>OW121856.1:19339804-24339804 GCA_933228895.1 Platycnemis pennipes
TATAAAGACAAGAAGGTAACACAACTAACAGCTCGTTTTTGCATGCTTAGTTTTCTATTATTATCTTTTTAAATAGTGCAGTTTGGACTAATATATTAATACTAACCCTTTTAAATGCATGATATGTAGTGCATGTTTGGTGAGAATACACCCCCTGCCACACCATTTTATAGTGGCTTGCAAGGTATTATGTAGATGTATATGTATAGCGAAACGAAGCAAAAGGAGTTCAAAGGTAGGTTTGTGGTACAGCCTATACCACGAGTACCTTGCATGAGGCATCAAATTAGATTCCCATCCAAGAATCTCAAGATTGAGCTATTTTATTACTCAGATTTGCATACGATTGAGTTTTTATTCGTCTTAGACCAGTTGCGTGCGGATACGTATCGTAGATCAATGGAAACTTTTCCGACCACATTGGCACTTTGATTGGCTAGAATCAGAATTTCTGTAACTATGGCTCTAAAGCGCGGAAAGTCACATTTTTCATTAAAATTCGTTTAATAAAAATTAATCACGTTACACTTAAAATGGGAACATTGTGGGCGATGCTTAAGAGTGTTAAAGAAAAATTCTCTTGGTTTTCTGGCCAGAATCGTCCAATTCGATCAATAATTAATCTCCGACATTACCCTGTCACCTGGAGGAGACCCTCGGCATGTTGACGGATCTGCTTAATTGGCCAAATTATGATGCGCTGGAAGGCGATATCTCGAGGGATGTGACCGCTGCCCCCCACCCCCCACCCCACTCCGGTTCGGGATGGAGGAGAGCTTGTATCTTCGGGTTAGAGAGGGCAGGACCCTATCCCTCGCGGTGGGTTGATGCGAAATATATCCAGTGTCCCCACATCAGCCGTCTAGCTACTCTGATTTCAGCACAGCAGTTACTAGTCATTATGGGAAGAGAAAATCTGAAGAGAGCGAGTTCAAATCTCTACTCCTTCATAAGCTTGCCACAGACGAGCCCAGGCTAGCTGGGAGGAAAAAAAGAGGAAAACTAATTTTGAGCTGATTTAGTTTGTTATTTACAGCGGTATATCTATACTTTGGTACAGTTTACAGATGGGTTCTGAATCTTGACATTAATCCCAAAGGTCAACCGGTCAAAATTTTAATCGAATGCAATGAATTGCATACAATGGTTTTATTTCGTAACAAACCCATAATAACTTTTTTCGCAAATGAAACTGAAATGAAAAAAATATAAAAATTCCTATGGCCATTTACGAGTCAATGTTCTCACTGCATCCTCAAGAACCGCTCGTAAATGCTAACTATATTTGTTTTCAAATTCACGACATTCTTATTTACCCTAGGTTCTTAGCTGGAGGGATAAAAGTAAATAGAATAATCACTTAGTAAGATTCCACAAATTTATCTTACCACCGACCTAGGTTTCGATTGGTTAACAATCATTATCAAGGTAAGCGCCGAGAGTCCGCGAGCTCATTATATACCCGCAAGGCGATCACGTGATCCATGGGTTGGGGCAACAATGGGAAATGGGGGCGGGGGGGGGGGGGGGCGGGGCGGGGAGCAGTAACTAGTTGTGACTTGGCCGGATGAGGGGGAGGGTTAAAGAGATGGGTCAAGTTAGGGAGGAGAGAAAAGATAAGGTCAGGAAGGGAGAGTTGGAAGGAAACATATATTCATTTAACAGGTGTACATTATTTCTGGTAGCAGACGTTATCTCCAACTGTCCGAGGAAGTTCAACTTGTGGCCTTTGCACTGGGTGTGGAGCACTTTGGAGATGAAGTCACTGGTGTGGTCTTCTTCAACGAGGTGTTTGGCAAATTGGGAGCTATAATCCCCTTTTCTTAAACAGCTATTCTGTTCTTTCACACGGGTGTCAATAGCTCGTCCGGTTTGACGAATGTAAGAGGCATCACAGTTATTACATCGAAGCATGTATACACCATTTGTGTCTGAAACGTCATATTTGCACTTGGAATTGAAAATTAGCTTATCTAAGATATAGGGGTTATAAAAGGATATTCTGAGTTTGTCTTTTGGGATGTGATTAGCTATACAATGAGAAAACTTTCCAAGAAATGGGATTTTGCACCAACTTTTTGTAGAAGTATCAAGTTGGGGGGCAGATAAACCGGTAGTCAAACGGAGAGCTAATTTAGTTTTAACGCGTTGCACAATTTTGTGGAGGAATAAAAGCCAGAAATATGGTTTGCTTGCGGACGGTACTCATCTCCACCTCAGAAAATCTCTACTAAAGAAGCTGAAATAACTAAATTTGTAATTGCCATGATTATTTTTTTCTATTATGAAAATTCATTTTAAATAAAATATAAATGTAAAACAAAGAAACCTCAAAAAAGATTCTTACAATCACTTATTGGGTTTCCGCAGATTTTGGTATTTCCCTGGTCCATGAAGATTAATTCTCGTGAAATGAATGGTATCAACTTAACCAGAACTACTGGCTGATGAATATGGCCTGAATACTTACCAATAAAATATACTCGTAATGCTACCTAATAAACACTCATCTATCTGCCCTAGAATATTCATTGACAACTTTTTTGATAATTTACTATACATGATGATGATATCACAGTTAACTTTTTTCAATGAAACTCATTCTACTCTCTCAAAAATATGAGATTAGTTAGATTAGCTTAAAGACGTCATACAAACATGTACCATGTTATACATTGATACAGTTGGATTTATACTATTTATATATTTACTGCTATTCATATTCCTAATTGTAAGAGGTAAGAAGGATATTTAGAATCTGTCATTTCGGCACTCAATTTCTCTAATTTTATTACTATAAAGCAGTCTAACATGGTAAGTTGGAGTTCGAAAAATATTTTTTACATCATCGGTGAAAATATTATCTTGGAATTTAGTTACGAGATAAAACTAAATTTCAACCTACGGTCTGGCAATGATTCTCATTTTAGTTCATTTAATAGACTGGTTACGCTATCTTACCTTAACAAATCTTACCGACTATTATTATATCTTCTGCCATACACCAGAAAGACACCCGTGCTTACCCACATATACCTCATTAACGTTACCTTCCTCCCGACAGGCCCTGGAACGTATTGGGGCCGCTATTTGCCAGACATACTATTGCCACAATACCCACGCGCTTCCCACTGTACGAAGCATTTCCAGACATAGAATTTCTACTCTGTAAGTACCCGTTTTCTATAGCTCAGGGTTGGTCTCCACTTTTTCCTATGATTGGGTGACCCGCGCAGTTTTCTCTGAACTATGGTCATTCGCTATTGTGTGAGGCCGATTGCTGGACCAACAGCAAAATTTGGTCTTTGCGATTCCTAAGCCATTGAACGAAGCGGATTCAATATGATGACGCTTGGATTTGTTTCCTCTGAATGGAAACAAATTTCACGAACGACTGGTGAGTGGGAAAACGGCTACAATTAGCCTTGCGAATGAGTCGCGAAGGTCTCTCACAAATGATGAATTCGATTGGTAGAGTGGGCGAGCGATTCACGGCAATCACAGCCAATTGTCGCGCCCTCGGAAACTGAGGTCGCTCCAACCTTTTTGCAAAGACGAAGAGACAAGGCTTCCGCTGGCATAATCGACGGCAAAATTACTTTTGCATCGGTCGGTCGACTGCTGAATTCATTTCACTGGCTGGACAGGCTATATTTACACCCTTAATTAGCCACATTCCCAACAAGCCGTGACGTGTTGATTTTGCCAACCGAAAATCTCACACTAGTAAAATTCTCCCACTGGCCTTATATGTGTTTTTGAGCGAACTTTTCTGATGCTAAGTGGTAAATGGGTTACTCTATTCATTATGAATTAATTGAACGTTTGATTGGAAGGCACGACAGCTAGGATCATTTACACCACTAATAACAGGCGTGATACTCGGTAATGGAAGGAGTTTTTCTGGGAACGGGGAAAGGTTGGAGCAAACTTGCGTCGCCATTAACTTGTTCTCATCGAAAGGCAGACGAACGTTAAACGGCTCTATATCACATCTAATGGAAATAAGGAGGCTTCACCGAATTATGAAGTAGATGTAATTTTTGTGAAAATTTCAGAACACACAATTTTTTGGCCCTTCTATCGATTGGCAATAAAGTAATTAGGCCTTTCCATAATATATTTTTAGAAAAAAGACGGTGAAAATCTAACATTTTACATGTAGTTATACGTCAGAGCCTGGCTCTTGCAGTAAAATTATCAGATTAATAGTTTAAAGAAAATGTCGTTTTGACGAAAACCTAATATAAGATGCGCTATTTTAAGTAGAATTTAGCACTGTAAAAAGTGCTCGCCTTACCACAATTGTTTGATTGATATTAATAAATGTTTGCTCGAAAAAAACCAGAAAAGCCTTTGTTACATAAAAGAGGCGCTACAGTATTTTGTTATCATTGTCGACGGTACTTGTGACTGAAAGTGCTTACAAGCCTATTTACTAACGAAATTTTGATGTATACCTTACCAAGGTCCTTCTTATATTTTTTATGTACTTTAAATATTTCGTTGGTTATTGACATGGTGTAATTAATACTAATGGCTTCCAAATGGTAGCAGCGTCATTGTTTCCAAACAATTTTCAAAAATATGAATATTAATAAAATTCAAAACAAAGAATTTTATTTGCAAGGGAATAGTTTAAAACTAAGTAAGAAAATATTTAACCTATTTTAGAAAACGTATTAGCGGGATTGAGCATGCAATCTCACTTTCTAAGTTAAACGTGACAAAGACACGTCAGTCATGTTCAGAAGTCAAAATGAGTTTAAAGAGCTTATAAAAATAGAATGCAACTACAACGCACCATATAATAGCATACTCATACAATTAGTGTGTATGCGTTATCACCCTATTGATGATTTTCCATATAGGTGTTTTTCCGGATCGGTATTTATTTATTAAATAACATAGCTCTCTTACGGGATTTTGAATCGCGGCGTTCGGTGGAACCTCCTTAATACTACGTTTGAAATACCACGCCTTGCTTGATTGAAGATTCATGGATGAAAAATAGTTGTTTGAAAAAGGTGATCCACTAAGAGAATCCACTACTTAAGGCACCAAGACTTGAACACTCGAGTCTTGGTATAACGATGGAATAGATGTCAAGGTCTATTTGCCAGTTTAGCGTAAATTTAAATTTTCTCTTTGATTTCTTAAACAAAGGCGTGGAAAAAAACGATTTTTTGGTGAAGTCATATGGGTTCTCCAACTCCTTGGCTGCCTGTTTTTCATAGACTCGGCACTCAGTCCGGACGAACTCGTTTATCGGTACGTCGATAGCCATAACGGATTTTACCCGGCGGAGAAATTTTCGTAGTTACATTGGCCGCGAAACCATCAGAAGTTTCTTCAACAGAAAACCTTAGAAATCAGCAATGATTGCTGTTCCCTCCTCATGAACTTCTCTTATAGTTCTGGGATGGGCTCGGATATTTCCGTTACCCCTACAGCTGAGCTGGTTAGAACAGTTAAAAATACTCCTGAGGAGTCACACTCATGGTACATAGACCGAAGGGTACCCGTCGAAAGCTAGTCCAAGTACCAGACCCGCAGAGTATTCCTTAGTAAGCGGTGGTTAGTTTAATTGTGTTAAGCTAAAACCACTTTTGAGGCGGGTAACCACCTCAATTCAAAATACCCATGGTTAATGGCCTGGTAACAGGAGAATTAAGGAAGGCAAGGTCGTAATATGACAAAATCCTTGCGCGGAAATAGAGAAATTAGCACCATTGACGAGGACAAAAATCGGACGGAAAACAGCAATTAGAACATTAACTTGGAACGGATGAACAAATCCGAGGACCGAGAAGCTAAAAAGAATAGGAGCAGGAAATGAAAAGGACAAGTATAGAGTTGTAGGTGTTGAGCAAGCTAAGATGGAGGGGTCATGAAGGGGGGGAGGGCTCCTTGAGCGATGGCTACCGAGTGATACCTTATAATGTGTAGAGCGAAGGGGATGAGTATCGGTGATTGCCGTTATGCGGGGGGTTGAAAGATGCACGAATGAAGGTGTTGAAGGGGGGACAAGTCGAGGAAGGATGGAGAAAAATAAAGACAAGGGTAACAAAAGCTACAGAGTTAAAGTTAAAAGATAGTACGATAGAACGATCAAGAAAGCATTAGTAACATCAAAATTGGAGGATAAATTGGTGAGAGAAGGAGGGGGAAATATAAGAAAGGAGGTGGACAGCAGATTATATAAGAAAATAGGCAATTAGCGTAAGGGAAAAACGAAGAAAGGGATAGAAAATTTTTAGAAGGGTTATGTGAGGAAGGATACCGAGAGGGTCCTCTAAGAAGGGAAACTCTACGCCCTTCACTATAAAAGGTTTGAATGATATTCGGCATACAGAAAGGATAGCAGGTCCCGTGCGTACACCTAAATGTTCATGAACGGAAATTTTGTGATAAAACTGAAATAAATTCAGCATGGTCACAAGGAATAAACTGTGGAGAAAAATAAAATAAATTTTTGTAACGACTTTAGACGTAGGACGGCAAGAGGCATTGCTAGAATGTGGGTGGAAAAGTGGTGAAGATAAATCCTTGTAAGCACAAGTGGTTACAAATTCCTTTTAAAAACGTTGCACCAGGTGGCATAAGCTTGCCAGGTCACTACACGACGTTTTTGCAACGTCTTTATTCCGTCACAATCACTCTCTTGCCATGTTGACAGGTATATTTAAGTTTTTGAAGAGTATAGTTTGATTTTATAATTGAAAGTGAGTGATATAAATCCCTTCTTGAACTTAGAAAGAGAAACTTTAAAAGCAGTCTACAGAGGATTTTAAGACCCTTGGATACGATTTTAGACTAAATAAATACATTGGATCACCCACTAGGATAAGCAATGAGAATAAAAATACCACATAAATGTATTTGAAATGATATTCGCTATTTTTAAAAAAAGATTGAACATAAGTTCACGGACGGTTGGAGTATTAATCCACGGAGAAGGAGGTGGTCAGTGATTTTTTACAGCTTTCAGTGATTTATTACTATAACTCATTTTTGAATCACTGCTACTATTTTGTAATTACTTGTTAATTTACCAATTTCTATCCTCAGTAATGTTTAATTATGGGTTTCTCTGGTAACCAATTAATAGCAAATTTATCGTTGAGATTCAGTAGCCGTACTGAACCCAATAGAGTACAATAGAGGTTTTTCAACTCTACGGAGCCTAGTAGAGTGTAGTAGAGGTTCGGTAGGCCTGCTGAACACAGTAGAATGTTTCAAATAGTACGTTGGCAACCAACTCAATAGGAAAATTTTTCAGCAGCTTACACTAACATTTTTATCTTCCGGTTGCAAAGACGTTGCGAAAACGGCGGCAGGAAGTTGCACTATAGGTTGTAATTGTGTGGCCAAAACGTTGCCAAAGTGATTGCAGGAGGTTGCTGTTACGTTGCATTGCAAGTTGTAATCACATTACAAAAACGTTATAGAGAGGACATTTGGAAGCTTTTAAGACGGATAGAAAGGGCGTTGCAGCAATATTATGTTAATTGCAGAGCAAAGTTTCTGTAACTTCTTGGCGGCATAAATGGTTTACAGGGATATAAACCCAACAGAGCTACTGAATCACCTAGGAACACTGGGAAGGGAAAGATTTCAGGGCCTTCTTTGTAGGATATATGAGGAAGGATTTACATGAGGCAGGGGGTCGTACTTAAACTACTGCTCGTGGAAAGGATAGCCTTAAATTTAGAGGGAAAATTTCATTTAAATAAGAGTGATTTACTGATAGATGAGGATTAATAGCAGGTTTCTTGAGTAGAGGTGCAAAGAATAGATTACAGAAGAGTATAATATGGAGCGTGGTGCTATGTGATACAGTAACGGAGATGGCAGGAGAGGACAGGAAGTTGACTGATGGAATTAGGCGAGAAAGGGGCGACTGGATGGAGATGGAGGTAATAAGGGGCTATTGTGTTTGTCCAAAGACGTGGTAGAGGGTAGGATGCCGGTTGAGCGGGGTAGAGGAAGCAGAAGAACGGGTAGTCTGGATGTATTAATTGCAGGTAGCATGTCTGCGGAGCTATAGATGGCTATCTTGTGATAGATAGGAGTCGTGAAAAGAATTTAATATCCATGTGACCCTACTTTAATCTGTAAATCATTGATTATGATAAGTATTGTTGCTGGGTGGTGATCAAAATTAAGGTTGTTTTTACTAATACAGGAACCTCGGAATGGGAAGCTTGCACTCCAGTCATTATAGTATCTTGATCCCATGATGCATGATGCTATTATTTACGACATTATTACAATAAATTGGATCAAGGAAATAAAAGCCTGTTTCCGCCGCTAAAAAGAGTACATTAATGCATCTTTCTACATTTTTTCTGCTATATTATCTTTATTCTATGGCTGACTCTTTCTTATATGCCTACTCCATAAGGGCTGATACTCTTTTTCTTTGCCATAACTTGCCTCCTCTAACTGAGTGTTGCTTTATCTATAGAAATGAATTGTCCCCAGGCCGTACGCAGGTAATCCTTTCGTTTGTGGTATAAAGGGGAAAGGGAACTTTTAGGAAATGACAACAGTACCTCAGTGTTTCTTCTGGCCTGAGGAAGGTCTTCCGGTCAGCAACAAGCTTTAAGGAGTCTGAAGGAGGTCTTGTTAAAAAACACAACACTTCTTGTATTTCTACACAGGACACTGATGCACTTGCACAAACAAACACTGATGTTGGCATGCGCCACTTGTCTAGGGAAGGTAAAAAGGGAGAAGGGGTAGAACGAAAGGTATAAACGTATACGTATTTCAGCAACAAAGTGGCCCTCTTCAGCGTACTGAAGGTGTGTACCTCTAGACAACACGGAGTTGACTCATGGATTGTACACATCTCGACAAGTGATTTGCATTCACGTGTACGCTGAAATAAAGTTCGCAAAATTATGTGCTAGCATATCAACTGAATTGACGCCTAAATTTGAACGCGATGGCTGAATATTAAGAGGGAAACATTTATATTTTTGGAATCGGTTTTTCTGAGAATATCAGATCACTTGTTATGCTTCTATTATTTTTGAGCAGGTGATGCACTTTCCATGCTTTAAACGCAAACACATCCGTGGAAGCTGAGTCCTCGGGCGCAACTCGATAAGCGTTTGATTTGGGATTACAAATGAAACGCATTAGGGATCGGGTGTTGGAGAAGCCACACAGCAATGGGGAGGCAAATATATCCGCGAGAGGAAATAATATCAACTCTTCGAAGGGTTATGTGAAGAATGAAAAGGCAAGTAGTGTTTACGTTAAACGAAAATTCAAGTTTGACTTTGGAACTGCCTGCTGCTGAAGTATTGTTCCCTGAATGAAAATTCTGCCAACGAAAATGGAAGAGTTAACGTTAAGTGTAGTAAGCACGCCAACTAAATACAAACACTTGGAAAGTACCACGAGATTTCTAACAAAAACTATCTCTTTGGTACTAAGTTTGTTCTCCCATAAGACAGTACCACAAGTGACCATTGGTGCGCGACTAATGAAGGCACAAACTCAAATACATGCTGCCTTCAGGTTGGTCACTGCCACGGACCGCAGTATCCAAGCCATTATGGCAGAGGGTAGATTATGGACATATCTACATCTACATAATAAAGACAACATAAAGGTGTGTGGCAGGGGGTGAATTCAAAGTAAACTGCATTACATACCATGCATAAAAAGGATAATTATATGCTAGTCTACTCTTCACAAATGTAAAAAAATACAAACCTAGCAAAGCAAGAATGCAAAAATAAGCTGTTAGTTGGGTTAGCTTATAGATCATATGTCAAATACCTATGCCATCCATCCATAACTTGTATTTATACTATTGGATATGCTTACAGATATTCATATCCCTGACTGAATGAGGAAATGAGTGTATTTTGAATATGTATGTTCGGAAATTCAAGAGATAAAGGGACCTTATTTAATCACAACATCATGGCAATGAAGTGTAGCTGAATTGGTGATTGGAAAAAGAGATGCGTATTCACTGAAGATAGTCAGTTCGATGTAGTCAGTTCGATCAAGGGGCGTTTGGATAGTCAGAAACCACTCATAAACAGCCAACATGGGTTCCGGAAAGGTAGATCTTGCGAGTCACAATTAGCTTTATTCGTACACAATATGTTACTCTACGGCGAAAAAAGTACTGAAGCTGTTGCGATATTTTTAGATTTTAAAAAGGAATGTGATAAAGATCCTCTTGATAAATTAATCTTGGAGTTAGAGAGTTTTGGTATAAATGAAGACGTTGTATGCCGGGTAAAAGAATTCTAAAGTGGGCGAGAGCAGAGGGTTGTCATAGATAGTTTCATGTCGAACATAATCAAAGTCACACCGGGAGTTACCCAGGGTAGCGTAGTAGGTCCGCTTCTATTTATTTTATATATAAACGATTTGGGTACCGTAGTTAGTAGTAACCTTAGACTTTTTGCAGACGATGCGGTGGTGTACAGGGGTATATCAAACGAAGAGGACACGAAATCACTTAGCAAGGATTTAGATGCAACTCAAGAGTGGTGCGAAAATGGCAGTTAGAGCTTAACCTTAAAAAGTGTGTAGCTATCAATTTTTGGAGGAGGAATAATTCGATAGAGCGATCCTATAGAATTAATAACACGAAGATTGAAAACGTTGAAACCGTAAGATATTTAGGTGTAACAATCACTAAAGATTTATCGTGGGGAAGACACATAAGGGAAATATGCGGCCGAGCGAAGAGAAAGCTTGGATTTATAAAAAGAGTACTTGGGAAATGTGATGAGAAGACAAAAGAGCGATGCTACTTTTCACTAGTTAGGCCCCACCTTGAGTATGCAGCCAGTGTATGGGATCCTAATGAATTAGGTTTGATGAGAGAACTAGACAGTGTGCAGCGTAGAGCAGCTAGGTTCGTCAAAAGATGTTACGATAGGTTGAGTAGTGTATCAGAATTAATACAAGAATTAGGGTGGGAATCATTATCAGAGCGTAGTTGAAGGACAGATTAAATCAATTCGAGAAATTTCAATCGGATAACTTTACTGAAGATGTTAGGCACGTATTAAAAACACCAGCGTATCATGCAAGATTCTACCAGATAAATAAGATTGGAGAGATAGATTGTCGTACTGATTGATTCAAAATGGCATTTTCCCCCCGTACTATAAGAGAACAGAATAGGCAGCATAGCAAGGGGATAGGTAGCGGAAATATCTAGAGTATTCTGTAGTGCATGGTGCTTGTATTAACCCCTTAATACTATAGATACTAACAATCTAGTTGCATGATACCCTATAGTTGCTCGTTTGCATGTCTGTAGTGCATGCTTGGGATATTCACCCCCTGCCACACACCCTCGCGTTGGCTTGAAGGGTATCGTGTAGATGTAGATGTGGAAGATGTTAGAGTGACAGCGTTTTCCCAACTTAATTTGCAAATTTTAAAGAAATGTTTGACAAGTGAGGTTCTCTAGAGACGCTCTGAGGTTGTGAATGCATTTTTATGCTGGATAAATAATGAATGATTAGGTATAACTCGGGAATTTATCACTTAACGAGATTACATGTCCCCTCGGAATGAGGAGGCCTCTGCCATTAGCGCCCCGAAGTTAACGCGGTTACCTTGCAGCAGATGATTTAGATAAGTGGAAGGGTGGGGGGTTCGGTAGCCTCGCTGTTGGCGAGAGGCAGGAGGGGTTACCGCGAGAAAACCCTCCCCCTCGCAACCACTTCCACCCCTTTTCCCGGGTTTTGCGAGCGGGAGAGAGAGAGGGGGGTGGTGGGGAGGTGGCGAGGTTGCTCCAGTGGAGAGGAAGGAAGCTGAGAACCGGTGGGGGTTTGGGAAACTCCCTCCTCAGCCCAGAGACAGCACCGCACTCGCCCCGTCAAGCCAATAGCCGAATGCCTCGGTTGCTGGGTGGATTTGCCAACGCCGAGTTACACTGTCTGCACGGTGAATTGACCCACGATGACTCTTTACTCACAACTGGCCTACGTTAAATGAATTACGCGAAAGCTGTTACCTCCAGAAATAGCAATATACTTCCTAGAATGGTGAAAAAATCTATTTCAGATGCCAGTTTGGCGAAACAAGTTTACGAGGGAAAAAAACCTTCACTAAATTCTATACTATTATGCACGCACAAGGACAAATTTCACGTCCACAAGTTGTGCGTCTTTTTATCAAAATCTGCATCAACATAATACCCTGCGAGCCTCTATAAATGTGTGTGGAAGGAGATGAATTCACACCAAACATGCATTACACATTATACATAAAAAGGATTAGTAATTATACTCAATTCTAAATTTCACGAATTGAAAAAATATGAATATAGCAGAGCAAGCATGCAAAAATATACTCTTAGTTGGATTAGCTTGAAGTGCTAAAATTGAACATGCAAATACCTATGCTATCCATTGATACACTACCATTTGAATTACATGTATTTATACATTGTATATATTGGCAACTATTCATATCCCTAATTGTACAAGGAAACAAGGACATTTTAAATCTCTCGGTTCGGCAATCAATACCTCTAATTTTATGACAATGTTCCAGTCTACCATAGCAAGTTGGAGATCGCAAAACATTTTTAACGTCATCAGTGAAAATATTGTCTTGAACTTTAGTTAAGGTATTAAGTCTAAATTTCAACCAGCCGTCTGATAATGGTTCCCATTTTAGTCCATCTAGTAGAATGGTTACGCTTAAAGCTATCATAAGACCCCTTTACAAATTTTGCAAACTTTCACTGCATACGCTTCTATTCATTATTAAAGCCTATTTAGTACGGATCCCCTATACTATATATTTCACGCGTTAGAAGTGAGGTGTTATTATTTATTTACCTTTTTGTCAAGGTTTGTTTCTATTGAACACATCAAAAGTTGATGTAGTGGAAGGAACACATTAAACCAAACAAAACTCACCTTTATCCGCAGTTTTCAATGCGCTACACGTTTCAACTCACAGAGTCATCGATGACGAGCAGTGCTTTAAAAACTCGTGGGAAAAGTGTGAGTGCTATTTGATTGAATATGATTTATTCCGAGATTATATTCGCAGAAGGAAGTTTGCATGAGATTCGTTGGAAAATTTTCACTCTATTTTGTCGGCAACTGAATACACCAGTAAGGTTAAAAGGCAAAAGATCGCACTTTGATCCTGGAAATAACTTCGTGCTGACAAAGTGACGCGCACTGTTCACACACGGATGGACAACGAGGCCAGAGTTTGATGGTCATGGAGCACGTGCATGGAAGTAGTAGGATCAGGTCATCTTAGCACGTTTTTTTCAGATATTTGATTATTCTTTTCATATTTATTTTTTTTATTTTACCAGATTATATCATTAATGATAACACCATGAAAGATGCGACTGAGGAAAATTACTATGTACAATGAAATTTCGCGCATAGTTTTCAATAGAGTTCACTAATAAAATATAAGAACGAAGTAAAAGCCACGATTAGATAGTTTACAGAAATATAAAGAAGGTAACTCTTAGACATGCTCTAAGTCTCACTTCTCAGACACCGTCCTTCAAATCAAGTACAAATTTTACATTGTACTTTAGCAATTCAGAAAAAGCTATGGCAACCTTCTACTTAAATGTATTCGATGTTTTATTGGCAAGGCATTATCTGTAGCCTCAATTCCAAAACATTTAGACCCAATGGATGGTGTACTGAATAAAATGGAAAGGAAAGGCAGAACGGTGAAGAGAAAATGTGAGTGTCGGTATTAGCCGGTTCTTAACTAAAAGCGCCTCAAAAACAACAGTTGAGCATCTCATCCGACGAATGGGGTACTGAATTTGAAGTGCTCTCTACGGAACACTCCAATAGGGACTGATACACCAAAGAAACATGTTTTCCACGGCTGGAATTCAAACCGGGGCCCTCGAGATGGGCGGCTAGTACACTATCCACCATTCTAACTTCACCCTTTTCTATTTATGGTTGTGGTTTTTAAGCTTGCACCCTCACTAACGGGTTCTTCGGACAGGATAGAAAGGAATAAGGGTAAGAAATGGAAGGAAAAAGGGGAAGGGTGGAGAGATCCCCGGCGTTGGTATTGCTGAATGAAAGACGTCACACAGCTTAACGTCCTATCCGATGGACGAAGTAGTGAACTTGTAGTGCTCTTCACAAAGTACTCATGTACTGGCCGATTTGCCAATAAAAATATCTGCTACTTCCGGGATTCGAACCAAGGATCTCGTGGTGTGAGACTAGTACTCAAACCACTCAATGACTAGCTGAATACTAGCACCTTCAACATTGATGCACCGCAAAAACCTACATAGGGCACTCAATGACTATATTCCATTGTAATCCATACCTTTCAGAGGTATCACATACATGGGATACGCACGTAATGTTAGAAATCATCCTAGCCTTGGAGCGATAAAATACAAAATTATCCAAAAACTATCTCATATATGCGTGAATGTGAGTTTTGATAAGGGATGTCAGTAACAGTGACAGTAAACAATGCGTATACAAGTACCACGAAAAAGAAACACTGACTTACCAATGCAATCTATTGGATGTCTTGCTCAGATCATTATTTTCCAAAAAATATAACTGGGTTTTACTTGACTCCTGTTTTAGAACTGCGCGAATTTATAAAAGCAAGGATGGCAAAATGTAAGCTAAATGATGCTAAAAATCTATCATCATCAATAGTCAGCAATCCTGAGATTGGTTTGACTGAGTTCTCCACTTCTCCACTCTCGGAGTTCTGAATTCTTCTATCAGGTAATCTCTTCATATTTACGTATTTCTTCCTTTTCACATCCTTCATCACTTGCTCTTTATATCTTATACGAGGCCTTCCTTTGCTGTTCTTCCCGATGACTTGTCCTTCTGCGATTGTCTTTATCAGGCTATCATATCTCATGACATGGCCCATTAAGTTATCCTGTCTTCTTCTTAGGGTATTCAGAAGAGTTCTCTTTTCTCACACTGTTCTTAAGACTTACTCGGTCGATCCATTCAATCATCATCATTCTTCCATAGTACCACATAAAAATCTATTGCTTGGTATTAATTTTAATACTTTGACAAACTTACCAATAGCAATTCCATGGGACCTTTTTTGAGAGCACATTCCAAACTACGCATGAAATGCATGTCCTAAAAGTTTTGTTTATATAGCGTAAAACAACTCTTCTATGAGGCTAAGGTATTTCCACATGTTTTTAAATTTTTAATGAATTGAAGTAATGGCTCGGAAAATTATGGTAAAATATATAACATTTGTGCTTTATAGTGAGCTAAGTAATACAACTGTAAAGAAATTTTCCTACGTCACTTTGGATACTGATGAAATGGTTTTTGTTCAATTGTTTTTATCTTTGAAATCGAATATTAGGTAAAATTTGAAATAGACGGCGCATGGTGTGAAAGAGATAATAGTTTTTAAAAATTATTCCTTTCTTGTACACACATTTAATGTTCTAAGTCCTATCTAAGTTTCTCAATGTCAAACATAATATAATATTTTCTTTCATACTTTCGTGAACAAGTAACGCGCAGTTGTTCTTCGCTCCCATTCGCGGTGTTTCGAGAGCCTTCCATGCCTTGCCTCCCTCCTTCCATGGACGGCGGACTCCCACGGCGTTTGCGAAGCATCGCGAGAATTCCAGAACTTTTGAAGAGTGCAATAAATGAATTGATCTTCACCCCAGAAGGGTAGTGAGCTGTGAATCGCCGTAAGATTATCTACTCGTATATGCATTTGCGGGTTGGCTTCTAGCTATGAGACCTTTCCGTAATCAAGTGAATTCTCAGAGAGTCGATTTCTTTTGCCTTTTGCCTATTCTTTGCCTAAAACTTTAAGAATGAAATAATTATGGCACCAATGTCATTATTCAAATACCAGACTTCGGTTTTTGTTGTGTTTTATGCCAAACTATCATTGCCATTTTCCAAATAAAATCAACTTCATATTTGGACATAAACCTTAAAGGAAAAAGTTCCAGGAACACCAATAATCTGTGAATTTATCGTTATGCATGTCTGTTTTGTATAGAGTTTAGTGAAAATTCACTCACATAATATGATGTCCTGTAAGAGATAAAATACTCTTTTTATCTTTGTTGCAACAGTGAACTCCCTGAACAGTGATTGAAGTCAATATGCATAGCAATTTATTACAACTTAAAAGTCACAACAACTTCCCCTAAACTTCAACCTTTGGACATCTCTACAGGGTCATTTTTCTGTAGCAATAGAATACGAATTCCATCTAATCGCGGATTCATTTTAAAGGTCGGAACTACTTTTGAGTGGCTGAAACAATCGGAATATTTTGGAACAAACTGAATGCTAATTTAAAAGCCAGTTTTATTTGGATGGTTGAAACAAAAGAACTCAAAGTTAACTATCAACAGAATAGGGATTTAATGTGTCGGCAGCATCAGATCATATTTTTCTTGTGAATCCAGCCCTTTAGTCGGTCTCCTTCGAAAGGGCTGCCTAGTTACCGGGCGCGACACGTGGAAGTAATGATGTTGGAGCATCCGCAGGTGGGGAAAGAAGGTGGATACCACCCCCAATTCCACCCTCAGAAAGGAAGAAAAAAAGAGGGAGCCTGCAGAGCGCTGCGAACTGAAGGAGGCTCAACAGAGGGAGCTGTCGGGAGGGGTGGAGGCAGGGAGGAGTGTGGTGGAAGCCGGCTGCAGCCATTCCCACCCGTTTCAACCCTCCTCCGAACCCCTCCAGGGCCTCCCTTACCGACAACCCCTGATCCTTCCGAAGAATGGAACTGGACCGCTGGAAACGGCAGCGTCTGGTGCTAAATTTCGCACCCTGGAAAATTCGGCAAAATATTGGATAGAGTAATGGATAGTCACTTAATCACTCAAGATAGTAGTTAAATTTATGAGAATATTATAGCTGAAAATTCATTGAAGAATTTCTGAAGGGTAAACTATGGCCAGGTATAAGAAATATATACCAATACTTATTTCCAGTGAATATGAGAATACAAGGACCCAATCACGAATATTCATAATGCTCATTTTTCAAATGTATATCTGAAACCTGGAATGTGACGCAAAATGGCGATCACTGAAATCTCCCTTCCGTTCCCATCCTTGTACCTTTCCTATCAGTCTGAAGATAGTAAGGAATGTTTTAGTATTAGTGAAAGTATTAGTAGAATTAGTAGAAATTTGTATTAGTAGAAAGTATTAGAGAGAAACACACTTGAAAACACAGACTTGAAAACACTCGTATAAAACTGGTTATCATTACTCCTGAAATACAACTATTGCCCGGTGCGATTATGAGGCAATTTTATTTGCCACCCGGATGATTCCTGCAATTATGGGTTTTGTGGGGTTATTCACGTTAATAATGACGACAGAGAATAGGCGACTGAATATTCATATACGATCCTACCTTAGGTACAGAGTTAAAAGTGTGAGCATATATTAATGGTAAAAACACAGGTTCAATGTCCTGAGATGGTTTGAGAAGACCAGCAGGGCTGCTGCCGAGAAGAATGATACGAAGGGGAAAATAAAAGAGCGAAATTCGATAAAAGCCTCAGAGGCTTAATTAATAACTGATCAAAGTTATAATGGCCTCAGTGGAAGGCTACAAGGGGGTGGAAGTCATCAGATGCCATCCAATTCACCAACCAGAATAGGCAATTATTTAAGTCAAACCATGAGTGCTTTCTAAGTCGTTTCAAAACCAAATATATATCATCTACTAAATTGGTCAAAGCTGATGAAAGATCAATGAGAAATGAAAAGGAAGTCAAGCAGAGAGATCAATAAAGGATCATACCTTACATTTGACTGGAAGAGCAGATTACGACATTTTCCAAGAATTGATGCGCCCAAAAAGTCAAATTATTAAAGAGCAAGAAACCAAGAAGGATGAAGAATTGGTGAGTGTATATGGTAGAATAAATTCAGCACTGGAAAGCACTATCTCACTGTGTAAACTGAGAAAAGACGAAAGTGTGAAGAATGGTTTTCTGTAGCATTAGAGCATTAGAAGGACGGGGAAGTAACCAAGATGCAGAAAGGGGTTAATAATGGCCACTCTGAGCAGCCCCTGAAATCAAGGCCTCATTCTCGATTGCAGGTCACTTCATCGAAAAGACAACAGCCTTTATCCCCCTGACCTTTGATTGAACAGGCCACACCCATTTGACCTATGCCCTTGACCTTGCTCGGCCATTATCTCCTCTACTGATCGCTTCCACCGCCAAGAAACATAATCTGGGAAGAACATTATTGTTTCCCTACCTGGAACTCTCTCATGAGCTGTATTTGCTGAGGCATTTTCCACAAAACCCCAAATCTCCTGTCACTTATCTTTAGCAAAGCTATTTAACTCTTTAACCATTCCAATGACACTTTCGGAACCTCCTGTATACTCTGAACGCTTTCCTCTATTTTTGGTCATGCCTAGAAATATGCTTTTTCTATTAACGATAATTAGGTAATTCCATGCAAGATGTCCCTACAGTTCCGTTCAAGTATGAATGCCATCAAGTTCAAGGCCATGATATTTTCTACGCATAGCGAAGCACCTTATTTTCTCCTAAGTGACAAATTGAAGGTAGACCGCAGCAGATGGTTAAATGATTATTTTCGAAGGCTACTGCATTGTCTTTTTTATTATTTCGTTATAATGACCGATTGAGTGGACAGAAATATTTCGGCTGTTAGGGGTTAAAGCTGAAGGAAGATTGACAAAGGAAAGCCATGCTAAGATGTTGGCTGCTAAAGGTCAAGGAATGCGGGCAATTATTAAAGGTCTCGCCAATTATCAAGGGCCACTAGGCCGCCGGAAATTAGATACAAATTTTTTTCACTTACATAAGACCGACAATCTTGTTCGGAATTCAACCATGGACTGACTTATTACTGAGTACGGAGAATCTTAAAAAGAAATTATAAATGGGCGAGATGAAATGACTCCAATCAATGGATTGATTGAGAAAAACTAGAAATGAAGAAATATGTAACATTAAAAAAATTCACACCCACTAAAAATCCATAACAAATCTACAGAAAGGTTACTTCGAACAAGATACATTTTGAAAATTGAAATTATAATGAAGGTAACAAACAACAAAAGAGGATAAATTCAAACGATCTTTGATGAAGATTTTGGTAATGGAGGTGATATACATTTAAAAAGTGGTAGATAAGATATGGAATCATATGGCGTCTTGGGACATCGACGCCCCCTGAAAAAAAAACATTAAAAACGACAATGAACACTTTCACCCTATAACTCGGAGGACGTAATCGTTGGCTTGACGATTCTTAATTGCCACTTTGACAATTGAAGAAAATAGTAGGTACGTGTTTTTATGCTAGTTTCAGAATTGGAATTTGAGGTTATATTTTGAAGTGAAGATACCATAAGGAACAATGCCGGTAACATTTTCCAATAATGTTCAAATATCAATTGTTACCACTATAAGGGCATTTTTATGCAATTATAGTAATAATTTACGATATGATTAAGAGGAACAAAAATGAAAGGATATAATAGAATATGAAAATGTCCATAACCTCTGAAGTATAATAAGCTGGAATGCATTTTGCAGAATAGTTTATAAAAATACAAAGAAAGTTACGCTTTAGTGGAAAAATATTTCCAGTTTTGTTAGGAAAAAGGCCCATTTTCTTAATAATTCTGTTTCGTTCACAGTTTTGAAGCAATTGTCACAATATATTTCATTTCAAACTAAACAAATAGCTAATGATTAAAATATTGATTTCAATGAAAGTTACTTACTAGGAGCATTGATATTCCTTCATTAAAATACTTAATAAAAATCATAAATTTTTTCGCATTGACGGCGTCCTTCTATAATCTAACAGACAAATAAACGCATTCTCTGAAAAAAAGGACAATTAGCTTTCTGTGCATGGCTCTGTAAAATTTATTTCAGCTTAATGAAAATCACAAGTTATGAACACTTGTATAGTTATGTCTATAGTGTGTAGTTATGTCTACGGCGATGTATTTTGTCTCCTCTATTTCGTCCCCTATTGAGTCTATATAGGTTAAGCAGAAGGTCCACAAGCCACTAATAGTAGGGTAAAAACTACTACCGTTAATCAAAAATGAATGAAAGGAAACACACACCGTGTTAGGTAAAATCATTACACATTGCAGCACGCCTCGGTAAACGCAATGAAATTCAATTTTTGTACATTTTTATCAGGGAAATTTGGTATGATAGGCATTTCTACGCACATACTCTCTGAAAAAATGTTAGCTATATATTCAGTCCCCACTATCCAATGTTATTTTCCGAAGAAACAATCAAATACCGGCAGTGGCAGAGATTTTTTGCCATTAAATAACTGCCCATAGTAAACTCTTTGAGGAGAATACTTAGATATCAGTATTCCGTCCGCTGGATTGGAATTTAAATCAGGCAGCCCTGGTGCCTTTTATCGTCAGCCGGGTCAACACCAGGTTCGTTCCACGCTTGTATACCACGTAAAATTCCTTCCCTCACCAGTTCCACTCTTTTCCTGAATGGCTCTCATAAATATACCTCTCAGTCATCATCGCCAAATACCCACAAATATACACACATAAATATAATTGAATGCATCGGACTCATTGTTCATATCTATGCTGTTTTATCAAAGAATCCAGGGCACCAAACACGGACAATGTTGTTAGTCCAAAGGGAGTCAAAAATTATATTTGAAATGTGGTATGTCATATTGCGAAGGGTAATATCCGAAGCAGGGTCGCTTTTCTCCTAACCTTGTCCCCTGTATGAACGCACATTGGCGCTTGGTGGCCGCTCTTCTATGAACCCCTCCGAACTCAAACATTGTCTCCTCCTGCAGCGCACCGCAAAACGTGCGGTTGGCAGTCCTGCTTACCCATCATCCCCCGGCCGGCTCCGACGCGGTCTCCACCGAGCCCACCCTCCCCCCCTCCCCCGGTGAAGGAAACCCTTGATCTCCCTCGCGTCAGGGGCGCACCCCTACAGGGGACTCGCCGTTGCTAGGAAACACGCCGCCCGCCCCAGTCAACTCCACACACCGACGCCGTCTCCCCCTCCCTCGCTGAAGGAATTAAGACGCGGGGGTGCAGCGGGGAGCGGGCGAGGCAGCTTCCGGGAGCAAAGGAGCGGGTGGGGTGCCGGGCTGGGGATACCTCCGGGCCTGCCTATACCGAAGGGTTAAATGCTTAACTGTGGGGGTAAATCGTTTCGCAGTAGTTTTGAAAGCAGGTGTATCTACGTATCCATATTCAATAAATGCAACTCATGTAGCTGGAAATTTCACATTAGATCAAGTAACAAACAGTGTGGTGTAATCAAATAATAAACTAAGTGTAAACAGGGCTGATACTTGTATATTAAATGTTGGATACTGGATGCATGTAGTTAAAGATTCCACACTGGTTCAAATAATAAGACCGTACGGTTAATGTGAAGGAATAGAAAAAGGAAAGAACTTTCCGAATACCGGCTGAGAGAGGTTTCGAATACCATCCGACCGGAAATATTACGCACAAAGCTAAGCCACAAGTGACAGTGATTTATTGCATCCTGATTGGCTGAGTGAGCCTCGTTCTCTGTCTTACGACTTGTCGCATCAGCAGCTACTAATTCTTTCCCCACAGACAATCCTCCAAGCCGAATTCCAAACAAATCGATGCTCTAGGCAAGAAAAGTTAAGAAACGTATACGCTTCACATGGGATTCAAATCCAACACTTGGCTATGAAAGCCATGAACGTAGCGACTGTTAATCATAGCTCTAAGACGATGATCCTAGGTGGACGCTCTACCTGTGATTGGAACCTGTAAACGGGTATGATAGGGTTCACGGTTCAAGGTTCATGAGGTTTATGGGAAAATGACAGTGTTATCAGGTTGACCCTTTACCAACCTAACGAAAATTTTTTTCCTAACTAAAATCATGCGGTTCAACGAAGTAAAGCTTGAGGACTTCCTTTTTACGAACGAACATACTCTTTAGTTTCCCAACTTTAAAAAAAATCTGTGCATTTTTCCATTGTAGAACTCTCTCTACCTTACTTTTATTAGATACACATAAGCGTTGCCTTATGCTTTTTTGGATGTTTATTGAGGTTCCTCTCCGAGTGGAAGAAGAAATTGGCTAATGAACACTATTAACAATTATTTTGCACGCGAAAAATTTAATACTTGATTATGAGCACTTACTATATCACAACAAACATTACACTTTCCTTGCATTGCCAACAAGCCGGACTGCAAACTCTCTGGACGCTATTATTCAGATATATGGTTATATATAGCCAAAGCAATTGAAGCCTCAACAACAAAATTCAGTAAACGAAAACGAAGTCGGCCATCTCCTGTGGCATATGCAGCGCTTCATGCACGTCCGGTTGCGTTGGTTGCATATATTGATAGATAAACTCATCATTTCATTGGATACAAGGGAGGAACTCTTCGTTACCAATGCCATAGTCTCCCGAAGCCACATCGCATTTATGATAAAATACTTGTATCTTTTCTCGTCCACCATATGAATAAATGACCCTTGATTTCCCTGTCTTTATAAGTAACAAGTTAAAACTGGCCTCCAAAACTACGTAAGCCAAAGATTTGATGCTCTCCCGGCGAATGATTATAGTGAAATGTTCTCGGGATTCCCACCGGGGTGGTATTCCAAATACATGGTACCAACCAGGTGGGAATCTCAAGAGCATTCCACTTTACTTAAGCCAAGTTCAAATAATGATGCAATATAGTGCTGACTACCTCCATGGCGTCTCCTAACACTGTGCCATAATGAGCTTTGAAAGTGATTACTCATGGAGGGTAAGGATGCTTTCGCATAGACATACGCAGTGAATATTTACATAAGATATTTGCAGGCAACCACATCCCAACCGAAGTGGTTGAAATCGATATATGATGAAAATGATATTTTATAAAATTAAGTAGTTAGAGATTGAAGGAAAAGGTCACTATGGCAATACCATGATAGATGAAAAAAATAAGCGTATGGTGGGAGTAAAAATATCTGGTAGCCATAATTGACATGGAAGTGAATAGTAAAACAGGAATATGGAATATGATCTCGATAAGTTCAGGCACAACAAACTACACAAAAGCTAAATTCTAACCTACGTGCAACAAAAATAACCAAAGATACCAAGAAAAGAATACATGACACTACAGTACAACGTATTGTAAAACACACCCTCTACAGTTATACAGTTATTAAATGAAAATCAATCGTTTTCAACGGCTGTAGTGCCATTATGAAGGGAGGAAAATCACGTGTGTGTGATTTTAATTCCACAACAAATCGCCGAACTATTTTATTTTACCAGAGTAAAATGCATATATATTATTATATGGCTCAAAAACCAGGGAATTAGGAAAGAGGCACAAGGAAAGACTTAATGCTGTACAGATGGACGTTTAAGTGCAAAGTACAAAAATGCAGAGCCTCTAGACTGCAAAACATTACGTTGAAGGGGTATGCATATTTCAGACGCATCACATATGAAAGTTAACACTTAAGAGTACTGGAATGGTGTCAAAAAGAAAAGAAAATAAGGATTACGAAGAGCAGAATACATGAAGCAAACACGAAAAAATATGAAAATAGGAGAGCTTTGGGAGTAACAGTACAGAGGAAGAGAAACGAGACGGTAGGAATGTGAGAAATGGCCATACGAGGTTTACAAAACAACTTGCTGTGTTAATAATAGATTCTTCCACATTCAACATTAACGCGGCTTCACAAAATTCAATTAAAACTTATGAAATATTGATGTAGGCTCATTAGGAAATAGGATGTAGTGATACATTAGGATCAACTGGTCTTCCGGGATGCCCACCGTGTCTATTCATTGCTGTGGCAGCCATTTCACCCTCACTGCAGCGGGCTTATTCAGGTCTGAAGTAGTTAGTGCTGGTTTTTTCGCCATCTTATATGAGTCCTGGTTTTGTCCAGGTACGACGTGATTTGTGCGATTTTGGAAGAATTGCTTGCTGGCGCTTATAAAGCGAGGGCATCGGAAAATAATCCCGTAAAACCTCGCAAAACAAAATATCATGACACGTTACAACTACGTCTGAAAGGCAGCAATCCTCCTCTGTGAAGCTACAAGTTTCTAGACAGATTTTAAGCCCACTTTTCCTAAAGGGCTCAAAAAAATCAGTTTTTCGCCGTATATAATTAGAAAAATAATTGACGGATCGAAAAACGGAAAAATATGAGTCTTTTTATTTTACAAACTATCAGATTCGGCAATAAAAACAATATGGTAAACGACCCCATTCCGACTCACTGCCATCACGGATAACATACAATAAGAGCCCTTACAGAACGCCAACTTAGAAAATTGGAAACTCATCGCGAAAGAGAAGATATATCGGGCCGATTACGTTGTCCCTTCTTCTTTTTAGAGTTGTCAGCAGGCTTTTCTTTTCTCCCACTCTTCTCAGGCTTTCCTCGTTACTCGGTCGATCCATTTAATCTTCATCATTCTTCTGTAGCATTACAATTTGAATGCTTCTACCCTATTCTTCTCCACTGCTGTCATCGTCCATGCCTCGCTGTCGTAAAGAAACATGCTCCAGATGTATGTTCTGATGAACTGTTTCCTTACTTCTACGCTTGTATTTCAGGCTATAAGTAGATTCTTCTTTTGATAGAATGCTCTCTTTGCCTGGGATATTCTACTAACTATTTCCTCATTGCTTCCTCCATCGTTGGTTATTCGACCTCCTAGGCAACAAAACTCTTTCACCTCATCAAGTTTTTGTTTTCCTAGTTTGACATTGGTTTTGGCCTCTTCTTTCTTGCTGCACACCAATATCTTAGTTTTCTTCTTATTTATCTTCAGCTGATATCTGGCCAATTTCTTTTCCATTTTTACTAGAATCTAGTTCAGATCCCTATCTATGTCTTCCCAGTTGATCTTCAGCTGGTGTATGGTCATTGTCCTTTCCATGGTTGTTAACATCTTATTTCCTTCTTTGTTTCTATTATGAGAACTATGTCATCAGCAATTCGTAGCATGCTGATTGTTTCTTCGTGAATATTCATTCCAGAACACTTCTCCTTGATTTTATTGACGGTTCTCTCGATGTAAACATTAAAAATTACGGGAGACAGGGCACTAACTTGTCTCACTCCTTTCCTTATTATTGTCTCTTCCCAGCTGGGTCCAGATTTAATCACAGCTACCTGGTTTTTATACAGACTGTGGATAATTCTTCGGTCATTGTAGGAAACTCCAATTCCCTTAAGAGTTCCAAGCATTGTATCCCAATCCACGCTGTCAAAATCCTTCTCTAAATCCACAGATGCAATGAATGTCGGCTTGTTCTTCTCCATTCTCTTCCCTATGAGCAGCCTAAGGGCCATTATTGCCTCTCTTATGCCCTTACTTTTCCTGAATTCGAATTGATCTTTATCCAGGAACGCCTCTGCTTTTCGTTATATTATTCTGTAGATGATCATGGTCAGTATCTTCGATGCATATGTCGTCAACCATTTATTCAGCAGGATAAATAACGATAATACTGATTTTGACTCCACCACCACCTTTAGAGAGTTGATTCAACTCCTTGAAGATGTGATCGGGGTCACCTATCAAAATGTCGGCAACAGAGTGAGAATTCCGAGTGGAATCCACTTGTATCTTTCACCTGGCAAGTCCTTTACTAATGACACTACGCTAATAATATCTTTGGAATCTTGAAATAAAATATATCGTCTTCTCAGTACATACTATAACTGAGGCGAACACAAATATATTCCTAAGAATTGGAAATACAATCAACCATAGTTTGGGCATATATAAGAAGAAATTAAAGAGATTCTGGTTTATTTCTCGATTTTAGAACATACTATTCTCGTCAAACGTTTTCAACAGATCGATTTTAGCGATATAAAAGAAGAAATCCCAAGTTTAAGTTTCGATGGTCCAAGAGTCATTTCCTGCATCAGCCTCGGATGATGGTTCAGACAGAAGTCTCCCAGATCTGCCGTAAGAGAGCGCCGTATTGCGCTCAGCTACAGCGCCACTCCGTGACGACAAACTTCGTCTTGTCACGTACGATCTCGAAATCTGAGCCTGCGCTCCCCCAAGAAAGCCTTTTAATTTATGAGTTCCTCGATGTGTCGTCGAAACAGTTGCTGCACTCGAAGCGCAAGATGGCGCATTGGCCGCAGCTATAAAGCATCACTACGATAAATTCTCAAAATGCGGTAGAATTCAAGGGGTAGAAGGTAGGAGTAGAACATATCAAGAAAAGGGATCCTTAGATCTCAAGAAACATACCTCCCGGAGATTCCGTATGTCACACACTGGCGATCATCACCAACGTAGGGAAAATGGAGCGTGCTGAGAGGGAGTGGTGTACTATCTGGCAGCTGGAAAATATTCTACTCTACGTAAATCCTGACGAAGGTGTGATTGGATCTTGCAGCTATTCACCTCAGATACTGTGAACAAGATGAACAACAGATAATGTCATGCAATGATACCAGAATTTGGTGTTACATATCGGAATGTTATTTTTAGTGCGTACGAAAAAATACATTCACATCAGTGTAGGATCATTTAGCATGTCTGATAAAGCTATGTTTCAAATACTTCACTAAACAGATTGTGGAAATCAAAATACTGTGACCCAAATCGGGAAAAACAAGGTTTGACACCAACACATGATGTGATTAAAATTTGTCTGGCTTTTCTATTAATAATGTATATAAAGATAAGGTGAAAAAACAATCGGGAACGCAGTCTACAACAAGGTTTTCCATCGTCTTGTGGATGTTAAAACTGGTGTTTCTTCTAGAATGCACAGGGGTTGAACACCAGAAGTGGAGGTTTTTGTGGTAGATTGTTCCCCAGATTGTATTAAGCGCTATGTGAAGAGTACATCAGCCGTACTCTATCCGTCGGAGTAGACGTAAATTAGTTGACCCCATCCGAATTTTTTTTTCTTAATTAGCAAGTTGTTTTTTTTTTTACAACCAAACCTATCTTGCAATTAAAAACTGCAGTTTCATAACTGAAAAATCTCCAGAAAATAGATTTATTCGTTAGGAGAAGAATGAAAGTTATATGTGGGACATATATCTTTCTCAGAAAATTAAAATTAATTTAAAACAGTTAAATAACAATATATGATAAGATTAGTCTATTGAATATCTTTAACAGCCATTACCTATTTCGTCACTTTAAACAGTTTACACAGGTAAAAGAAAATGTTTGAGACGAAAGTCTCTCGATATGTATCTAACAACCATTACCTATTTCGGTACTTTAAACATGATTTGTAGAGTAGTAAGAAAATATATAAGATGAAAGTCTATTGATATGTCTTTAAATACATTGCATACTTCAATACTTTAAAGATGATTTGCACAGTAAAGAAAATATATAAGATGAAAGTCTATTGCTAAGACTTTAACAACCATAACCTACCTACTTCGATACTTGAAATATGATTTACACAGTAAAAAGAAAATATATTTTATGAAAGTCAATTGATATGTTTTCAGCAATCATTATCTATTTCGATGCTTTAAACTTAATTTACGCAGTGGAAATAAAATGTAAAAGACGAATGCCTTTTGATGTCTTTGGCATGAATTACTTATCAAGATACTTTAAACATAGTTTACACAGTTAAGGGAAAATATATGAGATGAATTTAAATTTATATGCCTTTAATATGTGCTTTTATTGTTTATTTTACATGCTTTCCGCCGAGAAGTAGGCGCGGAAGCTGCATTCAAAGGCCAATTTGCGCGGGAAGTGCAATTTGAGCGGCCAGACAGGCTCTGCGTCGCGGAGTTTCGTGAGGCCCGCTCTCGCAAGAAGTGGGTCGAGTAAACGAGTCCCCTCCACTCCCCACGCCTCTTCAGACAACACTGCGAAGGCAGGCGCGGTGGCCTTGAGCCAATTGCGACCACGCACGAAGCGCGGCAGGAGTCGCACCTTTCTCTCTGCCGAGAGGACGGCGCTCCCACTCCTCAGCGCACTCGAAGCGATCCTCACCGAGCGCATGAGGCATCGAAATCAAAGACGATGGCTGCTCCCTTAAGGCCGTTTTACACGTTGAATTATCATGCGAATGAAATCATACGCATGAAGTTCATGCGTCGTGTTATACGGAAATCTCCTCGCATGAAATTCATTCGCATGATTCCTTGGATGATCACGTGATACGAGCGCACTACGTCCGTCTTTGTTTTATGAGCGGGTAGAAGAGGGAGAAATATAACGGAATAAATAGAAAGGATTCCAATATAAAAAGTGCAGAACGAAATGCAATTATAATTGGTTTTCGGAGCTATTGGGGTTACACAATGAATTGGCATGGCCATGGAGTATATATATAATCTTATGTAATTCTTATAGGTAATTTATATAGGCATTCATCTGGTGAAGTTCTTCAATTAATCACGTTTTGGGCGAAGGTTGAGTTGAAAATAATATATTATGCAGGTATTCTAAGATTTTGATAATTATTGTGACAGGCAGGTATAGAGAAATAAAGAATTAAGTTAGAACATGAAAATTATAACTGAAAACAATACATTGAAATATCTCCATCGTCTTTTATGCCATTCATAAGGATTTTGTTATCACAGCTACCACGAACTGGAATAGATTAGAACAAATAGCACGTATCTAACCTTTAAACAGTACACTATCTATTTTGATTGATGCTCCTACACACTTCATGCATAATTAAACTTATTTTACCCTCATGAATTCTTGCCGAGTAATCAGGGAACGTTACAACCATATACGGTCATGATACAATTCGCCCGTTGCTAAAAAATCTTAGCGTGACAGCCAGCCGGAAACGAATTGCAAAATGTCAATATAATTGTAAACATGCATATCAAAGGTTGAATGAGGATCTCTTGTCACAGTAATTGCTTCTCTTGTCGTCATATCCGATCTTTCATATCCATGTCTGGTGAGATTTAATATAGTATGAAATTGCTCCAGCGTCTTTCTTAATAAATTACGATAGGCCTCAAAGTCCTATAATAACAGTTCATCTTCAATCAGGCCTAGCATACCTTATCCTCAATTTATCTTCTCTCCTTCTAGCATTCTCCGGAAAAATTGTGGCCGCTACCATTGTAATGGGCACTTGTAGCGGAAGATGCGAAAATTAAACCATACCGATCCATCAATTAGAGCTCTACTTTACTTCAGATCAACTGAAACCTCAGTATCTAGAAAGCTTCGTTTAATAAATATTGTAATTACTATAAATATACACCATACTTTATTTAATCTATCACTTACCTGTATCCGACGACATAAACAAACCATTCCGACCAATTTCGAGCATCGATACAGCTGCGTTGGTCGGAAATCTCCGGCGAATCGATATGTACTATCGATAGGCCTACCATTGCGCACCATTTCTGCAGATAACATGCAAGGAATTAATGCGAATGATCATTCACTGTTTAAAACACCCTAAGCGGAAGCAATTTCAGGTCATCACCTAAATTCATTTGCGAATGAATTCAATCCCTTCTTGCCTCAACGAAGTATTAATACCTATTACTCTTTAAAAATTGTTCGTTTTATGCAGCTTAAAATCACGACGTCACCGCATGACTTCACGGCAAGGTTAACTACGGAAAATTTACTACGGGCTTTATCTATCTGTTGCACGTGGAGATAAGTTTTTCATGAATACTTGGCAAAAACGCAATTACCTATTTAACTAATTTGTACAAATCAATAATACAATGCATTTCGAATTTTTATTTGAGTAGTGTGGGTTGTAATGATCAATTCCTCCGTAAAATAATTATAATACCTGTATAGTACCCTATTTGTGTTTACTTCACGAATCTCTGGGACGACAAAGCTTCCGCTATTTCCTTAAAGAAGAATGCCACCATAAGGGATTCAACCAAAGGCAAGTTGTCGGATTGTGCTTTTTTAAATCACTTTTCAATCATATATTCGACCAAGGAATATAAATATGAGTGTATACCGTGCACTGACGCCAGACGTTGTTTCTGGTCACGTGACTTCCGTCCATTTCAGGAATATCTCAATAGCATTTAATAATCTCTGCGGTATCCCTTCTCCTTTCATTGGTGGAGCTGATATTTTTGTTGGCTTCTGCATACCCACGAACCATTTTAATCGGGGAAGGAGCACAATATAGTGTGCCGCAATTTTATCTTTCTGAGATCATTACTCTATTTGGTACCCAAATCAGTGTTACTTGTGTGGGTCGTGGTGACCTAGAGGGTAGAGCGCTGAGCTGGGACCAGAGGGTCTCGGGTTCAAATCCCGGGCAAGTGCATTCTGGATACCCCCACCCAGAAATCACAATTCGATTTTCTGTGCGTCAGAACTTAATAGGAAATCGTGGCCCAGGGAAAGAAACTGGCCCCCCCTGAATGTGTGAATTTCAAACGCCAATTCCTTAGTACGGGGTGAGCTCTATCCTCACCTATCAAAGACTAAACTTCGGGTTGAACACAACTATCACTGTTACTTAAAAATTCAAATTCAATCTGTTCAACGGAAAGCCACTCGGTATGGCATAGTATGTGTAAAAGTGTGTTGACGTTGAGTGACTTAGGATGGTAGAATCCACATCTCCAGTCTCTCTCTGGTTCTCAGTATCAATGGAAGGAAGGCAAGACTGCCTTTTACAAAGCATTTTGTGGTGTTGAAGCATACCATAGTCTAAGTGCTCAGCTAGAGAAGACGAATTATTACGGTCGTCATTCTTCCCAATGAGATATGGATTTGCGGATTTCTTTTTTTTCTTTACGGATTTCACTCACACCTTTCCAGAGTTCACTTAGTATTTTCACTAATCTTGTCGGAAAACCGGCTGAAATCAGTGGATTCATTCCCAGTAACATTACTTGGCTTATCGTCGACACCAGAATTAACACACTCTCTTGAAAAGGCATACTTTCAATAGGAGCGCTATGTTTCAACTGGTGTCTCTAACGCAGGTCAGACTGTCAAAAGACAAAAAAAAATGGAGGAGGAATAATTCGATAGACGGATCCTATAAAATTAGTAACACGAAGATCAAAAGCGTTGAAACCATTAGGTATTTAGGAGTAACAATCACTAAAGATTTATCGTGGGGAAGACACATCCGAGAAATATGCGGCCGAGCGAAGAGAAAGCTAGGATTTATAAAACGAGTACTTGGGAAATATGATGAGAAGACAAAAGAGCGATGTTACTTTTCAGTAGTTAGGCTAGGCCCCACCTTGAGTATGCAGCCAGTGTATGGGATCCAAATGAATTAGGTTTGATCAGAGAACTAGACTGTATGCAGCGTAAAGCAGCTAGTCTCGTTAAAAGGCGTTACGGTAGGTTGAGTAGTGTTTCAGAATTAATACAAGAATTAGGGTGGGAATCATTAACAGAGCGTAGGTTAAGGTACAGATTGAATCTATCAGAGAAATTTAAATCGGATAGCTTTACCAAAGATGTTAGGCACATATTAAAAACACCAGCATAATATGCTAGATTCGACCAGATAAATAAGATTAGAGGGATAGATTGTCGTACTGATAGATTCAAAATGGCATTTTTCCCCCGTACTATAAGAGAACAGAATAGGCAGCATAGCAAAGGGATAGGTAGGGGGAATATTTTAGAGTAGTTTGTAGTGCATGATGCATGCATTAATTTCTTAAATACTATAGATACTAACAATCTAGTTGCATGAGACCCTATAACCGCTTGTTTGTATGTTGGTAACGCATGCTTGGTGATCTTCACCCCCTGCCACACACCCTCGCGGTGGCTTGCAGGGTATCGTGTACATGTAGATGAAGACAAGGATAGTCGTGGATCATGATCATCGTCAGTTTTTGGTGACACTCCCGGGTCCCCTACGCACTAATTATGATATTATTTATGTTCCGTCGAGCATAACAATGGAGAAATCCTGATCCTGGGGGGTTGTGTTTGTAGCCGTTGGGATTATTTCGAACAGGTAACTAAGGAGTTATGTGGGACAAACACGAATGGTTCGCAAATGGGGTTGTTTATTTTTCTCAATAATTTCAATAATTAGTTATTAATTGAGTTTTCCTTATCCTGGGACTCTATGCTCGAGCCGAATGGAAATTAACACGTGACTCCTTGTTTACCTATTCGAAATAATCCCGATGGTTTCAAACACAACCCCCCTGCCTACCGGCTTCTTTTCATGCAGGCATACCCTGTTCTTGGACCTCTAGTCATCTCGAAAGCTCATTCCCATAGCCGGTGATTAGTAGATCTACCCATTCCGCGTTTCCCGCGATAGATAAGGAATTTTGATCGCCAACCGTTCGTCTTCTGCGACGACTGCTCCGCCCCGCTGCAGAATAGCCGACTGTCCGTAAGGGGACGCCCTAGGTCGTCGAAGCAGTGAATCATCCATCATCTCTCCCTCGCTAATTAACCTCGCTGGCATCCGACCACGGGGACGTGCAGTCCACAACACCCGTCACAAAAAAGTAAACTTTGAACAGGAAACTCCAAACCCTCAGAGCATGTGAGATATGGACGGGAAATTCCACTCCTGACGTTAAGCGCACTGAAAATGGCATCCTAGAGCTCGCGAAGTACAAAGCACCCACTTCGTCATGCTAGTAACCCTAGATTCACTCGGATTGTTCCCTTTTCTCACCTGCCGATATTCCAGCGTAAATTATTTAGAATACGACAAGGAAACATAAATATGAAATTAATAACGTAAATATTAATATTTGAGATAAAAAGCGTCTGTGGTTTACTCTCCTGATAATTAACACATATTCGTATCAAAACAATAGCAATATGAATAAATTTTTCATACAAATCTGTATACCGCGCTTCGCCATCATAGCATAAAAATAAAAGATGAGCTATATGGGGCTTTTGTTGATAAACCTCGAAAAAGTGCGCTTTCAGCTTTCGGTCAAATCAAGAGGCGAGGCAAGACTGAAGAATTGACAATCTTAATGGTGGCAGGTTAACTGTAAGCCAAAAACTGCTTTTAAAAAAGCATGAATCGACCACAAGTGAAGATGAATCCTGGACATCAACCTTAAATTCAATAGCTTTAAGGCCCTTTTATTTGGTCATTGATACTGCGCAAGTTTATGTCGCTTTCGTTTGAGCAGGTATTCGTGAAAGTCCGTGACTTAGTAAATTTCGAGGAGGCCTTCTTGGCAGTTTTACACGGTGCAATCGTCAGCGCAGTATTTCAGTGACGATATACCATCAAGTAGCGGTAGTATTGTCAATATATATCTAGTACATCGTCAACAACTGTTGAGTAGCAATTAATTGCATGTGAAGGATATAACAACACTTTAAAATTGGTTTTTCCACTATGTTCTAAAAACAGTAATGGACACCCTAGTCCACATTTGTACAGCCAACACTTGGCGTGGGCCAAGGTAACGAGATAGGGGTGTCTTCCCTTGCAACTGAAAATTTATCTTCCACGTGATTAATCGCCCAGTTAAAGATTATTACATTTATGCACCACCTAAAGATTTAAGTGACTAATCATCATCAGTCAACAATCCTAGGATTGGTTTGACGCAGCCCTTCACTCGATTCTTCTATCGGCCTCTTTGTACGAACGTAATTCCTCCCTTTCACATTCTTCACGGACTGTTCGATGTATCTTATACGAGGCCTGATTTTAGCATTCTTCCCGTTCACTTTTCCCTAGGCGATTGTCTTCATCAGGCCATCCTCGTGTCTTAATATATGGCCGACTAAGTTGTCCCTTCTTCTTTTTAGAGTTGTCAGCAGACTTCTCTTTTCTCCCAATCTTCTTAGGACTTCCTCGTTACTTACTCGGTCGATCCATTTAATCTTCAATATTCTTCTGCAGAACCTGACTAAATCACCCATCTCAATTGTCAGCAACCTATTTAATTTTTGTTTGTAGGATGTTTGTCAAGCTCTGTTGGTTCAGCCCCTGGGAAACTTGATGACACACAAATGCCTATCACAAATCCCAGGGGTGTATGGACCAACAGAAGAGTCCAGATGCAAAAAAATCGCTAGGATTCCGCGGACATTTCCTTGTCGTTTCATCAGCACAACAAAAGTGAGAATGAAATGTTATTTAATTTGCTGGCAGTCGTTCGTACACTGGCGCAGTCTCTGTTCGCGAGTTGTCGCTTGACATGGTGCAATATTTCTTGCTCGAATGTTATCGCAGCAGGCTGTGCAGTATCAATGACTGAGTAAAACGGCCTCAATATATAAATATCTTGAAAGTAAAACTGAAGAGGATGCGTAGAAAGCCAGCGTGTTACGTATACTGGAAGCTTCCGTGGGAGAATGGAGATCTTTCTTCCACGTGGTATCATCTTGATGGACGACATGTCAAGAGATGTTCCAGTCTGATTCTCCATGAGTACGGAGTTCTTCCGTGCCTGAAGAAACAGACTGGAACGTCTCTCAAACCTGCCATCTGATCCCATGCAGGAAGGAATGCAGAATACTAGCCTCTATATTGTGCATGCGCAGTTACTACTACGTAACTCTAAAAAATAAAATAAAACATAATAAATATCTTCATCACACCAGGAAGACTCTCACGCGTAACCGTATCTTTCTTAAAATTCACTTAAAAAGGTCACCAGGGAAACAGAGCCACTACATAAATATCTTTAAAAATAAAAAGGTGATATTTTTAAATAATGTCTATGAAATAATAACATGTAGTTTTTAGGTAATTCCTTTAAAAAATAATGCGCGCTTTTTAATATTTAACGTTTCCTACGCATACTAAAGACAAACTTGCAAATAACTCCATTAAGTAAAATATCTCGCATATAATTAGTTAAATGCCACTCACATTTTACTATAGAAGAAGTTACATATTAATATTATGGAAATGATGACTACCGACGTTTTTATAACTAAACACGACTTTTTTTCTGTACGTATTAAAACTGCATCTTTACACACTATTTAATTACCTTATTTCAATACTTAAATATATTTAGTGATTAATAGAAACACACAGTATTTATCTCACTATGGAATAGTTCTAAAAGGTTAAGCTTGCCTCAGCCTTTTATCTTCTTTAATTATGCCTGGCAACTAGGATATTCAGGAAATATCAAGAGCCATGAATGAATAATGGTGCCGTAAACATGAAAATTCAGTTGTTCTAGCTCAGGAGTATAAAATGGAAACATCTTGCTAGAAAGTAAATGAAAACACCTAATTATGAGTCAGGACAGAGGCCAGATCACGTCAGGAAAACAAGCGTCAAGCCTTTGGCGATAATGAGAAGGTGAATGGGAAATAACTTCCACGATAGTTATTCCCGGCGTGGAGTTCCCGCAACCTAATTACCTACGCATCTGTTACGGCCAATCAGCGTACTGTTGACGCGCCGCGTTCGCCCTGGCATTCATGTACCGACATTCCAGCTCAATCGAAGGAGAAGGGAGGGTGATAGGGAGAATGACTCTTGGCTTTCGAGCAATGGAAGGAGAACGGCAATGGGGATTATACACTAAAATTTTATTTCTCGACTGTTAAAAAGGAACCGATGTGAAATTTTATCATAAATTTAAACACATAAGCCAATACTTTCTATGTCAACCACAAAGATTATTAAATTATATTAATATTTATGAAAAATGGCGAAAATCACGTGGCCTGAAATGTCTTCTGACGTCTCTTTACGGAATACGTTCCATATTGCAAAGGAAACAGACGTTTAATTTAGAAGAAAATGAAGATAGTATAATTTTTTGAGGTGTTTCATTATTTCTTGATTAAAACAATGACTGAAAAGGAATATAAAAAAGTTTACTCCGGCAATTTGCCTTCGGTTGACTCCCTTATGGAGGTATATTTCTAAAAAGAAAGTGATTGCTTTCGGTATTCATGGAAACGAAAAAAATAAAACTTTTAGTCAATTCCACACTTTTTTGTGGGGGACTTTACAGATATTATATAAGTTATGGATGATTTTCTCGTTATGATCTATACTACTTAAATAGAAAATCAAAATAATTTAATTACTCTCACTAAACAAATGAAATAAATACATAGGTTTTCGCTAAGTAATCACTAAACAGCTTACCTTCACGTAAAATAAAAAAAAGATAAACAACGCCCATAGTGACATCACGTCGCGACGTAATGCGATGACCTCGTGTTTTTAAGCTGCCATAAACGTACAAATTTTAAAGAGTAAGAGTGGAGAAGAAAAGGTGGAGTCATTCCGAATTTGGTGCTACATACAAATGATGAAGATAAAATTGATCGTCAGAGTGACAAACGAAGAAGTCTTAAGGAGACTGGAAGAAAAGAGAAGCCTGCTGAAAACTCTAATAAGAAGACTTGATAACTTAATCGGCCATATCTTAAGACACGATGGTCTGATGAAGATAATCGTTGAAGGTCATGTGGATGGGAAGAATAGCAAAGGAAGGCATCGAGTGAGATGTATGGAACAAGTGATGAAAGATGTGAAAGAGGAGAAATACGTAAATATGAAGAGATTAGACATAGAACAACTCAGTGGAGAGCTGCGTCAAACAAAGCTGAGGATTGATGACTAATGATGATAAATATATTTGTAACACAACTTAATTCTTCAGCAAAGTTTTCACCAAGCACTTTTTAGTAATAAACTTCACATTAAAAAGTTATAGAAAACAGTGCATGTTCCCCAGTAGGGGAACATCCTCCTTTGGTGTAATTGAATTTCAGGAAGGAAGCGGAGGACGTCGCTAAATTTGTAGGAATACGCTGCCTGCTTAAAAGAGAGCGAAAGAAAAAAGATTTTGGGCGGAAGCAGAGAGATAGAGAGAGAATCGAGAAATGCAACGTCACCCTCACCATGGCAAATGTAATTCTGAACGCAAAGTGGCCTAACGTGCACTGAAATAAATGACAAAAACTACAGCGCTGATGCATACAGTGCTGGCCATTGAAAGGAGGGATTTGAGTGCAGCAAGAGATGGTTCTTATTGAGTTTTGACCCAGGATTCCTATAAAGGCGCGTTGGAAAGGGAATGTTCTGAATGCATCTTTAAATCCTTATCAACCGTCCGCATATATTTCCGACGAATTGGCTGTCCAAACACGTGAATTCAAGGAAAAATTCAAATTAAATAATGCAAAAGTGCTAATTAAAATCTGGATTTAATTTCTACACTTTACTTATCCCCTCATTCAGTGAAAATAAGTAACGTAAACAAAAATCACAGTTTTGGAAACAGCAATGCTCTCCTCATCTGCACCTCGTTATTTCAGTGCATTGCTGCATCAAAATAATCAGAGCAAAATACGAAGCAACGTATTCGTACAAACGTCTAGTGCTAAAATTTTAACAGGCATTACTTACGCCACTACCAATTTTGTATCAATATTGATGGAATATTATATTGTGATTTTTTTATGATAATGCAAGAAGAAAATTATTTATGAATTCCAGTTGATATTATGAGGGGTGAAGCGTTTTATGAGCTTTATGAGCGTTTTATGTGATTTTATGAGCCATGGAAGGTTTCACGATGCAGCAATACATATTTAATTTATCCACAATATTATCAGCAAAATAATCTGTTTTTCGTAGGAATGAAGGTTGAAATTCAAACAATGCAATTTCCACACAGTTTTATTGTCCACGACCATGGTTTCGTTGCAAGGCAAGATCATCGGGTGAAATATTAAGTTAGCGTGCCACTCGTGCAGTTCCCGTTTAATCCACGTTATTTTGCAACGGCGAATTTCCCTGCCGATGTTCCTGATTTACATTGGATGCTGACATAATTTGGGATGACCTTCAAGGATAGGCACCGACTGTTGAAATAGATGTTGAGGGATGCGATCCGATGTTTGATTGACAGTTTTCGATAGAGGCTGGCCTTCACTGCGTTGCTGGCGCACTTAGCATAGTTAATAGTTTCAGGCTTAAAACTGTGGAAATCTTTCATCGTAGTAATAATTGGAGGATTCCTACGATGAAAGATTTCCACGGTGTTAACCATGAAACTATTAACTAATCTGTTTTTAATTCATGCGAAGACTCATCCATCGTCCATGCATCAAATAACTGATTTTATGTTTTTTCTGCAAAAAAAACAGCTGATGGCGGTACTCCGGATTCTTCTGCCCTCTGACGGGTGGAAATGGTGCCCTTGCCCTTGGAACTCCTTCTTATGTCTTATTCTCAGGCCCTTGGGGATTATGGCTTGGAGATAAGGAGGCGGGGATGAAAAATCAGAGTGAGGGCATGCGCGAGGACTTTGCGGAGGTCGGAAAAGGGCGCGGGGTGCTTGGCGCCGGCGTCTTGGCGATCTTAGGCGCCGAGGCGGGAAACCCGAGCCCGGGAGGAAACGCCGCCCAGAAGGCGGGCTCCAATTCTGTGGAATTTCTGCGCGTACGCCGGCCGTGGAACAAAAGACTGGGCTTGAATGGAAGGCTCACCCGCGCGCCTCTCTAACAAACAAGGACGCCTCAAACACAAGGGACTATTTTAAAACTAAACGAGGTAACGGAGCATCTACATCTGTGCAATACCCTGCAAGCCACCGCAAGGGTGTTTGGCAGGGGTGATGATCAACAAACACGGACTACTTTTGCAACTAGGGTACTACTTTTCTTAGTGTAGGCTTCCGGGGGTCAATTGTAGTGAAGATGCAGATCTTCCGGGTTTTCCTCCATTGTTTGAGAGAGCGTACTTATCTTCCCTATTGAAATTGTTGTGGTTTTTGTTGACTTCAATGGCTTCTCCTATTATTCGCGGGAAGTATCGCTTTTCTTGCGTGATGAGCTTTGCCTCTCCAAATTGAAGACGGCCAGATGACTGCATCGACACTTCAACCAGAAGAAGCCGGCGAAACTGTTGTCCCAGGAATCATAGACCAACGCGGAGGAAAACCCGGAACACCTGCATCTTCACAACTAGGGTACTACTTCTACGTAAAACCCTGAGAGCCACCGCTAGAGCATGTGGCATGGATACAGGATGTGTGGCAGGGGGGCAAGCTTTGTATTCAATAGCATTTAAAAACGAAATGTTAATTCAAATTTGCGTGGAAATTCACGAATAACTTTGCATCTCACACAAAGTATATTCAATTTCCAAAATTCATCGCAAGGCAACGCATGAGTGACGATAAAATATCAGAATAAATATGTCAAAATCCAAACTTAAAAAATAATAGACCGCTTTCCGATGTCTACAACAACTTATATATATCTTCTATAATGCTTTGATGAATAAAAGTAGGACCGGAAGAACCACTGTGATTGAGGGAGCAGGTGACCAGGTCCGGCGGTGGGCTTCCGTGCATCACGTGATTCACCTTAAGCGTCACGTCCACGTTTTGTGTCACTCGGGTGATCACGCCTCTGTGCGAAAGGAAAACAAAAGCATGGAGTGGTCCGCTCTATAAATGTTGTCTCTCCAGGCTACACAAAGGACATCACTAATGTGTAGAATCATTTACAATAACCTCATTGCCTATGCAAATAAAGACTAATGTTTTAGAAAGCGTAAAAAATAATTCCAGGTAGACTCAGTAGGATTTGCGCGATGTTAAAATTACTACTGCTATGCTCGACAGTTATCTTCATCAAATTTGGTACACACTACGCGTGAGAATACATGCCTTCAAAGAAAATTATAAGCCCCATCTCTGTAGCTTTCTCAATATACGATGCAACTGATTAAATGAAAGAAGAGGAGTTTCAGTTAAATAGATATAGGTAAGTACAAAATTTAATCAAAATCACGCCTTCGCTAAGAAACTATAAAATATCCATATCGGCTGTGTTATGTGCTCTACAAAGACATTCATCTTTCGGACAAATATGGATAATGAGCGACAGATTGCACTGATTAGAGTCGAAAGATCAACAAGAATTTTTCATATTTAGATTGTGTAATAAGGACATAAATAGGCAGCAGACAAATAGCCGTGGGACGTAAGCTTCAATCTAGGCTCAGGAACAATCCTTTTTGAGAAGATATCCCTCTTGAGTATCCCTTGCTGGGAAGAGAAATGATTGATTAGAATCACACCCAGGGGAAGGACTTTCTATTAATTTATTGTTTTTGGATGGTGTAACAGAGAAAAGAGTCGATATAAAAAGGGCAAAATGTAGAGAGAAAGGCCGTGAGAGTGTGTATGTTTCCTTTGTGGGTGTTTGCGAGAGAGGGGGTGGGATTGGATTCCCAGGGCAATCAGAGTGGAGTGGGGAGGGGATGATATCGGTCGCGTCGAGGGTGGGGGAGGATACAGCGAGGAGGGGGCTCTTAACTAGACTCCTTCCACAAAAGATGTGTTATCGGAAGAGATTAAGAAGCTCCCGTAGCTTATTGTCCCACCTTAAGGAGGAGAGTGATTTTATCCCGCAAGTGGGTTCGTTGACCCCTCGAGAAGAGAAGAACCTGGCAAAGCCACAAGAAAATCTATAGAAGGCTTGAGAGGTGCCCAAAAACTCAGGAGAATGTGATGCCATACACATATTTACAGGTTTTTTGAGGATGTTAGAATGAGGATATTAAAAACCCCTGCGCATTATACCAGATATGACCAGATAATTAAAATAAGAGAGATATATTGCCGTACCGATAGATGTAAAAGGTCATTTTACCTGAGTACCATTAGAGAACATACTAGGTAGCATAGAAAAAGGTTAGGTAGGTAAAATATTGTTTGAGTAGTCTTAGCTGTTAGTAGCATGGTTAGTTGCATGGTTAATGACATGGTTAGTTGCAATCTTATCATTGAATGGTGGCTCTTAGTTGCATGCTTAGCATTACGTGGTATCTCATTGCAACATGGCAGTTGCATGCATATAAGTCTTGGTAGCCCATGCAATATTTCCCTTATGGATTATCAGCACTGAAAAGTCGTTTATCTTTCCAAACTTATGAAATTTAAGAGGTATTTTCTCTGTACGTAAATCTCAACTTCCACATTTATTAACATACTCATACACTATGTACAAATGAGCGTTATGGTGAGAAAAACTGACTCATTTGTTACATTCTGTCTTGGTGTAATTTTAGGCTGAACTTAGGAAAAAATAAATTTTGGAAGTTTTAATTATAGCGACAAAAAAAACACTTATTCTTACGAAAAGTGTAATTTAAAGTACTTAAGTTTCTGACACACTTTATAAGCTTTCAAATAACACCTTTTAAATGGGTATATCACGTAAAGCCAGTGTGACGCAGCCCTTAGAAAAACTAGTGTAAAAAGACGTTTTTCCAGACATTCATGTAAGGCTTATCTTATACTTCAAGTGAAAATTTTTTCTGCGACGGCAGGTAATGGGTCATTACGGTTGGCACAATATATGTACCAATTTTCGCTTAGAAGTATGATTGTGAAGCCAGGCCCATTTATTGATTTAAAAATAAAAATGACTCCGAAGGGTTTGAGATGGACCATGGACGCCTCTGGCTCGAACGATGTGGCCCTACCTGGACGGATAAATAGACTACGGACTAATAAATAAATAGAATAATTCTATCCAATAGAATAAATACGAGTGTATCAATGGATAGCATAGGTAGTTGCATGTTGTTATAAGGAATTTAAGCTAAACCAACTAATAGTGTTTTTGCATGCTTGCTTTGCTATTTTTACCTTTTTTAAATTGTTAAGTTTAGGCTAGAATAGAATCATTAATACTTTTTATTCATGATATGACAGGGGGATTCAGTAGGGAAGTAAATAAAATACTAGTGAAAAGTTTAATATGGAACATGGTGCGTAAACGTGAGATATGTGGAGAGAAGTTGAAAATAGACTTAGGGCTGTTGATATGTGGTTGTGGAGAAGGATGGGGAAAATAAAGTGAACCGTGAAAATAAAGTTTATGCATGATATGCAATGAATGTTTTGTGGGAATTCACCCCCTGCCACACACTTTTATGGTAGCTTGCTGGGTATTATGTAGATGTAGATTCCTGACGGGTGATTGGATTCCCGATATCCTCCGGAGCATAGTTGATGGACGAGAACTAATCACTCTGATTGGAAGAGAGGTTCGCCGAGGAGAAGGGAGAGGAACTCCTCCTCTTGGGAAGGTGATCGAGAGGAAGGAACAGGGGAGCCGGCAGAGATTTAGGTGCTGAGAGACACAGCACAGATGAGTGTGTGTTCTTGGCCGGGCCCCAGTTGGTGCGCCAGCGCCGACGAATGGGCCGCTAGGGGTCTCAGAGGAGAGGGACGACCCCAGTAAGGATTTCCACCGAGGCCATTCATTCTCGCGCTCCCAACAAAGGGATCGGTCGGCCGGCGTCTTAGAGGAGAGCTGAAAACACTTCGAATTCGGCTGTTCAAGAATGTTTCCACCCCAACCGTGAGCTAGCGACTGACAAAGCAAGCGAAATGTGTACAGTGATGTGAAACCTCATGGTAGTCACAAGTAAAATCACGTTTTAAGACAGGAACAAGCTTTAGACTACGCTTTAAGGCAGGGGTACTAAAAATATGCTACAAAGAATGATGTTTTTAGCAAGAAAGAATTATATTTTAATTAATCGAACTAATAATTACCATATTGAAAACTAATGCGTATTACCAATCACCATCAATATTAACACTTAACGACTTGAACCCTATAAAAATTAAGTACCATGTGGGAAAAATAATTTGTAACCACAGGCAAAATGTGGGGCTTGAAACTGAGGTATATTCAGGAATTATTATGAGCAACGTAATAAAGATAAATCCATTCCAATCCAAGTGGAGAGGTTGACAGCACGAAAAACAATTTCAGCGCATAAATGCCATCAGTAGAGTAGGAAATAGGTACCGTTATCAGTAAATTTGGGAGCCGAAGCTCCCAAATTTACTCCCAAAGCTCAGGGTGCTGATCAGAGATAGAACAAACTCGCTTAATGGGAATTTGTCCAAAATTCTAAATTTGGTGCTCAGAAATAAAAAGGAAACGTTGAGAAAATGATCGCAGACACAAACTTCATGGCCTTGTAGGAAGCAGCAGGGAATTATACTCAGCTATTTATGATCAAATCATAATAAATCGATCGAAAAAACGAATTGACAGAATATAGTTGTATATATCTACTAATAAAACATGCATCGATTGCTACCTTTCAGTGACCCATCGGTTTATTAATATTTTTCCTCAGTGGTTTCCCTCCCTTCCCGAACACCTTGCCTTCGAGGATGCGTGTTATGAAAGCAGTATGTCGCACACGGCATCCTAAGAATTTCATTTGCCTGTTTCCTATTTCTTTCATCCTTTCATTCACACCTCGTAGTATCTTTCTTTATTTTTCTTCACAGTCTAGCTGGCCCTTGTCATTTTTCCTCAAACCCGCATTTCTGCAGCCTGGTGGCGGACTTTGTTTTTCCTCTTCTGTGCAAAAATTTCAGTTCCACATACTAATATCCTCTACACTAAGAATTCAAAAAAAGCTTTCTTTGACTCTATTTGTATACGATTACTTGGTAGTAGGATTGCTTTTCCAAAAATACTTGTTTAGCTAATAATATTCCTCCTATTATATGATAATTTCTCTGACTAGCTATTTAACCCTAACTTGTTTTCTCTTGCCCGCATAAAGTCTCAGATATACCGATATCTCTCTTCAGCCCCCATTCTCCGTAATATTTTCTAAAAAATACTCAGATATACAAGTAAACATTTCCTTGAAAAGAAAGATTGCATCCTGATTTCACTCCGTATTTTCCCCTGCCACTTTTCTCACCATTACAGCTTTTGTGTCGCGACTTCCCTTCTTTTTCCGGGGCTCAAACAAATATTTCCCCAGAACTCCATTTCTCTATTGATCATTCACTCCAAGGTGAATTTTTGATTATTATTATTGACTATTGATTATTCGACACTTTTGAAATCAAGTTCACTTGATAAGTTACACACGTTTCAGTAAACAACAGGCTTGACCAGCTACAGCATCGTCACTGGTCTTGTACCTTACGTTGCCGGGTGCGCTATTAATTAAGGTTTAGTAGTTAACAGGGAGTACTTAGCAAAAATTCAAAATATGTACGACGCTGTAGCTAATTTCACACCCCAAGTTACAAATATTCATTTCTATATCACTATATGCCGAAATTATTTCTCCTTGGACGTGCTCAGAGAGTTAAGTTGGCATAAAGAACTCTATGACCGGATTCAACCACGAGATATTACCTCTTACCAGAGAATTTAGGATGCTTGCCAGTGATTAACTTACCAGTGATGAATTCTTTATCTGACTTCCTCAATGTAGGTGATAGAAATCATGGGAGACGTCATAACTTACTATAAATCTTATCATAATCCTTTCTTTATTCTTGTTTCGTCACTGCTCGGTCCGGATTTGATCACAGCCACAGGTTCATAAAAATCATACATTATTTTTCAGTAATTGCAAGAGAGTACAATTTCCTTTAGAATTCCAAGCATTGGATTGCATTGCAGTTTTCAAACGAATCGAATCCAAAACGCTCCATTTAATTTTAAATCCCTCAATATACATTTTCAGATCATATTTCCATGTACATAGCATGCCTATTTGTAATCCCTCCATCCCTCCAGCATAACTCAATTGATTTCTCCTAACGTTCAATTCTTGTATTCCCATACTCCCAGACCTCATATCCACACCACTTATTTCCTGCCCTCGTCAACAACGTTCCACATGGTGTTCAATTGTCCACATTACCAAAGATCACACACCATTTGGTGATTTGTGGCCCTCATACCAGTCCACGCTCTCAAGGGCACTTCAGACTGGGAGGAAATGTACTAGGATGAGAATGGAATGCTAAGGAATATCACTTGGTGATTTGGTAGTAAATATTGCATGCAACTTCATCACCATCATGAGTCGTGGGCGCATAAAAACCTAGATAAAATTTTTTGAGAGCAGTATTTGCTTTCATTAGCACCTTCTGAATTAACCAGTCTACTCTTATTAACCATTTTACCAATTTTTCTCTATTTACTATATTTTACCGCAGTTAGCTATCTATTCTAGACTATAAATCATTTAATGGATATCACTCCTTTCATTTCCAACGGCCGTCTACCCCACCTCGTACCATTTTAGCATATCAATGTTATTTTTTGCATTTTTATACGGCAAGGATTTTAAGCGCCAAACTCTAGCACATCACACTAACACGGACGTGGTGCCCTGTTAAATTCTCCCTTGCTATCGGGTGAAACTACGTCCCCCCTACAATGGAGCAGGGTTTGAATCCTGGGGATTCAGTCAATGACTAAAAGCGGTTCCAAATTAATAGAAGAGCAGGCATTGTGTTAATTAACTCTCACCTGACTCCTATTCTTCAATCTATCTAACTTACGTGGCCAAACTGAGCTTTCATCCACTCTTTTCTTTTTAATCGATGGAAAACTATTCACCTATTGGAAGGAAATTGGTACTATTTCTAGCGGAATATTCTATGGTAATATCTAAATATGGTAATATTCTTGAATATAGACACTCATCCTTGTTAAGCATGACGCCTGACACTGAATCTTTTCAGCAGCGTCTGACGCTGACAGGATAGTCAGCGAAGCTGATGGCATCAAGCCAACTAACGCGGAAGGGAACCCGGAACCATGCAGAGAGCATCAAAGCATGTTTGGTGTGTATTCACCCACTGCCACGCACTTGTGCCTTGCTGGGTACTGTGTAGATATAGATATATTTGGGTCAGGCCCAAGAATTTGGTCATTAAGGACAGCATTATAAAAAAATAGATAAATTGGCTAGATCCACGAACAATATTCCCATTCATCTCAAAATGGACACACTCCTCATGGATGGTCACGTATCGCGGAGCATGGCTTGGCAGTGATCATAACTTCCTCACTACTTGTCGATCATAATATTATATGCACTCGAGTTTGAAGGGTGCTTATGAAGCAATCAAAAGAACTACAATAACTCTAATTATATTATATTTTTTCCCGTTTAATCCTGCGATAACTGCTTTTTCATAAAATTACTTAATTAAATTGTTGTATTTTTATTTAAGTTTGAATGGAAAAAGTGATGGTTTGTTAACACCTTCAACAATTACACAGAATTTAAAAAATTACTTCCATTAGTCGCTCTATTCAAAATTGCAACATAACATACTCAAGAATGTTTAATGCGTTTTCTATAAATTAAAAAAAAATATCTGAGCGTGAAATGATACTATAATCATTTTTACGAGAGGAATTTTTCTCGGCTCTGGGTAGTCAAACAAATGCGATCTTAATGGCGTTGTAATCCTTTGATATCCACATGCTATAATACGTCACTGTTAAGAACGCATTCAATCAGCTTTTTTTTATATTAATATGCACTTGTATGGGTAGGAATGAGACGGGTCGGCGTAATTACCGAGCTCACGGGAGCTGCGAGCGACGGCTACTCGATTGGAAGAAGGGGAGCCCGGCTCCGCATGTCTCTCGGCCTTCCCTCCCGACTTCCAACGCCGCACCAAACACGCCGCATCCCGGGCGCCCCGCGGGCTCGGCCCGTTCGGGATAGCGGCGTCGCGACGCCTCAAACATACCCCTCCCCGACGACGGAGAGGAGAACTCGTTCCCGCTCGGTTCCTGCGCTAGCGATGCGCGCTTGTTTCAGGGTCCACCCATCCCTCCTCCCCCTCTCCGCGACGTACCCTCGCTTCGTGCCCGGGAGGTGCCCCGGGGGTTGATTTTAGCGCCACGCTCCTTTCATGAGAGGCGGAGGATGGGTGGTGCAAGAGTTTTGGGGGATATATATATATATGTGTGTTGAAGGTAGACGCTGGGGGAAGGGGAGCGAGCTAGCGTGGGGGCGGAGGGGGAGGTAGACACGAGGGGGGGGACGCGTCGTTGGGCGGGCGAGCGGGGGCGGGCCCCAAGTTTACCGACCCCTGGCGGCGTCTATCGATGTATGCTGCTCTCCGGGGCGGCGTTGCCATGTCTCGCGGGCGTCTCCGGCGTCGGGGGGCGCTGCGAGACGGCGTGGCAACGCTGCCGGACCCCACTCGCCATGGAGAAGGGAGGAAGGGTGTAGTAGGATATTTCTCGAGGGGGGGGGGGGGGGGTTATGTAGCTCGGGTGCGGTGCGGGGAGTGTTGGGACGTCGGGGTGTGGCAAGTGCAGGGGCGTGGAGGAGAGCGACGCCTCCTGCAGCAGCGTCATCGCGAAATGCAATCAGGGGAGATCTTTTGAGTTGCGGAGCGTTTGGCCTCAAAATCAGCGCCCCCAGGATCTCCTTCATGCCTAAGTCAAACTGGAATCGAACCGGCTATAGTGCGCTTTAAGCCTAATGCATTAATGCCCGACTTTCAATGGAAGTACTTCATGATTTGAAACGAATGAACGAACCTAAAATTGCAGGGGGGCCGAGAATGTAAGATGTGATAGCCAAGAAATTGGGAAAAGCCTATTTTTACACCATCGCAACGTTCATAAAAAAAATTCAAGCTGATTTCAACCAATTCTTTTTCTAATGGTACAGCAAGCAGCCAAAGATTTATCCCAGAAGTATAATTTAACGACAATGTATTGCAAAGATGAACTACTAAACGATATTTTCACAGTTAAAAGTCATCGATCTTTGCTGTTTCACAAGAGAAATTTGCCTGGCTGTGCATACACACGTATACATAATCAATAATACAATACATAAGCACATGATTTCAGGGTGGGGTAAACAAGTATTCTACACGCGTATAAATGTACTTTTATTAAAGTGGGCGTCCTCTGGTGACATCCAGGTATGGTCCGATAAAAACGCCCTCTCTTTAATTCCTGCACACGGCCACGAGTTTATTTATCCGCACGATTCCATGCTCTAGGTCCACCCTCACACCTATCCTGTTCATATAGCTTAGTCTTTCCTTAACTTTTCCCCCCATTGATTTGCTCAGTCTACCGAATATTCCTTCCCATCTTACATTGCGATCAACATTCCTCTGCCCATCATCATTCTGTCTTTCCATTCAGAATTTCATGCACTAGGATTTATTTCTACAGTAAATTATGTTAGTAAATAGTTGAAAAATTAAATAAGATTAACGAGCAACGCCACTGACAATATTATTGTCGTATTACCTTAGATTGGTAACGAACGGAGAAATCTGACTATGAAACAGAAATGCCTATGGTGGGCTATTGTATTTGCGTCTTTCAGCCTCACATGGGTAAACTACTTTCCTTCCAAGTAAACAGCGACAGAAATGCTTTCTGACCAAACAACCAGGATTAAACTTTTGTGTGACAATAAAGGTAAAGAAGAAACTGCCCGTAAACCAGACGGCGGGAAGCAGGAAAACAGGAACTGTCGGGGAGCAAAGTCTTGAGAGAGTTTGAGGAGAACTTCGAGGCAACCTCAGTCGGGTCAACAGAGCAAGGGGGCATACGGGAGTAGAGGGCAGCCTCAAAGAGGGGCGAGAGGGGGAGGGAATGGAGGAGCGGTTGTGGAGAGGATGAGGGATGAATTTCTCAAATTCGAGAGCTAAAGAAAGGCGGTAGGAAATTTAGGTAAAGGTAGCTCCGAAGAAAAGAATCAACATCAAAAAATAACACTACTTGCAGCCCTGTAAGTTGTCCGTGGCAGTGATGATTCACGGGAAAACATATTAAAGAAGTTTCAAACTCCATAAACTTGGTTCCTTTACCTGGGTTTGAAAAAAAACAATTTTTATGAAACAATAGGAAAACGAAACTTTGTAGTAATACTGATCGGGAGGCACTAATTTTCAGTGATTTTTAAAGTTCTTTTTAGCCGGGATTTTCATAACTTTGATCTCCTAAATAGATAACTTCAAACCTTCCAAGGTTTATCCTTTAAGAATACTTAAAATTGAAATAAAATTATTGTATAAAGCACAAGTATTTATAGGCTCGAGGTCCACAAATATAAAGATACCTATGTGTTATATAACTGTCCAATACAAAAAATAAATGGAAAAATTACTAATTTATCCATACAGCCATAATAGATTCAATATTTCTCGTTATAAATAATCAGTATAAATTAAAAGATAAGAGAGGGCGAAAGAGCACAAAATATATTTTTATATAAATAGTTACAAATATTCTAAAATATTTCAAGTTGATCCTTTTGTTGCACCCTTTGATCAGAAATTTCGTGTAGTTTATGTCAACATTCAGCCGTTTGGATATTATTTTCAGCGGGATTATCAGCCCCATAGTCAGTTGAAGAAATATTTAAATAGGTAGAAATATATCATATAATTTTAAGAAACAAGAACCTGGTGCAATGGCCCTCGATGTGCGTTAGTATCTGAAAACACAATCAATAAAGGAAATTTCATGTATGCGGGACACCCTATTCACATTTTTGCAAGGAATTACTCCGATTCTTCTTTCCACATTACTGCTACATTTCGTTTTGTATTCTTCCTCCGTAACAAATGCTAGCAAAAGGGAGAACTCTCTCATTTTTTCTCAGGCAGAGCAGCGACGCAAGAGTTCCTCACGTCACACTTCTCTTCAGGAAGAGTGTATGCTTTTACGTAACGCGTCGATGTGCCCGAAGCCGCATAAGAGTCATTTCGGTGGTGCCGTCACAACACATGGGCGGATATGCCGTAGGTACTCTTGGCACGAAAAGGATTCCCGGTCACACAGGAAGACTACAAATTCACGCTCCTCGGATTCCCCGCGTCTAATAGCAGAGAGCTCCCCCGCGAATCTACCGAAGGCTGCTTGCTCTCGAGGGGAGCCCAGCCAGGGGCGTGCGGAGTGTCAGAAGGGGGCTCAAGCGAAAAGAGGAGGAGGCAATACTCAGGCTTCCGCCGCGCCACTGAGAACAATGCAGGGTCCCGAAGAACTGCTCGATTCGCAGGGAGAGTTTAGCATAGGGAACGGGTGCGTCAATGCAAAACGAAGCCAGATAGCTCCTTTCTCAAATGTTCCAGCCGAGAGGGCGTGCTTAAACTTTCTGCAGGTGATTCATCTACCGATCCAGAGTATCTTAAAAGCCACTCATGGATTACTGGCAGTCAAGGCGGTAGCCAGGATCTTCAGAGGGAATGATGGAGAAACCCAGGAAATTAATTGCCAGAGGAAGGCGCAGTTACACCAAGGCATGTGTCCCAAAGAGAGTAGCTAACAAATAAGTGCGTATCGAAAAACATGAATTTCCTGATGAAGTTAGATATACTATAGTAAGAACGACTGCATACTATGCTAGTTTGATCAAATAAACAAATTAGATAGAGACATTGTACCAATAAATTTAAATTTTCATTATTACCACGAAGCAAAAGAGAATATAACAGGCGGCGTAGCAAAGAGATCATCATCATCGGTCAACAATCCTAGAATTTGTATGACGCAGCCCTCCACTTTATTCTTATAATGCGCAATCTCTTTATATCATCGTGATTTTTCTCTTCTACATATATCGGGTTGGTGAAATATTTTTGGAGTCATCTGTAGTGCATGAAGTTCATTTAACACTACTAACCCATCCATGCTAAGGAAATGCAGATTGATGTATGATACGCACAATAATGATGTTATAATACGATCTACATAGCAATGAAGAGAGACAATCACTTCATTCACTATGTACATACTAACCATCTAGTTGCACGCGACTCTGATATCTGACATGTTTCCATGAAGTTGTATCGTTGCAGCTCTTAGATGCACAGTTAGAAGTGCATGATCGGTGATCTTCACCCCCTGCCACACACCCTCGCGGTGGCTTGCAAGGTATTGCGTAGTTTTAGATTTAGATACGAAATCTCAAAGCTCTGTCTTAGATATAAATGCATGCACTGTATTGCAAATAAGTGGACTTCTATTTATGACTTGGGAACCAGAACTTTATCGAGGCTAAATATCCAACTCAAATAACTATAAATGTACACCTACATCTACATAATAACTTTTAAGCCACCATAAAGGTGTGTGGTAGGGGGTTGATTCAACCCAAACATACATTACATATCATGCACGAAAAGAATTAGCAATTATATTCTAGTCTAAACTTCATAATTTAAAAAAATATACAAATAGAAAATATGCTGTTGGTGGGTTAGCTGTAAGTCCTTGTAACAACATGCAAATACCTATGCCATCCAATGCTACACTTGAATTTAATCTATTGAATATATTTACAGCTATTCATATCCCCAATTGTACCAGGGAAGAAGGTTATTTTGTATCAATCGGTTCGGCTATCAATTTTTCTAATTTTATGATAATAGTCTGGTCTGCGATAGTAAGTTGGAGTTCGCAAAATAATTTTAACGTCATCAGTGTAAATATTGACATAAGTTGAGGTTAAGTGTAAATTCCAGCCAGCGTTGTGATAGTGATTCCATTTTTGATTAATCAAATAGACTGGTCACGCTCATATAGTTATCATAGTATACGCTCCAGTTCATTATCTAAGCCTTTTTCATAAGCATTCCTTATACGGGCAACGTATTCCAAATAAATGTGTGTGACGAAAGAGGTGAGGAAATACATTCGGACCGTGTGAGAGGGCGATCGTTGCCGGGCGGTCGTTTGAGCGGGCTGGTCGGATGGCCCCTCCAGGAAGCCGAGCAATCTCGCTCACTTTGGGGTGGGGGGTGGATAGGGGAGGGGTGGGGGCATTGGAAGCAAGGGCTTCGATCGGGGGCTCGCCAATGGCGGGGGGCAACGAAGAGAGAGCGGCCCTGGAACCTTCCCGACTGCGGAACACTCTCAGGGCCGGCAATCCGCCATCGAATGGGTGGAGCCGGACGATGCGACTATTCCGCCGCAGCGCGCGAGCCATTCCCCTCCCCACTTGTGCTCCAGAGCAGCGGACGATGGGCTGTCTCTCAGTCAGTCTCTATTCTTCCGTGACAGGCATTCTGCACTCGATCGCTGTATCCAAGAGTCAATATTCGAGCACAATTTATTTTCTCTCAGCACTCTCTTTTTCCGCGCTGTATAGATAGTTCAAATTCCCTGGCCAACTCATGCGCGAAAAAATACATAATTCATTAGGCGTTACTAACCTTACTCTCTTCATTACTGCTACTATTATCACTACTCACTACATTAAAATCCATCTAAACTTATCCATTCTGATCCAAAGCTAAATCATAAAAGCTCCTCTTCCCTCTATAACGCAAACCAAGTCTTGCCTGCACCTATTTTTTTATCACTAGTGGCAATGTCAAAAATTCCCCACCATTTTGCAAACACATGCTTTGCCTATAATATTGTAATAATTTATTTTTTATCTCACAAATATTTACCCATACACAACAGTTGAGCCACTTACACCACCTACTTCAACATATCCCTCCAACTTTGATGTTTAGGCAATCATATCCAACTAATTGTGTTTCTATAGCATGTGGGTTCTCGTGGGCACATTTAACACCATACGTCTCCAAATGAATATAACCTAGCAAAGGAGGCAAAGAAAATACGGATAAAAATATTTAGATAGATGCCATCATAACCAATAATCCGTAATTTCTATGTACATATTAACCATCTAGTTGTAAGTGACCCTGTTATAATACATGTTTCCAAGTAGTAGCCTAGTTGCATGTCAGTAGTGCATGTTTGGTGATCTTCATCCCTGCCTCACACACTCGCGATGCCTTTCAGGGTATTACGTCGATGTAGATGTAGATATATGTTTCATTTCTTTACTTCTAAGAAGATTAATATCAAGTAGATGCAACATTTGCCGAAACTGGAATTTAAAACGCCAAGTACTAAATGGACACCATCACTCAGGCAGTGCAATGACCTGCGGTCACTTGAGCCATTATTGCATGCCCGAATTTCATATATAGGCTATGTAACAAGGCTAGTGTGCAAATCTACAAAAAATAATCTCCTACAGGAAGGACCTTTAATCCAAACAATTGTTTTAGTTGTATTGCAGGTACCGTATAGTGATCATTCTCATAGATAAGTATTAATACACGTAATTCTTGGTTGAAGTAATAAATACAGCTATTAATGCACGGTTTATAACTGCATATCCTTTTCATATTACGTAACTTCTTCTCAAATTCAAGATGATTTTTGACGAATGACGTGTCTTTCAACTGATATAGCACAATTGCTGGCCTCATTTGTATTACAGATCGTCGTCACCCCCACTTGAATCACGCCGCCAAGAGACCGACCTGGGGACTATAAATTGAGGCCATTAAAGTAGGATCGTCGGGCCGGAATACCCTTGACGCCTCGTTCGAAACCGTCTTAAGACCAAAACATCCCCAACAGAATAATCTAAAACACTCCCAAACAGAAGGACCCGAGGCTGTAGCACCGGGCATTAAATAAGGGGCGAACTCCCAGAGGATGGGCCGCATATCGTTAGTAGGCAGATCCCCTTTCGAACTCTCCGGAGGAAGAGTGTGGGGACCTCTCTGTAATTGGCAACAGTGGGGGGGGGGGGAGGGAGGGGCGGTGAACTCTTGTTTCCTTCCTTCGCTGGAATCGAAAACGCGGTGCCCGGGAGCGGCCTCTATGGAATCCTTGTGGGCAAATCGATCCCTTCCCAAAACTCGTTGGTTGGTTCATTAGGGTGATCTTAGCGCTCAGCAACTTAGAATCCCTAAGGGGACGACTCCTGAATTGGAAATATATATGTAATTGTAACAAAATATATACCAAATAAACGTCCATAACTAAACTTCAGCCGGAAAAGAAATAGGATTACTCAATCGGATATTTTTGAATTATTTAATTGATAAAAACCTTAAGTCAAAAAGTGTATAAAGTCAACAAATACTTTTAATTAAAATAGTTACCAAAAAAGATTGAATATATGTAGTTGATTTCGGACAAATGTGGTAATTAACAAATTATAAAACTGGACTTTAAAACATTTTCTGAAATCACGAAATAAAGCTGCATGTCCATTTTACCTATTTAGCCAAAGAGCAAGAGGTGTAAATTCCTTGCAAGTGTAACTGAAAAATCCTTTACTTTATTGACTTGGTGCAATGCCTTCCCAACATTATGTAATGCGAATAAAAGCACTCATTTCTGCGTGTAATACGTAAAATGCTAATGCAAGCCTTTTTGATTCCTTAAAAATTGTTAAAGTCTTATTATATATCTTATAAAACTTATTATGCGTCGTGATTTATAAACTGGGGTTGCAGCTGTAGTGTAATTAGGTTTTAAGGCGCTCCGACTCCCAAGTGTATACCGCACCGGCTAACCGACAATACATCCAACATGGTGTGGGATTCAAACCACGACCTCTGCGTGAGTTCCCGGGTCGGCAAATAATCAACCTAGTCATCAAGTTTGGCTAGGTTTATAAGGTACACATGGCAACAGTATATTAGAGCAGGGAAAATCAAGGCCAATATTAGCATCACTCTAGGCTTATGCTTGAGTTTTAATGAAAAAATAAACAGATTAAAGCAGGATTGGCGAGCCTTAACTGCTATTGGATATCTCGGCTTCTTGGACTAATTCATGGAATTTGACGGCTCCAACCGCAAAATGATCCGGGTAATTTTTACTCCTTCGATGAGCAGAGCATCACATACTACAGAGTAAACAATAAATACAGATATACCTGTATATTCCGCTTTAGTCATAAAAGAACATCGTCCCATTTATTTTCTAATTTATAATTATCACGTAAAGTAGTAGGACGGGAAAATAATTAACCACCACGAAAATGAATAATGAACGGTATAGAAACGTTTTTAGTGGATTTTTTCTGCAAAAGATGAATAAAATAATAAACGATAACTAATTATTTTTTCAAAGAGAATATTTTATACATTAAGCCAATTAATTTTGTGTACATTCTTCTCCTGGTGTCCGCAAAGTTCATCAAGCACAGTGTACTCAGTAGCTGTTTTGATAATTGTAAAAATACTACCTTTCCAACCTCGTTTTCAGTAAAAGTTTGCGTGACCAGAATTTTCAAATAATGTTCGTTTCATAAATATATAACACTTAACTATTTTTAGCTGTAAACTTCAAAGAAATAACAACACCATCCACGATTTTTTTCAAAAAGCCTCTCAATGACTGTACGATGGATCCAGAAAGTATTGAAAGAAAATTGAAGAAAAAGACGATTGTCTTTTTCTTCAACTTTCTTCAAACTATGATAGAGATTTTCTTTTTGACAAGTCCTCATATCACTTTTGAATATCCATCACTCGAAAGGCAACTATATACATATTCTACAAACCCGAGGAAAGTAATTTTCTATTGTTAAGACCCTGAAGTAACCATTCTGCTGGCGCTTGAGCCTAAATGAGGATCTACCCAATACAATCGCTTTTTACCGTATTTCCTCTGCTTTCCGATTGTGATTTTTTTCATAGAAGTTATTCAGACAACCAAAGACTTTCATCACAGATCATGTCTACATTACACTATTGAATTTTTAGTCCATAGCGCAATAAACCCTTGTGAAATGGCATTTTGCTCATGTTTTTACATACATTTTCACTTATGCGATGGAGCAAGAAAGTATTGAGGATAGATGTTTTACAAGCAGATACATATCTTCTGTAAACGCATCCTTGTCGCTGAATATCATTACATAAAATAATCAAATGAAGAAATAAACACGGTATGAATTGTTTTTCGTGCTTGGGAAGTAACAATGCAGGAGGAAATTTTAGTAGAAAAATAAATAGCTATGTGAGAGGCGAAGCAGATAGACTAATGATCGATCAGTATCGGCGATATTTTTTTCCTCTTTGTGATCCCTTCTGGCCCTAATCTGACCCTTCCACTTGGTCTCTTGGGACCCTTGGCGGTCGAGTTAACACGTAATCAAGTGTTCAAAATTACAGGTCAGTGGTTACTTCAACAATTTGGGCACTTCTTAAAAAACAAACTAGTCTCTTCTCTCGGTAGATGGCGGACATATCTCATTTAATCCGCTGAGCTGCGATCATGAAAAGTTTCGAGCGAGAGATTCTTCCGCGTTGGATAGCGTCCATCTCAGGGTGCTGTGACCCAAGAGAGAACAGTGCCACCCTCCCTCATAGTGTCCCAAATAAATGGGTATGATTCACACAAGGGAGTCAGTAAAGCGTTGGACAACTCACATGGGTACAACCACGGCTACCAACCCGCTTTCATTGTCCCAAACAATTCGCATTCAAACAGTACAGAATGGCCAACGGAATTGCTCTCGACAAAGTACAAATTTGTTTAACTGGTTACCCACTGGAACAGCAGCACATTTTGATGCATAACATTTCTACCATGAAATAACCATCCCATTAAATGAAAATAATAAATTTGGATTCCTCAGTGTTTGATTTTCGACGCTGCATGTCATTATCAGGTCTAGACGACTTAACTGTAGATGCCGTGCAACATTGATTTCTGGGTCATCAAGTACTTCAATAAAGGATAAATGAAAGTACTTAGCGGACTCCACAGTGGACTCGAGGGAATAGAGAACATGGCGGGAAATAGCAGGCAGGACCATCCATTGACCAATATTGGTAAATATTGTATGATGATAATGATGATGTTATAATATTTGACAAAATTTGCCACAAACTAGACAAGTATTTTAATCCGCCGTCTTAAATTCCTAAAATTTGAGACTAAAACTTTAGTTCGTGAAGCAGCATACATCCACTTGTAACTTCTTTAACTCCCCACAGGTGATTCCTTATCGGCAAATCCTGAGACAGTTTTCAATGGTTTTCCCTGTACGTGAAACGTCAAGAGATGGAAGATGGCCATCTCCCACGTACACGGTCTCAAGTTACGCGCTGGTTGTGTCTTTTGTTTCCGTACTCCCACCCGTGCGCCATCTCTTCACGTCTTAAGGCTGTTCTATACCAAACCAATATCTCTTGAGTAACCGCCACGGGGGTTAGTTCCGAGAGCCGCCGCTTCAGTTTCAGTGGGATGGGTAACTTTACTGGAAGGAGGGGGTCATCTTTGAGGGGTGTTTGGGGAGTGGCTTATTTATTCAGTCACCAATGAGTGACCACCGGTCCAAATGTTCCTTATCGCCTATTGCGTCACACGTCGTCACTCGACCCCTTGGACGAAGGCCGAGGGAATCTTTGTTTACGAGTGATTCATTCGTCTTCCTCATCTTAGCTATCCGCTTATCTTTGCTACTCACCTAACACGAACGTAACTTGTCTATAAGTGGGATTTGATTTAGTCCACTCTCGCTACCAGGTAAAATATTCGGGGCTATTTATTTTCAGTACAGAAGTAAAATGCTTCTCTAAAACCTAATTTCTTTATTGCAAGATTTTTCAAATACGAGTGTAACTCCGTCTAAAGTTTGTCCAGAAATTAAATGGGATCGAGAAAAAACTAAAACACAACGTCATTGTAAGTTTTTTTCCTCTACCGATAGACCCTGTCCTTCATTTTTCATCTCAGCGTGGCATACCCTTCGTCGCTTTAGTGATTTCCTAACCTCCGCGTCATACCACCTATGCTCTGTATTATCAATTTACTTGGTATATAGTTATTAACTGCTTTACGGGTGACCTCAAGAATTTCTCTCCCCGAATCCTCTATATCTAATCCTTTGCTTTGTTCGCTAAATACATTAAACGATTCCCTTAATTCCTCTTTCATACCGTCGTTAATTAGCCTTGCCAAATAAGTATACCCTCCTCCTTGGTTTATAATGTTTTTCAACGCCTACATTCAATATCGCATGAACTATTTTATGATCACTAATTCCTGTCTGTAGCTACATTTAGAACTTATTCGGGTATATTTGTTGCGAATAAGTCTAGTATGTTGTCTCCCCTGGTCGGTTCTTTTACTAGTTGTTTTAAAGTTTCGTCGTACCGATGGACTGAAAAGCAGCCGATGTAACACCCATTTTTAAAAGTGGTGATAGGGAGCAGCCATCTAACTACAGACCTATATCCCTCACATCCATTTCATGCAAGGTCCTGGAACATATAATTATTAGTTCAGTCATGGAACAACTATATAGCCAGAATTTATTGGCCGATGTTCAGCATGGGTTCCGGAAGAGCAAATCATGTGAAACTCAACTTGCTCTCTTTTCTCACAATATTTTAGTTTCTGGCGAAAATTATATTCCAGTGGATGCTATATTTCTCGATTTCAAAAAAGCTTTCGAGAAGGTGTCTCATAGCAAACTAATCTTGAAATTAAAATATTATGGCATAGACAGTAACATTAAATCATGGATAAATGATTTCCTGCATGATCGGGTGCAAAGGGTTGTTTTGGACGGTGTTACCTCACCGGCAATTAAAGTCACTTTGAGTGTCCCATCAGGTAGTGTGATAGGTCCACTCCTGTTCCTCCTGTACATAAATGATATCAATAAGGTTGTCATAAGTAAGCTTCGTCTATTTGCCGATGACACTGTAGTGTACAGGGGAATTCTATGCCCAAACGATAAAGAATATTTAAATGATGACCTACAAGCAATTGAAGATTGGTGTGATACATGGCACTTAGAATTAAAATTTAATAATTGTCTCTTGATGAATTTTTGGAAAATGAATAGCTCTCCTCTTAGCACTTGAATTGAAGAAGATCGTAGCAGATTGAAATTTAGACATAATCTCTTAAAACAAATTCCAAGACCATATTTTCAGTGATGATGTTAAAAATATTTTGTGAACCCCAACTTACTATGGTAGACTGGACCATAATCACGAAATTAGAGAAAATGATAGTCAAACTGACAGATTCAAAATGCCCTTTTTTCTACGTACATTGAGGGATATGAATAACGGTAAATATATCCAGTACGAGTGTAGCAATGGATAACATTGGTACCTGCATGTTGGTATAAGGACTTATAGCTAACCCAACTAACGGCATGTTTTTGAATGTATGCTTCGCTATTTTTATCTTTTTTTAAATAGCGTAGTTTTGAACAGTACCTATACGAGTACTATTCCTTTTTTTATGCATGATATGTAGTGCATGTTTGGTGAGAATTCACCACTTACCACACACCTTTATGTTGGCTTGCAGAGTATTATGTAGAAGTAGATGTAAAAAATGTGACGTAAAGGTGTTCAACAGTGATTCGCAGAGTTACTTATCCTTACCTCCTGTTATAAAACTACACGTATTCCAGTCTATCGAAGGGAGATTGAAGTCTCCGCCTACTATTATTCCTCTGTATTTGTTCCGAGAAATCAATGTTCCTATCTCTGACTCTAGTTCCATTATAGAATTGATGTCTGCATCCGGTGGCCTGTAATATGCACCTACATATATCTTTTTTTTGCGTCACTACTTTTACTTTTAACGGAACACCAAATACTTACTACACTTCGCTCTGAAATAAGTTTTCTTCTACTAACATACGGGTCCTTCACAGCTATAAATAATACTCCTTCGTTTCTGCTTACTCTATCCTTTCTGTATACGGTAAAACACTTAGGGAATACTTCATATCTGATATGTCCTTCTCCTTATATCAGCATCAGTACTTTTTATGAGGTGGTGAAATTCGGCTACTTTATTTCTTAAACTACGACAATTCACTACTATGACTGAAATTATTTCTCCCAATCTATTTCTCTCCTGGTGCTCTTTTTCAGCTAGAATTTTCCCCGATAATTATTTTATCGACCCACTATTTAATCGACCAATCTGATATGTATGTATCTGTAGTAATCTGATATGTATGCATGATTTGAACTTCTTTTCTGGGGCCGGTTAAATTAACTGCTTCATGACAGGATAAACAGTGAGCTTAACCAGAGAAAACAGATAGGAATGGGCACTGTGAAAGCAAATACCGAGCACTGAAAATGAAGGAAGACATTTGTTTCATGTCGGTACCGACGGGCAAGGCTGAATTGAAGTTAGGCTAAACGTGCTAAACTTAGCCCCCCCCCGAAGCAAATTTCTGGCTACGTGCCTGCCTGCTAATGAAAAAAATATCCTTGCTGAGCTCGCTCGGTCTGAGAGCTCTGGCTTTCGACAAGGGGCCGGAGGGAGGCGAAGTGGCTCGGACGTGGCCTTGGAATGGTTCGAGAGAGAGAGAGAGATAAGGAGCCAGGAGGTGGAGGGTGACGTTAGCGGGAGTGGGGGGGGACTAGAGCAGCGCCACGGAACGAAAGATTTTTAGCACGTAAAATAGTGAAAACATGGTTCGGAAAATAATAAATAGCAACTTTAGTATGCACCTAAGGTCTTTGAGTTTGATATAATAGTAGAACAGAAGGATGAATCCCAGCGGATAATTGAACACATGTTTCCATTACGGTTTCAATGTCAAAGGAAAAAAAGTTGAAATCAGGCTATTTTTACGATTTTCAGTGCCTGAAGCTCTTTAATGAGTACTGCTAATGAAAATTCTGTTCAAATAGCCGCTCACATTGATCCTTAATCTAACGATCAGTGAAACCCGATCAGCTCTGCGACTTATATTAAACTCGTTATCTTCGATCTCGCAAGGGTCTGCAGAGCCGTTTTCTGCGGAGGTATAGAACCCCCTTAAGGTAAACGACTCACGTCACCCGTTTATGTTGATTGTGTCCCAACCTGGACAGGAGGTTCCACCGTGACTCCGCGATTCAAAATCCCGTAAAAGAGCTACGTTATTCAATGAATAAATACCGATCCAGAAAAACACGTAAATGGAAAATCATCTATAGGGTGATAACGCATACACAATAATTCTATGAGCATGCTATTACATATCAAGTTATAGTTGCATTCGATTTTTTACAAGCTATTCTAACTCATTTTGACTTCGGAACATGACTGACGTGTTGTTGTCACGTTTAATTTAAAAAGTGAGAATACGTGCTCAATCCCGCTAATACGTATTCTAAAATAGGTTAAATATTTTCTTACTTAGTTTTAAACTATTCCCTTGCAAATACAACTCTTTGTTTTGAATTTTATTAATGTTGATATTTTTTAAAACTGTTTGGCAACAATGACGCTGCTACCATTTGAAAGCATTGGTATTAATTACACCATGCCAATAACCAATGAAATATTTAAATTACATAAAAAAATATAAGAAGGACCTTGGTAAGGTATATTCCTAAATTAAGTTAGTAAATAGGCTTGTAAGCACGTACCGTCCCAAGCACCTTTGCCAATGATAACAACATACTGTAGCGCCACTTTCATATAACTAAGGCTTATCTGCTTTTTTTCCAGCATACATTTTTTAATATCAATTAAACAAGAGTGGTAAGGCGAGCATTTTTTTACAATCCTAAATTCTGCATAAAATTGTACATCTCATATTAGTTATTCGTCAAACGACAATTCTATTTACATTATTAATGTACAAAGTTTACTGTAAGAGCCATGCTCTGCCGTGTAACCGCGTATATAATAGCTGATTTTCAGCGTCTTCTTTTATCTTCAAATGTATGATTTAAAGGCCTTATTATTTTATTGCCAATCTATAGAAGGGTTAAAAATTGTGTGTTCTGAAATTTTCACAAAAATGACATCTACTTCATAATTTTGTGGAGCCTCCTTAAGTCCTTAAAAAAAATACCTCATTGCTTGCTCACGACGTATCTTTTTGTTTTTTGAATTTATTCTTAATTTTTCCAATTGAATTAGCATATTTTTTAAAATAGTTTTATTAAATTCTGAATGAGTCAATATCTTTTCTGTCAGCAGGTCAATATCATTCTTGGGTGTGCGTTTTCCAGCAGTGGGTTTTTTTCGTTGATGGACATTAGCGCTCCAATCCTCACGTTTTTCCCACACATGTGAATCTTTTTACACTGCATTTTTCTTTTATTATAATATAACCCTTTGAGTACCGGGCAGAATTTTCCAATTTCGTGCTAAAATCGCCAGGCTTTTATTCGGAAAATTATCACCAAAAAGAAAATGACAATATATAATTAAGCATAAAAATTTGGAAATAGACTAAATGTGAGAAAAACTTAAATAGAATGCAACTGAGGTTTGTGAAAATAGAGTAAAACATAATTTTATGAATCATTTAACTGTTATATTCTTTTATAGGTTTCGGGAAAAGAGTTGCTCAGAGCGACGCCGGCATTTTAACGAAAATTTTTCAAAGTCACCATGGGCGACGTTGGCACTTCAATGGTTTAAATTGACATTAAACTTGTAAAACGTTATTTTTTTAATAGGTGCTGACCAAATTTGGAATAACGGCTCCATTTGATAATTAAACGAAAAATCCAATGTCGTTTTGCAAAACACGCAAGCATTTCAGAAAAATTGCAACGTTGCAAAATTCGAATTTTACAAAAGTTACTACACAATTTACGGTATATCTCAGAGACTATTTAAGCTACGGACGTTCTTAAGGGCTTATTTTAAATACCTTGAATTTGAAGAATATAATAAGGATTATATTGTGAAATATAAACAATCTTATAAAAATTTTAAAGTGTCAAATCAATTTCTGACGATGTATTTACACCTTTAATTAAGCTTAGTTTTTACATGTTGTAGGCAAAACCCTTCTATGCATATTAAAAAAGTTTGCCAGAGGTAATATTTCATTTAAGAAAGAAAATAATTTTTGATTGAAAGCGTGATGCCTGCCGGACGCCCGCCTACCGGCCGACGTTATGGTACTCTGGTGTCTTCAGATCTCAGTAACTTTCTCATTCGTCTTCTTTTCACCAATTCTAACCGTATACCAAATCTTTGCCCGTGCATATCGCTATTTGCTTCATTCTTGCCGAATTTATGGTGTAATTGACGTGGAATGAACCATATGTCTATGTGTTATAGATTGACGATGGGCTAGGTGGAAAAGGGGACTTTACAGTCATAACCTCGTCCGAATAAAGTAACACTATTATTATTATTATTATCTTACTGCCCTCTCATCAGAACGTTTCACGGCATGATGTCAGCTTAGCGCATAGCGTGTGGATACAGAATAGCACAAGGAACTTCTAGGTCTGCCCAATTACCGCCCGTTGAACTCTATGCACAGAAAAATGTAAATTACTTCTCACACGTCTTTCACCTTCCCATTTAGTTGCCAGTCAATCCACTCCGAAGTTAAGGCTCCGAAATCATTAACCCTACTCCTGTTAAAAACAAACCGCAATGGTCCCTACTGCATTTCCGGGTAGAAATAATTTGAAACGAGTGCAGGACGAGCGGAGGTGGTGAGAGGCGAAGGAATGAAAGGGTAGCAATTCAAAAGCAAACGGAAATGCTTCTCCCTCGTTCTCCTGGAGGGGAATTGCCCCGGGGTCTGAGAAGGTAAACTCGGAGAAGGGAGGCGAAGAAAAAAACGGCCCAAGTTCAGAGCTAACAAAGAGGGTTGAGGAAGGGGAAGAGGACGCACTGTGCGAGTGACGGAATTGAGGAGGGTGCGGGCGATTTTGTTCCTGCAATTTTATGGGGGCGAGACCCCGGGAACACTCAGTCGGGTAAGGAACAATGTGGTGTGCGTGGGTGGGTGGGGGAGACGGACAGCGTCAACGAAGGACAGGTGAGAGGAGGGGGAGGAACTCTGTATCCGCGGTGCACAGGGAGGAGGAATGTGAGTGAAGCAAGGAGCAAATAACGCAGGATGCTCTTCGAAATGAAGCTCCGAAAAATCAATTACGTTAATTGCCCCCAGGGAGGAGATGAGAAGGAGAAGAAGCAATCTTTCTCTCTCTTCAAATATTTACCACCACCGTTCATTTTTTAGCGCATTATCGCTGGTTTTTATAATTATCTCGTCAAAATAAATTCTAAAATGGCTCCCATTAAATTTTTTTTTCTTCATTATGAAACAAGCAGGAGTATTGTAGCCTATACCGTACATATAAGGATAATGCCTGAACTGCCTTACGATAAATCCCTCTCTTTGGCAGAAACACTTCTCGTGTCTCTACAATCGATTTTAGTAAACATGATTTGAGCATGCTTTGCATAGCATATAAATATTATTAGTCGACAAAATCTCAGCCAGACATGACCCATCTAATGGTCTCAACGCCCTAACATTTTATAATAATTATATAACAAATTGCTAGGCTTGACTTCGGGAACCACATATTGATAACGTAAATGAATTCATTTAGTAAAATTCAACAGACTTTTATTAAAACCGACCTAGGTATCGACTTTACAGTCATTATCAAAGCCTTGATATTGACTGTATAAGTCAAAACGTAGTTTGGTTTTAATAAAAGTCTGTGGAATTTTACTAAGTGAATTCATTTACGCTATTTATAAGAATTAATTCATTCCACGGACAACACTGGTAAAGGATCCCTAACTAACTATAGAATTAATGACTTTTAGCTCGGCAACTCTTAACATGAATTAACTCAATACTGAAGGTAAATTTATTCTGTTACAAGGGTCTTTCTAAAAATTACGAGCCTGTTTGCAAGGACACACAAGCACTGAAAACTACTCAATTTTGCCTCCAAGAGATTCCTCGGACTAATAATTGTTTATCAATCTTTTTCGTGCATAATATGTAAAATTTTCCTTTGTTTTCACCACATGCCAAATATGACACTCACCTATTAATATCTCCCTTGTCCTATCGTCATAGACTTTGATGCCACTAACAAATCCTATCCACTAAAAGAAAAATATTCCCAAAAATGAGATACAAAACGGGCCTACAAACTATTACAACCACTAAAGCGTATATATTTGGCTCTCGAAAGATTTTTAATTGGTTATGGTATTCAGACTTATACCGACAGAAGTGTGCCGAACCCTGATCCCTGCAGTGCACGCCCCGGGCCATTCACGGTGACTTGCGCCACCCGCTCAGTCCTAGCTACTACAGTCTTGAGAACAGAGGTAAGATGTCTCGCAATCCGGAGCACGGAGGGGAGGGGGTGACGGAGAGACCCTGAGAGAGGGTAAGGGTGTGTCTGGGCCGTCGAGGAGCAAGCGCTAAAGGGCGCTCTGCTGGGGGAGGAGGGAAGGGAATACAGAGAGGGTCGCAAAGGGCGGGGGGGTAGGAGGTAAGGGCTGACGCCGAAGGGTCCCCCCTTTCCTCTCCCCACCGCCACTCCGTCTGCACCACTCACATTCTCGGAAAACTCATACCCCGTTTACGTCACTATGATAGAATGATGGTTAATATGGCGGCTACAGCCAACTTTCGTTTCCACGGCCTACCCAGAACCGTCGATAAGAGGCTAGTGACATCTCACGGGCTGTAAAATATTATGTCAGAATAACAATGGAGAGTAGGGTAGCGAAAGGAATTTGTCTCCTAAAGATTCAAAAAACTGGCAGCGTATTTTAAGTTAGGTGCAAAATAGCTGCAGCTATTTGTCGAACATTCTCGATACAGTTTCCTAGATCCATTGTCATAAATCCCGACAAGCGATTTTCCTATTAAATCTACCAATGATAGACTTCACGCAGGAGAGTGAACATCTACATTTACATAATACAATGCAAGCTAATCTAAACCTACAGATATATTATTACCTCCAAGTTACAGTAGCAGGACAGACGGAAGCAACAAATTAAAAGAGCTCAATAATGGACTGAGAGATACAGGAATTAGTTTTTTTAACGCACATTACATGGCCAAAACGCGAAAAAGGCATTTTACTTTCAAACACACTGCAACATATTTCATTATTAAGAAGGAAATTTTTATTATCAGCTGAAAGTGAAGTCAACTGTTGGCCTAACACCACCTGCCACTCGCCCTTGCGGCTTTTCGCAAGGTAACATTTACATGTATTATTGGGTCCCTTGATGGTCTCTGCTATCTTGTCTCCACTCAGTTACAACGTACTTCCTTTATCTAATGTATCCCAGCTGTGTTTCTAAAATCAAATGCCTCTGTAAATGTTCATCTTCCCGTCAATCATTCTCGTACTTATTTTCTAGCCTCCTCCGCACTTGCTAACATTCTCCCCTCTGCAACCTTCTTCACCATTCAATTTCCTCTCAAAGTATTTTCTCCTCACATCTGTCGCTGTCTTCAAATTGCTTTTGTAAAATATTAGGTTATACTTCAACGTTCGTCTTCCTCACCATCCAGGCATTTCTCTCCTTTACGCTCTACACCAACAACCGTACTCATTGCAAGTACCTCAAATTTTCCTATTCTCTTTATCCTTTTTCTCTAAGACTAGGTTCCAGAACCACCAATCACTTCGTAATATGTTGAGCTTTGTATAAATCTTTCCTTCCTGTCTCTCTCCAGAAACTCCCTCAATAATACCCTCCTCTTCCTGTAAACTTCCCTGGCCAGAGCAAATCTTTGCCTGACGTCCCATAAAACACAACTGATTCTCGTTGTACTATGCTAATCGAGCTGCTCCACCAGCTCTAGTTTATTTCCTCTGGCCTCTCCCGTTCTTCAAGAATTTTATTACGTTTTCCGTCCTAAGACTGATCATAAGCAGAAACCAATGCATTCAGAAACTGTTTTTTGAGTGTGATGAGAGAGAGGATGAATATTGTGGGTGGGAAGACGCGGAGGATGAATGGGAGAGAGAGAGAATAGGGAGGGGGAGAGGGAGGGAGAGAGGGAGAGAGGGGGGGTGGAGGGGAGTGGAGGGAGGCGGGTAGACGCGGAAGCATTTCAGACGGCCTCTCGACCTCCCTCCCCCCTCCATCCATTCAGAGTCCCGGGCGGACAGGGGTGGGGTAGTAGCGTCGAGACGGGGTGCAGGAGGGAGCGGCAGGAAGGGTAGACCCCCCCACACCCATGCGCCGCGCCCAGCAGGGGAAGATGTTTGAGCGACTCCGATGGAAATTGCGTAAACCCGCGACTGCTGCCTCCCCCCTCCCTTCATGGGACTAATGAGGTCGTCCCCTCCCCCCCGCGCGACTGGTCCTCGCGGAGCGTCTGCGCATGCGCGGTAGGCCTTACTCCACAAGTACTACGGGAGACGGAACGAGAAGTGGAGTCAAAGGAGTCGTTTTTCTCTCCCTCCCTTTTGTGCTCTCACCTTTCCACCCCCCGCACCACGCCTCCCGCGCGGAACACACCCTCGCCGATTCGGCGCTGACAACCTAACCGACGATGCACCCCTGTCTCCAACTGCGGCCTCGCCGAGGAAAAACATAAAAGGAAAGCCTCACGAATCCTCATCTACATAAATTTGATGGTAATCTTTGCACCCTGTAGACCTAACTACGATGTCAGACCACCAAAATTAGTGTTGAAGGGACAAATGGATGAGCGTGCATAAAAATAGCAGTTGAATTTACTACAATACTCAGGAAATTGTGATACTATAAGCCATTAACGGGCCTCTAAGACAACTGATGTTGCATGAGGAAATTCGTGTGAGTAATTGTCCCATAAAATATTATTTTGAATGAAATAGTAAAACGCACTCCGATTTAGAAAAGATATAGGAAGCCATATAGGCCCAAAAGAGACTACAAGAGAACTTCCTCTTTCTATTCTCCTACCTGCGACAGTAATTACTACAAATTTACCTGGGTTAAACTATTTCCTCTTTCTGTTTTCCAAATAAACTTAAGTTGCTATGCGGTGTGTGTTTCTAGAACTGGTTTTTACCCTATCTTGCAACCAATTATAATAAGCATAATCACTCATACTCATGTATGGGCGACATACTCGTTCCATGTACCTCATTTCGTCTTTTGATTCATTCATATTATTTTTAAAGCGATCACATCATTCATATTATTTTTCAAACGATCACATTTCCGGTAAAACACAATGACCAGTTGCAGTCACGAGTATGGATAAAAATGTCTGCAATGTATCATGATACCAGAATGAGGTTCTCCCAGTGGGTACCCTCTGACATGTCTCTGATTATAGACCAAGTAATTTAAGCAGCGGTCTCCACCTTCCATTCTCATCGTAGTGCCTAAGTGCCTAATACTCTAGCGGCAGCTCGCTGGTTAATTTACAGGTTGGCAAACACTTCCTTCCGGTATAAGGTGGTTTTAAGATAAATTGAATCGACCGAGTGACAGACGAAGAAGTCCTAAGAAGAGTGGGAGTAAAGAGAAGTCTGCTGAAAACCTTAAAAAGAAGACAGGACAGCATAATGGGCCACATCTTGAGACACGATGGCCTTGATAAAGACAATCGTCGATGGAAAAGTGAACGGCAAGAATGGAAAAGGCAGGCCTCGTATAAGGTGTATGGAACAAGATGTAAAGAATGTAAAAGAGAATAAAAACGTGAAAATGAAGATATTAGCAGATAGCAGAATTCAGTCGAGAGCTCCGTCAAATCAGTCTCAGGATAGCTTACTTATGATGGTGATATATGAGGAATAACACAGAACCGATAACACTTCCTTGCGGAACACCGGAGGTCACCCAAAGCATATCAGTGCTGCTTCCATCGATTGTTGTATTCTGCTCAGTGAATAAGTCGCTAGCCTTTGAAGAGGCGAAAAGTATAGCCAGAGAGAATCTAAAAGTGAACGGGAAGAATGGAGAAGGAATATAATATGAGATGTATGGAACAATTGTGAAGGATGTCAAAGAAAAGAATTACATCAATATGTAGTGGATGGCTGATTGGAGAATTGATTGGAGATCTGCGTCAAATCAATCTTAAGATTTTTGACCGATGATGATGATGATAACAAGGGAATTTAAACAACAACGTACATTCAGTAAACATTCTATACTCTCCCAATGCACCCGAGGTCAAAGGTTTTCCCTGTAGTCGAGATCGCATGCTGTCACGGACAGTTGGCAGTGCCGACTCAGCCCGGCGTTTCCTGCACGGCGCGATAAAACCCGTCGAGACGGCAACGAGGTCGGGAATCACGGTAGGGAACGGTGGTCGTCGCAATGCCTTCTTCTTTTATTTTTATTCCCTCCGTTCTCTCCCTACTCACTCCCTACCCCTCCCCTACCTCCTCCCTTTTCACGTTCTTCTTCCACCGCGAGACCCCTAGCCCGGGAATGCTGTCTCGCCGCGGTTCTAATGCGAGAAGCGATCACAAAATGCTTACGGCCCATCACGCCGCGGCCGAGGTGGATGATCATTATCGCATCTTCATTCGATCCAAAGCGTCGCGGCAATCGGTGACCGCGCCCTCTCGAATAAATCGATTTCGTCCATGTCCCGGAAATCATTCGATATAGTAGGGTGCACCCCAGACGAAATTCGCCGTGCATTGCAAGTCCTGAAGCCGGAGATGCAATGCTTAAATGGAGGGCATTGATGATTCAATTCGACAACATCAGGATAGCATAGGCGCATACGAAAATTTTTAGTTAGCCTCCGCGGATTAGCTGCAAATGCGATGTCGTCGACGTCGTCACTATTGATAAAAATATCTGTTTTTAGTACAACTCGTTGTAGTTGTTGCACTGAGTATTGTATCACCAGTATATGTTACGAATACGCTCTCATAGCAGAAATGTCTAAGACTTCACTGATTCCAATTAATTTTATGAACTGCGGACATTTCTATACTGTGATTAATTCATTTTTATTGCCTAATTTAATTTAATCTCATACGAAGTCTATCCAAAAGAACTTTCAAACATATTCTGTCCATGTGAAGTTTTATAGCTTAAGTACGATTTCCATCTTTTGAATTGGATGAAGGTATTTAGTTCTTCTATAAAAGACTGGCTCTAGCTGATATACGAGAAAGTATATATGGAGCACAATGATTTCTATTAGCTTTTGTTTCCCTTTTGGAGAATTTGAAATGTGAATGGTGATTGTCTTGAGTGGGATAATATCTAAATAAATTTTGAAGGGAACATATTTCAGAATACTTATGAAACTTTTCTGAACTTTAAATGATAATGTGTATACTGAGATTTTTCATTGAAAACTCTTTGAACAGATTTGTTAAAACAGTCCATATTTCGTACAGAGATACAAGAATACATCCCAAGTGCGTCAGATGGAAGAACATTCGTAGTTTGTGAAGTTATTTGGGGGTAAAGACGACAGAGACCTAAGGGGCCTTCCTTTTTGGTAATAAATGGACATTTTCCAGGGAACAGAGGTAGGCGCGGGCTTCAAGGTCTCCTTGGGCCAAGTAAACCATGATTAAATGTTCCATTTGACGGACCCAGTACTAAACTTGAAATGTTCTCCTCATAGCATTCAAATGGGCCCCGGTATGCCATTGAAAAATCTTTGTCATACGCGGAAGCCGAAATTCCGCCCTCGGGATAAGGAGTCAATACTCAAGCAACACATCAACTCGATCCCCAAGGCCTTTCGTTGAGATTTTGAAAACACCACAGCTCATCTATCCAGGGAAAGTCCTGGACAAAATTTCCCAATTGGAATCATGACGACTCTTCCTCCACCAGTTAGTCGCAGAGGGAATGGAGGGCCCTGCTCGGATATGGCCACTTCAATCGTCCCGTTCCTCGGCGTTTGGTCAAGTTTATAAAATCCTATGGGGCTGTGTTTGAAGCCGTCGGGATTATATCGAATAGGTAGCCAAGGAGTCACGTGGTATAACTTCAGTGACTCACAAACTTGGTTTATTGAAACCACTGATTATAACCTCATTTATTGTTTAAGCTTGTGTTTTATCTCATCTTGGGCTTTGTAGTCGAGAAATGAAAAAAACTTAAGCTAAAACAGTTAATTATATTGTAACGAGCGAGTCAGACACTAAATTTGCAAACCATGTTTTTTGTACCACGTGACTCCTTGGTTACGTATTAGAGATAATTCCGACACATTCAAGCTCACACCACCAGGAACTGAGCCGTAAACGACTTGGACGGAGTGAAGAAACAGGAGAGTATGAGCCGCAGAGGATAATTTCTTTCGGGCAGGAATAGCAGAATGAAGACTTCTTTCTTCTTTTTTCTAGGAGTGGAGCACCGATTCAATTAACGTCACGCACTTGGCGGGACAATTCGCCTCTAAACGATTTTCCTACGCCAAGTGCATTGAATCCTCTATCGTGCCTACCATTACTATTTACGAGCCGTTATCTTTTACTCCCAACGAAACTGCGACCGAAGAAGGTTTAAAATCTGAGGTTAGAGCTTTGCGTCGAAGTTAACGATCCCCCTAAACGGGCGAAAACACGGTCAGAAATTTTGAATATACCGTTTTCTATCAGTGTTCTGATCATCTCTGCCGAATTCATAGTCAATGGGCTCCTCTGTGATCATTTTTACACCCTTTGCATTATACATAGATTTGGCAGTTATTCTCAAAAACATGCCATTGATGAGAGCAGTGGAGAAATAAATGGAGGAATCATTTGAAATGTGGTGCTATAGAAGATTAAATGGATCAACCGAGTAAGTAACGAGGAAATCCTTAGAAGAGTTGGAGAAAAGAGAAGTCTTCTGAATACCCGAAGAAGGAGACAGGACAACTTAATCGGCCACATCACCAGACATAATGGCCTGATGAAGACAACTGTTGAAGGCTAAGTGGGAGGGAAGATCGGCAAAGGAAGGCCTCGTATGAGATATATGGAACAAGTGATGAAAGATGCGAGAGAGAAGAAATGCGTTAATATGAATAGATTAGCCGATAGGCTCGCGGCTGAGCTTAGAGCCACCGAGTGAGCCCACTGGGTTGTGGATGGTGGGTCGACCTCTAGATAGAGAGGTTAGCTGCGAGATAAGCGAGTTTACTCGTCGAATAAGCAGTCGTGGACAAAAAGCGACGGCATTCCGAGGAGGTATTGGTCTATCCCTGGGTAAGTTAGGCCTCTAAATAATACAGTACCTGTGAAGATGCCGTGACTTGGTGACGGAAGGCTGCCAGCAATTACGCTTCTCATCGCCCGGAGAAGAGGGCAGCAGCCACACTTCATATGAGTGAAGATGGAGACCAGAGAGCAGAGATTTAGAAACTAAGTAAAGGACTGCAAAAGCTACCCTGGGGCATACCTAGATAGTGACCATAATTTAGTGATGATGAAATATTATCTAAAATTCAAGAAATTGAAGAAAACAAAGAAAAGTATATGGCGAGTAGAAAAACTTGAGGAGACTCAACATCAGCTGGCAAAAGCAGTGGGAAACAACTTAGGAAAGGACCTGAAGGAGAAATCAATGGAAAGGCGTGGGGAAAATATTAAATGTGAACTACTGAAAACAGCAAATTCTTGGAAGTTCTTGGATGAAGAAGAAAAGTCGCCAAGAAGAAGCAATGGATCACGGAGGAAGTAGACTTGACTGAGGAAAGAAGAAAATACAAGAATATGAAAACTGAAGAAGGGCAGCTTCGCTACAAAAGAATAAGGAACGAAATAAGCCGCAAAACTTGGAAAGCTAGAGAGATGTGGATGAAGAATCTATGCAAAGAAGTACAAAATAACCATGCACTTGGAAAGGTGGAGGCTGCCTATAGGATAGCAAAAAACCACTTCAAGGAACGGAGCGCAAGGTGCAATGCCATAAAGAAAGAAATGAAATTAAAATTAAAATTCTCCAATGGCCGTAAAAATTGGCAATCCTCGTCAAGGACAAATTACTGTGTTGGTTTGCGGGAGGGTCAATTCCACAGCAACTATAGTCTCTCAACCAGAAAACTCTCCTGTGGTGGTTTACGGGAATGTTACTTCCTCGTCAGAGACATATCCTGTCATCCCCTTAGATTTGAATGTCATAAGAGACAAGAATGGAGAAATTTTGATTTAAAACGAGACAAAGTGAAGGGATGGAGAGAATACCTGGAAGAGTTATGCAACCGAAAAAATCTCAGCACAAAAGCTATCGAAGAGAAAAGTGAAGTGAAAAAGCATGATGTGAGAGCATCAATATTAAGATCGGAATCTGATGCTGCAGTAAGGGACCTTCGGATGAATAAGGCTTCTGATATTGATGATGTCCCTGCAAAACAAATTATAAACGTAGGAGAGAAGACATTAACTCATATTTACAAAACCATTTGCGACATGTACTCAGCAGGACAAATTCCAAGGGACATCGAGAAAAACATCATAATTCCTATTCCCAAGAAAAAGAGAGCGGAGAAATGCGAAAATTTTATGACTATAAGCCTGACGACACACGCATCGAAGATACTAACCAGGTATATCTAATGAAGAATAGAACGAAAAGCAAAGGAGTTCCGGGATGAAGATCATTTCGGATTCAGAAAAAGTAAGGGTACAAAAGAAGCAATATTGGCCCTTAGACTGCTTGTAGAAAAGAGAATAGAGAAGAAAAAGCTGACGTTCATTGCAACTGTAGATTTAGAGAAGGGTTTTGACAACGTGGATTGGGATTTAATGCTTGGAATTCTGAAGGGAATTGGAGTGTCCTACAAATACCGAAGAGTTATCCACAGTCTCTATAAAAACCAGGTGGCAGTGATTAAATCTGGATCCAGCTGTGAAGAGGCAAAAATAACGAAAGGAGTGAGACACTGTCTCCCGTAACTTTTAATGTTTACATCGAGAGAGCCATCAATGAAATCAAAGAGAATGCTATGGAGTGATTATCCATGGAGAAAAAATAAGTAATCTGCTATTTGCTGATGACATAACACTCAAGCAGAAACAGAGAGGGACCTGAACAAGATGCTAGTAAAAATGGAAAGGACAATGGCCAGATATCAACTGAAAATAAATAAGAAGAAGACTAAGATATTGGTGTGCAGCAAGAAAGAAGAGGCCAAAACCAACGTTATACTAGGAAAACAGAAACTGGAAGAGGTGAAAGAGTTCTGTTACCTGGGAAGCAGAGTAACCAACGATGGACGAAGCAAGAAAGAAATAATGAGTAGAATATCCCAGGCAAAGAGGGCATTCTATCAAAAGAAGAATCTACATACAGCTAGAAATACAAGCGTAGAAGTAAGGAAATAATTCATCAGAACATACGTCTGGAGCATTTCCTTTACGGCAGTGAGGTATGGAAGATGACAGCACTGGAGTAGAAAAGAGAAAAAGCATTAGAAATATGGTGCTAGAGAAGAATGATGAAGATTAAATGGATCGACCGAGTTAGTGACGAGGAAGTCCTAAGAAGAGTGAGAGAAAAGAGAAGTCTGCTGACAAATCTAAAAAGAAGTGCAGACAACTTAATCGGCCATATCTTGGTACACGATGGCCTGATGAAGACAATCGTCAAGGGAAAAGTGAACGGGAAGATTGTGAGGGATGCAAAAGAGAAGAATTACGTCACAATGAAAAGGTTGCCCGATAGAAAAATTGAGTGGAAAGCTGCGTCAAACCAATCCTAGGATTGTTGATCAATGATGATGATTGCCGATAGAAGAACTAAGTGGAGAGCTGCGTCTAACGAATCCTAGGATAGATGACTAATGATCATGATGATGCCATTGATATGCATCGAAAATAGCTTTGAGCCATATTCGTGGTTACTTTTGGTGACAATTATGCAAGAAATGGCACGTGGTATGAACGACCGAGTGCAGTGTTATAATTCAGGGTTTGCTTCACACAAACTTAAAGCTGTAGCTGTCAACAGTGCGGAAAAATGCTCCTCAATTCTATTTGAGCTTCAATGATATGATGACTGCGCCATAACTAAAGTGGCTTCCAAGGAGAATGCGTAATGACCTCTTCCTCAAAACATTTGTAGAAAATAAGAGACATATAGTGATTGAATGCCTGTAATTATCATTCAAAGCTGATGATAAAAATATTAAACACGTGATATCTCATAGGTTTTCCACGCAAATGGATAACATTTATAACTCTCAATGACACATGCTTTTATTTAAACAAATCAGGTAGTTTTATCACGATGTAGGGTTTGGTATTTACGTTCACCATATGCAGTGCAAAATCAAGAAGATAAGTCAAATCCGAGGATTGCATAACTGCATTTCATTCCCAACCTATTCAGTAGATGCCAAAAATCACAAACCATATGCTATACATTAAATGTTATTCTCGTATTGCCCGAGAAATCCAGCGAAAAGGAAAATTTCGTCTGGAAACAAGGATAGTATGCCGTCTATTTCAACATTTTTCTCATTCGTGGCAAATCTTTGCCACAAATATACAGCGTGCTCAAGATGCTAATCAGTGTAGCGTCTGTTACTAACATCTATAAATCAAAGACGTCCAGCAGAAAAAGTAAAACGAAGAGGATGCTTGCTTAAACCAGAAACGCGATATCGTGATATCTATATTCAGTAATTCCAGGAAGTGGTTGCTCCTTTGACACGAAATTGGTTCGAGGAAAGCAGGACCTTATTGTATCAGAGGTTTCACAACTTGTGTAGCGTGATGATATGAGATAAAAGAAATCTAAATAAAGAAATAAAAAAGAAATAGTTCAAGTAGAAAGTTTTACCTTCAGTGAAACATAAATTTTATTTAAGAGAAAAAATAAATGGAAAGATTGCCCAATTTCATTAAGGCAATACTTTTGAAAGCAATTTTGATTTGCTGGTAAAGTCTTCACGGGTTTTCCACCAGGTCAGGGATTCGATGAGTGCCGAAACCGATAATGGTGAAGTTATCATGACTTCAACATTATTCTCCGGGAAAACACGAGATCATTCAACTTCGTTTTCTTCCCGGTGACTCTTTTATCATAAAACAGATATGTACTTGTATTGAATCTCTTAATGTTTTCCCATATATCTTTATCTCTACAATAGCAAAAGCATCCCTACTAAAGATATACTAGGAAAAAATTGGACGAGAAAACATTTAATTTTGAATCAACGATAAAATACGATCCTGAATTCATTTTTGTAATTTTCCAGCTGGGTGCAATGGAAAAAGAGCTGGAAAATGTTATCTACATCTACGCAATACAGAGTATTACAAGCAATACCCTGTAAAGCCACAGCAAGGGTGTGCTAGGGGGTGAAGATCACTAAATATTTATTTTTGAAATGCAACTAGGATAGAGTCACCTGTTGCTAGGTTTTAATGCATATATAGTAATGAAGGGATTATTGGCTTTAATGGTATTTATCTATATAAAATTATCCGTATTTACCTATCATGCATAGGTAGTAAAATTAATACATGCAATGCAGACTACTTATGTCACAATTACGCAATAAAGGGAAAAAAATATCAGCGGCTCATTACTGCTACTCATTTTCGCACTCAAAGTATTCTGCATTATTTTAGCTGACGCTGGAAAAGTAAGGCTAAGAGACATGGGAATCGAGTCAGACTGTTCCCATTGGCAATTTTAAAGGGCAGTTGCATGGCCAAAGGTCTAAGATGAAATAGGATTCAATGTTGCTGATAATTAAAGCTTCAAGTTAATATGCTTCGAGATTTTTTGGCACTAATTTCGCCGCTAACCGTAATCATAAAATTTGAGAACTTGATGGCCAAACTGACAGATTTATCAAACAGATTGTCCTTCTTTCCTCGTGCAATTAGGGATATGAACAGCTGTAAATATACCCAAAAGTAATAATACAAGCGTATCAATGGATAGCACAGGTAGTTGCATGTTGGTATAAGGACTTTAATCTAACCCAACTAACAGCTTGATTTTGCATGCTTGCTTTGCTATTTTTATATATATATTTTTTTAATTGGGAAGATTAGACTAGAATTTTATTGCTAATCCTTTTTACGAGTGATTTTTAATGTATGTTTGGCGTGAATGCATCCTCTAGCACACACCTTAATAGTGGTTTGCAGGGTATTTTGTAGTCATCATCATGGGTCAACAATCCTAGGATTGGTTTGACGCAGCCCTCCACTTGGTTATTCTATCGGTCAACCTCTTCATATTAATAACGTAGCTCCTCTCTTTCACGTCATTTACGACCTGTTCTATGTAACTCGTACGAGGCCTGCCTTTTCCAATCTCCCAAGTCACTCTTCCCTCGACGATTGTTTTCATCCGGCCATCGTGTCTTAAGATATGGCCGATTAGGTTGCCCCGTCTTCTTTTTATAGTTTTCAGCAGACTTCTCTTTTCTCCCACTCTTCTTAAGACTCCTTGATTTGTCACTCGGTCGATCCATTTTATCTTCATCATTCTTCGATAGCAACATAATTCGAATGCTTCCACCCTTTTCTTCACCGCTGCTGTCATCGTCCATGTCTCACTGTCGTAAAGAAACACGCTCCAGATATACGTTTTGATTAATTGCTCCCTTACTTCTAAGCTTGTATTACCAGCTGTAAGTAGATTCTTCTTTTGATAGAATGCCTTCTTTTCCTGGGCTATTCTACTATTTATTTCTTGCTTCGTCCATTGTTGGTTACTCTGCTTCCCAGGGAACAGAACTCTTTCACCTTTTCTAGTTTCTGTTGTCCTAGTTGGTTTTGGCCTCTTCTCTTTTGCTGCACACCAATATCTTAGTCTTCTTATTGATCTTCAGCTGATGTCTGGCCATTTTCCTTTCCATGGTCGTTTGTATCTTTTTTATATCCTTCTCTGTCTCCTATATGAGAGCTATATTATCAGCGAACCGTAGCATGCTAATTGTTTCTCCGTGAATTTTCACTCCAGAACACTTTTCCTTGATTTCATTGATGTCTGTAGATGTAAATGAAACGAGAGTGCCTTTGAAAAGTTACCGCTCAGCACCTCGTATCTCTGCCTCCTATCAAATGGAAAGGGAAGAGTGGGAAGTAGAGACGGAGATCAGCACGTTTTGATTCCGAAGGAGTGGAGTTGAACCCCTCGCAAAATGAATAAATCCACGGGTACCCGTTGACGAGTATGAGTTTTAAAACGACTGCGGTGAAAGTTATGGCCAAACGGAAATTATGTGTTTTCTCGGAACCAACATCACTATTCTACACGCAAAATCGTTAGATGGAAACGAAAAATGAAATTAGTTAAAAAATTAATCTTCTATCCAGAGCTCATAAACTCATTCATAAATCAAAAATTAAAATGAGCAAAAGGTAGCGTCCACCGAACGATCGGAGATAAAGATATCTAGGTCTGTCTACCCATACAGATCCTGTCACAACCTGTATATAACGCAAAACAACTGAGCAACAGAATATTTATTTATACATTTTGGTGGTACTAAAAGTGTGCTGAAGTACATTTACTTATTCATAAATTACAATGTTGTCGAGTATGCAGTGTCTTTCGAAATACCTTGCATGGAGCCTAGCTACCACTTTCGTTGCAGAATCAGCTGTGTCTTGCCATTCTGATTGGTCGAAAAAGCTGCGCAGTCTCAGTTGTGATTGAATGAAGGGGATGACGTATGAGTCCTTTGCGCGCCCTCTTTTCGGAAAGGGCTAAAAACATCAATTTTTTCACCGCTTATATCTTAAAAAAAACTATTATATGGAGAGAAAAACGAAACATACGACTATTTTTATTTTAAAAAATATCAGATTTGACGATAATAAAACTACAGCTTATGGCCCGATTGGTTTCCTCGCATTTCAAAAACAATCTCTAAGGAAATCAAAGTAATTGTCCAATTTCTTGATAGTTACGCATATATTCATTTGATTATTGTCATTGTGCTAAGGTCCGTGCGTTAAAATTTAGAAAGCTTTAATTCAATGTAACCCCAGAAGCATTCCTTGGATGTTGGAAATACTATTTTTTATTCACAAATATGCTGTGCAAGTGAATTAAAGAAAGAGGAAAAATAAGCTAATTAAGAGGAAAAATCAACAACGCATCCGGAGAGATACGGATCAGAAATTAAGTTGGAATGTAGTGATATTTAAATTTATTTTCAGCGAATGAAACTCTAGATGGATACACCTAAATGCACTACTTTTTATATTTTCATGAAGGAGAGGAGTATTATTATGAATGCCTAATGTCGTTTCTTGCCCCCCCATCTTTCCGTCCGTCTGCGTTTCTGTTCCACCCTCATTCTCCTTAATGCTTCGTCCTAGAGAGGTGCCGCAAACTGTGCAGTGATTCTAGAACTCTAGAAAGTCTAGAAAAAATTACTACCATTTGTGTAACGGTTCGATTCCTGACAGTAAAAATGAGTTTATACTTGTTTAAAGTAGGTATAAATCAATTTATGAGGGTGTAAGACAATTTTTTACTCAGTTAAATGCTCCAATATCAAAAGATTGCTTTGGTTATATCTTTATTCAACGGACAAGGCTTCAAACATTCATTTTCCGAGCACTGCAAAGGATATTGTCATTGTCACCTCCTAAATAAAATATTGCTGATGCTTAAACAATTCTTCCTAAAGAATACTGTTACATGCATTGTATTTTTGGAAATGATGTTAAAAGATACTGGAGGTAGCATGAAAACACATTTGGAAAGAAGAAGTTGGCTTGCGTGCGGTGAAACTAAGTACAAAGATGAATAGTTAAATAATAGAAAGTACAAAAAAACACGGACATGACTAGAAACTCGAAAAAAATCACCAAAAGAACAGTCAGGTGAAAATGAGTTTTACTTTTAAAAGTTCTTCACATCAGCAGTGAAAACTTTGAGAATAAGCCAACGAACGCCATGTATGTAATTAAATATGTTAAATTTGCACCAGCTTTAGGGTCAGAGTCAACTCACAACGGAACAAATTGCATTAGTACTTTCCTCAAATATCCTTTATGAATCACGTTTATGCCGTCATTACAATAAATTTCGGGTATTAACTCGCGTACGAACATACATATGAGGTCATAGAAAACAAGGCGTTTTGTGCCGAGTTGCCGGTAACTAATCTTTCCCAAGCATCCCCATTCCTGCTTCATTTTTATCCATTGGCTAGCGTGCGTAAGACCCTGCTGTACTTTTCAAACTACTTGGCTTCCCGCAGCCTGAAATGCGGGGAAACTATTTCCTTTTTTGTGAAGGCCCGGATCAATTTAATGGTATTAGTTATGTGTTTGTATTGGCATAAATTAGATTTAGAATTATGAAATAGGATTTAAGCCAATGATAGCTGCAGTGCAAGAGATTGGCTTCGTCCTTTTATGTAAATAAAAAAAATACTTCATACCGTCTGTACTTATAATTTTTCTCCCTCCTGTTTAATCTCAATGGAGACCTTCATCTAGTGGTGAGATAAATAACCTGTATCTTACTATCTAGCAAGTATAATTCACTACAATGCCTATCAGCTACTTTATGCACCATTAGTTTCAGCTACCTTCCAATAGGATCTAGTGACTGCTGACTAATCACGCTAAGCCCTCACATTCACTGTGCGATCTCCTATTTTATAAATTAGCATTTAATACCACTTTATTGCAAGCAGAATTTCGATGACTGTGTGAAAAATTCATAACGTCGTGCATTACTCTACATAGAAGGGTGATTTTCTTTTATTTAATGTTCGAAGCTTTGTTTTCTTGGTTGTTTTTTTGATATGCTGATAGTTTTTTGCTTCTTTCACATGAGAACTGTTTGTTTTTGATGTGTTGAAGGATATGTTTATTGTTGATTGTTGAATGTTTTTTTTTTTAAAGGTTGCTACATAGTTCTTGATAGAGGAGAGAGGTAGGTGTTGTTGTGTGAGAGTCAGTAAGGAGAGGATTGGAAATGGACATTGTCTAAGAAAGAGAATCTGAAACCTTAGAAAGTAAATAAATCATTGAAAAGAAAAGGTCACGACTTCTCCATTTTCTAGGACAGATCCAATCATGTTAGATTCCGTTCTAGATATCAAGTAGCAGTTAGCATACTAGGCATTGTGTTACGTCAGATATCGACGAAATGGGGATAAAATGGGAGTTTTAGCTACATTAGCTGATTAGAGAAAAGAATTATCTAGATCAGGGGTTCCCAACCGGTAGCACGCGTACCACTGGTGGTACGCGGGAACCTTTCAGGTGGTATGCGTGGGTGATACCAGCGATATGCTAGTAAGGGCCTCTTTGTGCGTGAGCACGCAAACTTTATTCTGCTCCCCGTCTACCGGGCGTTGGCTGTCCCCTCCTTCGCCGTATATATCTCTATGTATTTTAAATAAAAATTAGCAAAAAAAATTGAAAAAAAATCTATGCATATTTATTGTTGTCTTGATAAAGGTTTGAAAAAGCCGAAATACCAGTGCATTTATAATTAAATATTTGAATTTTTATCAATAATTTCATCAAAATAAAACAAACCATTGGGCACTTTTTCGAAGGTAAATATATGTTTCTAAAAAAATATAGGACTGTTGGTACGCCAAAATTTCTAAAAACTTCAAGTGGTACGCAGTTGCTAAAAGGCCGGGAACCCCTGATCTAGATGACTCCCTAGTTCATGGAATAGTATCTATAAGTGTAGGGTGCCGGTCTTCCATCCCTCTTTAGAATTACTAAATCCTTGGATTTATTACCTTTTTCCTACTGCTTTAAATCACTATGCCTATAACCGAGAGTACCTCTACCCCCTCCTCAAGCATTCTTGATCCGACCCTCGGAATTAATCAAGGTCCCACACATATAAACCCAAAACCCCTCTCCCCTCATCGATGGCTGAAACGGGGGTTATAAACTGGAAATCCTTGGAAATGAACCCAGGGCCATTCCGTCCGGGGGAAGAAGCACTCGAGGTAAAAGCTCCCTCGGAAAATGTGGTCAAGGGTAAAAAAACAAGCACGCAGCGACTGCCGCACCGAGTGTCAAAGTCTCGAGAAAGAGGAGAGGATAAGTGCTCGCGCTGGAGCCGAGCTGGTGGGGGGATGGTGGGATGAAGTCGAACCGAGAGCGTTTGCAGCGCCGTCACCCGGAAGGGCGCGGAGACTGGGGCAAGGAGTGTCGGCTTGGGGAGAGTCGCCCAGAATCGCGCGGCTCCCAGAAGGGCGAGCCACCGTCGCCTCCGAAGGATGGGAAGAGCGGTGGTTGGATGGAGCGAATGCTGCATGATGGGGTGGAGGGGGTGGCTTTGGTGGGGGAGGGAGAGGGTGACCGTGACAATGTGGGAGGGGTAAGTGACTCCCTCCGATAATATTGAATAAAAAATGCACGGCACATGTCTAAGGGAGCAGGGATGGAATCGGACGCACGCAGACAACCGATTTGCCTTTCGCTCAAGATTTCCTCACCCGTCGCGAGCATTTTTCCTGATGTTCCCTCGCTCCGGGTCCATTCAAGTTTAACGGTAACAACGCTGGCAGTTTGCCAAGATGCCCTTAAAAAAGCAAAAAGTTCCAGATGCACGCGCCATCAGGGAAAATCCCCGTTTAGGCTGACACGGAGTCGAAACTTCGATTCACGTAGGAGAATGTAGCCTACATGCATTTAATGGTTTAAACAACCTACACCACTCTATCTGAATGGAACCTTAAATTTTAAAGAACGTATAATATCACGTAGAATAATCTGCAACGCAGTGTTAAGGATATTTGTAAATAATCGTGAAATTCAACGTAGAGTTCTAAAAAGTTCTTTAATTGTGAATATTACCACCCGTTTTTAAATGTGAAATTATCCATCAGGTTTAGGGATTTAAGGGATACCTAGCCATTAAAAATGCCTTCGAATTTTTCATGGCCTTTTTTTCATGATTTGTTACTCGGATTTACATACACTACATCGGGTAACCGAAATTAATTAGGGTTACCTGAGGATGATGTAGGGCATTAAAATCCGGGTTGTATTACACACTATTTCTTAGTAGTAAATTGCCTTTTAGTTCAACATTTTGCATCACTTGATCTATTAATTTGACTTGATGCTATTTTCAGTGCTGCTAACCGTTAATATGGTGTAAGCAAGGTAACTTGTAGGCTAATGTGTTAACTTCCCTTTGGGAATGGAGAGTTAAATACCCCGATCAGTAAGAAATACAAAGCCAAAAAATACAGGCCATGTTCAGCTCCATCTACTCACACGGAATCACACCTGACGATACTGAGTCATTAGGCATATAATAATTTAAATTACACACATTAATGTGTCACATGTACTAATATAACGCATCTAATTACATGAGTCATGGCAAAATTTGATGAGGATTAACACGAACGCACCCGAAACTTAAAACTTAACATTTTCATAATTATTAAAATGTCCATCAACGACTTACCTGAAATAGATGCTTTTCGTGAGGTACGCGGATGTTACTTGGGTTGGCGTAATAGTTGGTCTACTGGTCTTACAACCAGAGGGTTCGGGTTCGAATTTTGGCAGTGCTATGTATTTTCCTTTGTATCTTTTGGAGAACTTTCGAGTACAGTACTCCACCTATCAAGTGGGACGTTAAGATGTGGTCCCCTTGTAGTTTTTCTAGAAGAGATAATTCCGACGACAGGTTTCTCTCCAGTCTTCCTCCTTTTCCTTCCGTTCCCATCCTTCAACCTTTCTTCCCGGTCTGAAGCAGTGATGTGCTGGGTGTTCGGATTTCAAGTTGTTTCATTTCTTCTGTTGCTGGGTATTAGTGTATTTGCTAGTTGTCGTAGTATAAAATTACGTTGTAGTGGAGAGCAAGCTAGATTATTTGGTACGACTGAGCCCGTTGAATACCGCGAGGCTTTCTGGAACAAACGAAGGGTATTGGGGAAACTCAGCATTGATATTAGACTGCTATCACGAAAGGCGGCAGGGAGTCCTCAGTTTAACATCCTATCCGAAAAATGCGGTGCTGAATTTGAATTTCCTACCAGATATTTTCGATGGTAAGCCGGCCCCTAATTGAGATTTTTTGCGGAGAACATTCGAGTTCAGGACTCCTTCCATCAGGTTGGACGTTAAGCTGTGGTCCCCTTGGTGCCTTTCTTTAAGAACAGGATAATGACGTCGCTGGGTTTCTCTCCACCTTCCTTTCTTTCCTTCCATTCCCATCCTTAAACCTTTCCTCCCGCCTATTAATGGGATATAGACTTGAAAGCTACAGATGAAGGATATGTAAATATCTCTATCGTCAATTTCACACTGTTTCAGAGTGATTGGCTTCCGATTCATCAGTCAGCTTGCCGACGAGGAAATTTCAGAGCCGCTTCTCTCTTCCGCTGCAGTGGTTCCCCCCTGGACCCTCCGCCGGTGGTCGGAGACACCATGTCAGGCTCGAGGGTGAATGGTGCCTGAGGTATGCTATCCGCTCAACACAAATGCACTGAAAGGAGCCTAACGCCCAGGATATGCTGACGAACACACTCCTTTCCTCAAACAGGAGCCAGAGTCACACAAGTGGCATGCAGGTTGCATAGCTAAACGGATACGCTGGTGCAAAGAGATGAAATTCCTTCACAGCACCAGAGGAACCTAATAGATTTCATGAGTTGGAAAAAAACAATTCGCTTTTTTCTCTGTTTGATATATTACATTACCTGCCTCAATAGCGGGGAAGAAAGATTAATTTTAGCAGATTAATCTCCTTTCGGAGATTGGAGAATACTTTTACCTATGTATCACAACTGATGTTTAGCATTACACCTTTAATGACCACTCTAAGGAACACCTGAATGAATGGAAAACGAAGATGACTAAAGAGGACTGGGTGAAAAGAGAAGTCTACTGAAAACGTTGAAAAATGATGCCACTACTTGATTTGCCATATCTTAAGATACTGATGAAGAATGAGCTATATGAAACAAGTTGTGAAGAATATGAAAGAGAAGAATTACAATAATATGAAGAGGTTGGCCAATAGAAGAATCGAGTGGAAGGGCTGCGTCAAGCAAATCCTAGGATTGTTGCCTGATGAGAAGATGATGAATGAACTGTGATTGACAGTATTATTGCAACCACATTGTTGACATAAAATTTTAACGAAGGGAATATTAGATGAATTTCGATGCGTGTACCGAATATATTTTATAAATCAAAGCATTATTTTACTTTCAGGGTGGTTCTCATCATGGTGTAAATTATAATATGCTAAGTCTTCCCCATTGAAATACAGGATAACTATCAGTACATATAGGAAGCACATCATCATTGGCCAAATTTCTAAGATTGGTTTGACGGAGTTCTCCATTCAATTCTTCTATTACCTAACGTCTTATTGTTGACTCTAACTTGTTGATAACTTTTCTTCTACATCCTTAAAAACTTGTTCCCATATTCTCATCTGATGCCTGCCTTTTCTATTCTTCACATTTATTTGTCCCTCGAAAATTATCTCCGTCAGACTTTTATTTCTCAAGATATCGCCGATTAAGTTACCCTGTCTTCTATTTTAAGTTTTCAGCAGACCTACTTTTCCTCACTTTCTTCTTAAGACTCTTTTGATGGTCAAACTTTTCAACCATTTAATCCCATCATACCTCTGTAGCACCACATTTCAAAAGCTTGGAACCTTAACTTCTCTGGTGCTGTTATCGTCCATGCTTCTCACTGCCATAAAGAAGCATGCACCAGATAAAATGGTATAATAAAATATTTCATTTCTCCCACGATCATATTTGCATCTGTAAACTTGTCATGTCCAAATTCCCTTTCCACTTGTGCTATTCTCCTGATAAATTCTATTTTTATTCGTCCATCGCTGTATACTTTTTATCACAGATATCGATATTGTTTCATATCCTCAATATATTGTTTTATAATTTAAAAATCGTCGGAGTTCGAGGTGACCCAGGGAAAGGAACTGGCCCCCCTATCCTGAATGTGTGAAAGTCGCACGCCTGTGGCTTAGTTCGGGGTGAGCTCTACCCAACCATCAAAACCAATCATCGGGTTGAATCACTGAGTGAGTGAGGAGACACATTCGCATATATTTCGGAAGTGCATTTGTTCAGTAACTCCGGAACATTCCGGCGTTTAACATGAGCTGGTCACGGAACTGAGTCTCGGCGTAAGGTTTCGTTCTCTCTCTTCTCCTGCCGCCAGACAAATATCCGTCTAAATGTGGTAAAACAATCAGAATCCACGATTTGTGAATTAAATAGAACCGGTGTGAGACATGAACTACGTACCTAAAAACCTAAGTTAATAACTGTGGACAAAATGGCATGTAATTGATAAGAACTGGATAAAACACAATTAATATAAGTTAAAATATTGTGACATAATTTTGAGATTACTACGAACTATTCTAATTAATGAAAAAGTTATCAATCCTTGCATTTAGGTTTTTCACCTTTAATTCATGTAGGTAGGCAATTATCTTTTCTCCGTATCCTTAAAAATACAATGTGCATGAAGATACTATTTTTATGCAGAAGTAAATAGAATACCAAAAGCGGTTGCGTTAAACGGATTCATTACCATTTTAAAAAGGCTCCAACAATACAGCTTTCCAAATCAACGAAGGATACTTCATTTCATCTAATATAAATGATGATGCTTTTGCAAATAAAATCCGAGTGATATATTTATCTAGTTTCAAAGAAGCCAAAGGTCGTTTACCGAATCTATACGGGGCAGAAAATTCGCAAACAAATCATAAAAGGATTTAAAAAGAATCTTACATTTTGAACAAGGATGGGAATAATCTACTTCTTCAGTTATTTGTGTGCACTTTTGCTACTCTTGGGGAAATAAACACTGAGATAAGTGACTCGCTTGATTTCAAATGAGATCAATTTCTCGTCGCACGACCATAAGTAGCTATAGAGGAAGATAAAAAGAAAGAAAAAAACATTTAAGAAGATGCGGTTCCCGAGACTATTAAATACTCCGCGAGACGCTAAAGCCCACAGCGAGGTGGCTTTGAACGCCGAAGCCAAGACCTGCACCCGCGCCCCCACATCCATTGCGGAGAAGACGGCCAGGGAAAACAAAAGCATCCGTCCGCGGCGCACGCATTTGTGGTGGTGGCGGCCGTAGAGGTTTATTTTGAGAGGGAGATGCACATGAATAACGTCAAGCGTAGTGGACCTGGCTCTTGTGGAACAATCCTGCCACATTTATAGCATCGTGATGGGAAATCTCCCGCACATTCAAAACTAAGTAGGGAAAGATGAGAGAGGAGGGAACGGGGGTGTGAAAGAGCGAACGAGTGAAAGAGAATTGTGAGAGAAAGAAAATATCGACCACTTTGGCGCTGACTCTCGCTTTTCGGAAAACGAATAATCTGAACCTCCAGCTCAGTTGTTTAGAAATATTCCGCCGGAAAACGTGAGAAGTTTTGCAAGCTGCCACCCTAAAAATGCTCTTAAGTTATTTCCAGCAGCATTTAGATTGGGTCCATGGAAAAAAAATACTTCTCCCATATTGAAATACTGTTCTTGGAAAAGTATGAGCTTGTAGAGCCTTATTGTAGAGCCCAACGGAACTAAAGCTGCCAATACCATTTCTCAGTCTCCCTTGTAGATATCTCCATCCACCAAATTCAATTACAAGCAGAAAATATGCCAAATAATCATCGACATTTATCTCAGATTTTACAAATAGGAAAAATGGAAATACGACGATTTCGCTGAAATAGTTGCTGTTGTGGACTTGACGTTATGCTTTTACTTTTTAAACACAAAGCCCGAAAGAATCAGAAGAATTGCAATACCAATAGATATTTCGACATTGTTGAAGAAAATAAGATTATAATTTGTACGTTCATTAGGATGGAGGGGATGTTTTTGGGCATGTTGGACCAGAGTTAACATCATGAAAAATTATGACTCATGAGAAACGGAAATAAGGCAGACACTCCGAGTTGCATCATAACTTGGACCCCGAACAAATATTATGATGAGGAAACAAAATGGATAAAACCGAGAAACCAGAGACATTCAGATTTCAGCACAACTTTGCTAACTATCTCACTACAGAGAAACCATGCCATTTGAGCCCAAGCTACAGACGTAACACTACCCATATTTCCAGATGACATTTATTCTAAAAATATGGATGGGGTGTATGCAAAAGTATCTGCAAGATTCTCATGTATAGAGAAAAGATGAAGGCTTTGTAATACTTACGAGCATAATTTTCCATCGATAAAATTCCCTTCCCTTGTTTTTATCATAGACTTTGTCAAGAAGAAATATAATATCCGTCAATTTATGTAGATTTTTAACCTTTTAGGAGATTTTTTGGGGCACGCAGATTCCTTTCTTTCTATGGAAAATTTCTTTCCTTAAAATATAATCAATAGTTAAGGACACTTCCCACTTCGTTCCTTTACATTTAAAATACTTATCCTCTTCCACAATATTCCGTATTAAACTATAATTCTTCTATCTACGATCTTTCTTTAGGATCCAGTCAATAATTACTAGTTCGTTCAGGCCTCTCATTTTCCTTCTAATCTCCTGCAGCAGAACTTCATCTCTTCCTCCACTGCCCGGAATTCTCTCTCGCTCAGCCTCCTTTACGTCCGTCGCACATTCTTCGTCCCCATTCAAACATACATTTCAAAATCTAGTCCTATCAACTCTTAACAGGGTCCGAAACTCTAGGGATCATTTGGCAACACTTGAGAAATTAATTCTCTAGTTAATGCCCTATGTACTTAGTTCTTCATCAAACTTCCTAATCTTCGTTCAAAATGCAGATTTAACTCTCTCTCATCGAAATAAAGTAGATGAAAAGTATTGTAAAAATACCGGAAAATGGTACTTAATGAGCAATAAAGGTTCACAGTTAATGTCGTTAGAACGCAAATATGTATGTTCATAAATTATTTAGGAAAAGCGTGATATAAAAAGTCATATCTGGTATCTTCTATACTGCGTCAAAATCCTCTATTCGATCTCAAGAATATACTTCACTACCCTTAAACATTGAAAACCTTGTAGGGTTTACATTGCTCGACATCAATATAAAATTTGAGGCACAATCACATACCTGTTTTAGTGGGTAGCAAAGCCAGCAACAATAAATTTAACATGAATCTGCCTTTAATTTTTGTTAATCTCAAAACTTTATAATCCGGAATGAATTAAATTATCTTATCATATATAGTTTCCTGGGAAATAGAAAAAAAATCATTAAAGATGATGCAAGATATTGTGATTCGAAGAGGCCCACAGTAAAATTTCTATTGTCAAGTGTCCGCCAAAGTTTGCAAGCATTTTGTATCTCTAGAAGAAAGTATTACACTTAAAGAGGATATAACGTTTACCTGAAGGCATTTATCCCGTTGTTCAAGGCTTTACGAGGTTTCTATTATTTCACGATTCTTGGGCACATCATACGGCTTACACATAGCCTAAATCCATGTATTGGATAACAATTTTATGCCGCTTGAATAAAATATTGCATATAAACACAAACATTTTCATTATTAATATGTATATTACACTTTTGCATGGCAAAATGATATGAAATCCCTATTTTATCTATTTTTACATTATTCTAAATTGTTTCGCTACACTGCAACACATATGCTCCGGGAGTTAAATTAGTTCTCATGAATAGCATGCTAAACAAAGTGATATGCGTATGTATGATTTAGTTACCTACTCTCATTGATTTTCACAAACTATGCTTTGCATGTTGCCACTCTGTAATTACGAGTGAGACGGATATTTCTTCACGGACAGTTCTTATCACTGAGAAACATAAAATGTTAAAACTTTCTATGCTTTAAATTTTCACGGTACAAATGTTACATATTTGGTCCTCACTGAGACAATTTTACTGAATTTCCAGAGCCGTGTCCATGCTTTTCATGAAGTGGTTTACTGTGGTTACGCCGTTACATAAGGGAATTGCGGTCGTATCAGAATTGCGGAAATCGCTAGTGACTATTTCAAAGTGTTAGTCACTAGCGCGTTTAGTGGATAGCGTGATTAGTTTAGTTTAATGTTTTAGACTGCATATTATGCACCAGAGTATAGTCTGATTTCTAACTGACATTCATGTGCACATAATATCAAGTATTCCTCACTATTTATTTAAGAATTATAGAGGATTATCATCTTTAGGGTAAAACCCCTATTTTTCAACAATGTTCTTATTCCAATGCCAAATTCGTACGTACGGCAAGGATACCTCAAAACAGATATGAAAAAAGTACCAATAGTATAAAATAATTCCTAGAGTCGAATGCCCTTGATGCGTTGCATTTGAAGTGAAATCGTCGTCACAAGATGCCAGCAGAAATTCAGTTGGAGACACGCAATGAACACAAAAGCCTGACTGCTATCATGTACTAAAGATCCAAGGTTAGCCACGCTCCCCATAAAAAAGAAAAGGCGTTACGTTTTACCACCACCATAACGGTAAAAGTGCTCGTGGGATCGCATAAATTCCCTCAAATAGTTTGGGGATAATTACAGGATTCCTAAAGGTTACCCATTTTTTCGCCACAAGAAAAGAATGCAGATTTTGAAAACTTAATTGCAGCTAAAATTCCGGCAAAATGTAAAGCTCAAATTTCCTCTGCAGGACTGAAGATAAGATGAGAGAGTACATGAAATGTGAAAAAATTTGCATTTGTGTTTTTCAGGTTTATCTTTTGACTTGTGATTTGCAAACATACGCAAAAAAATTTAAAGCAGACCCCAGCAGTGAACAAACCAACATGGCAACATATTTTTGCCACGGTTATGATACATGAATGTTACTGCATTCATTCGATTATTGGATAAGCTTTATTTGCAAACTTATCTACTTACACAACAGCAAAAACAACGACGAAGGCATAATAATAATGTCACGGGCTTGCAATAATAATATGATGATAGTACAAACACAATTTGTACAATAGTACAAGTATTAGTTCGATATTATTTCTCAGATAGAAATTCATTGCCTCTGCACTCTATGTTTATGCTTCCTACATTTTTTTCCAATATTGCGACTTAACTAAGCTCCCGGACGTAAGAACCCACAATATAGGAGAAAAAGGTTATATAAGCCTATTTACCTCTATTGAATATCCAAAAATTCAGTATCACATAGTCATAGGCAAAAATTTGTCAGATTTCTTCAAAACTATATCACCTGGAGGGTGAAGGTAAAGGTAAAACAAACTGCACCTTTCTGAGAGCGAAAGAAAAGCTCCAATGCATCTTAGCATATCCTAGCATTTAAGATGGTTGAGCTCAACCCTCTCTCTCTTTCTCTCATAATATTTATCTGCATGAAATTCACCTTTCTTGGTTACATAAATATACGATAATTACGACCGTAAGTAACTACAGGAAAAGAATGGTCACAAACACTCCCGAAAAACTGCATAGATCCGAATGTTTTTGGACTTTAATAAAATACGTATTAATAGCAAGTGCTCGATTGCATTCAGCATCAGGCATTGACATTTTTGACCAAAAAGCCAATGCTATAAGACATCAATGAAAACATTAATTACCTAGCGAGGAAAGCCTAAACAAGAATTTCATTTAGACTCCAGTTTTCGAAAAGAAACAGTTTCGTCGGCGTTCCAAGCGTCGATTGTACGGTTTTTTTCATCTCAATCTAAGGGAGAAGTGGTCATGGAGCGTGATCAAGGAATCTGAGAATCGATCTGAAGCGTCGCGTCGGACGGAATATAAGCAGGAAGGAACGTAGGATTGGAGTGGGGCAAAGAATGCTAGGTATGGATACGACCACAAGCAAGCTCGTCTACACCTAAGTACCTGCACTGCAAGCGATCTCATAGGTGTGCGGCTGGTAAAATCCGGCGTCAATACTGCAGCGCCCACAATCCTACGTTAGGAACTGTGTGACAGTAAAGGAGTTTCTAATGTCAAATCATCACCACGCGGGCAGACACCTATCCATTAACAAAAAATATTTGCTGTTTCTAGCCATAACAGCGCGGAAAAGTGAAAAATGTAAATCTCGTGTGATTTAAAAGTATCATTCGAGCGCCTGAAAAACTATATTGCTCTTCCCACTTAATTACCGACGCCTAAGAGGCCTACAGAATCGAATTATATCACTTACTGAGTGTGAGATAAGTTGCATTTTAAAACTTAAATTACCATTCGTCCCTCATATCTATCTCTATATGATCTAATCTACGGTTATACCACATGCAGAATAGCAAATGGGTTTTGAGCTGTGCAGGAGATTCCGCGTTTAATTCAGAGCATACTAACGGGGGGAGGGTGGTTCCCAGGCCATTTCTTCGAGCGATTCGGAGGCTCGTCCAGGCACCACACTCTCCCAGCTCGTCCCGGCTGGCACCCTCCGGGCAACTCGGAGTGCCACGCGGACGGAACCAGCAATCAGAAAGGGAGGGACCGTGCCATTACCATACGCGGGGTGGAGGAGGGGATTGGGGTGGATTGAGGGATTGGGTGAACTATATGCAGAGACTATATGGAACTATATGGAAGGGAAGGCGCGGCAAAAGGGGGAAGAGAGGTGTGGGAGGAGGCAAAAGCGAGCTAGGGTGAAGCAAACTCCACTCTTTCCACTCAAAACGCTAGCGAAAATAATTGTGGTTCAACGGAAAGTTGTTTACTTTAGCTCCTTGTATAGTAAACAGCGATAAAAAAGCATTCAGATTGGACTCTATTTCAACAAATTTACGTTCCCGCCGTGACGGTTTACTTATCCTGGTATACAAAGCCCTCACTCTAGCTTTTAAGTCCTACCAATCAACCCTGTTTCAAAGGATTACTTTAAATGAGGCATCTTTTATTTCAAGCGATAGCTCGTCCTTCAAGGAAACAGAGCTACCATTTAGCAATTCATTTCAGTTTAACATAAAAGCATTATCATAACTTTTAGTCTAAAGTTGATGGTCTCAGGTCTACTTTGCGAAATTTCAAAATGATATATGAAAAAACGTTATAAAACTCCACAGAATTTTATTCAAAATTACCGGTCACGTCAAACTAACGTTTTCGACCGTTGGATAAAACAGAAAGTCTTATTTATTAATGAAATCCTGTGGAAATTATAGTTTTTTAATGTACCTATCATTTTACTCCAAACGAAAAGCAATTAATCCGTTAAGATTTATTAAGTAAGGTCGGTTTCTATACGTGAAAAACAAAGTCACCATTTATCACCTAAAAACATTTTGGTGAAAAATCGTCGAATTCATTATGACATCTTCGATAAATATATAAAAAAATTCAGCTCGAAAATAAATGTTCTACTCAAGCGATTTGAGCATTCTACTAAACAAATACATTTCCAATTATGTAAATCTTATGATTCCTTCCGATAATCTTTATGACATGCATGAAATTAAATTGAGATTCCAGTAACAATTCGTTGAAAATGGTATGAAAATTTTGTTCGATTGAAAAATGTAATCGTTTCCGGTATGAGCGCTATTTTATCTCATAGCTGGCTCCACAAATCAACCCAAGCATGCTTTAAATTGCCTGCCAACTAGATCCTTACGGGCGTCTCAATCTGTGCGAAGAATAATAAGAACCCTTGATATTTACAGCGAAGTCGAGACCAATTATTTTCTTTTTCCACCTTAACCCACGCATGTAATTGCTATATGAGTCCAATTAACCAAATTATACCCATGAATGTAACCTGAAAAATGACCATGGATGATTCTGAAAACCTGCGAAACTTAATGGGAGGTAGATAATGTCACAAGTTAAAGAAAATATGCAGGGAATTCTTAACAGGTACGTGAACATGATAATTGGTTGTGGGCTTGTACATGCTCAACCCAGGAGTGTAAATATATAGCTAGCGCTCCCTCACCCCACAGCGTTGCGGGGAGTGTATTGAGACGTTTGGCAACGTCGCCATCCACTGCGGAAACATCGAAAGATACGGGGTCGGGGGGATGCGTAAGAGGGAGGGGGAGACTGTCGGTCAGACACGGGCCTGGCCCCCTCCCCGGCCACACCCAGGGGGGGGAGGGGGAGCAGCCACGCCAACCTCCCCTCCTGCAGCCGGGCCGCTCATTGAGAGCCCAGCCAATGGCGGCCCTCCACGAGTACTACGCCATAGCAACGCGGCAGTGCCCCCTCCATCCACCCCCCACTACCCCCCCCCCCCCGAACCCTTGAAAAATAAAAGAGGGGAAAGAAAAATACCCTCGCGCCCATCCACCCCTCCAGCACCCCCGCTAGGCGCAATGTCTCCCCCAATCCAATCCTCACCCTCCCCGAGCAGTTCTCCCCCTCTCGATTCAAACATCCCCTCCCTATCTTGCCCTAGACCAGGGGTTTTTCATTGTTTCGCTCATTTAGACCAGCCCGCGCTGCAAGCGATCTTCCTCCACACACACCCTCTTCCCGAACTTACTCCCGGCGTCTGACTCCGGGCGCTGTGGCGCTCAACATGACTGTGGAGACGGCGGCGCCGGAAAAATGCTTCCAAAAAAATAAGCTGCCTTCAGAAGGCTACGAAATATGCATCTCAGTCGCCGCCCTAGGACTGTGAATACCGAATGCTATAACGTAATCATTGGCTTCTGCCACAAAATACAACATATAATAGGCTTATTTCACATTTGTTGATTTCCCGAAGTTTTATCGAAATTTTATCACTCTTGCCTGAAAAAATTTTTTATTTTGTTTAATTTACGGTTACAAGTAATTTCCACGCCATGTTGGACTTCTCTGCAATAGGATGTAAACTGGGTGGCGCCATCCAAAACCGAGAACGGCCCGGGTCGCTCAATGAAACACATTTACATCTACGTATTACCATGCGAGCCACCACGAGGATGTGTGGCAGGGCGTGAAGGTCACCAAACATGCAGCTAAGAGCTCCGAATATCTATCTGATGCAACTGGCATGCAACCACGCGATAAAGCCTGCAATTAAAAGCTGTCAATTAATAGCGTTCAATGCTAACGATGCAACTAAGAGTTATAACTAGACTACAGTAACAATATTTTACCTACCTATGTATGGTATTCAAGATAGGAGAAAAATATTTGGGTGACACTTAATCCACGGAGGACGGCGAGAACAAAATCTGACACTAATGACCTCAAACGATACTGATACCATGTTATCATGAATTAAATCCAATCCCGCAGCAATCCCATAGACAAATTACTAAAACGCGCTGAAGGAAAGAGACTTTTTACATAACGCCCTGAGAAGCCCGCTCTTTGCTTGAAAATGCTTTGAAAATTTCCATACAAATACATAATAAGGACTGAAATACTTATGTGAAAGATAACACAGAAAGAAAAACACGCCTGAATATCGCCTGAATCTTCAGAATTTGTTTATGTGAAAGAGTTATCACTAGACTACGGTAACAATAATTAACCCTCCTATCCTTTTGCTATGCTGCCAATAATGTTATCTAATAGTACGCGGGAAAAATGATATTTTACCTCCATTGGTACGACAATCTATCTCTCTAATCTTGTTTATCTGATCATCCTAGCATTATATGCAGGGGTTGCTAACGTAATTAAAGTATATTTTGTGAACAAGGCACCGCTTATTCGGCGGTTCTTAATACACGAGAAATCGAGAAGAGGCAGAATAAGCGCATGGAGTGAACGAGGATCTCCTTTTGCATTCTTCGAAGGTTCTCGCCTCTACTCTCGGAAGCTAACGTGAATGTCAAACCGGGAGCGGAGAGACTTTTCACAAAGAGGAAGTGAGGTGAGTTATTCAGTCTGCGCCGGAATTCCTCTCGCGTTTCGAACCCCGCGTTTCCCTCGGATTGACGCCAGGAAACGGGAAGAAGCCGCCTCTCGCAACGCTTTTTGAAGCGATCTCTAAGCGGTAACTGAGCTGTCGCAACGATTTCTCATCACTTATTGAGTCCCTGAGAGTAATTTTCCCAGACTACCTCTCTAATTTTTATGTGGTAGATTTACTTCTATGCCGCATGCGTCAGTTACTCAAATGGTACGGGCAGTTCATTTTCAAATTTAAAGTTTCAAATCACGATAACAACACGGTGACTTTAACCATTTTAATACCCTGCGTCACCATCAATTACTACTTTACTTAACACTAGGTCTGGATCTTCTCCTCTACAATAATTCTTCTCCTTCCATTCCATTTTCCCGGTTCACAGCTCATTATATTTCTAAAGACACAACCAGCTTCCTATCTTAGTAAGCATTCTGACCAACGATTCTCTGACATGTTCTCTGATAGTTTTCTTTTATCCTCCCCCAAGTCAATGGAGCTTTCCAATGCACGTCTCGGCGGCATTTAGTGACCTCACTTAAAAAATCAGCGGCTTCCACTGTGATAGGGTTCATTACGACCAGGTTTTGCTTTTTACAGCATCTTCAGGTAACAAATATCATCAGTGCCTGACTGTCCACATTTTTTCTACATTTTCATTTTCTCCCTTATTCCCTTCTTACCACCCTATAATTCCCGCCTCCCTTTATAAGCTTGTGCACACTGGTATTTGTTACCTGAAGATGCGGTAAAAAGTGAAAGCTGGTAGTAATGAATACTATCAATAAGAAGTTTCTCATTTTTCATGTTCAGTTATGCTGTCCGCTGTCACTCAATCACGCCTAAAATCTCAGATTTTAACCTCATGCTAATGTGACATTCTAAACGTCAGTAAAAATCAACATAATTGTTTGAAGGGGCTGACGGAAGAAGACAATTGATGTTGTGACGCAGCTATACGAAAATAAAGTCATTTAGTAGAGTATTTCTTCCGGTACGGAGGAATGGGTATATATTCTATGTTGGGAAAATGAATGCCTCGAAATGCCAGAAATCTCAGACAGGTAACGTGAAAAAAATAAGCCGGCCTAGATCAACATGATGATCCCTGCCAACTTCTTATAATAAAGTACTTTCAGTTCGTGGGGAGAAAGTGTACATTGCTATCGTTTAAGCTCAATTTTGTTCATCGTCAAATACATCCTTTTTAGAACGTTTCAAAAATTAATGCTTACTTTTGTCTAGGAATTCATTTTCTCAACATAGAATATATACCCATTCCATCGTACCGGAAGAAATACTCTTCTAAATGACTTTAGTTTTGTAAATCTGCGTCACGACAATAATTTTCTTCTTCCGTCAGCCCCTTTAAACAATTATGTTGATTTTTTACTGACGTTTAGAATGTCACATTAGCATGCGCTCCAAATGTTAGTTGCTTCCTTTTGCAAACACATGATATCATCCCCATTCCAAGAGAAATACATAGATAAGACGGCAATAAGAGCTACTTTCTCATCTAAAATCCACTGCTCTAGAGGGTGAATGGATTCATATTTCCACTAATTAAGTTCCCGTTCGAAGAGCTGCACTGATTCTTTGAACGTACCTTCATCAGGTACCATGAATCTAAAAGAATAGTTACAGCTCAAAAATGAGTCAAATTTGAAAATAAAGACGTTCTGCGTTACTTACCCAATTCAAGAATCCGAAGAAGACCTTCGGATTCGGAAGACTTTGTACGACCACAGTTGTACTTCTTCTGAGCATATTCACGTCCGCTACTTGGGCTCATTTTGCAACATGGATTTTTCCTGAAATTAAAGAATCACTTTTTAAATATGAGTAGAGCAGATGCGGGAACAGGACGTTCCCAGGTCTATTTCCATTTTAAATTGATTAAACAAATCGACTGGCCAATAAACGAAGATATCCTGAGAAGAACGGGATAAGAAAAGAGAAGACGAAACCAGCAAATCGGCCGTTTCCTGAGATATGACGGAGTTATGAAAACAGTAATTGAAGAAAAATTGAACAGGACGCATAGGAAAGGAAAGCGTTGAATGAAATACGCATAGAATGTGGTGAACTACGTAAAAGAAAAGACTAACGTAAATATTAAGTGGATATTCGAGGTAAGATTCGATAGGAGATTTTTGTCACCAAACCTAGGGTTGATAAAAAACCCTACCCGACCCTTACTGCAACGAACAACTGGAGCCTCATTCCCGTAATCATTTCCATCATCATCACAAGACGGCAATCCTGAGATTGTTTTGACGCAGTTCTCCACTCGATTCTCCTATCAGGCAATCTCTTGATATATATGCATTTCTTCTCTTTCACATCCTTCATCTCTCGTTCTCTCTGTCCCAAACGAGGCCTTCCTTTTCCATTCCTTCTGTTCCCTTTTCTCTCTACGATTGTCTTCAGCAGACCATCGTGTAAGTATGGCCGATTATGTTGTTTTGTCTTCGTTTTAGAGTAGTCTTTTCTCCCACTCTTCTTAAAACTCCTTCGTTTGTCACTCGTTCCATCTATTTTAAAACGAACCAACGAATGACGAAGTTAAAAAAACTTCGTCATTCGTCGGTAGCACAACATTTTAAATATATCCAGCTTAAACATATCTACATATCTGCTGCTATTACATCTTCATCGACGTAATACCCTGCAAGCCACCACGAGGGTGTGTGGCAGGTGGTGAAGATCACCAAACATGCACTATTGACATGTAACTAGGATATTTAATGGAATCATGCTAGAATGGAGACATGCCAGATAGTGGAGACATGCTAGTTCATGGATACATGCTAGCGTTATCGCAGCATAGCAAAGAGGTAGGTAGGTGAATAATTGTTGGAGTAGTTAGTATTGTATATTTTATTTTATTTTTTGCTCGCGTACGACTCTATTGGTCCATATATCCCTGGGATCCCAATAGGTATAAGCCTGTGGTCAGGTTTTCCAGGGGCTAAACCAACAGAGCTTGAGATAAAGCCATGCCTTGGGTGGAGAAAAACCCACCCAGGCGGGACTCGAACCCCGAGACACCAGGATTAGCAGGTGAAGACTCGTCGCCATCGGGGCCGGCATTTAGCATGCTAGGAAAACACAGATACTAATGCTTTTAGAGAAATACCTTGGAAATCAGTAATGAATTCATTACTATGTAGATACTAACCATCTAGCTGCTGCTGATATTTGAATTTATTCATGAAGTATATAATCATTGTAACTCTTAGCTATGCAGGATATATTGCATGCTTGGTGACAGAATAGCAAAAGGATAGGTAGGTAAAATATTGTTACTGTAGACTAGTGGTAGCTCTTAGTCGCATGGTCCAGTAATTCTACCCCAGGTCCTCCTGGACTATTGGTATTACTTGGTAGCTACATCTACATCTACATAATACCCTTCAAGCCACCACAAAGTTGTGTGGCAGGAGGTGATTTCTCACCAAACATGCACTACATATCATGCTTAAAAAAGGAATAGTATTAATATACTAGTCAGAACTTCACTATTAAAAAAAAATTGAAAAGCAAACATGCAAAAACATTCTGTCAGTAGGGTTAGCGTTAAGTACTCATACTAACATGCAGCTACCAATGCTATCCATTGCTACTCTCCTATTGGACATATTTACCGTTATTCTTATCTCTAATTGTACGAGGGAAAAAGGATATTTTGAATCCATCAGTTCGGCAATCAATTTCTCTAATTTTATGATTATGGTCCAGGCTGCTATAGTAAGCTGGGGTTCGCAAAATATTTTTAACATAATCACTGAAAATATTGTCTTTGAACTTATTTAAGAGATTAAGTCTAACTTTCAACCTGCGATCTGACAATGATTCCTATTTTAATTAATTTAATAGACTGGTTACGCTAATATAATTATTGTATCGTTGCTATTGGTTGCATGCTAAATTGCGTGGATGCATGCCAGTTGCATCAAGTAGGTCTTGGTAGCTCTTAGCTGCGTGTTTGGTGGTCTTCACCCCCTGCCACACATCCTCGCGGTGGCCTACAGGGTTTTACTTACAGGGTATTACATATTTAATAGTAGATGTATTGCCTATGCTTCTCTACCATAATTTCCGTACCAAATATTTTCCATTCCACGCTTGACACTGTTCCTCCATTTCTATATCGCGCCATAGATAAGGCAAGGAGCACCACAGAGCGTATGTTAGCTGTTGCGATGTCGCGTTTCTCTCCACGAGAACTCGAGGAAGGCAATCGAAAATGGACGCGAGGTTGCGTCCGGGGTCTCCTCCTCGAAGTGGGATGGGGCTCATCCCGACTGCAAAGCCTTTGCGTCCATCGGGGGGCCCGAATGGAAATCGATCACCCATTGCGGGGTTTAGAAAACTTGTGCACCACCCTTAACCCTTCTTCCGTCTGAGGGCCTCCGGAAACGGACTCCATGCACTCACGCACCCCCCACGCACTCACATGGCGAGCCAGCCGAGTGGAAACGCACGCCACACTACCCTTAAGTCTCTGCCAGCCCCTCTCTCTCTCTCTCTGTGCCCACCCATGCAGTCAGTCTGTTTCGAGCTAAAGGACCAAAAAATTCACCCACTCACTCCTCGTTCGTTTTTCCACGGAGCGAATGAACTTCCTCCTCGCTCGAGAAATAATATAAATACTCGGGGCAACAGAAACTAACCCTCCACAACCCCCCTCTCCGGCGGATACAGGAGAGCTTTACGAACGGCGGGCCGGGCGGACGCAGGGCGAATAAAAGTTGACGAGCGAAAAAAAATGCGCACGTTTGTGATTGTGGCCGCTTCCGTGTATGCACAGCTATACATAGGCACGACTGAAAACCCGAAGCAAAATCGACCGTGGAGAGCACGGCTTGGTCGCACTTCAACGTTGTGATGCTTTTCCTGCAAATGTCGGAAGAATTTCGTGCGCCATTTCGCACGAAATAAAAGACTACGAACAACGCGAAAAATTGCTTCCGCGGACTGGTTAGCAAGAATCTATAAGTTAACCCAGTGGTGGATTAGTAATGTGAGCAGGGACATGAAGGATGCTGGTGCTGTAATCTGAATTCCACCTCTGAGGGTGAGAAAGCTCTATGCATACAACCAATAAAACTAAGCCGCTAACTCTTTCCCTGGTCTTAAGAACTAATGAAGAGGAAATAACTTGCAAAATGAATATAAATCACAAGGAATATGCTTCCCTTTTACTAAGTAAAAATTAAGCAAAGCCTTAAATGCAGCTATACACGTCTTATACTGATTTTTGGCAGTTCCTCACCGGTTAGCAAGAAACAAGGGAATTTTTATCACCCCACCAGGAAGTGCTCCATCCACTTTCGTATACACACATATCTTATTGCACTTTAAAGTTTTCTTCTTTTTCATTCAACATTTTCTACTGTAGCACCGTCTCCAATAGCCAGCCTATGTACTTGAAAATCCTACTATTTTCTTCCTTATGTATTTCCAAGCAAGAGTTCTAAGCTTCTCTTCTCCCTAATGTTTCAACACAATGTTTACTTCGGCCTGTATTTTATCATTCCCCTGCTTCTAATCAATACCATTACCTTAAACGTATATATTTTCCGCTGATCTCCCGTAACGCTTAAAGTTTGAAATTTGGCCTTTGTGGTCACACCTTTTACTTATCTATTTAAATGAGCATTGCAAATGATTCATAATTTCACTGTTGTCAATATATTTAAGCTAGCGATACTATATTTAGTCAGAGTTATGTGTTACCTAATTACATAGCAGTATCGACATATATAATCTTCAGATGATAGGGTGATCTTCAACCCCCTGCCACACACCCTCGCGGTGGCTTGCAGGGTATCGTATAGATGTAGATGTAGATAAAAGCTTACATCCAATTTGTGAAGGCAAGGCTTAAGGTGGGTACATATAATGAAACTTCGCAAATGTCCTGACTTGAGATTCAAAAAGGATTTTAATACATGTTCAGGGATGTTATGCAATTATGTCATGAAAGAAAATTGGGGAAAATTCCTGAATAAAGAGTGACCTGGTACACATGTCTATTCATGTTTCGTTAGCTCATTCTGATCGATGAGCAAATGGAAGGGTATTGATAGCAACCGTTTGAAGTGTGGGTTTAGGAACGAGGAAATAAATGGAAATAATTTATGTCAGGCGAATAAATGTTAGACATGAGGAGGGATGGCTGGATGAAATTTGAAGAAGGGTAAGATGGTAGAATACTGAGAGCACAGGACTGATGAGGCCATTAAGCAAGGTGGAGCGTCGATAATAATCGAATCAAGAAGGCTAAAATACGTGGTCTTAATAGAGACCGTCGGAGGAACCAGTGATTACAACGGAGCATTTACAGATGATGAAGGAAGTAGAGTAAAAGAGAATGATATAAATATGAAGAGGTTAAGAGAACTAAGTGGAGAGTTGCGTCAATCCAATTTCGGGATTGTTTTCCTGTGACGGTAGATGAGTAAACGTGAACTTTGTCTGCAGAACAGAGTATTCAAATAGTTTTCATAACTCAATAATTATTCATCAGACAGTATGAAAGCAGTTTATTGTGTCACTGATTGAGTTTTAGACGAGAAAGAATCGAATTTGTTGACGCCGTGGGGACTTAAAATTGAGGAGGTCAACGCCACTTGGCACTTCTGTAGCCGTGATCCCTAGACACCTTTCCGTATTTTATTGACTTAAATATCAGAATGAGGGAACGAAGATGGCCGCTTTATATGCGGAGGCTCTCATTGGAAGAAGTTAGAGACGGGAAGCTATCTTTTGCGACAATTTTCTAGTGTGGGAGAGAATCAAAACTAGAGAAACACTTTCGTGAGCAACGCACAGAGCGCCAACCACGTTCCATGTTTCTCAATGTTATCCTAAATCTTTTAACCACCAAAAACTGGCTACGTATCTTTTAACGCCATCGTTCAGAGAAAGAAGAGACGTTAGGCACTTAAATTGGAACCACGCGCACAAAACCAAAGGTTGGTTTCATTAATTATCACGATGGCTCTTTCCACGAGAACACAAAGTCATAAAATTGCCGTACACTCTTCGTAAAGCAGACCAGTCTCGAATAGTTTCCTACAAGTTCCGGTAAAAAACACAAAACGCATAGGGAATAGCAAATTCCACGTAGGAGAAGCTTCTTAAACATAAAAACCACTGAGCTCAATCCCAACCACTGTGCCCAATAGGTTTGTGTTTAGAACATAATGAGAAATAATTAGTGTCTGTCGTCAATTGCAGCTGATGGGCCACTGAAGATTATACTTTGCAGAAGAATAATCATATTTTAATTGTATAGGTGTAAATCAAAATATATTTAGAAAATTTAGGAAATATTTTTGCATTAAAGTGACATATCAATTACATTCCAATCAAATAGCGTCAATTAAAAAAAATGCGTAGACCAAAAATGAAGTATTTATTGCATATTTAATATGAGCACATACTCTTAATATGCATCTTCAGCGATTACTTAACAGTTGTATTAGATTTATATTCGACCTACGCAGAGATGATCATGTATCTAAGTACGCAGCTGAGCTGAATTGGCTACCACTTGACTCCCGAAGGAAATACTTCATGGGGTCTTTCCTCTTCTCCCTCTTCCGCAATCGAAATCCTGAGTACCTACTTAACCTCTTCACTCCTAGGTCATGTGTTTCTCAAAGAATAACTCGCACCGACCTTAGCCTTTTTCACATTCCATATGCTCGTACCAACCTCTACCTTAATTCCTTCCTTATAACGGCTTCCAGATTTAGGAACTCGCTGCCCCTCCACATTAAATCCTCCTCCTCCCTCCAATCCTTCAAAATGAAATTGTATTTCTATTTAAATAATCGACATTAAATTGTGTCAATTTCGTTCATTAATATATTTTGGCATTTAACTGGTCTAATTTCTGTATTTATTATGTTAATTATGTATGTGTAATTCTGAATTGTGTTTATTTGAGCAGAATGTGCATTTTTGTTATAATGTATTTGCTCTTATGGGTTACTCCAGAGCATTAATAAATATTTCATTCATTCATTCATTCATTCACAATATCTTCATCACCAATGTGGCGAGGGAAAACAGGCTGCGAGAAGAACTTCCATTCTTCCTTCCCAGAATATCGCCATTCCAATCGCGAAGGTGGAAAAGTATACACCTATTTACCTCAGTGGGGAGTTCATTCATACGTTGAGTTACGCTGAAGTAAGACATAACAGTAACAAAACCCGTACTAACAGGTTTAAAATTAGGGACAAGGAAGTCGTGGGCAAGAAACCGAACTGCCACAATGACTGCAATGAAGGAAACATTATCCCTCGCACATGGAATGAAACCATTTCCATGCGATCACCTCCCTTCGCCGATTGCTCCACTGAAAAAAATGGTGTTGGGATTAAGGAAACAAATCGAAAACGGAAACATTCCGAGGAACCATTCCGCCCGATTATTACTCGCCGGGAGAGGAACGTGAGAAAAGGAAAAGGAATAAAAATCGCCGATTCCAATCTCGCCGAGGAGCGGACCAGTTTCCCGGGCATAAAAAAAGCAGCGCCCTGGATGGCCATGGGATGGATGTAACGGGGTGGTTTCCAATAAGGTTGGATTGGTCTGGATTCACACATCCCTTGCGAAAAATGAAATGAATTGATGAAATGAACGCCGTGAATGCCATGGACACCGAACGACAGCACCACTCTTCATTTTTATCCCACTTTAAACCGGTCAGCGAGAACGCCGTGTTCAACCGACGAAAGATGAGCAGCAGCCATTAGTTTTTATTCCATTTCTGATCCTTGGATTCCTCCGGTTGGCTGAAGCGAATTGTTTCGATAACCCTTGGGGGACCATTTTACCGAAATTTGTTCCGCTTATTCCCTACTTTTCTGAAGTTTGTGGTTTTATTTGCATTTAGGTCAAAGTTCGTTGGAAATGAAAACTGAAATTTTCCGTACTTTTAAAAGCGTCCATTTTTTATAGAATTGGTTTCCCTCTCGGAGTCCATAGTTGGGGAAATTTGAGAGTTAATGAGAGGGAAATACTTAACGTATCTGTGCAAAACGATCAAGGGGAATAAACCACTATCGGTTGAATTGATACCTGAAATGCGCGATGATGAATTTTTGGAAAAAGAATAGCTTTCCCCGGAATAACTATTGCATCAAAGAAAAGAAAATATCGAACTATTAATCTTTAAAAAATTAGACGTCACCATCACTAAAGACATATCATGAGGGAAACATATCAGGGAAATAACTAATGCAGCAAACCGTAGATTAGGATTAGTAAAAATGGTGTTAGGTAAATGCGATGAGAGAGTACGAGAAAGAAGCTAATTGTCAGGCCTCATAAAATATACAGTTAGTATATGGGATCTGTGCGAGTAAGGTGACGTTATGTATATATTAAGAATCCCTGTGTATTATGCTATATTTGATCATATTAACAAGATTAGAGAGATACATTTTCATTACCGGTAGATTTAAAATGTCAATTTTCCGCGTACCATAAAAGAGCACGATAGACAGCATAGCAATGGGATAGGTTGGTGCAATATTGTTAGAGTAGTCTGTAGTGCATGATGTATGTATTATCAACCAATCCCTTTATTACTATGCTTAACCATCTATCTGCTTCTGACCCTATTATCTAGTATGTTACCATGTAGTAGTCTAGTTGCCTGTCAATAGTAAGTTTGGTGATCTTCACCCTCTGCCACACACCCGTGTGTTCACGTAGAAGTAAATGTATATAATACAATGTAAAATGTACCATAGTGTAAGGCTAACATGTTAATTTCGAGAATATTTTTGGTCTTGGGAAATTAAAGACGGTTAATAACGAAGGTAATAGAGACAAATATTATACATCTTCTGACCAGCCACAAGCATGCAAAGAGAATGTGGATTGAGTGAATTTAGCTTGAGGAATCGAAATCGAAAACTACAACTCGACTCAGGGCGGTAGACGTATCAACTTTAAGATATTTGTTAGAGTGGAAATGAAACTAAGACGTAGAATTTAGAACAGCAATAAAACCTCATCAATAAAATACATTTTATTTTTTAAATGTCAGAAGTTCAGGTAAATTAAAATGCAAAAACTTTCACCAGCATTTCGGACATATTATATATCCATTCTTAGGGCTATTTTAAATAACGATACATTACTTTTTTAGTTTAGTTCATAAAAAATAATCTTCAAAATTTTAAAGAGAAAACATTTTAAGACGAAGCAATGTGCCTCAGGCCTACTGAGTCCGGTCATTTGGAAAATTTGCATGAAGGAATATTTTAACAGCCGATAGGCGTTGTTGAGTGAAGCATTGCCTTACACATGCCCAACCCTGTCAGTGACCTTGCGTCGGGAAAGATTCATCTTCCTCGGGCCAACTTAATCCTTCACGCAAAAAACGTGTCCTTGGGCCATAATGGTTTTCAAGCTCCAGGGAGCAACACGACGCCGACCGACGGAGTGACTGATGCCCCGTGGTAATTCTATTCATGAGACTCCGATCATCTTCCGAGAGATTGATTTACTGGCATCTGGCTGGGTGGATCTTCATCAACGAACGGAGGGAACTGCGATAAATACGGCGGACGAAAGAAAATCAATGCTCTTTAAACGGGAGATTGAATGGTCGATCTTAAATAAAATCTCATGGGATCCACTCCTTAAGGCTGAAAATACAAAATAAAAACAATTGCTTATGCATAAATTAAAGGTCCTGACTGACTGGCTGATTCATTCACTCATCAACGCCGAGCCCAAACTACTGGTGATGATAACGTGAACATTTGAGGAAATATCCATTTCGTGATGCAGGGGCGCGCTAAAAGATTATTTTTGCGTAAAGCAATTTGAAGGCTTTAATTTACCCCTTTAACGTTACCTTTTTCTTCCACAAAAAAGGCATTGAGTTCGATGCAGAGGTTCTTCATTTACTTTTTTAAATTACTCGCACTCAAGATATTGTATTAAAATTTTTATCACTGAATAGATAAAAGATTGCAGTATTTAATTTTTGAATAATAAAATTTTTATCCATTATTAAAAGATATAATGCATGATAGATAATTGTATCATTCAATAGATTCACTTTAAATAGTTTCACTCACTTAATTGTTTAAGTTATATAATTTACGTTCATTTTCTTTATTATGTCGTTTCATTAACCTTGAAATTGACAGTACACTCAGTAACATTATGATTTCTCACTCATCTGTAGTTTATGACTGGTGTGGAGTCACCCCCTGCCACACTCCTTAGTGGTGGATTGCAGGGTGCATTGTGGATGAAATGTTCATTTCAATCATTCTCATTTCCCAACATATTTTTGCATGGTAGTAACGTCATTATCAGTAACGAATCTTAAAGCAGGCTGAAACTTCGTGCAGCGTCGTGACTCAGTGTACGGAGGAAGGGAGGCAGAGGAAGTGAAAGACTTTGGTGCAAATAGTACGTTCGTTACCTTTCATCCATGCTTGCAATTTTATATGAGAAGAGTAAAATATAGGTTCCGAGATCTCTCTATTACTAGGTAGATTCTATCCATCTGGCTGCATTTGACGCTATTATCTAAAATGTTTCCATGCAGTAGCCTAGTTGCATGTTTATAGTCCATCTTTGGCAATCTGGTGGCTCGCAGGGTACTGCGTAGATGTGGATGTATTCGTAATGTTGCGTTAGGTTACTACGTTAGGGGCTGAAGGAAAATTTACTGGATAGTACGTATGATTAACCTTATCAGAAAATGAAAGATTATATTCCCAACTCTTCCATTGATAACAAGAGGGACATGAAGAGGAAAAATTGAGTTTGAATATATAGTCTCTTTTCCAAGTCTATGGCCTTCTATTTGGTGATATATACATTTTCACGGTCAGTAAAAATAATTATAATATTTATGCAAATCCACGTGTGCCCGAAAAAATTTATTTTTATATTAGATATTCGGGGAGGTGATCGAACAACTTAGATCATTTGCGCCTTAAGGATTCGATAATGGTAGGAATGGGGAATATGCATGAAATGTATTTGTCATTTATTGATGATGTACTGGATAAGACATTTTCTCACAAAATCAAATATATAAGCCAACACTTTCTAGGCCAACCACTAAGATTATTAAATGCTATTAAAAAGTTCCCGAAAATTGACAAAAGTCATGTGACTTGAAACGCATTCTGGCGTCACTGCACAGTGCAAGATCCATATTGATACGGAAACAGAAATTTATTTAAGAATGAAACGAGGACAATATATTTTTCTGAGGTTTTTTAGCCGTTCCTTAATCGAAACAATGACTTAAAATGGATTTATAAAAGCAGAATCTGACAATATGCCTTTGATTGATTCCCTTATTTTTCTAAAAAAACAACGTTCGCTTTGTCGTAGCAGAGATTCGCGGACTGAAAACAAGCAGGGCACTATATAGTTATTGTACATTTTAAATTTGATTTTATCGTTACGATCCATGCAACTTAAATAAAAAGTGGTAAATACGTAAGTTTTCGCCAAATATTCATTGAACGACCTACCACCACATACAACAGAAAAACAACGCCCATAGTGATACCGTGTCGTGACGTGCGTCGTGTTTTTAAACTGCCGGAAACGCACAATTTTTAAGGAGTAATATCTTTGTAACACAACTTAACAATCATTATTTCTTGTATTCGTGCACTATTTAGCCCTGAATTTCAAATACGAAGTGGTCCATGCTTTTGTTACAGTCTTCCAGTATGATAATTTTGTATCATAAACAGCGTGAGAAATTGTTAGAACCTATTACTTCAATAAAATTTTCTTCAAGTGCATTTCAGCTAGTAAATTTCTCATTACAAGAGTTATAAAAAATAGTGTCTGTTCCCCATTTCCTTAAGGAACGGAGCATGTGTGGAGAAAAACCCGGTGTCGTTATTAGCCATCTCTGAACAAAAGGCACCAAGTATACCAGTATATAAGCAATAACCCCATCCAAAGGGCGTACAACTGAACTCAAAAAGCTCTCCACACAGCACTCAAGTGGGGATCAGTATACCAATGAATCTTCTGACTCAGCTGGGATTCAAACCCGGGTCCTCATGATGGGGGGACGGTAATCCAGACACCACACCAATTACATGCATAAAACTCCTTGGATGCTCCACAAACAATTATTCCCAAAGTTACAGTTCACTATCACTAAATTATTTCTAAGCTGCAGGGAGATATAATGCTACAATTTTAGACATTTGGAGTAAATAGGCTAAAAAAGGCTTCACTCTCCTCGAAGGTTGGTTTTTGATAGGTGAAGGTAGAACTCACCCCGTACTAAGACATCGACGTGTGAAATTCACAAATTCAGGCTAGGGGGGCCAGTTCCTTTCCCTGGGCCACTTAGGAAGTTCTGAAAAATTATCGACGCAGGAAATCAATTGCAAGGATTTTTCCAGAAAGGTTCTTGCGTGGGATCTGAACCCAGGACCCTTTAGTCAGTAGCTCAGTCACTAGGCCATCTGGTATAGGCTGAAATACCGAAAAAATATAAAGCATCAGTTATTCTTCTCTGAAGATATTAGGAAAACATTAAGTTTGGCAGATATTGACATTGATCACACCTCATTATTATTATTAATTTTCTACCGGTAAGGGTAGGTCTAAATGAACATTTATTCTCCCATACCCCTACATTTCACTAGACATTTCTTTTTAGCCCCTCATACTTTCTACTTCCCATCATTCTATCTAAGCTACCCGTTTTTCTCCTCCCTCATCACCGCTTATCCAACTTTATTCCCTCAATCACGTCTTTCAAAACACCATCCCCTTTCATTATCCTTTCCATCCACACCTTCTGCCTTCTTCTAATTTCTTGCATAAAATTTCTTTCCTCTCCTACCAATTCTAGCACTTCATCGTTCGTCTTCCTTTCGGCCCACTTTACTTTCTCCATACATCTGCACACCCCCATCTAAAAAGTCCTTAGTCTATTTTCATCTTCTTTTCGTAAAGCCCACTTTTCCGCCCCATATAGTGCAACACTCCATATTAAACTTTTCACTAGTCTTTTCTTAACTTCCCTACTCGATACCCGTGTCATTATTTCATGCCTACGAGTAAAAGCTTCTTTTGCCAATTCGATTTTCCTTCTCAATTCAATAATATTGATAAAATGCTATCTAAAATGCCCGAAACTAAATAAAAAACCTAAAGAACATATGAAGCAGAAAAACTGAAGAAGTTCGCTTGGAATTTCCTTTCGGAACTTGTTGGTAGAAAACGTGTACGCAACTATTGACTGAGGTAAATAGTTTGGAAAATATTTAAAATAGACAAAAAGATGCTGCAAATGAAGGTATTTGGAGAAGTAGCGTCACTAAGAAGAAGCCCTAGGCCACAATAAAAGTTAAAGGACTGATTGAAGAGAGGATCCTTATAAAAAACAACGCAAGGATTGAAGAAGGATAGCTATACTAATTAAAAATGGCACATGGAAAGTGAAAGAGATGATAGAAGAACTTGAAGAGGAACACATTTTATCCCTACGCAGCAATGAGATGGTATTTCGTTTGATAAGCATCGGCTCAACGCTGTACATATTTCGTTATTGAGTTATTCGATTTCGTGTTTCGCAAAGGACAGTTTCTCTTTAAACGACAAAACTATTCTCACTTTATGACCTTTCCCTCGCAACCTCTCAGTGCGAACTCGTGGATTCCTTCAGCACATGTAGTGGAGCGATTGCTCAGGTGATTTATGGTCTAACCTACGCCATACCGAAAGCAACCAGCATTCACAAGCACCATTGACTCGCGACAATGAACTTTTGTCATTTGATGCAAGACCAAATTTAAGGAGATATAGCTTAATTGCAATTGGAGTAGAAAATGTGTACAAAGTCACTTTCTCATATTGCTCGAATAATTTTTAAAAAATTGTAGAGGAGAAATAATAAACTTTTTCTTTCAGAAAGAAATGAATCCGAGCTCCACAATAAGGGAAAGAAGTATCGAACTCAAAACCAATCAATCCAATGAATGATCTCATATCCATCGGTATTTCATTGACCTCGTTGATAGGTTCATTCAAGTTTTAAACAATGTAACCGAATCAGATACAAAGTAAACAGACTTTTTTTGTTTCCTGTCCATTATCAAGCCATTGGAAAACTCAATGCTGTAGTAACATCATTCCTATGGCGTTGAGAGCCGTGGCAATAATATCCAATCGATCAGGAAAGTGCATTTTGGCTCTCCGGACAAAAGTCATCATTTCCGCGGTAGGAGGGTGGTATTGATGCCACCAATTACTGGGCATCAATTATTCAAGCGCACAACAGATTGACGGGATCGCATGATGAGCGAGACAATAACTCGATCAGTCCAACATGCCGCGAAGGGCGGGTCAAATGTCCAGGAGTGCTGGTGAGCGGGAGGGGTTGTTTTTCGGCGGATGGCCGCTTCCTCCCCGCCGGCCTTTGTGACCCTCTGTGGCTCGATGGACGGACCCCACTGTATTCCACCGACGGATCCACCGTGTAAGCCGGATAACGAACTCATTTTGCGACCACGGACCTCGGGAGTAACGTGAGAAAGCCAATGAGATGATCATCCGAACGCCAATCCCTCCCCTCCAGCCAAATCCCTTCAATTCCTGTAGCAATTTTTTATTTATGCCTCCGCTTCGGTAAATACGGCATATTTGCGCCAAAGATCTACCAATGGTGGGAGGGTGGTCCAATAGATTAATTTCGGATCGAACGCGTGCGAAGCAAAAGCCAAGTATTCGACTTCATAGGACACCATGGCATTGCGGCTATTAATTTCGTCGCTGGTATTTCACATGTGAGTTCTTCATTTGAAATATTTTGCACAGCAATCAGAATGCTACCTTTTTTGCTGCATTCTTTTATTTAAGGTGTCTCCAACAGATGCGAAAATTTTATGAAAAACAGAAAAAAATTGTGCAAACGTTTTTCATTGATGATTATCAATCTAAATAATCGTTAAAATTTTGTCAGAGCACCTGTGTACAGATTTTAATGGAGAAAATCAGCTAATCAATTGCCATAAAAAATGGAAAAAGTGGTATTTTTATCGGTTAAGGGGAGTTTAAATCAACAGAAATTCAAAACGTACTAGGATACTAAAAGTATATGCACAAAGGATTTTTATTAGCTAAATATTTTCAAAGAATAAAAATTGTATAATTATTGTAAAATGACTTCACGTATACGAATCTACAACAGGACCAATAAAGACAACAATCTTACATGGAAGAAAAATATTAATATTATTTACTAGCATAGCATCCGTTGTTTTCTTAACTACAGTTTCTTCAAAAGTTACGAAAAGAGATGTTTAAGTAAATGTATTACAAAGCGTTGTTATTATGGACCAAACTCCACCATAATCTAGGAGTCCCATTAAGCTTACTATGAGGGTAGGACACAACCAGCCATCCTCCAAGAAAATCCTCGTAATTTCGCCTATGGCTAAGAAAAAACAATGAAAAACTTCTTTTTTATTTTTAGGAAAAGGGAAGACGGTGATGAGGACTTTAAAAGTCAATTTTGACTCTCATTGTAGAGGAGCAAGGTCATGTAAGGATTATCCTCATGTTCTACTTCGTACGCGGTTAAAAGCTCTCAAAAGAAGATTAGGATACGTGGCGAACGACGAAGTGATGACCATTTTAAGTTTATGAGACGGCGTAAAACCCTTGGCTCTTCGTGAATAACAAAAACAGTGATAGAAAAAAAATAATGAGAATAACTACAATCGTATATTTGGAATCAGCCATTACAGAAGCTTTACAGCGCCTATGGAGTAAATTGAATGGATTTGAAGAAAGTGCTGCGTAAATTAGAAACAGTCAGAAGTAATGAATGATAACACCTAATAATTAATTCATAAGTAATAATAACGTAACTCATAAGTACGGGTATCGAATCGGAATGGACAGTGATTATCCGGGGATAGAAAAGTGCTATCCACAACCACCACTGTGATTTAACACGTGAATTCAGTACAAAATAAGTGGCTTTTATAACTATCACATTTCACGTTCTCCTAGCTGTCTGCTTAATATTTGCCCCGAGATAGTAGCATTGTACCTCTTGGTTTCATGAAATTAGCATTTAAACGGGGTACTATTTTTATTTCATGTCTTCAAGGTAGTAAGCGCTCTCCCTAATTAAAAATGCATGTCTGGTGACTATTTACTCCCTACACACGCCCTTACGGTGAGTTACAGGGCATTATACAGGGATGTGGGTGTGATAGGAGCAAATGATTCACAAGCAGGGAGCTAACATATCGATGAGAAGCCGAAAAACCGATTTTGTCTATGGATGGATGACCGATGGATGGCCAAGGGACTGAAGCCGTACATAAATTTATTGACTTTGCTTTAATTTTGAAATGAGACAACTGAACTAAATTTACCTTTAATCACAATATTGTTTGTTACGTGAAAGTGGCAACCGTGGGTGTAATTGTTGACCACGTATCACTTCAAGGTATACAGCGATGAAATAAGGCTCTATTATACCTCCCTCATCTACATTCGTTCCGGAAATGCAGAAAGAATATTCACCGATTATCGAGTGATAGAAATTTTCGTATGTTCGTTGTGACAGAAGTATTTCATAGCTACTCTTCTCCCGTTGCACCAGATAGCGTGATGGCCTTGTGAGTAGGCGTTGGGCTACTAACTGCGAGTCTCAGGTTTGAACCCAGAAGAGGCCTTTGGATACGTCCAGCAATAAAACCCAAGCTGCACTATTTTCTGGGAACCAGATCTTTCCACACATGGCAACCACACATGGCAAAGTAAGAGAACTGCCCCCCTACCTTGATTAACAAGATCACCAAGGATGCACTACTTACATGCATCTAAGAGTTATAATGCTTCTAACTTACTTTGTGGAATCATGTCAGATATAAGAATCACATGCTACTAGATGGTTAGTATTGACATAGTAATGAAGTGATTATTGGTAAGAAAGGCCCTTGATATATTTATGTGCATTTCCCTAGTATTCATGGGTTCGTAATGGTAAAACATGCATCATGCACTACAGACTATTGTAACGATATTTCACCTACCTATCTTTTTCTTATGCTGCCTGTTAAGATCTCTTATGGTACGCAGGAAAAGTGACATTTAAATCTATCGGTACGACAATCTATCTCTCTAATCTTGTTTGCCTGGACAAATCTAGCATAATACGCATGTTCCCTTAACACAGATATAATATATTTGGTTACCTATCCGTTTTAAATTTATGTAGTACATTCAATCAGTATTTTAACTTACGATGTAATTATGATTCCCAACCAAATTCATGCGTCGTTAGGCTTAATTTGTAGTGAGTTCTACTCTCACCATTGGGGTATAGACAACTTTTCTCTCCTCTCCCATCTGATACTCAAGATAACGGCTATATGGTAGAATTTTGGATGAGCCATCAGTGAAGGACGATGGAAATTATTCCGCGATAAAGATATTCGGCCATCGATTCCGAAATATGATCCGGATATAAAAGCGGTCGAACACAGGAAGGGCTTAGCCTTGGAAATGCTTGCTCTCCACTTCCAGAATTCGATGTTCAGGAAATGACGACTCCACTGAACCGTTTAATCGTCCGCCCGAAGGAAACTCTCAAGGAGGACGTAGCATCTTAGGTGCCACCCGCGCGTAAGTTACCTCCGAAGGCCAATGGCTTTTTTCCGGGGTGTGGCTGAGACGTAAGCACCAATAAAACATCCGTCTCAGGAGAATGTTCACTATTCCACGGTTCCCTCCATCATAATTTCTGGGCGGGCTGCCATTGAGTGACAAAGCCTCGAGCAAAACTCGGATAACTCCCCGGAAAACATCTTACGAGGCGAAAGTATAATGCGACAGTGTAGGATATTGCCTCTCGAATGTGACCAGACAGCCTTCAAATGCCTCATGAGGGACAACGCAATTACTGCACAACTTGCCGTTCGCAGGCCTCAAAAATTCACGTGCAGGTTGCGAAGGCCATAAATGTGGACCCAGACGACTTTTGTCAGCTTTTATGAAGGTTCTCATTCGTTCTTCCGTTCAATGTGCACCGACGATATTTTCTCTCCTCCTTTTACAAGTTTGAAACTTCTTTCTTAGACTTATTGATGCCGGGTCTTATTACTGCGATCCTTATCTACACTCATTAGGCAATCCACGGCTTCCCTCTTCACTCAAAATAAATGAATGTCTCTGAGTAAGCATCATTCCCCACATTTATTCCACACAATTTTTCATTAACCACTTTCATTGCATCTATGATGGAGATCGTAAAATCCATTGAAATCTCTGGAAAACAAAGAAATATGAGCGGATAGGCGGAGTTTTAACCGTTAAAAGCTGAAAAGATTATAACACCCAGGTCGAGTTAGATCTGCGAGCACATCGAGTCATCCTTTATTCGAGTTTTTGCTTGAATGTCAAAACTTTTCTCCTCACCGTAAGACATATATTGTTTAGAAATGCGTGTGACAGAAAGTCTCAGCGTCGGAATAATGTTTTCCAGGCATCAGGCAGCATTCAAGCATCAGCTAAACTTAACGTTAAGGCACAGTAAGGGGTCTCGGCCTGAAGACGCCCAGGGGTGGACGGTGTGACAGAGACCGTAGCCACCAATTTCCACCACTTCAGAAGGAAGAGGGAGGAGGTAGGGGGAGGGAAGGATCCCCGAGTCCCGGCGAAGGAAGAGAAGGGGTGAGGTGGGGGCTTGATAAGGGTGGAAGGAGGACCAAATGCGGAGGGAAGGGTTAAGGAGGAGGCCGATGAGGATAAAACCCTTTTTTGCCTTTAAGACCCTTCCCTCAGCTTTGAAACTCCCTCCGCGATACCAGGGTGGGAAAGTATGTCTGCGACCCGAAGAGTACCAAAGTACCGTACCGAGAACCAAAGTACCGTACCAAGAACCAAAGTACCGTACCGAGTACCAAAGTATCGATAATTCATGCGCATAGTATTGAAACAGCAGTATTTTTTCCTTCTCTGCATGGTAGCAAATGTTCTCTCTGAATGATAATGCATGCCTAGTGCTGGTTTGACCCCACCCTTGCGGGGGCTTGCAGGGTACATCTACGTCTACATAATACCCTGCAAGCCACTATAAAAGTGTGTGGCAGGGGTAGTATGTAGATGAAGTTAAAAGGGCAGGTAAGTTGAACTCCACGCCGCATAGAGTTGAAAATGAACCCACATGTACAGCGAACAGGGATAAGAAAAACGCGTCAGAACTTAAGCGCTACATTATGCGCCAAGACAAATGCGCAAATACAGAGGAACATATATCTTATTTGAATTCCACATTTCTTAATTGATGAGGCTGAGGGAGGATAGGAACATAGAGATCACATAATGATACAAAGAGAAGACGTCAAGAGATCTTGTTCCTCATAAATTAACCAACCCTATGAAGCCTAATTTTCTTGTCTTCTCATTTTCCATAACATTATCAGGGCTTAGATTATTTTCATCAAAACCTAATTACTCGCCTCTCCTTCGCTCTCCATATATGATTGAGGGGTGATTTTCGGGTATATATCCTGACTCACTCACACCATTTCATATATTTTCAATTTCCCTACCACATTCTTTTTGAAAAAATCTCCATGATGATTTATTTCCTTATATTTTCCCGTACAACTTATTAAGCACGAGCTAATGCCAATTTTTCTAACAGGCACTTGTGTGTTCGCGCGCTCACCCAAGCAATTTTCTAGTTCAATCTATATTCTACGCGCAGTCTTTCATGTTCCAAATTTTAAATTTGATACTTATGTCTAAAAAACGTCTCGAAAGAAATATTCTGACATGCTGACGGCACGAAACCTTCCCAGAAAACCAATTTAAATAAAATCAATGATAAGAGCGTTCAGAAATATCCTGCTGCTCGTATTCAAACGAGAAAACTCCTGAAACTCGAATTAACTTAATTTCTAAGTGTCTTCAAGCTGGGGTGAGCTCATTTATCTGTCGCAAACTTAGACATGTCCAGCTCTGCACTTCCCATCGTCTCCACGATCCGAAGAGGGGAGATAGAAGACACCGAGCAGGAAAGAGCCGAACGAAGACACTCCCTGTAAGAACCACTCGTCGGGTCTCTGCGGCAAACACAGACGACACACTACTCCCTCCCTCGCCTCAACCCCCACTGGTGCCTGCGAGAGCCAACAGGGGTGGATGGTGAAGTGTAAGGGCTGCAGCGGCAACCGCCCCTGGCCCCCGAGGGCCGCAGCAGGGCCCAATCTAAGGGTTCGACGGAGGGGAGTGCTGGCGCAGTCAAAATTTATGGACCAACAAGGTGCTGCCCGCTTCCCCTGATAACTCGGGGTCCTACTTATGCGAGAGCATGCAAAGTGGAGCAGAAATCTCCCCCTCGAATATTCTAATCACCATCGAGAGGACGACGGTAGGTGGTTACGATGGTGGGAGTGACAGGAAAACATCAACTTACCGAGCATATTGAGGGCAAAAGCAGCTAAAAGAGAATGAGACGATCCCGTCATCGCCGACTACACTTCAAGTCCAACATCGGCTTTCGAAACACTCGCAAAGCAACAACCACCGTAACTCAACAGAGAACACGTTGTAGAAGTAAGGTACATATTACGAACAGATTACTATTCACCTCTTCACAATTAAGTTTTCAATTACGCTGATCGCCAGATTCAGCTCAATGACACCTTGAGTTGAATTGGCAATGGAATTATTGCCGATCTAATTGCCAGGATAAAGTGCCCGAAACAAAGGACTGCCACAAAAGGTGTATATGCTGTAACAGGGATTGTGGTAAATGCTAATACACTGTACAAGAATATTTTCACAACAAAAAGTTGTTGCATGGTAATTCTGGTAAACTTACTTCACACCATTTTATGCGCACATGGAGTGAACACCGGAAATTGATAGAAACTTGAAAAATGAGCAACTTCCACAGAGAAAAACGTTTATTGCGTCCGGTTTTCGCTTTTTATATAGCATCTTCAGGCCTGAAGATACTCTAAATAAGCGAAATCCGATGGTATTAAACGTTTTTCTCTGTGGAAGTTGCTCATTTTTCAAGTTTCTATTATGTTACGTTTCCTTTCAATCACGCCTGAAACATCAGAATTAGACCGGAAATGGATGCTAGCCTTTAAGAAAGGCGAGAAAGAGGGATGGAAACTGATGACTCCAATGAAATTACAGGCATTTCGTTGATTTAAAGAAGAGTAATGTGGCAGAGGTTTAACTTACGAGACGAGTGCTTAAAGAGAAAACCCTTCCTAAACACCGAGAAACCCAATGGACTGAATCCTTTTAAAAAGTTTAACTTTGAGAGTTATATAAGAGGAACTTTTATCATAAGTCAATTATTGCAATGGGGTCGTTTACTATCTTTTTTTATTGCCAAATATGGTAGAGTTTGTAAAATAAAAAGACTTTTTCGTTTTTCGTTTTTTGATCCGTCAATTAGTTCTCGAGTTATAAGCGGTGAAAAACTGATGTTTTTAACCCTTTCGGAAAAGTGGGTGCGGTGCAACCTCTGGCGTATATCGACTTCGTCCAATCACAACTGAGCCCTCCAAGCTACTTCACCTTATCGCAAAGGGGAGGACACAGCTGACTCTGCCAATCGGAGCAGTTACGACAGGATCTGTGTGAGCAGACCTTCCGAGAAACCCCCTCCACTCCCTCCCTTTCCCCTAAAAGCAGTCAAGGACAGGAGGAAAATGACGTCAATGTTATCAGAGCAGCTGTTTCGGTGGGCATCACCTTTTGCTTATTTTAATTTTTGATTTATGAGTGAATGGTTGTGGTTAGAAGATTAATTTGTTCACTAAATTTCTTTTTTTGTTTCCATCTAACGATTTCGTGTGCAAATATGCGATTTCGGTTCCGAGTAAACGCCCTCATTGGAATATATTTTCAGTTAAAATAAATTTACACTCCGAGCCTATACATTCAAGGACATCATAAAATCCACACAATCATATGGCGCCATATTACCGTGATGTCACAACTGCGGAGAAAAGTCGTGGGGAAAACATGCGGAAAATACCAGGTCTAGCAAACCGTCAATCAGAGTTCTTGAAAACGATTCTAGGAAAACATGGTAAGAAAGTTACAGGAATGTGCCACTTGATGATGAGATGCTAAGACCTTGCCAGGCGTCGCTTAGAATATGTCCCTAATGTGGGATCCATGCGAGAAAATTTTAATCAAGAAATTAGAACGCGTATAAAGGAAACCGACAGGGTTTAAGAGAGGTTGTTATAAGTATTGTGTTGGTTATACGTGCTTACCACAAGCACTCAAAATACGACTAGACTGCATGTGACAATTGAAACTACATATTTACTTTAACTTGACACTGATCTATTGGCCGATGAAGTTAGGAATGTAATATTAAGAATAACATCGTTTTACGCTCGATTTGATTGGGTTCAAAACGTAAAGGCAATATAAACTGTCCAATGGATATTATATTTAGCATGCTTTTTTCCAGCGGAAAGAAAAAAATCTAGATAGGAGGTACCAAAACGGTTAAGTGTAACGTATGCAGCCTAATTGGAGGTGCATCTGCTAAATATTCCTAAATATGCCAGCATGATGATGAAAAATTTCATAAAATACCAACCGTTCATATTCTTTATGTAATAATTTTAAAGTTCTGGTTGTTTTCAATTTTTATATAAATAAAGTTTTGATGAATTTATGTAACCAAGAACCGTAACATTGTTGTTGTTGTTAATAGAAAAAAAATGTCACCAAAGGTATGTAACAAGATTTCTCTGTAAACATTTTTTTTCTCTCTTTCTATTCTGATCTAAGTCTAAAAAATTAATGAAAATGTAAAAACTTACATTGTGCACTAAATAGCCCTGATGAAGCCGCAATAAAGAGACGAAACGTTGGCGAAAATTGGTGTTCATCATAAACGACCAAACAACTCCATACAACTTTTCCATTTCGACAGAAATTAAGTGGTCGATAACATACTTCATTATAAAATACCAACGTAAATAGGAAAAAATGCCCGACAAGCAGATGAAAATTATGCCTTCGTAGTTTTCTCACATGCCTGATGCAACCCCGTGCGTGATGCATGGTAAGCAAACACGGTTTTCTAATTACGCATTGATATATCATATAGTGCTCATGCTAAGTACAAGGTTGTTAATCTAATACACCCCCCTGCCGCAAACCCTTCAGGAGGCTTTCAGGGCACTCTAAAAATAATGATGAACCTTTCATTGGGAAAAATCATCTACCGTATCCATTGAATTTTTCAAATAAATCAATAAAATTTGGACTAAGAACTGAGAAAAGAAAGGAAAATATGCATTATACAAAATCATGATTGTCAAGGAGGTGAATAAATTAAACTTATTTCCTCACAAACGTGGTTCGCCGGTATATGCGGGTATTTGCGAGGACCAGAGGGTGATCATATCGGCAGCACAAGAAGCACGTTCGGATGGGATATCGATATGTTTACTCCGTTTGTGGGAGAGAAATGGAGAGGCCCGAGCGAGCGCCCCACAGTCAGCGGGTCGCTGTCGAGAGGCCGCTGGCGGCGATCCGGTGTTGCGGGAGTGGATGGGAGAAGCCCCCGGGCGGCGACGCAAATCAGCCACTGCCTCTCGATTGGAGCGAGATGAGAGGGGCAGAACACGGAGCACCACAATATTTGGCCTCGGGGACGATGCAATGCCAAACCCCGGCACCGCTCATTATTTCAAAACAAAAGAAAAACACGGAACAGGATCAAAAACAAATTTTAAATCGGAGGGAATCGTACTCGAGCACCGCAATGTTTATGCCGGAGTTCAACTCATCGCCTACGGAGACTTTCCTGCGTCTATTAGCCATGCTAAACACGAGATCAATTTTCAGCGCACATATGAACGCAGCCAATTAAATAAATATGCATATTAAGCGCACAGCCAGAGTAAATTCAGGGATACTTCACCAATCAAAGGTAGGTTCCCACAGGACGTTTCCTCTTCGTGTACAATACCACGTTATACTTGAGATATGTTGATAGGGCTTCAATTTAATTTTTAAAAACATGTAAAGGGCCAATATTTACACTGACATTCTTCCTAATATTCATAATTAATAAAATATTTGGCCAAAAACTGACAAATAAAGGAATCAAAATTTTGTTTTTAAATACTGAAAAAGTGCTAACGTAAAATCATTTTAAAATTGATAACAATAGTAAGATAGGTCAACGGTTAAAATTGCCGGCCCAGGTGGTGGCGATGTAAAGTCCTGCTAATCCTAAGGTCGCGGGTTCGAGTCCCGCCTGGGTGGGTTTTTTTCCACCCAGGGCATGAATGTTGTCAAGCTCTGTTGGTTTAGCCCCTGGGAAACCTGATGACAGACAAAATGCCTATTGGGATCCCATGGGGCATATGGGCCAACAGATTAGTCCGGATGAAAAAAAAATTAGATGAAACGGACCAAAGATTGGTAAACGCAACACTTACATGCCACGAGCTAAGTTGGAGAATTATGGTAAAATTTCTCTATGATGACAAACTAGGTTTGGTGATCAAGATAAAAGTGAATTACAAAGTCACAACGATCAGGCCACAGATTTTAAAATACCATAACATGATTTGGTATTTCTAGTGTTATCACCATGATCACAAAACTATCGCTGGGAATTTATTATTTTAATATGAAATGTTGCTAACCCAACAATTAGATTTGAATACATCCAGAAGCATAACACGCCAGACATCATATCTTTAGTGATGAGAAAATTCATCTTACTTTCACCAGTGACACCTTAAAAGTGACGTCATCGATAGAGATTTGTTTTGGCCATTTATTGGCATAATTCCGATATTACGGACCACTTTAAAGGTAGATCTTATTATCTACAACTATTAATGCCCACTCTAATGGAGATAAAATAATAGCATCACTTATTGTTATAATACTGGTTACTCACGTGGAAATTTCGCAGCTTAATATACAACTCTATCTGCCTGGTTGACTGTAGGTGACAATGGTTACAAGCTTTTGAGCAGGTTTATTACCAGAACTAATGTGGCACCGAAACAACATGACGTTCAAGTTTTAAGATTACAGATAGCTACATTTTATGGAATGCAAAGTCGACAAATGAGTTTAATCCATTAACAGCCTCGATATTACCAAGGCGACGAAGTAAAAACGTTGATGAGTACCACGCACTTGTTCCATAGTGTCCGCTTGGAATAAAAAATTACCACGGGTAAATTAGGTTAATTAGGTACTGCACCTATACACAGAGAAAATGCGTCTCTCTTAAAAAAAATACAATGAAGCTCCTGAAAGACCATCAAGTCCCTGAAAATATTTTTTTGGCTGCTCAAACTTATCTGAAAATTTTTAAATGCCCCACAGTCCCATGAAGAGTTGAAAGAAGTTGCTTTCCATTTATTCCCGGGAAGACTCAGGTATTTTCATGAAAACTCCTCGGTAACATCTCTTTCCAAAATTAAAGAGACTAAATGAGCAACTCGTCGCTTCCCTCAAACTTATCGATCCCTACCTTTAAAGGATTCTGAAGCAAAACCAAACGGATATTTTCTTAAAGGTACTGCAGTGTTTACGTCGAAAATAATCATTCCTGCTTCTCACCTTGACTCGAGTGCGTCAATATTTTCTCGGGAATCTTCACTATTTAAAATCTTAGAATTACTCCCTTGCTTAATATTATGGACCTTTACAGAGGGGATTCATCATTTCAGACCTTGCGGGTTTGGTCATTCCACGGTTTCCTTGGCAAAATGAAAATTGTATCATGGTTACCGGCGGTAAATCAGTGAATAGGGAAAATATGTAATTGTACAATAAATGAAATATCCTCGATGTCTAAAATATTCATGGCAAATGATCCAATATGAACGCTTTTACGCTGCCTACTACATTTTATGCTGCCAGTGAATGGGATCCCTACGAAATCGGTTTAAATAATGAACTTGAACGTGTGCAGCGAAGATCGGCATGGTTTGTAAAGGGACGATACGATAACCATATTAGCGTAACCAGTCAATTAAATGAATTAAAATGCGAATCATTGTCAGATCGCAGGTTGAAATTTAGACTTAATCTTTTAAATAAATTCCAAGATAATATTTCCAAAGATGACGTTAAAAATATTTTGCGAACCCCAACTTACTATGGTAGACTGGACGAGAAAACAAAATTAGAGAAATTGATTACCGAACTGACAGATGCGAAATGTCCTTTTTTCCTCGTACAATTAGGGATATAAATAGCGGTAAATATGTCCAATACGAGTGAATCACTTCATACCATAGGTAGTCGTATGTTGGTATAAGTACATTACGCTAACCCAAATAAAGCATTATATTTCATGCTTGCTTTGCTATTTTTATCTTTATATAACAATTAAACTTTAGACTAGAATATTATTACTAATTTTTATTCATGATATGTAGTGAACGTTTGGTGAGAATTCACCCCTGCCACACACCTTTATGGAGGCTTATAGGGTATTATGTAGATGTACTGTTATGCAGGTTGTATCAGTTCCAAACCCAGTCTTATCGATATCTTATCTTGATATCATAGATTGTAAATATATTATTTGCCCAAATTTTAGCATTTTATCTCTTATCTGTTTCTTCCGTACAACAAGGCATCACATATACATAAGTCCATGTTTCATCATCTTAAAAGAGCCGATTTGAGTCCACTAGAACTGAAATGTGAACTCATGTTTTAAGTCCGCTTTACACGATACAATTTTTTGTACAAACGCTTGTATGAAAAAATTGTACCGTGTAGAGCGGCAAATTGTACGAATACTTGTGCGATTATCTGAATGACTGAACAGGAAATAGAACCTATTCTAATTCCATTCAGACAAATATGTAATTTCGTTCCGTTTATACAAGCGTTTGTACAAGGAATTGTACAAAAACTTGTATCGTGTAAGGCGGCCTTTACAGTGTAAGGATTTAAAATCATGTTAACCATTCATCTCCCATCATTCCGTAACTAGACTGTTTGAGTCTCATTAGAGAGTCCAAAGTTTAATTGGCTTTCGTGGTTGCCCGGAGACGCCACTACGTCCTCCCAGTAGAGCCATCCTCGCTAACAAAGGACTAGAACGTACAAAATATAACGTGATACACAACGAAATTGCTGAGCTGACGTCAGCTACGAATTCAGGATTAATCAGTTAGAATATTATTATGATGATCACTCTGCTGACGCACGCTTTCCGAATGAATTCATTAGCCTTTGAACTGTATAAAGCCTAGTGGACTATTCAAAAGGCAGATGTTTAATGCTTTATACAATGTCAATTAAATCTTCCCAATATTGTATTGCTTTGTTGTAGAATAATCTATGCCAGAGCATCATTTTCACAATTAATCAATTATATTTTTTGATGGGCATTTCAATTGATATATAATCGGGTAATGAAATTAGTAAATAAATGGGATAATCAGTTATTTAAAACGTATAATAATGACTGAAGCATAAGATTATATTACTCTACATCATGTATTTTTCACTCATTTTAATTTTTCAATTAAATTCAATTAAATTTTAATTTAATATAATTAATAATCCCACATCCCCATCTACCTCCAATACACACGACCCCCCTAGCGCGTGACGTCACCGACCGACAAATGACAATCGCGTTCCACAATCACTCTCCGCTTGGCTCTCGAAAGGCTCTTGACCTGTTTTGCCTGGCTCACCTCGTTGATGATTGCCTTAACAATCGAAAAACCGGTTTCGGAGATATCGTTTTCCATAATTAATTTGGCATTTGGATTTTCTAGAATTCGGACAATTTCAATTAAACCAAATGGGGGCGTTTACTCGGAACCTAAATCGCAATTTTGTACACGAAATCGTTAGATGGAAACAAAAAAAGAATTTTAGTGAAAAAATTAATCTTCTAACTACAACCATTCACTCATAAATCAAAAATTAAAATAAGCAAAAGGTGACGCCCACCGAAAATGCTGCTGTGATAACATTGACGTCATTTTCCTCTCGTCCTTGACTGCTTTCAGGGGAGAGAAAGGGAGTGGAGGGGGTTTCTCGGAAGGTCTGCTCGCACAGATGCTGTCGCAATCATTCCCATTGCCCGAGTCAGCTGTGTCTCCCCCATTGCGATAAGGCAAAGTAGCTTCGCGGGCTAAGTTCTGATTCGACGAAGTCGATATACGTCAGAGGTTGCACCACGCCCACTTTTCCGGAAGGGTTAAAAACATCAGTTTTTCGCCACTTATAACTCGGGAAATAATTGTCGGATCAAAAAACGGAAAAATACGGGTCTTTTTATTTTACAAACTCTATCAGATTCGGCAATAAAAAAATATGGTAAACGACCCCATTAGAAGCTCTCATTATTTCATCTACCTATTTCACTCATTTTAAAGCGATATTGGTCACTAATCGTGTAAAAACTAATAAGTCTAGACTAGTCAAAAACTAATCAGATTATTTCGGTATTGCAACTGAGTTAAAAAGCCAGAGGCCATTTTCGTAGTTACGGGCATACAGACGTACTCGCGACACGCGTACACATGAAGTTATTCTTACACGTGGAAAAACTCAGACTAGTAAGAGGAATAATTGAATGCACTTATAAAATTCATCAATAGAAGAGAGGAAAGGCGCAAACACGTGAAGAATTACCAAGTGTGTATGCCTAAGCAATTGGATTGGCAAATTGGATGCTGTGGTAATAGAGACCTTGAAGTTTTTTGTTTTGACGAACAAGGCGAACACTGTAAACTGTCATTCATCTACGTAAGGCCCTGCGAGCCACCACGAGGGTGTGTGGTAGGAGACATAAGAGAACAGAATAGTCAGCATAGTAAAGGGAGAGTTAAGGGAAACATTTCAGAGCAGTCTGCAGTGCATGATGCATGTATTAACAACCAATCCATTATTACTATGTATATACTAATAATCTAGTTGCCTGAGACCCTATAGTCATTGTGGTTTCTTCCATCCGTATCCATTTGATTAAAAATATTTGAAATGCGTATTTTCGTTGTAATTCCATTTAGTGTGCAGAGTGTTGTTGGTCAGGTTTCCTAGTGTCAGCTGAAAGGATTCGGCAATTTTTATGAGGTGGTGGAGCTCCAATTCCGGGATTTTTAAGTTGTCGTGAATGAAAGACTTTCTAACAAACCATGGTGCGTCTATAATTTGCCGCCAAAGATTGTTCTGAGTGGTAGAAAGTGCTTTAAGGTTAGTTTTTGACATCGATCCCCACATTTGGATGTGAAGTATCCTTTCACCCATGTGAAATTTCAGTGGAAACAGCTTAGTTTTATAGATTTACAATAAATGCTGAGGGTGTGCCTGCGCACCTTTTCTCGCGATTCACTGATGTATTGACAAAGCAATGTTGCCGAGTAAGGCATACGTTGAACAAGGCCGTCAAGGTCCGGTATAGATGGACCTTGACGTAGACTGGCGCATTGTAAAAGATACGTTAATTTGAATGAACCCCTCCCCCTGGGGAGGTTTTCCGTACTAGGGTTTTAGATGACCCTTCTTTCTCGGCTTCAGCTATGTAGTATTGAGGACATGATGTCACCGAGAAAGGCATACGTGCCTCCAGGACATTGTCTTCGCGTGGTTTCGTGTTTTCTCGTCTGAGGGTGCGTTCCTAAACTTTGGCGGTCACTCCCCTCAGCCCCTCTTTTGTTTGGATGTATTCGTCAGGGCCCATTCATTGCATTCTTGCACAACTAAGCCTTGCATTCTTAGATACCTTTTTATTTTCCCATTTGTCTGTTGGGCAACCTTTGTGCCCAAATTGGGACAGGTCGACATTCCCCAAAAATTAACGAAATTTAATTGAAGTTAGTTCTGTATCAGTTAATGCATAATTTTAACGATTAAAAGTTAAAAGTTAACTCATCTAAAAGTTAACTATTAAATTAAATAGTTAACCAGATTTTTAACGTTAAATTTTAATACTTAATATTTTTAATCGCTAACCCCAACTATGGTGTCTACATAGTGATGAAGTGGTTATTGGTTAGAATGGCATTCCTCTTAATATATTTGTATTTCTATAGTATGCATAGGTTTGTAATATTAAAACATGCTTCATGCCCTTCAGGCTACTCCAAAAAACTTTACCTACATACCCCTATGATATGTTGCCAATTGTGGTCTCTTATGTTGTTTGAAATGGCTCAACTCAAAACAATTTTGGCGATAAAATTGACTTCCAGGTGAATAAAATGCATTTTTAACTCCCTTAAACAGCGCTAGGAAGGTCATCGAATGCTGTTGCAATGAAATTTGGTTAGAGTTTCATTGTTATTTATGTTTTAACTGGTATAAAGTCTCCCTAAGAGGCTAGATTTTGAATGAAACGCAATGTTTTTTACATCTACATAATTAAGAACTCCTGCGTGTAATACTAGATTTGACCAGGTAAATAAGAGAGAGGAAGATTGTCTTACCGATAGATTCAAAATCTCATTTTCTCCCGTACTATAAGAGACGGAAATAGGCAGCATAGCAAAGGGAAAGTAAGGTAATATAGTTATTCTGTAGTGCATGATGCATGCATTGACATTACTAACCCATGAATGGTATGTAAATACAGATATAATATTTACGTAAATGCCATTTTAATCAAAAATCTCTTAATTACTGTGTAGAAACTAACCATCTAGCTGAATGTGACCTGAAGTAGTAACGTTGTAGCTCTCAGTTGCAAGACAATAGTGCGTGATTGGCGATTCTCACCCCTTGCCATACATCCTAGCGGTGGCTTGTAGGGTGCGTAGATATATATGTAATGCCCTTCGAGCTACCGTGACGATTTGTTGCAGGGGGTCAAGATAACCAAACGTACATCACTTACATGCAACTTAGAACTACATGCTACAACTTCAAGAACACTTGTTGTAAGTTGTGCGGAGTATCTGGGGTCTTCGTTCCCAAGCATCCATTTTCTGGGTTCATTGTTACTTATAGGCTAATACGTCTTCTCTAGAGCAACCTTGCCATCTTGGAATAGAAACCATGTCATGGCTGCTTTTCCCTACCCACAACTGTATTAATGGAATCAGACAGAATACTCATTTGTTATGGCTAGTTAGGAAACTCATTGTTTTAATCCTTTAATACTTTCAGGGCTCTCTCCATGACAGCTCTTCGAACAGAAGGAGGGAACCAAACTTCAAGGGCCCAGAGGCGTCGGCCGTCCATCATCTAACTCCACCTCACCCCACTTAATTTAATCCAAAGAGTGAATACTAAATCCCTGAGTGCGAGTTTAACCATCGCAGCTATGTGCGGATGAAAGGGATGAGATACCCTTAGGGATGGCCTTACGCATGAGGGACTAATCCAACGAGTCAGCAGCCATCAAAGCGGAAAAACCAGAATTTCAACTGGTTTGGGACTGGGGAATAGCTCAGTACCTCTGGCGTTCATCGCCTCCGGTTACACCCAGAAACGACCCAACATTGCTTCATAACTAATCTGAGTGGAAAAACTCGCAAGTGATTCAAAGTTACAAAAAATATTTAGGGATTGGTTACTCCTACTTCATGATTTTACATATTTTCAATATAAAAGCTTCTTCTCCAGTTGTCAATCTATCAGAATTGGTTGGCGGCGACATCTCTCTACTTCTCTTCTTTCTCTGCTATCCTCTTAATTTCCAAAAATCCTCCGCATCCCATATCCTCCATTATCTGATTCCAATTCTGCAATCTATTTCTTCCACTATATCTTTTTCCTTCTATCTAATATAAAAGTAGCAGTTCATAAAGAGGAGATCAGATTGATGTGGGTCTAGAATAATGTCCTCCCATCCCTAGGACCCGGATTAGAAACAAAAAAATGGCTGAGAAATTCATTGGTAAAACGGTGAGTACAGTATGGAGAGTACTCCGTCCCTAGCATGTTCTTTAGGGGCGGGCTGATACTGACACCAGGTTTCTCTCCTCTCTTCCTCCATTGCAATAAAATTTATATTACTTGCCTATTGTAAATGGTGTATGTAACCTCAGTTGTAGTTTTTCTTCCCCAAAAATCTAAAACTAGAGTAATAAATACGCTGTAAGCAATATTTATTCCACACTACTGCATGGTAAAAACTATAAATTCAATGTCGATTGACAAGCAGTATTCATTTACGTCTCAATGATTCTCTACAATCGAATGCAAGAATGTGTGGCAGGGGGTGAACCAATCATCAAGGCAGTCATAGATTATCAGTCAGTCGGAGATTATCACTTAATACCTACCAGATATGCAAAATATACAGACCAGTTTATACACTATTTACTATATGAAGACAATTGTCGTAATACAGTTGTGCTATGCAGTTTCATGTCATCCTTACGTCTAACATGTGTCCATGATGTTGTAGCACCGCATTTCATAGTTGCATGCAAGTAGTGCATGTTTGGTGATCTTCACCCCCTGCCACACACCCTAGCGGTGGCTCGCAGGGTATTACGTAGACTTAGCTATGGACGCACAGTATTCTTCCATTATGTAGTAGTATTGTAGCTCGTAGTTGCATGCTTGGCAATCCGCACCCCCTGCCACACCTCCTCGCGGGGGTTCACAGCGGTTTCACAGCTCAATGTGATTGAATGATTCTACATCTACATCCACGTAATACCTTTGAATTACGTGGATACAGATGTAGAATACTGCCACTTCGAGAAAAACACTAAGCATGCACTCACGAGACATGTAAAAATGTTAGCAAAATTCAGTATGGGAGCCTTTGTTTTCTGAGTGCTGAGCTCACAAAGCATTCTAGCAAAAATGCTTTGCGAGTGCTGTGCGCAATCTGCAATATCCTGCGCAGCATTTGTGATGCAGTCCATTTCGATCGCAATGAGTTATGCGTGAATATTCGAACTTCGCTGCTCCACCAAGTAATAACGAGGCGCAACCTAAGGAGGGCAGATTCGAGCGCAGCGGATGCTGAGAAGGAGCAGCGCTGAAAGCGCGGCGCCGGGTGCGGCAAGAAACGCCATCCAGGGGTCTGAAGCGGGGGAAGGGTTTGTGCGCAGCGGAGGGGAAGGAAGCAGAGGAAGGATCATGGGGCAGAGCAAGATGGAGGGGGGTCCACAGCGCAGGACAGAGACATATTTCCAAACGGAGGAGAGTACGGCGGATCAGGGCATTAATATTCAGCGACAGTGCAGGTATCAATTTTATGCTCTACAAAGTGTAGAAAATTTGAGTGTTACAAGAGTAAAAGCATGTATTTTTCATGAAAGTCTGATTACAAAAAGGAAAGGTATGCAGAGTTCCAGTATAAAGTTTCAGCCAAATAATAATAAAAATACAAGTCATATAAATTCCACCATGATTTAGCAACCAAAATTTTCCTCAAATTCACAAGTCGGAAATTCAAATACCCCTCGTTACGAGTATTTGAATTTGAAGAACGAACAAGTGATAGACATAAGAAAAAAAATGGATTGAAATCTATGGAACAACCTTCAATGGCGCAAGGAATCAGTAAAAAGGATAATTCAAACAAAATAAGAGAGAAAATTTAAATAGCTAGGTTTAGCTACTTTTTACATTAATCTCAGATGTAAGGTATTTCGGTGAATATTATACAAAAAGTGTACTTGTCAATGCCTTATCTTCTGGGGTCCTCACATTGAACATACGTGAAAAACTTAAACCAAGCCATGGGAATATAGGAGCCATGGGAATAAGAAGAAAAAACAATTGAAACCAGTTTCAATGAAAAATAAATTATATCACAGAACTACACTCTTTTTACGATATGATGACCCAAAAATAAGTACCTAAGGTACAAGGGAGATTCCGACATCAATGATATCCCTAAAAAATATACCAATTATATTATTTATCATATCTTTCACCCCGCAAGGAACACTGCCCGAAAACTTGCCTCCTCTAAACCGCGTTTAAGAAATGAACAATACAGACAGATTTAAACAAAAAATATTAAATGAAAAGAACACTGGTATAATATCACTTCAATCCCTTCCACACCTCCGACCATGGTTTCGGTACATTATGCCATCACCAGGGCTAGAGGGACCTTTATGATGGACCCAAGAACGATGGATTCAGGGACCCTGATATTGGCATAATGTGCCAAAACCATGGTCTGAGGTGTGGAAAGGGTTAAACCACGGATATTGCTCTAGTGATCTTTTTATTTAACATGGATATAAATCGTTTCCACAAAATAAATGCCGATACGCTCTCGTGTAAAAAAATATTAGATAACAATGTGATGTTACCTCCTCCTATCGGAATGATGAGCCGCAAGTGAAAACCGAAGTTACAAGGGAGATCCGAACGTCAATCTGGTTACTTCAAAATATACCATAATAAGTCATGCATATCTTTCGTCTCGCAAGGAAATCTGCCCAAAAACTTGCGTCCGCGGAGCCGTGTGAGGTATTTGCGGGCCGTGTTTCGGCCGACATACAAGCGTGGCCAATCTCCGTCAGAGCCCGCCGCAGGGAGGAAGTCGCAATCGCACGCATAAGGATAGGGCACTGCACCCTGACATACTCGTTCCTTTTCACAGAGGAAAAAATACCCTGTTCTGCGACCGTCCTCTGAGCGTAAAGTAGCAGTGTAACAAATAACTATCGGGAAATGCGGGAACACTTTAACATACGAAGAGAACTGCCTCACATCATAAGGAGGTTCCACCGTGACTCCGCGATTCAAGCTCCTGTAAAAGAGCTATGTTATTTAATAAATAAATACCGATCCAGAAAAATACCTATATGGAAAATCATCTATAGAGTGATAACGCATAAACAATAATTTTATGAGAATGCTATTACATTGCGCGCTGTAGTTGCATTCTATTTTTTACAAGCTCTTTTAACTCATTTTGGCTTCGGAACATGACTGACGTGTTTTTGCCACATTTAACTTAAAAAGTGAGAATACATGCTCAATCCCGCTAATATGCATTTTAAAATGCGTTAAATATTTTCTTACTTAGTTTTAAACTATTCCCTTGCAAATACAATTATTTTTTTGAATTTTATTAATATTCATATTTCTGAAAATTGCTTGGCAACACTGACGCTGCTACCATGTGGAAGCATTAGTATTAATTACACCATGTCAATAACCAACAAAATACTTAAAGTACATAAAAAATATAAGAAGGACCTTGGTAAGGTATATTTCTAAATTAAGTTAGTAAATAGGCTTGTAAGCACGTTCCGTCACAAGTACCGTTGACAATGATAACAAAATACTGAAGCGCCTCTTTCATCTAAATAAGGCTTTTCTGGTTTTTTTCGAGCAATGATTTATTAATATCAATTAAACAAGTGTGGTAGGGCGAGCACTTTTTCAAAATGCTAAATTCTACATGAAATTGAGCATCTTATATTAGTTTTTGTCAAAACGAAATTTCTCTTCACATTATTAATCTGCAAATTTTACTGCAAGAGCCATGCTCTGCCGTATGACCGCGTATAAAATAGCTAATTATCAGCGTCTTATTTTTTCTTCAAACGTATTTCGGAAAGGCCTCATTATTTTATTCCCAATCGATAGAAGGGCCAAAAAAGGATGTGTCCTGAAATGTTCACAAAAATGACATCTACTTCATAATTTGGTGGAGCCAGCGTAAGTGACAGTTTAGAAAGGATGTGCAATTTAATAATTCTTCTAAATGAAAGCGACTTGATGAAATCATTATAAATCTAAGCACTATCTGCGGCGTAAAAATTCGGCAAAGAATAAGATACCTACTTAGCATTCTAATAACTTATGTTTTAAATGGCCTGTAGGAGGAGTGAAATGACCGTCGGAGCACCCCAAAAGTACAAATCTATCTATCTATCCGTGCTTCGGTAGCAGCGTCGAAGACACACTCGCTGGCGATTCGAGAGGTGGTCGCAGCGCAGCGATAGCGGTGAATCGACCGTTGCCGAGAGCTCGACACTCGCTGGCGATGTGAGGCGCCTTCCTTCCCCTGCAATCCCGGGGGAAGGGGTCCGCCCCGAGGCCAGGGCTCCGCCGGCGTCGGCACGAGAGCCAGGGTCTCTCCGGAGGGGGCGAGCGAGAGGCTTTTTCCAGCGTCGTCGCCAGGCGTCGCGACGTCTGCGGTGTTGCCGAACGTTCCCGAAGCACTCCCTGGAAAATGCGTGGACGGCTCGGGGGGAGGCGAGGCCGTCAGACGGCACTGCAGACGCCGGCCCGATAGGACGGGCAGCGGGAGGCTTGCCCTCTTTGGAGCGGAGAGACGGTGCATGAAGTTACAGGGAACGACATACGAATAAACTCAGGGAGTAAAAGAGCTATCGAAGTAAGGAGGCACTGTCTGGCTGTCTCGACAGCAAGAAAGTTTGCGTGAAGGAAAGCGTTCTCAAAAATCGAATTAAATAAGAAGATAAAATCGAGTTGATGTAATGGTTAGAGTAGTAGCCTCTCACCGGTAGGGCCAAGGTTTGAATCCCGTAAGTGAAAGATATTCTTCATCAGCAATCCAGGGGCTACTTGAGTGCTCTGTGGAGAGCACTTGCGTACAGAACTGCGTCCATTGGATGGGACGTTGAACTGTGGTTCCCTTGACGCCTTTCGTTAAGAGCAGGCTAATTCCAACACCGGATTTCTTTCTACCGGTCATCTATACCCTTTACATTCCCATCCTTGTACCTTTCCTCCCGGTCTGAAACGCCAATAAGTAGGCATACAGACTTGAAAACACGGAGGAGAACAGATGTACCAAAGAATCAAGAGTTTAGGAAGAAATCTTTTGAATTTGAGCCAGACTGCTTAAGCTATCATAATTCCTGATATTCAAGAAAAGATTTCAATAAACTAAGTTTATGAAACAAAATTTATAGCTTTATATTTTAACCCTTTTCTCTCATTTCAATTCCCTTTTCATTCCCATCAGCCCATTTGAAAGCTAAACTGGAAATAGCACCGGTTGATAGAAGTGAAGGCCTCACTCATACTGACATTGGAAACTCGCTATTATCATCTAAAACCAAGCAAGATCACTGCCCCACCATTCATCGCAGTCTTCAGAACAATCCATAATCCATTGGATAAGACCTAATGACAGTCTGATAGAAATGAACAACACTGAATTAACTATATTCCTCGCAACATGTTTAGCTACATAAAACGTCCGTAACAAGAATACGGAGATGAATTGCGAGGTTCATCAGGGCATTCAAATTGCAACCTATATTAGTAGACTTAAAAGGCCATTTCTGAAGACTTAATGGCCTGATAAAGACAATCCTCGACGTAGAAGGGAACGGGAAGATCGGTAAAAGCAGGCTTCGTGTGAGATATATGAATCAAGTTGTGGAAGATGTAAAAGATAAACACGAAGTTAATATGAAGAGGTTGGCCGATAGAAAAATCGAGTAAAGGGCTGCATGAAACCAATCCTAGGATTGTTGACCGATGATGATGATTAGTAAATAATATTTAATATTTCAAGACTCACTTCACATAACCAGCATTTTGACTTGAGCAAAAGGGGCGTGTATCCGCAACAGCCTCTTCTATGTCGTTATAATAAGCGGAAAGGAATTGTAACGTCGGTCATAAAAAACAAATTTCTACTTTAAATCCTCGATGAAAACGAGTTAAAGTTATACTAGTCTCATAACTAAAAATTTACATTAAGAGTTACACTCATGAACGTAAAATATCAGATGTAGCAGTAGAATTAGCAGAAGGCATCGGTCGGGCAGAGAGATTTATTGGCAAAACAAACAGCGATCGCAAAGAAGACCCTCATTTACACGAGCGCATTAATGAGAGCACCCTCGTGGAGATAGATATCTCCCGCCTCCTTCTCCTTTCCGCCGAGACGATTGAAGCCTTCTGAAAACACTCCGGAAGGCATGGGAGGCGAAAAATCGATACGCCACACAGAAAGGAGGCAGGAGCAAAAGAACGACGCTCTTGGATTCCGAAGGGTGAGTGTACGTAACGGCGATCCTGCGGCGGAAAGGAGAAAATGCAAATCGATCCCAATTGATGGGGGAAGAGGCCATTGGAAAGGAAAATACCAGAAACATCTCCACAAACACCAGCCGTAATTAATACGCCCGACTACTCGTTATGAAATAAAAAATAATTTCAACAAGAATTTTCTCGATAATTGCGTTTGTTCGAAGCAAACGTTTAACATGCAAAAAGAGCATTTAGTTTCTTCAACAGGTACAAGCAGGAAATTTGTATCACCGCAAACACTTGAAATGCCTAACCTAGACTGGTAAATAAGGTTTTAATAGAGCCGGATAGAACGTATTCAGGTCACGAAAACTGTCATCGATACCTTCTTTACATGATATATTTTGCATTATCGAACTGGAATCGTGATGCGCTTTATGAACGGTAAGAAGAGTGGTTCAGGGTGATCCAGAATCGATCGCACCTGGATATCTAACGTTCGTCTTTCCTCCGAAGACCTGCATTCATGTGTATCAGGATACCTACATGAAAGTTATAGTTGTAATTTCTTAAAAACTCGTAACAACCAAACTTCCAGAGTTGCATATACTTCAAAGGTCAGTGGACCTATAATTGGTAGAGCGAAAACATATCCTCTGGCTACAAGCGCTCTTCACTCATAGTCACAACCGAGGTACAATATTTCGTACACTATTCCTGAACTGAAATGTTGCAGTATATGAATATTTATCATAAAATTGAAATCTATTCATACAATAAACTGATACGGTCGACCTGATAAGTATGGGTAGAGTGCACAGTGTACTTAACCCTACAGCCTAAGACATCCCTACTCGAAACTAAGAATAGAAAGAAGCAGAGATAGATGGGGTCAGCTGCTCACGCCGAGCCAGACCACGTGGCTTCCCAGAAAGAACTGGTAGCTGCCCACCACTTCTTTCTAGGAAAATGTCTCATCTTGAGTTTAACTGCAACTTCTTAGTGGGATCTCCCGATTCCAATCCTGAGACCTTCCGCCAAAAATCCACCTCTCTACTCACTGGGCAAACAGTATAAATCTCAGAAAAATTCTTTTTTTTCCATCTACGCATTGATTTAAAATCGCTGTTTCAGGCGAGCTCGGTGTCTTCAAAATGTCCTAAATGAAAAATAAAAGCGGACCTTAAAGAGGAACTAAAGTAAAGAAAAATAACTCAGTGACATGTGGTGAACGCATTAAATTTCAAGGCGAAAGCCAGGATTTTTATCTTCCACTCCAATCTACCATTGGTTAGAGTTCCAATATTTAGACAGTTAAATATGTAAAACAGTTTTTATGACACGCAATCAGACAAGCACACATGGGTGCAGTTGATTATAATTGTCAAAATCATTACGTAGCAGGACGATAGGAAACAAATTTGTTATGAATATTTAATATCATAAGTAATGTATTTATCATAGAAATAGCAATACAGATAAGAGAAAACATAACTATTTTAGGAGATAGGAACGCTAATGCCAGTGAAGGCTAAGATGGAAGAATGACTAGAAAATTGGGCTTAGAAAAGCGAAAGGAGAAACGAGTTAGACTTAGACCACATAGCTAGTTGTGAAAAATACACTATACAAAACCCAAAATTTCTGCGCCAAATTAATCTTAGAATTGTTGACTAATAATGTGATGATTTAATCCATAGTTACATGCATAAGAATATTTTTATAATCTGAAATGCAAAAAACAACACTCCGAAAGTATAATCAACATGTACGTACAACAGCCAAAGCAATATATATTGCAGTGCAGAGATATCTTCCACTTTCGTGTTTTTGCAACAAAACAGACCCACGATGGTGACCACCATCGATCCTATTCGTCGAATGCCATCGCTAACCCTCGAAATGTCGAATGCTCGAATTCCGAGCGACCCTCAAGCTCGACTACACACTCCAAACGCAGCCATATACGTCTAGAATCGATCCCGGAAATCAACAAATAGAACAACACAACAAGCATGGAAGTAAAACAGACGCTGATGCTTCCGGCAGTAAAGTTTATTCATAGTTACACTGATATCCCCTTCCCGATAGCTCTCGCGGGTTTTTAGCGTATTTACGACTGAATGGTTAATGGACGAAGAGCAGACGTTTAGTGGGACATTCCATCGAATTTACTGGGGATAAAATAAGTATGATTGCAAGTGAGTTTCAATAGCTTGTATTCACCAACTGTATCTGTTTTGAAAGCAGCGATGGCAGATATAAAACCGTTCTTATTCAGAGAGCAGGGAATAACGTAAGCTTCGATTAGCATGAAAATATCTTCATCTACATCTATCCGATACCCTGCAAGCCACAACAAGGATGTGTGACAGGGGGTGAAGACTACCAAGCATGCACTATCGACATGCAAACAAGCAACTATAGGGTCTCATGCAACTAGATTGTTAGTATCTATAGTGTTTAAGGGGTTAATACATACATCATGCTCTACAGAATACTCTAAAATAATTCCCCACCCTATCTCTTTGCTATGCTGCCTATTCTGTTCTCTTATAGTGCAGGGGAAAAATGCCATTATGAATCTATCAGTAAGACAATCTATCTCTCTATTCTTATTTATTTGGTCGAATCTAGCATAATACGCTGGTGTTTTTAATATGTGCTTAACATCTTCAGTAAATCTATCCGATCTCTGAAATATCTGAAATTTCTCTAATAGATTTAATCTGTAATTTAACCTTCGCTCTGATAATGATTCCCACCCTAATTCTTGTATTAATCCTGAAACACTACTCAACCTATCGTAAGACCTTTTAAAGAACGTAGCAGCTCTACGCTGCACACTGTCAAGTTCTCTGATCAAACCTAATTCATTCGGATCCCTTACACTGGCTGCATACTCAAGGTGGAGCGTAAAATATGACCGGCTTAAAACAGATATGCAGAATATGGTAAAAGTTAAGAAGGCCATAAATGCTACTATGGTCAACTTCACCGGGAGAAATTCACGCGCATACAAACGCCATGTACGATGTCAACATTTTATCTACTGATTTGGCAACAGAGTGAAATTCGCTCAATGCAATAAAATGCAACCACGAAATCATTCCGTATCATTCACCAATTCTCTTTTCAAATTCACAAAATGTTTACTCACTCCGTGATTGTCAACAAAAATAAAAATAAATCATCGTATAGGGGGGAAACATTTGCAAAAGTCGTTTAAAGATTTCAGAAAAAATATTTTGAAAATTAATTAACCAATTTTGGCTTAAACATGTGGCTCAAACTAATTATTTTTTTAGTTTTTCAAGGGTATTATATTCCCGCAGTTGTTTTCAAGCCGATTCCAAGACGCGTCAATGCCAAAAATCCAATGGTGTTATTCTACGTAATACTTTTTTCCGAATGGACACACGCCATCTCGTACATAATACGTCGAATTATCCTAACGTGTCTGCAACCCACGATGCAGTAATGCAAGGAGTGTGTGACGCCGTCAGGAGACACTCTTGGTCTAGCGTGACCTTTTCTACTTCGGCAGCTTGAGACACACTTGCTTCCGTGGTGAGGAGACGATCAACTTTGAGCTCAGCGTAGCAGCAGTTTTTCACTCCACTTCCATTGGATACGGAGTCAAAAGTCAAAACAATAGGAATAACTCTGATGAAAAGAATGCCTACATTTGGAAAGCTTTCGGTTTGGTCTTGATAATACCACTATAGACTTCTCATGGTTATAATATTTTTCTGATTAATTTTCTACTTCCAAACACTCACTAATGTAAAGCAGTAACGGTTAGGTAAAAGTATGGTAAATTATATAGGGCACACACCATCAAAATGTACCATACACTCCTCTCTTCGTTTTGCAAATATACCTTTAGGTGTTACTATTTCTTTCATATGCTGAACGTATCAGAGTAGCTTATTATTTTGATAGACGAGTGACCTACCTGTGAAGTACTTTGCGTTGGATAAAGAGTTCAATCGTGTATATACACAAATGCAACTGGAAAGTGTTGCTACATATTATATTACAATATACTGTTCAGTATGGTACTATTCTCCAGCTGTTCTGCTAAAATACTTTGAATAGATTTTTACATTATTTTAGGTGACCAGAAAAATTTCATGAAGCTATATCACTAAGACCATGAAACATTAAACGAAAAAAAACTTAAAACTCACTAGGCGGTGGATGTATCAACCCCGTCTTAGTATTTGATACCGCTGAAAATTGAATAATAATTTGAGAAATATACCCTATTATTACCGTAAAGGGAAATGCCTGCAACATAATGCAAGCCAAAAGAAATTTATTTAGCAATTTTGGACTAGAATTGGCTTATCTTTTCTTATTATAATTCACTCGATCTAACCCAGGAGACATGAATTGAATAGGGCTCTACTCACGTAGATAATTTTGTCCTTCCAGGCAACCTATAAATTTGCATACAGGTATTCAGTTAACGCTACACGGTCATATTTAAAATTTCATGTTTTTAAATGTTAAAACACTTTCATGCTTATGCTACTTGCAAAAATAATTTTCAATATTGGAAGTTCAATTTGAATATCTATGATCAATCTGCTTCACATGACAAGGTTACCCACGTACTATGCTGAAATTATTTCCTCTGTTCAGGAAACTTCAGGAAAAAGTATGCCTTCTCATCAAAACGCATTACTACCCATCATCATAGAACCTCAATCAAATATAAAGTTGATTTTGAGTAACAGAAACATTTTGATTGAAAGGTATTCCAATGGATTCGGTGAATTTTTTCAGTAATTATTTAACCATGAACGTGAGCTACTGTGAGAGCGCAAATATTAATCAATCTCCCCTCTTCCAAAAGTATAACGTTCGAGTTGACTTCTTCGTGCATTGAAATCCTTAGCGGTTAAAGTGACTTCCGGACAAAGTTCCCCTCGAGAGGTGACAGATCGGTGTGGGCGGCCGGTATTCTGCTGTCTGAAAGAATCGGGTGCGAGCCACTTATTTGCGGGGAGTTGTTGAATGAGCAGAAAAAGAAATCGCAGATAATCCATCTCACTTGACAAGCATAGAAAGTTACTGATGCATCGTGAGTTAAGAATCAATACTACTGAAGCAGCTTCGTTTACTCTTATTCCTATTTATCGATAAAATAATCAATCATCCAGTGATCGTACAGATAATTATGCTACATTGCTAGACGAAACCTACGGTGAGATATTCTGAATATTATTTTCATTTACTTCAAAAATAAAAACAATCACGACAAGTTCTCTCTTTTAGGAGACTGGAACGCCAACGTCGGCAAAGATCGAAATGGGTAAATAACAGAAAAATATGGATTGGAAAACAGAAATGAAAGAAGATGAAGACTGCTGGAGTTCTGCACACTATATAAGTCACTGGTCGTCGACATAAGGTTTAAAAATCAAAACCGAAGAAGATACACATGGAAAATGCCAGGCGACAGATGAATATTTCAAATACTCTATATTTTAGGGAAGCAGAGATATAAAAACCCAGTGAAGGACTGCAAAAGCTACCCAGGGACATAGATAGTGGCCACAATTTAGTGACGAAGAAATACCATATAAAGTTCAATAAATTGAAGAAAACAAAGAAAAATGTATGGAAAAAAGAAAATCGGAAGGAAACTCAACATTAGCTGGCATTTTAGAAAGCAGTGGGAAACAACATAAGAGAGGACCCGAAGGAGAATTCAGTGGAAAAACGTAGGGAAAACAACAAATGTGGACTACAGGAAGCAGCAAAAGAAGTTCTTGGAAGAAGAAAAGTTGCCAAGAAGGAGCCATGGATCACGGAGGAAGTCTAAACTTGATTGAAGAAATAAGAAAGTACAAGAATACGAAAACTGAAGAAGGGCAGCTTTGCTACAAAAGAATAAGGAACGAAATAAGTTGCGAAGGAAGGAAAGCTAGAGAGATGTGGATGAAGAATGTGTGCGTAGAAATGAAAAACAACCTTGCACTTGGAAAGATGGAAGCTTCGTATGGGATAGATACAGAAAACAATTCAAGGTACGGAGCTCAATATTGAAAATGAAGACAAAGTGAAGAGATGGAAAGAATATCTATAAAAGTTATGCAACGGAAACAATCTCAGCACAAAAGCTATCGAAGAGGAAAGTGAAGTGAAAATAATGATATGGGAGCATCAGTATAAGGATCAGAATTCGACGCTGCAGTAAGAGACCTTCCGATGAACAAGGCTTTTGGTATTGATGATATTCCTGCAGAACTAATTAAAAATGCAGGAGAGAAGACATTAAATCGCCTTTACAAAACCATCTGCGACATGTACTCAAATAAGAAATACCAATGGACTTCAAGAAGACATCGCCGCTCTTTTCCATTCCCAAATAGAAAAGAGCGGTGTTTTTGCGGTGACAAAACGGTGACTTGTGAAACTTTGTAGTGGAATCTTGAACCAAAGCTGATAAGATTGTATACATTCAGAAGGGAGCTTTGAATAGACGCTTGAAGCATGAAAGCGACATGATTCCATTTGGAATCACAGTGCCGGAAAGGTTTCAGACTGGCAGGAAAAGCACTCTTATGACCTGTAAGGATGTAGAAAAGTAGTAAACTATGTAAAGGACTAGAACAATGTCAGTGCGGAGAATTTAGAGATAGAAGAATCTAGTGGTGAGCTGTCTCAAACGAATACTAGAATTATTCATGATGACTGATGCGGTTGGTGGGAGCGAAAAATAGAAGTATATTTATGACTTAAATAGGGTTTCAAAAAAATGGTCCACCATTCTTGGAAACCGGATGAAGATCGTTCTCCCTAGATCGAGCACCACTTAAGGCCTTTGCCAATTGCCTCCTGCCCGCTCCCCGTGGACCTAAGTACGGAAGAAGGTAGATCGATGGAAGCAAGCAGAGGAGATGGGGTCTCACCGCAGGCCTACCGGCGAATTCAGGACCGCTTGGCATTCCAAGGGCGTGGTTCCGTCGTCTTCGACTTGGCGGGCAACTCGGAAAGGGTGCACAAAGAGGGGTGCGGGGAAGACGAACGCCTCCAGAACGCTCCAGAATGATGCCCGAGAATAGCTATTGAAAGGCGAGTGGGAGAATTGAACCGTAGATTTAGGTTTCACTCGTCATGTGACACGCGAGGATTGAAGGATGTATCACGAGAATTTTAGATGGGGTGTCCAGAAAGGCTTTTTCCCGGGATTTGAACCCGGGACCCTCCGGTCAGTAGCTCTAACCACTAGGCCACCACGACCCCATGTATTGTGCATGGGAAAATCTAATTCTTGTATATCTCTGTCCTACAGTTGATTTCTTTTCATATGTCGCTTCTGTTTACCCTATTGATGGGGTGGAAATATGCTTGAAGTATCGGATTCGAATTCTTATGATTTTAATTTTATAAGTAACTTATGTCTTGAAAACAACATTCCAGACTCAAGAAGTTTACCAACTAAGCTCCTCCAATGGCCGAGAGACACTTTCTGTGCGTTCATAGGAATTTCTTAATGCATACGCTGTATTCTATGTACCTTATTTACATAATTAAATCCTTAGTCATTAAAATCTATTTGCTTGATACATGCTTCAGATGAGGCCCTAAAATGCGAAATAACATCAATTTGATACGTTTTCAATCAACATCTTCCCGCATGTTTGATAAATCCCACTTCATTCAGTACTTTGTAGTATATGATGTTCACATAATACATTCAAAGAGTAATTCTCGGATATATAACTCCTCTTCCCACACGAATATGTGATCAACAGAAAAGTTGCTTAGCCAGATTCGACCAACCAAATCCGTAGAGAATGAAGTTCGGCATAGTTTTAATCACAGCCATAATTTCGAACAACATCATCAGTCAACAACCCTAAGGTTAACGCAGGGTTGCTATGGTTTGGCGTTGAAACCGTTTTACGAAGCTCTCCGGTACATTCTCCTATTGGCCAGCATCTTAATACTCGTCGCATAACTTGTAGTACGCCATCTGCACATTGGGACCTTAAATAGAGATACGTTTGAAACTCCATGCTGTGAGTTCCCCATTCACTTCACTCCCCATCTATACCCGGGCCCTCACTACGGAAACACGTACTCTGCGAATGATGATAATGACTTGAGTTTTCGGCTGCGAAAACTGATAACTAATGGGGGCGTTTACTTGGAACGGAAATCGCAATTTTGTTCACGAAATCGTTAGACGAAAACGAAAAACAAATTTTAGTGAAAAAATTAATCTTCTAACCACTACCATCCTCTCATAAATCAAAAATTAAAATAAGCAAAAGGTGACGCCCACCGAAAAAGCTACTTTGATATCATTGACGTCATTTTTTTCCCGTCCTTGACTTCTTTAGGGGAAGGGAAGGGAGTGGAGGGAGGGTATCGGAAGGTCTTCTCGCACAGATCCTGTCGCAACCGCTCCCGTTGGCAGAGTCAGAGGTGTCCCCCCATTGCGATAAGGCGAAGTAGCTTCGTGGGCTCAGCTGTGATTGGACGAAGTCAATGACGTCAGAGGTCGCACCACGCCCACTTTTCCGAAAAAGTTAAGCACATCCGTTTTTCGCCGCTTATAACTCGAGAAATAATTGACGGATCGAAAAACGGAAAGAGACGGGTCTTTTTATTTTAAAAACTCTATCAGATTTGGCAGTAAAAAACATGGTAAACGACTCCATTTGTCTCATTTTCTCTGCCGGGAAGAGAGAGAAAAGCGTTAGACAGGGAATTGACGATATTAGAGTAGGAAAGAGGCAATTGATATGAGAGACCAAGCGTCCGAGATAAGCGGGCCTCCCCAACACTTTACAAGATCTGCAGCCACTCCTGACGTTAACCGAGGCACTCACATCAGCGATTTCGATGCAAATCACGTCCAACCCCACCACCCTCGAGCGCCCCCACGAATACTCCATTCTACACACCCTCCTCTATCCCCACGCGTCGGGTGGAAACGAGAAGGAGGAAAAGTAGCTCTTTGCGGGGAGGAGAAAGAGGCGAGGCTGCCTCCCAAGGGTTCCACGGAAGCAGGCGTGCTAGTGACTAGTGTCCACTTATTCTTAAAACAACCAGAAACTAACGCCCATCATTTTCGATTGCTATTGTGGCATTGGTACACAAAAGAAGAGCGAAAAACGATTTATAATCATTCTCTTTGCCGTTCTTCCCACTCACGTCCTTCAACGATTGTCATTAGGCCATCATGTCTCAAGATGTGACCGATTAAGTTGTCCCGTCTTCTTCTTAGGGTATTCAGAAGACTTTTCTTTTCTCTCACTCTTCTTAGTATTTACTCGTTACTTACTCAGTCGATCCATTCAACTTTCATCATTCTTCTGTAGCAGCACTTTTTGAATTCTTCCACCATTTTCTTCTCCTCTGCTGTGATCGTTACTGCCATAAGAGAACATGTTCCAGATGTACTTTCTCATGAATTGTTTCCTAATTTCCACGTTTGCATTTCCAGCTGTAGCGCATTTTTTTTAATAGAATGTCTTTGCCTGGGCGATCTTATGAATATTTCTCTCTTGCTTCGTCCATCGGTGGTTCCTCGGCTTCTCAAGCAACGGAACAATCTCCTCAAGTTTTTGTTTTTTTAGTTTAATATTTGCTTTGGCCTCTTCTCTCTTGTTGCATACCAATATCTTAGTCTTCTTCTCACTGATCTTCAGCTAATATCTTGCCATGGTCCTTTCCAAGGTTATTAGAATCTTATTCAGATCACTCTCTATCTCTGCTATAAGTGTTATTTACCGGCGAAACACAGCGTGACAATTTTTTTCCCTGTGGATATTCATACTAGAGACTCAAAACATGCCCATCGAGGATCGAGCCTTAGAAAAATGAAACACTGATCACCAGAGGCAGAAGTGATCAAGTCAGTGCCACTGGATAGACAATGATCAGTCGATTCTTTCTCATGCGCTAGGCATGCCTTAGTGATGAACTGATAAATTAAAAATGCACATAATCAACAAGGAAACATAGAGTAAGCGGATGTGGATGACGTTTTCATCTTTAACTACGTAGAACTACGTAGTAAATAGATTATGAGTAAAACTTTAGATGCCGAGATGATGAAGCAGGAGATAAAAGAGTAAGCAATAGAATGATTAGAATGACAAGGAACCTTGGTGCAAGCAAGCAGTGCATGTTTGGTGAGAATTCGCTCACTGCCACACTCCCTCTGGATGTTTTGTAGTGTATTATTCCTATTGCTGTAGATGTGCGATACTCTGAGGAGTTTCTTATTCGGCGAGGCTGGACGGGGGATGAAGGCACTTCCGCGTTGTGAGGGCGGGCCGTGGAGGTGAGGGGTGGAGGGGGTAGGAGGTGTGGAGGGGGAGAGGGGGGGGGGTGGAGGGAGGTGGCAAATCTGGCAGAAGCATGGCGTGAGGCGCATGTACTCTCCCTCGGGAGGCGCTCGCTGCGCTATAATTGATGGCCCTCAGATGGCTGCAACAAATGCGAAACGGATGGGCGCAATCGACTTGCAATCCATTGCAGCAGACTCCACTGGAAGCCAGCGATTCGCTCGAGGGCAAGCGATGTGCGCTACGGTGACCGGGATATCCGTGGAATGGATGGGGCCCGAAGCAGATTGCTTAGCAGCTACTTGCGTGAATTGGGAGCATAAGGATGGACCCCAGCCACTAGTCGACTGCTAGGAGTAATTTCTCCCTTAGTTGCAGCCCAAATGTCTTCCTATCTGGCATTGTATGCCTCATTCATCCTTAAAATTCTCTGCAGTCAAGTGTCCTGTTTTTGTGCAGAAACGATAATGCTCCTAAGATCAGTCCGCGAATTATGGCTTAATAATGCTTTATCTAGTGACTCAATAACATGCTTGCACTCATAAATACATTTCATTGACTGATTGAGGGCTATTTAAATTCATTTGCTAAACCTCGATTCAGTGTTCAGGCACCGAAACGAGACTCCAATGCGAAATTTCCTGCAACTGAAGGGGTTTGCTTATAGTAGTATACCTCCTAAATTTTGAACGAAATGGAGGTTTCGTATTTAAAAGGTAAAGTTAGTTCCTCCTTCCATCTAGGCTTGAAATCCTTAAAAACAATTGAGCAAGGGGGCCAAATTGCTTTCAAGGCTAAATATCCTCTAGAATGGTGAGTGCTAAGGAAACAGGAGACAAGAACAATATAAGCTATATTTCTGACAGTACATTTTCTGCAAATTTTATCCACGGCAGTAAACCAGTAAACCATTTCGGCAAGTACCGGTAAAGAGAGGGTTTAAAAGTTACAATGCTTCAAAACACTAACACGGCGTTAAAACCACTGATTGCCTGCTCCTCCTTCATCAATGCATGCCACGCCTAAATTTATTCTTGGAAAATAGTTTTTCTTGCTCCATTAGAGCTATTTCCGTTCTGCCTCACCTTTAATATTCTACTGAGTATCATGGTCTCTTAACAAATTCCGCCTCAAGTTGTCTGCTATCTTCCTCTCTCACCATGGAGAACACGTCTTTTCTTCTCAGTTTTTCTTATCAAACTTTCCCCACGCACTCAACGCCCACATTTCCCTGAATTTCAAACGCCTCTCTCCTCAAAATAAACATTTAGACACGGTACCACCACACTCCATCAAACCTTTAACCTTTTACAACTTCAGTACCCCTCAGGACGTAGGAAAGTATCCGGGAGTTTGCAGGGCGAGTCGAAGCTGTCGCGGGAGGATCAATGGAGGTAGACTCCCGGAGGTCGAACCCGCGACCCAGAGGGGAATGGAACGGCTGCAAAATGGACATAGCCGTGCAAAGCTCAGACCGGAGGGAACGAACCAACGTTGACATCAACATCTTGCAGTTTGCGCGGCCGTAATGGGAGTTCTGCTGGTTGGGTTTATCTCTAATATGTAACTAAAGAGTTACGTAGGTGAAGTAGTAAATAGGTCACTATAGACAAACACGAATGGTTCGCAAATTTGGTCCACTTGCCTCACTCGTTACAATCTCGCCAATATTTTAACGCGTGTTTTTTTTCCGCGTTGAGCATAGAGTTCCCGGACGAGAAAATCTCAGTTAAAAACAATAAGTGTATTGAGAAATTAAGGGCCATATTCAGAATCTCAGCTAAAGTCTGGCTTCCATTACTTACATCCTAAAATCTCTACTTTGTATACCCTTTCAAACTCGTAATAGAGATGCTATGACGAATGCAGTAGAAACGATACTGTAGTTGAGATTCTGTACTAAGTTCTCAGCACCACACTGAGGAGTAATACCACCTTAGCAGGTAGTATTTGTACACCCTGTACTTAGTAATTTGACTCTTGGTAGGGATTTTAGGAAGTAAGTAATAGAAGCCAGACTGTAGTTGAGATTCTGAATATGGCCCTAAGACACATCGAATTTTTGGACCACTCGTGTTTATACCACGTGACCCCATGGTTACCAATTCGAGATAATCACGGAGGTTTCAAACTTCCACCCCCTGGATGGGAACCTGCTGCATGAAGAGGGGTGGGAGGAGGGGGGAAGGATCGCAAGTGACGAGAGAGGTGGAGTAGAGAAATAGGAATGGCGATAGGGTAGAGGGGGGAGATGGGAGCGGAGGGGAGATTTGGCAACGCTGCCCGCAGACGGCGGCGCTGAGTGGTGACTGGGCTCCGGGAGTTACCGAACGTTCGTGTGAGTAAATGCCATGTGTTTGGCATGTGGTATCGACCAGTGTGTGAGAAGAGGAGGCGGGGGAGGAGGAGAAGGGGGAAGGGGAGGGCGGAAGGGTTTGTCGCGTGCAATGCGGGGGGAGGAGGGTGAACAAGGGGTGGTTGGAGGGTGGCTGGCACCGAAAGGAATGGGGCGGATGGAAAGAATCGATCGATTTAAACATCGACACTCGTTGTTGGTCCAAAAACAACTGAAAACAGGAGATAGTGCACTAAGCACGACAAATCGAGAAATATCGACACCCGCCTAATGAAATCGATGGACTCGTCCATTTCAACGTGAGATTTGCACAGGATAGCTGTGAGATTTGCAGAGAACAGCTGTGGAGTAGAATATGGTATACAATAGTAGTACCATTGTAGCACTTAGCGGCATGTAAGTAGTGCATATTTAGCGATCTTCACCCCCTGCCACACACCTTACTATCGTCGAATTAGTACACGCTCCAGTTCATTATATAATCCTATTTCGTAAGGACCCCAAATACCTACGTCTACGTCTATATCTTACTATCAGAACGCAGAATGAATATTAGGCTAAACTTTTCAAGTAAATTCGAAGCTGATTTGTTTAAAAATGACGTTAGATATATATTAAGACCCCTGCGTTTTATGCTAGGTAGCATCAGAAAAACAAGACTAGAGAGTTACATTGCCGTGCCGATACATTTAAAACGTAATTTTTCCAGTGTAGCATAAGAGAGCACAAAAAGCTGAAAGGCAAAGAGTTAGGTTGGTGAAAAACTGCTAGAGTAGCCTGTAATGCATGATGCAGATTTAGGCATTACTAAACTGCATGGTAGGGAAAAACCGATAAATGTATGTAGAAAAATGTTTTTTTCCTACCAGTAATTAATTAATTAATGTGTAGTTACTTACCACCTAGTTGCACGTGACCCTTGTATCTAACATGTGTCCATGAAGCAGTAGCACTGCATCACATAGTTGCATGTAATTAGAGCATGTTTGGTGATCATCACCCTCTACCACGCACCCTCGCGGTGGCCCGCAGAGTATTACAAAGATTTACATGAATATTACACGAAATTCGTGTCCAAGGACACATTCTTTGATCAATTTCCTACTCGCTCTTAGAATCAAAAGCCACAAAAGAGGGTACGTCCATGTCTATGTAATATCCTGCGAGCCACCACAAGGGTGTGAGAAAGGGGGTGAAGATCACCAAGTATGCACTATTGACATGCAATTAAGATATTTAATGGAGACATGCTAGATAATAGGGTCACATGCAGCAAGATGGTTAGTATCTACATAATAAGAAAGAGATTATTGGTTGTTATTACATGCATCATGCACTACAGACTATATTTCACCTAGCTATCCCTTTGCTACGCTGCCTATTGTTCTCTCTTATGGTACGCGGGAAAAAAGACATTTGAAATCTATCAGTACGACAATCCCTCTCTCTAATCTTGTTAATCTGATCAAACCTAGCATTATACGCAGGCGTTCTGTTTGTTAAAAGGTGCTACGATAGGTTGAGTAGCGTTTCAGAATTAATAAAAGAATTAGGGTGGGAATCATTATCAGAGCGTAGGTTAAAGTACAGAATAAATCTATTAGAGAAATTTCAATCTAATAGCTTTACTGAAGATGTTAGGAACATAGTAAAAAAAACCAGCGTATTATGCTAGATTCGAACAGATAAATAAGATTAGAGAGATAGATTGTCGTACCGATAGATTCAAAACGGCATTTTTCCCCCGCACTATAAGAGAACAGAATAGGCAGCATAGCAAAGGGATAGGTAGGTGAAATATTTTAGAGTATTCTGTAGTGCACGTTGCATGTATTAACCCCTTGAATACTATGGGTACTGACAATCTGGTTGCATGGGACACTATAGTTGCATGTTAGTAGTGCATGCTTGGTGATCTTCACCCTCTGCCACACACCCTCGTGGTGGCTTGCAGGGTATCGTGTAGATGTAGATGTTCCTAATATATAGCTGTCAACAAATTGGTTTAGAATTTACTTAAAAGGTTTAACCTAAATTCTAACCTGCGTTCTGACAGAATCCCCATCCTAGTTCTTCTATTAAACTCGTAACAATTATAAAATTATCATAACGGCCTTTAACGAATCTAGCGGACCTCCTTTGCACACGCTCTTATTGTTTTATCATACCTTCCTCGTACGGATCCCATATAGAGGATATGTGGTAGGAAAAGAATAAATATTGTACATTAATAAAAGTTTACGTAATATCAACTGAAATTAAGACTGAAATGAAATATCTGTCACAATGTGGATCGGTGAAATGAAATATCACATTAACGGGTGTTTCGCCTCTCCGGCAGTGATTACGCTATTCCAGCGACAATCGTCCTTGTTTCTCACAAATGCTACAGAATATTGCGGCAAAGAGCCTCTTGGGATGATGGGACGGATAAACATTTGTGAAGATGCTAAAAATGTATTAGAAAACCATCTGCTGTAGTTTGGATCAAGGAGATAAAAATTGTGAAACAAACAGAAAGACCAAGAGGAATCAAATATCATTTTGGTACAAGATTGGTTAGCAATGCATGTGATTGGCATGTTTCTTTTGGATGGAAAATGTTATTTTTGTGGCATTAGGAAAGTACACTTTCAGCATAGACATAAATGTTTTTGCTATTTACTGCCATCTTTGGCATAGATCCACGGAAAATTGCATTACAATTTTGCAGAGCCCATCTTGCATGATTACAGTTGGAAATAAAATCCCGCAATGGAATTTAACACTGCTTTGCCTGCTATGGGATTGAAGTTTCTTTGCGGTAAAGAAATAATTTATCCTTTAAAAATAGGATAATATGCCTAAACGTAGTTAACATAAATGATGAAATGCGAGCATTATGAAATGTGAATTTTCAATTGCTTGACAAAATTCACTTCGCGAGGGTTAACCTTACCTGACGGTTAGAATGAGAGACATTGGCTGAAAGAGGAGGGTCTTCTTTACAAACAAGTGAGAAACACTTCCGCGCTAATTGAACGTGTATCCCGTTGAGCATGGCCGTAGTAGCACTTAGGTGTTACGGCTACGACGGCTGCGTGCCCAATTACCTTTGGGAAGCACTACTGCTCGGTACGTAAGCAGAGAGCACACCTCAATATGATTTGGGATAAATTGGCTCTCCGACACAATTTCCATGTTTGGAAATTCATTTTTTGTAAATCTTACTTTTCAAACCGTTCAGGCTTCTGAAAATCTATTCAAACTTTGTTGCCTTGATGATAGCTCCAATTTCAGCTCTTCGTATCTCACGCCTCCAGCATAAATGCTAATTTTCTCTCCATAATCCTTTGTAGCTCTAACTTCCTCTCCAAATCATTCATAACAGGTCTCACGCCCCAAATCTCTGCATTCCCCTCGTTCCGTGCTCGATTCATGCTCATCATCCTCTAAGTGCAACGGATGTGTAACCAAGTTGCCCGTGAGACCACAACATACACATCCAGGAGGGACGGGTCTCAATCCGTCGAGATTAGCTAGAATAGGCAACCAAGGAGTCACATGGTAGAAGCACGAATGTTTTGAAAATTTAGTTTGTCCGAAAAGCTTGTTGCCTCATATCATTAACTATTTTTACTTGAGCTTTTCTCATCTGTCTCGACTATAGAGCCCCCAGATGAGTCAGAACACAAGTGTAAACAATGAATGAGGTTGTAATCAGCGGTTTTAATGCACCAAATTTGCGAACCATTTGTGTCTAAACCATTTCCATTGGAGAGCTTTTTCCATTGGAGAGAGATTGGAGAGCTGGGTCAAACCGATCTTTGGAATTGGTTTGACAGCAAGGTACTAAGTGAGAATTTTACTGATACTAATGACATTTTTTATTCAGCTATCATATTTGGATACGAAAATTCCTGCATAAAGCAGCTTACCTATTGCATCCAATCGCCACCAGTGTAAGGAGAATCACGTGCAATGCTGGGAGACCCCTGATCGCAGAGGCGATAATGCTCGACGGTAATAAAAGACACGCGTCAGCGAATATGCCTTTTCTTTCATTTACCTCCGGTGCGAGATAAAAAGCGCGGATACCCCTTCTCCACATTCGCCGTGAAATTTATCCCTAGAGGCATCCCCGCCGCAGAAATTCACCCCTTCCCACGCAAGATTTAAAAATTTTCCCCGCGTTCCCTCGGGTCCGTCAATCGCTCAACGGTCTGCGGAAACCATCTGGGGCCTATATTCTACGTGTTCCGAGGACGAAGGCGCTTAATGGGGTTTGACTGCGCCATCGAGTGCTAGGCGGCGCCCCGTAGCGCCACCCGCGAGGCCGGGGCGCCGATGGGAGGAGCCGATGACAAATTATGGCCTCTTAGAGCCACCCGGGTGATTTGCACGCTGGACCAACAACGCGCCCTCCCCCCTTTTTGACTCATTTAGAGAGGGGTGTGCATGAGCGGTGCTTCTCGGTCATTCACACTCAACACCGCACGTAATCGCGATGGCATTTTTCTCTCGAGTGGAAACTATTACAATGATACGACTACACTCTTCCCTTAAGCAAGGAGTGACAAAGAGATGAGGATATCCGATAAATATTTCTATGCAAAAAAATGTACTTGAAGAACAGTTACTCCAAAGTATTATAACCAAAAAGGGTAACTGAGGAAGGTAATATCTTTTTAAGTGCCTAGTAATTCTCAATGGCTTGCAGCATAAAAGACATCTTTTCATAAAAGACATTTTATACCAACTCAATCGAAACACGAAAGAGTACAGGGGTATATCAAATGAAAAAGATAGAGAATCACTTAGCAAGGCTAAGCCATTCAGCCCTTTACAAACGGCTCAAGAGTATTGCGACAAATAGCAGTTAGAACTTAACCGTATAAGTGTGAAGATATTAATTTATCGAAGAGAAATAATTCTTTGGAGCAATCCTATCTTGTTAGTAACATGACAATTGAAAGCGAGGAATCCATGCGGGGCTTAGGCGCAACAATTACTAAATATTTATCGTGGGAAAGAAACATCCACTAAATATGCGGTCAAGCCAAGAGAAAGCTAGGCTTTATCAAAAGGGTACAAGGAAAATGTGCCGAAAAGGCAAATAAGTGATGTAACTTTTAATTCCCTCCTTGGATATGCAGCCAGTGAATGATGTCCGAATTAATTAGGTTTGAACAGAGAACTAAACAGTGAGCAGCTTAGAGCAGCTAGGTTTGTTAAAAGGTGTTACGATACGTATAGTAGTATATCAAAAATAATAGAAAAGGCTGGAATATAATAGAATTAGGCTGGGAATCATCATGAGATCGCAGGTTAAAGTGCAGATTGAATCTCCTGCAGAAAATTAAAACAAATGATTTTACTGAAGATGCAACATATACGTATATTAAAAGTCCCATCCCAGCTCTCGCTCTGTAACAATGATGATGATGACAAACTCTTAAATCTCCTACACCGGTACCAATCACTGTTTTATGAATATTGTAGGTAAATATAGGTAGGCATCGGTACGTTGGTATGCTCTTCCCATCTAGAGATAATACAGTATGGTGGAATATCGTCTCACTCTCCACAAGATGCAATCGATCTCCGAAAGACACGCAGATCGCGAGCCTTCGCATGCCATCACTCTAGAAACTTCCCGACGTGGAAGGGACAGTCTAGGGCCCCCACCGGCCGCTTTCAGGGGTGGGTCCGAAGACGGTTGAGCGGCAGCTGAACCGAACAAAGGTCCCTGGCAGTCATTCTTTTTTTTCGGAACTCGAAAGAAGGATCATCACCAAAACAGGGTCCCCTTCCCTTTCTCTCCTGCTCCACTGTCTCCGAGTGTGTCACAGCGCAACTCTGAAATTTAAGTTTAACCTTGAGAATGTAATGCACGCGTGCTTTGCAGGCCGACCATATTTAATCCGGAAATCACTTTCACTTCCATCAGTATCGAGTTGAAAAATAAAGAAGAAGGAGGTGCTGAATTAAATAGGTCCATCTCCATGCGATTGGTATTCGGATGTTAATGATGCAATTATGAACTCGTCTCACGTTCTCAGCTAACCCGAGAAGTAAGAACTGGACCCTCACCAAGTGTTTCCAATCTCACCATAGTTGGTTAATACCAGGGGTCCTTCCTTCTAATCGACCTATACTTGAATGGAACGAGCAGGTTTTTAACTTCATGCTGTCATAAAAAAAAATCTTTGAACATATGACCAGTCCATTAAATAATGAAGTAACTACTATAGACTGCGGCTGAAGATAAAAGTAGATATTTCATAGATGATTTTAGATATTTTTTTCACTGATGACGCTAAAAATATTTTGCAAACTCCTGCTTACAATGGTAGACTGGACCATGAACATAGAATTAGAGATATTTATTGCCCAAATAACACATTCAAAATTTCATTCTCTCTTCGTACAATCAGGGATATGAATAGCTGTAAATATATCCAATAGTACAAATACAAGTGTATAAATAGATATTAATGGTTGGCATAAGGACTTCAAATTAACCCAACTAACAGCATGTTTTTCCATGTTTGCTTTTCTGTTTTAATATCTTTTTACTGTGAAGTTTAGACTAAAGGAGTTGAAAAGGCAGGTCTCGTATGAGATATATGGTACAAGTAGTTAAGGGTGTAAAAGAGAGGAGCTACGTCAATATGAAGAGGTTGGCCGATAGAAGAATCGAGACAAGGTCTGAGTGAAACCAATCCTAGGATTGTTGACCCATGATTATGATGAGCAAGAATTAGTTACTAATTTGTTTTTAAGCATGATATGTAACTAATACATATTTGGAGTGGATTCACCCCCTAAATGGTGGTTTTTGGGGTGTGTGTAGGTTTAGATGAAAGTGTAATACCTTTCAATTGCCAAACTTTAGGGACACTAGAGAAATTCTGTAACCATTGCAATGAAATATTTCTCTGCATTCAGGAATTTATGGCGTATGAAACTCAGTGGCTCCCAAACATAGAGAAGTCATTAATTCATTACTCCTATGCATGGCATTATCATTGAATTGATTCTGTTCTTTGTCTTCTTACCCCTTATCATACTATGTATCAAGCTATATTTTCTTTCATTACATCTTTCTTTTAATAGGGTAATTTCCTTCATAAAAGAAAACAGTATTCATCCACATCTACATCTACACGATACCCTAAAGCCACCGTGAGGGTGTGTGGCAGGGGGTGAAGATCGCCAAGCATGCACAATTGACATGCAGAGACATGCATTCATTCAATGCGAGTCAATACCACCATAAATGTATTCATTAAGCGCGAATAATTTGTAATGAGATATCCCTGTTTACGAGAAAATTTAATGCTGATTTTCAGCTCATTTAAAAAAACTCAGAAATGGCGAGATTGAGACAGTATTGATGCTGGCGTAACAGGTAGTACGTATTTTACGCTGCGAGGCACAGGAGATATCCATCACTTGAACGTAAAGTTGTATTTCAGATCCCCTCAGCTCTGGAAAATGTGTGTTAATAATCGCCTTAAATCTAGTGAGGAGACATGCATCGCAAACTGTGATTAAGTCACAGATATATAAAAGTAACAGTCACAACCTGTGACTCCGTTCCGGCGAACCTGTGAATTGCGATTGGGAGTGATCTGTGATCTATGGCGTTGCTGCTGACAACTGCCTCACGTTCTGCAATTCGATTGCGATAGAGCACACTGGGGTTACTGCATATTCATGGATCACTGATTAGCCTGTGATTATATTGTGACTATTTCAACTATGACAAAATCACAATGGACAAAAGGAGGACAACCTGTTATTATTTGCTATTATTTTATTTCCACTTACCGTTCAAGGAGATGAATTGTCACTTTTCTCAGCCATATACTTATTTTTTGCATAAAAATCATCAAAAGTTTATGATAAAAATTGTTTAAATTAACTGATTTTATTACCTGACCGAAGAGTCTTCACAAACATGTGAAATGTCAATTAAAAATAAATATTTATGACTGAGAAATAACAAAATTCTTATCTTCAAATGGTAAATTGTAATAGAATAATTTAAGCACATTCTCTGGTTTTCCTTCATTTTTTTCCATCGTGAGCGTTGGTAGTTGAAGCAATCACAATATAATAACAGACTAATCGATGCTCACTGAAATGTGCTGTGGAACGTTGACGTAACGACGCATGACCAGTCCCCTAAAATTCAATCGCAATCACATTTTATAACCAGTTATTTTAACGGAACAGTCACATTTATGAAGGTGACAAGGAAGTCACAGTTTATACCATTACAATAAAAACATTACAGCCCCGAAAGCCCCGCTTAATATGGTATTAGAAATCGTTTTCCTAAGCTCCTACGCTTCTTGCTCGTGGAATCATGGGTGCTTTCAAGTCTGTTCCCGCACTAATAGGCGCTTCAGACTGGGAGGAAAGATATAAGGATAGGAATGGAAGGGATGGGGGACCTCTATTCTCTCTAACCTAGCTCCAAGGAGTCTTCTGCTGCCGCGAAGTTTGGTGTGAATTTAATCCACGGTTGTGGGCAGAGTTAGCATCATGTGTAGTAAAATACATGGCTGTTTTGAAGAAAATAAACTAAATAAATTAATTAAAATTAAATAAATTAAATTAAATCATAATAAGTTAACTGAATAAATATTCTTCAGGTACTCGTTCATAAGCTTTCATAAACTGTATCGTCCATTTTAATCAGCGTCCGCAGCTCTTCCTAGTGGTAGAGAGAGGAATATCTTTCATATTACTCGTAGAATTGATGGACATGCAATATTTTGACTTTTCGTTTTTGCGTCGTTGAATTTTTTTACTTTTTAATAAATGAGGAAAAAGTACTGAACATCAGATTTCATGATGAAACAGCTTCAAGCACGTACACTAGAGACTATAAATTTTGATCAAAATACAAATGTAGAAAAAGAAATAGGAAAGTACACTATTTCAGTTCATTCAACTACATTCTCCACTCATCCATTCCTTTTAATTTCCCATCCACCATGGGAATTCCATTCGTCCTCGTAATTTCCTTTCCTCCCCCATCGCTCCAAAACACTCTTGTTTGTCCTCAACTCTTTCAATCACATTCCCTGCGTCCGCAACGTCCACACCTCCAGCCACCCGCATCTATTCTCTCTACCCCTCGTGCACACCGTCTAACTCCCTGCTTAATTAATCCGGGAGAACAGACCACGGCAACGAGAGTGAGGCAGCCAAAAGAAGACTCCACGGGACGAATTATTTTCTGCATACAAAGAGGTAGCAGAAGAAGAGGTACCACACTTCGGCAGCTCCCGCTCATTTCCCGACGATTCCGTCAATTGAAAGGAGACTTCGAGTGGGATACGGATCGTCACGTCGACTCAATGCCCCGGGAGGCGTTGAGGGATGCGATGCTGCGAAATGAAGGCGCGGCCCTCGTAAAACCGCTTCTGCTCCTCACTGAGATTCACACGGCTAGCGCGGGACATTCATCTATATTTACACAATACACTGCGAGCCACCACGAGGGAGTGTGGCAGGGGGTGAAGATCATCAAACATGCACTACTTGCATGCAAATTGGAGCTATAACGCTACTAATACATGGAGAGATGTTAGATATAAGAATCACGTGCAAATAAGTGGTAAATAACAACACATCAATAGACAGAAGCATTATCCTAAATATGTTTATCGTCATTTCCCTATGGTGCATGTGTTAGCAATCACACGCATCATGCACTTCAGACTACTGTAACAATTTTTACCTACCTTGCCTTTGCTATTCTGCCTATTGCGCTCTCTTATGGTACGCGGAAAAATGACTTTTAAGTTATCGGCAATGATTTTTAAGTTATCGGCACTGCAATCTATCTCCCTAATCTTGTCTATCTAATCAAACCTAGCATAATACGCAGGGGTTCCTAATATATATTTAAAGTCATCTGTTAACAAATCAACTTCGAATTTACTTAAAAGGTTTAACCCAAATCTTAACCTGCGTTCTGATCCTAATTCCCATCCTAGTTCTTCTATTAAACTCGTAACACTTATGCAATTATCATAACGGCCTTCAACAAATGTAGCTGCTCTCCTTTGCACTCGCTCTAATTCCTTTATCATACCTTCCTCGCACTGGCCCCATACACTAGCGGCATATTCTAAATGAGGCCCTATAGTTTAAAATAGCTTATTTCTCGTACTCTCTCATAGTATTTTCCTGGAAACCTTTTTCGAATCCTAATCTAAGGTTTGCTACACTGCTTACTTCCCTGATGTGCTTCCCCATGACATGTCTTCAGTGATTATAACGCCTAAGTATTTAACATATTGTAAGCTAGATATTTTCATTTCTTTGATGCAATGATTGTTCCGGGGAAAGCTATTCTCTTTCCAAAAATTCATTATCGCCCATTTCTTCAACTTTATTTCCAGCTGCCAAGTAGCACACCAATCATTAATCGCATGTGAATACTTCGCTAAAGATTGACTGTCATTCTCACTCCTAATTTCCGTATACACTACTGCATCATAGCCAAGAAAAATTATCTTGCTATATTTAGCTACTGTTCACATTAACGGCCGCTGAATGAAACTGGAGGGGCAAAGAGAGCGGGTGGCGCCTCTCCCTGGCGCCGCCTCCTCCAACATCCAATGGCGCCAGCTGAAACCTTAAAATCGCAGCACGGCGCTCTCGTGGAGGAAACGTACATCCTCCCTCAAGTGGAACCGCAAACTCTTGAATCATTCTTCCGCGATTCGAGCCCACGAGTGAAGACTCCGTGGAAACACGTGAACATATATGAGAGAGGAAGGTTGACGGAGATGACGAGCGGGAGGTTTTTATTCGCGATTCAGCGAACATATCTACATGAACAAAATTTCGGCGCGTCGAGGGCGAGATTTGGAAAATTGATAGTACTCAGCGAGTTCCCAACAGTTTTGACGCATATGAGGGAAATTGGTCACAACAAGGGATGGGCGCTAATGTGGCAGCTACTTTTTTCAGTAGCTACAGCGCGCGACAATTTTTTTGAAGTGGCTGTTAATTTAGCAGCTGAAGAAATTTCAGTGCTTTGCAGCTGTTCTCAGCAGCTACTTTTTTTCAACATAATACATAAATACATTAATATTTTAGTAAAGCAGAGGTTGAGAAACCAGGTAAAGAACTGTAAAAACTACCCGGGTGCAGATATCGACAGTGACTACAACTTAGTGATGATGAAATGCCACATAAAACTCAAGAAACTGAAGAAATAAATGAAGAACGTATGGCAAGTAGAGAAACTAAAGGAACCTAAACGACGGCTGGCCTTTCAGATGGCAGTGGAATGCAAAATAGAAGAGGATTTGACTGTGAAATCAGTGGAAAAGAGATGGGATAACATCAAAATCGGGATACAGAAAACAGCAAAAGAAGTTCTGGGGAGAAGAAAAATTGTCAAGAAGAAGCCATGGATTTCAGAAGAAGTATTAGAATTGATTGGAGAGAGAAGAAAATATAAAAATGAAGCTGAAGAAATGCAACTCCGCTACAAAAGAATCAGGAATGAAATAAATTGTAAAACGAGAAAAGCAAGGGAAATGTGGATTAAGGATCTATGCATAGATGTACAAAACAACCTCACAAAATGAAAGTGGAACAAAATGTGGAAGTTGCCTAAAGGATGGTGAGAAATCACTTCAAGGAACGGGATGCAAGATGAAACAACAACAGGGACAAGAATGGAAAACTCTTGATTGAACATTAGGATAAAATGAAGAGATGGACGGAATACTTGGAATAGTTGTACAATGGAAGCTATCTTAGAGCGGAAGTAATCCAAGAGGAAAATGAAGTCGATAAGGATGAATTGGGAGCCTCAATTTTAAGATCAGAATTTGACGCAGCTGTAAGGGATCCAAGGCTAAATAAGTCTTCGAAAATGGATGATATTCCTGCCAAACTAATTAAAACGCCGGAGAGAATACATTTTGCTCAGCTGTACAAAACCATCTGCGACATATAGACATATACTCTACAGGAGAGATACCCACGGACTTTGAGAAGAACATAATCATCCCTATTGCCAAAAAAAAAAAGGGCTGAGAACTGTGAATATTTTAGGACCATAAGCCTGACGACACATGTCTCGAAGATATTGACCAGAATCATCTATAGAAGAATAGAGCGAAAAGCGGAGGAGTTCCTGGATGAGGACCAATTCGGGTTCAGAAGAAACAAGGGCACAAGAGAAGCAATTTTGGCCTTCAGACTACTTATATAACATCTACATCTACATAATACCCTGCAAGCCACCATAAAGGTGTGTGGCAGGGGGTGAACTCTCACCAAAAATGCACTACATATCATGCATAAAAAAGGGAAAAGGATTAGTAAATGTATAGGCACTGTTCAAAACTACGCTATTTAAAAAAGATAAAAATAGCAAAACATGCATGCAAAAACATGCCGTTAGTTGGGTTAGCCATAAGTCCTTATACCAACATGCAGCTACCAATGTTATCCATTGCTACATTCGTACTGGATATATTTACCGTTATTCATATCCCTAATAGTACGAGGAAAAAAGAACATTTTGAATCTGTCAGTTCGGCAATCTATTTTTCTAATTTTGTGATTATGGTCCAGTCTACCATAGTAAGTTGGGGTCCGCAAAATATTTTTATCATCATCACTGAAAATATGGTCTTGGAATTTAGTCGTCTTATCAAGAATAGAGAAGAATCTACCGACGTTTTCTATCACTTTATGGAAATATGTTAGATAACAGAGTCATGAGCACCTAGACAGTATCCTAACAGTAATTGAGCAATTATTGGTTATAATGGCCATTATATAAATATATTTATCTTTATTTGCACATCATGCATGGGTTAGTAATTGTAACATTTCATGTTTTTATTTCACGAAAAGATACAACATATTTACACGAATTATAAAGACTGAAATATTTCGCGGGCAAAGCGATTGGCATTTCTATAACACTGCATCAATATAATGAAATCTCTTAATGTCAGCTGGCAGTGATAACACACATCATGGGATTAAAACATACTTTTCCTGAAGCAATCTCTATTTTAATATCCATTTGAATTACTCATAGGGCAAAATATGAAACAAAGAAGAAATCGACACTTTTGTAATGCGATTTCACGATTAGGTTCCTCATATACCAAAGGATTTTTTCAGTGGATCGCAGTTAACGCGCTGTTTCTCAATGGTCGCCATTATCGGCAGGACGAAATGTGTACGGAGATAGCACCATCTCGGTCGATTATGAAAGGATTTTGAGATGGCCGTGCACAACTGGATTGCGGTCAATACTGATCATCTCCCTCGTGTCCCCCCTGACCACTTTTCGTACCGCGAGGGACGAATCTAATTTATGGAATCATGAAGCGATGTGATACACACACACTACCAAGGACTGTGGGGCGAGATTGAAGACGCTTGGCCCACCGGCCGAACGAATCCTCTCTTCCCGCCAGAATTCTCCCCCTGCGCGCCTTCCCATCCCCCTCCTACCCACAATCCCCTTCGTCTTCCCGATTCACAATGCGCGCTGGTCCTTCCTCACACAGCGAAGACCGTTACTCTTCACCTCCTGATATACGGCTTGCCTCCCCTTCCGTCCCTGCTCACTACCGCAAATACTACAACCAACCACTACTCCACTACCACCCCTCCCCCCCTCCTAGCCATTCAACCCCCAACTCTCCCCTGCTGCTTTCCACAACAATGGTCCGAATTCCGTTATATAAGGGGTCCTGGGGGGTGGGGGAGGGGAGGGTCTCAAAGGTTTTGCATTCGAGGGAGGGAAGGGGGCAGGCCAGACTTCCAATTCCGCTTTCAGGGTGTGCGCTATGGCGACTGCCAGGGTCCGGATTCCCTCAGAGCAGGTTCGGTGAGCCTCGAGGGCCGATGTGGCAGGGGACGTGAGAATTGCATCCCTCGGAAAGGGACCAGGGGGGGCCCGCAACCCCCCGGGATCTCCTATCCCGCCGGCCCTCGGACCGCAGAGCGAATGTATGCCGTCTCCGAATCAGAAGGCTTTTTTTATGCTTCCATTAGAAATTTGATCAGCAAGCATGAAAAACCGTAATTTTGTCGCAGAATCTTTACGACTGAAAATATACAAACCACAACGAGGGTGTGCGGCAGGAGGTAACGATCACGTAACATGCACTACTTATACGCAACTAAAATCTACAATGCTACAATTTCATGGAAACATGATACATAACAAGAGTCCCCTGCAACTAATTATTTAGTATCTGAATGGTAAAGAAGTGATTACTGGCTAGAAAGTTATTTCTCTACATATTTATCTGTGTTTCCATAAAAAGCATGGATTAGTAATGTTGAGCATGCATCATGCACTGCAGTCTTCTCTAACAATATTTCACTTACCTATTCTTTTTCTATGCTGCCTATTATGTTCTCTCATGGCACGTGGGAAAAACATTCATTTGAATTTATCGGTGTGGCAATCTATATCTCTAATCTTGTTTGTCTGATCCAGTCCAGCATAATACGCAAAGGTTCTTAGTATACATCTAAAATTTTCAGTTTGTTCTTCCTATCCGTTTTAAATTTCAGCTAAAGATTTAATCGGTATTTTACCATACAATCTGATAATGGTTCACATCCTAATTCCTCCGATAATTTTGATACTCTACTAAACCTATCGTAACACCGTTTAACACGCCTAGCTGTTTTATGCTGCACACTGTGCAGTTCTTTGATCAAACCTAATTCATTGGTATCCCATACACTGGCTGCATATTCTAATTGAAGAGTAACAATAAAATAGCAAACAAAGGACGCCGGTAACTTTCTTTGAACGAGTAATAATACGAAGATGGTGAATTTTTGTCCATTTAAATAGTTCAAAACTTTTTGAATCGTGTTGAACAGGGTCATTTGGTCCCGGTACTCTCTTGCTGCGAGGGTCTGGTCGCGAATGTGGTTCAAAGCCGAGCAAGGCTTGCATAGCAGAATAGGTACCCAAACTTTTTATACTTAATTGTATTGGCAGATCGGTAGTCATCACATTTCACCTTCGCATACTTGTTACACGTTAGGAGTACGCGCTGATTGTTTCCCAGTCTAATGAAGGAAGTCCTCTTTTAACTCCGAGAGCATGTATCGGTCGGACTCAAATCTTTCCAACAGGATACCCTCAATATTATGGTCGTTCCCAAAGAAGGGCGAGGATTATGAGAACGTTTCGATTTGGGCTGATTCATCCCTCGGATGCTAATTACACCCTATCACCCTCCCCTACAGGCACAAAAGCACTTTTCCCCTCGCACGAGAAGGGCTCTTTTCACAAGAAGGGTTCGGGAAGCGACGCACCTGGCGATGACCCCAGAGAGCTCCAGAGCCTCTCGGGAAAGACAGGATTCCCAGGGCCCAGCCCTTTCGACCAGAAATTCAAAAGTGATCGGCGCGTAAAACGATTTCCTCACTTTTTCTTCTCTCTTGTACCCTTTGACCGTCTGTTGCATTAATTCCCTCTTGGAATCAAATGATATACACGTTAGAGATGCGTGGTCATCCTCGGTATACTTAGATGAAGGAGTGGATCATGAAATTTTATTTATTTGGTCAATTAAGACCCTTATTAACGGCAAAATACGAAGGCTACAGGCTAAATATACATATTCCTAAGCAAGGGATCTATTTGTAAATTTAAAACCCAGTGAGTTAACCATATCAAACAAAAAGTAAAAAACAAAACAAACAATACATATCATGCATTAAGAGGTTTAGTAATTATATTCTAATCTAAACTTCACAATTAAAAAAGAAGAAAATAACAAAGCAGCCATGCTAAAACATACTATTAGGTCGGTTACCTTAGTTCTTACACCATAACTATCTTTACTATTCATTGATTCAAAATTAATATAATAAAAGATTAACGACGGCAAGAAAGGAAAAACTATATTTACTGAAGGAGCAGTGTTCACGAAAGGGGCTCTTGACAAAATCGAGTGCACAATGATTCCCTCAAAGCCTAGAGTGATATTAGTGATAAACTTAAGGTTTCCTGGACCGTTATTCGAACCACGGACCTTTGGCTAGCCGGTCCACGCTTCTACCCAGGATTTCTAATCCTAAAAGCAATTTAAGGGGTATATAGAGGAGCTGGGTGCAATTCCCTTTTACGGTCAATCAAAGATGACACCCCTAAGGTGGGATTGGGCTTGAAAGAAGTCACTGTCCGCGTGCATAGATCCTATAAATTACGCCAAAGGGCAGGAAAAGTTTTTACCTGCCAATGTGAACGGTAGAGAAAAAAATTTACAATCAAAGTACTTTTGATGGAGTTCCGCAATACGTTGCTATACGGTGAGAAAAACATAATAAAAAATACTTGGTGTTTTTATCCTTGACGATTGTGCTTTAGTTGTCAAAATCAATTGTATTTTATTAAAAGTACTATGAAACTATAGGTATTTTTCTTCATTGCGTCAAATTAATTTTGTTTCAAATCATCTGTCACCGACAGAGGATATCTTCAGCCTTTCTCGCAGCTTAAAGGAATAGATTTCTTTCAGGCATAATTGCGATATTTTAATGAATATTCGATATTAACCGATTAGAAAGCCACAGTGACATAAGTGACACCGGAGAGAAGACGAATCTGGTAAATGTCAACGAAAATCGTACATTTTCAAAGTTTAATGTTAAATGCACGTCCACTGAAAAATAGGAAAGAATGTTTGCTATCCAATGAATAGAGAAAAAGAACGAAATCGCTAGCCACCATGTATTTGAATGAATGGTAATATAAATCAAAGCAATATGAAGGATGAGAATCGCAGATGAACCAATGTGGATGTGTAATTACCTCCTGAAATAGAATTTGAGGCTTTACAAATATGAATATAATTTTTATGGGCATTTTCCTTGCTAAATAAAAACACTATGGGCCGGTTTCATCTGAATATTCATAACAATTTTTTGATGTTTTTATCTAGTTTGGGTTGCGGCCCATCCACCGTTTTCGCTCTTGACCTCTCGCCAGCATGAGTACTTGAGTGCTCTAATGACGACGTAATTTTACTAATTTTCAGCAGGTTATTAAGAGTATTAGTCCCTGAATGACAAAATAGGAGGATCTTCAAGTGCTTACAAAACATAAAATTCAAAATGTGGTTTCATTCCTCGAGCAAAAAATATTTGCGTTCCTATCGATCCCGAGGCTGTGAACTTGGACCAATTCTAAGGTTATGAAGAAGCCTTCCAACTTATCCACATTCTCATCTACTTATATACTTATCCCGATAGTACTGAAAGCCATTAAAAAGGATGAATTACACCAATTAAGTATAGCAAACGTGAGGATTGAGCCACAAACCTTATTGTGAGGAGGTTAAAAACCTAGGAGTAATCATGGACGAAAGTCTTTCCTGGTCATCTCATGTAACTAAGATATGAAAAACATTAAATAAGTCATTATTCCCTCTTCTCAGATTGAAACACTTCATTCTTGCCTCTCTAAAAAAAAACAATTACTATCCGCCTTAATTCTACCCCACTTTGACTACGCTGATGTAGTGTATGAAGATCTATCTCAGGAACTCTCATCAAAACTTCAACGCTCTTTCAACGCCTGTATCCGATTCGATTTCAATCTACAAATATCTGATCATGCAACAAATTTCATAAATAGTCTCTCCTGGTTGAAACCCAGTTCTCGACGTCTGTTTCATGCGCTTTCCTTACTGTATTCAGTTTTACACACTAAAATGCCGAAGTACCTCACAGACGACTTTCAGAAACTCATCAAAGTTCCAGGATCGAACACAAGAGGGAATCGAACAACTTTTATATGTATAAATATATTTAGAGTGTTTAGAGCAACTTTTATATGTATAAATATATTTCATGTATTGAGGAGGGGTTAGATCGAAGAGGTGACCTTTAGTCTCAAACTCGCCCCAATAAAGATGCTTATCTATATAGGTATCCATATCCACATGGTGGTGATATGAGCTATTAAAATAGATATTGACACATAAAATGACTCATTTAGCGATTAGATATTGGGGAACTCACTGGGAAAAATCACTGCAAATTCCCTATCAAATGAATGATTACAGTAATGAAAAATGGTAGGATTTGAATTGGCTACTCTAAACAAGCATAATATCATTCATATCATGTCTGTCGCAGCTCCATCAGAGACATTATTACTCCAGTAGTAGTTACTCTGAGAAAGTACCTAACGTACAAATAAGATCATTTGTGCCACGTGGGCCATTAGTAGCAGAAGAAATTTATAAGTATCGGAGTATGGATGGGACCCTCCCTGCCACACACCCTAGAGTTGTCTTGCAGGGTAGGCAGTAGGTATTAATAGGGTTTGATAGACACCCGATGTCGGCATTAGCCAGCTCTTAATGAAAGCAATAAGGGGTCCATAGAATAACTGATCCATACAACGGACATAGTACTGAACTCGAATTCACTCCACAAGGTGCCCACGTGGGAACCGGTATAACGATGTAAAATCGCATATGGGATTCGAACCTGGACCATCGGTACGAGAGGTCAGTACCCTAACCACCTCACCAACCCCTACTCATACAGATTTTATACCCAAAATATACAAATATGATATAATTAGCAGAATATAATTCTCTGAATTTTCTAAAATGTGTAATGCATTTTTAAAATACTTTTTAAGTATTTCTTTGCATGCTGGATAAAAAGTAGAACTGGTAGTATGTATCCAGCATGATATCACTAGAAATATCTTCTTGCGTACGAAGTATAAGTAACCTTTAATGAATGCACGTAGTGCGTGTGTGATGACATCTCACCCCCTGCCACACACGTCTTAGGTGGCTTGTAGGGTAGTCAGTAGATATAGATACAGATAACGTTAACAGGAGAATCGTTAGAATAAGTTAATCAGTTGATACAAGCGCTGAAGCTATCGTTCGCCACATCGAGAGGAATGTGATTAAAGAGTCGCAACCAAAGAAGTATGTACTACGCTAAGCCTTTGGCATGGATTTTACGGCTTTGATTCCAATGAGTAAATGAAAGAGGTTGAATGTACAGGAGTTGTGAATGCACACAGACTGACCGAGGAGATATGGGATCGATGTGAATGAGGTTGATGATATGGGAGCAGATGGACGAATCAAGTAACGAAGGGCAATGAGAAGACGATGGCGCGAAAGAAGTGCGAGAAGAAGAAAGTGGTTAAAAATCAGCCGAAGGATTTGTGTGGAATGAAGGGAGGGAGCGGAGGAAATCGACGTTTAGAAGACAAACGGAATAGCAGCTTCAGTTTTTCGCCCGTTCAGGCCACCACTTAAATGGAAGCATACGTACTCTGGATGAATCAGCGCCTCCAATGAAACTACGCCCTTGATTACTGATGCAAATAGCATCCACTGCGCCTCCATCTACTAAGGGAGTTGGCTTTAATTTCGCACGGACGCATTAGCTGTGGCATGGTGCTGCAATGCGGTCTCCTCCCCAACGTGCAGCCTCCCGCATAGCCGTGCATCATGCCCGCACAGACTTCCAGGGGCGCCACCCAATCCCATGGGCGCCACAGTCGCCTCCCCCCCCCCCCCCTCCACTACCCTCACGTTAATTAGCCGTCGCCTTTCTTCCAGCCGAGACGTCTCGAACCCTTTAAAAGGCGATGTTCCGCCATTATTATTACTCCGCGCGACGCTTATTGGATTCCTGCCTTCCTCTCGCGAGCGAGGGGGTTCGGAGTTCGACGTCCCTTGCACAACTTTTAATTGGATGAACAGGAGGCGGGGTGGCGTTTTCCCCTTTTTATTTCGCTGTCTCTCAATCCGTCTCCGCCATTCTCATTCAGCTTAAGTGGCGCGGGCAGGGGCGGCAGGCAGGGGCGGCAGGCAGGGGCGGCAGGCAGGGGTGGGGTTCGTTCGCGAGACGAGGGTGGCAGATGAGTGTACGTGTGGTTGGTCTGGAGAGGCTGCTTGGAGTGTTTGTTTGAGCCGAAGCCAAGAGTTCATTAGCCCCGGTAAATGGAAAAAGCACGCTTCTTTTATGCATGTTGTGCGAGGAGGATATTTACGGCAAAACATGGGAATTTCAGGAAATAAATCGCCGCGGGGAATATCTCCGTGCAATTATCGGATTCAGTGAGTTCGATTCAAATGAATACCACAGCCATTTTGACCACCGTCCATTTCAGAATGGTGCATCCTTGTTTTGTGTAAAGAGGTCCCGTAACTACCTGGTTTGTGAGAGAAAATTCTATGCTTAAAAATTTTATTACCACCCAGCGGTCAAAAAATTTAAATCGCGACTCAATAGTGGTACCATAAACTCAGAAAATATGTGTGAAATGGAAATTGCATGCAAAAGATCAAAGGGATTTGAGGATACAATACACTTGCGTCCCATTAACGCAATATGAATGAGTTGTGAAAGCGTATACCGTGAAATAAGTATCTTCGATTAAAATTCATGGAAACGAAGATGCAGGTGCATTATGAGTTGCAAAATTGGATTTCACAATTGGAAGCAACATATCAGCAATTGAATACCATAATTACAGCTACCGGGTAAAATACTCCGCCACACTGATTGCATTAATATTATGCTGTAGTGAATTTAATACAATTATTATTAGGATGAATACCCTGAAATATTTAAATAGAGTGAAGTTGTAACTGCTAACTATCTTCCAACTGGGAAAAAATTCCATGCGGTCAAAAATATATTTCAGTTAGTAGACTCACTGAAAATTTCCAGGATTACAAATAGCATATTGATTTAATTAGAACATACCAAGAAAAATGCAATTATTTTATAACTGGGATAAAAATATACCGTCAAAGGCTTTTTAAGCCTGAGATAACGAAAGGCAAAGACGCAAAAATAGTTAGATCTATAAGAGAAGGATGAAGCAACACAATAATGAAGGGCTCTCTGATGACGAAAATCTATTCTTAATATAGTAAATGTAATTTTTCTCCTCTGAATGAACGTCTGCCTTGGTCATAGAGCCAACGCTCTACAATTAAATTCAGAAACACAACCTCAGGTAGGATGGAAAGGACGCCCGCTTTTGGTTGGAGAAATTTAAATAGAAACTCCTTACAACACCCTCTAGGCTCTTGTCGATCTACACGAAATGACACAAAATCGATGAAAAGTTGGAAGGGTGGAAAAAATATCATTAATTAATGAGGAAATTTATTTCCGTGTTTCCGTGGTGGAAATTATCACAGCTAACCGTGAAACCAAATCCTTCTCCATCAATTTAAAAAATAATATATCAATAATGTTAACTCGCAAACATCCTTAAAATAAGAAATTAAAAATTTAAGTTGAAGACGTATGGTTTAGGAAATATATCTTCTTGAAATAACCTAGATTTAGCCTAGCTCTCTATAAATATAACTCATGAAGTAAATTAGTAGAAGGGATAATTTGTTTTTTTACCAATATATTTCCTTATTCTCGCCAATACTTGTAAAATTTTGTCAATATTTATTTAATAGATAAACAATAAAATCCAATGCTAATGTATACACAAACGTATAAGTGAGGAAATGTTTAATTAGAACGTGCATCTGGAGCATACCACTATATAGCAGCAAAGCATGACCGATAACAGCAGCAGAGAAGTTAAAGCTGGAAGCATTTAAAATGTGGTGCTACCGAAGAATGATGAAGATTAAATGGATCGACGGAGTAGGTAACGAGAAAGTCTTACGTACGGAGAGTAGAAGAAAAGAGGTCTTATTAACCTTAAAAACAAGACGGGACGACTTAATCGGACATGCATTAAGACACGATGGCCTGATGAAGACAATCGCCGAAGGAAAGGTGAGCGGGAAGAATGGAAAAGGCAGGCTTCGTATAAGATATACGGAGCAAGTTGTGAAGGATGTAAAAGAGAAAAATTACGTTAATGTGAAGAGGTTGGACGATAGAAGAATCGAGGGCTACGTCAAACCAATCTTAGTGCTGTTGGCCGATAACGATTATGATACTGTTTCAGAAAATGACCATGTTTTTATGTTTTCACGAGGGAACGAAACACATCTGATGGAATTCACTTCCACCGTATCAACTAGAAGCGCCCAAGGCTTCTCCGAGGTGTACGTACCACCGAAGCCATTCATTACATTCACAGCCCTTTTCGGTGTCATCGCAATTCTGTTCTGGCGATATCCCTGTTTCGGAAAGATTTCAATTAACCTAGAAAAAGTTTCCGAGATGCAGCCTCCGCAAGTTGACGCGGACAAACAGCGTACGACGAAGCACAAATAATGGACGGTCGCACCGCGGATGCAAGGATTGCCGCTAACAATTGCCGCTCGGCGACGAGTCGTTCCCGGTCCACCTCCCTCACCATTCGCCTAACCACTGCCACTCAATTTTTGGAGGAGGAATAATTCGATAGAGCGATTCTATAAAAATAGTAACATGAAGATCGAAAGCGTTGAAACCATAAGGTATTTAGGCGTAACAATCGCTAAAGATTTATCTGGGGAAGACACATCCGGGAAATATGCGGCCGAGCGAAGAGAAAGCTAGCATTTATAAACAGAGTACTTGGGAAATATGATAAGAAGACAAAAGAGCGATGTTAATTTTCACTAGGCCCCACCTTGAGTCTGTACCCAGTGTATGCAAACCGAATGAATTAGGTTCCATCAGAGAACTAGAAAGTGTGCAGAGTAGAGCAGCTAGGTTCGTTAATAGGTGTTACGATAGGTAGAGTAGTGTTTCAGAGTTAATACAAGAATTAGGGTGGGAGTCATTATCAGAGCGTAGGTTAAGTTACAGAATAAATTTATTGAAGAAATTTCTATCGGATAGCTTTACTGAAGATGTTAGGCACATATAAAAAAAAATCAGCGTATTATGCTAGATTTGACCAGATAAATAAGATTAGAGAGATAGATTGTCGTATCGATAGATTCAAAATGGCATTTTTCCCCCGTTCTATAAGAGAACACAATAGGAAGCATAGCAAATGTAGAGGAAATATTTTAGACTAGTCTTTAGTGCTTGATGCATGTATTAACAACCAATACCTTATTACAATGTAGATACTAACAATCTAGTTGCATGATACTCTATAGTAGCTTTTTTGCATTTCAATAGTGCATGCTTGGTGATCTTCACCCCCTGCCACACACCCTCGCTGTGGGTTGCAGGGTATCGCGTAGATATAGATGAAGGATTGCAGAAGAGGGAGGGAGTTGTGGACGACTATCACCCTCTCTTCATTTTAGCTGGAGCACGCGCGTCATTTTCCAAATATAAAATTGACAACCGAGTGTGAGTGCGCGTAACGTGGCGGGCAAAGAGGAAATGACGTCATAAACGAACAACCACGCGGGAATTTAGGGTGATTGATAAATCAGAAAACAATACAAATCGTCCGGGACAAGAAGACAGGACAACTTAGTCCGGCTACATCATCAGACATGATGGCCTGATGAAGACAATTGTTGGACTAGTGGACGAGAAGAATGGCAAAGGAAGACCTCGCATGAGATACATGGAACAAGTGATGAAGTATGCGAAAGTGAAGAAATACGTAAATATGACGAGATTAGCCGATAGAAGAACTAAGTGGAGAGGTACCTCAAACCAATCTGTGGATTAATGATGATGATCCAAAATCGGCACTTATCGACATGTTGTCCCACTTAATTTTTTCTTGGTTCCAATCAGGCTGACGGTAAAGAAATAAAAATTTGGACACAATGGACAAAGTTTAGGGGTCGCACATCAGCTTCAAACTATGTGAAATAGCTATTTTCCTCAAAAAGTATACATTTATCTAATATACAAGTGTCTGGCGGTCGAGCAGGTAGGTGTTTCTCATGGGTGGTGATTTCACATATTTCGAGAAGTACATTAGATGAACAACAATGGGAATCATTGTCAGGCCGTAGCCTGAAATTTGGACTGAATTTCTTAAGTAATTTCCAAGATAATATTTTCTCTTATGACGTTAGAATAGTTTTCGAACTCCAATTTACTATGGTTGGCTGAACCATAATCATAAAATTAGAGAAATTGATTGCCGAACGGACAGATTCAAAATGTCCTTCTTTCCTCGTACAATTACGGATAAGAAAAACTGTAAACTTATGGAATAGTAAAAATATAAGTGAATCAGTGGATAGCGTAGGTAGTTGCATAATGGTATAAGGGCTTCAAGCTAGCACAACTAACAGCATATTATTGCATGCTTGCTATTTTTGTTTCGCTACTTTTATATTTTTTTAAACTGAATTTTAGACCAGAATACAACCAATCCTTGCTGATTACTAATCCTTTTTATATATGATATTAAATACATTTTTGGTTTAAACTCACCCCGTGCCACACACATTTATAGTGTCTTGCAGGCTATTATGTTGATACAATTGCACAAATAGACACCATAACGTTTTCGAACGATGTGATTTACGGTAGAGGGCGGGGATTTAAGGAGTTATTGGTCTTATTTGCTTCAGGTAGGCAAGCTGGTCATTGGGAACAAGGGAACAGCCATGAAAATCCGCATTTCGAAGAAGAATATTATTTAATGGGCAACCTCTGATAAGATATTTCCATTGTTTAGAACTCAATATTATTAATATTCTAATGTCTTTCATTTAAGATAACATATATGTACCTTGTGAACAAATTTGTAAGAAAACAATTGGGAAAGAACGTTATTTTCTGTAACGACGGCCTTACCGATCAACTGTCACTTGGACATCTTTACATCATTTTCATAATAATTATTTCTTTCCTTAGAGATTTCTGCTAACTAATATTGCCTTTGCTGTTCAATTTTGCATAAGTTATTATGTATAAGGAAGTTTTGTCCCGCGCCGCGGGATCCAATGTAAGCATCTGGTGTTTGCCAATCGTAGTTGCTGAGTGAAGTTTTCTCAGGTCCTCCACCGGGTTACTGCGTCCATCTCCGCCGACGTTTCGGGAATCGAAACGTCGTGACGTTTCAATTCCCGACACTGCCATCATCTTCAGAAGCCCTGATTCGGGTGAAGGACCCGAGAAAACTCACTCAAAATAAGCATGCTAACGACGTGAGCGCTTAGAGTCGGAATACCAAAAAAGGACTTGTTACTTAACTCCTACCGTCGAGAATATCATCCCTAAATGTACCTTTAACGGTAATAACATATTGGGCCACCCCTTGCTCCAACAATCCCATATCCTCCCTATTTCAATCTAAATTCTCTTGTAGGAAATTCCTTTAAGTATCCACTCAATACCTCACCTGGCTATCCATCTAAACCTATAATAAACCTAAATACCGCACCTTTACTCCCTTGGAAAAAGAATTGTTCTCCTCCTAGTTCGTACAAAATAAGTAATAATGGAATTACAAACGTGGAATCCATAAATATCTTGGAAAAAGACTAACACAATATCTTTCCTGGGGTAAACACATACGTGAAATAATGGGTCAAGCTAATCGTTGACTGGGATTCATCTAAAGAGTATTGGGTAAATGTGACGAACATGTACGAGAAATCGGCTCCTTTTCCCTTGTAAGACCTCATTTAGAATATGCTGCCAGTGTATGGGATCCCTACGAAATCGGTCTAAGTAATGAACTTGAACGTGTGCAGCGAAGATCGGCAAGATTTGTATAGGGGCGGTACGATAACTAGATTAGCGTAACCAGTCTATTAAATGAATTAAAATGGGAATCAATGTCAGATAGTAGGTTGAAATTTAGACTTAATCTCCTAAATAAGTTCCAAGATAATATTTTCAGTGATGACGTTAAAAATATTTTTCGAACCCCAACTAACTATGGTAGACTGGACCATAATTACAAAATTAGAGAAATTGATTGCCGAACTGACAGATTCAAAATGTCCTTTTTTCCCCGTGTAATTTGGGATATGAATAGCGGTAAATAAGTCCACTACTAGTGAATCAATCCATAGCATAAGTAGTTGCATGTTGGTATAAGGACTTGAAGGTAACCCAACTAACAGCACGTTTTTCCATGCTTAGTTTGCTATTTTTATCTTTTTGAATAGTGCCGTTTATACTAATATATTAATACTAATCCTTTTTTATGCATGATATGTAGTGCACGTTTGGTGAGAATTCACCCACTGCCACACACCTTTGTGGTGGCTGGCAGGATATTATGTAAATATTTACTCATTGCAATCTTTTCCGCATGAGCCATTTTCACCTCTCCCCATAAAAACTGATTGCACTCCATCACCCCGGAGACACCGACTGCTTAGCAAACGGCAACGCAACCATTTCCCACACAACAACCACCTACTCACAAAGAGCTATTCCTACCGCCTCCAAAAACTCTAGATTCGGGTATGGTGTCCACACTTTTCCTCACCATATCTCACCTTTTCCAGATTAATTCCTATCCTTTTTGAATCTATTCCTCAACATTTTTGCTTTCTCTACTCTCATTCCACCGAGCCATCATAAAACTCTGGACAAGAATATACATAAAATACCCTTGTAGCAAACTACCAAATAATGGCTACTTTTCCTCTACCCAAACTTGCCTTTTAGTAAGTTCACTCTTGGAGTAAACTCACTCTTGAGACGGCAATATAGAGTAAATGCCTCATTTCAAAAAGGACGAAAGGAAAAGAGGTAGCAAGCTAAGGCGCTGGATCAAGACGTTGAAGCTAAGAGGTTTCCTCTCGGATGCAGAGCCGCTGGAGAGAAAGACAGTGTATCTACATCCGTCACACCCGGAATCGGCCTTTGGGAAATCGGCGCTCAAAGTTACGCGTCTACATCTAGATAATACCCTGAAAAACACCGGAAAGGTGTGTGGCTGGGGGTGAACCATCACCAAAAATGCATTATAAATCATAGAAAAACTTACTGCCATGTTATCGTGCGAAAATAATACTGCTCCGCTTATAAAGTACTTATTGAAACCACGCCTCACTACCAGCACGTCGAGGAAAATATTAATGATGTAGTTACGAGACACGTGAAATGATAGCTATAAATGTGACTAAATCGTTAATTAATACAAAGTAATCTGATAGTTTCTGATTATTAAGTGATTTATACAAATAAACAAAATTATGCATTTATATTTCCTAGAGGATGCAAGAGTTAGTGGTGTTAAAACATTTACACGGTAAAAAATCACAACATTCTAATTTCTATACCAAAATCTACTATACTTATTCTGATTACCCTATGTACTTTCACTATAACCTATTACTGTCCCTAACTGTAGGTGAAAACAATGAATTCTTGAACCTCTCCGTCTTACTAACTATTCCTCTCATTTTATCTTCAGATTTCGTGGTCGCCTGCGGAGTCTTTTCTCGGCTGCTTCACCTCAGCCTGCATCGAGACGCACATCGGCTCTGTCCAGCAGTCAGCGGTTGCTGAGAAGACGAATGTCAGCAGTCAGCGGTTGCTGAGGAGAAGCGAAGGTCAGCAGAGGACTTATGCACCTGAGCAGTGCACGTTGTGGCTGATAAAAGGAAGGACTTTACTACAGAAAGGAAAAAGGGTAATACGAAGCCTGGAGCCAGCATTAGCCTACTCTTAGACACCACGACTCATCCATTGGATGGTGAACTGTACTTGAAGTACTCTTCGCACAACCAATACCAAGGCCTGAAACTGAACACTCAGAATAGAATGCAAGTACCCTAACCTCCACAGCAACTTCATCCCCTAATTTGTCATTTCAGAATATTCCTCGGGTTCCTCTTACACTTCCTGAACCCATTGATAATAGTAATAATTTCTATAATGATCAAAGGTGCCCCCAATTACGATCATTGTAATATATATGGACAACACATTTAAAAACACCCATGCCCTGGACAGATGAGTTTTACCCAGGAGGGACTCGAACCCGCGACCTTCGGAATGGCAGGCGAGGACTTAACCCCGCCGCCACCGAGGCCGTCTATCATCATAGGTCCACCGTGGAAGTGTCTGTAAATTTCGGTTGTGCGCGTCTTTAAAGTTCGATGAAACGATGAATTAACAACATATTTCTGCTATTTATTTCTGAAAACATTGTATCATCACTAGTCAGCAATCCTGGGATTTGTTTGAAGAAGCTCCTATTACCTAATATCTTTATATTTACGGTATCTCTTCTCTTTCGTACCCTTCATCCAATGTTTCATAAATCTCATACCTGCCTTTTCCAAACATCCCGTTCACTTTTCCTTCTACGATTGTCTTCATCAGATCATGGTGTCTAAAGATATGCCCAATAAAGTTTTCCCGTCTTCTTTTTGGGGTTTCCAGCAGACCTCTCTTTTGTCTCACTCTTCTTAGGACTTCTTCGTTTGTCACTCAGTCGATCCATTTAATCTTCATCATTCTTCTGTAGCACCACATTTCGAATGCTTCCACCATCTTATCCTCCACTTCTCTCATCATCCATGCCTCACTACCATAAAGAAACATGATCCAGATGTACGTTCTGAAGAATAGTTTCCTCACTTTTACATGAAATTCTACATTCCCAGTTGCAAGCAGATTCTTCTTTTGGTAGAATGCCCTCTTTGCCTGGGTTATTCTACTGACCATTTCTTTCTTGCTTCGTCCATCGTTCGTTACTCGGCTTCCCAGGTTACAGAAATCTTTCACCTCTTCAAGGTTTTGTTTTCCTAGTTTAACATTGGTATTTGCCTCTTCTCCCTTGCTGCATACCAATATTTTAGTCGTCTTCTTATTGATATTTAGCTGATATCTGGCCATTGTTCTTTCCATGGTTATAACAATCTTATTCAGAAAAACATTTACAAAACCAAATGTTGGAATAATGCTGGAGATAAGGGTTGTACATTGAAACTTGGCACGTGAACTTTTTTGCATTGCATTATTTTTATTTACTCATTGTAGAAGAATGAAAACTTTGAAGAGTTAATTGAGTAATGTTATATTGGAATAAATGGTTATTTAGGAATTTAATTTACTAATAAAATATATTTAGATAGTAAAAAGACTAGCCAGATAACAAGATATACCCTAAATTCGTCAGCATTACTTTTTGTGCTCAAATACTTTGTATTTCAATTAGACAAAAGGTACATGAATTGTTGGAAAATTTATGTATTTTTTAAAAGTTTACAAAAGATGACCCTGAAACTTCGACTTGATTTTATTTATAATTCTCAATATATTAGCCGAGAATATGTCGTGTTGTCGCAAGCACCCGACCTCAGTTTCTTTTCGATTTCGGCAAGCGCTGATTGCTTCCTCAACCCAGAGCTATAACTTGAGGACATTTGGATGTTTCAACGTTTCATGCTTGGTAATGATAAAATCATGAATCTGATATTATTTATTGCTTACCCTCATTCCATCACCATACACCATCCATTCCCAGCTTCATTTGAGGCAGAAATCTTCAACATTTCCCTACAAAATGATGAAATAAACGTTTTAGTGCGACTAATAATGCAATGCTTGGATAATTAAAACTACCTGGAATACAGGCAACATTTTACAACTGAGATTTGTGGAAGACCTGATAACTATGCTAGCATTTGATGTAGATTAAAATTTAAAAAGTTTATCATGGAAGTGTTCCAACATCTGTCACGAAAAAGTGAACTAGCCGACCCTCAGATTAATCTTTTATTTAAATTTACCCTTTTCTACCATTTTAAAAATGTCCAGCTCCGAAACACAGTCATGGATGTAAATTTTAGCCAAAAGTTTGCCAATTCATAAAATTCTATTTCGCTGAAACCAATTTGAAAAAATCAATCGTTTGCATTTCACGTGGAATATTCACTTTGTCCAAAATCGTTCCACATATGAAATATCAAAGGGAAACAATAAAAGTGTGTTTTATAGTAAAAAATATTCATCAACTGAAAATTTCAATACTTGAAATACTAGAAATAATATCAAAATTCGTAATGACTCTTTGAGGCTTCAAGTCGTGTCCGATCCAGGAACGATGCTGTAAAACGCACAGTAACAAGTTAATTAATATATTTTCACCTCAGGGGAAGGTAACGTAATTTAACTGTCAAACTTTCGCCAGTATAGTAAATCCATTTGAATTAAATATTCGTATTCAGCAAAAGATGTTCGCCAATAGCCTTCACAAAGTGACTACCTTTTCGCAAATACGGCGATGAAATGTGTGCAGTTGGACTCGAGAGAAAATACATGATATTAATTTAGAGTTCCAATACTCCGTTAAAGAAAAAAACATTTTTAAATTTTTCAATAGGTTTTAATTTTTATGCAATGATTTATTTAATGAATCCATGGACAGGGCTGATTTGAACAAAGGAAGATATTTGGAAATGAGTAGTAGGTAAACATTACTTAAAAACAAGCAGAGCGGAAACCGAATACAGGCACACACACATACTTATGCACAGCACCCTTCAAGCATTTTCTATGGCCTGTAAAAGGGAGAAAACCATCACGAGAATGCACTTTATACGCAAATTAATGGATAAATTACTACCTAATAAATTGAACGTGATATATAGAGCAAGTTTTTAAAGATCTGAAAATAGGAAAATCACGAATTCAAAGACCGCGAAATGGCCGCGAAAACTTTAGCGGCCTTACCTGCTGAAATTGCACATTAGCAAGATTACGTTTTTACGGGACCGGTCACGGTCAAGGCGAATGATTTTTTCTCTGTGGAATTTCTTGCGAAATAGGAAAATCACGTAATAACGAAGAGGTTAGATGATTAGGGAATGGAGTGGAGAGCTGCATCAAACCGATCTTAGGATTCTTTATCCACTATGATGATTAAGAGAAACGCGAGAGTTAAGCATGCAGCAGGCGAGTAAGTATAATTCAATGAAAAGCAACTGAAAAGAAATGCAATTTTTACTAATGGATTAGCCGATGGCTTTCATGCACTGAAATACGTTTTACATAAGGCATATGATAGTGTACGCATGAATATCTTTAGGAATGCACAATACTACCTACTTATCTGGTTAGAATAGGTACTTTAATATCATCGTTTTCAACACTTCACTCTATCTATATGTCAATCTCACGCATAATTTTTTTTGATCTAAGGAGCAAAATTTGTGGGTGTGCTTAGAATATTACCGGTATAATCGAAAAACAAGTGGGCTCAAAAGTTACACAAAATGTTATGTCTAAATTCAAACATTGAATTGTTGTTACTCCTACCCACGATTTTAAAGTAAACACTAATGCAATTATCATAACTACCGTTAAAATATATAGGAAGACGTACTTTGCTGCTTACTTACTAAAACCGAATCTAAAACAAGGAGGAAGGAGGTAATCTGAGGAGAAAATCTAGAATGGCATCGCATACAAACCCCGACTTCCTTCGCTGCGGGTAGCAATACGTGATTAGGATCCCCGACCAGATTAATGTCCGAAGAATTAAGACACCCTGCACGGTGGTTTTTATAGAGTCAGTTTCAGTAATACATCATTTACCCATATAATCCGCGAATGAGAATTCAAATTCTACATAGAAAAGTAGCCTTTAAGAACATAGAAGTCGTTGAAAAATACTCCCGTAAACAAGGCACAGGGTGTGAATACAAGAGAGCCACCTTAGCGAACCAAAGTTTAAAATAGATGCTTGCTTTCTCAAAAATATTATTACTAGTATGACTTGGTTTATTACATATACAAAATAAGGAAATATAGATATCTTAAGGGAAAGAATTTTTCTTGCGTTTTTCCTTCTTTTGAGGGAACGAGGGGTTTTCAGTTATTAATGTAGATGCAGAGAAAAGCTACAGGGCAAAGAAGACAACTGGGCTGATTTGAGGGTATTTACCACAAAAATGAAATATAATGAGTGGGATCGATAATGAGCATAAGAATGCAACTTTTTACCCTCTCAGCAATCCTAAATTCCACTTTCACGCCTTGAGACCGGTTTAAAATAAATAGCGCGAAGCTAACTTCAGTACTTAACGAAAAATTAACTTAACGATGCTGGGTATTTTATTAAAAAATAGCGTGGACTGGAAGTCGTATATATCCTAATCTCTAGAACTAAACCTGAATGCTTATCGTTTAGCTAATTCTTCAGTGCTCACAGTCGGAAAGCTTCTGGAAATATACTGTCATCTATTCAAGAAAACTGCCGTACAGTCTGGCGGAAAATGGAATAGACATCTGGTGCATATTTTCCACCCCATGATACATGGCACATATTAACAAAGCACTGAATAAAGTCGCTGAAACAAACGACTAATATACTGCGCTGTTAAGTTAATTTCACGTTTATTTAAATTCGACCAAATGATATGCTAATTTTTCTGTAGCTTAAGACGGGTTTTTTAGCTACTTTTTTCTCTACAAACGCCTCCACTGCCGGTAGGCTTTCGATATCTCACACTAAGTCTACACTAACGTTAATTTCACGCTAACTTTTCCTATAAACCCTCCTTTAGCTTCCCCGCAGAGCTCCGTTGCCCCCGTAGCGGTCCAGTACGAGATTCAAGGCAGTAAGTCTGCCGCAAAAGAGCGCAGCTCCTTCACAGGGATGCTCGACTATAAATATGAGTCATCTCCCAATCTGTTCGTAAATATGTCGGGAAAGTTAACGGGTGCGTTCGAGATTTCTATCGCTCCGCCGTTGAGGGAAGTAAAGTGCGAAGGACACGGACCCGTACACATTTCTCATCTTTGTTCCTCGCCTTGACTGGAACAAGCATTTGCACCCTGACCTTCTGGTTTCTTTGAGACGGAGATAAGGGGCTCAAGACGGCTGGCTCGAGCCATTTCAGCACCCACAGAGGCTAGAGAGTTCCCCTTGAACGAGCCGACAGACACGGCACGCAAAACAGCTACTCACCAACGCCAACACGTCGAAATATATTTTTTAAGCTATATTTTATGAAACGAATGAACTATTCCGTATGATTATCACTAGTTTTTTTTCTACATTCCATTTCTATATATGCTAATATGCCTCAATCTTCGCTGAAAGCATGTTGCCAGTGAAATGATTAATGCTGATGGGTTTGTAACTTCTACGCACTTGAGATCGCCTAATGGCAAAAAAATATATCTATCATAGATATATTTTACCCTGAATAAAATAGTTATATCCTGGACTACAGGCTCCTTTACAGTGCTTAGAGGGTACAGTAATGAGATGTCTAAGATGTTTTCATGTAGTAGCAGCATTGCGGCTCTTAGTTGCACGAACGTAGTTCATATTTGGTCATATTCACCTCCTGCCACACACCCTCGCGGTGGTTTGCAAGGTAAAATGTAGATGCTAAGATGTGGTTCGGGTCACTATTACCCGTAGAGACAGAGATGTTCCGTTAAAAAAATGGATAGTGTACCCAGGCATGAAAAGTTAGTCCAAGAGACTATGTTTTACGATTTAAATTCAGTTCAACAGATTTGAAGAGAACATCGTCACATCGTCCACCAGTAGGTTAAGGACAACATAGTAATTGTGAGCAATAGATTTTGTTCAGGCGAAAGCCGCTGGAGAAAGTCGTTTGTGGTACTGACATCACGATAATTCCACTTCCTAAGATTGGAAAATAATTTAAATACCGTACTTACACAAATGACGTCATCACTCACTGATTATATATATCGCTAAATAATTGACATTGCGTTTGGGAACGCAAAGTCAATTATTTAGGAAGGAAGGATTGAAGGAAAGAAGCATTATTATAGGAATAATTGCAACGCAGCGCAATTCTTCCTATATGTAATGAGTAAATCATACGATGGACTCAAGCCAAAATTATCAAATAAATAAGTAAATTTTGTAGTAATCATTATAAACTACTTTGGAGGAAATTCGTATTTTTTCCCAATCTCGATGGTATAGTACTTCGCCACATGGTATGGTACGGTTAAAAATTTTGGAGGTCAATTTTAAGACTTAAAAATACTTTTGGAAAGGTGATAATTTGTGGTGTCACTAGTCGATGGTGGAACGCTGAAAAGGTGTCTGCGGTTCAAAACTGTTGCATCGGGTACTACATTAGAGAAATCAAAGCCTTAGGAGATTTTGAATTCATGTAGAATCGAAATCCACAAGCGTAATAGAGAAAATAAGTAAGACAAGTGCTGGGTGAGACACTAGAGCAGAGAAAGTTGTGGATCCTGGAGAAGATTTCGAGATAATGTCGGACATTGAAGACGGTGAAAGAGAGTATATTGGTCGGTGAGAGAGGGAGGGTATATATGAGAAATATCAGGTATATAGCATCTGCATTTACACCTACCCTACGATCCACCGCGACGGCGTGTGGCAGGGGGTGAAGATCACCAAAAATACACCCTTTACATGCAACTGAGAGCTACCATCCATGATGAAGATAGAAAGGATTGACCGAGTGACAAACGAAGAAGTCTTAGAAGAATCGAACGAAGAAGAGTTAGAGAGAAGTCTGCTGAAAACTCATAAAAGGAGGCCGGACTGCATAATCGGCCATATCTTAAGAAAAGATGGCCTGATAAAGACAATTGTCAAGGGAAAACTGAATGGGAAGAATGGAAAGGCAGGCCTCGTGTTAAATATATGAAACAAGTAGTGAGGGATGTAAAAGAGAGGAATTACGTTAATAAAAAGAGGTTAGCCGATAGAAGAATCGAGTGGAGGGCGGCGTTAAATCAATCTTAGGAATGCTGACCGATGAAGATAAGATGATAAGCTACCAAGACCTACTTGATGCAACTGCCATTCATGCAATGGTCGGTTTAAAAAAGATCTGTTGCAACCCTGAGCCGGAAACTAGTTGCGTGAAACGGAAATTATTGAACAAAAGCATCGCAGGCACAACCAATTTTGTATTAGTGCTAGCGGTACTTCAGATACGAGATACTAAAGTGGGTTTTCTAGGCCTCTAGTTTTCAGGGTCTCGTTCCTTAAGTAGTCCTACACCAGTGGATATAAGAAACTTGGTGTGAAATGTGGAGTCTTGGATAACAGTTTTCTCGCTTGTTGTCCAAAGGCAGGACGGGCTAGTTTGCCTGGAACCAGCACTTTTATCGCCCCCAGGGAAACGATATCGGGCGTAATTGTGGTCATTTGTGGCGAGTGAATGTGGTGCGCTGGACGAATAACCGCACAATCCAAACACGGCCACGCCCGAAAACCATCCCCCCCCCACCCCTGGTCGACCTTGGAATAAGACTGACAAATGATCTTTCCTGGGGTAAACACATTCGTGAAATAATTGGTCAAGCGAATCGTAAACTGGGTTTCATTAAAAGAGTATTGGGTAAATGTGACGATCATGTACGAGAAATCAGTTACTTTTCCCTTGTTAGACCTCATTTGGAATATGCTGCCAGTGTATGGGATCCCTACGAAATCGGTCTAAGTAATGAACTTGAACGTGTGCAGCGAAGATCGGCAAGATTTGTAAAGGGACGATACGATAATTATATTAGCGTAACCAGTCTATTAAATGAATTGAAATGGGAATCATTGTCAGATCGCAGGTTGAAATTTAGACTTAATCTCTTCCACAAATTCCAAGGCAATATTTTCAGTGATGATGTTAAAAATATTTTACGAACCCCAACTTACTATGGCAGACTGGACCATAATCATAAAGTTAGAGAAATTGATTGCCGAACTGACCGATTCAAAATGTCCTTTTTCCCTCGCACAATAAGAGATACGAATAACGGTAAATATGTCCTATCCGAGAGTAGCAATGAATAGCATTGGTAGCTGCATGTTGGTATGAGTACTTAAAGCTAACCCTACTAACAGAATGTTTTTGCATGTTTTCTTTGCAATTTCTATCTTTTTTAAATAGTGTAGTTCTGACTACTATATTAATACTATTCCTTTTTTATGCATGATATGTAGTGCATGTTTGGTGAGAAATCACCCCCTGCCACACACCCTTGTGGTGGCTTGCAGGGTATTATGTAGATGTAGATGTAGATGACCCCAGCTGAATGCGGCTCGCGACCACCCGAATGGTTCGGAGGAAGGCAATAAGGGGAACGGGATGATATGTGACGCGCCGAATGTTCACATAAGGGGTGTGGCCCAACCTATTAAGCCTTCCGTGACCAACACACCAAACCTTATTAAATTAAAATACCTCAATTTCTGATGTTTGCACTAATGTGTGAAAATTCAAGGCACAAATTAACTTCACATTAATAAACCATTCATTAATTTCATGAATCTCTAGTTTAAAATAGCGCTAAGTCGTTTTAATATGTTGCTGTAGTAGATGCTTAACAACATGGACCCCTTTGGAATATTTGACGAGTTAATAATGTTGCAAAATATGTACGTCGCTTCTATATAAAAGTTTATTAAAAATACATTACAGAACCTCCCTTAATATTATCACTTTGTTATCTGCCTGGTAATCAATCCATACGCCTTTCCAATAGTTATGGAAATCGCTGAAATTAATGACATTTCTATTCTTCCTCATCAGCAATCTATTCAGCGTAAATATTTCCAAAGTGAGCCAATCACGGGCCTTCACAGTTCAGCATTTCGCAAGAGCGCGCTAAAACGAACATCTGACGGCCATTTCTTTTCAAATATTTTTCCAGGGCACAAATCGGAAATCACAATATGTATAGTGATTTCAATAAGAATAGGAAGTTGAGGTCACTGTCACCGTCAGTATGGAACTTTCTGAGGAGTTTGATCTATTGATGGCAATTGCGACAATGCAGAGGAAAAATCCATGATCCCAACCCTGAATGCTGAAGGCAGGTGCAGACTGTGAAGCTTTGACCTATTACGGTGACGTCCTATTACTATAGCGAGAGTTCGAATCCCGGAGGATCCCTCCAAGGAATTCCACTTTTAAAATCATTGAGTAATATGCGGATAGTGCTTGTAGTTCGATTCACCTAAGGGTTTAACTCCGAGGAAAATGTTGTCAATGTATGACTTCGACGGATTTCTGTGTTTCCTGCCACCTCTTCTTCATTCCTTTCTGATACTATTCATCCACCTATCCAATACATAGTTATTTAAGCTTCTTTTTAGGATGAAACTGATCCTGCCAGTATTTTACAAGACTGCCCTCATAATACGCATTCTAAAGGAAAGGAATTAGCCTTTCACTCCTCGTTCTTTTCAATTTAATTTATTCCTGAGATCTTCGTTTTGCCGTTTCAATACATCCTGACATTGATATTTGTTCCCACTCCACTCAGTACACAACCCCAATTTTTTATCTTCAATTAAACTTCCTATTTTGATACTTTCTATTCTCTCCTTTGAGAAAAAACTCCTGCTTTGATACTATACCAACGATACTTTTACTGGCCTAAATTTGTGGAACTCCTTCATCATATGCTTGAAAAAATACATTGAAATACCACAGAGGATTCTGTGAAACCATATATTAGAATATTTTTCAAGTTTATACATTTTGCATTTTGTACTAATGGAGTAGCATGTTTTGCATGCCGGTATGATATTAAGTGTCCTCGCTGACTCATAATGCATATGCCTGGTGATGGTTCATCCCCATTCACACACACTTGCGGTGCCATGCAGGGTATTATTTAATGTAGACTTCCAGCATTATTTAGTTAATGGAGTAGATGAGAAAATTGTCCGCAATAATGCGATCCTCAAAACCTGGTGTGACCTTGAGAGATGTGAGCAGAGTTTCTTGTTGCGTGCGCTGAGAGTGACCCTGAGTGACGGGCAGATGGAGAGATAACGCATATTTCTAAGGTCATCCTGAAAAGGGATTTAAAGGGCACAGCCAATTGAAAGAGAGAAAAGCTGTTGTGAAATGTTGTAGAACGATGGTGACTTGTTGGGATTACAATATGTATTTCTGAGCTACATCTGCATCTCATAATACCCTGCAAGCCACCATAAAGGTGTGTGGCAGGGAGTGAATTCTCACCAAACATGCACTACATATCATTATAGCAAATATTCCACAGAGAAAAAATCATTCGCCTTGACCGAAACTTGATTTTTTTTCGCTTTGGAATATTTGCTGAAGTGCAACTTCAGCTGGTAACGCCGCTAAAGTTTTCACAGCTAGTACGTGATCTTTGAAGTAACTACATATCATGCATAAAATAGGATTAATATTAATATATTAGTCTAAAGTTCACTATTTTAAAAGATAAAAATAGCAAAGTAAGCATGGAAGAACATGCTGTTAGTTGGGTTACCTTCAAGTCCCTATACCAACATGCAACTACCTATGCTATGGATTGATTCACTCGTATTGGACATATTTACCGCTATTCATATCCCTAATTGTACGAGGAAAAAAGGACATTTTGAATCTTTCAGTTCGGCAATCAATTTCTCTGATAAAGCTAGATGTGCGGAATAGTAGGGGTTAGTTGCAGCAATAATTTCGGGAAGAAGATCGACCCCTTAAACACTGGGTCCAGGTAGGAGTTTTCAGGGAATGGAGGATGGATGGAGAGAAACCCGGCGTCGGCATTAGCCTGCTCTTTGCTAAATGCGCCAAGCGGACCACAACTTAACGTCCCATCCGACGGACGGAGTACTGGACTCGAAGTGTTCTCCAAATGACACTCAAATAGGGAGGATGTGTGGCAGGGGGTTAACTATCAATAGGTATGCATTATCAATATCTTCTCCGCTTATGCACTACTTACATGAAGCCAGGAGGCATATTCTATCACCAGGAGAAAAAATATTAATTACGCAGTTGTGAAACACTTGAAACGTTGGGTATAGATGACACTAAATACACAATGAACCCCTGAATGGCAATCCTGAAGTAGGCATAATGCTTAGTAAGAGTGCCGGAATGTGTATGAAAGGCTTTCTGTAATATAGTAAAAGAATAGTAGGTAAAGATAGAGACGAAACCTGCAGATATATTTTAAGGTGCATGTTTACATGCCTGCGTCAGACTACGAAGATGAGGAAGTATACGTCTATGTATTAGACGTATTCTACGTCTATTTTCTACTTCCATTCTACTATCATATGTTCGTCTATTGAAGTAGCAAAACAGGTAAGAGGAAAGGAAAACTTTGAGGGGATTGGAACTCTGTAGACGAATAGTGTCAATATGGAAGATAACTGGAAAATAAGGAATGGGATATCGAATTAAATACCTACATAAAATTCTACAAACTACACAAATTAGTGGCTGCATTCACATTGCATAAAAATCACAGCTATCGGATATGTACATGGCAAATGCAGAAAGTTATAAATATATTTCAAATTGACCACAATTTAGAGAAGTCGAGATTCATTAACCCGATGAAGGACTGCAAAAGCTACCCTGGGGATTATATTGAAAGCGATCACAAAAGAAATCTAAAAAACCTGAAAGCTTTGTAAGCCCCAATATTCTATTCCCAATACCCGTGAGTCATTTGTTTACCATCACCACGCCCACTATTTTCTTAGGTGTGACTCTACTAATTTTGTTAGAGAAATAACGGGCGATGCTAAAAATGATAAAAAAATTTTGGTCCCTGGTAAATACAAGGATAAAAACGTCTGGCATCCCTAATTTATTGGCCGCTGGAGGTGCAACATATGTCGGAGATAGCAGACCTTCAGCTTTTGAATGGTTACGTTTTTTTCCAACTTCACCTCTTGCCTCTCCCAGGAACTAATTTCATCTCTTTCATTCCATTTACACTTATTTATTTGCGTCAAATTCCACCACTCCCCTAGAAAACTTATCATCACCATCAAATATGCGCATTGCAACACGAACTGGGTATGATAATATATGTAGTTTCACTTTTTCTCATTCGTTCATTACCACCCTCCACTATCCAATTCACATTACTCTCAACAGGTTCTTCTTATCAGAAACTTTTTTCAATCCATGAAAGAATCAAATGTGACTCCCATTCTGAAATCTCAACCCAAAGATAATGTTGAGAATAATTTCCCAATTCCCATATTACCAGTGTTGTCTATTTAATTTGAAAATTTTCTCTATGATTGAATACTGCACTTTTCCACTTATCTCGCCTTTCCAGCATGGTTTTCTTCCCAGAGGATTCTGCCTCCTAACCTTGCTATCTTGTATATAAACGCTGCGTTCTAAAAAGATCTCATTTGGTCCCCACAGTTGAATATCTGTTACATTCAATTTTCGTGAGCTTGCGATGGCGATCATCATTCTTCTGTCAATTCATTTTTCTCCATAATATTCTCATAATATACTCTAAACTCCAGTCACGATATAAAATTCAACATACATATGTCCACGGCATGGAATAAAGGGTTTTTACAAAGACTTTTCTAATCAATTACATGTTTCCGCTGGCGTACTTCAAGGCAGTGTCCTCGACCCCCTTCTATTTGCGTTTTATGCTGACGATATAATTGACGTTGCTCTTAATTCCACGCACGGTATTCTCATCTATTCCAGTGATTGCAATATTTTTTAGTGTTGTCAGCGTGGCGTTTCTTCTGATACACAGTATGCTCTACAATACTCGTATGTTGAAAATTGGTGCAATAAATGGCGAAAATGTATGAATCCAGACGATGTCTGCCTGCTGCGATGTCTTCCTCTTTGAAGCATAACACTATCTTCTCTACATATGAGCTCTCTAATCACCTTATACCTTCTGCCACCTCCCGCACCGAATTTGGAATCACTTTAAGTAAAAAAAAATGTTCTTTAAGTATATTAAAATCATCTCTAGCAAGGCAATGTCAACTGTAGGTATCCTATACCGTCTAAAGGAAATGACGGATCCTTTCGCGCAAAAAACCGTCTTCTCTGGAGGTTTACAACTGATTCTCGAAAATTCTTCGCCCATTTGGTCAACCACCACTGCACTAAAATTTCTCAACGGTTCTTTTATTTTATTTTCAACAATATTAGTCGCATCCCCCACCTCAAATTCGCTTCGCGCGAAGAAATTTTACCCTCCCTTGGCCTCCCTTACTTCCCTTGGCCTTTCATACCTCACTCATCGTCGGCTGACCTTCGACCTCAAATTAATTCACAAAATCGTGAATGGTTCTTTTCGCTATGAATAAATCCTCTACTGTTTTCTCCTGCATATTCCAGCCCGCACCATTAGCAAATATGGACTGTTATGCCTACACGTATTCCGGCTTCCAAATTCCCAACGATACGATCCTTCCTCCCTTTAACTGCTTTATTCAATACTCTCTCTGTCAATACCCCTTTCCCTTGATCTCACTGACTCATAGAACGAGTTCAAAACCCAACTTCAAAGACTTCATTCTGTTTGATTGCCTCTTGTGTTACTTTCTTGGCTTTGCTCTTGCTTTATAATATTTTTAATTGAATATATTTATAGTACCTACCCACTGTAAAAGCTTTTGTACTGTTTAAGTGCCAAATAAATTAAGTCCAGGCAAATAGGACATCCTACCAAAATAAGAGAGCCTACCTACATGGGGAAATGCAACACTGGAAGTTAGAAAACACTTCATTAGCACTTACAACTGGAGAATGTTTCTTTATAACGCTATGAGATCGACGGTAATAGCAGCAGAGTAGTCAGCGGTGGAAGAATTCGAAATATGGTACTACAGAATAATGATGAAGGTAGATGAAATGGATGGGCTGAGTGAGGAACGAATGAGCCTTGAGAAGAATGGGGGAAAAGAGAAGCCTGCTGAAATCCTTAAAAATAATAGGGGACAACTTAACCGCCCTATCTTGAGACGCGTTGGCCTGACGAAGGTAATCGCTGAGGGAAAAGTATATTGAAAGAATGGAAAATGAAGACTTTAGTGAAATATATGGCCCTAGTAGTGAAGGATATGAATGAACTAATTAAGTAAATATGAAGATGTTAGCCATGAGGTGAATTGAATGGAAATGTACTTCAAACCTATCTTAGGATTGTTTACTTATGGCGACGATAACTTAAAGTCAAAAGCTAACATTCTGTACCGTAGAGTTCAGGAAACAAATTGAAATAAATTGAAAAATTATAAACTGCTATACATTGTACTGATCTTTGCGTATACCAGGTAAATCATGAGAGAAAATATCAGAGTGAATTAACTATGCGTTCAGTTCGTGTTCGCGCCGTGCAGTGATTGAACGGACCAGTGGATTATATTCCATCCCGTTCTTTAGCAATGCATGTTTATCGTGTTTTATAACTAAAAGCAGTCCAAAGTAACGTTGAATATACGGAAATTGCAGGAGAACTCAAGTTAATGTGGAGAGTCAGTGTGCACCAATTCCATTCTGAAAAGGGACGTGTGAAAAAGCAAGGGAATGCGCGAGAAGGAATGGGACATTGAGTGGCTGGCTACAAACAAAGAAGGGCGCGAAACAAGGAAGCGTAGTGTCTGCTCAGTATGTTTAGCATGTAAATATTTGAGAGAAGGATGCAGAGATAAGGTAGGTGTAATGGCTGGAGATGCGCCAGCGATGAAGAGTGAAGGAGGGAAGGGCACAATGATTTACTGAGGGCCAAGAATAGCGTCTGCGAGCAGCAGGGAGAATTACACGTGAGGTGAAGGCACTAGAGACTGAGATGCCTGTGTTTGTGTGGAAAAAAGGGAACGACGATTGCACAATAAAAGTAAATGACATAGTAGCAGGGTAAATATGCGGATTAGTGTTCTCACGCTAGCATTTCTCAATGACTACTCTAGGTATTATTCTGGTTTAAATTATCTAATGGTGGACAAATGATAAGAGAAAGTATGGATATAGTAAGGGGAGCAGATTTGCTGTACAAGGTCTTGAGAAGTACAATAAAATGTTCCTACATGAGGATGCAATCATCCCAAACTTTATATCTCGAGAAGAAACACGAAAAAATACCAGAATAAAAGCATCAAAGTGTGGAAAAATACCCGAGCATAGCTAGGAAACAGAGAATAATAAAAGAAATAGAATGATTGACCAAAAAATGAATTTCAAAATGGACTTGGTGAAGAGTCCAGGTGAGAGCAAGTACGGAAAGATATCATCGAAGAAGTGAACATATTGACGGAATATATGGCATTAAGGCAGGCAACAGTATGGAAAAATGAATTTGGTGAGGGAATTAGGTAAGCCATGGGAGTTATGGTGAATCTTTTATGTAGGTTAACTGGGAAGCGGAGTAACCAACGATGGACGAAGCAAGAAAGAAATAGTCAGTAAATTAGCTCAGGTAAAGAGGGCATTTATCAAAAGAAGAATCTACTTGCAGCTAGAAATACAAGCAAAGCAGCAAGGAAATAATTCATCAGAACGTATGTACATCTGGAACATGTTTCTTTACGGCAGTGAGGCATGGACGATCACAGCAGTGGAGAAGAGATAGGTGGAGGCATTCAAAATATGCTATAGAAGAATGGCGAAGTATAAATGGAACGACCGAGTATGTGACGAGGGAGCCCTAAGAGGAGTGAGAGAAAAGAGGAGTCATCTGAATACCCCAAGACAGGACAACTTAATCGGTCACATCATGAGACATGATGGCCTGATGAAGACAATCGTCGAAGGGCAAGTGGGCGAGCAGAATGACAAAGGAATATCTCATATTAGATAAATGGAACAAGTGATGAAGGATGTGAAAGAAAAGAAATATGTAAACATGAAGAGATTAGCCGATAGAAAAATTCAGTGGAGAACTGCGTCAAACCAATCTCAGGATTGCTAACTAAAGATGATGAAGAATACATTAATAAAACGAGGGGCAGAAGAGCTTATTAAAATCATTTGTGAACGTTCTCGCGGTGACATATGAATTCAGAACCTACATACGTATAGAAATAGCCATTTTTCCATTCCTACAAAGAAGTACTATAATATATTTGTACTACGAAACCTTTTCCAACCTCGTCTACCTTAATACCGCTCGAATAGTTTTAATGCACAAATTCTAACCACACATCATTGTAAAATTTTATATCAACTTTCGATGCATGATATTCATACTATTGTCTAATTTAAATAATAATATGTTTGAAAATTATTTGGGTTCAAATATTGAAATCAGTTGGGTGCCGTAACAAAATACTATAGTGAGTATTAATCGCGTAAGTTCCAAGTAATAATCCTCAACAGGTTTTGATAATGTGAAAAGACCCGATGCCAAGACATCTTCTCCAACTTAGCATGGATGGCATAAATGATTCAGAAATAAAATCAAAGCTTGGTTAGGGAGGAAATGCAATTGTAGTCAAGAGATGACAAGAAAAAAGGTAGATTCAGCTGAAGCTATTGAAGGCGGAATGCTGGGTAATCTCTTAACTTGTCTTCGTCTTATCTACCCTAATTTTTTTAAAACGAATAGCTTTACTAAAGATGATAGATATATCTTAAATATCCCTGACTATTATATAATTGAGATAATAGAGATGGATTGAGGTACCGATACCATAATGTCATTTTTCTCCCGTACTGTAAGAGAATACAATTGCCGGCATATCAAAGGGATAGATTGGTGAAATATTGTTAGAGTGGTCTGTAGAGCATGTTACATTAGGGTGGTTCCATGAATGGCGATAAGAAGGCGCTGGTATTTTTCAACTGATTTTCTCTGGTAACCAACAGCTCAGTGAACATTTGACATACTGCACCTACAATATTTTCCAACATTTTTGTTAAAACATGTAATATTGCTACATGTTTAAACATAACTAACCCTTAGATGGTACGTAAATACAGATAAAATATTTAGATGAGTGCCGTTATCACCATTATTCCGTTATTATTATACAGATACACGTGGAAAATGCCACGAGACGGAAGATGATTTCGAGTACACTACATTTTGGAGAAGCAGAGATTTAGAAACCAAGCGAAGGACTGCTAAAGCTACCCTGGGGCAGACATCGACAGTGACCATAATTTAGTGATGATGAAATGCCATCTAAAATTCAATATTTGAAGAAAACAATTGAGAATATGTGGCTGGTAGAAAACTGAAGGAGGCTCAACATCAGCTGGCATTTTAGAAAGCAGTGGGAAACAACATAGGGGAAGGCCTGAATGAGAAATCAGTAGAAAAGCGTTGGGAAAACATTAAATGTGGACTACAGGAAGCCGCAAAAGAAGTTCTTGGAAAAAGAAAAGCTACCAAGAAGAAACCATGGATCACGGAAGAAGTCTTAGACTTGATTGTAGAAAGAAGTAAATACAAGAATGCGAAAACTGAATAATTGCACCTTTCCTACGAAAGAATAAGGAACGAAATATGCCGCAAAACCAGGAAAGCTAGAGAGATGTGGATGAAGAATCTATGCAAAGAAGCACAAAACAACCTTGCACTTGGGAAGGTGGAGGCTGCCTGTAGGATAGTGAGAAACCACTTCAAGGAACGGAGCGCAAGATGCAATGTCATAAGGGACAAGAATGGCGAAATTTGGATTGAAAATGAAGACAAAGTGAAGAGGTGGAAAGAATATCTGGAAGAGTTATACAATGGAAACAATTTCAACACAAAAGCTACCGAAGAGGAAAGCGAAGTGGAAAAGGATGATTTGGGAGCATCAATATTAAGATCGGATTCAACGATGCAATAAAGGAATCTTCGGATGAATAAGGCTTCGAGTATTGATGATGTTCCTGCACAACTAATTAAAAATGCGGGAGAGAGGACATAACTCATCTTTACTAAACCATCTGCGACTGTATTCGACAGGAGAAATACTAAGGGACTACGAGAAAAACATCACCATTCCTTTTCCCAAGAAGAAGAGAGCGGAGATATGCGAACATTTTAGAGCTATAAGACTGACGACACATGTATCGAATATATTTACCAGGATCTACTACTGAAGAATAGAACGAAAAGCAGAGTACCTGGATTAAGAGCAATTCGTATTCAGGAAAAGTACGGATACTAGAGAATCAATATTGGCCCTTAGGATGCTCATTATAGAAAAGAGAATGGATAAGAATAAGCCGACATTATTTGCAATTGTGGATTTCGAGAAGGCTTTTGACAACGTGGATTGGGATTTGATGCTTTGAATTCTGAAGGGAATTGGAGTGTCCACAATGACCGAAGAATTATCCTTAGTCTGTACAAAAACCAGGTAGCTGTGATTAAATCTGGACCCAGCTGAGAAGAGGCAAGAATAAGGAAAGGAGTGAGACAAGGCTGTGCACTGTATCCCTTAATTTTTTATAGTTTACATCGAGAGAGCCATTAAACAAACCAAAGAAAAGTCTTCTGGAGAGACTATCCATAGAGAAAAAATAAGAATGCTGCGATTCGCTGATGATCTGGCACTCAGTAGAGACAGAGATCTTCAATGGTTAAGATTCTAGTAACCATGGAAAGGAAAATGGCCAGATATCAACTGAAGATAAATAAGAAGAAGACTAAAATATTGGTGTGCAGCAAGAAAGAAGAGGCCAATACCAAAGTCAAGCTTGGAAAATAAAAAAGTGATGAGGTGAAAGTGTTCTGTTACCTAGGTAGCCGAATAACCAACGATGGACGAAGCAAGAAAGAAATAGTAACTAGAATAACTCAGGAAAAGAGGGCATTCTATCTAAAGAAGAATCTACTCACAGCTGGAAATACAAGTGCAGAAGTAAGGAAAAAATGCATCAGAACATACGTCTGGAGTATGTTTCTTTACGGTAGTGAGGCATGGGCGATGACAGCAGCGAAGAAGAAAATGATAGAAGCATTCGAAATGTGGGGCTACAGAAGAATGATGAAGATTAAATGGATCGACCGAGTCAGTAACGAGCGAGTTCTAAGAAGAGTGAGAGAAAAAAAAAGTCTGCTGACAACTCTAAAAAGAAGAAGGGACAACTTAATCGGCCATATCTTAAGACACGATGGCCTCATGAAGACAATCGTCAAAGGAAAAGTGAACGGGAAGATTGGAAAAGGCAGGCCTCGAATGAGATTCATGAAACAGGTAGTGAGGGGTGTAAAAGAGAAGAGAAGAATTACGTCACAATGAAAAGATTGGCCAATAGAAGAATTGAGTTGAAAGCTGCGTCAAACCAATCCTAGGATTGTTGAACAATCGTGATGATGATGATGGCCCTATTATAAATATTGGTACCAAAAATGTTCCAATGTAGTAGCCTATTTGGTTGTCAATAATGCATATTTGGCGAAATTCACCGCCTGCCACACACCCTCACGGTGGCTTAGAGGGTATTGCGCAGGAGTTGATGAACCCTCTCCTTATCAAGTAGTCATTCCTGTCATCTGACGCTACTAAATGCCTATGCTATATTCCTCTTGAACTCTTAAACTTTATCTTTTCTGTTGCCCTCCCAGAAACAATTGATGCCACCATTTCTAACACTATTTTTTTTACTTTCCTCTCTATCCTGCTTACTTTCCCCACCGTCTTCCAAACCTCTACATTAAATTCCTCCAAACTTTGTTAAAGGACAAGCTTCGCTATCAATCCGTTCTGAAAAGCAAACAATTTGTTTACCATGCCTTAACTTTGACTTTACAATTCCATTCGTCTTTTATCAATACAATTCCTTCCAAATTTCTGCGATAATAAAGTGAGGTTTGTCCAAAACTGCATAAATCTTCATCCATTCGCTCAAAATCTAGCACGGCAACTTTTGCGTTTGACCTATTCTTCCTACATTTAGAAAATGTATTTTCTTTACTTCTTCTGCGGTTCACCACTCAGAGTGACTAAGGATTGAGGCCAACGAAATTTGATATCGCATAGACTCACATGCTTAGCTGTAAAAATATTCCGTTTCCTTGCGATTTATGCATTGAACCAACGGGCCTCATTATCCTATTCCTCAAATCTGATTAAGGAACCCTTACACTATGGTAATCCAAAAGCTGAGCCTGCCTGTATTGAACGGCCAGTTCACGGCACACCTTGGTAGTCAAGTCAGTTAAGCGCCTCCTGATGATAGGTCGTAGGTCCTAAGGTTGTAGGTTCGAATGTTGCCTTGGGCATGGATGTTGAGTTAGGTCATGGTTTGAGTGCTGATTGGATAGTGCGATATAGCCTAGTCAAGATCACTCAATAAAATAATTCTAAGACATTGATAGACTTACGTAAGAGGAAATTGATTGTCTGGGTTAAAATTCGCAAATTTTATGTAAACTGCTAAATGAGCTAATGTTAATGGCCTCTTTAGTGGAATTCTGGTGAAGTTTATTTTCTAGATAAATGAAACACTTAATCTGCTTGGATTCCGCTGAATGGAATTGAATTGGACATTTATAAGCTCAGAGGTATTTGTTTTCTCTTCTGACACCCTTGAATAAGGCTAGAGGGAAAAGCGGATAAGGCATTCACAGTAACAGGAGATACAAGTGGAATGCAGGATGACGAACTGTAAATGAGTACCGACAGGCGCCTCAGGTTCTCCCTGAGTGTCTGAAATGTCTTCCTCAAACACTTGCCTTAATCCTTAATCTCCGCTCGGGATTCCCAAGGGAGTCCTCGCGCCTCCCTTCTTCACTTCCACTTTCGCCGTCCCACCCAGGAAGCGAACGCGGCGCGTGCGACCGTACGAGGGAGAGGCAAAGAGGGAGAAAATGGGGGAGGAAAGGGAGGGGAGAGTACAGAGGGAGGTGAAGAGGGCAAAAGGGGAGAGTTTTTTGATACCGGAATGGTTTGGACGCGTGTATGGAGGAGGGTGAGTGGGGAAGGGAGGAGGGCCGAGTGCGGAACCCTGTGGTACACTTGCTGGTCACACGCTCTCCCCGCACACCCAGCGGCACCATATCGATTGAGGGGCGAGGGGGCGGCAGGAACAGGATGGTGGGCCGGTGATGATAACGCGTGGGGGAGCCAAAGGGGCTGGGGGATCCCTGAAAGAACGCCTTTGGTGAACGAACGCTTTTGTAGACGCGCACGCCGACAAAGGGAGCGCATTCCCTTCGTGAGCGGGAGCATCTACCCCCTCCCGAGTAGCGCAAAATTGTCTCCTCGGGGGCCACCTCCCTGAGTGGTATGTGAGGCAAAGGAAGAGGGAAACCCAGCGTGCAAATCAGCCACCTATTGAAGGCAGTAACATTCCCTTAAATTTATTCTGGATGGTAATAAGAACTTGATGAAATAAATAATAAATCACGTGGAAATAAATGAAATATCCAGGGGTAGCATTTCTGAAGAGTCATATACAAAACACTCCTATCCATTGCGTTCAGAAATCACATCCAGAGTCCAGCATGAAACATAATAATAGATATAGCTACAAAATCGTTTTTAAATTTGGGTCAAATGATCTAATGTTTTACGAAAGTTTGGGACATTTTAAGCACCCATTATATAATATATATTTAGGCATGATACTTAATGCTTGTATGGTGTGAGTTCACCCCCTGCCACACACCTTTATGATGGTTTGCAGGATATTATGTAGGTGTATATTATAACATGAGATATAAATTTTGGAAAAAAAGCATTCGGAAATTGCATTCGGAAATGGCGAATTCCTTTAAATCTCCTCTGACCACTCGGATCCACTCCAATTAAAAGTTCTCCGCACATGAAGGATTAAAACGAAGGAGAATCCAAGCTCTTTTACATAGCAAACGAAAGCTGATAAGCGTGGAAAAATTAACAAAAAAATAAAGGATTCTAATCCAATGATAATCAAATTTCCTCCATTCTGGAATTAAGATTTTACGCCGTTGACAAAGCCCAGGCAAGGAGGGCATTCTATCAAAAGAAGAATCCACCTACAGCCTAAAATACAAGCGTAGAAGTAAGGAAAGAGTTAATCAGAACATACATCTGGAGCATGTTTCTTTAATGCATTGAGGCATGCACGATGACAGCAGCGGAGAAGAAAAGAGTAGAAGCATTCGAGATGTGGTACTACAGAAGAATGATAAAGATTAAATGGTTCGACCGAGTAAGTAACGAGGAAGTCCTTAAAATGGTAGGAGAAAAGAGAAGTCTGCTGACATCTCTAAAAAAAAGGAACAACTTAATTGGCCATACCTTGAGACACGATAGCCTGATGAAGACAATCGCCGAGGGAAAAGTGAACGGGAAGATTGGAAAAGGTAGGCCTCGTATGAGATACATGGAACAGGTTGTGAAGGATGTAAAATAGAAGAGAAGAATTACGTCACAATGAAAAGTTTGTCCGATAGAAGTATCGAGTGGAAAGCGGCGTCAAACCAATCCTAGGATTATTGACCGATGATGATGAAAATAACGAATCACCCCAAGATTCTTTTCAGTGCTAACACAATGAGTTATTTAATGATGTAACTTTATATATGCTCTTTTACGACGACCTCTCATATATATTCTCTCCTTTCTTTACTTCCATTCATAAGTGAATGCGTGGAGTAATCTAATTTGTCGACTAATGCAATAAAACTTCTTATTTCGCCGTTTCCATCCAATTTTGAATGTCTTTCATCGTATTACAATCTGTTTATCTCTATTTTTCACTTCATCGCCCATTTCATTCTCAAAGCTGGCCTAATAAGTTGTTTGATATTTGCTGAACTTTCTGAACACATCAGAATACCCACTGAAAATGTGTTACGCACGAACAAAGGTACTCCTGAAGTGCTTGTGGATGTGTAAAGAAAACAATAAGTATGTTTACTGCATCTGATAAATGAACGCCAGGTTCTTTGCAAAACGAGGGTGTCTATTGAAAATCTAAGTGCATGCATAAATGTTCATGGGCCTCCGACACCTGAGGCTATTTCCGCCATGTGAAACGGGAGCTGAGAATGAGCAGAATTTACAGCAGGCAGGGAAACATGGCATCAATTATAACCCACATCTAGGCTGCATAGCAACCGAATATTTAGGCGTAATGTAATTGGAGTAGCCTGGAATGCATCTCAAATATATTGTTGACGCAATTAACTCATTTAACATCGCGACTGCACCGGTGCATGACTAAAGGCAATTGGGAATAATTTAGGAATAAGCCGCGTCACATGATTCCTGAATTTTTTGCGTCTTCATAATTACTACTTAGTTTTAAAATTGTGACGGATACTAATCATTTTAGTAATTCAATTTTTTTTAATATTAAGTAAATATTACTAAATTAATTTAAGTGGGAAACGAACCACGACACACCCCACATAATATACACAACCTATTACTACTCCTGCTAATGAGAATCGTAGATTTAAGCACACAAAAAAGCATGACGCACCAACAAACATTATATTCCTACGTAGTATGTACCATTTAGTTGTACGAGCCTAGGACATGCAACACTAATACGTTTCTCTAATTAAACGGCGAGAGCAACATATGACGGCGAAGATACATGCGGATATTAGAATAGGTATTATAGACTACGACGTAGTAGAGAATTGTGAAGTATTTTTTTAACGTGTATACATTTATCATTACTAACTTAATCATGCTCCTGGAAATATAACTTAAAATTGATATAGTTGTGGAAATTCCTGAATTATCGATTAAATATTTGTATTAAATAATTTTTACAATTTTAGCATTGAACAATTACTTGATACATACATATTAAATAATTTATATATCAATCAAAGTAATGTTTTAAAATTACTTTGTGTACTAAAACTTCATTGCCATGCATAGCTAACATTTCAGGTGTATTATGAGCTCATATCTAACATGTTAAACAAAGCAGTGGCATTATATCTCTCAGTTGCGCCTTAGTAGTGTATGTATGGACCAGTATTTTTTTTATGCATGCATGTAACGATAAATTTAGTTCTCTCACCCTGTATAAATGCATGCCTGGTGATGGATCTCTCCTGCCACACGCCCTTACGGTGACTTTCAGGGTTACGCTAGGTTAGGAGTTACGATAGGTTAAGTAATGCATCATAATTAATACAAGAATTAGGGTTTAGTGTGAAAATTATTATCAGATCGTAGCTTGTAGTATAGATAAAGTCTATTACAGAAATTTTAATTGGATAGCTTTAATGAATATGACAGGCATATATTAAAAACACCAGCGTATTATGCTAGATTCGACCAGATAAGTATGATTAGAGAGAGAGAGAGAGATTGTCGTACTGATAGATTCAAAATGGTATGTTTCCCCCGTACTATAAGAGAACAGAATAGGCAGCATAGCAAAGGGATAGGCAGGGGAAATACTATAGAGTAGATAGTCTGTAGTGCATGATGCATGCATTAACCTCCGATTCCATAATTACTATGCACATACTAACAATCTCGTTGCCTGAAACCCTATAGTAGCATGTTTTAATCTCTATTATGCATGCTTGGTGAACTTCACCCCCTGCCACACACCCTCGCGGTGGTTTGCAGGGTATCGCCTGGGTGTAGATGTAGATGGGAGTGCTGACCTTAAAGCTCCCTCGACTGATTGAGTGATCTCTGCTCCGCATTGAGATTGCCAATTAGAACAACTTCGCACCTCTGCTAGGGATCACACGTGGACTCTTGTCATTAGGCCACATGCATCATGCAAAAGCATGAAAGGAGGGATCCCCCATCCCTTTCATTTCTATCCTTACGCCTTTCCTCCCGGTCTGAAGCGCCTATTATGCGGAAACAGACTTGAAAACACCCTTGTATGAACCTGTTGAGAGAGCGAAGGGTGAATAATATACCAACACATCATTTTCGCTCTTTGTAACTGAAGATGCCTTAAAAACACGCCACTACATGTACAATGCGAATGAAGATACACACCCCAAGGAACATTTGATCTCCCTCATGATGATGCGATTCACACATCTCAACGAGAATATTGCGCCGCCAACGAAACGCCTCATCGAAGGCGTGCACAACAAATCAAGCAGCTGCTAATAACAGCAATTAAGAAAAGTAATAGATCACAGCAAAGGCACATGGAGAAATCAGGAGAGGTATTGTATATTTTGGAATTCAATTTAGAATTTAGGATTTTTTTATGTGTAGGTACATGTAGGTATGTTTTATTCACTACTAACTCATGCATGCCTAAGGAAATAAAAGTGAAAAATTTAATTTTTGTAAATAATTTACTGACTAACCATAAATATTACAATAATTTGCATAAAATAACAATTTAGTGCCACTTGCAGCATATGTTTAGCGTGTTTCGTGATTGTAAAATTTATGTACTATCTTCTTCGAGGAAGTAGAGATGTGCCTACCAGTTGTATGTGAGTAGTATACACGGAGTAGTATTTTTTGCATTCCTGCATGGTAGTTAGTTCATATTCATCTACATCTACATAATACCCTGTAAGCCACAATTAAGGTGTGTGGCAGTGAGTGAATTCTCACCAAGCATTAACGTCAATCAACGTTTAACGTCATCATGGAAAATATTATCTTGGAATTTAGCTAAGAGATTAAGTCCAAATTTCAACCTACGGTCTGTAAATGGCTTATCTTATATACTGGTTATGCTAATATAATTATCATACCGCTCCTTTACAAATCTTCCCGATCTTCGTTGAACACGCTCCAGTTCATTATTTAAGCGTGTTTCGTAAGGACCTTATGCATACTGGCAGCGTATTCCAAATGAAGTCTAATGAAAAATTACCAAATTTCTTGTACATGATCGACTAATTTACCCAGTACTCTTTTCATGAAATCCAATTTACGATAAGACTGACCCATTACCTCACCTACCTGACCCATTACCTTTCTCTCTTGTTAGACCTCATTTGGAATATGCTGCCATTGTATGGGATCCCTAGGAAAGCGGTCTAATTAACGAACTTGAAAGTGTGCAGCGAAGATCGGCAAGATTTGGAAAGGGACGGTACGATGACTATATTAGCGTAACCAGTCTATTAAATGGATTATAATGGGAATCATTGTCAGAATGCAGGTGTAAAGTTAGATTTAATCTCCTAAATAAATTCCAAAATAATATTTTCAGTGACGACGTTAAATATTTTGCGAACCCCAACTTACTATGGTGGAGTTGACCATAATCACAAAATTAGAGAAATTGATTGCCGAAATGACAGATTCATAATTTCCTTTTTTCCTCGTACAACTATGGATATGAATAACGGTAAATATATCCAATACGAGTGTGACAATGGATAACCTTGGTAGCTGCATGTTGATATAAGGACTTGAAGCTAACCCAAATAACAGAATGTTTTTGCATGTTTGCTTTGCTATTTTTATCGTTTTCAAATAGTGAAGTTTAGAACAGCATATAAATACTAATCTTTTTTTTGCATGATATATAGTGCATGTTTGGTGAGAATTCACCCCCTGCCACACACCTTTATGTTGGCTTACAGGGTATTATGTAGATGCAGATGTATATGTTTACCTCACGAAATATCACGCGTCAGTCTTATTTCTAGAATCTTCTTCAATGCACAACGGAGATGACAACGGAGTATTTCAAGTAGCCTGGTCTCCACGTGCTTTCAATAATTCTAAAATGCTTCGCTCTTCCCCCGACAGAGGTCTTCCATTCATCCTCCAGTTTGGGAAAGCAAGGCAGGCAACAGGGTGGGATGAATGGTTTCAGGAGCAAGGGTCTCTTTTCAGGGAAAGGTGAGGCAGGGGGAGGAGGGCGAAACCCCTGAAAGGGGCAAGCTAAGGAATATATTTGAATTCCATCTAGACTTGTCATTAAATTCAGAGAGGCAAGAATAGCATGCCGGCATTTTATTGCTCCTCCGATGCCCTTCTGGGCCACGCCTCCAAAGCTCGACTTCTCCCTATTCCCCGGAGAGGGCATTTTTTTCAATCTAGCACCTCTTGTACGACCTCATCAACTTCAGCCATCCTACTCTGAGAATTTTCTCACCAGTTTTTCTTCAATTTATGGACATATTTAGCTTAACCCACTTTATTCCGATCCTTCTCCATTGTCGCATCACTAACACGGGTTCTAGGGACCCGAGGGTGATAGGAACGATCCAATTGGTTCGACCGCACAGCCATGGTGAACGTCCCAACAAACTATCAAGGGGCATGCCACATAGACATAAAAATACTAGTTAACTACAGTCCAAGTACAGGTTCAATAACCCACAAAATGGAGAGAAATAATACAAATTAAGGATGAAACCAAATGTTCAGTTACTTTTGTCTCAGAGAAGTTCAAAAAGTCCATCAATAGTGTCCTCCCGCGTAATGCAGACTTTAGCGATGAAAAATCTATAAGATGAAACTATTATTTAAATCGGGAATCAAATTAAATGGGAAAAACCTTTCTCATTTTGAGAGACCGAAGATTCCTATCTGCATATATTCCAATTCCGATCAAAATGCCTGGAGGTATCATGGAGTATTATTAGACACTCATATGTGCCGGACATAATGAAGGCAATCAACTGCGCCGAAAAAAAGATGCAATCTACGATGAGGATACTGTTTAAACAGAACACGCCAAATTGAAATGGACTCGAGCACGATGGCTGTACGTAATCAACTTTTCGACGGGGCAGGCATATGGATACAACATGGTACTTTAAGAATATGATCATATTTATTAGTAAATTAACAATAAGAGTGCAGTACACGGATCCCTTACTGTGCTTGGTATTCATTCGAGAAAGCCTCCCCCCCCTCCCCCCACCCTTCCCCCCTCCCTTTCCCCCCCTCCCTGACCCCCCCCCCCCCCCGAGTTATCCCCCACCCTCGGACGGTTTCTCCAACTGACCTATGAGTAATCACAGCTAAAGAATCCTTGGTTTTTCAAATATACAATGTTTGGTGTTTATTTTACCTCAAATCTCAAATAACACCATAGATTGACCCCAAAACTGTATTTAATCGCAGCTTTAAGAAAGTCAACCATATACGAGTATTCCAAAAATCTCCGAATTTATATTAGTAAGGGAAACTTGTCATAATTTGCTTCCATCTTGTACAATTTAATTCACGAAAACTCAACTAAAGAGCCTATTGTTGTAGTGGAGACCACTGGTATAGTAAACGAGATTACAAATCATTTACCGAAACTTAGAATTTTAATTTAATTAAGCAGGTTATAGTTCTTTCGTATGATGTTAGGCAAAAACCACCCATTGAAGTTACAAATGTACAGAATTAAAATATATAACGACATTACCTCAATGGATTTTTCATAACTAAACACACCAAATTCCTAGCCAAAAATCGTATTTCACGACATCTACATCAACACGATACCCAGCAAGCCTCCGCGAGGGTGTGTGGCAGGGGGGGAATATCACAACCAAAAAAGCAGCTATAGGGTGTCATGCAACTAGATTGTTAGTATCTATAGCATTTAAGGGATTAATACATGCATCATGCACTACAGACTACTTTAAAATATTTCCCCTACCTATTCCTTTGCTAAATTGCCTATTCCGCTCGCTTATAGTACGGGGAAAAATACAATTTTGAATCTATCAGTACTACAATCTATCTCTCTAATCTCGTTTATCTGGTCGAATCTAGCATAATACGCTGGTGTTTTTAATATGTGCCCATTTCATATTAAGGCTGCTACGTAAATTAAATATACCACAATATAACGACATGTTCTGAAAGGGAATTTGAAAAGCACAAATATGGCTAAAATTAAAATTAAAAGACTAATTCCCAGTACAATATCACGTTTTCCCATTTTTACAGCATTATATCGTCTTTGATCGAGCTCTCAGTGAACGAGATAGAGTACTCAGGACAAGATGAAGAACACCTTGACTATATCGCCAATGACAGCCATGACAAAAGAGCGATGGTTTTTTCACTAGTTAGGCCCCACCTTGAGTATGCAGCCAGTGTATGGGATCCTAATGAATTAGGTGTGATCAGAGAACTAGACAGTGTGCAGCGTGGAGCAGCTAGGTTTGTTAAAAGGTGTAACGATAAGTTTATAGTGCATCAGAATTAATACAAGAATCAGGGTGGGAATCATTATCAGAGCGTAGGTTAAGGTACAGATTAAATATATTACAGAAATTTAAATCGGATAGCTTTACTGAAGATGTTAGGCATAGCTATATTTAAAATTCCAGCAAATTCGACCTAAATTCAAAAAACGAAATATTCAAGCTAAATTCGACCAGATAAATAAGATTAGAGAGATAATTTGTCGTAGTTATGGATTCAAAATGGCATTTTCCCCCGTACTGTAAGAGAACAAAATAGACAGCATAGCAAAGGGATAGGTAGGGGAAATATTTTGGAGTGGTCTGTTGTGCATGATGGATGTATTTACAACCAATCCCTTTATTACTATGCAGATACTAACAATCTAGTTGCCTGAACCCCTATAGTAGCATGTTTGCATGTTTGTTGTACTTGGTGATCTTCACCCCCAGCCACACACCCTCGCGGTGGCTTGCAGGGTTCCGTGCAGATGTAGACGTAGATGTATCGACGAGTCATGTACTTCGAAATGGCCGACCCTCAACATGCCCTTGCTTACACGAGTACATACATGTTTGACAACGTCGGAATTCTCTCGGATGTGTAACCAAGAAGTCACGTGGTTTAAACACGAATTATTTTCAAATTTAATATGTTTGAGTCACTCGTTTCAATATCCTCATTTGTTTTCACTTGAGTTTTTCAGATTAGTTAAAAAACACGCACAAACAACAAACGAGGTTAGAATCAACGGTTTTAACGCACTCGTGACCAAATTTGCGAACCATACCACGAGACTTCTTGGTTACCTATCCGAGATCGTCTATTGAATGAATTAAAATGGGAATCATTGTCAGATCGCAGGTTGAAATTTAGACTCGACCTCTTAAATAAATTCCAGGACCATATTTTCAGTGATGATGTTAAAAATATTTTGTGAACCCCAATTACTATGGTAGACTGTAAATTAATCACAAAATTAGAGAAATTGATTGCCGAACTGACAGATTTTAAATGTCCTTTTTTCCTCGTACAATTAGGGATATGAACAGCGGTAAATATATCCAATACGAGTCTACGTAATCGTCTACGTAATACCCGGCGAGCCGCCTCGAGGGTGTGTGGCAGGGGGTGAATATCACCAAACATGGATACGAGTGTATCAATATGTAACATAGGTAGTTGCATGCTGGTATAAGGACTGGAGCTAACCCAAAAAACAGCATGTTTTTGCAAGCTTACTTTGATATTTTTACATTTTCTAATTAGTGATGTTTAGACTAGTATATTATTACCAACCAATTTTTATGTATGATATATAGTATTTAATTTTAGAGGAATAGTGTTTGTTTTGTAGTGATCATTTTTGTTTATTGTGTCATTGTTCCTGGTGTGGATGCACCCCCTGCCACACACCCTCGAGGTGGCTTGCAGGGTATGTCGTAGATATAGATATAGATATAGATATAGATATAGTGCATGTTTGGTATGAATTCACCCCTTGCCACACACCTTTATGGTGGCCTGCGACCTGCGCCTGCGCCTGGCCACCTGGGTATTATCTAGGTGTAGATGATAGTCCTGGGGGTTTCAAACAAAACCCCCCTGGCATGTCCCGATTTCCTACTTTTAAATTAAATTATCAAGACAGGAAAACGACACGGCAAGTTATTTAATTCGTATCTCATCATGACCAAATTTTCACCGACGGCCCTGGTAGATCTTAACGCTGGCTGTTGTGAGAGGAAGAGTGGACCGGAATTTTTCATCTCGTCCACGCTGAAGCACTTTGCTTGGCTCCCATCAAATGCTTGTCCTCCCTCATTCGAGCCAACACGCCTTCTTAATTTTCAAGGGAATGAAGATCTTCAAAGAAACACTCTGAGGGGTTTCTTTCCCTTTGGGAAGGAGTACATGTGGGACAATTAAGTCAAATTAAAGCTCATCCTTTGATTCAGACACTATCTTTCTCCGGCACAAATATTGTCAAAGAACTAAGAGCATTCCGCCATGGTGCTCGTTACATTCACAGGCAATAGAGTAATTTCTGTCCCCTCTCGTAGCACTGTAGCTAAAAGAGAATCAAGTAAATATGGAACCCACTCGTTGGTTGAATTGGCGCAAGATAATACTATAACTGCACATACTTCTGATCATGCATGCATATATTGTTAGAAAAGACTCAAGCCCAGGCCACAGCCCTATACATCTACATCTACATAATAATCTGCAAGCCACCACAAAGGTGTGTGGCAGGGGGTGAATTCTCACAAAATATGCACTACATATCATGCATTTAAAAGGGTTATTATTAATATATTAGTCTAAACTACACTATTTAAAAAGATAAAAATAGCAAACTAAGCATGCAAATACGCGCTGTTAGTTGGGTTACCTTCAAGTCCTTTTACCAACATGCAACTACCTGTTTTATGGATTGATTCACTCGTATTTGACATATTTACCGCTATTCATATCCCTAACTGTACGAGGAAAAAAGGGCAGTTTGCATCTGTCAGTTCGGCAATCAATTTCTCTAATTTTGTAATTCTACCATACTCCAGTCTACCATAGTAGGTTGGGGTTCGCAAAATATTTTTAACGTCGTCATTGAAAATATTATCTTGGAATTTATTTTGGAGATTAAGTCTACAAGGTGAGTTATCAGTAATTACGTATTTTTTCCATAATTAAATAGTATTCATTCCTATCTTTCTTTAAAATGCCAAATTAGGTGTTTTCTCGAGCAAGGGTCATTGTAAATTAATGTCCTTTTAATTCTATTTACAAGAGGCCATATCTTATCACTACAGACAGGAGCTCCTGTCCTCTACTAATTTCTTTATTTTCCAAGAAGTGCTTCCTCTCTTTATTTCCTAGATGTCCTGTGATTATTTCCTCCTTGATCCACTTTTTATTACGCAAGCAAAATTGCAAGTCAATTTAAAACACCTTATTAGCTTGCACGGTACTCGTAGATGTACACAACAAGGACATATGTAGAAAAAAGAAGCATCATTATTTATCCCGTCAAACCCGTGAAAACCTCGTCTCCATTATCATTTATCCTCCAAATATTATTCCATCGCATTCCTAAATGACTAACACATTCTTGAGTCATTCATGATCACGATAAAACTTTTACATTTTCCCACGGCATATTTTTCCAGTAAGTTGTAGCTAATCATGAACAGTGTACTAATTTGTAGCTAATCATGCTATGCTATGTTCATTTGGAGTTTGAGGCCCAATTGCATTGAAAATTTGAAAGTCATGCATTTCCGAAAAAAATACGAAATTTATCTTCCCGTAAAATCAAAGCGTGTTCAGGATCTGACTTCTTCTACGAATAAATCTCATGACACATGGAGGAAGGAATAACGTCCAGGAACAAATCCCGCCGCCAATTGTATGATTTTTCTCGAGATGCACCCGAGGATGCCGCTTGAGGTTGGGAAAAAGTAAACATATCCAACATATTACTGATGCAATTAAGGATGCAAATAATTTGTAACATAAAATGAATATTTACGCCATCTTTATGTTCATGTAAATAGCATATTATTACTTTTTGCAAAAGAATACGTCCGTTTCTTCCTAAATGTTCGAACGCAGATCAACATTAAGTTTGGAAAAGAGTATCCCTTTGAGAATCAACCAACTACGTCGGTATCAGACCTTTGGAATTGTGTGCTCGGGCGGCTCGGGCCTAGATGCGAGTGAAGACAAGAAGCCCGCCTTTTACTCTTATCTCAGCCGAGAGAACTTGATGCTCCTCTAATGACGAGAGCAACGTGGAACAAACGTAAAACGAAAGGTAAGAACAGAAGAACAGGAATTTCATCTTCCTTTGGATTAGTTTCGGGGTCCTGTTGGCTGGTTAGCGACCTCTCTCTTTCTCTCACATTCTACCGACGCCAAAAATAGGGGCAAGGTTTCCATCTTCAAAGGGCCGTCCTCCCGTCTCCTTCCCTTTTCCCTGGTTGTTCGACATGTTTTCCACGCCCTTCCGAAACCCCTCCTATTCCCCAGAACCCCTCTGGCTTTCCCTTCTTCGAGGACTAAAACCATCGGCAAAAACAACCTCCTTCGACAAGGGAAAAGATCCGTTACTTGGCCCTCATCGAGAAGGACCCAGGGCCCAAGGTTCTTTGGGGCTACCTGCTCTCTTTTCTCCCTTCGGAGGACCTTCGAAGGAGCCCTAGAGGGCCTGCCCAAAAGTCCCTCTTGTTCGTCGACGAAGCCTTCCCATTATATGCGTTCGCTGCCATAACCAAGCAGCCTCTCCTTCCGAAACCCTCCGTCCTCTCAAATACCCGGGCTGGGGAAATGCGTTCTTCCCCGGGTCCCACGCGGGTCTTCCTCCAGAAGGACTGCCTCTCGGTCCAACAGCACGAGGGCCCTTGCCGACAGTGCATCTCGCACGGTTGGTGCACATGGTGGAGCTGGGCAAACTCTCTCTTCGAAAGCCTATGCACGTCGAGGCGAGAATGTGCACTCTCATGAGTAGTAGGACGCAATTTTGCATGTAGGATTTTCAAACCTTATGTATATTAAGGAATAAAAAGAATTATATGTATACTAAGGTATGAAAAGAATTAGGGTGGGAATCATTATTAGAACGTAGGTTAAATTACAGATTAAATCTATTAGAGAAATTTAAATGGGATAGCTTTATTGAAGATGTTAGGCACATATTTAAAAAACCAGCGTATTATGCTAGATAAATAAGACCAGATAAATAAGATTAGAGAGATAGATTGTCGTACTGATAGATTCAAATGGCATTTTTCCCCCGTACTATAAGAGAACAGAATAGGAAGCATAGCAAAGGGATAGGTAGATGAAATATTTGAGAGTAGTCTGTAGTGCATCATGCATGTATTAATCCCTTAAATACTATAGATACTAGCAATCTAGTTGCATGAGACCCTTTAGCTACTTGTTGCATGTTAGTAGTGCATGCTTGGTGATCTTCACCCCCTGCCACACACCCTCGCGGTGGCTTGCAGGGTATCGTGTAGATGTAGATATAACACCCATCGTTTTCCTTCCAAATTGAAACCTAAAATATACCTCAAATCTCCCTTGAATAACTTTACAGTACTATCTTCAATATTTCCAAGAATTTAGTTACATCATTTGAAGTGAGTAAGCCAGAATACGAGTTTTACAGTTAATGAAGAACAAACGAGTACACCTTCGACACAAGTTAATTATTGAGCACAACACTACACTGATAGACAGGAGCACAAGGATAATATAAGAGAGATACACTGCACCACAGACAGATTCAAATATTCAATCTTTCCCTATATAATTCGCCATAACTTTATCAATATTTCCCAAACCATGCCTTCGTACAATAAATTTACCTTAACATGGAAACGGAAGTCCATGCATTATATGGCTACGGATTGAGGAAACAAATTAAGAGGTTGGAGTTATTTTTTAATTTTAGGATGTAAATACGCCTGCGTGAAATACTAATAAGTGTATCCATGTTTGTAGTACTTCTCAAATGCTTCTTTGCATGCTGGGTGATATAGATTTAGTAATGTGTGTTCAGCTTTATTTTCATAGAAAACTCTCATTAGGTGCATAGTATCTACATTTACGTGATACCCTGCAGGCCACCGCCAGGATGTGTGGGAGGGGAGTACAAGTGAACGTTAGTTACAATTAGAGAACAGAATAGGCAGTATAGGAAAGGGATAGGAGGTGAAATATAGTTAGAGCAGTCTGTAGTGCATGATGCATATATTAACATCTAATCCCTTTATTACTATGTAGATACTAACCATGTAGCTGCACGTGACCCTATCATGTAGCACGATTCCATCCAGTAGACGGTTCGCATGTCAAAAATGCATGTTTGGTGACTTTCACCCCCTGCCACAAACCCTCGCGATGACTTTCAGGGTATCGTGTGGATGTAGATGAACGTAGTGGAATAGTGCACGCATGTGGTGGTGAGGACTCCCCCCCCCCCTGCCACACACCCTCCAGGTCGCTTGCAGGGTAGTCTGTACATAGCGATATCACTCACAATTTGAGTCTACATCTACATCTACACGATACCCAGCAAGCCACCGCGAGGGTGTGTGGCAGGGGGTGAATATCACCAAGTATGCACTACTAACATGCAAACAAGCAACTAAAGTGTCTCATGCAACTAGATTGTTAGTATCTATAGCACGGTCGTATATACTATAGTATCTATAGTATTTGAGGGGTTAATATATGCATCATGCACTACAGAATTCTCTAAAATATTTCCCCTGCCTATTCCTTTTATGGTGCCTATTCTGTTCTCATATAGTACGGGGGAAAAATGACATTTTGAATCTATCGGTACGACAATCTATTTCTCTAACCTTATTTATCTGGTTGAATTGTTGTGATACATGGCAGTTAGAATTAAATTTTAAAAAATGTGTAGTACTGAATTTTTGGAAAAAGAATAATTCTCCTCCTAGCACATACAAAATAAGTAATAATGAAATAACAAACGTGGAATCCATTAAATATCTTGGAATAAGACTGACACATGATCTTTCCTGGGGTAAACATATACGTGAAATAATTGGTCAAGCTAATCGTAAACTGGGTTTCATTAAAAGAGTATTGGGTAAATGTGACGATCATGTACGAGAAATCAGCTACTTTTCCCTTGTTAGACCTCATTTGGAATATGCTGCCAGTGCATGGGATCCCTACGAAATCGGTCTAAGTGATGAACTTGAACGTGTGCAGCGAAGATCGGCAAGATTTGTAAAGGGACGATACGATAATTATATTAGCGTAACCAGTCTATTAAATGAATTGAAATGGGAATCATTGTCAGATCGCAGGTTGAAATTTAGACTTAATCTCTTAAACAAATTCCAAGGCAATATTTTCAGTGATGATGTTAAAAATATTTTACGAACCCCAACTTACTATGGTAGACTGGACCATAATCATAAAATTAGAGAAATTGATTGCCGAACTGATAGATTCAAAATGTCCTTTTTCCCTCATACAATTAGAGATACGAATAACGGTAAATATGTCCTATCGGAGAGTAGCAATGAATAGCATTGGTAGCTGCATGTTGGTATGAGTACTTAAAGCTAACCCTACTAACAGAATGTTTTTGCATGTTTGCTTTGCAATTTCTATCTTTTTTAAATAGTGTAGTTCTGACTACTATATTAATACTATTCCTTTTTTATGCATGATATGTAGTGCATGTTTGGTGAGAAATCCATCCCTGCCACACACCCTTGTGGTGGCTTGCAGGGTATTATGTAGATGTAGATGTAGATGAATCTAGCATAATACGCTGGTTTTTTTAATATGTGCCGAACATCTTCAGTAAAGCTATGCGATTGAAATTTCTCTAATAGATTTAATCTGTACGTTAACCTACGCTCTGATAATGATTCCCACCCTAATTCTTTTATTAATTCTGAAACGCTACTCAACCTATCGTAACACCTTTTAACGAACCTAGCTGCTCTACGCTGCGCACTGTCTAGTTCTCTGATCAAACCTAATTCATTAGGATCCCATACACTGGCTGCATACTCAAGGTGGGGCCTAACTAGTGAAAAGTAACATCGCTCTTTTGTCTTCTCATCACATTTCCCTAGTACTCTTTTTATAAATCCTAGCTTTCTCTTCGCTCGGCCGCATATTTCCCTCTTGTGTCTTCCCCACGATAAATCCTTAGTGATTGTTACACCTAAATATCTTATGGTTTCTACGTTTTCGATCTTCATGTTACTAATTTTATAGGTACGCTCTATCCAATTATTCCTCCTTCAAAAATTGATAGCTACACACTTTTTAAGGTTATGTTCTAACTGCCATTTGTCGCACCACTCTTGAATTGCATCTAAATCCTTGCTAAGCGATTTCCTGTTTTCTTCTTTTGATATACCCCTATACACTACAGCATCGTCTGCAAAGAGTCTAAGCTTACTACTGACTACGGTACCCAAATCGTTTATGTATAGAAGAAATAGAAGCGGATCTTCTACGCTACCCTAGGGAACTCCCGATTTGACTTTGATTGTATCCGACATGATACCATCTATGACAACCCTCTGCACTCGCCCACTCAGGAATTCTTTTACCCAACACACAACGTCTTTATTCATGCCAAAACTCTCTAACTTCAAAATTAATTTATCATGAGGAACTTTATCGAATGCCTTATTAAAGGCCATCAACTTCAGTACAGTTTTCGCCGTAGACTAAAATATCGTGTACGAATAAAGATAATTGTGTCTCGCTAGATCTACCTTTCCGGAATCCATGTTGGCTGTTTATGAGTAATCCCTGACTATTCAAATGCCCCATGATAGAACTGACTACAATGTGCTCAAATATCTTACAAGAGATTGACGTGAGTGAAATGGGTCTGTAGCGTCTGTAGTTTCTTGGTTCTTCCCTATCGTGAGTACCTATATAGTTATAGAACATCAGAAAAATTATTATGGAAAAATAGAAAAATTATTAGCCTAATATGTTAACTACATCCAGTGTTTATCTATTTACATCTACATCTACACGATGCCCTGCAAGCCACCGCGAGGCTGTGTGGCAGGGGGTGAAGATCACCAAGCATGCACTATTCTGCAGTGCTCCATCACTCTTATTCAATTAAAAATACTCTCACGGATAGAGAAGGCTGGTAGTCAGATTGGTAACATTCCATCTATCAGATACCCTCAAACCATATGCTAACTGTTTTTTTAATATAGAAGAGCTGTCATTATTATATTTTCATTTCCTTAAAACGAAAGTTAGCTTGTTCGAATTTTCCCACGGGTGGATTGTTGAGTTGGGATTGAGCTCAGGTTTGATGGTACAATATAATTTAACCAGTCGCTGAACCATAAAACCTTTCTACTTTAGGCTAAAAGAGACTGACAATCATAAGTACCAAAGCCTTGAAATAAAAAGCTCTCATAAAAGATTTTACGAAAGGAGCACTCTTTAAAGCAAGGGATCAAAGTTACATAGCTGGGCTGGTGAAAAAGACAAATTTTAATCACTCTTCCATGTTAAGGGAATAAAATATATGATGAAATCTAATTACGAAGCTTTCACAAATGATTTCATGCTTTTTCCGTACTAAGACAATATTTATCAAAGGTTGGAGGAAGCCTGGAGGGGGATGGGGAGAAGGCTTTACGCCTTGTTTCCTAAAGACCACATCCCCTATCATTTGTATTCTCTTTGAACTTTCCATTACTGTCCAAATTTTCCCTCGTCTAATAAAATAAAAGCTACATTTCGAGTCGAGAATATCATTTGCAAGGGGATGAAAGTTATTATTACATTTCCAATTCTGCGTTTTCCTGGTCGGTGATAGGGAGGGTGACCCGGTTTCGAATAACCTGGGTGCTCTTTGACTCAACTGATCTCTGTGAAAACTCTCATTTCGTCCGATGAAAATTAGACCGAGTAACTTTAGTGTTTTTGGGGTATGAACAATGTTTCAAACAAAAACGTTCGCAAGCTGGCTCATTTTGGTAATTGGCACTTTCCCCCTTGACATACCTATGCCCTTCCAATGTCTGATCAAACATAATTTCTCAGTTGAAGGTTATTATTTCCTTGCAAAGCAAATGAAAAATTAATCATGTCCATTTTTTCTAGGGAGAATTTAATTTAGGTGGTTGCTGCCTTGCATATTACTGCCTGTCTGGGCAGTAATAAGAAAGGGGGGTTAGACAGGGCTGTCCATTACCACCGGTGCTAGATGTAGATTTAAAATGTTATTTTTGCCGCTCACCATTAGAGAGCATAGAAGGTGGAATAGCAAAGGCTTGGGTACGTATAAAATTGCTAGAGTAGTCTGTATAACTTAATGCATGTTTAAGCATCACTAACACATGCATGTTAGGAAAATATTGATGAATGTACTTAGGAAAATGTTTTTCTAACCAGTAATCAAGTCATTAATATGTAGTTACTAACCATCTAGTGGAACGTTTCCCTTACATCTAACATTTGTTTATGAAGTAGTAGCAATACATCTCATAGCTGCTTATCATTTTTACTCCTGCCACACACCCTCGCGGTGGCTCGCAGGGTTTTACGTAGGCGTAGACGCAGATGTTCTCTTAAACAATTGCTCGAAGGGAAAAAGTGAGAGAATTGATAAAGTCGGTGAGGGTTTCGGATCATCATGCCCTAGTCACCCAGTCAAACAAAGCCGAACAAAAAACACTTGATGCTTACCGAAACAAAAAGGTAGATACCGAAAGAAGATACAAAAAGGAGAGAAAAGTTATGAGCATTTCCAGAATAACAAAAAGGGCCAGGTTAGATTTAAAAGTGAAAGGTCAAAATAAGAACAGGTGGAACAATTTAGCTATCAAGGTAGTATGTTGGAGGAAAAGGAATATCAGCTGTCAGAAGAAAAACTGCGTTGGGAAAATAAGCTTTTACGTGCAGACGAGAACAAATGAGTGTCGCTGAGTAGGAACGTAAAATAAAGACTAGACAAAAGTCTAATACGGAGCGTGGCATTATATGATGCGGAAACATGAGTATGAAGAAAAGATGAAAATAGACTTAGGGCTTTTGAGATGTGGGTGTGGAAAAGGAGACAGTAAGGTGGGACGAAAGGAGGATGAACAATTAAGTTCTAGGAAGGGAAAAGAACCTGTTTGAGAAATAGGAGAAGGTGTGAGTGGTGAAAGTTTTGAGGGGTGAGGGAGTTTTGAAGGACGTGATTGAGGGAAGAAATTTTGAGTAAACAGGGTAGAGGGAGGAGAAGAAGGGATAGTTCGGATAGAGTGATGGGTGGTAGGAGGTATCAGAGACTGAAGAGGGACATCGTGTGAAATGCAGAAGATGTGGGCGTATTTATTTAATGTCCATATAGACCTAACTGCACCAGTGAAAAGTATTAATAATAAATGAAAAGCATAAAAGTGAAGCATACCATAACCATAAAGCAAGGGTTTCGTATGATGACGACCGCAGGGTACAGCATCCGTTCCTTTCGTGTGAGACTGAGCCCTATAGTAGCCAGGATTCAAACCTAAATTGCTCTATGTTCTTGGGAGAGTTTAATTGAGGTTGGTTCCAGTTGCCTGCCTCAATAGCGTGCTCAACGTGACTCCCATCTATTGAAAGGCCGCCCCACTGGAATCACACGCCTCCTTACAAGGAAGCCACCAAGAAAATCACACGCCACGAGCACGGTGCGTGGACTACCTTTCGTCAAGCTGCTACCCGTTGACCTTCGTGGGTGGCACTATCAGGAGAACATTCATTGCTCCCGGCAGTGCAGTTCTAGGGGTCCCGGAAACACGGCGACAAGGCATGTTCCATGAGGAGGGAATATTTAATTTTATTTGACCAATTTTTTAATCACAATATAATATTCACGCATCTCCAACATTAAAGCACCCTTGATATCGTTAAAAAAGGAAATTAAATCTATCTTACATCTACGCGATACTCTAGAGCCACCGCGAGGGTGTGTGGTATGGGGTTAAGATCACACTATTGACATGCATCTAGGGTATTACATGATAACATGCTACATAATAGGGTCACTGAAAGCTACATGGCTAGTATCTACATCTACATCCACATGATACCCTGCAAGCCAACGCGAGGGTGTGGCAGGGGGTTAAGATCACCAAGCATGCACTATTCGCATGCAAACAAGCAATTTTGGCTCTCATGAACTACATGGTTTTGGGGTAAACACATACGTCAAATAATTGGTCAAGCTAATCGTAAACTGGGTTTCATTAAATGAGTATTGGGTAAATATGACGATCATGTACGAGAAATCAGCTACTTTTCCCTTGTTAGACCTCATTTGGAATATGCTGCCAGTGTATGAGATCCCTACGAAATCGGTCTAAGTAATGAACTTGAACGTGTGCAGCGAAGATCGGCAAGATGTGTAAAGGGACGATACGATAATTATATTAGTGTAACCAGTCTATTAAATGGATTGAAATGGGAATCATTGTCAGATCGCAGGTTGAAATTTAGACTTAATCTCTTACACAAATTCCGAGGCAATATTTTCAGTGATGATGTTAAAAATATTTTACGAACCCCAACTTACTATGGCAGACTGGACCATAATCATAAAATTAGAGAAATTGATTGCCGAACTGACCGATTCAAAATGTCCTTTTTCCCTCGCACAATCAGAGATATGAATAACGGTAAATATGTCCTATCGGAGAGTATCAATGAATAGCATTGGTAGCTGCATGTTGGTATGAGTACTTAAAGCTAACCCTACTAACAGAATGTTTTTGCATGTTTGCTTTGCAATTTCTATCTTTTTTAAATAGTGTAGTTCTGACTACTATATTAATACTATTCCTTTTTATGCATGATATGTAGTGCATGTTTGGTGAGCAATCACCCCCTGCCACCCACCCTTGTGGTGGCTTGCAGGGTATTATGTAGATGTAGATGTAGATGTATCTATAGGATTGAAGGGATTGATACATGCATTATGCGCTACAGACTACTCTAAAATATTTCCACTACCTATTCCTTTGCTATGCTGCCTATTCTGTTCTCTTAAGGTACGGGGGAAAAGTGCCATTTTGAAGCTATCAGTACGACTATCTATCTCTCTAATCTTGTTTATCTGGTCGAAGAATCCCATACTAGTTCTCGGGTCCCATACACTGGCTGAATACTCAAGGTGGGGCCTAACTAGTGAAAATAAACATCGCTCTTTGGTCTTCTCATCACATTTCCCAAGTACTCTTTTTATAAATCCTTCTCTTCGCTCGTTCGCATATTTCCCGGATGTGTCTTCCCCGTGATAAATCTTTAGTAATTGCTACACCGAAATACCTTATGATTTCAACGCTAACTAATGTTATAGGATCGCTCTATCGAATTATTCCTCCTCCAAAATTGATAGCTACACACTTCTTAAGGTTGAGTTCTAACTGCCATTTGTCGCACCACTCGTGAATTGCATCTCAATCCTTGCTAAGCGATTTCCTGTCTTCTTCTTTTGATATACCCCTGTACACTATATTATCGTCTGCAAAAAGTCTAAGTTTACTGCTAACTACGGGTCCCATATCGTTTATGCAGAAAAGAAATAGAAGCGGACCTACTACGCTACCCTGGGGAACTCCCGATGTTACTTTGATTGTGTCCGACATAATACCATCTATGACAACCCTGTGCTCTCGCCCACTTAAGAATTCTTTTACCCGACATATCACGTCATTATTTATACCAAAACTCTCTAATTTCAAGATTAACTATTCATGAGGAACTTTATCGAATACCTTTTTAAAATCTAAAAATATTGCTTCAACTTCAGAACTGTTTTCGCCGTAGACTAAAATATCATGTACGAATATAGCTAATTGTGTCTCGCTAGATCTAGCTTTCCGGAACCCATGTTGGCTGTTTATGAGCAATCCCTGACTACCCAAATGCCCCATGACTGAACTGACTACAATGTGCTTCTATCCAACCAATTCTATTTCAACCAATCCCTTTATTGCTATCTACATAGCAATAAAGGGATGCAAAAAGTCTAAGTCTCCCATTTATTGCTATCTACATAGCAATAAAGGAATTGGTTGTTATTACTTGAATCATGCCCTGCAGACTACAATATTTCACCTATCTATCCCTTTGCTATGCTATCTATTGCGTACTCTAATAGTACAGGGGGAAAATGACTTTTTAAATCTATCGGTACAACGATCTATCTCCCTTATTTTACATATCTGATCAAAACTAGCCCTCAAAGTAGAGAAAACTTTAAACAGCCTTATTCCCAAACTCTCTCGGGTAGTAACAATATTATTCCTCACCATTCAAATTTTAATTAAGTAATGTAGCATATGACGCAATTATTTTGGTTTAGTAATATTCCCCTGGGTCAAAAAACTAACAGGACGAAACCTTTTTTCATAAAATATGACCTAATCTACAATTTATTGGCTATGTGAAATTTTCCCCTGCTTGACACCTTCGAGGTGGCTAACAAGGTAGTCAGTAGATACAGATGTAGTCATTAATTTAGTATCCTGTCCTCAATATGACTAGTTTCCTTATAACTCAATTGTCAGTTGAACAGCGCTCTGTATCCTGCGAGGTTTCCCTCCAGCGTCTCCAGATACATCTACATCTACGTAATACCCTGCAAGCCACCATAAAGGTGTGTGGCAGGGGGTGGAATCTCACCAAACATGCATTACATATCATGCATAAAAAAGGATTATTATTTATATACTATTCTAAACTTCACTCTTTAAATGTGTTATTAATATAATATCATGGATAAATGATTTTCTACACTATCGGGGGCAAAAGGTTGCTTTGGACGGTGATACCTCCCCGGTAATTAAAGTCACTTCGGGTATCCCACAAGGTAGTGTGATAGGTCCACCCCTGTAGTGTACTGGGAAATTCGATGCCCAATTACTATGCATAACTCTGTGCCTCGCTGCCGGATATAACGGATAGACCGAATAATCCCAGGAGCAATCTCGGCCCCAGCACGCACTGGGATTCGCCCGCGGAAGTAAGCCTTCTAACGCAAGAGACAAACGAAACGTCTAAAATTCGGGTGTCACCGCCTCACGACTTAAAAATACAGCGAAGGGAAAGGAGACTCCCACCTGAGGCGGAAGGCCTCTGTTTACAGGAGAGGGAAGAAAGGAGGGGGGAAACTTTAAGGGTCACACTTTTCAGGGAAAAAGGTAAGGGTCGGGAAAATTGAATGGTGCTCCGGTGAGACTGATGCACCGTGGGCAGGGCTGTTGTGTCATCTGATCCCTCGACAGGGCGGATGGAGAGGTGTGGCGTCAAAAGAACTGCCGATCGTGGGAAGTATACTACCTGGGTTCGCCCTGCCTCCACGGTACCCCACACTATGGGGAATACACATGAAATTTTACTCTCGTGTATTAACTATGAACTTGATTCGGAATGTTCTCATAAATTCAAATACACAAGTCAAAATTTTCGTTCGATCACGAAGAATATTAAATGCTATTAAAATATTTCCGAAAATTGCCGGAAGTCACGTGACCTGAAACATCACTGCATGGTATATGTTCCATATGCATCTAAACCACATCTACACGATACCCTGCAAGCCACCGCGAGGATGTGTGGCAGGGGGTGAAGATCACCAAGCACCACTACCGACATGCAAACAAGCAATTATAGTATCTCATACAACTAGACTGTTAGTATCTATATTATTTAAGGGATTAATACATGCATCATGCACTACAGACTACTCTAAAATGTTTCCCCTATGTATCCCTTTGCTATGCTGCCTATTCTGTTCTCTTATAGTACGGGAGAAAAATGTCATTTTGAATCTATAAGTACGACAATTTATCTCTCTAATCCTATTTATCTGGTCGAATCTAGCATAATACGCTGGTGTTTTTAATATATGCCTGACATCTTCAGTAAAGCTATCCGATTTAAATTTCTCTAATAGATTTAATTTGTACTTTAACCTACGCTCTGATAATGATTCCCACCCTAATATTAATTCTGAAACATTACTCAACATATCGTAACACCTTTTAACTAACCTAGCTGCTCTACGCTGCGCACTGTCTAGTTCTCTGATCAAACCTAATTCATTCGGATCCCATACACTGGCTACATACTCAAAGTGGGTTCTAACTAGTGAAAAGTAACATCGCTCTTTTGTCTTCTCATCACATTTCTCAAGTATAAATCCTAGCTTTCCCTTCGTTCGGCCGCATATTTCCTGGATGTGTCTTACCCACGATAAATATTTAGTGACTGTTACACCTAAGTACCTTATGATTTCAACGCTATCGATCTTCGTGTAATTAATTTTATAGGATCGCCCAATCGAATTATTCATCCATATTGCTACGGAAACAGATTTTCATTTCAGGAGAAAACGAAGCGAACATATTGATTTTCGATTTTTAGCAATCCTTTGATTGAAGCAATTACAGAAAAGGGATTTAAAAAAGGAGAATCCGTCACTTTTCCTTCGGTTTACTCCCTTTCGGTGGAATTCTTCTTAAAAAAATGGCGACTGCTTTGTCGTAGCAGAGAATCTTGGGCACTAAACTTGTATTGGATAATTTACGGATGCTTCGCCGCAGCGAAAAGGTGAAACAAACAATTTCATACGGAGCATACGTGGTCGGAACCAGGTCACAGCATCAACTTTGCAGACACCAAGGTGATTGCCAGAGAATTACGCTATTTCCCCAGGATTATCCGAGAGGCAATAGAAATCAGCAAACATCCTCAAAATATCAAACGAGAAGACGGCTATTACCTCCACAACGCCTGGAAGAGACTTTTCAAACCTAACTGGCACCTCATTGGTCGAAGAAATGGTAATCGTCAACCGACCAGTCAAAGAGGAGTCACTTCACCCGACAGCCCATATAAAGACGGCCGAAACAATGTTTAGCTTGCACTCCAACGTACGATGTTGGAGTGATTATAACCTAAGACTTCTGGCAGTTTGGGGAAAATATTTAACAGCTATCAATGGGAAATATTACTCTCACGTGGCCTATTACACCTCATCCACCGCCGACGGATATCCGGCCTCAAATTCCTTCACTGCATTTTGAATTAATCCTTCCGATTGATCTCCTCACTTTCTTTTCACTCCTTTCTTCCACTCCCGCACGACTCTCAATATTGATCCATTACACAAGCCCAAATTACGAATATCAATTTCCCAACGACCCTTATCCTACCGTTTACCTTCTCTTGTATAGAATAACCGTTGCCTTTTGCATCACTTCATCTTCCCTTTACCTCTTCGCCTCACGCAGTAGTTTCAACATCCAATTACAACGCCTTCCAGGCTAATTACCCTTTACTGTTCAACATTTTGGTTATTTGTTAATATTATAGTATATTGTCGTTTATATTTTATATGGGGGTCGTGGTGGCCTAGTGGGTAGAGCGTTGAGCTACTGGAAGGTCCCGGGTTCAAATCCTGGGCAAGAGCCTTCTGGACACCCCCTCCTAAAATCCTCGCGATTCGATTTTCTGTGTGTCAGAGCTTTGTAGGAAATTGCAAGTGGACAAGGAAATTAACGAATGAGTGAATTTCACACGCCAATGGCTTAGTACGGGGTGAGCTCTACCCTCACCTATCAAAGACCAACCTTTGGGTTGAACACAACTTTTATAACCCAGTGTAAAGGCCTTAGTGATGTTTTTGGTGTTCAAATACTTTTCACATTTTTACAAACCTAGCTACTCTTTGCTGCCCACAATCCGATCCCAGGATCATACACACTTCACCTGGATAACATATCCAGGGAGAATATTCTATATTGCTGCACAACGTGTTAAAAGTAACAGTGATATTTTTCAAAATCATCGTATTTCGTTTCCATGTGTTATATAAATCCAAACTTTCTGTTGAACCAACAACAAAGAATATATTTGGAAGTTACCATAGGTTTAGTCTGGTCCAATTTAGGAAACCGGTTTCAAATACCAGAAGGAGAGAGCATTAGCATTAATTTTGCAATCATTTACAGCTACAGAGATACTACGTTAGCCAACACAGAAGGTGAATTCAGTTAAAAATTACAGACCGCTTGGAGAGGGAAAAAATTTTGTCGGAGAAATCCGAAGAAGGCTTAAAAAAAAAGGGATCAAGGGCATATTGAGATTTAGAAAAATACGAGAGAAAACGATAGAGAGAAGAATAATGAGTCAAGGCGGCTATGAACGACTTACTATTTCTTTCTTGCTTCGTCCATCGTTGATTACTCTGCTTCCTAGGTAACAGAACTCTTTCACCTCTTCAAGATTTTGTTTTCCTAGTTTGACATTTGTTTTGGCTTCTTCTTTCTTGCTGCACACCAATATTGTAGTCTTCTTCTTATTTATCTTCAGGTGATATCTGGCCATTGTTCTTTCCATGGTTACTAGAATTTTGGGTTCTTTTGCTATCAGATTCATTTAGTGCTTGAATTTACGACAGTAAATCGTATCAGATACGGGGGATTTATTTCACTATGATATTGCAGAAATTTCCGAATCAAAATATCTTTTACTACGTTCAACCAGCTTCCAAGATTATTAAAAGTTCGATCTCCATTGACACTTATGCAGTGGGACAGGAAATAGATGACGGCATTTGAAGGGTCAACTGATGGCGTACCCTACGGTTAGGAGAGAGAAAAAATGGTGTCAAACACGCCTCCGATCCGATTTCCGAGGGAAGGGAACAACGAAGTTGAGGGTAACCGACTAAGCGCAGGATAAGAAGGAACACAAAGCTCCATAGATAGATTTGGGCTTTTCTTCTCCATGCTCCTATCCCTCATCGCTTCGTTTTCATGGACGAGTCTAAGGCAAACCTGAACGACTCCGCTCGTGCCCACGATTCGCATGAGCCATTCTCGTGAAAGAATTATGTAGATGAATCAACACGGAGATAGTGCAAACGCCAAACTCGCCTCCAAAAGTGGAATAAAACTGGGAAGCATTCAGTTTCTCAAACCAGGTTACTTCCCTTCATACGTTTGTCTCTTTAAGATTTTGAACCACTCCTATTAATAAGATAATTAATATTATAATATTTATGGTAGAAGACAAAGTAAACCACCACAAGAGGTCAAAACCGATGTCAAACTAGGAAAACAAAAACTTGATGAGGTGAAAGAGTTCTGTTACCTAGGAAGCTGAGTAACCCACGATGGACGAAGCAAGAAAGAAATAGTAAGTAGAAGCAAAGAGGGCATTCTATCAAAAGAAGAATCTACTTACAGCTGGAAATACAGGTAAAAAGAGACGTTTCAGGCGTTATATGGTGGAATAACATAATTAAATAAGTTTGGCAATTTTCCACAAAAAAATCTTTACTTCGACCGGTTTCGATGTGGTACCTGATGATGATGTATCACATCGAAACCGGTCAAAGTAAAGATTTTTTTGTGGAAAATTGCCAAACTTATTTAATAATGGAAATACAAGCATAGAAGTAAGGAAACAATTTATCAGAACATATATCTGGAGCAAGTTTCTTTACGGCAGTGAGGCATGGACGATGACAGTAGCGGAGAAGAAAAGGGTAGAAGCATTCGAAATGTGGTGCTACAGAAAAATGATGAAGATTAAATGGATCGACCGATTAAGTAACCAGGAAGGTCTAACAAGAGTGGGAGAACAGAGAAGTCTGCTAACTCTAAAAAGAAGAAGGGACAACTTAATCGGCCATATCTTGATACCAATCTGGATACCAAACACGATGGCCTGATGAAGACTATCGTCGAGGGAAAAGTGAACGGGAAGATTGGAAAAGGCAGGCCTCTCGTGAGATACATGGATCAGGTTGCGAGGGATGTAAAAGAGAAGAATTACGTCGCAATGAAACGGTTGGCTGATACAAGAACAGAGTAGAAAGCTGCGTCAAACCAATCATAGGATTATTGACAGATGATGACGATGATAATATTTTCACTTACAACATTAAAAATAGTTTACGAACTCTAACTTACCATGGTAGACTGGACGATAATCATAAAATTAGAGAAATTGATTGCCAACTTACAGATTCGAAATGTCCTTCTTTCCTCGAACAATTAGGGAAGAGCTGTAAATATATTAATAGTATATATACAAGTGTATCAATGGATAGCATAGGAAGTTGCATGTTGCTATAAGGACTTAAAGCTAACCCAACTAACAGAATCCTTTTGCATGCTTGTTCGCTATTTTCTTATTTTGAAACTGTGACGTGTAGATAAGGATTTAGTTACTAATCATTTTTATGAATGATACCCATGTTATGCATATTTGTTGTGAAGTCACCCCTGTTACACACCATTATGGGGGCTTGCAGGGTATTATATAGATATAGATGTATTGCTACTTTTCATTATTCCAAGAACTATATGGAAACAATAGAAAAATTTAGGCCATAAAACTAAGGGCTCGTGTTCCGTGAGGAGTTTTGAAGATGAATTCCTCTCGAATTTTAAATCGAGTATTATGGATAATATCTGCGCTGACGTTATATCTGCTCCTTCATTGCTTTCTCGGATTCTCGTAAGCAACGATGAGCAGGGGGCATCTATTCTTATTTCAATGAACACAGGAAGCTCGTAAGCCGATGACCAAAGCACACTTGAAGTGTCGGTGAAGACGGAGGGCCTATTATATTCCAGTCAAAACTTTACGATTCAAAGAAAGAAAATTGCAAAGCAAGCATAAAAAACATGCCTTCAGTTGGTCTAGCTTCGAGTCCTTATACCAACATGCAACCTCCTATGCTATCTATTGGAACACTTGTATTTAAACTATTCGGTTAATTTACAACTATTCCCTAATTGTTCGAGGACAGAAAGACATTGTAAATCTGGAAGTTCGGCAATCGAATTCTCTAATTTTGTGATTATGCTCCAGAGTACCACAGTAAGTTGGGCCTTTTAAAGTTATTATCAGGCTTTTCTTCCTATCCCCTTAGAGCTTCTTCGTTCGTCACTTAGTCTGACCAATTTATCCTGATCATAATTCCATACCTAACTCCACATTTTAAATGTTTCTAGTCTTGTCTTTTCTTTGGCTGTCAGTGGCATAGCCTCGCCACAGAGAATAATGCTTAATATGGAAATTCCCAGTAAAAGCTTTCTTTTTTCTCTCCCGTGTACCCAGTAAATAATTACAGGGAAGACTTTATGATTACGAAGATGTTAGCCAATAGAAGGATCGTTTTGAAAGGTGATTAAAAGCAACATTTGGATTGATACATGTGGGATGATAATTTCCAGAATCGTAAAATGTGCACACAGGTCTCACGTCTATTAAATCTTTAAAGTCAACTCAAGAGACTGTTCGCTCCCTTCGTGAGAGCAAACGTCTTAATTAGTCCGAAGGCATCAGCGAGAGAAAGAGGAATAGAAGTGGAGAGTGGTTTGGAATCATGCCAGAGCCGGAATCCTTCTAATTTTTCCCACTGCACCCCGTCTATAAGAAAGAGAGCGTTTCACGGGTTCCTAATTTTAACCCCCAGAAGAAAATAAAGCGGGGAAAAGCGAAGTCATTTTGTTCCGTCGAGTAGGTCGTACCTTGGCATTCCGTGGGAATAGAACGATACAGAATGACAACACAGAAACGAGGAAAGGGGGACTGGCGGGCCTTGATGATGCTTTCGGCGGAAGTGACGACAATGATGAGCGGGGTCAATACCTCTCACTCTACCTTCCCAGAAGACCATCGCCACTTTGCTATTCTGATTGAAAACGACATCGAGCTCCATTTCAGAGCTTTGAAACTTATTTGTAAAGTGACGGTGAGATGTTATATTAGCGTAAGCAGCTATGAGCATGTGAAAAGGAGATCGGGTACATTTGCTAAAGGCCGTAATGATAACTGCATTAGTGTTACGAGTTTAAAAGAAGAACTAGGATGGACATTAGTATCAGAACGCTGGTTAATATTTAGGTTAAACCTTTTAATAACAAATAAAAATTAAAAAATCTCCAATAGCTGTAAAAATTTGGCCATTTCTCCTCCCCCTTCTGCTCCCCGATCATTCACTTACAACCCTGTGCTGCAAAGGCTTTCCCTTCAGCTCGATTGTGGCCTTGTGGCGTAAAGACGTGTATTCGACGCACATCCTCGTCTTGTCCATGCGTGTTGACTACGCTTCATTTGAACTTGATTATCCCAGAGGGTGGACCCATTTGAGACCCAACTAACAGCATGTTTTTGCATGCATGCTTTGCTATTTTTATTTTTTTTAATAGCGTAGTTTTGAACAGTACCTATACAAGTACTAATCCTTTTTTATGCAAGTTATGTAGTGCATGTTTGGTGAGAGTTCACCCCCTGCCACACACCTTTATGGTGGCTTGCAGGGTATTATTTAGATGTAGATGTAGGTGTAGATGAGTGTGTGAGTGAATTTTTTATGACTGCTTGTGAGTGTGTTTGTGATCATAACCCAAGCATCCTGATCAGAGTCCCCCTAACTACTAACAGTCTAGTTGCCTGAGACCCTATAGTAGCATGTTTGCATGTTTATAGTTAATGTTCGGTGATCTTCACCTCATGCCACACACCCTCGCAGAAGCTTGTTGGGTATCGTGTAGATGTAGATCAGTCCTGTGAATGATCCCAATTGGGTTGAGTGTGTGAGCCTGTGGTTATGTCACTGGCGAGGAAGTAACATTCCCTTAAACCAACACAGGAGGTTTTCTGGTTGAGAGGCTGCGTTTGGTCACTGCTGTGGAATTGACCATGCTGTGTATCCTGACGAGTGTTGCCAATTTTTAACGGCCATTGGAGATTTTTTAATTTTTATTTGTTACTTTACGAGGCCGTAGAGCTCAAAATTTTTTCTGTTTAAACCTTTTAAATAAATTTGAAGGTGATTTATTTACAAATGACATTAAATATGCATTAAGAACCCCAACGTATTACGCTAGGTTTTATCAGATACACCAGATTAGAGAGATAGATTTTCGTACCAATAATTATAAAATGTCATTTTTCCCGCGTACCATAAGAGAGCATAATAGGCACCATATCAAAGAGTTAGGCAGGTAAATAATTTCTAGAGTAGTATGTATCATCCATGTTTAAGCATTACGAGATCATGCATGATGGAATTGCCGATAAATATATTTAGGACGGTGCTCTCAAATTGAGTGTGTAGTTACTAACAACCTTGTTGCGCGTGATTCCTGTATTTAACATCTCCCGTTAAGAGTAGCATTATAGCTCTGATTTTCCTGTAAATAGTGGATTTTTTGAGATAATTTATCCCAAGATTTTTACCACTATCTGCTATGGTAGACAGGATCATGAGTTAATAATTAGAGAAACAGATTGCCGAGCCGACAGATCTAAAATTTCCCTTTTTCCTGGTGCAATTAGGGATTCGAATAGTTGTGAATTTCACAAATATTATAATACAAGGTTATCAATCGATAGCCTTGGTAGCTGCATATTGGTATAAGGACCATAAGCTAATCCAGCTGACAGAATGTTTGTGCATTAATACTTTGCTCTTAGTATATATCTTTAAATTGTTATGTTCGACTGCTAATCCTTTTTAAGCATGATAGTTAATGCATGTATGAATTCAGCCCTGCCATACACCTTTATGGTGGCTGGCAGGGTATTATGTCGATATAAGTCAAAGATGCTGAGATGTAGCTCCTTTCTTCCTCGAGCTCAACGGACGACCCAAGAAAAAGACGTGTGCGCTTCTACGTGGGGGCGTGTTCGACGGCACGTACACGGCGATTCTCCAAGGTGAGGGAGCGACTCGGGAGCCTGCTGCTCCAATGCCTTGTCGCAATGGGTCCGTTATCGACGGACGGGTGGCGTTCAAACATCAATCGCTAAAGGAAATGGTTGGTTCGAATGCCAGCCACCTACCCCGAGGGTCAAGGTCCTAAACCAGGTTGTGGAGGATTATTTTTCGCTGGAATCCTTGTCTGTACTTAAGTACTGTGAGTAGAGGGAAGATAAATTGGGAATCATAGTCAGATCGCAGGTTGAAATTTAGACAATCTCTTACACAATTCCAAGGCCATATTTTCAGTGATAATGATTAAAATCTTTTGCGAACCCCAACTTATAATGGTAGACTGGACTATAATCACAAAATTAGAGAAATTGATTGCCGAAATGACAGATTCAAAATGTTCTTTTTTCCTCGTACAATTAGGGATATGAATAACGGTAAATATATCCAATACGAGTGTAGCAATGGATAACATTGGTAGCTGCATTTTGGTATGTGGACTTAAAGCTAACCCAACTAACAGCATGTTTTTGCATGTTTGCTTTGCTATTTTTATCTTTTTTAAATACTGAAGTTTAGAACAGTATATAAATACTAATCCTTTTTAAGCATGATATGTATTGCGTGTTTGGTGAGAATTTACCCCCTGCCATACACCTTTATGGTGGCTTGCAGTGTATTATGTAGATGCAGAGCACTTCTCAGTTCGGTTCTCCGTCTGTCAGATGGCACGTTAAACTGTTGTCCTTTTGATGCTTTTCGATAATTGTAGGCTTATGCCGATGCCGGGTTTTTCTCAAACCTTACATCATCATCACCATCGATCAACAACCCTAGGATTGGTTCGACGCAGACCTCAACTTGATTCACCTATCGGCTAATCTTTTCATATTAACGTAATCCCTCTCTTTTACATCATCACAACTTGTTACAAACATCTCATACGCGGCCTGCCTTTTCCATTCTTCCCGCTCAACTTTCCCTCCACGATTGTCTTCATCGGCTTATAGTGTCTTAAGGTTTGGCCGATTAAGTTGTCCCGTCTTCTATTAATAGTTTTCAGCCCAATTATCTCTTTGCCCAGTCTCATTAAGACCTCTTCGTCCGTAACTTGGTCGGTCCATTTTATCTTCATCATTCTTATATCTATCTATATCTATATCTACGACATAACCTGCAAGCCACCTCGAGGGTGTGTGGCAGGGGGTGCATCCTCACCGGGAACAATGACATAACAAACAAAAATGAACAACACAAAACAAACCACACATTAAAAAGTAATTAGGGAAAAAAAGTTCTTCGGTAGCATTACATTGCAATTTCTTCCAGCCTTGACTTCTCAGCTGCTGCTATCGACCGTGCTTCGCTGCCATATAGGAGCATCAAACTTTATATCAATCCTAAATTCCTACCTAACGTAATCACTCACGAGTCGATGCGGCGAAAATATCCTCAGCTGTTGGTTGCCACCCATTTACCGCTACCTACCTATTACAGGCTCACCTTTAATTCTTATGTATCAACAATGGATTGACCGCAAAAAGATTGACTGTGTCGGGAACCAGCATGGAGAAAACTCAATCATTTATCGATATGCCACTATTTAACATCGTTAGAATTGATCATTAGCTGTCAATTTTTTTCTACCTGGAGTAAAAATATAATATAGAGTATTGTTTTAACTTCGTTTATATCTCACGAGCATTGATCACATTCATATGTTGAATACTCACTCTCCAAGGCGGCTTCACAATTTACTCTTACCACAGTCAAAACGACCGTTTTGCGACGATACCATAGCTGTTTTTTTCAATATGCCACTCATCGGAAATTGCAGCAAGAAAAAACATGTTCTTAGTCCACATTATCCGGATCGTCGCGCATAATCCACAGATGGAAGATAAATCATCACGCATTATTCCAGATTCCGGTTACTTCAGCAATGTGAAGAGTCGCTGCATAAATTAGGGATCGCGGATACCAGTCCGGTTTCTGGCACGCGCGCTGAGACTATATTGCTCGAATCAACGGTACGAGCTGACCTTGGTCGCCAGAGTTGGTGACCCAATCAATGGAACAGCGGAACAGCGGCTGCAAATAACTCCAGAGAGGCAAATGCTTGTCACAATGAAGAGGGTATCAACGGGGGCGTGAACCGCATACCCAAGAAATCACTTGGCGCGCGCAAGATCGGCGGATAGATGGCCACTTGTTTCCGCTTTGTGTCCATTTGAATGTTGGGCAGTTATCCCGGGGAGCCAAAGCTCGAGGATGCTCGGATAACACGTTCGCCGAGGAGTTCAGGTCGAGAGGAGAGGCAAAACTCCCTGAGCGGAGGGTTCAATTACCCGAATGGTGTCCATCCCCCTTCTCCCCTCTGCCACCCCTGGCCTAACCCTCGCGCAGGGCCGCTGCGTAGAGGGACGAGTTCCCATACACACTCGGTTTGACTTGCAGTTACGTTCAAAACGCCCTGACCTGACCGTCGACGCGGCTTTTTGAACACCAGTCGGTTAAACGGACTTCCTGATGGGCAGGTGGTGTTCCCTCGCGACGCGATAAGGGGTGGGAAGGAGGCTCAGCCGTTGCGGGGGGTGAAGAGACTGGGGGGGGGGGGAGCCTTATGGGGTTTGATGTGCCCTGGTGCACGGATGACGGAATCTCTCCGAGCGAAGCACGCGTGTCCGTGCAGAGGCACACACTGTCCTCTCCATTCACGTAGAAGAGCAAGGCAACGCGTCACCAGCTGCGTCATGCCCTGCAAGGGTCTGTGGAAGGACCTGAGAACCCCTAGAGCATTCACCTCTGCAGAGTAAACAGTCCTATTAATATTAGGTAACTACATCACTGCAGAATATTTTGCCCATGCTTGAACCTACATAGATTTCCATAGCTACTGACTATATGGCAGCTGCTCTTCACAGCACACTGTCTAGTCTCAAACTTAGTTCCCCTTGAAGTCGATTGCTGAGAGTAAGGCCTCCTCAATACATCTACATCAATACCCTGAAAGCCACCGTGAGGGTATATGGCAGAGGGTTAAGATCACCAAACTTGTACTATGAACATTCACCTAGGCAACTACATGGAAACATATTATATAATAGGGTCAAATGCAGCCAGATGGTTAATATCTACATCTACATCTACATCTACATCTACATAATACCCTGCAAGCCACCACAAGGGTGTGTGGCAGGGGGTGATTGCTCACCAAACATGCACTACATATCATAATAATAAAAGGATTATCGGTTATAATGTAATTTTTCTAAATATATTCGTATTTATCTAACATGATCTGAGTGCTAGCGGAAAAACACCAAGAATTAGACTAATGAAACTGAGAAACGTTTATTAGCGTCGAAGAAACGAACTTTAAATGCTAATAAAAGCATATCATAGCATTGGTTTTGATTCAATTAGGTAACTACCACAGAAACTTGAAGCGAAAACGGGAAAAATCAGTTTTTTTTCTCATGTGAGACCTGAGGGCTTACTACATCACAATAATTAAATAAGCTCTCATCCCTTTTTCTCTGCTCCAAGGCAGCAATTTTTGGCTTTCCGCTCCCAGGAAATGGTCTCCCTCCATCGGAATGCACCCATGCTTGCCCATCGCGCCATCGCCCGGGACCTTACGCCCCAAATGTCACTTTCAATGCACACGTTCACTAATTTTCAGCCACTCGCCACCAATTTTGCCCTCCCTTCCCCTACTTCCAGTTGCCAAAAATATTTATACCCACACAATGTGGACATATCATTAGTTTCATCTAAATGACAGTATATACAGGGAAAAATTCTCACTAGTAATTTAAATCAATAAGATCCGAATGAATTAGATTTGATCAGAGAGCAAGACAGAGTGCAGCGTAAAACATTAAGGTTTGCGATAGGTTTAGTAGTGTATCAGAATTAACGGAAGAATTAGGTTGGGAATCATTATCAAATCGTCCATTGAAGTACAGATTAAATCTATTGCTGAAAATTAAAACGGATATCTTTACTGAAGATGTTAGAATATATGTTAAAAAAACACCTAGATTCGAAAACACCAGACAAATAACATTAGAGAGATAGACTGTCGTACTGATATATTACTGAGTAGTACTTCAAATCAAGGTGTGACTCGCATGCATTGCTTTTTTTTGCATGCATGAGTACCTATGAAATTGGTGCTGGGTTTCAAGTCATGCATTGTATTTGTGGGTGTGTCCTACATGATTGGGGTTTGGTAGTTTTTTTCCTTATTACTTTTAAAGGTGTGGTGTTTTTTTGTGTTGCTCATTTTTGTTTGTTGTGTTATTGTTCCTGGTGTAGATGCACCCGTAGATATAGATATATTCAAAATGTCATTTTCCCCCATACTATAAGAGAACACAGAGGCAGCATAGCAAAGGGATAGGTTGGGGGAAATATTTTTAGAGTAGCCTGCAGTGCATGATGCATGAATTAACAACCAATTCCTTTATTACTATGCAGTTACTAGTCATTTAGATGCACGTGACCCTCTATGTAGTAGCCGGTTTGCATGTCAGCAATGCATGTTTGGCGACCTACACCCCCTGCCACACGCCCTCGAGGTGACTTGCTGAGTATCACGTATATGTGGATGTAAATCATGAGACAGGCTGGCAACGACGGACAAATAGTTCATTTTTAATGGTAATATCCAATAGCCAGCAAGTACTGGCCTACCCAGCTTTAAGAATCGAGTCTAAAACTCGATAGAGTTCCTCAACCCCATATAATTATTCATTGTAATACATTCTTGGATGCCACGAGGGGAACAATCCAGGTCCAGTACTTCTTCAGGCAGATGGGACGTATAGCTGTGTTCCCAAAGGCATCTTTCTTTAAGAGCAAGCTAATGCTGATGCCGGGTTTCCCTCCATCCTTACCCTTCCACTCCTATATCTTTTCTTCTGGTATACGGTGCCTCTGAGCCTCGGAAGGACTCGTGAGAATAACAGTACTTATTCTAAGAATAAACCTATTTATACACGCTTATATATCTACATCTACGTAATACCCTACGAGCCACCACGAGGGTGTGTATATGATTGCTTATCAGTTTTAATTCACTGAAAATTAGTGCAAACTTCACCCTTTTTTGCGTTTTTTTGGCATGGTACACGAAGAGCTTCATATGTAAATAAAAAATCTTAAAATAGGGTCCCATAAAATCATCTATCCGGTAGGTCGATCACAACTGTCATCGTCCCATCTGTTTTTTACCGTTCATCCCCAAATGCCAGTCTGGTCTGAAGACGCCAACAGCTACCTCGGCGAAACTGACGCCGGCGACAACACAAATTAAAAAAAGATATCCTGGAGACGATTTTATTTACATCTACATAATACCCAGCTAGCCACCATAATGTTGTGTGGCAGGGGGTTATTTCAATCCAAACAATTACATTTCATGTATAAAAAGGATTAGTTCATTTTTAGAGAAAACTGGCCAACTGGCTTTGGAGAATTGCTAATTGCTAAGTTAATTTCTAAGTTTAGATTAGAATGTTTATTCTAATCTAATCTTAGCAATTGAAAAAAAAATTTACAATAAAAAACCAACCAGTCAAAAACATGCTGTTAGTTCGGTGGTAGTTAGTAAATATTGTTAACGTCATCAGTGAAGATATTTTCTTGGAATCTATTTAAGATAATAAGTCTAAATTCCAACCAACGGTCTGGTAATGATTCCCATTTTAGTTCATTTAATAGACTGGTTACGCTAATATAGTTATCATAATGTCCCTTCACAAATCTTGCCGATCTTTACTGCACACGTCCAAGTTCATTATTTAAGCCGTTTTCGTAAAGATTCCATATACTGGCAGCGTATTCCAAATGAAATCTAAGAAGGGAAAATTTATCAATTTCTCATACATGATCGTTATATTTGCCAAGTACTATTTTGATAAATCCCAGTCTACTATTAACATGACCCATTATTTTACGTTGTGTTTACCCTAAGAGAGGTCATGTGGCAGTCTTATTCCAAGATATTAATTGGGTTCCACTTTTGTTGATATAATGTTCTTTGTGTAGTAAATGCTAGGAGGAGAACTATTCTTTTTTTCCAAAAGTTCAATGCTCTAAGCGTTTTCAAGTTTAATTCCAACTGCCATATATTACATTAGTTTTCAATTGTTCTAGGTAATCATTTATTTTTTGTGCTAAGAATTTCCCTGTACCCTACTGGGTCATCAGCCTTTTGATGTCATTTATATACAGAGGGAGCAACGGACTTATTACACCATATGTGTATATCTGGGAATGTATCACCGTCCAAAATAACCCTTTGTACGAGATAATTAAGAAAACCATCTATTAATGATATAATATTACGGTCCAACCCATAAGATTTTAATTTCACAAGTAACTTGCTATGAAACACCTTGTTATTTCATGTTGCAGAACAGAGATAGTTAGAAAGTTTCCGTTGAGCCCTTCCATATTATGTTTTAAAAAGGGGTCTATTTCAATCAATTCCAAAAACAAAAGGTACATACTTTCCTAAAAAAGAAAAAATTCGTTCAAACGAATTGAAAAGTCTTCTTTAAAGAGTTCTCCTTTGGCACCCACCCAGAAATCCAAACCCCATTCGCAAAGGACGGAGATGGTTTGATGACGTCAAATGGCATGAAAGGGTTGAAGGGGGCCAAAGGGCCGAAGGAGGAGGACCAAAGGGCTCGGAATGGAGGGAGAAGGGGAATGGGGCAAAGGAGGGAAAAGCTTTTAATCAGGGCCCGCTCGCTAATGACGCCACCAAGTGAGTCAAGAGTCACTTTGAAGCATCGGGAGGGAAGCATCGCGTGTGCCACTCCTTAATTTGATAGATTCCTCCGGGGTCACGATCGCAAAAAACAGTGCAGAATGTTTGCCTGGCCACCAACGAATATTAGGGTGGAAAGGAAACTGACTGGAACGTGGTCTGAGAATAAGGTATTATTAATTAATAGATATAAGCTTCGTCTATTTGCCGATGACGCACTAGTGTACAGGGAAATTCTATGCCCAAACGATAAAGAACATTTAAATGATGACCTACAATCAATTGAAAATTGGTGTGGAACCTGGCAGTTAGAATTAAACCTTGAAAAATTCCTTGTAATGAATTTTTGGAAAAAGAATAGCTCTCCTCCTAGCACTTACAAAATAAGTAATAATGAATTAACAAACGTGGAATTCGTTAAATATCTTGGAATAAGACTAACACATGAACTTTCCTGAGGTAAACACATTATACGTGAAATAATGGGTCAAGCGAACGTAAACTAGGATTCGTCAAAAGAGTACTGGGTAAATGTAACGATCATGTACGAGAAATCAGCTACTTTTCCCTTGTAAGACCTCATTTGGAATATGCTGCCAGTGTATGGGATCCCTGTGAAATCAGTCTTAATTAATGAACTTGAACAGGTGCAGCAAAGATCGGAAATATTTGTAAAGGGACGGTATGATAACCTTATTAGCGTAACCAGTCAATTAAATAAATTAATTTGGGAATCATTGTCAGATTTCAGGTTGAAATTTAGACTTAATCTCTTAAAAAAATTCCAAGACCATATTTTCAGTGATGATGTTAAAAATATTTGGCGAACCCCAACTTACTATAGTAGATTGGACCATAATCACAAAAGTAGAGAAATTGATTGCCGAACTGACAGATTCAAAATGTACTTTTTCCTCGTACATTTAGGGATATGAATAACGGTGAATATATCCAGTACGTGTGTAGCAATGGATAACTTTGGTAGCTGCATGTTGGTATGAGGACTTGATGCTAACCCAACTAACAGCATGTTTTCCATGTTTGCTTTGCTATTTTTATCTTTTTTTAAATAGTGTAATTTAGAACAGTATATAAATACTAATCCTATTTTATGCATGATATGTAGTGCATGTTTGGTGAGAATTCACCCCCTGCCACACCCCTTTATGGTGGCTTGGAGGGTATTATGTAGATGTAAGGCGCCTTGGAGGACGGAAATGTGACCGATGCTAATTCCATACGATCGTCAGCCTTTCACTAATGCAATACCAATAAGTTTAAACAGCTTTTGGGTTATTACATTGCTCTTTTTCCAAAATACTTTACAACCTTTTTTGAGTGCGTCCTTCGGAAAGGTTTTCTTAACCTCTTTCTCCGTTTCCTCAAAGATGGTCACCCTCCCAAATAATCTCCGTGTTTCCTAAATAACCTGCATAACAGTCCTTTCTGAGCAGCGGGATCGTTGACCTCATACTGTACACATTGCCCACATTAGATACTGCTCGGATCCAGTAATTAAATTAATGGAAATGAATCACTGATCTACTAGAGATATATAACATTCCAAGTTTTCAGAAATGCTATTGCATGAGGAGTTAGTAATATCAGCAGTCCTTTGCTCATTTTCCTTGCTAACATAGGTAACTTTAGGAAAAATAGAATAATTACAACGTTATGCGAGCAACTTTATGCACAAAGAAAAACAATGGAAAAAACTCAAAAATATTCAATACATGAAATTGATATTCATATATTATATTTCATTTCCTTAATTGAACCTTTAAAGTATACGGTTGAACTAAAACTCATTTGTTTAAAAGTTGTTCAACCTCTACTATTATGAAAGTGCAAATAAAAAGTAGCTGAAGTACCTGTCAGCTACTTTTTATGGCAGTTGTAGTGTAGCCACTGCACGTTTTCATTTTGTCACTTATAGAACAGCCGTTAACCTTTTGAGGAAGTAGCTAAAGTGTAGTAACTTACAATCCCATCCCTGACTGACTCATCCCTGATTGTTTTCTTCTCTCCAATTTTTAAATAATATAACAAAAGAAGTGGGTTGCCCAAGGATTACTACGTTGCCAAAGTATATGCTTCATCCATCTATTTTAATTACTAGCAGCCAGCAGCCTTGCAGGTGTTCAGTCGTGAATACAAATTATCATTATGACCCTTGCAAATTAAGTCTTGTATTCGTAGTTTTCTAAAATTTAAAAAGTGTGACACCTAGAAATATTCTCCTCGAGGCAAGTTTCCGATGCTATAGAACGAATGTCATTTTTCCCGCGTACCATAAGAGAGGACAATAGGCAGCGTAGCAAAGGGATAGGTAGGTGAAATATTTTTAGAGTAGGCTGTAGTGCATGATGCATATGTTAGCAACATATAATCCCTTTATTACCCTATATAGATACTAACCAGCTAGTTGCATGTGACCCTATTATCTAACATGTTTCCATGTAGTAGTCTAGTTTCATGTCAATAGTGCATGTTTTCATGATCTTCATACACCCTCGTGGCGGCTCGCAGGGTATTACGTAGTTGTAGATGAATCGAACCTCAACATAGCCTCGATGAAGTAGATAACTAATGAAAGAGCAGTTGGGCAATACTTGCGAATGAAGTTGAGCTATTCATTGAATTCAATGGAAATGCAGAAGCGATGTATTGTCTCACGCTTTCAAAAAAGGGCTGACCCGACTGCCAGTAAGACCTTGACCTATTTCCAACTGTCATGGCGGTAGTTCGAATCGAAGGTTTGCTTGCTCTCCAACAAACTGGTTTGCATGCGATTGGAGACAAAGTGCCTAAGGGCAAGGAGAGAGGGCAGGCTTTCACGACGCCGGGTGATAATTCAATTCCGGTAAACCAACCGGCTGTGATGCCGGCACAAAAGACTTGATGGGCGTATCTGATTCTGATTGATGACAGGCCGGCCCTCGGCAGGGCGTGAAAGTCACCGGGCAACCATCCCCAGGGGTGGCAGTTTGGGCACAGCCCAAGGGCGGTCGAAGGAGATAGCATTAGCACGCTGACCAGTAGTGACGAGAAACACTTTTCACATTCCGATTATATGAAATGGAATATCACCTGAAATCCGTTGAGATGGTACATATGTAACACAAATAGTAGTAATCAAGGTTTACCAGGTGCACGAGACGTCGTCATAAAGAAATCAATGAAAAAATACGTACAACCCATCACAATTTAACGAATATATCGTTTGACGCTAAAAGGCTTTGAAAAGCAAATCAAGTACATAACAGATAAATGCATAATCATTTTCCAAACTTGTTTCAATGATTTTTTCTAACACGTATACCCAATGGGAGAACCGGGATTGGTTGAAAGAACTTCAACAAGGGGCAAAGTAATGTTTCTCGATTTCTGCACGTACTAGATGGTAAACAGATATCATTTCTTATATAATATGTTAGATGACTTACTACAGTAATAAAGGTTGACAACATTTCCTAAGATGATTACGAATAATGTTACAGGCTGTCAGATATAGGATGCGAAATCCAAACTTAGATTAGTAGTATATTGTGGATTGCATGCCGAGACTGAGATATTAGAGATAGGAATTAGAGGAAGAAATAAGGAAGATTGCGAAGTTCAGCTTTAGAATAGCCTGCAACGGCAATGAAACACTTTACCTTTAGCCATATGTGAGGTCAACTCAACGAAATCCAAACTTAGATTAGTAGTATATTGTGGATCGCATGCCGAGACTGAGATATTAGAGATAGGAATTAGAGGAAGAAATAAGGAAGATTGTGAAGTTCAGTTTTAAAATAGCCTGCAACGTTAATGAAACACTTTACCTTTAGCCATATGTGAGGTCAACTCTATGAAAACCCTAATCTCACGTTGCCTTATTCAATAGATGTTAGTCCTCACCGGAATATCGGTTTTATAATCTTGAAAAAAGAAAGGAGAAGAAAAGAGGACAAAAGTTGCAACAACAACTAATTCATAGCCTCAATAACTTAAAATTAAACTGACACATCACTTGGCTTCGAGCCTCAGTTCTTTCTCCCCTCAAGGGAAACAACTTATTAGACCTAACGTGGCCACTCGATAAGCTCATTCACGAGCCAAGCTTCAGTGGGGGCTTCCAGTTGAGAGGAATTCAGCACCTTGCTCCAGACTCCAAATTGCTCTTTCACATTCAGCATACTCTTCGTCCTGGGGTGGAAGCCACAACTTTCAACAGGGGTTGACCCCACTATCTAAGAGTTGGACATAACTTTTTCTCGTCGTAGACGTGCAATAGGTTTCATTCTTAAGTTCGAAGGATTCAGACTTAACCATGTGGCAATCTAGAGAGCAGGTCAATCTCCGCGGGAGCAATCTTGGAAGAATTTGGCAGAACATGCAGAGTAATTTTAGAAGGTCAGAGAAAAACACTTAAAAAGGACGAACATGCTAAACCATCAAAGGTAGTAGGTAGATCAAATAGTGGGTCCGTTAAAGAATCATCGAGAAAAATTTTAGTTGGAAAAAAGTACCAAAAGAGTATCAGATTGGGAAAAAGAATTTCAGTGATAGTACTGAATTGTCAGAGTTTAAGAAATAAAGTAGCAGAATTTCACCACCTCATACAATGTACTGATGCAAAAGTACAGTAGGTTAGAGAGTAGGGAAATGAGTAGGTCAAATAGTGGGCCATAAAATAACTTGCAATTCAGGACAGCAAATAATAACGAGTTGACAACACATTATAGGTTTAGCGGGACTGAAGAAAGCACAGAAAAAGGAAAAACATATAAATCAAAATAACAACCATGAATTTCTAAACCATAACTTTCCCGATAATTTAGAAAACATAAACCCCACAAATACAATAAGCAGCCATATTAAAATAGAGGAATTTTCAGCAATGGTAGGTAAATGTCGTAGTTTAAGAAGCAAGATACCCGAATTCCATCACCTTATAGAGAGTACTAATTCTGACATTATTATAGCAACGGAAAGTTGGTTAGCATGTGATATTGCTGACTGTGAAATTTTACCCGTATATTTTAGGGTATACAGGAGAGATAGAGAGGGTCGACCGGGAGGGGGAGATTTATCGCAGTTATGAACACAATAGTCATCAAGTAGAAGTGATAGTATAATAGAAAGTGTATGGTGTTCGATTAAATGTGCTAATTCGAAATTGATATACGTTTGTGCCTACTATAGACCATCCCATTCCGATGTACACTCAGTATCAGAATTCGAGAAACAGATTAGGCCCATTAATTCCCATTGTAAGTATCGACAGACTATTGTACGTGGAGATTTCAATACACCATCGGTTGATTGGAAAACATGTATTCATAAGAATGGGGGTAGGGACAAAGAAATCTGCGAGTCATTGCTTAACCTGTTCGCATCGTACGCACTACATCAAATAGTAACCTTGCCTAGGCAAAGCTAAGAACGCATGTTAAAATTTAGGTTAAACCTTTTAAGTAAATTCGATACCAATTTGTTCACAGATGATGTTAGATATATATTAAGAACCCTTGCGTATTATGCTAGGTTTGATCAGATTAACAAGATCAGAGAGATAGATTGTCGACCCGATAGATTTAAAATGTCATATTTTCCCGCGTACCATAAGAGAGAACAATTGGCAGCGTAGCAAAGGGATAGGTAGGTGAAAATAGAGTAGTCTGTAGTGCATGATGCATGTAATAAGAACCTATAATCCTTTTCTTATTTCGTAGATATTAACCATCTAGCTGCATGTCACCCTTTTATCTAGCATGTCTGCATTAAATATCCTAGTTGCATGTCAATAGAGCATGTTCGGTGATCCGCACCACCTGCCACACACCCTCGTGGTGGCAGGGGGTGCAGTGGAAGGATGGATAGTGAAAAGTAACATCGCTCTTTTGTCTTCTCATCACATTTCCCAAGTACTCTTTTTATAAATCCTAGCTTTCTCTTCGCTCGGCCGCATATTTCCCGGATGTGTCTTCCCCACGATAAATTTTAGTGACTGTTACACCTAACTACCTTAGGCCCCACCTTGAGTATGCAGCCAGTGATGGGATCCGGACGAATTAGGTTTGAGCAGAGAACTAGACAGTGTGCAGCGTTGAGCAGCTAGGTTCGTTAAAAGGTTTTACGATAGGGTGAGTAGAGTTTCAGAATAAATACAAGAATTAGGGTGGGAATCATTATCAAAGCGTAGGTTAAGGTACAGATTAAATCTATTAGATTAATTTAAATCGGATAGCTTTACTGAAGATGTTAGGCACATATTAACAGCGTATTATGCTAGATTCAACCAGATAAACAAGATTAGAGACATAGATTGTTGTACTGATATTTCAAAATGTCATTTTCCCCCGTACTATAAGAGAACAGAATAGACAGCATAGCAATGAGATAAGTAGGGGAAATATTTTATAGTAGCCTTAGTGCATGACGCATGTATTAACTACCAATCCCTTAATTGCTATGTAGATAATAACAATCTAGTTGCATGAAACCCTATAGTAGCATGATTAGGAAAGAAGAAAAACTTAGCTAGTTCCACAAATATTTAATCACATGCGACCGGTTTCGATACAGTGTATCATCTTCTGGCCAGAAGATGATACACTGTATCGAAACCGGTCGCATGTGATTAAATATTTGTGGAACTAGCTAAGTTTTTCTTCTTTCCTAATCATGAAGGAGTTCCATCAAGTTACGCCTCAAACCATTGCATTCTATAGTAGCATGTTTATAGCACATGCTTGGTGATCTTCATCCCCCGCCACACACCCTCGCGGTGGCTTACACGTTATCGTGATGCAGATGAAATCCAAAATAAGAGAGAAAAAAGTTTCAGCCCATTTCTGCGCCATCATCAGGTGGCGACCCGTGGCAGACAATACTAAAACTGTGCTTTGTAGTCTCCCTTGATTCCTCAGTCCCCTCATCCGAGCTACATTACATTGATGCTCCTCGTTTAGATTGCGCATCCTGTTTTTGCATTAAACAGTCCGTAGTATTATTAAAAACCATCATGGGAAATGTAATCATCCTTTATTAGTGTAGAGTGTGATATAACATATTACATAAGTAATGATATCTGTGTACCATCTAAATCTACGTAACACTCTGAGCCACCACAAAAGTGTGTGGCAGGGTGTGAATTCTCACCAAACATTCACTGCATATTATGTATAAATAAGAATTAGTAATAATATACTAGTCTAAACTTCAATTTAAAAAAACATAAAAATAGCTAAGCAAGCATGCAATATAATGCTGTTAGTTGGAGGTTCTTATACCAACATGCACCTACCTATACTATCCATTGATATACTCGTATTGGACATATTTACCGCTATTCACATTCCTAATTTCACGAGGAAAAAAGGTCGTTTTGAATCTTTCAGTTCGGAAATCATTTTTTCTAATTTTGTGAATATGGTCCAATCTATCATAGTAAGTTCGTAAAATATTTTTAACGTCATTACTGAAGATATTATCTTGGAAGTTATTAAAGAGATTAAGTCTAAATTCCAAAATATGGCTTGATGATAATGATTCCAATTTTAATATGTTTTATAGACTGGTACGCTGACATAGTTTTCATATCGTCCCTTTAGATTAGCCGATAGAAGAACTCAGTGGAGAGCTGCGTCAAACCAATCTGAAGATTGATGACTAATGATGATCGTCTCCTTACAAATCTAGCGTATTTTCTCTGCACATGTTCAAGTTATTAGGCCAAGTTCAAGTTATTATTTAGGCCAATTTCGGATGGATCCCATATACTGGCAGTGTATTTCAAAAGGTCTAACAAGGGAAAAGTAGCTGATATCTCGTAGATGAAGGTCACATTTGTCCAGTACTCTTTTGATGAATCCCAGATTACGATAAACTACACCCATTATTTCACGCATGTGTTTCCCCAGGACGAGCGGTAGTCGGAAAACATTCATTCACCCCCTGTGGAAGTTCTTTCAATCCATCCCGCTTTTCCATGTGGGTATGTCTGTTAGAAAAGTTAATTGTCTCACTCCTTTCCTTATTCTTACTTCCAGAATCCAACTGGGTCCAGAATTAATCACAGCTACTTGGTTTTTACACAAACTATGGATAAATCATCGGTCATTGTAGGACACTCCAATTCTATTCTAAATTCCAAGCATTGAATTCCAATTCACGTTGTCAAGAGCCTTCTCTAAATCCACGAATGCAATGAAAGTATGTTTTTCCTTCTCCATTCTCTTCTTAATGAGCAGCTTAAGGGCCAATATTGCTTTCCTTGTACCCTTACTTTTCCTGAATCCGAATTGATCTTTATCCAGGACCTTCTCTGCTTTTCGTTCTATTCTTCTGTAGATGATCCTCGTCAGTATCTTCGTTGCATGTGTCGTCAGGCTTATAGTCTAAATTTTGGCATTTCCCCGCTCTCTTCTTCTTGGGAATAGGAATGATGATGTTTTTCTCGAAGTTCCTTGAAATTCTCCTGTTGAGTACATGTTGCAGATGGTTTTTTAAAGTTTGTTTAATGTCTTTTCTCCTTCATTTTTATTATTTCTGCAGGAATATCATCAATTCCATATGCCTTATTCATCCGAAGGTCCTTTACTGCTGCGTCAAATTCCGATCTTAATATTGATTTTCCCATATCTTCCATTTCGATTTCGCTTTCCTCTTCGATTACTTTTGTGTTCAGATGGTTTCCATTTCATAAATCTTCCAATTATTCTTTCCATCTCTTCACTTTGTCTTCATTTTCAATCAAAATTTCTCCATTCTCCTCCCTTACGGCATTGCATCTAACGCTACGTTCCTTGAAGTGATTCTTCACTATCCTATAGGCAGCTTCCACTTTTCCAAGTGCAAGTTCGTATTGTACATCTTCGCATAGATTTTTCATCCACCTTTCTCTAGCTTTCCTGGCTTTGCGGCTTATTTCGTTCCTTATTCTTTTGTAACAAAGTTGCCCTTCTTCTGTTTTCGCATTTTTGAACTTTATTCTTTATTCATTCAGGTCTAACACTTCCTCCGTGGTACATGGCTTCTTCTTAACAACTTTTCTTCTTCCAAGAACTTCTTTTGCGGCTTCCTGTAGTCCACATTTAATGTTTTCCCAACGCTTTCCACTGGTTTCTCATTCAGGCCCTCTCCTATGTTGTTTCCCACTGCTTCCTGAAATTCCAGCTGATTATGAGCATCAATCAGTTTTTCTACAAGCCAAATGTTCTACAACTACATCTACACGATACCCTGCAAGCCACCTCGATGGTGTGTGGCAGGGGGTGAAGATCACCCAGCATGCACTACTGACAAGTTCTTCACTGATTTCTTCAATTTCTTGAATTTTTGATGGCATTTTATCATCCCTTAATTATAGTCGCTGTCGATATCTGTTCCAGGGTAGTTTTTCCATTCCTTCAACTGATTACTGAACCTCTACCTCACTAAAATTTAGTCTATTTGAAATCATACTCTGTCTCCTAGTGTACTCTACGTGCGTCGTTTGGTTGTGATTTTTGAGCTATGTGTTTGTTACTGATGAAGACAATCGCCGAAGGAAAAGTGAACAGGAAGAATAGAAAAGGCAGGCCCTCGTGAGATAAATAGAGCAAGATGTACAGGATGTAAAAGAGAGGGAATACGTCATTATGAAAAGGTTGGCCGATAGAAGATTCGAGCGGAGGGCTGCGTGAAACCAAGCCTAGGATTGTTGACCGATGATGATGTGTTAGTAACCACTAACTTATGCTGGGTCGCAGGACTCCAGAAGTCTTTCTCCTCTTTCGTTTCGGTTTCCCAATCCAATTTTCCCAGTTATTCTTCTATCTTGACCTTCGCCGACGACAGCGTTCCAGGTGTCTAAAATAATTAGGTTTTCTTCTCTTACCTGTTTTATAACTTCCGTGATATAACTAAAGCTAGGATTTAGGAAAAGAGTACTTGGAAAATGTGATGAGAATACAAAAGAGCGATGTTACTTTTCAGTGGTTACGCCCCACCTAGAGTATTCAGCCAGTGTATGGGATCCTAATGAATTATGTTTGATCAGAGAACTAGACAGTGTTCAGCGTAGAGCAGCTAGGTTCGTTAAAAGGTGTTACGATAGGTTAATTAGCGTTTCAGAATTTATAAAAGAATTAGGGTGGGAATCATTATCAGAGCGTAGGTTAAGGTACAGATTAAATCTATTAGAGAAATTTCAATCGGATAGCTTTACTGAAGATGTTAGGCACATATTAAAAAAACCAGCGTATTATGCTAGATTCGACCAGATAAATAAGATTGGACAGATAGATTGTCGTACCGATAGATTCAAAATGGCATTTTTCCCCTGTACTATTAGAGAACAGAATAGGCAACATAGCAAAGGGATAGGTAGGTGAAATATTTTTGAGTAGCCTGTAGTGTATGATGTATGTATTAACCCTTTAAACACTATAGATACTAACAATTTAGTTGCATGAGACCCTATAGTTGCTTGTTTGCATGCTAGTAGTGCATGCTTGGTGATTCACCCCCTGCCACACTCCCTCGCGTTGGCTTTCAGGGTATCGTGTAAATGTAGATGTGATATCTTCGTATTCCAACGTAGGTAAGTAAACTTGCAACACTATGGCGTCTGTAGGCTTAGTTTCAATCTTGACCATTATAATCCTCTCACTCTACTTCACGCGCAGATCCCGGCTCTTCCTGAGCATTATTCCTACTCCAGCGTTACCATTCAGTGATCCGGTGTGAATAATTCTATAACTTCTACTCTAAAAGTCTCCTTCTTTTGGCCATCTCATTTCACTGATTGCTAGTATGTTGAGGTCTATTCTCCGAATTTCCACCTTCAGGTTCTCCAATCTTCCGCAGGTCCGAAGTGATCGAACTTTCCACGTCCCTACCCTAAAATGTCTATTTCACTTGACTGAAGGTGGAGACCGCAGTGGTCGGTACAGCGACACACATGTCACTACAGGCGTGGTAATATTTACTTTAATGGCTGTAGTACTGCAATATGGAAGGCAAGGGGAAACTACCACATTATTATCCTGAGGAGTCGCAGCTCTTGGGTATGACTCTCGGGTAGTCCCCGCTCGGAGATCCGAATGGGGGGTCATGGGTGTTTTCAAGTCTGTTTCCGCACTAATAGGCGCTTCAGACCGGGAGGAAAGGTATAAGGATAGGAATGGAAGGGATGGATCTGGACTATTTTACCTCCGGAATATTTTAATCGAGAGGGTTCCATCACGTCTTGATAAATAGAAAGGAGTGGAGTAGCTGCGACTCCTCGGGATAATAATGTGGTAGTTTCCCCTTGCCTTCCATATTGCAGTACTACAGCCATTAAAGTAAATATTACTCCGCCTGTAGTGACATGTGTGTCGCTGTACCGACCACTGTGGTCTCCACCTTCAGTCATATGAAGAGCTGCTGCCCTCTCCTTCAGGTGATGGGAAGCGTAATTGTTGGCGGCCTCCCGTCACAAACTCACGGCATCTTCACAGGTTCTGTATTATTTAAAGGCCTACAGGGATAGACCAATACACCCTTGGAATGCCATCGCTTTCTGTACACGACAGCTTATTCGACGAGTAAACTCGATTACTTCGCAGGTAACCTCCATACCTATCTAGAGATCGACCCACCATCCGCAACCGGGGTACGCTCTCGGTGGCTTTAAGCTCTGCCGCGAGAATTGCATTTAGGAAAGTATTTTTCTAACCCTTATATTCTAATTTTCTAGCCCATATATTTGAATTAAATAAGAGATTAAGTCTAAATTTCAGGCTACGTTCTGAAAATGATCCCCATTTCAGTTTTTCGCTCAACCTTTGGTCCAGTCGTGGAGAGAGCGATCGAAAGAGACAGAATCCAATGGCCTGGGAAACAAAAGAGTGGAATGTGCGCATTGCCATTCTGCGCCCTGCGCGGGCGGAACCGGAAATCCTCTGTCGCGCAACAAACGGGTGGGACCGGGGAAGAGGAGAAGACACCACCGCACACACATTCGTCCGCCCTTGAACGAAATGATTCGCGAGAGATGAGCGAGCAATGATCATCCACTCCACTTCGACGAACAATCGCAACTCGAGAAGTTCTCGAGCGATCGATCACCATTTCCCGAACATTCGAGGGAGATGTCGCGCGATTTCATCTACATCTACGCGATACCCTGCAAGCCACCGCGAGGGTGTCTGGCAGGGGGTGAAGGTCACCAAGCATGCACTATCGACAAGCAAACAAGCTATTATAGGGTAGTATGAAATCGATGGTTGGCGAGTTAACTTTGTGGAATGAATTCATGATTGGAAATAAATAACTTATTTATATTCCAAAAAAATATTTTGTGGAATATAACAAAGTTAATTATTTCCAATCATTACTATAGGGTCTCATGCAACTAGATTGTTTGCATCTACATAGTAATTAAGGGATTGGTTGTTAATACATGCATCATGCACTACAGACTACTTTAAAATATTCCCCCTACCTATCCCTATGCTATGCTGCCTATTGTGTTATCTTACTATACGGGGGAAATGTCTCTAATCTTTTTTATCTGGTCGAATCTAGCATAATACGCTGGTGTACTTAATCTATGCCTAACATCTTCCGTAAAGCTATCCGATTGAAATTTATCTAATAGATTTAATCTGTATCGTTTTACCTACGCTCCGATAATGATTCCCACCCTAATTCTTGTATTAATTCTGATACACTAGTAAACCTATCGTAACACCTTTTAACGAACCTAGCTCCTCTAAGCTGCACACCTTCTAGTTCTCTGATCAAACCTAATTCATTCGTATCCCATACACTGGCTGCATACTCAAGGTACTAACTAGTGAAAATAAATTTCAAAACTAGCGAAAAAGAAAGAAATAATAAGAAGACTTCGCGACGCGAAATCCACGACTTCGTTCGGCACGGGGTAAAGAACACAAATCGCTGGTAACTGGCACATGTAAGTAGGTTAGCCACACTGGAAACATTTTTGATGAACATTGTAGAGTAGCTCAATTATTCAAAGACCGTTATGATAATTGTATTAGTTATACGAGTTTAATAGAAGAACTGGGAACTCAGAACGCAGGTTAAAATTCAGGTTAAAAAGGTTTTAGTAAATTAGAAGCTGGTTTGGTTACAGGTGACGTTAGATATATAATAAGAACCACTGCGTATTATGCTAGATTTGATCAGATAAACAAAATTAATAGTATAAATACAAGTGTATCAATGGATAGGATAGGTAATTCCACAACGTAGATAACATGATGGTATAAGGACTTCAAGCTAACCCTTTTAACAGCATAATATTGCATGCTTGCTTAGCTATTTTTATCTATATTTTAAATTTTTGAAGCTTTCACTATAATCTATTTACTAATCCTTTTCCTGCATGATATGCTATGCATGTTTGATGTGTATATTAGATAGGACTGAAGGCGTCACTTTGTTGAATTTAGTAATATTCATAGTAACGAATAAAATAAAACCTTAAGTCAATTCCACACAACTTTTAATAACCCGAACTAGTTTACGGCAATTTTTGTCATTCTTAAGGTCTTGAGAATGGCCTAGTAGGCGGGATAGCATCCTAGATAATTCCCCCCCAACCCTTCCATTCCTATCCTTATACCTTTCCTCCCGGACTGAAGCGCCTATTAGTGCGGAAACAGACTTGAAAACACCCATGGAAAAAGGCGGGATAGTGAGAGAAGTGGGATCGGGTTCGTGTGGTAGCTAGAGTGCTGGTCTCCCATCCCCGGGGCCCGAGTTTAAATCCCGACACTGGCGGAATCATCATCGGGATATCGGTCCCAACTTGAATGCCTTGTGGAGAGCACATTCAGGCCAGTACTTAGTCCGTCGGGTGGGGCGTTAAGCTGTGGTCTCCTTGGCGCTTGTTGTTAAGCGTAGGCTAATGCTAGTGCCAGATTTATCTCCACCCTTCCTCCGTTTCCTGAAAACTCCTGTATTTACCGAGTTACCCACCTATTCTCTCTGCCACAAATCGCCCCAGTTGTCGGTCGCCCACCCCATATAACAACAATACCACTGAGAGGAAAAGAACGGGTAGTTTTGATGGAATAATGAAAGGTAGTACACTAAAGTACACTGAAGTAAAGAAGGATATGAAAGGAAAAAATGGAGATTAAGTGGAGAACTCTGCTCTCATCTATACTGACTTAACTTCTAGAACTCCAAAAATGATAACTATTTAAGCAAACCCATGACGCGCTCAACACCACTTAAAGTCGCGCCAAATTTTTCTCTCATAGGTTCCTTGTTTGTTCGAAAACACGGCCGAAAATAAAAAAACAAACGCGATTGGGACTCCTCGAGGCAGCAAAGACGAAATCCTTCCGCAGCCGGCGCAGCTTGGCCGGACGGGGGCCAACAAACCCGCTGCCCGAATCATTGGAAACACAGCTCGCGTTTAGAATGGCCATCCAGAAGAACAATCGGACATGCAGCGTCATTGACACCGGGAAGGCCAGACGGAAAAAGGGGAGACTTTTTTTTCGTTTTTTAGCAGGAGTGCGGAGGAGGACACAAAAAACTTTCATCCGTCCGCTTCGACGTGGCACCCGCACCGATTCATCTTGAAAGTAGCGCTATGGCGTAAGCGCATGACGTTAGATATATACTAATAACCCCTACACATTATGCTAGCTTTGATCAGATAACCACGATTACAGAGATAGATTGTCGTACCAATAGATGTAAAAAGTCATTTTTCACGCGTACCAAAAGAGAGCATAATAGGCAGAAAAGTAAAGGGTTAGGCAGGTAAAAAATTTTTGGAGTAGTTTATAGTGCATGATGCTTGTTTACGTATTACTAACGCAAGAATGATACGGAAATACCTATTAGTGTGTTTAGGAAAATGTTTTTCTAACCTGTATTCAAATCATTGATGAGTAGTTACTAATCATTAAGTGGCACGAGATCCTTATATCTAACATGTGTGCATAAAGTAGTAACAACGCATCTCATAGTTTCAATGTAAGTTGAGCATACTTGGTGATCTTCACCCTCTGTCACAAACCCTCGCGGTGGATCGCAGGGTATTACGTTGACGTAGACGTAGAGCGCATTTTATTGGGAAAATAAATAGTCAAAACACACCATGATTGAGTAATACTACATGGGAAGTCAAGTAAATACCTGTTTATAGATAAAATTGGTTTAAAGAGGTAATTAACTTAATTATTTAACGTAAAATTAGCTTAACGCCCAATGTGGGTTTATAAAAATCACTAGCGTGGACTATACGCCCTATATTCCTCATTTTAGGAGTAGTAGCGACTGCTAAGTGTTCAGTATAATCTTCAGTATTCACTGTCGGAAAGCTACTGGAAATATCTTACCATATATGTAGGAAAACTACCGAACAGAGTGGTATTGACTTCTATCACACATTTTTTCCGGTGATGATTCCTTTTTTTTAATCAAGAACAGCTTTTCACCAGCAATCCACGAATAAAGATAAGTAAAAGCCGCTCTTTACAGAGTTACGAATGTGAAACAACTTCTTCGCAATTTACTCAATCAAAGTTTTATATAAGCGAATTCATCATTTACCATCTATATCTGGAAGTTAAATGGCTAACTAATCTGGATTGGCGCAATTAATCAAAGCTGAAGTATCACAAAGTAATTAATTTACTTAGGCCAAACAATACCATATACTAATTAATCCCCTATTGTAACCGGTTCTATTCCCTAACGCAGAATTAGGGATGTCACATCGACATCGATGTATCGGACTACTTGATGTTTTTTTGCCGATACATCGAAAACATCGACAGGTAAGACAATCGATGGAACATCGCAGCGATGTTTTAGGAAACGAGCGGTATAATAAATGTTTTTGGTTGACCAATAATTCATTTTTCTGATTATCATAAGCCTTTTAAGAATACGAACGAACATTTCTAATTACGCCATCTATCGTTCGCGTGTAGGGAAACAAGTGAAGGTATAAAATCGTTCATGTTTTCATCCCAGTGTTGCCTTCCAAGAACATGATCCGCCATGTCTGCATCAGTACCTTCTGAGAGGATTGTATCAGCTCTCAACTTGGTGGTACAAGATAACAGGAGTAGGTTGGGGTCGCTGCATATTAAGCAAAGAGTGTTCCTTACCGATACTGGGAGGTTTAAACGTTTTAAGCCCACTGTTTTTCAATTTTATTTTTTTTATACTACCAAGCTTAGAATATTTTTAGGGAACAGGTACACCTACTTAATTGTGTTATTTGTTTTTTGCTGTATTATGTTTATTTATCTTTATTTCATTATAAAACAGTGATAATTTTTCTATGGTTAAAAATAAATTCAATGGAAAAATATTTGCGCATTATTTATCAATATTTTACTAAATAAGGTCCGATTTCCGAATAATTTTCAAAATTGCAAGCTTTTAAGAAGATGCAAAATTTCTGATGGACAATACATAATACCTCTATGATAATACCTAACCTCGGGTATGAAGGCATAAAAACTCGATACATCGAAACATCGATGTTTTTTGTCGATGAATAACACTGTTCCGCAAAAAAAAAGTTCAAAAAATGCTCGGCTACCATTTAGGGGGTTTCTGGCTAATTTTGGGTCGCTGAATCCGAAAATGACCTCCTTTTTTTTCTATCACCCTCCATTTTTACGAGCAACCCCAAAATTGGGGAAACCAACCCCGTATCTAAACTTATCGCTTTTCAAGGGACTTTTACTAATGTTATCTGCTTCTGATTAAAAAAACTGACGTTTTGAGGCTATCAGGGTCATGAAAGCGACAAACTTGACTGGGGTTGAAAATATTTAGGGGGTGAAAAATCGAAAAAAACCTTAAAAAACCATTGAAATAACCATTTTTCTTCGCTTTTTATTGCATATGATATGGTAGCTAATAGAAAAGTTTCTAAGCGATGAATACATTGTTCACCCCCCCCCCCTTATGTGAAGGATTAATATTACATAAATATAAGAGCGGAAGGGGGGGTATAGGAGGTGGCATAAAGAGCTGCCTAAAAAATCTGGATACAAATCAGATTTGTCAAAATATTATTGTAACAGCGTTTGGGGGCTCATGATTTGACTTCGTTGTCCTCCTTACTTTTAAAGTAAGAGCTGAGACCTTTCCAATTAATTGTTGACATCGCCAACACACATGAAGACACATTGTAACGTGTCTTCATGTGTGTTGGCAGTTGCACTTGCTGATGTTCATCTATGAAATAAACCGGTGGTCTATTCAGTACGTCACTCTCTTTCGTGCGTGTCGGGTTATAATCTTCCAAGTTCTTTCTTTATTTTTCTAGTGGTGTGTTCGATTTAGCGTGTTATTTTGCGAGCTATAAAGTGTTTTCTCGTGATCATGCCGCGATCTTGCAAAAATCATCCCAATTCATTTTGTTACATCTGTGGGGATTTAACGTTTAAAGACCAAAGGAAAGCGATGACTGCAATTGTGCGGAAATCTTATGAACTTTATTTCGGGTGTAAAATTGGTGACCAAGACAAATCGTGGGCCCCTAAATTCTGTTGCAGTGGTTGTCATAGAAGTCTTTGTGAATGGTTAAACGGGGGAAATCGTTCCCTAAATTTCGGAGTGCCAATGGTTTGGCGTGAACCCACTTGCCATTTAACGGATTGCTATTTTTGCCAAACCGACACTATGGGGTTTTCAAAAAAAAAACAAAGCTCAAATCATTTATCCGAATGTACCGTCAGCAATTCGCCCGGTGAAGCATAGTGATGCTCTTCCTATCCCTAGAGCTCCAGCTACTTACACCCTCGATGATTCTGATGTCTTAATGAACGAAACTACACCGGAAGTGGAAGCAGGTCCTAGCCGCCGAGATGAAGATTACAGCCCTGATGTGGAAGAACCCCAGACTAGTCAAAAAAGGGCACCTCATCCAATAACACAAGAGGAGCTAAGTGATCTAATACGAGATTTAGATTTACCAAAGTGTAAAGCACAACTTCTTGGCTCGCGTTTACAGCAGTGGAATCTTTTGGCCGATGGTGTGAATGTTTCTTTTTACAGAGGCAGACAGTCAACCCTCACTCCATTTTTTTCAACGGATGGTGAAAATGATGATCTGATTTACTGCACTGATATTGAAGGACTGATGAGAGAATTAGCAATTACGTATGATCCAGACCAATGGAGGCTATTCATCGACTCATCGAAGACAAGTTTAAAGGTTGTTTTACTGAACAACGGCCACGATTTACCTTCGGTTCCTATTGGATATGCCACTGTTTTAAAGGAAACCTACGAAAATTTGGAAAGAGCTCTGGAAAAAATCAATTACGTAAGGCACCAATGGTATATTTGTGCAGATTTGAAAGTTGTAGCTATTATTGCAGGATTACAAGGAGGCTATACAAAACATCCCTGTTTTATTTGCGAATGGGACAGTAGAGCATACGCGAAACATTACAAGCAAAAAGACTGGCCCTTGCGTCAAAATCAAGTGATCGGGGAAAAAAATATCTCTAACAAGGCTTTAGTGGATCCAAGTAAAATCCTTATTCCGCCCCTCCATCTAAAATTAGGCCTCTTTAAGCAATTTGTGAAAGTTATGAATAAAGAAGGGAAAGGATTTGAATACTTGAAAATGAAATTTCCGATGATCAGTGACGCGAAATTGAAAGAAGGTGTATTCGTGGGACCTCAAATCAAAAAACTCTTTAACGACGAAACCTTTGTTCAAAGTTTAGGTAGAAAAGAAAAAAGAGCATGGCTAGAATTCTCCAACGTCTGTCACAATTTTTTGGGTAACAACAGACCAGCCGACTATCGAAAACAAGTTCAAGAACTTCTGTCTTCATATGAGTCACTTGGATGTAATATGTCACTGAAGGACCACTTCTTGCACTCTCATTTAGACTACTTTCCAGCAAACTGTGGCAAAGTGTCAGACGAGCAGGGGGAACGCTTCCATCAAGAAATCGCGAACATGGAAAAAAGGTACGCTGGCAAATGGACACCGAGTATGTTGGGAGATTTCTGTTGGGCACGCATCATCAGAGAACTTCCAGAGGAGCAGTACAAAAGGAAACGAACAACCCATTAGGTAAAATTATACAGCTTATCTATTTTTTTTACATTGCTTTAAGGATTTTTACTTAGAAAAAATCACTGAATTGTTTTCTTACTTCACAAGTACGTAATCTATAAAAAAAATTTAATTTTTGTATCCAGATTTTTGAGGCAGCTCTTTATACCACCTCCTATACCCCCCTTCCCCTCTTATATTTTATGTAATATTAATCCTTTACAAAGGGGGGGGGGTGAACAGTGTATTCATCCCTTAAAAACTTTTCTATTAGCTACCATATCATATGCAATAAAAAGCGAAGAAAAATGGTTATTTCGATGGTTTTTTAAGGTTTTTTTCGATTTTCACCCCCTAAATATTTTCAACCCCAGTCAAGTTTGTCGCTTTCATGACCCTGATAGCCTCAAAACGTCAGTTTTTTTAATCAGAAGCAGATAACATTAGTAAAAGTCCCTTGAAAAGCGATAAGTTTAGATATGGGGTTGGTTTCCCCAATTTAGGGGTTGCTCGTAAAAATGGAGGGTGATAGAAAAAAACGGAGGTCATTTTCGGATTCAGCGACCCAAAATTAGCCAGAAACTCCCTAAATTGTAGCCGAGCATTTTTTGAACTTTTTTTTTGCAGAACAGTGTAATGAGTGAGTGGTGAGTACTTTTATAAACATCGAAACATTGACCACTCGATGTTTTTTAGCCGATGTGGCATCCCTACACAGAATCCAATCGTAATTTAGTACGCATTTACGATGGAATTAATTAGCTCTCAGAAATATTTCCATAAATGATACAGCTATCAAAAGGAAAAAAACCTTACTTCCATGCGATGAAATCAGTGTCGATATTAATCAGCACTAATCCCTATTACCAAATGGTTCAAATTCACTGAAACAGCCTATTGCATACATTACACCCCTTAAACAAATAAACCCAGTAAAACGATCTACGATTACTAACATAATGAAGACTCGGTCTTGTACATGTTAAGTATTTTCCATAAACATTTTAGGCACACATTTGTGCAAGCTTTACAAGATCACGGAATGGGTAAAACAGATGAGATACCCGAACATATTGGCCACCAAGGAATTAAAAAGTTATACATTTCAGAGAGGAGAGGAAAATTACTTTCGTCCACTCCTATGGTTCGGTCTTGTGGGTGAAGTTTGTAGTTCTTCTCTATTCACGGTTACTGCCATCTACATATATTTTTACTTAGAAAAAATCACTGAATTGTTTTCTTACTTCACAAGTACGTAATCTATAAAAAAAATTTAATTTTTGTATCCAGATTTTTGAGGCAGCTCTTTATACCACCTCCTATACCCCCCTTCCCCTCCAAGATGGCAGTAATTAGTAACATCATTATTAGAAACAGGCTACAGGAATTCGAAGGCACTTAACTGAATCAATTGCTGCTATTTGCATTTGTGTGAAAAGTAGGATGGTCTGATTCTGATGTCTTCATTCGAATACCTTTCCTGTCCTGTCCTGAAAAAGCATCAATGTTATATGTAATGTAACAAGGATAACTCCGGCAATGAATGGAAGACAACATTTTCTAGAAGAACCTTTAACATGGAAGTGTACGAATATCATTTCATTTCTCTCGGCGGTAGCAGGGTATTACGTAGACGTATAAAAAGAATTTCAGTGATAGAGGTGAATTGTCGTAGTATAAGAAATAAAGTAGCTGAATTTCACCACCTCATAAAAAGTACTGATGCAGATATAATCGTAGGTACAGAAAGCTGGCTTTCGAAGGACATATCAGATTACGAAGTATTCCCTAAGTGTTTTACCGTGTACAGAAAGGATAGAGTAAGCAGAAACGGAGGAGGAGTATTTATAGCTGTGAAGGACCCGTACGTCAGTAGAAGAGAACTTATTTCAGAGCGAAATGTAGAAAGTATTTGGTGTTCCGTTAAAAGTAAAAGTAGTAACGCAAAAAAGATATATGTAGGTGCATACTACAGGCCACCGGACGCAGACGTCAACTCTATAATGGAACTAGAGTCAGAGATAGCCACATTACTTTCTCCGAACGAGGATAGAGGAATAATAGTAGGCGGAGATTTCAATCTCCCTTCGATAGATTGGAATACGTGCAGTTTCATAACAGGAGGTAAGGATAAGAAACATTGCGAATCACTGTTGAACACCTTTACGACACATTCTTTACAACAGCTAGTAACAGAACCGACCAGGGGAAACAACATTCTAGACTTATTAGCAACAAATATACCCGAGAGAGTTCTAAATACAGTTACAGACACAGGAATTAGTGACCATAAAATAGTGCATGCGAAATTTATTGTAGGCGTTGAAAGACATTATAAACCAAGGAGGAGGGTATACTTATTTGGCAAGGCAAATTACGACGGTATGAAAGAGAAATTAAGGGAAGCGTTTAATGTATTTAGCGAACAACGCAAAGGATTAAATACAGAGGATTCGTGGGAAGAATTTCATGAGGTCACCCGTAACACAGTTCATAAATACATACCAAGTAAATTCATCAGTGATAATACAGAGCCAAGGTGGTATAACGCGGAGGTTAGGAAATCACTAAAGCGACAAAGGGTATGCCACGCTAAGATGAAAAATGCAGGACGGGGTCCATCGGTAGAGGAAAAAAATGAGCTAGTTCAAAACTATAAAAAATCGAGAGCATTAGCAAGGAAATCATGTCGGCAAGCGTTATCACATTTCAAGAGCAAGATGTTAGGAGAATATTTAGATAGCAATCCTAAAGCGTTTTGGTCATATGTGAGAGAGCTTCAGGGAAATAAGTCCACAGTGCACACACTTAAAAATGATAAAGGAATCAGAGTCACCAGCAGTGTAGAAAAAGCCAATACCTTAAACACCTTCTTCCAAAGTGTATTCAACTCATCGTCACAAAACGCAGTGGAACCACCGCCGAACACTTTCAGTGAGCAAATGCCCGAAATAAACATTTCATGTCGCGGAATAGAGCAGCAGTTAAAAAGCATAAGTGAAAACAAATCACCAGGTCCCGATCAAATTCCTTCCAGAGTATATAAAACATTAGCTTCTGAAATAGCCCCCTATCTAGAAATAATATTCAATAAAACACTAAAGAACCACACAGTACCCAAGGATTGGAAAGTAGCTAACATTACACCTATATTTAAAAGCGGTGATAGGGAAGAACCTAGTAACTACAGACCCATTTCACTCACGTCAATCTCTTGTAAGATATTTGAGCACATAGTAGTCAGTTCGATCATGGGGCATTTGGATAGTCAGGGATTACTCATAAACAGCCAGCATGGGTTCCGGAAAGGTAGATCTTGCGAGACACAATTAGCTTTATTCGTACACGATATTTTAGTCCACGGCGAAAGCAGTACTGAAGTTGATGCGATATTTTTAGATTTTAAAAAGGCTTTCGATAAAGTTCCTCATGACAAATTAATCTTGAAGTTAGAGAGTTTTGGTATAAATAAAGACGTTGTATGTTGGGTAAAAGAATTCTTAAGTGGGCGAGAGCAGAGGGTTGTCATAGATGGTATCATGTCGGACACAATCGAAGTCACATCGGGAGTTCCCCAGGGTAGCGTAGTAGGTCCGCTTCTATTTCTTTTATACATAAACGATTTGGGTACCGTAGTTAGTAGTAACCTTAGACTTTTTGCTGACGATGCGGTGGTGTACAGGGGTATATCAAATGAAGAGGACACGAAATCACTTAGCAAGGATTTAGATGCAATTCAAGAGTGGTGCGACAAATGGCAGTTAGAACTCAACCTTAAGAAGTGTGTAGCTATCAATTTTTGGAGGAGGAATAATTCGATAATGCGATCCTATAGAATTAATAACACGAAGATCGAAAACGTTGAAACCGTAAGATATTTAGGTGTAACAATCACTAAAGATTTATCGTGGGGTAGACACATCCGGGAAATATGCGGCCGAGCGAAGAGAAAGCTAGGATTTATAAAAAAAGTACTTGGGAAATGTGATGAGAAGACAAAAGAGCGATGTTACTTTTCGCTAGTTAGGCCCCACCTTGAGTATGCAGCCAGTGTATTGGATCCTAATGAATTAGGTTTGATGAGAGTACTAGACAGTGTGCAGCATAGAGCAGCTAGGTTCGTCAAAAGGTGCTACGATAGGTTGAGTAGTGTATCAGAATTAATACAAGAATTAGGGTGGTAATCATTATCAGAGCGTAGGTTAAAGTACAGATTAAATCTATTAGAGAAATTTCAATCGGATAGCTTTACTGAAGATGTTAGGCACATATTAAAAACACCAGCGTATTATTCTAGATTCGACCAGATAAATAAGATTAGAGAGATAGATTGTCGTACAGATAGATTCAAAATGGCATTTTCCCCCGTACTATAAGAGAACAGAATAGGCAGCATAGGAAAGGGATAGGTAGGGGAAATATTCTAGAGTATTATGTAGTGCATGATGCATGTCTTACCACTTAAATACTGTAGACACTTACAATCAAGTTGCATGAGACAATATAGTTGCTAGTTTGCATGTTAGTAGTGCACGCCTGGTGATCTTCACCCCCTGCCACACACCCTCGCGGTGGCTTGCAGGGTATCGTATAGATGTAGATGAGATGTAGATGAATATCGCACGATGATATTATTCTGATATTGCGCATTCGCTGATATATCGGTTTCGCGATATAAATAGGAAATATCGTGATATGGACATATCGGGATATCATCATATCGACAATCGGGATATCGACATATCGGGATATCGACATATCGTATATCTTTCTTACTTTTCATCTTGTTTGTGCAATTTCTCTGGATTGGTATATCGGATTGAAGTGCTACAAACGATCTCTTCCTTATAAAATATTACACTTCCTCATTCGTTAATTAAATATTTTAAATTTTATAATTTGTTATTGTTATTAACTATAACTTTTTAAATATAAAATTTGGATGTACAAACAAATTTGAACTTTTCTTGTTGAATTCGAGTTTTCAATGATGTAATCGCAACCATGGCCATTCCATTCCCTACATCCAAATTTTATGATAAAAAATCATAGTTAATAACATCAACAAATTAAACAATGTAAAATATATAATTAACGATTAAGGAAGTGTAATATTTTATAAGGAATAGGCCGTTTGTAGCACTTAGATCCGATCAATCATTACCGAGAAATTACGCTAAATAGAGATATTATTAAGGGTTGTAGAAAAAACACCGGGATCAGGACATCGAGTCATCGAGATATCGTCATATCGATATATCGACATAGTGGGATATCGACATATTGGGATATCGGATATCAGATATCGACATATCGTGATATTGCGTTTCAAAATATCGACTCCCGATATCAAGTACTTATAGAGTATCGCCGACGATATATCGTGGTATCGCACAGCCCTAGAAGAGAGAATTCGTAAGAGGTTCATGGGGGGGGCGAGTCTCACGAGAGGGCGAATCGGCGGAGGACTCCAGGAGGCATGCAACATTGGAGCGCAAAGCAAAGCGTGCTGATGCGAGGGAAGCCTCATGTGTGCCGCATTCCAAAATGCGGTGGGAAAGGTTTGTGGAAGCGGTAGTTCCCAAAGCGGACAAGTGACCCATTTTGAGGGTGCCACCCATAAAATATGCAAAGAACTTTTTTTTACCACACCAACACCTATTTAAGCTTAGACTCTCGGTCAATGAAGCACTTCAACTGATTCAATTTTTTCGAAACATCGTTTTTGCTGTATTCTAGTACTCATAATACACATAGCTTGATGAATGAGCAAATTATAAAGTTGGCAACCATGCATTAGGGATAGTAGTATTACATGGGACAGGAACAGGTTAGGGGCAGTAATAGATTACTGCGAAGGCACATGGAAAAATCTGAAATGTATTTTAGATTGTGACATAGAAATTGTATGCATTTTTTTAATAGCGTCTAAGTTTTAAAATTACTAACTCATGCATGCTCTAGAAATTAAGGTGATCCGGTTGGTGTGGTGGCTAAGGTACTGACCTCCCATCCCGAGGGCCCAGGTTCGATTCCCGGCAGTGGCGGATTTTTTAAGTGGCAAACCGGTTCCTACTTGAGTGCATACTAGTGCCTAAGTAGTGGAGGGCATTTCAGGTCCAGTACTCCGTCCGTCGGATGGGACGTTAGGCCGTTGTCCCCTTGGCACCTGTCGTTAATAGAAGGCTAATTCCGACGCCGGGTTCTCTCCACCCTTCCTCCATTCCCTGCAAACTCCTACCATTAGCCTATTACCCACCTATCCTAAATGGCGCAAATGTCGGTCACCTCCCCTGAATAACCAACCTAACCTCTAGGAATTATAAGGTCGTAAATAAATTCATTTATAGAAATGACTGCCTAATGAAAAACTATTACACTGCTTTCTATTAGCTAACAATTTAGGGTCATTTATTGCTAACATTTCATGTGTCTAGTGGCCACATTTTTTCTCAGGGTGAAAGCATTACCCCTGCCACACAACTTCGCTGCGACCCGCAGGGTATTGCGTAGATGTAAGTGTATTGTGACCCTCGGTTTCTTATAAGTAGTGTCTAAACAGGGTAGTTTTTTTGCGTGTCTGCCTTGATAATTCAAATCAAAATAATGCCAAAAATAAACATGGCACAGATGAAAATTCTACAATCCAAGTTCTTGTAATGAAGGGTTTTCTCATTTCCAGTCTTGTTTTTCCACCTTTAAGTAGACCCTTTTTTTGGAAGAATGCCCCCTTCGCCCGAAAATTAATTACTTAGTTATTTATTTACGATGCGCCAAAAACAGCACCAAGACATTCACATTCGTACCACAAATATATTAATTTACGAGCACTATGTTACAAGGACGAGCCAGAAAAAGTAGTGAAAAAAGACAATCAAACAAATGAAGACTGAAATAGGGTTTTGAGCACGTTGGGTGAGACAAAGAGTTCAAGGAAAGGACATTCTCAGAGAGATATTGAACAAGGAAAGAAAATGGTAGAATAAGGATCGTAGCACGACATTTCGAATGCTCTCAATCTTGAATTCTCTGCTACTGTTGTCACCCATCCCTCAATTTCATAAAGAATGTGCGGTTTGATGAATTTTTTCCTTATTTCCACGGTTATATTCCAAGCTGATAGTAAACTAATTAAATTGAGGTTAACCTTTTAAGGAAATTCGAAGCTGGTTTGTCTACAGATGACGTTAAATATATATAAAAACCGCTGCGTATTATGCTAGGTTTGATCAGATTAACAAGATTAGTGAGATAGATGGATGATAGATTTAAAATGTAATTTTCCCGCGTACAATAGGAGAGCACAATAGGCAGAATAGCAAAGGGTTAGGTAGGTAAAATATTCCCTATTTTTGGGATAGCCTGTAGTGCATTATGCATGTTTAAGCATTACTAGCATATGCATCATAGGGAAATACCATTAAATGTTTTTGGGAAACTGTTTTTCTAACCAGCAAACAATTCATTAATGTGTAGTTACTAACCACTAGCTACACGGTACCCTTACCTATATCTAAAATTTCTCCATAAAGATGTAGCATTGTAGCTCTAATGTACCGCATCAATACCTGGTACCAAAATTATATTGTTCAATGTCAAATAACGTAACCAGGTTAGAGACCGAATTTGGATTTAAAAAATAGGCTAGAAAATTGCTTAGAGCAATGAGGAAGTGGAGATTTTGCTTAAAAAAAGTTATATAAAATGATAATAAATGATGTCAACTTGTACATAGGTATATTGTGTCTTAATATGATGATACACATGTGCAATCAATTTTGAATATGAATGCAGAAATATTGCTTTTTTTAATTAATTCTTTTTCATATCACTTACTGTATACGGTAACTGCAGAAGCAGAGTTAGCACCTTGCCTGCCCGTCTAATATTAATTATGATGGTAACCCCAATACAGTTATGGTCCCTCTGGGGTACCTATATTCCATTAATTTGCATAATTTGTATATTTGCAATATTGTAAGTTTGTAATAAAATATATTATTATTATTATATTAGCTATGTACATAAAAGTAGTATATGTTTGGTTATCTTCACCCCCTGACACACCCTTACGGTGGCTCGCTCGGTATAACGTAGATTCTTACTTTGGTAGAATGCCCTCGCCTGGGCTATTTTGCTGACTTCAAATAGTCTATCTCACGAAAATGAGGAACTCCAGGGCGACTTCATGAGCGCCATCGGCTAATTTGAGGCCGACGGCATGAGCATGCATTAGGATTAACGCGGAACTTGCTCGTGGACGGCGGCTGTAGGATGAAGAGGTGGAGTTCCCGGAGGAAGGCAGTCAAGGAATATTTTCACCCGTAATAAGTTGTCCCTCGTGCAGCGGGAAACGTTACTTAAACCGCGCGGCATGTATTCGCGCGTGTCTCGTGGAATTACCGGAGAGGCCGAAGGGCTGCTCGACTCGTCGAACCCTTTTCATGCCTACGCATGCAAATCTGGTTAGCCCGCTTCTTACCTTTCTCCGTAATCCCTACTCTTCTGACACACCGCCCGTGACATCGGCCAGGAGACTTTAATAAGCCTACTGTGAGCGCCTAATCCCATGTTCCTCTCCACTTGATCGCGGTTGGTGTTGACCACAGGTTTAGTCACGAAAAGCCGCGTCTAATGAATGCGCGGAGGAATCCGTCGCTGTGAAAGGAAGAGTTGAAGAGCATTATGTAAAGTCGGTGTCCCACGGTTGAATCTGGATACAATTTTTTGCAAACAATTGGGTACATTTGATCTGAAATATGTGACATAGTGTAATAGTAACTGCTTTTGATCCAAAACGTTGCACACAAATTTTTGGACAAAACAGATAGAGTGCTCTAAATTTGCATCCAAATTAACGAAACCAAACATAAGAATTAACATTAATATTTTTTTTAGAGTGACTTCATTATGCTCTTTGGAATTGATATTTCGATTACAGAACTGATGGAACTGACGTATTTATGGTGCACTTAATCAGTTATTCTAATTTTTGAGTGCATGTGAGTAAATTCAACTAAAGGATGAATACACACGCATCCACATATACACTTACATAATACTATCTACATATAGCTGCATGTGACCCTGTTATCTAGCATGTTTCCGTGTTGTAGCCAAGGTGCATGTCAATAGTGCAAGTTTGGCAATATTCACCATCTGCCACACACCCTCGCGGTGGCTTGCAGGGTATCGTGTAGATGTAGATGAAGATAATAAAATTAACACCTGGTTAAATTAGTCCCATGGCGTTTCTTATCGCTGAGTGGCATCCTCACTGATTTTGAACAACTATTTTCAGTAGCCGCAATGAAAAGAGGCTGCTATGACCTCCATAATGTGGTTCCCACCCACTGATCTATTTGGCATGGATGACCCTGCGAGGAGCAACTCTCATTGCCCCCTCGAGTGCAGCTTAAGGGGTCGAGGAAACGCACATCAAGGTCTGTGGAAGGGACACGATTCTTCGCATAAATGGATAAACTCTGTGAATTAAGATTGTGTGAATTCACCTCTCCTTCTAGCCTACGATTAGCTGAGGTAATAATTTTTTAATCACCGTGCATTTATTTCTAGTACGAGTGTGACACGAAAATGTCCGTTATATCTTAGACTTTCAAACATATTGAAGATTACACGACTGAACATCTATCTCAGCATCACAGAATTCATAAAGGCTGACAGATTAAATCTCCTGCAGAAATTTAAAACGGGTAGCTTTACAGAAGGTGCTAGAATTATATTTAGATCACCAGCATATTATGCTATACTTGACCAGACAAATAAGAGAGATATGCTGTCATACCAATAGATTTAAAATTTAATTTTGCCCATGCACCGTTAGAGAACATAATAGGTAGGATAGCAAAGGACTATGACCTAGAGTGAGACAATTTATCCTGGGTTTGAACTTAACAGTGTATCTCCGACAATTACATAAATATAAATCATGGTTGTGGATCTTATGTAATTTTTTTTTAATTAAGGTAATATTTTAATATATAATCTTCCATTTTTATGTAAAAGTATTCCGTTTAAGAGCAGAGCTGTATTTGCATTTAAAATTTATATATTTTCAATCAGGAGATGATGCGATTTCATCATCGTCTTCTTTGGCAGAAATAATAACAGCAGTAAAGAGGAGAGTAAAAAGATTTTCACCACCATAGATTACAGCATGGAATAAAATCAGCAGGAGACCAAATTAAAGGGACTTAATTGGAAGTAGAGGTAGGTAAATATCTCATAACAGAAGGAGGGTTTAAAGTAAACGTGCGGATAAATGTGCCTCAAAAGCAGGCCTTAGAACGGTGGTGAACAAACCTTCGTCCCGAAATTTTCGTCTCGTCTTGTCCCGAAAATTTTTACATTCCGAAATTTTTACCTCTTTTCATCATCATCATCATCGGTCAACAATCCTAGGATTGGTTTGACGGAGCCCTCCACTAGATTCTTCTATCGACCAACCTCTTCAAATTGACGTAGCTCCTCTCTTTTACATCCTTCACAACTTGCTCCATATATCTCATACGAGGCCTGCCTTTTCCATTCTTCCCGTTCACTTTTCCATCGACAATTGCCTTCAGCTGGCCATCGTGTATCAAGATGTGGCCCATTAAGTTGTCCCGTCTTCTTTTTAATGTTTTCAGTAGACATCTCTTCTCTCCCACTCTTCTTAACACTTCTTCGTTTTTCATTCGATCGATCCATTTTATCTTCATCATTCTTCGGTAGCACCACATTTCAAATGCTTCCAACCTGGACTTCTCTGCTGCTGTTATTGTCCATGCTTCGCTGCCATATAATAGAATGCTCCAGATGTATGTTCTGATTGAAATGTTTCCTCACTTCAACGCTTGTATTTTCAAGCCTCTTCTCATTAACTGATATTTTAAATTTTAAAATAAAAACACAGCAAGACTTGTTTTAGCCAACCGAATATATTTTAGAAGCATCATCTTTGAATAAAAGCGTCCCTTTAGTGGAAGTAGTGGCTTTAGTGGCGTATTCTGTTTTATAAGCTCCCAACCTAGAGATAATTGAGGTTTACTAGATTATAGTAGACTAGTCTTGGCTAAAATTATTGCGTTTATTCCTTCCATTCGGTGCATGTAGGTAGAAGCACTCCATCAAATTTTTGCAATCGGTGCAATAAGTTTTATTGTGATGGTAATTGAAAACAAATAATCACTCATGTTTCTGACTCGTACTGCAATCAATAATTGTTATTAATACAAGAATTAGGGTGGGGGTCATTATCAGAGCGTAGGTTAAGGTACAGATTGAATCTATTAGAGAAATTTCAATCTGATAGCTTTACTGAAGATGTTAGGCATATATTAAAAACACCAGCGTATTATGCTAGTTTCGACCAGATAAATAATATTAGAGATATAGTTTGTCGTACTGAAAGATTCGAAATGGAATTTTTCCCCAAAGTATAAGGGAACAGAATAGGCAGCATAGCAAAGGGATAGGTAGGGGAAATATTTTAGAGTATTCTGTAGTGCATGATGCATGTATTAACCCCTTAAATACTATAGATACTAACATTCAAGTTGCATGAGACAATATAGTGGCTTGTTTGCATGTCGGTAGTGCATGCTTGGTGATCTTCATCCCCTCCACACACCCTCGCGGTGGCTTGCAGGGTATCGTGTAGATGTAGATGTAGATAAATATGAATACCATATACCACTGAGTATAACTCTTGAATTATTAAAGACTGAAATAAATGTCAACTTTTTCCACGCATAACAGTATAAACAGCGCAAACATTCAACTTCACTTCAGATTCGTTTATGTTACCACTGTTTGTCTAAAGATAATCCTTTTCTTTTTATCTGGGACTCTGCTGCTTTTTTCTCGTTAAATGTTTCCTTCTTCAGAAATTTTCGCTTTCTCTCGTTCTACAAGATATTTCGTCCCGTTATTTTAATCTCTTCCTGTCCTGCACAGTTTTGTTATCCCATGAATTTTGTCCAGTCCAGAATTATGTAAGTCCTGAAAATTCAGTCTCGTCTCGTCCTAACATTTTGATGCATCCTAATATATTCATCCCGTTCTGTCCCAGCAAATTCTTCGCCTCTGGGACGATTTTATTCGTCTCGGCTCAAATCGTTCCCGGCCCTGCTCAAAAGATGCTCATCTTACTCTGGTGGCCTATTCTGTAAAGTCGAAAGAATTTTGGCTCATATAGAGAGTCGTAGGTCACCGGGACGAACGATTCGCAAACATAGTTCACCGCCGTAATGACGTATATCAGTTGACTTTTATCCAGCGTTATGTCTATCCAGCGCGTCATTATTACAATTCAGGGAACAAGCTGAGGTAATTAACAATAGTTAATCAACATGACTTACTGTTGATGTTTGTAATCAATCTATTCGCTTCAAAATGTAACAGTATATGCTGAAATGGAATAAAGGCGGACTTATTAATAAAGTGAAACTTTTGAAAATTGAAAGTGTGCACATTTGGAATTGAAAAACGAAATGTTTTGGTTTATTCAATTGACTGTGTCGACATATTCTGTAATGATATTGTTTTCTCAAGTAAATCATTACACCTTCGTTCATATATTCCTCCGTCCGCCTATGTTTCTATTTAAATAGTACATTGATTTGGAATGGATGGTATCACAGTAGCAGATAACAAATATGCAACAACCATTCAATATCCTGCGATAAAGTACGCGTTCGAAGACCAAAGGACGTCAACATCTACATATACCCTGCAAGCCACCATAAATATGTGTGACAGTCTTCCCGCCTGCCACACAGGGGCACGTCCATACAATGTCGGAATTCGTTGGCAGAACACAGCCACACATAGAAAGGTACTCATACAAAGCAAGGTAGAATAATGAGATTTGCTCAAACTGTGATTTCCACCATGATAACATCTCTCAATAATATAGATTACCCCTGCAGTAGCATTAAAATCTTGCGTACAGGTTTTACACGAATAAAAAACCTATATGTCTAGTTGACCTGACAATTTATTAATCAACATTAAACAAAAACATTGCAGGGTGACATTTGAAAACAAAACAAATAGTTTTATATACTTCTAACTGCATAGGCGGCAAGGAAACGGAGACATGAAAGATATATTATTAGCTAGAATTAGATGCATTCTCACCTTGTATCCCGCGCCATAAATATCAACAAGTCGTCTGCTACAATCGCAGTTTCTTTAGGTGCCCACCGCGATAGCAGCGCCTGCTCGCCAGAAAATATTTGGCGACGGATTATGAACGATCCGCAAATGATCCGCCAAATGATCCGACTCCGTCGCCTTGAGCCGGGGCGACCGTCGCGCCATCAAGGGAGCATGGTTTGTACTACAGACTATGACTTTTTTCCATATATGGGTATAGTTGTGACGTCGGAATCTCGAATTCGACTTTACAGAATTGGGCCCCTAGTCTCCTTCGATGGTGGATGGACCAGCCAACCGGCGAGGCCAAATAAAGCCATCGGCGACATATCGCATCCAACCCTATCTCAACTTCGATCGACCTTTCACGAACAGAGCACTGGTGCTTGAAGCGCTTTCAACTGCAGATTGGCGGTACACCGGATTGAATTCCCACGAAAGAGATGACTCCCAGAAACAATAAATGCCCACCTAGCGAGTTGGTAATGTATAAGATGGATTTTACGAGAAACATCCTAGAGTAGTCAAAACATTGGCATCATATCCATGGAAACAAGCAATGGGAAAAAATGAATTAATGATGAGCGTCACAAATATGAATATGAAGGAAAAAGAGAGAAAAATTATCGAATAATATTAGGGATGACGGTGACATTGAGAGTTTCCCATAAATGATTAATTTACATTAAAGACGGGCGGAAAAATATCCACAGTTTCCAGCACGCGGAATAAAAAAAAATGAGGATCTATATAAAAAATTGCGTAACCCATATAATTCAACTTTCACTGTTATCCTGGCGGTATAGCCGTTTCTCGCATTCAAATATTCAATTACATGGACATTGAATATAACAACCGTAGTGAATATATACGGCGTCTGCCCTTCAGTTTAATGTGTTTGGCGTTCTCCAATTCGGAAATGTAATAAAGCCGGAATCGAAATACAGGTTTCTCCAAACCGTAAGCTAGGGCGTTCCTTCAAACCAGAGTTTGCATTGTCGCTGCAAAGCCAACTGAATCTCCATTTCCGGGCTGGAGAGGGGTTGACTTATTCATGATAACGGCATGAAATTTTAAATTCAAAAGGTACCACAGTGCATCATACTCGTCCATAATTTCCACAAGCTACATTCGAAAGTTAATATTGCCTCATTGAAAGGCGTTGAGTAATAGTGACTCCACCATTCATCTTGTTCTATTTATTACACTTTTACCTACTGCTGTTATGACTAATCTTTTTTCCTGAATCCAATATTTATAAAAATACATCTACATCTACGTAATACCCTGCGAGCCATCACGAGGGTGTGTGGCAGGGGTGAAGATGACCAAACATGCACTATTGACAAGCAACTAGGATATTTAATGGAGACATGCTAGATAATAGGGTTAAGCAGCTAGATGGTTGCTAACTACATAATAAGAAGGGGATTATTGGTTTTTATTAAATGCATCATGCACTAGGTACAGACTACTCTGACTATATTTCACCTATTACCTATCCCTTTGCTACGCTGCCTATTGTTCTCTCTTATAGTACGCGGGAAAAATGGCATTTTAAATCAATCAGTACGACAATATATCTTTCTAATCTTGTTAATCTGATCAAACCTAGCATAATACGCTGGGGTTCTTAATATATATGTAACCTCATCTGTGAACAAATCAGTTTCGAATTTACTTAAAAGATTTAACCTAAATTTTAACATGCGTTTTGATAGTAATTCCCATCCTATTTCTTCTATTAAACTAGTTACACTTATACAATTATCATAACGGCCTTTAACAAATCTAGCGGATCTCCTTTGCACTCGCTCTAATTCTTTTATCATATCTTCCTCGGACGTATCACATATACTATCCCTTTATACTTGCATCAGACCACCCAATAAAAGATGAGTTAGCAAAGGTATAGTCGATGCCAAACGCTTTTATCTTTACTATATATATTCGACAATAAGACAACCACTATTAAAAATAGGTCTGAGATGATGATTGTATTTATACAGTGGACAGTATATTTCCCAAAAAAGCAGGAAGAAAAGATTAGGTTCGAAAACTCCAATGAAAACAGGCTCTTGAGATAAATGGATACTTTTAAGGTAAAATGCGTTTACAGGGTAAGTAGTACCGCTTAGTCAATCAAATTTCCGAATATAATCAATTTCGAAAACAAGGCAGTGGATCCAGCGCCTCAGATCCTCTTCCATAAAAACATTCTCTGAGAGCTTTCTTCGCGTGAAGACAAATATGCACTGGTTTTTGGCCATGGAGAGGAAGAACATTAGATATTGAGCAATTATGTAGCGAATATGGCACTTCGCATAGAATATTCCTTAACTTATCCGGAGAACTAATTCTATCTAGCACTAATTCAATCACACAGCCGGTACAAGGAAAGACGTGCTCAAAAATGTGCCTTCCGGAAGTACAAAGATTTAATGTTCTCCAACTATCACAATCATAATGAAAGATACAATTCACATAATCGATCATATTGCATCTGAGTAAATTTAAAATCCTGGATAGAAGACAACTTTACGCCACCATACTAGAATTGCTCGAAAAACAGAAACATAGCAATGGACTTGCAGACGCACATAATTAACTATCTGAACTCCCAAAAAAAGATCGAGATAAGAATGAAAAGAATGATTCATAGTACAAAGGTATTCACAAGAATCATTCACATACGATTGGAACGAAGTGAAAAGGGTTTATTGGGAGAAGAACAGTTCCTGAGGAGACTCTTATCGTCTCATTTGGAGTGGTGCACTTCACTTTTGAATAAAATCAGGGATTTCTAAATCTCCTACTTTCTATTGTCTTCGAGCATACTTATGTATGTAAATTCCTCACTACAAGTCTCAGATAATTGTAAAAATGATCTATATCTACTTATTTATATTTTTAACAGTTTTGACACGTAGGATTTTGGCTTAGCAGATTATGGCTTGGAATCAGGCTTGGATTATTCACACCAATCATATTTTGCATCCAAATACATCGTCATTATTTCCTATTCAGTCGAAAACTTCTTGTTTACAATCATATCATCAGATAACAAATTCATTTTTGGAATATATCACCCTTAGAGAGTAGCCCAATTCTTTGCGACAATGATAAATATTAACCTTTGTCTTCCAGACAAATGATAATCGATCTCCTCCTCAAGAAGGGTCGCTAGGTCAAAGACCCTCGTGCACTTGCAAGGAAGAGCAGGGGCTGGGGCTGCTAGGCCCAGGGGTGGTACACAGCCCACTGGATCGAGGACGCCTGCATTGAGTCAAGCAGAGAAAAAAACAGACTGCGAAAATCCGAAGCTGAAATTTCTAAAGACAACAAAACCATTACAAGTTGGTCCGGTGCGCGCGCTGAATGTATTGATCACCACCGACGTCGGATTGGTCCGGATGTGCACATGCAATTGCCTGCACCAGGGCGGTCCCTGTCTCGTCTGCGGTCATATGCGCCGTCTCGCCGCATCTAACGAATTCAGGGGCTTCCTGGAGCACGAAATTAGGGCCGCAGAAGCATAGGGAACACAAAATTTAACAGTTCACACTATCACTGCTTGTCAGGCCTTCAGGAAATCACTGCATGAAACTCTCACAACTATCATAAGCAGGTCGTACAAAACAGCAATCCTTCAATTTGTAGGTCATACGAAATTACGGAACAACCCGTCTACCTCTACATCAAATCCTACTTAATACCGCAATTCACTTTATTTCTACTAGGGTTACTTTGAATCCATTTGGCATCAAGATTCGTCCTCAAGTCCCTTTTTCTTGTGCATAATTCCATGATTTCTAGTAAATGATGGCCCTGCCATTATAATTTCTCAGGAATTCTATGGAAGTTCGGCTAGTTCCTTATATATAAGTTCTATGTTTAAATTCAGCAGCAGAATGTCACTATCACGCAGTTTTTCAACGTGTTTTCTCCAATTCCCTCCTATCTCCTATTCTATTCTCAAATTATCTCCTATTGTTCTATCAATAATTTTCATGTATTGCTCTTGTAGATCGATTAATTTGGCATAGTGAATAATTGCATTTTTGCTTCCGAATACAAGGGATTCATTTCTTCATCCATGAGTAACTCTTCCTTTTCTTCATAATTCCCCTATCCATCACCCAAACATGTCCATAACTCAAATCCCCTGTTTATCTTTTACTATTTGCCCTTCCTCCACCCACGTTTTATATACCCAACTTTAATTATTCTTTACATAAGGCATGTTAGGTCGAGCACTGAAAGGACGAGTCAGTTATAGGTCACAGAAGTTAACAGGGTTAGTTCAGATGCAGGGTAGAAAAAATTACATCTACATAATACCCTCTAAGAAACCATCCAGTAGAGCAGTCAGTAGAAAACTCCTTGTGCACAACCATGTGATCACGAAACAAGTTCAGTCTTGGAATACATCACCTTCAGAGAAAAGCCCAATTCTCGACAATGGTGAAAATTAATTTTTGCTTTCAAGACAAGTGATACCGATTTCTTCAAGTAGAGCCACCGGGTCCTAGAACATTCGGCAGTTGCAAGGAGAAGTAGGGGTCGCTTATTATGTATACTTCGCTATATATAATTATCGCTTATTATGCATAATCTCTCAATTACAAAATCACGACAATGATCACGAATACTTATGTAATCAACAGCTTACTACTTCCGAAGAGATCAGTTCCTTCCATGAGCAGCTTTCAAAGTAAGGGCATGCTGAGAAACTTTAATGGGGATTGCTAAGCGAGTGATAACTAATGAATCCCCACCACTGCATCAGAAACAGTGAAAATAAAGAAAAAATTAGGAAAATATGAGATAGCATATCGCGATCACTAAAAACTTGGCTTTATCCCCGAGTGATTTCATTTATCATCGGATATTTTCCCGTCATACTTGATCTAAGAATCCCTTTAATAATAATATTCGTAAAAGATAAAAAAAGAAATGAAAAGTTGGTGAGAAATGAGAAAAGTTGGAAATCTTAAAGTGCTTTCAAGCATATTAAATACCATTCTATGACAGAGAAAAGAAAATGACTAATATACAGGTATGCAGCAAGAGAGAAAGGCCAAACCCAACGTTCCTCTTGGAAAACAAAAACTTGAGGAGTTGAAAGAGTTCCCACGAAGCCAATAAACCAACGATAGACGAAGCAAGAAAGAAATAGTATAATAGCCCAGGTATAGTGGGCATTCTACGACAATAAGAATATACTTACAGCTGTAAATACAAAGAAGATTCCTAGAAGTTGGGAAACAATTCATAAGAAATTGCATCAGGAGCATCTTTCTTTATGGCATTGATACTTTATCTTTGATTTGGATTTACTTTATGTAGCTCTCTATGCTGGGTTGTATTTCTGTTTCCATCTAGTTTCGTGCATCGCTGGTTATTTGGCTTTCTAAATAACAATATTAAATCATCTTATCTACATACACAAAATACCATGCAAGACACCATAAAGACGTGGAGTAGGGTGTGAATGCACATGCACACATATGCATTACATTTCATGCATGGAAATGATTAGAAATTATATTTTAGCCTAAAAAAATAAAAATAGCTTACCATGCATACTAAAAAGCTGTTAGTCAGGTTAGCCGTCATCAGTCATTATAGCAACATGCAACTCAATAAGTGATTCAACCCGAAGATTGGTTTTGATAGGTGAGAGTAAAGCTCACCCCGTGCTAAGCCTATGGCGTGTGAAATTCACACATCAGGGTAGGGGGGCCAGTTCATTTCCCTGGGCCTCCAGCAGTTTCCTACGACGTTCTGACATTCATAAAATTGAATCACGAGGATTTTAGATGGGAGTGTCCAGAAAGGCTCCTGGCCGAGAACCCTCCGTTCAGTAGCTCAGTGCTCTACCCACTAGGCCACCACGGCCCCCAACATCCAACTACCTATTCTATAGGTTGCTATATGATATATGCTATAGATAAAAATGGCAAACTAAGCATGCAAAACGTGCTGTTAGATGGGTCACCTTCAAGTCCCTATACCAACATGCAACTACCTATGCTATGGATTGATTCACTCGTATTGGACATATTTACCTCTATTCATATTCCTAATTGTACGAGGAAAAAATTACATTTTGAACCTGTCAGTTTGGCAATCAATTTCTCTAATTTTATGATCATAGTCTAGTCTACAATCGTAAGTTGGGGTTCGCAAAATATTTTCAACGTTATAACTGATTTTATTATCTTGGAATTTATTTAGGAGATTAAGTCTAAATTTCAACCAGCGATCCGACAATGATTCCCATTTAAATCATTTAATAAACTGGTTATGCTAATTCAGTTATTATACCGTCCCTTTACAAACCTTGCCGATCTGCGCTGCATACGCTCCAGTTCTAGTTTTTTGTGGAAGATCAGAGAGGAATATAATTTAGCAGATACGCACGCGGGGAGAGCAGCAGATCTTTCTTCAGGGGTAATTATGCTCTTCTTAAAGTCAATGGGGCATCTTTTGTGACACCAATCACTCTCTTGGTTCAAGAAAAAGGGCGTCAATTTCGACTCTGTGCAACAATCCGCGCGTTGAAATCACCGACAACGACTCTTTACACTACGTCACCTTCGGACGAATGGAATTCTTTCCCGCATTGGATTTTAGGTAGCGCAAGTTTATGGTGAAGCCTTTTGCTTCGTATCAAATGAACACGGTGACTTAGAAGGTCCTGAACCACGTCGATTCGTTCCGAAAAAAACATTTGATCTTGATGTAGAGGATGGAGGATCCAGCATATGCATTCTACCAAAAAAAATCCTAGTATCCTATCTCCATCCTAGTAGATAGGAGGCTCCTACCACGAGTAAATAAATAATAATAACATAGTTGTTTTATCCCCCTCTTCCTCGACTAGTGAATATCATTCTGATGATGAAATGGCTGAGACCGGATTATGGTGGAATGAGAAACGAATTATCCTGCCTTGCATCGAATTACTCACTTATGTTGAAGGAAGTTATTTTAAATTTTCCACGCAAAAAATCTTGTAAAATATTTCTCACCCACTGTATAGGTTCTCAATAAGTTTCTCCGATAGGGGACAGTAACAATCTTATCTTACTGTTTGAAATTTCAAATCAATCAATCTGTTTGAAATTTTCTGAGTGATAAATTTACATCTGCATGTACATCTACACAATACCCTGCAAAACAACGTGAGTGTTTGTGGCAGGGGGTGAAGATCATCAAGCATGCACATCAACATGTCTTTAGTCTATTACATGAAAACATTTGAGATTAAAGGGCCACGATCAGCTATATGGTTAGCATCTACATAGTAATAAAGGGATCATTGGTTATAATGGCATTTATCTAAATATTTTGATCTTTATTTACCTATCATACCTGGATTAGCAATGTTAATACATGCATCATGCACTACAGACCACTCTAACAATATTTCACATACGTAACTGTCTGCTTTGCTGCCTATTGTGTTCTCTTATAGAGCGTGGGAAAAATGACATTTTGAAGATCTACATTATGACTTTATATCAAACATCTCTTCATGTGTTAGTAGCATTATAGCTCTTATTTGCATGTAAGTAGTGAATGTTTCGTGATTTTCTACCTTTTCCACCCAACCTCGCGGTGGTTGGCTGGGTATTATGTAGATTATATAAACCGTGTATAATGATGGGCTTTTTAAAAGTTCAAGTCAGCACTGATAATGAATCATAAGTATTTTTTCAAGATGCATTAAGCTAATCGTGTAACTGAATTCAGCTAATGTCATCTGAAAATAATAAAACTTAGTGACTGTGTACTAATTTTGTGGAATTTTTCCATTGTAATAAAGATATAGAAAAGTATGAATTCCACTGGTTTATTGTCGGTACTACCGTTTTGAGCGTTAGGCCTTCATCAGGTACATAATAGAATATTTTTCAAGTGCCTTTATATACAGTAAGGAACAGGCAGGGTGGAAGGGGAAGGAATGTGAGGGAGAATTATGGGAAAGGAATTGGGGGCAGGTTGAATAGGTCGTGGGTTTTCCGTGGGTAAAACAACTGAAAGTAGGGGTGGGAGGTTAGAAAAGGAGATGTCGTTCAACAGTCCAGGGTCCTTGCAAATGGAGGCCAATCTCTCGTTGCTCCCAGACATCCAGCTTTCGGCCTTTGGGGGCCAAATGGAGGATTTGGGGTTCAAAGGAGCTGTGGCGACCTTCTTCAATTAGATGTTATGCTAAGCTGTAGGTCAGGTCACCGTTTCGGAAGCAGTTCTTATGCTCGTTCATCCTTTTGGATGAGGTTCTTCCCGTCTGTCTGGAGACAGACAGTAGCTGGAGCAGTCGTCACACTTGATTTTATATACTCCGCTCTTCCGATGAACGGCCGAAACCGGTAGTACCCTCAATGGGTAGTACCGACAACAAACCGGTAGAATTCACAATGGGGACGTTTACTCAGAACCGAAATCGTAATTTTGTACACGAAATCGTTAGATGGAAACGAAAAAAGAATTTTAGTGAAAAAATTAAGCTTCTAACCACAACCATTCACTCATAGATCAAAAATTAAAATAAGAAAATGGTGACGCCCACCGAAGGAGCTGCTCATTGACGTCAATTTCCTCCTGTCCTTGACTGATTTTCAAGGAAGGGAAGGGAGTGGAGGGGGGTTCTCGGACGGTCGGCTCGCACAGATGCTGTCGAAACTGCTCCGATTGGCAGATCCAGCTGTTAGCCCCTCATTGCGATAAGGCGAAGTGGCTTCGCGGCCTCAGTTGTGATTGGACGAAGTCGATATACGTCAGAGGATGCACCACACCCACTTTTCCGAAAGGGTTAAAAACATCAGTTTTTCGCCGCTTATAACTCGAGAAATAATTGACGGGTCAAAAAACGGAAAAATATGGGTCTTTGAATTTCACAAACTCTATCAGATTCGGCAATAAAAAAATATGGTAAACGACCCCATTTTCTATCTCTTTATTATTAATCTCCAAATAATATGTGCATGATAATTCCCTCACTCATTTTAATCAATGGTCGTGAGGGTGCCATAATATTTCCCAGTTACACTGGCAAAATGCCTCGCGTAAACTACCGAACTGTTTATATGTAATTATGTTTTCGATAGTACCCCCGGAGATCGATAATTACGAGGCGTCCACAGCCGAGTTCGTCTTCTGTTTCGGGAGGCGGAGGCCAGCCGGGGGAAGGAGGCCCTCGAGAGGTCACCTTATCGTCCGATCGGAGAGCCGTCGCAACAACTCCCAAGGTCGCCGACGGGCGAACAATAGAGAGGAGGGGAGGGGGATCAATTGGGACCATGGAATAACAAGAGGACGCAGAGTTCAGCAAGGTGCGGCAGACGGCGGACGCCGGAGTCGATGGAAATATGCTGGCTCTCCAAAGGTTTTGCGACGGAGAAAATTCTAAGACAGGAAGAGGCTAACAAGACCACCTCACAGGCAAGGTTTCCAGCATAATAGCTTTATCTTCTCACTGTGGACAAAACGAGCAGGCCAATGATGATGTAACATTTTTACCTTTAAATGACTATTGTTAAAATCTACATCAGCATATGGCCTGGAAGTCACCGCGAGGTAGTGCGGCAGGGTATGCATTATAAATCGAAGAGAACACTTAATATCATGTTGGCATGAAAAATAATACAACCCCGTTTAAACTCAACTTGTATGGAATCGGCAAGATCTACATCTACGCGATGCCCTGCATGCCACCGCGAGGGTGTACGGCAGGGGGTGGATCTCACCAAGCATGCACTATGGACATGCAAACAAGCTAATAAATGGAAACAAGCTACTTAATAGGGTCTCATGCTACTAGATGGTTAGTATCTACATGGTTATTAAGGGATTGTTTGTTAATACATGCATCATGCACTACAGTCTACACTAAAATATTTCCCCTACCTATCCCGTTGTTATGCAAAGTTTTACAAAGAGACGGTATGATAACTACATTAACGTAACCAGTCTATTAAATGAACAAAAATCATTTTCAGATCGTAGGTTGAAATTAGGACTTAATCTTTAATTCCAAAACAATATTATCACCGACGATGTAAAACATAGTGACGAAGGCTGTTCGGGTGCTCCACCGGGTCAATTCCTCCAGCACTGCCTCAACTCTGAAGATGGAGAACGACTCGTTCTTCGAAACGTCTGCAGCGATGGAGGAATGGGGGCGTTTACTTGGAACCGAAATCGCAATTTTGTACACGAAATCGTTAGATGGAAGCGAAAAATGAATTTTAGTGAAAAAACTAATCTTCTAACCACAACCATTCACTCCTAAATCAAAAATTAAAATAAGCAAAAGGTACGCCCACCGAAGGAGCTGCTTTGATATCATTGACGTCATTTTCCTCCTGTCCTTGACTGATTTTCAAGGAAGGGAAGGGAGTGGAGGGGGGTTCTCGTAAGGTCTGCACGCACAGATGCTGTCGCAACTGCTCCTATTGGCAGAGTCAGCTGCGTCCCCCCCATTGCGATAAGGCGAAGTAGCTTGGAGGGCCCAGTTGTGGTTGGACGAACTCGATGACGTCAGAGGTTGCACAACGCCCACTTTTCCGAAAGAGTTAAAAACATCAGTTTTTCGCCGCTTTTAGCTCGAGAAATAATTGACGGATCAAAAAACGGAAAAAATACGGGTCTTTTTATTTTACAAGCTCGATCAGATTCGGCAGTAAAAAAATATGGTAAACGACCCCATTGAACCGGTGGAGCACCCGAACAGCCTTCACTACCAGCAAACGCCGGGAAAACTTAAGATATTTTTTCATGTTAAAAATATTTTGCGAACTATGGTAGACTGGACCATCAATAAAAAATTAGAGATATTGATTGCCGACTTACAGTTTCAAAATGACATTCTTTCCTCATACAATTAGGGATATAATTAGCTGTAAATATATCCAATAGCATAAATACGAATTTTTCAATGGATAGCATGATGGTATAAGGACTTTTAGGTAACCCAACAAACGGCATGTTTTTTGCATGATTGCATTGTTACTTAATATTTTTTTAATGTGGAGTTTAGACAAGAGTATTATTACTAATCCTTTATATGCATGATATGCAATGCATGTTTGGTGTGAATTAATCCCCTGCCACACACCTTAACATGGTGACTTATAAGGTATTTTGTAGACGTAGATGAAACCAAGAGTCACAATACTACAACCCTGAAGGAATATTAAGAATGTAGTCACCAATTGCGTTCACCAAAACTCAATAGTTGAGATACGTGAAATGTTAGCTATAAATGACACTATATTGTCAGTTAGTACAAAGTATTGCAATAGTTTTTAATTAGGCAATAATTTCTTTGGGAATATTAATTTATGAACTAATATTTTCTAGAATATTCACGAGTTGGGGACGTTAAAAGTTGTACAGGTTATTAAAAAATCACTAATAAACGTATCAAATAAAAATAAATAGGAAAAAATCCTAGGCCATAATTAAAATTTTTTCCTCACGAGAAATGAAATGCACGAAGATTTGCGATGAAGGAGCTTACGTATTGGATTACTGCACGGCAGAAGAAAAAATCGATCACGCGAATAAAATGCACCATAAATCATTCATACCTGTGATATTTTACTGGAAAATTGATACCTCGCCAGGGACCAACGTCAGAAACCTTTCATTGGGTCCCTGGGGTGAAATTAATTCCACCATAAACCTGAGTGCTGTGAGCCCTATATGTATTTACACATCCTTTCCAAAGTTTCCCAAAGAATTCCGAGAAGACGCTGTCGTGTGTTTGTTTCCTCTGACTGCTCCTGGCGCGGATTCTATCCCCGCAAGCAATCGCAGAGTGAGTGCTTCAAGGTTCGTATTTGGGCCCACAAAATCCCGCTAAGAATTTGTTCTGGCTTAAGCGTATATTTGCCATGGTCGGATCCAATTCATTTTTCTGAAAACTAGCGAAGATTTTGCGATTGTATTAAGATACAATATCAGAGATAATTAATATACTTAATTCGGAAAGAAAGCCTATTGCTCGAAACTAAGGATATTTTAAAGTGAACTGCAAATTGACTTTCATTGAGTTTCCGAAGAAAGTATTACCTAAACCTTTATCTTAAGCCTGGCTTTCGTCAGGTTAACACCAAATTTCTATTTTAAAAGACTGCCATAGCCAGTCGGAAAACAGTTTCGGAGATTTTATTTCTTTTTTATTTGGCTTTCGGATAATCCTACTTTAGGAAATACATACAGTTTAAACGTACTATAAAATGAAAAATAACTCATTTACAAATCATATACAGTTCAAAAAATGAATCAGTTTATAATACGCAAATAGACTCAGTCTAATTAATTTCATCATGCTTACTCTATGTGGCATTCCTTCGTGCGTTATCAGTATTCGGCAGAGCCTTATTGGTTTCATCGCCATGAAATCGATGGTTGGCGAGTTCACCTTGTGGAATGAATAAATGACGAATAGATTACACTTGGTTATAATCCACAAAATTTACTAAACGACCAGTTTCAACCTTCTTAGGTCTTGTCACTGAGGATATCCTGAGAAGGTCGATCGGTCGGTTAATAAATTTTGGTAGATTATAACCAAGTTTGTTCTGTTCTTCATCACTCATGCCTAATTATATTTTTCACCACGTATAGGTTAAAAGATGGGTGGTTTTTCTCATAGTGTTCCTTAACGTCGTTCCCTGAAATCCACTTGAAGGAACACTGAAGGGTGTGAGAGGTCTGTGACTTTCACTGACGAGAAGTTCATTTTTTTGCAAACCTCGGATAGAGTGATTTTTTTATTGTGTATGGCTGAATGCCTATTTGTGTGGATCGCTATTGAGCGGATTAGATTCCTCGATCCCTTCTTCACCACAACGGGTGCGGTTAAATATTACGCCCATTGGATTCTCCTGATAGTACTGACTTCCTATGCTCTCCACAAAGCTCTTAAGATGCAGGTTTAGCAATGCAAAAAAATTTTTCGCTGCCGAGATTCGAGTTAGTTAGTCGCTCTGCGGAGGCGACCGGCAGCTCAGGTCATTTGTGTAATTTAGGATAAGTGGATAATAAGGTAATGGTAGGAACATTTTAGGCAATGGAGTAAGGGTGGAGAGAAACCCGGCGTCGGCATAAGCTTACTCTTAACGACAGCCGCCAAGGGGACCACGGCTTAACGTCCCATCCGACGGACGGAGAACTGAACGTAAAATTCCTTCCACTAGGCACTCAAATAGGGACCGGTTTGCCACTGAAAAATCCAGCACTGCCGGGAATTGAACCCGGGCCCTCGGGATGGGAGGCCAGTACCCACTCTAGCCACCACGCCAACCCTATCTCCCGGGATTCGAACCTGATCCCTCTGGGTGAGAGTCCAGTATTACAACCACTACACCAGCCTTCAGAGAAAATAACTCAAATTAATAAAAAGCCGCAGTCTTTATCATAAAATCAGGTTGATTAGTGTTTCAGAATTAATATATGAATTAGGGTAGGAATCACTATCAGAGCGTAGTTTAAAGTACAGATTAAATCTATTAGAGAAATTTCAATCGGAGAGCTTCACTGAAGATGTTAGGTACGTATTAAAACACCAGCGTATTATGCTAGATTCGACCAGATAAATAAGATTAGAGAGATAGATTGTCGTACTGATAGATTCAAAATGGCATTTTTCCCCCGTGCTATAAGAGAACAGAATAGGCTGCATAGCAAAGGGATAGGTAGGGGAAATATTTGAGTGTCTGTCGTGCATGATGCATGTATTAATCCCTTAAATACTATAGATACCAACAATCTAGTTGCATGAGACCCTATAGTAGCATGTTTGCATGTTGGTAGTGGATGCTTGGTGATCTTCACCCCCTGCCACACACCCTAACGGTGGCTTGCAGGGCATCGTGTAGATGTAGATGTAGATTTAAAAATTTTCCGAGAAAATCCGAATGTTAATAATCAACCGTCATTCGCATCCAAAGTACGACGAGGTGTCGGTTGCCAAGGGAAGCGTTTCTGGTCCCTATCAATATTCTTCCATTTCGAAATGCAAGTCGACGGCAGATGGAGCTCACGGAGGACACGAGGCGAAAAAATCGCGCCCCCATTGGAAGCGCTCGGAAACCCAACGCCGCCCCAGCGCCTCCACCTGGCGATATTGCGCAGCAACCCGTCCTCTTGGGGAGAGGAAGAGGGTCACAAAAGGCCCTCACATCCCAAGGCCTCCAGCACGCAATCGTGAACTCAACCTACGGCGACGGGAAGACTGTATAATACACACACACACTTATGTATCGGCGAGGGGAGGGCGAGGGAGAAAAATGCAAGTTCGGTTTCTTGAGCTACGAGAACTTCGGAGAGTCCTTCAACCGACGGCCCAAGAAGTGTTCACGGACCCACCTCGCTTCAGTCTGGGCTTCGTGCACAGTTACTTGTGTGGTCCCCCCAACTCTTCCCCTCCGTTGTCTTCGAGGAAGTCCTCCATATAACTCGCATGGTCGGAATCTTAGACGGACCTGAGGTGGCTCAAACTCTTCACATTTGACGAACAATCTGAGATCATTATGGGTCCTATGATTAAAGATCAGGCGGAGTTTAGGTGGTCCAGCTTTATCCAAAATCTATTACTTTATCCAAAATATTCTAAAATTTACAAAACGAACGCCACTTAACTCTTGCTGATCTTCCGTAAAAAAGGGCAATAATTTTCGTGAGTTCAAAACGGCTTAAACTAATAAATAATAGAACCTTATATATAATTATTATAGGATATAATAGTAAAGATAATATCATATTAATAATAGAACTGTGTAAGTAATAATAGAAAAAATAACAGTAAACCTTGAAATCTTACCCAAACCCTTTCCCACTGCCACTAAACTTCGCGGTGGCTTGCAGGGCAGCGAGTAGTTGTAAATGAAACCCCCGCAACACACCCTCGAGGTGGCTTTCAGGCTAGTCATTTGCTAAAGATATCGATAATAATAAGAATTATGTTGCATACTGTATCCGAACCAAGTAATTGCAGCAAAGCTAAGGATTCCTAACAAATTAACTCTAAATGCTTGAAGCACGCCTATGATCAATGCTTTTTTCTGTACGTCGCAGCAAATCATTTACTTGCAATCACCTTTCGTGGATGCTTTGATATTTTTCGCCCCTACCATACACTCTCAGGTCACCTGCCTAATATTCTGGAGACGCAGATGAATTGAAAAGGAAATCATCTGCCTTGATCAGGTTTCTAAAGTGCTAATAGCTGCGGAATTTAATTCTGGCGATTACAACGCGTGACCGCACAGGTTTGACCACGAAACGAACCGACTGAGAAGTCATACATAATGGCACAACTAATTTGTAATGCTATCTATCACAAGATACGATGCAATATACCTGAAAGAAATCACACAAATATTAAATAACAAAAATTAAAGAGACTACGAGAGGGAGAGCTTAGTAAGTAACATGATAAAAAGGAATTGGAGTCCTGTAAATATAATATTTAACTGTATCCTATCATTTTTTTAACTTTATATTACAACACAAAGGAGAACAGTGTATACTTTCCTAGTATTCAGCTTCCTAAAACTATTTCCTAGTATTCAGCTATTCCTAGAACTGGATATGTATATGGTAAACCTTGATCCTTGAAAACCATAATGAAAATAAGTTGGAACTAAAAGTCAAATGGACGAAAAACGAAAAAATGATCATTAAACAGTATTTTAATTGTTTTGATTTACTCTGTTCTCAAATTACAATTAATATTAACACATTGTATACTTTAGTATTTACAGCACTAATATATCGATAACCTAGTACATGTGACAGTTGAATATTGCATGTGCATTCCCGAGGAACATTTACCACAAGCCAAATATCCTCAAGGTGGCTCGCAGGATCCCTACTCATTAGATGACCTACAAAAGACTTTCAAAGTAGAAAACATTCAGTCATCTTAATCTGGAATCGAACCTTGAACTGATTTAGGGATCAGATACTTCAACCATTTAAGCTACTACTGCATAATTAATCCCTATGGATTGCATAAGGATTTAAAGGAAAAAATAATAGACGAACTGCCGACCATGTTTTTCTGTAGAAATTTAGCTATTTTGAGCATCAGCGGGTACCATCCGGATAGATCGCAGTACTTGAATGTTTCAATCGATGAAGATGCAGATGTATACTCGTATGCATGCAAACATTTATACAGCAACTGCTTCCTAAACAAATATTACAATTGGGAAAAGTAACCGACAGAGAATGGATAGAAAATAAATTGATCGAGTGAGTAACGAGGAAGTCCTGAGAAGAGTGGGAGAAAATAGAAGTCTTCTGAATACACTAAGAAGGGACAACATAATCGGCTGTCAACAACAACATAGGATAATATGAAAACGTAACATGAGATATGATGGCAATCGCCGACGGACAAGTGGAGGGTAGAACAGCAAAGGAAGGCCTCTAATGAGATATATAGAACAAGTGATGAAGGACGTGAAAGAGAAGAAATACGTAAATATGAAGAGATAAGCTGATAGGAGAATTGAGTGGAGAGGTGCGACAAACCAATCTCAGGATTGCTGCCTGATGATGAAGGGAAAAGTTAAATTTTAACTACCAAATTAGCAGACATGCGGCATGAAGACGGTTCCGAAACTAGAATGATAGCTAGAAATGGAATTACACCTAGATTAGAGGTACCTAGTCGACACATCGGCAACGAGGTTTGGAGAAGAGAAAATAGTTTGAAATTCGCCCTGGTCTCACCTAGGAATTCATGGAAGGAGCCCATGAATGAAATATGAATGGTCAGCTCCAGAGCATCTTTGAAGACCAGGCAGGCGAGAACGTATTGGGGTAGGAAGGCGGAGACTGGGAAAGCGGAGAAGAAAGGGGAGACGGGGTCCTTTTCAAGAAGTGTGGGGGGGGGGGGGGGGGCAAGGCGGCGTCTCGGGCGATTTCTCGGAGGGCCCCGGTTACAGGGGCCAACACCGAGAAAGCCCCCCCCCCCCCTTCCTCTTCCCTTCGGGCCCCTATGTCCCACTTCCCTTCGCAATCCCGCCACAGGGGGGAAATCTTTTGTGCGGAAAAAAAAGTCTCGTAAGGTTGGACGGGGATTTGCAAAAGGCGTAAGGAGAGGCATCCAGAGGGACTTTTATGCAGCATAGGCCGCGACACCCGACAAAGCGACCCTGAAGGAGAGGAAAAATCCGGGCGATATCCGGCCCCCGATGAGGGCAAGGGGCAGCGGAAGGGGGCGAAGAAGGGCAAGAGGGGAGGAGGGCGATTAATTGTGTTCTTAGAGACATGGGAAGAGTGGGAGGGGGGATAGGAGGAGGTGGAAGGGGGAGAGTAGAGAAAAGGTGATTCCGAAAGTGTAACAATGGCGATTACGAAAGCAAGGAAATTGACTGTTCGGTTTTACATCAGTGGGGAGAGATCGCCGTTTGCCAATGCGTCCCAACTGCCCGCTGGGTGACCACCAACGGCCCAGGAACAGAGCCTAAGACGAGAGAGTCGATCAGATGAAGGTGCCGAGGTGTGAGATCAAAAAACAAGTTTATCTGCACCTACATAATGCTCTGCAACCACCATAAAGGTGTGTGTTAGGGAGTAAATTCACACCAAACATGCATTACATATCATGCATGAAATGGATTAATAATTAAATTCTAGCCTAAACTTCAAAATTTGAAAAAAGGCAAAAAAAAAGGCAAAGCAAGCATATAAACATTTGCTGCTGGTTGGGTTTGGTTTAAGTCCTTATAGCAACATGCAACAACCTATGCTATCAATTGATACACTCGTATTGGAAATATTTACCGCTAATCATATCCCTAATTGTACGAGAAAAGAAGGAAATTATGAATTTGCCACTTCAGCAATCGATTTCTCCTATTTTTTATTATGGTCCCGTCTACCAAAGTAAATTGGAGTTCGCAAAAATTTTAACTTCATCAGTGAAAATATTGTTGGAATTTAGTTAAGAGATTAAATCTAGATTTCAACATATGCCTGATAATGATTCCCATTTTAGTTCATCTAATACATTGGTTACGTTAATGTAGTTATCATGCCGTCCCTTTACAAATCTTTTCGATCTTCGCTGCACAAGCTCCAATTAATTATTTAAGCCTATTTCATTAGGATCATACTGGCAGCGTATTCTAATGAGGTCTAAAATGGGAAATGTAGGCAAATTAATCATCTAGGGGGCCCATAGTATACGTACAAAGTTAGTTTATAGTCTTTACATTAGCATGTACTACTTTCTACTCGATCTCCTAAAGTAATTAAAGCCCCATTGAAGAAAGAGCCCCATAAAGCCTTTAAGCACCACAAATATGTAATAAATAATATTGTAAATATCCGGCTGGATAGCGCCCTCCCATCATCGGTTCGGGAATTCGCTCATCGACCGAGAGAGGCCGTTTGAATCTCAAGTGTCTTTTTGAGAACCCGAAGAATTTAACTCTTTCGGGTATGGGAGAATTTTTTGGCGAGCAATAATCAATAAAAATATACGTGATCTAATTTAACACATTAAATGAGCTAGTATAATTGTTTAGTGCTACAAGTATAATTGAAGATCTAAGAAGGGGATTACTATCAAAACGCAGGTTAAAATGTAGGTTATACATTTTAAGTAAATTCGAAGCTTATTTGTTTGCAGATAATTTTAGATATATATTAAGGACCCCTGCTTGTGCTAGGTTTCATCAGATAAACAAGATTAGAGAGATAGATTTCCGTACAGATGGATTACCAAAATGTAATTTTTCTCACGTAGCATAAGAGAGCACAATTGCCAGCAAATCAAAGGGATAGGTAGGTTAAACGTTGTTGGAATAGTCTGCAGTGCATTAAGCATGTTTTAATATTACTAATCTAACCATACTTGGGGCATACAGATAACTATAGTAAGTGAAAATCATTCTAGCCATTCATCACTTCGTTACTCTGTGCGCACTAGCCTACTAGCTGCACGTGACTGTAATACCTAACTCGTTTCCATGTATTAGTATCATAGTAGCTATTATTTGCATGTGAGTAGTGCATTTATGCTCTCTTCACCCTCTGCCACACCCCCTCGCGGTGGCTTGCAGGGTTGGTGTAGATGAGTGCTTATCGTTTGATTGTGGAATGCACGACGGTCGAATGCAATGGATAATTGAACGACTTTGCCTCTGAGCAAAATCTTTTCCTACTTGCGTGATGCTAGCCGGGTGGCGAGCCGAGACCGGGTGCTTTTCCCCACGTGACCTACATGCGGGCGATCAGCTGGCGAAGAAGGGGTGGTCCCCGTGGTGGGCCGCACTGGTCACCTGCTCCTGCCTCAAGCGCCCACCCGAACAGGCCGAGGGCAGCCGCGTTCTTCTCTCACATCAACCTCAACACGGTGGCAATCCACACGCATGCTTATGAACGTGGAGATCCTTTGCCCAATTTTACTTCACACAGATTCAAAATGTCCTTCTTTCCTCGTACAATTAGGGATATGAATATCGCTAAATATATCCCATACGAGTGTATCAATTGATAGCATAGGTAGTTGCATGTTGGTATTAGGACTTTAAGCTAACCCAACTAACAGCATTATATTGCATGCTTACTTTGCAATTTTTATGTTTAAAAAAAATTACAAATTAAAATTTAAACTAGTATATTTTACTAATTATTGATAATTTTTATGCATGATATGTAGTGCATGTTTGGTGGGAATTCACCCCCTGCCACACACATTTATGGTGGCTTGCAGGGTATTATGTAGATGTAGATGAAGGTCAAAAAGGCCATAATCAGTACAACTTCGGCACGTAAGCCCTACCTTGGACTTATTCAAGCAAGCATATTTTCCATAAGCACTCAAATTCTCCAGCAGTATATTGTTTTCTTCCTCTATTAACTTGGAAATAAACTTAAATATTAACGGTGTGAATTCTTTAAACTCCAGGTGAACAGATACTGTCTCCTAGCAGGCGCTAGGGGCTAAATGACACGCATTTTATGGAGGCCTTTTTGGTGAACAGCAATGATCTCACTATATTTAAAATGCAATTACGCAGTTTTTTTATTATTTATGCCTTCGAATGTAAGATAGCTGATATTCATCACCAGGGTCGAGGAGTTGTCAAAACTTTGAAGAATAGAAAGAGATGGAGAAGAAACATACAAAATGGAGAATGTACTTATCCCAAATTTAGTAACGCCCTCGCTAAAATGGAATTAATCAACCTTTTAATAAAGACCTCTTACAAACAATATTTAAAATATATTTAGGGCGCAGAAATAAACAATCTAGAATTGCTAGATCAGAATTTTGTGGTTAGATTGTGCGTTAGACACTGAGACAGAGCTTGTGTCATCGTATCTCGTTGTCTCCACGCCTGAATTGTCAAATTCTGTCCATGATAATTCAAACGTTAGTCAACTTTGAACTGAAATTAAGAGAACTTCGTTAGTATTGGGGCAAGAAAACTAGCACCGTTAAATGCGCAATTTATCTCCTTCAAAAACGTGATAGTCAAAAACGGCCCATACCGAAAATAGAGGTAGGAGCACCTAAACCAGAATTTAATGCTACTACTGAGTTCCTGGCAAGTCTGCTGGTAAGATGTCCAAAAATTTGTTTTAAATTTTATTTAATATACGACGTTTAACCCAGTTTATGCCTTCTCAGAATTTTTTATACATTCGGAACCATACACTACAATTAAAAGCTACTTTTGTAATCATAAAAAATCTCCTGGCTCAAATCTGCCAATTCACGATCTGTAATTTAGCCACTAACGAAAGCAACGAAATATTGGATGCCTAGATTAAATTAGTTTGGCCAGGCACCTATAAATACTGCCTGGTAATACTGCAATATTCGCAATATTTGTATTCCGTCACATAATCGTCAAATAATTTAGTTACCCCTCCGAGATAAATAATTAATGTAAATATTTGAGCCATACTTCAAGTAGAGAAAGCATTTTCTTTATTCGGCTGCCTTTCTTCGCGATATTATTTTAAAGTTGGACCTACAAAAAATCTACAGCTATATCTGGACGTAGATGAATGTACAAATTGGTACTAGAGAGAAAAGTATTATATTTTACTTATTAATTTTCCACTATCACCGAAAACAGCACGAGTGGCCTTTACATCGAGGTATTAACAATTTTACGTAAGATGAGCACACACATCCACGTCCTGAGTGGTGAAAAAACCCTCAGGTGGGACTCGAACCCGCGACCCTAAGGTTAGCAGGCGAGGACTTAACCACGCCGCCACTGGGGCCAACAGTTTTGTTACTCCCAGTATTTTGAGATTTCAGCATGGTATAGAAACTGGCAAACAATGGTGTAGAAAATAGCATTTTCATGAGTTTGCGAGAAACAGGTTCACGAAAGAGTCATCGTTTAGGGACTCATCTGTCCGCGTTCATTAACGAGTGATTAGAAGAGTGCGCAAGACGGAGTGGGGGCAAGGAAATAGTTATAACAAGGAAATGGTGGAGGGGAAGGAAATGAGGGGAAGAGTAAAGGGAGCAGATGCACTATCTCCCTACGTGGAGGGAGGGAGGGGAGGGAAGTGAGAGCGAAGGAAAGGCTACCACCTGCCGACCACTCTTCTCCCCTCCTCGCCGCCACCCAAAAACCCTCCCTTTCCACGACCAAAAATAAAAATAAAAAATAAGGAGAGAAAAGAGAGAAAAAGGGACCTCGTGGTCGTCTTCCCCCACCATCGTCCCTTAAGTCCTTCGGAAGGAACAAAAGGTCTTCTCTGCGGCGCTGCCTTGGGAAGGAGGGGTTTCCTTCTTCCTGCCCCCCCTACAAGACGGGCCACAGAGGAGAGGAGGCCCATACCGAACCGGCATCCGCCGCTTCCGCCCCGAAAGGAGAGCGTGAGCCGGGTCGAGGTGTGGTGGCCAGGTACCTCCACCGCCGACGTTGGAGTGAATTCCGAGTCGGCCGCCTCGTGAAAAATAACTGACGACGAATTGAGTCGCGCCACGTGGGACCCCACGTTTCAAACCATCGACGCCAAATTAGACGCTATCCGCGAATATTACATGTCAGTCTACATCTGAACATGCCCTGAAAGCCAACACAAGGGTGTGTGGCAAGGGGTGAACATAAGCTTGCATTTTTTTTATCAGAGAGATCACTTACTACCATGCAGGATGCAAAAAGCACTACTCCGCTGAAACAAGATTTGTTACATCTAGATCTACATCTACACGGTACCCTGCAAGCCACCGCGAGGGTGTGTGGCAGGGGGTAAAGATCTGAGGATCACCAAGCATGCACTACCGTCAGGCAAACAGGCAACTATAGAGTCACATGCAACTAGATTGTTAGTATCTATAGTACCTATTTAAGGAATTAATACATGCATCATGCACTACAGACTACTCTAAAATATTCCCCCTACCTATCCCTTTGCTATGCTACCTATTATGTTCTCTTATAGTACGGGGGGAAAATGCCATTTTGAATCTATCAGTACGACAATCTATCTCTCTAATCTTACTTATCTGGTCGAATCTAGCATAATACGGTGGTGTTTTTAATATGTGCCAAACATCTTCAGTAAAGCTATCCGATTGAAATTTCTCTAATAGATTTTATCTGTACCTTAACCTACGCTCTGATAATGATTCCGTCCCTAATTCTTGTATTAATTCTGGAACACTACCCAACCTATCATAAGACCTTTTAACGAACCTAGCTGCTCTACGCTGCACACTGTCTAGTTCTCTGATCAAACCTAATTCATTCGGATCCCATACACTGGCTACATACTCAAGGTGGGGTTTCAGGAGGTTGATCCGAAAAGTGAAAGTCATGCCATTTTTTTATATTTTCGGCACTTATAGAAGTAACGTTGCTCTGTCTAACAAAGTAAAGATAGTTATACCAACCCATACTCCTTTTTGCACAAATGCATTTGAAATGACATACGATTAACGGCGACAATGGCCATCACATGGGAATATAGAGTTTAAAAATACCATAGTGACATGTTTTTTTGCAAAAAACTGATATTTTATGCGTAATTTCACAAGAAATAAAATGATACGAAAAAAAGGCATTAACCCACCGTATTTTTCGATAAATTCACCAATTTCTGCGCTTACAGCAGACGAAAAGCGTTAGTTGTCTTCAAGTGGCGCTGCGGTCGCTCTAGCCAAAATATATGGCGTATGAATAATATCATTACTAATGAGATATTGAAGAATATTTCAAGAAATATTATAACATGTTTGATAGTAATATTCTGGTGCTATAAATTTGTAAATTCATTGAGTACATGAATTTATTTCTTTAAAGTAAATGCTGAATTGCCTCCATATTCGAGCTGATTAAAATTATCATAAAAAAGAAATCCTTCGACTTTACATCGCATTTCTTGTGATACTTATGACTTACAATAGCTTAGGTAATTTTCTTTGTGAAGTAAGGATCACTTAGCAGGCATATACTCGTACTTAAATTAATAAGATTCCTCAGACAACTTGACTGAAGCAGTCGCGAGCCAACCTCCTTAACGAGTGAAAAGTAACATCGCTCGTTTGTCTTCTTATCACATTGCCCAAGTTCTCTTTTTATAAATCATAGTTTTTTCTTCGCTCGGCCGCATATTTCCTGGATGTGGCTTCCCCACAATAAATCTTTCGTGATTGTTACACCTAAATACCTTATGGTTTCAACACTCTCGATCTTCGTGTTATTAATTTTATAGGATCGCTCTATCGAATTATTTCTCCTCCAAAAATTGATAGCTACACACTTTTTTAAGGTTAAGTTCTAACGGCCATTTGTCGCACCACTCTTGAATTGCATCAAAATCCTTGCTAAGTAATTTCCCGTCTTCTTCTATTGATATACCCCTATATACTACCGCATCGTCTGCAAAAAGTCTAAGCTTACTACTAACTACGGTACCCAAATCGTTTTGTATAAATAAAATAGAAGCGGACATACTACCTGGGGAACTCCCAACGTGACTTTGAGCACTGTCAGTCCACATGCCCTGAAAACCAACGCAAGGGTGTGTGGCAGGGGATGAACCTAAGCATGCATTTTTTTTATCCGAGAGATCACTTACTACCATGCAGGCATGCAAAAACAGCACTGCTCCGCTTAAACAAGATTTGTTAAAGGCCGTTATGATAAATTTACTAGCGTTACGATTAGAGATGGGCCGAATAGTAGATTTCTCAAAAACGAATATTAAATCATGACTCGAATCACTCAAATATCTAGTATTTCAAATATTAGTATTGCAATTGATATGCAAAATGTTATTCTGCAAATTAATTTGTTGCCTTTTGAAAGAAAAAGTTACAATTTGATTATTTTTTTAAAATTCTGGTTTTAAAATGACGAAAGTATAATAAAATAATTTTCTACCAATTAAAGACTGTCGAATACATAATCTGTCAACGCTCGAATTTTAGCCTTAATAAGTGATCAGAAAGTGTTAATACACGATGTTCCTTCCAGTTTTGATTTAATATGATATAGTTAATCAAAACGCCAAACACAGCGTGATATTAGTATAATTATTCGAAGTCTCGAGTATCAAATACTTTTTAGTATTCGAGTATTCGCACATCTCTGTCTATGACTCTAATAGAAGAACTAGGATGGCAATTACTGCCAGAAAGTAAGTTAAACTTTATGCTACACCTTTTGAGTAAATTATACGATAATTTGCTTACAGATGATGTTAGATGTTAGATGATATTTTAAGAACCCCTGCGTACTATGCTAGGTTTGAAGAGATTAACAAGATTAAAGAGATATACTGTAGTACCGATATATTTAAAACGTAATATTTCCCGCGTGCTATGATGGGACGAGGAGGAGAACCAGGTTCAGTCTCAATTTTAGCCTACACTTTGATAGTGATTCTCATCCGAGCTCTTCCAATGGAATATTGACACTAAATCTGGTATCCTAACGACCGTTCAAAAATCTCTCTTATCTTCTTAGTATTCAAATTCCATTACTAAATCTGCCTCTTAGGAATATCATATGCTATTGGCGTATTCTTCGCCTATGCCTACGTGTGTGTAGTGCATGTTTGGTGAGAATTCACCCCCTGCCACACACCTTTATGGTGGCTTGCAGGGTATTATGTAGAATTAGATGTAATACTCTGCCAGCCACTGCGAAGGTGAGTGGCAGGGGATTCTAACTGAGGCTTGAAGGATGATATCTAACATCTATCTCTTACATCTACATCTACATCTACATAATACCCTGCAAGCCACCACAAGGGTGTGTGGCAGGGGGTGATTTCTCACCAAACATGCACTACATATCATGCATAAAAAAGGAATAGTATTAATATAGTAGTCAGAACTACACTATTTAAAAATGATAGAAATTGCAAAGCAAACATGCAAAAACATTCTGTTAGTAGGGTTAGCTTTAAGTACTCATACCAACATGCAGCTACCAATGCTATTCATTGCTACTCTCCGATAGGACATATTTACCGTTATTCGTATCTCTTATTGTGCGAGGGAAAAAGGACATTTTGAATCGGTCAGTTCGGCAATCAATTTCTCTAACTTTATGATTATGGTCCAGTCTGCCATAGTAAGTTGGGGTTCGTAAAATATTTTTAACATCATCACTGAAAATATTGCCTAGGAATTTGTGGAAGAGATTAAGTCTAAATTTCAACCTGCGATCTGACAATGATTCCCATTTCAATTCATTTAATAGACGGGTTACGCTAATATAATTATCGTATCGTCCCTTTACAAATCTTGCCGATCTTCGCTGCACACGTTCAAGTTCATTACTTAGACCGATTTCGTAGGGATCCCATACACTGGCAGCATATTCCAAATGAGGTCTAACAAGGGAAAAGTAGCTGATTTCTCGTACATGATCGTCACATTTACCCAATACTCTTTTAATGAAACCCAGTTTGCGATTCGCTTGACCAATTATTTCACGAATGTGTTTACCCCAGGAAAGATCATTTGTCAGTCTTATTCCAAGATATTTAATGGATTCCACGTTAGTTAATTCATTATTACTTATTTTGTAAGTGGTAGGAGGAGAGCTATTCTTTTTCCAAAAATTCATTACAAGACATTTCTTAAAGTTTAATTCTAACTGCCATGTATCACACCAAGTCTCACACACTCTTACAGTGTGTTGTCCCAGTTATTTCACGGATAGGCTTCATCCGCAACACGTTCTTCGTGACATCGATACCTAGTATTCTATCGTTTCTAATTTCGTTTTACTCTTTGTTTAACACTGTACGAATTGGAGCAGAATTAAACTTTTTACGGAAAATCATGCCTTTTTTCCAGTTTAACTCAAGCTGACTAGTTACACAGCAATTATCATTTTCTTTTAGGTTTGACGCTTTAGACGCTGGCGTCTGTGTAACTTCTTCGTTCCAATTTTTCCTGTTAACTACTACATCATCTACATAATACCCTGCAAGCCACCATAAAAGTGTGTGGCAGGGGGCATGTGTAAACAGGTGTAGCCCACCATTAACTATGAAATTTAAATCCCTTGTGCATAGAATAATAGTGGAATGAAAGGAGGAATAAAATTCTAGCAGCATGTGACCATATTATTTAGCATGTCTCCATGGTGTAGCCTAGTAGCATGTCAGTAGTGCATGTTTGGTGATCTTCACCACCTGCCACACTCTCGTGGTGGCTCGCAGGGTATTACGTAGTTGTAGTTTTTGATTAGCCCATTGATCTATCGCGACTAAAGCCACCATGCCTTCGAGGAATGCTAATATGTAGCTGGTTCCATGTAGTAGCTTGTTTGCATATCAATAGTGCATGTTTTCTGATCTTCACCCCCTGCAACATCCTCGCGGTATCTTGCAGGGCATCGCTCGGATGTAGACGTAGATATTTTAGTTTGATACTTTGCTAAATAAATTAATTCATTTCAAAGTAGGACCGAGAAGATTTTCATGGATGTAATAATTAAATTATTCATTGTGCTAAATATATTTTACCAGAATAAGTTCAAATACAAGGTAGGTTCGCTCAAGGATGGTTATTAGGATACTATTAGCTCACAATTCCTTGGTGAATTAAGAACTGTATGTAATAGAAGGGGTGACATAGCGAATCAACGATTCGCGTTTTCATAATCGATGGATGGACTCTCGTATCTTGAGACAGCAAGGCACTTAGTAGTCCACTACCCCAGTTGCCGTGTTCTTCGAACAATGTCCCCGTAAGGACCGGTATGGCAAGGGCAAAATCACGATCGGGAGTTAAACAGGGGTCGCAACTACCCCACTCAGCCCGATGTTGCTCACATCAAATGACGAAGGCGACACAAAGGAGATATGCTCGCAAGGAGGATGCCGAAACGTGTCCATTTGACCGTTTCGCTCGTCGCCAATTCGATAATACGCTGTCGACCGGAATAACTGGATGTTAAGGCACCTGCACGGTGGAGAGGTCGTGCCGAGTTCGATACCCGTCCAAGATATGAACGCTGCCCATTTTTGATGCGCTCGAACCATTCTCCTGCTCAGATCATCTACCGATGAAAACCGAACCCTTCCGCATCTGTAATTTGCATAATATCATCTGTCATGGCTCAATACTATTTATACACTATATGCATTAATGTGTGGTGATACATCCATAATAAAATACACATTTGCGGGCAGGGTATTTGAATGGAAATTCTGGTGCGAATGCCAAACACGGCATTTATTTTGTTTCGGAAAGAATTCCGAAGCTAGCATTCTAACCTAATGAGTAATAAGAGTACCATAATAGTCGCACAAACTTAGACTCGTTTCACCCAAGCTCAGAAATCAAATGATTGAGAGGAATTTATACTGAACTTCAAGCCGCTTATGTTACTTACAAGTATTCCATCTAATCACTATCTCTAGTGTTCTACCAATAAAGGTAGATTTTTCGCAATGTCTCATTTACTTTTTCCTTATCCTTCCGACACTCTCTTCCACTGCCACTCCTCTACATCTATATAATAACCTGCAAGTTATTATGTTATTACCCCTGCCACACACCCTTGTGGTGGCTTGCAGGGTATTATGTAGATGTAGATAGAATGTGCGTGGCCTTGTTTAAGCCTATTTCTTAAGCATCCCATACACTGACAGTGTATTCCAAATGAGGTTTAACGAAGGGAACTCTTCTCCTACCTTCACTAATGCTGACTAAATTCCGCCGTGCCACCAGTCGTACCACATGGAAATGTTTTACCCCTCCTATTCCTAAAAAAATTAAAAGTACAAATTAAATCTCTTGCAAAAATTTATAATATATAGCTTCACAAAAGATGTTAGAATTTAAGATATTTAAAACACCAGCGTATTACGCTCGATGCAATCATATACATTAGATTAGAGAGATTGATTGTCGTACCGATATATTTCAAATGTCATTTTTCTCTCGTACTATTAGAGAACACAATAGACCGCACATCAAAGGGATAGGTAGGCGAAATTTTGTAGAGTAGTCTGTAGTGCATGCACTACAACCAATCGCTTTATTACTATGTAGATACTAACCATCTAGCTGCATGTGGCACTATTTCGTAAACTGGGATTCGTCAAAAGAGTACTGGGTAAATGTGACGATCATGTACGATAAATCAGCTACTTTTCCCATGTAAGACCTCATTTGGAGTATGCTGCCAGTGTATGGGATCCCTACGAAATCGGTCTAAATAACGAACTTGAACGTGTGCAGCGAAGATCGGCAAGATTTGTAAAGGGACGGTATGATAACCTTACTAGCGTATCCAGTCTATTAAATGAATTAAATTGGGAATCATTGTCAGATCGCAGGTTGAAATTTAGACTTAATCTCTTAAACAAATTCCGAGACCATATTTTCAGTGATGATGTTAAAAATATTTTGCGGACCCCAACTTACTATGGTAGACTGGACCATAATCATAAAATTAGAGAAATAGATTGCCGAACTGACAGATTCGTTATTATTTAAGTATTAGTATAAGAAATAAAGTAGCAGAATTTCACCACCTCATTAAGAGTACTAATGCAGATATAATCGTAGGTACAGAAAGCTGGCTTTCGAAGGACATATCAGATCATGAAGTATTTCCGAAGTGTTTTACAGTATACAGAAAGGATAGAGTAAGCAGAAACGGAGGAGGAGTTTTCATAGCTGTGAAGGACCCGTATGTCAGTAGAAGAGAACTTATTTCAGAGCGAAATGTAGAAAGTATTTGGTGTTCCGTTAAAAGTAAAAGTAGTAACGCAAAAAAGATATATGTAGGTGCATATTACAGGCCACCGGACGCAGACGTCAATTCTATAATAGAGCTAGAGTCAGAGATACGCACATTACTTTCTGGGAAGAATGATAGAGGAATAATAGTAGGCGGAGATTTCAATCTCCCCTCGATAGACTGGAATACGTGTAGTTTCATTGCAGGAGGTAAGGATAAGGAACATTGCGAATCACTGTTGAACACCTTTACGACACATTCTCTACAACAGCTAGTAACAGAGCCGACCAGGGGTAACAACATTCTAGACTTATTAGCAACAAATATACCCGAGAGAGTTCTAAATACAGTTACAGACACAGGAATTAGTGACCATAAAATAGTGCATGCGAAATTTATTGTAGGCGTTGAAAGACATTATAAACCAAGGAGGAGGGTGTACTTATTTGGCAAGGCAAATTACGACGGTATGAAAGAGGAATTAAGGGAAGCGTTTACTGTATTCAGCGAACAAAGCAAAGGATTAAATACAGAGGATTCGTGGAGAGAATTTCTTGAGGTCACCCGTAACGCAGTTCATAAATACATACCAAGTAAATATATTAGTGATAATACAGAGCCAAGGTGGTATAACGCGGAGGTTAGGAAATCACTAAAGCGACAAAGGGTATGCCACGCTAAGATGAAAAATGCCAGACGGGGTCTATCGGTAGAGGAAAAAAATGAGCTAGTTCAAAACTATAAAAAATCGAGAGCATTAGCAAGGAAATCATGTCGGCAAGCGTTATCACATTTCAAGAGCAAGATGTTAGGAGAATATTTAGATAGCAATCCTAAAGCGTTTTGGTCATATGTGAGAGAGCTTCAGGGAAATAAGTCCACAGTGCACACACTTAAAAATGATAAAGGAATCAGAGTCACCAGCAGTGTAGAAAAAGCCAACACTTTAAACACCTTCTTCCAAAGTGTATTCAACTCATCGTCACAAAACGCAGTGGAACCACCGCCGAACACTTTCAGTGAGCAAATGCCCGAAATAAACATTTCATGTCGCGGAATAGAGCAGCAGTTAAAAAGCATAAGTAAAAACAAAGCACCAGGTCCCGATCAAATTCCTTCCAGAGTTTATAAAACATTAGCTTCTGAAATAGCCCCCTATCTAGAAATAATATTCAATAAAACACTAAAGAACCACACAGTACCCAAGGATTGGAAAGTAGCTAACATTACACCTATATTTAAAAGCGGTGATAGGGAAGAACCTAGTAACTACAGACCCATTTCACTCACGTCAATCTCTTGTAAGATATTTGAGCACATAGTAGTCAGTTCGATCATGGGGCATTTGGATAGTCAGGGATTACTCATAAACAGCCAGCATGGGTTCCGGAAAGGTAGATCTTGCGAGACACAATTAGCTTTATTCGTACACGATATTTTAGTCCACGGCGAAAGCAGTACTGAAGTTGATGCGATATTTTTAGATTTCAAAACGGCTTTCGATAAAGTTCCTCATGACAAATTAATCTTGAAGTTAGAGAGTTTTGGTATAAATAAAGACGTTGTATGTTGGGTAAAAGAATTCTTAAGTGGGCGAGAGCAGAGGGTTGTCATAGATGGTATCATGTCGGACACAATCGAAGTCACATCGGGAGTTCCCCAGGGTAGCGTAGTAGGTCCGCTTCTATTTCTTTTATACATAAACGATTTGGGTACCGTAGTTAGTAGTAACCTTAGACTTTTTGCAGACGATGCGGTGGTGTACAGGGGTATATCAAACGAAGAGGACATGAAATCACTTAGCAAGGATTTAGATGCAATTGAAGAGTGGTGCGACAAATGGCAGTTAGAACTCAACCTTAAAAAGTGTGTAGCTATCAATTTTTGGAGGAGGAATAATTCGATAGAGCGATCCTATAGAATTAATAACACGAAGATCGAAAACGTTGAAACCGTAAGATATTTAGGTGTAACAATCACTAAAGATTTATCGTGGGGAAGACACATAAGGGAAATATGCGGCCGAGCGAAGAGAAAGCTAGGATTTATAAAAAGAGTACTTGGGAAATGTGATGAGAAGACAAAAGAGCGATGCTACTTTTCACTAGTTAGGCCCCACCTTGAGTATGCAGCCAGTGTATGGGATCCTAATGAATTAGGTTTGATGAGAGAACTAGACAGTGTGCAGCGTAGAGCAGCTAGGTTCGTCAAAAGGTGTTACGATAGGTTGAGTAGTGTATCAGAATTAATACAAGAATTAGGGTGGGAATCATTATCAGAGCGTAGATTAAAGTTCAGATTTAATCTATTGCAGAAATTTCAATCGGATAGCTTTACTGAAGATGTTAGGCACATATTAAAAACACCAGCGTATTATGCTAGATTCGACCAGATAAATAAGATTAGAGAGATAGATTGTCGTACAGATAGATTCAAAATGGCATTTTTCCCCCGTACTATAAGAGAACAGAATAGGCAGCATAGGAAAGGGATAGGTAGGGGAAATATTTTAGAGTATTCTGTAGTGCATGATGCATGTATTAACCCCTCAAATACTATAGATACTAACAATCTAGTTGCATGAGACCCTTTAGTTGCTTGCTTGCATGCTAGTAGTGAATGCTTGGTGACCTTCACCCCCTGCCACACACCCTCGCGGTGGCTTGCAGGGTATCGTGTAGATGTAGATGTAGATGTAGATTCAAATGTCCTATTTCCTCGTACAGTTACGGATATGAATAACGGTGAATATATCCAGTACATGTGTAGCAATGGATAACATTGGTAGCTTCATGTTGGTATAAGGACTTATAGCTAACCCAACTAACAGTATGTTTTTGCATGTATGTTTTGCTATTTTTATCTTTTTTTAAATAGCGTAGTTTTGAACAGTACCTATAAAAGTACTGATCCTTTTTTTATGCATGATATGTAGTGCATGTTTGGTGTGAGTTCACCCCCTGCCACACACCTTTATGGTGGCTTGCCGGGTATTATGTAGATGTAGATGTATGTAGCATGTTTCCATTTAGTAGCCTAGTTGCATGTCAATAGTGCATGTTTGGTGATCTTTACCCCCTGCCACATACCCTCGCGGTGGCTTGCAGGGTATTGCGTAGATGTACTTTGTAATAACTAACTATTTAGTGCCATTTGTAGCTAACATTTGACCTGCCTCGTAACTGCAGGCTTCATGTTTTCTTCGGCGAGGTAGTATTATCAATCCTGGTTTCATGTTTTATACAAACCGAGTAGTTTTTTTTTGCACACCCTCAAGGTAGTAAGTGTCTCTCTCATTTATCACACATACCTTGTATTGGTTCACCGACTGCTACACCCCTTCTACATCTACGTCTACAAAATACCCTGCAAGTTACTATGTAGGTGTGTGACAGGGGTAGCCTTTACCGAGGTTTGCATTGTATTATGTACAAAAAGTTGTTCTCTTATATGTAATTTATTTTTCTTGAACCTGAAAACAACACAGATGGTCGTTACATCGGGAAATTAAAAGAATAACAAACACACAAGCACAGAAATCCATGCTAAATGCAGGATTCGAACCCGCAACCCTGACTTCGACAGGCAAGGAATTTACCATGCTCGCCCCGTGCCTAGCTATATAAATGTGGCACATGCATTGGGAGGAAAATTTCCAATACAGTGTTTTTTGAGCCGTTACGTGGGCTGTTTGACGGGATGCAAAAGCAACGGGAAAACCAGCCCTACAGAAACGGATGACTTACTGGGGACTGGAAAAGCCCGGGAGGACAGAGGCGTCCGGAAGTTAATGAGGTGTCGCAGCATGCCACCAAACGTTTAGCATGCGCGAAAGGGCCCATAACTGTCCGGCCTCATGACTTCCTAAGTGTGGCCCTTATCTCCAGGGGAGGGCGCTGCAGGACGCCGTCAGGGAGGCCCTTCCAAACGAGGGGGAGAAATGCCTATTCGTTTCAATGGGGGAGCTTCTTTTTTGGGCTCCGATGAATTTTCCCTGCCATCAGAGAGCGCTAATCCCCAGGCTAGTGGCAGCCCTTTCCATCCAATGCTTACCCGTCGCTTATTGCTATAAGCTCAGTAAAACTTTCACGAGAGTTTTAAATGTAAATTAAGTTAAGAGTCATTAAGACACTTGAAGAGGATCACGATCCATTCCATATCTATATCTGCTGACTATCCTACAAGCCTCCGCGAGGGTGTGTGGCAGGGGGTTAGTTATCGCCAAAGATGCACAACATAATATGATGGTCGTATCTTCCAAGTTTTACCGTACTGTTGCTGCTTTTGGGACAACAGTTGTATAGGAAATTTCAAGTCTGCCGCGTGAACGGCGGTGAAATTCACATTAATTGCCATGCGAAAAAATTCACCTGGACCGGGAATTGAACCACGGACCATTGGCTTTCCGGGCCACTGCGCAGACCACTACGCTACCCAGGATCCCTAATTCGCATGGCAATGGCTGAAAGCCAAAGGTCCGTGGTTCTATTCCCGGTACAGGTGAATTTTTTCGCATGGCAATTAATGTGAATCAACAGTTGTATAGTTTACAACCGGACTAAAACCACACACCTTTATGGTGGCTTGCAGGGTGTTATGTAGATAGATGTCGATAGATGACACTTGCATCTAAGAATAATGAACTTCGATGACACCAGGGTAATCGTCAGAGAATTCCGCTATTCTCCTATAGCCATTCGAGAGGCAATTAAAAACTAACCTCCCCCCTATTTGAAGTCACTTATGGTGTGCCACAAAGCAGTGTGATAGGACCACTCTTGTTCCTTCTGCATAAAAAATAATATCAATTAGGTGGAAAAAAGTAATCATTGACTATTTTCCGATGGCGCAGTAGTGTACAGGGGATTTCTAAGTCTAAACGATAAAGAATCTTTTAATGATGACCTATAAGCCATTGAAAACTAATGTAAGGGCCGTTTTACACGGTCATTGAAACTGCGCATGTTGTTGCTGATTCCGTTTAAGCAGTCGTCCGCAAAATTCCGAGACGTAGAAAATTGCGAGGACGCTTTCTTGATAGCTTTACAAAGTGCAATAGTCGGTGCATTATGTCAGTGACAATACAACATTCAGTAGTGGTAATACCGTCAATATATCGCATAAGGTAAAGATCTGTTAAGTAGAAATTAATTGGACGTAGGAGATTAGATAAATTACCGCCACTTTAAAATATGTTTTAAGCCATAATCTAAACATAATGGTGGAGACCCTAGTCCCGTATACTATGCCCAAAATTTGCACTACGAACGAACGGCTATGGGTCAAGGTTACGAGTTCTTCCTTAACGAACGAAATTTAAGCTTCCACGTGATTAATCATCCTGCTCATCATTATTGCGCTTTATTCATTACCTAAGGAGTTGAGTGCAAACAAAAACATCCAACTCAAACTTAAATAATCTATATAATTGCTATAATTCTCCAGGCAGTTCTTTGCCACTACATATTCATCATCTAGTGAGAGAAATAAACTCCAAACTTGCTCGAATGTATGGCATTCGCAGTGGCATTGCCTCTCCTCGCAAGTCGTCGCTTTACACGGCGCAATATTTCTTGCGCAATTGTTCTCCCAAGAGCCTGCGCAGTATCAAAGACCGTTTAAAACGGCCCTAATACATTGCATTCGAAAGTACATTGGAAAAAATGGTAGCATTGATGTTTTGGAAAAAAAGAGCAGTTACAAATTAATTAGTACAAATATAGTACGTACAGATTAAATCTTCTGCAAAAATTTATAACATATAGCTTCACTGAGGATATTAGGTATGTATTGAAAACCCCTGGGTATTATGCTGAATTCGACCAGATAAAGAGGATTAGAGAGATAGATTGTCTTACCGATAGATTTTAAAAGTCAATTTTCGTGCTTACTAGAAGGAAACACCATAGGCAGCATAGCAAAGTGATAGGTGATATGTCTACATCTACATCTAGGCGATACCCTGCAACCCACCGTGAGGGTATGTGGCAGAGGGTGAAGATCAACAAGCATACACTATTGACATGCAAACAAGCAACAATAGGGTCTCAGGCAACTAGATTGTTAGTATCCATAGTATTTAAGGGAATAATAAATGCATCATGCATCGTGTACATGTAGATGTCATGCACTACAGACTACTATAAAATATTTCCACTGCCTATCCCTCTGCTATGCTGACTATTATGTTCTATTATATTACGGGGGAAAATCACATTCTCAATCTATCAGTATGACAATCTATCTCTCTAATCTTATTTACCTGGTCGAATCTAGCATAGTACGCTGGTGTTTATAATATATGCCTGACATCTTCAGGACAGCTATCCAATTTAAATTTCTGTAATAGATTTAATCTGTACTTAAAGCTATGCTCTGATAATGAAACCCACCCTAATTCTTGTATTAGTTCTGATACACTACTCAACTTATCGTAACACCTTTTAATGAACCTAGCTGCTCTACGCTGAACACTGTCTAGTTCTCTGATCAAACCTAATCCATTCGGATCCCATACACTGGCTGCATACTCAAGGTGGGGCCTAACTAGTGAAAAGTAACATCGCTCTTTTGTCTTCTCATCACGTTTCCCAAGTACAGTTTTTATAAATCCTAGCTTTCTCTTCCCTCGGCCGCATATTTCCTGGATGTTTTTTCCCCACGATAAATCTTTAGTGATTGTTACACCTAAATACCTTATGGTTTCAACACTCTCGATCTTCGTGTTACTAATTTTAAAGGATCGTTTCATCGAATCATTTCTCCTCCAAAAATTGATAGCTACACACTTTTTAAGGTTAAGTTCTAACTGCCATTTGTCACACCACTCTTGAATTGCATCTAAATCCTTGCTAAGCGATTCCCTGTCTTCTTCTTTAGATATACCCCTATACCTACACTACCGCATCGTCTGCAAAGAGTCTAAGCTTACTACTAACTACGGTACCCAAATCGTTTATGTATAAAAGAAATAGAAGCGGATCTATTACGCCACCCTGGGGAACTCCCGATGTGACTTCGATTGTGTCCGACACGATACCATCTATGACAACCCTGAGCTCTCGCCCACTTAAGAATCCTTTTACCCAACATACGTCTTTATTTATACCAAAACTCTCTAGTTAACTGCAAGATTAATTTATCATGAGGAACTTTATCGAATGACTTTTTAAAATCTAAAAATATCGAATCAAGTTCAGTACTGTGTCATCAAAAGATTGGGATGAGACAGTTCGGACCAAAAAAACGGATGAAAAAAATCACCGTGGGACACATGCTTGAATCTGGGGAAGAGCGCAAGGTGAGAGGTGGAGGGTATTAGAGGGGTAAATGCTGGATGCTGTGAGGGGTCTTATGGTGGAGAGACCCCGAGGGTTCACACGGCCCTTGAGACCTTACCGCGATTCCCTTTGTGTTCGCGGAGACCCTTCCCTAAGTCCGACGGAGTCGCGTGGCCCTGCGCAGCCATGGAAATCTCCTTCCCTTTCCAGCTCATTCATCCCCCTCGATCATCCCCTACATCATCCTATTCCTCCATAGCCACCGCAATAATCACCCCCCCCCCTCCACCGTATCAATCGTATTTATTATCACAGAATTTCCCAAACACCGAAATAACTGCATTCTTATTCCTTTATAACTGCTTACGCAGAATTGGTAGCTGCAGGCAATCATTTATGATTTTCTATAGTTTACTAGCAACTCAATATTTTTTGGGAACTCTTTTACATTACGATAGATTAGATAACGAACGCTATAGGCTTCAATACGCTAAATAATGCTTGAAGGTTGATAGGTTGATTTTCGATAAGTGAGAGTAGATCTCACCCCCTACTAAGTGGCTAAGAGCCATTGGCGTGTGAAATTCACGCATTCAGGGTAGGGGGGCCAGTGCCTTTCCCTGGGCCACCTGCGATTTCCAGCAAAGTTCGTACATGCAGAAAATCGAATCGTGAGGTTGGGGTGTTCAGAAGAGCTTTTGCCCGGGATTTGAACCCAGGACCCTCCAGTCGGTAGCCCAGCATTCTCTCTACTAGGCCACCACGGCTCCCAATAGACTATAGAACGAAAATTTAACTATTTCCGCTTCCAGATTGTAACGATCAGACTATGTGCCGTTATTACTTAAAATATTGGTATTGCATAAGTAGTTTCCTAATCTTTCCATGAATGGATTTACCTCTGAACCCTAAACTAATATTTTCTTCTAAGTAATTTAATTTCCATTAGGTATGTGAATTAGGAAGTTACTAATGCGTAAATGTTTAGCACTTTGAGGTTCATTCCCTTAGATGCATCAGACGTCACACTTCTATATGTACGTAATGCTCTGAAAGCCACTATAAGGGTGTGTGGCAGAGGGAGAATTCACACCAAAAATGTATAACATATCATGCATAAAAAGGATTAGTAATTATATTGTACTCTAAACTTCACAATTTAAAAAAATGGTAAAAACAGCAAAGTAAGCATACAAAAACATGCTGCTGGTTGGATTAGCTTAAAGTCCTTATTTCGAATATTGAACTACTTATGCAACCCATTGATATACTTGTATTTACACTATTGGATGTATTTACAGCTATTCATATCCATAATTGTACGGGGAAAGAAGGACATAATAATGAAGTGATTACTGGTTATAAAAGTATTTCTCAAAAGATATTTACTGTATTTCCCTAGCGTGTTTCTTATTCCTCATACATAATACAGCTGATAAAACTCTTCATTGAGAGAGCGAGACATAAATGATATCACCGAGTGCTCCGAGTATGATAAGGGGCTGCGGTTCACACGCTATGACTGCATGAAGTGGCGCGGTGATAAGCTAATCAAGAGCGAGTCAGTTCTCACATAGAGTCGGGCCGGCTACTCGATCCCCTGCTCCCCTCCCCTCAAGGCCGTTTGGGGGGGACACACCCACCAGGGGGAAGCACCAGCGCTCGGTGCCCAGCCGCCACCACTTCCCGTGAAAAGAGAAGAAGAGAAAGAGGGAGCAGCCTCCCTAAGCGGTGGTGCCAGGGCCTGTCGGAAGTCAAGCCTCCTGGGGTTCCCACGACAGCGTCCCCCCTCCCCGGCGATAACAGTCGACGAGGGAGTGTGGGAAAATTCGATGAGCGACGAGGACGGGGCGATGCTGCTCTCGCCTCACCTCCCAAACGCCACAAAAACCGAGCGATTCCCGGCCGATCCGGTTTTCCGGGTGGCGTCTCACGAAATGGAGTACGGCGATCGGTCCGAAGATCTGATTTTTCTCGCACGGCCGGAAGTCGAGGACGGGAGTTTGGATTTGTTTCGGCCGGGCTGCGTCGCCAGGAGGGCTCACTTGGAGGACTGCATTGCCCTACATTCATCTACATCTACATAATACCCTGCAAGCCACCACTAAGGTGTGTGGCAGGGGGTAATTTTTTTTTTCACCAAACATGCACTACATATCATGCATAAAAAAGGAATAGTATTAATATACTAGTCAGAACTTCACTAATTAAAAAAGATAGAAATTGCAAAGCAAACATGCAAAAACATTCTGTTAGTAGGGTTAGCTTTAAGTACTCATACCAACATGCAGCTACCAATGCTATCCATTGCTACTCTCCGATTGGACATATTTACCGTTATTCGTATCTCTAATTGTACGAAGGAAAAAGGACATTTTGAATCTATCAGTTCGGCAATCAATTTCTCTAATTTTATGAAAATGGTCCAATCTGCCATAGTAAGTTGGGGTTCGCAAAATATTTTTAACATCATCACCTTGGAAATTGCCTTGGAATTTATTTAAGAGAAATGATTCCCATTTTAATTCATTTAATAGACTGTGGTGGTGGGTGTTGAATTCACACCAAATGTGCATAACATATCATGCAAAAAAATTGGATTAGTAATTATATTCAACTCTAAACTTCACAATTAAAAAATTGGTAAAAATAGCTTCATACAAAAACATGCTTCAACATTGAATTAATCTACAACTACATGCCCCCCCACGAGCCAACGCAAGGGCGGGGATCGGGTTGGTGCGATGGTTAGAGTACTGGCCTCCAATCCCGAGGGCCTGGGTTCGATTACCAGCACTGGCGGATTTTTCAGCGGCAAAACGGTCCGATGATCAAACAGCTTCAAGTGCTGGTTAGATACTGGGGATAGAGGTACTTGTATTCAGAGGCGTCGGAACTATTTTCGCTGGGAGGGGCCAACCTTGAAAAGGGCCCGGCTCCTATGAAAAGGGCCCGCTTTTTTTTGCGGATAGGATGGGGTAGAGACTAGAATTCAGCTAAAAGTGCATATGAAGGTGGTAGAATATGCGTCAGAAGGGAAAAGGCAAGCTGGAAACAAGTGAAATTTAATTTTTATTAATGAAGACTCATTTCTCAAGGGCAAATTCTGGGGGGGGGGCGAATGCCCCCCCTGCACCCCACTTCCGACGCCGCTGCTTGTATTAATTGGGACTCGCAGCCGACCCAACTCTCGAATAAAAGTGGAAAATGGCCTGGGTAATTGTTTCGTATTTCTGGTAGCGTTTCATTAATCGTTAGGACACAATTTTTTTCTGTAGGTAAGAACGAGTTAAGCTACACCCGTGTTCGACGCTGGTGTCGGAACCGTTTTTATCATGTACGCATAACCTGTGTATGATTGACATTCTGGTTTGCCAGTTTTCGACTCCTGTGCGGATGGTGGTAGTACAAATTTCGTTGCATTTCACTTTTTACGTTGTCGCCTGATAATTGTGAAGTTGTTTCTCGTTTCTGGAACATCTGAAGATGATTTGTCATGCTACTTTACGTGAAGAGGCGTTTCAATTACCAATGTCTGCATAGTAAGACAGTCAAGGTCGATTCCATCTATCTTATCATTTCTAGCTCGTTCTGTAAATGGTCTCAGGGCTGAGCCATTGTCCTTGATGCCTCTCTGGAGGGCTATCCTGTCATCTTGCCGCGTGGAAAAAAATTCTCTCTGTTCAACTGTCCCACTCCACCGATTTTATTTGCTGATGAAACCCGTTGGGATTGGAAAAGGTTTTTCTGATGTATTTATTGTTTTTGTACTAAAGATCTTGGTCTCTAGGGCGTCAACGTTTTGTTAGTGGCAGTGAGCTCCGATTAAACTAACGGAATTCCAGCAGTTTTCTGATTTATACTGTATTTCCTTTAACACCCACCTTTATGATGACTTGAAGGGTATTATGTTGATGGGAGTTTAGGATGCCGCAGAGTAACCAGCAAGCCTTGCCGAGGTGGTGGCATGTTGTAAAGCTACATCGGGCACTGCATTACATACAATTGACGTATTAGAACCGCCTACTAGCAGTAGACTTTCTTTGATGGAGCGCACATTAATTTAGATTCTGTTCGCTGTTTGTAGGTTGATATTTCTAAATATAGGATAGGGTGTTGTTGGTATACTTCTCAGGATATATTTCGTCACAAGTTCGCACGCAAAAATACCTATTGTTATTGTATCGTTTGTTTTAAATTACGGTCAGCATAGGAGAGATAACCCCTGCCAGACAAGTTTATGGTGGCTTGCTGGGTATTATGTAGATGTACGTGAGTGCCTAGTGGAGGGAATTTCAGGTTCAGTAAACCGTCCGTCGGATGGGACGTTAAGTCGTGGTCCCACTGACGCCTGTCGCTAAGAGAAGGCTTATGTCGACGCCGGGTTTCTCTCCACCCTTCCTCCATTACCTGAAGTGTCCCTAACATAAACCATAACATAATCCCTTTCTTATTATGTATATCCAAACCATCCAGCTGCTTGTGACCCTATTATCCAACATGTCTCCATTAATTATTAATTAAGCGTTGAGACCATAAGGTATTTAGGTGTAACAATCACTAAAGATTTATCGTGGGGAAGACACATCCGGGAAATATGCGGCCGAGCGAAGAGAAAGCTAGCATTTATAAAAAGAATACTAGGGAAATGAGATGAGAAGACAAAAGAACGATGTTACTTTTCACTCGTTAAGGCCCACCTTGAGTATGTAGCCAGTGTATGGGATCCGAATGAATTAGGTTTGATCAGAGAACTAGACAGTGTGCAGCGTAGAGCAGCTTGGTTAGTTAAAAGGTCTTAAGACGTGTTGGGTAGTGTTTCAGAATTAATACAAGAATTAGGGAGAGAATCGTTATCAGAGCGTAGGTTAAGGTCCAGATTAAATCTATTAGAATAATTTAAATCGGATAGCTTTACTGAAGATGTCAGGCATACATTAAAAACACCAGCGTATTATGCTAGATTCGACCAGATAAATGAGATTAGAGGGATAGATTGTCGTACTGATAAGATTCAAAATGGCATTTTTCCCCCGTACTATCAGAGAACAGAATAGGCAGCATAGCAAAGGGATAGGTAGGGGGAATATTTTAGAGCAGTTTGTAGTGCATGATGTATTTATTAATCCCTTAAATACTATAGATACTAAAAATCTAGTTGCCTGTTTGCATGTCGGTAGTGCATACTTGGTGATCTTCATCCCCTGCCACACACCCTCGCGGTGGCTTGCAGGGTATCGTGTATATGTAGTAGTAGATGTAGATTATCCTAGTTGCATGTCATTAGTGCATGTTTGGGAATCTTCACGCCCTTCCACACACCCTCGTGGTGGCTCGCAGGGTATTACGTAGATGTAGATGAACCATTACCCAATTACCCACCGACTCTATGTGGGTCAAATTATCTTACCTGTCGGTCGCCTCCAATGACTAACTAACTAACCAACGCAAGGGCGTATGGCAGAGGATGGTTGGTCACCACCCGTGAATATGACTTTTGTTAATGAAAGATTTTTTTGAAGGAAGAAAACAATTTGGGAAAAATGGTACGAAATATAAATATTAATTTCTTTATTTTGATTACCCTGGCAGCATATTCAAGATGGGGCCTGACGAGTGAAAAGTCACCCTCAGCGAGGCCTTCAGCACAATCTGTAGACGCCACGAGTGACGAGCGTCAGTCGACTATTTCAGAGGAAAATAACCGCGATGGCAAAGAAGAGTGTCGATCTCAGGCGGAAGGTCACCGGTTCGGATCAGTGCCCTGGATCACGTCGCAGTGCTACATGAATTTCATTTGGAATATGCTGCCAATTGGAATATGCTGTCAGTGTATGGGATCCCTACTAAATTGGTCTAAATAATGAACTTGAACGTGTGTAGCGAATATTGGCAAAATTTGTAAAGGGACGGGACGATAACTTTATTTGCGTAACCAGTCTATTAAATGAATTAAATTGGGAATCATTGTCAGATCGCTGGTTGAAATTTAGACTTAATCTCCTAAATAAACTCCATGATAATATTTTCAGTGAAGGCGTTAAAAATATTTTGCGAACCCCAACTTACTATGGTAGACTGGACCATAATTACAAATTTAGATAAATTGATTGCCGAACTGACAAATTCAAAATGGCCTTTATTCCTCGTACAATTACGGATATTAATAACGGTAAATATATCCAATACGAGTGTAGTAATGGGTAACATTGGTAGCTGCATGTTGGTATAAGGACTTGAAGCTAACCCAACTAACAGCATGTTTTTGCATGTTTGCTTTGCTATTTTTATCTTATTTTAAATAGTGAAGTTTAGAGCAGTATATAAATACTAATCCTTTTAAATGCATGATATGTAGTGCATGTTTAGTGAGAATTCACGCCTGCCACACACCTTTATGGAGGCTTGCAGGGTTTTATGTAGATGAGATGAGGTGTTTCTCCAAGGCGCAAGGTCTTCGATGTGGACCAAGAGGATGACATGGTGGACCTAGAATGTGTGCATTTCACACGCCGAGGGGCTTCCTTGTATGCACTCTGACTCTTCGTGAGAAAGAGGTCCTCACAGTCGCATCAAGCGGACCACTGGCGGTGATGGCTATTGAGAGCAAAAAGTTCTAAGGGGCCCGCCCCGGACGAGTGTAAATAAGCAAATGAGACGTTTAAAAGATGGGGAATGCTGAGGCTATTAAGGAGGTAAAGCCACGACTCCACACGTCAAATCCTCTAAAAGAGCCATGTTATTAGAAAAATAAATGCTGGTTCAGAAAAATTGCAACATAGAAATTAATTCATAGCACGATAACGCATTTACAACAATTGTAGGAGTATGCTATTACATAACACGTTTTTGACATGCTCTTTTTACTCATCTACATCTACATCTACATAATACCCTGCAAGCCACCACAAGGGTGTGTGGCAGGGGGTGATTTCTCACCAAACATGCACTACATATCATGCATAAAAAAGGAATAGTATTAATATAGTAGTCAGAACAACACTGTATAAAAAAAAAGATACAAATTGCTAAGCAAACATGCAAAAACATTCTGTTAGTAGGGTTAGCTTTCTAATCTAATCTACATAATACCCTGCAAGCCACCACAAGGGTGTGTGGTAGGGGGTGATTGCTCACCAAACATGCACTACATATCATGCATAAAAAAGGAATAGTATTAATATAGTAGTCAGAACTACACTATTTAAAAAGATAGAAATTGCAAAGAAAACATGCAAAAACATTCTGTTAGTAGGGTTAGCTTTAAGTACTCATACCAACATGCAGCTACCAATGCTATTCATTGCTACTCTCCAAAAAGCTTTAAGTACTCATACCAACATGCAGCTACCAATGCTATGCATTGCTACTCTCCGCTAGGACATATTTACCGTTATTCGTATCTCTTATTGTGCGAGGGAAAAAGGACATTTTGAATCGGTCAGTTCGGCAATCAATTTCTCTAACTTTATGATTATGGTCCAGTCTGCCATAGTAAGTTGGGGTTCGTAAAATATTTTTAACATCATCACTGAAAATATTGCCTTGGAATTTATTTAAGAGATTAATTCAAATTTCAACCTGAGATCTGACAATGATTCCCATTTCAATTCATTTAATAGACTGGTTACGCTAATATAATTATCGTATCGTCCCTTTACAAATCTTGCCGATCTTCGCTGCACACGTTCAAGTTCATTACTTCGACCGATTTCGTAGGGATCCCATACACTGGCAGCATGTGTTTACCCCAGGAAAGATCATTTGTCAGTCTTATTCCAAGATATTTAATGGATTCATCTACATCTACATCTACATAATACCCTGCAAGCCACCACAAGGGTGTGTGGCAGGGGGTGATTGCTCACCAAACATGCACTACATATCATGCATAAAAAAGGAATAGTATTAATATAGTAGTCAGAACTATACTATTTAAAAAAGATAGAAATTGCAAAGCAAAAATGCAAAAACATTCTGTTAGTAGGGTTAGCTTTAAGTACTCATACCAACATGCAGCTACCAATGCTATTCATTGCTACTCTCCGATAGGACATATTTACCGTTATTCGTATCTCTTATTGTGCGAGGGAAAAAGGACATTTTGAATCGGTCAGTTCGGCAATCAATTTCTCTAACTTTATGATTATGGTCCAGTCTGCCATAGTAAGTTGGGGTTCGTAAAATATTTTTAACATCATCACTGAAAATATTGCCTTGGAATTTGTGGAAGAGATTAAGTCTAAATTTCAACCTGCGATCTGACAATGATTCCCATTTCAATTCATTTAATAGACTGGTTACGCTAATATAATTATCGTATCGTCCCTTTACAAATCTTGCCGATCTTCGCTGCACACGTTCAAGTTCATTACTTAGACCGATTTCGTAGGGATCCCATACACTGGCAGCATATTCCAAATGAGGTCTAACAAGGGAAAAGTAGCTGATTTCTCGTACATGATCGTCACATTTACCCAATACTCTTTTAATGAAACCCAGTTTGCGATTCGCTTGACCAATTATTTCACGAATGTGTTTACCCCAGGAAAGATCATTTGTCAGTCTATTTCCAAGATATTTAATGGATTCCACGTTTGTTAATTCATTATTACTTATTTTGTAAGTGGTAGGAGGAGAGCTATTCTTTTTCCAAAAATTCATTACAAGACATTTCTTAAAGTTTAATTCTAACTGCCATGTATCACACCAAGTTTCAATTGCTTGTAGGTCAATATTTAAATATTCTTTATCGTTCGGGCATAGAATTTCCCTGTACACTACTGCGTCATCGGCAAATAGACGAAGCTTACTTTTTACCACCTTTTGGATATCATTAATATACAAAAGGAATAGGAGTGGACCTATCACACTACCTTGTGGGACACCCGAAGTGACTTTAATTGCCGGTGAGGAAACACCGTCCAAAACAACCCTTTGAACCCGATCATGCAGAAAATCATTAACCCATGATATAATGTTACTGTCTAACCCATAAAATTTTAATAATTTTACTCATTTTCAGTCAGAATATGGCTGACGTGTTGTTGCAACGTTCAATTTCCCATGGTAATAATAGATGATATCTTGAGACACGATGGCATGTTAAAGACTATCGTCGAGGGAAATGTGAGCGGGAAGATTGGAAAAGGCAGGCCTCGTATGAGATACATGGAACAGGTTGTGAAGGATGTAAAAGAGAATAATTACGTCACAATGAAAAGGTTGGCCGATAGAAGAATCGAATGGAAAGCTGCGTCACACCAATCCTAGGATTGTTGACCAATGATGATGATGAAGAAGAATACATGCTCATTACTGCCATTACATATTCTTATATCGGTTAAATAGTTTCTAACTAAGTCTCGGCCAGATTTGTAAAGGGACGGTACAATAACTATATTAGCGTAACCAGTCTAATAAATGAATTAAATTGGGAAACATTGTCAGGTCGCAGGTTAAATTTAGACTTTATCTCCTAAATATTTTCCAAATAAATATTTTCAGTGATGACGTTAAATATATTTTGCGAACCCCAACTTACTATGGTAGACTGTACCATAATTAAAAAATTAGAGGAATCTATTGCCGAACTGACAGATTCAAAATGTCCTTTCTTCCTCGTACAATTAGGGATATGAATAGCGGTAAGTATGTCCAATACGAGTGAATCAATTCATAGCATAGGTAGTTGCATGTTGGTATAAGGACTTGAAGGTAACCCAACTAATAGCACGTTTTTGCATGCTTAGTTTGCTATTTTTACCTTTTTAAATAGTACAATTTAGACATATATTTATACTAATCCTTTTTTATGCATGATATGTAGTGCATGTTTGGTGAGAATTCACCCCTGCCACACACCTTTATGGTGGCTTGCAGGGTATTACGTAGATGTAGATGTAACTTAGTTTCAACTATCTTTTTATTTTATAATACATTTATGACAGTCTGATAGAGTTTTTAAATTGTGTTTAATGCCCTTAAAAAAGAAGCCCTCCATGCATTTCAGCAAGAGATAAGGCCTGTATATCATCTTCGGATTAGAGCGTGTGCAAAGGAGATCAACTAGATATGTTAAAGTCCGTCATGATAATAGTATTGGTGTTACGAGTGTAACAGAAGAACTAGGATAGGAATTACTATCAGAAAGCAGGTTAAAATTTATAGCTAAACCTTTTAAGTAAATTCGAAGCTGATATTTTTACCGAAGGCGTTAGATATATATTAAGAACCCCTGCGTATAATGGTAGTTTTGATCAGATTGGCAAAATTAGAGAGATAGATTATCGTACCGAAAGATTTAGAATGCCATTTTTCCAGTGTATCATAAGAGAGCACAATAGGCAGCATATCAAAGGGATAGGTAGGAGAAATATTGATAGAGTAGTCTGTAGTACATGTAGCATGTACTAAAAACTTTTATTAGCATGTAGATACTAACGATCTAGCTTCATATGACCCTATTATTTAGCATGTTTCCATACAGTAGCTTGTTTGCATGTCAATAGTGCATGTTTTGCTGATCTTCACCCTCTGCCACATACCCTCGTGGTTGCTTGTATGGTATTGCGTAGATGTAGATCGGATTTGACAGTGTTTCCGCACCAAATTCATCTCACAACGTGCGATATATTGCTAAAAATCTGGCGATTTCATTTCACACGCCTAACTGCTGCTCTCTGCTACCCGCTACGCAATTCGAAATTAAGCGACTTCACCTGCATTACAAACACTACAATACTTAATTGTGGCTAAGGAGCCAACTTCTATAACAATGCATTAATCAGTTAAGTTTGACGCAATGAGATGAACCCAAAGAGCTACAGTATCTTGCAGGCCATCATAACAGCCATCCAATCCGAAGTAATTCAACATCTAATTTAGCATTATTGCTGAATGCATGTTGAGTTGCCCTGTAGTTTTATGAGATATGATTGAAAAGTTGAGAGCATCACTCCGGAAAACAAACATTTGAGCTTGAAGATGGGAAAGGGTCACTTCCTTCTAAATGACCGTTTCACTGAAAAATAGCAGATCTGCTTGGAGTAAGGATTTGAAGACAAGCGCTTCTTATGGAATAAAACAGACTTCCATGAACAATCTTCAGTTTTATTTCTGCATTTAAGTTATTTCCCAGTCCAAAATGAATATAGAAATTTAAAAAAAATTCTTTAATCCACTTCGAGCAGGAAATGGAGAATCCAATTTCATTTGAGACCCGACGAATTGAAAACCTTTATTTCCTTAGACGGGAGTGGTTCCGTGAACTGGAAATAATTCACTCCTGTACCGACTTCACCATTAGTATTTGGGCAGCAAGCTAGCAAGCAAGGTACATCTACATCTACATCTACACGATACCCTGCAAGCCACCGCGAGGGTGTGTGGCAGGGGGTGAAGATCACCAAGCATACACTACTAACATGCAAGCAAGCAACTAAAGGGTCTCATGCAACTAGATTGTTAGTATCTATAGTATTTGAGGGGTTAATACATGCATCATGCACTACAGAATACTCTAAAATATTTCCTCTACCTATCCCTTTCCTATGCTGCCTATTCTGTTCTCTTATAGTACGGGGGAAAAATGCCATTTTGAATCTATCTGTACGACAATCTATCTCTCTAATCTTATTTATCTGGTCGAATCTAGCATAATACGCTGGTGTTTTTAATATGTGCCTAACATCTTCAGTAAAGCTATCCGATTGAAATTTCTCCAATAGATTTAATCTGGACTTTAACCTACGCTCTGATAATGATTCCCACCCTAATTCTTGTATTAATTCTGATACACTACTCAACCTATCGTAACACCTTTTGACGAACCTAGCTGCTCTACGCTGCACACTGTCTAGTTCTCGAATCAAACCTAATTCATTAGGATCCCATACACTGGCTGCATACTCAAGGTGGGGCCTAACTAGTGAAAAGTAGCATCGCTCTTTTGTCTTCTCATCACATTTCCCAAGTACTCTTTTTATAAATCCTAGCTTTCTCTTCGCTCGGCCGCATATTTCCCTTATGTGTCTTCCCCACGATAAATCTTTAGTGATTGTTACACCTAAATAACTTACGGTTTCAACGTTTTCGATCTTCGTGTTATTAATTCTATAGGATCGCTCTATCGAATTATTCCTCCTCCAAAAATTGATAGCTACACACTTTTTAAGGTAGCACATTGTTTCGTAGTTAAAAAGCGGTTTGAATGAAAAATACGTATTTGCTCATAGAAGTTGGGGTGGGAGGTACGTTTCCACAAAATATCGTGAATATTACAGAAATATTTGAAAATTTTACTGAATTAAAATATGTCAGCAAATCATCTTACGGTTAAATAGGAATTGGTGCTTTCCCGGCGTATCTGCTTCAAGAAATTTTCTCGGGTTGTCCACCGGGTAAGGGTTCATTTCTGCCAATGTTTCGATCCTCGACTCGAGGGTCATCTTCAGGGCGAGATGAGTGCCATCCTGAAATTGTCCGCCTTATATACATGTCTTCACGGGTCAGGTGACTCGTGATTGGTCGATGATGGAGGGCATGTTGAGGGAGTCTCCTGATTGGCTGGCGTATTGCTGCTTCTTTTTCCTTCTCACCTCCTCGATTTTTCCCAGCACAGGTTTCCACGTGCCGCTGAGTGTGTACCCGTAGTCCCTGTTCATGTTTTTCTTCCGCATATGAATTTCAATGGCCTCCTTATACTCTCGGTCCCAGTATCCGGTGGTGTGGGCGAGTTTTCGGGCATCTGTGAAGTTGATTCGGCGGTCCTCTAAAACCGTAATGATATCTACGTCATCCACCTCCCCTACTCACTGTTTTGAGGAAGAAAGGGGGGGAGGGAAGTACGGAGGGGAGGCCTGTCTGAAGAGATCCTCTTGCATCCAAAGAACCCAAAATAACTGAACAACGAGGTAGGATTTATCGAACACATTTTGGTGTGTCTAAATGTGCATTACGGTTTATTTGCTATTCATAAATGACGATTTAGTGGAATATATAATGCCTCTCGAAATAATCCGAATGGAGTTCAACAACCACTTCCATTGGCAGAGTCAGCTGTGTGTCCCCCATTGTGATTGGGCGAAGAAGCTGCGTAGTCTCAGTTGTGATTGGGCGAAGTGGATGACGTACGTGTCCTTTGCACGCCCACTTTTCCGAAAGGGTTAAACACATAAGTTTTTCGCTGCTTATAACTCGAGATTGACTCGACTAAACGAGGAACAGAAAAATACTGGTCCTTTTATTTTGCAAACTCTATCAGATTCGGCAATAAAAAAATATGGTAGACGACCCCATAATGCCATGTCATCTCTCCCTTCACAAGTACGTATATTTCGCACAAGACTGCCTGTTAAAACAAGCGTGAAAATTGGCCCCCTCGGTCGTCTTTCAGGTTGTTCAGTGAGAAAGTCAGAGTGAAGAGCTGAAGCAGACCACTTCTCTGCACACGGCCGGAAAACAGCGAATCCAATGAACGTTAAAACCACTGAGCGTAGCCGCAAGGACGTCGAGGGCACTTCGAATTTGCGAGCCTTGCGCATCATAACATGTAAAGCCTTAGTCGCCAGTATTTATTCGGGGGAGGTGACAGACTGCTAAGAGGGTGATTTACACTATTTATTATAGGTGGGTAGAGGTAGGAATATGTCAGGGAAAGGAGGAAGGATGGAGAGAAACACAGCGTCTGCATAGATAGATAGATAGATAATTTTATTGGGGCGAGATTGAGACAATAAGTCCCCTCATCCATCTAACCCCTCGTCAATCCATGAAATATAGCATATATATACATATCAACGTTGTTCTAAATACTCTAATATGTATAAAATTACAAGAAAATGTATGAGTCCCTATAGTTGCTTGTTTGCATGACGGTAGTGCATGCTTGGTGATCTTCACCCCATTCCACACACCCTCGCGGTGGCTTGCAGGGTATCGTGTCGATGTAGATGTAGAAAAATAATTAAAATCAAAATGAGGAAAAATAAGTAAGATGAAGGGGGAGTGAAAAACCTGCGAAAACCCTACTGAGAGAAGGCTAATGTGATTAAAATTAAGAACAAAAATAGTATAAAGCCTGCTCTTAACGAAAGATATAAGAGGACCACGGTTTATAGTCCCATACGACCAACGTAGAAATTGATTGGTTAAAGTGCTCTTCCCTAACAATAAGACCCCATGTGGGGACCGGTATAATGATGAAAAGTTTCTGCCATGTCAAGGATCGAACCCGGACCCTCGGGATGGAAAACCATTGGTCTGGAATGATAAAGGAATTAGAGCGTTTTCATGGGAGATCATCAAGATTTGTTAAAGGCTGTTATGATAATCGTATTTGTGTTTAGAGTTTAATGGAACGGAGTTGGGAATGACTATCAGAACGCAGGTTAAAATTTAGGCTAAAATTTAAGTAAATTCGAAGCTGATTTCTTTACAGATGACGAAAGATATATTTTAAGGACCCCTGCGTCTCATGCTAGGTTTGATTAGATAGACAAGATTAGAGAGATAGATTGTCGTACCGGTTGATTTAAAATGCCATTTTTACTGCGAAAAATAGGCGGAAGAGCAAAGGAAAAGGTAGGTACAAGGTTGTTGGAGCAGTTTGTAGTATATGAAGCATGTTTTAATATTATTAATCTATGAATAGCATGTTTTAATATTATTCATGAAGCATGTTTTAATATTATTAATCTATGTATACCTACTAGGGAAATACAGAAAATATATTTAGTGAAAATCTATCTAACTAGTAATCACTTCGTTACTATGTAGACACCAACCTAGCAGCACGTGACTCCTACCCCTAGCTTGTTTCGTTGTAGCAGTATCATTTTAGTTCTTTGTTTCATGCCACATGTGCATGTAATGTGATTTTCAACCCCTGCCACACACACTCACTGCGGCTCGAACGGTATTACATACTTAGGTGTAGATGCAGTCTATTGTGCACTACACTAGCCCAATCCCCACTTCGTTGCTCCTCGTCCAGATATCACATCATTTGTTTTATGGTATGGCACACGAGTTAATTTATATGCGCTGAAAATCCAAAGTGGGAACAGTTTGGAATGCCAACCAGCAATTTCATCCACACCGAAATATATTGAGATTGGCCCAACCCTCGTCTTTCCCTCTCTGAAGCAAATTAAAAAGCAACATTACAAAAGGGAATGGAAAAACACAATATCTCATTTCACGGCTGAGGCTTATTTTTCTACATTCCGCCTGCTTTGGGGAGAGAGGGGAGGCAGCTCTCATACTTTGATCCCTCTCTCACCCCCTGCTTCTCACCCCTCACCCCTCCCTGCCCCTGTGCCTGACGCTCAGCCCAAAAAACGTTTATGCCGCGAGCGACTGTCTTATCTCCGATATTATGACCCTCGACGGTGTATCACACCCCGAAAACTTTTCTCCCCCTGAATTTCAGAACCCTTAAAAAAAATAAAAGCGTCGAAAATTGAAGTTTTGGGGGATTGGGAGGAACAAAGGGGAGGGAGTCGGGGTTTGACATCCATAGTGGGAGGAAAACGAAAGAACTGTAATCCCGATCTCCGAGAGAGACAAGGGTTCAAATCATGAAAGGGATTCTGATGTGAATATAAGCCCCAAAAACTCGAACTAAAAGACCTCATTCATTTCATAATGTTTAATTTTGAACTAAAGAGAGCTAGGGGGGCGTGCGTGTATCAGAGAAATATTATCATCATCAGTATTTCAATCCTAGGATTGGTATACTGCAGCCCTCCGTTCTGCTCTATTCAGTGTTAATTCCCTCACGCCCTTCTTTATTTGCCCTTTATTTGCCCTTAATATTTGTCCCTTGGTCTTCCTCGTGGGATCTTCCCTTCAATCTTCCCTTCTATTATATTTCTAACCAATTCATTCTGCGTAATTCATTGTACCAAACATTATAGCAGAGAAATATGAAACCTATGAAAAAAAAGGTTACACCAAAATGAAGTTCTTTCCCCATCCACAAACATCCAGTTCTTGAAAGCTAATAGGCTCGAGTCCTTTGAATTCAGTTCTGCATATACGAATTATGTTCAATTTCGCATCATGAGGTCTTATCATAAGGACCCATATTAATGGCAAAAATTTGAAAATATACAGCCTTTTCCTGAATGATTCCAAGTACTAGTAGCGCTGTAGCTCTTAGTTTCATGTGATATCATCTAGCACATCTCCATTAAGTATCCTAGTTTCCTTTCAATAGTGCACGTATGGTGATTTTTCACACCCCGCCACACACTCTCGCGGTGGCTCGCAGGGTATAACGTAGATTTAGAATTAGATAAGTTCAATTTTGGTGTTCTTCACCCCCAGTCACGCACCCTAGGGGTGGCTTGCAGGGCATTGCGTAGATGTAAATGGGTAGTCAGTTTACGCTGTCAAAAAATGAGTTAGAGAATACAGTTAGTTATTTTCCCTTGTTAGACCTCATTGAGAATACGCTGTCAGTATATGGCATTACTACAAAGTAGGCTCAAGTTCATTATAAATTTGCGTTTGAAAATATCGACAAGATTTTTAAGGAATGGTATGATAGCTATTGTAGAGTAACCAGCCTGTTAGATGATCTAAAATGGGAGTCATTGTCAGACCATAGGTTGAAATTTAGACTTAACCTCTTTGCATTGATAGTCTTCCTCGCAGGGTATTACGTAGATTTACATGTAGATAAGATAGTAAGGAATTTAAGATAACCCAACTAACATAATGTTTTTCATGCTTGTTTTGCAATTTTTATCTTTTTTTATAAGGAAGTTTAAACGAGAATATAATGACTGATCATTTTTATGCATGGTATGTGATTCTCCCCCTGCCACAGACCTTTATGGTGGCTTGCAGGATCTTATGTAAATGTTAGTAAGCAGTCGGAGTTAGAGTTTATTCAGCACAGACCGGCAGAATTCGCAAAACGACATTATGATAATTGGTCCAGCGTCACAACCATAGTGCGGATATCGGAAGGTACCAACTGTGAGTCAGAATTGGGATTAGCATCTGAAAAGTGACTTCGGAGCCAATCTGTTTCCCAGTTGATGTTGACAATGTTTTGAGGGCTCTTGAATTTAATGTTGATTTGATCACAAAGACGAAAAGAGAGCCAAGTGTATTTTTTCCCCCGGGCACTAAGAGTTCAAAATATACCCCCTGCCACACACCCTCGTGGTGGCTCGCAGGGAATCACGTAGATGTAGATGAATATGCTCCATGATACGATGGGGGTTCTAACCGGGTATTCTAGCTTGAAGCATACCCTGCCACACACCCTCGCGGTGACTTGCAGGGTATCGTGTACATGTAGATACCTGAAAGTACAGTTAAACCTAGCAGACGCAGGCTAATCCATGCCTGCATGTAATAGGAAATCATCTCCAACCACTTAACCGACCAGAACAATAAGATTACGTCTAAGTCCACGTAATATCCCGCGAGGCAACGCGAGGGACGATACGATAATTATATTAGCGTAACCAGTCTATTAAATGAATTGAAATGGGAATCATTGTCAGATCGCAGGTTGAAATTTAGACTTAATCTCTTCCACAAATTCGAAGGCAATATTTTCAGTGATGATGTTAAAAATATTTTACGAACCCCAACTTACTATGGCAGACTGGACCATAATCATAAAGTTAGAGAAATTGATTGCCGAACTGACCGATTCAAAATGTCCTTTTTCCCTCGCACAATAAGAGATGCGAATAACGGTAAATATGTCCTATCGGAGAGTGGCAATGAATAGCATTGGTGGCTGCATGTTGGTATGAGTACTTAAAGCTGGCCCTACTAACAGAATGTTTTTGCATGTTTGCTTTGCAATTTCTATCTTTTTTGAATAGTGTAGTTCTGACTACTATATTAATACTATTCCTTTTTTATGCATGATATGTAGTGCATGTTTGGTGAGCAATCACCCCCTGCCACACACCCTTGTGGTGGCTTGCAGGGTATTATGTAGATGTAGATGTAGATGAGGGTGTGTGGCAGGGGGTGAAGAACACCAAACATGCACTACTCACATGCAACTATGTGATGCATTGCAGAGGTAAATTGTCGTACCAATGGATTCAAAAAGCCATTTTCCCCCCGTACTATAAGAGAATATATAGCGAGGGAATAGGTAGGTGAAATATTGACAATTGATTTATTCCGAACTTTTACAAACCTCAATAAAATTGAAAAACTCACGAAATATGTTTCGGCGCTAAATATTGTTAGCCTGTAGTGCAGGATGGAAGCATTACCATTACGAACCCTTGCATGGCAGGTAAATGCAGATAAAAATATGTATGTAGATAAATGCCATTGAAACCAATATCTCCTTTATTAGCATATAGGTAGGTACTAACCATCTAGCGGCATGTGACTTTAGTATCTAATATGTTTTCATATAGTAGTCCAGGTGCATGTCAATAGTGTATGTTTGGTTATCTTCACCCTCTGCCACACTCCCTCGCGGTGGCATGCAGGGTATTGGGTATACAGAGCATATGTAAATGTAGACAGAGTTGTATCTAAGCGAAGGTGGGCATTTTTATCGATCGCAACCTTGATTTGCTACAGGAATGTTCAATTACACGCATGATGGGATTCTAGCAGGTAATAGAGTAGACTGGTTGACAGCATGAAGACATTTGGGATGGATCTTTGCAGCTATAAGCAACCACAGCCACTGTTTACCTAATATTAAGAGGATAGATCGATTCGACAGTCACCTTCCAGTTAATACCATTGTCTTTACTTCCTCACTCTATATTGTATTCCCTTGGGAGTTCCATGCAAGATAAGTATCAGAATAAATTAATTCTCCTCCTCCTCTAAGCTTCTCCTCCAATTCCCACCCGGGGTGATAAAGAAATATTCACCTCCAAAAACTCGCCGGTGATTTGACGGTAGAATTGCTTCGTGCCCCATGTTAAGAGACGGGTATCAAGATAAGCATGGGCCAAGGGAGGGTGACGAACAAGAAAACCCTATCTGCTCTCTCCAATCGATATTTACGCTTGCTTGGCCACAACACCTAGGCACCAGTCAACATCGCACGCATTCGCCTCTTCCAACTTCATTTTTGTTCGTTCACTTCTAAGCGCAGCCAAATGCTGGATGAAATTCCCAACTCCACCCGCAAACGGTTTCAATGCAATCGGGTGAGGTCCAATTAGCAATTCCAATCCCCTTGCCACCTCCAGAATTTTTGTGATGATAACAGAAAAACTGAACACTATTTTAATACCGTAAGTGAACAATTCCAATCGAAGGCTCAACACCCAAATTAATTATCATTAAGGCAATCATCATATGCTGAAACCAAGTTCATATCGGTTAACATTAGGAGATAAAATAGCACTGATCGTGAGTTGTTTATTTCACCACCAGAAAAATAACATATTTGCACTAAATGGTGCCTAATATTATTTATAATGCAACAATTGTTTTCTAAAGTTTATAAATTCCAATATATATGAATTTTTTGCACTTCTTATTCTCGCATAGTAATAGTTCACCACCTTCCAAATACCCTTGGGTGGTTTTTCAAGATATTATGTATATGTACTAAACATCTAGTTCCATGAGACCCTATAGTTGCTTGTTTGCATGTCGGTAGTGCATGCTTGGCGATCTTCACTCCCTGCACACACCCTCACGGTGGCTTGCAGGGTATCGTGTAGATGTAGATATAGATATGAAATTAGATATTTCATCAGCCAATATAGCAACTGGATTCGTAGGTATAATCCAGAATAGAAAAAGTTCTTTGCACTATTGACGTAAAGAGAACCCGAGTATTCATGGTGGGAGATTTCACTTAATGCATTAAAACAAGATTATATAGTTGCACGTACCCACAGATGCACGTACCTAATAGATGGAATACCGGCACGTTTCCCCAAATAAGATATAATGCCAATTAGTGCATGGACGTGGTGCATTATTGACAATATCTCACCACCTGCCACACAGCCTCGAGGTGGCTCGCAGAGCATCACAGCTTAGTGTAGGTGTTTAGTTTTTCAAAAACTTCCAACGCACTGCTTGTAAATGTTTCTGATCAACTTCACATCTGGAGTTTAAGATAATCGTAGGTAAACAGATTCGGAATGGAAGAATCTCTCATTTTCGCCTCCGTCAAAGGTTCCTCCTACGGTTCATCGACATCTACACGATACCCTGCAAGCCACCGCGAGGGTGTGTGGCAGGGGATGAAGATCATCAAGCATGCACTATCAACATGCAAACAAGCAACTATAGGGTCTCGCGATTAGATTTAAAGGCGATCGATATTATTCTACATCTACGTAATACCTTGCAAGCCACCATAGAGTTGTGAGACGGGAGGAATTCACACCATTCATACATCACGTTAAAACTTAATACGTTTAATAATTACATTATAGTCTAAAATTCACAATTTAAAAAAACATGAAAATAGCAAAGCAATCATGCTAAAACATAATGCTGGTTCTGTTAGCATAATGTCCTTATATCAACATGCAACTACTTAAGCTATCCATTGATACACTTTTATTTATGCTACTGGATATATTTGCAGCTATTTATATCCCTAAATTTACGAGGAAAAAGGACATTGTGAATCTATCAGTTCGACAATCTATTTTTCTAATTTTAAAATTATGGTCCTTTTGCCATAGCCATACTTGCGAACCATAGCCAGTTCGAGGGATATGGAGGAGAAATATTTTAGAGTAGAGTGCAGTGCATGATGTATGTATTAATCCCTTAAATACTATTGATACTAAAAATCTAGTTTCATGAGACCCTATAGTTGCTTGTTTGCATGCCAATAGCGCATGCTTGGTGGTCTTAACCCACTGCCGCACACTCTCGCGGTGGCTTGCAGGGTATCGCGTAGATGTAGATGTGGAATTCGCAAAATATTTTCAACGTCATCAGTGAAAATATTGACTTGGGATTTAGTTAAAAGATCAAATCTATATTTCAACCTACACTCTGATAAAGATTCCCATTTTAGCTCAAGTAATAGACTGGTTTCGCTAATATAGTTATCATAAACACGGATTCTCTAGAGTGGTCTTAAATGACGCCTGACGCCTTGGCCGAATGCGTGTCATTTTACTTGATTTCGCGCCAGCAACGCCGCGTTATCTGCCGGAAGTCACGAGGTCACTGAATCTTTGCGGGAAGGTGTGTCTGTGCAAGGGAAGCATGAGACGAAGCAGAAGCATAAGACGAAGGCCACAATAAAGCCGGCAACATCGCAGAGGGAGATGAAGTGGAAGATGAAGGGAGGGAAGAAGAAATCTAATTCCCGAACAAAGGAGAGGCGAAATAGTTCTCCTGATACATCTACACTTACGTAATTCTCTGCAAGTCATCGCGAGGGCGTGTGGCAGGGGGTGAAGATTATCAAACATGCACCTTTTACATGCAACAAAGAGGCACCAAGACATGCAGCCATGCACTGCTAACCATGCAATTTAGAGCATGCAAACTGCAGATTAATCTAACAATATTTCAAGCAGCCCATCGATTTGTTATGCTGTCTATAATAATATAAAAAATAATATTTTGCTCTCTATAGCAATATAAAAAATTCGTACGCGGGAAAAATGTCATTTTAAATCTATCGGTAATACAATTAATCTATCTAATCTTACTTATATGGCCGATACTAGCATAATACGCTGGGATTGATAATACATATCCAACATCTGTATTAAACCTATCCGTTTTGAATTTCTGCAGGAGATTTAATCTGTACTTTATCCTACAATCTGATTCCCAACCTAATTCTTCTATTAATTCTGATTCGATGCTAAATGTGTCTCTCCTCCTCATATACACTACCAATATATAGGATCCTTACGAAATAGGCTTAAATAATGGTCTGGAACGTGTGCAGGGAAGATTGGCAAGATTTGTTAAGGTATGGAATGGCAAATAAATGAGCGTAACCAGTGATGAACCGAAATGGAACCATTGTCAGACCGTAGGTTTAAATTCAGTCTTTAAATTTAATCTCTTGATTAAATTTAAAGACAATATTTTCACTGATGAAGTTAAAAATATTTTGCGAACTCCAACTTACTATGGACGTAGACTGGACCATCATTGTCATCATCGGTTAACAATCCTAGGATTGGTTTGACACAGTACCCCACTCGATTATTTTTTCAGGCAACCTCTTCATATTGACGTAGCTCCCCTCATTTACATCCTTCACAACTTGCTCCATATAACTCATATTCGAGGCCTGTCGTTTCCATTCTTCCCGTTCACTTTTCCTTCGACGATTTTCTTCATCAGGCCATCGTGTCTTAAGACGTGGCCCATTAAGTTGTCCCGTCTTCTTTTTAAAGTTTTCAGTAGACATCTCTTTACTTCCACTCTTCTTAAGACTTCTTCGTTTGTCACTCGATCGATCCATTTTCTCTTCATCATTCTTCAAGAATTGAACATGATCACGAAATTAGAGAAATCGATTGCCGAACTGATAGATCCAAAATGTACTTCCTTCCTCGTACAATTAGGGATACGAATATCGGTAAATATGCTCAATACGAGTGCATCAATGGGTAGCATAGGTAGCTGCATGTTGGCATAATGACTCGAAGCTAACCCAAATATTTGCATGTTTTTGCATGCTTACTTTGCTATTTTTATCTTTTTTTAAACTGTGACGTTTAGACGATAATATAATTACTAATCATTTTTATGTATGATACGTATTGCATGTTTGGTGTGAATCCACCCCCAGCCACACATCTTTATGGTGGCTTCCAGGTTATTATATAGATGTAGATGTATCGTAGCCCTTGTTACAAGCCAAGTTGTAACGCTGCACACTGTCCAGTTCTCTGATCAAACGTCTGATAGTGGGGAAAAGGCCTGAGCTCTACGGGACGAGCAGAAAAGTGTCGGACATTTTAACGGCCTGCTTGACCCGTGTTGATTTAACCACCGCTTGAAATATGGCATCGCACGCTTTCACAGTGGCAGAGATTTGCCCGAGCAAACGGCTGACTGGCCACTCTTTTGGCGTTCCGCGGTAAAGGAAGGAAACGGAGGTGAGAGCGGAAGGAGAGAAAAACGGACAACACCGGAGATTAGTTCCGGACAGACCCGAAAACGAGGAGGACAGGACACCATGACAAAACTCTCTCTCCTCGTCTCCGCTTTCTCCTGTGCCCTCCCCACTATTCCCCGTCCGCAGGTATAATACCCCGTTAAAAACCCCAAAGCATGCCCTGACGAAATCCCTCTTGGGGTCGGGAGTCGTTGAAAAAGATAAGCCTAATCATTACTTCCAGACCTATAGAAAAAGAAAACCTATAAAACTGCACCACAGCTTTTAACTCCACCTTCGCATAAACCTGTCGCCTCCGTAAATTTGTTTCCTAAATCATGATCAATTGTTTCTCGAGTCTCTTCTTCTTGTGAGTCCATAGGATCAAATTCACGCAAAATTTTGGGTTCAAACATTCCCGTCGCATTCCACCGTCACAAATCTGATCGGTGGATTAATCTTCAACCTCTGTCTCAACAAGGCCAAACAATGTGGCTGAGGAGCGGGTCACGCCGAAAAATTCTCTAAGTAAGTGCATGCACCAAGTACTGCAGCCGGCCGCGTTAAATGGACTTCGCGTTTGACTTTATATTTTTAGGATTTAGATACAAAATTAATTAGTAACGAAGAGAGGGAATTATTTAATTTGGAATCTGGTTGCATTTCTACTCCTACATCTACACCTACGCATTACCCAAAAAGCCACCGTGAGGGTGTTTGGCAGGGGTGTAGATCACCATTACTTGGTCTGTTAAAGGACACCTAGAGCTAAGCCTAAAATGGTGTGAAACCATACATTTATTGAAGATTAATAATTCTCTCCAGAGGTCATAGAACATCAGCAAAACCAAATTCGTTCGAGTTGAATCCATCGAGTACTTACTTTTCACTATTAATTACATAACATTTATCGTGGGAAGGACGCATTCGCGAAGTATTCGGCCAAGCCAAAAGAAAGCTGGGATTTTTGAAGAAGTATCAGAGAAATGTGAAAAGAAGTGAAAAGAGCGATGTTTTCGGGATTCTCTGTTTGCCCGAATACAGGCTTCACATGCCAACAGCCCTAAAATGTTTAGTTTTTAATGAACAAGGGTACTTCCATGAATAGGATAGACTTCGACATGTCGTTAGACTTCCTCAAGGCCGTAAACAATTAACAAATAATTCATGTACGAGAAATCAGCTACTTTTCCCTTGTAAGACCTCATTTGAAATATGCTGCCAGTGTATGGGATCCCTATGAAATCGGTCTAAATAACGAACTTGAACGTTTGCAGCGAAGATCGGCAAGATTTGTAAAGGGACGGTACGGTAACCTTATTAGCGTAACCAGTCTATTAAAAGAATTAAATTGGGAATCATTGTCAGATCGCAGGTTGAAATTTAGACTTAATCTCTTAAAAAAATTCCATGATAATATTTTCAGTGATGATGTTAAAAATATTTTGCGAACCCCAACTTACTATGGTAGACTGGACCATAATCACATAATGAGAGAAATTGATTGCCGAACTGACAGTTTCAAAATGTCCTTTTTTCCTCGTACAATTACGGATGTGAATAACGGTAACTATATCCAGTACGAGTGTAGCAATGGATAACATTGGTAGCTGCATGTTGGTATAAGGACTTAAAGCTAACCCAACTAACAGCATGTTTTTGCATGTATGCTTTGCTATTTTTATCTTTTTTTAAATAGAGTAGTTTGGAACAGTACCTATACAAGTACTAATCTTTTTTATGCATGATATGTAGTGAATGTTTGGTGAGAGTTCATCCCCTGTCACACACCTTTATGGTGGCTTGCAGGGTATTATGTAGATGTATAAGAGAACAGAATAGGCAGCATAGCAAAGGGATAGGTAGGGAAATATTTTTGAGTATTCTGTGGTGCATGATGCATGTATAATAAATATATACTAATCCTTAAATACTATAGATACTAACAATCAAGTTACATGAGACAATATAGTTGCTAGTTTGCATGTTAGTTGTGAATGCTTGGTGATCTTCACCCCCTGCCACACACCCTCGCGGTGGCTTGCAGGGTATCGTGTAGATGAAGATGTAGATTTTGTAAGTGCTAGGAGGAGAGCTGTTCTTTTTCCAAAAATTCATTACAAGACATTTTTTAAAGTTTAATGCTAACTGCCATGTATCACACCAAGTTTCAATTGCTTGTGGGTCAATATTTAAATATTCTTTATCATTTTGGCATATAATTTCCATGTACACAACTGCGTCATCGGCAAATAGACGAAGCTTACTTTTTACCACCTCATGGATATCATTTATGTACGAAAGGAATAGGAATGGACCTATCACACTACCTTGTGAGACAACCGAAGTGACTTCAAATGCCGGTGAGGTAACACCGTCCAAAACAATCCTTTGCACCCGATCATGCAGAAAATCATTAATCCATGATATAATGTTACTGTCTAAACCATAAGATTTTAATTTCAAAATTATTTTGCTATGAGACACCTAGTCAAAAGCTTTCTTGAAGTCGAGAAATATACCATCCACTGGAATATTATTTTCGCCAGAAACTAAAATATCGTGGGAAAAGAGATCAAATTGAGTTTCACATGATCTGCTCGTTCGGAAGCCATGCTGAACATTGGACAATAAATTCTGGCTATCTAGGTGTCCCATGACTGAACTGACAATTATATGTTCTAGGACCTTGCATGAAATGGATGTGAGGGATATAGGTCTGTAATTAGATGGCTGCTCCCTATCACCACTTTTAAAAATGGGTGTTACATAGGCTGCTTTCCAGTCCAATGGTACGACGTGTTCGGTCAGGGATTTATTAAATACTATTTCAAGGTAGGGGGAAATTTCGGAGGCTAACTCTCTATATACGCGTGAGGGAATTTGATCAGGGTCAGGAGATTCGTATATGGTGCAATAGTGCATGCTTGGTGATCTTCAACCCTTGCCACACACCCTCGTGATGGCACGCATGCAATTACGTAGATGTGGAGGTCTCTGTACCCTTCCAGCGAAAGTCGATGGATGCGTATCGAAACGTCGACCTTACATCACAGAAGAGGGAAGACAGGGGCGGATGAATCCAACAAGGTCACCGGGAGGGACCAGGAGAAGGCCTGCAAGGGGCCGGAAGGGAGACCTTTCCCTCAAGGAAGGGGGAGGGCATGTGAGAGGTCATGCCCTGCAGAGGGCTCCAGCCATTCCCAGGGATGGACCGTACACACAAGCATTCCCTCACCCGCTCAACACACATGGGCTCTTTGTCTGGACCCTTTTAACTGTTTGCTCCTTCTACCCAGGGTGCTCCCACACATCACCTCCCTCCTTCCCCTCCCTATACGTCACTTCCTGGAAAAGTGTCCGAAAATACGGTCCGCTTCCTTTCGCTTCTCTCTCTCTCTCGGGCCGGGTCTTGCATTCCTGGCAGCTGCCGCAAGGCGACAACTTCGAATTTGAGACGACCACAAACCGGACTCTCTCTTGTTAACAGCCCAGATAAAATTAACAGTTCCTGGGTGAGACGGCCGGCAAAATATCTGATGCTGAAGTATGAAAAAATTTGGCATGTGTGTTGAAATTTTTATATGCAACATTATATTCAAGACGCGGCACAATATTTAATGTCATTGTCAAGAGTAAAATTTTGGTACAATCGTGGCCGGATACATATATATATATAACCTACGAAGGAGATGAAATGTGGAAGGGGAAGTACAGTACATGCGTGAAATAAAGGGTCAAGCTAATCGTAGACTGGGATTCATCATCAAAAGAGTATAGGGTAAATGTGACGATCATGTACGAGAAATCAGCTACTTTTCACTTGTTAGACCTCATTTGGAATATGCTGCCAGTGTATGGGATTCCTACGAAATCGGTCTAAATAATGAACTTGAACGTGTGCAGCGAAAATCGGTAAGATTTGTAAAGGGACGGTAAGATAATTATGTTAGCGTAACCAGTCCATTAAATGAAATAAAATGGGAATCATCGTCAGATCGCAGGTTGAAATTTGTCTTAATCTCCTAAATAAATTCCATGATAATATTTTCAGTGATGATGTTAAAAATATTTTACGAACCCCAACTTACTATGGTAGACTGGACCATAATCACATAATGAGAGAAATTGATTGCCGAACTGACAGATTCAAAATGTCCTTTTTTCCTCGTACAATTAGGGATATGAATAGCGGTAATAATGTCCAATTGGAGGGAATCAATTCATAGCATAGGTAACTGTATGTTGGTAAATATGTCCAATACGAGTGATTCAATGTATAGTATACGTAGCTGCATGTTGGCATAAGGACTTGAAGGTAACCCAACTAACAGGATGTTTTTACATGCTTACTTTGCTATTTTTATCTTTTTTAAATAGTGAAGTTTAGACTACATAGTATACAAACGCAAATCATTTTATGCAATATATATTGTACATGTTTGGTGAAAATTCACCCCCTGCCACACACCTTTATGGTGGCTTGCAGGGTATGTAGATGTAGATGTACAGGGAGGTGGAGGAGGTAGTGAAGACGGTTGAATTAATTAGGTTTGATGAGAGAGCTAGACAGTGAGCAGAGTAGGCCAGTTAAGTTTGGTAGAAGGTTTAACGATAGGTTTAGAAGTGTATCAGAATTATTAGAGGAATTAGGTTGGGAATCATAATCAAATCGTAGGTTAAAAGTACAGATTAAATTTCCTGCATGCATTTAAAACTATTAGCTTTCCTGAATATTAGGTTGGGAATCATTATCAGATCGTAGGTTAAAGTACAGACTGAATCTATTACAGAAATTTAATCGTGTAGTTGTACTGAAGGTGATAGATATATGTATTTGAAACCCCTTCGTAGTATGCTACATTTGACCAAAGAAATAAGATTATAGATACCTATAGACTACCGTACTGATAGATTCCGAATGTCATTTTCCCCCGTACCTACTATTAGAGAACGAAATAGCCAGCATAGCAAGGGCATTTAAACTGTGATACTCGGATTTGGAGGATTTGGCGGGTTTAATATAGCCTGTGTTAGCGCTGTCTCTGATTAAGAAATGGAATAACAGGATAAGAGAAGAATGCTATTCCAATCCTCGGAATAATTTCTTTCAACAAATAAGTGCTTTAATCGAAACCGCAACTGTCAGCCATTTTCCCGAAATTAGTTCGTAGTTTTCGTGGATCTGAACCAACGAAAGGAATTTGTGCCCACATTATTGCAAAATGTATTACTTACTTGGCGCTATCTTTTTCTCTGAATTCAGAGTTTTTACAGGATCATGCCCTCGTGAGTGAATAAAGGCTTCCTCCAGATTTCCTCCCTATGAAAAAGGGGCAATTACCTGAATCTCTACCCGAGAAAGCCCCCAAGGAAAGAAGTCCTGCTCCGCCACGTCTCCGGGCCCTTACAGCGAGTGAGCTGAAGAGAGGCCCGAAACTTTTCAAATTAAATCATTCAGGGAACACCCCCTTCCTCCCTAAACGGCCCGGGAACCAAGTAGCGCCCCCCCCCCCCTTCCCTCTGGAGAGCCCCTCGTTTCCATGACAGCAGGCGTTTAAAAAAATCACGCATCCGCCTTCCAGGGATCGGAAATTGCATCCAGAAATCATCCTCCTTCCCTCGGTCGCTGAGAGGAATCATCCTTCGCAACCCCCCACACCCCCGAAACCCTGGAAAACCCTTGCCACTCCTGTACCCCATGCCACCCTCTAGCATCCCAATCCCACGCCAAAACCTTTCTCGAAAGGGATTCCCTCTCCTTGAATAACGATTCCTCCGGTCTTCCTCGCTCCTCCAACTCCCTGTAGAATATCGAAATGGAATAATCGATCGCTCCGGTTCGATAGTTCCGACCACATCCTCTTCATCCGACTATTGGAGGAATGGGAGGAGGAAAGAATGGTATCGCGGGTCAGGAGTCGACCAGTATTCGCGGGGAGTGGTGATTTGATTCCTTGTCATTAGGGCTGTGCGATACCACGATATAGCGTCGACGATACTCGATATGCACTTGATATCGGTAGTCGATATTTCGAAACGCGATATCACGATATGTCGATATGTCGAATTCCCGATATTTCGATATGTCGAATTCCCGATTTTGTCGATATTCCGATATGTCGATATCCCGATATGACGATATCCCGATATGACGATATCCCGATATGACGATATCCCGATATGACGATATCCCGATATGACGATATCCCGATATGACGATATCCTGATCCCGGTATTTTTTTGTCCCCCTTAATAATGTCTCCATTTAGCGCAATTTCTCGGTAATAGTTGATCGGATTGAAGTGCTATAAACGGTCTCTTCCTTATAAAATATTACGCTTCCTCAACCGCTAATCATATATTTTAAATTGTCTAATTTGTTATTGTTATTAACTATAACTTTTTTATCATAAAATTTGGATGTAGGGAATGGAATGGCCATGGTACGATTTCATCACTGAAAACTCGAATTCAACAAGAAAAGTTCAAATTTGTTTATAAAATTGTTTTTAAATCATAATTCGGAATTTAAAAAATTTACACCGTTCTTCGACCAAGGAAAAATGGTTATATTTCAACTCATAAGGGCCGTATCAAAATTGAAAAGAACCTCTATTAATCTAAAATTATATGCTATTTCGCCTTAAGTTATTATATTATAAGTCGATATCCGATATCCCGATATGTCGATATCCGATATCCCGATATGTCCATATCCCGATATGTCCATATCACAATATTTCCTATTTATATCGCGAAACCGATATATCGGCGAATCCGCGATATCAGAATGATATCGTCGTGCGATATTCACAACAGCATATCGCACAGCCCTACTTGTCATGTTTCCGACGCGACACTGAATTGATGTACGGTTGATTAGCAAGTGCAAGGATAAGTTCACAATTATATAATTTGCATATAATGAAAAACTTGCGTTTAGCGAAGTTGTGTAGAGAGATAACGAAAGTATTGGGGAATGTAAAAACCATTGAGAAAGGAAATATCAAGAATCCACGGATAATTTCAGGAAATATTAGAAAATTAGAGGAGAGTAGAATTTAAATACAGAATTATGCGTGAGAGAGTATAAGGAAGGGAACTAAATTCAAGCAAGAGGATGTGAGAACATCGGGTGAATGGTAGTAACAGAAACACAAATTCCTAAATAGAGTGAAGATAAAAGATGTCTTCTAAAAATTTTAAGGAGAGGACGGGACAATTAATTGGCTATACCATGAGACATAATGGAAGACGACCATTTTCAAAGGGCTGGTGAACGTGAAGAAACGCAAAGAAAGGCCTCGCACGAGATATGTAGAGCAGTTAATGAAGGATATGGAAGAGAAAAATAGGTAAATATGAATAGATGAAGCTGATAGGAGAATTGAGTGGAGAGCTGCATCAATCCAATCTAAGGATTGTTTCTGATGTTAATGATGATCCTGAAGAGGTTCGGACTCGGTGGAAAGGATATGTGGAGGAACTAAATGATGGTGGAAACACCCCTGAACGTGTGAATATAGAAAAAAAAGTTCACGTAAGTTCGAAAAACGTGAAGACAAGAATTTGAGATTAATAGATAAAGAAAGTGCTTCGTGAAATGATAGTAAGAAAAGCTATGAAAATAAAAACAGCCCTGGCATTGCTGAAGGAAAAACTAAAAGACAAAGTTTTTATGACGATGATTCATGAAATACATGAAGCCAGGAGATATGGCTGGAGACGTTAGAGAAATATTATCAATCCCAATCCCAGAAATAAAAAAATCAAAATGGTTCTGTGAAGCTCTAAGTTAAATTAGCTTGATCTCGCACGCTGTAAAGTACGTTGTTGATTGCAGGATATTATGTAGATATATTCATCTACATAATACCCTGCAAGTAACAACAAAGGTGTGTGGCAGGGGGTGATATCTAACCAAACATGCACTACATGTCATGCATAAAAAAGGAGTAGTATTAATATACTAGTCAGAACTTCACTATTTAAAAAATATAGAAATTGCAAAGCAAACATGCAAAAACATGCAGATATTTGGGTTCGCTTCAAGTCCATACACCAACATGCAGCTGCCTATGATATCCATTTCTACTCTCCGATTGGACATATTTACCGTTATTCGTATCTCTAATTGTACGAGGGAAAAAGGACATTTTGAATCCGTCAGTTCGGCAATCAATTTCTCTAATTTTGTGATTATGGTCCAGTCTGCCATAGTAAGTTGGGGTTCGCAAAATATTTTTAACATCATCACTGAAAATATTGTCTTGGAATTTATTTAAGAGATTAAGTCAAATTTCAACCTGCGATCTGACAATGATTCCCATTTTAATTCATTTAATAGACTGGTTACGCTAATATAATTATCGTAACGTCCCTTTACAAATCTTACCGATCTTCGCTGCAGAAATATTCGAATTCACCTGGTCGAAACTAGCATAATATGCAGGTGCTCTTAATTTATATCTAACACTTCAGTAAAGCTAGCTGCAGAGACGAGGAGAGCCGCTCCCAAGGGATCAACGGCCGCGCCGATTTCGTCGGCACCCGGGACGACAGATCGACTCCACAGGGGCGTGACCCTCCGACGGCCCTGGGGCGTCTATTTGCTCGGATATTTGCGCTGGATTCCGCGCCGTCATCCTCGGCGCGGCGGAGAGGGCGGGTGCAGGAGGTGGGGAGGTGGGGTGCGGCAGACGTCTACGGTTCGCCCCGAATGTAGGTCGCGACCCGCAGCAGACTGGGCGTGGAAATGCTGCTCCCATGACAACTCCTCCTCATTGTCTTCCACCGCGATCCCTTTGCCCCTCCCCCCTAACACCAAATGATGGACATTATACCCCCGATGGACCTCCCTACACCCCGCCTCCAATCCCCCGGCGTTTCCGGGCGGCCCGACACCTCCCAGAAAGGGCGACCTCGGAAGGCCAGGCGATAGCTATCCCTATTAAATACCCTGCAAGGTACCATAAAAGGGTGTCACATGGGGTGAATAACACCAAACATGCGCTACATACCATGCTTAAAAAAATTAGTACCTATATTCTAATCTACAATTATAAATATTAACAAATCAAAATAGCAAAGAAGTCCTAATATCAACATGAAACTACCTAGGCTATACATTGATACACTTGTATATTACTATTTGATACATTCACAACTATGCATGTACCTAATTGTAAGAGGAAAGTAGAGCATTTGGAATATTTCAGTTCCACAATAAATTACTCTAACTTTATGATCATGGTCCACTCTTTCATAGTAGGTCGGAGGTGGCAAAATTTCTTTATCGTCATCAGTGAATATATAGTCTGAAAATTCAGTTGAAAAATTAAAGTTAAATTTCAACCGACTGTTCGATAATAATTCTCATTTAAGCTTTCCAAATTGAATCGTACTCTAATACAATTATCATACCATCTCTTTACAAATCTTGCCCATCTCCACTGCAAATGCTCCTGCTCGTTTATATCTGTTTCGTAAGGATCCCATGTACTGGCAGAGTATTTAAGAATATCGAGAGATGCACATGAAGCCCGTCGTCAAACTGCTCCTCGCACAGCCTCCACCGAAAAGCCAGAGGGAAAACGAAGCTGAATTAAATAAGTCCAAATAAATCGGCCCATTTTCAAAAATGGTTGAAGGGCTTTTATTGAAAAAAACATCATCACAGTAAATGGAACTGAGTTTCCCAACTGCTACACCGTCTAACGTAATCATAGTCCAAAACAATCACTACATCCATGAGGCACGCAACCGATGTAGCAATCGCAGCAGGCTTCTCCTCACAGGAATTTAAGCAAGTGTCTACATCTACAAAATACCCGGCCGCACTCAATAAAGGTGTATGGCAGGGGGTGCATCTTCACTGGCCATGGAGTCCGTGGAGTTCATTCTTATGGAATTCGTGAGTGTTAGGTGACAGGAATGAATAAAGTTGAGGTAGAAAAGGATATATTCCAGATTCTACTATTATTATTCGAATACTAATAGAAGCGCCTACACAGTACTTTCGTCAAATCAAGATCATCAGGTCAAATTCGACGAGTTGCGGGGGTAATTCATTCCATTTACTTATAATAATTCCTGACAACTTTGACGTAAAATGTTTATGCAACAAATTTCTGTCTTCTTGCGCATAGAATGCGTATTGCGATTGATACAATCCGAAAGGAGTAATGAAGGCAATGAGACGCCGGCTCTCGGAAATAAGGGTAACTGGTGATACGCGGAATTTAAGTCCAATATAGTGTAAAATTTAGCATTACCGATATGCATGAAGGTATTATCTATCATGGGCAACTGAAACACATCGAAATACATCTTTCGATTAAGAGCCCTGTAATCTAACACCAACCGCGAACCCTCATCTCTTTTGGGGACCAGAAATGCTGGGCTCGGGCATGCAGAATTAGACCGAGTTATAACCCCTTTTTCGAGTATTTAGTTGATCGTGTCCTTCATTTCGGCCATTTTCACGTGACTAAGTTGATAGGGGGAACATCTGACCGGTGTACTGACAGTCAACCCCACGTGGTACCCCGTTAAGTTGGTTCTTCCTAAGGCGTCGGTTATCACATCGCTATATCCTTCTAAAAGATCGGTTACCCGACGTCGCTGATACGGTTCGAGGTGGTTACTAATCGTATCGGCGCCGCCTCTACGTTCCGCCGAATCTTCCCGCCGGCCGCCATTGAACATAGTGTCCATCAGTCCTGCCCGAAATTGGAAAGAGTAAGTCCTGTCAACAAAATTTATTCTGCCAGTCATAAAGTCGGCTCCGAGTATAACGCTTACCGCCTCTCTAGGGAGAATGAGAAAGTAATGTTTCCACGACGTATTATCTATCTTGTAGTTTAACTCGCTTCACAACCCCCACCGCGTTCGAACCGATTCCGCAGCATATCTCATTTATATTCTTGACTTCTCGTTTATGTAATTCCATTTCCAGATTAATAAGCTTAGAAATAGATTGTCGTACCGATACATTTAAAATGTCATTTTTCCCGCATACCATAAGAGAGAACAATAGGCAGCGTAGCAAAGGGATAGGTAGGTGAAATATAGTCAGAGTAGTCGGTAGTGCATGATGCATGTAATAACAACCAAATATCTCTTTCTTATTATGCAGACACTAACCATCTAGCTGCATGTGACCCTATATTCTAGAATGCCTCCATTAAATACCCTTGTAGCATGTCAATAGTGCATGTTTGGTGATCTTGAGGACCATGAAAATAAGAGTAGAGAAATATAATGCACCAAAGACACATTAAAATATTCGTTTTTCCTCTTACAACATTCGTGACCTTAACAGCACCAAGACAACTCACACCATGATGTCCTCATTAAATAAAGAGAGATAAATAACCCCCTGCCACAACCCTCGCGGTGGCTTGTAGGGTATCGTGTAGATGTAGATGAATATTGAAAGTAAAAAGGCCTACACAGCGAGGATCTAGCATGCCTCCATAAAATATCCTAGTTGCATGTCAATAGTGCATGTTTGGTGATCTTCACCCCTTACCACACATCCTCGTGGTGGCTTGCAGGGTACTACATAGATGTAGTTGTAGATTTGTTCCAGAAGACCCTCTGTGAGTCAAGAACGGGAGGCTCCGGTGTCCATGAGTGCTTCATGGGAATATTTATTCAGCACCAGGCACGTAGCCAGAAATTTGCCGGGAGGGCAAGTCTAGCGTAGCGTAACTTGAAACAAATCAGCCTTGCCCATTTGGTGCCGATACGTTACAAATCTCTACCCTTAATTTTCAGGGCTTGGTATTTACTTTATCAGTGCCCATTCCTATATCTTCTCACTGGTAAAGTTCACTGCTTAACTTGTTATGAAGCCTTTAATTTGACCGGCCTCAGAACAGAAATTTAGGCTTAAGTTCCATGCATACATATCAGATTGAAAAGAACAATTATTAACCACGCATATGCATCAAACTAATGATAACGTATCTAGACACTTAACACTAGAAGTATGCGCTGTGTAATCCAGATTATCATGCTCAGATGAAATCAGAACCACAAAATTATTGGGAAAAAATTTCGGGAGGGGGGTGAGGGGGGCTGAAGCCCCAGAAGCACCCACCCTGGCTACGTGCCTATTCAGCACAATATTTATTTTAGGGGAGAAACTAGTAATAGGAGCCGACATTGGTCAGTGGCAAGCCACTAAATTTCGACGAAGGCTGCGCGGCTTCAAAACTCTTCGCCTCACTCGTTTCCTGCGCCGGGCCTATTAGAAAGCCGGATCGAGGGGTTATCTAAGCGCTCGTCTCGTCGCTTACACCCTCCTCTCGATTGCGGAAGGGCTCGCTGTAGAACCCGCGCGCCTCGGAATTGACGTTGGCCTGAAGGGGGGACGACACACGCCGATCGCTGATTTCTATCGCTAAACTCAAGAGTCAACCATTTCCTCCGCCGACGGAGGTTCCCTGTAGCCCTCGGCCATGGCCTTTCTTTCCTCTAACTGGCGCCCCCATCGGACAAATTCTGCGAAGCCGCTAGGCTTGTTAATCATATGCAGCGCATAATCCGGATTAAGTCCTCCGCATACTAATTCTAGCAATGGGGTCGTTTACCATATTTTTTATTGCCGGATCTGACAGAGTTTGTAAAATAAAAATACACATATTTTTCCGTTTTTTGATCCGTCCATTATTTCTCGAGTTACAAGCAGCGAAAAACTGATGTTTTTATCCCTTTCGGAAAAGTGGGCGTGGTGCAACCTCTGACTTCATTGACTTCGTCCAATCACAACTGAGCCCACGAAGCTACATCGCCTTATGGCAAAGGGGGGGACACAGCTGACTCTGCCAATAGGAGCGATTGCGACAAGATCTGTGCGAGCAGACCTTCCGAGAACCCCCCTCCACTCCCTTCCCTTCCACTAAAAGAAGTCAAGGACGGGAGGAAGATGATGTCAATGATATCAAAGCAGGTTTTTCGGTGGGCGTCACCTTTTGCTTATTTAAATTTTTGATTTATTAGTGAATGGTTGTGGTTAGCAGATTAAATTTTCACTAAAATTCATTTTTCGTTTCCATCTAACAATTTCGTGTATAAAATCGCGATTTCGGTTCCGAGTAAACGCCCCCATTCATTTCCCTCGAGTCCCCTTTCCAGCCCCTTGTTCATGTTCCTCATAACAATGACATATTCTCCCAAGGTTTCGTACCTTCCTTGCGTGCGGTTGTTTAAGTCCATTTTCTTCCGAGCCTGGTAATTATGTGCCCCAAAATTCGCTTTGCACTCCTATTCGAAATTGTCCAGACTAGCGAATTCATTGGCCCAATACCAATCTAACGCCTTCCCATGCAATATTTCAGGTATTAAATTGAACCGTATACCAAGGTCTAGCTCAAAATGGATAGCAAATCTTCCCAGTTTCTCCAAAAAAAAACATTAAGCTCTTCCGAAGCGCCGCTGAATGAAAGCTCCCACCTATGCGCGGCTGCCGCTAGCGATTCTAACGTTTTGATGTTCGAGGTCGTAACCAAACCGCCCTTATTTTACGCAATTGTAATTCGGCTTCTTCTGCTTCAGCCTATGCAGTTCATCCAGCCGTTTCAAGTTCTAATTCAAAACATGTAGCAATCAATTCTTCCTTCGATAGTTGATTAATCCACGTGGTGCCGGCAGGCAATTTAGCAGCCATCTTCTACCTTAACTTAACACATTAAACCACGCGCTTCTACAATCGAACTATCCACTCAGGGGTGAGTGCGAAAGCACACTCAGGACTTTGAATTACCAAAGCTAATTTTTGTTTAAGGTACCACACACTCAGAGACGAGGTGGAACGAGGTGGTGGAAGGAAGGATAAGGAAATTACCTGCTTCCGCGATGCAGCGCCGGTTGAGGAGCCAGGGCGGAGTAGCCATCAGAGGCGATGGGCGGTGTATCAGCAGTCACAGTCGCGTGTACGGCCTTACGCAACCACCTCAGCAATTTGGCCCCGAATCCGGGCCAGTGGCGCATTATATACCGAGGGCCCTATTTTTCCCAAGCCGCCAGACCGGCAAAACCTTTTAACTAGGTGCCGACTACAGGTCAGTGAGGGCCCCTCTCTTACGCCTTCTCAGCTCTTTTGGCCTCGCAGTCAAGAAATGGACGACTCAGGAGATATAAGGTAGGTATATAGGTAATATTTGTAAAGGAAGATATGATTATATTTGCGTAACTAGTCTATTGAATGAATTAAAATGGGAATCATTTTCAGATCGTAGGTTGAAATTCAGGCTTAAGTTCCAAGACAATATTTTCAAAGATAACGTTAAAAATATCTTGCGAACTCCAAATGACTATGAATGACTGGACCATAATCAGAATAAAAACAGAAAAAATATTTGCTTTGAAATTTTTTATCTTTTTTAAACTATCAAGTTTCGACTAGAATATATTCTTAGTTGTAAGCTTAGACTTTTTGCAGACGAAGCGGTAGTGTATAAAGGTAAATCAAAAGAAGACAAGAAATCACTTCGCAAGGATTTAGATGCAATTCAAGAGTGGTGCGACAAATGGCAGTTAGAACTTAACCTTAATTAGAGTGTAGCTATCAATTTTTGGAGGAGGAATAATTCGATAGAGCGATCCTATGAAATTAATAACACGAAGATCGAAGGCGCTGAAACCATAAGGTATTTAGGAGTAACATTCACTAAAGATTTATCGTGGGGAAGACACATCCGGGAAATATGCTGCCGAGCGAAGAGAAAGCTAGGATTTATAAAAAGAGAACTTGGGAAATGCGATGAGAAGACAAAAGAGCGATGTTACGTTTCACTAGTTAGGCCCCACCTTGAGTATGTAGCCAGTGTATGGGATCCGAAAGATTTAAGTTTGATCAGAGAACTAGACAGTGGGCACCGTAGAGCAGCTAGGCTCGTTAAAAGGTGTTCATCTACATCTAAAAGGTGTTCATCTACAAAAGGTGTTACGATAGGTTGAGTAGTGTTTCAGAATAAATACAAGAATTAGGGTGGGAATCATTATCAGAGCGTAGCTTAAGGTACAGATTAAATCTATTAGAGAAATTTCAATCGGATAGCTTCACCGAAGATGTTAGGCGCATAATAAAAACACCAGCCTATTATGCTAGATTCGACCAGATAAATAAGATTAGAGGGATAGATTGTCGTACTGATAAATTCAAAATGGCATTTTCCCCCGTACTACAAGAGAGCAGAATAGGCAGCATAGCAAAGGGATAGGAAGGGGAAATATTTTGAGTAGTCTGTTGTGCATGATGCATGTATTAATTAAGTACTATAGATACTAACAATCTAGTTGTATTAGACCCTATAGTAGCTATACCTCCATTCTTACATACATTTTTCATCCAAGTATGCCATCCCAAATTCCTATTAATTAGTGGAACTGTTAAATGACCTAGAGGTGCCTGCGAACTCAAAATTAGTTTCTTTCGATGTGACAACCCTATTTCCCTCTGTTCCTGTTAATGAAACCTTACACTTAACTAAATGCTAGTTACAGGATTCTGGGTCAGATCAGTCATAATAGAAGAAATAATGAAATCGATAGATTCGGCTTTCACTTGGAGAAAAATTCATGTTGAATAAGAAGATGCAACCTATGTAAATTTTCACAGACTTTTATTTGTTGGTACAACGCCTTAGCGTCGAAACGCGTTGTACCAACAAATAAAAGTCTGTGAAAATTTACATAGGTTGCATCTTCTAATTCAGAGGAAATAATATCGCTTTTAGAAATGTTTACGAACACAAATTACTTCCTCTTCAACATCAGATACTACAAACAAGTGTAGGGTTTAGCCATGGGATCTCCCATCTCCCCGCTGTTGTCGGAAATTTCCATGAACAAAAATTCGAAAACTATTTTTTTAAATTTGCAAATCCTCTTAAATAATGTGTTCTACAGGTATAGGTACGTGGATAATATTCTGGGAGTTTCCTGGGAGTACTAAACTCCCAACACCCTAGAATCAACGTGATTATGGAAAAAGAGGCAGAGGGATATTTAAGCTACCAGGAACTAGACAATTCAATAGTGCAGTAGAAACATTGTTTTGGTATCTTTAGAAAACCCTCCTCCTGCGACCTGGAAATCCCAGAAGACTCTTGCCAACCCATGTTTCCTCACACAAGCTTCTACATCTACATCTACATCTACATAATACCCTGCAAGCCACCACAAGGGTGTGTGGCAGGGGGTGATTGCTCACCAAACATGCACTACATATCATGCATAAAAAAGGAATAGTATTAATATAGTAGTCAGAACTACACTATTTAAAAAGATAGAAATTGCAAAGAAAACATGCAAAAACATTCTGTTAGTAGGGTTAGCTTTAAGTACTCATACCAACATGCAGCTACCAATGCTATTCATTGCTACTCTCCGATAGGACATATTTACCGTTATTCGTATCTCTTATTGTGCGAGGGAAAAAGGACATTTTGAATCGGTCAGTTCGGCAATCAATTTCTCTAACTTTATGATTATGGTCCAGTCTGCCATAGTAAGTTGGGGTTCGTAAAATATTTTTAACATCATCACTGAAAATATTGCCTTGGAATTTGTGGAAGAGATCAAGTCTAAATTTCAACCTGCGATCTGACAATGATTCCCATTTCAATTCATTTAATAGACTGGTCCTTGGAATAGCTTGCGGCATTCCAAACGATGATCCATAGGTTAGTGAGCTTACCCCTCTCCAACACAGAATTCAACAAAGATCTGGAAATCATATGCCACATTGCAACGTCTAATGGGTACACTAGAGATATTATAGCCAAACTCCTGCGTAAAAATGTCATAAAAATTGCTATTTCGGAAAAAACCGTTATCCCAGCTTTTGAACCGGATAAAAGAACTTGGTGTAGGCTACCATTTGTTGGCAATCTCTCCTACAAACTTAAGAGAATATTCCCAAAGGACAAATTTAAAGTGTGTTTCTTCAATCCGTGTACTTTATAGAACATTTTGTGCAAAAGCAAGGACAACATTGACCCAAAATTCCATTCAGGCGTCTACAAAGTCATGAGCCTCAGCTTTGATAAATATTGCGTTGGACAAACGGGCAGGGATTTTACCACTATACTTCAAGAGCATAGAAGGTGTGTGGATAAGGGAGACAAATCGTCACTGCTGGACAAACACCTCCCGGAGACATCGCACCACTGCCTCTTTGAACCGGAAATTCTGCATATTGAAAGAAAAGGCCCAAGATTGGACGCATGGTAACAGTGGGAAATTATACATAGCGATAATAATCTATTGTTGAATGACCAAATGTTCCGAATCCTTTCCCCGTCGCTTGATATTCCTTTTCCAAATAACCTACCCTTTCCCTAAACCAGTTCCAAGGACAAACTCCTTAGAGTACTTTATACACTTCTTCCCTTTCTATAATTCTCTCCTCACCACCACCCCCACCCCCCTCACTCGCCATCTGGTCATTCCCTCCTCTCCCCCCTAATCACTTTCTCCTAACCCCATCCCCTTCCCGTTTCATATATATTGCGCTACTGTCACAGAAAATTTGTGAGTGTACACCTGATGATGGCTTAGTAAGCCGAAACACGTGTAGTGCAATTTTGTAATTTTAAATATATTGTGGAAAAGTGCTAAAGTTTTTACTCACCTAATATGATATGTAATGTATATTTGGTGTGCATTCACCCCCTGCTACACACCTTCAACGTGACTGGTAGGGAATTATATAGATGTAGATGAAAATAATTCGAACGGTATTTAAAGACAGAGTGAGGGTATGAAAAGCCTCTAGATTTATTAGCAACAAATATACCTGAAAGAGTTCTAAATACACCTACAGACACAGGAATTAGTGATCATAAAATGGTTCATGCGAAATTCATTGTAGGGGTTGAAAGACATTATGAACCAAGGAGGAGGGTATACTTATTTGGCAAGGTTAATTACGACGGTAAGAAAGAGGAATTAAGGGAATCGTTTAATATATTTTGCGAACAAAGCAAAGGTTTAGATACTCCTACATCATAACCTGCGAGCCACCATAAAGGTGAGTGGCAGGGGGTGAATTCTCACCCAACATGCACTAAATATCATGCATTTGAAAGGATTAGCATTTATATACTGTTCTAAACTACACTATTTAAAGAAAGATAAAAATAGCAAAGCAAACATGCAAAAGCATGCTGTTAGTTGGGTTAGCTTCAAGTCCTTATACCAACATGCAGTTACCCATTGTTATTCATTGCTACACTCGTATTGGATATATTTACCGTTATTCATATCCCTAATTGTACGAGGAAAAAAGGAAATTTGGAATACAGAGGATTCGTATTCCAGAGACCCTATAGTTGCTTGTTTGCATGTCGGTAGTGCATGCATGGTGATCTTCACCCCTGCCACACACCCTCGCGGTGGCTTGCAGGATATCGTGTAGATGAGAAAGCGAGAGAGACACATTTCGCGATGAAATCGGAGCATTTAAAATAGGAAGAAAAATAAATAATTCCGACATTGGAAAAAACTTGCCTTGAGGGATCTCATACATAAAAACCCACCGAAGGATATAATTAATTAGGATCGCTAATATGTGTTTAGAATTACTTTGAACGAATTTCAGTTACCGGAAACATCAACATGTGGAGACTAAGATACTGTTATCTCCACGGACGTCTTCCCGCGCAGATGAGAGATTTTCGTATGGAAATGGATACAGTTAGAGCTTAGCGCTCCTGAAGACGCCACTCTTTCACCTGCGCCGTCGCTTAGCGACCCATAAAAGCGCTCTAAACCTTACTGGAGGCGAACCCCGCGTCGGTTGAAATTAGATTATTAATGAGGATCCTTAAAAATAACAGACGTGACCATTAATGAGAGGAGAGACGCTTCTGCCCCCCAACTCGGACTCCATCCGAAATAATTATCGCGCAGGAAAACTCCATAGAGAGGTGGGAGGGGATGAGAATTTAGATGAATTTTTCACTCGCTTGCGTAGGGTCAATCGGGCCCTTTTAAGAGGGGCCATAGTAATTTCTTTGTTACAGGATACATCTACAGAACACCCTGCAAGCCAACTCAAAGGTGTGTGGCAGGGGGTGAATTCTCACCAAACATGCACTGCATATCGTGCATAAAATAGGATAAACATTAATATATTAGTCTAAAATCTACTATTTAAAAAGATAAAAATAGCAAAGTAAGCATGCAAAAACGTGCTGTTAGTTGGGTTACCTTCAAGTCCTTACACCAACATGCAACTACCTATGCTATGGAGTGATTCACTCGTATTGGACACATTTACCGCTATTCATATCCCTAATTGTACGAATAAAGAAGGAAATTTTGAATGTCAGTTCGGCAATCAATTTCTCTAATTTTGTAATTATGGTCCAGTCTACCATAGTAAGTTGGGGTTCGCAGACTATTTTTAACGTCATCACTGAAAATATTATCTTGGAATTTATTTAAGAGATTAAGTCTAACCTGTAAACCTGTCTAACCTAACTAAGTCAACCTGCGATCTGACAATGATTCCCATTTTAATTCATTTGATAGACTGGTTACGCTAGTATGGTTATTAAAAGATACCGAAGATTCGACGAGGAATTGGGAGGGGAGACATACCATTTGCAAATTAATCAAGGACGCCGGTTCCTTGTCGCTGTAATGCCTCATTGACTGACGGACTGAAAATGCATCGGGGTAAATTTACATTGGCATCAAAATTTACTTAATAACCTGCATGCCACCATAAAGGTGTGTGGCTGGGGTCAATTCACACCAAGCATGCATTACATTTCCTGCATAAAATGGATTAGTAAATATATTCTAGTCTAAATTTCACAGTAAAAAATATGTATAAAAATAGCAAAGCAAGCCTGAAATATCATGCTGTCAGTTGGTCTAGCTTAAAGTCCTTACACCAACGCGCTACCGGATATATTTACAGCTAATCATATCCCTAATTGTACGAGGGAAGAAGGAAATTTTTAACCTGTAAGTTCGGCCAACTATTTCTCTACTTATTTGATTGTGGTCCAGTCTACCATTGTCAGATTTTAGATTAAGGCGATGATAATCCTTAGGAAAGATCTTAACTCCCCACGTCGCGCTGAATTAAGAAATCACCCCTGCGGTGGCTTAGGTTATTATGAAGATGTAGATGTCTCTCTCTGGATTTCTCTTCGTTGGATGCAAACTGCGGCGGATATTTCTGAACATTCTCTCCGTCTCGCTTACCAAGAGCAAACGCCCCAATCCCTGAGAACACGCCTTTTGACGCACTTAAACGTCAGGTTGCTAAATCGATCGATCGAATCGACACCGCTAACCTTTCGCCTCCCGAGGGATTGTCCCGGGGTCGAAGAGACCATCACTGGCCTCCGAGGCGCCCACGCCAAGGACAGACACCCGGGGATTTCGGCCCTGCGTCACTCAGATAAAGCAAACCGACAAAGCACCGTGATATCCCGCAAGTTATCTTCAAAAAGCATGTCAAAAAAACGATAAAAAAATTTTGCCACGTTGTTACAAGAGGAAACAGATAAATTTATTTAGAGAAAATCTTTTCCAATCAGTTGTCACGTAATTAATATTTAGACACTAACATCTAGCTTCATTTGATCCTTCATCTGCATCTACATCTACGCGATACCCTGCAAGCCAACGCGAGGGTGTGTGGCAAGGGATGTGATCACCAAGCATGCACTATCGACATGCAAACAATCTACTATAGGGTCCTACCTATCCCTTTGCTATTAACATAGCAAGGGATAGGTAGGTGAAATATTATTATAGCAGTCTGTAGTGCATGATGCATGTATTAACATTACTAACACATACATGATCTCATCTACATCTACACAATACCCTGCAAGCCACCACAAGGGTGTGTGGCAGGGGGTGATTGCTCACCAAACATGCACTACATATCATGCATAAAAAAGGAATAGTATTAATATAGTAGTCAGAACTACACTATTTAAAAAGATAGAAATTGCAAAGAAAACATGCAAAAACATTCTGTTAGTAGGGTTAGCTTTAAGTACTCATACCAACATGCAGCTACCAATGCTATTCATTGCTACTCTCCGATAGGACATATTTACCGTTATTCGTATCTCTTATTGTGCGAGGGAAAAAGGACATTTTGAATCGGTCAGTTCGGCAATCAATTTCTCTAACTTTATGATTATGGTCCAGTCTGCCATAGTAAGTTGGGGTTCGTAAAATATTTTTAACATCATCACTGAAAATATTGCCTTGGAATTTGTGGAAGAGATTAAGTCTAAATTTCAACCTGCGATCTGACAATGATTCCCATTTCAATTCATTTAATAGACTGGTTACGCTAATATAATTATCGTATCGTCCCTTTACAAATCTTGCCGATCTTCGCTGCACACGTTCAAGTTCATTACTTAGACCGATTTCGTAGGGATCCCATACACTGGCAGCATATTCCAAATGAGGTCTAACAAGGGAAAAGTAGCTGATTTCTCGTACATGATCGTCACATTTACCCAATACTCTTTTAATGAAACCCAGTTTGCGATTCGCTTGACCCATTATTTCACGAATGTGTTTACCCCAGGAAAGATCATTTGTCAGTCTTATTCCAAGATATTTAATGGATTCCACGTTTGTTAATTCATTATTACTTATTTTGTAAGTGGTAGGAGGAGAGCTATTCTTTTTCCAGAAATTCATTACAAGACATTTCTTAAAGTTTAATTCTAACTGCCATGTATCACACCAAGTTTCAATTGCTTGTAGGTCAATATTTAAATATTCTTTATCGTTCGGGCATAGAATTTCCCTGTACACTACTGCGTCATCGGCAAATAGACGAAGCTTACTTTTTACCACCTTTTGGATATCATTAATATACAAAAGGAATAGGAGTGGACCTATCACACTACCTTGTGGGACACCCGAAGTGACTTTAATTGCCGGTGAGGAAACACCGTCCAAAACAACGATAGGTAGATGCAGATAAATATACGTAGATAATAACATTTTAGCTAAAATTCCCTCTATCAAAATGTAGATACTAACCATTGAGTTGCATGTGACCCTATTATCTAACATGCTCCCATGTAGTAGCCTAGTAGCATGGTAATAGTTCATGTGCGGTGATTTTCACCCCTTGCCACACACCATCTACATCTACATCTACATAATACCCTGCAAGCCACCACAAGGGTGTGTGGCAGGGGGTGATTTCTCACCAAACATGCACTACATATCATGCATAAAAAAGGAATAGTATTAATATAGTAGTCAGAACTACACTATTTAAAAAAGATAGAAATTGCAAAGAAAACATGCAAAAACATTCTGTTAGTAGGGTTAGCTTTAAGTACTCATACCAACATGCAGCTACCAATGCTATTCATTGCTACTCTCCGATAGGACATATTTACCGTTGTTCGTATCTCTTATTGTGCGAGGGAAAAAGGACATTTTGAATCGGTCAGTTCGGCAATCAATTTCTCTAACTTTATGATTATGGTCCAGTCTGCCATAGTAAGTTGGGGTTCGTAAAATATTTTTAACATCATCACTGAAAATATTGCCTTGGAATTTGTGGAAGAGATTAAGTCTAAATTTCAACCTGCGATCTGACAATGATTCCCATTTCAATTCATTTAATAGACTGGTTACGCTAATATAATTATCGTATCGTCCCTTTACAAATCTTGCCGATCTTCGCTGCACACGTTCAAGTTCATTACTTAGACCGATTTCGTAGGGATCCCATACACTGGCAGCATATTCCAAATGAGGTCTAACAAGGGAAAAGTAGCTGATTTCTCGTACATGATCGTCACATTTACCCAATTACATTCATACAATTTACATCGCGGTGGCTTGCAGGATATTGCGTAGACGTAGATACCACACGCAGCCATTATCCCCGGAAGGTAATGGCGGCAGAATGGCAGGCTGTGGACGGACTCACTCGTCATGTTAGGGCAGTCACTTGTCAGGAGATGAAGTTTTTTTCTTCGCCGCACCGAAGGATTTTCTTGGGGGGGGGGATTTTTAAGGAAAGGGACGTGGGTAGGTAGGATCAAGAGGAGTAGTAGTATAAGTCATTGAGAAGGAGCGGGGAATTTACCCCTCCTCTGTCAGCTCGTGCCCCGCTGACAGCGGGGTCGTGAAATGCTGGAAACACGGTCGGAGACCACGTGCGTGAGTCCTCGAGAAGAGGAAAAGCTCCCTGACACCTGCCGACGCCGCTCCAACGACCTCCACCCCCTCCTGCCCGGTTTTTGGACGCATGTTACGAGAGCGAGTTATCAACGCCACCTATTGAGAGTGCGTAGGGAGTGGAGAGAGGAACAGACGCAACGGGTCAGCTCCCCTTAGAAATGAAAACAGCCGATTGCCTTAATATATTTTTTTGCCTTCCCTCCGCCATCCCCGAGCACACAAACCCATTCCGGGGCGAATAAGAAGCCCTCCTTCGTTGTGTACTCAAAAGCAAGCCCCCCCTTTTGCCCCGTGCGCAGGTGACCTCGAGGAGCACGCTTCCTTCCAAGGACATCATAAGAAGGGATGCTTTTATTTCCCCTCTCTTTTTTTTGTGGGCCCATTCGTCCTCCAGCTGACTGACTTCCCCAGAGCCGTCCCCCCGCCCCCACCAGCCCTCGACTACCTGCCTGCTTCTTCCCCTCATCCTCCTTACACCCATTTAGGAGCACAAAGCACTTTCCGAGAATTTCTCACAAACCTCCTCCGCCGGGACTATCCTCCTCACAATTACTTCGCCCTCCCGGTCCGCGGAGCGCGCGGAATTTCGCCCGCTTTCCGAGGGCCCTTTGCATTCGCCTCCGCAAACCACCCACCCTCGTCTCAACCACTCCCTGGCTCTACCTTCCTTCGCCCCTCCAGGGAGGGGACGAGGAATTCTCGGTGGGCCTCCTCGCAAATACACATTCCTCCCCTGCCACCAACGCCACGAGAAAATTGAGCTATAAACGGAACATCCGATATTGATACTCTCAGCTCAGCAATCTCGCAAAAGGGTTGACAGCATCTTAAGCGATAATAAAGGTATAACATCTGAAAAAGTGGGACGTGTCTTAAACAGATGATCCATGAACGATTTGGGATGCTTGAAAGTTGGATATATTGCACGGGGATGTTTAGTACAACATAATTAGGGTTTGAGAGTGTTATTGTCACATCACATCATCAAGACCTCATAAGAATATGAAGCAGGTGAAAGTTAACGAAGTCCAAGGAGTGCCTACAAGATCATCATGAAATATTGGTCAGATATAAAGATGGCGGGTTGACAACTGGAGATAGAGGGAAGGTCGCAGTACATCTACTAGTGGAGCAGTACTTATATCTATATATCTAATGACTAATCTGCAAGCCACCTCGAGGGTGTGTGGCAGTGGTCTTTCAAATCTGGTCAAGGGTATTCGAATCGAAGCAGTATTTCGAATCATGAGATGAATGTCCAGGATGAAGGGTTCAGCAAAGGTATTTACATCTGATTACAAACCAGCAGGCCACTTCAATGGTGTGTGGCATGGGATGAGTTTACCCAGACAAAGTTTTCATGTAGCACCTATTTGATGAGATGAATATCATGCGAAACACACAACGAATTCCAATTTTCATCTAATATACAAGAAAACGCTTCAGATATTTGAACTTCAAACATGCATTATTTATTTGTTAGAAGTCCACGCAGACAGACCTAAATCCTCAAAATCTGAATCTCATCTTTGCTTGCTTCATCTGCAGATATGCAAAAACATGCAGATATTTGGGTTAGCTTCAAGTCCTTACACCAACATGCAACTACCTATGCTATCCATTGATGCACTCGTATTGGACATATTTACATTCATATCCCTAATTGTACGGGGAAGAAAGGACAAACTGTCCGTTCGGCAATCAATTTCTCTGATTATGGTATTATGCTCCAGTCTACCATAGTAAGTTGGGGTCCGTAAAATATTTTTAACGTCATCACTGAAAATATTATATTGAAATTTATTGAAGAGATTAAGTCTAAATTTCAACTTACGATATGATAATAATTCCCAATTTCATTCATTTAATATACTGGTTATTCTAATATAGTTATCATATCGTCCCTTTGCAAATCTTACCGATCTTCGCTGCACACGTTCAAGTTTGATATTTCGACCGATTTCGTAGGGATCCCATACACTAGCAGCATATTCCAAATGAGGTCTAACAAGGGAAAAGTAGCTGATTTCTCGTACGTAATCGTCACATTTACCCAATACTCTTATAATTAATCCCAGTCTACGATTAGCTTGACCCATTATTTATCGTATGTGTTTGCCCCAAGAATGATCATGTGCCAGTCTTATTCCAAAATATTTAATGGATTCCACGTTTGTTAATTCATCATTATTTATTTTGTACGTGCTAGGAGGAGAACAATTCTTTTCCAAAAATTCATTACTTCCCCTTTTTTTAAAATTTGATTCTAAATGCGATGCATGACACTATTTTTCAATTGCTTTTAGTAATCATTTAAATATTTTTTATCATTTCGGCATAGAATTTCCCTGTACACTACTGCGTCATCGGCAAATAGACGAATTTTACTTTTGACCACCTTATTCATATAATTTATGTAGATACTAACAACCTAGTTGCCTGAGACGCTATTATAGCACGTTTTTCATGTCTATAGTGCATGCTTGGTGATTTTCTCCCCCTGCCACACACTTTCACGATGGCTTGGATATCGCGTAGATGTAGATATGCTGAGCAAAGTAAACATGCAAAAACATGATGTTATATTGGTTGCTTGAAGTCTGTATCCCAGCATGCAACTTGACATGTAATCCATTGATACATATTATTTATAAATAATATTCAGTATATTGCATCTACATCCATGCGATACCCTGTAAGCCACCACGAGGGTGTGTGGCAGTAAGTGAATCACCAACATGCACTGTTGACACGCAACTAGGGTACTTCATGGAAACATGTTAGATAATAGAGACACATCCCGCTACTTGGTTAGTATTGACATATTAATACATCTACATGGGATCGTGTTAGCCTAGTGGGTAGAGCACTCAGCTACTGATTGCAGGGTCCCGAGTTCAAATCCCGGGCAAATTGGCTTAGTACACGGTGAGCTCTACTCTCACCTATCAAAGGCCTTCGGGTCAACCTTCAATCTTCAGGTTGAATCACTGAGTGAGTGAGTGACAACTACATCTGCATAATACCCTGTAAGCTCCCAGGATAATATCCCTAATTCAAGTTTGGTTATCTTCACCCCCTGTCGCACACCCCCGCAGTGGCTTGCAGGGTATTACGTGGATGTGCACATCTTAGCTGTTAATACCCACACCTTACAGTACTTGCTTCGGAATTTCGATGTTTTCCAAGAAAGCATAACCGCTTGCTCTCCGTGAGGGATGCCATCGCTTTCCGATATTCCAGAAATTCCAATACGACAACAGAATAACCGCAGGTCTTAAATTCTTGCCGTGCATGGATTATCATCGCAAGTTAACAATCCCAAGATTGGTTTGACGAAGCTCTACCCTCCATTCTCTCATCAGTGGATCTCGTCATATTTACGTATTTATTCTCTTTCACATCTTTCATCACTTGCTCTACATATCTCATGCGAGGCCTTCCTCGGCCATTCTTCCAACTCTCATTTCCCTTAACGATTGTCTTCTTCAGGCAATCATGTCTCAAGATATGGTCGATGAAGTTGTCCCGTCCCATTAGGTTTGATCAGAGATCTAGACAGTGTGCAGCGTAGAGCGGCTAGGTTCATTACAACGTTTTACGATAGGTTGAGTAGTGTTTCAGAATTAATTCAAGAATTAGAGTGGGAATCATTATCAGAGCGTAGCTTAAAGTACAGATTAAATCTATTAGAGAAATTTCAATCGGAGAGCTTTACTGAAGATGTTAGGCACATATTAAACCACCAGCGTATTATGCTAGATTCGACCAGATACATAAAATTAGAGAGATAGATTGTCCTACCGATGGATTCAAAATGGCATTTTTCCCCCGTACTATAAGAGAACAGAATAGGCAGCATAGCAAAGGTATAGGAAGGCGAAATATTTTATAGTAGTTTGTAGTGCATGATGCATGTATTAATCCCTAAAATACTATAGATACTAACAATCTATTTGCATGAGACCCTATAGTTGTTTGTTTGCATGTCAATAGTGCATACTTGGTGATCTTTACCCCCTGCCACACACCCTCGCGGTGGCTTGCAGGGTATCGTGTAGATGTACGTAAGCTTAGGTAAGCTGAAAACGTCCGCCAAATGGCATTTCAAAATGCGGATTTGGATTCACAATATCCAACCACAAGCCAAATATAAATGTGGAGTCGCAAGTTTTCACTTTGAGAATTAACATTAATTAAAAGTTGTGAATACTGGAGTTTCAAGGCCACTAAATTGTGTGTAACGGGTAACAACTCCACGACCCAACATTCTGCCGTGCTCCGAGCTACAACATAACAATGACTGTTCCACTAAATGAGAAATGTCGGTTTTGCACAGAAAGCGTGGCTAAACATTTTCACTTTGAATTAGTTTTGACCACCGTTGCAATCCCTCCGGCATTTCGGAACAAATTTTAAACGAAGCCTTATTGTTAATGAAGAACTTTGAATTAACATCGAAATACCTATTTGTTACGCGTTAAGGTTTATTCAAATGTCCTAAAAATTATCTTTAAATTCTTGCAAATGAAACTCTCCATGAATAAAAATGCACTGCATTATCTTTTATATCAATTCGATTTCCAAGGAGGAAGGGTAAAACAAACCTCACCGTGAAAGGCCATGAGTATGCAAACTAGCTGAGGAGAATTTTCCAATCGCAAACATGATCATAATTACCAAAAATCACCTGATACACACATATTATTCAATTTTTTTCATCACTGTTTCCTCCACTATTTCTGCATATTTCGACGGAGCTCTAAACATCGTATGACCAAGATGATCTATATCACGGCTGCGGCTAAAGGCTTCAGTAAAAATATCACATCTATCTCAAGTTACGGGCCAGTGATACAGTTTGATACATCTCTCATGCTCAGTAAATTGTCATCAACTACAGTTCGTTACATTTAGGTGAGATATAATCTAAATTACAAATATCACTGGGAATGTGAATGAGGTAAGAGGTATAATAAGTATCACTTAAGTTACACAACCAGCTGTTGTCAGTAAACCAAATGATTGGTGTTATCGATGGCTTAACCCCCCATTTAAAACGTTATTTCCCAAAGTTCATCGTTGAGTACTTGAAGTTTATATCTCGGTTCTGTTCAGGCCTTCGTGGAGTGCGGACGTCGTCTCGCCCGCTCCGTTCCTCAACTCAAGATTATGCTACATTAGTGAACGTGCCTATTACCTTAAGTGTATATTTATTACCTGTTCCATATCTTAATTCAAAAACCCTGAATTCAACAATGAAACATATACGATCTTGGTTGTTTACTAAAGAAAGTCTAGATCAGCGGTTCCCAAACGTTTTTGTCCGGGGACCCACCTTCATTGTGGAATTTTTGTCGCGACCCACATAATATTAAATAATATTAATTTTACATTTCAGCGGAAAACAATTCAAAAGTATTAAGTGTTTTTAATCTGTTTCCGCGACCCACCCAAATTCCTCCCGCGACCCACTAGTGGGTCGCGACCCATAGTTCGGGAACCACTGGTCTAGATGATGTTTTTTTTGCAACTATAATATTATTCATACATGTACTGTTAATTTGAATGCTGTATTTCCATTATAAACAAAGTATAACCTATTCTGTTAACGATGGTAGCCATTTTCAGGTTTTACTTCATGGCTACCTAAAGTTACTCCCTTGATTTACCTTTGATGTTAAGTTGTAAGCTTCTGTGTTGGAGTAATAAACAGTTTATTTATTTATTTATAGTAAATTTATTTATTATTATTATATAAATTATACACCGAGGCGATAAACTCGCCACTATTACCAAAAACTTAACAAGCAATAACTAATTAGTACTGTACCATTTAATCCCTTTATTACGATTAGGGACATAAATAGCTGTAAATATATGCAATAGTTTAAATACAAATGTATCAATGGATAACATAAATAATTGCATAATGGTATTAGGATTTTAAGCCCACCCAAATGACAGTATGTTTTCCATGCATGCTTAGCTATTTTTATTTTTTTAATGGTGAAGTTTAGACTACAATATAAATACTAATCCTTTTTATGTATGACATGTAATGCACGTTTGGTGTGCATTCGGCCAATTCCACAAATCTTTATGTGAGGTTTCAGGGTATTACATAGATGTAGATATATTTCTAAGTTGATGCTACCCATCTATCGGATTGTGACTCTATTATCTAACATGTTTCGATGTAGTAGCGTAGTTGCATGTCAATAGTGCATGTTTGGTGATCTATCTACATTACATTTACGTAATACCATGCGAGCCACCACGAGGGTGTGTGGAAGGGGGTGAAGATCACCAAACATGCACTATTGACATGCAACTACGCTACTACATGGAAACATGTTAGATAATAGGGTCAAAGTATCTGGATCTGTAATCTGTACTTTAACCTACGCTCTGATAATGACTCCCACCATAATTCTTGTATTAATTCTGATAACCTTCTAAACCTATCGTAACATATTTTATCAAACCTAGCTACTCTACACTGAAAACTGTCTAGCTGGCTAATCAAACTTAATTCATTCGGATCCCATACGCTGGCTACATATTCAAGGTGGGGCCTGACTAGTGAAATTAACATCGCTCTTTTGTCTTCTCGTCATATTTCCCGATCTCTACTTCACCTACCTTCTTCAACAATACATCACCTTCCTATCCCTCTGCTATGCTGCCTATTATGTTCTCTAATTTTACGCGGGGAAATGACATTTCAAATCTAACGGAATGGCAATCCAACTCTCTACCCTGCTGAAAAATTCCGTAGAAGTTCCTTAAAAGATTTCCTTAGACCATTCTACAGAAGTTCCTTAAAGTATTGAAACACTTTTTTAAGGAATTCCGTAGAACGTTCTACAGAATTCCCTAGCTTTCTGTACATTTTCCTTACAGCGTTCCGTAGAGATACCCTAGCGTTCGTACAGATTCCTTACAGCGTTCCGTAGACATTCCCTAGCGTTCTGTACAGATTCCTTAAGGCGTTCCGTAGATATTCCCTAGCGTTCTGTACAGATTCCTTAAGGCGTTCCGTAGATATTCCCTAGCGTTCTGTACAGATTCCTTAAGGCGTTCCGTAGATATTCCCTAGCTTTCTGTACAGATTCCTTAGAGCAATCTATAGATATTCTACAACGTATTTTATGCATTCCTAAAAGTACATTGGCAATTGTTTACACTATTTTGCTCAGCTTTCTAAATCACACATTCCTAGCATAATTCCGGATCATATTTGGGCTGATAGTACATAAGTTATATAAAAAGAATAGAATTAATAAATTAAACACTCATCTATTTACCTCTGTATTTATTATCTGTCATTAATTTTACATTTCCATGGGGAATTGCACTGTATATATTAATTGTAAATAAGTTCTTCAGCCGTATTCTCCGTAGCTCATCCACAGAAAGGCCTGAAAGAAGAACAATCAGAAGACTTTAATTTTGTCATAACAACATGTCATCTTTCAATCAATTATTATTTAAAGCTGGACCAGTTCACTTCAATTAATTTTCAGTAACTCCTTTACATTATATTTCAACGGCCTTCCGTCAGTAAGTGGCATACTATCATAACTATGTATAAATATAAAAAGCGCTCAAATTAAAGTTTACAGAAAAAATAAACTCACCTTGTCTCCAGCGCTGTATGTTCAGAGATAACATAACCTATTGGTCGTAGTCCCAGAACCTCGCGAGAAGGAATAATGGCAATGGTCTCATCTACGAAGAAAGCGGAACCATTAAGAACACATACCCTAACATAAATGACATTTTCAACGATGTCATGAGTGGACATTTTCTCCTTAATGATAGTAGATAGCATTAGATTTCAGTTCAAAACTTACCTCCTGGAATGATGATTTTCAAATCACAAAATGTATCCGTTCCTTTCGCGTCGTCGTGACTTAGCGAAAGCCAAAAAACTGGATCAATCCTCACTTTTGTTTTCGAGGTATTCGGTATCCTTACCGTGGCCGCAGCCCACTTGCCTATTGACGTATTTTAACCAATAATTTCTTTTCACTCTTTCACGGTTTTTCACTCAACACGCATTAACAAACAAAACTCCTCGAATTGGTTCACGTCGAAAAGTAAATACATAAACGACGTACACACGCCAAGGAGAGTCTTCTTGACACAGATTACAAAACTAAGATGGACGCTTCATGCCAACATCCGGTGTTATCCAGAGTCAAATTAAAATCGCTATTCAAATTATATTCTCGTGTATTTAATAAATCTTTTTTCTAACTATGTAGTATTCCTATTTTAAAATATTTTGACATTTGTTTTTTTGTTTTATATCCATATTTTACAAGGCTTAGTCTTTCAAGAAGGGGTATCAAGTACTTTTGGGCAGGTGGGGGGAGTCATGAGGATCTCATTCCAAACATTTTAAATTCCAACAAATAAGACAAATTGAAAACATTAATGTTATAATTATTAGCAATGTGGTCATTTTACCGATATACTATAGATGATTAATTGAAACTAAAAAGATTATAAGAAACTAAATGATATTTTTAGTACGTTTGTAGCAATAGAAATGTGTTTATCATGAATATGTATACATATTCATGGTGTTTATATTGAGTTGTTTGGCCATTTTTTTTATAAACACCAATTTGTGTCAATGTTTCGCCTCTTTATTTCGGCTTCTTCAGGGCTATTTAGTACACATTGTAAGTTTTTAAATTTAAATTACTTTTGAACAGACTTAGAATAGAACAGAAAGAAAAAAAAGTTCACAGAAAAATATTAATATCTTGTTACAAACCTTTATATAAACACATTACTATGACTACATAAATAGAGTGGTCAATGAGAATACTTCTATATAAGTACGTTTTGTTTCACAGCAAATCAAATTCATGCTTATTTTCAGCACAATTTGTGAATATGCTAGCTAGCTTTAATTATAATTGCAGCTAGGGGTCGGCAACAGGATGTATGAAGTCTTAGAAAGTTTGAGAGATATGCTGCACATGCCAATCAGTTTTTCTGGTCATCATCAGCTACTGAACCCAAATTCAATTTGATAGAGCTCAGGTACTTCATAACAATGGATATACCCACTACTACTGAGTAGTATGTGTCATGTATACGAAACAGTTTTTGCTGATACTGCATTCTGGACATAATCTCTTTTTCCCCCTCAAGACTGGTTCTCCCCAAATAACACATTGGAGAATCAAAATCTTATTTGTATTTCGCTCAATGTACCCTAACATGAATGAGCCTGTAAAATTATTAGGGTTTTCATTGGCCATGAGTTAACTTGGAATGAACTTAACAGTGGTGTCTGTACAAAGCTGCCTAAATCATTGCAGCTTGTGAGGAAAATTAAGCCACTGAGACCAAATAATTACTTATATGATGCATACTATGCATATTATCATTCTCACATATTGTATGGCCTTGATCTATGAGGCAACTCAAGAGGTTTTAAAAAATATTTTACTCTACAAAAAAGGCTGTGAGATTAATAACAGGTGCTACTGTACTTTTTATCATAAGTGGTATTATGAAAATATATGGTGAAAATGTATTTCAAGTGTTGATCAAGATCCACATGAAGGATATCCTAAACTTAATTATAAGGTCTGATGTGCACCAGTTTGGTACAATAAATAGATTTAAAATGGACATAAGTTTTCATAGGCTTCCTAAATCTCAAAATAATATTTAAAATAATAAGTTACATGAGACAGCCCAAAATATGGACATGCCTAAGTTAAAAAATACCAGTCATTATGGATTTATTCCGTACAAGAATACTTTGATGGTGCATCAATGATCTTAGATGTAAAAGCACCCTAAAACCAAAACCTGATGTGTGGAATGTCTTAGGAAAGCAGGGCTAAGAAGTCACCAATTAAGCTAAGTATAGAAAATAATCTTTACATTCCTTTCTTGAAATCTTAAGGAATAATAGGTATACCCATTTCAAGAAATGTGGCTTATCGCCAGGTGTTGCAAGCTTAACAAAGTTGAAAATAATTTGCTACAGGAAATGAGAAAATGAATTACCTCCAGCTTTTCATTATGCAAACCTCAGAATTTCTTAAAAATACTAGCTAAGAATTTAAGTTTCCATCTTCCATGTGAAATAGAATTCTTTCTTTAATTTAATGACCAGATCCTATCATCCTCTTGTATGTTTTGTGCTGGAAATGGAATTCAATGTTATGCTATAATCATATGCAGTGGTCTGTCTCATGTAACTCTAATGAAGCATGAGTTTCATGGCCCCTGTGTAGCCTCATAACCATTTATAACTGCTGTTGCTGATTGTAAAGAGTGTTACAGAAGAGGTCAAGCTTCAGGGTTACCCTAACTGTTTACCCGCCACTAATCAGAGCTGATGTTTCACCTTTTACAGCTATGAAAAGCTAAAATTCTGAAATCTGGATGAAAATGACTACAACTAACATTGTTGAGGTTGATAGAAAATGTATTTTTGATGAAGCACCAGCTCAATTTAAAAATGTATACCTAATGGCTAAGACAGCCTCCTTGTCAACTTCATGATAATGACTTGCATATAGTAATATACTACACCTAGGTACTTCAAAACAATGAAATATGGAAATTCAATTCAAACATAGATTTTGATGCATTATAATATATAAAGGGAGTAATTCGATGCATGATGCAACACACAAATTTCCTGCTAATGTGGTCATAAACATGCTTCTCAGTGAATAATGTGTATAACATGCATGTAAAAATCCTCCCAGTATTTAACTAATATCTACAGGTTGATGAGATCAGTCACTATAGAAGTGAAAAAAGGAATAAGGTCTGGATGAAGGTAACTGCAGTTAATCCATTGAGTGCTGCCATAGGTATGCATATAGGGAGTGCAAGAAATCATGGAAGGAAAAAACTACACTGCACATTCTTTTGAAGCTTCTATAAGAATACTCCTCTGAGGTGTTCCAAAGGAATATAGCTTTTCCTTAAGTTAAAAAATATCAAGGCTGCTCATCACACTGTATTTTAACTCATTCACTTAGTATCATCACACACATTTGCCAAGTATTATTTCCATTTTCTATCTTACCTACTTAATTGTCCTTAACCACTGAGCCATACATCTAGATGCATGTAATCTACAACACGATTGATGTATACATATATAGCTGACTGGGTTTTGTATACATGAAAAGATTATGAACATAACCTATAATTATAAATATTTTCATTGTAAGGGTAGTCAAAAATGCCATTCTTCTGAAGATAATAGGCTTAAAATGAATGATTGACATAAGTATCATTGCACCAGGATGCACTATAACATGACACAAATCCCTCTCATAGTCATAGCAATATTAAACTTAGGATCCAGAGATGCAGAAAAACATGATCAGTTTCATATAATTAAGCCCACTCTTCTAGATGTCCCAGTATTAAAGTCATCAATGTTATGTATCATTTTAAAGCATCAAAGCTGCATTTCCAATCATAACTTTTGTAGAGTCATGTCTATTGAAAAAGCGAAGATGCCAACAGTATTTTACATGAACTTATTTTGATATGTCGTTATGAAGAATAGAATTTAAATAATAATATGTTTCAGCGAAGAGGTATTTAACAAGTAATACAACAAAGGAGGCAAAACATAAGAATGCAATTGTATTTTGCACAAATGAACAATTAATTGAATCAATATGATTGATTTTGACCTCTTTGCTCATCTTCATATTTTGTAAACATATCTATAGATATCTATAAAATGCTATAACAGCAATTGCTTAAGTAAACGCTACATTCTATTGGATTGAATAAATTTGACAAATACATTTACACGTTAAAATTCTAATGAATTATCGCCATCCTACATCAATTTATATTGTTTACGCTGCGCTCATGAAAACATTCAAAGGCAAAGTCAGCGGTCGTAAAAGGATATCTCTCTGTAATGAAGTCATACAGTTTATATTCCGCGTAAATGTAAGAAAAAGGTGATTACAGAGAAAACGGTAGATATATTTAACAAAGTATTTTAATTTGATACCCGTTACCATATCGTGTCACAAAATTGGTTTTCATGAAAATGATGATTATTGTTCATTTTAACGCCGTTAATACTTCAACTTTAAAGTTACGTTCTATTTCATAATTGATTTTATTATTTTTAGTTAAGTGTAAAATGCGGTTTCATATATCTATTTTATCATATCATGGGCGTAAATGTCCCGGAACTTAACGTCTCTGATCTCCATATCGTACTTTTCTGAAATGTCTGCTTATTCCTTAAGGATATGGCCGAAAGGGATGCCGGGATGATATTCTGTAGAGGTATCCCGGGCTTCCTACGGAATTCTCGGGCAGTGTACGGAACTTTGAACTTGCCTCGAAAAACTTTCCGTAGAATTCCGTAGACCCAGTGCGACCTCACAACTTTCTACAGAAGTCCCTCTGTTCCGTAGAATTTGTTCTGTAGAACTCCGTAGAAATGGAAAGGTTTCTACAGAAACTCTGTAGAATTCCTTACGTTCCGTAGAAAATGTGTAGGGAATTTTTCAGCAGGGTAATCTTATTTATTTGGTCAAATCTAGCATAATACGCAGGGGTTCTTAAATTATATATGAGACGATTTCTGTAAACATATCCGCTTTAAATTTTTGTTGGAGAGTTAATATTTACTTTGACCTACAATCTGATATGGGGTAAATAGTTGTCGAACTATTGTTGGAGTGATCTGTGGCGCAATTTGGTGATCTTCACTCCCTGCCGCACACCTTCGTGGTGGCTCGCAGGATATAATGTGGATCTAGATGTGGAAATAGTAATTTTCGAGCGTCATCGCCTTGGCATTCTACTAATCAATACTGGTCGGCTCTCCAGGGGAGAGCCCCCCATCTCTACCTCTTCCACTTTTCCGTTCATACTTCCTGTCTGATGCTGATGAATCTCGGGCGGCGAACTAGTAAGGAGATGGCGTTCAAGTCTCGCGGAAATCGAAATGTGTCCCCCCCTTGCATTTTTTTACCCATTAGGTAGGTTCCTCTCGGTGAGTGTCCTTCTCCTCCACTCTCATCTCCCTCTCCTGACACCGTTTTATTTTTGACGCGGTTAATTAGCGCCACCCCCCAGCACTCCCCCACACCAGAGGAAGAAGAGAGCAACGACCTTTTTCGGCTATATCTCCCCTTACTTCCTCCCTTCCCCCCACTCGTGAGTGTGTCTCTACTAAAAATGCCCCCACTGCCTCCCACCAACCGATGGCAGGCCCCTCCGTCCCTTTCACTCCACAGCGAAAACATTTTTAAATCTCCTACCTCTCTCCCCTCTTGCCCGTGGAAGTGCCCCGAAGGGCAACACAATGCAAGGGTCCTCATGTAGACGATCCGCAGGTCTTTCTAGGGTCCGGGCCCTTCTTCTCACAGCAGAACCCAAGCGTCTGTCGCTCCCGCAAAGGAATCGTAGCGGGAGGCCCTTTGGAGTGACGAAGCACGATATATACATCTACATAACTAGGATGGGAAAAATATCAGAAAGAAGGTTGAAATTTAGGCTAAACCTTTTAAGTATTTCAAAGACCGCGAACTGGCCGCGGAAACTTTAGCGGCGTCACCCGCTGAAAATTGCACTATAGCAAGAAGTTCCACAGAGAAAAAAATCATTCGCCTTGACCGGGACTCGAACCCGGACACCCAAACTTCCGGCCAGGTGCTCTAACAGTTGAGCTACCAAGACGTCCTCTTTCTTGAGTGTTTAAAATTCGGCTTAACCTCGTAGACAGTGGCGCCGTGCGCACGAACACGGCTGCATTGTGACATGATATGTCCCGCAGTCCGCTAACACCCAGTTCCTTTAAGCCTCGTTGATTTCCACAGAGAAAGAGAACGTCTTGGTAGCCCAACTGGTAGAGCACCTGGCCGGAAATCAGGGGGTCCGGCTTCGAGTCCCGGTCAAGGCGAATGATTTTTTTCTCTGTGGAACTTCTTGCTATAGAACCTTTGAAGTAAATTCGAGGGTGTTTTATTCACAAATGACATTAGATATATACTAAGAACTCTTAAGTTTTATGCCAGGTATCATAAAAGAAAAATCAGCATGCTACGATTCACCAATGACATAGCAGTCATGGCAGAAACAGAACTACATAGATTTAAAGAAGACACTAGGAAATATGGAAAGAACAATGACCAGATATCAACTGAAGATCAATAAAAAGAAAACTAAGGTACTGGTATGCAGTGGGAGAAAGGAATCCAGGACCAATGTCAAACTAGGAAAACGAAAAATTGAGGAGGTGGAAGAGTTCTGTTACCTGAGAAGCCGAGTAACCAGCATGGACGAAGTAAAAGAGAAAAAGTTAGTAGAATTGCGCAAGCGAAAAGGGGATTTTACCTTAAGAAGATTCTGCTTACAGCTGCAAATACAAGCGTGGAAGTGAGGAAATATTTCATTAGGACATGCATCTGGAGCATTCTATCATATGGCAGCGAAGCATGGACAATAACAGCAGCAGAGAAGTCCAGGCTGGAAGCATTTCAAATGTGGTGCTACCGAAGAATGATGAAGATAAAATGGAGCGCTCGAGTGACAAACGAAGAAGTCTTAAGAAGAGTGGGAGAGAAGAGATGCCTACTGAAAACCTTAAAAAGAAGACGGGACAACTTAATAGGCCATATCTTAAGACACGATGGCCTGATGAAGACAATCGTCGAGGAAAAAGTGGACGGGAAGAATGCAAAAGGCAGGACTCGTATGAGGTATATGGAACAAGTTGTGAAGGATGTAAAAGAGAGGAGCTACGTCACAATGAAGAGGTTGGCCGATAGAAGAATCGAGTGGAGGGCTGCGTCAAACTATCCTGGGATTGTTGACCGACGATGGTGATGAACATCAGAGAAATAAGATAACAGAGCATAACATTCGTACCGATAGATTTCAAAAGTCATTTATCCCGCTTACCGTAAGAGAGCACGAGAGGCAAAATAGCAAAGGATTAGGTAGGTATAAAATTACTAGATTAGTCTGTAGTGTTGATGCATGTTAAAGCATTACTAAGATATGCAACATATGGAAATACCCAATAATGTATGTGGGAAAATTATTTTTACTAAATAGTAAATTCCATTATGTGTGGTTACTAACCAACTAGTTGCTGGCGACCCTTTTATCTAACATGTGTACATAAAGTAGTAGCACTGCATTTCGTAGCTGCATGTAAGTATTTCATGTTTGGTGATCTTCACCACCCGGCACACCCTCGCGGTGGCTCACAAGGTGTTGCGTAGACGTAGACGCAAGTAATACCCTGCATACCACCATAAACGACTTCACGATTTAAAATGATAAAAATAGTAAAGAAAGTAAGCAAAATCATGCTGTTAGTTGAGTTAGCTTAAATTCCTTACTCCAACATGCAACTACATATGCTAAGAGATTAAGTCTAAATTGTAACATACGGACTGACGATGACTCCCATTTTAGATCATCTAACGGACTGGTTGCTCTAATACAGCTATCATACCGACCCTTAAAAATCTTAAGGTAGCTTAAAGTCCTTATACCAACATGCAGCTACCTATGCTATTCATGTCCCTGATTGTACGAGGGAAGAAGGACATTTTGAATCTCAGTTCGCCAATCAATTTCTCTAATTTTATGATCATGGTCCAGTCTAGCATAGTAATGCAATGATTTAGAATTAGCCGCTAATGCCGTAGTGGAGTCGCCCGCTGAAAATGCACAATAGATGAATTTCCGATCGAGATGGCTTTTTTCCTTGCGGAAAATATCTAGTCCCATAGTGTTGGAGTTGCAAAATATTTTTAACATAAAGAGGGTTATCAGCTATATTCTAGTAAAACCATTACAATTTGAAAAATATTTGAAGAGCCAAGCAATCATGGAGAAATTGTTGTTAGTTGGTTTAGTTTATATCTAATTCCCACATGCAATTACGTAGGACATCCATTCATACATATATATGTATACTATTGGGTACATTCACAACAATTCATTTCCTTTATAATATGATAAAGAAAGACATTTTAATCTCTAACGGATTGAAGAAAGGTTTTACATTACAAACAGTTCCACCACAAGAGTCACCACATTAGCGTAACCAGTCAATTAAATGAATTAAAATGGGAATCATTGCCGGATCGTAGGTTGAAATTTAGACTCAATGTCTTAAATAATTTCCAAGATAATATTCTCAGTGGTGACGTTAAAAATATGTTGCGAATCCCAACTTACTATGGTAGACTGGCCCATAATCACAAAAGTAGAGAAATTGATTGCCGAACTGACAGATTCAAAATGTCCTTTTTTCCCCGTGCAATTACGGATATGAATATTGGTAAATATGTCCAATACGAGTGTATCAATGGATAGCATAGGTAGCTGCATCAGGTAGTCTTTTTTAAATAGTGAAGTTTAATCTAGTATATTATTACTAATCCTTTTTTGTGCATGATACATAGTGCATGTTTGGTGAGAGTTCACCCCCTGCCACACACCTTTATGATGGCTTGCAGGGTATTATGTAGATGTAGATGTAGAAGAGACACGTTGCCAGCAAAGGGATGCACTCAGCGAAGAGGTTTTCATTTTTTCATTCTTACTTTTTACTTTTTCATTCTTTGCTGAGTGGCCGAGGAACCTTATCGGAAGGATGTATGGAATTTCGCATCTGAAGTCGAAGCGTCGCAGCGCGTTAATTCTCATGGAGGATGGAGGTGGATCGAGGGTGTTTGGGGTATGGATCGGAATTCGGTGGGACAAAAAGAGGGTGTTCATCAGGGCAGGGAGGAAAGGAAGTTGAAGGTGGATTTGGAGGGAGCAGGAGAAGCAGGTGGAGGGAGAGGGTTATTTCTGGCAGCTTGAAGAGACAGAGGGAATGCTGGGAGAGAGAGTGGAAGGGATAGGATTTACGATTCGGACGCACTGATGAGAGATGGGAGGGACGATTGGCGTAATCTTGTGAATAATTATCAGACAGTAGCCAAAACATTCATTGGAACATACATCTGGAGCATTCTACAGTATGGCAGCGAAGCATGGACGATAACAGCAGCAGAGAAGTTTCGCGCTGGAAGCATTTTAAATGTGGTTCTAGCGAAGAATGATGAAGATAAAATGGATCGATGGAGTGACAAACGAAGAAGTCTTAATAAGAGTTGGAGAGAAGAGATGCCTACTTAAAACCTTAGAAAAAAGACGGGACAACTTAATAGGCCACATCTTTAGACACGATGGCCTGATGAAGACAATCGTCGAGGGGAAAGCGATCGGCAAGAATAGAAAAGGAAGTCCTCGTATGAGATACCATATGGAACTGGTCGTGAAGGATGTGAAAAAGAGAAATTGCGATAATGAATGCAGGATACAGGTTGGCAGATAGAAGAATGAGTGGAGGGCTGCATTAAGTGGAGCACTTTCAGCGAGCAAATGCCCGAAATAAACATTTCATGTCGCGGAATAGAGCAGCAGTTAAAAAGCATAAGTAAAAACAAATCACCAGGTCCCGATCAAATTCCTTCCAGAATATATAAAACATTAGCTTCTGAAATAGCCCCCTATCTAGAAATAATATTCAATAAAACACTAAAGAACCACACAGTACCCAAGGACTGGAAAGTAGCTAACATTACACCTATATTTAAAAGCGGTGATAGGGAAGAACCTAGTAACTACAGACCCATTTCACTCACGTCAATCTCTTGTAAGATATTTGAGCACATAGTAGTCAGTTCGATCATGGGGCATTTGGATAGTCAGGGATTACTCATAAACAGCCAGCATGGGTTCCGGAAAGGTAGATCCTGCGAGACACAATTAGCTTTATTCGTACACGATATTTTAGTCCACGGCGAAAGCAGTACTGAGGTTGATGCGATATTTTAAGATTTTAAAAAGGCCTTCGATAAAGTTCCTCATGACAAATTAATCTTGAAGTTAGAGAGTTTTGGTATAAATAAAGACGTTGTATGTTGGGTAAAAGAATTCTTAAGTGGGCGAGAGCAGAGGGTTGTCATAGATGGTATCATGTCGGACACAATCGAAGTCACATCGGGAGTTCCCCAGGGTAGCGTAGTAGGTCCGCTTCTATTTCTTTTATACATAAACGATTTGGGTACCGTAGTTAGTAGTAACCTTAGACTTTTTGCAGACGATGCGGTGGTGTACAGGGGTATATCGAACGAAGAGGACACGAAATCACTTAGCAAGTATTTAGATGCAATTCAAGAGTGGTGCGACAAATGGCAGTTAGAACTCAACCTTAAAAAGTGTGTAGCTATCAATTTTTGGAGGAGGAATAATTCGATAGAGCGATCCTATAGAATTAATAACACGAAGATCGAAATCGTTGAAACCGTAAGATATTTAGGTGTAACAATCACTAAAGATTTATCGTGGGGAAGACACATAAGGGAAATATGCGGCCGAGCGAAGAGAAAGCTAGGATTTATAAAAAGAGTACTTGGGAAATGTGATGAGAAGACAAAAGAGCGATGCTACTTTTCACTACACTGTAAAAAGTTGATCTGATTTTCAGTGCGATCTGAATATAAGCGCTGTTTGATTTTAAGGTAGTGGTCTGAATTTAACACTCATGATGCGTGAATATCAGACACACCTCCGTCTTATTTTAAGACCATAACCATTGCATGTAGAAAATAAGATGGTTGTGATCTGAAATTCAAATCACCCGCGCTGAAAATAAGCAGGCCTTGGTTGGCTCCGCAATTGGAGCTAATCAGCCAATAGCAGAGACTGATGGGCGGAGCGTAACCAGCGTCGTACTCTTCACTGAAATTACTTTTTAAAAGTTATCGACTAGAATGTTATTTTAATGTGTATAACTTTGTGTGTTTAGTTTCAATAATGCGAATAGTTGAAATTGCATAACTTAATGTTGAATAGTAATCTAGTCGATCGTGTACAGGTGAGAAATTTGAATTTTCATTGTGTATTTGTCATCCAGAGTCGCCTAATTTATGATCAGTCTAATAAATACCGTGCCGAGCAAAGAAATAATTACATTAGAACCCACTCCGATATACTTCTTGTTAACGGAAAGAAATCACGTTGTTTAGATGTTCGCTATTAGAAGTTCACTTAAGCAATCAATACTTATTCATTAACTGGGAAGGAAAAAAAGGTAAGCGAAGTAGGTAGTTCTTAAACAGCGTTAACTTTAACAGCTCTTAAGTAACTTAACATGTGGAAAGAACTCTTCAGCTGCTTAAGCGTGAGTGTAATATTTACTTAATTTTCAATCGTAACTAAACCTTGATTGCTCCTGGGAAAGTTGAGACAACAAACCAACATTCAACATAGCAAGAAAAGTGAAATTGTATGACCAGATGTTAAAATATCACGCTACGGGTAATCCGTGATAGTTATTCTGTGCCATAGTACTATATGTACAAATGATGAACCAATACTTCACCTAAATGCATAGGAACCTATACTCTGAATATTGTTATTTGAATAGTTTATTAGCTTTTCTACAACAAAAATACTATTCAAATATTTTGTCAGTACCTTAGTGCATGTAGGAAATGTAACAAGCAAATAGGCCCTGGAAGTAATGCTGTGGGTAATTGATTAAGCAGAAATGTTTATTCTCCTGGAATGTTCACTGAAGGAAATGCAGTACTAAGCATAATAATTTAAAGTTGAACTTTAAGACTTAAGGTTGCATAAAATTTGAAACCTTAAATGCTTCCTATGCAAACAGTGCAAAGTTATATACTTACTAAAATATGAAATATATGAAGGAAACAATGCATAAGTCTTCCTGTGAAGCCTATAATGTACATATGTGCTCTTACTGAATGCAAATCTAATTCGGAAGAGCTAAAAACATGATACACTAATGATAGGTACATGTCAAGCCATTCTATTTTTACATTAATGGTATTTTCTTAACACTTGATGAATTAAAGTTCTTAAGAGGAGGATAACTAAAAGGCTTAAGGAGAACAAAGGTTAAAAAAGTAGATTGATGATCCTGGGAGAAGGAATTGATACAATAGCATATGCGATATGTTGGAATATATATAGCACATATGTGATACGCTGGAATACAAGAAACCAAAATTCAATTCCATTTATGAGAACTTTTTCCAACTTAATAGAATAACACTGCTACTGCCTTCTGTATAAGTGGTCCATGACAATTTAACTGATATGATAATAATAAATGGCCTAGATCACATGTCAACCATGTATTTCAAGCTACTACATCACATCAGTAATGGTGTTTTCAACATTATGTAAACAGTAATTTGCTCGGTGGAAGGAGCGCTAGGACGTCATCAGTCAATTCAAGCAAAATGATTTCATTAGTTGGCTTGTTGAAAATATTCTGGTAGAATGCAAGTCGAGGTTTGTTTTTAAATCCAGGTGTTAATGGATTGACAAATTTGAAAACATTGTCAGAATGAATATAAAAAAGTGACATGCCTTTATAGGATAAGAAAAATTTGTGAAGCAGAGTCAAACTGATCTAACTTTATTCAGAACAAGCATTAGTACCAAAAATTCTCACAAAAGGTGCATTCCTTATAAAGATGATTGCTTTATGATAAATGCCAAGGCATTATACTTTTACAATAAAGGTATTATCTAAACACTTGGTGTTCCTATTAAATTGCTTAAGAGGAGGTTTACGACGAGGAATTAAGAAGGACATAGGTTAAGGATAGAATGATGATGCTGGGAAGGAATTGATACAATGTCTGGTGATAGATCTTCATTAATGTGCAGTAATTACTGCATACTGGATAAGTGGTCCATGACATGGTAATCAGAACATTACTAACTGATATGATAATAATAAATGGCCTAGATCATATGTCAACCATGTATTTCAAGCTATTACATCACATCTGTAACGGTGTTTTCAACATTATGTAAACAGTAATTTGCTCGGTGGAAGGAGCGCTAGGAGGTCATCAGTCAATTCAAGCAAAATGATTTCATTAGTTGGCTTGTTGAAAACATTCTGGTAGAATGCAAGTCGAGGTTTGTTTTTAAATCCAGGTATTAAGGATTGACAAATTTGAAAACATTGTCAGCATGAATATAAAAAAGTGACATACCTGTATAGGATAAGACAAATTTGTGAAGCAGAGTCAAACTGAAATTTCATGTAGAGTAACAAAGCTACAAATGTAATGTTGTTACATTAAAAACACACGAATATGTGCTTAATGTGAAAACAAGTCTGCAGCAAGCCATTATTCACATTTGAAGCTTCATTATAATGTTGCCAAGAATATTATTGCCATGCTACAATATGAAATATAAAACGTTACTGCTTCAAGTAAAATTTGTCATCTACTTCTTAGTATTGCCAATGGAATTCAAAGTTATGTAGTGGCCTTTATACACCTTTGTATATGTGTTGCCAGAAACCTGAAATTCTGACAGGAAAATCACTTAGCAAAAGAAAAAAATATATTTGTCATAGAGCTGGAGATAATTTCTGAAATAGGCTCCAGCTATAAAAATAGTTTCATCCTTAATTTTTGTGATAGTTAACTGTATGCAAATTTTTACACTCAATCTAACTATAGTTATAGTATGCTTATTGAAAATTAAGCATTATTTGATTTGAAACATTTCCTTTAGGGCTTGTTGGAGCATTATCTCTAATGTTGAATAAAGAAATTGCAATCTATGTGAGAGGGCATATGTGTACTATATATATGAAGTTCCATATAAATACCAATCAGTACAGTTGGGCAATGTGAGGGATAAAAGCAAAATGAGATTGGAAATAGTAAATCCTATTCATGGCACTCTCGTTTTGGGATATGTTGTGCAAAAAGGTGCTGCATAAAAGAAATGCCGCCTAAACTACAATAAAGTATATATTTTCACTAGGTGCCATTGATCACTTGTGAAATATTTCACACTGGATGAGTGAGGGAAAATTACAGATTGTTAGCAGATGTCTACAAATTTAAATTGAAAATCATGCATTTTGACACTACACAAGCCATGAGCCAAGCCAGTTCACAAAATCAAATGAAAACATTTGCATGTCATAGTACAAGCATCTTTTATGCGTAGCTGTGAACTTTAAGGTGGAGAGTTGTTGTTCATCGTTCCTCAATTTACCTATGTATTATAAGAATAATCCACCGGTTGGTTCTACACACATAATTTCATAGGAAAAACGACAATAACTGAAACACACAAAATTCAAGCACTATCAACGGTAGGATTGCCTAATAAATGTAACACTTCCACACAATACTATCAAGTGCATACCAGTAAACAATAACTTTCATATTTACCCAACAAACACACTGGTCAAAGCAAACACCTATAAAAACTATTTCCTTAATCTATCTATTAATAATCATGGTGAGATTTTATTCTACCCATCACATTATATTGTGTCCCTAAATGTTTACAATGCGTTTGAAAAACTTTTATTATCATGAACAACACGATGTAAACAAACATTATGTAAACAAACATTATGTAAGCAAACTTTGTACATTCACTAACTTCAGTATTACATACACAAAGAAGACATTAATATAATAAGAAATAATCCCCAGTACGCACTAATAGCCCCTTATGCTATATATCTTATGATTTAAGTCAACACCAAACTTTTCCTCTCCATTACCCTCCCTCCAACACAAGCACAAAAGGGGACTTAAATATTCCGTGATTTACGCACTACTCATAACACGCCACAGGCCTCACTAATTTTGTAATTCACCAAAACATTTTCACACCACACTCTAATTTACAAAACACTCCTAACCTGAAATGAGTCGTAAAACGTTACTTATTTGGATGATTGAGGTTGCGAGGTACAACGATACAACCTTCCAATAGCAGAGAATTGTGCTCACTGACGGGTGGAGCGTAACGGCGTAACCCGGGAGCGGGAACTCAACAAGGATTACGAAGTGTAGAGATGTCGATTTCAAAGTTGTCAAATTACATTGTAAGTACCTAGGGGGAATAAGTTTCGTGCTATGAATTAATGGTGTGAGAATGTAGCGTTGATACTTCGTTTGTTTGCAGAAGGGAGCCAGTTCTATCTGAGTGACGCATCCTGAGTCTAAACTTCCTCTTTTTGTCTACGTGACAGCGTTGTAAAAACTAATAAATAGTCACCCTCATCAAGTGACAGTTCCTGCCTTGGTTTGTAGATACTGGCACACATCTGTGGTATTGAAGTCTTTGTATGGATTACTTTGTTTCCAATAAAAGTACAAATTTTCATATTATCTTTGAAATTATTGTCAATATGTTCCCATTTCCGTCCTGAAATCTATTTCAATGGAAATTCTATGACTTACGTTTGCTCTATTGAAGAATTTAGTCAGTGAAACAGTATCATCGAATAAAAATATGAAACGTTAGGGTTTTGGTTTGTGCTCGTGTGAAGTGTTTAAATATCTAGTATTTATAATTTGACATCGCATAAAAGTAGGCTTTGATTTCAATAGCAACCCGCATTTTTACGTGGTACTTATTTTCAGAATGGCCCATGCTGAATTTGAGACCAGGGCTGTCTTAGTAATAAGTCCCACCTGGTCTGATTTTCAGTCCTGCAACTGCCTTAAAATAAGACATCCCTTCAAAGTAGGCTTGAATTTCAGTAGTAACACGCATTACGACCAGACCAGGGTTGTCTTAAATTCAGCATAGGCCTAACTTAAAATAAGTCCCACCTGGTCTCATTTTCAGTCGTTCACTTGCCTTATTTTTAGACAAGATATTACTGCTGAAATTCAACATACCCTGTCTTAAAATTGTTGCATCTGAAAATCAGATCGCTTTTGCACCTTAAAATCAGATCTACTTTTTACAGTGTAGTTAGGCCCCACCTTGAGTATGCAGCCAGTGTATGGGATCCTAATGAATTAGGTTTGATGGGATAGGTAGGTGAAATATTTGAGAGTATTCTGTAGTGCATGATGCATGTATTAACCCCTCAAATAATATAGATACTAACAATCTAGTTGCATGAGACCCTTGCATGTTAGTAGTGTATGCTTGGTGATCTTCACCCCCTGCCACACACCCTCGCGGTGGCTTGCAGGGTATCGTGTAGATGTAGATGTAGATGTAGATTAAACCAATCTTAGGACTGTTGATGGAGGCTTCCGCGAATTGGTGCAGCTTGCGTAGCACGGTTTTCGGGTTGACCTCCGCGTCGATTCATCTTCATGACGATGAGAAGTCATGAAGATGAATCGACGCGGAGGTCAACCCGAAAACCTTGCTACGCAATCTTAGGACTGTTGACCGATGATGATGAGGTAGAAATTTAGACTTAATCTGTTAACTAATTTCAGGACAATATTTTCACTGATTTAATTAAAAATATTTTTCGAACTCTGATGGTAAACCATGATCATAAAATTAGAGAAATTGATTGCCGAACCGATAAACTCAGAATGTTCTTCTTTCCTCGTACAATTAATGATATGAGTAGCTGTAAATATAACCAATAGTATAAATACAATTGTATCAATGAATAGCATAGGTAGTTTCATGCTGGTATGAAAACTTTAAGAAAAGCCAACAAACAACATATTTTTCATGCTTGATTCGATATTTTTATCATTTTTCTATTTTTTAAGTTTAGATTATAATACAAGTACTAATCCTTTTATGTATGATAAGTAGTGGATATTTGGTGTGAATTCACCCCCTGCCACACATTAATGGTGGATGGCATGGCATTATATACACGTAGATAATAGTGATAAATGTTTAGAAAAAAATATTCATAATATTTTTTCGTCATATATCTCATACCACTGATATTGATTGAAATGCCGTTCGGATATATATCGGCACCTACATGTAACGGGTCCATGCGTAGTAGGAGTGGAAACTACACCACCCCATTCTCCGAGCCACGTTCAACCAAAGAGAAGGCCTCCTTTGTAGATGTTGAACTGTTTAGCAATCAATCATATCTGCATTAAATACTAATATATATATAGCATGTCTGCAGTCCTTTTTAGATGTTTATCCACATGCTAGATGACAGTATAATTTGTAATCTGTCATCCTCATGATATTCATAGAAATCTCTCCTTATGCAGGTAAACTTAGTAAAATGTGTGTTGTGCATATTTTGTTATAAAAAAAACCCTCTTCCACACACAATTGAGGTAGCTAACATGTTGGTCCGTAGATATAAATTTAGAAATAGGCGTAGGCATAGAAATAAGGAGTAAGGATCTAAGCATTTTCATTTGGAATATGCTGCCAGTATATGGGATCCCTACGAAATCGGTATAAATGGAACTTGAACGTGTGCAGCGAAGATCGGCAAGATTTGTAAAGTGACGATACGATAACCATACTAGCGTAACCAGTCTATAAAATGAATTAAAATGGGAATCATTATCAGATCGCAATTTTGAAATTTAGGCTTAATCTTTTAAATAAATTCCAATATTATATTTTCAGCCATGAACTGAAAAATATTTTGTGTATCCCAACTCACTATGGTAGACTGGACCATGATTACAAAATTAGAGAAATTGATTGCCAAACTGACAGATTCAAAATGTCCTTTTTCCTCGTACAATTAGGGATATGAATAGCGGTAAATATATCCTATACGAGTTTAGCAATGGATAACATTGGTAGCTGCATGTTGGTATAAGGACTTGAAGGTAACCCAACTAACAGCATGTTTTTGCATGCTTACTTTGCCATTTTTATCTTTTTAGATAGTGAAGTTTAGACTAATATATTAATATCAATCCTATTTTATGTATGATATGTAGTGCTTGTTTGGTGAGAATTTACCCCCTGCCACACACATTTAAGGTGGTTTGAAAGGGTTTATGTAGATGTAGATGATTTATGCCCGTTTAATTGTTAGCGCTGCGACCTTGTATAGTCAACGCCATTTGGCATAGAATTATTGCTAGCGAGCAGAATGTATTCTTGTAAGTAGTTAACAGATTTGTGATATTTTCACAATAATTAAATTACGAAAGCTATCTTCATATACTCCCATCCCTCCGATGTTTACAAAATCTGGTTCCTTGCGACATGTTTAATGAAAGTAATGTTAAAAATGACAACTGCGCAGTGGGTACCTTTAATTTTAGAATCATCATCGAATCTACGAAAATGTGAAGTTCTTCAACATTTTTGATTGCTAAAAAAAGAGACATTTTGAAATTACTCTTAAGATTGAGGCTACATGCAAAATGACGCAGAATATGGGTTAAAATTAAAAAAATAGCAAGTCAAACAAAAAATATAACGATGAAATATCAGAGCCTGTTTCCTGAATTACTGATAGCAGCCTTAATAATACTAATGATTAAAACTACAAAACATTTTTGCGTAATATTCTCATTTTAACATGCGAAGGATTACATTTCATAAGTCCGAGTGGTCGGAAAATTGCTATGTTGCTATTTACATCTACGCGATACCAGCAAGCCACCGTTAGGGTGTTGGCAGGGGGTGAAGATCATAATAATGCCTATGAAAACAGGTATATATTGGAAGACTCCTATACTAATATTCATCTACATCTAAATCTACACGATACACTGCAAGCCACCGCGAGGGTGTGTGGCAGGGGGTTAAGATCACCAAGCATGCACTACCGACATGCAAACAAGCAACTATTGGGTCTCATGCAACTAGATTGTTAGTATCTATAGTATTTAAGGGATTAATACATGCATCGTGCATTACAGATTACTCTAAAATATTTCCCCTTCTAATTCCTTTGCTATGATGCCTATTCTGTTCTCTTACGGGGGAAAAATGCCATTTTGAATCTATCTGTACGACAATCCATCTCTCTAATCTTATTTATCTGGTCAAATCTAGCGTAATACGCTGGTGTTTTTAATATGTGCCTAACATCTTCAGTAAAGCTATCCGATTTTAATTTCTGTAATAGATTTAATCTGTACTTTAACCTACGCTCTGATAATGATTCCCACCCTAATTCTTGTATTAATTCTGAAACACTACTTAACCTATCGTAACACCTTTTAACGAATCTAGCTGCTATACGTTGCACACTGTCTAGTTCTCTGATCGAACCTAATTCATTCGGATCCCATACACTGGCTGCGTACTCAAAGTGGGGCCTAACTAGTGAAAAGTAACATCGCTCTTTTGTCTTCTCATCACATTTCCCAAGTACTCTTTATATAAATCCTAGCTTTCTCTTCGCCCTGCCCCATATTTTTCGGATGTGTCTTCCCCAGGATAAATCATCATTGATTGTTACACCTAAATACCTTATGGTTTCAACACTTAGCCGTGTATGTTTGGTGATAACTCCCCCCCTGCCATTCACCCTCTAGGTGGATTGCAGTGTAGTCATTAGGTATAGATGCATGGATACAATTGCGGAAACGAAGCCCATGGAAGCATTAGGCCTATCAACATCAATTTTGACGCGTCAGGGGCCACCCCCCATTGTCAGAGAACCGACTACGCCAAAAATGGAAATATCGATTTAAATTTCAGCTCCGCGAGCGTCCGAGGGTTTCCTCCCAGGATCACAACTTGAGGGTTTTGAAGGGATTCTCGTAAATAAAAACAATGCATGGCAAGAAATATTGCAAAACACTTTGAGAAATAAATGCAAAAAATAGACTAAAAGTAGTGTTAATATTTTGTATTAGATCAGTTATAAGTATTGTTATGCATGCATAAATATTAAAAATAGTTAAATATGGAAAGAAATAAAATTATATTATATCAGGATTTCCGTAGCGAAAAATCTTCACCATGCCCGGGATCTGAAGCTGTGCCTCGGTGTTTACTAGCAATGGATATTATTTAATATACTACATAAGTAGGTACCTATATGATTTCCACGTCGAATTTAAAATTTTAGTTTGATGCCAGATGTTAAGCATCGGTCTTACATGATTTCTAATAAAAATCTCAGGACGTTTTTGAAGACAATCCAATTTTGAAATCATGCATATAATGAATGCGTCATGTCTCTGAATAATGATGACAGGCACCAAATACTCAAGTCTAAAGAGAAAAACCGAATTTTATTCGAATTTCCATTCATACGAAATGATTTTTCGGATTTAGGCAGTCTGCTCATTGTACGATGCGTTGGTAGTGATCCTCATTCTAGTTTATTAATGCACTCCTTCCGAACACTTTTTCTGCGTTCAGGGAAGAATTAGAACTTGAATGTTATCTTAACAAAAAAAAGAATATACATTTACATTACGAGACATTTTAACTATCTTAAAAATAAGACTGAACAGAAGTGAGTTGCATCCCGCAAGGTACGAGGATAACCTTTCTGTATAACCTTTCTGAATTCACATCTACATCTACATAATACCCTGCAAGCCACCACAAGGGTGTGTGGCAGGGGGTGATTGCTCACCAAACATGCACTACATATCATGCATAAAAAAGGAATAGTATTAATATAGTAGTCAGAACTACACTATTTAGAAAGATAGAAATTGCAAAGAAAACATGCAAAAACATTCTGTTAGTAGGGTTAGCTTTAAGTACTCATACCAACATGCAGCTACCAATGCTATTCATTGCTACTCTCCGATAGGACATATTTACCGTTATTCGTATCTCTTATTGTGCGAGGGAAAAAGGACATTTTGAATCGGTCAGTTCGGCAATCAATTTCTCTAACTTTATGATTATGGTCCAGTCTGCCATAGTAAGTTGGGGTTCGTAAAATATTTTTAACATCATCACTGAAAATATTGCCTTGGAATTTGTGGAAGAGATTAAGTCTAAATTTCAACCTGCGATCTGACAATGATTCCCATTTCAATTCATTTAATAGACTGGTTACGCTAATATAATTATCGTATCGTCCCTTTACAAATCTTGCCGATCTTCGCTGCATACGTTCAAGTTCATTACTTAGACCGATTTCGTAGGGATCCCATACACTGGCAGCATATTCCAAATGAGGTCTAACAAGGGAAAAGTAGCTGATTTCTCGTACATGATCGTCACATTTACCCAATACTCTTTTAATGAAACCCAGTTTGCGATTCGCTTGACCCATTATTTCACGAATGTGTTTACCCCAGGAAAGATCATTTGTCAGTCTTATTCCAAGATATTTAATGGATTCCACGTTTGTTAATTCATTATTACTTATTTTGTAAGTGGTAGGAGGAGAGCTATTCTTTTTCCAAAAATTCATTACAAGACATTTCTTAAAGTTTAATTCTAACTGCCACGTATCACACGGCATCAATTGATCGTCATCATCGGTCAACAATCCTAAGATTAGCTTGTCGCAGCCCTCGACTCGATTCTTACATCAGCCAACTATTTTCTATTCCTAACTATCGCGTCAATAAAAATCGAACTTGCAGAAACAATGCGAGGCTTAGAAAAAGGACTGTTTTATTTTTAATTCCGGAGCTCAACACGACCAATCACCACCCGAAGAGCACTGCATATACAGATTTTTAAAAACTTGTTTTGATCGATGCCGCCCATAAAAAATTCACGGGAATCGGAAGGCAAATTTTCGATATGGTGGACGTTCTCGGTCATCCCACCTGGATGCAATCACCCCAGAGAAGGCCAATGGTGGACTCTCGCACCGATATGATTAGCTTTCAGACCTGAAACCTCCTCAACGCTGCGAAACAAACGAGTCTAGAATCAAACAATCAGGCTAGAAATTGTACCACTTCCATTTAAACGAAAATCCAAAGTTCGAGTTCATTTTATGTATGATATATATGCAATATATATCATACATAAAATGATTAAAATAGCAAAGTAAGTATACAAAAACACTATTAGCTGGGTCAGCTTAAAGTCATTATGCCAAATACCTATGCTATTCAATGTTACAATTGTATTTATACTACTGGATATTATTTGCAGCTATTTATATCCCCAATTGCACGAGGAAAGAAGGGCATTTTGAATCTGTTAGTTCTGCAATAAATTTCTCTAATCTTATGATTATGGTCCAGTCTACTATAGTAAGTTGGAGGTCACAAAATATTTTTGACGTCATCAGTGGAAATGTTTCCTTGGAATTTAATAAAGAGATAATAAGTCTAAATTTCAACCTACTCTTCAATAATGATACCCAAGGAAAGGTAAAGGCACTGACGATGCTCTCTTAAAATGTTGTCAAGGTCTTTTTGAAGGATTTAATGTAAACAATAAAAATTCTGGCCTTTTTATTGATATTACAAAAGCTTTTGATTTTGTTGACCACACAATATAGTTAAATAAACTAGATGAAGCTGGTATCAGAGGTGTTCCTAAAAATTGGTTATTCGAGAGGCAGGACCCAATGTGTAAAAATAATGATTGTACTAGTACCAAGTAACCTTTTACTTGTGGAGTAACTCAGGGCTCGGTTCTGGAGCCATTATTATTTTTAATTTATGTAAATAACTTATGTTCTGGATTATTCCATGGAGAACTGACTTCATTCCCTAATGATACGGCATTGTTATCCTCAACACCTAGTACTACTGGCCTTGCACAAAAAGTGCAAAGTAATCTCGACAGACTTAAATATTGGTTTCTGGCTAATAAGATGTCCCTAAGTACTAAAACTATATTCACTTTAAAGAATGTACCAGTTCCAGATGTAAACATTTTCTACAGATGTTCTCGTTGCAAATTTTTGAATGGAAACATCTGTGTCAATTTGTCGAAAAAAGAACATGTTGACCAAATTAAATATTTGGGATTGATATTAGACAAAAGTTGTAACTGAAAACAGCATATCATCAAACTCAAATCTGAATTAATTCTGGTGCTAAGAAAAATGTATTTGTTAAGGTTAAGTGCCCTTTATCTGTTTTGAGATCTCTTTACTTTTCTTTTGTGAACTCAAACCTACAATATGGCGTTACTGGTTATCATGCTAACTAATCTATCGAAGACGAAACGATATCATGCGAAGGCTAGGCTACTCTGTCCGGTATCTACAACACATGTGACCTGCACGTGACCCTATCATCTAGCATATTTCCATGTAGTAGCCTAGATGAATGTCAATAGTGCATGTTAAGTACTCTTCGCCCTCTATCACACACCCCCGAGGTGGCTAGCAGGGTATTACGTAGATGTAGATGTTCAACTTTTTGCATGCTAACATGGCCGATATTAACCTCCAACAAAATGTAGTCCTCAAAGAGGAATTGATACAAATATTTCTGTTTCCCTCCCAAAATTTCGCGGCCATAACAGAGCGTTGGCGACTCGACGCAGGGGTTGAATTGAAACACAACTCCAAACAGAGCATTCAATTTTACTCCATGACCTCCCCTGCCGTCCAAACATCCACCAGAATCCAAAAACACACGCAGAGTGTTCCGTTACACCTACGAAAGTGAGAGGCACAGGTAAAATATTAACAAATACGCGAGAGGTACAAGGAGCTAGGAAGATACGTCCGAATGTAATAGGAAACTGTTTTCTCCTTAGGGATGCATGCAAAACTAAAAGATTGGAACTTACGAGAGAATCTAATTTTGACCGATTGCTTAAGCACTTTCTTGAAATAAGTACAGCGTTTTTATATATTAGGTAGGAAAAAAAGCAGGTAACGTCTGTTGGTAGAATGGATTGTTTAGATGAACTGCAAGCTAGGCTACATCTCCTCATCATCCTACAAGCCACCCCTAGGAAAGAGGTGAATAATCACATGCAAATGCACCACTAGGTAACTGTTACTTAATAAGGAAAACTATTGACCACCAATTCACTGAGTACGTGCAACTGCACGATTAGAATCAACCAAAACACATTGATTTTACAAGCGAGAACGTCTCGTCATTCGTTGGAATGGGTTATGGGCTTTAATTTACGTAAACTATCTGTGATTTCAAGTCTGTCTTCGCTCTAATAGACCCTTCAGACCGGGAGGAAAGGTACAAGGACGGGAATGGAAGGGAAAAGAGAAAGAGTGGAGAGAAACCAGGCGTCGGCATTAACCTACCCTTAACGAAAAGGCATTAGGAGACCACGGTTCAACGTCCCATCCGACGGACTCGAATGTTTTCCTCAAATCACTCACGTAGTGGCCGGTTTACCAATGAAAAACTTCTTCCCATGCCGGGATCCGAACCCGGGTACTCCCAACGTTCTTGATTGATTCCGATATGGAATAATCCCGAACACAATGTAAAAACATGCGAGTGAGTCCTTAGTTACGTACCGGAATCAATCCCAAACAATTCAAGCACCCCCCCAGTACTCTATCCACTACACCATCTTAGTCCTACATCAATTGATGGGCTCTATAAGACAGTTCTTCAGGACTCAAATAGTTGCGGCCTTTGAGATGCGACGAAGGGGCTGAATCCCTTAACCTAGTCGCCGCTAAGGGTGGGGGGGCGTAAGGAAGAGGTATCCCGATATTAAATTGCATGCAAGGCGAGCAGGCGGCCTCAAGGTCTATTTTGAATGGCAATCCAATGCTTCACACCCTTTTCCCGGGGCTCCCCTCTCTCGTCGAGGGCCCGCATGAGAACGACCTCCGTCCTTACGGGCCCCCCTCTCCTCCCTCTCAATTTCCCCCCTTGGACCCGCGCCAGGGGCGGCGAACTCGGGAGGCTTGCACCCGAGGGTCGAGCCGCCTCCGTTTGATCCAGGCAATAGGCCCCGCTCCGATTAGACCTCAGACACTCGACCAGAATCAGTTCTTCGCATCGTTCTTCCGCGCTCGATGTGATATCAGAATACCAAGCATGAAGATTTGATGGATCTATATCTATATCTACGTTACACCCTGCAAGCCATATCTAGTGTGTGTGGCAGGGGGTTAAGATCACCAAACATACACTACTTGCAAGCAACTAACAACTACAGTGCTACTAATTCATTGAGACATTCTAGCGAAACATAGATATAAATATAGATCACGTGTAACTAGAAGTATCCACAAAGTAATGAAGTGATTACAGGTTAGAAAAGCATGTCTGTACATATATTTACCTGCATTTCCCAAGCATCTCCAAGCTACCTCTTTGAGTCGTGTGTTTTTCTCAGGTGTTAGGAATCCTTAAGGCATTATCAAACCAATCACTCAACCATTTTTCTACCCCTGTGATCTCATTGCTTCTTACTTACCTAAATGTTATTCCATGGATATTAGCGTTGCTAAATTAAAAACATATCTTCTGGAGTCAAAATTTGACTGTCTTTTGTTCTCTGTAAACTGGCTTTAGACACTAAACATTTAAAAGTTCCTCCTATACCATCACAAGGACCTTTTCCGTGTGTAGCTCTTTCCATGGAGAAGTTCACTTGTTACGAGAACCAATCAGAAGGCACGGTGCCACTTTAGGCATGGGCTAGTAGTGCTTAAACATGCTTCATCTATAGGAGAACACAATAGACAGCATAGCAAAGGGATAGGTAGGGGAAATATTGTTAGAGTAGTCTGTATTGCGTGATGCATGTATTAGCATTACTAACCCATGCATGGTAGGTAAATACAGATAAAAAATACTTAGATAAATATAATTATAATCAATAATCCTTTATTACTTCGTAGATACTAACCATCTAGCTGCATGTGTCCCTATTATATAACATGTTTCCATGCAGTAGCCTAGTTGCGTATCAACAGTGCATGTTTGGTGATCTTCACACCCTGCCATACACATTCACGGTGGCTTGCAGGTTGTAGCGTAGATGTTGACTAGAACAATATTTCACCTGCCTCTACTGTGTTCAATTTTGGAACACGGGAAAAATGTCACTTTGAATCTATCGGAACGACAATCAATCTCTCTAATCTTGTCGATCTTATCGAATCTAGTATAATACGCAAGGGTTTATAATATATTGCTAACGTCACCTACAAACATATTAGATTCGATTAGTTAACAGACATCCTATATTTCAACTTGCGTTCTAATATAATTTCCATATTAGATCTTCTATTAAACTCGTTATGCTTGTAATTAGAAGAGTGGATAAGTGTATGCGGATAGGCATACCAGATAGAAATTCCAGTCATTATACACTCTTATTGGTGAGATAATTGCAATTAGGAAACTTTATGACTTCCACAGTTTAGTACAAGAACTACAAAAATCACTTGTACCTGAAGTTGACAACCGGAACAGGTTGTTCTTGTAATAAACAGTTTAAGTCACAAAGTTTCTTCATTGCAATTATAGAACCCTTCCACCACGCCAAAGCTTCAATTTCGATTTAACTTATTGGAGAAGTGAGGGAGGGGACAAGAAAAGTGTAAGCAGGGAATTACATCTACACCTACATGTACGTGCTACCCTGCAAGCCACCATGAGGGTGTGTGGCAGGGGGTGAAGACCACCAAACATATACTATTGACATGCAACTAGGCTTTTACATGGAAGCATGGTAGATAATAGTCATATGCAGCTATATGGTTAGTATCCACATAGTGTTAAAGGGATTGGTTGATAATACATGCATCATGAACTACAGAATATTCTTATAATAGCTCACCTACCTATCCCTTCGATATGCTGCCTATTGTGCTCTCTCATAGTACGCGGGAAAAATGACATTTTAAATCTATCGGCATGACAATCTATCTCTCTAATCTTGTTAATCTGATCAAACCTAGCATAATACTCATGGGTTCTTAATATATATCTAACATAATCTGTGAACAAACCGGTTTCGGATTTAATTAAAAGGTTTAACCTAAATTTTAACCTGCGTTCTGTTAGTAATTCCCATACTAGTTCCTCTATTAAACTCGTAACACTTATACAATTATCATATCGGCCTTTAACAAATGTAGCTGATCTCATTTGCTGAACTCAGGGGTTCTTAATATAAATCTAACTTCTTCTGTAAAAAACGAAGTCAAATATCAAATGCAAGGAGCCAAGGAGAGGTCAAATGGATTCAAGGTAGTACGGTGATGTCGAGGATGGGGGAAGGTACCGAGAACTTAACGTCATTCACAATATGACCACGGGTTGAATTTTTCTTATTCTCCAGCTCCTCTAAAATGCACAGCGTCTAGCCTTTGATCCCGAAGTGAAGTATTTTTGTGGTGAAATTTCTCGGTGCCCCTCCTCGCACAGGTGTTTTGCGAAAGATGACTGCCCGATTTTCCCCGTCACATAACATCTTTTGTATTCTTTGATTTTTATTTCAAATGACCTTCCTGTTCGAACAACGTGTGTCACGTCGTAATAATGGCATTCCAGCAAATATAATCCTCCTCTCTCGAGTAACTCTATTCTGTCCTTGGTTGTGCTCATCATGCTCTTGAAATTTTTATAATTGCAAAATGAAACCCTGCATTTGTTCTTCGGGAAATCCCCGGGAATCCTCTCCGTAATCTCTACAGGATACGAGATTTTGCACCTATTTCCCAGAGTCAAACTTGAAATATTTTCAGCGTTGTAAATTCCTATCATCACGCATAAGAGACGTTTCTTCCCTAGGAGTTTGTAAAAGGGTTCCGCTATATAGCCAGTGCTTCTGGCAATATGTTTAATGACTTCCAAATCTCTTCTGAAACATTCATCAGTAAGTGGGATGTGTACAGTCTGGTACCATTGAATGAAATGTTGAAAGCTTCCGCGACAAATGGTGGCGGGAGATGAAATAGATAATATGGTTATGGATAGATGAAAGGACTACGTGGACTCCACAGCATTTTTATTGGGACGACTTAGGTTTCGATATGAGTTTTTTCATTTGGAATATGCTGCCAGTATATTAGATTCCTACGAAATCGGTCTAAATAATGAACTTAAACGTGTGCAGCGAAGATCGGAGACTTTGTAAAGGGACGGTACGATAACCTTATAAGCGTAAACAGTCTACTAAATGAATTAAATTGTGATTCATTGTCGGATCGCAGGTTGAAATTTAGGCTTAATCTCCCAAACTAATTCCAAGACCATATTTTCAGTGATGACATTAAAATATTTTGCGAACCCCAACTTACTGTGGTAGACTGGACCATAATCACAAAATTAGAGAAATTGATTGCCGAACTGACAGATTCAAAATGTCCTATTTTCCTCGTACAATTAGGGATATGAATAACGGTAAATATATCCAATACGAGTGTAGCAATGGATAACATTGGTAGCTGCATGTTGGTATAAGGACTTGAAGCTAACCCAACTCACAGCATGTTTTTGCATGTTTGCTTTGCTATTTTTATCTTTTTTAGTGAACTTTAGAACAGTATATAAATACTGATCCTTTTTTATGCATGATATGTAGTGCATGTTTGGTGAGAATTCACCCCCTGCCACACAACTTTATGGTGGCTTGCAGGGTATTATGTGGATGTAGATGATGATGACACTACGGGTCGAAACCTAGGTCGTTCCATAAAACTACTGTGGAGTCCACTAACTTCCTTCATTTATCCATAATGGAAAACTTTCACCATATCTCGCCCGAATTTGTTTCCTCTATCGATAATATGGTTCGTCAGTTGAGTCGGGTACTCTGCTTCGTGAACTGATAGGTGAGAATAATGAGCAAATGGAAGAAAAGCTCGTAATGGCGGGATGGTGCAGTATTGCTGCTGACATAACAGGTATTTAGTTTACGTTGCGAGGCATGAGGAATATTCGTCTCCTGACCTTACCATTGCATTTCAGAGACCTGAAGCTCTAGTAAACATGCACATATTAATAATCTCCTATGAAAACCATGAAAGCTCGTAAAGTCACCTCCTCTAAACATGATATTAATAGTCGATTTATAGGCTCCTAAACTTCCTACTTGTGGAGCCCTCTGCTACTGCGAACATGACGCGTAGTTCGCGCGACTATGGGCCAACTTCACAGTACGCTCAGCAAAATGAATATTAACTGTTTTTAAATGCATCAACTGAATACATTTTTTTAAATTAAATAAAGAAAAGTAAATCATGAAAAAATAAACTGAATAAATGTAAATGTATCAGATACTACTTGGAAATGTGATGAGAAGACCAAAGAGCGATGCGACTTTTCACTAGTTAGGCCCCAACTTATATAGGGGTATATCAAAAGAAGAAGAGAGAAAATCGCTTAGCAAGGATTTAGATACAATTTAAGAGTCTTGAGACAAATGTCAGTTAGAATTTAACCTTAAAAAATGTGTAGCTATCAATTTTAGGAGGAGGAATAATTCGATAGAGCGATCCTATGAAATTAATAACACGAAGATCGAAGACGTTGAAACCATAAGGTATTTAGGTGTAACAATCACTAAATATTTATCGTGGGGAAGACACATCCGGGAAATATGCGGCCGAGCGAAGAGAAAGCAAGGATTTATAAAAACAGTACTTGGGAAATGTGATGAGAAGACAAAAGAGCGATGTTACTTTTCACTAGTTAGGCCCCACTTTGAGTATGTAGCCAGTGTATGGGATCCGAATGAGTTAGGTTTGATCAGATAACTAGACAGTGTGTAGCCTAGAGCGGCTAGGTTCGTTAAAACGTTATACGATAGGTTGAGTAGCGTTTCAGAATTAATAAAAGAATTAGGGTAGAGCGTAGGTTAAAGTACAGATTGAATCTATTAGAGAAATTTCAATCGGTTAGCTTTACTGAAGATGTTAGGCACATATTAAAAACACCAGCGTATTATACTAGATTCGACCAGATGAATAAGATTAGAGAGATAGATTGTCGTTCTGATAGATTCAAAATGTCATTCTTCCCCCGTACTATAAGAGAACAGAATAGGCAGCATAGCAAAAGGATAGGTAGGGGAAATATTTTAGAGCAGTCTGTAGCGCAGGATGCATATATTAACAACCAATCCCTTATTACTATGTAGATACTAACAGTCTATAGACTATGTTTGCCATATATAACTATAGTTGCCTGAGACCCTATAAGTAGCATGTTTGCATATTTATAGTGCATACTTGGTGATCTTCACCCCCTGCCACACACCCTCCTGGTGGCTTGCAGGGTATCGTGTGGATGTAGATGTACTTGTTAATAAGCTTTCATGGTGTGCACGGTCTTCTTGGAAACGTCCGAAGCACCACCTGCGGGCAGGGAGAGGAAATACCCTTGATATCACGCGCATAATTTACCGGCAATTAATTATAACGCAATATTTTGCCGTCTCGTTTTTGCGCAGTTGAATTTTTTTTATTGAATGAGGAAAAATACTTGCTGTCATATTAAAATCGGATGGATTAAAACACGTACTCCAGAAGTTATTTACTTTCCATCAAAATATTAGGAAACTTCTCTATTGTTGGCTCGGGGGGCTCGGGGCAAACCAATTGTCCGGAGCCGGTCGCCGGCTTTCGGCCGCAGTAGAGAGACTTTGATATCCCTCCTTCATCTCTTGATATCTCCTTATGCAGACCGCTCTTCACATAAAAAATGAATGTTCTAAGATTTTAATTATTCATTTAGTTACACATCAAATTTTGGGGTTTGGGTTACTTCATAGTTGTTTGATGGATCACGAACCCTCCAAGACGCTTACCAAACTCGATCCATCGGGCTTAGCATTCGAAACATTAAACCACCGGTCATAATATGTGAAATGCATTTGGAAAACGAGAGGTATGAAACTCATTATAGCTATACAAGTCCCCTGTTCTGGTGAAATAAATTCTACTGTAGAGAAGGTTTACATACTGAGGAAAGATGATTAGGTAATTGAAGTCCATTTTTTCAGTTGAGGTAGTTTTGCACTCTAAGAGGGTACGTTATCACAAGGAACGCAAAAATCTAGTTAACTTTTGAAAACGATAGGGACAGAATGGGACCGACCAGTTTATGAAAAGAAAACTAGTAATATTTCTTCTTTTCAAAAATCCGACACTGAGTGCACACGAAGAGACCTTGCCAACTTCAGCAACTAATTCTCCGTATCGAAATTATATGCAGCGGAATATAAATCCTATTGAAGAATATTAGCCAAAATATGTCCCCAGACCCCGATGGAATTTGGCCAGTGCTCACAAAAAATTTGTCTTCGAAATTGCTCCAAAACTCAAAGTAATTTCAATAATTCCATTTCAGCGCCATAGTATGTTCCTGAAGACTATAAAATAAAAAGTGTAACCACGATTTTTAAAAGCAGTAACAGGGAACAGCAATGCAATTACAGGCAAATATCACTAAACTCAATTACCTGTCAAATGCTAGAACATGCATCAGTGACTTCAATTATGGGATACCTCGAGAGTGAGGAATTGTGATGATAAAACAGCATGGGTTTAGTAAGGCCAGATCCCACGAAAAACCACATGGCCTTTTTGTGCTTCATACTCTAGTTTTGGATGAAGTTCACGTCCAAGTAGAATACTAACTCGTTATGCTAGTAATGCAATTATAAGCGTATGCAGATAGGCTCTTGGAATTAGAGCGTGCACTAAGAAGATCGCCAAGGTTTGTGAATGGTCGTTATGATAAAAGTGTTAGTGTCACTCGGTTATTAGAAAAACTTGGATGGGAATCATTAGAGCGTAGATTAAATTTAGACTGGATCCTGTGAACACATTTAAAGCTGATTTTTTTACGGACGACTTTAGAAATATATTGAGAACGTTCGTGTATTTCGCCGGATTCGGCCACGAAAGTATAATTATGGAGATACTGTCATACGAATAGATTTAAAATAACTTCCATACCACGAATAATTAGAGATTATCATAGGCAAGAAAATAAGCAGTTAGGTGCGTTAATTGTAAGTAGTAGTTTGAAGTGCTTGATCATAGTCCGATTACCGATTAATCTCCTGAAGAAATTTAAAACGTACAGGCTCACCGAAGATGTCAGATATAAATTAAGAACCCCTGCTTACTATACTAGATTTGTCCAGATAAATAAGATTAAAGAGATATATTGTAGTACCGATAGATATAAAATGTCATTTTTCCTGTGTACCATTAGAGAGCGTAATAGGCAGCAAAGCAATAGTTAGGTGAAGTAATGTTGGTGTAGTCTGCAGTGCATGATGCATGTTGCAGCATAACAAACCGAGGCATGCTAGGAAAATACAGGCAAATACATTGAGAGAAAAGCTTCTATAAGCAGTAATTACGGCATTACTGTGTAGATAATAACCTCTGTTTGCACGTTACTCTTATATCTAACATATTCCCATAAAGTAGTGGCACTTTAGATCTTAGTTGCATGTAAGTAGTGCGTGGTTGGCGAACCTCACCCCCTGCCACACACCTTAGCGGTGGCCCGCAGGGTAATACGTAGATGCAGTCTACCCGTACTAAGTGGTGCAAGTGTGACACCCGAGTGGACGGCCCCCGTGGTGGAAGTTCGACGGGGGCAAAGGAGGTCGGTGCGGGCCCTCCCCCGCCTCGGTACGCCCCCTGGCACCGAGAGGTGGCACCACCAGCGAGGGTGGGCGGTGAGGAGGGGGTGGAGTGGGGGGGGGGGTTGATCGCCACCTGCCTCCCCCTCCCCTTCCGTCTGGATCGCGCGAGATGCTCGCCGGAGACAAGAGGGAGGGCGAGATAAAGGTCTGAGCCGGTGTCACCTGCGCCCGGGCCCACCGATGCTGCAAGAGGGCCCCCATCCTCTTGGTTTCGTTTCGGGGGCCCCACAACTTCAGAATTCGAACGCACCATCTCAACATACCTAACATAATATTATTATTAATGATACCTCGGTCAGGGAGGGATCAGCTGGATACGAAATATTTCTAGATGCTACCGTCTCCATTTACCTTACACAGCTTACATAGCGTTTCACACGATACTTGATCCAGCACAAGACCTAGTGTGCTAGTCGCTACTTGATATTGAGGACGGAATCTAGTATGATTGGAACCGTCCTGGGAGGTTTCACACGATCATTGACCTTGTGCTTGCTATGAATCGGTTATTCCATATAATTCCATACTAATTAAAAAAAGAGAAGCTCGCACAGCGTCTGTAACGTGACTTGATTGGTCGATGGCTACTGGGCTACTAGGTCCTACTAGAAATCTAGTACCGCATCAAGTATGAAATCCAGTAGCTCAGCGAGTATACTAGCTAGCATGCTTGCTAGCCAGTATACTGGTTCTATTGACACGATACTGGAAAGCTAGCACACTAGCGAGTATACTAGACCTTGTACTGGATCAAGTATCGTGTGGACCGGGCTTTAGTTCCGAATACTTCATAAATCAGTGCATTTAAACAGACTCTTCTCCTAATTTCTGTACTTATTTTACTCACTATTCTTCCTTCAATCGCCCTCTTCGAAACACTCGAATTTTATTACACGTTCCACCATCTCACGCTGTTCCCTCACCATTCTTTCGATCAACATCCTCTCTTTAACTATCAGCACTTACTCTATGATCTTCCTTTCCACCCACCAAACTTTCTCTATCCCTCTTCACGCCCACATATTGTTTTCTTTCCAGAAATATTTGACAAGGTTTACAATAAGCTAATATTTAAGTTTTGGGCATGTGGAATCAATAAAAATGTAGTATATTGGCTAAGTGACTTCCTTTCCCATCGCGATGAGAATGTAATAATGGGCGGAAGCAGTTATGATATGGCTAGGGTGGCCTTCATCGTTCCGCAAGAAAGTGTTATAGGTCCCGTATTATGCATCTCTTACATAAACGACATCACTAATAAAATTTCCTGTCACCTAAGACTATTTGTTGAAGGTGCGGTCACCTATCGAGAAGTGAGTACAAAAACAGACTCGGTCGCAACCGATCTTAATCCATTCACTTCTTGGTGTCAAGACTATATTAGAACTAAATATTTAAAACAATGCACCATAATACACTTTAAATGTTAGATAAATGGGGTGAAAATCACCATACATGCACTACTGATTTGCAACTAAGAGCTACAATGATACTGCTGCATGGAAACTACAGGAGTCACGTGCAACCAGATGATTAGAGTCTACATGGTAACGAAGGCATTACTGATTAGAAAGATTCTCTAAATATATTAAACTGTATTTCCCTGGCATGCATAGATTAGTAATTTCAAAATATACTACATACTACTCCAGCAATTTTTTTCCTTCCTATCCCTTTGCTAAGCTGTAAATTGTGTACTACTCGGGAAAAAACATTTTACCTATCGGCACGACAATCTATTTTTCTACTCCTGTTTATCCGATCAAACCTAGCATAATACGCATAGGTTCTTAAAATATATCTAACGTCAACTGTGAACAAATCAGCTTCTAATTTACTTAAAAAGTTAACTTAAATTTTAACCCGCGTTCCGGAAGTAATTCCAATCCTAGTTCTTCTATTAAACTCGTAACACTAATACAATTATCAGAACGGCCTTTTTACAAACCTGGATGATCTCTTTTGCACACGCTCTAATTTATTTATCATACTTTTCTTTTACGGATTCCAGATACTAGCAGAATATTCTAAATGAGTCCTGACTAGTTATAATGGAGATGCTATTCAAATGAACAGTCCAGGCCATTAAGAATTAGTGAAGAGGACCACCGTACTCTCTTTCGTGATCTCTATTGTTACCGTCAGCTGCTGGCGGCAAGGGGTTTGTTTTGCGTGGGTAGGGGGGGCGTTCCCCTGTAATGGGGGGGAGGGGTAGGACCCTGCTCTGATCGGGAGGACACGCGTGCCTGGCACTTAAGCACGTAGGGATCAGAAGGCACGCCGAACACACTGTCTGACCAAACAGCACAGAACTCCAACCTTCCCCCACTGAGCGACCTGCAAGCTAACTGGAGTGTACGTGGCAAGTGGTAAACCATATTAAAAACTGTGCTGGCATACATGCTACTAGACAATAGGAGGCACTGATATTATCATGACATGCACCGTAAAATTGACAGCAACATGAAAGACATTGTTGGAAGCATTCGAAGTGTGGTGCTACAGAAGAATGATGAATATGACATGGATCGACCAAGTGAGTAATGAAGAAGCCCCATGAAGAGCGAGAGAAAATTAATTAAATAATAAATACTTCGTTTTCCACATGAAATGTATTAGCACTCATGAGCCTGACGTGGAAAAGAAAGTATTTAATTCTGAAGAAATTCCAAAAATTAACTACCGATACCATTATTTTTATTAATGGGAAAAAAGATAAGACTTCTTAAAACCCTATGAAAAAGACGGTACAACTTAATTGGCCATATCATGAGACATAATACCCTGATAAAGACGATCATTGAGGGACAAGTGAACGGGAAGAATTGAAAAGGCAGATCGTGCATGAAATATGTGGAATAAGTTGTAAAGGATGAAGTTGTGTTTTCAACCCGAAGGTTGGTTTTTAATAGGTAAGGGTAGAATTCACCCCATACTAAGCCATTGGCGTGTGAAATTCACACAATCGAAGAATGGGGGGCCAGTTCCTTTCGCTGGGCCATCTTCGATTTCCTACGAAGTTCTGACATGTAGAAAATCGAATCGCGAGGATTTTAGGTGGGGGATGTCCATAGAGACTCTTGCCCGGGATATGATCCCGGGACCCTCCGGTCAATAGCTCAGCACTCTACCCACTAGGCCAGGAAAAGGTTGGGCGGGTATCAGAAAAATGATACCAATATGAAGAGGTTAGCTGATAGGAGAATCGTCTGGAGAGCGGCGTCAAACCAATCTCAGGATTTTTGACTAATGACGCTCCAGAAGTCTGCAAATAATAGGCAAATATGAAGGAATGTAACTTGAATACAGTTGAATAATTAAGGTCATAGACGAAGATTTACTGACTCAACACCCAGAGGAGGACCACATAGATAGATATTGCAACGTCGGTGGTTGTACATATGACCGCGGAGGAAGTCCCGTGAATATTAAACTAACGGCATATGGTATAGCAAGCGTCAACTCATTCAGACGGCCGGCCTAGAGCGGCAGTTCAAGATCAGCGTCCCCGAGAATAGAGTCACAAGGCCTGCTAGAGGTTTCCGGAGCACGAACACGCGGTCTCTCGGAAATTTCAATTGCTTCCCTTATAATTCTAGGAAATTTACTTTGGAAAAGGAAAGCAACAACCAGATTTCCTTCTTGGACGTCAAAGTTACCAAGAAAGAAGACGGATCCCTGGGTCACTCGGTTTATCGGAAGGCGACCCACACAGATCTCTATCTCCATGCCTCCTCTCATCATCATCCGCAGCAAAAGAGTTCTGTGATAACCAGCATCTTTCACCAGGCTCGAACTATTTCCGACCAACAATCGCTTCCTGAAAAGGAGAAACATCACCTAGCTACCCTGTTAAAGAAAATATCGCGAGCTCTCGCGAAGCATAATATACAAACTAGATTCGGATGCGACCGTAAATTATCCAGTTTCCTCATCAGAGCGAAGGAATACTCCCACCCGGAATCCACGAAGGTGTTTAAGGTTCTCTGCAGCTGTGAAAAATCCTACGTAGGGCAAGCGAAGAGAGCTGTGCAATGCCGAATGAAAGAACATTCACGGGCTCTCAAAACGGACAAGGGGAGAAATCGGCCATTACGGAGCACGTTGCGATGGAACCTAACCGCTCCGAGAATTTAATGGAACCAGAAATCCTCGCGAGGGAAAAGCGCTATTTCCCTAGAATTATAAGGGAAGCAATTGAAATTTCCAAGAGGCCCAACAATATGAATAGAGGGGATAGCTACCCACTCTCCAACACCTGGAAACGAGTATTCACACGAACATCAACAGCAAATCAGCGAGCAGCGGCCACCTCAGAAGACGAGTATAAATAAGCGTCAACTTCGAAGCATTTTTCACTTCAGCCTGGCCTGAGGTCGCCCGCAGAAGTGTGGGCGAAACGTCGCCATTTTATCAGAATGACAAAGTGGAAGACTTCCGAAAGCTTTCTACATACATGAATTAACGTCGTATTTTCCGTAATATGGATTGATTTATATGTCAATCCCTACCACATCTTGTAAATAGAATTCGGAAATTACAAATTAGGGCGTGTCAATGAATAGAGAACTTCCTAATACCATGTAAAAATATTTTCTATATGTTCCTCGAATGATAATGGATAGCATTGCGAGAGGTAAGAAGTGCAATGAGCCGAGCACAGAATTGCAGTAAGAAAAGGGAGAGTTGAAGACGAAAACAAAAGCCGAAATCGCCAGATCTCTAAAGCCAAAAATGAGGAGCAGAATATCAATGAAATCAACATTTTCTGGACTTGGTCGGAACGTCAATTTCCTCTTCTTAACACTGTGAAAAAATAATGTTATCAAGTTGCACACTAGGAGTTTAGCACAAATGAAATTAAAATACATTTGTCCATATCCCATTTGAACGTCCCGTATGCAAAGTATGAACATTCTACTTACAGTTGGACAATAGGACATTGACGTGGATGAATAATCAAACTGAGGGTATGGGATGGTGCACAGTTCTCACATTGGAGGGAAGAACTCTAGAATTCACGAGTCCAGTGTTGGGAGGCATTGTGTTCTCCGAGAGAATTGACGCGGTGAATATATTTGAATCCGATTATGATAGCGACTCATATCCCAGGACTAATTCGCCAAACACAATAACGCACACTCACGTGGTTAGGCTCACTGATAACTGAAGTAAGTTATCAATTTTATGGCCTTAAACTCATCTTGTAATTTGTCGATCCAACGCGAAAACTCGAATAGAAAAATGCAGACAACCTTCCTGCCTGCCATAAAGGGAGAACTTTAATAGCATCCGTTCGCAGGTATAACAAAGAGGTTGATTGTTGCTCTCGAGTTTATGACTACCGGTCAGATCACTATGGATTGTGAATGACCTATCCACATTTCATAAGGCCTTAGGAGATTATCTGTCGGCGAAAAATAGTTCCAGATTTCGACTCAGTGTTTATAGTAGTGCTGCATACACAATACTACCAATACTGACCATAAATTTTTGTCTTAGATTATTCCGGGAGAGCTTCACAACGAGCCACTCTGTATTATGGATCCATATAATTTTGGATTCCAGCATTTATTTTCATAAGTTCTGAAGGAAATAGAAAATGAATAATACGGAGAAAAACATATTAAAGCAAGGTAGGAAGTAATCGACTCTAACAATGAAACAGGCAAAGACTATAGAATATAATTTTTTGGATTAGTGTGGAAGGTAGGGCATTACTATCATATTCCAATGGAAGATCCGAACAACCAGTCCATTAGATGATCTAAAATGGGAATCATTGTCAATTCGCAGGTTGAAATTTAGACTTAATATCTTAAATAAATTACAACATAATATATATTCTGTGATGACGACAAAAATATTTTGTGAACTCCAACTTACTATGGTAGACTGGACCATAAACACAAATTTAGAGAAATTGATTGTCGACCTGACTGATTCAAAATGTCCTTCTTTCCTTGTACAATTATGGATACGAGTAGCTGTATATATATCTGATTGCATTGAAGTTACCAGGACGCACCACTCCCAAGTAATCTATCTACATCTACATCTACATAATACCCTGCAAGCCACCACGAGGGTGTGTGGCAGGGGGTGATTTCTCACCAAACATGCACTACATATCATGCATTAAAAAGGAATAGTATTAATATAGTAGTCAGAACAACACTATTTAAAAAAAAGATACAAATTGCTAAGCAAACATGCAAAAACATTCTGTTAGTAGGGTTAGCTTTAAGTACTCATACCAACATGCAGCTACCAATGCTATTCATTGCTACTCTCTGATAGGACATATTTACCGTTATTCGTATCTCTAATTGTTCGAGGGAAAAAGGACATTTTGAATCTATCAGTTCGGCAATCAATTTCTCTAATTTTATGAATATGGTCCAGTCTGCCATAGTAAGTTGGGATTCGTAAAATATTTTTAACATCATCACTGAAAATATTGCCTTGGAATTTGTTTAAGAGATTAAGTCTAAATTTCAACCTGCGATCTGACAATGATTCCCATTTCAATTCATTTAATAGACTGGTTACGCTAACATAATTATCGTATCGTCCCTTTACAAATCTTGCCGACCTTCGCTGCACACGTTCAAGTGTAATGGCACCACGCTCGCCTCAGGATGGACATCACGAGGCGTTCGCAGCTATAACGACGGTTTTCAAAAACCGCGTTGATATCATTGTGAAAACAGACCGATCCTTCGCTCGCCAACCCTTTTCCCGTCGACGTCGGTCATCGGCCACCATATGGCATCCGCCGCCGCCGGCTGGTCACCGACCGACGGCACGCACCCACATTAACTCGACCGGCGCCGAATAAAGAAAGACGGAATTGAAACAAAATTAGGGGTGGGGTCGTTTCCTTCGGGAAAGTTATAACAACTCGTGCTCCTCGGCGCGCGCGGAGGAAGGATACGGGAAAGGTCAAGCCCCAAGGACACACCCGCCGAGGAGTTGGCCGTTTCCGGATTCCGCGACCATGTAGAAGAAGAACCGTGTCCTGAGCCACAGATGCCGGCCGGAAAAAACGGACAATCTCCCCCTCGCTAAAAACTAAAATGAGTGATGCGTTTAGTAGTGACTTAGGAAGCAACGCCTACGGAGCCTCTAAGACCGTCGCCCAAATACTTGTCTGTGTATGCATTGCCTATTATGCTAGATTCGACCAGACAAATAGATTAGAGAGATAAGTTGTCGACGTCATCATCATCAAGGGTCAACAATCCTAGGATTGGTTTGACGCAGCCCTCCAATCGATTTTTCTATCGGCCAACCTCTTCATTTTAACGCAGTTCCTCTCTTTCACGTCCTTTACGACCTGTTCTACGTAACTCATACGAGGCCTGCCTTTTCCAATCTCCCCGTTCACTTGACGATTCGACGATTGTCTTCATCAGGCCGATTAAGTTGTCCCGTCTTCTTTTTATAGTTTTCAGCAGACTTCTCTTTTCTCCCACTCTTCTTAGGACTTCTTCATTTGTCACTCAGTCGATCCATTTTATCTGCATTATTCTTCGATAGCACCATATTTCGAATGCTTCCACCCTTTTCTTCTCCGCTGCTGTCCTCGTCCATGCCTCACTGCCGTAAAGAAACATGCTCCAGATGTATGTTCTGATGAATTGCTTCCTTACTTCCAAGCTTGTATTTCCATCTGTAAGTAGACTCTTCTTCTGATAGAATGCCCTCTTTGCCTGGGCTATTCTACTCACTATTTCTTTCCTGCTTCGTCCAACGTAGGTTACTCTGCTTCCCTGGTAACAGAACTCTTTCACCTTAGGTTGTCGTACCGATAGATTTAAAATGTGATTTTTTCCGCGTACCATGATATATAACAATAGGCAACATAGCAAAGGGATAGGTAGGTGAAATATTAATCATCTAGCTGCACGTGACCCTATTATCTGACATGTTTTCATACATATCACATTTTTTAGGTTACATTTGTTGGAACCATATTGCGATAGTTTGGAAATAATTTCACTTAGTAATATTCCACAGGAAGTTTTATTTCATCCGACCCAGGGTTTCGCCTATTGCACAGTCAATATCAATGCAATAGTATAATTCTGGTCCGAAGAAATAAAACTTTCAGCGGAATATTGCTAAGTAAAATTCTTTCCAAACTATGTTTCCAGGTGTAGCCTAGTTGCATATCAATTATGCATGCTTGGTGATCTTTACCCCCTGCCACAATCCTCGTGGTGGTTTACAGGGTTTGCGTAGCTATAGATGTTGCTTAAAAGACCTCTCTCTCATCCCTCCTTCTCTCACAATTAGACTAGTCGCGGTGGGGCGGGCTTGCCTATTCCTCTGACTCCTAAATCTCATAGCCACTGGTTGTGCGATACACATAATACCGTGCACCCCACTGCTAGGGTGTGTGGCAGGGATAAACCATCATCAGGCATTCATTTTAAATCAAAGGAGAATTAAATTTACACTTACAACCATACAGACCTGCCAAAATACTTGTCTGTGCGTTATTGACTACAAACAACTTAGTAGTAAAACTAGATTGTTACTCTCTACAAAGTGGTGTAATAGTTACTGATTAGTCGAGCCCGGCATCCTTTCGGGTTGCATCCGGGTGCGTTGTTTTCTCCGCTAGTTTCACCAGCTCTCCTGCTGGCATCCTCAGGTTAAGGTGGACACCAGAAGAAGAGCTGGAGAAGTGTTGTGAGAAAAGAACGCACCCGGACGCAACCCGAAAGGATGTCGGGCTCAAGTGTTAAATTTCGTGAAAACCTGAGATTGAACATTTATTTAAATATATTAATTAATTTATATTTTTCAAATAGCGCTTGAGCTAGTAATACTAATACATGATCATGTCAAAAAAAATCACCGGAGACTACTCCTGTAATTCTAAATCTAAAATACCCATTATAATGCCCTCCTCACATATTCGTTGTAATCTATTATTGATGTCACTAATTTTGCGCGAAAATGAAATTTTTTACCTCCCTCTCTCACTAACTATCTCCCTAATTTTACTTTAATGATCTAACCAGCCATAGTACAGCCGGGGTACCCCGACTGTAGAGAGGGTGTACCCAACCGCCCCAGCGGCGGCGGGGTAAATCCCTCGCCGTTCAATCCCAGGGTCCCGGGTTCGAGTACAGCCCGGGGAGGATTTACACTCTCCGGGGCATGGATGTTTGTGACGCTTACCTAGTCAAATGGAAGAGAGGACTGAGTCCCTGACCCCGATTCATATGCGAACAAAACTTTGCATTTCTAGTTTATTTCTATCTTGTGTCTTATTCATCTGCAACTACATCTGCAAAATACCCTCCCTGCAAGCCCCCATAAAGTTGTGTGTCAGGGGGTAAATTAACTCCAAACATGCATTATATATCAGGCATAAAAATAATTAGGAATTATATTCCAGTCTAAACTTCACAATTTAAAAAAATATCAAAGCAAGCTTGTAAAAACATAATTCTAGTAGTATTAGCTCCAAGAGCTTTCACAAACATTCAAACCACCCATGCTATCCATTGATACACTTGTTTTATAATATTGGATATATTTACAGCTATTCCTATCCATAATTGTGCGGGGAAAGAAGGATATCTTGAATCTGTCATTTCGGCCATTAATTTCTCTAATTTTGTGATATCGTCCCGTCTACCATAGTAAGTTGAAGTTCGCAAAATATTTTTAACGTCATCAGTCAAAATATTATCCTGGAATATATTTAAGAGATTAAGACTAAATTTCAACCTACGGTCTGGTAATGATTCTCATTTTAGATCATCTTAAAGACTGGTTATTTGGAGCTTCAAGGAGTTATTCCAGCTCAAAGACCGCCACACAAATGGCCTCCCCCGTTTTCGGAATCAGTTTCCCTTCGGCGTGAGTGGGCGACCGATTCCGAAATGATGGTTTTCTCGAGCGAGGGCAGATCCCATGGCAGCCAGTGGCGCCCTGAGGCCCTAAGGGACCTTCAACCGATCCAAGTTCTTGCGCCGCCTTCGTTTCCCGGAAAGAGTCGGTCCCGAGGCGTCCGCCTCTCGGATCTGAGAATCCTACGACTTGCTCAAGTGCCGATCCGTCAGTCTCCGCCCTCTTAAGGCTGTGCGATTCTACTATCTATCGTCTTCAATATGCACTCGTTATCGCGACAAGATGTTAAGGTGCGTTAACAGTGTACTTTTATGACATCCGCGAATTGCGGGATATATCGCTATCGCTACATCTACACGATACCTAGCAATCCACCGCGAGGGTGTGTGGCAGGGGGTAAAGATCACCAAGCATACACTATTGACGTGAAACAAACTACTAAATGGAAACATGCTACAAAATAAGGTCCCATGCAACTAAATGGATAGATACAATAGACAACTTTTTAAATTGAAAAAAAATTTTAGTACCTAATGAATTTTTGGAAAAAGGAAATCTTCTCCTCCTAGCAGTTAGAAAATAAGTAATACATCTACATCTACGTATAGCGCGAGTAACCACGATGGTGTGTGGCAGGGGGTGAAGATCATCCAACATGCAATATTGATCTGCAACTTGGATATTTAATGGAGACATGCTAGATAATAGGGTCACATGCAGCTAGATGGTTAGTATCTACATAATAAGAAAGGGATTATTGATTGTTATTACATGCATCATGCACTACAGACTACTCTGACTATATTTCACCTACCTATCCCTTTGCTACGCTGTCTATTGTGCTCTCTTATGTAACGTGGGAAAAAATGACATTTTAAATCTATCGGTACGAAATCTATCTCTCTAATCTTGTTAATCTGATCAACTCTAGTATAATACGCTGGGGTTCTTAACATATATCTAACGTCATCTGTGAACAAATAGGTTTCGAATTTACTTAAAAGGTTTAACCTAAATTTTAACCCGCGTTCTGATAGTAACCACGTATAGTATGTGGATAGTACCATGGCTTAAAGTCCCATCCGACGGACGGAGTATTGAACTTGAAATGCCCTCCACTAAGCACTCAAGTGGGGCCGGTTTTCCATTGAAAAATCCGCCACTGCCGGGAATCGAACCCGGGCCATGGGATGGGAGGCCAGTACTCTAGCCACCACACCAACCCGATCCCCCTCCTCGTTACTTACTCGGTCGATCCAATTTATCTTCATCATTCTTCTGTAGCACCACATTTCGAATGCTTCCACCCTTTTCTTCTCCGCTACTGTCAACTTTCTGGTGCATGCCATGATAATGTAGTGCCTCCTATTGCCTGGTAGCATATTAGCAAGCACAGTGGTTCACCACTTGCCACATACAATCTAGTTGGATTGCAGGTTGCTCGGTGGGGGAAGATAGGGTTTTCTGCTGCTTGGACTGACAGAGTGTCCGCCCTGCCTTCCGTTCCCTGCGTGCTTCGTCAGATCAGGCGAAGTAAAAGTTACATCGGGTGTTCCCCAGGGAAGCGTGATAGGCCCAATTTTATTTCTTCTCTTCCTGAAGTGCCAGGCACGCGTCACCTACCGAATCGGAAGTCCCGATCAGTGCGGGGTCCTATCCCTCTCCCCCATTACAGGGGGACACCCCCCCCCCTTCCCCAAACACCCAAAACAAGCCCCTTTGCCGCCAGAAGTTGAACGTAACAATGAAGACTACTCTGTCTCTCCGCCCATGCCTCACTGCCATAAAGAAACATGCTCCAGATGCGATATCAACCTATATCCCCAAACCACCCAATATATCGCTATCAACCAATACCATGATGTCCCCTTATTAACCGATATTTGATAACAACCGATATAGCAATATCACGCGATATCCCGATATGAACCTACATTCGATATCAACCGACATCACGCGATATCAGGGTTAGCCTGCGATATTACTGATTTGCATCGCGAAGTCGATATATCGACTCTTCGTAAATGAAATAGCTGCTAACTTTTGTTTTGTTCCACAGAATTATTTTCTTGGTACGACATGTTTCGACACACCGGTGTCATCATCAGGTACCTGATGATCTGTGGAAGGAAACAAAGTTTGTATTTCATTTACAAAATTCAAACACAATTCGCACGTATATACATCTATATAATACCCTGCAAGCCACCATAAAGGTGTGTGGCAGGGGGTAAATTCTCACCAAACATGCACTACATATGAATTTAAAAAGGATTAGTATTAATATATTAGTATAAACTGCACTATTTGAAAAGATAAAAATAGCAAACTAAGCATGCGAAAAGGTGCTGTTAGTTGGGTTACCTTCAAGTCCTTTTAACAACATGCAACTACCTATGCTATGGATTGATTCACTCGTATTGGACATATTTACCGCTATTCATATCCCTAATTGTAAGGAAAAAGGATATTTTAAAATATATATACCATGAAGGGTAGCGGGTGTTCAGGAGGGGAAAACCCCGGGGTGTGGAGAGGTTAGGGGTGACGGTTGGAGTATGAGTCGATGGATACCCGTGAATGGGGTAGGGGGGGTGGAAGTTGACTTGGAGCGGCTCTTTTGTCTTGGGTTAGGGATTAGGGTGGTGGTGGGTTGTCAGCAGGTGGGGAGTGGGATCTGCTATGATAAGGTACCTGATGATGACACCGATGTGTCGATACATGTCGTACCAAGAAATAAATCTGTGGAAGGAAACAAAGTTAGTATTTCATTTACGAAATTCAACTTCCACCTACTTGAGCCTGATACTATGGAATATATCGACTCTTTATCGATATAGTGTTGATATTGTAGTGCGAAATGCTAAACAGTTAATCGAACAGAACTACCGCCCTCCTTTCGCTCGGGACGTCCCCAGTTCAGAGTGACACCTTCCTACTCAATGAGATTACGGTCTTATTTAAAAAAACAGAGTTGGACAAAATAACCAAATGTGGGAGGAAGGCAAAAATAATGGTCCAATCACAAGTTTTGGGATATTAAAAACGGGATAGGATAATTCCCCAATCAGGACAGAGCCTAAACATTGAATCGAGAACTGCTTCCCACGATAATCTCCGGTATCTGCATTCAGTGAGGGCGCTAATTGTGGGTGGAGCAGGTAACATCCCCTGAGGTCATCCTGAGGGTAATAAGAGGAAAGGGGAGGGGCTGTGGGGGGGCACGGGGGCTAGGTGCCGCCAAGAGCTCGGCCGGGTAAGAGGGAACAGTGATCACAGTGACCATCAATGGCTCGCGAATTGAAACTGTGACGGAAAAGAAGGCGGGGCAAGCTCGAATAAAAGCTCACGCGATATTATACAGTTATGATTTGAACCTTGGGAAGAGTACCGGGCCACATACCAGAGACTCCTAGGTCGGAGTGACACGGCACCCTCTGATTTACCGAAAAGGTAAACTAATGAACGAAATTGCAGAGGCGTAGACTATGATTCTATTGAATATAACACAATTTTCTTCTGGGTAACTCTGCTCCCACCCGCATCGGGAGAAAGAGGGAAGTGTGATGACGAGGCGCGGCACCAACAGCACCCACAGGATGCTGCTTTGAGCGCAGAAAGCCCGCAAGAATTTGACGGAGGATAAGCCTCGCAGAGATCACGCAGTACAATAGTACCGAACTTCGGGAGGGATGGGAGCGCGAACGGATATTGGTTCGGAGCCCGAAGCCAACCAAATGTATCAGAGGCGGGAAGTTTGTGTGAACGAGGCCTTTACTGAAGTGTTTCAAATATTTAGTTCCGTGGAAAGACAATAAAAACATTTTTCATTTCCATAATAGCTGAAACATACGGAAACTTAAAATATACAAATATTGATTACACAAAAGTAACCACGCCTGGTTTTTTGACATATGATGACAATAACCATTAAGTTGCACGTGACTCGTGAATACATTAAAAACATGTTTCCATGAAGTAATAGCAAGGTTGAATATTAACAATAGAAAGAAATTCTTGGTTGCATGTATGGGATGAATTCCAAGATATAGTTTTAACTGATGACATTAAAAGTATGGTAGACTGGAGCATGATCACAAAATTAGAGAAATTAATTGCCGAACTGACAGATTCAATGAGTCCTTCTTTCCTCGTACAATTATGGATATGAATAGCAGTAAATATATCCAATAGTATAAAAACAAGTGTATCAATGGATAGCAAGTTGGTGAAAGCACTTGGAGCGAACCCAACTAACACCATGTTTTTGAATGCTTGCTTTGTTATTTTTAACATTTTTAAATTGCGAAGTTTAGTGCAGAATATTATTTCTAATCCTTTATATGTATGTTTGGTGTGAATTTGCCCCCTGCCATACACCTCCTTTATATGTATGTTTGGTGTGAATTTACCCCCTGCCATACACCTCTTTTTTATTTGTTTGGTGTGAATTTACCCCCTGCCATACACCTTTATGGTGTCTTGCAGGGCATCGTCTATGTGTAGGTTGATATCTTTCCCCTCCTGCCACACACCCTCGTGTTGGCTCGGGGGTAGGTATTACGTAGATGTTGATGCATCTTTTTCTCATTGCTTCTTCCTAACGTTGTTTCCAGTGTCGGGAAGTAATATAAGTAAATCACATTCTCAAAAGGACCAGTCTCTACCATTATCTGATATCCATCTTCCTGGATCCCTCAAGTTTTTCTTCGAAGGGACTGAATTCGTTCCTCGTATGCGGCTTTTTTTTTATGGGGTACAGGGTTCTCCACTTTTGAAATTTATTTGCATGAATCAAGGACAGTACGCGGAAGAAATCGTTAAATGGAGCATGTTACAAGAATGAAGAAGATAAAAATGGATTGACAAGAAAGGTAAACGAAGAAGTGCACAGAAGAGTGGAGGAGAGACTGATGAAAACATTGGAGAGGAGACCGGTCAACTTGAACGGAAGAATCTTGACACACAATGGTATGATGAAGATAACCGATGGGTAAAAAAATGAATAGGAAGAGTGGAAAAGAAAAGTCTTAGATGATAAGTATACATGGAGCAAGTGGTGATGTTTGTAAAAGAGAAGAATTAATATGCTTAGGGGAGCCGATTGGAGAATCGATTGGACAGCTACAAAATCCAATCTTAGGATTGAAAGATAGCAAAGATAATGAGTGCAATCAACGCCGGGGAACTTCTCCACTGTATGCCTGGCGTAAAAAATAACGAACTTAATTTTTAGAAATATGTAAACTTCAGTTAAATTTAACTATATTCCTTCGTAGTTACTCATCATAAATAAAACGTGCGAGATACAAGCATACCTAGTATACTCGTTTAGTGTAATAAATCAACACAATACCCTAAAAGTCACGATAAAGGCATGTGGCAGGGGGTGAATTGAAACATGCATCACATTTCATGCATTAAAAGGATTAGACATTACATTCCAGTCTACACTTCACAATTTAACAAAAGGTAAAATATAGCAAAGCAAGCATGCAATAATATGATATTAATTGGGTTAGCTTAAAGTCCTTATACCAACATGGAACATCCTATGCTTTGATTGCATCCTATGCATTGATACACTTGTATTTATATTACTGACTATATTTACAGCTATTCATATCCCTAATTCTGCGAGGAAAGAAGGACATTTTGAATCTGTTAGTCCGGCAATCAATTTCTCAAATTTTATGATTGTGGTCTAGTCTACCATAGTAAGTTGGAGTTTGCAAAATATTTTAATGTCATCGGTGAATATATTATCTCAAATTTATGTAATAGCATCTACTGGTGTTTTAATTTCACGAGAAAATGTGCACTAAGTTTGAGAAAAACGTCATGGCATTAATTGATGAGAAAGCCAACTGCTTCACGAAACTCATCCCTTCTTCAGAACTACATTTGAGTGTCGTCTCACTCAGTGACCACGACGCTAGCGCCGCCACAGGGGTAGGGGACAAGGTAAGCGCCCAATGGCGGGGCCAACCACCATTGTCTCGAGCGTGACCCTGAGGGAACTTACAGCCGATAAGGGGTCTTCGCATACATTATAGTCAGTAAAAACTCCTCCCCCTCCAGGAATCAAAATAACAGCTCGCTTGCTCTCTCAGTTTATAAATTAAAATAGCAGCTGTGATGGCTTGAGAGTCACAAAAGCGACATTTGTGACTGAAGCCACCATCTGGATCACGATGCAGATGAAGGCACAACTAAAGTAACAGCTCTTGCGATTTCGACCCGAAGAATATCTTTTTTCAACTTTTATTGAAATAATTTAATAGGCATACCTATTGGTTGGAAAAATTTGGCAATTGCCCGCTATATAAACCTTAATGCGACCTGTTGTAACACACTACATCATCATTGCTCATATTGATAATCATCATTGATGATGTAGTAGATCGAAACCGGTCGCATTTAAGTTTATATTGTAATTGCCAAATTTATTTAATTATGTTATTCCACCTCATCACACCTTAAACGACCCTTTTTATTAACATATTGGGTTCATTTAGGATGAATTGCCTTTCCTCTTACTGAATTCTTTGCCGGATAATATTGAACCGTTTTCTCTGTCTTTATAAACTCATTTATCAATCTTGCCATGTCCCATTTTCCTATGAATAAATAAATCTCCCTCCCCTACCTCCCTTTCCACCTATCTTGTATTTGTGTTCTTGGTTATTTTTTACCCTGTACCCTTTGTTTTGATTGATTGTTTACGTTTTATATTTCATGTTTGCTACCGCGTCACTGTAAATTGGCAGAAATGCTGTATGTGAGCGATTACTTAAATAAATAAATAAATTGAATGAAAAATGGAGGCAATGCCTTTGTAACTTTTTTCTTAATAAAAGTCCTTCAAAGCATGGACTAAGAGACAGGTAACCCAGAAAAATAAATGGCGGAAGAGAAAATGTAGCATTTTTTACTTAAGAGTTCCTAAAAGACTAAGAGCCAAGCAAGATGAAATTGGCTAAGCCAATTGAAAAAGAGATTTTCCCGGGTACTAATTAATATATTCAAATTAACGCAAGATGAGCTAAAAGGAGAATGAGCTTCTTTTCCTTGTTCAAAAAATCTCCCTTTCTTCTTCATCTACCTAAACACTCCGACACCCAGGCTCAGTGTAACTTTCTGTCCATCTGGCATTCTCCTAGCAATCACCTCTATATCTGAATCCGTTCCATGAATACGCAAGGAACAGTTCCACACTCCTTTACTTCCGACTGCAGTATCAGAGCATCCTATGTATGGCTTCAATTTTCGAAACTACGGACTGTCGCCAGTTAAACGTATCAACAGATAAAAAACAAGAAAAGGAAAGAACAGATGTCAAACTCGCAAGGAGTTCCAGAGGTGCGCAAGGAAGCTGAATTAGCCATATGGCCACGCTATTATTATTCACGCAACAGGCGCATACCACGGCAAAGGGCTGACCTTCCACTTGGTATCGTCCGACAGCTAAAACACAACTCCTTCAAACCTGATATATCCTAATTGTGGGCAGGTACCACAACAACCACCAAAAAATCTATCGTAAAATATTCTTATACCAACAAGGAGCAAAGCGCTTAAGATACTAGCTTTTAGCCCCAGCGTTAGTAACCTCAAAGAGTACCTACACTATTATTTTTACCTAATTTCGATTCAAAAGGTTAAATTCTAATTTTTCGCGACCGGTCACCAATAAATTATGGAATTTTTAACGGAAAGCGGTAGTCAGGATTTTACTAGAAATATTATACAAGAGGACAGTCTATCCTATTAGCAATTTTAGAATGGCCTGTGATGACAGCTAAGTTTCTAGACATTACCGAGCATGTTTGGTGATCTTAACCCCCTGCCACACGTCCTCGCGGTGGCTCGCAGTGTATAGCGTAGTTGTATATACACGTCTTGAGGCAAATAACAACTTGCTTTCCTTTTGTTTCTCTCCATGTACAGTCTTCCAGACTCCTCCCTCTTTCCACCATTGCATTTAAGCGTGTCTAAGAAATACTTGTATCTATTATGGATGTTTGTAGTACTTCTCTAATGTTTCTCGTTGGATGAAAAGTCGAATTTGTATTCTGCCCCGCATAATATTCATATAAATCTCTTCTTAGTTAGGTAGTACAAGAAAACTTTAGTTTATGTGCGTAGTACGTGTTTGACAACTCAACCCATGCCACACGCCCTTGAGGTGACTTGCGGGGTAGTCAATTGATACAGATGATTCCATTTCTACAACCCCACCGCATGCCCTCGCGCGGCCTCACACTTCAATATGCAAATCTTAAATTGGGGATCTACATTTACGCGATACCCTGCAAGAGACCGCGTGGGTGAGTGGCAGGGGGTGAAGATCACCAAACATACACTATTGACATGCAACTACGATACTAAATGGGAACATGCTACATAATAAGGTCATATGCAGCTAGATGGTTAGTATCTTCATTGTAATGATACAGGGGAATCGCTGGTCTCCAAGCAATCGCGCAAAAGTTTCCGAAGAAAGAACGTCCCGCGGTTTGAAATGTAAGGGAAATGGCGTGGGGGCATCGGGATGAATAATCATGGGAAGGTGTCGGGCAACGAATGGTATTTGGCATTCTCTTGGGCTGGATTTGAAGGCCCGCCGACACATTAGGGTCCTGCCTAGGAGATAAAAATGATGAGCCATGTGCAAGACTGTTCTTCGGTGGATGCTGAGTGATATACCACGCAACGACGGATGTTCGATTTTTAGAGCCATGTCAATCCATGCACGACATGAAGCTCCTCTCGGCAACGCCATCGGGTGCGAAAACAATGCGACAGTAGAAAGCAAATGTGAATTGGTAGAACCAATGGTTGAAGACGGTCGAAACTACGAAAGCAACATAGTAAAAGTCTCGTCTCTTTGCTCAGTCACTTAAATTTTTAATATTAATGTGAAACGATTGGAATGTAATTTAGAATATATTTATGAACGAGAGTATACAATAAATAAATATGTGAATGATAAGAATTCGGAATGCATTCACTATAGTATGTTTGGTGATCTTCGTCCCTGCCTCATACCCTCGTGGTGGCTCGCAGGGTATTTCGTAGATGTAGATGAATTACTTAGTCCATTTCCTCATTGCAATTAAATAGATTGCGATTGTGAGGTGTCTTATTACAGAATTATATTAATATTTAGAGACTAGCCAACAGAAAATCGAGTGGAGAGAGCTGCGTCAAACCAATAAGGATTGTGGACCGATCATGATGATTTCACGTAATAATAATTCATCGCACGATATCACGTATCGATATATCGTATTGCCTGAATTATCGCGGCCGATTTCCCTCACCGCCGCCGACCAGCTTGCCCCCACCGGTGGCCCCGGGCGGCCGGTGGAGGGGCAGGTGTGGGTCGGAGGGCAGGTGCGAGGCGCCAAGGCAGATGGCCCCTTCAAGACGCCCGAGCCAAGGATTTCTTATTATTCCCGCTCCTTCTCCTTCCGGGCCAGCGCGCGCCTTCAAGAAAGCGGCATCTGCCCTCGCCCCACCGCAAAAGGAGTTGTCGCGTGCCTCCTTCGGTCGAAGAAAGGCACCTCCTGCCGACCAGGCGCGTGACGGAGGTCGCCCGGGCAACCGTGACGCGACGGCAAAACAATTGACTCACGCTCTGCGCTTCCCCGGTGCGAGAATCGCTTCCTGCGTCTGACTGCCGCAGAGAGAAGATCGGACGGCGGCAAAGAGAGGTCTTTTGTGGGCCCTTGTGCCCGCATTAACCAATGGGAGATGCAATGGAGCCTCGCATTATCGGCTGAAATTAACACCAGCCAGAAAAATTATGCATCTACAGATTGATGATTCCCATTTAGTTCTTTTAATAGGCTGGTTACGCTATAATATTATCATACCGTCCCTTTACAAATCTTGCCGATCTTCGCTCTACACGTTTTAGTTCACTATTTAGGCCTATTTCGTACGGATCCCGTATGCTGGCAGCTTATTACAAATGAGGTCTAGCAATTATACTTGCTTTCATTACGAGTTTGAATTTATTTGGGGGAGGTGACTGATTACTGAGGTCACTTGCGCCAGAGAGGATAGGTGGGTAACTAAGAATAGTCGGGAGTTTTCAGGAAACGGAGCAAGTCTGGAGAGAAACCCGGCGTCGGCACTAGTCTGCTTTTAAGGTAAGGCGCGAAGGGAACCACGGCTTAACGTCCCATCCGACGGACGGAGTACTGAACTCGAATGTTCTCCACAAAACACTCAAGTAGAGACAGGTTCACCAATGACAAATATCTTCCACCACCGGGGTTCGAACGTGGGCCATCGGGACGGGAGGCCAATACTCGAGCCACCACTCTACCAATCCTTTTTCATCCTCAATACTAGTGGGTACAATTAACTAGGAGGCTAATGCAGAGTCTCTCTACACCCTTCCTCCGTTCCCAGAAGAGATCCTCCCTCTTTCCCATCACCCACCTACCTACCAATGGTGGAAATTAGGTCAGCTGTTGGGCGACTAACCAATTTTTGACTACCTAACTATATCTAATGTCTATCCTGCAAGCCACCTTGAGGATGTGTGGGAGGGGGTGGGGTATGAGAAGACATGCACCACGTACATGCTCGAAAGTTGACTTATATTACGTACGAAAGAGAGATTTCTATGAATAGCATGCGGGACACGCATTGTCAGGCTGCACAGTACAATAATAGACAGCGCTGCACCAGGACAATGAAACTTAAGTATTCACTGACAGTTACAGAAAAAATATCGGCATTGAGCAAATGGGGATTTCAATGATATCATTATCAAATGTTTATGCTATTTTCAGCGTTCCTGTTAAATTGTGGCCAATATCAAAAGATCGTTTTTTTTAAATAATTTTTAAGGCGAACAGCACACAAATCCAAAGCAATCAACTTATTATTTATCCTCTGAAGAATCAACAATCGCTTTCATGAGCGATATTTTTCAATCGGTCAGATTTGCATCATGTGACTTCGCCAGTGGGCAGGGCCAACACCCAAGCCATGTAGTCGGCCAAATGCAGATTGAAAATGAAAAGGGCGTCACTTTCAACTAAAAAATGCATAAAAGTGGCAATAACCTCCAGCTCCCAAACACGCCAATTTCTTCAACAAGGTGATTATGGCGCCCTCCATAGCGAAGGCACATTTCAAGTGACCCCTTCCCGCACTAAATATAACTTCACAATTCTTGCGTAGAAATGACAACCTAATTGACAGATATTATATTACTTTCAATTAACTAACAATCTCGCGTCATATATCGCCAAAATATCGCGTGTTTCGTAACTTTCTGCTTATACCTCGGGATGGTAGCAATGTGACTTTTGGTTTCACGTACATCTACATCTACGCGATACGATGCAAGCCACCGCGAGGGTGTGTGGCAGGGGAGGTACATACAAGGGGGCACGTAAAAAGTGTATGAACGAAGTAGGAGTTTTTCGCATGCCTAAATGTCAGTAAATCTTCTCTCTGAATGATAATTCATGGCGAGTGACGGTTCACCTTCTGCCACACACACTTCCGGCGCTGGGTATTATGTAGACGTAAGTCTTACGTTAAGTTTGCTCACTACCCAGTATTCTCTTTCGATATCACTTTTACCATTAATTGTGGGGAATTTAAGTGGTTCGTGAAAATGTGGGCGGGCAGATAAGGGAATGTTTATAAACGACGGCTTCACGGCTTGAGTGGGGAGGTTCCGGCGAATTTTGCGAGAAGTCCCCGACATGGGCACGATGGAAAAAGAACTTTGGATTTTGGCGAGACGGATAGTAAAAGGGAGACGCCGCCGTCTCGGAGGAGGGGTGTGTGTGGGGCAGACACTACTTCCCCTCCCGAGGCAAGCAGGAATACTGCAATGCGTCGGGGGCGCACTGTCACGCCTCTAGATCGCATCACTCGCTCCTGTAACCCGTCACGCCCCTAGTAACAGAAACGTCACACCGCGTTAATCGCAGCGGAAAACCATAAGCAGGTCGAGTTGCGTTTACAGCCACCGTGAAAAATCTTACTTTCCTATTATAATTTCGTTTTAAATTATCAGGGCCTTGGTGGCCTAGAGCGCTGACCTGAGGGTCCAGGGTTCAAATCCCAGATGCCTTTCCGGACATGCTCACGAGTAGATTTTACGCTTGTCAGAACTTCGTAGGAAATCGCAGGAGGCACAGGGAAAGGAATCCCCCCCTTCCCCGAATGTGTTAATTTCTCGCGCCATTGGCTTAGTACGGGGTCAACTCCTCACCTATATGAAACCAACCTTCGTGTTCAACACTTTTTTTTTAAATACTACACTGCCAGCATCTTATCAGTCATTCACGAACCATACTTTGCATACGTTTAACAGCAGCTCAAGGAGAAGAGAGGGGCAAGTATCACCCGAGAAAATAGCTATCTCTGATTCGCCAAAAATTGATCGGCGATTAAGAATTCCATTTCCAAGGCAGCGGGGAGGTGTTGGCACGTTCCCGCCACGGGTGCTCTCCAATGAATAATGCCCGACCGCTCAGCTCTAATCGCCACAGCCGCAATATATTTCCAGCAGACGAGAGGTATAAACGCCATTTATGATGGGAAACTGCGTGTTATACCATCGCCAGAATTCCCCGTCGCTTCACACAAGAGATGACGAGAGACAATATCTCTCTAATGATCCCTAATATCCGATTGCATGATGATTCGCCCAAGTTATAACTGCATTGGGGCCGCAATTTACTATCACTATTTCGCCGCGTCTGGCCTCCTACCTCTACGTTACCACCCATGGAATGCGATAGAACGAAAGGGGGGAATTGGTAGACCTTGTTTCTTCGTCATGAATTCATTAATGGTTCCCTCACCATGAACACAAGATTAAGTCCTCGTTGATTACCGTAATTCATCAATGACCGTTTGACCAATTGACTTGATTTATCTTCGAACAAAAGCAATCTACTCAGCCACTCATTCATTAAGGTTGACTGATACCAACGTACTTAAGCAATGAAAACTTGGGTTGCAGAGAGATTCTAATGATTTTTTTACTCATCAGGTAAAGCAAATTAATTTTCCATGCCGATTGATGAAGCGAGGCAACAACAATCAATACATCTTAGCACAAATACGCTTACATAGAATTGAATGAGCTCAAGCAACGAGAAGACACTACACTTTAATTTCCGGATTTCCACAGTATTAGAGGAACACTCCAATGCCTGAATTTTGGTGATTCATTCTTCACTATTTCTGCCCCTTGCCATACCCTTTTATTTTACTTACCTCGCAAAATTCCTTCGATCACACAGGGTTTACAAATTGAAAAATAATGTAAGAACGATACTTTTAACTTTATTCAGCTTCCTGGAAATTACATTTGCGGGAGATTTTCAAAAATTTCTAATTCAATTACATTCATCTAAAAATAATTAACACAGAAATGTATATGATGGCTATAAAATTAACCACACAACCCTTTAACGAGAATAGTATTAGCAATTGAAAGAGCAAGCAGAAACTCTCACAAAACCCAGCAGCAAACCGCCGTTAAGAATATAACATCTAACAGGACCTTTTTCATACAAGTGATTTGAGTCCCTGATATATCGAATAACATGACATTCTTACCTTAAAATACAGCTCCGGCAAGTGTGCTCTAAGTTTTATACTCACAACAGCGGTTCTAACCCTCACCCCGGGGGGCAATCCGAATTTCAGTGGCAGGAAACATCAGCGACAAGTTCTAAAGTGTTGTTCACAAACGCTTAAGTTCTGTGGCAAGCCGCTGATGGAGTCGACGACTGAATTTCGGATCACTCCACGCGAGATAAGAGACCCTGTGTCAGAACTACACCACAAGTCAAAAACGTTCGACTGTCGACGGAGAAAACTCAAACAGACGAGGGAAAGAGCAACTGCGGGACTAGAATGCCAGAGGCCCCCCTAGAATAACAAGAGGCCCAACGTCCCGGATTGCCCACCATGGTTACCAAACACGTACCGAACGGAAATCCCACCATCGACTACCGAACGCTTTTCATCAATCGTATCCACCACACACATGGAAGTTAAAACAGTGTAGCACACGTTGGAAGGACAACGGTTTGACGCTGTTCCGAGGAAACTGTGAGCGGATGCAATGTGTAAAGCCAGCAACCTGGACCCTTTTATTTTCGACAATTGACAACGACGCCCATTCATTACGCGTACAAAAAAGCATTTGACAAAACACACACCACATGTAAGTGCGGACAAGACCGAACCGGCAGACCACTCCCGCTCTATCTACCACCCCGACACACACCTCTCGAAGCTTCCACAAGGAGCCACTTGGCAGGGAACGAACCACACCATTCGGTTCTGTATAAAAATGCGAGTACCCTCCATCCGGAGGGGAACAAAAATAAGTGCGCTAATTCGTACGAATATTCTTTCCCAGGGAAAACTACGGCAAATCACGACACACACCCTATTTCTGGAAACTCACATACATGGGATTCCTCTCTACGATGTACATGAGCAAAACTCAAGCGGCGTCAGTATTACCTAGAGAGACGAATGATGCTGTGTGAAAAGTCATCGTGAATTCGTATTGCTATGTCAAGTATTGTTAAGGTACGTAGACCGTACCATGCTGGCGTAAGGGACGAACTAAATGCAGGAATCATCTTAGAAGACCAAAACGTGACTGTGTAAACATTTTGGGCACGAGGGTACCAAAGATATCATATGCCAATTAATCATTTGCATTTCTGAACCTCAAAATTCCTTTAACTCATCCACGCGAGTCTTAACAAACTGTCAAGGGTTATCAGGGTAGAAAAAATTGGAAAAAAAAAGTTGACTAGCATGAACAGATGGATTCATAGGGTCAAGGATACGATTGAGGACGGAAGGGTTACAGAGGATAAAATAAAAACCAAGGATTTAATCAGTTACAAATACAGTTTATTTTTCTAGTGAATTATTCCTAGTGAATCATTTATTCACAAGTCTGAAAAATAAAATATCAGCAAACATGAAAAATTAACATACATTATCTTTAAGTACTCTTTTACCCAAAAAGGAGGTAATATGTTGAACTTCAAAATACATTTGTTCAAGATTATCATACGCACATTAAAACATGTATAATAAAAATATATGTGAAGAATTTTGCATGGAACTATCTAGGTATTAGGCTGAGTATATATCTTTGGATAAACACATCTCCAAATAAACAAACCTATTTATTTTTTTACGTAACGTTATATTTCAAACACACAACCCTGATGTAGAAGGTTAATCTGGATTTGAATAATCTGGTTTTCTTATGGGGGATAGAGTTATCCACGGTAGAAGAGGATTATTTTTGTTTTGAGTTTTTTTTAAAGGAGGTATTAATGGAGGAAAATACTTTTACTGAGCACATGTTCTGAGGGAAATAATAGGGGTATATTTGTTTAATTTATTTAAATATATAGATATATGTGTATGTATATATACTTTTGAAGACAAAAATCACTCCTCAACACCAAGTCACACTAAAAAGAGGCCAATCCGGGTCACACGCCCTAACATGAAACAACCACTCCCTCCAATCCAAAAAAGACGAAAAAAACTTCAACATTTCCTTTTGGAACCATCCTGAAATTTTCCCTCCGGAGCTACTGAACCCGGCAAGCGCACTCATTCACTCCAGCTTGCATGGCAATCGGGGGTATTAACTGGGTGGGTGGGGTACAGGGTCAAGAAAGCGACGACAAACAAAGTTGATATTCTGGCAGTGGGCCGCCTTATAGCCTCGTCTAGTACAAGGCTTAGTATTGCATGTCTGAGTGGAGAAGGGGTAGTTCCGTTATGAGGGTGGTGAGAGAGAGAGAGAGATAGATAGAGATATTTATATAATATATATATGCATATATATGTATAGACAACTCGGCACACATACACACACTTATAACATCTCCGAATTGTGCTGATGCTTTTTTTTTCAAGAGAACTCACACCACGGGATGTCCACATTTTTTCTTAAAATGTCTTTATAGGTGTTGTTGAGCAACGGGTTTGGTTCGTGGTAGACTTCCTCGTGGTCTGCTCCTCGGTTTTTTTATTTCAGTTTGTTTCTGCAGATGTTTTAAGGGTGCGCCGTTCCTTCTTAAGTCTTTTTGTTCGGGGCGGGGAGCAGATGTCGCCTCCCAACAACAGGAGACCACACACACAACACTGCTGTCGGCCACTCATCCGCATTTTCCTCACATGCAGTTAACACAGACACACGACACACTCGCTAGAACACTCAAACCGTCAACAAAGACATAATTCAGATCATTTACCATGTGTATTACACACACTACAGTGCAGGGGCAGCCTGCTAGATTTGGGATGTGGCGGTCACCTTTCACTGAAGGGCTTTGCGGCAAAAAAATTCCTCTCCTTGTTTGAAGTGTTGCCGTCTCGAAAAAGAAAGGAAGCAGGGGTTTCGTCTTTTATCATTATTATTTTGTTAAGTAATGAGATAAGAAAATATTTTCGCGAACATAAAGTTTGCAATACATCCTTTCCTTTAAAATTTCGTAAAAAATTCAATACAAAAATACCTTATCCCAAACCTAACAAAGCTCCACAAATTACAAATGGAAACAGGTTTATATCTTCTTTACCCTTAAGCCAACTTGTCACACAGACAAGGTCGAACGAGTAACTGATTTACTCACAACAATGCACCTCAAAACATGAAGCATCGGCATATTATTTTGAACTAAGTATCCACAAAATTCCTTAAATAGCATATGACAATCACGACAAAAGAACACCAGGACAATAACTGCAAATGGAATAAGGGCTTTTTCTTAAAATCCACGTATTAATTGGGTAACGCTGAATAAGTTCACTAGTCTCCAAGAATCACAAACAAATTTTGAGAAAGAATATACGTCCCAACACTCTCTCCCACCATCAGTCAGCACATAATAAGTTATTAAAATGGCCTCCATATCCAAATATCTCAAACCATTAACGAATACTAGCAAAAAAACCACAACTCGTTCAACTTGACACTCCTGTAAACTGGGATAGTACAAATATACAACTATATATATATAAATTATAACCATCATTAATATATTCAATATATTACGGTACCTTTATGGCCATTTAAGCAGAAAAATGGACCCGTCTTTGCTGTTGGCGGTATTATTTATTACTCGTTAAATGACATGTTGGTCATGGCTAACTATGGCCATTCACATTTTTCTAATTATCTATTAACGCAGATATATTATTAAATGCATTCATTCACACCCTACGCCAGGAACATAAATTCACGAATCCCCACTCTCTCTAGATTTACAATGGCAATTTTCAAAAACACATAATCAGTCTTTCAAATCACAGTAAAGCTTTGATATGGTACACACACAGATGTGTGTGCTTCTCTCTCTGTGTGCTCTAATACAAAAAGACAGGCAAAAAATAATAAATATTAAATAAAGTTTGAGTGCCCAAAGCACCATCCCAAAATTTTTCGCGAAATTTCGCTGCACACTCGCGACTGGCTGAAAAAATACCTTCCTTGGGTGGACCCGCGGTTAATTTAAACAAATTTTTCTGTCAACATCCAGATGTGATCCCCAACTCGGCCACCTGGCACTGACCGAGAGGTTCAACTCCACTTTAACATTTAAGAAACGAAAAGAAAAATCACCTTTTGTACTGAAAATTTTGGTATGGGGGCGCACACGATTTCTTCGAAAAATAACTATTCTGGGATGATCTGAGGGTACAAGAGATCATAACGTAGAGTGATCGACGAGAAGTTACATCAAAAGAGACCGTAATCTCGGCCAAAAATCATAGCAAAAAATATATTCAAAAGAAACAGCATTCAGGATTTGACGCAGCCGTGAGAAGATGAAAAAACCTTAAATAAATTAAAATAAATCGGGCATTCCTATACTAATCTCTCAAATCTTTCCTTTTTTGTCTACTTAAATATATACACTCATTTTTTCCTTGGCCAACAGCAAAAAAGGCCTTTTCCTGAACCCCTGTTATAAGGCAGCAAATACATTACAGAACACTCTCAAAGCTGTGGCACTGGGCACAACTGGGCATTGCGCAAATCCTAGAGACCCTGGCGAGAACCATTCCCCCCTGAACGGACGTGAAATGACTCCCCGTTCGAGGGAGGCGGCGGCACGGTCCAGTGGAGCCCAGTGATCACACCTGCGCTGCACATAACCATCTGACTACACACTACTAGACTTTTATTACATGCTGAGCAGGTTAATTTTTTTTAAGCTTTTTCACCATGGATTGTAAGAGCTGCCGGAACTGACACAAATTTTGAAGAACTGCCAACCAGTAAAAAGGATCCAACTTAAATTATTGCTTTCAGAGTGACTTATTATCAAGGCAGACAACATCTATCCTCCACTTCAGGATATACCCAGGACAAAGTTCCCTCTTAAATTGTGCCAATCCCACCATATCAATATATATTTATCTTAACTGCAACATTACAATCCTTCGATTTTTTTTGTATTCAACAAAGTCAGAGATATATATTATGAATATATTATAGTCCCATATTGCGGAACAATTTATTCTTTTAACATGTACGTAACCTCAAGTTTAGGCCTGAACCCTTTCACATTAAGATTAATAACAATGCTAAATATTGACGCCGCCGTCGAGATTCAGTCAAAAAGCTGGAGGCAGAAACCCTCTCACTCACTCACGACTTGATACAGAAACGGAAGCAGCCGCGGCCACTAAAGAAAATCACTTTTTCACTCAGTATTGGATCCCCAGAACGAGAAATAACGGGAGGATATTATTTTTTCAATATTAATGAGAGAAGCACAAGATTTTGTTCAACATCGGCAAAAAGGACCCTCTCACCATTTCCTTCCTCCTAAATTTCCTAATCTCAAAAAAGTATTCACTTTTCAATAATAGTTGTCAATAATAATGATAATAGGTAAATACGGTTACTCCCTAAAAACGGTGTAGGCTAATTCTTTAAACAAGAGCTCGTTTACGTTTTTCTTAAGGTTTATTAAAATTCAACTATATTCAACCGTTAATAGCTCCTCTCTCAGGGAAAAATTCACGCTTCCAACCTCACCACCTCCTTATTACTGGCATATCATCAAAAGACACAGCCCAAAGCGACTTGGATAAGACTGAAAAGGGGTAAAGTTCCACGACTCCATTCCAACACGGCGCGGAGCGGTGGTACGAGAAGGAGTGGGGGGGAGGGTTGAGAAAGGCCCGACTCACGAAGAGGACCCGGGCCCCTCCACACCACGAAGAACAACTTTAAAAACGACACTAACTTGACGGCTGTAGCCTCCAGACGAATGAACTCCCCCTCCCTGCATACACTAACTCCACCCCGAACACACGTCCCGCTGTTAAAAAAGCACGTTCCAAAAACCGCCCACGCGAATTCACGGGCCGCCAACCCACCACAAGATGGGCGCGCGCTCCGTAAGCCTCCAGACTTATTGCGGCAGAACAAAAAAATATATCTCCTCTAATTTGTTTTAAGATGAGCATTTGGTACGCTTCCTTCGTCAAACACATCTCGGATTAAAAAGTTTTACTTTTTTTTAAGAGAGTGGAGGGGTTACATTATTTTTCTTCAACTTTCCCTAGAAAAAAGATATTTGTTCAATTAACTCTTCAATTACTGTAAGCGACATTACGAAACAAGCACACGATCATTCACGCACTCTGGTTATGAGGAAAACGCCCAGCCCCGGACCCCTGCACTTCACCCCCTCTCTCTCTCTTTTCCACCCCCGCATCCACCTCCACGGAAAACTAGCAGTCTTCGGAAAGAACGGCGCTGGCGAAGATCAATCGAAGTCTGTTTCTCAACGAAAATGCCAACCCCCCTCCTCCTATATCGCCTCATTTTTTTAGTCAACACAGAAAAAAATAGATCAGAAAAAATATATGTATGCACAGACTGCAACGCTGTCCCCTCCTGCTTTCAACACATTTTTTTTAAAACATTGAAGAGCCTCAAATTCGCGGTCGTCAAAAAAAATCAACATTAAAAAAAATCGATACCGTAGTCATCTTTTGGTTACTCAATTAGGAAACGCACGTGAGAGGGAGGCATTCGAAGCAAAAAATTCTCTGGAAGACAGCTCCAGTTTTTTCTTACAAACACTCAATTGAGAAAAATATGATGAGGAGAAAACAAACCTTCACACTTCGAAATCATTTTGAGCAGACTAACATAAAAAATAACTTCTCAAGATTCAGTAATACTATATAGCTACGTTATAATATATTTATATAATATATAGGATCATAATAAAATAGAAAAACACTATGCTAATACTCTGAAGTTATCCTTATTGTGCAAACTTATCCATGGGGAACGGGGAAAATTTGCCATAGTATACAATCAGAATGAATAACGTGTTCTTTTGTCACAAAATTACTTAGAAACATGCAAAAACTGTCTATAGCTAAGCATTGATCAAAACTTGAAATATTTATATGTATATATATATTAAATAAAAATAAAGTGAAATTTCGAGTCACTAAAAAAGCATTTACACACTTTTGCTATTATGCGTTCTCCATCCAGCCTCCACTATATAGAGCCCTTCCTATCATTTTTTTGAACAGCTACACACAAAGAATACATATGTTCTTGAACATTCACAAATACTGAAATTGCATTTGAGGCACAGGGCAACTCAGTCTGGGCAGAGGACGTGGGAGGTTGAGAAAAAATATATTCATTTATATATATTTGTATAAAAAAAAGAATAGACACTTATCACACACTGTATTGAAAATTACCCTCTGCCCCCTCTCTGGAAAGGAAAGTTTTATCATTTTGTTTAAAAAACTCAAAGAGGGCCATTTACAATTGAGCATATCAAAAAAAATCATGCTTGTCGCATTTCTGGTGTCCCATGTTGTGTCTTATGTTTCGTTAGTGTAGAGTGAATGTGTGTTCTGTGGAAGTGCCCATGTCTCCAGTGTGAATGTATTATCGAGTCATCGCCTGCCTCTTACTCGCTGATACGCATGAGCACGCAAGTGTGTCTGTTCGTGTATTTGCGTGTACGTGTGTGTGGTATTCAAGATGACAAGACTAACTGTCATCCGCAACTTTTCCATTTAATATTAATACAATGTCTAAATTAACCTGCAGCAGTTGCAAGCAAGATAGATAAATAATTACTCTAATACTCTTCAATAACTTATGGCCTATATCACATGAGAACAGAAACAAACAACAGACGTCTTCCTTTCTAACAAGGGATATGTTTCTCTTTTAATGATAATATCCTGGCAATAACAAGGAATGATACAGTCCAGATGACATTCTTTAGTTCTTCCCTGCAATAATAGATCAGGACAATAATGCTACTAATAATAATCAATAATCATAACTTAATCACGATTTATGTTTTGGTTCTGCAACCTGACCTCCGCCCCACGATCAATACTCCCTCCAATTTATTGGATACCGTCAAATGCCTCTTTTTAATGAATGCTCACCCAACGCCAAGTGCTAATTTGCCTAATCCAATGCCTTGAAAATAAAGCTAACTGCTCGAGTGGCCACACCAAGCTCCTCCGCGCCAACGGCCGCCGCCTTGGCGGGAAGGCCCGGCTGACTACACTCACTTCTGTTCAGCTGCGGGACGCCATCTTAGACAAGCAGGGCAGAGGAGAGGTGCAACGTGGCTGCCGGCTTTGCCCATCGGCTACATGAGTTCGGGGGACACACTGAAGGGGACTTTTTTCACTGAGGATAACATAGCCAGCTGGTGGATTTTTTTTCATCTCTTTTGAAAGGGGATGTAGACATATATATATATTACACGCGTAAATATATATATGGAGGGCTCAAAAACGCACACATTAACTACGCGTCCTAGAATGGTGGAGTCTTCCTTTTGAGGGCAGTCCGGCTCCCGATTTCCCGATGGCAGTTATAAGAATCACAGCCCTTCCGCAGAATTAAGAACTAGTGGTAGATGCGCCGTCCTCTGTCAGACTGAGTGCTGTTTCATTTAACCATTTTTATTATATAACTTCATTAAATTACTTATTGTTTATATCATATTTAAATAATTATGAATTGCCTATCATAAATTTAAATTTCCGAGAAAAAAATTGAAAAAGAAATCTCAAAAGAGACTATTTTCTACAACATTTTGTCTTTTTTTTAGTACAAGTTATCTACACACACACACACGCACTTACATCCATCCACACACAAACACACAAAATACAAAAATCTAAATCTCATTAAAATATCTTAATACTCTTAAAATGTGTGATATAGTATGCATTCGTACATATATTGTGACGACCTTCCCTCTGCACACAACGAGGGCTGTCAGCCGATTCAAACATCCCCACATTGTGGATCGTAATGAAGCATACTAAACTGGATTTAGTTTCATAACCATTTTAGAACGTTCACAGAATGTACCGGCGATGAAAAGGAGTTTTAACCATCCACACATTCAAAACTAAATATTCAACAAAAAAGGTAACATAAAATATAGATTTTAAATAATTTACTCTTTCGTTGTATAAAATTTTCTCTTCCAAAATCGGGTAGTTGCCCCCCCATTTTTGTATTCTGCCAGCGCTTTTATAATACGACGGGCGCCTTGCTTCCTTCTTCAGCATCCAAGTACACCACACATCCAAGAGAAGCTTGCAAAGTCGGAAGGAGGCGTATTTGGTGAATTCCTTTTCCTTGGATCTCCTTCGTATTGGGGGGGAGGGAGGGAGAAATGGGGAGGCAAATGAGATTTGTCAACAGGGGGGTGGGGGGGGGGAGAACTGGAAGTTCTTGCTAGTTCAGACTCGGGTAAGGGAGGGACAACATTCTCCTCACAGATTCCTCGACGAGAGGGCGTGGATAAGGTGGGATTGGTGTTTGCAGTTTTGGTGGGTCGTAAGGGTGGATCTCGACAGAAATGCAAGGGCGCCTCATCTACGAGAAGATGCGGATGGCCTGCTTCACTGGATGCTGGCAGACGGGGCAGTGGGCGTCCGCCCTGGAGCACAGCCTCTGCCCGCACTCCATGCAGAACAAGTTGTGTCCACAGGGAACCAGCGCCGCCACCACCTCCCGCTCGCAACACACCACGCACTCCCTGCGGCCCGCACCCGGCACCCCGCCGCTCCCGATGCTCGCCAGCGACCCCACAGAGTCCGTCGGCGACACGGACGCACCCACGCCCAGGGGGTCGGACGCCACGCGCCGCGCCGGAAGGTGCGGCGAAGAGGGCTCCGCCGCGCTCACGATTGTCGGCGAGAACCTCCCGGCCGGTCCAGTCTTCAGGTCCGACCAGGGCCCGGAGGGCGGGCCCTCGAACGACGGCGATTCCCCGAGCCCCTCGTCCCTGTCCAGCCCGCCCCACGGGGCCCCCCCCGCGCCGAAGGGCCCGCCGGTCGCGGCCACGCCTCCCGAAGTGGACGACGACGAGGAGGTGGACGAGGAGGACGACCCTCCGCCGGACAGCGACGAGGAGAGGTCAGAGGGAAAGAGCACGCTGTCCATCGGAGTCGAGTCGAGCAGGGAGGACGTCGTGTAGGCCACTTCCGGCGGGGCTTGAGCGAAGGGACCCTCCACGCCGCGGCCCAGCTTGCCGCAGACGCGGGTCGCGAGGTCGTTGCACGCCTTTATGTTGGGATAGAGGAAGCCCAGGCCGTTCTTGTAGAGCGAAGCCAGGATCTCCTCACTCACCATGCCGCCGCCTCCCCTGTCGCCCACGTCCTCCGCTGAGAAGTCCCCGGGGGAGCAGGGAACGGCCCCCCCACCAACTCCGCCCCCGGTGCGCACCGCTATGTGGGCCTCGATCTCCTTGCGGGCCGTCTCCACGCTCTCCGGCAGGCCCGTCACCTCGAACACGGGCTCCTTGTCGCGGGAAGGCGTCACGATGTAAGTGTGCGTCTGGTGCTGGATTCTCTTGATGGTGGCGCCCTTGGGGCCGACCACCAGGCCCACCACGCGGTACGGCACGCGGACCTGGATGGTCACGTGTCCGGGGACGTTGGCCGGGGGCCCGGGGACCGTCCCCCCGCCCGCCCCGACGCCGCCCCCCGTCCCGCCCACGCCCCCACCGCCCAGGGTGCTCTTGCGAGAGGCCCTGATCTGCGAGAAGTGCTCGGCTGCCGACAGGATCTCCCGCTTCGCCTTCGCCACGTCCTCCTTGCGCCCCGTCACCACGAACACCGGCTCCTCGCCCCGCACCGGCGTCTTGATGTAGGTGTTAGTCTTAGCTCTCAGGGCCTTGATCTTGCAGCCTGCGGACACGGGGGAGAGAGAGAGGAAAGAGGTCAGAATGGCCGAAACCCGAACAATAGCTAAAAATATGCATAGCATGGTCATCGACAAGGCGAAGAAATATTAACAAATTAAGGCGAACAAATGTTGAGGTCGGTCTATTAGAGCGAAATTTACATAAGTGAATAACGAAAAATTAACCCAACACCCATGGGGCGCTAATAAAAAAATAGCGTGGACTGACGGTATCTATCCATTTCTTAGAATTCGGAATGCTGAGCGTTTAGCATATTATTCAGTGTTCACTGTCCGAAAGCTTCTGAAAATCTCTTGGCTTACACGCAGGAAGACTGCCGTACAACCTGGAGGAAAAGGGAGTCTACTTCCATTTCAATTTTTCCATACCGTGATGTTTAATTCCAATAATACCGGCAAATAATAGCAAAACACTGTAGAATGGGGCTGAAAAAAACGACTAAAACACTGCTCTTAAGTCAATTACACGGTAATTCAAATTTGACCAAACGTTACGCTTGTTTTTCCTAAAGTTAAGCTGGGTTTTGCGCCAATTTTTCCTATGAACGCCGCCACTGCTGATAGGGTTCTCGAATCTCACACCAAGTCTACGCTAATGTATAAGTCACTAAATTTTTCAATATACCAGTCTTTAAGTTCTCCCTCGATAAAATTGCTAAGAATTATGTCATACTAATGCCTACATACCTAAGGCACATCTAAATAACTATTGTTTAAATGTGTGGTTAACAATAAAATGGGCCCACATATAAGCTACAGCAAACAGAGTACATATATTATCGGTACCTTTCGAGATAAAAGATCATGTTTGGGGACGTCAGGAAGAAAATGCCATCCGGGCTAGCGCACCCATTCATAGAGTTCACATTGAACGGTAAATGGTGAGTAAATTCATCGAAGAAGCGAATATACATCTGAGTTACTGCCGCAGGAAGATCTATAAAAAATCACGTGCCTAACCCTTTCCAATTCCTGCCGCGAATATTGACAGGCTAGATGTTTTCCACATTCACGGAGAAGATACTCAGAGAACATAAGGTAATGATCCAACTTCAAAGGTCCATCTCTTAAAGTCATGAATGGTTATATCTCCATTATGGCTTAAGATTTTACAACTGCTGCATTTAAAATCAAGAACAATAAAAATTATACTATTTAATAGGGGTCTTTTAGGCATAAGAAAGCGGATGTATCATAAGCAGTGTATGTCACTAAGTAAAAATTATATTCGGATACATGACTAGGACACATGACATTAATGGAATCATAAAACGAATTTATTTTAAAGAATTGTTAATGGCTCTGTGATTTTGAATGCTGGACCCCAGAGTAGAGCAAATGTAGAAGGGCAAAACGGGTAATATAAGCAGAAAAATGTCCGAAGTGAAAGTGACTCAAAAGATTTGAGACACCTAGTTTTCTTTTCATCGAGGACCACTGAAATTAGCGCCGAACACAGAACCGCCGTAAGGACTACAAATACCGAAAATGTCCAAGAACTGACGATACGGTTGCGGTAAAATCTGTATCCAATCGTGAAAAAGTAAGAAGAAAGAGTGTCGTCAAAATGTAACTAGGAAAGCAAAAATCCGTGGTTAACTTTCAACACTGACGAAGAAATGGAAAAGTAAATAATCTGTGGAAAAACAGTAAGGGGACAGCCAGAAGAACAAGATCTAAGAGCTGAAAGCCCGAAAATATGGAAGCAAGCGTCTCACGTGGTGCTATAACACACAACTGGAGCATTCCCCTTTAACGCAGAAGCATGGACAATGAAAGCTGCAGAAATAAGTAGGGCTGGGGAGCATTTGCAACGTGGTAATGCAAAAGAATTATAAAAATGATTTTGGATGGAACAAAATGGAAGTGTCCCACAGGAAATTATTTTGGACCAAAAGAGGCGTAACAATGAAATACGAGAAAATAATAACAATAAAAATGGCTGCCACAACCGAATGCTAATAATCTACGATAATTGCAAATTTGGCTATAGACGTCTTGCATAAATTGAATTAAGTTCATATACACAAACCATTCGTTAAGTGCCGTATGTAAATTCATCTTTTCCACGCACTCAATAAGTGCAGTAACTTCTGAAGGGATTCAGATCTAGGTTAGTTCCATTTATTCCGAAATCTACGACTACTACGGCAAATTATGAAAAGAAAACAGATCTCCGACAAAGACATAATCCGAAAAGACGCGACGCCCCTGCAGCAAGCAGAACTCGATCAATGGCCATATACGGTATGGCCCCGAACCGCGACAAGCTACCGCAGTATCAATAGACTAGCTGTGAAGGCGGTTAGAGAAAACAACGCCTCCTGCACCAAACCTACCACGCTTTATCACACGCGAAAGAGATAAGGAAATGGAGAGCGAGAGAGAATACGCGGATCGTCAAAAAAAAAGGCGGGAGGGAAGAGTTAGGCACGCCTGCGGAGAGATGGGGACACCGACGAAAAACAGGACGCGCGCCAGCAGCTGAGCCGAGAGGCGCCGCGCATGCGCAGGGGGTAGCCGCGAAGAACACGAGGGGGGCCAAGGCAACGAAGGAAGAACTGACGGGCTAAGGAGACAGACACGCGGATTCGCAAGACGGGAAAAGCAAATATTTGACTTGGTAAACACGTCCGCCGGTGGCTATCGGTGGAAGGTTTATGCCCTGCGATAAACACTGCGCCGTGGAATTCACCCCGCTGACAGAGACTTCATTTCTAACACCACCCTCGCCAAATATCGTGGACCAACTGCATGGAGACGGGACAATGAAAACATTCACGGGAAGTCATTCCCCGCGTTTATCTCCAGCAATATTAGCACTCTCACCTCCGAAAAGAACTCACCTATGTTCTTGGCCTCACCAAATTGTCGCGAAATCAATGCCCTGTCCACTACAATCAACGACTTCCAATGAGGAACAAATGCATCCAAGGGGAGCAATGGTCAGCGGATCATAGCTTTTTTTACGATGAATCCCCTCAAGATTGGAAATCACCATTCCCCTAATTTAACTCAAATTTAAGTCCCTATCTCCATACTAAGGTCCCGCGAACATTTAAACGATCATTATAACAGACATCTACACCTACGAATACACAGCGAGTCATCGAAAGGGTGTATGGCATTGAGTGAAGACCACTAGACAGGCACTACTAACATGCAACCATTAGCAGGCATAATAAGGCATGTAGTGTGGGGAGTGCTAGGCCTGACTCATTTCTTCTTCACCATTCTAGCATGACTCGGGTAAAGAACTTCTACAAATATGTAAACATTACTAACAATTATTCTACAACAATAACCAACTCTTCTCGTGCCTGACGCTCGACTGTAACCACTTATCTCTATCGGAGCATGTTTACCCTAGCGCATGGCTGGCAGGATCCATTGTAGATCGAGACGTCAAGTATCAGATTACAATCTGGAATTTCCGCCGCCCGGCAAGTGACACCTCACCATTTGCATTAGCGATGCACCCAGGACCAAGAGTAGATTATGAGGCGCATAGGTCTAGAAGGATGCCAAGAAAACCTCGGTTACGTCGACACGCAGACGAGGCCGAGAGGAGACGCCACCCGGCGCCACATCTGTGGCCCGATTCGGGCGCCGCCTTTACTCCCCCACCCCCACGATTGGAGCTCACTTAACGCATTGCACTTAACGGAATTGAGCGTACGACATCCGAGAGACACCTTCAGTGGCCGTCGCAGGAGCTCGCGGCGATGGACGTAAATTATCATCAAACAACACATAGTACGGAACTAAAAATACCCGTTTAATCTCGAATTACGTTGCAGGATGACTAAAATTAGGCTCATACTGAGGTAATATCACCCAATGCCAACATTATAAACAATGCTCGCATTTACGCTGGATATGGAATCACTCAACGACTTCTCGACTACTTACAAAGCACGCCTGATATAGCGCCACGGCAGTCCCCTTCCTAACCGTGAGTTAACTCACCCCGAGACAAATCGCATGTGTAAGCGCCGACCTGTTTGTCTCAATCGCGGGCCACTCCCTCGCCAGCAACATTAAACTTGACAGGGCGTTAATCGTTATCGCGGTAAATAGCCAGCCCGAGGAACTATCACAGCGGGTGATTTGAAAGGTATCACTCTCTGAGCGAACACATGTCCGCAAGGGCCTATACTGAAACGAGTCATTAAGGTGCTGGAAAAAAACCTAGCGCAAAACACTATATCAGGACAGATTTAACAGAGGATGGACCTCACAAGAGAAATAAAGCACAGCCAATACGTAATTACTTATAAATTTCCCATATCCTTCACCCCGTCTATCTTACACACTTTTTCCGAATCTCTAGTGCATATCAATTCCTAACAAACGTCAACCAAAAACACTCACCAAGCCTTCAAACACCTCTCTCCTTAACCAAAACAAGGCTGCTTTCTAGCCCTAACAGGATATCTATTTACTTGTGCATAAACGATACCTTCAAAAGTTCTACTGCCTATCCGTTTCACCTCCATCCTATTCGCGTAACTTGATGAAATGCTCGATTTTGGAGAAGGGTTGATTAAATTTAAAAGAAAGCTGGAACAGGCTTCGATAGTAGAATGGTACAGGCCAGGAAAATACACTGGTACAGCGTACATGAGATGCCCGAGGTCTTGAAGCATATATTACACGTACGTGAACATTAAATATAATGTGGGCAGTACAACGTTTGCAGTTTAACTCAATCCATGAAATTTTATTCTAACACTCGACGCCATATAAGGTCGAATTTATTCTTAATCGATGGATAGTAATGAATAAGCCTCTCCTATTTTGCGGCTCTACCCTTCCTTAGAAAAGGGGGGTATCATCAAACCCCTCCCCTTCAAACTTCCACCCAGCAGCTATTACTTCGCCTTCGACAACACAGAACACTACCGCCCGTTCTAATCGCTCGATAAGGAACCAGCCCACCGATAGTCCGGCACCACCGCGAGGGAGCCCCAAGCACCGCGTGGTGGGGGAGGAGGAGGGTGGGTCGCCGGAAGACCAGCTGCCAGGCCCCTGCAGAGGGGGAATTCGCAAGGGGGGTGGGGGAGGGCCCTCAGACAACCTTGCAGCCTTCGTTCGAGTTACGCGGCTCTGCAGACGGGGGTGTGTGGAGGGGGCGGGAGAGGGGCCCTCTCTCGACGCTCTCCTCCAGCCAGGAGGGCCCTTCCGCCCACGCCGAAGGATGCGGGACACAATGGTGGGGGGAGCAACAAAAAAAGAGGAAAAATAAAAGGGCTTCCGCCGGCGGGCCGCTCCAGATTGCCACGGACGCGCAAGGCCACCTCGTCGACATTCGGGAGCAGTGGCATAATCGAGGCAGCGAGGGCCTGGAAACCAAGTGCCCAACGGGGTCAGGACCTCATCCAAAACGCTGAGATCCAAGAGAACTGAATGCGAGGGTAGGCTCATGAGTTCAGTTGTGCATACCGAAGACTACTAAAAGTTACACCACCAATGCACAGATTACATCGTTCAATAATACGCACGTACTGGGGTCTCGTCATGTAATCCGTCAAGACGACGACTCGGTGACAAGATCTGGAGGAGGTAGGAACAATAGTGTTGAGAGGGGATGTGGATCCACTGATTGTGTCGCTCCGAGAGTTGATCTCTCTCTGTTTGCCGCTGCTCAGCGCACCAAAGACATGTGAATAGGTAACCTGAACACAGCACAAGAAACTCTGCGTATTGTCAACTGACGCTGTCGTCATCCCCAGCCGGCAATTGCAGATACACCCCTGCGCTGAGCCGTAAAATTGACGCTGTATGAGAAATAACAGCAGCTTCCCAAGAAAATACCCTAAGAACGAACGAAGCATTGCCATACCATAGTGGGAGTATGTCTAGGGAGTTTACATCCGATGTACATACATGGGGTTACGGTCATTATTTCGAACTTGTCCTAGGAAATAAGGCTCAAGGGCGAAGAAGGCCTTCGTGAGTGACTCGCGCCAAGTAATGGGACGAATATCCCGCATATACGCTACCTACACCCGCCGAGGTGTGGCTGCTTCCACAGCCTCCCTGATGTCACGAGATTAGTAGCACTGGGAGGCTCAAACCCGAACCAACTACCGAATGTTTCTATTGACTCTGAAGGCAGCCGAAGGACGCTGCCTTATAGCGAACAGAATTGGGTGTGAAACAAGAAACGCCCCTTCCGAAATTCTGAAGGGAGTGACGAGGGAGGGCAAAGACTCCACGGCAAAGTACTCGTGAAACGCCAAACAATACCTCACTACGGGTGGAAACAGGCCACAGAACTGCTCTTGGGGGAAGCAAGCAACGAAAGGCACCTCGAATTAATACTTCAATGATACGAATTTCTCAATAAAATGCAAAAAAATAAACACTACTACTGCTGGTAGATATATTCAAAAGATGAGTTAGGCAGACACTCCAAATTCATTTCCAACATTTTTTCTGAGAAGAACATGAGACAGGATCACTGCTTGCCTCCGCCTCAAATATACGTAACTAACTCCTACGTAAAATTATCCTTAAGCTGGCGAAAATCATCACCCCTTACCTCTTTCTTTTTTAAGGAAATCAATCATTTATTGAAAGCTTAAAACGGTGCACATACTTTGCATTACACTTTGCCATTAGCATTATTTCCTGAAACTAATTTCATGCTCAATCAACCCTCACCCCGCGTATTTTATAGACGGGGAATGGGATCTCCAATATTTCGGCCAATCCCGGATTATCTCCAGATCACGGGATAACCTCTACTTGTACGCTAACGAAGATACAGAGAGTAAGAATGCGTGTAAGCAATATCCAGCACAGTTTAGTCATCGGCGCCAGACGAGCCCATATGGGCGCAAACCCACGGCAGCGCAAGAGGGGGGAGGAGCCTGCCTCCCCTCCGGTGTGGGAGTGAGACGGGGTCACGCACGTGGGGCAGGAGCGCTGCAAGCGCCGCCTCGCCCCTCACGGCGACATTAAAATGAAAACACGCACGAAACCCCGGCGCCCAATGACACGCGCCTACCTCGCTGTAGACGCCAAGCAGCGCCGACGACAACACGCGTACCGTATCGCACGCACCGAGAGAGGTCCACCCACTCACACACCCCTCCCCTCCCCCCCAAAACTAATCATAACAACCCGTCGCCCCCACCCCCTCCTTTTCCCCGGGAGAGAGATGTGGCAACGCCGCGCCCGCCGGCCGATCGCGGCGCGGCCGGCCTGGTGGATCGTGGACGATCGCAATGCCAAGAGCGCGGGTGCAACGCACGAGGGAGCGGCATTCCGAGCGCCGCTGGCCACCGCACCCGAAGGATATGATGCTCTCCGTCTCTCGAACCGCAGGGAATCGATCCTTGGGCGATGTGAGTCACACGCTCTCCGAACGCCGGAGAGCGTCCCCCAGTGATGACAAGGGAAAGAACCGTTATTTGCATGCGTAATGAATCCCGACACCTTCATCGAAATATCACCAGGATATCCTACTGCTGCACCGGCATACAATATAGTCTAGCACAGTGCAGTGCATGACTGACACGTAGTCAGTCGAAGGCTTATACGCACAGCATAAATGGTGCACATGACCTCTCTACAACGCACGCCTCCGTCAACTAACAGCGAGGATTAATATCAATAACCGGGCATAGCGGATAATGCACGAATCACAAAAAAGTATGAGCGGTGAGCGTAACTATTACGCAGTTAACCCAAACTCACCAGTCCCTCCGCAGGACTGTCTCCCAGCGTTGAATACTCTGACACTATACTTAGTTGGCTTCTAAAGGCCGGCATAAATAAAAAAATAGCTCGAAATAGACTTTTGTATGTACATTTATAAAAATTAAATTACACCACCCAGGGGTTCATTAAAAAATGATCATGGACGGGACGCCATATTACCATGATTTTTAGAACTAATCCCAAATGCTCAACGTTTAGGATATTCTTCAGAGATCACCGGCGGAACGCTTCAGGAAATATCCTGTGATATACGCAGGAAAACTACAGTACAGCTTACATGTCTTACGATAATTTTCCCTTAACTTCAGACGGGTTTCGTGCTAATTACTTCTTTGAACCCCGCCACAGGCGGAAGGATGCTCGAATCTCACGATAAGTCCACGCTAACGTTAAAATCACGATTTTTTCCATGAACCGGACGGGAGTCGTGCCTACACTGAACTACACGAAGAAATTAATTAAACTTCTCGAAGACAAGGGAATTGCATCAACGATGAGGTAGGACAATCATGCCGAAATGTTCCAAAACAGTGGTTCCACACCGCATGTGCCACGGTACGTCAACGTTCAGGGAAAAAAACGAGGGCTCTACCTAACATTATCTCCGCGAGATTGAGGGAGCATAAAAAATGTTAAGCGGGACCAATCTCTGAATTGGCCACTAACGCCCGAGAGATGGTGAAAGTAATCAAAGCACTTTCTTCCAACCCAAGGATTAATTTCTGTAAAGCGCCGATTATCCATGGTAATGTAGAGGAAGCTCTGATCTAATAAATTTTTAAAAAGTTTAACATGGGTGCCCAAGGATTATATCATCAATCTGATGGGTGTCGCCAACATACAAATTTGGGAATCTACAGCATTTGCAAAAATAACTTCATATCCAATAGCAGAAATACGAGTTATCAATGGATACAGTCAGCATAGGTAGTTGCACGACAGTATAAGGACTTTATGCTAACGCAACTGTTAGGTTTCCTCATACTCTGTATGCTATTTTTATCTTTTAAATTAGGTAAGTTAAGACTAGTATATTATTGCTAATGCTTTTTAAATGCATGATATGTAATGCATGTTTGGTGTGAATTCACCCCTTGCCACAAACCTTTATGGTGGCTTGCAGGGTATTATGTAGATGTAGATGAACTGAAATCTACTAGCGGAGATCGGAGCGCGAGTGCATGGACAGTACTCAAGAATCTAAACAAAGTACAGATGGTGCTACCAGGGTCACGTGACGGGAACCTGTGGGAGGGGAAGGCTCGGCAAGGCACTATGGGATAGATCACGGCAGCTGGTGGCAGGCAAACTGGTCGACAGAAGAGACCCTTCGATGTCAACGCCAAATGTACGCTATGAGGAAGCGAAAATGTAAACATACAAGGTTCACCGTAATCGCATCACTGAGGAAGACATTTTTGAACAACTGAAAACGGCGGAAACAGTTGTATTGGAATATTGGAACTAAAATTTAACAAAGCCCAGAGGATCAAGATATAGTAGGACATTAATCCGGCTTTTAAGACGGGAGCAAAAAGTCAAAGAACGCCAATTGATACGCTTAGTCCGTGGCCCCCACTGACATGAATTATTTTGAGGTTCAAGACACTATGGGACCTGCAAAATCGAACGATGTTACAGGAACACGTGAACACAAGTCTACATACTTGTTAAATTTCAGACAATTAGAAAATTCCTACAAAACGCACCAGTTTTAGGCAGTGCTGCAATACTATAATTGCAAATCAAATACATGTAACGGAATTAATAATAAAATTTCAACATTTATACATATTAATCCCCATCAATCACACGCCGGGTCATCACGCCCTAGGCCAATTATCCAGAGCTGGACACGACGGAGTCGGTCGTCGTCATTCCCATTAAGACCCGTGGAAAAAACCCTGAAGACCTCCGTGGATATGTGACCTGGGGGAAACCTTCATCGACATTGTTAGTTCTGGGTTGGGCAGATGGCGTATGGCGAAATGGAGCGGATGGCATTTCGAGAGAACATCAGCCGCCCCTTTCCCACACCTTGTTTCATTTGCTGGGAGGGAAGATAGCACTATACTAATATACTTATCACAGTTACACAGAACGATAAAAAAAATGTGCATGAAAACTTTTGCACACACACTTGATGAAATTAAGTAGCATGCACCAACGAGAGCTGTGACTGTAACAGAATGCTTTTGGTTGAAACTCGAGGAAACAAATCCTTCCGATCCTAAACTACGTTTCCACTACGCAAGTGGGACAACATATATGGCCTTTTACATTTTACAACTTCCTAAGAGCAAAGAGTTCGCCGAGGAATTAGTACAAGGCGAGTTTGCAAACCGTCAAGGGGATATTCGTAGCGACGAGTTAGCCCGACCAAAATTAAGACTCACAAAACGCGCAGAAAAAACCATTGACTGTGAAAATATCTTACCGGAGCAAACCACGGTGAATTAAAGACGCCACTGAGGTACAGGATCACACGGCCACATTAATACGGCTCTCGTTAGAGCACAAGGACAGTATCTCATTGCTAAGAGCATGAAAGAGGAAAAAATCCTTTGTGTCATCCGCCCGGATACAGAACTGGTTTCGAAAAATGGCAAAACTTGCAATTAATATCCACAAAGGAAACGGGAAACATTCGCAATATTAAAATGTTTCATCAGGACAAAGGAAATCAAGTTATATGAAAAAATTGGCGGTCAAGGTTCCACTAAAGCCGATGGCGAGCTCTTCATCAAAGGAAAACAACTAACCTTAACTCGATGCTCTGTAATAATGCATGATGACATGCGACGAAAAGCAGTGGCTATCAAATCCATGAAAGCAAGTGCACGTAACACAAGCAGCTAATATGAAATGAAATGACAGGGTGAGACCAACGGCCGCTAAGTGAGTAATGATGTAAGTAGCAGACGCTGGCCAAGCGTTGCCGAAGCGACAGACGAAGAGAGTTAGCGCACCGGCCGGCAGAATGGCGCTGGCGCCACTGTTTGTTTACATTCCAGCCATCACCACGTTACACGCAGTTTAAACCCAAAATAAACATGTTCTGATGCCGTTCACCAAAGTACCAAATAAGACCCTTCGGATGGAAATCATTTCAATAGCATTAGCAACGATTACTACAAGGAAGCAGCAAAGCCTGGGCAAAATGCAGCAGCAGGAAGGATATTTATTTGAAGGGATGTAGAAATTTCCATTTGGCATTGCTCAATACAAGTATTAATAAAAATAATATCACAAAATAATACTTCCCCTCCACTTAAATCCGAATCTTAGTTTCTGACTTATCCCTTTCCCCCCGGCCATCCGACACACTACAGTTGGTTGTGCACATCGGCAAATGTGAATTACTCCCAATCAGTGCCAGTGTAAAGATGCGCCTAAAAGTATTGGATGCTCACACTTCTCAAAAGCCGTGGCCGTGATCATAGACACTTCGAACTAACTACTGCATCAATGCGGAATTCCGAGTCTGTTAGTACGATATTATCATAGCTTCCAACCCCAGCGAGATCTGTACGTTAGTCTACCATTTGGCCATGAAACAAAAAAGAGCAAGGAAAAAATGAACTCCAGTTTTGAATACATAAGGGCCACTATTTACAATCTCAACTACACTACGTTTCTGCTGCACAAGTCTTAACTGTCATGATGCCAAAATGGTATACAGATACTTCCCAGCCCCACCTAAGAGGCAATACCACTTCTGCAGGTAGAATTTGTACATCAATTTGAGCAGAAACAGAGATGTTAGAGAAGTACTCAGCAAAAACGAGACTGAGGTTCCTAAATTCTGAATATGGCCCTAAGTCATCGACGAAACAAGGGTGTGTCCACCATCTACCAACAACAAGCCGCCTTGCAGCCAAGTCTTAAAAAGAGAGGGGAAGAGAGGCGTCGAAAGACAAGAGGAGCGCGGTCAAAACACGCAGAGATGTCGACGCTCTCCTGTCTTGGGAGGCAAGGCCGGAGGAAGGAAGGGGGAGCCGCTAGACCGTGTCGAAGGTCAGGTTGAAGGATTCGAGAGGCAGTGGAGGGGAAAAGAGCGGCGGAGGCAGGAGAGGTGCTCGGCCAACTTCAAGGCGAAGGCCCGGCAGCGCGTGCACCAGCATCGGAGCCACACTCCTCGCGAACCGACAGGGCAGGCGGGGGCGAGGGGATCGCCCCCGCTGTAGTCATGGCAACCGTCTTCTGCATACATGTTGTGGGGACCAACGACGCGTGCGATCGGGCCGGGGACACAGCTAGCAGCGGACGGTGCGCTACGGGGGCAGGGCGACAAACTCAGCTCCATACTTTAGAAACGCCACATCCACACAACCTCCTGCCAACGACCAACTAAGCATTTAGCTACCTAGGACTTATGTCTATCATGTTTCCATGCAGTAGCAGCATTGCAGCTCTTAGTTAAATGCGAGTTTGGTAATCTTCAACCCCTGCCACATACCCTCGCAATGGCAAAACATCTACACCTACGCGATACCCTGCAAGCCACCACGAGGGTGTGTGGCAGGGCACTGGCAGAAATAATCTGCCAGTGTGTGTGATCTTTACTAAAGAGGCATAAATACTGAACTGGAGCGTGTGCAGCGAAGATTAGCACGATTTGTCATGATAACTATTTATGCATAACCAGTCCATTAGATGAACTAGAATGGGAATCATCATCATACCGCAAGTTCACACGTAAACAATATATATACTAGAAATCTCTATAAATACTACATTCAATAGTTCAACGATGCGGTTAAAAATATTTAGCCAACTCCCACTTACTATGGTAGACTGGACCACGAAAAATAAAATTACACGAAAAGTCACGAAGGTCGAAGGCCCTCGCGAACCATGCGTGAGTTTCAGGTCATTTGAAAGGAGCTCCTGAAAGAGGACACTAAGCTTCTTCCGTCCAGAAAAACACTTGGACTATAATAAAAATATCACCCCCCTTTTAGCACAATTGGGACTACTGAAGGTATATGTTGAAAATGTTTTTACTGTTATTATTGTTGTTGAAATATTTTTAGTCCATGTGTACGTACAGTATTATATAAGAGACAAAAAATGATTATCGCAAAAATAATAATTAAGTAGTACCTTAAGTATAAATATTCTGTACACGAACAGCAAAAAATACAACATGGGCAAGAGATAGATTAAAATCGTTAACTTTATTTGCGGCCGCCATATTTTTTTCTGAAAATCAAAATCTAAGAGAGATTCTAGTGTATGAAATTGGCACTGTCAATGCGGAAAATTCAAAATCAGTCACGAACATTCATAGATGGATACATCAGTACATATTCCGGGGGGGAAAGCTACCTTCCCGAGGGACTTACAATCGGTTGTCTACATATTTGGACAGGGGGACTGAAGAGGAAACGTGAAACAATAACGTACACCTACCAATCACAAAGGAGGACCAAAACGTTGAAAACCATAAAGCACCCCTATCGAAGCATCTACACCTAATTCTAAATAGGCTTCATAACGTGGGTACGAGATAACAAGAACATAATTAACGACGGGGTAATTCGAATGGCGGGAGTCTGCGGGGGAACATCGATTCGCGCGAGGCGGACACTGCTGCCCAGAACTCCACCCCGCAAGAGGTGGAGGAAATGACGTAACGCAGGAGCCGGAAACGCCACCGTCACCTCTGTTTACATGGCGCTCACGTCGCATCCAAATGAGAATATCGCCGCCACTATTTATAATCTGCCGAGCGCGCACAAAGCCCCAGACTATTGAACTCCCTCGGGGGAACGATCCATCATCGAAAGAAACCGTATTCCGGAGACATCGATAGAACCCGATCATTCAATAAAACATTACGAAGAAAACTACTGATCCTGAAGAGAATCCTAACCTACAACCAAACTGAATTCAAGCGCTATTATACTCCTCATAAGAGATCAAAATTCCATCCCAGCGACTGAATTCGCACCTCTTCTAAACACTGTTCCTGAATTTCTTCGATAGTGGACAGGACGCGCACACTCCATGAGTCGACATCCAAATGAAGCTTCGATTACGCTGTGAGGCAGCATTTCCACTGATGACACTAAAATATATTTGACAACACCCACTTTTTATGGTAGACAGTACCATAATCATAAAAGTATTATGGACATTACATTATGGTGGCTAGATAGCACTACCGACAATTTCAACATGCCCTTTCCTCGTACAAATTAGGGATATGAATGGCTGTAAATATATCCAATAGTATAAATACAAGTTAACTCGTGGATAACCTAGGTAATTGAACGTTGGTTTAAGGACTTCAAGCTAACCCAACTAACAGTATGTTTTTGCATGCTTGCTTTGTTATTTTTCTCTATTTTAAAAATGTGAAGTTCACTCTAGAATATAGTTACTATACCATTCTCTGCATGATATTTAATTTATGTTTGGTATAATTTCAATCCCCCCTCCCCCCGCCACAACCCTTTGTGATTGCTTGAAGGGTATTATTCGATGTTTCTGATAATTCGGAGCCAGAATCCCTCTCAAGATAGTGCCATCACGAGAAGAGCTATCATAAGGGAGGACTGCCATTTAGGTGGAGGACAATAAAGCCGCAATTAATACGCAATTATCAGTTTACCCTAGCAAGAAAATATCAGAGCATCTCTGAGCCCCAACCCTTCCTCCAATGTTTAAATATGCTTCTCCAGCATAACCGTTACTGGATAAACCACCCTAAAAAATATTACGAGCACTGCAATGCACGGCGACAAGCGACCAACCGCGATCCCTGAGATTGAAGAAGGCAAGAGCAACAACATGGAAAACTCAACCCTTATTTCAAGTCACGTCATCAGAATATCAGCACTTTCTCCTCCTTAGTACATGGATCGAAAGAACCACACTTTGGGCCGTCTGCGAGAATAACGTTCTCAGAGAAAGTCATTTCCTACGCCTTGAACGACCAGTAGGGAAAACACTTTTTTCCATAAATCTTAAAGAGGTTATTAAGTAAGCAGTGCATCAGCGCCCACACCTATGATTTCATTCCATTGCCCAAAGCGCCGGTGCAAAAAAACCTTTTAATCCAGACTACAATGACTTATGCCAAAAACGTAGAAATGAAGGACATCAGGAAACACCTGAGGAAATTTAAATAAGCAAGCTCGACAATATTTTAAATATGATTCCAAAATCCTTAATGGATTCTCATGCGGGATTCTACGCTCCACTGCCAAAAAGACTGTTTACGAAGCAACCCTGACATTATTTAACCGACACTGTAGTCAGATTGTCCCCAATTTAAAAAGTATTGTGCGTCGATTGTCCGCTTAGCTATTAGGCGATTAGCGATGCGAGAGGGGTGGGAGGCCCCGGAGACGCCGGCGCCAAGAAAAGAACCCAGTGCGACCAACCAGCGACATCTGTACTCAGCGTTCTGCGGGCACCTCCCCACCGCCACGAGTACCAACAACCGAATTAAAATGGCCAACTTAACAAAGGGAAGCAAAAACGAAAGCAAGCATGGACGACGCCAATACCCGATGGTAACTCCGAAAGGGGAAATCTGTAAGAAATGCCGCAGCCAGATTAACCACTCGTGTCTGTAACTGCAAAAAACCCACATCCACAGTATGCAGGACACCGAACGAAGCAAAATTGACCGACAACGAATAGAACGCAATTAACGCTGGAAGGCCGGAATCACAATTCCCAATACACAGCCACAAAATAATATGGGCACATGTGCGCGTACTTAATTAACGAAGTTCATCACGACATTCTCTGAGAGCTTGACCTTGAATTCACATCAGCACACGGACGCTGATGCGACTCCAAGGTCCACTCATGGTTAATTAGCATAATAAAAGGAGAGGTCAATAATTTCATTTGTCACGCAACACCTGACCACCGACGGCACTAAGCTCATACTTTTTGTGACAAAATTCCCACAAGAACGTAACAACTGGACAAAAAAATCCACTGCATATGCCTTTCTGCTAGAGACAGCGATGCTCCCGAACTACGCGACAACAAAGGAAGAACGAAATACCCTTCCGGCCCACCGCGTCAAAACACAGCACATAAGCACTGGAGGGGAGGGGGGAAAACTAGTAGCAGTGGCAGCTATTCAAGGCGCGAGACCATCAGAGGTCTTTAGGCTTTGGTTATAGAGGTAATTGAAAATTTGAACACGTAGGATTGTAGGGGACTGAGATGAGGTGTATTGAAACACTGCGTCAGCGTCTCTGAAACGCAAAGGCGTCTCTGAAACGCAAAGGCGTCTCATCCGACTGACGGCACACTGCACTTTAAGATCGCTACACGCACTGCACCCTATGCTAGATTGACCGGCAGTATGCCTCTCACCGTCGCTATCAGGACAATATGAAGCCACAGAATGTGACATGGCAGAGGATATCATTTCCTTGCTATGCACCAAAACCTCCGTCTGGACTTCGGCGGGCATGAAAGAGGGCCTACGCTTTCTTGGAGATTTAATATTTATATATACTGGTGTAAAGCTTTAGGACTTCGTATTCCATGAGAACGAGTCGTCATTTAAACGCATTGTTCAAGCAATTGAGCAACTTAAGCTACACAATGATAAAATATTAATCGGCAACAGTTATCTCAGCATGCTCACACCAATCCCAAAATATCAGCACTGACAGTGAGGTATTGATTCAGCCACTACGAAAAACAGACATTCCAACACTCGAAGGCGAATTATGAAACACACAAGGGGGAAAACTTCTATGTAGCTTTGTAGAAAGTGATAGCCTCTTCCAAGCATTGTTTATTACGGCTAGAAACAAGTTATGTAAAAGAGAGGAGCGTCAATATGAAGAGGTTAACCGATAGATGAATCGAGCGGAGGGCCGCGTCAAACTAATCCTAGGATTGTAGACCGATGATGATGATGAGAAACAAATAACTGCCAGAAGAGTTGGTAACAAAACAACGAAATCACCATAGCATTAATCGCCTAGGTTTCAGTCCGACTAAGGTCCACCACGCATGAAATGCTTATTTTAATGAAGTTCTTACTTTCGTCAGAAATGGTCGTACATCGAGTACCTATTGCTTTTTTCAATTAAAAATTATTATAAAAGTATGTTTACTGAATTTAAAAATTAACTTCCTTAGTCCTACGAAATCTTTAATTATTAGTTAACGATATTCCTCATATCAGGATCTTTTGGTATAATCAAACATCATTTCGGGCGTTCTAAAACCTGTTTAATTCACCTTGACACGAAACCAAACTTGAAGCAACATTCGCACCATTACCCATTTCCTCGTTTATTTTCTTACAAACTCACTGGAGAGTCAATAAAGCACTGACAATTTTTTTTCCAACGACATTGCGACAGGGATTTAGCATGTGCTTTTTTCCGGTCTATATTCTCTCTTCCTTAACTGTCAAGTTTGATCATCTTCCTGAAATATGTTTGCGTTTATTTTTTTCACCATATTAAGCATGCTATCAGAATAAAAATCTTATGCATGGAACCCTCTGCGGTGGGCACAACTTGATAGTTATTTGAGCATATTTTTATTGCTTATTTCCTTCCGCATGCACAGGTGAGACACCTGAACACAGAAGTCAATGATCTTTTTCTATCTACATGGTGGAATGTCAGGAATTCAAAATGCTATTACCAGGTCGGAATTTTTTCTACCCGAAATGTCTTAGAAAATTATTTGTGCATTTTTTCATGGATGTTTCTACGCGAGTGACCAGACCAACGATATTCTACAGCGGTGGGCAAGACAACACTACGAGGAGCACGTCCAAAAAGGGTTCGCGAGGTGGCGATCGGTCAGTCATCGTCGCGACAGCCGCCCAACGCATGCCACGGCAGCCTGGGACAAGAAAAGATGAGCCCGGAAGGAATGGGAGGAAGTCGGTAGAGGGAGGGGCCTTGGCGGGCATTAAATCAGCGGCACCACACACGCGGGAATAGAGGCGGCTGTGGCACGCGCTGCCTCTCACACCCCTGCCAACTTACGGAATTGAAAAATGGAAACACGGTTCCTCACGGAGGAACCACGCCGCCATCCATTTAAACGCCCCTTGTCGACTCCCAGTGTTGAAGGAAAGCGAGCGCAACAGAAGTTCACAGAGAGCGGATGCAAATTCGACGAGACGAAATGTTAGGCGACAACGGCACTGCTGGAAATTTGAAATAATGTCACGTTGTATGGAACCAAATTCAACAAAAAACCTACTAGGAGATGGCCGCCGAGGAGGTTGCTAAAGAGGGAATAGGTGGAATCGCAGAGTATGGCTTGGGATGAGAAGAAAAAACGAGCTATGGAAGTCTCGTCGCGCGAAAGAAATCGACACTAATATATGATTACGATAATTTAGGATAAGATGGTACCGGAGCAGTTCCCGACCTCAAGCATAATATACCACCCGAAGAATTTAAAAATTTATAATCATCAACCAACGTGTGCAAGCATACAAATCAAAATGTTATCTAATTCATAAGGAGTCGCAAGAAATAAAGTGCGCACAGACAAAGGTCAAGTGACATTGATGCCTAAAGAAAGGAATTGCACGATTGGAAATCGTTCGCCACAACTGACAAGCAATAGCAGTCCTAAACGGATTACTCTGGATATAGGGAACATCACATTGGCGATAGGCTTGTGGCAAATCTAGCAAAATCGAGCGCCGACTACGTACATCCCACTCAACGAGAACGCAAACCACCTAAGCAACGTCAAGTCGACCCCTTCAATGAAACACACGACGGGTAGAGATGCAACCAGTCACCCGGCGAATACCGAGAGACCATGCCCCGAGGTCATCCGCCGGCCCAAGTCCGAAAGCGGGAGGAAGGGAGAGAGGCGAGGTCAGGCTTCGGCGTAAAATCACTTTGAGGAAAATACATGAGAAGGGATGGGTCAGGGGAGTGCTTGAAGGGGTTAGAAATCCCCTTCCCACCCCGACGCCCGTCGAGAGCGGGAAAATTGGCAGCCTTGGAAGAAGCCAGGAGAAGGGCATTGTCGGAAGGAGGGGGGAGTGAAGAACATTGACACCGGCGCACGGAATAGCGGAAGAGGCGGGGGAGGGGCGAGCATTGGAAGGAAGGGCGAGCCGGACCAATTTACACCACCCCCACCCACCTCCCCTGTACCAACCACCCCTCCTTCCCCAACCTCGAAACGAAGCGAGAAAGTGATCGAGACTCTGTACGTTCACCCTGCGCCCTTTTTCGGCGAATATCGAGATATATGAGCGGTGCGCGCGAACCGAGTCTGCCAAGGTGACCGGTGAATTGAGGGGGATTCCGAGGTGTCTCCCGAGAGATGAACTGCCCCATCGCGAAATTTGGAGGCACCCAGGGAAGTGATCACAAGGCAGCTACCGAGTCGTGCATATCGGTGCATCAATCGAGGAGAAGAGGGTGAAATCTCCAAAATACCCCGAAAGGATGGAGTCTGTACGGGCAGACGGTTACCGTCCTCAGGGAATCCATCGATCATCTGCGGCAATAAAGGATATCCCAGGATAAACCCTGGGTTTCGATCCTAGCCGTCGAGATAGAAAACTGGCTGTATTCCACCTCAAAAATCAAGTTAATATCATCCTGGCGGATTAAAGTGCCCAATATTGGATATTTGAAATGAGTAGAAAATTAATGGAAAAGTAACCATGGATTACAAGAGCATTGCAATTGATATTCGCAAGCATTGAAAGAATATGAGAGAGGAAATTTTTTATTCCCGAAATGCTTAGCGCACATGCAGGTATGACATTCATCTTTCCTCTCAGCACCAATTCACCCAAGAGCGTGCGAATAAAATGCAAATCCAATGGGCAGAGCCAGAAATGAGAGCACATTGCGACACACAACGCCGATTACCACACGAAAAGATCAACCGAGTAATATTCCAAGCATCACAGTGCACAGGATCGGGGTTAACAGCTAAACGCTTGGCCACGAATTGCCTAGAAGGACACGACCGACGAAGAGCAAGCTGCCCAGCATCGAACTCACGCCCTCTCCGCCGGGAAACACCTGCAGCCCCACCCGACACAGACAGACGGACAGGTGGCAGCACGAAATCTGCAGAGACGGCGGCAAAAAACCAGACGCCGGCCAGAGAACTCCCCAAGGCCCCCCCAGTCCATAAGCACGCCTGGTGGCTGGAAATTCCACCGCAGAGGAGAAAATAGAATATAAAAATGAAGGTCACAAGCAGACCCTATGGCAGCGGAGGGGGTGAGACTCCAGCGCCGGCCTGCTGCGACTTCAGACCACACATCCCTAAGATCTGTGCAGACATCGATCGATAATCCCCCCTCACTTCGGAGATCAGGAGAGCATACGTACCCCCCCAATACCGCAACATTGACGAACTCGTAAATGCAACTTAAGTCCGTACGGTTATCTCTGATACTTTACCGACCCTCGCTAGGTTGAATTTTTCAATAATCGAAAATTGCTTCTTGGAACTGATAGTGTACCACCGGAGGGAATTTTTGCCTCGAGGTCGGGAGGTATGAAAAGTTTTTATGCATTATTACGAAGGTTAGCTATTCTCGTATTGTTACATGTATCTCACGCGGCTATAATAAATACACCTGCCCCAAAGACTGTAAGGGATACACGAGAATCCGCCATTTGGACTGGAGAACGCCAGAGCATGGCCTTCTTGGGCGAACCGCGTGGCCAGTCGGCAAAACTAATTACGCTGAAGAACCTGTTCGTAGGAGGAGTCCTTTACGACCGAGCGTCTGCGTCATTCGAGCACGGAATACAAGCATCAAGTCGACGAAAAAAATAAAGCATAGAGCCCCGACTTCTAAGGAAACAGAAAAACAAGAGCGTGCAAGGGCAGAGGATTCACACAGCATACGTTCCACCAATATCGATCAAATGGATCCCCGCTGCGAACATTGGCTCGCAAGGAAAGCCTAGAAAAATAACGACCTTGCAGAAATAATAAGACATTACAAGAGACCACGTGCACAACTAAACCCTTGCTTTAAAACTAATGGTAAATTTCACTCGGGAACCTGAAAACCCATCGTAACTACAATTAAAAAATTCTCATTTCCTGGCCACAGCACTAACCCAATGAGCTCAAACATTACTGCACGGGAGATTGGCGGAGAGAAATTGCGAAGTAAAGGTAAAACCAAAACCATTTTAAGGGGCAGTGCACATTAGCGGGCTGCAGGTCTACTAGGAGTCTGTCGGGGAGGAAATATAGCCAGGGGTGGATGGAGTGGGAGGGGAAGAGTAAGGGGAATTAGTACGGAAAACCCTTTTACCGCCGCGCATTCAACAATTCGTAAGCTGCAAAAACAGATCGGGCAAACAGCTGATCAGGAAAACAAGTAATACGGGGCGGATACCCAAACGTACCACCCTACGCTTGCCACCTCCATTGGGAATGAACACTTTAAAAAAATGTAGGTGTGAACGTCTTACCGAATGAATTCGACGCTGCTTAAACGGAGCAGCCCAGATCACACTACGCTACGGTCACTGTGACCGGCGGGAAATATAACACTGAGGCAACACACGACAACATGATCATGACAACGACAAAGTGTTAATATTGCACCAAGAATCATCCAAGGTTGAATGACATGAAACACACCATGCTTCCTCCTCCATGATACAAAATACTCGAGACGCAGCTATAGTCAAATTGAAACACGTACGGGATCGAATTAATTGACGCACCAACATTAATCAATCAAAACTCTTAAGCCATACATCACCAGAATCATAATATAATTTTAATACAGTGTAAATATTCTGGATACACTATATGATTATAAATAATTCTTTTAATAGCCAAAGCTGAACAATTTAAAGAATCCATACGATTAAAACTTCAATGGAATGCTTCACCATACGATCATCTTCCCCATTGGCCAATGAGAAATGAGTTATTTAAACGCAAGTGGCAGACAGACATGTTTCCAAACACTATTTCCTCTTATTATACCACGCATCCGAAATGAAACTGACTAATCTTCAACATGTGATCACTACCAATGAGTGTTAACAAGGACGCTATGCCGGAAATTTATAGAATGACGTGGATAAGGGCACCGATGAATAAGCACTCACTGCCATCAAATTACAACCACTGATGGGTGCTTTACATACACGTTAAGAAGATCAACGTTCACATAGAATGTAGGGTGATAGAATGAATTCAAATGGAAGAAGAAAAATAGGAGCATCCCTAATGCCCATTATAATGTAAAAATATCAAGGGCGTGCCCGAAATTACAGACGAAGTATTGCATTAAAAAGTAAGAAAAGAAATGAAAACGAGATCACATTAGTGTAAAATAAAGGGATGGAAAGAAGACCGTGACCTAATTGCCATGAACGAGCGATGGGGACTTGCGAAATTAGGAACTACAGTAATAATCACGGCCGAAAAATAAACATCCTCACGGCGGCTCTATAAAGTACCACCGCCCATCACTTGGCACGAGACAAAACAGCGTATTCAAGGAGAAGGAAAGCCTGCTTCGATTGGAGGAATATCGCCCGACCCAAGGATAAGAAGTCACACAACACAAGGAAAAATATGAATAGTATCAAACAAGACAGTTCCGTAAGCAATGCAGAAACAAGGGCAGTCGCTAAGAAAATAAAAAGAGCCAGAATTGAAACGCATTCAAAAACCACAAACTTCCTGGAGATGCGAAGATAACCGTGTGGCGGAGAGCATTGTTGTGAAAGGGGGGCCAAGTATCCTCCTCCCCCCCGCCCTTCGATGTAAAATTAACCCCGGTTGGGCAGCGCTAAGGGGATAAAATAAAAAGGGCGATGGAAACAGAAGAGCACCGAAATAAAAACTCCGTCGCCGCCGAAAGAGACAAGAGGGGAAGGGAGGGGAAGGGAGGGGTGAAGGGAGGAAGGGGGGCTGGCGACGGCCGCGCCCTCAAACGGTGGGGCGGCGTTACTTCCTACTTACGCAGGGGGAGGGTAGGCCGGGGGGGGGGAGCTCTTCCCCGACGCCCGCAATTGAGGAAATCCCTCGTATTGCACCGAGGGGAGCGCACCAGTAGATAGAAGGCACTGCCGGAGAGCTCCCTGCTCGAACTACACTTTGAAACTCGAGAGAGACAAGAAAGACGGCAACACACAATATCCCCACGTAAAGTATGAGTAGAGAATCCAACAAATTTAAAATTGGCATGATAAGATCCGGAATTGCTTTCGGATACAATACTAAGCGACGTTCTCCACAACCATTGATCCCAAGGACGCGAAAAATCACTGTCATTACAATATCAGAAACCGAGCATATATTCTGAAGAAAACTGGTGGCAATGCCACCCTTAATTAAATTAAACCCAAGGTCTCTCCCCGCTCACGACGTGCAAATGATAATGTACTGTACCATTACTCCGATGCCTATCGCAGTCCAGAACACCCATTTCCACTCCCTTACACTTGCATCTATCCAAAAGGTTCCCTAATTCTTTCCAGAATGCCTTTTACATCGTCGTTATGGGATTAGGCATCGAAACCTAAAAGGCGGTAAAACCTAAAATCGGCCAAAAGAAAGAAAAGACAATTGTCCTCGCCACCACTTGCGTTTCTCTGGTAGAAAGGCTAACCTTGAAATCCAGTTCATAGAAACCTCAACTAAAGTGATATTTGGAAATGGCGGCAAGGGTGAGAGACCGCACCGACTGTTACCAGGTATTAGGGGCTACTCAGGTACTGGGGGCAACTCGATTCCTCTGAGGGAGGCAATGGATAAAAACCCAGGACGCATTTTGAAATTCCCCGAAAAGACGACCGACCCCAGCAACGCCTGGTAGCAGGCGGGAATGGACTCAAGAGGCAAGGGCGATAGTCCTTCATATGAAAAGACTGGGCAAGCAATGATCGATGACGCCACCGAATTCCCCATGAATCGAGCATGCAGGAGGTCCTTTGGCCGCGGAACAGAGAGGCGCCTCCCAAACGCTACCTGGAAACAATCGATAAAAACTAAATCTGGAATTGAAACCAGACGCCGACCTCAACACCTCCGCCTACGGACAAAGGGTGGGATTCCAAAGAATCGACCCAAACACTAACACCGCCCCTTCCACGAACGAAACAACCAACGAAATTCACACTTCGTACATAACAAAAAACGCCATAAATAAATGGCAAATTCATGGAAATTAACAATTAAACGTATTACAAATTACCAAGGTCGACTGCTATGGCGGGCCAGAACGAAGTGATATCCCCGTCATACTCGCCCACGATACTAGGAAACAACGTTCTCAAACCTTATTGTATGAATACATTTCCCCTCGCATAACGCCAGAATACATGAAAATCACCGTCGGGATGCGACGGGTAGTTCTCCCCTCAGCCCCAACCTGATACGTCCACGAACACTAACTACTACTGTGAAAACGGCAGCCGAGGAGCGGGAGGACCCCGTCATGATTCGAACCTTGTGCGGCCGCTACCGCACTTAACGGAAGTGCACGCGAGGCAAACAAATTAATGTTCAGATGAATGGACAGAATTATACGCCCGCCACTGCGCTAAAAATAATACCATACAAAAAAAATAACAATACTTCGCAACGACATACGATGATAATATATATGGATCATAAATAAATCGAAAGAGTAATGATTTATGTAAGATCCCAAGTAATGAAAGATTCAAATGAAAATACATATACTAACCGTAGCTAATCACTCAGAACCATGCTCTTACACGGAATTCCTACTAGAGCACGTGGTCCTACTGGTACTCAAAAGAGGCTGGAATCTACGTTGGCCCTGGCGTACGAGCGAAAGAACTAGCTCTATGGGATACTCCAACGAATATTCCACGCGAAGCCAGGAGCCCTGAGGGGATAACCCTCGGAACGCCGTCGTCCAAGGCATTGCAAATGAATGCCAATGGTGCAAAACTCACGCCAAGTTCCGGCGCACACGAGTTCTTTGAACGCTGAGGCAGCGGTAGTCAGAAAACGCGCAAATAGAAATAACCGGGGCAATTACCTGGCGCGTCATATCGACGGAAGGAATTTGAGGTGAGGAAGATGATGTGCAAAGAATGAAGATTAAGCGAAAGTAATCATGGACATAATTCATTCACTCGTTGATAACCGCTTCCAAATGGCGGAACATAGGGCGCATTCGAGTTCCAGGATATGGACGAAGAAATTTTACGTCGAAATGAGCCACTCGGGTGGTGGAAGGCAATGGAAATATACATATTGGGAGGGGAGGAGTCAAGTACAGGTGCTAATTTGCTTCGGGAACGGCATGGTGCAATTTATTACGGAACACTAAATTCACATCACACTTATTCGTACGCAAGTACTATTAAAACAAGTATAAACTCCAATTTCATGACTCCACTCCTAATTTAACAGCTGAACAGTGAATTTATACATTCACATCGTGCACACTAATGAAAGAATGCCCACTGCGATAAAAATAAGGGACCGCGCAGGAACGCATTCCACTAGGACAATCTCAGCTGGACGAATTCACACTCCAGTTTGTATGAAAAAGACATCAGCCCATGAATAAATCATAAATTAATGTCTCAAGCGTCCCAGGTACAATATTTTACCAAGCCGAGGCACCAAAGTGGAACTCATTCGTGTTGCATAGAACTTTTTCCCGCGGAAATCATATAGCCTCAACACCGGAAAAAATAAGTGAAAAATATATGCGAAATATGGCGCAAAATTAATCCTCCAATAGTACTTCATACAGGGCCAACATTGCTGTTACCATTGTGCGAATGACCTCGGCGTAAGAACTGTCCCACACCTAGTTAGGTAGGTTCACTTCCCCCGTGACCTCCAAGCAGAGTAGCGTCCATAAAATTATAACTGGCCCTACCCCAAGCCTGACCACAATTATGGCGCAGGGTCAAAGCAATACTACCATAAGTTTACCTACGGGGATTTACATCCATTGACATTTAGCACCTACATCTCATGAGGGGTCAGTCTTAGATATAAGAGATTCAACATATCAGGAGTGCTTCTAATGAGACTTCTTATATGAGAGCATGTCAATGGTGCATGCTTGGTAATGTTCACCCCCTGCCACACACCCTTGCGGTGGCTTGCAGGGTATCGTGCACATGGAAATGAGGGGAGGATATAATATGACACGAAAAATCACCCGAGATTATCACTGGAAAAACGGCCATGAAAAAATTGTAACTATTATGCACCAGATAAATTATGATGAACCATGTAGACTCAAAAGGCAAAATGAGACACTGTAATAATCAAATTGTGCCGGTTACGGAAATCAGTCTTACGCCCTATATTGTGGCCTGTAAGCACGTGTTCCGAGAAAAGAGTATATCTTCGGACAGTCTCCGCTAGTGTGGGCGCGTAAACGAAGCGATCGACACGACACCGGTGGCCGTAATCTGTATGTAACTGCAGCACCGCACCTCACAGTGAACAAAAGAAGCCATAAAAAGCTCGATACGCTTACGGAAGGAGCATTTACGGCCAGCGCGACGCGGAGGGGATGCCAAGCGAGCACCACGACCCCTTCCTACGAGGGGACTTCACCCCTCCACACCACGGGCTAAACAGTCGAGGAAATCGGAAGAAACAACGAATGCCAATAATTAACATTAAAATACACGCGGTTATGGTTGAAATTCGAGAATATACAACGTAACAGGTTCGAGCAGTACCAATAAAGCACAATAGTGGTGTAACTTTCAGGAGGAAATGGGAAACAGCATTCGCTTCTTATTCTACGACACCCGAATTCCAACGCTGAACAGCCAATGTGATGCATTAACCACGCCCTCTCTTGCAAGTTCACCAAATAAATAGTTCATCCTATGCCCTCAATGGTAAGATGGGAAAACATCACGACACTTCATTCTGTTCCAGGGCCTACTCTCTGAAAATTAATACATTTAACGCAAGTCTGGAACCGCTGGGCACTGACTTAATAAGATAAAAATCACAACATCAGTTATGGGCAGAAATGGGGCGTACTTAACACCAGATTTTCATCCGAAAGACCCACCACGTTTGTAGAACAATACAGCAGATTAGTAAACAAAAATGTGAGCAGTGACACCCCGATTACAAAGGGCAATTCATGGCCTCACGAGGAATGCAAGAAGTTAGAAAATTGCGTTTCGGTGCGTTATTCGCAGAACCACGGGCCACTCCACACACGATAACCTGCAGGCTGGATATCGGAGGGGCCTTCGATAAGGGCACTCAATCCACGACATTATCTCGCGAGCGTTTTGAGGAAAAAGCTACTCGTGCCCCCAAACACGCCAACCATTCGAAGCAGAGATTGAAAACAAAGAAAGTTATAAACAAATATCCATCCAACGATCCAAGGGGAGGGGTTGTCATCACAGTTCCTCTTATGGGCCACGCCACTTCATTTATGGCGGAAACGCCTCATTGGTATCTATAGATATCACAGTCTTCCGTATTAACTGATATGGTGCGTAATGAAAGGCACTGTTGCTACTGTCTGAATCGCCAGGGATGGGAAAGCAAAAATACGCTGAGACTAGGTGTTAACTTGCAAAGCAAACACTAGCAGGCAACGACCTAATCACATAAAATAGACCGAAAATGCGTAAAGTAATCTAACCTAATGCCAAAGAAATCATTCGAAAATAAAAAAACGATTCGAATTAAAATATAATTCCCATGGCGGAAATTCATACAACCATATCAAAACAAACAGCTCAACGTGATGTACACTACGGCCTATAAGAAACTTGTCTAAGATGACGAACAATAAAAGCCCACTTAGGTGGCCAAAAGGAGTCCCTGGCCAAGCTAAAAAATGAATTATCAGCAGTGTACATACGATGAATTCTGGTCGTTTGATGGCCTCGATGAACCCGAAACATTTTAACCTATCAATCATAGAAACGCTATCAGTCGGAGCATATTTGGAGCAACACGATACTCCGCGACCCCTGGAGCTTCTACTCGACGTTCTGGAGCTAGACGAATGAACCCATAACCAATGCTCAGCGTGCAGATTTTTGCTCCAACGGAAGAGGCCTGCAGATTACGATCGCGAATCAAAAGGACGAAGCAAGAGATCTTCTGCCCGGAGAGACTAGCGGACGGCTAGCCTCGTAGACCCGGAAGTGCCGTGTGTCACGGGAAATGGGCAGGTTAGAGGAATGATTGACAAGACTTTCAGGCACCTAGAAGCTGAACACCGGGCTCTCAGGCTAAGTAAATGAAAAAATAGGAGGCAGACAACCTAGAGCACACTATGTCCAGCTGTCCACTGTAATTGGCTGTTAAGTGGCTCTTTTCAACAAATAAATACATGACTTTTTTCCGTTGAAGTTTTATATTTTTGTAACAGTGCCGTCAACTACCTGCAGAGTTTCACCACCAAGGGTGTAGTTATTATCGTAACAAGGAATGATTAATCGAATTTCTAAAAAAACTTGAACACGTGACATACTGAAAATCATAGGGATTCGTTAATGAATTCATTAACTTAAAGCCCTTTCAATAACATCATGAAGATATCGGAGTAAAAATACGTCGATCTTTTGCAACAGTTTAAGAATATAATTTGCCCTGTACACGGCAAGTTGCGAAACCATTTTCCAAAGCTGAAGAGACCGTATAAAGTCAGCGGGTGGAATGACAGAACCGGAAAGAGATATATAGTGTTAATATTTTGACTGTTTCACAGCCACCCACAACCATTTCATGCCCTCACCCGCTCTTCAACTTCAATTGGTAATCACAGTCCCCCACCCCAGCCATTCAGCGACACCCCGTCTCACACATCCTTATTTCTTATACCCTCCCCCGCCCCCCTCGTCGCAGGATCGGTACTAAACAGACCCTTGATGAGGATGTTAAAACAACAACAATTTAACTATGCACGAAAGAACATGTTGCATTCGCCAATAGGCCCGTGCTCCACATAGCACCACGCCGCGTGAATCTTCGCACCACGAGCCCTCCGAGGATAGGACCCCTGGCTGGAGCCTCAAGACAGGAGGAGTGCAGCGGTGGGGGAGGCGGTTGGCGCTGAGCCAGGGCCGGCCGCCGCCGGTGCCCGGGAGGAGCAACGAACGGGCGGATGCACAAGGGGGAGGTGGTTGCAGGGGCGAGGGGGCAGGGTGATGATCCTGCGGGGGTACACGAGGAGGGAGGGGTGGTGCTGGCTGGCAGTGGGGGCGGGGACGGAATTTCAGGGCCCACTGAAGCAACACAGCCAACAACACCCAGGCCGACAATGCCTCGCCACTGCCGAGATATTGACAACGTCGAAATACCACTAATACTACCACAAAAACAATCCGGAATATTAAACTATCTACAACCAATTATCTCATGACCACCAGCTTCTTCTTCTATTTTGCACTTTAGGGACCTACATGCATTGGAGAGACTCCCCCACACAATCACAACTGCAGTCTTCATGCAGTAGACTACAGTATATAAACACACAATTCAAGATTGAAGTACACACTGAAGGACGAACAAATAAAAGAGCTTAACAATAATTCGCACGGTGCGCTTGAACTCAGAACCACCTAAGACTGCGGCGCTGGGAAAAGAAATTCGATATAAGGCAACTTCGTCCCTCACACAAATGATACGCAAACAGTACTCTGGCTCTGCGGCTACGGAGGAAAAACAAGGGCAGTTGAACACTTGGAGACGACTCGGTAGAGACAAGGAATGCATTTACAAACATAAGGCGATTAATGATGATAAAAAGAACACAAAGTCTAATATGGTGCGTGACAATGTCTATTTCATAAAAGATGTCTTCGTGAAAAGGGTCATAGCAAATAACGGGGACTAGTGAGAGGAAATGGCGAGGGTCAGCTTCGATGGGGAGAGCGACCAACGAAGCGAAATTAGGTAGGAGGGAAACATTGGAAGAGAGCAGAAAACTCGATGGGGGATTTATTAAAAGGCCGTGGAATAGCAGACCCGAGTTCGAATCCTAGAAGTGAGATTTTTCAAATTTATAACCGTTCCCAAACAGTGCTCTTCAAGTTCATCAGACGTACAGCTTAACTTTTCGCGAGCAACCCATGGGAGTGGACCAACGTCGGGTTTCCACCTTCCCTCGAAAACTCCCACCGCTTCCGAAATGTCTTTATATTATATAATTAAATGGCGCAAATGAGCCATAGATGTCCTTCGCTTGACGCGAAGTACCTGGATGATGAACGGGGCGGAATAAGGTGCAGATGATTGGAGATTTTTACTCATGCTATAATTGCACTATGGATTGGGTCCTGGCAATATAAAAAGGAAACCTCTCCGCGCTTACCTTGTTAATGATTAACCAATCGAAACCTAGGTCGGTGGTAAAATAAATTTGTGGAATCTTACCTAGTGATTATTATATTTACTCGCAATATATATCTCACGAAAGTCAAGGTCTAAGCGATGGACCAAAATTAGCAGGATTAAACTTCATATGATCACTAAGGTTGAATAACGGCAGCACGTATAAAATGAGTGGAGAAATCACAAATCCGAGTATTATTTCTAAGTATCTGGAATACAAAGTCGGCGACGCAACGAATAAGCACGTGTTTATCACAGGGAAGGATCATCCAATGACGACGGCTCACGTACATCACCCAACTTTCGCTGAGCGCGCTTCCTCAATCACATCCTGAAGGGAAGTAAGATTAGTGCTTTCCCAGCGTATCTGTTGAGGGAAGGGATCAGCCAGAAGGGATTCCCTTAAAAAAACACGGAGAACTAATGCCTAAATTCGACACCCGATTAATGCACTCTGGTGCACACTTCGAACACCAGTCTTTTAGACGAAAGTTAGTATTCGACATGAATCTTTATTTTTACTGCACTAAGACATTACACCACCGGGTATCCAAAATTGTCTATCTCTACGGCTTATTAATGCGACAGAAAACACCTCAAACACGAGGGTTGCAAAAGCTAAGGCGATGTTGTGGGGAAATAATGCAAGATCATACCGGATACGATCATCGTATATGATAGGGAGAAGACATTCGACAGACAAGTCGAAATGCACGAGAGTGAAATGTCTCAAGTCCTTCACGTACTCGCAATTGATCCGGGGACGTTTACCGCAGAGTTTGAGTGGCCCTCACTCACAAGAAACTAAAATAGCACCCAAACATTAAGAATTGAGGAGAGATGGAAAAGCGTCTTTATTGGGGCGAAACTGAGACAAAATCCCCTCATCCATCTAACCCCTAAGAGAGAGACCGTAAAGCGAACAAGACGAAGCAGCGAGCAAGCATGGCAAGGGGGCGGAGTAGCATCGCAACGCAGGGTACGGAAATAAGAGTGGATTCGTGTCCGGCGGAGGGGTCAGGCCGCCGCGCGGGGCTGCATCGAGGCATGCCGGCGAAGACAGCGGAGAGAGGGAGGGGGACTGCCGTCTCGACTCCCGCCGGAGTCGGGGAAGCCGCACCGCGAAGATTATTTCGGGCGGCGGGCATCGCAAGTCTAAAGGGAGGCGTGCGCGCCGAGCCACTAGCTTATCCACGCCGCGAACTGCGAGGTGATAAGGCTAATGCCCGAATGATGCATGCACGCCGCAATTACCGGCTGCAGACGCGACAAAGTCAGCCTCTTCGATAGGCTATGAGAGAGGCTACCTTCCACCCCGCAGGGAGACGGAGATGCACCCCGATCTCACCTCAATATCACCCAGGATTGATTAAACGACATCGGTTCACTCAACTTGGGCACTCAACAAAGTGCGACCTGCTAGCCACTTCGGAACAGCAGGACGGCGCTCTAGATTACAAATTGAAAATTTTATAATCTTGGACTCAGCAAAGTTCAATAGACGTTTTCACCAGCAAGGTACAACGACGCTATACAAGGAATGGTTATTTTCGAGAACTTTCGAAACATGACAAAATAACAATCAAACGTACATGAGTTCAAAATGGGCCCAAAAGCAAGAGATCAAATTTTCCTCCGACACATTTGTAACGACAGTGAGTAACAACCACTGAATAGGCCACGTGCGTCGCACAAGTAACACTTTGTAACAAAAATTACTCAATCTACAAAGTTTCTCGGCTAAAATTCCTGAATTTTCGTGGAAATTTTACTGGCATTACACCTCACAGACCACACTTAAACATGCCACAATTTAACAAGTGAAACAACTTATTTGGATCATTTTCCTAACAAAATCCCCTTTACGACGAGAGGCCTATTTACATAGATGGAGAGACTTTACTAATTGCTTTCGCAGAGAACGAAACTTGACGTGTGAAAAATGCAACACTAATGAAATAAAGTTGTCGGCAACTGCCTAGTGTGTATTCCATTGCCAGGTGCGAACGGTAGAATTTCCAGACGTCCTTTCAACTCGGCTATCATCCCAATGCCCTTGAACCGGTTCAACGGCCCGCGGAAAGTGAAACCGGCATCATAAGTTCCCATGAAGATCATTCTTAATCGAGTGTCTTCGTAAGACTTGCCAGAAGAACAACAACGATCGATTTTTTTCAACATTAACCGGTACCTTAGCAAAATGCAGACTTGTTATACACAATTAATGACGGTATCAGCAATTCCTTAACACATGAGAAATATCACTAGACACACCGGGAGCGAAACTTACAAAAACGACACTTCCTTACATTGAGAATAATGTTCGGCCAAAAAATTTTGCTGAAAAATTTCCAAAGCGGCATTCACCATGATTAACTCGCAATGATACCCTGTTCACTTCAACATAATTCTAACACAATTCACACATGGGAAGTAAAATTTGAAGAAAATGTAATTGGTACAAACGCGAAGTTACGCCCATATATATTATCCGATAAAAACCCCTCCACCAACATCCCGAAAAGTTAAGGGTACAGCAATATCGATTACTTGCTCACAGGCACACAATCACGTTAACGACACAAATGATGGGCATTACACCGTAAAACATGATAGTACAAACATCCTTCTGTAAAACAAACACCATATGTACGTTAAACATCAACGAGGCTTAAAATAACTAGGGATTTCCGAGCACATGGTAACCCGAACGCCTTGCCTCGCCTTTGCCGCCATGACAGGTTCGCTCTGACATCCCTACCCACACCGGGAAACGCGACACACAACAGAATACTTGGTAAAATTTACCTTGTCTCCCAACAATTTCCGCCACATGTTCGGAACTAGGTACAGGCACACACTCCGTCATGTTCTGGCTCTTCTTTCCTCTAGCTTCATCGTACGTAGTATTGAGTGCCTCATGTTCAGTCGTTGTCGAAGCATCACTCAATCCTAACATGGATAATTCAAACGCTAGTTGCAGTGCTCTTTGGTCTTCAAGACCGCTGTTATTTCGATCCATATCTGGAAACAGACTAGCAGGCATCACAGGAAAGGAATTACGATATACAATAAAAAAAGACCACTGTACAAAAATAAAGCTTCTTATGCTGCTACACCGGGACCGGCTCGTGTGCCGAGCTGTGTGGCCGGCAACGCGACTGCAGTGAAACGGTCGCTTTGGCCTGTTAAGGATAAGGCATGTGCTCACTAAACGTCACTGAGCCTAGCGCTACTCGCAGGCGGCGGCCGGTTTAAAATGTCTCTTCCTATTGGTCCACTCCCCTACCATCAAAAAATGTGCGCAATGGTACAGAAGCCCCCATTGGTTGTTCCCCCTCCACGATTCAGACTTCCGCTTATCGTCCGCATGTCATTATTCTCTTCACAACAGACCAAATATTAATTACAAATAGCATAATTCGGAGTTTGAGTGCGGTAATTCGAATGTTTTAAGTAAAGTTTGCTATCGATTATGCTTATCCAGCTAGTCCAAACTTCTTTTCGCTAAATGAATTCTCACTTAAGGTGAAGTGATAGCTTTACAGCGGCATTTACGTTAAAACATTGCTTCGCGATAAGTTCAGTTCCATTCATTAGTCCAGAATGGAAACTTAATTCCGCATACCACATTATGCAACAATTTCTCTTTATAATAAGAATCAGGGTATAATACAATTAGTAGATAAGAAAATGAAATGCGAAAAACCGTTTAATATATTTATTTTAAACAAATTAGCACAAAATTAGTGAAGATGGGAAATAAACTGGGTTATTTGAAAGCTATAAATGCCAAAATATAAATATGAAATCCATTCTGCGATCAGACACGTGCACAGCTTGTATGATGAAGTTCCCTCTGGGGACAGGCTTGTTGCCTGATTAGTAGATAGCATTTATTATCACGAATGAAAATTTATTTTACTCTCTCATTGACTCTTCTGTAGGTCTTGCGGCGCCAGCACCTTCATTATCTTTATCCTTTTTCTTAGACCCTGAAACAATGTCGTCAATTCTCAGCAGAAGTATGGCAGTCTGAAACAAAAAATTCAAGATTAATACATATCTAATGAAAAATAATACATTACATATTTAACCACAAGGGCATTAGGAACTGTACATCTGGGCTGATAATATTAGTATTAATCATGACAATGTTAAATAAACCTCTTTTAGAAATACCTATTTGAAACAAAGGAGCCCAAAAATTGGCAACCATAAGATATACATGGAGATTAACTCATAAGAAATCATGCACATCCTTTTATTTATCCATAACAATGGTCAGCTTGTATGAAGGAAGCTGTTTTAGGATTAGGCAATACGAACAGACAAGGTTACCCTTTATAGTTCATTTTAAATGCATACCTCCACTGCAGTTTTATAAACTTGCATCTTCACTGAAAGGGGCTCCCATATCCCCAAATCTTTCATGCTGGCAAGCTGTCCTGTTACTCCATCAATTCCCCACAATGTCTCCCCTGAAAGAGACAGGAAAGAAAATTAAAAATCATTATCACAAATTATAGTTCAAGACAAATTTGGGACTACATTCAAAGTGAACTCAGCATTCATAGTATTCTCTAAAATTGTTCATCGATCATATATGGCCAGTGGCTCATTCATAATTAATACATTTTAATGCCCAAATTTTAATTTTCCCAGAGCTTGGACCAATATCATTCCAAAGAGCCTTAATATTTCTCAGTGAATAATAAGGATGTTAATTAGCTATACAATAAATAAAGGCAAAAATAGATGAAAATACTAGTTTTTAAATAACTTCAACATTTTACTAGTGAAAACTTTACCAGTAGCATGCTTCGCTCTCAGGGCAGTGAGGGTTCGTATCGTGTTGGCTCCACAATTTTGAGCCAAGGTCCTAGGAATCACCTCCAGGGCCTGTGCCACAGCTCGGTAAGGCCACTGGGACACACCTTGCACGGACTTCCCCTTTTCAGTAAGAATCTGTAAAGACAACAGCAATGATATTTCAGTTATCAAAATTATCATGAACATTTAAGCACATACCACGTGGCATTCAGAGGATAATTTATTAATTACTTAAATGAAAAATCACATTTATTTCCACAAAAGGTCCCTCAAAAGCATGATGCTCGAAGGACTACTACAGAAGCTTAAGCTCCAATACTCAAGAGGCCATAACATAGATCCCAGGAGCACACGTCAGAGAAATGACCGGTATCATATTCTGACTTTGAAAGTCAATCCCCAAAGAGAGGATATTATTTTGATTGCCTTTTAATCCAAGGTCAATGGTAAGACCTAAGAAAGACAACTTATAGCATCCAAGAATACTTCTCTCAAGCCAAAGCCAGTTCTAACTAATTCTTGATCAGAGGTTCATGAACACTGTTTAATAATGTAATTACTATGTGAGAAATATGATTTCCTTTGTAATCATTGACCTATTGCAACAACTTTCATTGTCTTGTATAATGGTAAGGGTATATCTATTCCTTGTATTTTGATGATAGTCCTAATTGTATAAGGCAATAGGTGACCAAAATAAAATTATTATTATCAAACCAATCTTTGGATTGCTGACTGATGATGATGAGACATAAACCCACTACCCTGCATTCTAAGAGAATGACCAAGTCACACAGTTTTCCATGAATTTTAACATGAAATTCTTTCCCAATACTTACACAGTTCAAATAAAATACATCAACAGTTGAGCAAAATGGAAGTCTCGCCCATTACATTAACTCAATGGCATACTTAGCTTTTTGGTTAGTTCTCTGCATATGTTCACAGTGAGATGAATTTATTTGACTTGATAGTGATAAAATATTGCCTTCAATCACAATTATGCTGAAATGTAACTCCGTCATTCACACTAGGTTGGTGTGTAATGCAAGAAAAGTGTCTGAATCAATGCATGTATCAATTCAGCAAGGCTAGACATGCCAGTATCAAGACTACCTTCACCACAACAATTCCAGATAAACATCACCATAAATATACTATCATCAGCTTTGATATTGATATGACACGATGCACAACCTCATCAATGATTATGCACTTCACCATTCCCAATTGGGTCTCAAAACAGAACTTCCATAGAAATACATTGTTTTGACTGAATTCTCTCTTTCATTGTCAACATCATTTTCATATTTATCATACCAGGATTGAAGTTTTGGAGCTTCCCTAGAGAAGAAAAACTGTCTCCAAGATCACCACTCATATTTGTTTCACACTTTCAACTGGTATGGGCAGACACGAGATCAAATATCCTCACTGTGGCTTGCGTTTTAAGAACACCTGCATCCCTAACCACTTTCACTCCTCATTGCATCTGCTAAGTTCCTCCCTGTACCTCCCAAATTCACTTACCATGCAATCTGTACATGACTTCACTGACTCATCACCCCCAACCACATTATATCCTATTCACATCCATATTTTGGCCAACAATTCAATTGGCCCCACTCATTTATCTTTGCCTCGATACAACACCAATCATCACCCTTTCCATATTCTGAACATTATCCCCACCAAACGAATATTACAAAAGATCCATGTATTCTTGAAACCATTTCCAAGCAGCTAGCTTTCAAATCCATATTACCTTATGCTCTATATTAAGATCTTTACTAAACTTATCTTGGTATCTATGCTCTAGGCTTGAATCATAAGTTATTTTACTCGGGAAATACCCACTCCATTAAATCATCTTCCTCTAACATCGTTAGTGCAACATTTACACACCTCTATAATACTTAATCATCCTACCTGTTCGTCAATCCCTTCTACTTCTACCACACATTCATTTTTTCCAATGGAATCTATACACATTAGATCTCTTGTGGATGATCTTCACCCCAAATCTTTTGTATCATAGTTGAAAATCATGTTACCGGCATTACATACCTCATCTCATGAACCATCCCTACAGACAAGCACAAGGTCTGTTTCTACAATCCTAACACACTACGATGATGGCTGTACAATTCAAAAGACATCATTAATTCCCTAATGAAAAGTGGTGTATACAAACTCAAGTACAATTTTGTACAAGCCATTGTTTTTATATTGGTCACACAGGATGAAATTTATTAAGTAGGTGTTAAGAACACAAACACTGCCTTCACAGCGGAGACATCATTTCAAGCTTTGCCAAACACATTTTGGATGAAGGTCACAGCTGTACTTTCCAACCCAAAAAACTACATCTAGCTCAAAAAGGACATAAAATGGAAACATTGAAACATAGGGAAATCGGACTGTGTGTTAAAGACTCCTCATTACTTAATGGCATAAGCTTCCTGTACCTTTCCCCACTGCTATCAAAACCACACCCATTTCACAAGGACCCCCCTCACCCAAGCCCCAACCTTCACCACCTTGAGTCAACCGAACAGCCCCTCCTCACCTGTCTTCTATGCCTCTCCCCCTTGTACAAATACCACGGTTCAATGACTTCCTTTCACTGTAAGTTTACCTGATAATGGTATAACAACCACAACCAGCAACATTTTATATGACAAATCAGGGGAAAACACAAAATTGTGTCCTTTAAATATGGAAAGAATCCACAGTGTTAGATCTTCTTCATATGGGAATGCCTCCATAAAGTCAACTAATTTTCTTAAACACCTCAGCATCAAACTGGCTTCCATGGTCAAAATAACCTCAAAAACCTTCTCTCTAATGTGAAAGATGCCATCAGCATCATGGGCCAGTGGCATTTACAGGCTGCAATGGGCAGATTTGAGGCATCCTATATAGGACAGCTGAAAAGAAGCCCGAGATCGAGCAGCAGTACAAAATAAAGACTACGGGAAGAGGGATGGGAAGTCATAGTTGGCAACACCAGAAATACCTAAAGCTTCGTCTCATCCCCACCTGGCTGTTAAGCATCCTCGGATGGCATTTGCTATTATTACTAATCCACTTGCATACAAAAATCTAGTGCCAAAACCAGTCATTTACAGGTAAAGGTTAAATGGTGGTCCAAGTGGAACTCTGGGAACAATGACACCAGTCCAAAAAGACCTCCACAAAATAAATAGATGTATGTACCAAAAAATATATGCACCCAAGGACAACATCCTCAATTTCATGATGTACAAAGTTCTTCTAAGACAGTTTAGTATGATGCCATACTATATATGTCCATCAGCATTTCATGCACGACCTTAAGGTCTAATTATTTCCATTTACCTGCTACAATGGCCAAGCAAATTCATTAGACTAAATATAAGGAGTGGAAAAAAACATGTAAGATTTTCTTTCCTAAAGAAGCTCACAGCATACTACCCCACATCTTACAAGGTCAATGTACTGTCCCACACAACAAACATAACACTTCTCAATGGCGAGAAGTGAAATTTTTCAAAATTGTCTGCTTCTGATGAGTTGGCAACACTGCCGTTCTATTACTATATTGCATGGAAATAACATAGACCTATGCTCCTGCCCTCTCATTTCCACTGCAACCAAGGTGCTTGTGGTTGTTGGATGGGGGATTATTCAGGTCACATCTTGAGTCGTCTGCATTACATAACCTGAGTTTTGACGATTATCGTCAGGTGAGATTATATTGCAGCTAAGCCATAAATATAATCAGAGGAGGAGAATAATTGGTTGGAGAGGTGTGGAAGTGAATTTGAAGTGGGATATGTGGTAGGAAGAGGGAGAGATGGAGTTTATGCATGAATTTTAACAGGAGCTTGGCCAAATTACTTTTCAGTTTGCAACTGCTGTTACAGACATTGTAAAATTGATCCACAGCATTCATTCTAATGTTAATATTCTATATTTGTCCAACAAAAGAAGTGAGCTGGGTTCCATGGAAAACTGGAAATTATGGAAAACTGGAAATTTTGAAAAGAATGAATATCCCTGATGTCACTGTTGTTAATGAATATTTGTACCCTACCAACTTCCCCATCCCCTCCGCTACAGCAAATTCACTTCTGTAATCATGCCCCCCGACCAGTAACTCCCTTCCATTGCTGGATTCTACATATATATAGGTGTCAGCTGGAGTGTAGTCTCACCCCTCAATGATGATCAAATATCAATTCCTGGTCATGTAATTCTATTGTGGCTTGTAAGTTTTATTTATGCTGAATCTCATGTAATGGAGTACCACAAAGTTTTTAATCTTCTTAGTGCTAACCTTTCTTCTGGGGTACAAGCGAGGAATGCGGAGATTAATTTAATAAATTGTGGCACCTTAGGAAAAAAACATTATGAAGCTATTGTTATAAATATCCAAATGCTGTTTTTTTTACATTACTCAAGTTGAACTAACTAATAATGACACAATTTTTACATTGACTGAAAAATGTTAATATTTTAGTGTCATAAAGTTGAAAAATATATTGATAGTGGGCCGATATATCAGCCTGCCACACTTTTCACCCGAGATGCAAAAGCTGATACATCGGCCTGCTTCACTAAAGAGGGTTAAGGATCAGGTTATACTCATATAAGCTGTCTAGTAAATGCAAGTGCTCATGGAATAACAGTAAACAACTAATTCGATCATCATTATGATTTATAATATACTTCACCATATATTTACTGCAGTGACTACAGCTGTTATGATGCTTGATGCCACGGAAAGCTTCACACATGACTTAAGACATATTTTCCTCTGCTATGTCACAGCCTGTGCTCACCTGGGTTTTGGATCCATCCGTGAAGATTGAAGTATAGTCAACGTACTTATGCCTCAATTCAGAGAAAATTAGTTGGCAACATTCTGGTCCACTGATTACAAAGTCTATCCCAGGCCAAGTGACCATTCAAGGAAGAACTTTTTGGAGGAATGATTTCTCAAAAAATGAATACTGACACAAAGATTGGCCTCACAATTAGTGATACAAACTCATAGGGGATATGTTGCCATGGGATGAATTTTGATCTTCAGCTACTCTGAGCATGTTGTAGCCTGGACTCTTTCTGACCACATAGATTCAGGTGGTAAAAGACAGTGAAAGATATATACCAGGGGTGGGACATTCGAATCAAGAAAACCTCAAATCTGTTGAATGATGTCTCTTTTGTCGAATTCTCGAATCCAAACCCTTGACAAGAGAGATACTTCCATTATCTGCAGATGAAAATCCTCGCAGTCCTTTCAAGTTCACCCACCACCAACCATCATCCAAAGAATTTACAGAATCAAAAAATCGGTAAATGTGCTGACTTCCTGAAGCAAGAACATGTAAATATTTTTGTTTCCTGAAGCATTAAGGAGGGTAAGATCATGTTAAAATGTTGCGGAGTGGTGAATCCTTTATTTTATTGCAAAGGAAAAGACTCCAAATGCGTCTAGTGAAGGTCGAAAGCATTTCACCATAGCAGCCACAAACTCGTTTAGCAATTGGATGGTTTTGTAAGGCATCAATATTATGCAGTGGAAAATCACATAGCACAAGTGCAATGAAGAAAATATTGGAAGCATTGCCTGCTAATACTTGCCTCCAAAACTAAAGAGGAGGGAGAAACGGATGTAAAGATAATACAAATCTATCCATATTTTCCGTGAGCCTTAGTATTTATGTGAGCGTGAGCCTTTTAATTCAATCCCCAACTCACCTATGAGCATGAGAGAACATAGTCTTTTCACATACTCAATATTTAAATTCATTTTATATCCATTACTAACAAAATATATCTGTAGATTGCTAGTAATTGCACATTGGCTCATTAGAGAGAGTACGTCATTGAAACGATCAATCTAATAGCCAGAATGGCAGAGGAATTGATTTTCCAACCCTATATATTAAAATATGAACATCATACATGTTCATGCCTAAGCACATTGTACTTTACTGCCATTTATATTCTCAAGAATTAACTATTCCTGGTATTCGTTTGGACGTAATCATTAAGTGAATAATATGAAAAAAAATATTTAAAAGAAAGCCTGTTAACAGGAAAGTGGTAATATATTGGAAAGTCATTTCGTTTTATGGTGCTTCCAGCTATTCTACACCACAAACTTGCTGCGGCAGAGAAACTAACATACCTGCTGACTACTTGCCAACTTTAGCCTACATTAGAGTGTAAAAACTTTCCATGCTTATGTAAGCAAGTAAAAACTAGAGATGGGTCGAACACAGTTTTTCACAAATTCTAATCTTAAATTTACCCTTGAATCTCAAATTGGAATCTTATATAACCCAGAGCAAGTAATATAGCAATATTACCAGGGTCTTTTCCATTAAAATATAATGTTCTCCACCTGGACCTGAAGAGGATGTCTGATGCATGAGACACAGTGCCCTGTCATGTCACAGAGTGTCATCAGGCAAACAGGGCTCTCAGAGAATTGATTCTATCCATGCTTTTGATTATGATCATGGATGGTGGCAGTGAAGTTTAATTGTAAGTAACAGGACTTTCATCCACTGAGGATGTAAGTGCCTTGAATTTTTGAGTTGAGGATGCAAGCAACTCGGATTTTGAGGGATTTGGATTCAAGGTGAAACTCAATGGATCCAAGGATTCGGCGAAAGAGCCATTATTCAAGGAATATGATTTTCCTATCCTTAGTTAAAACTGTCCATATTCTTTATTATCATAGGCTCTCACATTAGAATATAAAACCACCAACTCAAGGCGTGAAATGTGGTCATTTTATAGAAATATTATGAACACTTCAAAAACATCTATTCGTGGTGTTTCTGTGGAGGAAGAAGTGGAAAGGTATTGGCGAAAAGAGCTTCTTCATTCTGAAAACAATGTTTTAGAATACTGGAAAAGGGTGGAAAATCAGTCTTCAATGCTACCAAAACTGGTTAGGAAGTACTTTTCAGCACCACCAGCAACAGTGCACTCAAAGAGGCTGTTTAGCTCAGCTGACATTATTTGCGTTAAAAAGAGAAATCCAATTTATCCTGAACATTTTTAAATGCTCCTTTTTTAAATAAAAACTTTAAGCAATTAATATTTTATACTTGTAGTTAGATTGTTTAATTCAATTGCATGTGTAAAATTATTATTAGAATTCAAAATAAAATATAAGATCAAGTAGAAAATGAATTTTGTCTTGGAAATTATACTTGGGATTCAAGGTAAAAGTAACATTTAAATTTTAGATGAAATCTAGAATTAGATGTAATGTTAAGATAAGGATTAGAATTGAGATTTGAGAGTGAATTTAAGATTCTGATTAAAAACACTGGATTCAACCCATCTCTACTATTTATGATAGTTGTTGAAGGTAAGCTCCCCAGCTACAGAGCAAAGACTGGCAATGGGTCTCATGCAGAATGCATCAGGGCCACATGAATACCTTGATTTCGAATGGTGTCTATGGATATTTTGTTTGAGGTCAAGCAGCACGACAGATTAAGCCATTATGTAGCCTCGACTTATTTACTGTAGGCATAGAAATTATCTACACTTCAATCTGGACACAAATAGAACTCCCACTGATACACTAATCACATCAAAATTTTCTTTGATTGTATTTTTTACAACAGGTGAAATATAAAAGGTATTAGAACAATGAATTTTTTCATGACAAGTAGTTGTAAAGCAATAGTAAAAATAAGAGGTTTTGGATGGTGTTCTAGTGATGTGCCAACTTAGATTATTTGTAACACAAAAACCAGTTGTACAAAGTTCAAAGTACAACCTAAGTTCCTAAGCCTAAGTTCAATGAATGTTAGATAGATATGTTTCCCATACATATTTCAGTTTCAGGTTTGTATCTTCAACAGAAGGAACGTTGTTTATCAAATTTGTAAAAAAAACTAGCATTTCAGAATTGGGATGTGATAAAATTTCATTTTTGGTCACGAAGCCATGACCATTTATGATATGTATTTGTCCAATGTTTCAACAAATGTATTTAATTCATAATAACCACTTCATGATAAAAATAAGGTCCTGTTCTTCACAATCATAAAGAATTAAAAATGACAAAGCTTTGGTAGTGTCTTCAGGTTTTAAGATTCCACTAAGATATTCAAAGCAAGCATCATTTGGTCTAGGTTGATGCAAAAAAAAGGCTGCACTCTACAACATCCAACTTCCCCACCTCAACATCTTCCAAGTGATTATTCTTATAACTGAATAAGAGGTTACATAAACTTATGTAAAATGCATTACCTACCGGGGCAAATGGAAAATACCTACTAAGCTCCAATTTGTTTAGATAACTGATAAAAATAACTCTGTAAGTATTAAGATTCAGTCAAACCAAAGTTCAAAAAAATACTGAGAAATGAGCATTTTAGATTTAGGCTGAGAATGGGAACAGGTGCAACCATATACCAACCTGGGCCACGGCCATCTCAGTGGCCCCTCCGCCAGGCACTAGCCTTGGGTCGAGCACAATGTTCCTCGCGACATGCAAGGCATCCTGGAGATTCCTCTCAGTTTCATTCAGGACATCCTTACTGGCCCCACGAAGCAGTATAGTGCATGCTTTGGGATCTTGGCACTCAGTAACAAAACAGAAGTACTCATCACCAAGCTGAAAAATGGATAAACCACATGGACTCAATATATCAAGGGTAGTAGCAAGAAAAACCAATAACCCTTCAAGTGAGAGAGGTTTAAACCATAGGATAAGAATTCTGATTTAATCTTATCTAGCTTCATTGATTCCGGGAGTGCGTAACCAATGCAATGTTATCTTAAATTCCAAAAGCTCAAAATATTTCCACGTTAAAAGGGGAGGAAGTAGTATGATGTATTAATAATGATTACATGATAAACAAAGCAAAATAACCTTAGGTATTTAGTTTTTTTCGTGGCTAGCTCCCAATCCTTGAATTTCTAATCAGTCCCATATCTGTTAACATTTTTCCCATGAAAAACAACACTTATGGGTTCATCCTAACTCCTTGTCACACACAATGGTCCCTGCATTGACCCCCTCCATTTTTACAATAGTAAAACTTAAGTTGGTAGTTGAAAGGTAATGTGTTGGCCATTAACCACACCCAATCCTGCCACAACAGATGGAAATGTAACTTGACGCTACATCCTTCCTAAGGTGCCTCACTTTACTTCTCTACAGGGAAAGTTACCTTTTTGATTTCAAATAAACCAGCACCCTTCCCTACATCCTCCTCCTTAAGCTCCTCCGTTCGGTTCACGACTGTTGCTCCACAGGCTCGGGCTATTCGGTTGTTGTCAGACTTCCTCAGTCTCCGGAGAGCTGTGATTCCAGCCTGATATGCAGAAAATACCCAGTTACAAACAGCAAGAGCTCACAATTCAGCATAGCCAATCAATAATATATAATCACAAATGATTTCAAAAGAAGCAACACCTTCACAAAATAATGCTGTGCCAAATCTGAAATTCCTTTCTCCGTGAAAACAACATCAGGCTTCATTCTTATCACATCCTCACACAATTTTTGAACATGATCTTCTTCAATTTGTAGCATTTTGGTGAAGTCATCTTCTTTCATTATTTCCACATTGGTCTGCAATTAAAGAAATTGGAGGTTCAATGAAAAATTGTAATACACTTAAAATTAATAAAAATAGAATTACTGATACCAAAGAACTTTAATGAGGAAATTAAGGTATCCATAAATCACAATTTAAGAGTAAAAATTCACTTTACCGGCTAATACTATTTTTAAAACCTTAACCTGCTGTTTTATTGGCAAAACTACAGAACAAAATATGCAATAAAATGACTTTTTTCATCAATTATTTTTTAAAAATCTAATGTGCTACAGGGAACCCATACTCAACTTCTTCACGGAATCAAGATTAGAGATAAATATGACAGATTCATGAATAGATTAAATCTATCACATTCCTGCTAACTACAAGAGAAGTCATAATAACCACATACTTCAATGCAAACACTGCTCAAATCAACACAATTTCGTATATATGTAGCTATAATCATTTAGTCCTTGGTGTGCTACATGTCTTTTAAGCCTTAAGAGACCTTATCAATTTTTATCAATACCACTTAGCGATAATATGAAATCGTGTAGTAGCAATCCCTCTGCAAAAGTAAACCAGGAAGATATCACACCAAGAGAGATGAAACAGTAGCGATATCTCTCTGTCACAGCTCAAAAGTAATGTCTGGCAGTAATGAAAACTTAACTAAACTGCATTTCCAGCAAAGGCAGTCCTAATATTCAGTTAGCAACCAAAAAATAAGGTACTGAGAAGAAGAGAAAAAAAATGACGGAAGATGAACTACTGCTGTAACATCAACCAACTCAGTCTTTCAGACCACACGCCTACTGTTAAGGGAACGAATCACTACATATAAATATATAAAGAAGCTTCTTCTTACTGTTCAACCTGAAGGTTAGTTTTTGATAGGTGAGGGTAGAGCACACCCAATACGTAGCCATTGGCATGTGACGTTCAGACATTTAGGATAGGGGGGCCAGTTCCTTTCCCTGGGCCACCTATGATTCCCTACAAAGTTATGAAACACAGAAAATCGAAATGCAAGGATTTTAGGTGTGGTGTCCAGAACCCAGGACCCTCCAGTCGGTAGCACAGCACTCTACCCACTAGGCTACCACACTGCCTTTTATTCATACTGATCAGGAATGGGTGAGCTCTGACAAAATATGCAGATAGATAGATTGTAATAGTGGTGGAGTTCCTCACAACAGAGGATCTGAGGCACTTAGACCTATTGGTCCATTGTGCCAACCACCCTTCTGGAGAAATCACCAATAAAAGCCGATCACCTTGATGAAGACCAACAGGTCCCCTATGGGGATCTCCCTTGCCTCCCTGGGTTCCAAAAATGACCCAGGTACCTATTTCGCATCCTCATCACAGCAGGGCACTCACATAATATGTGGGATGTGGTTTCATCCTCTTCTTCCCACCACCTGCATCAGGGTGGATCTACAATTTCCAGGAAGTGCAGGTGCCTCATCACCTGGTAGTGCCCAGTAAGGAGTCCTACTACCATTAGTAATTGACCCCTGTTTAGTGACTGAAGTCTTTTGGCAAGCCCAGGCCTAAGGTCTCCTATACATAGTTTGGCCTGTCTAAGACTTGGTGTGGTTCACCAGATCTCAGAATGCTGGGCTAAGCCCCACATTCTAATTTCTGCTATCCCTATTGAAGTAGCAATAGGTATAATTGGCTCTGGTCCAATCCGATTTCGGCTGGAACCGGCCCTTGTCAGCTTATCAGCCATAAAAAAATATATGCAACTAGCTACTTTGCCAAAGAAAGTAGCTGTTAGCTACTTTTTATTTACACTCACAAATAGTAGAGTTTGAACTACTACTTCAGTGAAGCTAAATCTTTTACAAGGTCAAGACAACAAATTTAATCTAAGTTTTACAGAGCCAATTACATAATCAGGGTTTATAGGGGTTTTCATTTTCATTTTCCCTGGATTTTCCAGGATTTCCAGACCATGATTAGTGATTTTCCCTGACTTTTGAACGCCTGAAAACTCTCAAGATTTCAGTCATTTATAGAGATAAAAGTGGTAGACAGGAAGCAGAGAAGTCTAAACTTATGAAGTATTGTAGGTTTATTTTCATATTAATCATATGAACTTCACTTTTAACTTTTAAAACTCCCCACAGGTGGCTCCTTATTGCCAAATCCTAGGGTTTTCAATGGTTTTCCATGTATGTGAAATGTCAGAGAAGGAGGACAACCATCTCCCACACACACAGTCTCATGTTACTACTCGCTGGTTCTGTCCCTTTCCATTCTCTCACCCATGTGCCATCTCTTCACGTTTTCGGCACACAACTTGCCACCCAGTAATGATAATTGAGCCCCAGCCTTAAGAGTACCACTAGCTGAGTGTTGCCACAGCTACTGTCTGTCAATAATTAAGATTCCAAAAATTGGGGAATAGTGAACATATGCTGCTCTTGACATAGCTCTTCAATACTACCACGCATGTTCCTGGATGACAATATGCAGTAAAAAATCAATGAAAATCAAATGGTAACTCTATCTTTTACTCTGCCATTAAGTTTTCAACCAATGACGTCGCATCACAATTAAGGTTATGGAAAATAGAATTATTTGTGGAAATTAGTACAGTAGAAACTCAAAATTACAATCCTTGAAATTATGATATTTTGATATTATGAAGAAAAATCTTCCGTTCCAACCATAAGGGTATCTAAATACATGTAAGAGTACTCAATATTACGAAATAATGACGTGAAATTACGAACCTCTGGTCTTGGTACCGAAGTGAAAAAATTACTAGTTTTTACGAATAATGACTGATCATGGCAGGGTTTTTCAGATGCTCCTTGCCAGATTAAGGCTTCTAATTAGTCATCGTTGGCATGCACATTGTGCATTAGGACAAATTTGAATCATAAGCGAAGTAGTACATAAAATGTCACCAATACAACTAAAAATGCATTTGGCTTTGCCAACAACAAGTCAAAAAAAAAAGTAAATTATTTAAGTATAGATATACTTGCCCGGGAGGAACTAACTGCTACAACCAGCATTTTTCTCCTATGATCCCAGTCATTTTGTGCTACATGTTTTCCCTAAACATAAAGCCATGAGAGGTATTCCTAATACAGTAATCATTTACTGAGAGCGTGCGCTCAAAAACATTTTCACAGGCATTCAAAAAAATACTATAGCATTTGGGCAATAAATTCAGTCATGCATATCACACATGGAAGCGTTTTTCTCCCTACATACTTCAGACTGATTACCCAACCTTACTCCACGGCCTCATTATTCTGGCTGACAATAGTCATCATCGAAAGAATCAGGTTTCATCAACCTTGCTCTTTGAACGTTTTGATGTAGTCATCAAGGAATCTTCTTTGTACCTAAACTTTGCCCTTCCCTTCTTCCATCACCACCAGCCAAGAAAATCAGAGAAAATACAAGTTTGCTTGTTTCGTATGATCACTTAGCTTGTCACATTAATTCTATATGATGTTTTGTTCTGGGCGCATGCATAATCAATGGTAAAAAACGTTCATACGCCCATACATATTTAGGTAGTATAATAGTATACATTTCTCGCCTTTCCTCCTATCCAGCGATCGAAAAAATATCCTGGCCTAATCCTTGTTAGATATACACATAAGACTAGATGATAAGTAGACCCATCCTATGAAAAATCCTAATTCACATCGTCGGGGAGGGAGCAGAAAGCCTCGTCAGAATCATAGTCCAATCAGAGGCATTTTCATCACTCCCTTGCGTTACTGGACTACACACCCCAAGGACATAAGGGATGGGAGTTGGTTGGTAGCCATCCAGTTCAGAAGCAGGACTCGAATAGACCGGGATCTTTGGGTAGGGGTGTTAATGCAAAAGACTGTGTGTGTTAACATGGACAAGGACGTGGAACCCTCCTAGTTAAAGAGAAAAGGAATAACGTTGGAAGAGAAGGAAAAAATGATTTCCGAAATTGAATCAAAAAAGTTAAGTAGAAGTGCTGTTACTGAAAAGTTACGTCATTCTGTCGCTAGAAGATCTGACAAATTTTTTATAATAAACATTTGTTCATCGTATTTCTTCTTGAATAATTATTAGCTGATTTCCTTTTCACAGATTGGCAGAAGTGATCGGAAATTAAGGGAAAGCGAAATGGAAATGCCCACCCATTCCCATGTTCTTTTCTCACCTGGCAGTCCCCACCATGAAAATTTCCCTAGTTTTCTATCTCCTTTGCTCCTAAACTTCGACTTTCTTTGCCCCACTACCTTTCTTTCACATTTGCAGGGAACCCAGCAAAGGCTTACCATCCCTCCCACACTGATCATCTCACCTCTAGTGACCCTTCGTTTCGCCACCCCTGGGTGGGCAAGAGTCACTCCCTCCCTCCGAAGTCCCCAGTGATGGCTCTCGAGGAGATAAGGCCCCTTCCCTCCCTTCTACAGTGTCCCCCGCTGGCTCAGCAAGGCTCACATGCCTACTTTTGGGCCCCTGAAGTGCCCCCTTTTGCGAGGAATCTATGAACGGAGTGTAACACGTTCAAATATTGTTTTGTGGGCATAAATTGATTCATGATAAAAGACCCCACTCTCCAGTATCTTGTCCTCCCTCTCTGCAGGCATAGCCTGTTGAGGTAGAGCAGGAGGAAGGTAAGATGTGACTATGCCGCGCAAGGATATGATTCTTTCGATGTTTATTTCCTGCGCACATCCCTTGGAAGAAATCCCAGCTGGATCAACCTCCCAGGTGACTTAGGATAATCAGAGACCATGGGACTCTTGCTGTTTTTGTGAGAGTGAATGGAGTGGTCCCCTCAGTGACGGATGAAGACGTAAGACTTCATATTCTGTCTTTGTGCATGGATGGAACTACAATGCTCTGATGAAAATCCCCTTGCTTGATTGCTTGATCGGAAGCAGAGGAAGAACGACACACAAAAATATTCCACAATTTTTAGGCATATAGAATCTTTACATTATGCCTGTAATTTAGAGGAAGAATAGCAGGTGACTTGATTTGAATAGAGCCACAACTGAAGCTTTCGCAGAGTAGAGTGAAAAAATGTAAATCATGGGTTTATGTTACCATTGTTAGTAGCTGAAGAAGTGTAAAGGAAATTATTGCACCTTCACCATTGAAGTGCGTGGTTTGTAGAATCTACTTTTGGAAGGAGGTAAACATAAAAAACTCCTTTGTACGTTCTCCTTTCAGGGCCTTCGTCTCAGAAACAACCACGCAAAGATGGTTATGGCTGTTATTTCTCAAAATTAACAGGCATATCATTATTTGTACAAAATACATGATTGACATAGCATCTGTGAGAGAATATTTTCACTGTTTAGCTTAATTTAGGTCTAACCTATAAAACCTGACGTGAAGCATGCACTTCCATAGTGTATGCATACATCAGTACTAGCTTACAAATATGAATACATCGCCAAGCATACGTTACATTTTCAGTAGAGATAAAAGTAATATTAAAAAATGTGCTTATGAAGCTTAATAGGCCTATTACAAACTGCATGAAAATTTTGCAAAGATGCTTTATTGCCTCTGACCTATTTGAAAAAAGGGAACAAATTAGCTGTGTTCAACTCAATGATCCATGTTGACATGAACATACATTTATAGATACATTCATGAATTATAACATCGTAAGTCATACAAATACATAGCAGGAGTGCATATACAGTAGAACTTGGTTGGTACGTTTTTGAAGGGACCACAAAAAATGAACGTGCTAATGAGGAAAGTAAATAATAGCTATTAGGGTAATTGTAATGAGGAAAAGTCGTCATATTTACGATTACTTTCATTAGTTCACGTAAGATCACCTCTTTGTACGTTTAAAATTAATAAAATGCCAAAATGATACAATATGTACTGAAATCACAATGTTTCATATTTTTCCCCGAGACAATTACATAAACACGGCGGCGTTTACCTGTGAATCATAACGTGTATAAGGAGAGGACAAGTTAAGCCAAGTCTTTTCAACTTTCTTACGTCTTACTCTGAGAATAAAATAACCATTAGTATGTCAGTTTGTTGTTTTAAAGCTTAGTAAAAATATGGTAACATTTTATATTATATTAGGCAACAGCTGTACCGGCTGTACCCATTTCGTTCCTTCGTTCTTGGTATGACACCATTTGATCGATCGATATATCAATTAATAACGCAGTTCGTGTTTATTACAATCATGTTTTTAAATGTACAGTTTAAATTCACATAGAACGTTTTTTCCGATGTAGTCTTTTTTTATTTATTGTGCCGAGATCAAGTATTTTTGCACCGAGCTTCTCGTGGAGATTCAAAGCGTCGTCTGCTCCCACAACACTTGGTAATTAACGGCATACGTTCTCCATAGCCTCCAAGGTTTTGGCTAAAGTGGGGTCTGGATCTCTCTCAATTTCTTGCTCAGTATCGTTTTTGTCCATTTCTACCAACTCCTGCTCGTGAATTTCATCAATCGAAATGGTCTGTTTAAGAGTAAGATTATTATCGCACTCGCAGTATACTTGTTGAAATTCACCTCTCTAGCAATCTGACGCCTCTCTTCAGGGGGGAAATGAGTCTGCTGTGTCATCCGTTATTTCAGACTCTATACAAGTAAATCGAGCAGCTTTAAAACAACTGGTGATGTTTTCTTTGGTAACGGAATCCCATGCACATTTGTCGAAGTGCATGGCATGCATAACGTCTATCTCAGCTCAGCTGTTTGTAGGTTTGCCAGCCTCGTTTGTACAAACAATCTTTATTTTTGCTTGAAACATAGGATGATCCCTTGGTCAAGGGCCTGAAGGTGACTAGTTGTGTTCGCTGGAAAGATTTCGACCCGAATGTTTCTTAGGTAACTATTTCTATGGGATGAGCAGCACATTGATCGACAAAAAGTGAAATTTTTCTATTTTTGCCCAGCCAGTTTGGCATCAAACCCATGCAGAAAGGTTTCAAAAATAGATGTCGTCATCCATGCTGAAGAGTTAGCTGTGATTGACAGGTAAAGATCCAAACGTTCTTGAAACACCTAGGGTGTTTAGATTTTCCTATCACTAGTGGCATCAGCTTGCCAGTTCCACTCTCGTTGCAGCACAACAGAACTGTCAGTCTCTCTGTTTAATTTTCCATCATGGCATTTTTCCCCAATTGAATGCATACGTTCGATCTGGTAATAAGTTGAAAAATAAACCAGTCCAGTTGAAAAATAAACCGATTATTCGCAATTGATTCACAATTGCGTGATGATTCCCATCACGAATACGATCCCATCCGAATCACGAAAAATCACAAATGATTCCCATCTTTTTGTCACCAAGACTTTGGATTTTTTCACGATTACTCACAATCGTGCTTCAAGTGAATGCAAGAATGTTTAACCTTCGCGCTAACTCGTCTCACTTCAAGCGCGTATTGTTGTTCACCACGTCACGAAAATTGAGAAAAGCATATGGATGAACGTTAGACGGTCAAGGATTGATGATATTAAACTAACATGTAAATTCGGTAGCATACACAACTTAAAAAAATATACAGAAAAGGTCTTGTGGGTTGCTTTATAGCAAATAATTGAACGTACTAACCAGGAAAGCGCCATTTTTAAAAACGTACTAACCAAATTATTTTACCTGTATTTTGTACTGATGGTACCGGGACGGAGCGAAATCGACGTAATAAGGAGGAAAACGTGCTAAGGAGGAACGTACTAACCAAGTTTCACTGCATTCCAGGAAAAAAATAGCTTCATCGTGATGTTAGTCAAGGATACTCGTTCAACCAATGACATATTTTCACAATTAAGGTTATGGAAAATATAATTATTTGTGGAAATTAGTATTTTTCTTCAACAAAAATCACAATTACTGATAGTACTTGGGCAATAATCATTGCCACAATGATTTCCGGCCACTCAAAGTGATTTTTCAGGTAACAAGGCTAACACGACCTCCTTAAACCAGAATTCCACTTTACGCTAAACATGAATACTTTGATTCCATGAACAAGACATCAATACTTTTTAAGAGTGAGGCATGTATGCAAACCATAATGATAAGAACAATCACTGACCTGACTTTCACCCTTCTTGTACTCAAGAGGACAATCTAAGAGGATGATTCTGGGGTTTTTGATGTACCTTTTCATTTTTGGGTGGGTTACGTCCTTGTTAATCATGACACCAGGGAGAATACAAGAATCTTCCATGCTCCCACCAGGAATCTGTAAATATGAAAAATGACATTTATCTCTTTCGCAACAGAATATACTCAAAAGACACAAGAATAGGAAAATCAATGAGTTAAGCCATTAAAACACAACTATTGAATAGTCTAAACACAGCATAATATAATGGCCACTTATGGAAAACAAGTTAAATCACCTTTCTAAGTAGAAAATATCAATGACAAAAATCAAGGGCCTATATATACACAAGAAGGTATTTAATACTAATTATTTACTCAAATCTGATGTTAAATATGTTAATCTGCATCTCTTTAAGCCACTATTACAAGAGCATATGTATTCAACAAATGCTCACAAGGCATAATTTAATCCACAGGAATTAACTTAGCAGCATTTAGTATGTACTTGCGAAATAAATGAAGTCACCTTATACGTGAGATATGTGAAAAACAAATTTTAAGCTGAAATTCAGGGGTTCAACCTATGCATGATTAATCATAGTAAATGTCTACATTAGAAAAAGATATGTCCCATAAAGTTTTACAAAGTCACATGCAACAAAATTTTTGACACTAGAAGCAAAAATACTACTGCTGACACAAATTCTAGAATAGTTCTGCCAAAGACAATAAGACTGAAGAAGGACCTGAGAGAAAACATAACGTGTTCACCAGAATCTAAGACTTTTACCCCCATTTTAGAACTTTGAAAAGAAAATGACAAAATGAGTATCATCATCATAATAATTATCCATATTGCCAATATTTGTTTTACTCCACTTTCATTCCAAATAATTACCTCATTACTAAGTATGAAAAATTCAAATACAACCATTTAGGTTTAAAACTTTCAGTTTTAAAAACATTAGGGAATTGGAGTTTTTGATTAAAGGATCACGCAAGCAATTTGCTTTTGCTGCAGTGCCCATGCAATTTCTAGTAAGGTTTGATGTTACGGTATGCACTCACCACACTTTAGAGAAAAATTATTTTGCTGCATCAGGCTTTTGTACGAGTCTTAGCTAGACCCATGTGCTGATATCCTAAGTCCCCAACCAACTTTACCAGCTTTTAGAGTAATGTTGTAAATCGAAATAGGCATGCCAATCTGCCACTGAGTATTAACTAACTTCAATACTTCATGTTCTACATCAAGGAATCAGCATGATTTAGGACCACTGACTATCAGGTAGATATAGCTTAACCTATTTCACCACTTTCAGATTTCTTTTTGCTCACGTTATCCTCTTATACACCAAGCATTCTTCTGTCGTCCATTAGTTCAGCATGATGCATAAAAATAGGCATTAAATTTGCATTGTAAGTCTACTTCCTTTTGATTACTTTACCTATGCACTCATGCCATACATATGCTTTGCTTATATTTTAACATGATGGCCACTGTTTTCAGGATTTGGCTTGTAATTCATACACAAATCATTAATTCACCACTTGACAAACGTAAAAGCACCAAAAGTGAAACTGCCAAATAATTTCAGCATTCATTTTTTTAAAAGTACAGGCAGTCCCCCAGTTATGTATTACATGTGTTTCGACATATGCTGCGTAAGTCAAAAATTCCTCCAAAACTAAGTCCGTGCTCAGGAGATTTCGATCCATGCAGGGAAATTTTTCAGGAAAATTTCATGCAGTTCAACTTTTGTGAAGTAGCTGTCCAGAAAGATTTCTATGGTGCCCTTCTATTTTTCGCAATATATTTCCTCGTAACAGGACTTGGTATCTTGAAGTGCCCTGCTGACGTTAGTGAGCCGGCCGATGTTAAAAATTAATTTGCTCAAGTTTTTCCACTGCTGAATTAATATGCTCAAAGACCCCCAACAATCCTTTAGTTGCAAAGCATTTTTGCTGTCCACACATGTCCTTTTAAGATCTACGTTTGTCAACCCCTTGCATGAATCTAACACCTCGAAATTTACGAGAAATGGGCAAAGGTTTTTCCAAACACCATTCATATTTTTGCGTGTTACCTCATCCCGGGGATGATAATATTTTTTTTTGCATGATGTATATTGTAACCCTTCCAAAACTCCTTAATCGTCATTCCACCATCCCCATCTGTGGCAGCATAAACATCAGCAAATGTCTTGCATCAGTAACGAGCTTTGAAGGCAGCGATGACTTCCTGATCTATGGGTTGCAGAAGTGTCATTGTATTTGGATGCAGAAAAATAAACTTAATGCAGTCACTTAAATCATGCAAGTGTGGGAGATGGCCAGGTGCAATATAAAGCAACAGCCAGATTTTAAATAGAATTTTTTTCTAAAGGCAATACCCCTTGACCTCTGGTAAACATAGTTACAGTACAAGTCTTCAAATAAGGCAGATTTAACCCAAGTTTTTGTATTTTATTTCCAGATGACTGAAAGAAAGGTTTTTCAACATTTTTAAATTTTTTCCGGATTTTCCAAATGGTAAATTAGACTAGGTCTCAATTTGTGATCACTCATTGCGTGACCTCCTAGCAAGAGTCAGGCGAGCTTTTGCTTCCTTAAAGCCAGGTGCAGACTTTTCTACTTTTGAAATGTACCTATGGTGAGGCATTCTTTTCTATAATAGCCTCGTTTTGTCAATATTAAACAACTGTTCCGGTAGTGAAGGCTGATCGGGTTCTCCACAGAGTCAAACACTGCATTTCTGCCGAAGTTTCGATGTCCAAGTCATTCATCATCCTCAGGGCTGATGAAGTCTATAATAAGTCCGAATAGCCTTCACCAACAGTACATGCCAGGAAAGCATTAGGTATTTCTTAACTGTTGTGATAAATAACCATCCTCAAAAATTTTTTCCACTATTTTTGGAAAATCCTTTCCTGCCTCTATATCACCACTGGCTGCCTCACCACTCAATGTTACATTATGCAATCTTCAACTACAGTAGAACCTCTTTTTTACGAATCTCTAATTTATGAAATGACACCATTTTACGAACCATTCCGCCGGTCCCGATCTTTATATGTAGGAAAACCATGTAAAATGACCTCTATTTTACGAAACCTCGATTTTACTGATTTACGAAGTGAGAGGCCGGTCCCTAGGAGTGATTGACCTCTGTTTTACAAAGTTTTTGAAATGATTTTGCAGCACTGAACTAAGTACAATGGAATAACGATCTCGGTATACCGCAACAGGAACAGCTGAAGCCAGATAGGTATTGTTGAGAGGGCCCTCGGTCCAAGAATTTCATATGGGAAAATGTGGAAAAATCAAATTGAGCATAGTGCTTTTCGAAGTGATTAAACTAGCAAAAATTCCAGAGACTGATCATCCAAATCGCAATTCAATCCTAATTATATGATCCAAGGAAAAAATATTCAAAGACGCATGGCACGACGCCTACTTCTCGAAAACAATGCCCCAGTTCATAAAATAATCGGATTAGTGCTTGGTAATTTCTATTCCTTTTTCTCTCATTTTGTGTATTGCGGATACCTAACTCGTCGTCATGAAGGATCCATATTTTATCTGGAATTATGTAAAATTAGCTTTAAGGTAGCCGCCGCAACCACAATTCAGAACTTGGTTCAGCCTTTCACTTGAAAATAGCATTCCCGTAAGAAGTTCTTTGCTGCAGCTGTCATGGAGCTTACTTTCATTAAAAAATGCTAATTTTGCAATAATAAATTGCTTATATTCAAATCTTGATGCAATTTGATTATTTAATTTTTCATTAGAAGTGTTTTACGTCAACGGTAAGAATTTGCGATCGCGTTCGCTTTCTGTAGCCGCGAGTAAATAGTTCTCGTAAATCACCGCTAGATGTCAGCACACTAGAACGCATCTTAAAAAAGAGGGAATTTCAAATTAACTGAGTGAATTTCTAAGATTGACTTTCATCAGCTGCGAAATATTATTAAATGTATTTAAAACGATACGCTTTCTTCAAAAAAGGCATTTTCTGGTCTTTTCATTGAAATATACTGAGCTAGTTCGAACTTTGTTTTGAAATTTCCTAGTTTAAATGCATACTTGGCTTTCCCATGTTAAAATGGCTTCTTTAAACACAAATCGACTAGCACTAAATGTACCCTTTTCGTTAATTAATGCATAACTGCATATGCTTAAAATACTCCGTGGGATGAGTTAATTCTCTTATGAGTTATTCCCTTATTTTGAGATCTACCAACTGAACAGCTACAAGAACCTAATTCTATTGCAGCAGCCAAATTCATACCATTATAAATTTGTAGAAAAATATTCACCTTTTTTTGAATTCATGGCTGTTTCATTCTCTTTTACTTAAGTGAGTCTCCTATCCTTAAGAATAACGCCTATGCTATACAGTGAATCAATACAATTGAGGTGTAATTTTTAAATCCTTTCAATTTGATGTAGATACACTGCACACAGAGAATTTCATGTAATATCTGTTGTTTTTTCCCAGAATGAGCAGATGACTATTATTTGTTATAGTAATTAGTTTGATTTCAACCATAACATAACTATTTGATAAGTTCAATACAGCATAGTGTTTAATTGCATTGAAAGTATACTCGCATTCTTGTCAGCAGAGTTTTAGTAGACGTACATTTGTCTCAGATCAAGCCTCTTTTATGTGCATGATGTGCCTCCATGGACATTGCTCCATGCTGTGCGAGGTGTTGCCAGAGCATGGGAGTGTCACCGCAAAAACTATTTCCTACTGTTGGAGATCAGCTGGTTTTGGTGACACATCAGTTCCGGAGACAGAGGAGTTAGTGGAAGATAACCTCCAATTTACAAACCCTCTGATTTACAAAGCTCAAATTTTTGGGTCCCTTCAACTTTGTAAAATAGAGGTTCTACTGTATTTTTAAATTGTTTGAACCACCCATGGACTCACGGTGAAGCATCTGCCCATTTCACCATTCTGATTCTTCAACAGTTGGTAGAGACTTATGGCCTTCTGCTGAATCACCAGAAGACTAAGCGGTGTACCTCTTCGATGCTGCTCCTCTATCCACACCATCAGTAATTTTTCCATTTCACCAAGAAGACCATTTCTTTGTTTTGTGATGATGGCGGATCTTATACAAGCCGAAACTTTTCATGTTTTTTGAGTCTTTCCTTGTCTTTCGCAATCATGTTAATAGTTGTCACTGGCATGCTTAAAACACATAATATGGTGGTTATCGTTAGCCCAATTTCATATTTCTTCACGGAATAAATTTCCTCTTTTAAGTGATTGTACGTCACCTTTTAGAAGCTTCAGGTACACTTCGATGTTCATCAGCCATAGCTGGAGGATCTAAAATGCTTCACCATTAAAATCTTTCACAAATCAAATGCACAACTTCGACTGCCAGAGAATGACTGAAGGGATTGACTGAGGCTTCATATCACCCCAGGATTACTAAGTTACAATATTGCAAGTGTTATCCTACTCTATGTACAATACTTTGTACCTAACAATGGCGCGAGATGCTTTTGATTGCTTGGGTTAATACATTATTGCATCGTTTTATGACATGAGAAATCGACACAGAAGAGTTTTTCAAGCAAACTGGGAATCGAGCATCACAGAATCAACAAAGTAATTAGTGATAAGGAAACTATTCTTAGGATAGAGATATCAGATATCGCTTTGAATAAATGAATTTTTACAAAATTGGTCAGTTGGGTACAAGTTTAGTAGTTTTTTACGCGACTTTGTATCAAAAATTAATTGATGGCAATGAAATTCCATAGATGAATAATAAAAATGGAATAATTTTTTTATTGTACCACTTTAAAACATCGATAGCCATTATAACATTTTACTTTTTTGTGCTCACGTTTGTAAATATATGGCATCTCTTCAGATCGTTTTGCCACTTACGTAAGTATGGATTTACGTCATAGTAAATTTAGTCGACTTACCATTCACTGAGTTAATAAAAAATAATGCATGTTCCCCATCGTGGAAGCAGGACATTAATTCGAATAAATTATAATGTGGACCTCAGCAGCATAGTGGCCATTAGCGAAGGAAACTAGCTCCAGAATAGAAATTAGGCAATTCTTCAAACACATGAGGCAATTAATTAAGGCTGTTCCTCAATTAAATTAAGAACCATATTTATTCATGCAGAACACCATGAAATTAATGGAAAATAGCATGTCAACAGTACTCTTAACTCAATGAGCACAATTGACATGACCACCCTAAAAAATGGCCTCTGCCAAAGTGGTCCTTTATAACTGACGCCACTTACTTGGTGATGAACCAAAAAAATCTTCACCCAGGGGTCAATTTCTTTATATTCGTAACTAACCTTAGAGCGTAAAATTGAGGGTGTCACTCACTGTCAACGTGCCATGATTCCATTTAAATGCAGTAACAAAAATGGTGTTAAAACAAAAATTGGTTAAAATTGAGCCCAATCATAACCAAGGTTAGAGCAAAGAACTAAACTAGATTTAACCCTCTTAGTAGGGCGGGCCAATATATCGGCTTTTGCACCTTGGGTAGAAAGTGCGATGGGCTGATATAATGGTCCAATATCAATATAATGTTCAACTATACGATACAAAAATTATAACGTTTATTTTTCAATGTAAAAAACTGTCTCATTATTAGTTAGCTCAACTTAAGTAATGTAAAAAAAACAGCATTTGAATATTTATAACAATAGCCTCGTAATGTTTTTTTCCTAAGATGCTACATTTTATTAAATTACCCTCCACATTTCTTGCTATTACCCCAGAAAGAAGGTTAGCACTCAGAGGGTTAAAGTTCATTAAGAGCCAGTTACCTTTTCTACTTTTGCATATCGCTTTATATCAATTTCCCGTCGTCCATTTTCCTCCATCATCACAGTCTTCACCGCATCGAGGGCAATACTGCATGCAATTTTTGACCATTTCCCAATGAATTTGGTGCCAACACATGAGTTCACCACCTCCACCATTTTCTCCTTATTATTTGGGTCCAATGGCATACTGCAAAATAAGGCATTCCATTAATCGACAATGGCTTCACCTGAGGCCTGGTTTCATCACATCCAATGAAAGCTATTCTCAACGTGAAACCCATAATGGACTAAGTATTCCATATTCACCATGACTAACAATTTTAAGCATGGCACTGAATTATGTACCTGTACCAACCTACCTTAATGTTTAATGCATACATAAAATTAACCAGAAAATATATAACTCAAACCTCGAGTGAAAGAGAACTATTGCTACAGTCATTGAACAACAAAACCAAAAGTAAAACACATTGTGACCATGTGAGACCATTTACCCCAGAGGAGACAGCTGGGTGACTGGGTAAAGGTAGGAGTTTTCAGAGAACAGATTGGGAGGAAAGACACCTGGAATCGGCATTAGCCCACTGTAAATGAAAGGAATGAAGGGAACCTTGGTTTGACGTCCCATCTGACAGACTGAGTATTCGACTCAAATGCACTCCAAAAAACTAAGTAGGGGCCAGTATACCAATGAAATATTCATCTTGGCTGGAGTCAAAACTATGCCCTTGGGACCAGAGGCCAGTACTTACACCATAACACAATTCCAATCCCCACAAAAATACTATGTAACAAGGACTTAGAAAACAAGAATGTCATCAGCCACAGATGCGCTTTCAATTGATAGGAGTAGAAAATATTACAGAGCCCAGAAGTAAAATTTTATTTTACATCCAAGGATGAATGGCTCTAAAACATAGGCAATGAAGAAAATCGTTGAATGAAATGAATGAATGAATGAAAAAACCTACACATTAGGGGCTTATTGGAGATGAATATATGGTATAAACCACCAATAAACAGAAAATGGCAAAAGAAACACTTCACAACTAAGACACAGAAACAGGAATTATGAGGGACATTAACTGGGAAAATTCAGGGGAAGCAAGAGGGATTGGGACACACTCATTTGGAGTTTGTTGGTAGGGTTCAAACAAAAGGAATGTGTACACATATTAAGAGTCAACGGGAAAGACACAACATGGAAGCTTACGGGCAGAAAACCTATTCCTTCAATCAATGAATAAAATAGCCACAATTATTTTAATTATCCTATGAATGCTGTGTAACTTCACTTAAACACTAATTTAAATAACTAAAGTATAAAAGACACTGTAATAATGCTAATGTTATCTGGGTAGATGTGAGTTAATCCATTGGCTTACAAAGATGATTCACCTGCCTCTCGAACACGGCCTTTGCTTACCAGGACTGCAACTTGTTGGCCTCATAATTTAATATTTTCAAGATTATAACATTGATTAATAACTATTCATAAATATTTATCAAAAGATGACTCTGCGAAAAATAAATAGATACTTTTGGGGGTGATCATTGAGAAAAAATGCAAGTCAACAGGTTAATGACGTCAGACATATTGATACTACTGTCCAGAGATACTATTATATTTCCAAATAATAAAAAAGCAATAATAACCATTTATATTCAATTAATAAAAAAAATTATCTATTCATTATATACTCATAAAATCTAACATTTTCAAAGTTTATTGTAAATTTTTTCACTGTTCTCAATTACTGTAGTAAGAAATACCACAGCAAAAAATGCTTCAGCAGATATTTACGCCTCACATTTCCAAGACTATTTCTTCAACCACACACATATTGTCAGCTGGTACAAACATATGCCCTTTTGGAGGGAGCTAATCCACAGGTCTAATCATGTACATGAACTGATGCATGTTATATCTTTCTGGAAATGCAAGATTCTGGAGCAAACAGATAGCTGGAGTACGCAATTATGGTTTAGGGTTGCAATAATATCCTATTCCCACACTTCAACTTTTCATTTTTCCATATTATGGTGTTATATTCCAGTACCTATAATGCTATTGAGAGGAGGCAAACTAATTTTTTTAAGGATTGTCAATCTTTATGCACATTTTCCACAGTTAATGTACCAGATAATGCAGCAATGGATATATTAAATGTACAGCCACTTAAGTTCAATGCCAGGCAGCATCGGACCGACGATGTTGAATTTCTACCTATAAAGCACAGGGCAGCGCATCTGGTTTAAATCAATGATGCACTAATTCTTATCATTAAAATCTTGCAAAGCATGTATATTAAACAAAGTCCCATGAAATTACTGCATCTCCTAGAACTACTACGAACATCAAGTATACATCACAACATGATGGATGAAACGTTTGCTCGTTGTTTTTTTCTATAAGATAGGAATCAGTATTATTTTGATAAACCTCAGTAAATCAGGAAAACAGACGACTTGAAAGTATTCAATACTAGGAAATATAATTCCACTTTCTTCTTATAAGAATACCTCACAGGTTTGACTAGCTACTTCATATTCATAGCCGTTTTCAATCGTACATACATAGTACCACCAGGAAAAAGACAACGAAAAACGTAAAAAAGAAGGATTTTACCGATAATCATGCCAAGAAATATGCACACAAAACCTTTTCACCACAGAGAAATGTTACTTCGCCAAGAAAACCTCTTTAGTATGTCCAACGTAGCTTACAATTACCTTAAAGTCAATAAAATTGAGGCGAAAAACAAATTTTTAACTTCCGAACTCAAGCTGGCATTTCCCGTTTAACTACTTACTACAACAAAATATTTCCTAATTATCAGGGCGGGTCGTTCGCACATTTAGCACCTTACCAGCTCGCATGAGCTCGACAGATCGAATGTCAAGGGTTAGGGTTCATGACCTTCGAAGGCTTTCCATCACCACTGGAATGACTATATTCTCATTATGATATTACTTATTGTTGCGTGTGTATCCGTAAAACATTGCGGAACAAAGAAAAGAAAAAAATTTAATCAAAAATCATCGCTGAAGATAGCTTTCAACAAACAGCGCGGATGTCAAGCCGTACCACTCGCCGCCGCCCACTCACTTCACTTGAGGTAGCAGTGAGAGGTGCGTATTCAGCCCCTCCCGTAAACATCTGTTGACAAATGCCGAAATATATTTTATGCCATGAATATTACGAGGCACCACTTCTTGAATCCTCATTGCCTCACAACTGAATTTTCGAAACAAAATATACTCTCCGGTTCTATGATTAGAATTCAACAAATTTGGTTGCACATCACACGCGCGACCCAATACCTCCCAATGAAGGAATGACGCTAACTATCCAATTTCTCCATACAATACTCTACAAGACCACTGCACATTCACTTGACGTACCTAATTTCTTGAAGACTTGTAATCATATCCTCCAGCGCCTGTCGATACGATCTGATGATAACCGTGGGGTGAATTTGTTGCTGAAGAAATTGCTCGGAAACTCCCAGCATTTCCCCGGCCAAAACAATAACTGATGTAGTCCCATCGCCAACCTGTAAGTTTGAGAAATTAGAGTATAATAAAGAGTTAAAGATTAACATGATACTTAAGTCATTCGCTGTCGAACCTCCTCATCCTGCGTCCTGGCTATTTCTATCATAGACTTTCCCGCAGGGTGTTGAACTGTAATTTCCCGCAGTATTGCATTGCCATCATTAGTCATCACAATACCACCCATTGGGTCCATTAGCATTTTCAGCATGGCCTGTGGGCCAAGGCACGTACGGATCACATCGGCGATTGCCTGAAAGAGAATAAAAGCGATAGAAGTACAACCCTAACCCAAAATTCCAAACCAAGATATGATAATTGTGTCACATAATAAATTGCATTTAGTAAATATAATTATTATGTTGCATTAACTGCGAATTTTTCGTATTAATAGACCTCGTGGGTTGACAGTAGGAGCTGCCATTTTGGTTATTACCTTTCCGGCATTTATGTTTTCTATTTGGACTTTTCTACCGGACTCCCTCTTTGTATTTTGGCCTAGAGACAATTAGAAGAAAATTAAATATGAAAATTTCATTTTTTCACAGTACATGGTTGATTTAAAGGCAAATACTCACTTAAAACCAAAATAGGAGCTGCGCCTGGGCCGAACATTTTCCTCTTGCTTTCAAGAAATTTCAACGAAAAGTGACATCATACGGTGAAACCAGTGAAACCGCTGAAGTGCGCATATGGAATGTCAATTGTCTCCTAACGAGGACGCGCGCGATTTTGAATTTTATTCTTCCGAAGATTCTGAAACAGTAAATATAATAGAAATGAAAATACTGTATTTTCAGTATAATAACGACTACATATAACTCACAAAAATTTAATCTGATAATATGAGCAACAGAAGGGAGAGATTACAATCAAATCAAAGGATCTAATTCTAAATAACTTTTTCTGCTGAAAGCAAAATGTGTTAAAAGATAACTCATATTTCAGCAAATAGATTTCAATAATGAGGTAATAAATGGAAAAGCTATTTAAACATTGTAGATTCTTGTCCATTAAAGCTGCAGTATTCAGCTGACCTTCCATTCTGACTAAAAAAATATTTCAAACGACTATATTTACAATGACAGGGGCCATTTGAGGTTCGATGCATAGGTATAGTAATTTACAAAACTGAAATAGCCCACTGGAGCATAAAAGTTGAAAAATGTTAAAAATCGCTCAAAAATTGGTTGCATAACATTACGCGCATCAGTACTAATTCACCCATTTTCAAGTACTTTTGGTGGATTTTACCTTGTATTAATTATATAATCTCGATCGTGAGATAAATTTCCTTACATTTTTTAATCGATCACAACCATTTTTACATAAGCCTTATTTGCCCCTTCTACATCCACAATCAATAAAATATTCATTTATGTACACCTCGGTGTATTCCAACCGCCGCTTGTAGTTATTCTACTGATAAATAACAGAAACGAAATTGCAATGGCCACCGTCGCCCATACTGAACGTTCCATTTCAAACTTTCTCTCTCGATTTGTGGCTATTGTATCAGCAATAACCCAGTGAAGATTTCGGATTCCGCTGCGAGGTAGGTATTTCCGTTGTCAAGTTTCCGAGGCAGCTGAAGGATGCATTATAAGGAATATAATAAGTTGGGACTGAAATCGCGGAAATAAAGCAATCTCCCTTCTACCAACCTTTCCTTCCTTACTACAACCGGGGTTAATGTTCTGCGCGTTTTGCTTACAGAATGCTCTGAGCCTTTCCTGGACACTTGATTTCGACAATGATTGTGGTTACCCCGTCATACTCTCTTTAGCTGAAGGAGGACTAAATCTTAGAGGATTATTTCCTTCTCTTGAAAGATCTCAGGAACTCCTCTCTTTTGATTGACCCTGATTCTAATGCAATCCTCCATATTGGAATTGTGAGGCCTTTTGCTTATTTGCTCACACGATACTTATGTCGTTTCATGAATAGGAGACGCACGGGTGCACCCTCCTCTTAAGGGGCTAGTAAATCTAGCCCCTTGTGGATCTAGCCCATCCTAGTGGACATAAGTTCACCCCATCATAGCCCATCATAGTGGACATAACGGTTCTTCCTCCGCAGCGAAAGTGTCAATGCGCGTTAACAAATTTGTAACCAAATAATAATTATTATGTTCATAATGGCAGCTTACCATTTATTTTCACGTGAATTCACTCTAATGAAGTAATATGAAGTCTAGCTCCCTCTAGGTGGGTTGCAGGGCACTCCGTAAATATAAATAAGACGCAGATGACCTTTTCAATTAGTCGTCAAACGTAACATTTTTCTGGGGATAGCGTTATCCTTTGCAATCCTCCTTCTTCGTAGACCTTAGAGAATGTAATCCTTCAGTTGAAGCACCGATGTTTTCCCTGAAATTGGTATTTTCTGCGATTGCCAAATCCGCAATGTTACTTAGCCGAGCTCAGAAAAACACCCAAGAACCTTGAGTGCTTTTTCAGACAGCCAATCACTGAACGTCCGCTCTTCCCAACATGGTCCTACCGCATAAATAGGGGATTCTATACACACTCTCCACGTTATACATACACGTCTCCACTACAGATGACAGAGACGGTATTTAGGCGTGGGAAAAGAATATTTTATTTTTGTCAGCAAATGACTCTGCGTTTTGTACCTATTCCCTAAAATACAGAAAGATGCAGAACTCATCCGAAATAGCCCTTTAAAGACTTCCTTTTCCACAATTCTTCGACGTGGGTTTTCAGGATATCTCTCCATCAGAAATAATTACTTCAAAAATCCGACTCCTCAAAATATTCCCCAACCGTTACAACCTTTCCAGTTAACTGCCAGTCCAGTTTACTGCCTTCAACAACTTCCTTATATTCCTTCACCATTCAAATACATTTTCTGTCTTCCAATCCGAGTTTTTTCTTCCTTTACATCGTCATTTTCCTTACTTAATCAATTTTTGCCTTCATCTTTCTCCGGAGTTCTGTTATTGAAACACTGAAAGTCATAATCTATTGCAGACGTCAAACTAAACTTATCCTCGCATTTTACATGGCAAGGGTCTCCGTCATCATTTGCCGTCAACTGCTAAGCATCAATAATTCTGCGAATGCAATATGCCTCCTAAAGTCTTTGGAACTTAGCTCACCTTCATCCAAAATACTGCTTCCGAAAACAAATTGTTCCTCTCGTCACTGTCGTTCCTTTCTTAACTCAGCGATGACTTCTTTTCTCGGAAAATCTTATTATTTCAGTTTTATGGTTATAAATTATTAATATATTTTTATTCTCGACATTCTCACAACAGTTCCATTGTATGTAATACCTATTACAATGCCTTTTATGGCAGGCTTAATAATGGTCGATCAATCGCCAAACTAACCGAGTTAATGTATTTTCCAACTTTTACACCAACATCAATTTCCTTTGGAACCTCCACTTCCTCCTCAGGTATGTTGGTAAGCTACTTGCCCTCAGCCCTATCGCTGCCTGTACAAATTCACCTTCTTTGCACTGACCAAACCAAACAAAATACCTTCATTTTTATTTAATAAGAAGTGTGGTTGCTCGAAAAATATCGGTAATAATACTTTTATTGTCATACACTCAATGATTATTACATGAGCTCTTGTCTTCCCTTATTTCCTAAATGAGGTCCGAAACACTCACTATTAATGAATAAGAGGTTTTTGACTTCCGTGGATCCCAACTTTTTTCCAGATTTTCTACTTTCTTGATTCTAAAAAAATGAATTCGCAGCTGGTAGGATTTAATTCTCTGTTTTTTTTTCATGGTTCATTATCATGAATACTTTTATATCATTTATGGGTCCACTTTATCACTAATTCCCTTGAATCTGAACGCTGCATAATTTATCAGAACCTTTTATCAGATTACCGATAGAACCGGCACAAAGTACAGATTAAATCTATTAGAGAAATTTCAATCGGATAGCTTTACTGAAGATGTTAGGCACATTAAAAACACCAGCGTATTATGCTAGATTCGAACAGATAAATAAGATTAGAGAGATAGATTGTCGTACCGATAGATTCAAAATGACATTTTTCCCCTTACTATAAGAGAACAGAATAGGCAGCATAGCAAAGGGATAGACAGGTGAAATATTTTAGAGTAGTCTGTAGTGCATGATGCATGTATTAATCCCTTAAATACTATATATACTAGCAATCTAGTTGCATGAGACCCTATAGTTGCTTGTTTGCATGCATGTAGTGCATACTTGGTGATCTTCACCCCCTGCCAGACACCCTCGCGGTGGCTTGCAGGGTATCGAGTAGATGTAGATGTATATGTATCAAGAGTATTCTCTCCACTCATTGAAGAATGTTTGAGGCTCGCAAATAGAATTGGATAAATGGGGAAATCAAAGGTCGGATCGCCGACATTTTACACCCCGGCTGTTGGTGGAATTATCGTTTCCGTATATGTGTTTCGAATGCGTCAGTATGGATTTTATCATGAAATAAATTTGGAGGTACTACACCTGCTTACGTGAAGGCAAAAAAAACTAGAGCCCACTTACATAAATGCGGAAAGTCTTGAAGAACCTCATGCCTGTGCGCAGGTATTGCTTTCATCGGCACTAAAGGTTGAGGGGGCGGAGGACGATGCTGTTACTTTCGTTGAAAAATTCCTCAAAGGCCAGTTTTGAAGTAACCTCTAAGAGGTCTTCGGAAGCGAGCAAGGGGCCCCGAAGAGTGAGGAGGAAGGAAGAGGAGGAAGTACTGAGGCGGCGATAAGGAATCAGAGGATTTCCTTATCGCCCTCTTTCAAGAGACCCTCTTTCACGTGACCGCACACAGAGCGGCCGCCCGAAGAAACCCTCTCGATACCTTCGTGACCATTAAGCGTTCGAAGATGTAATGCACTGGGCATGCGCGCGCGGGTGAGACCGTGTTGTGAAGGTTAAGACGCTCGCCCGCAACCCTCAGTGGAGGAAGGGCGGTCGCCAAGGAAGTCGTCGCGCTACTGCGGGGGCGATGCGATGCTCCTCCTCTCCTCTCCAAGGGAATGAGATATGAGCGAGTCCTCGGGCCTCCGGCTGTCGAGACAGGTGACGGCGGTGGTGCGCAGGAGGGCGGCGGTGTTCGTCGAACCGTGGACCGCAAGGAGCAAAGCTGCCTCGTCCAGTGCTGAGCGGGTTCCGACCTCGGCCTGGCCGCCAGGCTGCTGAGGGAGGGATTGCCATGGGCCTGACGGACATCAGCAGTGTTCGCAGGGGACAGGATGAGCAGGAGGGCGAGGCGGACAGTGCTGAAAGGGACCAGCTGCAGGTGAGCCGCTTCCCACCGCTTCCGTCCAATGGGGGTGGTTAAAGTCACCAGGAGGGCCCGGGTTTGGATCCTGGCAGTGGAAGACATTTTTCATTGCTAATCCGGTCTCTCCTTAAGTATTTTGTGGAGAACATTCGAGCTCGGTACTCCATCTGTCGAATGGACGTTAAGCCGTGGTCCCCTAGGCACCATTGGTAGCCCGGCCCCTACTTGAGTAATTTGTGGAGAAACATCAAGTGCAGTGCTCCGTCCGTCGGATGGGACGTTAAGCCGTGGTCCCCTTGGCGCCTTTTCGTTAAGAGCAGGCTAATGTAAATGCCAGGTTTCTCTCCTTTCCCTTCCATCCCCATCTTTGTACCTCTCGTCCCGGTCTAAAGCGGAAACAGACTTGAAAACACAAATGAGGGTGTAGCGAGATTACTGCGGCAAAACGAATAATGTTCAGCGGGACCAACTTCTGAATTGGTCACTCTCAGGCCAGAGAGATGAAGAAAAGAAATCGAAGCTCTTCTTTCAAACCTTAAGACTAGTTACTGCAAAGCAACGATTATCCTTGGCAATAGAAAGGGAAGCCCATACGGATAATTATCATTAGTCAGCAATTCTGGAATTTGTTTTTCGCAGCTCTCCACTGAATTCTTCAATCGGATAATCTCTTTATATTGACACATTTCTTCTCTTTCACATACCTCTTCATTTGTTCCATGTATCTCATTCGAGGTCTTCCTTTGCCGTTCTTCCCATCCACTTGTCCTTCAATGATTGTCTTCATCAAGCTATCATATCTCATTATGTGACCGATTAAGTTGTCCCGTCATCTTCTTAGGGTTTTCATATGACTTCTGATTCTCCCACTCTTCTTAAGACTTCTTCATTTGTAACTCAGTTTATCTATTTAATCTTCATCATTCTTCTATAGCACCACATTTCAAATGTTTCCACCCTTTCTTCTCCGCTGCTGTCACTGTCCATGCCTCACTACCATAGAGATACATGCTCCAGATGTACTTTCTGATGAATTGTTTCCTTACTTCTGCGCTTGTATTTGTAGCCGTACGTATATTCTTCTTTTGATAGAATGCCTTCTTTGCTTGGGCTATTCTACTTACTATTTATTTCTTGCTTTGTCCATCATTGGTTACTCGGCTCACCAGGTAAAAGAACTCTTTCACATATTCAAGTTTTAGTTTCCCTAGTTTAACGTTGGTTTTGGCCTCTTCTCTCTTTCTGCATACCAATATCTTAGTCGTCTTCTTATTGATCTTCAGCATATTACTATCCCGAGTAGCCGCAGCTGCTCCAAAACGGATAAATATGAAAATCTACGAAAGGTTCCCCAAGGTTGTAACATCATCTACATCTAAATGTACATAATACCCTTCAAACCACCATAAGGGTGTGTGGCAAGGGGTAAATTCTCACCAAACATGCAATACATATCATGCATGAAAAAGGATTAGTATTTATATACTGTTCTAAACTTCACTATTTAAAAAAAGATAAAAATAGCTAAGCAAACATGCAAAAACATGCTGTCAGTTGGGTTAGCTTCAAGTCCTTATACCAACATGTAGCTACCAATGTTATCCATTGCTACACTCGTATTGGATATATTTACCGTTATTCATATCCCTAATTGTACGAGGAAAAAAGATATTTTGAATCTGTCAGTTCGGCAGTCAATTTCTCTAATTTTGTGATTATGGTCCAGTCTACCATAGTAAGTTGTGGTTCACAAAATATTTTAACGTCATCACTGAAAATATGGTCTTGGAATTAGTTTGGGAGATTAAGTCTAAATTTCAACCTGCGATCTGACAATGATTCTAAATTTAATGCATTTAATAGACTGGTTAAGATAATAATGTTATCGTACCGTCCCTTTACAAATCTTGCCGATCTTCGCTGCACACGTTCAAGTTCATTACTTAGACCGATTTCGTATGCATACTGACAGCATTTTCCAAATGAGGTCTAACAGGGGAAAAGTAGCTGATTTCTCGTACATGATCGATACATTTACCCAGTACTCTTGTGATGAATCCCAGTTTACGATTCGCTTGACCCATTATTTCATGCATGTGTTTACCCCAGGAAAGATCATGTGATCATCAGTCTGAAGCGTCGCGTTTCCTCTGATTCAAGGAGAGTAGAGTACAGTTCTCTACTTCTTGCTCCGATCACCCTCCGAAAGTGCCCCGAAGCACCAACCATCCAGGTGATCCAGGTCAAACCGCCCGAGGATGCCGTTCAAGCAACCACTCCCACGGTCTTCGTTTCTCACGTCAGCCGTGGCGTGTGATCACGGCAACCACACTCTCCCTCCACTACAGCCTTCCAGGATCCGCACGCCCCACCTCAACACACTTATAATACCCTACTAGCCCCCGCAAGGTGTATGGCAGGGGGCGAAACATCACCAGGCATGCATTAGCAACACTTACAATCGTGCAGCCATGCAAAAAAATGCTACTCCGTAATACACTGCTTACGCGTAACCAAGAGTCACAATGCTACCACCCTGACGAGAAAAATATTTACCATGAATTCAAGAGATATGTGTAATATTTGGTATGACGGAAGCTAAATTGTTAGCTAATGCAAAGTAATGTAATATTTTTGTAAGTAAGTCATTTCTACAAATAAATTAAATTATAAATATATATTTCCTCGGGAATACATGAGTCAATAGGGTTAAAACAAGTACACGATTATAACTTGTTCCGCGACAGTCAGTGTGTCAACTATTTCAACCCTCGTTCTGATCGAGGAAGAAGGGAATGAGTGGTCAGCCCTGACGAAAACGGTTTAATTGTAGGACCTGCTGAAATGAACATCGTTATAGCGTACCAGTGACCCTTAACCCTTCGAGTTCAAAGGAGAAGGAAAAACCCTTTTATCGATTCCAGTTTTGATAACTTGTAATGAATGATATAAACGCGCTATGCGTCGAGGAGACCCATTGGTATTCGCTCGGAAAAAAACGGAGTTTTCATTTTTTTTTCGAGGTCAATATGGCCTCTATAATCAAGGCACCCACTAAATCAATTATATCCAAATTCTTGAGGAAGAAAATGCTGAAAAAACCTTGAAGGGGATATATGAAAAGTATCTATCTTCCACAAAAGTTAGGGATAATGGTTATTTCATCGAAGCTCATAGAGAGTGCCTGCAGAACATTGCGAGATATACTACCAGTCCATGAGAAACTTGTACGCAAAGTCCTGATAAAAGATAACACCGTTGGAAAGGCCGAACTGCTCTCGACCCTGAAAGTCAAAAATAACCGTGGGGCATTGTTTGCAGGCTCACCATTAAAAGTGCACAAGGTCACACTCCCCGTCCCGACAACCAAAAGGGAAAATCCATGATTTCCACTTTTCATGTAGTTTGCTGCTAATGTTTTGCATATACCTTTTCGTGAGAACTCAATCACAAAAAACCTGCCCGTTTGTATTTTCCTTACAATGCATGGTGATAATTCACCAAGTGCATAAAGGTGATAATTCACATAACTCAGAATCCTAGATTGATGTTTTAAAGAATTTATGGGAGATACGCAACATTTTAATTCACCATCTCATAGACACTCGTTCTTTATACTGTCGTTCCGCCAGATTTATGGTATTTAAGTCATTCTCAAATAATCATATTTTGAATTTGTTGCCAATGATCAGGCTTAATTGTGTAGAAGCATACAAAATGGACAAAAAATGACATTGCAAACAAAATACTGCCAAAAGATCCAATACTAAGGCAAACACTCAGGAACAAAGATTTCGCCTCTACCATCCAAAAAGTGCTATACAAATCAATCGCAGGTGAATTATTGTGTTTCTCTAAAACAATTTTTATGACCACGCTCGATCATGAAGTTGAAGCAAGTTTTGCACCACTTAAAATATTAGGAATAAATGAAAGTTATTTAATTTTTAATTCGTCAAAGAAACGGAAATGTGCGCAAACATGCAAACATGCGCCAAAGGTGTAGTTTAAATAGGTTAACTTAGAACAGGTTTCAGTAATAAATAAACATCTAGGGTAAAAAGATATATTAATACCTCCCTCATATCATCTTAGGAAGATTTAATGATGACAATGCGATAAAAGTTTGACAATATGTCATTGTTACTTACGTTTTGATACACGTACATACTCCATAGGAGGCTGATTAAAACATTATGTTTTGTACGAAGTAGGTGAGGCCTAGTAGTTTCCAAGTATCCCCATTCTGGCTTCATTGACATCCATAGTTTAGCGTACCAATGTCTCCTCCAAAACATTCTAACCTTCTTCGCTATACCAACAAACTCCCTACATCTACATAACACCCTGCAAGCTATCTCAATGGAGTGGAAGGAGGTGAAACATCACCAGGCATGCAACAGAGAGAATTAAATTTGCACTTACTACCATATACATATATCTTCGCAATTCCCTGCGAGCCACCGTGAGGGTGTGTGGAAGGGAACTATAATGCAGGAATACAGAGAATACCAGTCCATTCATGCGTTACTTAAGTGCAACTGTTTCCGCACTAATAGGCACTTCAGACCGGGAGGGAAGGGATAAGGATAGGAATGGAAGGGATGGGGGTCCGTCATTGTTAATTTTAATTCACGCTTATATTTGAAGGAAACACTTATATTTCAAACAGTTCAAGGAGTTCTCAGAGTACATTATGGAAAATGCTAGATACGCATTCATGAAACACGTGGGTATAACAAAATTATTAGTGAGTACAAAGTAATGTGATGGTAGGAAATTTCTGTAACTACACCTACACAACACCCTTTAAGCCACCGCAAGGGTGTGTGGCAGGGGGTGTACCATCACCAATGTATTACCAATCAGAAAGAACATTTGCTATCGTGCAGGCATGCAAATAATGCCACTCCGTTTATACACTGCTTACAAGAAACCAAGAGTCACAATGCTGTCACCCCGAAGAGGAAAACATTAAGTATTCATTGTCAATATACGTGAAATGCTTGCTAATAATGACGCTAAATTGTTATTTAATGCAGAGCAATGCGATAGTTTTTGATTACGTAGGGCATTCTATTATTAATTTTTGTATTTCATTAATTAATGTATATTTTCCAAAGCATGATTGGGCTATTAATATTGACACATAAATATGCTTTTAATAAAGTGTGTTGCGTTTCCATTCGAGATGCATACCAAAACCCCTTGACCCACTTATTTCTTCTTGCGAGATTCTTGGGCTCCTATACTTTCCGGGAAACATTACTCAAGTACTTCTTGATTAGTGTATTGCGGTACACCTGCTTATATTTATCAGAGAAACACCTATATTTGGACGCATCAAAGACTTTAAAAAATATCACGGAAGATGGTTCCGTTTTGGAGTTTAATTTTTGCTTCCCTTCTTGAGAGAGTAGACTCATTGACTGCCACTTAGAAGAATTATGTCTTCGATTAGTAAACAGATTTTAATGTCACGTTTTCATAGCCGTGGAGTCACTACCTTCAAGGAGTTGCTCACGGATCCTGAGGGGTGCATGATGCCTTCAATTTCTGGATCTCCGGGGACGCCACAAATACTACAATAGTTTGCTTTACTAGGTCACGCTGGATTGCGACCCTGGAGTTCTCGAGGGAAGTCACGCGCGCCTCTTGCATGGTTTACTCGAGCCCCGACCATGAATAGTAAATAGTGCAGGAACACGGAAAATAGTTGGGGAAAATTTATAAATTGCCGGCACATGTGCTGATTAAATAAGGTGGAGTCATTTTATATGTGTGTACCTCAAGCAGCATTGGGTCTATTGTGAATGAAATAACACCAAGCAGGAACTGTGCCAATTAGAAAGTATAAATACTGACATAAAATTTAATTTCACCCTCATTTCTTCCACATTATTTTTGGGATGTTTTCTACATATAGATTGCATTCACCTTGAGGGTGTTGGTTGGATGCATTTATTTGTAAGAGTCTAAGACGAAAAGGCTCAAGTCAATGAAAATGAATACACCTTCATCGAGTTTGCAATCTGCAAACCACCAGAGTTGGGGGGGTATGCGTTACGTAAATATAAGTTTTTGAGGATGCAGAGAATAAATTAATAATATAGGACACTCTTGTTAAATCGATTATTTTTTCCTTGATAATGAATCTTGATTCACTAACAAAATCATCAGAATTGTAAATGTTTTCATGACGAATTTTAATCTGATAGTGATCCACAAACGTAAGTTATTTGAAATACTTAATTCTAATAATATTTGTCTCATATCTGTAATTTTTTAAACGGAATACGATGTATGATAACGCAGGCAATCAACGATACATCGGTATCAACACAGCAGACCACCATAAAGGTATGTGACCGGAGTTGAATTCACACCAAACATGAATTACATATCATGCATAAAAAGGATTAGTAAATATATATTCTAACTACACTTCACAATTTTAAAAAATACATAAAAATAAGAAAGCAAATCACACCGTCCCTTTACAAGTCTTGCCGATCGTCGCTACACACACTCCAGTTCATTATTTTAAGCCTATTTCGTAACGATCGCATACACTGGCAGCGTATTCCAAATGAGGTATAAAGAATACAGAATTTAGATACAGTGGATTTTATTCATGCATCGATATTCATAATTTTTTACCCGTTGTCATTGGGGTGATTGCTTGCTATCCCAGTGGGTAGAGTGACGGGCTATGGACTAAAGGTGCCGGATTCAATTCCGGGAGAGGTCTTTGAGAACGTCGCAAACCCTGTCCTAGGGGTTTTCTCGGAATCAGATCTTCCTAAGATGTCAAAGGTAGCGTAGGAAGAGGATCTGCTGCCCTGATGATTGAATGATACCAGAACTGTTTAGAATGTGGACCAAATATCGGGCAAAATATTGACTACGGTGATTTTACATTATGTATTCCTTTAGATATTAGTGGTAAGGTTTACTCTTTTTCAATGGGGGCATTTACTCGGAACCGAAATCGCAATTTTGTACACGAAATTGTTAGATGGAGACGAGAAAAGAATTTTAGTGAAACAATTAATCTTCTAACCACGACCATTCACTCATAAATCAAAAATTAAAATAAGCAAAATGAGACGCCCACCGAAAAAGCTGCTTTGATAACATTGAGGTCATTTTCCTCCCGTCCTTGACTGCTTTTCGAGGAAGGGAAGGGAGTGGAGGGGGGTTCTCGGAAGGTCTGCTCGCAGAGATGCTGTCGCAACTGCTCCAATTGGCAGAGTCAGCTGCGTTCCCCCATTGCGATGAGGCGAAGTAGCTTCGCGGGCTCAATTGTGACTGGACGAAGTCGATATGCGTCAGAGGTTGCACCACGCCCACTTTTCCGAAAGGGTTAAAAACATCAGTTTTTCGCCGCTTATAACTCGAGAAATAATTGACGGATCAAAAACAGAAAAATACGGTTCTTTTCATTTTATAAACTCTATCAGATTCGGCAATAAAAAATATGGTAAAGGACCCCATTCAATGCACATCAGTAAAAGAGAACAATTACTCACATAAATTGTTTATTAAGTTCTGTTGCTGGTGAATATTGAGAAACATCAAATGAAGATTCTTATTATAAAAATGTGGATAAGATGCATGCTCTAAGAAGTATAAGTTACTAATTGAATGCTATAAAATGACTGAAAATCAATAAATATTACACTACACTGTGTAAAATAACAATTTAGTGTCACTTATAGCCAACATTTCCGTATCTCCTAACTGCATAGCTGCTATTTTAATCGGGGTGTTAACATTGTGCTTCTCGTGTTTATTTTAGTAGTGTATACTCTGAGTAGTATTTTTACATGCGTGTCATACATGCTCTCTCTGATTTATAATCAATGTCTGATTCTCCCCCTCCCACACACTCTTGAAGAAAATTCACTCTCGCTATTGTCAGGAATGGATGGATACGGATTTTAAAACGGATAGGTTCACTGAAGATGTTAGATTTATAGTAAGAACCCGTGCGTATTATGCTAGATTTGACCGGATAAATAATTAGAGAGATGGATTGTCGTACCGATAAAATTAAAGTGTCATTTTTCCCGCGTACCATAAGAGAACACAATAGGCAGCATAGAAAAGTGATAGGTGGGTGAAATATTTTTAGAATAGTCTGAAATGCATTATAGGTACATGTTTTAATATTCCTAACCCATTCATGCAGAGGAAATATAGATAAATGCCTTTATAACTAGTAATCACTTCAACAATGTAGATACTAGCTATCTACGTAGTTGAGTGTGACTCTAATGCATTTTTGGTGATCGTCACCCCTGTCATGCACCCTTTCGGTGGCTCGCAGAATATTACTTAGATGTAGACGAGACAGGTATGAAAAGAAACAGATTAATTATCATGACACCATATCTCACAAATAATTGATATTATTCGATAGATGCATTCCAAACAGTAGTGTTTATCATATTTCGAATGCAAGCTGTATCAGAAATTCATTTTTATGGAATAAAATAACTTTTTTCCTCTTGGAATAGATTCAGGCAGAAATTTGGGTCATTCACGGCTTAAATTCCGTACCAGCATTAAACCAACATTAATATGCGATTAAGGAAATATGAGCGCCAGGAAGGTGAAGCAAAAAGTGTGAGAGGAGCACAGATATAAGTGGATAATCCAGTTTGGACGGTGGGGTTGTAACGCCAGTAGCCGGGGTGCACCATTTGGGAGGTGTTATAGGCATCAGGCCAGGTTACCCGGGTCACCGAAAGCGAAGGGTGCCCCCTCCTTACCTCTCCCTTGGCAGCTGCGGGTCGCACTCCGTATTGTATTCTTTCAATGGTGGCATAGCTGCCGAAACCGGCAGTTTTGCCACCGATGGTACGCAGTGTGGGATGGTTTCTTGACAATAACCTCAGGTAAAAAATTTCCCGGACTGGGGGCCCTATCATTCATGGTCTACTTCGAAGGGGATCGAGAATGAGAGAATTCAGGTCTCCGGCCTGACCTTTATTCCCAGGCAATTTTCAACGTTATGTCTATCTACATCTACATCTACATAATACCCTGCAAGCCACCATAAAGGTGTGTGGCAGGGGTGAACTCTCACCAAACATGCACTACATATCATGCATAAAAAAAGGATCAGTACTTTTATAGGCACTGTTCAAAACTACGCCATTTAAAAAAAGATAAAAATAGCAAAACATACATGCAAAAACATGCCGTTAGTTGGGTTAGCTATAAGTCCTTATACCATCATGCAGCTACCAATGTTATCCATTGCTACACTTGTACTGGATATATTTACCATTATTCATATCCCTAATAGTACGAGGAAAAAAGGACATTTTGAATCTGTCAGTTCGGCAATCTATTTCTCTAATTTTATGATTATGGTCCAGTCTACCATAGTAAGTTGTGGTCCGCAAAATATTTTTAACATCATCACTGAAAATATGGTCTTGGAATTTGTTTAAGAGATTAAGTCTAAATTTCAACCTGCGATCTGACAATGATTCCCAATTTAATTCATTTAATAGACTGGTTACGCTAGTAAGGTTATCATACCGTCCCTTTACAAATATTGCCGATCTTCGCTGCACACGCTCAAGTTCGTTATTTAGACCGATTTCGTAGGGTTCCCATACACTGGCAGCATATTCCAAATGCGGTCTTACAAGGGAAAAGTAGCTGATTCCTCGTACATGATCGTCACATTTACCCAGTACTCTTTTGACGAATCCCAGTTTAAGATTCGCTTGACCCATTATTTCACGAATGTGTTTACCCCAGGAAAGATCATTTGTCAGTCTTATTCCAAGATATTTAATAGATTCCACGTTTGTTAATTCATTATTACTTATTTTGTAAGTGGTAGGAGGAGAGCTATTCTTTTTCCAAAAATTCATTACAAGACATTTCTTAAAGTTTAATTCTAACTGCCATGTATCACACCAAGTTTCAATCGCTTGTAGGTCAATATTTAAATATTCTTTATCATTTGGGCATAGAATTTCCCTGTACACTACTGCGTCATCGGCAAATAGACGAAGCTTACTTTTTACCACCTTATGGATATCATTTATGTACAAAAGGAATAAGGAATATTAAAGGAATACAAAAGGAATGTCCTTGTTGGCCGTTCAGAACGCCAGAGTAAATAATAATTATTAAGTATAATTAAGTAATTATAAGTAATCTTATATCTACATCTACACAATACCCTACAACCCACCATAAAGAGGGTGAATGCACACCAAACATGCATTGCATATCATTCATAAAAGGATTAGTAATTATATTGAAGTCTAAACTTCACAATTTAAAAATAAGATACAAATAGCGAAGCAAGCATGCAAAAACATGCTGTTAGAAGGATTAGCTTATGCACTTGTATTAATGCTATTGGATATATTTCCAGCTATTCATATCCCTAATTGTGCAAGGAAAGAAGGGCATTTCGGTAATCAATTTCTCTAATTTTATGATTTTGGTCCAGTTTACAATAGTAAGTTGGAGTTCGCCAAATATTTTTAACGTCATCAGTTACTGATTGAAATGATCATGGAATTTACCTTGGAGGATGTCTATACTCCAGCCTAAGGTCTTTTTTCGTAGTAAAATAGACTGGTTAAGCTCATGTGGTTACCGAACCGTTTCTTTACAAATCTTGCCGATCTTCGCTGCATACACTTCAGTTTGTTATTTAGTCCAACCTCGTAAGGATCCCATATACTGGCACCGTATTCTATAAGATGTTTAACAAGGGAAAAGTTGCTGTTTTCTCGTATATGATCGTCACATTCCCCCAGTACCCTATTGATAACTGTCAATCTACGATTAGCTTGAATGATGATTTCTCGTAGGTGAAAAGTAATGAAAAGTAATGTGTAAGTTTTATTCCAAGATATTTAATGGATTCTGCGTTTTATAATTTGATATTCTTAATATAATAAGTGTTGGGGTACAATTATTCTTTTTTTCAAAATTTAAAGATTATATATCGTAAAACAAAGATTATATATCGTTTAAATTCGGCTTAGAACTTCCCTGCACACTACTTTGTCGTTAGAAACTAAACGAAGCTTTCTTTTTACCGCCTTTTTCATTTATTTATTTTTATATATTTTTATATTTCATATCATTTATTTAGGTCATAATCGCATCCAAATGTACTCGAGATGAAAAATAAAACTATACTGCTCCGACGCGGAAGAGCCCAATCGGGAAAGAAGGGCTACAGTGTTTATTTATGAGAGAAATCTTTCGAGATTAGAGCCTGAGAATTCCTTCTGCCTCGCTCATTTAGGCGGTCCGGGTCTTACGAGGCGAAGTAACAAGTGTCCTCCGGCTCTCGCAGATGGCTCGCGGACAAATTTCACGCACACAGTCACGCGAATCTCTTTCGAGGAAAATCACGAACGCGGATTTTTGTTTATCCAAGAGTTTCTGCATCCCTATTTTAAAATAAAATCTGTCCATACTTCACTCGGGTTTATGCAATGACCAGAACACTGGTTTGCCACCTCGCTATCGTATAATAAACTACATTTACATAATACCCTGCAAGCCACCATAAAGGTGTGTGGCATGGGGTTATTTCACACCAAACATGCATTACATTTCATGCATAAAAAGGATTTGTAATTTTATTCAAGTCTAAAATTCACAATTTATAAAGAGGAGATATAAGTGGCAAAGCAAACATGGGATAACATGCTCTTCGGTGGGTTAGCTTAAAGTTTTTATACCACCATGCAGCTACCTATTCTATCCATTGATACACTTGTATTTATACTATAGGATATATTTACAGCCATGCATATCCCTAATTGTACGAGGAAAAAGGGAGTTTTGAATCTGTCAGTTCGGCAATTAATTTCTCTTCAATCGGCAATGTTCAGCAATCAATTTTGTGACGATAGTCCAGTCTACCATAGTAAGTAGGAGTTCACAAAATATTTTTCACGTAATCGGTGAAAATATTATCTTGGAATTTATTTACGAGATTAAGTATAAATTTCAGCCTATGGTCTGACAATGATTCCTATTTTCGTTCATCTAGTAGACTGGTTGTGCTAATATAGTGATCATACTTTTCCTTTACATATCTGGTAGCTCCATCTAGGTGAATTCGAAATTAATTCAGAATAAGATTGAGTCAGGAAATCGGCAATGAGCCGTGAAGAGCAGCTAGATAACAAAAAGGTGCCTTGCTTAACCTAGCATTGTAGACAAATTGTTAAAAAATTCGGTTGATATTCACTGCCAGATCATCAGGCTCAACATAATAATCTAGCAGGGATGGGGACTATGCATGACATTTGTTTCTCGTGTGTTAATGGTGTACTTGATGCGAAATTTTCTCACAAATTTTAATTTTTCACGGACTCCATGCCAATGATCATGGTTTGCCTGATGCTGTACGATTGCCCTGGTGCACGAGTTGACACTCGAGTTGTGGCTCGCGAACCGCATGGGGGTGCATAAATGTGGATCTTAGGTAAAATTGAAAATTTAAATTAAACTATCATATTCTGTCTTACAAAAGCAAGTGTTAGCAATAGTAAATGTTATTTTCATGATTTAATTTGCTGACACCAACTTGACTTGACAGACACCAATGTAGAGTCGTGACTTAAATATGAAACGACAAATTAAAAACCGGACATAACACGGACTTTCTTGGAGAGGATCTCCACGGTGAATCTGACCATTGTGATCTATTGTTGCCCTCGTTGGAAGATAGTCATTTCCAATAGGCACATTTGCATTCAGTAAATCTCCCTGATTTTATAATTCAGAAAAAGGAGAACTTGTGTGCTCAACAGATTACTTATTAGATAAGTACTACCTATTTTGGCCCCTAGATGATCTTCAGGTACACTCTATTATAATCTGGATGCATAGGCTTTTTATGGGCTATGGCTAATAGGGAGAGGTTAGCTGATAGGAGTGTGGGGTAGAGAGCTACGTCAAACTAATCTTGGGATTGTTGACTGACGATAACTTATATTTCTCAAAGTGTGCAGGAGTTAACAGTACAAATAAATGAATATGTTTATAAAAAATCACTACAAGCTACTTTTCTGTATAAAAATGTACAGAACCTATTCTAATGTCCTCCTAAAATTTACGTTTCAACCAATTACTGTTCTTAATTTTGCGCTGAAAAAAGGAATTTTTGAACCTTTCTTAGGTATCTATCTCTTTCTCTCTATCTTTGTGATCTAATACGCTATAGTAAGCTGACGTTTTTCATGCACGATATGTGATAGCACATATGACGCACCTTTTTTTTCCAAAATTATAGCTCAAAAATCACCACTGGGGTCTTATGTGCGAAAGTTATGATTAACAGGAAGAATGTTACAGTTATAATTGCTATTACTGAGACTTTACTAGGTGATCATCAATTGGTATATGCAGTTCGACCTTCTTCTTTAAGATCGAAGGGGGCTCGAGCGAAATATCGAACGAAATCGTTCGGCACAATTGTATGGTTAAACAAAACCACGTGTTTGTCAGCCAATTTGTCTTCAGAAATATGCTCTATGACATGAGGGTGCGTCTTACAGGCCAGCTTACGACTTCAAACTCGATAATAGCAAAATCTTATATCTATATCTACTGACTATCCTGCAATCCCTCACAATTCCTGCAATACACTTGAGGGTGTGAGGCAGGTGGTGTGTTATCACCAAACATGCTCTACGTACGGGTACGGAAGTTTCTATTACCAACCTAACGAGGGAGTACCATGAATATCATCGGATTAAAACCATACATTCCACTTTTTATCTGCAAGAAAACACGAGAAGTACTGAAAACATGCATTACGGTAGAGTTCAAACATGCTGATATCCTCAAATATCCACCACACAAATATTTTCTCTATATTTTACAGGATCTGTATTAATCTATTGTGTACGATTGAATGTTAATGTCAATGGAAATTTTTTATATGAATGCAACATATTGTGAAAAGTCTGAATGCTGTTATAGTCACGAATTGTTCAAGGAGAGAATGAATATTTGAACCTATTTGTGATGCAGCTTATCTATCTTATTTTTCCTGAGTGGGCCTGTCTACCATGTGATGAATATTTAGCAAAATATCACTCTAATCCTCTTGTGGCACGGGTCTAGAGCCGATATGCTGCTTCCGTATGACAGAAGGCTCAGCGGTAAAACTCCATTCAATAAACAATAGTACACATGATTATCCAAAAAACATCAAACCTAAGTATAAATATAGGGAAGACTTGATCAGTGAAAAAGAGGGCATATATCACAATGAATGATTGAAAAGAACTCAAATTTACCAATGCTCATTCCTTGGGCAACTTAATAGGCCACATCTTAAGACACGATGGCCTGATGAAGACAATCATCGAGGGAAAAGTTAGCGGGAAGAATGGAAACGGCAGGCCTCGTATAAGGTATATGGAGCAAGTTGTGCAAGGGTGTAAAAGAGAGAAGCTACGTCATTATGAAGAGGTTGGCCGCTAGAAGAATCCTAGGATTGTTGACCGATGATGATGAAACCTATGTTATTATACCTATTTTACTCTCTTATGGTACGCGGAAAAAAATTGCATTCTTATGACAATTTATCTCTCTAATCTAGTTTATCTGATAAAACCTAAAATATATATCTAACGTCATCTGTAAACAAATCAGCTTTGAATTTACTTAAAAGGTTTATTCTTAATTTCAACGCGCGTTCTGATGATAATTCCCAACCTAGTTAGGGCTAGATGGCAGAAGGGACAGTTTTGTCTCAATCTCGCCCCAATTAACATCTTTCATTATAATAATTATTACAAGTGGGACTCGCCAACGGCGGTATCATCCCCACCTACACATTGCTGCAAATCGACTTTGTTTTCCATACTTCCCTTTAATGCCTCACCGCCACTCTCTTGCATAACCTTCATTTTCGGCACGGCAGAAGTGTTGCATTCACCATTCATTGACTTCTTCCTTGTTTATCAATCCATTCATATCTCTTTATGTCACTCTCGTCAGGAGTTATATCCCTTAAAGGAAATGGAAATGTCTCTTTCTCGCTGTTTACCATTTTCTTCGCCCACTTAGAATTCATAGATTTTTGATAGAATTACACACTTTGTGCAGAGCTGTCACTCGTAGATCCAAGAATTCAAATTCAGGGTATCTGCAGGCGAAATATGAGCTCAAGTGGCTGAGGCCGAGTTGTATTCCTCCGTATTTCGTTTTCTCGAATTTCCGTCACATCGCATTCAGTTGTTCTTCAGTGACAATAATTTTCCACTTTACTTGACCTGGTTTCAAAACCTTAGCCTCTAGCATTTACAGGTTAAGGATGGAATCAACCATTAAAAGTCCAATAAAGTGATTACTTTAATGTATTGTGAAAAATTCTGGTATTGTTGTATCACCTTAACCTTTAAGAAAACACACGGTGGCTATAACGCATGTAGGATGATTGGATTAATCCCTTGAAAGCTGAACCAGCAAATAAATAATACTAATAATTGAGAGAAGAAAGTTGTTAGGTCATGTCACTGTGCATTGGCGAGAATCTACAAAAATATTTTTCTTTGAATTTGGTAAAGATTTAGCTGGACAATTGTTGCAATTCGTCCGATTCGAGCAAAAAGTACTTTGTCGAAATGTAGTTTCTCAACCTGTCTTGATTTTATTAAAGAATGACAGAATGTGTGTCAATCTTCGGTGAGAATTCATTCTCATATGCAGAGAAGTCACCCGGATAAAAATTGATTTCTAGAGGTGTTTACCAAAGATGATGTGTACCTTAAAGGGTACGTTGCTCAGTTTTCTTCGGAGAGCAAAGTGAATGCCTATAGCACGTTACACGAGGCAAGTTGTCGAAAGCAGTCCGTGTACGAAATACTTACTTCTTTGGAAAATTACAGATGGTAAGCTGTTTGCTTCCAGAGCGCGCACACACGCATATGCTTGTACATACATGACTGGGGTAAGAGAAATCGTAAGAGGAAAACTTAATTACTGCCTATCCACATTCTGCTCTTACTTAAGGGGTAGATCAAGCTACATTTATTGAAAAATAGTTGGCACTATAACTAACTTGTTTTCTTCCAGCTGAAAAAATTAAAAAAAACACGCTTCTGCTGGTGAAAAGGGAAATTTAAGATTTTATGGGAGATTTCCTGTTAAGAAGTTCATACTATTGTAAGGAACTGGTTTCTCATGCGCAGGGTCAGAATTTAAACTACACTTCTTAGAAGACATGAGACATGTTTCAAATTCAAGTGAAATAACCTTTTTTTGTCTCATCTCCTGGGCTTACAGACGAGTAAGTAAAACTTAATCTACTAAATTATAATGACAATTTTCTATTGCCTTCAAAACTAAAGTGGCAATGATGATTTACTACTGAGTAGATACCGTAAAATTAACACAAAAAATACGGAAGTAAATAGCAGTACATATCAACGAGAACACAGGCATAAAATAGACAATTGTCATTCAGAACAAATCACACAAAAATCAGTATAATCAGTGATGCATCAGAATTAATAGAAGAATTAGGTTGGTATCAGTATCAGTATAGATTGTAGGTTACAGGACAGATTTCGACGCATAGGCGTCATCTTCAGGTAAAAAGTTATCTACATACATCAACATGATACTCTGCAAGCCACCATAAAAGTGTGTGGCAGGTGGTGAATTCTCACCAAACATGCACTATATATCAGATAAAATAGGATTAATCTTAATATATTAGTCTAAACTTCACTATTTAAAAAGATAAAAATAGCAAAGTAAGCATGCAAAAACATGCTGTTAGTTGCGTTACCTTCAAGTCCTTATACCAAAATGCAACTATCTACGCTATGCTATGCTATGCTACATGCTATGGATTGAATCATTCTTATTGGACGTATTTACCGCCATTCATATCCCTAATTGTACGAGGAAAAAAGGAAATTTTGTATCTGTCAGTTCGGTTATCAATTTCTCTCATTATGTGACTATGGTTCAGTGTACCGTAGTAAGTTAGGGTTCGCAAAATATTTTTGACGACATCACTGAAAATAATATCTTGGAATTTATTTAAGAGATTAAGTCTAAACTTCAACCTCCGATATGACAATGATTCCCATTTTAAATCATTTAATGGATTGGTTAAGCTAGTATGGTTATCGTATCGTCCCTTTACAAATCTTGCCGATCTTCGCTGCACACGTTCAAGTTCATTATTTAGACGGATTTCGTAGGGGTCTCATTATTTACATATCCCAAAGTTATGAGATAAGGTTCGGTGGTATTTATATACGCAAGTGAGATGGGGGAGAGTGTTAGAGGGGGGATGGCATTGTTTTTGGGGTGAAACCAAAAGGTGGCGGGCGTTCAACTATTCCTACAATCGGGCATCGCACAATAAGGCCGCATATTCGAGCACTGATGTGAAATTCGGCGACTCTCCACGCACATCCCGACGCCTTTCTTCTCCTACTGGGCGCCGGGTTTCCTCCGAGCATGAAAATACGCTGTTTCCTTCCCAACCCGCCTCCTCCCTGTGGTGCCGGCGCTACTTGTGCGCCTCGGGGTCGTCTGCTGTACATCCCCACGCCCTTCTTCTCCTACTGGGCGCCGGGTTTCCTCCGAAAATACGCTGTTTCCTCCCCAACCCGCCTCCTCCCTGTGGCGCCGGCGCTACTTGTGCGCCTCGCGGTCGTCTGGGCGCCGATTGTCACGCAAGCAGATCGAACGTCACGGGCGTGCGAAAAGGAGGCGGAGGAAGGGGACTGCAGTGACTCCCCCTCCTCCTGTGAAGGCGAACGCACGGCCAGCTCTTTTCTCCTGTTTTCCCCCGCCTTCGACTCTCCCGCCTCCGAGTGTCCCCTCGCACGCGCATGAACACATTAAAAGAGCGACCCTCCCCTGCCCACCACACACGAGAGACACACCACCCCACGAAAAACAACCAACCATCCCATCCGCCTCCCTTTCCCGAGTCCACACCCAACGGTAAACAGCCGTGGGGCCAGTGGAACTCGGCTGCCCGCTGTGCTCGGTCGCTGTCGCCGCCCTCAGGGCCGCTGTCTCCACGGCCGCCGCCGCGCATGCATCGCCGCACTGCCAGCCACCACGGCCGCCCCTGACTCGGATGCCATGTCGGTACGTACTGGGGGCGTCCTGCGAGCCAACAGGGGCGCCGTCGCATCAACAGGTCGGGCCAAGTGCCGGAAATCAAACACTAAAGGCGCTTTCGCACATGACGGCGTACCCGGGGTGGACACACTTTAGAGACGGAAGAGGCAAACCTGTCCCTTACAATGATTTGAACATTTTTTCGAGAGCAATACTATATTTTTGAAAGCAATGAAAATGTAAGAAAATATTAAAACAAGTAAGAGTGATTAATTATATCTCCTTCATCACCATCAGGGGTCAACAATCCTGGGATTGGTTTGACGCAGCTCTTCACTGAGTTCTTCTATCGGCTTATCTCTTCATATTTACGTATTCCCTCTCTTTCACATCATTCATCATTTGTTCCATGTATCTCATACGAGGCCTTCCTTTGCCGTTCCTCCCTTTCACCTATCCTTCAACGATTGTCTTCATTACGCCATCATGTCTCATGATGTAGCCGATTAGGTTGTCCCGTCTTCTTCTTAGGGTATTCAGAAGACTTCTCTTTTCTCCCACTCTTATTAGGAATTATTTGTTTGTTACTTGGTTGACCCATTTAATTTTCACCATTCTTCTGTAGCACCACATTTCAAATGCTTCCACCCTTTTCTTCTCCGTTGCTGTCATCGTCCATGCCACACTGCCGTAAAGAAACATGCTACAGATATACGTTCTGATGTATTGTTTCCTTATATCTACGCTTGTATTACCAGCTGTAAGTAGATTCTTCTTTTGATAGAATGCCCTCTTTGCCTGAGCTATTCTACAGACTATTTCTTTCTTGCTCCGTCCATCGTTGGTCCATCGTCCATCGGTTTCCAAGGGAACAGAACTCTTTCGCTTCTTCAAGTTTTTGTTTTCCTAGTTTAACATTAGTTTTGGCCTCTTCTCTCTTGCTGCACACTATTATATTGGTCTTCTTATTAATCTCAACTGATATTTGGCCATAGTCTTTTCCATGGTTATTACAATCTTATTTAGATCCCTTTCTGTCTCTGAGCTGAGATAACATTGCGCTATGAGTGCTATGTTATCAGAGAATTGCAGTACCTATGCTATTTTTTTCTCCATGGATATTCACTCCAGATCTACACAAAATTCAATTCACTTCTCTTTGATAATTAAATCTCCATTTAATTAAAAAAATCACCACAAAATTGCCACGTTGAGCTTGTATGAGCAGTGAGCTTCCATTTCCCGAGAAAATGTGTTGACGTTAGGTTTGTTTGTAGTGTTTTTTAATTAAACACACGTTTCTCAGTCTTTGAAACTATGTCGGCTTCAGCTACAAAATTCGCCGTAAGCTGTTTAAATTAAACTACCATATTTTTATTTATATTTTCAATTTTACTTCCAAGCCACAATCACGTATTCAAAGAGCAACATGTGGCTCGCGAGCTATCCTTCGCCAAATCATGACAGGAGTAGTATCTACCTCGGTAGTAGATACTAGTAGATAGTAATATCCACCTAGTAGTCACTAGTAGTTATCCACCTCGGTTTCAGCCGTCTCTTCTTTGCGTCACATCCTAACTCTTAAGGTGGCTTCACGTTTTCTCCGCTATCTTTCAGAAAAATTTCAAGAATTTCACTACCTGGAATTGAGCTAATTTTTACACCGCTTATTCCCTCTCTTACTTACTTACTCTATCTCTCTCTCATTTTTTATGGATTCCCGACGTAGCCCGAAAAAGATTACGTGTAATGTATATAAGTCTAAGAAAAATATAAGAAGAACATACCTATCAGTACTACGCATATTAGTACCCTTCGAAACAAGATGTTGCAAGCACTATTCTTCATCATAACCGTTATTTAGCCGAATTGTACCTCATCTTTTCATTTGTATTTCGAGGAAAATGGGAGTACGTTTAAATTGTTTGGTCATGGGAAAACCAAAAAGAGAGGTTTTATAGTTAGAAGATGTTATTAGCCAAGAAGAAACACCTAAAAAGTTATGCTTTTGGCGCATCATGAAGTTATTCCGAGAACTGATTCGATGCTACGAGAGTGCGCCGTCTTTGCAAACAACTTGTACCACGTTCACAGCCTTCAGAACTTAGTGAGATTGGTGGAGAAGAAGGCGTGTCTGGTACCAAACCTGGCAAGGAAGCACCGAATTCAGTGGCCACATCAGTGGTATAAAGTCTGCCACTGGTGAAGCCCTCCTTTCTCACATTTAACGTTACTAAAGCCGGCCACGGTAGCCAGATCAGTAACGTACCGGCCTGACAATCTAAAGGTCGCGGGTTTAAATCCCTGACAGAATATCGATGTTGCCTTTGTCTTCTGTTTAATAGCCATTTAACATGTAAAGCAAGGAAATTTCACAAATTCAGGAAACGTCAAATCGTGGAAATTGCATGATGAATTTGTGGAAATAAGGAAGGGGCTCTATTCCGCGCAGTTGTCCATGCGTTGAGGAAGTTATTCATGCCATTCTTTACATTACGCAATGCAATTTTCACTCCACATCTCTGCACACATCGGATTGCATTAGACTAGCATGGTATCATACGGCTTTAAGATTCAGTTAGTTGGTGCGATATAACGAAATGAGTTAGAGCGCCTAAAAAGCCCGATACCCGCGATTGCATAGCTGAAAATGCCTGTCCTATTATTTAATGAAAAAATCATGGTTTAAATCCTTCCTATTTCTACATTTTCCTCCAAAAACTACTTGAAATTTTTCTCACTCACTTTACTTACTGAAAAAAGCCATAGTACTTCTTTATTTCTCAACAAGACTCTCCTTTGACAATCGATAGTAAAGCTAACGAACTAAGCCTAACTAATTTAGCCTAACTTCGTGTGATATTCACGAATTTCATTCACAAGGGAGACAATAAAAATAAATATAGCAAATTCGTATCCTGAATACTCGTTTCAATGCTAAAAAGCTCGGGTGATATTAGAAATGGTCAGCCAAGAGTTGCAAGCAGTGGAAAGCCCAAAGAAAACCAAGTGTTTGTAAAAAAATACTTTGACAGTAAAATAAAATTATTAAGCAAGTTATCCCGTAGATATCTAATATTCAACATAGTTAAGTGTTATTTTTTTGGTATTAGCTTTTAATTTTCACTTATCAAGATTTAGAGGTTCAGGAAATACTCCTTTACTCTAAAATTCACTCCAAGCGCTTAGCATTGAATGAAAAACCTTGTGCATGTATTTACACACTAGGAACCTGTTTTTTGGCGATTGCAGAGATGGCTATTTTACTGCCACTTGCTAATGGATAGAGAAACACCTTTCCCTCCCACAGAAATTCGCACTTTTCTTAAATACGAATGATCCTACCTTTGAACCAACGTCACGTCAGAGTTAGCCGAGTGGTAGGTTAATTGAAAAAAAAACTATGAAATTAAAATAAAATGTTATGTTCTAATATTTATGATTATTAATGGCACCAAATCCATATTTATTAACAATTATTTCAATTCTTATATAAGCTGATAATATAGATATCATAACCTCCCAAGAAATAGTTAAAATAATTATTTCACAACTTGTCGGTCTAAAAATATTCTAGTAATTACGAAAGTGATGGAGAAAAATACACAATATTCGCCCAACCCAGTGAGTGGCTTCACATCTGAGTCCCGATATGAGGACTGATATAAGGACTTGGTGACAGTGTGTACCAAAGTTGAAAATCACAATTTCGTGAAAGAGAATCCTCGCTCAGATCCACCTGCGATTTCTATTTTCCTGCTAGAGTGACGCATTCCACCGAAAGCATCTTATTTTTAGGTAAGCTTCATTTTTATTTCAGTGAAATTCAATCACTTTTCTGCTGCTCTGGTAAACAAAAATGACTGAACGAATGAAACGCACAACAACTAATTGTTAAAATAGAGAAACTTTCGCTTCTCAATACGTCTTCTCTGATAGACCCAATCGCTACGATACGCGGGAAATATCCATGAAATAAAGCTAAGAGAATAAATATCTTTTTATAGAAGCCATGTAAGAAGCAAACTTTTGGAAATAAAATATTTCCAAGTATTTCAAAAATGTGAAGTCATTTTATCGAGGAATCTCGTCTTTCTGCGACAATAGGTGCTAGAGATAATTTGAAGACTATCCTCATCGTCGGTCAACAATCCTAAGATTGGTTTGACGCAGCTCTGCACTCTTTGTTATACCGGCCAACCTCTTCATATTGATAAAAGTCTTCTCTTTCACATCCTTCACAACTTGTTCCATATATCTCGCACGAAGCCAGCCTTTCCCATTCTCCTTGTCCACTTTTCCCTTGACGATTGTCTTCATCAGGCCATCCTGTCTTAGGATGTGGCCAATTAAGTTGTCCCGTTATCTTCTTAGAGTTTTCAGCAGATTTCTTTTTTCTCCCACGCTTCTTAAGACTTCTTCATTTGCCACTCGGTCGATCCATTTTATCTTCATCATTCTTCATTAGCACCACATTTTAAATGCTTCCAGTCACAGACTATAGGCTATCAATTAAACACTGTTTTCAACGTGAAGACCATTCTCCTCTACATCTGCATGCATTTCTTTGTGCCCTGCAACTAGTAAGGGGGCTCCAAACATGCAATATCGATGAGTGGACAATCATACTGCCAGTAAATAGGGTGCTAGTTCCTTTCCTCTGCCTTTCGTGAAATAACTGGCATTCAAAAAATCACACAGTTTGGGTGCAACTTGATGTGCACAACGATATTCCCTGGAATCAAAACGCAGACCTTTGGTCAGTAGTCGTATGATATACCCACTGGGCTACCACTTTACATCTTTCTTCATATGCCTTTACGTAAATCTGAAATTTTGTTTCTTTATCTCGTGAATGAAGAAAATCATTCAATGCAATATTGTATTTGAATAGTTTATTTTGCCAATTATTGAATTGAAATGGTAGGACGAACGAACATTCCCCTCTTCAGACAGTGTGGGGCATTTTTTCAGAGGATACTTGAAAATAAACTTTTAGCCATCTTTGTTTTAAGGGAATTGCAGTTAGGAATATATTTTTTGGCGAATTATACATAAACATATTCTTTTTTCATTATTACTGGCGCGCGAATGAATTAGATTTGATCAGAGAGCTAGATAGTGTGCAGCGCGGATTAGATAGGTTTCCTAAAGGATCTTGCGATATATTCAGTGGTGTACCAGAATTAATAGAAGAATTAGGCTGGTATCATTATCAGTATAGATTGTAGGTTAAAGTACAGATTAAACTCCCGCAGAAATTGAAAACGAATAGGATTACTGAAGATGTTATATATTTAAACCTTAGGCGTCCTAAGCTAGATTTGATCAGATAATTAAGATTAGAGAGATAGAATGTCGTACATATAGATTCAAAAATGTGATTATTCCCGCGTACTATGAGAGAACATAATAGGACATAGCAAAGGAATAGGAAGGTGAAATATTGTTAGTCTGTAGTGCATGATGCATTTATTAACATTACAAACCCATGAATGATAGGTTAATCCAAATAAATATATGTAGATAAATTCCATTATAACCAATAATGCCTTTGTTGCAATGTAGATGCTGGCCATCTAGTGGCGTGTATCTTTACCCCCTGCCACACACCCTCTCAGTGGCTTGCAGGGTATTGCGTAAAGTGTAGATGTGACTTTTTCATTTTAATTCATCGCTCTTTATGCAATTCAGGAAAGGAAGCAAGTGTTTAATGATTTTCGCCAACCGCAGGGACGTGTCACGTGCCTCTTAAACGTGTTTGGCCCCTGCGGCAATCCATACCTCCAACGAATGCCAAATAAGTGAAGCATGCCTGAAACTTTTTTGAACCGGCTGCTTTGAGCCCAAACATCCCTTGTGTGGTCACAGCCACGACCCGTGTCGAGAGACGCCAACTCATTCCAGGGGTGACATTAATGCTGATATTTCGTTTCAGTTCTCAAATGGGGCGTCGGTGTCGGAAATACGGCGATTCGAGATCGTGTTCGACCGCCCGGAGTCGCTTTATTTCTCCGGGGACTGCGTCACCGGAGAGGTGCAGATAAGCCTGGAGGACACCATCCATGTCAAAGGTAAGAGTCACATTCAGGGTGGGGAAGTGAAGTGTGTGTGAGAAGGAGAACGAAGAGATACTGGACCAAAACATGTTAAGAAGATTGCTAGTGGTTAAATCGCTGTCACATCATATTGGTGAGTGGTGACACTAAAATATTATTGTGACGTATCTACATTTGCACAATGCCCTGCAAGCCACCATAAAGGTGCATGGCAGTGGTGAATTCACACCAAACATGCATTACATATTTGTCATCACATTTATATGCATGCAGCGGATTAGTAATTATATTTGGTCAAAAATTCACTATAAAAAAGATAAAAATGCCAAACCAAGCATGCAAAAACATGCTGTTTAGTTAGCTTAAATTCCTTACATCAACATGCAACGGCAATCCATTGATACACTTTTATTTATACTATTGAATACATTTACAGTCATTCATTTTCCTAATTGTACGAGGAAAAAAGGGGCATTTTTAACTTGTCAGTTCGGCACAAATTTCTCAAATTTTATGATTGTGGGCCAGTTTACCTTAGTAAGTTGGAGTTCGCAAAACAGTTTTAACGTCACCAGTGAAAATATTATCTTAAAATTCATTTAAGAGTTTAAGTCTAAATTTCTACCAGACATAAGGTCGAACGATAATTAATTATACATGAATAAAATATTTGTGAGGGAATAGATGGTATCTGCCGTCTCTTGGTGCAATCGATTCATTATGTATAAAGGAGTAGGTACTTTGCTTTTCCAAACCTAGTTATTAGGTAATACAAAAGAATTGTAAGGACGTGTTAATGTTCATATTCCTTGAAAACTTACTAAATATTTCCAACGCGGCATGGATTATTGGGAAATTTCATTATTTTAAACACAGAAAATCAAAAAGAAAAGCATTCAGGTTTTTCATGGTGAATATATTTTTAGTATGTTTTGCTTAACTTGCAGCCATTGTAACCACACATTTTATGACAATTGTTGAAATATTTAGGTACAAGTTTAATTACTCCGAGCAGTGAATGAATTGCGACGTGAGTTATCGATTCTGAAAACAAACAAAAAACTGTTCCCCGTGCGATGAAATACATTTCCGGGCATCAACCCTCACCTTTTTTGCGTAATTTTTACTGAAGAAAGGTAAAACTCACAAGTTTCCAGCGAAAATAAGAGTAATCAAGGTTATGTAAGAACAGTGTAATCAACTGTTGCAGAAAAAGGGCTTTTGGTTTTAATGCAAAGTGACATAAGCAAAGCGAGTGAAAATTTTACAAAATATCTTCATGTAGAGCAAAATTATCCAGAAAATATGGGCAAAATCTTGGGAAGAGGACCCAAAATATCTTAAGATTCCGGAGAAAAAATCGAAAACTACTCTGAAGAAAAACATTTTGCTCTTATAATTCAATAATGAAAGGTGTGTGCACAGGTCTAGTGTCCCGACCAGCTTTTGAATCCGGCTCCAAATCTCATGGAAGACACGTCCATGTAATCTGACAAGCCACTTCGGCCTCAGGCCTTTTATGTACATACAAGGTATTGAATCGGCATGTATCACGATCATCAATACCAACAAGAAATTGATAAAAAATTGAACTTAATAAGTACCTAAGCCTTCCCATTCGGAGATATAAATCAAGTACCTCCGAGGGCCGTTCACCTTTCATTCATGAGACAGTATCCAGGACGCTTTTAAAGCAAAACTAAGTTACAAAAATATGTTTTTCAATTTTGGCGCCCCCCCCCCCTTGGTACGCTACTGGGAGTCGCAGAAACAAATTAAAATGCTTGTCGGGGAAATAATTGGACCACCACAGAGAAAGATAAGCTACTATTGTCAAGGATCAAGCATAACATGCTTCTACTTATAACCCGTATAGTTCCATTAAGAAAAAATATTTTTTTTCTACCGGGAGCGGCTACCATCTAGTTAGCCCCGGGCGCCAAGTTACCTTGGTACGCCACTGGCGACACCATACCAAACGAATTTCAGCCCCATGCTTAAGTATGGGTGTTGGATTAGGGCATTCCTTCTCTCTCACGCACAACTCCAAAAATTCCAAGCATTACAAAACATCCGAGTCAGACAAATCTCTTGCGCCAGGTGGTTCTATACTAACACTGCACTCCGCAATAAACTCGTAATTTACCCGATTTTTGAATTTACACTCACAACTACCAATATATTTAAACATTCCCTCATACTCATCCTAATTCTCTTATGAAAATCCTCTGAAAATTGAATCTGCAAGACAAATATAGCCTCCCTGAAAGCGCTCTGAAATCTGATGAATCATTCCCGAGGCAAATGGCAACATTATGTACTAGTATTCCTCTTGTATACAACGAAACATACAATTTCGTTCAGTTTCATACATTCGTTTGCACAAAAAATTGCACAGTGTATTACGACCTTTAGGAATTTTAATGCAGATTAGGAACTCCTGAGTTTCTACCACCAGACAGCGTTCCCGTAAACTCTTCGATGAAATTAATTAACTCTATTCCATTCCAATGGTCTTAAGCAGTGTCTACAGCCCCTGGCTTCGTTTGGTATTTCTGAAAGATTCCTTTCATCTGCGGTACATAGGATGGGCATGTCATCTCTGATATGCCCACCTCTCCAGCTCTCAACCTCATGATTCCTTCGACAGCGACCCTTCTCCTTTCCCCGTTCCTCCTTCCATTCCACCACATAAGGCAACACTCTTCCCTTCCGTTCCCCTAAATGCAATATAAAAAAACGTCCATGGCTCATGCATACAATTTTCTCTCTATCTTTCACTCAAATGAACTATCTCCAGTAATTTCTATGCCGATGTCTAAAACGCCACCGGATTTCACCGTTTACCCATAGAGTGCAGCTTTTGGAACCACAAAACGATACACTTCATGAAAAACTACGCTCAAGAAGAAGAGAAAAAAGAACTCTGCGATTCCACATAAACTTTTTAATAACGAACGACTATAGGGGATCGGGTTGGTGTGGTGGCTAAAATACTGGCCTCCCATCCACAGGGCCCAGGTTCGATTCCCGGCAGTGGCAGATTTTTCAGGGGTTCCCCACTTGAGTGCCTAGTGGAGGGCATTTCAAGTTCAGTACTCCGTCCGTCAGATGGGATGTTAAGCCGTGGTCCCCTTAGCGCCTTTCGTTAAGAGTAGGCTAATGCCGACGCCGGGTTTCTCTCCACCCTCCCTCCGTTCCCTGAAAACTCCTACCATTACCCAATTACTCACCTATCCTAAATGGCGCAAATGACCTCAGCTGTCGGTCGCCACGACTGAATAACCAACGAACGACTATGGTTTCGTTGCGGCGGATAATCTTCAGGTGAGGCATCTACACCTGAAGATGTTCTTCCCCTAAAGATGCTCTTCACCTGAAGAAGCTGCACCGCAGCGTAACCATGGTCGTGCGCTATTGAAAATGAATGCCCAATTTCAGTGTTCTTTTTCCTATTCTCCATTATGAAAAAATTCCACCATGTTAACCCGGAAACAGTCTCTTTCTCTCTTAAACTAAGCTCAGTTGTACTTAGAGATGGGCAACTTGGTAAATTACCAACACCCCTGAAAATTACCGTAGTAAATGCTAATTTTCAGACAAGTTCTTTTTCAGAAAATTTCTTCCTCACGAAGAAACCATTGGAATGGGCAATATTAAAAATTAAGAAGCTAAAACGATTTTGTTTACATTGTGTCCATGATTAATTCCAATTAATTCAGAGTAAAATAACAAATGCACATTGCGCAGAGGTGTGTCTTTGGAACGAAAATTTCTCATAGTGTGACAAAAGAGAGGCAAAGTGCGTGTTGCTATCAACTTCGTTTTAATTTTTTTAATAAGTTGTAACAGATAAACGTCGTGATATGTTTGATATAAGCGTCGGAATTTATATCTCAATGCTATTTGATTTCGTTTGGACTCCTCTGATAAGGGTTTCCAGCTCAAAACTTAAAATTACCGGAAAATTACGGTAATTTTCGAAAATTACCGTAATTTACCCATCTCTAGTTGTACTATCTCTACAATTTTCTATACTGAGGTCTAAAAGGTTGCCAGGTATCACCATTTACCCATAAGAGTAAAATCTTCACTTAATGACCAGCTCTGCACTGATTTTCGCTTTCGCCCAAGCTCACCATCATTAGTTCCCTCGCGTTCAAGTGCGCTACTTTCACAATCGCGAATCTCTTCCTACTATCTTCAATCGCATGCGCAGTGGTCTTGCACGACACTTACAATATCAGGCTCAAAATCTTCATATGGTCGTCGTGTCGCGAAGAACTTGGCACTTCCGCGACGGCTCCAATCCACTGGCAGTGGGATGGATAGACAGACAGAAGACATTTGCATTTCGAGCCTTCGATGTCTGGTCTCCAGCCGCAGAAGCGATCAGCCAAATCGATTGAACCCGGAAGAGTCCCTCAACTGTTGCGTTTCCAGTCCTATCTGGGCGCACGATCTCTCAAGGGCTCACAAATCTTCGGGCCCGCAGCGAGACCACCATGTCGTGTCGCAGAGGCCTTGGCGTATACGGTCCCTTCACATTTATTCACCCTGGGGTTTGGTGCGTGCCGGAAAGCTAAAAAAAATATCCGGAACGCATGGCACATAATTGGCTCTCCCTTCTGGCTGACAATATTGGTATCTTGATAGATGCTTTATTTACTCTAGGAATAATTTTCTTTGGATCATTAGTATTAACAGCTCAGGAACACCTGAAACCTCAGGTCAGGAAAAACTAACACAGTCACAATGAAAGTGATCCATCAATCAGCCACATTCACAGTAATAGCTGACAACTTACAGCAGTAAATACCAAGTAATAAGTTCTATACATAGAAGTGATCACATCACACAAATATATCAATACCTCACATCGATATGCTAACGGCATTGGTGTACTATCCGCGATATTTCAATGGACTTCGTTGCAAATTGAGGAAAAATCATTCGCCTCAACTCAAACCCGGTACCCCCTAATCCCCAGCCAGGAGCTCTACCACTTGAGCTACCAAGACGTCCTCTTTCACTGCGGAAATTTTAGAGGATTTGAAGGAGCAAGATGTTGCCGGACTGCCGTGCATACTATGCTATAAAGCAGCTGTAGTCATGAGCATAGCGCCGCCATCCACGAGGTTATAGAGATTTTTAAACACTAAAATGCTCCCTTTGATAATATGCTCAAGGATCGTGATCAAAACCTTAACGGAGTTACCTGCTGAAATTGAAAGCAGTCTGGCCTCATCTTGTTCATTTTAAGCCTCTAAATTTCCATAGTTGGCTGGTGGCTTATGTGGTTAAGTACCTTACCTGGCCGAAATCATGTGTTTCCAGGTTCGAGTCCCGATTGAGGCGAATGAATTTTTCTCTGTGGAAATTCTGAATATGGAAGTTCTGCACATGAGAATTCTGTATACAGGTAATCTTTAAAACCATGACACTTCCCCATGCACCGGCCGGATTTATTCCTAGCCCAAAAATCGGTCTTAGGATCTGAAAAATATCTCTCAATGTGTTAAATCACTTCGGGAAACAACGAAATGGGAATTCGTTGCATTTTATACTCGTATACTAATGCCGTGTTCGTATCAAACGCTGTTAGACACAATCATGTTATTAATCGCATTTATACAAGGACCTGTTATCATACTGGTTATAAAGAGCACGAAGGGGTTTCGTATTTTATATTATGCGGGTCATTTCCTCGTACCTGTAGTCAAAATATATCAAGTTGTGATGCACTACATGCGTAGTAAGTTACACGAGTGGTTTCATGGAATAGGAATATAGGATAAGTGACACGTAGGGTGATGGACTACCAATCATTACTTAGAATTTAATGAATTATCAATTAACGAAGGAGTTTTTAGGAAGTTGCGTATATGAGTTCCATCAGGAAACCAAGATTTGGACGAGCAACTGTTTGCTAAGGTAGCCTGAGCAGTGTTAACGATAGATAACCTGCATGTTGAGACGAAATCGTTGGACGCGCATCGCAAGCGAATACTGTTTGTCGAGAAACAGAAATTATAACGGATCCTGGTTAATTTTTTTCCTTGCATCGCTTGCACATGGCATTTCGCACTTCTACTGAATATCGTATCGAATAGTGAATCGCGTTTGATTCGCAGATCCTATGTACCAGCAGCAAATATTCGCGGGAATTTAAATCTAATGCTTATGGCTTTATATTGAAGTATGTATATTGCAGGTCCCTGTAAAATTGTACATATATTTTACTGCAAATTGCATAGACTTAAAGATGGGGCAAAAAATAGTGAAGCCCTGACCGCGGTGTCCAACCTAAAGATTGGTTTGCTTGATAAGGGCAGAGCACAAGCCGTGAGGCGTAAGAAATTTAAACGAGGGTGAGGGTTGGGGAGAAATTCCTTTCCTTGTGCCGCCTGGGGCATCCCAGTAAGGTCTAGCAGGCAGAAAATCACTCAACTTGGGTTTTACAGACGTGACCAAAGTATTTCCCAGTTCCGCGACCGGGACTTCGAGCAAACAACCCAAAATTATCACCACAAAGCTACACTGCCGTATAAATCAATGTAATAAGATGGAATACGTCTACGTAATACCTGCGAGCCATCGCGAGGGAAGTTGTCAGGGGGTGAAGATCACTAAACACGCACTACTTATATGCAGCTATGAGATGCTGCTACTACTTTATGGACACTTGTTAGATATAAGGGGCACGTGTAAGGCGGTTAGCAACTACACATTAATGAATTGATTTGTGGTAAGAAAAATATTCCTAACTACATTTATACATTTCATTCCCTATCATGCATGTGTTTGTAATGCTTAAACATGCATCATGCACTACAGACTGCTCTAGCAATTTTTTACCAACCTAACCATTTGCTATTCCGCTAAATGTGCTCTCTTATGGTACGCGTGAAAAATGACTTTTTAAATCTATACATACGACGATCTAGCTCTCTAATCTTGTGAATAGACGCAAAGAATGGCAAGAAAGGAAAATTACAGCCATGAAAATATCAAGTGAATAATTTGGAAGAGCACTTCTTGAATCATTAAGCGGACTACGAGCCATGTGCGTTCAATGAGTGATCAACTACGCTACCGTAGCGTACTCTGCGTAGTAATTTCAAGCTGCGATTCAAGATATCAGCGATCGCGCAGAGATGCATTTGAGAGGACCAATCTAGCGGAGATTCGTAAAATTTTCCGTTATAACGAGTGTTACACTCTCGATTAGCGAGTGGTTCCTTTAAACGCCGCACAGCTACGCTCTGGACCGATTCCTTGTCACGACGATAAATCTTCATTCTTTTCACCCTAAAACCTTCACGCAGTCACCAGCCCTAAAGGTTGGTGACTGCGCCGCATATTTTTGATATCTAAGTAAGAGAATGAGATTCCTGGAGCAACTCTACGAACGTCATTTGGTAAATACTACTGATAATCCAAATCATTTCAAGTGAAAGTTAGGCTTTGTATGCTCTTCCAGTGGGTTAGCAAGCTAATTCACTCCAATGTATTATCATGTATTATATATACCATGTGTATTGGTGCCAGGACAAGCCGCGACACAAATTTGGAGAAATTTACTCGAATACAGATTTCTAATTTCTATATTCATTTTGATGCTTAAATTTCATGAATTTCAAAATTCATAGCGTGTTGTGTAAACCCTCTCAACTAAGTTTTCCTTCCAAATGGAAAGGGTTTTTATCAATAATAGATCAAATCAGTGGATAAATTCGATTTAATCAAAAATTTAAAATTTCCACTGATTGATTTACACGTTTCTGACGTGACTCCTTTCGGAAGCAACAGAGGCCAAACAGGCGAGCTAGTTCACAATTGTTGCGCGCGAAACTTCGAAGAAAATAAGTTTCGGCATCTAGCCGGTGTGTTTCAATCAAATTTCATTGAAATTCGGGCAAAACCTTTTGAAAAGTTACTCATCCCCACTTCTTACTGGCCTGTGTTTTTTCGATCTAGGGAAAGGATGATTGGGTTGGTTGCTTTCCCCAATAGTGTTATTAATAGTGACTCCATTTTATTGACGACATTTAATGCCTTAATTGCCACCATAATTAATTAATAGTGAAGGGGGTGAGGTAGGAAAATGATAGAGACTCTGAGCAGTATGAGGGAAGGAAGAAGCTATGAAAAACTTAAGTAATTGGTAAAAATATGGGTTAGAACATTAGAGTTGTAAAAAATCAGGATTGTCAATAGGTTAAGTAACCGGCAGAACCGGCTCTGTTCTGGAACCGTATTTCGTTTGCCATATACGACAAGCTCCATCCAAAAGCTAAGCGGCGATATTTAATTGCAGTCATTCCATGATCAATAATGATGAAGACGAATGGAAATATGAAACAACTCAGGAATAATTGTCGACAACGCAGCTTATTGCTTGAAGTTTTTCTGAATATACGAGTATATTTGGAACTGGTGAATGGCTGCAGCCGCAGACTTATTTATCACCGTGCTCTATACCTTTAATGTGGTGATTTGTTTTTGATAATTGGCCACTCATCAAGCAATCTCCTCGCAAATTACGCCATGCGCGGGAGAGGTGCAGATAGTGTTGACAAGAAGGCTCAAATGTTCCCTTAATGTAAGTCATATGCCGGTAGCACGCACGGCTATTCATCCGGTTTCATTGTCATGTACTTTGGTTCCACATTGTAGGTAAAAACAAATATCCTGAGAAATTCTAGGAATACCGTAAAAAATCTTAACAGAGGTACTCGCTAATGTGCACAATAGCAGGATTTCAACAGGAAAAATCGATACTCACAAGGATGGAGAATACCTTGGCATCCTGACAAAAGCATCTGACGGAAATCAGGGGTCCCTAGTTCGAGGCCCGGTAAAGGTGGGATATATCTTTTCTGTGGAATACCTGTTACTATTTAGCATATTGTATTACTCCGTTCAGCACCCGTCATGTGGGCAACGCATATCATCGCACCCCTACAATCCAACTAGCTCAGTAAAGATGAAATATGTTCACTTGCGATCAGTTGCCTTGGAATGAATGATTACTTAAGACATTCATCGAAGGCGGTTGTTAGCCACGGGAGGAAAGAAAGGAAGGAGATAGGTCCACCTGCTTAAAATAGTGCTCGGCTTAATGAGGATGACGTCTGCCCTTCCTGCTGTGGTTTCACTCCTTCGTGGCGCTGATACACCATAGGCCATAGCGTATGAGCTGAAGGTACGCACTGGCAAAATATTCTGAAGCGTTGAGAATGAGGGGTAGTTGCATAGTTCCTGCTATTGGCACGCGATTCCAAGAGGACAGTAGCTTATTGTTCAATAGCACGTGACTGTTACTTTCAATAAATTCACACTGAGAATAAATCCAAATCTTGTAGCAACGGTGAGTGCCTCAATTATTCTCCATGACTATCGACTGAATACTGAAACTTAGCCCAGATCAACGGAGTACTTTACACATTTCACGCTGGCTTTCTAACCTATCATAAAATATACATGTTAGTCGATTTTTAGCTAAAATCTAAATTTTCGGTTGTATTTTATGCCTATCAGTGTTTTAGTCCAGATATTTTTATCAAATATGATAATCATTAGTTACGGCCTTTTCAAAGGGTTGCTGATGAAGATTGAACAGTCCTGAAGCATTTATATAATTTTTAAGTCCATACAGACGATTTTAAAGTCCTTGGGGGACATTGGATTGAAAATGAAGAGAAACCGACTGATAATTAAATAAATCAAGCCAATTTTCCGTTTTTCATTTTCACAGCCATTTCACCCGCTGCCTAGTTTAGCACTTGTCAAAAATAATAATTTTTTTGACATTTCTGCTCTGAGAATTACTTTTAAGTTCACCGTAACCAATAATAGTTATCAGCGCTGATTGGCTAGGAAATAATTGGCAAGAAATAAGATACCTACTCCAGGAAAAAGTAGCCAGAGCTAAAGTCAGGAGAGTAGGAAATAGTTCATATAGTTCGTTGATCATTTTAGTTTCTAAAGTAACGATTTATACTGGAACACTTAGTTGCTGACCATAGGAACCAGGTTGGTAACGTGCCTTCCTGGCAATCCAAAGGTCGCGGGTTCGAAACCCATCCAGGGCATGTATGCTGTGTTTGTCTTAGGAGAACTATCATAGGTTAGGCGGTGCAATATAACGTGTCATTGGGGCACCTAAAAACAGAGGCTTATGTTAAGAAAGTGGATTAATAGATTGAATTGGAGGGTGACATAACATAGTTATTAAACTAGGACCTAGGAGATGGGGGATGAGAAGAGATGGATTACGTTTGGGAGATACGGAGAAGAGTTGAGAAGTTACGACTGATGGAAATGGAAAAAAGTAAGGAGTTGCTCCGAGGACAAGAATGGAATTAGGTGGAGACATTTTGGAGAGAACCGAATTCTTTAAGATTACATTTTATTGAAGATGTTGGAAATTAATGGTAGATTGCTGGGGAAGAGAGAAGGAAGATAGATATGCTGCATGGGATTGAGCGAGGATGCTTATATATGGTGAGCTAAGGGAAAGATAACGTCGGAAATGTGACGTCCGGCAAATGGTGGAAGAGAGTACAGGTGGTGCTACTTGTATATAAATAACGTATACTACAATTATATAAAATTCCCTGAGCAATTCCCTACATCAAATCTAGCTGGGAATCATTCAAGCAAGACATCCCCAAAAATTCAATCAATCGAAAATAAATCATCCTAACTCGAGGAATTTTCCATAGCTTAATATGCAGCGAAATCTCAAGCATTTTTGAGACGGTTAAATATTCATCTACATCTACACGATTCCCTGCAAGCCACCGCGAGGGTGTCTGGCAGGGGGTGAAGATCACCAAGTATGCACTACATGCATGCAAACAAGCAACTATAGGGTCTCATGCAACTAGATTGTTGGTATATGTAGTATTTAAGTAAGTACACATGCATCATGCACTACAGACTACTCTAAAATATTTCCCCTTCCTATCCCTTTGCTATGCTGCCTATTCTGTTCTCTTATAGTACGGGGAAAATGCCATTTTGAATCTATCGGTAAAACAATCTATCTCTTTAATCTTGTTTATCTGGTCGAATCTAGCATAATACGCTGGTGTATTTAATATGTGCCTAACATCTTCAGTAAAACTATCCGATTGAAATTTCTGTAATAGATTTAATCTGTACCTCAACCTACGCTCTGGTAATGACACCCACCCTAATTCTTGTATTAATTCTGAAACACTACTTAACCTATCGTAACACCTTTAGCGAACCTAGCTGCTCTACGCTGCACATTGTCTAGTTCTTTGATCAAACCTAATTCATTCGGATCCCATACGCCCCAATATGCATGCCCCGAGCTTTATTTCAGGGTATTTTTATCGGATAAGAACGGCTCGAAGTCCTCATAGGGTAGAGAGAGGCTCCATCACTTTGGTCGACCGATGATGATGTCGGATGGAATACAATTTCTCTGGTCGTTTACGCTTTTCGCAGCCGGGCCTTGCAGAGAGGCCGTTGGCAGGCGAAGAAGACCGCTTCGGCCAGTCGCCCCGTCGCCGCTCGGCATGATGGGACTATTGGATGCATCACGCACGATAGCACGCTTCCCCCTTAGACGCACGCTAAGTCACGCTCATCCGTTTCCACGGTCTCAGCGATTACTAAATTAAAGGAAGAGGTGCGGAGACGCCCTCTTCCCAAATTAATTACTATTGCATAACTCCGTTCGGCGAACTGTAAACCAAACAAGAGTTATGCATAGCCATATAACTACGCTAGTGTAATTAAAATTAATTCATTTCCTTAATTAAACTATAATTCCCATAAATTTTGAAGGTTTTAAAAGAAAAACTGGAAATATTTTGGCGGACTAGCAAAACCGAAGAATATAATATTCACTAAAGAATATGCATGCCAGAGAAATTATGAGAAATAATTATGGAGCTCTATGTCATAAGTGATAACTGCGCATAGAAAACTTTAGACTTTAGAGAATACAGAAGAGTCACATTGGAGACGACTCTTCTGTTCCAAGAATGGGGAAAATGATTAGGAAAGAGAAATGAACGCATTATAACACATCCTGGGTTAATTTCATTGACGGTAAAGAGTGAAATCATTCCACATTTTCTTCCCTGGAATTAAGGGTGTGTAAGAATGTACCTACTACATACACGGAAATAAAATTAAAAATACAAGAGTAACATAATCATGCAGTATGAAGAAGATACAACCGTGGTCTTGAGTGTAAAAAAAGACTTCGTAATTTATAATTAGAGCATGGAACAACATATCATTAAACAGTTTCAGTGTCAATATGTCTCACGTTTTTTGAATTTTCTTGTAAAAGTTTAAGTAATATTAATGACACTGAGGCAAGAATCACGAGACAATAATTGTTGTAGGTATTTGGGGAAAGCGACCGACAACTGAAGTCATTTGCGTCAGAAAGGACAAGTGCGTATCTGGATAAAGGAGGAATTTTCGATGAGCGGAGGAAGGGTGGAGAGAAATCGGGCGTCGGCATTAGCCTGCTCTTTACGAAAGACGCCAAGGGGACCACGGCTTAACGTCCCATCCCACAGACGGATTACTGAACCTGAAATGCCCTCCCCAAGGCACTCAAGTACGGACCGGTATACCAATGAAAAATCCGTCAGTGACGGGAATCGAGCCCGGTCTCTCGGAATGGGAGGCCAGTACTCTAGCCACCATACCAAACCGATCCCCATGTGAAAATAAAATGGTACATCTGGTACCTTTGCGTTCCTACATTGTCCCTTTTAACAAAAGTAAACAGATATAAGGTTCTCCTTTATTATGGAACTGGAGCATGACAAAAAATATATATACAAATACATATATGTATATTTATAACAATGAAGCTGGTAACAGGCGTGGCAAAAGTCTAAAAACACACAAATAAAAGACACTCACATAGATAATTTTCCGATATTTCGGTGGCGACTACCACCTTTCTCGAAGGAGAGGAGAGAACTGACTTTAGAGTCAGTTCTCTCCTCTCCATCGAGAAAGGTGGTAGTGGACACCGAAATATCGGAAAATTATCTATGTGAGTGTGTTTTATTTATGTGTTTTTAGACTTTTGTCACGCCTGTGACCAGCTTTATTGTATAAATACTAAATACAAACTACTACTAAATATAAATATTTAATACTCTTAAATACTATAGATACTAAAAATCAAGTTGCATGAGACAATATAGTTGCTAGTTTGCATGTTAGTAGTGCATGCTTGGTGATCTTCATCCCCTGCCACACACCCTCGCGGTGGCTTGCAGGGTATCGTGTAGATGTAGATTGTTATTTGTATCTCGCACTGCAAATTTCCTGTTAACATTTATATGTATATTTATTTATTTTTTGCCAACAAATTTATGCAGCCACTTTGGACTGATTGAAATTGAATGCAGTATAAAACTCGATTAAAGAATGGCGAATAGTTATTTTTTCATAATTTATTCATGAGAAAAACACGCTGCCAAGGTGTTTGCACCATCGCGTCAAATGAGCAAGGAATACAAATGCGAAGAGCAAGAGCTTCTTTCATCTCGATCAATCGCCGCTTGACCCGAAATCAAAACCTTCTGCTAAATACCGGAGATGATTGGCAGGCAGTGTAAGTGCACTCAATGTCATTGTCCCACAGCATTTCTCTTTCCCTGAAGTCAATTCTTTAATTGAACTTAATATGAGTGCAATATACCTTTATTGTAATTAATATATACAAACATTATCAACTGAGTATTTAAAAAGCCTGGAGAGCTTTTTGAAACCAGCATATTCATTACTGCCTTAGGGAACGGAATAATATGATTTTTAAAATTGTAAATGAAATCGCTGAGATTTTACAAATGGGCTCACCTGATTGTGATCACTACAAAGCCGAAAAGTATCTTCGCGGAACTTACTTTCTATTTCTTAGGCAATAAATAGTGAATTGAAGATTAACTACATTTACATCTACACTCTACCCTCCAAGCCACCGCGAGGGTGTGTGGCAGGGGGTGAATATCACATAACATTCACCATTTGCATTCAACTAAGAGCTACCAATACCTACTTGATGCAAATGCCATGCAACCGTGCAAGTAAGCATTCAACTAATAGCTATATCTACATCTGCTTAACATACTGCCAGTGTCGACATAGTAACGAGTGGTTGCTGGATAGAAAGGTTTTCTCTAAATACATTGATCTGAATTTCCCTAGCAATCATAGATTAGTGAAAACATGCTTCAAACACTATAGACTATTCCAACAATATTTTCACTCCCTATCCCTTTTCTATACTGCCCATTGTATCCTTTCATGGTGCGTGGGAAAAATGAGATTTTAATCTATCGGGACGGCAATCTATCTCTCTTACCTTGTTTATCAGATCAAGTTTAACATAATACGCAAGGGTTCTTAATATATATCTAACGCCATCTGTGAACAATTCGGTTTCGAATTTACTCAAAAGGTTTAACCTAAATTTTAACCTGCGTTCTGATATTAATTCCCATTCTGGTCCTTCTATTAAACTCGTTATACTAAAACAATTTTCAAAAGGGCCTTTGACAAATCTACCTTTGCACACGCTGTAATTCCTTTATCATACCTTCCTCGTACAGGTCTTATATACTAGTGGCATATTCTAAACGAGGCCTGACAAGTGTACAGTAACATCTTCCTCTTTCTCTTTCGCCGCATTTGCCTAAAATCCATTTTGCGAATCCTAATCTACATTTAGCTGCACTAGTTATTTCCTTGATGTTTTTCATCCCATGACATTTTTAGTGATGGTGACGCCTATGTATTTAGCAGATGCTACGTTACATATTTTAATTTCGTTGACGCAATATTTTGTATTTCGGGGGAAGCTATTTTGTTTTCCAAAAGTTTGTTCCCGCGTGTTTCTTCAAATTTTATTCATTGCGTCAGAAAATTCGTAGCCTCCTTTTACTCCGGTCCTTATAACTTACTGGCATTTTCCATCTTACTTGAGCATTTTCCATCCTCTAAAAGATGAATGAAATGTCGTTCAGATTATATTGTATTTTGTTTGGTGCAATAAGTTTTTCTTTACTACGTTTATTATGAGGATTGATGTTGTTTTAATTTTAACGTTTGTGGAATTTTAATAAAATCGGAAAAGAAGAGAAACAAGATTAAAACACTAAAATCCCACATAAAATAGGTTGATTTTACGTGGAATTGCAGTGTTTTCAGTCTTTGTTCCTCGTGTTATGCAAAACCTACCAAGTTAAGCAAGAAACAGTCAACTTTGAAGCGGAAGCCAATCCATTAAAAAATAGAGATGCGATTAAAAAGTCACGTAGAAAGTGTGGAAGAAAAATTTTATAAAGAGATTAGGAACAATTTTAATGTAATTAGATGCATTAACGGAAAACGTAGCTCCCCTGAGGTAGAGTCTTTGAGAGTAATTTCAGATATTAATGGCTTCATTTACTCTTCTCTGTAGATATATGATATATATCGTTCGTAAGTAGTACTTGTATGATTCAACGGAGGTCAATTCCCACTCCTCGGGAGTTCAAAGGTCAGTTCCAATCCCGTTCCACATTGCAAACTGTCCTTCCCTTCATTACACCCCACTTCTGGAACCATATTCTCTCACCGGGGCATCTTCGGTTAGGAAAACTTTACTCTCTGGAAATATTCAACGCTTCCTATACACGTTTACAACAGCGGAAAGAATAGTGTAAGAAAAACTTAACTTTGTAATTTTCACAATTTTATTGAGAAACCACCACTGGTTTCGACACTCTCGTGTCATTGTCAAGGGTATTCTGATCTTTACACGGTGGCAAGCCCTTATATATACTCCAAATGATGGGAAAAACTGCAGGAGTGGCTGGGGAAGGTTAGGTGGTATGTGTTGAAGGTCAGCATGACGGGGAAATGCTTTTGGTTTGTAAATAAAGTATAGTTTTATTCTATTCAATTTAAGCGGAAATAATATCTTACAGTAGGATTCTAATCCTGCTTTGAGATATATTCATAGCTGGGCAAAGTTAATCCAAAAATTAACTTCGTTAATGCATTAAAAACTACTCAAAATGTTAACTTCGTTAATCGTTAAATCGTTATCTTGATGAAAATTTAACGCGAGTTAAAGTTATCCGTTAAAGTTAAAAATCTATATGAAGTTGTAGGCAATTTTGAATTATATGCCACTTAACATTTACGTATTTTTAATGCCAATGAATAGAATAAGAATTTCGTGGTAAAAATACTCAATAAACAGTATAGCTTAGGTAATGTAGACTTATACACATGAGGTATGGAGTTTCATAGTAATATACCGTTTACGTCAGTAAAGTTGGACCTGAACAGCGTCAACGCTGTTTGTATTTGATTGTGGAAATAGAAACCTTGTGATGCACCGCTACCGGTAGCTGCGATACCAAAAGATTCACCAATATTTTGCTGGCGTAGTTTTGTGCCATTAGATGGTGAAAAAACTATTGCCAGCCCTATTGACATAAGAAGATTCCACTGCTCTTGAAGAAGCCTTAGGTTTTCGTTTTCCCGCGAGTTGATCCTGCCTTTACTTTTTCTTCAAATTGAACGTATTTAGATGCATACGTCTTTTCATGTCTTGTTTATTGTTTTGGGTGGAAACGTGAGCCTTGACTGTGTAAATTGTGTCTGTAAAAGTTATGTAAAAGTCTGATTGCAGTACAAACGCTGAGTTCTCTAGATTGAATTCTCAACACAACTCCTTAAAAAAGTTATTACATGGCGATCCAGATGGCTCTGAACAAAAGTAACGGACTTAAATTAACGGAATTAAAAGTTAACGGAAGTTAATAAGACCGTTAATAGTTTTTGGATTTAACTTAAAAGTTAAATCGTTAAGCAATATGTTAACTTCGCTAATTAACGATTAACGGATTAACGCTTTTCTGCCCAGCTATGGATATATTACACATCTATACTGTACCCTGTCAGTCACCACAAAGGAATTCGGTGATGACGCAACAGCGGGCGTGCATTATTGTCTTAAACAGCCATATATTGCTAGTAATGATACGACTTGTGAATTCCACTTGCTTGTTGCTGGTACAACCGATTTCAAATCTTTGAAGCAGCCTGCCCGGTTATAAAGCTTTGTGGCCCAACGGCTGAAACAGGTTTTACCAGTAATAAACCAATGGAATTCACAAGTCTCTATATACCTCTATATGGTTATGAAAAAATTCCAAAAAATAAATACACAGTCACTAAGTTTTATTATATACTGCTAGTGATTGGACTACCGATTGCACTTTTAACGACTTTTAGCAAATTAGTTGCTAAAAGACAGAGTCAAGCAGAGGTAAAACGGAGGAATTCACACTCACACACAGTGAATTCACATTCAATGCAGCCTAGTTACAAAAACTAACTTCATGACGGACATACAGGTATATTGCATTAAATATTTTCTCTATTTTATTATTTTACCATTTTTAGCTACTAATACGATTTATACTACTTAAATTAGATTGTACGTGGTTGCAAATGACCCTAGCCATCGATGCACCCAATAAAATATAACCCTACCTACCTAACTACTCTAATTTTCTACCCTACCTAACTAACTAACTAACCATACCTACCTTACCTTCATGGTAATTTCAGTTTAATCTCTTGTAGTTCCTTATTGGAAGATTTCGAGTGAAAGCTTCTTCGAAGTCCACTTCAAAATCAGAAATGCAAATTTTAAAGAATCTTAAAAAACTTGTCCCTGAATATCTACGACATAAAAGTAGTTAAACTCCAGCATTCCATTTTCCTTCGTGTGTATCGTTCTCCAGGTCTTCTCCTCAGGCTCCCGATCTTGACACGGAGAGGAATCATTATGCCCCCAGGTATTAGAGGCACGCAACTTCGTCGTAAACATTACACCTTACGAGCCGTCCTAGTGAGGTATGACAGGGAATATCGGGGAATGGATAAAAGAACCAGAATTGTTCAATGAGCTGAGTGTCACGAATGTAGGGAGGATTGAGTTTCAAAGTGGTTACCTTAAGTAATTGAGGTATTGTAATCTCCTTAAGAAATTACTTTCTCTAGAGATCTCATAGTAAAGAAAGAGATCATTAAATTTATTTTTTAATAATAAACACCATTATAAAACGCACAAAGGAAATAATACTTCATACACGCTAAGGAAAATATGAATTGCATTCAAGAGTGAAATGCTTTTTTAAAAATTTGCGACACAGAACGGCGAGGGAGAACAAGCCGATAGAACCAATAAATTCCAAAGTTATCGACCGCTCTGATCTCAAAATAAAATTTTCCGTATTCAAGTCTATATCACTCTCTTTTTCTCTCTTTACCTCATGCACGCCAAGCAAACTGACTCAAAATGACATTCAACTTTGACAACCCTGATTTTTGAGCTCAAATTCATGATTTTAGAGAAATTATTTCATGTTTTGTATGATAGTTTTAGCGAATGTTATTCGGCGTTTAATCTCAACAATAGAGATAAGTATATATCAGTGATCGTTCATGTGAAGTTGGCAACTCTGCCTAATAGTCATCTTCTTGGTCGTAAAGTGGATGTTGGAGTTGCTTGACCACTGATGATCATACATTTTATCTCATTTACATTATTTTGATTCCCGCATCCTTACATTGTCGATCCTGTAAAGTAGGGCTTGTAGGCCTTGAAGAGTATTTTACAACACAACCATATTGTCAGCGTATCTTTATGCATTGATATTTTCACAATTTACCTTTACTTGGTGTGGCTAATTTTTAAAGCTATTCTAAATATATTATCTGACTATAAATTGGATATACGAGATCTTTGGGGCATAATAAAATTCCAGTTACTCCTCGTTCTCTGGGAATATTCACCACTTCAAAAGATATTTTATTGATACGGAATTCATTGTCATCAATTCTACAATCATCAAGATTCCTATTTCTTTTCAAAATCTATGAGACAAGCAAACTCGTCCTTCCTCGGATCTTTGAATTTTTCCATCAGTAAATTGAAAGCAAATAGGGTTTCTCTAGTTCCAGTACAACAACTTGTTACGCCAGTCAATTTCCAAATATGTTTCCAATAATTTTCTGTAACGATAGCACTGAAGTTTGGACAACATAACAAATGGATACCTAACATAAGTGTAATGTAGGTCCAGTAGCCATAAGCACATTTGAAAAAGACCTTAACGCTACTAGATCGTGTTAACTGTACCCTTGCATGCCTAGTTGGAATTATACTTTAATGAAAGCTTTAAAAAATGGCTACAAAATTTAATAAGTATAAGGTTCTTCTTAGTGACTATAAGAAGTGGTGTGTTCGTGATTCATGCCTAGCCTTCACGTATTTATTATTACGTAGCGACATATCAATTAGTGCATTTTTGGTGATGATTCAACTCTGCCACACCATCTCGAGGTGCATATCAATTTACGCTGTAAATATAGATAATTCCTGCACGAGTGTTTTGCCGAAGCGAATCTGCTAGTTACGCGCCGACGTCAGAAGGATATTTATTTCCTTTAATGCTCACTATCATCTTTTCAACGAAAGAGCAAGCAGCGATATCATGATCATGCACGATGCAATAATTTTGACAAGTTAACCCACTCTCGTAAAGTTCATCAAAAGAGTTTTTGAATGTGATAGATTCGATTTAATTAACGTCCAAAAGGCACCGTGACCTTTGTCGATGAAAAATTTTGTTTAAGCTCCTCGGGGTTTTATTTTCGTCTACACCTCACTTCTCGGTGGAGAAGGAGAGAACCCTTCCTTTCTCGGCGTGGCTTAAAATAGCGCAAATGGATTCCAATGTTGCACGGATGGCCTGATTATCCTCTCAGACCCTTCAAAGAAGAGTATCTTTGCCTTCCACAGCACAGATTGCAGTTTTCACAAGAAGTGTGAGGTAAGCCTGCGTTATCAGGACGACATATCCTTGTTCTCAGAGAACGTTCATGTTTGATGAGGAGAAGAGACCATTAGCGCGCATTAATTTCATGATTCGTGGCATTTTATGATTGGCAGTTCGTCTAAAATCTTGTTCGTTTAAATACCCCATGATTCTCATAGGAGGAGGGTCTTTTGGTATTTTATATATGGCTAAATCACTCGCCGTGATATTGCAGGTCCCGATTCAACTCTCAATCTACATGGGAGATGCTTTTCTGGGTGGAAATATTTCACTCGATCGACCTCGGCAATGTACAGCGCAATCGTCCGTTGCAAGCTGCACCTAGCGGTTCTGAAAAGCCAGGCGGCATGATGCACTGATGGAAGCCGTCTATCCACGTCCACTTGTGGCGGGTGCAGTCAGGTTAATCGATGCGCTAAAAGCACTCTTCGCTCCGCCAATCACGCTCCTTCGAAACTTCTCACTGCTATTTGAATCGCAGGTGAGCACAAGAGTCTCAGCTTGCAACGAGAATCTTCCTCGGTGTTCCTCTACCTTCACACCCTAGGAAGTGGTCCCATGACACTCTAGCCTGAGCATAAGCAAGCTGTTTGCTCGATACTCCGTAGATGGTGATTGATTGATTTCTTTCTACTTGTTAGGGTATGTTTTGATTATCTCTGCTTTACTTTGCATTTCACTCATCTTTCAACTCTATTCCTAAGCTATTTCTCTGCTCAAGTTAGCGAATTTTCTACTCTTTTCATTATTATACATAATAGCCTTTTTTATCTTGACCTCACCAACCCAGCATGCTACCTTTGATAGTAAACTTCAGCATGCCATTATCCCTAAGTTCCATCTATTTACGCAGCCTTCTCAGTATTTCTGCCACCAATTTTCTCCTCTCCCCCAGAATATTCTACACCTCCGTCCATTGCATTTTCCTCCACATTTGATTCTCATTTACATTTCTAAAACTTTCAATTTTTTTTTCTAGTCGTCCACCATAAAAGTCAATACCTCTCAGGTAATATAAATCTATGTTCCACATCAAGCTCTTCCCCACCCTTCCGTTTTTATCCCTGCCCACAAGTTCTCTTTTGTTGGTTAAATGCCAGCTCAGCCAAAGAAATTTTTCTCCTGAAAGTCCTGCTACTACGCCCACTTTTGTCCAATACACAACACTGAAGTAACAAAACTACTTCATCTGTCCAAAGCGATGCACTCCTACCCTAATATAAAGTTTTAATTTCTTTCTCGAGATTGTAATACTTTTTGTAATCTCGCGATTTATTTTCATCCCATACTGTGGAGTTTAAATGCGCTAAACAACGACGCATTTAAAAGCACAATGCTCCCTTAGTGAGCTGGAGTTGAATTTACTAGAGTAAACAATTAGATCCATAGTGTGTTCACTAAAAATAGGATTCGTAGGGCTCATCGATAGTAAATGATCCTGGGCTGTAGTCGCCTCCTGTCACACACCCTTGCTGAGGATAGCTGGGTACCATGTAGATGTAACATACCTTAATTACCATCCATTACTAATTCATAATGATTTGTTGCGTTATCAATTTAGACCTGGCCCAAGTCTCTATTTTATTTTCAAAATAGTAGCTTTTTCATAAATGAACTCCAAATTACCCGTGGCTTTACATAAGAAAAACCAATAAACCTCAAAGCGGAATCACCTATAATTGAGCGATATATCAAATATATACTTTAAATGAAATTTTGGATATGAAGGGCTTCATACTTTTTTGTTTATTTGGAATAAATATCTTGGAGCCACACACCTGATAGAAAAATTTACTACTGGGAACAAATGTTCGTTTGAGTCAAGATAATGGCAATGCAATGTATCATTGCGTCGAGGTATCGAATTTAGTCTCTAGATTATTATAAAGACTTACAAAGAGGATATAGAGCGTTGATTCCAAAGTGTATTTTTGTTTTCTACTTTAATTTCTTTTTGTGACTTTACTAACGTTTGTTGGTGTAATGAAAGGGCACGATGGCTATGGATTTGCAATACTCGAAAAAATATCTCACAATAACAAGTTTTCTACACGTGGATGTGACAGCATTTTTCCTGCAGGGGTGTCTGACAGGTAGTGAATGTTAAATGCCCTGCTCTTTGGCTGTTAAAGCAGCTCAAAGACGGCCATAAGATAAATCATTGCATGACTCTCTCTCCACGTGCATCGGCATTAAGAGAGACAAAGATGTTAGTGAGCTGCATTTCGATTTATCTTGTCCAACGCTCTAATTGCGGTACACATGCGAATAGACCACTGGCAGACCTGGCACGAAGTTCCGGAATCCAATTAAGGGAGCTCAGGTTTGAAGTCTCGGACAATACGAGTCAACAACTTTGTCACTTAGGTTCAAATGAGTGTCTATTTATCATGGACTTACATGATTTTTTTGTCATTTCGACAATATATTCTGCAATACCTTTACAAAATTCATCTTATCATAATTCTAGTCCTAGACGAGAAAATATCCTCTGATAATGGCATGGAGGACAGAATTAATGGAGAGTGAAAGAGAGGGAGATATAAGAGTTGAGGGTTCAATCCACTATCAAAAGCGGTTCTAACGACTGAGAAGAATATAAGGTCTTGATCTGTCACCCAATCTTATATTTGAATGGGGAATGCTATAAAATTTCCATTTTTCTCTAAGTTTCTTACAAAAGTTTTGCACGACTATGTAAATTCTGAAAAACTCTGCATAGAAATCATTCTGCGGCAAAGTAATCAGAATTTGCATGTATATAATGCAGTAAACTCGGTGATTTTTCAGAACCCAAAATTAGATAAATCCATTGGAAACCGTCGACGTGATTGAAGGAATTTGGTGTGGAGGAAGTTGGGCGGAGGAATAAAATTCACGCCAACAGTTTGGTAGTCTTACTTTGGCTAAAACCAAAATTAAAGTGATCAAAGTGACGTGTAAAGGAACAGAATGACAGCATTCCCTTCTCTAGGACCCAATTCTAACAAACGGACTCGAGTCCAATGTTATCGTGTTCTGCCTTCTTCATTCACCACCTGTCAAGCAACTATCGCTTTTATAACATTTAAGACTTCTTCCCTTTATCACCCTCACGTACCCTTGACAAGTACTGACGAATCAGTCACACCCTAGATTGGACTAAGTGTGAAAGTTCACGAAATATTGCAACGGAATGTGCAAAGTCATGCGCCGCTATGATGATAAACAAAGAATTTCATCTACATCTACGCAATACCCTACAAGCCACCGCGAGGGTGTATGACAGGAGGTGAAAATCATCAATCATGCACTATCGGCGTGAAACTAAGATCTACCATGTTTCCATTACATGGAAACACATTAGATAATAGAGTCACGTGCAACTATATGGTTGGTATCTGCATGGTAATAAAGGAATTACTGGTTATAATGACAATTTTAGAAATATACTTATTTATGTGTATTTACCTATCATACATGCGTTAGTATTTTTAACATGCGTTATGCATTACTCACTACTTCAACCATGCTTAAACCACCAATGCCTTCTCTATGCCGCCTATTGTGTTCTCTTATGGTTCGTGAGAAAAATGACATTTCAAATCTATCGGTGCGACAATCTATCTCTCTAATGTTATTTATCTGGTCGAATGTAGCATAATAAGCAGGGGTTTTCAATATATATCTAACATTTTAAGTGAAGCTATCCGATTTAAATTTCTGTAATAGATTTAATCTGTACTTTAACCTACGATCTGATAATCATTCCCACCTAATTCTTCAACTAATTTTGATACACTACTAAACCTATGAATGATGCAGCTAAAATGAATCGATAGAAGAGTGGTAGAAATAAAGTTGTTGAAAACTCTAGAAAGAAGACGGGATAATTTAATTGGCCATATTTTAAGACGCAATGGTCTGATGAAGACAAAGGTCGAGGGAAAAGTGGACGGGAAGAATGGAAAATGCAGCACTCGTATGAGATGTATGAAACAAGTTGTGAAGGATGTGAAAAAGAAGAATTACTGCAACATGAAGAGGTTGGCAGATAGTAGAATCGATTGAAGGGCTGCGTCAAATCAATCTCAGGATAATGATGACGACTAAACCTATCGTAACACTTTTAAGCAAACCTATTATTAACTAAATGACTAACATTTCTTACGTTGTACCCAAACCAAATACATACCAATTCAAAAGATGCTTTCTTTACTTGGGGCCAAAACTTTTCAATAGCTTGCCACAGAGTATCCGAGATACCATACACTTCAAAACTTTTTTGAAGCAAGTAAAAGTCTGGCTATTCACGAGAGAATACATAAATATAGACGTAATCTAGTAGTTGTTCTAAATATTTATCCTTTGTTGTAATGCCTTTACGCAACCTATAACTGTAATTGTATTGTCCATATATAAAGTTCCATAATACTATAAGTAATTTCTTGAAACTGTTATTTTATGTTCAATTGGTGACATTTGTTTTATGAGCATGTAAGCCAGTATTGCTGTATGTGTAATTTGAAGGTGAACCCAACAACAGGCAAAAAGTTCCTAAATTCTTGTTGTATCATTTTTTGTATTATTATAACTTGCTGGAGCAATAAAATATTATCAGTATATATCAAAATCTCCTCTACGTTGCACACTGTCTAGTTAAGTATAGTCTGCCTGTTTCCGGTTACTTCAGAGTGGTATTAAAACATCAACCGCTTAGGCGATCAAAGCGCGAGTCTTGTGGGAACTGATTGTGCACTCTCACGAGGCTGACGGGGAATGCAACCCCGGTCGTGAGCGGTTTTCAGTAGGGAACGCTTCTTCCGTTGGGAACGGTTCTTCGGTCAGGAACGCCTCTTACTGCACCTTTCGGTGTGGAGGGCGTGGCGAGGTTGAGCTCATCAAAAGTCCCCTCATGGCGCCCTGCGACTTTCACCTGTGTGGGGGGACGCATATTGGCCTGCGCTTCCGCCCAGACGGACGCCCCATCTACACAAAGTTTGCCCTCGAGTAAACAAGCTATTTCCGTTGATCTTCCGCGCCATCGATCTCCTTCGCAGCGACCTCGTCTGCCTCACCTACGGCTCTATTGCCGGAGGAGGCGCCGGCGCCTAAACCCGCCCGTAAACGCTCCACCTCCCGGCGGAGAAAATCAGAGCGGCCGAGATTTCTGGATGGAAACACGACGAGACACAATCATCCCAACACATTCGCACACCAGCCGCTCTGGGCTTCCGGTGCTCTGAGCGGGTTTCAAACTTGATCACCGCGTAGCGTTGATCGGGGAAATATATCGCTAATAAGTTATCTTGGAGAGGAGACCGATGTTTGAGCCATTTGCGTTAATAAATAGTTTGGCGGTAAGTTTATCATCATCTGCATCATTTACACAATACCCTACAAGTCACCATACAGGTGTGTAGCAGGGGGTGATTTCACATTAAACATGCATTAATGAAGTAATTTAAGAGGTAAATTCTAAATTTCAAACTAAAAATCATCATCGGGCAACAGATTGATTAAAACTTTCGCAGTCCATATCTTTGGTATTATTGATTTAGGTCAGATCCGCGTTATCGTAGGATTCCAGCAACGATTGCCCTCTGCTGCTGGAGGCCTCCTCAGGGTAGAATGGTCACTACGCTCATTTTCCGGGTATTTAGATAAATAGATATCCGAATTCTAAGATTGTTTGATGCAGCCCTTCACTCGATTATCCTATCGGCCAACCTCTTCATATAAACGTAATTCTTCTCTTTTACATCAACCACAAGTTGTTCCGTCTGTTCGCACCTCGGGAGGTAGGTCACTAATTTCCCTACCTTCCCCATTTTAAATTTCCCACCCTCTCTCCTTGGGCGCTTTCCGGCCTTCATTTGTTTTCCACTCGACATTCGATTCGATTGTCGAGTTTTCGTCTGCTGGAGAACGTCCTGCTGGACTCGAGAGGGGGCAGAAGTGTGTGTGGAATCGGCTTCGGCGAGAGAGAGTCGTCGGCCGTCATCTGAGTCGTGGGTCGGTTCCTGTCAGAATTGACGTTCTCTCGCCCGGAATGGGCGATGATAGACCGGACCAAGGTAAGCGCCCAAATCCCTTGTCCTATCCCTGTCCTCCCGTAATTATTTTTGCTCTCCCACTGTTTTCGTCCCGGTTTATTTCTTTTGTGTTTTAACCAAGTACCCGGCTCGTGTAGGCCTGCCTCCCCGTCCTATTTTTCTTTCGGTGCGGCAGTATCGGCCCCGAGTGAGTACATTTTTTGGTGCCGAAACCCGGGAACCTTTTTCTTTAATTACGAGGATTTTTCTGTTTCTATTTTTTTTCGTTTCCGTATTATTTAATATGGGCGGGACGGAAGAAACCAAGAAGGGGGTACCTCTGACGAGGGAGCAGTTTGACTCTCAGCTAAAGCTTCTTCGCTTCAAGCGGGACCAGTTTAATGCAATGATTTCGGTTGCATATAAATTAGCCAAGGAGTTAAACGATTCGGGAGCGGATATCTCCATTCATCCCAAATTAGATATGTTTCGCGCTCGTGCGGCTCACATTCAGGATGTCTACGCCAAATTTCAGAGTGCTCAACATACCATTTTCGAGCATTGCCTCAATTCCAACAAACCGGAGGTCTTTTCTTTGGATTCTAGTCTTTCAGAAGACGTCGAGGACAGCTTTTATTTCATTCTCTCTCTTTTACAGAAATCAAGTTCATTCGCATCGAATAAGTCTGTTGCGGAGTCTAATTCTCCGGTCACCAGTAGGCTATCCCGGCTTCCCATGATTGAAGTTCCGCGTTTTTCTGGTGTATTTTCGGAGTGGGAATCTTTTCGCGATCTTTTTCTATCTGTTGTCCACGAGGAGGATATTTCAAATGTGGAGAAGTTTTCTTATTTAAAGACTGCCCTTCATGGTAAAGCAGCCGCATTAATTGCTGCAGTTCCATTCGGTGAGGCTCACTATGCGTCAGCGTGGAAAGAACTTTGTGATCACTATGATAATCCAAGAATCCTAGGATTTAATTATTTAGATAAGATTTTGGAGTTTTCTCCAATTAAGTCTGGGTCCTTGTCATCTCTACAGCAATTTGTTAATACGTTTTCGGAAACTTACGCGGCCTTAAATACTCTCGACATTCCCAATTTAGGTGAATTTATTCTGTTTAGGCTGGCTGTTCGCGTAGTTGATTTAGAAACCATGGCCCGTTTTGAAGAGACGTTGAACGATGATCCCTTCCCTTCTGTCCTTCTTTTGATAGATCCTTCTTTAGAGATCCTTCTTTTGATAGAATGCCCTCTTTTCCGGGGCTAATATAATGACTATTTCCTTCTTGATTCGTCATTGTTGGTTACTCTGCTTCCCAGGTAACAAACTTCTTCACCTCTTCCAGTTTCTGTTCTCCCAGTATAACGTTGGTTTTGGCCTATTCTTTCTTGCTACACACCAATATCTTAATCTTCTTCTTATAGATCTTCACCTGGTATCTCGACATTTTCCTTTCCATGGTTATTACAATCTTTTTCTGATCCCTCAATGTCTTTGCAATGAGTGCTATACCATCAGAAAATATCAGCAAGTGGTTATTCACTCCAGGAGACTTTCATTTAATTTCATTGATGGCTCTTTCGATTTAAACATTAAAAATTTCCGGAGACTGTGTAGAGTCTTTTCTCTTTCCTTATTCTGCTTCTTCACCGCTGGGTCCAGATTTCATCACAGCTACTTTCAATATTTTTCAATTGAATATGCCGCGGGAATCTACATAAATTACCTAATATTTACATATTGCGTCAAAACCCAGGTCACGTTAAATAAAAATAATTATCCTCAATAACCAAGTATTTGAGTGGGAATGTTTGGAGCTGAGGGAGCTGCTTCTATCAGGGGAACTGTGTTTTCTCTCAAAGCCATTCACTAGAAAAAAAAGGTCCTCATTATGCATGACGAATTTTGATAATGCATGACCCAGAAATGGAAACGTTACAAGTTATGTAACTACATTTCAATGTTCTCCTCAATTATAGAGTAGAATTGCCCTTTTGGAACCTACACGGCCTAGGTCACACAATCACAAGGAAATTCATGAAATGAGGCATCGACGCGCTCGACAACTTCCATGGTAAATCTAAATTTACATTAAATCCAGCAAACCACCATAAATGTGCGGGTCAGGGGGTAATTTCACACCAAAGATGCATTACATATTATGATGGAAAAGGATTAGTAGCTATATTCTTGTCGAAACATCATCATCATCATTGATCAACAATCCTAATATTGATTTGACGCAGCCCTCCACTCGATTTTTCTATTGGCCAACCTCTTCATATTGGCGTAATTCTTTTCTTTTACATCCTTCACAAATTGTTCCATGCATCTCACACGAGACCTGTTTTTCCATTCTTCCCATTCACTTTTACCTCGACATTTATCTTCATCAGGCAAATAAAAAAAAGATTTAAATAGCAAAGCAAGTATGTACACACATGCTTTCGGTTGGGTTAACATAAAGTCCTCAAACCAACATGCAACTACCTAGGCTATCTATTGATACGCTTGTATATATACAATTGAATGTATTCATATCTCTAAATCATAGGGTGGTATAAGCTTTACAAGAATCCCTAACTTTTTATTTACTCGGAGGATAAATAGCTCACCTGCTGAGGCGTATCGCCTTTGAACTGATTCTAAGGGCCTTTTTTTTCTGGCGGGCGTTCCGACACAAAGGCATTCGGGACGGCCCGTGTGTGAATGCGTTAAAAAGAACTGGAAGTTGGGACGGTTGGCAACCGGCCTCTCCCTAAAATCTCTCGTTCCCCTGGGAGCCAACCTTCCCTTGGGACTCGCAGGTGGTCGACCCTATTGCAGACCGACTGGCCGTGCACACCCCGGGGATGCTGTTTGTTTGTTCATTGGGGGAGGGTGAGACACGTGGCGGGGGTCCAGGGAGCTGAGGCCGGCGACTCAAGGCAGTCCCACTAGTGATAACAGTGTTATCATGAAATACGGGTCTAAATTATTGAAGACACATAAGTAGTTATATGTCTTCAGCACTTCAAGTCATGTAAATAAGTTGTTATGATTCATCAATGAGCAAGATTAGGTGACAATGTGGTAATTCTCGCACTGCAATGCAATTTTACATACAGTATGTTTTTAAAAATATGTATAATTTGGAAATAAGGAAATCTGAAGGATTAAAACAAGAGTGACCCTCCAAAAGTAATGCATAATTTATACAAATAGCACTTAGCAAATTAGGATGAAAAGGAATGGATTCTTCATTGACTGACAATCTAATATATTTGCTTCCGAAACGTAAGTTATTTCCTATTCTCATACTGTTGCCCTTGCAGAGCAAACATATTTAGCGATTATCAGCCATGCCTTTCAACATCACATAGAGGAATAATTTCGTTTGACAATGTATAAGCGAAATGGTAACAATGGGCGTGACTTGCAGGGTTGGTGGATTACCCTGAGGATAAATAGCTCACCTGCCGAGCCGTATCGCCTTTGAACTGATTCTAAGGGCCCTATTTTTTTCTGGCGGGCGTTCCGACACAAAGGCACTCGGGACGGCCCGTGTATGGATGCGTTAAAAAGAACTGGTCGCTGGGACGGTTGGAAACCGGCCTCTACCCAAATTCTTAAAATACCGATTGTTTACGCCGGTGTAATTACCATCTTCATTTGTCATTGGTCATCACGACTTTTGTGTGTGTTATGTTTATGAAGAAGTATTATTCATCCACATGCCAACCTGGCAACAATGACTGTTGTCTTGTATCTAAAATAAGTTGTTATTTTAATGATTTAAATGAATACAGTCCACTTATTTCAAAAGGGATCTATGGCATTTTATTAATTCAGACATCAGGGTGATGTCAGTGGTTTTCGCTGCTATTTCTACGGCGGAAACATTTGGTCCTTCGGGCGGGATCTCTTTGCGAATCCATTGTGGCATAATTGTCGAATTTTCATATTACTAATCTTACGTATTTCCTTACATCGGTACTCAACCAAGGAATAAGATTTGCTGCCACTGAAAGCATAAACACCGAAGATTTTGGTTTAATTTGTTGCTGCTTCTTCACTTCATTCGTCATCAACAAGCGGATTATCGTGAAAAAGAATACTACATTGGAACTTTCTTTGTCAGAGGTCAGATATAACCCTACCTATTCCTTACCTTTACCTTAAAGTTCCTTAATTCATGCATGCTTGTCGAAACTAAGATGGATTGCAAGTTAAAGAAATCATTGATTAAGAAGAGGGGCATAATTAAAGCATCTCTTGCAAGAATAAACTCGTTTGTAACTAATTTTAAAGCCGAGTTTACACGATGCATTTACACGCGCGGGTAGATGCGTGAACACATTCACCATCAAAATTGCACCGTGTAAACACTCAAAATTGCGCAAATGCGTGCACAGAAAATAGCTCCTGTTCTATTTTGGTGAATGTGTACGAGCAATTTGTGGTCGTCAACAACAAAGTCAACAACAATAACTGAAGTTCAGGCATGATGTTGTCTGTTTCGTAGAAGTGACGCTTGATGCTAGTAAAACAAAAGAAATCGCGTAATGCGTATCTAGAAAATGGTTGAACAATTGCGCGAACACAAGCATCGTGTAAACACTCCTCAAGTGCGAGAACGCGCATCTGTCCAGACATCTATTCACGCATCTGTCCAGCCACGTACTTGCGCGGGTAAATGCATCGTGTAAACTCGGCTTAACGAAGCAACTCAAAGTGTTCTCGAGTTAAAAGTGAGACAAGAACAATTGCCGAAACTCTATCACAATTACTGCACAATACAAGAGGAATTAGAAGTTGAAGATGTTGATGAGGATCATTCAGATGATAGAGCGGCATTTGAGGAACAATTTTATGCAGTACAATCATTATATCTTAGATTACTTGAGCCAGCATGTGTGCCAAATACAAGAAATTCTTCACAAAATGATTCAATAATTGACAAATCGCACGTCAATTCACATATTAGACTCCCGGTTATTGAGTTACCTAAGTTTAAGGGAAATGTTCGTGAGTGGTTGCATTTCAGGGATACATTTGAAGCTTTAGTATGCAATAAAATTCATTTGTCTGCTGTACAGAAGTTTCATTATTTACTATCATCCTTAGAAGGAGAACCACATGAGCTTATTCAGAATTTACAAGTAACTAATGATAATTTTGAAGTAGCATGGGGACTAATTAAGGGCAGATATCACAACGAAAAGGTAATAGTCTCCACTCATATGAATCATCTTCTTCACATGCCAACTGTAGACAAAAATAAAATTGGCTCATTAAGGATGCTAGTAAACCATATACAATCAAACGTGAATGCAATACAGGCACTGAAACTTAATGTGTCTTTATTTGATGTGTTATTAATTCAAATAATCATGAATCATATTGATCAAGATACCAGAAAAGAATTGGAATTTCAGTCAGAGAATGAAGAGATGCCTACGCTACAGTTAATTTTAGAATTTTTAGAAAAAAAATCTAAAGCCTTAGAAAATATTGGTGTTATTACTACGGCAAATTCAATGAAATCTAATTACAATTACAAGCAGCAATCTAAAGTACAGCAGTCATACGTGGCTGTACATTTAAAATGTGTAAAATGTAAGGGTGAACACCAATTGCACAAGTGTCCTGAATTTTTAAAAATGGTCGTAGGAGAACGATCTAAGCTAGTGAAACAGTTGAAATTGTGCTTTAATTGTTTGAGAAAATACTCACACAATCATCAGTGTTCAACGCAAAATTGCAGAAAGTGTGAAAGGAGACATCACACACTATTACATTTTGAGGCAATACCCTCAAGAGATGGTGACACATCAAGAACAGCATCATCTGTACAACCTATTAGTAGTTACTGCGCTATCAAAACAAAGGTGTGCTCACAGGTGATACTAGCCACAGCAGTTGTAGAAGTCAGAAATCATCAAGGACAGTATATACCATGTAGAGCCTTGTTGGACTCTGCTTCCCAGGTGAATTTTATATCAGAAAATCTAGTTCAGAAATTACAATTGAGGAAACATAAACATCATTTACCTATCCAGGGGATTGAAGGAGTTAGAGCGGATACAAATTGTCAAAGCTCTTTACATTTAAGATCTCGAGCCAGTGACTATAGGACTGATATTAACTGTGCAGTACTTCCACGCATTACAGGCTTACTGCCAAGTACCTCTATAAACATTAGAAACTGGAATATCCCAGAAAATATTAAGTTAGCCGATGAACATTTTAATCAACCCTATACTATTGATTTGTTGCTAGGTGCACAAGTCTTTTATGAGATTCTATTGCCAAACAAATTACAAAAACAAGGAACATTTCCTTTTCTTCAAGAAACACTTCTTGGTTGGACGGTTGCTGGAAACACACCCACAACTTCATCAATGCATTATCCACAAACTGTTGCACATTGTCTTCATATAGAGGCATCAGTAAAAACAAACAGAGCATTAGAAGATAATCTTAAGAAAACTTGGAGCATCGAATCCACTAATCAGCCTGTTACATCATCAGAAGAAAGGCAGTGTGAAAGACATTTCGTTAGCGACACCACTCGCCTGTTAGATGGCAGATTTGATGTTACACTACCAACGAAGATCAATCCCAAGGAACTTCGCAAATCCACACGATGCTTAAAGCAACTAGCTCAGGAAAATGAAAAAAAATTATCCTCACACTTCAAAAATTATAAACGAAGATTTCTAAATGGATTATCTATTAAGTCTCGCTTCCAGTCTCCCGGAAGCATTGAAAATCTTCAAGGAATTGTCAGCAGTGCTCAAGACAGCTGGTTTCTCCCTTAGAAAAAGTCTTAAATGATAGAATTATCACATATGAAGAGTTACTGACATTACTAACACAAATCGAGGCATGCATGAACTCCCGTCCCATTTCCATTTTATCCAATTGATTCAAATTATGATTATACCACATGATTCAAATTATTTATCCCCTTCCTATTTCCTGACTGGCGAACCCTTGACCAATTTACCTTCTCCTGACCTTTCTGACAAGAAAGTAAGTATTCTTTCCAGATGGCAACAACAGCAGCAACGGTTACAACATTTTTGGAAGCGATGGTCGAAGGACTACCTCCAAGAACTTCAGCAGCGTCGATGTTGTCGGAAGAGTTATTCAGATTATCAGCCTGGAATGGTGGTTCTTATAAAGGATGATCAACTACCTCCATTAAAATGGAAATTAGGAGTGATAAGTGAAGTAAATAAAGGACCTGATGGGAGAGTACGAATAGTAATGTTGGAAAAGGATGCTAGAGAAGAGAAACGGCTTGTAATTAAACTATGTCCTTTACTTTGTACATGAACATTTGTTGGAACCAATTGTTCCAAGGGGGCCGGTATGTTTACGCCGGTGTAATTACCATCTTCATTTGTCATTGGTCATCACGACTTTTGTGTGTGTTATGTATATGAAGAAGTATTATTCATCCACATGCCAACCTGGCAACAATGACTGTTGTCTTGTATCTAAAATAAGTTGTTATTTTAATGATTTAAATGAATACAGTCCACTTATTTCAAAAGGGATCTATGGCATTTTATTAATTCAGACATCAGGGTGATGTCAACGGTTTTCGCTGCTATTTCTACGGCGGAAACACCGATCTTAAAATACCGACATTTTTACGCGAATAGGCTTAATCCCTGGTATCAACGTTAATAACGCCATTCGAGACTGTAAGAAAATGTTTTTGCACAAGCTTCCTGTGAAACGTGGGTTTTTCATTGAAACAAAATTAAAGGTCTATGAATATCTTTTTTCAGAAGTTGTGAGCATAAATCCTCAGTTATTTTTCTCATAATGCATTATTTTGATAGAGGCAGCGTTTCATTCGGCTCCATAGGCAAAGATGAAGAAAATTATATTCACCATATCACTTAAATTATATTGCTTGACTTCTGATCACTTTAGGGGCATCACTTTCACTTCTCGAAGAATAAGTCAATGTTATCAGCGGAAGCAACACCTTTTTTTTTAAATCTTAGGAGATTAAGTGATGTAATTTTTCATTTGTCTCGACTCAGTCAACCGCGAATGGACCTCCTGAGAGGAAGGGTTCGTGTCGGGGGACGTTGTTTTGCCAGGGTTCGGGAACGGTCGGCCGCTGAGGGTAAGGGGATGGGGAGAGTGCTCCCTTAGGAGGGGAGGGAAAAAGGTCGTCGGGGACTCCGAAATCGGTGCTGAGCGCCCACCTGTTGGCCCGCCGCGGCCCTCCGAGGGATGGGGCCAGGTGCTGTGACTCGGCGGGGAGGGTGAAGAGGTGAGATGGTAGATGAGGGAGCGTAGATCACTGGGATCGTAAGGGAGGATAAATAGAGGGAATGATTATACCGACGCGCTTCCTGATCGTTGAGTCCTCCGCTACCACGAAGCATGGTGCGAACTAGGCACGATGGTGGGTGAAGTTAACATAATACTTGTTGAAATGGATAAATGCTTTTGAACGAACAAATAATTTTAAATTAAATAATTATAGATAAAGCATAATAAATTAACTGAACTAATGTTCCTCAGTTACTTGTTAATAAGCTTTCTCGGAGCGCACCGTCTGCTTAGAAGCGTCCGCAGCACAGCCTAGCGGTAAGGAGAGGAAATAGTATACGTTCCTCTTGCGTCGCACGTACGATTAAATGGCATGCAATAGATTGCCGTCGAGTTTTCGTGCCGCTGAAACTTTTCACTTTTTAATTAATGAGGAAAAATATTTATCGTCATTTTAAAATCGCATGGCTTGAAATCCGTACTCCAGACGTTTTATATACGTTTGATCAAGAGAATAAAAACACAAGGAACTGCCCTATTCAACCTGCTACTCATAATAATAGTAAGCGATCATATTCCTGTAGTATTTACGGCCTCAAACTCGCCTAAGATGACAACCATATAGTTTTAGTGACAAAGGCATGTAAGCAATGTATATACACCGTTGACCTTTCTCGTTCAAGCTCTACTATGAACACTTTGCATACATAAGTCTCCGGAAGGTGTCTTTGCTTAAAACGAGGTCATTAATGATCCTTGCTTTCAAATCAATGCTTTAATTTCACCCCTCACGCGAGTCGCTTGTCCACTTTTGCTGTCACTTGATCGCTGCATTCGGACTGCATCATTTTGCATAACATTTCCATCGCTTAGAGTTGTTTTAGAACCACTACCTCGCATGTATGACACTGAATCAGAGGCAAAGGGCTAGTTACCTGTTTTAGATTACTTTATTAGATACGTCGGCCATTAGCGAAGGCTTTGACGAATAAAACATGAAAATATCACGATTAATAGCATTCCCAACAGCAAATGTCATTCCCGATAGTTTTTCGTAGGAGATGACAGTTCCTCTTCTGCATTTACCAGCATTGTAACTTTCCCAATACACTGAAAATGGCTCGGTTCAAAATATGCGCGAGCATTATTTTGTCATTTTGAATAAACTATTAAATCCCGACCCTCCAAAATTACGTGAACAATTCAGTCAGTAGATGGCACCTTTTTAATTGAATAGGCTTTAGCCTATCAACCGCGGGAGCTGCTTAATTACTTGGACAGTGTTGCCTCACAACTGAAGATGTGGTGACGCATCAACTCTAAACATTAAGTTAGCAGTATGAGAGTCTGTATGTGGAAAGTTTAGGTTTGGCCGATGAAAGTAGTTAACATATTCTGTGTAATGGGAAATTTAATCCGTGGCTGATAAATAGAGCGTACATTTAACATGACCACGGTCGAAAAGCATTGATAATAATAATAATAAAAGGTCTTTATTGGGGCGAGATTGAGACAAAACTGTCCCTTCTGCCATCTAACCCCTCGTCAAAATAAATATATAAAATAAATAGTGGTCAATACTTAAAACAATAACAATCTGAGGTTAAAAACAAAAAAATAAGTCAAGAATACACTTATAGGAATTAAATAATGATAAATTAACACAAAAGAAATATACATACACAATATATCAATATTACATATCTAATAGTGTGTGAGAGAATTTACAATGTGGGAAAAACGTGAGGATTATTATGCTTACATCCTTTACGCAAAAACCCAATGCAGGAAAACACCCACACAAGAAGGGGGGTGTGAAAAACCTGCGAAATCCTACTGACAGTAAAGCTAGTGTTTAAGAATAACTCAAATATAATAGCATGTACATAGGAAAATAAGTAGATTATAATGAAATTCAAGAAAAGATAAATACAAAAGATAGGGAGAAAAAAAATAGAAAAAAAAGTAAAAGGGAATTAAGGAAAAAATAATAACAAAAACAAACATCAACATGGTGTCAAATGTGTGCCGTTTATCTTGACATCCGTGTTCTAATCTATCATGTGTATTGAGAGAGTGCCCGTGACTTGTGATGCTCATGTGCCCGTCTGCTGAACTTTAAGAAGTGTTTTATGTAGCGCCCTTTTAAAAGATGGAAGTGATGGAGAGTTTCTTAAGGATAAGGGAAGTTTATTCCATTCACGACATGCAGTGACAATGAATGATTTATTGAAGATAGTAGTCCGGTGGAGAGGTATTACCAGCTTATGATTTCCTCGCGTATTGGATTCATGGACATTTTTCAGCTTCTTGAATTCTTCAAAGAGGTAAGAAGGCGTTTTAGTATTCAGAATTTGGTAAAGAAGAGAGAGGGTGTGAAATTGTCGTCTGTGACTAAGTTTTAACCAAGATAGTTCATTTATGTATTGGGTGATGTGATCTGATACCTGTAGATTGAAAATGAACCTGATGCATGCATTCAGAGAGCGTTGAAATTTTAGTGACAGTTCTTGTGATAGATCTTGATAAACTGTGTCGGCGTAGTCAAAGTGCGGTAATATTAACGCCGAAACCAGCTGTGCCTTAAGAGATGTGGGGATCACATGTTTCAATCTGAGAAGGGGAAATAATGATTTATTGACGGTTTTACGGATATTATTTACATGGTACGACCATGATAGGTTTTCATCTACTAATATTCCCAAATTTCTAACTGCCTCGCAATAAGGAATTGGATCACCATTTATTCGTAAGGGCGGAAGCTCAGATTTTTTAATTGATGCAAGAATTCTCGGATATCCAATTATGATGGCTTGTGATTTGTCAGGATTAATTGTTAAGAAGTTGGCTTTGCTCCAATTATTAATTTCTACAAGATCATTATTGATGTTTTCCAAATTATTACGTAAGTTGTCAACAGTTGAGTTTAGATATATTTGAAAATCGTCAGCGTAAAGATGGTGTTTGCAGTTTCTGAGTGATAATGGACAGTCGTTAATATAAAGAGAGAATAAAAGAGGTCCGAAGATAGAGCCTTGAGGTACTCCTCGAGATACATCGGTCCACAAGGAGCAAGAGTTATTTGAGATAACTTTCTGTTTCCGGTGGGATAGGTATGATCTAATCCAATTCACTACAGAGGAAGAAAAGCCCATACCCCTCATTTTTGCTCTAAGCATATCTCTATCTATTGAATCAAAGGCTTTGCTGAAATCAAGAAGTACAAGAACTGATAACTCTTTCTTGTCCATTGATCTTCTAAAGTCGTCAGTAATTTTCACAAGAGCTGAGGTAGTGCTGTGTCCATGTCGGAAACCGGATTGAAATTGATCAAGAATATTATTGACTCTTATAAAATCTGTAATTTGTTCGTAAATCAGTTTTTCAAATGCTTTTGATAAAACCGGTAGAAATGAAATTGGACGAAATTCTTTCTCTTGAGAAGAACTTGTCTTTTTAGGGATTGGTTTGATCAAAGCACCCTTCCACTGACTGGGAAATCGTTCTTGAGAAATTGATGAGTTGAAAATGTTGGTGATATATGGCAAGAGGAAAGGGAGTAATTTTTTAATGAATTCTATTGGGATTCCATCAGCGCCCCTGGCCTTGGACTTGATTCTATTAAACGAGGCAAAGACTTGCATCTGGCTCACTAGGGAAAATTTGAATTGTTTTCTGCTGTTTGTCAATGAGTTGGTTTTGGAATTGTACATATGAATGGTTTTATCCTTGATATCCTTTGCTATAAGATTCGTTGGCTGAGAAAATTTGTTATTTAAAGAGTTAAGACAGACGTTAGGCGGAATTGTGGAGTTTTTAGTTTTACCAATACCAACTGAATGAAGCTTATTCCATAGAGTGGCTGGCGAGTTTTTGACAGCTGTGGCAGAGAGAAAAAGTTTAATTTTTGAATTTCTTATGAGTTGCTTTGTTTTATTTCGGAGGAATTTCTATCTGCTGAAAGCACTAGCATTACTGAATTTTTTAAAATTTCCATAGGCTAAATCACGCGCCGCCATTGATTGCCGAATTTCATTATTTAACCAAGGTGCTTTAGGCTTTGAAATGCGGATCTTTTTTTCTGGTGCAAATTTGTCTAAGAGGTAGATCATCAATGTGTTCATAATTTCCACTTTGTCGTCTACTTTTTCAGTGAATTCAATGAAGGGCCACGGCAACGTATATGCTTCCGTCAAAAGATCATCGTCATTCATACTGCTAATATTACGTTGACAAATGTACTTCTGTTTAAATTTAGTTAAATTTGATAGTCTATTCATGAGATGAATTCGTCTTCGAGATGAAATATTTCTTCTTGAGGAAAGAAAAATTGTAATCTACATTCTCAAGGACTGTGCGTGTACTCTGCGAAAAGGTTTATGGGCAACGCTTAGGAATTACCTGAGTTTAGTTGTGCAAGAGGGTACGTCATGCATATTACGAGGGCAAACTTAAAAATAAGGTCTCCAATTTTTTTCCATAGGAATTGAAATTTATTGATATTGTTGGATACATCGTTGGAAAGGTCATGGCTTTAGCTATTTTTCGATGTAGTCACTCTGGCAGTCGATGAATTTTCTCATCCGTACGATGAACTTTTGCATCCCGTCGTCATACCAGCTTCCGTCCGCGTCGCGAAGATGGGCTTTGACCTCCTCTTGCACCTCGTCGTCCGTCACGAACTTCATCCCTCCTAGTTGTTTCTTCAGGGCGAGGAACATGTGGAAATCTCTGGGTGCTAGGTCGGGGCTGTACGTAGGGTGCCCGATCACTTTCCACCCAAACTTCGAGATCAGTTCCTGCGTCTGATTAGCCGTATGAGGGCACGCGTTTTCATGATGAAATGAGACCCCCTTCGCCAGCATTCCTGGACGTTTGTTCTTGATGGCGCGCCGAAGATTTTGTAGTGTGTGGCAGTATCTTTCCTTAATGATAGTGGTTCCCCGGGGCATGAAATCCACCAACAATACTCCATTTCGGTCCCAAAACACTGTTGCCATGACCTTCCCAGCTGACAGAGTTTGTTTGACCTTTTTCGGTTTCGGAGACGTCGGGTGGCGCCATTGTTTGGACTGTTGCTTCGTCTCGAGGGTATAGTGGTGAACCCATGTCTCATCACCCGTTACGATAGAGTCCAAAAAATCATCTCCTTCCTCTTCAAAACAGCGCACAACTTCTTCCGCACATTCCACGCGCTGCCTCTTGTGGTCTCCGGTGAGCTGTTTAGGCACCCACCTGGCAGAAACCTTTTGGTAATTCAGCTTATCCTTTAAAATTACGCGAATTGAGTCTCTGCTACACACTTCTCCAAGTTTTTCTTCCAACTCCTTCACCGTTACCCGGCGGATTTTCAGCATTTCCGCCTCCACTGCTTGCACTGTCTCATCTGAGTGCGATGGCCTGCCACTTCTTTTCTCATCGTGGACGTTTGCGCGGACGGAAAGGAACTCGCGGCACCACTTACAAACGTTTTTAACATCCATACATTTTTCACCGCAAACTCAACCAATTGGCGATGAATGTCGATAGGTGCCACCTTTTTCGCGGTCAAAAATCGTATGACAGACCGAATTTCACACCTGGACGGAGTTGCGAGTGGAAGCTCCATCGCGGACTGCTGCTATACCAAGACTGAGCTGTCGACAATGCTTCGTGGCGGCAGAGTGGTAGTGGGGAAACCAAGGAACACGGCGGTGTTACCGGATTGCACCTAGCGCTTCATGCGGCGACGCAATGACTTAGGAGACCTTATTTTTAAGTTTGCCCTCGTATTTATGAGTAAATTCTTCTAGGGTTTCCATCTGAGTTAGACCTTGCTTCTACGCCGACGCTTTGATGACTGACTCGCTAGTCGGTCTAACCCGGATGAAAACTCAAGAGGAATTTACTTCGTTAATACGCCGGGAAGGCACAAGATATTTCTTCATATTATTTATGCTTTACAAACATATATAGACAATTAAAAATTATCCAAATACTTTTGAGTGGTGCAGATGATGTATCACAAATGTGATAAATTTTTCCTTTGTGCCCAAATTTTAGACTGACCGATTCAAATTACCACGCATGTCATTTTAAACAGATGTAAACTGAGATTATTTTGACGAGTGTAGGCAACGTTGACTCAACCGGTTTTATACTGTATTCGTCAATTTCTACATTAACTGCGCAACTACTCTAAGACTATCTAACGTAAGATAATCCATACATCCTAATAAGGTATAATCATTAATACATGAAGGGACGCCGATCTTAAAAAGGCGTCGATCTTCTTCGTCTGGCTTAAATGTTTCCTGTTCACAGTTCATTATTATGTAATGCATAGCATGAGGTAAAAGGGAGGAACAAGAATCACTTCTATTTCTCACCGAGATCAATTACAACGGTCAATGTGAGCATATAAATACATAATCAGAACATCCAAGAGTATCCATCGCGGGATGAAGAAGGATTATGAAGAAAATTCTTTCAACTTATGTGGCATAACTGGAACAACAGCGAGGACTGATTTTCATTGATCAAATTCAAACTTTCACACATTATCTTAATTCAGGATGAGTTTTTATTTTGAGTTCCGTTCAAAGTAATAACATATTTATGGTGGAGTCTCTAAAATTCCCCTTTTTATCTAATCTCTGCTCCTTATGGAAGGCCAGAGAAGAGTTTCTGTGTCCTCAGTGAGAGCTTTAACAGAAGGCTAACCGAGCATATTAATTAGTTAGCTGACAATTTAATAATTTAGAGGGACTTTCTTTTGTTACTCCAATGACGATGGTAATTATTCTGAGTCTACTCTTCTTAAAGAGGCTCTCATCAATCCAAAGTAACCAAAATCTTGTGAACCTGGAAAATGGTCACAGAAATGGGTTGTTAAGTCCATTAACGGAGACTGAACTAGCAAAATGTTAATATTTTCTAACTAGGCAAGGAGCCCTAAAAAGAAATTCTGATATTTATTATTCTCATGATGAAATTCTACAAGTAAGAGTAAACTATCGCAATGACTACTACTGATGAAGCGGTGAGGGGTTGACATGAATTGTTTAGCCATACCATGAGTCTTTCAATAGCACAGGCTACGGCTATCGCCCATCTAACACCTTGACAATTAAGTCATGAAAAGTTAATATTAAAAATTGATGGAACACTCGGGTTTTCACGCAATAAGCAGTGCATTTTTCTCTATTATTACTATAGTATTGTGAAGACTTCATTCTCTTTGTCGCTTCTTTATTTCCATTTCAGTGGCGTACCCATGTTGACTATGTAAATATTATGGCTAAAACTTTGGCCGCCTTTACCTAGCTTATGCCAATATTTAAAATTTGATGTTACCATGAAAAACCAGAAGATAATTTTGAAGGGCAACCGGAATTTTCGGAGGAAAATTGACCAATTGGAAGGAAAAGTGCTTACAGTTTCTTCAAATTGTGCAACCGTTAACAATGAAATTCACCTGAAATGTTTAACGGTAACATTCTGTTCCTCAGAGGTGCTATATTCGTGGAAGTAAGCCCAATAAAACGAAAAAATACCATTTTTTTATATATATTTTTTCACTTCGTCATCCACTCACTTAGACTAGAATTTAGTTACTAATACTTTTTAGGCAATACATATAATGCATGCTTGGTTTGAATTCACTCTCTGCCACACACCTTTACGGTTATTTGCAGGGTATTTGTGGTTGCTAGTTGAACTCTCCTCGTGGATGTATCTGCTCGTTTGAATACCGGCTGCAAGCTCAAAGTAGAAAAACGACGCTATCATTCTTTCCTAAGGAAGAAACTAGTGCCACGCTGAAAATAAGAATGCAAAGGAAGCGTGGAATTTGTAATTAGAATGGAAGTATCGTCCGTTTCATAGGATTAATAGTTGACGGTACTAAACAAGGATTTGGGGGATCTAACAGTGTCAATATGGCTATCCGATATTTTTCTGTAGACACAAAAAGTATTGACTTGGGTCCATTCTTGATTCATCGTGTGGGCAAACATTTCTGGTTCATAATACAAGGGCAATTTTTGTTGCGGAGAAAGTGGTAAATTGCTTTATTTTCAGGGGATATTACCGAGAAACAGCAACATATTTGGAAAAATTTGTCTTTGCTAACCGATACCCGTACCATTCATAAGATCCTCATTCATGGAGCTGATATTATTTTTTTTCCTTCCAAAGCGGGAGTTGCTGGTGAATAATTTATGTGGCGAGGGGTTTCGTGACTAATTCACCCTCAAAGCAATGTACTGATACATGTAATAATGACAACTACATAATGGTGTTCAAAACAAATTAATTAAGACATTATGGCAATAATAACATGCCATACACGAACCGAGAAAATCCTGTGAGAGAAATTCACAAATTCCATGCACCTAAAATACATTATTTTTAGCTCTAACCTAAAAATTGAAAATTTTGATAAGATCATAGTGAATCCCTCCATCAAAAAATTTAACTCCAGTTGGTGGTATTGAAAAACACAAGTTTGTTGAATATGTTATTATTTTAGCGTACGATTGGAATTTTTCGGGAAACCCTGGATTCCAGACTAATCAGCACCAAGTAACACTGCACATCGGTATTTCACATAATGAAGCACCACAATGAAGATATTCATGTTCAAAGCAGCAATAAACCGGGTACTATTTTCGTATTTTATTTAAAAAGAAGACCAATGTTGATTTCAACACATAAGTGCACTAATCTTATTACCATATCATATGCACATGTTAAGATTCGCTTGAACTATCAGGTATATACCAAAAGTCATTGAATACCGAAGTCTTATTAACCGTGTCTTTATACACCAAAAGGAAGGTGAGATAGTGAAAAGGGTGTGGGATGAAATTGAAGGATGAGTCGTGGTGATTAGAATTAGTCAAACACGAAAAGGGTACAAGAAGTCCTGGCCTGGAAGAAAATTTGCGCCAGAGGAAGAAGGTTATGATAGAAATAAGAACGATATACGTAATAGGAGTACATAAACCAGATTGCTGTGAAAGACCAAGGAAAGATATACTAGAATTATGTCGCTTAATTTGAAACTAGCGGGCAAAAGTTCACGCACTAAAATCATTCAAAGAGGTAATTGAGAGTACAATACTTGGCTAGTACATAGTTGATTTAAACTGGATAGTTTTCAACGTCATATTGCTCTAAAAAGTCAATTTTCAAATCAATTCTTTAGCCATAAAATATAAAACCTCAAGATACGAAATACGCTACGCTCGTAAAATACGCTACAATGTCCGTATTATGATGCATGATAGACACTAGGATCTCGTGTACAAATTTATAAACAGAGAGATTAAAAATGCTATTTGTAAAAATGTTATGTAATTTTAAGCGGTGTTATTAAAAAAGTAGAATTGTCAATAGCTGACGGAATTACCTTTGGTCGAAATTAAGCTATTAAGGGTCTTCGTCGCTAACTTCGAGCGTGCTCGATCAAGTAATTTGAAAACAATGCTAGCATAAAAACCATTCTGAGTTCTAGGTATTTGGATTCCTATTGTAAATATCAGTTGATAAAAGAGTGATAAACTGCTTATTCATATAGTAGTGTCTTAGTGAAGCTAGCTAATAGTTAATACGATGGTTGGAATCTCGGGGAATAATATCAGTACCGCGAAATTGAACGATCATTTAAAGGAAGATGCAAACTTGGAATCCAAGAGCCCGAACAAATAAGTTACTGATGCTGGTGACTAAGTATTCGGGATAGCAACTACTCAAGGTTTATTGTTATAGGGCTAACTTAAAATGAGTGATGCTTAATGTTCTTGGTTTATGCACTTCTAATTTGATGCCTGTAATATAACAATTGAATTAAGCAAAAAATGCATTGACCACAATCGAATTATACGTGAAACTAAAGAGTGGTTGGTCACCACTATGTATGAAGGATTTTATCTCTTGTTTAATGGTGTATTTTATCTATAAACTTCAGGATATACTCTGATATCATCTTTGGCTATGCTTGTGGAAGAAAATTTTAGGAGCCAATTGGAAAATAAAATATCCAATCCTTTTACACCCGTATATAAGCCCTTACCATGGTACAGGTCAATCAAAATATGAAAATAATTTCCCATCTTGTTCTGTACAAGCATGAACTTAGTTTTATTAGCAGAGAACTGAAATCAATTCCCCGTTGACCAAGTTTCTAACTTATTTATAGCCAAATGCATCACTGGTTAGAGTGGACAACCAACGAAAAATTTATAGGTTGTCCGCACATAGGGCCTGAAAACTGAAACAACTGAAAATACGGGCCTTAATGTAACTCACCACGTCAATAAAGGGCAAAGAAAAATATTTATATTTGGTACGGATAGTTGCGGTAAACTATTGCCCTATTCATAAACTTTTATAGATGTCAACATACCTTCATTTTAAAAACACAATTCTTTAGAAAATATCCAATAAGACTTGGAAAATTACCCCTTAAATGAAACATTTGATATTTTCCCGGCGAATGATTTTAGTGAAATGCTCTCGATATTCCGTCGGCATTTTGAATACCAACCCGGTGGGAATCCCGTGAGCATTTCACTCATCATCATCATTGGTCAACAATCCTAGGATTGGTTTGACGCAGCCCTCCACTCGATCCTTCTTTCGGCCAACCTCTTCACGTTGACGTAGCTCCTCTCTTTTACATCCTTCACAACTTGCTCCATATACCTCATATACGAGGCCTGCCTTTTCCATTCTTCCCGTTCACTTTTCCCTCCACGATTGTCTTCAACAGGCCATCGTGTCTTAAGATATGGCCTATTAAGTTATCCCATCTTCTTTTTAAGGTTTTCAGCAGACATCTCTTCTTTCCAACTCTACTTCAGACTTCTTCGTTTGTCACTCGCTCGATCCACTTTATCTTCATCATTCTTCGGTAGCACCACATTTCACTATACCCCTTAAAAGTTACTCTAATTTTGATATTTCACTTTATCACATTAGCGGACATTTCCTTTGCACTAGAATAGGGTACTACAGTTTATTGAGCACATCCAATTTACCTCATGACATAGCTCATGAGAGATACTAAGGGAATTAGCATCTCTCCATTTAACGACATTTTTTAAAACAGTTATGTCAAAAAAAGTTACATATACAGTCTTAATTTGAAAAACATCATAAGTTTTACTGTAATTTTAAATTGCTTAATGTATTGCTTAGGAATAAAAAATCAAATCTCCGGTAATTATCAAGTGATTTTTAGTCTCAAAATCATTGATTATTTAGCAATGAAGGTCTAATCTAAACACATCCCCCACGTCGAGTCTCTGTTAAGGGACACCTCTCCACCTTGGCCTTCATACCACCCGTCAATACTGAGCTATCGAGAGGCGAAAATATAAAAATAAAACATAGCGGTGACTCAAGGCCCTTGAAAAAGTTTTAACAACCCTTAAGAGTATTTTTAAAACTGCCGGGGCACCACGGTTGCTGAAAGAGTCAGGAAGGCAGGAGTGGCTTTAAGACCCCCTTGGAAAGAATAGCCTCTCCATTGTTGGAAACCCCTTAGGTAGGCCTCCGTTTGTCCTCTACTGTCTCCAGATTTACCCTCCTACGCTGAGTGGTGTGGGAGGCAGGCGACGCAATGGAGGATGGACCATCGTTTGCGTCCCTCCTGACTGTATTGTGGGACAAGGATATTCCCTCCGAAAAGAAAAAACAGAGAAACAAAGCTGTTGCACAATTTCGTCATCAAAACGAATGTAAAGTACAGCAAAAGAAGAACTGATACCGTAAAAATAATAAAAACCCTCATTTCGTATATAATAGCTAAAATGTAATTCATTGTGATTTAATGGTGATCATTTTCAATCCATCAGAATAATTACAATTGAACCAGCTGCTATTGCAGCATTGCATCCCCGTTGGCTTTGCAATGAACGGGAAGATTTTTCTAAGGTAATGAGAGACGAACTTGAGTTATGTACATGCCATCTGACTAACTGACTGACTAACATCTGATCTAATTTTAATAATAATGTGCTGGCCTTTGGACTGTGCTGAAATAAAATTGTTTTCAACAAATTTCATATCAATAGTCACACGCTAATTACTTGTCCTACTCGAGGGATAAAACAGAGGTTTACTTGATTTTTACGATAACATTATTTATTACATGATATTTTGATCTTCAATCATGTTATAAATAGAAATTATCTATCAGCAAAGACTTCCAATTCTTCAAATATCGTATTACATTATTCATGGTGTGGTTACATTTCAATTTACTAAATAAATAATATCCGCTGGTCCCGGCGCAACGTTAGTACTAATATAATACAACACTCGGCCAACAAAAATCTTTGGGTAGTTGTAGCGCTCTACTGCATTTGCTCTGATTATCATATGATTCACGCGCGAAGTACTCGTACTGCTTGGCAATGGAATTAAAGTTGTTATTGGCTCTCATATGTGAGTATTTTATAATACTACAATTCCTTGTATAGATGTAGATTTTCAATAAAAATGTACGCACTAGAGGATTTTGAATAGTAAATTTGCTGCATATATTAAGGTTACTTTCTTTAAAAAAACCCCTGTACATATAGGTATTGGAAAATTAATGTAGCTTGCTCCAAAATGCTCGCTCATAAACGACAGATTTTCAAAAGTAAGGGATTTTAACTTTGTGAACAAACAAATACACATTTGGAGTCAGAGAAGATAATTTTTCAATTTTTTAGATATAGGAAAAGAACAAGCATTTTTACTAACAAAGCTTGGCTCCAAACTGTTGGATATGTATCTTGGAATAGAATGTCTCCTCTTGTCTCGTCTCCTCTCATCTATTCAAAATGGCGAGCATGACACGATACCTACGGTATTAAGTAAAACCAATTACCATTGGCAGGACAGCCAAATTGACCAAATTGACCACGTAATTAGTTCATATTTCGTCTCAAGATCTCAATTTGAAATGAGAGATTACTCTATGATAGCATGTACGAAATCACATCCTGTGGGTTATGCAATACAGTAACCGCTTGTGAGTAGAGATTGCATATACCACAGGATGCGATCGCAGTTTGGCAATATAATTTCTGCCTACAAATTCATATGCAAAGAAGGAAGAACATTATGCAGCCCAATAATACATGTCTTTTACTATCTTTGACTATTAATATTTATTTGACTATTTACTATTTTGCTGCCTTCTGTCTTTACGCCTGCGTTCGAAGAAGTGGAGAGTTTTGAATAGCAGAGTACCCAATATGCCTCCTAAGCATGACCTCATTCCAAAAGGCAGACGAAGGATTAGTGGAGACATGGTATTCTGAACAGTGCAATCGATTTGAACACTCTTCTTCTGCCATGCAGAAAATCGACCGCATCCTCTGTAATGTCTCAGAATTTCGTTCCCTTTTCGTTTTTTGCCAAAATTCACTTTACACTGCAATCTTCAATTTAGTGCCTTCTGCCAACGAAATATACAGGAGCGCTCACGCGGCCTACGTTCACTTTGCGAGCCAGAAGGCAACATGAAACAACATAACATGTTGCTTTTGTACGTATTAGAGCTGAGAAGTATTTCGTAATATACTCTTCGTTTTTGGAGCCCAAATATTCACTAATTAAATAATGTACAGCGTGGTTAAGTTTAATTTTATTAATTTTACAACAAAATTAATAATTAGCAAATAATAGGTCTTCCTCTTTAATATTGATTAACGAGAGCCCTGTTTACCAGGAGAACCTCCAGGAGAAAAATGTATTCTTTGCATTAAAAAAAGTGAAATAACATTCCCGACTACATTATCCTTTGATAAAAAGCGTGAAGCCCTTGTAATCGCCAGCAGAGAATGCATGCATCAAGATTGTCACGTATACTTTGGACCCAAAGTTTTAGAGGGCTATCATTTTGACGAATTCAGTCAGATACACTTGAGGACGAAGAACGCGTTTAGGAAGCTTGATAATTGGCCAACTGTTTCAATCAAACTACGGAAAAAATTAACAGCTTCAAACTTATTTGGCATTGTTTGCTATAAACACCAGCCCATGAACCTCCTCAAATAAACGTAAAAATATATTTACACCTTTAATATATAAACATTAGTATACATTATATATCTTTTGTTACAGCCTATAATATCTTTTTAATATATTTTCTGAATAAATATAATGCAGGAATGCGTTTAGTACTTAAAAATTTGTTGGTTCGGCCTTATGATTATATGCAAGATAACATGTTGGCCTGGTAAATTCTAACGTTATAATTCCTACACTTTCGTACTTAAGTATTATTCAGTTCTGAAGCCGCATACTTATAGGAGAGCATATACATTTCTAATTCTTAAACAACGAATGAGGTACATAATTCAAGAAATTCAGCTAATACCATGTGTCACTATCCCATATTCCTTAGATTTTGTAGGGCCCAAAATCATAAGAACTTAAGGAAAGCTTCCTATAACTGAATATGGACCGAATGACAGAATTATAAACCTAGCCGCTTGTCAATTTCTAAAATACCAACCAAAGCCGGAATGTGACGAGGAAAGAACAGCACAAAAACAGTTCGAAAATGTTTCGTGACCATGAAGATGGCGTGACGCTCTTTCCAGGTGCTTCTTCATTGGCCTACTAACGACCAGTTTATTCTTCTAGATGACCACACCTTAGATAAAATAATTCTACATTCTATCCAACACCATTCGGATTCGATTAGCACGTTGCACAACTTTCATAACCAACTCGAAGTAACCATAGACTTCAAGCCTCCAAACATAACAGAAATAAGTTTATATAATTGCTCACATAACGCTATTTTCCATTGAATGGAATGGAAGACAATGCGGAATATGGCTGCTACATGAGTCGAAATAAGTTTTATTTTTATGCAATTAATTTACTTGTTACTGGGAAAGGGACACGAAACGAAAATTAACTTCATGGAATATTGATTTGGCATTTTTTACTTTAAACTCATTGCTTCATCCCCAGATGTAACATTTAATATGGCTATAGATCACTCTGATAGCTGTCGCAGTACATGTTAACTAGTGTTTTCAAAAAAGCTTAATTAAAAACAAAAAAACATTCTTTTTATCAAAATAAAATTAACATAATGATAAATGCTAAAAATTTCCTCCTCGAGTCGATAATTTTCAAAAAATCCTCGAAATCGGAAAAAATATTGCTAATATAAATTATCACCCAACCAATTTTTTTCCCCCAAGTACAGAATCAAAATATCGATTTTTTCAAATTATGAGACGCCGAAAGCCTTGAGAATCTAAAACAGTGGAGAAACCCTTATACAAGAAGGTTCATTACATTTTTAAGTCGTTTTTGGGTCATTTGCTGCGATCGTTTTGAAATATTTAAATGAAACACCAAAAGACAGAAAGATCCTATATGATAATGACGTTGTGCACTTTAAAAAGAACATAGGGCACCACTGTTATACCTGTAGTGGCATAAAGTTATTTCTTAATGGTTTAGCACCTTGTGTAATTGTTTGGATGTAATGAACAAACATTTTCTAGATATATCTATGTATATCTAATTTGATGTTCGCAGCAAATAAGGAGTTTCCCCCCATTTTTTCTTTCGATAAAGATCAGTATTTTTTATATAAAATACTTTTACGGTTGTAGTGTGTGGATCTTAATTGTATTGCCTATCCATGGTTCTCTGAATTAATTTTGTGATTAATTGGCGATTTTTTATTCTAAGTTATTTGCTAGGTTTTCCATGGCGGAAAAGGTTCTAATAAATCCTAATAGAGTTAGATAAATTAAAACAACTTCAACAGAATCAAGCACCTTGCCGTAACTACGACGCAAAAACATAATGGACAACACGGGTATTAGGACTGTTTCTGAAGATGATGGAGCCAAAATAGGTCAGAGATCCAATGCTTTTCGGATTCCTCATTTAATCTAATGCTGGGTTGAGTAGTTACATTTACTCGGCGCGAAATAAAGGTCGGGAACGCATAATGATGCAGGCGCCGCCGGTGTCTCGAGTCATTAACCCAATTTTTTGCAAATGGTTGAAAACGCGTGAGAGTCACCGCTCGAATGCTTCATTGAGATATTAAATACTCTGCTGCAGCATTTCCTGCGCATGTGCGGAGCGATCGCGGAAGTGAGCCTCGCATAAAAGCCTTCCCAGCGTTCGCCGCTTAAACAATGCGAGTTTCCCAACCACGCCCTTCCGAAAAAAGAAGGAAAATTATTATAAATACTACCTCCGGCACTCCCCGCCGCACCCTTTGCCTTCTGCTACACACTGAGGGGATGGTGAGCAGCACGCAAGAAAGGTCGCTGTGTGATCGTCTCTTGTCTCGACGCCATTTTGTTCGGCTCCACGAATCCTCGTGGGGACGAGCACATGTGCTCCATGGCGTGATGGTGTTATGGTCACGCCCATTGTTGTCGGGGTCACCACGCCGAGTCCCCCGGGATTTGAAAATGTGGAGTTGGGAAGGAGGGAGGGTGGACCTTTGCCTCCTCTATTTATTCCCTCTCCTCTCTCATCACTCCTCTCCTCAGAGGAAGGACAAAAAATTGTTCGGGAAAACAGAACATGTAATCCAAGCGAGTTAAAGATAAGAGTGCACCTTTACACTGTTTCTAATCTCCAGAGGCGAAATTGCAGTCGTCCTGAGGAGGGTGCCGTCCATATCGGGGATTCTCCGGCCATTTGATGCAAATTGGTGGCTGGAAATGGAAAGCAGATAGGGGACTCATCATATTTGTCCCTCTGGATGATTACTGCTTCGTAAATTACACTCCAAATTAGTGGAGTTGCTCGACACATGCTCATTTCCACACAACACAGAAGAAATATCGAAAGGTGAAACGAGCAGTGGTTCCAAAAGTGTCCAGAATTTTCCTTAGGGTCAATTTATGGTGCCTCGATATCATAGCAGTCGATGGTATTTGCATTTCATTTATCAATAATGTATTTTCTGGCAGTAAGATCTAACGATTCCTTTACTTTACCTAAATGTTATTTTAATTTCAAGAAAATTAAAAAAATCGTGAAGATATATCAAGTAGAAGAATTGAAGGAGACCCAAAATCCGGTGGCCTTAATGTGAGTATTGGAAAACAAGTTGGGGTTGTACACGACAGTTAGTTTAGTGGATGAGAGATGAGAAAACCTTTTAAATAAATAAAAATAAAAGAAACCAAAAAGAAAATAACTGGGAAAAAATATGCCAGAAGAACCTCTAGTTAAATGAAGAAGTCGTAGAGTTTTTTGAAGAGAGAAGAGACATGGTGCTTTGGTTCTTCAACGACTGGGGTAATACCGTACCATCTATACGATCTCTTAGATCTTAATCCTAGGGCAAGCATAACATCCAACCCCTAGGTGGGATCCAACCCCTAGGTGGGATTCAAACCCATGACCTTTGGTTTGTCAGGCCAGCGAGTTACAGACCTGTTACCAAGGCCGACTTGAAAAGAGAATAAAATAAAAGAATATGTAAAATGAAGAATGGCAGCACTGCAACAAACAATAATAAAAGAAACAGGTCGCTCAGCAAAAAAAGATAAAAAATATGGATGAAAAACTTTTGCAAATAAGTGCAAAAGAAACTAGCAAAGGGGAAGGTGCGTACAGATATCACTTCAAGAAGCGCAAGATATAATACCATGAGGGAAAAAATGGAGAAATATTAATTAAAAATGAAGATGAAGTGAAAAGTTGGAAGGAATATTTGGATCAGTTGTACAACGGAAATAATCTCAGAGCAAAAATCCTGGGCTGGGAGATGAAACGAAATTGCTGGGAACTGCGAAAGTTTTAGGACTTTAAGCCTGACGATACATGGCTCGAAGATATTGACAAGGGTCATCTATGGAAGAGCAAGGGTCTAGCCACTTTGAAACACCGGTTTCCATCAAATCACCTAAGTGAAGAAACGTTGGGCCCGGTCGGAGGTTGGATGGGTGATCCTCCTCCATACCTCTACCGCGGTGCTCTTGTAACGTCTGCAAGGGGCAGTGAGAATTAATGTGAGCTGGCACAATGGATCTAAAGTGCCAGGGGGGCTCCAGAAGGCCCCCGATCACTCCTCCAAATATCGAAGAGCAAAGGAAAAAGTATAAAAGTTCCTTCTTAAGGATTCAGTACCAAATACCCACGGGTAAAAATTCACATACCAAATTTCGCCGATGGTATAGTGTTCATGTCAGACACATGAAGAGATTTAAGGAAAACTTTAGTTAACGTAGGAAAGATACTGACCATATGTCAACGGAAAATCAATAAAAAGAAAACAAAGCAACGTGTACAATAGAAGGGAGGAAATTAATGCTAAACTCAGGAAGCATAGGCTATAAGAGGTAAGTGAATAGTGCTATCTACGAGGCCTAAGAACTAGTGATGGGCGAAGCAAGAAGGAAATAATTAGGAGAAAAGCCCATAGAAATACGGTAATAATACCAACAGAAGATTCAATTAACAGCTGAAAATACTAGCTTGGACGTAAAAAAGCACTTTATTAGAACTTCTAAATGAAGAATGCTTATTTATGGCAGTGACGCATGGGCGATAAAAGAAGCAGAGCGGACGAGGTTGGAAGCATTCGAACTGTGGTGCTACAGAAGAATGATGAAGATTTAATGGATCGACCGAGTGACAAACAAAGTAGTCTTAAGAGGAGTGGGAGAAAATATATGTTAAAAACTTTAGAGGGGGTGACTTAAGACGTGATAACCTATCTCACCCATATTTTCAAATGATCCTTATATGATGATGATGATGAAGAACCATATATGGAGATATATATAGAGATGCAAGATTTTTAGTTTCCGCTATGCATAGATAGCGGATGTGTTGAAAACTTCCAGAGGTAAAAGGTTTCCTGAACCGAAAAGCTAACCAGGATATTTGGTTTGCCGGACGCATGCGTAGACCACTACAGTACCCAGAATTCCGTTTGTTAGGTAATGAGGCCTAGCTACTGTAGATTCTCCTAAAAATTGCCTTTGGGATTGGAATCTTAGTGGTCTACGCATTGACACAACAGGTCGTGGTTCGATTCCCGCCCCAGAAAACCTTATTTCTCGGGTATTTTTTAATTCATTCGTATGAGAAATAGTTAAGGATCTAAAAGAGAAGAATTACACACCTTTGATGACTTAGGATAATAGTATGGGAGAATTGAATGAAGAGCTCCGTCAATCCAATCTTTGAATCTGATGACTGTCGCATTAATTATACTTTTTCAGATCCCTCTAACTCGTGATTTTACATTTTTTATACATTAAAATATAGTCGTGAAACTAATTCTTGCTGAAAAATTATTTTTAAAATTATTTTTGTGACTTTCTCTGATAGTCGCCTCATGTCATCCAGTTCCACGTCTCCACGATAAAAATATTATTAAATAGGTGCACATTATCTTTATCTTTTCGCCATCCATTATTTCGAGTGGTAGATTAAAATTTGGAACTTCGCAAAAGACTACAATCAATAACCACATGTTTCAAGCTGTATTTATACTAAGAATCCTTCAAATCAGTAGAGGTATTAGTATGTTAAGGTGTATGTCTATTTTATGTTCATATATTAAGGTTGTATATTTTATGTTAGTATTTGAACATCTATGTCCATATTATGGATGTTATGTCATGATTTCCTAAAGATGTGTTTTTATACAAAATACAAACATTTTTTTGCCTCTTCGATCTATCGGAGGAATTCTGACAGAAATTGCCATGCCCTATATCGCAACAATTTAAGCGCTCAAATTAAGGGATATTTTTCCGTCGACAGGTGTCGTGGTCCGATTCGTCGGAGAGGCCTACGTGAATGTTCCCCTGAACGAGGATGCTCCCGAGGGTCCCGTTAAAGGCGCCGCTATGTGGCAGAAACGGTGCCGCAACCTGAGGACGCTTGCTTCCAGAGGCCGGAGGAACAAAGTGTACGTAATGTATGTGATAATAAGATCACATTAACCACTAGAGTAATCTACTCTCATGAAAAAAGTGTGTGTCACATTAAGTATGAGCTCTTTTTTTTTCTAAATATCCCCGACTAATTGAAACGTTGGATTCCTGAATAATAAATGAATATTGCTTTGTAGAGGTGTAAATTACAATTGAAAGTATTTTCACTTACCATATCAAGTATACTTGGATAAGATAAGATTTCATGGAGAGGAAGGAGTGAGACTTCCGGGACTGGCCAGTCTAGGGCCACTCGAGAAGGTGGCCTGTTAGTGGTTGATACCTGTTATGTATGTTTAGATGGTAACCATAGACTTGATTTAGCCACCGGATTGTAGTATTATCGGACGTTTATACATAACAGAAAGTTTTGGAGATATTAAAAATACTTAAGCAACACAAGTACCTGGAGTATAATTTCACCAGTTATAACATGATGTCAGGTTAGCGGAAAAGCATCACTTTGTTTATTGAGTGAAGTGGAGTAAATATAATGGAGACGTTTTTGGGAAAGCCGTCTGGTGAGCTTCTGTTAGAAGGTAATCTGTTGCAAAATTGGACCAAATGGAGGCAGAAACTGGAACTCTTCCTCCTTGCAAATGGAGTCAAAGATGACGAAAAAATTTCTCGTGTTGCTATTCTCCTGAGCCTCATCGGTGACGAGGGACTGGATGTCTAAAACACATTTACATACACGACGCCGGCATTAAAAATTAACTTCCAGAAAGTTCTTAGTAAGTTTGAAGAGCATTTTCGCCCTAGAAAAAATGAGCTGTACCATCGGTTCAAGTTTATGTCGACACGGTGTCAGTCAGATGAACCTGTGGAACACTTAGTGACAGAGTTAAAGAACATGGCAAAACCATGTGAGTACGAGGCCCAAGAAATAAAATAGTAATGGACTTTCTCGTTGTGGGGGTAAATGATGCCTCAATGCAGGAGAAACTTTTGCAGAAAGGCGATGATATGACGTTGGATAGTGCCATTGACATTTGTCGTTCGATGGAATCAAGTCAAGCCCAGCTGAAATGCATCCAGGAAAAGGGTTCCGGGAACACTTCGTTTGACGTAATGCATGCAGCAATGACCCGTAAATTTCATCAAAATAGGCAACCCGTAAGTTCACACGGGCCGTGTTCAATGTGTGATATCATTGGTTCCCTCGGTAAGTCTACCACCAAAAACTTCCCTCTAGAGCACTTATTAGTCTTGGTGATACACGGCAGCTGAAAAGTCCCTGGCGGAGTTCTCTACACCGTCCATCTCAACATCATTCACATTCCGCAGCTGTCGGTTTTGTGATTCCGATACGTGAACGCTTCGACACACCATATACTAATACGCGAGGGACACTAAGGAATGGGAAAATGCAAATCCCGGGCTCTAGAATCTTTTTATTGGCCCAATATGTCAGAGGATATTGAAAAACTTGTTGGTAATTGCGAAGTTTGTCTTAACTTTAGAAAAAAAATCTAGGGAACCAATATTATCACACACAATTCCCCAAATACCATGGTCCAAATTAGGTGGTGATATCTTAGAGATAACAGGAAAAAGTTATTTAACTGTAATTGAAATCCATTCAAAGTGGATTGAATTGAAAAACCACTAAGGATGTGTCAGAAAAACTAGAGGAAATGTTATCTGTTTTTGGTAGCCCTGAAGAGTTTATAGCTGATAATATGCACTTCAACAGTGCTGCCTTCAAATCATTTGCATCTAAATGGAATGTTAAGGTCACAACAACTAGCCCTAGATACCCTCAGGCAAATGGCCTGGCTGAGGAGGCAGTGGGAATATGTAAAAATATCCTCCACAAATCATATGACAGTGGCAGCAATGTCCTAATGGGCTTACTCGAGTATCGAAGTACTCCTATAGAGGGTATTGGCCTCTCCCCAGCCCAATCCTTCAGAGTCGCAGGCTGAAGGACAAGATACCCATTCACGATAACCTGCTGGTTCCAGAGGTGCCTCAAGGTGTTAAGGAAAAGTTAATGTATAGGCAGGAGAAACAAAAATCAGCCAACGATAAGCATTGCAGACCACTGCCAGATTTGCAAGCAGGAGACTCGGGTAGGAAGCAACAGGGCTCTGTTTTGGAACCTGTGGTAGTAGCAGGAAGGATTGACACCCCCAGATCCTATGAAGTCAAAGATACTCAAGGAAGATTTTATAGGCCAAATTGTCGTCATATAATTAGCATTCCCACATCCCAAGACAAGGGATACAGTAAAACATCAGATAATTATCTGAGTCGAAAAATTAACCACAGTACCCCCTCAGTCCTTAGACCAATAAGTAAAGTTGGCAGACCCAAATATTTAAGTGAATACGTGTGTACTCAAAAATATTTCATAATTGTATGTTATAATTATTTTATGTTCATTGAAGGTCATTTAATATATGTGTGGCCAAATATCTGAGTGAATATGTGTGTACTTAAAAATGTTTCATAATTGTGTTATAGTTATTTTATGTTCATTGAAGGTTATTAAATATTTGTATGCTATATTTAATTTATGCTCATTGATGGTTATTGTATATTCGCATGTTGTTTTCACTAGCTAGCCATTGATGTTAAAAAAATATAGAAAGGGGAAGATGTTATGCATGTTTAGATGGTAACCATAGACTTATTTTAGCTACCGGATTATTATTATCGTACGTTTATACAAAACACAAATGTTGGAGACAATTTGTTATTAACTAAAACAAAAATGGTTCGTTTTCGCACCTTTGGCCGAAAATGGGTTAAAAATACTTAAGCAACTCAAGTACCCGGAGTATAATTTCACCAGATATAACAATACCGGCGGTGGCAGATTTATCCAGAGGTACATCATTTCATGTTCAGCAATTTTAGCGTCAAATGGTAGTTTATAAAGAGTGGACCCCGTGGCACTTTTTGTTAGTATCCCTGCAACTGCCAATGTCGGGTTTCCCTTCATTCACCAATGTCAAACTGTCCTAAATGTTGCATAACTTCCGGAATTTCAGGGGCAGAAAAAGAAGCGGAATGCTTATTACCTTGCTACTAAATGCACTAAGATGCTAAAGCACTAAATGCTAATGAAAGTGATGTATGTTCTACAAAACTATCATGTATTCGCCAGTCATAGCAGCAACAACATGTGGACTTCAAAGTACATATTTATGGACGATGAAAAATTACTGAATTGAAAAAAATAATCAATAATTTTCCACATACCGTCCGATAGAATTTTTTTAACCAACGATAAGTAAACATCAATGCAAGATCTACAAAGTGTATATGGTGTATAGCTCTTGCCCTTACTTTTTTATATTAACAAGACAATGGATAGTACCCTGCGAAGCCCATTACACTATAACACTTCTACTTTCGAAGCTCAAATTATTTCTTCGAGTAACAGCGTTAAGGATCATCCAGGAACGGAATGAAGTCAAATAATACAGTATTTTTGACGTAAAAGAGCAATAACTACATACGTTCAAAGAAGTAGGCCATTTTTTAAGAATAATACTTAGATGAATGGTGTGTTTGATTTTTACAAATAACTTTTAGACTTTACGAACTCTAGATACCAGTGAGTCACAATCCCTGAGTCAACTTAATCGGTTGTGGCAATAAAAAGCAGCAAACGAGCCCATTACGTGTATAATTCAAGGTCTCTCAACAGCTTATCTCACGTTCAAGGCGTTAGTCTTCTGTTTATGTCGTCAAAACATGGGGATGGAAAATTTAACTTCGGGGTTACTCTAACAGCTAACCGAAAGGGAGGAGAGAACATGGCACGTATGTGCTATGTCCTCTCCTCCTTCTTTCCAATATCAAGCATTCCCTTGGTGATCGGGTTGGATATGTGGCTAGAGTACTGGCTCCCCATTCCGAGATCCCTGGTTTGAATCTTGTCAGGGACATATTTTTCACTGCTATACCGATCCGCACTTGAGTGTGTTGTGTGGAGAGCACTTCAAGTTCAGTATTCCATCCGTCATATGGGACGTGAAACAGTGTACCCCTTGGCGACCGTCGATAATATCAGCGCAATTTTAACGCCAAATTTCTCTGCATTTTTCCTCCGTTTCCTGAAAAATTCCTACCTCTACCTGAAAGACCGCCTTTTCTAAAAAGAACGTAAGTGACCTCAGAAGACGCTCGGCCTCCCCCCCACGAATAACTATATACCACTTTCTCCTTTCTACCATATACTAGTTTTCGTAGTCTGGCTATCGGGAAAAAGTCAGTCAGTATGGAATCTAGCTCCGAACCGCCCAAAGAGCAGTACCTATCTTTTGGAAAGTTACTCCTTGGTTATGTCTTTAAAACTTGTTACAGGGAAAGAAATAAAGCCTTTACATACAGTGAAACCTCGTATATCGACGATAATTCGTTCCTAAATCAGATTTGTTAACCGAAATCTTTTTTCACTGAATTGACATTTTTTACAAGGCATATTCGCGTCTATCGTGTTGATTTCGGGGAAGATATAAATTAATCGGACTCAAGTGACAATGATTCTAAAGAACATTTGTGCGAGACCGACAAACATCGTTATCCGGGTAACTAGTTATTGATATAACGAGTACACGGCTGTGGAACGAATATAATTTGGTTTTCATGCAGGATTTGATTGATTAAGTATATAAAGTATATAAATCATTATAATAGAGAAATGCCTTAAGAAATGTTACTGAGTCAACACGATTTGGAATCATCATCAGTAAGCAATCCTGGGATTGGTTGGACGCAGCTTTCCACTGAATACTTCTATCGGCTAATCCATTCATATGTAGGTATTTCTTCTTCTTCACATCCTTCATTACTTATTCCATATATATCATCCTATGCCTTACTCTGCCATTCTTCCCGTACACGTGTCCTTCAACCATCAGGCTCTCCTGTCTCAATATATGTCCGATTAAGCTGTCTTGTCTTCTTCATAGGATTTTCAAAAGACTCATCTTTTCTCCCACTCTTCTAAAGACTCCTCGTCACTTACTTGGTCGAATCATTTAACCTTCATCATTCATCTGCAGCACCACGTTTCGTATGCTTCCTCCCTTTTTGTCCACTGTCACCCTTGAGAATTACCTAAAGAATATTATATTGAGTCAACGCGATTCGTAATCATCATCTTCAGTCAGCAACCCAGCGATTGGTTTAAAGCAGCTGTCCACTCAATTCTCCCATCAGCTAGTCTCTTCATATTTGCAAGATATCACTGTATATGTTTGCGGAAAGAATTCAATTTGGTATTTTATGCAGGATTTGAGTAATTGAAGTGCTGAATTCGTCATTGTAGAGAATTACCTTAAGAATATTATACTGAGCCTACGCGTTTCGGAATACTTAAGTCAAATCTGCTACAAGGATCGGCTCGTGAGTTCCCACAAAATAAACAGTTTATGTTGAGAAAGGTTATTTTATTAGTTACCATAACGTAACTTCCTTCTCCGACTCTCCGGCTAGCATTAGGTTTCGATGCCGTCATAATTGCCGTAGACTCGAGAGGGGTTGTGCCTAAGGGTAGTCACGTCCGCCACCGTCGGATAGGTTGCTACCCAGCATTAGGGTCATGCGCAAGAAGCCGGCGGAGGGCCCGAGAAGGACAGCCTTCTGCATTGAACTTGCAAGTGCATCCGCTCGCGCCCTGCACGCTGGGATGCACTTGAGATTCTCAACCTGTGAGCTCTTGACACCACCAAGCACACCCACGATGAAGACTACCAGTTTCACAGAGTAAAGCGCGTACATTTTCCGGAGTTCACACAGCAGATCTTGATATTTAGTCCTTTTTTCAATATCCTTCGCTGCCATGTTTGTTTCGGCCGGTGCCAAAAACTCGATCACGAACATGGCATGAGAGATATTGTCGAGGAGAACGATATCAGGCTACGTCGCCTCAAATTGCCTGGTGGTGGGGAATGAATAATTCCACCAGATCTTACACTTATCGTTCTTCACGACAGACTCGATGACTCCAGGGGCGTAAGGCAGCACCGGATTCGCGTCTATGCCGTAATGGTGTCTTAGATGGTAATACAACACCCGCAGAGCTGAGTTGTGCCGGTTTATGTATGCGTTCTTCGCATAAAAGCTGCAGCCGGAGAGTAGGTGACCTAAAGTCTCCGGCTGCCTTCGGCACGCTCTGCATCTCGTGTCCGTCACGTTTTCCCCAAAGATGAGGCGACGGTACACGAGGGTGTTGATGGCACCATCTTGACACGCGAGCACGAATCCCTCGGTTTCGGACTTCAGACCTGGGAAGCGCAGGTTGGCGAACGTGAGCTCCATCGATAGTCCATGCGTTTCCAAGTTTCGATAGAAACTTCCATGCACGGGCTTCTCGGTATGCTTGTGTAGCAGGGTCTTTTGCTCCGCATTCTTAATTTCGAGCTTTAACACATCCGCCTTCAGCGACAAGATTGATTTGTCGCACGCTTCTCCGCTGGAAGTAAGGTCCAAGTCCAAACCGAGGCCGTTTGCTGCCCGTTTCGCTACCTGGAATAGGAACGCCCCTTTGCTACACTCTCGTGTTTCTTTACGAGCAGCATAAGGGGGTCCATGCTGTGGAACACGCGGCATGCCGTATTGAGGACTACTCTGTCATGAAGGCACTCCAGGATTATCAGCCCTCTACCACGTAGCTTTCTCGGGAGATACAATCTGGCGACGGAAGACTTCGGATGAAGACTACGATAGATGGTCATAATTTTCCTCGTTCCCATGTCCAGGTTTTGCAGCTCGTTGACATTCCATTTGATGCAACCGAAGGTGTAGAGCAGTGTCGGAACCGTGAAGGTGTTGGTCGCAAAAACCCTGTTCTGGCCAGACAGGTCAGAGCTCCAGATTCGCCTGAGAGTCTGCCTGTATTTGGCTGTAAGCCAGAAAGGTTATTATTATTAGTATTCTACGGGTGAAGCTAAGTCTGATTGGGCATTAAACTCTTCCAGCACCCGTAAGTTTCACAAAATGTCCCTCTTTAGCCCCTCATGCCCTTTAATTCCCACAATTTTATGCAAGCTACCCGTTCTTCTCCTCCCTCTTCCTTTGCTTACTGAACATTATGCCCTCAATAACGTCTTTCAAAACTCCATCGCATTAATTACCTTCTCCATCCACACTTTATACCTTTTCCTAATTCCATCAATCAAATTTCTTTCCTTTTTAAAACAGTAATAACGGAAAAAAATATATAAATTGACATAAGAATTCCTACCATCCAAGCCGTCTAAAGTATAAAAAATAAATCACGTATTATTAAAAAGCGAGTAAAAGATAGAAAGAAAGTCTACGAAAACCAAACAACAGGTTGATTCATTCGAGCATTACAAAATGCGACGGTGACTAATATGTCTATTGATCCGGACTACCTCAATTCCCCGAAGCAAGTTCCCAGTTTAGAAGGACTTTTCACAATTTAATCTCAAGCCAATGACGGCACATTGATAACTCAAATACATGGCATGTTTTCCAAGCATATTTTTGGAAAAAAAAGAATTTTCTGGCCCTTGAGAAAAATGATTGCCCATGCTGACCATGAAATAATGGAGTAAAAATACATTTATAACCTCGAAAATATACAAATATTCGAATTTTCCGGAGATTATGGGAATGGGTATTCCGCTTTCACTGTCATCGTAAAAAAAGGAAAAATAATGGCAGCCATTAATTTGCACTCAGGGTGAAGACTGAGTGAACTCGTGTGCGATAAGACATATTTCTTTTCATATTCGTCAAGGGAACTTCAGCTACCTCATATGAGGCAAATTAATACTGATTTATTCAGCTCAACTGACGTATTAAGTATATGCAAATTAACACTTATATATTCTCATCGCTACTCGGGGGTAAACCGACAAGCTAAAGGCATACATATAAAAGAATTGATTTTACTGTACTAAGAATTTAATTTCAGATACGGTGACGTTTTCTATACTCCATTAGAAAGTGATGTTTAATGCTCTGAAGCGATCACATGATTGGCAGAAAATAAATGAAGTAATTAAAAGTAACGATTGATTCAAATTATTTGATTAAGTGGATTATTCGGTATTAATTAAAAAAACGTTCATACTCATGCATTATTTATGTTATGCTCGATATAATTAACTTTTCATGAACTTCAGGGCTGAATATATCTTTGTGAGAAAAAATTCATGCTTACTGGCTGGCTGAAGTTGATAAATATCCAATCAACGTGTACTCTCACGGGAAATAAACGCTTGCGCTTGGATTATCAAAAGGAATGCGTCATTTTCATGGACGCAAGTACCTCATCCAAGATGTATACGCCTTTTTCAAAATATTTATGCTTAATCTTATTTAAGCAGCATATATTCAAATCATACAAAAGGGTAGAGGATATTGAAAAATGTTTTCGCCCAATAATCAATCGCTACATTCCATGTAAAATCAACGACCGTTCGTCTGTGATTTGCTAGAAATAATGGTGACAATAATTGCCAATAGGTTAAATACCAAACAATTATTTTATTTGATCAGTACATCTCCACAGGCCTTAAGGAAGCTTAAAGGGTACAAAAATATATAAATATGTATTCAATATCGCGCTCAAAAACTGAAGAGGCAAATATCGACGTTGAATGCAAGACAAGAATTTGAGGAGCATTGGAAACCCATTTTTCACCGAATAGGAATTTATTATTTTGCATAAGTCTTGATTTCTCTATCCAGCTGTCTTCGCATCAGCGGTTAGAGATTAACGGAAAAGCTTGCGTGACCAGCTCAGACCTTTACAACTCAAGTTCAAGCGGGGTATCTGGGGCGGAAGGCCGTAAACTACCCAAACCAAGGAGACCGATTCGACACATTTCGGAAGTCACATGCTCGAGTCTCGAGGACTCGGAGCAAGAGCAGAGGGGTGTCTTTGGAGGACTGACATCCTCATAAGTCAAGAAAAAAGCGGATCATTGAGTAATATGCAAGTGTGAGACAGAAGCTGGGAGTTAATCCTCAGTGCCGGAAGTAGGAGAAATGGCTGTCGTCACCGCCTGTTGAGGAGCAGAGGAAAAAATGCAACGTTGTCCTGCAGAGGAAACATGATTCGCTAGTTCCGTGCCACCGGGTCAATTTTGGAATGAATCCTACAAAGGATAAGACTTCCTTCGACGGTTTGAAATTTTCAAGGATACGCGGATAACGAATTGGCTCAAAATCGTCGCCCTTCAAGTAGCGTGTGCCTGATAATATCCGTCGAAATATCATGCCGCAGTAAAGAAATAAGGAAATTCGTCACGTATTTTGGTGCCAATGTTTGTGTATATTAAAAAGGTGTCTCTTTACCCATGGATTTGACACCTTTAGAATGTTAAAAAGTGGATTTAATATTTGCGCAATCAGCTCAATAACCATTTAGGGGAATAAAAGATGAGAGCAGAGCTCTGGCAACGATATTTCTTGGTAAATATCCGCCGCACTACTCCATATTAATGTTTATGCCCTCACGTGGTATACAGTTAGGACAAAGCACATGCTTCAGGGGAATTCGCTCACTTTTGTCGGAAATGAATACAGTGGAGAAGACGCTCTGCTCGGAAATAAAATTACGGGCAGCAAATTGTAATACACCACCAAATTCAGCGAAGAAAACGTTTGGCTGGGTGGTTGGGACGACTCATTCGAACTTTTTTCCATTGTTATCCACCTAAATTCCATAAGAGTTCGTCCTTTTATGTGTTCCCTATCCATTCCCATACCTATGTATATATGTATATACCTTGAGTGTGTTTTCAAATTGAATGGTTACATATATTGATGTCCTCTGGAGCAAGTCAAAACAAAAACTTTTCCATCGAAAAAAAATAATAAATTTAAGATTTAACTTAGCAGTTTTTGACAGAGATTCATGATCTGAGAAGCAATTTTTAATCACTAATATTTGTCAATAGTTTTTTTTTATTTTAAAGTCATGCATGCATAGATGAGGATGAAAGTTATCCAGTGCATAAGTTAACTGTTTCTTATACTTCGCCGGCAATTATCTAATTAGATAGTAAGGAGAAAGAATTTAAATCGCTCAATTGATATTTTCACCTCAGCTTCTTGAAGTGCGTGCAGTGGTTTCCTGCGCCCAGAGTGTCTCCAGCGTGGCATTATTTTGATCCGTGTGGTTCGCCTTCCAGGAAACCATCTTCCTCCGGCACGAGCAACCACGGCTTCGCCGATACCAAGTTGACCAAGGTGAGCGAGGAAGCGACAGCGCCGCACGCCAACGGCGGCCACACGGTGAAGTGCGAATCTGCGGAGGAAGCAGCGGAGAACGCCTGTTCGGAGGGGGACCAGGGGCCGGCCCTGCAAGAGAGGACGGAGGCGACAGGGGCGGCAGAGCCAGGGCCCGCGGCGGGTGACCTACAGCCGACGGTAAGTCCTCATCCGCGGCGCTGGGATCGCTGTTCCAGATCAACGTGATCAACTCCCTTTCTATACGTGACCTCACCACACCAATACTTTTGATGATGGCTATAACTGTATCATCTCGTCCCGCTCGCTTGTCTTATCGACAGTGGCATAAACTTCAATATCTTTGTGTGTTTTTTCGTGAGGACTTAAATAGGTTATTAGCTCATCGGATATTAAATTTTACTTTTTCAAGCATATCAATGTGTAACGTCTGATACTTGTTTTGTTTGTTTGGGAGATGTTAGTGGGTTGCTGGGGGAGTAAATGGTGGTGGTTGTTGCTTTCTTGTGGAGAGGAAGAGTAAAGGAGAGTCTGATAAGCAGCGTTTTCATTATTGAAATTAGTGTTCTCCCTTTGCCCGACGTTACAAATGAAATATATTTTTAATCATCAATGAAATATATTTAATTATCAATGAAATATATTTAATTATCAATGAAATATATTTAATTATCAATGAAAGGTATTTTATCGAAAAACATAATGACCAAATTTTCCTTTAGAATTCATATTTGCTACTCTTCACTTATAAAATAAAATGAACCTGTTTTTACATAGATCCTTCGAATTGCGGAGCAGAATTTTAGGTTTAGATCGCGTCCTTCCAGTGGCTGTACAAGAAAATATGAAAATACTTTTTTCTTCTTCATCCCAACCAGCTCTTTGAATTTCACTCCTCATAAACCTACCCCAGAGTTTCTTCCTGTCATGGATTTTATTCCAATTTAAACGCTCCATTTTCAAAATGGAAGGGGCTTACTTGCCTTACGTGCCTTCATGATAAGATTGTTGCGAAAAATATAGCAAATAAATGAACAGAGTCGGATATTTTGCGATAATTGCTCCAGTGATGACAGTTGGAAATCTAGATATGGCAAACGACCCCATTTATGAAATTCACATACATGATGATGTATTGACAGCTGAAACCAGTGGTTAGTGCAGAATACGCGGCTTCTTTACCGGTCTCACATTCTCCACCGTGCCCTTCCGCGTTATTCCCGCCTATTTGCTTCTGCTAAGGTCATCCGAGGCGGAGACGACACCTGAGTGCCGATTCCGAGGGAATGCGTGAAGGAGGCACAAGGAAACTTTTCCTCACTCCACCCCTTATCTGAGTGTGCGGGAGGATATGTATTAAGACTTGGCAGAATGGCACTAAGAAAGATGCAATAGCAAGTAGTAAGCCCGCTTTATCATTTTAACACAACTGACCCCCAATTCTGTTCGTAACTTCGGTATTATAATGAATAAAAACTTGTCATGGCACGACCAGGTTAATACCATTTCTAATAGAGTTCATGGAATATTATATAAGCTTAAAACTCAGAGAAGAATTGCACACTAGAAAAATGTTAATTACTACGATAATTTTTCCTCAATTTGATTACTGTGCTTTAGTACTCGGTGACCTTTCGCATGAACTGAGTAAGAAATTGCAAAGGCTGCAAAAGTCCTGCATTCGGTTCATTTTCAACCTTCGCAGGGACGAGCACATTTCCCCTTACAGGGAAAAGCTCTTTTGGATGGATATTCCAACTAGAAGGAAATATCTGCTGTCTGTCTTTTATTTTCTTTACTTCAAAATCAAAAACCGACATGCCTCCTGGATCTTTTTCACCATCCACCTGAAAGTAGGACAATGTTAACAAGAAGTAACCCATCCAGCCTTTACTTACCTACTCACAGTACTACAATGCACCACCATTCCTTCGTTGTTACATCTACCCACATGTGGAACACATTGCCTAATGAATCAAAACCTGCAGTAATTTGCACACCTTTAAAAACAAATGTTTTAATGTTTTACTTATGTTTAACCAAAATTCACGTAAATAATCATACTGAAATTTGTCTCTACTCTTTCTGTTAAACTGTTTCTACTGTTACTGTTAAATACTGTTTCTGTTCCAGTTAAAATACTGTTTCAACATTTGACTGAAATATTAAAATTTTGTATTTTGCTAGTGTTGTGTTGTTATTTTGTAAAACAATTGAATTATGTATGCTATTTTTGCTCTTGTGGCAACTGTATAAATTTCCATTTTATTTCTTTGTATTTGTTCCAGGGGACAGAATGTTCCAGAACATTAAATAATAATAATCCCTTCACGAGGCTCGAACGGACCTAAGGCTATTCAGTCACGACAGGGGCTGGCAAACTATTGAAACAGAACAGCCGAAATTGCATATCAAGCCTTTATAACATTTTAAAGAGCCTTTCCTAATAAGAATAATTTAAATATACATAATTATATCCTAGTTGAGAAAAAGAACAGCACTTCGTAATTCTCCTCACAACTTTTAATCACCCTACCGGTTTCGACTCATTCGTCTCATTAAAGAGGGACTGAAATGACAAAGCATTGGGAAGACCTTAAATAGTCGGAAGTGGAAGGAACGCTGAGGTGTAAATAGGTTGGAGGCTAAGATGGGAAGGGAAGTGGGTCATGGGGATACATCATAGGAGGTAGGGGGAATGTATACAAAAGGTTAGGTCAAATATTGGCGAATATCTTACGAATTGAATATTGGTTGTGGATAATAATGGGGTAAACAAGAACATTAGGCCAGCGGGGTACATTTAAAAACTCTCAAATCTTTTAAAAGGACCATATCAGGTGAACATCGTCGTTTAACAATTTAAAATTTCTCGAAGAAGTCAAGTTTAAAACCTTTATTATGGGCATCAAAAACTTGTGGGCTGAAGTTTCCCCGGTGGCTACTCTCTAAAAGATGTTTAGCGTGCATCAAAGTCTCATCAGAATATCTAACACGGTTCCTACTTTCATTTCCTCCGGTCATAAATCTTCTCCCAGTTTGGCCAACACACACTAAGCTGCAATCACCACTCTCCAACAAGTTAACACCACTTTTATGCTGTACATCAAACACAAATTTTTGTACAATTATCAAATACAACTCCAACAAGTACAAATTACAAATTAAAAATCTCAAACTTTTGTTCTTATTCTCAACTACGGAAAAAATCCACAAAGTAAAGGCCGAGGCTGTTTATGTCATTATATTGTTACTAAGTAGTGTTTTCTCATTTAAAGGGCCATAACAAGTTGGCACTGGCACAGGATACTACGATAGTTTTAGTTCAGATAGTTTCAAATAATTTTAATTTAGCTATAATCTTAATATGTTTAATTTTCATTTTTAATTTTACCTCAGAGCCAAGTCTCTACACACAAAGAACCACATGCGGCTCGCGTAATATGCCGACCCCTGGGTCACGAGATCATACGATGGCCAATAGCCTTGCAGTGCTTTAATACACAGAGGAAACCACAACGTTTTTACGTATTTTAGTAATGCTAGAGGATTGGATGAGTAAAAAACTTTAGCAATTTTCCACAATGTAATTTAAAATAATAAAATTACACAACACGTGTTTCGGCTTACTAAGCCATCATCAGGTGTACACTTATAAACTTCCGTGACAGCAGCGCAATATATAGGAAACGAGAAGGGGATGGGGATAGGGGAAATTGGTTGGGGGGGGGGGGGGAGAGGAGGGAATGACTAGATGGTGAGTAACGGGGGGGGGGGGGTTGTCAAGGAGAGAACTAAGGAAAGGAAGGAATAGGATGAAGCACTCTAAGGAGTTTGTCCTTGGGACTGTATTAGGTACGTGGTGGGTTATTTGAAAAAGGAATAGCTAACAATGGGGAATGGATTCGGAAAAGTTGGTCATTCAACAACAGGTTATTATCACTATGTATAATTTCCCACTGTTCCCATGCGTCCAGTCTTGGGCCTTTTCTTTCAATATGCAGAATTTCCGGAACAAAGAGGCAATGGTGCGATGTCTCCAGGAGGTGTTTGGCCAGCAGTGACGATTTGTCTCCCTTATCCACACACCTTCGATGCTCTTAAAGTCTGGTGGTAAAATCCCTGCCCGTCTGTCCAACGTAATATTTATCACAGCTGAGGCACTTGACTTTGTAGACGCCTGAATGGAATTTTGGGTCAATGGCGTCCTTGCTTTTGCACAAAATGTTCGATAAGGTACATGGATTGTAAAAACACACTTTAAATTTGTCCTTTGGGAATATTCTCTTAAGTTTGTAGGAGAGATTACCAACAAATGGTAGCCTACACCAAGTTCTTTTATCCGGTTCAAAAGCTGGGATAGCGGTTATTTCGGAAATAGCTTTTTTTGTGAGCTTTTTACGCAGGAGTTTGTTTATAATATCTCTTTTGTACCCATTGGACGTTTCAATGTGGCATATGATTTCCAGCTCTTTGTTGAATTCTGGGTTGGAGAGGGGTAGGCTCACTACCCTATGGATCATCGTTTGGAATGCCGCAAGCTTGTGTGACATGGGATGGCAAGAGTCTGCTGGGATTACTAGGTCGCAGAAGGAGGGTTTTCTAAATATACCAAAATAATGCTTCTTGTCCACTATTCAAATGCCTAGATCCAGGTAGCTTAAATGTCCCTCTGTCTCTTTTTCCATAGTCATGTTGATTCTAGGGTGTTGGGAGTTTAGCACTCTCAGGAAACAATCTAGTTGACGATCGCTCCCTGTCCAGCAGCACAGAATATCATCCACGTACCTATAAGAGTAGAACACATTATTTAAGAGTGGATTTGCAGATTTGAAGAAATTGTTTTCGAAATTGCTCATGAAAATTTCGGAAAACAGTGGGGAGAGAGGGGATCCCATGGCTAGACCCTCCACTTGTTTGTAGTATCTGCTGTTGAAAAGGAAGTAATTTTGGTTCGTACACATTTCTAAAAGCGATAGTATTTCCTCTATTATGATTGGATTTGACCCGGAATCCTGTAGCAAGCATTTGGCTAAGTGTAAGGTTTCATTAACTGGGACAGAGGGAAATAGGTTTGTCACATCGAAAGAGACTAATTTTGAGTTCGCAGGCACCTCTAGGTTATTTAACAGTTCCGCTAATTTATAGGAATTTGGGACGGAATACTTGGATGAAAAATTCGTGAAAGAGCGGACGTCGTTGAGTGTTGAGGCCAATTTATCCCCATCCCCTTCCCGTTTCCTATATATTGCGCTGCTGTCACGGAAGTTTATAAGTGTACACCTGATGATTGCTTAGTAAGCCGCAACACGTGCTGTGTAATTTTATTATTTTAAATTACATTGTGGAAAATTGCTAAAGTTTTTTACTCATCCAATATGTCTAAATTCCACTACGTGACGCCTTATACTGTGATCTATAATGCTAGAGGAGCTGAAAGGCGTGTAGTTACTAGATTTAAAACCAATGAGGTGGAGACCCCAAAACAGTGAAAACCCATCCTCCGTAAAGAATCTCTCCCTAGGTCAGAGGTTCCCAAACATTTTTGCACTACACCCCCTCCTGTTAAAATGGAAACCTTCCACGCCCCCCTTCGCAGTAAATTTTGTGGGCATGTGAAAAAAAACAAGTATTACATTGAAAACAAAACATGCATTTTTAATATCACAAAATACAACATTATATGTTTCAATTTAATGAAATACTGTGAAGAGAAAAACATCGTCAAAAAGCTATCTATTTTTGCTATAAAAGAGTTTTATACAAGTGGATTGTTATGTTTTCTAAACATCAAGGTTGATTTTAAAAATTTACACCATAAAATTACTTAAGAAATGTATGGATTTTTTTTACTTCGAGATTTTTATTTTTAACTGATCTCGCGCTCACGCCCCTCAGTTTGGGAACCCCTGCCCTAGGTGAACCCCTCGCCTGCCAAGCCTAACGTCACCGGTTCGAATCTCGCCCGGGTGGGTTCTCCACCCAGGGTATGGGCGAGCGTGTACTCTCCATTGCACAACACAATGCGCATTAAATCAATTCTACCTTCAATCTCCTCTCAGTCTCTGGAGACGGTCGCGGAGGAGCGAGAGGAGGACCTGACGCCCTCGTTGGAGGAAGCGCGCCTGGGGGCAGAGGAGGAGCCCGGGGGCGGAGGACCAGGGGGCGGAGGACCGGGGGGCGGAGAGGGGGGACCAGGGGGCGGAGAGGGGGGGCCAGGAGGCGGAGAGGGAGGGCCTGCGGGTGAACTGGGGGCGGCGGAGGACCCCCAGGCGGAGGCGGAAAAGCCCCCGGACGGGGGCGGGCGGCCCCCGGAGTCGCAGGGGGCGGCAGAGAAGGGAAGGAGGGCGGAAGGGGGCAAGAAGGAGAGGAAAAGGGCCGCCGAGTCTTCCGGGAAGAAGTCCTCCGGTGGTGCTGCCGCCTCGCGGCGGCCCCACCAAACGAACGCGCCATCTTCCGACGGCAAGAGACGGGTCACGACCAAGATCCGCGCGCACGAGAAGTACTTCGACTACAAGTACTACGTGTTCGGCCACAAGTACAGTAGTAAGCAGCCAACGACAGAATAGCGAGGGCAGGTGGTCTGCCCATAAAATAAACATCCTGCTTGGCATTTCACTTCACTCCCACGCCTATCATTCTTCTTTTGTTTACATTTGCAACTTCTGCCTGTCCCGATCGCTCCCAGCCTTTGCATATAGACCTCTGGCACGTTTGACATCGAATATTCTTCCTTAAAGCCGTTGACGGAGGTGGTAGTTTAAAGTCATGACGTAATGGTTCTGCAAAGGCCAAAAATTCATACTGCACTTGAAAATATGCGATGAAACTTTTTTCTTAATTTTCCGGTAAATTACAATAAAAACTGCTGAAATACAACGTCTCCCACTGTTAAAAATGCTTTTATTTGCGTAAAAAAGTAACAACTGCAGTAAGGGTAAGCTGTATGGAATTGGTTGGTAAATTACACCAACTCAATTAATGTAATCATGATATTCCAAACTCTATAGCTTAAAATGTAAAAAAATTGTTGAAAACAGCATACATCTCAAGGGTGCTTTACTCTGAAAATAGTTTGAGGCAAGTATAAAATAAAATTCTTAATCTCATCAAACTACTTATTCTCCAGATCGAGCTCTTTAATTAGTTAATGTTTGGGCATTTAAGTGGGAATATGAATCGGGTGAGTAATTCTCTATCGTATTTAGAGTACTGTGTACCATCTGTCCATCTCACTGAATTCCAGGTGAGGTTGTATTGCGGCATACCTCTTTCAGAAAACACAATAACTATGATCCAGCAGAAATTCATTAGAAAAGGTGCTAAACTTGAACTCTAATGCATTTCTATATGTAATGTATCAATTTTGTATGCCGAGGAGCCTACCATCTCCGTGAGTTTAATGTCTGTCTTCAGCAAAACCCGAAAAACCTAATAAAACCTAAAGTCCTAATAAACTCAGAAAAACTTCATTATCTTAGAGAAAACCCGATATCGATCAATATTAAAATTTGCTTGATAAACGCCATATGCGATATGAGTCTGACATCAAATTAGTTTTCGTGCTCGCTTACTGTCGCAGTAACTCTTTCGGAAAAAATCCAACCAGAATGAAATAACGGACACATTTGGAGGGTCGCTATTTGTTGGATTAAGTTTTTATTCAAATCATTGATACAACCATTCTCTTTCGTGTTCAATATCGTTATGCCCCGAATCCTCGTTATCAACAAACTATTTCCCCCATGACAACCATGGAAAAACAAAACATTTATTTTAATTTGATCCGCGATTATTATTTAACAAATTTACTTTGCTTCAAATTCCTCCTTTCGCGTGACAAATTTTAAATAATTAAACTCAAGTTTGGAATGTGCTTCTTCATTAATGCTTCGCTGACGTCCTTGGTCAAAACATCAGTTTCCAAGTCTGCTGAACCCACGTGATGAAGAACCACCTCACCATTTTTGATTTCATCCTTGACAAAATGATACATTCTTCTGATGTGCTTGTTTTCTTTGTTGATCTTCTCATTGTTATTCCAATTCAATGCTGATTGACTGTCAGTTCGAACTTTTATTGGTCGTTCAACAACTTCAAATTGTCCCAGCTCTTCTAACAACTCTGTCAACCAGATGCCCTCACAAACTCCATCACATAATGCCACCAACTCCGATTCCATAGTTGATAAAGCTACCATCTTCTGCTTTCCGCTTCTCCAACTGATCAATGCGTCTCCAATCTTCACTGAATATCCGCCAAATGATTTCGAATCCAAAGTGGTACACCAACTGGCATCTGAACTAATCTCCAGTCTTCCAACTTCTCTGCCAATCTTCAAACGATACCCTTTGGTCCCCTTCAAATATCTCAAAACTCTCTTCAACGCCTCGTAATGAATCATCCTTGGATCTTTTGAGTACTGCGATAGTTTGCTGTAGGTGTATGCCAAGTCCGGCCTCGTCCCTCTCACCAAATATCCAATACATCCAAGTATTTCTTGGTACAAATCCTTGTTTGCTTTCTCCGAATCTTCGTAATCGTCAAGTTTGACTCCACTTGCTGCTGGTGTCTTCACTCCATTGCAATTCTCCATTCCGAATCTCTCAATAACTTCTTCGATGTAGCTTGATTGTTCCATGATAAACCCTTCTTTTTCTTCTTTGATTTTTATTCCTAGGAACTTCACTTCATCCTCCTTTGACACCTTAATCTTCAATTGCTTTTTCAGTTTTTCCACCAGTTGATCAATCTTCTTTTGACTGTCACCAACAATTATACAGTCATCCACGTAGCATCCAATTGCCAAAAATCCCTTCTTTGACTCTTCGACAAATACACGTGGATCTGCTTTACATGGTTTCAATCCCAATTCCTTCAAAATTCCAGATAATTTCTTAAACCAACATCTTCCTGCTTCTGGAAGTCCATATAAACTCTTCTTTAGTCTAAATATCTTCCCTTCTTCAATGTTTACTCCTTTTGGTGGATTCATGTACACATGCCTGTCCAATTCTGCGTTCAAGTACGCTGCTTCGACGTCAATGAACTCCACTTTGTAATTTTTCTTCGCTGCAATTGCCAACAGTGTCTTCAATGACTCTTGCTTCATCACTGGACTGTAAGAGCTTTTGTAATCCACTCCCATTCGCTGTCGTGAACCATTAGCTACCAGTCTTGCCTTGTATACTTCTGCATCTTTGGTTCCCTTTTTCTTGAAAACCCATTTGCTTTGAATTAATTTTACCTCTTTTGGCTTGTTAACAATTTCCCAAGTCTGATAATTTTTCATATTTTTCAATTCCTTGTTCATTGCTTCAATCCATTTGATCTTGTCCTTGGACTCGATTGCTTCTTTGTAGTTCCTTGGATTGATTTCTTGCACCATATTGACAATGCAATCGGGCTCCTTCTTCTCTCTCGTTGACCTTCTTACTCCTTGTTGTCTTAATTCATCTTCTATTCCTTTTAATTCTTCTTGGTGTCTCTGTTTCAGGACATCGTTCGTGTCACCTTTTTTTCTCCCTCTTCTTCTCTCTCCAGCTTGAACAATTACCAACGGATTTTTATGAGATGAATCATCATCACTGTCGAATTGTCCTTGAAAATCTTCAACAACGTCATGGATAATTCCTGAATTGTTTTCTTCCTCGTGTCGTTCGTCTCGATTCTCTTGCCTCTCAATTGGGATAAAAACGTAGTTAGTCTCGTCATAACCAACGTCTTCTTCCTTCTTCTGAAAACCCATTTTTTCTTCAATGAACTTTACGTCTCGACTCTCGTGAATCTTCCTGTCACTCAAGTCAAATACTCGGTAGGCTCTCCTGTTCTTCGAGTATCCCACGAACACAGCTTCCTTTGATCTCACGTCAAGCTTCTTTTTTTGAACATCTTCATTTCTGTAGAAGACCTTGCAGCCAAAAACTCTGAGATGTCTGACCGATGGTTTCTTGTTTTTCCAAATCTCAAGTGGAACTTGATCCCTCTTCTTCGTAGGTGAAAGATCATGCAAGTAGCTCGCAGTCCACACGGCTTCTGCCCAAAACATCAGTGTTAATCCAGCTGCAATGAGTAACGTTCGAGCCATTTCCACCAACGTTCGATTGGCTCTCTCAGCAATTCCGTTGCTCTGTGGAGAATAGATCGTCGTTCTCTCGTGCTTGATGCCTTTCTTCTTGAAATATTCTTGCAATGTGTCGTTGATAAATTCCGTACCATTGTCTGAGCGAAAATTCTTGACCTTTTGTCCTGTCTCGTTCTCTTTTCTCTCAATAAACTCGATCAGTTTATCGGCAGTTTCACTTTTACTCTTCAAAAAATCGACGAAATATCTTCTGCTGTACTCGTCCACAATAGTCAGCATGTACCTACTCCCTCCAATTGATTCTTGTTGCATTGGACCACACAAATCCGCGTGCAGTCTTTCCAAGATCTGCTGTGCACCTTCGATTTCGACTTCTTTGAATGGTGCTCTCGTCAGTTTCCCTTGAATGCAATCCTCGCAGTTGTCGTCCTTGATCGACACATTTTCGAGTCCTCTGACAAGATTCTCTTTCGCCAATCTAGAAAGATAATTATTGTTAATGTGACCAAGCCTCTGGTGCCATAAATTACTATTTATTTCGCTTGTGCTAAAGCAAACTTCTTTCTTCAGCTCTCGTTCATCGCTGTCCGTGCTCATTCGAAACATAAAAGCATCTGCTTCAAAGATCCCCTGTGCAACTAATTCTCCTGTTTTCTTGTCATAAATTCCAAATCCATCTTCATCAATAACTATTTTCTTGCCCATCTTGACCAGACTTGGAACTGACATCAAGTTGCTGTTTAAATCTGGAACATAAAGTACGTCTTTTATAGTTAATGCTACCTCACCATCGTCAAGATAGCTGGTTCCTTCAATTTCTCCTCGAAATTCAGCGTGAATCTTTCTGCCTGCTTCAGCCGTCACGATCTCCACATTGTCTTTCCTCTTATTAATCAATAACTCCTCTTGATGAGTCATGTGAGATGTGCACGCCGAATCAAGCATCCAAGTGACTCCATTTTCTGCATTTATCTTGTGATGCTCCCTCACTTCAAATGCATGTTGATTCTTGCCTCCTTTGAAAATTCCCTTGAATTTGCTCTTATTCTTGTAAAAATCCTTTGAATTTTCTTTAGTCTCAATTGAATTCTCCTTGTCCTTGTGCCAGCAATCACGAGCAAAATGTCCAATTTTGCCACAACAGAAACATTTTTTCTTAGTCTGCACCTTCGCCTTAAAAGCCTTGACCTCTCCTTCATTGGTTGATTTCTTGTTTTTCTCCTCATATCGCAAAAGTGCTCCTCTCATGAATTCGAAATCCACCGTTGGATTGGAAGAAATCGCTGTTGCAACTTCACTGAAACTCTTTGGTAGACCCTCGATTACGTACATAATTAATTCATAATCTTCAATATTATTACCCATTTCCTTAAGTTGAGTCTCTAATGTTTGAGCTCTAGTTAAATAACCGTCAATGCTTTCTTTCTCTAATTTTTCTAATTTAGCCAATTCAATCATTAACTGAGTCTTTCTATGTTTCTCAACACCGTCATGACGTTTCTTTAACAAAAGCCACAACTCTTTTGCATTGGAAATACCTTGACATGCTAACGCCTGCTCCGCCGAAAGTGTCATAATGATCAGCATGTTGACCTCGTCGTTCTTCTTTGACCAGGCTTCCCACTTCGCCACAGCCGCTGCATCAGCACCATTCTTCTCTGGTTCATCACCGAAAATGATATCTTGATACAATCCTTTCGCCTTAAGAACTGCAACCAATCTCATGCTCCAAAGTCCATAATTCTTGTTTGTTAGAGGCTCGATTCTTGAAACTCCAAAGTCTGACATTTTCCCTTGTCACTTTTCTTGACCTCCTGGAAATTTCACTCGTGTATCTTATAACCACGCTCTGCTACCAAATTGTTGGATTAAGTTTTTATTCAAATCATTGATACAACCATTCTCTTTCGTGTTCAATATCGTTATGCCCCGAATCCTCGTTATCAACAAACTATTTCCCCCATGACAACCATGGAAAAACAAAACATTTATTTTAATTTGATCCGCGATTATTATTTAACAAATTTACTTTGCTTCACTATTATACTTTTGCAATTGACCTCCAATTGAGTCAAAGTTACGGTAGGAGTGAGGAAGTTATCTTGGAATCCTTTCAATCAGCACCATGTGATTACAAATCTAAGATAGAAGAAGGGGAACCATTGTAGTGGTACTTACAGGAATTCAAAACTGCTTTTTTTCGGAAGCAATGTCTTAGTGGTAAGAAATCTAAGTAAGGATTTACTGCATGAACCCCTGTGGTCCATGCTAATATAAAGTTGTCGTATTTCCCATTTACTCCTCAATTATTACTGTACCTCTTCCTGGCTTTCATCCTAAATCCATTGCTATTAATTGCAGACGTTTTTCATAGAGTTTTTCAGAGATACGATTGATGCGTTACACAGAACGCTGTTTGAACTCATTATTCGCATTCAGTTAGGGTTATTAATCCTTAATATAAATTCCAACTATTTTTAATTAAATTCCAACACATTAATTCTGCCTCAAATTACTATTGGCCTCCGCTTGCCTTACCCAACAGCAACATTCCTGCCTATTCCTTCACGCAGTCGAGTTTACTAACGTATGCATGTTTTGCTGCTGCACATTTTACTTTTTCCACAAATTCGATATATTTACAATACAAGTGTGTTTTTTGCAATGCCTTCTCTTTTTCTATCAATCTTAATTTTAGTATTGATGTAACGATATAACTTCAATATGAATGCGAAAAAATGTAAATATTTATTGTGAAATAAATTAATACCTCTCATAGTGCTTAATATGACTGAGGTAAATAATCACATTCCACCATGTAGCATAATCAAGTATCAACGATCATTACAACTTGTTGAGTAAAGTAACAAAAATGGGTATTTAAGTAAAAATGATCTTCAATGACTCATACAATATTTTTATGCCAAGGAAATGCAAAAAATTAAAATTTTATGGGTTTTGCAGAAAGAAGAAAGCTTGCAAAAAATTCTGATGACTATGAAACAAATGTATTTGCATTTAAACTTCATGGTAACACAATGTGCAATGACGAACATTGCATATATTATCCCCAAACTTAGGAAATCCGCAGTTAAAGCTTAATATTAATTTATACATTTTAACTTACTTATGGTTAAGGACTGATACTAAAATTTTAAAATATGTCAAAGTTGCTGATGCTTTGCGAAAAATTATTATAAGGGGGCAAAGATCCTTATGAAATTAAGTTAAGGTTGTTACTACTATGTTGCGTGCTATCTCTCAATATAACTACCATCGCATAACACTGCCATCTCCATTTGGAGTGATATTTGTTCGATTGTCTTTTAAGTTAGCGGTGACGTTAATGCTATGATTTTATGACTATTAGACAGGTATTCCTTCTCAACAAAATTGGTCAGAATAAATAGAGTCGCCAAGTGAAAATTCTGTTCTGTGGTTCCATCTACTACATTTTCAACAAAAATTGGACAATCATGCAACGCTTATTGAAATAAGTCAAACAAATGGACTGAGTAGTAAATATTTAAAAATTACGATAAACATTTTAACTTCCTTTTCCAATAATTCTAACTTTAATCATAATTAAGTAATGACAGATCCGAATCCTTAGGAGCTCAAGTTTGATTACTTGAAGATTGGATCGGGAATGCCTTGCATGATACCACTCAGATCAAATTGAGAAGAGTAATTCTTTCAGAGATATTATAAACCATTTCAAACATGGTACTGGAACAAGATACCACTCAGATCAAATTGAGAAGAGTAATTCTTTCAGAGATATTATAAACCATTTCAAACATGGTACTGGAACAATGCCTGCAACAATAACGTTAAGCATAAAATTGGGAAATCATTCTTCCAGAAAGTAAAAATGAGGCTATCAAAGACTACGTTATCTCCCTTAGGATACATTTTAAAAGTTTAAAATGGTTACATTCAATACAAATTCCATTCAATAAACTTTTGATATCGCATATTTTGAAATTGGCTAACTGTAACATTATGTAAGTGGTACCATCACTAAATACCAAAAAGTGGTAGTAATGGAATCTATAATAACAGACATTGTGATAAAATTAACATAACACCCGAGATATACTGCGACACTTAATCCCAATCTGCTCACACATTACTCTTTTTTTCTCATGTGGTAATAACTCTCCCCCGCTGTTTGATAGATATTGACGCTCAATGAATACCACATCTGAGAGATTTAACTTCTTGCATATCATCCAAAATAAATCAAACTATAATTAATCGTCAGTCAGTTGGATACAGTAGTTGAGACAGCGTTTTGCTTAAATACCCTACGTTATGAATTTCTGAAGAATTACATTAGGATAAAAAGTTATTGTTTTTACAAAATAAAATGAATTTTCACGAGCTGATACTAATACTACTAGTGTTCAACGGCAAATAATCAAAGGAACAACGGGGCTAAGGTTTCAAGAGCTAATTTACAGTATATACAGGTATCGCTGCCCAACTGTCAAAGGGATTAACATTTTTTTAAAAATACGCATTAGAATAAGACTCATTGAGATTAGTTTAGCACCGTTAAGATCACTAAAGTACGAGTCACTTCGGTGCATTTAAGGAGCCTGACAACAGGTGCTACTGAAATATGAGACGTTTAACCATTTGTTTGATTTTAATGCCAGCCAAGTATAACCTGGTATGACACTGTTTTATATGGGTGATAAAGTATTAACGAAAGGGTTTCCTGCTAAGTTTATCAACTTTGTCCATGGATGCGCAAAAGTCTAGCCAGCCATATATTTATTTTATTTACCATATTCACAGAAAATTTCCTCCCACTCCCCGCTATCGAATTCATATATCCTAAGACCCTGCTAATCACCCATTCCCCGACTCATTATTCCACCTAACACTGTCAAGGAAAAGGTATCCTTCCATCTCCGAATGATGAAGTAATTATTTAATTTCCCAGAAAAATTAGTTTCTTTCGCTAACCGAAGGAAGCATCCATCTATATTTAAGCAACAACATCTACAAACAGGCTAAATGCCAGAGAGAAACATGGGGAGTAAAACTTACGATCATAATATTATCCCGCAACTGACGAATGAAATTGAGCTATCACCTTGACGAAGCAGCTGCACAAGATATCGCGTTGTAAGTCCGTTGTAATTGAGTTGTAAACGTGTAGTAACAGACTTTCAACGGTTCACAGCGCTCTTCCTTTATAACTCAATTCCAACGTAGTTGAACTGCATTTGCAACGTGATAAAGCGCGTTGTAATCCTGTTGTGAGATCATCATTAGGTACAACGCACTTTCGTCCACCCTCAACAACGCAGTTGCAACTCGAAGCCAACGCGGTTAAGCGCGTTGTAGGTCAGTGCAGAAAACGTACTTGCAACGCACTTTCTCGCGTAGCCCGCAATGGATTCGTAACATGGGAAAGCTCGCTGTAAAGTTTGTTTTTATGGAGTGCCATGCTATTGAAGAAATTCTTATTTTTCTCTCCTGGAGTTGATATAACATCAGTTATTTATATTCACAATGGTCATGCAAAAATTTATCCACAAAATGGTTATTTGGGAAATGCTTTAAGAGCGCAAAATACCTCAGTGGCTATCTTTTAGTAAGTTAATAATCACGATCGAATGAATGCCAGCCAGCAGCTGTATATATATGGCCTCCCGAAAATATCACAAATGACGGGAAATACGTCGTATGAACTAGGTGAATGCTAGGATAGAAATGTAGCTTAGCAGTTATTTCTGAATGAACGAGAAAAATGCTTAGTACAAAAAACTGTATTAACCATTCAATTGGCTACATTGATAGAGAGCCACGTACAGTTGTGCACACAACATATACGATAATCGCAACGCGGCTGTAACGCGCTTACAACGCGATTTTTCGAACATAGAAATGGGATTACAACGTACCCACAACACACATACACGATGATGGCAACGCGGTTATAACGCACTTACAACGCATTTGCAACGCGTTTACACCTGACTCTGTCCAAATTTTACAAGGTTACAACGTACTATTCGAGGTAACAGAAACACACTTCCAACGAGTTTACAACGCGGTATAGTGCCTTTAGAACAACGTACTTGAAACGCACTTTCTTCGTCAGGGCATTCATTATACTCGTCTTTTCTCTCTACCCCTCTCTCGCTATCTATGGTGAATGTCTTAATATTAAATTCCTCACGTAAAAAATTATGAATCAATTTTAGCACCTTCGTAAATAAGACCCTCTGAGTGGTAGGACGCCCGTTATGATGAAAGATCATCATATATCCCTAAAAATGTTGGCAGGGAAATATGAACACAAACTCAGCGTGAACGAATCGAATTCCTTAAAAAGAAATTTTTGAAATTTGAAAATATAGACAGACCCATCCAAATTTCCGATCTGCCACGCCAGAGCATGAGATTTACGGTGAGAGATCACGCGATAGGACTGAATATTTCTATGGCTTTCAATCATCGGGGGAGATTTTTATGGATCATTTCTAATTATCCCTAGCTTTCTTGAAAGTGTCACCCCTTGTCCAGGGGCTCTCTTCAAATGAGCGTACTCTCTCCCTTTCTCTTTATCCTGCCTCAAATACCGATCCTTTCCTTCTTCTTCCTCGGTTAGATTTCAATTTTTCCACTACAGCGGCCTACAATCAGACTCATAACGGCCTCCAGCAATTTCATTCCTCCCGCGAAACAAATTTAGCAACCATTATTGCAGTAATGCAACTCCAATATCCTAAAAAATCTTTATTGATCTTTTATCAACATATTTTATCAAGATCCGATTATAAAATAATGTAGGTTTAAATAATCCTTTAATAAAGACCTTTTTTAATTTTCCCCCTTGAAATAAATACACCTTTTTCTCATAGTTTGACCACGCAAAGTTCAATACCCATTTTTGCAAATAATATCCAAATGTTTTGCATATTTTATTTTCCGATATCTTACTTTTATATTTATTTCAAGTTCTTTTTACTCAGAAATCATTATCTAGGTAATTCAGTGATTCAACTTCATATTATCTTCCGTACACTGCTTTCCTAATTGCCGTAGCAACTGTTGCATTCCCACGTTTGGCTGAGAACTAACGTTCGGGTACCAGAAAAATCTGATAACGTAGAGCAAATGTTTTCTTCCAGTACATAATTGGCTCTTGTCTCTGTTCTTTCAAGTCCCTTCCACGCTTATTACTATTTCCTCCTACTTTGGTATGACTAACAACCGCAAGAGAAAGCAGAAAATATTGTCTTACACATTTCGTCACCAATAGATGATCCCACCTTCCTGCCTTATCCACTTCCCGCCTTCCCTGTATTTATTTGAATTAGTTTTCTACCGGTGAAGGCATGGAAATTGACTTCTTCCCACGAATCCTACATTTCACACGATGTCTCTCATAACATCCTCATGTTTCCCATCTCCCATCATTCTTTCCTAACTACCTGTTCTTCTACTTCCTCTACTCCACTTGCCCAACTATTCCCTATATCCCTTCCTTCCAAAAACCTTCTCCCTTCATCACCTTCTCCATTCACACCTTGTCTTTTAATTTTCTCTATCAACTTCCTTTCCTCTTCTATTAACTTTAGTAATTCATCACTCATCCTCCTTTTGACCAACGTTTTTTCTCCATACCCATATTTTAAAAGCCCTAAGTCTATTTTCATCTTTTTTCCTTGAAGTTCAGATTCCCGCAACACGAAGCTCAACGTTCCATATTAGACTTTTCACTAAACTTTCCTTTACGTCCCTACTTTACGGCCCTATCATCACCTCTCACCGATGATTGCAAACCTCTTTGGCCAACACAATTCTCTTTCTGATTCCAATGCGACTATATTCCTTTATCTCCTACACACTACCTAGGCAGCTGAATTCCTCCACATGGTCTCTCTTCTGACCTCCTACTTTTCCTCTTAGTATATGTTAAAATGTACCGGTGATAACGGACAGCCCTGTAGAACTCCTCTCCCTATTACCACCAATCCGATTCTCCATCATAGATTGTCATTTGCGCCTTCTGTGCCATGCATATATTCCGGATCGGCCTCCTGACTTTCCAATCTACCACTATCTTCCACAATTTTCCCAGTAACTTTTCCCACCTCACTCTGCCGAACCCGTTTACGAAATCAACAAAGCTCGCGAATACATCCTTATTGTATATTCTACATTTCTCTCCACTATTATTCTCAATTTTACAGTCATATCCGGAGTTTAGGGCTGTCTCCTTGGGAAATTCAAGCTGATCCTCACAAATATTCATTTGCTCTCTTTTTTATCCTTCTGTTAATTATTCTAAGCCTGCCGAATGAGAAATACAAATCATCATCATATACTCTTCACGTTCCCTTGTATGCCATGCATTGAGTAGCCTTGACGGTTGCAGGTTGTCCACATCATAAAAATGAGTTATGTTGTTAGATAATATTATTGTCAAACCTGGAACCTTGTACCCTGACGGGTAACTATTGCATGCCTCTCCACTGAGTGCTTCGTGAGCTCTACCCACGCAAACCAGACCGACCTTCGAGTCAAGGTTTATCACAGATCACCCAGACCTTGAGCTCCACTCCGATTGAGCGATTTCATCGCAGTCAGTCGTTTCATTGCCGAAATAATCCGCCCGTCTGTTGAGGAACAAAAAAGGTTTTCATTCATCTGAGAATTAGAAGGATTTCAATTGTTTCTCATGAGAAGCGGTCAATTCAGTCTCTTTTCCTGGTAACGCCTGGACTCAGTTTTGACACGCATGATTAAAATTAGCCATTTTTGTACGGACATTATGCAAAAGATGTGGGTACTACTATTCCCGTTTTGAGAAGTTCATTAGAGCTTATTGAGATGAGGAACAACGGCGAAACAGCTGCCAAGCCATGACTATGTGTAGAAAAACTATTTACAGCCGGGTTGTGAAAAACCACAAAAATATCTTGATATCTTTCAAATCTTAGTTCACAATTGCTTCTCCAAAAGTTACATATTCTCTTGAAGAGCAATATCATGTTCCCAAGGGATGTATTTAATCCAAAATGTATTTGGAAATATTCCGGCGGTCGAGACCTTACTCTAAAATAGTTTTATATTCCTTTGAAAAAACTAAAGCTCATAATTTAAATGGATGGCTATCACTCAACTCGGTTACTTTCCTCTTGTGGAAGGACTAAGAGTCGACTATTCAGAATCTCCACTACAGTCTCACTTCTACTGCTTACGTAATAAATCTCTATTGTATATTCACCTTGATATGGTTCTATGTGGTATACACATACTTCTAAGCGTCAGGCTGTGAAGTAATACCACCTTTGCTGGTAGAAAATCGTAGGTTGAAATTTAGACGTAACCTCTTATGTAAACTCCAAAAAAATATTTTTACTGATGAGGCTAGAGACATTTTGCGAACTCCAACTTGCTATGGTAGAGTGGACCATGAACGTAAATTTAGGCAAATTGAATGGCGAGCCGACAGAATTAAGATTCTGTCGGCTCATTCTTTCTTTCTTCACCCACTATTAGGGATGGCTGTAAATATATTCAATAGCAGGTATACAAGTGAATCAATGGATAGCATAGGTAGCTGCATGTTGGTATAAAAAATTTAAGCTTACTTAACTAACAGCATGTTAATGCATGCTTGCTTTTCTATTTTTATCTTTTTTTCAATTGTTGTGCTCCGACGAGAATATAGCTAACCCCCCGCCACACACCTTTATGGTGGCTTGCAGGGTATTATGTAGCTATACTTGTTTGTATGAACGATTCGACTCGTAGTAGAGATTTCATGACGTAGGCAGTAGACGTGAGACTGTAGTTGAGTTTCTGAATATGGGCCTAAGTGTCCGAACAAGCAGCGCCCCGTCGCCAGCTCCCGAGGCGATCTTTGGCGTCGCGACGCTGATTGGACGCCGGGGACGCTCCGGCCCCAGGGGGGAGGGTGCCCCCCTATCTACCGCGCGGATCTCGCCGCGTCACGCAATGCCAAAGGGCACGCACGCCCCTTGCAAAGGCCGCTAGGGCCCTCCCTCGGGATTTCCGCATTGACCGCGACGACGACGGGGAGAAGGGAGGGGTTGTGAGAGGACACGCGCTGCCCACCACGCTGTGTTTACACAAAAAAACGGGGGACTGGATTCTTAGTCGATAACCAGACACTACGTTAGGCATTGTGTAATGCGTTTTGTCATAAGTTTAGGAATTGATACCCAGGTGTTGAAGTCAGGAAAGTGAAGTTAACAAGCGTTGAAGTGAGGAAATATTTCATTAGAACATATATCTGGAGCATTCTACTATATGGCAGCACAGAAGCTCAGACTGGAAGCATTTGAAATGTGATGCTACCGAAGAATGTTGAAGATAAAATGGATCGATCTAATGACAAACGAAGAAGTGTTAAGAAGAGTGGGAGAGAAGAGACGTATATTGAAAACATTAAAAAGAAGACGGGACAACTTAATAAGCCACATCTTGAGACACGATGGCCTGATGAAGACAATCGTCGAGGGAAAAGTGAACGGGAAGAATGGATAGGGCAGGCCTCGTATGAGGTATATGGAGCAAGTTGTGAAGGATGTAAAAGAGAGGAGCTACGTCAATATGAAGAGGTTGGCCGATAGAAGAATTGAGTGGAGGGCAGCGTCAAACCAATCCTAGGATTGTTGACCGATGATGATGACAATGACTGATGACAGTCATTGTCAGATTTTTCATCATAACAGTAGATATCAGGAGAAGATATTAATAATATAAGCTTCTGAATACTTTTCAAGGAATTGCTGTTACCATAATGTTAAAATAATGATTCCTATTGCAACAAAGAAAATTTCTGTATTCAGTGAATAAATCTTAGAATATTGAATATTAGTATTTGGCAATTCGAAGGTGTAGCTTGAAATTAGAAAGAAGAGGACCTTGAACGGAGCTACTAAATACATCCTTTCATCTCGTTAGTGGATCACATCTGAGTCAAATCCCGATGATATGTATCCAAGGGCTGAGGAATGGAGTTAGTATAGTGGGGAAAGATGTGGGAATAGGGAAATTTTCGCAATCATCCACTGATAAATAGTTTTATTATGTTTGCATACAACTTTTTCCCATTTTACTAGCAGCATTTTAAAGCGCAGATTTTACCACTGCTCCACACAAATATATTTGGATGGAGAATGTGGGAGGCGGTCGAAGAAACAAATCCATCAGGGTGTCGGGAGGAACTTCTTCATTGTGAGTCAACGCCACTACCTCCAGCTTGAATCTACGTATTTTCCAATTATTCAGTGTATACAGGTGAAATACCTTGAAATTCAAAGATATAAATCGAGAGTGCTGTGAGACATGACGCTATATGAGTATGAAAATTATCCAGGCAGAATATATTCTCCGTTATAACTTGTGAAAGTTTCAAATATGTGAGGATGAGTTAGATCGAAATTCCATACTTCTTTGCGTTTTCTCTTCTCTTATTTACGCATTTTCCTTGGAGTGTGTAATGCACATACGAAAACGGGATGGAGATGAAACACCCAGTCAATTTAATCTACCTTCTTGCCCTAAGAAACGGTGCAATCTATGCATGTAAATACTCAAGTAATGATGGTGCATTACTATGCAGTTCACACTGTACATTTAAAATAATAGTATCGTATTTCATAAATCCGAAAATTTACCAACTTTTTACCGATGTCTTTGGATTAAATAGGACATTAAGACCTTTTTCTATTTACGTTGTGAATGTGGAAGAAGACTTTTGAGAAAATTAGACCAGCAAAAATCGAGAATTGAGCGACTCCAAAGGAAAGTCACGCCCATATCATCAATTCATGCTTTTAAAAGAACCCTGAGTCTTGTGACGCTAATACCATAAACGACCCAGGGTCAGCTCAAGTGAACGCACAGAGCTGCACCGCAGATGGAATCTGTCGTCCGTTCTTTTTGCCCTTGCAATGCCACCGAGGGCAATGATGGAGAGGAGTTGAAGGGTCATCAAAACGAAGAGACGACGTGAGATCAGTTTTAGCTGGTGATTTTACTCGAGAAAGATCTTCAATTATTTAACCGGCTCTACTTTTTGGCATAATAAATGTCAGGTATTACGTTACAGACTTGTCAGACACAAAAAGATAAGACCATTTGGCAATGATATTCGCCCGATTTGATTCTCTGCACCTAACTGCAAGCTGACCCATCAGACTCTCCATGGAGCCAGAGGGCATGTATAAGAGTGCGAAAGAAGGCACCAGAGTGATCAACCTGTTCTTCGCTCCCACTCTGTGTTTCCTCGCATAATCAGTTTTGTCACCTTCAATAGAATACATTTCTATTCATACCTTGAATTTTTTAATGCTCCTCTATGGAAACCCAAGTGACCCATTCTCAACGCGTGATTTGGATCACATAAAAGGGGTTAAATTATACTAATTAAAACTCCATTGAGCATCCAGATCATGAATATTAAATCAAAGAGCAGGGTTTATCAAAAAATTTTTCTACGAACGTTACAAGATGACAATAGATATGATGAAGTGATAGAAGAAAAAATTAATGAAAATAGTTCATTATTTTTTGGCTTATTTTGCATGCTTACATGTTATTTTAATGCCAAATGGGTAGGTATAAGTTTTTTTTTAACATTTCCTTACCTAGGTACGTAATCTATATATTCTTGTTAGAAAAAAACTGCTCCTGTCACGTATGATGTTTGAAATTATTATCTCGTATTTCAAGCGAATCTACTTTCTTCCCTTATAAATTTAGTCGATTTAATAGTGAAAAACAGGTAATACCACTAAAATTAGGACAGTGAGCAAATGCCTTAGTACGTGGCAGTGAATTTCCACCTGCTACACAATCTTACAGGACTTGCTGAGAACTTTGTCTACGCATATCCGACCGCCTTTTCTCTGTGTTTGTCTTCTCTTTTGCGGTCTTTTCTTGTGAAAGAAACAAATTACAGATAAACCTATCACGAGTTCTGAATAATTTTAATAATTTATAAAATGTGCGAAATGTTTTCTGCCGAAGCGGGAAGAAAAGCATACAAAAATCCCTCAGTACGTCCTTGAAGAGAGTGGAAGAAGTCTTCCGCTACGAGTGGACAAATGCCAATGTCTCTCTCGAGAGTGCCAATGGCAATGTCTCTCTCGTTTACCAGGAAACTAATTGTATAATGCACAGATACTCCGATCACGTACCTAATCAAACAACCAATATCAAACGGTACTCACAATTTTTGTAAGTACTTGAATTTGTGAAAATGCTTAAAACACCATAGATTTGTGGAAAAATGTGAGTGAAAACAAAAGTATAAGAAAATAAGTTATCAAGAACCTCGATAAATGGTAGATTGGTTGAGTGAAAGAATCACAAAAATGCTGTCAATAAAATCAAAACACAATTGTTGATTAATAGAATTATCGATAAAATGACTACCGGGATCTACTTGATTAGGAAACTTGCCCCAACTACCCAAATAAAGACTCAGAGTCTTATCTACTGTGCTAAAATCCAATCCTACTTAGCCTATGGAATTGTCTTCTGGGGAATGCTAGCGCAGCTACCAAGGCATTTTCTATGCAAAAGAGGGCTGTCAAATCGTTGTTGAGGGTTTCAATAAGAACGCCAGGAAGGCGATTGCTTAGGAGATTAAAGATACTCACTCTGCCAGGTATTTACATCCTGAATTGTTCATTGTTTGTCAGAAATAATCGATACTTGTGTATGCCCAAATATGCTGTACATAGCCATAAGACTCGTGGTAGAGAAAATGTACATTTGGCAAATAAACCTTTAAGCATATCCAAATGAGGTCCTCATCACTCAGCCTCAATCATTTTTAATAAGATTCCAATTTTAATTAAAATGTTGCCAGCCCAAATATCTTTAAAGCTAAATTAAAGGAACTTCTAATCCATAAAAGTTACTATAGTATTGATGAGTTTTTAAACGACAGATTTTTTTTAGACTGTATTTTATTCATCCTGACCATTTCCTATGTTGTATACTAACTAACAGGGCAATAAGGAATATTATTATTACTATAAAATCGATAAAGTCAGTGGGAAAAGTAAACCAGAAGAATGGAAAACCAAAATTCCGTGGGAAATATGAAGCGAAAGTGGTGAATTATAAAGAAGGGAAGAATTGAGTATTCGTGAAGGTGCTAGCAGAAAGAGAAGCCGAGTAGAGAGATGGTTCAAATAAATCGTAGTTTTGGTAATTAGTGATGATGAATCGATGTCAATAAGTAAAAAATATGAAATTAATAAAATAGGTAAAAGGATGAGCATATGTGGGATTTTTTTAAAATCTGAGGATAGCTCACAGCTCAAAGAGTGGTTGCTGCAGTGAAAAATCCCACCGTGCCACTCCAGGAACCGCACGTGACGGAACCATAGGCGTGATGGGCTGGAGTGGCCTCGGCATTCCGTCGGCGAAGTCGAATTTCGGAGATGCTTATCTCGCCAGAATTTCAGTGGGGGAGAAATGGCCACCAATTTGGGGGCCCTAATAGCCGCGTGAAAGTGGGTGATAACTTTCGTCAGCCTGTATACGAGCCCTTCAGGAATATCCCCGGAGGAAATTGAAATACAGCGGTCATACTGAACGAGGTTATAAGGAACAGGCTCATCATTTCCATGACATATAGGTACTAATTGGGGGGTCATGGTGGCCTAGTGGGTAGAGCACTGGGCTACTGACCGGAGGGTCCCGGGTTCAAATCCCGGGCAAGAGCCTTTCTGGACACCCCCATCTAAAATCCTCGCGATTTGATTTTCTGAGTGTCAGAACTAGGGAATGCTGGAGGCCCAGGGAAAGGAACTGGCCCACCTACCCTGAATGTGTGAATTTCACACGCCATTGGCTTAGTACAGGGTGAGCTCAAAACCAACCTTCGGGTTGAATCACTGAATGATAGATACCAATTAAAACGAGGTCGTAGCATATAAAAAAAACCGAAACGATTCCTTTGATGAGTTTTGGGTGGAATTATGACTGAATGATAGATACCAATTAAAACGAGGTCGTAGCATATAAAAAAAACCGAAACGATTCCTTTGATGAGTTTTGGGTGGAATTAGGATACGGGAAGTTAATACATTGAGTATTTTGAGGATGATAATTCAGTGCCCAGGGTCACAGGCAATTCCACACGTGACGCTCTACTCGAGGAAATCAGCCGCTCGGATTTCTGGCAAATGTTTTCAGAGTTGCCTTCCGACCCCATTTACTTCAAAGCTGCGCTTTTACTCAAACCTTAATTTTCTCAATGATGAATATGGAACGTACATTACAAATTTTTTCTCAAATTTCATGCCCCTGATAAACAGGACCATTATAAATCTGAAGTAGATGTGCTGGAAAAGTAAGTATCTATTACCAACTTTTCTGAACTCAGAAGCAGAGATTAGGTGTACAGATTTCCATCTACTTGCTGCGTTTTTCTTGAACTCATTATCGTAACGAATGCACATCAAGCTCTGAGATCCTTGCAGTACTTAATGCACAGTGACGAAAATAAGTAATAATGTAAAAATTATAAGAAAATACAAGATCAGACGTTAAATGACCGCATCGCAATGTTGCTACCGGGATTGAAAATTTATCAACTTTAAGATTTTATTTGCATTGTTCGGATTTCTCCTGCATTAATATACTAGAAATATGGGGTGGAGAATTTTCTAAGTCGATTAGTAACTGAATAATATTCTGGTGTTCCCCAAATAATTGAAGGAGAAAGGTAGTGCGCCAGTCCCGAGAAAACCTTGCTGCCATGGTTCAATTGCCATCACAGCTATCATAAAGATTAATCATACATACTATGCAGGTTAAAATTTAGGTTAAACTTTTTAAGTAAATTTGAAGCTGATTTGTTTACAGATGACGTTAGATGTATATCAAGAAACACCGCGTATTATGCCAGGTTTGCCCATGGGCTCCATTAATGGTGTCCAAGTGTCGATTCCGAGTCCTAATCACAGCAGGACATCACCTATTACGTGATTTGTGAGGTCATCCTCTTTTTTGCACCGCCTGAATTTGATTGAGCCTTACGATTCCTAGATTGCCCGGTGATGAGTTCCACTATCGTACGTAGTTGACTCCTATAATTCGAGATGAGTATTTTTGCAAACTTGCGAACTCAACCTTGCATATCCTACATGCGTATGCAACAACCGAGGTTATTTATTGTTTAAATTTTACATATACTATTGAATACATTCACAACTATTCATACCTCTAATTGAGCGAGGGAAAAGATATTATATTTGTTGTTTCTGGAGGAGGAATAATTCGATAGAGCGATTCTATGTAATTAGTAACACGAAGATCGAAAACGTTGAAACCATAAGGTATTTAGGTGTAACAATCACTAAGGATTTATCGTGGGGAAGACACATCCGGGAAATATGCGGCCGAACGAAGAGAAAGCTAGGATTTATAAAAAGAGTACTCTGGAATTCTGATGAGAAGACAAAAGAGCGATGTTACTTTTCACTAGTTAGGCCCCACCTTGAGTATGCAGCCAGTGTATGGGATCCGAATGATTTAGGTTTGATCAGAGAACTAGACAGTGTGCAGCGTAGAGCAGCTAGGTTCGTTAATCGGTGTTACGATAGGTTGAGTAGTGCTTCAGAATTAATACAAGAATTAGAGTGGGAATCATTATCAGAGTGTAGCTTAAAGTACAGATTAAATATATTAGAGAAATATCAATAGGATAGCTTTACTGAAGATGTTAGGCACATATTAAAAAAAAACCAGCGTATTATGCTAGATTCGACCAAGATTCTAATAATATTACAGAGATTGATTGTCGTACTGATAGATTCAAAATGGCATTCTCCCCCGTACTATAAGAGAACAGAATAGGCAGCATAGCAAGGGGATAGGTAGGGGAAATATTTTAGAGTAGTCTGTAGTGCATGATGCATGTATTAACCCCTTAAATACTATAGATACTAACAATCTAGTTGCATGAGACCCTACAGTTGCTTGTTTGCATGTCAATACTGCATGCTTGGTGATATTCACCCCCTGCCACACACCCTCGCGGTGGCTTGCAGATTATAGTGTAGATGTAGATGAATATATTCACAACTATTCATATCCCTAATTGTACGAGGGAAAAAGACTTTATAGAAGATTATATTTATTATATTATAGGATTACCCTGAGGAAGTCTCCAGCAGCGGAGACGAAACTGTTGGTCATTTTTATACTGTGACGCGGGTTTACCCAAAAAACAATTATATTTATGTTTGTTCGGCAACCAATTTCACTAATTTTATGTTAATGGTCTAGTATCCCAAAGTAAGTTAGAGTTCGCAAAATGTTTCTAACGCCATGTGGCGTGCACAAGGGGCGTATGGAAGTGCAGGGCCAGGCCCTGGCCTTCCATGGCCATGGCGGAGCCATGACCGCACCCTGTCTTATCCGCAGGCGCCCGTGAGCACCTGAGCAGCGGCGCTCACCGCTTCCGCTTTTCGTACGTCCTTCCGGCCAAGCTGCCCTCGTCCTTCCACGGCCGCTACGGATACGTGCGCTACTTCTGCGAGGCGTCGTTGGAGCGAGCGTGGGCCGCCAGCATCACCAGGAAGTGCATGTTCAGCGTCAGTGCGTCCGTCGACGTCAACCGGGAGCCCCGCGCCGAGGTGAGAAACTTCCCTCTCAACGTAAGAGGGCGCTGCCTGCTGACTACGCTCTTTTAAGGCCCTTGCACATCTACATCTCCCAGCCACCAGAAATTTGTGCTGCAAAGGATAAATTCACACCATATATGCATTTCGTGTCATGCTTAAAAAGGATTAGTAGCTACATTTACGTAATACCCTGAGAGCCACCAAGAAGGTTTGTGGCAGGGGGTGAAAGATCACCATACCTGCACTATTTACATGCAACTCAGAGTTACCAAGCTATACGGCCATGAAACTAAGAGATGTAGATACATCCGTTGAATATCATCAATAGAAAACGTAATTAATCTTTTCTAAGACTCCTTGCTAGAGACGCTGAAGAGGAAAGAACATGTTCTCGTCAGGTAGTAACTAAAAAGATTCTTATTCATGGCATTAATGCATGCCTTCTCCCCTTGCCACAGGCCTTCAGGAAATTATGTAGATGTAAATTGAGACAGTATGAGAGTGTGCCATTTCACCGTCAAGGTATTGCGTTTAAGAATATATTTAACTACTGTGTGTACTTGTTTGCGCATCTGTCATGTTTTATATACTAGTCTCAGTGATTAACTTCACCGTAAAAATAAGCGGTTTTCATTATTGTTACATATTTTTCACACGTGATGCAGAAGCTCAGCTCACAAATCAGAGTCATGTTTTAGCCTGTCAGTAACGTTTAAGGTCTAAAAGCCATTAACACCAATTAACAGCCAAATATTGAAAATATCGCACTTAATCAGTCTCATCGATTTTCTTCAGGCATACAAATACGTTTGAGCCATTGGCCTCTCCTATTTTAAGCATTAGCCTTCTAAATCACGATCACCAAAGAAAGATTTCTTTTAATTCCAACCCGGTGACTCATTTACATTATCATTTTTTATGTTTCTCTTAGAGAGGATAGAGGTTTCAATGCATTCAAATTTTCGCTTTTCTTTTACATATATGACATTGAAAATTTGAAATACTCCCAAGATCTTGATGGCTTCCTATCATGTTGATTCACATTTATGATCGAGAAATAATTCAATTTCCTTGAGGTTAAATCTTTAATTTTGGAACAGAAGATTATCGATTCACTCAACTTCATGATTAGAAGTTAGCCTCCATTGATTCAGAACCTACATTGTCAAATTCCGACTTTCCCCAAATTCTATGTAAATGTTGTACTAATTTCTGAGAATTTTAAGGGTATTGGACGCGGCCTTAAAAACTAATAATCTGCGCAATTTTTTTTTTGAATTAGTCACTATAAAAAAATCGCTGCAGAACAAAAAGTTAAAAAAAAAGCATTTTCATTTCTCTGAAACCACCACGATCTATCGTGGGGATCGGATTAGTGTGGTGGCTGGCGCATTGAAGGGTCCAGAGGGCCCGGGTTCGATTCCCGGCAGTGGCGGATTTTTCATTGGGATACAAGTCCCTACTCGAGCGCCTAATCGATGGCATTTCAGGTTCAATACTCCGTCCGTCGGATGGGACCTTGAGCCGTGGTCCCTCAGGCTCCAGTCGTTCGGATTGGGCTAATTCCGACTCCGGGTTCCAATCCACCCTTCCCTAATTACCTAAAATGTTTCTTCTATTACCCAATTAATCACCTATCCTAAATGGCGCAAATTACCTTATTTGAATGCCTTGTAGAGACCACGTTGAGTACAGAACTCCATCCATCGGATAGATTGTAAAACCGTGGTCCTTTTGGCGCATTGCGTTTACTAATACTAACTACTTCGAAATACTACCAACTACTCAAATTTATGCCACAACGATCACCTCCGGAGCACTTCCTACGCTTGGTGAGCTCCAAAACAGCGTTAGCTTTTCACTGTTTGCCTCTACCCTCACCAATGAGTCCGACCTTCGGCTTGAAAACTCACTTATGTCACTTTATTCGAATGCTTTGAGAGTTGTTTGACTGTGTTTTTTGTCTTCGGCATGGCCAGAGCGGGGCCGGAGGTCACCGCAGCACGCACGGCTGCCTCTTCTGCTGCCCCCGGGGCACCGTGATGGCAGAGGCGGGGGTCCGGAGGCGAGGGTTCGTGCCTGGGGAGAGGATCCCGCTGCGCGCGCACATCCTCAACGTGAGCGACCGGTGCGTGCGGCGGACCAGGGCCCGCCTCATGCAGGTGTGCAGCAGACAGGGGCCACGCACAACTGGCCCCAACAACCTGTGCCTCACACATTAAACCGGACCAACAGTATAAGAATGCGACACACATAGATTCAAATATTCGTTCTTCCCGCAAACAATTCCTGACCATCACAATATCATCTACATCTACATAAATACCCTGCAAGCCACCACAAAGGTGTCGTTCAGGGGGTGAATTTTCACCAAACATGCACTACATATCATGCATTTAAAAGGATTAGTATTAATATACTGTTCTAAACTTCACTATTTAAAAAAGATAAAAATAGAAAAGCAAACATGCATAAACGTGCTGTTGGTTGGGTTAGCTTTAAGTCCTCATACCAACATGAAACTACCAATGTTTTCCATTGCTACACTCGTATTGGATATATTTACCGTTATTCATATGCCTAATTGTACATACGAGGAAAAAAGGACATTTTGAATCTGTCAGTTCGGCAATCAATTTCTCTAATTTTGTAATTATGGTTCAGTCTACCATAATAAATTGGGGTTCGCAAAATATTTTCAACGTCATCACTGAAAATATTATCTTGGAATTTATTTAGGAAATTAAGTCTAAATTTCAACCTGCGATCTGACAATAATTCCCATTTAATTCATTTAATAGACTGGTTACGCTAATATAGTTTTCGTACCGTCCCTTTACAAATCTTGCCAATCTTCGCTGCACACGTTCAAGTTCGTTATTTAGACCAATTTCGTAGGAATCCTATACACTGGCAGCATATTCCAAATGAGGTCTAACAAGGGAAAAGTAGCTGATTTCTCGTTCGTAATCGTCACATTTACCCAATACTCTTTTAACGAATCCCAGTCTACGACCAGCTTGACCCATTATTTCACGTATGTGTTTACCCCATATGTTTTCATGTATGCGATTACTCAATATGTTTACCCCAGGAAAGATCATGTATCCGTCTTATTCCACGATATTTAATGGATCCCACGATTGTTAATTCATTATAAATTATTTTGTACATGCTAGGAGGAGAAAAAATTCTTTTTCCAAAAATTCATTACTACGCATTTTTTAAAATTTAATTCAAACTGCCATGCATGAAACCGTTTTTCATTTGCTTGTAGGTCATCATTTAAATATTTTTTATCATTTGGGCATAGAATTTCCCTGTACACTACTGCGTCATCGGCAAATAGACGAAGCTTACTTTTGACCACCATCGATATCATTTATGTACAGAAGGACCAGGAGTGGGCCTATCACACTACCTTGTGGGACACTTGAAGTGAATTCAATTGCCGGGAAGGTAACACCGTCCAAAACAACCCTTTGTACCCGATGTTGAATATCAACTCATCCCACACCATAATGCCTACACAAAATATATTAACCTTACCATTACAATGAAATTTGAAACTTCAGATTAACATGGATTAATGAAACGAAAATAGATGAAATTAGTATGTTGGAATATTTTAGGAATTTTGTCTGCGTGAAATAATAATGTGTAATGCATGTTTGTCGTACTTCTTAAATGTTTCTTTCTTGCATGTTGGGTGAAAAGTAGAACTGGATATGTGTGTCCCGCATGATATTCATAGTAATATCTCGTTACATTTACATTTACGATATACCCTGAGAGCCCACACGAGGGTGTGTGGCAGGGGGTGAAGATCATTAAACATACACTGCTTAAAGGTAGTTGTATCAGGCTTGATTTGGTGGAATATCATAGCGAAAGAAAAATGGCAATTTTCCACAAGAATCTTCTTATTAAGAATATTCTTGTGGAAAATTGCCATTTTTCTTTCGATACACTGCTTACATGAAAATAAGAGCTATAATGTAACTACCTCATGGAGAAATGTTAGATATTACCTAGTCACGTGCAACTAGGTGGTCAATAACTACACACTAATGGATTGCTATTGAGAATTGCAGGATAGTGAGTAGCATTAGTAAAATTTAGACATGTGCTCGGTGTATGTTTGGTGATAATTCTACCTCTGACACACACTCTAGGTACATTGTAGGGTAGTCAGTATACATATATTCCTGGCATTAAAGTTCTACTTTGTTCCGTTCAGTTCACATATTGCATCTTCAAGAAATCTAGCAAGCCACCCTAAGGCTGCGTTTCAGGGGATGAGCCACCACCAGGGATACATCACCGGAGAGAACGCTTACTACCACGCAGACATGCAAAAAATATTACTCCGTTTGTAAACTACTCACACGAAAACAAGAGTCACAATACTAGCACCCCGAGCAAAATATAAAGCATGAAGTTACGAGGCACGTGAAATTTTGGCTATAAATGATTCAAATTATTAGTTAATACAAAATTATGCAATAGTTTTGTTGTGTGGTAAGTAATGAAGTAGTTACTTAATATATACATTTCCCATGATTCGACCATCGCCATCCTTAGCGCTTAAATTCACCTCTAAAGTCCAAATCGTGACTTCTACTTATCTACTACCCCGCAAGCTATCTCGAGAGTGTATGGCGGGGGGTGAGTTATCACTAAACCTGTACCAAACACACTTCTGTCACCATAAACACACCAGCCACCAATAATACCCCCACCTCAATACATCTACGTAATACCCTGCGAGCCACCACGAGGGTGTGTGGCAGGGGATATTCAATAGCTGCTACCCAATTCATGCCAAGTCCGTAAACCCTCCTACACTTCCTTTACAAGGGCACCGTATAGACAACAGCATCCTGGAAGAAATACGGAAATAGTTTGCATTCTCTGCTACTTATGTGAGGATGTCGTAAAAACCTCTTATTCAGGTGATTCTTCCTCCAAGTTTATCACCCACTGCCACAACTTCCTACTGATGCTCTCAATCTCTGCATCACTTTTTTCAAAAATCCCATGAACTTAATTAAGTCAACTGCATAAAATATGAGTCCAATTTAAAGAAAACTTCTTGCCTCAGAACGCCTCACTACCCACCAAGCAATGCCTCGCAAGCAACAGAGACACAATTAAAAATACCATTTCTTTGACACGCCCAACGCTTAGCACATAGCACCTTCCACTACCTTTTACCCTGTAGTCACCCTCACTATACACGGTGTGAAATTTACTCACTTGGTTATAATATTCTTCGTAATCGTGGTCTTATACACCTGGCAATCTCACATCATATCCCCTAATTGGTCCCCATTTTCACTCATACCCTTGACTTCCTGTCAGGGCACGACACGGCAAGTGGCTTTACAGCTAACTTTCGCACTCCTCGACTTTGCTCGTTTGGGGACGGAGAGGAAATACTATTTCTTATCTTACCATCCTCTTAAAGGTGAATTAAAAACTTATTCGCACATGCAAAATGCCATCAAGACCTAACTCATCTACTTATCCCTTAAATTAGCATTTTTCGTTTTATTTTGTAGCGTGGTAGCAAGGGACTTAGCAGCTACTGAACAGAGGTCTCGGGTTTTAATCCCGGGAGAGACTTGGGATATATAAGGCTGAACCCAAACTGGAATACTTATCCTGCGGTATCCTTTTGGGAAACCGCAGGCAGCACAGGCTACTCGCCCCCTTAGAACCCTGATGTGTGAAATCCACAAGCCGCGCCGTAATCGGCATTGAATATTGAATGCGCCTCATCAACCAGACCAACCTTCGGGCTGAACACAACTCAGGCTCAACCTTACCTTACTTAAAAAGATAAATCCAAGCTTTTGGGGACACCAACTACCCATCAGGCGACAATGTGATCACTCACAGTGGATGTGTTGCCGTTTGCTGCAAATAGAAAGCAAAAGGAAGGAAGCAAAGCACGGCTTTTAGGAAAAACCACTCTAAAGATATGCAACCATTTCCTTCGTTACTGTTTATTTGCCTCGATTTCCATCAAGAGGAAAATTCATGCAAAAAAAGGTTCAGTAGGAAAGTCCTTCATCGGGAAACTTAAACCAGACCTCATGCTCGCGGAGACCGTGAAATTTACATGAAAACATTTGCAGAGCAAATTTTGAAACTTATATTTTTAAATTGTGATTCAGATTACAACTCCTTTTACGTCACATTTTTTATTTTACCGTTGAGTCATTGAGATGCATTTTCAGGCCTCTCGCGAGCTATCAGGTGACAATATTATTCATACAGTTAAGCCAATTTATATAATGGCCGGGTTGAGGGCTCTAAATCACCATTGTCGACGACTGCGCCATTTTCATGGTCAATTTATTGATTTTCGGTGGTAATAACTTCAGCACAAACGGAGGGATGAAAATTTATATAAAACCATTTGCACAGTAGCTTATGAATAACCTAATCCCTAAATAAAAATGACAATGCCCACGTTTTACTTTCCAAAACAATGAAGAATATTATAAATAAGTTACAGTTGAATGCAAAGCATGAAATAATAATTATCACCCTCTATTATTTCCATATGCTGAACAAGCGTTACTTAGTGAGATTAGAACATAAAAAAGAATTCGAAAAAAACGAACGAGTAATTTATGAATTCAGCCAAAACAAATTGTCAGAGAAACAAAAAACTATGTAAAATCTCTCATTTGATGAGAAATCATCAAATTAAATTAAAACCAACACATAATTAATACTACCAATATAGATAGCGAGAGTAAAATGGAGAAGCGGATAACCAAACTACTCGGTTACTCATTACTCATAATTTACAGAGCTTGGATCTTAAATCTTCGACTTTTTGTCAGGGCATCGCTGCTCAAAAGTGGCCCACACACAAATTCAGTTTGAAATGAGAACCTTTTTTATGTTCATAGTATCCAGCTTTTTTTCTTTTCTAAGAGCCATCTTGTGATAATTTACTACTCGTATTTAGTTTTGCATCTGTTGTTTTCTCCTACTCAGTTCCATATATTCATTAAATATGAACAGAATCTAATACTTTTATGCTACACGCGGAGAATTACTTAATCGGGCTAAATGAATTTCTGGATTCAAACACTTTGTCAAATGCGCAGAATCAATCTGAAGTCATGAGGTGTTTTGTATTAATAACAAATTTTGAATGACTCATGAAACATAAACTGCCATAAACCTAAAGCCATGTTAGCATATCTGGCTACAGCAGCTGATGCGATATGCCGGGCTCTGGGCTCGAACTCCGGAGTCTCCTCCGAGAAATCTCCTCCGTGAAATCCAAGTCTAATCGAACTAAAAGTATATCCGAATGATATTGGAGGGATTTAAGGGGATCGTGTAGGTGCTGCATAGCAATGTACTGGCCTTCAATCTCGAGGGCCCGGGTTCGATTCCCGGCAGTGGCGGATTTTTCAGTGGCAAACCGGTCCCTACTTGAGCGCCTAGTGGAGGGCATTTCAGGTTCAGTACTCCGTCCGTCGGATGGGACGTTAAGTCGTGGTCCTCTTGGCGCCCGTCGTTAATAGTAGGCTAATACCGACGCCGGGTTTCTCTCCAATCTTCCTCCATTACCAGTGATGTTCCTACCAATAACCTATAACCCACCTATCCTAAATGGCGCAAATGACCTTAGCTGTCGGTCGCCTTGAAGGATTTTAGTCATATTTCAACCATTTCGCCAATTATTTGATTGTTATAGCTCATGGAATAGTTATAAATTGCGTAGCCTTCTGAATAAGGAATCTGCTCTGCGGCTCTATGACCCGTTTCTCGTATCGGTCAGGAATGTGGTTCAAGAGTAATGCCCCCCCATGCCCAGAATGCTCCACTCCACGCGGGTGTGCAGTTAGAAGAGGCACTGATGTCGTGGAGAGTCAATATCCGGAGATTGCTATGGTTAGCATGCCTTGGAACGGTGGTCACGCATATCCGTCAACACATCTCCACCGCAGAAGGCGATTCCCACGACGAAACCTCCGCGTTCTCGTGATACAACTACACGTTCCCAGCAACCCTCGGACACTGTCTCCTCCATTGAATACATCGATGAACGTTTCACGATAGACATGTAAAATCATCAGCTATTATTAGTAACAGAAGTTGGGGGTCGTGGTGACCTAGTGGGGAAAGCCCTGGGCTATAACCCGGGGTTCAGATCCCGTCCACAAAACATTTCTGGAAACCTCCACCTAAAATCCTCGCGATTCGATTTTCTGCGTGTCAGAACTGTCAGAACTCAGAAAAAGGAACTGGACCCCCTATCCTGAGTGCGTGAATTTCACACGCCAATGGCTTATGGGGTGAGCTCTGCCTTCACCTAACAAAAACTAATCTTCGGGTTGAATACTAACTTTTGTAACTTGAGATGCAATATTATATCTACAATTTAACCTTGCTAAAGTTTTACCCGGGTTTCAATCTAGACTAAACTTTTAAGTAAATTTAAATCTGATAGGCTATAAAGTATGACGTTAGATTAATATTGACAACCACTGCGCATTACACTGTGTTTGATAAGATTAACAAGATTAGTGAGATAGGTTGCCGTACCCATAGAATTAAAACGTCGGTTTTCCCCGTACAATATAAGAGTACAATAGGCTGCATAGGAAAGGGATATGTAGAATTCATATTGTTAGATAAGGAAGTAATGCGTAATTCACGTTTTAAAATTACTAACACATCCGTTCTAGGGAAAAACAGATAAATATATTTAAGGAAGTCCTTTCTAATCAGAGTTCACTTCATTACTATGTAGACGCTAACCATCTAGTTGCAAGTCGACCCTTATATCTAACATGTCTTTAAAAAGTAGTAGCATCGTAGATCTTAGTTGCAAGTCAGTAGTGTGTGTTAAGTGATCTTCACCCCCTGCCACACTCTCACGGTGGCTCGAAGGGTATTGCGTAGATGTATGTGTAAGCTGAGGCGAATGGCATCGGGTTCAAATGTTCACAATCCGTAAAGTTGAATTCAGCTGAGAAGTCTTTGCTAATTAACAGAGTTAATTTTGCTAATTAACAAGTTATGTAATGAGCTTGAATACATTACATTTCGTTTTCGTTGTAGTCGTGTGTTTAGCGAGGGAAAAACGAATCCTTGCATCGCTCTGTCCGACACTCTTAATTGGTCACTTCTCCTTCTGATACAGTTGGGGGTGGAAATATGAAATGAAATGTATGATTCGAATTTATGAGATTTGGCTTTTTAAATTAACTTTAATCCTGTAAACAGCCTTCTAGTCTCTAGGGTTTTCCAACCTCTTTCAACAACCGAATGACATTTTCTGCACGCTTATGGGAGTGTTTCACAAAACGCTCTGCTTTTCTTTGCATCTTATGTGGTTCTTTTAACAAAATATTGCATTCATTGGATCCAAAATGCTAAATATATACACATGGTGACGGCTTAAATATATTTTACGCAAACACATCGTGCGGGCAGCATCGCGACTGATCGGTGACACGCGAAAGACGCGATTCTGGATTCTGATTGATAGTGGTAGAAATACACCAAAAACGTTTGCATTTCGACTTAAAAGATGGCTGTTAACTATCACGATTTGAACCCGGATATCAAAATATTATTTCCATTCAAAATTTACAACACAAGGCATAATACTCGACCCGATGGTGAACCACGGTTGCCCGATGAGAAACTACGAGGTGGTGTGAATGGTTGATTTTAAAATCAGTCTCATCAAAGTGTCTTAAATGAGGATAAATACCTCTAGGTATATGTGAATACAACTTCATTTCATCTAAAAATCTTTGGGTGCTACACCGCAGCTCGAATACGGAAGCAAGTTGATGGAGGGAAAGGACCCTTTATCTATCGGTATTCGAACTCTTTCTTAATTTAAGGCCCACCGGATCACAGAAATCTGTACACCCATTTCCTGGCCCATTTCATCATTTTGAAATTTATGATTCTATTGCAACAGACACTTCGTTGCCATCCTTATCTTTCTCATTTTCCTCCTGCAGGAACTTTTCCCATTGATTACCCACTTTACATCCCATCGGGTTAGCAAATTTTACAAATTCCATTTTCGCCAGTTTTGGTTATTTCCTTGAGATAAGGGAAGGATTTCCTACTGAATCAATGCTATAATTCTAGCTATGGTGGCAAGATAAATGAACCCATTATTCAAATCAATACCATTTCGAGATGGATTTTAACTGGTTGCAATATCTTGAGTAAAAATATATAGCTTTTGTTGAAATCTAGCTCCTACAGCTCTTTGCTTATGACTTTGTGCTACAGAACACTCATTTCCGATATATACATCTAAATCAAACAAGTAAATACTCAAATTAATATTTGAAATAAATAAAGAATCATTAAGTTGTGTAAAAATGATATAAGTACTCGTATTTATCGAGAACAATAACCTTATAAAAGTAGAAAAAATTTAAGGCCCATTTCAATATCCACAAACGTTATAACTGGAAATGCAGGAAAACAGAATGAAAATTCCTTTCTCTAACTGATAAGGATATAGCTGTTTCAGCTGTCAAGCCTTATTCTTTCCGCGCATTCATTGAAAACAACTTGATGCTTTGGCGGGAAATGATCGATACTCCCCTAATGTGTGTCTTTATCGTGAATTTGATATCTGAAACAGCCATCATTCTATTTTTCCATTATGGATGGACTTAGGCTTGAACGGATTTGTTGCCGAGGAGTTATCTTGTTTGGAAATATCCGCCTCCTGAGGAATGAAAGAGGCTAGACACGACCCCAGCCATGGATACGGAATAAAAAAATGCTAAACGAGATAGTTTCGAGAAACTGCAAAGTAAACCGCTAGTAAACGACACGCCGGACTATGGCTCATTCAAATAATAACGATAGGCATATCTATATTGCATGCAATATAGCCGTTATCGAGTGAATGAAGTTTTGAATAAAAAACTTTCCTATTTCCTCAACCTTTTGATTTTATTAATAGAAAGAAATAATAAAATGAAAGTAGCGAACGAATTGTCCATCAAGCCGTATAGATGTTATTACAGGGGGCATAACTTGTGCTTAAAAGCACGATTTTCATTTTGAATTTAACAGCGCCTAGTTAAAGAATCGGTTAACGCTTTGTCAGAGAAAAATCTTAATCTTGGTGAGAACACTTTGAGTTCCCTTATACTAGATGTAATTAAACACGCAATCTCACACATGTTAGTCATCGAATGTGCAACTTGAATTCACATCTATACATAAAATTATGCTTTACTTCAATTTCTTCGAAATAACATCTGACTAAAGCGTAGTAATAAATGACTTTACGATCCATTTATCCTACTTTATAAATTTTAATTGAGCATGCATGGAACATACTACTGTAAGTGTAATTTTTTTTACATTTTTTGCCATTTATGTAAAAAATGTGAAGTCAAGTATACAGCGTGTTCATACGGCCACTAGCTGCAATTTGAATCTCAGGAACTGGAATAATACTATGTACGATATTTTCCTGAGCTCTTTTAAACTTGAGCGTATATACAATGGAATTCATTACTAAAACAATGGGTGAATGTTTAAATAGGAAGACACAATTCAACAGGACGGTGATTGATTATTATTTCATAAAACGTTCTTCAAGCAGGCTTCAAAGTCTTCATATTTGCACACGTTATGTAGTAAAAGTACTTTTCGTCATCGGAGAGCGCGATATTCAAATAGTGATGTAATCTTTTCCTGACGATTCTGTAGAGTCACGTTTGTTTTGGCTGTTCTGATCTAACAAGCGTTAGTTTCCCTACTCACTGGGAACAGAAAAACATTGAATTGAGTAAAAACTGACCACAGGAAGAGAGAATTGATCTATTGCCCCGACTGAAGGTGGACACTATGACCAGACCATTTATCCTATGTCTTTTATCTACCATCAACATCTATACGTTCGTCAACGCAGATGCAATTGGATTAACTCGCTCCTATGGCAATCAACATCTACATAATACCCTGAGAGCCACCCTAAAAGGTGTGGCAGGAAGTGAATCTACACTAGACATACACTACCTATCATGCTTAATTAAGGAGAATTATTAGCTACATATATTATGGCGTTTCAACTTACTTTCCATTTTCTCTACCACCTACAATTCCATAGGACACTCTGCACTTAATGGCTGGGTTAGAGAAAGAAGTTCGAAAGAATAAACTACCCACCATTACTACATCAAGAATCATTTTTTCCCCTCAGAATATGGCATGGAAACGGCGGAATAATCGAGAAACATAGGATTCTGTCAAACCACCATCAAACCAACCCACTATTTAGGGTGACTGCCTTTTCCAGTAGAATAGCCTTAGCACTTGCAGATGTATATATGTCTTAAGGGGAGTATCTGCAGGTCCACGAATATTGGGAAAGAGGGTGAACAATGACCTACTCTGGCTATCATTCGTACGATTGCTTTTTGATCTATTTCTGCTCGTTTGAATGAGTTTTTGAAAACACTACCTCAGCTTATGATACCATAATTTATCCTAGAGTAAACAAAGGCATAATAGTTCTTATACATAAAGGTTAAAGTGCACTTATTTAGGATAAAATAGAATTTAATTTTACAAATTTTCAACTTATTTGAGATATTTTTAATATGCTGCTCCCATTTTAATTATTCATCAATCATTACACCTAGGTATTTGTATTCTTTAACTCGTTCCAGTGTAAAATAGTAACGGCAACTTACATATGTGCACCTGCAAGAATGGCACATAACTTTAAAATCAATGGAGAGACGATTACAATTATTGAAACCAGCCATCGCAATTATTGAGACAATTACAATTATTGCCATTGGCGTACGCAGGATTTCCTTCGGGGGGTGTGGGGGTTTCATTCATTTTTATGCGCATCATGATAAAACGATATTTTGATTATTATTCACTGTAGCAATAACTAAGTTAGCATTCGCTTTTCGTGAAGACAATTCAACCATATTTTTTATTCCAATAAACAAATTTCTAAACGCCAGTGCAAAATATACAAAATATAGTCAATTAGGGGAATGTTTTTGGGTTTAATCCTAAACTCCCCCCCCCCCTCCGTTCGGTACGCCACTGTCAGTACCCATCCAACAAATAAGGGGTTTCATTACTGCACCTACATGATTAGTTCACTGTTTTTCCTAATTTTTTGTTGAATTTTAAATCGCTGTTTTTCTAGGCAGCTTTGGGTAGAATAATCTGACTGGCTAGAGGCACTTGTGCGTCCTGGCCTGTGCGTATGCCGTCAAGAACGAGGCTCCCCTGACCCCTCCAATGCCGTATTTCCTACACTCCCTCCCCTCCACTCGGCCCCCTCACGTAAAACCTTAAATAAACTGAAAAATCGATGCCGCCTTGTATTCATACACCCTCGGGGCCTCTCAGAATACCTCGGCGACGTCTTGAATCGCTCCACGTGAACTACGGTCGCGTCGAGGCCTTCCGTTCGAGCCAGCGAATCGAGGCCGCGGTGCGTGTCACTCGGGCCAATCACGACTCTCCGTTGTATTCACGAGTGCAAAGTGGCGAGGACAACTGACAAGCACAGTTTACGTGGTGTGATGAAAAAATAACGGTAATAACTTCTCACTGTTTTAGCCGATTTCAATGGCGTAGTGCATCATGAGTTCCTGCCATATGGTCGTACGGTCAATAAGGAATACTACCATGAAGTTATGCGCCGTTTGCGAGAAGCAATCCGAAGAAAATGCCAAGAACTGGCAAAACAACTCGTGGAAATTGCACCACGATAATGCTCCCACTCACACCTCACTTTTGTTCGCGGTTTTTTGGTAAAAAAAACAAACCGTTACTTTTGCCCAGACACACAATTCACCGGACGTGCCCCGTCACTTCTTTCAATTCCCAAGGCTGAAAATAACCATGAAATGACGACGTTTTGCCACCATTGATGAGATAAAAACCGAATCGCTGAAAGAGCTTAAATCTATGCCGAAAAGTAAGTTCCAGAAGTGCTTTCAAGATTGAAATAAATGCTGTCACAAGTGTATTATATCGGAGGGGGAGTACTTAGAAGGCCACAAAACTGATTCTGATTAATAAATAAATATTCTTTAAGAAAAACGTAAATTCCCGTTATTTTTTGATAAAACCACGTACTAACATGCTGAGCACTTTCCAAATTCCAGGAATACTGATCTCCTAAATCCAACCGTCATCGCTAGATATCATTCCAGAGATTGGTTTGACGCAGCTGTAAACTCGGCTCCACTCTTTGTACCGACATAATTCTTCTCCAGAAGACCCTTCACTATAAACTCCAATTTTCTCTCCATATATCGCACCTTCGAAATTTTTATCCCTATCTTCCTAAACGACTCTTTTTATCAGGTCATCGTGAAGCGAAATCATTCATCAAACGATATATTCAAAAGGTCAAAAAAGTGATTATCAGTGAATGACACGTATTTGTGATCATGCGACAATGTAAAAATGTCACTATGAATGCCAGATCCTTAGGAATAATGTTAATGGGTTCTTTATCCATGTGCATAGAGCCTATAATCACTGAAGTATCGAAAGAATTGATTTATTGAACCTCAAACAAGTGAAGAAATTAATGAAACAAAGAGAAAGAAGTTAGCATACTTTATGTGCATATAACATAAAAATATATGCATGAATGTTTTAATGAGGCCTTTTCCTTATTTGCCTTGGTGTAGTAGATGCTCTTTTTAATGGGAATAAGAGTGATACAATTATTCCACAAATATAGTGCTTACTTAAAATATTTTTTTTTTGTTTTAAAGAGAGGCATAAGACTGCAACTCTAAAATAGTCAACTGCGTAAAAAATCCCATGAAAACGCCCCTAGGCTAAGTAATCTGTAATTTCGGAGTGTAGTTTCCCCCAATGTATCCTTTGCAAAGTTGCAGGAAGAAACAAGCTAAAAATTTAACTGTATTTCTGACACTGAACGGATATCGAAGTGGATCAAATAGTAGAGTAATGGCCTCCCATTTGAGATTCCTGGTGCCATTCACGTAAAGAGAAATTTTACTATCCTGTACCAGTAGTCTTCATTTTTTTTCATAGTGAGCGCTTCCAGTAAATTCAGGAAAATCTTGAGCAGTGAACGATTAATCGGCTTATTCCCTTTGCCTTCTCAGTTTACCGATATCTATAAGAGGTAGTCTTCATAAATTTCGTAATCTGCATTTTATTCCCAAATACATCGTTTTTTTATCAAACAAACAATGTCTGTACAATACAAACAATGACTGTGCCGTTATTTTCCTAAGCTTCATAGGTTATTAACCTCCATCACCTATTTTTTCAACAATCAAATGTGTCAACAAATTTCATAGGAAACTATTTTTAAGTACCCGAATATTCTTTCGATCCAGAACGTAATTTTCCAATTGCATGAAAACCATTGGCATTCAACTCAAAATCGTAGTCTAAAATAAATTTTTAAATTAGTATTTATATTTGTTGAATACTAACTGTTTTTATGGTAACGCGACCTTCAGGTACAGCTGCTGTACGAAATAGGTGTTATCTAACAATTATAATGTAGAATTAACAAGGTTAGCTTGCACTAATTATTGTCTTGCCATACATTTACTCATTTAAACTTGATTTAACTCAGAATCTATACTATTCTCAGATTTAAAAACTTTCCTGATAAGGATTCCTGAGATCAATAGATCAATGGCGTAAATTGGAGATTTTCGAATAAATAATCGATTTGAGTGACTCAGTTATTGGCTATTAATTGGAAATTACAACATTATATATAAAAAGTTGTGTTTATACAGAAAATATCATTCTGAAACAACACTGTTCCTAGCGTAACTTTGTGGAATTTTATTATGCAGTTAGGAAAAAACTTTGTTAACTTCTGCGGTTAAACATAAAAGATATAAGAATTGTTTTTAACCGTGGAAGTTCCTCAGTTTCTTCCTAACTGAATATCATATGCGTATTTTTTTAATCATGGGGGATGTTTATCTAGGTATGCAATATTCGCAGTGTCCATTGAACCCCGGGGGCGTGATGTATTTCCAGCGAAAAGAGCGAGTGTTTCGTCGGATGCACGGGTTCTGCTTCAAGATCATTCCAATGTGCGTGAGCTTGAACAATGTTTCAATTCGACAAACATGCCACCTACGATATTTTAAATCGGATTTGATTTTTCAACCCTTAGAAGTAATTTCGAGGAAAAAATCGTGGTGAAAAAACTCCTGGTGAGTTTTAGAAAAATAACGATTTAAGCATATATAGAAGTATCGATTCAAAATTTTAATTATTTCGCTTCCTAAAATTATGCACACAAATACTAACTCTTAAAAAAAATATAGGCGAATAATTTATAAAAAATGCAAGTAGCTAATTGTTAAGACTCCGGGGTTTGGGTTCGTTTAAGTGTTGACATTGTAAGGAGTGTTTGGAAAGTTATTCATTATAGCTACGAATTAATCTTTTGTTTTTGTGAAAACATTTCAGACACAGCGTATAGTTGTAACGATTCATGTACTTAAGCAGACAATCTACCTAAACTCTCATCACCACACATTTTCACACAATTTGAACTCCGCTCCTTCTTCGGTTCACTCACGAGTTCAGCCGTGGTTCGCCTCTCAGCTGGGTGCTTAACGTTCGCCCTTTGACCCGCAGGTGGTGACGTACCACTCGGCCAGCGGCGGCCGCAGCAAGGTGGACGAGGTGGTGGTGACGGAGGCGGCGCGGGGGCGGGTGCCCCGCGGGGAGGCGGACACGTGGGATGAGGACGACTGCGGCGCCAAGGAGCGCCAGGCGCCAGTCTCCATCGACATCCCGCCCCTCCCCGCCAACTTCAAGTGCTCCGAGTTCTGCAAGATCATCGACGTCGACTACAGGCTGGACGTGAGTGACCGACTTCCCTTTATCACCCACGCACGGACGACTAAACATTCGATTTTACGTATACGCGGATGCATCAATTGATAGGAAAACAATCTTAAACATTAGTGTAGCTTACACTTATTGTTTTTGAACAATATCCCAATATAATTGTGGAAGTGATTTATGTAGGTAACTTCAGGGAATTTTCTGATGTCTCTATTTCTCTGCCTGAAGTGGCACCCTGCCTTCTGATTGGTTCTTGTAACAAGTAACCTTCTCCCTGGAAAGAGCTACGCACGAAAAAGGTCCTCGCGATGGTATAGGAGGAACTGTTAAATGTTTAGTGTCTAGTTAGTTGCACATTTGTACAACTTAACGCTCTATAAGCCTTCATTCCAATCTATATCCCGGGTTATAATCTACCGTGAAATACATGAATCTATATGTTTCGTACCGAAGGGTTTCTTTATTCCAATGCAATAATAAAAATAAAAGGTCCTTGCGGTGAAAAATTGAGACAAAACTGTCCCTTCTGCTATATAACCTCTCGTCAAAATAATTACGTAAAACATATAATTGTCATGTCATGTAAAGGTTAAATCTGAGGCAAAAAAGGTATAATTAAAAGAATGAACAAGAAGATATATCATCATTTAATAGGAAAATGAAAACCCCAAAGCCTGTTTATGAGAAATTGCAGCGTTGCAAAATACGACTTTAGCAAAAGTCGCCACACATTTTACGGGATATCTCCGAGACGACTAAAGCTACAGATGTGCAAAAGGAGTTATTTTAAAGATCTTGAATTGAATAAATATAATAAGGGATGATGTTATAAAAATAAACAATTTTGTAACGTTACTAACAACTTTTAATTTCAAATAAATTTTTTACGATGTACCTATGTCCACGAATTCGCTCATTTATTTATATTTTATAGATACAACCCTCCTCTACAAATAAAAAAAATTTTAGTTGAGGTAATGTTTCATTTAAGAAAGAAAATATTTTTAAGTGTAGGGTAGCGTAGTACATATATGTAATTTCATTGAAGGTAGGCTTTATGTAGGTATATACATAAACATTAAGCATCAAGGAAATCATGGTTTGTGTGAAATCATGGAAGGACTTACAACTGTGGGAAAAACGTGAGGATTTTTATGCTTGCATCCTTTACGAAAAATCCCACCGCAGGTAAACACCCACAGAAGAAGTGGGTCTAAAAAACCTGCTAGATCCAACTGATAGTTTAGCTAGTGTGTAAGAAAATAATTATAATAGTGCATAGGAAAATTAGTAGAGAAAATATAAAATCAATGAAAAAAGAAATATTAAACAAGCAAGAAATAATATATGGGGAGATTCTGAAGGGATAAAAATTTCTCGAGGTGGTGTGTTGGTTGTTTGAATAATGGACACACAACCCGAGGACCCAGATCGAATTCCGGCAATAACAGAGGTTTTTCAGTCAATCTCAGCCCATGCTTAAGTTCTGCGAGATTAATAATAAACAACCCAACGTAATAGAAATATAACACAGGACTTAACGTTATAAAAATGAAGCGACTTTGGGAAAGGGAGATATTAAAAGAGCAATCAGTGGACAACATTACAACCAACCATGAGGACAGACCATGTCAGTAACTTCCGAGTTACTCCTACGGAGAAATAGTATGTCATAAGAATAGCAAGAACGAAAGGAACAAATGTACCACATTTTAAATTAAAAAGGGAGATAGTATGTATGCAAATAATGAGGACAAAATTTGAAAACTTTTCAGGCAATACACAGGAAACTAACTGGAGAACGGCACTTGTGTTCTTTTTTAGAAAAAAAGTCAAAATAATGCAAGAAGGCATAAAGAACAGCAACGGATCCAATATTCCTTATCTTTTCAAGGACAAGCCCATCTTTAGTGAAAAAATCATATATTACCGTGACGAAAGATGGTGAAATATGAGAGAGGAGAGTACCTCACAATTAATTTACAAATGACTATATAATGCACTAAATGGATCTCAGATTGTTACATGAAAACAGGCCAAATATTAATGAAGGCCTTTTCAGCTTGTGCTTATCCCGAAAAGGGGCGGTGTGAAATGAAGAGCTACTGGGTAGATATACGTAGAGAGCATACATATAGCGTTCTGATCTTCCATCACGAAGGCTAGAAACTGCTAAATTGAGGTTCTATCCTCCGAATCCGAAGCTGAACGCCGATTCAAATGTAGAATACTTGAGGCTAAAGGAACATTTGAATGAATAACTCCTTAATTTCTATCTTTCCTTGAAAGCTTTTCCCAACTGTGCGTGAGGGAGACTCACCGAGGTCACTGTTTACATCAACTCGAGTGAAGGAGTGTATTTATTCGTTCCTACATTTTTTTTTGTTCCAGCTCGTTTATTTTTCCAAAAGCGATTGCATCTGCTACCATTTAATTTCACTTTCCATCCCTATATTTCCTCAAGATATGGCCTCGGGGACTCAAATTATCCAATTCCTTGATGCTGAGAACAATCCCATTCACACCAAATTAAATGGGTTACAAAAAGAATTATTTTTGGAATTGCACTCCAGGAAGGTGAAAATTTCAACGCTAGATTAATCAAGGTAATACTGCCAACATTTATATGGCAGCGGGAAATTACATAATAACAGCAAGTGGAAAATATACAAAATGCATATGGGAGATGATTTTGTACGCCAAGTTAACGCCAGACACATATTGGGCGAATTGAAGAAGGGTGGCTGAACTATTCGGAAGATTTCACAATAAATAAATAAAGTTGACACGTACAAGTCCAAATCAGATGCAAGATTATAACCTTGAACACGTATAAGATGTGCTGTTGTTTACAGCACCAATATAAGGGTATTTCAGACGCTCCAAAGGAGTTTAAGAAGAAGGTGCAGCTACCATTGGTTACAAAAGGTTAGTGATTTTGAGTCCAGCTATGGTTAATAATGTGCCTTAGGATTTCATAATGCGGCGTTTCTAAAAATTAGGCAGAAATTAACCTGATGTTAAGAAATTAGGGAATCATCATTATATCCTTCAAACACCAGCCTCGGTTTCGGGCGTTGTGATTTCAGGCACATAAACGCCGGACACCTTATTGGCATACTAACGACCACAAAGTAAACGAGAGAAAATGGACAAACTCACTGAAATTGAAATGCAAATGGGTCAAAGACAAGGAATTAATAATTTCGAGTGGTTCAAGGCCCACGTCGGATCGATTATATGTACGCACGATTTTGAGGTGCCACTCCGCAGTTACCCCTTATAAGAGAGCCCCAGATTGTGAATAAAAGCGGTGAATGTGAAAATAAATTTTAATTTTAATTACCAACTTTATTTTGCATCTGTCCTCGTGATGTATTGCCTCTATAAAGAAAAATCCACTCACCATCGTGACCTCAAAATACAACAAATAATTTATTTTTCTTTCGTTGGTTTATTCCGGAAGATTTTGTGCTTTTGGGCGAGTTTCACATGAAAATGCACTATTGCAGATTTTAACGCATTAGGCGATAATTTGTGGTAATGTGCGACACTCAGCATTATCACAGAAATACTTTGTAAATTTCCACAATAAGTTTATTGCACCGGCCCAGGTTTCAGCAAGACAGTGCCATTATCAAGGTGAAGTTACAATCAACTGCGAGCCTTATAGGTATTAGATGGATAAGGGGGGGGAGAAGAGACGCAACTGATGTGGAAAATGAGAGAGGGGAAAGGACATGACTCACATGGAAGGTTAGAGGCTCTAAGCTGTTGTTAAAATTTCGGTAAAATAGAATAGGGAGTGCAGGAGATGGTGGTGGGAGAGGAGAGGCAACGGAGGGGAGGGAAGCATGATGAAACGGGAGTAAGAGTGGGTGGTTTGTTTACCGGGAGCACGGTTAGGATTCATGTTGCGGTCACACAATCGTGAGGAATGGGAGGCACTTACAACTTAAGCATTACTATTTTTACATGACAAACCTATTTGCAACTATTCCAAAAAGTCTAGTTTCTTCCCTTTGCCTAGGTTATGGAGAACCAGATTATTAAAATCACTATGATGGTTGTTGTCCAGTAAATGTTTAGTTAAATTTTAAGTTGAATCACCTTTGTGCTAGCACTTTACATGTTCTCTTACACGAGTGTTTATTGCACGCCCGGTTTGCCCTCACACAGACTTGAAAACACACTGGATGACCGTCAGGCAGAAAGCATTCCCCTTGCATTGCAGCGATGAAAGTTAGCCAATTTAAAAGAGAAATGGTTTTATGAAGCATCGATTGATTGCACAAGAAACCAAGATCTCCTCTTCAAATTACGGTTAAACTCTGTGGAAAAATCTTCTCGCACAAATGTCTTCCACCTGCAATTCATTCCCCATACACAAATTGAGCACAGTTAGTCCGCGTGACACTCTTGAGAACTATTTCGCAATGCATTTATGCCTGAGTCAAAAGGTGCAAAGGCCGTTGTGTGAATATCTGCAGCCCCCCGTGTTAATCGAGGGGCCTTCAGGAGCGCCCGAAAGCGAGTGTACCTTGCCGGAATGACCGCGATAAATGCTAACAAGTGGCGGTATGGCACGAGACGAAAGGGCCATGGCTGCGAGACGCCAATTGAGACCACCGCAGGGGAAGGGATTGGGCAGGATACGCCGAGTTTTCAAGGAGAAGATATCGATTTGCCATTTCCGCCCTTGGTGTGACCCTAGGATGCTATCAACCGAGCAAGATCGGGTAGGTGTCATATCTCACGTAAAACTGTTTCATGCTCTTCAATTCAAAGTCAACCTTACCTGATTGTCGAATTCGTTTCCTATAATTGCGTTAAACCCCCAGAGAAACGCTGAGTCATAATTTGATGTTTTCAATTCTATATGACAAACTCGCCGATCGGAAACAAAATATAAAATTTGTAGGCAATAGCTTCGGGTTCCTTTACGTATCAAAATATGAACGAGTGGTCAGTGATAACGTGTTCACCTTCAAATTTAAAGGCTCCGGCTTGGAGACCATTTGAGATTAGTCTCCTTAATGTATTTTTCAGCGTTTATAACAGAAATAGATGTGACTTCAGTAAGGGGAAACTAGAGCAGGTGGGCACGTGTCCCTTTCTCAGGAGCACGATGGGCATCATGTGAAGAATAAATATCTCAAGCTAAGAAGGCGTATATAATGACGAGGCAGCTTCTATGCAAGCTTCTTTGGAATAGGGAAGCATACAGAGCATCAGTTTATTAATCTTTGTATTCGTATCCTGAAGAAAATTATTGATATATTCAACAAGGCCGGTTAGGGATAAATAAAAAAATAATGAAACTTAGGACCTTGGAGTGGTGTGATTGGCTGGAGTGCTGGCCTCCCGTTCCGATGACCCGGGCTCGAATTCCGGCGCTGGTGGATTTTCCAATGGTATACAGATGGGATGGGATGTTAAACCGTGGTCCCCTTGGTACCTTTCGTTAAAAGCAAGCTAATGCCGATGTCGGGTTTCTCTCCACCCGTCCTCCGTTCCCAGAAACAAACTACTACCTTACCTAGTTACCCACCTATCCTCCGGAACAAATTGCCCCAGCTATCGGTCGCATCCCCAAAATAACTACAACTGCTGTCAATCCTGTGTCCAACGAGCACCGCAACCATACAGAAAGTCGCAAGAACTCCAGCCAATGAGACATGACGTGCACCGATATGGCGAACGTAATGAAGGCATAATTAAAAGTAAAAAAAAAATATGGACATGCTTCCAATAAAGGCTAATACCTCCATGCAATCTTCCAAATTAAAATATGTAATAATAGAATCCGTATGTCGTTTCTTGTGTGCCCATCCGTCCATCTATACGCATGTGCCCAATCTCTCGGATATGGTTGGTCCTAGAGAGATTCCGTAAACTGCACTGTTTACACTTTTTTTATTTACCTATTTTTATTTTTATATACAGTTTTTTTATCTTTGTAGATGCAACTGTTTCATTCCTGGCGACAATAACGTTTCTAAATTTGCTTTGATTGTTTTGTTTTTCAATTTAAGAGGGTGTAGGACTTTTTTCTTTCATTCAGTACAATACTAAAATTCCTATCGATTTTTTTCATCCTTCCTTTTTTTCTTTACACTTGTGCCAGCATTTATTTCAATCTTGGAAGCAACTCTGGAACTAACTTTTCGGTAAAAAAAAGTGCAGCTCCTCCAGTGATTCTGTTTTTATCTCATCAATGGTGGCACAAAGTCGTCCTTGCATGATTATCTTCAGCCTCCGGAATAGAAAGAAGACTCTGGGGGCCACGTCTGGCGAATACGGTGGCTGAGGCAAAATAATGGTTTGTTTTTTTACAAAAGAATCACGAATGAGCAGTGAGATGTGAGCGGGAGCATTGTCGCGGAGCAATTTTCACAAGTTGTTTCGCCACAATCCTGGGCGTTTTCGTCGGACTGCTTCACGCAAACGGCGCATAACTTCATGGTGTATTCCTAATTGACCGCGTGAGCATATGTCAGGAACTCATGATGCAGCATGCGACTGAAATCGAAGAAAACAGTGAGAAGTTATTCCCATTACTTTTTGATCACACCACGTATCATGCTTTCGGGCAACAAATGTCAGAGGACAAAAGCCGCATACCTAAAAACAGCCTCCATGCAACATCATCGAATATTTCCTTAGGATATCCGGAGGACGCATCGCTACCCGTCCCCCGACAATAAGTGAAGCAGGAAAAAATAACCTTCTCCTTCACTGCTTTTCCCGATAGCCGCTGGTGCATCCTGATAAATGATTTTCACCTCCCCTCGACCTAAATACGGCATTATGCAACGACTCGATTATTAGCGACTTATCGATCCATAACTGAAGAGGACCGAGGAGAATTCGGATCACACCAGTGTCCCGGCGCGATTAACTTCTTCGAAACAGAAGCCCGACTAAGGACTAACTCACTCCACAAAATCTGTCTGGGTTGAGTTTTGCATGTCTTCTGACTTGTTTCATTGGCATGGGTGTCTCTTGGATTAAGATCAGGTTTGGATGAGCATACAAAGTACGCCAAAATATACGTTAATCAGACGGTTGGAGGGAAGTGCAACGCAAAAGATAAGGTGAGGTGTTAATTCACGTTAGTCAAAGGTAAAATATGCCTCGAGTATTTGGGACCCCTAGGAAAAGGGATTAAATATATATAAAATAGTGAATAATTGTTAAAAGAATTAGATGAAATTCAGAATAGATCAGCTAGATTGGTGACCAATATGATAATTTCCTAATATTTATTTATCGTCTTTATCAAAAGTTTATAACTACTGGAGTGCATATTTAAAGGAGTTCCATTTAAGATTGACGTTAAGTAAAGAGGCGCAAAAGGGATGGAAAACTACTGCATGCCGGTAAATTATACCCGTGACGTCAAACTCTTTCCTCTACCTGCCATTAGGTAGTGCTGCGGACGCTTCCAAGCAGACGGTGAACTCCGTTAAAGCTTATTAACTACTATCTGAGGGTTATTTATTCAGTTAATGTATTGATTAACTTTTATTTATTTATTTTAAATTACTTATTAAGCTGATACATCTAAAAAGAGTTAGTGTTCATTTTACTAAGCGCACCGCGAAGTTGACCCAAGGTCGCGTGAACTTCACGCTTCGTAGTAGCAGAGGAGATAAAAGACTATCGAAATAGTAAGTAGAATAGCCCAGGCAAAGAGGGCATCCTATCAAAATAAGAATCTACTTACCGTTGGAAATACAGGCGTAGAAGTAAGGAGACAATTCATTAGGACGTATATCTGGAGCATGTTTCTTAACGGCAGTGGGGCATGGACAGTGACAGCAGCGGAGAAGAAAGGGTGGAAGCATTCGAAATGTGGTGCTACAAAAGAATGATGAAGATAAAATGGATCGAACGAATGACAAACGAAGAAGTCCTAAGAAGAGTGGGAGAAAAGAGAAGTCTTCTGAAAACTCTAAAAAGAAGAAGGGACAAATTAATCGACCATATAAAGGCAGGCCTCGTATAAGATACCTGGAACAGGTTGTGAGGGATGTAAAAGAGAAGAATTACGTCACAATGAAAAGGTAGATAGATTGATAGATATATTTGTGTTTTTGGGGTGCTTCGACGGCAGTGATTATTTCACACCTCCTACATACCCCATAAAACATAAGGTACTAGAATTCTGAGTAGGTATGATATTGTTTACCGAATTTTTATACCTCAGACAGTACTTGGATTTATAATAATTTCATCAAGTCGCTTTCATTCAGAAAGATTATTAAATAGTTCATTCTTTCTCACCTGTCACTTAAGATGTGAGGCAGTTCTCCTCGTATGTTAAAGAGATCCCGCGTTATCCGATATTTGTAAAACTCCGTCAGGAGGTGCTTTACTCTCAGAGGACGGTCGCAATTGTCGCAGAATAGGGGATTTTTTTCCTCTGTAAAATGGAACGAATGTGTCAGGGTATAGTGCCCTACCCTCAAGCGCGCGATTGCGACCTCCTCCCTACGGTATGCTCTGACGGAGGTTGGCCACGCTTTAATGTCGGCCTTAATAGAGCTTAGTTTATAACTGTAAATAACGCGCCATTCTTCACGCCTCTGGCCCAAGGCTGTGTTTCGCAGCGCACACCTCAGGTCCTCGACGGGAACGAGCGCAGAATCTATTTCAGCGTCTTTGAGGGATTCTCTAGCTGCCATTTCCTCATTTCCCGCTATCTTAGCGTGACCAGGGAACCATGAAAAATTGGTAGTCACATCCCGCTCCCTCAGGCTAATCAAGGAAAATATGAAAAGGTTGGCCGATAAAAGAATCGAGTGGAAAGCTGTGTCAAACCAATCCTAGGATTGTTGGCTGATGATGATGATGATTATTAATACGTATTCAGTAGAGCTGAGGGCTCTGAAATACAATCGTATATTCAGGAGACGAATATTCCCTGGTATTATTTATCTCTATGAAATGATTATACGTAACCAGAGTGAAGCTTGTAGAACAGTAAGAGCTAAAAGACGATTTAAAATTCTAAATTGCAGAACTACGGCGTACCAATTGTCAACCATAAACTCTGCTATAAGAATATGGAATAATATACCGGACAACATTATTAACTGTGATACTGTAAATCAATTCAAAATTAAAATGTACTCATATTTGCTTGAAAAATACAATTGCAATATCATATAATAATAATGCAGCATTGCAATGTAACTTAGTAATCTATTAATGTTATCTACTATGTAAGATTATTATTCAAATCCAGGTTTTCCTTTTCTCTTTATTACTGTCAAATATTTTGTAAAATTTAATATAAGTTAATCTATAATTTTGTAAAATTGTACAATCACATCTCTGGCTTATTTTATTGAGTTACTTCATCCATTTATCTTGTTATTTAGTTACTTTATCTTTCCGCAGTTGTTGATTTCTGAAATGGTGAATTAATCTGTTTTTTTTTTTTTTTTTTTTAAAGTGTAATGTCATTTCTTTTTCTGTATTATTCTCTTTTGATTGTATGCATTTAGTTAGGCAAGTGCCTATTTCTGTTTTCACTGCAGAGTAATAGTATAAAATGATTTATGTTCCATAGGACAAGGTCCTAGAACAATAAATTTATTATTATTATGCCTCGCAACGTAAACTATATACCTTTGAAGACAACAACAAGGCAGCGCATCCGGCCATTTCTGAGCTTTTTCAAATGAACTTAAAAATAACATTTTACTGTCTAGTAAACTGGGATTTCTCAAGCCAAATTTTTTTGCGTTAAATGAATACATATATGGTGGGTCACGAACCGCAATCAATGAATTCTGTTTTCTTTGATGAACCTACCCTATTGTCATTATAATGGGGTAACTTATATGAATGCGAGAATGGGATGGGTGAATATTCAAACACGAATACAAACGGAATGTGAGAACTATAGAGCAGTGAGAGACTGAATCTCCGGGGAGGCTTAAAGGTGGTTCTTAAAGATGACCCGGCAGCTGCAGACCTTGTTATCACTTATCTAAAAGAAACTGACATTATTCGGTTACTGCAAGTTCATCCCCAAAATGTTGAGTCCATAGATATTTTACTCTATATACCTATAAGACAGACAATTTTAACTAAGAAAGAGGGTTGCTGAGGTGCTAATGACCTAGAAGTCGAAGCACCCATCAAAATAATGGTACATACCTGCCTAAGAATACAGCTATCCTGACGGCTTTTACAGAAATTAAAATATTGGATTTTTATTTTTCTTAATTAAAATTATTATTAAAGCACGTTTGAATAAAATACTATTATGGATATTGCACGTTTGAAGTACTTCTTAAATGTTTATTTGCATTAGGATAACAAAATGGAACTTGAGATGTGTCTCCCGCATGTCATTCATGGAAATCTCTTTTTAGGTAGGATATCTTTTTCTTAGATAGTATATGTCAAATTTAGTGCATGTTTGGTGACAGTGTAGTGGATATTCTCGTAATTTTCTCAGAAGTTACCCCAGTCTCGTTAACTTAATTTTATCTACATACGCACTTGATAATACTACGCTAAACAGGGCCAAAATACAGTGCAAATGACACGTATTTTTATTAATTCGTTGCTACAGACCCCTTATATTTCATCATACACGTAATTTTATGGTTCTAGAATAGTCATTAAGTGGCTTTTGCTAACTTAAATGCAGGTTTTTTTCACCAACAAACTATTGAACTTAAAATTCATTGGAGTGAATGAAACCTCACGGATTAGATTAGTTTAAGTACCTAATCAATTTTAATGTTATGCTGAATAAGGCTGAAATGATGGCAGTATTCAATTAATTATCAATTACAGGGCATCTTAACGTTGAATTTAGACGGGTGATTATATGGAACATATATTTGGTAATGAGATGAAAGCCGTTTCGTTAAATAATGTCCTTCAAACTAATCGACTTCCGTCGATATCCACTGGCGAATGTAGCTATTATTTTTTTTAATTAACACCCAAAAGCAAAAGATTACCTGGCCATAAATATTGCCAAGCCACAAAATGGTTCCACAAAAGTGATAATATTGCGATGGAAATAACATTTTTTGCCTAGAAACAAGTATTTATTCATCTGCTAAGTAAGATTAAAGCACACATCAGCGCTATTATTATACGACTAAAGCGAATTGGTGCATTCTTGATTGAGTCTCGAGAGAAGGTCGGGCGAATGTCTGATCGGCCTCTTATGGCCATCGTTTCGGCATTTCACGATCTTGACCACCAAGTGAGCGGATTTGTTTCACAATTAGCCCTGCTGATGGAATAATTCGATTCCAAAATTTGGCCATTTGAAGTTGAGTTTTCACGTTCCAGACTGACCCAGAAATCTCAATAAAAACAGTAATTGAAGAGCTACGGCTGCCAAAATTCATAGCCTTCTACGCAATATCAGGCAATTGCGGGGGTATTTACCGACCAAAGATCTAGAAGGATTACGTGGGATATTAGAAAAAAATTAGCAAAATCAAATTCAAAGCGTAACATTTTCACTCTCATCAACAGTGAGAAAACGCCATAAGAAAGAAAATACGCACATAAGGAACAACCAATAATGGCACGATTGTTGTTCTTACTCCTGATTAGTTCATAATGTCAATATTCCTGCGCTAATTATTTTTATATCTATTTCCAAATATGATTATTTCTTAAACGCAACGACCATTATTGGCAATACGGTCTTCATTTGATTATTTTGTTGAAGTGTGCAAACAAATGCTTTTCTTCGCGTGAACAAAAAACAACTGTCAACTCATCTCTAGATAGGGAAGGGGTAAATTGCATGTAGTTAATATGATTTATACCGCTCCTGAAGAACGTCATACTCTGCCAATTCATGTCAGCCACAAGTAAAAGAAAAGGAATGTAAAGTAAAGCCTCAGAAATGAATGAAAATAATATTCCGTCGCAGTTATGACACATTTAGTTTCAAGTGCGTGGTTAATGCTTAACTAACACCAGTTCTGATTACTTTCTACTATTTACGTAAGTATAGATTGAAAGCTCTCAACAAACTCTCGCAATGCCTCTCAGGGTACCCCAGATATATAGATGGGCTCCAACCAGGATATCTACGCAGGGTTTCACGGCCTTCCGAAAAATAATCATTATACCATAGCATATTTTTCTGTATTTTTACCATTATTCCAAAGCTGAACACAAAACTCGGTTAAAATCTGCTCCATATTTACGCTCCTTATGAGGTGCAGAAATAAATCCTTTTTGCAACCTTAATCACATTTATTGAACCTGAAAATACTTTCAAGTGATGTGTTCTCGGTTTAAAATAATCCTTTGCTTTGTAATTGGCACGAACTCAATTGACCACAAAGCTCCTTAGTTTCAGGAAAATTGGTATCTGGTCATATTGCTCTTATTAACTAACAGCTCTTCGTTAACTATCACGGCATAAGATGGGCAGTGTCACTTAAAAAAGGGGTATGGACGAATCGGAATAAGTCATTAAGAAAATAGGCGCGCGAGTGGATGGGGAAATCAGGTTTTCTGTCGCCAGTAGTTAGCAGGCCGCCAACGCTAAAGGGGTAGATGCTGATGAAAGGCGAAATGCAATCGCGATCTCGTCGACTCACGAACATTTCAAATCCTGGCGAGTTCCATTGGGGAAAATGCCCGGATTCTCGCCCACAAATTGATTACTGTGTCGCGGCGAGAGTGGTCGAAGGGCGTTCGTTCATTCGCCGCCTCTACTCGACCTTGACTCACGAACCCGTAAGGGCTTCGCTGCGGAGTCAGGGTGCTCTTAAAAGGGATTCCTCCCCTTTGTTTTGACGGCCCGAGGGGTTTTACGACAGTGAGACCGATGGAAAAGTGATCACGACGCCGGGACTAGGGAAAGGAGTCACACTCGGATTGTGAGGGGAAAGACTCGGATTCAGGTTTTTTCTTGAAGATGCTAGTGCTTTGGATAATCGCCAGCAATTACTAGCCTTCATCCTAAACAGTGAGGCAACGTGCAAAGGTTTCGCCGGCATCTAATTAGTAACTTTTAGAAGGTTGCCCCAATGACGTGTAGAAGATTGTGCATGACGGCAAGTCACCAAGGTATACATCTACATAATACCCTTCAAGTCACCATTAGGGTGTATGGCAGGGGGTGAATTCACACCAAACATGCATTACATATCATGCTTAAAAAGGATTAGGAATAATACTCTAATCTAAACTTCACAATTTAAAAAAAAGATAAAACTAACAAAGCAAGCATACAAAATCATCCTGTTAGTTGGGTTAGCATAAAGCCCTTATACCAACATATGTACAACTACTTATGGGTATCCTTTGATACACGCGTATTTATTATATTGGATATATTTACAGCTATTCATATCCCTAATTCATCATCATTAGTTATCAATCCTCAGATTGGTTTGACGCGGCTCTTCACAGAGTTCTTCAATTGGCTTTTCTTCATAATATACCTAATTGTAGGAGGAAATAAGAACATTTTGAATCTGCACTGTAAAAAGTTGATCTGATTTTAAGTGCGATCTGATTTTAAGTGCGATCTGAATTTAAGCGCTGTCTGGTTGTAAGGCAGGAACACGGATTCAAGGTGCGGAAGAGGCAGGAACATGATGGTTGGTATAGGAGCAGTTAAGCAGGAAGCAGAGGGAGCAGGATTCTGGATGGTCTGATTTTCAGTCGTTCGCCTGCCTTATTTTTAGACAAGATATTACTGCTGAAATTCAACATACCCTGTCTTAAAATTGTTGCATCTGAAATTCAGATCGCTTTTGTACCTTAAAATCAGATCTACTTTTTACAGTGTGTCAGTGGGGCAATCAATTTCTCTGATTTTATGATTATGGTCCAGTCTACCTTAGTAAGTTGGAGTTCGCAAAATATTTTAACGTCATCAGTGAAAAAATTATCTTGGAATTTAGTTGAGAGATCAATTCTAAATTCCCATTTGGTTCATCTAATGGGCTGGTTACCATCTTACCGATCTTTGCTGCCCACGCATTGCACGTTAGCTGGTAGAAGGGGGAATGCGGATGAAAGACATATTTTCCTTCTCACTACGATTTGGCCTAGTGTCAAGCTAGGGGAGCTCTACGCTATTTCTTGCTTAGCCATTCCATACCATCAAGTCCCCCATTACTGGGTACTACGGTTAGTACGATGATCTCCGTCATTTAAAGAAGTTTCTATCACCCTCCTGGAATATTTACAATTGGTATACATGCACTCTTGATGGTGAGGTGAAATACTGTTGCTATTTCGGAAGGCCTGGTTGCAGAAAAAGACGTATCAAGGAGAATGGCGTAGGTGAAGAGATCATTCTACCAAAAGAAGAATCCACCTACGGCAGGAAATACAATCTGGGTAGTGAGGAAACACATCTGGAGTATGTTTCTTTATGGCAGTGAGGTATGGACGTAAATAACAATAGGCAAATCAAGGCTAAACGCATTCGAAACATGGTACCACAGAACAGTGATGAAGATAAAATAGACGGCCGAGTGACTGAACAATTACTAAGACGAATGGGAGGAGTTAAGGTACTGCTTGAGAAAGAGAAGTCCGGCGAAAAACTCTAAAAAGAAGACGGGACAACTTAATCAGCCATATCTTGAGACATGATGAAGACACTCGTCGAGGGACAAGCGAATGGGAAGAATAAAAAGGAAAACCTCGCATGAGATATATGGAGCAAGGAAGGTTGTGGAGGAGATGAAATACGTTAATATGAAGAGGTTATCCCATAAGAAAATCGAGTGGAGAGGTTTCTACAAGCTCTGTGCATCTATGTACCTATTTCTGCATTTTATTTAAATGTATAAAGCAATATTGACAGCGTGGTATCCCAGTGGGTAGAGCGTTGGGCTGTAAACCAGAGTTTCCGGGTTCGAATTTCGGGAGATGTCTTTGAACAAGTTCAGCAATAAAACCCAAGTTGTGTTCATTTTGGTGAATACTAAATTCTTCTAGGAAACTGCAGCCGGTACAAAGAAAATATCCATGGAAAAGTGCTTAAACTTTTTCTGTTATGGAGACCTTCCAGTACATCAAGCCTGGATCTGTTAATAGTTTTCGAAATGCGAGCATGGGATATCTGGCGAAACTTTACTTGGCCTTGTCAGTGAAATTTCGCAAATATTTTCTTCAACCGTAAATGCCTGGCACAGGACGTGACACCGAAGTATGTGAATATCAGGACGAAAACCTCTACCAAAGCAACTCAGCGTGCGGTGATATCAGTCAAGAAGATATAGATACAACGGGAGCTGAAGGATTTGTATAGGAAGAGAGTTGTCTACTCCCTTACCTATACGTCCTCCACATGGAGCTTTTCTTCTTTCCTGGAGTTTCCTTTCGTGATGTGGAGCGGCGATTGTTCTAAGATCACGTGAAATTCTTGGCGAGTGATGTGTCCTCCAGGATGAGCTCCACCATCATAATAAATCTACGTAAAAGTGCTTAAAGTGTTCATATATGGATAGCTTCCACTGCATCAAGCCTGGATTTGTTGATAGAAGAAATGTCTCACATACCTCAAAGTGTGAATTTTGACAAGCAGCTGGGCATCATAGTAATTGGTGAGCTGCCTCAACCCACGACCAGACCAGCCTCAACCTAGTTATCAGACCAGTAATTTAATGCCCAGACCAATCTTTGGGTTGTACACAACATTAAATACTTTCAGCAACAAAATACTTTCAGCAACACAAATACTTTCAGCAACACAAATACTTACAGCTCTCACGATTTTCTCTTCTTGCTTTAAAATTTGACAAAGCGCTACTCCCCCATATCAAGTCTGATATAAATACTAGAAGAATCTTAGGAATCCTATAATGGATTTCCATTGCCCTAATCGAAACGCTATTTTAATGAGCTCGAGATCTAATTTTCGGCGACTGCTTTACAGGAATTGTTAAACTCATTAATTCATTAATAATCTGCCTTATTCAGTAATCTTCTTCGGTAAATGGACTCATACAGTTACACGATGAGAGTTATGCTATCCTGGCCCATTGAAAGAGAATATTGTGTATATTCTCTAATTGTTCGGTTCAATCGTCAAAGCGAGTTCAACCACAAGTTCTAAGGCTTCCTAATAAATTGTAAATTTAAGGGGTGGGCGTGGGCCTTCTGGAGCCCCCCTGGCACTTAGAACTCTTTTATATCCATTGTGCCAACTCACATTTAACCTGCCCGCCACTTGAAGACAGGTGACAAGATCACCATCTACATCATACCCTGCAAGCCACCATAAAGGTGTGTGGCAGGGGGTGAACTCTCTCACCACAGTAGAGGTATGGAGGAGGGAACGCTCACGGGCGCTCAAAAAAGGACAAGGGGAGATATAGGCCATTGCCGAGCACGTTTCAATGGAACCTAACCACTCCGTGAATTTGATAGAACCAAAAATCCTCACGAGGGAAAAGCGCTATTTCCCTAGAATTATAAGGAAAGCAATTGAAATTTCCAAGAGGGCCAACAATATGAATAGAGAGGATACCTATCCACTCTCCAACACGTGGAAACGAGTATTCACACAAACATCAACATCCAATCAGCGAGCAGCGGCCACCTCAGAAGACGAGTATAAATAAGCGTCAACTTCGAAGCATTTTTCACTTCAGCCTGGCCTGAGGACGCCCGCAGAAGAGTGGGTGAAACGTCGCCATTTTAACAGAATGACAACGCGGAAGACTCCCGAAAGCTTTTTTACAATCATCGGAACGCCGCGAAAAACTTCGCCAGAAATGGAACCGCCTCTACTGGGAGGATACTCATAAGTAGACCAAGGATTTGGAGACGCTTCGAAAGAAAAGGGGCAGATTACTATCCTCTCTCGCCTTCTTGGAGAGATGCAGGGACACAAACACATTTCCAAATTGTGTCCAAAAACGACACCACATTCATACTAAACCTGCAAAACGAATTTTTCACCGGATTAGCCAAGCGTTACTGAGGAAACGGATTAAACACACCCGTTTTGAACTCCACCGCTGCACGAAGGATTTATATCAACTTCATTTACTCTTAAGTAAGACCTTGAATCATGACGACTGGGAGAAGGTGGATGTAATAACGCTCGATTCCGCCAATGCTGTGTATGCAGCCACCAGAGAGAAACAGGTGAAGAAATATAACCACCTAAAGGAGACTACATAGGGGCGCAACGCATGCGGAGACCAGCACTATTGTGAACCTTACTCGTCCCCAACTAAGCGACGCGGAACTTCAATTCTCTCCAAAGGTTTGAACTTTGCCGTTGCCCCAGGGAGGAAATAGTTACCGACGTGTAGACGGCCATCCGTAAGCTTTCAAAAAATGATGCGGAAAAGGTACGATAAGACGTCACTCGCATATTGCGAAGCGCGAAACCACCCAAATCAAACTTCACGGCGGCAGAGAGACGAGCCATCATCGAACTTCGTGAAAGGAAGGACATAATTATACTCACCGCGGACAAAGGAAGTGCTACTGTCATATTAGAAAAAACTGACTATGACACCAAAATCCGCACAATGCTTACGGAGTCGGCCTACAGTTAAAATTGAACGACAGGTGAGAGAGATGATCAATAATCCATCTATTCAGCCCGAAGAAAAGAGAGACCTCGTGCCTACGGCACCGATACCACCAAGGCTCTACGGACTTCCCAAGGTGTACAAGGAAGGCACACCGCTCCGACCAATTGTTAGCACCATAGACGCACCTACCAACCTACAGGCAAGACACCTGGCACAAGTCTTATCTCCCTTTTCCGGTAGAACTTCATCATACGTTAAAAACTCCAAGCATTTTGTGCAATTAATCAAGGAGGTAGATATAGAGAAAGAGGATACCCTTTTGAGTTTTGACGTGGTGTCTATCTTTACCAATATTCCCATCACAGAAGCGGTGAACATCGCTAGAAGATTGACCAATGAAGGCCTCCCCAAACACTGCCCCAAACACTGCATTCTGCCTGAAAACATCCTATTTCCAATGGAATTGTGGCTTCTACGAACAAACTGAAGGCACTGCCATGGGATCCCCACTCTCTCCTGTAGTTGCCAATCTTTTTATGGAAGAGTTGGAGAAAAAGCCATCGAGACTTTCGACTGGAAGCCCAAAATATGGCTTCGCTAAGTGGATGATACTTTCGTTGTGTGGCCACACAGGGAACAACACCTGACTTAATTTCTTCGGCACCTCAACTTCGAACACGATATTATAAAATTTACCATGGAAAAGGAAAGTAACAACCAGATTCTTGGACGTTAAAGTTACCAAGGAAGAAGATGAATCCCTGGGCCATCCGGTATATCGGAAGGCGACCCACACAGATCTCTATCTCCACGCCTCCTCTCATCACCACCCGCAGCAAAAGAGTTCTGTGATAACTTGCCTCTTTCCCCGGGCTCGAACTATTCCGAACTATTTCCGAACAACAATCGCTTCCTGAAGAGGAGAAACATCTTCACACGTATTCTTTTCTTATAACGAATTCACAAGGACATCAACAGCCAATCATTGAGCAGCGGCCACCTCAGAAGACGAGTATAAATAAGTGTCAACTTCGAAGCATCTGCGGGAGTCCCACAAGGTGCCATCCTTTCCCCAATCCTATTCAACCTTTTCCTTTCCGACATACCTTCCCCACCAAACACCACCCTATTCCAATATGCGGATGACATTGCCCTTGCCGCCACCTCCGTTAGCCCTTCCTTCGCCTCCCGGCGGCTTAGGCCTGCCTTCTCGTCCACGGCCGAATGGCTTCGGTCGTGGAAACTCACGGTTAACCCTCGAAAAACCGACCTCGTCACCTTCTCAAGACTGCGACGGAACATCCGCCTCCCTGAACTGATCCTCGACGATGCGGCCATCACGCCGACGCCCCACACTAAATACCTCGGCGTCATCCTGGACACCCGGCTGCTCTTCGAGCGGCACACCCTCTCCACCATCGGGAAGGCGAACGGCATCTGCAATGCACTATCTCCACTCTTTAACCGTCGGTCCCCACTGCCCCTGCCCGAGAAGGTCTTCCTCTTCAAAGCCACGGTGATCCCGACCTTAACGTACGCCTCACCTGCCTGGGCCTTTCGCTCCCGGGCGAACATCAAGCGACTCACCGGCACCTATCACCGTTTGATCCGGCGGATGTCGGGGGCCCCGTGGTTCGTGCGAAATTCCCAACTCCAACGTGAATTGAACCTACCCACCCTACCCGACACCCTTCGTCACATCCATACCCGCTTCAAAAGATCCCTTCTCCTTACCCAGAATCCCACCCTCACGAACCTCTGGCACGGTTCTATACCTGACAACAAAAAATTCCCTCTGCCTCCTTTCCTTCCCAGAATCCTCTGAATAAAATAGCCCGTCCCTCCCAAATGAAATAATCTTTTCCATCTTCATACATATTCCTTGACCCACCCTACCCGAATAAAATAACCCATCGACCCTTCCTATTCTGACCTCACCTACGCACGAACCGCCCTGTCAACGGCCCCCGGTCGGAAAGCAGAGGACCACATCGAGGGGACATCCCCCTGGCGAGCTCTACGAAAGGAAAAAGCATTTTCACTTCAGCCTGGCCTGAGAACGCCCGCAGTAGAGTGGGTGAAACGTCGCCTATTTAACAGAATTACAACGCGGAAGACTCCCGAAAGCTTTTTACAATCTTTAAAATTTCATTTTTCCCGGGTATCATAAGAGAACACAATAGGCAACACAGCATAGAGATAGGAAGGTAAAAATTGTTGGCGTCGTCTGTAGTACATGAAGATTGCTTTGATATTACAGACCTATGCATGAATACAGTTATACCTATACATTATGTGAAAATCTTTCTAACCAGTAATCACTTCGCTCCTATGTAGACCCAATCCATGTAATTCCAAGTGGCCACTATACCTAACTTGTCACCATGTATACGTATCATTGGCTCTTGTTCGAATTTCAGTAGTGCATGCATGGTGGTTTTCACCCCCTGATACACACCCTCGCGGTGGCTCGCAGGTATTACGTAGATATAAACATTCCGCGACGATAAATGTGCTTTTAAGTAATAAATGGGTGAAAGCCGCCTCAAAAAGCTTTAGGTGTAAAAATGTAGGTGTGGCAGTTGAAATCAATGCGACTAAAAATGTAATTATTGGCACACTTTTGCCTGCCCTCAGTAATGAATTCAAATGAGGGACGATATTTCGGTCGGTTTTGCATTTACATAGATATCCAGGGTATTTAATGACTGACTTTAAGCAGTCTGGCACCCAATCAGCAATGACATCTCTTAACCATGAGTCTCGAATAGAGTGTCAGCTCTGCGCGTCCATTTCAAATTATGCTCAATCTAGATAAAGAATCGATACTTGCCACGCACGAAAATTTAATTTTCCGCCGGCATTTAAAATATCGATTTCCAGAAACTCGGTCAAGGCGACGAAATGGCCAATTAATTCAGCACGTCAGCGGGCTGAAATATTAATGTTGGGCAAAAGCTGTTTCCTGCTTGTGTGCAAGTACAAGTAAACCAGGTAGAGAAATAAGGGAATATCCATCTATTTATCTATTTCCCAGGCAGGTAAATAAATAAATAAATAAATTGCACGGGAAAAATTATGTAATGCTGGATTGTATGTATTTTTATTTAGCAGTTTTTGATGAAAATAAGTACTCATGCCATTTCACTAATCAGCTTCCTGTAAAATACCGCAAATGCATCTAGTTGACAAAACCAATGACAAGAAAGTATTCTGGGCATAACTACTATTCTTTATAGTTTTCTAAAGTGGCATTTGAAGATGAAAATTTTCCATCCATCTACTATGCTATTTTTTTATTAAATACAGACGTCAAATCGATACTGTATGATTCTGTAATGAATACAAACAAAACATGGCACATTTTTTTGGCCTGATGTGTGCGTGGTGATGGTTGGTGTCCTGATGTTGTCTTGGTGATACACCATAGTCCAGGGTTCCACTCCAGGAGAATCCTCTTCGAATCCACAGCCTTCCATTCATTCCCGTATTGAGTATCGGAATATATTGAATGGAAGAGGAAAATGGCCCATGAAACGTGACCACCTTTCCCTCAAAGTTTGAATCTCACTCAAGTTGAGTTCTAAGCTACTAAACTTTCGTATTGATAATCTGGAGAGGAAGTACGGTAATGGAAAAGCTCCTCCCTTTTCGATTGGTTCCAGAAATAACTAAACGGTCACATGAAACAACAGTCAATCTCAACAGTAGAGAGCATAAATACGCTAGGAGTTAAATTACCTACGCTTCTATAAACAAACCGAAAAATGTCCCTAGTAGGAAGAAAATAACTCTTTTCAATGTATCCTATTTTTGCAGTTCACCCATGAAAGTAATTTTTTCCATGAAAATACTTTTGAGCGATGTTTTTCTCCGATTTCTGTTAACGAATGCAATTTAAAGGGCACTCAGAAATGACAGTAGACATGTACATATTTTTCTTTCTAATACAAATTAGTTGCAGATGAGCAAAATATATTATAATTTACATATGGAGCGTTTCTCTACGGCAGTGAGGGAAGATAATAGCAGTAGAGAAATCAAGGCTGGAATCAATAGGAATGTGTTGCTACAGAAAAGGATGAAGATGAAAAGGATCGACCGAATAACTAACAAAGAAATCTTACGAAGAGTGAGAGAAAAATGCAAGTCTTCTGAAATTCTTGAAAAGAAGACGTGTAAAACTTAACAGGCCGTATCTTACATGATTAATTTGTTTACATTACGTGATGGCCTGATAAAGAAAAATTAAACGGGGAAAAAGTGAAGGATATGAAAGAGAATAATTAAGTGATTATAAGGAGGTTAGTTGGTAGGAAATCGAGTGAATAGCTACGTCAAATCAATCTTAAGATTGTTGACTTATTATGAGAAAAAAAATTTCCGGTTCTACAGAAGGAATAATACGTAAAAGCATACACGGTTTAAGCCTATCAAGCTCCAGAGGGACACGGGAATATCATTGAAGGTGATCTTAGACATTCCTCTAAAACATATAAATAATCGGACTTCGCCAGCCCAGAAATGATTAGAGAGATAGATTAATGTACTGATAGGTTCAAAATGCCATTGTTTCCCCGAACTAGACGAGAACACGATAGGCGGCATAGCAAAGGGATAACTAGGTGAAATATTGTAAGGGTAGTCTGTAGTGCATGATGCATGTATTAAATTTATTAACCCATGAATGGTAGCTATATACAGATAAATATCTTTATATACAACAATTACTTTATTACTATGTAGATACTAACCATCTAGCTACATGTGACCCTATTGCCTATCATGTTTTCATGTAGTAACCTAATGTCAATAGTGCAAGTTTGGTAATCTTCACCCCTGCCACACACCTTCGCGGTGTATTGCAGGGTATTGCGTAGATGCAGATGTTGCATAGATTAAATAAACAGTGTACTCAATATTTAGGCCTTGATTCTCTCAGGGAAATGTATTGATTACGTTAAAATATAGATCAAATATCACGTGCTTTCTGTGCAAGTAATACACAAAAACCAAGTCGATTTTAACGTGATACTATTGCAATAACCACCACAGTGACAAAGCACTTTGGGGGACAAGCAGGTAATTATTTAATTAATCCCTAAACAGTAATTTCAAATTATAAACCTTGTCTTGATGGGTAACCGAGTAACCTGTGGCACTAAAACGTAGCTACGTTATTATTTGTACGTCACATAATGGGGAAAAGTTCTTTCATTTCCCTGCCACAGAAATCCGTCGCCTCCTCACCAACCCGGCACACGGAAAAGCATTAAAACGCGACGGGCACGAGAAAAAAGCACGTGGAGATAAATCAGGAAAAGAAAAAGAACGAAAGATTGTATGAGGCGAGGGTGAAGGGAAAGGTTTTTAGAGAGGCTCTCCCTTAATTTGAGGGGTGCCTCTCCAAGTCAAAAACAAACGGCGAACGAAAGAGCGCAGGTCCGCACTGAAGAATAAGAAGTGAAGTGAGAATGATTAGGCAGCCGAATCGGAGGCGATTAATATCGAAGAGGCCTCCCGGTCACCATCGCTTGGTCTGACTTCGGTCAAAGGTGAGCCCCTCCCTCTTAGGGCAGCCGCAGCTCCCCGCGCCCCCCTCTGAAACGAGCGTGTCAGTTGACCTCAGTCACGCACGCCTCTAACGATGCGATTTCCACCGCAGATTGAGATCGACCTTGCGGTTGGCCCCCAAAAATGAGGGGCCCCGCGAAGTCACTTGTCCACCGCGACCTTCCTGTTTTTCCCATTGGTGGGCGCTTATGGCAGTCGTGTTAATGGTGATGCATCCCGCCCACAGTATGAGATTTCCTTATAGGAAAGAAACGCATGAAAGCAACACCGCAAACGAAGATTTGCAGTTTAAGCAAAAAATTCAAGCAGAAAACAGATGATTTTTTAAAATAGTAGTTTATTCTAAATGTTTAGCTTTCCAAGTATTATTTAAGCAATTATCTAACATATATATATTCTAGTAATATATATTCTATATAATAATCTAGCAAGATTATCGAATATATATATTCTTCAAAAGAACATTCTTCATTTTTTATTCCCACAACAATAGAATAAGCATTGAGGGTTTTTGCTAAAACGTGTTACGTGTTTTTTCGTCACTTTTTCAAGGATAACACACACATAATGAGAGAAATTGAACTAAAATATACTACGGTTTTTGGGTACCTGGATATTTTAGAATAATAATACGCCACTATTGACTCCATACAAAAAAGGAAAAAAACTAGAGTTATGGCCAGTATTTTTCAGTTTCCGCCCGATGGGCGATGTGCTAATATAGGTGCCTAGTCTTCGTTCCTTTTCACGACCTCTGCGTAAAATTCATCCATATTTGGAAGCAAAAACTGCAGGGCCTATAGATGGAACTTATTGAAACTAGAACATAAAACTCACCTCATTTAATAAACCACACACGCATAACGCCCGTCAGCAAGTTTTCATCAATAGTTCAACTCCGATCCCGACGATTTCAAATGTTGTGTGTTAAAGCCGCTGATTTCAGCCTCATTCAAAATTTACACTTGTGTTTTATCTCATCTGGGGGCGCCATAGTCGAGACCGCTGGGAAAAACACAAGTGAAAGCAATTAATGATGTTGTAACGAGCGATTCAGACGCACTAAATTGCAAACCATTCGTGTTTGGCCTCGTGACTCCTTGGTAACCTATTCGAGATAATCCCGACGGTTTCAAACACAACCCATACGGGCTCGGCCCGTTCTGGGTCTGAGTCACCCCGCGGGGTTGGCTCTCCTGTATTATACTCACCTTGCTCCTGACCCGACCCGCTTTCCCGCAGTTCGTGGTGGAGGTGGAGGGCGAACCGGAGCCGCTGCACATCCGGATGCCCATCGTGGTGGGCACCGTGCCGCTGGAGAGGGTGTTCCGCACCATGGAGATGGGTCCAAGGAGGCGATCCACGGCGTCGACCGCCGAAAAGATGGAGGGACCCTTGCCCATCGTCATCCCGGGGTCGTCGCAATACCTCGAGTTCCGTGAGTAGCACCACAAGCCTAACTCCACTAAAACATTAGTAGACTTGTGGATGATCCTTCTTCATCCGTTTATAATGTACCAATGGGGTCGTTTACCATATTTTTTATTGCCGAATCTGATAGAGTTTGTAAAATAAAAAGACCCGTATTTTTCTGTTTTTTGATCCGACTATTATTTCCCGAGTTATAAGCGGCGAAAAACTGATGTTTTTAACCCTTTCGGAAAAGTGGGCGTGGTGCAACCTCTGACGTATATCGACTTCGTCGAATCAGAACTGAGCCCGCGAAGCTTCTTTGCCTTATCGCAATGGGGGGGGGGGGGGGGACACAGCTGACTCGGCCAATGGGAATGATTGCGACAGCATCTGTGCGAGCAGACCTTACGAGAATCCCCCTCCACTCCCTTCCTCTCCCCTGAAAGTAGTCAAGGAAGGAAGGAAAATGACGTCAATGTTATCACAGCTGTATTTTCGGTGGGCGTCACCTTTTGCTTATTTTAATTTTTGATTTATGAGTGAATGGTTGTAGTTAGAAGATTAATTTTTTCACTAAAATTCTTTTTTCGTTTCCATCTAACGATTTCGTGTACAAAATTGCGATTTCGGTTCCGAGTAAACGCCCCCATTCTTGCTCCCCAACCAAGTTCATGTCAAATAGGGTCCTATTTACGCTTTGGAACCTCGAACAGTCAATTTGCATTAACTTGGCAGACACTCAACATTCTACTTACAAGGAGATATCGCGAGACATATTCGGGATCCAAATGACGAAACTATCTTCTGGAACTATAGAGGGGATGCGGGAGAAGTGTCACGGCTTTCTTCCCCATAGACCCGGGTTCGCGAGAAAAACGCTACTGAAGAATTGTCCTCATTATAATTGATTTATTATGCATTCGTGGTCGAGTGGGTTAAGGCGCCACCACAAGCATTCTGAGTGCGGCCGTCTGATATCGAGGCCATGTGGGTGCAAATTTTTTTCTTTCGAATTCTTTACGGAATCACTGTAAAATGCCCAATCCCATACTTTTACGGAAATATCAGCAATATTTTTTATTTTCACCTTATTTGCTCGATTATAATCAGCCCCTTTGGGAAACATACGAAACAAATTACGGGATTCTCTCTTTGCCCGATAAGAGGCTTCACGTGCCGACAGCCTAAAATGTTTAGTTTTTAATGCACAAGGGTACTTCCATGAATATAATGGACTTCGACTTGTCGCGGGACTTTCTCAAGGCCGTAAACAATTAACGGATAATTACTTTTTAATGTTACATGTTAAATAGGGACCTATTTACGCTTTAGAACCTCGAACAGTCAATTTGCTCTAACTTGGCAGACATTCAGCATTCTACTTAGCAGGTTGGCCTGGTCCAACTCTTAGAATAGGGGTGGCAGCGGCTAGAGAGTGAGGAGATATGTACATACTTGCCCGAAGCAGTCACTTACCGTTCAAGACGTTAGAAGGGTAGATACCCTCAAATGTTGCTCCTCTTACACTTATTTTCTCCCTCGCGAGTTGTCATCGTTCAGGTTAACGCGAATGGACCTGTCTCCAGACCTCCAATTCTGGCCCTCCCTCTCCATATTGTCCCTCTAAATGCCTCTTCCGGAAAACTGTTCCCCCCTGGACATTCTCCATCCACTCTTCTTTTTATTTCTTTGCCCAACCTACTTTACTCTCCTATTATCATTAATTCTTACTAATGCGTATCCTCTCCATTCCTCTAAGCACAAGACTCCAATTCGACTCCAGTTTCTGTTCTTCATCTTTTCAAAAGATTTCTTATAAATAAAAAAAACCAAGTTTCATATAAGAGTGTTGACAACTTTTGTTCTCCATGTCCTCGACTTATTATAACATACACCCCTTTTGGGAAGCTTTTTTATATACAATTCCAGATAAACCATAAGCGACCAGGGCAGGGCATTAGCTTTAAGTTTCAACCGGGGTAGATAGTGTTGACAAAAAATGAAAACTGCAAGGATAATCGTAAGAGATATGTTCGGGAAAAATAATAATTACTTTGGTCGTTCGAGCATCAAAATTTATTTATTTAAACGTTAACGTTGACAAATTATCGTGTTAAAATACAATTAACTTCGGAAAGAGGATAAAATTTCAAAAGATATCAGATTTGACATACGAAACGATAGTGTGGAAAATTTTGGCACGTAAGAATTACGTAAAGCTAGGAATATTTGGAAATGAGCAAAAGAAGAAGGGCGGTATTCGTCAGAGGGAGAAATTTTCTGAGACTATTAACACTAACTAAATTTAAAATTCCAGCTCCTGAGGGAATTCACCTCATCCACAGTCAAATGTAATTAGGTCCAGATTCAGATTCTAACCGTCGGATTCTAGGTTAGCACGCCGGAAAATTTCTAACGAAGATACTTTGGGAGCTCTTGAGAATTCTATGCACTACCTATGAAAGAATACGCATGTAAGCAGTATAATTGGAAAATGGCAAATTAGGAATGAATGGGTGTTGCGTTAGTTATTCAGGGGAGGCTAAGGTCATTTGCGCCATACAGGATAGGTGGGTAATTGGGCAAAATGATAAATGACATTGATGACTTGAACACCGAAAAAAGACTTCTAGGATGGGATGTAACGGAGGAATTTTTGGATATCGGTACACATGCAATGTCTCAACAATGAATAGTCAATCACCCAGTCAAATATATCGAACAAACTCTAAAAAAGAAACATGTTTCAACTAAAGTATCCTTAAAGTGTAATATATTCCATATCCTGAATAAATACAAATTATATACAATTATTTAAGCTCCTTCTTCCGAAGCATATGAGTAAATGACTCATAAACTAACTGTCGGGGCAAGTTCAGTACCAACCGGGGTAACTTGGGTACCTCAGACAAATATTCTCGCACGAATTTAAAAAATATTGTTGCTGAAAAATATAGTCAGTAAAGATTTAAATTTGGAAAAATGATCATCAACAACAATACGAATAAAAAGATTACCCGAGGTAATGTCATGACCCCCTTTGGTAGTCTGTGGCGTTAGTTAGGAGGCATTCCCTGGGACTGATCCGTCACCTCCTCCCTATGCAGCCCTTCCGCAGTTCGAGCCGTGCAACTGGGGCCCACGTCACGTCGAGGCATACTTCCACCACGAGGTAGTCCGGAAGCTCAACGAGGACGAGGAGACCACACCCACTTCCGAGGTGCCCGGCGGCGCCGCGGCCAAGGCCACCAAAGCGGTGACCTCAGTGGCCACGGCCGGAGCGCTGCCTGGGGTCGGATCCACGCTCAGGTGAGGAAGACCATGCAGAGTGCTCTAATCGACTACGTCGACGGAAAAAAAACTCTAGTCGGACATTACTATCAATTATGCGGGTTGCAGACATCGATGGACACCACACTAGAATTGAAATATCTTAAGCCTGTTTCACACGATACTTGATCCAGTACAAGGTCTAGTATACTCGCTAGTATGCTAGCTTTCCAGTACCGTGTGAACAGAACCAGAATACTGATTGGCAAGCATGCTAGCTAGTATACTCGCTGAGCTACTGGATTTCATACTTGATGCGGTACTAGATTTCTAGTAGGACCTAGTAGCCCAGTAGCCATCGACCAATCAAGTCACGTTACAGACGCTGTGCAAACTTCTCTTTTTTTAATTAGTATGGAATCATATGGAATAACCGATTCATAGCACGCACAAGGTCGATGATCGTGTGAAACCTCCCAGGACGGTTCCAATCACACTAGATTCCGTCCTCAATATCAAGTAGCGGCTAGCACACTAGGTCTTGTGTTGTATCAAGTATCGCGTGAAACGGGCTTTAGATACTGAGCTTCACTCGCTTTCGTGGCGACCCGAGTGTTTTCTTTTTTTTGGAGGAGGTGATGTTCTTAAGGTGGAGGGAGGTTCATGTAGAGATTGCCAAATATGCTTCACAAGCTTTATCATCCTTTAGAGAAGTGTGGAATCAAAAGAGAGCGATAACTTTGGCAACACAGCACAACTGAGGTTAAAAGGTAACAGATATTTTTTTGTGATTACACTCCGCCCACTTATATCACACACATTGGTTCTTCTCTAGTCACGTGGGGAGGTTTCACACGATCATCGACCTTGTGCGTGCTATGAATCGGTTATTCCATATGATTCCATACTAATTAAAAAAAGAGAAGTTCGCACAGCGTCTGTAACGTGACTTGATTGATCGATGGCTACTGGGCTACTAGGTCCTACTAGAAATCTAGTACCGCATCAAGTATGAAATCCAGTAGCTCAGCGAGTATACTAGCTAGCATGCTTGCCAATCAGTATTCTGGTTCTGTTCACACGGTACTGGAAAGCTAGCATACTAGCGAGTATACTAGACCTTGTACTGGATCAAGTATCGTGTGAAACAGGCTTAAGATATTTCAATTCTAGTGTGGTGTCCTTCGATGTCTGCAACCCGCATAATTGATAGTAATGTCCGACTAGATCTCCCCTTTTCCCCTGAGTCGCAAGTACAAAATTCTATCATATATTTCTGCTACCCGGGGTGATTATATTCCTTAACTAGGTGGCTAACTCAGTCGAATTCTCAATTCTCACTTACACAAAAACTCAAGAGCTAGATAAAGAGTTTAGTATCCCAGGTAATAAAAAACTGATCTCTTTCGATGTCAGAAACCTCTTCACCTCAGTCCCAACGAAAGAAGTCGTCACCTTAACCTTGGACTTGCTAAGAAAATCATTGGTCGTTGACGACATTATAAGTAATTTTAAAAAACTATTAAGTTGAACTTTAGAAAAATATTATTTCAAATCCAAATGAAATTTCTACAGACAAAATCACAGAAAATGAAAATTATGGGCTCCCTCCTTTTGCCAATTTTGGCAGATAATGTTTGCTTTATAAAACTCTTTTCCGAAGTCTTTTTTATACCAAACACCCATTAATTAAGAATATTTGTTACTATTTTAGATGCGCAGATGACATTCTACGTTTGTGGATGAAGTAAAAGGTTGCTAGTCCCGTTTTTCGATTTACTAAAGTCTCTTCATCCATCTCTTAAATATACCATGGGACTCGTAGGTGGCACGATATAATTCCTGCTGCTGATAATCTCCCTACTAGATAGAAAGCACCGGTTCTCGATTTATCGTAAAGATATTTTCTCCGATTTAATTATTCCCGCGGACTCTTAGAACCGTTTTCCCCAAGCGATAACAGACCTTCAACTGTTGCAGGCTCTACTTTGTGGAATGATGGGAGAAATAATTCACTTAGTACTTATTCCACGAATTTATTTTAACACAACCAGTTTCGATATTAGCACGTCATCATCATTTGTGCGCAGAGCAACTACAACCCAAAATGTGTTCTCCCCGATCTAAACAAGCAAAATTCTACCCGCGAGTGCTCAATTTGTCCTCGCACAACTTTTCTAGTGATGAAGAAAAATTTCTAAATAATGGTTACAAATACGCACCTAAACTCCCATATAACAAAATTAACCTCCTGGCTGACTGCGATCTGGCCTTACGCAAGGAGTCTGTAGGCAAGAAACAGGAAATAGCGGCCATAATCACAGATAACCTTTGTAAAACCCTATTCCTACCCGCGTATTCGGATAAAAACTGATCACTAATATAAAAGCCTCTGGCGAAAATTTCAATTTAATTGTCACGAAAGCCGACAAAGGACACACCTTAGTGATTCTAAATAAAGCCGATTATGTGACCAAGTGCCAAAAGCTTGTTTCGGAAACTTCTTCACCACACTGAATAAAGACCCGACAAACAGTTTTCAACAATCCCTTAAGTCCAAATTAAACAACTGCACTGCACTTCTTCCCTCGAAGGAAAAATGGCGCTGAGTGAAAATGAACTTCGTGCTAATATCGAAACTGGTTGTGTTAAAATAAATTGATGACGTTATTTGTTTGTTTGTCTCCGAGAATGTTTGGCCTCCCAAAAACACATAAACCGGAAATTCCTATTAGACCCGTTGTTTCCACGTTTCCGCACCTTCTCATCTATTGCCGACGAAGCTGAATATTCTCATGAGGGCTTTCTCCTCATTCAAGTCAACGTACGGAACTGAGAGCTCTACGGACTTGGCCAACAAACTAGTAATGTTAAACCCCCCTCAAATGGGAAACTTGTGTCCTTTGATGTGTGAAATCTGTTTACGTCAGTTCCGGCCAAGGAAGCCATCAGTGTAGTCATCTCATGGTTAAAAAGAGCGAAGTGTGGAGAAGATATTATCAAGGATTTCCACCAACTTTTAACCTTGTGTAGTGAACAGAACTATTTCCTGTTTAACGGGAGCTATTATAAATAAGAACACGGCCTCAGCATGGGTTCACCGCTTTCTCCTATACTCGAAGATGTGTTAATGGACTGTCTGTAAAACAATATATTTAATTCAAAGCACCCACTTTTAAAGAATGTTGTATACTATTATAGATATGTTGATGACGTTATTTGTTTGTGAACATGTAGCAGCAGACAACTGGAACAGTTCTTAGCCTATTTAAACTCCCAGCACAAAGCAATTAAATGGAGTTAGGTCAACGGAAAATTACCTATTTAGAACTAACAATTTAAATAGATAAAAATCAACACACATTTGCAATTTACCGTAAAGACACATATTCCGATGTAATTATCCCGAATAATTCTTTCCACCATCACAATCATAAATTTGCAGGCATCAACTCTATGCTAAATCGATTAATATCCGTATCCTCGCAGTTCTTCTTTCAGGAAGAACTTAAAACAATAAAAACGATCGCCCAAGAAAACGGGTACATCTACGATACGGTTCAGAAACTACTAGATAAGAAACTAAGATATAAACCATTTCACTCGTGTCTTCATTAAACAGATAATCCTTACACAAGTCTAACAAATGGTGTAAACATCCAATTTTAGGTACTATTACCCACAAAATAGCTAGATACATTTCTGGTGACCGACTCAGAATTGGCTACTATAATCCGATAACCTTAGAAAAACGTCTTTTTAACTCTAAGGACAAGATTGATTGTTCCAAAAAATGTGGTATCTACTAGAGTATGATGATCGCAACGATCCTTATGTTGGGCAAAATGGTCGTATTCACCATCAAAGCTAAAGAACGTAAGAAATATTTATTAAATATTGACCCAAAATAAGGTTTTTTTAAACATCTTATTGAGACTGGACACCATGGTTATTTTTCGCCCAAGATTTTATATACAAATGACAAAGGGTTTAAACTGGATTTTTTTATAGAATTTAGCAATTGTTAAGAGACAAGGTGCTCCTGATGTATTGGTGTTAAATGACTCTTCCGAATTTAAATGTTCTCCTTTTACCTCCACGTTGCACCATGACCGTCCGCAGTCCCTTCCTTCACCTTGACCATCGATGATTAGCAATACACCCACCTATTCTCCCACTCTCCCGTTCTCCCCCAAGCCATTACCCTACGTCAACTCCCTTTGACCCAACATTGCTGATTCAGTGGCTCATCCCTCCCTCACCCACTTCTCACCTAACCCCCACCCCCAGGAATTTCGTATATATGTCACTTGCACTCCCAGAAACTTCGGAGATTGTACCTCTGAAGATGACGTGCTAGCGTCGAAACCGGTTGGGTTAAAATAAATTCGTGGAATAAGTACTAAGTGCTCCCATGATCACAGACCTGAACTAAATGCTACATAGACTCGTTTATTTACCTTAATGACGATAAATTAAAAAAAGAATTCGAATATGTAATGGCTAGAGAGCACTTCTAATTCAAAAATCGTTTCATAAAAAAGTACCCGAGATAACGATCAATGTTCGACTAGTCTTAACCTATCCAATGTGATAAGGATAGAAGTGGTGTAATTACACACATTGAAAGTGTTGCTTAAGCAACACTTTCAATGCCATATCTCATTTCTCACAATATATTCAAACATAAGAGTAAGAGTAAACTAACGAAAGAATGAGAACTAAAGATATATTTTTACTCTCCAACTTCAATTGGAAAGGTATTTTTTCATTCGAGAGACCAAGCTGGCTTGAAGGAAAGAGTAGTGTGTATGCTCCTCATTATGGTGAGTATAACGGTGTGTATGTGAGCCAAACCGGAAGAAATTTTAAAACAAGAATCAAATAGCAAAAATTCTGCATGAATCATACAGATTTTAAATTATACTTCACTAAGCACTTGCTGAAGACTGGTCACATGAGTGACTTTCATGTATAAATTCTACCTGTCCATGAGAAAAGCTATAGATTACATCCTTTAGAAATATTTGAAATATGGTACGTAGGTTAAATTGCTTGACGGTTTTAAAGGTTCGCAGATGTTAACAACGGTTAAAATATGACTCGTTTCCTAACCGCAAAGCCCGTAACACTCGACTCCAAGAGGCGACCGGTCCTGACGATCGGTGTTGACGTGGTTCACCTCCCTTCTCCCCCCTCGCCTCCTCATCCCCGGTCTCCACCTAAAACCAAGCCCACTCCGTTTGAGTCCTATACACCAACCCACACAGTGGACACTATACATATACAATTAACATTGGAATAATTAAACTTATGATACGACTCGTTTACTGTCCCAATTTGCTTGTCGAGACCTCGCAATTATTGACTCCGCGAAATCCATGACGGTTACGAGATAACAAGGGCGATTTGGTGACCTTACCATCCACTTTGGCACCCTTTTCTACCTTTGAATTGACACATTTGTTGCCCTGATTCCCTTTTTATCATCCCTGTCACCTTGACATTGTATTTTTGATACTGAAGCAAATTTCCTGATCGGAAAAATAAATTTTTTATTCTCCCGATTGTATTTTAGATACTTTATTGAGTGTTGCATTTCCGAAAACCTAAGCCATTCGTGATCCTAGTGCCCAAAAAACCGTACATTAAAATGTTCACTAAAAATTTTTTTGAATAGATTTTTTCAACATTGAATCCCTATATGGCAAAATTTGGATTGGACTCCACACTAAGGTCAAAACTTCAAATTTCTACTATGTTGTTTAACCAAATAAAACTACTTTTTTCTACCCTGGTGCCAAATTTCATCGCTTTGGCACCGACGTAAGTATCTAAAATTAAGGATAACAATGATAGGTGATCAATGGGACAGTCTACATGTCCCATTTTTTTGCAACGCGGTTCATTAGCTCTTAAAAATAACGCTCAAGCGTTGAAATCAGTAAAGTAAGTAAAATTCTTTTTGGAAGTCGTACAAAGTGTTTCTTTTCGCCATGATGATTCTGGGGCTAGTTTTTTCAACCACTCAGTTGGTTTCATTTCGTTTGTTCCCTCCCAGTATGATTCCGCGGATGCCACCGACTCGTATGGTCTCATCTATTTGTTTTTCAGGGTCCATCGCAAGGGAGAAACGTTCGCCCCAAGGTACGTCTGCTACAAGCTGAAGGACGTGACGTCGAACCACGACGGCAACGCCAACGCACCGGCGGCCGGAAGGAGCAGTACGGGTGACCAGATATCCCTTTCCCCTCTCAGCCCTAGTCGCCTCGTGGGCACGAGATCACCCTCCGAGGCCTGGATCCCTAGGGATACCAGCGAGACTGAGCTGGTATCCCCGACCGAAGGGCCTTCTGGGAAGGGCAAGAGGTCCTGAAGGGGTCCGTCCACTTCTTTAATGGTGCCTTGAATGGCACCCCGGGCGAAAACTGAGCGGCTTGACGGACATATCGAACGAGGAGGCTGGTGACCGCAGCGTCGGCCTCGTCGCCAGCAGGCGTGGAATCCACTCTCTCTGATTGGCTGGAGGCATTACCCACAACCGCACCAGCACGATGGACAATGGAGTGCGTCGGATAGCGATCGCTAACCTCGCCTATACGTATTTCTGACGACAAATAGCATCTATTTTCCACTCCCCTCAAACGCCAAAGTTGCCTTAATGGCAGTCTCTCTCGGTAATCAGGGCCGGCTTAACCAAAATTGGCTAACGCTTGTCGGGGTGTCATTTACTTATTAAAACTCCATGTCATTAGTGTGGGTGAGCGACTTGATATTATATAGTCACACTACTACACAATTAAAATTTCCATGTAAACCAAACATAATGATATTTTACATTATATATATTGTATGGTAAATCAGGCAGGCTCTCCGGAGTCTTCCATCGTTATTGATGGCGACGTTTCGCCCACTCTACTGCAGGCCAAGCTGAAGTGAAGATTGCTTAGAAATCGACTTTTACTTATACACGGATTCCAAGGAGGCCATGCAGATGCTTCTGTGATTGGCTGTTAATATTAATTGTGAGAAATACCCGTTTCCAGGTACTGGAAAGAAGGTAGCCGTCCTCTCTATTCATGTTGTTGGGTCGTTTGAACATTACCACTGCTTCCCTGATTATTCTAGGAAAATAGCGCTTCTCTTTGGCGAGGACTTTTGGGTAAAAATAAAATTCACGGACTGGTTAGGCTCCACAAAAAAGTGCTCTGCAAAGGCCGATTTTTCCTCTTGTCTGTTATGAAGCGTCGCCATCACTAATGACAACGCGGAAGGCTCCCAAAAGCCTGCCTATTTCATTGGAACGCCGCGAAAACCTTGGCCAGAAATATTGCATGAATTGTGACCGAATGACATTGAAAGAAGTACTTATGGAAACGTTGGAGAAATCAGGTTTGAGTAAGATAAGGCAAGGGATGCACATTGTCGAGGAAGAAATTTGAGGGCCCTTTTAATTCAGTGTTCTCCACAATGAGAAGCAATCAACGACAAAATGATGGCGGAATTCAATATCCGAAGGAAATATCGGGTTTTAGTTATAAATTATTTTTATGCCATCCTAGTTATTCCCCTGGGTACATAAATATGAATAATCAAAAGTAAAACCCTGAGTTAAGACAGTTCAGTAAAAAAAATGATAAATACTTATTAATAGCAAAATTACTAATAATAATGCGAGAAGTACTTGGCTCATTTGATTTCAGTCATTTGCCTCTCTCAAGTGGATTCAGCAATGCAGTCAAATTGTATGGGTTCGAACACTTTCCAGCCTCGTAATTTGTATTAAATTGCTTCGGTGAATCGGTAGAGTGAGCGTTTTGAAAAATAACCCAAATATCAAATTCCAAATAGAGCGTGTATTTTCATTATGATTTAAGCAGTTTCGTTTTTTATTAGCATGAGGAGCCCAAAATTGTATTTCCCTACTCTATGTCATGAATAGCTTTGTTGACTTTTACAGCAATTGTATAACCAACGATCTAAGTTTCGATGATGAGTTTAGGTGTTCATCACTAAGGTGTTCATAACAGCAAGTTTTGTGCATATATAGAGGAGCATTATAGGGCAAGAATAAGGGATTTTTCTCTTCCCATTTTCCCGAAGGCTCACCCGTATATACACGAAGCTTTTGTCGCTACTGACACATTGACAATGCCATTCAATGCCGAAACAGTGTTTACGGGAACGAGTGAAACCTAACAAAGTCATTCGATTCTTCTAAATAATCGCCTAAGACATACGACACATCAGTTTATTTCGTACTGGTTACAAAAAGCAATAGTTTCACATCAGGATGTTTTCTGGTATGCGGCAATAACTCACATTTACAACTCATGAACTTTAGCGATATAAGCAGGATGCTTAATGGTGCAGCTGCGCGTTGAGTTTATCCACCAGCTGCCGACGTTCAAAGACCTTTTTCTCGGAGAATACAAAATACTAGAAATTCACACTTCAAGAAACATACTTTCACGTGACAATCTCCGAAGATAAATAAATGGAGACATTTGTTTATGACCAACGGCTGAATGAAAACAGGTTGGAATACCCAATTCAGATCTTTGCCACCCGTTATTGATAGTGAATCATCATTAAGACCGTTATCATAAAAACCCCCTTCACGTTTTTGAATGTTAAAAAAGTGATAGTAACCCAAGATGAATTCCTTTCTCTGTATTTTGCGCTGGGAACATTATTCCGCCTTGGGAAGGTATTATATCACGGATCCATCATCCGCACATGACAGCACTAAAATTCGCCTTCGACTGCGTGAGAGAAGTTTGGCATGTCAGTCCTTCCTCCGTTCAAATTTTGACTAGCGGAACGACTGAACCCCGGCTCAGGTCCGGAGTTGCGTTCCTCTTTTAACGATGTCTATCCTCCGGATCTCCCACATCCAACACCGTTCGTCATTGAGAGTCACGCGGATATTCGATTGGGCACTCAGCACTGACTGATGAAACTTTTACCCTTCCTCAGGCTGGAGAACGTGGAAATCAAACGAAAGGAATGAGAGAGCAAATGAGAAATAAACACAAGTGCCTTCGGTAGAGAGGATAGGATATATTTGAGAAAGTAGTCGTCACCGCGACAGTAGGCGTTTTTCTTCCAACATTCATAAAAGGCAATCGGGCATTACATATGAGTCAGCATAAATATGAGTATGGGGACAAGGATGAGAAGTTTAATTTCATAACGTAAAAGTTGATGAAATGTGAGTCAATCCTGGGTTCATGTACGGAAAAGTGAGGCAAACTTAACTTCATTTTATAAGGGGAATATTTTCTTCACGTTTCCATGAGAAATTTATTATTTTCACACAAAACCAATTAGATAAAAATGGAATAAAATCACCAAAACCACTTCTTGATTCTTAATGCAGAATCTTAACTCTAACAATGTAGCGGCCATGACTCAATAAGGAATGCCATTTAATATTTCGGTAAAAATTTCCTCGAGGTGAGGTTAATTTGCATTTGGAGGCACACCGTTTAAATATTGTACATCACTTTAGGAGTACGCCTAGAAGTGAAAGAATCAAAAGTATTCGTCTTTAATTCATCCTTTCATATAGCCATTGCTTTTTTTTCGCTCCAAAATGCATGGGTATTAAAGCGATTACCCTGCATGGAAAATTGAACAAATATGAAGCCTCTTAATGAAATTGACTCGATTTAATAATTCTGAAGCCATGCGGAGGGGATACATGCGACCACATCTATCACAAGGGAGTGGGAGAGTCGCACTGTGCCCACGATGAAGCCTTAGCATAAGCCTAACCCTCAAGAGGTTCACGCCGATTTCCAGTGCATCATTCCGCGCAGGCGAGCGGAAGGACCAAGTAGATAGTTCCACACGTGCATCACCAGCAAGGAATGGTCAGCGTAAAGGAAAGAACAATCCGCCAACACGTCCCGCCAGTTTGGACGTTCGAATGCCCTTTATTCTAGAACTTTAACTTAATCAAATCAATATTGTACAGATTATATATTTTAAAGAGATAATAACTCAAATTTTGTGTAAACAGGTGAATAAGTGAATCCTGACAACGAAACCCATTTTTGTGGGTGAAAATAATCTTCCTTCTCCTTTAATCTTTTTAAATTTCAACTTTGGGAAAGCCTTAGCGTCCGAAAAAGAACTGTTGACTGTGTTTCCACGAAGTTTTCTAATGTGGATTTGTAATTGTAATCCAGCGAAGCAGTGCATTTTTCTTGCACGATTGGTAAACAACAGATGTCTATTAAAAATAAAACAACTTTTATCAAACTTTCTAGTTTTTTTTCCTTAAACGTATCCTCTTGTCCATTTTCACCAAACGCAACAAAAATATATCAGATATGGGCACAGAATATTTATATATTGTGTATTTGATAAGTAATAATAAACAATGCATGCATATATTTACATGGATATAAATTACTTGCGTGAACTAAAGCATGTTGAATACCGGGAAATATATATTTGCAGTCACAACCATGCTCAGAAGATCATCCTCACGCTTATATATAACGGCACATATATCTGCCGTTAGAGAGTGAGGCGTGCTTACTTTAAACCCATTTCAACAACAGGTTTGCCAATGGTCAACTTCACGGCTGTTGGCCAACCAGCCAATATCTACCACACACCCTTGAGATGAAAATGTAGATGCATATATACATAAACATACGCGTATTATAGCCGTCTTTGTCACAATAACCACAAATCCTTTCCCGACACGATGAAAAGTGTGCCAAGACTTTGCTTTTGTCGTCCTGCATGTTCAACAAGGTAGTAAAAGATCGTCCACAAAAATGTCATTCTTCACTTTAGCCTTCACCATTCTGAATGAAAGCTTCGCAGTTGAAGGCCGAATTATTGTAGACTAAATTAGTTTCTATAATCCCTCACAATAAGCAATTTCCAAGGAGTATCACAGTAAAATTATTCGATGTAAAGAAATTTTTATTATCAATTATTCTACCTATCAATAGAGGGGCCTGAGTTGAAATTTGAATTGGCAGAAAGGGTTAACTGACTTGGAATACAATTTGAAAACATTTTAAGATAATTGAAAGTAGACAAGTACACGCATTCATTTTCGATTAATTTAGTTTTAGCACTGAGCGCTTTCTTTTTACCAATTTCTTGTCAGTCGCGACTGAATCTACATCGCCTGTTCACAGCCATATATTTTTGGACTGATCTGGAAAATCAGAGAACCTGCTTAAGTTCAATAATGCTCAAGCGGAGCAGGATGAATTTCCTTCGGAGGGAAAGTTCGATAAGCTCCGAAGGAAGCAGTTTTTGAAGGAGTATCACGCCTCTCGATGAATGGCCCACTCTCCCGGAGTGTCATATGCCACCATCCAAAGCCCGAATGTTTCACGCGGTCGGAGCGTCAGACCCAATCAATGTACAGTTTCTCTCCACTCACTACGGCGCACCAATCGGCGCCGATTCCCGTGACACTGACGACGCTGTTTTCGTCGTCCACGTAAGAGGCTTTCCCTCGTTCCGAGATGACTCCGTTGACAGTGACCGTTCCCGCCAGGTTCTTGCCGGACGCCCCGAACACGGTGATGGAGTCCAGGACCGTGGAGATGTCCGACTGGCTCGCCGTACAGCTCAGCCACGACGTCCCTCTCTCCACGGTCACCGATCTGTCGGACAGCGCCTCGAATCTCAGCAGGTCGTACTCGCCTCGGTCCACAGTCCCTGGACTCTCGCCGTCGTCCAGGAAGAGCTCTCCCTCCGCGCAAACGGTGTCGTTGTGCGGTTGGCAGTTCAGGGCCACGAGCAGGCTCAGGGGGTTCTTACGGGATGCTAGGGCACTGGCGCCAGGCGCCTGCAAAAATCATCGAGAAGGAACGTCACATGACAAGGACCGTAATGAACGCCATAATGCAGCCTCGTTTTGTCAAGATGTTCTCTCAAGACTTTGAGGCACAAAGATGACAACATAGAGCTGAGGTTTGCCCCACCCCCTCTCTAAGTGATTTCAAACTGTGAAATACACTTTCCTGCTTCCAATAATTTCAAAGAGTTGAAAGCAATGACTGAAAATAAGCAGGCGTGTCGAGGAGGATTTTGAACATGTTTTTGCTCGAAATAATTTCACTTTGCTTCTAGAATAATAGCCGTTTTGACATGAGTTTCGACGTCCAACCTTATCACCTGGAACTTGTACATAGAAACCTAAGACAGAATGTTATTACAGTATAAACCTACAATCAATTTGGACATTATCGTACGTTAGCACATTAGGCCTTTCATTTTATCGACTTGGCTCCTTTTTGATTGCAAGGACTCCCAAGTTGCATGCAATCCGATTTGGACTTTTTAGACGTGGCCATTGCAACCAAGGGCAAAGCTTACGAGTTCGCGAATCACAGAAAACCGTCTGAGACTGATAAATTATTTACCATGATTCCCACCATCACATTACACATAAAATTTCGGCCTATCATTCCATGATTGATAAACTGTTGAGTATACCACTCCCAGAGACTAATTATGAAAATGAACTAGCTACGATTAAATTAATAGCGAGAAACAAAGGTTCCCAAACCGACGTCATTGAAAAAATTTTGAGGAAGAAATGTCAGTTAAGAGTGCAGAGTTAAATTTAAAATCGAAGATTTGATGCAGAAATGTAAGACAGAAAATGGTGCAAACGAACGCATCTGGGGGGACCTTCCAACAAGGTAGCAGAGTATTCCAAATTCCATTCCAAATATTAAATGCAACGTGTCTTTTTACAGAAAGAGAACTTTAAAATCACGTATCGATAAAACGAAAGATAAAGTAGAATTATTTGATAGAAGTGTGGTTTGCAAACTAAAATGTAGTAATGTAACGACATTTACGTGGGTCAAACTGCATCAAGGTGGGAGCACAAGAGGTGCTTTACTAGTGGCAATACCGATCAGTCACACTTTACTGAGCACCTGTGGGAGGAGGACCACTTCAGCAACTTTGACCCTGAGATACTCCACCAAGAAAGGAAGGGAAAGAGGCTCGAAACCTGGGAGAAGAGACACAAGTAGACAACTTTTGTTAAATGAAAATATTTTTATGACAAGTTCTCCTCTCCTAGATTTTACATTCACCAAACAATGTCAGACATCGCCTGCCACCCTCCATGCCCAACCCCATTTGAACCCACCAGATCCCCACTATAATCCCACCTCCGGCAGCTAACGTCAGATCCTACTCCCCAACCTCACCCCTTCCCCATCCTCATTTCGCTTCACCTAACAACCCACCCCTTGTTTTTAGACCTGACCCTATAAGCTCAAGGGTTTTATTGCATTTCACCTGATAATGTCGACTCTTCGACATAACCGGTCGTGAACATTAAATTTCAGTGAAATTTTTACAAATTTGTACTCTTCATTGTGCCCATGAAATTTCACATAGTTGTGCCTGAAACCATTAAGTCCATCCCTGAAACAAACACGTGAGGAAACGATTAGTAAAATGAGAAATGAGATAGGGGAATGCGTAAAGGAAACTTTTGCTTCAGCCTCCAAATGCCCCTTCCCTGCTTCATTTGCAGCAGCGAAAGCTCTAGCTCTCAGCACTAGCCTCTAAACAGGAGGCAGAGGAGATCAAAAGCTATCCAGTCCTGATTTACCTTGGAGAAAACTATGAGATGCAGACGAGCGATGAAACAAAAGGGTGCATGTTTATAACATGTACTCCCAAGGAAACTCGGTGTAAAAGTAAATAAATGTACCACAATTGCCAACAGGGGTGTCTGTATAGAATTCAACACAACGGATGTAGATTAAAAAAACTCCTGGAAATTTCAATTTTCAAGAAGAAAAACCTAGTTGTGAGTACAACGTACAAACGAAATCCATTGGTGGCGGTCTACGTGCGAAAAAGTCGGTAACCAAAGAAGTCCTGCTAGAAGCAATAGAAAAGCAGAAAGAAATCCTGCAAACAGGAATTGCAAAAATACTCTTCAGCTTTTAAAAAAGGAGGGGAATCGAACCAACTGGGTCATTTAAATTGATGCAGACACCAGAAAGATCCTTAAAAACAGCGGAAAAATTTTGTGGATTATGGCAGGTAAAAGACAACACTGCATGGCTTAAACCACGTCGGTCGCCAGCCAAGGGAGCTCGCTTTCACCAGTATAAATACCAATCGATAAAAATTAAACGCACGAGTTGAAATATTATACAATTACATATTGGATACGTTCAGGAAATGTGGATTATAACGCGACCAAGAACGAAATTCTACGACACCCCAGTTTTGAAATGCCAACATTTTATAAAATTGATAACTTTTCTTCGATTAAAAATATACACTGGAAACTTACAGAGGGCATGGAAAACATATATATCTATCATTCTTCACATTTGGTTGCTATTGAAGGCCTTATTATTGATTTACGAGTCATCAAAGTTGGCGCTTCGCTCGAACACCGTCTAAAACCGGCACTTTTTACGTTACAACTGTTGTAAAAAATATGAAAATGCATTTTAAAAATTTAGATCTGCAATCCAATACCGCAGAATGAAATAAGGAAAATTATGATGTGATTAGTTTTTCTGTATGCCTAAAGCTGGATTCACATGGGGCGGAAAGTGCGGACGGCGGAAATTGCGGAAACCAATCAGAAACGCCCAACAGAGAGGCAGAATGGAAGGAATAGTGACTGGAACTGGAACCACGAAACGAAAAAGAGCGGACCAATTCTTACTTGACGCCGTGACACGATCAACTCTTCTTCTATCGCGATTGAATTTACGATCTTGTATTTACTCTCTAGATGTATTTGTCATGTGACCACTAATTTGATCCTGTATCTGACAGACCCTCGCTTTGGAATTTATATTAATCATCCTTTGATGGATCACGTCATTCCTTTCATTGATAGGAAATCTTATTTCGTCAAGAAGGCAAGAGAACAAAAAAATTGTATTTTGAAAATAATGGAGTTCCGCTTGATCACTTGATTATGTTTTAACATAATAATGTGTTATATATGGGCATCTTCATCTCAGATTTGGTAGATTCGGCAAAATCATGTCCTAGGTGACCTTCAGCACTTTAGGAAAGTTTACCTATGTGAAAGCAGTAGGGATTCCCTTGATGAATATTGATGCCTTTATTTGAGAACCTGGACAAAAAAACATTAATAGTGGACATTTGCATATATTGGAAGCCATTGATTTATGCAAAATTTAACATGTATTCAGTTACAGGATATATAATGTGATCAACGATTCACTATCCTTCCTAGGAAGGGGAGTGTCCCCTGACTCAAATCAGCTGATTTGCGTTGATATCACCCATTCAGCTGATTTGACTTGAAATCACCCATATATTACATAAATTACTTCCTTCATGCAGCATGGGAAATTTTGTAATTAGAGCCAACATGACAAAAATAGAAACTACAATAACCTCTGGAATCACTTTTCAAATCCTTAAAAGAGCTGAGGGGATTTTATTTGCTCTCAAATTTTTCGATTGTGTATTAAATGCTATAATTATCAGCTGAGCGATTGATCATGGGAAAATTTTGATTTCCCTCGTCATGAATAGGTCTTGATCTCATTAATTTGGGGTTCTTCCGTGCGACAGCTATCCAAAATGTGGGCTAGTCACTCGAAAGTGGGCTGACTTGGGATTTTGTTCGGCTTGAAGTTTCCCGCAAGATGCGTCGGGTGTCGCTCTGTCATTGTTTTTGAAATCACTTCGAGCTACGTTTGAGCATACGTCACAATTCTCATGCGGACTGCGGAAAATATTAAGAATTTCTATCAACACTTTCCGCCCCCTTTTTTCCCCACCCTCTCTTGTGATTGGCTAGGAGCTCTTTGAATTTTCTTTTCCATCTCAATTCCTCCGGTCCGTTCCCATATTAGAGCAAGTTGATTGGCTAAACGCCTTTCCGCCTTCCGCACGCATTCCGCTCCCATGTGAATCCGCCTTCACTGTTAATTTGTTATTCGTATTCAAACTCGACAGAACATAATTTCTGCGCCGACATTAGTCATTATAAAAATGGGTACTTGACTCGAGAAAATCAACATTACAATTGCAAAAGACCACCTACAATTCGGATATTTTCCGAACATCTGGAAAATGGGGAATTTGGTAACAATCCTGAAATCTAAAGACAGATATTGCTGATATAAAATTATGCCGGCCAATAACCCTGCTCTCAGAACTCGGTAAAATACTGGAAAGAATGATCAAATATAAATCGGAAGATATTGTAGGCATTGAAAACGTGTCATCCCAGACAATACGGGTTTCGAAGGGGACGAAACGCATAAGAAGCAATTCTAAGTTTAAAGATTTTTATTAACGAACGTCAGGAAAAGTACACGCTAGGAATCTTCATCGACATTCAAGCATCCTTCGATGCCGCCGAGGATGTCTACAAGGATCTGTACTAGGACCCCTTATTTGGAATCTTGTAATGAATCAGCTACTAAGGGAGGACCTCTCGGAGATTTGCGATCTAATTGCATACGCGGATGATTCTGAGATTTTGATTAGAGAAGATTCCTGTTGTGAAATGGAAGCAATTAGAGAAACCTGCATGGAAAAGGTTGATAAATGGGCGTATGAGTGCAAGTTAAAATTATCAGCTAACAAAAGTGAATTCACCATATTTGGAGGAAAACTGAGCCGGAACCCAAGAGTCAAAATCAACGGGAATCAATTAAAGCGGAATACCAGCTTCAACTACCTTGGGGTGTACATGGATGATAAATTTTGTTTCCAAGTACACACAAATTACCAAACATCAAAAATAAATAAGATTTTCCATGCAGTCCGCAGATACTGCAGGTCCATATATGGAAACAAGTCAATTCATCAAGTGTATAATGTGTTAGTTAAACCCACTGTGATTTATGGAAGCTCTGTGGGGGATAGGGCAACTCTAAGCAGATTAAATAGAAAATTACAAGAAGATCAGAGATCCTGTCTAATCCCAGTCACACACTGCTACTCAACCGTAAGTGCAGATGCAGTGGCTGTAATAGCACTTGAAAAGCAATTAAAATATATTTTGATGGAAAAGGGGGCTCGTGTGGAATTCAAAAGGGCTAACAAAACAATACACTTGGTAATCAGACTCAACATCGAAGATTGCCTGAGGTTAAGAAAAAATGATAAAAACACCGAACGGAAATGGGACGAAGAATTGAAAGCTTCGAGTAAGGAATTACACTCTTTTGAAATCTTTCCCACCATTTTGTAAAAAAAGAAATTAGGGTGAAATATGCTAAGTCCGTGGCTAAAGTGTTGTCCGGCCGCGAAGATTGTAAAGAATAACAAAGGAAATTCGGTAAATGCCAAGAAGGAAATGCATTCTTAGAATGTGGAATAGAAAGAAAGAAATATATATGTAAGAGATGTGTCCGCTTCGAAACGTGGCGAATCAAATTAAGCCTAGAAATAGAAATCAGGACAGAACCTCTTAAGGACTTAATAATTATCTGCCAGGGAAAGGGCAATGGGGGCGTTTACTCGGAACCGAAATCGCAATTTTGTACACGAAATCGTTAGATAGAAACAAAAAAAGAATTTTAGTGAAAAAATTAATCTTCCAACCACAACCATTCGCTCATAAATCAAAAATTAAAATAAGCAGAAGGTGACGCCCATCGAAAAAGTTGCTTTGATATCATTGACGTCATTTTCCTCCCGTCCTTGACTGCTTTTCTTGGAAGCGAAGGGAGTGGAAGGGGGTTCTCGGAAGGTCTGCTCGCACATATGCTGTCGCAACTGTCCTATTCGCAGAGTCAGCTGTGTTCCCCCCATTGCGATAAGGCAAAGTAGCTTCGCCGGCTCAGTTGTGATTGGACGAAGCCGATATACGTCAGAGGTGGCACCACGCCCACTTTTCCGAAAGGGTTAAAAACATCAGTTTTTCGCTGCTTATAACTCGAGAAATAATTGACGGACCAAAAGACGGAAAAATACGGGTCTTTTTATTTTACAAACTCTATCAGATTCGGCAATAAAAAATATCGTAAACGACCCCATTGTATTACTTCCCAAAGAGGACAAGTAAATCCCAATGGAGACTAAGAAGTGGGAGGAATAAGGAAGAATCGGAGGGAAACTACAAGTATGATTGGGAAACCTCGGTGAAAGAAGAGGCGAAGGACCAAAGATGGAACAGTTCTGAAGAAAGAAGACCTCGCTGTGAAGAGAACAGGATCGATGAAGAAATGAAAGAATGAAAAGAAGAGAACGCGATAGCCTCGTGTGGCACTATCCGCCTTTGCACTGATGTAAAATATAGATATCTTGCATTGCATAAACATAACGTTAATACAAAGCTAAAATGCTTACTTGAGTAATGTAACATAAATGAAAAAATGAAAATGAAAAATACATTATACTGAATGTATTCACTTTCGTTTACCCTTCTTTATTCTTTGTAAAGTGCCCGACTATTTCAAATTTGGGAAGATCGGGAACAATTGGAGACGATTAGAACGCATTGTTGTGAATTGAGGAACAGGGATTCTTCGGAGGGAGTGCTAAGTTATAGCCAGCGTTCCAATTCTCTTCCCATTTACTTTAGTTATCAACAGCAACGCCATTTATCCCAGATCACTATGCACAGTTCAAATGATTCGCCGGAATGAAGTCACAGGTTGTGACTTCCTTCTACATATATGTAACTTCTTCACAGTTTACGATATATCGCTCATCACTACTCCGAGGACCGTCGCTTTCGTAAACCCTTTCTTAAGCAGCGTTCACACGTAGCAGTTGACCGCTACGGCAGTCGCGAGATGCGCGATACATCTATATCGCTACTGCTATGATGCGTCTGCAGCAACTTCTATGCAGCTTAAAGCCGCTATTTAGGCGTTGCCACAACAAATAAGAAACGTGTTATTTTAGTGAATTTAGCTTAAATGTTTATTAAATTTATCAATCAATAAAGTTCATTGACGATTATTTTTTTCCCATTCCTTAAAGAGTAAAATCTTTCCTTCGGGGAGGGATATCCTTGTTATGATATCCAAATTCCGTCGTGTATTGCTTTCCGTTGGCGATTGTGTCGGATACATTTCCGCTGGAAAGTAGACGGACTTCAACTTTGCTAATAGCTCGAACGTGGATCGATAGTGTTTGACATGTGTCCAGTATCGACCTGAACACCCATCGCAGTTGCTATTTACACATGCGAGTGGGGCTTAATAGTTGCTAGTCTTAGCAGTCAACTGCTACGTGTAAACGCACCTTTAGGTTCAAAGGGTGATTTGACTTACTCATCGATGTCGAAGCAAAGCGGACAAGAGCGCTTGAGAAGGGGATAACCCCCACGTCATGGCCCTCGGGTCATCCCCCTAAGACGTTACAGCAAATGCAAACACACGGAATATGCACAGACCTGCATTGGCAAGACGTGTCCGCCCCGCACGAATACGGGCGTCTCGTCTCTGCGCAGCATGCACGACACGACGCGGCCCGCGTGCTCCACTCTCTCGCCGCCCGGATACCGGTACCACGTGCCTTCGGGAATCACCACGCTCACGGTGGGGGCGTCGGGGATGAAGGACGGCGCCACCATGATGGCGGGACCCAACAGGGCCTGGTCGTCGGCGTCCCTCGCCAGCTGAGACTCGGGGAAGTCGAACAGAAGGTGCCTGGCCACGGGAGAGCCGCTGACGGATGCCCGGTACAACTGTGTGTACAGATACGGCAAAAGGGAGTACCGGAGGCGTGCTGAGGAGAGCAGGCTGGCCACCATTCCGGGGCCGAGGATTCCGGGCGGCAGGTGAACTCGCCAAAGTGGCAGCAGCGACCCCAGACGGATCCAGCGCCTGCACAGAGAGGAGTCGAACGGCTGTGAGCCGACTTCGACTTCAGGGCGACCGCAGGCGGCGGTGCCGGCCGAGAGAGGGATTCCCACGAGGCCGTTGGACAGAGCGGTCATGAGAGCCGACCGCATCGCCGTCCACGTCCTGTTCACCCTCGAGGAGCCCCCGTGGGCCCCGAAGGCCCCCGTCCCGGGGTGTGTCCACTCGCCAAGCGTCAGGCGCCTGGTGTCCGGCGACCCGGGCGGCCAGGTGAGGCCCTTGAGGGCCTGGGAGAGAAACTGTCCGAAGAGTGAGCCGTAGGAGTTGTGGATTTGGTAGTGGAGGACTTGGTCCGAGTGCTGTGCCATGAACCACAGAGTACCCTGCGATATGGAGTGGTTGAGTCCCTGTTAGGGAGAAAAAAGCAATGATTGCATGAAATAATTCTTCCCCTGCCAGAACGGACGTGTTTGAAGCCGTCGGGAGCAACTCGAATAGGTAACCTAGGAGTTGCGTGGTACAAAGAAGAGTGGTTCCAAATTTGGTGTCTTTGATTCACTCGTTAGGGTCGCAGTCCGTGTGTTCACTTGCTTTTTTCTTATCCGTCTCGAGCATAGAACCCCTGGACGGCAAAAACTCAATTAAATTCTTTTGGTGAGATTGTAATGAACGATTCAAACGATATATCTTTGCGAACCATTCGTTTTTGAACCACCTGACTCCTTGCTTACCTATTTGATATAATCCCGACGGTTCCAAACACCCCACCAGGATACAGAAATAGACCATCTACCGACTTCCCAAAAGCAAAATTTTCCTAGGAAAATTTTTTTGTCAAATATACCCACAGATTCAAAAGATTCATTATTCAAACCAAGTTTACATTTAAACAATATTTTCTTTTATGCAACATTTGAAACATTTCAGTTAGTTGGAGAAATGGAAATGAAAGTGTATAAAATAATACTTTATCATTAAAGTGTAAAGAATACTTAAACATTACAATAAAAGATGGCTATTCATCAAGGATGAGGCGGGCGAATTATAAGAATCAAACGAGTAATAAATGTCTAAATCATAAATCCAGACGCTTTTGTTCGGCATACTAGTTGCCCGCGTCGCCCAAAATGACGGCTCGGGAAAACAAGGAATGGGCAAAGCAAGACACAACACCAAAAATTACCAAGCAAGAAATAATACAATATGGGAGAAACATAACAGAAAAAAATAATATGAACTTGAAATTTTTTAGGTATATCTGAAGCAACATTACAATAGTATTGCCTGTACGAAGGTCAATTAAGATTGAATCACAGTATGCGAATTGAATATTAATTCCATCGATGCGAAATAAAAATTGAGATGGAAATTCAATGCAGACGCAAGGGACTTGAGAACAAGAAATGTTCACTAGAGAGATGCTTTTTCTACCGAGCTGAGAAATGTGGAAACTTGGGAACATAAACCCTTCAACTTATTACCTACGCCTCACTACTTCATAGTGTATTATGGAGATATAAACGAACACTATGTAGACATAAATGAAAAAGTATTCATAGGTATTGTGTGCGGTAGCAAGAGCAATATCAACGTTAATCTCAAAGCCAGAGAAAGTTATGAGGGGAATAGCCCAGGTGTAGAGAACATACAACTTAAAGAAAATCTATATAATATTAGATGAAAACGAGTGAAGCCGTAAACATCTGGAGCATGCAACATTATGTAAGTGAGGCATGAACAATATTGGCTGAAAACAATAGAAAAGTATAAAAAGAGAGTACAAAAAATAATTTGATTAAGAAATGGAAAATAAACGAGATGTAAGGAAGTAATATTATTAGAACTTAAGTAGAAGATGGAAAACCCTAATCATTTACATCTGAATGATCAAATGAAGAATGTAATCAGGAAAAAATCAGCAGAGATTATACCAATGAAGATGAATTGAGCCATTTATAAAAAAATGTAAAAGGGTAGACTTTTGCTGAAATGAAGATGCTAGCCCACATGACAACAAAATGGAGGTGTGCGTCAAACCGATCCAGAGGTACGGTCAAAGATACGGAAAATAAATAAGGAATGAAAAGGGGCACTATGTTAGTTCGAAAAGAATACATTAATTAAATTCATCATCATAAATCATGAGAAAATAAGCTTTGTGTGTCATTCTGTTTCTGTCCGATTGAACAAACTGAAAGTTCGCGATCTGGAGGTGAAAACTTAAAACCATGTTTCCCACTGAAATTGCACAACGTCAAGATATCTTCTTTCTCTGGTATCACTTAAATCTTGCTATTCTGTCACTTTATCCTCTGAAATATTCCTGACTCTGCTTTTCCCAGAGCAACACGAAAAACCTTCTATATTAAATCTCTTCGTAAATATTGGTTGAAAATGGAACTACATTCCCATGATGAGAAGGAACATAAGTTTCTATAGTTGAGAGTTGATGGATGACTGCAATTCTTTTCGCTTCAATTCCTTTTACACGTTACAGTGAAAGAAAAATCAGTCTTACACTTACACTTATCCGCGGACGATATATAAATTTACATTCCATGAAGAATAACTAACTACTGTGTATTTTTCTCTAGCATACCCTACAATCAATCGACAATTGAATACAATTGTAATCTTTTTTTTATTTCGATTACAGGCCCAACGAAATTATGCAGGGTCCAATGCGTCGTTCCCCCGTGTTGTACCGGAACATAAAGTTGTTGGGACCGTCAGGTAGGTACCGATTGTGATGATCAAATTACCTATTATGAATCGCGAGCGAATTACAGTCATTCCTCGAAAGACTCATCATCATATCTATTCCCACTTTTCAGAGTTTATGGTTCGTGGCCTGGTGCCATTGCAGCACCATCGCATGCGTCATGCGAGGTTGCCGAATGTTCGGCGATTGGAACTAGTCGCGGTGAGTTCATACTTCATGACCAATACATTATTCAAATAAATCTGTTCGCCAACGTTAAACACAAACATGTGAGCTATAAATGAAATATGCATAGAAAATAAAACTCATCTACAAAATTGTAGCTTTCTCTTTGGTTGGCCGCATATTTCCCGGATGTGAAATCCTCACTATATATCTTTAGTATTTGTTTCACCTAAGTACCTTACAGTTATAACACTTTCGATATTCGTGCTAAACTAACACGTTTCTCACGCTCGACGTCTTTATTGTGTCAATTAAAATTGGATCGTTGAGGGTGTTCCATTTTGGGAGTTGTAAGGAACATCAGAAACTAGCTGTAACTTAATGTACGTTCTACCATAACCATTTACGTCGGAGGCTTGTGAAAGCTTACACAGAGCACTGAGGAAACTAAAACAATGCCGCAAAAATTCTACTTTGGAAATTTACTGTGGATAAAGCAGCGTTACAAAATATTGATATTGACACCGATTCTATTATAAAGTTCAACTAGCTATACCCAATAACGTGGTTCATCGCACATTGTTCATTGAAAAATGACAACAAATAGTAAACTAATGGAATATCAAATGGGGCAGATGCAACTGTCCCTGTACATGTTCTAACTTAAATAATTATCAATAGAGGAAACAAATTCCGGAAAAGTACAGTGTATGTTTTCCACTATGGATAAATGAAATTATCAACTTTTACATTCTTCTTCCATCTTCAGGAGTATCGCATACTGAGGTACGTGAGCCGTTTCGCTTAAGTTAATCGGTATTCCAGGCGGGTCACCGAGGATTCCAGGGTCCAAAGAAGACTGCACCGGGAGCATTGGACGCTCAGTAGCTGTGCGTCTGTGCTTTAGGTGTAGTTGGAGGCGTTCTCGCCAGGTACACGTTGTATTTCTTCTGGTACATATTTAGGCTATTAAAACAGATATCCTAGATTTAAAAAAATCTTCAGTCATCTCAACGTGTCTCTGATGATTGTCACATTTTCTTCCTCAGTGCCGCCGGTAAGAGGGTTCCCCGGTATTAAGCGGTCCACCGGTGTCGTGTCACCGGGGGTGGGGGTGGTGGAGGGACCGCCGGGGGGGGGGGGGGGGGGGTAGGGGAGGGCGATCCCCCCCTTATATTTTAAGAAGTATACACGAAGTCAGGTGACTCACTTCCGCCAGGATTCATCGTACGGCTTAATCCAAAATTGAATCAATTGTGACCGCCACGTCGGTGAGTACCTTTCCAACAGTTCAAATAAGAGTTGACCCTGTGTTCTTTAATGAAGTTTCCTGAATCTTTTACGAAAAACCTGTGCTAACCTCAGACTATACTTTTCTATTTAATAGCAGTATGCTTTCTCTAGCTTTTAATTGTCTTGGTAGTGCCCATACATGCTCCATACAGGCTGTCGTCTAAATTGCAAGATTAATTATTCACGAATTATAAATTGCACGAGTCTTTTTAATGCACACACCCTTCATCTCCTTAAATGCAGAGATAAAGACATCATTGGTCATTTCTTCTACTCTCTCGCAACCCGATTTTACTCTCTCTACAAATCCTTGCAAATTTCAAGAATACATCTCCATACATCCATTGCCACAGATAAGTAGCCTACACACATTGTTCATAATAAAAATCAGATTTTTTTTGACTCTCTCATATTCACTTCCATCGTCTCCCACCAACTGCATTTCAATAGGCATCATCCCCGGTGTCACCATGTGTTAGTACAATTATAAAATGTTTCTTAAATATAGTCCGCTTCAAAAATATATTCATGAGGTCTAAGTGTCATCGCTCTGAGTATATTCCTTAAATGGACCCGCAGGTAAATGCTAAGTTAATCGAAACTGTGAATTAGGGACCGACTTCTTCCCTAGCAAGTAAATCTGTGTTTTTTAGATTAAAAACTTTACAGAGTAGGGCGAAAAAGTTTTTTTTTCTCGACTACGTTATTTATCACTGTGAATTAATTTCATATACGTACACGTGACGGAAAACACATTCAATAACGCCTTCAACACTTGATCTTTTGGTAATGGACCGTGAAGAACCGCAAAATTGAAAAATCTGACTTTTCCAACGGCAAATATCACAGGTAACACGTTTTGTTGATAGAAACGATTTACTTGTGATTGACTTCATCTTTTTTGCAAATTTTAAAGAAATGTTTCCTTGGATTTAAAATGTTTTTCAATGCCCCAAATTGGAGTACACTGATATTTTAAACTCAATGCAAAAAGTTTATATTTTCTTGCATTCAAATTGGATCACCGAACCACTGGATATAACAACTTCATTTGCTGTTCTTAGCGGCCACTCATCGCATTCTCTGGAATGTGATTTCGAAGAAGTTAGTTTCTTATCGATCGATGAATACATCATGTCTTTGAATGCTGGAGGATATCATCTCGTCTTCCTGCCCTCAACCCTAGACAGAAGAACTGAATGGGAACGAAAAATAGTGGAACTAAGGGGACATGGATGTTAGAGGATCATTAGTACACGGATGCTGATTGAATGCTGGAGGATCACGTCTACCCACCCAGACCCTGAGGAGAAGAATTTTCGCGAAAAACTCTAGAACACAAAGTTAACCAGGGCCTACCTTTGAAATTATTTTTTTATAGTAGGATATGTCGGACGTTAGCACACAAGTTTCGCCATCTTTTGAATGAAGTTAGTTTTTTGTTAATGTTGTTAATGGAAACTATTGGGAAGATCGTATTTATTACAAACCTGTTGATGTTTTGATGGGATTAACTACAGAAAGACGAAAAAATCTTAAGCTCATGTTGCATGACTTTCTTAGTTTACATGAATACAGGTAATGTGAAATATGTTTGACTTTTTTAAATAATCTTTTATACGTTTTTTTATATTTCCCATACTCCCTTTCTTTGTTTTCTAACTACTACTTTCAAATAGGCATCATCCCCGGTGTCACCATCAGTTTGTACAATGTTAAAAAAATTGAGTTTACTGTAAAAATATATTCACGGGTTCAACGACGTCATATGGGCAAACGTATGTTGTTTTCCTTGAGTCTGAAAAAATTATATTAACACAATTATAAGATTACACCCACAGTCCAGATTCTAATTTGGTATACTCTCAGCTTTTCTGTTTTCTTCAGGGTATGTGCTCAAACTTCAACCCAATACAAAAAGTTATCTCTTTTATTGCCTTTATATTAGATCACGGAACCACTAGATAGCACATCCTCATTTGCATTTCTCTGCGGCCACTCATCGCTTTCTCGGGAATGTGTTTTGGAGAAATTTTTTATCGCTCGAAGATTATATTAAGTCTTTGAATGCTGGAGGATCTCAACTAATGTTCCTACCCTCAACAATGGAGAGAAGAATTGAATTGGAACAAAAAAAATCTGGAACTAACAGTACATGGACGCTGGAGGATCATTGGTATACGAATACTGACTGAATGCCGGAGGATCACGTCTACCCATCCCAAACTCTGAGAGAAGAATTTTCCCAAAAAAACCCTAAAGCATAATGTCAACCATACCTTTGAAATTATTTTTTTATGTCAGGAAATGTCAGACGTTAGCACATAAGTTCTGCCATATTTCGAATAAATTTACCTTAGTGTCAATGGACACCATTCCAATGATCGTATTTTTTACAAAACTTTGTACTTCTTGATTGGACATCGCTGCAGAAAATCGAAAAATCCTATTCTCATGGTGCATGACTGGCTGTGAGGCATTATGGAACATTGGATGTGAATTAAATGCTAGCAACTTTCACATTTCGTGGAGGATTCAATCACATTTGAAATCAAAATTTGCGTATTTCTACTATAGTCAACAACTGTGCCATTAAAGGGACACATTAGATTTAGCGATCAAACAGCTGGAGTTTTTACACTTACAATTAGAGTCTACGCGGTGACTCATTTTATCGAAACGCTATTGATCACGGAAAAATGCAAGTATCGGACTGATTGGAGAATGTTGACTCTACTTAACACTTAGTCCACTAGGGTGTTAAATTCATAAATGAGATTCAGGGGTGTAGTTCCTCCATTGTCTATGTTCCTCCATTCCTCCATAGTCTCTCAAATCAACTAGGATTACATTAAAATGCGAATATATAGTTTAGCTGGTTTTTTGCTACAGGCTACTTTTATGCTCATTAATTGAATCAGAAACCTGCGGGCGATATTTTGTCCGCTATACTAAAGAATCAAACCAACTCAAAGAAAATTATGGAGATAAGTTTCAAAATAAGAAAGGTGAAGTTATTTTTCGTTAAATATAATACATTTTGGAGGATACTTTTCAATGTGTACACCTTAAGTGGAATACTTCGTTGGAAGGAAAGCAAGAACAAAACTGTAGATCCGGTTAATACATAAAAGCCCGGTGAAGTTTTTTGAGAAGAAGTTTTTTCGAAACCCGGCTCGTATTACTGAAACGAATACGTTTCGGTACACAGCCGAAACAAGCAGATGAAACTAGATAATAAAACAAAAATAGAAACTTAGATGTCCTTAGTGAAGCCGTTGGGGCGTGGTGCGGAATTGGCATAAAACACCTGAGCCGTCACACTACTAGGCCAAAAAGTGCTCTAGCACTTGCGACCGAATTTTAATTTAATTTGAATACACGGACCACACTAGTGGGATTCACCATCGCTGGTGAATGCGTAGTTTGGTACTTAACGTGAGTATCCACGTCCATCCTGTAGTTTCGTGTTTGTTTTTTCATTCCCAGCAAGTAATCTTAATTTTAAATCAGTTTGTCAAACCCATTTTAAATCATCTCTCTAGCTACCCACCCACCATGGAGCCACACATTCGAGACGCCGCACAGTGGTCGGAAATCGAAAATACCTGGCCAAAAGTCAAAAAGTGATTTTTTCAAGCCAGGAAGCTCAAACTTTGCATAAATATTCTCAAAAGACCTGTGCATCCGATAATCCAAGGCAATTTCGTTAGTACTCAACAATTAACAATTTGCATGAGGTCAAAAATGCACAAATTTCGCAAAAACTGTCTACCCTCAATTTTCTCACGAAATCTTCTAAATCAAGCCCTTGCTGAACCTTTATGGGTGATTATTTGGAATAAAAGGTGATGTAATTGGATGAAACAGTTTCTTATTTTTGTTTTAATGTAGTCTACTTACATTTTTGTTATTATTTACCAAAGATGTTAAACAAAATGCGGACCCTCATCTTTGGTCAATTTTCCGCCGCAACCGCACCGCAAACCGGTGCGGTCGCCAGGGCTACCCGAGGGGATATAGCACCCTAGAGGTGGTAGTCCTTTTCGGGTTGGATCTTCGATGCACGTGTCCACCAAACCCGCATATCTCCGAACGCCTTACGCAGACCTCCACCTCCCTGACACTCGCCACCATTAAACTTTCGCCACGGAAGCCGATTGACCGGGAGTGGCTAGCTCCCGGCCGCCCGTTTACAGTGAATCCGGAGCCAAAGGGGGGTATTGGCCCATAGTCCATACCGAGCATCCAAAACCAGGCTGGGAACCACAGACCTCACCCTCCAGGATCCCCTTCTCCTCCTTACGGGTCTCCGTACACGGCAAACATGCGGGTGGATCGCAGGCCAGGTGGTGCGGCCGCAAACACACAGTTGACCCAAAAGACTGTCCGGGCTCAACCCTTGCTGGCTCGGGGTTATCTCCCCACCCTTTAAGGCGCCTCTTACCACAAGCAGGGATACTATGGGATTAATCCCAATCCTCCTACCCGCCGGGGATTAATTAATCTGTATTAGTAACTGCTTCATCTCGATTTTTCAGATAATATACATACATTGTTGAGGGAGATAAATATCATTTCATCTTAATCCATGTCCCATAACACTTCTTTCTATATCAAAAAAAGCTTATTGAAACCTTACCCCCCGTATTGTCTGCTTCCAAGCAGTCCTCAATCAGATGACATTCCTGATTATGGTAGGGCTCTTAATGAATTACTTGGTTTATTGAATAACTGATCAAGGCACAACATTGTCGTAGTTAGGAGGGCATATCACTGTTGGTAACTTCAGCCAAACATTTTTGCCATTTATCGTCACTATCTATCAAGTTTCTATGGGCAGCTTCCTATTTACACCTGTTGTATATTATACTTTAGACAGTCCAAGAGTGACAGTGTCTCAGTCAAAACCATGTGGAATTTAATCATAGTAGGAGAAATGGTATTAACACTGCACTTTTCTGGTATTATCACTGCAATTTCAAATGAACGCCAAATCACCTAGGTTTTATGAACTTCCAAAAATACATAAAAAAGACCCCTCTGTTAGGCCCATTGCGTCCAGCGTCACCGCCTCCAATCACTTACTGTCACACAAGTTAAATGAGTTGATTAAATACCATGTTAAATTTTTCCCAAACACAGCATCAAGAATTCCTACGAATTGGCGAACATACTGTCTCAAAAATTACTAGGTACCTAAAGAGCACATGTTATTATCATTTGACGTCATTCACCTATTTCCCAGTTTTCCAGAACTAAAGCGATTAGTTATGTGGTGCGAATGACCAAGCCGTCGAAGCACCCAAAAAACCTAATTTTACTACTACTAAGGCGATTAGCTTAACGGAAGTCACCCTCATCAAATCAGATACTACCTACCAAGTGATAAGTGAAATGTGTGCCCTTCTTAAAATGTGTGAATTTCAAAATAGTTTACTTTTTAATGGGAAATATTACCAACAATTAGCCAATGGTTCCCCTCTCTCTCCTATCCTGGCTGATATTTACATGGATAAATTTGAAAACAAACTTTTCTCCTCCAAACATCCACTGACTACCAACATACTTCATTGGCATCGATACGTCGACGATGTGTTTCGTGTGTGGAATGGGACAGAAAGACCACTAAACAGCTTTCTGGCGGTGCTTCATTCACAGTATAAGCACATCCACTTCACCATGGAAGTTGAGGGCGAAGGAGAAATAAACTTTCTTGACACAAAGTAAAACCCGACACCGTTTCGTAGGTAGGTAGGTAGGTTTAGTTTCAGGTGCAACCGTTTCGATTTTGCCGTCTATAGAAGGCAGTGCTACCCCGACGACATCATTCTTGAAAGCTCCATAGCTTTCACCAGAAAACATCGGATCTCCACTCCATGATTCATCGGCTACGTCATATCCCGATGTCAGAGGCTAATACAAAGAAAAAAATCCTCACAATAAAAGAAATTGCTCTAAACAACGGTTACTCCAGCTAATTAGTGGACACCATAGGAGAAAACGGCCCAAATCGTACGAGAACTAATATACCGGACATCCAGCACACCATAAAATAGAGGAACCTGGTGCAGAGTTCCTTTCTTAGGAAACTCGTCCCTCCAGCAGCTCCTGCTGCTGGAGCCTCGCGACCTCGACACTCAACTGCCAGACTGGTGCAACCGACCAGGAGGTGAACTTCCCCCTGGCATAAATGCGAATTACGGCAATATGGCGGACGCGCGCGTAAGTCAATGCACCGCCCGAGAGGGCTCGCCGGCCATGTTGTGCGCCGAAGGCACGTAGCCCCAGGTCACTCGATGTGACTCTTGTTCTTTATTCAACAGTAATTCAATATACATATCCATTAATACAGTGTTCAGTTTAAATATAATGCCTTTTCCTTTCTTTAGGGCATGAAAGGCACAAGTATTATCAACTTTAATACAAATTAATGCACTGGTTATTCCGAAATCTTTTAACAATTCAAAGACCATATTTACTCCGGTGACGGCTGCATATGTCTCTGCTGCATTTGCAACTTATACCAAGTGACCGTTTCAAAGTGGCATCGAACTGTAGGGACCCCATTGACCCTCAGAAGAAAAGTGATGTGTACTTAATGGAATGCAGTAATTGCGGTGGACGGCATGTTGGACAGACGTGCAGAAATTTTATAACAAGACCATAGGAGCACACAAGGAATATTAGAAATTTTATCTTTAAGCCACTTCGCCAAACGGAAGCCACTTCGCCAAACGGAAGCCACTTCGCCAAACATCTTTTAACCCGCGGACATAAAAGTGATTTTACTATGACACCTCTCCATTTTACTAGTGATAGACGATAGCCAAATGCTTTACAACAGCTGGAAATTTCTAAAAAAACAATTTGACGGTGATAATTCCTTGTTAATGAATGTATGTTCCCGGCCTCTTCCCCATCCTCAAAGCTTTAACCTCCTCCTCTTTGTCCTCTTAGTCCTTCTCTCGCGTTCACCTCCTGTGTTCCTTTACCTCCTTCCCCCCACCCGCTTCTCCCCCCCCCCTCAACACACATTATTATGTACATAAGGCTTGCGCTTCCCTCACAATTTACCTGAAGATGAAGTGAAACCACATCGAAACCCGGGTCGAGTTCTTTAAATAAATCTAGTGGTATCAATAAAAGTTGCCTTTTATTCCTCTTATGGAATACCACCAAGTTAACCTTGAGAAAGTGATTGCTCTATGTTATAAGCAACTTTCCCTTTTATTATCCTATAACAAATTCATTGATTTCATTACTTTACCTTACCGGGGAGACAATTTTTTTAAATGTCAACATTTACCACAAAGGATATTTTCTGACATCGGGAAAGTAAAATAAGTATATGAGTATATACAATACGGGGATATTACTAGGGATCTGGTAATCAATAGTTCATAGCTAAGAAATAAACCTCTGCAAACGCTGCCAAACTTCGGGGATCAGACGAGAACCGGTGTTTCAACGTGGCCAGACCCTTGCCCTTTGCCATAAGTGACATTGAGGCACCATTGAAGAGCGTAAAAAGAAAACATTGCACGTACGTGTTTGAAAATACCAAGTGAAAAACTTCGTGGCTTTAAGTTAAGCCCCGGGATTTTAGGCTTAAACCACGAAAAAAATGACGAAACAGTTTTCGAGGAAAAAAAATGTTCAATATTCCTCCCTTCATTATACATTCCAATTACGAGTTAACTAAACTACCTATATGGAGGCAAAAATAAGTCTGTTCTCGTACGATTTCAATTACCACAGTTTTTTACTGCTACTTTATTACACTCACCCTGGGAACGAAACTCAAGTCATCGGTGGGAAACGGATCGACTCCGTAGGTCGCCGTGCTTATCGGGGAGTCGTCTTCTACGATGAATCCAGGGATTGTGGCCGAAATGTTGAAGGCGAGGTTGTTGAAAATGCTGATTAACCACTCCCCCGTATTGGGACTGAGAAGCGAAGGATAGACAACAGGCTGTCCGTCGTAAGTGCCCACGAAAGGGTCGTCCAATCTATTCCCAGCCTTCACGAACACATTTTTGGCCATGCCTTCTGTGTAGGGGTACGAACTTGAGACGCTGATCTGAAAAGGAGAGATAAAACATTAGTGCCGCAACAAAGATGAATGACTAAGAGATTTTTAAGCTTTTAGATTATAGCTGCGAATTATTTGAACAAATGTCATGGTGAAGGGGTATATTTAACTTCCTTGCTTGAGACCATGGCATGGGAGAACCATCAAACATGAAGACAGCAAGCCAGACTACGACTTTTACGAAAGTAAAGCGTAGTCGAGTTCACCTTTGACACCGAGGAATTATCCCCACGCTACATTGGTTGATAGGACCAAAGTGATGAGATAAGAGATATACACTGAACCCCATACAGATTCAAATATTCATTATTTTCCCCAAAAAACTCGTGACCATAACAATTTCAAGAACTCTCAAACCCTGATGCCTTAAAAAGTAAATTGACCTTATAATAATAAATTAATTGCACACATTAGATTAAAACCAATTTACGAAATAAACAGGTGAAATTAAGCTGGAGGATTTTTTAGGATTTAGCATATTTGCATGAAATACTAATATGTATAATTCTTTATCTTTATACCTCACAAATGTTTTTCCGCACATCACATGTAAAGTAGAACTGGTACTGGGTTATCTCGCATGACATTCCGTTATATTTTAGCAAGGTGCTGTTCGTATTTACTTCATTTCAGATCATGGACTTTCATGAAATTTCCCTATGTTCCTTAAGTTTACTAGGAGCGAAAACTGTAAACTTATTTACTGCAATATTAAAGTTGAAAATTCCGCAGATGGGTGTTCTGGTTCTGAACTATCGCCGTCAGTCGCCAGGTGACAGAACGGACGTCAAAATTCATCTCTGAAGTTGTTTTTTAGGATTTAGCATATTTGCATGAAATACTAATATGTATAATTCTTTATCTTTATACCTCACAAATGTTTTTCCGCATTCATGAAATTTCCCTATGTTCCTTAAGTTTACTAGGAGCGAAAACTGTAAACTTATTTACTGCAATATTAAAGTTGAAAATTCCGCAGATGGGTGTTCTGGTTCTGAACAAATTCAACCATGTATGGTACCGACATGTCTGGTTGACATATACCACGCATGAAAGAGAATTTTAAAAAAGGGTAGGGGGATGTGAGGAAATGGAGTTCAACACACAGGTAGGCTACGGGAAATACACAACACATCTCCCTCCTCAACTCCCTTTCCCCACATTCCCTAAAGCTCTGTATTTAGAAAGTACGGCCAACTACGTCGTCTGCTGGGGCGTCCGCCATTTTTGGCTCATGCGCGCAGTAGAATCATAAGCGCGCTTCGAGAAAAAAGGCTAATACTTCCATTAGGTTGAACCTTATTCGTATTCTTATGTTAACTATCGAGTGGAAGCAATTTTCTATTACTTACACGCTATATTTAAGAAATGCCAGTCCTTCCAACCCCTTTCATTGGACGAAATACTCCCATACAAATGACTTTGGATGCCTCTACATATACAGACGAAACACGATCACTATGAAAAAAGTAATTCATAGGAATTTAACTTCCCACCCAGTTACCTTTCTGAAGTAAACTGCACATGCGAATGCATCCTGGTCCCGTTTTTATTGTCGCATAGAGCTTAATGCCCTCAATGGATTTTTCGCGACATGACCAATCGTGACAATTACCCAAGACAAGGAGCCCATCCCCGACGAAATAACTAATTTTAATACCATAATACTGAATCTTTGGTTATAGCTTAAATCTTTATCTTATTCCTTTGCACTGCCGAAGCCCCCTGTAGAAGATGTGTCACATCAAAAATTCCTACTTAAACATTACTGAGAAAATTTATAAAATGCGAAGTTATGACATCAACTGCAGGAAAAGGTCAAGTAAGCAAACGAAAACGATTTCAAGCATAAATATTCATTTACTCAAACAATTTCAAAAACAATGATTAATGATACAATTCAAAGTGGGATTGAAAATGCACAAGATCGACATAAGAACATTCAACGACTACATTTGCTTCTAGATATGTATTCATCCACAGGCTTCTCATCATTGAACATCACAAATGTAAACCTCCAACAGCGCCACATAGTTATTGTATAATTTCTGTTGTACCTGTAAATATTTTTAAAAGAGCAGTGAGTATCAATCAAGTATCAAACATGATTCATGACCTTCAAGATAGAAACACTTATCCAATATTTAGCAATGAGAACACATCCAAATAAGCCATATCTGATAATACGGATGTGATGAATACATATAATCGACCGCAGTTGCTTGCAGATAGGTTTTTACTTTATTTTATTTATATAGTTAAGTTTATCCAACAACAACAAAAATTACAGGACAACCATGAAAAATAACTAATAATTGTATACAATAGTTTTTACATCCCTTGCATATTCTGATTTAGGTGAAAAAACATCCAAATCCTTTGCAAAAGCATTATACACATTACATATTCCATTTAATGTTGTTTTTTCGCAGTACTCTGTATTGTACATTTTCCTGAAAAACAGTCTACCACTTCTACCCTGAAATGGGGGCGCAAAAAAGTTCAATTTTTCTATCTGTAAAGTGCTTTTGCCATTATGTATTATGTCATGTAGCAACATCAAATCTTTAACAAGTCTTCTACTTTCTAATGTACTAAAATTAAAAATATCTACTAGTACCTTTGTGGAAATATGCTTTTCCATTACAGGGTAGTACCCATGCTCCCTCATGATTAATGCCCTGACAAATCTCTTCTGCACCTTTTCAAGAAGAGCAATATATTTTCTTTGAAATGGACACCATATTACAGCTACATATTCTAGTCTGCTATGCACAAGTGTCTCATACAGCACAATTATCGGCTTTGTTGTTGTGAAACATCTTGTCATTTTAGTCACAAATTTCTCATAATCATACTTCACAAATATAAACAACCTCCCAAAAGTTCCAGATAGTTATTACATCCATGACCACAGAAGCACCTGTAAATCTTTTTAAAAGAACAGTGAGTATCAATTCAAGCATAAATAATCAGTGAGTATCAATAAAGCATCCACCATGTTTCATCATCTTCATGGTAGTACCACTTACCCATTATTAAGCAAAGAACACATCAAAATTAATCATATTCGGATCTGATATAAACATGAAACTGACTACGTTTAATATTTAATTCCAAATAAGAATACTCAATGATAGAAACACTTACCTATAATCAAGCAATGAGTTCACCTCAAAGCGAATTGTATTCGGATCTGTTAAGAACATGAAACTGTTTACATTCAATTCCAGATAAGTATTCAGTCACAAACTTCTCATCATTGAAATCCACAAATGTAAACGTACTCCAACAGTGTAATATGGTTATTATATCCATTTCTGTAACAGTACCTGTAAATATTTTTAAAAGAACAGTGAGTATCAATCAAGCATACACCAAAACACCATGATTCAACATCAACGATAGAAACACCTACCCATTATTAAGCAATGAGTTCACCTCCAAGGGAATTGTGTTCAGTTCAGATAAGATCATGAAACTGACTACATATAATTCCAGATAATTATCAGTCACAAACTTCTCATCATTGAACACCACAAATGTAAACAAACTCCAACAGTGTCATTTAGTTATATATCCATTTCTATAACAGTACCTGTAAATATATTTAAAAGAACAGTGAGTATCAATCAAGCATACACTAATCAAGCATACACAATACACCATGATTCAACATCAACGATAGAAACACCTACCCATTATTAAGCAATGAGTTCACCTCCAAGGGAATTGTGTTCGGTTCAGATAAGGTCATGAAACTGACTACATGTAATTCCAGATAATTATGTCACAAACTTCTCATCATTGAACACCACAAATGTAAAGAAACTCAAACAGGTTTATGTAGTTATCATATCCGTTTCTCCGAAACCACCTCCAACACTGCCACATACTTACTATTGTATACTTTTCGGTAGAAGTACCTATCTGCAAATATTTGTAAAAGTACAGAGAGATTCAAAAAATCATTCACCATGTTTTACCACCTTAAATATAGGAACACCACCAAATAGTACCTACCCGTATGCAGTTATCAGAGGCAACCACACCAAAATGTACTAATGCATGAATGCGTGAACAGAAAATATAACTTGTTCTAATTTGGTTCATGATTTCGTACATTTTCGTGATTCAGAGATATGTAAACAGACATCCATTCATACATGAACTTGTACGAGTTAATAAATCGTGTAACCAGGCATTTACGGAATAGAATGCAATAATGAACGTCACTAAAGCGTTTAATTAATCTATACGCTAGTTCTTATAAGGCCTCGTACATCGCAAACGGCAGGTATATACGTGATCAGACTATTAAATATTCATTGAAATAGTTCCATACATCTAATATTTTCCTTCAATATCATAACAAACACATGGATAAAGGGAGATACTTACAGCACAAAGTCTCGTGTCTTTTCCGGGAATCCAATCCCGCCGGCCGATTTTAGCGAGCCACATATTTCTTCTTTCTTCATTTATTGCACCAGTTGTTAGCAAAAAAAGTTTTTCTCCTGCTTTTGGTTGAGTTAAACAACCATATGCGTAACACTAGAGGCATGGTAGTGGCTAAAAACGACTAATTTTCCGATAAATTACCTCCTCTTCAACGTTATTTGATGCACCACAACACAAGTGTCAGAGCCAAAAATGGCGGAGCCGTCACGTGACCCTGTTTCGCCCAATCGCGTGCCTCGCACGGCGGCAAAGCTTGTGGAAAAGAATGGCCATACTTTCTAAATACAGAGCTTTAACATTCCCACCATCCCCTTGCACTCTAGCGGCGGTTTGAGGGACTACTGACGAGGGAAATTAAAATTAGGCAATTTAAATGTAATAATGTCACATGTATTTTTCTCTTAGCGCCAGGGCTATATTTGAACGGGATGCATTTGAGTGCGACTTTTCCTTCCCTTCCTCACCTGAGGTCGCTGCACGGGCAAGTACCGGCGCCCCGCCTTGGCCAGCATCTCCCTGGCAGGCGCCGTGTCCGATAGCGACCCGTCGTCCACCTCGAAGGACTTCCGGCTGAGGGCGTAAACTCCCAAGCAGTCCGAGTCGAGGGGTAGCTGGACGGCGTCGGCTTTCTGAAGGAAGTCCAGGGCGTCGGCGGCGTCGTCCCGGCACGTGTGAAGGCCCAGGGCCCAGTAGGGAGGCAGTGCGGGGTAACCAACGGCGTCGGCCAGTTGCCTGGACACGTCTCGGGGCGTGGGCCCCGCCAGCACGTGGATTTCCATGGAGACCTTAGCGACGGCTCTCAGGGTAAGCAGTCCCGAAGGTAGAAGTGTGGCCTCCAAGGGTCCGTTGACTGCGACGAATATACCGCGGGCCCGGCCTTCCTGGTCCAGGAAGAGGAGGAAGGGATGGGCAGGCCTTCGACCTCCGCCGGCCCACAATGCCAGAGGACCAGCTGGGAGCTTCAACGTGGGTGGCACGATGTCTCCGATGCCCGCGCCACCCCAGCCGTACACGTCTGCCGTGGGAAGTTTGAAGGAGATGGTCCAGTACCTGAGGGGAGAAAAACCCGGCGCTCGTCTCCGATTCATCCAAAATCAACATTTAACACTAACTCAAGGATTGCGAAATAACCACGAGTCGCCCGTTGAAATAGTTACACAATATTAGAATTCCAAAAAGAAAAAAATCCAATTTGACCGTGACTCAAACTCGGAGCCCCAGATTGGTTCTTTACCGCTCAGGCTTACCAAGGCTTTCTTCTCCACCGTGGATTTCTAGAGGCCTTTAAGGACAACATGCTACTGGCCTGTCGTGGATATAAATGTCACAGACGTGCAGACGTCGTACGCACAGCGACCGGTCAAGGTGGATTTTTTTATCAGCGGAAATTCTGCTATTGAACATTAAACACCATATGAATTAACTTACTCAAGCATGCTACACTTACTTTAAACTTGAAGTAAATAGGCAAAATAGAGTGCTCAACAAACAAAAATCTAAGCCCATAAGTGTTTTCAATCCAGTCCCGCATCCTTGTAAACGCCTGGGAATGGAAATAGATTCATTAAAGATGTTATTGGAAAGGACACTCGTCGAAATCAACCTGCTCTTAACTAATGGCGCCAAGGGGTACACAAATTTCACGTCCTATTCCAGCGGTTAAGCATGGAAATAAGAATGGTATGGATTGCAGTGAAATATATGCAGGGATTTGGACCCAGGTTTTAAGGGTATGGAACCACCACCTTGCCAGCGACCGTCTTTTTTGGAGCGCGCCAAAGATGTTGCATAGACGTTGCAACTATTTGACGGGTATAACGTGTTCCACACACAGAACATGAACTTCCAACTCTTTCACAAAGTGAAACCTGTCACTATTGTATGAATACAACTATAAAGCTATTGAACATGACGTAATGCCGACGAAGAGAAAATTCAATACCTCACATCAGAAAAAAAAGACTGATCACATACTCCATCGTGCCATGTAATTCTAGGTTTCACGGTCAACCTGGCAAGCAGGGTGAATTTTCGGTTACAATTAGGTGAGTGCTCAACTTGAATCAACTTTAAGCGAGGCGTGCTCATGGTTTGATCCAGGGAGTGATCTTAGCATCCATTGAAATATGCAACTCAACAGCATCGGATTCGGTTTAACATAACTAGAGCATATGATTCCTGATCACGGCCTGCCCTCGACCAAGTTCCACCCTTAAAGCTAAACACAGAGATGAATGGTGGGTTCAGTAGACAAGGGTAGAGATCACCATGCATCGAAATCAACTGCTAGCGATGCTCGCACATCAGTTTAAGGGGGCCTGTTCTTTTCCGTGTTTATTATGGCTTCCTAGGAAGATATGGCAATGAGAAAATCATTTAATTTGAGTTTAGCCGGACTAATCGGTCCAGCCAAGTGGTCCTCTCCAGATTCGAACCGCGAGCCTAACGGTCATCAGCGCTCAATTTTCAGGACTACCCTGCCGCCTTCTCGTTGCTTAAGCTGAGGAAATCCCCCCGAATCAAACCTCATCACTTACCAGTCACTGGCAATGAGCGGCCCTTCGGCGGTTCCCATGAGGAGGGTCGACGTGTTGCGGTCCAGTACCTCGAGCGAGAAAGGCGGCTTCCCTTCGGCCAAGCCGAGCGTCGTCACGTTGAACGCCGTTTCGGAGAGGGGCAGGGATGAAGACGGTGGGGGGGCACCAGTGTACCTCCTCTCGTCATAGAACAGTAAGGTCAGGTGGTCCTTGGACTTGGCGTAGATCTTCAGGCGGATCGGGTGCATCTTGGTGCCGAGGGGGGACTTACTCGGGAGGGGAACCAGGGAGATGTTGGTGCCGTCGGCCGAGACGCCGTCCTTGGCATAGTTGCTGTAGGAAGGCAGGGAGTGGTAGCAGTGGGGCTCCTTGGTTGCGTTCCAGCAGCAACCGGCGTTTATACACTGAGAGGTCGAGGGCGACCTGCCCACCATGCACTCCACCCTGCAAAGGTGAAGATATTCGGGAAATATGCGGTCAAGCCAACAGAAAGCTAGGATTTATCAAAAGGGAACAAGGGAAACGGGACGAGAAGACAAAAATGTTACCTTTCACTTGTTAGGCCTATCCTAGCATATGCAGCCAGTGCTTGTAAATGTGTAATATGTGAAAACCTGGGATATTTTCAATACAAAAATTGTCAATATCGTATGAAAAATGGAGTTCCAATGGGATCCCCGTGGCCATCATTTTGGCAGATCTAACAATGAACAACCTCTTAGACTCAGTAATTCTAACGTTAGCTTTTAATATACCTTTCATCTACAAATTTGTCGATTTATATTTAACACTGCCAAACGAAAGCCCGAAATATACTATTTTAGAACATTTAACCAATTTCCATTCTCAATTGCAATTTACAATAGAATACGAGAAGAATAACCAACTCCCTTTCCTGGATATGATGACTAAAAGAAATTTCTACGGTTCATTCACAATAGATTGGTGGATAAAATCACACAAAACAGATAGATACCTAAATTTCCATCCCCACCACCCTCGGAAACAAAAATTAAAGAGTCGGCAACCTCACCTAAAACCAGATGCTGCCGTGGGACCGATACAAGGGTTGCTTTGGATACAGCAATTGCTCCCTACCTCCGGATAAGAAACCAAGACCGGAAGAAAAAATCTCACTCCAAACGGAACGAAATATAGCTGCGGGGTAAACGCCTTCACAGCGTGTTGGAAGACAGAGAAGTCGAGAAATCCACGGAAAAGCAACTCCCAACTAGGCAATGGCTAACCACAGAATGTGAAAATTTAAAGTAAATTATGGAACCACTCAACCGGTGCAAATAGATCGGTCTCTCACTCACCTGTACTCTTCATAGATAGCGCAGCTCCGGCCAGACATAGAAATCTCCGTGACGGACATAAATATGTACACGAGGATGGGCAGGACGACGCCAAGGAATAATATGCCTACTGTGGCTCGGATGATACGGTTCAAAAGGATCTGATCCCAGCAGGAAGCCTTCTTCATATCGACCAATGCTTGTTCTACAGCGCCACCAAGTGGAAGAGAAGATAGTTAAATTATAACAGAGTGCTCTGTAAACAATCTATAGGAAGCGCGACAGGGCATGCACTGCCCATATTACCTGATGCATATGCTATCAAGAAATTAAAAAAAAGCCACAACGTAAGGAACAAAGGGAATAGGAAAGTATGAATCTCAATGCTAAGAAAAGCAATAATATCTTAAAAGTATCAACAGATTGTCAAGGTCAAACTAGACAGTGGATTTGAGGAAACACTTCGGAAAAGCAAACACCTAATAAATGTAAAAAAACATTTGATCGATTAGCGAGATAAACATATGAACTAATCGTATCTCTGGTACTAGGCGATTAAAAATTGCTCATGCATTTTAATGTGGATACTTATATCATGACTCCACAGCATTTATTCTGTTAGATTATGCTTGATATTTAAGTAAAAGCACAGCTCGAGCGTTTGCTAACTTGTATTCTAATCACGAGTTATTATTCCCTCACCTTGGTTATCGGTTAGATCACCTTCCACTTGCATTTCTTCCATTATGCTGGACCTCTGAAACGTCTTGGACTTTCTCCCCATCTTTTCCACTCGTTTAGAACTGTCTTCCGCACTTAAAATCACTCCGCCTGAGAAAAAATAGGGACGCCCAAAAAAATTAAACAAAATTCTATGAAAAGAACCACTGATAGTTAGGAAACCATGCCGTACACGAATCACCAGGACAGGCAAATAAACGCATTGGATAGAAAAAAATAGTTTTCCTAAATAGGAAAAAAAAACAGGAGACTTACTATTTCTTTCGAGAATTAAATGGACATCATCGAAACACCAGATCGAAAAACAGATTTCATACCAGAGACGGATGAATGGTTTACAGTAGTAACATTACAAATTAAAGTTCAAGAAATGGGTTTGATTTGGGTAATAGCTCTTCACAAGTGAAAGAGAATCCGTAAGAAACGTTGGGAAGGCCGAAAAAAATGACATTAGCAGCCACTACGCGACTTCACAAATTTTCAAATGAGTCATGATCCAGCAGGAGCATTTATGAAGTTCACCCAAGGAAACTCACGATATTAATGCTGAAGGAAAGCTGAGTGGAAAAGCAACAACTCCACACTGCCGGTTGCCGTAAATCTAATGTCCACAGTTCCTTGAATTCGTCAAAATTAGACAGCTTAAGAGTTGAAAGTTGGGACGGCGGCGGTACGATTACAAGTGCTTCCTAACGTGTTAATGGGAAAGTTTCCAATAACTTTGTTCCAAAGCAATGAAAACGCTATTGAATAAGCAGAATCTGCTGAAGAAGTAGACGCCTTGATAGCTCAAAGGGATTTGAGTGAGTCCCGTTCAGTGAGGACGGTTTCTTGTCTTTGAAATTATGTGACGGACGTGCTCAATAGATGACGTGACTTCACTAAGGAATATCACGGCCGGTCCTAAAATTAGCCGAGTCAGTGGAAAACGTCACCTCAGGCAAAGTCTCTTGGACTGGGAATCGAACCAAGGACGTTTACTTTCTGATCGAACATACATTCTAACATCCAAGCAATGGGTATCCTAGGAAGTATGGTACTCTGCGTATCGACCCAATAACTTCCGGAGTATTCTCAATTCAAGGCACCTTTCCCTGATGGCCTCGTGCAAATAAATACAAAAAGAAGCCTCCAGGCGAAACTCCACTAGAATGCTGACAAAAAGTTGCCGTGTACCGACAAAGGATTTTTAGAGTAATAATTAGAGATCAATAGATAATCAAGTGTAATAGTTAAGATTAGTGATGGGCTACCTACGACCCGCGGGCCAGATGCGGCCCCCTGAAACGTTTTATCCGGCCCGCGAGGCAGTATTCTTAATCCCAGTTTGATCCAAATTATGAGAACATTTTGGAAATGCAGTCACAGGTTCATTCATCACATTCTCCTTCATAATCTTTCTGTCATTAATGAGACCTAGTAACAAAAAAAGCATAAGAATTTGGTAAAATGTATCATTTTTATTTTTTAATAAATTATATTGGCCCGCCTTAAGTTTTTTTTTCCTTTCCTTTGGTCTCCCTCTTTAAAAATTTTGTCCAACACTAACTTATTTTATGACTTTCTGACTTCAATTTACTTACTAGTAAGTTTTTATTAGGATGTCCTATACTTTTAACGCTTTAGTAAAATTGATAATATGATGCCTGACGCCATTTACTACAAACAATTTTATTTCATACGATTCGTGTCACCAGCGTCCATTCTTCAATGATATAAAGGCGCCCATGCTTCAAGAAATTTTTTTTAAACTTTCCTTCGAAATTAATGTATCATTTGAGCAATTTTTATTCAGGTGTAAGAAAACTTAACTTTGTATTTTTCACCCTTTTATTGAGAAACCCTACCGGTTTCGACATCCCGTGTCATTGTCAAGGGTGTTCTGATGTTAACACGGTGGCGAGCCCTTATTTATACTCTCTTATATATCCCTTATACATATTTTTATACAGGTCGGACGGGTAGAAGTTAAAAAATTAGGACAAAGGAACATTTCAATTCTTTTATTCATGGGGACAGCATGGTGACCGTCTTTACTTCTCATTATTCTGGTTTTAATCACGTCTGATTTTAGAGCAGAGATTTTAAATGTTCATGACAAAGGCTCAAAGTTGGATTTCTAAGAAAATTTTAAGATGGTACCTGCTTCCAATGCTTTGGGACCAAAATTGTTAAATGAAATTGTACCGTTCAATTTATCCCCATTGTATCACTGTCCCGTCCCCCACCTCAAAAGCATTTCCCCGTCATGCTGGCCTTCAACACATAACTAATCCCTCTTAACCATACCATCTAAGCTTCCCCAAACACTCCTGCAGTATCTCCCTTATTTGAGGTATATATAAGGGCTCGCCACCCTTGACAATGACACGAGAGTGTCGAAACCGGTTGGGTTTCTCAATAAAAGTGTGAAAAATACAAAGTTATGTTTTCTTACACTATGTCAATTTTTCATGAAGTATCGCCTTATTCTGTTCAATTTCATTTTTATTCAGTTCACATGAAAAAAGTTACAATAAAATTATTATTTATGAGAAACCTTGCTCTTCTGTGGGCTCAGTGTTCCTAACAGATTTAGAATGTAAGACACTACTTAAAAACGGAAAAGGATAATTATAAAGTATATAAAATATGAATATCTACGTGCATTCTACAGATATTGATTGTAATACGTTTCGGCATATCTTCCGCAGAGGTACGCAATGGAAGGAGAGTTCTGGAAGAAATTCCAATCGAACATTTCACAGACGCCATTACTGAACCCACCAACAGTTTCGAATAAGTGTATAGTAGTAGAAATTTGGTGAGTATAGATGAGGAAACGACCGCTATTAATAATTACATGAATAGAAAAAACGATGAAGGCTTCATCTCACTCATTACGAAACTATTTCACCTACGTTCAAAACAAGAGAGTACAGTCCATAGGGAATTGTAAACGGTAGGAATACACACCCAACCAAGGTCTAGTCGTCTAATACTCACACATGCTATCACGCATGCCACTAAAAGCAGAGCATCTACGTGTGAGAGATAAGCACAAATAAACATTATCTGATAAAACACAGATAAAAGAAAAAACTAAGAGTGCAAACAATTACGAGAGAGGCCACAATCGAAGGCACATGAAGGGAAGACGGCCCGGGACAGCGAAAAATTGTTTCCGGAGGGAACAAACATTTTCTCAGAGAAGCGGAGCGCAGTAATCGACGCATGTCACGGGGCCGCGAAATCCGAAAACATTCCCATAAACGGGAGCGAGGCAGTCACGCATTCCTCAAACTTTCGTGATATACCTTGGCAACGCATGGGAACGCTTGATTGGAACGGATATAAATAGCTACGTTTTTTTAACGCGTCGATTTTGGAGCCATTTGTCCGTCACCAAAAGAGCATACCCACCGGGTGTTTCTTCAACATGGCCACGGAAGAAGGGAGGTAAGGAAGGAGAAATCATTTTATATCACTAATTTTCTTGATGAATCTTAGAAACCAACTAACAGCAATGCTGTTAGGTAGGTAGGTAGGATTTAATATTCATGGTGCGTCGAAGGCAGAGGTAAATTCGCACCGCGATCTATTATTGAAATGTTGTCATCGTTATTGGCTGTATCAGCCAAAAATTAGAGCGATTGTCTGAGTTATCTTGTATCCAATGCTGTAGCTTTCGAGTGCAAATAATATTATACAGATTCGATGATAATTATGTATTTTAGAAACAATATTACCCGGTTGAGTCGGTCAGAGTTATCTCCCAGATCGTATTTAAGATTCTCTCTCAGTTTAAAACGATTCCTAGCATCTTGGTACTTAACACACTCCGAAAAGATGTGTTTAACAGTTAAAGACTTATCATATGTATTCCCGTGGGGATGCATCTTATTTTCAGTGAATAAGAAAGAGCGTGTCAATGCGCAATGGCCTATCCGCAGCTCATTCCTGTTTTCTGTTTGTGTGTTTTCAGAAAATGCCGCACTTTCTGAAATTTTTCCCTTACGTCTCCTGTCGTACTAACTCCCTCTTCTGCGTCCGCCAACGCATGGTAAGGCATTTTGAGGTACTGGAGAGGCCTTAATGTACCAGTCGAAAGTCACATCAGTACCCTTCACAAAGGTCCCTAGAAAATCAAGCAACCGTGTCTTTGCAGCCTTTGAACAATGCTGACGCAAGGAGATTGGCGAAAAAGCATTCTCTTCTTCAAATGTCGAAGTTCACCATTTGAATCTGGCTAATTCCATGATTACAGCTCTATGGCACCGATTCAATCACACCGGTCTTAATCAACAAACCTTGTGAAAAAGGAAAGGATTAATGATAGGGCTAGCAGAAATCATGGTAACGTAAAACAGTGAGCACCTTGTAACATCGGACTACTGTCCGCGCAAAAATCTTGTAGACTCGAGTTTAAACCTAAATAACTCCGAAACCGTTCATCGGATTTTCATGTTATTTACATATTAATTTAGATAATTTTGTTGTTGACTGAATACATTGTTAGAATAATTTTTAAAAACACATTTTGGACCTGTTTCTTACGTTAGAGTAAAAAAAGGCCCATTTTTTAGCGCTACGGCGCGGCGCCATGCGTCACTTTGACGTCTAATAACTACCAAGCAAAGCGTTTGACTAAAACAAAATTTTAATACAAGGTGAAATATACCTTTATTCTGAGAAGTTTCAAGGTTTTAACTTTAGTACTTATTGGTATGCTATTCCATTTATAACCGCACTTTTTCTCGGCAACTATGCATCATGGCGCCACGAGACTAAAACTGTCATTTTCCTCTTTAAATTTCCGGAGGAAATCAGATATTATCATTTAGCTGAAGTTAGCATCTAAGTCTATATCGAATTTCATGTTTTCTGAAATAACGCCGGAGCCCAGAGCAGGACATTCCGCCGGCAACGCCGCGAAGCGTGCCATGCCATTATGCTGATTATTTATAATTATAAGGCTGAAATTCCAATCCTTTCATGTTACTGTAGAATAGTTTTTAAGGAACTAATTTCTAAGGACTAGGTTTTCACTCAGAGACGGACACGTACTGTGCCTCTACACTGCACTCAGCTGTAACTTTGGTATCACATAGAGCTTAAATCACCTTATTAGCTATATGGTTTTTGCATCATCAGATATTAAGGAAATTATATTAATATATAAAAACAATTGTTTCAGTGGCTGTGAGAAAATAAAAGTGGAGTACTACCTCTCAAAAACACATTGAAGTTTTTGTTTAAGACTGGCTCCGACATGCAACATTTCAGTGTATTAAAAAGAAAATGAAAGTATAAATGCCAATTTCATTTCATTTTTACTTTGAATGTGGTCATGTCAACAAGTTAAAAAATATCCACAACACAATTTAATGGTACTGGTATGGATACCTAATCACAGGCTGATTCTGGATATTCTACGGATGCCTACAACCGGTAACTTCGGATATTCTATGTATGTCCATGAAATGTTATATGGATAAGTCTAGATATTATATGGGCATGGGTTCAGATATTGTATGGTTATCCAGTGGATATTGATTGCTACTTGGGATTTTGTCAACTTCAGGATCTTAAGTTGAGGCAATATGTTGAAACCTAAGCCGTGTCAGTAAAAATTGGTAGATAAATCAATCATTTCTCCTTTTATCCTTGGTAGATTGGTTACAAAAATTAAGGCAGAGTCTTCCTCAGTTAGCAGATAAATAATATTCGTGTTTTCCCTATAAATCTCTATCAGATGCTACAGTAGTATCAATCCGACTCCTATAATATGCGGTGACATTGGAAGACTGTGAATTCCAGTATTTTTTTGTACACCAGAGTCCCCTGTAAATATTTAGACCGTTAAGGAATGGCGTAGGCAATGAAGGAAGCCAATCACTCATCGAAGAACGGAGCGGAGATATTAACAGTTATAAAAATTCTTTTCCTTGCATCGCACGTTTTTAACCAGTTTCATTGGTTGTTTCTGAAAAATTTCGCATATGTAAACATTGACGTTAATTGGTGCGTCCGCAAGTAAATTGATCTTAAATGTTGAAGTATTTAGAACAAAAATCATCGTGAAACTAATTCTGAGCATACATCGGTTACTTTAAGAAAGACTGGATCAGAATCACAACTTGAGTGGTAGTAGTAGTTGATCATTGACGTGAAGCACTACCAGGATCAATTAGCACCTTCTACGCCTTACGTATTTTATTATATCGTATAATATCAAGATATCTCGAAAAAACTTTTGAAATGATGATTTTATATAGCAGAACATTACGCATTAGAATGTTTTTAAATAAGGTGATAAGATTTAATTTCCTCAAGAAGTTAAAATCTCTATCCAATTTGGTTTCGTCATCTGAGAAAATATTCCTTACTAATGAATAAGAATTTATTCGCGGGTGCTCTCATATTTTCTGCATTCAACGAGCATATGCCTTACCGTTAGAAGGGACTCGGTATTCGCACAGTGGGCGCTTTTTCTGTTGTGTGAAGAGAAATTTGTGGGTACGAGCTGAGTCCAATTCTCAAACGGGTATTCCGACTTCTTCCCTTTATGTTTCCGGACGGATGATAACCAAAGAGAGATATCCGCTTTGAATGACCGAAACTTATTTTGGGTATCGTTACCCCATGACCTGTACTACTGATCCTTTAGTATGTATTTGAGAAACTTTTATCTTCACGTTATTCGCCGTAACGTAGTATAAAACTCCACTACTTGTTTACCGAGAGATTTTTTTTGCCAAGTCGGTATTTTGATTGATTGAGATCCCGAAGGGAGTAAGTGGCAGTAGACTGTAATGCACTCAGGGAAGAACAAATAAAGTAAGCTGATTCCTTTTCTTCTATGCTCCCCAAGTCCATCTTAACCGCGAGGGTATCAGCTGTGAAAATACGTGTATCCCTCGTCAACTGCGGGGGTTACGTTCCTGAAAAACCCCACGGTTGGTACACCACGAAGTATACAGAATATGCAGTTAAGATTTACGTAATTTTATTTTTTCTCAAATGATATACATTTATACGAATGCATAAGCATTCCTTTCCCACTATTGTGTGGTGATCTTGGGTACTGTAACTGAAAGCCGCGCAGAAAAACAAAACAGCACCACCACGATCTGTGTTGAAATTTTGACGCTAAATGCACACGATCGGTTCGAAATACGCCTTGAAGGAAGATGGCTTATTGGTGTTACTAATTACTACTTAAGAAAATGAGACATACAAAAGGGCAAAAAATAAACTTTTTGGCGAAAATAATTTATTCTCTCGCGATCCTGCCCAAAAATAGAGGTGCACGGGATGCACGAGGGGCTTACACGAATAAAACCGGCGGCATACCCAGCCATTTTTCTCTCCTAGTTCACGAGGCGAGGCGACTCTTTCCAATAAACCGAGACCGGCCACACCGGAGTTCTCCACGACTGATTCAGCAAGAGGCCATCTGTGCAGGCCCACGCACCAGGCAGTCCTGTCTATCTTAAGGCCTTGTCATCGCTTTAGGCAAGGAACTTCTGAAGTGTACGAGGGAGGACTCGAAAAGGTAAAAAGGCACTAACGAATTCGGTTAAATGCACACGTTCCAAGGCTGATTCCTCAGAACTGGAGAATACATTAATAGAAATTCTTTGCTCAGTTCATTGCTAATTTAATCGTTCGTCGAAATGCGTTTCGACACTTTCAAAGGTATCGCCAAAGATGACTCAAGTAGCGCTGAACTGCGTCACATCAAACAATAAACTTATCAGCACACAAATTATTAGAGTTCCATATCTACACCTTGGTAAGCTGTTCCACCGTAGCTCACCTGACGCAACTTACTCTGCAAACAAATTAAGAATTAAGCACGATACAAGCTGACCGTTTACTTTCATTCTTATTTTCACCTAACAAGAATGATAAACTTAAGAAAAATACGACAATTAAGTTTGATGCTGAGCGTGACGTTAAAGCGCTGCGAATGGGACCACCGGGCAGAAAGCATGGCTGCCAACTCTACGGTAAAGAAGTATGAGCTCCCGGAGAGGAAGCACTTACACCCCAGCCAGATGCAGGATTCTTCTGAAGCTTATGGATCCGAGCCTCCATTGACCTCGTCGAGATACCTGAATTTAGTTGGCTGTTACATTTAGTTCAAATAAATATACAAACTGATCGATATTCATTGTAATGATTTAACTTCCTCGGTGACTCAAGACAAATTCCTTTAATTGAAAACGGCCTAGTACTCTCATGTACGTAACATAGTTACATCTTCAACTACCTGAAGATGTAACTATGTTATGAAACCCGGGTCGTGTTTATTTAAATACATAGCGAACCTAACGAAGTTTCATTCTTTTATTTTCTCATGTACAAGTTTGCAGTCCACCTAGTCCTTGATTAACCAACTGCACCGCACTTGCTACGGCGGCATTAATAAACGCACAGAGGAAACAAGAAAACCGCGGCATCTCCGTCGGCAGTTTCCAGCGAGCATGGAAATAATACTGTTCTGACCAACTACTCGTATGCCACTGTTTTCGCTTGATTTCAATCATTGAAACGAACGTTCTACGGGTAACAGTTCTTAAAAGGCAGTAGCCCAAACTATCAGGAGCTAATGATATGCTACTAACCGCATCGAATCTTCAGCTTCATGTTGTCACAGTAAGCTTTAACGCAAATAATCCGTCAGCCATTGCTGTAACGGAACGACGGAATATGATACGTTGAAGCTTTTAACGGGTTTCCATGGGATAAACTGAATACCAGAATTGTGTAAGACTGACACGGTTCCTCATCAACATAGGCCATTGAAATTTCCTCTCACACAAGGAAGATTATTTCCGTGAGATCTTCAAGTTGAATGACATGATGAACTTTGACTTGAGGGAATGATATCCAACACATTGACTCTACTTCGGCCCTGTTATGCCACCGGCGACAGAAATGAAGCGAGTTAGCCATCCACAGCTTATTTTAGACAATCAACATCATATAATAGAAATGATACTAGTTTCCATCTAACCTTTATGAATCGCGTCCAACGAGAAGAAAAATGTAAATTCCAGGGAACTCCTTCCACTCGACAGAAGCTGCGGGGGATGCACGGATCTACACGATTACGGGTAGCCACAAGCACGTTCGCGTCATGAAGCACTCACTCCGTGTCTGTGCGGCAAGAAGCGGGCAGTCCACTTCCTCTTGAGTAAAATCACCAGACAAACGAACTCTCCCACCTCAAAAACGCACTTCTGGCTCGCAGATACCTTGATATCAGAATGCGCGCTTATCTCGCTTGCCGGAGCGTTATCCATAAAAGACTATCAGCGGAGAGATAATTCGGAAATCAAGTGGCTATCAACAATGGGCTCGCCCGCTAGCTATTACAATGGTATCAGAGACGACGACTGAACCTGAAATAATTACAAAGAATGCCGAAATATCTCTGTTTCATGACAGAAAGAAAAATATTCAATCTTTAAACAACAGCAGCCACAGCAAAGCAGCACCATCTTTTATTGCAATCCGTACTATCATAATAAACGATACGATTCGGAAATTATCCTCTAATAAATTGATCGATTTAGTATTCAAAGGAGAGAAAGAACCAGCAGACCATGCATTGCGATAGAGGCCATTTCAGAAAAAGATTCCGGGAAACAATTATTTAACCTACAATGCCGATCTCCTATTCGGCTTGCGTGTAAAAAGAAATCATACTAAGTAGGATTGGTCAATAAATGTAAATTCAACAGATTTTACCAACAGATGTAAATTCAACAGATTTTTTTGGCATATGCTGAATATGAGGTTTAAACAACGTTAAGCCTAGACTCCATCGAATTAATCAAGGAGGATTTCATTGATGACGGCTCGACTCGAATTAGTAGCTAGTCTATAGTGCAGTGGTTCCCAAACTATGGGTCGCGGGAGCAATTTGGGTGGGTCGCGGAAACAGATTAAAAACACTTAATACTTATGAATTGTTTTCCGCTGAAATGTAAATAAAGTTAAACATATCTCATGACATAGGTTTATTTTAACTTCTAACTACAGAATTTAAAATCCTTTTCTAAAAAAAATAACTTGGTCGCTGCTTTTTCTTAACCCATTATATCCCAGTGGCAGGATTTCCTGCCACTTACGTTTATTTGCACTAGATGGCGAAAGATGAGCAGTAGGATACAAATTTCACTGCACTCTAATTTTGCCACACTCTGGTGTATACAATTCAAGATTTTAACCCCAGGCGCCAGAAACTTACAGAGGTACACGTAAGAAAACATGTGCTTGCATGTTTCTTCAGCAAGATGGCTGAGAGAAGGAAGTTCATAGGGTAAATAATCCCATTATTTATAAAAATATTTCCAATAGATTAGATTATGCATATTTCGTAATGTTCACTTGAATAGTGTATTAAATAGTTTTGCCGATAAATGTTAATATGGTGGAAATATTATCCTATGAATTCAGCTGGCAGGATTACCTGCCACTGGGATATAACGATGTCATATTCATTTCATGGTCACATTCTACTAGTAGATATAATTCTTCGCCATAGCATATTTTATGCAGTAGTAGTAGTAGTAGTAGTATTTTTATTTGGGGTGCGTCGACGGCTGAGGTCATTTTGCACCACTCAAAGTCTTATTATTGCTAATAATATGATATGAAAAAACAGCATAAAGGAATACTCTCGTAGGAATAATAACTATATTTTATTGTAAAATCCGTATTTTTTTAAAAAGTTTAAAACCTTGGTGATGTTATCGGCGTCATCTCCTAGGACTTGCCTTATTCCGCCCCGGATGTCTAGCCTCTCCCGTGCTACCCGATACACATCACACTCCGTCAGGAGATGCCGCACAGTCAAGAGAGAGTCGCAGTCGTCACAGAGTGGCGGGGTGACGACTGCGGAATATTTTATGCAATGCGGAATGGTCTTTCGATGGAAATGCTCTCTAAAGATAATATTTTTGTATCCCTAGGAATTTAAATGATTTCTGAGTATAATAAACTTACACATAGGCGATTATATTGGAGTACATCCCCGTATGTTCACGATCCTCTTGTGTCCAAATCTATGCGACGAAATATCTTTGATGACATAATGAGGCGTCTTCACGTTGCAGACAACATGGGTATCGATGAAGATCACTATTACAATATAATAATAATAAAAGGTCTTTATTGGGGCGAGGAGGCCAATAGGAGGCCCGAGGAGGGCTATGAGGACAATTTTTGAAATTTTGAGCAAGGCATTAAAGTTTGTAAATAGTACTAAGTATCTAAGCATAGATGAGACAAGAGGCACCCTATTATGATTAGATAAGACACCCTATTATGACAGGTATGAGACAAAAAAATTTATTCAAGGGAAACTCTAACGTTTGGTTTCAAACTGTGGTAACTTCACAGATCAGATGGATATTTACTGCATGCCGAGCCGTACTGTGGAAGTAGCAAAACACATCCTATTTCTGGAAATGGATAAGGTTTTGATGTTGTAACTGGTCTCCTTCTAAAAGCTGATATCAGGAAGGGCAGTCATGTTGTAGGTATTTGAGAAATTTTTTTACGTCTATCAATCTGCTCTCTGAGTTAGGCAAGAGCGGGATTGGAGGACCTGGAACTATACGAGATGGCCCCTTACACAAATCTCCTCTGACACGGAAGTCAGCCATGCAAAACAAGGAGAGGGGCACCATAGAAAAAACAGTTGAACGCAGTTGGTGTCTGATGGAATGATAACCGATTATTTACCGTCCCCTGCAACATTGTCAAAATGAAAATAATTACAAAAGCTAAACGATGGAGTGGAAAAGAAAAGAAGGCAATTGAATTTCCCCAACTTCAGCTTGTAGATGCCTACAATAAATACATGGGTGGCGTGGATTCTCATGACCAGTTTGTGGCGACATATGGAGCTAAAATTCGCTCTAAAAAATGGTGGTGGCCATTATTTCCCTGGAGTTTAAGTGCATCTATGGTAAATGCATGGCGTTTATACCAAGACTTGGGATATGATATTACATGGACAAACGTTCAACAGCAGTGTTGTTTATAGTTACTAGGGCAGTATGAAATAGAAAGAAAAGTTTCAGGGCATAAACTTCAAATAAGAGGAGCAGCTCGCGAAGGCATTCGTTTTCATAAAATTGAACATTGGATAGTAAGAAGGGACCATGCCAATGCACAATGTGGCTGACGTTCAACATTTATGTGTGAAAATGTAATGTTGCATTACATCTGGAGGGTCACAAGCTTTATCATATTCCCAATCAAAAGTGTGATTATTAATAATATGTGATTAGTGATAATTTAAATGGTGAAGTTTGGAACAGTATATAAATACTAATCCTTTTTTATGCATGATATGTAGTGCATGTTTGGTGAGAATTCACCCCTGCCACACACCTTTATGGTGGCAGGGTATTAAGTAGATGTAGATGAAAAGACTATTAATTATTGTCAAGCTCATTTATAGTTCTATAAATGATTTTGCACAAATAATACATTGTACAATAAAATAACATAAAAACCTTATGCATCACCTTTTTGTTACCTTTACATCCCAGTGGCAGGAAAACCGGCCAGCAAAAAAAATTGCATTGCACATTTCCTACCGCAATAATTTTTTGTAGGCATATATTTGGGGTCCTTAGGAATAAAAATGACAAGTTTCATTGAAATCGGCAGAAAAAAAAATTCTGGGCATTAATGTGTTAAGCAGACGTGGCGACAGGGTCGCGTTCCTTTGGTCTGCGTGTTACTGCCTGCGATGCGGCCTGCGATGACTTGATTAATCGAAGCAATCGACAATGATTTCAGTCACCGCGGTGCGATGACTGAAATCGATGACGATGAATGTCATCGACCATCAACTGCGATGAGAGTCATCGATGTCGATGAGTATCATTGATGCCGATGAGTCGATGCGAATCATTGATGTCGATGAGCCGTGATGTGCTGCTTACACGACTACCTCTGCTGACTACATCTCTTCCTGGCAGAGCTCCACAAGTACGAGGAGGTCGCAGCTTTATCCAAATCTTCGGACATCCTACATTGGTATAGGGACAGGAGGGGTGTGTATTAGGGCGGATCGGAAAAATCGATTTTTCGCGGAGAAACTTTGCCCTCTGGAAAAAGTCGTCAAAGTGACTCAAAATGAGGCCAGAAAAATTTGGGGCCTCTAGGTCAACTCTAGACCCTCGCGCCGTGGCCATTTATGGGGAGGGGGGCTGAAAATGGAAAAATTCATGTTTTAATAGCGGTACCCCATGGATTTTGCCGAATTGCGGCCCTTTAGGGCAAACATTTCGTCCATTTGTACGTATCTGCAGCCATTAAGCCACAAATTGTCTATTTTGAGTGCGCGGCCGCGCGAGGAGAGAGAACGATCGGCATCCCCTGTATTCTCGCGGATACCACGTTCTCCCCTGGCGGCCCTGGCGTCTTCAGGTACTGCACCGGCTCACCGCCTGATGATCCGCAGACATCGCCCCGACCAGTGACATCGCCATCCATTGGCAATAACAGCACAAGCTCTCCCGAAACATCTAACGAGAGGCTGCTAAAATCCATTCTGAGGGCCATAGAAAACATCAATAGACGTCATGGTGAACCCATCCTCGTGAACCCGTCCCAGGAACTACTGTTCAACCAGACCCCAGGTTCACTCAGCTGGGCCTGGTATCCCAGACCATTGTGTCTATACCTTCCACACAGGCATCCACGGTGATTGCCTCTCAGGCCAGCCACACAGCCTCTCATTCCTGAGTACCAGTTAAAATCCTTAGGGCCGGAGAAACCCCCTGGCACCATCGAACTCCCTACGGACTCCGCCAAGCTGACTAGACGGGACCTGCACGAAATACAATTAATTCTGGGCGTAGCGTAGAAATACAATTAATTCTGACTGGCTCTCCCAGCCTATTGCAAGTAAGTCATTATTATACAACCGGGCACGTATTCTGGCAGTAGCCACCGCTGGGAGGCTGGGAGGTGGCCACCAAAATGTTGGCTCCAAACGATATACTGCGCAATTACCGACGACCACCGTCATCCGGGAGGTGGTCCGTGAAAGGCTACCCGCTCCGACCTACCGGCCAGGACCATAAGTTGACCTATCCTCCCGAAGCAGGGGACGCCGCGGAGGCTCCGGACATCCCAAGAACACCCGACGCCGCTGAACCCCTTGAACCCCCACTGCTTCACCTGCCTGGCCCTTCGTCGCCGGGCCCATCAGAACTCCTGAATGATGCGGCGGAGGACGACGTCATTATCGGCGAACTCCTCCACAGTCATGATTCTGGTGAGCCCGGTGACCCTGTAGACTGGGCCGACGACGCGAGCGAGACGGAGGTTGGTGACGAAGAGGCAGACTCCTCTTCCACTTTGTCCACCGACACCGAGCCGGCGTCAGAGCCCGAGGATACAGCAGATTTCCCTCCCTGAGGGCCAAAATTCGGTGCTGGCACGTTCCCCAGGATGAACCAGGCATGTTACCTCTCAATGAATTGATTTCGGGGTGCGGGGGCGAACCCTTGCGCTGGCGCGGGTTGCCGTTCCCCGCGCCCCCGAGCCACTCGGGGAGCCTACCTCCGAATCCGGGTGAAATTGTGGGAAGTGGTCCGTTGACGGAGCCGTGGGGTCATCTTACACAAACGGGTCAATGCAGAGGCGGAGGTCGACCTTTCCCGGTTAGTAATAGGTTCGATGGGCTGGCGGAGGTCGGTACCTACATCGAACGCTCATTCTCGGGATGCTTCGCCGACTGGGAGTCGGGAGAGCAGGAAAGGAGTAATATTGATAGGTAGCTCGAATGTCCGCCGGGTGGCGGACTCGATGCGTGCCAGGACACGTCGGGAAGGAGGTGGTGAATCCCGAGGGAGAGGTGACGACGAACGGGTACGCTCCTGGTGCATGCCAGGAGGTACGGTGCCCTAGTTTACGAAGGCGTTGAAGGCTACGATCAGAGTCACTAACTGCTCCAAGCTGCACGTAGTCGCTTATGTCGGCCCCAAAGTAACCGCGAAACGGGGGTCCGAGAAGGTAATGAATTCCGTAAGGGATCTATGCTCCGAGTTCCACCGCGTTCGGGGAGGTCTGGGCGTCGATATGACGGTAGGTAGGTGGCGGTGGGAGTAAAACCACTGGGTCACTAAGGAAAGGGCGTGAGTTCGGGCCCGGTGAAGGGAATATTCTTTTTTCAATATGTACCAGACGCAATTTGTTGTATTAAAACGGAAAACTCTTATAACATAATAGGGAAAGACCATAAGGTCATGATTATAAAATATGTTTTGATAAATGAAACAAACAATCCCGTGAAAATGCCAAGAAAACAGCTTTTAGCTAACCTAGCATATAAAATATTTAAAAAAATAAAGTCTATGAACAGAAAACCGGGCATAAAATTGAAAATTTAACAGCCCAAGAAATCACAGACAGAAAAAGTCTGAAAAATATTTTCATAAAGAACAAAAGACCACCAATTGAGAAAATTAAAAATCAACACAAAAATAAGGCACTTACACGGGATTGGATGTTTTAAAAAAATTGATATTACTAACAACAATGTTCGAAAAAAGAAAAAAATAACAAAGAGAATAGCTGTCCTAGTATATAAGATCATAATTATAGTCATTTCTATATGTAACATGTTGAAAACACCAATGTTTACCAAGATGTATACACTGACATCCAAACCAAAACATCAGAAAAATAACAAGACCACCCACTATGAACATCTCGAAGCACACTCCCCAAGCCAAACATGGGACAAAACATAAAAATAGCATCATTAAACGTAAATGGAATCCAAAAACAGGATAAAATACAACAGATATTTAAACTATTTGAAGAAAAACAATTAGACATCTTAGCGCTACAAGAGGTAAGCAACAGTGTGTGGTGGGACCTCTGCCCAGAAGACATAATATTAAACATAGGTCCTGAAAATAGAGGAACGGCAATAATCCACAAAAACACTCTAAGATTAGACACTAAAGCAATCCACCTTAGCGGCAGAATATTAAAAACATATCAAGATAACATACAATTAATAAATATCTATGCACCAGCAGGTGCAAGGAAAATGAAAGAACAGAGAATTTTATAAAGAGGAATTGCCCCAACTAATAGATCAATACAAAGAAACTATCATACTAGGGGATTTCAATGCAATCATAAACAGGAAAGACAGCTCGAATAACGAACAAAAACAGATATACCCAACAAATAAAGACCTAATAACCATGCTGAACATGCACAATTTACAAGATGCCAGAGAAAAAGCCAAAACAACCACAGGACCATATTACACAATAGAGAAACCGACATACAACACGAGAAAAGACAGGATATATGTAACAAAAGAAATAGCAAAAAATATAACAGAATTTAAAACAGAAGAAGTTTCAATAACAGACCATCATATGGTATCCATGGTAATAAAAATCACAAACCCCATACCAACAGCAAAAAACACAGGACAGGAACTAGAATATCCCCAGTAATATACGAGTACCAGGAAAACAACACAGAATACCAAAAAAAATTCAAAGAATGGGAAGCAGAATCTACAAAAAAGAATCATACAGCAACACAAACATGGGAATATATAAAACAAAAAACCAAAAGATTTTATGGACAAGCAATGACAAGAAAACTGAAAGAGATACAATCAACCATCAAGATATTTACAGATGTTATATTGGAAATGAACACATCATACACGAGTAGGGAGAAATACAAAGAATAAATAGAAATCTTACAGAAAAAGATACAGAAACTACAGAGAGAAAAAAATAAAGTTAAAAACTGGCAAATTAATAGATATAGGTACAATAGAGGAAGAATTACCTACAATATATGAGATAAACAAACTAAAAAGGAAACAACAGACAGACAAAATAGAGAAGGAATACAACACAATCACTGGAAGGACAATTACAAACAAGGAATCCATAATTAAAACCATTTTAAAGGAATACACAGATATCCTTACAGAACAGAGAACAACGGCAGAACCAACTTTGCTAAAAAAAACAGTAATGACACCTATAACCACAGAAAATAACAAAAATATGCAAAAAAAATCACCCTAACAGAAATTGAAGTCATAATACAGGATTTACCAAAATACAAACAGCCAGGGGAAGATGGGCTGGCATATGAATTCTATACAACAACCTGGAAAACAATATAACACATTTTTTATAATATGTGTAAAGAGGTTTTGGAAACGACACAATTAACAGAATCGCAGAAAAAAGGAATTATAAAAATCATACCCAAGACAGATAGAATAAATAGCCTGAAAGACTGCAGACCAATTACCCTGCTAAACAGCGACTACAAAATAATAGCAAAATTGATAAAAAATAGAATAAAAGACAATATAACAAAAAATCTATCCAAAACACAACATGCAGTAGAAACGAAAAATAATATAATCACTGCAGTAAAAAAAATAAGAGACACAATAGCTTCAAAAGAAACATATACAGACATAGACAGCTGTGATGTATTTGCCAGTATTTTCGATGCTCTTTTTTGAATAAACGGAACTGGCACGCCACCTTTCCCAACCTTCCCTCTCCCGACTGCTACCCGAGTCCCATGCGACTCGTATCCCGACCGGCAGCCAGTGAGTACCTTTAATTAAGTGGTGTCTCATTTGCGTGCGTACACTACAAATGACGACGAGGATAAAGTTAGGTAACGTTATGTAACTGATAGATAACGGCTAGATTAATAACTTTCGTAATTGGGTTCGCTTAAAATGGCAGGGGTAATAGGCTCGATTGGCGAGTTTGACAATTCTGTGGAAACGTGGTCGTCCTATGTTGAAAGATTTGAATTGTTCGTCGATTGCAAAGACATAAATTCAAGCAAGAAAGTGAGTACTCTCTTAACCGTTGTGGGAGTAAAAACGTATAATTTGCTTCGGGATTTGTGCACGCCTAATAAACCATCTTCAAAGACGTATAATGAGTTAATAAAGATGGTCGAAGATCATCTTTACCCGGCACCATCATTCATCGCTGAGCGTTATAAATTCAGCAAGAGAGATCAGCATGAGGGTGAGACGGTAGCTAATTATATCGCAAGCCTCAAAAAGCTGTCAATTCATTGCCAGTTCGGGTCTTCCTTAAACGACTTTTTAAGGGATCGCCTTGTAAGCGGCATTAGGAACGAGTCGACGACACAGCGACTACTTGCAGAGTCCAGCTTGAGTTTCGAGCAGGCAGCCTAAATTGCCGGCTCGGTGGAGGCAGCGGTGAGGAACACAGCAGCTTTGGCTGTCAAAGGAGGTGACAACGGCAGCCGAATACTGCACATGGCATCACGAAGAGCAGTTCAGAGCACCAGCAACTCTACAGCGACCAGACCAAACTCTGTGTCTAGTGAAGGCAGTGTACAGTGTTTTTGTTGTGGCCAAATCGGGCACATTAAGCAGTGTAAATTATATGGTGTTATTTGCCATAAGTGTGGGAAGAAAAATCACATTGCCAAGGTTTGTCGAGTGACAAGTGTCCGTAATTTCAGTTGTAGCTCTTACACACCTAAATTTAAGTCTGGTAATTTTAAGCCAAAACATAACTTTGTAGGTGTGGAAAGATGTTCCGATACACCTAATCCTCCTTACGAGGAAAACAAGGCTGACGATGTTAATATCGAGGATATTCAACATTTATTTCCTTTGTATGAGAAGCCTGTGGAAAGAGTCAAAGTTGACCCAATAAGGGTAGATATTGTTGTTCAAGGTAAAATGACTACGTTCGAAGTAGACACGGGAGCGAGTGTGACTGTTATTAGTGAAAGTTTTTATAAAAATAATCTAAGTTCTTCTGCCCTACTCCCTAGCGAATTGAAACTATGTTCATACACCAATCAACCGATTGTTCCAATTGGTAAGGTTAAAGTTGAGGTCAGTTATCAGAATGTAAATGAAATACTTGAAATGTATGTTATTCAAGGGGGATCACATCCGTTAATGGGACGTGATTGGCTTAAAATATTGGGCATAGACATTATTTTCAAAAGTAAATTGGACCTACATGGCATTAGCGATTCAAGAACAACTGTTGATAATTTTGACCTAATGATTAATAATTTAGTGAAACAATTTCCTGAAGTTTTTACCGATAAATTAGGCCAGTATAGAGGCGAACCAGTGAAATTGATTCTAAAAGAGAACGCTAAGCCGAAATATTTCAAACCAAGACCCATACCTTTTTCTTTAAAGGCCAAGGTTGAGACCGAATTGCAACGCCTAGTGGACGAAGGTGTGTTAACTCCTGTACGTAGCTCTGATTGGGGTACGCCTATTGTGCCAGTCTTGAAGGCTAACGGTGACATCAGGATATGTGGAGATTTTAAAGTCACTTTAAACCATTATTTAGAAGTTGATAAATACCCCATACCTCGCATTGAGGATTTATTTGTAAGCTTGCATAAAGGGAGGCATTTTAGCAAAATTGATTTAAGCAATGCCTTTATGCAGTTGACCTTAGATTCTGGGTCACAAAAGCTTTGTACTATTAGTACGCACAAAGGTCTCTTTTCTTACCGTAGAGTCCCGTATGGTATTTCTTGTGCTCCGGGAGTATTTGAAAAGGCCATTGAACAAACCTTGTCAGGGTTAGAAGGGACCATTGTGTTTTTAGATGATATTTTAGTTAGTGCACCAGACACTAAAACTCACTATGAGCGATTAGAGGCTGTGTGTAAACGTCTTAGAGAATATGGTCTAACTGTAAAAAAAGGAAAATGTAAATTCTTTGCTAGTAAGATTGAATATTTAGGATTCAGCATTGATAAGGAAGGGTTACACACATCACAGGATAAAGTGGCTGCAATTGTGAATGCACCCATACCTAAGTCGGTCAATGAAGTTCGAGCGTTTATTGGTCTTGTAAATTATTATTCAAAGTTTATAAAAAACATGTCAACTATTTTAAATCCTATGTATAAACTTTTGCGTAAGGATGTTCCTTTCAATTTTTGCAAAGAGTGTCATATTGCATTCAATGAAGTTAAGAAAATTTTGACGCATGCACCAGTGTTGGCCCACTACGATCAAGCATTGCCTGTGAAAGTGGCAGTTGATGCCAGCTCAACAGGGCTAGGTGCTGTTTTAAGTATAGTTACTCATGAAGGTGTTGAGAAGCCAGTGGCTTATCATTCGCGCACTCTATCTTCTGCTGAGCGTCAGTACTCTCAGATAGATAAGGAAGCACTAGCTGTGGTTTTTGGCGTCAAAAAGTTCAACCAATATTTGTATGGACGGAAATTTACCTTATGTACGGATCACAAGCCTTTATTAAGTATTTTTGGTCCAAAAAGGGGATTACCTGTTTTTGCCGCGAGTCGACTACAAAGATATGCTTTATTTTTATCAGGATATAATTTTGATGTCCAATATGTTAAATCTGAAAAACATGGTAATGCCGACGCTCTTTCACGTTTGCCATTACCGAACATGCTCACTGTAAATGAAGAACCTAAATGGATTGGAACTTATTTGCATTGTATAGTTGAGAGTTCCGTTCCTTTAAATTTTAAAAATGTTAAAAACGAAACTCAGAATGATCCTATTTTAAAGAAGGTGTACAATTATATAATGTATGGATGGCCTAACTTTCTCTCGTAGGAAAATAGAGCGTTACAGCCTTATTTCTTAAGGAAGGATGAGCTAACTATTGAGCAAGGTATCATTATGTGGGGATACAAAATTGTTATTCCAAGTAAATTACGTGACTATGTTCTGAATGAATTGCATTCGGGTCACCTAGGTATTGTGAAGATGAAATCTGTGGCTAGAAATTATGTTTGGTTTCCTAATATTGATAGAAGAATAGAAGACCTAACTAACAGTTGCTCATCCTGCCTAAGGGAACGCTCCAGTCCTTCCAAGAGTGAACTTCATGTATGGCATTATCCAACCTCACCTTGGGAGAGATTACATGTGGATTATTTAGGCCCTTTTAAAGGAAAAATGTATTTAGTGGTGATCGATGCTCACACTAAGTGGCTTGAGGTATTTGAAGTTAGCTCTACCTCAGCAAAATTAGCTATAGAAAAGCTCAGGGAGCTATTCTCAAGGTTTGGACTACCTGTTTCCTTACATTTCGATAACGGTCCTCCTTTCACATCTTTAGAATTTAGAAATTTTATGGTATCAAAAGGAGTTAAGCACTCATTTTCACCCCCCTACCATCCTCAATCCAATGGTCAGGCGGAGAGCTCCGTTAAGTATGCTAAGCATAAGCTAAGTTGTGCTTTTCTTGAAAATATTGATGTAAATATTGCTTTAAGTAATATACTGCTCAGTTACAGGAACTCTGTTCATAGTACAACCAATGAAACTCCTGCCAAGCTAATGTTTGGCAGACCCTTAAGATCCAGGTTAGATCTATTAAAGCCTAATATTGTCAAGAGGGTGGAAATAAAACAAGATAAACAAAAAGAGTATTTTGGTGGGAGGAAAACTAGGGTATTATTCGAAAATCAACCTGTCCTAATTAGGGATTATCGCTTCAAAGATAAGTGGGTGGAAGGCATTGTATTAAAACAACTTAGTAGTGTTGTGTATTCAGTAATGTTAAAATCTGGTTTTGTTTGTAACAGACACATTGATCAGCTCGTGGGGCTCAATTCTGACTCTGTGATTGACAATACAGTTAATGTACCAGATGAGTGTAACGTTAATAGCAAGCTGGTAGCAGAAAGTTTTCCTAAACAATACAACCACTCTCCTCACCCAGTCCGTCTCAGTGATTATGACGTCCCTAGACCAACTGAGAGACCTACCCCTACCACTCCTATTACATCAAGTTTGAGCCACTCACCTCCATCCCTTCAATGTCCGATGACAGATATATCTCCACCCAATGCCCAGTGTAATGCTCCTATCTCTGGAACAGCTGATGGTAAGAGATACCCTCAGCGCTTAAGAAGACCTGTTGATCGCCTTAATTTGTAATGGTAATTTGAGTTTGTTTGTTGTATGGTATGGTACATGGTTTACTTGTTGTATTTCTTCTGGTATATTGTATTTAATGGAACGATGTTGAAATGAACCTTTTTTGTTGTACTTATATGTAAAGAATTGAGAGGGAGGAGTTGTGATGTATTTGCCAGTATTTTCGATGCTCTTTTTTGAATAAACGGAACTGGCACGCCACCTTTCCCAACCTTCCCTCTCCCGACTGCTACCTGAGTCCCATGCGACTCGTATCCCGACCGGCAGCCAGTGAGTACCTTTAATTAAGTGGTGTCTCATTTGCGTGCGTACACTACAACAGCAAACTCATCTCAATAGATATGATGAAGGCCTTTGATATGGTAGATACACAGTATATAACAAAGACCCTAGAGAAAATGCAAGCTGACCCGACCACAATTAAAATAATATCTGCATTCTATACAGACATAATTTCAAAAATTGAAATAGATTCAGAAAATCAAACAGATTACTTTAAAACACAGAGATCAATTAGACAAGGATGCCCACTCTCCATGATTCTCTTTGCCATACAGCTAGAACCCCTCTCGGTAAACTTAAATGAAAAACTCAAAGGTATCAGAATACAGAACGAAAAAATAACAACAATAGCCTACGCAGACGACATCACAGTCATAAGCAACAACGACCAGGAAGACACAGAAATACAGACAATACTTAAACAATATGAAATAGAAAGCCACCAAAAAGTCAATAATCAAAAAACAAAAATAATAAACTTAAACAGAACAAACACAGGAAACATCAACAACTGGGAAACGACATATGAACATAAAATACTAGGGATATATTGGCAGGGAAATATCAACAAAACAATAATCGATAACTGGCAGAAGACAACAAACAAAATAGAAGAACACATGTACGCCTTAAAGAGAAGAAAACTAAACCTGCTACAAAGGGTAATAGCAAGCAATGGCCTCTTACTATCAAAAGTATGGTACATGGCACAAATATTCCCAATCACCAATAAGACAGTAGCCAAACTGAAAACAATAACAAACCAGTTAATATGGAACCATGAATTGTTTAAAATAAATAGAGAAACCACATACAGGCACATAAAGAAAGGAGGATTAGGAAATATAGATATAGAAACCAAGGCACAAGCCCTGTTCATTAAAGAAATCATAAAATGTATACAAGACCCCCTAATGAAACAATCACAAACACAATTTTTAAATAACACCACACAAACAGAATTAAAAAACGCCATAAAAAAGATAGAAAATAAAATAGCAGATTTACCCAAAGATAAACAGGGGACTACTAAATATATCTACAGACAGAAAAAAGAAAATATAGACAAAGGGAATAAATTAACGATAAACCAAATTAGAAACGTAAATCAAAAACATTCAACACTAGACCAAAAAGCAACGCTCATTAAAAACCACTATGACCTACAAATATACAGGGAGAAATTAGCCAAATTAAATATAGAAAAAGACCCCCTATGCACAAACTGTAAAAATCAAATCGAATCAAAGCTACATAAATATGCAGAATGTAGCAAGGCAAAAGTTGATTGGGAAAATATAAAAAACATATATAGGAATCTTCAAATACTGGGAGAAAAACACATTACAGACATTAAGTTGCTAAACACAGATTTTAGAATCTTCCCTGCAACAAACAATGAAATAATGACAATTCTACTGGCAGAACATATAGGTAACCAGAATGAAAACAAGGATACACAAACAATAACATTAAAAGAAAGAGTAACAAAATCAGTATTAAAGTGTACAAAAGAACAAAAGGAAAAAATTAATACGATATTAAAATAAAATCAATGTTTATCAATCTTCCACGCAATAATCTAATAATGTAATGAGAATAAAATAATAAAATAAAATAATACCTTTATACAAGTATACTCTGTTGAATGGTATGTGTTAGGGATAATAAATTATAAGGATAAAGAAATAAAACTGTAATTCCCAGGTAACAACAATGTTAATGCTTAAAAAAACAGTTTTGGAGAAATTGTACTTTAACAATGGTCAATAAGCTTTGAAATGAGAGAGAGGATTCCCATGTGGGAAAATTGGCCCAATAGGGAGTCCCAAGTTCAAGCCCGAACGGGGGAAAATTTTTTCTGTCTTCCACTATACGAGGTTGTAACTATATATTCTGTAATAACACAAAGGAAAGCTATTATCTATGTAAATTTTTCTTTTTTCTCTGACTATGATACCTAAATGTTATATTGTGATTCTACGAATTTTTGTCCTTTTAAACTCTTTTTATTATTTAATGACCATCAGCGGTAAAATTAGGTATCCAAAAATATATAATGTACGCATAAACCTGTGTAACCATATTTATGCAGTGAAATAAAGACAGTTTTTATTTAAAAAAATATATATGAGGCTGACTATATGCAGCTTGGTATCTAGGACGCATCGGGGGTCGATGGTTCGAGGCGGATTGGGAGGCATAAAACTGACATGAGACTCCGTGAAGTCTGTGGGAGCGAGGGAGCTGAGTTTCTGGACCGCGGGCCGGAGATGGATTCGTGTCGGGTGCCCCTGAATGGCACGGGTGTCTACTACACGGACGAGGCATCGTCTAAGTTAGCGCATAGGATACTGGAGCATACACGTAGGGTGAAACTCAGGTGGTAGCCCAGAGTGCAGGTCAATCCCCGGCGGAGGAATCTTGGAAGAAATTGACAACATGCAGAGCACTTTTAGAAGGTCAGAGAAAAACATAAAAAGGACGAACATGCAACCATCATAGGTAATATGTAGATCAATAGTGGGTCCCTTATAAAATTATCGAGGAAAATTTTAGTTGGAAAAAGCACCAACAGAGAAACAGATTGGGAGAAAGAATTTCAGTGATAGTAGTGAATTGTCGTAGTTTAAGAAATAAAGTAGTAGAACTTCACCACCCCATTAAAAGTACTGATGCAGATATAATCGTAGGTACAGAAAGCTGGTTTTTGAAGGACATATCAGATTATGAAGTATTCCCGAAGTGTTTTACCATGTACAGAAGGGATTGAGTAAGCAGAAACGGAGGAGTATTTATTACTGTGAAGGACCCGTATTTCAGTAGAAGAGAACTTATTTCAGAGCGAAATGTAGAAAGTATTTGGTGTTCCGTTAAAATTAGAAGAAGTAACGCAAAAAATATACATATGTAGGTGCATATTACAGGCCCCCGGATGCAGAGGTCAACTGTATAATGGAACTAGAGTCAGAGATAGGCACATTACTTTCTCGTAACAATGATAGAGGAATACATACTTAATAGTAGGCGGAAACTTCAATCTCCCTTCGATAGACTGGAATACGTGTAGTTTTATAACAGGAGGTAAGAATAAAGAACTCTGCCAATCACTGTTGAGCACCTTTTACGGCACATTCTTTATAACAGCTAGTAACAGAACCGACCAGGAGAAACAAAATTCTAGATTTATTAGCAACAAATATACCCGAAAGAGTTCTAAATACAGTTACAGATACAGGAATTAGTAATCATAAAATAGTGCTTATAATGAAGTATGTTATCGACCACTTTATTTATATAGAAATGGATAAGTTGTCTGGAGTTGTTTGGTCGTTTAAGAGAAACACCAATAATATTAAAGAATGTTTTGCCAAGGCACAGGTTCCAGTATTGTTTTAATTGAAGACTTATGGCCATTCATTCTATTTTTTACGTATTGTGCAGTTTGCCCAATATAAATTTTATTGGATGGGATATAAACATGAATTAGATATGGGATATAGATATGGGATATTAGAGAATGCGAGAAGATTCTCAAAGATGAAAAAGGTCATCTTCAAAAAATTGTTCCTTATAATCTCTATGCTTCATTTTTAGATAGGCCAGATGAATTTTATAAACACTATTTTGAAGAAATAAAACAACGGCACATGTCAAAACTAAAGAGGCTCTTAACCAAACACAACATCCGGGACATCATGAATGGGTTAAAAATCTCACATCCATAAATATTCCAAGCGATATAACTAATTGCATTAGTTTAGGTCCTAAATGTAGCATCCCTTATACAAACAAAGATCTACCGGTTACTCAACTACGAGCAGATGTTGATAACATTATTTCTGAGATCAATGGCCGAACTAAGCAAGAAAAAATACGAGCACAATGCACTACCATTATCACAAATTATATTCATAAACAAAAACATACAGCTAAAAAAACATATTCCATAAACAGATTACTACTGAAAACACAACAATTTATTAAATCACATCCTGAAGTTATAGTCTTAAAAACAGACAAAACAAACAAAACAGCTATTATGTACAAAAAAGATTATGATACAAAAATAAAAGATCTATTGAAGGACGATCGAATTTACAAGCCAATTAAGAAAAATCCTACCTCTTCACTGCATACAAAAATAAAAAACCTTCGTGAAACAGCTTTTTCAGCAGAAGAAAATAGAATTTACTGAAAGAAATAAGTTAACAAAATATAATGGGACAGCGCCACAGCTATATGGTTTACAAAAAGACCATAAACCAAACAATCCACTGAGACCTGTTGTTAGTTTTGTGAATAGCCCATCCTATTAGTGTGCAAAATATCTTTGCAAATTGTTGAGTTACATAGCATCCAATAAAAATAATGTTCAAGAGTCATTTCATTTCTTCAAGAAAATAAAATCTATTAATATTCCACAAGGAAACATATTTATATCTTTAGACGTTAAACCCCTGTTTAAAAATATCCCTTTGACACTGGTAGAAAACATAATGACATCAAAATGGGATACGATTACTAATCATACCACTCTTGAAAAGAATGACTTTGAATTTTATGAAATTATTGATGGAGTCCCAATGGGTTCCCCAGCTGCTCCAATTCTGGCAGACACCGTAATGAATGAACTTCTGGACACTGTAATTCCAATCCCACCATTTCATGTACCGTTTATTTACAAATATGTTGATGACCTATTCCTTGCAATTCCAGAAGACAATGATGAAGAAAATTTAATGAAGACCTTTAACCAATTCCACACTAAACTTCAGTTTACAATAGAAAAAGTAGTAGTGGTGTTGTTTAAGGGTGCATCGACGTCCAGGTCATTTTGCACCCTTGTCCATTCAATTGACGTTATTATGTATATAATTACCACTACTATTTTTTAAAGAACTTATTTTGATTTTATCTTATACTTACACTTTAGAGAAGAGCCCATTAACTTTTAGGAATAATGTAATGCTATCTAGTTCATTAGGGTGTTCCCCTAGGAGATTTCCTAGGTCGCCCCTAATTTTTAGCCGCCTTCGAACGTCCCGGTATTTATCACACTCTTGTCAGGATATGCCTAATGCTGAGAGGAGTCGCATTCTTCACACCGAGGTGGAGTTCTCTCTTCAGTGAAGAGGTAGGAGTGAGTCAGGGGACTGTGCCCTATCCTCAGACGTGTGATGATGACCTCATCCCGGCGACTGTTCCTGACGAACGTGGGCCACGCTGACGTTACCTGTTTGATGTTGCGAAACTTGTTATTATCCACTGCATTCCATTCCTCCTTCCACCGCTTAAAGACGGAAGTCCTCAGTTGTGCCTGAAGGTCTTCATATGGTACCAGGGTCAACGCGGGATTGTATTCATTCAGAGCATCCTTCGCAATTGTATCGGCTAACTCATTCCGAACAATGGGAACATGTGGCTGGGAACCCAAAGAAAAAGTATAGTAACTCCCTTCCCTTGAAAGGCGAACAGCGACGCGTGTAGGTCCTGACAAATTGGGTGCATAGAAATATAATCGGAAATGGAATTGAGAGCACTTAGGGAATCTGTGCAGATTGCGAAGGACCCTCTGCTGCTGTCTATCCCACACAGAGCCATCTTGATTGCAGAAAGCTCCGCCGTGTATGCACTGCAGAGTGGGCTAAGTTTTCCTTTGAGGGCTCCGTGATGAGACGAAACGAAAGCGCAAGCACATGACGTAGAAGACTTCGACCCGTCTGTAAAAACGGGGACAACATTGGGGTGGCTGCTCAGGAACATTGTGAAGACGCTCTGGAACTCTGCAGCAGTGGTGGAAGACTTAGGCCGATCGCTAATGAGCATCTTGATTTTAGGAGTAGGGGTGAGCCATGGTGGGTGGTTAGAGCACCCGATAGGGTATAAATCCGGTAAACCGACTCCTTGCTCTCGTATAAAAAATTAAAACGCACATTAGCTGGCCGAGTGGCCTTTGTCTTACGATTAAAAATATCTAAAAACCTTGGTTTTAAAAACAAGTTAAAACATGGGTGCGTCTTCATCGCTAAAACCTTCGCTGCGTAGTTACACATAAGCTGGTAACTTAGGTGGTACAGAGGTGGCTCCCCTGCATCACAGTATATGCTCAGGACTGGACTGGTTCGAAAAGCCCTCGTACATAGCCGTAGACCGGCATTGTGTATTACGGTCAGGGGTCGAAGATACGACTCCCTACCGGAGGAATACACAAATGATCCATAGTCTATTTTGGAGCACACAAGGGAGCGGCACAAAAAGAGTAACGTCTTTCGATCTGCACCCCACGAAGCGTGACTTAAAAACTTAAAAATGTTTAACGGCCGTAGACAGTTATCTTTTAAGACCCTGACATGTTCCCGCCAATTTAGTTTGCTGTCAAAGATAATATCTAAGAAGCGGACTGAGTCAACAAATGGTATAATTCTGCTACCTAGTCGTAATGCAGGGGGAATATGAAGCCCCCGTACCCGCTTGAAGTGCACACATTTGGTTTTTTCATTCGAGAATCGAAAGCCTATGCTTTTGGCCCAGTAAGTCAATTTGTTTAAGGTCAGCTGGATTTCTCTAGAGACATTGACTAATTTAGATGATCTGCAGAATATCGCCAGGTCATCAACCAATAGTGAGCCTATCACTGGCGATTGAATGCATTTTACGACGTCATTGATAGAGATTGCAAACAGCGTTACACTCAGAACGGAGCCCTAGGTAACTCCGTTATCTTGTTTGTAGTGACCAGAAAGATGCTTGCCTACTCTCACTTTAAAAACTCTATCAGTCAAAAAGTAAAACCCCATTCATGCAATGTTTTTAAAATCTTCGTCCGCCACACCCGATCATAAGCTTTCTCCAAATCAAAAAAGACGCCCACCACATGTTGGCGAAGGATAAAAGCTTCCTGAATAAAATTATCTATTCGGACCAAGTGATCGGAGGTGGAACGGCCCCTTCGAAATCCACACTGGATGTTGGAAAGTAGGTTTCTGCGCTCCAGCCACCAGATGAGACGCCAATTCACCAGCCTTTCCATCACCTTACAGAGGCAGCTGGTGAGAGATATGTCTGTAATTACTTGGGTCAGCTCTGTCTTTTTCTTGCTTATGGATAGGAACGATAACCGCCTCCCGCCAGGATGATGGAAAGGTGCCCTCAGCCCATAGCTGATTAAGGTTTTAGAGCACATCCGTCAAGGCCATCTCCGGAAGATTCCGAAGAAAAGCGTTGTGGACCCTGTCCAGTCCTGGGGAAGGGACTCCGGGAGTCAGCTATGGCCGATCTTAGTTCCCATTTTGAAAACAGGATATTATATTCCGCCACTATCCGCGTTTCATTAAAGCAAAGACGGCAGGAGTCTTGCCGTCTTTTTATCCCAAGGAAAAAAATCACTATAGCTGGTGTCGCTGCTGGTGTGTGCAAGTAATTTCCCATACACGTCCGTAATAGCAGGTGGAGATGTTATTATATTGCTTCCTACTTTGAAAAATGTGACACCGAGATTTTGGTTGAGATTGAACAAAGGATATGCCAAGCTACATTGAAAAATGCAGGACGTGGTCTATCGGTAGAGGAAAAAAAGTTAGTTCAAAACTATAAAAAATCGAGAGCATTAGCAATAAATCATGTCGGCAAGCGTTAGGCTTCACAATCAAGAGCGGTCGTTCAAAGTGAGAGCAGAGGAACACGGAAGACATCTACGAAAAGGTGAGTTAAACAGATCCCATTTCGCTAAACATCCATGGGAAAGTGACCACAAGAGCGACTTTGTCCCGGAAATTCTTCACCTGGAGAAAAAGGGAAGAAGAATGGATTGTTTGGAGGAGCTGGAGATAAGAAAGCAATTAAAGGCAGGAAAAATTGCTAACGAGAACGTTTTTGTGAACAGTGGTCCCCCGTCTTGGATATTTCCCTGACTCAAAATACCTTTCAAGTATGACGCCCCAACCCCCGCCGTGAACAGCGTACCTGACCAAGTCCACTTAACCTACGTCCACCACCCCCACGCCTAGTTCCACGTTCCCTCACACACCTACCCCTTACCACTGCCTCTTTCCCCTCCCCTCCCCTTTCAAAAATTGGATATATTTTGCCACTTGCCATACTCATGTACCAGATGATGTCGCCTATGCGACGAAACCGGTTGACTTGTAGAAATAAACTGTAAAAAAAGTACCATGTCATTTAATTCCATATTGACCTGTAAGGTTATGGTAGAGGTATTATAAAATAAAAACAGAGTACATTGTGAAAGTTGGTCAGAAAGCTAAACAATGTAGTGTTTCACATTTACTGAAATCCATTATTTCAATGTATTACTATAAAACTTTATTTTTTAGGGTCATGAATCCATTGCCGCTGCAATATGTTCAAATGAACCTCAAGAGAAAGGTCCAATTTATGCAGAAATGGATACTCAGAACCCTCAGTACCACTAGTGATGACGGTTCAGGGCACTTTCACTCCAGGGGTCCCCTAGACGTCTTTTCGGGGCGCTTTTAAACCCCGCCCCTCTTTTTGCCGTTTGGGGCAACCCAGCCCGCCCTTCGCGTCCGTGTGGCAACCCACCCCCACCCCAATGGTACCTGGGGGTAACCCACCCGCCCTTCGCGTCCGTGTGGCAACCCACCCCCCACCCCCGATGGTACGTAGGGGCAGCCCAGCCCTCCCCTTGCGTAACCTATGGTCTTCTCGAAACCTCGTGGGCGCTGTGAAGTTTCAGGGCACTTAATGATCTATTATAGTGAAAAATGCCTAATTGGGAAGTGGCTAGGCAAGCTCTGGGCACTCATATGAAGCAAGGCCTTTAGAAGTCGTATTTAGTTGAAAGTTAGGATGGCCATTCAACGTTTACTTACATGAAATCGAATACGTGCCTGAATGGCCTGGCCTTGTTCGGGTGATTAACTCTGAGGTAGTGCAATGGATGAAAAGGGTACTTGGCGTCGCGAGGGGTTTGTTGGGGTGAAAATAGAATTTGAATGCATAGATTTCCATCGATCATTTTATTACATTGTAGAAACATACAGGCATACGGATGTGATAAAAAAAAAGACACACACACACACACACACACGCGTGCATATTATTCACTTGTGGCAGTTAAGAGTTTTGTTTCCCTATTAACATTCTTATTTCAACAAAACAATTACAGGTTCGAAATGTTATGATGCATGATAGCATCGTTAAGAAAGTCATGTCCTTCACGAGTCTTTAAAATTGCACAAATTTCCTTGATTAAGCACTCAACATTTAAGGAGGATGGGGGAGTTTCTAACTCTGACACATTAATCTGAACATTGGAAACAATTTCACTTGGAGGAATGTCCTGTTTATTGTCGCACGCACTTTGACGTGAGAGAAATATGGCATCGAGGTACAAATGCAGTACTTTCAGGATGTAAGGAGACCAAGCGCACCGCTCCTCCCAGCGCACCTTTACACACTCCGCATGAGTCATCAGTCCTTGCCACGATGATTTCGCTAGGTATACACTGACGTGTCCGTCGCTTCCGTTCACTTTCTCCACGACTATGGCCTTCGTACCGTATATGCATTTGAATCTTAACACGCAATTTCCGATTGGGATGCTGTGTGGCACCGCGTTATTATAAAAGTATGATGCGATGAGGTCAGCATTGTTGATTAACTCGCACCAACCTTCGTAGTCTAGCATTACGGAAAAACCTCCAACTCTGCCAATGGTTAAGAAAGGGGAGCACTCGTTCTTCACATCGATACCGATGGTCACTCGCTTCGTATCACTGTAATTCACTTTATAACCACATTCGAGTAGTCCGAGATGTTCCGAACGAAAAGTCGGCGGGCGCGATGTTTCCGGCGGCGTTCGTTCATCCACCTCTACCTCCGCGGCGAGAGATGGCTCGTACGATGGGCGCCTATACTCCCTGCTGATGGGCGCGCGCGGGGAGTAGGGTCGGGAACCTCCACCCTTGGAGGTGCCTTTCACTCCCCCTCTCCTCGGCGCACGGAATGAAGTTCTAGGCGTTTCCATGTTTGCTGGACGGGAACTGTCTGCAGTCTCCGGTGTCGGGGGCGTTATAAGCTCTCCTGAGTAGGGGGGAGGGTGACAGTGGAGGGGGGGGAGCAAGATGGCGATCTCCGCCCAGTTATGATTTCAGAAGATATTTATCCGGTATTACCGCAGCCCTTCCGATCTGAACGTGGAATGCGGGGTGGTATGGAGGACACAATTGACACCTCTTGCCGAACATTTCATTATAGATAATCAGAATTTGTCCATCGTTAGAATCGGAGTTTGCGCCTCGGAAAAGTTTTAAAAATTTCGCCATGGAAAAACCGCTGCATCGGGAAGCTAGAAATACGGCCGAATAATTACCACATGTAGCAGACGTCCAGCTCTGAAGCTGAATTGTGTTGTGTCGACACGATTTACATTCCCTGTTGAGGAAGTTTACATGTTCGGCAACGAGGGTAGTAGTAGAGTTAGGTTTTTGAGGTGCGTCGACGGCCGTGGTCATTCGCACCGTCCACAACCTAATATAAACACAGTCGAGTTATAAAAAATAAAAAATAAACTCTAATCGTTAACGTATTTACGAATTTTAATAAATATGTATGCAGTACCTGTAGAAGAACTCGTAAAATCATATTTTGGTAGAAAGGCCTATTTCTTTGAAAAATAAAATAATGCGGCTTAGGCGATCAGGGTCGTCACCGAGGGCGTATTCTAGGCCTCCCCTTATGCCTAACTTATTTCGTACATCCCGATGCTTGACGCACTCCGTCAGGAGGTGCCGAACAGTGAGAGGTGAGTCGCAATCTTCACAGCGCGGTGGAATTTTCTCTTCCGTGAAGAGAAAGGAGTGGGTCAGGGCGCAGTGCCCTATCCGCAAGCGTGTGATGATGACTTCCTCTCTCCGACTACTCCTAACGGAAGAGAGCCATGCCGATGCAACCGGTTTAACACACCGCAATTTGTTGTTGGCTGTATTTACCCACGCATTGTACCATTGCCCCTTCACTACTTTGCTAAACATGCATCGGAGGTCTTCGCATGGTACTAGGTTATGCGCTTGCTCTGGGATGAGCAAGGCATCTTTTGCCAATATGTCTGCCCTCTCGTTTCCGGCAATTCCCACATGCCCAGGAACCCAAACGAACGTGATATTAATTCCCTTCCTTTAGAGGGATAAGAGGGAAGACTGTATGTCCTGTACAATAGGGTGCATGGGGAATATACAGGAAATGGAACCCAGGGAGCTCATGGAGTCAGTACATACGGCATAGGAGCCACCAGAACTTCTTATCCCGTCCAGAGCCATCTTGATGGCCAGGAGTTCCGCTGTGTACACGCTACACAGCGGGTTTAGCCTGGCCTGGATGACTCCATGATGGGCCGAGGTGACTGCGCAGGCACACGCAGTATCCGACCTTGAGCCATCCGTATACACGGGGATAAGATCGGAGTGACTGCTAAAGAATTCTCGGAAGAGTTGTTGATATTCCGATGCGGTGGTGCAACTTTTCCGCCTGCTATTTAGCGTAGAGCATATTTTAGGCGTTGGAGTTAACCAAGGTGGGTGGTTCGAGTATCCAATGCGATACACTTCCGGGAGCATAATGCCAGCACTATCGATAAAATGTTTAAAACGAATGCCAAGTGGTCTAGTAGACCTTGTCCTTAAATTAAAAATTTCTAAAAATTTAGGTTTAAAAAGAATTTTAAAACAGGGGTGTGCCTTCGTGGTAAAGACTTTGGCCGCGTAACTGCACATTAAAAAATTTCTCCGGTATGAGAGCGGCGATTCACCTGCGTCAGCATAAATGCTTACGACCGGGCTAGTTCTATAGGCGCCAGTGGATAGCCGTAACCCCGCATTATGAATCGTCGTCAATGGTCTCATGTACGACTCACGGCTCGAAGAATAGATAACTGAGCCATAGTCAAGCCTAGAGCGGACAAGGGAACGGTAGAGCAGAAGCATCGTTTTGCGGTCTGCTCCCCATGTCGAGTGGCTTAGAAATTTTAAGATGTTTAGAGACCTATGACATTTATTTTTCAACTCCTCTATGTGTTTCCGCCAATTGAGTCTAAAATCGAGCGTCATTCCAAGAAAGTGCACGGATTCTACATAAGGAAGATTTCTGCCAGCTAGCTTCAGCACAGGTGGAAAAAAGATTCCCCTCCGTCGGTAGAAATGAACGCAATTCTTCTTCTGGAATGAAAACCTAAATCCATTCCTTCGGCACCAGTCTTCCAGCCTATTGATGGTGAGCTGTAACAATCTTCCGGCAGAGACGAGTTTGGAAGACCTGCAGAATATGGCAAGGTCATCCACAAAGAGAGATCCCATAATGGGTGGTTTGATGCAATTTGCCACCTCATTTATCGCGACTGCAAAAAGCGTGACGCTCAGTACGGAGCCCTGTGGCACTCCGTTTTCCTGAGTATATTGACTAGATAGATGACGGCCAATTTTAATCTTAAACACCCGGTCTACTAAAAAGTTTCGAATAAAGGTGAGCATGTTACCCCTCAGACCCCATTCATGTAAGACTATTAAAATCTTCTTCCGCCAGACTCCATCGTAAGCCCTCTCCAAGTCGAAGAAAACACCTACGACGTGCTGGCGGAGAAGAAAGGCCTCCTGGATGAAATTGTCCGCTCGTACTAGGTGGTCAATAGTCGAGCGGCCCCGCCGAAATCCACACTGGATGTCGGAAAGAAGGTTTCGGTGCTCCAGCCACCAGACGAGCCGCCGATTAACCATCCTTTCCATTACCTTGCACAGGCAGCTAGTGAGAGATATCGGTCTGTAGCTGTTTGGATCGGTGGTCTCTTTACCCTGTTTTAGTATTGGAACTATTGCAGACTCCCGCCAGGAAGGTGGGAAGCTTCCCTCAGACCAAAGTTGGTTGAGGGTGCGAAGGACCTCCGGCAATGCCCTCTCAGGAAGATTCCGAAGAAAGGCATTGTGGATCTGGTCTATTCCCGGAGCGGTGTCATGGGAGTCTGCAATGGCTGAGCTTAGTTCCCACAAGGAGAAAGGTAGGTTGTAATCTGCCACCGTCCGCGACTCAAAGGTAAGCTGGACAGACTCGTAACGCTCCTTATGCCACATTTGTTGTGGATGGCAACTCTCGTCACTACTGGCCTTGGCGTATAATTGGCCAAAGGCCTCACAAATATCACGTGGAGATGTTAAAATGTTGTTGTCGACCTTAAGGAGATGCACGCCAAGTCGCTTCTGGCTCCCTGATATACTCCTCACCTTATTCCAAACCTGTGCAATCGGAGTTCGGCAGTTTAGAGCCGATACAAATTCCATCCAAGAGGCCTTTTTTGCCTCTCTTACTACCTGTCGAGCTTTAGCTCGTAGGCGGCGGAACGAGGATAGATTCGTTGCAGTAGGATATTTATTAAAAATTCTCAGCGCTTTCTTCCGTCGTCGAATTGCCTCAGCGCATTCCTCATTCCACCATGGAACTGCTGGTCTCGGTGCGGTGCCCTTTGACCGAGGAATACTGCATCTTGCGCTTTCTAACAGGCAGTTTGTCAAACTCTCTATATTTAATAAAGGATCACAAGCCTCATTATGGTTAAAATTAAATACTTTTTTAAAATAGGACCAGTCAGCTTTCCGGATAATCCAGTTACCCGGACGAATATAATCGAAGTTGAGCATTTGGTCTCTTTTGAGTAAAAGGGGAAAATGATCGCTCCCACACAAATCGTTAAGCACGGATATTTGAATTTTATTAATTAAACTGCTCGAGGTAATGCATAGGTCAATCGCAGAGTACTGACCGTTAAAAGAGTTAAAACGGGTTTTCTCCCCGCTATTCAATAAAACCAGGTTAAAATCTAAAATAAAATTGGCTAAAATACGACCTCTACGGTCGCACTGTCTCCTGGAACTCCCCCATAAGGTGTCATGGGCGTTAAAATCTCCTAATAAAATGTAGGGCTTTGGGAGTTGACGGACAAGGGCTTCCAAATTAAAACGAGTAACCGGTGCAGCCTCCGGAAGATAAACGTTACACAACGTCACCTGTTCCGGGGCGTGCACCGTTACCGCCACCGCCTGAAACGGTGTGTTAAGCTGGACTCGGGAGGTGTAAAGGGCCTCCCGAATGTAAACAGCCACTCCACCCTGGGCTCTATTGCCACTGGTGTCGTCAAATCTAAAAGCGTTAAAACCTTTTAAAATGCCCTTGTCCGTACTCTTAAAATGTGTCTCTTGTAGACAAATACAAGAAGGGTTAAAATCTTGGATTAAAAGTGTCATCTCCTCCTTATGCCTATAAAATCCATTGCAGTTCCACTGCAAGATAAAAGCCATAAATATAATATAAAACGGAAATATAATATAAAATTTAAAACTGATATATACAAATAAAAATCGCTAAAATCGAGCTATCCGTGCTACGGGAGGATCAACGTTTAATCCGGCGTCTTCTCCCCAATTGCTTCGCGAGGAGGATTTCCGTCTCAGAGAGACTTTCATCCTCCTCCATAGATTCCGGCTGTCCAAGCTTGGACACACCGGATGGCCCGGGGGGTAGTGTTTTCCCGCGCGCGTTATTTGCGGTCCCGGGATTATTTTTGGTAGGGTTCTTCTTGGGGGAACCCACATTAGTGGTGGTCTCTTTAGTAGCCGGTGCCAAGGTTTTCGCCGGCTTCGCTAATTCTTTTGTCGCTACTTTATTTTTCTTATTCACATCTTCGGTCTGCGTACCCATGGTGGCTTTTTGCACTACGGCAACAGAGGCAAATGATCGCAAAAAGACGGGGGCAGCTAACGCCCTGTTTCTTTTCCTCGCCTCGAAATAAGTTATTTTTTCCAACGTTTTCAATTCCATGACTTTCCTTTCTTCCAGCATTTTAGGACACTTGCGAGAGTACACCGGGTGTGTACCCTCGCAGTTCACACAGTGTGGATCAGTCACACATTCCTCTCCCTCATGCGAGTCCAGGCCGCAGCGTGGGCAGGTGGACTTGCCCTCGCATCGCGTGGCGATGTGGCCGAAACGCTGGCACTGGACGCAGCGCATGGGTGCTGGAATGAAAGGTCTCACCGGCACTGACTCGGAGCCAATGAATACTTTGTCGGGGAGCTTGTCCAACGCAAAGGTAAGAACCACGGACGTAGTATTAATTACCACACCGTTGCGCCTGGTAGTAAGTCGACGAGCATCGCTTACCCCTTGAGAGGACATCTCTCTCTTTATCTCGTCGACTTCTACATGGAGGAGATCGAAGTGACTAATTACTATCCGACAAGTATTCAAAGTGCGGTGCGCCTCTACTTTCACAGGAAAGTCATGGAATTTTTCCATAGCTAAGAGCTTTTCACTCTGAGCTATGTTTGCCGTTTCCAAAAGCAAAGTACCATCTCGAAGCTTTTTTGCTGATTTTATGTCGCCAGACACCATTGCCGACAAAACTTTTCTTATGAGAAAAGGGGAGACCTTGGCAAATGTCTCGCCTTCCTGCTCGCATCTCATTACAAGGAAGCGCTTGCTTCCACAAATACCTTTATCTCCCCCGCCCATATCTGGGCGGGATTTTTTTGTTGGTGGAAGGATGCTATCCGCCATACCAATTTTAAATTTCGTCCTCCGGGCTCCCCACCCACCATGGAGCCACACATTTGGGACGCCGCACCGCAAACCGGTGCGGTCGCCAGGGCTACCCGAGGGGATATAGCACCCTAGAGGTGGTTGTCTGTTTCGGGTTGGATCTTTGATACACGGGCCCACCAAACCCGTGCATCTCCGACCGCCCTACGCAGACCCCCACCTCCCTGGCACTCGCCACCGAACGTATCGGAAGCCGATTGACCGGGAGTGGCTAGCTCCCGGCCGCCCGTTTACAGCGAATCCGGGGCCGAAGAGGGGTATTGGCCCGTAGTCCATACCGGGCATCCGACACCCGGCTGGGAACGACGGACCTCACCCTCCAGGATCCCCTTCTCCTCCTTACGGGTCTCCGCACACGGCAAACATGCGGGTGGATCGCAGGCCAGGTGGTATGGCCGCACACAGACAGTTGACCCACAACACTGTCCGGGCTCAACCCTTGTTGGCTCTGGGTTTGTTTTCGGGGTTGTCTCCCCGCCCTTTTAGTCGCCTCATACGACAAGCAGGGATACTGCGGGGGTATTCTCAATCCCCCTACCCGCAGGGGGCGGCAACGAGGGGTGGTAGTCCGTAGCTATCAAAAAATTCCCCCTTTCCGTTTCTATCGATAAATATTCCGATCCAGTGCGATCCAGGTTTTCTTTCAGGGTCCGTATTCACAATCAGTGCGGCGGGATGCTTGCATTTTGCGGGTAAGTTGTCGGCCGCAAAGACGCCTCTGAATATCGGTCGGGTCTCATGATGATTGTTTAACGCGCGAGTTAGTTGAATACCGTTCATCTCGCCCGTCGTAGCTGTTTTCATAATGGGAATGCCATTTTATTTCATGTCTTTTTATATACGGCTCCCTTACGATAACCTTATATCTTACTAAAGGACATTTAGGGTTCCATCGCAAATGTTCCTTCTTAGGTTGATCCCAAGATTGCCATTCTCCAATAGCTATGCCGCATGCGCTACAAATCGCAACGTCTCGCACGCCGGAATAGAAAAAGCCAGCAATGGCTAATCGGCCTATGCTCACAGCAAACCTTCGTGATACCCCCTTGAAAGATTTAAAATGAAAATCGTAAGATGTTAGCTTTTTCCAGCCTTCCAAGCGTAGCCATGCAAGTAAGTTGAGACTGTTAACGCTTCCACATTCGTAGGTGTTTCTTTCATGGTTCTTAATACTGCAGACTCTCCGACGCACATTAGATTTTAATTTCTTGGGTGATGGACACACTAAAATTTCCAAATTGATCACTTCCCTATACATTAGCACTTTTTTCAAAAACTCGCACTTTTCCCTCCCTTTCGCGAACACAAAGGTATACGCAGACGTGTGTATGTGTAGAATGCGTTGCAATTCTGCGTATTCAGGTTGGTAGGTAGGTTTATTGTTGTAGGGTGCGTCGACGGCTAGGTCATTTTGCACCACTACTCTGTCTTCGTGATAAAAGTAATATAGATTAGTCACATTCGCTTACGTCACTTATTTAAAAAAAAAATATATATATATATACATACATTATGCGATTAAAAAAAAACAATGAGGCTTAAATTTTATTGAATAGTCCTGTCCCTTTCAGAAATAAAATAACTCGACTTAAAACATTAGGGTCGTCTCCAAGGACGGATTTTAGCTCTCCCCCCAAGTTTAGTTGCCTTCGCAAGTCACGGTATTTGTCACACTCCGTCAGGATATGCCGAATGCTGAGAGGACAGTCGCAATCGTCACACTGAGGTGGTACTTTCTCTTCAGTAAAGAGAAATGAGTGGGTCAAAGGGCAGTGCCCTATCCTCAAACGTGTGATGACGACTTCCTCTCTTCGGCTGTTCCTGACGGAAGAGGGCCACACTGACGTAACCGGCTTGATGTCACGAAGTTTGTTATTTCGTGCAGTGCGCCAAGACTCCTTCCACTGCCCAAGAACTACCTGCCTCAGGGAAGACTTGAGGTCCTCGTAAGGTACCAGCGTGGACACACACTCTGTCTCGTTCTGAGCCTCTTTGGCCAAAGCGTCTGCCTTTTCATTTCCGGCTATTCCCACATGCCCCGGGACCCACAGGAACCAAATGCGTACTCCCTTTCTACTGAGAGACAGTAGGGATGAATGTATGTCTTGAATGATCGGATGCATGGGCGAAAAGCCGGAAATAGACTGTATGGAGCTCAAGGAATCAGTGCATATAACGAAGGAGCCATCATCGTCACATAAGTTTTCGAGAGCCATCTTTATGGCAAATAATTCCGCTGTGTATACACTACACAGCGGATTTAATTTTGCTTTGACTGTTCCTTGGCTAGGCGAGAACGCTGCGCATGCACAGGCCGACTCTGACTTAGAGCCGTCAGTGTACACTGGCACATAATCTGAGTGATTCCCTAGGAACATTAAAAACTGACGTTGGTATTCCAAGAGTGTGGTGAAAGATTTTTTTTGGTTAAGCAAGGCCGTTTTAACCACCGGGGTGGGTATTAACCAGGGAGGGTGTAATGAGTAAGAGACAGGTAACACTTTAGGCACCCTGAAATCACACCCACGAATAAAATCATTAAAACGTACACAAACGGGCCTAGTGGCCTTTGTCCTTCGGTTAAAAATGTCTAAAAAACGTGGTTTAAAAAGTATGTTAAAACATGGGTGTGCCGTCATGGATAAAACTTTGGAAACATAATTGCACATGAGCGCGTTCCTCCGGTGGCATAGAGGAGGCTCCCCTGCATCAGAATAGATGCTAATGACCGGGCTTGTCCGAAATGCACCCGTACAGAGTCGTAACCCCGCGTTGTGCACTGGGGCCAATGCTCGTAGGTAAGACTCGCGAGCAGACGCATAAACAAAACAGCCGTAGTCTAATTTCGAGCGCACTAATGTGCGATATAATAAAAGCAATGTTTTACGGTCTGCTCCCCAAGATTTGTGGCTTAAAAACTTTAATATATTTAGCGCGTTAATGCATTTTATCCTTAAAATATTGATATGTTCTCGCCAATTAAGCCTGTAGTCGAGCGTCATGCCTAGAAAGCGGGCCGTCTGAACAAAAGGGAGATTTCTTCCCCCGAGGTATAATGTAGGTTGCATTTGGACTCTTATTTTCCTGTGGAAGTGGACGCATCTGGTCTTCTCATGGGAGAACCGAAAGCCGTTCCTTTGGGTCCACTGCTCCAATTTGAATAATGTCAACTGAACCATTCTGGATGCAGTTATCACCTTGGATGACCTGCAGAATATCGCCAGGTCATCCACAAATAGTGTTCCTATCACCGGCGTCTTGATACATTTCACGACGTCGTTTATCGCAATGGCGAAAAGTGTCACGCTCAGGACGGAGCCCTGGGGAACTCCGTTGTCAAGATGGTAAAAGTCGGATAAAAACTGGCCTATTCTAATTCTAAAAACTCGATGCATTAAAAAATTTTGAATAAAAATCGGCAAATTGCCTCTAAAACCCCACTCGTGCAATGTCATTAATATCTTCCGCCGCCAGACCCGGTCGTAAGCCTTCTCCAAGTCGAAGAAGACCCCGATCACATGCTGGCGGAGGAGAAAGGCTTCTTGGATGAAATTGTCGATCCGCACCAAATGGTCCATTGTGGAACGGCCCCGTCTAAATCCACACTGGATGCTGGAGAGAAGGTTCCGGCGCTCTAACCACCAAACGAGCCGCCGGTTCACCATTCTCTCCATTAACTTGCACAGGCAGCTGGTGAGAGATATTGGCCGGTAAGAATTCGGGTCAGCTCTATCTTTCCCATGTTTGGGAATGGGGACAATGACAGACTCCCGCCAGGACGAAGGAAAGTTACCTTCTGCCCACAGCTGATTATACGTCTGCAGGACTTCCTGCAGCGCTGTCTCCGGAAGGTTGCGGAGAAAAGCATTGTGGACCCCGTCTGGTCCTGGTGAGGTGTCGTGGGAGTCATCGATGGCAGATTTCAACTCCCACAGGGAAAAGGGGAGGTTGTAATCTGCCGTTGTCCGCGTCTCCTTGAAGCCGATAGGAATATTCTCGAGACGTTGCTTAAACGTTCGGAAGGTAGGATCAAGATTTTCATCACTGCTCATCTTGGCGATTAACTGGCCGAATATCTCGCCGATGGCAGCTGGAGATGTAACCACTTTTCCTCTGGCTTTTAAGAAGGAGACGCCGAGCTGCTGATGGTTTCCCGAAATGCTCTTCACCTTACGCCACACCTGTGCAAGTGGTGTGTCGATATTCACACTATAAACAAAATTCATCCAAGAGGCCCTTTTTGCCTCCTTCACGACCTGACGGGCTTTAGCTCTTAGACGCCGAAAAGAGGACAGATTGTTTTCAGTGGGATATTTATTGAAGATTTGCAACGCCTTCTTGCGTTGCCGAATAGCTTTGGCACAGTCATCATTCCACCATGGCACAGCGGCTCTCGACATGATGCGCCGAGACCGTGGTACGCTTATGTCGGCGGCGTTGGTGATGCTTTTAGTCAATGATTTTACATTAAAAACGCTATCGCGATTTCTATCGCACGTGTAATTAAAATTACTTTTAAAATAAGGCCAATCGGCTTTCCCGACCATCCAATTGCCTGGTCGAATAAAATCATAGTTAAAAAGCCGCTCCTTAGAAATTAAAAGGGGGAAGTGATCGCTCCCACAAAGATCTTCGTGTACAGACAAGGATATTTTATTTGTTAAACTGCTCGATAAAATACATAAATCAACGGCGGAAAAATCACCATTGAAAGAGTTAAAACGGGTCTTCTCCCCAGTATTCAATAAAACTTGATAAAATGCGTCCCCTGCGGTTGCACTGTCCCGCAGTGCTTCCCCATAGACGGTCGTGAGCGTTAAAATCCCCTAGTAAAATAAAAGGCCGAGGAAGCTGGTGGATAAGGGATTCTAGATTAAAACGGGTGACCGGTGCACCCTCCGGCAGATAACGTAATAACGTTGCATAACGTAATCGCCTCCGGAGCGTGCACCGTAACCGCCACCGCTTGAAACGGTGTATTCAGCTGTATGCGGGAGGTGTATAGGGCCTCCCGAATAGCAACTGCCACTCCACCCTGGGCTCGTTGGCCGCTGGTGTCGTCATGTCTAAAAATGTTAAAATAATTTAAAATCCCTTTGTCCGTGACTTTAAAATGCGTTTCTTGAAGACAAAGGCAACAAGGGTTAAAATCTCGTATTAAAATGGCCAGCTCCTCCTTGTGCCGATAAAAACTGTTGCAGTTTCACTGCAAAATAAAAGCCATAAAAAATAAATAAATATATATATATATATATATATATATATATATAAACAGGGATTAAAACGGTAAAATCGAGCAGTTAAAACTTTGGGAGCATCAGCGCTTGATGCGGTTCTTCTTCCCCTTATTACCAAATTGGAGGATTTCGGTATCTGAAAGATACTCCTCCATTGGTTCTGGTTGGCTCTTACGAACCTTACCAGTTGGGCCGGGGGATTGAGAGTTACCACGCTTCGTTTGCGTGGCCCCGGCAGTGGTTTTTTTGGGGTTCTTCTTAGGAGAACCCGGTCCGGTGGTTTCCGTATTTTTTGCCGGATCTGTGACCTTAGCCGGCGTGGCAGATTTTTGGGCAGAAGCTTTGATTTTTTGGCTCACTATTTCTTCCGTCTGTGTCGAGATGGTGACCTTTGCTATTCGAGGGGAGGCGACATGGGCGTAAGATTTCGAAAAAGTAGGAGCAACTTGTGCTCTGTACTTTTTCCGAGCCTCGAAATACGGGATTTTCTCAACCGTCTTGTCTCCATTACTTTTCGCTCTTCGATCATCTTTGGGCAATTACGAGAGTAAACGGGATGTGCACCCTCGCAATTGACGGGGGCAGGTGGCCTTGCCCTCGCACCGTGTGGCCATATGGCCGAATCGCTGGCACTGGTAGCATCGCATGGGTGCCGGTATGAATGGCCGCACTGGGACCGATTCATAACCAACAAACACCTTGTCGGGGAGCTGGTCACGCGCGAACGTGAGAACAACTGACGTCGTATTTACCCTTTCTCCGTTGCGCTTTGTAGTGAGTCGACGAGCATCGGTGACCCCCTGAGAAGCCATCTCCCGCTTAATCTCGTCGATCTCCACGTACAAAAGGTCGTAATGACTTATCACTCCCCGACAGGTGTTCAAGGTGCGGTGCACCTCGACCTTAACGGGGATTTCGCCAAGCTTTGTCAATGTCAATAGCTTCTCGCTTTGAGCCCTCGTTGCCGTTTCGATGAGCAGTGTGCCATCGCGAAGTTTCTTTGCCGATTTAAGTTCCCCAGGAACAGAACCAGACAATACTTTACGTATGAGGAAGGGAGACACCTTCTTCAGGCTCTCCTCTTCCTTCTGACACCTCATCACTAAGTAGCGCTGACTAGCGCCGGAAACATTATCTCCCCCGCCCGATTCCGGACGGGATCTTTTAGGTGGTGGAAGTGATTCATCCGCCATGCCTAAACTGCATTCATCCGCCATGCCTAAACTGCATTCATCCCCCGGGCTCCCCACCCACCATGGAGCCACACATTCGGGACGCCGCACCGCAAACCGGTGCGGTCGCCAGGGCTACCCGAGGGGATATAGCACCCTAGAGGTGGTTGTCTGTTTCAGGTTGGGTCTTCGATGCACGGGCCCACCAAACCAGTACATCTCCGACCGCCCTACGCAGACCCCCACCTCCCTGGCACTCGCCACCGTGAAGCATAACGCCACGGAAGCCGATTGACCGGGAGTGGCTAGCTCCCGGCCGCCCGTTTACAGCGAATCCGGGGCCAAAGAGGGGTATTGGCCCCCAGTCCATACCGGGCATCCGACACCCGGCTGGGAACCATGGACCTCACCCTCCAGGATCCCCTTCTCCTCTTTACGGGTCTCCGCACACGGCAAACATGCGGGTGGATCGCAGGCCAGGTGGTATGGCCGCACACAGACAGTGGACCCACAAGACTGTCCGGGCTCAACCCTTGCTGGCACGGGGTTTGTTTTCGGGGTTTTCTCCCCGCCCTTTTAGTCGCCTCTTACGACAAGCAGAGATACTGCGGGAGTATTCTCAATCCCCCTACCCGCAGGGGGTCTGCGTATTCAGTTTCTCCGTCGTTCCACGAGAGACCGTGGTAATTTCTGCGCAGCCACGAATCCTGTTTGCTTGTCTCCGCACTCCTCTCAAACTCAGAATAGGGTGGCTTGAAAAGCCATGTCAACACGTCACAGCAGTCATCAGTAGCAATGGAGAGTTCTTTCACCACAAGCTCTCCCGCGCGCTGGAAACACTGAATATCGATGATCGCAGCCATCTGTGCACCTCGTGTAAATCTACTGTAAGTGTGTGTGAACGGAGGGAGCACCCTTCTTAATAAACCCTAGCCCCTCCTTCCCTTTCTCTTGAGAATCCCCACTCCCCTCTCTCTCTCTCTCCCCCCACACGCACACTTCTCACCCCTCGCCACTCTGCGAAGAGGGGCACACCTACTAGCTGCTATAGTCTACTCCAACATTTCGATGTCGGTCGATTTCAAGAATATTATTAAATTCGGCGTACAGAAGGCAATTTATAGTCTCGGGCAGAGCGTTTTTAAATCTTACTTCCAAGCGGAGGCTACCGTGTCTCTGTAGGCTCCAATGGGAAGAGTTTGCTTCTAAATCAGGTGTCAGATCGAAAGCTGTGAGGAAGTAACCATCCTTATAATTTTCCCTAGGGATTCCGTTTCCATCATCTTGAAAGTGAATGCCAGTGCCTGAGAAAAGCGTGTGATAAGCCTGAAGGAAAAGACCGGATCCCGAGCAATCTGGTTGTAAAGGCTTGGTAGGGACCTGCTTCCCATCGAGATATAAGGCGAGAAATGTGAGATCAAAATTTTGAAAATTGTATGGGTTCGATACCAGTTCCCCGTTGAACGCAGCGTTGGAGACAAATCCTACAATCACGCGCTTTGGAAGTTGTCCTAAGAAAATGTTATCCAAAGTTTTACTCTGTACGTCACGCGAAATGGTGACGGTTTTGATATCCACGCGCGTGATTGGATACTTTGCCGTGGATTTTTCTTAAGCCCGGCTATGTCCTATAAGGACAGATGGACTTATTTTCACTTTACGAACCAGGAGTGCCGCATCTACTATTTTTACAGCAGTGTTTTCGTAGATTCGCGAGGCCATCAGATTAAATTCCGTCTTTGATCTGACGAGTTTGAGGCGCATCTCCACTCCATTCAAAAGGATTTTTTCCTGGTTAAATAGATCACAGTGGAGATGGCCCATTAATTCCACTGGGTTTCCCTCATTAGTGTATTGGCGCCTTTTAATGGCACCTGAATTTTCGCGACAATCGTCCATTTTTCCGGGCGTGTCGTCGTACTATAGTGCCGCCGTAAGGTGGGACGACTTTGCGGCGGGTCCGTAATTAAGAAGAGTTTCAATGAAGGCCCGATACGGATAAGTATGACTTGGAGGCGTCACCAGCTTCTGATTGAGAAAGATGTCAACCTGCGAGAATAGAGAATGCAGCCACAGATTTACCGGTCCGATTACGGAATCGTCATCGTTCATCTGAGCCCTCCGTTCAATACGAACTGTTATGGCTATTAACGTGTGTGATAGATCGATGTACTCGTCGCCATGACCGGGTATGACAAACTCCAAAGGCGCGTTGTCAGTTAAGGTTGTGACGGGCTTATAATGTATCCACTGTCCATCTTCAATACTCGTTTGAGTAGGTGGAATAGGGAACAGATCGAGCTCTGATTTCACGCACTCGCAGGATTAGTGGTGGAGGAAAGACATTTTAGGAAAATACGTCTTTGATACCAGTCTTCGTCTTTCCTTCTAGAGATCGTCTTCTTTTTCTTCTTTGGAGGAGCTGTCTTGCTTCTACGGGTGACTGTCTTCAACTGAGGCTTCCTCTTGCGTGCGCCGGGGACATACCCACCCCCGGTCATCCCCTGTATCTTATTTTCCGCCCTTCTCATCAAATTTTCTCCGCCTTCTAAAACGCGCTTGCGTATCACCCTCTTCAACGGCTGATGGTCGGGCGAAGACATGTCGCCTATAACATTCATACCGGCTCGGAGAGCCTCCTGGCTTACGGCGCGGGCGCCGCTTTTCAGTAGTGGGAGAACAGAGTGGAAGAGCCCGCCCAAAAATCGACCGATTCCATGTCCTTTCTGATAATTAACACCACGATAAACAGCTCCCACCCCGCTCCGAACCTGATTAAGGTAGTACCGCGTGTAAGGATCGTTATTGTTAATCGTCTTTACCATGATTCTTTTGCTTGCGAAAGTGAAGTACCACAACCAACGTTCCGTAAAGAAATGGTACAGAGTGCCCGGCGTGTGTTCTTAAATCTATCTCCACGGTTTCAAACTTTCTCTTCAATACAGGTACATAGAGGGGCCTGGTAAAAACATGACTAATGTCGAGGCCGAATTTGTTTTTCTCGCCCAAGGTGCTTACTATGCGTAAAAGAGGTGCAACGGAATCTCCAATAATTTGTGGCTCGACAATATCGCAATAAACATATATCAGCGATGGATAACCAATGCAGAGGTCTGGTTTGCGCCTTCCTTTTTTCTGCTCCACAGTGTCCCCATTGGGGTCAAATCCGAGTTGCAGTGCCAGAATTTCCGAAGTGGTAAGAACAACAGTGGTTCTCGCATCAACTGCAACCACTTCGCGATCGTCGATGGAAAATTTCACCGCGCTAGGGTGAGAGATTTTCTCCAAATCGTCGTTCAGAGTTTTCACGAGATCAGCGGCGCTCTCATAATGACCTGTCGGAAGTTTTCTATAGTATGCGTATGTGCTTCCAGCGTGGTAAACAGCGAATTCACGTTGCTTTCCATAAACGTTGCATATCGTCATGGGGTAGTGGATCTCAACGAGAGCGATCACCCACTGGCCATCCAAGGAGACACTCCTAGGTAGAAGACACGTGAATTTAGTGGTCGTATTGCTCCCGTGACTAGACATTGAGCTATTGCTGGGGAGCGTTAAGTAAAAGCCCTCTTCTATCATAGTTTCTTTATCGATGACGCTGGAATCCACGAGTTGAATTTTGAAGGATAACCTTTCCACTTGACCAACACTTCTTTTCTGATACCGCGCCCGCGGGTTTTAACTATTTTATCGATTCTAAACTTGCGCGACTTCGATAAAATTATCTTTTGTAATTCAGGTCCATAAAACGTGCCTTGAAATATTTCACCCTGTAAATCTTCCAATTCGTAAACTGTTGGTTTCCGGTTGATTACTCTCGCAACGACGAATATTTCCTCGCTCCAATTCGACTTGTATCCCTTGCGGAAAGATACTTTCTCTCTACTAATTCTTACATTGTCCCCAACTTTCAGTTGTGCTCTCCCACCCACTTTCTTCTTTTTCACGGTGCCGTATATGTTTTTCCATACTTGAAGGACATTATTCTCATTAACGTCCGACGGAGGTATTTTAATTGTACTGTGCACGGATCGATTGTAAGAGTCCACTATGTCTTGAAGGACGTCAACGTATCTATTTATGGAATATTTCGTAAAATATCTCCACATCCTCGTCTTAAGTGTTCTGTTCAGTCTTTCCACCACGGCTGCTTTCGTGTCGGGATTATTCGAGTGGTAATAGCCTATCGAATTATTTTTTAAAAAATCCTGGAATGTTTTATTTAGAAATTCTTTTCCCTTATCGGTCATTAGTCTGAGGGGTTTTCTCTTCGCCGATTTCAATATTCTCGAGAAGCCATCTGTCACGGTTGCTCCTGTTTTTGAGCGCAGAGGTATTGCCCACGCGAATCGACTAAATACATCAATCACAGTTAGAATGTAGTTGAAACCTTCATTTTGTTTTCTGACGTGTTTCATGTCATTTAAATCTGCCTGCCACAAATCGTCCATATTGTCAACAATGTACATATTCCTTCGGAATTTCCGCCTTATCGGTTTATGCAGTGTGTATGCATCTTGTTTCTGAAGCCAAAGTCTAACATCATCTTTTCCCACATTCGATGGCGCGGCTTTCCACAACTTCTCCAATCCTGAATACGATGCGGGATGCGCTGGGTCGTAATAAATACTTCGAAGTATTTCGTCCGTCGTTTTCATTTTTTAAAGCGATACGGGGTCCAACGCTGAATAAGTTTCTCCTTCACGGGGGCTAAATTATACGGTGAGCTTCTGCTTCTACGACGCGGGAAGGGCTCTCTTCCTGGGACACCAACTCTCTTGGTCTCCGTGGCTCGAATAATGTCGAACCGCTGTCGGTTGCCTATATATTCAAGTGGTACATTTAATTCCCGCAACAAGGACACAAATGAATCAATACCGATGGGGTTGGAATTTTTACGCGCTCTCATGATATCTCCTACTAGATCCACGATGTTGGAACCCGGAATCACACCACGCTTGATATTAACCGTTCCGTTGGAGCTCCAATTGCTTTTACCCGAAGATACGATTCGATTTATTAACAATTCGGCGCGTTTCCTGAATTTCTTCGGCACTGAATCGAGAACTTCGCTACGGAGAGAGACGCGCGTTTCCTCGCCATCATTGACAGGCTTCTCATCGTCGCCATTGCGCTGCTTTTCCACGAGAGGAAGAATCACCGGCTTCCGTTATTCGCCCGCAAAGTGTAGGAAGCGATGAAGACATTGTTTGTACAAGTTCCATTTTTCAGCATCCGATTTCGCAGGCGCGCGTAAAATTCTTTCCATTTCCCGATCCATGTCGGAGAGTGCACGAGAAGTATTTGTCATCGGCACGGGTGAATTAGTTATTCGTTGCATGGTTTCCTGAGGGACCAACACCATTTTTTTAGCGTGTTCCATTGTTAAAAAACCCTAGACAATAAACTCCCGATCAGAGGTAAGAGTAATGGTAAAATGAAACCTCCCGTTTGCACGATTAATTTCTTCTTCCGCTTCCAACAACCCCTGCCCTCAGCGAGTTGATGTAGTTGGGTTCTATACTTCAATAAGCGTTTTTTCTGATCGGGGGTTAAATTAACCCTACCTCTCAGGGTATTATCGGCAATTTCACAAAGGTTCTGACGAGGCCGGGGTCTGCAGCTTTGAGAATTGCCGTTCGCATTGACGGTGTACAGCGCGTGATATAGCGTAGAATATCGGCGTGCTTATCAATTCTCTGCGTCATCTTGACTAAGATATTTCCAGCGCAGCTCCTGCTTAAAAACTTACTCTTAGATTCATTTTCTCGGTTGGTAAAAATACGAAGTTATATCGTCCGGAAATATTTCGGTGCGATATCGAAAGATGTCGGGAGTTGTCTGCTTTAGATCGATAAATAAATATCCGTGCGCCTTGCCCGTCGCGTCATCGTAAGCATCTTGAAGAAATCGGATATTTTTCGGGTATATCTGTCTCGCTAAACTCAGTATCTGACTTCTATCTCTCGGATTTTTTAAGTAGACAATGTAGTGCGTGTTCAGAGAAATATCACGAGCACCCTTTCCTTGGTGAAACAGATTTTGCGTAAGGTGGATGACACTAATATTCTTGTGATGGCTGCCCCTCGAGAACAAATCTACGACAACTCTATCGCAACTTTCCACCATGAGATCGTCCAGGATGACCAGCTTCGCACCTGTTTCGTGGGAAGTGTGTTTTATATCGGGCAAACCCTCGTGGAAAGAGACGCCTAACATCTTCAGACCTTCGTAGAAATGCTGCCATTCAGAATAACACCAAATAATTTCAACGAAGGTTACATCGAACATCTCCCGCTGAAAGTGTATAAGCCGATTTGTGAAAAACGTCTTGCCGCAGGCGCTCGGTCCTGCAACTAGCGCAGCAAACGGGTGTTTTATTCGCAAGTCCATCCCTACTACTGGGTAAATGAATGCCCGCTCTTGCAATTTAAACAGTTGTACACTACTTTAATACCACAATCCCCTTACCCGCGCCACCCTCGCACACACACACACACACACCCCCCGTGGTGACTTGTCGGGTAGCGCGTAGATGAACTGCCCAGCTGGAAAGCCTAATTCTGAAACGCGGAAATAAATACGAAAAAAAATAAATACCTCGGACTACTCTCGGTTGGATTCCCAGAAAAGCGTATCCACGAACACTGCATACAATTTACAGCGCTTGCTTGCAATTTGGGAAATCTTAAGCCCTCCCGCCACGGCAAGGCGGTAGTCCACGGAAGGGAAAAATAATAAATTACATAAATCATAAAAAAAATAATGAAAACTCAGGGTTGGAAAGTAATGAAATATATAAAATACATAAATTGTAAAGTAATTGGGAATAATCAATTTAAAAAAGAAATGAAATTAAATAAGATGTATTTAAAATGAAATCAAAATAAATTAAATTAAATGATGTTAATTTAAATGATGTTAATTTAAATGAAATGAAAAGAAATTAAATGAAATTAAACGAAATTAAATTAAATTAAAAGTTTTTTTTCCATTCTAGAGGAGGCGTCGTTTCTTGTACCCATAGGGAAGCGTGTCGAAGTTCTCTACGCGTTTCCTCTTGGTGTATACAACGCGAAAGAGCTTGGTTTCAGGCCTTGTCACGATATCATGGTTCTTCAGCCGCCTAATTTTATGGGTCTATTCTATCCTTCTTCCGGGTTCATCATGCACCACGATTGATTTCAGAGTGTCGAAGCACACAATCCTATCATTTGAGGAGTTGACAGTAATTCCACGCACTTTGAACACAGCCTTCTCGAACTCTGGATTACTCGAGGAGCGAACCACGTACGCGTAGTTCTTTGGCCCACCAGACACAAATTCGCTTATGTAACAGTCCGGTCCCAGTGAAGCTATCTCATCCGTCATGTCACCGAGGTAATCACCGATTGGCGGTGACCATTCACCAGGTTTTTGCGTGAAGACTACAGAATCCGTGTCGTGGTAACAAACGCGTCTTTGCAGCTTCTCTAAGTATTTATAGAGCTCCAATCTGGCATGTGCCGTTGTATAACATGCCATAATTATACCGTTTGAGGCGGAGGGGGAAACAGCATCCTCGTTTTCCGTCCAATGGACGTAGAGAGTGTCTACGTTCACTTCATCGAGCCGTAGAACTTCAACGTTGGGGTCTGAGAAAAGGGAATTCAAAGCGGCACATTCTTTTATCAGAGTAGTTTTTGTTAAATTATCTCTTTGTCCTAGCTTACCCCAAAAACTATTTAAGAAAAGCTTCGAGAGTGAGCGTTTTGCGGGATTGTGACAGATTGAAAGTTTATCCAGCTCCACCCCTTCCCTCTCTCTAAACTTCTTAAGATATTCTTCTTTCTCTTCGTCCGTCACACACCACGCAGGCCACCCACTTGCCTCTTGTTTAAGCTTGAGAAAGGCGTTTATGTAGCCTGAGAATAGTCCGCCCTCTCCGGTTTCTCGGTTAAACTGAGTCACTTTGTAATTCCAAGCTTCGTGAATGTTTTTAACGACGTATCCTAGAGATACGGCTTTCTTCAGCTCACTGGTCACCCAAGTACCAGATAGCATTCTCTCAGTCTCGTCGTGTGAGCACTCCTCTTGATTTTCTTCAAGCGCACACGTCTTACAGAGGGGGAAGAGAAGTTTCCCATTGCCCTTCATAGGAAGCACCGGATGGTAGAGGTCGGTCGGGGGAAGAACATCACATTTCACAACTCCCTCCAAATCATCAAGAGGAGGACACTCAGCGCCAACGTAGATGGTCGGATGGCCGACGGGTTATGCGCCATATTTATTCACGTAGGGATATAACGAGCAAATGTCAATGTATCTGATTTTCTCCCCCGATTCCTCGCAAGCTTTACGATAGAGCCGTAAAGCATTTGAAGAATGAATCGCGAGGGTTCAGTGGTGTTTCTTTGCGCTTGGGATGATCTTTCAGAAATCTTGCTAGAGGAGAGTCGCGTTCAATTTCCCTCTCGAATTGGCATTCCCACATTTCAATTACTTTTTAACCAGCCAGAGTGAACATCTTCCTTCTACTCTCGGTGCCCTCGTACCGTGTTTGCATTGTTTCGTTCTTACTATTAGAAACTGGAACATGCCGCTGGGGAAAACATTTGGGGCATCCATGAAAAAAACATCCGTAAAACTCAAAAATAATTTCCTCCGTCTCGTTTTTCATATACCCGTCAACCTTTCTGCCCAGGATTCTAACCTCCCGTCCGTTTTCCGCGTGGCGGATCTTTATTCCCCTCCATCTCTCTTCCGCTAGCAGCCAAAGGATCGCCTTTTCCGACTGCTTGTCCGCCCAGCGATACCCACCAGGGGGCATAATGGCAATCGTCTCCTCCTTCAAATATTTTTTTCAAAAAACTCTCATGCACGCACTCGCAATCGTGAGACACTCTCTGAATGGGTCGACACCGTTTAGTGAGAGAAACTCATCCCTGAACTTCAAGCATGCAAGTCTCAATATGTTCACATCCTGTATGCAATAGTTTTTAATCTCCTTATCCATGTGAAAAACATATTTTTCACGCCGTAGCTCTGCGTGCTATTTTTTAAATTTAATATGATCGCCGGATGACATATCTGCTGTTCCGTAGCTGTCCATCGGCGACAGGGGCCCCAACATATTCCCGATTTGCCTCCGTGTTGAAAAAGTGTGGAAAATATCCCTTCACCATCGAGCTATCCAACCCGAGCGCCAACGGTAGCTTGGCGAGGGGCATGGGAAGAAAGTTTAACGAGTCTATAAACTTTAAGCCGTCAAACTCAACGCACATGAGCTTCGCCCCGTTCGCGATGAGCTTTGGCGTCCAGTCCATTTTTTCCACCATCACCTTCAGGATAAAGTGGCAATCGTATCCCTTGGAATTGTGTGCGATACACACAATTTCATCAAACCCTTTTCGGCGCAGGGAGACGAGACTCTTCACAAATGAGTGCACTGGTTCCGAATCGTCAAATATGCACTGCCTCTCCCCGCATTTCTCACAGTCGTTAAGGGATTAATCTCTGAAGCAGGCAGTGCAGCATCTCTGCGACACCAACAAATTTGCTGTGTGGAGAAAGGTGTCAGTTTTCCCCGGCACTGGCTCATCCTGGCGCGATTCAATGTCATAGAATACAAAAACACATTTTTCACTGGCGCTTTGTTTATCAGCGATTGGCTTCATAAAACATTTATTCTCTCCACTGTGGCGACTCTTACAGGTCTGACAATAAATTTCACCGCAGATGTGACCTTTCTTCTGGGTGAGTGCACTGTAAACTCTACAGCATAGATTACAATATTTGAAAACTTCACATGGAGCTCTTGCTTTGCCCTTAGGATTCAGATGCTTTAAATAGCAGCTCTCGCTGTAAAAGTTTCTATTGCAGGACTGACACACAACAGTCGGATCGCACAACTCACACGGTGGGGAGGTCATACACCTGGCACACTCGTTAGGGCATTTATGAAGATGCATGTTTTGAAATGGCTTCCTACACGGTCGACAATAGTATTTACAGTTGAAAGCCCCCGTAAGCGACGTAATCACGTTGAAATGGTTCTCACCGTAAATTAAATTCACCTCCTTCCGAATCGAGCCGTCGGGAGCTGGGGTGGATGGGCCTTCGTATAATATTTCCCTCCCCTTCCTGTCACCAAAAACTGTTATTCTGAAGAAATCAATGTGGCTCTGAAATTTTCTGACCTCACTTATCCCACCGCCATTTTCCAGCGTGACTCCTGCTTCTTCACATAACGCGCGGGCCCTCATAGTCTGAATTCTCCGCCCCTTCACCATATCCCTATAAATCGCCTGAGTCACAGTGTCTGGAAATGGCGACGCAAATAGCTCTCGCGAGGCATAGATTATCATTGTTATCTATCACAATTATTGATTTCTTCGCCTTGCAAAAATCATGATAGGACGAGATGAGATCGCGTCTTTTCCAACCACCCTCCGGCTGCTCCACATATGTGAAGGAAATGGCAATGATCCCATTCAAAATAAAGTTCTCGTTTGACTGAATAACTTTTTCAATTCTCTGCAGAATCACCTCTGAATCAAACTGGTCCAACCTCCGGTATGATATGTGGATTGGTCGATCTGGGTTATTCCTGCTCTGAATCGTCATTCCCGCCTTATAGTATGGAGATATGTCCCGTTTCAGGATCTCTAGCAATTTGACCATGCAGCGCTCAAACCACCGTAGAGCGTTTTCCCCTGCGGGGACGGGGCGGAAAGCAATTGAAATTTCACGCCCCCACAGGCGGAAGTTTTTTAAGTAGCTCCTGTTTTCGGACAGTATGATGAAATATTTCTCATCACTATCTCCGCCTCCCGTCTGAACATTTTCCCTACCGGGGAGCAATGGAGCTGGTAAAGAGGCACCATTGAAAGGCTCATCCAGCAACGAGGGCTGTTCCCTCAACACCTCAGGACAGGCTGTTTGGGGAAAGAATTCTCCATCCCCGTTAAAATCAATCAGATCTCGAGAAACGTCGCCACTTTCCTCACATCCGGCGCTTTCTTCATGCCCCTGTGAAATATCTTCGAATACAGCGAATAAAGCATCCGATAAATTTGCTAAACTCATCATTTCCTCGATAATTTGAGAATCCACAATCGGCTCACCCTCGTCAAATTCATTATCAATTTTTTCACGTTCGTCAACACGTGACACATCGCCCAACACCCGCTCGTGTGAAACTATAAATGGATGGAGCATGCTCTGCTTCTCGAATCCCGGCGGGGGTCGAATTACAGGCGTTATATTTACGGAAGAATCTACCGGCGAGGCGGCACCCTCAAAAAAGGGAGGAAACACATCCCTTGTAAGCAGTGGTAAGGGGAAATCACTTGGGGGAAAGAGAGAAATTGTCAGGAATTTGAGACATTGACAACTCGGAACTTTCTACTCCGGGCAAAAGAACGTCGTCCATCGCAATCTGAGGGTCAGTATCGATCGGGGCGTTAGATGAGCCCGTGGCAGAACCATTTTCAACGTTCTTCACATCCTGAATTAAATTAATGAGATCGTCCATGGGAACTTTGTCAGACATTTCAGTTATGCGGTGGACCAGCCCGTCGAGGGCGCTCTGCAGTAGTTGGACGGTGTTATACGCTCCCAAGCGATGAGCGCGTATAATTTCTACGCTCGGCACAAGCTTGAAAATTGAATCCATCGCGGTGATAAACGATGGAAGCGGTTTTAGTCCAATTCGCAAGAATTAAATTGAATATTGTTTTTCAGACTTAACCTGGATCAGGGCGGAACCTCTGGGTGCCTTCTCGCTCGGTCGGTTGATCGGAACACGCTGCTCGGTTCCTCCTTCGCCTCCACCTCCTCGGCGGCTGCTCGGGTGTTCAATGGATGATGCTGGAGTTGACTTGCGAGTTGACGGTGAAATCGGTACTCTGGAAATTCCTGCAGCAATCTCCCCTTCGAAGCACTTACTCTCCTTTTCTCAACACTGAACCCGAGTACTTAGAGCAAAAAGACTTGCGGCGGAAATGTACACGGTGAAGCTACTACCACTGTGAACAATCGGACTACAGAACATCGACCGAAGTCTGGAGAATGACAGAGTCACCACGCGCGTGAGTCCTTTTATTGCTCTCACCCACGTCAGAATCTTTCAATGAGGTGCTTAGAGGGGGTGAAATTTTGGTAATGTACTCAAAATCATATTTCGAATTGGAGGGGAATTATTCGACAATGAGGACATTACCAATCATTTGTTGTATTCTTCTGACCCCACCTCGTAAATAGGGTAGTTTCCTATTATTTTTTTATTGTCTTGATCGAAAGTTTATAACCTCTGGAGTACGTGTTTTAAGCCGTTCGATTTTTAAATGACGTTTAAGTATTTTTCCTCATTAATTAAAAAGTGAAAAAAATCAATGGCGCGAAAACGCGACGGCAAACTATTGCATGCCGGTTAATCCTACGTGTGACGTTAAACTATTTCCTCTACCTGCCACCAGGTGGTGCTGCGGACGCTTCCAAATAGACGCCGCACTCCGTTAAAGCTTATGAACAAGTATTGGAGGCATATTTATTCCGTTAATTAATTATAATTAACTTCTATTTATTTAAATAACATGACTTATGCAGTTGATTAATTTAAAATCAGTCAGTATTCCTTTCACAAGCATATCATGTAGTTCGCCTATCGCCGCACGACCTTCACGCCATGCTTCGTCGTAGCAGAAGACACAGCGAGCAGGGCGTCCTTGAGCCTATAAAATGACTAATAATACCATGTTTAACTGAGAATTCTTTTCCAACATTGATAGTTTTTACAGGTTAATACTAATAAATATTCACTAGAGCTGAGGGGCCCTGAAATACAACGGTAAGTTTAGGAGACGAATTTTCCTATGCTTCGCAACGTAAACTACCTTCCTGTTACGTCAGCATGAAGGCAGCGCAACCCGCCATTTCAGAGCCTTTTCAAATGGCCTTAAAATTAACATTTGATTCTCTAGTAAACTGGGATTTCTCAATACAAACTTTTTGCGTAAATTAAATACATTTATGGCAGGGCACAAATCGCAATTAATGAAGTCCGTTTTCTTTGATGAAGGAAACTACCCTATTTGGGAATTTCCACGACACTCTCCATTTGCGAAGTATAATGAGCGTGAGAAACTTCGGGGGTACGCTCTCCAGATAGGTGAAAGTGCAACCGCGCTTGCTCGTGCCCAGTACCGGGCAATTGGGCAGCGCAATAAGAAAATACCATTAGGAAGATGTGCTAACATGAAATACCCTACTGGAAATACCCGACTCTTCACCCCGCTTGTCTTCCAAATTCATTGACCCATCTCCCATAGCCTCTGCCATTCTAAGCTGCGCGACTAATTGCCACGCGAGGAATTGTCGCGCACGCGAAGGTCCTTCCCATTACAGAGGCTCCAAACCCCCCACTCCTCTCCAAGCGTACTTTCACCGCCGGGATTGGTTAGAGAGGTGTTTGACTCCACCACCTCAGAACAACCCCCTTTGGAACACCCCCCTCGCAATAGGAACCATCATTATTACTGTAAGGAGCAGGGAAACGATGGCACCGCGACGATCTCCGAACGCCTCAGGGAGGATGCAGTGTGGTAATGAAGAAGTTCCACATTGCGAGGATGATATTTCAGTAAGTATTTTCTTTTTATACCACATCCTATCACCACGGTCAAAAAAAAAAACTATTTACAGTTTTCATGAACTTTGACGTTATGCGTATACGGTTCTGATATTTTTATGAACATATTCCTCGTTCTCATTTACAGAATTATGACTACGGATCCGACTACTCTCAAGATTCAGATTTTGAGAATCAGATGCAAGGGGTCAATAGAAGCGGAGCAGATAAAGCGCGGGAAGCGCAAACCTCAACGCCTGTCAGGGAGCATCATTTTCCGGAACACTTCTGGTCACCGAAGAATCGGGAAAGTGATCTAGACGCGAGCCTAAGTAGTGTGAGAAACAATTTTGCAAGTACAGACAATAGTGATTGTGAAGACAGTGCTGTTGATTCGCAAGCAGAAACTGTAATTTTAAACTATGATCATCCCCATTACTCCGATATTTCCGAAAGCAGCAGCACTCCCAGTTTGCCAGATGAGTGGTCACGTTTCGATGTCTAGCCACACGCATTGGAGGACATGCTTTGTCTATGTAACCGATGCTCGGCAGTTTTATTCAATAATTTATCTCAAGTTGAACTGTGTTTGAAACCAAATTAGTTAAATAAAATAATTCTTAAAAATGAATTGCGTTCTCTTTTCCTTCCACGCCATTTTTTTTCTCAAGCGTATGAAGTACTGCATGCATGCACCTACCATCGGATCGAACCTTGCTTACGCCACTACTCGCCACAAATTGATTTAATAAACAGAAATTACCAATTACCCACCATTCTGTTTCCCTCCCTCCGAGTCATTTTAACCTCCCTGTCCGCTCTTTTCGATGTTAAATTCCCATCTCCCCGCAGTCGGAGATAACAGAAATTCCCCACACGTGCATATAACAGAGTTTGGAGGACCGAGGAGAAAAACCCATTCATAACTATTAGCGCCATTTTTACCCTAAAGCTGGTAATGACCATCCCTCATTAGAATCCAATCAAGCCACTTGCGCGAGTGTTAATGTACCCCAAACTCACCCCCGAACTAATTGATCACGAGGAGGCGAAATACGACTTTGCCCTGCTTCATATGAGTGCCCAGAGCTTGCCAGGCCACTTCCCAATTAGGCATTTTTCACTATAATAGATCATTAAGTGCCCTGAAACTTCACAGCGCCCACGAGGTTTCGAGAAGACCATAGGTTACGCAAGGGGAGGGCTGGGCTGCCCCTACGTACCATCGGGGGTGGGGGGTGGGTTGCCACACGGACGCGAAGGGCGGGTGGGTTACCCCCAGGTACCATTGGGGTGGGGGTGGGTTGCCACACGGACGCGAAGGGCGGGCTGGGTTGCCCCAAACGGCAAAAAGAGGGGCGGGGTTTAAAAGCGCCCCGAAAAGACGTCTAGGGGACCCCTGGAGTGAAAGTGCCCTGAACCGTCATCACTAGTAGTCTCAGTCTTCCACTGCCTCTACCACAGATGAATTATTTTAAGTCGTGAGTGAATCTACTAGTACTAAACAGTTTGCAACTGCAAGTGTTCAGACTCACTTCTAATACAGAAGCAAAAGCACCCAATATTAAATTCCTGAAAACAAAGTGATTAGCACCACAACATCACCAGTAAAGCAGACCAGACATGTCATGATATCGCCCATTAAAATAAATAACAAAACGACCAGTGAGGAGAAAAATGACCAGATAATTATTTCAGACTCTGATCAAATGTCTGAATCTGGGAATCAGGGCACACGGAGTGATTCAGAATACAAGCCAAGCCCCTCTGACAGTGTCAGCTCTATTAATAATCCATCCACTTACCATTTTATTGAATTTAGCATTAGAAGGAAACATAAAATGTACACAGGTATTCCGGATAGGTGGTATCATCAACTTTTACCACTGTTCATGAAATATACATGCTTGAGTGAAAGAGATATTAGGTTGACTTTGATAAAAATAAAAACAAATGATTCATTTGAAAGGCTGGGAGATCAATTTAGTTATGTCCTTCAGCAATGCAAGCAGAATTTTTAACCAAACTGTACCAGTTCTAGCACATACGTTAAAACATCTGATTTATTGGCCTGAAAGAAGTGAAATAAAAAAAATTTCAATTCCATTTAGATACAAGTATCACAATGTTCAGTGACTGTCTGGAAATACAATTTGAAAAGCCTGGTGATCCTATCATGCAAGCCCTCACCTTCTCAGACTACAAAAGCTACTAGGGGAGAAATTGCCCAAAGAGAGAATAGCTACCAAAAGCTACTAGGGGAGAAATTGCTGGGTTTCAGGATAAAAGTAGATTTCCTGGGATAATTGGGGCTATTGATGTGTCCCACATAAGAGTTCCTGCTCCAAAAGGTGAAGGCATAGCATACGTAAATAGGAAAGGACATCATTCCATCCAGTTTCAGGTAATTATTGAGTATTTTGCATGCAAACTTCGTAAAAATGAAATCTCACTCCAAATTGGGTATATTAATTAATTGTTCTTAGTGCCATGTCCATCTATAGTCCTTTACATCTCCAAAGCAGAAAGCCAGAATATATAGTTCATACATTTTATGTTAAATTCTTCTCCCTTTCACTTTCAATTGATCCTCTAATCATAATTCTGCAAGTTTCACTGCTGTCTATTTTGACCCATATCATTTTGTAAAAAAAACTTCTTAATGTCACAAAAACTTCAATAAAAAGTTGAAGGTTTAACATTGTTTATATTTTCTTTGCAGGGAATATGTGACCATAAATGTGTCTTCATACACATTTATGCTGGTTCTGTGCATGACCAGCGTTTTTTTTCCGTTACATTTTCAGAGGTGAGCGACTTTCTCCATGGAGAAGATTTCTTCCCTGGGGATACTCACCTTGTAGCCGATGCCAATGACCCGCACTTAATGGTGCCATTTAAGGATAATGGACAGATGAATGAGCGCCATAGAAATTTTAGTAAGTGTTTGTCTCAGGTGAGAATGTCAGTGGAGAGGGTATTTGGGCTATTGAAGGGGCGATGGAGGAGTTTGCTGCACTTTCTTCCCATGGTATGTATGACAGCCATACCAGAATATATTTTAGCATGTACAGTACTTCACAATATTTGTGAAGTGATGAAAGGCAATTTTGAAGGTGATATCCCACAGCAGGAGATACAACATCCTATCCTTAATGAAGCAATTAACGATGCGGCACGCAGGCTGCATGGAAATGCGAAGAGAGAAAGGATAGCTTGCGCCCTCATGCCCTAATTCAATAAAAAAATATAATTTTCCATATTTATTTATCTTTATTTTCAGTCACGTCCCCTGTCCCCACTTTCGCCAACAGCTCGAGAAATTGCCTTCTCAGCGCCATTTTCTCCTCGTGCCTCTTCTGTTTCCTCCTTTCCCTTTTTTTCTTATCCTGGTCTCTTCCTTCTGCCTATCCATCACCTCCTCTCTGGCTTTTTTCATTCTATAGTGAAAGGGACTCGAATATTTACGTGAAAACAGATATTTTGGAAGGTGGTAGTATTCAGGAGCAACGGGAAGATCCCGATTGGCATATTTGGCGAATTACGATATCCATTATGATGGGTATCCTCCTCATCGGCACCCTAGGGTACGGAGCGAGGATCGGATTCATGCGATGGAAACGAATTAACACCCTGCGGCGCCGAACTCAATAGAGGTAGGACCGCTAGGCAGCAACGAGGAACGCTGTAGTGAAGAAGGTAGAACGACGACGATATATTGAGTCTTAGTGGCCATCATAGAAAAAATTTACCCCTTTTTCCAAAGTGTATCATAATCGAAACCGGCAGGATAGTGTTCCAAAACAATTGAAATAATCCGTAAGTTAATTGCATAATCAGAAAGGGCGGAAAAGCGTCCCCCAAAAACAGTAGTACGAGGCCGCGTATCATGTCAATTGGGCAGTAGTAGTAGAATTAGTTTAAGGTGCGTCGACTGCTGCGGTCATTTTGCACCTTTACTCAGTTCGGGGTAGGAGTGAAGTTAAAATTTAACCACTAGATGAAATGGGTAACACTATGATAGACGCATATGGGTAAAACTGAAAAACATTAAAAGATTAAAATCAGTCATATTTTGGATAACAAATTGGCTTCCTGCAGGAATTTAAGAGCGTCATCAATTCGTGTAGGATTATCACCAATTACCTGACTCAGCTCACCAGACACATTGTGACGCTCACGTAGTGCCCGATATTTATCACAATGTACAAGGAGGTGTCTTATGGACAAATGGCAGTCACAGGAATCGCAGTTTGGTGGTTCTTTCCCAATGGTAAAAAGATAGGAGTGGGTTAGTGCTGTGTGCCCAATTCTCAGCCTAGTGACTACTACTTCTTCTCTTCGGCTATTCCTTATCGAAGACTTCCAGGCTGCTGTACTATCTTTGATTTCTCTCAGTTTGTTTAGCGTCACGTTACGCCATGAGATATTCCAAGTTTGGATAACTGCATTCCTAAGGTAAAGTTTTAGATCCTGGGTTTGAATATGGACAATTTGGTCCTCGCAGCTGTTCAGGACCGCTTTTGCAGCTACGTCAGCAGCTTCGTTTCCGATAATGCCCACGTGGGCAGGTACCCATAGGAATCTTATTTGGATGTCCTTGGTACTAAGACTGGCAATTTGGGATACTATATCCTGGGCCAAGGGATGCGAGGGAGGGAAGCTACAGATACTTTGAAGAGAGCTTCGAGAATCTGAGCAAATTAGGAAGGCTTTGTTCCGATTCTCCATCTCGTGAAGTGAGTCTCCAATGGCATCCAGTGATGCCTTGATGGCAAATAACTCCGCCGTGAATACGCTACACATGGGGTGAAGCTTAAAGGCTGCAGAGCCTACATCAGCAGAAATGTAGGCGCAGCCGCATGCGGAACCAGTTTTGGAGCCATCGGTGTAGATTTTAGCATATCCTCGGTATCTATGTATGGCCTCCAGGGCTAGTAATCTACGTTCGGTGGAACTTTTATTTGCCTTAGCGCCTGTGTATGCTAGGGAGCAATCTACTTCAGGAAACTCCCATGGAGGAAGCTTAAAATTTTTTAATCGACACACCTCCGGAAGGTCGATACCCAAGTCGGAGATTAAAATCTTAAAACGCATGGCAAGGGGTTGAGTTGCCCTAGGTCGTCTGTTAAAAACGTCCGCAAAACGTGGGTTAAAAATTATTTTAAAACATGGATGTGATCGTCTTGATAAAATCTTACAAATATAATTACACATAAGAATCTTTATCCGGACCTCAAGGGGAGGTTCACCCGCATCGATGTAAATGCTCTGAACGGGGCTGGTTCGAAAGGCCCCTGTTGCAAGTCTCAAACCCGCGTTGTGTACTGAAGTGAGAGGCCGTAAGCGGCTCTTCCTTGCCGATGAGTACACAAAACATCCGTACTCGAGTTTGGACCTCACCAGGGCTCGATAGATGCGTAGCATCGAGGTTCTATCCGCTCCCCAAGTTGATCCGCTTAGATATTTAAGAATATTTAAAACTTTCGAGCACGCGTTCTGTAAATGCCGCATGTGTTCTTGCCAGTTCAGTTTCTTGTCGATAATTAAACCTAGAAACCGGTAGGAGTCGACGAATGAGAGGGTATGATCTCCGAGCTTTAGTGTTGGTTGTCTCGGATAGCCCCTTAGCCTGTGAATGTGCATGCACTTAGTTTTTCCTTCGGAGAAACGAAGGCCGTTTTTCAGTGACCATTCACTTAGGCGGTTCAGAGTCAATTGGACCTGTCGCTCAGCTGTAGATATATTTGATGCTCTGCAAAAGATAGCCAGGTCATCGACAAATAGCGATGCCATTACAGGCGATTGAATGCAATTCGCAACGCTATTTATGGCTATAGCGAATAGGGTGGTACTCAGAACGGATCCTTGGGGTACTCCGTTCTCCAGTTCATATGGTTGAGATAGAACACTACCTATTCTAGTAGTAGTAGTAGTATTGGGTGTTTATTGGGTGCGTCGACTGCTGAGGTCATTTTGCACCACCCACAGTTTAATTTGTATTGTCCTAGGTTTAATGTCAGTAGGAGTGCAATGCTGATATTATTATACTTACATGAATTAAAAGACTATATATCTACACAGACAGTGGTAACTTAGATTTTATTATAAAGGCCAGTTGCTTTCATAAAAGATGTGACTCGGGATATACATTCGGAGTTATTACCTAAGATATGCTCTAGGCCTCCTCTGATGCCTAGTTGCTCGCGTGCATCCCGATGCTTGTCGCACTCCGTCAGGACGTGTCGAATGCTAAGAAGACAGTCGCAGTCATCACACCGAGGTGGGTTCTTATCTTCTGTGAAGAGGTAAGAGTGGGTTAAGGCGCAATGCCCAATTCTCAGCCGGGTGATGACTACTTCCTCTCTGCGACTGTTCCTGACGGAAGTGGGCCACACTGACGTTACCGGTTTTATGCAACGCAGCTTATTGTCGGTCACATCTGTCCAACATTTGTTCCACTGCTCTAGGGCTACTCTCCGGAGGTGAGCCTGCAAGTCCTGATAAGGTACCAGAGTCGTCGTCTGTTCGCGCATTTGAAGAGCTTCTTTCGCTGCTGCGTCTGCTCTCTCGTTCCCCGCTATTCCCATATGTCCAGGTACCCAGATAAAGATTACTTTGATTCCCTTCTTGTACAGGGATAGAAGGGTATTGTGTATGTTCTGGACAATAGGATGCATGGGATAGAATACAGAAATAGATTGCAATGCGCTCATGGAGTCTGTGCAGATGGCAAAGGAATTGGCAGCCTCCCCAATCCCATCAAGAGCCATCTTAATGGCCAGCAGCTCGGCAGTGTATATGCTACACAGCGGGCTGAGCCGAGCCTGGATGACACCATGATGGGACGAGGTAACCTCGCATGAACAACCTACATCCGACTTCGATCCATCCGTGAATACGGGGATGAAGCCGGGGTGGCAAAAGATAAATTCATTATAAAGACACTGGTACTCCTGAGCAGTAGTATAAGCTTTGTGTCGTGAGGCAAGTTTCATATAGATTTCAGGGGGCGGCATTATCCAAGGTGGGTTACTGGAGTACCTAACAGAATAAACGTCTGGGAGCATAAGTCCATTTTCCCGAATAAAATGTTTAAAACGAACGCTGAGCGGCTTGGTGGCTCTTGTCCGTCGGTTAAAAAGTTCTAAAAATCTGGGGTTAAAAATTACATTAAAACAAGGGTGGTTCTTCGATGATAAAACCTTGGCCACATATGAGCACATTAAAATATTTCGGCGGCACGACAACGGCGGCTCCCCGGCCTCAGCGTAGATGCTGAGGACCGGACTGGTCCTGAAGGCGCCAGTGGATATCCGGAGCCCTGCGTTGTGTACTGTTGTCAGAGGCTTCACGTACGAATCCCGGGCAGACGCATAAACGAATGACCCGTAGTCCAGTTTTGATCGCACGAGTGCGCGGTATAAATTAAGCATGGACTTTCGATCAGCACCCCAAGATGAGTGGCTTAAATATTTTAAAATGTTTAAAGTCTGGAGACTTTTTTGCCTTAAAAGGCGAATATGCTCCCGCCAGTTTAGTCGGTAGTCCAGGGTCATACCGAGGAACCTGACCGACTCGACATATGGGAGGATTCTGCCATCAAGTGAGAGCGCTGGCGGAGCGTACTCTCCCCTCACCCGGTAAAAATGAATACATTTACACTTCTCTATTGAAAACTTAAACCCATTCATCAGAGACCAATCCTCCAGTCTATTTAGAGCTACTTGGATAACTCTGGTAGCGCTGGTAAGTTTCGCTGACGTGCAAAATATTGCAAGGTCGTCCACGAACAGCGATCCCAGAAGAGGAGGTTTGATACATTTTGCGATATCGTTTATGGTGATAGCAAAGAGTGTAACGCTTAAGACCGATCCTTGAGGCACTCCATTTTCCTGGGTGTAAAATTCTGATAGGTGTTTGCCTATCTTTACTTTAAAAACACGATTTGTTAAAAAGTTCTTGATAAATACTGGTAAGTTCCCCCTTAGTCCCCACTCATGCAACGTCATTAAAATCTTCTGCCGCCAGACACGATCGTATGCCTTCTCCATGTCGAAGAAGACACCCACGACGTAGTAGTAGTAGAGTTAATATTTAGGGTGCGTCGACAGCATGGTCATTTTGCACCACTGCTTTTCAGAAATATAACATTAATTTAAATCCGTAGACATTACATTACCTGAAATCAGGTATTGAGCTTATCTAATATTTGTCAGCACATAAAATCATTTAATATTGTTAGACTGTATTTATAATTTATTAAAAAGCCCAGTTTCCTTTAAAAATAAAATTACACGGTCGATAGCATCTGTTTCGTCACCTAGAATGGACCCTAAATCACCCGTAATATTCAGTCGGTTACGTACGTCCCGGTATCTGTCACACTCCGTCAGGATATGCCGAATTCCAAGAGGACAGTCGCATTCATCACACCGAGGCGGCAATTTCTCTTCTGTGAAGAGAAAGGAGTGGGTCATTGGGCTGTGCCCTATCCTCATCCGGGTAATGACGACTTCCTCTCGGCGGCTCCTCCTGACGGAAGTGGGCCACGCTGACGTCACCGGTTTAACTGTGCGCAGTTTGTTGTTTGTAATGATTCTCCACGACTCCCTCCACTGTTGAAGAACTGAGCTCTTGAGTGAGGCTCTTAGATCTTCACAAGATACCAGCGTCGACTTAAGATCGTCAAGATTGAGAGCGTGTTTTGCGGCAGAATCGGCTGCCTCATTTCCGGCAATTCCCACATGCCCAGGGATCCAAAGAAACCAGACAGTGGTTCCCTTCCTGTGAAGGGAGAGCAGCGAGGAGTGAATATCCTGGACAATAGGATGCAAAGGAGAAAAGCCGGAAATGGATTTTAGGGCGCTCATGGAGTCTGAGCAGACCACAAAGGAGCCACCGTTCACATTTATCCCATCAAGAGCCGTTTTAATGCCTAACAGTTCCGCTGTGTAAATACTACACAGCGGGCTGAGTTTTGCTTTGATGACTCCATGGTGAGATGATACAACCGCACAGGCACAAGCTGTATCCGTCTTCGAGCCGTCTGTAAACACGGGAACTAATTCTGGATGTTGGCTAAGAAACATTAAGAATTGTTGCTGGTACTCTTCAGCGGTGGTAAAAGCCTTTTGTCGGTTGTAAAGGGACATTTTTATGTCGGGAGCGGGAGTTAACCATGGCGGGTGACTAGAATGCCTGATGGGGTACATTTCTGGTAATAGAATACCTCGTTCACGGATAAAATTGTGGAAACGTACACTTACAGGCCGAGTGGCTTTTGTCCTGCGATTAAAAAGTTCTAAAAAGCGAGGTTTAAAAACAAGGTTAAAACATGGGTGCATCCTCATCGTTAAAATTTTTGCGGCATAGTTGCACATGAGCAGCAACCTTCGGTGGCATAATGGCGGCTCTCCTGCATCCGCGTAGACACTGACGACAGGACTTGTCCGGAAAGCACCCGTGCAAAGCCGGAGCCCTGCGTTGTGTACACTGTTCAGAGGTCGTAAGTAGGACTCCCGAGTGGATGAGTACACGAAGGATCCGTAGTCCAATTTGGACCGCACCAATGACCGGTATAGTAAAAGGAGTGTGGTGCGGTCTGCTCCCCACGATACGTTGCTTAAAAACTTTAGAATATTTAAGGACCTAGAACAATTGTTCCTTAAAAATTGAATATGTTCCCGCCAGTTTAGACGGGAATCGAAGATCATTCCCAAAAATCTGACCGACTGAGCGTAGTTAAGATCTCTGCCACCTAAGCGCAGTGGTAACGGAATATGCACTCCCCTTAGCCGGTGAAAGTGGACACACACAGTTTTCACCGGAGAAAAAACAAAGCCATTTCTTAGTGTCCACCTGTGTAAACTGTTTAATGTCAGTTGGATCTGTCTGGAGGCAGTGAGAAGTTTGGATGACCGGCAGAAAATCGCCAGGTCATCGACAAACAAGGATCCAATTACAGGGGTTTTTATGCAGTCAACTATATCATTTATTGCGATGGCGAAAAGTGCTACGCTAAGTACTGAGCCTTGAGGAATGCCGTTGTCCTGTCTGTAAAATTCTGAGAGATGTTGGCCTATTTTTACTCTAAATACTCGGTTCACTAAAAAATTACTGATAAAAGTCGGCAGATTGCCCCTAAAACCCCATTCATGCAGCGTGCTTAAAATCTTCCGCCGCCAGACACGATCGTAGGCCTTCTCCAAATCGAAGAACACTCCGATCGCGTGCTGGCGGAGGAGAAATGCTTCCTGGATGAAATTGTCAATTCTAACTATGTGGTCGATAGTGGAACGGCCCCGACGAAAACCGCACTGGATAGTGGAAAGAAGGTCTCGGCGCTCCAACCACCAAACGAGCCGCCGGTTCACCATCCTTTCCATTATTTTGCACAGGCAGCTGGTGAGGGATATGGGTCTATAGTTGTTTGGGTCACCTCTATCTTTGCCCTGTTTTGGGATGGGAACCACCGCAGACTCCCTCCAGGTTGATGGAAAGGCACCTTCAATCCAAAGCTGGTTGAAAGTGTGGAGGACCTCCAACAATGCCTTATCCGGAATTATACGGAGAAAGGCATTGTGGACCTCGTCAAGACCCGGAGATGTATTGCCTGTGTCGGCAATGGCGGACTTCAATTCCCACAAAGAGAAAGGAAGGTTATAGTCGGCCACATGTCGCGTCTCTTTGAAGTTTATCGGAATTAATTCGCAGCGGTCTTTAAAGGACAGAAAATTCCTACCGCATGCGTCATCGCTGCTCATTCGAGATATAAACTGGCCGAACGCCTTTCCGATGTCATGTGGTGACGTTATAACTTCATCTCTGATTTTAAGAAAAGTGACACCTAGCTGCTGGTGGTTACCCGACAGACTCCTTACCTTGCGCCATACCTGTGCAATTGGTGTCCTACAGTTAACACCGGAGACGAATTTCACCCAAGAAGCTCTTTTCGCATCCTTCACAACCTGTCGAGCTCTAGCTCTAAGTCGTCGGAAGGAGGCTAGATTTCTTTCGGTTGGGTATTTGTTAAATATTCGCAACGCTTTTTTACGCTGGCGAATAGCTTTCGCACAATCATCATTCCACCACGGCACCACAGGCCTTGTAATTATACGGCGAGACCGTGGTACGCTGCTGTCTGCCGCTTCAATGATGGTTGCAGTCAGGTTATCAATATTTTCCACACTGTCACGGGTTTCGTCATATTTAAAATTAAAATTCTCCTTAAAAAGGCCCCAGTTCGCCTTCTGAATAATCCAGCCGCCCGGCCGAATAAAATCCGCATTAATATGGTGTTCCTTCGTAAAAAGGATGGGATAGTGATCGCTCCCACAAAGGTCGTCATGCACAAGTATATCAAGTTTTGTAGCTAAAATGCTCGACACGATACATAGGTCGATAGTCGAAGAGTCACCAGTAAAACTGTTAAAACGTGTTTTTTCCGCGTTATTTAGTAACACTAGGTTAGTGTCACATATAAATTGGGATAAAATCCGTCCTCTACGGTTGCACTGAGCTCTAGCGCTTCCCCATAGCGGATCGTGTGCGTTAAAATCTCCCAATAAAATAAAAGGCTGAGGTAGCTGATGGACAAGGGCTTCCAGGTTAAAACGGGTGACCGGCGCACCCTCCGGGAGATACACGTTACACAACGTAATCGCCTCGGGGGCACGCACGGTCACTGCTACCGCCTGAAGCGGCGTGTGTAGTTGCACTCGAGAGGTGTAAAGGGCCTCCCGAGTAGCAATCAACACTCCACCCTGGGCTCGTTGGCCACTGGTGTCGTCCAGTCTAAAAACGTTAAAACCTTTTAAAATGCCCTTGTCCGTTGTTTTAAAATGTGTTTCCTGCAGTCATATGCAAGAAGGGTTAAAATCACGGATTAAAACGGTCAGCTCCTCCTTACGCCGATAAAAACCATTGCAGTTCCACTGCAGAGTAAAAGCCATAAATCTCTTTAAAAAAATAAAATAAAATAAAATAAATAAATAAATATATACAATAAATTATTTAAAAAGGCGGAGATCAGCGCCGAATGCGGTGCTTCTTCCCCTTTTGTTTCGCGAGGAGGACTTCAGCTTCCGAGGGACTGTCGTCCTCCTCCATTGATTCCCCCGGAAGTTCTAGCTTGGCTAGTCCGGTGGGGCCGGGGGATGGCGTTTTTTCGCGCTGTTTCAGCGCTACCCCGGCTGAGGGTTTAGACTGGTTCTTCTTAGGAGAACCAGTGGTGGATATATTTTTATTCACTGCCGGATTTGGCGCCTTAGCCGGCTTGGCTACAACTGTTACCTCTGCGGGTTTCTGGTTCACAATACTCTCCGTCTGTGTACCTTGGGACGCTTTTGGCACGGAGGTATTCGCAACGGAGGCAAAGGATTTTGAAAAGATAGGTGCTGCCATGGCCCTATACCTTTTCCTCGCCTCGAAGTACGGAATTTTTTCTACTGTTTTAATTTCCATCACTTTTCTTTCCTCTACCATCTTGGGACATTTACGAGAGTACGCTGGATGCGTACCCTCGCAGTTGACGCAGTGTTGTTCCCTGTTGCATTCCGCACTCTCCTGGCCTTCCAGGCCGCAGCGCGGGCAGGTGGCCTTGCCCTCACATCGCGTTGCGATGTGGCCGAAGCGCTGGCACTGGAAGCAGCGCATGGGCGCCGGTATGAATGGCCTCACTGGAACCGATTCATAGCCGACGAATACCTTGTCGGGGAGACTGTGGTAGGTAGGTAGGTTTAAAACTTGTAGGGTGCGTCGACGGCTAGGTCATTTTGCACCACTACCCATTCTTAGTAGTAAAATTTATAAATGTAACAGTAATAATAATAAAAATTTTCTATCATAGTTAACGCACTTATTAAAAAATTGAAAACAGTGATTTATTATTTTTAAAAAAGTGAGTTATATTTTTCTGTATAGTCCCGTCTCTTTCAGATATTTGATAACTCGGCTTATAATATTAGGGTCGTCTCCTAGGACGGATTTTAGGTCTCCCCTTAAGTTTAGCCGCCTTCGCGCATCACGGTATTTGTCACACCCCGTCAGGATATGCCGAACGCTGAGAGGACAGTTGCAGTCATCACACTGAGGTCGTTGTTTCTCTTCCGTGAAGAGGAATGAGTGGGTCAGAGGACAATGCCCTATCCTCAAACGTGTGATGACGACTTCCTCTCTTCGGCTATTCCTGACGGAAGAGGGCCACACTGACGTAACCGGCTTGATGTCGCGGAGTTTATTATTATGTGTAGTGCGCCAATATTCCTTCCACTGCCCTTGGACTACCTGTCTCAGGCAAGATTGTAGGTCCTCGTAAGGTACCAGCGTGGACTTACACTCCGTCTCGTTCAGAGCTTCTTTGGCCAAAGCGTCTGCCTTTTCATTTCCGGCTATTCCCACATGCCCCGGGACCCAAAGGAACCAAACAAGTACTCCCTTTCTGCTGAGAGACAGCAGGGACGAATGTATATCCTGAATGATCGGGTGCATGGGCGAAAAACCGGAAATTGATTGTAAGGAACTCAGGGAATCGGTGCATATAACAAAGGAGCCACCTCCGTCACATAGAGTTTCGAGTGCCATCTTAATGGCGAATAGTTCCGCTGTGTACACACTACACAGCGGATTTAATTTCGCTTTGACGGCTCCTTGGGTACTCGAGAACGCTGCGCAGGCACAGGCCAACTCCGATTTTGACCCGTCAGTGTACACAGGAAGAAAATCGGAGTGATTACTCAGAAACATTAAAAACTGACGTTGGTATTCCAAGGAAGTTGTAAAGGATTTTGGTAGTTTGCTTAGGACTGTATTAACCACAGGAGCGGGTGTTAACCAGGGAGGGTGGGTTGCGTAAGATACAGGGTACACTTCAGGCATACTGAAATCACACCCACGAATAAAATCGTTGAAACGTACGCAAACGGGCCTAGTGGCCTTCGTCCGTCGGTTAAAAATATATAAAAACGTGGTTTAAAGAGTATGTTAAAACATGGGTGTGCCGTCATGGATAAAACTTTGGAGGCGTAATTGCACATAAGCGCGTTTCTTCGGTGGCATAGAGGAGGAGACTGACTCGGGGAGACTGTCTCGCGCGAATGTTAGGACGACAGATGTCGTATTTACAACTTCGCCGTTTCGCTTAGTGGTAAGTCGACGAGCATCTGTAACTCCTTGCGATGCCATCTCATTCTTAATCTCGTCGACTTCCACGTATAATAGGTCGTAATGAGATATTACTCCCCGACAGGTATTGAGAGTGCGGTGCAGCTCAGTTTTCACAGGGATGTCATGGAGCTTCTTTAGGGCCAACAGCTTTTCACTTTGTATGTTGTTCGATGTTTCGATAAGGAGGCTTCCGTCTCGCAGTTTTTTGGCCGATTTCAGCTCTCCTGGAATTGAGGCAGACAGCACCTTACGGATGAGAAAGGGAGATACCCGTTTAAGCGTCTCCCCTTCTTTCTCACACTTCATAATCACAAACCGCATACAAGCGGGTAAACTTTTATCTCCCCCGCCCGTGTCCGGGCGGGATCTTTTGGAAGGTGGAAGAAGTGATTCCGCCATACCAAGTAGTTCTTCATCCCCCGGGCTCCCCACCCACCATGGAGCCACACATTCGGGACGCCGCACCGCAAACCGGTGCGGTCGCCAGGGCTACCCGAGGGGATATAGCACCCTAGAGGTGGTTGTCTGTTTCGGGTTGGGTCTTTAATGCACGGGCCCACCAAACCCGTACATCTCCGACCGCCCTACGCAGACCCCCACCTCCCTGGCACTCGCCACCGTGAAGCATAACGCCACGGAAGCCGATTGACCGGGAGTGGCTAGCTCCCGGCCGCCCGTTTACAGCGAATCCGGGGCCAAAGAGGGGTATTAGCCCCCAGTCCATACCGGGCATCCGACTCCCGGCTGGGAACCACGGACCTCACCCTCCAGGATCCCCTTCTCCTCCTTACGGGTCTCCGCACACGGCAAACATGCGGGTGGATCGCAGGCCGGGTGGTATGGCCGCACACAGACAGTTGACCCACAAGACTGTCCGGGCTCAACCCTTGTTGGCTCTGGGTTTGTTTTCGGGGTTGTCTCCCCGCCCTTTTAGTCGCCTCTTACGACAAGCAGAGATACTGCGGGAGTATTCTCAATCCCCCTACCCGCAGGGGGAACCCACGACGTGTTGGCGTAGAAGAAAGGCCTCCTGGATGAAGTTATCAACTCTGACCAGGTGGTCGACAGTCGAGCGACCACGTCTGAAACCGCATTGGATGGTGGAGAGAAGGTTTCGGCGCTCCAACCACCAAACGAGACGTTTATTCACCATCCTCTCCATTAGTTTACACAGGCAGCTGGTGAGGGAGATGGGTCTGTAGTTTTTCGGGTCAGCTCTGTCCTTACCCTGTTTTGGAATAGGAACTACGAGAGACTCCCGCCAGGAAGATGGAAAGCTACCCTCACTCCACAGCTGGTTGAGGGAGCGAAGGACGTCCAACAATGCTCTCTCCGGATTATTCCGGAGAAAAGCATTATGGATTTTGTCCATTCCTGCGGCTGTGTCGCCAGATTCGGCAATTGCAGAACGTAGTTCCCAAAGAGTGAACGGGACATTGTAGTCTGCCACCGTCTGTTTTTCGGAGAAGATAGGCGGATGCGATTCGGCTCGTCTCTTAATAGAAAGGAAGTGATCGGCGTATGAGTCGTCGCTGCATGTGCTGGCAAATAGCTCGCCGAAAACTTCGCCAATACCGGCTTGAGACGTCAAGACATTACCGTCAATATTTAGGAACGAGACGCCGGGCTTATGGTGAATTCCCGAGATACGTTTCACCTTGTTCCACACCTGTGCAACGGGTGTTCTGGAGTTGATGCCAGATGCGTACTCCATCCAGGAGACCTTTTTAGCTTCCCTCACTATCTTTCGAGCTTTCGCTCGAAGTCGTCTAAATGCGGCCAGATTAGACGCTGTTGGGAATTTATTGAATATTCGCAATGCCTTCTTGCGTTGGCGAATAGCGTTAGCACAGTCTTCATTCCACCATGGCACTGCAGGTCTGGGGGTGCTTCGCACTGATCGCGGTACACTGCCATTGGCGGACTCGAGAATACTTCTGGTCAGTTTTTCAATGTTAAAAATCCCGTCGCGGCTTTCGTCAAAGGTAAAATTAAAAGTCTTCTTAAAATCTGGCCAATTGGCTCTCCGAATAATCCAGTTACCCGGGCGAATAAAATCTATGCTAAAATTTTCCTCCCTACTAAATAATAGGGGAAAATGGTCGCTCCCACATAAATCATCGTGTACGGACAATTGAAATTTACTAAGCAAGGTGCTCGATGCAATACATAAGTCATTTGAGGAGAATTGACCACTAAAGGAGTTAAAACGTGTGTGTTCCCCATTATTCATTAAAATAAGGTTGAAATCCGTGATAAAATTAGCTAGAATACGACCCCTTCGGTCGCTCTGTGCCCTAGAGCTACCCCAAAGGGTATCGTGGGCATTAAAATCACCTACTAAAACGAAAGGCCTCGGTAGTTGACGGACAAGGGCTTCCAGATTAAAACGAGTCACCGGTGCCCCCTCAGGCAGGTATACGTTGCATAACGTCAATGCCTCTGGGGCATGCACCGTCACTGCGACCGCCTGAAAAGGCGTGTTCAGCTGCACTCGGGAGGTGTAAAGGGCCTCCCGAGTGGCAACTGCCACTCAACCCTGGGCACGTTGGCCACTGGTGTCGTCCAATCTAAAAAAATTAAAACCTTTTAAAATGCCCTTGTCCGTTGTTTTAAAATGAGTTTCTTGCAGGCATATGCAAGACGGGTTAAAATCACGAATTAAAACGATCAGCTCCTCCTTACGCCGATAAAAACCATTGCAGTTCCACTGCAAGATAAAAGCCATAAATATATTTTAAAATAAATAAATACGTTCGAATATATAAAAAGGGGGGTCAGCGTCGAATACGGTGCTTTTTCCCCTTCTGTTTCGCAGGGAGGACTTCAATCTCTGAGGGACTGTCGTCCTCCTCCATTGACTCCACCGGGGGAACTAGCTTGGCTAGTCCGGCGGGGCCAGGGGATGGGGTTTTTTCGCGCTGTTTCAGCGCTGCCCCGGTAGTTGATTTCGTCTGGTTCTTCTTAGGAGAACCAGTAGTGTTGGTGGTGGTGGTGTTTTTCGGTGCCGGATTTGGTGCCTTAGCCGGCTTGGCTACTTCTTTTATTTCAACGATATCTCTATTTGCACTGAACTCAGTCTGCGTTGCTTGTGATGTCTTTGGTATATTTGGGGACGCAACAGACGCAAAAGATTTCGAAAAGACTAGTGCTGCCATTGCCCTGTACCTTTTCCTCGCCTCGAAGTATGGGATTTTATCTATTGTCTTAATTTCCATAACTTTGCGCTCTTCTACCATTTTTGGGCACTTGCGAGAATACGCCGGATGCGTACCCTCGCAGTTCACACAACGTGGTTCCTTGTTGCAGTCCGCACTCTCATGGTCTTCCAGGCCGCAGCGCGGGCAGGTGGTCTTGCCCTCACATCGCGGGGCGATGTGACCGAAGCGCTGGCACTGGAAGCAGCGCATGGGCGCCGGTATGAATGGTCGCACTGGAACCGATTCATAGCCTACGAATACCTTGTCGGGGAGACCATCACGCGCAAATGTTAAAACGACAGAAGTTGAGTTTACGACTTCGCCATTGCGCTTAGTGGTAAGCCGACGAGCATCAGTGACGCCTTGAGATGCCATTTCACTCTTTATCTCGTCGACTTCCACGTACAGTAGGTCGTAATGTGATATTACTCCCCGACAGGTATTAAGAGTACGGTGCAACTCCACTTTCACTGGAATGTCGTGCAGCTTCGTGAGTGACAAGAGTTTTACGCTCTGAACATTATTTGCCGCTTCGATTAACAGGCTTCCGTCACGCAGCTTTTTAGCGGATTTCAGCTCTCCTGGTATTGCAGACGACAGAACTTTACGAATGAGAAAGGGGGACACCCGCTTAAGCGTCTCCCCTTCTTTAACGCACTTCATTATCAAAAACCGCTTGCAAGCGGAAAAACACTTATCTCCCCCGCCCGTATCCGGGCGGGATCTTTTGGAGGGTGGAAGAATTGAATCTGCCATGCCAAATATTACTTCATCCCCCGGGCTCCCCACCCACCATGGAGCCACACATTCGGGACGCCGCACCGCAAACCGGTGCGGTCGCCAGGGCTACCCGAGGGGATATAGCACCCTAGAGGTGGTTGTCTGTTTCGGGTTGGGTCTTTAATGCACGGGCCCACCAAACCCGTACATCTCCGACCGCCCTACGCAGACCCCCACCTCCCTGGCACTCGCCACCGTTAAGCTAAACGCCACGGAAGCCGATTGACCGGGAGTGGCTAGTTCCCGGCCGCCCGTTTACAGCGAATCCGGGGCCGAAGAGGGGTATTGGCCCGTAGTCCATACCGGGCATCCGACACCCGGCTGGGAACCACGGACCTCACCCTCCAGGATCCCCTTCTCCTCCTTACGGGTCTCCGCACACGGCAAACATGCGGGTGGATCGCAGGCCAGGTGGTATGGCCGCACACAGACAGTTGACCCACAAGACTGTCCGGGCTCAACCCTTACCGGCTCTGGGTTTTTTTTCGGGGTTGTCTCCCCGCCCTTTTAGTCGCCTCTTACGACAAGCAGGGTTGCTGCGGGAGTATTCTCAATCCCCCTACCCGCAGGGGGTCTACCTATTCTAACTCTAAAAGTGCGATTGGTTAAAAATTTATTAATGAACATGGGTAAATTGCCCCTAAACCCCCAGTCGTGCATGGACTGTAGGATTCTATACCTCCACGTGGTGTCATATGCTTTCTCAATATCGAAAAAGACAGCTATTACCTGCTGCCGGAGAAGAACTGCCTCTTGGACGAAGTTCTCGATTCTCACGAGGTGATCTATCGTTGATCGGTTCCTTCGAAACCCACATTGTACAGTCGAGAGGAGGTTGCGGCTCTCGAGGCACCACACTAGTCGTTTATTAACCAACCTTTCCATCAATTTGCACATGCAACTTGTTAAAGAAATAGGACGGTAGTGGGATGGATGTGATTTATCTTTCCCTTGTTTGGCTATTGGAACTATTGTGGATTCTCGCCACCACTCAGGGAAGACTTGATCAGCCCATACTTGATTAAGTGTAGATAGCAATTCGGGCAGAGTGCGAGAAGGAAGGTTCCTCAAAAATGAGTTATGTATAAAATCACCACCTGGTGAAGTATCTTTCAGGTCTTCTAGGGCTGACGTCAGCTCCCGCATTGTGAATGGGTTATTATAGGGAGCAGTAGTTCTCCCCTCTTTGAAATTAAGACGGGTCCTTTCGGCCCGGAGCTTTAAGCTCTTAAATGATGGGTGATAACTTTCACTTGAACTAATTGCGGCATAGTATCCGCCAAAGGCTTCCGCAATATCAGAGGGTGACGAAAGAATTGTTCCGTCAAGGCTTAATCCCGAGACTGGAGTGAGACTGTGCTTGCCCATCACCGATTTTATTTTGTTCCATACCTGCGAAGAAGGCGTTCGGTGGTTAATACTTGAGATATATTTCGTCCAAGAGGATTTCTTCGCTTCTCTAATGACTTGTCGTGCCTTAGATAGAAGTCGTCTAAAGGCCGCAAGATTTGTGGAGGTAGGAAATTTGTTAAAAATTCTCAGCACTCGTTTCCTCCTTCGAATAATGTCGGCACAATCCTCGTTCCACCATGGAACTGGAGAGCGATGTGAGGTGCCAGAAGTAGTAGGTATGCTACCTTCCGCGGCTTTGAGAATAGCGTTGGTCATTGTCTCCACATTGCTCGGCGCTGGGGTGTTGGGAGAAAAGGTAAAATGAAATTTCTTTCTAAAATCAGCCCAGTCGGCTTTCTTAATAAGCCAAGACTTTGGCAGGTTGCAAATTCCAGCATTTCCCGTTTTCTCCACTACAAGTGGAAAGTGGTCACTTCCACATAGATCTTCGTGGACTGACATTGTGAAAAGAGGGGCAATACTGCTCGAGCATATAAAAAGATCTATCGAGGAGTATTCTCCTGTGAATGAATTAAAACGCGTCTTCTCATCATTATTTAACACGATTAGGTCGAAATCTGATATTACCTTCTCTATAATTCGCCCTCTTTTGTTGCATTTTTCGGGGGTAGAACCCCAAAGGGTATTATGAGCATTAAAGTCCCCCATAAGGACGAAGGGCCGCGGCAATTGCCCAAGGAGGTCTTCTAGTGCTCTAACGGTCACGGGTGCCCATTCCGGAAGATATATGTTGCAGAATGTAACTTTTTCCGGGACAGCAGTTGTGACTGCAACTGCTTGCAAAGGAGTCTGCAGGTTCACCTGAGAGGTGTAGAGGGCCTCTCTGATGGCCATGGTGACTCCCCCTTGAGCTCTCTGTCCGCTAAGGTCGTCTTTTCGGAAGAGCGTGTAGCCTTTGAGCGTCGCTTTGTCTTTTTCTTTAAAATGCGTTTCCTGCAAAAAAATGCAAGAGGGGTTGAAATTATCTATTAAAATCTGAAGCTCTCCTTTGTGTGTGCAATAGCCGTTAATGTTCCATTGTATACCAAACATTTTAGGGTAAAATAGGTCGCGAGAGTTTCACTTTCGAACTCCTCCGATTTTGCAGAACTTGTTGGAGTTGCTGTTCATCCAGTACATCTTCTTCCATTTCCTCCTCACTTGGAAAGTCAGGAGTGGAGGTCGATTGGGGTGCTATTTCACACTTGCTCGCGTTATTTTTCTTTTGAACCTGGTTGTTTTTGATTTGTGGCTGTATTTTTTTCTGTGGTGCAGCCTTTTTCTCCACCACTGTCAGCTCTTTAGTGTTTGGCTTATGCTGAGATTTTTCCTCGTTCGCATTAGCCGCTGGGGTCTTATTTGAGTAATTTCGGTTGTTGTTGTCATCTTTGCTTCCAGATTTTCCTCCCTTTGACTCTTCCTGGACGACTGTATCCGTTTGTGCTGCGCTGCTGCGCATTACCGGTTTACAGGTAGACGCGAATGATTTAGAAAAGGTAGGCACCCTGGTCCTATATTTCTTGCGGGCTTCGAGAAAAGGGATCTTCTCCGTCACCTTGATCTCCATAATCTTTTTCTCCTCTTGTAACTTTGGACAGTCTCGGGAGTATACAGGATGCGGGCCGTCACAGTTAACACAATGCGAAGGAAACTTACAAACATCGTCCTCGTGTTTTTTCTTCGCGCATTTTGGGCATGTGGGTTCACCCCTACATCTAGGAGCAGTGTGACCAAATTCCTGGCAATTAAAGCAACGCAAAGGGCTGGGGATGAACGGCCGTACGGAATAAGCATTAAACCCTACTTTAACTTTGTCCGGCAGCTTGTCAAGGGCGAACGTGAGTACTATTGACGGGGTGTTTATGATTTCGTTATTTCTTTTGGTGGTAAGCCTACGACAAGAAATGACACCTTGCGGTGCCATTTCTCTCGTTATCTCATCTACGGTGACATATAATAAATCATAACACGAGATAATTCCATCGCAGGTGTTAAGTTTCTTGTGAGTTTCCACAATTACCGGTATGTCATGCAATTTATTCATTGCCAGTAGTTTTTCACTTTGCTGATCATTTGTTGTTTGAATTAACAAGGCTCCATCCCGTAACTTCTTTACAGATTCTAAAGGTCCACTGACTGTAGAGGTTATCACCTTATGAATAAGGAAGGGTGACACCCGATTTGGATTCTCACCATCGGTGGTACATCTCATTATCAAATATTTTCTACACGCACTGACATACTCTCCCCCGCCCTTGTCAGGGCGGGATCTTTTGGAAGGAGGAAGGTTATTGTCCACCATACCATCATAAATTTCATCCCCCGGGCTCCCCACCCACCACGGAGCCACACATTCGGGACGCCGCACCGCAAACCGGTGCGGTCGCCAGGGCTACCCGAGGGGATATAGCACTTCAGGCATGGTTGTCTGCTTCCGGGTTGGTCTCTGGCTACGTGGGTCCTCCAAACCCACGCACCTTCGACGCCCTTCCGCCAGACCCCCATGCTGTCCGTACTCGCCTGCTGAACGCCAATACGAAACAGCTAGCCGATTGATCAGAGGCGGCTACTCCCTGACCTCCCGTTTCAGTGGAGTCCGAGGCCAAAGTGGTGTGTTGCAACCCAGCTTTCAGGGGATCCGACCCCCATCCAGACCGGGAAGCTCAACCACCAGGATCCTCTTTCCCCACCTTACGGGTCTCCACGCACGGCAAACACGCGGGTGAGTCAGTTGGCCAGATGTCGTGGCTGTACTCAGCACAGTAGACTCACATACTGTCCGGAACTGCCCAATTGCACTGTGGGTTTTTTCACGAGGTTGTCTCCTCGGTGGGCTCGGGTCCGTGGGGGCGCTACTCCCCTTAGGAAGAGATCATCCTCTTCCCCCCGTGCGGGGGGTAGTCAGTAGTTAGAGAAGAGAAGGATAAAGCCTTTGGGCAAGGGAGAGCGTGTGCGGAATTATAAGACGTCGGAGAGGGGAAGTCATACTCTCGTGTCCGAAAGGAGTGAGCGAGGGCCGAGCGTAGATAAGACGAGGGTGGTTCGTCGACGGTGTCCGAAGTGATACCGTTAAGTACAAGTAATTTTGCCCTTCACCCCGAACACATCCTCAAATTCGGAAGCTCATTCACTTCAGCGTAGCCCTGGGGAACAGACCGTGAACGATGTGGATAATGGGAATAATAACCATACGTCCCCTACACGCCGGAGGACGGCTAGAGGCGCCGGCCCGCCTCCGGAGGCGGTTAATAGACATCGGGCCGTATGAACTGCATCGGCAGGAGGGAGGCTACCTTCTGAGGATGGAGGCAGCGCCGGAGGAGGAGGCCAAGGATCGCTTCCTCAAGGTCCTGCGGGCCCTCAGCGCCCTCGGAGTAGTACACATGGTGGTAGGCGATCCCGCGGGTCCTCCGTCTTCCCCCCCCAGCACGGCGATCTAACCCCCCCCCCTCCCGACGGCCCAGCCGCGGCCGCCTAAGGATGCTGCGGGAAACGTGTTGTGAGTGTGTGATGGTGGTATGGTAACTTGTGAAGGGATGGACTAGGAAGGACATATGTGCTTCAGAAGGACAACATAGAATATGTAAGGGCTGGCCAAGTCCCTTGAGTGTGCTTATGCATTTCCATGTATGTTGTAGCTGGAGGGAACCAGCGTCACTATGTCCGTTTAACAAGTGGAGCACAGCCACAAATGGGTTTTTTATATTTTTTAATAAATGTTTAGTTCATTATCTGTGCTCTGGAGAGTGTGAGTTTAATAATCCTTCCTACCGTGTGAATATTCCAATGTACTCAATTAGTAAAATAATTGATCATTACAGAATTGGTTGGCCGTGTAAGATGTCGGGATGTTACTTAAATTGAAGAATTCACCCCGACTAATGAACCTCTAACTTTCAGTAAATTTGTAATTTTGCAATAATTGCACTGATAATTATGTCCAAATGTACCTTTAACTTGCAGAGATTTGGTTAAAAATATGTAATAATTGCTATTGATATTTTGATGTACGTTGACGGGTGCACAGGCAACTCTCTCTCAAAAGGAAATAATAATATGAAACAACGCTCGCGCGGGAGTTATGGAAAAAAAATGTAGTCAGCCCAGTCGGGGCAGACTAATTTTAGTGGGGTGGGAGTGTTGTAATATCCCGCGTAAAGGGGATCCATCCATGGTAATATTCCGCGTAATGGGATATTTCGAGCGTAAGGCAGAGGAGATGCATTCCAAGTTTTCCGCGAGCTTCCAAAATTTCCTTTCACTATCTCTCCCCCTCCCCCTGGTCGCCTGCTTCCGCTTCATCCTCGGGTCTGTGATGCGGTGGTGACGCGGTGGTGACCCAGCAGCGCGTGAGATGGCAAAGTCCTCCAGGCCAGAGTACTTCCTTCCTTCCGTTCCACCCCTCCTCCGTTCCCCTCCTCGGACGGTAGCCGTCGCCCGCCGGTGACGAGGCACGCGGGCTGGCGCGGGGCAAGGTCCGTAAATATACACGGACCTTGGCGCGGGGCGCAGGATGGGCAAAGGGCGCTGCCCACGAGTCTTGCCGCCGTCCACCTGACCCACCCCTCGCGGGCATCCTCCCCTCACGTGAACACCAGGGAGCCAAAGGGCGCCTGGAACGTTCGAGAGAAGCCTTGTTCCCCTCCTTTCCCTCTTGCTTCTCTCCCCTCCATTGACGGCACTCCTTCCGCCAACGCTCCTCCTCGGCGAGAATAAAAGGGAAAGTGATCTGGGAGAGTGGCTCTTTGGGAGACTTTTGGGCGTCTTTCATCTTGTCGTCGATTGTTACTCCTTGTCGGCCGCGAAACTCGGTCCGCGGAGCGCGAACTCTTTTCGAGAGGAGCAGGACACTTGGCGGAGCGAAGTCGGAGATTACGGAAGACTAATCAGCAGAGAGAGAGAGCTGTGCGCCCGGCGATCATGTAAGAAATAAACACTCGATATTTTGGTGGGAATGAGGTCTCTCATTTCGCTGATTTAACCCCCTGTATCCACTGCAGCACTGGCAGTGAATTTCGGAACGCGCCCAGAGAAGAACTTCAAGCTCGGCGCGATATCATTTCGCTTGTTTTCTGCTTTCGCTGCTCGACCGATAGGCGACGCCACCAGTTACTACTCACGTCAAGGTCCGTCCGTCCGATATAGACGGACCTTGCTCACGTGACCCACGCCAAACCACGCACACCGACGCTCACTATCTGACCAGCTAGTGACCCTAGTGCTACACAGTTCGCGAAGCCCAGCGTAGTTGTTCTGTCTGTTAAATTTTGCCTTGCCAGAAGCCAGAATTGTGAACAATTGTTCAACTAACATAAGCAATTTTACGTGGTGGTAGAATTCATCGGGGAAAAGAGGAACACTGCCAGTGTTCACAGCAACGCCGATTTGGTGGACTTCAACACTTATGCCTGACAAAAATATGCCTGTTAGCCGCATGGTCTAAGTGCGAGGCGTTGTGAGGAGCAAAGAGGTGCAGGAACTTCAAGGAGCGGTGATTTTTCAGTCTTGTAAGTACATTTGATATATTTCATTAATTTTCTACGCTTATTTTCTAGTTCTGTTTATTCTGTGATTTATCAGAGGAAGGTGTATCCGACGTGCATTATATGAACGTTTTCATGCTTTCAGTGTCCAGGCCGGAGTGCGTTTCCGTTTTGGAAACCTAACTAAAAACGCGCGAAGTATGCAAGCCTGGTGAAGGCAAGCGGCCTTAAATAAAGAAGCAGGTTTCCGACGAATTGTGGGAGGAGGAGGAAAGAAGTGAAAGGCAAAACTTTCAAAGGAAGAAGTTCAAGGTATTTTAGTAAAATAGGAACTATATTGGCTAAAGATCCGATAGGTTAGAGTAAATCCGAATGGCTAGGAGATAAGATGTCTGTTACCTACTTCTCATCTACCTTCCTGCTCCTCGGATTAGCACTTATCATAGGTTTGGTTGTAGTGGGCTTATTTCCAGTTTGCCTCGCGTGTATATCGTGAGTAAAGGTGAACGTTGGGTGTTAATTCACTGTTGTTATCAGATCATTTATCCCTTAGAATTAGTTCTTTTCATGTTAATCATCCTGAAACACCGCTAACCTCTGAGACCGAAGACGACGAAGGAAAAATGGCGAATATGCCAACAAGGGAGGAGTTGTTGAGGAAAAACGCGCAACTCCGCAAAGAGGTGGGGAAGTGTAAACGCCAGAGGGATGAAACCTTTGGTATGACTGGTTACAGGATCAAAAAAGTTCAAAAATGCTTTAATGACAAAAAATAAAGGCGTGGGGGTTACATAAGATCACAAATGCAGTCAAAATGACCGCACCGCCGTTTGTGTTAACCATCGAATAATAAATTTTATTTCATTTTTTAATATTTAATTGAATATACTAATCCCTACACATAGCCTCGGGAACACATTTATAATTTGGAATCCCATGAGTCCATTACTCAGGGATTACCTCTATTTGGGCATTGTTCTTCATTTAAATACATTATACCTCATTTCCTCCTTAAATTAGCTTCCCGATCACTCCTATCTTCGGAAATATTCACTTGAAGTCAATTTGTGGTTCACCTTAACTCATGCACTAATTGTTATTTTTTTCAGCATTTGTCCACCAGGCATGTGCGGAAAAGGGTGGAGGCCCCGTGACGAACGCCGACCTCGTAGCTGCAATGGGTCGGCGTTTGAACGAATTTAACAAAAGCGTCACCACCACTACTGGTTCACCTAAGAAGAACCAAACAAAATCAACACCGGGGTAGCGCTGAAACAGCGCGAAAAAACGCCATCCTCCGGCCCCTCCGGTCTAGCTAAGCCACTACCACAGGAGTCGATGGAGGAGGACGAGAGTCTTTCGGAGATTGAAAGTCCTCCTCGCCAAACAAAAGGGGAAGAAGCACCGTATTCGGCGCTGATTCTTCTACTTTTTACATTATTTATTTATTTTATATATGGGTCATTCCACCCAAATTCGACCAGGTGATTGCCCTTGGGGTAATCGATTTCGACCAAATTTGGCAGATCGTCTTCATTTGATTACAAAACAAAAACCCCAAAGCCATTTCGTAATACATGCAACGGTTTACGAGATATTACAATGTTGTAAAACTAGAATTTTACAAAAGCGTCTTCGCGTTTGACGGCATATCTCCGGAAATAAGGAAGATAAAAATACATGCAATGACTCATTTTGAAGGTCTTGAATTGAAAAAGATAATTATTAGATTCTTTTATAAAATTTAAACAATTAAATAAAGTTTATAACAAATTCAATTTTTCAAATCGCTTTTTGACGATGTAGCTATGCCTTCGATTTTCCTCATTTTTTTATATGTTGTAGATACAACCCTTCTCTACAAGCTTAAAAAATTTGGTAGGGGTAATATTTCATTTAAGAAAGAAAAAAAAATTGAGTGAAGGTGTAACGCTGGCCTCCCGCCGCACAGTGGGACAGGATCGCTAAAAGTTGGCCAACAATGTAGAAATGAAGTTACATTGTTGGGAATTTTTAGTGTTTGGTTGGATGGAGGAATGTTTGATGAATCAGAAAACGGCACTGGTAAGTACATTGTTGCGTACCCGTTCGATTTACATAGACGAATACTCAGTGCAACGCAAGCAGCCTTCGACACGCGAAGATTCGAACCAGCGAAGCGCTTATTTGAAAGAGACTTTACCGTTCGCCAGGACTACTGGTAGTCATTGTACAACATGGAAACATCGCCGGAAAGTAAGTACTATCAACGTATAAAACACAAATATTTCCATAAGATACGTTATTATTTTTAATTTGCTCTTTTTAAACTTGAAATTTGGGCAAATATCAGAAAGAAATTTTTTTAAAAAGCATGACAAATACAGTATTGCCGGGAGGTGCCCGACGTTTTAATTTAGTTTACACTAAAGATAACTATTTTCGCTAGTGTGGAGTTTAAAAAAAAGTTTTACATGTTCCCCCATTCAAAAGTTATGTGTAGCTAAAGAGAGCGCCGATACCAATCTCAGGGGAAATTTTCCAACCTTGCAGTTGTCGAGCTTCGTGGTGGACAGATACACGGGATCATTGGCGAGGCTGGACAAATCCTATTGAAGCGAATTGACATTTTTTGGTTGCTGAGAGCGAATCTGCTTCGACATAGTGCATCCTCTGCATACACAGTTATCGAGGAACATGTCTCAAAAACATTAAAAAGTTCGTTTCTTTTGCCTGAAAGTATTAAGCCATCAATACGTAGGGTAGTTGCAGGCATCCAAGCGAGGTGGAAAAAGGCAAATAGTAATGAGCAGAGATTTCTTTGCAAAAGCAAAGAGTGGTTACAAACTATTGTCGTTTTATCCACCGGTGAAACCCACGAAAATAACTCTCATTCCACTTGTCAAACGACCGAGTTTTCCTCTGTCAGCGGCAGAACGAAACGTCGACGCACTGAACATATAAGATCGACATCCTGCTCTAATGAGTTGGCTTATGCAACGCAAATGAGCCTCAGATCTGATGGCAGAACTGATGCAGCTGCAGTGATAAAGGATGTGGTCTTTGGAACGCCAACTAGAGCTAAAAAATATAGACGGAGCATTACCTCTTCGTCTCCTCGCGCCATAACTAGCGATCGTGCACTGCAGTTGATGTTGGATGTCAAGGTAGCATTTAAACTTTTCCTAACCATGATTGATGGTAAAGTCTGTAACGCTATCACCGATACTTCTTCCAGCCAAAGATGTCACTTATGTGGATCGACATCAAAATATTTCAACGATGTTGATAAAATTTTGACTCGAACGATTGAGGCCCAACATTTGCAATATGGCATGTCCACGCTGCATGCTTGGATTAGGATGTACGAGTGCTGCTTACACTTAGCCTATAAATTGCCAGTTAAAAAGTGGCAAGTTGGGAAAAATGATCCCATGTATTCAGTCGTGGAAAGTACAAAAAAGTGTATTCAAGATCGTTTCCAACGAGAACTGGGATTAACAGTGGACAAGGCGAAGCAAGGTTCGGGAAATACAAATGACGGAAATACCGCCCGTCGCTTTTTCGAAAAGATTGATGAGACATGTGCAATTACCGGATTAAACTACGAGCTGGTAAATCGTTTTCGTATTGTGCTACAAACATTGTCATGTGGCTTTGCAATAAATTCAGACATGTTCAATGATTTTGCTATAGAAACTGCTCGTAGATTTGTAGCTGTGTACCCTTGGTACTACATGCCGACAACAGTACACAAACTACTGTTGCACGGGAAGGCTATCATAGAACAATCTGTCTTGCCGATTGGCCAGATGTCAGAGGAGGCTCAGGAAGCTTCAAATAAGTACATCAAAGAATTTAGACGCTATTTCTCAAGGAAATTTTCGAGAAGAAAACAATGGAAGACGTTTTCTTCCGACTCATGGCGCATTCAGATCCCTATATTTCAAGCAGAAGAAAACGGCATCAGAAAAATTTACACTATATCCCCTGAATCAAAAGCGCTGCTTCTATCCCCAACTATGGATTCACGTCAATCGAGCGGTTCAGAGTTAAACGATGCAGACGCTTTTCTGTCAACTTCGTCAGATTCTGATAATGAATAAGACCGCTTATTTCGGCGTGCAGGTTGTTCATAAATGTTGTTTATGCATACATTTTTTTAACCTTTCCTGTGTTTGTTTTGTTTTATTTTATATGTATGGTACTTAACATATGCATATTAGCATGTAATGTTATGAACATTTTGTGCATTAGTAAATACTATGTGTATTATATATCTTATAGTACAGTAAAAATTTTAGAGGATGTGATTATTGATGACATACTAGGCTGTGAGTGTGTAGTTGAGTGCATTTGATTTCATGTGACCAAAGAAAAGAATTTCATTGGGAGGTATTTGTGACCACCAGTCAAAGTAATGTACGACATGTTCTTTTTTTACATAAAAATATTTTCCATGATGCAATAAATCAATATGACTTCAAGTCGTAATAGCTTCGGAAATCAATGTAAATTGGGAAAAAATGTAACAATTTCGAGCTATTTGATTTTATAAGGTTTTATCATATTTGTGATATAGGATTTTTATTTTGATGATTAATATATTTTGGCGTAATGCATTACTCTCAGTGGCATCAAAAACCACTGACATCCGAATTTCATTTTGTCTGGTAAGTTGTATTTGTCATGACCATCAAATGGGTTTCCTTTTCCACTATTCATCACTGTTGAAATCTTATACGTTGAATAACTTTGCTTAATGGATTGACGTAACATCTTCAACAATGGCCATTTGTTTGTTTACTGGATTGTTTAAACAAAAATGATGATGAAGTCAAAGATCCAAACTGCGAAGCAAGCAGACTGGATATACTAATGATTATATTTCAGTATTTAATAAATTGTTCAAATGAATTGTTTAAATAATTTGTTACGAAAAATGATAATCAGAGATGTGGAAGTAATGCCATTAAATTGGGTTACCATTGATCTAAAATATTAAAGAACAAATATTAGTATATTACTTTGTTTTCAGTTGGCTTCATTCAGTAGTTTAAATAATTGCAGCGCTAACAATAATAATATTATAACTACAGGAAAAATAACATCAAATTCGGATTCAGTGGCTCAAGAACTTTTAAGATCTATGAATGATGTTGATAAATTACTATAAACAACGTTGTTATAACATTTGGCCAGCTTTTTTCGATTTGGAACCACTGTGCGCCGCGGCGGCGTCCGGCTCTCGCGCCGAACTTTCAGTAGTCGGTTCTCCAGATCTCATCAGCGCGCTTCCTTTGCTATCCTCTTTTCGCCAATTTTAACTGCATACCGACCCCTTGATTCTCTTTACCCTTGTCATTCGCCATTTGCTTCCCACTGAAGTGACCGCCGCTTTAGAATCCAGGATTAGCGACAACATGCTTAACAGTGGGTGCGACCATGGGCCCACCAGCGGCCATGCTCGGAGGACAATAGACAAACCTCGCTCCGTCTTAGACCTCCAATGCTACTTTCCTCTCTTCCCCTATCCCATTTTCCTCGCATACCCTTTATTATGTTCTGAGAAACATCTTTGTAAGTATTGCTCCCAGTAGCCGTCGCCCACCCTCACACATTCACATATTAACCCCTGGTAAAAAACAACGGTAAATACGGGTAGCCACCCATGAAAATGTTTTTTCCCTCACAACCTATCTCATTTGCAAGCAATTCGTCAGTTGTCGCCTGTCCTCCGTCAGTTACATTACAAAACACTCCTTGGTCTCGCTTTTCAAGTGCGCGCGTTTCAGTGCGAGTAAATGTTCTTCGGACTGTAGCCGTTGATTATGAAGTGTTCCGTTGGTGATGCGTTAAACGAGAAATGTTCGAGTGATACAGTATTGAGAAGTTTTCGCAGCTATTCTACTCGTGAAATTGAGTTAATCAAATTGAGAAGTGGTGTGGATGCTGTCCTCAGTGTGTGCAACCGTCATTGTAAGGATTATTTACTGTTCTACGAGGTTCGTCAAAAGCAGTGCTGCAATCCCTTGAATTTGCACAGAAACATTCGCTCGATTAAATTGTGGACAATTACAAGGGAGTTCCAAGATTCCTATCATGACTTAGTGCCTGTTGTAATAGAGGGTAGAAAACTCTGTGTTCAATGTAAAGTGGGTGTGAAAAAATTGATCAAGCCAGAAAATGTTGCCGAAAAGAACAGTTCAGGTTGCTCTCAACATGAGCCAGAAAGTCAGTCTGAGCAAGCGACAAATGACGATTATCTGAGTAGGGTTTATGGTGCAGCAGGACCTTCAACCAGTGCTACATTCACCATTAAATCTCAAGGTTCTCAGTCAGAGTCATCAGTTAGTTCCATGAAAGATAGCGGGACTGATGAAACAAATGGAAGTCAGTACACTCCAGGAAAAGAAATTCGCTTGGGAAAACTGAACGAGACCTTAAAATCCCTGGATCAAACACCTATAACAACGAAAAAATTGCACAGATCAAGAAAATATCCGGCGAAGAAATTAAAAGTAGCCACCTCTGCTTTGAGATTATCTCTTCAAAGGGTTACTGGTGGGATGGTGGACATTCAAGAAGATATCCCTGAACAAGAAGATCACTTCCACCAAGCTGGCAAGGAAATGATTATGCAGCTGAAGAATAAGTTCCTCAACGCTACGAAAATTAGTGACAAAATTTTAATCTTATCTGTCCTACCTAAATCTTGGAGTGTTTCAAAGATAAAGCAGGAGTTTCACACATCGACGTATTTGGTTAAAAAGATGAAAAAATACGTATCTGAGCAAGGAATTCTATGTTCTGCGAACGCGAGACGAAGCAAATACCTCTCAAATGATACTAAACTGAAGGTGATAGAGTTCTACCGTGAACCAGATATTAGTAGAGAAATGGCGGGTAAAAAAGAGTGTAAGAGTGTGAAGGAGGGAAATTTGCGTGTAGTTAAGCAGAAAAGGTTAATTCTTTGTAATTTGAGGGAAGCCTATGAAGCTTTTAAAGAGAAAAATCCTTATTTAAAGATTGGTTTCTCCAAATTTGCGGATTTGAGGCCTCCTGAGTGCGTGTTGGCTGGTGAACCTGGCACTCACACCACATGCGTCTGCATGATCCACCAGAATTACAAGTTGCAATACCTCGGGGCTGGATTAGAGCAAATAAAATCGGATAACGGAGAAAAATTGTTCAAAACCTATCGGGATTGCCTGAAATTCTCACTCTGTCGCCCTCCGTCAGAAATGTGCGTTATGGGTGAGTGCTCAGATACACTACCGCGAGAAGAGGACGAAAACGGTGATGACGTCGTCAGAAAATGTGGGAGTACAGACAGTATGACAACAATTATTTCAGAGTACTTCAGGGAAAACTGTATGGATGAAGTTCGTTTCAAGCAATGGACTCATGAAAATCGTTTTACATTAACTACACAGGTCAAGGACGTAGATAGTTTTTGTGAGGCTTTCGCTGAGAATACCACCAAAGTAAGAAGGCATGACTACATCGCTCGCATGCAAACTGCATTTTATTTGAAAGTCAGAGACAATCTGAAATTGCGAGAAGTTGTCGTTGTGGCCGATTTTTCCGAGAATTTTTCATTTCTTCACCAAGATGCAGTGCAAGGGGTCCATTGGTGTAACGATCAGGCTACAGTACATCCATTTGCATGTTACAGCAAAAAAATACCAGCGATGAAGTCACACCTTTCAGTTTGGTTATTATTTCAGACTGTATGGAACATAACGTGAGTGCATTCTATACGTTTCAAGGGAAATTGATAACTTTTCTTCGAAGAAGGGATCAATATCTAAGTAAAATAATTTACTTTTCCGACGGTGCTGTGGCTCAATATAAGAACCGCTACAGCATGCTGAATCTATTACATCACCAAGAGGATTTCGGAGTTGATGCTGAATGGCATTTCTATGCAACATCGCACGGAAAGGGCCCGAGTGACGGACTAGGAGGGACGCTGAAACGATTAGCAACACGTGCCAGTCTGCAGCACCCGTATGGTGAACACATACAGACTCCTGAGGAGCTATACAAATGGGCAAAATCAAACGTGAAAGGGATGGACTTTGAGTTTGTAACCAACGAGCAAGTGAACGAGGAAAAGAAGAAGCTGGTGAGAAGATTCCGGGAGGCACCTGCTGTGGAAGGTATACGATCTTTCCATGCGGCTATTCCACAATCCAGAAAAGACTTATTATTGAAAAGTCTCTCCCAAGCATCCGAGGGAATTACTTTCCACTTCTCTGATGCTGATTTGGTGTGTTTGGAGGAGAGTACAGATGTTTTACAAGGTCCAGTGAGAAGGTGAGTACATTTCGCACCCGGAATTGACTAGGCAATATTAATTCCATGGCTAAATCTAACTTTCATCTTTTAGGTCTGCAGCTAAGAAGAAATCACCCTCGGTGATTTAAACAGCCAGCACAGCAATGTTTCATCAGAGAAAACAAAAGGATACATGAGTTTCCGGCCATTTAAGCAGCTCTAATTAATCCTGCAATTGTTTTCTAAGCACTTGCTTTAAATAACTAAAGGGAAAAATGATGGAACGATATGCATACAAGCTAAATACTCTAACTTAAATAATGTATGCTTACTTTCAATTTCAATTAAAATTTAATTTAATTTAAAGGAAAAATCAGTAACTATGGTTATTTAGATACAAAATTTAATTTAAATGTGACATTTAAAAAAAAAATATAGAGATTTATAAAATTAATTTGAAATAAAGAAATGTTGATTTGAAAAAGTTCAACTTCATGCCAACCATAAACTATTGTTTCAGAAAATTGAGAAAATACACGTTTGTTCCCACTCACGTGAGGAAACGTTTTTCATGCATTATAGTAATAGAGTTTACAGTTCAATACTTCAGGAGAGAGGGGAAAACGTGGTGATGACTGAGGGCAAAAGAGTCCAGAAAGGCAATCGTTTCTTAAAGGAAACAAATATTCCGTTGAATGGCAAGCATGGGTGGCTACCCGCCTTTACCGTTGTTTTTTACCAGGGGTTAATATGTGAATGTGTGAGGGTGGGCGACGGCTACTGGGAGCAATACTTACAAAGATGTTTCTCAGAACATAATAAAGGGTATGCGAGGAAAATGGGATAGGGGAAGAGAGGAAAGTAGCATTGGAGGTCTAAGACGGAGCGAGGTTTGTCTATTGTCCTCCGCGCACGGCCGCTGGTGGGCCCATGGTCGCCCCCGCTGTTAAGCATGTTGTCGCTAATCCTGGATTCTAAAGCGGCGGTCACTTCAGTGGGAAGCAAATGGCGAATGACAAGGGTAAAGAGAATCAAGGGGTCGGTATGCAGTTAAAATTGGCGAAAAGAGGATAGCAAAGGAAGCGCGCTGATGAGATCTGGAGAACCGACTACTGAAAGTTCGGCGCGAGAGCCGGACGCCGCCGCGGCGGGAGGCCAGCGTTACGCCTTCACTCAATTTTTTTTTTCTTTCTTAAATGAAATATTACCCCTACCAAATTTTTTAAGCTTGTAGAGAAGGGTTGTATCTACAACATATAAAAAAATGAGGAAAATCGAACGCATAGCTACATCGTCAAAAATCGATTTGAAAAATTGAATTTGTTATAAACTTTATTTAATTGTTTAAATTTTATAAAAGAATCTAATAATTATCTTTTTCAATTCAAGACCTTCAAAATGAGTCATTGCATGTATTTTTATCTTCCTTATTTCCGGAGATATGCCGTCAAACGCGAAGACGCTTTAGTAATATTCTAGTTTTACAACATTGTAATATCTCGTAAACCGTTGCATGTATTACAAAATGGCTTTGGGGTTTTTGTTTTGTAATCAAATGAAGACGATCTGCCAAATTTGGTCGAAATCGATTACCCCAAGGGTCAATTTTGCCAAATATCTGGTCGAACTTGGGTGGAATGACCCATATATATTTATGGCTCATATACTACAGTGGAACTGTAATGGTTTTTATAGGCGTAAGGAGGAGCTGACCGTTTTAATTCGTGATTTTAACCCCTCTAGTATACGTCTGCAAGAGACCCATTTTCACAGTACGGACAAGGGTATTTTTAATGGTTTTAACGTGTTTAGCTGGGACGACACCAGTGGCCAACGTGCCAGGGTGGAATGGCGGCTGCCACTCGGGAGTCCCTTTACACCTCCCGAGTGCAGCTGAACACGCCTTTCAAGGCGGTCGCAGTGACGGTGCATGCCCCGGTGGCAGTGACGTTATGTAACGTTTACTTGCCGGAGGGAGCACCGGTCACTCGATCCAATTTAGAAGCCCTTGTTCGTATGTTGCTCATACCTTTTATTTTATCTGGCGATTTTTACGCTCATGATACCCTCTGGAGTGGTTCGCGTTCAATGTGACCGTATGGTATCAAATTTTATTACTGATTGTAACGGGTTTTGCCCGTAGTAGCCCAAACCTTCAGTATGCCCAAATCAATGAATTGCACTACTAGGCCTGCAGTTCCCTGGTGGAACGATGAATGCGCTGAAGCGATTCGTAAAGGCAATAAGGCGTTACGAATTTTTAACAAGTTCCCCACTGGGACAAATCTGTCCTCCTAGGTAGTAGGTAGGTAGGTTTAAAACTTGTAGGGTGCGTCGACGGCTAGGTCATTTTGCACCACTACGCATTCTTAGTAGTAAAATTTATAAATGTAACAGTAATAATAATAAAGTCCTCCTTCAGGCGCCTCAGAGCAAAAGCTCGAAAGATGGTGAAGGAGGCAAAAAATGCATCCTGGATTAAATATGTATCCAGTGTTAACTGTAGAACACCCCTAGCACAGGTATGGAACAAGGTTGGACGAATTTCGGGAAACCACAATCAGCTCAGCGTCTCATTCTTCAATATCGGTGGTAATGTACTTACATCTCCGTCGGCTATTAGCGAGGTTTTTGGGTAGTCATTCACTAGCGCATAGAGCGACGACATCTATGAGGAAGAGTTCCTACATATCAAGACGCGCATTGAATCTCAGGAACTTATCTTTACTGAGAAGCGGTGGACGGCAGACTATAATATCCCTTCCTGCCTTTGGGAACTACGTTCTGCCATTGCAGACTCCCGCGACTCGGCCTCAGGAATGGACGACATTTATAATGCGTTTCTCTGGAATATTCCGGAGAGGGCAATGGTGGAAGTCCTTCGCTCCCTCAACCAACTCTGGGCTAGGGTAGCTTTCCACCCTCCTGGCGGCAGTCCACAGTAGTCCCTATTCTCAAGCAAGGTAAAGATAGAGCTGATCCGACTAATTATAGACCCATCTCCCTCACTAGTTGCCTGTGAAAGGCAATGGAGAGAATGGTAAATCGGCGTCTTGTTTGGTGGTTGGAGCGTCGAAACCTTCTTTCCAATATTCAATGCGGCTTTAGACGTAGCCGATCGACCGTTGACCACCTGGTTAGAGCCGACAATTTCTTCCAGGAGGCCTTTCTTCTCCGTCAACACGTCGTGGCTGTCTTCTTCGACATGGAGAAGGAATACGACCGAGTGTGGCGGCATAAGATTTTTATGACTCTAGATGAGTGGGGACTGAGGGGCTACCTATTCTTATTAAGAATTTTTTAAATCGTGTTTTCCTGTTATCCGGTAGATGTCATGATCAGAATACAAATTGGGTGCCAAAATATTCGCTGCGGTACCACACTTGCTCGCCATCTTCAAAGCGTTCAAAACCATCGAAACTTGTTCTTGCGTCTTAAGTTTCCTGCAACTATGTCTTCATCAAAAAGTTTGGAAGGACACGGGTGAGTAAAATTCTACGTTGGTATTTCTTACTTAGAAATATTTTCCTCTGTTAAGCTGCTGCAACTTTTCCTACTTTTTCCTACTTTTAATCCCTACTGGGGAGAATGGTGAATATTATGCGGCTGAGGCGCTTCATCGTCGATGTATGTAGCGCTTATTAGTAGTAGCAATTTGGTTTTACAGGGTGCGTCGACATCGAGGTCGTTTTGCACTACTACTATCTTTATGTTAGCGAAAGTGTTGTTGTCAGCTTTTGTCACCGTTACCTTAAAAAAGTTAGAAAAGTGACAGGAAATCTGACTTTTGTTTCAAATAGATTATAAAACCATAGATTATAAAATTATTTAAAATTAAATATCTAATATCATTGTAGTGCTTATTTCTTATATTTATGATTACAATGTCTGGGTTTTTCTGTTATAATGTGATCGTCATCATCAGTCTTACAGCATCAGAATGGCGAATTGCTGAGTTTCTGCCGCATAGGATGTATGAAAATATAACCGTTATTGCCATTTCATTTAGATGGCTTGTAAAATCATCTAGGAAAGACATCACAGGACACCATGTTGAGGATGGTATTGTAATGGACCCACCAGAGCTGGGGTAAAGCTGATATCGACAAGGCATTTTCATTAGAAAGACGGTCTAATTCAGGATGAATTAAAAAAGATATAGTACTTTAATGGAAGTAAATTGCCAACGATAAAATTTTTGTGAGCCATTCCCTCCTCTTGGATATTGTTCGCGCTTTTTTGATTTAGCGCCTTACTAAATTCTCAAACTGACCCTAAGGTGGCCTTTGTCCTCCGCGCATCTGTTTGGCGCAGGGCTAACTGGCTGTCTCGAGCCGGCTGCCCGGTCTCTCTCTCTTGCTCACGATGACTTGACCAAACAACTTCTCTTTTTTCGCATCTCGCCTGTCCTCGGTGAATACAGTCCACTTCTACTTGTGATATTAAACTATTAACAAAGGAGCTAACGTGCCTTTTTATCTTAAGTACCGAACATTCTGGTCCTTCGGGCCGGATCCGAGATCGCGAATTGAGAAGTTGATCTTACTTAAAAGTATTTTTTCTACTTTGTGCAACGAAATTGAATTTTCTGAAAGTCTTGACTTCCAAAAACCCACTTGAGTTTCCGGTGTTCTGGTTCCTGTGTCTACGACTAAAATTCAACCTTTCGCACTACGCAACGGTGAGCCTTAGCTTGTGACTCTCGGTAAGAACATTCCTCTCCAGTGATTTGACTTTCAACTGCATATATTTTGCTGTTTTTTTATAGAAGAGTGAACTTCTCATCAGAACTTTAATCTCTTGACTTTGTGCGAGAAAGTGTTTGGTCTTTCAGCCTGAACTGCATTTTAGTGGGACCTGGGTGTTTCCTTTCACTGTCAAACTCTGGTAGGGTTCCTATTATACGGCTATGTTCCATTCATTCTTACGCGATGCCTGCGGAAATAGAGAAATTAATTCAAGCTCAGTATAAGAGAGGTGAATTGATTGCAAGATTTTGGACTAATACTTTGAAACGTGGACTGGAAAATCTCACAGTTACTCTATCAGAACAGCGGAAAGCATTGATCACATCGTATTGGGAAGATTTCTTGTCCAAGCATTACCTAGTGCTGGAGGATCCAGAAGTAGCTAAGGCGAACTATGATACTAACGATTTCTTCTCGCAAATAGAAGAGAATTATATTGACGCGTGTTCTAACATAGCCGAGTGTATCAATTAATTAAGTGCCTCCACTGAGTCTAATAGCGGTGCACGAGGTGAAAGTCTACGTAGAATTTTCCAATGTGCATAAGTTACTTTATTTGAAAACTCATTTACGCGGAAGCGCAGCAGAGGTCATTGAGAATACTCATGTTACGAGTTCTAACTACCAGGGTGCATGGGACGACCTTGAGAGACGCTATGGGAGTAAACGAATTCTTTCCAACCTCCACATGAGAAGTTTATTTGACTTCTCACCTGTACAAAAGCAAACTCCAACTGAACTTAAAAGGGTGTTAGATCAGTTTCGTCAGACAGTAAGAGCCTTTCAGAATTCGGGAAAATCTATCGAACAATGGGACGAATGGTTCGTTTTTCTTCTTTCAAGAAAATTAGATTCGACTACGCGTCTTATGTGGGAATTGTCATTGACAGACATGTTTTCGATTCCGAAATTTACAACCCTTTCAAATTTTTTGGAGAATAGAATTCATGCTTTGACCGCTTCAAAGGATTTAGATACGGCAAATCGTTCTCCGTCCAACCGCGAAGCGAAGCGTGATTGGCTTCCGTGAAGGCCATACCACCGTGCAACAGTTAGTCCAGACAACAGACTTCATCACGGACACCTACAACAGGAAGCTGCTTGCTGCCGGAGCATTCTTCGATATTTCGAAGGCATCAATCGCTTCTGGCACCAGGCTCTCCTGTTGAAGATGACTGGACTGCGGCTTCCTGACTGGACTGCGGCTTCCTGACTGGATCGTCCGGATCATCCGATCCTACCTGCAGGACCGTACGCTGGCTCGGGACAGACTCTGGGATCCGACCCATTACTGCTGGTGTATTGCAGGGCTCAGTACTGGGCCCAATACTCTAACATCTTCGCTCATGACATCCCGAGGAAACATGGGTGGAACGCGATTCTGTCACGAAAATGTCATTCATTTTACCAGGGAAATTTCAAACTGACAACTTGGAGGGTCGTTTTAGTTTATACAGACAAATAAGTGGTAGTAACTATATAAATGTCATTCATTTTACCAGGGAAATTTCAAACTGACAACTTGGAGGGTCGTTTTAGTTTGTACAGACAAATAAGTGGTAGTAACTACCACATATCTGTAAGGCAGTTATATGAGTGTGAAAATAAGCTCAGGGTGCAAGAGAACAAGAGATTGGGAATACTGTCCAAAAAGAGGGATAGGATAACCATTACAGAAATTAGTTTTGATAGTAATTATGAAGGCATGGAGGAGAACATTGAAGGTGACTCCAATTTTGAAGTAAACATAGGAGATGATGACATTGTGGAAGTAGAGAGGTTGTTGCCTGTACTAGCATACATTGCTGGGTATTGTGTGTTTTGTGCCGTGAGAAAACTACGTAGTGATGCGTGTAAGGAAGTCCTAACTGTGGAGAAGGACCTTCATTTCGATAGTGCCTTCAGTTACATCATTGAATTGGATCGAGGTCAGTTGTGTCCTTGGCCAAATGTGGTTAATCTCATTTTATATAATTATTTAATAATTGTGAAACTGTGTGGTAGTGAGGAATAAGAGTAAAGGTTTCCTCTCAAAGGCTACTGGCTGTAGGTCTAACTGAGAAGTTGGTAGATTGTGAAAACCTTTTCTTGGATACGTGTCCTTGGGATTGCTGTTGTGGTCCTCCACAAACATTTTTTTGAATAATTACTGTAAAAAAGAAATGATTCAGAACTCGAGGAAAAGACCATAAAAGTGAGAGGGCTGCAAAAATTTAAAAAGTAAGACTTGCATGTTTTCAGAAATTGTTTTAATATAAAGCAATGTTCAAATGATGTATGTACAACCACATATACGACGATACTTTTGGTTTGGTGTTAATAATAAATTTCTTCATACGCATCTGTTGACATCCTTATTTATGCATCACCTCCCCTGTTCTATATTTTTAATATTTAAACATGTCCAGGGTATCCAGATAATTAATACCGGAAAGGAACTAACATCCGATCTTACCTGCAAGACAGGACGTTCACCGTAAGCTGGCTCGGGACTGCCTCTGGGATCCGACACATCACTGCCGGTATCCTGCAGGGCTCGGCACAGGGGCCAATTCTTCTTAATATCTTCACTCATGACATCCGAAGGAACGCGAGTGGAACTCTATTCTGTCGCTATGTGCGGATGATGTGGCGATCCTGACCAGATCCTGGAACAGGAATGCCGCAAACACGGCACTGCAAAAGACAGTCGACGACCTCCTACGGTACACCGGCAATGGAGGATTACCATGAACGCTGGAAAAACAAAAGCCATCATCTTCCACCGCAAGCAAGGAGTAATTCCGGACATCGATCTACTGGTGGACGGAGTCATACTACCGAGGGAATCGGAGGTTAAATACCTCGGAGTCTTCCTTCATCAGAAGCTGCTATGGAAGCGCCAAAAGAAAAGCGTTCGACCCAAGGGACTCGCAGCTCTGAATCGACTCCGGCCGATTTTGGAATCTCGAGTTCCACGTCTGGACACCAAGCGCAAGCTGTATAATGCCTGCATTCTATCCACCATCACCTACACGGCGTCAATTTGGTCCGGAGCAGCAAGGTCCCACATCGCTCAGATTTAAATGGTGCAGAATCGTGCGCTGCGCATGATCCTGGCCCGCGGCCACTACGACGGAGCTGCCGAGATTCACCGGGACGGAGATCTGCAGCCCCTTGACGTCCTCCTGCCGAACATCGCAAGGCGCTTCTTCGAGAAGGCAGAGGGATCTCAACATGACACCATCTCGAAGCTAGTAAACATGCAGGTCTCGCTATGGGTTCGCTACAAGTGACCTGTCGCAAGCCTGGATACGGAGGAAACGAAACCATGTAAGCGACTTCGGAGACGGTAACAACTGAGCACCGAATAAAGAAAAACAGATATCGCCGAAACGACGCTTTAGTGAGCAATAGCCCGGGAAGGCGACTCATCGGTCCACCACCAACGGACAGGACCATTCACCAGCTGATTCGGACAACTGTGGTTGAGTTGATTGTAGCGCCGAGCTAGGGACGTGCGCCACCCCTCTCTTAAGTTTCCTCGTGCAGAATCAGACCGACGTAATGTCTAAAACCAACGGCACACTAGACTGCTAGACTTTAGTGGCGGCTTGTAGGATATTATGATGTAGATGTATTTATTATCGTATACTATGCATAAAATTACATTATAATTACAAATGTTCTGAAGTTTATCTAAAAGGGTGGTTTGGCATAAAAAGTCTATCAGCTTGTTAACTTTTGCTGGGCTGTTACCAAGAATCTGTTGCAATGTACTAGGATTCCCTAGTTTCTCGCTATTTATAACATTCTGTTAGAATGTGATGCACAAATAAATAAATTTCGGGCTGTTCAAACCAACGACATCAGCATGGGCTAATTCCGTCAGAAATAATCGAAAAGAAGAGGTCGCCTGAAAATAGGCCACTGCGCCTTGACGCACTCATACCTATACCGAAGAGAAAATCCCTTCGACGTGTGATGGATGCGACTCTCTTCTTAGGATTGCGAAATGAGCTACAGAAGTGAAGTAGTGCTGTGTTTATAAGAGAGAAAACGTGTTATTTTGGAGTTACAATGGGATGACAGCAAGGAAAATTGTCGAAAAATTTAAGTGGTAGGACGTAATTAAACGTTATCATTTAAAACAGGAACACTATTCTACAATAGTGGAAGGAAAACAAAAGTCGAGGGAGAAAAAGGAAGAGAAAGTAACGGTACGTTATATGAATGGTTAAAGTGTGTCAGAGAAAAATTTTTCCCGGGTAGTGTTCCATTACAGCAAGAGAAAGCTTAGGACATAGCAACGAACTTTAGATTCAGAGATTTCAAGCTAGCAAGGGTTGGTCGGAACGTTTCCTGACAAGGTATAATATTGTTTTTGATCAATTAGCGGTGAAGGAGATGTTTCCCCAGAGATTGCTGAGGAATGGGAATTGAGTGTGTCGTCTATTGTGGAGGGTTACGAGGCAAGAGACATTTTTTAACATGGACGAAATTGTTTTTTTTTACTGAGCCATTCAGAACAAGAGCCATTCAGAACAAGAGCCATTCCGAACAAGACCCTTTCTTTGAAACACGTCGAGTGCGAGAGTGGAAAACTAAGCAAAGAAAGAATAACAAGTTTTGCTGCAATTCAGTTGGAGAAAAGGAGTCCCTATTAGTGATTGTAAGAGCACTTACTCCACGGTTCTTCAAAAACGTTAATATGAATCTTCTCGGCGTGAAGTGGCACGCTAACAGTCAGTCGCGGATGACTTATCAATTTACGAAGAATGGTCACATGCCTTTAATACAAATATGATGCAATAAGGATGAAAGGTGATTTTATTTTTAGATAACGCCCCTTATCATCCAAAAATACATCTTTCCAATGTTAAACTTCAGTTTCTACCACCGAACACCACAGCTCGCCTACAACCCTTGAAAACTATGATACGGACGAAAAGTTCTTCGCAGCCTGATGGCAATGATGAACGACGCTTCTTGTGTTAGTCTGCAGAAAGAAATGTAATACCACCATACACAGAGATCAATCCCCCTGTGAGTACGTTTACTGCCACTACCAGTAGTGCTTCAGGAAATCCCTGCCACAGTTCTGCAAGGCAATCATCCTTGAGCAGCTTTGTCCACCGTCCTTCATCATTTACTCGCCAAAGGAAAATTAATAATTTAATACTGGGCATGATTACTATGGACTTGAAGCCCTTTCCAATATTGGGGGACACAGGGTTCAACAGATTGATGGTAGAGGTTGAACCTATGCATCCACTTCCAAATCGCTCAATGCTAAGGAGGGCATTATTGCCTCAGAGGTACGCAACTGCTGTTCAAGCCATTAAAATGTTTGAAGTCTGCTAAGTCAGTTTTTCTGACAACAGATGGTTGGACATCAATGGCCAATGAACAGTATGTGGCTGTTACTATCCATTTTATAAATGATAAGTGAAAGAACTGTTCTGCACTTCTTGAGTGCTTTCACTTTGGAAAGAGGCACACAGCGGAAAATGTCATGTGAATTAACGTGTAGCTCACGCTCGGGAGATTCATGACAAAGCTTATGCAATCGTTTATAGACAATGCAGCAGCACACTTGACAGGGTGGGTCCATTTTCCTTGCTTTGCCCACACAGTGTTTAATAATTATTGTATTGTAAGTACCACAATCGCCAACTCAACTTCCTTCCCCCCAACCCGAGCCACCGAGCGGGTCAGCAGTCAGAGGACAGAGCGAGTAAGCAGATCGGATACCTACACCTCTCTCTCTTTCCACTTCCCTTTCCCCTTTTTTCCGAGTGATGGGATTCCTCCAGAGACACCTTGGCGGGTCGTATATGCAACCCCCCACCTTTCCCTTTCTCCCACCTTCGGTGGGAAAATACAGCGGTGGACGATACGACCGGGAGGATAGAACCCATGGGTGGGGGAGGAGGGACAGGGGGGGCATGCAGAGGAGGGGGAGGCACGTGGGGAGGGGGAGGCACGTGGGGGGGGGGAGGCACGTAGAGGGGACCGCTGGTAAGCGACGCCGTGATTGCGCGGCAGTTGGGAGGAGGCAACCAGACTATGTTAACGCAATAAAGGGCATTACTTAGAGTGATTCTGAGTTTTCTTCCTGAAATGCCTGCCAAATCGTTCTTCAACGCAACGTTGAGAGCCGGGAGTCATACACTGGTGTCAGAAGTGGGATTTGGCAAATTTCGTTAGGAAACTCAGCGGCAAGGAAATCGCCATGGCGGGGAGAGTGAGTCTTGGGGGCCAAGAAATGGATCTGCAGCAGGCCAACACGGAGATGAGCGAGAAAATCCATGAGCTCAAGGCAGAAAACGAGAGACTGCGGCAGGCGGGAGAAGTGGCGGGAGAAGTGGCGGGACAAGGTGTCCGAAAAAACTTCGGTCTTCTCTCGACGGTGGAGGCATTTTCAGGAAAGCCAGGAGAGTCTGTCTCGGCCTTCCTTGACAAGTTGGAGCGCGCGGCCGTTTTGGGGGGCCTCTCCGATGCCGACAGACTGAACGCGGCGATATTGAGACAATGGCGAGGCAGCAGAGTATTACCGCAGCAAGGAGTGGTACCGAGGGGCTGCGACGTTCACGGACCTGAAATTACAACTCCTGCAGCGGTATCGGACGTAACGGGGCGCCCGTTTCTTTCGGCAGCTGCCAACAAACGTGAGGAGTGGCGCCCAAGAAAATCTAGAACCCTTCGCCGACAGGGTGAGGAAAATCAACAGCCAGACATACGACGGGGGCGGACCGGTGGAGCTCGCCGACGCGACGCGATACGAGGCAGACCAGCACGCCCTTGATACCATCTTCAACGGCTTGTCAGGGGAGGTGGGCAGACAATGCCGGTTGAAGTCGCCTCAAACTTTTGACGAGGCTGCGGAGGCCGCCATTAGGATTGAGGAGGTGGAAAGGCGGCCGCTGAGAGAGGAACCCGCGAGCCAATTTGAGGAGGCATTTCGTGGGGTACCATTAGAAGATAAAAATGAAGTAAGCAGCCCAGACCCTCAGCCGCAGTGTTACCAGTGCGCTTTAATACCTTGGAATTGACCACAAAGATCCCATTTTCGTAAGATGTGAGACCACAGTCAAAATCATTGGCATATTTAATATCTTCTTCGATATGATCAACAGGAGGAATTTGCTGTCTAGGGGATACAAGGTTCCACTTCAAACCAACTGTGTGGTAGCATTCCCGAATCTCCTAAAACGGGCCAGTGAGTATATCAGCACATTAAAATAAGGAAATGGTGCTCCAGTGTTGGACACCCAATAGGACTGGCTTCCAAGGTTTCATGGTGGCATGCGAGTGCATCATGGGTTTGGGAGATGATCTTGGGCTTTCGGGAACACTGAAGTTCCCCCTGACACAAACTAAGCCAGGATCACGTGTAAACTTTCTTCAGTGTTATCGCAAGGGAGGCTTCAATAATAACCCAACAGTTCGCCAGTTCAGTTCCGTATACGAAAGGATTCTGCTGCACAAATATCTGTTCCTCATTCAGAGCGGCAACTGCATCCTCCAAGACCAAACTAGTGTAGGGGAGAGATTTACTACCATTAGTACACAGGTCCTGAATGGAGAACAATATGCCTTCCTCTTCTTCATTTGTCGAACAAAGTTCAACTAAAGAAAGTATTCCACTATCCGTACTCCAATGTAATGGAGGGGACCATCATAGCGGCCTTTAAACATGGATGAACTGATACATTACGCAATAAGGGATTGCATTATATAAGGGACGAGCGAAATGTTTAATAAATCAATGTTTTTATTTCCAGCATAAGATTTTGCGTCTCAGGTATTTTTGTACTGCTCATTAAGGACTTGATAACTAATAAGATAAATTCAGAGAATCAATGCCAGTTATATGTGACAGGTTTATCGCATTCAAATCAGGATAGGAGCAAAATATAGATATGTTCCAAATATTAAGGAAGCTTCCTGCAAGGGAGACTGCGGTATATGCCTCCTATTCATTTTTAAAAGGGAGCTCAACGGAAGAAATAATTCCATTATTAGTAAAGCTGGGGCACTGGAAAGGACGATAATAGACTACGCTCCATCGATCCATATTTGCTATCCTTGGGATTTTCTATCTTGGCATACATGGTACCTGGATAGTATTGCGTTATGGAAATTGCAGTATGGATGGGATAGACGAAATGCTTAAAACTTTATGTTTTTATTTTCAATATCATGTTGACCCTTTTTTGACCATTTTTATTCTCCTCATTACTGGCTTTATAACCACCAAGAAGACTTCAGGAAGTCAATGCAAGTTATTTAAAACAGACAGACCATGCACATTCACCACAGCATGCGAAAATATAATATGTAACAAACATTTTGTGATCCTGCATGAAATGGAGGCTATGGTACCTTACATGTCTTTGTTCGTCGAAAGATGCTCAACTGAAGAAAGAATTACTACATTAGTAAACCTGCGACAAAAGAATTATAGACAACTATACTCCCATCTTACTTCATTTGCTGAACTTTGGGACTTCAATCTTGTAGGTCATGGACGCCCTGATTGTATTGCTCTTTAGTAATCATCCTTTCCGTCATGACAGACTTGATAACCACTAAGATGACTTCAGGAAGTATATGCCAGTTTATATATATATCCAGGGGATAACACTTGGGTCTTTTAGGGACCCGGGGCCTTTTCCACGAAATGACATGTAGACGTTGATTTTCCTCAGACCAATAACTATTTGTCCACATTATTTTAGCTCGATCGGATAAAAACTATATTTGTATGAAGGTCAAACAGACACAGACAAACATTCACTTTTATGTATAAGAAATAAAGCGCAACAGCGCCATTTCGAAGTGTTCTACGTTCTAATATGAAATGACATACTAGGAATATTTTTTTCTAAATTATAAACAATGATCTACTGTTGAACTCGGAAGCTGTTGCGAAGACTGGTGCGATATATAACAAATTGAAATAGTTTTTTCATAATAACGTGTAATAAATTTTTGGGAAATAATTGGGCTAGAAGGATTTGGTGCTTTCCCGGCGAATAGACTGTATGAAGAGCTCTCGGGATCTCCACCGGGTCAGGAACTTGAAGTTTGCCGACGTTTCGATGTCCGACTCGGCCATCGTCTTTAGGGCTAATGATGTCGAACGAGAATTTTGTCCTGCTTCTACCGGAAGCCCACCCACACCGACCTCCGCCTGGGACAGCCAGAAAAGTCAGCCATAGCAGAGCATTGGACGGAATGCCAAAACTCGGTGCGGTTTGACGACACCAAGTTACTTTGTCGGTCCAACGGCTTTTGGGATCGGCTCATCAAAGAATCCATTGAAATCGGACTGGCTAAAATTAATTTCAATCGGGATTCGGGTTACTCTTTGAGTAATACATGGAAGCCTGTTTCGAGAAATATTCAGGAGACCAGGCGGAGCCGCCACTCGCACGACAGCCAATCAAAGCCCACTACCAATCGGACCATTGACGAGGACCAATCAGGAGTCACTTGACCTCCTGAGTAACGGTATATAATCAGGACAAAATTCTTGTTCAGGTTAAGCGCGTCAAAATTCCGCCAATTCGCGTGCATGACACTAGTAAATGGCCTGCAATCAGTGAGCAAATAGCTAAGTGCTTTCCACAACCCATCTCTAGCGCCACTGGCGCTAATTCTGCGGTTATCCGTTGCGCCTCGGCGACTTCCTACTGGGAAGTTCGCAAAATCTTGAAATCACTAAACGTTCCCTTTGTCACCTACTCGTTGCCGGACGCGAAACGTAAAGAATTCGCCCTGCGCGGCACTCTGCCGTGCATAGACACTGACGTAATCACGGCGGAACTCCGCCGAAAGGGCTTTCCGGTGCATCACACCTGGCGCGTCATGAGTACGCGTCCGTCCGACGAACAACGGAAAAATAAAACCAAGGTTACGCCATACGCGACGCAAACCTGTCAGGTTTCCTGCGAGCCCGATATCGATTCTCATGCATTTTTGCAAGTTCGCTCCGTGGCCGGCTTGGCCGTAAAAGTTTCAGTGTGGCGTAAACCAGTAGAAACGGTCCAATGTCACAAATGTCAGCGCATCGGCCACACCCAGAACAATTGTGAATTGACGCCCAATTGTGTTAAATGTGCACAGCCGCACAGATCCACCGACTGCCCGAAGGCACCTGAAGCCGCTCCGACTTGCTTTCTTTGCAAGAAGGAGCACACGGCCAGTTACCGCGGCTGTGAAATTCATAAGGCCGCTAAAGATAAGCTCGTAGCTGCGAAACTACGTCGTTCGCATCGCGACGCGCCGGCTCCGCCGCCTCAGACAAACAGTTACGCTGCCACCGCCTCCGGTGCGGCGTCCGCCAGCGCGGCTGCGCCCTCATCAGAACCTCCGCCGTCAGTTTCATCTTCTGTCCCGCCGGCGCCTTCAGCGCCGGTCTCATCTCCCGACACCGAAGACGAGGCCGCCCAGCTCGCGCAGCTGGCGGCCTGGTTTCTCACAATCAAGCCGGAACTTCAGAAGTGCCGCACCTTGGCTGAGAAAAAACTCTTTCTCCTTCAGCAAATGCTTACCATCGGCTAATGGCAGTACACCAACACGCAGCACAACATTCTCTTTCACTCCTCTCTTGGAATTGCAATGGGATCGTTCCACGAAAACATGAACTTCTTCAATATCTCATTAAACACAGCATCGATCTCGTCTTGCTCCAAGAGACACATCTTTCGCCGAACATTTCTTTCTTTTCCCAACATTACACAGTTTACCGACTCGACAGACGTTCACGCGGCGGCGGAGTTGCTATTTTAATTAAAAATTCGATTGCGCACTCGCAGCTTTCTCTTCCGGACCTTTCTCTCTTAGAGGCCCTCGGAATTGCCGTCCACACGATACACGGCACCATTAATTTCTTTTCTGTCTACCAACCAGCAACGAAGCGACTGCTGAGGGAGGACATTTCACGCCTTTTCGATGCTTTCCCAACCGGCGTCCTTGCGGGAGATTGGAATTCCAAACATCGAACGTGGAATTGCAGGGCGACCAATCCCAACGGTCGTTTGATGTTGGATTTCATCTCCTCGCGACCGATTTCTGTGTCGGCGCCGGTTGAACCGACTTTCCGTCGCAACCCGAGAGCCTTCATGGGCGATATTTTGGACATCGCCCTTTTCCATAATCTTCCGTTTGACGTTGTTCCGGATGTGCTCCACGAATTTACTTCGGATCATTTGCCGATTAAATTCGTGCTCCCGTTAACTACGAAGGCTCTTCTTCCTCCAAAGGTTTCGGTCACTGATTGGAATATTTTCCCAGCTGCGCTGGAATTAAAACTGGAATCCATTCCATTTTTAATTGATCCTTCGCCTGCCCAAATTGACGGCCGTGCGGATTTGCTCGCGAATTGCTTGCAATCCGCTCAACAAACGGCCACCAAATCATTCCCTGCGCGGCCGGTCGGTCATCGTAAATTTCCGCGTCTCCTTGTGGCGCAGATCAGATGCCGTAATGCCGCTCGCCGCCTTTGGCAGCGGACGCGACTCGACGAGGACAAAGCGCGTTATAATCGTCTCTGCAACGCTGTTAAGAAAGCGGTTCGGTGTTTCTCTCAAACGGAGTGGGAGAACCACATTTCGACTTTGCAATTTGATGATCTTTCCCTCTGGAAGACGGTCCGATCATTGAAACGGACCAACAAAATTCGGTTACCGCCGCTTCGCGTTGACGGAGACGTCATTTTCGATCCGCGAAGGAAGGCCGAAATTCAAGCTGACCACCTTCAGTCCGTTATGGCGGCTGACCCAAATCCTTCCCCAATGGATCCCGCTGTGGATCTTTTCTTTTCCTCTTTTCCCGACAACCCAATCGACCCTGATCCTTTGACCTCTGCTTCTGAAGTCTCCTCCCTCTTAGCCTCATTGCCGGCGCATAAAGCGCCGGGCATTGACGCAATTCCTAACATGTCTCTCCGCTTCGCTTCCCGTGTACCCAAATTTCCTGTCCTCCTTGCCGACCTCATCAATCATTCTTTTCGCATCTCTCATTATCCATCATCATGGAAAGTCGGCAAGGTTATCCTAATTCCTAAGCCGGGAAAAGATCCATCGATTCCCGGCAATTCCCGTCCCATCACTCTATTATCCAATATTTCCAAAATTTTTGAGCGACTCCTTCTGAATCGCTTACAGAAGCTCGTCACCTCCAATAACATCCTTCGCCCTGAACAGCTTGGATTTCGTCCTAAGATGTCTGCGGTCCAGCAGGCACTTCGCCTGGCTGAGACAATTTCCCGCGGCTTCGTCCTTAAACGAACCACAGATACTGTCTTCCTCGATGTCGCGCGCGCGTTCGATCGCGTTTGGCATCGCGGTCTGCTTTACAAGCTCCGCGCTCTAGATTTCCCGGCGCCTCTTTTGCGCATCATACGAAGTTACCTAGAGAGTCGTTCTTTTTGCGTTGCGGAAGGAACGGCTCTCTCGTCGCTTCGTCCAGCGGAAGCTGGCGTTCCCCAGGGCTCCCTCATCAGTCCTTTGTTGTTTACACTTTACGTTAACGACATTCCGTCCACGCCCAAAACGAACCTATACATGTATGCGGACGACACGGCGATCTCCGCCACGTCGTTCACGGGCGACACCAACATTAGAAAACTTAACGCTCACCTTCAGAAAATACACCATTGGACCGTCCAATGGAAAATACAAGTAAACGCCTCCAAATCTACACACGTCCACTTTTCAAGAAGACGTAAATTCGACCCATTGCTCATACCCACACTCAGCGGCGCGCGAATTCCGAGGGCCAATTCTCATCGCTTTCTGGGCATCATATTCGACCGGCTTTTAAATTTCCAACCGCACCTTCAGCACTGTTTTGCAAGCCCAAAAACGCCGAAGTGGCCCCCGCCATGTCGTACCAGTTCGGAACCAACTCCGGTCGGGAGGCGACGCGCTCTCGCAGCGCTTTCGGCCCTGCTGCTTTGTAATTATTATTATTCTCTGTACTTATTCATTCTTTTTTGATGTTTATATTGTTTTTGCCTTGCGGCACCTTTTTTGTGGAAAAGATGGAGTCCCATCATGGAGCAATCTGGCCATTCACTGCCAGATACGGGCATAATTACGCCCGCAAAAAGATCTCCAATCTAACGGTGGCGCCCTTCTGGCGCCCCCGGACACTGCCTTTGGCCGTGCGTCTTGGCGTCATTCCCTTCTTGAATGACAGCCTCAAAAAACTTTTCAAAAAGCACAAAAAAAATTTATAATAAAAAAATATAATGGGCAACTCCCACCAAAAAATTATGAAATTGAAAAAAAAATTGTTTACAAAAAACAAATGTTTCTTTACGCGTTGCTATTGCACGCTTTCATTTTGTGTTCCTTAGCATTAGTTCTCCTCGGAGATTTTACGTTATGTCCGTGTTGGACTCATTCGCCACTGTATGGCTTAGTTATAGCAGTAGCTTTAAGTTTCCGTTTCTCGCAAACCCACACATACATTCTCAACGCAAACATTCACCTGTCATTGCTCTCGCTTTATGTTATGCTACCGGTAAGGGTGAGCAACGCTCACCGGTACGGTTTAATATCGTGCCTGTTTATGGCGCGGTCAGCACCACGTCCGATTGTTCAGGTTAAAGAACCCCTCAACAAAGCTGGTAGCTGCCTCATTACCTTTCCTTTCCTTTACCAAACAGTGAATAAGAGGTGTTGAGCGAGGGTGGCAAACCTTGTCCCATCTTCTCATCGCAAAACAGTGCTCTTTGCACTCACTGTTTTCCTGTCCGGTTGTCTTCTCCTCCGACCTAGGTAGAGGGCTTGCACCTCCAATGCACGTCTAGGGGACGAGGGGCGGTCCACTTAGTAGGGATTCCTATTTCCCTATCCAAAAACACCTCCCAATCCAGTAACATCGGGCGACAAAAGGCGCCGCCACGGCGGCTCTCAATTTCAACGGCTCCTCCTCTCAAAGGAAAGGGCCGCTTGTACAAACTTAAAACAAGCCTCAAGATGCCGGACGTATCTAAGGCACTCACGGTCGGCAGCGGCCTTCTTGACGTACTGACGAAGGACGAAAAAGAGGACTTTACTCGTAAGCTGCTTGCCCAACTCCTGCCCAAAGCTCCCGATACGGCTCCTGCGCAGCAGAAACCTGCCCAAACAACGGACCAAACTACTATTGACATCACTGCAAAAGAACCGGTAGAGACCACAACGGCTCCTTCAAATCATCCCGCCGGAACGTCAAGCTCCACCATAACTCAAACATTCAATATCACCCTGTCAGAAAATACAGAATTCAAGGAGGTACATTACAAAAAAAGAAAAGGCCAGGAATTTCAACCTAAGTCTCAAAAACAGGCCAAACAAAATAACGCGCTTCCCCAGTCGAACCGATTTAGCGTTCTTAACGTAGAACAAGGTCAAAATTAAAAACAATCCCTTAATAACAATGGAGCTCCCTCAGAGCAAAATACTGAACCAGTAGAAATGGACACCACCGCGCCAAAGAAATCCAAAATTCCGCCAATCAAAATAGCGGATACTAGCAAATGGAACGAAGTATACGCAAGGCTGACGCGTGCTTGTGTTTCCCCGCCGGTTGCCCACTCGACAGGCCCAAATCAGGCAGTCATTAAATGTCACTCCTCAAAGGATTTTTATATTGCGCGAGACATATTGAAGGAACTTAAAATCCCATTCCATTCATACCAACTTTTAGAATTAAAACGCCGAGACTTTGTCATCAAAGGTCTTTTTCCTTCAATAGATGATGAAACAATTAAAGATGACCTCCTAAAAAAAGGTTTTCCCGTCGAAGATGTTCGACGCATCACTTCCACGCGTCCCTCTGACGCAGAGAGAGCACAAGGAACCACCAAGGTTCCCTACTATCCAACCAGGTCAGTCAAAGTTAGCTGTGGAAGCAGTTGACATCCAAGCTTTCCTAAACATAAACTCAGTAACAGGACTGGCAGTAAAAACTGCGACTTTCAAGCCTCCAAACCAACCGGTCCAATGCTACCGCTGCCAAGGCTTTAATCATACAAAAAACCATTGCTGGCACACTCCTTATTGCAGAAGATGCGCTCAGCAACATCTCAGCTCAGATTGCCCCCTCCCTAAAGAAACCCCCCCAATTTGCATTTATTGCAAAAAGAACCACCCTGCCAATTATCGCGGTTGTGAGCGTCACAAACAGGAAAAAAAAGCAATGCTCGCTCTACAAAAACCGAGTCGACAACCCACGACAACAGAAAGGCCCTTTGTGCAACCCTCCCAACCGGAAGAACTAACTCATACATTTGCTTCCAGAATCCAAGTAGACGACATATCTCAGTATCCCCCACTAATTACAGGACAAACGCTTCCCTCAGAAGCGTCCACTGCAAATATTCCTACAATTTCCTCTCCAAATCCAGTACCAAATCCATCAACTATTGACTCGGCTCCAATATTCGACCAGGAATTCATCAAATTCCTGCAATGGCTTCAACCCATTTCTAACAAAATCAAAAATATATCAACACTTGAAGAACGAAAAGCATTTGCGCTAAACCATATGCTAAACAATCCTCCTCCTTAATGGCAGTACAACAGAACACAACATCAACACTCCCGACAACACTTACACTTCTTTCCTGGAATTGTAATGGAATAATAAACAAAAAACACGAGCTTTTAAACTATTCCATACAAAAAAACATTGACATTATCTTACTCCAGGAGACACACCTTAGAGAACACCTTTCATTCCACAGCACACACTACAAAATACACAGATTTGACAGAGATGCAAGAGGAGGCGGTGTCGCTATCCTGGTCAAAAACAACATTCCACATAACACAATTAACACTCCGGCCAACTGTCAAATGGAAGCCCTTGGTATTGCTATAAACACACAACACGGACCGTTGAATATCTTCACCATCTATCAGCCATGTGCTAAGAAACTGGCCAGGGAGGACGTTGATTGCCTTTTCTCAGCCGTGAACCGTGGGATTTTTGTGGGCGACTGGAATGCCAAACACCCAGCCTGGAACAGCAACATTTCATGTAAAAAAGGCCGCACCCTTTATTCCGCCACAAACAAAGGCCCCTTTACCTATTCTGCTCCTATAGAGTACTCACACATAGTAATGCGAAAGGACGCAATGCATTCTGGCGACGTCATTGACTTTGCAATTCTCAAAAACCTACCTTTAACAATCCAACCTTCCATTATTCATGACTTTTCTTCTGACCATTTACCTTTGTTATTCAAAATTCCTCTTTCATCTCGTTCCCTTCAGCCGCCCAAAATATCGGTAACTGATTGGGACATATTCCCGGAGACCCTGGGCCATTACTTGTCTAACATAGAACCACTTAATTTCCCTACACAAAATGACATTGACACACAGGTGGAGACGATCACAAAAGCGCTAAACAACGCAAAAACACACGCCACAAAAACACTGCCCGCGCGACCACATCCAAAACCCAGATTACCACCACATATACTAATTTTAATCTCTAGAAGAAACGCAATCAGACGCAAATGGCAACTCACAAGAGATCCCGCTGACAAATCAGCGTGGAATAAATTAGTAAACTACACAAGAAACGAAATACACAAGCACGAACAAAAAAATTGGGAAACATTCATACAAAAACTCAATTTTACAGACAATTCTCTCTGGAGGGTGACGCGAGGATTAAAAAAAACCAATAAAATCACAAATCCTCCGTTAAAACACAACAACACTTACATATACAACGAAACACAAAAAGCCGAAATCCAAGCTGATTTCCTTCAGTCAACCATGTCATTAGATCCTTCCTCTTCGCCCATGCAACCTGAAATCACATCATTCCTAGAAAACCTTACCATTCCTGATATTCCCTATCCATTAACCAATCCAGAAGAAATCCGTGCCATAATAAATTCCTTTTCTGCCAGGAAAGCCGCAGGGCTTGATGGCATTTCTAACAAAATGCTAAAACTTGCATCCAATATTCCCAAATTCCTATCCCTTCTTTCAGACACAATAAACCATTCGTTCCGTATTTCTCATTATCCTTCTTCCTGGGAATCAGCCAAAATTTGTCTCATCCCAAAACCAGGAAAAGATCCAACAATTCCAGGAAATTGCCGTCCCATATCCCTCCTATCAAACCTTTCCAAAATTTTTGAACGCCTCATCCTTAAAATCCTCGAATCCCATACTTATTCCAATAACATTCTCAAACCCGAACAGCTTGGGTTTCGGCGAAACACTTCAGCACTACATCAAATTCTACGTCTCGTTGAAACCATCTCGCATGGCTTCAACAGAAAAAAAGTGACTGACACAATTTACCTAGACGTCGCGCGGGCGTTTGATCGAGTTTGGCATCAGGGCCTCCTTTTCAAACTTGGTACGTACGGTTTTCCAGTGGCCGTCATCTGTCTCATCAGAAGTTACTTACGGGACAGAACTTTCTGCGTTGCGGAAGGAAAGTCCCTCTCATCGCTCCGTCCGGCTGAGTCTGGGGTTCCACAGGGCTCTCTGGTCAGTCCCTTATTATTCAATATATTCATAAATGATCTTCCAACAACACAAAACACAAACATATACATGTATGCTGATGATACCGCGATCTCAGCCACATCCTTCACCGGCGACGCGAACATAAACAAATTAAACAAACATTTGAAACTTTTACACAAATGGACACAAACATGGAAAATCAACATCAACCCTAGTAAAAGCACACACGTCAATTATGGCAAAAAACGTAAACACGCTCCACACATCACACCAACACTCAACAAACAAAAAATACCAAGGGCTAATTCACACAAATTTCTTGGAGTAATTTTGGACAGCCAGCTTACATACCAGCAACACCTAAAATACGCTAAGCTCAAAGCTCTTAGAGCAAGAATAGCAGTACAAAAACTATGCAACGAAGGCTCCCCGCTCTCTCATCAGGCAAGAATCCGCCTGTACGTGTCAGCCGTGCGTCCGGTGTTAACCTACGGATGCGAGATTTTTGCAAAAAATATTACTATCCGGAAACAAATAGAAATTTTTCAGAATAATTCTATCCGAAGTCTTCTCAGACTAACTAGATTGGTGCCCATAGCTGAGGTTCATCAGGCTCATAAAATAATCCCAATAAATGATTTTATCACGAAACTCTGTATCAATTTCAAACGCAGACTAAAATACACTAGGAACACACTTCTCGAACACATCTGGGACTACGATCCCGCTGTCAAAACCACACATACACTGCCTCAAAACATAACTCGTCTATGAGTCTATCCTATTCTCTCTTTAGTCATTAAGTTTTCAGGGTTTATCCATCTTCCTATAATCATTTCATTGTATTTGTCACTCCAAAGAGGCGCTGCTACCCCGCTTGGTCCATACCGGCCCCAGCGGGGTCGTACCGTTTCGGAGCAAAGATTTTCAAATTGTGCCGCTTTAAGTACCAAGCGGAGTTTGGACACGTCCCTCATATAAATACGTGCCAAATTTATTATTCACCGTTTTTGACTGTTTTCACATTGTATAACTTATTATTGTTATGTTATGTTGTTGGAAAAGATGGCCGGAAACACCGAAGCAGGTGATTCCCAAAAAAAAAAAAAAGAGAAAAGAAACACAAAAAAATAAATAAATATTAATAAAATAAAAAGAAAAAAAATATATAAAATAACAAAGGCCCACCACTTCCTCCTTGTTCATGTAAAAAACGATAAAGGAAAGGAAGCAAAAGAAAAAAATATATATATATATATTATGTAATTAGTTTTAGATCTCTAATTCTAGCGCTCCTGCAAATAATGTTCTGAAGCAGGAGTTGTAAATATGTAAATAAACCTAAGTTTCAATTTCTCACAAACAAAACACACACAACCACCAACGCAAACAACAGTAATTTCTTTTTTTTCGAGCTACCACTGCATAATTCCGGTTGGGGTGAATTCCATTCACCGGAACGGAAGGAACGAAGCGCCTTCGGCGCGGCCCAAAACACGCAGATTGTTCAGGTTACAACCTCTAGTTGCCACCATTAAATCATTACCCACCCTTTAGGACAGAAAATCATTTGTCATCAACCAGTTATTCGTTAACCCCCCGTAAAAGAAATCACTTAGCATTTCTTAACTCTTAGGCGCTTGTATTTATTTGTTATCATGATCCAAAAGCCCCCAAAACACAAATACTGCCTTACATCACTCGTCTATGAGTCGTTCCTTTTCTCCTAATTAGTAATAGATGTCTTCCTTTTAACAATTATTAAATCATCATACGTTATTATCCATCTTTATCATCCATGTTCCATTAAAATTCACCACTATTTTAGCTGTCCGTCCGTCCGTATTGCTTTACGAGGGCTTTTGCCCTTTTCCTTTCCCTCCTGCAGCATTATTCCCTCACCAGGGAAGCTTTTAAGGGAGTGATTCTTTTTGTATAATTCTATGTAGTTTGGGTTTTCTACGTGTTGTTGAATAACAAGTGGTGTAATTTAATTGCGTAGTGTAAGTCCAAGTCGGTGGAGTAATCATATAACGCCGTTCCGAGCGGTTGCTCTTGCCGGCCGTGGTTGTGAGATATCGTGGACAATAGCCAGAGGGGTAGGGAATGTAGTTTTTTTTTTTGTGCCAGGGTGGAAGGAGTGAAGGGTTATTTTGTTAGGGTGGTTAATATGTGGTGCCAGGGAGTGAAAGGTTATTTTGTTAGGGTGTTTAATAAGTTGTGCCAAGGAGTGAAAGGATATTTTGTTAAGGTGTTTAGTATTTAGGAAGGATATTTAGATTGGGAGTTCATTTGGGTTGAGGGATTGACTTAGGGTTGGAAGTATTCACAGGGGGTCAATCTGGGAAAGGAGGTAGGAGATTTTCGAGTGCTGCCCCGCTTCTACCGCAACCAGGGTGAATTGAAGGTGGTGAAATTTGCATTAGGTAGGTAAAGGTATGAGGAGATGGAATGAGATTAGGAGAAAGGGAAATCGTAGATTGCATCGCGGCGTCCTCTTGAGTTTCTTCAGGGTTCTGCAGGTTGGTAGGCAGCTTCTCTTGGACGACTGGAGCCGAAGCTGGTGTTGAGGGAAATTGACGGTGGGGAAGATGGATGGAAGGAAGGTGGGAGATATCTTTTCGGATTTTAGGGAGTTTTCGTTTGCGGGTAGGTATTAGCTGAGGGAGTTTTTCGTGAGGATAAGGGTGTTTGCCGGTTGGCAGATTAGGAGACCATAGGGAGGATATCAAAGGGTTAGTGGAGTATCTGACAGAGATGCCGTAGTTTCTGGTGTTGATATCCAGTAATTGTTGGAGCTGTGGAATATGGAGATCCGCCTGAATCCGGGCATTTGATATAAACCAGGGAGCCCCTGCAATGCGACGTGCAATTTTGTTGATGACTGTTTGAATTTGTTTTTTCCGGGTTTCATTGATGGTGTACCATATAGGGCAGGCGTAGAGAATTTGTGGGAGGATGATGCTGGAAAAGATAAGGAGTTTATTGTGAAGCGAAGTGGGACTGTGGAAGTGAATGAGGGGATGAAGTGCATGCGTAGTTTTATTTACAGTAGAAAGTAATTTGGAGGTATGACCAGAGAAGGAGAGTCGTTCGTCTAAAGTCACACCTAGAAAGGTAGTCTCAGTCACTTGTGGAATGAATTTATTGTATAAGGTCAAGGGAAAATTGTCACGTTTGGTGGACTTGTAAGTGAAGCAGAGTTTGGCACATTTGGACGGGTTAACCTGCAGTCGCCAGTCGTCAAGCCAGTCTTCTATAAGGTCAAGATGATCCTGAAGGGCGTCTGAGTTTTTGTCCGGCCACCAGCTACGTGTAGCACGGTGGCGTCGTTCGCGTAGAGGTAGAGTTCGGTAAGGTCGGTAGTCGGAAAGTCGTCAATGAAGATATTGAATAGAGTGGGGCTGAGGACGGCTCCCTGAGGGACACCGGTATGTATGGGGAAGGAGTCGGAAGAGTAAGAGTTGTGACGTATTGAAAAGGTGCGATTAAGAAGGAAGGACTGAATGAGTTTGACCAGATGAGTGGGGACATTGATATTAATAAGTTTATGTAGAAGGCCATTGTGCCAGACTTTATCAAAATATTGGGGCGTTTTTGCTGGGAAGTGGGTATATCTGTCCTATCGTACCGGATTGGAATTATACGTATATAAGTGTTTACATTTTAAAGCTGGGGAATTATTGTTTGTTCGTTAATTTTAGTCTGGTTCAGGCGGAATGAATGGGTTTGTTTGGACTGTTGCAATTGGAACCTCATTAGGAGCGTTATGGTTGAAATATTGAATCGCTAAGTTTTGCTGGGGTAACTGAGGAAATGCATGTAAGTCGTCATTGGACAGGTTTTGATCAAGGTGTATTATGGAGTGATGGATGGAAACTTTCTTAGGTTTTGGAGCAAAGCTTTCTGTGGATTCAAGGATAATTTGAGGAGGGTGGGCGTGGGCGCTAGAGAAAGGTTTCCAAAGGTTGTGGAAGAAAGGATTTGGGTGGCGGTCAATTGACTTCTTCAGAGAGACACACTTTCGAGTGAAATATTGAGAAACATAGTCAACTCCGAGTTCATTGTGGAGTTGTCGGTTTGTGTGGAACCATCTGGCTGCAGAGATTCCACGCACGGATTTATTTTGGAGAGTTTGAATTTTCTGAAGCTGCGTTTTGGATAGGGCTGCCGCCCAGATTTCGGAGCCATAGAAGACCGCAGGTCTCACTATGGACATGTAGAGGAGTTTTTTCTATTTTAATGATAGTTGACTTTTGTAGTTTAACAGCGGGTATAGACCCGCTCTTACAGCCTGGAATTTTCTAATGACATTTGTGAAATTGGGGTGAAAAGTTAGTTTGTCATCTAGATATACTCCTAAAAATTTAGCTGAAGAGGACATGGGAATGGTTTGGTTATTGAATGAGAGTGAAGGGCCAGTTTGACGTAAGGAATGTTTGGTTTTGTCTCTGTAGAAGACAATCTCAGAACATTTACCTGGGTTTATGGCAATTTTCCACTGCAATGGCAATTTTCCACTGCAATGTCCATTTGGCGTATTCATTTAGTTGAGTTTGGAGTTGCTTGCGTGCCACGCAGAGCCATGCATGTGAGGAGGTGAATGTCGTGTCATCAGAAAACAGATATGTGTTGGTTTGTGTTGTGAGTGGAATGTCATTTGTGTAAATGTTGTATAGTGTGGGTGAGAGGACAGCGCCCTGTGGCACACCAGCTAAGATTTGAAATTTATCTGTAATGTTATTCTGGTAGGAAACTGTGAAAGATCTATTTGTGAGGAAGGATTTGAGGATTTTGATTATACTAGTGAGAAAGCCTAATTGTATAAGTTTGTAGACAAGGCCCTGGTGCCAGACTTTGTCAAAGGCCTTGTCTACGTCAAGGAACACAGCTGATGTCAACCTGTGGTCCTCCTTTTGTCGGATGACAGATTCAACAAGGCGGGCAAGTTGGTGCACTGTTGAAGTCTTTGGAGTGAAGCCAGCTTGGTGGGGAATTTGAAGAGGTAGAAAAATTTCTTTGATCTGGATTAATAGGCATTTTTCCAAGAGCTTTGCAAACGTGTTAGTGAGAGAAATAGGTCGGAAGTTGTTTGGGTCTGTGAGATCTTTGTTAGGTTTTGGTATTAAAATAATTTTTGCTTCTTTCCAGATAGGGGGAAAATAATTAATGTGAATGCAACTGTTAAGGAGTGCGTGTATTAGTGGGATGTATTTAGGAGGGAATAATTTAATTGCTCTGGGAGGAATGTTATCGGGGCCAGCAGATTTGTTGTTAGGTAATGCAGCAATAGGAGTTTTTAAAGCTTTTAGTGAAATATATTTAGGTTTTGATGAGGGAGCTAATGTTAATGAATCATATTCTGAGTTGACAATCTTCTCTGTTTCAGCGTGTTTGAGTGTTTGATTAATTTGGAATCTCTTGTGGAGCATGGAAGCAAAGACATTTGCTTTTTCTGTTGGAGTCGTGAAAGTCTTGTTATTTGTAGCCAATGGGGGAGAATATTGTCGTTTATTTCGTAACGCATGCGCTAATCTCCAGACGGAATTATCCTGTGTGGATAAATTCTGTAATGTGCTATCCCAGGCTTTATTTCGATGTGTAGTAATTTCTTGTTTTATGATTTTGTTAAGTTGGTTTATGATGAGTTTAAGATGTCTTTGCCTGTTGTGTGCAAACTCCCTTCTGGCTCTGTTTCTTTTTGTGATTAGGTGTTTAATGTGTGATGGGAGGGTGCACGTGTTGAGTTCTTTGGGTTTGCGTGAGTACAGCGATCTGTTTAAAGCATTAGTGATGCAAGAGTTTATTAGTTGAATGGTTTGATCAATGGATGTTTCTGTGTTTTCTATGTATGTGTTAATAGTGTTGTACGTGAGATTATTTTCTAAGATTTCTGTATATAAATCCCAATTCCTACTGGTGGAAGGTTTATTTGGAGCAAGGATAGGATTCAAGTCAAAATCAGTGAGTACCGGGAAGTGATCTGATGATCCTTCATGTAGTACTTGGATGTGATGAGTGGTGTAGATGTTTTTGATTAAGGCAATATCTAATATGTCTGTGGTGTGTGTTGTATGCGAATGAGTTGGTTCATTAGGCGCTATGACGTGTATTGAATTTTGTAATATGTATTTTTGCAGCATTCGTCCTTTCGCATTAGTGGCTTTGCAGCCCCAAGCTTTGTGTTTGCTGTTGATGTCTCCAAATAGGAGGGTGGCTGTTTTGGCTGGAAAGAGGATGTCCAGTTCTTCTGTCAATAATGAATTCCTTGGAGGTATATAAGCTGAAAGTATGCTTATTTCTCCTGATTTTGTGATTATTTGTATACCTGTAATTTCTATATTAGTGATGTTGGTGTAATGTATTTGTTTGTGTTGTAATGATGATTTGAGGCCTATGGCTACTCCGCCAGAAGGTGTGTTTGAAGATGTGATTCTGTCATGTCTGTAGAATTTGTAGCCTGGGATGCGGATTTGTTGAGATGCTTTCAGACATGTTTCAGAGAGTGCGATCAAGTCTGGTTTGTGGCTTTCTATCATAAGCTTCAGTTCTTCCGTGCGTGGTGGAAGATGGCAGCAGTTCCACTGTAGAACTCGGAGATTGACTATGTGGTTTCCTCTACTGTTGTGCTCCATAAAGAAGGGAAAAGAGTTCAAGGGCGTGCTTTAGAAGGATAGGGATGGCGTCGTAGAAGGAGTGGATATACAGGTAAGACGGGATTTTGCTCAGTCCCCATTGAATTATTGCAGCCCAGTTTAGGGAGCCATTTGGTGATCTGAGTGAATAAGTTTCTGGTGTTGCAAGTGGAACAGTAGGAGTTGATTGGTTCACTGAGGATGTGGGAATGGGAATAGGGACATTGCTGGGAACGGATGCAGGAATTACAGGAGATTGAGGTGATGACGGTCTGTCATTCGATTCCTCAGTTATTGTCACACCACTATTTGGCGGCAGGATTGGAGCTGGTTGGGAGGTCGTCCTATTGAGGTTCTGCGGTATATTAATTCTAGCTCTTGGTGTTTGTCTCTGAGGTTTTGGTTCCTCATAATGTCTAAGGGGATTCCTTTTTTGAATGTTTGGTGTGTGTGGTTTTGTGTGAGTATTTGGCATTTCTGCACTTTCTTCATCGCCGGATGTAGTATGCTTTTCAGCATCATCTTGGTCAATGTCCAGTACTTGAAAAGTGTTCCCGGTAGGGAAAAGCTCCCTAGCAACAACAGGAGTTTTAAGGGATTGTGGGTATCGGGATTGCCATGGGTTTATTTTAGGAATGGGTGCAGGTTGAATGTTGTTGGTAAGATGAGTTGAGGTTGGGGTGGCTGTGGATGCATTTCGTTGCATGTCCGCGACTTTTCGCACAAATTTAGGGCATTTTTTGTACGTTGCAGCGTGGGGACCGCCGCAATTAAAACACTTCAGTGGATGCCCAAGGGGCAATGTGCAGTCGCCAGTATGGTGAGATTTTGCACATCGAGCACAGTTTGGATCAAGCTCGCAGTAATTTTTTGTGTGACCTATGCGGCAACATTTGGTACATTGCGCTGGCCCAGTGGATCTGCGGTATTCCTCTATTGAGATAGGTATGCCTCTAATGGTGGTGAGTTTCAGCAGTTCGGCTTCCTGGTTCTTTTTGGTGAGCAGGATTTTGTAGAGGTTTGTTGACCTGGGGGCCGTCTCCTCCGTTGTGTTCCTGAATGGTCGGGTGGTTGTCAGTGGGTCGAATAGGTCTTTTTCAAAACCTTGGTCAATCAATTCCTGTTGTAGAAATTCCTTTGGCAGTTCCTCTGTAAGGCCTTTGATGACGTATATACGTCGTTACTCCGGCGGAAGGGCGTTTGTTGAAAATTGCGCTTTTGCGTTTTGTAGAATTTCTTTGATTTTTCTGAAATCCTCAAGGCATCGTGCATTGATGATGATACATTGATTTGTGACAGTGGTTCCTATTGGGTAATTTATTTGTTTTTTAATATTGTCGTAGAGCTTGGCATATAGTTTGAAATCGTAAAGGCGAATGGCCGGGATTCCTGAGGTCTTGTAAGGAGTTCGTGCATTATTATTAGTGGGAACGGGAACGGAGTTTGATTTTTTGGGAGTGGTTTTTTTGCGACTGATGGTTGCCCAGTCGGATACATTAGTAAAGGTTGAGGAATTTGGTTTGTCTGTTTCTATTTGTGGGGGAATTATGAGTTCAGCAACTGCGGGTGTGTTTGGCCTGACTTGGTTCGTGTAGTGAGCTTCCGCTGGTTGAGGGTTTTTCTTTTGTGCTGCAGGGAATTCTTTTTTGGCAGTTTCATTCTTGATTTTTAGTTGATGTCTAGTCATTATTTTAGCAGGACTTTTTAGGGTTTGTTCTTGTACTGAGGTTGAGCTGTCCGATTGGTATGAATATTCGGAATCGTTGGAAGATTGGCAGGTTTCAATGGATTCTTGGTCTATTTCTTCGGTAGGCTCTTCAGCCGGGGATTGTTCAGTTTCTTCCATGATGAGACACGATATGTCGTGCGTTTTGATGTACGAAGCGATCTATCTTACGTATTCTGAAATCAGGTTTGTTCCAATACGGTCCGACAGTGGCTAGGTAGGGTTTGCCAAAGTTTCTGATTTCTGCCGATAATTCTTCCTTGTAGGTGAACGCTCTACGCGACTTGTGCCTTGCGCCTCTTCTGCTTCGTGCCGCCTCTACAAGAACCACTTCGACCAACGCTTCTCTTGGACTTCCCTACTCTCCTGATCGACCATTGCACCGCCCGGACTTCTCTCCTGCAACGACCACCACTTCGCTTGGACTTAACTCTCCCGTAACGACCATCGCACCGCCTGGACAACGTTAGATTCCTGCAAAAATCGATTACTGCATCCTTTAACCTTCCTCCCTTGCGCATAGGAACTGCTACGAGGGTGGCTAACCAAGTCCCACTCGATCTTCGTAGTTGGTGTCCTTGCACCGCGCATTCCTCCACGGTCGTCTTTCACTGAGGAACCAGACAGAGGGCTTGCACCTCCCTTGCTGGGAAATCGGTGACGGTCCACTTCATAGGGGCCCCCATCCACCAAAATCCTACCACACCCGCAGTAATCCAAACGACCTACATTGGCAAAAACCCAACGATCCACTATCGTAACGTATTGGAGCAAACTTCCCAGATTCTTTAAATACGCGGCAAAAACCGGAAAGATTTGGTCAAACCCCAACAATCCCCTATCGTACCATATTGGAGCAGAAGCAACTCTACTAATGCCCCTTCCTCTGGTGGTGGGACAGCTGATCGCCTTGCCGGGCCGGTGCCCACTAAGGCGTGGTTGTGGCGAGTATCTGCAGCTCTTGTATTTGTCTCTCTGCCTCGGAGTCAGAATTCACTCCATCCGGGGCCGTTTGGGGGGTTGGGAGTCCTCCGTGGCCAGGCTCGCGATCGGGCGCTTGTAGCGGTCCCACGGCAGAACCTCGATGGTGGACAGCTTGGAAATGGCGCTGTAAGGTGAGCTCTCAGCTTTCTCGATGAAGCGCTGTGCAAGTTTCGGCAGGAGGACTTCAAGGGGAACCAGGAGTCCGTCCCTGTGTAGCGTCTCCGTCTTTTCCTGGATCGGGCGAGCCAGGATCTGCCGCAGTGCTCGGTTTTGGACCGACTGAAGTCTTCCGATGTGGGACCGCGCTGCACTGGAGCACACCGGGGCTGCGTATGTTAGAGTGGAGAGTACGCAGGCTTTGTAGAGCCTGCGCTCTGTCTCGACGGTCGGGACTGTGGATCCCAGAAGCGGCCGGAGACGCCCCAGGGCAGCACTCCCACGTGCGCGGGCTCTTTCCACTTGGCGTCTCCATAGGAGTTTTTGGTCCAGTAGAACTCCTAGGTACTGGACCTCCGTGTCCCAGGGCAGCTGCTCTCCGTTGACCATCAAGTGGGCTTCCGGGGTAGCTGTCCTTCTCCGGTGGAATAGGATGGCTTTGGTCTTGCCAGCGTTAGCAGCAATCCTCCAGCGACGGTAGTAGAGTAAGAGGCCATCAACCGCCTTCTGCAGCGTCTTGACAGCAGCCTCCTTGTTCCAGGACCTGGACAGGAGTGCCGCATCATCCGCGTACAGGGACAGAACCGTGTTCCAACCATTGCTGGTAGGAATATCACTGGTGAAGATGTTGAAGAGGATCGGACCAAGGACCGATCCCTGAGGAACGCCAGCAGCAATCTGTCGGGTTCCGGAACGAGTCCGGATCCAGCGAACAGCGAAGGTTCTGCCCTGCAGGTAGGAGCGGATCAGCTGGGTGATCCAGTCCGGAAGCTGCATACGCGCCATCTTCAGGAGAAGAGCCTGATGCCAGACTCGGTCAAAAGCCTTCGAGATGTCGAAGAAGGCTCCGGCTACGAGCATCCTCCTGTTAAAGGAGTCGGTGATGAAGTCCGTCGCGCGCATCAGCTGTTGCACCGTGGAGTGGCCGTCCCGGAAGCCAAACTGCTCGTCCGGTAGGGAGCCAGCTTCCCGTACTAGGTCGTAGAGAGGCCACCGAAGCAGTCGTTCGAATATCTTTCCGAAGCCATCGAGGAGGGAAATCGGCCGGAAGTCGCCCGGCTCCAGTTCCGCTCCCTGTGTTTTGGGGAGGCAGGTAATTACAGCCCGTTTCCAGGGAAGCAGAAAGTGAGAGATCCCCACACAGCCATTGAAGAGGCGTGTGAGGTAGGTCGCCGCCGCCCACGGGAGCTGCCGAAGCACGACGTTTGGGATGCCGTCGGTTCCAGGTGCTCTCCGGGTGTTCAGGCCGCGAATGATGGCAATGGTGTCCTTTTCCGTGAAACTCGGGAGATCCGCGTCGTCCAGCTCCACATGGCTGTGGAGCACGGCGGCCGCAGCAAGTTCAGCGTCCCCAATGATGGACTCCGGAGTCGGCGGGTTTGGCACGAAGATGCCCTCTAGGTGGTCTGCAAGCATGTCAGCTTTTTGCTGAGGGGTGATGGCAGTCCTCCCGTCCTTCGTGATAACCGGGTCCCGCTGCTGTTGAGTCCGGGCCATCTTGAGACGGCGGCAGACTTTCCAAACAGCGTCAGACTCCTCTTCATGTCCCGCTTCCAGGACTTCAACTAGGTGGACTTCCCAGTGGTCTCTGCGGACATCACGGAGGGCAGAGCGGATGCGTTCGTCCGCTACGGTGAGTTCCCTCCTGAGGTCCCCTGTGCGGTAGCGTTGCCATCGACGACGGAGGTTGTTGCGCCTGGTGATCAGGAGCCGGACTCCGGTGGGCAGAGGTATGCGCACCGTTTGGATCTGTTGCCGCTTCTTCGGGATGGCCCTGTCCATGGCAGTTGTGACGGTGGCCGCGAGGTGAGCAGCCATTTCGTCAGCTTCCCGCGGAGTGGTAGGTGGCAGTTGCGTGGTAGGCAGGGCACCCGCGACAAGCTGCCGGAAGGTCGTCCAGTCCGCATGCTGGAGGTCGAGCCGTTCCGTAGGCGGTTCCCGCAGAGTGCTCCGGCCCAGCATCAAGAGCGTCGGGTTGTGGTCCGACGACAGCTCGACGCAGGAGAACATGCTGAGTGACCACCGAACATTGCGCGCAATGGCGATGTCCAGCACTCCCCCGAGTTGATGAGTGGGCGTGGTTGGTGCCAGGACCACCAGGCCCTCTTCGTCCGCAAGTTGTCGCAGCTTGTTCCCCCGCAGGTTGCTGACCCGGGAGTGCCAAGTAGTGTGTTTGGCATTCAGGTCGCCGAGGACGATGGACGGTCCAGTTCCAGCTCCCAGCGGGACCAGGGTGTTATCCGGACAGAAGGAGTCTCCAGGAGGGTAGTAGATGGAGGTGATCCGCAGCCACTCCCGGCCGATGTTAACTTCCACCGACACCGCCTCCGCGCCGGTCAGCACATGTGTGCGGCAGGCTCGGTGTTGCAGCGTGCGGTGGACAAGGATGGCCGCACCTCCGCTTGGCCGGACACCACACTGGACGTCCCTGTCGGCACGAAAAATCGTCCATCCAGGCATCGTCCATCGGCTCTCCGGTCGTAGGTGCGTTTCATTAATGGCTGCAACGGTGGCGTTCTTCTCCTGAAGGAAGGCCCTTAGTTCCTCCTTCCGTTTGGCGACGCCCCTTGCATTCCACTGTGCGATAATGGTGGTCCCACGTCTAGCATCCATTCTCGGGTGCAGCAACGCGGGCAGAAGCCAACTCCTCGAGGAGAGAGAGCAGGAGCGATCCTTCCCGGGAGTGGATGTAGCGCCGGAGGGTGCGACAGATGGTACCAATTGTGGCCCAGATGTCGTCGTCAGCAGCGGCGTCTGCGGAGGCTGCAGGCAGTCCTGTTGGCTGCCTGTTTAGCTGTGGCTGTGCGGTGGACGGCATATCCTGGGTGGAGGCCGGCAGTGATGGACCTTGCGAGTGGTTCGGCGCTGGGTTGGTCCTTGCGGAGGCCGTTGCGGGCTTCCGCTGCGGGCCCGGTAAGGGACCAGCAGGAATAACCGAACGTGCCTGTGCGTGGCCCTGTGAAGGGCCGGTTTCCACGGTTCCTTGGCAGTGCGTAGATCCATGGACTGCTTGGGCAGAGTGCGTCTTCGACCGCTTCCCTCTCTTCCGTTTCTTCTTCTTGTTAGATAGATCTTTGGAGCAAACTTTCCAGATTCTATAAATACGCGGCAAAAACCGCAAAAGATTTGGCCACACCCAACGCTCTCCTATCGTACCATATTGGAGCATATCTCATATATCTTTTAAATACGTGGCCAAAAACAGAAAATATCTAAGGATACGATATTACAACCCGCATAATAGAGGAAGAAGAAGCATCCCTCTCGCCTAACGAGGGATCACTCTTATCCGTCCCGGGGAAATAGGCGGCGAGTAGATATCAGAGTCTACTCGCCAACCAGTTGCTGTGGCATAAGAGCCACAGTAACTAGGTAAGAGTCCTTAGTATAGTTATTTCTGTGCTTAGTATTTAGGGCGCTTCACGCATTTCAGTGTTATATTTTCTCATTTATAGTTTTGTTCTGTGCTTAGTATTTAGGGCGCTTCTCGCCACTGGCTAGTCGAACAGAGCTTGCTCGTGATCCTAGCCACACCTAGTATAGGTTATTTCTGTGCTTAGTATTTAGGGCGCTCCACGCACTTCAGTGTTATATTTTCTCATTTATAGTTTTGTTCTGTGCTTAATATTTAGGGCGCTTCTCGCCACTGGCTAGTCGAACCGAGCTTGCTCGCGATCCTAGCCACACCTAGTATAGGTTATTTCTGTGCTTAGTATTTAGGGCGCTTCACGCATTTCAGTGTTATATTTTCTCATTTATAGTTTTGTTCTATGCTTAATATTTAGGGCGATTCTCGCCACTGGCTAGTCGAACCGAGCTTGCTCGCGATCCTAGCCACACCTAGTAGAGATTATTTCTGTGCTTAGTATTTAGGGCGCTCCACGCATTTCAGTGTTATATTTTCTCATTTATAGTTTTGTTCTGTGCTTAATATTTAGGGCGCTTCTCGCCACTGGCTAGTCGAACCGAGCTTGCTCGCGATCCTAGCCACACCTAGTATAGTTTATTTTTGTGCTTAGTATTTAGGGCGCTTCACGCATTTCAGTGTTATATTTTCTCATTTATAGTTTTGTTCTGTGCTTAATATTTAGGGCGCTTCTCGCCACTGGCTAGTCGAACCGAGCTTGCTCGCGATCCTAGCCACACCTAGTATAGATTATTTCTGTGCTTAGTATTTAGGGCGCTTCACGCATTTCAGTGTTATATTTTCTCATTTATAGTTTTGTTCTGTGCTTAATATTTAGGGCGCTTCTCGCCACTGGCTAGTCGAACCGAGCTTGCTCGCGATCCTAGCCACACCTAGTATAGTTTATTTTTGTGCTTAGTATTTAGGGCGCTCCACGCATTTCAGTGTTTGATTGAGATTGAGATTTCTTTGCTTCCTGATCTGCGGTGTACCTTTCCTTCTGTGTACTGAAACCTATGTACCCCCATCCCACCCAAGTAACCATTTGTGCCCGTGACGGTCGTCTCGACGCCGCCACCCTGCCGAAAGTTTTGTCCGGCCGCCCTGTAAAGCCCCCTAGGGATCCTTGGCTCTTGGACGCTACGCTACGGCCGCAGGAGGGGCAAGAGGAGAGCCTCCCCCACATCCCTCTCCCCATTCACCCCTGCTTCACCTTCCCCATCCCCCACCCTCCCCCCACCTAGAATGACCCCCCCACTACCTCCGCAGGCCACCCCGCCACACACCACCCAACCAGACCCCTCCCCTCGCCCGCCCCCCTGTACACCCAAAACCACGCCTGTCCCCTCTGAGTCCGCGCAAAACCTACACCCATCAAACCCATTCTCTCCACAATACCCGCAACACTCCACAATTCCCCCCGTACCAACCCCATCACCCAACCGCATCCCTGGATTGATGGACGAGATTTTGTCTGCCCCATTCCAGGGATTAGCCGGATTTTCCCATACCTCAACCTCACCGTTTTGCCCAGTACTGCCACTCCCTGCCTCTGTCCCCCGCCCAACAACGCCCCGCGCTCCAGGCAACATACTATATGCCAGGGCTGTCTCCCCCACCACCCCTCTAACCGCCCCCAATACCATTCCCATCCAAGGCCGTCCCCTGATTCCCCCCGCCAGACCACAAGTCGCCCTCTCCCAGCAAGCCCCCAGGTACAGGCGCACAGCCACGCATGCCAACCCGCAAACCAGCTCCCGGCCCATTACCCCAATTTCCCGCAACCCGCCAACCACCGTCCACCCCCAGTCCAAGGTCTGGGCAACGATCTCCCGACTACCTAGGGGGGTTTCCCAGCGGAATTTTTTCTCCGCCTGGAAGCAGGCATTTCCGCAACAGGTCCAGGCCGATATCACGGTCTACCCCACAGAACGGCAGGCCCGCGTCCGTGTTGCCGCGGCCTTTGCTAGACACCTCCAGGTTGGAGGTAAGACGGCCCTCGATAACCTTTTGGGTGAGTCCTGCACTGTGCAGTTCGCAGAGCCAAGGCAGCACGCCGCGGGTCCCGCCGTCCGCCCCCCCCCCCCGTCCCAGTCCTTCTCCTTCGTTGTTTAAGGGGTCGACAGGGCCACGCGCCCCGAGGAGATCGAGTTGGCCCTCACGGACGCAGGAGTCTGGGTCCACCGCATCTGGAGGATCAACGCCAAGAGGGACGGACGGCCCACCACAGTGATGAGGGTCATCACCTACCACGTCGGCTCCGCGCAACGCGTCCTCACCGACGGCCTCCGTCTCTACGGAAAGACCCACCGCTGCGAGACCTCCCACCCCCCCCCCCTCCTCAACCCAGGCGCTGCGAGAGGTGTCAGCGTTACGGCCACACCGTTGGAGGGTGTTGGAGGCCTCTGTGCGCTGCGCCCGATGTGGGGGTACCCACCGATCGAGTGCTTGCGAGGCGGAGGTCCTCCGCTGCGCCAACTGTTGCGGACCACACCACTCCGGCGACCTTTCCTGCCCCCAACGCCCACCCTGCCCCGCTAACCTAGCCCAAACTGCTCCCATCTATGCGGACCCTTCTGTATTGCAGGCGGTCCAGTTGGAGCCAGAGGAGGCCAAGGAACCGGTGAGCAAAGGTGACCTGGACCGCCTGCTCACCATCATCTTCGCCAGCGCCACGCCCAACTACAGGGATACCATGGGAGACATCATCTCCAGAGCGGCAGAGGCGGTGCTGGGAGTAAGGGTCATGGCCCTGTACTCCCAGAGGACCGTGTTCCCACGCGTCGTGAGCCTCCATGGATAAGTATCCAAGGGTGTCTTTTGTAAATATACGTGGTGCTGTGGGCCAAAAAAGGCACCTTATAACTGAGCACATCAGGGCGCAGAACGTAGCCATAATGGGGTTCGTGGAAACGTATCTGCGCCCCCACTCAAAATTCAACATTTCTAATTTTCAGGAGCTCGCAGTACCACGTAGAGCCATGAAGTCAGGAGGAACGTCACTACTTATCCGCAAGGACATCCCGGTCACACAAATAACAATTCCGGATGACCAAATTGACCAGGATGCGGAAGCTGTCGCCGCCGAAGTCATCCTCAGACGCAGACATATTCTCATAGTCACTCTCTACTCCCGGCCCACGGCTCCGGCACCCATAAAACTGCTCTCATTTATACTGTCATTACGCATTCCATTCATAATACTCGGCGACTTCAACGCTAGGCACGCCGTATTCAGGGACAACGTCGACACCCCAAAGGGTAGGACTCTGAACCAATTCCTGTTACAACACCACCTATTCCGGCCGGACATACCAACACCCACCTTCATCGGTAGAGGCCTCTCCTATCCTGACATGACCCTCATTTGCCCATCCCTTGCAGCCTCGGTCGGGGACGCCACGGTGGACGACTGCATCACCTCCGACCATCTACCGTTCTCCTTCCCCTTCAGCCTTCTCCACGACAACACCCCTCTCACCATCATTAGACCAAATTACAGGGCCACAGATTGGGAAAAGTTTGACGACTGCATCAAACATCATATCTCACACCTACAGACACCTACAATTACAGACGAAATAGACTGCTCACTACTGACCCTGGAATCAGCGTTCCGGACGGCTGCCAAGGATATCCCCACTAAGAAAATCACCCCGTCACGTCCCCCTCTCCCAGCCCACATTGTCACGCTAATCAAGCAGAAACGACGGATATACCGACAGCTGCGCAGGTGCATGGATCCAGACCTCGCAGCTGAACTAAAAACAGAATGGAACCGGTGTGGGGCAATCATCAGACGGAAAACGATCGAGCACCGGGAAGAACAATGGGCCAAGACATGCGCAAACCTAGACTACAGAGAGGGAGGGAAGTTTTGGAGCAAGTTTAAAACCCTGACGGGGCAGAAGTCGTCCGCTACCCCCAACCTCCTAGGCGCCAACCAGACACTAATCACCACTCCACAGGGGAAGGCTGAAGAATTCCGGAGAGTCCTCGCCGACATGTACACACCACTCCAGGATGACCACTTCGACGACAGGATGCGAGCCAACTGCGAAGACACCCTCAGACACCTTCCCTTCCCTTCCCTTTAGAACCCTTACAGTCCGTGGCAGAAGAAGAAGAACTGGAAGCACCACTCCACCCCATCACGGACGAGGAGCTGCATTCGGCCATGCCTTTTAAAAGGAAAGCACCGGGCAACGACGGGATTGCATCACTATACACACAGAAGGCCCCGAGTTGCACAGCAACTATCCTGTCCATATTCAACGCCCTACTTAGACTGGGATACTACCCGAACGCATGGAAGCAAATGACGATGGTGATGATCCCAAAACTCAGGAAAGATAACAGGGACCCAAGGAACTACCGCCCGATGAGCCTGACCAGCACGGTAGGGAAGTGGTTCGAGAGAGTGCTGGTCAGGAGACTCAACGAACAATGTGAAGAGAACGGTGGGTTGCCCCAGCACCAATATGGCTTCCGCAACAAAAGAAGCGCACTGGATCCACTCACATTACTAACAACAACTGCAGCGGAAGCCATAAACCAGAGGTACGTGACAGCGGCCCTATCCCTGGACATAGAACGCGCTTTCGACAACGTTTGGCATGACGGTCTGATCTGGAAGCTAACCGAAATTCCTGGTATTCCACCAAACCTATTAAGGATCATCAATTGCTTCCTACGGGGGAGAGAAGCCAGAGTGAGAGTGGGCGAATATCTCTCCACCCCGTTCTGCCTCTCGGCGGGGGTCCCACAAGGGACCGTAATCTCACCACTTCTCTTCTCCCTGTACTGCTGGGACATGCCAACCGCAGATACACACACGGGCCCAGTCACATTGGCACAATACGCCGACGATACAGCCATATGGAGGAAGGCACAAACTATGAACACCGCAATAGGCAGACTGCAGAGAATGACCAACAAACTGGAGGACTGGTTTCGCATATGGCGAATGCGGCCGAATGCAGGAAAGTCACAATTGATAATATTTGGAAAAAACCATGCCACGGACTGGTCCCAACCCACCATCTCTCTCTGGAACCAGTACATCCGCCCATCCAATACAATCACCTACTTAGGGGTAGACATAGACAGGAACCTCTCCTACAGACAGCATGTCGACAGGGTCAGGGCTCAATGCAGCAGGCGCTGCAACCTGGTAAAAGCGGTCCATGCGAAAGGCCACGGAGTCTCGGCACGGGGAGGGCTGCTTCTATACCAAGCCTACGTAAGGCCGGTCATGGAGTATGCCGCCCTGGCTGTTCTCCCGACACAGGCCTACCTGAACACCTTCGCCTCGCTGGAGCGCAGGATGCTGCGGCTGCTCTTTGGGCTCGGCCCCAACCACCCTAGCAGCGAAATACATGCTATGACTAACACAGAACCTCTACTCCACAGGTTATGCCGCCTACGCTGCCGGGCCGGAGAGCGAATCAACAACGCCATGCCTCAACTGATGACAACAATCCTACAAACGACGAACATCCTACTGTCTAAGAAGCCTAAATGGAAACGCTACTCCGCAGCCAGAATCATCAGCCGCCAGCTCAACGACTACTATCCGGACAGCAACCTGCCTCCTCACGTCACACGACGACACATCCCCACTCCGTCCCATCTGAAACCGGTTCCAGGATTGCCACTATTTCCATCTAAAAGAAGAAAGAAGAGAGGAATAACTGAAGACCACGCAACAAGTTCCCCAGTGAATCAAACCAGTGCCCAGAGTGATATATATGATGCCAGTGCCAGTGATCCATCTGCATTCCCCGTGTCTGTGCCGCGCAGCTGCGCGGACGTCCCCATTACCTAACCCAGTACCAAACACTCTTGTGATATAAAATCTATATTCATATACAATGCCTATGCTGTACATATTTTACATTACCTTCCTTCCCTATCCATTGTTATATATCAATAGTTTACCCATTGTTACCCCTCTATTATTGTCCCCTTTTTACTACTGTTCCCTTCTTCCTTCCCTGTCAATTGTTAAGTTTTCGGTGGTCCCACGAAGGTTTTGCGGGTTTCCCTTCGTGCGCGGGCAAATGCCGGGCCAATACCGCTCCCGTTGAAAAGAGACTATATCTGCAAGGTGCACATACATACACAGTTTACCCACTGATTTTTCAAAGCCCTGAAGGGGAGAAATCCCAAGCGGGGCCGTGACCATTGTTGTTTTATTGTTTTATTCCGTTGTTACGTTTTTGTTAAGTTTTGTAAATGTTTAATCCTGGTCACAAATACACCTTTTTGACTTGACTTGACTTGACTTGTTCGACATCATTAGCCCTGAAGACGATGGTCGAGTCGGACATAGAAACGTCGGCAATCTTCAAGTTCCTGGCCCGGTGGAGATCCCGAGAGCTTTTCATACACAATTGGACTAGCTAACTGCAGAGGTTTATCGATACGATTTGGGGCAAATGTACTTATCAAGAGAAACTTGCTACCTTTCCCCGCAAAGTCAAAATTAGCCTACTGACTAGCAGTAACAAGCGTTACACATCATGCATGTTTCATGAAAATTTTCCCCCTAGCCGTAGTACTTTGCGGTGGCTATTAGGGTATTAGGTAAATTTATATTGCTAATTTATATCCCCCTCAAAATTGATTTCCATACCCAGACGCAGGCGCAACGTGAGAATTAGAGGCAAGCGATTCCACCGCAGAATCTTATGTATAAAGCTCACAATGTGGTTTGTGAGCTTCATTTCCGAAAGGATGAAATTTAAAGGCACTTTGAGACAAAAATGCCTGATGGGAGAATCCACAGGATCCCGAGGACTAAGCCCAAGTTATCCTGTGAAGCTGTGTCATCGGTATTCATGTCATCGGGCTACAGTCCATTAGGTGTGAGGCTAATTAAACTACTTTTCAACTTCGACATCTACCTTGATTTCATTCCAATGTATACGCTTTCCAAGGAAATTGTCATGTCCCCCTTCTTCCTAGCCACGTTCTTCAGAATGCAAATGGACATTATTTTTTCATGTAGATGACTCGTGGAGTTTCAAATTAACAATAGCAATTTTGGTTGTTTTGTCTAAGTCTCAATGTCAAGGATTTGTCGAACAAAGTGTGACACCTAGGCATAGGGCAACTGTGAGATGCCCTCCTTGTGCAAAAATCAGGAGGCAAATGGTGGACAGGCTTCGAAAATAGCAAGGTCCTTCTAAGAAGCCTGTAAAGCCTGTAAAGTCTGCAAGTGTGGCATTGAAAGTCTGCCGCATACAGAAGCTTGCCGCTCGGGTATGTACATCATATAGTTGTAGGTACAAATTTGGTATCCTTTTGATCTCTTCAATATTACCCTCACTTCATTCTTTAGGTGATGACTTTATAGACAGAAATACAGGCTTTAAAACAGAAATGCTCCTCGACATCTCAGGCTTCTCTTGCTGTTCCATTAGCTGCCCTTCCTGAAAGTCAGAATGAAGGAGTGAAGGATATTTATGCAGCTTCCAAGTTGAATAATTCTAAGGGCAGGCGCTACACACTCCGATGGGTGTACGAGTGCTTGCTCCTTAGATTTAGAGTTGGAAGGCATAGGACCATTTGAGGGCTAATGGGATTCTATACCTTCCAAACCGAAATACCCTCAGCAAATATATGAAGACCATTAGGGGGGCTATGGTTTTCAGTAGGCTATATTTGACTGCCTGAAGGTAAAAGCTGAAGGGCTGCCTTCTGCAGAGCGTAGGGGTCAGTGCTGCAATGGCAGTTCCTATTGTTATTTCAGAGCGTAGAGGTAGGTGCTGCAATGACAGTTCCTATACTTGCTTCAATGAGATCGTATTAAGCTGTAAGTTAATGAAGGAATTTATTTCTTACCAGGTGCTCTGCTCTTGGATGAAGTGAAGCTCTCCAAGGGCTTAGTTTTTGATAAGCACACGCTAAAAGTTTAAGGGTTCACCGATTTGGGGGATTACACTCCGCCCCACCAAACGAATAAGTTGGGGGTCCATGCCTTGGTATTCATGTTCCAGCCTTTCCGAGGGAGATGGGTACAGGCGTGTTTTCTAAGCAAGGGATGTTCAAGTAGTACAGTTCTGCGCCACCTCATTTTGGAATGCATCATACTGCTAGAGAGGGCCAGCTACTTGGTGGATGTGGTTACTTGTGGCCGTGTCCAATGGAACCGTAGTATATGGAGGCTATTTGGTGCCGATGACACTGGGGGCAGTTGTGTACACCCTTGCCACTCATCTAGGACGGTATGGTTTTGTTTAGACTTTCCACACCTTCTGAAGAACTTGAGGAACTTCGTTGTTAATCATGAAGCGATCTGGGTACGCAATCCTTTTGGTATCTTTTTGACAGTTGAAATATTTTGTCCTTCTATCGCATTACCTATATCCATTTGCAACTTCAGATGGTGAGGTGAAGCAGAGACACTGGAGGCTGTACTGGAACAGTCTGGAAAACACCGGTTGAAGGCATGCCATAAGGTTACCAGGGATCACGTGCATCCTAAGCCATACCAAAAAATGAATGTTGCGAAGACTTTTCAGGTATACTATCACTACGCTTACTTGTTTTTAATGATAAAGAAAAATGTGCAGTTCCAAGAAATCAAAGACTAACTTATTGTCGTGTTGCAAATAACCGGCAGCATCTTCTCTAAACCCTGATTTTGGCAGTTCTATGGTAGGGATGTGGCTGCAACCATGGATGCTTACAGACCATTCCATCCCGCGCTGGATGACTCTTGAGGCTTCCAGCAAATATATGTTGAGGGTAAAAGGACTTGCCACAGCTTTGAAATCCAGGACTCCAAGCAATGCACTGAGGGACTCAGAGGAATGGAAGGTTAGAATATAAGGAGCTTGATTGTTTTGTTTTTATACTGTTTATATTATATTATTTTATATTGCTTATATTGTGTTTGACTTTATTTTGCTTATTATCATAAATTAACATTTCCAGACAATTCAGAACTTTATCGAGTTTCTGAACGAATGGGAGGCTAAGGCAGTGGCTAACTCCTATCACTTCATCTACAGCAATACCTGTGTTGGGTTTAAAGTGACGTTAAATGCAACCTTGGAGCTGTTTAAATACCTATAATGGGAATGTAGTTTCCAGAATTTAATTACAGCCAGGATGAACCAGGAGGTCCGTGAATTCCCGGATAAATAACATTTATGCTTATTACGGTGTCTGCTTTCAATAACAATTCAAACAATTTCGAGGAATTCTCGTATTTCCATACACGGGCCAGTGAGTATATCAGCACATTAAAATAAGGAAATTGTGTTCCAGTGTTGGACACCCAACAGGACTGACTTCCAAGGTTTCATGGTGACATTTGAGTGCATAAAGAGTTTGGGCGATGATCTTGTGCTTTCGGGAACATCGAAGTTCCCCCTGACGCATAAACTAAGCCAAGATCACGAGGAAACTTTCTTCAGTCTTATCGCAAGGGAGGCTTCAATAATAACCCAACAGTTTGCCAGTTCAGTGTTGTATACCAAAGGATTCTGCTGCACAAAGATTTGGCCCTTATTCAGAGTGGCAACGGCATCCCCCAAGACCAAACTAGTGTACGAACTTCCCCAAGTGGAAAACATCATCCACTCCCGTAATACCTCCAGAACCCTTTGAGGTTAACATGGAGCAATATTATTATCTGCCCTCACTCACAAAGTTAGTATCTTCTTATATTAGGCGATATTGTGGAGAACGTTGCTGGCTTTGAAATGAGGAAGCTACAAAAAATTGTTACTTGTAAACAAGTTTAACAGCCCTACAGGACGATAGCTGTGAAACTGATAACAGGCTAATGGCGAAAAAGAACAAGAAGGCCTCAAAATGCCCTCCCAAGAGTGTAGTTTCAGTATGTAAGATTGTGGAAGAAGCATTTCATAGGTACCAAGCATGCAGCCAGGTGGTACGTTTAAAAATACTAATTTGCATGGAGAAGGCCTCACTAATAGCAGCGTGAGAGGAAGGAGGGCTTATTTAGACGGCTGGATGAACATCTCCTGGAGCAGTGTCCAATACACAACCACAGGAACTTTTTGATAAAGTCCGTAATGTATCAGTATCCCTCAATAATATTGCATCACTGCGGTCAAGAGGCAACCCAAGAGCTCCAAACAGCAACACACGGAGCATATACTCAAAGACGACGCTATTTAGGGGTATTTAAATATCGGAGGACGTGCCTCTTCAACTGTATATGATCAATTTTGCCATTGTCTTTCATAGCGGAAACTAGAAATAACTCAGACCGCAAGAAGCAAACGATTATGCTGGACTAATCCAGACCAGAACTATGGGCTAGCGGAGGCACTCAGGGAGAGTTGGCGGCGGAAGAAGTGGACAAAAAAATAGGGTTTCCTTCCTTCAGTCCTTACTTTTAAACGAAACGCAGAGACTGAGACTGGAGGAAGACACCATAGAGCAGAGACTCCAAAAAGGGGACGTCAGAGAGACTGAAAGGTTTGACTGCAGCCACATTCCGGCGAGTGTGCAAACCACGACCCAAAACACAGCGAGAGAAGACAGTTCGTGATTTTATGTCCATCTTACCGAGTTAATAAAGCCACAGAATACGGCCAGGCCATGGAATCCTCTGCCATCGCCACCTACGAGAAAAAAGTGGGGATGTGATAAGTCCAGCTGGACTTTTCCTAGACGAAGAAGAACCATAGCTTGCGTCATCACCAGACGGAATCATATCCGATTGAAGAAGGTATATTGGAGGTGAAATGTCCTTTCATATGCCGAGAGCTCTCTCCATTACAGGCAGTAGAAAAAATTGATTAAGCATGCTGAAATTAAAGAGGGAAAAATGATTTTAAAGCGATCATCCGACTATTTCTTCCAAGCGCAAAGGCAGCTGCACATAACTGGCAGAGATTATTGCCGGTTTGTTGTACGGAGACCCCATTGAATCCTCAACGAAAAGAATGTCAGAGATGACCATTTCTGGATAAATAATTTGAAACAGATCTCCCCATAAGGATTACCTTCTGCCAGGAATTTAACGGACACTTTCATGAGAATACAATATATATGAAAGAAATGATGCTTATATTTCATTGATTTACTGATACTCGATTTTCTTTTTTGAGCATTCTCTTTTTGGATTTCTCATCTACAGAATAAATATAATTTACCGTAGTCCATAAAAATTTATGCTCCAGTTCAGACTCGCAATGATGTTGTGATTTATTATTTCTCGATCCCATTAAAATTCCGCACTAACTTTAGACGGATTTACACTCGTATTGGAAAAATCTTGGAATAAAGGAATGAGGTCGCAGTCACGAGAAGCATTTTACTGCTGTTCTGAAAATAAATAGCCGCGGATATTTTTCTTGGTAGTGGGGGTGGACTAAATTAAATCCCACATTTGGACATGTTACGTTAATGTAAGGTGAGTATCAAAGATAACGGATAGCTAACATGATGAAGACGAATCCCTCGGCCTTCGTCCAAGGGGTCGAATGATGACGGGTGACGTAATAAGAGACACGCAACATCTGAACTGGCGGTAACTCACTGGTGACTAACTAAATAAGCCAAGCCCCATACACCCCCCCAAAAATGACTCCCTCATCCAGTTAATTACATATCTCTCTGAAAGGGAACTCTTAAATGAGGACTGAAAGGGTTACTTTTGGTTCTTTTGTCTATGTCTCAATGTTAGGGATTTGTCGATAAAGTGTTACACCTAGGCATAGGGCAACTGTGATGACTTTGCAGACAGAAACACAGGCTTTAAAACAGAAATGCTCCTCGACATCTCAGGCTTCTCTTGCTGTTCCATTAGCTGCCCTTCCTGAAAGTCAGCATGAAGGAGTGAAGGCTATTTATGCAGCGTCCAAGTTGAATCATTCTAAGGGCAGGCTCTACACACTCCGGTGGAAGTAAGAGTGCTTGCTCCTTAGATTTAAGAGTAGGAAGGCATATGACCATTTGAGGGCTAATGGGATTCTATCCCCTCCAAACCGAAATACCCTCAGCAAATAAATGAAGACCATTAGGGGGGCTTATGGTCTTCAGCAGGCTATATTTGACTTCATGAGGGTAAAAGCTGAAGCATGCATCCTAAGCCGTACCAAAAAATAAATGTCGCGATGGCTTTTCAGGTATTCTATCACGACGCTTATTTGTTTTAACTGATGAAGAATGTGCAGTTCCAAGAAGACAAAGATTTATTTATAGTTGCATTACATATAGCCGGCAGCATCTTCCCTAAACCATGACTTTGGCAGCTCTTTGGTAGGGATGTGGCTGCAACCATGGATGCTTACAGACCATTCCATCCCGCGCTGGATGATTGAGGCTTCCAGCAAATATATCTAGAGGGTCAAAGGACTTGACACAGCTTTAAACTCCAGGACTCCAAGCAATACACTGAGGAACTCGGAGGAATGGAAGGTTAGAGAATATAAGCTTCTTATATTATTTTGTGTTTTCATCTTTGACTTTATTTGCCTAATAATCATAAATTAACTTTTCAAGACAATACAGAACTTCATCGAGTTTCTGAACAAATGGGAGGCTAAGGCAGTGGCTAACTCTTATCACTTCATCTACAGCAATACCCGTGTTGGGTTTAAAGTGACGTTAAATGCAACATTGGAGCTGTTTAAATACAAATAAGGGGAATGTAGTCTCAAGTATTTAATGACAGCCAAGTTGAACGAGGATGCATTAAAGGTGCGTGTATTCCCAGATAAATAACTTTCATGCTTATTGCGGTGTGTGAATGCTTTCAATACGTTATAATCTATCTTTAATTCAATCAGTTACCCAGGTTTTTCGGCATGATGAGGGCAGCATGAGGATCGAACGACCACCAGGACTCAATCGTGTTTGTGCAGTTGTTTAGGCTTCTAGTATTTTCCTCTTTAATCAAGCCATCGAAAGGGAGTAATGTGTCTGGACCTGAAATTCTCGGGACGTTTACGAAGTATACTGATATTTCACCCAGTGATAACTGGAAGGCACATTACCAGGCAATCCTGGATAGCATAGTGGAAAACGGTGTGCCTGATGGAGAACCTTTGCCAAACAGTGATGACACCAGCGACCATAATTATGCCACTACTGTCACGCCAGTCTCAGTGACCAGATACTTTACGGGTCACGTGGCTTGTAAAGCCATGTGGTTGACTCGCAATGATGTTGTGATTTACTATTTCTTGATCCCATTTAAATTCCGGACTAACTTTAGACGGATTTACACTCATATTGGAAAAATCTTGGAATGAAGGAATGAGGTCGCAGTCACGAGAAGCATTTTACTGCTGTTCTGAAAATAAATAGCCCCAGATATTTTACTTGGTAGAGGGGGTGGACTAAATTAAATCCCACATTTGGACATGTTACGTTAATGTAAGGTGAGTATCAAAGATAACGGATAGCTAACATGAGGAAGACGAATCCCTCGGCCTTCGACCAAGGGGTCGAATGATGACGGGTGACGTAATAAGAGACACGCAACATCTGAACTGGCGGTAACTCACTGGTGACTAACTAAATAAGCCAAGCCCCATACACCACCCCAAAAGACGACTTCCTCATCCAGTAAAGCTACATCTCTATTTGAAAGGGAACTCTTAAATAAGGATTGAAAGGGTTACTTTTGGTTCTTTTGTCTAGGTCTCAATGTCAGGGATTTGTCGATAAAGTGTTACGCCTAAGCATAGGGCAACTGTGATGACTTTGCAGACAGAAACACAGGCTTTAAAACAGAAAAGCTCCTCGACATCTGAGGCAGCTCTTGCTGCTGAATTAGCTGCCCTTCCTGAAAGTCAGCATGATGGAGTGAAGGCTATTTATGCAGCTTCCAAGTTGAATCATTATAAGGGCAGGCACTACACACTCCGGTGGGTGTACGAGTGCTTGCTCCTTAGCTTTAAGAGTAAGAAGGCATATGACCATTTGAGGGCTAATGGGATTCTATCCCCTCCAAACCGAAATACCCTCAGCAAATATACGAAGACCATTAGGGCTTTTGGTTTTCAGCAGGCTATATTTGACTGCATGAAGGTAAAAGTTGAAGGGCTGCCTTCTGCAGAGCGTAGAGGCAAGTGCTGCAATGACAGTTCCTATACTTGTTTCAATGAGATCGTATTAAGTTGTAAGTTAATGAAGGAATTTATTTCTTGCCAGGTGCTCTGCTCTTGGATGAGATGAAGCTCTCCAAAGGCTTAGTTTTTGATAAGCACACGCTAAAAGCTGAAGGGTTCACTGATTTGGGGATTACACTCCGCCCCATCAAAAGAATGAGATGGGGGACCTTCCCTTGGTATTCATGTTCTAGCCTTTCCGCGGGAGATGGGTTGGCGTGTTTTTTAAGCAAGGGATGTGAAAGTAGTACAGCTCTGCGCCACCCCATTTTGGAATGCATCATACTACTGGATACGGCTGGCTACTTCGTGGATGTGGTCGCTTGTGACGGTGTCCAATGGAACCGTAGTATGTGGAGGCTATTTGGTGTCGATGACACGGGGGAGTTGTGTACACCCTTGCCACTCATCTAGGACGCTATGGTTCTGCTCAGACTTCCCACACCTTCTGAAGAACTTCGTTGTTAATCACGAAGCGATCTGGGTACGTAATAGTTTTGGTATCTTTTTGACAGAAATAATTTATGTCCTTCTCTCGCATTGACCTATATCCGTTTGCAGACTCCAGATTGTGTGGTGAAGCTGAGACACTGGGTAGCTCTACTGGAACTGGAACAGCTTGGGAAACACCGGTTGAAGGCATGCCCTAAGCGTACTAGGGATCACGTGCATCCTAAGCCGTACCAAAAAATGAATGTCGCGAAAGCTTTTCAGGTATTCGATCACGACGCTTATTTGTTTTAACTGATGAAGAATGTGCAGTTCCAAGAAGACAAAGATTTATTTATAGTTGCATTACATATAGCCGGCAGCATCTTCCCTAAACCATGACTTTGGCAGCTCTTTGGTAGGGATGTGGCTGCAACCATGGATGCTTACAGACCATTCCATCCCGCGCTGGATGATTGAGGCTTCCAGCAAATATATCTAGAGGGTCAAAGGACTTGACATAGCTTTAAACTCCAGGACTCCAAGCAATACACTGAGGAACTCGGAGGAATGGAAGGTTAGAGAATATAAGCTTCTTATATTATTTTGTGTTTTCATCTTTGACTTTATTTGCCTAATAATCATAAATTAACTTTTCAAGACAATACAGAACTTCATCGAGTTTCTGAACAAATGGGAGGCTAAGGCAGTGGCTAACTCTTATCACTTCATCTACAGCAATACCCGTGTTGGGTTTAAAGTGACGTTAAATGCAACATTGGAGCTGTTTAAATACCTATAAGGGGAATGTAGTCTCCAGTATTTAATGACAGCCAAGTTGAACGAGGATGCATTAAAGGTGCGTGTATTCCCAGATAAATAACTTTCATGCTTATTGCGGTGTGTGAATGCTTTCAATACGTTATAATCTATCTTTAATTCAATCAGTTACCCAGGTTTTTCGGCATGATGAGGGCAGCATGAGGATCGAACGACCACCAGGACTCAATCGTGTTTGTGCAGTTGTTTAGGCTTCTAGTATTTTCCTCTTTAATCAAGCCATCGAAAGGGAGTAATGTGTCAGGACCTGAAATTCTGGGGACTTTTACGAAGTATACTGATATTTCACCCAGTGATAACTGGAAGGCACATTACCAGGCAATCCTGTATAGCATAGTGGAGAACGGTGTGCCTGATGGAGAACTTTTGCCAAGCAATGATGACACCAGCGACCATAATTATGCCACTACTGTCACGCCAGACTGCGTGACCAGATACTTAGCGGGTTACGTGGCTCGTAAAGCCATGTGGTTTACAACTTGTGAACAGTGCAAAGTGACACTAACCTCGAGGAATGGAGGTGCAATGAGTAGGGAAAACTTCCTGAAATTGCAAAATCAAGGGCACTTGAAGTATGCGTTAGAGAGGCTATTCTCATTGATATAGGAACTCGAGGGTGCAAGAGTTAGATACCTTGATTCAGATGGTCTAGATGTTGATACTATGTTTAAGGTCGAAACGTAGATTGAGTCCTTGGGTAGGATGCCATACGTCAGTTGCGAAGAGCACTGTAACCAATTGACAGACCTTGTTGTTGATTTCTTCATTACAACAAGAATGTCTTTGCCTGCAAGGTGGCAAAAGAAAAAGAATGCCTCACAGGAGGCAAAAGTTTAAATCGGAAGAGAGAAAAACTGTAAATATTACTCTTATTTCAAGATTCCATATAGTATTTTTGACCTGTGAGATTTTCTTTCTTTATATACATATAATTGATACGGTTATACGGTTAATAATATACGGTTGACTTTTTCTGAGCATATTTGCTTTAGAACATATCGTAAATAATGAAGATAATGATGGGAAGTGAATTAATTTGAATTCAAGCCAAGCAAAACATCTTTTCATAGGGATAGCAGAGGTCCTTGAAGATTTGCCAATGACGGACATCGACAGCAGTGATTCAAATTCAGAATGTGAACAACATTTTGAAGAAGAACATGACTCAATCTGAACTGTAAGCTCCATCGGAAGAAGAGGATCATCCTTACGACTGAGATGGCGAATTTTACGTTGGGATGGATAAAAGACTATATGGAGTAAAAAGTCTTGTAAAAGTAAGTTTAGTAGAACTACTGCTTGCAGCATAGGAAGAGTATTTCCCAATGCTAAGAAGAGGGGCCAAAATATGAAAGATGAGTTTACAGCTTTTTTAAAATTATTGACTCTGACATCAAATAAAGTGTCATACTTATCAGGAAATTCAAGAGAAACGCTCGAGTCAAGCGTATTCAAGAGAAAAGCTTCAGTCAAGCGTATTCTAGAGGAAGAGATATCAAAGACACAAACAAAAGTAAAATTCAAGTAGTTTTTTATAGCTAACTGGGATAAAAAAATCCAATCATGCTAACTTTCATGAGCTGCGGACATGATGGTGCAGGTGTAGAAATATGTAGTGATGTTATGTCTTACATGAGATTTCTGTTTTTATTGTCCTGTATGAGATTCGACGATAAAAGAATAAGGCACGAAAGGTTGGACTAGTTGGCACCAATAAAGTACGTGTTTGAAAGATTCATAAACAACTGCAAAGATTCATATTCACCGGATGAATGTTTTACTACTGGCAAAAAATTGGAGCCTTTCAAATGCCGTTGCAGTTTTATACAGTACATACCTAGTAAAGCAGCCAGGTATGGGCTGAATATATTCGTACTTGCTGATGCAAAAACATTTTATACCAGTAACTTGGAAGTTTATTGCGGAAAGCAGCCCTCAGGACCGTATAGTGGAGACAACAGCCCTTCATCTATTAATCACAAACATGATGAATGCCTAAAAGGTTCCAATAGAAACGTTAATGCGATAATTGGTACACCAACTATCCACTGGCATTATCCCTATTGAAAGATAAAAATCACTTATATTGGTACTGTCAGGAAATACCAGCTGAGTTTATCCCAAGCAAAAAGAGAGAAATCGAATCATTGATTTTTGGCTACCAGAAAAGTGCTACGTTAGTGCCTTGTGAGTCAAAAAAGAATACAGCTGCCATTGTATTATCAACGATGAATGATGAAAACATGAAACCTGAACCATGCAACTGAAACCAAGAAACCTGAATTCATCATGGACAACGACCGAACAAAAGGTGTTGACACAGTAGATCAAATGTGTGGAAACTTCACAATACAAAGAAAATTGTGAGGATTATTGGTAATGTCCTTTTAGACAACCTCTAAGCCACTTTTCAAGAAATTTAAAATCCTTACTTTACCTTGCATTTATCTACTTCACATGCTAATACTTTTAAAATAACAACACCAGTAATTTTCGACTAAATGACTCCTATCAACTCCATGATGCTAGAAGAAATCTACACGTAGAGAGATCTCTCATAACCTCCCATTCCAAGAGACCAAAGACAATGGCCATCCAAGTTACTCAAAAGAATTAAAGATATTTCTAACGTACATATTTTTAAAAGGAAACTTTTCAGTGTCAGCCACATTATTGTATTATCTATCGTTTGTGTTTTTGGGGCATTTTGTTCTTTTGTTTGTCGGTCGCAAGGTAGCCATTAATAATGGCCCATAAACCAATAGGTGATGGGCCCAATGTGTTCGGAATCCTGGTGAAGTGAGTGGTGAGTGTGAACTGGTTGATAAAAGAAATTTTAAGATTCCATTAAGTCACGGCTTCAAAGGACGAGATTATACCTTTCGATAAATTGAGAGGAAAACGATTACACTATGTATGTCGTACGCGTGCGGCTCTAGAAACACGAAAATGTTGGGAAGCGGTGAGCTATGATGTAAAAGGCGTAGACGAACTTTCCGCGACTCAGACAGGAATAAATGAAAGGGCCAGGTCTTTCCTTATTCAGATAATTTCTTATTTTCACCAGACGATGTGGGACACTTAGATCTGGTGAAAAACATTTGGGAATCTCTGCAAGCAACGCGTTGTGAAATAGCTGTACTTTCCACGCTAATATTGCTCAAGGAAATGGTCTACAGTAGGAAGGACGAGGGCACAACCATGATTGAATATAAGTAAAAAATGGATAACCTTCATCGAAGAATTAATAACTTTTGTGTACTCGAGCTTCCGGATTGGGCGATGGAAGTTTTGTTAGAAGAAGTCAAAGGGCTCTACACCTAAGGAAGTGCACATCTTGTGAGCATTGCAATGCATGCATGGAGTCAAAGGAAAATGCTGTACATTAAAATGCTAAGCAGGAGTTGGGGAAAATGTCAAACAAGTGGAAAGGCTACGAAATAAGGTGATCGGATCCAAGTGGGTGTTTCGGATCAAAACTGATGAAGATGGAAGGTTGGCTAGGTGCAAAGCGAGACTTGTTGTACAAGGTTTCTCCCAAGTTCCAGGAGTTGATTATTTAGAGATTACTCCTGTTGTGAGCGCTAAAGTTGTGGGTGTACTTCTGGATATTGGTGTTGAAAGAGGATGGGATTTTGAACATATTGTTATCAGGACAGGTCAGATAGAATGCTTTGAAGGCGAGTTAAGGGACCATGTGAACTATGTTTGTAGATTGAAGAAAAGCCTTTGTGGGTGGCATCAGGCAGCTACAGACTGACATGAGCATCTAGACAGAAAGCTCAAAGCATTGGGACTTCATAAATGTGTAAGTGAGCCATGTGTATATTTCAATGAAAATTTCAGTTTAATCCTTGCTGTATACGTGGATTATATTGGATTGAGGGGAGAAGGAAAAAAATAAACAAATTTAAGGGAAAATTTATCCCAGGCATCGGAAACCAATTATCTCCTTTCGATTAGAATTACCAGAGACTCCAAAAATTCAGTCCAATGTCCTTGCGATGGGCACAATACCAGACTTAGCTTTTATCACCTGCCGTCAGAGTATTTTCAAATAGGGCCACAGTAAGGCATTGGACAGAGGTGAAGCATATTTTTAGATACCTGAAGGTTACAGTAGGTATGGGCATAAAATAAGATGAAAAGGGAGACAGTGAAAGTCTACACTGATACGGATTGGGCTAATGACACAGAGGAAACAAAGTCCTTTAAGGGCTTTGTACTTACTTTAGCAGGGGGGGAGGGCAATCAATGGGCAAAGTAGGAAGCAGAGGGTGGTGGCAACATCAACAACCGAGGCAGAATATATTGCAATGGGGGAGGCTGTAAAAGAGAAGTGGTTGAGAAATTTCTAGTTGAGAGAGCAAGGTTCCTTCATGGAAGACCATTGAATTATTTTACCAGATTATCAAGGCGTGATGGCTTTGGCTTAACACAAAGAGACTTCTAATAGATCAAAGCACATTGATGTGATCATGAAGATTATGGATCGGAAATGGTCTGTCCGAACTCGTTGTCTGTCAGTTCAGCATTGGACACCTTATAAAAATTATTTTTTGTTCCAAAAGAGAAAATTTAACGAGTTCCTTCTCAAATTTCTCATCAATTAACATGATTGTCTTTTTTAAAATGAGGTAAAACTAACGCATTTTATCCCAGTATTCCTTTGGTTTGGTTTGCTTTTCTATAAGGGTCCATAAGCATTTTATTTGAGTTCTCCGTGGTAACTAAGTCAATTCAAATTAACATATTTGTAGATCATGTCGCATTATGTTTTATTTACGAAGCAGTTCTCTAAAACCTTAAATGCATAGCGAGTGTGACCGTATTGAGTTAAGGTGTGGTTTCGCTGGGGCGTCCGGCGTCCTACTACTGCCGTAGTTCTTGAAAGTGGCAGAATAAGAATCCACTCTCGCCAATTCTAGAATATTTGTTATGCAATGGACGGGAAGTTAAGGCAGAATTGGCTTCAACGCGTACTTCACCCTCGAGCTGAATATACAGGTTCTTACCCACTACTACAACTATCACAGCATTTACAAGCTAATAATACTCGTACTCGCCCATGTTCTCGCTCTTTTTTAGATAGTAAACAAATCAACAGATGTTGGCGCTCAGCTATGTGTAAACATCTGCATCCAAGCAAAGATGAATGAAGGCAATCAAAGGTTACCGACGCACATTCCAGTTGATGGCGATCGTGACAGGATGGTGTCAACGCGAAAACAATTGACGGTTAAAGTTTGACGTTCACGCCAATCATAAACTGGCGATCGTAACAGGATACCGTGAATGTAAAAAACAATTCACGGTTAAAGTTTGAAGTCCACGCCAATTATAAACCGGCCTTTAGAAATCGCAGTAAATGGTATAATTATCAGGACTTGCTGAAAGACCTGTTCGTTGTTACTCCACGGTTTTTTACAAGACAAGGGAGCAGGATAAAAGAATGCGATCCTCTGTGGAAATTTTATTTGAGTTCTGCAAACCACATTCCCTGAAATTCAAGGTGTGTACATACAAGAAGTGGATTATTTACGGTGCCCCTGGAGTGATGCAACGTGCAAAACACCTCCGACGAGCGAACTCTCGATGAACGATCTGGAGAATTTTCGGTCCCTTGAATTTCGTTAAGTAGAGGTTATACTGTATTTTGAATAATTTTTGTTAGACTTCAAAATTTTTGTGGTTTGATATTTGTCTGATTTTGTTCTGCAGTTTTTTTTTGTCCAAGTTCCCGGGCTAACCTTTGACTGCATTCTGTGCCACCTCAAATAGCCTACCAGAAGTTGGAATTACTTTTTTATTTTTGAAATATTTTTCTTTCCTACTGGGTGTCGGAACTTATTTTTTTGTTTCATACATTTTTTCTAGGTCATCCATTATTGGTCAGGGAAGTGGGCGTTTGCATTCAAATTTGTAGCAATGTATTAGTCATAACGCAGAACCTCAAGAAATGTTTGTTTTATGCGTGGTATTTTAGTTTCCAATTGTGTTTTTACGCGTTCACTTTAGGAGAAAGTGTATCAAGAATGTTTATGCGACGTGTGCTTTGTCAATTCTCAATTCACATCTTCTTGAAGTCAGTTTTATTAAACTTTTAGCATTAGTCAGTTTTATTAAACTTTTAGCATTAGTCAGTTTTATTAAACTTTTAGCATTACCTATGCCCTGCTTGGTATAATAAAAGTGTGGAAGCGATTGCTGATATGCTGAAAAGCTAATCTTAACTTTCAAATAACCGTACTTTTGATGAAGTTGACATGCCTCGGCCAGCGGCTACAATTCAAGCCGTAAAAATTTCACGCCAGACGACACAACACGGGTTATCCCCGTGAAGCGCCTAACCCTCCAGACACCTTCCCTCTTCCCCCGCCTCCGCTCCACGATGAGATGTCCTTATCACTTCCCCCCCCCTCCTCTTCCGCTCCGCGATGAGATGTCCTTATCACTTTCCCCTACCCCTGCACCTAAGGAGCACGCTCATCAGCTCTTGCTCGGCCCAGGATCCGTGTATAAGGGACGAAGGACGAAGAGAATCAGAACGGAGGAGGGAGTCAGGGAGCCCATCGCAGCGAGAACATCCTCGGTGCCTCCAGTTTCACCCTGCCTCCTAGGGATGGGAGAGCGTCGCAGTGAAAACATCCTCGGCCCTCCCGCTTCGCCTGCTCTAGCGCAGGGGCTCGCAGCGAGAATATCCTCGGGCCCCTCGTTTTTCCCGGCGATCCATGCCCGAGACACCGAGAGGAGCGGTGCAGCCTCCGTGCCCGGCGCCACCAGGAGGAGCCCGCGCGTCGCCCACGCCTCGAGCTCCGGCCACCCCGGACTCCGCCGCCCCCACGGAGGCAGACTACTGGGCCTGGCTCCGTGAGAAGGGGCAGCCGCTGTGGCCCCTGCTCAGCCCTCTTGACCCCACCCTACCGCCCGCAGCCGCTGGATTCCCCGATGACTCCGTATACGGACCTGCCGCGGAGGATCACGGACCCCCGGGTGACCCGCGTTCTGTTCAGGTCCCCCGAGAAGCCCTCGCGGATCCCAGGAACTGCCGCCACCAGGGACACAGCACCTCGGGAGTCGTAGCCACACCGCGGCCTGTTCTATCCAGCCCTTCAGGCAGGGAAACTATTTTTACGGCCCCTTTTTAAGGGCCACCTAATGACCCAATGCGTAAATGTCATGAGTCAAATAAAATGATTATCTAGTTGCCTCATCACAATGTGTTCTTGTATTTGAGCCCAGGCTCCTTCACCTTCAAGCGTAACTCATGAAAACCCGGTCGCGCGGGTCGGAGTGTGTCGGTCCCTCGCACTCTCACCCCGAGGACGCTAAAAAGTTTTATTGACAAAGTCTTGCCACATCACTGCCACATCACCTTGCAAATACTTGCCAACTTAAGGTTAACATCAATAAGGCGAGTGACATAAACAATGACACTATAGCAACGATCTTGATTGCTTTGTAGAGGTGGTCTGTAGAAACTTGTTTGTGGAAATACCCCTTCTCAAACGGACTGATTGTGGTTGTTTGTTTCGGACATGATCCTGCTGGAAACAGTTCAGTGAGGTAGCCATTAAGAAAAGAAATAATAAGTACCTTCTTGATAAATGTTTTTTACTCAGTTTCAGATTTTCTAGATGAATAATTCGATTTTGTATTATAACCTTTGTATTGCTTGTCTTGTCCTAAACATAGATATTTGAAGGCTGCATATTGAACTATTAAACAATATTATACATACTAATATAATTTTTTGGTGGTTCCCAGGCAAGTGCAAAGTTATAACCTACAGGCCAACATTGTAAAATCGGACACCCCAACTGACGTTGCGGGTTGAGATTACCCTGAATAATTTACAACAAATAGAAACTCCAATGATAACTTAAAATGATAGTTTTTGATCATGCTTAGAAGGTAAACCTAAAATTTACATTCAACAGAGCCAGTCATCTAGCTGGTAAAAAATTTGCAGGAAGGGTTCATGAAGAGGCAACCTGAGGCAACAAGTATCAATAGATTAAGAGGATTCGAGAGTCAATGAAACAGTGAAAGTAACTGGGCTAAAAGGACAAATGAGAAATGTGTGATGTGACAAATGGTGATGTGACATCAGGGGAAAGAGAAAAAAACAACCACAGTAATGAATGCAGCTGGAAGATATATCCAGCCTATGTTCATTTATGCTTGGCAGTGGAGTACCCCAAATCTTGATGCCAATGGACCCACTGGAGCACTGTATGTTTGTTCCATGAATGGCTCGAACTAAATGAATGCTGAATCCGTGAATGAAATAAAGAGCTTATTTTGATGTGGCTTAACAATTACCAAAAATATGCAAAAGCAAGTAGAGATAGCCATCTCTTCTAATTGTTGATGATCATTGAAGTTAAGAGGGATACTCATTCTGCTGTGAAAACAACATTGTAATACTCTCTCTACCTTCACACACTTCACATTATCTACAACTATCAGATGTTGTTTCATGGAGCACTTAAGCGTGCACTCTACAAAGAATGTGACTTGCACATGAAGAGCAGAACTGGTGAACCCATCACTGTGTATAGAATTGCTGAGCTATGTAATAGAGCATACTCCAATGTAACCAAAATTGCAAAAGGAGTGTCTGGACTTGCTTGTACTAGATCTACCCAATTAACCCTAATATATTCTTTGATGAAGACTTCCCATTTCATACTATCAATGAAATTCAACCTCAGGTTAATCATGAGATTCCCATTCTGTCCAACAAACAAAACAACTACGGAACTTTCATTTGAAGAAGTTTCACAATTCCAGGAACAAGTTGGACTTTAAAACCAACAGCAAGAAAGCAACATTCTGCTATACTGACTGAGTCACCTCAAAAAGTTGTACTTGAGGAAAAGAAAGAGGTGTTTGTTGTCAGCCTATTCTACTGTAACTGTAAAAAGAAGTCTCACCTTTATTTGCGACTGTCAATAAAATACAAAATACGATAAAAGATTCTTCTGAATATGACGTGGAACTGAGTGACCTCTGCAATGGCCTCTCCTCTGATGATGACTGGGTGGGAGTAAGTGACTCTGAAGAAGTCAACAACTGTCAAAAATGTTTTTCCATTGATAAGAAACCAGTTTTAAGAATGATTTTATTATTGTGGCCATAAATGAGAAATCAAAGCAGGATTGTGTCTCATGTTTTGGATCTGCAAAGAAAGGGGATAGAAATAATATTCATGTGGTTTTATCATGGCCATAAGGACTCATTTGTGTACCCATATATGAAGGATATTGGTGTGGTTGCAGAAGAGGAAATATGTACATAGTCTGTACCTAACTGACCAGTATGGAGTATCTAAGATATAGAAAAATTAAGTTCCATTAAAGGTTTTTCTATCATTGATCAATGTTGTATCACTGAAACTACAACAACAGGAATAAATAAACATGTAATTCTAAAAAAATGTCTTCTGTTAATTTTTGTCTCATGGCCATCATTAGCCTGGGTGTGGGATAACGGTGGTCATTGCAGAGTTTATAAATATCCTTTCATTTTTTGGGAATGAACTCACTTAAAGGGGTAAGACTCTCGGGAGTCAAAAGCTAATTAATATGTATTAATTTAGGTGAAAAACCATTAAAATATATTAAAGATGATGAAAGTTACGACCAAATTTGCTGAAGTGACCACCATTCCCCTATTCTCACCTCCATATATTATTGAATTTGAAAGCAACTTCAATTTAATGAGACTGAAGAATAATTTACATATTCCCTTTGCACGATCATGCAACACTGCCCATAGTCCATAATGGGCATCTGACACTTGGCCGGGAATCATGGACCTCATCCTCCAAGATCCCTTTCTCTCCCTAACAGTTCTCCCCAAATGGCAAATGTGTAGGTGGATTGCAGACCAGCTGGTATGGCCACTCACTGTGGGCCTACAAGTCTGCCAGGGCAAACGTTTTTCGGGGTTGTCACCCCGCCCTTTTAGTCGCCTCTTACGACAAGCAGGGATACTGCGGGAGTATTCTCAATCCCCCTACCCGCAGGGGGGCTGCCTTACTCTTTCTGTATGGTAATGCTTGTGAGAGTGCAACATGAAACCTCTCCTCGAGTATCTACAAGTCTGAGAAGAACGGCATTATTACAAAGCAAGCTTAATGTTGTATGGAGTTCTAATATGAAAGCATATGTTACCATGCAGTTCTTCACTAAGTAGATGCACGAGAGGTCCTTAGAGCAAAGGTTCATCTGCATGAGAAAAATCACTCGATGATAGCTCTTCATTGTCCTGTCTTTAAAACTATGAACTCAGCATAGAAAAATCTTTTGCCTGAATGCTGTGAGGGGCCTCAAAGGCTTGAAGACCAGACTATTTCACAACATGACATCGATGGGCAAGTCCATGAGTTTGGAAATCATCAAAGAGGATGGCAATGAGTTAGTGGATGATCACTAACTTGCTGCCATACAAGATTACTTCCCCACTGATTAGCATAAAAGTTGTCAGAAACTCTAGGAATGAAGAAAAAAGGAAAATGCTAACATTAGCATGAGCTTATGCATATTATGCTGTTAAGATAAAACAACACCAATGAATGTCCCCCTGAATTAAACTGGTACATTATAATAATGATTCACACACCTAATTATGATATGATGAAGGCCCAATTATGCTCTGAATGACATCTTACACTGCGTTAAGGACCCTTGAACTTCAGTAATAAGTTTAATATTAACTATTCCATAAAAATTAATAACGAATAAGCATACTTAAATCAAACTTAAGGAATATCAATATAATATCTGTTTTTGTACATTACAAGAATACATGACACTCAATAAATCTACAGCATATCTCCAGAGAGATGTCAATTGTCTCTGTATGTTTATTTCCCCAGCTTGCTAAATAAGTCCATTTATTCAAGGGAGAGGAAATAAAAAATTGAAATTATGAACATGCCAATCATTCTGAATATGATAATGCCAACCCATAGCTTTCCTCAACCCCACCTCCTTTGGCATAAAATAATATCCTGCCTTGCTACTTATATTTGTTTAATGTTGCCCATAACTTCAGCCTTTAGCCTCCATTCCTTGTAATAATACTGAAAATGGCTTGCATCTTGGCCCTTATTAGAATCACCACGAGTAAACTACTGACTTTAGTTAGGTTGCAGAGAGCCCCTGCCTTTTATGATTACCATTGAAGATCATTTGCCACCTTTATCCCTCATTTATTGAAGTTTCTTACATTACTTTCCTTTTAAATTTCCAAATATTCTGCCAGCCTTCAAACCATCCAACAACTCTCTTCATCCATCTTCTAACAAAGTATATAGTATGGAAGGCAGACCTTGTAACAATGGCCTTTAGTCATCAGATGAGCATATTACCAATTCTTGAGTCTAGACAGTTGGAAAGGCATTTTATTATCTTAACCCTTTCACTGCAATGGTATTTTAATGCTGTATGCAAAGCAGTTTTATGAGTGTTCTCAAGAAAAAATGTTCACCAATGAAATTTGAGCACAATATGTTAAAATTTAAAAGTGACTGTGAATTCATCTGGGTTTGTTTTCTTTTTTTCCCATAATTTTTCATTTACAATAACAAATCATTTTTGCAAAATTGTGACGAACATATGGTCCTCAAACTGGTGAATGACACAAGGAATTTTCAATATATTTTTTTAACTAATTAACCATGTTAAGTCGGGGACTTGCTGTAGTTGCACCTTCATTGATGGAAGTGAATACACATTGTTTTCTCATCAGAGAACTTCAAGTAGTCTCGTCATGATCAAACATTCAGCCTATTTATTGTGAGCCAGATTAGCCAGCCCAAGCTGTCTCGTTTGAAAATCCTGTTCATATTCCTTCCCTCTGGAAGTACTTCTGGTTCTCATTCTTTTCTGCTCATTGCACTTCCTCCTTCCATCTCATCTATATAATTAGTAATTAATCTTCATCTTGCTGGTCAAATGACATTTGCCAAGCTTCAAATGCATTTTCAATATATTTGCGAAGTAAATAAATATAATACTTTTCACTTTTCAACCAAAAGTAGAACCTATGTGAACACCACATATCATAACATTTACATAGGATAATTTATTTACATTTTTAGATTCATTAATTACTTGCTAATAGCAAGCACCTACTCCATGATAATTCTCATTTTGCTCAGAGAGTCCATACATTTTCGGAAATTTTCACACAATAAACTAGCAATGTGGACAAAAATGCCACATTTCTTAAGGATTCCAACATCCACACAGAAGATGCCCAACCAGTAAGAAATGTTTTCCGGCCAGGAGTTCACAAACCACATGGGACACCCAATCAGAATCAAGGAAGTACTCAATGATGAGAGTAAATATGAAAAAATAACTTATCAAAAGTTAACTGATTGCTTAGCAAGCCAAGAAAAAGGAAACCAGAAAAAAATCTGAGTGGACTATTCCACCCATAGTCTTCATTATACACAAGAAATGGCCTTGATATTAGCACTTCCAACTCCCACGAGAAAAAGTCTTTCATATTCGTCTTTGCAAAAACTCACAGGCACTCCAGGAACACAGCGACTTCATGCTGACTAAGACACCCACGAGAACAAGCTGGGAAACTATGCAAGAAATATTTCACATTACTCTTGCGAAGCTACTTGAGAGCAACAGTGATTTCCTAGAGATCAGCAGTGAGCCATTAGCACTGAGGCACCTAAATCCTTAAACCACAATGGTTTCCAACCAATGGAAGGTCTAACTTTCAAGCCTGCATCAACCTCAAGGTCAACCATCTTAAATAGCTAATCAAATCTTCTTGGTGAATGATGATAATGGTGAATTCTGAACTAAGTTTTTATATGCCAAGGCACTTTTGTGGCAATCAGATACACACCCTAACTCCTTGAATACAATTGCCTGGAGAGATAAAAATAACATCATCAGAGGACAAGTCAATAATACCACACACAGAGACATATCCATCACTTAATTGGACCATGCATTACAATCCAAATGAAAATGTGTTGGTTTAATTTAAACTTTTCATATTATGAAGAGCCAAGAGAAAAAACAAAACTTCAAAATAATTATTAAAATTGCTGATAAAAGTATCTTTTCGGGTCTTCGCGTAATCAGGTTAGCCTGAAATTTTGCGACCCCTGATGGTCGCTTCTTCTGAGGGGAAAGGTTCAGAAGAAGCAACCAGCAGGGGTCACGAAACAACAGGCTAACCTGATTACGTGGAAGACATGAAAAGGTACTTTTATCAGCACTATGAACCGCGAAAGCCTCAACGAAGAATCATTAAAATTATTAATAATTCCTACATCAATGCCATACATTTGCACTATTTAACACAAATTGATATTTTAACGTTGCATGTACACATTCACTGAAGCATAAAACAAAAATTAGCTTGAACCAATCTAAGAGTGATGATTATAGGTGAATACAAGAACTCGAGTTACTATTTTAACATTTCCTTTGGATATACAGGGAGCTCTTATTCTAAGTCTTACACAAAAAGCATAACTGGCTGGAGAGATAGAAGATTGATTCTCAATTGTTTTAAATATTAAAACACAGAAATAATATAAAAATAAAAGCATTACAGGAAAAATGAAAAAGTAGTACAAGGAAGAACAGGAAAAATAGAAAAGTAGTACAAATGACCTACGCCAATACAATGGACTTTTGTTAGTACATTTATGAAGGGACACAAAATTCTGAACATGTTAAAGAGGAGAACATTCAAAACAGGCCTCCCAGGGTAAGTTGATGGCACATCTGTGAGTTGTGTAACTTTCAGACGAGTAACATGCTTGATGCTCATTTTAGTTCATTCCGTGGATAACTGGTGTTCAATTATTGTAACAAAGTTTCATTTACACTAATTATGTTTCACAAGAAACTACTTATGATACCTTACACTGATGCACACTCAATAATTAATTACAAAGATGATGTTCGCACGAGGACTGGCCACTTTTTTTTGTTCTTTTGATTTCCCTCCCTCTGTTCCCTTTTTTGCCGTGGCAAGTGTCCGCGACCGTGTTTTGTTTCGTGAGTAAGATTTTGGCCGTTAAGGGCACTCAAGGGGGAGGGAGAGATTTGTGTGGGCTAGGCCCAGGAGACAAGAGACCTGTGCGAGCGAGTGAACGGACCAGTGACCTGCCTGAACGGCATGCATGTATGAATGTGTGAGTGACCAAGCCGATCCTCGGAAGACGTCGGACAAGGTATGCGAGCGCAAGCCCGGCAATTTCCTTCTCTTTCACCCCCTTTATTAAGTGACAGTTTTTTCGTTAGTTTTTCGTTTGTTCCGTTAAAGGCCAGCCTCCTTGCTTTATTTTACCCCTGTGGGGCCTTATTTGTCTGGGGGCATCACGGCAACGGGCGCGAACATTCTGGTGTCCCCGACGTGATTAACTGTCAATATGCCTGAGACGGAAGAGGGGAAGCGGTCTGCAGTCATGACGAGGGACGCGTTTGATACCCATTTAAAATTACTTCGCTCAAAACGAGCTCGCGTCTTAAATACGATAATGGCTGCACATTCACTCGCAAGCGAATTAGAGGCTTTGGGAAGTGGTATCATTAATTCTCCTAAATTGAGAATATTTCGTTCAAGGGTAGGAGAATTAAAGGAGGTATACCGTGACTTTCAATCGGCACAGAGTGCAATTTGTGACTTTTGTCACGATTGTAATAAATCTGATACAAGTTCTGTTGACATAGAACTCTCCGAAAAGGTAGAGGAGTATTATTATTTCGTACTCTCTGTGGCTGATTCTGTTAACGATTTAAACGCCTCTTCTAGTGCATCAGTTAGCCCTGGAAATTCCACGGTCTCAATGCAGCGATCTCGTCTTCCGGTCCTTGAAATTCCTCGATTTTCGGGGTCTTTGGTCGAGTGGGAAACTTTCCGTGACCTTTTTATTTCAGTTATTCATAGCCGGGACGACATCGAACCCATTGAAAAGTTTGGGTATTTAAAATCCGCTCTATCCGGTAGTGCATTGGCTTTAATAAAGTCTGTACCCTTCGCAGGGGTCTATTATTCTCTAGCTTGGAAGGAGCTTTGTGATTTTTATAATAATCCTCGTGTTTTGGGGTTTAACTATTTGGATAAATTACTTGAATTTACGCCACTTTCTTCTGACCCCATTTCTAATATGCAGCATTTTACCTGCGCATTTTCAGAAATTTATGCTGCATTGAAGGCGTTAAACATTCCCGATCTTGGTGATTTTGTCTTATTTCGTCTAGCGGCGCGTGCTATCAGTTCAGATATTTTGACTCGTTTCGAAGAGACATTAGCTGGCGAGGAATTTCCCACATTCATTCAGCTTTTAACATTTGTTAAGAAACAAATGAAAGTTTTGCAAACCTCTCAGGGTGTTGTATCGAAGCAAGCCCTCACGTCTTCCTCCAAGCCGAAATCTCTTCCTCGCGCGAAAGTTAGTATGACAGTGTCTGCGAGTACTAACGAGATTTCTGAGTCAAATATTTCTAAAGCAGAACAATGTCCACTCTGTGGTTTGAAGCATTTCCTTCATAAATGTGCACAATATAAAGAGTTGAGCGTTGGACAACGTTCGGAATTTGTTCGGTCAAAAGGATTATGCTTTAGATGTTTAAGAACCGGACATTGGGCCCCAAGGTGTCCGCGAAAAGGTCTCAAATGCTTGAAATGCAAGGGATATCATCACGTAACTTTGCATTCTTCGCCCTTAGTAAAGGATGAACTTAATGGATCCTCCTCTTTGTCTCAATTGCCCAATTCAAAGGAGGATTCTGTTGCGTCGTCAACTAGTAGCGATCCCATCACACCTGCTAATCCTTCCACGGTGACTTCATGCACCGATTATAGTTCAACGGGCACGGTTTTGCTAGGTACGGCAGTGGCATCTGTTTTGAACGCTAGAGGTAGTCCTCAAACTGTGCGGTTGATGATTGATTGTGGGTCGATGGTGTCTGCAATTTCTACGGCTGCAGTGCAACGTTTAAAACTACCGGTAACACAGTATGACGGAGTTTTAATGGGTCTATCTCACACTCCCCTGACTCGGCCTAGTGGTATGGTTAAATGTACTATGACACCACGTAACTCTTCTCGTTTGCTTCTTAAGTCGAATGCTGTAGTTTTGCCTCAAATTACAAGGCATCTTCCTCATGTCCCTATTCCACCTTCCTTTAGGAAGAGAGTTCGTCATCTTCAGTTAGCCGATCCGGATTTTGATAAACCCGCCGAAGTTGACTTTTTGGTGGGTATGGATTTATTTCCCCGGATTCTGTTGGGAGGGCGGAAAATACTCTCTTCTAATAAGCTGATTGCTTTGAATTCCGTTTTTGGCTGGATATTAGTAGGACATATTCCGGAATTGCATTCTTTGACGACGGAAGTAGTGTCTTCGTGTACAGTTATTAATCATCCTTTGGAGACAGAATTAAGTCGGTTTTGGCAAATCGAAGAGTCAGTCCCTCGAATCCATAAAAATCCTGACGATGTCTATTGCGAACGTCTATTTACGGAGACTTATTCGAGAGATGCGACTGGGAGGTACATTGTAACGCTTCCTTTTAAACAATTTCCTCCCTCACTGGGCAAGTCCCGATCTATTGCCATATCTCGATGGCTGAACGTGGAGCGCAAGTTATCTCGCAATGAGGATATAAAAAATAATTATATTCAGTTTATGGAGGAATACGAACGGTTAGGTCATATGACCGAATCTAGTGACTTGGATTCCGTTTATTTGCCTCACCATGCCGTAGTTAAACATACTCCAGCCGGACAGAAATATCTGCAAATACTACATCGGGAAAGTGTCTTAATGACGTGCTATATACTGGGCCCAAATTGCAAAAAGAAATATTTGACATTATTTTGGCATTCCGGCTGAATGCTATTGCCGTAATTACAGATATTTCGAAGATGTATCGTCGTATACTTTTGGCCGAAGCTCATCGCCCGTTTCAACATATAATATTTCGGACTGATTCCGCGAAAGCGTTAAAGGAATATAAACTTAATACGCTTACATATGGGGTTGTATCATCTCCTTTTTTGGCAATTCGCGTTCTTCACCAATTGGCAAAGGATGACGGTTCTGATTACCCCCTTGCGGCTGATGCCTTATTAAATGATACTTACGTGGATGACGTAGTAACAGGCGCGAATACCATTGCAGAGGCAATGGACTTGCAGCAGCAGTTAATTGATTTACTTGCTCTTGGGGGGTTTCCCTTGGGAAAATGGGCTAGTAATTCTACCGCACTACTCGCGAAAATCCCTATGGATCAATGGGAAAATCTATGTTTTTTAATCCCGATGATTCAGCTGCGACTAAGGTTTTGGGCATAATTTGGAACCCAGATGTTGATGCGTTTTCATATTTTATAACTTTTGATCAATCCATTCGGTCCAAACGGTCTTTATTATCCAACATTGCTAGGATATTTGATCCGATTGGGGCATTGGCTCCTGTCATCTTTTGGGCAAAATGTCTTATGCAGACATTATGGAAACTAAGAATAGGATGGGATGAACCGTTGCCCGATTCCATCACTAATCCCTGGAAGGATTTTGTTTCCCAAAGTTCAGACCTATGTAATGTTCAAATTTCACGGTATGTAGATATATACCCAGGAGCGAAATATCAATTGCACGGGTTTTCAGATGCCTAAGAGCGTGGATATGCGGCAGTTGTTTACTTACGTTCTGTCTCTCCAAGCGGCGGAATAAATGTGCATTTTCTGTCGGCTAAGACTAAAGTTGCCCCCATGAAAACTATCTCTGTTCCAAAACTGGAATTATGTGGAGCTCTTCTTTTAGCCAAGCTTATGCGCCGAATAAATGACACGCTCACTAATCGAAATGTTCGTGTGTTAATGAGAGCATGGACCGATTCAACTATCGTTTTGTCGTGGTTGAACATACCTCCTCATTCACTTAAAACTTTTGTTGCTAATAGAATTGTAGAAATTTTAGAAGTATTACCCGTTTCCTCATGGAAGCATATTTCTACTGATATAAATCCGGCCGATCCCGCCTCGAGAGGCTTAATGCCGTCGGAATTAATTAAGTGTCAGTTTTTGAACGGGCCGACTTTTCTCAAACTCTCAGAATGTGATTGGTCGACGGGACGATATTGTCCACAAGATAGCAACTCTATACCGGAGATAAAATCGCCGATAACTACTATGGGGATGACTCAAACTAATGAGAGACCATCCAAATGGATTGAGAAATTTTCGTCATTTATTCGTCTTATTCGTGTTACTGCCTTCATGTTAAGATTTTATTCTGCTTGCAAAGGAACGCGTCACGCTATTGGCACTCCTATATCTTCAAAGGAATGGACAGCTGCGCTGTCATGCGTTGTAAAAATAGTTCAAAGGGTTCATTTTCTTGATTTAATTGAATCAATAAATAAAAACCGCCGACTCTCTAATCCTATGAGTCGCCTTCGCCCCTTTGTGGATCCGAGCGGCCTTATCCGAGTCGGTGGTCGTTTGCATTATGCAACTCTCCCTCAATGCGCTCGCCAACCGATCCTATTGCCCAAGGATGAGCATTTTTCTAGATTAATTGTGCGACATTATCACTTGGCATCCCTTCATGGAGGGCCTAGAGCTGTCGAAGCACTAGTCTCTAGGCAATTTTGGATTATATCCGCAAGAGTGGTAATTCGTTCGGAGATTGCTAAATGTGTGATCTGCTCACGGTACCGGGGTAAAACCACGCAACCCGTTATGGATGAATTGCCTGCATCAAGAGTCATTCCTCAGGAAGCTTTTGCTCAAGTGGGGGTCGATTACGGCGGAGCATTGATGTTTAAGACGAGCATTCGTCGTAATGCGGCTATTGCCAAAGCGTACATTTGTTTATTTATTTGTTTGGTAACAAAATCCGTTCATCTCGAATTGGTAACGTCTCTGTCAACTCCCGCCTTTATTGCGGCTTTTCAACGATTCATTTCAAGGCGCGGAATACCCAACGTTATTTATTCCGATTGTGGCACGAATTTTGTCGGTGCGGATAAATTCTTGACCGATTTATATCGACTAATTCGCTCTGGACCTCATAAGGAAGCTCTCAGCTCCCTTTATCCCGAGAATGCCATAGAATGGCGATTTAATCCGCCCGCGGCACCGCATTTCGGCGGAATTTGGGAAGCCGGGATAAAGTCTGTTAAATACCACCTTAGGAGAGTGGCTCAGGGGCATGCTCTCACTTTTGAGGAGTTCGCGACTTTGTTATGTCAAATCGAGGCCATTTTAAATTCGCGCCCGCTAGTAGCTTTATCGACAGACCCATCTGAGACGGATTGCTTGACACCGGGGCATTTTCTGGTCGGTAGGCCCGTGTTAACCTTGCCTTTGCCAGTAAATGACGAAATGATACCACTTCCCCAGCGATATCAATTAATAAGGCAAATTTCCCGCCAATTTTGGCGAAGATGGTCCTGGGAGTATTTACATACTCTACAGCAGAGAAGCAAGTGGACCAAGGATGGATCCACAATTTCAATCGGGGAACTTGTTTTGATTAAGGACCGCAACTCTTCACCGTCTCAGTGGACCTTGGGTCGTGTCACTCGCCTGTTTCCGGGCTCCCTTGGAGAGGCAAGAGTGGCCGAATTAAAGACGGGGTCGGGTATTCTAGTGCGGCCCGTGGTGCGATTGGTACCTTTACCTATCTCACCCCAGTAAACCCACAGGATTTTTTTTTGATTTCATTATTATTTATTATTTCCTTTAATTTTGTATTCCTTTTCCTGTCTTCCCCGTTTTTGCTTCGTTTGTTTTGTATATTATTTTTGCTTCTTTCTTTCCCTTTTTTTTTGTGAATCTAAGTGATTCACGGCGGGCGGGATGTTCGCACGAGGACTGGCCACTTTTTTTTGTTCTTTTGATTTCCCTCCCTCTGTTCCCGTTTTTGCCGTGGCAAGTGTCCGCGACCGTGTTTTGTTTCATGAGTAAGATTTTGGCCGTTAAGGGCGCTCAAGGGGGAGGGAGAGATTTGTGTGGGCTAGGCCCAGGAGACAAGAGACCTGTGCGAGCGAGTGAACGGACCAGTGACCTGCCTGAACGGCATGCATGTATGAATGTGTGAGTGACCAAGCCGATCCTCGGAAGACGTCGGACAAGGTATGCGAGCGCAAGCCCGGCAATTTCCTTCTCTTTCACCCCCTTTATTAAGTGACAGTTTTTTCGTTAGTTTTTCGTTTGTTCCGTTAAAGGCCAGCCTCCTTGCTTTATTTTACCCCTGTGGGGCCTTATTTGTCTGGGGGCATCACGGCAACGGGCGCGAACATGATGACTAAATAGCACACTTCATACTGTCCACGCAATACGTATATAGATTCGAGTTTGAGGCTTTATATTTCAAAAACAGAAGAAGCGACATTCAACCAGAGCAAATCAGCATGCAGAAAGTTTAGTCCCATGTTTAATGCAGGTAATAGACATTGCAGTGACAATGGAAAATGAGCCCTTTTAAGTTGCAGCATCACTTATTAATAATTAACACAGTTTTTTTAAGCTAAAACTCAATTGCACAGCTGGTGACCTTCTATACCCTGCCATATGCCCTTGAGGTGGCTTGCCCCACTGTATCACACATTAAAAATAAGTTTAATAACCACTGAAAACACATAACAGATGATCACACAGAACAAAATTGAGAAAAGGAAAAGAAAATATTTAGTAGTTCGATAATCCTGGCCCATCACAGCGTGAATTATTGGCATAAGTCAGGGAGCGCAAAGACATGACAAGGACTGAAGGAAATACAATTACTTAGTTTAGGAAAACACAAAGAACAACAACATTACACAATAGTGCACAATTTTCCACTGATTTCCATACTTTCACTTCCTGGGCCAACACTGGGGCTTGAATGATTTCCCTTAACTACTCTCACCTGCTGTATGAGGATGTCCTTCAGCAGGGAAATACTCTCCACCTTCTCCGCATCCATCTTCACTCCCTCCAGCACCTTGCTGCACTCCTCCACCACCCCTCTCCTCCGCACCCTGCCCTGCGCCACATCCTCCCCCCCTTCCACACCCGACTGCATCGGCACCCAAGTGGCGCTCGCTGCCAACTTGCACTGCACCAGCACCATCATGGCCTTGGCCCTCATGCACCGACTACCATGTGACAAAATCACTGGCAAGCACTGCTCAAGCACACCCAATGCCTGCGAGGCCAGTCCCATTTTGAGCTGCAGCAGAAACCAAATACGTAGTGCTTTTCAATTATTGAATTCATACAATCTTTGAAAAAAATCATACATGATTATGTACAGGCCATTACTAAAATAACACTCAAATACCGAGTCACAATGCTGAAGAGGGAGAACAATGATTAACTACCCTATGAACCTAAACCCCAAGTCACTTTCTCAAATTAATTAATATCAAGCACCGGAGTAATAAATGAATAATTTTTGCATATGGACTAGGACAAGTACAAAATTTGAGTTATACTGGCACATATGTATCTGTAAAATGAAAAATAATAATTTAAATAACAATAGGCTGTCAATACCCATTAACTACAAAATGATGCTTGGTTAAGACATGAATAACCACCAGGGGTCCACCCAAGGGTAGTTATCGTCGGTTGGGTTAAATCTCACTAAACCTACTGATTTGTGAAATTCAAAAGATTCAAATTAGGGCCAGTTCCTTCCTCTGTGACACCCATAGTTTCCCAGAAAGATCTGGTGCCCATAAAATATATCAAATTACTTGTGAAATTGAAATGCTGCACACCTTTACGGTGGCTTGCAGGGTATTGTGTAGATATAGATGAAAACCACATTAGCCATCTTTCAGGTAGGTCTTCAAACTCCAGTGATGGAAATTTCAACAAATATTAAGCAGGGCAAAAGAATTTTCAGGTATTTGAAGCTTTTTGTCTCGTAACAGCCCAATGTTTCATGACCTGTGCTGGTCACTTCTTCAAGGGAATTTCCACTGCTGATGTTGCTCAGTAGTTATGTCATTCTTGGTGCTTAAGAGGGCGAGGAGGAATGGGGGGGATGGGTCCCATCTGTGGCTGATTTGAGGCCACCATCCCTTTCGAAATTTCCTTTGTTCTTCCTCATCGCAATGGCCTCACGTACTGGCCTGTGTTTGAATTTTTCAACCTTGGCGATGATTCTGGTTCTTCCAAAGTATCACGTGTCCAAAGTCTACATGTTCTGCATCCGGGGACTTCAATGTTTGCCCCAGTCAGATGTTCCCCAGGAGGTGTTCTTCTAGTCAAGTTTTCACCGAGTGTCCAGTCTCACCAATATATTTATTTCCGACAGTTCAGCGGGGAACTTCGAGGGTTTTCTTCTCCTCTTAAATGTTTCTTAACTTCCCTGATATCATCGTAGATGTCTTCCACTTCTCTATCTTTGTGTTCCATATTAGGCATGTAAACCTGCACCAATACAGTATCTAAAGCTTTGGCCTCGATCTTCACCCTTATCCTTTCAATGTACTGGAGAAAGCTCTTCATGGGCCTTCAGGCCCTCTTTCTAACTATTATCCCTACTTTAGCATTACCATTTAATGATATCATATGTATAATCCTGTAGCTTTCAATCCAGAAGTCTTCTTTGGGCCACTTCATTTCACTGATTCCTAATACGTCGAGGTCCATTCTTTGCATTTCCACCTTCAGGTTCTCCAGCCATCTGTAGGTCCGAAGCGATATCACATTCCATGTTCCTACACTAAAATGTTTATCACATTTGACTGATGTCCTCTCTTGGGTAGTCCCTGCCCCGAGATCCGAAAGGGGGACTATTTTACTCAAGAGGGTTTCATCACGTCTCGATAAAAAGAAAAAGCCAGCCCTGGTGGTGGCAGGGTAAATCCCTCACCTGTCAATCCAAGGGTCGCGAGTTCAAATTCCACCCAGGGAGGATTTTCACTTCCTGGAGCATGAATATCTGTGCTTATGTATTTGCTAATACGTAGTTAAAGAGCTCAATGTAAAGAGCATCTGTGTTGTTTTTGGGTTAATGAAAAATAAAAAAGAGTGGAATGGCTGCGACTCTTCAGGATAATAATGTGGTGGTTTCCCCTGGCCTTCTACATCACAGTACTACAGCTGTTCAAGTAAATGTTACCACCCCTTTAATGAAATGGATGTCACTGTACCAACCACTGTGGTCTACACCTTCACTCATATGAAGATGAGCTGCTGCTTTCACCTCTGGTTGATGGAATGCATAATTGTTGGCAGCCCCAATCATCTCCAGAGAGTCCTGTCTCCAAGTCACGGCATCTTCGCAGGTTCTGCATAACATAAAAGCCTACCTATTCCCACATATGACACAGAACATAGAATTTGATGTAATTGAAAGTGGATACGATCACGAGTAAATGAAATGTTCGAAATTTTGATTTTTAATTGCAATCTCATTAGAACATTTTCACCACTCACAATAAATAACCCAAACTATAGCTGAGGGGTAATTACCTTTAATTACAACGACAATTCTATATAGCAAGTGATTTTTCAGTTCCCGAGGGCTCTTGCTACATAGAGCTTCCATTGCAGTTCTTTTAATTACCAAAGCTGTTGATTATTTCAATTTTTAATCAAAATTATTGTTCCACATAGATATTAAAAGATCCTTATTGTATCATGTACAATTTACAATTTTTAAAGAATGAGAAAAACATTGTTTTAACAGGTCTCCTGATAGACGACAATATATTGTCATGTGGCACTCAAAGGGTTAAATGAACTAATGCATTTCATGAAGCCAAATCATTATAAGCAAAAACCAACCTGAAGGTTTGCCATGACTACACCAGCATTGGCAGAGAGATGCTCCAGATGGTAGTGGTGAGCCAAGGACAAGGCTCTTGTGAGGTGAGTGATGGCCGCCCTGGAGTTGACCTCAAAGTTGGCCTCAGCAAGCAATACGAGGGCCCTCACAGGCACCACAGGCAGTGGCTGGGGGGCCCGTGGAAGAGATCGAGTCCCATCAGGCTGCGCCGACTTGTGGATGCAGCCTGAACTCAATTTAGCGGCCCCAGCCATGGAGTCCTTATCCCTGGCCAAATCATCCACACTGCTCTTCTCTATCCACTGCTGACATTGATCGACTACTTTCTCTGCAAGGGCATGAACATTAAGATGCTCCCCTTTGGCAACATACAGTTCAATCATTCTGTGGAAAAAATTGGTACAGAAGTAATTAATAACACATATATACTTTATGAATAAAGTGACCTACTATACTTTATGAAAGAAATGAACTGACGTGAACGTGTTGGAAAAGTATAGGCAATTTTCTAGTGAATAATCATTGACTTATTGACTGATTTTAATATGGATAACAACTCTGGAGAAGATGAGAGTTATAACTGAAAACAAAGCAAGTAACATTGTGGAAGTAGAAATGACTAGGGAACACAGTTCCAGAAGACGAAGTGCTAAGTAAGGACTGCAGAGACATTGAAAAATGTGGAAAACAGTGGTTCAGACCATTCAACCTCTCATTTTTTCAAGCAATTTTATCTGCGCAAAAACTAAGCCAATCCCAAACAAATCAACATCAAATCGCAACAGATTTCATCAATATCTTTAATGACGTGAGTTACAGACACAGTGGTACTATTGGGTTGCAGCTGCTAAAACAGCTGAGGTTATACCAAACCTAAGATCTTAACCCAAAATACAAACACAACATCAGTTCCTAGAGAGACCTTTGGTACACCAGGCCAGTACATTAACAACCTGGCTTTACTGGCCAGCTCTCTTCATAAAAAAGTAATCAAATAAAACAATGGTGTGCAAAAGATTGATGTACAAGTAAAAATACATAGGAATTTGTGACAGATGTACTGCACAGACTAGCATTCCATTACACTAGATGGAATTGATCATGCTGCAAATGAACTCATTATTACTGTCAAGAGAAGAATAATACCAAGATACATCAAGAAGAAAATTATTTTCCCTATATATACAAGGAAAAAAAAAGATACCAAAATTATTTAATAAAAATTGATAAGGAACAATACCAGAAGAATGGAAACAAATCAGAGGTTCTAATCAAAAACTAATTTGGATTTATGACTTTTAATTGAACAGAGAATGTTCTCTGCATATCGGGTTCTGTGTCTGCGTATGTTGACAAGGGGTGACAACAATTTTGCTAGCCGTCCTGCTAGCGTCTTCAGGTCAAAGGTCAAAACTGTTGTCACCCCTAGTCAACATACATGGATGCAGAACCAGATATGCAGAGAACATCTGAACGATGCCGCAGAAACCTTCGCACCAATGAAGAGAGAATGCTAAAAACAAACCAAAATTTGTTGTACTTGAAGATTAAAACAGAGCTATTGATAATATCTGGAAAAAAATTTATCTGTGGAAAATACAGAAGTAACACAAAGAAAGACAACCACAACCCAGATAAACCTTCCATATATATACAGTTGAGCACCCTTAATCCGGGAACCCCTAATCCGGGAGCACCTATAATCCGGCAATTTTGCCATGACTATCTGGTACTTAGCGGAAAATGCCGAAACATTTTTAACCGGAACATTGCTTCATAACCTGCCGAGATATTATTCTTATATTAATACCGAGATACCATTCTTAACGTTAATTTTCCCATTTCGAGAATCAGAATAATTTAAACATATTAATTTCTGGTACTTCGCCTACACTGGAATTATTCTGGAACTTGAAATAAACATATAAATTGGACGACATCGCCGAGACGGAATTATACGACTAATTTACAGATCGGCCACTTTCAATGGCGCGCGCATTTTTGATTGACCACTAGACCTAATTTGATAAAATTATTGTTTATATTCTAATATTTCACGCAAAACATGTGTCATCCATACAGTTGTGGCAACAGCACAAAACGTTAACCATCGCAGAAAAAGTGCAAGTTGTGAAAAATCTTGATGCCGTTGCATCAGTAAAGCGTTTGACTGAAACATACTACGTGGGATCTTCAACAATATAGCACATTAAGAAGCTGAAAGAGAGAAATCATCAAAATTTTACTGTTAAAGTGACACGAAGAAGTAGATAACAGAGAGGAAAACTATTAAAGAAGATTTAAGTGCTGATTTAGATAGCCGGGTTTTGATTGTGTCGGAGTGAAGGCCGTTAGTATTTCTGGCCAAATGCTAATGGAGCAGGATAAACTCTTTTAGAAATAGACGTGATTCGGGAAATTTCACGTGCAGGCAATAGCATTTCACCGTCCGTTCTAAAAACACGCGTGGTTTAAATTTTGGACTGCTTTAAGGTTTGATGTAGACGAAATAATTGGGGATTTAAAAAAAGTTCATGTTTCTGAGGATAAAAATATGATGATGGAGTTTGCAAACATCATCCATAACCCTGAATTAAAGGAAATGGAATTGGTAAATTTAGACGATAGGATAGTTAGCGGCCACGATATTCTCACCACACAACATATCATAGATGATGAAATCATTGAAATGGTAATTAATAGCAATAAATCTGAGTCGGGATGACGATGATCAGCCTGAAATTGTTGAAGGAAGACTACTCTTGATGATGGTCTTTAAAGAATAATCCAGTCCGGTCGCCCGCGGCGACGTAGTGATGGGCGTACACACGACACTCACGCGTTGGCATCACGCTGAATCAGCTGATAACAAATCGAGCGCGGTAGGAAGTTATGTTACGCAAATTACAGCGTAAGAAATATCATTTTTTATACCCTTTTCCAATAACAATATGTAACTTTTATATGTGCAGCAATATGCACAATGCTTAGATTCCGTTATTTTCATTCACTCCGCAACTTCGATAATTTTAAATAATAACTTTGTGTATTAAGAAACCATTTCCTTCTGATTATTCTCAGTAACTCTTTTTACAATAATGTCCAGTAAATGGCAAACGAATATATTTTGTTATAAATAATTGACTCCTTTCAATGAAAACATCCCGGACGTCAGAAATAGACTAGTTGCCATGCATGACCCATAGTCCGGCAAAATCCCTAATCCGGCATCACTTCGGTCCCGACTGTGCCGGATTAAAGATGCTCAACTGTATATAGAAAAATATACGTACAGTAGAACCTCACTTATGAAACTTTCAGCAGAAAACCAAAAAAAAGTGAGGAAGTTTTATATCATACCAGAGGTTTCACAGCAAGGGCACATTCTAAGAGTGTTTATTGTCAGTCCATCTTCTACAAATAAGCACCAGCTTATGCAGTTTCTTAGCACTGTGTTCAATGTCGATTCAGGTGAGGAGAGTTCTTTAGCAATTTCTGTTTTCTTCATATGAAAATGTTTTTCTGTGAAATTTATCATTTCTACTTTTTCCTTCAAATAAAGAAACTTCCTTTTAATTCCTGGTGCCATTTTTATGAGTTTCTACGTGCAGTTCATACAACAGTGGTAAGTAATGGCTGCAGTCGATGTTGAAACCAGAAGTGAAAATTAGAATTAACATCCGATAAGTACTGTGGAGGCAATTAAGTCGGAATTGTAGGTCCGGGCCTTTTGATGGTGAAAGAAAAGAAGTTTTCTTTAACTAGCAATATCCTTATAAAGAACACAACTCTTCAGTCAAGGTAGACGTGATGTAGTCTTCAACCTCAGAGAAAATAAGTCCACCCACTCAGGGATGGGTAGCAGCTCAAGTGATTTTCAATTTAAGGATTCTTTCAAATGCTTTTTAAATTTTGATGAAAAATGATGTTAAACTAAAATAAATACATGTTTTCATAATTAAAAGCTTACCTGCATTATCCAAAAAAAAACTTTGCCCCACCTAGTCGACCAAACAAATGAAGCTCAATATACATAACCAGACAAGATTGTTGAAGATGTGAATACTTACGGGCAAATAATTCATCCAAAGAACTTCTCGGATGTATCTTAATTGTTGAATTGTTGAGTTCAAGATATTTCTTAATCTTATTTATTTCATATCAATGATAACAGTATCCATACCAATGAAAGAGCTTTATAGGAAGTAAAAATCACTTTCAACAATTACTCAAACTGAATAGAAGAGAGTGATTGTAGAACTTATTATCACAGTAAGGAATAAAAAAATTGGAGAGAAGAGAGATGCAATGTGAATTATAGGTCGACAAAAGTAAGGTACAAGTAAGGTCTTTCAAAGCCTTAGTCTACATTTTAAAATATGCAAAATAATAATAAAAATTGATTCCAAGAATGAAAAATGTAAGTATGGCAGTGACTGGATGGTGCTGAATCATAAGAGTGGCCAACTTCAGACAAAATTAGCTCAACTTGAAATGGTAGATGTCAATTGTCAGCAACTACAATAAATTTGGGAAAATAAATAATTTGGTGCCTCCCCAGCACCACTATGGAGGTTCAAAAGCTGTACAACTGAGGCTTAAAAGAAATTCAGATCATACCTCAGCTTGCTTTCCCAAGGGTCAAGGGATGCCATTGACTTGGCAGCCTGCTCAGCAATGTGCCACTGACAGTTGTACAGTGCACGAATGAAAGTTAGCAGCTGCTCGCTCAGCATCCAGTGATCAGAAAGGGATCCACGGGGAAATTTCTCCCTTGCCAGCTGCAGGATCACCAGAGCCAAACTGTATTCCCCCTTGAAACAAAATGAGGCCACAAATATTAAAATGAAGGACTTTAAATCATCCAACAACCCTCAAACAAACAGCACATCATAATAACTGCTAAACAGAAAACTTTCACACACATATAGCAACGTTTCTTTTCCAATCTAGTGGTTCCACAACGTTAAGCCTCAAATGTTAAACTGCGAGAAAACTTTCCTGGTCGAATCTACTATTTTACTAGCCATCTTAATTTATAATTCAGCCATCAATGACAAGGAATTATGCTAAAAACCAAATCACACAGCAATATGATACAAAAAGTAGAGTACACTTACACAATTGGTGATGTAGGACATAAATTCGCTCACTATATATAAGGAGCACTCATAAAAACCAATGTGCTTTTTTCTGCTTCCCTTTAATCATCTATCAAAGTTAAGAGTTGGGGAGAAGGGGAACCATTAAGCACCTGTAACAATCAATCAGTAAATGCTGAACTTCATAAGGTTAAAAATGGAACAATAAGATTTTGTCACCAATGCGATATCATTAGTGTCGATCGAAAAAAGAAAGACAATATAGCATTAAGAGAAACAACCACACATTATAGTGACAAAATTCCTCATGCTTTTCTCAAAGGGTTAACAATGGAAAAAAAGCACTCACTATGGTGATACTCTTACCGTACTGGGCTTCACCATTTCAAAATGTATGAAATGTAATTAATTAAGGTCATTTAATAAAATTTTGCTTGAAAATGTAAAGCAAAAAAGAGATTTGACTTGGCTGGCAGATGGAGTCACTCTTTCACTGATAAACCGTTGGCTGTTACATCTACACCTGTCTATTATTATCATCATTTCACCCAGCTGCAAGTGCTTACCTCAGTAAGTTAGTGAAATTTGGATCAATTTATGACCAGTTAATTGTGGAAACCACAGTCATATTTGTCTGAGTGGAATTACAAAGTTTCTCCTACCATTCATTATCAGGGCGGCTACTGATAACCAATTTTCAAATTCCCTGACTTTTCCCTGATGGCTTTACCAATTTCCCTGACCAATCGGCAAAAGGTCTCCTATTATTGGAATAATTTATTTTTGCGGAATGAAATTTTCGTCAAAACTCGGAAAATGTTAAAAGCTGAAATCAATACATTAAAAACTATAAGAATGAAAAAATATATTGAACATCCACCCTAATGAAAAACTATATTAAACCTTCACAAGTTAAGCCCTCACACAAATTGTACACACTTTTAACACGTTTTTCGAGGCCGCGTATCCGTGGCCGTGTATGTTTCCTTCAGTAAAATTACAAATTGAAAATGCCTAATTCTTCAAGGAAGAGGTGGCGTTTTGTGGTAGTTCTGGGAAGTTGAAGATTACTGAAAAGGCATCGAAGGGAAACAACTTTGTACAGTGGAATCCCGGTATAACGAGTGCTCATAATCCCTCGGAAATCACTCGCTAAATCGAGCGCTCGTTATATCCGATGGTGTTGAAAAAACCCACCTAATTCTCATAGTCGTTCGTATTTAGTTTTTCTTTTGTTTCCGTGGTATTTGACGAAGGTAAACAGCAAAAAAGTCATTTCAGACACAATCTGGTAGAATATCAACATATTTCATGAAAGAAACAGGACATTTTCCATTATATAAAATATTAATTCCCCTAGTTTCGATGTTTTTCCTCCAGTTCTTCTATTTTTCGATCGCCGAAGAAAGCTGTAAAGACAGCGTAACTAGTAGGAATTAAAATATTAGGTATACTGTAGAAGTTTTTGGGTAATTTTGCGAATATGTCATGACGATAATATAAGCTTTGTCGATTTTTCGAATTTTAACCAGCATGTCCATCAGTTGGGAATATTGGCCTGAAGGTTCACTGAAATACGGCATGTTTCGGGGGTCGTAGATATTTTTCAAGCTTAAGCGAAGGCCAACTTACGGCTGTCTTTTTCCGACTCCATTAACTAGAGCAATATCACGATAATTCATCGGGCGCGAACACGCTATGGTTGAACGAGCGCAATATCGCGATCTTTTATCGCGATATTTATCGTGATAATATATAGTGATATTTTATCGGGGCGCGATAACGTGATATTTTATCGGGGCGCGATATCATGATATTTTATCGCGATATTTATCATGGTCACGATATTTATCGTGATGTTTATCGTGATAGTTATCGCGATACCTATTTATAGCGATATTTATCGCACCCCGATATCTTATCGTGCCCCGACATCTTATCGTGCCCCGACATCTTATCGTGCCCCGACATCTTATCGCGCCCCGACATCTTATCACGCCCCGACATCTTATCGTGCCCCGACATCTTATCGTGCCCCGACATCTTATCGTGCCCCGACATCTTATCGCGCCCCGACATCTTATCGCGCCCCGACATCTTATCGCGACCCGATATCTTATCGCGCCCCGATATCTTATCGTGCCCCGATAACATATCGGGGCACGATAAGACGATGTTTATCGTCACGCTGAGTTATCGTTATCGCTTATGATATGCTAAAATTATCGTATGCCGATATTGAATTATCAATATCGCCCATGCCTAGACCTAACTCCCTCTCCTACTCTCATCTTGCTCGTCGTCTGCCCACTCCCACTGATGACTGTGCCTAACAAAAGAAGAACGTAAAATGGGAGCGCGCAGAGCGAACTGAAGGCCGTAAATCGTTTATGTTTGGACATAACTGGCTTTAGGTGTTGTAGATATGGCACACATCTTGTATTTTTACTTTAATTAGCAGATAATACAAAACCCAATAGTTTATTTTTGCTAGCCGGTGCATCGCCCTCGAGAGATATCTGTCGTAATACCGAGCGTATACCGTGGAAGGAACTTTTTGGCCTCGCTATATCCGATTTATTTTACATGTAAAACATAGGCCTTTTGGCGGTACAAAGAGAATCACTCGCTATACCGCGATTCTCGCAATATGCCGTACTCACTATACCGGGCTTCTACTGTACTTTCTTTATATGTTCCCCGATTGATTTCGATGACTAAGATGACTTAGTCGTCGAAATTGATCAGGGAACATATAAAGCTGTGTAGAAAGTACAAAGTTGTTTCATTTACCATGTTTAACGTTCACAACTTCCATGAAGTATCGCCTTCATCCATTACATTAATCGAACGGAAAGTTAATGGCCAATTTACTGGCGGATTCCGGCACAGGTATCACTAAGCTGCATGAAAAATACTAACCAAAGCCAAGTTCTTGGACTGGATCAAAATCGGATGGCATGAGTGACTTTTAAAAGTGAATAACAATTTGATTAATGTGGTCATAACCCCTTGATTGTAAGAAGGAACCAAAAAATGTAAAAATATTTGTATATACAAACAAAACATAATGGCACCACTGCGAGCGAAAACAGGACACAATTAGCAACGGCAGCGTCATATTTAGGAATATCATATTTGAGGTGGTTTGTGACCTAACTGAATTGCTTCGAGAAGGAGCTAAGGGGGCCATTCAATAATTACGTCAAGCGTGAAAGGTGGGGAGGGGAGGAGGACTCTTCTTATGGTCTCGCGAAGGTGGAAATGGAAGAATGATTTTACGGAAGATTTTGTTTACACGTGTGAATGTACTTGCATTACTGTTTTTATAATCATCATCTTATATTTTTAGAACTGCTAGCACGTATTTACTACAAGTTAGTGTGCTACAACTACCTCTCGACCTAAGTCTCGGAAGTTAAAAAGAACGTGAAGTAAAATCTTCCGAACAACCTTGCCTTGGATTCCTTGTGATGAGCAGAATACACGGTGATCATGAATTTTAACACTACTACGCAAATATCACATTGAGGATATACAAAAGGGATACATTATACAATTGATTCACAACTGAATGTTCAACAAATTGACGGGGCTTATTCTATGCACTTCGGCGGCGGACATTAGTTTTAGTTGGTGGAATGTTTTGGTGAAATAAAGGGCAGGAAAGACTGCCTGGTAAACGTAATGGTAGAAAAATAACAAGAATTTCCTATCCCAGTTTTTCCCTGACTGTTATGAGAATTCCCTGACTATTCCAGATTTACAAAATTCTCTGACAATTCCAGGTTTTCCCTGATGATCGCCACCCTGATTATGCATGAAAGCAAATTCCATCAAATAATGAAACCATCAACATGTTGCTTCATTTTGATTCAAGAAAACCAAAAAGAAAGGACTGCCCAATACCTCATGTATAAAGTAATTTGTCACATTGCAAATGGCCAAGCACAATCCTTCTGAGTTCCCTCCAACAGAGCCAGAGGTCTTCCCATCCGTGTTGAGAAGCAAAAGCAACTGGCTGTTGAGGGATGCCATCTCAGTCTTCCCATATAGGTTCCACAAAGCAGCTTTCAAAGCATAGCTGCTTGCAGCCAAATCTCCCATTGAATGTGCACAGTTCAGCACATCACTATCATTCACCAACTGAGATACATAGAATAAAAATAATGAGTAATACTACACACATACTACAGGCACTTAAAGAAGACTCATGCAATACTTTCAAGTTTTTCTTGAGCATGCAACATGATATAGCGGCCTGAAAATAAAAGAGCATTTAAACAACCCTGTTGTTGAAATACTCTTTACAACAACTGGGTTAAAATAGATTGCTCCAGCAAATATTTCAAATCACCTAACAAAACCAAGGCAAAATATACCATCATTAAGTCATGAAAACAAATTAAATGTCAATGCTAATCACTATAAATTATAAAAAAGGATCTATTGAGGTTATTATAAACCTAAGGAAAATAATGATTACCTACTAAGATTGTACTCTGGCAGAAAAACTTAACAAATGCATTCAGAGAACTTGAATGTAAAGAATACACTGGAATGCAATGGAAAAATTACGGAGACTGCTCCTCCCATGAATATGAAAATAAAAGAAACGACAAGGAGGTACTAATGAGATTAAGCAGTAGAAACAATGATAGCAGTAGAAACAATGGGTTGCAGCTAAAGAAAGTACCACAAAGAGAGTGAAAAGTCTGCAGAAAAGGTCAAAGTCACTAATTCTAGGATGGCTGAGGCATAGTTTGTTGATTTTTTGGAAAAGGGTAAAAATATTAATGTTGAATACTATTCCCTAAGTTACTGAATCAAAGTAAAAAGAAATATGTATCCTCCTTTAAAGAAGAAACATTGAGTGATTATGCAGCAGCATTTAAGTCACACATTGAGATTAGAAATTATGTAATAGGCTTATACGTGAAATTCCTTTTCATTCCTTATATGAACTCTTCACTTTCACCACCATCCAACAACTTTTTACATCCCATGATGAGACTGAAGCAAAAGAATCCATAACTAACCAATTCAGGCACTGAATTTCTCCATCATGAAAAGAAAGAATACAGTTGGACCTGATGATACCATGTATCAAAACCTGGGTAATTTTAAAAGTTAAATTTCTGGAATTTACAGTTCATTTTTAATGATGGGGTGAATATAAATTTGATCGAATCCGAATCCTGTTTTTTTATGGAATCCAAATCTCGAATCCGAATCTCGAATCCTAATCCTCAATTTCATTGGCATTCCGAACACCCGCAGTTTGGCATCAACTCCTGCGTGCTTGGCAATGAGTTGCGGCTCATTACATGGGTGAATCTGTTGCGGCAACAGAAACGAGGAGAAATGCAAGAATGTCGCCGGCCTAACTGAAAATCCGTATAACTCCAGATTCATGTAACTCGGAAACAAGAATGAATGCATGTTTTGTAAAACTGGATAATTTGCACTTAGACAGATTAAAAACTATAAAATCACTGCATTAAGTGAACACATTCGAAAGGAGACTATGCTGTGAACAAATTGATTTTTTCCGAAGGTAGTTAAGAGATGATGAATGATTGTCTCAGCTATTGTGGCTTTTTTCAACATTCTTTGACACCAAGAACACTAGATTTAATCTAATGTAAACAATATGAATATGAAGATTATGGTTAATAGTTAATGTTGTTGTCAGTTCATAGCCTAAACTTGTATGATTCATTATTCCCAAAAAAGTAACAACAAGGATACCAACATAACCTCTGATCAAAGACATGGGGCTTCCATTTTTACACAAGTGGACACTACGTACCTCAAATACAGAAGAGGGTTTACCACCATTGAGTCCTTCAAACTGTGCCAAAGACTGCATCCCCAAAGATGCTAGGTACATGAGGCCCAAGTCAGTGCTTTTGGATATTGAGCGCTGAATAAGAACTTTCTGTAAGGGAAAAAAATTTCATCAGAACTAAAATCCTGCGCAAGAAAGAAACATGCACACAACAACTGAGCTGGAGAATTTTTCAAAACACTTTATCAATGTCCACTGATTAGGATTCAAACCTCAATCTCCAAATACTCAGGCAGGAACTTAGAGCCTGATACACCATCAACATATCTCTCAATCTTAGCACATTCTCTTTCCCTCCTTATCACAACAACATCACTTCATTGCATAAAAAGTAAGGATTAAATCATTGGCTTAGTATTTTTTACTCCTTTCTTGCCACTTATTTTACTCTTTTTTATTGAAATCATATTTTGTATTTATTTTTAATTGCTTAAAAACATTTTACAGCCCTTATAATGGATTTTTTTGCATTAAGAGAATATTAATTATTCATTAACTAATTCATTCATTTAATTAATTATCTGTCTCTTTAACGGAAGGCCTAGTACTGCCAGCTGGCAAATCGCCTTCTCTTTCGGCTAATGGGTTAAAGTTATCTGAATAAAAATCAACAAAAATTAACTTATAGCAATGAAATTCCATGAGCTGCAGTTCAAAAGGGCTAGAAAAGAGTCACAGGGGAAGTTACAAAATTTTCAATGGGCATATTTTCTACCAGTGGTTATAACAACTTATGATAACTATTCCTGTAACTTCATTCAACTCCTCAAGTGCGGACATTTACATTGTTAACTCGATGGAGCGAGACGTGACCATGCCCAAAACATCACTCATTTTATCAGGGGTAGATAAGGAGGGGGGGGTCAAGGGTATCTGAACCCCCTCGCCCCCCCAAACAAGAAATACTAATATAAAAAAAGAATGTAAATGAATAACTAGTAAGTCTACATCTCTTTATTATCCGCTAATTCCATTCTATGCGTCAGCAAGTATCATTAAGCGATTTAACGAAAATCAAGAATGGTTACATGGACAAAAATACTTTGATGAGAATCCAACAGCATTCAATTAGGCTAAAAAATATTCTTATAGAGGACTGAACCCCCCCACAAGAGAAAAAAAATATCCACGCCCCTGCATTCTATTGAACTCTCACTCTGTTGGGTAAAATCAAAAAAGAATATCACATAGGGAATACCATTTCCAGTGAAACCAGAAAGCAATATATCCCATGCAGCTTTTGGTGTGCCAAGTGGGCCATACCCAATAAAATCTAATACCCCTAAGTTTTTCATGGGTTCCCACGTCTGTGACAGTGCTTGGTCTAAATTTAAGTGATACAGTAAAACCTCTATTTTACGAAGTTGAAGGGACCCAAAAATTTGAGCTTTGTAAATCAGAGGGTTTGTAAATTGGAGGTTATCTTCCACTAACTCCTCTGTCTCCGGAACTGATGTGTCACCAAAACCAGCTAATCTCCAACAGTAGGAAATAGTTTTTGCAGTGACACTCCCATGCTCTGTCAACACCTCACACAGCATGGAACAATGTCCATGGAGGAACATCATGCACATAAGAGGCTTGATCTGCGACAAATGTCCGTCTACTAAAACTCTGCTGACAAGAATGCGAGTATACTTTCAATGCAATTAAGCACTATGCTGTACTTAACTTGTCAAATAGTTATGTTAGGGTTGAAATCAAACTAATTACTATAACAAATAATAGTCATCTGCTCATTCTGGGAAAAAACAACAGATATTACATGAAATTCTCTATGTGCAGTGTATCTACATCAAATTGAAAGGATTTAAAAATTACATCTCAATTGTATTGATTCGCTGTATAGCATAGGTGTTATTCCTAAGGCTAGGAGACTCACTTTAGTAAAAGAGAATGAAACAGCCATGAATTAAAAAAAAACAGGTGAATATTTGTCTACAAATTTATAATGGTATGAACTTGGCTGCTGCAACTAAATTAAGTTTTTGTAGCTGTTCAGTTGGTAGATCTCAAAATAAGGGGAATAACTCATAAGAGAATTAGCTCATCCCGTGGAGTATTTTGAGCATATGCAGTTATGCATTAATTAACGAAAGGGGTATATTTAGCGCTAGTCGATTTGTGTGTAAAGAAGCCATTTTAACATGGGAAAGCCAGGGATGCATTTTAACTAGGAAATTTCAAAACAAAGTTCCAACTGTTCTAGTATATTTCAGCGAAAAGACCATAAAATGCCTTTTTTGAAGAAAGCGTATCGTTTGAAATTCATTTAATAATATTTCGCAGCTGATGAAAATCAATCTTAGAAAGTCACTCCGTTAATTTGAAATTCCCTCCTTTTTAAGATGCTTTCTACAGTGCTGACACCTAGCGGTGATTTACGAGAACTATTTGCTCGCGGCCATAGAAAGCGACCGCGATCTCAAAGACGCGATAGCTAATTCTTACATAACGACGTAAAACACTTCTAATGAAAAATTAAATAATCAAATTGCATCAAGATTTGAATATAAATAATTTATTATTGCAAAATTAGTATTTTTTAATGATACTAAGGTCCACGACAGCTGCAGCAAAGAACTTCCTACGGGAATGCTACTTTCAAGTGAAAGGCTGAACAAAGTTCTGAATCGGAGTTGCGGCAGCTACCTTAAACTAATTTTAAATAAGTCCAGAGCAAATATGGATCCTTTGTGACGACCAATTAGGTATTCGCAATACACAAAATGATAGAAAAGGAATAGAAATTACCAGGCACTAATCCGATTATTTTATGAACTGGGGCATTGTTTTCGAGAAGTAGGCGTCGTGCCATGCGTCTTTGAATATTTTTTCCTTGGATCATATAATTAGGATTGAATTGTGATTTGGATGATCAGTCTCTGGGATTTTTGCTACAGTTTAAGCACTTCAAAAAGCACTATGCTCACATTCTATTTTTCCACATTTTCCCGCGGTATACAGCGATCGTCATTCCATTGTATTGACTTCAGTGCTACAAAATCATTTCAAAAACTTCGTAAAACAGAGGTTAATCACTCCTCGGGACCGGCCTCTCACTTTGTAAATCAATAAAATCGAGGTTTCGTAAAATAGAGGTCATTTTACATGGTTTTCCCATATACAAAGATCGGGACCGGCGGAATGGTTCGTAAATTGGTGTCATTTCGTAAATTAGAGGTTCGTAAAAAAGAGGTTCTACTGTAACTCATTTCCCCAACAAAACTCAAATCTTACCTCACTCCACTGCAATGTTTAAGCCCAAGCCCTTCTTGCCCTACCTAACTTGCAATCTTCTCTCCTCCAATTACTGCATTCCAACCCTCAGTGATTAGGAACCTTATCAAATTGAAAGCCTTGCCAAATTTTCTTCCACCCGATTAAAAACTTCTATTTCCTCAATACGCAGACTTGTCACAATGGGCATCAGAATCACTGCACACAAAACATGTGCACAACTAAATCCCGAGCATTAATCAGGATACACTTGATGATACCGGCCATCACATTTTAATCAGATTTGCATCAACCTCACCACCTAAAATTTCACTGTCCGCCTTACCTATAATTATTATTAAAGTTCTACTAGTTAGGGTAGGTTAAGATGGTCATCTGCATTATCTCCACACACATGTTTTCCACACAATGCCCTTCTATAGTTCTGCTCACTCCCTATGCTTCATAATTTCATCCAAACTGCCTCTCCTCTTCATCTCTCCAGCCCTTTTACTCAGCATTCTTCCTCCCTCCTCCACGTCCTTTCCCAGCCCTATCTCTTCCTTCCTCCTTCCCTCCCCATCTTACCTTCTCCATGGCTATAACTCACCTGCAGGTATATCTTCACCCTCCTTCCCCAAAGTCAATGTTTTGTTTGAAGTCATACAACACCAGACTCCACATTAGAACTTTCACCACTCTTTTCTTTACAACTCTATTCAAACCCCCTGTTTTCAGTTTTCTCCAACAAGCAAACTCCTCTTTAACTATTGGGGAAATAATTACAAGACTTTTTCCTAACCTTGCAATCACCGCGCAGCTATCCCAAGCTGACTCCCCTCCCCTCTACAGCAAATTAATCTTTGATCATTACCCAGCAGCCTCACTGGCTTCGCATTCCAACTATAACCGAAATTGGGGGTTTTGAGTGTCAGGGTGTAACTAACATGAAATTACCCTAAATTTACCTTATTTGAATCTGTCAGCTTGTAGAGCCATGTTAGTGCATGCTGAAGACAGACATTGTCGTTTGCTTCATGAGCTATCTTTATGGCTTCGTGTAGTATGTTCATTGCTCGCTTCCTGAAAGAACAAAGACCAAAATGTAACAGCTGGCAAGTACAGTGGAACTTGGTTAGTACGTTCCTCCTTAGCACGTTTTCCTCCTTTGCACGGCGATTTCATTCCGTCCCGGTACCATCAGCAAAAAACACAGGTAAAATAATTTGGTTAGTACGTTTTTTAAAAATGGCACTTTCCTGGTTAGTACGTAGAATTACTTGTCATAAAGCAACCCGCAAGACCTTTTCTAGTATCTTTTTAAGTTGTGTAAACTACCGAATTCACATTTTAGTTTATTATTATCAACCCTTGACCGCCTAACGTTCATCCATATGCATTTCTAAATTTTCGAGACGTGGTGAAAAACAATACATGGCCGTTCACCGGGAGTGTCTGAATATGGGTCACAATTATTTCACGGTGATATTCTCAGCCTCATAAACGGTTTGCGATTCTGAATAGAAGTGAGTATTTAGTAGCACGGGTTTTGAGTCGCTATTTTAGGTCCCACCCTGTCCAGTATGAAAACAGTCATTGATCATACAGTAACCAAATATTACTGCAGCCAATGAGAAGCCCCGATTATCCCCCACCCAAAGCTCCTCACGTTGGTGTTGCCCTGTGCAGCACTATGCACATAGTTTATGAGCGGACACTTGTTCGTATTGCACGTGTTACAATTGCAAGGGCAGTTTAATTTAATTTGACATGATAATAAAACGAGTGGTGAAGTGGTGAGGGTGAAGATTACAACTGCAGAAAAGATTGAAATTGAGGAAAAAAGAGGCTGGCAACCATACAAACAGCTGAGCGGAAGGTAGACGTTATGCATGCCATGCACTTTGTCAAATATGCATGGGATTCTGTAACCAAAGAAAACCTCACCAGTTGCTTTAAAGCTGCTGGATTTACTCGTATAGAGTCTGAAATAACGGATGACACAGCAGAGGAGGCACAACTGACTCCTTTTCCTCCCATAAGAGTGGCGTCAGATTGCTGGAGAGGTGAATTTCGATGAGTACTGCGATTGCGATAATAATCTTACTGTTTGCCAGACCATGTCGATTAATGAAATTCACTAGCAGGAGTTGGTATAAATGGACAAAAATGATGAAACTGAGCAAGAAATTGAGTCTGATCCAGTTCCCACTTTAGCCAAAACAGTCAAGGCTATGGAGTACATACGCCATTACTTCACAAGTGTTGTGGGAGCAGATAACACTTTAGATCTCCACGCGAAGCTCGATGCAAAAATACTTCATCTCAGCACAAGAAATAAAAAGCAGACTACATTGGACAAATTTTATGTGAATTTAAACTGTAGATTTCAAATCCTGATTGAAATAAACATTAACCACATGAACTGCGTTATCAATCAATATATCGATCGATCAAATGGCATCTTACCAAGAACGAAGGAACGGAATGGGTACAGCTGTTGCAGAGTTTTAGGTAAATAAAATGTTACCTAATTTTTAATAAGCTTTAAAACAACCAATTGACATACTTAGGGTTATTATTATATTCTCAGAGGTAGACGTAAGAAAGATTAAAGGACTTGGCTTAATTTGTCCTCTCCTTATATGCATTATAAATCACAGGTAAATGCTGCAGTTTATGTAATTGTCTCTGGGAAATCTATGAAACATTGTGATTTCCATACACATTGTATCGTTTTGGCAATGTCATGCCCATTTTATTTATTTTAAACGTGCAAAGAGGCGATCTTACGAGAACTTCCGAAAGTAATTGTAATTATGATGACTTTACCTCAGATTGCAATTACCCTGATAGCTATTATTTACTTTCCTGGTTAGCAATTTCTTTTTTTGTGGTCCCTTCAAAAACGTACTAACCAAGTCCTACTGTATATTCGTTAGAGGATTAAAACTACCACATACTTATGCCCAAACTGAGTATGCAAAGCAGCCAGGTTCAGTGCTGCATATCTAAATCCCTTATTCTTCTCATCCTGGGTGATTCCTTTACTGTCTGCGACAACTGTGCTTCGATCAAAACAGTGATGAAGGCTATGTACAGCACCACAAAACTCCTTCACCCTCATGCAATTCAGATAGCAGAGATAGTGCTAAAAAAGAGCAAACAGAAATGTGATTAAAATACATCTTACAGGAAAATATGAGTACTAATCAGCTCTGAAAAGAATCAATAAAACTTTCCATTGAAAAAATAACTAATTTATTTCACTACAATAGACACACTGAAAGAAATACTTTGTAATTCCCCACAGAATTTTTCTTTGCATCCTAGGTTTTGAGGATGCATCATTGAAACCTAGGTCATAAATAGAAATTCTACATGGAATTATATAGTATTCATTTCAATAAGAAGAACCAATTCTACAAAGTAATGACTGAAATCACCAACTTTAAAATGGACCTAAGAAAAATAGTTATTGAGAATAGAACTTACATAAGGAAATTAAAGTCATGAAAACAATTCTGCATACAACCTCCAGCAGGAGAAAATTCCCTAGGACCAAAACAAATATAAAGACTACACCTATAGACATTAAAAATCACACACAGCTCAAATATAATTGAAACTGATAGTTGGCAGAATAACTTTGAGGAATTCTAACATAATTAAAAAAACACACAACTTATTATTAACTTCTACTTACTATTTTAACACAATCATATTTCAGCATCACACAAAACTCAATTGCAAGAAGTCTAACCTGGTAAATATCAAGACAATGATAGAGGCTTGCTCAATGTGAAATTGATAGCTTCTACTACTTCCAGGAATCTCCATCACATCGGCTGTTTTTAAGGAAACAGTTTCATTCGCCATCACCTCCACACCTTCAAGTTGGATAGCCATTTAGGTTGCCATTTGGTTGTTATTTGGAGGAGTGGTACTCTTTGTTTTAAAAACAACCAACACAACAGGGATTCCCAAAGGTAATATGAAGCCACTGTGAATTTTCATTACTACCAAGCAAATACATGTATCCCTTGCTTAAACCAATATTTACTGTAACAAAATTGGTCCCCAGGATCTCTTTCACTTGGCATGACAAAATTTCCTGCCTAGCACAACCACATAAACCCATAATACTCTCAAACCACCTTTTACTTGTGTTAATAGATGAGGAACTAATGAATCGTTAGATTCCAAGTTATGTATCTCAACCTTTAAATGACAAAAGTGTCATTTCTGGCTTCTCTATTTCAGATGTCACCTAATGATGTCGTGTTTTTTTAGACTTAGGCTTTAGAATTCGGCCAATTAGTTCCAAAGATAGATGTATTTTATGAACCAATGCAAGAAAGTTTTTAAAAGCCAAAATCAAATCCGCAAGGGAATGGGTCCAGGGGAGATTTAAATGCGGCATTTAAATGATAAGCATTTTGACAAATATAGCGACCTTAAGAAATCAACCAACTGTAAAAATCTCCACTATACACTTCTTTTCACCTTTTTTGCATTTCATGAGGAATAGGAGCTACTATCTAGCCACCGAGGGGAATAAAACCATGGAAATGTTTCTCCGCAAAGCAGTATTTGGGTGAAAGGGTCAGTGAACAATTTCGACTCTCAGGCCCAATCCCTAACCCTTATAAAGTAGGGAGGTTCCATGAATGTCCACACGTACAGAGAGAAGAGTGTACTAATTTGTCTCTGGAAAATAATCACCGTAAAGGTTGATTTGCCGATGTGCATCTCGCAAAAGATTTAAATCTTGCATTGAAAAGATTGTTTTTGCTCATAGAAATATTTAAATAGGGATTATATGGTAAAAATTTTTTATCAAGAATTAAAAGGGCACCTAAAAGCCCCACATTTTATCGTAATGTTCATTTGTTTAACATGTGTCGACCAGACATCAGAACTATGAAAGCACCAATACTTCCAGACATTAAACATGAGACAAGTGCTTAGCATTAGCCATGGGAAGGCCTGAGGTGAAAAGAAAATTATTAATTGAAAAGCTCAACCAGGGTGGCTACTGAGATCCAATTTTTAAATTCCCTGACGGACTCACCAATTTCCCTGACCGATCGCCAAAAGGGCTCCTATTATCTGAATATTTTATTTCTGCTGAATTAAATTTTTGTCAAAACTCAGAAAATGTTAAAAGCTGAAATCAATACATTAAAAGCTACAAGTATACCCTGATGAAAAATTATATTAAACCTTCATAAGTTAAACCCTCCTGCAAATTATACGCCCTTTTCATACACATTTCGCAGCTGCATATCCTGGCTGTGTATCGTATTTCCTCAGCCGTATATGTTTCCTTGTGTAAAATTACAATGACGATGCCTTATCCTTCAAGAAAGAGGTAGCGTGTCATGATAGTCGTGGGAAGTAGAGGATTAATGAAAAGGCATCGAAGGGAAAGTTGATGGCCAATTTACTGGTGGACTCCGGTACAGGTATCACTAGGGTGCGCGAAAATACAAGCCAAAGCCAAGTTGTTGGACTGGATCAAAATCGGATGGCACGAGTGACATTCAGAAGCAAATAAGAATTTGATTAACGTGGTTATAACCTCTTGATTGTAAGAGATTGTAAGAACCAAAAATGTACAAATATTTATATAAACAAACAAAACGTTATCGTGCCACTGCGAACGAGGCAATTAGCAACAGCAGCATCGTATTCAGGAATATCATATTTGAGGTGGTTTGTGGCATGACTAAATTGCTTTGAGAAGGAGCTAAGGGGACCATTCAATAATTACGTCGAGCATGAAAGGTTGGGAGGGGAGGATGACTCTTCTTACTGTCTCGGGTATGGGAATCGAAAATGATCTCATGTAAGATTTTGTTTACACGTGTGATCGTACTTGTATTACCATTCTAATAATAATCGTCTCGTATTTTTTATATGTAAGCAACGTATTTACCAGGAGCTAGTGTGCTCCACCTGCCTCTAGATCTGAGTCTGAGAAGATAAGAAAAACATGAGGTAAAATTTTCCGAACAACATAGCCTCGGATTCCTTATGATGAGCGGAATGCATATGATTATAAATTTTAACACTACAGGGCAAATATCACATTAAGGATGTACAAAAGGGATACATTGTATGTCTGATTCACAACTAAGTAACTAAAAGACACAACTAATAAGATTCACAACTGAATGTTACACAAATTGATGGGGCTTATTCCATGCACATCAACGACGGATATTAGTTTTAGTTGGTGAAATTAAGAGTGGGATAGGCTGGCCGATAAACGTAATGGTAGATAAATAATGAGAATTTCAATTTGTTTCTCCCTGACCGTCACTATAATTCTCTGACTTTTCCAGGAATGCAAAATTCCCTGACAATTCCAGGTTTTCCCAGTTTTCCCTGACCATCGCCACCCTGTCAACCTTCTTCGAAAAGTAGAGAAAAATCCACTTGCACAGCACGTTGAAACTGGCAGAAATTAAGGTTCTACTGTCAATACTAAACTTGAGATCATTTTACTCAACGTATACATTGTTTGGACTTTCCGCTTTCACTTCAAACTCGTTTTCAAAAAATAATAAAATTCAAATCAAGTATTGTGGTATGGTCAAGCATTATGATGTCAATGGATTCTCATTAGAAATTTAAAATTGAAGAAAAAGGTGTTCACGCTCCTCCAATGTTGTATACTTATGGCAAAAACACGGTTGCGTAAATTAGCAAGAATAACTTAAATGAATAAAAGTATATCATTTGAAAGTAACAGGGAATTATGGCAAAAGTACAGTTCATATTCTATCGAAATTCCCTTCCATTTGTGCATTTCATAATGTTATGACAACTGCCAAAGTGACACAGACCTCTGCGACTCGAAAAATATTGAGCCATTTTTCATCCTCACTGCAAAAAAATGCCACAAAAATAAATATTAAAAGAAAACTGTTACGGGCATAAAACGAAAGACTGAATTATCTACACATTGATATGATCTGTATGAATATAGCTTCTTCTGTTTTTGAGATATAAAGCCTTCAAATCGAGTCTTTTTTGCGTGGACTGTATATATGTATGTATGTATACAAAACGTGCTCTTTGGTCATTATCCCTGTAATCAATTATTGAGTGTGAACCAACATAACGTATCGTATTTATTTTCTTGAGAGGTGTAACAATTGCAAATGAAACTTGGTTACAATAAATGAACAACAGCAACCTACTGAATGAACTAACTTGACCAGCAGTATATTGTTCCCCTGGAAGTTATGCAACTCGCACATGGGTCTTCATCTTGCCTGGGAAGGCCTAAACTGTTTAGTATATTTTCCTTGTTACCACGTTCAAAACTATGGGTCCCTACAAAAACGTGCTAACGAGAGTCCACTGTATACTTGAATAATATAATACGATGTGAGAACAAAATTATGTCACATGTGCAATGAGAATTTGACTTCAAATTCTTTCCTATACACCCTGATTGAGATGCCCATAGGTGGAAAAAAATAAATTCACATTTACCTAAATCATATCAGATTCATACAATTTCTGGATTATCCATGCACGATATTCTTAAACTACACTAAATTTTCAGCTACATGTACAAACATTTTTTATTGAATATGTCACATTATCACAGCATTCAACGGTCCTGTGAATTTAAACATCACCTTATCACATCATATACTCTGGTTCCCATCAGATCACCAAAGAGTCATTCCACGTCAGTTCATCCAGGCCATGTCACCCACCGACTCGGATTTTTATGAAATTTTTGTCACTAGCTACTATCTCCAACGTGATAACCCATGTAAAGTATTTCCGCTCTCACCCTCGTAGTTTGCAAGATATGAGGGGTCAAAGTTTGGGAAGTTTGCTCAGAAGTGCCATTAGTGGGATTCAATTTTCAGAGTACAGGGCACAAGTTAAAAATTCATAGCTCAGTAACCAATTAACATATCACCATGAAATTTTTACATCTTGTCTAACAAAGTACATAGATTCCATAGAAATATTTTCTATCACCCTTGCGTAGCTATGTTAGCCACTATTATGTCATTAGTTGTCAATTAACCAAGTTTTTGAAGTCAAAAACTTTACTTCATATTTTCACAAATATCACCATAAGGCAGAGTAGTTAACTCGTCCAATATTTTTTTAAATTGTACCTAAATATGTGTTCTAATTGACTGTGAAATAAAAATGGTGGTGTTTTGACTGCCACTGTGAGTATTTCAGGTTTTACTTTTTTTTCTGACTCGGTGAGGGGGATTTTGGACACACAGGTATTATACAGATCCAAATCATGACTGTATCCTAATGCATACCTTCATGAGGAAATATTTGAAATAATGGGCAGTGAATGAAAGGCCTGGCATCTATTTTTAGTGACTGACTTTTGTTAATATAATTTTTTTAAACAATAATTCACGACTCGTGGCAGCCGAAGAGAAAAGAGCCCAAATGTTTAAGCAACTATGAATTGATGCACTTTTTCAGGCACTTACCTTTTTATACAATTTTTAAGTTCATTAAAATGTGGAATTAACATTTATTAGACCGATTTTATGCATTATATCATAAATAAATTATTTACGTCATACACTAAATTTGTAAAACTTACTTTAATCTGTGGTGAATTGTGCCATGCTGTACTGGCATTGCACAAAGTCAGCCTCACTTTCACTTAAGTAGTACATCAGAGATGATACTACTTATAGGTATGTAGCAAGATGCCTTCCTTCTCCTGTGAAGGCCAGTGGAATGATCTTGCTAGGCCATAAAGGGTGCATGAATTTTACTTTCACATCACCCTCCTCCTCATGCTTAGATATTACTAATCCAAAAAACCAGTGATCATCATAGGCACATGCAATATATGAGTTTGTTATGATTTGTGGCAACGTAATTGCAGGTGGTGGTCGGTCATTTGCACAATGGAATAATATGCATAAGTTTTCATCCGAGCTGATCCTCTTAGCTCCTATGGAATTTTTAGACACAGACGTGAAATGGTGAAACGCACGTGTGCCAGGAATTGTTTTTGCTTTGAGGAATCTGTATTCTAACTGTTGATGGGTTTCTGAAATAATTTCCTTCTTTATCACCTAGAATTTATGTTTTCAACTCTAGAACTGCAGAAGTTCATGATCTTTTCCACAGAGTTTAAGAAATCTCCTGAACATCTCTGAAGGCTCTCTCGGGCTACCAAACACTTAACTGTACCACCAATGCCATCAAAAGGGGATTTTCCATGGCTTGTAGCAAAAAATGTCCATGAAGCCATTAAGGAGAAGTCCGGGTTGTGGTTGCAAAGGTTGAGAAATTTTTGCAGTTCTTATATGGTCCAGCATAACCATCATTAATAATATACTTTTTTAAATGATGGAAAATTTTCAACATGAACTGAGATATTATTTTTTGGCTTTCATATACAAAAGCTACATCATGCTCCAAATCATCTGATAAGATGCATTAACTGGAAACAAGTAGCTGTTTCAACTGATTATCTTGAGTGTAAATCACAGCAGGGTGCAGGGTACAACTATCACTTGCCCAGTGATACCCTTGTGCCTCACCTTGGATAACATATGAGTAGTTTTCACTGAAGTCAAGGAGAGCAATTGCTTCATGGGGTCCAAGATTTTCTTTCATTTTTAATGATAGTTTGCCTATGCTTTTGTAATAAATGAATGGGGCACCAGTCTTTCAATTAAAGTTGATATGTACTCGTGAAATGTAACCTTGAAGTTCCCCAGTTGTGATCTGTCAGTGGAAACCCACTGACTGTATGACACTTCATCTCCAGGGTCACATTCTTCCAACTTTTCAGCAGAAAGCTTTTCAAATTTTCATATGATGGACACAGAGCAGTGTTGCAGCATACAGTCTCTATTATGCGTTGAACACACTAAGTAACCAATCAGGTCCTGGCATGTTTCCTCTATATTACAGGCATGAAGCAGTAGATTGACATTTTGATGAATTGTGCAAACACATAAAGAATGTGCTCCAGGAGATCCCGCTAATACACAACATTTTGGACGCAGTTTGCAGAATTTAGAAAAGCCAATTTTAATCCTGGGAAAGTCAAATTTAAAAGCTGAATACATTTCCTTCAAATTAGACAGTAATAACCTCTTCTGAACATGTACATTCATATACAGAGATACTAACCACATCTTTTTTTCCTGGCATCATTCTGGAGTATTCATCCCTTTAAAAAAAATCCTCACTAATTCTAATGTTTTATCACAGATTGTCTTTCCTTTTCTCAATTCAGGTACAGCTAATATTCCTTTTTCTCAAAAACGTTCTCTTGCTTGGCGGACAGTGTATTCACTAACATGGAACTATTCCACTACTTTCTTCCTGCCCCATGAAGTAGGTACCAATGTTAACAGTTGTACCTTTTCTTGATGCATGTTTGCAGCATTGACTTTTTCTTTAATTAAGTCTATGAGCACATCCATATCATGGACTTTCTGAAGTAATTCTTTTGGCAGTTTTGGGGTCATCCTTTTTAGGAGATAACTCTTTATCAAGAACTCTTTTAACTTTAGTTTTAAAATTATGGCATGCTGACACCACTTTTCTTTTGGCATAGGTTGATCTTCTGAGAGACAAAATACAATGAAATTTCAAAGGTGACTCCCCCATCTCTTGCAGTGTCCTTTTAAATACCTCAGTTGTTTTTTCTTTGGAAATTGACGTTTCAAAAGTAAAAATACTCTCATTACTGTCACTATCGACTACTTCAATATCAGAAAGCTCAATTCTAAATCTATGATGTTTATGTACTTTCTGTCTACATGGGTGGCATATTTTCATTCCTGGAACTAATTTTTTCAGTTCAGACATTTTACTGGCTTTTTCTGCAAATTCAGGACTTGCATATCTCAGTGATTTTTCTATTTTCTTCCCATGGTTCTTAAATGGATCGAGACAGTATAATTCATAAGATTTATACTTTTTCAGATAGTATGTTCTGTGATGTTCGCAGACATTAAATAGGACTTCACAACTTACCCCACTTCTGAGGGATAAAAGTTGTTTTTCAAACACACAGTCTCAATTTTGTTCAGTCTCACCACCAGTGTGTAGCTTTTTTTTGTGGCACTCAGATCCTGTTTCTTTTCCAATGCTGCACAGTTCAACAACGCAGTAGGTAAGCATGGCACAATTCACCACAGATTAAAGTAAGTTTTACAAATTTAGTGTATAATGTAAATAATTTATTTATGATATAATGCATAAAATCGGTCTAATAAATGTTAATTCCACATTTTAATGAACTTAAAAATTGTATAAAAAGGTAAGTGCCTGAAAAAGTGCATCAATTCATAGTTGCTTAAACATTTGGGCTCTTTTCTCTTCGGCTGCCACGAGTCGTGAATTATTGTTTAAAAAAATTATATTAACAAAAGTCAGTCACTAAAAATAGATGCCAGGCCTTTCATTCACTGCCCATTATTTCAAATATTTCCTCATGAAGGTATGCATTAGGATACAGTCATGATTTGGATCTGTATAATACCTGTGTGTCCAAAATCCCCCTCACCGAGTCAGAAAAAAAAGTAAAACCTGAAATACTCACAGTGGCAGTCAAAACACCACCATTTTTATTTCACAGTCAATTAGAACACATATTTAGGTACAATTTAAAAAAATATTGGACGAGTTAACTACTCTGCCTTATGGTGATATTTGTGAAAATATGAAGTAAAGTTTTTGACTTCAAAAACTTGGTTAATTGACAACTAATGACATAATAGTGGCTAACATAGCTACGCAAGGGTGATAGAAAATATTTCTATGGAATCTATGTACTTTGTTAGACAAGATGTAAAAATTTCATGGTGATATGTTAATTGGTTCCTGAGCTATGAATTTTTAACTTGTGCCCTGTACTCTGAAAATTGAATCCCACTAATGGCACTTCTGAGCAAACTTCCCAAACTTTGACCCCTCATATCTTGCAAACTATGAGGGTGAGAGCGGAAATACTTTACATGGGTTATCACGTTGGAGATAGTAGCTAGTGACAAAAATTTCATAAAAATCCGAGTCGGTGGGTGACATTTTGAAAATTTTCTGGATGATTTGACGTGGAATGACCCCAAAGTTAAGCAACATTGGGCCTGGAGAGAGGTTGGATGGGTAACAACCCTCCATACCTCTACCGCGGTGCTCTTGTCCCGTCTGCAAGTGGCGGGCAGGTTAAATGTGGGTTGGCACATGGATCTAAAGAGGTTTAAGTGCAAGGGGGGCTCCAGAAGGACCCTGCCTACCCCTTCAATTTATTTTTAACATGGCGTATGGTTCCTTAAATTTCACATCATCGACTTTCTACTACATACATAATATTCAGAGACATTTAAATGGATCTTCCACAGCTGCTCTATAAATAGCATATTTTGTATCATGTAGTTTTAAAACAACACTTACTGCCTCAGCACACTTGGGATTGGCTTTCAATAAGTCAAACATCCTCTCCTGCAGCATAGGCGGTGGAAGGGCAGCACTCTCATCTGTTTCTAACAGTGCAGCTTGCTGGGCTATAAATAGCTCAGCCTGTCTCCGCGACCAACAGCCAACATCGACATCATGCCACAATGCACTGCAAAGTATACCAGAACATAGTAGCAGGTGGACAATAACCTAGAGATCCAACATACTCCTCAGTTCAGTAATACTTTTACATAGAGATGAGTGGTTACCAAATTATATCGATTCTCGATGCCGATTCCTGGGAAATCGATTCTCGATACCGATACCATCAACCTACACATATGTATGTTTTTTTACCTAGTTTTCCTACACATTATAATTAAATGTTCCATGAAATCTAAAAATACAATTTCATGAAACAAAAATATGAATCCAGTAAGTTCTCGACTTACGGGGTTAATTCGTTCCAAAAATTTCCACGTAAGTAGAAATCCACGTAAGTTGAAATACAACAACATGCCTATCATTTTTGAGCCATAAGCGGTGCTGCTTTTACAGCGATTGGCGGCATTCGGCGACGATTACAGAAAACGCCATTTGAGAGACTGTTAAGTTAACAGAATATGACAATTCCGAGAGTAGCACAAGTTGAATCTTTATTTCACTGGATATTTAAATCTAAAATAAGAATAATTACACAAAACATGAATAAATTGCAAATTTGTTGAAATTATCATACTCATGTGAATACCTGTTCAAAATAGAATGAGTTCTTACTAAATACATAGGTAGGTATTATGCTGAAACGTTTCTGTTTACGTAGATTCAGCTGTGGACGATTAAATGCCATTAGCTTCTATTTTACATAGGTACTTGGGTACTAGGTGTAGTAGCCCTATTTTTCTCATCGTAAATAATTTTGTAACAAGAAAGAGCGTCATTTACTGCCTTGGAAACATTTCTGAAACGTTCGGGGTTTGGGTCCTGCTACTCAAAACCTTCCAATCCTTTCTCAATCAGATGAAAGCATTCCACCATCTTTTTTGACACGAATGTTTTCGGTGACTCCGCTTCCAGTTTTTCTTAGGAAATTTTGGCTTTCTCTCTTCGATTCTGCAATTCCAGTAAATCCTCATTGAGCAATTCTTTTGCATCATATCGCAAGAGTTCTTGAAAATCATTTTCTTCGACGTTTAATTCTAAAGTTCCGCCCATGTCCACAAGTTCATCCACTACATTTTCCTCTTCAAATCCCTTGAAATCATGAATAAATTGGGGGGTGAGCTTCTTCCAAACAGCATTCATTGTGCATGACGTAATTTCACGCCAGGCAGCATCAATGTTCTTCAAAGCTTCATACACATTATATTCTTTCCAGAACTGCTTTAAAGATATTCCATCGCCTTCTGTAGCCTTCACCGCTTGCCTGAAGTTTCTCCGTAAATAATATTTTTTAAACGTCTTTATGAGCCCTTGATCCATTGGCTGCAAGAGAGAAGTTGTGTTTGGTGGCAAGTACATCACTTTGATATTTTTATGGTAAACACTATGAAACGGCGGGTGACTGGGGCATTGTCTAGCAACAACAATACTTTAAATGGAATTTTATTTTCATCGCAATAATTTTTTACCTCGCACACAAAATTATGGGAAAACCAATCTTTGAAAACTTCCTGAGTCACCCATGCCTTCGAATTAGATTTCCACACCACTGGGAGTGTTGCCTTATCAATGTTTTTTAAGGCCCTAGGGTTTTCACTGTTATAAATTACCAGGGGTTTTATTTTGCAATCCCCAGCAACATTCCTTCCTAGTAGAATGGTCATCTTGACACTTCTTTGACACATCTTTGACACTTTGAATCCTGGCATGGTTTTTTCTTCTTTTGCAATGTATGACCGATCCGGCATCTTCTTCCAATACAGACCGGTCTCGTCGATGTTAAAAATTTGATGTGGTCGATAATCCCCGCTTTCGATTACAATAGCCAAAAACTTGGGTAACTCTGCTGCTGCTGTTGTGTCTGCACTGGCAGCTTCACCGGTGATTTTAATATTATGTAGTTTAGCACGTGCTTTAAACCTATTGAACCATCCTACCCTCGTGCTGAAAGTACCACCACTCTCACCAAGCTTGAGTTTCAGATAGTTAAAGAGACTCAAGGATTTTTCCTGTATCAGCCTAAGGCTTAATGGCATTCATCGTTGAAACTGGTCTTCGAGCCAAAAACACAATAGTTTCTCCATCTCTTCCATAACTGTGCCCCTTTTCTTCGTGATTATTGTTGACTGAATTGGAGCAGAACTCATAAGGTGCTCTTTAATTCGACTTTTATCATGTGCAATTTTTCTCACTGTTGACTCATTCATCCCATAAGCACGTGCAATTTCCACAAACTTTTCACCTTTGTCATGTCTCTTAATAATTTCCAGTTTCGTTTCCAAACTTATAGCCTGCCTTTTCTTTTTACCTCTCGTAGAAATCTCACCACTCTTACATTTCTCAGCCATTCTGAGGGTTCACATCCAAAACAAACACATAATACGATTATAATGATTTTATGAAAAGACTTTCTCGAGCTTGATAAATATCGATCTTTACGATCTAATCACAACGGAAACCCAAGTTCATCTGTGTGCTACAAGAACGTGTTCTATCTTTCTATTTAGCTGTGATGGACAACAGGCGTCATCCATGGAGTAGATAATTAAGTTACCTATCTTTCGTGGCAACAGAAACGCAGAGAAAACGCGTTATTGCTTCTAATAAGAAGTTCACTTTCCTTATCACATACTCATCAAACAATACATTTTTTAAACCTGTACAACTATTCTTTAAAGTGTAGTTGAAAGAAATAATATAAGTTCATTTTCATGTCATAAGTTGAATTTTAATATAATTAATAATTAGTTATGAGTAATAAAAACACTAACCTAGATTATAATTCAAACTTTAAACATTAAAAAATAAGAATATAATGTCACGACACAAACCCTTTAGCCTAAAATCTGTTTTTGTTCAAAAAAACCAACATTTTTAGCCTCTCTGGATCAAGGCGATTTTGTTTCTGGTCACAAATGTTTCCTGCTGTGCTAAATATGTTTCTCATTTTTGACCAGAAACTCTCATGTTTCATATTATTTTAGGTTTTTTAATCTATACAGAATCACAGCAACAATTGTATTTCCAAAAAAACAAGTAAATTTATAGTAGAAAAAATCAACTTCCCATCATATGTGTGGATAATATTTTCTTGGATCATGATTTACGGATTCAATAGCTAGATGTTATTGCTTCTAATAAGAAGTTCACTTTCCTTATCACATACTCAAAAAACAATACATTTTTTAAACCTGTACAACTATTCATTAAAGTGTAGTTAAAAGAAACATTATAAGTTCATTTTTATTAATATTTGAATTTTCGAAAAAATAAGATCATAGTGATGCCATACTGTATCACCCTCTATCCAGAAAGGTATAAATGTAATTATACAAAAAAGACTTCCCAGTGTGTCACATGACAAGAATAAGGTAATATTAAATAATAACGAAATCAAAAACCTAAAATTAATTCACTGCAAATGGTTTACATTAACTTGGGTTGCTGTTCAAATCAAATTCTTGAATGCTTTTGAATTCTTTTTTAAGAACAAAAACTTTTTAATCCAGTAGGAGATTGCATTTATGGAATATCTGGGGATTCAATTTTTAAGACGATAAACTTACTACAGAATATTTCAACCTGGTAAAATAGTAATTTAGCAATGTCTTATTAATAATAACCATGGAGGAAGAATAGGAGGGCTCGCTTCGACGTTTTTTCGTATGCCTATAGACGGCAGCACAGGCGTATTCAGTAGCGCCAATTTGCGGCTGGCTTACAGACTACGTGAGAGCGATGAGAGTTTCAAAGGGCCAATGAGATGTCTCCAATCGTATTTGAAAACTGGGTCTGGAGCAGGGCCAATCAGAAGAGTGGACGAGATAAACAGACCACCGGCCGGTACATCGTCGATCAAAGTTCTCGACATGAGTCCTTTAAATAAGTGTGGTGCTGCCAATTTCGAAGGAAAATTTCCTCCTGTGATCTGATGGAATTTTGATTAGTTCTCAGCGAACGAATACCTTTCTGTAAGTTCTCAAAATGTCTCTTAGTACAAGAAGACATGTACCTACTACGCATACCCACTAAGTATTTTTCGACTCGAAATAATTATTATCTGTTAAAACCTACCTTCCTTAAACGAGCGTGTGACATATCATGCCAGAAAATGTTGAAAATGCTATTCTAGCCTATTGTTTATATGCTCTAGTGGTTGTATTATCGTTCGTTTAATCTTATTGTTTTATCTCGTTATCGTACCTCTTACCTGCCAACGTAAAGAAAACATTGCAATATTGATGATTGTTTTCCGGTTCATAGCGAATGACTGGCGATGAAAATGCCTCGGTGCTATGTGATGTTTAATCTTGTCTAGATGGTCGCTTCAGTAAGTGTATTGTCCACGCATAATATGTGTTTACCTGTCTAGTCACTTAATATTTTCTGGTGAAATGGTATGAGTTAAAGGGGTGTGTGCTTGATGAAATGAATGTTTGCAGCATAATATGGTAGCATTTAATCATCTTATTTTTAAGTGGATGGAAGCAGATCAAGAAGCTGGACTGAATGTGGCAGCTATAGTTTGTGATAATGAAGAGCAACATGACTTCGTGGTTAATTAGAAGTCAACCTTACCTCAAGTAAGCTATTCAAAAAAAATTACTATATAGTTATCATTCAATGTTCATACTTTGCTGGTCTAAAGGCATTTTAAGTAGGTAATCTGAAAACTTTGGGTGTTAAACACACCTTTGGGTCTAACACACAACCTATATCTACAAAGTGTTATATTATCTAAAAAGCAATGCAAATCTGACTACAACTTTCATTATCTAGGGTGATGTTGAGTAGTATTTGAGCCATGTCGATGTGAAATATATGATTTTACATATAACATCTGCGGGCTAAAACTCCATTTGTATTTAATTTTGTAACCAGCCATAATTTTTTCCAATAACCTAATATTTCAAAATATGAGTTTCCGAAGATTCTTTATGTAATTTTTTACCAAATCTTATACATCAGTAAGTGTTAAAATTTTCATTTGGGAGTGTGATTTTATTTGAAGTCATTAAATACACCCATGTAACAAGTGAGATCACACCTCCACATTCCAACTGTTATGATATTTGCACCCTTAAAAACCCTCATATGCTTCTCACTAGGACGTAATGTGTCTTTAAACGACAATTAAAAAAATACACTTGCCTTAAATGCAAGGTACATAGACACTAAAAATTATAATAATATACAGAGGCAAAGCAATCAATGCTATGCCACTTAAGTGGGATAGCGTTGATTAATTAATTGAACCACTTTATTAAGATGGACAAACCCAAATGCTGTTGTTGACTGAGAAATATTTTTCATAATATGGAGGTAGTTCAACATTCTGTTGCCTGTGTATAGCTTTTCACTAGGTCTGTAAACATATGATTTTAGAGTTGTCCTTACCTAAGCTACTGTTTCTGATGTACTTTGATGCACTCTGATTGTGAAACTATGCCTCCTTTGCTGTTATTGAAATATGAGTATTAATGATTTCTCTTATTAAACTTACTTCCTCAGAACCGATCACGTCATTGCCAAAGACACTCAGTCGGTACCTAGCTGCATTAGGACTTGTTGAAATATTGAGTGTTTTGAATGACTGGTATGTAAATTTCAATTTTTTCCTGCTTCAGAAACTGCTTCTACATTTTATATTAATTCATTTTTGAAATAATAGTGGTCATAATCTTCCACAGGTTTATTTGTTCATGGATGCCACCACAGGACATATCTCAAGCCATAATACACTGGCACTTTGGAAGCTCGGTTACTATGGAGACTGTGGTTTCAACCTTCCTAGTATCTTGCAGTGCAAATGATAGATAAAGGTAACAGTGTAGTGATTCAAGCTGGTTGAATTACTTCAGAAAGAACAGTGAATTCATTTCTGGTGGAAATGTAGTGTGGTCTCAGTGGATCCATTGTCCTCCTTTCAACAGCCTGAAAACCCAATACTCAATGCACCCTGATTACTTATTGTGAAATATACACTATAATTGAAATGAACCCAAGTGCTCCTATTTTGTATAGTTTCCCCAAATTGCATAAGGATAAAGTCCCTATCGGGGTAGATATTTCTTATGTTTACGTCTCTTCCCACAGACTGGCTGGAAAACACCAGTATTTTCAGAGGAAACTGACTTTAAGCCAAACTATTCATTTTGGTATTCTATTAAGTTGGCTAAAGAATTGCAAATAAATTTCCCCCGAATGCAAACATAACTTGACATTCAAAACCTTTTTTCACGCATGAAAGTGTTTGAAACACTCATTTTGTAGAGATTTCTACTATAGGGAAAAAGTAGATTCTGACTAAGATAACTATTTTCACTGCCACAATGTCCGAAAAACAGAATTACTACTGATCCTAAAACACAATTCAACTCTTTGCTTGCTGGTCTTCCAATGGGTTCTCCATTACCCCCTATTCTGGCTGAGATATCATTTGACATTTCAGAATCAGATCTGTTCAATGTTCTGTATTATATACCATAAAGTTACGTTATTATGAAGAGGTTGGCCGATAGAAGAATCGAGTGGAGGGCTGCGTCAAACCAATCCTAGGATTGCTGACCCTTGATGATCATGATGATACCATAAAGTCTTCTGTATAATATACTCTATAGCAACAGATATGTTGACCACTTGCTCTATTTGTGGATTGGAAGTAATTTACTAGACTCCCTCAAAATGAACAGTAAAAACATCATGCAATTTCAACATCAAATTACATATGCATTCGAGAATACAGCTGCCAGTAAAGGTAAAAACCCTAACTGATTGACGAAACCTTAAATGAGAAAATCCAGAAGACAACTAGGTTGTTGTAATATTGCTCCCCCTGCAGACCTTTGGTTTATAACCATAGGTCTTTGGTCTATGACATCTGGTTCTAGGTTGTATAAATGGTGGACTCCCTTTTGTTAATGGACTTCCAGACAGATTGGCCAACCTCTTACCTCTGTATCTTAAAGCAGCATACTATTCCCTACAACTACATATATACTGTATTGAATTCTGCATTTTCGTCAAGTATTTTTGTCATTATTTGTTGTTTTATAGCTTCATTAATTGAATGTGGAGGAGAATGCAGAATTCATCTGACCATTGCAGTGGAAACTGGTAAATGAATTTGTACTTAATTATTAACACCAGAGGTAGAATGGATATGCTCACACAATCCATTGTGTATATTTTGGTGTGGGGAACATCAGGTTTTGATGCAGTGTATATTAGAGAGATGTAGATTGGTGAGAGTAAAGCAGAAAACCCCTCATCCCTATTATCCTCTGACATCTACCACGTATATCAACCTTCACATCCTCCCCTCTGGCACATCCCTACTAACTTGCCGACAACCTTTCTCTTCTTTCTTCCCCATTAAATGACTTAGTGGTCAATGTACTTGGTTTTGAAAAACACTTATGTTGTCACTGTTGTCTGTTGCCCTTTAGCCCCAAACACCTCAGGGTCAGCCCTATTTTCCTATCCTTTTCATGCCCTGACATACCATTCCCCACTTCAAATTTACCCAAGTCAGTGTCATAGCTTGAAACTGTGATTATAGGTATCTTGCTGCCAAATAAACATGTGGAGGATTACCGTATCTATTATTTTAGAAATAATAGATATATAGTAAAACTCTCATCAGGCCATGAGTGATACTGTGAATTTTATTCATGCAAATATAGTGTTTAGGTGTCCATCCCATTGAACCTTTGTTTTGCTTTTATTATTTCATAGATATAACATTGTTAAACATTAACGTATTTACTTTGTTAGTAATTCTGAAAATGTGTTTGTTTAATTAGGTGATTTAATTATTGTTTAACTGTAGCACAATTTTTTCACCAGGCAGAGTTATGTAAAGTGTTAATTATAATTTACATTTATCATTATCTGTTTCTGTTTTAGCTATTCTGAGAGTGAAAACTGCTGGTGTTTGCTGATTTTATGTCTTATGAAGTATGTATTGTGTTTTCAATAAATGAATCGTTTTCCTGGATATTGCATTTCATTTGCTAGTATTCCTGTAATTGTATTTCAGATATTTCTCAGTGGCAGGTTGAAACTACCGGCCGGTAAGTATAATGCGTGATCAAATAAACTTGAATAATATATTCTGCCTTAGGGGAATTCAAAGGAACCGCCATAATCGACATGGGCTCTCAACGCCATCTCTACGGCTGACTTACATACTACTTGCTGGCGTCGACGAGAAACCTATACTATAGGCCCTTATGGGAGTGAGCCTTCCCATTCTAATCCCTGATAATAACCTTTAAAATGTTATTTGTGACTTTTATACTCCAACGGAGAGGTTATCTAACTTAGATCATGAAATGAAATGAGCTTTTTTTTCATGCTACTAGAAGCAAAATAAAGAAATGTGTATTGGCTTATTTCTCCATTATTCACAAGAAAAAAGGTTGAATTACATGCGGGGAGCCTGCTTTCTCTGAACTCAGGTAAGCTGACAATAGCAGAGTGGGGCAATGTACTGCAGATAATGAAGTTCAATTCTTATTGCTGTTTAAAAATTTTCTTTCATTTTCTGCCATTGAATCAAAAATTTTATCATCCTTAATTTCCAACTCTTGTATGTAGATACTCACTTTTTTTACTTTTATAGCTAAAACTAGATTTACAAATTCAACACTTAAACATACATTGTAAAGTTAACGTATTGTTTCCATAGTTTTAATTCTGTAATAAAATATTTTCCAATCACTTTTACAATTGCCAAATTTAATTATCTTTGTTTAATTTGTTGACTTATATATTGACATGAAATTTCTGATAATCTACTTTTTTTAAAAGCCTGCTTGCCTTGCCTACAAATACAGCATGGACTGTATTCCTAGGCCAGGGGTGGCAAACCTTTTGGCGATTGAGTGCCAAAGTAAATGAAATAAGAGTATACTTGCTTGACTCACGTGCCAACCCATCATGAGAGATAGAGGTATATATCGAGTGCCCTCCCAGCTCCACGTGCCGAAATAATTGCTTCGCATGCCACTTTTGGCACACATGCCATAGGTTCGCCGCCCCTGGCCTAGGCAGTGTTAAGGAACAAACTTACGACCGGCAGGACACTAGCTCTCATTTTTAAAAACTATGCTATCATCGGTTCATGCGAGTCCGGCGAATGTAGGCTACCTGGTGCAGTGGACAACACTGTCTACACCCATCATGCTGTGATAAGTATCAACAGACCTAACTCACTGTCCGGGTGAGAAGCATACCGAAAAACTGAAGAAAAAACGACAATGGAGCAGCATACAGAAAAGTCGAACATCACAGACTGATCACGCTTTGAGACAATGGATTTATAAATAACATATCGGAGGAGCAAATATGTAGAAAGAAAAGTTACATGAGCAAGTCTACCAGACAAATACTTAGCATAAATCAAGAGGGATGTTGGAAAGAATGATTATGAAGAAGTAAAAGACCTAGCACTGGGTAGGGATGAATGAATGAAATAATTAACTTGTTTTTGACAAGATTAATAATTTCACTATGGCACAATGAATGATAATGGTTCCACAAAGTCAGTCCCTACACTGATACACTCAGTAAAAAATTATGCATACCTTTTTTCAGGCTCCATGCAGGTAGAATCAATGTCAACGGAAGTTTGATCACTACAGATGGTCATGTACGTATCCTGTTCAGATTTATGAGGAGCCTTTGGTTGTCTAGGCATGTCCTGCACTCTCTGAGCCTTTTCATAATAAATTTTGTAATTCTGATAAGCCCGTACAATTTGTGAAAAAGACAATTTATCCATACATACAATGATCCGCCTCAGGTACAAACCTACAAAGAGAAACATTCAGAACAGCTACAGTATGGAAAAATAAAGAAATACTATTGTTAATCGACATGTATCAACCTCAATGATTAAAAAAAACATACCAATTACACTACTTTTGTTGACAACTGGAAAAACCTGGGCTGGTTCCACTAGAATTTGAATAACATTCTGTATAATGTCAAGAAGTCCTGCCACACCTTTCCTATACACATCCATCAACTGAGACTCAAAATTTTCAATGTGAGCAGGTACTAGCACATACTTCCCAGACTTGAGCATGGACAGGAGCTCTTCCAAGTCTAAATCAGGACACTGCGGAAAAGGTTGTTGTTTTTACTTCTCAAGCAATGCAAATGATGATCACCAGGGAATTAAAAATACATTAATTTCTCATTCCACCCCATTCAACAGATATCTACTGAAAAATACTGGAAAACTGTAGCTAAGTATTTTCTACGGCTTAGACTATCTTTGGCGGCAAATTACAGCTGCACCATGGTTCGTCAGAAAGTCTTACATTCACAACTGAAAAATCCCTGAGTTGGAACTCCACCTCAGAAAAATCGCCGAATCCTTTCAGCATAATCTAGGAAACCTGATCAACAACACTGGACACTAAATTAAATTACAACAAAAATCCCCAATTCAAATATTTTAAAACAAATAGATACGGATGGAAGAAAACACAATAACAGTTTTCAGTGTTAACTGTGTTTGTCATTACAAAAAACCATCAAGGCCTCTATTACCACAGCATTCAATTTGCCAAAGTACTAAAAAACTTTTAACGTAAAAGTTACCTACTTTTTTTTAACTTTAATCAGTTACTTTTTTGGAAAAGTAACTTTTGACTTTAACTAGTTACTTTTTACAGAGATTAACTTTAACTTTACTCAGTTAATTTTTGTTTTGTAACTTTCCCAAATATGAAGACAGTTCAGGCATTTAAAAACTGCACTGAGTGGATATTGCCCTACAGTCTACATTCCATAAACCGGTAGGAGTTTTAACATGAGGAAAAGGAACATATCCAATCTTTCTCTTACAACCAGCCAGACAGATCGTACTTAGCCAAACATGTAATTGAAGCAAGGCACTGCAGAGATTTCCAAGTTACGCCACTTCATTTTAAAAGAAAAGGGTGAATGTTAGATGCCCTCGAATATTTGGAAATCCTCCTTCACAGAAAGAGTTGTAGTATTGGCAGCGCAGAATGAAATGTTGTTTCTGTGTTGAGAATAGATGTTTATTGGAGAACTCTTCATACAAGACTGCCATGAGTGGCAAAAGAAACAGCTTACATACAGGTGGCGAAGATAGTGGAACCGTCTAGAACACCACACCAAAACTAAGAGAAAAATCAAGAAGTGTCCGAGAAAAATCGAAAAAAATATTTGCTGGCACCGAGACCTGAACACAGGCTGCCCTCATGGAAGGCAAAAGCAGATCCACCGAGCCAATGTGGCAGGTGCTGTGGCAATACGCAGAGTATTGCCACAGAGTCATAACCTGGCGAATGAAGTTTTCCCTTCTCACTCCCTCATTTTGGAAGTGGTTGCACGCTTCGCCCCACTGGAACAAAGCATCACGCAAATGTGCCATGCCTCAGCTCCCTTCCTCCTCCTGCTCCAATCCTCCTTCGCCTCCCCCTAAAGCAGCTTGAGGGCATATATAGCTGTTCTTGAATTTTTCTTTTTTGTGTACCTGATGATACCCTAGCGGGTGAAACCTGTCATGTGAGTGAATTAACCATGGAAATGCAAAGTTTTTACTTTCTCTGTTATAATGTAGAAATTCCTCAAGATTACGCAGGAAACTGTTAATTTTATTCGTGAACCAATAGGTTTTTTCCCTGGGAGACTCAACAACACCAACAAATGTAAATTAAGTGTCCTATACATCACCCTAAGGGCTAGAAGAGACTCAAAAGGTCTCGAAATAGCAAAAGGAGTGTCGCAACCGTATTAACCACAGCTATCACAGGTAGGTCCTTATGTGAGTTAGGGGGATGTAAAGGGGTTTCTAAAGGGTGAAGAGCAAGAATCACTACCACACCAAGGCAGTGCTGGCTTGTGGAGACTCACAGCATGATGAATGTTCGGCCATCAATGCAAACTGCTTCAAAATTGTCTGAAATTTGGCCACTTTGCCAATGCCCAACCAGGGGCAAACTACATTAACCATTTTGTTTACAGTGAAGATGTTTGAGTGGTGAAAATGATAGGTATGGAGGTTTTGTGGTGATATGCTGGCAGGAACGCCAGCAAAACAATAGTCCTAAAAAGGAATCAATATGGAAAAAAACCAAATAAACAATAGCCTGTGAAAATGACTATTCATCAGGAGAAGTTGCAGTGCGTGAGAACCAAGTAGTAATCTGAAGCAGAGAGATAAATAATGTGGATTTCTTAAAGTTATGTCCATCATATCATAGTAAATGGAGACAATGATATCACATTTATAGGTCATGGTATAGACCTGCAAGTAGTAGGCATGTAACGAGGGGGGGTGGCTTCTGGTGCTTCAGCCCCCCTTGATTTGTTTCAAGTTACGCAAGACTTAGCCCCCCAAAGCAAATTTCTGACTACGTGCCTGGCAAGTAGGTAGCTATGCTATGTCGGTAACAATGCCAAAGATTAAGAACAGAAAATAAGAGTAGTACAATATAGCAATGGGTGATTAAAAAATTTGTATTCAAGACTCCACTTTCACATTCCTAGGAAAATGAAATAGGGATGGAGATACCACAATGGAAAAGAAAGAAGACAGAAAATGATGCAATATGTACTGTGATTATGGTTAAAACCTGATCGATTTACAGCAAAATTATATGCTATTTTCCCAGAAAGAATGGAAACTAATATTATAGTTTAAATGTGGTGAAATATTAAGTAACATTAAACAGGACTGATAAAAAGATATTACAAAAATAAAGAGCCGTTGATGCTTCCTGTTCGATAATTTAAGAATGTTTATAGTGATTCTAGATAAAAATATAACTAATTTCTAGAAAAATAAATCTCTTCTACACGATGGCTTATATTTACTACTTTACACCAGGCATAATTTGTTTTAATAATGCAATCACTAAATCATTCAAAATCACAATACTAACAACTGAAATTACCACAAATTTCTAAACAGGATTTGCACCTCACGGAATGAAGATAATGAACATCCTAATAGCAATCGTTTCCTACTTAGGGTTTAGTTTCCTACCTATATTTTTACCATTTCCATTCGAGCAACAATCTTCTACAGCAAACCACTAAACACATAGGTACCGCCGCCGAGGCACATCACGGTGTTTTAAGAAACTTTAAGGCTTACTCGGAAAACCAATTCAACGGCGACTTACTACACAAAAAATATAACATACCTACCTGAATTAGTTTCAATAGAAGCATGCAGAAGTCCGTTCTGTTCCGAGGAGTCAACGTCATGGCTGTTGCTGAAATTTAATAACGCCTTATAGCTCACCCACATCCATCCATTATTCATAATCCATAATTAAGAACATTTTTCACAGCATGCTTACCTTTCTTTTTCATGTAGAAGTACTCTAAAATCAAAAGCACGACGGCTATTTTGTGCGGTGTTATGTTCTCTTTAACCGATTTCTTTTGCATAGCTCCAAAATTGGGGCCTTCCTTCGACGATGACATTGTAAATATTGGATGCTCATTTAATGCAGACTTCTAAAATAATCATGCATGATCATGTAAAACCTCAACTCCAACAAAAGCTGAAAAGAAAATACATCATGACTCATTAATGCGTACTCGCTCCAGAAAAAAAAAGATAACAATTGAGGAGATTTGAGAATTTTCAGATAGACTCATCCCAGAGGCCAAGCAAGAAACTTAACTGAAGCACACCTTACACAGTAACCAGAGATAGAAACGGGGTAAACTGAATTAAACCTCAGGACTTCTTCGTAACTATTCAGGATAAGGCTCCATTGTTGTGAATCGTAAGCCCCGGCAGTATTTCACTACCGTATCCACATTCGCTTAACGGCATGGAATTCATCAGGATTACGAATTTATACGTTTATCCCGCGCAAGAAATAGGGATAAATCGAATACGTTGCCCGCGTTGCCCCTTCGACATACCGATCGAAGAAGTAATCGAAGCGCGTCGAAGGTCGAGACAGTCGAGATATCAACGATAGAACTTTCGATCCAACCAGTTCAGCGCGAAATTTAACATCTGTGAATTGTTGTTGAATACGGAAATAATTCTCGTTTATTTTTTTAATCGAGTTTTTTTTAAATATTGAACTTATAATTTAATTTGCTCCCTTGAAATATTGGTGTTGTGGAAAAAAATTACCTCTGTCGAAATTCAAAACCACTGATGATTATATAATACAGTCCAAAGAGTTTGGTGAAGTGCCAAACAGAGCGCTTTAAACGGAGAAAAATATTATTAAAATTTATCATGAGTATTTCTGCTTAATATTTACAGAATAAACATCGGTAAATATTAGGTATATTTGTTGGTGCACTGCAGACAGCTGCTAGCATGGATTACCGCTTCTCAGGTTCGACGGACATGAGGCATGAGGCGCGCGATCACGCTCATCGTTATTTTTTTAATCCCTAAAGGTGTATACGATGTATATGTACATATAATCTTTGCCCATAAGTATGAAGGAAAAATTACGCCGTTTCTCCAAAATTTGTCTGGCGCTTCAACGGGTACAGCAAGTCATTACGAAGCATTCTGAGAACATCGCGCTTTCAGGGGAGTTCGCGAACCTACAAGTATGTAATGTGAACTCGTGGGTATATATGAAGTCATGAAGATTATACTTCATGAATTAACTATGAGAATTAGAGAACAAGACTCGGCACCTCATTGAACGCAAATGAACTCTCGTTGCCATATGTGGATTTCGTTATTCACTTGAAATGAAATATTTCGACCTCAATGTTTTGGACGCTTTATACCTTTATATGTTTAGCATAGAAACCCTGGAAGCCAGTGATAGCTAACACAATACCATAATACCCGTCGCAAATCCTCTTATAAACTGCACGTTTAGGGGGCCGGTAGGTTGAATAATGGTCGTAGCAGTCAATCCATTAATGTGGTATCCGTGAGTAGGAATTTCCCCTTCCCCGTAGCTTCTGTTGTGATCCGACTTGTAACTTTTGTGCAATATTAGGAATGGCTTGTGTAGTAATTTTGCTATGAATTTCTCCAATTGAGACGTGAAAATTTGGCGGAATCCGCAAAAGCTAAGGTTCAGGAACTTGGTGAGTGTTTACGGTGGGAGGTGTGTTTCCTTATACAGATCGGTTAATGAGTAGATTTAGGCTCTAAGGCAAAGCAAATTAGTTTATTTGTCATTAGTACCCTTTACATGCTACAAAACTTAGTAGATAGGTATCCTGTGGCTACGTAATGCACATATTTTCAGTAGGGAAGGTTTTTCCAGCCTCTCTTCGCCTGACTCGTTGGTTAGAGGAACAAATGCTCGTACTTAATTGCAATATTTTCGGAGGAACGTTGGTGCGGCACCTGACCCGAAGGAATTAATCATAATTGCAGCAGATGCTGGTTTCGCGAATTAAGCCACGGAATCACATTTTAGTTTTCTCGTCTCTAGCCAAACGAGTACCGATTGAAACTTATGAGTTTCAGATTAAAAGTTCTACTTGAAATGTTTGTGTCCAATAATATCGTGTAGTCAGCTGTTATTTCTGACAAAGGTGAGTAATAAACCTTGATAAGTGAAACAAAGGCTAGTTTGAATTGTACGAGTTCTTAAGGCCTTTACACGGTACAATTTTCTGTACAATTTCTTGTAGAAACTGTTGTATGAGGAAATTGTACCGTGTAAAGCGGCAAATTGTACGAACGCTTGTGCGATTGTCTGAATGATTCTGTTCTAATTCCATTCAGACAAACATACAATTTCGCTCAGTTTTTACAAGCGTCGGTACAAGAAATTGTATCGTGTAAAGCGGCCTTTAGATGGAGGAAGTGCAAACTTTACTCCCCATCTTTTTCATTCCGCAATGCTGTCAGAAAATTATTGATTTAAAGAATAAAAGGGATTAGTCTTGTCGACAGTATATTTTTATGCCTACCAAAAGGTAAGTCAGCGTTACATTAATCCAAAATAAAAGCTTGCCATTGTCGCACAAGAAACCAAACTTTTTGCATGGTGGTAATACAAATACCTTCATGGAAATTGTTATTAGTGGGTTACATCGTAGCACACTAACCTACGATGGGTTCATACAAATCGAAAAAATCGTGTACAATAAAATTTAATTTAAAGGAGTAGGTACAATGGGTGAAACATAGGATAATGTGACATTTTCCAATGAGAACAGGGTTTCCAGCAATGTTTAAGATTCTTCATCGCTGTAGGGAGCTAGTAGCTTGGCTATGAATTTATGGGTAAACACTGTGGAACCTTTACCTGGCATGATTAGATGGGGCACGAAGTTCCTGAACTGCTACAAATAGTTGCCGTAATTTCCCCTGCTCTAACTCACCACTCAACTTTCCATCTGTTCAGCCAGCAGTAATAATCATTTTGCTCTGTTGGTGGCAATACATATATATATATTCCCTGTGTAAGTGAATACGTCCTTTTATATTCACATTCAGTTATCAACTCAATATTTTCAGCTTACGACCCTCTTTTAGAGGTTGATCCACTTCTGAAATATGAAAAGGTTAAATAAAATTTATGCAAGGATTTAGAACTAACTGAATGCCTTGGTGGAGTCACCCACTGAATCTATCTATTAAATAAAATTTTCCATTTTCTGAGCTATTTGGATACATAGATTCTTCATGCTCAGTTTAAAATTAGCTCATCAGACGTCATAGCTTTAGTCACTATTTGAGTGACCAGTAGTGAATGCAGATAAGATATGATACCTCCAAATGTTGCTAAGTATAAATATCTGGAGCCTGATATTAGAATACATAGAAGTTTTGACTCATCCAGAGGGAAGTATTAGGTATAAATTACTCTAGAGTGTAAATATCCCTAAAAGCACAAAGTTTGTACCCAATGTAAATTCTATTTTAAGATCTAAATCTGGTCTATGTCTGTTATATACCAGACGTTAAAATTGGATTTACGTTAGGTAGTATACTGAAAACTTCCTGCTCTCAGGGATAGCATGACAGGGATGAAAGAGAGGAACATGGGAAGGAATGAGTCTTCAACTCTTTTGAGACTCATTGGAAGAGGTAGAATGTTTCTGCAATTGATGACGTGTATTGTTTTTCAGAGTTAAAATAAATGCTCTTGGTGGCCATGATGTAGGCGAGTAATTGAGAGGGCCAAGGTGCTAGTTGGGAATCAAAAGCTAATGCCCTACAATTTGAATTGCTTTTGGTGGAAGGTGCCTCTATAATGGTGGTAATCAATGAGCCTGCAAGCTAGGGTTGCAACTATGGAGTCTGTAAAGCTACAGGAGTAATAGTCACTCATTATGAATTGTCACTGGAATGCTTGAACGAGTGAAATGTGCTTTTTCCATTTTTTCTATGACTCTAGCTTCAATGAATGATTAATAATGGCGGGTGGCATAGATAGCTAAGTTGATTGGAGAAGAAACCAACATTCACTCAAACAACACTTGCACTTTCTGCAGAAAATAAATGCACTACTTACTTCACGTCACAGGCTCATCTTGTGCTTGGGAAATAAGATGTGATATAATGTATTTTCCTGGTAATAAAATGCACCCTATTTTTGGCCACACACATCAGACAGACAGCATAACACCATATAAGACACATGTTGATTATCTGTGGATTTCTCGAATAAAAAAACTTGCATTTTATAAGCCAGAAAATATGGTATGTATTAGCTGTGCTAGACTGCTATGTTTAATTTTTTCAATCACAATAAATACATGAATGCTATGAGATGAATGGTGGAGAACAAAATTCACTTCTCAAGGAAAAGGAATGTGACCAGAATGGCTACACAAATTATAGAGTAATGAGGAAATAGAATACTCCTTGGCTGCTATGCTCAGTAATTTGGTGGCCGCAATACAAGCCTAAATGGTGACTATAGACAGTTTTGGCCAATAGTGAGTCACTGTTTGGCTTGTAGCATGGTCATTAACTCATCCAGGATAGCAGCTCTTGATGTTAATTTTAGGATAATATTAAGTGAAAGAATAAGGAAGGTTACATAGTAGGGTTTCCGAGTGCTTAATGGGTGTGTATCTCAACTGTTTGCACCCCAATATGCTATTGAAAAATTTATGAATGTTTACAATTGTGCATTATTTATGCATAATTAGTCCACTCAGAATTTCATTATAAATGCCCCTGGATTTCGTGTCGAGCATCACTCAACACCTGAATGGAAAAGGTTAATAGGAAGAATAGAATTAAATTGAGGACAGGATCCAGCATGACATCCTAGAAGTTTTCACATGATCATTGAACTTGTGCTAGCAATGAAGGGGTATTTCATAGTAATTTCGAAAAGAGAAGATCACAGAATACCAGTAACATTAAGTAATTGGCCAACTGCCACTAGGTCCTACTGGGAGCTAGCAGCAAATTAGTACCATATCAAACATGAATCCAAGTGTATAAGTGGCTATAATAAGGGATCATGCTTGTTAGTAAGAACACTGTTTATATACAAAAAGATACTGGAATGAATGAATGAAGTTTTGCTTTTTTGCGAATCAGCAGATAACTCTGTCAGGTTTTCTACAGCTAGTTCATAATTGTTGAAGTAAGTTACATAGTTATTAGGTGGAGGCAAGAGGCAAAAAATGACACTGGCGTCATCTAGGATTGCTGGTTAATGGGTTGGAAGTAAGAATTTTCCAGGGAGTGGAAATGGAGAGAGGGAAAAGTGGAAAGGAACCTGACATGTCGATAGCCCACTCTCAGTGGTGTTGGAAGTGGGGGGCAGGGAGGGTATTCATGGTGGCTCTCCCAGAATTTGCCCCGGGCCCTTGAGAAATGAGTCTTCAATAATAAAACTTAAATTTTACTTGTTTCCAGCCAGTTTTTTCCTTCTGACACATTTTCTATCACCTTCATGTGCACTTTAAATGGAATTCTAGTCTCTACCCCCTCCTATCCGCTAAAAAATCTGGGCCCTTTTCATAAGAGCCGTTCAAGGTTGGCTCCTCCCAGCGAAAATAGTTCCGATGCCCCTGCCCACTCTAAAACAAGGGCACCATGATTTGCATCCCATTAGATGTCTGAGTACTGACCGTGAAGTGCTCTCCGCACAGCCCTCGTGTGGAACCAGTGTATCAATTGGTCTTTGGGATAGAAAACCAGTACTCTGGTCACCACACCAAAGGGAAAAGGAGGTAATGCTGTGATGAACCAACACACACATGAATGTTGGGTGAGTGATGTGGATATGGAGCACTTGAAAGTAGTATCTGTTGAGAATGGGAGTGATTGGGTAAGGAATGGGCCAAGAGAGAAAATGAATCAGATAGCCCCACTATGAACAAGTTTCACAGGAGTTATCCCAATTGTTTTGAGCTTTTTGAGAGAGTGGATAAGTGAAATTACTTAGTGAGCTCACAAGAAGCGAATGGAGAGGGATAGATAGACCAAGGAAGCCTATGATGGGAGAGATTACTTAGGATACACTTAGGGAGTTGCAGGAACATGAGTGCAATTGAAACGTTTTTTTTCTAGAAATAAATACAAATTTGTGAATTTCACTTAAGATCATTGCTGAGCAAGACGAAAACCTAATTACCTTGTGCTAGTACAAGGAACCGAAATTTAAGAAGAGTTTATTGTGCAAATTTTACTTTTTTCCTTGATAAATACACATTCAAGTCTAATACTTTTCAAATTATATTTTTTTACTCTTGAGGCTGTTTTTAATAGAGGCATTGTGGAAGTAACAGCCATTTAGTCTTTGAGCTTATGTAGATTTTTTGTTATTCAACGGACAGGATTTGCTTTTGTTAGTTTTTACCACTGTAAAAGTATGGTGCCACTCTATAATCCTTACAACCTTCCCCCGAGTTATGTCTGTAGAAATAAGTTCAATTTTTTGCGTTCATTTGCGAAGGAGAAAGGCATGAAGCATGCATGATGTCCTGCTTAATTTTGATATTTTAAATAGTAATTGATGGGCAATTAAGGCACAACAATCCATTTGCACACTTCTTTTTGAGATTGACTGACGGTAAACTTTCGTGAATTGTTAGTGTATTCCCGGGGATCATAGCGGTTGGCATTCATGTGCTCTCCACCAGACTAACCTCATTTAAATAGTTATGGCATACACTAATGGGGGTTCATTGTAAGGTAAGTGTTTACGATAATGCTAATATTAAACCTCGAGAAAGAAAAAAATGATGAAATCATTGTTTTTCCCTGTGAACTAATGTCCAATGATCTTGCGCCTATTACTTAGGTTTTTAACTTATTTGCTCACTTTCGTCCAAACCAAGCACGATTTATTTTCATTGTACTATGCTATTGCAGCAGCAATTTCGCTCAATTTATCATAGACTTCAATTAATAATTATCCCGTTGAATTAAACAATTGAGGATTCATTCCTCGACTGCGTATCTGGAATTAAATGCTATATTGTTACTTAACAGTGGTTGACCCTTGGATCGGGTAATATCAGTTGACGCATGCAAATTTTCCATGGCTCTAGTCAATTTTCGCACCCACTATCAAGGCCGCTTTACACGATACAATTTCTTGTATAAACTGAGCGAAATTGTATATTTGTCTGAATGGAATAGTGTTTGGTGAGAACGAATATTGACTCACGATGAAAACTACATTGCAATATTATGAGCCACCTTATGGTAAAGAATCATAACAAGTACGGGTCTAAGGTGTATTATGGAAATGTAACTTCACGTTGTGTTCACATTCAAATATCACCATTCCTTAATACAGCCAGCAACACAAGGAAGATTACCACGCCGCATACTCTGCGAACTGACAATTCAGTATAATCTTACGCACCTTACGAATTTTCAGCACACCTGCTTAAAATATTCCAGTTCTGAGCATTCCATAGCAACTTGAACCATACTGACATGCGACGTAACCTCAGTGGCATAATCCAAGGTGAACGTAACTATGGATATATAAAGGTTTGGTCCATAAGTTAATTCTTTTATAATTCGACCGAATGTTCGTGAACAAATTGCTCTGTAGGAAGGCTTGATTTACATGGTACTTCGTTTGAATATTCTGCGAATATGAGTGCATAAACAGCCCTCGGTAGAGGTCGACAACCAGTTTTCACTTTCATGTGCTGACATCATCGTAAACAACAAGCACGTGTAGCTGAAAGCAGCGCCACTATTGGCTGTGCATGACCTACTCTAGACGTGTCTGTGAAATTTTCCCGTTATTGTCTATTAGGATATCACTTGCGGAGGTAATTAGTTTCTTTTTGGTCATTAACTATTTAAAGTTATTTGTTGAATGTTGTTATCGATTGGGAGCCTTTGTTGTCCCGGATATTGCCCTGTAGGAAGAGTCGGGAACCTCTCTGTATTTACAAAATGGCTAGCTGAGTGAATGAGTTGGCAAGTTAGACATCGATTTGTGATTCATGTTATGTACAAGTTATGACTTGTTCGTAGGGTCCACTGAAGTTCATGAACGCTGAAATCTTGTAGCTGACTCGATTTGCGGATGTATTTTGTTTGTTTTCGATTGTTAGTTACCGTTCAATGATGCGTATAGCAGAAATTTACCCAAAATGTGATCCTACATGTAATGTGTATCCTCTTTCCAGAATCGAAGCACTTGAATCGACATCATTGGCAAGCCGCCTCATAGAGTCACCTAACACATAAGAAGTTTTTAGAACCTAGTGGTTGTAGTTTCCTAGTAAACGTCGCATTTATCACGAAGGCCTTCCATAGTTACTGTGGAGGCCTCGCTCGAAGGAAAGGACTTTTTTGTACTTATGACCGTGTTGAGGACCAAGCGAAATACTTCCATACCTCATCATGAAAGAAGAAATCTCCGCGGCAGTTGTCTTTTTAGGTAAGTATTTTTACGCGACTATAGTCGTGCATCATTTTAATTTTTAGTGTAATGGTAAAGCGGATGGAACGAGGGATACCTCGTATGGTAGTGCATCTTATTATGCTTATGAAGTGCTAGGTATAGGTCTGAAAGGTTTGGATAATTGCATTGCGAGAGGGGCTCTGCTTTGTATTTAAGCTCGATTGGTAACAGCTCTGCCATGAAGTAAGTTATTCGGAATTGTCGACTGGAGCGTATTGCCAAGAAAACTTGCGTAAAACTAGGTGAATATCGTATTATTAATAAAGGAATGTGTTAATATTTTCGCTACCTCTTCTCCCTTATGGATTTTCGGGCAATTGTTGTTTCGAGCGTGATGTCAACTACCAATAATCATCGGCATTAACCTTTGAGGACTGAATTTGTCGATTGAGATATGCGGTAGAAGAATAATTTACACATCAAGCAAACCTAGATGCATTTTATACCTCTCGAACGTGAAAACCACCAAATTTACTGTTAACGATTTTAGCCGTCGGCTCATGATAAACCCAACGACATTGACTGAATGTTGCCGATTCTAGTTTTAAAAATTGTTGTCGGCGTCGGGCTTTATTTCAAAATGTTTGCTCTGTCGTGTTGATGGTGGAACTCGCAAATGTTTCTAGATTTCATGGAGGTGGATGAAATTATTATCACTGAAGTGTGCATCAGTATACTTGTAGATGGAAAGGATCTCCCTCATTTATGTCCAACACAAGTGGGTTCACTAGATGCATATAGTCAGAAAATCGGACATTGAATGCTAATAAGCTCAAAAATGCCAGTCGTTTAAATGAAATCACTCCTGTAATTTAATCGTAATGGGGGATAAACTTCTAATTGTTTGGGACATGACAAGCCTGTGGAACACTTAAGCCTTCTTTTCGTTATCCTAAGTGTTTATAATAAAGCTGTTGATGGTGCTGTTAAATTTCTAAGACGACCAGTTAATTTAAATTTTTTAATACCATTTTTTTCGGTTCACCTTATGTTTTCGTTTTGAAATCATGCGAAGTTGCATAAAGTGAACTTTTAGTGAAAACTTAAATGAGGTATTAATAAATTGCAGCTTGTAAGATATAACCCGATTGCCATAACCCATGCCAATAAGGCATGTTAGGAAAATGAATTGTAAGATATTCATGTATTGCTTTGAAAATTGATGTAAGAAAATATACAGTAAATTAGGTAGAAGAAGAAAAGAAAATTATTACCACTTCTATTTCTTTTGTTCTCAGATTAAGTTTATATCAGAAAATAGTCCATACAAGTACCATACAATTTGTGGTTTTTTAATAAAAACCCTGGTTATAAATTATCATTTATGAGGAGAGTAGGATTTGAATCCCAAGTCCAAATTGGTCATTGTATCAGGTCGTGTGTCATGTTATGGTGAATTACCATTACAGTGCATAATAAATTAAAAGCTTGCAAACTAGCCCCGAAAACTTGCTACAATACATACTGTTTTCTATCAGCTATCAATCGATTGATAATATGAATCTTTCCATGTGGTGTCATCTTAGAAATTTGCATCTAGTCCATTAGTGCAATTCCATGTAGGACCATAGGAGAACTAGTAGTCATATATCAGTGGTAACTGTGGTATACTCTTGTTAAAATTGCTCTTTGCCTCATGAGACCCTGTGGTTTTCCTCAAAAGCCCAGTAGTTTGATTCTCAGTTCAGGGGACCTTTTTTAGTGTTTTAAATAATTTTTACAATTATGGGAATTTGGGTCAATCCAAAACAGTGGATTACTTGTGAATGTTGTGGAGGATTTGAGAAATAGCAAAAGACCCACTGTAGCTATCAAATAAAAACCAATTATGCTGTGGCTTTAGGTCATAGAAATGGTGGAAAACGAACTGCATGTGTGTAAATGTAATGGAAAATAGACATGAATGTGTTCCTTTTGTCTTCAACTGTATTGTTGACATAGCTTTCCTAGCCGAACAATTGTTGAGTAATAGACAGCAGGTGGTCAGCAGTAAATGCTCTTCCTTTATTCTCCCTTCCCACCCAAATTCACTTCTTAAATTTTGTTAAAAATTCATTTTCTTTCATGCCCAGAGAACCTTGCCTTTTTAACTTGCTGTAATTTAATAAGTTACAGTAAATTATTATCTACCTACGTTTGCTTGCTTCACTTTCAACTCGTTATGGCCAATGTCCCATTTTTTGTGTGGGGGATGAAGTTGCAACAAGAGATTAATTTTTATGTCAATTTCCCTTATCTGATTACTGGGGCTTTACTCTAGGAAGATGGCCTCTCGTCATTTGACGGTTTTAGATTTTTAGTGATTGTTAACGTTGAAACTTAATCAAGTATGATCATTTTTTATGGCTTTTCCCTATATCTGCTTAAGATTGTGTATAATATTTTTCTTCCATTTTGGTTGTTTTCCTCCCATTACATAATTTTCCTTCTATGACCAACCTGTCAATTGACGTGTACATATTTGTTTCATGAACTTTATCTCGTAAGCGGAGTTTTCCACAGGTCCAAAGTGATCTCAAGTTCCATTTTCCTATCCAAATATGTTTGTCACACTTGACTGATGTTCTCTCTTGGGTAGTCCCTGTCCAGAGATCAGAATGGGGGACAATTTTACAGCTGAAATATTTTACTTCAGAGGATTCCATCACGTCATGACAAAGGAAAAAAGTAGCTGCTATTCCTCTGGATAATAATGTGGTAGTTTCCCCTTGTCTTTCACATAGCAGTACTACAGACATTAAGTAATTGTTGCCTGTAGTGCAGGGTTCATACCGGTCCGGGAAGTCATGGAAATGTCAGGGAAATTAGATTCTGGTCAGGGAAAAAATCCAGGGGCGCTGCAAAAAGATGAATTGTGGTTGAATGCACGGAGCGTTACTGCGCTCGAGCAGCGAGGTGCACATTTTGTTGCTGTCAGCTTGCCGTCCTGTCTGGGTGGCACAGGGGTGCACCGACTTGGAGGCTCGCTCGGGATCTGGCTGCTTGGTCTGCTCGTCCGTTGTTTTGTTTTTTAATTGTGACTGGAATATGTTACTTTCCGGGAATGCTTAAATTTTATTTCACAATATACCTTGCTGCATTTTTTCATAAAATCCTTATATATGACTGCTTTGCCGTTGATATAAGGTCAGGAAAATTTCAAAAATTGGGTCTGGAAATCAAGGAAAAGTCTGGGAAATTGAAAATGGAAATTGGTATGAACCCTGTTGTGGAATATGTGTTGCTGTACTGGCCACTGAGTTTTCCAGCTTCACTCATATGAAGAATAAATGTTGCCCTCCCCTCTGGGTGTGGGCTGTGTAGTTGTTGGTGGCCTCCCTTCCCATGGTCATGACATTTTCTTAGGTTCCCTCATAATTTGAAAGGCCTTTCTTACCCAAGGATTCACCAATACCACTTCAGAATGATGTTACTTTTTTTTCCACAACTGCTTATCGAATGAACTCGCTTATTACACAGCAAACCTCTTTATCTATGCATCAACCCACCATATGCAACACAGTATATGCATTCAGTGGCTTTGAGCTCAGCCCTGAGGAAAATATATAAATATACCTATAAATATCAAGTAATATTCACACAAAATTTTCTTTCCCATTTTTGGAACTTTGCCCCTTAACATATGATTTGCAGAATCTAGACTTTTATATTATTTTCATGCATTTTTTACGAATATTTTTTATGTTTGGATTATTTCATTATGTATCAGTGATAGCAGACATTGTAGTCCAATTCCTTACCCTATTACAGTAAAACCTCTACCTAGCGAGCCTCTCCATATCACAAACATCCGTTTTTCGTCTTCTAGGTCCTACCAAAATTTGTATATAATTACATCGAGAAACCTCTTCCTATTGTACCTCTATGTTTCCGAAAAATCTCTGTCCTTCATATTGAGAAAGCACCCCCATGACGAGCCTACTACCTCCATAGAGTAATATTTTTTAGCTATTGTGTTTTGGAAAAGGATAGTAAAACTAATCCCCAGTCTGAATAAAACTTGCCAATCGGCTCAAACCTCAGATGAATTCCTTCATACCCATAATGAGATTAACGTCTAACAAAGACAACAATGGAAGATCTGTTATATTTTAGGTTTCAAATGATCTTTTAAGAAGAATTTAGCCTATTCTGACTTTTATTTTATTTTCTATTCATCATGAAATCTCGATATTGTTGAATCCATGCCCTAAGAATCACAGTTCACTTATTTCCATGTTTGTGCCTTTTGGCAGTACAGTTGAGCACCCTTAATCCGGGAACCCCTAATCCGGGAACACCCATAATCCGGCAATTTTGCCATGACCAACTGCCTGGTACTTAGTGGAGAATGCCGAAACCGTGGCCGAAACATTGCTATCTGCCGAGATATTATTCTTGTATTAATACCGAGATACCATTCTTAGCGTTGATTTTCCCATTTCGAGAATCAGAATAATTTAAAAATATTAATTTCTAGTACTTCGTGTACACTGGAATTTTTCTGGAACTTGAAGTAAACATATAAATTTGAATACATCGCCGAGACGGACTACGACATCGGCCACTTTCAAAGGCGCGCATTTTTGATTGACCACTAGACGTTATTTTATAAAAATTATTTGTTATCTGCTTATGTTTCACCCAAAACATGTCTCATCCAATAGTTGTGGCAACAGCACAAAACGTAAACCATCGCAGAAAAAGTGCAAGTTGTGAAAAAGCTTGACGCCGTTGCATTAGTAAAGCGTTTGACTGAAACATACTACGTGGGATCTTCAACAACATAACACATTAAGAAGCTGAAAGAGAAAAATCATCTAAATTTTACTGTTAAAGTGACACGAAGACGTAGATTACAGAGAGAAAAACTATGAAAGAAGATTTACATGCTGATTTAGATAGCCTGGTTTCGATTGCTTCGGAGTGAAGGGCTTAGATAGTATTTCTGGCCAAATGCTAATGGAGCACGATAAAATATTTCAGAAATAGACGTGATCAATCCAAAAGACGTGATGTGGGAAATTTCACGCGCATGCAATAGTATTTCACCGTCCGTTCTAAAACACACGTGGTTTAAATTGTGGCTCGCTTTAAGGTTTGATATAGACGAAATAAGTGGCGATTTGAAAAATTTCATGTTTCTGAGGATAAAAATATGATGATGGAGTTTGCAAACATCATCCATAACCCTGAATTAAAGGAAATGGAATTGGTAAATTTAGACGAAAAGATAGTTAGCGGCCACGATATTCTCACCAAATAGCATATGTTATATATCATAGATGATGAAATCATTGAAATGGTAATTAATAACAATAAATCCGAGTGGGGATGAAGATGATCAACCTGAAATTGTTGAAGGAAGATTACTAATGATGATGGTCTTTAAAGAATAATCCAGTCTGGTCGCCCGCAGTGACGTAGTGATGGGCCGTGTGTACGGCCGTACACACGAGACCCATATGCGTTGACATCGTGCTGAATCAGCTGATAACAAATCAAGCGCGGTAGGAAATTATGTTACGCAAAGCACAGCATAAGAAATATCAAATTTTATACCCTTTCCCAATAATAATATGAAACTTATACATGTTCAGCAATATGCACAATGCTTAGATTCCGTTATTTTTCACTCACTGCGCAACGTCGATAATTTTAAATACCTAATAACTTTGTGAATTAAGAAACCATTTCTTTCTGATTATTCTCAGTGACTCTTTTTAAAACAATGTTCAGGAAATGGAAAACGAATATATTTTGCTATAAATAATTGACTCCTTTCAATGAATACATCCCGGACGTCAGAAATAGACCAGTTGCCATGCATGACCCATAGTCCGGCAAAATCCCTAATCCGGCATCCCTTCGGTCCCGACTGTGCCGGATTAAAGATGCTCAACTGTAGTCTGTTTTCTTGTAAATTTTTGCCATGAAATTTAATTCCATCATTCTGAGTAGTAATTATTGCCTTCTCCCCTCATGCAACATAGGTTAATATTTGAGTCACATTTTTGTGGTTGAGGACATAGGCCAGTGAAATTGCCTAACTTCTGTGTTAAGTTTATTATTTATTTTATGGCCTTATCTTATGTATGTGCCTACCTATTTTTAATTTGATAATTTGCTGTCATGTTTTAAATACTTTGCTAGCAAAAATGAACATGTGTAAATTAAATGATTAATTATAGGCCCACGATGGACAACAAAAATCCTAAAAAAAGGCAGCTGGTGACAACTGAAACTAAATAAGCAATTTCCCAAGCCATTGATGTGGGGAAGCTAAAAGTAGATGTTGCTGAGACCTAAAGAATACCACCATCCTCCTTGACATCCATTAAAAAAAACTTAAACTGGAGAAGCAGCACAATGAAGATACATAGATAAAACATCTCAGGTGATGAAAAGTGAACAGTTAGACAAGCACATATTTGATTGGTTAATGGAAGGTATAGCCAGAAATATTCCCATATCTGGACCTATTCTACAATAAAAGGCCAGAGAAGTAGCAGTGAGAATGCAATTAAATTTTTTCTAACTTTAAATGGATGGCAACTAAAGTATAAAGTGCAGTGGAATCTCAAAACTTTGAAGATGCATTGGGAAGAAGCTTCTATAGGTGACACAGTGATAGAAGGGTGGAAAATAACTTTGCAGATGATTTTATTGGGGTATAAAGGATGATACATTTTTACTGCTGATTAGGCAGGATCTATTTTTAACTTGCTTCCTGACAGACCTCTGTCAGTTACAATCATGCCATGGAGGGAATAAAAAGTAAATAAAATTTCACAGTGCTTGCTTGTGCCAATTTTGATGGCTCTGAGAAATTAGAGCCACTTGTCATTGGGAAATATGAAAAGCCTAGAAGCTTTAAAAATATGAAGAAATTTCCTTGCTTTTACAAAAACACAAAAAACCGATTGATGACAGCATTTTCTGCAAGTGATTGGGCATGATGGACTCAAAAGATGGGAGTGAGCAACTAGATAGTCATCTTTATTGACCAGTGTACAGCAGATAAAATTGAGAGGATTTCATCACGAAACGTCAAAATAGTGTATTTTACGCCAAACCACCAGTAAATTGCTACTCTTCAATTAAGGAATAATTTCCATTGTGAAGAGAAATTACTGACAGCAACTTGTAGAGTACATGTTGCGAGCAGTTGATGAGAAAATGACGTAAAGAAGTGAAATAAGATGGAAGGTTTTCCCGGCAAACTAGCTGCAGAAAATCTTCTCGGGTTTTCCATCGAGTCAGGTTTCCCATGGCTGACATTTCGGTGCTTGACTCGGACACAGTTACAAATTTTGTTTCAGTGATGTGCTTTAGTAAGTTTTTGTTTAGTAATGGGGTGGTTCCAAAATTTGATCGAACCCTTATCCCAAATCTAATCCTCCTCAATTTTATTAAATTCAAATCTTCCTTTTATCCTTAAATTGTTAAATAATGCTTCCTTTCTAGTGAATTCTCTAATTAAATCCAATTGAAGCTGAATCTTATTTCTTAAAGTAAATGATAAATAATTAATGGTCATATAGTCCCCACTCACAGAAATTAAGGACATGTTTAAGGGCAAAATAAAGAATTGGTAATTTCAAAAGTAATGCAAAGTTTAATTTTTCTTAAATAAAACTGAAAATTCAATGAAAATAGATTATAAGTTTTTGTTTCGAAAATGCAGCATTTTCTCTCTGTCAGGATCTAATCGATTTCTTTTGATGTTGGACGGATCCAGGTTTTTTGTCGGATCCGTAACAGGATCCTTCCCTGGGTTCCGGATCTTTATCTCGGTTAGGGATCCTTAGTTTTAGATACTTGATTCTGAATTTCATTCATTTTCTAATCCTAGATTTTTGACAAAGCAACAATAGAATTACCAAAAACCAAGTAAATTTATTGTAGAAAAAATCAACTTCCTATCATCTGTGTGGATAATATTTTCCTGGATCAAAATTTACGGATGCAATAACTATATCTTATTACTCCTAATATAAAGTTCACCTTCCTTATCACATACTCATCAAGCAATACATTTTTGAAACATGTAAAACTATTCTTTAGAGTCCAGTTAAAAGGAACATTATAAGTTCATTTTCATTAATAAAGGAATTATTTTTCAATTATTAATCAAATCCTTTAATGCTCAAATTCTTGTTTAGAAACAAAACATTTTTATGCGGCCAAGAGATCCCATTTATGGAATATCCAGGGATTCCATTTTTAAGATAAGAAAATTATTATAGAATATTTCAAGCTGCTAAGCTAGTAATTTTGCAATGTCTTATTAATAATAACCTTTAAAATGAAATTTGAGAATTTTATACCCCTAAGGAGAGGTTATGTAGCTCTGATCTTGAAATGAGATTAGCCTTTTTTTCATGCTACTAGAAGCAAAATTGAAAAATATTAGGGATGGGTCGGTTCGGTTCTTCGGTTCTCTGTTCCACCGGTTCTTGAGCTTAGAACCGGAATCAGAACCGAGGCCAAAAATAATCGGTACCGAAATAATTGGCGCAAAAACCAGTTTGAAACCTACTCACACTCCGAAAGTGGAGGCTTCAATTAAAACCTGGTGAAATAGTGTACTTAGATGCTTCAGAGTCGCGAATGATTCTAATTCAGTCTCTGAAAATGATTATTGATTACCTTATCTTACCATTGAGCAATGCAAAGTAAGTGGTAAATTAAGAACCGGAACCGAGAACTGAAGTTAAGAACCGAACCGGAACCGAAAAAAAGTGGAACCGACCCATCCCTAAAAAAATATTTTTGATTTTTTCTCCATTGGCCGGGGTTTGCAGGAAAGAAGTAGAATGACATGTGTGGAGCATGTATTCTCCAAAATCAGGTCAGCCGACAATAGCAGAGGTAGTGGACTTCATGTAATGAAGTTTGATTCTTATCGCTGTTTAAAATTTTTCTTTCGGCCATTATTGTACTTCTATCATTTAAATTAGATTTACAAATGCATCACTCAAAAATACATTGTAAAGTTAACGTAATGATTCCACGATTTAATTCTGCAATAAAAATTTTTTCCAATAATTTCACTAATGCTAAATTTTATTATTTTTTTAACTTATAAATTGACATGAAATTTCTGATAATCTACTTTTTTTAACTGCCTACTTGCATTACCCAAGGAATACAGCATGGCCTGTATTCCTACGCAGTGTTAAGGATCAAACTCGCGACCGGCAGTACACTGGCCCTCATTTTTAACAACTACGCTGTCATAGCTTCACGGGAATCTGGCGAATGTAGGTGACCCACGTGACATTCGGCTTTATTTTTTTTCTCCGGGCCTATGGAAAAAAAAGTCACAAGAGTATATTGTTATTGTGGCACGGAAAAAATCTTCTCATCTGGTGACCAGGTTACACAACCTCTTCCTGTCAGTATCTACCATACGTAGTAATGGAAAAGTTACATGGTGTTGTTTTGTCGTTTTTGATGAACACCAATTTACGCCAACATTTCGCCTCTTTATTGCGGCTTCTTCGGGGCTATTTAGTGCACAATGTAAGTTTTTACATTTCCATTACTTTTTAACAGACTTAGATCAGAACAGAAAGAGAGAAAAAAAATAGTTTACCGAGCAATCTTATTATGCTTCTAGTTGTACGGGAACATTTTCACCTAATTTCGTGACCTGAGTTATACATCCTCTTCTTGTCAATATCTACCGCACCTGCATTCCATTCACGGAGTGCTGTAATCGCTAAGCCATGAAAATTTAAAACCTATGATCCAGATCTGATTTTACTCCTTGTCTTTGGATCCGAATCCGGAACAGAGTAAAATGTAAGATCCGCGGATCTTTGGATCCCACGCATCCGATCCGGCCATCACTAATTTCTTTTTTTATCAACCAAATTTCCAGCAGTGCAGAAGCTCTCTCTGAAAATACTGTTGCTGGAAGTATGCAGAGGAACTATTTTGTTAGAATTTTCAAATTGGGGAATTTCAAAGAATTCATGCATGGACAAGAATTATTAGTTTACAATATACTGCGTAAACATTTCCTACCATGGTATTTACGATTGAAAGGATAAAAATGAGCTATTACACTAAGTCCTCCACTTATGCTAATCCGGAGTTACGTGGATGTTCAGTTAGGCCGGTGACATGCTTGCGTTTCTCCACGTTTCCGTTGCCACGACAGATTCAACCACGTGATGACTGGTGACTCATTGCCAAGCACGCAAGAGTTGATGCCAAACTACGGGTGTTTGGAATGCCCACTCTAGAGTAAGTTACATTACATTACATAGTTCAATAGTTGATATTTGATCATTGTGATGGTGAAAAAGGCTGAAGTGATCAGGCATCGTCTATTTTCAGGGTAGTTTGACCTTCCCGCGTAAGTAGATGCGTAGTTAATTATCCATTACTCCATAGATGACGCCTGTTGTCCATTACAGCAAAAAAAAGTGGTGGAAATCTGTGCAAGTTGAATCACTACAACCAGGGATACTACAACTTACCTATCCATTTTTGAACCATTTCTGTAAGCTTCGCCGATTGCCGCCGGCAATCGGCGAAGATTACAGGAAAAACCTTCTTTTGAGAGGCCGTTCAGGTAACATAATACGAAAAAGCTGAGAGTAACACAAATCCAATATTTCTTTTACTGGATATTTAAATCTAAAATAAGTATAATTACCCAAAACTTCTTTTTTTGCTGTAATGGACAACAGGCGTCATCTATGGAGTAGATAATTAACTATGCGTCGACTTACGTGGGAAGATCAAACTACGCCGAAAGAAGACGTTGATGCCCGATCACATCAGACTTTTTCACCATCACGATGATCAAATATCACCTATTGTACTATGTAATGTCTTCAACTAGAATTGGTGTTCTGAACACCCGTAGTTTGGCATCAACTCTTGTGTGCTTGACAATGAGTTGCTGGTCATCACGCAGTTGAATATGTCGTGGCAACAGAAACGCGGAGAAACTCAAGCATGTCACCGGACTTACTGTAGTTCTCTGCCACTGGTACATAGAATCTGCACAACTGGTATTCAAATCTTTAATCCATTGATTCAATCAAATCTTTTGATTCAATCAAGACTTTGGATTCGATTGAATATTTTAACCTTGGATTCGATCGAATCTCAAATCCATGGATTCGATAGGATTCATCCGAATCTTCGAATCCCTGCCCCAACCCCATTTTTGTTCCTTGTTTTTATCATTGTAAACATTAAAATTATGGAAAATCATTATTGCTTGTATTTAAATATTCAGGGTGCGGCAACATAAATTCCTTTTTTATATGGATGTATCCATAGGTGGAGAGGTGTGGGATTGATATCGCTCGAGTGTCCTGTGTCAATGAGGTGTTTGCGAAATTAGATTATGCCAGTTGACCGTGAATGAAGGCCAGAATATGTTCTTTCAACTTCCTTTGCTTGAAATTATGACACATTTGGCCAACATACATGATATTACAGTCATTGCATTTCAATTTGTAAACTCCTGAGTGCTGCTGAAGATCCCTTATATATGTGTGGTTGCTTAATAAATTCCCCACACTTCTATTGCAGTAAAAAGCAAGTCCTTCAGACAGACTTGCTTATAGTACGATTTTTGTTGTAAATCTGACAGCCCGAGATATCTTACACATTTTGGAGGAAGACACCAATAATAATAATTTATTTGTCCTGTGATTTGATACAATTTTGCTCAAATATGGGACACATCATACAATCAAAGAATAAAATAATAGGATATTGTACAGTGAAGGTCTTTACATCAAACCTCCAGAAATAAGCAGTGTTTTGAACTGAAGACTGGTGATGAAGACAAAGGTGGATTTGGCAATAGTAACTCTGGCCGTCAACTAAGGGCTCACGCTTCATTTCAGTTTGTAAAATTTGCTGAACAAGAAGAGGAAGATGACCACGTTTCTGGTAGTGCGAACTCTGAAGCCTCCGATTATGAACATGAAACTTGGCAAAAAGGAAAAAAAAACAAGCTAAATTTCACATTTCAAAGGAGAAAACCATGAAACCATTAAATAGAGTGAGGGAACAATGACACACAAAAAAACACAGAAAGACTCATTTGCAGAGCAACCACATCGCATTAAAAAGTACAACCACGGAATGGATGGAACAGACTTGATGGGCCATTGCTACCTATGGTGCTAAAAATTAGTGATGGCCTGTTTTTTTTGTCAATGGCCTGTTTTTTTTTTGTTTTTCCTGGTCTTTACAATGTCTTTGTTCCAGGATTTTCATCCAGTCTCATCCTGACTTTTTCTGTTTCCTGAAAATTTCTTTTTGTCTTGTCCCATTTCTCTCCGTCCCAAAATTTGCATCCAGTCTCACCCTGACATTTTCATCCAGAAATTTCATTTTGTCTCGTCTCGACTCCTCTTTATGTCCCAAAATTTTCTACTCACTCCATCCTAGCAAAATCTTTGCCTGTGGGATAATTTTTTTGTCTCATCCCAAATCCATGCCCTGGTTAAAAATACAAGAACTGGTGGGCAATAATTGGGATTATTTGCACTGCATCAAGGCGGATCAATCGAATCAACACTTTTACTGTGACAAGTTACTATAAAACCAAACGTATTGAGACTTGTTTTATTGCGTAAAAACATACTGAATCAAAAAATTATTAAGACAACAGACAACAGTTTTTCTGACATTCCAGTTAGCATCATAAGGTCAAAGGTATGGGACATGAATGAATATGGGCTGTCTTCATATTGGTTATTTTGTCTGGGCAATGCTCCCCTATTGGTTGGTCGTTGGAGAACTCTTGGAGAGTTGCTGGTGTTTTCTCTACCTTGATGGCTTCTCTGATAAACCTTCCTTTGAGATGAATTGGGTGAATTTTATCAATCTGGATGTGCCTACAGTTACCATTGTTATTGATGTGCATATTCTCAACTAGGCAAATACTATTATAAATATTATGTTTAATCTGTAGCATATAGTTGACACCCCAGAGTTAATTTTTCAAAAAAGGTATTTAATCAGTAATTATGTAATCAAGGGGCCAACAATAGAGCAGGTGTTCAAGCTAAGTGAGTCTGATTTAATGTGTTGCATTAAGCTTGTTTTTAGTATTTTAAAATAAATCCCTGTAACAAAAAAGTATGGAATGAAACAATTATTAATTTTTTATCCATAGAGCAACTAAATAATATACAAATAAAAAAGAAAAAAGTATTTATATGATACTACTAGTTTCGATGCATTGGCATCATCTTCACTTACCTACCTGAGGTACCTGAAGATGACGCCGATGTGTTGAAACTAGTTGTTCCAAATAAATTTAAGTGGAAATATACATAGTTGTTGGATTCATTATTTGACCATGAATTTCCACAAAGTTACACCGCAAAGTATTGAGTGAATCATAGAGCAACTAATGGCATCATCATGATCAAAGCAAGAATTAAAAACTTGGCCCCTAGGAAAGAGATCAGTTGCTATGTAGTAAGCAGTGATCGGAAAGGAAACAGGCAGGAGCACAAACTCATAGACAGATTGCTCCCTAATAGCTAAGAAAAAGTATTTTATGAAAAAATTCCTTAGGTATATATGTTTTAGTCAAGAAATAGGGTTTTTTTGTTCATGGGAAGAGAAATGTTTACAGGATAGCTGGATAGTGTGTGTCCGTTAATGGAGATAATTGATGGAAAAATGTTTCTCTCTGTTCTCATCCTTTCTTGAGCGTGTCTGCTGTTTGGAGATGTTAGTTCCCTACACTTCCATGTTCTGATGAAGGGGATTGAAAGTGTGTTTTTAGGTGATGTCCATTAGCCATTTTACTGCCAGCATGTTTGAAGACTGCCATGGCTCTTTTCAAGAAGTTAGCTAGATTTCAGATTTTGAATTATTTCTATTGGCTACTTAATGTTATTTAATGCATCTAGATGTTTTCCCAATGCTGAGGATATAGTTGGGGCTTAGAGCCATGGAAGAACTATGGGGGTTGACTTTCATTTTTAGAAAGGAAAAATATAAATTAATTACCATTATGTAAAAAAATTAAAAAGTATATGTTTATTTCACATTAGGATGAGAAAAATATTATTTACAAGCAGTGAAATAGTAGTGATTAGTTTTGTTGTTGCTAACTATCTTGTGAATTTTTCCATTTCTACACCTATAGTCCGCCTGATAGGGAGAAACGAAAACTTTAATAGTGAACAACTGGAGGGTTTGGAGCGCAGACTGTCGGAGTTGCTCCTCGAAAGGTTCCAAGGCCATTGGTTTCCTGACCGTCCAGCTCGAGGACAAGGATATCGATGCATTCGACTGAATGGATCTGATAGATCTGATCCAGTTCTTCAGAAAGCAGCCACGGACTGTGGGCTGAAATATGAAGATCTTCACCTTCCACCAGAGCTTACTGTGTGGGTTGATCCTGAGGAAGTTGCTTGTAGGTCAGTAATTCATCTACATTGTGTTTATTATTTTTGGATAACAAGGGGAGGTGAGGGTCCAGAAACTTCTAGGAAAAAGCTTTATTGTTTGTAATAGTGAAGTCATTTTTAGCTGTATCGTTTCTTGAGTTGATGATGGGTGTGAGGAAGGTACACACTGTTGAACCTTCCACTAAAGTGGGATAAAGTTACATTGCATGCTTAGTGCACTAATCAAAAATTGCTCTCAGTATATGTATGTAATTCAGGGTTTATTTGAAACAACGGCGGTATAAGAATGGCCAACTTGCTAAGCAGTGATCCTCTGTCAAACCCAGTGATTTTCAAAGGCAAGGACTGCTGACTGCTAGTTGCTTTCTGATAGTGTTTAGCGCAAGGTTTCATTGAGCAGTGGACAATTGAGCATTTTGGTCTGATTTTTATTCTTTTCATTCGATGATGTAAGTGGTAGTTGGCCTGAAGAGAAAGAGATAAACTACAAGAAATGTAGTTCCTGTGAAAATTATTTTGTGGCGTAGGTATTTTGCAACGCCGTCTGGAGTGCACTGTAGGATATTCGACCATCTATGACATTCAATGGACAGAGATAAAATTCTGCAGTTTGTCATGGGATCAAATTCTTTTCTCATACTAAGACTATAAATGGAGAACTTTACGTGGGCTTATCATCAATGGGTTGGACAAGGTGGTGTACAATTGGTTCTGTCACATCCAAAGTGAAGGTATCCCAAATACGCCCTCAACAAGTGAATGTCGCAATTGCACCCCCTCAACAGTTTCAACAAATAGAATTCCAGCAGAACTAGTGTATTTTCACAATAACTTGCCGAAACTAGTCACTACTCGTTACAATTCAAAACCGAAGAAAGTTAGTAAACAAAGGTAGACTCTTGATTAGACTTGGACCGATACCACTTTTTCCGATACCAAACCGATGCCTCGATACCAGCGGCCGATACCGATAGTATTATTTGCCAATACCTTACTTATTTTTCCCAAAAAATTTAATATGTGTATTTCTCTTGAACTAAGCTCAGTAATCCAAAGTGTGATATAAGAGCAATTAATAAGAGAAATGACAGTGTGATAACTCTTTTATTTTGCAACTCTTACAATTAATCACTGCGATTAAATTTCATACTCTAAGCCCTCTTGCATTTGTAAATACTGGAAATTCTTTTTAAGAAATATGAGCTGCTGAACATGCTCAGCAGTTAAGAGGGTTCTTCTATCAGAAACCATTGCACCAGTCTGAAAAAATTTGCTCAGAAAACACTGAACCTGCAGGTACACCCAAATAGCATGAAGCAAGTTGCCTTAAATTTCTAAATCTAGTTTCATGATGCCAATAGGTCAGAGGATCACATAGGAGGGACTGAGTGGCTTCAGATAAATACAGTTCAATTTCTTTTCCCAAGCCATATTCTGTCAAAAGTTGAGGAGTTTGACACCTAATAAGAGTTACAGTAACCTGCAAAAAAGAAAAATTCATCCTGTAAAACAGGTAAACAAAATAGAGGCACATGAATTTAGCACACTGTACATTTTCAGTTACTAATATGCTAAAATAACTATGGTATGTACACCAAAAGTACAGTTTTTGTATGCATAAAAAAACTAAACACAGTTCTCAACCCGAAGGTTGGTTTGAGATAGTTGGTGATAGAGACCACTCAGGACTTGGCCCAATGGCATGTGAAATTATAACCTTTACTTTGATCTACTTTAATCAAATTTACCTGGAAAAGTGTCATTGTTTTTATATCCACCTCAGACTTGGAGCCAGATGAATCATGTTCTTTTCTGATTAATTTGAAATGTCCAACATCTTTACTTTTTTCTTTATTTTTGACAACTTTCTTAAACACTTCCACTGCTTCATCTCCAAAAAATTTCATTTTGTATCTTGGATCAAGCCCAGTTGCCAACAGATATGTTTCTTTGTTTTCCAAGGTTGTCCAGTCATACCGCCTTTCCAGTTCTCCTAAAATATCTTTTGCCATACCCTTCACATCCTGCATTTCTGCAAAACTCCTCATTAGAGTTTTTAAACTTTCAATTAGAGGCCAAATGTCAGTCAAACATGTGTTTTGGGCGCTTATTGTTTTCGTTGCCTGTTCAAAATGCATAAGAACTTCCAGTATCTTACTCGCTAAAGCCCAGTCCTTCTGGTTCATCATTTCTTTAAAGTTCAGCTTTGAAGATGCAACTGAAAAAAAATTGTAATCCTTATCTTTTAGTTTTCTGAAATTGACATACTTCTCAACATATCACTAAGCTACCCTTTATTATTCTTTCTATCTCACTTTTGCTACTACATACCTGAAATAGCATTCTGCTGCTCAAGTAGCCTCTCTAGCATCCTTTGAGATGAATCCCACCTAGTAGGTTCATCTTGAATGAGAACTTTCTTTTTCGTGTTCAGGCTTCCTTGGGCTTCATGGAGAGTTTTCATGGCATAACAAGAATGTTTGAAGTGTCCAACAACGGCCCGAGCTTTACCAAGTAAATCTCGAAATGATGGCAGATGTAAACAGCCCTTATTTACCACCTGTAGAAAGATATTTTATAGTACGACCCACAGATTATTGAACAACTAAAAATGATATTCCTAAATAGTTCAATCTTCTAGAAAGTTAATATTTTGACCAGCCCTGACTTACAGCTGCAGGGTATGTGCATGGTACATGGGTAACAGATACCAACTGGCGCACTGCGGCTACCATATTCTTTGCATTATCAGTGATAACAAATTTAATTTTGTCATTTATTTCCCATTTCGCAAAGGCATTTTCCAAATTTTTTTGCAATTAGGTGACTACTATGCCTCTCCCCATCAAAACCCATTACTTCCAGAAGCACATGATTCCTCTTGAAATCTACATCAATAAAGTGTGCGGTAACACTAATATAATCATGCCCTCCTCCAGATGTCCAAATATCAGATGTGATAGTTATTCCTTCATTTGGTCTATCATTGAGGATACGTTTCACAGTTTCTTGTACTTTCAAATACACTTTAGGTATTAGATTGTCAGAAAAATATTTCCGGCTGGGTACCTTGTACCTAGGACAGACACTGCTCATTAGCTCTTTAAAACCCACAGATTCAGCAAAGTTGAATGGCATCGAGTTAAGGCACAGCATCTTGCAAATTGCCTTGTGTATTTTTCGTGCTCGCTCATCATTAATGTCATAAAGTCTTTTAGATTCAACAAAAAGTGGCAGTGTAGCCTGTTTCATAGTGCAAGACCAGCTTGCAGTAGACTCATCATCAGGTGCAAGGTCTTCATCAACAATCTCATCCGTAATATCCAACATGTGTTCTGAAACACAAGGACTGGAGCAATGGAGACCATGTGAGTCGGAATCTTTTCGCTCCTCCTGCAACAGTTTATCTGTAACCAAACGGGATAACTTGAAGGGCTCTCACAGATCGACTGCTACCATTTTAGCAGAAAACATCTATCACTAGGTCACTTCAAGTGAGGTACATTTTTCACGTTAATTAGGATTTATATCAATGTAGGAAATCAAATTAAAAACTATGTCATTCTGTGCCTTATTGCACCTATTAAAAAAATAAGGTTGCGTAAGTCACAAGGAAACTCGTTAGTGTATGAATTTATACATACGTACCTGGATTTTTTCTTCTGAAGTTTAAATAACTCCTGCACGCATTAATATGTTTAAACAAATTTGATGTATTAAACGATTTCTTGTGAACACCACCATGTCTGTACGACTTCTTACAGTATTTACAAATTGCCGAATTGTCCAATGATTTCGTGAAATGCTTCCACACAGATGACCGCGACATTTTTCGTTGTACTTCAAAACTTGGCTTGCAGTAGATAACTCCTCAATTGCCCTGGAATACTCAATAATAAAATACCTTCGAATACTCGCTGAACCAGTCACATGGATACAAGAGTCATGCAGATATTTGAGGGCAGCAGTGTCGCAGCAATGAAAACAAACACACAACGCGTTGCGCAGTCAGTTGAAGAAGGTGGGATTTTAAATTTCGATGTTTTTAGATGTTTTTCGAAAAACGAATACTTTCGAATTAAAGTATTCGAAAAAAACGAATACTAGAAAGTATCGAAGTATCGGTAAAATGGCCGATACCCGCTATCGGTATCGTCCCAAGTCTACTCTTGATACAATCTTCATTATGTGAACCTGGTCATAGTAATAACATAGTTTATCTGATCGGAGGTTAATATTTCTAATTTAAATCTTTTCTGTAAATTTCCAATTAACTTGAACTTTGTCACTAGTTTGTGGTTAATTCTTAACTGGATAAATTTAAGGTCTATTAATACTTTCTGCTCACTTATTAATGCTTGTAAAAGTTAATGTATTCAATGGTCCATAAGTAGTAGTACCTAAAATTATTTTATTATATATTCAACGTTTTACAACCAGAATTATCGTTTTATTTGACCAAATAGAGCTATCAATAGCTTTATACTTCAAAGGACAACAAATAAATTAGCAGAATAGCATTTAATGTATCAATTGCAATTCTTGTATTCGAGGTATTCAAATACTCTAATCATGATTTAATAATCGAATTCAAGAAATTTGCTCTTCGGCCCATCTCTATTTTTTTATATTCAATATAAGTTGTAGTTAAATTTTACCTTTCCACCAGAAGGCATATCTCCTTGAGAAGTTTTTTTTAGAATCTGGATCTAAAATTTCTACCTTGAAAATACAGTAATCAGTCTTTAAAGGCCTGAAATGTCTCTAATCCACTTTGGCGGACAGATTTGAAGTATTTGAACCTCTAAAAATTGGTGAGGTTGAATGAATCTTCTGTAAAATGTAAACTGATCTTTGATGGTTTTGCTGCATTTTTCAGAATATGTTGGTAATCTTTTCTTTGTCCTCTGATCAAACCTCCACCACTATGATCACCACCACCACCACAATCTCCAAAATGTTAAACCTCTTGTATTTGTACTAGTATTTGTTAAGTGATGAGAAATGGTGTAAGTAATTTTTTACCTCTGGCATATTACCAAGTTTACGGTAAAATATCTCCAAAATGTGTAAACCTAAAAGTGACACCCAGGAAGTAATACTTATTAGGGTGGAGGTTGGTGCGATGGAGGTAGGTGACGAGGATTGTTATTTTTTTGGTACCCCGGCCAACCTTTCACTCATTATTTCATATATGTCGTTATTTATTTCTGTAATGGTCTTCTGTACTGTTTGGAAATGTAACTGTGTAATTTTAACTGGGAGAGTGCATTTATTTCATAACTGTAACATATGTTGAACCTAGAGTCCGAAGGACTAGGTTCTTGAAATAAATACTATTCTTTTCTATTCTATTCTATGAAGATTGTTGTTCAATATGCATTGATCTTGCCTCATAGAATCCTCTATAAGTCTGAACCAAAGTAAATGGGTAAACACAGTGAGGGTAGTCTTTAACGACTTATTTTTTTTTACTTCCTGCCTCCTTTTGCTAATACAGTAAAACCTCCCGTTAGCGAACTCCCTTACAACGAGCACCTCCGATTAATGAGCAAATGGAGTTGGTCCCGTCAAGCTGCCATCAAAAAGCACGCATTTTGACTCCCTTACAACGAACTCCCATACAACGAGAACTTCCCGACAACGAGGTGAAGAGCCAGTCCCGTGAGCACTGGCTGACCTCTTTAGGACGAATTTTACTCATCTAATGCCATTTTTTTCAGAAGTACGAGAGCTGTCATTTACTCTTGAAATCCGAGTTTGCTGTTTTCCTAACGTTCGTTAAAAATCGGGTGCGTGTCTTTCGTGGAATTTTATGCATTAACATGATCGTTTTTCGCAAATTTTCGTGACATAACCAAATAAGTCTTGAACCAGTACGAATGTCATTATTGTTTCCTTTCGTTTTTGCCATGTTATAGTGTTGCTTTTTTATAGGTTTGCTGCAAATAGCGTAGTGAAAAAGACTGTATTAGTGTTGCCGCGGGAGGTTGGACGTATTGCAAGGGTTTGCTGCACACGTAACGTCAGCGATCGAAAAAAGTAATGCGCAGTATTTTTAGATGACGTACGGCAAATGGATATGATGCGAAGAAGCCTGACATAAATATGTTGAGCTAAATATCATATGCTCTGCATCAATTGACAACTTACGAGTTCATAAAGGTGACTTCAAAGCTTGCCTAAATTGGCTATTGTACATGTAAGAGTGTCCCGGGGGAAAATTATGTTTCTGGCATCTCTGCATGTGTTAATTGTGATTCATTGAACTTACAGTAGAAGAAAGAAGGTGGAACTTGGGCACCACAAAACACTCTGGGGTTGAGGCATCAGTAGATCCCGATTTGAGAAATTGGAGGCAAAAGTTTCCCAAGTTGATCGGGCAATACGAACCAAAAGACATTTTTAACGCTGATGTAGCACGATTTTTCTACAATAGAGATTTATTATGCTTAATGCCAACAGCGATGGTTCAGTGAAATTACCTCAGCTTTTAATTGGAAAATCCAACAAAACTTTAAAAAATGTTCAACTACCATGTGCCTACGAACAGAAATTCTTGGATGACCGCTGAGATATTGCGGGAATGGGTCGTTGGAGTTGAAGCTCGAATGGGAGGTCAAAAAAGAAAATTCTGTTGTTTGTTGATCGCTGCACTGACCACAAATCGGAAGCTATAAATGTAAGTAATGTGACGGTGGTTTTCTTCCCGCGTAACTGCACAAGTCGGCAGCAGCAGACCAGGGAGTCATGTCCTACGTAAAGAGGGTGTGCCGACGACTATTGGTGCAGTATTAACTTAACAGGTTGAGGACCGGCCATTTAATTCCAATCTCTTCGCGTAGGACCGGGTATTTAAAGGGGTTTTAACCTAAATGACATTGATGGTTGAAAATTGGTCTAGCATGCTTAATTTTTAACGTATTTTAATAAAATTTGAAACGTTACACTCACCAGATATTTTAGTATTTCTTTTTCGTGTGATATTGGGTGAAACACGACCCTTTATGCAGAGGAACATTGCAGAATCCAATGATATACCGAGTTTCCTTCCTAAGTTTATTTGCAGAACAAACTCGACACATCCGTGAGGGATATTTCTTCTTCCCATACCCCACTATCCTCTCTAGTGTGTGTTTCACCAATCCCCCGATAGCCTTGCCAGGTTATCTCGACGAGGCGCTTGCTGAATCGGGCCTCCTCTATCGCCGTCCGTGTCATCATCGCTGGAAGACGCACTCCTTCCCTCCTCGCATTTAGCCCAACCCTTGGCTACTTCCAAAACAAATTTTTTGAAAGTCACACAACTAGATGTGTTCAAGGTTTTGTACACTACAAAAGAATTAAATAAGGCACTGTTGATTAACCACAGCACAACTTTTTTTGTCCACTTCATTGTTTTTCTAAGCACTGAAAAGTATGCCAAGTACATATCTGCTCTATCTACTCCTCCCATGTACTTATTACATTCCAAAATACATGTTGGTTTCTTCTGTATTTCTCCCGTCAACCTGTTTCGTTTTCCTTCGCCCATACTCGAGTCATGAATTGTGGAAATCATCCTCACCTCCCTCTTGTCCTTCCACGCAAGCAACAAAACTTCCCCCCTACCACAGAACGTGTAGTCACCTTTCTTCATAGTTTTGATTTCATTTCTAAAATCAGTGGGAAGTCCCCTATTGGCACGAATGGTTCCACAAACACGTGTTTTTTTGACTAGAAGTTTTTCTGCTATTTGTACGCTGTTATAATAATTGTCTTGGAACACATGAAGCCAACGGTGTAAATACGGATCGAGAAGAGTCAATATGGTTTCCTCTAATTTTTTCCCCTCGGCTGTGTATATTTCTGCGTTGCAAATATACCCAGTTTCACTCTCACACACCATTCGCACCAATAATCCATACTTCACCAATTTCCCTGGATTATATGTTCTAAACCTCAATCTTCCCCTCCAAGGTATTACTCCTTCATCGAGAGAGAGATCACGTTTAGGCATGTAAACCTTTTTGAATTTTTCTAAGAAATATGCTAGAATTGACCTGATTTTATATAATCTGTCGGAAGATTCAGAATTTGATTCATTATCACTGAAATGCCAAGAATTCCAAATTTGTTCAAATCTGTCCCTGCTGAGCAAATTACTAAAAATAGGTGCATTGATAAATTCATCTGTGCTCCAATATTCCTTAATTGAATCTTTCCTAATTTTTCCCATCAAAATAATTATTGCTAAGAAAACTTTCATCTCTCCCACCGTTACATTTTTCCATTTACCAGTTTTCTGCGAGTACTTGTATCTGCCTTCATTCTGCATGTGATACAAGTTGGTCTCATTGCACATCATTTCAAGAAGATCATCCCCAAAAAATAATTTTGCTACTTCTAAAACACAATCACAATTATCAGGTGCAATCGTGATTCCTGTCACTCCCTGAAAATCTTCCAATCTTCTTGGGGGGTCAATTTTATTCCATGTCACAGAGGCGTCCTTCACTAAGCTACCATCGCTGTCACTTACTTCAGAATCACTATCTTTAGTGCAAACTAACTGTGCAACCTTTCTTTTAGATTGTGTTCCACTAATATCAAAACCAATTTCACTATCTGAGCTCTCGCACTCATCCACACAATCATCTGGCACGTCCGATAATACGTCAACACAAAGTTCTTCGTATATATCCTTCTCCGTCATTCCACAAGATGCACCACCACTAGTTGACGCCATTATTATAGAATTCTAATAAGGGCTTATTATTTCTGGAGTAACTTCTCGGGAGACAAGAAAAACAGGAATGGGGGCGTTTACTCGGAACCGAAATCGCAATTTTGTACACGAAATCGTTAGATGGAAACGAAAAAAAAATTTTAGCGAAAAAATTAATCTTCTAACCACAACCATTCACTCATAAATCAAAAATTAAAATAAGCAAAAGGTGACGCCCACCGAAAATGCTGCTGTGATAACATTGACGTCATTTTCTTCCCGTCCTTGACTGCTTTCAGGGGAGAGGAAGGGAGTGGAGGGGGATTCTCGGAAGGTCTGCTCGCACAGATGCTGTCGCAATCATTCCCATTGGCCGAGTCAGCTGTGTCCCCCCCTTTGTGATAAGGCGAAGTAGCTTCGCGGGCTCAGTTGTGATTGGACGAAGTCGATATACGTCAGAGGTTGCACCACGCCCACTTTTCCGAAAGGGTTAAAAACATCAGTTTTTCGCCGCTTATAACTCGGGAAATAATTGTCGGATCAAAAAACGGAAAAATATGGGTCTTTTTATTTTACAAACTCTATCAGATTCGGCAATTAAAAAAATAGGGTAAACGACCCCATTATTGCTAGAAATTATTGCAATCTGCCCGGCTTTGACGTATGTATGCACTTTTATAGGGTAAAAGCACAGCTCATTTCAACTAAGGAAATGATTTTCCAGTTGACTACGTGACTTGAGATCTCTAAAGAAGAGAGCACAGAACACAAGAACGTTTCAGAGGAGACTAATATGCCTTCTAAGAGAAATGCATGAGGATAACAAAGATAAGCGTTGTGGCCATGTGGTCCTTTTCTACCAAGGACCGAAAGATAGAGTGAACGCCGAAAGGCATCTCATAGATCCTTGGCCCTCTGCAGCTAATGTGTTTACATTGAACAATGTAGATAGGATGCCTTGTGAGAAACCAGATCATAGCGAGTGTGAAAGCCAGCCATGAGCACGGACGGATACAGATGGCATATTCATTGACCTCTTTAGGCCGCTATACATTACGCGATTGGAGAATTACCGAAGAATAGATTTGGTATTAGCACTGACTGAAGAAAAACAATCCGATTATAGCTCTTCCTTATTTGGTAAATGTATATAATTTATGATTTCAGAACACTAGAAAGATTAAAGAGTTAGAGTATTGGAAAAATAATATTTAATCAAGTTTTTTTCATGCGGTGACGCTTAGAGAACTTTTATTCATGCATGTTATGAATCGCTGAAAATGAATAACATTCATATAAAAAATACTTAAAAAATAAAAATTTTATTGGAAGAAAACTATTCCAAATTATTGAAAGAACATTCCTAAATACAACAGAAGCAAACGGAAAAATAAGTAACTGATATTAAAATAATCAGAATAAGATTTGTTCTCATATGCGAAAACACGGAAATCTCTGTGACCGGTCCTCAGCGTTCGGCACGCAAAACATGGAGATTTCCGTGATCGGTCCGCAACGTGTTAAGGATGTAGAGTACCAGCAACCCAACTCTTCTCAGATGGAACATTCTCCAGGCTATGGCTTTGTTGGGATGCCGTTCTGCTCGCTACAATAAGACATTACTTAGGGTGAAATTAAATTGAATCTAATTGTGAATGTAATAAGTGAATGCAAGCCAGGGGGATGGAGATTGGGAGGAACTGATGGGCAAGCTTAGCATTCAAGACGTTTCATTTGATGACGTCGTTAATATCTACGAAGGTGTAGTGCCGTGCTCTGATGAAAGTGAGTCGAGTGAAAAAGAGAACGGAGGGCGAAGAGGATAATGAAGATCCGGAGAGGGAGTTTGTGAAACACAAGTCCCGAGAAGTCATTCCAGCACTGGACACGACTGAGAAATTCTTGCTAACTGCTAAAGAATGTAACAAGGATGCTATTAGACCATTCCGGGAAGTGGAGAATGCTGTTCTTCGTGAGAGAAGGAATAGTTTAAAGCTGGCGACCATTAACTCTTCCTTCTAATAATTTTTGTGTACAGTAATACAAATGCAAATATAAAAAGATTTTTTCAAGTAACTTGTTCGAATTTTTGACTCTCCTGAGTCTAATTCACTGGACTGCTACGGAAGAAAACGCCAATTTAAGATGTGTATGTAAGCTCAAATTTTCAAGGAAGTATGATGATAACATAAAGAACAAATTGAAGGACCGCGAACTGACCGCGAGGACCTTAACGGCTTTGCTCACTGAAATAGCACAATAGCATAAGTACCTACCATAGAGAAAAAAATCATTCGCCTTGACCAGGACTCGAGCCCGGATAACCTGATTTCTGGTTAAGCGCTTTAATCAATTAGGGTACCGCAGTTTTCGCAGTTTACCGCAGTAAAAAGTTTTCCCTCTGGAATTTTAGTAGCCTTAAAGGAACAAGATGTACTCGAACTGCTTGACATATGTCAGAAAGCAGTCGATGCCGTGCGCCGTCCAAAAGGTTAAGGCCGAATTTAGAGAAGTACTTGGGTGCTTACTATATCAGGGGGTCCGAGTCCCGAGTCAAGTTCATCAGAATCATTCGAGTCAATCAAATGATTTTTTTCTCTGTGGAACCTATGCTACCTAACATAAGGAAGGTTAAAAATTCCGCATATTCCATGGTTATTGCGACGCAACATTTTGCTTAAAAACCTCTACTTCAAGAGCAGTGATTAATATTATGGCAATGGAGATGAGAATATATATGGCGTGGAAAATTTTTAACATCGCAAAGATGGAATAGTTTCGGAGTATTAAACTAATTTTTTATAAAACTTTATAAAAAATTAGTTTAATACTCTTTATTATTAGTTTAACTTAAAATTTATAAAACAGCGGATTTTCAACGGCAAACAACGACAATCGCGAAACCTCGATTTCTATTTCCGCAATCAAAATACAATTTCACCCGCAAGCTTCTGAATTCTTTTGTCATTGTTATTGACCATAAAAAAATGAAATACTAGTTTCGCGATGTATAGTATTAAATAATCCATAAAGTACGTATGCAGTTCGTTAGGCAGCTGTGTAAAACGCAAGCGATGTTATATAAAGAATGAAATTTACTTTTAAAAGAATGCAGCAAGCAAAACTACTCAATTTGTATATCACCTACCGAAAAAACCACGGAGCCAGGCAGTACGTCACATACTGTCATGTAAAACAATCATTGTCGCGATGGCCAATTATATTCCTCTTCTATAATAGGTAGTTATTTACAATGCAATTCTTCAGTAAGTAGTACAAGAAACTACAACACATATTTATGATGTCACTAGGTGAATACCATATAAAACCAATGTTAATTTTGCTCGATTACTTCTACTTCCTGCTTACGACAAGGAAAGCCCCTGGAAAAAACACGGAGGTATGCAACCCGCCGCGCCCTCGTTTAACGAACTCCCCGTTAACAAGCACTGGAAAATTTGGGTCCCTTGAATTTTGTTCACGGGAGGTTTTACTGTAACACTGTTGCACAATGCTATAGTCGAACTTTATTTCCTTTGTCATCCCCTATGATGTAGAATGACTTGCTGCAATGTGTATTGATGATTTTGAGTGTGGCTGATAATCCCCTGGAGGTCCCCTGTGCAATTTGAGTGATGTCTCTATTTTGTGGATTTTTTCCAGGTTTGGTGAGCACAAGGGATCATATTGCACTCTAGCATCCTTCAAAGACTACAACAAGGAGAACGCAAAAGAGGCACATTCCTGTGAGATGTCTGAGGATGCACACATTTTGGTAACCATTGAATTTTCCTTCTATTAGATTACACAACAAAGAGCATTGTCATAGCTGCTAATCCTGAATACTCGATGAATGAAGAGGATGGCAGAGAACTGCAAGTTATGCCTGCAGCCACAGGGGTTTGCTCTTAGGAAATGAATGAAGCTGATTACTTAGTATTCATTTGCTTGCTTCCTGAGGTTGTGGTAATTCATGTCATCTCCGATAAATAGTTATTCCTAGTGGCATGCTTCCTTTCCTTGTTGTTTTATGGAGTGCTATTTTCTTGTTGGTTGCTTAATGTGTTATGTTGTTGATATAAATATATCACTCCTCCAGTAATATTTTTGGTAAAGATGCAGTTGTTGATGAACTAATATTTCTAAGAGAAGGGAATGGAAATGAAATGTTTATGTTTTAGGTTCTTTTAGCTACAATTTTTTCTTAGATTTTTACGAAAATAACGAAGGCAGTAGTTAGCTATTGCTAAAATGGCTAGTGATTTAATGTCCGGAAGTATATCTTAAATCCAAAATCTAAGGTCCCTTGCAACCGTGGTAACTAGCCAGACGTAAACTCAACATTTTGTAGTAACGTAGGTACACCCGTATCTCAGCTTCAGACTGTAGTTAAATAGTTGTCTGTGTCGCCATTTTACTGAAAGTGTTTGTGGTAAACCATTGAAGTATGGAAATGGATTCTTTGCTTTGTCGCAGTTCGTCTGTGAAATTTGAAATGAAATGCTAGCATAAATATTAAAGGGTTGTACTTGGGAATGTGAGTATGGCTCATAGTGAGAATATCACGATAACTAGTGGTTTTTTTTGCCAGTTTTGGTCCACAGTGAAAAACATAGTTTCATCAGTTCAGAACAGGTGGTAATTTTTCTGATATAGCCATAAAAATTACATTTTACAATTGTCATCCTGATTGTATTGCTAGGAACTCAACTTAATCAGAGATAATGTTGCATTGTTGTGCGGCAAGTTATCACAGTAAAAGACAAATGAAATGTCCTAATAGTTATCTTCCCCGTGCTAATCCATTACATTGCTCCCCTGTTCTCTTATTAGTATTTACTAGGGTTGGGGCAGGGATTCGAAGATTCTTTCAAATCCATTGGTAAAAGATTCGATCAAAAGATTGATCGAATCTTTGAATTAAAGATTTGAAACCAGTTGTGAGGATTCTATGTACCAGTGGCGGAAAACTACCAGTGGTCAAAATATTGAAAATTTTCGCTTTTGCAAGTTAGCTGACAGTGTGGGCAAAGATTAGACCCTCTGAGTTTAAATGGTCACGTCATTACTTCAGTGGGGCTGTTAGTTACTATTTAATGACGTTGTATATGATTGTCCTAGGTTACATGAACCGATTGATTTCTAAACGAACTCAAACTCGTATACTTACAAAAATATATAAAAATAGAACATAGGTACAACTGTACATTCCATTTAAGCTGCTTTTCATTTTAACAGAAATTATGATTGATTAGAGGACATATGACATAGAATTTAGTGATGAATAATTTCGGAATTCTTGTCCCCAGCTCCAGTCTTCAAAAAATTTGAAAGTCGAGACAGAGTGAAAGAACTTCTAATTTGAGAAATTGAATCCTTATCACCCTACATACCCAAGATGAGCTTTTAGTAACCATGTAGTTCGATTAATTCCATTTTATTAGAGCCACAATGTTTCATGGTAATGTGAAGAATGAAATTATTAACCATTGAATAATATTGTTAACATTTCTCTACATCAAATTTCTACAATACATTTAGAGATACAAAGAGCAGCAGCTGAAAAAAAAATAGTTAATGTATACAACCTAAAATTGTTCAATTTTCAACAACTTTTTGCTCTGCACCATAAGTAACTGAAATAAATAATTTTTGTTTTAAAAAGTACTACCAGAACAGACTTCCTATGTTCAAAACTTTTGAGCAGTCCAGTTGAAGAACCTTCTGTTTCTCTTGACAATGAAGTTGAAGCTGTTTTGGCTCCTGACATATCAATTATGGATTACTGGAGAAGCTGTAAAAAATACCCCAATTTGAAAATCATGACAGAAAAGTTCCTCTGCATTCTTCCAGCAATAATATTTTCAGAAAGAGCCTTCAGTACTGCTGGAAATTTGGTTGATAAAAAAAGAAATTGATTAGATCCTGACAGAGTGAAAATGCTGTATTTTCTAAACAAAAACTTTTAATGTTTTCATTGAATATTCATTTTTATTTAAGAAAAATTAAACTTGGATTTAATTTTGAAATTACCCATTCTTTATATTTGCCCTGTTTTGAAATTACCCAATCTTTATATTTGCCCTCAAACATGTCCTTAATTTCAGTGAGTGGGGTCTTTATGACCATTATTCATTTAATATTTACTTTATGAAATAAGATTCAGCTTTGATTGGATTTAATTAGAGAATTCTTGAGAAAAGCATTATTCAACAATTTACAGGAGGAAGATTTGAATTTAATGAAATCGAAGGGATTAGGATTTGATAAAAAAAACGGATTCGGGATTCATATTCGATCAAATTTTGGATTCGCCCATTCACTAGTATTTACCCAATTAATTCAATTGTCAGTGTTAGGATGGAGCGAAGGGGAAGACTTAATGACTTTAAGAAAGATGTAACAAAAAAATTAGGACCAATGACATCTTTGTAAGAAAGAATGCAAATAAAATGGAAATCTGTGTACAATGTCGATAATATTCTTCAAATTTGTACACCATTTTCAAGAGTGAGGATAAAATTAGGAATGTCTTCATATATTTTCACCATATTTCTTGGGGATGCCCCTCACTCACCTGCATTACTCCTGCTGCATCCCAAGGGCCATCCCTGGGAGGATGCTGACGGCAGCCAAAATGGCTGGGCCTTGGAAGGAAGGGGCCAACATTGGAACTAGAGATTGTAAACAGCTGTGAAGGAGGCTGGGCGAGAAGCATGGAAAAGGCCATGAGCACAGCGCAAGAGCTTAGGCGCTCTTACTCCTTCAATTGTTGGCCACATATGGTCACTCAATGGTTGTGGTGCCTCTGTACTTGTGTAAACATTCTCGCTTTAACTGCAGTGATAAGAATGCAGTGTGGCACTAGTTATTCCTGTGATGACTATTCGAAAATTTTTATAAAAAGTGTCAAACAGTACTTAAGCTGCATACATTGATTACTGATACATGAGTATTTGTTGGCAATGAAATTTTTTTATTGCTTCATGAAATTCATTTGCAGATTTTGAATGAATTAAAATGCACATGTGGATGAATTGTTTCAGTTGCCCAATAGTTCATCATTCCCTTATCTGGATGCTATGATGCATGCTGATAAGAGTGCATTAAAATTCACATTGGTTATAATGTTAGCACCTCATAACAAAAAATTATTTTGACGGTACTTACTGTAGCAGCTTTTCCTATTTTGTTTTGTAATGAGGTAGCATGACATTTATTGCTTGGTTGTATTGTCAATCACTTTTTCTGCTGTTTTCTCATGGGTAATGAAAGTATTGGTATTATCACACGGAAAGTTATAAATTTTATTTTCTGCAGTTTTTTTATTTTATATATTGTGTTTACCTATTGTCCATAGTTGAATGTGAATTACTTTTGTTTCAGCATCCAGAATATCCAGCCAAGCAGAAGAGTACAAATTCACCTGTTCCCTTCACCGATGGCCTCAGCGTGAGAAGTACCGACATTGGTGGGAGCCATGCAACCATTTTGCGGGCACATGGAGGCGATCTTCGCAATGGGTCCATTTTCATGCTGCCACCCCCCCAACCGTTGCACAGCCAAATTCTCTACCCTCCAAGTCAAAACATTCCCTCTCGCAAGATTCCCCTCTCCCGAATGAACTCAATAACGACCCCTTATCTATCGCACCACGGTGATCCACGGTCTCAAATGTCCTCGAATGGTGGTTTGCCATGGATGCCGCAGCCAGTCCTCAAAGTATAAATTGTGTCGGAGATACTTCTTTAGTCATGAACAGTGGGATGGTGTCACAGTCTACTTATTGCCCCTTGAAAAATCAGATTCCCATGGGTGTATTAGAGAAAACTTTTTGTTTTATTAAATTGCTGCTTAGGGAAACTGTAATAGTGAAGAAACACTGTGGTATTGGTTAAACTCTAAATTGTTGGTGTGGAAGAAGAATTTATTAAATTTATTATGAGAGCGAACTATTTTACAATTAAAATCTTCATCCTCTGTATATCCTAGAAAGGTGTTTAGGAACTTTATGTATTGCTTACAAGTAATAAGTGACTTTTTTTCTAGTAGTGATATTTTAATCAAATGGAAATCACTCTAATATGTTTCATGTCGTTCTGAGAAATCTATATTTCACCGTAGCAAAGGTCTTATGTTCTTCTTAATATCACCCTGTGAATTTCACTTAAGCAAGGAACTTGGATTAACACGTATGTTAATTTAAACTGGCTTTATTGCTTACTCTCATGTGGGATAGTAAATGTTGTCACTATATTTCTATTTGCACTCTTTGTATAAATGCAAAAAATGTGAACATATTACTTTATGCCTTCCTTCTTAGTGTATAAATATATTCTGTATACTATAAATATTTTTTATTAAATCTATTAATTACTTGTCCTTATTTGAGTGCATAAAACATTATTGATAGTGGTAATTCTATTCTTGCATTCAGTTATGTATTATGAATATGGATACATTATGAAATGTATTGAATGTCTGGGTCTAAACATGTCTGCTGCGAAGGAATTACAAAAGTTATTTCAATCTTCTGCACTTTTTTTGGGGGATGAGTGCTTTCATTAAAGTATAGATACTTTAGACTTAATCATTTAGATCATCTGTGACATCAAATGCTGTCATTCCGCTTTACATATGCATTGATGGGGATGGGTAGTCTTTGTGTTGAAAATTAGGAAGCAAAGTCAGACATAAATTTTATGGTAATGCTTATTGTGAGGCCTTTTGAACACATTTTCAACTCATCATCACTGGTCACCCTTGAAGATTGTTTTCATCAGGCCATCTCATCTTAAGATATGGCCGATTAAGTTGTCCCATCTTCTTTTTTGTAAAGTCAGTAGAATTCTTCTCTCCCACTCTTCTTAAGACTTAGTTTGTCACTCAGTCGATTCATTTTATCTTCATCATGCTTCGGTTGCACCATAATTTAAATTCTTTTAGCCTTGACTTCTCTTCTGTGGTTATCATCCATGGTTCACTGCCATTAGAACCATGCTCCAGATGAATGTTGTAATGAAATGTTTCCTTACTTCCACGCTTGTATTTACAGCTGTAAGCAGATTCCTCTTTTGATAAAATGCCCATTTTGCCTATGTAATTCTACTGAAAATTTCTCTTTTGTCCATCACTGGTTACCCTGCTTCCCTGGTAACAGTACTCCACTCCCTCAATTTTTTGTTTTCCTAGTTTAACTTTGTTCCTGGCTTTTTTTCTCCTACTGCATACCAATACCTTAGTTTTCTTTTTATTGATCTTCAGGAGATATCTGGCCATTGTCCTTTACATATTTCTTAGTGTTTTCTTTAAATCTCCCTCTGTATCTGCCGTGACTGCTATGTCATCAGCAAATCGTAGCATGCTGATTTTCTCCCCGTGGATATTCACTCCCGGAGACTTTTGACTTCTTGGATGGCTTTCTCGATGTAGACCTTCATTGATACAGGAGACAGTGCACAGCCTTGTCTCAATACTTTCTTTATGCTTCCTTCTCTGCTGCTGTGTCCTGATTTGATTTCAGCCACCCAGTTTTTATACAAGCTGTGGATAAGTCTGTCGTCATTCAATCAATCATTCATCCAATAACTCCTAAGCTTTTCATTCGTTAGATGATTCCTGTCAATATCTTTGAGGCATGTGTCCTCAGGCTTATGGTCCTAAAATGTTCACTGTTCTCAGCCCTCCTCTTTTTGGCAATAGGGATGACATTCTTCTCGAAGTCCGTGGGTATATTTCCAGTAAAGCATGTATCACTGATGGTTTGGTACACCTGGGTGTCTTCTCTCCCATATTTTTTAGTTTGGCAGGAATATCATCAATTTCAGAAGCCTTATTTATCCGCAGGTCCCTTACAGCTGCATATAATTCCAATCTTAAGATTAGGGCTTTCAAATCATCCTTATTGATTTCATTTTCCCCTTTGATTACTTTCACTTTAAGACTGCTTCCATTGTACAACTTTTCCAAGCATTCTATCCATCTCTGCACTTGATCCTTATGTTAAATTAAGAATTCGCCATTCCTCAATGGTTATGCATCTTGTAGCTCGTTCATTGAAGTGATTCCTCACCATCCTGCAGACAACTTGTACATTTCCATGTGTGAGGTTGCTTTGTGCAAGTACGCATAGATCCCTCATCCAAATTTCCCTTGCTTTTCTCGCTTAAATTTGGTAATGTATTGTGGGCCAAGAAATAATTGTGTCCAGACAACTCCAATTCATCTTTGTCATTTTACATGGGCTTCTAATTAGGTGTGATTGTAGTCATAAAAATCTTTCCCCAAGTCATTCCAATTTTTTTTATTGTTGGCATCCATATCACACTAGTTGGATAAAATGTTTTCACTTGTTTCTATTGTTGATGTACATATGTCCACTAAAACACCATGTTATAGGCAAAGTCCAGAGTTGAAGGAGATGTGAAAACGTTCTAATATGGTCTCTAGGCATGGAAGGTTTAAATGCGTGGGAGTCCCCTCCAACCTTAGTCAGAAGAAAATATGCAACTGAGGAGCCTATCCAAGAAAATATATCAGTCAAGTATGCTAATCATTTCAGCATAGGAACATGAGATTGATTCAGACCTGTGGAAGATAGAAGCACATGAAGGTGGAAATGTGGAGAACGGACCTCGATGTACTAATGCAGGTAACCTACCATATAGGGCCAAATATTGGCTTTCATTGACCAATGAAATGCCAATATTGGCTACTTCATGAAACCCCAATACTGGCTACACCATGAAACCACACATTGACTACACAAAACCACACCCTGGCTACTGCTTGAAAGTCAGTGTGGTTCTTTGTCCATTCTCCGACAACACTTGAGCGATGCCTATAAGTGTAATAACTACAGGTCAACCCTTTTTATATATTCCCCAATAATATTCGAGGAATATAAATTGAATCAACTCACTTCATTGAATCTTGAATTTTTATAATTTTCACTAAGAGACATATAGAGATGAGGAATTATACTGAATATCGTAACTCAATCGGTTAAATAATTTCCAGAAAACCATAAATTAAAAATTCATCAGCTCACAGAGTTGTTTTCATGTTTATCAGCAGTTTCAGCCACTCTTTTCTGTCTTATTGCATATAGGTTCTCAGTGATAGGTACATAGTCAAGGAAACTTTTTATCTTGCCTGGAGTTGAAGAATATCAGTTATCTACGTTCATATTGGTCATACATTTTTTATCTACAAAACATCCTTTTTTTTTTACTCTCATATGTTCTGTCAGCTAGAAAGTGATACCTACTTAAGTTCCTTGCTTGTCTTGAACCCTTTCACTGCGGATTTAGTTTTCTGCACCGTTTTCTATTAAGTGTCATTTAAACACTGAAAAATCAAAATGGTAAATTTAAGCTTCAGGTGGTGCTGCACTACAGCGTCTCGTTTTGTATAACTTCCTGCTGTGGATCATGGAAGAAGTCTTAGTCCTGAAAGAAGAAAATACAGGAATGCAAAACCACAATAAAACCTAGCTATAAAGGATTAAGGGATGGAATAAGCCACAAAGCATAAAACGTTGGAGAAATGAAGATGAAAGATTATGCGAAGATACAAAACCTCACATGAAATGGTGGAAGCTGCATATAGGATGGTGAGAAATAACTTGGCAAGGCCTGAAGGGCAAGATTTGGAGGCCTTTTGATTGAAAATGAAGATAAGAGATGGAGGGCAACTTGGAGCAAATATAGAACGGAAGTGCAAATGCTCTCAAAGGAGAAAATGAAATCGGGAAGGGAAATATGGGAGACTCAATTTTGAGATCAGAATTTGATGTATCCGTAAGGGACCTGAGGATGAATAAGGCTCCTGGAATTGATAATGTTCCTGCCAAGCTAATAAAAAAATGCAGGAGGGAACACATTAACCCAACTGTGACATGTACCAATGACTATGAGAAGAACATCATCACCATTTCCTAAAAGAAGTGGGCTAAGAACTGAAAATTTTAGGCAGCCTGACAACACGTCTCGAAGATATTGGCAAGGATCATCTACAGGAGAATAGAATGATTAACAGAGGAGTTCCTGGATGAAGAGCAATTTTGGACTCCCAAAAAACAAGGATTCTAGAGACAATTTTTGCCCTTAAGACTACTCACAGAGAAGAGAATGAAGAAGAACAAACTGATGTTTATTGGATTTGTAGAAGGCCTCTGACATTGTGGATTGGATTCCAAATTTCAGATTCTTAAGGAAATAGGAGTGTCATAAATGACCAAAGAATAATCCGCTGTGTATGCAAAAACTAGGTGGTATAATCAAATCACGGCCCAGCAGTCAGGCACGTAGCCAGAAATTTGCTTCAGGGGGTTGTCTTGTATAGCGTAACTTGAAACAAATCAGCCTTGCCGTTCGGTGCCAACGTGTTACAAATCTCTTCCCTTAATTTTCAGTGCTTGGTATTTACTTTCACAGTGCCCATTCATATCTCTTCTCACTGGCAAAGTTCACTGCTTACCTTTTTATGAAGCAGTTCTCTTGACCAGTCCCAGAACAGAAGTTCAATGCACTCATACACATCAGATTGAAAAGAACTATTGTTAACCACACATATGCATCAAACTAGTGATCTCGTTTCAAGACCCTTAACTAACACTTGAATTTAACCTTTTCCACTCAGGTGTCGAGTGATACTCGACACTGCATAGCTCACTACCAACTGGCGTATCGAGTGTCACTCAACATTCAGGGGCAAAATTAAGGGGGCCTCTAATAATTATATTCCGAGTGTACTACTGGTATAGAAGGTGAAAACATCCGAACTCGGGTGTCGACTGATACTCGACACAGCGTAGCTCAGTACCAACTCGCGAGTCGAGCATACTCGACACACAACACATGTAATCCAGGAGCATTTAAAAATAAATTCCAAGTGGACTACTGGCATAGAGGGTGAAAAAAATCGAGTGCAAAGGGTTAATGCAGTGTAATCCGGGTTATCATGCCAAGTTAAAATCAGGACAACAAAATTATTGGGGAAAAATTTTGAGGGAAACCCCAGAAGCACCCCCTTCCCCATTCGGCTACGTGCCTGCCAGCGGTAGAGCGATCAAATCAAAAGCAAACAATAGAGACTCAAGAATAAAAAAAGGAGTGATACAAGCTTATGCATCATATTATGTACTTTTCAATGTCTACATCAAGAGAGCATTCAAAGTTAATGGAAAGTCTTTGGGAGTGAATATCTGCTGGAAAAAAGCAGTATACCGTGGTAAACAGACCGTATAGTGGTCATGGCAGAAACCTCACACTGACCCTCAACAGACCACATCCTACATATTACTGTAGTCATGGTTCTCAGCATTTTGGGAGGCCAAAATTTCGAAACACCCTCAATTTATGTCATTTGGTTGTGTATCTATGAGAGATTTGAGGGCCAAAGCAATAAATATGGAAGTATCTCTACTCAGGTGAAAAGTTTCACAGACAGGGCCGCCCACAGGGGGAGATGTATGGCGTGAGTTGCGCCATAGAAAAAAATTTTGGGGAGGAATAAAATATTTGGGAGGAATTTTTAAAATGCATAAAGAATTTCACTAAATGTAAGTATTTTTACCCATTTACAGTAATTTATAATCGCATCTATGGGGATAATGATAAATGGATGTTATACGTGGATGTTCAGTGAAGTATAGTAAAACATCGTGCAGTTATAGAGAATCATTCAGCCAGCCTAAAGCTTCCTTTATTTTGGTCGCGTCTCTCTATACTCTTCCTTGGCTGCCGCATCATGCCATCGCAACCAATTGAGGCAAGGACTTTATCTGTTATATCACTAATTATCATGCATGCAGAAAAATAAACTTCGAATTCAAATTCTACAATTTAGGATAGAAGTGCTTAGCCTTAGAAGCAATCATCAAAGAATCTTTTCTATTTATTATGTTCAATTGTTTGAATCAATTGTATTGTTAAAATCACAATAACAACAATATAACAAAAAATGATTTCGGATGTGAATTCAGCAGATCATAAAATTATTATAACATCCTTCAAATTAGGTAATGATGTAAAAATAACAGCGGTATTAATGTTTGCCACATTTTTGGGATTTTGCCCCACTGTGCATCGTCAAGGCCACCATAAGATCCCCAAATGCAATCCAGTAGCATAACTGACTCAGCATCCCTCCAATCTTATTCCCACCACCTCCTCTCAACATCTGCCAATAGGTCACATCACAGTACAGTCAAAAGGCTTAGACTTACGGATCATGCACACACTGCACGTTACCTTTTACAGTGATTTTTACCACCATTTCCCCTTAGGAGAATACCTTAGCATTTGTCCACATGACTGACCTGCCACCAGAAGAAGGCCCCATTCTTGAAAGTGAAGTAGAAAAAATGACCAAACCTTCCCTTTCAACGGAAACTTTTGCATGTACCTAGATGACATGAGAGATCCAACTTGCTATGCAAACAAAAAGCTTTCACCTGAACTTATTAATGAAGCTATGAAATTAGAATCCCAAAATCTACTGTTATTGTCTTCCCAACTTCGTGTGGAAAGAAATCTATCTGAAAGTAAAAACAATTTTCCACCAAACGGAACAGAAAAAGAATGTAAATGGCTAGGTTACATTAAATACAGAAAAGCGGTCTTTTGCTTACACTGTCTGATATTTTCTTTACCTACAGAAAGAAGTAATGGTAGCAGGCATAACTTTGTGGAAATCTTTCATAGTTGGAACGTTCAAAGAAACATCTACTTGACTGTTTCCACATGTGTTGCTATGCAAACAAAAAGGTTTCACCTGAACTTATTAATGTCTATTTCATTCCAACACGTGTGGAAACAGCCATGTAGATATTTTTTTGAATGATCCAATGCAGAAAAAACCTATTTGGGACACTACAGGTTATAGGGGATGGACAGCCCACAGGGGAGTTAGAGACATTGAACTCCATGAAAAATTTAAAGCCTATATATCTTCTCAATTTGCAAGACTTCAATTGATCTCTGAAAAAGGGCTGGTAAAGATTTGACTGAACAAAGTGACAAATTGGTAAATCACCACCGTGATGCTCTATCTGTCATAATGGACTACTGCTGTTATCTAGCAGAGTATATGTTGCCCTTCAGTAATAAAGACTCACTGGATGGAAAACTTTTCAACTTATTCAGATTGCTAGCAAAGTACAACCAAGACACAAGAGTTTATTTGGAGAAGCTTGAAAAGAAAAGAAAACAAAACTTGGATCTAATCTGCTTAGTTATGGGAACATGTTTGATTTAATAATCACCATGAATGATATAGTTGTGTCAAAAATCATTATGCCTGTTAATAAAACCAAAATGCTCAGTGAAAAGTACAACTTAATAACAATTTCACAGAAATTTTTAATGGTTATGATCAGTTTTGTTGAAGAGTTGACATCGTCAGGTGAAATAATACAAAACCCTTGAGTTTAAATAGTCTAGTCTTAAAACAATGGGGAAGGGAAGGTAGGATCTGACCATAGCTGGAAGAGGTGGGAGGATTAACGCATGGATCTAGTGGGTTCAAATGGGGTTGGGCAGGGTTGTCCTCTCATTAGTCTCTGAGAGTGGTATACTCAACTATTATGAAAATGAACTAGCTACTATTAAATTAATAACAAGAAACAAGGGTTGCCTCACCGACCTAATTGACAAGATTTTGAGGAAGAAACATCTGGTTAGAGAGCAGAGTTTAATTCACAGTCAAACATTAGATGCAGAATTTGAAAATGGTGCAAACCTTCATACATGGGGGAATTTCCAACAAGCTAGCCAGAGTTATTCCAAAGGATAAGTACAACGTGTCTTATTACAATAAGAGAACCTTGAAATCAATTATCAACAAAACAAAAGATAAAATAGAATTCTTGGATAGAAGTGGGGTTTATATACTGAAATGTAGTGATTGTAACGCCATTTACGTGAGACAAACTGGCAGATCCTTCAAGATGAGGGCTCGAGAGCACAAGAGGTGCTTTAATAGTAGCAATGCAGATCAGTCACACTTTGCTAAGCACCTGTGGGAGGATGAACACTCCAGCAACTTCGACCCTGAGATACTCCAACAAGAAAGGAAGGGAAGGAGGCTCGACGCCTGGGGGCAGTTGGAGATAAGAAGAGGTTTTAACAGTGGACAACTTTTGTTAAATGAAAACTATTTTATTGCATGTTCTCCCCTCCTAGATATTACCTTCACCAAAAAATGCCAGCCATCGCCTGCCCTCCCTGCCCAACCCCATTTGAACCCACTGGATCCCTACGTTAATCCCCCCACCTCTTCCAGGTAACATCAGATCCTACTCCCTTCCCCTCACAATCCCCCCATTGTTTTTATACTTGACTATATATAAGCTCACTAGGTTTTGTATTATTTCACCTGATGATGTCGACTCTTCGACGAAACTGGTCGTAACCATTATAAATTTCCATGAAATTGTTACGAAGTTGTACTTTTCATTGTGGACATGAAATTTCACAAAGTTGACTCTGAAATCATCAAGTAAATAAAACCAACATGTACAACATATAATTCTTGACTCTACTCAAGATATCAGCAAGAAGGAATGTATACTATTGTACTAGTTAGATATGTCGAGCTCATAGATGGACAGGGGGAAAAGGACAATGTGAGACCAGAAGAGCGACTTCTTAAGATGTTCACCAGTGGAGACACAACTGGTGAGCACTTTTCATCTGAGCTCTTTCATACTCTGCTAAAAATTGGTATTGACACGAGTGGTATGTCCTTTATTTTCTGCATATCTCACTGGTACCTCTCGCGAAAGCTTATGGACTTTGGATGCACAGAAGAAGACGCCGTGGAGGGAATAAGTTAAGTGGAAGAGGTAGGGAAAAGGGACGTAGAGGAAAGCAAAGATATGGCATTTGTGCATTTCAAAAAATGGAATTAGTATGACGCAAAAAACACAAATGCCATCTGAAAGCCATAAGCTTTTGCGAGAGCTGTAAATAGCTGTTAGGTATGGCATTAAGTATCATTATTGTGTCTTTGCAGTAAGTTGACAGCCTATTTTATTAGATACAAGAGTCAACTGTGTAGTTTTAGCAGAGCAATATTCAATATAATTCCCTTCTGTTTTCTTAATTCGAAATATGAAAGAAGCCTTCAGTTACTTTAAAAACCATAAGATTCTCATTTTTACAATTTATTTCTTTTTTTAAGCATGCTATCGTAAAAAATAAACTCACATATTATTGATTGTTTGTAGCATTGTATTAAGTTTTAAATAGTTCCCCTATACAATTGTGTTAAGGGCATTAATCAAATCTTAATCAAATAATGCACTTAAGTGCATTATTTGATTAAGATTTTATTTATACTTTTTAGAGTTAGTTTTTGAGTGTTTGGTCATAAATCATTGGAGCCAAACCCTCAACACTAACCCTAAAAAATTATTATCACAGTGGTTGACAACATTTTGTGAAGCTAATAATAAAAAAAAATTCCCGAATCCTCCGTTCCCCTCGGCATTCCCCCTCCCCCCTCGATGGCAGGGGGGGGGAGGGTTGTTGATTTTGGGGGAAATGCACCATCAGCATTGAGGGGGATGGGCACCCCTGTTCACATACATGATGTCTTTCAAAGTCATATCTCATTTACTCTACCTCCAAAGAAGAATCAGGATACATCAAATGAACAATTAAGTTACCATTTACTTCCAAGGTTGGCTTTGAAAAGATACTTACTCACTGTAGTACTTCATAAAGAAAATGGCTCATGTAGATAAGAGCACCCTAAATTATATTTTATCGTAAATTATTATGTTTGTACAATTTTATAAATTATATTTTATAATTTATAGTAGGTACATTTGCATAGTAGCATTACTGTTTATACATCAATACATTTTCAACTTATGTTACATTTTGACTGATTGGAAATACTGTGTACACATCTTCAAAATCATACCTATTGGTTAAAATTTTTATATTTTTTCAGTACATGAACACTTCCTCATGATCATCTGCAGTTGCCATTACCAGCACAAAGAGTTATATTCATTGCTCCAAAGGAGAACCCTCCATTCATTGGAATGAGGCATTTATGTACATAGCCATCCAGTGATGTTCACTGTTCCTCCTGCTCAGGCAAGAAGCTTGACATCATATTGTTAGACTTCTGGGTCTCCCTAATTGATGCATAAAGAGTGAAGAGGAGGTGTAGGGACTCAATTCTGGATTCGTAGACTGGAATGTCCAGAAGGCCTGCAAGGAGAACACATTTCTAATTAGATTTTTCCTTAAACCTTATTAGTTTTATAGAAACCAAGTAAAGCACTCAAAATTACAATGTCCAGAGTTATATTTTAATTACAACACGTTTTGTTGCCTAGTGCCATTGTCAAGTAAACAAAAATTCAACCAGTTTTGCATAAGTACTCGTGGTGAAATTGGTAGCAGAAAGATGGAAGGATGGGAGGGAGGGGAAGTGAGTTGGTTGGTTGCAGTCATCCAAGAGGGACTGAAAGAATGGTGGCGTGTCCTTCTTTAAAGGCATTCTTATTGAGCTGAGTCTGAGTTCTGAGTTGAGGTTTCACAAGATAGAACCTCAGATACAGCTGAGGCTCTATCTTGTGAATTGGAGGAGGTGGGCAGGGGCCTTCTGAAGCCCCCCTGGCACTTAGACCTCTTTAGATCCATTGTGCCAACCCACATTTAACCTGCCCACCACTTGCAGACAGGGGACAGGAGCACCGCTGTAGAGGTATGGAGGAGGGTCACCCATCCAATCTCTGTCCTGGCCCAACTTCGGTGATCTGATGAGAACCGGTGATTAAATGTGGCTAGGGCCCTTGCCACCCAAGCTTCTATCTTAATGCACCTTATTATCTTCCACTTTTCCAAGACATCCAGGTGATGTTTATTATCCTCCATCTTCAGCAAAAGGTGCATCCCTCAAGGTTAGACACCTGATAGAGTCCTCACATGAATTGAAAAATAGCAATGAAATACTCCACCTTGAGAATAAGAATAAGAGTCATCACATGGAACATGAAGAAATGAGCAGCAGTCAGGCTACCCTTACTCCTTTTTCCCCAAAACTACTCCACCTGCCAAGGGTAGATATGCAAGACTGGTTGAATTTTGTTCACTTGATAATGGCACAAAGCATTACAACATATTGTGACTGAAATATAACTGTGGACAGTATAATAATAAATATTTAATTAACTAAATTCCAACAATAATTAACCTGTTCCATGACATCACATCTAAATCCATTAACCCACTACCTTTTGGAGAAATTCACTACCTCAAAAAATGCACATAAATAACTTGTGCTATCCCTATGTGATGGAAATTAAAAGAAAAATGTAAATTATTCTAGCGTATCTACTAATTTAAAACCAAATTATGTATATTAAATGAGAGGTTCATTCTTTGTTAGTATGTCACGTAAAAACTATCAGTGTATGGTAGCTCTTAATTATAATGCATCATATTTACTGTGTTACTTGAAGCACTTAAGCTCAGAAGAATAGAAGATTGGAGAATTAATCAATGTTTCCTTCATTTAGATTTCCAAATATCAGTAGGCATATGAGCATGTATTTCCATCAGAAGGTTTTCCTGAATGGAAAACCTTCTGATGTCCACATGATGTGAATGACCCAGAGGATTAACCTTTGACAACAAGTTTAGTGAAGCACATATAACTTTTACATCAGAGTACTGTAGAGTAGGAAAGGTTTACTCTGCATTCATTGTCAGCTACAGATCTATAATATATCTAACAAGTCCACTTTTCCCAAACAATCAATTCCAATCCACTGTCTCCTAAGTATCCAAACTAAATTACTAATATGAAATTTTAGCAAGGCACAAGGTGACACATGAAAATCATATTTCGTGATATCCTGACAAAGGCTTCTACAGTTTGTTTTCGTGACTAGTGACTGAAGGGTTTCCAGTGCTCTACCACATGTGTTGTCTCCAGCTGATTACTTGGAACATAGACCTAAAGATATCCCCAAGAGGGAGATGAAACTGTGGCCACCAAATGAGATCAGAGGTGGAGTACTATATAGCCGTATATGCATTTCCTGATGTATGGCATTCACAATATCTCTTCTGCACTATTAGATCAGTTCTTCCACGTTTGCATTTTGGTGACATTCCATAAACAAGACATTCCAAAAAGGCGGACCAATCCTTGAACCAGTACTGACAGAAATCCTCAGCACCAGAGCAGTTTCCAGATTCTACTTGATGCCTTTGAGCATAGAGCAGTGCTAAACTATCTGTAGCAGCACTAGATCTGTCCCTTCTTTACCTCAACTGGCAACATAACTCCTCCTGAACCACCCTCTAAAAGTGGCCTATGATATAATGCACACTTTTAGCATTAGATATGAGTCCAATCTCCTTGTTTAGTTCCCAGCTGCATTCATACATTTAGTTTACTTACTGCATATTATGTCCACATACTGCTCTAGACCCACATCAAGGTCAACTGCTGGTATTTCCAGTTTATTCAGTTCCTCTTCAAACTCAGCAGGCCACTCTTGCATCAAGGCATCAACTTCAGGCATGGGCCTTGAAAGAGAAACCACATTAAAAAAAGGTTGAACAGACAAGTCTGAATTTACTTGTGTGTAAAAGGTATGAGCACGCATTACAAATTCTAGTTTTGAATACGTATTCATAATGAATGGGTAATCCTTCCATTCCTTCTTATATGAATTAATGCAAATGCCAAAGGGAATGTAATTGGAGTTCTCTTCACTGGCTCCTCTCAACCAATAGTACATACTGAGGCTGAATCTGACATTGATGTTGATCATAAAAGATGTAGTGTGATTTTCTGAAAACTTCCTGGAGAACAAATTTGTATGTATATGACAAAATATAGTTATTTCTCATCTGTATTTTTTAAGTCTGTAGCCACACTTATTGGCAATTCAGGCCAGGAGGAAATGCTCTTGTTACAGATCTGCAGAGATTTTTATGTTTCATGTCTACCCTCTTATGCCTCTTATTTAAGATACCGATAAATGAAACGATTGTACTGAAAACAAGAAAACAATGCCATTGGACACTGACTTAAGAAGTCCTAAGTGATGATTGAGCCCCAGGGTGTATCATTTTCCTATCTCATAGCCAACATTTAAACTGACTAGTAGAAGACATCTCCCAGAAAACAGTAGTCAGCAAAGGTTAGCACTACAGGCACCCTCAAATCTACATTTGACGGAGAACTTTACCTTACATTCTTCTTTCACCAAAGTGAACTGAAAAGCAAGAGAACTGAGCAAACCTTTTGTAGTGAACTGTTGGCAGTGCTTTATTCCTATGAAGGTCTCCAATATCCTTGATCCATGATTCAATAACTTTGGAACTGTTTTCAGAAGAATCAATCTTCTTCACAATCTGTCAATAAGAAGTATTCACAATATATTATTGCTTAATGTGAATTCAAACCCTTATTTTAATTAATGCTCAAGTTCAATCTGTGTCAGATTCAAATGGTACATAATATAAAATTACTCAAGATGAATATCACCAGCAGCTAAATGCAACCTTGGCTGTTGGCATTCATTTGGATGAACAAGTAACGCAGGACATTCCTTAATTCTTTAGAAAATTATTATTTATAATTCAAAAAGTCATTATTTGACATTTACAGCTTATTAATGTACTAGTAGGCACTCAGATTTTGATAGGTGAGGGTAGACCTCACCCTGTACTAAGGCATTGGCATGTGGAATCACATTCAGGATAGGGGGGACAGTTCCTTTCCCTGGGCCAACCTCTATTTCCTATGACATTCTGACACACAGAAAATGGAATCGCGAGGATTTTTAGGTGAGTGTCCAGAAAGCTTCAGCCCAGGATTTGAACTTGGGACCCTCTGGTCAGTATCCCAGCACTACCTACTAGGCCACTACAAGCCCCATTCAATGCCTATGAAAGTGAAAAATGGCAAAATAACAAACTGTCCTTACAATTGATTTCTTGACATCTTCACTAATTGGCTGTTTTGCAATTGCGCGGAGCTTCAATGCAAGGAGTGCTGGGTCGCTCTGAGCTGCACACGGCTCATCCAAGACAGTCAACCCCAACTCTATCCCTCCAGCATCTTCTTTTGGCTCCAGTCTCACTGTTGGCTGGGGAATTTTGATGAATGCATCCACGTCTCCAGTGGCCGGGATAAAGGGTGGGACAAAGTGCTGAAGTTTATACTCTGGCTCAATTGTTTGTGGGATGTACCTTCAAAGTAGAGATGGTTTTGTCATAACTGCAGTGAAGAGGATGTGATGTGCTCTAGACCTTGGAAAAATTTTCCTGAGCACAGACAATGCAACAAGACCCTTGTCATGACAATATGAAGGTTATCTCAAAATAATGCTATCCACTGATTAGGCAATTCTGCTAAACCTTGAGTGTCAAGCTATGGAAGTTATAATGTACTGGAAGAGGCATCACACATGCTTTAAGATGCTAGGGACCATCTTAATATATACAGTCATCATAGTAGGGAAAGTAACCAAAAAAGTTAACTAAATACAGTTAATCTCTCTAAAAAGTAACAAGTTAAAGTTAAATGTTACTTTTCTGAAAAAGTAACTGTTTAAGTTAAAGCTAAAAAACATAACTTTTACATTAAAAGTTACTTTTTCAGTTACTTTGGCAAATTGGATGCTGCGGTAATAGAGGCCTTGATGGATTTTTTTGACAAACAGAGCATACACTGAAAACTGTCATTGTGGTTTCTTCCATCGGTATCCATTAGTTAAAATATTTTTGAATTGGCGATTTTTGTTGCAATTCCATTTAGTGTCCAGAGAGTTGTTGGTCAGGTTTCCTAGTGTCTCCTGAAAGGATTCGATGATTTTTCTGAGGTGGGGCTCCGATTCCGGGATTTTTGTGTGAATGTGAGACTTTCTGATGAACCATGATGCATCTGTAATTTGCCAAAAAAGATTGTTCTGAGAGGTAGAAAGTGCTTTAAGGATAAGGTTAGTTTTTGATAATGATCCCCACACTGCAATGTGAAGTATCCCTTCACAACTGTAAAATTGCAGTGAAAACGGCTAAGATTTACAGTAGGTGCTCTTTAGTTTGGATGTATTCTTCTGGGCCTATCCATTGCATTCTTGCACAACTACCCTTGCATTCTTAGATACCATTTTATTTTCCCATTTGTCGGTTGGGCAACCTTGCACCCAAATTCGGACAGGTCAACATTCGCCAAAATTTCATCATCATTGGTCAACAATCCTAGGATTAGTTTGACGCAGCCCTCCACTCGATTCTTCTATCGGCCAATCTCTTCATATTAACGTAGTTAGTTCCTCTCTTTCACATCCTTTACGATCTGTTCTATTTAACTCATACGAAGCCTGCCTTTTCCATTCTCCCCATTCACTTTTCCCTAGACGATTGTCTTCATCAGGCCATCGTGTCTTAAGATGTGGCCTATTAAGTTGTTTTGTCTACTTTTTAAGGTTTTTAGTAGACATCTCTTCTCTCCCACTCTTCTAAAGACTTCTTCATTTATCACTCAGTCGATCCATTTTATCTTCATCATTCTTTGGTAGCACCACATTTCAAATGCTTCCAGCCTGGACTTCTCTGCTGCTGTTACTGTCCATGCTTCGCTGCCATACAGTAGAATGCTCCAGATATATATTCTAATGAAATGTTTCCTCACTTCCATGCTTGTATTTGCAGCTGTAAGCAGAATCTTCTTCTGGTAAAATGCCCTTTTTGCTTGGGCAATTCTACTGGCAATTTCTCTTTTACTTTGACCACCACTGGTTACTCTGTTTCCCAGGTAGCAGAACTCTTCCACCTCCTCGATTTTTTTGTTTTCCTAGTTTAACTCTTTAAATCTCCTTCTGTTTCTGCAATGACTGCTATATAGCAGTCATTACAGAAATGTCATCGGCGAATCGTAGCATGCTGATTTTCTCCCCGCCAAAAATTAATGAAAAAATTTAACTGAAATTAGTTTTGTATCAGTTAATTCATAATTTTAATGATTAAAAGTTAAAAGTTAACTCTTCTAAAAAGTAATGATTAAATCAAATAGTTAACCCCATTTTTAAGGATTAATTAATTAATCCTTAATAACAATTGTAATTGCTAATTTTTTTATCGTTAATCCCAACTATGACTGTCATTAAGGCTTGCTACTCATGATACCATACAGTAAGTACTTCTTTGAGTGACAATACTCATATGGATGAAGTTATTTTTGCACCCACAGAAATTTAGAGTAGTAAGATAAATAGTTGAATGCATTTTCAAAATTTGTCAAAATACAGAGAAAAGTGTGTAGGCACGGAAACAATCACCAATTACGTAATTTAAATAGTTACATTTGAATTCAGTTTCAGTACTAAATGTAACACCCAAGGGAATGAAATGCATTAATATGTCCCACAAATAGCCTTAGGAAGAGTGACTGTTATTGCTCCAAAGAAATTTGGACACCTTTTAATTGTTATTTACATCATAATACATGTGCAGTCTCCATAAGGGATATGTTTTTAAGGTACCTGGTTATATACTGAAACAGTTCCTTGACTGCTGCAGAGACCTGCAAGTTGTCATAATCTTCTGCCTTGTAAGCCCTGTACCAATAAAATAATAATATCATCAAACACTGATATGAATACATTTGTACATGGAACCAGTCACAAATGCACAATGACTTCTTGCATGGCATAAAACTTAATCTTTTTATTAATAATAATATCTCAATAAAAAGATGAAGGTATTTAATTCTATCAAACTATCTCATAATGATGCATATGATCCTAATAATTCGAAATTTCAAACCAAACGAAATTTCCCATTTTAACTAATGCAAACTTGACGAACTAATTACTATCAATTACCCTTGGATCTTTGAAGCAACAACGTCATCTTCATCCTCGTCATCGTCTTCATCATCATATTCTTCTTCACTTCCATCATCATCATCATCATCGTCGTCATCATCATCATTTAAGTGATGAACTGTATGCCCTTTAAAACGATCTTTTGGCCTCTGAGTTCTCTGAAAAGTTGATGGCATGGTCACTGAATCTGAGTCCTGTAGCAAGAGAAGAAGGGATGATAATAAAGGATGCTGTTGAAAACAAGGTTTACCTATCTCTATTTTCAACAGTATAGGTACTCATTAGGCTCGAAACTTGTTAGTGATGGATGCAAAAGTGAAGGATTATATAAGTACGAGGAGTCACCGACAACTAAAGATATGGGAGAAATCCCAGAAATGGAGAAATATAATTATGAAAAGGTTATTTAATTGGAGAGCTGCGTCAAACCAACCATTTAGGGTTAATTACTTATGATGATGATTCATTAGACTCGTCCAATTGTTGCATCTCTCTTTGAACTCTTTGAACGAGGAGTCACCGACAACTAAAGATATGGGAGAAATCCCAGAAATGGAGAAATATAATTATGAAAAGGTTATTTAATTGGAGAGCTGCGTCAAACCAACCATTTAGGGTTAATTACTTATGATGATGATTCATTAGACTCATCCAATTGTTGCATCTCTCTTTGAACTCCACAAAGTAAATAAAGGGGAAAGTTGACTGCAAGAAGGGTTTGGCTTGGATAAATGGGGAGATGATCAAAAAATGAAGAGGGAAGAAAATGAAAAAGCAAACATGTGGAACTAATAAATAAGGGGAAAATTAATAAAGAAGCTCATAATTAACAAACAGGCAAGAAATTTATACACTACATATACCAAATGGAAAGAACAGCATTAGGATATGAAGACTTCCCAGAAATAGGGAAAAGTAGATGCACTATAAAGTAAGAAAATTATGAAGAATTAAGATGCAAAAGCAATTCGAAATATTGGAGAGAAAACAGATGTATAATTGACTGGACCAAAATAAATGTAGGAAAAGTGAAAGGAATCGTACAAAATCTTGATGGAAAAGAGAAAAGCCCAGTTTATTACAACTCATGTTGAGAATAAGAATATAAAATGGACATCCTATGGAATACTTAGTCCAAAAAAGCATACCCAATTAAATGACAGCTCGTCAAAGAGTCATGAAATATTGAACAGTAAATAAGTAATTTAGTTTCAGAGTTTACCAGAAACTTGATCTTGCTGTTAGGTTTATTCGTGGTTGAAACTTTTGTGGGTCATTATAGCTGTTTGTTTGTTGCTTGGGTGAACCCTGAGTACTTATTCAGGTGTGTTACGCAACATTTTGTGGCCACTGATGGTCACTTTATCTAAGGGGATTCCCTTACATAAGGTGTCCATTCCCTTAGATAAAGTGACCAGCAATGGCCACAAAACATCGAGTAACACACTTGAATAAATACACGGGGTACTCCCGAACAACAAACATACAGTTAGGTTTATTCTTTTAGTAGGAAGAATGGTTAGGGCATGAACAGGTATTTGGAAAGGAATGGAGAGACCACATGAGCGATGAGCACTTGCCCTAAATGTTTGGAGGGTAGGAAAAAGGGGATTTTCATAGTGAATAAGATAAGTGTAGAACCAAAATAAATAAATGAAAGAGGATGCTAACAGAAAAAAGAGGGAGGTAAGATGTGGGGAGGCGGTTGACTTGGCAAGCCTTTAATTGGGGGGAACATCCAGAATGTTCACCTTAGAGGAGAGAACTATGACGGGCATCTTGGGAAGAACACCCCACTGACAATAGTCAGAACTGAAGACAAAAAGGATAAGAGAGGATAGGAGGAAGAGGTTTTTGAGTGTCGCTAAGCAATGAATTACCTGTGGAGGGAGGAAGTGGAATGATTGGTACATGACAGGGAGGGCAAAGAAGCAAGGTGGTGTCATTTAGATTGCATTTACCAACAGTTTTTTGAAATTGCATTTATTAATCATGTTTACATAAATTTCAGCAATTCTTCCATACAATGCCTAAAAATATCTGACTGGTTTTCCCTCAATTGGTCAAAATCATAAAGAATCAATCTTTTCTGGTACACTATACAGTGGCAATGGAGTACTGGCTTCCCACCTGTGGGGCTCAAGTTTGAATCCCAGCATTGGCTGATATTACATCTAGAAATCACAACATACTTGGAAGCACAGTTCTTCAGGTTTAGTATTCCATCAGTTGGAAAGGGCATTAATTAAGCCGTGAATTAAAGTACCTACATATATCATTGACAGCAAGCTATCATTGACATTGGTTTCCCTATACCCTTTCTCCATTCCCTCAAAAGCTCCTATCTTCATCCCAAAACTCACTAATCCTAAATAGAACAACTGACATTAGTAGCCAGTTAGCCTCCCTCTTCCCTCTAATAAGCAAGAAACCATGTTTGGCCTCTGTCAACTATCAATGCAAGGAGACTAGGAAAATACTTATGAGTAATAAATATATGCATTTTAAAACTTTTCCGACAACGTGAAAATTAGGTATTTAAGTCATTCTCAAAATGGTCAAAAATGGTATGAAAAGGAGCATCTTCGCTGCCTCAAAACTTTATGAAAGACAAATTACTTTATTTTCATCAGTCCAAAACAGTGAAATGGATAATTTTCACTACGCTCAAAAATGAAACTTATATGATTGTAATGGATCACATTCCCGTGAAAAGGAAATATTTGGGAAAATATGAAAGGTGTTGAGAATAGCACTAAAAGTTGGTGGAGAGCCCATTAAGCCACATTAGATTAAACAGAAACCACATATTATTTAGGCATTAAGCCAAAGGATTGCAATCATTGTGTGAATTATAGACTCAGGCATCAGAAGTAAGGGATGAAGCCTACCTTTAGGAGAAAAACATTCTCTAGATTATGTAATCTGTACAGAAGAAGTCTAGGAATTGATTGAAGAGGAAGAAAATATATAAATGTGGAAACTGAAGAAGGGCAACTTTGCAACAAAAGAATCAGGAATGAAATAAACCGTTAAGCAAGGAAAATGTGGATGAAGGATCTTTGCGCAGATGCACAAAGCAATCCTTGCATATGGAAATGTGGAAGTTGCACACAGGATGGTGAGGAATTTGAATTAATTTAATATTAAAAAATCAATTCATTAGGGTTTATTTGAACATAATTATATGAAGTTAGGCAAACCTGTTTTAAAAATTAACTCAAATGAATCTCATAAAATTACAAAATACAGTCTTTGCCATTCAGTTATAGTACTGCAATCCTATACAACATCGTTTTTTATTTAAAGAGCTCAGAAGAGGTACTGATATTATGACGTAGCATATTCAAGGAGTATAAATGTATATTTAAATTAAGAAAAATATCTAATTAGGTTAGTTGAGGAATATTTTGAAATGCGCTGTGATGACACTATTTCAAAATACTTCTCCATCAAACTAACCTGACTACTCATTTTGGGTTTCACTGATCCTGTGGCTGAAACTACTTCTTTGCCAGAAAATGTTTCTCTGCTAGTTCCTTGAAAATGAGAATTTCTCACTGTGGTCGATGACGTTTCTTCACTGGAAGGGGGTGTGTCTATCTCTTCAGCATCAGAAATTTCAATGCATTCATCAAACATTTGATAATTAAGCATGTAACTAAGCTTCAAATACAGCACAACCAGCTAAAATGGGAATGCAACTTTATTCCGAGTTTAACTGGAGTTGAAAAATCAATTCATTCCAAAGATTAGTTTACATAGGAAAGAATAGTTCAGTTACGGTATCATTTTCCAATTACAATTGTAAATGGAATGTTACATATCGCCTCCAATCTTCGCTTCACAAGTGGGATTTGACTGACAGAAAACCCCGATTCATTACGCCATGGGCACTTTTGAGACTCGCGCAATGTTTACTAACAGGTTATCGTAACCATGGCAACGGAGTCCGGAGTTGTAGGTCGATTGATGTTCGATACGAAGATTGATCGACATCTGTCGACCTTGATTCAAACCATGCCGCGCAAAATTATATGGTTTGAACATATTAATGTCTTGGACTAGCTGTGTCACACAAGTTTTATATGTTTTGCCATTTTATCTTTCAGCATCGGCATGCTGAAGATATTCGAATCCCGTGCCTCGGATAGAAAGGTTGCCGAGTTATGTAAGTGCTGCCGTCTAACAGATATTCAGTGAACTCAGTTCTCGTCAAGAACCGCCTCGCGTCTTGAATGGTGTAAAAGTTGGGGTGAGTACAATTCACCATGCATAGTACAATTTTAGGATGCATGCTTCTAAGATATTTTGAAAGAAAGTCACGGTGAGCGCTGAACTTACACTTTGAGGCAATAGATTAAATTTGAATTCCCTATTTGCTTCGCACACCTTTTCGCTGGAGGTGCCGTTTTCTTGTTGATTAATTGACGTAGTGGACGTGATAACTCTTTATTTATCTGTCTATATTTCAGTTAAATTTTATGATGATGGATTTATTTAATAATATACAGTAGAATTTATCACATATGCCGCATTTGATTGGGATATTAAATTCATATATTTCTTGTCATAAATTGATTTCTAAAGTTGGACTGCAATTATTCCACACTGCTCGTATGTCCGTGAGACAACCCAGAGACCTTGCGCAAGTCCCTAAGACGTCTCTGGAGCAAATTTGGACATTTGAAATGAGCATAGGTATTCGCGATCGCTCGCCAGCCATGTTTATCGTACCTCAGTCTTGTTTACACAAGTTTAATAAATTCCGATGATTAATATAGTCATATCATACATTTAGTAGCCTAATGCGGTATAGATACTGGTGGAATGCTATTTGTTCCTCGTTTCTACTTTAAAATACTTTCATAGAATTCAAAAAAGTATTTTCTAAAAACTCTTAAAAAAGATTTCAGGATTATATACCATCCCACGTAGCATGCAAGGTTGCAGCAAGTTTGCTTGAGGTTAGCGCATGGCTTGCCAAGATCTTATATCTAGATTGCCTTGGCAATCTAGATGCAAGTCTGCTGCAAGTTTGCCATTATTGTCACGTTTGGTGCAAGGTGCACTTGGCTTGCATGAAGTGTGCCAACCGTGCCAACTTTGCTGCAGGACTGTGGCAACTTGGCAATATTCGGTGCAAGTTGCACTCGGCCTGCATGAAGTGTGCCAACCTTGCCAACTCGGCTGCAGGACTCTGGTAACTTGCCAATATTGGTAGCAATAGTGCAAGGCCCAAGGCAACTATAGGGTTCCTACTAGAGGTGGAGTAGGTTACCCTAGCTCTACCCTTGCTTGAACATCCACAGCTTAATTCCCTTAAAGAAAAACAATTCGAGCTGTATTGAAGAAAGGCGAGTTTATACCAAAATTAGTACGAAATTAACTTAAGCACGTAACGATAAATTAACTAACAAGATGGAAGAAGAACAAGGTTGAACAGTTCATGAATACAGATTGATTATACCAGTGGTATTGATTATATCAGTGGTATTGATGTCAGGGTTCCTAATTGTATCACCTAGGATCCCGTGGCCCATCTGACAAATACAGCGATTGGCACGTTATTGATGATACTCTTAATTTATCTCTCCTGGAGTTGAAAGAATATCGTTTTGTATATTCATAATGGTCATGCTTATTTTTAGCCACAAAATGGTAATTAGGGAAATGTTTTAAGGGCACAATATATCCATGACAATAATTTGTAAAGTTAATTATCACAAACAAATTAATGCCGGCCAGCAGCTGTATATATATGGCCTCCCGTCTACTGAGTTTTAACAGAGAAGCGTTTGATAGCCATCGTCGAAAGTAGTACATCAGGTCTATCAGAAAAGGTAGATAGGAAATGTAGGGCTAATATATACGTATTCAATGTATGATTGAGAAATTTAACTAGCATATTTATAAATATTGGTAAACCTGCTATGATCTTTTTCTTTTTCAATTTTGATTCTCCGTGCAAGTAGTGATTTTTTTGTGATAACTAATTTGTTTCACTACATGGGTACAGCTCCTCTGTATAATTGCATGCTCTAGGCAACGTTTTTGTGTGTGGTTTGTGAACGCTTTCCTACCCTCGACCTACTCTCTATTTTTGCCTGGGTTGAAGCTTGCACAAGACTTGCAATCAGCTTGCATGAAACTTGCAGTGCAACTTTGCAGCAAGTTTGTAGCCGGTGCAGTAGTTGGATTTCAGCAAGTTTGCTATCTTGCAATGACAAACTTGCTGCAGGGCTGCAGCAAGTTTTCTTTGCTAGCTGGGATAGTTCGGACAAAAACAGTGCAATGTCATTAAAGAAGAAAAATATGGCCTTTTGTTGTACGATATTTAGGTTGTATCTGTATAAGTACTCAATTTTAATTCATTGAAAATATTTCACACGAAAGGAGAAAGTTTTCCTCTCATCAAAATCGAGATGATTGGTATTCCACCATTATTTCATACTGGCAGTGGTGCCTGTTGAAATTCAATGGGAGAGAGATACATCATAAGTAGCCATCACTATAAGTTGTTTTGGCATTTCCCAGTTAGAGCCAAGCCGTACTTGTGCTCTGAATCTTCCTATGGCTCAAGTTACATATCTGATTCTTAAACTTAATTCAAACCAATGTAAACACAACTGCCAGGTATCAACCCCAGGCCTTTATAAAAATGGAAATAGTTCTTCGGACGTGTCGGGCAGCGAGAAACCAAGGAGGTTAGAAGGCAAAAGAGTGGTCTTACGCATAAACGCTTACTAGTACATGTTGTATCCCCTGTTGTAACGTGACAACGGGGAATATAAATTTCATCTATTTTTAATTCATTAATGGCATTTGTTTGCATATGTGTGCATGTCCAAATCTTTAATGACTTTCAAAAATACATACATTCTTATATTCATCTTACTATTCTTAGTTATATTGTGTGATAAATAACTTTATTTGTTTGAGCTGAGTACCCAGCTTTGCGTGATCTTTTTTTTACCCATTCTTTGTGTGACATAGCAAAGGGAAATGAATAAATACGTATTAATAGAATATAAAGAAGTGTAGTGGTGATTCAGTAAGGTTAAAAAAAATAGATAAATTCAGCCTTAATATTAGGATAATACTTGTTTGTACACTATATTCTTGCTTTCTTCCCGAGGTGCAAAAATATACAAATTTGTTGGGGGCCCGACCCTTGAACATGCAATATAAAGTTGCCCACGTGAAAAACATGGCGGTCTTCAATCTACACCGCAGTACCAAATACACTGCCTCTGTTACTTTCGGAAAAAGCAAGTCTCACTAACAGTTGAAGTCTATAAAAAGTAAAAGGCAGATTTGTAAGAGGAAGGAGTATCTGCGGAATGAAAATGGTTTCACCCTTTTCCTTTCCTGTCAAGAGCCTTGTATCTATCACATTGGGATACATCTTCTTTACGCACAGCCTTGTATAGTTTTGGTGGGTCGAAGTTTCGTACTAAGACACTGGGATGGTAACTTTAAAGTTACCACCACATAGTGAAGTAGAGTGTGAGCCGGGTTGAGAGAATTTAGGAACTCAGGTGGGAAATACAATTCCCCATCAGCATCCACTGTGGTATAGAAAGATGAGTATTCAGTAATAACGCTTGATAGCATACTTACCAACTATAAAACTATGTATTTATTTCATCGACGTCTCGATACTTATCAGTGAGAATAGTCCTCTCACACAACCAGTTAGGATTGAGTGTTGAGACAGATTATACAAGTTTACAAAATTGGGGGGGGGGATTTTGATGTTGCCCGATAATTTTACTGTTTCCCTACAAACCAGAAAAAAATTTAATCTAGATTAAATTCAGATTTATGTATACATTGTATCTATATAAAATCTGAATTTAATCTAGATAAAAGTTGCTTCTAAAGTTAAAGTTAGATGACATATTAAATCTAGATTTAAGCTGGATTTTATTGAGATTTAATCTTAGATTTAATGCAGATTAAATCTAAATTTTGAAATCTTTTCATGGAAAAGTGCAACCAGGGGGGAGGGGGTTTCTTCTACTTTTTTCGTTTAATAATGCTAATGTAGCCTTATTCAGTAATGTTGATTTGCTGCCTACTCATTTTATTGCCTTATTTTTACCCTATGAAATTCCAAATTTAAGAATGCACATTGCTGTGAATTTTGGGTGGTAGGTACATACATGTGTATAATTGTATATCATATAACCCATACCAATTACACAGCATGCACATTTTTCATAGAGTTAATATTGCAGCCTTTGCATTTGATGAGTCAGTTTGTTTCAATTGAAACAGACCATTGTCATTGTGAAACATTTTTACAACATCAGCATACTTATACGCCATGATAATCACTATTTGAACACCACTAATCCTGAAAGCATCTCCTTTAAGACTCAGAATTACTATACTCAGTCGAGAGTATTTATACCACTCAATATGAACAGTAAAGGAGGAAATAACTCCAACAAACATTCACCTCCTAAACCAGGGGTTCCCATCCGGTGGTATGCATTGACGGTAGGCAGGAACGTTTCAGGTGGTACGCATGGGTGATACAAGCGATAGGCTAGTAAGGGCCTCCATGTGCGTGAGCACCTAAACTTTACTGTGCTGCCCGTCTGCCGGGTGCTGGCTATCCCCTCCTCCGCTATATATATCTCTCTATATATATGTTTTTTTTAAAATAAAAATTAGCAAGAAAAAATTGAAAAAATCTATACATATATATACACAAAACACCATTCATACACAATGCCATAGGCGCAAATACACAAATATAAATTCAAACAGAAGCTGAAAGAAAGAGACAGTGAACATATAATAAACAGTGTTGTGTTCACTGTTTATTATATGTTCACTGTCTCTTTCTTTCACCTTCTGTTTGAATTTATATTTGTATATATATTTATTTATTTATTTATTGTTGTCTTGATAAGGGGTTGACAAAACTGAAATACAGGTGCAGTAATAGTAAAATATGAAGTTTTCTCAGTAATTTAATTCAAATAAAACAAGCAATTGGGCACTTATCTGATAGTAACTACCTATGTATATGTTTCTAAAAATATATAGGACTGCTGGTACACCAAAATTTCTAAAAATTTCAGGTGGTATTCAGTTGCTAAAAGGTTGGGAACCCCTGTCCTGAACCATTCATTCACTACTTAGCTTTTACAATTGCTTATTATTTTTCAATACCAGGGGAACAGCTATTACCACTTAATACTTCAAAGAACCTAACATCAACTTGCACCACATTGGGATTGATTAACATATTCAGTATTTTGTTTATGGTGTAATGTGTGCCCATAATGATATAAAAATATATATTATAAAATATATAAAGAAAATGGCATTTAAATGCCCCAAGGTCTGTCTACGGACCTTGAAATGCCCATGGTACTGGTGATGCCATCTACAGGCAAAGATTTCAAAATCTAGATTTCCAAAAAAAATCTTTGAGTTTAGTATAGGTTAGGAATCCTGATTAAATTTAGATTTAATGCATCTCTGACAGTGAGTGTAGTAAATATCAAACCTGCCTTGTGAACGGCGGTGAAATTCGCATTTATTGCCATGTGTTTTTTTCAAACTTTTTGAAAAAGCCTTTTGGAAAACATATGTATAAAAACATTGTGGTGCCTCTAAGGGCAAAGATTTAAAAATCTATATTTCATTCAAGAAAAATGTCTGAATGTTAGCAGGGGTTAAAAATTCTGAGAAAATCTAAATGTGTTCATAACATAGTGAGAACATAGGAAAATCTTCATTTCATGGTAATATTATATTATGGAATGAAATTATGTTAACTTGAGATTTTTATAGAATGCTAAGTATATGAAGATCTAGATTTAATCCAGATTAAATCTTTGTTTGACGTATCTAGATTTTGAAATTTAGAAGGATTTAGAAATCTAGATAGAATGTATTGGAAAATACCTAAAAATATAGATTTAATCCTTTCCTGGTTTGTAGGGAAGGGAGATTTATAGTCTTCCTTCTCCGATTTCCAGAAGTCTATTGGAAAAGTTTTGATCATTTTTATCTTCCAAAAGTACTCACGTATTTTCTTTTCAACCAATTTTTCTCACCTCTTTCCACAACACTGAATGTTTTAAACAGGCGTGTATTTCATCGGCTGGTGTTGACTTTGGAGTGTCTGGCAGACTGCCACTATTTTTCCCATTTGACCAGAATCTTTTCATGTTAGATTGTTGAGACACTACGAAAATGAGTTATTTACTACAGGTGGAAATTATGCTAGCTCTAGGAGTCGCTTTGATGTGAATGTGTAAATGGTAGGAAAGAGTTCATCAAGGCAGCCGGAGGAGAAAAAAGCGAATGTTTAATAGTGGTTTTAAAGAGCTTTGAGCGATCTTGCTGTTGGCGGTGAACCGATCCCATCGCGTGGGAAATCGTGGGTCCGATTCCATGCCCGACTAAATCTGGTGAAGCGGCGTTATTTACATGGCATGTGGCGATGGGGTGCGGTGTTCATTGATATCGCATGCGAAATTCGACGGCATTTTAATTCGAATCGATCCGTTTAGAAAGCGACGGAATCGAAGCTTAGCGTGGACACTAACTGCTGATCCGATCCAAATCATTCGCCAAGCCTTTCAGTCGGCGTTAATCACGTTTATGTAACTTTCCCTTCACATGCTAGCATTTTTCCTTTCTCCAAAAATATTTCAAGCGAATTGCTCAGCCACAACTTCAAAGCTTCAAAGTGAGTGCTAAAACGCACTGAAGCTTGTATGACAGTAGCTCTTTTTTATAGTTAATTACTTTAACGTGTGTTTGACACAGTTTTCAGTAATTTCATCTCATCTTCCGGCGTTTGAGAATGGGAAGGACTTTAATTAAGCGCGAAGCCATTTTACCTTTCACATCGACTTTTTTAATCAGTGGCCTCAATAACATTATGACTGGTGAATGTTGTCGTTAATTTTTTTTCTCGAAAAACCAGCTTTTTTTGCAGCAAAGGTACGTTTTTTTGATCTTATATATCTCCCTGGTGAATGAATTGAACTCTGAAGTCCGGTAAATTTGCGTGGTGATATCAATTCACTTAATCAATCACATGAATTGAAGTCCTGCTGCTCGACTTTTAATTTGATCACTCGAAGAATATTAATAAACGTCAATTAACCCGATCCAAGATAATTAATTAGTCTAATGCGTACATTGGGCGAGTGAGTGTGTAGAGGTGAAAACGAAACAGCTCCAACGAGAAATAGAAAAGTAGCGACGAGACAGTGAAAGCTTCGAATCCGAGCAGCGTTTCCGATCAATTATTAGTTCTCGTATTCCGAAGTTGACGCACGGCAAATACCGGAAGTAGGTTCATCGGTTAAATCAGTCAGCAGGTGGTTGTGATACGGATTGAAATTTGCAAATTTTGCACTTTAGACGATCCAATGCGAAATTTGCATTGTGTCCTGGCAGCGACAACTGCCTGCCTTCATAGGAAAGGTCGGAGATCTAGTGGGGGGAAGTTAGGGGGTGGGTTTGAAACCGTCGGGATTATCTCGAATAGGTAACCTCGGAGTCACGTGGTACAAACACGAATAATTAGCAAATTTAGCGTCTAAATCGCTCGTTACAATGTCATTAATCGTTTTAACTTCAGTTTTTCTCATCTGTCTCCACTGTAGAGCCCACATATGAGGTAAAACTCAAGTGTAAACAATGAATGGGCTTCTATTCAATGGTTTTAACACCAAATTTGCGAACTATTCGTGTTTATACCACATTAATCCTTGTTACCTAGTCGAGATAATCCCGACGGTTTCAAATACAACCCCCTTGGAGTGACAATAAAGGTATTATTCCGCAGGGAGTTTCTTCATTCAGTGGAAAGCCTGCTTTCTTGCCCGTAATAGAAGTTTCTCGAAGAAAAAATTTAGTCGTCTAAAAGACCTAAATGTGTGATTTTTGTAGAAAAGGGTAGGGTACTTAGCAGTTTCGGGTTTAACGATATGGAAATCTTTTATCGTAGGAACGAAGGGAGGTAAAGAAACATTACGGCCCGTATTCATAGTCGTTACCTGGGTGTCCTCCGTTCGCTGGATGACCCCTTAGCTCAGAAAGTGTATTCATAGTCACAATGAAGGGGACAGATGTCACCCATCCCTCCCCTAGGCTACCGATTTCTTGGGTGCGGCTTCAGGCTCACCCAGAGCTCCCCTAACGTAATTTCAAGATGTCCGCCGCTATCACCTTAGGTATTATAAATGAAATATCTCTTATGAAACGACTTACACGCATGAATTTTTGTTTTAGTAATGCTAGTTTTTAATGAGCGGACGGGAATGATTGAAAATGTGACGTAAATTTTCTTTATAATGCAAATTACATTATCCTCTAAACTTCCCGTATTATGTTGTGCAACACAACCTATTTTCAAGAATAATTGTGAGTAATGAATTAAAGGTTGAGTTATGAATGTTGATTACGGAATATTATGCCCTTATTTCTCTATTATAAGAATAAAATACTGATTAATTGGCTTAATTACAATAAATTTTCCTCTTTTAACTCTCTGATTCAGAATGTTGAGGCGTTCAATGTATGAAGAATGTTATAAAAAGCAGAATGGTCGTAATAATTCTCCCGCGTCATGATTTAAATCAAACAATCACTAATTTGTAAAGAATTTCGATCGGAAAAGTTCAACATTCGTTGCTGTCAACAAACAAGGCGGAGCGGCGCGAGGAGAAGCAACAAATTAACTAAAATGTGTTTCGTAAATACTGCGAGGCTTTCAAGAATATGGACGATTACGGTGTGCACGACAATACGGCAGTTAATATGACGCTATCCCCGAGTGGACGTTTACGTGTGGGTATTATAATGTGGAATTTCAATGTTCCTAGTACTGTGCATGACACGTAGCTGATATCAATATGAGTGAACGCGATCTTTGCAACGATATACGGCAAGTGCAACGATAACACGTATCAAGTTCATATGTGATAGTAAACAGTGTCCCTTATCGTCATGAAGTTCGGCAAAAGGGAGAGATCGTTCTAACTCACCATGAGTTTCAAGAAACGAACGTCATCTGGGAAGCAGAGAGTGTTCTTCAAAGTATAAGCGACTATCCTGCATTACGGTGTATATAGCCATACATAAGTGATATTGAATTCCCGCCACTAATTTATCCCAGTACTTTCCGAGTTGATGTTAGTGAACCAAATCTGGATTACAATTGCAAATGCTCCACATCCTCTATTCATAGAGATGATGGATGGGTTTCTATGTGAAATTCAAAATTGACTGAGAAAGAAAATTGTATCATCTCTTGTTATGAAAGCATAAACTGTGGCCAGTGGACTATCACATTCTAAGTTGCATTTGTGAGAGTGAGAGAATTGCTACCCGATGTTTACATGTCTGTTGTGGTGTACTGTAAATAAAAATATTATTCGGTAAGCTGTTTTTTCCATTCAATGGATTAGGGATTGTTATGATGCATAAAAAAACAGTTCTTATAAAAACAAGTGTGTGAAATAACGCCAAGAAGGTTGTAATAACAGCTGATTTTTTTAATATGACTGCTGTGGAGGCCTTTAAAACGTAGCATTCCCGAGTGAAATTCTATTTTGATGATATCATTCCCCTAAATTGTAGTTTCGGATAGAATTCTTGCAATAACAAGCTATCGTTAATACATCAGTCACGACGGTACTCCGGTCCACCGCAATTTATATATTCAAGTAATGCCTCACGTATGCCCAGCTATGCCATATCTGTCGCGGTTGTATGTATCATCGGTTCTTTAATTTTCTACTAAATATTTTATTACTTAATGTGTGACTCAATTAAGTAACGCAAGTAACACAAGCGATCCAGTCCTATTTGCTTCATCTCTGTTCGCATTATACGCCTGACTAATATCTTCTCATGCCTTCTTCTTCTCCAAATTGGAGGTTACATCGGTTCGCCTATTTTCAATTTTGTCTTTATACTGCAAGACCAAATCACACAGTATATTTTTTCGGTGATTGTAAATGCAACATTTCTGCCGTTGGAGGCTGCCATGTTTATTTACATAGTTCACCGCGGTTACCTGTTGCAATTTATCTTGACAATAGAGCATCGAAAAACGTGCGGAACCATTCACGACCGGGTTGACCCGATCTTTTCCTTGAATCACCTCCCCTGGTCAGATCATACCTAGGTGTGGTTTATGAATCGCGTAGTGAAGGTGACACCCAGGTGTCCTCCGGCCAGGGGAGACCCATGTCTCCCCTGCGAAAACGACTATGAATACGGGCCTACATGTTCCACACTTAGGGTGGTATTCATAGTAAAAAAATATTTATCGAATAAGTGCGAATGTTGAATCTGTAATTATTCTCCAATCTCAGATTAGTTTGGCAAGTGCTGCCGATTAACGTTGACTATAGACATTAAAAAAACCGGGCCGTAGTGTGGAATGGGAGATGGGAAAGTAGAAGTTGCGTGAATACATTTAGAGACGGCTTCCTAGCACTTGATACATGTTTCGTGGGCCTTTGTGGTCAGCAGCGAATTTGGATCGAGTGATGTAGTGAGCGAATCGGCGAATAGTGACCTCGACAGACTTCCTTCCATCATTTTCGCCTCTACCTCTCCTCTCTCTGTATCTTTTTCGCGGCTACAATTTTCCTTTCGGCCGTCGTGTATTAACCTTCGCGGAAGGAGCTGCAGCTACTTCCGGTCAATGGGGACAGCTGTCAGCGGCAGGGTTTGCCGTCGGAGGCCGAAACGAGTTGGTCGCTTTTTTTCTCTGGTTTTATTTTCCCCAAGAATTCACCTCTGTTGTCTACCCCTTCTTTGTTTTGCACGAAGGAAAGCTTAACGGATCTCGTATTTTTGTTTCCACTACGATTGACCGACCATTTGTATAAATAGATCTATTTTAGTTGTAATCAGGAGCTTCGCTTATTTTTACATTGTACTTTTTCATGCTATGTTTTAAAATTTCTTTACTCTATGTTTTAGCGAAATGTGTATATTTTTCAAAACCATTCCTGTTATAATGCTATTTACCGCATTCATATTTCTCATATTTATTTTTTCCGCATCAACATATATCCTTTCGTGATACCTACCCCATTTAAAGACAAGGATAGATGCAGAGTAACCTAGTTGATTGTCAATAGTGCATGTTTGGTGGTCTTCACCCCATGCCACACACCCTCGTGAGTTTTGGGATATTGCGTAGTTGTAGGTGAAATATTACGGATCTTCATAATGCTTCTTCGCAGTTTTTTACCTTCATGTTTGGGTGCAAACACGCAATCACCATCGTCAAGTACTGCAAATTGAATTTATATTTTGTAGAAAGAGTCACAACACGAATTATTGCAAAGAGAGCACTTCACGTAATGTTTGTGTTGTATTTGTGAAGATTGCGACAGAGCGAAAAAAAAAGAAAAAAAAGTTAACCGAATCCTGTGTTAAAGGGAACTTGGAATGGAGTGAGAAATCGGTCACTTTTACGTATTAATCAACTTAAAATCAGTTTCCGGTTTTTAGTAGCAAAATCTATACTAGACCTTCCTGAGATGACTTCATTTTTTTATAAAAGAAAAAATTAAGCATTTAGCTGCACGAAGCCTTCCGGGATCAAATCAATATAATAAGTGCTACGTGACACGAATAAGAAATATTTAAACATTTTTTTAATCTTATAAGACTACTCTATTATAGCTTCATTGAGGAGAAACGATGTAGCTAGAGTCGTGTTTGAGGTCTTTATCCAACTCCAGAAGTCTCTGAAATCACTGTTCAATTTCTGGGTTCATTATAGATAGATGGAATTGTAATGTTTGCTGGAAGTTTACGAGAAGTTTCAGGAATTGATGTTGAGAAACCTGCGCCTCTTGACTTGAACGATAAAACGGGCAAAAGAGATGCTTTGTTTTCATTAAGCTAAGAAGATTACTGTTGATGGAATTTCCCATAGCTTTCCGATACCGTTGAGACTAATTGAATAAAATCATGGCCTCTGGTATATGCATTTTGGAAAAGGCACCAAAATATTATAGAGATCCTGCATTAGATTATAGATTGAATGCTGTATCTTATATGTCCCGCTTAAAGCCACCGAGTGCGTCCACCGGGTTGCGGATGGTGGGTTGACCTCTAGATATTGAGGTTAGCTGCGAGATAAGCGAGTTAACTCATCGAATAAGCAGTTGTGGACAAAAAGCGACGGCATTCCGAGGGGGTATTGGTCTATCCCTGGGTAAGGTAAGCCATTAAATAATACAGAAACTGTGAAGATACCGTGACTTGGCGATTGAAGGCCGCCAACAATGGGGGCGTTTACTCGCAACCGAAATCGCAATTTTTTGCACGAAATTGTTAGATGGAAACGAAAAAAGAATTTTAGTGAACAAATTAATCTTCCAACCACAACCATTCACTCATAAATCAAAAATTAAAATAAGCAAAAGGTGACGCCCACCGAAAAAGCTGCTGTAATAACATTGACGTCATTTTCCTCCCGTCCTTGATTGCTCTTACGGGAAGGGAAGGGAGTGGAGGGGGGTTCTCGGAAGGTCTGCTCGCACAGATGCTGTCGTAACTGCTCCGATTGGCAGAGCCAGCTGTGTCCCCCCCCTTTGCGATAAGGCGAAGTCGCTTCGCGGGCTCAGTTGTGATTGGACGAAGTCGATATACGTCAGAGGTTGCACCACACCCACTTTTCCGAAAGGGTTAAAAACATCAGTTTTTCGCCGCTTATAACTCTGTAAATAATTGACGGATCAAAAAATGGAAAAATAGTGTCTTTTTATTTTACAAACTATCATATTCGGCAATAAAAAAATATGGTAAACGTCGCCATTATGCATTCCGTCACCCGTTGGAGAGGAAAGCGGCTCTTCTTCATATGAGTGAAGGTGGAGACCACAAAGGTCGGTACAGCGACACTCATTTCATTACAGGCGTGGTAACATTTACTTTAACGGCTGTAGTACTGCGATGTGAAAGGCAAGGGGAAACCACCACATTATTATCCCGAGGAGTCGCAGCTGCTCCACCTTTTCTTTCAATGAAGACGTGATGGAACCCTCTCGAGTAAAATATTCCGGAGGTAAAATAGTCCCCCATTCGGATCTCCGAGCGGGGACTACCCGAGAGAGTACATCAGTCAAGTGTGATAAACATTTTAGGGTCGGAGCATGGAACGTGAGATCGCTTCGGACCTGCGGAAAACTGGAAAACCTAAAGGTGGAAATGTGGAGAATGGACCTCGACGTATTAGGAATCATCGAAATGAAGTGGCCCGAAGAAGGACACTTCTAAAGTGGAGGCTATAGAATTATCACGGGATTATTAAATGGTAATGCTGGAGTAGGCTTAATGCTCAGGAAGAGCACTGGAATGCGTGTGAAGAGCTTCCTGCAGTACAATGAAAGGATAATAATGGTGAAGATCGAGACCAAACCTGTTGATACCGTAGTGGTTCAGGTTTACATGCCTACGACGGACTACGAAGATGAAGAAGTGGAAGATGTCTACGAAGATGTAAGGGAAGTTATAAAACATGCAAGAGAAGTTATAAAACATGTAAGAGCAGAAGAAAACCTAATTATTTTAGGAGATTGGAAACCTAATTATTTTAGTAGATTGGAACGCGGTCGTCGGCGAAGGTCAAGATGGAAGAAAAACTAGGAAATATGGATTGGGTAATCGAAATGAAAGAGGAGAAAGACTACTGGAGTTCTGAACACAGCATAAGTTAGTGGTTGCCAACACATAAATAAGGCTTCTGGAATTGATGATATTCCTGCAGAACTAATGAAAAATGCAGAAGAGAAGACATAAACCCATCTTTACAAGACCATCTGCGACATGTACTCAACAGGAGAAACACCCAGGGACTTCGAGGAAAACATCATCATTCCTATTCCCAAAAAGAAGAGAGCGGAGAAGTGCGAATATTTTAGAACTATAAGTGTGACGACACATGCATCGAAGATATTGACCGGGATCATCTACAGAAGACTAGAAAGAAAAGCATAAGAGTTCCTGGATGAAGATCAATTCGGATTCAGGAAAAGTAAGGGTACAAGATAAGCAATATTGGCCCTTAGGTTGCTCATAGAGAAGAGAATGGAGAAGGACAAACCGACGTTCATTGCATTTGTCGAGTTAGAGAAGGCTTTTGACAACGTGGATTGGAATTCAATGCTTTGACTTCTGAAAGGAATTGGAGTGTCCTACAATGATCGAAGAATTATCCACAGTTTGTATAAAAACCAAGTAGCTGTGATTAATTCTGGACCCAGCTGTGAAGAAACAAGAATAAGGAAAGGAGTGAGACTAAGCTGTGCACTGTCTCCAGTAATTTTTAATATTTGCATCGTGAGAGCCATAATGAAATCAAAGAGAAGTCTTCTGGGGTGAATATAGATGGAGAAAAAATTAGCATGCTGAGATTCGCCGATGACATAGCACTCATAGCAGAGACAGAGAGGGATCTGAATAAGATGCTGATAACCATGGAAAGGGCAATGGCCAAATATTAGCTGAAGATCAATAAGAAGAGAACTAAGATACTGCTGTGCAGCAAGAGAGAAGAGGCCAAAACCAACGTTAAACTAGGAAAACAAAAGCTGGAAGAGGTGAAACAGTTCTGTTACCTTGGAAGCCGAGTATTGAACGACGGACGAAGCAAGAAAGAAATAGTCAGCAGAGTAGCCCAGGCAAAGAGGGCGTTCTATCAAAAGAAGAATCTACTTACCGCTGGAAATACAAGCATAGAAGTAAGGAAACAATTCATCAGAACATACATCTGGAGCGTGTTTCTTTACGGCAGTGAGGCATGGACAATGACAGCAGCGGAAAAGAAAAGGGTGGAAGCATTGGAAATGTGGGGCTACAGAAGAATGCTGAAGATTAAATGGATCGACGAGGGAGTTCTAAGAAGAGTGGGAGAAAAGAGGTCTTCTGAATACTCTGAGAAGAAGACAGGACAACTTGATAGGCCACATCATGAGACATGATGGCCTGATGGAGACAATCGTTGAGGGACAAGTGGAAGGGAAGAATGGCAAAGGAAGGCCTCGTGCAAGATATATGGAACAAGTGATAAAGGATGTGAAAGACAGGAATTACTTAAATATGAAGAGATTAGCCGATAGAAGAACTCAGTGGAGAGCTGCGTCAAACCAATCTGAGGTTTGATGACTTTTGATGATGATCTTATATGTGCCATTGAGTACAATGTGAAGTCTTTTTACTTAGCAGTTCATGAAGTGGTATTGAGATTTTAAATGATAGGCAAACATATGAAAGTTGCTACGACAACGATCTCTAAACATTTATATCCTTTCTCTTGGAGTTTCAATGGACACCATCTAGTATTATCAAACTGAGTTTATCCAAAGGCAGAATTTAATGGAGAGCTTAACCAAATCAATGTAAACATTGACGAACCGTTTCAATGACTTTCGGCATATTTTCCATCAAGTAAAGTCTAACGTGACACTACGTTAACGGTCTCATTCGGCCAATGCCTATTTCTGTTTGGTTGATAGCTGACCATATTGACTCCGATCGTTTATTCCTCAGTTCCTTTATTTCCATCTTTTGAATGTTCCATATCCTTCGAAAGTATGCGCAATCACCCGTTTCTTTCCACCTCTGTGGTTACTTCAAGTTTTCGCACTGCACCTTCCGCCTTATGAGTAGCTCTTAAAAGTCTCCGTCATTGTTTAACTTTTTTGAATAGTTTATGCTGAAATCTGATTCTCTCTCCGTAACTATGCTACGATTGAGTAGATGACCAAATTCTGTTGACGGATGAGGAGAGAATTACGGCAAATATGGAGCTCATGGGCTTTAGAATGCAATTAGCGGAGCTTAAGACGGTTCTGTTTTGTTTATTGATTTTGTAGTTTAACATCAGGGTCCCCATAGAAGGGATCACTAGAAATAATTGTTCAAATGCAACGAGATAAGAGGCGAAATTGTTTATTGAATTGAGGTGTGAGAGAGATCCAGGCATGGCAGGAGTGTAGAAAGCAGTGAAGTTATAACGTAGGAACGGTAAATAATCGTGTGCGTGGCACTCACTCAATTCACTCCAATTTCTGTTTAATACAAATTATGGGATGGAACAGAGATGGGATTTCCCACAGCGCGGTGTTTTGGTCCGCAATAGACGAACCAATGAAAAACGAGAAAATAGTCAACAATGAAAATGGCTGCCAAAACCGAATGTGGATAAGCCGCGACGATTGTAATTTTGGCTATGGAAGTTGTGCATAAATTGAGTGACGTAGGTGTCGTACATAAATTCATCTTTTCCATGCACCCAATAACTACAATAACTACCTCCGGGCTTCATCAGTTCCAACTGTCCCGTTACCGCCACACTCCATTCCAGAGAGCTCCAATCTAATCATACTTAAGAAAGTGGAGAGTGATGCTCCCTTTTTTGGAAGCCTATGATTGGTTGGTTCCTTACATTTAGATGGAAATTAGGATCAAGGTCTATCGGTTTCCATGCAAAATTTTGAACGAAAATCCATATGGATAAACTTCGACCATGTCTCACGGTCCAAATCAGTTTCATCCAATTAGAATGCAAAAATTGGATGAAAGTTGGAGCGTGTGACACCAGCTTAAGATTCCATGATATGATAGCTCTGCTTTTATAATGAATACTTGTTTTGACTGGTATTCGCTCTGTAACGTTAGACACTCAGGTTTTGAACTTCTATTCATTTTTGTAGTATTTTAATTACCTAGTACCTACTTTAAATGCGTTGCCGATACACATGTTAATTGTTGCTATGTTTTGTTTGTTGAATGGTCGTGAGGGGTTTTTGGGGACATTGTGGAGAGGGAGAGAGAGTTGAAAGGAAATTTGAGTCACTCCTGTAAGATTTCGTTTAATTGATAGAACCTTCGGGTTGAACAAAACATAAGAAAGATAGAAATAAATAAGTTTAAAGTTGTCCGACGTTAGAGCGTTAATGCATACTTATCTGCAGAGCGGAATATGTTCCAGTGTTTTTATGCCATGTAACAAACTGTAAAAGAGAAGCACCATCTGTAGTTTTTCGACCAGGTGAAAAGGTGCTAATACATTGAAATTATATCTGTCTCTATGCTATTTGCGTTTTCGTATCTAAGTGCATGTAATAAACTCTTGGTTTGTGGAAAACAAGTGAGATATCTGCGGATTCTGTGTGTGGTAAAGGGAATATTTTCCAGCAAGTGGGCTCGAATGTGAGAAATGGCGTGTTTTTCATATTCCCTCTCGTGCAAGTTCTTCGTCCAGAAAGGTTGGATCAAAGGGATAGAGGGCGGAGAGAGTCTCCCGGACAAACACGGAATCGGCGCGTAAATAAAGATCCACAGTCTGCCGGGCTGGTCGTCGTATTTTGAAGGGCTACGTCCCGGCGGGCACTGTTTGCTCCGGCGACTAAACACGCCCCCCCGCCACGAAATATCGCCACGGAACAGGACGCGATGGACTGCACGATTTGCGCCTGAGTTCGAAAACCACAAGGAACTATAGTGACGTGACGATATTTATCGAGTATATCGTGCGGTATTGCGTACGTTCGGTGTGTCGATCGTGCGTGACAATATTTCTACGTGTCGTGGTAAAACTATGATTGTAGACGGAATTGAGCGTGCCGTCATATCGTAATGTGAAATCACGGAAGAAATATTTTATTAGCTTACAAAAAGTTATTAGTTTACAGGTAGCGAGTGAGTATCTTATAAGATTAAAAATATATTGATATCGGAGGGGTCGTTCTAATAGAAAATATCGATAGAATACATAAATACCGATACTAAGATGGGAATTACTAAAAGAACGCAGGTTAAAATTTAGGCTTAATGTTTTAAGCAAATTCGAAGCTGATTTTTTTTTCAGATGAGTTAGATATATGTTAAAAACTGCTGCATATCATGCTAGGTTTGGTTGGGTAAATAAGGTTGGAGAGATAGACTGCCGTATCGATAGATTTAAAATGTCATTTTCCCGCTTACCATAAGAGAACAAAATAGGCAGCATAGCAAAAGGTTGGGCGGGCATAAAATTGTTGGAGTAGCCTGTAGGTCATGAAACATGTTTTAATATTATCTACCAATCTATGCAAGCTAGTGAAATACGGGTAAATATATTTTGTAAACATTTTTCTATCCAGTAGGTAATCACTTCGTAACCTTGTAGACACATCATTTAGTTGCACATGAATCCTGTGCCTAGCTTCTTTTCATGTAGTAGTATCATTGTAGCTCTTAATTTGCATGTCAGTAGTGGATATATGGTGATTTTCACCCACTGCCACACATCCCCACAGTGGCTCGCAGGGTATTGCGTAGATGTAGATGTATCATCCATATCGGCGATGAATTGTCAATCGGCTGTGTTCATATCGATGATATGGGCCTCGACCTCATAAAAATCAGAGTCCACTGTCCTATCCACTTCACCTACTTCTACAGAGCACCCTGCCAGCTACCTCGAGGGTGTGAGTGTAGGACATGCAACTGAAAAATGTGCATAGCAGAACGTAATAAAGAAAACTGGTGTTAGGCATGAACCCAGCACGAACAACTAAATGATTGATTGCCAAAAAGGAAGCATTCGAAATATGGTGCCACAGAAGAATGATGAAGATTAAATTTACTGACCGAGTAAGAAACGAGGAAGTCCTTAGAAGATTGGGAGAAAAGAGAAGTCTTCTGATTACCCTAAGGAGAAGACGGGACTGCATAATCGACCACCACATGAGACATGATGGCCTGATGAAGACAAACGTTGAAGGACAAGTGGACGGGAAGTTCGGCAAGGAAGGCCTCGTGTGAGATATGTGGAGCAAGTAGTGAAGGATGTGAAAGAGAAGAATTATACTTATATGAAGAGGTTAGATGATAGAAGAATCGGGTGGAGAATTTCGGTGGACTGATCTTAGGATTGATGACTAATGATGATGATGACACTGGTTTCTACTTTAATGATTTGTGGAGAGGAATCCAGTTCAGTACTAAGTCCGTTGGATACGACGTCAAACCTCGGACCTCTAGACGTCTTACATTAAGAGCAGTCTAATGCCGACACAATCCTTCCTCCGTTAGTTAGTTATTCAGGGAAGGCGACCGACAGCTGAGGTCATTTGCGCCAATTAGGATAGGTGGGTTATTGGGTAATGGTAGGAGTTTTCAGGGAATGGAGGAAGAGTGTAGCGAAACCCGTCGTCGGCATTAGCCTACTCTTAACGACTGGCGCCAATGGGACCACGGCTTAACGTCCCATCCGACGAACGGAGTACTGAGCCTGAGATGCCCTCCACTTGGCACTCAAGTAGGGACCGGTTTGCCACTGAAAAATCCGAAAAATACAGGAATCGAACCCGGGCCCTCGGTATGGGAGGCCAGTACTCTAGCCAACCAATCCTTCCTCCGTTCTGGGGAGAACGGCAAAGGAAGGTCTAGTATGAGATATGTGGAGCAAGTGATGAAGGATGTGAAAGAGAAGAAATACGTAAATATGAAGAGATTAGCCGATAGAAGAGTGAGTGGAGAGCTGCGTCAAACCAATCACAGGATTGCTGACTGATGACGATGACCAAGAAGGAATGATCGTCGCATCGCCTCGCCGCCATTAGTATCGGCACCATGTGCACTGGGTCCCTCCGAATATCCGGTTCCAAATCCGATGTCAGAGGCGTATCGATGTTGCATCGGGACGTCTCTCGGATCGTGTTTGCGAGACTGGAGACCTGTGAGAGGAGACGCCGAGGGTAAACACGAAGGCTTCGTCGCCCGAGCAGAATATTAACGATGCCCACGACCTTTGATGACGTGGCACAAAGGGGGTCACCGAGTGAGGTGGGCGCTGGGATTCGCCGTCAGACGGATCTGGCACATTCTTTCCCGGCCCGAGCCGTAACGCATTAAAACTGCGGTCGGGGCCCTCGGCCCAGACCCTTTTCCACGACAGCTCAAAGCGCCATGGAATGGGAAGGAATCTTTCTTCGTGTGCGCCGGTATTTCCGCGGAATGATTCTGTGAACTGGCATTAATGAGAAAGGATGGAGGGCGATCGAAGGGTCTAGGGGTGAACGAACGGAGAAAGTGAAACGTCCTAGGGGAAGGCGGGGCGAGGATTTGTAATGTGGTTTGGGCCGCAAAAGAGAGGACATGAACGTTTTGGTCGGCGTTGTGGGGAGCGTAACGCTGCTATAAAACATGTGAGATAAGTTCCCAATCTGCTCTTAAAGTGGTGAACTATATAAATGGAAATAACTACATATAATCGCAAGAAAGGCGCACTACGCAGTCATAATAAATACAAAACAAAACAGAGAGGTGACGGAAACATAGAAACACGAAAAGGAGTCTAAAAAGTTGTGTCTCCTTTTCGTGTTTCTATGTTTCCGTCACCTCTCTGTTTTGTTTTGAAATAACTACATACATATACGTCGAGTTGGTGAAGTAAGGAGATCTCCACGTTTCTCAAATTAATTTGTTACAGCTTTGATGCAATGTACGGTACTATCTAAGTCCTCTTTCCTTAGTTACATCAACATACTATTTATCTTTACATCAACAGGCCTCCTTGGCAACAACATAACATGATGGCACCATATCTGTTTGTCACATGTTGCCACCGTTGCCACATAACTATGTTGATGCGTACCCAAGAGTGAGGACAAATGTTTCCTTGCTCTATGATAATATTCCTGGGGACATTATGTATCTCGAGTGGATCGGTCTTTTTGTGGTTGCTAGAGTTCTGGCCTCCTAGTACGGGATAAGCTCTACCCTCACGTATCAGAAACCATCCTTCGGAATGGACACTAATTTTAATCGGTCCCTACTTTTGAGCGCCTTGAGGGGAGCACTTAATTCTTGTACTCCGTCCGTCGGATGGGACGTTAAGCAGTGGTCCCATTGGCGCCAGTCGTTAAGAGTAGGCTAATGCCGACGACGGGTTTCGCTACACTCTTCCTCCGTTCCCTAATAACTCCATCCCCTACCCAGTCACCCACCTAATGCATATCATCTATGGAGCAAATGTCCTCAGTTGTCAGTAGCAATCCCCAAATAACTACTACTATTTTTCTGGGGGATTGGAGATAGAAGTAAAAATCGTTTACCTTCATCATTATTTTAGTGATATTCAAATAATGATATGCATTCCAACGAAGTCTTCACTGCAGCAAAATAATGAATGGTCAACGTGAGCTGTAATGTTGGAGGACTTTTATCATTTACTTCTGTCTTTGAATGCATTTTAATGTCTGTCTGAAGACTTTTGTTCCATAGAAGCGACGTTAGTTATTTAAAAAATACATCTAATACATTGAACCAAATTTTATCGCGGGTAGGTGAATGTTGAGCGCGGGAAATAAGGTCCATTGAAGGTGCTCAGTTAAATAATAGCTAACGTACCTATTGTGTTGTGACTAGAGAAGTATCACTTGATTCTTATGGAATACCAGGAAAGTGACCATTGTCCATTGAAATTGCAATTTTAAGCGAAAAGGAATACAGAAATCTGTCTCTTACTATTCAAAAGATATTTAAGTAGCCTGAAATATATTTCATGTACCGTTCTTGAATGGCTGTTAATTATAAACTTAAACAAAATGTTGTTTGTGACGAATCATTATGTTTCCATTTCATCCTTACGTTGGACAACATTATCAGCGCTTTCTACACTCGGCAAGTGGATTATTCTTTGTATATTTGTCGTAGTAACTGTGAGTTATACTTTTATAAGAGAGTTTCAAGTAATTATGTGTGCAAATTAATCAAATCCCGTAGACACGGACATTTCTTTTTGGCTCATCTGAGAATATTGTGTGAACATTTTGATAAATTTGAGGAATTCTGGTGGTATTTTTACCAAATGAAAGTATATAATCTCATACAATTTGTCTTGGCGTCAAAATTAGTCAAGTTTAGATACCATCATATTTAAGCCGAAAACTGTTCGGCTCAATGAAATTCGTCGTCTATAATAATACTTACAGCGTTCATGCACGGGGAGGCATTAAGTTATTTGAACGAGGGTTCAAGAAAATGGCTTACTTTCTTTGCTCTCTTGCTTCCAATCTTGAATTTATCATTATCAGTGTTTTAAATTGCCTACTCTCACCTGCCCAACACACATTTTCCCCCATCTCTATTTATTCTGTGTCTAACTCTTTGTGGCAGCAGTATTGGTCTATCGGTCATTGTATTTTAACTATATTCTTTTCATTTCCTTTTGTATAATATACTGTCTACCCAGACATTTCCTGCGCAATCACAGTTACCAATGGTGGACTCGTAATAAACTGACATTCATCATGTTTGCAATGCATTTTCATTACATTGAGAGATTTCGGTTCAAATTCACTGCTTTTCACTTTGACTGGATGGCAGTTGCTGCATTTGGCTGCCTGGAGTTGCAGAGGAACGTGTCATTTGCGCTTTTAATGACGCGCGCACGATTAAAAGGCGGATGGAGTGGGACCGAGGAAGCAAGCGAGCGTCGTTATCGAAATGCTGCTGCCACGGGAAGTCGTTAACGGGCGTACCTACCCCCTTCATTGGTCACTGGCCGTGCACGGTGATTCCAGCACCCTTTCTCTTAGCCCGGTATGCTTCGAGCAGAACCTGAAAGGGGTGCGAGAAAGATGTTTTTCTTCAAATTTTTTAAAGGAAGCGTCCTCAGCCATTTGAACCGCCGGTGTCAGCGCGAGATATTTTTTTATCGGCACGCCAAGGGGTTCATCTAGTGATCGACTCCGCGTCGCGTTGCCAGGTTAAAAAATACCCCTGAAGTTCCATGAAGTTTTCATTCATTTATTAAGGTTTGGGCGACAAGACATCGTTTTAGTTGTGGTAGTAGTTATTCGGTGGAAAGCGAAAACCAGCTGAGGTCATTTGCGCTATTTTAGGATAGGTGGGTGGTACGGTAGGTGTGGGATTTTTTTCAGGGAACGTTGGAAGAATGTATAGAAACCCGGCGTCGATATTAACCTGAAATCCACCGAGAAGTCAACGACTTTACGTCCCATCCAACGGATGGAGTACTGAAATATCTATCTATCTACTGACTACTTACAAGCCACCTCAAGGGTGTGTAGCAGGGGGTGAGTTTTCACCAAACATGCATTAAGCAGTGCACTATAGTTTTCTTATATTACGTACCTAAGGACAGATTTCTGTGAATATTGTGTGGGACACAGATTGCCAGTTCAACTTTTTATCGAACAGGCAATGAAACATTTAAGAAGTACTCTAGGTATGACTCACGCATATAAGTATTTAATGCGGGAATACTTGAATCCTAAGATAAAGAAAAAAATCCAATGACTTAATTTCATTTCGGTTTCTTTCATAAAGCCGTTGTAATCTAATGTGTGCAATTTCATTGTCATGTTGAGGTAAATTTATTTTATGAAGGAATCATGGTTTTGATCGGGAAGTGCTTCCCACTTGGCTTTCAAGTAGGGACCGGTAAACTAAAATATCTGCCATAGTCGGGATTCAAACCCAGGTCTTCGGGACCGGAACTCTAGCGAGTACATCAACTCGAACCTCCATCTTCGATGCCTGAAATTGAAATAATTCAACTCTCCCGCAAAACTATTCCTTCAAAAGAAACCAAAAATATTTTATATGATTTTGATTGATTTCAACTAAATAAATGAGTTTCAGAATGTGGCATTGCTTTACGGGAAACCCCCGCCTCTTTGTCTACGTGACTCGGAATTAGTTCCAAATTTCATTCACAAGATTATTTTTTTCACTCTTTGAACAACTTATTTATTCCATGTGGCATGAGTCTTTCCATTTTAAATAAAAAAATGGACCGATCTTCATCATTTCAAATTTCAATTAAATTTGGTGTCTAGATATTGTAAACCTTCCTGAGCCAAAAGCCGTTCCCTGTTTTAGCAGGAAAAAATGTCACCCCTGAATTATAGGCAGACATGCATTGCGTTAACGCCTGAAAATCTTATTTTACTATTTTTTTCTACAAGCTGCAGCAGACTGATTTTACATGATATATACATGTAAAAGTGTTCAATAGAAAGCCTATAACAGGGTGGCGATCGTCAGGGAAAACCGGTAAAACCTGGAATTGTCAGGGAAAATTGGAAATCTGGAAAAGTCAAGGAATTCTCGTAAAAGTCAGGGAGAAACTGGGATAGGAAATTCTCGTTATTTTTCTACCATTACATTTATCGGGCAGTCTTTCCCGCCCTTTATTTCACCAACTAAAACGAATGTCCGTCACCGAAGAGCATAGAATAAGCCCCGTCAATTCGTTGAACATTCAGTTGTGAATCTTAGTTATTTAGCTGTGAATCAGTCGTACGATGTATCTATTATGTATATCCTTAATGCGATATTTGCCTAGTAGCGTTATAATTCATGATCACCATGTATTCCGCTCATCACGAGGAATCCGAGAATATGTTTTTCGGAAGATTTTACCTCGCGTTTTTTTTTTTTAACTTCCAAGATTCAGGTAAAGAGGTAGTTGCAGCACACTAGCTTGTAGTAAATACGTGCTTGCAGTTCTAAAAATACGAGACGATGATTATTAAAACGGCAATACAAGTACGATCACACGTGTAAACAAAATCTTATGTAAGATCATCTTCGATTCCCATACCCCCCTTCGCGAGACAGTAAGAAGTGTCCTCCTCCCCTCCCCTCCTTTCACGCTCGACGTAATTATTAAATGGCCCCCTTAGCTCCGTCTCGAAGCAATTTGGTCAGGTCACAAACCACCTCAAATATGATTTTCCTTCCTGAATATGATGCTGCCGTTGCTAATTACCTCCTGTTTTTGCTCGCAGTGGCGCGATTACGTTTTGTTTGTTTATACAAATATTTTTACATTTTTGGTTCCCTCCTGCAATCAAGGGGTTATGACCACGTTTGTAAAATTGTTATTCGCTTCTAAACGTCACTCGTGCCATCCGATTTTGATCCAGTCTAACAACTTGGGCTTTGTTTGTATTTTTCGCGCAACCTGTGCCGGAGTCCGCCAGTAAATTCGCCATTAGCTTTCCTTTCGATGCCTTTTCAGTAATCTTAAACTTCCCAGAACTACCACGACACGCTACCTCTTCCTTGAAGATTTAGACATTGTCAATTTGTAATTTTACCGAAGGAAACATACACGGCCACGGAAATACGATACGCGGCCGCGGATACGAGGCCGCGAAAAATGTATTAAAAGTGTGAATAATTTGTGTGAGGGCTTAACTTGTGAAGGTTTAGTGTATTTTTTCATTCTTATAGCTTTTAATGAATTGATTTCAGCCTTTAACATTTTCGTTTTGACAAAAATTTAATTCAGCAGAAATAAAATATTCCGATAATAGCAGGCCTTTTGGCGATCGGTCAGGGAAATTGGTAAGGCCTTCAGGGAAAAGTCAGGGAATAGTCAGGGAATTTGAAAATTGGATATCAGTAGCCACCCTGTATAAAGTCTACTTGTTATTAGAGTAGTTTTAAATGGACTTATCGCAAGAATAAGTGTTTTTTTGTCGCTGTAAATGCACTTCCAAAATTCATTTTTTTCACAAGTTTAGACTAAAATTACAACAAGAAATAATCTTTAAAACGAGCCAGTTATTCTCACTTTAGCACTCATTCGTGCCTAGTATATGAATATATTAATAAGTATGGAGTTTGAGCATTTGGCTCAGGAAGGTTGACACTACCTATGCACCAATTTCCGTTAAAATCTGAGATGGTGAAGCAAGATACTTTTGCAAAATTTGTCGATCCAAAATGATGCTATCCTCATAGTTGTGGCTGCTCTACAGATGCAAGAAAGTTTTTGGACAGCCATCGTCTAAATATGATTGTGCATTGGAGGCGTTTGGAGTATATAAGTACCTACTTGCTTTGCTCGCTTAACGTCGCGTGGTATTCAAACAGTGCTAATTTCTGACGTCTGTAGTTTCTCCATGCTTTTGTCAATATAAAGTACCCTCATGTAGCTTTGATATGCGCTCAACTTGTTTGGAGTGCGATTCTCCAGTAATGTGAAGGTGACGCGCCTTTCGCTGTCAAAGGTGAGGACTCTGCTGTTGTGGTTTTTTCGCGAGTGTGCTTTTCCGTTTGACATTCGATCGGCCGGTTGGGAGAGCCCTCTAGGGAGAGTAAGGGCTGTCTCCATTGATTTGACACAAGACCCCCTTCCCCTTCAACCAGCAAGGGGAGGCGTTTTTTTTTAAATAGGTGAAACAGAGTTCTGAACCCTTTTTGATTGTGAAATGTGACACCCAAACCATGATCGGTGTCTCGTGTCTGATGCTGTATCTCTCTAACGTCATAGCGTGGAGATCGTCTTATTTTGCATGGAAGTGAAAATCAATTGACGCTTTACCTTTGTATGTGATTAGTAATTCAGTTTCCGCACAGACGCATGGTAGATATTATTTTTTATTTTGCTGGGGTTGAAAAACTCCCGTATTCCCATTCATGGAATGCTCTTATTCCGCTGAATGCAAGCGTTAAACAGAGCTTCAATTATTTAGCTCTGTTCTATTTAACGAATACTTTAATTATTTAAGGTGATAAATCCAGCCTCATGGTTATGATTATTATAAGAGAAAAATATTTATCTTCGTGATGTAGATTATAACACTTCATCTGGTAAACTCTTTATATATTAAATTTGCAGTAGGAACATTTTCATCGTTTATAACAAGAGGAGCTAGTTTCATATTTGCTTTTTTGCCCCGGAGTACATCACGGGTTTCATTTTTTCTACTTATTGACATAATATTTGTTTGGAAAATGAGAATTCTGCATCCCACTAAAATAATTTGAAGCAGTCAAGCCTAAATATGGCTAGACACCGAATATCTTCTATTCGGTCCACAAAATAATCTCGCCATACAGTTACCAGCCGCTTTCCAGGTCTGCTTCATAAACAAACATCTCCATTTCCTCCCACCATATCTCAGTGGTGTCACTCTGGTCCAATCCTCTCCTCGTTTTTGAACCTTCATCGATCCACCCCATGGCCCTGTATCTTCATTTCATGCACGCTTCGTGGTATTTTTACCCTTTCCATACTTTTCACAGTCCAAACCAATGAGACCTTGGCTGTATATATCCTCTCTTGTAACGGTTTCTCTTGTGCTATCACTCTAGTTTTCTCCATTTCCCAAATTGAGAAATTTCATTTCACATGCCTACACCTTGCTGACCTCTCCTCTCCTAACTATCCGTTATTGGAGGCATGTGTCAGTACAGATAGATACATAATAAGTTAGAGATAATTCGTTTTCTCCTCTGAGACATATATTTCATTGAATGTTACTCTATTATGTAGCCTGTTTCCATGTAGTAGCTTAGTTGCATGTCAGTAGTGCATGCTTGGTGATCTTCACCTCCTGCCATACACCATCGCGGTGGCTTTTAGGGTATCGCGTAGATGTATTTACTCCAGAGCAGCTGCCGACGCTTTTAAAAAAGGCTACCGCTTTGCTCCCTCTTTCATTTTATTCTCTATTTCTTCCATTTTCCTCAACTACTCTGTCTTAACGAATTCAACCGTGTCAAGAGAGTACTTAATTTACTCTGTCTTAGTATTTAAAAACTCTCTACCTTCTTTGTTTTTTGTTAAAGAAGTTAAAGAGGTCCTGCTAGGGCTTGTCCATTTGTTTGTATCTCTGGTATTCTCATTGTAGTTGCTCTTCCTTTTGCGTTAAAACAACTGAGGCTGTACCTCATCTCTATTTTCCCGGATCATCAAGTCATCTGCAAAAGGGCATTAGTTTCATGTTTTCTCACCCGATCCTTTTTGCCACCTATTTAGGTATTATCTCATCCATTACAATTACTAAAAGAAGGGTGAGATTTCACTTTCCTTCCGTTCTCGGCCAATACCACAAAAATTAAATGTGTTACAAATTGAAAGAATAGGTATTGTTCGTGAGGGAAGAAAAATCTCTTTATGATATGGAGAACGAAATGCATGGAAATCTATATAGTGGGAATTTAAATATATATCTTTGTCTTGAGGCAGAAGGGTATATATCTGTTAAAATATCATTGAAAACTTTTTTCTTGTGTTCTTGAGAAATGGAAAAGATTTACGTGCCTCGCATAGAACTTGAATTGCAAGCTAGAATGCATGCCTCGTCCTGAATTGCGCCCCTCCTGATGAAAACCATGTGGCTGACACGGTGGGTGCATTACGTATTTCGCGTTCACTGATGTCGTTGGTGCCTGAATCAGATAAAATTGAATGATTCCCTCAGTGTATGGAGATATTTCTTCCATCAGAGGACCGAAGTGAATACGGAAGAATCTCATCTTCTCTCATAATTTGTGCACGATTTCGTTACTGAAATGTCTGTGTCGATGGTTATTTGCAGCCTTATACGCTTTGGCTAGTGCGAATATCTTGACAAAATATTCAAGAACACATACCTATCACATATTGATAAACTCAAGGATGGTGAACTCACTGCAAATAATTAAAGGGGTTACCCGCTGATATGTACAATATGAGGTGAAGAAGAATTTTGACAGAGAAAAAAGTCATCCTTATCGACGGCCTAAAACTCGGAACCCCATGATAGATCTAGATAGTTGTTGAGGTAGAATATCGCGCAATAGAACCTAAGAATGATGAAGATAAAATGGATCGATCGAATGGAAAACGAAGTTTTAAGAAGAGTGGGAGAAAAGAGAAGTCTGCTGAAAACACTAAAAAGAAGACGGGAGAACTTAATCGGCCACATCTTAAGACACGATGGCCTGATGAAGACAATCGTCGAGGGAAAAGTGAACGGGAAGAATGGAAAAGGCAGGCCTCATATGAGGTATATGGAGCAAGTTGTGAAGGATATAAAAGAGAGGAGCTACGCCAATATGAAGAGGTTGGCCTATAGAAGAATCGAGTAGAGGGTTGCGTCAAACCAATCCTAGAAATGTTGACCGATGATGATGATGATGATTTCCTCTTGCATTGTTAATCGCTGAATTCCTGAGGGAAAAATGAGCGGTAAGAATGGAAAAGGCAGGCCTCGGATGATGTTTAGGTATAGCGAAAGTTCTTACAAATGTGAAAGAGAAGAATTACGTTAATATGAAGAGGTTAGCCGTAAAGAAAATTGAGTGGATAGTTGCGTCAAATTAATCTTGGAATTGTTGACCGATGATAATAAGGCAGATAGGGCCTTTCACTCGTACATTAGTTATTAATGAAACGTTTTGGTTGATTTTCTATAATTGTCTTTACGTTCCTTTTTCGCTCCTCTGAATTAACTTCCACAGAGATGACCCTTGCGGATATATTGCTACAGATATTTGAGTCAACTGACGATTCTGATCCGAATGCACTAATCGCTCTACCTCTTTGATTCCTTGCTTCCTGAATCTTTCCATTCACGATTAATACATATCTTTCACTGGTCATTTCCTAGCCAAAAGTGTCACCTGCTTTCTAGAGAGCGCCAATTTTTAAATGGTTATTTGTTAACGAGATTCAGATTATGCACTTGGCAGATTTTGTTTTGTTGCTAGCACAGCATCTGCTGACCTGGAAAACCGTGTAAATAGCTGGAGCCCGTCCTCACCTGAATTCTCAGTGGAACTCGTGGAATCAGGAACATAGGTCTCGGGTGGGTAATCGTACCCTGAGTTTGCGGCATCAGTGATTCCACCATTTTCCCACTGAACTGCAGCGTTCCTCATTCTGTCGTCGTAGTTTGAACGATGTAATTGCCACGGGAACCGGGATGCTGGCTCCGCGTGCAGTCCTAGTCTACGCGTCTGCGTGGCTTATTTCGCGGTCACTGAGCATTATCTATTAGGAATTTCTGCGATTTCATAGCCGTAATTCCCAGTTCGAATGAAATATTGATTTTTGTGAGTGTTCATGAAAAACGGGCTCATGACTCATTTGAGTAAGGGGCGTTCCCAGTCTTCCACATTCATACACGAAATATTTAGACAAAAGCCATTTTTCTTGATTGGTAATTGTTAGACAAACCTATGGGCTTTCTAGTGGCATTTTGGAGGGAAGTTGATGATACCACACCCACGACAACAAAAGGAACGTTCCTTCATTTTTTTCGTCAACCATGTACTTTTTATACATGTACTTCGTATTCTGTCTTCTCGTATGCAGCCCTCAAGTGATGTGATTTATCATGGCTTCTCTTTTTCGACTAGGTGCAAAAAAGTGGATCTCGATTAGGTGTATGGACGTACCACTTTTAAATATTTATAGAATGATGAGTTACTCTCGTTTTTTCTCTTTTAAAAGCTTTTGCTTTTGAGATATTTAATCTCCGAAAAGTGCCATGCTAATGTCCCAAGGGTCTCAAGCGACGTGTTATTCATCATTTGAATTTACGCAATGAAGGTCAATTTAAAGATTAAAGTAAATTGAAATCACCCGTAATTATAATAAATGATAAGAATTCCATGAATTGAGATATCGCTGGGTAATTAATCAACTATGTGGATTCGGTACACCTATCCGTCCTTTAGCCCACTCAGAAATCTTGTCTTTTTTGCATACTGACTCCGCGACCCTTGGTACACAAATTCTAGCTTGTGTTTCCGTTACATCTTCGTGCTGTCACGTTCGGTGTTTTCCTTTCATTTTCACCACGTTACATGTGTCTCAATTAGTGAATATGCTCTGCAGGCAGGGCTTATTATTGCTCTTGCTATTCGTGTCCCATTTAGGTATTCCCATATCTGTGGTTGTGAGAATGTCCTACGCTTGAAGAAACCTTAGATCGGTAGGAAGACGCGTAGTGATGGGAAAGTAGGGTGCTTTAAGGGAAATCCGCCGTCGCCATCAGTGTGCTCTAATCGAAGGGCACCAAGGGAACGTGGCTTTACGACCCATCTATATAATACCCTGCAAGCCACCATAAAGGTGTGTGGCAGAGGGTGAATTTACTCCAAATATGCATTACATACCATACATAAAAAGGATTAGCAATTATATTCTAGCCTAAAATTCACAATTTAAAAAGAAAAATAGAAAAACAAGCATGCAAAAACATGATGTTAGTTGGGTTACCTTAAAGTCATTATGCCGGCATGCAACTAACTACCCGTGCTATCCATTGATACACTCGTATTTATGCACTCTATTGGATATATTTACCGCTATTCATATCCCTAATTGTACGAGGAAAGGAAAACATTTTAAATGTCTCAGTTCAGCAATAAATTTCTCTAATTTTATGTTTATGGTCCAGTCTATCATAGTAAGTTGGGAATTGGAAAAATATTTTAAATTTTATTAGTGGAAATGTTATATTGGAGTTTATTTAAGATCAAGAGAGATCAAGTCTAAATTTCAACCTAATGCCTGATGGTGATTTGCATTTTAATTCATCTAATAGACTGGTTACGCTAATAAAGTAAACATACCATCCCTTTACAAATCTTGCCGGTCTTCGCTGCACTCGCTCAAGTTCATTATTTAAGCCTATTTGGTAACAATCCCATATACTGGCAGCGCATTCCAAATGAGGCCTAAGAAGTATCTAATTTCTCGTATACATATCACGAGTCATGAATTTGGAATGCCCTCGACATGGAATCCTAGGAGGAATTCTTATGTGACTTCAACCAGGGTTAAAACCCGGTCTCGAGGAAGGGGTTTTATTATAATTACTATCCCGTATAATGATGGATCCCACGTTAGATGACGGCTGCTTAAGTGTGATTGGCATCAAAGGCTAATCAAAGGCTCCAAAGAGATGTGAAACATCTCTTTGGAGCCTTTGATGCAATATCCTTAAGGTTAAATATTTTCTTATAAAGGTATAGAAATTATTTGTTTGGAAAAGCCTATTAAAATATTTTTCTAATTCAAATCAAGTAAATGCTTGAATCCATCTTCAACATACTATTTCATTTGGAGACGTTGAATTCTCCGGAAATTTTATGTTATACTTTTTTAAAGGTCTTTTGCTTTTGTATTTGTTGATTTGCTCCTAGTCCATTCTTTCTATTTATGCCATTTCTTTTCAGATTTTATTTACGTTGAATTCGCCTGTCACATGGCTATGTGAAACATCTCTTTGGAGCCTTTTGATGCCTTCTACTGTGTGATATCCACAGTATTCCACCAGAATGCCGATCCGCTGGTTGATGGTTCAGCTCATCAATCACCAACCCCAGCGGCGAGCGAAATTCGCAAAGCAGGGTAGGTACAGATAATGTAAGATAAACACCCCGCTGTATATTCATTTTGCCTTTAAAAGAAGGGGAGCGGTGGGAGATCATGTACAACTGTAGGACGAGTGCATTTAAATCTAAAAGCTTGTGGATGTGGGCGTTTGCTCGAAACCGAAATCGCTTTTTTGTTCATTAAATTGTTAAATGGGAAAGAAAAATAAATTTTAGTGAAAATTAATCATCTAACCAGCGCCATTCACTCATAAATCAAAACTTGAAATAAGAAAAAAGTGACGCCCACCGAACGAGCTTCATTAAGGATTACTACGTCATCCACCTCCCGTCGTTGACTGTGTTGAGGAAGAACGGGAAGAGAGGGGACGGGAAGTCAGCCTGAAGAGATCCTGTCGCAACCACTTCCATTGGCAGAGTCATCTGTGTGTCCCCCATCGTGATAAGGCGAAGGAGCTTCGCGGTCTCAGTTGTGATTGGACGAAGTAGATGATGTACAAGTCCTTTGCACGCCCACTTTTCCGAAAGGGTCAAAAACATCCGTTTTTAGCCGCTTATAACTTTAGAACTAATTGGCAGATGGAAGAACGGAAAAATACGTGTCTTTTTATTTTACAAACTCTATAATATTCTGCAATAAAAAATATGGTAAACGACCTCATTGTTTCCGTTTTCCTTTGTCCATACTGAAAAGGACGAAAAACTCCTCAGTCCATGTTCCACGATGCGACCTCTAACTTTTACCAGTTCGGAGATATCGCACACTACTTCTCCCTGCGATCACTCCATCGTGTACTTAAGCGACACTCGAAACTTGTTTGCTGGTGTAAGAAACCGTCTCGAATACGGCTCGAGAAATGGGGAGCAAACATAAAGATTCAATTTAGGGACTGAACGAGGAACAAGCGAAGTCTCAACTTTTGTTAAATATCCTGAAGGAGGAACGGAAAGTGTTGTGAGGCTATCGGAGAGATTGGAATCAATAGTCTCCCTCGAAGTAAAGGGCAAACTCTGTATTTAAGTTCTTCGAAATATATAGGTCGTACGAGTTTTGAGCCTGATGCAGTAGCAATGAATTCCATCCTGCATGATATCTCTTGTTATTACCGTCACTAGAAGAAAAGGGTAGAAGATAATCGGAAATTTATATTACAATAATTATTATATAATTATAATTGCAATTTGAATATGTTTTATACAGTTCGAATAATGAATATGATGAAGTAGATTTACTTTTAGAAGAATCTTGATTTTCAAAAAGCTTACAAGGACTTTAGTGCTCAATAATAGAGGACCAAATTCAATACCCTTTGCCGGGTCCCCAATTTCACCAACACAACATTGCACTGCTGATAAAGAACATTTGTTTTAGGAATAAAAATTGAAAGCAGTAGAATATTGGGGGGAGAGAGTGAGGGGGACCTGAATTTAAAATTGGAATCTGTTGAACAGAAATTTAAAATTCTCCCAACTTCGACGCTGGGTGCACATATTAAACGGAGATAAAATTGCTAGAATTTGTTCTTTCACGGCCGAAAACTTAAAATCTGCCATAGATGATGGACTAATTGCACATGAAACAAATGTTCAGCAATGGGCTAAGTGCATGAAATAAAACATCTTAGATTCTAAGTGCCTAAAAAATTAAGCAAGAAAGAGTATAAGAGTAGTACCTGGAAAAATCAATACATTTGTGACTGAAAAAACTATAAAATAAAAATGAAATAGGAAAAACATATACCTATAAACGTCTAAACCCATGTAGAAACTCATTTTAACTATCAAAAGCAATAATTTGACTACTTTTTTCAATACAAGCGTAACAATTTTCAGAAAGGAGTGATTTAGCCCCTTAAAATAGAAATTTTGAAACCTCAAATTCGTAACCATTTTTTAAACCAAAGTATCCGTAAAAATTATATTAATCCTAGTATAAGTAGGAGTTGCAATCACCGTTTACTGTAAGCGTATTTTTACTATGGGTAATGACCACCTTGACTTTTAATTTTATCACTCATAAGAGCGGAGAATATCGTAAAAACAGTTTTTTAAGGTGGTTTTCACTCCTTAAATTTGCATACGAGGCGGGTGTGTATTTCAAGTTCTACACAAAATCCTGTATAAAAACACACTTAATCAATCAAAAGAAATTATTTGACGACTTTTTCTTGCACAGTTATAAAACAATTGGGTTTACCCCCTTAAAATAAAAACATATATGTCCGGATATGTCTTCCCCACGATAAGTCCTAAGTAATTGTTACAGATAAGTACCTTATGATTTCAACGCTTTCCATTTTCGTGTTACTAGTGCTATAGGATCGCTCTATCGAATTATTCCACCTCCAAAAATTGATAGCTATACACTTTTTAAGGTTAAGTTCTAACTTCCATTTGTCACACCACTCTTGAATAGTATCTAATCCTTGCTTAGCGATTCCCTATATTCCTTTTCTTTTAAATATATTTTATAGAGTTATGCGGCGTCCATAATGATCAAATGAGGAGTTTTGACGTGTGTTCTATGAGAATTTAATAATCATAATCCAGATCAGATTGGTTTGACGCAATTCTCCACTTGATTCTACTGTAGGCTAACCTCTTCAAATTGATATAATTTTTCTCTCTCACATTCTTTTCAACCTGTTCCATATATCTCATCAAAAAACTTTTTCCTTTCTTCCTGTTCACTTTTCCTTGGATGCTTGTCTTCCTAAGGCCATTGTGTCTCATGAGATGGCCGATTAAATTGTCCGGTCTTCTTTTTGAAGTTTACAGCAGACTTCTGTTTTCTCTTCATTTCGTTTTTAATTCTGCGGTTCATTTAATTTTCATTCTTCAGTAGCATCACATGTCAAAAGCTTCCAGCCTTGACTTCTCTGCGGCAGTCATCGTCCATGCTATACTTCCACAGATAAACACGTTCCATATGCATGTTTTAATAAAGCGTTTCTTTATTTCCAGCTGTAAATAGAAATTTCTTGACGTAAAAATGCCTTTTTTGCCTGGGATATTCTACGAATAATTTCTTTTTTGCTTCGTCCATCGTTTGTTACTTGTCTTCCCTGATAACAATACATTTTTTTCTTTTACTCTACAAGTACAAGGATACAATAAAAGTGTTTATTTTCCTAGTTTAACGTTGGTCCTAGCTCCTTTTCTCCTACTGCATACCAATTCCTTGGTTTCCCTTTCATTGATCTTCAGGTGATGATAAATAAAAGGTCCTTTTTACGGTCATTCAGAGTGTCAAGATGTTCTTAGTGTTCAAATGTATTATGTTGTTTATGTTGTTCATACATTAGCTCGTGTTTTCTGCCTATGAGCATGTCACGAAGAAAGCTTGCCATTTTTGTAGCGAGGGGAGATTTGGTCCATGTGGACGAAGCATAGGGCCTCTGTTTGGAGGTCACTACGACGCCGAAAGGTTTTGCATCGGCGATTCTGAGAACTAAAATTTCTCTTTCACCCCCACCACCGATCCTGGGAATTGAAGGGCCCTTGGGTCACGTGCTGCGTCCCACGCGCGTTCCTCCCCCTCCCCCCTCCTCCCAGTGCTTACGCTGAAGCGGTAAGTCAGCGGGAAACGATCTCTCGTGGCTGATTCGCAGCCGCTTGGGACGGCCCAATGGCCACTCACCCTCCTTCCTCCATTGAATTTCTCTCGGAGCTGAATGCATCGCATTATCGATTTCGCAGTTCCGGAAACAAAGATAGCGATATTAAAGCAACAGTTTTATGAAACGGAGTGATCAATTCAGCGCCCGGAATACATTCATTTGTTAAATTTGAAACTGGTGGAAATTGAGTTAATCCTTCCGCAGAAGATACAATATGCGCTTTGATTTTGCCGAAAACAATTGACTTTCATTTGTAGATAAGCTTAGAAACCCCTACGCCGGCTTTGGGAAGCAATTTAGTCTAGCCTATTAAGCTCTTGTCCCGTATGCGATGAATTGTATTAATATTTGCATTCTGAAAACCATTGATTCAATAATTTTGTATTTACTTACAAGTATCCATCCTTTTGATAATAGTCACGAAGAGTCATTTTTATTTCAACGTTCCGTTTTTCATTAAATTAACATGGTTTTCCCATTATGGTGTACACATATCACAGACTGTAGAGCCCATTAATAGGTAACCACTTAATTAATGCACTGATCTTTGGGTTATAAGCTGATATTCTCAATCCAGCTTGTACACCTTTCCCGCTCTGTTGCTGTAGGAACTCTGATGCCTTAGGGTCAAATTTTCTGTTTGTGGATTTCTTTGAATGATCGGAATAAGACTTTTGACGCAAAGTTTAGATGTGATTCGTGGTTTTTATAGGATGGCCTTTGTTCCCCCAAGTATTTAATGTCCTACTAAAATCTCGGGGCGTGATTTTGATGCAGGATAAGCGAAGGCTTGAGGCTTTTCATTGTGTATGTTCCTTCTCTCGAGTGATTTCCGAGATCCATTTTTCCAAGGCAGATGGCCAGGCAGAATCATCAACCTAAACCAGTGGGAACACTGTTTAAAGTTGAAAATTAGTGTGACTAATTTCACGTGCATACACTTATTCCAGTGTAAAATTATCTACACTAAAATATTAAATCTTTCATTTCAGTATTTGCAATAGAATGTGAGGTTGATGATGCAGTTAGGCACGTTATGCAACGTAAATTTTGGTGAAATGAGATGTAAATAGCTCAATACGGGCTTGATACCAGGCAAAGGAATACCTAGGTTCCTTTTCTGTGTACAAAGGTAAGGATTGTATGCCAATGGGAGGGGGGTTTGAAGAAGTAATCACTTCAGATTCGTTCCTTGTCTCGATTTCAGACTTACAGGAAAGAAAGCTCTTGAGGATGCATGAACAGCGCTCATTTTTTCATCCAATGATTTGCTCTTCCAGAATATTGACCGTTTATTGAAGGACATACTTGGGTAAATATCGTCGATGAAAAATTATTTTTATGCATACCCTCGTATTTCATTCGAAGAATCATGAGTACATGCCAAGGAAGATTTATGGGAACAATAATGCATTTCCGAAAAGCTGGAAATTCATGAATGGTTGACCGGTCTTAGGACTCTTAGTCTTTATTTATTAGTTCCTTAATAACCTGTTCTTTAAGATATATTTTCATGGGATTCTCTGACTCTGATCTATGTACTTTTGTCTTTCATAAGTACTACCTTTGCCATGATAACTTGTCATTTTTATGCAAATAAGTCATACCTGTCGTTTCAAGCGCCTATGTTTTCCCTCTTCATTGCTTCCCTCGCATTCTCGTTTATGTGTATTCTTTTAGAGTCTCATTGTCTCCAGTACTCGTTTCAGCCACTCAACTTTGCCTTCTCCAAACTTGCCTCCTGCAACTTACTTTATTTCTCCATCATATCAAGTCATTCTCCATTCGTGCTCCCTATTTATTACACTTCTCTCTTACAACTACACTACGTGCAACAATTATTGCCCGCATACGTATGAAAAGTGCCGCTGATGGTATTATAATATATATTACTATCATAACTCTTAAGGGAGCCGACAACTAATGTTATTTGCGGCACTTAAGATGGTTGGGTGCTTGGGATGTGGAAGAAGGGTGCGGAGAAACCCGGCGATGGCATTTGCTTGCTACTGACTAAAGGCGCCAGGGGGTCAGCAAGGGGACGGTATGCCTTTGAAAAAATCCAGGGATCGATCCCGGGTCTTCGGGATAAGTGGAAAATGTTCCCACTGCCACACAGACTCTCTCCTAGTGACATTACGGAGCAACGTGTTAAATTTATTGAAAAATTATCTTTAACTTATAGCTTGTTGATGAAACGTATTCGAGTGTCCAAAATTTTATCCTACTCCTTTGCATAGTGATTTAGATTGTAGAATAACCAAAATAGGTCACCATGTTTCCTCAGATTTATTTTTAATAATCATGCTGAATTATTAAATAAGCATTATTTTAAAGTTCATTAGATAAGGCTACATGAGGTTGAAGTGAGATATGCTAGTCAAATAAAAAGGTACTAAACACCTTGCCACATAAAATATTTTTATAACGCCACGATAGGTATTTCAGCTTACTTAGTGAAAACCAAACCTGATGATGGCCTTGTAAATTGAAGCAAGTCGTGAAGATTGAATGAATTAACTCATCTAAGTTGATGTCCACACATTGTATTGAATACTGGGATTACATACCGGTTTTGGTAGTTATGTCTTCGCAGGTAAACATATTGTATCTAATGATGCTGAAACTGCGAAACGGGTTGTGCAATCCTAGTATTCAAAATATTGTGTGGAAATCCACTTAGACGAGTTAATTTACCCTATTACGGAAATATGCTAGAAACTGAGATCTTCATTATTTGACGGCATTTTGTGATGTTTTCAATATGTTTTGTCGGAAAAGTGATTCTATTTTTAAAAAACTGAAGGATCGCGAACTTGCCATGCGAACCTTAACGTGATTTCCCTCTGAAATTACACATAAACAGAAAATCCACTGAGAAAAAATCACTCACCTTGACTGGGAATCGAACACTGATTTCCTGATTTCCTGCCAGGTGCAAAAACCAATTAAGTTGTGGAAATTTTATACCCTATGAAATCGGGGATCCGGGTTCGAGTCCCGGGAAAGACGAGTGATTTTTTTTCTCTGTGGAATTTATGCTATTATGCTACTATTTATTTGAATAGAGCACTCTATTTTATCTGAGTAGATTATTAATTTTTTAGGGCATGATATAGTGATCGAGCCGTTGGAATTATACCTTTCTAAGCGTATTCGAGCGTGCATATGGGAAGAGGGCGTAGGTTCAAGTGGAACTGCACTGCGGATCTACTCCCTCACTGCCAAACTCGCATTTCTCGACGCTTCGTTGTAAAGGGTGGATTATCAAGCAGAGGTGGCTGTTAGCGGGGTTAGCCCACCTACTTAGATGTTAGCCCGCAGTACACATAACACGCTCCCTGACTATGGATTACGGCGTAGCATGCTGTAGAGCAGCTGAGTTGAAGATGGACGTGAGGTCTACTCTCCAGCGCCTCCTTTGCTCGGCTGCATCATCTCGGCAATCAAATTAGTCCAACGCCTAGCCTCATAGCAACGAAGGAGTTTGAAGTGTAGTCGTTGCCGATAAGTTCGGTGGAGCGAAAGCGAAAGTCCACACCGTGAGGACATGGAAATTAATTCGTCGGCCTCACCTAAGGATGACTTATTCCTTTCCCGCAACCTGAGGTGCGATTGAGGAAATTCGGAGGGCCAACTTTCCCTTCTCTCTGTCTGTCACCGTTGATAGTAGACGAGGGACTGCGTTTGCATTCCTCTCGTGGCGATAAGCGAAGCCAATCTATATTCATTTTGCCTCGACGCCACCGAGAGGAGAGCCTACCTTTTCTTCGTTCCCGCCCCTTTTGTCTCTCCCGCTGTGGGAGAAGAGGAGGGGGGTGGCTGGTGCTTTTCTGGGGACGGGGGAGGTAGGGTGGCGGTCACGTGAGCCTGCTCCCTCCGTAACCAAATCGACATCCCGCCAATCCAATGGAAACCACTCTCCATCCGGAGAGCATTTCCTTTCCCCACCTCTCCAAGACTGCTGTGATATGACGATGCCTCTGGGCCAAGTCGTAATTCTTTCGTATCGACCGGCTCGATGTTTATTCATATCGGTCCGGAAAATACCATTGAAACATCGAAAGCCTTTAACAAGATTCCATATCATTGACAATATTAATCTACATCTACATCCTCACAATACCCTGCAAGCCACCATAAAGGTGTGTGGAAGGGGGTGAATTCACACCAGACATGCATTATACATGCATAAAAAAGATTAGTAATTATAGTCTAGTCTAAACTTCACAATTAAAAAAATATATAAATAGCAAAACAAGCATGTAAAAACATGCATTTATTTGGGTTAAAGTCCTTTTACCAGCATGCAGCTACCTACGCTATCAATTGATACACTTGCAATTATACTATTGAATATATTTATAGCTATTCATATCCCTATTATACGAGGGAAGAAGGACATTTTGAATCTGTCAGTTCGGCAATCAATTTATCTAATTTTATAATTATGGCCCTACCTACCATAAGTTGGAGTTCGGAAAATGTTTTTAACGTCACCTGTGAAAATATTGCCTTGCTATTTAGTTAAGAGATTGTGTCTAAATTTCAACCTACGGTCTGATAATGATATTAGCTCATCTAATAGACTGGTTACTAATCGATGTGGTCAGTATACTCGACGTGAGAAATATCGACTATACGGTCAATCCCTACCCTATCCCTACAAGCAACAGATATTCCTACAAGCAACATCAGCGATGTGAAGTTTAGGATACCTCTACTCTAGGCATACATTGTCTTCGATTGAACACCACTGCTAGAAATTGCGTCATAACTTTCATCCTTTCGTCAGCCTAGTAACTAAAGGAAACAAATCAGCTTCACATGCTACGAAGCCTCTAATTTCAGGTTATCATCGGGTGGAATGGACACGATACGAATCCGGCGCATATATTTGTGCCTACATCCCAAAACGCAAAAGGAAGTTTCCAAAAATCGCTCTTATCTGATGTGCATCTAGTCTCAAGCAGACTCTTAATATCTGACTGCAAATAAGTCTCAAGGGCCTCAAGTCTACGTTGCTCACCCGCAGTAATTACTCGGTCAACAAAATCCTCTCGGGATGAAATTTGTGTTATTCCATCTCTAACAGAAATGTTATTCACCCGGACAAAAAAATCAACATGCACCTGGAGAAAACGAAGGACTCACGACCCGAGCTTTAATGAATATTGTAATTATCACCTTGAGGTGTATTTCCACAGGTCGTTGCATTTATGCATTGCGTCGGGGAGAGTGGTGGAGGTATCTAATAATACCCTGCAAGCCACCATAATGGTGTGTGGCAGGAGGTGAATTCTCACCAAACATGCACTACATATCATGCATAAAAAAGGATTAGCATTTATATAGGTACTGTTCAAAACTACACTATTTACAAAAAGATAAAAATAGCAAGGCAAACATGCTGTTAGTTGGGTTAGCTTTAAGTCCTTATACCAACATGCAGCTACCAATGTTATCCATTGCTACACTCGTACTGGATATATTTACCGTTATTCATATCCCTAATAGTACGAGGAAAAAAGGAAATTTTGAATATGTCAGTTCGGCAATCAATTTCTCTAGTTTTGTAATTATGGTCCAGTCTACCATAGTAAGTTGGGGTCCGCAAAATATTTTTAACATCATCACTGAAAATATGGTCTTGAAGGTATGAGGGAAAAGGGATGACCGAAGATCAGGGTGGGAAACAATTTAGATGCACCAACGGGAAGGATGAATCTTCTATTTCTTTGTGGTGCATGACACAGTTTTTATTGCTGGTGAATAAAATTTTCGCTATCCTCGAGATAACTTGAGATAAGCAGCCCTTATTCATTACATTACGAATTCATCGGTGAACATCGATGTGCCAAAGGTTGCCGAGCACACGAGGCAATTATCCTATAATAGGGTCGTTTACCATATTTTTTATTTTCAAATATGATAGAGTTGTTAAAATAAAAAGACCCGCATTTTTCCGTCCTTCGATCCATCGAGTCGTTCTCAAGTTATACGCGGCGAAAAACTGATGTTTGGAGCCTTTCGAAAAAGTGAGCGTGTGAAAGACTCATACGTCAACCACTTCGTCCAGTCGGAACTGAGACTGCGCTGCTCTTTCGTCCAATCACAATGGAAAACACACAGCTGGTTCTACCACACTTTTAGTTACGCTAAAATTTATACAAATATATTTTATTGTTCAATCGTTTTGGGTTATTTACAGAATGCGACTGGATCTATAATGGTAGACTTCCCGTCCCCAACTCTACTTTTCCTCCATTCTTCTTCAAAATAGTCTGCGAGGGGAGGTGGATGGCGTAGATATCTTTTTAGCAGTTCGTTCCGTGGACGTCTCCTATTCCAATTTTAATTTTTGATTTATGAGTGAATGGCTCTGGTTAGAAGATTAATTTTTTCAACAAAATTCATTTTTTGTTTCCATCTAACGATTTCATGTATATATAAAATAGCGATTTTTGTTCCGAGTGAACGCCCCCTACGTTTGTATCGAGGGTCGATGCTGTAGACGGAATATCGTACAGCCCACCCTTTCTACAATAGCCCTACTTCCTCCCCCGCCAGCTGTCCACCCCACCCCACGCTCTCTGAAGAGGGAGCGCTGTACAACTCCCTGCACCCTTCGCGAGCAAAAGGGTCGAGGCGACCCCACGCCCGGACACGAGCACAGCATCGCCGCACAGTCTTCTCGTCGGCCCAAATCCCTGGGAAGGGAAGAATTTGCTTTTATCCACTCTCTCTCTCCTCCCATCCATCTCACGCCCTATATTTTCACAACTTCCCTCTCAGAAATCTCTCCTCTGCACTTTTATCCTCCCCTCTACCCGCCTCGAAGTCTTTCAGGCTCTGAATCCCGAGGGCTGTACGGCTTCCGGCCTGTTTTTTCTATCATTTCTTTCACCTTCCTTGAATGACGTGCATTACCGCTTGACAGCCCATATCTGCATATACTCCCCTTATCTATGCTTCGGCAGTATACCATTCACCTAATTTCTCCACTTTCTTTCTGTATTCAATCAGTGCTTGCTCATTATGTTTGGTGTACTGAGCGTATTGAATTAGTTCCCATGCTTTGTCTCGTTAAGGTTTTCTCGCAGAGTAATCTGTATTTAAATGGTACACAAAGGGGGTCGGCGAAGTTGAGCCAGAGAGAAGCTGCTCTGAAGTACTCTTGAAGGTCTAGGATGTGCGCGTTTAAAGACCTCAGCGTTTCAAAGCTATCTCTCTACAAATATCGTCTGATTGAAGGAGATGGTAGCCATGGACACGGAAATAAAACGAGGAGATCTGAAACCCGCCACCAATACGACACAAGTCCTTCTGTACTGGAAAAACAGCTAATATGGGGAAGGCATGTTCTCTCGATATTGATCGGGCCTGGATATTATTTTTTGGAAGTTTTTTGGAGGTCGAGGATAAGACGTTACACGTAGTCAGATACGCCAGTTTATGGTTTTAATAGAAACGTTTCTATTGTGTTAATTTAAGAGACTGCATCAAGGGAAGCCTTTCTTAAGATCCTATCTGGCTGTCAAAGCGAAATGAATACCTACTTGAATGATTTCCTCTAGTTGTTAGTGAATAAGTATGCTTCACGGGTTATACGTAAGATATGCTTTGAAGTCGAGTATTGCTATTAGGCGATATTCGAATTACATAATATATTCTTTTTCACCTTAATTAGAATCGGAAGAGCAGTTTTATGGGGTGGAGAGTGTTGAGTTAATGCAACTTATGGCTCAAAATGTTCAATTTGGGTGTCCTGCCATATGTCTAAAAACGGTCTAAAAAGGTTCCACTCAATCTATCCGTATGTCCAAGACAACGTTTTTAACGGAGACTTTTGGGAGTAAGTAAGGGGGGTTATCATGTAAACTTCCGTTCCGAACCTTCTCCTTCGTCTTCTTCTGATCTGAAGTTCTGAAGAAAGATCCGAAGGTATAAGCGTTCCGTGCGACCATGTAAGCTTTTTTCCGAAGTCTTCGGTTCGGAACCCCCACCGAATTAGCTGTCGCCTTCCGATTGGGTTAGAGGCTTCGGAACTTGGTCTTTCGAAACGATTCGGCTTCTGAAGGTTGTAATTCACATCTTCCGAGGCTAACAGATTGGCCAAAATTGACTGTGGAGTCTAAAAAATAGCGTAATAGTAATTGTTTTTGGATGAAGAACGTTAACAGTGGTGTCCAGATTCTTATTTGGTGAAATAACTGTTGACTATTTAGTGTCCATTGTGTTGCCGGAAAATAATGCTGTAGACATGGAGAATTAGCTTTAGATGAGATAAGAAAGTGTATAAATAACGTATGTAATTGTGGAAAGATTCTTCTAATGACAAGCCAGATTTTCACGAAATGTGACATATCACTCGTAGTCCATGGGAAATGAGGCAATCGTGGTGATGGTACGTGGTGCATTTCATTCCATCAAAATTCAAGGTATAATCATATACAGCATTTGAGTCCAGAAAAAATTACATATTCATGTTTAGTCAATTCCAATTATGTAACGTGACACTTTATAATGGATTAAATGTAAAAAGACTTTGATTAGATAAATCTTTCGGAACGAGAGTGAAAGGTTTATGGGCGTGGCAAGACGACGAATGAGGGAAATCATTCGAGGCATGTGTGAAGCCTTAACGACAGTTCAACCCCGATTCTCAGGGTACTTGTACGGCGATATCATTTGGTCTGCTAGCAAGAGAAAATTTAAACTTTTCTTCGTAAATACAAGTCACGTGGGTTATGGAATCTTCATCGATAACTTTCACTTGGATTGGCGAAATTTAATGGCCGACGCATGTATTGAGGAGTACTGGAATGGAGAAGATCTAGAGGAGTCATTTCTTTGCGTTTTGAGCCGATCGCCTGGACTCCAACGAAGGAAACGTGATTTTCAACGTATGATCAACCAGAGAAAAACATTTTAAAAAACACTAAGGCATTTTCCGTCATTTATATCGTACACTTCTAACGAACAAGTTACTCATGTGTCGTTTTTTATTTCACGTACGCATGAAGTATTTTTAATTGAGCACTTCTATTCTAAAATTGGAGGAGGGGATGATTGATTTGAGGGTAATGTAATGGTATCAATGTCCTATCTTCAAACGGAGAAGAATTATTCTCAAAACTGCTACAAAGCACATTTTCTGGAGTCTATGGATTTTTATTTTAGGGTAGTATTTTATTGAAGCAAGCTGTAAGTAACCTCTATACTTACTTTTTTCGTGCTAAACTAATGACTTATGATGTCAAAATTATTATTTGCTAATTTAAACGTTTGAGAGCTCTTGAATTGCCCGAGATGATTACATATGAAGGTACGCGCACCTCATACTCCCTTGCTCCATAAATTTATTAAAATAATTTCAATAATGGTGCCTTCCAATGTCGATAAGTTGAAATCCACATCCCTGGTAATGTGAGAATACCTTTTTTATTCCATTGCCTCGAGCTCTTCACTTAGCCGCGCATTCGTCTTTCCGGGTGGTAGATAAGCGTGTAGGTTATAAAAAGGCATGCACCAAAATATTTGGTCCAGACTTGCCAGAAGAAAAAAATACGAAGAAATTTTTGTAAATGTATATGTTCTACCCACGCTAGGTCTTACGAATTATTACTAAAAATAATCCTTTGAAAGGTGAAGCATAAGTTAGGATTTTCTAAGCTTGGAAGCTTGACGAATGTACATACTATGTAAGGATATGGTTTCGTGCGAGAAACTCCCAAGGTTCCATCATTTTTCCCCAAGGACCCAGATGCTATTTCCTGGAAGCCTCGGGCGGTGCCTCGATTTCCTCTCGGCGAATTTATGGATCAACATAAAAATGGTGCGCATCCCTGCAGGAAAGCCATTTTAAAATTTTCCATCTGCAGGCACTTTTCTTTTTCAAAACGTACGACAGCATAACATATCGTGAGTTCTGTCTGTTAAAGCAAAATGTCAAGGTTTTCTGGAAGCGTCGCTGAAGTACTGTGAATTCTTTTCTAGAAGTACTTATTCCTTTTTCCAATAGTTTTTTTGGATTATTTCTGAGGCATTGCCCTTTACAGTCTCATCTTTTTTCCCTTTTACGTCGAGAAAATTAAGAGTAGAGGAGACTAATTTTGCGGGTGATTAAAAGCAAGGAGGCAACAAATCCCCTGGCATAATGCAGAATTTTGGGCAATGGGGGTGTTTATTCGGAACCGAAATCGCTATTTTGTAAACGAAACCGCTAGATAGAAACGAAAAATGAATTTTATTAAAAAAATAATCTTTTAACCAGAGGCATTCACTCACAAGTCAAAAATTAAAATAAGCATAAGGTGACGCCCACCGAACGAACTGCGTTAAGGATTACAACGTCATCCACCTCACCTTGACTGTTTTGAGGGAAAGGGAGGGGAGTGGAGGTGGAGGCGGAAGGTCTGCTCGCACGGATCCAGTCGCAACCACTTCCATTGGCAGAGTCAGCTGTGTGTCCCCCATTGTGATAAAGCGAAGGAGCTTCGCGGTCTCAGTTGTGATTGAACGAAGTGGATGACGTACGAGTCCTTTGCACGCCCTCTTTTCCGAAAGGGTTAAAAACATCAGCTTAAAACTCAAGAAATAATTGACGGATCGAAGAACGGAAAAATACGGGTCTTTTTATTTTACAAACTCTATCAGATTCGGCACTAAAAATTGAGGGAGAAAGCGGCTACAAATGAGAGTTTGGACAGGGGTGAAGTGAGTAGGAAGTATGCATATACAGGATGAAGAGTGTCCACCAAAGGGATGATGCAAAATAGAATTCAATATTTTGCAATGAGAGTTTGAGTTGTTTAATAATAATAATAATGTTTATTGTTCTAGGACCATGTCCTATGGAACATAAATCATTTAACAAAATTTGACTCTGCAGGGAAAAAACAGAATTAAGTACTTGCCTAACTAAATATATAATACAAGTATACAATATAAATACAATACAAGAAATATGCAGTATACAATACAAGTATACAATCAAAAGAGAATGATACAGAACAAGAAAAGACATCACAATTTCCCATTTTAAAGATCAACAACAGCGGAAAGATAAAGTACCTAATAACAAAATAAATGTATAAAGTAACTCAATAAAATAAGTCAGTGATGTGATTGTACAATTTTACAAAATTAAAGATTACCTTATATTCAATTTTACAAAATATTTGACAGTAATAAAGAGAAAAGGAAAAACCTCGATTTGAATAATAATATTAAGTAGTAGATAACATTTATAGATTTCAATGTAACATTGCAATGTTGTCTTATTATTATATGATATAACAAAAAGTTTTAATTACAATTGTATTTTTCAAACAAATATGAATACATTTTAATTTTGAACTGATTTAAAGTATCACAGTTAATAATGTCGTCCGGTATATTATTCCATATTCTTATAGCAGAGTTTAGGGTTGACAATTGGTACACCGTAGTTCTGCAACTTGGAATTTTGAATCGTCTTCTAGCTCTTACTGTTCTGCAAGCTTCACTCTGGTTACGTATGATCATTTCATATAGATAATCGGGTGTTTTACATGACAAAATTTTGTATACAAACACAGATAATTGGAAATTTGTTTTCTGTTGAGGTTTCAACCACTGCAACTTAGTGTAAAAAGGAGTGACATGATCCTGGATATGTATATCATATATGTATCTAATCATAGAATTTAACAGTGCTTGCAACTTCTTATGTAATTCACCCGTTAGGTCAGAAAACACAAGAGAACAATAATCCATATGTGGAACCAACAAAGTATTAACCAATTTTTTTCGAACCTCTATTGGCATTAGGCGTTTGAATTGTTTGATTTGTGCTAATGTTTTATATACCTTGTTGGAAATAGCGGATACATGTTCATTCCTTGTTAGCGTGTTGTTGATATTAACCCCTAAGTTTTTTACCGTGTCTGAATAGCCAATATCAATGCCTTCAACTATTATTTTCGGTATTCTATCATAATTAAGTTTTTTGACATACTTAGCGGTACCAATAATAATAGCTTTAGTTTTTTGAGGGTTAAGTTTTAGTAAATTTGTCCTGGCCCAATCACAGATATGATTAACATCTTCATTTAATTTTTTAATGGCATTATCGATATTTGTTTGATGACAGTCAAGGTAGATTTGTAAATCGTCTGCGTAGAGGTGATATTTCGAGTGGGAGATTGAACGTGGCAAATCTCTTATGAAAATTGAAAATTTTTACTTTATTTCCAAATTCATTAACTTTGGACAAGTTGACTCCTGCAGCATTATCACGACAAATGGTAGAACCTGGTGTTGATCCGGGGGACCAAGTATTGAACCCTGAGGCACACCACGTGATACTTCCGAGAAGCTAGACAGTTTGCCGTCATCTCCTTTTACTGCTTGAGTTCTCTGAGACAAGTAGGAACGGAACCATGTAATCACTGGGATAGAAAATCCCAGTTGGTACATTTTATCCAGCAACAAATCGTGATTAACACAATCAAAAGCCTTTGAAAAATCAAAAAGTACAAGAATAGTAACTCTCTTTTGGTCTATTGAGAGACGAATGTCTTCCGTAACTCTAATTAGAGTCGTTTGTGTGCTATGTCCCTTTCGAAAACCTGACTGATACTTATCCAGTAAATTATTAGATGATAGGAAATCTAATACCGAGTTGTAGACGAATCTCTCAAGTGGTTTAGAGGCGATGGGCAGCAGTGAAATAGGGCGGTAATGAGATAGTTCGGTAGGGTTTCGAATTTTCTTTATAGGCTTTATAATTGCTCTCTTCCAAGAAACAGGAAAAACGGAATAGTTTAGTGAGCAATTGTAGATATCAAGCAGTGCCGGAAATATTACACTCATAACCATTTTCAGCGTTTTATTATTAATCCCATCATTTCCAGCAGCATTAGACTTGATACAATGGAAACATTTTAACATTATCTCGGGAGTTAGATTAGGGAAGTAAAACGTATTATTTCCAAATTCATTAACTTTGGACAAGTTGACTCCTGCAGCATTATCACGACAAATGGTAGAACCTGGTGTTGATCCAGGGGTGGTGTTGACTGATAAGCTGATAAAGTATTCGTTTAATTTGTCCATGGGGACACTGAGTTTACTACCATCATTCCGAGACTTAATCAGTCCAAGCCTTCGAATTTCGTTCCATATAGTTTTAGAATCCCACTTATCCATAAAACACTGATTATAATAATCTTCCTTAGCCTTATTCATAATACTTTGCGCCTCATTTCTCAGTTTTTTGTACTCCTGAAATAGTTCTTTAGATTTACTTCTCGTGTATCTGCGGCGAATTATGTCCCTTTTATTTATGATATGCTTTATTTCCGGAGTAATCCATGGACATTGATTTCGCTTCGGAGTAAACCTTTTTAAAGGGGCATGAACATCTAATAATTGATTTAAATTAAGCATTAGGATTGATACCTTGGTATCAACAGAATTTGTAGTCATGAAGTCTATCCATGGCAAATTATCAAAATCTTCTTGAAAATTATGGAGATCGAATTTACTAAAATCGCGGTAGAAAATTAACTTCTCTTTGATTTTAGTTACCTTGAAATTAAATTTTATATATATTAAATCGTGGTCAGATAGGAAAGGAACTGGAAATTGACCATGTTCCTTAATTTTAGAAAGATCATCTACAATTAATAAATCTAATAAGGTACTTGATGTGGGCCGATGATGAGTCGGATGAGATGGTACTAAAGACAGATTGAACCTGTAACATAGGTTCTTTATATAATTACTATCGTGCGTTGTTTTTAAAAGATCCGAGTTAAAGTCACCACATATTACTATGTTATTAAAGGACGGAAGGAAGCCTGCGAGTGTGCATTCAAAACATTCACTCAAGTAACCTACCTTAGGAGGTCTGTACACAACTCCGAATAGAATCTTTCCAAAAGAGCATGATATTTCAACAAACATAAATTCTGGCTTAAATTTTTCATTGACGCAGGACAATATCTTTGAATTTAAATCCTCTTTAATATATACACATACTCCTCCACCACTTCGTTCCAACCTGTCGTTACGTAGCAATGTATAATTTTCCAAATTTACATATACCGTGGGCATGGATGGTTTCAACCACGACTCGGAAATTGCTATTACATGATAATCACTACGAACAAAGTGCTTACGAAATTCATCAATATGAGCTGGTAACGACTGAGCGTTTACATGACATATATTCAGGTTTTCATATAAAATACTACTATGAATATTTGAGGTTACACGCGTCGAGTTAGAATTGTCAGCATTATTATATGTGAGCACTCCACCTCTTGAACCTCCAAGTTCATGTCATTGCAGGGCATGGAGATCGTCTTCAGTGCGTAAAAGGAGTCGCTCACTCCCATCATATTCCCTTGCAAATATTTTCCCCCCTCTGATCCATAAATATTTGAGTTTACCATTCTTTTTAAGCTCTCTCGCCTTTGAATACACTTTGCGATTTACAGCACTGAGTGATTCATTTACATAAATGAGGTTGTCAGGGGAATCACTCAAACCAATGTCTTTTGTTGAAAAACTTCTTTTTACTTGTCGAGCTTCCAGCATTTCTCGTACTAAATTCGATCTCATGAATCGAACCCGGATGGAAGGGGGTCTACTGTTGGGTTGGTTTGAACGGGCCTTAAGTCTGTATACATAATCGACATCACTAGCTTCAATTTTGACCCCAAGGCCCAGCCCAACTTGACAAACAAGGGCCTCCAAAACCTCACCAGACTTAAACGGAATCCCGTGAATTTCTACGACATTCCGTAGAGAGTCCTGCTCCCATGTGTTCAACTGAGCTTCAAGGTTCCGGACTCGCTTTAACAAGATTTCATTTTCGGCCACCATGCCGTCAAATTTACCAATGATGTTCGATAGTGATTCGTTAATGAGAGAAATAGTTTTGCTATGTTCGTTGATTAAGCATTCCCAGGTTGATATAACTTTCTTTAGTTCACTTATTTCGTGTTTAATAGAATTTACAAACTCACTTTGGTTTTCCTGGATCACCTTGACGCGATCCAATAACTCCTTTAGGATAGGATTGGAAACCTCATGTTGACTCTTGTCGTGGTAAGATCCAGGGTCCAGGGCTTTGATCGGGGTGTCATCACCGCGGGTGGAGCGACACTTCGCTATGCAGGTGGTGCAGTCCCAGGCACGATTTGTGTCCTCCAGTAGCTGCAAATCAGCTTCACTGAGCGAGGCGCAAGCAGGGTGGAACACTTTTTCACAAGTGCTGCAGGTGACAGTTTTCTGCGCTCGCTTAAGAACCTGGCTGCATTGCGAACAGGTAGGCATGATGAAAATCACCAAAGGCTAACGGCACCAACACCACCTTAAACTCCTCAGCTAGCACCACCTTACACTCGAGCAAAAAGTCAGGACTTAGTGGCAAGAAGGAACGACCAAGGACGGGGAAACGCGTCCGTTCACTGCGAGAGCTTGAGACAGAATGAACAGTTGTTTACGTACAAGGCATGTGAAAATAAATGACTAGGAACTGTGAAGTAATGGAAATTCATCAATTGGTTAGAAAATAAATTATAAATCATAAATAATTACAACTCGAAGGAGTAACTAAATCAAGAGCATGCTAGAAAACTCGCCATAGATGCAAAAGGAGGAGCTAAGTCAACGATTGAATGAAAACAGTCGATAGTAGTTTCGCTAGTAATAATTTCGCTAGTATAGTGCCTAAAGAGGAATAAGAAAGTTGATTTAACGAATACTCTGAAAAAAATCTGTGAAAGAGATATTAAAAGAGGCATTAAAATGGGATAGAAAGGCAGACAGAGAGCGTTACGGTAATAAAGCTGCTCACAGAGGTGAGACTCTGTCAAAGCTTCTCAGAGTTAAGTAATAAAAAAACGACAGAAGGAAATTTTCCGGGCTTATTCGGAGGAACAGTGAAGAAATGGCGTGGGTCAACGCTTTGTGAAGATGGCTCTGATTTCATCACCGGAAAGGTTTGAAGGAAGAGTATGCGTAGGTGTGCTAACAAATTTTGATTCGACTTCGCACTCAGCAAAATTAGGTTTGAGAGTTATTAAAAGAGGATTGGAGCGTAAAGAATGTGACGCGTAGGTGTCAGCCCATTCAAATTTAAAAAAGGGAAGGATACGCGTGGCGCAATGGATGTAGCAAGGACACTAATAGGAAGAAACAAAAAGTATTTGCAGGATATGCTGTATAGGCGTCAGAAGATTTTATGGGATGGATTTTTCGAAGCTAATGAAAGTAATGTCAGAAACAGAGGTAGAGAATCATGGAAGCCTTTTTTAGCACTAATCATGCACCGGAATCAGATGGACTGACCGTCGTAGCCAGATCAGGGACGTGCCAGCCTTGCAACCCAAGTATTACGGGTTCGAATCCCACTTCGGGCATGGATGTTGTGTTTGTAAAATGGACTTGAGTCGTTGGGGAACCTACAAACCAATTCTACTACTTCTGAATCAGGTGGACGTTATGATGTGTCGAGAGATGTCCATTATTACCATTGATCTACGTCTTCTTGAAAGAAAGTATTATAGAGATATGGGTAGGATTGAAAGTAGGAATGAAACTCGGAAAACAGAGCAATTCTATTTACCCTGGGTTTACCTAGTGTTAGTTAGATATTAGAGCCTAGGAATTGTAGTAAATGCTCAGTGCACGAAAAGTTGGATGTGAAAGGCCGGAGTTGAAGGTCAATCTCTGGAAGGGGAGGGCAATGAAAGACATTCTATAGAAGCAAAAAATCATGTGGAAACATAAAGATGGGAGGCGGAAGATGGAGGAAGTGGTTGGACCATTTTATGTGTATTTCAAGAGAAAAAATGTTTTGCTATTTATAAATATTGTTGGCTATCGTAGAAATATTTTGCAGCGAGGGTGATATTGATGAGTTGGTCCGTGAACAAAGACGAAAAAGTTATGAGGTAAGGCAATGTGAAAATAACCATTGTGCGCTTAAAAATTTCGGTCTCTTCGGTACTGTATTTTTTTGCGGAATTTTTGTGACCTTTGCCTTAGGTCGATTCGATCTAAGCGAAACGTTTGCGATCGAATTATCCTTTACAGCACGGTGATTTCTTTCAGAATATGAGGTAGGCGATGGTTTCCCATTCGAAGTGAAACCCTTGATTGGTTTTCTCTTCGGCTGAATGCTGCCCTTCGACTATTCCGCGACAATAAAAATACATTGTGCTCCATAATGCAATGGGTGTAAAGATAGATAATGTTCGCTGTGTCACTCCATGAATGACATTTTTGGACAACACGCGATTCTCTGACGGAAATGTCAAAGCGGCGCATTGTGTACGATCACTCGCGCGGAAGTAAGTTGATTGAAAAAAATTAATAAAGATAATTTTTATGTTTAAATGAATACAAAGAATTCATGTGTGATGGTGTGGAAGTGACGGAAATCCGTTTTAATAACAAAAAATTTTGCTTTTCCTTGTTTTTTTTTGTAGTCAATGCGAGTGATTTCTCCGGTTTAAAGGCAACCTCTCCTTCAAAAATTTTAAAGCCTCAAGATTTTATAGTTTTAGGAAGGCTGGTGTTGTCGAAAGGGGAAGTGCTTACAATTTGGGTTGAAGATGCTAACGGGAACGGTACTTGCAGGCAGCAATATTAGGCGTAGACGCAGAAGATGGGACATTTCCGGCACACATTGACAACGATTTGATATTCATGTAAGACTATACTACTTTTTTATTCCTTGATGAAAATTTAAATATTTAACTAATAATATTCATACGTTTTGAATTTTTTCCATTCGTTGGCAACTAAAATTAAATGGTTCGATCCATCAGTGATTGTTCATCAGCGATGGAGGAATTTGAGGAGTTCTAAACATGGAAATATTGCCTGATTAAAAGATTAATGTCTGATTAAAATACATGTAGCTATGGCATAAGCCTCGGGAAATTGCAATGTAATACTCACTAGCTTACAAGCGCTGGGAACAAGGCAAAAAACAGCTGATTGGAGAGCCATGGCGAGAGAGAGCCCGGTGTACATGTGTTAAAGATGCTACCTCCTTACTTTGAGCTGAAGACGTGAACAGACACTCGAGAAACCTTATTTTGAATAAGGCAACGACATTGGATGAAAACCAAAAAGTAATTGTAGACGTCAATGCTAATTTTAGTGGCCTCGGAAGATAAGTATTCCCAATGTCAATGTTTGATGAAATGTGAGAATTCGACCGATCCAATAACTTTCTCAAGATTTTCGAGAAGACGTATTTTGCGACCGGTAATCCTCGATTGCTGGGGATCGTGGAATGTCACTATTTCCCACTCAGTGCACTAAAATGCTGTTTTCTGTAAGTTTCATAGATTTTGAAAATTACACATTCGGTTCAACTCGTTTGTACAGATCGATTTAAGATAAATGTTGACACAATATCTGCAACATTTCTGATTTTTAATTTTAAATATCTAAAATTAACAATTCCTATAATTTTGGAAACGAATAATGCTAAGGCTTAATATTATTTCCGGAAATTTATGTCGCGTTCGTATTTTTGTCGACAGTTTCACCCCTGGGGACGTCTTCTTGTTGAAAAGACATTTTTGTGATAGTTTGTTACAAAATAATAAATGAATAATTACAAAAAAGTTTTTTTCGACCAGAAGACCCCTCAGGATAAGGTGTGAGACTCAAAAATCTACAGAAGCGACGGAGATTCTCGGAAACGATATTAACCCACGAATTAAAAGTCACGGAAGCCTTAAAAGTCATTAATATCATGTGTGAATAAAATGAACTTTGATGTAATGTATTAGAATCAAAGAGATTCCGTTTTCAAACTGTCATAAACTCTATTTACTGTGTTTAAACTCTTACCATAATATGACAATATACACAACATTTCGTAATTTACAAAATTTTTTGATCTCAAAACTTTCTCATGTATCTCTGCAATGCGTATTGTTCTTTGCTGGCAAACATTATGCCTAATTTTCAATTCAGAATTTTAACTACCCTGGCTATCTCCCCTTCCACTATAAATAAAAGCAATCAGCGCTCTGGGGGCTGTGTTTGAAGCTATCGGGATTCTCTCGAATAGGTAACAAAGGAGTCATGTGGTAATAACAAGAATGTTTCGCAAATATCTGTGTGTTATAATCGCTCTTGACAATTTCACTCATGGTTTGTATTTAAGTGTTTGCCATCCTTCTCCGGAATCCACGTCTTACAATTAGAAAAACTCAAGTGAAGACATTGAGTGAGATTGTAATGAACGATGGAAACACACAAACATTAGTGAACCATTCTTGTTTGACCACGTGACTCCTTGGTTACCTATTCTTTTTTTATCCCGATGGTTTCAAACACCGCCACGTTTCTAGAGTATTCGTATATTCTATATCACACCGTCTTAACTAAATTAACACTACGGCGAACATAATATGCGTGCCTGAGACGGGATTCGAACCCAGCGCCTTTAGGTTGACAGGTTGGTGGTTAATTGCACTGACTGGCTGGTCGTCGCCATATTTTCATCTAATATCATATCGCATCGCATCATCTAACATCCTTCTATTCTTCATTTGTTGTGTAATATTTCTATCTTTCCTGTCTAGAGCATTTCCCTGCTATTGCCGGCGCGTGTCCTAACTTTTGTCCTCTTTCCTTATTTCCTGCTGCTTTTGTCTTGCATTTGTCTTGCTGCCTGGTGGGAAACCTGCCCCATTCACTTTTGTTGCGTAGAATCTCCTTATTGAAAGGTCTGTTAAAGGCCGCTATGATGATTGTATTAGTGTTACGAGTTTAAAAGAGGAACTAGAATGGGAATTATTATCAGAGTGAATGTTGAAATTTAGACAAAACCTTTTAAGTGAAACTGAAGCAGATTTTTTATACAGAAGATGTTAGATATATGTTCAGGACCTCTGCGTAATATGCTAGGTTTTATCAGATACACAAGATTAGAGAGATAATTTGTCGTACCGATAGATTTAAAATGTCATTTTTCCCGCGAACCAAAGAGAGCAAAATAGACAGAATAGCAATGCGATACGTAGGTAAAAAATTGTTTGAGTAGCCTGTAGTGCATGATGCATTTTTAAGCATTACTAATACATGAATTATAGGGAAATACTGATTAATTTATATAGGAAAATGTTTTTTCGAACTAGTAATCGATTCATTATTGTGTAGTTGCCAACCACGCAGTTGCGCGTGACCCTTATATCTAGCAGTAGCCCTGCAACTCATAGCTGCATGTAAGTAGTGCATGTTTGGTGATCTTCACCCCCTGCCAACTTCCCTCGCGATGGCTTGCAGGGTATTACTTTGACTTAGACATGTTGAAGCGCAGGGAAAATGCTGCGCTACAATAAGTCCTTCTTTCCTCGTACACTTAGGGATACAAAATAATGGCAAATAGTATGTGGTGCCAAATCACTCAAGCGCCTCGTTGCACTCGCTGCGGCCTCCTCAATGAGGAGCGGATGCTATGTGTGGACTACCTCTATGCTATATGTGTCTTCCACTCCTACTTCCATTCAACCTGTTGTCTGCCATGGGTGGCTCTGAAAGGAGTGACCTTCATTGCTCCGGTCAGTGCAGGTATAGCCATTTATGCCGAAGGCCGTAGACGTGGCGAAAATTCGAGTCGAAGCCAATTTCATTACGAGTCTAATCTACCTTGGGCTTTGTACTTGATTATTTTGCCTTCAAATTTTCCTCTTTTATTCTTTATTACTGTGCTCAATCACTTCCCTTACAGACTCCTATTCCAAGTCGACCTGTTTTTCTAGGTTACAATTAATTTTTCTTCAACTATTATTGTTCAAAGTGATGATTTTATCGCGTTAAATCTTATGACTTTTAGTGTTGCCTGTGGTAGTCTTCGATATGTCATTACATGTATTAAGGAGCCAAGTAGCCCAGCATTTTACATTGAAAATTATCTTTATATTGTCAGACTCAATCGCGGATAATTTCATTTCAGCACTGCATGGGGTCTGGCCAGAACAAGACGATTGCTTCTTTTGACCCTCTAATTACATGCGCTGAACTTACATTACCCTTACCTTAGCGCAAATTTTCTCTACCACACAGCTAGTGCCAACATAGTTTGTGGATTCAGAGATTGGCCGCTATTGACGCGGCGGAGGTTGCCCACTGACTTTTGCAAATGACTGTACGTTTTAAAACTCAGTTAATTTTATTTAACATTAAAATTTTATCCATGTTGAAGATAGTCTTCATTGCAATGGTATATATATTCAAAGCTAGTGTCAGCAACTTCTTAAAATGCTTCTATTGGCAAAACATTCGTCAATTTAAAAAATATCGAAATGCCAATTGAGCGTTAGATTTAAAAACTGATTGGAACATCTACCACAATTCAGGATATTATTTAAATAACTCTAACTTTAAATAAATATTCTGTTGAGTATATTTATTTGCTGATTGGTGAGGTAATTAGAGATTTACAGTGTATCGTCAAACATCAGTGGTTGGATTTTCAATATGAAATTTCATTTTTCTGTATTTATTTTTACTGCTTTTAAACTCGTAGGAACTGCATAAATATTGTTTTTAACGAACGAATTTGAAACAATCAAGTAAAATATACTCAAAAGTATATAAAATTCAGTGATTACAGTTGAATCAGGCCTAATACAATTTATCCACAAAGGTTGCCTACATATTTGATTATGTGCCAAGATCATTCTGCAAAATAAAACATTATGTCAGCAAAATAATGAGAGTATTTAAAACACAACTAAATAACTGCTCAACACATGGATATCTTTTGATAGATTAGAAAAAGAACAATGAGAAACCCTTAAGCCTGTAAATTTTGCTAATCAGATCAGAGGTTCTTAAAATAAAAATGAACGCTACCATTGAATGTTACATAGTTATTATTTTATCTGGCGAATGCATAATTGATATTGGTAATACTAGCACAATTAAAAAAATTGTAAAATACTATATTTAACTTATTTATTTATTATACTTGTGATATCAGAGTGTAATCTCAACTCACGCACGCTATTAAATACAGTCTATCATTCGTTTGCTGGAGATACTGCCGATACAACGGTTTTATAGAGTGACGAAAGTCTTCGGATAAAATATTTTCGTTCTGCTTTGAAATTCTCACTGACCCATTTTTCAACACCTGGTACATCACCATGCTAGCAATGTTTAATGAAACAACTGGGCAGTACTAGAAAATGAATTGGCATCGATTTTTTATCTCCGTGGCGAATAACAGGGGTTTAAGGTAGTGTTAGTAGTATTTTTTATTTGGGTATCGACGACAGTAGATATTGAGAACTATCGGAAATAAAGGGAAAAACTCCGTCAGAAAAAGAAAAAAAAAACTTAAGTAGTAAAATCCACACAGTTTATCACCACCTAATGATTTTTGACCAATGTTTCGACAGGTCACCGTCATTGACTCATCCCAGCAAAGCCCCTACTATATGGTTTAAGGGTCTCCAATTGTTCCTTTTCCGATCACTCAAAAGTAGAGATTGGTCGAAAAGCAGATTTCTCGAATCCGAATATTCAGTACGGATATTAATTTATGACTCGGATATTCTAATATCTCGAATTTAGAACACCTCGAATAGCAATTAGTAAGTAGAGAATGTAGTAAATATATAATAGAGTAAATAGTGGGAATATGGCTGTCTCCTGCCGCTGCTCGCAATCCGCTTCCGCGGTAGAACCAGGTTGCGCGCGAGAAAGGTTTGTTTCCGTGAATAATGAGCGCAGACATGCAGGTACGCACTATGGATTCGTGGAGAGGCCGCGTTCAAGAATTCATCAAACACATTTGAATCCGAAGAGCGCGATGAAGGTTCTTCTGATCAGTGCCTGTCATTCCTCATTTTCGGACGAACATGAGTGGAACGAACGCCTGATACTCTCTTGTGTGAAAGGCACGCGTGTATGCGATTTGATGCCGAGATCATTCCAAAAAATACGGATCTGAAGGCTTGCTTTTTATTATTTCGCTAGCGTTTACATCCCTATCTCCTTTCTCGTTTGCCGTTCAGTTTGCGATCCTCTAAAAAGGGCACTCACGGGTCACGGACTCCCTTCAAGAGAATTGCGTTCCCTTCCCGTTATTTTCTCATCACCATTTGCATTTTTACATATCCAAAGAGCGCTCACTTAGAAAATTCGTAATTTTAAGTATTAATCTGATTGCATCAAACTTTAATAACTCAGAGTTAAACTTTTATTAAATTATATTAAATTATAATACGTAATTTTTTAAAAGTTTTTGTAAATTTCGTAAAACAACTTCTCTCAACAGTGGGTGGCCGTAGCAGTACGGAATACTCCTTTTAAGAAACTCATGGGGATATGAGGCTAAACGTAAAAATACTTTTTTCCAAGAAATAAGTGTTGATTGAATGATACATCTGATTGGAAGTGACATATTTAAATTTCAATTGCATTATAAAACAAAAATGTCATAAAAATCCAAATGTATGATAACAAATGCATAGAGCCTTTCTTTTTGCTTCAGAGACGCACGTTAATTTGGTTTGCTAACACTTTTCGCCATCAGCATTCAACCGATTTCCTCCTTTTTGATGATTCTTAAACAAACTTGTTCCACTCTTTGGCGTACGAGAGCTATTTGGAGCAGCAAAAAATGGACAAATTCGCTATTTGAAGGGAATCAATAATACAACTCTTATGCATGACACACAAAATTAGCCACATATAAATTGAGTTTGTTTTGTTTTTATAAAGACCTATCTCAAAGGGGAGGATGGTTGAGATATCAATAAACTTTCAAATTTTTATTCAATTTATTCTTCCTCATCGTAAAAAACCCTTATTGATTGCTAGTCACCTTATCCTTTGTTAACTTTTTTTTCAATTCTCACGTGCTACATTAACATGGCAAATTCGTTCTAAAACATTTTAAGGGGAAACTTTCCGAAGTAAGTAAAACTTATTAGGGAGCTAGTGTTATTCCTCTCACAAGATCCATTTGAGGTTATGTACGAATTAACTCACTCAGTTTAAGCTGCGACTGAGATATTTTTGTGACACAGTCTCTGTCTTTAATCCTCGAGATGATAAATTTTTACAAATTTATAGAAAAACACACGCACGATACGGTACTCAGTCACAACATTTATTTTTAACAACAATTGACGTGGTCTTCGTCCAGGGTTCACAAATGTCACATTCACAGACCAGGCGGGGGAAATACGAGAAGCAGAGGTCGTTATGAATGAACCGTGATTTGCTCCGACTTCCGTTCGAGTGGAGAAAGCAATTCAAGTAACGTCTCTGGTGTGGAAACAGTGACACATTTGTGACTCCAAATATAGGGCCTGATTCTGTTCTATTGGGTCTTGCCTGCAGCGTACAGTCGGACAATGCTGTTGAGCTGCATTTGTCACACTTTGATGTATTCGCGGAGCGTGCGTCTAAGCCAGCCGCCCTGGTCGCTGGGCACAATTTATGCCAGAGGCAAGGGTCTTCATTAAGGAACGCAGATTGGTGGAAAGGTTACGTTTCCATTTTCACGGCGCTAATGGAAATTATTTCGTTCGGCTGATGGAAGAAAGGCCCATTGGACCCCATTCCCCTTGCCCCTTCGTTCCTATTCTCAACCCCTCGGGACCTCCGGCTTTTCTTTCCTCTGTCTCTGAAAAATATGCCCTCTTCCTCCCTCACGCCAACCATTTCCTTTCGTGCAGTTGTGCAGCTCGGCATCTAATCACCAGTCTAAAGGGACATCGACTGGGTTAATCCGATACTTGCTGTTGAGTGTTCATTTTCCTTTGTGAGAGTCGTGTCGACATTTTAGGTCGATACTGAAATGTTGACGGGCTGTTCTACTTTTTGAGAGACGATTCAGGGAATGAAATAGACCCAATTATCCGTAACGAATGTGTTGAGCTGGACTTATGTTTGCATATCAATAGTGCATGTTTGCCTACAGATCAACTTCCCGGTGGTTGCTTTTAGTGGTTAGTTTTCTTTCTTAAGTACACCTCTTGACGGAGAATACGGTGATCTGAACGCAGGGAGTATTCGAAGCCAAAATCTGAGAAGATGTGCAGGCAGTGGAGAGTACGGTGGCGATGGAACAACGGCTCTGTCGGTCTGGTCCCATGCTTCAAATTTTTTAAGGCCACAAGGCGTTGGAGTGAGGTATCCATCTTGAAAATGCGTTACCCCTTATCTAGCTGTCCTCATAAGTTCAGATTCAATTTCCAGCAATCATTAGTTGATAAATATTCCTGAAATCATCCTATACCCGTCAGAGTGTTTAGGTCAGTCGTTAAATGAACGTTCTCGTGTATAGGAGATTACTATTCACTAATGGTGGCTACGTATGTTAATGGGCAGTGATAGAGGAATTATTTTATTTTTTGCATTTTAACATGCAACTAATTGTCACGCAATCATTGCTGAAGATAATCAGTAAGGCACTGAACGCTTGGATTCACTGTATTTTATCCGCTTCTTCAAGCTTGTTCCCGCGTTTATTGGCGAATCAGACTGGGAGGAGTTATATGCAGAAGTTATATGGAAAGGAATAGAAGGGTAAAGAGTGACGGTGGAGAGAAATGAGTCTCGGAATTAACCGACGAAAGACGTCAAGGTGACCATAGCTTAACGTCCCATCCGACGGATGGAGTACTGAACTCAATGGCTCTCTACAGAGTACTTAAGTAGGGACCAATTTTATCAATGAAAAATATCTTTTACTTTCGGGTGTCGACCCCGGACCCACTGGGTGAGATGCCACTGCACCAATCAGGCCCTGACTCTGTATGACTTGTTTTTCTCAAATAATCCAGAAGTGCTTTGCTTTCTATCGTGACTTATTTTGATACTCATCTCTTTGCAAGAATGGATGTCATTGCAATGATTCATCCATTTCACCAAGTGCTTATTCATTCTGAAGGGCAAAGAATTGGAGGCGTGTGCTATCACCACATCGTCGAGCAAAAATGACACAGAATCATTGGTATCTGTCCGCTCTACTCGCATGAAGGTGGAATTAGAAGTAAATCAAACTATATTGCCGTTCTATACCAATTTATTAAAATATTAGGCATACGTTGCCACCGTCTAGGTGGAGGTTAACAGTTGAAAGAATAAGTGCTCTGTTCTCTTGGGAACATCAAGACTCCAGATAAAGATTCGTGGATTTAAAATGCTAAAAAAAAACAAGTCGAATAAGCGTACGGATATGCGTACGGATATATATAATACGCGACGTGATATGATATCTTTAGGGGCATTTAATTAGCAGGAAGGAGACGCTGAATGTCGCGGAGGGAAAAGTTGAATTAAAGCGGATGGAATCTTCCACATCGAGACAGAAGTTTTTGCGGATATGGATGTAATAGCGCCGAATCCAGTGGAGTTGAATTTAGTTCTTGATACTTTTACTTTGAAATCTAATTAATACTGAATTAGAGATTCCTTGTTGGATAGTACTGCTTTTAGTAGCGTTATCCAGGTTTCATTTCTCGTTTAATTTCCACATCCCGTAATTCCCTCTAAAAAGTTGACAACTCTACTTTTATATCTATATCTACGAAATGCCCTGCAAGCCACCTCAAGGGTGTGCGGCATGGGGTGCATCCACACCAGGAACAATGCCACAACAAACAAAAAAAACTTTTAATGGTCTTTGAAATAAATCAGTGAGACGCAGATAAGTAGCATGAGCACATGATGAACGTCTTCGATTCTAGATTTTATTCGCGTCTTAAACAGACTCAATGACGATAGTCATCGAGGGAAATGTGAATGGGAAGAACGGTAAAGTGAGAAAGAGAAAAGACGTGAGAAAATTGAAGCATGTACCGTAGGATGCAAAAGTGAAGAACTATTACAATATGAAGAGGTTAGCCAGTAGTAGAACTGAGCGCAGCGCAGCGTCGAAACGTTTTGGTGCTGTTACAAATGTATAAAGTGAGATCAGACAGTGCACCCAAAACTATAGCATTTTCAATAATAGAGATGTCCTCAGATTGCAGGATCATGTATAAAAATGTTGATTTGCATAACTAATGTACATGGGATGTGATATGCCCTTATAAACCAATAGATACACGTACATATTCATACAAAAGTATACATGTTTTTTAGCCGTGTTCAACCCGAGGGTTAGTTTTTGATAGGTGAGAGTAGAACTCACCCCGTAATAAGCCATCGGCGTGTGAAATTCACATATTCAGGGTAGGGGGGCCAAATTATTTCCCTGGGCTGCCTGCAATTCCCTCGGAAGTTTTTACACGCAGAAAATCGAATCGTGATGATTTTAGGTGGGGTTGTCCCTCAGCGCTCAACGGTCTTCCCACTAGGCCACAACATCCCCAAGTATGCATATATGCACATACAAAATATACAAGTAAACACCTGTACAAAATACATATATACTAATGTACAAAATGCATAAATACACATGTACAAAATACGTACACACAAATGTAAAAAATGTGTATTTACACATGTATAACATACATATGTACACATGTTCAAAAATATAAATATACATATATAATTATACATCGGACAATAGACGAGACTTATCATTTTCAATTCAGGTTTGTGCCAAAATTTTTACACAAGTAAGCTGACATGAACCTTTTAAACTGGTAAGTATTTTTTACATTAACAGTGTGGTCAGAGATATCATTCCAAATTCTCATAGCTGTATCTAAGGGTGATTGTTGTACTGAGTATGCTCTACATTCAAGTATTTTGAAGCGTCTTCGTACCTTAACAGAAATACTTAAGTTGAAAATTATTCTTTCACATAAAAACTCAGGAGCCTTGCTTGACAATAAACGGAACATAAATATAGAATTGTAATTTTTTTCGATCTTCAGTTTTAGCCATTCAATCTTTAAGTATTAAGAGGAAATGTATTCATGTAATGCCACTTTAAATATAAAATTAACTCCAGCTAATGATGATGTCAAGTAAATATCTCTGGCCTTGCAGATATAAAATTAAATGTTAAATGAAATAAAATTGGATGTTGCGTTTTAAGAAAGAGTATGGATTCGTGAGAAAACAGTGGAACGGACTGTCATATAGTAGATAAAGGGTTAACACGTGAGGGAAAATGTTGGGAAATCAGAATATTTTTTAAAAAAGCTAGGAAAAAAAGTCGGGATTTAAGGAAAAAGTGAATTGGCTGAAATGAACGTGAATGCATTTTTTGCGTTATCATCGAAAACCTGAATGAAACAAGTTACTGGAAACAACCAAAGGTCTCATATTCCTACCAAAAGTTCTGTTTTCGTTTAAGATGAAGAATAATTTTACTAAATACGTTCGGAAGAGAAATAAAGCATATTTTACGACATCAAGAAGTGTTTTAATGGAGAAAAGTTCTCAGAAAACGCGCGCAGCAGCATAATTCCAGAGTTGATCTTTTATCGATTGGCATTTACTGTTGAGCGATGGGTTCTCGCAGTTAGCTGAAAGAATCCAGCCCTCATGGCCTGCCAAACAATGCTGTATGCCCTCGACACTCGACTATTTTATGATTCAATGATGCGACAAGCCATGCATGATGATATGTAGTGGACATACTTGTCGGATTCAGTAGTTTTGATGCATGGATCGACCCCGTTCTCGCGCGGTGATTATAGAGGCGGCAGGGATGACAAGGCGCGCATTACTGATTTCTCTCCCATTACATTGTCGATAATTTTGCGGCAGTAATCAACTGATACTATATCAATCGACGTTTCATTGATACTTTATATAATTTTATTTTTTGCTATGAGTATTTGTTCCTGCCCATTCCGAAGTTTTTTAGATTTATAAAACACATTGCTCAAGTCTGGTTTGTATCAATCCAGATTGCCAACAAACGACGACTCTATTAATTAGGCTTGAAGAGTAAATAGCGTCATTGACTTGGCTAGAATCGGAGAAATTATATTTAGTGTACTTGGACCTAGTGATTTTGTCAATAGATTATTAATGAATTATCAGCGCTGGATTTCCCACGTCCTTCTACTCAGAAGCATTGGTGGTAATTCCACTTGGCGGTACTGAAAGTGGAAATTTGTCCACTCTACAACTCTCTGACTCTGGTAGGTCACTTCACTTTGAACTCAAGCTATTTAAAAGACTTGGAATACCTCTGTATCTTCTCCGTTTACGTGCCTATCAGCGCGTTACGCTCGCCAGCAAGTATTTCGCTGGTGACATGAAAAATGAAAAAAAACTACATACATATGCATGAGGCAGGTTAAAAGTGCATATCTTCATCCTTTTGCCTCATTTTTTTAGTCCGAGCGAGCGAAATTAGCATATTTAACCCATTCCTCATGAATGTTTTTCGGCCGAAATGCGAGCAGCGATTTCGGGAGCTTTCCATTCTGGATTCACATTCCTGTCGTGTTCATCCAGACATTCACTCTTTAAATGGTTGCCCTGTGCTTGTATGTGTGGGATGTATACCTGGTAATAACAGGATGAATCCTTATCAGTGGTAATATACTTTATTTTGATAAGCGTGTCTATATTCTCAGCTTTAATGAAGGATTAAAGGAAAGAGGTTCACAGCATAGAACTCTATGGCAAAATCTTGATTAAAGTGGTGATGATTTTTATATAGTTTAACTACCAACTCTAGGCATTATAAACATACTATTGCCTTTGCTCTGTTCACCCCGAATTTAAATTAGTGTCACGTTAAAAGTCATTTTTTTCCATCACTCTTTTCTAACTACTCACTGTTTTTATTTTGCAAATTTAAGTTTTTATCTATTTATTTGCCTCTATTTACCTATTGTTGGAAATTCACAATTTAAAAAATAATTGAATCCAGCATCGATTCGGGATACGTATGCGTGCGTTGAGAGTCTCACAGCAGTTTCGCCGGCTCTCCTCCTGGCGTCCTCAGGTTAAGGAAGGTCCTTCACCTGATGAAGCCAGCAGGAGAGATGGCGAAACTGTCGTGAGAAAAACAGCAACCCGAAAGTATGCTGGTTTCAACTGGGCAAGCCCGCAAAAACATGAGATTGAAAATTTAAAATATAATTTTTCTGAATTAAGCACAACATTTCTAGACCAGTGAAAAATCTATTACGAAGCGTGGCACAGTATGGCGCGGAAAAATGGACTTAAGGGAAGAAGAAGAAAATAGTTTTAGGGAGTTTGAGATGGAGAAAGTAAGATGAGTGGAAAGGAGGACGAGCGATGAAGTGCTACAGTTAGTAGGAGCAGAAAGAAGATTTTATGAGGGAATTAGAAGCTAGAAGGTTTGTATAGAGCACGTAAAAGAGGGTAATGGCGTTTTGAAGGATGTGATATAGGGGAACATATTGTGTATGAGGGGGTAGGGAGAAGAAGAACGAGTAGTTTGGATGGGATGTAGAAAGTATGAGGGAATGAGTAGTGACATCGCGTGGGATTGAGGGGTCGTGGGAAGAATTAAATGTTCATTTAGGCCTACCTTCACCTCAGATAACTAAATAAACTAACTACATGTTACTTGCAGCGGTTTTACTATTCTTGATTTCTCATTGGTCAAGATTCAAACTGTCGAGGCATCAGTTAGTGTGTAGTGTCAATTACCCAGTTATAGTGATTCTACCGGACATGGCCATTATCACATAGGTATGTATTTATTTCAAACGCTAATATTGGCTTGACGCATCTCCCCACTTAGTTCTCTAATCGGCTAACCTATTCATACTTATATATTTTTTATCTTTTGCGTCTCACACTAGTTACTCCATTGACTTCATTTCCATTGTGATTCTAACTATTTATTTTTCCTTGAGGGTCTCTTGTCTCAAGATTTGGCCTAGTAGGTGCTCCCGTCATATTTTAAAAGTTTTAAGCAGACTTTTTTTTCCACTCATCTCATCTCAGGACTTCTTCGTTTGTTACTCGATCCATGCATTTTATCTTCATCATTTTTCTGTAACACCACATGAATGAATGTATTTGAACGATTCCATTCTTAAATTTTCTTCTCTTTTGGCACGAAACTAAGTTTTTCCATACTTACTAACTTACAAGGAAGTAACAAAATATGTATTCAATGGAACATTCTTTTTTCTATTATTAAATCACATGATCTATTTATTTTTCGGTGTTTCAACAATTCTCACGACTCTCTACGTGTGCCCTATTTTTTCGCCATTTAGCTCTGGTTCTCTATTTCTTTGATGGGCTCATAACCTGTATAGCTTCTTGAAGTCCTCGTACGAGCAACGCCGACAAATTATTTCGACAAATCTTCGAGTTCTGGAAAGAGCGACCGAGGGGATAGAAGAAGCTTGGGCTTGTATCCTTTACTCGGTTAATTGTTTGTGCCTTTATCCGTCACTCTCTTAATCTTTTTTGTGCTCATTTCCCCAGATAACTTCCCTCGCCGAACGAGTCCTTCCTCGGTATCCTGAAAGCTACGCAGCCAGATCTACTCGAACGCTCTGTTGGCTGGTGTGTCGCTGGGATCTCAGGGATGAGTGGCAAACATTTTGGGAGGAATTCGATCAAAGGTATGGAATTTTTACTATCCTCCAAACTTTTCTCTTTATAGAATAATGAAGACAATCGTTTGATACTTGTGGAAGCTATTCATAGCATTCTATGTTATAAGGTACTCATGAGTACCTAATGGCAATGAAGTGAACTTGTTGGCAGTAAGAACATTTTGAAGTAACTAATATCGATGTATATATTGGAAGACTCCTACACGGAAAAAAATAGTGTATCAATTACAACCTAACATGTTTCATAGGACACTTTTCGATTAAAATTATTACATTTTCAATGAAAATAACCGTGCAATAGTTAAGATTGGTACCCAATTATTAAAAATTTCTGTAGTTAAGACTTGAAAACACGAAATAGTTGGCTAAAGTTACTGAATCGGCTCAATAGTCGTAAGAGTTTGATAATCTACACCAAGCTGCCAACAAGAAACATGATGGCTGATGAAGACAATCGTTGAAGGGAAGGTGAACGGGAGGAATGAAAAAGACAGGCCTCGAACGAGATGTATGGTAAAAGTGGTGAAGGATGTGAAAGAGAAAAATTGCATCAAAATGAAGTGATAAGCTGAGAGTTAAATGGAGTGGAGAGTTGCGTCAAACCAGTCTTAGGATTTTCAACCCATGAAAATGATGATCATGAAAAGTGCAACTCATCATCAAATTTCAGAAAATACCTAATTAAAACCCTGTTGTATTAATAATTACTTATTATCATTCACGTAATTTACTTTCAGCGCAGTGAAATCAGCCATAATACCAGATAGAAACTAAAAAAATGCATATTTTTCAGATACATTTCTACCTGCTCACTATAGAATATAATCCATTTGTCATTTTTATGCTCTGGTTCCTGGTTCCTATTTTTCGTCATCTATCCCACAGACACTCTATTTTCAGTTTTTTTCCTATCCCACCAGTCAATACCCTCTTAAATTTATCGAGTTTATGATTAAACTCGTATTCACTGCTTCAAGCTGATGAAAATAACGAAACGTACGTCTTTTGTGCTTACTATTGTGTAAAAGTCCCGCTCTACTCTCGGTCATCATATTCTGATCATTCCGTACCATCGATCTCCTTTTACTTCCCGCCACCTATACTCAGGTGTCTCACTCACCTCGAATCTATTTAGCTGCATCTTTATTCACGCGTGTCGTGTCGAAATGTACTCTCTTTTACTCGGTGGCATTATAAAGAAAAGATCTTGACCCAAGGAAAAGGCAAGCAACGGAGCCGACGACGTTGAAAAACGAATGATTGTAGCACCTTAGTTCCACCTAATTTCTTGTATGAGTCTTTTTGTTCATTTCACTTATTGGAGCCTCTCTTCGAATTTGCCGATTTATTTGGAATGGAAGTTCAATAATTGCAACAAATATGTTTAGTGCCATACTGAAGTTTTCTAAGGTTTCAGCGTGATAGATTTTAGTCACTAGAAATAAATGGTTTCCATTAGCCGGTACGCCCGTTGATAATTCAGCCGAGTTGATCTATTCAAGAGAGACAGTAGATGATTCACTACTTTTGTGCCTGTTGAATCCACTTCCACTTGCTCTGAGTAGGTAATCTGGGTTTCACCGGTACCCGTCATCATGGGCTCTAGGTAATCTTCAGAATATCTTCTTCCTTTAAGTTTCCTGGAATAAGGTACTTTCTCTGGGCTTCCAATCCCCTTTCCGCCTCATTTTCCATCCTTTGTAGTGGATCTAAGTCGAATTCACATGGGGCAGGGCCAGTGATGGCCTCAATTTCGCCCGTATAAGGGAGTTTATCTCTTTTTATCCGACCACCCCAAATGCCCGCCCCGTTCACCCGCCGGGAACAGCCTTACGATCCGTCTATCCACCTCACCCCTAAATCTTAGGCCGGTCCTCGTGGACCACCAACCTCTACCCTTCTGCTTTACGCAATGGACCCCTCACCGTCGTCTGTCAGTCTGCGTTCGATATGACATGCATCGCCTCGCGAATCACACGTGGTATGCATGAATTTGATGTATGAATACTGATGTACTTTACTAGTCTATATATATATATACCTATATGAGAATATTTGTATGTTTGTTTGTCTTTTATACAAATATACAGTTTTATTCCGTTCTTGCTGAAATTTTGCAGACTTACAGTACAAGAGAGAAAAAAATTGTTAGTGGACTTAGGGCCCTAAAATGCCCCAAAGAGGCGCCAAAGTGGGTTCTTGATGGTTGTAAAATATTCTTGTACTAGAATTTTTCACGTTTTAGAAAGATATTTACTACGAAGGCGCAAGACTTTTTTCTTTAGCTAAAATCACTAAATATCAATCAATTTTTAGTTTTCATTCTGTATTTGACGATAAAAACTTTAAAATTTCTTATAATTAATACCGATATTTTCTTTGGCCACAAGATTTTTGTGAATTGTGCATGTAATTAAGGACTTGTGTATTATTAAGGACTTTATAGCCGATGATTGACGATTTAGTGGATAATTAAATGGTTGAAATCTTTGCCTTCCAAGGCAAGGAATTTCTATTTATGTACATTCCACACACGTGTGTGTGTGGAATGTACATACATAGCGACGTTTCTCTGCCAATCTCCTAGATAGAATATGATGGTTATTCGAAATCGTTGTCAGCTGTCATTCAATTCAGTTTATGCTACTACAAATTCATGATAAATTGGGGAATGGATCGCACAATATAATTTTAACCTAGTCCAAGGATGTACACGCTGTGATAAGAATGGACTGAAAAATTAATTTCATAGCATAAACAAATTTTAAAAATAATAGTGGAATGGTTGTTTTAGACATTTCTTACCTGTAGTATTTGTTTTTACTTTATCGAGCACCAGCACCCTCGCGTGGCATTCGTTGTGATACCTGCAAATTTGATATGATAGGATATAGCGACACCTTGTGGCATGAGTGCCGTATGGGCTACACGGAATGACGCCCAGTTTAATTCGGCTTCGATATGCTCGCTTTTGCGCAATGCACCCAATTGCGATGTTCGGATGTCAGAACGGCCCCCGCATTGCACCCCCTCCGCCACTCCACCGTTCCCTCCGTCCGAGGGGCGGTAGGGTCTTTTCTGGGGCCCCACAGGAGTTTGGGGTGGAGCCACCCCCATCCCGGGGCGATCGGAAAATGAATAAAAAATCAGTCTCGTTGGCCAAATCACCGCCCGGCTCAACAACACGTGAGGAATGGGGAGGATCCGGGTGGTTTCATTTTGTTCCCTTCTTCTGGGGGGATGCAGGCCCGTTCCTCCCCCCACCCTTCCGCGAAAGAAGGGAAAAAAATTAAGCGAGTAACCTTCCGCAGTGGAAACCCTTTTGATGGGGAAACTTCTTTGCCCCGAGAAGACGTCATTCCACCCCTCCCGTCGCTCCCCAACCTCACCCCTCCACCTTCGTTATCATTTAATTTATCATCCCTGAATATTTTATTCTTTGCATTTTTTCCACCCCGCCTCCTGTCGGTGGCAAATGTTGCAAACGCCTCTAATGTCAGAAAAGGCTTGACTGCTCGAGAGTCCCACTACAACTGACGCGGCTTATTCTCGACGCCAAAAAGGTTGGTTTTTTTCTTCGAGAGAGCTCCGTGGAACGTTTTGAATGAATGTTAATTCTCATCCTTAATTATCGCGTCCGATGTTTTGTTTCTCAAACCTCTGCTGGGCCGAGGCTTCAGCTTGAGATTACTCTCAGGAATTTTTGCTCGGGATGTGACACGTTTCGCTAATGCTTCTTCAGTTTTTTTTCTTGATGCGGGATTTTTCGGAAGACATTTCGCCGAGTGCATGTTCCCTCTCTCGGTTACGCCATCTTATTGCGTGTGGTGCTGGAATGTCGGGGATTGTCTAAAGGATTACTTGGCGTCTGTGGGAGCGGTTGGTGCATGGATAGCCGCGGCAGCAGCGGTGCTCGGCAACGAGCGGGGGGGGGGGGGGGGGGGTTTAAAGGAGATTTTTCAAGGCAACCGACCAGGGGGACTGTGTTTACATCGTCGGGATTATCTCGAATAGGTAACCAAGGAGTCACGTGGTATAAACACAAATGGTTTGCAAATTTACTGTGTATGAATCGCTCATTACAAGACCATTAATTGTTTTCACTTGAGTCTTTCTCATCTATCTCGGCCTTAGAGCCCCCAGATGAGTTAAAGCACAAGTGTAAACAATGAATGAGGTTGCATGAGCTGTTTGGACACATCAAATTTGCGAAAAATTCGTGTTTATACCACGTGACTCCTTGGTTAACCATTCAAGATGATCCCGACCGTTCAAACACAACCCCCAAGGAGCTCATTGGGACACAATTAGTTGCTGAAAACCATGGCGGTGTTCCTTATTTTTAGTGGTGATTTTGCGCGGACCATCTGCTTTCAGAACATCTAAAATGCTGTTGAAAGTAACAACCTAAGTATTTTTTCAATTGCGAGAACCTTGATTATGATGTCGCTTAATCTACTCAAATTCGGCCATCGAAATGAAAAACCCTATTGAATTGATCTATTTGAAGCAAGATTTCATGTTCCGTGGAATGATTATAACTTATGATGTTTTCTTCTGCATTTAACTAAATGATAAAATTATTTTGAAGTACCATAGTCGAGTAGCGGCAAAATTGTCAATCCTGCCATTGAATCTAATGATAATTTATTTATATTGTTTAAGTTTTTCGTTTACGTTGAGGATATTTTGAGATACTCATAAATATTATCACTTGTTGCGTAAACTTATTGTTGTCTTAGAATTAATAAATGAAGTAGCCTTTGCCTACGAGATAGCTCAGTGTGTTTGGAACTTGAATATCAATGCCTAATACATTTCAGTACTAAATCAGAGCTAGAAATATTAGCTTGAAAGAGTTAAAGGAAAAATATATTATTATTTATGAATTTTCAGTTGCTAAATTGTTAGTTCAGTTGTTAATTGTTAGTAAATACAATTGTTAAGTAGTCAAGCAAAATACTTAATGAGCTCAAAGTTTTCCCCTACTTCTCTGAGTGTATCTTAGCAAAAATTTCCATGAAAATATAGTCAATCACTGCAGAACATCTGATGTAGAACAATATTTGTATGCCTTCACGGAAAATAGACGTTGCTACGATGGAAGTAATCGTTTTCTAATATATTTACACGTAGGATTACTTCTTCGAAAACACCGTTGGCATTATCTTACAATTGTATATTACTCGTAGGGTATTATAGATAGCCAAGTTTTTGTATCATAAATATTAAGTCAATGAAAATTATGAAAAATAATTGCTAATTCAATTGCTTTTAGCTACCATCTTCCTTGCAATCTTTTTATTTTGCCACTACTTCGTAAAAAATCATAATTGTGCTACTGGCATATCGATGTCACTCCTTTTTATATGTGCATCTAAATGGCTTCATTTTCCTCCTTCGTGCAATATTTGGAGATGGGATGCGTAACTCTTCCAAATGGAGTTTGTCACAAGGCAAAGGTCGCTGTCTCCTAAGACATGAGCGCCGTGAGAAATACTGATGATATGGAGTCGAGAGGTCACAGATGGGGCCCAGCAAGAGACTTCCTTTCGGGGGGGTCAAGGGGCGCCTCCTAAGGTCAAGTGACCTTGGGGGCCTGCCAGTGTGACCACTATAACAAGGCAGCTGCTAAATGGAAAAAGGAGGGAGTGGGAGTTCTAGAAGGTAATTCTGTAAAGTCAAATTTGAGATTTCAACGTCACAACTATACCCATATATGGAATAAATGTCATAGTTCGTAGGTCAATTCATGCTCCCTTGATAGCGACACGGTCGTCGTGGGTCATGGCAAGAGTTAGATAGGAGAGTGAGATAGTTGATGTCCACTTGTTTTTGTCGATTTTAATTGTTCCGAGAGAAAATGTATAGAGTATCGGAAGGTGTGGGAGCGAGCGAGAGAGTATCAGCAGATGCAGAACTTACGGATTCAGTTAAAATTGCGGATGGCCAAGTCTTGGTCTATTTAAAATAGGCATGAAATCTCTTATGAGGTGTCTTCTGATGGATATGCTATTAAGAGAAACCATACAAAGAGTAAGGTGATTAAATAATAGTATGAGGGTTGGAATAAATACTAAGGTGGGTAGGCTTAACCTAGTGCAGTTGGGAGTGTTCATTTATTCTGTGAGCTTTTTAATTTAAAATAGAAGAAGATTTTTATCGGCCAAAGAAAATTTGTGAAGAGGTGGGGGTGTAATGAGGATATCTAGGGATATACCCGTCAATGAAACATTAGTGTATGCTCTGGCATGGAACATAGCGGATGACAGTTCCAAACCCTTTTTTTGCTGATGAGAATGAGCGTAAATTGTAAATTTGGGTGTGGAGGAAGTGGAAAAGGTTCCATGGATGGAGAGTGACGCATAAGGAAAAGTGGAAATACAATTGGGTGGAGAGAAAATGAAGTTTGCTTCAGGCATTCAAAGTGACAACATAAGTATAGGGAGGAGCTTATAGTGCTGATGTTCATTGAGAATGGCGATGAGGAGGATAAAATTAAACAAGCTCGCTGGAGGGAGAAAGGGAATAGGATGTGGTGAATAGCATTGATGCGGAAAAAGATGTTTTAAAAGGGCTTAAAGTAGGGTATAGGTGGATTTCGAAGGATTCAGTTTTGCAATTGCGGTCTGAGATAACTATGGTAGGGAATTGGAGGCGGTTACTTACAATGGCCGGTAAAGTATTTACGATAGTGTGAAGATCTAGGGGTGTGTTTCGCACGACAATTAGACAAGCAAAATGTCCTCTCTGGGCTTGGCACGACGTCTCCGTTATTTTCTCCTGTATTTATCAATCAGTAGGCAATCATCGTTCGAAAGTTTAATTTCGTCATACCACGAAATTAAACATTCGTTTGACCCCAGTCTTATTTGATCTCTCCTTTCACCCGACCACACTTCATTCCGTCCTAAGGGTCTTACTTCACACGCAGAAACCCTTCCTCGCAACCATCCCCATTGTTACGCATTCCTCTTAATTTAAATTCTCTTTTGCTTTATTGGAAAATATCTCTCTGACCTAAACATTACCTCTGAAATAATATCTTTCCTAAGCTTACTTCTCAGACGCCCTTTCACTTTAGAAGCCAAATTGTAGTTACGTCGCAGAACAAGAGCAGTCTTTTCCTCATCACTTCGAGGGCTTCCTTGTGGACCATCAGTAATTAATTGCTCCCTAAGTATAGGATAAGAAGGGGTAATAACCTAGTTATCAAGGTTTTCGGTCTCAGTCTGGGGAAACCAGCACAACACTAGCTGAGTGTTTTCAAGGAGGTAAATAATGGTGGGAAGGTCCCATTGAATCGGACTGCTCTCCTCTTTCACCTTGATGCGTGACATACTCACAGCTTCCGTCTTACATTTTAGTGAGCTCCACCTTGAACGATCAAACGTGTCTTCAGGATTAAGACGTCGGTTGTATGATGTCTCAATGTCGAGTGCCAGTTAGAAAATTAAACCTTATTCATCAACTTCACCAACATCTGTACGTGTTCTACTCTTGTTACAAAGCCATCTATAGTGCTTGATTTTAGAGAGTACCTGGAGGAATTTTTAATATACTGCAGTCCTCCTCCGTTAAATTTTCGTACTCAAATAAATATAATTGAATAAAGATAAGATACATATGAATGAAATAGATAACATGAATTAAATGAATGAACATGAATGAAATACAGAACATGAATTAAATGAATGAACATGAATGAAATACAGAACACGATTGAAACACAGAACATTAAATTCAATTGAAATAAAAAAATTATTTTAAAGTTTTAAGACCATCCTCGTATCAGGCTTCCTTCCATTTAGTGGATATCTGCGTTTTGTGGTATGATTGGACTTTGCGCGGGAAGACAACGTCTGTTCACAGGAGTTTGAGGATAGCTTAGTTTTTACAAACCTTTACTCGATTTTCACATTAGTATTATCGAATCGTTTTACAGAAAAGACTCCTTTTTTCATATCTATATGGGTTTTCACGTCGAGAAGTACGCATATTTATATCTTAAAAATTGATAGAATATTCTAAATATTCGTGAGCAAAGTAATTCCGTATCTTGATTTCCGTATCCGTTCCGGGAATCCGCAGGGAAATTAAACAGGAGATAACAATTAATTTTCAAGACTGTAGAGATACTTAGGTTTTCCATGCCGTTAATGAAGTTACCAGAGTGTTTAAGTTCATTATATTTCACAAGAATTAATTCGTGAAAATTGCTTTTAATCCTTCCTATCCAAATGTTCACGATAAAGCCATTGGCAACAATCGCAAACAAGGTATTTCATGTCATAAGTTTCCTAGTTAAATCTCACTAAAACCCAAGAACTTCAAATAAATATTCATTCATTCATTCCCTCATTGCAAAAAAAGTTAGGAAATTCTCAATGCTGAAACCAAAGACTAAAATGAGTTTTACGGTATTTGAGCCAAAAATTTTACTTCAGAAGAGGCATGCATCCACTTGTAACTTCTATAGCTCCCCACAGGTGTCTCTTTATCGCCAAATTCTGGTACAGTTTTCATTGGTTTTTCGTGTACGTGAAACGTAAAGAGATGATGGATGCCCATCTCCCACCTACACGGTCTCACGTTACGCGCTGGATATGTCTTTTACTTCCGTTCTCCCACCCATGCGCCATGCACGTGTATTACTGCAGCATGCGCCATCTATTCACGCTACGGTAAGCGTCTCCCGTCACCCATTTACGCTGATTATATCCCAGCCTTCATGCTATATTCCGTCCTCATTTTCAATTAACTGCCAGCATACAAGACCTTTGCCGTATCCGAAAACCGAGTATGCTTCGGCAAAGCATTCTTGGTGATGACGTATTACTGACGCACAATAAAGCATGGTTGGGGAAGATTGCTTCTTATTCGGACAGTCTACGATAAGGAGCGACGTTAAGCAGTGTGGCAACATAAAAAACCACTAGGTATTGTGAAACACGATAGAGGGCAGCATCTATCAAATGTTTAGATCGGAAGAAAAAGAACGGTTATATGTATATTAACCTTTTCATTAATATGTAGATTAATAATTGTGCAAATGTAATATACGAAGTAAAAAAAATAGATACTACACACATTTATGAGTAGCCAACGGCTCCGCCATATTTTGTTATTCTAGTCAACAATGCTTCGAAGCCAACATGGAAGCGTGCTTCTGTGCTTTGGCTTCGTAACGTGCTTCCCACAGAGTGCTTCGCGTTTGGACGTACTTCGGGTGTTTCCGACGGTACCCCCCTCCACTTGCAAGCAAGCATTGTAGTATGTTTAGCGCTAGAAGAACACGTTTCGGACAGGAATCTTTTGCTGGAGCAAGTATCGTGTAAAACGGGCTTAGTATCATATTCACTAACAGCTTTCCTGTAGTACATTCTAGCCGTAAGCAGCACAGGGTGCAGTGAGTCAGTAAAACCCCTACCCCAGAGGAGCAAAAAAAAACCTGTTGAAAACTTGCTAAAAAATCACGTAGGCTTAACATTTCTCTGTAACTGTAAATAAACAGACTTTCTTTCCGTTTGAATAACTTATCTTTCTGTGCTTACCTACAACCTGAGTATTTGAGTTACATCTGGGGCATGGACTTTGGCATGATAAGTTATACATGCATCATGTAGGTTTTCCCAGAGTGATGGAACTGAATTTCTTCAAGGTCAAACTGAATTTCTTCATTTGAGCCTTGTTTGTCACATTTGTAGTGAATCATCTTGCAGTATGATTTCTTCAAATTAAAAATGAAACGTTTTTTTTAAATAATTATACTTGGAGTTTTTTTTTATTTGAAATAAAATTCCACTTTCAAAGTCCTTTTATTTTTTAATGTAAAAATATCTACATTCAATATACAAAAAGATTAATAATATTAATGTGACAAAATGTCCACGAATTACAAAATATATGGCACGGCACATATTGACCCTAGGTAGAGGTAGACCGCTTGAGCCTACTATCCAATCGAGGTAAAACCCCCAAAAAGATATTTCTGGCTACGCCCCTGAAGAGCACGCAATAGTCAATTTATTAAATCATATAACAGTCACTGCTACATTATAGCGCCTTTCCTCAGTTGTGTGATAAACTCATTCATCGTTGGTAATTTCAAAAACAAAAACAACTTTGATTCAGAGGATGTAGCAGTTTTTTGTTTTAATCAGTACTGTTAAGATAAATGTGACTAAAAGACTTTTATTACGCATTGTCGCAGTATTTAGCGGTTTACCAAAGCCTCAGATTTTCTTTCCAATAATCGTACGTAAATGGCAGTTGGTTTTCACGCGGGCACAGAACAACTTCCCAGGACAATATCATTTTGGCATTTTTGACGACGGGACGATACGATTACGCCAGAATTTCGCTTTTGCCCGAAATCTGCGGGGCATTTCGAGGACGGACATATATCCCCGTCCAATAATAAAAGGGCGTGAAAAAAGAAAGAGGAAAGGGTGCAAATGGATGTTGTATGAGAGGATAAAAGACCTTCGGTTTAGGAGACGCGGCGTGCGAACGGAATAAAGGAAATAACGCGGACGGCGGAGATAAATCAGCGGGGAAAAAATAAATGCCGAGTGGGGAGCGTTGAGTGCGACAATGAGCATGCGCGCGACGCTTTTCACGCTGCCACTCCCCCCCATTAGGCGGTTTTCCCGCTCTCTCCGTGGGCTAGAGACTACGCACTCGAGTTACCGCTCCCTCTATATGCCAAAAGGAAAAAAAATACAAGGGGAGATCTTTGGACCCGCTCCACGCATTCCAATTGACTCTGTTGGATATCCTGAAAAAGGACAGCGAATTCAGCGCGCGCAAAATGAATCATTCTTCCCGCGGAATCCCTAGCGTTGAGGCACTCGTTCTATCTGTCGCCTAAAGCTAGGCAAATGAATTTTAGGACCCGGTTTTCGAATTTATCCTTTGCCTAAAAACAATCACAAATGAGTTGTCTGTCGTGGTGGTAACACTTGGATTTTCTGAAAGACGGTGCGAGAGTAGGGAAAATTACTTGAAGAAAACTTACAGTTATTCTTTCTGTATTCGGAATAGTCAGAATGCAATCCACTCGTGGACGAGTCGAGATTTTGAGAACCTGTTACCAAAATCGTAAGTTAAGGTGGTTACGGATGTGGAGTGCATATATAAATAATGTAGGGCATGTTTGCATTATTGGAGAAAGTGCTCTTTAAGTACAACAATAAGTGATTCTAAAGAACTTGGGCTTATCGAGAGGCTGCTCTAGACAGTGCCATGATATGACCGTATGCAGCTGTGTATTGGGATGGCAACTTCATGGTCGTTACCTAATCCTTGCTGTGTTGATACTTCAGGGGAGGCTGTCGGTGAGGCAGTCGTCTTTCCCGGGGGATCGCGCTCTGAACGCAGCCATGTCCAATCAAAGGGGAGCAGTCGCATTTGAATAATGCATTGAGAGCAAGATCGGCCTTCGCTCTCGTCTTCCTCTCTTCGACATCTTGATCCTCCGCTCCTCTCAATGTCGACTATTTTCTCATCGTTTTATGACGTCGGTATTTCCGGCGACGAGGACCAGGGCTCGGGGATTTCTCAGCTCCCCCTCTTACGGGAGAGTTTTATTTATTCTCCCACTCCTCCGTCAAGTTGATTCGGAGAATTTCTAAAGAAACAAGTGCCGAGCAAATAGCGAGGAAAAGGGTGCGATTTCTCCCTCAAGTGTGGGCGGACTACGATGCTCCGATGTTAAACTTGCGGGACCTTTCCTTTTTTCGGGAAGAAAAAGAGGGAGCAGTGCTGCCCCCTTTTCCACTCTGCCCCCTCTCTCTCTCCTTTCTCTCTCTCTCACTTAATCAAACTCCCGCCTCCAGCCCTTGCCTCCACCCCGAGCCAGAGAGTATATCCCGAGAGCGAAACAAATTCTTTTCCAAGTGCAGCACACAACAAGGGGGTTGATTTGGCAACACAGGACGGGTGGCCATCGAAACGTTGTACGGGGTCTTCCCCGTCGCCCCCTTCCACGGGGGAAAAAATAGAGAAGGGCCTCTCGACGAAGATTCCCACGTAAAACTCTCGTCTTCCCCCCCTCCACCACCAGCCTGCAGACATCCCCGCGGCGTTGCCAAATTCGGGAAAAATAATTTCGAGGGTTGGATCAGAGACCCGGAGAACTACGGATACTTTCAAAAGTTACATTTTGTGCTTCAGGGCTGCAGTCCATTGACCACATGATTTGAGGTGGAGGACTGGTCTAGATGAAGCCGAATTCTTTCTCTGAGAGACATTTCGAGCTTGTGATTGGGTGTATGAGATGAAAATCAGAATCTTTTACCTCAGTGGCACTTAAATATCAAGCCTTATTCTTAATAAATTACCTCAGAATATTTTTTTTTCTAATTGACAAATGATTTCGGTGCTTACACCCGACGGATGCGTTTAGCTTTGGAATTCGTGCAATGGTGGGTGGCGTTACTTTCCCACGTTTCGCCCGCTTCAAGTGTATAAATGCCATGTACTATCCTGTAAAATTTGCCAGATGATGATACGCTGTATCGAAACCGGTCGCAATAAATCATATCCTGTGGACCAGCAAAGTATATTTTTTTCCCTTGTGTTCACTTTGGAATTCGTTTTCAACACTCATGGACCGTAACAAAACATTAGATATATCTTTCATTTGATATTAAAAGTTTTTTCTTTTTTCACGCCCCTTTGTTAAATTTTTTCAGGAAAGCGCAGCGATTTTGTAACTTAGAGATAAACTTCCAGGTCAAAGTTTGCTGACGCTGATCTTATATCCCGTATTCATTTTGTGATGTGTGGAGCGAGTGGTGCAAATTATCAAGGACACGAATTAATTTAAAATGAAGAAGCTAGTACATATGAGGTATAGCATATTTCAATGGCTGGTATTAAGTGCTCGTTTAATGGCTGCCGCGAATTTTCAAGTCCTTATGCACCGAAAGAACCAAAAGAAATACTTTATCTCCTTAGTTGAAAATTTAATTTTTCATGAATAAAATGCCAATTTCCGCAGACATTATGGCTAGAGTAATATCTAATAATAATAATTTAGTGCTATATAATTGTAACAAGGGAGCGTTTGTAAGCTGATTTATAGTTAACGTGAATATTGGGTGGGTTGCCGAAAGTGTCAGAACTTGCCGACTTAGAGACAGAGAAGAAGAAGGTATCGGGGTCTCATGCTTCTCCCGACTGACTCTCTATATCTGTGCTCCCAGCCGTCTGCACTCTCCTCTAGGGGTTTTTAGTCCTCATCGAATCCCTGTCATTGGTGGAAATCATACAATTGGGAGGAGGAACAGCAGCATTAGACCTCCTTTGAAAAAAATGTAGCAATAAATTCGGAAATATTAGTTTCTAATACAATTATTAAAGTAGAACCATCCTGTATGAGTCCTGAACTCTTCAACATTCGAGAGAAATACGAAAGTCCTTCAATATGTTGGATAATCTACACAATAGAGCTCATAATAAAATGTTACTTCGGAGAAAAATATTTCGCCACGAGAAATGTCACAAATAAATTCTCGATTTCTTCATTTATGATCTAGGGGGCTAAAAAATTATAGTAAAACTTCAAACGCTGCAAATTAGGGCATGGCGTTGGAATTAGGTCATAGTCGGAAGAATGACGTTCATAGTGTGGTAAAAAGTGCTTGGAAACTTAGGTCGTGTGCCGTTTTTCTGGAGTAACGGTCGGTTTGAAAATTGTTGGCACCTCTTCCACCCGTCAGTGCATTCTGCTTCCGTGGAACACGTCGGGAGAAAATTCAGTGCTTCCTCTGCGGAACGCCAGGAATTTCCTGCGTCCTTCTCCGGGAAACTCGGCAATTGCCCACGGGTTCAAACTCTTCTCATTAGAGGGGGATGCAGAGGCCTCGGCGCGGAAAAACCCTTGGATCCCTTCCTCCGACCCTTGCGCCTCACGGCCCTTCCCACCCTCACCTCTTCACCCTTAGGGTGGACTGTTTGCTCCTGCGAAGCTGTGGATATAACCCACCTCTGATCCACAGCAGGTGGATTGGATTGGAGGTGTTCCCGATACTTTTCCGGAGACAATAGGGTGTGAAGATACGAATTTTGAGACGGTTCATTGCCTCTTCTTCACACGGCTAAGAAAGTCAGAGCGCTGGTACTCGACAGGGTAAAGGTAACCCTTTTGTCTATGGAGTTCAATTCCAGTTGCAAGTTGCTCTTGGCCTATGGTCATGTCCGTAAATTAGTGTGTGCTAGTCTACTTACAATTTTCAAGGAATAGCTGTGTTTACGCAAGGCGAAATAGATAATATATTTTGTATAGACGTATTTTATTTTACCCAAATTCGTCGCTGTAAAGAGGTGAACAATTTACCTTTGCGAAATTCGATTCCTCAGCGCTAAATCCTCCCGGTTTTACAATTATTTTGATATCAACGGCATGGGTTTTTCATCGTATTTTGAAGGTAATTTTAGTATATTTTTCCAGTTTTTATGCTATATTTTTAATAGGATATTCATTTTTTAAACAAACCTTTGTCATCCACAAAAATTATGCGTTTGTTTTATTTCGACAAACTAAGTCTGCTGTGCAGCGGTAGAAAAGCAGTAGTTAGGTGTCATTTTCTTACTAATTCTGAAGTTTCCGACGATATGGAATGAAAGCAAAACATGATAACATGAAAAGAAAACACAAGCGAAATCCACAAAAATTTTTTGGATTTCGCTCGTGTTTTCTTTCCATTTTATCATGCAATTTTCTTTTTGATTAATATGTTTTATATTTTAACCGGAGAGAAAAAACGATTCGGTGATATCCAAATCAATCCGACTGACTTATTAACCAAAAAACCAAATATTGTACTTCGTTCTACACCAAGTTTTTGTTTTATCGCGTTTCTTAGATATGTCATTTATTAAAATGCCCTCTCAAGATATCGTAAGAATCTATGACTAGATGTGGTTGAGTTATGGGAGTTCCTCATTTTCCTTCCTCCTTAGTCATTCCTCCTTAGTCATTCCAATCTATGCCTTCTCTTGCGATATGTAGCGAATGACGTAAACTGCAATTGTATTGGCTGTCGATTGGGAAAATATAAATTTGCATGTTTCGATGTGGCAGAATATTCTCATTTCATTAAAAGTAAATATGGCCTATTTTGTCCAGTACATCTTTTTTGTTAAGCCTTCGCACCAAGTTTATCATGTCCACCGTTTATTCCATATTTAATTCATATTATTTTCATGTCTGCCTACGAAGAATTCACTTCTAGGATTCTCGTTGAAAGAAAACGAGTGAAATGGAAGTACAGATAGTTTCCTCACGCACACTGCCGGAGAGATGGACTGGTTGTTGGAGGACGATGTGGGGAAATGGGAGCTTGCAAGGAAATTGAGTGGAGGTCGGAGCGACTCATGCTCGTCAATTTGGGGAAACGAGCGCCAGAATTGGTTGTCCTCCTCGAGAGAAAAATAGGCAAGATAGGGCTTAAGAATGTCCGGATTGAAAGTTAAACGTACTGTGGAAAGCAAGTCTTGCGTGAGGTGGTGTTGGCAGAAGCAGCAGTGTCACGGGAGCATCGCTATCTGTGTCGTCTATGTCTTCGGAGGCGGAAATTGAAAGTATTTCGAGGCGAGATCGCTGCCGGATTGTGTTCCCCTCCACCTGACCAGGAGAATAGCGAGGGGAAATATGGGTGAGGATGATGAGGATCGTCGAGGGCCTCCCTTGAAAAGAAATCTTCCCGCCTCCTCCTTGGATTGCTCCAATTATACCCCCGTGATTCCACTCACCTCGTTTAAATGACGTCGCTTTTAGCGCTCCAACGCCCTTTGTTAAAGTTTAATCGGCGCTCGAAGCGCTGACGGTTGCTGCTGCTGTTTGCTCCCCGCCCGCCTACGCCCCCGGGCCAATCGTCCCTTCCGCCCCTTCACAACCCCGTCTCCATTATTTCCGTGACCCTGTCCCTCCCCCCTCTTTCCCCTTCGCGCCACTCAGCGTTGCTTGGTTACCGAAAGGACCAGACGAGCGAATGTTGTCTTCCGGTGAGCGTTCGTTAATGTGTTCGTTCGCCGGCTTCTATTTCGAAGTCTGACTTTCCGCTTTTGCGGTTTTGCGTAACGAGGAGCGAGAGTAAACTTGGTTTTTTTTATTGTTATATCCTTGGAAAGAAACCAGAGTCTCTTCATAGTCGGAGAAAGGAAAAAGGCATTTTATTTCACTCAAGTTCAAACAAGACTGGATTAACCAGTGGGCTAGCTGTATGAAGTAAGTTCACTCACTATGGGCGAACTAATGAGAAGTAATACGTTTACTCATTGCTGCTCTCCTTGAAGGGAGGAATTGTTCTCGTGAGAAATATGGCCCGAATATCATGTACGCTCTTAACTTCCCTTTAACTTACCTAGCCTACAGATTAGCCTAGCCCATACATTTCCGCCAGTAGCAAATCTTAGGAAATACAAGCGTAGAAATAAGGAACGAGTTTATCAGAACTTACATCTGGAGATTGTGTTTTTATGGCAGAGAAGCTTGGACGATGACAGCAGCGGAGAAGAAAAGGGAAAAGGGTGGAAGCATTTGAAATGTGGTGCTTCCGAAGAATGATGAAGATTAAATGGATCGACCGAGTGAGTAAAGAGGAAGTCCTAAGAACAGTGGGAGAAAAGAGAAACGCTAAGAAGGAGACGGGACAACTCAGTTATATCACGATACATCCGGAGCATGTGTTTTTATGGCAGAGAAGCTTGGACGATGACAGCAGCGGAGAAGAAAAGACTGGAATCATTTGAAATGTGGTGCTACCGTAGAATGATGAAGATAAAATGGATCGATCGAGTGACAAACGAAGAAGTCTTAATAAGAGTGGGAGAGAAGAGAAATCTACTGAAAACCTTAAAAAGAAGACGAGACAACTTAATATGCCACATCTTAAAACAAAATGGCCTGATGAAGACAATCGTCGAATGACAAGTGAATAGGAAAAATGGTGAAGGAAGGCCTCGTATGAGATATATAAAACAAGTGAAGATAGATGTGAAAGAGAAGAAATACGTAAATATGAAGAGATTAGCTGAGAGGTGCGTCAAGTGTATTTTTGACTGATGGTGAGCAAGCCTCAATTCATCTCTTCAGGCATCATAGCCCATTCGTCCATAGTATTCGCTCATCGTCGTTCTCTTACTCTTTAGCGATTAGAGATGAGATGCCTCAAAGAAACCAGCTGTGAGCGCAGCACCGGTCCAAGGAAGCAATCTAAGATGCGGACATAAATAAACGAGGCCGCCGGAGTTAAAGTGAAGTCAAGAGGCAGGCCGTCAGTGAAGACATGAACCCATGACGCACGTCTTTGCAAACACCTTCCTCTCTGAACGTTTTCATTCTCCGGCCTCTAATTCATTGTGACCTACTTCGTACTCTGTAGATACGGTATGTTTGTGCACATGCTCTAGTTCCTCTTTTTCTACATCCTTTCCACATGACAGAAGATATTTTTCCCGCACACTAACGGAGATAGAGCAAAGGCCTTTTCAGGGGCCAACAGTAGTCTGACATCATGTTAACAGTCCATCCACCATGGTATCTTCTTTCAATGTCATTCAAATCTTGGTGAAAACGTTCACCCTGTTCCTCGCTATAAAATCCAAGACAACACTCTGGAAAATAGTCTATGTGAGCATGTAGGAAGTGTATCTTCAAACTCATGCTACAAAGCAAAGCAAAGGGAGAAAGACAGACAGACAGAGTGATAGTATAGCAACAGGATTGGTAGGTGAATTATTGTTAAATGTAGTCGGTCGTGCGTGAAATATGCTACAAGGTAATTACCAACCCATGGATACTTGGGAAATACAGATCTACATCTACGTAATACCCCGCGAGCCACCATGAGGGTGTGTGGAGGGGGTGATGATCAACCAAACATACACTACTGACATGCAACTAGGATATGATGAATGATTTAAAGAATGCTTTTCCAACCAGTAATCACTTCTTTACTACGTACTGCTAACCATCTAGGATATACTATCAAAAGGAGGATCTACTTACTGCTGGAAAAACAAGCTTGAAAGTAAGGAAACAATTCATCAAAACTTACATCCTGAGTATGTTTCTTTACGGGCAGCGGGCATGGACGATGGAAATAGCACAGAAGTCAACGCTGGAAAAATTCGAAACGTGGTGCTTCAGAAGAATGATGAAGATTAAATTGCTTAACTGAGTGAGTGACGAGGAAGTCCTAAGAAGAGTGGGAGAAAAGAGAAGTCTTCTGAAAACTCTTAGAAGGAGACGGCACCACTTAATCAACCACATCATGAGACGTGATGGTCTGGTGAAGACAATCGACGTACAAATGAATGAGAAAAATGGAGAAGGAAGGCCATGAAATGTATGAAGATATATGAAGATGGGATATATGAAGATTGAATTTCTTAAGAATATGAAAGGTAAGAACTATGTCAGTATGAAAGGTTTGCTGGTTGATGAATCGAGTGGAGCTCATTGTCGTAACAATATTGGAACTGATGGCTGTTGATTATGGAGATTGAAATATTATTTGAGTAAAGTGAATGGAGGAATTATGTGCTCTTCTTTCTCTTGTTACGATACAGTTGTTTTTTTAATCTCAGTTGCCAAACGCGTACCATTTTCTTAACGCGCTTGCCGTAGTGACCTCTTAAGTATCAGTTTTTTTCTCTGATATTCTCTTTCATATTTTTTTTCCTCCCTGCCTTTCCAGTATCTTTTATCTTCGTAGCTTTACCCAATACTTATAATGCTCTTAATCCAAGTCGAAAACCATAACCACTGCTCTGCATTTGAACAATTTTTTTTATGTTTCCGTTTTGAATGCTCTTTTCCCCAAATGTTGGGGTGCTGATTCCAAATATGTTATCAGTTTTCTTCCATCACGTCCAGGTTAAAAAAAAATCAAAACAAAATTTTCATATTCACCCATTACCGATATAGACATTAATACCCTTCTATAACATCATTGTCATGCTTAAGAACGAGGTGTGTATTAGAATTATGTAATTATGTAATTGTAAACACAATGTACGTATATTTCTCAAGAACCACCAACGGTTGATATAATTGACATTATTTTACAGGCGGAAATTGTCTTCTTTTTGCATTTATTCAATAGGCATGAGAAGTACTTTCCCTTTTCAGGGGCCAACAGTAGTCTGCCATCATGTTAACAGTCCATCCACCATGGTATCTTCTTTTAATGTCTTTCAAATAGTGGTGAAAACGTTCACCCTGTTCCTCGCTATGAAATACAAGACAACACTCTGGAAAATAGTCTATGTGAACATCCAAACTTCAAACTCATGTAACAACCTAGTTTTCTGAAACTGTCCAGCATGGTGTTCACAACGATTTTGTAATCTGGACCCTTTCTTTTTCCTAGGAAGTGTTTTACAACATCTTTGTAGCTATGCCAGGCTTGTTTTTCTGTTTGGCTCATTGTATCCTCAAAATTGGGATCACACATAAATTTCCTGATCTGAGGTCCAGTAAAAACACCTGCTTTCAGCTTATCTAGGATCATTCTGTGATAAACACTACAAATGTACTTAAACCCCTCACTGCCCTTATCTTGTGCACGAACAAACTGGCTCATGATACCCAATTTTATGTGAAGGGGAGGGAGAAGAAGTTTTGTGGGTTCCACAAGGGGCACATGCATAGCATTCTTTGTTCCGGGTGTCAAGGATCCTCTGGTTGGACACTCCTGCCTTTCCCAGTGATTTTGGCTGTCTCACTATTCGCACAGGAAGCAAGGAATTTTTGTGTATCCCATTTGTAGTCCCAGTAAAAGGTTGAAAGCTTTGAAGTCACCACATAACTCCAGCCATGCTCGGAGTACTTCACACACTGCAATAAAAACTGCCAACTTTCATATGATTCTTTCAAAGTAATATAATAAGCAATCGGTACAGATCCAAGCACATTGCCGTTGTGGAGTAATTCACCTTTCAGGCGGGTTGCAGAAGAATCTTTGAAGAGCCTCCATTCAGAAGTAACATACTTCACACCAAGCCAGGATACAAGTTTAGGTATATCGTTGCAGAAGATCATAGACCTTCCTTCTGAAAATAAAGAAACTATTTCTTGTTCCCGGGATCTGTAACATGAAATTTTAGTGCCAGGTAACCATAAATGTCTGCCTTTCAGTACAGAAGCTAACGGTTCAGTACTTTCCTTTGGTAGGGCAAGATCACGTACCAAGTCATTCAATGCGGACTGACTAAATAAGTGTGGGGAATTGTCACTTATACTGGGTACAAAGTCGTCTGTATCTGATCCACTGATATCCGTTGTATCACTAACTTCCTTTTGAGGCGATGTACGGCTTGGAGATGGACGAGAAGGAATAGCTATGCTTTCGTCATGTTTGATTGGTCTCATTGCAGATCGCAAATGTGGATACAATATGTCATTTTTGTTCTTAGCACTGAAACCTTGCAGTTTAACCTGACATAAATAGCAGTCATCAGATAACACAAAAAGAAAAAACACGAGCCAAATCCACAAAAATTTCGCTTCCACTCCATATCGCCTGAATATTCAGAATTAGCAGTCATCAGTATGGTTTAATTGTTCCCTCCATACCATTGGAAGAGCAGAGTAAAATTTCTCTCTTTGTCCGTTCATCCACAATCTTAATACTTCCACACAAGTCTTACACACTTTCTGGGGTGCCCATGGTTTATTCTCATCGCCAAGCACAAGACAAAAATACGCGAGGTAGGCTTCTTTGACGAATGGTGTTATATTTAGTCTTTGTTTACACAACATGTACTTCCCACATATATAACAAAATGTGTTCGGGTCGTTTTAGCAGTCACGTGAAGACACTGCCGGAATACACAATTTGTCACTTCATGCAACCGTTGAGTTCAGCACACTGAATACAACACACCCGACGTTCACTCCTTAAGTGTAACCACCTCACCGCCTGTGAAAGAAAAAACTGTCGAATTACTATTTACAGATCACATACACCACACTCGACAAATGAATTACTGTTTCCAGACCACATAAAATGGTGTAAAATACTTTAACACTAGATACATTCCATGCCCTACTATTGTATATAAACGGGACATTTTAGGAAAATATATTCTTGATTATCTAAAAATGCTGACGTGATAGGAAAAACGGATTGCACAGTTCAACTCAGCGCAAAAATCCATTTAGGAACACGCATTCATTCGAAAACATCATTTTTGATACAGAGGAGTGTAATAATTTTTTTATTGCCCAAAAATGTTCCGAAGGCTTTTGAAGCTTTCGTCCACGAAAGGGTCCCATCTAATATTATTATTTACTCTCACTCTGGAATGACCGCAGGAATGCATTTCCTACTTCGTTCAGTCCTTTTGTAAACGCACGGGGTTCCTTTAATAGGCCTACGTTGTATGCTGAAAGATCTGAATTCGCCTCTTCTCTAATATAAGTAGTTTAGTGTTAAGAATAGGGAAGTTTGCTTCATAAAAAAAAAGAATTAATTTATTGCGACTCGTGCCTCAGCATTCATTTTACGCAAAACATTTGGATTGAGGAATCCCAGTTTATTAGACAATTAAATGTTAATTTTAAGTTGATTAGAAAAAAGTTCAGAAAAAAGCGGAATCTGCTGCCTTATTGCTGACGTAATACGTATATAATTTACATATATGGATGGTTTTCGGGAGTTTTTAAGTCCTTTAAGTTCTATAAGGTGAATTTGTAACAAATTCACCTTATAGAACTTAAAGGACCTAAACTCACGAAAAAACATCCATATATCTAAAAAAAAAAAGAGGTCTGGAATTCAACTTACCAATATATAATTTACGTTGCGGGCATAGAAAACATTCATATCCTAAACTTAACATTGTATTTCAGAGCCCCTCAGCTCTAGTGAATATGTTTAATGAATACTATCAAAGTTCTAAAAGTCTCCTTCGTTAAACATGGTATAAACAGTCATTTATAAGCTCCACGACATCCTGCTCGTAGAGTCCTCTGCTACTGCGAAACATGGCGTGAAGTTCACGCGATTATGGGCCAACTTCACGGTGCGCTTAGTAAAATGAATACTAGCGGTTTTTAAAGATATCAACAGAAGAAATACTTTCAAATAAAAATATAAGATAATCATAATAAATTAACTAAATGAATATACCTCAGATACTAGTTAATAAGCTTTAACAGAGTGCACCGTCTGCTTGGAAGCGTCTACAGCACCACCTTGTGGCAGGTTGAGGAAAGAGTGTCATGTCACACTTATAATTTACCGGCATGAGATAGTTTACCGTTGCGTTTTTGCGCAGTTTAATTTTTTCACTTTTAAATTGATGAGGATCAAAATACTTAAAGTCATTTTGAAATCGAACGGCTTAAATTATTCAATCAAAAGGTTATAAACTTTTAATAAAGTCAAAATTTAAAAAAATAATGGGAAACTTTTCTATAGGATCCGTTTTCTCCAGTGTAGAGAGTCTCATTCTTGCCTTGGACATTTTCTTGTGATTTATCTCCTCCACGAATTCCTCAGATTGATCCTGCTTATCCTTGTCCGACTCGCCCCTGGGAAGGCTGACCCCATCACGCCGCGGCCCGCCTTCATTTCCTCTGCCAACCCTTGACGCCACGTCATTTCCTCCCAGCGTGCGTTTATGAGCTTCGCCGGTATCAGCCATGCCTATCTGACGAAACTGCTCCGAGTCTCCGTCTGTACCGAGGTAGCGACATCCGACTCCATGAAAGGTTTCAGAAAAGGACCTCTACGTCCCAGAACGCGACTATATTCTTTAACGCCTTCATTTACGCTGCCCTCTCCTTTTTTTGGAGTAAATCATTTACGTGCCATGTACTTAAGGCTCAAACCACTATGTTGCCTTCAACCATTTTGCCTTTCCGTTATTGTTACCGTCGTCGTGCTTTCGTTTCCATAGCCTTAGTTTGTCTTTTTGGACCTCGCCTTTTTGTATACTCGTTGCTGTAACACGAAGCAATTATTGTCATATAAGTAGGTCGTATAACTTGAAGTACCACGTTATCTAAATGCCAGTTTAGTCTCAAATGTGTGACTTAATTAATAAAGTTCAAGATTTAATGACTAGTTTACTCATTGTAATAAAACACCGCTAGTGCGATAGTTGCCAATAACACCATCTAGTTTACTCATATTAATCACTAACATTCTGCAATTCCGCTATTGTTCTGAGAGACAATATAAGAACGGATGGCTCAGAACAGTCTTTGTAACTCTCAAATGAGCAGCATTCAGAATATTAAGCCATATCCGGCAAAATCCGGCATATGATTATAATATTCATTTAAATAGTGTTTAAATAGGGTAGTTTTTTGCATGCCATCATGGTAGTAAGTGATGTACAATGTATGCTTGGTGATGTTTTACCCCCTGCCACACACCCTTGCAGTGGTTTGCTGCCTATTGTGTAGTTGTAGATTAAAATTAAACTCCACAAGTTGTGTGGTCCACTTCCCACGTCCTACGCATTTCAGTAGGTATAATAAAATAAATGGAGAGCACAACTTGTGCAGATTAAATTTAAGCCACATTCAGTGTCCGTAACTCATGAAAGGCTTCGAAAGACTCTCGTGGATCTTTCAGTACGGCATCGTGAAAATGGCTCCACATACGCCCTCATCCGTGGTTGGGCAAATCGGAATTGTCCGCTTTCCCTCGGAAACTCACTTCCATTGTATTTAGTGATGAGCAATTGGCTCCTCTCTCTCTCTCTCTGCTCCTCTCCTTTCCTCGCCCACTTCCCGTTCACTTGCTTTGCGCTCCTCACCTCTCTCCTTCTCCCCAATTCACCCTACACACGGCTGCTCCATCCCCCATTCCCCCTTCACCCCTCCCTCCTCCACCCTCAACTGCCAAAGCTAACTCTCCCCACTTTCCACTCTTCCCATCAACCTTCACCACAGATTTACCACGCTATTTTTTCGGAGAGACAAACGAGTTATTTTATGCGAAGCTTTTCAGAGCTACCAAAATGATCTATTTGGTATCATCTCCGGTTTCAATGTTTAATATTTTCTTTTATATACTACAGTTTTAATTAGTAATAAATCGGTCATGTTAAAGTTAGATTCATATGGAGGATTACAAATACTTCTAAACTTCCACACAAGGATACACCTTCGATCATCATGGCGTTCTTCTTTACCTCCGCTTGCTTCGGACAATGGATAGATATCAGCTGAAGATCAATATGAAGAAGACTATGATATAAGTATACAAACACAGAGAAGAGACCAAAACTAACGTTAAACTAAGTAAAAAAATTGACGTCGACGAGTACTGTTACCTGTGCAGTAACCATCTATGGACGAAGTAAGAAAGAATTAATAGAATAGCCCAGGTGAAGAGGGAAGTCTACCAAAAGAAGAATCTACTTAGAGCTGGAAAAACAAGCGTAGAAGTAAGGGAACAGCTCATCAGAACGTATATCTGGAGCTTGTTTCTTACGGCAGTGAAAGATGGACGATGACAGCAGAGGAGAAGGCAGGGTGGAAGCATTCGAAATATGGTGCTACATAAGAATGGTGAAGATTAAATGTATCAACCGAGTAAGCAACGAGGTAGTCCTCAGAAGTGTTGGAGAAAAGAGAGGTATTATGAATACCCTAATAAAATGACGGAACAAATTAATCGGCCAAATCATGAGACATTATGGTCTGATGAAGACAATCGTTAAATGACAAGTGAACGGGAAGAATGGCAAAGGAAGGCCTCTTGTGAGGTATATGGAACGAGTGGTGAAGGATGTGAGAGAGAAGAAATACATAAATCTGAATAGATTAACTGTTAGGAAATTTCAGTGGACAGCTGCATCAAACCAATCTCAGTATTGCTGACAAATAATGATGGTGCTTCGTTTATCTCTTGATTCCATTTAAACTGCCAGTTCTTCTGTTTCCAACTTCTAGACGACGCTACCATTTATCTCCTCTACACCGAAAAAAAAGAATGACGCAGCGAGTAAGAATTGTACATGGCAACCAGCTTCATTGGATACTGGGGCGCCATTAAAGTAGTTGATTGAGACAGCCAGTATTTCAATATTCCTCCCTCTATCACCGTCTTCGCTATGCACTCTTTTTAACGGTTAGATTAACTCTCTCTGACATTTCCTGATTTCTTCAATGAGCTTCTTTTCTTCCCCTACATTTTCCAGCACTTTCTCGTTATCCTTCCTACTCTCCCACTTTATCTTCTCCACGCACACATCTCAAAAGTTGAGTTTTGCCATTCTCTCTCTTTAGAGATCACATTTCAGCTTCTTTCATCGCCACCTAGCAGATTATACTATTCTCCCGTCTGTTCTTAACGTTCATTCTCGATAATACTGCTATTTTTCTCTTATACTTATCGCTTATGCCTCTCTCCTTCGGAATCTACTGACACTGAACCTACAACGTACCTCCCTTTTTCGTCCAACAGACGCTTCATGAGGGTAAATTGCTGCATCAAATTCATTCCTAATTTTGAATCCAATTTGGCCTTCTTTGCCTAGGAAAATCTCATTTCTCTTTCCCTTAAAAGGATCCGTAAAGTATTAGGATATCCTGTTTTGACATTTGCGATTTTTTAGTAGAAGAGATACGTACATGTAGATTTAATCTCTGGGCCATTGGCAATATTTTTGCAAACTCATCTGGGAACTAATACATACGACGTCTGGTCAAAAAGTTCCTGGACAGTTTGAACTGCACGGAGATTATTTCTTTTATTTGAGGGCGACATTGTGTTATTTAAAATCCTAAAATGTCAACAGTATCGTCTCACTTTTAATTAATGGATATCTACTTTTGCTTCCAAGCTACAGCAGTTATTTTTTGTTTTTTCTTCCGCGGCGAATTGTCATCAAAACATCACTGAGCTGCACCTCTGCGGGAAACTTGTTTGACAGTGGCAGAATAGCTATAAGATCACGCAACCGACTGCCAATTGAAAGTAGCTCCTATCCTTGAACCAGACTCGTAACGCAGAGGTGGTTGACGCTGATTGGTCGACAACTGATTCGTACCCGACTACGGCTGGTGCGTGATATGACCTTGAAATAGACGCTCCAACCGGTGTTCTCCCAGTTCTGCTCCCGCGACATTCAGAAGAACCCGCGCTTCTTGCCACCGCACCTGATATAAAGACCCTGGAGGTCGTCGCACTAGGTATCGCCTCAAATTCTAATGGGTGGAGGACACACGGATATCTCGCTCTATTGGATGGACATCCCTCCTCTTCACATTAATGAGTGCTACCGCTCAGAATAACTTTTTTATTTTTGCATTCTCCCGCTTTTTTGAAATGACGCAAGCATTTCTATTTTTCCATCGCCTTTTTCTGCGGAAATGTAATCGGGAGATATCACCGCTGGCCTTTGTTTTCATCCTCCGGAAATGGACCGAGTTTTGACGATCGTGAATGAGCCCGAGGAATATTTTTTTGTGTGGATATTTTGCCCCGTGTCCGGTGAGCAATCGAAGCTTGGATCTGGTTCCGCATGTCATATTTTTATATGATATATCCCTTTAAATGGCTTCATTATTTTACAAATTTCTATCCAGCCATGATATGATTTTTTTAATTCACTGAAGATATGCATTAGGGTATTTACAGTGATGGAAATAATGATATTATTACTGGAAAATATTGCGGGAGGATAGAAAAATGCGAACGGCCTCTTTATACATTAGCCCAATGAATTGAAAACAACTTTTTGCTCATTTTCAAATAGTTTTGATGATTTAACTCTCGTAACGGACCTGTTTTTCGTGAGGATGAAGAGTATTTTCTGGTGACCACCAATAACCACCTGATAACTCATTCATTTTGATAATTTCTTAGCTAAAAATTACCTTATTTTTTATGAAAGTTTATTTTTCTTAGGAGACGTCAACCATTTGCTACATTTATTTGTCTAGTCTACTAGATGATTTTGGATGGTGGGGTTATAAATAAGGGGATGAATACATGTGGTTTGATTTCAATCAGTTTTTTCCTGAGCACGAGTGATGACAAAGAATGAGCTTCATATTTTAACCATTTTATCGCTAGCCCTTAGTAGCTCGGCTTTAAGATTGTCACGAATCAGAATGCCAGTAAGTTACCTGTATTAGGCTTGAAAATATTATCTAACCCTCACCCAGGTGCAGATCTTTTTGGATGTACACACTATACCATTAATATCTCAATATTTGGAAGTATGAGAGTGAGGTAATATATTTACAATTTCAACGTAGGGTTTTGTTTTCCTTCTTCATCATTCAATCACTCAGTGATTCAACCCGAAGGTTGGTTTTGATAGGTGATAGTAGAGCTCACCCCGTATTAAGCCAATGGCGTTGAAATTCACACATTCAAGGGAGGGGGGATAGTTCCTTTCCCTGGGCCATCTGCGATTTCCTACGAAGTTCTGACACGCAGAAAATCGAATCGCGAGGATTTTTAATGAGGTGTCCAGAAAGGCTCTTGGCCGGGATATGAACCTGGGACCCTACGGCCAATAGCCCAGTGCTCTATCCACTAGGCCACCACAACCTCCAAAGTCATGCGAATGTATTATTCGTCAAAATATCTCTGTTAATGTATTCAAGGGAATTTTTCAACCATTACTAACTCTAATTCCTACCAGATACCGTCCTTACGTGTAAATATATGAAATCGTGAGTGGACCATTAATTCGTATCTTGCCAAAGTGCAATTTTCGAAAATAACCGATCGTTATCCATTGAAAAAACTAAATGGTCATCTTTGTTTAGTGGCTTTAATGTAATAAATTGCTGTTTACTACTTTAGTACGTCGAAAAGTGGTGGGCCGAAACAGCTAAGTAAGAAAAAGGTAACTATGAACTCCCTAACTACTACCATGAATGGGCAGTTGGTTATGTCCGATATATTCCGATTTGCTAACAAAATGTTGTTCATGAGTATTCGTGGTGATTACTGCCATCTTTCCCATCATAGAAATTCTGTCGTGGGTAGAGCTGCTCCTCTTTGTTCTAACAGACGACTCTATATCCAGTTGATGAGAGAGTTTGCGTGTATTTTCCGCGAACGTACGTTAACGATATTGATTTTATATAGGTTTATTGCCATTGGATAAAATATACAGAGCTTCACAATTACCTGCTTACGAATGGGAGAATGCGATTACAATGAGGCCGAGTGCTATTTACTCGATAACCCTCTCTGCAGTCCCTTCGCCATTGAAAATGGAATATCTCTCATCCCTAAATATTTGAACTGATGCTCTGCTGTGCTTGGAGCACTAAGCGGAAATGCTGTACGCCAAAATAGCAGCATGAAAGCAAGGCGTCGTAGTCATTTCGCAGTGTCGTATTTGAATATTGTGTGGCATTGTTTCACTTCTTCTATTATGCAGCGTTTCAAAGCGCAAAGCGTTTCATTTTTAGAAGGCTCGCAATTGCGATGTTTCGCACGAGTACCCCAGGTTGAAGTATCGCAGTATTGGTCCCCGTTTGTTCAGAGCCAATGCATGTTGTTTCCGAGAATATGCTGCTACAGTATTTACGTCCCAATATTGGGAGAGGGATTAAACAGGTATCACTTGAAAAGGCCAAAAAAAAGAAAAAAAATGGTAATGGTAAGCAGTGGAAGAGAAGGGTTGTAGGCAAAACACTTGTGAAACAAACGCTTGAAGAAATGGAAGCATTCCTATCTGTTAAGCCCTGTTAAGTTAAGTTATCATGGCACTGTAGTGCATTATTAATGGTTTACAGCGCAATATTTAACGGCAACGGTAGACATAAAGTAATTGTCCCACGTCTTAATGGAATTCTTACCAAATACTCAATTACGTACTCTTATTACAACAACAACCCTCTTCCCTGACTGTTCCCTCTTGCTATATGAATAAAGCCGCTGTCTCTCCTTACAATTGGTTATGCACGCAAATTCTACGCTGAAGTAAAGTCAAGGCCTCTACTTTGCATTAGCACAGTTATTCCTCAGAAAATCACGTTCACACTCAAGGCATTCTATTCATCATGGGCATCAATCACATAGGAACTGCTCATTTTTTACCATACGGATTAAAAATTTACTTATGACACTAACTATCATTTTATTTCGAAAAATAAATGCAATACCACGAAATCACCAAAACATTTACGCCATAACAACAATGAGGATTTGATTGACACGGTAAATGTTTTTCTAAAAGTACTTATCTCACGGAAAACACCATGGTTTACGCTTTTTCAATTATAACCTTAAAATGAAGTGCGCGACGACTTATCACACTATATCTTTGTAACTTTGGCTGCATCAGCTGTACTTAATATCACCTGTACCTGTCGTCGTGCCGAGCATCAATTCGTACGTCACCGAAACAATTTTACAGTTCTTCATGCTAAATCCCAACTAATTCACTTCCTACCATTAATCCCACATTAAATCAACATCACAAATCTTTATGGAACTTTATTTGACATTTTCGAAGCCTTTGTCAGAGGAAAGTAACAAAATATGAGAGCATATCACGAGCCCATGCGTCAGCTTTATACATGGACATGGATAAATTATAATTTTGACATCACTCCACACTCAAATAAAACAGCGGAGGTATTAAATATGACTATAATACACAAATTTTTGCTCATAAATGCTGAACTACGCAGAAAACTTCAAGAAAAAAAAAGTACACTCCACACGAGAGCAGAGCTCACATTTAGCAATATTTGTACGAATTTTGCCATTTTGCTGTCACTGACACTGCCAAGGTTACAAAGTACCTCGGTATAACTCACTCAACCCTATTAACTTTAATGCATGACACTTTTTTGCTTGATTAACTGAAATTGAACTTTTTTGTGAGGTATGCTGACTCCGATGTCCCTTGAGAGATCACTTTCACAACTCGTGGCGAATACGCTTTAATAAATAAGAGATTGAGGACGCCTTGAATGTCTGACAAAGAATTCACGGGAAGCTAACGGAAAATAACTTCACTTCCAAAAAAATATGCTGGTAGAATATTTAATTAAAGAAAAACTTTGATTATACGCCGGAAAACGTTAGTCAATTGTTAATAAAACTGTGCGAGAGAAAACGAAGTAGAGAGCATCCAAAACAAACTGGCAACTCAGCGGCGTGACGTCACTGCCAAGATATAAAATACAGACTATAAAGAGACAGCTTTCTACCAAAAGGCGAATATACTCACGGCTGTAAACAATAACATTGGAAGCGAGGAAACACTTCATTATAACATAGATATGGAGGAGAACGCTTCTCTTCAAACGAGTCATGGATGATTACAGCCGCGGGCAAGACAAGACGACAAGCATAGAGAGAGGAAGAAAAGAGTATTCTGGCGAAAACTATAAAGAGAAGACGGTGCAACCTAATCAATGACATTTTGATATGTGATTTGATAAAGACAGTAATCGAGGGACAAATGAAAGAGAAAGGAATACCTCATATGGATGAGATGAAGCAAGAAGTAAAGCATGCTTAAGACAAGAAGAAAGCAAATATGCAGCGGCGTCGGAAGTGGGGGGCATTCGCCCCCCCCCCTCCCAGAATTTGCCCCGGGCCCTTGAGAAATGAGTCTTCATCAATAAAGATTAAATTTCACTGGTTTCTAGCTTGCCTTTTCCCTTCGTACGCATATTCTACTACCTTCATATGCAATTTTAGCGGAATTCTAGTCTCTACCCCCTCCTATCCGCAAAAAAATGCGGGCCCTTTTCATAGGAGCCGGGCCCTTTTCTTAAGACCCGAGCCCTTTTCCAGGCTGGCTCCTCCCAGGGAAAATAGTTCCGACGCCCCTGCAAATATGAGGGTTTCAGTAGATAGAAGAATCGAATGAAGTGCTGCGAGGATGAAATTTCGAAAGAAACTACAACGAACAAAGAAATCCATTCATCGGAGATATTGATGAGCAGCCCTATTAAAATTGTATTGACGGAGTGTGATTTTTTTACCACTAACCTATTTGTGTAATCTTTGCCTAATTGCATTTATCATCAACATTTCCCAACAATCCAGAGATTGGTTTGACGTAATACTCAACTCAGTTCTCCCTTAAGCTAATCTCTTCATATTTACATATTTCTTCGCTTTCTCATCCTTCATCACCTATTTTAAATATCTCGTCCGAAACCTGTCATTTACATTCTTCCCTTTCACTTTTCCCTCGGCGATTGTCTTCATCAGACCATCGTATCTTAAGATATGGTCGATTAAATTGTCCCGTATTCTTCTTAGGGTTTTAAGAAATCCTCTCCTTCCTACCACTCTCCTCAGGATTTCCTCGTTACTCAATCGGTCGATCAATTTAACCTTCATCATTCTTTTGTTGCACCACATTTTGTATGTTTCCAAACTTGACTTCTCCGCAGCTGTAATCGTCTATGCCTCACTGCCATATCGGAATATGCTCCAGATGTAAGTTATGATGAATTGTTTCCTCATGAATAACAAGTGAATTGATACACATTGAATGAGGTATTTCATACCTACTCTAATGAAGTGAGGAATCAAAAATTCCTTCTAAATTTTGGTGCTACAAGTACTTTCCTTTAATAGATTTATTGTATGTGTTCATTCATTGGGCTAATATTGAACTTAATTTGAACAGTTTTGTACGAGTTTAGGAATTTAAATAGCAGCATTTCTTAGGTGGTGATTTTAAACGATTGATTCCCTTGCTGTTTACCCCTAAATGTCTATCGAAGTCTTGCATGCTATTTTTATTTAGAGTGATGACGAAAAAATGAAGCTATCATTTTCATCTTTGAACCCTTATCTCGTATACACATACGCTTGCATACATTTGGATGTGGTTGTGGATCTGCCCCCAGATGTAGAAATGTTTTGAGTAATGCCATGCCGGTTGCTTTCAATGAAATGGAGAGGTTCTAAAGGGGAGTGAATTACCTTGCTGGTTAGGTGAATTCTCATCGATCTCTTGAATCCGGCTTCGCAGTAATAGTTTACTGAAAATTTTCTAATTTCCACGCATTAGGAACAAGTTTATTAGTATGTGGAAATTTTCATACTGGAAAAGTAACCCTCCATGAATAAATCATTTTTATATCACCTCCCAGTTTTTTTTACTAGAAGAATTGATGATTCCGTTTATGTAGGTGTTACAGATATTATTATTAGAGAACTCTCTTAAGTGTTCTTTTTCTAGTTTTTGACTCACGAGGGAATTGAAAGTGAAGGCATCAGTCATTAGTTTCACTATTCTCGTTTTCCAATATTTTATTCAGCCTTATGAATTATCATGGAAATAATTCAGAACGCCCCGCTTCTGCTGCCAAATATTTACCTTGGCGTGTCCTTTTCGGTAGAGAATATTGGTTGAAATAATTTATTAGATTCCCTTCGAGGTACTGATGAAATTATGTGTGGCCATTTAATCGTTTTTCTCCTACCGAGAAAGTAGGTATTACACACTGTTTAGAAAATTATAACCATGAATATATCCTGTTTTAATTATTATTCGGAGAAACAATGGCTAAAATATCATTAATCAAATTTCCAAATTCATCATCATATCGCTCAGTATGAATAATTTCTAATCATTATGTGTGAATACTATATCGGAGCAGACTATAAGGGTTTATTTTATTCATGCAGGTCTAATAATTAACGTATAGAGGAGAATTATTAACTGTGCTGTGTCACGTCATATGAGCCATTAATTAATCCTGTAAAGAGGCTGTTGGGAAAAGATTGGCCCCTTTTTTTGTAACCTTAAGAGGTAGTGTTACCACACGTTCAGTCTCTGAGTTGGCGTTGAAAATAATCGGCTCGGGGATGGTCCTAGGTTAGCGTAGCGAGGGTAGTCGTGTCGTAGTAGCAGTGTAGCGAGCCGCTGCAATAAATATGCTGATAAGTATTGTTGAAGGTTAACCTTAAAGGCACGTTTACACGTAGCAGTTGACTGCTATGATAGTCAACTGCTAACAGCAATTAAGCTCCACTCGCATGTGTAAATAGCAACTGCGATGCGAGTTCAGGTCGATAGTGGACACATGTCGAACACTATCGATCATAGTTCGAGCTATTAGCAAAGTTTAAGCCCGTCTACTTTCCAGAGGAAATATATCAAACACAATCGCAACAATCGCCAACGTAAAGATAAACACGACGGAATTTGGATATAATAACAAGGATATCCCTCCCCAAAATGGGAAATTGTACTCTTTAAAGAATGGGAACAAAAGATAATCGTCGATGGAATTAATAGCTTGATCAATTTAATGAAAATTTAAGCATCAATCACTATTAAAATAAAATGCTTTTTATTTGTTGTGACAACGCCTAAATAGCGGCTTTAAGCTGCATAGAAGTTGGTGCAGACGCATCATAACAGTAGCGACATAGATACATCGCGCATCTCGCAACTGTCATAGCAGTCAACTGCTACGAGTAAACGCCGCTTAAGCGTCATATCTCATGGCGTGATATTTTCGTGATATGCATTTCATTTAGTGGTGCGCTGACGTTTTTATTTTTGTATGATGCACTTAAGACTTAATGCCTTATTTGACGGCCCAGTCAGTTTGCGATAATTATAGCACTGCACCATCATACGCATCATTCGGGATAGGCAGTAGCATTGTAGGCTGGATAGGAGAATTTTCACATGAACACGCTCAAAGGCTCAAATGTTAGATGGTGTTAGCTCAGGCAAAGTAATATTTATATCGGGTGTTACCCAGGGAAGAGTGAAAGGCCCAGTTTTATTTCTTCTTTACGTAAATTACTAGAATACAGAAGTTAAATATAGCAAACTCCTTCTTTTTGCAGGTGATGCAGTAGTGTATAAAGAAATTAGGAATGAAGATGACATTCTTGAGCAAAGGATTTAGATGCGATTGATGATTCGTGTGACATTGGCAGTTAGAATTAAATTTGAAGAAATGCGCAGTAATGAACATTTGTAAAAAGAATTGCTTTCCTCTGAATATTTATTGCCTCAAAGAAAAGAAAATATTTAACGTAGATTTTATTAAATACTTAGGCGTCGTTAAATCGGAGCTGATTTGCTTACTAATGATTTTAGGCGTATAGAACCCTAGCGTAATGTGCTAGGTTTAATCAGATAAACAAAATTACAGAAATAGATCGTCCTACTGATAATATAATATCTCATTTATCCCGCGTACAATATGAGAGCACAATGGGCAGCATAGCAAAGGGTTAGGTAGGTAAAAAATAGTTGGAGTGGTCTGTGGTACATGAAGCGTGTTTAGGCCCTGCTAGCACATCCATGTTAGGGAAATACCGATAATAGATTCAGGAAAATGTTTTTCTAACCAGTAATCATTTCATTAATTTGTAGTTACTAATCACCTAGTGTAATCCATGAAGTAGTAGCACTGCATCACCTAGTTGCATGCAAGTAATGCATGTGTAGTGATCTTCACCCCTTGCCACTCACCCTCGGGTAGCTATCAGGGCATTACGTAGACGTAGACATCAAGCTCCTCCCCTCTACTCATGGGTCGGGTTGGTGTCGCCGTTAGAGTACTGACCTCTCACCGGGAGAGGCCAGGTTCGAATGCCGGCATACATTGTTCACAGGTAAGCTAGCCCATACTTGAGTATGTTCTGGATAGCATTCTAGTTGAGTACTCCGTCTGTCGGATGGGACGTTAAGCCGTGGTCCCCTTGGCGCCTTTCGGTAAGGGCAGGCTAACGCAGGCACTGGATTTCTCTTCACTCTTCCGGCTTTCCCTTCAATTTCCCTTATACCTTTCCTCCCGGTGTGAAGTGTCTTTTATTCCCAATGTCCTTCTTTCCTCGTACAATTAGGGATATTAATAGCTGTAAATATATCCAATCAACTAAATACGATTGTTTCAATGGATAGCATAGGTAGTTGAATGTTTGTATAAGGACTTTAAGTTAATCCAACTATCAGGATGTTATTGCATGCTTGATTTGATATTTTTATCTTTTTTGAATTGTAAACGTTAAAATTCAATATAACTACTAATCCTTTTTATGCATGATGTGTTATGCATGATTGTAGTGAATTCTCCCTCTGCCACATATATTTATGGTGGCATGTAGGCTATTATAGATATGTAGATGTAAGAATATAGCTTAGAGTTTGAGGCTTTATTTCTTGAAAATGGATGCGACTATTTTCATGCAAGGCGTGTCAGCGTATATCAGCGTGTAGATAATATTCTCGCTTGTAATGAACGTTGCGTATGGAAGCGTTATTTTGGCAATTTGTGATAATAGTATGTAACGCAAAGGTGGTCTGCTCAGCGCCTGGATTGTACTGCGTTGCCAATTTGGGCAATATCTTCGCCTAGCACTCGTTTTCCTAAAATTACAAAAGCGATATGAAATGTAAGTGTAATTTCGGGTGCAGGACGGTTTGAAAACACAAATGATGAAGCTCCTCCGCATTACGCGGAATGGAAGGCATCGCTTTACTGAATACATATATTTCCGATAGCTGTTTTCGGCGTCTTCTTCTCCAAGAAGTTTTGCGGCGAGGACCCCGATTGAAACGGACGACAGGCGATCGCAGCATCGTATCTCATGGTGATGGTTCGTTGAATTCCTCGGATGTCGGGCGTGCATTCAGTTCGCCTCCGGTTGGAAATATCGCCCCGCGGCGTAGCTCTACGCCATCGCCGAGGAATGCAGGGCGAGCGTGTGGACGAATGGGCTCTCGCGGAATTGGATTCCCTTCGGTTCCGTGACGGACCTCGACCGTCAGTCACCGTCAGTTGGCGGGTGGAGCATTCCCCACGCCTACATATTGCCTCGGACAGCTCGGAGGAATCGTTAGTTAGTTATTCATCTACATCTAACCCTGTAAGCCACCTCGAGGGTGTGTGGCAGGGGGTGAAGATCACCAAGCATGCACTAAGTTGGGAGTGATGACCGACAGCTGAGGTCATTTCTACCAAATAGGATAGGTGGGCAATTGAGTTATGGTAGGAATATTTCAAGTAATGGAGGAAATGTGGAGAGGAACCCGGCGTTTCATTAGCCTGCTCTTAACGACAGGGGCCAAGGCGACGTCCCATCCGACGGACGGAGTAGTGAACCTGAAATGCCCTCTGCTCAAGTACGGACCGTTTTGCCAATGAAAACTCCACCACTCGAATCTCGCCCGGCAATCAAACCCGGGCCCTCGGAGGAATGGGAGGCCAGTGCTCTAGCCACCACACGAACCTGATACCCTCGAAGAAATCATGGTGAAAGAGTTAGGTAAACTATATTTCCATGTAGCACTTCGTTTCCCCTTCCAAAATGCTTCCCTACAACTTACTGGTGGATGTGCGGAACTGGTAGCTCCACTTCATCAATATATTTCCACTTTACTCCTCGGTAAGGATCATATCTTGACTATTGCACTTACTTCTAGTTGTTTATGAGCCGTGAGAAACCTGTTACAGCCACATCAAGAAAGTCCATCCTTGTATCGGGCCTGTCCTCATGCTTACCAAAACTTCGATATTTTTAGTATTGGGCTTAGTAATTAGTGACAATGAGTGCATATATTTGAATGATTTTACCTTCAAAAATCAATTTGTGTGTAGGACGGCCTATATAAAATTACACTAACCCACGATCCGGTTATCTTGTTTTTTGATCACTATGTGAAACAAAACTTAAGGTTCAATTGACATTAATCTCCCAAAAATAACAATCGAAGTACTGTTTTTTGGGGATTCATTTAAAAGGCCAACTTTCAAAGTTAATTATCAATATGTGTTGGTTTTTCAAGGAAAACAAGAAATAAATATCTGTATTAATTAAAGGCAGAATGAATTCCACTTTTAAAATGTTTTTTTCAATACATTCCAATTAGCATGTACAATGTTTGTTTTAAGTTTGCTTCGATAGCCATATTGTGTGTACATGATCGCAGGAATAAATACAGAATATCTTCGCCATTACGGACCATTTTAAGATAGTATCATCAGGATTTATATTTTTTATCTACTAAGAAGTTAAGCTACATACTAGCATGTAGTAGGAGAGAAGAAGCCAAGACCAAATGTTAAACTAGAAATAAATAAAGCTTTTGAAGGTGAAAGAGTATTGTTATCTGGGTAGCCGAGTGCCCAGCGATGCATGAAGCAAGACAAAAAGACTAGAAAAGCCCAGACGAAGAGCACCTTCTACCATAAGAAGAATCTACCTACGGCTGGGAACACAAGCGTGGAAGTTTCTTTGTGGAAGTGCAGTATGGACGATAACAGCAGCAGAGGATTCAAAGCTTGAAACATTCAAAATGTGAAGTTACAGAAGAATACTGAAGATAAAATGGATCGACTAAGTGACTAATAAAGAAGTTTTGAGAGAAGTGGGAGAAAATGACAGTGTTTTGAAAGCCCTAAGAAGAAGACGAGAAAATTTAATGGGTTCATGAAGTCAATTGTCCAGGGACAAGTTTACTATGGAAAATGCCGACCGGTATGAGATGTATAGAGCAAGTAGTGCCATACAGTCATATACCCTTGTGGTGGCTCGCAGGATATTACGTAGATGTAGATGTAGTGCAGAATGTGAAAGAAAAGAATAAAGTACTAGAATAAAAAGAGTACCAAGTCGAGAACTGAACCAAACTAAAACTAGCGTTATTGACTTGTGACGATGAAATGAGTAGATGAAATGAGTATTAGCAGTCTGTAGTGTATGAAGCTTGTTTTAATATTACTAATATATGCAAGCTACGGAAACACAGATAAAAATATTTCGTGAAAATCACTTTATAACTTTGTAGACACTTGCCATGTAGTTGACTTTCATACATAACTTGTAATGTAGTAGTATCTTTGCAGCTCTTAGTAGTACGTCAGCAGTGCACGCATGATGATTGCCTCCTACCACACACCCTCGTGGTGACTCGCAGGGTATTACGTAGATGTAGATGTAGTTGAATGTTCACAGCATCTTATCTAAACTATTCCTGAGACATCCACGACATCAATTACTTATTGACTGCGACCTAAGGGTCGCCTGTTTGGATCGTTGCTCCCATCTGGGTCGGATTAGGGATCCTTCTTTCGCCTTGTCGTAATCGTTGCAATACTGCAACCCGTTTGAGAGGCGCAATGCTCCGCGTTCCAACCGTCCGAATGATTCGCTCTGGCGAACGAGGTTAGCAATTTGAAGCATATGCTAAGGGTAACATGGAGGGAAAATTTTCCCAACAAACGGAGAGCCGCCACTATCGCTCCGAGAGAAAATCGGCTTCCTTTGTGACGGTACATTATTTTGGGCCTTGGTCACCGTGAGTGAAGTTCAAACACGGTAAGATGATGGACTCATTGCCCGAGTATGTGACGGAATACCGGTAGCTTGCTTTCCCAGAGGTTTAATCACGCTGGCTTTCAGAATGGAGGCATATTATTCCTTGTATGCATTTTAAACGCTCTATTTAACTATCTCGTTCTCGCCGAACTTTCCTCCACATTCTTGGCCTTTCCTGCTTTTATCTTCTAGGGTTTCCTCCTCTCGCACACAGGCAAGGTCCTGGAATTCACCCGGTGTCCGCCTCTTCGCTCTCTTTGTCTCGTTCGAAAAGATGAAGAAGAGTATCTTCTTTAGTAATCATTTAGAGAGTAAATCACACTATTTAAAATGGATAAATAATCCGCCTAGAAACATTAATATAAAAAAATCAAAAGGCAACTAGCCGCAAGGAAAATGTAACATATTTTCCTAGTGCTTTGTCTTTGCGTTTTCATTTATTTATTCGTGTTTGCACATTCACAGCTTATTTGCGCTGTCATTATGAAACTGTCGCCATGATTGTTAAGTGCATTGAACATAAGTTTCTATACATATTATTTAAAAGGAAAGTCTATTTCATTGAGTTGCTCTGTTAAGTATTATAAATATCGTATTACATGCTTCACGAAATCCTTCCTTATGTTCAAAGAAATATTTAGTGGCAGCTCCCAAATGATTACTAAAGAACATAAACTTCTTCACTTTTTTAACGAGAGAAAGAGCGCGAAGAGGCGGACACCGGTGAATCCCAGGACCTTGCTAGTGTGCGAGAGAAGGAGGGAAGCCTAGAAGAAAATGGTAGGAAAGACGAAGAATGCGGAGGAAAGTTCGGCGAGAACGAGATAGTTAAATAGAGCATTTAAAATGCATAAAAGGAATAATATGCCTCCGTTCTGGATACCAGTGCGATTATGGCTCGGAGTAGGCAAGTTGCCGGTATACCGTCTCATACTCGGACGATGAGTCCATCACCTTACCGTGTTTGAACTTCCCTCACGGTGGCCGGGACCCGAGGATAAATTACCGCCAGAAAGGATGCCGATTTTCCCTCAGAGCGGTAGTGGCGAGACGCTCCATTTGTTGTGAAACTTTTCCCCCATAGTACGTTATGGCACGCCACCTCGCTGCCACGCACCCTCTTAGTGGTTCTCAGGGTATTACGTAGATTTAGGTTTAGATGTATATTACAACTGCTCTTCTCGATTCGGACGCCTTTTGGTGTTGTGTAGAAGAGGCTTGTAGAAGAGTCCGCCCCTGTCCTCCATGGCATGTATTCTCTCCGTTGTTACTGGCTTAAAAGTGGATGTTATTGTATATCATGTTGCCGGCAGAGGAGGAGAAAGAAAAACTTACATTACGGTGCATTGACTATGAATGATATCGAGTTGGGCACTATTTTCGTTTCGGTATGAATCAGTATGCCCCAAAAATGTCTACTTCTCCTTCCGTGACTTTATGAAATTTACCGACGTATTTGCTCGGTTAAGATTATTCCGTACTTGTTTATATGGAGAAGGTTTTAGAGAACATGCCCTTGATTTTGGACATTTTTAACTCTAAAATATCGCTTAAAATTAAATATATAGGTATTCTCAATATTCTGACAATAAGTAGTGATATTTGTGGCTGTTGAACCATTTTGTCTAGTAAGTGCACCGGTTAAGTATTTGATCTCAGAATCCTTAGTTTATGTCAATTTTCGCACATGCATGGTTTTTGTTCAAGACTATGATGGGTTCAGTCACCTTTTTAAGCTGATGGATAATGTTTCGGGACTCACTAAGTATTATATTTAAATACATCTAATATCTATAATATAATTACTACATGGAAACATGTTAGATATATTAGATACATTCAGAGTCCTGAAAAATATGCTTACAAGTGCACCAGTTTTCTAATTCGTTGTTGTGGGCACATGCTTATGGAATTGAGAATTTTTTGGGAGCGTATAATAGTTTAAAATTATAGCGAAATTTAATGTGTGGTAGGAAGTGGCGACAACTTCATATATAGATCATTTTTTTACACCGTGGTAAAAACTGTACTAAAGTGAATAATGCCCCTTGCTTTTTTCTTCTCCGCAAGCCATTGTCTCACCGCCACTGCCTCTTGGCTCTCCCTTGCTTTAATTGCAGGCATTGATTATCCCCTCCCTGTGCAGTGCAAATGACCTCGACCCACGAAGAATTTTTGTGTATGCGCATACTTATCTGAAGTTCCTAATTTCGCCCCTTTTTGCTGCTCTCCAGCCATCTTGTTCTGCAATCCGTCTCTCACTCTTTCCAGGCTATCAACCTTAACAATTCGCTACTCTGCATTGTTTCCACCGTACACTGCTGATTTCTTTTTTTAAGCTTTGCACGCAGCCCCCCTTCCGTGAGATTCATCTGTCGGCCCACTCCAGGTGAAGAGAACACTCATAATTGCAAGGGCTTGGGTGCCGCTATACCCATAGCCATTATCCTTGCCGGTATTCGCTGGACTCGTGACAATTCAGAGATTGTGTCTAAATACTTTAATCCTCTAGATCTGAGATCTCTCTCTGAGATTTTAGGTACTCGAGTTCTAGCAACAACTTTCATTCCTAATGTCGCCCATGGTTCCCTGAAAATCTTTTTCCTCCGCAGTATATGCAGTGTCGGTATTAAAGGGCTGAGAGTTTCAGCTTTTTGTTTTTTTTGCAAGCACTTTCTTAAGCCTTGAGTGCTTTTAAATCTTTTCATGAACGACAGATAGAGCCGGTTTATTTTATGTTAATGCCGTATAGGTACTTCAATGAATCACTTCAATTCAATGAATCAGTATTGTCATACGCTGTGTAGTTTCAAAGATTTTCGTGGCGTTGATTCGACGATCTCTGCATTTCTTCCGGATTCTCACCGCGTTGGCTTTAACCGACAGCAGTTTCGCTAATAGTACAGTCTGCATATTCATGTGGAATGTATGGTACACGGATTTTTGCCGTATTTGTATTGGCCATCTCGTTTAGGTACTGCTCTCCCATTTGTTGGTCGTCGAAGAACTCTCTTACACGTGTTGTGGAGGTGGTATCCGTCGTCTCTATTGAGATTCACAGAAATTTCTCTGTATGGCTTCTCTGATTAACCGAGGATAGTATCCATTACGATTCACGATTATTTGAGCTTCATCAAATAATATGCCATGCCCGGGTTCGCTGTATGCATGCTCGGCTATAGCCGACACTTCATGCTGCTTGTTCTTCCTTCGGTTTTCCTGCATCCGGACTATCATAGATCAGCAAATCTCACCGATGTAAGCTTTATCACATGAACATGGCACTCTATACACTCCTACACCGTACTAGTTCTGTGGAATCTTGCCCTTTGCCCCAGGCAGTGTATTTGCTGTCTTAGTCACGCAATTGAATCTTGTTACCACGTCGTATTTTCTCAGTAACCTCGCTATTTTCTCCATCGCGAAGATCTCATCCATTCGGCTGTCAAGCCACCGAGATTATACGGCCTACCAAAAATTCACAGGTATGAAGTACCTCTGAGGCCAATAGTGATCCAAATGGACTGACCGACTGTCCAAATATCAGGTCCAACTCCAGCTGCAAGTCGGGCAGGCATTCTCTTTCGTCAAGGACTCCACTCACTTCATTGAGACCCTGAAGGAAGTCACCGTCAGCAAAAACGATATCCGAGTTAGCTTCGATGTGGTGTTCCTTTTTACCAACCTTTTACCAGCACCAAAGCTCTCCAAATTTAGCTCTTTTTTTGGTTGCCTTATCTCCTTTAAATTTTCTGGATCCCATCAATACTATCTATCAATACTAATCATACTATCCCATCAATTTTATACCTGCAATACAATGCAGAATACTGTCACCTCATAATAATCTCATCAATACTATCAAAACTATTTAAGAATAGCTTTACTTCCACAGAGAAGAAAGTCACCCCCATTGACCGTGATTGAAGACCAGGGCCCTCAATTTCTGGACAGGTGCTTTAACCAGTCAAGATAGGAGTTTTAGGGCCTTTAGCGGGAGCCCGAATTTCGGGGGACATTTTTTCTCTCTGGGTATCTTGCTGGTGGAATCAGCGGATAAATCTATTTAGGAGTTTTGCGGATAGTTAGTAATCCTTGAATTTGGTATTTAGCTGATTAGTGCTGTAGTTTGCATTATTGCGTAAAAGAAATTTTTGTAAATGTTTTTTTTTAGGAAATTCATTCATAGTTAGTAAGGTGACCAGACGTCCCGCTTTTAGCGGGACAGTCCCGATTTTTAACAAGTTATCCCGCGTCCCGCGGGGTTTTAAGAAAGTCCCGATTTTTAGAAAGAATACACAACAAGCTAGGGAACGGCAGGAGAACGGGAAGGGAATATGCGGTTTTTGGCTTCCATGTAGCTATTTCACCAGGATATGAGTTTTATATTATTTTTGTGAATTTTATAATGTTAAACATTAATTATAAAAATAATTATTGAGAACTGATTATCAGGATCTGCTTATCACAGTTAACGCCTTGATCGCTATAATTCGATCACCATTGTATGGACTTAATGAACAGTAGCATTTTTGGGTATTGGCAGCGACGAAAACATTTTTTTGCGATTGTCACATTCACGGGCACATTATTGAGGAAACTCTTGTTTATCTCTCCTGTAGTTGAAAGAATATCCAGTTATGCATAGTCATAATGGTCATTCTTATTCTTAGCCGCAGAATGGTAATTGGGGAAATGTTTTCATGGTGCGAAATACCGGTGTCCATATGTTGTAAAGTTAATTATCACTAACGAATTAATGCAAGCCAGCAGCTGTACACATAAGGCCTCCCATCAGGCTGTTGTTAGCGAAGAAACGCTGGATAGCCATCGTCGAAAGTAGTTCGACAGGTCGATTGGATACAGGTTATACATGTCAGATTTGTAACATTGTAAACAGGTAATGCGTGTCATCATAAACAATTTGTATCTGCCAAACGCATAGGATATGATTTTCTTTTGTTGTATTGTGCTACCATCTAGTGGAATAAACGAGTAGCAGTGTAGTTGTTCCCGCCAAATGGAGTGTAACAGGTCACACTTATTTACCCCAAGTAGAATACAGACAGTGAAGGTCTGTTAGAGGGTAGTTATTTCAGCAAAAATATCGACAATACACACGGTTTAACACGTAGGGCAAGCTAAAATGTGCGCCATGAATGATTCAAAATTATAACTAGTGTATTCATGAATGTAACTAGTGTAATAACTAGTGTATTCCTGAATTTATGCATAAATGCAGGAAAATCCATTATAATCATTTTCTTTTTAAATGTTGATCAGGGTGTCCACTAAAGTCAAAATATAAAATTCAAGCATAATTCAAGATTTTCAAGGCTAAATTTATAAAAATTTCCAGGCTAATATATCGCGGTTCTTGTACGAGTCAAAAGTGATGTTTTTCAAGTTCTATGTAGAATATGGATTTTTTGTAGTTCAACCCATAGCATAATATAGATAAAGTAATTAAATAAGAAATAATTGATAAATTAAAGTAATCAAATATGTAGTTTTATTGGCAGTAAGAGACTCTCTTTATTGGTTGGGAAAGATAAACTACTTTTTGATTGAACACCCTCTTTCTAAATTAGCATTTCAATGAGAAATTACAACTTCTTCTACAAGAGGAACTTAAAGAACCCACTGGCTAAAGTCTTCAGCATTCAACCACTGTTCTTGGAATGATGATTTTCTAAGTTAATATTTTTTGCCATGCTTTTCTATTTTAAGTCTCAAAGCCTCAATTTTCTGTTCATTCAGAATCAGAATGTAACATTTTTGTACAGGTAGACTATATAGAAAAAAGTGAAATCATAACAATCTTTATTATCCTACACCATCTTTTTCTAACAAAAATTAATGTAATAAAAATCCTAATTCAAGTAAGCGCATCCTGAATATATCTAACAAACATCAGCAATTAGATTTCTCAAAAAATTATAGAAAAGTTTGTAAAAAATATATTGCAAAGCCTACCAGAGAGCCAACTCAGACACATCAAATGTGCAGTTAAAAGAAACATTATAAGTTCAATTTCATTAATAAAGGAATTATTTTCCAATTATTATTCAAATCCTTGAATGCTTTCAAATTCTTTTTTAGAAACAAAAAAAATTTAATGCGGTCAAGAGATCCCATTTATGGAATATCCGGGGATTCCATTTTTAAGACGAAAAAATTATTATAGAATATTTGAAGCTGCTAAACTAGTAATTTTGCAATGTCTTATTAACAATAACCTTTGAAATGAAATTTGAGAATTTTCTACTCATAAGAAGAGGTTGTGTAACTCTGATCTTGAAATGAAATTAGACTTTCTTCATGCTACTATAAACAAAATTTAAAAAAAAGTCTCGGATTTTCTCTCCATTGGCCGGGGTTTGCAAGAAAAAAGTAGAATGACATGTGGGGAGAATGTATTCTCCTAAATCAGGTAAGCCGACAATAGCAGAGTGGGGTGGTGGACTGTAGGTAATGAAGTTCGATTCTTATCGCTGTTTAAAATTTTTCTTTCAGCCATTGAATCAAAAAGTTTATCATCCTTCATTTCCAACCTTTTTGTGTGGATACTGACTTTTTTGTACTTCTATCGTTTAAACTACCTACATTTACAAATGCGTCACTCAAAAATACATTGTAAAGTTAACATAATTATAACACGATTTAATTCTGCAATAACATTTTCCAATCCTTTCACTAACGCCAAATTTTATTATTTTTTAAATATAAATTCACATGAAATTTCTGATAATCTACTTTTTTTAACTGCCTACTAGCATTACCCTAGGAATACAGCATAGCCTGTATTCCTAGGCAGTGTTAAGGATCGAACTCGCGACCTGCAGTACACTAGTCCTCATTTTTAGCAACTACCTACGCTATGATAGGGTCACGGGAATCTGGCGAATGTAGGCGACCCGCGTAACATTCGGCTTTATTTTTTTCTCGCGCATCCGGGCCTATGGGTAAAAAAGTCACGATGAGTATTTTTTTATTTAATTTTTGTGGCACGGAACAAATCCTCTCATTTCGTGACCAAGTTACACATTCTCTCCTTGTCAGTATCTACCATACGTACGTACATTCCATTCGCGGGGCGCATCGATCATTAAGCCGAGAAATTTAAAATCTCCGATCCGGATCTGAATTTTTACTGTCTTTGGATATGATTTCAGTAGCGAATGAAATGAAAGACCCGTGGATCCAACCCGACCATCCTTAATTTATTAATGGTACATTTGTAAATCTAATTTAAACAACAAAGGTATTATAAAGTGAGTATTCAGATGTACTGGTTTGAAATTGAAGATAATAACATTTTCGATGCAATGACTGAAAGAAAAATTAAACTGCGATACGGATCGAACTTCGCACAGTACATTACTGTCTGTAAAAAAAAGCAAGACACCCGAGTTTGAGGAGCTCTATCGTCTAAACGAAGCAATCAATTTCAATGCAACAAAAAGCATACGAGTGAGAGTTTATTTCTACGTTGGATCATTTACTTCAAAAAATCTTCGGCTCAAGAGTATTTCCTGTACTTAATTTTTTCTCAAAAAAGTACTCGTTTTTTGCGCGTAAAATCAAGTTGCCCAACTTTGAGCGCTTGGTATTCCCGTAGTTTTTGTTCCAAGAATTTGCGATTTTGATATAAGGAAGCCAAATCTATTAGTAACACTTTGCAGAAAACAAAGTGTTTATACCACTAAAATTGATGGATTTGTTGTAAACAACGCAAACCCCTGCTAACTTCGAAACCAATTGGTCAATTGAAAATTGATTGGTACTGTTGTATGCTGTACGATGAATGCAATGCTAACACTAATAACATTTACATTGAATATCACTAATAAGGACAATATCGCTTATTATTTATCTAGATATTTCTATGCGCTCTCGTTGTCCGCCTGATCCCGGCTAATGTAGGCTACCCGCGTGACATCCCACGTAATTTTTTACACGATACCGGGGTAATGGGGAAAAGTCATATTTCTTTATTTTACTTCTAGTTGCACGGGATCATTTTCATCTAATTTCGTGACCTGAGTTACACATCCTCTTCTTGTCAATATCTACCGCACCTACATTCCATTCACGGGGCACTTCGATCGCTAAGCCGCGAAAATTAAAAATCTACGACCCGGATCCATTTTATACCGTGTCTTTGGATCCGAATCCGGAACCGAGTAAAATGAAAGATCCGTGGATCTTTGGATCCAACGGATCCAATCCGGCCATCACTACACGTTAGGCATATGTTTGCGTATCATGGGCTTAGTCCGATGTGCATTGAATGAGAACAAAGGGCACTTGGCGTGACGCTGAAGGCATCTGTTCGGCAGTCGAACAGTTGAACGTCTCCGATCCACACAGCGCTGACGATACATTGAGCCTAACTACTTTTCCGTCGTTTATTTATTCATTCATACCAACGGCAAATCCATATCTTAAAGTCATCGTTATTTATCCTGTTTATAAAATAAGGATTTTTTGTCTTGAATTAAGAATTATTAAAATTCCCGACTAAGACCAGAAAATCAAGAATAATCCACGAACAATTCCCTGCACTGAAAATTCACGAATAATTCCCGATTTTCCAGGTTTTCCCGGTCAGTGGACACCCTGTTGATACTATAGGTGCACCCATGCAAGTAATGATTTTTTTGGGATACCTAATTAGTTTTGATAACTAATGTTTTTGTGCGTGGTTCATGAACGCTTTCCTACCCTCGGCCTACCAGGGTTGAAGCTTGCACAGGACTTGCGTGAAGCTTGCGTGAAACTCGCAGTGCAACATTGCAGCATGTGCAGTAGTCTGATTGCAGCCTGCTTGCTGCAAGCTTTAATCTTGCCGATGCAAGGGCTTGCTGCAAGCCTGCTATCCAATGACAAGCTTGCTGCAAGGTTGCAGCAAGCTTGCTTTGCTACTTGGGTACCAACTTACAGTGTTTTTAAGCAATATGTATTTAATTATTTATAACATAATTTTAAATTATTTTTTTAGATTTTTAACATAATGAGTTTGAAAAGAGGATGCAAATTCAACGATCATCTAAGAAGAGAATTTCCTTTTATTGAAAAAACCAAAAGCGATTACATTGTGAAATGTGAGAAATGTAATGGTGAATTTTCTATTTTGCACGGCGGGAGGAATGATATTTCAAAGCACTTGGAGACACATAAACATAAAAGATATTTAAATACTGCTGCATCTTCCTCCAAAATACAGGAATGTCTTAGAAAAACGACTTATGGAGATGAAGAAAAGGAACTAGCATTAGCAGAAGGACTTATGTCTTTTCATGCTATTAATCATAATCATTCATTCAGATCTATGGACTGTGCATCACAAGTTATTAAAAAGTTATTCGACAAAAAATTTGCCTGCGCTAGAACAAAATCCGAGGCAATTGTTTGTAACGTGCTTTCCCCATATTCATTTTCAGAATTGGAGAAAAATCTAGTAAAAATTAATTTTATATCCATATACTCTGATGCATCTAATATGAAGGATATAAAGTTATTTCCAACCATTATTAGATTTTTTGATTCGGAAACTGGAATAAACATTAAAATTTTAGATTTCGTTTCTTTGCCCGGCGAAACTTCTGAAATAATTTTTAGTTCCATTATTAATAGTTTGGAGAAAAACGATTTAAAACATAAAATGATTGCATATTGTGCAGACAACACGAACGCAAATTTTGGAGGAAAAGCGAGAAGAGGTACAAATAACATTTTTTATAAAGTAAACGAAAACCTTAATCAAAACATTATTGGTGTCGGTTGTGCAGCGCACATAATACATAATGCCGTTCAAACAGCTGCTGATTTGTTGCCCGTAGATGTGGAAAATATTGTTATTAAAATATATTCTTATTTCTACCCCCCCCCCCGTAAATGGTTGGTGTCCCGCTTCACGAATGTTAAAATCTGGTCACCTTATAGTTACTCGAGTTAGGTTGACATAAATTGAGTATCTATTTGCGCTGGATTATTTTTTGAGATTATTGGTTGATTTGACAACGTGGATTGGAACATGATGCTAAATGTTCTGAAAGAAATTGGAGTATCATACAATGACTGAAGAGTTATCCACAGCTTGTATAAAAACCAGGTGGCCATAATCAACTCAGGACCCAGCAGTACAGAAGCAAGCATAAAGAAAGGAGTGAGGCAAGGATGTGCGCTGTCTCCCGTATTATTCAATGTCTACATCGAGGAAGCCAACCGAGAAGTCAAAGAAAAGTCTCCGGGAGTGAGTCTCCACGGGGAGAAAATCAGCATGCTACGATTCGCCGATGACATAGCAGTCATGGCAGGAACGGAAGGAGATTTAAAGAAGACACTAGGAAATATGGAAAGAACAGTGACCAGGTATCATCTGAAGATCAATAAAAAGAATACTAAGATATTGGTATGCAGTAGGAAAAATGAATCCAGGATCAATGTTAAACTAGGAAAACAAAAATCGAGGAGGTTGATGAGTTCTGTTACCTGGGAAGCCGAGTAACCAGTGATGGACGAAGTAAAAGAGAAATTTCCAGTAGAAATGGCCAAGCATAAAGGGCCAGCAGAAGATTCTGCTTATAGATGCAAATACAAGCGTGGAAGTAAGTAAGCATTTCATTACAACATACATTTGGAGTATTCTACTATATGGCAGCGAAGTATGGACAATAACAGCAACAGAGAAGACCAGGCTGGAAGCATTTGAAATGTGGTGCTACCGAAGAATTATGTAGATAAAATGGACCGATCGAGTGACAAACGAAGAAGTCTTAAGAAGAGTGGGAGAGAGGAGATGCCTACTGGCAACCTTAAAAAGTCCAAAATCCTAGGATTGGTTTGACGCAGCCCTCCACTCGATACTTCTATTGGCCAATCTCTTCATATTGACGTAGCTCCTCTCTTTTACATCCTTCACAACTTGCTTCATATACCTCATACGAGGCCTGCCTTTTCCAATATTTCCGTTCACTTTTTCCTCAATGATTGCCTTCATCAGGCCATCGTATCTTAAGATGTGGCCTATTAAAATGTCCCGTATTCTTTTTAAGGTTGTCAGTAGGCATCTCTTCTCTCCCACTCTTCTTAAGACTTCTTCATGTATTACTTGATCGATCCATTTTATCTTCATAATTCTTCGGTAGCACCATATTTCAAATGCTTCCTTCACTTCTCTGCTGCTGTTATTGTCCATGCTTAGCTGCCATATAGTGCAATGCTCCAGATACATGTTCTAATGAAATGTTCCCTCACTTCCACGCTTGTATTTGCAGCTATAAGCAGCTATAATCTTCTTCTGGCCCCTTATGCTTGGTCATTTCTACTGGCAATTTCTCTTTTACTTCGTCCATCGCTGGTTACTCGGCTTCCCAGGTAGCAGAACTCTTCCACCTCCTCGATTTTTTGTTTTCCTAGCTTAACATTGGTCCTGGATTCCTTTCTTCTACTGCATACCAATACCTTAGTTTTCTTTTAATTGATATTAAGATGATATCTGGGATAGAAGATTAATATATCCTAAACGAGTTGGATTATCGCTCGGCAAGGACATCTACATCTACACGATACCCTGCAAGCCACCGCGATGGTGAGTGGCAGGGGGTGAAGATCGCCAAGAATGCACCAGGGTGTATGACTTTGAAAAATGAGGGTGAGTTAAGCTTCGATACATGTGTAGTACACACATTATGTACACGTGAGTGGGGTAAAATGTGGAGGGGCAACTGGGAGTGAGAGAAACGCGAATGAAGACGTAGGATGTATTAGGAGGCATGGTGTCTCTGGAGGGCAACAACTAAAGGGAGGAGGCAGGGGGTGTGTACAGGATCAAAATGGATATTACAGAGGACTTGAAGATAGAATAAAGACGTACAGGAACCATGAGGTTAGCTAATGAGGGAAGAGCGGGAGATGAATATGTAACCGGGGTATCCATTCGGATCCCGGTATCCCGGTATATCTCTGTTCCGAATGAATTAGGCTTGATCAAAGAGTTCAAAAAGGTGTTAGGATCATTAAAAGGTCTTACGATAGGTTAAGAAGTGTATCTGAATTAATACAAGAATTAGGGTGGGACTCATTATCAGATCGTAGGTTAAGTACATATTAAATGTATCACAGAAATCTAATAAGGATAGCGTTACTGAAGATGTTAGATATATATTACAAACCCCTACGTATCATGCTAGATTCGACCAGATAAATAAGATCAGAGAGGTAGATTTTCGTACTTATTCAAAGTATCATTTTTCCCCCGTACTACAATACATCGCAATAGGCAAAATAGCAAAGGGATCCGCAGGTGAAATATTGTTAGAGTAATGTGCAGTGCATGATACGAGTATTTACAACCAATCCCTTTATTACTATTTAGGTACTAACCGTATAGCTGCATTTTACCCTATTATATAACATGTTTCCATGTTGTAGCCTAGTTGCATGTCAATTGTGCATGTTTGGTCATCTTCACTCCCTGCCGCACACCCTCGCGGTGGCTTGCAGGGTATTGCGTAGATGTAGATTCAGATGGCTATATAATGGAATCGGATAATAATTTGAGTAATGCAGATCGAAATTTAGCTCAAGTAGTATTAATATAATTACTAGTAATAATCATTTGAGCGAACGTCTAGATTTTAAATATTGCGAGCCCTGTGACTGTAGTAGTTTAGTCACCATACTCTATGTGTTTTGGAGCAAAATAAAATAACTTATGGAAAAAAGAAAAAAAGATTAGGCATATACTTTTTACTGATTTTAGCTCATCGGAGGAGAATAATTGTTACCTAAAATAAGAAACTATTTTAATGGAATGTTTGCAATAGACGAGCGTTACACAAATTCTTTCAAGCTTACTGAAATTGCTTCCGAAAATTAGGAAATCAAATTTAATCTCGATATCGTAGTAATCTTTCAGGTTTCACTCGGTGTATGGCTAATTAATGTTGGCTGATTAGAGGAAAATGAATGAATGTTCTCCTTGCAAATGCATTTTTGATGGCAATACGCGTAGTTGTCCCACTATCCTAAATGAAAAAGAAAACCAAGCAGGCAGAGAAAAATATGCTGCCGTATTGTCTTTTACTCACTAGAACTCATGCCGAAGTCGCGTTGAAAACCAATAAATGTCAACGTGAAGTGGGGCATAGTGCCAAAACGTGAATGGAAATCTTTTATTCAATGGAAGAAAATATAAAACAACTAACGAGGGTCTGGTCAGTAGTACTTGTCCTGTTGAAAACGGGAGGTGGTACTGCCTTTTTCATGTCGCGAGGAATGTTAGTACCCACTTGTTCTCCATCAGCGTACTGAATGGAACTTTAATTTACTTCAGTTGGACTGCGGAAGAAAATAAATCCCACCAGCTATTATAGCTGTTATAACGTATTGCGCTTTCTCCGTTTGTGGACGGATGTACGAGAATGTAGATTTATTTGGCAGATAGAAGAGAGGCGTGAAAAATGTTTCCTCGCTGCTTTAGCACCCAGCCGGGAAAGTTGCTTAAGGTGTAGAGAACCAACCGTTGTTGTTCTTCCTAAATGCTACATCCCGGGCAGGAATTTAAGCAGCACTTGGGTCATTTAATTTAGCCGTCACGATCGCAAATTTATGTTACTGCTTTCACTACAGAGAAGCGTTTACCTTTGTGACCTTATTCCACATCCGATTTGCCATTTGTTTATAGTTCGCAGGGGTTTCGCCCAGGACTATGAGGGGCAAACCCTTATTCTAAAAAGTGTCCCGCGTTCTGTTTCTCTTTAAGCCCATGGGAAAAGTCCCTTTCGTAGAAACTGATAATTTTCGACGGCTGCATCTACATTTATGATTTAAATATATCCGATAAGCGCCGAAATGAAGCAGTTTGGGATATTTTCCCAAACTATTCATTTGCTTTCGCATCTGTTTCATTAACGATTTATTTTCCGAACCAGCACCATAAATTGCCTTAACTTCTCCTCTCTGCATTTACCTATTCATCAACATCAATGTTCACACAATTATGGCCGGTTTTCGTAATATTCCTGTCAAATCTACCTGCTATACTTCTTCTATCTTCCAACGTGTTGTTCCGAAACCCCATTACCCCATCCCTCTCCACCCTGTACACATCATTCTCCCCTCAATCACATCTGTCAGCTCTCCCTACCCTTCCAGTACTTCTTCCGTCTTACTTCATCCTTCGAATATCCCCTGGCACTATCATCTTACCTACCCTCGTCCAGCACTTATTCATTTGCCTCCCTGACCGTCACCATCCTTCACTAAATCCACATCTCAAAAGCCTCCGAACGAAGTTCGTACCCCTGTCTCTGAGACCATGTTTCTTCAACCGTGTAACCACACACTATACACTTACGTATTTGCTAATCTTTTCCATACGTCCCTTATTTTAAGTCCCTGTCTCATATCTCATATTTTGACTCCACCTATTCTAATGAAATTTTTTTCTACCTTATGTATAATTACACCTCATCATCATCATTAGTATTTCAATCCTAAGATTGGTTACTGCAGCCCTCGATTCTGCCAATTCAGTGTTAATTCCCTCACGCCCTGATATGTTTATTCTTTCACGCCCTTCTTTATTTGCTCAATGTACTTGTCCCTTGGTCCTTCTCGTGGAATCTTCCCTTTAATCTTCCCTTCTATTAATTTCTTACTAATTCATTGTGCCTCAAGTTTTGTCCAATCTATCTGGTTCTTCTCTGCCGTAGGGTTTTCCATAATTTCCTTTCTTCATCTGCTCTTCTGTACACCTCTTCGTTCCCCACTTTGTCCAATTCCACTTCATATCATTCAATAAGGTTTCTACATGTGTAAAGATCTCCAAATGTCCTGCTTGTCAGTGCAACTCCATGCCATTGCCACGTGTCTCTTTTAGTGCATTTTATCCCCCATCATTAGGGCTCAAGGTGTGTTAAAATTGCTGGATGACTTGGCTGAAGGCTTGTGACGGAAAAACGTTAATCTTAGTCTCTATAGACCAATTTTGACGAAGAATATTTTAAGTCACTGTCGAGGGTTAGTCCCCATGAATAAGGAGTAACGCTTAAGACAACCTTATTTTTCCCAGTTTTCCTCTTATTTTCATTTTCAGGACACTGCAATCTCTTTCTACGTGATTTTCGAGTTGCTTCTTATATGGGAACAATGTTTCAGTCATCCTGCTTTTATTATCATCTTCAATGGCATTCAAGCTTTATTGGCATATTCTTATTGTTTCCATCTCTGTCACCGTTTCTTCCATTGACTTCTTTGCAACGCTCGACTGATTTAGTGCTTAATCAAGTTACTAACGTCAATTTTCGTAGCTGAAATATTCGCGAAGCAGCCATGCATAAATCAAAGGTGGTCAAATTTCATTTTGAGAGATGTTCAAGAATGTGATTCATGGGACACCCGTGGATGGCATCGTTCTAGTTTCGCGCTATTTATGTGGAGAGGCGGAAAACTCTCCGTTTTGGGACTTGAGCATTTCAACCGTTCCACGAGACGCGCGTCAAAAAGGAAAGGAATCTCGTGAATGCAAAAATATTCCCCAGGCAGAGGGAGAGAGAGTATTAAGTCGGCAGGGCAGGGAGGCGTTTGGAGAGAAGGGTATGCAGAGGTTGAGATCGCCAGCAAAATGTTGGATGACTTGTGGTGCGTGCCCCAAATTAGTTTTGCAAATGAGAAAGCCGGCCCAAGAAGAGGAGCCCCTCCCTCCTCCTCGGAAAGACAACACCCGCTTCGCCGGGGCCAGGGTGCGAGGGTCCTTCCTCCCGGCCCTTCCGAGGGCCCGCAGGGGTTGCTTCGTCAAGATGGGGGACCCGGAAGGGGGGTGGGGGGTTTGGGTGACTCGTAGGGCGTGATCAGTGGAGACGGCGGTAAACTGTGCCACCCGAGAGTTGCCCCGCAAATTCAAACTCATTAAAAGGAGTCGATAAACCGCCTAATCCCGAATTCGGGGGCTGTTTAATTAATCCGGCGGTGCACACCTCCTTTCATCTGCATCCAACCCTGCATTAGGCATTTAAATGGTTTCCCCGGCTGTGGGCTGCCTTTAATGACGCCAAACTGCGTCCAATGAATAGGGATTAGATTTAGGGAGAAGAGTTAGGGGAAATACTTGCGTGAACCTTTTGGGTGCTTGAGAGTAAACTTGGACGTATGCAAAATAAGTTTTTGACAAATTTGCGCAAAAGTTATGCCGGGGAATAAAGTACTTTATTCACAATCATATGGGTAGAATTGCACTAAGTGTGAAGCTATATATTGTATGACTCCTAATGCTTTAGCATCACTTCTCTCTCGTGCAACTATGATGAAAAAAGTTCTTGATAAAAGGTCCGCTTGTAAAAATAGGTTTAAATTTGAATCCTTGATATATACGTTAACTTTTTCCAAAATGGTCCTCATCCGGGCAGTGTTTGCATTTAAGCATTTTTAAATGCAAGAAGCAACTGTTTTAATTTGATTTCCGTATGAATGAGCTTCGCTGTACTGTAAATTGTTATTTATGGCTGGTTTTATTAGAGGAAATACAACATATTTTTTATTAAATGCTCACCAATACATGGCTTTAATTTCTTTGTGGACTGTACGGAATCGTAAACCAGTCTAGCTCATTCAGTGTTTTGAAATTCGTTTATAATAAGTAGAACAGTTGAAATTAACTGCGGAGATATTTTTTGGAATGGACAAAAATATATTGAGCGTATAATATAGAGTTTTAAAATAGAGTAAAAGCAATTCGAGGGAATTTTTATCGTGAAGAGTTGGAATTAAAAAAAAACGTTCGCGGAAGTGTTTTAATTTTTTTTAAACCTTTAACTCCATAGACTCTTTCTGATTATTTCACTTTTGTATTCTATTTGTGATTTATCTGAAAATGTACCCATTTATTTAAGTCTTACCATTTTAGTTTTAGAGTAGTTTGGAGTAGGTATATTTTCTATTGTTAACTTATTTCATACTTAGTACATGAATAGCTTAAAGCAAAAAGAAACTATTTATTAGTAACACTATCAATAGCAGTCGATTCTTATGCTGAGACTATAATGGCAATAATCCTTCCATTTACATCCGTATTTAGGGTATATTAACCCCTCAAATACTATAGATACTAACAATCTAGTTGCATGAGACACTTTAGTTGCTTGTTTGCATGTTAGTAGTGCATGCTTGGTGATCTTCACCCCCTGCCACACACCCTCGCGGTGGCTTGCAGGATAGCGTGTAGATGTAGATCATACTGCTTATATAAGATAGCTAAGGTAATCCCTGTGTCACTTGCAAAATATGTAAAGTGATGAGGAATAATTTATTAACGGTTTAATTATTATTATGGTATATTATTGGCTACCTTTGGCATAGGATTGGCGTGGTGGGGATTGTGTGGCTTCCCATTCCGAGATTCTGTTTTCGAATCCGTAGAATGGAAGAGATTTTTCATTGTTATGCCATTCCCTACCTGATCGCTGTGTGGGGTCACTCGAGTGCAGTACACTGTCCGTCGGATTCGACGCTATGCCGTAGTCTCATTGACACCTTTCATTAGAATCAGGCTGCCGCCGAAACCGGGTTTCTGTGCATCCTTCTTTTGCTCCCTAAAAGTATACATACTTCACCAAATTACCCACGTATGGCCTAAAAAACCTTATATGACTTTAATGGCCTCCTTAGCTATTGGTACTTCCCCTGGACTACTCCAACTACTTGGCCGCCGATTTGCAATCAATACTTTCACAACTTGTACCTTTACTTCTTATATTTGAATTGCTAGTATTGTTTAGTATTTCATTTTACTGAAGTAATAGCATTATTATTGTTGCTTCAGAAATGTGAAAACATCAAAAATGTGCCCAAAGTAGGCTTTATTTTTATGTTTTCTCAGGAGGCAGATATCCATTCGCATGAAATTTCCATTCTAATTGTTAAACATTCTTGTAACGTAACTAAACTATCAACGGATTTTGTTCAGTTTTATCACCTGAAGGATGGGTATGGCAGGGTGCAACGGTGTACTAATAAAATAATCAATACAATATCTACATGCTGAGGTAGTTAATGCGGCATCCAATTTTAGTAACTTCACCTATATTTCTTTACTTTTAAGTTTTACGAAATTAAAAATTTTTTTATCAGCGCTTAATATCCTCGGATCGTGAAATTTTTGCATTGACGCTGTGGACGAAGTTCTCTTTTTGGCAATAACCTTTCTCACGTGGTATGTTTTTGACATGCAAAGCTAATTCAGGCTGGTAATTGTCTTGATCGCATTTTATACGCATTAGAGATCATTTGAAATTCGTATATGCAATTGTATTTCTTATTTTCTTGTCTTGTTCCGTCACTTCACTGACAGTGCTATATGTTTTATTTAAAAATTGATTGCAGTTTTCTAGAGAGTCAATTTACATTTATCGCAGACATTACAACGATTTCCACTGGCGGGTGACCCCAAAATAATATTTGATCCACCATTCGCCTATCGCCTATGAACTCACACAATACGTCTGAATTATTTGATTTGGTAAACAACTTTAGTGGCTTGATTTTGGAGAAAATTGTAGACTAATGCGACCAGAATGGCAAACGGAGGAGAGGGAGAGGTGTTCAAAGACAGTGGCGAGGAATTCAATGGTTGCAAGATCGACATAGAGCAGGAGGTACTGTGAGGTTTCGAAATGATTTTTACAGTGGAGCAAATGGCAATTGAGATAGAAGCGATGAGGAAAAGGGCTTGCAGGTGTGAAGTGCATTATAAGTTATGGGGAGTTGAATACCTACTATTGCCCGCACCAAAAGTAGCTTAGTATAGCTTTGAGTAAGGATTAATATCTCAAAAACGGATGAGACTATATTCCTGCGAGGTGCATCAGCGTGAAGGCGATTTAGTTTCAATTTTAATGCTAGCAAAGGAAATGTTTTAATAATTATTTTGAGGAATGTTTTTGTAGCAATAATTAAATGTGCCCCGATTTGCATCGATTCACGGAGGGAGGGGTCACAACAATTTTTTTGGGGGGGAGGGTATTTACTTGGAACCAAAATCGCTATTTAGTGAACGAAATCGTTTGACGCAAATAAAAAATTAATTTTAGTGAAAAAATTAATCCTATAACCAGAGCCATTCACTCATAAGTTAAAAATTAAAATAAGCAAAAGGTGACGTCCACCAAATGAGCTGCGTTTAGGATATCTACGCCATCCACCTCCCGTCCTTGACTGTTTTGAGGAAAAGAGAGGGGAGTAGAGGTGGAGGCGGAAGGTATGCTCGCACAGATCCAGTTGCAACCACTTCCATTGGCAGAGTCAGCTGTGTCCCCCCATTGAGATGGAGAGAAGGAGCATCGCAGTGTCAGTTGTGATTCGACGAAGAGGATGACGTACAAGTCATTTGCACGCCCCATTGAGGTATCAATTGGAGCCGCATTGATGTATCATTGAAGCCTCAATGGCACGCCCACTTTTCTGAAATGGTGAAAACGTCAGCTTAGAACTCGAGGACTAATTGAAGGATCGAAGAGCGGAAAAATATAGGTCTTTTTAATTTGAAAATTCTATCAGATTCGTCCATAAAAATATGGTAGTAAATGACTCTATTCAATTTAATTCGATTTTCAAAAAATGGTTTTCTCCGTAAATAGACAACTTGGAGGCACACGAAAAGCATAGTGGTCTACCTTATAAAATTTGTATTGTGATTTACTAAAACTGAATATACAACAATATTTCATATCGAATTTTTTAATTTTTGGAAAACGAATGCCGGGCAAGACATGCTCATACTGGAAACGCCCTACAATGTAAGCACTGGGTAGGCCACCTTCATATTTCATGTTATTATTACAAAAATGCAAAATTGACGCTTCCATCCGCTACTTTCATTACAAGTGAAAATATTATCTACACGCTATGAAAATAGCCTCATCTGTTTCTGAGAAATATGTAAAGCCTCAAACTCAAAGCTATAAAATCTGCATATACATAATAGCCCACAAGTTACCATAAAATAGTGTGCCAGAGGATGAATTCCTATCAAACATGCATTACATATCATGCATAAAAAGTATTAGTAACTATATTCTAGTCTAAACTTCACAATTAAAAAAAAAGATAAAAATAGCAAAGCTATCATGCAAAAACAGGTTGGGTTGGGAGTTAGTTGGGTTAGCTTCAGGTCCTAAGACAAACATGCAACTACCTATGCTACCCATTGATACATTCGTATTTATCCTATTGGATATATTTTCACCTAATAATATTCCTAATTGTACGAGAAACATTTTGAAGGACATTTTGAATCTGTCAGTTCGGCAATCAATTTCTCTAATTTAATGATTACGGTCCAGCCTACCATAGTACCTAAGTTGGAGTTTGAAATATATTTTTAACGTCATCATTGAAAATACTCTCTTGGAATTTATTAAAGGGGTTAAGTCTAAATTTCAACATACGGTCTGACAATGATTCCCATTTTACTGAAATAATACACTTGCAATTTCCCACAAAATAAAAGTTTTTACTTCTACTCGGGTTTCAATGGTGATGCATCATCGTCACCGTCACCGTCGTGATTTATTTTTATTTTGTGGTAAATTGCACGTGCATTATTTCAGTCCTGTATTTCAGTAAAATAAAATTTGGGTAGAAGTAAAAACTTTTATGTCGTGGAAAATTGCCCGTGTATTATTTCAGTATGCTCAAATGCCACTTGATTTCGCGAGAATCCTCGAATTTTAGCTTCCCATTTTAGTTCATCTAATAGACTGGTTACGCTAATATAGTTATCATACTATATCTTGAAAAATCTTTTCGATCTTTGCTACACACCCTCCAGTTTATTATTTAAGCCTATTTCGTAAGGAATGCAAATACTGGCAGTGTATTTACTTTTGGTGCGGGCAATATTAGGCATGTTTGCTATAGATACTGCTCGTTACTGGCTGTTTAGTCATGAGGATGTTCTCCGATCTCTCAGGAATATTCAGAGGGCTTTATTTATGACGCAGGCGACCCATTAAAACATTGCGACCCTTTCCGCTGCGCTGTTAAGCATGAAATGGCAGAGGCGTGTGTGGCGCTATCATATATTTCAGCTGGTGAGCAGCTGAAGCGTCGGCTCTGGGAAGCGACGCCTGGAGGCTCTCAGCGAGACGCCTGATTCAGATGGGGGATATTGGAGAAGATATCGATGTTCTATTAATGAATGCAACACTTGACAACACTCCATCGCTTCTCGGATAAGCCCGTCATCAGGAATATCTGAGTTGCATGAAAATATTTGATTCATCGATTAAAAATAATGCCTCACCCAAATAAGAGTTGACGTTTTCGCTGTTGTGTAGCTCGTAGACGCCTCATTTTTCATGGAAATGTAGGTCATTAGTTTTCACCGATTATTCCATGATTCATATACTTCTCAAATCAATTTTCAGTGTCTAATGTCTCTCGTTCATTAAGATGTAATGGTAACATCATTTCTGCCACTGTGGAAGGGATGGTGAAGGTGTTTGAAGGAACTTTTTTGTTGCCAGCTGCTGAAAGATAAACTAGCTATCTCTTTTAGGATACGTAATGATGACGGAAATTAAAAAAAACTGTGATATAAACGGGGAGGGAGAAAAACTAAGACTACGTATAAAACGACACAAAGTTGCTAACGAGCAACTAAAGAAAGGGCTAAAAGGGGAAGGAAAACATGAGAGGCAAAGAGAGTATGAAAAAAGTAAAAGAATAAGTAGAGAAAACATGTAACCATTTCCGATGCCATCGCAATGAGTTCACATTGTCGACAAGTGAATAAGTAATTGAAAGGGATGAGGATGTGCTGTCATTTAAAATCAAGGCACTTTAGAAAAAAACTGTTTTTAATACAAGTGTCTGGGTTCGACAAAAATCCAATATCAGCCCGTGAGCTATATAAAATAACGGAATATGATTTGCTTCCAATATCCCCAGGAGAGATTTTCGATTTCATGAATACTGATCATAGAACTGTTTCCATTTTTTATCATACCGTTACTGTTGCATTTTTAGTTACATTATTAATTTCGCCTCGGTATACATATCAAAGCTCTTTCCGAGTAAATATAACCTAGCATTCAACTCTTAAATCTATCGATGTCCAAAGTCATAATGTATGTTGAGGATCGAAATCCTCAATATACAATATGAATCCTCAATCTGGTTTCTTTCTTTCCCTCATCGCACATAACTGTGTCTGTGAAATGTAGTGTCTGAATAAGAAATATTGGAAGACCCCTGTTATCCAATATTAAAAAAGGATTGAATGAACAGAAGAGATTTATACTCTTGCTCTTGGAAGGACGATGGAGGTGTGATTGAACTTAGCGCTTATACCGCTATATTATTTGACTATTTAAAATTCAGTTTTCCCTCTGTTTTGAGACTTTTTAGCCTAAATTTGTCGAAAAAATGTATTTCAATTAGATAAATGCATTTAATACACATCTCATCTCCCATAAGAGCATGTCACTGCTGCTACGCTAATCGTCCGCAAATTTCAGTACCTATATGTATAGTTGTTAATTATTGTTGAACGGTGAGGCATGATGAAGAACTTTATGTGAATACTTCTCATAATTGGTGTGGAAGTGTGGAAAAATAGTTAAAAGCATACGTCATTTTCCTCGGGATTTCTTTGTCATGTTTGCTTTATTGGGATCGCGAGAAAATGCATGTATATACTCCTATGTTAAGGTGTACGTAACGCGTATAACGAGAGGAAAGTAAGGGAAGGTAGGCCAGTATAATAAAAACGTGTTGCCTCTTTAACAATAATGTGAGCAATGGAGGTTATATTTTTTTTGTGTGACTTCTGTCTTGAATAACTATCTACGTATAGCTTTCAAACCACCATTCGGTTGAAATACCATTGATAGTTGGTGAATGGGAGAAATATATACTATCGGCAAGTCTTGTAAAGAGACGGTATGATAACTATATTATTGTAAACAGTCTATTAAATGCATTAAAATGGGAATCATTGTCAGATTGTTGGTTGAAATTTATACTTAATCTACTAAATAAATTCCAGTATAAAATTTTCACTGATGACGTTAAAAATATTTTTCGAACTCCAACTCACATAGGGGGGAACGTGGTGACCTAGTGGGTAGAGCGCTTGGCCTCTGATCGAAGAGTCCCTGGTTCAAATCCGTGTAAAGCCCCCGAACGGAAAATCCTCGGAGTTCGAGGTGGCCCAGGGAAAGGAACTGGCCCCCTACCCTGAATGTGTGAAATTCACACGCCTGTGGCTTCCTCTCTCTACCTTCACCTATGCAAACCAACCTTCGGGTCAAATCACTGAGTGAGTGAGTGAACTCACTATGGTAGACTGGACCATCATCATAAAATTAGAGAAATTGATTGCCGAACTGACAGATTGTAAATGTCCTTTTTTCCTCGTACAATAGGGGATATGAATAGCTGAAAATATAGCCAATAGCATAAATACGATTGTATTAAGGGATAGCATAGGTAGTTGCATGTTGGTATAAGGAATTTAAGCTAACCCAACTAACAGCATGATATTGCATGCTGGCTATGCTATTTTTATCTTTTTTAATTTATGAAGTTTCAACTAGTATACCTATTAGAACTAATCCTTTTTATGCGTGATATGTAAGGCATGTTTGGTGTGAATTCAGCCCCTGCAACACACCTTTATGGTGGCTATCAGGGTATTATGTAACTGTAGATATATTTGCTTTTAACTAGGGATGGGTCGATTCCACTTTTTTTCGGTTCCGGTTCAGTTCTTAACTTCGGTTCTCGGTTCCGATTCTCGGTTCCGGTTCTTAATTTACCACTTACTTTGCATTGCTCAATGGTAAGATAAGGTAATCAATAATCATTTTCAGAGACTGAATTAGAATAATTCGCGATTTTGAAGCATCTAAGTACACTATTTCACCAGGTTTTAATGTGAAGCCTCCACTTTCGGAGTGTGAGTAGGTTTCAAACTGGTTTTCGCGCCAATTATTTCGGTACCGATTATTTTTGGCCTCGGTTCCGGTTCCGGTTCTAAGCTCAAGAACCGGTGGAACCGAGAACCGAAGAACCGAACCGACCCATCCCTACTTTTAACATCTACATCCAAGTGATACCTGGCAAGCCACCGCAAGGGTTTGTGGCAGGGGGTGAAGATCACCAAGCATGCACTATTTACATGCAAGGTTTAAAGATTATCGCTTCTAAGTAGAGCAAGTATTTAGAAGTTAGAGCATGTATGGTTAAGGTTGGATGGCAGCCACCCTATACGCGGCGCCTGATTACGGTTGCATTCCGAATCTAATCCCCGCCCCAGAATCCGCTCCCGATGAATGCTCCGTACGCTGTATTAATTGGACGGCGGCGCATATAACATTCCTCGACCGTCCTTCTCCAGCGCACACCTTCCAACGACCCCGCCCGCCATATGCCCGCACAAAGCCACCCCTAGCACGTTGCCCCCCCCTGACCCTCCTTACAATCACGCGCTGAAGCCTCACTCTTCCTGTATCTCCTCCTCATCTCCCCATCTCCTCATCTCCGTCTCTCTTCGCCCCTATCCGCGCGACGATATGCAAATGTTTCATCTTGCATACCTTCCCGCATGCGTCGTCCTCTCCTCTTCAAAAGTTCTCAATTTCATCTACATAATACCCTGCCAGCCACCATAAAGGTGTGTGGCAGGGGTGAATTCACACCAAACATGCACCACATATCATGCATAAAAAGTATTAGTAATCATACACAAGCCAATGCTTCACAATTTAAAAAAGATTAAAACAGCAAAGCAAGCAAACAATATGATGCTGTTGATTGGGATAGCTTAAAGTCCTTATACCAGAATGGAACTCTCTTTGCTACCCATTGATACACTCGTATTTATGCTATTTGATATTTTTACAACTATTAATATCCCTAATTGTACGAGGAAAGAAGAACATTTTGAATCTATTTCCGCCGTTCCCAATACCTACCCCTATCGAATTGCTCACCTTTCCTAAGTGTTGAAAATGACCGTAGCTGTCGGTTGTTTCCCCGGAATAGCTACTACTAACGAGTGTGGAAATTGTAGACATTTAATCGTGTCCATGGCTCGAGTGACAGATGCGCCCAAATATCCCCGTGTCGCCCTTGTAGCCGGAACAAATGCGCGGTGGGAATGGGACGCTAGAGGGAGCATTGAACGAGTGTTGCAGAAGGGAGGACGGACAGTAAAGGTGCTAATATGCTGCATAGCGCTTGAGGAAATTAGAGCCTCTTCTTTCATTTGATTTTAATTATAACTCGTGAATATTTATGAAAGCGAATATAAACGTGCGTTGTGAATGGTATTTTTTAATATATATTTATTGTGCTGCGATTTTTATTGAAATTCTTTAGGTATTTCTTTCCATCAATATAATATATTTTCATTCCCTGCCAGAGAATTTTGCGTTTTTGCTCTCAAGATTTCTTCTTATTCACGTATTTTTGTGGAGATGGCGTCTGATATAATTAGTTTAATGAAGGGGAATTCTAATTGAATAGTATTAAATAATTATTCTTGCTCGAACATGTTAGGTGGGCTTAATCTTCATGCATTTATATTTCACTGCGAAAGTAAAAAAATGGTGAAATATTTTCGATACGAGGTAGTAGGGAGCCGATACTTGATGACAGAATCTGGACCTAACTTCAGAAGACCGCCCTGACGGCAATGATGCGACTTGCATCTTCTGCGTTGGACTGTTTTCTGACGATATGAGAGGAGAAATGTGAGTTCAGTGTATAATGTGCCAGATGTGGGCACACACAGAGGGGACGGGGAAGAAAAAGAAGCTTATGCGTGTGATTTCTGCAAATAATAACTTAAGCATCGTTTGGGAACATATATTTTATCTTCTTTTTCCTACTCTTATTGTTTTTTTGATAGTTTTATCATTTTTCTGTATTTTGAGTTCATTATTGTCTTTTTCTTACTTAAACATCATGAGTGTCCCACTAGCCCGTATTTAGGCACCTTTCTGAAATCATTCCATTTTGAAAAATTTTTGAAATCAGCTCATCTGAAAAAAGGTTGAACCCTTTAAGACTAAGACTTAAGATTAACATCTCAAAAAATAAACTAAGTTAACACAATAGACCTCAAAATTAAACATGTAGCCCAATTTTGGACCACCTCCTCAATGCATTAGTATATTAAGTTTAAGGCAGTTACGGTTAAATAAGAGAAATTTTGATTTTAAATGCTTTAATTTTTAAGCCGTCTAGCGTAGCTACCATACACACTTTCTATCGCTTTCACTTCCAAGGAAACGGGATGAATTAGGGTAAATGGCATAAGGTCTGCATTGAGACGAAGTTCAAATTCAAATTTTGCAGCATGTTAACTAATTTGATATTTCTCAGTAAAGCTGTTGTTGTCACGTCTATCCTTTGCATGATCCATCCTAGATGTCATGTTCTTGGAGAGGTTTAGCTATTATTTAATGGAAATTCCCCAAAAGGTGTAAGTAATTGCGTCAGTTAAAATTGGAAATGGGACGGAGCAGGGGTCATAGTGGGCATCTTTTCTTAAAATCATGAATCTCACCGCTCAATCAATGAGTAATGATGCAAAAAATAAGTGCATCGTTCAAATGTGAGATGAATTAATAAGCAACTTCGGCACATTGTAGATGAACGAGGGAAATAGTTTAGGTAATAGAAATTGGGCTTATTGCTAGACCAGATGCTTAGAAGTAAGCATGATAAAACAACGATGTAATTGGGATTTTATGATTTACCTCTGTTTGACTTTTCTCTATCGCTTACCTTGCGCACTGCTTTATGCGTCAATATTAGTCCATGGAATTAAATTCAGCTGGAGTGACAGCCAGATCCAAAGCACAAAAGAAGGAAGCAGAGCGACTTCCTTAAAGATTGACGCACGGTCAAGGTCTTCTCTCAGAGTGCTCTTCAAACAAAGGTTCCAGCGAAGAAGAGGAGCGATTAAGGCCGCCCTATTTTTTTATATTGAGGAGATGAAATTAAATGTTTACGGACTATCGAGTTGGAATTATTTGCAGCTAGAAATAGATGACTGTGAAGTGTGCGTTCCTGATTACCTTCGACAGTGAAATATGGCCTGACCTTTTCAAGCAGGCACGCGGCTTTTTTATTATTATACTGATTTTTAAATCCCAATATATGAAAATGGCTCATATCTGCCTATTTTCTAGACGGCCTTACTTTAATTTTCTCTTTCTAGATTATCTGAAGTTAAACCGTGAGATTTTGAATTTTCATTATGATTAGGCTCTAACTGCTGATGAGGATTCATGCAGATTCGTATTTTAGGCAGAATAATCCGTTAAGTCTCCATTATTTGAGGCCAAGTAGAATATGTAACAACTATCTTCCCTTTATAGGTTGGTGGTCGCCTGAGCGACCACCTCAATCCTGGCGGTATCTCTGATTTTTGGCATGAGTTTTCCTCAGCATACGTTTAATTGTGTTGCCTTGATGATCGATAGATGTTAGGTTCACCTTCTATTCATTAGAGTCACTCGTTCTCGGAAATGTGGTCGCTCAGTCAACCACTGAGCGTGTAGTGACCCGAGTAATTAAAAAACTCTAGGGACTTCTGCCCTATAAAGGGTTAATACATGACTCAATCAAGGGAACTTTAAAGCAAATATCGCGACGGGTGACTGAGATGCTAGAAATAATTAATTTACATACATTTGTTGGTGTCCGTGGTAAAATACTCAGTATGTGTATCTCAGAAATGGTATGAGGTAAGGCTATGCCGTGAACAGTATTACATTTCTACTACCTTAGAGGTTCCAAATAAACTTGTATCTTTAACTTAATGATCCGAGTACGATCCTCTCCGTCTACGATTAACGCGTTTCTTGTCTCTTCTTCTCCGGTTAGATTTCCGTTTCCATTCTTTTCTTTCATCTGCATATGTGGATTCACCTTTTTAAATTCAACTTTTTTATGCAATAATCATACTCCTAATACGGCCAATAGTATTATTTTTATCTAATCTTCATTTGTCATAATTTTTTAAAACAGGTCGCCCAAAATATTTCTTCCTCTGAAACGCCACCTTGCCCACCACCTTTCTCCTTTGAAGGACCTCAATCATATGTCAATCGCAATCCAAAATACTCCCAAAATAGAGAAAATTACTATTTACCTATTTTTCGTGCCCGCGGTGAATTAAAATCGGTGCCTTTTGTTTATTTGGTGATTTACAATTTAACTCTCATCACTGTGGCCAATATATATGCCACGCTGTAGTGCGACAATAGTTATGGAAAGAAATAAAATACATGGGAATGGAATTAAGTTTCTAGGACACCAAACTAGAAAAATTGGAGAAAATCCGTGTAAATTAAGAAAATATCCTGCAAATCTCCATTTCAGCTTCCAATGTCGCGATGTTTTGTGCATTAATGCTTGATAATAATTATAGTGTTTTCTGAATGGATATAAATTTTCTGTTTTCCATAGAATGTGGCAATGTTGAATATCATCATCGGTCAACAATCCTAGGATTGGTTTGACGCAGCTCTCCACTCGATTTTTCTATCGGCCAATCTTTTCATATTGTTCTCTTCTTCTACATTAATCTCTTCTTCATCTTCTACAATGTTAAATAAATAGTCTAAATTGACTTGAAACCTACATTATACTTCTATAAGATTCGTATAAAGTATATTTCTCTCTGAGAAAAAGGCGGCTTTCCTTCCTTTTCCTCGTACAATTAGGGTTATGAATAGCTGTATATATATCCAATATCATAAATGCTGGTGTATCAATGGGTATCATATGTAGTTTCATGTTTGTATAAGGACTTAAAGCTAACCCAACTAGCACATGTTAGTTGGGTTAGCTTACATTAAAATAGCAAAGCATGCTTGCTTTGCTATTTTCATATTTTTAAATCGTGAAGTTTAGACTAATATATTAATACAAATTCTATTTTATGCATGATATGTAGTGCATGTTTGGTGGGAATTCACCCTCTGCTGCACAACTTTATGGCGGCTTGCAGGATAACATGGTGATGTAGACTCTTTGGATTGATAGTTTTGCGAAACAGATGGAACTGACCTAATTATAAACCTTTGAGGCCGTTATTATACTTATTGAGTGTATGAAAAATATGAATTTATATAAGATACCTAATGCGCTGTTTATATAACCCTAATTCAATTTATGTACGACTTCCATAGCTGAAAATACAACTTTCGCGGTTAATTTTCATTCGGTTATGACAGACATTTTCATCGTTTTCTTTTTCCACGTATTTCATTGGTTCGTCCATTTTGCACCTAAACGGTGGGAGGTCCCATTCCTGTTTCATGCAAAAATTTGAACGGGAAGCGTTCGGGCCAAAAATTTGGATGGAGAAAAGGACGAAAATTGGACCTTGTGAGCATAAGATCCAGGGCGCCAGAGCGAGAGAGAGACCTTCAGCCCCTTCTCGCTCATTGTCCTTCGCCGGGTCACGACCGCGAACCATTGCGAGGCGGGGCTGCAGGGAGGGCCCCCTCCGCATGACGAATGGACCCCCTCCGTCCGCACAATGCCGACTTCGCTAATCCCTGCCTTCCTCGGTCCGGGCGCTGTAGAGGATCCTGCGGAGAGCGGTCAAACAGAGTCTTCTCTTCCCGCCATTGAAGAGGATCGCGTGAGAAATGAGGCTTTTAGGTATTAATTCCTCGCCGTGACGCGCGCAGTCACAGCATTTCAGAACACTTAAAGATTCCAACACTTTTCATCATATTTGGTCTACAATATTATACCGATGCTTCCAACTCCTTCCAAGTAGGTACTCTTTTGTGCATGTTTGATGTACGTTTTAACATTGCTAAGCCGCTACATGATAGGTAAATACAGAAAAATATACTTAGATGATTCCAACTGTAGTTCTCCTGATAGACTATTTACGCTACTATAGTGATCGAACAGTCTCTTTAAAAATCGTGCCGATATTCGCTGCACACGTTCAAGTTCATTATTTAAAGCTATTTCGTAAGGGTCCCATATACTGTCAGGGTATTTCAAATGAGGTCTAACGAGAGAAAAGTAGTTGATTTCGCGTACATGATCATCACATTTCCCAGTACGCTTTTGATGAATCCCCGTTTACGATTAATTTGGCCCATTATTTCAGTAATTTTTTTACTCCAAGAAGAATATTACATTATTATTTGTAACTTAGATTAGTAAGGTACTCGCCTTCGGAAAACATTTTTATATATATGCTTGGCAAATCTAAATATTTACACACAATTTATAGGCAACGTCTAGATCACAAAGCAAGTTGTGGTAGTTATTGCTGAAATGTTAGAATAAAGAGATGTATCCAGTTAATAGCAATCCCCGCAGTCAAGATTCGGAATTAGCCACGCATTGCAAGATAATGAAAAAGAAATTTTGATATCCTCCAGTCGAATAAAGAGACAAAATCTAGCTTTGCCACTGTCGTAGAGAAATGAATTTCAATTTACTGAACAGTGCAGATACCTCAAGTAGTCATTCGTTAAAGTGCCTGTACAAGGAAACAGAGAATTATTTAGTTTTAATTTGTTTTCATATTGCAAACATAAAAAGGAAATCTACTGCCTCATTTCACTCACAATATCACCGTATTACGGCAGTGTTAACCAAAAAGTTGTGCTATATTTCTTCGATTTTTATCAAATTATGGTATTTTGTTCTTCAAGAACAACAGTGAAATTTGAATAAAATCCTTGGCGTGATATTTTTTACGATATTTACAGCCTTATAACTTCTAAAAAAAGAGAACAGATGATTATTCATGAGCTTCTATATGCATAAAATATTGATAGTTTATGGCTTTCGCTAAAGGAATATTGAACTACCTACGGAACTCAGTATGGAATGTGAGGAGTATCAGCTGCTTGCCATTATAAACTATTCCCTTTAGGAATCATGTCTCGAACGTTAAGTACCTGTTATAACCCTGCAGCTAATGAGAAACCTAAACGAAATGAGAGGTTTCGTATTTATTCCAGAACATATTTCTAGAATCCCTTAAATAGTATAAAATTGTGTTTTAAGGCCGTTTTGTGTTATCATTTTTGTGGCTTTAGATTAACCGACATGGGCGTACCAAAATTTTCAGCCAGAAAGATGACTTACCGATGAGTTGTAGATTTTTTCCTCTCCATTTGTGATGTTGGCGTTGGCAAATGCATCTTCAGGATCCGAGACGACTACGGCGAGGGGGGGGGGGTGGGGGGTGGTCCGTTCCCGCTAGGATACGTGCCTGGGTTACCCTTTTCCACCGCTCGCCTCAAACTATCCCTCATTCCTCTCCTTGTAGGCCGCAGTTGGAGAGAGAGAGAGGGGGGGGGGGAGGTCCGTGTAGGCTGTTTCTCGCCCTGTCTTGAGGGCGAAACCCTCGTACATCACACCTTCGGAGGTGAGAAAGGACCGATTCATCGGCAGGTATTTACGCCCCGCGATCCCAAACACCCATAACGGGTAGCTTCACATCCACATCAGGCCCTGAAGAAAAACGTACGAGACTTGAATAACAAAGAATTTGTACTTGTATTCATCTTCGAATCTTTTGTTTTATGATAACACAGGAAGACGTAAGGATCTGGACAGAAGTTAATGGTTAAAACGCTGGCTACTGGGCAGTTTAACAAGACTTTACTAGTCGTGTTGAATTGCTAAGGCATATCTACATAATCTTCATTTTTCGGAATTGATCCTACAATTGCGTGGAAATCTGTATTATTCCCAATTTAATAATAGTCTCAAATGATTATTCCCTATAAAATAAGTTACTTGGAAACTATTTCAATAGTTGTGTACGCTGTTAATCAACTAATTTTTGTTTCATGGTATATAGCAATTACGACTTCTTTTACGGTCAAAGAAATTGTATTTTGTTATTTTTTTACAGATTTCCATTAACATGTAGGTATATATGTAGGTACTTGAGAATATTTCTTCCTGTTTTTGATGTGCCTGGAAGTATATATTTCCACTTTTTGAGAATCTTATTTTAACTAACGTGGAAATTACTGGATTTGCTTCGTCACAAAACAGCATATAAGGCAAAGAACTACTTTGTACCGAGGTAGATTTTTAAACATAAATCCTACTCCAGGCATTTAAACCACTGAAAATGTTTAGCTTAGTATTTACAGTTCGTAATGTGACTAAGCATTCTGGATGAACTACCAAAGATAGCGGTTTTAAGTCCACTGGACCCAAAATGTTTTGTTGCTGGCAATGACAAAGCACACTCCTGGTGTCAATTTTATGGAAAATAACTTATTGCTGAACATTTTTAAATAGTTTATCTTCGTATATTTTACTCATTTGACGGCTTCAATCCATTTGCCTTTTTAAATCCTGTTGAAATATGACTGTTAATACGAAAAATGAATTGAGTTAAATAGAGTTTTATGACTGTAATTAGGCGGAGAACTTTATATTAAGGGTTACACGAATCTAAAGAACAATCTAATACTTATTAAACCCCCTTTTTAACAGCGGGTTGATGCTAAAATAATGAAATTAGGTAAACTATGAGAACTAGGTGAACTTTGACAATACCAAAAGATGCCTGGGACAAAGATATATTTAGTGACAGATCAAGCGCAGGAATTGATGGAGACATGTCTTGTTGGCCAAATGTAACAGAGTACAATCTCTCCTGCTCGCTGTTGCTAATGCCAGCCTCTCCTGAAGAGCGCTCTTAGCGATCATCGGTCCAGCGAGTCACTCAACAAATTGAGAATAACGATCTGAAATACCATCCAACGGGCAAAAAATAGCCTTCCCCGTTTTCGCTCCAAAGTATCCAATGAGAGAACAAGTAAAACAGGACGCGCGCCTTATGGAGAGGCGAAATCCTGCCCCAGTATCGTATTTTGGAAACCACTTTATCATTGAGTAAGTATAATGTAAAAGGATCATTGCTTTCGCTTTCGTTTTTCTATTCAACTTAAGGAGGTTCCACTATGACCTCGCGCATTAAATCGCATTAGAGAGCTATGCTATGCAATGAATGAATGCCAATTCAGTAAAACACCTTCATGGAAATCCGTCTATAGTGTAATAACGCCTACACAATAATTGCATGAGTATGCTATTGTATAGCACGTCATAGTTGCATTGTATTTTTTTTACCTGCTCTTTTAACTTATTTCGACTTCGGAACGTGGTTGACGTGTTGTTGCCACGTTTAATTTCCTAAGTGAGAGTACATTGGCAACGGTTCCTTCCGGTTCATTCCTGCTATTACGTATTCCATAATACCATAAATATTTTCATACTTATAGTTTTAAACTATTCTCTTACAAATACAACTCTTTATTTTGAATTTTATTTATATTGATATTTTTGAAAAATGTTTGGCAATAATGACGCTGATACTGCTGCTACCATTTGGAAGAATTGGAATTAATTAAACCATATCAATAACCAATGAGAATATTAAAATTACATAAAAATATAAGAAGGACCTTGGTAAGGTTTTTTCCTAAATTGAGTAAATAGGCTCGTAAGCACGTTCCTTCACTAGTGCCGTTGCCAATGTTAACAACATAATGTAGCGCCACTTTCATGTAACTAACAATAAGAGTTTTCTTCCTCTTTTCGAGCAATAATAGTTAATATCAATTAAACAAGTGCGGTAAGGCCAGCAGTTTTTTACAATGCTAAATTCTACATAAAATTGCACATCTTAAATTAATTTTTCGTCAAAACGACATTTATCTTTACATTATTAATCTGCAAATTTTACAGCTGCAGCCATGCTCTGCTGCATAAAATTGCTGATTTGCATTATTACATGCTAACCACGCATAAAATTGCTGAATTTCAGCGTCTTTGTTCTTCTAATATACGATGGAAAGGCCTCATTATTTTATTGACAATCGATAGAAGGGCCAAAAAAATGATATATCCTGAAATTTTCACAAAAATGATATGTACTTTATACAAGATATTCCACAGAGAAAAAATCATTCGCCTTGACCGGGACACGAACCCGGACCCCCTGATTTCCGGCCAGGTGCTCACCAGTTGCGCTACCAAGGCGTCCTCTTTCTCTGTGGAAATTCTAAGGCTTTAAAGGCTTACCAGGATCTCCATTCGATTCTCCTCCTATCGGCTAGTCTCTTCATATTGACATAATTCTTCTCTTTTACAACCTTGAAAACTCGTTCCGGGTACTGAAGAGATAATAGCATGCTTAGTAATTAAGTGATTGGGTATGCATTGGTGGATTGGCATTAAATGATTATATCCGTCCCTTCTGATTATATGCAAACAACCTCCATCAGTTTGCAAATGTATATGTAGCTACTAATAAGATTTGAAACGCTTAATAATTTTTAACTTGCATTGATAGCATTTTTTCGGAGGTTTATTGTATTATATGATACATCACTCGCATATCCAAAAGACTATTTTTTTCAAACATGTGTTGCATAAAATAGTAGATGTTTTCTTTTGTAAAAAAAGCTTATGCTAGAGATAGGAGCATATCCCATTTGATATTGTGCAATCTTCCGTACTCTCTAGACATGTTGTTCTGCAAAACGTTTTGTGGAGGACTCATTTTCATAGTTTGAAAATCTGCTCAATCTGTGAAGAAGCGGGAATAAGAAAAGGAATGAGAGTGAGAGTCTGTGCATTCTACCCCGTAATTTTTAAAGTTTACAACGAAAGAGCCATCAATTAATCAAAATGAATCCTTCTGGAGTGAATATCCGCGGAGAAAAAATTATCACGCTGCGATTCGCCGATGACAGCACTCAAAGCAGAGAAAGAGAGGGATCTGAATAAGAATCTCAATAGCCACGGAGAGGAGAAATGCCAGATATCAGCTGAAGATCAACAAGAAGAAGACTAAGAAATAGGTACACAGAAAGAGAGAGGAGGCGAAAATCAACGTTAATCTAAAAAAGGGAAAACTTGAAAGTTTTGTCTCCTGGGAAGCCGAGTAACCAACGATCAGGGACGTCGGAACTATTTTCATTGGGGGGACGAAATGGGGGGGGGGGGGGGGAATATCTTGAAAAGGGCCCGGCACCTAAGAAAAGGGCCCTGCTCCTAAGGAATGGGCCCGTCTCCTAGGGAAAGGGCCAGGCACCTAAGAAGAGGGCCCGAATTTTTTTTCGGAGAGGAGGGGTTAGAGACTAGAATTTCGACAAGAGAACATTTTCAGGTGTGAGAATGTGTCAGAAAGTACCCGCTTCGACTGAAAGGGCCCGGGGACAAATTTTATGGGGCCTTTGGCCCCTCCTGCCCCCCACTTCCGACGCCTCTGCCAACGATGGAGGAAGCAATAAGGATATTCCCTGTAGATTAGCCTAGGCAAAGAGAGCATTATATTAAGAGGAGGATCTTCTTATAGGGGAAAACAATAACCTTGGAAGTAAGGAATAAATTCATCAAAACTTCCGTGTGGAGCATGTTTCTCTTTGGCAGTGAGGCATGGACAATGAAAGCAGTGGAGAAGAAAAGGGTGGAAACATTCGAAATGTGGTACTACAGAAGAATGATTAAGATTAAATACATCGACCGAGAAGGTAACGAGGAAGTCCCAAACCAATCTCAAAGTCAAACCAATCTCAGGATAGCTGATTGAATGATGATGACTAACTGAATGAGCAATGATTTCTTTGAGTCAAAAATTTTAAGCATGCTTTTGCAAGCAGCATTTTAAGCATAAATTTTAATGCATAAAGTTTTTATTCCCTTACTTTTTTTGAACTTCAACCGCTCCAGCATTTCCTTCGTAATCACTAATAAGAGAAACGTTATGGCTAATTTGATGTTAACCAATACTTTTCCACTATCCAGTACTCAGTAAATTCCAATTAACTGCTAAGGAAATTATGGCATCGTTCTTATTATTCATATGCTTTTTTGAAAAATGAGCATATCAGCGAATTACTATCAATATTTTCTTTGAAAATATTTTCTCTTTGATGTGCTAGAATAATTGGATTAGAAGCTTCTTCTTATAGATGTGGATTTGTCAAACGAACAGTGAGAGAAATATTTGGAAAAAGTAAAGGAAGCTTGCAATTTTACTCGTGTTTGGCCTCATCTCGGGTTCAAAGTAAGAATCTGGGATGCAGCAGAGGAATATTTCATGTGCGACGTTAATAAGATACAAAAGGAAGACAATTTCTTTGGAAATTCCTTCCAACGTGCTGAGAGTGCGACACGGCTTGCCGAAGGGCTCGGACGGGAATCTCTTTAGTGAGGAAGATTAAATTCTGGAACCAGAATACCCAAACGTTTTTTAAACACCACTTTTTGGTGGATGTTTCGTTCCATTATTGATGCCCTCTGCTTGTGAGTCTGGATCAAGCATATTGTTATGAGGGAATCACACCTTTTTAGCTCACACCGAAGGGATGAAATGATACTCGGATTTAATAAAATTTCGTAATTACCTACGAAAAAAGTTTTGACAAAAATATAGAATAGGGGCAAGTGTACCAGAAGAATTACAAAGGTATACCACCTCTTTTGGGAATCATTATCAGATTGTATGTTAAAATACAGATTAGATATATTGCAGAAATTTGCAACGGATAGCTTCACAAAGAATATATATTAAAACCCCTGCATATTATACTAGATTCAACCAGGTAAATAAGATTAGAGACATAGATTGTCGTATCGATAGATTCAAAACTTCATTTTCCCTCCGTAGGTACTATAAGAGAACCCGATAGAAAGCATAGCAAAGGGATAGATCGGTGAAATATTGAAAGAGTAGTCTGCAGTGCATGATGAATATATTAACAACCAATAATCCCTTATTACTATGTAGACATTAACCATCTAGTTGCAAGCACCCTATTATGTAACATGTTTCCATGTAGTAGCATAGTTGCATGTTAATAGTACATTTTTGGTGATCTTCACACCCTGCCACAAACCCTCACGGTGGCTTGAAAGGTATTGCATAGATGTAGCTTTAAGAGATCAGAATATATGAGATCGCACGTAGACCAAGAACTGAAGAGTGTAAAGGAGAGGATTTATGCAAATATGAAGAAGTTAGCAGACGGGAGAATTGAGTGGAGAGCTTCGTCAAACCAATCTAAGGATTACAGACTGTGGATTATGATAAATATTTTATAATAATTCACAAACAAATATTCCTTATATTACATATTTTATTTTAAATTTAAACCTCATTTTGTTATTTTTAATTGTATTTTACATTTCCTAAAGATGCTTACTCCAGTATTATTTCATTATTATCTTTATAAGCATCTAAGTAGTCATATATTAGTAATTTTTAAATTAATTTCTCCACCAAACCCTAGCTCAACTCGGCTAACTAACTGATCCTCATCAAACCCCTTGGGTTGTTATCGTTCATTTTGTGGACCCTTACACTGTAAAAAGTTGATCTGATTTTCAGTGCGATCTGAATTTAAGCGCTGCCTGGTTGTAAGGCAGGAACACGGATTTAAGGTACGGAAGAGGCAGGAACATGGATGGTTGGTACAGGAGCAGTTGAGCAGGAAGCAGAGGAAGCAGGATTCTGGATGGTCTGATTTTCAGCCGTTCACCTGCCTTATTTTTAGACAAGATATTACTGCTCAAATTCAACATACCCTGTCTTAAAATTGTTGCATCTGAAATTCAGATCGCTTTTGTACCTTAAAATCAGATCTACTTTTTACAGTGTACTATTGATCAAGGTTGCTAGAAAAATTCTTATCGAAAGAGTTGACAGAGAAAATGTAATCTAGTAGCCGCATTTTTGTAGGACGCGTATGCAATGCGACAAATGTTCTTTAGCACATGAGCCTCATCATCATCGGTCAACAATCCTAGGATTGGTTTTACCCAGCCCTCCACTCGATTCTACTATCGGCCAAGCTCTTCATATTAACGTAGTTCCTCTCTTTCACGTCCTTCGCAACTTGCTCCATACACCTCATACGAGGCCTGCATTTTCCGATCTTTCCGTTCATCTTTCCCTCGACGATTGTCTTCATCAGGTCATCGTGTCTTAAGATGTGGCCTATTAAGTTTTCCCGTCTTCTTTATAAGGTTTTCGGTAGACATCTCTCCTCTCCCTCTCCTCCTAAGACTTCGTTTGTCACTCGATCAATCCATTTTATCTTCATCATTCTTCGGTAGCACCACATTTCAAATGCTCCAGCATAGACTTCTCTGCTGCTGTTATTGTCCATGCTTCGCAGCCATAATGCTCCAGATGTAGGTATGTTCTAATGAAAGAGAAATAATTTTTTGTGGAATTCTGGCACCCTATCTCCTTACCCACACATCTTCGTTTTATTTTACCATGTACTTCATTTCACTTTCCAATATTTAACCTTCGTATGATTGTGATTGCCTTCGAGTATTTTTCCATGCTTGTTTCTTGTCAGTCGGTTTGCTAACCATTAGGCTCCTGATCTGACAGCAAAGAGATAAGCTAGACTTTTTAAAGACCGTTATGGTTATTGCGCTAATTCTACGAGAACTAGGATGGGAATTGCTATCAGAACGCAAGTTAAAATTTATGCTAAACCTTTTTAAGTAGATTCAAAGCTATTGTTTACAGATGACTTTAGATATATATTAAGAATTGCTGCGTATTATGCTAGGTTTGATCTGATAAACAAGATTAGGGTGATAGATTTTCGTACCGGTAGAATGAAAATGACATTTTTCCCCTTACTATAAAATAACACAATTGGCAGCATAGCAAAGGTTTAGGAGGGTAAACATTGCTAGAGTTTTCTGTAGTGCATGAATAATGTTTTAGGATTACTAAGCAAGCGGGGCAGATAAAGTTATACAGGGTGCGGCAACATAACTTCCTTTTTCATGCATAACTTCCTTATTTTTATATCCATATAAAAAAGGAATTTATGTTGCCACACCCTGTATATACTTGGTGAAAATCTTTGTAACCAGTAATCACTTTGTTCATATAAAGGCGATAACCATCTAGTTGCACGCGATTCCCATGCCTAACTTTCTTCCATGTAGTAGTATCACTAGCTTTTAGTTGCATGTCAGTAGTGCAATATGGTGGTTTTCATCTCGCGCCACACCCTTTTGGTAGCTCGAAGAGTATTGCGTGGACGTAGCAGTACTACTGTCCCATTAACCTGGCCGCTAGTTCAGTTTACAGACTCGAGGTGGCGTATATGCCGTTGGCAGTAGACCGAAATCTTGGTCTTGGATTTCACCTTGGCCGTGATGGAAGTTCCTAGGCTCGCCTGCGATGCACGGCGGCGTTTTAGTGATATGGTGAGTGGAGATCAGTTTGATGTAGTGGCTAGAGCCCTGCCTCTCATCTAGAGGGCCTTTCTTCGATTCCCGGAAATGGAAGATAGTTTACATTGGCAAACTGGCCCGTGTTTGAGTAGCTTTGTTGAGAGAATTCGAGTAAGTACTCCGTCCGTTGAGCCGTGGCCCTCTTGGCGCCATCCATCAAGATCAGGCCAATGCCGTCGTCGGGTTTCTCCTTCCTTCCTACCCTTCCACTCCAATCGTTTTACCTTTCCTCCCGTTGTGAAGCGGCTCAAAGTGCGGGTACATACTTGAAAACCACAGATGGAAACAGCAGCGAAAATGCAGCGGTGAAATTAAGTCAATTCAGTATGGACTGAAAAGCTTTAAACGTTTTTGTGCTTGAATCTGCAAACCGTATGTTTAAGCTTTTAGGCTCTCCTGACTTGTTTTATCTCGAGGTATCGGACACTGTTTGATGTCGGTCTGAAACATTTTTTCCTCCACCACAGTAGCTACTCATATTGTATGTAAAGGTCAAAGCGGGAAAAAGTTACGCGGTAAAAATGCCGGGAGACCCGATGATTTATTCATGCCTTTTGTCCCAGATTCACGGATGTTTGAAGAGAGTATCGAATTGTGGTTGGCGGAGCCGTTTTCAAGCAGAAAGAGGGCCGAGACAGGTCCCTAACAGATATTTTTTTTAGTAACCGCGTTTTGGACGCTAATCGCATGGATATGGATGCTATGCTGAATGGAGTATGGGTACAGAGTTATTTATTTTGACTACTAGTTTTCATTATTAAAAAAAAGTAGTTGTTCACTGAAAGTTACTAATATTCATGGCATTGCTCTTGGTGCTCACTTAACACTTGGAACCCTTGTGACGCAGAGAGGAATTGAAAAGGCTAGATGGAAAAAAATATCAGTTCAAACGCATCAAATTCATATGGGAACTTCTTTAGAATAGAACTAAAAATACATCTGCAGTACACTTTATATTACATTGTACTATATTCTATGCATTTCAAAATTCACTCCGTCATTTGCAATGCTTATGACGTGTTCTATGCACATATGAACGAGTGTTACACTTTAACCTGGTCATTATTATCCAGTTTTGACGAAGTATTGTTACTGTAGTATTTAAGAATAACCGATAGGAGCCGTTAGTCACTGAGAGCTGGAGGTTGATCGGAAAAGCATTGGCACATTTTCTCCCCATTCCTCATTTAAACAGTTGGCTTTGCTGAATATGTTAGGTGCATCTTAAAGACCTCTGTGTATTATAATAAATTTGATCAGTTAAATAAGGTTAGGGTGATAGGTTGTGGCACCGAGAGAATTAAAATTTCATTTTCCTACCGTACTATACCTAAGAGTACACAATAGGTAGCATGGCAAAGGGATATCTACATGTAATATTGTTAGTCTGTAGTGCATAGATTGACATTAATGACCCGTGCATGATAGGTAAACACAGATAAATGCCATTGCAACCAATAACCCTTTATTACTAAGCTAATACTAACCATCTAGTTGCATGTGACCCAATAATATAACATGTTTTCATGTAGTAGGCTGGTTGCATCTCAATAGTGCATGTTTGGTTATCTTCACCCCCTTCCACTCACCCTCGCGGTAGCTTACAGGGTATTGCGTAGATGCAGATGCAGTGGTGGTACTAGAATTATGCATTTGCCGAGTTTTCTTTCTCGTGTGTGTAAACAAAGAAAATTCATAGATCATTGTGTGCCCGTGTTTGAGTAGCTTGGTGGAGAGAATTCGAGTAAGTACTCCTTCCGTTGGGCCGTGGCCCTCTTAGCGCCATCCATCAAGATCAGGCCAATGCCGTCGTCGGGTTTCTCCTTCCTTCCTACCCTCCACTCCCATCGTTTTAGTGTTGCGGGTATCCTTTATTACTATGGCCATTGCTCCCAAAAGAAAAGAAGCTGAATTATCTAGCGATTGTAATCTAGCATGAAAATCGTTTATATTTAGGGGTTGAAATAACCTCAACCGACATGGTATAGGGTTTTCTTTTATAGATAAGGAATATGATTTCATATGTTGTTTTCGGTTGCAAAATAAAAACATGGGTATTAAGATCGATTGCTCCTCCCAGATTTTTCTCTGTTGTTGCCTGCTGGGGGTAATGGTTAAAATGGTCGTGGACACATTAATCCGTCTTCTTTCTTAAGAAAGCTTCGCAAAATTACTCTAGTACATGTAAAGGCAACAAATGTCTTATAAACCTCATTCCAGTGGGGAAACGATTTCTCATATGTATCTTTTCTTGAAGCAAGATAGCCTTGAGACTTTACTCTTTTAACTTTTCCTGATATTGCGTTTCAAGTTTCTCACTGACTTTTAGAATAACCTTCATCATCATCGGTCAACAATCGTAAGATTGGTTTCACACAGCCCTCCACTCGATTCTTCCTTCCATCGGCCAACCTCTTCATATCAATGTAGTTTTTCTCTTTTACGTCCTTCACAACTTGTTCCATATGCATCATACGAGGCCTGCCTTTTCCATTCTTCCCGTTCACTTTCTCCACGACGATTGGGAATAACCTTATTATTCCATAGTTACCGCGAGAAATGTAAGTGGAAAATGTCTAATAGTGAATTCTTTCAATGTGAAGCATGTTAAAAAAATGAGTTTGTTTGCTTCCGTGAAAAATGCAAATAATTTCCACTCACGTTTACCCTATCGTTCACACCAGGGAAAATTTCACTTTCTTATGATCCTTGTACTAAAATTGACATCATATGATCGAATGGAGTTAGCAATACATGCTGCTTTGCTCATCTCACTGCATGATTTTTTACACTAAGGGGCAGGAAACTGCACTATCATACGTTTATTTCCTAGAAGATTTAAATGATGGTTCTACCGCTGCTAGTAAATATGCATTAAGTGAAAGTTTCTACTAAAATGACCTTTGTGCCCTATTCTTCCTTCAATCTCGAAGAGGTGTGTGGGTAAAAAGTTTCCAGAAGGGTGGATATTGCAAGCCGTTTCCTCTATTCTACTCTGCTCCTGGGAGCTCTGATGTTAGCGACGGCCGCCTTGAGACCCCGTAATCCTCTCAGGCGCCGCTTGACTTTCACTCTCCCCGCACCGATTTAGTCGCCGCTGCCTCAACGGGGTCACCCGGTGCTCCACAGGTGCGATCCTGGTGCGTGGACCCTTGCGATATCAGTCAAGGTCATTGGCAAAAACCCAAAGCTTGAACAGAATGGTTCATCTTTCCTTGAGACGACTGGAGGTGGGCGATTGAAAAGAATGGTGCCTTCTTATCCATTCCATCATTGTCATGTTTTCAAAATCAGCTGTTGACGAATCTATTCCACTTATGTAACTACACCTACGCAATACCCTGAAAGCCACCTTGAGAATGTGTGGCAGGGGGTGAAGATCACCAAACACGCACTACTGAAATGCAACTAGACCACAGGGTTTTTTTATACTAATCCTTTTTTATGCATGATATGTAGTGTGTTTGGTGAGAACTCACCCCTTGCCTCACACCTTTATGGTGGCATTTAGGGTATTATGTAGATGTACTACATGAAAACATAGATAGCTAGGTAATAAGGTCACATACCTACGGTTAGTATCTACATAGTAATTAAGTAATACATGCATCTTGCACTACAGACTATTCAAACAACATTTCACCTACCCATCCCTTTGCTATGCTGCCTATTGTGTTCTCTAATAGTTCGGGGTTAAAATGGCATTTAGAATACATCGTTATACGGCAATCTATTTCTCTAATCTTATTTATCTTGTTGAATCTAGCATAACGCACAGGGTTTTTAAAACTATATCAGAAAAGGTCAGTAAAGCTATCCGTTTTAAAATATGCAATAGATTTAATTTGTACTTGGACCTACGATCTGATAATGATTCCCAACCTAATTCTTATATTCATTCTGATACACTACAATACCTATCGGAACACCTTTTAACGAACCTAGATGCTGTACGCTGTACACATTCTAGCACTTATTTACTTTTTTTTACATCAACGTGTCAGGAACAGGCGTAGGGGGTTTTGTCTCCAAAAGAGGATATTTCTGCATCTACATATTTACGTAACACCTAGGAAGCCACCACAAGGGTGTGTTTCCGGGGGCTCAAACCAGCACCAAGAATGCAATTAATATCAGAGAGCTCACTCACTACCATGCAGACATGCAAAAAAAAGCTGCCCCGTTTGAAAACTACTTACACAAATCACAGAGCCACAATGCTACAACCCCAACGAGGAAAATATTACGCATGAAGTCACGAGATTCGTGAAGTTGTAGCAATAAATGACACAGATTTTTGGGAAATACAAAGTCATAGTTTAGTTTTTAATTACGTAGTAAATTCTATAAATAGATAAAATTGAGTTCCATGAATTACATTGAAATTCTCTAAAATAAATTAAATATGTAATTTGAAATGGTCTTAAACGGCAAAACTTTTCACTTGTACTATTCAGGTCCGTTATCAATTTCTTTCTAGGTCCAGAAATTATGCCTTGAGAAAAAGAGAAGGGAGATTTATTGCTGTTACTGTGTCAAAATAGTTCATTTACCACCACTACTAGGCCATTACAATGATCTCTAAGAATCTCTCGTGGGGTCAATGATTAGGTCATACGCTTTGCGCATGCTCATATACCCTTTTTTTACTCTTCAGTGTGGGTTTTTTCTGTGGAGTACTTTGGGACCAGAGAAATAGGATCCGTTGGTAGTATTTGTCTCATTAATTTTGAATCATGGATGATGCTTATAAATCATTACTTTTTAGCCTTATTTATTTAGGTTTAACACAGCCTCTATTTCTGTAGAATGTGATTTAAAGTCTAAAAATGCTGTGCTCTGGAATGCTCTTTAGTTTTTTTGAAATTTTTTCCATGAATATATTTGATATGTGAGTCTTTACTCATGACATCGGTATCACGTACATCAGTGCTTTCTTTCCATGAACAATATATAGTTTTTTTTTCCGTCGACTCCCTTTGCATAATAAATCATCTAAAAATTTATTTCTTTTGAAATATTAATTTTTCTTTCATAAGCTATTTTTAATTTCTGGCGGAGACATATACAGGTAGATGTTATTTCATCTCTCGAATACTCTAAACTTCACCCTAATCTATGGTGAACTCAGAATCATCTTAAATTAAATTAGTTTTCCGTAATTGAAATTTAAGCAAAGGAAACAACTTTAAAGTAGAAACTGATCCCTGAGATTTGAACGCTCGATTTTACTATGGGAAATTATCTAGAACTCCCTTGGCAAACTAGAGCGGGTGCTATTCCAGCTGCATTTTACGGAATATATGTTAATTTATGTAACATACATTTATTCAAAACCATTTTAGTGAGGAATTCAGTAAAAGTATTTTTATAGCATGCTATATTCACCTACAGTCAACTTGTTTATTAATCTTCATTAACATTTTTATCTTCTACAGCTCAATGTGATTACTTCGCAAACCCTTATCTATCTTGTCTCAAAAAAATTATTACCATCTGACAACCAAAGCTTCGGAACTATTTCCTACTGATCGATCGCAAAAAGAGAGCAACTAATGGTACGAGATTTTGAATGTATTCTTTACCATAAAATGTCGGTAAATTTACTACCATATCGGAAACGCGCCGTCCTGGAAACCTAAAGTTTCCAGCTCAAATCCCACCCAAATCCCGCATGGATGCTGTGTTTTTCATAGCATTTCGCTTATAAGTTATACTCAAATTTTGGGAAATCCGCCGGTAGACCGTGGTCGACTAATTTCCTCAGGATTCGCATGGAGTCATCTATGGGCACCAAGGTGACCTCCCAAAATTGGCCGATTTCTGCCTGAGAAGTAATTATTTTCTGTGGGATGGTGATTACTACGAGCAAAAGGATGGAGCAGCCACGGGAGCCCACTCTCCCCCGTCGTGGCCAACCTCTTCATGGAGCATTTCGAGGAAGATGCCCTCGCCGCTTGCAACCTGAGACCTTCATGTTGGATCCGTTACGTGGACGATGCATTCGTCATCTGGCCACACGGAGGAGAGAGACTGGAGACCTTCAAAAAAGAACTCAACTCTATACATCCGTCGATACAATTCACCATGGAGTTGGAAGAGGGTGCATGCCTACCATTCCTTGATGTTTTGGTTCAGAGGGGAGCAAATGGGTTCCTGCAGCACAGTGTCTACCGGAAGAAAACACACACCGACCGGTACCTCCATGCAGCCTCCCACCATCACCCCAGACAAAAAGTGGCCGTGGCTAAAACTCTAATGCACAGGGCCGTTTGTGATGAATCTTCACTCAAGACCGAGGAGGAACATATACACAACGCTCTCATGGTTACTCGGGGTTATACATACGGCGGAATCTTAAAGTCAAGACAAAGAAATCGAAAAGTGACTTCCCGAAGCCCAGGGCGCGCGCCATCACCTCTCGGATACTCCATAGGGCTAACTTCGAGACGCGGTTCTCAACCTTACCAAGATAAGAGACGTGCTGCCCTCAGCCAAAGATAAGATTCACCCACTCCATACGGAAGGAGTATATGAAATTCCTTGCTCCTGCGGGAAAGTATACGTCGGCCAAACCGGACGTTCTGTCGCGTGCAGACTGAAAGAGCACCAAAGAGCCATAACACGCTGCAGCATAAAGGAATCTGCCATCGCAAAACATTTTTAATCGGGAGGGCTGGAGAAAGACCATCACATTTGCACGGAGGATACACGAGTTTTGTCACGGGAAAAACATTATTTTTCCCGACTCATCCGCGAGGAAATCGAAATTGAAAAACTGCCGGAGAATTTTAACCGGGACGATGGCATTCGACTGAGTGCCACATGGAAGCGATTACTTTAGAAGGAGAGATGCGGGGTCAACAACTTGAGGCAGCCGACCATGACGACCTTCTCAGGAGACACCCTAAACATCTATAGTAGCCAAAGGAGGGGGAGGGGGGAAGTGGTCAACTGTAACTCTCCCCAAGTGATTTACGTCACCGGACATACACGGCATGGTACGGAGGAGGGGGGATCCCATCCTCAATAAATACCAGGAATAAGATTTATAATTTTAATTCACCCTGAAGATGCGACCTGGAAAGGACGCGAAAGCTTAGTCGACAAGGCACCACACGCAGCTGCTCCCGAAAAATGACTCATGCAAATCATCTTCGCTGCGAAAACCTGCGCACTAGTCGAAAACCTACGCACGATTTTGTCAAGTTGAAAAGTGATCCTACTCATAAATGTAAAGCAGCCTTGAAAAGCCATTTATCTAAGTGTCAAAACTTATTAGTACCTCAGATAAGTGGTGCCTCATCATTATGAATCCTCCACCATCTCGATTTTACGGCTTGCTAAAGACTCATAAAACTAATATTTCTATCAGACCATTGGTTTCCCATGTCCTGGCTCCATGTCACCGTCCAGCTAGTAATTGAAATCAAATTATTAGGCAATATTCCGACATTAGACCCAGGTATAGCATCAAACACTATTGAACTTGCGGAGAAATTATCGAAGACAACCCCACCTCCTTTGGGAAAGTTGGTATCATTTGGCGTGACTAAGTTTAGTCCCTTCTGTTCCTGCGTCAGAAGCATCATATTTTGCTTTTCAGCTACTTAAGAATCCGTTATATGACGAGGTAATTCAACAGGATATTAAAACCTTGGTGACTTTGCGCCTGGCACAAAATTAATTTATCTTTAATGATGACTGCTACCAACAGAGGTCCGTTCTAACAATAGGCTCCCCCTTTCACCTATTTTATCTAAAATATTTATGAATAACTATGAGTGTAAACGTTTTAATTCTAAATACTCTCTTTTGATGAACGTATTTTTTGGTTTAGGTACGTTGATAATATTTTATGCTTATTGACTGTGTCATTACGTCAATTGGGTCTTTTTAAAACCTTTTTAAATTCATTTTATGACAATATAAATTTTGCTTTGGAATGTGGGGGGATACCATTAACTTTTTAGATTTAAATATTTCCCTTTGTAGTGGATGTTCTGCTTTTAACATTTATAGGATATCAACTTTTACGGATGTTTTCATATCCTTTGATTCATCTCATCACCACACTTTCAAACTCGCTGATTTTATATCCATGTTTCATAGATTGGTTAATGTAACTTTATCCGTTGAAAAATTAAGTCAGGAATTGAATACTACAAAGTCATTGGCAAGTCGGAATGGGGTTCATGAAAATTGTATAAACAAGTTATTGCACCGCTGTAGCAAAAAAAAGCCATAAAGCTACTTACATCCCTGCCTGTCAATAACTCCCTCCCAAATCACTGGGTAAAACTTCCTTTTGTTGGCGAATTTTCATACAAATTGCAGGAAATTGTACAAATCGATAGTTGCAATTGTTCTTCTTATAATCTTGTGATAATAGGAAGAATTTTATTCAATTCTAAAGACCGGTTTGACCCTGTAATCAGGAGTGTTGTTTATAAATTAAAGCGTAATGACTGTGATATTTGTTATATTGGCCAAACAGGAAGATGATTTAATGACAGAGTAAAGGAACATAAGTCAAGTTTTATCTGTTGTGACGATCAATCCTGTTTTCCTAAACATCTGTGTGATTTTATTCATTTTAGTCATTTTTACGCGGCTGTTTTAACCGGTTTTGACACAAGGGCTTTATTGGATTTCTTTAAGCAATATTAAATGGCTCATAGCCCGGCTAAGTTATGCAATGACGTTATTTTTAATGATAGATCGCCTCTTTGAAACCTTGTTCTCTCTTCCGTCCGACAACTCCATGACTATGCTGCCTGACCTCGACCTTCACCACCAAAGGCTTTTCTGTCTCACTCACCCCCTTTCTTCCTCACCCCTTTTTTCCCCCTATCCGACCTAATACCTCCTCCATTTCTGGGTATATATAATGGAGTTTTGTGAAATTATGGACCTTGATATTAGCACAAAGTACTGAAACCATGGTCGGTTAAGTTTTTAAAATACATTGTGTGTGGAAAGTTACAAGTGTTTCCATTTGAGATTGAAGTAAATCCCATCCTAGTTCCTCTAGTCACACTAATAAAATTATCATAACGGATTTAACAAATCTGGCTGATCTCTTTTGCACACACTCTAATTCCTTTATAATTGTTGTGGCCCACTAAACTTCAGAATTATGACCGAATGCAAGAGAAAAAGCGCTGGGAAGCAATTTTGTTTTTAGATTTTTCCTTAGGCCATCTAAATGAATGCGTGATGCGTACATGGCCTAAGGACTTTTGGCAACCCTTAACGCTTCCGGTTGCCGTGGGAAGCAGTCGCGGATCGCACCGTGATGCTCTTCTTTCAGGGTTCTCTCTCGGAGGGTTTCGTCTAAGAGGTAGAGAGACCACCGGATGAAATGCCCTCCAGCAAGGCCGTCCAAAGGCAAGGGAGCTATTGAAATGCGAAACTCTTCCCTCTCGTCTGCGGATCCGTGAGCTTCTCTGAATCATTCATTGGCCAGCGGCATGTGTCGAGGTTCGGGTTTTCAAAGAGCGACCGCACTTTTAGCGAGACGGTGTAAAGGGAGGAAGGTCGAGAGCGGCAACGGTGGTAGACTTTTCAACTGGCGATATTTGACTCGTGGAGTCTCTTCTATTAGAAACAGATAGTTGGGAAACGAAAGCACGTTATATCATCAAGCTCAAATACGAACGTAAGGAAAACCTTCAGATGGTTCCACCATAAAGTGAAAGTTGTTATTTTCAGTACTTATGGTACTTGTAGATATGGTAATGTATGTATAATTTATGTAGATATGGGAATTACTATCAGGGTACAGGTTAAAGTTTAGGCTAATCCTTATAAGTAAATTCGAAGCTGATTTGTTTACATATGACGTTACATATATATTAATAAACCCTGTGTGTTATGCTAGGTATGATCAGATGAACAAGTTTAGAAAGATAGATTGTCGTACCGATGGATTAAAATGTCATTTTACCCGCCTACTATAAGAGAGCACAGGGAAAGGTAGGTAAAAATTGCTAGATTAGTCTCACGTGCGTGATGCATGTTTGAGCGTTGAGTTTTGTGCCACTTAGGAATGGAATGGGTTGCCTGCCTAATTCTTTCATGAACTCCTCTATTTAGTGAAGGTTTAGTATAAAACTAAATACATTAAGATCAAAATCGGGTAACTAAATTGACTTGTGTGTAATTGGCTCTGAATGATAATTGTCTATTGCATGTCTGTGTTCATGTTGATATGTACTGCCAATTACTTCCGTATTTACTTGTGTAGATTTCATTTTCTAGTGAATTTTTTTGGAGTGTGTTGTAATATCATGTATTAATCCACTTTCTAACCCTTTGCCACCGAATTTTAATCCACATGCAAATATAGTTATTTATTTGTCGCATGTCTTACACCCCAGACGATATATCGTAGGATCCCACAGTCTTATCTTTAGCTCAGTCGCGTATCAGAGAGTCATCAACTTATTCAGTGAATCTCGACGCTGAAAGTGACAAGCAGTGGAACAAATCAAGTAACAGGTCCATTCTGGGACGTTTGAGAGCTGGATGAAATTTCCCGAGAGGAGACCGTCTGTCTGCCGTCGAAGTGAGCGAGTCAATTCTTCGCTCATTGCCCGTGATTCCGTCTCTCGCTCATTTGTTTTCCGTCACGTGTTTGCAGACTCCTGGCGTGCGTGTCACAGAAGGCGTATTCAAGTGACGCCCTCTCTGACTGATTGACTGACAGGCCGGGTGCATGGCAACCTAACAAAAGCGTGCGTCACGGCAAACAAGGCCCTGCCTAACGTTCTCGCCACCCATGCACCGTTATTAATGCTGCACAGAGCCACGAACACCTCACCACTCGTATCCCGGGGCAGAAATAACACCGCAACGAGGGGGCGGACAAAGAGCATCGCATCATCGTCTCTCTGACCTTTTGTTGCTCCGCGGTTGCCGCGGCAATGGAAAATCTCCCCATTGTCGCGGCTGCGGATCACCTTCCCATCAGGGGGTGGTAGGGTCTCCGCGGTGAGAGCTTGCGTGAGGTTTTCGAGGGAAGGCGGCGGAGGGGTTGGCGGTTTCGGGGAAACATCCGACTGGCGGTGAGCGCGGTTTTCCACCCGCGCAGACTATTGTACTCCCCTCCCTTAACAACCCGAATGATCTCTCTTACCCGTCTGGATATCATCCCTGTTCTGCCGGGAACGTGCCCTTTCCCGTTCAAGGGATTCTACCAGGAGGGAATCAGTACATGCGCATTCAGCCTCTGCGGGTTTTTCTCGTCGTGGACCCCTCTGCATTACATTCTAACACAAACTGATTGCAGTAGTTTTGTGAATACTACTACTTACTTGAACTCAGATCGCTGCGAGCCACCAGTCAACATGATTGCCAAACCCTCACTGTTTCAACCAGTTGCGAAAAAAAATACTAACAAACTCGATCCCTTAGCTCTGAATCGTGCTGAAATGTATGTGAGTCATCAAAAGCAAAAGGAGGTAGTCCCTCGCGCGGTGGAAACATCGGCGTGAAGGTTTGGGTATCTCAGTTTCTTACCCTGTCATTCATGTGTAGAGTACCGCGAAGGGCAGAATAGCTGATAATCTCGGTAACTGCGGATTGATTTTCTTTATGACCCTTTTTGAAAGAAAACATAAAATACTTTTGTTTTCCAATTCATATCATCTACTGATTGGAGTGCCTTACAAAATCATTGAAATGAATCTTAATTGGGTCTTTTCATCCATGTTACTAGAAAATAAGTGGGAACAAATAAGCAATTGGGCGCCATGAGGCATTTTTTGTAAGCTTGGTATATATTTCCACTGCCAAATTTATAAAAAAACAATAGAATAAATGATTATCTAAGAATAAACTGTATTTTATCCTTAAAAATAACTCATGAATCAGATATCTATGCAAGTACAGAGTCTTTTTGTAATCAAGAGAAATGAGATCTCGTCATCCTGCATAGGAATAAAAATATCAATTGTTCAAGCGAATCACAACCTTGCACGTTTAAGTGTAGATATTATTTGCTATTTTATTACTATAACTTTTAAAAGCAATGATTGATGTTGATAAAAAATTGTGATTATTAATAAACTATTCATGATTTTTGACGTGGATAATTCTCTTGGACTCTCCAGGAAGATATGGGAGCGTGCAGCTTTAATTATTTCTTGCTTCTGCGGCTTTTAATCTGTCTGCCTTTTTGCCCTCTTCCCTAACCCACTGCTCCTATTACCCTCCCTCCGAGAGCGATCTCCGTTAAGAGATTATGCCAGAGACTCTCATTTCACAAGGGATCAGCATCAAGCCCCGATTTCTCATCGCTAGTCCTTGCCCTTCTTAACCATCCCGGTGTCTGTATGGACTTCGGAACTTTGTTCGTACATAACGAATCTTATCCGCTTCATAAGAGCTGGCCCATCAAAAATTCTTCCGAAAATATCATCTACATCTACACAATACCCCGCAAGCTACCATAAAGGTGTGTGGTAGGGGGTTATTTCACAACAAATATGTATTACATACCGTGCATAAAAAGAATTAGTAATTATATTCTAGTCTACACTTAACAATTAAAAAAAAAGATAAAAATAGTAAAGCAAGCATGCAATAACATACAGTTAGTTTGGATAGCTTAAAGTCCTTATACCAACATGCAACTACCTATACTGTCCATTGATGCACTTGTATTTTTACTATTTTATATATTTACAGCTATTCATATCTATCCATAATTGTGCGAAAAAGAAGAACATTTTGAATCTGTCAGTTCGACAATCAATTTCTCTAATTTTATGATTATGGCCCGATCTACCGTAGTAAGTTTAAGGCCGCAAAATATTTTTAGCGTCATCAGTGAATATATTATTGCGGCATTTATTTAAGAGATGAAGTCTAAATTTCAACCTACGTTCTAATAATGATTACCGATTGAAGTCATCTAGTTGACTGGTTACGCTAATATAGTTATCATACCGTCCCTTAACAGATCTTTCCGATATTCGCTGTACACGCGCCATTTCATTATTTAAGCCTATTTTGTAAGGATCCCATATACTGACAGCGTGTTTCAAATGAAGTTTAGGCATGTGGAAGGGAGCATCAGGTCATTACCCTTTACTGATGTTTAGTTTTACTAATTTTTTTAACTCTTATCAGATGTGCATCCGTATAGCAGCGAGTAAATATCATCCGAGTCAGCCTTCTGGGAGGTATAATTTGACTGGAATCAGTGCACCCTAATACGTTAGTAGAATAATAGTGGCCGACTTACGTGTGACCAAGGAATATTATGTGTAAAAAATTCCCACCTATAATTTCCCCGCAATTTCAGTGTCCTGGCAGTGTCAGACACCTCGGTGACAGGCACCTCCCTCTATCTCATGAAGTCAAATGTCGTGGGTTTAACTCCTTCAATACATTTCTCCACGCAGGGTAAGGACTTTCGTGCCTGTTGTCGTAGCTGTTCACTTATCAACAAGCGTCCAGTTTAAAAGGAGCATTATATAGCTTCTTGCGCCATTTAAATGTAAAATCGACGGTACAGATTCAGTGGAAAGACCGTTAATTCTCAAAAAATATAGCTGTCTATTGACCAAAATTTATGATTTCTGTTGCTATTAATGAAAATATTATATAGGCAGGATCCTGAAAGAGATTGCCACTGAAATTCTCTTTTGCAGTTAGTTATCTTTTCTAGTCGTGTTAAATGCATTAATGTGTCTGCATTGCCAAAATAACTGGACGAGGAATTAGTTTTGAATACCGAATAAACATGTAGCTATCGTAATAAGTAAAAAATATATGATTCCTCTAGATACTTGAACCTCATTTTTACCGTAGCAGGTGCCTCGTTGGAATCAAGAGCAAGACATGTGAGGTGGATACATATTCAAGCTTTTCATCAAGTGCAACATCGAACTCACATGAGGTGAACTTTGGAAGAGCAAGATATTTGGCTTGAATCTCAAAATCTTCGATGAGAATGGCGGTGGAGCAGCATCGGAGTTACCATTTGTCCTGCTTAGCTGTTATAGATATAGGTATGTTTGCAACCCTTCCTAGGATAAGTAACTTTATGTAGTAAGTGAAACACTTTATTACCTACATACTTTTACGAATCTCAGATAATATCTCCCTTTGAATTATGCAATTGAACTCGACAACTTACCCATCTACAAGTCCATTATTAGTCATTCGTCGCCTATTATCATCCCGTTATTGTTCAATCGTTTTCATTTGTGATTGTGTTCTTAGATTTTATCCAGTTCAATATTTCGGATGTGAAATCATTCCCATGAAAGCTCTTTAGCTTGATGCGTCAGTCAAAATGATTGAGGTTAGACTACTTAACGAGAGAGCTTCAGTGCTCTCCGGCCTAATTTTAATAAACCCTAGCATTGTGATTTACGGCGTACTATTACCATCTTAGAACCTGGGAGGTGACTCATGTTTCGGCTGGCTCAAATGCTCTTAGCACGGCGAGGGGCTTCGCGCCAACCGAGTTCCGTCTTTGCGAATATTACCAAAGTTGGAATTGCATTTGACAGCCAGTCAGCCGTCCTCGTGATGCAGCTTATCGTGTTTTCTCCATTTGCCAAAGCTTAGCGGTTATGCATGTGACATTCATCCGTTCCTTTTCGGATTAGGCGCATACGGCAAGCGGATGACTGCGAGAAGGACTAGGAAAATGACTTGCTGTTCTTTACACCACAATTTTTATGTACAGCCATACCAATTTAATCGTTCCTGTGACTGAAGAATCTCTTGATGAATAATTCATGGGGGATTAAGCATGGAATAAAATATTTATGCATGAAAACCAAGTCTCTTGAAATTAATTCATCGGCATGGATAGATTCCACCAAAGTATGCCTGAAACAACTGATTGAATATTTCTTTTAATAAAGTCTCGACTAAGTTTTGATTTTTCTTTCCTTCCTTTAAACTATTTTTTATTCACGAAGGATAAAAAGAGTCCTTGTTAGTTTTATACGTTTTAACTTAAATGTAGCTTATTTCACATTGCTATGCTATTACTGCATGACAAGGGAAACGAGGTACTCTTTTCGAAATCTAATCATTGCATGCTACACCCAAACCAAATACGCAACTCCTTTTTATCGTTCCCCACCTCATACACAAATGCAGATATCGAGAACATTTCTATAGTACACACTTTGCTCATTTTAGGCATGTTAATATTGTACCCCCACGAATAATTCATTTCCAGTCTGTTTGGTTGCTTTAAACATTCTAAAAGTGTTTCACGTTCATTCAAATGTAAGCTTGCGAGACTACAAAGTTGAAATGAAAGCAATAATTTTTCACTTCCACAAAAAATGTTAACATAATAAAACCCACCAGGTTTTCGTTATATGAAGAAATAATTACACTAGGAGCAAAAAAAATGGTGTTTAGCGGTACGGTATGGAGCGACGGGACCAAAATAATGAAAAACACTCCTTGCAAGATTCCAGAGTGATTTAATGAAATCAATTTAGATGACTATAGCGTCACATTGGTTTTCATGAAACCAATATGGAGCTATACAGGAGTTTTTTGCTTACGCTACGTGTATTTTTTTGCCTTCTCATGTATTCTACTGCCCTCAGATATTCGATGCATTAGAATTACTTGTTAAAGTTAAAATAATCATCATATTATGCAATTGGTACAAGTATAAAATATCCCTCGAGCCACCGCGAGGGTGTGTGGCAGAGGGTGAAGGCCACCAAAAATGCACCATTTATATGCAACTAAGAGCTACCAAGCCATACGGCCTTGCAACTAAGAGATGCCATGCAATTCGAACCACACAACTAGCCACACAACTAAGAGCTACCACTACAGACTACTCTAACAATATTTCACCATTTTGCTATGCTGCCTATGACATTAAAATCATCATCATTAGTCATCAATCCTCAGATTGGTTTGACGCAGCTCTCCACTGAGTTCTTCTTTTGGCTAATCTCTTCATATTTACGTATATTTTCTCTTTCACACCCTTCATCACTTGTTCCATATATCTCGCACGAGGCCTTCCTTTGCCATTCTTCCCATCCACTTGTCCTTCGACAATTGTCTTCATCAGGCCATCATGTCTCATGATATGGCCGATTGAGTTGTTCCATCTTCATCTCAGGGTATTCAGAAGACTTCTCTTTTCTCCCACTCTTCTTAGGACTTCCTCGTTACTTACTCGGTCGATCCATTTAATCTTCATCATTCTTCTGTAGCACCATATTTCAAATGCTTCCACCCTTTTCTTCTCCGCTGCTGTCATCGTCCATGCCTCACTACAGTAATGAAACATTCTACAGATGTACGTCCTGATTAATTGTTTCCTTACTTCTACGATTGTATTTTCAGATGTAAATAGGTTCTTCCTTTGGTAGATTGCCCCCTTTGCCTGAGCTATTCTACTGACTATTTCTTTTTTTCTTCATCCATCGTTGGTTACTCGGCTTCTTATATGGCAGAACTCTTTCACCTCTTCCAGTTTTTGCCTCCCTAGTTTAAAGTTGGTTTTGGCCTCTTCTCTTTTGCTGTACACCAATATCTTAGTTTTATTCTTATTGATCTCCTGATGGTATCTGGACATTGTTCTTTCAATGGTTATTAGAGTATTATTCAGATCCTTCTCTGTCTCAGTTACGAGTTCTAAGTCATCAGCGAATCGCAGCATGCTTTTTTTCCCCGTGGATAATCACTCCAGAAGACTTCTCTTTGATTTCATTGATGGCTCTCTCGATGTAAACATTGAAACTTGCGGGAAACAGTGCACAGCCTTTTCTAAGTCGTTGAAATTAAAATGAAATTTTCAAATATGTCGGTATGACAATCTATCTTTCTAATATTATTTACTTGTTAAAATATAGTGTAATACGCAGGGGTTCTTATTATATATATCTAATGTGTTCAGTAAACCAATATGTTTTAACGCAGTATTTATTCGGGGGAAAAACGACCGATAGATATGGTTATTCAAGGCATTAAGAATAGTTGGATAATTGGGTAGATGTAGGTATTTTTCAGAGAACGACTGAAGGGTGGAGAGAAACCCGGTGGTGGCATTACGTTGCTCTTCACGAAAGGCGCCATGTTGTCTTCGGTTTAACGCCCTATCCGTCGGACCGAGTGCTGCACTAGAAGTGATCAAGATAAGTGTGGACCGGCATACCTGTAAAAAAATCTATGCCACTTCTGAAGCTTTTTGAACCTTGGTCCTCGAGTGGGGAGGCCTATACTCGAGTCACGGCGCCAACCCATTGGCGTAATTAATTGGCGCCAGCATTTTCCATCCTTATGTATTCATGAGACAAGCCGTATTTCGGGGATTAAATAACCTCGCTGAGAGGTGAGCTCCATCAATGTGACTTAACTTTGAAGAGAAAGAAAGAAGCCCTTGGAGATGGCTTGACATCAATGAGTGTCACCGAGAGGTTTCGGCGCCTCTAATTCATTCTTCCCGAGAGGCAGCGATCACTGTGAGGATCTTAACCTCCTTTGGTTCCCTCAGCGGAAGCCTTCAATTCACAGCAGGGCGTACATTTCTCACTCTCTCACTCAATGCCTAATTATTAGAGGAAATTTATGCGTAGTCAGAGGTCAAATCGTTGCGGAAATATTCACCCTTTTCTTCTTTTTTGGGGGAAGAAATCTCATCATCTTAGACCATGCTATTAAGAAGGAAGCTATTTTAGTGCTGAACGTCAAAGTGTTCTTATTATAGTGGAATTAGATGCCGTTAATGATTATCGTTTCCGTCGGTATGTCGTTTGTGTATAGTAAATGTTTTGTGCCAAGGATTTCTATTTGATTTTCAGGTAAAATAATTCTTAAAGTGATAATGTGTATTTAAGAAAAACGTATTTGAGTATCATTTTGCCATAAAATGGAGATAATTATTTTTTCATAAGAAACTCAACGAAGATATCAATACCCAAGAAGCCATTCCGTCGTTTCGTCATTTTTAACAGTTAAAACGCTTGCATTTACATATCATGTAAATATTATATGCAAGCTAATAACTTCGTAATGGAACTGAAAAAATAACTTGGGGTTCCAATCTTGTGTTATTTTCTTGCTAAAGGTATAATAGATTATGAGTGATGCAAAATTACCTTAGCTGCCGAAGCACTCAACAAAAACTTATTTTTTAGCTTATTATGATGTATTCATTTTGATATGCTGGATATTGGAATAAACGGAAGTAATCGTGTTTTCTGAATTATAAATTAACACCGTAGAGGATTCTTTAAAAATAAATATCGCTTCGAATGTTTTCTTTGTCCAGCTACTTTTAAATGCTCGAGGTTTTTCGTTGAGAGTATTCGAGTGGTAAAATAATATTATTTTCTTTGGATGTTTTGTCTTTGAGCTAAACTCTTTATGTACAAGGATTTTTGAAAAAAAAATTTCTTTGTTTGAGAGGGATATTTCAGATCAACGGATATTTTAAGATTCCAGATTGTATGTTTGTCTCAAAGAGTGAGGCAATAGGCTCAAAGAACTAGGTGCGAATAGAAATGAACATTCAGTGGTAAGTTGGCTTTTGTTTTTTTTTATTCCAGGGCTACTAATTGAGAGCAGAAATGACCATTGACGATAATAAGTACTAGAAATACTAGAATTAGGGTGTAATTACTCGTCGAACTTGCCCCTTTAAGCATTATCTGCCGCCGACGACGCTTAACTAGGCATTAACATCGAAGGAAGAATTCGAGAATTTGGAGGTGCAGTAGAACGTTACTAATCCGGTTTAACTGGGACCGGACTGCTTCTGGATTATCAAATTTTCGGCATTTTCGAAGCAGTATATAAACCAAAATATCCGTTGTAAGCTCATTGCTCATTGTGTTTGACAATGTAGCATTGCTACGAAATCGCGGTCTCAAGAACGTTCAAGAACTTTACAGTGACAAGTTAACTGAGTAAATTACCTAATCAATGCTGAAATTGCATGTGCATACTCATATGTACAAATGTGTATGTACTTCATGCGATGTTTTCCGCTAAAATCGAATACTGATTATCGAGGGTCCGGATTTCAGACGTACGAATTATTGACGCTCTCCTGTTAATTCAGAACTACGAGGGCTGAATGTCATAGCTTCAACCGATAGTCTATGCCATATTCCCATTTGTTTCCTGCTACGCCGAGGATACGCGAGGGTCTTGAAGACGTCTCCTGGTGGGTTGTGTTTGAAACCTTCGGAATTATCTCGAATAGGTAACCATGGAGTCACGTGCTACAAACACGAATGGTTTGAAAATTTTATTTCTCTGAATCGTTCGTTACATTATCAAAAATTGTTTTCACTCGAGTTTTTCTCATCTCTCTCGACTACAGATCCCACAAATGAGATAAAACACAAGTGTAAACAATGAATAAGGTTGTAATCAGCGGTTTTAACACATCAAATTTGCGAGCCATTCTTGTTTATACCACGTGACTCCTTGGTTACATATTCGAGATAATCTCGACGGTATCAAACACAGCCCCCCCTGGTCTGGCGTTTGCCTCGGTGGCCTCACGGGAGAGCCGTCTTCCTGTCTCGATAAACTCCGCCTACGTCCTCATATGGCTCGGCGGTGACATCTAGAGGAAGCAAATGCCATGAAGTTCCCGTTTCTCTTCCTTGGATTAGAGATATATGCATGAGCTGAGCGGAATCCTATGGGAACCTCCCAGAGTCGTGAAGAACTGCTTCGGGGAAACACGACGTGCCTGACAGTTACTGCAAAACCTTTGATTGTAACTCCTGGAGACACGGTAGTTCAATTTTGGATTTATCTTACAAAGCGGATAGGTATTGTTCTAGTGATTTTACTTGCACACCACAGAAGCGATACGGACACCTTACTCTGTTTGGAGCCGGAGGCAGATAAGATTGTAAGCCGAGCAAATTGTTTTAGGACTTTTATTCTCCCACTTGAAGAACATAATTTACTTTGCCCTTGTCGAAGCAAAATATCCGTCAATTTTCAGTAATCAAAGAAATTTTGGGCTAGTTTTTTTTTACAAAGAAACTCGATGAAATCTGCTGTACTAGAATGAAATCTAGCTCCACGAGTTATTGTAGAACAATTAGGATAAAAAATAATCGTTGATGCATGTTTTTTCCAAAATTTGTCAGGGAAAGGTATGACTAATTGTATATTTGTAGATTAAATCTTTCATTGTTAAAAAATAACAATGATTATGATCCACAAATTCTGTCTTTGAAAGTTAATCACAACGTTTTAAGCATTTCCTTACTTCTATTCCTATTCATATTGTGAACTTGATAATAATATAAATAATTGCTTAGAAATCGGTAATACTTTTCTCATCTTTCCATTTATGGCACCGGACTCTACTTTGGCAGTCAATAGAATTAGCGATTGATATAAATCTTATACGGTTAGTCATTGCTATAAAATTTAGAGGTACACCATAAATAATTATTTAAAACTAAGGCTAGATACTCAAACTTTGTGAGATATGATGGAAAATGGAAGCTAATCATGTGTTGTTAACAAAATAATTAGAACTCATTAGTACCAAAATGTGACACCATGATCTCATTGGTATTCATAGAAAGATACCAAGTTCTTAAAGGAATAAGAATATTTGAAAAATGGTTGTATTTGAATGTTGTTCTCAATTGTGAGGGGGTCGATAGGGGATTTTTTCTGCGTACCATAAGAGAGTACAATAGGCAGTATAGCAAAGGGATAGGTGTTGATAGGTGTGCGGTAGTTTGATTTCTCTGGAAATCGTTAGATTCATCAAGTGTTTTACGCAAAAAATATCTAGAAAACATTAAGAGCATACCCTGGAAAACATGGAAACGGGGTTGGTCATGGCTCCACAACCAAGGGCTTGCAAATGTTGGCTTCTAGAGAATCACTTGTTAGATGGGGCTTTAAATAATTGCCGCACAATTTGACTCATGCATTGTCCTTTTAATGCAAAAAAAATGTGGATCATTCCAGAACTGCCGAAAAAATCAAGAAACATAGTCTCGTTTCTCTTTTCGCCGTTCCTCTTGCTATGCTCAGAGAGCTCACGGCGGCAACGGCTCCTCTGAGATCACTCCTCTGTCTGGACCGTCTGGACAGATCGCGGAGCTGCTCAGGCGATACATCTCTGGCCGTTAAACGAGTGAATTCACGTAATTCTAATGGGCAGTGACGTCAACATATTTAGACGGAGACACGAGGTTAATGGATGAAAAACGCTTATAATTAGCTAGCACTGGTAACTTTAAATTTACGGGCTATAATCTAGAAATAGCCTATATCCGTAAAGAAATCGCTCCGTCCCTGGTATGCGTCTCATGTCATAGATATTTTCTTAATTAGTAACCTCATTTAAACCTCAGCTTTGCCTGTATGTAGGCCATGGCTTCCGGTTGCTTTGTCAACGGCTATACCGTAACCAATGCTCGTCTACGCAGTGTTGCTCTCGGCCGCCCATCGGAGCCGTGGAACGTATTCCTTTAGCGATTCGCGGAATTTGAGAGAGCCCGCCCATCCAACTACCAGTCGCTTGACTTCCGATTATCGCCAGAGGACGTCATCACCGTACCCCCTCCATACCCCATTCCACCTCTCATCTACTATCTCCCCCAATATTACTTTGCCATCCATCTTACTCATGAGTCCTGGAGGTGATATCTTTGCCGACAGTCCTCGCTGTTAAAACCATCTCTTTCTTTTCCCGTTTGATTAAATCTTTCGACTCAATATCTCCTCTAAAAAAACATCTTTTTTTAAGGGTACCAATTCGAATTTGAATATCGAGCGGTGGGTGCAGAGAGCTAGATGAGAAATTTGGAGCGACTGAATACGACCGAAAAAAACGATTTAGCTCTGATTTTTTTTTCGTATGTGCGTTACATAGTCTCGGAAATGTATTTCCAGAAGAGTGTGCATCTGCATCTACGCAATACCCTGAAAGCCACCTTGAGGATGTGTGGCAGGGGGTGAAGATCAACGAACATCAACTGACATGCAACTAGGCTTAATTTACTTGGTTCAGGTTCGTACCACAGCGTAGGCACAATTTACAAAGAGCATCATTTCCTGTTCTCCCATTGTTAATGAGAGCACTTAGAGTGGTTACGGATGAGTGCCTGCAATTATTCTCTCCAAACCCCAGGCCTTATCCAGTAACGTCTCGATAATTCCTGTACTTCGTCCTTTTCCGATACCTTCAATACCGAGGTAGTGCCCTAAGGACTGACAAATATGATTTTTTGCGTGCCAAATTCAAGATTTATTCAGCCTGTGACGTCCACTGGGGGACATGCCCTATTTATATAACTGTTTTAATATGAAGTTCATCAGCTAAAATTTCTTTTGATAACATTCCCTAAACAATTAAGCTGTGTTACAGATATATGACTCTTTAAAAATTGCATGCTTTCGACAGCTTAAAAATGAGACGTCATTGCAGGACGTCACGAAACGGTATCACCATGGGCGTTGTTTATCCGTTGTATGTGGAAGTAAGTTGATTAATGAATACTTTTTTAAAAATTTAATTTATTTATTTATCTCATTTGTTTAATGCAATAAGCGAATGTATTTCGATTTTTTACTTAAATAGTACCTATGGTTGGTAACGAGAAAATCGTCCATAAATTATTTAATGCCTGTACTCTCCATGAATATCTGCGACGGCAAAGTTGGCTGTTTTTTTAAAGAAGGATACCCCAATAAGGGAGTCAACCAAAGGCATATTGTCGATTTGCGCTTTTGTTACATCGCTTTTCAGTCATCCCTTCGATCAAGAAACGGCTAAAAACCTCAAAACAATATATTCCCCTCGTTTTCCTCCAAAATAAACGTCTGTTTCCGGAGCAATATGGAGTCTATACCATGCGGTGACGTCAGAAGGCGTTTAGTGACGTTCGTCAATTTTCGGGAAAATTTTAATAGCATTCAATAATATTTGTGATTGGCATTGAAAATTTTGAATTATATATTTAAATTGGTGAGAAAATTTCGCATCAAGTACATCATTAATCTAACAAAAAGAGAAACAAATTTCATGAATATTTTCCATTGTAATCATTGAATAAGTACGACAATGTCCTTTCATTTCTTAATTTGATTCCTGTAACCTTATCCAGTAACGACTTGGCTATATCGAGCCTCATGAATGATGTGATTTTGACGGTGCAGCGTTGGCAAGCTGTGTTTAGGGTGTATAAAGGATTTGATTGCTTGAATATCTGACGTCTCTATATTGACTTACGTCACTACCTGATATCGCCAATGTTGCAGATTTTACAATTGTCACTGTTGGCCTTCATGCCATTTCTTTCTTCCTTGTAAGTCAGACGGCCTCAAATTCCGCTCGTCTTCTCTTAAAATTTAGCGTTGCCGTGGAGTTTTTTTTGACAAGTTTCACGGCAGGTGTCGGAATTATCATATCTACAAAAACATTCTTGCTCGTGTATGTATGGACGCGCTGCGTTGTGTTGCTTCCTTCCGTTTCACTGTACGACTTCCGATCTCACGGAGCTTTTCTTCTTTCGCTCCAGACAACCCGAATTCAAATGTATTCCAGCTCCATTTCGCTTCTTTCCCTTTCCTAAATTTCGTCCCAATAACCACCACGCTTGCGCTCAACTTCGCATCTACTCTTCATTCGCTTTCGATTCTCGCCCGCTGAGATTCATTTGTATAAAATTTGTTCTTATTATAACCTCCTATTAAATCTTTACTGTTAATTCTTATTAATTTCTTTTCTTATATTTCTTGTCTTTCTTATTTTTCTTCATGATTGACACATACTTGGCAGGCATATCTTGCATTCATGGAAAATCCTTGTTGGGAAGAACATTTAATGCTTTGATCCTCATCTTTTCAGCGCCTCTTTTAGTTTGTGTCGTCTATTCATTGCCTCCCACTGATTCGATACCTTACTCCCTTATTCCTCTTTCTTCCTTATTTTTTTAAATCAAGATATATTTTAGCCGAATTGAAGGGAAAAAGAGAAGATACGTCACTGCCGAGAGAGAGATCAAGTGGTGAGAGGGCCATTGGATACCTGCCTTAATCGCCAAAACACAGATAATATTCTCACCGTTTAAGTACTCTTTGAAGGTACTATATCAGAAGTAGAATACTAATATTATCCATATTCCTTGATTCTGAAATTGAAAACAGTCTTGATTGCTCTAAGAGTTTGTTTGCCCTGCAACATTGCAAAACAGTTACATGTCACAACAAACAAAAGAGAGAAAATGGAGAAAATTCTGGTCAAAGTCAATAGGAGTGCTAATTTCATGATGGATGGTTGGTTGATTACTCAGGGGAGGCGACCGACAGCTGAGGACATTTGCCCCATTTATGATAGGAGTAATTAGGTAATGGTAGGAGTTTTCAGGAAACGGAGGAAGGGTGGAGAGAAACCCGGCGTGCGTCGGCATTAGCCTACTCTTAACGAAATGCGCCAAGGGGACCATGGACCCATCCGACGGACGGAGTACTGAATTTGAAATGCTCTCCGCTAGGCACTTAAGTGAAGACCGGTTTTCTACTGAAAAATCCGCCTCTGCAGGAATAGAACCCGAGCCCTCAGGATGGGAGGCCAGTACTTTAGCCACCACACCAACCCGATCCCCTTGCATGATGGAGCGACACATCTAGCAGTAAGTAATGAATACGATTATACATAACAACTACATCCTGCGCAACTGTACACGGATTTAAGATCACACTTCAAGGGTGAAGAAATTAAACAGGCAGCATAAATAGCACATTACGCATTAAGTAATATTTACGTTAATAGTCAAAACATTAAACATGATGATACAGTTGCCTGTAACGAATCAAATTCAACATTATAACACACATTTGTGGCATTACATTTCAAGAATTTTGGGTTTCTGTATTTCACTAATGCGTCATGTCAAGCATATTTTCCTATATGTTTCTAACCCTTGTTTTTTTTTTAAATTAATTTCATTCGGACGGGTCCAATAACATTCCTCACCAATGCAGCGCTTGTCTTTCTACTCTGATATCTTGGAATAGGAAAGCAATCTCTTGCGTGTTCAAGTTCTGTCGCCAAGAGGACTGGAACAGCGGTCATTCTGTTGTGCCCTGTTGCACGTGCTCAATCTTGCTCATCAGAGTCCCCAGCCACACTTGACTCTTCCCTTTCACCGGCCCCTTCTCCCTGTTTTGTCTCCGGCGCTATGGGAGACTTGGCACTTTGGTTGCATAGTTGCCGATGATGTTGGTGACATAATATATTTCACAATGGGCTGAAATCGAAAAATAATTTGGACAAAATTCCAAGAATGTTTTTTTTTGTCTGGAAATTGAAATTTTGCTCGGTGACTCTCCTTTTACTAGTGCATATGATGCTTCAATAACCTCTTCATTTCGGAGATTCTCAGTGACTTAGCTGACGCGCAAGGCTGGACTCCACTGCGCGATTGAAAAATCGAGTTTATTTCCAGCGTCAAAAACTGTTTCATAGTTTTCCAACGGATTCTCACTTTTGAAGGTTTAGTAAATCTTGTGTTATGGGTTACTTAGAAAACTTCTATGAATAAATTCACTATTTTCTACGAAAGAGCTAAAAATCGGTGGAAAATGGGGTCCGCCATTTTCACCTGTTAATAGAGCATATAACCCTATAAATCAATTACAATTATGGTATGTATAAGATTAAGGGTTGTCCTGTAACTCAATGTCACATTTTTTCCGTAAAGTTACCACAAGGGGATCTGCAACCTCTTCACTTCTGAGGTTTTCGGCGAAAACTGAATTCCTGGCGTTTTTTGCATATTTTGTTGAACTTTAAACCCTCGCATATTATTAATGCGCAATAATCGTGAAAATAACATAATTTATCACAGCACATACCAATAAAAGAAGAGTTACCATGCAAAATTTCCAATTCCAGGCTCAAAAATCAATTTTTTTTAAATTCGGTCAGTTCTTTTTGATTTCAGCTCCCTGCGGGGGGCGGCGTATTGCTTATATGAATGATTTTAAATGTGTTCAAAAAGTTCCTTGTAGTTCTATTGAAGGTTAGGATAATAATAGTAGAATTAGAAGGGGGATAGTAAATCAAAGATGTTTGAAATGTCATTTTGCCCCCCACGATATTTGACAATGATAGATATTATCGAGAATAAGAGTAGTTAAGGGAGGCAATGCAGATGCTACGCCTTGTCTCTACATGCAGAAAACCGTAAATGTACAATCCATTATCATTTTGGATATTTATTTGTGTTCTTTGAATTTAGCTTTGCTTCAAGATTTTTCTTTAAGTGTGATTATAGTTTAAACTGTTTTATTTAGGTTGCCATACTACCTTATTGCAGTATATTAACCGTGGGTTATTGTGCCCCCGGAGATTCAACAAGCATCTACAGGGGGTGCGAGACATTCCGATAATAACATATTATTTTGTTTCATAGTGACAACCACCAAAAGTAAGCATTTTTTTGTGTGTAACTTTAGCTGTTAATTTCAGTGCACGGATCCTGCTTCCTCACTTACCCTTTTTACAGGGCTTGATTGCGTCTATTTGGTTGGCTTGGTTCCTTATTTTGTCAATCCCTTTTCTGGCAATCTAGCGCCATGTTTGTCGCTTTGTTGAGAGAATTCCCCACGAAAAGGGCTGAACACATCTATTTTATGCTCTACTTCCGGACTTCTGCCATCAAACATTTCCTCTGCCACAAGATATTCCGCCAAAATATTATTTTCTCGCCTTTTCACCTTTCAACCCGCCGATTTATGGGGGAAAATGTGTGCGACCAAAAGATCGTAAATATAGCCCAAAAATCGTAAAGAAAGCCGCAAGCATTGAGAGGAAAGATCTTAATTTTTAAAAATTAGTTTGGTGAAAATCTGAAGACTGCTTTCCATGTGATTTCATGGTTAATGATATTGAAGGTTTAGGTATGTTTAAAAAAAAGAGCCCGTTCTCAAGAATGTATTCATTTGCCTTCAATAGGGTAGTTTTCTAATGTTTTTTTATCGTCTTGATCGAAATTTTATAATCTCTGTATTTATATATCGAGCCGTTTTATTTTAAAATGGCGATATGTATTTTTCCTCATTGATTAACGTGAAAAAATTCAACGACTCGAAATTTCAACGGCAAACTATTGCATGCCGGTAAATTATACGCGTGACGTAACTTTATTTCCTCTACTTGCCACTAGCTGGTTCTGCGGGCGCTTCCAAGCAGACGGGGTATTCAGTTAAGGCTTATCTAGGCTAGTATCGGAGGTATATTTATTCAGGTAATTTATTGTAAATAGCTTTTAATTATTTAAAATTATTAATTCAGTTGATTCATTTAGAAACTGCTAGTATTCATTTTACGAAGCAGACCTTGAAGTTGGCCCATCGCGAACTTAACGCCATGCTTTGCAGTAGCATGCCTTTCGTACGCCATGCCTCGTACAATTAGGGTACAATGAATAACGGTAAATATATCCAATACGAGTGTAGCAATGGAGCGCATTTGTAGCTGCATGTTGGTATAAGGACTTGAAGTTAACCCAACTAACAGTGTGTTCTTGCATGTTTGCTTTGCTATTTTTATCTTTTTTTTTTAAATAGTGAAGTTTAGAACAGTATATAAATACTAATCCTTTTTTATGCATGTCCTTATGATATGTAGTGCATGTTTGGTGAGAATTCACCCCCTGCCACACACCTCTATGGTGGCTAACAGGGTACTATGTAGATGTAGATATAGCAGAGGACGCCCTGCAGCCTTAAAACGGCCATTTATGTCTACCATTTTTAACGAACTTTAACGAATTTCTAACGATTTCCGAACTTTGATAGCTTTCATAGGCTATTATTTATACATCTTCACTAGAGTTGAGGTGCTCTGAAATAAAATACAAGTCCTGGAGACAAATATTTCCTATAACTCGCAACGTAAACTATATACCTGGTACGAAATCAAGAAAGCAGCGTATCCTGCCATTTCTGAGCTTCTTTAACTGAACTTAAAATTAACATTTTACCCTTTAGTAAACTGGAATTTCTCAATCCAAACTTTTTGCGTGCAATGAATATATTTATGGTAGGGCACGAATTGCAAATAATAAATTTTGTTTTCTTTGATGAACGAAACTACCCTATTAGACTCATTATTGATAGGTAGTTGTGCTGAATAAAATACCAGCGCAGCGTACAAGCAACGGGGATGATCTGCACAATGGTTATTGGATTCTTGACTTTTTCCCACAGGTCGGACTAAGGAAACAGATGTTGGACTCAATGTCGTCAAATGCTCGCTTTTTTCACTATTTAGTCATTAGGAGTATTTTTCTCAATATCGGATTTAGATTCACCCATTTTTTTTATAAACCAAGCAATTCATTACTTTTGAGGCATATATCGCTTAACAGCGGAGATGTCTACACTTTCTTATACATTTTTGGTCCTGGAAAATGTGAAATTTGATCCAGGAGATTTTATTTCACATCCCTGTATTTTGTTTTATGTGTAGCAATCAAATTCAACAACTCTTTAACATTATATTTATGCTTCGAAATCTCACTCTTTCTCTCAGAGTGAACATTATGTGCCGTTTCCGCTCGCTTGATTCGGTGGCTCGGGTCTCAACTTCTTCGACTGCACACTCCCTTAAAGATGGGACTTTAAAGATGTGTTGGACCCCAAATCGGGTCACTCATTCGAGAGTTCCCGTGTATTAAGTCCGTTGGGCGCCAAAACTTGCTCCTACGGGAGTTTTCGAACTTCGCCGTCGTGAGAAAGTGCCGAAACATTTATATCAGCCACTGAGCGGTTTAATGAGCCGACAGGGCAAAGGTGAGCCCGGAGTGTTGGCAAACAATTTCCCGGCTCCGTAATGACTTGCTTCCTTCCCTCACCTCGTGCCGGAGCGAGTGAGAAGGCTTCTCTGCAGTTTCGTTGTGAATCGATGCGCGACTGTCTTGCGACTTGGCCATGAGGAGGTGAGAACAAAACTGAACCCTAGGGGCAGTCTTGGACTTAGGGCTGCTATTCTGAACGAGATAAGGCCGGCCTTATAAGTCATAATAGCGGAAAAAGTCGATATTTTCAAGAGTATTACGACCCAGTCGTTATTTGCTATTCTGAATGCCGAAGAGTCACCGGAAGTCGCTATTCTACAGATATCCCATAGCGCGGTCGAAATATGGTATTCTGAACGGCAGATAGCGACCGGCCGGGTCGTAATATTATTCCCCGATTCTGAAGACCGGGCAATCTGGATAGCGCGACGTAAATCAGCTCGCTGAATGACTTTCAAATGTTTGTTATGTTTACGATGTTTACTTCGAGTAGTGTCGGGTATATATTCGACGTTTATTTACTATCTGAAAGGACTGGACGTCTGCATTTCAAGTTTTGGCAATTGTTAATGCATATGTGGAAGCCCGGGGTAGGCTACGATTAGAGAAAGTGATACATATGTGTTTGTTTTTTGTGAAATCAGTGAACTGTGGTGTTTCTATTTACTTTGAAGTCATTGGTGGTGCCTGTTTTAGTTTCTGTGGTTGTTGTATCGGAAAATTTCAAGCATGTTCATTTATCTGGTAAGAATTAAATCTTGTTAAGAATTACTAGAAAGTGTTATTTATAAACTTACCGGAGGACCACAGAGGTTCCATCCCATGCCCCTCTGTAAACTGACCACTGCACGCAAATACCTTCGCAAACCGACCACGATTTATAAACTATAATAATAACAGGATGATAGTATAAATTCATTTGAAGTGATGGAGGACAGATTTATTAACCATTTCCGGGTGTCGAGTGAAGTGACTATGTTTGTAGTAAACTGATTTGATTAAACCTTGCGGCGAGAGAAATCCTGCAAGCCATGGCTTGATGATGTGTAAATACTCATTAATAGATCATAATAGTAGACGGGGAAAGTGTGATGTGCCATATTATACTTCATTGCAAAGGCAGTTTATTAATGTGAACGTATTTTCAGTTTATAGAACCTTTAATTAGTTATTTACCTGCCCGATGAAAAGCAATAAAACTCCTACCGACAATAACACTGTTCTGCAAAAAAAAAGTTCAAAAAATGCTCGGCTACAATTTAGGGAGTTTCTGGCTAATTTGGGGTCGCTGAATCTGAAAATGACCTCCGTTTTTTTCTATCACCCTCCATTTTTACGAGCAACCCCTAAATTGGGGAAACCAACCCCGTATCTAAACTTATCGCTTTTCAAGGGACTTTTACTAATGTTATCTGCTTCTGATTCAAAAAACTGACGTTTTGAGGCTATCAGGGTCATGAAAGAGACAAACTTGACTGGGGTTGAAAATATTTAGGGGGTGAAAATCGAAAAAAACCTTAAAAAACCATTGACATAACCATTTTTCTTCGCTTTTTATTGCATATGATATGGTAGCTAATAGAAAAGTTTTTAAGGGATGAATACACTGTTCACCCCCCCCCCCTTTTGTAAAGGATTAATATTACATAAAATATAAGAGGGGAAGGTGGGGTATAGGAGGTGGTATAAAGAGCTGCCTCAAAAATCTGGATACAAAAATTAAATTGTTTATAGATTACGTACTTGTGAAGTAAGAAAACAATTCAGTGATTTTTTCCAAGTAAAAATCCTCAAAGCAATGTAAAAAAATAGTGAAGCTGTATAATTTTACCTAATGGTTTGTTCGTTTCCTTTTGTACTGCTCCTCTGGAACTTCTCTGATGATGCGTGCCCAACAGAAATCTCCCAACATACTCGGTGTCCATTTGCCAGCGTACCTTTTTTCCATGTTCGCGATTTCTTGATGGAAGCGTTCGCCCTGCTCGTCTGACACTTTGCCACGGTTTGCTGGAAGGTAGTCTAAATGAGAGTGCAAGAAGTGGACCTTCAGTGACATATTACATCCAAGTGACTCATATGAAGACAGAAGTTCTTGAACTTGTTTTCGATAGTCGGCTGATCTGTTGTTACCCAAAAAATTGTAACAGACGTTGGAGAATGCCAGCCATGCTCTTTTTGCTTTTCTACCTAAACTTTGAACAAAGGTTTCGTCGTTAAAGAGTTTTTTGATTTGAGGCCCCACGAATACACCTTTCAATTTCGCGTCACTGATCATCGGAAATTTCGTTTTCAAGTATTCAAATCCTTTCCCTTCTTTATTCATAGCTTTCACAAATTCCTTAAAGAGGCCTTTATTTTAGATGGAGGGGAGGAATAAGGATTTTACTTGGATCCACTAAAGCCTTGTTAGAGATATTTTTTTCCCCGATCACATGACTTTCACGCAAGGGCCAGTCTTTTTGCTTGTAATGTTTCGCGTATGCTCTGCTGTCCCATTCGCAAATAAAACGGATGTTTTGTGTAGCCTCCTTGTAATCCTTCAATAATAGCTACAACTTTCAAATCTGCACAAATATACCATTGGTGCCTTACGTAATTGATTTTTTCCAGAGCTCTTTCCAAATTTTCGTATGTTTCCTTTAAAACAGTGGCATATCCAACAGGAACCGAAGGTAAATCGTGGCCGTTGTTCAGTAAAACAACCTTTAAACTTGTCTTCGACGAGTCGATGAATAGCCTCCATTGATCTGGATCATACGTAATTTCTAATTCTCTCATCTCCTTCAATATCAGTGCAGTAAATCAGATCATAATTTTCACCATCCGTTGAAAAAAATGGAGTGAGGGTTGACTGTCTGCCTCTGTAATAAGAAACATTCACACCATCGGCCAAAAGATTCCACTGCTGTAAACGCGAGCCAAGAAGTTGTGCTTTACACTTTGGTAAATCTAAATCTCGTATTAGATCAATTAGCTTCTCTTGTGTTATTGGATGAGGTGCCCTTTTTTGACTAGTCTGGGGTTCTTCCACATCAGGGCTGTAATCTTCATCTCGGCGGCTAGGACCTGGTTCCACTTCCGGTATAGCTTCGTTCATTAAGACATCAGAATCATCGAGGGTGTATGTAGCTGGAGCTTTAGGGATAGGAAGAGCATCACTATGCTTCACCGGGCGAATTGCTGACGGTACATTCGGATAAATCATTTGAGCTTTGTTTTTTTTTTTTTTTGAAAACCACATAGTGTCGGTTTGGCAAAAATAGCAATCCGTTACCGCTCTTTATACCACCTCCTATACCCCACCTTCCCCTCTTATATTTTATGTAATATTAATCCTTTACAAAAGGGGGGGGGGGTGAACAGTGTATTCATCCCTTAAAAACTTTTCTATTAGCTACCATATCATATGCAATAAAAAGCGAAGAAAAATGGTTATGTCAATGGTTTTTTAAGGTTTTTTTCGATTTTCACCCCCTAAATATTTTCAACCCCAGTCAAGTTTGTCTCTTTCATGACCCTGATAGCCTCAAAACGTCAGTTTTTTGAATCAGAAGCAGATAACATTAGTAAAAGTCCCTTGAAAAGCGATAAGTTTAGATACGGGGTTGGTTTCCCCAATTTAGGGGTTGCTCGTAAAAATGGAGGGTGATAGAAAAAAACGGAGGTCATTTTCAGATTCAGCGACCCCAAATTAGCCAGAAACTCCCTAAATTGTATCCGAGCATTTTTTGAACTTTTTTTTTGCAGAACAGTGTAATCCTTTTCATCTCATTGTGTATTTACAACGTCTCCATTGGGTCGTTCTTAATTGTAAATATATTAATAACTTTAGTTACCCTGGAGTGTAAACGATTTTTATTTTGCTTGCATTGTAAACAAACAACAGTGATTTCATGAAAATACCGGTACAGAAACGAAATTGCCGAACGTGAGCAGCTGTGTGTCACTTAATAATCCTGAAGGGTACAGAAACCGCAATCATTTCCATTCTATTAATTTGCAAATTGTATAATTATGAAACTATTGATCTTTTATGATGATAAGTACGATTTTCGTGCGAGTACCCTAGCCTCCGTAGCAAAACGTATTTAATGTTTATCAACATTGTTTATGAAGATGATAAAGTAATTAATATAAGTTCTACCACTTAAGATTTGTGATAATCGGATGAATATAATGAATGTGGTTGCTTACCCCAGAGCGGAGCATTAGGTACCAATTCATCATTAATAAACTCGTATTTATATACCATTAATAACCACCACATGAATATTGATAATGAGTACGTTTTCAACGAAGGCCCTTTTCTCTGGCATGCTTTTTAACGTAAAAAATCCACGGAGAAGTTCATATTTCGTATTTATAGCTAAGGATTTTAATCAACTACAGGCGAAAACAATTTTACGACGAGTTTGGCTGTTTCATATGCAAATGTAAGCAGGAGAGTTACCTCAGTTAATGATGTTTGCTCGAAAGATACATTGATCTGGATGAATACGCGAATTTTCCAAGCAGGATAATAAATAATTCATTTATAATTTTATACATTAATATCAGCTGTTCGCTGGCCATTGTGAGAGGCGTAAAGTTGGCCGTAAATCTATCCCAAACTGTCCCAGAAAATGTAAACATCGCTTGCTATTGGCTGCCGGAATTTTTGTTTTCTGATCTTTACGGTTCTCATACCGGAAGGGGCGGGTACAATTATTCCACCTCAGAACTGGGCAATTTATTCCCCACCTCGATTCAGAATACCAGATCGGGGAATAATGACCTGTGGAATAGCGCGGCCTTATAATAGCGACCCCGATTCAGAATACCAGCCTAGGTCTTTGTAGCTTTCGTTGTAGTTGCCTGGACGTGAAGGTCAAAGTGATTTAATACATTGTTGGTGTTCGATAGTTCGGTAGTATATTTTTGCTATTAAATTTCACATATAAGCCACTCCTTGTAATTATAGAGGCATGTTATATTAAATGCAATGGTGACGCAATTACTGAATGTTACGTGCACAGTGGCAAGAGTTTCTCTATAAATGGGTAAATGCCACCTATTCCATCTGGAACCGAAGTTACAAGCAGTTCGCCATCTAATAGTAATTTGATGTTAGGTGTTGCAATACGGCAAGGGATCAACAACTGAGCATTTATGCAACCGAGGGAAATTGGGTATTTCGTAAGAGGTAGAACATTATGTGTAAGTTTACAGAATAATGGAAGGATGGAGAGAAAGCCGACGTCGACATTGGCCTGCTATAAGCGGAAGTCGCCCAGTTACGTTCAATGAGACCGAAGAATACTTGATATCTCCTTCATAGAGCTTTAGAGTAGAAACCTTTCGTGAAAACTGAATTTTTCATGCCACTGAAAAATCTGGACTGCCAGGATCCGAACCTCTTTGTATTGGTGGCGAGGATTCCAGCCAACACATCCACCCTTATTTAGGCTCCCCGATGTTTTTCGCTCAATTGATAATTAATTATACTCCGACAAATATGGTGGCGAGTATCTTATTGATTGAGAGGAGTGAAACACCTATGAAATCGATACTTCACGCAGTTTCGTTAAATCATAAGATCACATTCCATAACATCTGTCTAAAATCTCATTGCTCGAATTTTATTTACAGCTCAGAGGAAAACATGCGTGGCAGAATTATATCAGCGAACTCTCTACATAGTCTTCGTTTTTAAATATCGCCTACTTGACTTGATGTACTCTGAAATCGAACTTTAAGAGTCTCTCTTCCTACTTAGTGCCACCTTTGGTCTTGGTGACCGTGGTGATACTAAACATGACGCGCTTGAGCGTTTTGTGATGTTTAACCTGCTGGTAGTAATCAATCGCCATACGACTTAATTTATTATTTTGCTGATTTCACTTGTTTATAGTTGCATAAAAATGATTTCACTGCTTACAACGGTATCTAACGTGTGCATACCTTGAATTCATCAGGTGTTCGTAGTCTTAGGCTTTGAATGATATAGTTCTTTTAGCACGACATTATTAATTGTTTACAAGTACTGATTTTAGTTTCAGTGACGAATGATTGTAGCCGAATTTCCTCAGAGAAAACAACTTGGCCGGGGCTCGAACTCAGAATCCTTTGGTTTCCGGCCAGATTTCCGAACTAGCAGCGAATACCTCAGCGGAGTCACTCGAATTCTTCTATTGTACACCCAATTACAGAGTTTCCACAGAGAAAAAATGAGGAGAACGAAGCCTTGGTAGCCTAATTGGCACAGTATTAAAATCCGAATTCGAGTCCGGCCCAAGTCTTGAATCTCTCGTTACGAACCGAATAAGTATTGACATTTTTGCTACCAAAGACAACTTCGTAGGCCTATTAACTACTTTAGACCTAATAAATAATCATAGAGCGTGTCTTTAAATTATGCGTTAACAACTCACCGAAATATCTTCGTTTCGATCATACCGCTTGTTCTGCAGCTATCTCCGCGACGGAAACCAAAATAAAACAAATGCCTACGCGAACGCAACAATATCCATGATACACATCTGCACGTAAGTGAGCTAAGAAAGTTTGAGCTGTTTCGTAGATATTGTTTTTATAGATAGGAGAAAAAAGGTATTAATATTAGGATATTTGAGTTACCTTTCCATATTTAAAGGTACTTGTTCAAAAGTGGAAATGAATGAATATGCTACTGGATATTTAATGGGCTTTCATAGCATCCTAATAATTTTCTTTACATTATATGTAGATATTTTATGGGATATACAGAATGCTGTGTTTGAAAAACGCATTGGGATCAGAGAGGCAATGGTGTTTTGTAATATGTATGTTTAAATACTTAACAAACAATGATGAATGACAGACCAAATAAGTCAGGAAAACAGAGTTCGATTATGTTAGGGGTGGAGTCTTGGGCATTACAACGAGTTTTATGCTTTAGATTTCCCCTTGCATTTTCCTCAACTTTGTTTACAGAGGGCAGTTGAATATCATCCTATGTCAATTTATATCTTTTGTAAATATTTCGGCGCCCTCATTCTCACAATGCTCCTCATAACAACAGAAAATGTCTTAAGGCCACCATATTAGTATGCCAGAACCAACCTAAATGATAAGAACTTCTTCGTTTTGCCGTAAAATTCTCTTCGTTTTTCCCAATTCGTTGCAAGCGAAGGAAAACATTCGTGAGGAATGTTTTCGAGGTGAACGCTTGTGAGTAAACGAAGAACTTGAAACGTATTTCATCGACATAGTGACAAATTTAATTCCGTATTGGGTAACAAAAGCTTTATGACTCGGGCTGCTGGCCAAAGTGAATTTTTTCTCTGTGGATATTCTTCCATAGTGCATTGCAGTCGATGACTCCGCTAAGGTATTCATTCGCGAGGCTAGTTTGCAACCCTTGAATTGGCACGAAGCTTCCATCAATGTCTTGCTGATTGATACTTGCTCCAGTTCCCAAAGTGGAATAGGACCCCACTTCCCTGAGTGAAATTCGTGATTAATTTGTGATTCTGATGGTTGCGTGCATTTAGCCATTCTAACGAGGAATGTGTTTTTTTTAAGATCAACAGGGTTTCAAATAGGGAGCCAACAAAAATTTTCCATGCATAGTTGTAATTGTGGATTCCAGTCTGTTAATTTTTATTTATTTATTGCTTGTATAAGCATGTATACAGAGAAAAACACCTTTAAATAAATTTATTTAAGAAAATTGAGGAATGCAGGGCAAATAGGCTTCCCTTAGGATAACATCCTGTCTAGAAACGACTCTTCTTAATAACATTTAAGCATCAATAACAGCAAAGCATCAAAAAGGATTACAACAAGGAGCAGACGCAGCTCAGAAAATTATACATCCTCGAATGAGAATTTATAGTGGATAGGTAAAATAGTAATGAAACTAAATAAACAATAAGAAAGTTGAATATAACAAAAAACAATACTAAACATTTCTATTATCCTCACTCTATGCTAATAAAAAGGAACATCCACTCATTCCTTTTGAACAAAAACTCCACATCTTTGTACTCGAACAACCACCCTTTTATAAGTTTTAAGAAAGTTCCTTATTTACCAAAATCAGTGATATCGATGGAGGCAGGTTATACTTAGTAGAACTTAGTTGCGCGGAACATGTTAAGAAAAATAACTTGCAATGTATACCTCTACAAGGACGCTCAGACGTTGAAATCGATAGGTAAAATAAATGAAAATTGTGGAAATGTACAGTCATATTTCTTAACATGTTCAGCAAAATCAGTTATATAAAAAGGTAAGGAGAAAAACGATTTGGGACCATGATAAATAAATGCTAGGCAAACATGTTAAAGTAATACTTTAATGTAGTAAATGCTTACCCTTTTTGCATCAATACGCAAGGTTTGGAAATCCAGGACATCATTTGTGTCTGAAATTCTTATTCGGTTGGTAACAATATTTGTTGCGGTGCAAACGCTGGAGAAGGATGAAACTCGTGGCTCTCTCTCTCTCGCTCACTCGGCCGAATCGCTCACGTGCGCGCTGACAACTCCCAAATTGAAATTTCGAGGAATATCCGTGGTTTTGACGTTTCTTAAGCCGTCGCTCCAATTGCTTCGCCCACCTTGCATTCACAAAGACCACCTGCCTGCGCGGTGTTACATATGGCGTCTCGAACCTTGGAATAAATAACACCTTTATCATTTTATTTAATGTTTATGCATCGCCAAATCTCTTTGAACGTTTCGACGCCTTTTTTCCATGTTGATTTCTTTCTTGGAAAAAATGCCCTGGGTTTTACAAGCCCAATTTTAATTCTGGCGTACTTTGCCCTAATGCATTTTGTAATGCTTTCGTGCCTAAGAAATCCTACATGTTGACTTCATTTTCCTCCATTTTACCTGCAACGCATTTATGCTCCACCTTTTTTTTCGGTTGAATGAACCTTATGGTATTTCCTAATGAATGTTTCAGATCTATTTTTAAAATTCTCAGCTCTTGTGGAATCATAGACCACTCGCACACAGTCTCTGGGTGGTGTAATTATGTCCCTTCGGCTGAGAATAAATAAATGGTTTACTTAGGGAAAATGTTTCCTCTGAGACAAAATGGTTTCCCGCTGGGAAATGGTGTACCGCAGAGGAAAAAAAATTAAGTATGCCTTTGCAAATGATACGATTACGTTGGAAGCAAATGGGACTTCGAAAAAGTTATCAAATTTCCAGCTCTTCTCTCCGGTGAGAACGCACCTATTCTTTGAGTAGCATTAGGTATGAAGAAGAACCTCGCTCTTGTTTTTTTTACCATTAACGTTTAGTACAGTATATTAGGCCTCTTTAACAAAACCACGACCTGAGCATACCAACATTCTAAACAAGTGGTCATTTACATGCAAATTTTAACAGTATTTCCCCGTGAGATTGCATATAATATGATTAATCAGTGTGATCAGTGTTAAATAATAACCAGTGGTTAAATGCGATGATGTGATCAAATAATTCGTATTCCAGGAGGAGAAATGGAAGAATATAGTCGCCTGCATAGCCGTTGAACTTCGAAGGTCGATGAAAACACGGTATTCCGAGTATCTGTGCGGATATGGTAAACGTAAGTAAAATTTATTTGATAAATTAATTAGGCTCGCTCATGGATTCCCGCGCATAACGTTGCAAGTTGGAAGTGGAGTTTTTTATGCAAAGTTTTGTTTTTTTCTGTATGTGGGTTTTGGTGTTTCGTTCCTTTGATTAGGGTCAGGGTACAAGAACCTGGATTTTAATAACATACATATATGTATATATTTACATATTTCGTCAATCACATTGTCATAATCGCAAGTAGACAGTCCTAAGATTGGTTTAACGGATTAATCCCTTCATAATTTATCTTTCACATCATTCACAACACGTTTCACATGCGAGGTTTTACTTTTCCACTTTTCACATTTACTTTTCTTTGATTGCGATTATCTTCTTGAGCATGTGTTTGCCACCTCTACCTCTTGTTGTGTGCCAAACTCTTGAAGTCTATTAGTGTCTCCGGAACTGCGCCGAACTCTTGAAGTTCTCTCTCTTGATCCGATTTCCCAATCTATATATTCCTGTTAATCTTCAATCTTGACCTTTACCGAGGGCAGCATTTTAATCTCCTAATGAGGAGTAATTGGGTTTTCTTCTCCTCTTACTTCTTTTATTACTTCCTTGATGTCATCTTAGAGGCATTTCACTTATCTTCGTAGTAAGACGTAGGCATGTAAAACTGAACTACTACGATGTGTGCTGGTTTGCTCCTGATATACACCCACTTCATTTTGCTGATTACTTTTACGTCGATGTCCATTATTTGTACTTTCACCTTAGATTCTTTGACCTTCAATTCTATAATTCTTCGAAAATCTTTAGCAGGTCCGAAGCAATCTATTTTTCAGTATTCCTTTCCAAAAATGTTTATTATAATTGAGTAGTTTCTCCCTGGGTTTCTTGGGTAGTCTCACCCCGGAGATCCGAATTTTACTCGAGAGGGTTCAATCACGCCTGGATAAAGGAAAAGAGTGGAGTAGCTGCAACTCCTCGGGATAATAATGTGGTGGCAGTGCTACAGCTGTTAAAGTAAACGTTACCACGTCTGTAGTGAAATAAGTCTCGCTGTATCAACCACTGCGGTCTCCACCTTCACTCATGGTAAGAAGAGCTGCTGCCCTCTCCTCCGGGTGACGAAATGCATAATTGTTGGCGGCCTCCTGTACTCCATTCACGGCATTTTCACAGGTTTCAGGATCATTTAAAAAGCCTATCAAACCTAGGAGCAATACCACCTCGTAAGACCATCTTGTTTTGTCCATGACGATTTATTCGATTTAAGCTCACTTATTTCTCAACCTCCTCTGTTTTTCTCCAGAGTTTCACCCACCATTCCGTTCCCGCTTGACGCGTTCAGAGTCTATATGGTAAAATGAAGCTAGGCCAGAAGACTATGCACGTTTTATTGGCTCAATAGTAATTTCAAATGTCCATGGAGTTTTATTTAATCTTCAAAGGCGCATGAGCTAGAGTTGAATTAATTCACTCAATTGGAAGTAAAAGAGGATTGCTGAGGGACAACTGTGACAAGTCAAGCGTAATCAAACTCTACTTGTAAGTTAAAAATATTTTGAGCGCAAAAGTTGGAAAAGGGAAGGATGAGACGTAATCAGGATTGCGCACCTCCTCTTTTACTTGGAGTCGAGCAGAAGGAGAAATTTTATGCTGCACTGATTTTAAATAGCACTGAGTTCCTTTCTGATTCGTCATAATTTTAATTCTTTACAATTTATTTGCCTTTGAAGGGATCGTCGTATTTCAAGGATTCTTATCGTTAAGCTGTTCTAATTATCTTCTTAGTAGTGTAATGATTTCATTTGTAACGAGGCCATTTTTAAAGGGAACCCGTAATTTTAGTAAAAAAAGATACTCATGTTTATTAAACTGTAAGAATAGGTATATGAATTGCATTCCTATGCGTTTGAGCTGAATTTTAAGGAAAAAGGTTATCATGTTATCTGCCTTCAAACTTTCCTAGTGTAGTGAATGGTCTCCTCATTTCTCTTACGTTTGGAAGATATCAAAAATGTAATGAAAAATTCTTTTCCATGGAGTAACCCTCCACTGGGAAATATAGGATAAATAATGCTGGAAAAGAGCAGCCCTTTCAATAGGAGTGATAGATTCCATTAGAACCCCCAAATGATTCGGGCTTATTGTTCTCAATTTTGATTTTAGTTGAGGAAAGGATTTTGGTACGATGACTTTGGATGCTACTGTAGTGGTGTAAATGCATTACTCCAGATCATCGTTACCCCTCCAACTATCGATCATGTTTTCAGCCTTAATGCTTATGATTGTAATCATAAGTTATAAATTAATTTTCGAGTTTTACGAGTTTTTCGTCGAAAAAATGACAAAAATATGCATATTAAAATCAAAGTTTTCCTGTAATCGGCTTCACAAAATTGCTTGGTTCTACAATCTCTTCGTTAAGACATCATCTCAAAAGGAGTTTTGCTTGAAAAATGGATTATAAGTAAATATGTGATATTTCCGAGATGAATCCCAGGCATGTTCTAACCCCATGAGTAGCTATTTATTCAAACAAATTTCCCTCTATTTGATCAGGCATTTCCTTTAAATAACGGAAACTTAACTCATTGCATTCAAATGTATCTTTAGAAAATTTAAAGATAATATTTCATTGTACTTTAACGAAGTGACGGAATTTTATTATTTGTTTGATATAATGCTAATGCTCACAATGAATTCCTGGGTAATGCACCCAATTGTTTGAGGGTGATTGGGTGTTAGTATTTCAAACTTTTTTGAGGTGGTTTAAATTTTACACTAGCTATTTTTCTTCTTAAAAGACAATGCATATAGGGGTTCACGTATTTTGACGTTCTTGCAATATTATGAAGTTTCTTGAGACGTAAAGGAACACCTCTTGAATGTTAGCAGTGGTCACCCATCTCTCGGTTACCAGAACGCGTCAAATCCTGTGAGTCGCGGATCGATAGTAATTTTAAGCACAAGCTTGATACAATAGCTGAAATCTCTCTTTTGGATTCTTTTCTTAGGAATTACGTACGTTGATCAGGGAGCATGGACCAATGGACCATACTATGAATGCATTAAAATTTTCACCTACATATATACATAGCTGTAGTGTATTAGCGTGGGGGTTATTCCGAGAATGAATATTAGGAGTCAGATCTATCCAAGAAAGACTTAGAAACGTCTTCACTTAAGGAGTAAGGATACGAGAAGGGAGTTCGCTCAGATCTTATCTAACTGAATTGAGTTAAAGATGGGATTGCTTTGCGATGAAAACGCTTCAGCCGGAGGGGCTGGAGTGATGGAATCAGAATTTCCCCGCGCGGCTAGAACTGACAAAGGCCGTGCAATACAGAGGTTTCCTCCGGCGCTGAACAGCATAAATGCCTTCTTCCCGTGCACTATTTCATTCTCAATGTCCACATTCTTCCATACGCACCGCCCTATTCGTCCACTCGCCTTTCCTGCCTTTCCCATACTTTCTGGAATCCTCCCTTCGAACGTGGACATCAAATTCCCATTACCTGTTAATATCTCTCCCTTCCATTTCTCTGCATTCTTTGGAGTCTCTCAAAATTGCCTTTCTTCCCTCGATACTACAAGTGGTATTTCTTTCTATAACTTCCGTCTTTCCTATACCTTATATTCTCATTCTTTTTTTTGCTTAAATTGTGTAATATCCGATGCACTCTTTAAGTGTGATCTTCAAAGTGTCGATTCGTGAATTTTATGTTGTTTTTGAGCTTAGTGTGGCTATTTAACATCCAGTCAAATTCTAGAGCGTTATATTGCCAATCATTCTATGTAATTTCCAAGCAGTTGTGCTTGATTTGTGCATCTGACATTGAGAGATTCCGCACATATGTTAAATCTAATTTAGTTAACTTGACAACTATGTATGCTTTCTCCTTTTTTTTCCTTTTCTCTCTCCTTCCTGGTAAAATCTTACAATTGAATTTCTACCCACATCCTATTACTAATTTTGCTATGCTACTTCACATTACTAATTTTATTGGAAATTGTTTTCACGGATGGTCTGGTGGGTAGCGTGATTAACGTCTCCTCTCGTTCGCAGGAGCTGAGGTTCGTGGCCCAGTCGAATAGTTTTGGAGAGTCTTACCGAGAACTCGATTTTCTTTTCTCTGGTTTCGGAATTATATTTTATGGTGAAACTTGTCTCTGCGACCCTAGGTGAATGTTTTTCAAAAACAATGACTTTGAATCGTATTTTTCACCTAAAGATTATTCAATGACATTAAAGAGTATTCAATTAAATTAAAAATTATGCAATTACATTATCATAGTGCTAGTATTAAGCTGAATAATGTTCATTTAAACAAAAAGTGTAACATTTTCAGTCGTTTTCTAAACTTCTTAGACCACTAAAAAGTCGAAAATAAAATTTATGAAAAAATACTTTTTTAAATCCTCGGTTCATATTAGAAGTTCACTAAACTTAAAAATAAATTTTTCTAACCGACTTTTGAACATTTTTAAATTTGGAGAGAGTAAATTAAGGTCGTGAATTCAAAGTAAATATGATTTGAATACTTCTATTGGAGTTAAACAATTTTACACGTTATTCAAAGTTGTTAATTGCCAATAGAAGTATTTAATATATTGTTACTTTGCGGACATGATTTTATTTTTTCTCTCCGAATTTGAAAATGCCAAATATCGGTAAGATTATTTTAGCCTTTTAGTGCACTTCTACAAAAAAATCTAGGATTTTAAAAATTATTTTTTATAGATTTTATAAATTTGGGGGTCGTGGTGGCCTATTGGCTATAGTACTTAGTTACTGACCGGATGGTCCTGGGTTCAATTCCCGGGCAAGAGCCTTTCTGGACCCCCCCACCCTTAAATCCGCGATTCGATTTTCTGCTTGTCAGAACTTCGCAGGAAATCGCAGGTGACCCAGGAAAAGGAACTGGCCCCCCTACCCTGAATGTCTGAATTTCACTCGCCATTGGCTTAGTACGGGGTGAGCTCTACCATCACCTATCAAAACCAACCTTCGGGTTAAATCACTGTGTGAGATTGAGTGAGAAATTTTATTAGTTCTTACCTTTTTGATGAAAATTCATTAGTTAGTTGTTCACACTCATTCTTTTTCCAGCTTAAATTGTGCAAATTTGTTAGCTTTTCTTAGTTTTGCAGTTAGTAATTTAAATTCGTGTACGCTTAAATTGAGGTTACAATATCTTTTCGAAGCGGTAAATAATAATTATAACAAAATAGGCTGGAACGCGGTTTTAGGAGAACTCTAAGCAATTTGTTGTTGCTTTGGTTATTATGAGTGGGACATCGGTCGGCACCAAACGTTGTATTGAACGCCCATTTTTTTGTACTCGTTCATAAAGTAATTTTATACCCCGATCTGGTATTTTGTCCACCACCTTTAATAATAGAAGAAGTAACTGTCCTTTTGCTCATGATAACTATTGTATCATCATTATTCATCAATCCTCAGATTGGTTTCACTCTCCGCTGAGTTCTTTTATCGGCTAATCTCTTCATATTTACGTATTTCTCCTCTGATCACCGTTTAACGGTTGCGAATAATCATTGATGTACTTTCCTCAACAGTTTTTTGCGCGATTTTTATGACTTTTGTTACTAAATTTTGCTCACCATCGTGTTTCTGTTTGGTGAACGCGCATTGGAAGTGTCAGATATTAGTGTCACTAGAGTGATAAGTTCTCTAAAGAAATCTGCGCATGCATTACATATTATAATGCTTTGAGAACTGTCTCTGGAGTGGTGTCGAGGCTTAATTGGGAGTTACATCCATTCAATTGTTAAGCAAGTTATTTTCAATCGTAATTTGTGAGATAATGTGTTAACTTTGAGAGTATTTGCCTTGTGACATACCCTTGAAAAAGGTTTACAATGAAGTAAAATTCACTCCTTGTTTTATATAAAAAAATAAAACAGAGAGTGCTTCTTTGTGAGTTCCCAGGGATAATTTATTGGTACAACCGGTTTCATATCATCAGGTACAAAACCTGATGATGGTTTCGATTCTTGCATTTGGACATGACGAGATGAAAGATACGATGCGCATGGCTACTATTATCAATTAGGGAAGTTCATGATGAATGACCTGCTTCGATTGAAACAAGAAAAATCGCAAAAGTATACAGGTTAGATATTGCGGAATACATTACTGCTGATAATAGTGCCTTTAGTCTACTTAATTTGATAACATAATTTACACATAGAAAAAAATCCATTTCGACCGGAAATCGAACCCCGAACCCCTGATTTCCGGCCAGGTACTCCGCAATCCTTGAATTACTTAATTTGACATTTATTTCTTAGAAGTAAGTATTAATTCGGTCAACCAGTTCTGCGTGGGATCAATTAGGCCTTATTTTCTGTATGAGTGATTCAAAAAAGTTCATTCTGTACGTGAGTGAAAGTGGACAATGTCATTCTCTTCTATAACCGTTTATTTCGATTATGAAAATTTTACCTTAATACCTGACTGAAAGTTGAATGGAGGAAACAGGTTAGGATGAAGTCAATAGTAATTATTCTTTCTTTAATCAATTTGAATTTTCTTGGGACATTGATTGAATGGTATTGATTAATTACAAAGCTTTCCCTCCTGTGCCAGAGGCTTCGTTCCTCCAGGGATTAATTTTTAAACTCAATCCCCCCCTCAGTGCCAGCGACGATGTGGAAGCCTCAGACTTTCGAGGGCCACATTGGTTTCTAATCAATTGTTTGACGCGGGAAGTCTCCCAAAACCTTATTTTTATGGGTGTGATTTCCATATGGTAATAGCCACCATAAATCATTTACAAAAATCTCACACTTCTGTTTTAAATTCAAGATGAATTTCGATCCGACTATCGGCATGGGTGTAAATAAGTCATTAATTCATTTAGCCATATAAACTTTATTGGGGGAGCGTTGTAAATATTGTCAGAAGATAATAAATCGTGTACCTGCCGGTAACCTGTTGTTGAATGTCTTGTATCATGTGCGTCTGCATCTATTCAATGCCCTGCAAGTCACCGCGAGGGTGTGCGGCAGGAGGTGAAGATCAACGAACATGCACTATTGACATGAAACTAAGCTACATGAAAACATGCTAGATAATAGGGTCACATGAAGCTAGATTGTTAGTAGCTTGACAGTGATAAAGAGATTATTGGTTGTTAAAACATGCGTCATGCCCTGCAGACTACTCTACCATATTCCACCTATCACTTTGCTATGCTTCCATTTGTGATCTTTTATAGTTCGGGGAAAAAATGAAATTTAGAATTCCCGAACGGCAATCTATCTCTTTAAAGTTATTTATCTAATCGAATCTAGAAAAATGCGCAGGGATTTTTCATATGTATCAAACATCTTCAGCAAAGGTATCCGTTTTAAATTTCTGCAATAGATTTAAATTGTACTCTAACCTACGGCCTGATTATGATTCCCAGCCTATTTGTTCTGTATATTCTGATACACTAGTAAACCTATTGTAACGCCTTTTAACATACCTGCTGCTCGGGTCCCATAAACTGGCTGCATATAAAAGGTGGGCCTAAGTGGTGCGAAGTAACATCTGTCTTCTCGTCACATTTACCGAGTACTGTTGTTTCCTCTGTAGAATAGCAGTGAAAGCAGTTGACATCACCCTGATGTCTGAATTAAAAGATTTTATAATTCTTTAAGGAAAAAGTGGACTGTATTCGTTTATCATTGAAGTTCAACAACTTATTTACATTAACTAGCATGAGCGGTATTGTTACCAAGTTGGTATGCAGATGAATAAAACAAGTTTCTTGAGCAAGGTACGACACATCGTTACAGTAAATAACAACTTGATGAGTGCAATTCAACCGGCGTAAACATCCTTTTAATAGAACGTAGCTTTTTATGCGAAATCAATCACACAAGTAATATTATCAAGAGTACTATCAATAATAATATTAATAATTGATGACCTGATTTAAGTTCTTGATATCAATGGCACCGTGGACGAGAATGACGAAATTTCTGGTGTAATGTGCGACAGTAATAAAAATATGCAAGTTAACCTTATGGATTCGCTCTGAGACCTCGAGTACTCAGTGTATTTAATCACAACAACGATGAATCGTGGTTGGGTGTGTTTTCATTTAGGAAAGAGTCGCGGAGGGTTGGAATGAAGCTCGAGGATAACCGCAAAAATTTCTCGGCGGGCGCATTAGAGTGTAGTTGATCTAGTTGACCTGGTATGTTCACTTTAGCCCTCGCTCAGGGGCGCTGATTAAAATGCGCCCCGGTCGGAGGCGGGAGGCGAGGGGCAGGCACGCACCCTCCCCCTCCCCCTCCCAGGGGCGATTACTTCCACACTTATTGCGGCGAGGGCAAGTCGGTTTTATGGAGGGTTCGGCCGTGGGTAGCAGGGGGGAAATACATCCACGTGTACATGTGCCCTGCAAGCCACTGCATTAGTGTTTGCTTTGCAGTGAATCAGAGCCAGGCACGCCCTATCGCCACACTCCTATTGCTAGCAACTACACCATAATACCGGTTTTAACTTCGCTAACTTAATTCAGATAACAATGCACGTCTTAATGCAACAATAGTGTAGTTTACTTCATCAAAGGAAACAGAATCCGTAAATTGCGATTCGTGCCCCAAAAAAATTTATTCATTATGCGCAAATAATTTGGCTTGCGAATTTCTAGTTTACTAGAAAATTAAATGTAAATTTTAAGTCCATTTGAAAAAGCTTGTAATGGTGAGACTGCACAGCCTTGTTGCTGACGTAACAGGTATATAATTTACGTTGCGAGGCATAGGGAATATTAGTCTTCTGAACTTAACATTGTATTTCAGAGCCCCTCAGCTGTAATAAACATGTCGCAATAATCGCCTCTGAAAACTATGAAAGCTCAGAAAGTCTACTCCGTTGAACGCGGTATTAATAGACGTTTTATAGACTCCAGGGCATCCTGCTCGTGGGGTCCTCTGCTACTGCGAAGCATGGCGTGAGGTTCACGACAAGGCCATATACATGTACTCTGGAATGGGCTCAAAGCCACAATATGGCCTTGGTTCGTGCGACTATGGGCCAAATTCACAGTACGCTGAGTGAAATGGATACAGTTTTTGGGTGAATCAACTGAGCAAATAATTTTTAATAAATAAATTAAAGTTAACCATAATAAATCAACTGAATACATATATTTCGGATAGTTTAATGGAGCTTCCGTTTCCTTGGAAGCGTCGCTGCATCATCTAGTGGTAGGTAGAGGAAAGAGTGTCACGTCGCGCGTATAATTTACCGGCAAGTAATAGTTTGCCGTTACGTTTCCACGCCTTTGAATTGTTTCACTTTTTACTAACGAGGAAAAATACTTTTATGTCAAATTAAAATCGAGTGACTTAAAATACGTACTCAAGAGGTTATGAACTTTTGATAAAGACATTAAAAAATAAATTGAAAATACTCAATTTGGAATTACGTTCCCACGCCTTTGAATTGTTTCACTTTTTACTGAAGAGGAAAAATACTTTTATGTCAAATTAAGATCGAGTGACTTAAAATACGTACTCAAGAAGTTATGAACTTTTGATAAAAACAATAAAAAATAAATGGATAGTATTCAATTTCGAATTATTATCATGTGGCACAGATGTAGTTGAAATATTCGAGATTGCCATTCATGGATTTAGGGAATTATCGCAAACACTTGCATAATTCACAAAAAGTCAAATAATTCCTGTGACTACCCTTTCGTTATTCTAGTTATCTTCCTATTCATCTTGATCACTTCCAGTATTGTCCCTCTCTCACGTGAAAGAGAAGACTGTTGGCATCTCATAATGTTATCATTTGCATTCACTAACGTTTTCTGTACTATCTATTTTGGCTGTATTTTAAATCATCTTCAAAAACTCAAAATATTTCTGGGAATAGGAACCCTGCAATTTTTCCATATATTTTTGTTGTACACCATGATTTCTATTAATACAACATCATTGAGTGAGCTATATTACAATTCTTTCCTCTCTCAAGGCGTCTACAAACCCAAAAAACTAGGAAAAAGACAGGAATTTCATTTCGACCTTGGAAATGGAATTCGATGGGAATTTTGGGTAGTACCCTTGAATTTCGAAGAATTTCATTTAAGCCTCTTCCCCACTTAAGAATCATTTTCATGTTTTTTTGGCATCTCTTTCCTAGAACGTTTTGCATACAATTGGATGCAACGCATTGCATGAGTTCCTTGTAATTCATATTTTCTCCACTGCATATAACTACAACATATACTCTTCTCATCGTACGATGTTCAAACACCCATGGTCTATGTTTCCTGAACTAATTTAGGCCCATTTTTCGGTAAGATTAGAAATGACGTTCTAATATCACTCTACCATAATGTCCCCGTCATAATTTAACTCCTTTTAACATGCCTGTTATCTTCTAATGCAAAATTCCTAACATATCCGGAATTTTCGTCTCGCCAGATAAGCTGGATGGTTCTGCCAGATTTATCCGCTCTCACAAATTTCATTACTTAATTATAACTGCATTATTTAACCCATTCTCTGTCCCTCTTTCTTAATCTGTCAGGAAAAGACGGAGAGGACTGTACTACTAATGATTTTTTTTTAAATATTAACACTCTTACCCCGACTCCTACCTTTCATAAGATGCCCTTCTTCAGTGTGGATTACTTCTTACCTTCCATTATTCAATCTAAACACACATTCCCCTTCACTCTATTTCTCACTTAATCAGCATATTTTGTTCGCATCCCTTCTAACCGCCCTTGCCCCGTGTTGCTTGTTCCATCCTGTTTTCTTGCCTTCTCTTAACTTCCTCAATTAGCTACCATTCATCATCTACTGTATCCAGTACTTCCTACCTTGCCCTTTCTTTCCCTCGCCTTACCGTAACCATATCAACATGACAAAGCCCAAGTACAGATGTGCTTGAAACCGTCGGGATTAACTCGAGTAGGTAACCAAGGAGTGACGTGGTACAAACACGAATGGTTTGCAAACTTACCGTGTCTATATTGCTCGTTAAAATATCATTAATCGTTATCACTTGTGTTTTTCTAATCTGTCTCGACTAGGCTTGTGCGATGACCGATTTTGGTCTTCGATTTTCGATGAAAAAATTTCATCGAAATGCTTCGATGACGATGGCTGTCATCGATCACCGAATAGAGTGTACACGGTGATCGATGACTATCGATGAATATCGATGAATGTCGATGGTCGATGAATGTCGATGATCGATGACTATCGATGATCGGTGCGGATATCTCGGTTGGCAGTTTGGTGTGGCTATTAAGTGAAGATTGAATTGCGTTAAACTTATTTGAGAAGGAGAAGGCTTATTTATTAAAGAGCGAAACAATCACCAAGCTACAAATTAAGCAACAACTCTTTGTTGTGGTGTAATACAATTCTCATTTCCGCATTTTCATCGGTGAGTAGATGTCGGTCGTCCAACACGTCTCCTGCATCGCTGAAGAACCGCTCTGATGACGTTGAAGTGGCAGAAATACAGAGGTATTTCCTCGCGTACTTCTGAAGGCGGGGATACACAACCTTTCTTCCTGTCCCTATACCAATGTGGGACGTCCGAAGATTTGGATAAAGCTGGGACCTCCTCGTACTTGTGGAGCTCCGCAAGGAAGGGGCCGTCAGCAGAGGTAGCGTTTCTCGTGTCAGCAGCACATCACGACTCATCGACATCAATGATTCGGATCAACTCATCGACATCAATGATTCGCATCGACTCATCGACATCGATGATTCTCATCGACTCATCGCAATCGATGGTCGATGACATTCATCGTCATCGATTTCAGCCATCGAACCGCGATGACTGAAATCATCGTCGATGACTTCGATTAATCGACTCATCGCTCAAGCCTAGTCTCGACTATAGAGCCCCCAGATGCGATGAGATTGAACACAAGTGTAAACAATGGATGGGATTGTAATCAGCGGTTTTAACGTACCACATTTGCGAAACATTCGTGTTTACAGCACGTGAATCCTTAGTTACCTATTCGAGGTAATCCTTACGATTTCAAACACAACCCCCAAGTCTATTTCCATCTTTTTTTCTTAAGGTCCATGATTCGTCGCCGTACAATGGTACATTGCACATTAGGCCTATCAGTCTTTTCTTTATGGTGCTGCTCAACTATCGTGTCATTAATTTTCTTCTGCGAGTAAACCCCTCCTGCGCAAATACGATTATCTTTCTTTTTATGATGCCACTGTGCCCCTTTCCTTTACCACACTACAGGGTGGCTACAATGCTCCACTTGATTGAGCCTGTGACCTGCTTCTCATATATTTAATATTGTTGCTATTTCTAACGTAAATCTAATCACTTTGATTTTTTATAGTCTATCCTCATTTTGCACTGCTTTTATACCACAGTTAGTAATGTTTGTAATCCCTTGGTTGGCTAAGTGACTAGCACTAACCTTAGTTAGAACTAATCGAGTGTTTGTCCGCCGACCTTAACAATTTAATCAACTTTTCTATTACCATTAATCCTGCATCAAGCCCCTCCCAAAACTCTCTCTCTCTCCATTTCCTCTTTACCGAATGATCACATGCAAAAATAACATGTGTCTTCTCACATTAACAGCTACAGTTAGATTCTTCCGGTATTATTCCTTCCACCCGATCTTCATTAGCTACGTTCTAGTCTTTTATGAATTTTTTTTGTTTTCAGATGTTTTTGAAATTTTCTTATCAATCTTCCAGTCTTATTCTAAACCAATTTTTTCTTGTAATTCTGTCTATTGGGCTCCTATAATGAACAGATTTTTTTACTTAGACTAATGCTCTCACGCACTACTTATTTTTTCGTCTTTCGGCGCTAGGATGTGCCCTACTATCTACGCAATGTCCTGCAAGCCATCGCGAGGGTGAGTGGCAGGGGTGAAGATCACCAAACACACACTATTGACATGCTACTCAGCTAATGCATGGAAACATGTTTTATATTAGGCGGTCTCCTTCAGTGATCTACTCGTTTTCTCCCCGCTATTGCTATTACTATGCGCTTCCCTCTATTGATCTCTATGAGTACTTCCATCTCGTATGTATTGATGTTTAAACCTTTTTGATGCCTTTCAGCCTCATCCGTACAAAATGTTGTCCGAATTTAAACTCTCTCTAACCAAGGTTAGAGCATGTAGGGTGTACGAATCTTTTATCCAGCGAATATTCCTGTCTCAACTTGCTGATTGACACTATTCAAGAATTATAATTCGCAAATTTTATTTTATACTAATTAATTTCAAAATTCAGCTGATTCAGCCCGAAAATCCTGCAGGCAGCTAGCCCCATCTCGTTTTAGTACGAGTGAAAAACGGAATAAAAACGTGGGTGACATGGGTAGCGCATGTTCAGATATAAGGATGTCCATCTATGACCTGAGGCGAGAGCTCCTAGGGTCTTTCCCTCTCTCGCATCTGGTTTCCCAGGAGCGCCTGTAACCCAGAAATGTACACAGCTTGGCTTTTAAGTGGGCGTGCCCGAAAAGGCTTCCCGCAGTATGGAACCAAGATGCCTCCGGCCAATGGTTGACAGAGAAGTACTATCCCTCAAACATCTGTGCACTTCCCACAGTTCTATTTACTAGGTTTCCTGTTTTGTGAGAAGGAAATGAGTACTTTTGTTTTTTTTTCCTGTGAAGGAACGAGAGTCAAATAATCAAATGGATTATTGGTGGGAGATTATATGGTGTAAGGAGTTAAAGGATGGTTTCAACTTAAAAAAGGCAGTAAGAGAGAATCCCCGTAGTAAGTAGATGGCGTAAGGAGACGAGTTCTTACCTAGGAGTCGTTGGAAACTTACGAATGCAATGGAAATGTTCGCTCAACTTAGTTGTGTCTCTCTCCTTTTATTCTCCCTTCTCCGTATATTGTCTTCAAAACAAGTGAGCTTTAGAGAGTATCATAGGTTTTATTTGTATTATCATCATCATTGGTCAACGATCCTAGGATTGGTTTGACGCAGCTTTCCACTCGATTCTTCTATCGGCCAACCTTTTCATTACGACGTAATTCTTCTCTTTTACATCCTTCACAACCTGTTCCATGTATCTCATATGAGGCCTGCCTTTTCCAATCTTCCCGTTCACTTTTCCCTCGACGATTATCTTCATCAGGACATCGTGTCTCAAGATACGGCCGATTAAGTTGTCCCTTCTTCTTTTTAGAGTTGTCAGCAGACTTCTCCTTTCTCCCACTCTTCTCAGGACTTCCTCGTTGCTTACTCGGTCGATCCATTTAATCTTCAGCATTCTTCTGTTGCACCACATTTCAAATGCTTCTACCCTTTTCTTCTCCGCTGCTGTCATCGTCCATGCTTCATTGCCGTAAAGAAACATGCTCCAGATGTATGTTCTGATGAACTATTTCCTTCCTTCTACGCTTGTATTTTCAGCTGTATGTAGATTCTGCTTTTGGCAGAATGCCCTCTTTGCCTGGGGTATTCTTCTAACTACTTCTTTCTTTCTTCGTCCATCGTTGGTTACTCGGCTTCCTAGGTAAGATAACTCTTTCACCTCATTAAGTTTTTGTTTTCCTAGTTTGACATTTGATTTGGCCTCTTCTTTCTTGCTGCACACCAATATCTTAGTCTTATTCTTATTTATCTTCAGCTGATATCTGGCCATTGTCCGTTCCATGGTTACTAGAATCTTATTCAGATTCCTCTCTGTCTCTGCAACGAGTGTTATGTTATCAGCGAATCGCAGCATGCTTATTTTTTCTCCGTGGATAGTCACTCCAGAAGACTTCTCTTTGATTTCATTGATGGCTCTCTCGATGTAAACATTAAAAATTACGGGAGACAGTGCACAGCCTTGTCTCATTCCTTTCCTTATTCTTGCCTCTTCACAGCAGGGTCCAGATTTAATCACAGCTCCTTGGTTTTTGTACAGACTGTGTACTGTGTACTGAAGTATTCGGTCATTGTAGGATACTCCAATTCCCATCAGTATTCCAAGCATTAAATCCCAATCCAAGTTGTCAGAAGCCTTCTCTAAATCCACAAATGCAATGAATGTTTGTTCTTCTCCATTATTTTCTCTATGAACAGCCTAAGGGCCAATGTTGCTTCCCTTGTACCCTTACTTTTCCTGAATCCGAATTCATCTTCATCCGGGAACTCCTCTGCTTTTTGTTTGCTATTCTTCTGTAGATGATCCTGGTCAGTATCTTCGATACATGTGTCGTCTGGCTTATAGTCCTAAAATTTTCGCATTTTTCCACGCTCTTCTTCTTGGGAATAGGAATGATGATGTTTTTCTCGAAATCCCTTGGAATTTCTCCTGTTGAGCACATGTTTATTTGTAATGAAGGATTTTAAGAGTTGTGAATCAGCTACAGTAAAGCTTCAAAGTGCGCATTCATCGCTGGTTTAAATTCAAAAGAGGCAGGTATTGGGATAGGAACATATACTTCACCCAGGATTCCCGTGAGTTGTGAAATTAGGTCTAAAAACATCTACACAATACCCTGCAAGCCTCTGCAAAGATGAATGGCAAGGAGTTGCGCCACCTCAAGCCTGCCGAGTGAACAATACTGTTGTCAGAAACAGCGATACCGCTTTTAAAAACACACCCCTAAAACAAGTCAAACACGGTTGTAACCATACTTTTAATTTCAAACCGGCGAAAACTGTTCATGTCTTACAAAAATGTGACAAATCGTCAAAAAACACTTATACATTGTACACGTCTCATGAAAATCCACTTGAATGCTTCCCTGTCTTTCCTAATTATCATCTTTTCGACGATATTGATCACATTTTCATCTCCCTTTATTGTTATTCGATATATAGATATTTTAAATCTTCCTAACTTCCGGGATATTAATTTAATGTTATCATGCGACCGACCATAGAACGATTGAGATTTTAATGCGTATTTTACACTCGCAGAAGAATAATGAACCTTAAATTTCAGCGGAAGATTCAGTCAGTACTTTACTAAAATATATAGAGGTGTTTCATCTGCCCGATCCTTCGAACATTTTATGCATTATTAAACCTATTACAACATCCTTTAACTTACAAATGCTACTCTTCGCTTGCACATTATCCAATTCCAAGATCAAAAATTATTCATTCCGGACCACTCTCCGCACTTTGAACTGGAATTGTAGGTGGGGTTTGGCAAGTGAAACGTGGCTTCCCTCTTTCGTCTTTACTTTACTTTGAATGTATTCTTATAAACCTTTGGCTTTATAAGGGTTGACGATAACTGGGTCATTAAAATGGACTGCTTGGTTGCGCTGTGACCTCATCCGAGAATATTCTCCCGTTGTGATGTGGCTCGCTCCTATTGGACTCTCCTCATACGCTGTATTTTTAGTTTTTTTTAAATTTAAATATTGAGAATTTAAGTATCTCTTTCTCAAACATTTTTCCATTCGCAAATCACTCCTTCTTAAATGCAAGCTTAGTCTGAATTCGACCATTATTTATACCCAATGCTTCCAATGCAGGGAGGAAGATATCTTGTCTATGGTGACCATCACAGCCGTTTGAGTATCAATTAATGGAATCCGAGTGGTTTTCTAACTCGTCCCCCTCAGCAAAGGGAGCATTTGCAATACTGCGTCACAATGGCGGCATTCGTGGTACAGTTATTACCATTCTTTTACCCCTTTATATGCGATTACCAGATGCGTCCCATTGAATTCCTTCTAGCGAAACTTTACTTTCATTTCTAAAGTATGTCACCTCCGGTGAGTTTTGTAGTCATAATGGTTTTAAGATCTATTATGTTGCATTCATCACGATAGAACTAGCCACTTAACGTGGAAACGTTCGAGAATTATGGGAATAAGCAACAGTAGAATTTGGGGGGGCGACCGGGAACAGGACATTTACGACAGAGAGGATAGGTGGATAACTGGGTAAAGGTAAGGAGTTTTCAGGGAACGGAAGAAAGATGGAGGGAAATCCGGCGTCGGCATAACCTGGTCCTAACGACGAATCGTTAGGAGCATGCTATTCCTTACGTAATTGGCTTAAATAATAAACTAAAGCGTGTGCAGCGGTGATCTGCAAGATTTGTTAAGGGATGGTATGATAACTATATTAGCGTAAACAGTCTATTAAATGAACTAAAATGGTTGATGCTACGGACGCTTCCAAGCAGACTGTGCTCTCTGTGAAAGCTTATTAACAATGATATAGAGATATGGACTAGTAACTTCCACTGGTTTATTGCTGGTATAATCGGTTTCAGCCGTTAGGATATCACCAGGTACCTATATACAAGATTTTTTTATGTAGTGTCTTTATGTTTAGTTATGGAAGAGGTAGTGGAGAGGAGGGGAAGGAATTTGAGGGCCTGTTGCGGGAAAGGGATGCAATTACATCAAGGAACTCATGCCCATCCCACTTCCATAAACATGCCGTTTTCCATTCCATGGTCCATCGCTTAATGAACATCCCCCTCTCCTTCCAATGCTTTGACATGGACATCCAAATTTTAAAATGAATTGCTTTTAATAACAGATATGATGAAGCCATCGTGGACAACATTTTAGAAAAAAAAACTTAAGACAATATCCCTGTTATTCAACCATCACAAGGCCACTAAGTATTGTTAATTGCCATTCTATGGAAATACGTATTATGCTATTTCATACGCGATCCCGAAAGACGTTTTTAAGATCTCTTTCTACGAACGAACACAGTTTTAAGTACCTTGACCAAAGCCAAAGACCTTTCAGACCCTAATCGGAAGAGCGGAGTGTATAAAATCAAAAGCGACGACTGGCCCAGCTACTACATTGGACAGACGGGAAGGAGCTTCTCCACAAGGATGAAAGAGCATAGGAACTGGTTCCGAAACGGGGACCCGACTTCCAGCTTCACACAACTCCTAATTGAAGGGGGTCACCACAGCTCCTTTGAACCTCAAATATGCATTTGGCCCCTCTAAGGCAGAAAGCTGAATGCCTGGGAGCAGCAAGAGATCGGTCTCAATTCCAACGACCCTGGACTGTGAATGATATTACCGTTTTTAACTTAGTTCCACTTCTTTCAGTTGTTTTACTGACGACCTATTCAACCTGCACTAAGTCCCTTTCCTTCAACCCACCCTCAAGCCCCTACCACCTGCCATCCACTGTCTATTCCCAAACTTAACATAAAGGCACTAGGCACAAAAATTCTTTGCGTATACCTGATGATAGTTTAATGGCTGAAACCGGTTGTACCAGCAAAAAACCACTGGAATTCGCAAGTCTATATCTCTGTATCACTATGGGAAATTCCACATAATAAGTACACTGTCACTAACGCTTATTCACAAGTTATCTGAGTTACATATATCCCATTAATATATTATAATTTAATTTTATTTATCTTATTGAAAATGATCTATTCAGTTAAATTTAAAAAAACCGTTAGTATCCATTTTACTAAGCGTGTTGTTCAATTGGGACATAATTCGCTCGAAGTCACGCCATGCTTCGCATTAGCAAAGGAGTCTATGGGTAAAATGTCATGGAGCCTATAAAATGACTGTTATTTCCATGTTCAACGGAGGAGACTTGTCCAACTTGATAGTTTTCATAGGCTAATATTAATACATATTCACTAGACCTGAGGGGCTCTAAAATGCAATGGTATGTTGAGGAGAAGAATATTTCCTATACTTCGCAATATGAATTATACACCTGTTACGTCAGCAACAAGGCAGCGCATCCCGTCATTTCTGAGCTTTTTCAAATGGTCCTAAAATTAACATTTGATTCTCTGGTAACGAAATAGGCCTAAATAATGAACTTGAATGTGTGCAGCGAAGATCGGCAAGATATGTAAAGGGACGGTACGATAACTATGTTAGCGTAGCCAGTCTATTAAATGAATTAAAATGGGAATCGTTGTCAGATCGCAGGTTGAAATTTAGACTTAATCTCTTAAATAAATTCCAAGATAATGTTTTCAGTGATGACGTTAACAATATTTTGCGAACCCCAACTTACTGCGGTAGACTGGACCATAATTGCAAAAGAAAAGAAATTGATTGCCGAACTGACAGATGCAAAATGTCCTTTTTTCCTCGCACAATTATGGATAGATATGAATAGGTGTAAATATATTCAATAGCGTAAATACGAGTGTATCGATGGATAGCATAGGTAGTTGAATGTTGGCATAAAGACTTGAAGCTAACCCAACTAAAAGCATATTTTTGCATGCTTGCATTGCTATTTTTATCTTTCTAAAATAGTGAGGTTTAGGTTTAACTAGTAAATGATTACTAATCCTTTTTTATGCATGATATGTAGTACATTTTTGGTGAGAATTCACCCCTTGCCACACACCTTTACGGTGGTTTGCAGGGTATTATGTAGATGTAGATGTAAACTGGGATTTTACGATCCAAATATTTTGTGTGAAATGAATACAATTATAGTGGAGTAGGAATCGAAATTAATGCGTTCTGTGTTCTTTGATGAAGCAAACTATCCTATTATGAAGTGAAAGAAGTGGATGAATCTATACGCGCGGTGCAGAACGCCTTTCGGATCTCATCGTCTCCTCGTAGCCGTCTTTTGTATGTGATCGAGACGCCCGATGGGGTACTATCACCGCCCTCTCCCAAAACATCCCCCTCCGCGCCCCCTCCCCTTCCCCCATTCTCCCTCCGTTGCCGCTCTTCGTCCGTCGTCAGTTCTCGCCCTCGGCTCCGCGAGCGCGGTTCACATCGATCCTCTGCACACTCCTTCTCTCTCCGTGCCGACGCTCTTCGTGGTCGCCCGCCTTCCCAGCCGCCGTCGCCGCGGCGTGTCACCCAGAGGAGAAGGGGGCGGGAGGCTAGCCGCCGCCGGGGCTGCCCCACGGGGGCGGAGGAGGAGGTGAGTACGGGGGCGTACTAACTGCTTCTGTGGTTGGCCCACCCACCCGCCGCCAAAACCAACAGACGTGGTTTGCAGATTCGTCGCTCCATCCCTCGCGGTCGTTTTTTTACTGATGTTTTTAGTTTTTTTATTTTCATTGTCCCCGGCGTTTTAGGGGGGTTGTACTGTACTAAACTATCTTTCTCAAATCGCAAAAATAAAACGACCGCAAAATCCGTTCTCCGTGTGGGATTACGTGGCGGACGATGTCGAGCCGCGCTCGTACGTCGATTCAACATTTGCAAAGGACAGAGCGATGCCCTTTATTTCCTTGGCACTTTTACTGCCACTAAGACCAGCGTAGCATCTTCCCGATTAAAGTGACTGCACTTGATGTCTCTATTCTTGGCCGGGAGTGTTCTCACAAAAGTTCTTCGTGTGGTTTTTTTTTTTTTGAAATTTGAAAAATATCAAATTACACTCCATCCTACGAACTTAGTGCTGACTGCCCAAGTTAACTTTCGTTTACTTTCTGTCCCTGACTTTTGAAGGCAAAATATTCTATGCTCCGTTTAACGGATGCTCTCACTTCAACGCATTCTATTCCGTTTAGTGAAAAGGAGCTCTACTTTCCGGCGAGGGTGTTCCGCCGCCTTCTTCATTTGCGACTGCATCAAAAACTCCTTAAATAACCAGATCTCCTTCATTTTCCCTGTGCCTGAGCCATTCCACAAGTATTTGCGGACCTCATTTGTATATCCTTCGTCTCTTTCCGTATATTTTGTGGGCAATGGACTTTCATGAACATATCTAGGATTCACGTTTGGTGTCGTTGTTTGGTGACTCTCTTTTGGGTCGAGCCACTCGCCGGTAAATGAATCACTCCATATCCCGACTTCAGTTAATGAAGACGCTACCATTATTTCTTTCTTTTCCGTATAATTGTCTTAAAAATGTAAAAATCGTGACGGATTTTATCCATTGTGATCAGGAGTGCTAGTTACGCAAATTTTTAATACTCTGTAAGTGATTGTTTGACCGCGTGATGCAGCAGGTTCCACTATAAGGGACTAATAAAAATGCTGTGTACGGTCATAAGATATATGGTATTAGTGGAGTAGTGACATTTTGTATCAGAAATTTACCTTTGAGTATTCTTATAGATAATGATAGCTCGAGGAGGCAGTGAAAGATCACGTGGGAAACCGCGGCCCTAGGGCCCTCTCTCCCACGTTGGAGAGAGCCAATGGGGTGCCGGCAGAACCTGACACCGCCGCCCGGGTTCCGCTGCACCCGCGGCGATCACTACTATGGTACTAACTTAGTAGATTATATACCAGTAGAAGTAGGTATTAATTTCAACGGTGTTTGATAGTCCATTCTTGCACTCATAGGCCCTTCAGATCGGGAGGAATGGTAGAAGAATGGAAATTGAAGGGAAAGGAGGAAAGAAACCCGATGTAAGAATCAGCCTCCTCTTAGTGAAAGGCGCCAAGGGGAACACGGTTTAACGTCCCATACAACGGACGGAGTACTGTTCTCCGCAAAAAACTTAAATATGTCATGCCCCTGGTGAATTAATCACTCCATATCCTGACTTCAACCAATTGGAGACGCTACCTTTCTTCCCTACTTTTCCGTATAAATATCCAAAAAATATAAACACGTGACGGATTTAATCTTTGGTGCTTCAGGAGTTTTTGTTGCCGATTTACCAATGAAAAATATCTTTCCCTGGGGGTTTTGAACCCGGGCCGTATTAAAAGCCCTGTTCTCTGACCACTACACAAATCCGACCCCTAGGTGTTAAATATAGAGCGTCTTTGTTCCCGAAGAAGAAAAATGACGCCGCATTTGATCAGTATCTCATGCATCGAATTTTTTATATTTTGATAAGTTTGGCCTTGGTATACCATCAGCGGCGACGTGCCAACTCCATTACTTTTGATACCTTTGGCACGCAAACCCTGCTCGTCTCCCTCTTAACGGCTACGGATTGTTCTTACCGGCGACGTTGACACGAAAGGATGAGATGCCACTCCACCCGGAGGCATCTCATCCCATCTCGCGGTAAGTGGATGTTAACTAATTTAAGCCTTCTCCGCAGTCTATTCGGATGCTATAGCAGTAGTAGACCCCTCGGTCGTAGCTGAGCAGACGCGTTGCAGGTGGAGGACATAGATTTGGCGGCCTCCATTCCGGTCCTCGCTACCCCATCCCCACTCCGTTGTGTGGGAGAAATCTATTGAATTCGAGCTACGTCCCATGGGAGAAAAGAGTCAACAACACTTGCGGCCGAAGGTCACGTTGTATCCGCTCTGAGACCTCTCCTGAATGAAACGGGAGTATGAATGACAGCCCAAGAGAGACGGAATGGGGAAGAACACAGTTTTTATGTTTTCTATTCCATGTTAAGCCCTAACCGCAGTCTCTTCTTCACGAGGCGCGTTTGGATTCGGATTGCGAGTGAGGAGAGAATATGAGTCTCTTCCTCCATTCAACATGAGTTTTCCGGCATTTTCTCGGGTATTCCCGTACCCATGCAGTGCAGTGGGTTGATTCTTTTCCGCCGAACGCTGTCATGCGGAAACAGGAAGGCGAGAACGGAAGCGTTAATGGTGGGATTTGTGATTTGTGCTCTCTCTATAATGGGAACGCGCTTCGAAATGCTTTTTGTGTCAACCTATTTCACGTAGAGCTTGAGGTATCATGCGGCTTAAACCTAAGTTCTAGGATGCGAACGCTCTACGAATCCCAAGGCGTAGAAAGCGGGCCCTTTATAAAGGACTATCATTCGCCTTTCCAGCAATAGTAGTGTACTCGGGAACGATATTTCTGCGATAGAGATCATCACAATAATTATGTAAAGGTATTAAAATATTTGGGAATGTAGTCATCCATTGGGTGATGCCTATTTTATGACCAGGGTTTCATCCAGAAAAATGAAATTCAATAAAAATTACCTTCCTAAAATTCTTGTGTTCAACAGTATCATCAGAATTTAGTTTGTAAATATGGAGGAAGAATCAATTTTGATCAATTTAGTGGTTTAATTTGCTGTCAGCTGGACTAAAAATTATTTTTTTGGTACTTGCATGAAGGCTTATATTTTGAATCGTCGGCGCTGGTATTGGTTAGAATTGCTGGTACTGGTTAGAAAAACATTATACTGACTGTATTTATCGGCATTTTCCTATCAAGCATATTTTAGTAATACTTAAACATTTATCATGCACTACAGGCTACTCTAACAATTTTAACTTACCTGACCCTTTGCTATTCTGCCTATTGTGCTCTCTTATGGTACGCGGGAAAAATGACATTTTTAATATATTGGTACGACAATCTATAACCTTAATCTTATTAATCTGATCAATTCTAGCATAATATGCAGGGGTTTTTATTATGCATTATGAAAAACCCCTGATATTTAACGCCGTCTTCAAGCAAATCATCTTCGAATTTACTTAAAAGGTTTAGCCTAAAAATGCAAAATCCGAGGATTATCGCGAAATAGAGTGGAACTTGTACACTGAAGTAGTACACGAGCAATTTCCCACAAAATAAAATTTTATTTCGACTCGGGTTTCAATCGTCAAGGTGAAGGTGATGAGCCTGATGATGGATCAGTTCAGAGATAACTGCAGAACACCCGAAGATGATGTAGCTATCAACATTGAAACCCGGGTCGATGTTTAATTTTATTTTGTGAAAAATTGTATGTGCATTACTTCAGTGTTTAATCCTAATTTTAACTTGCGTTCTTATAGTAATTCCCACCCTAGTTCTTCTGCTAAACTCGTAACACCGATACAATTATCATATCGGCCTTTAACAAATCTACCTGATCTCCTTTGCACATGCTTTAATTCTTTTGTCATACCTTCCTCGTACGGATCCCATGTACTTCGCGGGTGAGGCTCCTGTCCCCTTTGCACTGATAACTACTAGGAGTGACAATCACGATTGATGGCTATCGTGCTGGTCTGCGCCTAAGGTCAGGGGTACTCGTCGGAGTCTCATGCGAGAATGCTTTTATGTTCTCAGTTTTTTATTCGAGCTGACATATAGTCACTACGTGAATAGTCAATGTCACAGATTTACGGCAATGTACCTAACCAGAGACTTGGGGAGGAGAGTGGATCTATTGCGGGGCTCGGATTGTCTCGAAGATGGTAACGAGGCTCTTCAATGGCGTCAGCTGCTTTCGCGGCCACAGCAGCAACAGAAAAGATCCAGAGATCTCGGATGCCAAATCACCCTTCTGCCGAGCACCGCGGGAAGGGGACTGGGTGGGCGGCACCACGATAGGCCCCGGGCCATTAATTGGGGCCCGCGCGATTGCAGCGCCACCGACAGTAGCGCAGGAGTCGAGTAAAATCAGTAAGCTGGGCCCTCCGCCCTTTTCCTTCCTAGCTTTCCCCTAAAAGACGGAGGCGGGACAGAGCCCCTGTCAATCCGATTGGTGCCCGATGGATCGCGACAAAGATGGAGTTATTAAATTTAGCCTCTATTCTCGAACGTCGGTGGGAATTGTGCGCTGGAAGTAAAAAAAAAAAACGTGGAGTGCGCTTCCTCGCGGAATTTTTTTTATTGAGCTTCCATTCAGTCGCTAGCGGAGTATTAATGTGGATTGAGTCGCTGGAGAGCCCAAAGCCGTTTCCCGGTCGTGTTTCGGAGAGATGAAAGGTGACGAGAGGGGTCTGGAGGGCCTATTGTTGCCGAGTGAATGGACCAACTAGTTTTCTGGCTTATGCCTAAATCTCTGATGCTAGACTTTACTATCCGAGTTTCCTAGAGATAGGCGTTCCTATCGCTGATGCTTTGGCTAGTGCTTGTTACATTTGTGCCAATGCTGAATATACGCGTAAAGAAGGCTTTGCTTTGACTACGTTTGATAACTAATTATTGATCCATCTTGTTTTGTTGCTCTACTCAATATTATTTCCATTGCTTGAAAATTTGACGGCAATGCAATTTAAAGTGAATGCTCGCTGTCTCCACGATAGGAAAAAGTGTGTTGTTGGAAATCGGAATGAGTTTTTCCTTCATTTCTTTTGCCGTTTGTTCTCTGGAAAAACAACTTTGTTAATCAGTTTTTTGAATCACATTGAATTTTAGTGATTTTCTTCACATCACGTGTGAAGAAAATCATAAAGATCACAAAATCAAAAGAAAACATTCTACGAAATGGCTCTTACCTGCCAGAATCCATTCTTGCATTTCCGTTTGTACAAGGAAGGTTAATAAAACAAGTATTGTAGAGGAATAAAATTTCGTAAATTTGAATAGGATGTGGATATTTTTACTTTTACTCGAATCATTCCAGGTAAAAAACATGCACATGCTTCTACTCTTTGAAAGCTACGTCCTAAATCAATTAGGATTGAAGAATTTGCAAGCATGTTCCTGGAGCCGTTGATTGTTCCTAAAATATTGATGTGCGTAGTGGATTCGATGACGGGAGATGCACTAAGTGAAAAATGATTTGAAACGCTCGCTTTTGGCAGGACGTCCACGTTTCTTTTCCTGTCTGTCTTCAGCTTATTGAAGTTTCTTTTTTCATTACTCGCCAGGTGCAAAGCTGATACCTCTCCAAGGGGTACGCTGGGAATATTGTGAATTTTTTTAGTCTCACTGTACTCATAGGTGACATCGTTGTGGAGTAACTAGTTTTTCCGCTCCCAATGACAGTATCATGTATTGTTTGAACTCTGCGATCTGGTGCCACCGAAAAGATTAGACCTCCATCGATTATGGTCTCCTCTTGAGGGTTTCAGTAGATGGTCTTCTTATTCTTTCTCATTACAGTTTCAATTTCCTTTTTTTCCCTATATTCTTAAATGCCGTAAGATCAATTTTTTTCATGCTTGCATCAAGTCGCGTTACTCGGACTTCTATTAGAGTAAAAAATTACGTGTGAAACTATGAATATTTTCCCGGAATTGCTGATCTCAAAACTTTGTTTTTTGAATGCTGGGGGTATTTCAAACCGTCGCGATTATCTCAAATTGGTAACCGAGGAGTTGCGTGGTACAGCACGAATGGTTTGCAAGTTGAGTGTGTTTGCATCGCTCGTTGCGGTGTAATTAATTGTTTTCACTAGAGTTATTCTCATCTGTCTCTATTATAAAAGCCCCCAGAAGAGATAAAACACAATCGTAAACAATTGATGAGATTGTAATCAGCGGTTTTGACTTAATAGATTTGCGAACCATTCGTTTTTATACCACGTGACACCTTCGTTACCTATTAGAGATAATTTCAATGGTTTCAAACACAACACTCCGCGATACCAAATGTTTAATTGCGGAAAAATATGGCAGGTGAAATTTTCTTAAATTCGTTCATTACTGCGAAGTTTTCAGAGTTGTGATCTTTACCAGTACCTTGTAAGTCTTAGGTCGCAGAGTAGACTTAACTCCGAGTCAGGAGATTTTTTACGGACGTGACATTAATCCCAAGGCCAGAGGCCTTGGCTCCACTCGGGATGGTTGGGCGTGTGACGGATAAGGAAGGGACGCCGGCGATGTTTGTTATCAAATTATCGCGGTTCGGAGAGTGAAGTGCGGTACGCTTTAACGCCTCCTCGTCGGCATGGTGAACGGACGACGCACAGTGGGCTGGGAGGCCGATTTAGGCGGACAAAGGTCGTTTTACGAATTTTATGAAAATATCTCAAATGGTGTGTTAACGTAAAGCAAAGTGTCCCGAGTAACATATTTGATAAGAAATTAGACAATTATAAAGTTGATATCACAGTTATAGGCCTTTCCTTTCGCCCGTTTTTGATAAATGGTTTTCCACCGCGCTGGAGCCATCTTGCAAGTTTTCCCGCTGTGACCAAAAACGAAGTTTGACACGGTTTGAATATTTTTTGTCCGTATCTATGTACTATCGACATAATATTTTCACTATAATTTTCAGGAACGATGGTTTTTTGGCAATTGTACAGCGATGCATGTATCTTTATGTCCCAAAAAAAAAGATTTTACACAAAAAGTGAGCTACAAAAAATGCACCGCTTTGCACTGTTGTCTGCCGGCATGAGACATGTGAGGTATGATCTACTGACCATGGCGCAAGAAAAATTGGCTGCGGAGACCTGCGGTTTCAAATTTTATGCCGTGATAAGTGCGCATCAGCGCGTCGTGTGGCCCACTCCGCCATAGTGCACCGCGCCGATTATATAGTAAATAGATAGTCTTCACGGCGTACATAGTCATGGCACGTGCGTGAATACACGGATATGTATCGTGTCATCCTTATACATGCACATCATCAAGTTTATAGGCAGATTGAGAGCGCGAGAGCGCAAAGTTCATGCGTGAATTTTTCTCCACTACACCAACACATCCCAAAAAAAGTGAAGCTTGCGTGGACGGCTGAGCAAGTAGATATCAGTATTAGGCGCCCATATACAAACTTCTGAAGAGGCGCTAAATCTAATCGTCCATGCTAAACTCACAAAGGACTCACTAAAGTATCTGCTTTAGAGAGATGGTGTCAATCCGTCCAATGCCACCAATTTGTTTCAGAGCTATGGAATCATACAATGGACTAAGAAGGCATAATATCCCTCTGAGACCTCTGCCCTCATTACTGAGTCCTCTGCCGAAACTGGACAATCTACAGTCACAGTTAGTCCAGTTACTCATCTACGTACTGTTATAATCATACCTGTTCTCGACTCTCCCCTCCCCCGACCACCTGTCGAATTTCTAAATGTGATGGGAGCTCGGGACCAACAATGCATAACCAACATGCTCAACATTTTAGCTTTCATGACAGGATATTTTATGTCACATCAGTCGTATCTCTGCAAATATTCGTCCGACAAGACAATATATCTAAGTAAGATTTTTTGTGTGACGACATCCAAGGCCATGATCGCCACGTTATTGTCGGACGGTAAAATTCGAGTTCACAAAAGAAAGCACAACGCATATTCTGCAGTAGCATATTCGTGTTAAGGAGCAAATATCACGCCCTATTCCATCCAGTGATTTTGGGATGATAAAAGTCAGTATCTCATGAAATGCACTTGACTGATGGTCGATGAAAAACTGTCAAACGTATAAACTTACACAAAATCATCGTAGTCGAGTTATGCGTACAATGCAAATCCTTCTCAAATGAACAACATCAAATATCTCTTGACAATGCCGGCAAATGGAGATACTACCTAGAAGTTTGGGTTGTCCACTTTATACGAATGGATCCGATCTTTTGAATACCTGCTACATGTTTCTTATCAGCTGGGTGTCAGAAAATGGCAGGTTAGAACTCCAGAAGAAAAAGAAAATGCTAAGCTTCCGAAACAAAATATTCAAAAGGCATTAAAATAAAAAATGTGCCTAATCATAGATATACCGAATCAGGGATTTGGCTCGTGTGATAATGGTTATGCCTCCCTCAAATTATTCGATAATCTTTCGCATAAAGATTACATCACTAGCCTAGACGAGAATCTGGTTCAGTATTTTCGGCATTATTTATGCACTGGGAAGTGGCTATGAAATAAATGTCCTAATATTTGAGATATATGCTTTAGGGGCCGCAGAAAAATGTGTGGCTTGGTCCTTGGTATAAAATGCCACCCACAGCGCACAAGATACTCCTGCATGCTGCCACTGCAATCCAAGCTGCACCTCTCCCTTTAGGAATACCTAATGTCCGAAGATGCGCAGGAATGTAAGCGTAATGAAGGCAAGTACATACATGCCGGTTTTCAACACTAAATAAACTTCCCGAAGAGACAGCAATGAGGACTTATTTTATAAGTGCCTTATAACATCCGATCCGGTAATTACAGCGATCCACAAGCTGCCTAAGAAGAGTAGAGTACAATCATCGCCCCAAGTTCTCCAACTTCTTAAAGAGCTCTGTGTGTATTTGACTCAAATGGAAGACAGTCTTATGACGAAGACGAGTAAGAGATAATATCCTGAATTTGATGAGTAGAAAATTATAAGTTTTGCTGTAATGAGAACATAAATACATTTATTTCAGACTAGAGACTGTTTTCCTTCGTTTTCTTTCACATTCGAGGATTCTATAGTATAACTTTTATACACCAATACTAGCCATCAAGAGACGGAATACTGTTTTGAAAACATCAAATTTGTTCCCGCCACCAACAAAAACCCTGAAATACACAATTTCAGCGTGATTTGAGTATGTAATGACTTTTGTCCGCCTAAATCGGCCTCCCAGCCCACTGTGCGACGGGAAGATAGGGGAAAGCTATTTGGTTCCTCGGTGTTTTTAGCTGTTGCGATGTGCAGGTTGAATAGAATAATCGAAAATAACATTCTGAAGTCTAGGCAATCAATTTGGGTATAATTATCCTCGCACTCAATCCAAAGCCCACTATTTAATAACGGGGAGCCTCAGCGTTCTTCCTGTGGATTTAATAGGTGAAGTTTCTTTCGTTGTGCTGCTGTTTACATCTACATCTACATAATAACCTGCAAGTCTCATTAAAAGTGTGTGGCAGGTCGTGAATTCTCACCAAATATGCAATACATGTCGTGCGTAAAAAATGGTTAGTATTTATATACTGTTATAAACTACACTATTTAAAAAAAGATAAAAATAGCAAAGCAAACATGCTGTTAGTTGGGTTAGCTTTAAATCCTTGTACCAACATGCTGCTACCAATGTTATCCATTGCTACACTCGTACCGGATATGTTTACCGTTTTTCATATCTTTAATTGTACGAGGAAAAAAGGACATTTTTAATCTGTCAGTTCGGCAATGAATTACTCTAATTTTGTGATTATGGTCCAGTCTAAAAGGCTTATATGTACTTAAAGCGAGTAGCTTTATTTGTAAATTCCGGGAAAGATGGATAATTTTTCACAGTTTAAATCTCACAATGGTATATTGTATATTAGGCTCTTCATTTTGGATTGTCGCACGTTCTCATCATTGCTTTCATCAGTGGAAACAGTATAGTAGTGGGACTTTGAATAGACACTGGAGTGATAACGTTGAGTTGGGTTGAGTGTTGTGTGGAGAACCACTGATTTTCCCTTCGTGCAACGTATTGGCTGCATTACTTCTTATTATTCAATGGTAATAAAATGCGCGCCCTACCCCAACGTAAGGGTGTGCGGCAGGATGTGAATTTACACCAATCATGCATTACATATCATGCATAAAAAGTATTAGTAATTATATTCCAGTTAAAAAAATTCCAATTTAAATAAAGGTAATGGTATGGAAACACTCGGCTATAAACAGTTCTCTTGATCTTGTGAAATTAGTTATACTTGTGGTATCGCTTCAATCTCCATTGGCAAATATTGCAGCGACAAAACATACTTATAATGAAAAGTCCAATGATACCCTTTTAAAAGCAACTGTACTGAGATTTAACATACGATTTTTAATAAATCAATGTGCGATATATTATTGTGGATATTTCAATCTGCCACAGTGTTTTGAAGAAAGAATGGCCAAGATACTTTTTTCATCAGATTATAATTGTAATGGTGATATTTCTTTAAGCCTTGCCCTTATTCGAACACCAGTGACTATCGTAATCATAAGAGCTGGTTTGAAGACTTCAAGCCTGCCACGTTAACAATTTTAGGGCCACTGTAAAGTGATAGTGGCCATCGAGGATACAGGTTGTTTCTTACCAGACATTCATTATTACGGTAGTACCGATCCATTATGATTGACAGTTGAAGCCGAAATGCCTGTGACTGAGTTCCCAAAAGTGCAGTAAAGTTTGAGGAAATTTATTTGTTTGCTCTATCTTAAAACGCTCTGGGAAGTACCCATACAATTTTAGTCTGTAAAAATATAAACGATAAGTGGTGTTAGGAATTGAGGTATACTGTGTTATTTAGGAGTGCAATTCAATTCTGTAAACATATGCATTCTTCAGATCTGTCGAGCGCCAAACATGTCGCTAGTAACTGATGAAATTGTTTTAGGCTTGACCTTGTGGAACATATGATTTATGTGAAAAATAAATCGGTTACTTGATCATCAGTGGAATGAACACAGTAAGTTTCTATTTTTTTACGAAGCTAGTAATTTTAATTTAGGTCCAATTTCTGTGATGGTTGTGCAGGCAGAGAGATCAAGTTTTTTGAGCAATTGCCTCTCAGAATTAATGGCCATTAATAAAATTGTGTTCAAGTTCCTTTTTGCCGGATTAAGATCGCTATCTGCGAAAATTGCGTACGTTGGAGAACAGAGGTACTTACAGTCTCCGTTGAGTATGCATTGGACGCTTAGTACCTACTGCAAAAGGAGAAGACGATGGGTTTTCTGGAAGAATGCACGCGGATTTATCGTGGGGAATCCAGTTATTTCCGGAAAGATCTGAGAGAAAAGTCGTCGAACGCACCACGGGAACGAAACCGAAAAGATGATTTTCTGAGGACTAAGGCTCCATAAATATATCGACTCCTAACGTCGGTGGGCTCCATCGAGCGCCCATTTAAAATGCAAAGCTTGGTCCGCGGTTGTTACATTTCCCGCACGATGGAAGTGTTTTATTTTTTTCGGAAAAAATTCTCGTGCCTCAATTCAGAGAAATGGGAATGAAAGGTAGGTTGGTTGGCGTCCTCGTTTTCCTCCGAGTGGACTCATAAATTTTAAAAATATGCGTGCGGAGTGTGCCTCGCAGAAAGAGACGTCCGCTCTTCGGGCGATGAGTGGATGAGGTGCGCTCGCTCAGGAAAGTCTAGAATCCGGAAATATCGTCTCGAGGGAATCAGTTGTGTGTGCTCTGCGGAGGAGGTTCCTGCCTTCCGCGATCTCAGGGTGGAATCGTGGTCTCTTGACAGACGCGAGTTGAAAAAACCTTCGCGAAGTTGATTCCATTTCTTGGATAAAATCGATCAACTTGCGGACGTAAGGGAGAAGAAGAGAATGAATATCTGCAGTAATTAGGGATAGTAATGCTACAGAAGAATAATGAAGCTTGAATAGATTGACCAGGTGAGTAAAGAGGAAGTCCTAAAAAGAGTGGGATAAAAGAGAGACATTCTGTAAAGCCAAAGAAGAAGACAGAACAACTTAATAGGCCACATCCGATAGTTTAAGGAAGTAAATCGTTGAAGGACAACTTGAAAGGAAGAACGGAAAAGGGAGGCCTCGGTCGTCATATATAGAACAAGTGATGAAGGAAGAGAAAGAAGAAATACGTATATATAAAGAGATTAGCTGATAGGAGAATTCAGAGGAGGGTTGCGACAAACTGATCTCAGGATAACAGGCTACTTGTGATCGAATATAGAGCTATAATATTATAGAGACCGAAATTAAAGCTACTGCGTACGTATATAAAATAAAAAAGAGCTTTGTTGATACATTGATGGTTGATAACCCTCAATGGGTATGTTCCACTATTTCAGTCCTAAAAACTTATACTCAGCTTCTAGCTACATGTATGGTGCACAACAGTAGTAAATACAACAGATATGTCATAGGTGTGAACTGTATTCCTAACTTACACAGAACATATCGATGCATTATGCTTATTTACACGACTCGGGTTCAAAATAAAGTCCTCGAATGTACTCAGGAATAAATGGTGGTATACATTAGTGGAACGGAAAGAAAACAAGCAAAGTTATAGTAGGTATAGAAGAATATGAAAGAAGGTTTATTATTACTAGTAATAAACTACCAAATTGGTTTTTGGAAAACCCTGCCTTCTATTCCCCTTTCATGGAGGGCATCTAAACGAAAGGAGTTGGTTGGAAGTTGTGGAACGAGATGAGATAAAGAAATGAAATTAACGGAGAAAACTTTTTAAAGGATTTATGTGGCAATAGGATACTGAGACCCGTAACAGAAGACTTGACCAATAAATGAGAAAGGAAGAAGAAAATTAAGAGTATTTTTGGCATCATAAGAAGAGTAGGGAATTATACCGGGCTGAAATGGAAGGCAGTGAATAATAATGAGTTTTTCAGGTCGAAATTGGTGGTTGATAGATTGATTTTTCCTTGCCTGGTGACGCATTTACCGATGGAGTATCTGCGGCGGTCCCAGACTCCGCTGCTGTCTTCTCCGCTGTCACTCCTCAAACCCGGGCTTCTCCTCCTCCCCATCATGCACTGTGCTCACCTTCCCTCACCCATCAGCACACTTGCCCAATTTCCACTGCTTGCAAAGCATTACTTATGCATCTGACGACGCCATGCCTCGGAGAAACCGGTAATGCATCTCGCTGCAAAAGCTGCAGTGCCAAAGTAATCCTGTGTTTGCCAGGATGTCGACTGCTTCCTGCTCCGCCGAAAACAAGTTTTCAAGCTAGAAATAAAGCCTCCCAAAACAAGTTTCCTTGAAGCTCACTAAATCAGAATTTTTGATTAAACTTGCGGTCCCTGCGTTCATAATCAGCTGTTAAAATTCAAATTAACATTCACAATGCTTAGAATTTATTTATGCTTATTTTTACCTTTGTTTCCATGATAAGAATCGAGGTTTTATTTAAAAAAATATTGCAGTGTTCACCTATTTTCAGTGAAATATCTAAAAAAAATAGCGACCAGAAACTCAGTGTTTTGGCCTTTTTGGTCGTCTTAACCTTATCCAGCTCTAGTCGGCTTTGCTTTTCGGAGCATGAATGCGCCATGGCGCCACTCGTGGAGCCTGATGGCGCCACTCATGCTTCAACGACGTCTGAGCGTCTGTCAATACAGTTGCATTCTTGCTTTGAATGAGGTATTACCATTGCATAGCCTTTTCCACATTTTTCACGAAAACAACTCTAAATGGAGAGGACGTACTTTTTTTAATTCATGAACTTCGTAAGATTGACATGAAAGTACTAAATTGAAACTATAAAAATAGTTTTTGTTCGGAAGGGCGTGTTTAAGTGTCCCTGTGGATTCTTTTCCTTGTGAATGAACGCATAAGATTATGTGAATATCAATAAATAGCAGTTATTAGAGATTAATAAAGATGAGTAGGTAATTATGATGTCTCTGATATTGTGTCATCAGTCCAGAAATAACGTCCTTTGGAATAAATGATGCTCTTTTCATAAATAGCAGTTCGTGAATCTACCACCGCCTCTGTATATTTTACATTTTAATTTCACCAGAACAATCCCTCATCCGTGATGACGAATTGCAATGGATTAAGTTGTTTTGTCCTAAAAGTTCTAATCACCTTCATGCAATCAAAATGACGATAGCTGAAAAGTCATCTGGAGACTTGAAGACAGATTAAGATAGTCTCATCATATTCATATTTTGATAACGTCAAACCTTCGACATTACGGATGAATAATGATTCCACTTGAATAATTGCCGGCTATCCTTGACGGCTAGACCTGCGCCGTTCGATGGGAGAAAAAAAAGGAAAATAGAATTATGGCTTTTGAAGTTGTGGGTTTCGGAAAATGATGAAGAAAGAACCATGGATGGTAAAGAAGAGGAATATGAAAGTACTAATACAAAGGTACGTCGAACGAACAAGGAAGTACTTGTCGTGGTGGGAGACAAGGAGTGGCTGAAAGGAGTCAGCAGGAAGGTGACGTGGGTGGATAGTGAAAGTAATTAGTAGCAATGGAATCGTGAAGGTATTTATGGAAAGGAGAATGTTGCTAAGCAAAGAAAGATGAGGAGGAAAGGGATATTGAGATGGAATAGGTGGAAAGAATGCTAATCTGAGATAAAGGGTATTGAGTAAGGGTAATGGGCATTAGGGTTAGAGCTTTTAAGTTAGTGGAGAAAAAAGTGAAGAATTTTGGAACATGCTATCAAGACTTGCTAAAATCGGTAAAAATTGAACGTGAAATAATATTATGCAAGAAGATGGTAGCATCATCAGTAGTCATTTATTTGTAGCGAACTGTATCAAGAAAATAAATCACCCAGTAAAATATTTACATTTTCTAATTTAGATACTGTTGTAAAATATTAAGCGATTTAATCTTGATTATGTTAAAATTATGATATAATCAAAGTATTTGAAAATTTACTGAGCGTTTAGAGTATACATTGAAGAGTGCATTACGGCATTGAATATTTTCCCTAGCATATTAGTAGGTCAATTAAGCGTTGGCAACAATTACGCCTCCACGGAGATGGTCTTATATGGAGAAATTGTAACTTTATTATAAGGGAACTTAGTCTTTTTGCTGACGCAGTGGTGCACAGGGAAATTTCGAATGGCCTAGAAAGGGAACCACTTAGTAGGGCTTTGGATATAAATAATTCTCCTTCTTAATGATGAAAATGACTGCTTTGGATACTTAGGTAGCCGGTTTCTACCCCATCCCTTCCATTCCTATTCTTATACCATTCCTTCCGGTCTGATTCGCCTTTTAGTGCGAAAAAAGAGACTTGAAAACACCCATGAAATGCCTGCTATGGGCCCGACCCTAGGAGAATATCCAATAATGATCGTTATTGGCCGGTAAATTGGTTTCAAACAGTTCCAACCGATATTATAAAGTTAAATTGCAAGTATGCTTGAAACATTGAATAAACCATCACCCAGGGATGTTCCAAACTTTGGGCCATATCTCCAAAAATTAGAGATAATTCCTGTACTACTACGGCATTATTGCTAAGTCCAACGTGCGATGTTTTGTTATAATTGTCGTTTTTCAGTCGTGGAATGCACAAATTTTTGCTGATGAAGGTGGCATACACGCTGGAATCAAATTTACTTCTATCTTCCCTTTGTTTATGAAATCCTACTATTATGGCTCTTTCAATTCCACCTATGCAGTACTCTCAGTCTGCGCTATACTTAATCACCCATTTTTTTCCGTATCATTCTATGCATGCCTATTGGCTGGCGAAATTAAGTGGAGCCATAAAATTCAAACTGGCTGATATGTTTATATTTTTCACCCTCCCGACATTTCCTATAACATTGATTATTTATTTGGAGTTTTAACTCCCCGAGGAGAACACGTTTTGTCCTCTTGAATGATGATAATCACGAAACAAAAATGCTCAAGGGTTCACTACATATGCTACCTATCGTATGTCATTGGTATGTCCTCCTTACTTTCATCATAATTTTACACACACTGTGGCCAAAAATTATGAAAAAAATGGAGATGAATGTTCAAGGTATGTGATAAAACAGCGTAGTATGGGAGTAATCCCACTTTTTTATCTCTCCGTGTTTTCCCTGGTCCTTTTCTTATCTAAAATCTCTGGATTCTATCTGCAAAGTAGTGGCCTGACTGATGCTAAAAGTTCCGCGTCCGTCAATCCCCCAGAGCTGTTGTTCATAGTGATATCGAAGCACTTCCCTCAACACCCTTCGTGTTGTAAGGCCTGATAGCAGACCCAGGAGGCTCTCTCCCGCCCTGGGTACTACTTGATTTATGGACGGACCCTCGCATTAAATAACTTCCAGGATATTAATTCCAGGAAAATATTTATTTTTCTGTATCACTTGACGTGTGAAGTTCATGTTTTGGACAAGCAGTCCCGTTCATATTTTGGGAGAGAAAAAACTGATTACTGATATTCAAATGCGGATTATTTTTTTTAAGGAAATGGATTTGCTTCATTATTGCCTCCTCTAGGTAACGGGTTGGTTTAGTTTTAGTTTAATTCTTGTATGCTTATGTAATTGGTGTCAATTTTTGTGCTACTGGAATGCATAATAAATTACCCTTGTCTTTTACCGAAAACCGACGAAAAATGTATTTTGCAACTGATATTTCAGCGAAAAACAATTTTGCTTCTTAGAATTTGTGATATTTTGCGATTAAATGGGCATTTATATGCACCTTTTCAATGCAGCAATATATCCACCTTGACAAAATTCATAATGGTAACTTATGTGCGTGTAACGTAGACTTCTGATTTTTGTTGAAATATATATCATCGGTAAGGTCTATGTTCTCGCTGAATCCAATTTTATCTCAAAAGATGAATATTCACAAAAATACGAAAGAATGTACATTGGTGTAAGTGGATTGCGAAATTTCTTTGGGGTTATTTTCATCATCCTCATCAGTCAACAATACGTAGATTGGTTTGACGCAGATCTCCCACTGAATTCTTCTATCAGCTAATCTCCTCATATTTACGTATTTATTCTCTTTCACATCCTCGATTAATTTTTCTATATAGAATATATATATATATTTCATGTGAGGCCTTCTTTACCCATTCTTCCCATTCACTTTTATCTCGACGATTGTCTTCATGAGATAATCACTATAAATTAGAGAGATCAAGATATGGCCGATTAAATTGCCCCGTCTCCTTCTTAGGGTTTTCCCAAGGCTTCTGTTTCCATTTAATCTTCATCATTCTTCTGTAGAACAACATTTCGAATGCTTCTGCCTTTTTCATCTCCACTGCTGTCATCGCCATGCCTCACTGCCATAAAGTAACATGCTCCAGATCAGGCACGTAGCCAGAAATTTGCTTCGGTGATGACTTAGTCTGGCCTACCGTAACTTGAAACAAATCATCCGACATGATACAAATCCCTTCCTTAATTTTTAGCGCTTGGTATTCACTTTCACAGAGCCCATTCCTATATTTTCTCACTGGTTAAGTACCCTACTTACCTTGTTATGAAGAGGTTAATTTTACCGGCCCCATAATACAAGTCCAATGCATGCATATACACATATCGGATTGAAAAGAACAATTATTGACAATACACAGGCATCAAACTAGTGATCACGTTTCAAGACAATTAGCACTTTATTATACGCAGTGTAGTCCGGATTATTACGCCAGTTAAAGTCAGGGGGGTTATTTTGTAATCTCACTTTAGTGAGAATACGTCATACAATGTCACTTTTTCGTAGTTAAACTCCGCCACCCAGGCGGCGTGACCATCTACGGATCTCAAGCGGTGAACTGCCGGTCATGTGCTGGTCTTTCAGACGATTCATCCGCTCTGATCCGTATCTTTCGACTCTTGATCCGTTTCATTATCTCCGCCTGACATTAGTTCCCGTCTCATCTACATAAATAACGTGGCATGGAGCCACCATCGTTTCCACTAGAAGCTTGAGTTGGAAAGAAAGGCAAGAACGAGAAAGATACAATCGATTTTTAATTGTATTTTTGGAATTTGCACAACGTGAAGAACTAAACTTTCTTAAATCACGAATTGTATCTTATCAACAAATGATTTCTTGAATGGAACACTATTGAGAAAATGAAAAATGATGAAACACTATTAACGTAAAATGTAGCGAGAAACAAATGCAAATTCCAATATTGGTATAAAGGAAATTATCGGACATGAATTATCCTGACAGGCCATCCGAATAATTAAAATGATATGGACAAGCAATTTTTCACTCACCTTCACCGTATTCCTCCATTTTTGAAGAAAGCGGTTGCCGTTGCCAGGCACTTGTTTGTTTATTCAACGACAGAAGCTTCGACAATTCACGATCCGTTCGTGAGCCGATCATTAAGAGAGCGAAACGGATCTCCCGCCTTCCCGCAAAGAGTCATTAAAAAGGTGAGATTACAAAATAACCCCCCTGAACAACAAAATCGTTGGGTAAAATTTTCGGGGGGTTACCCTTCCCCTGGCTACGTGCCTACTCCATATGTAAGTTCCAATGATTTTTTCCTCACTTCCACGCTTTTATTTCCAGCTGTAAATAGATTCTTCTATTGGTAGAATGCCCTCTTCACCTCGGATGTTCTATTTCCTCCTTGCTTCGTCCATCGCTGTTACTCTGTTTCCCCGGTAACAGCTCTCTTTCAACTTCTAAACTTAATGTTTCACTGTAAAAAGTTGATCTGATTTTCAGTGCGATCTGAATTTAAGCGCTGTCTGGTTGTAAGGCAGGAACACGGATTTAAGGTACGGAAGAGGCAGGAACATGGATGGTTGGTACAGGAGCAGTTGAGCAGGAAGCAGAGGAAGCAGGATTCTGGATGGTCTGATTTTCAGCCGTTCACCTGCCTTATTTTTAGACAAGATATTACTGCTCAAATTCAACATACCCTGTCTTAAAATTGTTGCATCTGAAATTCAGATCGCTTTTGTACCTTAAAATCAGATCTACTTTTTACAGTGTTGCGTGGAGGTCATTTTATCTCTAATAAACCTATGCCATTGTATATTTGTTACGATTCTTGATCTTCACTCTGTGACTTCTCCGAGCGCGAACCTCATCAAATGGCCCTGTCCTTCGAGAGCCACTGCTCGGCCTTCCGTGCCATCTCGGGGCGTAGAATATCTTTTGAATCGGTAACAGCGGCTTCATTTTTGCAGGCGTTCACCGAGACTTTGCAGCTCCTCGCACAATGCACACGAAATGTCTGTCACAGTGATTCAGACCGAGAAAAAAACTACCCTTTATCCCTCGGCCAGGGATTCCTTGCCCTTGTGATGGATATAGTTTGACGACTGATGAGTGAGCACAAACAGCGCTTTTGCACCGCTTCTATCATCTCTTTTCCACCCAGAGAAGTGTGTACGTGTGCAAAAACAACAAATCAGGCGTTTTACTCTCACATTCAAGGGATCCTTGGGAATGGAGTCATGTTGGACTAGGCTTCAAAAGCAGACGGCCTTATTAATTCATGACAAACGGCTGTGAAACTTCAATTTCAACGAGTCGAAACCCATATTCTTCACGCCAAAGTTATTTTCATGAAATTAAGGATTGAAATTGACTCAATTTATCCTCATTGATATTTTTCCGCCTTTGTTTTATTTTTCATACGCAAGTGAAAGATAATGCGTTACATGCTTAAAATTTGTTTATCGTGTTTTGATGATGTGCTTAATACGCAATTTGTTCACAAATTTGAATATATAAGCAAAAATTTCGATACCAACCACAAATATCATAAAATGAAATTAAAATGTCCCCGAAAATTGGCGAAAGTCACGTGACCTGAAATGCCTCTTGAGGTGACTGCACGGTATGGTTTCCATGCTACGGAAAAATATGTTTATTATAGAAGAAAGCTAAGCAATACATACTGTTTTGAGGTTTTCTGGCCGTTCCTTGATCGAAACAATGATTGCTAAGGGTTAGAAAGTCTTAGAAAATCACAGTCCGACCATTTGTCTTTGGTTGACTCCCTTAGGGTGGTATCCTTAAAAAAAAACAGTGATTGCTTTGTCGTAGCAGAGATTTGCGGAGTGAAAGCAAACTGGGCGCTTTACTGGAATTATATAATTTATGGGTTCCTTAGGCTACGTACCATACTACTTTTAAAAATTGAAATAAATTAGTTTACCGAATTGAGAAAAAGATAAATGTATACGTGTTCGCCAAGTATTCATTAAAAAACTTACCTCCCAGTACTACAACAAATGAACAACGCCAATATCCCCTGCCATACACCCGTGTAGTGTCTCGTAGGGCATTAGGTAGATGTAGCTGTAGAATAGTGATACCGTGCCATGACGTCATCGCATGACGTCATGGCACGGTATCACTATTCTACACTATTCTAATCACGTTTTAAAGCTGCCCAAAAAATACAATTTTTTAAAGAGCCATATCTTTTTAACACAAATTAACTCTTCAGCAAAAGTTTTTTCACGCACATTTTACCTAATAAACGTCTCATTCCAATAGTCATAAAAATGTTTCATGTTCCCCACTGTAGATAGCGGGAGGGACCATTAATTTCATTTCGAGTTGTAGTTGTGTTTATTTGGGGGAGGTGACCAGCAATGTGTGAGTAGTCTTGCAACTTCACGTGATCACATGATGCAAACAAATCAGGCAGGTTGTGGTATAAAAGTTCTGGACTATTGTTATAAGCGCAGGAATTTTTTTGTTTGCATGCGACTGACTTTTAAGGCTCTTAGAAAATATTGCAATAAAACGGAGCAGTATTTAACTGTGGCATAAGCTATAGCAAAAGTGCGAAAGTATTTTTCCACTAGATGTCCAAGGAGCAAGGAACATTTTTTGCATTGGGTGATTAAAACTCGCTCTGAAGGAAAGAAGTTTAAAATTTCTCCAAGCATGCGAGTGTACTCCGGACACTTTTCAGCCAATGAGTTGCGTACCGTAATATTTACTTTTTCATTTCGTAGAATATAAAGAGGAACACCGTAAAGTAAGTAAAGGAACACCGTTGCTATTTTTACAGCGGAACAATATTTACGTCCTTATATGTGTTGGTAGACCAGAATTTCGAGGATTCCCGTAACTACTGATTACAGTACTATACAGGGTTACTTGTTATTGCTTTAAAATGTAGAAGTCTATCGGAATAGATTTTTTCCACAAATTCCGAATTCAAAATTGTATATCACGTGAGGTTAGTCCACAAATCACGAACTTGTAAAAATTTTTAATATCGTAATTTTTCAATGACTCTGGTATATGACAAAGTTAGAACTAGGTTCCCGGATTTCCAATGTAGTTTTTTCTTTTCTTTGAATGCCCCTCCCTCCATCTTCCTTCCCTGTTTGCCGGCGGTCACCCTTCAACTGATCGGAAGTTATTGTTAGTGTCGACAGGTGTCGTCATATTTTCATTCTCTCTCTCTCTGATAGAGAGAGCTCCCAGACAGTATCTACAGCTCAAGGTGACTAGAAAGGAATATAAAAAGGATATATTCCTTTCTAATCACCTTGTTTATAGGTGACCAAATCCTGCTTTCCGGGAGAGAAGCACCGAAGACGTCTGGTTCGGTGGGTGAGCGCTATTCCCCGTCTCCCTTCCAACCTCATTATTTTACGTCCCCATCCTTTCTTTTTTTCTCATTTCACGTAAGACCCATTCTCACTCCTTCGAATGGATCATGCCCCCTGATCTAACAGATAATGTTTGTAACTAGTGAAAATGTTCTCATAGGGGTTGGATGAATATAAGGAATGGATAAACATACCGCAGTTACTCCCGTGAGCCTCGTGAATCTTACGCACACCCATTTTTAGGTAGTTTTGCGAGGAAAAATATCATCATCATCGTCAGTATTTCAAACTTAGGATTGGTTTACTGCAGCCCTCCATTCCGCTCTATTCAGTGTATATTCCCTCACGCCCTGATAGTTTTTCTCTTTCACTTTCTTCTTTAATTACCCTATGTACTTGCCCCTTGGTCTTCCTTGCGGGACTTTCCCTTCAATTTACCCTTCTATTAGACTTATTTCTAATTAATTAATTAGGTCTCTAGGTATGTCCAATTCATCTGGTTCGTCATTGCCGTAGGGTTATCCATATTGTCTTTTCTTCTTCTGCTCTTCTGTACACCTCTTTGTTCCTCACTTTCTCTGTTCAAAAGCTTCAATTCTTCACTGATTTGCTTTCCCGATTATCTATGTCCCTGATCCATAGAGTACCACGCTCCATGCGAATGTTTTGATGAAGTGCTTCCTTGCTTGCAGCCGTAGCTTCTTTGTGCACAGTAATTGTCTCTTCTTTATGAACGCCTCCTTAGCTTTTACTATTATTTTGTTGATGTCGGAGGAGGTTCTTCCATCCCAGGAAAATAATATTTTCGTAAAAAATCATATTTTTGTCCTTGAACGTGTCACTTTTCGTTTTAAACTGAAACATGAGATTCTTCAATGAAAAATGAATAAATTCAAAGAAGTTAAAATCAAGTAATGGGAATCAGGGAAAAAGTGATAGGAATTAAGGATAGGAAAGTAAAAGAAAAAAGGTGTGCAATTTACTAGAAAATCCGGAGGATTTGTGTAAGCCGCGCACCTCCGTTTGTCGTCGGGTTTCGTGATAAAAGAGGCGCGGCTTATACGCGAACAAATACGGTTACTACAATTAATATAGCTAACTATCCGATATTAACCACTTCACTCACCTGAAACTTTCTCTTATTGGATGTACACCTGTGTTCGTCCGTGCAGTCTCCTTTCAACACCATAGAATAGCCATCATATGTTCTGTCCACTTTTCATCGTAACTCTTTTCGATCATTTTCATACATCGATGGAAGAGCTCATCGTGTTCTTCCGTAAAAACACCAAGATTGTTGGAAAAATACTTAGATGATTATGAAGAAAGTGAACTCGGACGTTCATGCTGAAATCAAGCATTTAATTGGATTCCAACAACCTCTCAGCTAATATTGTGTAAATTTGATGCCTTCTTGTTTCCTAAAACGTTTTGAACCACATGTTTGCGTTTATATTCTCAATTTGCACTAATCCACAGTTTACTTGAATGCGTTAACCGCCGTTAATTTTCATAGTTGTGGGCCTATAAAAATGCCAGCTTTAATTTTTTCAGACATGATTGATGGAAAATTTAACACCAAGATACTGAAAGCACTTATTGTCCTTTCTTAAGGCTCTCATGAGTTGCTTTAGTAAGCCAAGTTTGATGTGTGGAGGTGGCAACAGAATTTGGGATCAACCACTGGAAGCAAGATGTTATTTTTTGCCAGCTGTGAATGCACTTCTGCCTGGCCACTGCTTCCCCACCCAACGTTCCGCTGCTGCTCTACAGTCCCATATTCCCATTCACAAAAAGCATGGAAAAATATCGTTGGTCGCTCGTTGCCTAAGCAGTATTCCAATCAGACAATTTATGAAACTTGTACTCCACAGACTTTCCAGCAGAAATTCAAGGTTTTCGTATGTCCCCTTCAAAGTCAAAGAATGAGCTATTGGAAGGGACGGTTGGAAGTTACTATTGAGTATTTAAGCACCTTTTAAACTGGATTTGTTGGCATCTATTACAAAGAACCTCCACTGCCCTGAATTTTAATTAATGTTGAAATGTTTCATGACAGCTGGTAATTCTCGACGTCCATTACTTTTTGTACCTCGTGACTCCTTGGTTACCTATTCGAGATAATCTCGACGGTTTCAAATACAGCCCCCCCTCCCCTGACGTCAGCATTAGCATGCTCTTGCCGAAATGCGCCAAGGGGACCAAGGCTTGACGTCCCATCCGACGGACGGCGAATTGGACTCGAAGTGCTCACCACAAGACACTCTAGTAGGATGCGGTACACCGATGAAAAATTCGTCAGTGCTGAGATTAAAACCCGGGTCCTCGGTTCGGGAGGCCAGTATGAACCAGATCCTCAATTTCACTGTCATATGAGAGTGAAACGGGGGCGTTTACTCGGAACCGAAATCGCAATTTTGTACACGAAATTGTTAGATGGAAACGAAAAAAGAAATGTAGTGAAAAAATTAATCTTCTAACCACAATCATTAACTCATAAATCGAAAATTAAAATAAGCAAAAGGTGACGCCCACCGAAAATGCTGCTGTGATAACATTGACGTCATTTTCCTCCCGTCCTTGACTGCTCTTATGAGAAGGGGAGGGAGTGGAGGGGGATTCTCGGAAGGTCTACTCGCACTGATGCTGTCGTAACTGCTCCGATTGGCAGAGTCAGCTGTGTCCCCCCCTTTGCGATAAGGCGAAGTAGCTTCGCGGGCTCAGTTGTGATTGGACGAAGTCGTTATACGTCAGAGGTTGCACCACACCCACTTTTCCGAAAGAGTTAAAAACATTAGTTTTTTGACTCCTATAACTCGAGAAATAATTGACGGATCAAAAAACGGAAAAATAACGGGTCTTTTTATTTTACTAGCTCTATCATATTCGGCAATAAAAAAATATGGTAAAGGACCCCATTGAGGATCAGTAGTTGGATGTGCTTGCCGTTGTTTTTAGTTTTCAGACCTGCAAAACTGATGACGTGTTATGATGTCTTCAAAACACATTGTAAGTGTCGCATTATGCATCAAACAATTACAATTAAAAGACTCATATTAAATAAAGATCTACCCTTAGATTTGGTAAAGTAACTGTCATGCGGTCATTTATGCCGACTGAAGAAAAAATTGATTGAAAATTTAACGTTTGTGGTCGTAGATCGTGGTAATTGAAATTAAACTTCAAATTCCGCATTTCATTGAGCTCTTTTCCGGCGAAATGTCTTACTTCAAGGTGGAGTTCGCGATCACCCTTCAAAGATCGTGATGTAGGAAACGTTCACTTGTTTGTTTTCTCAATTATGGATTCTTTTCGTAAAAAAATATATATACGCTGCCGACCCACCTATTCATTCCATCAAATTCACCCAATTTCGTGTCGCTTCCATTTTTAATGCTTTTTTCTCGCTCAATTGAATTCATCACGCTAGTGCTTCGGGCGGCCCTTACCCCGCCGCCGCCCCTCGTAATTGGATGTAACGGACGGCGCCTCGCGTCGACTCTTGCCTTCCGACGCTACCCGTTGCGACGCCTGCTTGCTTTTGTTTCTGTCACTCATGCACTGCGTAGAGGCGTGCTTGCCCCGTTGGGTTGAGCGATGGAGTACCGACTGAAGGCTCCGAGCTCGGATGTGGGAGGCTCTTTTGTGAACGTCCCGTTAATCTGTTTGAGTTTGCGGGTCCCTGGTGTGACCGGAAGTGGCTCTGTGAAAGGACTCCCTTACACCCTTGGTGTGAGGATTTCATTCTTGCCTTGGTCTTGCTAAAAAGCCGTGCGGCAACATTGCACGGCGTTCCCGTGCAACGATTGCCCGCCTCATTGTAACCCATTTAAATATTAACTGATATGAAAAGTCGATTAATTTCTGTTCTTAACGATGGTGAAATATAATATTTGGATACCGTAGGATAACAACGCGATTAAGATAGCATTTGTTCGACCATCCATAGTCGAGAAAAATGCTTCTCATACAAATGATAACAGTATTTTTCTTAGATAGAAATATTTATGTAATTTATGGAGAGTATATGATACATTTTTCTTTCAATTATTTTACAAATTGAAATCAATTGGCTGACGGGTTTTGGAGGAATAAAGTTTTAAGGTGACCCCATTTTTGAGAGTGTTAAAAATCCGGCACTTTTTGCATTCCACTTTAATATAAAATTCTAAAATATGAATTAAAAATTTTAACGTAAAGTAAGCATAACAAAAATTGAAACAGAAAATTGAAACATAACATATGTTTAAATTTTCTGTGATTCTTTCTGTTATTTCATTGAAACCCGTGAAACTCGAGTCTACCTACATAATATTTTGGTTGACAGCAGGACCTGGTGATTTAGGTTGGTGACTTAGGTTGAACTCTGTTTTTGCGTTGCGAATATTTTTATGATAATTTTGAGAGGCAAAGCCGTACTCGTGCGTATATCTTTACGCATATTCACCCTGGTGCAAATGTTATTATCAGTTTATCACGAATTTGGGGTTTGGTAAAGGAAAGAATTAGAAAAACATGATCGTAGGGCCATGTTGTAATAAGATATTGAAATATAGGAGTAAAAGTCGTTTCCTACCCAATTGTTTAAAAGTTTTGTTGCCATATGTTCTGGCGTAGGTTATTGGCCATTCTTTGGATCAATTTTTCAGCTTCACTGCCCAATAGGAAATTTAAGATGAAAAATATTACCCTGTTTCATTCCCGAGTCTCATATATTTTCAGGCCACGTGATTGTTAGTTTTTTGATCCTCACTTTGAACAACTCGATTGTAAACTTATTTCAAACTGTTATATGCAAAATAATAGCTGGATATAGGATTTTTCTTTAAGGAATCTCTCCTTTCTTTCAATTTTGTTATGATTAAATCATGAATTTTTAGAATGAAAATGTATTTACATCCAATAAAAATGAAAAGTTCACAAATAAAAATATATTAAGCAGAAACGTTGGTAGGTTTTAGGCAGCTTCTAAGTATTTACTGTGCTGAGGCTACCTTCACAGTACATAGATGCAATAATTTATGGAGTAATAGAAGATATAATTTACAAATTAGAAACATTTAAGTGAATTATGCACATTTTTTGATGAGCCAAGACTTTCACCCAACAATATTGGCTAAATAATCCACATTTGGCTGAGTGAATAACCGTTCCACTGCCTGTACTCAAGGTTGCAGTTGACATAGGTTGGTAGGGTCAAGATAGTTTTGCAGTTGCACTCCAGCCTACCTACATTACACCTACCTATCTGGCTACTTTTTTCCGGCCTATTACATCGACTCTTATTTTTCGCGGGAGTAAAGGCATTTTCCATCAATCCGTCCGATAGGTTTATATATTTATTTGTATATACTTTGGAATGCATTACCTGAGTCATACCTGACAAGCAAGCTATTGCGACTGCTAGATTTTCCTTTGAAGAGTGATGGGAGAGGGGCGAAAGGTTTTTGGTTGAAAGCACCCTTAGTTTTCCAATACCAACTTAAGTTATATTTTTATACACGCAGCTACCCCCGAAAGCCTCCGACGACAGAAAAGTAATTATATTTAAAATATCGTATCTAGTTAACGTGGTGGATCTTCACCAAAAGACTTATCTTGAGATGGCTCAGTATTGATGTAAGGCATCAAAACCAGCCATAGTGCATGTAATACACTTAAGTGATAAACTTCTAAAGAGATATTTCTTCATATATTTGGGTAACCTGTTGTGTAATTAAAATGATTCAATGTGGGTGACGTATGAAAAAAATGACAAACCTTACTTTGATGCATTTTTCTGTTTATGCAGGAAAATAATTGAAATTACTACAGATTGATTATTAAGTATTTAGATTTAGAATCTGATGAAAAAATTAGCGATCGTTGGCGACGCCGATAGTAAAACGGATTCTTCGATCCCGCGACAAAGCCAGGTTCAGGCCACTGGCAACCAGGGATACACAGTCGAAAACCGATACACCGATATACTGGCCTCAAAAGCGGATGTTAGATTAAATGATCTCAAGACCGCGTTTTTAAGCATATCAGGAATAAACACTGACACATAATTGTTCCCATTAGTGTCTTTCTTGTATTCTCAGTAATTTAATTATATTTAACCGATTTAGTTCAAGTTTGACCTCCACTTCATCTTGTCGTCCATGTTCACTGGCAGCACACCAAGATTTTTCCAAGTGCACGCGGTTGTGTTAATGAGGCAAAACTAAATACATCATCCTCATTGTTTGATGCAAAATCATCCAGTTTTCCAGTTTAAAGTAAGACACCAGAGAAAATAAATAAGAATAAACTTCATAGATTCAAGCATGAATGCTGCCATTCTGAGTCTGAGTTCCTAACCAAGTCTGAGTTCCCAACCTGATCATTCTAATAATATTAATCCGCCCCTGGATCACAGTATATGTTTTTTTACCCAGCCTTGCCCTTCTTTGGGCCAAAAATATTTGACCATCAAAAGGACCAAAATGCTTCAGGTGCTATGGAATCGTTGGCTAATCGATATAAAAATATTTGGAAATGAAAATATTTAGATTTGAATCGGCTAATGAAGATCGATTCCTATCGATTGTCTTGATTCCCAGCGTGGCCCTTAGCATAGTAATTGGGATCCAAATCACATCGTAGGAATATTGTAGAATTCCTTCTATCCTTTCATGAAACCCGAAAGAAGTGTTGACATGCATGCATAAGGAGGTATTAGCCCTAATTATTACGAGTAATGACACAGAAGGAGGGTACAATGAGGGTTTCCGTAAAATTTTTACATTTTTTTTACTCCTCACATATGCTGTACCTTTGCGGTTGTTCATAAAAGTGCTACAGGTTATGGTCTCTTCCAGTTGTTGATTTCGGATAATTAACCTACTTCATTTGCTGCTGTTTTTCAGGCTTTTACCAACGTTACTCATACAACGTTATCACATGCTTCCTTAAATCATGCGACGCAGTAAAAGAGGCAAGGCCCTATTTGCGCTTTCCTTTCCCCGAAAGTTGTCCAGTCTTGAATCACTGCTCTCGTGCTCCTGTTTTTCCTCAATCCAAGTTGGTCTTCTTCTGAGAATTTCTCTGCTTTCCTTCTTGACGTTTACATTCTCTTATATTCCACGTCAGATCCTTCTCCCTCCGATGGCTCCCTAGACTTGCGTCTCTCTTAATTTAGCTCAAAGTATTTGTCTCGAGGTCCTCACCTTATGAGTTCCCTTCAATATTATTCTCCGCTGCTTCCAGAGAATTCCTCATTTCTCGTGATCCGCCCGATCCCAGCCTTCCATCTCATTCCCCTGGCATTCCTCTTTTTGTGTCTCCCATAATACTACTCGTTTCTAGGCCCTTGACTTGGACTTTCATGCTCAACTCTATATTAAGGAATATGTAGTGTTTTTTGATCAACTCATTGGATTGCTGATTTGTTACATTTTGGCCCATTTGATTCTAATTACGTTAATTGTTAAAATATTTCAATTCTCTACCGTATGTATAACAAAGGGACAATTAGCGTTTATCCAATAAGAAATTATTCATTACAATAAACTTTTGTATTTAAACATTTTACGTTGAACTTCTGTGTTGTGAATATTGTCTGTCAGTATCGAAATCAGTTTCTCCAACTAAATATTGTATTGCATTTAGAGATTGGAGATTTAAATGGAGACTGATGGCATCAAAATATAGAATACGCTGTATTGTAGGTATAAACGCATATGCCCTTTCGGGTTTTTTGAGTTGCCATAGGCTGACGAACGAAAGGTAAGAAAAAATGATCTCTCTTTAGATAATTTACACAGCACTGAATACTCTATATTTTATAATCGTTACTCTTTCTCCTCATTTGTCTCGGAAAATATCAACTTGTCCAGGTAACGAATGGTGGACAAACATCTAAAAGCATTTTTCCATTATTTACACGTGCCTCTTTATTCCGAGTACCTACTTGAAAAAATTTCTCATTATATTTACATTTTACGGAAATTGGTAAATTATAATTTTTAGTTGTGTGGGAAAGAGTACTAAGTTAAAAATGAAGCTTATGCACGGAGGGGTGTACTTTCGTGGATCTTCACTTTATTTTCAATTGAAAACGGAGTCTTGGACGTGTGTGCTCTCTCTTCATTTATTGCTACATATTTATTTAAAGCTTTGCGAAAGGATAAAATGTTGCATTTCAGTGTTCACTGGGCTCGTCGAGGTGATGAGCATTTTGATGTCTTGTGTTTATCAGGAGTTGATTTATCATTTGACCAAATGAGGAGAATTCTGCTATTTTTTTTAAAGTACACTTATCGATGATACGCCCACCCTACTTGCTGTAGATAGATAGTTCATCTTACTGGTGGTGTAGTGGTTGTTGGAAATATGGATTCCTGGGTATATATATATCCTGGAAATATGTTTTTCTTTAAATTTTGTATATAAGATACTTATGTTAGTTAAGTAAGAAAATGAAGTGAGCAGTATTCAGTATCACATGCCGAACACGGAGATGAAAGTTATTTTTTCCTTGAGGTTTCTCATTGATATCAATAGTCAACATGGTATCTGTTTTGTAGATATTAGGTGCCCTAGTCATGAATTATTTACGTATTTATAAACGCGGAAATTGATAAATTGAATGCAAAATAAATTGTTTCGTGTCACTGCGGTGAGTACTTTCACCGTTAACTGTTGAAGTTTTTTCTCGGTCGGGATCCCATATACACTGGGTTCGCACTCAAAAGCTCTTGGAGCTCGGTAGACTGAAAAAGATGACGTTGTTGAGGGGAGGGGGAAGGGAGTTGAAGATTGGAAAGGAGGGGGGGGGGGAAGGCTTCTGTTAGTCGGGAGGCTGTTTCTTTTGCTTGCGCGTCAATCTGCCGCGCCTTCCAAAACCAGATCTCACGGCTGGTGAGGTCGGAATGAATGCATTCATGGCAGGGCGTATTTCCCCTCTCCGAGAGAGCTCGCCTCAGTGGCGAGGACGTTCCTGGGATCTAAAACGCATGTTAATAGCAATAAATAAAGTATGAAAGTGCGCGGCAAAATCTTTTGATAACTGAGACAGGGAGAGGGGGATAACTTTAAGACTTTCCCCTTTTCCTTCAAGCCAGGGGATATGCAACGTTCTCTTGACACGAATATTTTGAGCAACCAATGAGCGCTGGGGATGAGGAATTTTCTTGTGAAATTTACATATACGTAACACCCTACGAGCCACCATGAAGAAGGTGAAGATCACCAATTATGTACTACTGACAAGCAACTAACATCTATAATGCTACTATTACATCGAAGCAGTTAAGATACAAAAGTAACCGAATGGTCAAGGTGACATTCCCCACGGCAGTTCATGTCACAAATTAGTATGAAAATTTAGCTCTGTACAGCTGGTATAAGTATTCATAATAACATTTATCATACTGGCAGATTACATTTTATTGGAGAAAGATTGTTTATATTGGCGGAATTCCATTTTGTTAGTTGGTCGTATTGAAGGCTTATTTGTTGGATGTGCAGCAGGATGCTGAGTTTCTCAGAAAATTTGACTTCAGCGAGAGAGAGATATGCATGGTGGAGAATGTTATATTTACATCAGCTCAATACCCTGCAAGCCACCGCGAGGGTGTGTGGCAGAGGGTGAAAATGGCCAAACATGCACTATTGATATGCAACTAGGATACTTCATGGAAACATGTTAGATAATAGAGTTACATTCAGCTAGATGATTAATATCTACATAGTAGTAAAAAGATGGTATTTAATTTGCAGTAAAGTAATAAGCTCGAATTATTGTTAGAATATTTGCATGTAATATTACGTTCAGAGTTGAATAAATCGTATGCATCAACTTGATGTGAAAATTTACTTTTGTATTTGTGGTGATTATTTTATTTCTCAGTTACAAATATTGCAGTGACTGTCTTTTTTTATGAATGTTTATGCTAATTTATTTATAGCCAGCGAATTATTCGGGAAGATAGATTCAATTTACGCGGGCGTGTTTGTTTACATATTGACCCACGATAAGGTTGTGGTGCTAGCGTATGAAATCGTAACTATGAGCTCTTATGGGATTTTCACCTGCCTGCTATTTCTATCTTGACCCAGCTGAAGTTGATAGCATGGTCCTAAAATCGTACGCCATCCTTTCTGGCATCGACCCTTCTGTAATTAACGTCCGTCATTTGTCCCCCGCCTCGCGCCATTTCGCCAAATAACCTACCTATTTACGAAATCATATCGCTGTTCGGTGATTATCATTCTCTTTGAGAGAAAGAGTGACTAATTGGTGCGATAGAGGTCGACTCGCCGATTAACTTCCCTTCGAGGGCCGTGTTTAGCGCTGATGTTTTCCAAGTCCCTTCCGTGACACTGCTTACAATGAAATAAAATCGCGCTGAAATAAGAATGGCTCCAAGATTTTCGGCGCTAAGCCGGAGCAATGCGATCGGATGGCTGGCTGACTGAGAAAAAAGCTCCGTACCTATTCGTGGAGTTTAAGTTTCCCAATCTAAGGAAAGTCGTGGGTGCTCGATCGGAGTGGCACAGACACCTTTAAGGGAGATCTCTGGGAATCGTATTAAATTTGAGTGGAAATTTCAAAAGGATATATCATAGAAGCAGTGATTTAGCAGTTCGCTAAAATAAAGCGAAGTCTACAGCAATCACTGTTTTAGACGTGCATGATCACTTAATTCTTCGGGAGCTCAGTCCAACAGGGTAATGATCTACAAGTGCCGAATCTTCTCGTGCTTGAAGTTTTCGTGCGCAGGGTGATGGATGTCGACGTTGGCTAGACGTTGTGCTATTTGGTGCTATTATAACAGGTATCCATCCGTGAAAAAGCATTACTGATTAACAAATTGGACGAAATGGGCTCACGAGGGGAGGGGAGAGGAGTAGGGGCTCAATTCCTTTCCCCGGGCCACCTGTGATTTCCTATGAAGTTGTGACACAGAGAAAATAGATTCACGAGGAGTTTTAGATGGTGTCCAGATAGCTTCAACGCGGAAATTGAAACCGGGACCTTCTGGTCTGTAGCCCAGTACTCTACCCACTAGGCCACCACTACCCCCAATTCACTTGGTGCAAGTAGTAATTTAATATTACCTGGAGTGAAAATGGAACACTCGGGGTGATGAGCACTTGAATAGAACAAAAGAGCATTCAAATACCCTAAGAATTTGTGAATAAATGACATTCCTTTAAAGCTTCGGATACCTGGAGTCGACCCAAAAATTGCTGACTATTGGTGGTGGTGGTGATATGGTAGTTCAGGATCTTATTAGACTGTATCTTTCGGTCAAATTACCCTTTATGGCTTACTTTTAAATTAAAATCGTCTCTTCTTTGTCTCATTGACTATGTCTTCGTATGCATACGGCCTGTTATTATGGCGGCTTTTATCGTAGAGAATTTGAGGTTAATTTGTGAAGTAGTATTGGTAATCATGCGACTGAGAATGAGAATAAATGCATAAATATAAAGGATCAAATGCGTACATACTTTCTTGCTGCTGTCCAACTTACTTACGTTCACGTTTTAGATGGCAATAACAATTCTATGTTTTTAACATGGCTAGAAACATTTTTACAATCTTGCACTGCACATTGAAGCAGTAGTATTAGGTTTTAAGTTGTCTAACTGGTTAGGTTATATGCCACCATCTAACCTTAAATAATCCTAAGCTTATATATACGACAAACAAAATATGCGTGCTCTAGGCGGAAATCGAACCAACGATTTTTGGGAGTTCAGGAAGGCGCGTAACAGATGAATTTGAATAAGAAGAAATGTATCTTGAATGATACGTGCAACAATTAATTCATTCATCCGCAAACATCATCTCAAAAACGATATTTTTGCTGATAAAAGATATTGCTTTTTCATGCCCTGTTGTTGAGATGAGTACTCGTGATCAACGACAGCAATCTGTGACAATGCAATCGGAGACACACTTTTCCTGTCCGTGGGAGATTTTCTGCGAGAGTTTTCTCGAGATTCTCGCATTCGGCGGCCTTAAGTCGAACTGCAGGGGATTGGGGTTTCCACCTTGAAACTTGCCGAAATGAAACTTCTTATCCGAACGGCAGCCTCTGAGAGTAGACTGCTGTTTGCCAGGCGTACCCTTGCTTCGAGTTTTCTTTCCTTAAAAATGAAACACAGTTCGCGTAGAGGGAGAATGAGAGTCTCTTTCGGTTATTCCCTCAGTTCTTATCTTTACGCCCTTATATTGAAAGAGGGAGGGAGAAAGTTATACTTCCACGTGAGGATCGAAACCGTTTTTCTAAACTCGGCGGAGAATTTCCGAGAAGGTGTTCTCCTGATGAATAATACTGTTGCGTATTACGGACGATGGCAGCAGTGGAGAAGAAAAGGGTGGAATCATTCGAAATATGGTGCTACTGAAGAATGATGAAGATTACAAGAATCGACCGAGTGACAAACGAAGGAAGTCTTGAGAAGAAAGGGAGAAATGAAAAATCTTCTGATAACTCTAAAAAGAAGACGGGACAACTCAATCGGCCATATCTTAAGACACGATGGCCTGATGAAGGCAATCATCGAGGAAAAAGTGAACGGTAATAATGGAAAAGGCAGGCCTCGGATGAGATACATGGAGCAAGTTGTAAAGGATGTAAAAGAGAAGAATTATGTTAATATGAAGCGGTTGGCCGATAGTAAAATCACGTGGAGAGCTGCGTCAAACTAATCCTAGGATTTTTGACCTATGGTGATGATTACATTGACCTATGCTTAAAGATTAAAGTAAAAGTTATTGTTTATCGTGAGCACCAGTCTTGTAATCTCTATCCATACTATATGCAATCTGTGAATAGGTTAATAAATAATTGCCATGTGTAAATTATTTTGATCGCAGCTAAACTTACTGAAAAAATGCCATTGAAAGAACCTTCAGTGTTAATAATATATTTAGTGAAAAGTTGCTAGTTGCAGTAGTATGGAAGTGAAGGGCAGAAGCCAACATTGATTCCGGTAGGATTGTTGTATAGCATAAAATTAAAGCTTTAAAATTCATTTAGTGAGACATCCTTTTTACAGGACATGATTTATCTTTCAAGTAGTTATTTGAGTTTTAACTCGCCGTTCAGTACGTGGGAGCGGGAATTGAAGGTTCTTGTGGGCTGGGCGCGGGATGTCATGAGTATCATTAAGTCGAGGGCCGGAGTGTGGAACGGCGCTGGTTCTATAGGCCAACAGACCAGTGGCATCTGCCCAGAAAACACTGCAAATTTAGCAGCGAAATCTCAATAGGTGTGGTGTAACATTCGCCTCTGTCAATAGTCCTGTGCTACGGCAAAAACATGCTGAAAAAATCCAACCTTATTCTCGACTGCAATACTGTAGAATACCCAATACATTCGTTTAAAATGGAAAGTTAACTATAATATGTGTAACGTAAAAGGCTTGGTTGAAATTCTGTTTACGTCTAACCTACTGTTGCCATATCTCAATTACTTCGTCTCGAAAGACGATAGGGTTGCACTTAGAAACACAGCTTTCTTCATACTGCCATAGCGAATATATCTCAATAAGCCCTAGCTATGAGTTTTTCAGCCACCATGAAAATTTAATTCAGTCACTCAGGTCTTTTAATATAAATGACTATGGTAAATAATCCTACACGAATGATTTTTTAAGCATCATGCGTTTTGGCTTCTTCCAAATTCATAATCGGGCATAATGAATGTGGAGAATTTGACTGAATAATTACCAGGTAATGGGCACAAACATATGAAAATTTGAGTGCACACGCACCATTGGAAATTGATACTTTTTTCACATTCTTAAATGAGTCATGCCTCATGAAATATCTTGCTTGCTAGAACGATCTTTACATATTTTTGGTTTAACTTTTAACTCAACTTTGTGCCACAATGAATTTTCCATGTTAGATGAAAAATTACAAGTATTCTGCCGGTTTAGACTGATTTTGAAGTGAAATGAGTTCTTGCCATACTTCTCTCTCTATTATTATGAAATGTTTCAGTTCCGCATACTTCCTATCGGACATCAGTTGAGAAATTGCTTTAGGTGGAATATTTTGGCAAAATAAATGTTTCCTCATAGAAATGCAGGCTAATCGTGCAGAAAATGTTACTCACCAATGTTGCTTCTTAATACCGATATCAATATGTTCAACAGGGCATAATTTGCTTGATGTCGGGTGTGATGTGTCTGACCGAAGATGAAAGATTGATAATTGGAAATATTTTGGCATGGAGGAGGAGAAATTAGATAATGCAGTATATTGAGAGAAAAATTCACGAGTCATGAGTTTCATTTGAATATTTGGAGGTTTAGCAGTCATTGATACGGCGATAAGTAGCATTAATATTTTGTTCATTCATTGCATTAATACGGAATGAAGGTGAACTGAAGAATATTTTATTTCAAGAAGGAATATAAACATAGTGTATCAAATTACTCTAATTGGCTCAGATTTCGAGACTGTTCAGTTTTATATCTCTTTGCCGTAGAGTAACGAGAGCAGAATGGCGAGCATTCTACAGAGAAGGATGATATTTGGTAAATTGGATACTAATCTATCAACGCGAGGCTCTCGGCCTTAACTGCATTGGTTGAGATATGGCTCCCTTCATAATGTTTGAATTTATAGCCCTTGAAATTGCATGTGGAGAATCATTGTAAACATTTAAGAGGCCTTTTATGAAGCAAAAACTTAATATCCTGAGATTTTAACATTTGAAATCAGTTTTAGAGAAAATTTTGCATGGAAACAGCTTTTTGTTTTCATTCTGATGGACATAACAGGAGATCCATTGGCCTCCGATGTCGATGGAATGCATGTGATGATGAAGATCAGATATAGTTTGTGGGTCCGTCTAAGAGATCACCCACTTCCAGGGATTGGAGTGGCCCAGGGGCTAAGCCGGCCCTGACCGCACCCTGAAAGGCATTCCTGGCGAGCCGTAATCAATCACTCAGGCTGTACTCATAATATGGGGTGAGTTTGGAAAGGCCTCGAGTGGGTGGAGGGGATGTTTTCCCCATATTATGAGTACCCTCTATTATACTACCAAGAATATTCCTTGCACTTCAAATCTAATAAGCCTTCTTATTAGTTCTGGATAGCAAACTACATCCATGCTATAATCTTGTGCTCACGGATAGATCCAAATTCTTCCGCCGGCCCTAATTAACTTGAGGCTAATGAAGCGGCCGAGTAATATTTACGGTTGATGCAGGAGTCCCTTGGGCGGTGAATGCTTTTGTTCTTTTTTAAGCGGTGCTCCAGTTTTTTAATAGCGTTTGCCTTGCATCCCATTCATACATACATATGAAGGCTGGAAATATTCTATTCTTCCTCTCCTCAAATGCCGTTATTTTTATCCCGATTTCTTGTGTGCTCAAGTCCCGTAAAACGTTATCTGCTTCATGCCTCAGAACAGTATTCCCGCTGCGTGGAATTCTTAGAAGACTGCTTCCCATTATCACCAACGTCCACGTTTTCCCCCGTCTTTGTATTGAATCAACAAATTCTCCTCTCCCCAAAGCGAATGAAGCCTTTTGTTTCGTCATTTTTCACAGCGCCCTTTTATGCGCCCCTTTAAAAACTCATTCTGCAAGCTCCTTTAGCTTTTGCAAAAGTGTGCATTACTGGATGAAATGCGCTCTGCATTTTTAAAAGACTTCTAACTCTAAGAAATCTTAACTGACGCCTTTCACCATCTATCTCTTCATTCTGTGTAAGTTTATCATGCTTATGCTTAGTTTATTATTTCTCTATTATATACTCTCTTCATAACTATTTCCTTGATTATAATTTAGCTACTGCCTAAAATTATATAGAATTGCGTTATTATGGGGCAATATGTGGGAGATGATGGTCATTAACGAAGAAAGAAAGAATAAAAGTAGAGAGTTAGTGGTATTTCCCAGCTATTGGTTGATTCATGAATTTTCAGTGATAAAAATTATCTGCCCGCTGATTAAGCTCAATTTTACTGCCATTTCGGGGTGATCAGATCTGATATCACTTAGGGGTGATTTTGATCTTTACAGCGGTTGAAAAGGTGAGTCCTAATGAACCGTATGGCTATTTTCATTTAACGATAACAATGTTGTTAAATAAGGATACTCGTAGTTATAGAAGTAACGCGTCCCTGTGCGGTTTGGTTCCGGATAAACCTCCAGGAATTAAAGTAGAAAGTAGAATATATTAATTTTATCCTGTCAATGTTGCAGGTAACATTCTTGGTACTTGTAAGAGCAAAGTAAATGACTCATGGTGGAGAAATAATTAACCTGAAATGATATCAACGCATATATTTTAATAAAGTATTAAATACTGTTAGTATGACCAAATGCTAGTAATCTATATTTCAGTAATGAAAATACCTGTTAAATATTAGTATACAATCAAGGCAAAGAGTGTAGAGAAAGTGTAATCACTAATTTAGTTATTATGGAAAAAACACTACCCAAATCCATAAAAAATAAATTTACTACGACACGAGTTTCATTGTTTTACATCCCATTATCAGGTCAAGATCTGATAATGCTCTAATGCAGTGAAATCTGGGTCGTAGTAAATTTAATTTTTGTGGATTTGGCTTGTGTTTTCATTCCATGTTATCATGTTTCGCTTCCTCTCCAAATCGCCTGGAACTTCAGAACTCGCTCACCAATTTAGCAATGAAACAGGCTCGTAGGAATAGCTTTTATTAATACGGGGCCCTTTTTTGCTTGCGTCTGCTTGTGTGTGTCTGGAACATTTTGGCAATTACCTCCGGTTGTTCGAGAAAAATAAAATATTTCAAGGCACTGCCTTTTAATTAAATTCTTGGTTATGCCTGCGGAGACTGTTCTTGCAGAATGCCCTTAATTGTCATCCTTGCGTTGATTTACAACCTAACATTCGAAGATCAAATTGCATTCCCGCATAATGCATTTCCACTGATGTCAGCAATTTCGGTAAAGTTAAATTTCATTGACGAGGAAGTTAGACGGATAGTGGAACGTTGATGCTCAAAATTTTGTTTTTCACGTGCAGTAGACGACTGTAATAGATTATATAAGTTGGTGGCTGATAATCACTTGTGATATGTAAATAATAGGTTTTTTGTTTGCATAATGGAAATTTGAATGTAAAATTATTGAATTCAGTTGATTAAGGTATTTTATTTGTGCGTTGTCTATTGTTGATGATTATTGTGGCTAGAAGCTATAACGCATGTTTGTTGAATTTAGTTGCCTTAATATTTTATCAATTAGTTTTATAATTTTATTTAAACTGTTAATGCTCGATTTGTGTTTAGGCACCCCTTTTCTCACTCCCTTGCCGTGATTTGAAGGACTCCTTAAAAGCAGTTGGCTCTAATTTCCTTCCTTGGTGAACTTGATGAGCCCCACAGTAAGAATTGTTATGTAGTTACGGTAGTTACTAATAAAAGGGTGATTTCCTCGACGGTAGTGCTTGCTTGGCATGGACTCACCTTCTGCCGCACACCACGCCAGACGTGGTGCCGGTGATTGCCGACAGAGAATGATTGGTTCACTGCCTGTCTACATAATACCCTGCAAGCTACCACAAAGGTGTGTGGCAGGGGGTGAATTCTCACCAAACATGAACTACATATCATGCATAAAAAAGGTTAGTAATCATTCACTAGTTAAACCTAAACCTCACTATTTTAGAAAGATAAAAATAGCAATGCAAGCATGCAAAAATATGCTGTTAGTTGGGTTAGCTTCAAGTCCTTATACCAACATGCAACTACCTATGCTATACATTGGTACACTCGTATTTACGCTATTGAATATATGTACCACTATTCATATCTCTAATTTTATGATGAAAAAGAACATTTTGCATCTGTCAGTTCGGCAATCAATTTCTCTAATTTTGCAATTATGGTCCAGTCTACCATAGTAAGTTGGGGTTCGCAAAATATTTTTAACGTCATCACTGAAAATATCATCTTGGAATTTATTTAAGAGATTAAGTCTAAATTTCAACCTGTGATCTGACAATGATTCCCATTTTAATTCATTTCATAGACTGGCTACGCTAACATAGTTATCGTACCGTCACTTTACAATTTTTGCCGATCTTCGCTGCCTGTCTTTACTGGTGTCCTGCAATCTTCTTTACTGATCCGGTGCGGCCGCCGCCATGGCCCACTCTTGTAGCTGTTCGTAATTGAGAACGCGAGGCTTTGCATCCATGAAGCCGATCCTTTAAGGTGGCAAAGCTCACGCTGGCGATTTTTTCACGTCCCGCGTCGGTCATGCTGAGTCGAGCCGCGTGGCCTGGAAGTCGCACCTCATAGATGAAAGCCCAGTGGTGTCTAAAGAACGACCAGCTACAAGGGTGTCTTCAGGCACGAGGTCGGCGGCGCACCGCTCCGATTAAAAGACCGTGCCGAGCAATGCTCTGTCAGCATTACAGATTCACTGGCGCTTGGGGTAATTACTCTCAGAGCATGCCGGATTCATGAGAACTCGACTTATAAGAGCATTAAATCATTACAGTAATTTAATAACGCAATTTCTTCAAGTATATTTGATGGACATTACATCAGTACCTATGTATTTTAGTCCTAAAGCAGCTCGTTAGCTTGTTTATCAATGGAGAATTATCATAAATATAAGAAATATTTCAAATCATTACGGTGCTTCCTTAGGGGCTCACAGGGCACTACTTAGCCACGGGTCGAGGGGGACGACAGGTATATGCTCTCCCCTTCCCTGGTTCAGAGTCTTGGCCGGACGTAGGGGACGGGTCCCTTTGGCACTCGGGCGGGAAGCCCTGCCTTCCTGTTTCGCCTCGGCTGACCCCGGCGAAGGCCCCACGCTTTGTTCGACCCTTCAGCCCCCTCTCTTACCTCCAATCTTACCTCCCACCTCCTACACACGTCTCCCTCCTCAGCAAACTTGGCTCTTCCCTGTGCAAGGCCATCTTCTCCATTGTCTTGCTCAGAGCCATTCGGATGGGACGTTTGTACGGCGATATTCATGAAGTCGGAAGGCGAACTGCTTATCGCAGGTGAAAGACTGACCCCGATTCATGGATCGTTAGATGATGATTGCACCAAGAAGAATTATTCTCAATAATTGAGGGAGGTTGTTTCGTGAATATGTGAGTTCAACCAAGTAATGAAAAAAATTCTGAGTGCTCTTCTGCTAGTATGATATAATTAGGGTGGACACAAAATTTAGCAGAATTGTGGGAACTGCAGTGTTTTACCGTGTAGCTCATTACTTCCTTGCAGGTCCTCCGACCGTTTCCGTTACTATTGACCCATGAGCTGTATGCAAATTTCAGATAGTAATTTAAACCTACTCTTTAAGTTTAATGATGAAATAAAATGACTTCGTGTTTCCACGAAAAAGTTTTTATTAAGACGATCCACGACCCAGGTTTCGACGTCAAGGCGTCATCTTCCTGAAGGCCGGGACCTGAAGATACGCCTTGGCGTCAAAACCCAAATCGTTTTAATAAAAAAGTTCTTGTGGAAACACGAAGCCATTGTACTTCATTATGAATAGATTCCTCCTTGTTACGCCTGAAACCATTAATTTCTTTAAGTTTAAAGCAACGGTTAAAATAACTTTACCCTCTTAATCTTATAAATGAGGACAATGCCTATTATTTATGTCACTTTAAATGCCTCAGCTTTACAGCAGTATAACGTTAAAAATTTGATATCAATAATGAAATAAAATCATTTTCTTTCATTTTTTACACAAGTGGAAATTGTTTTGGTACTAAAAATATTTCTCTCCCAGTCAAGACCATCTTCCTCCTAATCTTAGGTGACTTTGAGAAAGAAGTATTTGGAGACAGGTGTGATTCTGCCGACGTAAATAGGTGCCAAACAATCACTGTTTTACCCTGTTGTTGATTTGGTTGATGAGGGTCGAGGCGACCGAATGCAAAGCCCTACGAACGTAAATATTCACGCTATAGGGAGTTAGGGGGACAGTACTATACACTATACCATCTGTGTATCCTGGGAAGATTGGGTATTACACAAAAACACCACTGAACTTTAGTTGGATTTGTTCGGAGGCCTCTTCCTGATGGGCCCACGGTCAGAATTCGAGTAATCTACCCTTTAGGACACCACGCTGTAAGTGGGTGAAGGGTCCTTGAAGGCTGCAGGCATCTTGAAGAGCCATTTACGTTTAAATATCTTTCACTTCAACATTTGTATCCATCGATCCTAAGATTGTTTTTAGGTATGTACTAAACTCTTCTATCAGTTTATTTCTTCAAACTGTCATAATTATTCCTCTCTCAGTCCTTCACTATTTGCTTGTATATCTTCCTTCGCCATTCTTCTAATTCACTTTTCCTTGACGACTGCCCTCATAAGGTCATTATAATATTCTTAGTACTCAAAGTCAACTGTGACGATAACTCCACGTCACTGGAATTACCAACTCAGTGGGTCTCTATCCGAATTGGATTATTTATTAAAATATGGCGTTCTTTGATTTGCTGTTTCATTATGTCCCTGGTTCTTGTAACGATCAAGTAACGTTTCACTCAGTTTCAGGATTCCACCGTTCATGGGACAACATTAAGGGATTCTGAAGGGATTGATTTGATGAGTTTGTTGGCGCTTTCCATCCCAAGGGTTCGGGTTTGAATCCCGGCAATGGTGGTGAATTTTCATTCGTTAATCGTCACGTACTTAGTGCTGTTTGGAGACGCCTCAAGTTCAATTTTTCGTCTATCAGAGTGGACTGTTGAACCATGAGCCGTATTGGGAATTTTGTTAAGAGTAGGGTAATGCAGACGCATGGTTTCTCTCTACATCTTCTCTGTACCATGGAAATTTCCTTCCTTTAATCAATCTCGCATCTGCAGTAAATGGTGCAAATGACTTAAGCTGTCGCCTGCATCCCCAGAACAACTAATTGCCAAATGAATTCCGATATACATATATACACTCATTTTATATTCTCTTGTGCTTTCGTAAACAGCCCATCAAGGAAACAATTGTTCTGGTATATTTAGATATTTATGGGAATCATAAATTAGTGGTAAAGGGTATGAAAGAGAAAAATTATGTGAATGTGAAGTGATTAAATGATAAGAGAATCAAATGGAGAGCTGATTCAAACCAGTCTTTGGATTATGGACTGAAAATGATGATGATAAATAAGCTATGGTACTAGAATTGTTTTCGTATTGATTTGACAGATGACTTGATGGTTATGTGCATCGTTGCGTGCGTAAAAGTAGTTTAACTGAATAAAGTTTAAAACTTAAAGACTTATTGTTTCAACTGTGATTTCTTTGAAAGAATGTTCTATTATATGTTTTGAGACAACTTTAAATGAAAAATGCTTAATGAGTAATACTTTTATAATATACAGTATGACGATATCAAACACCTTAAAGCTGAAGCTCTCTACTAGTATATAAATGTACAACCAACTGGATTTAATGTATGATATTCATTAATATATTGGTTCAGGCTCTACAATTACTCGCTTGAGCTCTATTTTCATGCATTACCAGCAAGTCGATCACTCCCTATTTTCAACGGTTGATCTGGTGGCATAACACTAAAGGAACGGTCTCGCTAAAATGGGCACACGATATAATGAATGCGCTTGGCCTCTGTTGCTTACTTTTATCGTAGCCATTACGTAAAACAGAACGAGGCCAACAAGTCGCGGAGTGAGTGCTTGTAATCGACCATGTAGGACGCTCCAAACGAGGTACCTTCTGGTTTGCTGACATCGCTGCTGGTCGCCGCAATGGATCGGTCGGTTAAACAAGGGACTTTCAATTCCTCCCTCGTCCCCGGGATCCATCCCCCGGAGTTGCGGCCAGAATTTATTTCACTCTGCTGGGAGGGTTGTAAAGCCGCTGCCGTTCCGAGGCACAGTGTGTATGTGCCTGTGAGGAGGAGGAAGGAGGCGTTATGTCGCCGAAAGGCACGCAGCGACGAATTAATCAGCTCCTTCGGGGAAACCCTAGGGTCGGCCCCGTCAGAGACTCCCTTTTTGCTCACGACCTCGAAGCTGTTGCTTTTTACTTCGTATCGATGTAAACGATTCATAATATCGCATTCGCCAGGCTTCGACGACAAGTTAAACCGTCTTTCTCTCGGAAGAATTAATCTAAAAGAGCAGAAGTAATAATTACACATAAGTACATTTCTTCCTTGGTCAGATATCTAGGTACATAGCACCATTTATGAAACTGCAAGGATGTATGTCAGGGAATGATATCGTAGCATGTAATATCAACGAGAAAGCAATAATATTGTTAGTGATTACACCTACGATTTTACCGCTGGCAACTACTTTATAAAAGGCAAATACAGTGATTCCTCCTCCATCATATTCTTCTGCGTCGAACTTTTTGTGACGAATGCATTCTGTACCTATTTTAGAAAAACATTCCTGGATGTGTGCAAAACATGCAAGCATATAGCAAAAAACTATTTATTTACACTCATGAACTTACATTAAGCGGATCATGACGACATCCGACACAAAGCCCGAAAAATTACATCTCCCCTATCGAAATAATCTTCGCGATCATTTCAAATGGATCTATTTTATTTTCTCTTACAGCAAATGAAAATAAGGTCATTTAAAACGTCTCTGGCCACCTGCTCTCACGAAGGTGATCCTAATTCATGGATCTGTGTAAAGCAGTATAATTTCAGTTCTCCGTTCGTCGAGAGGATTAAAATTGCCGACCTCTCGGTGCCAGTTGCTAAGAGCAAGGCAGTAATGACCCACGGTTTCACTCCACCTGTCTTTAGTTCCCAAGAAAATTCCACCTAAACACAACCATAAGCTTACCCTGATGACGGAAATGACCTTAGCTGATAGACGCCTCTCGCAAATAACTTACAAATTCCGAGCCTCGCAATTTTTAAGTTATAAGCCTCATACTCGTACCTCGTATTTGCTAAGAGCGTATGATAACCGTAGTATTGAATTTGCACCCCGTTACTGAAGAACAATATGTTTCGTAATGTATGAGAGAGAGAAAGGCCGCCAGGTGTCTTGGCCTACGAAAAACAAAAAAAAAAAAAACGCCCTCGCCCGGCCCGAAAGACCAAATAATGTCTAGGCAATATATTTCCTTTACGCAGCAATTAATTATTGCCCCCAAAATAATAGTGGACTGTATTTTGATGGATTGAGAGAGAGAGAACGCCCCAGTATCGCTCCTACCTTCTCGTAAGCCACAGCACTAGTTCTGCAAATACAAGCATGAAAGTGAGGACACATTTCATTACAGCATGCATCTAGAGCATTATACTAAATGGCAGAGAAGAATGGTCAATAAAAGCAGCAGAGGAGTCAAGGCTGGAAGCATTTGAAATGTGGTGCTATTGAAGAATGGTGAACATAAAACGGATCTACCGATTGACAAACGAAGAAGCCTTAAGAAGAGTGAGAGAAAAGAGATGGGACAACTTAATCGGCCACACCTCAAGACAGGATGGAGTGATGAAGACATAGTCGAGAGAAAAGTGAGCAGAAAGAATGGAAAAGCCAGATGTCGTATGAGTTATACAGAACAGGTCGTGAAAGATGTTAAAAAGGGGAATTACGTCAATAGGAAGATGTTGGCCGATAGAAGGATAGAATGCGTTTGTATCAAACCAATCCTAGGATTGTTGACCGGTGGTAATGATTTATGTATGAGCCTGATGATGTACTGATACTCTAGTATTCGTGAGTAAAGGGAGCTCGTAAGGAAGTTGTCTTCTGTAGAATAGATGCCTATTTGGTGTGCATGTGCGTCTCTCTAAATCCTGTGCACATAGAAGTCTATCAAAAACTCATGAAGAGCTCTAATGCCATAGAATTTTAAGGATATCACATTTATACGTCAAAGTTACGCAGAAAATGCTGTTTGTGCTCAAAATCGATATGAATTTGGTAGTCGAGGGAGAAATTGCCCATTTTACAGTGGGTTAAGAGGCTGTCGGGGGTTGGAGCTCCCTCTGGGTAGTGATCACATCCATCGACTGTATAGTGGTAAGCTGTCTAATCGTTCATTCAATTCGGATTCGGGAGGGCAACCACTGTCTCCCTTGGATTGTTAGTAATGCATTTTATGACCCAATTTATCCTTCCCTTTAATCTCTTCCTACTCCAGGCGTGCTAATCTTCCAGAATAGCCCAATGCTTGATCAAACCCATTGCGAATGAATTCGGATATATCGGAAAGCTGTTCGGTGTGCAACGTAGAGTGACTTGGTTTGTTAAAAGGTGTTACGATGGGTTTGGTAGTGTATCGGAATTAGTAGAGGAATAGGGTTGGAAATCATTGTTGGGTCGTAAGTTGAAGTACAGATTGGGACTGTTACAGAAGTTTGGAACGCATATCTCTACTGAGGATGTTGGATACATGCTGGAAACCCTTGCATATTGTACTGGATTCTTCCAAGTAAGTGGGAATGAATTATTCCCTCTTACCTCCTTTCATATTATGCTAGATTCGACTAGATAAATAAGGTTAAAGGGATTTTCGTACCAATGGATTCGGAATGCCTCTTTTCCACTATACTATGAGAAAGTACAATGAGCAGCATAGCAAAGGGATGGGTGGGTGAAGTGTGGTAAAGTGGTCTGTAGTGCATGATGCATGTATTAGCCACCAATCCCTTTATTAATATGTACATACGAACCATCTAGCTACATGTGACCCTATAATATTGCATGTGTCCATGTAGTCGCCTAGTTTGGTGATAATCACCTCCTGCCACACACCATCGTGGAGGTTTGCAGGGTATTACGTGAATGTAGATACGTAGATGAATGTTGCCTCCCGATCTTGCGAGCGTGTCCAATTCATTTTACACCCAATTTTTATTTTTTCAAATATCTTTCTTCCTTTATTGAAGTCCCAAATATGCCAACTCCCATGCATCGTACTCCGTTTCACTGAATACTTCTAAATCAACCGGTAATAATATTTTGATGGACAAAAGCCTGGTATGTCGACCCATCCTTTACCCCCAGCAAGGTGGACAGATATCGATTGTATTCCCCTTTATTGATATGTCTTACCAATAGCAATAACAACCAATATACGTGTGATCAATTTGCTGTGCTTTCCATTAGAGTAACGTTGGCAATTCATTTCAAATCGGGAAGAAGGGGTAAAAATATATCGTAATTGGTGATTTTTGCTGCTTCAACTAGCTCTCATACGCTGAATAGTTGGACCCGATTTTTTATTTTCCCCTAGGAGCCAACTAGAAGGAGGAAATCGGTTATATACCGATGGCGAAAAATCTAAACAAACCAAATTTTTGCGACAACCTGATCCAAGTGTGAAGGTCTGTTTCCGTATATTTTCTTTTTTAAGAATATTGCTTGTAATTCCAATGTGATTTGTTATTGAAAAGCATAAGTTTTCGACAGAAATAATCAGATTGGATGATTCAACTTGCCGGCTTGAGAGACATCTACGGATGTATCAATGCACTTGCATGATTCAAAGAATACACGGTTGTGACTTCGTGGTGTTTTTTATTAAAAAAAAGTTAAGTACAGGTTTTTTCTATTTCACCGTACAAGCTACCACATTTACTCACGAATATTATGTGCTCACCACGTGAATATAAAAAAAAACGAATGCTCTTAATTTTATATGCTGATGAAATCTAATTGTTAATGAGACTTCGATGACATGACATTTAATAATTTCGCTAAAATCCGCAATTTTCAATGTTTGTGCTCTAGCAAACAATGTGAATTTGGCACACCCACTTGTTTTTATAGTGGAAATGCATCATAGAATCTTGCGTGCATATGAGAATTCTGGGCTACGCGCATTGTTCATCATCATAAGTCATCAATCCTGAGATTGGTTTGACGCAGCTCTCCACTGAGTTCTTCTATCGGCTAATCTCTTCATATTTACGCAATTCTGCTCTTTCACATCCTTTATCACTTGTTCCATATATCTTCTTCCTTTGCCATTCTTCCCTTCCACTTGCCCCTCGACGATTGTCTTTATCAGGCCATCATGTCTTATGATGTGGCCGATCAAGTTGTCCCGTCTTCTTCTTAGGGTATTGTTATTGATCAAAATTATAATAGAGCCCCATAACTTTTGCATCCCTCCTTGACGAATAAATTATTACTATTCTTGAGATTTAAGCATAATAGTATTTAAGAAAACAAAAAAGAAGGTGAAGTCATGCTTCATTTTAGCTGTTGTTTTTTATGGGCGATCTCCCCTTTCCTTACCAGTTTTTTTTCCACTAGCTCAAATCAGTAGGACTCATTTCGTTCACCGTTTAGGCTGAGTTCTACACCAATAGCCAGTCGCATTAAAAAGTGCTGATATGGTTTCCTTCAACGTTGCGTTTCTTGGATGGATGCTCGCTAATTCAAGCCTTTAGCACATAATTTGGATGATTGGATGCATTTTAAATTACATTCTCTGCGGAGAAGGCGAAACGACGGGGGTACGAATTTTTTGGGGCGAAATTCCCCCGGTTGCCGTCTTCTGACTTTTGGGATCGTGCGTCTTTAAAGAAAGTCATGAGGTGAGTGGACGATTTCATCGTCGGCTGCGTCATAGCTGCACCATTTTCACCTTTCTTCGAAGGAGAAGAAATAAAATGAGGAAGGCCTTCAAGTGCGCCTCGATTACGCTTTTTATTTTCCTATCCGTCTCCTTTTAAATGACGACCGTGGCGCTGCCCGTGGGGAAACGCGGTGGCGGCAAGATCGTCCCGAGGAAAAAGTTTTAATCGCGACCCGCACCGCGTGCGATTCGAGGAATCCGTACGGGGTTGCCGCTCTCCCCGTTTCTTTTATTTTTTTTTAATTCCGCGTTCCACGTCAGACGGAACAATCCCCCTAAAAAGTGGGGGGAGGACGATGGTAGGGGGACCTCGTTTTCCTGAGAAAGGCCGTTTCCAGCACCGAGTGTGCAGCGAAGTGGAAAAACGCCACCGGTCTCATTAGCATTTACACCATCTTATCTTACTCCCCCGGGCCCAGCGGAGGCCTCCCAACTATTTAACACCCCGTAATGCGAGTCTGTGCAACCCATGCACTCCGAAATCGCGGGGTCGCATTGTGCATTGCAGACCGGCGACAGATGAAGATCTTTGAAGCGAGCGCGAGACAGACGAAGGCGAGGATGAGAAGCTGGAGTATATTCGAAGCGGGAAGAATTGGTCGTCATTGGAGATAATGTGAGGCAATCTGGACTTGAAAGCAGTCGCCAGAACATTCGGAAGCTGGGAGATGATGGCTGTATGAGATTGTGTTTCGGGTTGTAGGTACCAATATGCAACTATGGCAAAATGAAAATACAAAAATTGTGTTGCTCCTTGCTAACTAGCAATAACCAGTTGGTTTTGATATCACAATCGTGAAGATGGCAAAACAGAGGAAAGGAAGGATGAAACGGTAGATGGAGAGTGTAAGATCGGTTTTATTGGTCATGACACGATATTGCCTTGTGTATTGTTGCTTGGAAAAAAGAATCTTCTTTCAAAATGTTGTTTGTCTGTAACGCATTAAATTCAGAAATCTTCCTTGAGAAGAATTTTCACTGTGCGTTTTTTGACACTAAAATATTCAAATTCTATTGAAAATTGCCTTTATGCTAACTCCTCTTTCTCCCTCTCTCAATGTTTGATCGTGTATCTTCTCCGCGCTTGGCTATTTGGCGTTATTCTTGATGCGATGATTACTTTTAACCGCCTTTTTACGCTCTCAGTGTGGGTTAAACAATATACAATAGCTGTTATGTATCCTTCCATGCGCTGTTTATAGACTAAAATGAAAGGGTTAAACACATATCTGAGAATTCAAACAAGATTATCAATTTTAGTGAAGCGCGGTAGGATAAAGTTCTAGTATTTGCAATGGGTTAAGCCTACCGTATAGCAAGTGCAAGGTGGAAAATCGGTCACTTCTCTACAATTGTAAATCTTTTGTTGCTTATCGTATACACTATAGTTTGCGAGAAAGTTCCTGGCCTAGCAAAGAAACATATTTTCCTAATATTTTGGTAAACTTAGTAATTGGATTATCTCCCTTTCTGACTTTATTTCTTTCGTAATAATCCTAATATATAGTCTGATATTCCGGAACGACTCTTTCAGAATACGCAATAAAATGGCACAGTGCCGGATATACTGAGGAACTTACGATTTTGAATTCAATATTTAAAATAGTTTTTTTAATAGCCTTCTCCAGTAAGAACAATAATTTTAACCCTAGCAATTTTAGGAGACCAGTTTCACCTTAATATAGACATGTATTAATTTATTTTGGCTTAATAGTCCTGAATTCTCCGTACTCTGTAGGAAGATTATTTGGAAGTTATTTCTATAATCTGGTCATGGAATCGTGGTAGTCATACCTAAGTACGGCTTTCCTTTGCCCTGTTGGTCATTTTAATATTTCTGACCGAAATATTTCTTAAAGCCGCCAATACCCTTTACGTGTCCTTATTTTCAAGGTTGAGGAGGGCAAATCTGTGGTCAAATTATTAGTAAATTACTCTCTGACCGTGGGGCTATCATACCTACTTTTGAATGGATGATAAATTCCCCTAGTGCGTTATTTCGTCGCTTGAAATTGGTAAGTTCCAGTCTCATGGACAATAGTTCCCCTTGTTCTTTCGCCCCAAGCAGTCGGAAACCCGTTGTCTTGCCATCGTTCGCTTCCTAATTCTCGGAATTTCCATTCTTCCCATCCAGATCCTTGTTTACTTGTCTTTACCGTCGACTATACACCCTTCCACCCGTCATTCGTTTCCCCTTACCTCGCGGAGACTAGTCTTCGAGAAGTCCTTGACGTTCTCCGGATAAATTTGCCCGGACAGATTTTTCCAACGCTGAACGCGAGTTCCATTTTCCTCCAACGCGAGTACGTGTTTGGAAGCTTTAACGAATCAGAATAAATTAATATGTCACATGTTGCGCGGTCTTGGGAAAAATGGGTAGATGGTAGTAACGCCAAGCATGAGAACTTACCTTCAGAGTACGTTTGCATATTATAGTAGCGAAGGCATACTGTTGATTTCTCGAGGCGAGCAATGTTTCCTACTTTAACTTTCAATCTTGCCCTGTACTCAGGGTGTCCTTATGAACATGTGTAAGATATTTTAAAAATTCATGAGGATGTATCTCACTTTGCTCCCAAGAATGAATTTTTTTTATGTTCAATAAATTGTAATATATTGTTTGTTGAATTTAAGGTGTGGTTTCATGCTAATCATAGTGAAAATTAACTGAGACCTAGGTGAACTAATTAACTGTTACATTACTTACGTTCTCGTAAGGCCAGGATCTGTTGATCGTTTTGCTGCAGTTTGCCTCTTTTTCCACTCTGATTTTGAATACAAAACAAATAAATTACAGGTTACGCTTTGGTGACTGATGTTTTGCGAGTGAAGGGAAAACTGAATTATAGCTGCGAACTCATTGATTTAAAGCTGGATTTATTCTGTAAATCATTTTCGACCAAGATGCAAAACATATCCAAACTAATTTTTCTAAGCTTGGCTAAGTTTTTGAGCTATTTATACTTTTTCATTAAAAAACGCGCGGTTTATGCAAATAGAATGTCTACCTTTATGATGGTGTGCCACGATACCATTACATTTTAAACTTTTTCGCCTTTGACTTCCTTCTGTTTCGTCTTTCTTGAGGTGCAGCACTGGTCATATGTAACGAGCATTTTTTTAAACATTATTGGCATAAATTAATATTTAGATCTCCATGAGAGTGAAACCACAGAAGATGACAAGCGGGTATACAATTCACGGAAGCTTTTGGAGCATCCAGACCATTCTAAAGATTTCTCGGAAACTGCTTGGAGAGCAGATCGATCTGGTGTGGTGGTCCATTCCACCCTAAGAGCTTGGGTTCGAATTCATGACATAAGAGAAACATTGTAGTACGATCCTGACCACTACATGAGTGCCACGAGCACTTTTAAGTCATACTGCGACATTCTTATGAAGTGTTAAATAGTGGATTTCTTGGCGCCTTATTTTAAGGCTTTCTTTAGGGTAATAATAACTCTGTGTTAATCCACATATTCCCAGTTCCCAAAAAAATCCCTTCTTCCAAACAGTCCTCAATGGCGAAAGTGATTTTGTCTGTCAACAGCTTGATTGCAACCGCATTTTTTCTTAACTCGCCTCCGCCTGTCGCATGCGAACGAAGGAGCCTCAAAAGGGGATCGCGTTGAAGTGGGAGCTAGAGTACTGGGCTCTCATCCCGAGGGCCCGTGTTCGATTCCCGGTAGTGACGGATTTTTCAGTGGCAAACCGGTCCCTACTTGAGTGCGTATTGCAGGGTATTTCTGGTTCAGTACTCCGTCCGTCGGATGGGACGTTAGGTCGTCATCCCCATGGCGTCCGTCCGTCCGTAGTTGATAGTAGGCTAATGCCGACGCCGGGTTTATCTCCATCCTTCATCCATTACCTGAAATGTTCCTTCATTATCCAATTAACTACCTATCCTAAATGGTGCGAACGACCTCAGCTGTTGGTCGCCTACCCTGAATAACTAACTAAGGAGCTCCAAACTTTTCGGAGGTATTCGAAATATTTGGAGAAGATAAAGAGTGGCTTCTTTTGAGATTCCTGGGAGAAGAGAAAGGTGGTGCGGCCATGCGCCCTGGAGTATCGCCAATCTCATCGGCGGCGGCCCTTACTCTGAGGGCCGGCTTTTTAGGTGAATCCGCCATCAGCGGATCCAGGGGTGGCAAATTCGGTGGCCGGAAGATTTAAAGGCATCGATCTCTCAGCAGAAAAATAAGTGACCGTGATGCGATTGAAGTGAATGAGTGTTCTGTGGAGCTTTGGATGGAAGCTATTGATTGCATCCGTATATTTCCTTTTATTTTCTTCTCTAAAGGGTACTTCTTGCTATATATAGTCATTTTCTTGAACTCACTTTATTTTATTAAATCGATGGACAACAGTTTTGATGATGCTATATATCGTGAGCGTTTTCTTTATTTTGAAATACTTTTGCCGTAAAATTGCAGCAATGCTGTGAAACGATACGAAATTACTGTGCAACGATGGTAATTTGAACCCTGCACTTGATGAAGGAAAAAATATGACATTTTTTATTCTTGAATTTGAGATGTAAATGAAATGTATTTTCAAATACGTTTCATTGTATTAGTCTGGTTCCTGGCCTGTCACTTTGATATTTTTTTGTAAAGGAAAAGGGGGATATATCTTTCCTTCCTACCTCAAAAAACTAATATAAGGTTAATTTAGGTTTTCGTGTATGTGTGAAGGAGTTTGAATTTATAATTACATTAAATGACAAGCTTCTAGGCTGTAATATCTGGGTTTTTCGTTGGTATAGTTACATTATTCCGTTTTATGATATTATTATATGAGCTTTTAATTAGACTAGTTAGAAACTTGAGCGAATAACGCTGTAGTGCTAAAATAATAAATAGGTATTTTTGATTGTGAGTTTCTTGATTATAAGTAGGCACAGATGCCGTAAATGTTTAGGCATTTTTATAAAAACATATGTGAATATTTTTATCGGGGAAAGTACCACGGTCCGATTCCATGGGTCTCAAGGAAAAAGAATTTTCTTTAATTGGAAGGTGTTGGAAATGTAGACTAATTGGAGTGAGCAACATAAAGGATAAGTGGAAAGGGAAACAGAAAAGTGCTGGGGAATCAAATGTTAAGACTTTGGTATTATTTTTGTTTGTGGCCTTTTTCGATCCTCCCATCGAAATTCGATCCCATCGGTTTCCTCCTCAAGAAGTTCATAATTGGTGAATATTATTTATCAAGTAGAAGAAATTATTGGAGGTATTTTAAAGGGTCAAAATAGGCAAGGAGAGGCATTTAGAAGCATATTGAAGTCCGTGATGCAGGGAAAAGGGAGAAGGGAAAGCCCAGGCATTTTAGTTGGATTAAGAGAGGTAGGAAGCATGCAGATGAAGGCGGAAGCATTGAGGGGAAAGCGGTTCTTGAATGCTAACAGCGTGGTAGAAATAGTCTGTTAAAGCCAGCCTTCGGCAGATCACAGCCCGCTAATAAATGTTGTCATTCCACACGGCTGGATTTTCTGTGATGGCTCTTTACGGGTAAACTGCTTCCAGGGAGTAACCGGCGATCCGAAGAACTGAGTTAGCATTGCGGAGAGCATTCATATCTGGGGCAAGTGGTCCAATATCTGGGGGTGGCATACGCTTGGGCCAGTTTTCGCCGTCGGCGCATGGCGCTGCTGAGGTATCCGCCCGTTTGTGCTCCAATTTAGTATCGTCTCAGGAGATTATACTTTTCGGCCGCCTTTTGTAGCCCGAAAAAAAGTGAGAGATTGGAACGGTTTTAATTAGAGCGTCCTCGCTCAAAGTGATTCTCTGTTTCTCAAATGCCCTTTCGCCGTAAAAAAGGGAAGCAGTTCTGATCAAGTCTAGAATCAGTTGAACTTCCTTTCCGTCGCGGAAAAAAATTTAAAAGAGTTCAGTCAAAGGCATGGATTTGGTCGATTTGTTGGTTTCAAACACGACCACGTTCATTCGCTTGCAGTGGCTAATCACACGAGTGTTTGGCAGGCTAGGAGGAGACTTCCACCGTCCTAATTGAAAAGGCAAATGCAAAGCTAAGGGTAAATGAAGAGAAGAGAGTCTGATGAAATGGCACTGCGCGACAGTTTAAATAAAGGAATTTATCTCTTTCTCCCTAGTTAAGCGTGGACTTTGTTTGTGTCCATGATATCGAATAAATCAACAATTATTTTCTCCTCTAACGGTTGACTTATTGTTCGGAACGCCAGCTCCAGAAATGGAGTGAGCATGGGTTTATAGTTCTCTGCTTGCTGTTCCGTCTCTTCTCGACAGACTAAAGGGCGAAAATGTAAAGTAGACATAATGACCGTAAGCGTAAAAAGAGGAGGATGCAATTCTTGTGCCTGGCTCCGGTAGGAAACGCCTGCCCACCTTTGGTGGGCATATATTCTGGTAACTAAGTAAGGTAGGTGGTTGGCCCGCAGTGAACCAATTCAATGAACCAGTGTGCCTGCAAAGCGCTTGACTGGACGGAAGTAATTGAGCGAATCTGGACGATGAACGCTTTTTAAGCATCTATCCTTATGAGACATTGATCACTAAGCTTTACTAACGGGAAACATGTGGATCCATGAGGTGTTTGGAATTTTCATTGGGAGCCTAATGTTCTATCATTGCACTCACTGTTCTAGCATTGCGCTGTATGCAAGCAGCGAATTAATTCTCAAGCATGTGCACTTATCCGCTTGAAAACTATTTCAACAAGTGCTGATGATACTGCTATTATGAATAAAACTTTTCGCACATCAGTAATTGGGTTAATTTTAGAGACAGATAATAACAAAAATTAAATACTATTGATTCGAAATGCATATTGAAGCTGCAACTACTTGAACTGTCGGTATATATAATTCAGATCGTATTTATTCATTATGTATTTCAAAATCGATCGCAGAGGTGTTCCTCATTGTAGAAATCCAATTTTGTAGGACAAATTATGGAGTGATTTTTTGTAATAATCCAGTTAAACAACTCTGTATTAGTCTATGAATATTTTTCTTCCAAGATAATAAAAGTTGAGAGAAATTGATTGCTGGATTTAGATGTTCGAGGGCTAGGGCATATGTATTTCATCCGTTGGAATCATTGTATATCTACTTTCACCAAAACCCGGCTCTGTTTTGACTAAACTTGCGAAAAAACCATTTATATAATTAATATTGTTTATGAATTATCGCGACCCTACCTTAGGTTTTCGATTTTGTCATATCTACCATTGCTGATTTTCTTTCCATGGAATGTCGTATTTTGTGTGGTTTTATGATATTGGAATTCATGTTCTAAAGCAAGTGGAACCCAATCGATGAATTGTAGCAGTCTCTCTAATACTTTCTTGCAGCTATGAGAAGAGTATACCCGTCCTCCTTGTTGTATTATTTTGGGTTTAAAGAAAAATGATTCCTATGATTTCTATTTTTTCACGGATTAGCCTTGGCTAGTAGCGCCTCTCGTCGCAAATACCTTTTGCTTTATCAAAGTCCACCGTGTGGCCCGGTTCAGAATACACGTGAATACCCAATTATTATTAATGAATAAATATTTGTATTGCAGGTAAACATAATTTGATTGCATGTAGATTCTATGTAGTTTGAGACTGTGCATTAATGATAATGATCTTCTGAATGCTTACAGCTCTCGCCATTCTAGGAGTAGGTCCTTGTAATAGTTTCATTTTCGCTGTAGTGGGAGAGTGAATGTATACATTTCCAGTCACCTACTCAATGCTTGCGTCAGGGCACAGAAACTCAGGTCTGAAAAAATCGGTACAGTTATTTTCGTGCGCGGATTCCGAGGGTTGGATAAAAAGAGACGATTGATATCGAGACGAAAGCATTTGGTCGTTGTGATTGATTTTTTCTCAGTGGAAATTCTGCTATTGAAAGTAGTAGGGGTGGAGAGCGTCCGCTCATTCACAACAGTGTATCTATTGGAGGGCCTGTGCATAACCTATGTGCTCTCGGAACTCTTGTACTCTGTGGAGAAATGAATCATTAAGTTGTCCTATGAATATGGTCCGATTCATCAACATGGGGCTTTATATTACGAATGCTTGTCCGTATTTTTGAAATAGTATCCGAAAATACATTTAATATTTCCTTTAACGAATATTAAACGTACTAAGTAGCGCATGCTACATATCATGGGATTTATTTAGTCTCTCTACACAAGATTCAGTTTTTTATTAACGATTGAAGAAGCTCTACTAGTCGAACACTTTTCTTCAATAATTATTTCCTCAGATTCCCAGCATCATCCTGTTTGCCATCCTATTCGGTAATTTTTCAAAAAATTGAACTGTGCGCACGTGTCTGGCACAAATGAAAGTTCAGAAAATTCAGTATCTTTTCCAGCCAGCATTTTGTCAGTAGATATTTTATAATTCCCAGAGGATGCTGTCCTTAATTTTTTTATCACAGTGTAATTTTGCATGTACTTGTGTAGAAAAAAATGTAGCTGATTTTGATGTTTTGAAAACGAATATGAAGAGCATCAAACTTATAGCCATTTCTCTCTTTAGTTATTAGATTATTCCTAAACAGATTTTCTTCCTCGTCATATCAATGAAATGCTCCAGAAACCTAAATAGATTTGTACGGTGTGGATTCTCTGTTTGCACTTGTACAGTGCCAAACTCCCTTCTTTTACTGTGGATTAAGAGAGACGGAATTAATATGAGCTCTCAGCGAGTTCTCTTTTCACCGGCTTTCAGCTGCATTCAGCGTGAAATTTCTGCTCAGAGTCGTGCATAGTGGCTACTTTTCAAAGACTCGTCTGTCCTATTTCTCCCCCCATATCCCCTTTGGACCCCATCCAATCCGCTCTATCTCTTTCTTGCCGTCTCACCTTGGCCCTTAGAGCCCTTCTTTAGCCCTTGCCAGAGCACTTTCAGTTCCCGCTTTTCGATTCCATCTGACTCGGTATCTCGTCTCCCGTTGCCTTCCTTTCCGTGTGCCGACTGCGTGGCCCCTTTAATTTCTTCGGCGAGATGTCGTCAATCCTTGATGGGCTCCATAAATTGAACCCTGGCTCTCAAACATTCACTGCCCTGTACCAATTTTCCGATGATGGAGAGATGGCCACAGATGAAGGGTTCCACCGCATCTTGTTACTGTTTCTTTTCACTCAGATGTCACCTTTGAAAGCACGGAGCTTGTTATCAAAGTCTCTTCTATATCCTGGGGAGCGTTTTTATCTAGGAATCTTCAGGCAGTTTCGGTTTTCCCCCATCTATGGTCAAGATGCGTGATATTATATTCATATTGCCATAAGTAAGGTATGAGGAAGTATCCAAACTTTTCTTGGAGCCACATGGTCATATCAATGAGCCACGGCATTTATCCTTATCCTTAGGTTAACCCAATGAATGGATATTATGATCTAAATCTACTTCCAAGCAGGGGATAGCCATTTTTGGCAATGGAATTTAGCAAAGGTCGTTTTGGTATTGAGGGTCCTGCATGCTCAATCACTCTAATTTTCAGCGAAGTGCGTGGACTATTTGAAATATTGGGAATCGTTTAATTCTGTTCTACTGTAAATACACTCTTTATCGCCTCTCGGATGAGTTTTCAGGAGTAAAATACATTTCTGGCAATTATAACTTACCGGCTATAATCCTACCAAAGCCAGTTTAGAAATATTCTGTCCTTATGTGTAGTGAAAGCTTTACTTTCGTAAATAATATTGCTGCATTACAAAATTGAGATAGCATTTATGCATCGTTGTTCGTGTCTTTTTACGAATAAAATAATGATTGTAGTTGTAAACTTCTTGCTAGCAGTGGCATCATCGCTGAGTAATATTTATCCCCGACGTGACATTGAAGACCCAATGATCTGCTACTTCGGTATTTTTATAGGAAAAATGTTATTGTTTAAACGTTGTCACCAAACTCTCCAGCTTCTACTCGGGAGAAAAAACATTCCCAATCACTCCCACGCCTTTTTGAGAGCGTAGCTACCCTCCCTGTTGAAAATGTTATGGTTTTTGTTGACCTCAATGGCTTCCCGTATTATTCCGGGGAAGTATTTTAGGGTGATAAGCTTTGCCGCTCCAAATTTAATGGTGGTGTTAGGTCCATGCTGTGGTATGCTCTGGCAGAGGTTCTCAGCCTCCTGTTCTTTGTTGCCCTTTGTTATTCCAGTATGTGATGAAACTGTTGTCCGAGGAAACATGGACCAAACCTAAAAGATAAAAATTGCAAAGCAAACATGCAAAAATATGCTGTTAGTTGGGTTAGCTTTAAGTCCTCATACCAGCATGCAGCTATCTATGCTATCCATTGCTACCCTCGTATTCAATATATTTACCGTTATTCATATCCCTAATTGTATGAGGAAAAAAGGACATTTTGAATCTATCGGTTCGGCAATCAATTTCTCTAATTTTGAGAGTGTGGTCCAGTCTACCATAGTAAGTTGGGGATCGTAACATATTTTTAATATCATCACTGAAAACATCTTGGAATTTATTTAAGAGATTAAGTCTAAATTTCAACCTGCGATCTGTCAATGATTCCCATTTTAATTCATTTAATAGCCTGGTTACGCTAATATAATTATCTTACCGTCCATATACAAATATTTCCGATAAATTTGTTACCGATAAGGTACTTTTTGGTACCGATTGGATTTGTTTTTTGGATTTGTCGCCGATTTCTTGTTGGTGTTCTTCAAGGGCGAAGATAATTCTGACCGTGATCAAAGCAGGACTAGAAATAATGTGCAAAGTGATAAGAGACATCGATTTGGTCATGTCTTAATCAATTTCATCGCTTGACGCACCACAAGAACGGATGTGCTGCGTCTGATGCCGGGAGTAAGGATTTAATAACAAGGATATCCATACCCGAAAGGAAGATTCTACTCTTTAAGGAATGGAATCCCAAAATAAATCAAGCAATAAATTGTAATTGAATTTATTGCTTGAAGAATTTCATGAAAATTTAGGCATCAATCACTGGCTACATCAAATACTTTTACTTAGTTTGGACAACGTCGAGCTAGCGGCTTTAAGCCTCATAGAAGTTGGTGCTGATGCATCCTAGCAGTAGTAATAGCAATATATCGCGCATCTCGTGCCACTCATAGCAATCAACTGCTGCGCACAAACACTGCTTCAAGGGGCCTAAATATGTCTATCATTGAACTAATTGCATGAACATAATTAGTGATTCTTTTATTTTCAATATCCTAAATGTAACGTATTTGAAAATGTAGTTGGCATCAGTAAACACTGAATTATGATGAAAAATTGGTCTTTTGATACGTATTTATGTGAAGAATATCACTGAAGTCTATGTCCCTGACATTCAGGCGCGTGATGAAATTTACTCTGCATTGATTATTCCCTGTATCCCTTTTTTTTTTAAATTCCTGATTCGGAAAAGAGTTGAGTGGGATTCGATCGGGTGGCAAAATTATGGTGTTGAAGAAAATTGCAACTGTGGACGTGGTGGAACGAGAGGGAGGGAGCGTGTCCGCGTTTGTTTGAGTGGGGACGAGAACGTGTCACGCGGGCTCTGGTGTTAACCTCTGACCTGTGGTCTGTTGCCCAATATTCGCACCAATTCCAGCGACGTTGTCTAACTGGCAGGAACTCTTTGAGCAGTGCGGAGAGAGGGGGCGTAATTCGGCCCCGGTGAGTCCAATGGCCGAGATAGGTTTTCATCTGTGATCTTCGACCCGAACGATTGGAAATGAAAGAGAGGAGTACTTCAGGGTTCAATCTGCCACCTCGAGTGTGAGGATATGAGGTGGGGAGGACTGTTGGGCGGATGAGTATGGCGCTCGACTGAGTTCGGCTGCACTCAAATCGTTAGAGCATTGGGGGGAGTTTTACGGGCATCAGTGCCTATTTTGGACGGTAAAAAAATTTATTGTGAAGGATTGAAATGAGTAAAATCAGAAGAGGATGAAATATTACTCTGTCGTAAGCGGAATGCACGTGTTGTCCGATAGGCGATAACTGCTGGGAACTAAGTCACTGTCACTTGACTCGAACTTGAATTTCAAACTCTTTGGTGCCCTGCGAATGTTCATGGTGCTAATAAATACGCTTCCTTTGACATTTTTCACTACAATGGTGGAAAATAAAATGATAAAACTATCAGAAACTAGAAATAAATGTACTGTAGTAGCTAGTTATCTCAGTTTAAGTTTGATTACAGTCATATTTGCGTAAATTAGAGCAGGTATAATTACGAATTTGCAATACTTATTTGCTCTCGAGCAGAAAGCGCGTTCAAAAATGAATTGGGGCATCTAACATATAGTGCATGTTAATCAAAACCAATTCAATTAGCATTTAATGAGAGCTAGTCAGTAAATAATTATCTAACTTGCGAATTAATGAGTGATTTCCCTGTATAGGAAAGTCATCGTCGATATGAGATTTTATGATACAGCATGTATTTTATTAGTTTGCTTATTGTTATATCTGATGAAATTACGTATTGGATGGAACTAGTAGAGTATTAGGTTTAAATAATCGCCGGGGGAGGAATGGCGTGCCAGATTGACCTCGAGTCGGAGTTGGAAGAAGCTGATGATGCATGAGTTCTGAAGACAGCACCCCGCACTCTCATGCAGGCCTTGGGGGCCAAACTGGGGAGCAGTGTGTCGAGCCTTCCCTTCCCTAACCCTCAGTCACCGCATGTGCCAAGGCAGCTTCTCTAATTCCATGATGAAATTATTCTAGAATTCTTGTCCTTAATAGAAAAGTCGTCATCGAGTTGGCACACGGACATTCCGCTACATCACCTATTTTACTAGTTAACTCATTGTCAGATGTTGATCTGGTGTGGCACCAGGCGATGCAGCATAGCAAAAGCTGTTGTGGGGCAATGAAGTCGCGTTGTGGAACTTTTGGATAGCTTTCCCTTACTCATCATTTTCTTTCCTCAGGGACTCCTATTGCCATCCCAGACAGCATTTCATTTCTCCTCTTGGGGCCATTTTATAATTATAATTGAATCCAGAAAATTGTCTCCCGTCAAGATTTAGAGATTCGTAATGTATGTTATCAATCAATCAATTCCAGATATCCAGTCACTTTATTCTATTTTGTGAGACCAGCGAAATAGTTAAAATGTGTAATGATCTCTGAAGCAGACAAGTCCATCTGAAGACTGTGCATAATTGTGAAGCATTGTAAAATCAAGCGTCTCTCTCAAGTCAATTGTATCATAACTAGAGTTTTAAGCTGAAACTCAATCGTTTACTAATTGGAGTAGTTTTCCATTCTTTATTGCCTTGATCAAAGGTTTATGACTCCTAAGACTTAACTTAGATTAAGTCTTAGGTTAACTTGGATTACAGTCATCTGATGGACATAACCAAAAAACTTCTCCCGCCCTTATCGTTTCCGATTCTGTAAGGGTGGTGATGTTTGTTCAGCTGGTGATGAGGAGTGCTATGAAAAACTGCGTGGTGGAGTAATTACGAAATGTGATTAGCCAATAAAGAGAGTCAGGTGAATCACGTGATTTTAAGGCTGGTAAGTAATGCGCAAATTAATGGATTGCAGTCTCAAACATGTATGTTCATGCTTGTAGTAATGGGTTCTCGAGTGATGATATGCTTGATAATATTTAATATAATATTATACCCTACCCAGCTAGGTGGTTATTAAAAGTAGTATTAATATTACGAAGTGAACTATAGATTACCTTTATTTCACTGAATATTGACAAAAAATCACACTATTTTATCATAATATGTTGATTTAAGAACGGAGAATGTGATTGATTTTTCCCTGTACTACTCTCAACTTTGACTAAGTATATCAATCATGAACAATAGGGTGGAGTGAAAAAAATCAATATTTTTTTTTCGGAAACGGGTACCCTTCAATGACTGTGTATGAGACCTAGTAACAATTCTGTAAAATATTTATTTTTTACGACGTCATCTTGAGTCTGCACATTTGGCTTAAAGTTTGAAAATTTTTGAATTTTTTTGCATTTTTACAAATTTTTTTAAAATACTTGAAACAAAAAAAAACCATAACTGGTAGTCACTAAATAGTTGAAAAAGGCCTTAACTAAAGACAGGATTTTTATAAATATTTTTAGGCGGTGGTTTTAGTCAGAACATGAGGCTTAAACTTATCCAAATATTCGTAAATTTCTGATATTTTCAACGTTTTATAATTTCTGATATCCTCTTATGATGTTATCAAAACTTGTTTATATCGCTTTCGTTAATCAACTTTGCCTTGTGCAACTCTTCGTTAGTTCATATTAAACTACCCACGACTCACCACGGGGAGGTGGTTTCACTTCGAGTCCCATCCATGCCCTCCCAACTACCCAACCATGAGAGCATGTATTTACATCTTTAAGAAAGGTCTTCAACAAGTAAATTGTTTCTTTGTGTTATATATTGGACGGATATTTCTATCAAAAATTCTAGTTTTGATTAAGCTTTCTCTTTTCTTTTGATCACAGACCAATTTTGAGGAAGCAGTGACTTCTTTGACGGCTCTTTCTACCGCTTGAGCATGTGATGGGAGTTCAAAAAGAGTGCACTCAGAAGCTATGTTAACACTCTCGGTTTCCAGTAACCTTTGCAAATCCTGATTTGTCAAATGACTTGTGAGAGGTGGTTCTGTCACTTCCACATCATTGCAAACAATCATATCGACATACTCTGATGCTCCAAAATTTATTTTCGGGATTTCAAACCTTGTTAGTGGTTTACTGGCTCGTTCTCTAGATCGAGCCTTGATGATACGTCTTAAAGCCAGTTTCTTTATATGATCTCTCTTATCACAATGTTACAATGTCGGAAATAATTTGCATTGGTTGAGATAGATGACCTATAAACACAGGAAAATATAATGGTGTAATTCACTCGCTAGAAGAGAAACTTGGTATACCGCTGCAGTGAGTTATTTGCCAATCGCATACAAATGAACTTCCATTACGGCATTTAGTGGAAAAGATGGATGGCTTTACTAGCGAACCAAAAGGATTTGTTGAACCTGTCGGCCAAAGTTTGGCACCATGTCATGCATTGAAAATAGTTCAGTTTGAGCCCATAGAGTTTATTACTGATAACATCGATCGTGGTGATGAAAAGGGTTCGAGTACTGACCAGCAATACCTTTATGATATTTGTAAAGCAGTTTCGAGTGGGAAAATATCTCAAGAATTAGAAAAAAGAAGTCCATGAAAGCTCTTCAATGCGAGATGGTTGACTACAGTTAATAGAATTTTAAGGTTATACGCAGCTTCAAAAACTCCATCGCAAACATTAAAAGTGTGGCAAACTTTATCGTGAAAGTTTATGCACCTAGCTAGTTCAGGATCAAGTGTAATCCAAAAGCTTATAATGGAGCTCAAAACTTGTAGGAAACCATAAAGAGTTGCACTTACCTATCTGAGGTATATCGGAGAATTGTATGTACCTACACAAATGTATCCAAAACAATGGATACTTTGCTCACATTGACAACATGCCATAGCTATGTTGGTTGATAAGAGAGATCATATAAAGAAACTGGCTTTAAGACGTATCATCAAGGCTCGATCTAGAGAACGAGCCAGTAAACCACTAACAAGGTTTGAAATCCCGAAAATAAATTTTGGAGCATCAGAGTATGTCGATATGATTGTTTGCAATGATTGATGTGGAAGTGACAGAACCACCTCTCACAAGTCATTTGACAAATCAGGATTTGCAAAGGTTACTGGAAACCGAGAGTGTTAACATAGCTTCTGAGTGCACTCTTTTTGAACTCCCATCACATGCTCAAGCGGTAGAAAGAGCCGTCAAAGAAGTCACTGCTTCCTCAAAATGGGTCTGTGATCAAAAGAAAAGAGAAAGCTTAATCAAAACTAGAATTTTTGATAGAAATATCCGTCCAATATATGACACAAAGAAACAATTTGCTTGTTGAAGACCTTTCTTAAAGATGTAAATACATGCTCTCATGGTTGGGTAGTTGGGAGGGCATGGATGGGACTCGAAGTGAAACCACCTCCCCGTGGTGAGTCGTGGGTAGTTTAATATGAACTAACGAAGAGTTGCACAAGGCAAAGTTGATTAACGAAAGCGATATAAACAAGTTTTGATAACATCATAAGAGGATATCAGAAATTATAAAACGTTGAAAATATCAGAAATTTACGAATATTTGGATAAGTTTAAGCCTCATGTTCTGACTAAAACCACCGCCTAAAAATATTTATAAAAATCCTGTCTTTAGTTAAGGCCTTTTTCAACTATTTAGTGACTACCAGTTATGGTTTTTTTTTGTTTCAAGTATTTTAAAAAAATTTGTAAAAGTGCAAAAAAATTCAAAAATTTTCAAACTTTAAGCCAAATGTGCAGACTCAAGATGACGTCGTAAAAAATAAATATTTTACAGAATTGTTACTAGGTCTCATACACAGTCATTGAAGGGTACCCGTTTCCGAAAAAAAAATATTGACTTTTTTCACTCCACCCTAATGAACAATGTAAATGGCGTTTTTCACTTGTCTGAGAACGATGATAAATGTGCGGGCATGTCATTCGCGCAAAAGACATAGCATCATGTTACAAAATGATAGAATGTGAGAAGCTATAAATAAGCTTGAATATAGTAAGAAATCGAAAATTTCTCGTTCAGTTAAGCAATTTGTAATTGTTTAAACAAACATAGCTACTCGGGGAAAACAAAGAACGCGAAATCAAAAAGCTCTATTTCGTTGTCGGTAAATATGTACTTTGGTGTTCATATAATCTTATTACTATTTGTAGAAATAATTATGATTATGAATTTTCTCAGTATCTTAGGAATATTTTTTACTTTTTCATTGTTTTAATTATGCTAGAAACATTTATTTAGATGCTTGATTTGCATTTCTTTTTTCCCCTGAAATTTTGGATGTTAGGTAAAATTTTGGATAGGCTGGCACATGTCACAACCTTACTTTAGCCAAAATAGATTTATCAAGTGTCATGTGACGGTAAATTTACATTTGTAATTATTACTATTATATGCACGTACGATCGTTTCCAGAGAAATTTTGTCTGAGTCACCATATTAACATAATTATTTATTGCACGATGTTTGTTTCTCACAAACAAAATGTCTGACTCTCAATACATTCAGGGGGTGATGAGATAAGGTCGGCTACCGAGGCGGTGATGTGATATCACCTTGTTTGGGGTGACGAACATCACTTCGTTGCAGTAAACGAATCGGAAAAACTATGATGTCTCGCCGCCAATGGTGGCTCATCACTGGTGATACGAGGTACAGAATACGGCCCCAGGGCTGGTATTCATAGTCGAAAATAATTTATCGAATAATCGATGATTCATAAAAGATGAGATTATTCTCTCAGTCAAGTATTGATAGTGGAAAAATAAGTATTGCTTCTGGAATCAGAATTCAGAGCGTTGAATCTTTGATTATTCGAACTTGCTGTAAAATAATCGTGGTAAGTACCAACAATTTGTTGGACGCAAACGGATTTATTTTGAGGCTGCAAGTGTATTTTATTTAATTCACAAACTCTAAATAATTTTCAAAATTCCAAAGAAGTGAGTCCCTTTCCAAATATTTAGGTATTTATTTCAAATCGTAAGTTTTACTCCCTATGGCTTACTCCGGTTTTGCCGTGGCAGTTGTTTCTGCAAAATACTATCGTAACTAGTACTAACTACCATAATTTCCTGTTGTTTTGTTGAAAGCGTAAAATTTTATAAAACAACCTAAAATGTTGCGTAAAATTATAGAGTACCCAATCTAGTAGTACGTGCCTGTGACATCATGAAATTGTTTGTTGCAGCCTCGCTATTTCTGGTCTTTTTTAAAATGAACTTCAAATTAACGTTCGATTGTAAACTCGGATAACTTAAACTGAATTAATTCCGTATATAACGAATATATTTTTAATGACTTCAGGCCTTACGATGTGGAACCTCTCCACGATTGAATTGAGAATAAAAAGAATTACACTTCGTAATGGTCCACTATAAAGATTTATTGTTACGACTCGGGTCTCGTATATATTTGTTGGGTCAATCATCGCAATTAATGAATCCTGTTTTCGTTGATGAAGGGAAATACCCTATTAAAACCTGATAAGAACTTCAATCAAAAGATAATCATCTAGGCTTGTCGTCATTTCTACCTTTTTTGAAAATGCATTTCGCGTTGACATCCCTACATATTTTGAGGGCCCCCATCCCGAGGGTCTGGGTTCGATTTCCGGTGGTGGCGGATTTTTCAGTGGAAAGCCGGTCGCCACTTGAGTGCCTAGTGGGAGGCATCTCAAGTTCAGTACTCCGTCCGTCAGATGGGACGTTAAGCCGTGGTCCCCTTGGCGCCTGTCGTTAAGAGTAGGCTTATGACGACGCCGGGTTCCTCTCTACTCTTCCTCCGTTTCCTGAATACTCCTACCATTACCCAATTACCAACTTAAATGGCGCTCATGACCTCAGCTGTCGGTCGCCTCCCCTGAATAACCAACCAACCAGCATTTTGAGGGCATGTCAGATGCTAGCTAAGCGGCTGAGAGCGTCGTTTTGAACGAGTTGGTGAAAATTTTCAACTGGAAAAAACAAAAGGCTTGGAGGAAAGCTTCATAATTCATTATGGAAAATATCCCGACCTCTTTTTACGGAGCCCGGGCGATGAAATCTTGTTCCCATGGTTTAGAACAAGGTTTTTCCTCACTCGAAAGTCGATTACTAATGACGTCTCTTCAGCGTTCTGTGGGCTGCCTGCCCATTTGTTTTGATCTAGAAATTAGGGCATCACTGACAGTTTGTCTGAGCTAAAAGCTCAGCACCATTTCTGTCACAGCTTCACAGAGTGCAGAAGCCTCAAAGAAAGGGAGAATGTGGTCTCAGTCGGCTATTGGTCTTGTCTCCTTTAAAGAAAGGCTGTGTACTTGGATTCTGGGCTTAAACTGAGTGTGAGCTACGGAAATAACGGCTCTCTGTGATTACTCGGTGGTAATTTACCCAGCCTTAAATTAGGGTACATGAGATGCGTGATCCTTAATGGGACAAAGAAAGATTTAACTTTATAGGTGTTTAATTAGTGCAAGACAATAAAACCTTTGTAACGTTGCAGTATTACACTTTTATCAAAGACATTTTAAATATCATGGTCAGCATATGAGATCCAGAGGGGAAAATAGCCTTAAATACATTGCTAAGGTGTAATCAAGTGCATACAGTTGAATCAATTATAAACACGGAGCCATTGATGAATATTGAACCAATTATGACATCCCCATAAATTTGAATATCCAGAAATAGATACCTAGTAATACATCGGCCTGATTTTTAGGGTGGTTTTCCATAGGAATCTTCAAATACATTTTGAAATAAGTTAAGTGAATAACAGGTCGGAGTAAAGAATTTTTTGTGGAAAATTACCAGTCTTATTTAATAAAGTTAAGTGAGCATGTGAAATAATCTACGTACATGATATTTCTCAATTGGATCGTCAACAGTCTGTGGCATAGTTTCCCTGGTCAAAAGCTGTCATTTTGACGCTGTGATGGTAAAAAAAAGTTTTAGGTAATGCTACCAACTAGTTGTTGAAATTAACTTCACTATAGATTAAGTGACTGATGTATTAAGGTTAGTAAGTATCTTTAGTTAGCTAAAAAGGAGGTAATCCCAAAAAGTCAATTAGAGGAAGATCAGAGATGTAACTCCTGAAGTTTATTTTATTTTGCCTGGGAGTTTCCTTTGTCTTTTCGAATGCCTCTTTATAAATGGTACAACGACGTAAATCCAGAATTTTGTTAAAAGATCTCTTGCGACTTCATTAGAGATGCAATTAACGCCAGATTACATGCATGAAGCTGGTTTACAAGTGACCCAACCAATATAATAACTAGTCCCACCACGTGCTTACACTCCTACGGGCGCAGAATTCCTTCTTTTTGTTTGTTTTTAACATTTGGTGAGAATTCGTGATAAAAATGCAAGTTTTCAACATGCTGATGAGTAATGATAAAAAATTGTAAAATTTGATTAGTACACCATAGTTATGCTATAGCAATTTGACACGTATGCGCATTGATTTATATACGTTTTCCTGTTCCTGAAAATTCAATAAATGTGTCTTTCATAGAAAGACGGAGGTATCTACGGTCGTTAGACTTGGGATTCTACTCCTGTGAGAGTCGTCCAACCCCGTTACATTCTTGGCCTACCCCTCTTGTCACATCTTTTACCTTAGGGTACCTTTTTTTATTAAATGTACTCTGCATGTTCATACTAAATAAGCACATTGTTATCCTGATGATTTTCATCTTGAGTTCAATCCCCATCACATCACTACCATATGGAATCGACATAAATGCTTTACGTGGCTTACCGTTTTTATATCAAATAAGGCACTGAGGATGAAATGTCATAAGCTAAATTTTATTGAAGTAGACGCAAGAAGAAGTTCATATCTAGGAATAAGGATTATTTTTTCATGTACATTTTCTCATTTCTGAATGTACGTTAAACACATAGCCATGTAATTTTAAGCATGCCTTGTTTTCAAAAAGTAATTTTCATGGTTATGGACTTCGTAATAGGTAGTGTGGTGGCATAGTGGGTAGAGTACTTGGCTACTGATCGAAGGGTCCCGGGTTCAAATCCGGGTGAAGACTTTGGACGCCCCCGAACGAAAAATCCTCGGGAGTGCGAGGTGGCCCAGGGAAAGGAACTGCCCCCCCTACCCTGAATGTGTGAAATTCACACGCCTGTGGCTTAGCCCAGGGTGAGTAGAGGAAAAAAATGAGCTAGTTCAAAACTATAAAAAATCGAGAGCATTAGCAAGGAAATCATGTCGGCAAGCGTTATCACATTTCAAGAGCAAGATGTTAGGAGAATATTTAGATAGCAATCCTAAAGCGTTTTGGTCATATGTGAGAGAGCTTCAGGGAAATAAGTCCACAGTGCACACACTTAAAAATGATAAAGGAATCAGAGTCACCAGCAGTGTAGAAAAAGCCAATACTTTAAACACCTTCTTCCAAAGTGTATTCAACTCATCGTCACAAAACGCAGTGGAACCACCGCCGAACACTTTCAGTGAGCAAATGCCCGAAATAAACATTTCATGTCGCGGAATAGAGCAGCAGTTAAAAAGCATAAGTAAAAACAAATCACCAGGTCCCGATCAAATTCCTTCCAGAGTATATAAAACATTAGCTTCTGAAATAGCCCCCTATCTAGAAATAATATTCAATAAAACACTAAAAAACCACACAGTACCCAAGGATTGGAAAGTAGCTAACATTACACCTATATTTAAAAGCGGTGATAGGGAAGAACCTAGTAACTACAGACCCATTTCACTCACGTCAATCTCTTGTAAGATATTTGAGCACATAGTAGTCAGTTCGATCATGGGGCATTTGGATAGTCAGGGATAACTCATAAACAGCCAGCATAGGTTCCGGAAAGGTAGATCATGCGAGACACAATTAGCTTTATTCGTACACGATATTTTAGTCCACGGGGAAAGCAGTACTGAAGTTGATGCGATATTTTTAGATTTTAAAAAGGCTTTCGATAAAGTTCCTCATGACAAATTAATCTTGAAGTTAGAGAGTTTTGGTATAAATAAAGACGTTGTATGTTGGGTAAAAGAATTCTTAAGTGGGCGAGAGCAGAGGGTTGTCATAGATTGTATCATGTCGGACACAATCGAAGTCACATCGGGAGTTCCCCAGGGTAGCGTAGTAGGTCCGCTTCTATTTCTTTTATACATAAACGATTTGGGTACCGTAGTTAGTAGTAACCTTAGACTTTTTGCAGACGATGCGGTGGTGTACAGGGGTATATCAAACGAAGAGGACACGAAATCACTTAGCAAGGATTTAGATGCAATTCAAGAGTGGTGCGACAAATGGCAGTTAGAACTCAACCTTAAAAAGTGTGTAGATATCAATTTTAGGAGGAGGAATAATTCGATAGAGCGATCCTATAGAATTAATAACACGAAGATCGAAAACGTTGAAACCGTAAGATATTTAGGTGTAACAATCACTAAAGATTTATCGTGGGGAAGACACATAAGGGAAATATGCGGCCGAGCGAAGAGAAAGCTAGGATTTATAAAAAGAGTACTTGGGAAATGTGATGAGAAGACAAAAGAGCGATGCTACTTTTCACTAGTTAGGCCCCACCTTGAGTATGCAGCCAGTGTATGGGATCCTAATGAATTAGGTTTGATGAGAGAACTAGACAGTGTGCAGCGTAGAGCAGCTAGGTTCGTCAAAAGGTGTTACGATAGGTTGAGTAGTGTATCAGAATTAATACAAGAATTAGGGTGGGAATCATTATCAGAGCGTAGATTAAAGTTCAGATTAAATCTATTGCAGAAATTTCAATCGGATAGCTTTACTGAAGATGTTAGGCACATATTAAAAACGCCAGCGTATTATGCTAGATTCGACCAGATAAATAAGATTAGAGAGATAGATTGTCGTACAGATTCAAAATGGCATTTTTCCCCCGTACTATAAGAGAACAGAATAGGCAGCATAGGAAAGGGATAGGTAGGGGAAATATTTTAGAGTATTCTGTAGTGCATGATGCATGTATTAACCCCTCAAATACTATAGATACCAACAATCTAGTTGCATGAGACCCTTTAGTTGCTTGCTTGCATGTTATTAGTGCATGCTTGGTGACCTTCACCCCCTGCCACACACCCGAGCGGTGGCTTGCAGGGTATCGTGTAGATGTAGATGTAGATGAGCTCTACCCTCACCTATCAAAACCAACCTTCAGGTTGAATCACTGAGTGAGTGAGTGGACTTCGTTATGTCTCAAAAGTAAATCCTGTTCATTATTTGCTTTTAGTTAGTCACGCACTCAAAAAAATCTCGGACCGGGAGAAGAGGTGCTGGGATGGGAAAGAAGGGTTAAAAGAAAGTTTGGAGTGAAACCCTTAATGGGAATTTTCTTGCAGTTAGTGAAATAAGCCAATGGGACCACAGTATTAACTTTCCATAAAACCGAAGAGCACAAAGTGCTCTTTGCTCGAATCTAATTAGAAATTGAAATTAAATTTCTTCCAGGTTTAGAACATAATTCCTTAGGGTGAGGAGTCTATATTATTGCTTCCCACTGTCGGCAAAAAAAGTCAAAAGTTTTATCCACCCGTGCCGTATTATTAGTTCACCATTCGCTGACATTTCGCTGGTTTATTAAAAACCTGCTGCTAAGTATGTTTTAATTTCCATCTTTCTTGCGAGCGAATTTGTCGACAAGAGTCACTCAGTGCCTCGAAGAGGAAAAAAAAGCCACGAGACTGGCGTGGCGGCGGAATTTCGCCCCATGGCCCCTTTCAGGGGCGAAAAAACACGAGCCGAGCTAATCGTCGTTAACGACCATGTTCCTCTCCTTCACCCCCTCCCTACTCGCCTCATAACCCCCTATCCCCCTCCATGGACCGCTAATCACCCCCTCTTCTTCCCCTTCAGCCGAGGCAATCCCAACTTCTCCGCTTCCCCGACTTGGTGGCTCACTCCAACGAATCGTTGCTCGTCTATGTGTCCTTCTTCTCGTCATAATGTGCCAGTAGCCCAAAGGGCGTGTTAAATGACTTGTTGGGAGTGTCTTGTCTTTGGCGCAGGACGCCATGCTACGGCCTGGCCTCACCAACATTGAAGATCGCCGGTAATTTCCTATTTGAACGTTTCTCAAGGTTAAGTAACCGAGATTGCATACCGGCAACAAGTTGCAATTGAAGAAAGGTCATTACTCATACCTCTATGGAGGTTGGTTGGTTGGTTCATACATAAATATGAGTGTTGCTTTAAGAAGCTGATATTCTTATTCTATTCTAAATTCTTTCATTGTAATTGGAAAGTGGTTAATGCTGTGAGATCTGAGATCATTATTAACGGCTGGAGACTGATGATTTATTTCTTCAAGCTTGCGGTGGGGAAAATGTTTTTGCCTGGAGTACAATGCGCTTAGGTATTAAATTACCACGAGAGAATTTATTTTGTTGGCAGTCTATTTTATGTAACTAGGAAATAAGACAAGTTTCACCCGTTATTGTTATCATTCTATCTTATCATCTCCGCATAGAAAATAGTTATGATTTTTATGGCTTTTGCTGAAAATGGAAATGAAAAGCGGAAGTGTGGTGAATGTCAAATTAGTCTCCAACTAATCTTTAGTGACTTTTGACACGTGAGTTTTAGCTTGTGAACTCTCAAGTATGATGCATTAACATGGAAGCCTTGGTTGGGATAAAATAATTTTTCCTGATGAAAAATTGCTTTCCTGGGTCATTTACCAAATCCACAACATCGCTCTTATATCATCACTATTGGCTGGATGTGGGGATCGAAAATTATCGATAAATCCATAAAAGTGGGACTAAGGAGAGCTATGGAGGCTGTCAATAGTCTTAATGAAAGAAAGAGAAACACTACCGCAGTGTGGGGAAGTCTTTCAAAAGTAATCGGGCTTCATTGTAAGAACAGAGGATGTGAGCTAAAGAGCGATGCGCATGCAAGTGGATGAAAACCACGTAGATGAAAAGAGGGAAAGATGAAGACTTTGATGAGTAGTGAAACGTTATATGGTTCCGAAGCTAGTCTTTGGCGTATGGGGAAAGGCTGGAGTATATTGTAGGCTTTTGAGATGTGAGCGAGGAGAAGAATTGTGGAAATAAGCTCGATGGGGAGGAAGTCAAACTGAGAACTTTCCGACGACCTAGGGGAAGAAAGGAAGTTTGAGAAAAGTTGAAGGAGGCAGGGTAGATGGAAGATGCTCAGGGGTAAGGATGTGAAGGTGGATTGTGGCGCGAATTTGTGGAAACAATTTAGTAATATAGTCGGTTTTTTTTCTAACTCATTTTCCTTCCTCGCGGCTCGATAATCAAAAATTCCTATCTTCATTTTACTGCCATTTTCTATCTTGAGTTACTGAAATACATTCATTGAATTTTCCTTACTCATCCTTGACCTAATACTCGTAAGACGCCCAAAAATTTCTTTGGTAATGCGGGATTTTACGTGTAAATGTTTCTTGGTCGATGTATGTTGCGCGTACTTTTCTAAAAATTATCAATTTCAATTTGTAAATTGAATGAACCTTTCAGTATAAGTACCTACCACTGTGAGCTGAATTTAATTCTTGATTTAGACTGTTATCGAAGTTTTCCTCGGTATGTATGGTAGCTTGGTGTTAAACCTTTGCAGGAAAGCGATTGATGTGCCCGGATGATCTGATCAGCCTTAGGGAATCTTACATGGACGTGGGTGAAACGAATTCAATAAAGGGACAAAGGACTGTTTATCTTCTCGGGTGGGTTGCAACCTTGGTTATGTTTCAACTCTCGTTGTTTCAGTATTCTTCCACACTAATGTCATAGATTTTCTTTTCACGCTGCTAAAATGTCTCGTCGTTCTTTAAAGTGCACACCATTTGACACCTGCCCTACAAATGCATTCAAAAGTAGTTCTCATTTCACGGTTCTCATTGGGTTCCCCTTTTTATGTATGTTCTCCAAAGAGTTTTCTCCTGTTAGCCATTCGATTCATCTACATAATCTACATTATACCCTGAAAACCACCATAAAGGTGTGTGGCAGGGGAGATTCGTCTGTTTGCATCTAATACTAGCTCCGGTTGCTGAAAATATTCGAGAAATGTTACAAGATAAAGGGAATCATAAATATCTGTCGCGAGAGTTGAGGTGGTGATTTTTTTTTGCGAAGCCATGTTTCGACCTTTCAGCGATAAAACATTCGAGTGGACCACGAGGCCTCCTCATCCGATTCAATGGCAGATTAAAATTAAACGTGGAATAAACTCGCTCTCCGGAGTGCGCGGGAGATTTGCTCGGCGCGGCTCTTGCTCTCGGCATCCTCGGTTCATCCGCTTTAAGCGCATCGGCGTTTGAGCCGGCTCTTCGGCGCTTGGGGTGAGTCATTTATGTCTACAAACATTCCTGTTTCACCACGGAAAGCGCGCTGCGCAACATTTCACCGCGTTGGCCGGAATTACGACGAATATTATTCGTCGAGCAGGTTACTTATTTATTCAAGCATTACTTATTTTTCCCTTTCTGGCGATGGAGAGCTTTCCCTGTCTCGGAGAGGGACTCCCCAGGGAGATGGCGCAAACGGTGAGGCTTTAGCTGACATCAGTTGTGTTCCTTTCGGGTCTCGCTCCCCAAGCGATCCCGTCCAACCCCGCGCGCGCGCCTTCTTAAGCCCCTCCTCCTCGCCGTGCAGTTCGTAAATTCCCGCTGAACCTCGAGAGGGAGACAGACTTAACGAACGCGCGGCCCGAGTGGAGGAGATACGGGGCCCTGAGCCGCGCGGCTGCTGATCCCTGCGCAAAAGGGCATTCGCCGGCCGTATCGAAATTAATGGGCTTTTATCGATGTGCCCGAGGGGGGAACATGGGGAGGTGAACTGTTTTCCGGCGGCAGCCGAAAGCGTTCATTCTCCTTTTTGATCTCCTGGAGCCAATCAGATTATAAATATATATATGAATACATTTTTGCGTCCCGAGTGAAGTTTGTGCGTCAAGTTCCTCCATCCAGCCCCGGGGAAAGCGGCATTAAAGAAGATAACGTGCATCGGTCTGCTAAACTTTCGTCAAAACTAATCTTCGATTTTTTAATGCCTGAAAGTGGTTTTTGAACTTTCTTCATCCGGTGAGCCACTCGTGATTTTTTTGCGGTATTCAGTAGGAATATACTTACTGTGGAACACATGCCAGTGTACCTCTGGAGACTCGGAGGTGTAAGTTTTTTTTCCGGGAATTCCCAAGATAATCCCAGGAATTACATGTTCCAGAGATATTACATTTTCCCCGGATTGGAATCATCCCTAGACTAGGAATATTTGTATTTAGTTACTCCTCTCCGAAAGGCTCCTGGATTTGGTTCATCTTTATTTTATAACAAAACCGAAAATCATTCCTAAAAGGTTGTGCCTATGTATTCTCTCTAGCTCAAACGAAATAATTGTAAGATGTGTACCGTTTCATCCCTTGGACATGCTATTGAAATTTAGCTACATTTACTTAGGAAATCCAGTCGTACCCTAAGCAAAAAAAAACACTCGTCATTGACTTCATGGGTGTTTTCAAGTCTGTTTCCGCACTAATAGGCGCTTCAGACCGGGAGGAAAGGTATAAGGATAGGGATGGAAGGGATAGGGATCGGGATTGATACTCGTCAGATGTTTCTATTCTGCGTTTTTAAGTAAGTACAGCTTCGTGAAAACATGGCGCATAGTCATCGATCATGAAACTCCGAAAGTTTTTACCTCCCAGGACTTTTTTGAGGATGGTAACAATATGAATTAATCCACTTCATTCAATTAGGCCCGTTACGTTAATGGACGATGGTTAAATTGTAACGGGTTGGGCTTGTTTCCACTAACGGGACCCAGTGTCCTCATGACTACCTCACCAGAGTCATCTGGATTGCCAATAATAAACTATATAGTCGAGTCGTCGCATACACTCCCACCAAGAATATTACCTCCTTGACTTCCACAATGGGAATTGTGATGTCGGCCATCTTTACTCTCACATCCGTATACAATCTTACGGGGAGAAGAGCAGTAATCCTCATTTTCGGAGGAATGTGAGACATCTGAAGGATTTTGAGTGATTATACGATAAGGAGATGTTGTCTATAATATACTGGAGCATTACGCTAGTAAATATAACCTTGAAAATGATGAAAATGGCCTGGCCTGTAATTTTAGACACTTTCTTTCATGTCACAAAAATGAAATTTGGTACCTGGGTAGAAAAAGGTTTTAAGTTTTTTTTTTAAATTAAGCAAAATTTTAAAAATTTAACCTTTTGACCCCAGAAACAGGGTCCAACCTAAAATCCAAATTTTGCCTTAGTGGCTTTCTATGTTAAGTAATTCAGAATGCAAAAAAGACAGAATTATCTCGCGAAATTTTCAACTATTAGGGTTTTGGGTACAAAGAACTCGATGAAAGAACTTCCGAGTTCGAAAATACAACCGTGACCCCTAAAAGGGCACAGTCGAGGTCACAGGGGGGACAAAAAGTGAATCGAGCCTACAAACGTATCGAATCGTAGTTTTAATAAGGTCCCATGGTCGATGGTAAGCCCTTCAGATCCCTTGACCTTCAAGGGTAACTCAGGGGTCAAAGGTTACTGGGGGTGACAAATCTATGGCTTATACGAGGCCTAAGAATAAATAGGATATCCGCACAACAACAAAAATTTTACAGGCTCCAAGCATCACTTCAAATATATCACTTTTGGGAGCCGTATTTGGGATAAATTAATATTATTTTCGAATGCAGTTCCATTATTAATGTCTCAGCCATCATTGGCTACATACAATATTTTGAAACAGACGGAAAAGTTTAGCGTTTTAAAACTAACCTCAATTATGATAAAGAATTTTATGCATGTTGAGCTATTACCGCAAAAAAATCAGTAAATCAAGGTAGAATAAAGGCACAGCCTGACCACCAAGTATTTATTTAAGTTGCTCTTTGCTAGTTTCGTGGATAAACTACCCAGAACTCACCACCAGGAGGTGGCTACTATCGAGTTCCACCCGTGCCCCCCAACCACCCTTCCATGGGGCACGTTTGTAGGTATATGGCTATCACTCGTTCCTATTATAACTTATGCCGTGCTTTATTTTCAAATTTTGGTTGAATATTTCGGTCTCTGATACATGATAATGCCCATTCATGCCTGATTTCTGGACTGCACACGGATTTTGACGCCACCGTAATCATTTGTACCATCCTTTCAGCTGCTTGTGTGTGGCATGGAAATGGGGGTACTTTAAACAAAGCCCATTCCTACAGAATGTCTCCTAAATCTTGCTTGTAATATCAGCTATTGAAGGTGGTTGAGTTACCTCTATTGTTTCTCATTCAACTAAGTTGACGTAATCTTGTGCATAAAAATTCATAGTTGAAAGTTCGAATTTCCTAAATTCCTTCTTCTGATTTTCTCTTGATTTTAATATTTTTTCGGCGACCATTACACGGATCGGTCTTCTCTCATCGCCTAGCATTGCAAACAGAATATTCTCTGGGTGAGAAAAAAAGCGTTCCCCTGAATAATTGAGTAAAGGCGTAATTTAATGTCTCGATCAATATATTTCATTAAATGTATCATTTTCATGATATGCATCGGACCTTCCGTGAATTGTGGTTTAAATTTTATCGCGAACCACATGGGAGCGTATACTTTCATCACAAAAGTTGCCAATGTCATCAGTTCTTTTGAAGGAGTTTCGGTTGAAACATATAATAGAAGAATGCTTTTTGCTGCTGTGGGCAACCTGGAATGAACCATTTTCCCCGAACTTCTTGCTGAAAGACTCTCCAGTTATTCTCCTCTAGAAATAGCACGTGCCATATCTTACAGGAATTTTTGGTCGCTACTTAAGTATTCTTTATTGATGGTATCTGTATTCTGTATTCGTGACCGGGAATCGAACCACGGACCTTCGGCTTTCCGGGCCACTGCGCAGACCACTACGCTACCCAAGATCCCTAATTCGCATGGCAATTAATGTGAATTTCACCGCCGATCACGCGGCAGGATTGAAATATCCTACACTTACCGCCAAGTGCGGCTTTAGCGCTGGATGGGGTTCACCTTTGGTCTTGCCTTCTTTGAAGCCCTTTCTCCCTTGCGTTGCCATCCTTGATGGACCGCGAGGGCTCAACATCTAGTACCTTGAACCTAGGTGAAATTACCATGCGAATGAGGGATCCTGGGTAGCGTAGTAGCCTGCGCAGTGGCCCGGAAAGCCGAAGGTATGTGGTTCGATTTCCGGTCCGGGTGAATTTTTTCGCATGGCAATTAATGTGAATTTCACCGCCGTTCACGCGGCAGGATTGAAATATCCTACATCCTCTTCCTCTTGTTAGTGTCCTGTATATCAATGGCATCGATAATCAGTTTTCTATCACTTCTCTGGTCCTGAAGGAATACACGTTCTAAAAATGGCACTTTGGTACAAACACAATCAGTTCTTAAAAGTTTTAAACTTTAGAGCTCGGGTGGAAGTGGTTAATATCATCCGATTTCGAAAAATTTTGCATGCAAGATCCTGATATCAGTACACAACTTCCCCGCATAGGGCAAATTTAATCCGGAAAAAACCTTATTTCGGCCCGCCCTAATGCATAGTACCTGTGGACGTTGTTTTCAACTTTTTTTGTCGGTATGGCGGGGCTAAGGAAGGCTACGAATATTTATGATTTATTTGGATAATTTGGAGCCTGAGTTTGTCAAAGCTGACTCAAGAAATTTGCCTAAAGTCGCAACATTAGCTGTTTACGTGCGCATCAGCACCATGTTTAAAAGCAGCTAAATGAAGTTTCGTTCAAGCTTAGAAGAAAAGATTATTCAAGCGGAAAGCCAAAGAGTGAAGATGACGAGGTAAAAGAATCTCAGTGTTTGAAAATGATTTTTCACATTTGAATATGGCGGTGATGAATGTTTCAGTGTTAGGGTCGTTAATGTGGAACACGGCGATGGTACCATCTGCAAGTTAAGCTAGATAAAGGTAGATTTATGTAAAGGCGATGCAGAATGTTTTGTGATGTGAATGAATGTGGTAGGGTCGTGTTTGTCGGGATGAGACGAACAAAAACCTTGGAAGAACCTGTGCAGGATGAGAAGAGACGAAAAACACGGGACGAAATATATTGTAGAACGAGAGAAAACGAAAATTTCAGCAGGAAGAAACATTTAACGAGAAAAAAGCAACATATGTCCCTTTAAATTTTCTCACCTATACTGAGAAAAAGAAAAAGGGAACCCGTTAGGTCATCTTTAGACAAAGAGCGGTGAAATCAACTACATCTGAAGAAAAGATGAATTTAATCTCATCTGTGGAAAAGGATGGCATTTATTTAATTAGGTCTTTTATTATTCAAGACTGATACGCAATGATTCATGATATGCATATCTTTATATCCCAAAATAATTATTAATTAAAGTGTACCTCAGGAAAAAAATAATTATGAAAAAGTAAAAATAACTTTGTATATTCCACACTTTAAAGTGTGGAATATACAAAGTTATTTTTACTTTTTCATGATGATTCAATTCCACAAAGTTACGCCTGAAGGTATTTCTTCGAAAAAAATAATTGTTTGAATTCAGTTACCATCACAATAAAACTTACTTCACTGATTGCGGAAATTTGATCGAATGTTTCTACCGAAATTCACAGCATGGAAGGAATAAACAGAATAATTTAATAAAAGCGCTTAATGTAGTAAACCTCGATTATCAGTATCTTGGGTGCTTCTAAGATGAAATACGTCCCTGACGTGGAACATAATTATCAGCTAAGGAAAGTGCTCCAACCAAAAGAGCGCTTTTAACTCAAAGATAAATCTTCTAAATATATACGGGGTTGACGACAAAGTATATTTTAGAAACAATGGTCTTGCAGTGTTTTTATTGTGAAATTTAAAAAAAAGCAGCCCGATTAAAAAAGCATGATTAATACCAAAATCAAGACCAAGAAAAACTAATTCCAGAATGAAAAAATAGTTCCAGAATGGAAAAAATTGTGCTAGCCGTAAAGGAACAAATATAACTGGAAACAGAAAACTTTTCGCGAACTGGGGAGGCAAATAACATTTTGGGATGAGAACAGAAAAATATTTCGGGTCGTCAAATTTTTCGGGGCGAGACGAGACGAAAATTTCGGGACCATGTTTGTTTACTTCTGTCCAAAGCCCTGGTCTAAACTCTCCATTTTAATGAATGGATGTGACTATCGTCACGTAAGACGAGAGGTGATGAAAACCACACAGTATATTGCATTAATCCATTGTCTTACTTATCCACACAACATAAGGATCATGTCGAGAGCACCTGTGCAAGTCATAAGACTGTTTTAAAATCAAACATGAGACCCTGCGAATTGAGAATTAGTCATTAAATGTTATAGTAACAATGATAAGAGTGTAAACCCATCTATACCATTTAACATCACGTATTTGATACCGTCACATTCTAAGCACTAGAGAAATAATCATTATTGTCACTAACCCCCCATGCCTCTTAGGGAAGCAATGACATAGCTAGAACCTTAAGATGCGAGCAAATTCTGAACTTTTGGCAGCGGGAAGGTAGAAACGTCACGTTAGAAATTTCAATAATAAAATGACGTAACCAGACATGCGAACTTATCAAAAACATTATCAGAACAAGGAAACGTTTCCTGTATGTTACTTGCTCACTGATCATGCACTACCACGCTGGAGTGACTTGCAATGGCTAACAACTTGGAGGAAATAACTATCATTTACAGTTATAAGCCTTAAATATGAAATTGTGATAGTAAAAATGAAAACAATGCATTGAAATAACCTGTAAACTTACCTCGCAAAGAGAAGAATACAACATTGTCCGTATGGCACATTTTAAGCCATTTCTATCTTCTCACGGCATGACGAGGGAACACAAATACGCGAAGACTTTTATTGGATCTATTGAAGCAATTGGGTGCACGACAACAACCCATTTCGCTTTTTTGTAAATGTAAATTCAGGAAAAAAGTGTTACTCTTATCCTAGCGCCTATGCCACCACACAGGCAGCGAGATATTGTAGGAGTCAAAATAGCGGACTGCGGCACTCCATATGTAGTTATTATTTGGCATTCCAGAGGACTCTGTACCTCACCAGTGTTTATTATTGGCAATACAGAGGACTCTGATGGGGTCTAGACTTCAAACAGATTGCTGCAGAACGGAATACTGCTACTTTCTTCATTTTTTTGTGTCAGTGAAAATAAATTATATGCTAAATTAATGACATGTTTCCGAGAACAGTTTGGTCCTGGATTATACAATCATACATGCCACTTACGTACACACAGCTAAATGCCTTATTCATTCTCTTATGTTTGGGTAGTCTTACATAAGCGTTTTATTTTAAAGGTTTTAAATGTATATATTTGCTCAAGTATTATGAAATCTTCGGCGTTGTATGTTTTTCCAGTCCGTATTTACCTGCATCTTCGTTTTCTTTACAAAATGGTACTGATCGTAATAATCCCTCACCACTATTAAAAGCATTAAGATATCAAGGAATGATCGCAAAAGCATGAAATATGAGCACATGATAATTTATTCCTATGTTGGATGGCGTATTAATTTATTCCATTCAAGCAAGTTATTCGATCAGTGGTGATTAGATATTTATTTTCATTACTTTTCTCCTCCCTGAGTATATCCTTTCTGCTTACGTTCTGTCTTGAAAGGTGCCGGTAGAGATAATTGACCTCGCTATCACTTTCCCTGCAGCAGTGCTATCAGAGCTAAGGGCTCAAGGCTTAAGCCACCCATTCTCTCCTTGTTATCTAACCCTGATGGCGACCTGCATTGTGTCGGAAATATTCATTCCAAGCTATTAAGGTCCACCCGTACTTTGCTCCCGCGCCCTTTTTTAATTGAAACTTTTCGGGGGAAAAGGACTTGTGTAGATGCCATTGACAAGGCACTTAGTCAAGCATGGACATTTTTATTCTATGGAATGCCCCACCGTCCAATCGACGAAATACAACCATCCGTATTTCGTCCCGAACTCGCAGATCCTCTCTCCCTTTCCCTCCACCGGTTCCAATTAAAAATTGACGAGAAGCTTGAACTCCGGCGTCCCTTTTGCTACGCAGCGCCCAAGGCGTGAAATCGACTACACAGGGGAAACTCGATGGAGCTTCCTTTCCTCTCTCTCATACGTGTGTAAATTTTATCTCTCGTTTTGTCGCGGAAGATTTCAACCGATTTCCTTTTCTTTTTGCGATACCGCTTGTGAAAATGAAAAAGTTCAGGCAGCAGTTAAATGCCTGCCTTGAAAATACAAACAAATGCTTTTTTTCCAATTCCAATCAATATTTTACCCGAAACGTAACGTGTACTAGGTGAGGTGGAGGAGTGAAAGTGTTGTAGCAGCCAATTTTTGTGACAGTGTGCTGCAAAAATGGCAAAAGGATTGCGTAAATATACGGATGCGTTTGATTTATAAGTTACGTAACCCATCCTGTATCTTTCCTGGTCAATTATGATTTTCAGGTTATATTCTCGAATCATTTTCGTTTGATAATTTTCTCTCCATAGGGCATGAAGTATGCACCTTTTTGTTTATGTGCAAATAATTTTATGCTAGGAAATATTCTGTATTCGAAAAAAATAATGTGAAACAGATTGATGTAATTTTAGATGCAATTAATGAATCAGAAAACAAACTTCTTCCGATCATAATAAATTACATAATAAATCATGCATATATTTAGGGTATCTCAAAGATAATGTCATGAATAGAAAGAGATGCTGACGGGATGTTTAAGAAAGTTTTGATTTTAAATTTGAGGCTACCAATTGTGTAATTTCAGATTTGTAATCTTTTTTATAGTTTTTTTGCACTACACCTATTCTTATTTAAAAAGAAGTATCACAGTACGCTATGATATATACCGTTTGGAATTTTAATTCAGGCTTGATTTGTGCCGAATTGGAGTATTTATTTACCATTTGTTAAAAACTCTAGATTCTAAAGCATCAATGGTGAAGGATACCTTAACCTTCGGTTACTGTTTTTAGGAAGTTGTCATAAGAATTGCATGCAAGTAAAACACTCAGTGACGGAAACTAAAAATAACATATATTTCTTTCCTATGAACGCGCAACAATAATTTCAAATATCAGTTTGTTAACGCTGAATAACTTCTCTTTCCATTGCTAAAATTCCCTTTGTGTAAGCTACCTTCTCCAGTTTTTGATGCCTATTATAATCTTTGAGCATAGGGCGCCTATGTCTCCTTCTCTATGGAGTTCTCAATTTAGTCATATTGCCGACTCCACCATTTTTATCTTGCTCTCTTTACCTACATTTTTTCAATACCTTCTTTCCTCAAATTTTTCCTATTTTTCTGCCCATTTTCTATGGTTACTTGATCCTCCCAGCGTGTACTGTCCCAACTTCTTTCTCATTTTCTCGTCTTACCTTCGTCTTTTTATTTCTTATTCCTCATAAAATGTCCCTCTTTCCTCCCCTTCCTTCCTTCCTATTTCTTTCCACCTACACCTTATATTTCCTCCACTCCGTTCCAGGACCTTCTGCGTTCCTATACTTTATTTTCCTTCCTATTGCTAACCTTTTTTTCTCACATCACATTCTATCAGCACCACACATGTACCCGGGAAACGATGTGAGTTCTTCATACACTTCCTAAACATTTGCCTAACCATAATATAATCTAGATGACATCTCCCTGTATCCCTCACAATTTTACAAGTGCATCTACGCCTGGGATGGTGTTTTTGATCACTAAATTACTCCTCCAATAGGACTCCACTGTTTTCTGGCCGCGCTCTTTACTTAAAACCATCCATTACTCCCCACTTCACTTTCTTCCCCCTTCTCCGACTATAGCGTTCCAATCTCACATAACTATTGCAGTCTCCTTACCCTAAACATTGCCGATTATTTCATGCAGCTTATCATTTACTTCGTCTTCATCGTTTTTATTGTATCCTACAATTAGCACGTAAACCTGAACGACTACCTAAACCTGCTTGGCACCGCTTTTATTTCTATTACTAATATTATAGCACTCACTTGCTCCAAATTCACTACCCTTTTCCCTAATGCTGCGTTCAATATTGATTCTACTCCTCGCTGACTCTCTTCCCCTCCAATGTATATGCCTCTTGAAGTTCCCTTGATCCTCCAAACTGCCTTCACTCAATCCCAACAAATCGAAATTTATCCTTGCCATTCAAGTCCATGTGTTGTTTCCCTGCCCTTAATATTGTTCTAACGTTTCATGTTCCGGTTTTTTACGTTTTTGCGCGCCGTAATATCTCTTCTTCCCCGCTGCCTTTGCTGTTGCCACTCTTTCTGCGCAAGAATTTTGTGAGATGATGATCGAACAGGCAGTAATTCCCATGCTATTGGTTACGACCGCCACCTGACTCATTTGGGCCTTTGTTGACAGGATTAAAATATATACTGCTCAATTTCATTGTTTTCTTGGTAGAGTTTTATTGATGTGGTTTCTCGTTTCCTGACTTGATAGTATGTTAAATGCGACACGATCACTAGAATTCAGCTTCACTGGGATAAACGCCTTCTTATGGCCGCCATTCTGAGGATCAGGTCATGAAATTACGGTACTTGGACTACCTTTCGTCAGACTCCTACCCATGGAGATATCTAGCGTGGGTGACCGTACTCGGAGCAATATTGCTCCCGCCAGTACAGCTCTAGGGATCAAGGGAACATACATGCCCCTTTCACTACGACTAGGCGTAGTCCGCAAGGAGGAGGGTTATTGGACAACGGAATTTCATTTTGAACGTAAGAATGATGGAGAGAAACACAGCATCAGCAATATCCTATTTTTAAGCCCATTCCACACGATACTTGATCCAGCACAAGGTCGAGAATCCGCGCTAGTATGATAGTATCTTTCCAGTATCGTAAGAACAAGCATACCGGTTCGCATGTTTAGAACCAGTATACTGGTTAACAACCTTGGTCGCTATCATACTCGCTAAGATACTTGATGTGGTACTAATTTGCTACTAGCTCCCATTACGACTCGGTGACTATCGACAAATCCCATCACGTTACAGAAGCTTCTCTTTTTTAAATTAGTGTAAAATACGGCTTTATAGAAAGCACAATCAAACGTCTTCTTACAGCCGCCATTCTGAGGACCAGGCCCTGAAAGTACGGTACGTGGACTATCTTTCGTCAGGCTCCTACCTATTGAGCTATCTGGCGTGGATGACCGTAGTGAATATCTACGGACAAAATATCTTCTAGAGTGAATATCAACGGAGAAAAAATTAGCATACTGCGATTTGCTGATGACATAGCACTCATACTATTATAGAGAGAGTGGAATCTAAATAAGGTTCTAATAACCATGGAAAGGACAATGACTAGATATCGGCTGAAGATAATTTAGAAGAAGGCTATGATATTGGTGTGCAGCAAGAGAAAAGAGGTAAAAACCAATGTTAAACTAGGAAAACAAAACTTGGACAGCTGAAAGAATTCTATTACCTGGGAAGCCGATTAACCAACGACGAACGAAGCAAGAAAGAAATAGTCAGCAGATTAGCCCAGGAAAAGAAGGCATTCTATCAAAAAAAAGTATCTACTTATAGCTATAAATACAAGCATAGAATTAAGGAAACAATTCATTAGAATGTACATCAGGAGCGTGTCTCTTCATGGCAGTGAGGCATGGACGATGACTGTTGCAGAAAAGACGAGGCTGGAAGTGCGGAGTACTACAGATGAATGATGAGGAATAAATGAATCGGCCGAGTAAGTAACGAGGTAGTCCCAAGAAGAGTGGAAGAAAAGGGTGTCTACTGAAAACTCTGAAAAGAAGACGAGACAACTTAATCGGTCATATCTTAAGACACGATGGCATGATGAAGACAATCTTCGAGGAAAAAGTAAACGGGAAGAATGGAAAAGGCAGGCCACGTATGAGATATATGGAGCGAGTTGTGATGATATGAAAGAGAAAAATAAATAAATATAATATAAAGAGTCAATAAAAAGAGGTTGGCCATTAGGAGACTCGAATGGAGGGCTGCTTTAATCCAATACAAGGATTATTGACCGATGATGATGATGATGAGCAAGCACAAGTTTAATGAGCGTGTGAAACCTCTCAGGGGATTATTCAAATCACGCGTAATTCCATCCTGGATTGCAAGTAACTGCTAGTATACTAGGTTTTGTGCAGGATCAGGTATAGCTTAAAACAGCTTTAAGGCAATGTGCTTGGCAGTCCACGCTTTAACGTCCATTCTGCGGGAAGAGTTCCAGGTCTTGAAGTTCTTTAAAACTGGTAACCACAAATGAATCATAATTTAACTGAAACGTTTCCCTCCTACAGGAACTTGAACCCGGTTCCTCTGAGTGGTAGGTCATTATTCAAGCCACCACTACTCATTCCCCAATATTCTCACTAATTTCTTTCTGAAAGAGAAGTGTGCTTCGGTGTCTCCTAGAAGGAAACGGCGCGGAGGTCATATACTTAGTCATCAGGACGCATTATTGTTCGGCTCTGTTCAGTCCTTTTGGAGCGGGTTTGAATGCGGCATCCTTCGTTGTGGGACAAGGGAAATGACTTGAGGCTCTTCACGCGGTCTCTCCGCCGGCCAGCTCAAGTGCGACTCGTGGCGCCACCGCCGTGAGTGCCGCTGATTGGTGGAAGCGGGCGCCGCGGCGCCACGAAGCACTTGCGCGTCCTTAAGCGTGGCAAAGTGTCGGCGTGGCACGTAAATGTCAACCGATTATACCACCTGTATTGACGCAGCCGTAGTTTATGGCGCTAGCATACTTACATTGTCAACTCCGAGATCGAATTTATTTCTGAATCGACCGCTTTACGCGGCAGAATGTTTTCTTGTTGGAATAAAGAAAGAAGGATTAATAAACATTCCAAGTTAAACTTTGAAATGTAGCTAATTATTCTTATAACTTTGAGTTTCATTAAAATCTATTTATTTATTTTGCATGAACTCGAAAACATCACAGACACAACTACATAGGGTATATGGGCTTATGATAATTACTCATTTACAAACATGCAAAATCCGAAAGGGAAAAACCTTCTCGGGTGGTATCCGAACTCGCTACCCTTGGTTTGACTTCCGGGGGATTTTCCCCGCCGCTGCCGGGACTGGATCATATAAAATATTTAACTTATCTATTGACGTCAGCCAGTTAACCCTCAATAACGTGAGATTTCTGTACCATTTAAATTAAATAAATTATTAAAACTAAGTAAATATAATGACGCGTGGTCATAGCTAATGAAACCTTTAAGTGTTTTAATTGCATTAGCATTTTAATTCACTAATTCAACCTCTTTTAGAATAAAAATAAAAATTTCAGATTCATGCGAGCGTTTCTCATCTCTTCGCCTATGAACAGGCTGGAGAAAAAAACGCTGGAGGATGAAAATAGAGCTGGTGGTTGCTGGAATGGTTGATAATTTATTAGTACGGTTATTGTTTAGACAAGTTCAGTTTGGATGACACCGAAGTATTATCATCCGCTTAGTTACAAAGCTTTTCTTCTCTTGTCACTAACTTCCTTTGGCACGCCAAATTTACACTCCCCAGCTTTCATCGTTAGCATTGCTTTTGTCAGTGAATATCCTTCTCTCTGTTCACATTCTTCACAAGGAATTCACATTTCCGCCCGCTTGGCTTCGGTCAAAGGCCACCCTCCACCTCAGCAGTCACTCGAAAACCAGACACTGGTGCCCGGGCACGACTGAAGACTCTAGAAAGTAAGTGGATCAGGAGAGGGAGTCAGTAGTGTCCTAGTGGAGATGGAAAATGAGAATGAGGGAGCCCTCGTGGCAAAACAAGTTCACAGAGTGTGATTTCGAATCGACGCTTCAAAATGCTGAATGTCATGAATTTTAGGTGAACATTGGCTGTGAAATTCCGCTTGATTATATTAAACAGTGTGTGGCTCGCGAGATTCTGATCATAGGCAGCAGCAGTTGCTACCAGCTTGTCTGTGATGTGATATTTCAATGATAGTAAAACAGTTTATATGATATTTCAATAATATTAAATCAGTCTTTCGTTACCATGCAATGGTTAAAATTGGAATGCCACATAGTAAAGTACATTATACATAAAAGAACATGATATTTTAAAAGCATCAGTCATTAAAAAACAAAAGAGTTAACTCATAAGGAAATTAGTATTTTTTAAATGTTTATATGAATTACAATGAACATTATATTACCGGAAAATATATCAAGGATAAAGAAACATATCTGCGTTAGTACATATGTGGCAGACATCAAATCAATTTTCTATGTGTAATAAGATTCAGAATCTTATTTTCATATTCCGTAGTGTTTGCGCTTTCAAAACTCGACGAAATATTCTTCGAAACAAGCACTCACTTTCCGCGGGAATTCATGAACAGCGAATTAAACAAAATAGCTGTAAGGGAATTATGTTCATCAAATAACTAGTGAGGGTATCAAACACGAAACATTGACCTTCATACTAAAATTGGTTGGGTCTTCTTTCTACTCTGTTTTCACTGGTTTCTCCGGACGAGGAGGCATATTTCTCAGCATCTCCACAGCCTTAATTAGTTGTGCAGAGGTTATAGAATGAAAATTGGATTATAAGACATACTTTGTGCATTTTTCTTTGATTAAAACTCAGAAATATATAAATATTAGAGTATATTAATAGAGGAAAAAACCCGAGTGTAATTTGAGTGTAAAACTCGAGATCTCGCGTCGACAATTTCTATGTCGAGCTGAAGTCTGGGGAAGGGTTTTCTGCAATTTAAATGTTGTTCTGGTTGTTTATGTTTAGATTCAGTGTCAATTCTGAAGTAATACTCATTTCATGAATCATGCGAGAGGAAAGAAGATGGATCTATTTTGAAATTTAAGGAATATAAGGTCAATGATCATGTTGTTAAATCACGCCGAATATGGAAACATATATCACGAGTAAGCGAAAGGTTCCAAACAAACCGCATTCAAATTGTGGCATTTGCTGGCATGCTCTTCCTCACATTTTTGGCCCCCTCTGCTGTTGGGCCATCCCGATTAATCACCGGGTTTTCCGAGTGCGGCTGATGCCAGCGGCCGGAGAGTCCCCTACACCTCCCACGTGACCTCCCCCCCACTATGTCCGCGATTAACCATATATTATGTCTTCACCCATGGAATTATGGCCAAGGAAGCCACCTGTTCCAGGTAGCGTGAATGAAAAGTATCCCATTAAGTCCATAAATCATTAACTGATGATAATATCAGGATGATTAGCATTTTGAAAAAAATAATCATGTGAACATTCGTGACAAATTCACAGCTAATATATTGTTGGAAGTGAATGAGGGACGCATTATCATCGAGTGTGGTAATTTGTTATTACCAAGTCAAAATTGACGTGGAATAGATTTTTAACGGCAGGGACCTGGGCTGTAGAAGAGGATGAGTGAAGCGCTTTCAGGTAATGAGGAATTATCTCGAACGTAAGTCTCTGCTCTAAGGGCTGTTATTCATCTTTGGAAGTTTGTATGCAGAAAAATATCCAAATGGCAAAGCCGTATCAAATTACTTTGTACAGTTTCATCGTTGGGTACATCAACTGACAGTCCACTTGCAGCTAAATCTTTGGTTTATATGTTGTGAAAACATCTAAAACGAGGACTAAAGAATATTACACCTTATATGTTGACGACTGCTCTTTCAGATTTTTTATTTTTACAAGTACAGTTCATAAAAATTATTATTTTGTACTTTATTAAGGCGTATTCTTCTAAGCGAGTGCGTAAAAAACATTTTTGATAATTATTCCTTACATTCAATGCATTTACGCTTTATTCCCAATGAAAATGCTCAATGTATATTGACAACCCCTGCGTGTCCTGCTACATTTGATCAGATAAATAAGATTAGAGAGATTGATTTTCACCACGATAGATTTACAATGTCAATTTTTCCGCGCACCGTTTGAGAATATAATAGGCATCATAACAAATGGATAGGTAAATGAAATATTATTGGAGTAGTCCGTTGTGGTAGCTCTTAGTTCTTTGGTTAGTTGCATGGTTAGCATTACACGATAGCTCTTGGTTACATGTAAATGGTGCATGTTTTATGATCTTCACCCCCTTCCACACACCCTCGTGGTGGCTCGCAGGGTTTCATGTAGATGTAGACGAGATATTTAGAAGTTCTGTAATTAAGTTTTTGAATAAGTTTTATCTTGAAATATACACGTGATCGTGCCTTTTTTTGCGGCATTGTAAACTTTGAATTATGAACTCCGCCAAACAGGAGTGTGGTGTTCTCAATGGAATTTGTGACGGAAACTTTGTGATCCTCGGGCAGAAGAGGCCAGCATCTCTTCCTTTCGAGTTGTGGGAAGTTTACATCACTTGGTCTCAACTGAAACGTCCAAGACATAGATCGCCGGAAGCCAGAGCGTTCTTGTTTCTCGGGAGAGATTCTCAGTGGATTGCTTGAATGGCGTGTTTCCATAAAGTGGAAAATTCTACTACTGTTCCACGAGTTGACGTAACTCTTTCAACCTTTATCCTTCTACGTGACAAGTGAAAGTGTGGGGTGCGAGGATTGGGGTCATGTTAGTAATTTAGCATTTGTGCTTCGTTTTTATTTAGCTAATTAGCACTTGATAGCATTTTTACTACTAGTGACCCATACTGATAGAGCCCGAGATTGAAAATATATACTGGTTCATCGTATATAACCGTGTTATGAATTCCTCGGAATTTAAGCATTGATTTACAGAAATATTCTGTAGACAAAACATTTGTGTGGTTTCTGTGAAGAATGTCATTAATGATTAGCTTAACTATTTAGAACCTCTCCATATCGGAAATGATAAAATTTTTCCCTTGTACGGCTCATTCGAGATATTTATTGAGTTCGACCAGGGATCCGTTGCATAATAGCATCATCACCTAATGATGTTATATTTAACGGAACTCTGGGATTAATACAATGAATTTCTCAAGTGGAGCCTGGAAAGTGAAATTTTTTATCATTTCCGACATTGAAGAATGCTCAAAACTTTAAAAAAAATAGTAAATTTTAGCATGCAAATTGCTGCTTAATATAAATGGGAAAAATTTTAAATATTTGATTTGAACTAATAATTCCTTATTTTGCGTTTCAGTATAGTTTTTGGTGCAAGATATATTTAACCGGAATAAAAGTGGAAGGAGTAGATTTTAATTGTACCGTTAAGTTATTCTCAAAGAATACACTCACAGATATGGGCACCATTTAGAACTAGATTTATTAGGCTAGAGAATAGTGGTGGGAGTTCTTGGAGGAAAAAATCACCCCTCTTTAATTTCTTGATAAGGTAGCACAGGATATGGTACACCATTATTTGGATGTTTACGCTTTATTCCCTTGTGGATCTCTCTTGGCTCATAAATTTTAAGTACACCTTATCGCTTCTACAATCATTATTGATCCTTCCACGAGCGGAGAAATAAGGCTGAAGCACCTACGAGCGGGAAAAGGGATAGAAATCATATGAAGATATACTATATTAGATTTCGTAGCGTTTACGAAAAATTAATCGTGAATGAACGCGAAATAGATCATTTTTCTGTGAAGATCCGATAAATATCTTGATATTCTATGGAAGAATCCTTGAAATCAAAAATATTTTCTGTTTTTTTGTTTTCTGTAAGCCTTCATGCACGCATTATTTCAGGATAATTGTTAGTTATTGCAGATGTGGAACTTGCGTTGGCCTCAACGGCCTCAACAAAAACGGATTTCCCACGAATGTCGCCTATAGGCGGCTTTCGTAGGAAGTGCGATCAATTAAAATCTTTCCATGCGAGTATCGCCGTATCCAACTTCGCGGAACCAACCCTTTGGCTCAAATCGCCTGGAATGAACTCTCCTTGGGAGAGGAGGGCTCCGTCAGTAGGAGATGTGACCGCTCCTACCAGGCGAGGAGAGTATTCCATGTTCCAATCGGCCGCCACCTTCCCAGGACATTATCGGGGGAGGAAAGAGGGTAGCCATTGTGGGGGTGACCTGGGCTGAGGAAACCCTGTCGTTCGAGGGAAAGGGGGTGTGAGGGGATGGGCGAGTGGAGTGGGGTGAGTAGGCACTCCAAACCATCGCCTTTTTTATTCTGCACAATGGCCCGACTCCACCCACTCAAGGGTGTTAGTTGGATACTTCTTTATTCCAGTGTTAATCAGGTTGCTGTTTCTAGAGCGAGAACTCTCAGGAGAAACAACCATTTGCCTCGAATACTCGTAGGAGGAGGGTGACCGGTCGGCATGCTGGTTAAAGCAGACGGAGGGAAATCGTAGGACTACAGTTAGAATTCACGAACTTTGTGATGTTAAAGAGGCTCTTAAGTTTAGTCTAAGTGCAGTTTTAGATTATTACTCTGGTATATTTATAGCTTTTTGAAACTATTCAATGTAGTCTGATAGTTAGAATTCACGAACTTTGTGATGTTAATGAGGCTCTTAAGTTTAATCTAAGTGCAGCTTTAGATTATTGCTCTGGTATATTTATAGCTTTCTGAAACTATTCAATGTAGTCTGATTAAGCCCATATTGCTGTAGTATGTACTAGTCCACCTGAATGCAAGTTTGGTGGGGAATTTACTTTCTTCACTTATATTACATTTGTAATCACTCAATCAGTGTCCGTCTTGATTTGAATTCTGCGCCACTTGGGTAAAAATATTTAGTCACAGCAGTCAAATGCATAAACTTACATAAGTACTTATCAGAGTGTCCATGCACTAATTGGGTGTTAAAATTGCTCATTCAGAGTATTTGCGTAAGAAAATACTTGAATTGAATCATGGCATAATTTTTTTTTTATTTGTACAGCTCTCATTCACGCTATAACGGTTCCTTCTGAATACCAGAATTTCTTCATTCCTGCGGTTATTTTCCCTTTTCTTTTAAATCCTATGATATTTCTTCTTTGCGGTTACTTATTATCCCTTCTCCTTCAGATATCCTCTCCGATACGGGTCTCTTTTTTTTATTCAAAAATTCAAAATTCTTTATTCTCCCTGATGAACTCAAACGCCTCCAGTTTCTGGAATATCGTTAGGAAATGAGGAAAACCATTGTTGCAGCGGTGTCCTCCACAGATAAAAACTTCTCAGAATCGTTGATCATGATTTCAACCATACTTCCGTCTTCGTTGAAAACACACAAGCTTGCGTTGAGAAATTTCCCAATGCTGTTAAATCTTTTCATTCCTTCTCTGGACCCTTGGCATTGATGGAATATCCTTATTAATTATAGTTTCTACCCTGTAGGCGGGACTATGCGATATACATGTTTTAAATATCGATATCGTTGGTCGATGTACTCACTTCATGGTGCAATTAGGCTAAACGGAATGGCACCAATTATCAATCGATATTGTGTTTATTATTATAATATTTTGTTTATCATTATTTACTGTTATGTCGAGTGATATCGTATGACCTTACTCATCGCGTGATGTCGGACAGTATTTCGTGCCAACATAACGTATTGGTGGTCGTATCACTGTATCGATACTGCTACGGATGCATCGCGGTATCGCCAGCCCCACCCCCTGAGAGGTCATCTGTCGCCTGGACACCGCCATATGCCTGTCCGACGCACGGCCTTCTCCCCAGCGACAATGAACGATGGCCTCCTCTTCAGGGCCCGGGACATCGCTACGCCCTCACGTCATCTACGGGGCCGAGTAGAGCGTCGTGAGACGAGGCGAGTCAAGTCTCGTCCCCGAAATTACGAATTCCGACCGCTGGAGGAAGAGAGTGGCGAATGTGAGGGGCCGATCGAATCTCGCTCTCTTACGGACGATGGAACAAGCGATCAATCAATGAGGCAGTCGGAACGAATGCATGTTCCTTTTTTCCGCTTCCTCCCGCATCCCTCCCATCTCGAGAACCCGCGCCTAAATCTATCATCGCGTCCTCGGGTGCCCTATGCGATGACGCGGTCCTCGTCCGCGGTATCAAGTCAACCCGTAACCGGATATTTCGTAGCCGACATCTCGTAACCAACCTTTCGTAAACGGTCAATTCATAACCACGACATCTCGTAACCGCGGTGATTGGTAACCAAACAAATCACACATCACTATATCGTAAACGAGACAGCTCGTATACGGTAGTGGTAACCGGGAGCGCAGAAATCGACTGTCTGTTTGAGAAATAGTCAAAGTCAAGTATTCTGTGACACCTGGCATGAAAGGTAAGCATAGTTGGATGGTTAAAATTCCTAATTCCATATGTTGATCTAAAACTGGGGAAATTATATTAAATCAAATTAAAATTATTTTAAATGACAACAACCGTAGCTTTTCTATAATCCGGAAAAATAGTTTTACGGATGAGGTCATTCCAAAGGATTCAACTCATCATTACCGTCATAAACTGGCTTCATTCAATTCAATGATTAATTGCCTAAGCGTTATCCCTTTTGCTCAAAGAAAGGATGGCAAAGAATTGAGTATCATTAAACGAATAGCGGTCCGTAACGGGTTTGAAGAGGCAATTATAAACTACTGGAACGACGAATTAAGAAATAAGACGTGATGTCATCTATAAACCTCTCCCTTTTTCCAGTACAATATTTAAGTGGGCTAAAATACTTTTTCTGTATAATTCGTCTCATAAACTGTGTAAACTATTTCCGAGATATAATCTGAAATAATGATTTTATAACCCCTGGACGATGGTAAAATGTTTAATTCCAAAGGTGCTTTGAATAATATTTACATTAGTGATATCTATATGTTGAAATATATAATTCTTAATTTGTTTATATTGTACACACTGGGAGAAAATTAAATGTGAGAATTAACGAACGCAAGAAATAACTTTTTAATTTGGACAACCAATCAATATTTGCTAATCATTTCTTTGATAACCAATATTCTTCTGATTTAAACCTTATTGTTTTATATACCTACTTGAGGCAAAGTTGTTACATTAGATTTTTTGGAGACTTTGAAATTAGAGCACGTCATAGATTGTCTGAAGAACTGTAGTTAAATGAGGTGGCGCCTATGAATAACTCACCATTTTTTTCTTTACGAGTCCCCCCCATTCTCCTCATTCGAGTGGCCTGATTCCTTGTTTTCTGCTTGGCTTAATTTAATCCCTTTAAAGTGACGTATAAATGTAAAATCCGGTAGTGGTATAATAAAGTGTGTGGAAAATTACCACGTATTAACTTCTTTTAAAGATCTTAGTAAATTTGGCAACGTTTACGAAGTATTAACTTGAGAGTTTTCTGGTTGCCAATAGTTGTGGTTACGATATGTCGGTTGAGAAATAGCCAGTTACGGGTTGGCGTCGAACCGCGTCCGCCCGGTACCCGTATATTGAGCTCTCGACAACTTTGGGATAGGGCTCTCAACAACAATTGCGCTCAATTAAAGGGCGAAATCCGTGAGTGTCTGTGTGTGTGTGTGGTTGAAGGTTGATTTCCGAAATATCAATTCCTGCCACCGGAACTCGTGGCCTCCACGGGCAATCGCCATTTTATCTCCGCTCTTCTTCTTCCCCCACTCACGGACCCAATTGCTCCGCCACCCCAGGGAAGCTTTGGGCCGGGCCAAAGCGAGTTTTGAATGGCTGCTCCTTTTCAAACTGCATCCCAAGGCCCAGTGTTATAGTGTCTGCCTAAACGTTATCTCTAATCGGGAGCCAAATTGGACCTGCTTCTTTCTACTCAATGCACGTCTGATTTGAGCGGCAGTTTCATTTTCTTTCGGTAAGCATAAGCCTTAGTACCCGCGACATTCACACGAGCACTTTGGTAAATAACACGGAGCAAGAAATTTGGTGAAAGAGAATACGTAATTTACAATAAACACCTTTATTTGTGTAAAAAAAGTTCACTCTAGTATTGGGAAAATCAGGATAACTGTACCTCTAAATGATGTTTAGATGCTTTCGTTAGGTGATAATGGAAGCTGTTGAGAGAGTTTTCTTTTAGGGCTGCAACACGAGAAAAAACATAACATTTGTTGATACTGACTCATGTCATTATTTTCCTTTAGCTTGGCTCGTCCTTTTACTAATACCGTAACATCAATAATCTGTAGTCATAAACTGTGCAAACTGAAGGGCTTAACTGCTTAATATTCCACTATTTTGAGATAGTTAAAGTATTTATGTTTCCTTGTATTTACTTGACACCTTAAAAAAGTTTCTAAATCGTGAATTTTATTTATTCTGAGCATGATCCTTAATCATTAATGCACCGATATTCATGACTTCTTCTTATCAATATCTTAATTGCCTGTTTCAAAATTTAAACACATTTTCTCAGAGTCACCCTTGTTGGCGCTGCTTAACATATTAAGCCTAATTCACTCCTTACAAGTTTCATAGCAAACTTTTCTCAAGAATTGTCGATCAAGTTTGCTTGAACTAACATAACAGAAAATACATTACGCAAATGTTTTGCCTCAACTGCATTAAAAAAAAAACAATGTGATTTTCTGTAATAATCATCTTTCATATGTTTGAAAATATTGCGTTTAAGGTTATGTTCTAGTAATTCGCAGATTTAGAAAATGGTGAATATGGAAGACCGTGAAAAACACTTTTAATGATCTAATAAATCAGATTTGACTGTATGGATATTATTGAAAGTTCGGTAAATGTAATGACCAGTCGCCAGTAAAAAAACATTTTGGCGGTCAGTTGACAGGAGTATACATTTAATTATAGTAAATTACTTCACCGGCTGTAGACCACGTTTGAAATAGGTACCTATATCGGGACGGCATAAATCTTTCTACTCTATGAATCACTTACATCACAGAAAAAAATCGCTAACCAATATTTGTTGTTGCAAAAGTACCAGTTATCTCCTTCCCGATCGTCCGAGTAGTTTATGATTAAAAGTTTTCGTAAAGAACTGTTACCGTCACTGGTAGGAACAAACGATGCAATAAATTAATCGGAGAGGCGTATACGGTTTTCCTTGATAAGGAGAGGCAGGTTTATAATGATCTTATTGAATCGATATTAATACTGTTCTTTGGTAGGTTTTGGTACTCTGTTGATGTTTATTTTTCTCAACAGCTCATTTACTTCTCCTCAGTGAATTTTCTACCTCTCCTCTTTCTGTCTTTTTCATATCCATTCCTTTCATATTTCGCGCTTGTCATAAATTCTATCGCCATTCTGTCACTGCCTTTGCCTTGTCATCTGAATAACCCCTCACCGTCACCTTCCTTTTATTTCCTTTGTCAGATGTTCTCCTTTCTTCTATCCTGGCTGTCAGCAGCTTTGTTGACCTCTTTCTTACCGATTTTCTACATTCCTAAAAATCTTAAGTTCTTGCAACTCTATTCCAAAATTTATTCTTAAGAGACCCTAAATTCGGAAGCTTTCTACGTAAGGCCCCAAATCACATTATTCCCTGCGTATACTTTGCTGAATATGTTAGATATATATTGAGAGCACCAGCGTATTGTGCTAGATTTCACTAGACAAGATTACAAAGGTAGATTGTCACAGCGATAGATTTAAAAATGTCATTTTCCCCGCGTGCTATTAGTGAGTATAATAGGCAGCATAGCAAAAGGATAGATAGGTAAAATATTGTTTGCGTAGTCTGTAGTACATGATGCATGTATTAACATCACTAACCCATTAATGTTAGGTAAATACAGATAATTATATGTAGATAAATGCCATTATACCAATAGTTTCTATTACTATGCAGGTACTAAGAATCTGGCATGTTACTCTATTATCTATCATGTTTCCATGTAGCTCTTATTTGCAAGTCAATAGTGCATGTTTCGTGATATTCACCCCTCGCCACTCACTCTCGCGGTGGCTTGCTCGGTATTGCGCAAACATAATGTATATTCCCTTCTGAGACTGAAAGTGAAGGTAAAACAGAAGCTCTGAAAATGAATAGTGGTATTTCTTCCAAAAAATGTTTACTTGACACAATGGGATATCAACAATCTTTTTTCTTAAACTTGTCTTTAGATGACCAACGAAGTCAAAAACAGTTTGTTCCACTTAAGAACATTGTGGACAAAGATAAGTGTTTGTTGATTAATAATGAATCGCCTCCAACACGAAACGTCCGATGCCGTCGAGTACGTAAATGAAGAGTTAAAGACACTAGTAAGAGTCGGCCAATATGAAGACCTGGTGGAGCATCAGAGAAAAATTCATTTCTCTCCATCACGTACATATTCCCCTCCAACTTTTTCTCCGTGAGAAATCTTTGTCTCTCATTATCATCATCATCATTCAACAATCCCGGGATTTGACGCAGCACACCACTCATTTCTTCTATCAGCTTATCTCTTCATATTTACGTATTTCTTCTCTTTCACATCGTTCATAACTTATTCTATATATCTCAAACGAAGCCTTCCTCTTTCATTCTTCCCGTTCACTTGTCCCTAGACGAGGTTACTAAAGTTCTCAGAAGACTTCTCTTTTCTCCCATTCTTCTTAGGACTTCCTCGTTACTCACAAGGTGGATCCAAATCTTCATCATTCTTTTGTGGCACCACATTTCAAATGCTCCCACCCTTGCCTTCTCTGGAGCAGTTATCGTCCATGCCTTACTACCACTCACATCTCTACTGCTGGAATGGAAAACGGTCCCGTGAATCAAAGACAGAAGGCGAAATGGAACCAGAGGAGATCCAGCGTCGGTGAAAGGAATATGTCGAGGGACTGTACGCTAGTGAAAAATACTCGTTGCCGCAGCAGTACGAACGTTGGGCATTTCAAAAGAAGAAACCGAATGCCCAAACCATATTTCCGTCCAGAAACGCCGCGAATCGGTCGTGATTGCGTGACGTGCCCCGTGAGGTCGGATAGTCGGGCGCACAATAGCCCCTGATCATCACGGGCGCGTTATCTCCACGGAAAATGAGCGAGTGGTGAGGTCGCCAATCCGGTCCGTCGGCCGCTCTATTGCAGTCACTTTTTTTTCTGTCCCCCTCGATCGTCCTTTCCCTCCCGAAATATCGCGAATCGCATTCGACATTTCCGCGGGCGCGAATTCCGCCGCGTCACTCATTCGATTGTGATTTGTGGGTTCGATTCCGGTGGCGTATTTACCTTCCGGTGGAGGGAGTCAGGATCCTTTCGATCGAATCGTCGACGCGGAATCGATTAGTGCATTCGCGCTCTGCCTTCGGCGAGCGATTTGGAACGAAGCGCGGAGCAAATGCGCTCTCGTTGGCAGGAGGCCGTGCGGTCCACCGGATTCGGACCGCGGTGAGGGCGGCACCCTTTTACATTTCCGCTTTTTATTCTCGCCGGTCGCTCATTCGGGAGTTTCGCAGAGGAAGTTGGAGAGTGGACGCGGGGACCACCCCGGCAGCAAATTTAGACAAATGCTCCCCTCCTCCAATGCTCATTTTGACGCGTGTCCAAAAAAATACGTTGGCGTCGGCGTATTTCTATAGTGGAGGCCAAAACCAATAGTTAACGTTATCAAGGACAAGGATATTCCATGTAGTAGCCTGATTGATAGCAAATAGTGCATGCTTGGTGATCATCACCCCATGCCACACATCCTCGTGGTGGCTTGCCGGGTTACGAGCAGATGTGGAAGTAGATTATGTAAGCTGGGTGTTGCGCAGGTGTAGATGTAGATGATGTTAATATGCAGTGAATTCGTGCTTCACCTTGATGAAAATATTTGAAAAGAGAATGTTCATGCAACGCAATGCTTTCTGAAAAAGTATAGGCCAATTGAAACTACAAAGGCAATAATTTTGACCCCTATGTTACTTGGATGGAAGCATTAGAAATGTGGTACTACCGAAGAATGATGAAGATTTAATGGATCGACTGAGTGAGGACGGAGGAAGTCCTATGAAGAGTGGTAGAAAGTGGTGTCTTATGAAAGCCCTAAGAGGAAGACGGGACAACTTAATCGGCCACATCGTGAGACATGATGACCTGATGTAGACTGCTGTCGAAAGTCAAGTGAACGGGAAGAATGGCAGAGGAAGGTCTCGTATGAGATATATAGAATAAGCGATGAAGGATTTGAAAGATGAGTAATACGAAAATATAAAGAGACTAGCTGATAGTAGAATTGAGTGGAGAACAGAGTCAAAGCAATGTAGGATTGCTGGCTGATGATGATTATGCTGTATGGCTGTTTTCCCGAAATTTCGAGGTTTTTGGTTTATTTGCATTTGAAACAATTTTGTGGTTTAATGATTTTCAACAATCATACATCAATTTCTATAGATGACCTACCGAAAATGTTTAGAAAATATTTGTAATGAAAAAGATATGGTTCCTGTACTTCAACTCTAGTAACACTGACATAAAAACAGATATCGTAATAAAATTTTGCTTACAATTTGTCTTTTATAAATGGTTCCCATGAAACTTGACCAAAGAGACTTCGAAGGAAATTACAGGGAACCCATATGGTGAACCCATACCCCTCCCTTAAGGTGAAAAGTCATCATTCAGGCCATCCATTGTTACTATAATCTGTATTTTATATCTTGGCAGTGACGTCACACCGCTGAGTTGCCAGATTGTTTTGGATGCTCTGTACTTCGTTTTCTCTCGCACAGTTTTGTGAACAACTGACCAACGTTTTCCGGTGTATAATCAAAGTTTTTCTTTAATTAAATATTCTACCAGCATATTTTTTGGAAGTGAAATTATTTTCCGTTAGTTTCCCGTGAATTCTTTGTCAGAAATTCAAGGCGTCCTCAATCTCTTATTTTTTAAAGCGTATTCGCCACGAGTTGTGCAAGTGATCTCTCATGGGACATCGGAGTCAGCATACCTCACTAAAAAGTTCAATTTCAGTGAATCAAACAAAAAAGTGTCATGCATTAATGTTATTAGGGATGAGTGAGTTATACCGAGGAACTTTGTTACCTCGGCAGTGTCATTGATGGCGAAATTTGTACCAAAATTGCTAAATGTGTGCACTGCTCTCGTGTGGTGTTTTATTTCCTTTTCACGAAGTTTTCTGTGGAGTTAAGGATTTACGAGCGGAAATTCGAGTGTTTTCGTAATTATTACTTCCCCCGCTGACTAACTATGTAGTTAGTGATGCTAAAATTAGAATTTTCCGATTTCCATTTGTAAAGCAGACGCATGGGCTCGTGACGTCCTCTCATATTTTGTTATTTTCCTCTGACAAAGGCCTCGAAAATAACAAATATTGTGTAATAATTGTTTGTGGTGTTGGTTAAATGTGGAATAAATGGTAGGAAGTGGATTTGTTGGAATTTAGCTTGAAGATCAATAAAATTGTTTCGGTGACGTATGAATTCATGCTCGGCATGTACAGCTGATGCAGCCAAAGTTACAAAGACAGTGTGATAAGACGTCGTGCATTGAATTATAATGTGAATAAGGATAAACCATGGTGTTTTCCGTGAAGTAAGTACTGTTGGAAAAACATTGTGTCAATCCAATCCACATTGTAGTTATGATGTACCTAAATGTTTTGGTGATTTTGTGGAATTGGATTTATTTTTCGACATAAAATGATAGTCAGTGTCATTTAGTAAATTTTTAAGCCATGTGATAAGAAGTGAGTAGTTCCTATATGGTCGATGCCCATGATGAATAGAATGCATTGAGTATGAACGTAATTTTCTGGGGAATAACTGTGTTAATACAAAGTTGATCAGCTTGGTGAGTGAGGGAATCATTACAAGATGCAGAGACTAATGCAAACTAAAGAGAATGATGTAGGTGCACCAAGATTTATCTTTATGGTTTAACACATTTATTTCAGTATATTTGGCGATTTTTAATGTCTTGGGCAAGTTACCTGATTCATAGGGATCAAAGTTTGAACCCAGTATTAGTGTGTTTTTCAGTTTTAACTTCCTCAAGCCAGTTTTTCAAATAAAATTGTCACAGCAGGTCTCATAGGATAAGAGCTTTGATCTGCTTGCTTTCCTCAGTAAGCTTGCTGTGAGGCTTTATTCATATAGCAAGAGAGAATAGTCAAGGAGAGGGTGGAGGTTGTAATAAGAGTACGTAGTTGAGTATTTGCTAAGAATCCTTCAAGACGTGGGACAATTACATTATTGTCTACCGTTGCCTTTAAACTCTTGTGCTGTAAACCATTAATAATGCATTACAGTGCCATAGAAAATAATTCACTTTCAAAGGACTTGAAGCTAATTCGCTGTAGCGACAGTAAATTGTTCTGTACCTCGTCTGCTTGGCAACGTGTGTGATTTTTAGCCTCTCTCATTGGGGAAAAATCGATATGCCGTCATCAATTTCGATGGCATCACTGCCATCTAAGGCCGCACAGACTATACATTGCTTTGATCATGAATATTTGACATAAGATCCCAGGAAAAGTCAAGTTCCCTTCGGGTGATTCTCACCCGCTCACCTTACGGTGCCATATTGGTGCCTTGTCTATGAGGTTTGTGTGGAATATTAAGCTTTTCACTGCAAACATAGGTTCATTGGTTTAATTTGTAGGAGTAATATGTAGGAGTACAGACCAACAGATATGACATATGATTTAAAGAGAAGGGTTTCGTAATTTTACTGGCGTAAATGCTACTTGATCTTCCTATTGAAATAAAGGGTGGGTCCTACATCAGGTTTTATGGCGTGGAGAACTGTTGAGATTTTTTAAGCAGTTTTCATCCCCTGAGCGTGAACTTTACATGATTTTGACCGAAACGGACTGTTGCGGACTGTTGGACTGGGCTAGTTGCGGATTGAACCTGTAAAAAAAATAAATAGGGAGAAAATGGAATAAACCATTCACCAGATAAGGAAAAGTGGATTAATAAGAGGATAAGGAAATGTTTCGTGTAATCAAAAGCCATCAGGTCAATCCTATGAGGTAAAATATTTAGGGATTATAACTTTGAAGTTACTCTAAAAAGTAGTGAGTTAGGTGAAAAGGCTCAATTCGGTTGAGGATTTGTAATATGTGGCAGATGGTAGACTACCTACATATAGTAGAATTATATAAATTATGGGAAAAGTATAAGGGAAATTATGTCACGAAACAATTGTAGGACTCGTAGACATTTCAGACGTAAAAGGTTTTGACATCAGGAAACTTTGTAATTTCATCGTTTAGAATTGTCAACTAATATTAACATTAATGAAAGTTTGTGAGTCTGAGAAAAAATGTAGGTGTACGATATTCGTGGTATTGAGACATTATAGCCAGGATGTGTATTGCTTAGGTGGTTTTAGACTGAGCTAAGAGATTTAATACGGGAATGCAGTAAAAAGAACGCAACTTGACATCCTGGTGGTGAAAATTTTAATCATAGTTTTGCGAGACAAAATGGAGATCTGAGTGTTCTTGGTATTATTTTACATTCATAGAGGGTGAAGGCCATTCGATACAGTGTGATATGAGGTGGTTACGGCAGTAATACTGAATGATCCTGGGTGAAAAAGGGCCTCAAAATGGCCTGTGGAAGACGGAAGGGGAGTAATAAATGAGCAGTATTGTTGTTGGTTGACGTGTCGGTGTGCAATTAAAAATTGGTGCGAAAAATGGGACGGAAACGCGGTTCGCGTCATTTGGCAAATGTCCCCCGAAACTGTGACTAAACACGCTCATTACGAGTGGCACATTCTGCTAGCCGACGTTTACTATGCGTTACTTGGCACCAAATGGAACATAAGGGCGAAATGCAGAGAGGCCAAGTAATTAATGGCCGGTCATTTATTGGAGAATATGCCGCTCCCACACCTCTCAGAAACGTTTTTCAGTTTTCCTCGTCTGTAAGCATGCTGCAATTTGAAATTATTGTAATTGCCACAGGCCATGTATTATTTGCAGACAAGTTGTCACACGATCGATTCCAAAGTGACATTGCGTCACTCAAATTGTTAATATGGAGAGGAATGGCGTGGACACGGGATGTCGTCATAAAAATTGCGAATCTTCAAAAAACCTTATATAATTGATAACATAGCTATGTGTGCTGATCAGTATTCCTTATTATCAGCGATGCAGAGAGGGTTGCTCTACCAATAACCATTACGGATAAGGAATGCTAGTGAATAGGTGATGTTGGAAAATCTAGGCTGAAATTTGAAAATATTTTTGATCAAGTGTTTAAATAAAAATAACATTAGCCTAGTGACAAATAGTTAGCCAGCTTTAACTGTTTTTAATTGAATTTAAATCTAAACGAAAACAAATGGCAGGGTGTTAATTTGTCGATCTGGCTGCTTTGGTGGGTAGAATATTGGCCTTAAACCCCAGGTCCGAACGCAAGTTTCGCAAGGAGTTTCTTTTTATCCTTCCGGCTCTACCTGTACCGACGCTATGCGGAGGACACTTAAGTGCAGTACTCCGTCCATTGGATGGGATGCTGAAGTTCTGACCACTTAGGTGTCTTTTATGTAGAGTAAGCCGAAATTGGGTTTTTATCCACTTTTCCTCCGTTCTTTAAAATGCCTATAGGATATAATGCCTACAAAAATTAAGCAATCCATCTATCCGTTAATATGCTAGTGATTTCACTAGATTTTTCTGCCCTAGCTAAAGACGTGGTTGTCACAGCAAAGTGTAGCGCTTTATCACCCCGTTGTATTTTTCAACTCAGGAAATGATAATATTATTATTAAATACCAATAGGGATGATACGTTTATCTATGTTTTCGCTCATAAATATGAAAAACAATTTGAGAATCGGGGTAGTGTGCTGGATATAGTAGTGGTCCCGCATCCGATATCCGATACACTGTCGTATTTTTCATTCGTATACCAGTTCCTCCTTGAGTGCCCTGTGGAGAGCATTTTAGGGCAGTACTCGGTCCGTCGGATGGGACGTTTAGCCGTGGTCCTCTTGGTGCCTTTTGTTACGAGCCGACGCACAGTGGGCTGAAATTGAAAAACTGGCCAAAATTCAAAAAGTGATTTTTTTCAAGCTAGGAAGCTGCAACTTTGCATAAATATTCTCAAAAGATCTGTGTATGCGATGATGTAAGGCATTTTCCTTAGTATTAAACAATTAACAATTTGCATGAGGTCAAAAATGCACATATTTCGCAATAATGGTCTACACTCAATTTTATCACGAAATCTTCAAAATCAAGCCCTTACTGAGCCTTTATGGGTGATTAATTGGAATAACAGGTGATGTAATTAGATGAAACAGTTTTTTATCTTTGTTTAAATGTAGTCTATTTACATTTTGTCATTATTTACCGAAGATATTAAACAAAATGGCGGACCCTCATTTTTGGTCATTTTTTTAGTACCTATATGTAAAGAAAAAGTAAATTGCATCGCCGAGCATCACGGAGTAACTTGTATGGGGAAACTCTACAAAGATTCCATAGAGCGAATTCGATGAGTTATGCTGCAACCGTTTGCGACGCCGAATTTTTGTTTTTTTATCGAAATGTTTTTCGTTCGCGCGGTCGAGTCTGGTCAAACCCGCCTGCAACGGGGCGGCAAGTGTGTGGAATTGATTGTAGCCGTATCCACTCCACTATAGAGATTTTCGAGATACAAACATTGAAAAGTGCCTCTTTGTATTACTATTTGAAGAAATCGCGGAAAAAATTACGCATTTTATCGCGTGGAGTAAAGGTCTAGGAGGTACTGAAAGACTGCTTTCTTCGGGTGCACCGCGGAGCAGGGAGCTGATGAAAAAATATTTGGCCGACTTCGATTCTCAGTGCCATATTTGCTTATACTGAGAATGGTCTGAGCTTCCGTCAAAGCCATATTTACAAATTAGTGTAATATTTATATTGCGAGGTTTTTAAATATCTGGAAATGCATTCCAAGATACGTGCTGCAGTATTATTAAATAGACTTCGATGTCTAACTTCACATCAGTCCTCTAAAATAGTAACTTCACCTGGATAAGTAGCACTTTTAGCAATCCGTCTTTTTTCGTAATTAGGATATAATTTATGGCCATGACATTCTGCTACTTTTCGAAGGCCTATGTATATACTGGTGAAAGCAATATCACCCTGAAGATGCAATGGCCTAAGGCCGCGTAAGCTTGGTCTACAAGGCGCCACACGCTACTTCTCCAGACAATGAGTCATGCACACCCATATACTGGCTCTTCGAGAGTTGTATAAAAATAATTGGCAATGGAGCATCTTCCTCTGGCATAGCTATTGGCATCATGTCAGCTTTCTTCCGCCACCTTCATCTTCCTCTTATCTTAAACTCATAGAGGTCGCGAATGAAAGACTTGCCTCGGGATGAGACGATCTCAGACTTTGTTTTCTTTCTCTTTGATCTTTCGCTGCTAGTGCGATAACATTTCTCCGGGCGCAAAGAAGTCCCTAATAAGTGTTGCAATGCAAGCATAAATTTGGTTTTAAAAATCATTTTAAGTACAAGGTTATTTCTTAATAATCTTAAATTGCTCGGATATACTTACAGAGCGGCGTTGAGGACCCTGGAAAATTTTGCAGCAAATGTTCGGGAAAATCACATTTACCTTTAGTCATTCACCATAGCGCATCAAAAATCTCACATTATTCCGTAAGCTTCGTTACCACTGCGACGAATATCCGTCATGAAAGAACCTCTTAATTTAATCACTAAACTAAAAACCTTTAAAACTTCATTTTTCGCTTTCATATGAAACCTTTCTGTCAGACAATTTAACAAGTACTTTGTCGTCATAGGAAATTACGCATTTTTCAATCCCATTAGTATGTTATACATTTGTAAACGTGTGATGACAATAGAAGCACTTTCTTCATTCATTAACAGCATGAACTCCTAAAAGAGAGCCGAAACTACTAGCTTAAAGAGAAATTAGGCGAGTACAATCTTATGCACACTGCAAAAGAAAAGAATGTTCGGAAAAGCGAATTGACATGATATTAAGGATTCTGGAATAATATTGATATTTTGCTACTCGAAGCAATTGTTAGCAAAAAATAACGCCATAAAATTCATAAAAAATAAACCATTTAAAAATAGACCTTAGCTCTATCTAAATAATTTTTTTATTGCGTATCACATTTTTGCTATTTGTCTGTAACCATATTTTTCTCAATTCCCTTATTAACCTTGCATCTTATTCTCCACTTCTTCCACTAACATTTGTACTGCTTTTAATTTGGCCGTAATAAATGGAATAGTGACTACTGTTATAGCTATGCTAATATACGTTTTCATGGAGATTGTACATATACCGTTGTGGATGACTGAACGCGGAAGCGCTTTAAGCATGAAGTTTATTATTTAGTCCAAAAACCCTGATAAAGTCATTGCCCTTATTACACTCCTACTATTATATTACTAATCATTCCATGTTAGGGTAATACAGATGAAATATTTAATATTTATAACCAGTAGGTATATCTTTTCGTAACTTTCTAAATTCTAACCATCTAGTTGCACGTGACTCATATACCTAACTTGTTTCCACGTAGTAGTATCATTGTAACTCTTAGTTGCATGTAAGTAGTTCATGTAGGGTGATTTTAACCCCCTGCCACACCCTTGTGGTGACTTAAATGATATTACGTACATCTACATCCTCGTGATACCCTGCGAGCCACCACGAGGGTGTATGGCAGAGGGTGTCGATCACCAAGCATGCACTACTTACATGCAAGTAAAAGATATAATGCTACTAATTCATGAAGCTGTAAGACATCAGTCTTCTGCAACTTAGTGATTAGGACCTGCACATTAATGAATCGATCACTGGTTAGAAAAACATTATCCCATATATATTGATCAGCATTCACCTATCATGCATGTGTTAGTAATGCTTTAGCATGCATTACGCACGTCAGACTACGCTAGGAAGCATGCATTACGCACGGACTACGCTAGGATTTTTTTATTTACCTTTCCATGTGCTCTCTTATGGTACGCGGGAAAAATGACACTTTGAATCCATCGGTACGACAATCAATCTCTCTAATCTGGTTTATCTGATCAAACCTAGCATAATGAGTAGATGTAAATTCCATCTCAACAAACGGCTAAATGTGATCACAAAAGGAGCAGGAGTGGAGCTCGTGAAAGGGATCGGGAACCGAGAGGAAAGCTGGGCCTCCGTCTTAATGCATTCCGCCCCAACAACCGCCTGCTTCCCGTCCCGTCATCTAATGTGCCTGCGTTGACGACCAGGATGCCCGTATATCGCGGCCGGAATGATTTTGGGAGGGGGGGAAGGACGGAAGGTCCTTGCGACCACGGGAACCAGTGCGCCCTCGTGTTGTCGGCATCCCGCCGTGCACCCTGGCGACCATTGTTCGTGACTGGTCACGGGGGACGCTGGAACTGCCAGCTGCATGGCTGTTGATTGGTGCAGAGCCCTCTGCACGTCAGCTACGGTCAGCGCGAGGAAAATCTTACCTGATGGCGTGCATCAATAGAAGATAGGACTGGGCTCAATATTCTCTGCTTTAATCCCATGCTATCTCCTTCCAATTCCAAAAATATTGCTTAGTCAAGCGATTTCAGCTCAATTTTAATGTCCTCTAACAGATCTACATCTTCATAATACCCTGCGAGCCACCATAAAGGTGTGTGGCAGGGGGTGAATTCACACCAAACATGAATTTCATACCACTCATTACAATGATTGGTAATTATATTCTAGTCTAAACATCACGATTAAAAAAATAAGAATATCAAAACAAAAATTCAAAAACAAGCTATTAGTTGTGTTAGCTTAAAGTCCTTATACCAACATGCAACTACCTCTGCTATCCATTGATAAAGCTGTATTAATACTATTGGATATATCTACAGCTATTCATAACCCTAAAAACTCTAAATACTAAATCTACCTGAGAAATCGATTTGGTAATCGAGGTAGAACGTCGAAAACGCATTTATTTCACCTTAAACTGCTCCTAAACTATAGGAAGGCACCGTATTCTGGACCCTTTCAAGTCCTGGGTAGATGGATTTTGGGCAACACCGTCTTTCGATTATTTATTTTCCTCCCTTCCTCATCCTTCCCCGTAGACTTGACAGTCGACTTGGTAAGCGTACTCTGAAATAAAAACTAGAAAACGGTTAATGCTCTGAAACTGAGGTTACGATTTTTTGTTTGTTTCACCACGCATTTATTCAGTAGCAGAAAGCTTATTATAGTTAGAGCTAAACGTGTTCTCGTGAGATACATCCATATGCGGTTTTTGGGCACTCAAACCTATTTTGCTCAAATAGTTACGTTCCAACACTTCTGTTGAGCATCGATGGGAAGGTAAGAAGATTGCAAGCAGAAATTTGGAGAAGCCAAAGCAAGTGAATGCTATAGTTTTTTTTAGGCACAATACAGTTGCATACGATGGATAAATGAAATGAAAATTAGGCGAAGGAACACTCCATAAAAAACTACCAGGCATAAAACTATCAAAAAAGTCTTGAGGTATTCATATAAATGCCGAATTCAACATTCTTCGTAAATTAGCAGAAAATCTCTTTAGACCTGGCGTTTGTTTTAATCAACATTGCCAGTAGCAGCAGTGGAATGCACTTTTTTTTAAAAATAGAATGGAGGATAATCGCTTCTGTTAGTTAAAAATATTAGCTTGAAGGGAAAGTTTAGGTTAGTGTCGATGTTTGATTGCCAAATATCAATATATTATGCACTTTTGATACTTGGTTGCTTCTCTCCTTCCTTACTGCTCTTAAGTTAGAAAAATTTTCGAGTTGCCATAAAATTCTAGTAAGCTAAGTACTATAAAATGTGGAGTATCCCAAGAGTAATAAATAAATTGCTGTCTTTACAGTGAATTTTAGGATTACGAAGTGTAATCTCTTGCAATTACATGTAATGAACCACATAAACATTCATGCCCTGGAAATTAACGTTCCTCCCCCTGCTGGACTTGAACCCGGGATCTGTAGTTTGACAGCCATTAACCCAGCCACCACCGGGACTTCTCTAAGAGGATAATAGCGGAAATATGTTATGTGGTTAATAAATTATGCAAGCACAGGGTTAAATAATTAGTCAGGAATTTCGTAAATTACATTTATATATAATTTAATTGCTGTTGCATATGGAAAAATAAGTAATTTAGTGAAAATTGTGCAATCATGAAATATATTGGTGACATTGTGAGAATAATTCAGGAGAACGGACTGAAAGAATTAAAGCCGAGGTGTTAGGGAAGGATGATGATAGTGAAATGGATAGACCGAGTAAAGGCCGCCAAACACCGAAAGCAATGCTAAGCGAGAGAGCTGTTCTCGCAGCAGACGCCCGCTACGCGCCCCCTCACACCAGCAGCTAAGCAAACCGAGCTACGTAACAAGATGGCGGAATGTTTACGTTTTCTGTCAGACAGCGAAGATGAAGAAACTCATCAAACATATTGTAGAGGCATGGATATTTTTCCACTTCGAAAATAAGTAATTCTTCCATCTTCAATTCTCACATCGCTCTTCTTGTTTCCTGCCGCACCAAAGTTCGTATGGTTCGTATTTCGACTCTCATTGTTGACTTGTTGACGAGATATGGTAGCAATCGGAACTGCGCATGCGCCACGAAAGCTAAGCGAAGAGAAAATTGCCGGCAGAGCGATGTGCAGCGACGTAGTGCTCGGGAAGCTCGCATAGGTTGGCATGTCTCGCATTTGGTGTGAGCGGGCAGTAGGAAATCCGTTGGAGAGATTTCAAGACACGTAGCGAGAACAGCTCTCTCGCTTAGCATCGCTTTCGGTGTGTGGCGGCCTTAACATGTGAAGCTATGTGATAGGGAGTAGGATGAAAAAGAGGTTATTGAAAATTATGATAAGAGTTGTACACACATGATAAGAGTTGTGGACAATGAGTTGTATCTTGAGACTTGATGTTTTGATGAAGACAATCGCAAAGAAGTAGGCGAATGGGAAGAATTATAAACGAAGATCTTATCTTGATTAAGTAGTAAATTTGAATGAATGAATGATTTATTATGATTTGGCTATCTCCGTAAGATCAATACAAAATTAAATTTATACCTAGTTCTGCTTTTAACATCGTTACTAAAAGACATAGTTGGCAAATGTGTAGGAAATGACTAATGTAGTTTTTAAGAGGGTAGGATAATCTAGTGAAAGCTGCGTCAAATCAATCCTAGGAACGACGGCTGTTGATGTTGGGTGGTTGGCAGCCGTTGCCGGCTCAGGCGGGAAGGGGGGCGTGTAGCGCTCTCGTCCGTGCACGTGCATGAATACGAGCGTGCATTCGGGAGTGCATTGTGCCCGGCAATTGATTGTGCGCATAATAATTCCGTCCGTCCGGCCCATTCATTCCCCGGGAGGGACAAGGGGTGGACGGCGGCGCTGTTTTCAGGGCCCGCGGAATGATGTCTGCACGCGGCGAACCATCCCCTGGCTCTTGTCACTCCCAGATTATAGTTCCTCCTTTTTTTTCTTTCCGCTCCCCCCCCCCCCACCCCCTATCCCCACACACACGCCCAGTTCACCAATACTGCACGAGCGGATTATGGATTTTCATCAACCTTTCCTCGCCCATTTTGTGTGCGGTTCGTGTAATAAATATTTTGTTCTTCCCGTCACGTGAAACATTCTGGTTTTATCTTCTGCTTCTTGCACACATTTCGATTGTTTTATTTTTAGTTCAGCGGCTAGTGGTAATGGACGTGGCTATACCCAGACAGCGTGAGCATAATTGCCGACGAATGCGTCATATGTGGCGTGGTAAAATTAAATTCGACAATGAGCGCATCTCGTAAACCTCCATCGAAGAGATTACGACAAATACATGGTTTTATGGCTTTATAGTAAACCCCATATGCTTTTATGGCTTTATGGTAAAAACGTTGATAAGTGTTATTTTAAGTTTTTGCTCGTTTCCTTCTTTTAATTTATAAAAAATATAATTTAATGGTATTCGTTGAAAAAGTTCTTTTTTCTTCTCAAGATAATCCACGAGCCTGCACTTAATGAGGCGAAGTGAACGTTACTTTTTTCCCTAAGGTCCCTTGGGTAGGAAGTGAAGATTCCTTAATACCTCCCTCATTATGCGTGAAAATAGCCTTGGTTTTTTAGTTTTTCATTAAGCTAATGGGATGTCGACTAATGTTTGGAGGTGCCCGGCTTTTTTTTGCGTTCACGCATCTTTCCAAGGCCCAAGGATGCGTTGTCACTCCCCCCTAATGTTTAGATCTAGACTCAACAATATTTGCATTTAGTGCCGGTAGGTGCGCCGCCAAATAGAGCCGTGAATGCATTCTTTTTAAAGAAAGAGAATGCTCCTTACACTGACTCACCCACGATATCACGGTCTGCAATCCTAGCGTCCTCGCATTTCCCCACTATTGGGGTCTTCTTTCTAATTTTCAAGGCTTCTGTTCCAAGCTAGACAGCTAAAAGTGACCGGTGTTAATATGCTGCTCTCGCTAGGGCATTTATAGAGTGCTAGTTTACGAATAAATGGCCTCATCGAGGATTTTATCCTACACACTCAATACTTATGGACAGAAATGTCTTGTGGGACATGAATACGAATAAATTCGCATAATGTATTTTGAATTGATGCATCGTAATGTTATATATGCCAGTAATTATATATATTTAAGTATTCTGCTCTCAGTTTCAAGCTCATTAAACATCACGGAACTGTGGACACAATTAAATAATAGTTAATAGTTCAGTGTAAAGAAATACTTTAGCAGACTTTCTAGGGCCTACTAGAAAAAATGCATAAGTGTTCAAATGAAGAATATACGGGAAATTTTCTGTTAATACGCCACATGCTTTTTAAAAAAATGGAATATTGTTTTATAATTTCTCTCTACAGCTCTTGAAGTCATGGAATTCATTATTATTCACAATTGCCTGATAATTGATATGCCTGCTAAGTAATGAGATGCTTTCCTTAGATATTTATGGCTGATTTTATCACGGTGTTGATTCCATTTGTAACTAATCGCTCTTTCATTTTCTATTATTGACTTACTGAGGCAAAAAACTTGTCAATGCATGGCTATTGCTCTTCACGTGTCCGTGATTAATTTCGGGTAAAAGGAATGAACGACGTATTTTTCCGTTGATCCGAAACACTTGAAGAACTGCGATTAAAAAAGCCGACAGTTGAGCAAAACTCAATGATATCTCACGATAAATAAGGAAAGCAAAAGCATCGTTTCGGTAGTTTTGTCGATGGATTTGTGTCAGAGACTCAGAATGTGCTGAATTTCGGATAGGTTCTACTATCGCGACCGTGGATATGTCAGTACTTTATACTGCAAGATACAGCAATATAATTTGTACCAGTTCAACGATTCAGCATGTAATTCAACGCAGTAATGAGTCCTCATTAAAAACAGCTTGAAGTATAAGGGCACAAATCACGTTCTTATGCGAGGTCCTGGATCTCCGGGGCTTCCCTTAGCTTGGCCGCTGGCTCGCTGCCCTCGGGACAGCGACAAATTACTTAAGCCTTCTCGACTGTGCCCGGGTGTCTTGACGTCTTATTTTCCTCTAAAAAAAGGCACATCTATCACCACTTAACTCGGCTTGTTTCATTTGGTGGAATTCAATCTATTTACCACATTTACAGCTCAGTGTACCTACGCGTTTTAATAGTGTAAGAAAAAGCTAAAATGTGTATCAGCAGTTTTATTCACCCATCGTTAAATAGCTATTCTCTCTAGATTTTATAGTTTTATCTTTACAGCTGTACTAGCTAGACTAAGTTCTTCCCAACTCTTCCCAAATAATAAGGATTTGATGTCATCGAGCTTCCTTTTAATGCTTTAATAGAGTAAAAAAACTTAAAAGTTGTATAAAAAGGTGTATATACCCATTTTTAAATATCTATCCTCTTTAGATTTAATAGCGTTACTAGGTAGAAGAAGTTCTCCCCAACTCTTTATAACGAAGATTTGATATTATTGAGCTTCCTTTTGTCGAGATATTCACGAAGATTCTTCATGATATACTAAAAAAAGGCTTATTTTTCTGCTTTGGTGTTAATGATGAATTTCAAGTAATTTGATGGTGATTTACTCAATAATTTCATTTTCAACTTCATCCGGAGCAACTAGGTTTCATGCTGACGGTATATATAGTGACCACATATTTGCGGTCATAGTATGTGCAAGTTAGTGAATTTTTCTTTCATTTTCTATTTCCCGTTTAAAAATCTTCTGCAAGTAGAAGACCTACTTTTCCTTGGCTCGTTCTAAAATGGACTTATGTGTCCTGGCCTGGCATGATAAATGATTAAGAAAAATAATGTACAACTCTATTTTCTTATATAATGTGCTCGGGAAATAGTAGCGCATAGGTTCAAAGGTGTAATCTCATCACACATGGCATCAGGTTCCCATTGCAACTATGTGAGGCATATTTCTGAGTTATTTTGCACTGAAATGTCAGTAATGTTTGCCGGTCAAATTTTTACCTAATTTTTCATTAATAATTCACCTAGCACACCATGTTGGAAATATGTTGCTGTAATAGACAAGCTTTAACATGGATAAGAGCTAATAGATATTTTTTAAATTTTCTTGATAGAATACTCATAAAAATGTTTATTTTTGACCTTTCTCCAAACTTGTATTTATTTGTGCATAAAATAATTTTAATTTTATGCTAATTTATTGATATAAACTTATAATTATCCTCTCTACTCATTTCCGTAATTTTTCCCGCTCGCTTTCTTGAATCCGCTTGAATCATATTCTTCTCTGAGGAATGGGCATTCTAATGAATCTGATAGTGGCTAAAATAGCAAGAACATCACCGTAGCAAAGAGCATAACTGTAGCATAGAAGTGATATCTTTGTTTTTAACTGTAGTAATTCTCTTATTCATGTTATACTCTTTCAAAATGAAAGACTCAAACCTTGGTTAAACTTACGGTCGCGTGTTCTAGATAGATGGTGCGATAAATTTATTCCACGGTCGCTAGATATCTAATGACAGTAAATAAACGTTTCCTGTTTTTTTGATGAAGGGACATTATTTCTATTCATATTGTTGTCCGTATTTGGCCTGCTGTAGACGAAGGAAAACAATTGATTTGTGAGCTAGCGTTTCTCCTCAAAACGTATTCTTTCTTTCGCCTTTGACCTCCTTCCTTCTGAGCAGGTGCCACTTGTCTTCTCTCTAACTGTGCTTGCCCTGGAACCACTGAAGTTTGCAAATCATCTCCTGAAACATTTTCATTTAAGATATTTTCTGGGTTGATGCCACATTTTTCCATATCTCTTCTTGTTTATTCAACCCATTTTGAGGTCTTCCTTAGTGATGGTGATGTAGTTAAAGGTTTTCTTTTCCATTCTGCATTCTGTATTCTCTTGAATATCCTGTCAGCAATTTTTTCCACCAGTTTGTACATTTCTTCATTTTTTCCCTTCTTCCATATACCATCCAAGTACTGGAATTGATTATGAGAAACGTAAAGATTAAAATCCTTTTCTTTATTTTCATGTTTTTTAAAACTTCAACTTTTGCAGGCTCCACTATGTGGAATTACGGCATGATGGGAGAAATAATTCACTTTGTACTTCTTCCACAAATTTATTTTAACCCAACCGGTGTCGACGTTGGCACGTCATGACGTGCTAACGTCGAAACCGGTTGGCTTAAAATAAATTCGTGGAATAAGCACAAACTGAATTATTTCTCCCATCATTCCCTGTTTTTATTTACTGTGTTTTTATTTACGATTTTGAATCCGTAATTTTTGAGACAAAATTATAATAAAATAATTCAGTAGGTACTCCTGTATCAACCTTAGTTATTTTGCTAATAATTGTTTTATCGAGGGCAGAATATAGACCTGCTTGCTGTAAACTTTAAATTTGCATGATAGTATATTACAATCTTTTATTGTTACCCGAGGATCTTCCTCAAGACTCTTCTGTCCTTCTTTTCTATATACTTTATTCCCCGATTGTTGCTCAATCTCAGGCATTCTAAGCGTGACAGAATTTCTGGTTTTAAATGACTGTGGCTGACTGTGTGAAGTGAGGTATTCGCGTTGTAAGGGATCACTTTCTTCTTAGATCCATTCTGTGCTTTTTTGATAGTGTCTTTTTTCTGGCTCGTTCTTTTTTTGCTCCATTATAAAGCTCATCGGCTTGGATATATACAATGGGATATTGAAAGAATTTTTTATTAATTTTTCAAACCTTGCATTAAATGAGAGTGAATATATATTGTGTTCATATTTCATATATTCCGTTCTTCAAAGAGGATCCCGAGATACCACCAGATATAGTTTGGATTTTATTTATCGTGTACTGGCAATATGAAATCCTTGCTACTGCAGAGTCTTTCTTTGGACCCATACTAATTCCATCTTGCTTCTTCTTTTAAATATTTCTCCTATGCTCTCTGTACTATTCCTAGGACAGTATTCAACATAATGTGTGAGAGCCTGTTTCCCCGTCTGACTTGTCATCCCCATCGAAATTTGATTTGGAGACTGATTCCGTTACTGTGTGCATAATGATGACCTTCGTTTTTCCATCAATACTAACTTCTTCCGACACATTAAAGCGGCTCAAATAAATCATGTGATTTTTTAACTCAGTGAAATAACATTTTCTTTTTCGTAATGTTTCATTTTTTCCGTATCTGATTCTAAACAATATTGGTGACATGTATTATTGGCAATTTTTTTATTCTGTAAAAATTCTTTGATTATGCATCCCAAATTGGCGAGTGGAATTGTTATTTTTTTCAGATAACAGGGGTGAGATAAAGAGAGTGGGAGTGGGGATTGAATTATTTTATCGAAATGTAACAGGTATATTTTCTTCCCATTACGTCTGAGATCTTTGAAAATCTTTTCCCCTGCTTATTTTCTTTTCGCTATCTTTTAAATATCTAGTTTATTGATAAGAATACTGTAAATTTTTTATTGCTAGTGGAAAAAATGGTCCGCTACTAGGCTAGCAAAATATTCATTAGTAGCGAAAACGTCAATATTTATTCGGTTTAACGAAAGATTCAAGACCAAGGCCAATGAATTACGCAGAAAATTACGCAGAAAACTCTTCTTTTTCTTCCCAGTGAGATCGTTATCGTATTATGTTCTGTTGTTGGACTTCCTGCTCTATTTAGGGGATAACCTAAGTGTGTATATGCTTTTTACGTTTCTTTCTCCGTAACGTCAAATATCGCCCGGCCACTGCGACCATCAATCTCCGATTCTGTCCACGAGCGAGCGGCGAATCCATGTCCTCTGTCTCGTATTTCTTTAGCGACTGTGGTGGTGGAAACATATCCCTCCTTGCCTCCTTGGGCCTCCGGTCACGTCCTCTCCTCTCGGGATGCGGAAAATCCTCTCTGGTGGAGGGACGCGAATGTTTTGCCTCCCCGGCTGTGTTCTCCTGCGTTGAGGTCGAGCGGGGAGTCAGTGCGAGGGACGCCGACGGTGAAAGTGACGCCTGGCAGACGCCTGGCGGGGCGGAGGGGTGGGGGGTAGAAGGTGGAGGGGGAGTGGTGGGAGGAGAGAGGGGTGGTAAGTCCCAGGGAGCTCTGCCCGCCCCTCCAGGGATGTGGATACGCAATTAAGTCCCTGACGACATCGATCAGGGGAGGGGCGGCTGAAATTTATCTTCAATTAATTAATTCTTTCGACGGATCACAGGTAATTGATCACTTAAAGCTCCCGCATTTACACCCTTGCCGAAATCATTGGGAAGAAAGAGGAAAACGATGAAGCATAGGATGGCTTTGAGTGGATGTGCAACAGATATTTTAAGCTGCCCAGGGGCTATTTCACATAGCGTGGGTGACTGTGCGAAGAATAATTACAGAACTATTCCAGATCTTACATTACGAAGAATAATTAATTTGCACTTGAAAAAAAATTTTAACAAGCTTAGTACTATTTTTCTGAGTGACATGTCTTTACAATTTAAATGGCTGTGGCTGGCTATGTGAAGTGAGGTATTCCCGTTGTAAGGGATTACTTTCTTCTTAGATCTATTCTGTGCTTTTTTGCTAGTGTCTTTTTACAAAACAATTGTAATTAATAAAACAAAAATGCAAACACCTGAGGTGATTTTGTGTATTCTGATAATGTCATTTTAATATCAGTACATCAAAGAATCCACGTGAAGTCTACATAAAAAGTCGTGTAACATATGTTTATGCCGCTGTGTATGTTTATAGTAATAAATGTGAGGATTCCTTACCGAAAAAAATAACATAAACATCAGAAATTTGGAAAATAAGGTTTTTTGTCTCACAGATAAAGCAATGTGGAATAGTGTTTAAATATTGTGAGAGCATTGATTTAGAAAGTATTAGTGCTGTACTTTCAGATTCAAAAAGAATTGTTTTGTGATTTTTACGGGTTTTGGAGATAATGTCGGTGTAATAGTTGTGCTCAATTCCCACAGGCAATGGCCCTTCAAAATTGCCTTCTATATCTTACGCGACAACAGTGAATTTAAAATTACTTTAGCATCAAATACACTTAATAAGTGTATTTGATACTAAGGTGTTCTAATTACATGTTTCACGTTTGTATATCATGTAAAATCAGTCTGCTGAAGGTTGTACAAAAATAGTTTAATCTGGTGACGTTTTTCAGGCGTTCACGTAATTCTTATCTGCCTGTGTTTCAGGGGCGAAATTTTGTCTGCGAAAACTGAGAATGTCTAATGACTCACGGAGGCTCACCACTGTCAAACCGCCAATTTTCCTTTAAATCTATGATGGTGAAGCTAGGTCCATTTGTTGATGTAAAATAGAATTACCCTGTAAGTTATTGTTTATGGTGGGCTCACACACTGGTAGCAATATTGTAACATTAAGGTACATTGCTTTTTCATTGGATACTGGCGATCCAAGGTGGTACTAATGACAAATCAATGTTTTAAATAGCGTATAAATGAATATGAACACCAAACACTTAGGTAGTCCAAGTTAGACCAAGGTCCAGAGAGCGAATGGACAGCTGATAGAGAACATGAGTGGGTAGTGCCCCCGTTGCGACTTAAAGATGATTTTCCATAGTCGCTAGTACTCAATAAATGTACGCATGTTGCGGAAATGATGAACGCGGCATGGAAGGACCTTGACGTAGGCATTAAAATAGGAAGGGATAGATTTGCGGGATACTAAGCGTTTGTCGTTCATGAGTGATAGGTTACTAAGTCAGTGAGACGCCTTGAAAATCCGAAGATAGACATTTCTGAGGCAAATTATATCATGAAAAAGAAAAAAATGACAAAATTAGCGTAGATAAGTTAAAGATATTCGTTTCTTTTGATTAGAGCGTCGATTAGAATAGATGAAAAAGTTACGTTGCTTTAGCAACATTTTGGACGAGGTTAGATTAGCTTTATTGAGGTGTTCAGAAGAAGGAGGCACAAAACGACACCGTCTTTGCTAGCCAAACAAAAATCCTTGTTCAAGTCTCTTGAGCGATTATGAGAAAAGAAGCTAGATCGAATGAAGGACGTGATGCGTAATGTAGTGTAGATAGAAGAACTTGATTCTAGGAAGAAAATGTGGGAGTAAATTGCATGCTCTTTATGAGGATAGAAAGATATACGATTTGCAGAGAGGTGGGTAAATGGCGAAGCTCGTTGAGTGAGGAAAAAGCGATTTCTGCGAAAATGTAGATGAGGCAGTGTGGGTGAATGTTGGGTACAAGCAATCAGGAGAAAACTCATGCTCCTTACTCCTATACCTACTCCTCTACTAATATCAGGAGTGATTCTTCACCTGCCATTTTTCCGTCACACACGGAGCACAGCTAATCCCGCGGCTGCCTTTATTTCATATCGTAAAGTGAGTGCACTTAAATATGAATCCCTGGTTGAATTACAATTTGTGATAATGGTAGGAACTCTTTATCGTATATCTAAGAATAGTTTATGGGAAATTCTCTACTAATATCAGGAGTGATTCTTCGCCTGCCATTTTTCCGTCGCACATACAGCATAGCTAATCCCGCGGCTGCCTTCATTTCATATCGTAAAGTGAGTGCACTTAAATAAGAATCCCTGGTTGAATTACAATTTGTGATAATGGTAGGAACTCTTTATCGTATATCTAAGAATAGTTTATGGGAAATTCTCTACTAATATCAGGAGTGATTCTTCGCCTGCCATTTTTCCGTCGCACATACAGCATAGCTAATCCCGCGGCTGCCTTCATTTCATATCGTAAAGTGAGTGCACTTAAATAAGAATCCCTGGTTGAATTACAATTTGTGATAATGGTAGGAACTATTTATCGTATATCTAAGAATAGTTTTTGGGAAATTCTCATCCTTCAATTGAAACGAAATATGATAATATTAATTAGTTATAGGTATGATGTTGTCTTGGTTTTTTTCTTATTTAATTTGATTTTCGGTAAATTGTGTCGGAGGGAATGGTACCATAAGATATCTTTTTGCTCCAGTATAAGTTTTGCAAACTTCAAGTTGTGTCTTCTGAAAAATTATTATTACGTTTGGGAAATCGTTTCATAGTCGTGTGTATATTCTTTTTAGGACTTCTTTTTTGCTTTTAGCAATATTGTCATTTTACAATATAGCTGAAAATATTTGGAGCTTTCTAGCTATTAATATGCAAAATTTATACCTCAATGACACTTTTATTATAATCTGATATCTTTCATATCCTTGGTATTTCATTGATGATATATACACTACAAATGAGTTCATTTACCTATTGCTAAAAAGGACACAAAAACCTGGGCTAGTTATAAAAACATGGCATTTTTTTCAAAGAAAATCTCATTATCTGATTCAAAAGTTCGGCAAACAAACCGTTTTAGATCCGATTCCCTATCATATAAATATAAAAAATATTTCTCTGCATCGTTTGACGGGTAATTACAGCGAATTACCCGTCAGAAATTATAAGTATGAGTTGATAATGATTTTTTTGGGTTTTTTCATCGTCGAATTGGTGCTTAAAATGGTTCTCTCACTTAGATTTATCGCTGCGAAGCCTTTTGTTATTCTGCCCTCGACATTATAGCTTTTCAATACATTGCCATTGATTAAACCCTTCAAAATTGAGTTATAATTACCGAAGTTAATCTACATTGATCTATTAATGGTAATTTGCGTGGATCAAAAGCCTCGTTCGCAATACAAAGGAACGTTGAAATCACATGCATTATTTCCCAGTTGTCATTTTAGGAATCTAGCATGCGAGCAGAGATAAAATCAGAGTCCCGCTGAGTGTATTGCCCGGAGTATTTAGAAAAGTGCATGGATTTGCAGGCCGGGAGTCGAGAGCGCATCCATCACGTCTTCTGTTGTGATCATGTCCTTCCACTGTCGGAGACGCCAGCGGGAGTCAACTGCGTGCGCATCTAATCACGCCTGCGCCTCCGCGAACACCGAATGAATCGCCATTTCCGGGCAACGCCGCTTCGCGGTCATTGCCGTCGTCATCATCCTCCCACACATCTAAGCTCCTTTTCCTAGCGGATGAGGATGGGAGATGATGAGTCTCTTTCTCAGTAAGGCTGGCGAATCCCGAAACCCGCGGCATAACACCGCAGGATACTCAATGCAATGCGACGGATCAAGCCTTGTCTCCGCATTTAGCGATCTTCTGAGATAAGATTGAGCGATATCGCGCAATGCCCACTCCAGAATGTATGTATTTGTGATGATGGTAGAAACTATTTGTCGTATATTCAAGAATATTTTTTGGGAAATTCTCATCTTTCAAATAATGTCAATTCAGGGTCGATATATGCTCGAGATCATTGCTTCTACGAGATGGGTCTTCGCAAACATTTCGACTAAATTTGGTGACGCCCACTTGCTCCCATTATACAAATCACAACTTGAGGATTGAATTTCTGTAGCTGTTGTATTGACCTTCCATCCCGAGGGGTCGAGTTTGAATCCCAGTCAACGCGGATTTTTCATTGGTGTACCGGCGCTGTCCCTGCTTGAGTGCCTTTCGGAGAGCAATTGAGTTCAGTACTCCGTCCGTCGGATGGGACGTTAAGCCGTGGTCCCCTTGGCGCCTGTCGTTAAGAGTAGGCTAATGCCGATGCCGGATTTATCCCGAAAAACTCTTGCCATTACCCAATTACCCACCTATCTTAAAATGGCGCTTATCAAATAAATAAATTATAACTTATTAAATAAATAAACAAAGAGTAAAGGTTAGGGAAATGGACTACCGCGAGATATACAAGGGGGAAAAGACTGAGAAACGCTGCGTTTCTTTAGTTAATTGACGGCGGTTGCTCCCGTTTTTCCCAGAGTCGGGCGGGTTTGAGTATCCTACAAGCTTCTACACACGCACGCCGTAACGGAAAGGGTGGATGCAGACACTGCAGGGATTGTGGAAAAAAATCGTGTTGAGCTGCGCCGCGACGTGGCCCGGTGGGGTTTGGTGTTTGTCGCCTTCTCCCCGAAGGAGGGAGTTCTTCGCAATCGTAGGGAAGAGGGGGGGTAGGGGTGTTCTGGGACCTCTTCGGGGAAGGCCGGGGTGGAGATTATCAGACGCAAGTGGACGAGGCTTTTAGGTGCGGAAGCCATTAGATGCACCGAATGTCCGCAGGAGGAGGGAAAGAGTGGGCGGGCCGGAATTGAGTAATGATGGGCGCATTGGGGAGGAGCGAGGAAAGTAATTGGGTCCCAGGTGAACGATTCCTGATTGCACTCGAAGATTGCAGGTGGCATCAAGTGAAGGTTGAAGTATGGATGCTGGCTTTAAGCTGGTCAATATTGGGAGTCGGATTGGCGTGGCTTTAGCGCCGGGGGCTTAGTAAGACGTGGCCGGTGAGCGTTTTCCATCGCTAATATGGTTTCATCAAGCACTCTCTCAACCTGCCCGTGTCCTAGAAGCATTCTAGTCATTTGATGGCATAGCAACAGAAACCTTTTAAAATATGTAAACCACTGATCCTGGGTATTGGACCGGAAATGGCCCTCCGCAACTTTTTTTTATGTTTTTGCATGAAATGTTTTATTGATTTAGATGGTAGTATTGGTGAGTAATAATCGTATGTGTGGAGATTGGAAAGTTTGTCATTTGCGTTTTTAGGCTGTTTTGAATGGGTGTTTTGGGCAAAAATACCTATTTCTTGGTGTTTCTGAGCTCCAATTATACTTATTGGAATAGCCTTGATACGTACTGAAAGGAATAATTCTTTTTGTATTCAACCAGGAGAGAGGTGTAAAGTTATAAACAAATGTTATACAGGAAACGCAACCGATTGGTCTCAGTGTTGAAATACTATCTTTGTAGCAAAATCACAATATTTGCAAGGAGACGTTAACATAGGCGCACGTGTTGACGCATGTGTAGTTATTGTGGTGAAGAGCGTGGTAGGGTGGAGAAGAACACTTTCACATATGTGGGAATCGGTCGGAAATGGCGAGCAATCAAGCGTCGTGGATTCATTAAATAGATCACAGTCAAGTTGAATAATTTACCGATAATCTGGAATATCATTCATACCAATGTCGTCAGCGGCGTGGAAATATGAATAATATTATCTTAAATTCAATTTTAAAAAAATCTTTCTTGAAATAAAATTGATTCATTGTTTACTTTCTTTTCTCAATTTAATATCGTGGTCGTTGATTATTATTCTGATCTCTACTCTTGTTTTGCAGCATAAGTACAATGAATAAGGGGGAATAAATATTCCCACTTTGCCCAAGCAGAATCATGTTTTCTAGTACCTGCATATCTTCTTTCTTCTAGAACAAGAAGTTGACTAGTGACTGAGGGAAAATTAAAGATTCGATGTGTTTATACCAGTGCATAAAACTGGAGATACCGTCATGAAGTAACACTTAACTTTCCTTTAGCGCTGGTACTTCGCTTTAGTACTCTCCTAATTTAGAAAGGTAACTCGCGAAATCAGTTTTAAAGATGGTCTATAAGCGGGTTCTGTAATCACTAAGTTTTAGATATATTATGTTATCAATCAAATTGTGAGATTTTCCATTATTGTAATCAATATATTCGAAGATGCCTAATTTTTGAAATTCAATATCGGAGTGATGCATTTTCTAACTTGTACATTGGCCTATAATAATTTACCGTATTTTGCTGCACTAACCTGAGAAGCATCCTCACTAGAAGGGTGACGGTGTAGAAGATGAAAAAAATAATAGACCCAGAGATAATATGTATTCAAAAAGTTGGAAAATATTGTCTGCTATACTTCGAGATAGCAAAACTTTACTATCTTTTGGCCATATTGGTCCTAAAATTTAAGTGGAGAATAGTGAATATTTACGAAATAGAAACTAAGATCTGCTACGTCCCGTTCACCAGCAAATAATATTATTGTCATATCTAGTATGTGCTTGCCACACCTGCTGCGGCTAGCAGGGTAAAATGTAGATTTACTGCAGCTTTAAACAATATTTAAGTTTGGTTGATTGCAGTTTTATCCCATGTGGGTCTACAAAATTTAATCAAGTGTGGAATGTTATGCTATACGACGACGTATACTATTGAGGCTCCAGATTACTGGAATTCTTGCTGCACTCTCTATACTTCTACTAGGGAACTTCTAATGCCCTATTCTATAACCTCTTGCAGAGTATTTACTCAATAGGGAATCTTTTAAGGGAGTGATTGTCATTTGTATAACTCTTTGTATTATCATCTAAGTGTTGTGTACTGACAAGTGATATAGCTTAGAACGTTGTGATATTGTTTGTGTGGAAGGTTTAATATCTATAAATCGAATGTGAAAGAGGAATATGTATTTATAATTATTGAGTATTTCTTTTTGCATGCCGGTGGTTGGGAGTTGATTTTGACTAACTAATGAATCCGGTACTAGAGGAATTTGTTGTGGCATTTGCAATGGATTTAAAGGAACATTAGTTGGAGTATAATTTTGGTAGATGGAGAGAGCTAAATTTTTCTAAGGTAACTTAGTCGTTGTTGGTATGTGAAGTTTGGTATCGTTAGGATCAAGGTATCATTATAGAGTGATGGATTTTGCCTTTCTTAGAAATTTTGATGAAACTAGTAGCGGATTTGGGTATTTTTGAGGAGGATTTGCTATTGAACAGTTTATGTAATTTCAGAGGGTGTTCATGAGTATATTGAGTAGGTGGCCTTGTGTGTAGAGCACTGAGCTACTGACCTGATGGTGCCCGGGTTCAAATCCCGGTCAAGAGCCTGGGATTCTTGGGAACCTGGGCATCCCCATCTAAACCCCTCGCGATTCAATTTTCTGCGTGTCAGAACTTCGTAGGAAATCGCAGGTGGCCCAGGGAAAGGAACTGGCCCCCCTTCCCTGGATGTGTGAATTTCACACGCCATTGGCTTAGTACGGGGTGATCTCTGCTCTCACCTATCAAAGACCAACCTTCGGGTCGAATCACTAAATGAGTGAGATATGGTGTCATTGTCCATTGATTTAAATTCCATGCTTTATCGATCGTGTTTTGAGTCGAATAATCAATTCACAGCTCATCAGGTATGGAACCACTTGGCCGCTTTGATACTTGCAAAGGTTTTGTTTTCCAGGATTTGAATTTTTTGAATTTGTGCTTTTGAAAGGTTGCACTCTATAACGGTGGTTGTTTTGATATCCTCCTCAGGTGACGACGCGTCTGGGAATGCTGACAGCCAGCGCCCCGGAGCAAAGTGGTGAGGCCATGTAGCTGGATTATGAGGCCTGGCGGTAGGGCGACTCTTCTGGGCTTCTGCTGCTGCCACTTGGCCGCCATCTTCGCTTCTGTGCTTGGTGAGTGCACACTTTATCCCCCACGCTTCTTCCTTCAAGTGAATTCAATCGCTCACCACGACGGAGCCCTCTACCCCATTTACAAGACCAGTGCTGTCTCCCTTCGGCATTTGCTGTTCCACTAATTTTTTTGCAGGAGAATGTATTGCCAAAAACACCTTCAATGTGAATTTGGATATATAGATATATGCAGGCAGACTCAGGCAGGCATGTTAAACTCTCAGAAGCTGAAAGGAATGTCGCCGTCCGTTAAGAAAATCCATTGGGAACCCTAATCCTCTCCAGCTCGTTTCAGATATGTAATATCTAATACGTTATCATTAACTACTAAAATAGCATATTTATGATATAGTCATGGCCTTTATAGACAGATGTGTAATTTAATAGATTCTTCTCCGATTGTGCCTGGTTTTATATATTATGATGAATAAATTATTCCTATTGAAACTTAGATTACCTACAGCTAGATTAGGCTGAGGAGTCAATGCAGTCAATATAACATAGTAGTAAAGCCATTTCGTTAGGTTTAAAGTGGAAGTAGCTAGAGCTGAAATTTAGGTGAACTAGAATTGATCAGGCCGAGGAGTCAATTAAAGTGATATAGAATGGTAATAAATCTATTATACGAACATGTTTTCATAGATCGGTGTTAAGATCGGTTAGGGGGTTTTCCGGTTTATCTATGTGCGTCTAATAATACAACGAGTGAGGGAGTAAATTTAAATTGTCCTTGAATTCGGGAGCAATATAATGCCTTTCTGAAGGATTAAAATATTACTATATTATTAGTATTAAATTTACACAGTAATTTGAATATTGATTGGTTAATTATTTCAATATATTAGTGTTAAAACACTTATTCGTAATTTTCAGTAAGATACTCACATAACTGTAATTTATTGTTATTCATATTACATGTTGAAAATATAACCAGAGGATGACTTGAATAAAAATATATATACTCAAAAAGTATTAAACTTACTCAGTAATTTGAATATTGTTTAGTTAATTATTTCAATATATTAGTATTAAAACACTTATCCGTAATTTTCAGTAAGAGACTCACATTACTGTAATTTATTTTTATTCATATTACATGTTGAAAATAAAACCAGAGGATGGCTTCACTCAAAATATATTCAGGTCATTGATAAGCGAGTATTATAATTGAAAACTCTGTGAAGTATAAGCCTGTTTTCTAGCATTTCAGTACGATCGTATGCGTATGCATGAATAAAGCTGCCTCGGTCCCATTGCAATCAACTCACCTGGAATGATGAGTTCTTGCACTTCCTCAAATGGCGAATGCCGTCGTGTCGCATTCCCGCGATTGAAATCCGAATGCGACTCTCGCGTCCTCAACGGTGTCTCTCTCTCTCTCTCTAATGTCAGGGTGGAGCACATGTGGTGCAACCACTCATCGCGTTTTGTTGAAAGTAGAAGGTTTTTTTGTTTAATTTACCTCGTCATCTTTTCGATTAAGCAATATTATTCTCCCTCCGGACAGAACTGAATTCCACCGTTTCAGATAGAACTACCGAGTAAAACGAAAAGTTTATTTTCTCTCTCGGTTGGAAAAAAACCATATTCCCACAATTGATTTGGATTTGAAGCTATTCGAAACTGTATACTGCAGAGAAATCCAACTTTGTTTATTTTTTCATTGAATCCATAATCTTCACATTTTTCACAAAAATAGACTGTTTCTAATGAAACAAAAGTAAAAACAATAGTTTCAAGCCTCGTAAATAATTTAAAAACAAATAGGACTGACTAGTATATTTTCATTGCCTCAAAGGTCTGCGAAAGAAGTGAAAATAATCGTATCGTGGGAATGAAATACTATTTGCTGCTGCGGAAGTAAACATAACGCAGCAGTGACGTGTTGAACCTTTGCTAGTCCCTGGGTGGATTCAGAATAGGGGCTCCACGCCCGAGTGTGTTAATTCAGGGAACTTGCGTGTGGGAAAGTGAACGTAATTAATCTCTGGAGGATTGAGTTTGCGCGGTTTCTAGAAAAGCTTGCATTCCTGAGGGCCTGGGGTCATATGTCAGTAATGGCAGAGATCTATCATCGGCATACCAACCTTCGTAAATGCTGTGAAGAGCATTTTGGTGCAGAGCTCAGTCCGTAGGATGGGATGTTAAACAGTATATATCTTGGCGCCTTTCGTTAAGAGCTGTCCAGTGCTGAAGCAGGGCTTAACTCTAACACTTCCGCCGTTCTCTTGTAAATTCCTTCATCCTCCCACCTATCCGTAATGGCATGAGAGTCTCAGTTGTCGGTCACCTCCACAATATGTCCGCCACGGATACATTGTATGAGATATGTGGAACAATTGGTGAAAGATGGGAAAACAAATAATCATATAAAAATGCAGAGGATAAACGATTGAATAATCAAGTGATGAGATGCGTCAAAACAATCTCGGGACTAATGACTAGATATGATGAAAATGAATGATATAAAATGATGAAATAGATATGATGAATATGAACTGAAAATGAATAATAAATAAGTAATTTAGCATGTTTCTTATATCAAAATACCAATAGAAAAATGACTTCATTCATATGCATAGCTGAAGGTACACATTCAATTGTTGCATTATCCAACATCCATTAACCAGATCGCAGATTAACCAAAAAGGAATCAGGTCAATGCGTATTCATAATTTACATTTGTTTCAATCAAACAAAAATAAATTATTATGCTTCAAAACGCAAAATATTTTAAGGATTGTGAGTGTACGTATCGTAATTAATATTAAAATCTACTTGTTTACAAAAATCATTAGGGATCGCGCCCAAACTGCATTTGCTATCCATCTAGGGTTCACAATTATGTTTTTTTACAATTTTACGATGCTGGATTCAGGATGTTTTTTACAATGTTAATGTTTAAATATGACTAAGAAAGATATTAATATACTACTGCTAGCTAATTATTCGGAAATCACCTTAAAATATTGCTTGCTTTTTTCCATACTTACGGCCTTACTACTTACACCTAAGGCGCTATTTAGATTCCAAATACGGTTCTCCCAGGACGAGGCTTTTCATTCCGTGTACGCTGATCCCGGCTTTCTTTTCTTGCTCAGGACAATTGCGGATGACGACGCACCGTTTAAAATAGTTACTACATGTAAAACACGTACTACATAATACCATGCAATCCACCGTGAGGGTGCGTGGCAGCAGATAAATCAACAAATATGCACTTCTTATATGCAACTAAGAGCTACAATGCTACATGGTAATATGTTAGATATAAGAGTCAGTTACATCTACCTGGGTAATATCTACATGGCAATGAGGTGATTACTGGTCATTAAGGTGTTTCCTACATCTACATCTACATAATACCCTGAAAGCCACCACAAAGGTATGTGGCAGGGGGTGAATCTCACCAAATATGCACTACATGCATCATGCATAAACAAGAAATAGTATTGATACACTAGTCAGAACTTCACTATTTAAAAAACATAGAAATTGCATAGCAAACGTGCAATAACATTCTGATATTAGGGTTAGCTTTAAGTACTAATACCAACATGCTGCTACCAATGCTATCCATTGCTACTCTCCGATTGGACATATTTACCGTTATTCGTATCTCTAATTGTACGTGGGAAAAAGGACATTTTGAATCTGTCAGTTCGGCAATCAATTTCTCTAATTTTACGATTATGGTCCAGTCTGCCATAGTAAGTTGGGGTTCGCAAAATATTTTTAACATCATCCCTAAAAATATTTTCTTGGAATTTATTTAGGAGATTAAGTCTAAATTTCAACCTACGATCTGACAATGATTCCATTTTAATTCATTTAATACACTGGTTACGCTAATATAATTTTCGTATCGTCTCTTTACAAATCTTGCCGATCTTCGTTGCACGTATTCAAGTTCATTATTTAGACCGATTTCGTAGGGATCCCATACACTGGCAGCATATTCCAAATGAGGTCTAACAAATGATAAGTAGCTGATTTCTCCTTCATGATCGTCACATTTACCCAATACTCTTTTGATGAATCCCAGTTTACGATTAGCTTGACCCATTATTTCACGATGTTTACCCCAGGAAAGATCATTTGTCAGTCTTATTCCAAGATATTTAATGGATTTCACGTTTGTTATTTCATTATTACTTATTTTGTATGTGCTAGGAGCAAAAATATTATTTTTCCAAAAATTCATTACTACACATTTTTTTAAATTTAATTATAAATGCCATGTATCACACCAATTTTCAATTGCTTGTAGGTCATCATTTAAATATTCTTTATCGTTTGGGCTTAGAATTTCCCTGTACACTACAATATTATTTTTCCAAAAATTCATTACTACACATTTTTTTAAATTTAATTATAAATGCCATGTATCACACCAATTTTCAATTGCTTGTAGGTCATCATTTAAATATTCTTTATCGTTTGGGCTTAGAATTTCCCTGTACACTACTGCTTCATCGGCAAATAGACGAAGTTTACTTTTTACCACCTTATTGGTATCATTAATGTAGGGAAGGAACAGGAGTGGACCTATCACACTACCTTGTGGGACACCCGAAGTGACTTCGATTTCCGGTGAGATAACACCGTCCAAAACAACCCTTTGAGCCCGATCATGTAGAAAATCACTTATCCATGATATAATGTTACTGTCTAGCCCATAAGATTTTAATTTCAAAATTAGTTTGCTATGAGACACCTTGTCAAAAGCTTTTTTGAAATCGAGGAAAACAGCATCCATTGGAATATTATTTTCGCCAGAAACTAAAATATCGTGGGAAAAGAGAGCAAGTTGAGTTTCACATGATCTGCTCCTCCGGAAGCCATGCTGAAAATTGGACATAAAATTCTGGCTATCTAGGTGTCCTATGACTGAACTGTCAACTATGTGTTCTAGGATCTTGCATGAAATGGATGTGAGGGATATAGGTCTGTAGTTAGATGGCTGCTTCCTATCACCACTTTTAAAAATGAGTGTTACATCGGCTACTTTCCAGTTCATCGGAACGACGTGTTCGGTCAGGGATTCATTAAATACTATTTCTAGGTAGGGAGAAATTTCGGAGGCTAAGTCTCTATACACGCGGGAGGGAATTTGATCAGGGCCAGGAGATTTGTTGGCGCTTATATCTTTAAGTAACTTTTCAATACCATTACAGGAAATTTCAATTGGTTGCATCAGCCGCTGAAAGAGGTCAGGTAAGACGACAGTTGAATCGCCGGAAGGTGGGTTAAAAACGGTTTGGAAGAAGGAATTTAGCAAGTTAACTTTGTCAAATCGTACACGCTACTCTAAAAACATATAATCCACCCATCCCTTGGCTATGTTGCGTATTATACTCTCTAATGGTACGAGGAGAAAATGAAATTTAAAATTTTTCGGTATGTCGATAAATCTCTCCATTTTATTTATATGGTCAAATATAGCATAATACGGACGGGTTTTTAAAATGTATCTTACAATAGTAAAGTATTATGGTAGAGTAAACATTCAGTAAATCTATTCGTTTTAAATTTCTTCAGGAGATTTAATTAGTACTTTGACTTACGAACTGGTGATTAGTCAACAATTTGGATATGCTGATAAAACCATCGTAATACCTTGTAAGAAACCTATCTGCTGCACACCATACTCTGTCTAGTTCTGTCATAAAAACCATATCATTGGAATCCCACACACTAACTGCATATTCCATTTCTTCTCTTTGAGTTGCGGTTGACTGGAGAGATATCTTCCCCTCGACTTTTAGAGTTTGTTTTTCAATGAGATTCTTAGCAATTTATAGATAATATCTGTTCTATGGGACAGCTTTTGCACTACTCGAAACATTTTTTTAGACCGCCATCCTAAATGGCGATGGATGGTGGTTTTCTCTTAGTGAATTGTACACGTGGGCAGCCGTTGTAAATTTCATAGCTCCCCACATGCTCAAGATGCGCATCAAATTACATAAAACCCTTCCTCCCTCCTCCCGCGCCCCTTGTTTCCATCCCTTGACGTTAGATTCGGGTCCGGAGGAGAGGACGCATTGGCAAAACCGCTTCTCCAAACCATCCAGGGTGCGGGTCCCCCCACATAAATCAGGGTTCTCAAATTCAAACAACGCTCCCGGGTGGCTACGACCCTTTGGAGGGGGTGGCGCCGGGGTAAAGTACCTGCGTGTTGGTCAGCGAAGATATTATCACGGTCATCTAAAATGCTGAGATTCGTAATCACCATCGTTGTTGACTAATTGACTTATTCATACACCTGCGTCGAGGCATTCATTCAGCGTGTTGCGGGGTCTGGGATGCTTGCCTTACATTGTGTCCTCAGGGGCATTAGCATGAATACAACATGGTTACTGTGAATATATTACCAAACGGCTACTCTACTCTAATTTTTGTTTAATCATTCTACCCTAGATTATGGCGAACACATTAGGTTACAGGAATACATCGAGACTTTATGAATTGGCTATTTTTTTACCTAAAATGGTGTTTGATTGTTAGGTTAATAGCATTTTCTACTAAACGGACCGAACTATAACTTCCTTCAGGCCCAGAAAAAACTCGATATTTTTATAATGACTGTAATTCTCAGGCTTTCCGACCTCGCGAGATGATTAATGAGCTGTTTTCAATTTTTATTTTCTTGTTATATAAATGAAGCAATTTGATTCGAACATTCGCCTTAAGCATGCTACTATATGGCAGGAAATCACGATAATAGCGGCAGAGACGTCAAGGATGGAAGCATTTGAAATGTGGTGCTACCAAAGAATGATGAAGATAAAATGGATCAGCTGAGTGACAAATGAAGAAGTCTGAAGAAGGGTGGGAGATAAGTCGGCTGAAATGAGGTGGCCGGTAGAATCAAGTGGAGGGCTGCGTCAAACTAATCCTAGGATTGTCGTCCGATGATGATGAGATCAGGAAAGGTCACGGATATTGCGGCCATAAATAGTGTATGAAACTTCTGTTCTCAGTATTCAATGGTTGAATCAATAACCTCAACATGCAACCTGTTATGCAGTTATTTATATTCCTCCATTTAGCTATCAATATGCTTGCTTATATATGACTTATTCCATTGGAAATAAGCTCTGAGTTATTTAAACTCTTTAAAGTCGTTAACCTGATGCTGTTATCAATTAATATTTTCACTTAGTTGTACACTTATTAACCTAAATCAATGTTGAATGCAAATGAAACCCTTATAATTTTCCTCCCCAACAAAAAATGTTTAACTAACTATAAGGTTGTGAATGAGCTGCTTGAAAAAAACTTAAATGTCACTGAAGTAATTCGGTCAAGGTAGATTAGTTTTCCTTAGGACGTCTTTCTAGTATAAAGAAATTTTTTTTTACACTGTTTCGATTAACGTTCTGAGACAGAAAAACAACTGTACTGCCAATTATTATTATTAAGGAAAGCTTACGTATCTATCATTGTTACATTCTGTAAGATAAGCTTAGTTTAATTTGGGAGATAGCTAACGCCTTTTCACGAATTCCTCTAGCAAAGTAAATTGTATTCCAAACCATGAGATAGTCTGTCTCAGATATTTCCCGCATTATTGCATTTATTAGAAATAGACTTGGGTTTTGAGGTATTCTGATGGCTAAGGTGATCTTGTACCGCTTATATTTCCAGTTTCGACAACATTCTGGATTCCGTTAATTACAAATACCGATGGTGCTAACGCAAACATAGAGCGTACCTTTACTAAGTGATATATAAGTAGCTTCTAAGTCATCACTCTGACGAGTTGGAAATTTTAATTAAAATATATTTATTTATTCTGTAAAATATGAAAGCTCTAGCAATAAATATTCCATAATTTGGTACCTAGTTATCATTCTTCTGAGCGACCCCTTTAACTCCAAATCAAAATAGTTATGCTCCTAGTGCAACACACAAGGTATTAGGCAGTTTTTTATTCATATATTTTGCAATTTAATTTTTTGTGTCCATAAAAGATAATTCTACGAATATCGTTTCCATTTTCACAAATAAATGAATATTATGAGATAAATGAAGTGATATTATTTTTATCAAAAGTTATGCATTTATATATGTTATTCATCAACTTTAGTAGGTAAATCTATGGCCGTTCAATCAATATATTTACCTTAATGCACTCATAAGGACAAAGGACAATCATCGTAAACTAACATCGAGTTTTTCATTCTTTACACGTTTTAACAATTTTTGTAAAAACTTTTCTCTGTGGACCATCGCCGAGTGCAAAAGATCGTAATGTCATTATTAAAGACAGCAGATGAAAAAAAAATGCAGAGCCAATAAGCCTTTACAGCTGTATTTTCCTTGTTTCGCTCGTGTACGTGAATGTATAGCGATAGAGACACTGCATGTGATGATGTTTAGGTTATATTGCCTGCGGGTTGGACGATACGAGTAATAAATGTTATCATTTCATGGAACAGTCAGGGGGGAGAGGGGGGGTGACCATATTTCTTCAAAACCGCCCGCGGACCAGCGCATGGTGGTGAATGACCCTGGCGTAATCTGTGAACCCTTTCTTGCCCCCTACCCCCTACCCCCCATCACAGTTTTTATTTAATCGCAATGCGGGAGGCGGAAGCCGCAGGATACTACTTGTGGTCGTATACGAGAGCCATTGAACGTAACCAGCCCAAGTGGGAGCTAGGCCAAGACAGGGATTGGGGCTGCGGCGAGGCTGGCAACTTTATCGCGCTGTGGTCCACATAAGCAGTTAGTGAAACCCTGAAGGCAGGGTGGGGGAGAGATCATAAAGTGCTTGAGTGCTTCCCTTCGGGATTATTTAAGTCACGGACCATAAGTGCGACGCTTTGCGGGGGCAGGAATAATGAGGTCGCGCCACTGGTCTTCTAGCTCCCACGCTATTTCACGTATGACAGGGTGAGGAGCGTTTGGAAATCTCGGCTGAAAGATGTCTTAGGCTATAGATTATCGGAACGGTGCTGCGCAGAGAAGGTGGAGTGGGAACTGGAGCGAAAATAGAGAAATTTTTTGAGAGTATCCAAGAATAGGAAGATTAAATCGGATCTCGAGGAAAGATTGCCAAGGAGCATTTGGTGGGAATGTGCTGTTCATTGTTTTGGTGGCGTGCGATATGGGAGTTCACCCATAGCCGATAAATTTTAAGAGCGCCAAAGATAATGAAAACGAAACTGAGCCCGCCCCAATTTTGTATTTCAAACCGCGAATTTATTGTGATAAAGAGAGTGTTTAGCAGGAAAATGTTTTGTAATGTAGGGCATGCTTATGTAATATATAGAGATCCTAATAGCAAGATATTCCACAGAGAAAAAAATCATTTGCCTTGACCGGGACTCGAACCCGGACCCTGTAGAGCACCTGGCCGGAAATCAGGGGGTCCGGGTTCGAGTGCCGGTCAAGGCGAATGATTTTTATCTCTGTGTATTTTTATCTTACTATTGGGATCTCTATTTATTTCTCCACAGAGAAAAAATCATTCGCCTTAACTGTGCTCAACAGGGTCCGGGTTCGAGTCACGGTTAAGGCAAATGATTCTTTTTCTGTGGAATATCTTGCTATTGGGCAATTCCAGTGGGTAACGCTGCTTAAGTTTTCGCGGCCAGTTCGCGGTCTTTGAATTAGAAATCCTAATTTTATTTCTGGGAACCAATGTAAAATAATATCAAAAGGCAAGTGGCATTTCCATTATGGCGATAGTGATAGCATTATGAATGTAGTACCTACGCCATTACTTACGACGTGATCTGCTAAAAAGCGACTAAAGTGGAAATGAGGTACCGTTGAGCGTCTTCAGCTGGCATTACAGATTTTTACATTATTTTATTGATAAGTTCATTGATAAGTCCCTGAGAATATGTGATGGGAGCATGAGAAGGGGTGAAGGAGGGTCGTATTGATTTGGAAGATCGATGAAGGCATTAGATGAGAAACTGACGAACTGAGTGGATCACAGCTCAGGAAACCTGGAAAATGTTAGAGAAGCGTAGAATATGGTAAATCATAAAACCTATGGCATATTAAAATTATGTTGGAAATCTAGTACGGAGCGAGTCAATTTCCTTCACCGCGGGAGAAATCCAGATTCCATGCCACACTTGCTAGGAAATATGATACTTCCATTTCCTGGCTCTTAGCCTGTGTTCAGCTTCGTTGACAGCCACAGGAGGCTTCAGAGCCCTAGTTTAAATGGTAATTACTCTCGGAGGCACTTGATATAAGCGGTCGTTGACTCCGCTAATGAAGGGAGAATAATTAGGGCACGGGAGAAAAAACTAAGGGAAGGAATGTGATGCAGACATTAACCTAGTCTCAAATGACAAGGGCCAACATCTCGTTCCTCTGTAACGCTAGTCAATTTTATTTTCATGTGCTTCAATGATCTAACGCCCCAGAAGGTCATTATAATACGGGATAAATCATTTCAAGTTGTTATGTAAATACCACCCCGCTGAAATTTTAACTCTCGGTCTTCGGAATGTGGTACGCTTTACGCATTGGCTTGAAAAGTTTTACGTGTACTTCGTAGCATGTATCATCAAGGGTCCCTGGTCAGTCATTCCCTTTCATGCCAAGTATATGCAGTAGGAAGCAAGTTGATACGAATAATTTTGATAAAAAGAAGAATACCTATATTATTGCTTAATAAAAGTAAATTAGATAGCAATACCTATTTTTATGTAACAAAGATACTATACGAAATATAGCGATCCTAGGAGAATTCTCTGTCCATTTTAATTTATCTCAACAGATAAAACTGAGTTAGCATTAAAATTCTGTGACTTTCTTTTAGCAAAAGGGATGATTCTTGCATAAACGGGTAATGAAATGTAAGCAGCATTAAGCCTATTGAATGTTTACAGCCATTATCAGTTATGCCATGACATTCCAAATGTCTTAAGGGTGGAGTCCTGATTGAATTATTCCTATCATTTCCGTGAGTGTAATCTTTTTCAAATTATCACCACGCATGCAAATCAGATTATTCTAGAATATACATGTACAATGGCTATATTGGTTACATTGGCAAAAATCATTATTAATCCTGGCCTGGTTGACTTTACTAAATCACTCGTTAAATCTGCGGTTTCAGGATTTTATTTATGTAAATCAATGGTAAATAGAATTAGAAATATTTGTATTATTGACTTATAATTTATTCTTTAGCGACCGCTTTCGTCGCTAAGGTGACATCATCTTGCGATATGAATCTAAGATTATTAACCTCATTTTTCACTGGCCTTAAATTACCAGACGATGTCAACTTAGCGATGGAACCGGTCATAAAAGAATAAATTATGCGTGAAAAACACAAATTTTTCTTATCAAAATCATGTTTCTGGTGAATATTTTTTTACGTAAGCACATTCTACAGATGTATTAGTTTCATTATTTTTTCTTCAGCTCGTTCAGACTCCTAATTGCTATAGTAATCTTGTACGTTTTCATGACCTCCCGTTTTTGACAAATCTCCTTTGAAGTTCTTATCGAGCGGAAATCCCTTCGCCCACGGTGTGATTAAGGCCCGGAGGACGTCGGCTTTCACCGAATTCGACCTGAATCTGTTTTGAAAACCTTAAACTCGCGTTCGCAGTCCTGTATGGCGCCCGCTACCTGCGCCGGAAGTCAATATCCTTCCGGCCTGATTATCTCTTTGTGGGAGCCTTTCACGGCCGCCGCAAACCCGGGTCCTCCTCAAAAGAGATCCACCAGCCGTAATCCCTGCCGAACCCCGCCTCCCCGAGTAATCATTTTTCTCTCCGCCCGGCTCCCCGTGTGCCGATTTCATGCCTCATTTCCTGCAGATGTGCGGCCCTTCCCGCGACCGCCTCCTCCCACTCCCCAGAAAGGAAGTCAGGGGGCTGCACGTCACTTGCACGGCAACCCCCGCCTTACCTCGCCTTGGCAGGGTCCCTGGGAGGTGGAGGAAGTGGTTTTGTGTCAGGGGTAGGGGCGGTCGACGTTGCAAAGGGAACTCCTCCTCAAAGGACGTGAAAAGAGAACACGCACCGCCGAATCATATGCGTGTGTTTGCCCGCACTCGCGCTGATTCAAATGTGGAAACAAAGTGTTCTCACGCAGGGTGCTTGGTTTCGGAACGATGGGGGAGATGCGAGCTGGAACGAAGGCGGATTCCGATGCGAAAAAATTGGTCAATGGCCCTGCTAAGGGCCACCCTCATCCCTCGAAGGGTTAACAAGAAGGACGTTGGTTAAATCCTTAAGCCTTCCGTCAAGGTTTTTTCCCCACAGAATCCTTCTCTGATCCTTTCTTTCTAGTTACCTTTTGTTTTATTTGTACATCGTCAACTCATCTATATCATCGATTTTTTTAAAATGCATTGAAGAAGGTAAAATAAAATCGCCATATTACCAAAAGGGTGCGTGAATGCAATGTATAAGAACTAAACCATACCGCTAAAGTATTTCCATGCTACTTTTATGTTTTGAAGCGTAAAGGAATGGAAAACGGTTACTGTTTTAATAGTAGTGATTATCAGTAGTATTTAGGCCATTTTCTTGTCATGGACAAGATTACATCCGTCTCTTTTCCTCTTAAATAAACCTATGCAGCACAAGGCTACATTACCATAGCTAAAAATAAGGAAAAAAATTGGACTCGTAGATTTTGCACTCGCGAAGCACTTTGCAAATCAGGCTGACCCTGCCTTCGTAAAGCAAACGTCATGTATAGAGATAGTTATAAAATAAGGGAAATGGCTTGTGAACTTGCAGATTAGGAAATGTGGGAAAGGGATTACGCTTAATACAGTTCCGTGATAGATAAAATGAGGTAACAATCACGCCATTAGGATTTATGTTAAAATATCCCATATTAACCCAGTATCCTACCTGAGAATATCCCGTCCATATTTGAAGATAATAATTTTTGCTTGCAGCCTGAAGCCTTCCGCAAAGAATGATGTAGTTGATTTTCTTCCGACATAAATCTATCATATCTTAAGGAGAACATTGCGTTAAAATTGTGTGCTTTCTCGATTATATTTAATAGTTCTAAGACAAATTTTCTTAAAATCAGTGACACTGATGTGTAGTTTTGCATCAATCAAATAATTCAAACAAAAGCTCAAGTGCAAATTAGACCTCAAGATATCATCAGCTCGTTTATTTTTTATATAATTTTAATGAAAAAATCATGTGGATGGCTTTTTTTTATTCAGGTTTTTTCTGCGTTGATTTATTTTTAGGACTACAGTTTCACCGGCTTTCCAAATAGCTTCTTCAGGTCCGAAATAGAAGGTCTTCGAACCCGAAGAAGCTAGCTGGAAAGCCGGCGAAACGGTACTCCTCAAAATGAATCAACGTGGAAGAAACCCGTGTAAAAAATGCCAGCAAATCATCGCAAATGACTCCCTACCAATCTTATTTTTTTAGGTTTTAAACTGATTGGTCATATATAAATTTATAAGTGTTGACTGATTTTTGTGTTGTTTTTCACAGCCGTAATTGTTCAAACCCCGGCGGTAAAAGATTTGAGAATAAAAATCATTAGTAGAATTTCAACTCGTGGGTCTCTGAGATTTAGATTTCCATTTTTTCAAGACAAAACATTTGAATTGCGCGAAAATATTTGAAGCAGGTTCGTTCCAGTTCGCACTATAGGAGGGCGTGGTTTTGGGTGGCCGTGAGCTTAAATTGAGGAATTGTATTCGCTTGCACGTGCAAATGGTCTGCCTTGATTCCCGAGGAGCATTCGTTCGTTTCCCCAATTCGTGTTCGCCTAGGATACGTCCACAACAGCCCCGGGCGACCACTGGCTGCTGACCGCCTCACCCCTTAAACCCCCAGTCTGGCATCCAGCTGCTCTCCTTCAGGGCATTAGTGAGGGTCAGCGGAATGAAGTGCGAGGCCCTGGAGTTCCTGAAATTGGACCCGGCCTCGGTGCAGATCTCTCCCGCATGGTCTCCCGCGATTGTCTTCTTATTGCCATCCGGACCCGCTCACTTACTGCTTCCCTAGAGTACGGCGTCGCTTTCATTTCACCTTCTACCTTTGGTCTCCATCGTGCTCTCCATTCCACCCAAAAGACTTGTTGCACCTTGATCCAAAGAAAAATAAAGCGTTAGTGGAACTAATACTTTAATTCAAGTAACCAAAGTAAAGCCAAAATGACGCTCTCATTTTTTCTCGCATAAAATTTGCGGAAATAATAAAAATTATATTTTATACAATTGGAGATGTATTTTCTCTTTCTCGTCTCTCTCATTTTAATTCCTGTTAAGGTTAATGGCAATTTTGTTTCCTAAAATGTAGTCCAGCAACTTTGAATAGATCAAACGCAATTATTTTTATTCCAAATGTGAAAAAGGTAAAAAGGGTTGAAAGTAGAAAGGATTTAGATTTTATGGTGGAAAGTATCTCCCAGGAAAAAAATACCATCTCAATGCCCTTAACCGAAAAAAATAGTTCTAGGAAAATATTATGAACCACTAATGTCACGTAATATTCTGCAATTTTCCCGAGATTCCTGAAACAATTTTAGTCTATCATAACCTGTTTTTACCTTGATAACCGATTTTCAATATGAACTTCGTCACAGTCTTTCTTGGTGTTCATTGCATGAACAGAAGAACTTATTTTGAGGACAGGATAAAGGGAGAGCACTTAGCGTTGACTTTTTTAACCATTCTTTCTGTACCATCAAAGATTTTCTCTTCCACTGAGAATGTCTTTCATACCTCTCGAAATCCACCCTTCTCCTGTCCCGCGTCTCTTACCTGTATCCCTGTATAGTCTCTCCATTTGAATTATATCAACTTTTCACCACTTTGGCGCATTCGTGATAAAGGAAAAAGAGATCGGAGTTTATGGGCTCTGTGTAGCTAAATTTTCGCCTTTAGCGATGCCTTATTGTATCCCTTATTATCCCAATTAGAACTCGATTCCAATTTATCGCCCGTGGGTAATTAAATCCTTTCCTGATACCCATTGCGACCTGCGCCTCAGAAAAATCCTCTTCGTATTACTTTGAAAATCACATAGAAAGCGTAAAAGGAATAGGAAAGAAAGAAATTGTTCATGTTATGTATTTTTTTGTAATTTGCATACCTGGGCCATAGGAAAATACTGCTAACAATCTTAATATTAATTAACTCATATTAATTGATTTGAAGAGTTAACAAGCTGTAAAATTGTCATACTCCCGAATAGCTCATTCTTGTATTTATCTATTTTTATGGGCAAAATATGATGCAATTTAATACTCTATTGCCGCAAATCGAAATTCGTCTTTCATTTTTTCTTGACATTTTATAAATTAATGTGTAATTGAACTTAAGAGTTCAATTTGCATTGGTGTTGAAATGATATATGTTAAGTGTGGCATTATTTTATACAATTTTCCTTTACTTCTTAAGCATTCTTTCATTGATTTGTTGCATTCCACTACATCACAGTGATCACAAATGCAATAAACGTCTTAGCCGTTTTCATTAACTCTTTGTCTCAAAGGCATTTAACAAGAATTTTTATTACTTGTAATTCGATATATGTATGTAAATTTGTGACACAATGAAAAATAAGTTAAAACTTAGCGTAAAATGGAAATTATATGTTTATAATGCATATTTATTCTCACCTCATCTGTATTTTTAAGTCTATACCGGAAGGCCGGGAGAAAAAGTATAAGGATCTGTTCTGTAGGACGGAGTACTGAACTCCTATTCTCTCCACGAACCGTCAAGTAGGGCCTGGTGGGTTTACCAATAAAAAATACCTTCCACTACCGTGATTCTAACCTCGAAGTGAAATGTTAGTACTCTGACCACTATACCGACCCGACCCCCCTATATCGTGCACAATTATCCGCCATAATGTTTTCATATGCATATGTTTTTAGCCTAAGCTCATGAGGTAAAAAAAATCGAAGTTCTACTTTGCATTCTCAGAAGACCAGGGACGTATTTATGACCTCTGAATTCTAGAATGAGGACCCCAATGTTATAGTCTCGCAATCTGGCAGCTTGGCATAGACTTTTCCTTGAATATTAAGACAATACATTAATAAGTACAAATATCTATCACTATTAATACTCTGCTAGTTGGCGCCAGATTACTTACAACCATATGTAGATGTAGATTTACATTTTCTCTCTCACGAGGCCCCCGGCGCGGGGCCACCGAGTACGCCATATGGTAAATACGCCCCTGCAGAAGACTACTAGTATATAGCGTATATAGTATGAAGTTTCCTAAGCCAACTCCTCAGATGCATCCAGTTGTTTTCATACCTTTCCTTCTCCTATGATGAGTAATTCTTGTCTGCTACAAGGGCCTAATTCATATCGCCTACTGGTCTTCCCCTCTAATATTTGAAATGCCTAGTCTTGTTTCTGCACGAGTATTATAAGTTTTTTTTAATCGGCACGAGATTGAGCCGGAAGGGAGCTCGATGTTTTCCTGGGGAGAGTACTATATAGTGCACGAAATCCAAATACCTATGCAGAGGTGGATTGGATTGCCACGGTCATCACTGGTGCTACGAGCGAAGGACGATATCCTTTCCGAGCCAGATTATTTCGGCGTCAGCTTGGAGATTAATTAAGCGTTGCCGTGGGACGTGGGATAAGTCCCTGCAACCAACCACTGCGGGTGCGTGGGCCATTGTTTACCACTATTCATCCAATCTTCCATTCTTACTTTGCACTTTATTTCTAATGCATCGGAACTCAGCATTCTCGAATGGTGAGGCGTCCGTCCAGGTGCAAAATAGTTTCGCCGGGCTACACATCATCTGCGAGCTCCGTCCGTAATGAAATTTCTTTCGCCCGCGTGAGTTCGGGCCCTCAGTGTGCGGCCTACTTTCTCTGCTGGGGCTTCTGGATCCCGTTCGTGTTTTGTGACCTCATCACGTTCAGAGGACAGAACGTGACGGTGTTAGCGAGTGTCAATAGGCGCCCAGGAGTAACCTGGCAACCGTCGTCGAAGACGGAGCTCGAGCCCGGAGTTAATATGATTCAGCATGAGTTTTTTCCTTAGGAATTGTAATACATCTACTTAATACCCTGCAAGCCACTGAAAGGGTGTGTGGCAGGGGGTGAATATCACCATATATGTGCTACTTACATGCCAATAAGAGCTATAATGCAATTATACCATGGAAATATGTTCGATAGAAGAATCGCTTGCAACTTTATGATTAGTATGTACATAATAATGAAGTGATTACTGATTAAAATTCATTTCTATGTAAATATCTGTATTTTTCATAGCATGAATATGTTACTAATGTTAAAACATATTTCATGCACTATAGATTATTCTAGCAATATTTAACCCCTTATCCCTTCGCTATATTGCCCATTTTGTTCAATTAGCTATCTACATTCTCATTCCGAGCATAATTTGATTTCTATGATTTTCCTTACAGTATAATACAGTCGTCTTGATCATTTGTAAAGTCTATGATGTTTAATTTTCACTATTTGATTTCTTGAGGAATAAGATTTTAATGATGAAGCCACCCGTGTGCCGTTTCAATTGATAGATTCTTAGTTACTCGTTGGCGCTGTATGCTGTCTAACTGTGACTCCACCAGCACTACAACCCCACATCCCGCCCTCGAATCAACCATCGGCGAGTGGCTCAGGGTGAAATACGCCGGGGCGAGTGCCTCTGTGATTCACGGCCGCTCTTCAAGCTGGAGCGCTAGGGAAACGAGAGCGAATGGCCGCTCCACCTTTTTTACATTCAACGCGTAAACTATCCCGCGGTGGGGATGCGGGACCCCGAAAGGATTTTTATGGCACTTCGGATGCGATGGGCAGTAAAGATGGCAATTTTCAGCCCTCGCCAACATCCAGATGAGCGGGATAGGGGAGCAAACGAGGAGAGACTGGTGACCGGGGAAAGGCTGTGATCACTCCGTGCGACTCGCAAAGAACATGGAATGTGCGGCTCTGTTATCGATGAAATGATAAATATAATAGTTATGTGGAATAGTTTATGCATTATGTTTGATCATTAATCACGGTAAAAGGTTTACTACCCAAATTTTCACTTATTTTTCACCAATCAAGTGTCACGTCTGCAGTATTTTGAAATAACATTCGAGCAAAGTTAAGTTACCAACGGTTAGCGGTTACCAACCATCTATAAAGGGGCAGGGGTAATAATTCGAAATTAAGAGGTCGCAGCAGAGGTTTCAATGTTTTCAGTGACAGGTTTTTTTTTTGCATGTTTGAGGAACACACACTGAGGAAAGGAAATGAAATTTGCTCTTTGGAATTGAAAACAGTTATTTAAGTCTGATGAAGAGAGAGCAGAAGAGGTGAAGAACTATTTGGAACCCTTCAAAAATAGAGACGAGCGGTGAAGAATGAGTAAGAGTATAGAGAATATGATGATAGGCGGGTATTTTCCGGCTTCCTCCAATGTAATATTCTATGCAAATGATATGACATGAACAAAAGCATGAACCAAATGATTCTCTACAGTATTTAGTTTTCTTGTATTAAGTTTACATCACTTCCTTGCAAGTACTCGATGATAGTGCTAGATTCAACCTCGTGAAGTACCGGCTAAAAAAGTCTTATTTTGATTGAGAATTGATAATTGATAATATTTTATTGCTCCAGCAAGTTATAATAATACAAAAAATGATACAACATGAATTTTGGAGCTTTAGGTGAACCCTAAGGCTTTTGCCTGTTGTTGGGTTCACCTTCAAATTACACATACAGCAATACTGGCTTACATGCTCATAAAACAAATGTCACCAATTGAACATAAAATAACACTGTTACAAGAAATTACTTATAATATTATGGAAATTTATATATGGACAATACAATTACAGTTACAGGTTGCTTTAAGGCATTACAACAAAGGATAAATATATAGAACAACTACTAGATTACCTCTATATTTATGTATTCTCTCGTGAATAGCCAGATTTTTACTTGCTTCAAAAAAGTTTTGAAGTGTATGGTATCTCGGATACTCTGTGGCAAGCTATTGAAAATTTTTGGCCCCAAGTAAAGGAAGCATCTTTGAATTGGGATGTATTTGGTTTGGGCACAACGTAAGAAATGTTAGTCCTCAGGTTATAAGAGTAAGGCTTATCCAAGACTTTAGGGTTATTTCCACTACGAAGGTAGAATAGCCTGAACACCTTGTACATGTATAAGTGTCTTAAGGGTAGTATCTGCAGGTCCACGAATAATGGGAAAGAGGGTGAACAATGACCTACTCTGGCTTTAATTCGTAAGATTGCTTTTTGAGCTGTTCCTGCCCGTTTGATTGAATTTTTGAAAGCACTCCCCCAGCTTATGATACCATAGTTTATCGTAGAGTAAACAAAGGCATAATAGATCTTGTACATAAAGTTTAAAGTGCACTTATTTCGGAGGAAATATAATTTGGTTTTACAATTTTTCAACTTATTTGAGACATTATTAATATGTTGTTCCCACTTTAATTGATAATCAATCATTACACCTAGGTCTTTGCATTCTTTAACCCGTTCCAGTGTAAAACAGTCACTGCAACTTACGTTGTTACACTTGGAGGAATGGTAAAAAACTTTACAATCAAAGGAGAGACGATTACAATTATTGAAGCATAATGGTACACAAAGAAGAATGCTACACAACTTTACAATCAAAGGAGAGACGATTACAATTATTGAAGCATACAATTTTTGTTTTTTCACTTAATATAAGTTTGTTAGTTACAAACCATTTACTAATTAGATTAAAATCAGATTGCATGTCTTGCTGTACCTCTTCCCAGGTCAGACCTGAATAAGTCACAGCTATGTCATCTGCAAAAGCAGTTAATTTACCTTTTAAATTTAGATTACATAGATCATTAATGTATATTAAGAATAATATAGGACCTAACACTGATCCTTGGGGTACTCCAGCACAAATATTTTCGGAACTACAATGAGTATTGCCAACTTTCACACACTGGGAGCGTGAAGTCAAGTAACTTGAAACCAATTTATAGCGATGCCTCGTATCCCTGCCATCCTTAATTTTTCCAACAAGATCTTATGATTTATTGTGTCGAATGATTTTTTTATATCTATAAAGACAGCGGCTGTTTTTACTGTCGTTAACCGACTGAAAAATTTGGGTCATAAAGTTTTCCAGCGCATGCTCTGTACCTTTACCGACTCCAAAGCCATATTGCAAGTCACTAAAATATTTACTTTTATACAGAAAATTTACAAGTCTTTTCTTAACATGTTTTTCCAGTGTATTAGAAAAAACTGATAGCAAGGAAATCGGCCGGTAATTCTATACATGACGCAGATCACCTTGAAATCTTGATTCTTGAAATCATGCTTCCGAATTCTCCACGAGTGAGTAATTTTAATAGCTGAACATGCTGTTTTGGGTAAAAATATTTATAGAATTTAGGTAGGATAGCGTATTGTTGCAGCCGTAAAAAATAAATTGTATGTGCGCAAAAATATATGAATTATCTCTTGTTAATGATAAATTCTTTTTCCTCCATTGAGATAGTAAACTCTAGCCTTGGCTTACTTTGCCTAATGGCGTGACGCATAGCCCTCTTTTGTGATCTGGAGTTAAGTGGGTAATCAAAAGCTGTAAATTCCTCATTTGCTTTCACTTCGAATTTCCTAATCCAAATGCACATCCGGGAAAGACCGTGTTGCCAATTGCATTGTCGCTATGGCCTATAAAGCTTGCGATCGGTAATGCTCTCTTCCTACATCCATTACGTATTCTGTCGTTGGATGCTATTCCTGCCCGAAAAGGCCGGTTGGATCACGCAATGGTAAATTAAGTGGCAAAATGGTTGGAAATCGCGTAATGACATGCGGCGCCAAAAATAGGGTGTTTGAAGAGCATAGGCGGCGCTCGATTAGACCGTTTAGTTTCCCCTTAATGCACGCTTTCTCCGCAGCTCACCGACTCGAATACTCACCATTTTCCTCTCTTTGCCCTCCAGTACTGCGTCACACCTCCCGATAAGTGTAGGCATCTTTCTAGAACGAAGGCGAAGCGCGAAAGAAAGCGGTTAATGACTTGGGTGGTGCCTATTCAGCCCTTGGTCGAACCGACTAACAGCACTCGATATTCCTTTAATGAAAAACTGCACCTTCCGCCTCATTTGCTGTGACTCCTAGAGATCTATGAAGGTGGAATCGACCTCTCTGCAAGTTCTAAGTCTCATCCGTGAGTTCTAACCCAAATTGCTTGAATAAAGTTTCGCTTATAAGTCATTAGGTTAAAGTGGAAACTCAGTTAAATTAGTTGAACGCGTTGAAGACATTGGCTCTACTGATTGTTCGGCCGAATGAAACGTGGTTGTAGTGAGTGCCATCATATGCTGCTGGTACTAAACTGAGTCACCTCAAGTGGTCGCATTTTGTGAGCCGTTCACTCTGTCAATGGCTTTGAAACTATATGGGCTAATTAGCGTATATCACACTTTGAAAATAAAAAACAATGTACTTCAGATAAACGACCTTTCGGGCATAAAATGGAGCAATTAAAGCGAATGGGAGATTGAAGAGCTCCGTATTTTGGCGATAACGTGATATGATGATTAAGAAGTTTTGACGATGAGTGTAGAGGAGATTCCACAATTTCAGAATAGTCATCGATGGATCCAGCATGGGAAATAGTAGGGGAGATCATCCGATAGAAGTAATGCGTTTCCTAACGCCTCCAGATTGCTCTGAGGACGATGGAGGAGTGTTCCATCGAAACGTCAACAACCTAAAATCTTATTCGGCTTGAAACCCGAGAGTTATTTATTAATATAATTCGCCGAGAAAGAACGAAATCCTATATAATGCTTTTTATTTCCTCATTTGGATATTTATGGTTCTCCATCGTCGATCGTTAGCGCCGAAATGGAGACCCTCTAGCAAGGTTTCAAGTTTTGATACTGCTGTAGCTGGCCATAATATTTTTTTACTTCAATTCTAATAGCAAATAAAATACGTAATATTTTGTACCAATAGTCCAAATAATAGTAATGCCAATAATTTTTTAACTGTCTCTCATTAAGTTTTTACTTTGCACTCGCATTGATAGTAGCTTCCAGGATTCTTATTATCTACTTCTGCAATTTTATGCATATGAATACCTACAATCGTAGGTATAATATTCCTTATCCTTGATATTTCATTAATAACTGCTACTTTTTTCTCTTCTTCGATAGGGTCTTTTGAGTCATTCATGGAAATGCATGCCGCTTCTATCACTCTTAGCTTTTATTTGTTAGACGTCAAGTGAGTGAGTGAATATTATTTGCTGGCTATTTTAAAATTTTTAATGTACAGGGAGTTGCAAATGGTCCGTAGGCAATGTTAATGTGAGTTTAGAACAAATTGTTACATGCCATGCGCAGTTTTCCTTGGAGATAGCGCTTAAAGATCTCATTTGTGTGCTCAAGAAAGCATTTCATTTAATCCTTGAAATCATTGAAGAAGGAAAGGTGCAAGGAAAAAAAGTCCATAAAATGAGGACATTTCAGCAAATAAACCCAGAGTTAAGCTACCTAATCGTAGAAAGTTAGATGAAACACAGTGACGCTAAAACTATTTAGTAGCGTATAATTATGTATTTCCAAATGCCATAATAATAGTCGTACAAAATAGCGTAATAGATTTTAGAAATGTGCAATAATGCCAAAGTATAAATTTTATAAATTCTTTTGCATTTCAAACATGGACAGCAGCATCTGGCGCGGAATCCACTCGTAATGTATACACATGCACCATGTACCATACCCGTTATAGGTACGCTTTTCATGTCAGAGCGCATCATAGTTCAATCAGCTATTTGCGATGGCACTCATTCTTCTTGATGTTATGAATGTGATTCTTCTAATTTGTTAGGGTGACTCTCTCTTTTTTAACGAAAGGCATCAATGGGATGGTCTTATTACTCACAGCTACTCGGTTTATAAATAAAGCACATACATTCTTCCGTCTTTGCAGGAAACTCCAATAACTTTAAGAATTCCAAGCGTTGATTTCCAACCCGTGAAATCAAATGCCTTCTCCAACCTCTCAAGCACAATGAGCGTCAGTTTGTTCTCCATTCTCTTCTCTATGCAGTCTGAGGGCCGATATGTCTTCTCTTGTACCTTTGCTATTCATGAATCGAAGTTGGTCCTCATCCAGAAACTCCTCTGCTCTTCGCTCTATTCTTCTGTGGGTTATCCTTGCCAATATCTTCGATCGCTTGGCGTACCTATATTCCTGAAATTTTCTCTGTTCTCAGCCCTCTGCTATATGTAAATGGGGATGATAATTTTCTTCTCGGAGTTCGGTTGTGTCTCTCCTGTTGAATACATGCCACAGAAGGTAATTCACAGCTGGGTTAATAGGTATCTTTTATTTAGGATTTTAATTATCTAATTTTTTGTTTCCTTTCCTTTAAATTTCCTTTTATCAGTTTCTAATGTTTTCCCATCTCTCTTCCACTGATTTCACAGTCATGTATTCCAAGTGCCTAGTTTCATGGCCATATTCCATATTTTCCTATTATTCCATCTTGACCTTCGCCGATACCACTCCATTCTGTAAAATAATATACATGATAAATTATTCTCGCTCCTGTTTTAATATATCCGTGATACCAACGTTAGCGTTTACCATTTCCCCATATTCGTAGTCGTTCGTAGACGTGTAAACCTTCATACAGCATTGTATGTAGGCATGGTCTCGATCTTCAAAATTAATACACTCTTACTGTACTGCAGGAAACTCTTCACCCATTCCTATACTCTCTCTATGCATTATACCTACTCCAGTATTGCATTCAAAAACTGGTATGATCCTGTAAGTTCCGCTCCATAAGCCTTCTTCTTCGGCCCACTTTATTTCACTGGTTCCTAGTTCATCGATATCCATTTTTCACAGTAGGTACTTCTTCAAGTTCTCCAATATATCCCGCAGATTCGAAGCGACCTCACATTCAATATTGCAACCCTAATTTACTCATCACATTTGACAGATCTACTCTTTTCAGTTATTCCCACCTGGATATCCGAATGGGGGACAATGTTACCTCCAGAATATATTACTCAAGAGGGTTCAACCACGTACGGATAAAGGAAAAGAGTGGAGTGGCTGCGACTCCTCGGGATAAAAATGAGGTGGTTTTCCCTTGCCTTCCACATGGCAGTACCTACTACAGCTGTCAAATATTGCAAAGCCTAATATTTGTCTGATTATCTGTACAAACTGTATTTGTTTGTGTGGCTTGATGAAACCTGTCAAATAATCCTACTAGCAATTACATTCGCTTATTTCTTAATGAATTTTTTCGATTGGAGAAAAAAGTAATTTTATTTTTATAACTTAAATGGCGTGGTGTGGTGTTAAGCCGTGGGGGGTAATTTTTAACAAAAATAGGGCACAAATTATGTACTACTTTAAGAGTGTAGATGGAGTAATAACGTGTTAGTTTAGAAAACTCTTATCAGAGAGTTTATCTGGAAATAATTGTTATACTTAGCCTAAATTTGTTTTTTTCATCGTCTATTAATATTTATTTGTTTCCCGTTTGTTGTATCTACTGTTTCTTTTGTTAATAATGACCTTAAATGTTAATTGAAGGGGTGGGCGGGGGTCTTCTCAATCCCCCTGGTACTTAGACTTCTTTACATCCATTGTGCTAACCACATTTAACCTGCCCGACACTTGCAGATATGGGACAATAGCACAGTGGTGTTGAGGCTTGGAGGAGGGTCACCCATCCAACCTCTGTCCGGGCCCAATTTTGCTTAACTTCGGTGATCTAACGGGACGGGAACCGGTGATTCAACGTGGCTAGTCCTTTGCCCAACAAGGACCTTACTTTGTAAATTAGTTTCGTTACCATGCCCATAGTTAATTTAACTGAATTATAATAATATACAATAGGTAAAATGCCTACATTCCCATTTCTTTTTTACCCCGTAGGTTTCGGAGATTATGGTAAATTAAACCAGTTCGTTATAAAAATGTCCGAAGACTGGGAAATCCAATTGCCAAATTAATGATGGAAAAAGGATGACTCCGAAACCAGTTTTTCGATTGTCTAGGCATTCATCAACGGGGACAGCAAGGTGAAACAGGTCAGAACCTGTCGGAAGCCAAGCGGGGAGTCTAATAGCTACTCCTTCCTCCTTAGGAGTAGCTATTAGACTCCCCGCTTGGCTTCCGAGAGGTTCTGATCAGTTTCACCTTGCTCTCCCCGTTGATGATTGCCTAGACAATCGAAAAACTGGTTTCGGAGTCATCCTTTTTCCATCATTAATTTGGCAATTGGATTTCCCAGTCTTCGGACATTTACATTTTAGTCAAATTAGAAGCTCGCATTATTTCATCTAGTTCGTTATAGGTGAATTGGAGAAGCGTCTCGAGAAATTCCTTTTTGTGTCCGCTCCGCGGTGAGGGAGAGGCGATGAAACTATTCCCCCCTCCTCGCCGTGGCCGGAAAGCCTGTTGCTGACACTTCACTTTCTACCATTACTGAGCTTCGAGGCGTGGCAAATGGGGCGTGGTGGGACGGAGACATTCGAGGGCAGCTGCAGAAAACCTGGAAGACGCAAATGTTTAATGTCGTGAGAGCATCTCATCTTCTGCCAGAAATGGTATCCATGTGCCCGCTTTATGTAAGGCCGAGCCGAAGAAAATTGAGGGCTTATGTGAATGCTCCCTGAATCTGAACTCACTGACGGAAAATTAATGCAACTGGATACGCTGTAATTGTGTTCATTTACTGGTGAAAATAATGAAATACTAGTGGTATAACTTTATGCAAACTGAGGGCATCTTTGTTAACGAAGGAAAAGACCTGTGTCATGATATTTATGCAAAGTGATACGGCAATAATATGTCTACATATATTAAAGAACGCATTATCAATGATTTCCAATTATAAAATTTATAAATTTTCAGCGTTCTTATGGTACTGAAGAAATACATTTATACGGGGGTGAAATACATTTCCAAGAGGGCATTCCCGAAGATGTATAATATTAAGTTTATTATTATCCAACTTAGAAGCTATTTTTTGCAGTAAGAGCGATACCTCCGTTTATAGGCCTTGAAGGTTGTGACATAAATTGGCTGTGCCAGTAATAGTCTGGAGAAAGTAAAAGTACGAGGAGAGGCGTGCTATATGTTGTTGGAGTAGAAAGTTCCAGCATGGATTCGGAGGTGGAAAACACATCTACGGGGAAATTTAGAGGTAAAATAGTCCCTTGGACTGTGATGGAAGCAAGGCTGAAAAGAGGAGTAAATAGTAGCCGTAAATGGCATGCAGCTTAAGTTCTTACATAATTCTAGCACAGGAATTCAGGGAAAAAAGTCAACATGCGATGCTTTTTGCGTTTTGTTCTGTCATTTCCCATTATCTAATAAATCCTTACGAAAATAAAAATAATTGTCTTTGTACAAGTCAATGGATTTTGTGTTCGTGAGCTATGACTCGCTATATATGGTGCTGGATCTGTGTTGTTTCCTTTGTCGGTCCCACAAACCATTCCTATAACTAGGTACGTGCAATGGGTCACAATAAAAACAGAATCTTTGTGATGATATTGTAGACGTTACTTTTTTTGGGATATTAACCAGCGAGAATAAAAATACAAGGACCGAAATAGGATATGGTGATGTGTACATTTGTGAACAATGGGTGCAATTCTCCATATCTGTTTTTTATCAGTTCATTTCGAAGCGGTCAGTTTGTGCGAGTTAGGTCTTCATGCTTTCATTACCTTTTTTATCTCAAGACTTTTTCATTTCTCTGGAAATGGTAGTTCTTATGGCCAGCCAGCAAAAAAGAATCGGCAATCATACGCATGCCAGCACCAAAGACTTTTTCCAGAGTGCGTGGGAATGATGCACGCTTCGAGGGAACGTCGAGCGGATTATAATCCGAGTTTGCATAACGATATTCCGGCGTAATTACGAGCGGGGAAGTCGTTAGGATGGAGTGCAGATGGCACTGCCGTCGGAGGAGAGGCTGCGGAGATACGGTAGCGTGAGAACTACGACAGGGACCATGGGAGATTAGTACGACGGAGTGAGGGAGGGAAAGAAATAGTCCTCTCTGCGGAAGTGGGTCCTGGAGAATGCATTCCTCTGTTTGCGTGGAATGCAAAGTGCGTGCTTACCAGTCAGTAGGACTATCAGTACTCACTACCTACTCCAAAGGGCCTCTAAGTCAATTACGGGAGTTGAATTGTAATCAGAGGATAAATTAGTATCTAGCAATTATCGTCTAAAAGACTACAAACTTTTAATGTTCATGCAAACTTATTTTTAATTTTTCTCCCTCTTAATTTCATTTTTGCATTGAAATAGTTTCCAGAGGTAAGGAAAACCTCAAAATCACGCCTAACTTGTTTTTCAGATGAAATTTATGTGAATTATGTAAAAAATAATTGAAAAGGCTGAATTTCTTAGAATATGGTAATATACACTCAAGAAATACTCTTTATATTAATTAAAATATATAAGAAGGTGTGAAGACAAGATTACTTCAATACCTTTCATGGTATTATTTTCCTTTCACCGATCACCAAATGTTTCCGATGCTTGAGCATTAGTTTAGCTACTGAACCAAAAGTTGATGATGAATGCTTTATAGTAACACTGTGAAAGATTTGGCATGAAGGTGTATTATGATGAGACGAAGTAAATGCGACTCAAGAAAAATTTGAATTAAATAATATTATGAAATAAGTTTGAGGAGGTGGAATATTTCTCATACTTGAGTAGAATTTGAGAAGAAAATTGCTGTCGTATTGATTACACTAGTGCAAAATAATTGTCGCTCAAGGTAAAATTTGTAGAAAGGAGATAATTGGTGAGGGGGGAACGGAGTGGGGGCGTAAAAGAAAGATAATGAAAACATGGTATCCCTACTTTTCAGAAACTTTCTGTGCCAGTTGAAAGCGAGCGTGATTTGGGGACAGAAGTTTTAAGGAGATTGAGGAAGGCATGTTTGATGAGAGTCTGGGGTGGAAATCAAATCTTTGGGGAAATCAATGACGGGGGAATAGTTGACTGAGTGGATGTAAAGAGGTAAGGGGATAATTAATAGATGGACTGATTGGTGTACACTGTACAAGCATAAAGTATTCTAAGACTGTACTGAAGTGGAGGAGAAGATAAGTAGAATTGAAGAGAAACTTGTCTTGAGGAAAAGGGATTAGCGATGAGTATAACTCGACGTTTATTGGTCATAAAACCGAAAGCAGGGACTGTACAATAATGGCAGAAGGTAGTACCTAGCAATGACCCGCGTGTCCTAAAAGCAGCTCTTCCCACGGCCTATGTTTGAACAACCAGTCCTGATGTTTGGCCAAATCCCACTCAAAGTTTTATATATTCTGTTTTCCTTTCGTCACTGAGACTTAATTTCCTAGAGTTGACTCAAGTATTGATACCTTGATGATGAGGGTGAATTTTTTAGTCATAATTATGCATTATTCATGATTATGATACTTGACTGAGGGAAACTATATTCAACGCAATAAAAACGATTTAGCTTGTAGATCTTGCATTTTTCTGTGATAATTATTATACTGTTATACAGCTATGAAACATTAACTCACGTGTAGCCGTTATCAAAGTAATTGGAAATTTCCGCGTTGGTTTCTGAAAAATTATCTTTGGAAAATAAACCATTTGGTCGAACAAGAAAATTTTTGGGATATTTTTCCCAGCACAACTACAGATGCGTTTGTATGATTCGTTATTTTGAACGTTTATACTTTTAAAAATAAATCACTAATGATTTGACCAACTTAACTGTGGATGACGAATTGACAGCGAAGTGCAAAAATATTGGTAGTTTAACTAAATAAATAAAAACAAAAAATAAATCACTTATAATTTAACCAACTTAAAACTAGATGACGAATTGACAGCAAAGTGGAAAAAATATTGATAGTTAAATTCATTAGTTTGGCTTTGCGCTGCAGCTTACATACTGCAGTCGCCGTTGGAGAGATTCATCTTATAATATCTACATATTTGACTAAATAGGATGTTTATAATATCCATTTAGTTCAATAAGAGGACATTTATAATGAGTGGAATTTCTCATTGTGATTTTGAATTCACACCGCCGCTCGAGGAAGTCTCTTCCAACTCGTCCCAGCAACGGGATAGAAGTCCACCGTCTATTCACGACTTGTCCGACGCCTCGCAGCAAGGGGAGCTTCTGTTCTAGCCTCGACCGTACCGAAGGAGGTTAAGACGTTCGGCGACGCACTTGGGAGAACTTTCCGGAAAGCCTGGCCAAAACCCCAAAAATAAAAATTGAGTTTTGAAGGATTTTTGACCACTTCAACCGTAGGCTGCATAACCTGGGATTCTAATGGTATGGTTCCTGTCTTCCGGTTGGGTTCCACTGTTGTCAACAGAAGTCTCTTCAGAGAGTTTCTTCTACAACACCCGTTTGCGGAAAAGCGATGGAAGAGTTCAAATGACAGTCAAGTAAAAACTGGGCACCAGAGATATTTAAGTGCTATGTATTTATTCAATGGTTGAAGTTTAGCGGAGTGAAATTCCATTGCTACAGCTCACATTAATTGTTAGCTATATGGGCCTTCTGAACTTATGCTGCTGGCTTCCAGGAATGAAATGGTAAGGGAGTAGAGAAGCAGAAAAAAGGAAAGTTGCATGAGATAAGTGAAGAAATCAGAAGGAATTGCTTAGCCTGATAGTAGGCCCATTGATAGTTTCCCCCTGCCACACACCTTTATGGTGGCTTGCAGGGTATTATGTAGATGTAGGCAAGAGAAGCTTTTTTCTGAAACACTAATGACAGAAACACAACCAGTAAAAGCTAATGGGATACATATTTAGAAAATTTGAATATTTTATAATACCTTTGTATTCATAAGTATTGTTTCACATTTTAAATTAATTATTAACGAGTGTCATTTTTGTGGGAATATATCCTTGATTTGCTTGAGATATTATGTTTTAAACTAATTTTTAATAATATTTAAAAAGATATTATGCATGTATTCCTTATTGAGGCTTCCGCGGAGTGTCTGGTTTGAGGATCCATTCCTTTCGGGATTTCTTCCGCGTGTGTCCATTCTGGGGTGACAACAGTTTCGCCAACGTTTCAATTCGCGTCTTCAGGTCTGAAGTGTTTCATAGCAGATTTTTACCGTCTAATATACCATTTACTTCTGCGCTCTGGTGTTCAAGTGGGCCCATTTTCATTGTCCGTTTGACTAGTTTTTTCAATTAGGCGCATCCAAGTATGGAAGAGCTTATAGCCATCTTCTCTGTTAAAATTGTTGTGGTTTTTGGCCGTTTCGATTGCCTCGCGTATGAGCCTTGGGAAATAGCGTTTTTCAGTCTTGATCAGCTTGGCTCCGTCAAAATTGATGTTGTGTGCCGGGCCTTCCCAAAATTTCTCCATGATGGATGAGAGGCACGGTTGTCTGTTGTTTGTCGCTCTTTTATGTTCTAGAATATGGGTCTTTAAGGCTCTCGAGGTTTGCCTAATGTAGGCCTTCCCACAATCGCATCGGACCTCGTATATGCCGCTCTGTTCTTCTATCGGCGTAAAGTCTTTACCTCTGCACAAAATGTCCCTTGTCTTAGTGACGCAGGTGTATCTGGTCAGGACGTTATGTTTGGCTAGAGCCCTGGATATTTTTTCCGTGGTTCCGCCAACGTATGGTATCACGGCGAAAGTGGCATCATTCTTATATGTATGATATTATGTATGCATTTTAATATTTATTTCAGAAAATGTTCAGCATTTAACATGTAATGTGAAATGTATAAAATCCAATTGTTTGTAAACAAAGTTTGAAATAACCCTAAGTTCTTATAATAAGTGCTATTTTAATGTAAGTTTCAAGCTAAATTTTGATTAATCATAAATTAATTGTGAATCATTTTATGCATTATCATGCTATTTGCTCATAAGGTGACAATTTTTCGAGTCTAGCGGCATTCAAGAGCTTACGCTTATTTTGGAGTCGGATTGCCTGTCAAAATCTGTTTCATATATATTTACGTGTAGGCCAATTTTTCTAGAGGATCCGATTCCAAGAGGGTCTCTGTTTGTGGAGAAATGCCAGGAGTAGCGTTTAAAGCACACGAGAGGCAGCGACTTACTGCGCCCGCCTGGTGCTCAGTAGCGCCAGATCCACCCATTCACAGCACCACTCTCTCCTCCCATCGCTGTGGATGTGGGTGAGTGGCAGTGTACGTCGTTGACCGGGGTGAACTGGCCATTTGATGGAAGATTGGGCGCCCACCGCGGCTGACTGGTTCATTTCGTCGAATATCGCCTGAATGTTGCTGCCTGTTGATAACACGTTGTGGAATCCAGATAGCAATAAGTGTCGCTTGATAATATAAGTCCAACGGTAGTGGTTAGGATATTTTCCTATCACCGGGAGGGCCCGGGTTTGAATCACGGCAGTGGAAGGTATTTCGCATTGGTAAATAGGCCCATACTGCATGTTTTGTGGAGAGCATTCGAATGCAGTACACCGTCCGTCGGATGAGACGTTGAACTGTGGTCACCTTGGCATCTTATGCAGGCTAATGCCGACGCCGGGGTTTCCCTCCACCCTTCTATCTTACCTTTCTATTTCTATCCTTATACCTTTCCTCCCGGTCTGAAGTGCCTATTAGTAATGGCACAGACTTGAAACCCAAGCTGAGATAAGAAGTCCAATAAGGCTATTGGGAGTATATGGGAGGGAGTATTACTGGCGTTCAACCATTACGGTCCATGTTCGTCCTTGGCATCTATTTCGCCTTTTCTGGTCACACTTACCAAGAACCATTTTCACAAATCCTACTTGACTGTAGACCAATTATTTCCCAAGCATGTCTCTCCTCGGCATGTCTCTTTTGTTTGGACAGGGGAGACAGTCGTGAAGTCAGTGATAAATATGGGTATTGGGCATCTAATATAAAATATTGTGGAATACGATCTATGAATTCAATATTGGATTTTAGTACGGTGTGGATTCGGCGCGCATATAGCGTGCCGCTACATTGGATTCGCGATCGAATTCGATATGCGACGTATGTGCGATGCAAATTTGATCGAACCAATCGTCATCGATTATAAGATTGGTTTGGCGCAGCCCACCTCACGACATTTTCTTCGTAGCCTACTTTTTCATTGTAGGATCTTTTTTCTCTCCACCATTCTTCATTGCTTCCTGACTATTCGTTTCATCCGTGATATTCCTCTGTTATCATTTGTCTTACATCTACACGATACCCTGCAAGCCACCGCGAGGGTGTGTGGCAGGGGTGAAGATCACCAAGCATGCACTACCGACATGCAAACAAGCAACTATAGGGACTCATGCAACTATGTTGTTAGTATCTATAGTATTTAAGGGATTAATACATGCATCAGGCACTACAGACTGCTCTAAAATATTTCCCCTACCTATCTCTTTGCTATGCTGCCTATTCTGCTATCTCTTTATCTGTTATATGTTATCTTGTTATCTGTTATATGTCTTATCTTTTCCCTTGTTGGTACACGTTTCATGGATTCTATCACGATTAAGAAATATCTGTCGATGTTGGTTGCACACGTCGAGGCAATATTCAAATCCCAATGTCGCACGGCACCGTCCATCCGCGTGTGGAGTTGAATTCTCACTTCTTGCGTGCGTGATCCCCATTGCGTTCATGTCCGAAAGGCGTCAAGGGGAGAGGGGGAGGGGTCGGAGGTCACCGCGGCGCGGGGCAGCCGCTGGTCCTCCCTTTGATCTTTTGATGTCGGGAACTAATTTCGCACCGTGCCCTATACGTTTTCGGTCTCCTTTAATGAAAAGAGGGGAAGGAAGGATTCGTGTCGCCATTAAAGTTTTTAATTACCGTCCTCAAAAGGGCGGCGTAATAATTCTTCACCTTTTTTTTGGGGACGCGTGGTCCAGGATTATAACACGGTCATAATACACTTTGGACGCTAATAGTGAAAAGTGTGGACGTTAATAAGAAGGAAGCCTTTATTCTGCTTTTTTATTCCCCCTTTTTCGTGTGCTATGAATGAACTGCTGGCCATATGGCATTACATTTTAAAAATGCTGATGGTCCAGATTATGTAACTTTTGTTGTGAACCCGAAATTGTGAGAAGAGGCAACAAGGCAAAAAACTGAATTGCTACCTGGGTAGTGGATAGCTTTGAACAGGAGTCCTCATATCCCCTATTATCTTCTTTTATATTTACATAAAATTATTGCATCTAAGGATTTCATATTCAACGATTGAGCTATAAGTAATTTGAAAAAAGCATAACGTTTTTGAGGTGCAGTGCGTCTTACTTTCATTATTACGTACTTCGACGATTGGTGATAAGTCTGCATTCTCTTTAAGGTTCTGTTGAGACTGAAAAATATTATGCGTTAAATTTGATGCCGAACGTGAATAAGCAGTTGAATACTAGAAATGATTTTAGTTAGCGTTGTGCTTAGTTTTTTCTCAATAAATTCGGATTGCTCCGGGGTCTAATGTAATTTTGGTAATTGATACTCGTAGTGAAAATGGTGTGGTTCCGTCCCTGCGCTCACGGCTAGGGTAAGACAGACTCGTTGTTGTCCGGTTTTCCAACATGGCCTCGATGACTGCCAGGTGAATAAATCCCTTGCATGTTAATATCAAGATCGCGGGTTTGTATTCCGCCCAATTAAGATTTTCACGGCCCAGGGCAATGGTGTTTCTGATGTGATGGAGGACTTTGTAGGCCTAATTTTGCTCGATCAAAAAATGTATGATTTAATTTATTATTATCATAGTCCACCCACTTGTCCTCTGACGTGGTGACTGAAAATCTTAGGCTTCACCTATATGCCAATATGTTTGATGTTGGCGAAGGCTTCGGGCACTATGGGATTATAATCTTACATTTGGAATTAGCGTCATGGTGGAAGAATATTATGACATGAAACTGTATGCCAGAAGCTGCCAAAAGCAAATAATCTGCCCTTTTTGATATTTATTGTCAAAAAACACACGTGAAAGCTTATTATGTCTGGAGGCAAAAGAAGCCGCGAAACCCTCGTTGAAAAAATTCTTACTTCTTCCCTGATCCTGAAAATGAGTAAACCATGAGCAATTGTATCGTGAGCTTCTTTTTTCATTGCTCGAATTCACTTCGATTGAACTTTCTCTATTTTTTCCCTGGTAATTGGATTGAGGATGTAGATCAAACACTTCCCTAGCCCTTCCGCTGCCATGGGTGTGTATACAGGCCCAGAATTTTACGTGCCCACCGTGCTGTGGGCATCTATACACGCTCAGGGAGTGTTCGCTTTGCTGCTGGCGTCGTGTTTAGTTTCCGATTGTTTTGATGAGCTCTTTTGATTTCCACATCATTTATAGAGGTCTTTTTCACCGTCACATGATTCCTGTTCGTGTTTTTCGGTATTTTTCCAATTCATCTGGACTTGCTGGCCTTAGGAGTTTCTCATGTCACTTCTATTTCTTATCTATCGGTCTCGGAGTGTCCCATTATCGCATCTTGTCAAATCGGGCATCTCTATCTCACTTATCTTTCTGATTGTGCTTCCTAAGGATCATATAACCCGCAGTTGCTTGATGGTTTGTTCATCTAAAGCTTTTTTCACCGTCATTTTTTCTCGATGCGTCTTTTAACCCTATGCTTTTTCGACGGTACTTGACTCTGAGAGTTAATTTTTCTCCAGTAATTTATGTGAATTGTTTTTTCTTCGTTAGGAATTAATGCCTGCTTTTTATAATTCAAGAAATTACAAGAAACAGAATACTGGAATATATCCGATGCTTTGACATTGCCTTAGACAGTTTTTGGTAGCTCATCATAGAAGCTATTGAATTATTTTCTACTGTGAAACTGTGAAAACTGTGAACAACGTGTGCAATGCAATTCTAATGCTAAACTACACCGATTTCAAGGAGGCTCATTCCATACGCTTTTGGTCTACATCTCGCAGGAACCACTCATAAATCGAAATGATCAGAAACTTGTTATCTTAGGTATCCATTGCACAAGAACACGCTAAAGATGATTGATTAATTTTGCCCAATAATTATTATATATTTTGATACTTATGAGGTAGGTTTTTGTCATTTTAAGAGTCCATTGCTTTGTATCTTCGCCATCGGTCAGGGACTTATTGTACTTCAGAGCAGAATTAAGAATGAAAAAGTGAAGATACGAAATCGGGGCATACGCGCTGGTCAACAGAGAGTGACTATTAAAGCTAAACACTTTTTCCCTTATCTGAAGCACATTTGAAGTTTTAATCACATTCGGAAGGCATTAAGTGGTTAACGTTAATTTCATTCTATGTACGTTCTTTAAATCAGGTTTTTTTTTTTAAATAGAATGACTTATTTAGAGTGTAATTTGCGATAATTTTGCCATAATTGATAGAAAAAATCACTATACTATTTAAATAAAACACAGCTCAATGAAATTTAAACGTATTCTAATGTTTGTCCACTTTGTCTCTCCTAGTTTTTATGCTCTAAATCACCACCTCAAAATTGCTCCTTTCTTGCTCATACTAAATTTTCAAGTTCCTCACTCTCACCATAAAATATTTAGATGCTTAAAATTTTTTCTTCTATGCCAATTCTAATGGAAACTTTCGTGGACGTCATAACCTTCTGAAGAACCTTGTATTTTGCTCGTAGCGTTCATTTTTCCGTCCCTGCACTGACTCAGGTTGGATGATTTGTATATTGATAGGCTGTTATTAGCCGTGCACATCATTTCACCTATCTTATTTTGCTAAAATATCGCTTCTTAATGAAAGTATGAAATCGAATGTAGTGAAAAAATCAGGTGTGTGCGTGTGTGTATTGATGTCATCGATTCAGGGACCGATGCCTGTTTCGGAACGATATTACGGCACAGATGGTTTTGAATGGCGGCGATACTCGGCCATGCCGCACCGCCCTCGGCATCCATGGGGAAGCCGCACCTTCGGAATGGAATATTCGCGGTCACTGCCCTTCCAACCGCACCTCGCTCCACACTCGACTCACGAGTGAAATCGACCTCGCGAGCGGATGGGCATCCCAGTCTACCCCCTCCACCCGCTCGCGTTCCAGAGGACCCAAATCTCTTTTTTTTTACCTCTCCATCGGCGGGGATAATTGTTTCCTCCACGAGCCTCCCGCGGAAGTCCATTCCTCCTCGAGCAGAAGTCCAAGACACATGCGGGAAATATGCGGCCAAGCCGAAGGAAACATCTACATCTACACGATACCCTGCAAGCCACCGCGAGGGTGTGTGGAAGGGGGTGAATATCACCAAGCATGCACTACCGACATGCTAACAAGCAATTATAGGATCACATGCAACTATATTGTTAGTATCTATAGTATTTAAGGGATTAATACATGCATCCTGCACTACAGACCACTCTAAAATATTTCCCCTACCTATCCCTTTGCTATGCTGCCTATTCTGTTCTTTTATTGCACGCAAAAATAATGCCATTTTGATTCTATCAGTACGACAATCTATCTCTCTAATCCTATTTATCTGGTCGAATCTAGCATAATACGCTGGTGTTTTTAATATGTGCTTAACATCTTCAGTAAAGCTATCCAATTGAAATTTCTCTAATAGATTTAATACGTACCTAAACCTACGCTCTGATAATGATTCCCACCCTAATTCTTGTATTAATTCTGAATCACTACTCAACCTATCGTAACACCTTTTAACAAACCTAGCTTCTCTACGCTGCACACTGTCTAGTTCTCTGATAAAACCTAATTCATTCGGGTCCCATACACTGGCTGCATACCCAAGGTGGGGCCTAACTAGTGAAAACAAACATCGCTCTTTTGTCTTCTCATCACATTTCCCTAGTACACTTTTTATAAATCCTAGCTTTCTCTCGCTTGGCCTAGGTCTAAGGAAAGCTAGGATTTATCAAAAGAGTACTAGGGAAATGTGACGAAAAAAAAAGAGCTATGTTACTTTTCACTAGTCAGGCCCCACATAAAATATTCAGCCAGAGTATGGGATCCAAACGAATTAGGTGTGATCAGAGAACTAGACGGGGTGCGGGGTAGAGTACCTAGCTTTCTTAAAAGTTGTTACAATAGGCTAACATGATAGAAGAAATAGGTTGGGAATCATTATCAGATAGTAGGTTAAAGTACAGATTAAATCCCTTGCAGAAATTTAAAACGCATAGGTTTACCGAAGATGATAGTTACATATTGATAATCCCTGCGTATGATGCTAGATTTAACCAGGTAATAAGATTAGAAAAATAGATTGTCATACCGATAGATTTAAAATTTCATTTTACCCGCATACCATTAGAAAGCATAATAGGCACCACTGCAAAGGGGTGGGTGGGTTAAATATTGTTAGAGTGGTCTGCAGTGGTAGCTCTTAAATGCATGGTCGCATGCCTTGGTAGCTCTTAGATACATGTAAATGGTGCATGTTTGGTGATCTTCACCCCCTGCCACATACCCTTCCGGTGGCTCGCAGGGTATCACGTAGATTTAGATAGGTGTAGATTTACGGGGAATGGGAGCATTGGGTAGACGGGGAATTGAAATATGTACTTCGAGTATTATTTCTGAAATCTACAATTTACCTTCTTCTTTCGTGGGAATTTTTGCCGCTTAATTCTCGGAAATCCATCTCCATTGTTTATACCTATCCAGTGCAAAGCAACGTAAGTTTCTTCGGAAAATCTCTCTTGTCTCTACTGAAACTTAAAATCGTCAACAATATCAAGGATGTGCCTCCAGGTAGATCGGATTTGAGGTGCGAAATATGTATATACCCTTGCAAGTATGTATACCCTTGCAAATTTGGCATGATGATATGCTCTAGCTGGCTGAGAAAACCTTAACTTCTTAGTATCAGGCATATCATTCGAATGAAAACTAGTGTTTCGACGAACGATGAACAGTGTGTTTTTGATCTTCAAATGGAAGTGACGTAAATAATATTATTAATACACTTGATATGCAATATAGTACTACGCATTGCCGAAATATGGATAAAAGAAAAAAGAAATCGAACACCAATGTTTTGTTGACTTTTTTTGCCGTTCTATTAAATTAAATAGTTGACCATTGTGGGCACTATGGAATTTCAGGTGTGGTGTCTGTTAGACTGGACTGGAAACTCCCAAGTTGGACTGTAATTATTATTTTAGCTCATTCCATTTCGTCTGGTTATCTCCTGCGGACCAGATTCATAATGTAAAACAGATGTCAGGCGGTGGTGAGAAAATGTGACCCATCACTTCAGCTCACACTGCTTTACTAGCAAGTGGATCCTGGCTTCCTGTAAGAAGCCCGAAATCAGTTTCATCAGTATTGAGGCATTTTTCCATTAATCAGTTTTTGCATTTCTTCTCCCTCAGGTTTTATAGAATTTTAATATTCTAGGTCATTCTTTACCCTGATATTACAGAATAAACTACCATATTATAAAATTTCGCCTGCTTGAATTGTGTTTTTGCAAATGTTAATTCATTTTCCGCGGTCCAAATGTTAATGAAGTCTGATGAAAAGTATTGAAGTATTTCTACCTTCAAACAATGTACCTATAGTGAGAAAAATAAACGTCATCGACTCTCAAGATATTCGGTTATCTCAATGGTGATATGTAACTATTACGTTCAGTGGAGTTTCACGGGTAAGGATCTTTGTTTATGGACCACTTCTACTCTTTCAATATTGCCTAAAGCTTTTATTATTTAATTTCCATATTTAGTTCAGAGTGTCTCTTATCTCAATTCACGTCGTTTAGTTCTCCTATCCTCTCTCTCTTCTCAAATTATTCTACTCTATTATAACCGCATCCAATAAGCGACGCATTTATTAGCACGGTCCAATCATCAACTCTTCCTCCTCCTAATTTCCTCCGGTAGCGTGTATGGCCAATTCCACCGAATCACTCCTGATATTTACCCATTTCTCCGGTAACAGTCTCTCATTTCCAACCATACTCTTTTGTCTGTCTTTCCGTCCATACCGCGTTCTCCATTTTCTGTGATTACTACACCTCGAATTACAAATGCATAGCAGAGGACGCGGATGAGTCCTCTTTTGCTTCGTCTGGCGGAGTCAAGGAAGCACTATCCAGCTATTTAATCTCGGCTCAAGACCCAAAAAAGAAGAAAGACGTAATTTCAAAAAGCGCGGAAAATTTTCTCCATGGACTTTTTCCGCTGCAAACAAATTGCTCGCTCTCAACCTTTAACCGCGACCGCGTTCCGAGTTCCCGAAGCGGGACTCCGGTGGGCACGTCGTCCCACGCAACGTGCCTCGCCGTCCGACGGGAGATGCCCTGAGAAGGGTCGGGAATCCGTCCCCGACACTCCTAGCACTCTGGTGCGACCTACTGCCTTACTTTTCTCCCGTAGCGTTGAGTACCGATAAGCCCTCTTGTTCCAGCATATTTGGTGGGTTGGGTGGCTAGAGGATTGGATTCCAAGGTCCCGGGTTCGAATCCCGCCGGCTATGACAGACGTCCGACTCCACCTTCTCGGGGTTTTTCTCTTTCTTTTTCCGGTCCACCCACCCACTCCCCCCACCTTATTTTGACCATTTTTCCGCCAGTAATCCCTTCACCAACCCCTGCTGTTTATCCTTACTCCTTTCCCAGTTTCCCTTTCGGGGACTTCCCACACACCTCCTCCTTGCCTCGCTAACTGCCGCCTCGTATCCCTTTCTTTTGACACGCGTCCCTTCATTCACCAACCCCCCCCCCCCCTTTTCCATACTTCCTTGGTTTTTCCGTCTCTCACTGTTTCCCCCAACCGTACCTTTGCCCCCCCCCCCCCCTTCCCTCTGCCTCTTACTTCCCCCCCCCCCCTTCTAATATGTATAAATATGATGTTAACATGTATGTTGGTGTCTTGTACCAGATGATGGCTCTGTGAGCCGAAACGCGTCGTACGCAGCAATAAATTAGTCGTGTTTCATTAAACTACCAGTCGCCACTGGGTGGATGAAATGGGGATTAAGTGCAGTCATCCGTCCGTTAAATTGGACGTAGAAATATTGACCCCTTTGCGCCTTTCTTGCTTAGTAGGCTAGTGCCGACACCGAGTTTCCCTCCAAACTTCCTCCGTACCCAAATCAAGTTCCTACTTTAATTTTTAACTCTTCCCCATTAATCCACGCATCCAAAATGGCGTAAAGAACATTTCAGGCTATCGGTCACATCTCACAAAATTGTTCGACAAGGATCAGAGCGAGAAGTACGCATTGAAACTATGGCTTGAGGTGCCGCTCGGTGGAATACACTGAACCTTCACAAACTTTTATATGCATCATCACTGCCAGAAGATGATACTCAGTGTCGAAACCGGTCGTGATCAAATTTCTCGAATAAGCAATTTTCTCCCTTTTTTTCTGAATCATAATTGAATGAAAATTACTCCAAGGAAATCACATGTGGCTCTATCATCTGAGGGCCAGAGTGGTGTACTGGGATCAGAGAGGATAAACTACAACTAATGGAGCAATTTAGCAATATAGTAGGCTTTTCCAATGCAACCGGGCCTAATAGCAAGAATATGGCGAGGAATTTCACTGTATGTAGATGGGTTGTGTAATATTGGAAATGATTTGGGTTGTGTTGGTGAAGAGAATAGAATATTTTCCTCTCATCAAGAGGGCTTGGGTCCAATTCCAGACAGTGAAAGATATTTTTCGCCGGTAAACCGACCCCTGCATGAGTGTTTTGTGGTGAACAATCTCGTATAGTATTCCGCATGTTTTCTTCACTTTTGTATGAAAAAAATTGAAGCGTTAGTAATGCATATAAAACCATGAATGATGCTTCAGCACAGGTTCTCCTTAGAGGTAACCCTGCTTTCTTTTTTTTTTATTGTAATCAATTCAGAATTTTTGCATGCTTGTTGAAAGCAATAAATTTACTTTATGCCGGATGGGGCGTTAAACCTTGGTCCCCTTGGCGCCCATTGTTAATAACAGGCTAATACCAACGCCGGGTTTCTCTCCACGCTTCCTTCTTTCCCTTCAATTCCCATCCTTATACCTTTCCTTCCGGTCTGAAAAGCCTGTAAGTGCAAGTACAAACCTTAAAACACAGCTGAGATTCCAAGGAAAAGGGACTGCCATGAAATGTCATTCCTTCATTGCCTTCATTGTCACCCGCAGATAAGCATGCCAATGCCTCCTCCAGCACATTCTAACTTCCTTGATTGGAATCTACTGCGTAAGAAACGGTGGCTTGACTACCCTGCGTTGCATGCTGTTTCCCCTGAAGGTCTATGGCACGAGACACATCTGTTTACCGAGAATGCGACGGGAAATCATATAGATTCGATTTCATATTCGCCACGAATGATGTCAATTGTTGTACTGCTTGCTAGGCAAAGCCGCTTAGGGTGGAGCTATTGCTCCGCGGTAAAATACGATAAATTCTAGCTGCAGCGAATTTGTTGTCATTTTAGTACTTTGATGCTACTCCAGGCTCTAAACACTTATTTTGAAGTAAAGTTTAATGAACTGATGGGTTTTCGATTGTAAACTTTTTATAAAATTTGACAGTACTGCCCTACTAGCACTCGTTACTTAGGAAATGGCGTCATCTTCATTTTGTGTCATTTATTCATTTTTTTATTAACATTACTCTAAGTGGAATTAGCGAATTAATTTTCCATTCATCCTCCCTCTTTCGATTCCTTCTTTTTATCGGTGGATTCCGCAAAACTAAGGCTGACGTTTTTTCCTCAAATTTGTTCTTCTGTGACGCGATGATAGTCAGTACCTATTGCGGATGTAGACTAGAGTTGCAGAGTGAGAAGACGATAAGAAACCGCAAGTTACACTGCTGGACATATCTGCGCAATACCCTGCAAGCCACCGCTAGGGTGTGTGGCAGAGGGTGAAGATCACCAAGCATGCACTATGACATGAAGACAAGCTACTATATGGAAACGTGCTAGATAGTAGGGTCACAAGCAGCTAGATTGTTAGTATCTACATAGCAATAAAGGGATTATTGGTTGTTAATACGTGCATCATGCACTACATACTACCCTAACAACATTCACCTACGTATCCCTCTGCTATAGCACCTATTGTGCTCTCTTATGGTACGCGGGAAAAATATTTGAATCTATCCGTACGACAATCTATTTTTCTTATCTTGCTAATCTGTGGTATTTATTAAAAAATATTGTTCACAATTTCCATCGAGGAATCAAAGAAAAACTCTAATTGTAGCTTATGACGGAGAGTTTAATTTGCTAACTGTCCTCATTGGTCATGCTTGTCGTAAAAACTAAATAAAGTAAAATAATTCCTTTTTTCAACCCAAAGGCGCACCAACTGTTGTTATTGCGCGCTACAGGCTCTTTTTATGAAGTCAACAATGTCTTGCTGTGCACTGAACGTTGCACTGGGCGGGCCGTTACATTCGAGTGAAAGCAATAAATGGTGCCCGAAGGAGTCGATAAAGAAGTTTTATAAATCCTGAGTCGCTGCCGAAGCGAGCAAACGACGCTTCTGTATTCTTTTATGAGCACAGCCTTAGAGCTTTTTACCGCCCTAAATCCCCTTATTCCTCCGAAACAAAATCCTTGTGAAAACTAATCATGAACAATAAAAAACCGATGTAACAGGTAATTAAATCCTGCAATCAATTTAACCAGAAAATGTTAGTGGTAAACGATGTTTTGGCCTATATACATGTATGATATATGATTCACTCACTCAGTGATTCAACCCGGAGTTTGGTCTTTGATAGGTGAGAGTAGAGCTCACCCCATACTAAGCCAATGGCGTGTTAAATTCACATATTCAGGTTAGGGGGGCCAGTTCTTTTCCCTGAGCCACCTGCAATTTCCTACGAAGTTCTAACACGCAGAAAATCAAATCGCAAATCAAAGATATATGATTAGAAGAAATAGTATTTCTGATACCTCCAAGAACTGCCAGTTTTACCGTTATAAACTCAAAATAATATCAGTGTTTGGTGTACGCTCTCAGTTTTGAGGCGTTTCATTCCCTGGATAATATTTTCCTCAAAATATGCTTCGAAAACGAGAAATTTCAGGTGGAATTTTTCCTTTAAATATATTTACGCAAGACCTCGGCCTATATATCAGATATATTGTCTGCATTAATGTAAAGTTTTGAACGTTATTTGAACTAAAATTTACTATTTAAAGAAATACCAGCCGAGTTTCATTAAATGTCAGCTCCTTATTTCTGTAATAAGTATCGCCTTGTTTCCTGGAATTAAGACTTATAAATCACAATCTGCTCGAAAAATAGGTATCTATTCTTCCTTAATAATCGGATGTATGCTACTTGTTAAATCAGCAACCCATCCACTACACTTCAATCTCCTGATTGGTGTGGCTAAAGATGGGACCATCAAAGTAATTTCTTCGCTTTTGAAATCTAAGTTCAATTACCTCGATGACTGACTGTCAGCTCCTGTCCAAGGTGATGAGTTGGTGAAGAAGGCCCAATATTTTCGCGTCCGGCTCATTTTTCCCGAGGAAAGCTAAGGTGAAGTACAGGATCATATTCAAGTGTAAAGAAATATCAATTGACTACCAGGTTTGGAATAAAGCGACCCTTTTCCTTTAAGAGGCAGAAAAGAACAGCAAAAAGTTCTCATCTCCGTGGCACCACAGTATCTCTTCTCATATGCCATCATAAATCACCACAAAAAATCACTTTCGGGAGTGTTTTTTTGTTGGGACTTGAGGATATGTCGGGAGTGGAGGGAATGGCGTGGAGAGTGGACTGCTCGTCCAATGTCCCTCTCGAACCAGAAGAGACCCACAGGGAGAATGGTCAGCCCTTTTCAAAAGTTTCCCTCCTCCCAGAATGCCAGCCGTTAATGCATCTCCCACCGTATCATCTGCTTGATCGGATGGCTCACACATTGAACATATGGGGAAGCAAAATCACCACGTGACGCTACTGTCGTCATGTGCCTAATCACCCAAGCGTCTGAACGTTTGGGCAAGAGAGTCATATAATCTCAAACGCAAAACTTTTAAAAATATTCTTGTATTTCATGATCCCTTATTTACAGTCTCAGGTTTGTTACACCACTCTGTGGTCAAATTAAACGTATACCCTCGCAAGTGAATATATATTTCACCTCTTCTACTCTTAGGAAATTAAAATAAATAGTACCTCATTTGCGAGACACTGAATTTAAATTTAATTTCCTCTTTTTATTCAAATAATTCTCTACAAATTTCCCGTTTTCACTAAAATATTTATTTCGCTGACAATCATAGCAGATTTCCAGTTCCAGCTGTATTATATAGATTACCTGTTCTATTTGGCAATTGGGCTAATTTGGTTTTAGCCAGGCCCAGTAGAAAGGTTGGGGAAGCGCTAGTCTGGCAGTACAAACATCACAGAAATCTCATCTCGGACAGATGGGTAGGAAGGCATCCTATTTAAAAAGTTTATTTTATACCGTAGAGCCGATATCATCTCTCTATGATCCTTCTCATTTTAAGGTGATAATGCATCACTCTGCAATTAAAATTGAAGCTTTTTTATTTAGCTGTTTTTTATTCTCACTTCTTCTCTTTTTTCTGTTATGCTGTGCCCCATTTTTTAATTTCGCTCCAGGACATTTTCAATCCCTCCCGCATGCGAAAAAACTGCAAGAAATAAATATTTGCGTAAGACTTGTTTTCATCAAGTGGTATTGTTCGTGAAGAAAATAGAGACGAAAATCGGGATAGCAAGAGGAAAATCTGACATTAATGTTGTATTCTTCTTGAAGGACGGCAGTTTCACCGGTAAAAAATCTGATTGTTATATAGCCATTAATAATTATTTCGATAACAGAACAAGTACTGGTGAATGACACCCGTGATTTTGAAACTTTGGCCAGTAATCGGGTCCATACGTTGGGTTCAATACGGAAGGTATACGCTGGGGCGACTTAAATTGTTGGCGTTCTCTGCTCTGCTGAAATATTATTCCAGTAAACGTTGGGAAGGTGGTATCGCCGACAATTGAGAGACATGGGTCTGCACACCTTCAGTTTTGCTGAAAAGAACATTCTTCCAAAAAGAATAAATAAATCGATGAAACAGGGGGCCTCGGCAGTCATTTTCAGCCTTGACGCCAACTCAGCTGTGTAATCTACCCCCTCTCCGAAAAAGGGGCCTTCTACTCCTCAATGGGGGCCCAAATATCTCGCGGAGAATCCAAATACCATTCCTTGCGCCTTCTTGTGAATAAGAAAAAGCTTTGGATCAGCCGCTGGAAATCCATCATCTCCCACCTTATCTTAAATTCAAAAGCAGGTGATTGTCGTAGGAATCAGAAATTGATGGAAAACGTTTGGCAGAAATACTGAGTTGGGGGAAAAAGGCTTCCCACCCGCGACTTTATTGTTGATAAACCCATCGTGAGTGATTTAGTACTCAATTATTCATTTCTGGAATAGCATCTCTTGGAGAAGCAATTTAAACCTATGCTACTCATTCATGGGAATCATCGCACGTAATACACCCGTAAAATTTTTTTGCAAATGCCAACGAGGTCATACACTAAGCAATGCCTTCCACTATCATTTATCCTAAATAGAATTTTGGATTCCTGTAATTGATGTTTAACCTCCTCGGTCCTGAAAAATACCAGGCCTATGAAAAACTTTTTCCCACCACTTTTGAGCACATATGGGACTGTTGAAATTATGTGTAGTTTACATTTTTCTTATTATTATATTTGTTGAAATGTTTGGAAATATTTCATGCATGGATATCCATTTTAAATATTTTTTTAAAACAGTACACAATTGTATACGGTTGTTATTTGATGGATGGAAAAGAAATTGATGATCGCATGAGTAATAATGAAGTACCACCTTAAGTATAAATATTCCGTGCACAAACAGAAAAAAATGCAACATGGACAAGAGATAGATGGATGGAATATAGTTCCTTTATTTGTGGCCGCCATATTAATTTCTAAAAACTAAAAGCTAAAAGAGATTCTACGCGCTGTGGAGGCTGTAAATTCAAAATCAGGAACGTTCACAGATGAATAAATTAGTACAATATTCTACTGATAAAAGCTACCCTCTTGAGTGACATATAACCCGTTGTCCACATACGTGGAGAAGGGGACCGAAGAGTGATCCACTTATCCTGGATGGCATCTTTTCACATTTTGAAGAATTTTATCCTAGCAAATGAATTTCATATCGTACAATATTACACAAATTATATAATAATAAATAATAATAATAAACATTTATTGTCATGGAATCATTGGAATTGATAAATGAACAACGGAAAAATACAACTCAAAGATCCTGAATTAATATACATTAAATAAATACATAAAATTTCCGCCTGTTGCAAAGAACATTTAACATAAAACAGAAAGAAACATATGAATGGAGTAATACATAAAGGCATCATGACTAGTAAATGTTGATGCGCACGTATTTGCAGTGGATATAACAAAATAATTCTATTAATTACATTGATAAATAATTGTCAATTTTTCATTTATAGTGGAAGAAAAAAAGAAAGTAAATATTTCAACCCGGAGCATATATTGGTCGGAAAATGTGTACATAATACTACATATTATTACAAAGAACATTTAACATAAAACAGAGATAGCCATATGAATGGGGTAATACATAAAGGCATCATGACTAGTAAATGCTAATACGCATTTTTATTCAAATAATTCATGCATGCCCTTTTTTGGCTTTCTCAGATTACAGATGGTCTCTAGCATTAATAGGCTGTGTAACTCCTGCAGGAGAAGAAATAAACCTCTATCTGCCCGAAGCGAAATCGGATTGCCTTTGCCCGGCTCCAGGACTAATACGCTCCTGCATTGAGTATAGGCACGCATCGGATTAACATTGGCATGTTAGTCGGATGACTATGAGCACGTTCATCAGCAGACGAAATATTGAGAAGGGATTCATTAGTACAATGCGGAGCTTCAGCTTTGCATGCTCGAGGCAGAATGCCTTCGGGATCTCTCCAGTTTGTTTCTCGCCCGTATGCAAACAATGGGGAATATGCGCAACATGTGTTTCTCCTTTATTGATCATGTACTTGATGCGTAATTTTCTCATAAATTCAAATATGTATGCCAACATTTTCTATGCCAACCGCAAATATTAGTAAATGCTATAAAAAAGTTCCCAAAAATCGACGAAAGTCTCGTGACCTGAAACGCCTTCTGACGTCACTGCACGGAATAGGTTACGTATTACAACCGAAACAGTCGTTTATTTTAGAGGAAATCGAAGCATATATTTTTTTGAGGTTATCAGCCGTTTCGTGATTGAAATGATGACTGGAAAGGGCTTTAAGGAAGCAAAATCCGACAGTTGCCTTTAGTTGACTCCCTTATGGTGGCATCTTTCTTAAAATAAACAGCGATTACTTTGTCGTAAAAGAGATTATTGGAGTGAAAAAACAGGGTACTATTCAGGTATTACGTAGTTTATGAACGATTTTCTCATTACTGTCCAAACTACATCCTAAAAAACGAAATACATTCGTTTATTGCATTAAACAAATTAGATAAATAAATACGTTTTCGCCAAGTATTTATTAAATAACTCATCTCCACGTACATGAGGCAAACAACGCCAATAGTGATACTGTGTCGTGATTTCATGCTATGACGTTATGTTTTTAAGCGTCCCAAAACGTGCCATTTTTACAGAATCTGTTTTTATTCTTGAGCAAAATTTTATCCAAGCACATTTAAGTTTTAAATTTCTCATTCAAAGAATTATAGAAAATAATGGAGGTTTTTTACTGACTTCCAGCTTAGCAGTAAAAATGGCATGCGGTGGTAAGCGTTCTGTACCTGCTATCAATATGTATATACCCACCTTGAAATCCGCTTAATGTAGAAACGGTACTTTCTATCGTTTTTTAAGCATGTAACTTAACTGCCACTCACTAAATTTCGACAGTTTTGTAGAATTCTAATCGTTATAATATTTTTGAGGATGCATTTGTTGGTCTTCATTCTTTGAGGAGCAAATCTTGCTCTATCAGCGTCCCTTTTGTAGCGACCTTACATTAGGTGTAGTATTTATATTTTATCTCGGATTAAGTTATTTTACGTGTTTTCCGTGGTTTAAAAAGTGTTCCGATGGAAAACCCCTCCCTTCTTTGTAGAGCTTTCATTTTCCACGAGGAAATATTATTAGGACGGAGCCGTTCGAAGTCTAGCTTAGGATGTATTCCCGCATGGGAAAATTTAGGCAATGGTGTTCGGAAAACAGGAGAATCGTTACTCTACGACGAAGAAGATGAGAATCAACTATGCGCAAATTAATTATACTATTTTGGTGTGCGTGCCATAGGTAAAAACGAAACTTAGAGCCCCACTGGAAACGGAAACGTATCAGTGAAGTAAGATATTGCTCTTTCGACGCTGAGAATCAAGGGGAAAATAAATTTCGTAAAATAAGTGTTGTTCGGGAGGATGAAACGTAAGACAGAAATAACGAATGACGCGGTGCTTTGAAGTGGCGTTATCAAAATTGGGGGCGAAAAAATAATGCTTTTGCAAAAGATGAAAAAGGTAAAAATAAATAGAAAACAGGTGGAAAGAATTAATCTCCAGGTTTTAGTCGGCCGAGTTGAGGACGTAGAGTTACGCCCAGAAATAATTCGGACGTGGGAATCGGATGGGCGGAGAGGATGGAGTCGCTGGCGGACGGTTGGAAGGAGTGCACGCTGGGATGGAAAAAACTGCGGGTGGGAAAGGGGGGGGGAGGTTTGTTGAGGGAGGCGTCCGTGAAGCAATTTCATCGTCGGCTGGCTTCGAGTGGACCCTGGCGACTCTGAGAGCGACCCCTCCCCCTCACGGCCACTCGGAAAGTCACCCATCCGTCGTAAATGGACCTCTCGGAGTGCAACCCCCCAAGCCTCTAAACTCCATGCAATCTCCACGGCAAAGGAACAGCCCCGCCCGCTAGATTAATGCCCGCAGAAATACATAATGCGCTCGTTCGTATTTTGTCCGCTCTAGGGCGGAGCTGAGGGGGGAGTGAAGTTTGTCCGCGTGGCCTCCCGCTGCATCATGGGATTCCTTTGCACTCCACCCCCGTTCACGGGGCGGGGTTGCGTGAGACAGGTGGGTCGGGAGTGTGTACGGAAAGCGATCGGAGGAACGAGTCCGCCCGGGGCATGGGGGGGGGGGGGGGGGGGGGCGACGAAGCAATCTCTTTCTGGACGACGACGATCGTAGCCCTTGATGAATGGATTGGCTCGCGTGCCAGGCAATGCGGTCCCACTCCCGATTTATGCCCGTCGGCGATAATTGATGTGTCAAACGAAGACGACGCAGTCTTATTTTCCAATCGTAAACCCGCAAGAGGGGGGAAGGGGATGGACCCAGGGGAAACAAATGTTATAGGATCCTGTAAAAGTAGAGTTGCTAGGGCAGACATAAAAGATTTTGGGCAGAAGTTTGAGCAGGACGAGAACTTCGCGTACCTAGGCAGGCTTTAAGATGTGACCGTTTTTTGTATGAAAGACAATAGAAAAAGAATTGTGTCAATTAAAGGATCATTTAAGGAAGGAAACTTGTGACAGATAAAATTGTCGCAGGATTTTGCGAAATGCAGCGTTGTGTGGTTTCGAAATATGAGCTGTGAGGAATCAAGACGAACATAGTTTTGAAATGTGTGACTGGGAGAGAATTGAGAGAGAAATCTGGGTGAAGAAAGAGGTGCAAAGAGGAGCAAGGAGTCGTTTGTAGGGAATTGAAGAAGTCTAAAAACTGTGTGTTGAGGAAGTATGAAAAGGCAATGAAATTTAAAAGCAGTGAATGAGGGTATGATGCTGAGTTGTGGGCTGGGAAAGAGGAAAGGAACTGACATGCTGAGCAGCGTGAGGGAGGCAGATGATTTGAGGGTTGTGATAAGCGTATGGCATCAGTATTGCAGGAGTAATCATGGGGCCGATAGGGGAAAAAATTAGGAACTGCCGATAACTGCTCGAGAACTTTCCGTTACCGGTGGAACACTGATTACATCCGTTGGAAAAGAGAAAATCTGATTATTTGAATTGCACATCAGAGGAAACACTAATTCAAGGGCCAAAAAGGTATGCGATACGAAGGCAATATTTTTGGAAAGGAAGTAAAATGCGGGAGAAATATGGAGAGGATTGAATTGGTGGGCTGGGAAATTGTATTGAGGACTGTCCAGCCAGTGGAAAGAGTTGTAGTTCAGCGAATGGGAAGGTCAGCAGTTCAACAATCTGGATTCTAATAAATTGCTATTATTCAAATTTTAAAATGCTGTGAAAGAATGTGTTGTTGGGTGAAACACGTTTTTCAAGGCCATTTAAACTGTCAAATAGTTAAGTATTCATGATTCATTACATTTGCAAAAAAATAACATTATTGTAACAAAGTATGTATGCATAGAATCTTTGCAGGAAAGACTCGCAATACTGTATAACTAAGTCTTCAGCATTTTCTTTCATCCAATTTCTTAATGGCAAGAGATGCAAAGTGCCCTTAATGAAGTGATATTTAAGGTTCTTTGGTAAAATGTGGACTTCCGATTAATGTTTACCTAGTATAGCTAGAAGGGTTGAATATGGAGTATTCTCTGCACGTATTTATGTAATAATTTAAGTTTTCTTGTTATATGGATGTAAATTTCAACTTATGTAATTATTTTATCAAGCATGGCGCAAATACCTGTCTTCTGACTCGTTTTAGATAGGTCATTAACGCAGTCTTGCAACTGCATGAATTAAGCGTAGTATTGTTAGAGCATACACTGTCTCGACACTTTCAGATTGGGTTCTAACTATACTACTCGATTCCAGAAATGGTTTTTATATCTTTATTGCCATTTTTTGGAAGCCGCCTTTCCTGGCCTACTTTTGCAAAACTTCTATTTATGATCAGGAAGGTTATTGAGGTAGTAATTTTCCCTTTGTGGTTGACTTACCACTCGGGACCTTAGAAAGAAGTTTTTGACCCTAAGGTTACGAGCAAGCTTGTGATAAAAATTGGACTTTCCGGAGTAACGCATTTATCTTGCACCCTTATCCCTTCCTTCGGAGTCGGTAGGTGGAGTTTTACCACTCTCTTCGAAGACGGGACTGGGATATACAAGTAGGCAAAACTTTTATCTCAAAAAATTCTGGTGAACCCATTTCTTGACAACGAGGAGAAATGTTTCGCACGATCATTCACGGATGGCATTTATGCGTTTGTGGCCTTCACACTCTCGGGTCCCTTCTTTGGCTTGCTTGCAAGCGAGAACAAATTTCATTTTATTGTTGTATTGAGCTTTTTGAGCCTGTAGTCGGAAGAAGCATTCAAACATCTTTCCTGTGACTATCATTTTAGCGGTGGAGACTTGTCATGATATGAATATTATACCCAGGATAACAAATTGGAGATAATGGGGTTTCCACTGCGCATAATACTATGCAACTGCATCATTTGAGTATGCGCACCTATGATACGTTTTTGAATCGTACTTGATTTAACGAATTAATGAGCATTGCTTTCCCCAATACTGAAACGGAGACCGAGTATTTAAAGGTATATTAGCTGTAAAAAAACTTTTTTTTTTCATCTGGGATAGTGGCATTTTATTTCAAGTTCCACTATCATGTAGTAAATGGTTTTCAGTAACAGCCATGGAGCCCTTGACATAGAGTACCTATACGTATTTATTTTCGGTTCATACCATACCAATTCCACTTATCTTGCAGGTTTAGGTGTTTGCCAGTGATAATAAAATAGCTCAGTGTTTAGCATCCAGGGTAGGGTAGGAAATGAAGCAGTCGATTGTTTTATATGAAACAGAAGTATTTCGAAATATCTCTTAAAATAAAATATTTCCTATCTGGCATTAATATTCATCCATATTTCTTGTTCTTCCCATGATTTAAAGTTGAGGCGAAAACTATTTAGTTTTCGACCTGAACTTTTACTATTGAAAAATGAGATGGTCGGAGAATACGAATGTCTTAAATTGTTCATAAATATTTTAAGAATATTTGTTAAATATATTTCACAATCGGGGTATGATATGTGTGAAAGCAAACATATGAATTCAGCAAGCGTAAACTGGTAAGTTGTGGGGCTGATAATTCCTTCAGACATCGGATACATTTGGGCTTGTCGTATTTATTTTTGGCTTTAAAAATGTAAAAAAACATGTAACTAAAATTATTCACAAATTAAACGGAAGCATTAATGGCATGTGGTTGTAGTTTTCATTGACGTTGCGATTTCTGCCTTGCACAGAGCTCGATTCAAGACTGGGGGCCTTATATTCACCGACGACATTACGCGTATACTGAGGAGTTAATACATTTCGTATGTCTCATTGGGGAGCGGCTGATACTGGCCTTGCCAATTGGCTGATTGATGTACAACGTGCAGTAATAATACTTGCGCAAGGGAGTACTGCTGGGATTTGATTTTTTCCTCGTAAAGCGTGTATTGTGTATTTTGTCTGAAATGGGGGTGGCAAAAAGAAATAGATCCATTGCTTTATACATCATGCTCTTTATTATGCTGCATAACGAGAAATAAGTATTTGCTGTCTGGTCCTATAACAGTCATCGATCCCCGTATATCCAAGTTCTATGGTTTTCAGCTGGCATACCTATAAAAAATGTACAAATAGCGGAATAATCCCCGAAGAGAAAACTATTTTTTGCCAGAACGATTCCGCGTAAGCCTTCATGTGAATTTTACATTTATTCTTCCTGATACCTGTAATAAAGTTTAAACCACGTAGAGTGTAAAAAGGACTTTAATTCTGAGAATCTTTTTGAGTTCATCCAACATATTATTAATGTTTGGTATGCAATGAAAGTAAATATTAATGCCATATAGTGTGTATTTAACACGCATGGTGGTTATAAATAATTTGTCAGTTACTATCTCTTGTTAATTTAGCTATCTCCCTGTTGCCCAGCACCGAAGAAAAAAACTCATATGCTTGAGTGGTAGTATTCGGCCAACCACAGTAGGGTGTGATGGAGTAACTCAAAGCGACTTTGCGTTTCATTAGCATTTTTCGACCCTGCTGCAGCATCCGTATCCTATTTCCCTCTTCAAATGGCATATTGCCTACCGTTCTTCTTACCTAACATGATACTTTTTCGTTTTATTGCTCGTCCTCGCTAACCCAGCATTCTGCTCTCGATAGCGGCTTTTGGCATTCAATTCGCCCTGTAATATTGATTCAGTGTGTATCCTATGAGTGTAACATAAATCAATATTTTGAAATCTGAAGCTGAATATACGCCTTTGTTACTATACGTTTTTCTTTCCTCTCGGCATAACATACGGGAAGTTTTATTCATCAAATAGCATAAAAACATTTGTAATTGTTTTCATCAAAATTGTTTGTAAAATAAAGTAAATGATGCTTAATATAATATAAATGTCACCCCTTGGTTATATGAAAATCTGGGATCATAAAAACATTTTTTTGTATTTCGAAAGGATTTATATCACGTCAAGGATGGGAGCGCTGTGCTTTGAAATATTTATTTACTAAATTATGCGTGGGTGAATTTTATTGGGAATTGATGCGTGATATTTTTTAATCGTGAAGGTCATCGTAATCGATTTACACAACCCGTTTAACCGATTTTAATTAGTGAGATGTTTTAGCTAATCTGCTGAGAGCTATATTTTAGTTTACCTGATATTTTCGGAGTTACGTTTGACATGTCTTCAAGACAGTTACGATAATCTTCTGAAATGAGATCAAGAGGTGTGAGGCAGTTTAACATTTGAAGAAATAATATTTTCACCTAATATCCTGATATGCATAACTTGTGGAAGGCCTTCCTCGGTTAAGCTTTCAAACTGGTTATTCTTTCATCACATTGTCTCGTTTAACTATCATAAGCGACCGTCTTAAATTTTTTTGATGATTTTTAGATATACGAGAATTGCGCCAATAGGTATTATTGGCCATAAAGTTGGATTTTGCTAATTCTCTTCGATTTTTGAGATGCATCTGTATTTTCCGCCAGGAGGTATGTTTTGAGAGAAAATAAGGAATATATTAATAATAATAATAAAAGATCATTTTTTGGGCGATATTGAGACAAAACTGTCTCTTCTCCCAACCCCTCATCAAAATAATTACATAAAACATATGACTGTCGTAACTAAAAACAATTATTATCTAAGGTTTAAAAAAATATATATAACATTAAATGATATAATTCAAGGAAACAAGATGAATAAACAAAAAGAAATATATATTGAGTTAATGTTAAATGTGAAAAAATAAATATATTAAATAATAAAATAAATTGATCGTTTATACCGGTTAAAAATTTAATTTTCTCTTAAATAAACGGGATATATAATCCAATAATGATTTCTGATAAATATTAAGATTGTTATAGTTCATACTGATATCCTTCAAATTCGTTCATCTAGCACGTATCTAAGCAGCTTTTCATATTTTCAACACCTCGGGCATTCCACCTGCTACTTGATCGGTTGAAAGAAAACAACCGCGGCGGCTGCCCGTTAACCTCGCAGTTATGACCTTTCAGAAGACTCCCCACTTCGTTCCCGAGATCTTCCAAGTGCAGGAGTCGAGCGTCAAGTTCCCCCGGGGCACTTTCCGCCATCTTGGTCCCGGCGAAGGGTTTAGGGGCGTCGGGCGCAGCGGGGTCCTCACAAATAAACCAGGTTGACCCTTTTTCTGACCCGTAACCCTTTTTCCTCCGCCTGCTTCCCTCCCTCTTTGGCCTCCGACCCCTTGGTGTCCGTCCGGAAGCCGAGTCGCGATGATCCATGCGTCTTTCCGTCGGCCGGGAAGGGGCGGGGCCAGTCCGTAGCGGTGGGGCGAGTCTATGGGGCCGCCCTCGCCCCCTGGCCCCTAAGGCCGTGTTTCTCTTCCCAGGATGCTCTGCGGCCGGGGGGATTTTCCTGATTGCCGCCTCCAGCAGAGGGCGGGGCGAGCAATTTTTCTCTTCCGGGCCCCTACGGGTTTTTGTAGCTGTGACACGGGAATGCCCGATCAACAAATTGCATCGTTAAGTCCTTTAGGGAGTTAGCGACAACACACATGCTAATTCTGACATTAGCCATCCAATTGGATTTTTTTGCTGCCGGTGTTATCATTCCGACTTGAAGCTCAAAATTTGATAAAATGTACGTGTGCTGGATAATTACAACTTTAGTTTCATTAACCAAACGTCACATATTTTTTGATTTTTTTTCCTGCGCTCTCTCCAATTCAAAGCCCCAGCACCCAGGATTGAAGAGTAATGCTTAAATTTTCCTGTGACTATTAGTTTTTAATTCCATTTGGTTTTCCGCGATAAATTGCGATTTGGATGGAACAGTGCTCTGACATGCTGTCAATAACGTATTGATTTGCTAATTTAAGTACGATGATCAATGACTTTTTTTTTATTCAGTCGTCAATATCATCACCGCTTATACTGCTTATGTAAATTTTACTGGTCACCATAGAAAAGCGGAAAGAGCCGGCTGTGTTCACTCAATCCATGTAATGATTTAATTTTTTGTGTACAATCTTCCATATGCTCGTCTTCATTGAGAGTTTTTTATTGATGCAATTTGCAGAGTTGCTGTTTTATTTCATTAAATTTTCGCAAATTATATGTATTCATTCACCTGACCTGGCATTAAAGCTATGCCCGAAAGTGTACTTAATCTTCAAAACCATCCATTCCTTTGAGAAATAGCAATAAATTGATCAATTTTAGGATTCAACATCTAGGTAAATATTAGGAGTACCCCACCAGCCTCTTCGAGAATTTGCGATGGGGGTTGAATAATCACATAGCACTCTTAATATGCGTGCAACCTATTACCACCATAGTTACTTGTATGCACTTCTTATGAGATACCGCAATTAACTATATTAGTGCTAATGCCTTTCGCTAGCGTTGAAGCATCTTACAGGATTTTGATTCCATCCTGGAATGTAATTGTCTCTTTTGCGCGCTTTTTTCCCGCACACGAATAATACGGTGTCCAAAAACGCCCCTTAAATAATAAACTTTTTCTATTTTATTAATATTGTAAAGAATCAATCGAAAGGTATTGTATTTTAAACTGCGACTTCAATCCTTGGCTTGTTTTTTATGTATTGATGAAGTAGTCTTAAGGTAAAGGCAGGTAGCCTGGTAAAACGAAATGTATTTATTTCTTTAAGTAATTGCTCACACACACACCATTTCTGCAAATTTACAGTGACGCAGTAAAAAATGAAATATAAACAACCAATTGCAAATTTTATTCTGAAATTCTTTGAGAAATTTCGCGGTTTATTGGCCCCGTGCGTCGGGAAGCGTTAACAGTGGGGTCCAGGTTCATCTGTATTGTCGAGCTACAGGTCATCCGCGAGTAATTCGATTTTCTGGGCACTCTTAAGTTCTGGGCTCGACGATAGATCAGTGCTCACCTCCGGAAGACTTGCATTTTATATGTGGCTGTGACTACTACTTGGTGATTCATTCGTGAACCTGATTGGAATTTCGGCTAGGTTATGGGCTAATGCAACTTACTTTTTTCTAATTTTATACTGTAATTTTTTTATCCCGATAAAATGTAGTAATATATTTGCGTACAACGGGTATTTTATTCCTCATCATCATAGGTCAACAATCGTAAGATTGGTTTGACGCAGCCCTCCACTCGATTCGACTGTCGGCCAACCTCTTCATATTGACGTAATTATTCTCCTTTACATCCTTCACATCTTGTTGCATATCATCCGAGGCCTTCCTTTTCCATTCTTCCTCTTCACTTTACCCTCGACGATTGTTTTCATCAGGCCATCGTGTCTTAAGACATGGCCGATTAAGTTGTCCCGTCTTATTTTCAGGGTTTTCACTAGACTTCCTTTTTATCCCACTCTTCTTAAGACTTCATTTGTCACCCGGTCGATCCATTTTATCTTCATCGTTCTTCGGTAGCCCCTCGTTTCTAATGCTTCCAGCCTTTACTTCTCTGCTGTTGTTGTCGTCCGTGCTTCGATGACATATATTAGCATGCTCCAGATGTTTGTTCTAATGAAATCTAATGAAATGTTTCTTCATTTCCACGCTTGTATTTCCAGCTGTAATCAGAATCTTCCTTTGGTAAAATGCCCTTTTTACCCGGGTTATTCTACTGGCAATTTCCCTTTTACTTCGTTCATCCCTGGTTACTCGGCTTACCAAGTAACAGAACTCTACCACCTCATCAGGTCTATGAGGGGGAGGTATTAATTGCTGATCTAATAGCGTTCACACTGAGCGCCAATTCCGCGTTATTCTTCGACTAGTCCATGTAGGGAACCACGTAGCATCAATTAGGTCTTCAGGATACGGTTCTCAGATTAACAAAGAGCCACACACACATCAACGTGCATTGTTTGCTGTTACTTTTTCCTTTCAAAGATAAAAGCGATCGCAGCATGGGACTCCGATTTTCCCTTTCATTCGCTCGCTGTCGATTGCACTGAGCCGCGCGATTTGTTTTAATCTTCCGCCGGACGGGGGAAATGGAGCACGCTCGTGTATGGGATCCGTATGGCCACTCCCTCCCTCCTAATGCCATTTGGGAATGAAAAATGTTGCTTTGCTTTTCGCTTCTCTCACTCGATCAACATCTCGAGCGCACGTTGGCATCGAAAGCTTCTGCTGCCTTGTTTTGTTCAAGTTGCGCGTTTTAAAGGGCGTGCGTCAATTTTTTTTTATTTCGGCCGCACTTAAACTTTCTCCTGGAGAGGGAGAGTTGTATAGCACGGGTGTCCCGCCGATACTCTCCACTGTGAATGCCCGAGAATGCGATGTTTCCTTTAGTTTTTGGCAGCTTCAATATCGAGCTCATACCTACTATTGCAATCGGTACCTTTACTGGGAACTGAACTCGCTATTTTATGCACGAAATCGTTAGATGGAAACGAGAAACGAGCTTTGATTAAGACATTAACCGTCTATTCGAGGAGTGAAATTGGAAAAAGTGGAAAACTTCACCTACCTCGGCAGCACTATAAATTGGGATGGAAGAAGCTTAATGGACATCAAGTGAAGAATAGCACAAGCTAAGGAGGTGTTTATGAAGAAGAGACAACTACTATGCTCAAAGAACTTACGGCTGAAAACAAGGAAGCACTTCATGAAAACATTCGAATGGAGCGTGGCACTCTATGGATCAGAGACATGGAACATCGGGAAAGCAGACCAACGAAGGATTGAAGCCTTCGGAACATGGTGCTGGAGGATAATCCGTAAGATTAAATTGACAGTGAGGAACGAAGAGGTGTACAGAGGAGCAGAAGAAGAAAGGACAATGTGGGAAACCGTACGGAAAAGAAGAACCAGATGGTTTGGACATACTTTGAGGCACCATGATATAGTTAGAAATATAATGGAAGGGAAGATTGAAGGGAAGGTCCCACGAGGAAGACCAAGTGACAAGTATATACAGCAAATAAAGAAGGAAGAGGAAGCATACTATGGGGTGAGGGAATTAACGCTGAATGGGGCAGAATGGAGGTCTTCAGTTAACCAATCCAAGGATTCAATTACTGACGATGATGATAATAATTAACCTTCTAGCCATAGCCACTGGCTGATAAATTAAAAATTAAAATATGCATAAGGTGACGCCCATCGAACGAGTTGCACGAAAGACTTCTACGCCATCCACCTTCCTCTTCGACTATTTTGGCGCGAACGCTGGAGAGTAAGGAGAGGTGGGGAGGAGATTTCTGCATATGATATTCCTTTACATTCTATAAATAACCCAAAATAACTGAACAACGAAATTCTTCCTGTATTTTTCGTGCACATTATGGCGTGAATAAAAGTGCACTGAAGTTTATATACGTTTTCACAATTCGCGATGTAGTCGAATGTGCATTACGTTTCGAGATCCTCCACATGATGTCTAACAATCACTTTCATTGGTAGAATGAGCTAAGTCTCCCCTATTAAGGTTGGACATAGGAGCTGCGCAGTCCCCCTTATGATTGGACGACGGGATGACACACGAATCTTTCGCACGCTCACTCAATCAGAAGGGTTAAAAGAATAAGTTTTTCACCGCATATAACTCGAGAACTACGTGAGGGATCGAAGAACTGAAAACACTGGTCTTTTTATTTCACAAAATCTATCGGATTCAGCAGTAAAAAATATGGTAAACGACTCAATTACATTCTTCCGAGTTTCCCAATTCCTTCCTGCGAGCATGATTCTATGTGACACTGTTTTGGAGTTTCCTTAAGTTTCCTCTCCCCGTTACATCATTCCATTCTCTCCCTTTGCCGTCCTCGCAGCACATAAAGAGACCACGCCCGTAGACTCGTGTTCCGCAAGCCGACGAACCGGATGCAATCATTTCGTGTACTTTTCTGTGGAGTTTTTGTTTAAAGCATACGGGTCCCCTGATGCATTGAATTCCGGTGATTTCCCTAATGTTATGGTTCGCTCTGAAGACTCATAATCATAAATATATAAATTTCTCAACATTTTTTTCGTATTCATCTTGTTGAAGTGAATAAGCATGTGCTTTATGTAGTTTTGTCCTTAAAATCTGTCCGTTGGGACAATATTTAGTAAAAATATACAGTTGCAGAACTTATAAAGGTGACATGTCCTTAAAAATGAAGTGTCGACGGAAGGAGTAATGCGGAACTCCCGCCTTCACGAATTTCTCTGTTCATCTTGTCAGCGGGATTAAGTGATCTTTGCATTTATTTTCTATGCTACTGTCTACGTGATGTGTGTCTCAGAGGCACTCTCCGATTCATAAAACGAGTGCATTGACGCGAAATTGGCGTATAAACTCCCCAAGGAGAGCGTAAAACGTACGACCAGTCACCTAACAGCATTAGATACGTTCTGCCGTTTAATACATAAAAATTTTATTAATGAAGCTAGGGTAAATTTTTCTCTACAGATTCTTATTTTCTGATGAAGACAATCATCGTGGTATAAGTCCCGCATGAGATATGCTACTGGGAAGCAGTGAAGTATTAAAAGAGAAGAATTATGTATATATGAAGAGTATAGCTGAAAGGAGAATGTGGTGGATTTTCACGAGTTTTGGAGTATGTATCCGTCTTCCCTGTTAAATTTCTCTGAAAATTTAGCGATTTTTATCGTTTCCTTATTTAGCCGTGGTTAATAGTGGCTTGGTCTGACTACGATAGATCGATTGATCGGTACGTTAGAGCATTCCCATAGCATTGGTGACACGGAAATCAAAAGCGATGTAACCATAAGGTAATTAGGTGTAACAATCACTAAAGATTTATCTTGGGGAAGACACATCCGGTAAATATGCGGCCGAGCCAAGAGAAAGCTAGGATTTATTAAAAGATATTAGGGAAATGTGACAAGAAGACAAAAGAGCAATGTTACGTTTCACTAGTTAGGCCACACTTTGAATATCTTGACAATGTATGGGATTCTAATGAAATAGGTTCGATCAGAGAGCTAGGCAGTATGCAGCGTAGAGCAGCTAGGTTTGTTAAAAGGCGTTACGATAGGTTCAGTAGTGTATCAGAATTATTAGAAGGATTAGGTTGGGAATCATTATCAGATCGTAGGTTAAAATGCAGAATAAATCTATTACAGAATTTCCAGAAGAATAGCTTTACTGAAGATGCTAGATATATATATTTAAAACACCAGCGATTTATGCTATATGCGATGAGATACATAGGATTAGAGAGATAGATTGTCGTATCGATAGATTCAAAATGTCATTTTTCCCGCGTACCAAAAGAGAAAATAGGCTGCTGGCAAAGGGTGAAATGTTGTTATAGCCGTCTGTAGTGCAGGATGCATTTCTTCACCATCATCATCATCGTCCAACAATCTTAGGATTGGTTTGACGCAGCTTATCACTCGATTCTTCTATCGGCCGACCTCTTCATATTGACGTAATTCTTCTCGTCTACATCCTTCAAAACCTGTTCTAATGCATGTATTAACAACCAATGATCCCTTTATTACTATGTAGACACTAAAAATCTATCTGCTTGTGACGTTACTATCTAGCATGTTTCCACATATTAGCTTGTTTGCATATCAACTTTGGTGATCTTCACCTCCTTACACTCCCTCACGGGGTCTTGCAGGGTACCGCGGTGATGTAGGTGTAGATGATTTCTGTTTCTTCCAAGTTGATCTTATGTCTTGGCTCCGACTAAGCATTTTTTAGCAATGGCAGAAAGACGAAATTGCTACATATTCATTCCTATTTGGTGTTTCTAGAATTGACATTAGGAAGATTTCCCGTAAGATTGTAAGGCCGAAGACCAATGTAAGATTTTTCATAGCCCAGCTAAAAATACTTGCGCTCAACCGTTTTCTTGGTTGCGGTCTTTCGGATTATGCCACTGGTTTATAGTCTTCCTCACGCAGTGAAACCTGACCACCACGTCATTTTCTAGCTGTCTTCTCCTTGGGCCCAGCCACCTACGTAATCATTGCGTAGGTCGGAGATTTCCACTCCTCCTTTTCCTCCTCAAGTTCTTTTCAGAGCCGAAGCCCACCTCTCCTATAAAACCGATCTTATAGGGATTCCTTCCCTCTTATAGCTGTTCTTTTGTGGAACGTTCAGCAGGTGATTCTTCCCCGTAGTTCCAGGCTCTTCATCCATGGTGTACTCTTCTCGTATGATGAGTCATGATCAGGAATGTATTCTGCGCTAGATAATTATGGGAGAAATCATTCAGGTCAGTCAGTGTGCGCCTTTTTTCGGTAAACGGAGTTGCTCAGGTATTCATACTTGTAGTAATCTACTTCTAGATCTACGTAAAACTCCGCGAGCCACCATGAGGATTGAGGCAGAGGGTAAGATCACCAAAAATGCACTTCTTTTTTGGAACTAAGAGCTACAATGCTACTTCCAAATGTAAATGTGTTATACATAAGATTAACGAGCTACTAGATAGTTAATGTCTACATAGTGATGAAAAGATTACTGGTTAGAAATGCTATCTCTAAATATATTTATCTATATTTCCCTAGTATTTCAGTAATGGCAAAGCATACTTTACACACTGCCGATTACTCCAATAATTTTCACCCATCTAGTCCTTTGCTATGCTGCCTATTATGTTTTTTTATATTTCGCTAGAAAAATGATATTTCAAATTAATCGGTACGACAATCTCTGTAATCTTATTCTCATTGTTAGCTCGTAATCATGACGTCCAGGAACGTGGGCCAATATTTTTTTTCATCGATTGTAATGGTAAACTTGATTGCTGGGTATTGCGCATTGAGATGTTTGAGGATGATATCCATTCGTTGGTATTCATGAGTGTCCCTTTTCTGAACTTATATTCTCCGGCATATGTTGCTGGAGAATTGGGTTAGTGGCTAGAGAACTAAGTTCCCATCTCTATGACCCGTGTTCGAGTTCCGGCGGTGGTGGAGCTTTTTCAGCGGTATCCAGGGGGGTTTTGTTTCAAACAGTTGGGATTATGTCGAATAGGTAACCAAGGTTTCACGTGGCAAAAACATGAATTGTCCGCAAATTTGGTTGGGTTTCTCTCGAGGTTGAAAATCCTCGGTTTTCTCTCAACTCATTATCTTTTCTCTTATACATTCTACCCTTTACACACTTGCTCACCCATATTTTCAGTTTATTATGAACTTTCTACCGGTCGTATCCCTGAATGTTCCTGGTGTAAATTCTAGGTGCAGAATTACATGATTTGCTGAAAAGGTCGATTGAAATGGAGGCCGCTTTCAAAAATTTTAGAAAGGGCCGAGACAAAAGCCGAGAGGGAGGGTGATGGAGAGAGAAAACGGAAAAATGTGTGGAGTGAGAGTGAACGGAGAGTTATTACGACTTTTCGCCAGTCTTTTGTCGACCTGGAAACGAAAAGAAAGAATCCCCGGGGCCGTTTCCAACTCCCCGAGAGGCATTCTCATGTTCTCGCGCGTAAAAACTAAAAAAACAGGCGGCTTCCCTTATGCCTCATGCATAATTTTTAATATTCCGACTTCCGGTTGCGCCCGGCGGCTCCCTAAGAAACCGATCCCCTTATCGAACCCCCCCCCCTCCCCTTTGCATGCTTCAACTGCCTCCTTTGGTACGTCACGCCCTGTGCGGGTATACAGAGCGAGAAAGAATGGGCCGACCAAGATATTGGGCCGAGAGCAATAAAGAGTGCGAAATACATGAGAGGAGCCGTACTCCTGTAAAAAGAAATATTTATGAAATTGCTTAACTAACTCTCTCCTAAAATTCTAAAAAAATTATTTCGTTGGCTGAGTTATTCCTTTTGATATCAAATTCTAGTAACATTTTATGGAATAATAATCAATTCCTGTGATGTCTTTGTAATTTAATTGTAGAGATATTTATTTTTGAGCATTTTTACGTGTGTACGGGCACACATTCCTTACTTTTCATTGAATGGAAGATTGTTTAGGATATGGTTTACGTGCACATTCATACTTCTACTGCTATTCTGGCGGTAAATGTAAAAAAATGTTGTGCGAAGTGTTTTTTTTTTATATTTTTAATTAACACCTGTGAATATATTTCATCTGTATATATATAATAATTCCTTATCGTTAGCTATTTTACTATTCAATTTTTGCGTCTTCTAGCTTTCCCAAGTCGGCAGTTACATGCCTTAACTGATAGCAAAAAGCAATCCACGTTCACATCTACATGATACCCTTAATGTGTGTGTAAAAACATACACATCAAACATGTACTACATATTATACTGATACATATCATATTATAATCGAAACGTAGAAGATTCTAATTTTATAAAGAAAATTCTAATAGCAAAGCAAGGATGCACAAGCATGGTTACCTTGTAACTGCCTATGGTATCCATTGATAAACTTATATACGTATTATTGGATATATTAATAGCTAGTAATATCCCTAATTTTACAAGAAAAGAAAGAAATTTTACATCTGACGGTTCAGAAAGTAAATCACTAATTTTATGTTAATGGTCCAGTCTATCATAGTAAATTGAGAGCTCGCAAAATATTTTTAACGTCAACAGTAAAACTATTATCTTGGAGTGTAGTCAAGAGATTAAGTCTAAATTTGAACCTATAGCCTGACTCCAATTTTAGTTCATCAAATAGATTGGTTACGGTACTATGGTTATCATACCGTCCCTTTACAAATCTTGCTGATCTTGGCTGCACACGCTCCATTTAGGCATTAAAGCCTATTTTGTAAGGATCCCGAAAACTGGCAGCGTACTACAAAAGAGGTCTAACAAGGGAAAAGTAGCAAATTTCTCGTACACAATGGCCCAGGCTACGTTACAATGGCCCAGCCTACGAATAGCTTGACCAATTATTTCACGTATGGGTTTAACCCAAGAAAGATGGTGACAAGATGTTTAATGGATAAGAATAATGTCTCATAACAAGATATTTAATGGGTTTCACGCTTGTTAATCTGTTATTCTTAATGCAGTAAATGATATTATGAGAACTATTTTTTCTCCAAAAATTCATTACTACATATTTTTTCAAATTTAATTCCAACTACCATGTATCAAGACAGTTTTTAATTGCTTCTGGGTAGGCATTTATATATTCTTATCTTTTGGGCTGAGAATTTCCCTGTACCTACACTACCGCGTTATTGGCAAATAGACGAAGTTTACTTTTCACACCTTATTGATATCATTCATTCAGAGAAAGGAGCAGAGCGGGCCTATTGCACTACCTTGTGAAACACACGAAGTGACTTCAATCGCTGAAGAGGTAACACCGTCCAAAACAGCACTTAGCACGTGATCATGTAGAAAATATCTAATTCACAATAGTATGATATTACTGTTTAACCTATAAAATTCTAATTTCAGAAGTAAATTGCTATGAGTCACCTTGTCAAAAGCTTTGTTGAAGTTGAGTGAAAGCAATTGCATTGTGAAAAAACGAGTGCTGTTCAGTTGTACGATAATCATTTGGCATTGAAGAAATGTATCACTTTTTTCTCTCTCAAAAATTGGTGTAAAAGTGAACTATAAGCCCAGTCTGCGCTTTTTATGAACGTAATTGTGGCTCATTGGTTCATTTTCAATGCCCCTTCAGTCCATCCAATTATCATTCATCGAGTGCTATTAATTCCACGCTTGATATACAGGCTATGATACGGTGATTGAACAAAAGGGATTGCATCATGGGCAGTGGCCACCGCTAAATATGGGGACAGCATTCGGAGTATCCCGCATCAATCTCTCGCGGACGGCGTGCCGCGGAGCAGATCACGTGATGAGCCTTGCGCCATGCATGCCTGTCGCTGTCCGTCAAATTCCTTGTTCCCGCGAGTGCAATTTCACAGGGGCATCATTGGACTGTCGCAGTCGCTGACATGGCAATGAATCCGACTCTTTCGAGGTCCTATTTCATGCGGCGTACGATCGTGCCCTGAATTTTGCCTCACTGTTTACCATGTGGACGATTTCAAAATTAAGTGTACTTAATCAAATATTTCATGGTAGTTTTATCGCAGGGGCTAATTGGTGTATATATGTATATATATGTGCGTGTGAGTATATATATGCTAACAGGAGAGTTGAGTGGAGAGCTGCGTCCAGCCAATCTTAGGATTGTTGTCTAATAGTGATATAGGATCCTTAGTGAACAATCTCTGGATTGCTGTCTATCTCAATCTCAATTTCCTATCCTTGGTCCACAATATCTACATTGTTGACTATTAATAGGAAAAGGAAAATTGATAGGTTAAAAATGAAAATAAAGCATATAATTTATACTTTGTCGGAATGATTTCTACATCTACATAATACCCTGCAAGCCACCATAAAAGTGTGTAGCAGGGTATGAATGTACACCAAGCATTCATTTCATAGGTATAAAAAGAATTAGTAATAACATTCTAATCTAAACTTCACAATTTAAAAAATTTAAAATAGTAAGGTAGCATGCAAAAACATGCTGTTAGTAGGGTTAGCTTAAAGTTATTATTCCAACATGAAATTACCTATGCTATCCACACTCGTATTTTTTGTTATTGGATAAATTTACAGCTATTCATGACCCTAATTATACAAGGTAAAAAGGACATTTGGAATCTGTCAGTTCGGCAATCAATTTCTATAGTTTTGTGACTATGGTTCAGTACTATTTCTACTTTAATAATAGATAATGGCTGCTACATTTATTTCCCCCGTGTATTTTCACTGGTATTCATTTAAGGAATTCCGGAAACCGTATTATTCCTTGCTGAGCATGTGAATCTAAGCTTTATCATGTACTTAACTCGGGAATTTCCTTATTTCTCTCTCGTGTTTTCCGTATTGGTTATAAATAGCTGTCTGTTATCTTTAAAACCTTAAGTTTTGTTGTGCGTAGATTTTTGTATCGTGGATTACTTCCCGTTGTCTCTTTCGGGAGCAGCTGCGTGTGGAGCTTCGTCTTCGTAGATATCGAGTTCATTATAGGCCACATCATGAAGCATTAAAGAACTGAAGAAATAGTTGTCATTTCCGGTATTTATTTGGGAGATATGCCCCCTTCCTCTACCGTCCCTGACCTTATTTGGTCATTTTTCATGCTGGCCATTCCCTCACTGACGTCTGGTAGCGATGACTCTGCCTGGATCCTGGGTCTTTTCGAGAGTTTTTCCTCGAGTAGTGGTCGAAAGTCTCTTCCATGCGGCTTACAGTCAAATGCATACGTCACGGTTTAAGCTCAAAGGTCGTTTTTCTTCTTCCACCGCCTCCCTTGTAGTCGCGAGATTCATTTGAAAGTACACATGTATTGCTTGCTAAAGTATATTGTTCTTTGCCCGGGCATTCGGTAGTCGGTTGTCGTTGTGGTGGAGGCGACCGATACCTGAGGCCATTTGCACCCAAGAGGGTGGGTGACTGAGTAAAGGTAGTAGTGTTCAGGGAACGGAGGAAGGGTGCAGAGGAACCCGGCGTCGGCATTAACCTCCTCTTAAAGACAGGCGCCAAGGGGACCAAGTCTTAATTTTAGTCTTAAGAGGTGACCGATACCTGAGTCCATTTGCACCCAAGAGGGTGGGTGACTGAGTAAAGGTAGTAGTGTTCAGGGAACTGAGGAAGGGTACAGAGAAACCCGGCGTCGGCATTAACCTCCTCTTAAAGACAGGATTTTCATGCTGGCAATTCCCTCACTGACGTCTGGTAGCGATGACTCTGCCTGGACAGGCGCCAAGGGGACCACGTCTTAATTTCCCATCCGACGGACGGAGTGCTGAACTGAATTCGATATGAAGTTTAATCCCCAAGACACTCATGTTGCGACCGGTGTAGCAATAAAAAATTCTCCTTTTCCCAATTCCCGGGATTCGATTCCTCGGGATTCCCGGGATTTGAACCCGGGCCCTCGTGATGGGAGGATAGTACTCTAGCCACCACACCGTCCTGATCCCCGCACACCTTCGGAGGATGAGAACATGTGAGGAGGGGTGGGTAGCACCAGAGGCCTCTGGATAGCATTCTCAACACTACTCCCATACTTATTATTTGGCAATCCAGAGGACCCTGGGAAGCACTACCTCTACCCCCTTCCGATCAGGAATTGTCTCTCGGCAAATATTTCATCAGAATCTCTACCTGAGCTCTGAATGGATAGCACCACAAGTTAGGTGTTGTGCCCGTCGGTTTGGATGCTGAACCTTTAGACCCCATGGTCTCTTGCGTTGAGACTTGGCTAATGCCGACGCCGGGTTTCTCTCCCCCCATCCTTCAATCCTATCTGTATGCATCTCCTTATGGCTAGACGCGCCATTAAGTACGTGGCAAACTAGAAGTCGCTGCTCATAGTTCATCTGCATAATACCCTGCAAGCCATCGTATATGGCAGGGGAGATTTATACCTAACATGCCTTACATATTATGATTAAAAAGGATTAATAACTATATTCTAGGCAAAACATAACATTAAAAAGATGTTCAGAGCGAAGTAAAATGCACAAACATGCTGATAGTTGGTTTAGCTTAAAGCTACGAGCTCGTATTATGTCAACATGAAGTTAAATGCCTATGCTATCCATGATCTACCTGTATATATAAATATATATGTTATTGAATATATTTATAATTATTTATATCCCGCATTGTTCAAGGAAAAAGGAATCCATCTAAAACCCAGTATATACCCACTCCATTTTATATTCTTTTCCTCTAACCACCCAGATGTGCGGGTTCTATAGTTCAGTTCATGAGGAATGTTACATACTTATATCACGTAGATTTTTGTCCTTGACGATTTTGCGATTGCCGATAATTGAATGTCACGGTAGCAACGGCACTTCTCCGCAATGGGGCTGCGTATATCTCCGTGTTTCTTTAAGGCATCGCCGTTTCCCCTCTTGCGGCCCTCGAAATGCAATTACTATGCCCTATACCAACTCGGAAAGCCAGTTCCCGACGATTTCCCCTTCAGACGAGATACGTCGTCGAACGTGAAGACGCCAATCTCCATTCATCGAAGTGTGATCGGGACGGTTTTCGGATGGAAGTGACTCTCTTCCACGTGAACTCCGCTTCGAGATCTCTCCGTCGGCAACGTATTTGCAGTGAAAAATATATCGTGCCGTGAGAAATATAAACACCACGGAAGTCATTGCTGCTGCATTGTCAACGTGGAGCTTGAATAGATCGCATGGTGCATAATTGAGGGTAGCTGGTTCCCAACGGACTTCTCTTGGATTACAGCGAGAGTACCTAGAGATCTAGCAGAAAGACTTTTTTTCTGCTCTGGATTCGTGAAACGAAAAATAAAAATTTTCAATTCAACTCTCACTATTCCAAAAAACTTCAACACTTCCTAAGGAAATGTATTGCTGGTGTGTGTGCCAAGTTTAAATATGAAGTGTTATTTTATATGATTTTATGTTTAACCAGCGTGCGTGTTATGTGCGGCAAGGGTAGGTAGTTTAGGGGGCACATGTCGAAAAATGGTTTCCTCGGTCAATCCTATTGTTCCCGTCGGCCATATGCTACTGCCTCCTCTCATAATCACCTCAGTAAACCATATAAAAGCATAGCTTCTATGTAGGTAAAACTTATTTTCACATTAAGCCTAACGTTCCCATGAACTTCATCATCATCATGGGTCAACAATCCTAGGATTGGTTTGACATAACCCTCCACTCGATCAGTGGCGTAGCGAGGGGGGGGGTCCGGGGGGTCCGGACCCCCCCCGAAATATTAAGCCATATAAAAAAAATAATTAAGCATGGAGCAGGGGAACGTCTACAAATAATAAATTATCATACCGTTGTTAAAAAAGGTTTGTCCTTTTGTTTAAATAATAAATTATCAAACGATACGTTTGGGCTCGGCCGCTCGGGTAGTGTTAATAGCGGTGTTTGTATAGCTCATATAGGCACCATCGAGGTTTGTATAGCCCATACCTCTCTTCTCTACGACCGTGCTCTATGGTATAGCTGGCCGAATTTCGACTGTGGACTGTCAACAGTCTAGTTCGCACTCCAGCAGCGCCCGCGGCCCAGCGCTAGTGGAAGAACTGATCCATTGTTCCACATTGTCAGGCCCGGCAGTCCGCTGTCCGCCATTACGATCACAGCTGAAGATTGGCTTGTGTGTAGTTGAGGTAGTGACTTCTGTCGTGTCGTCAGCTAATTCGTAGTGAAATATAATTTCGTAGTGACAGTGACGGGGTGAGTGTTATTCTTTTGATGTTTGTTGAACGTTAAGGAATCAAGTTTTGATTGTACTCCTCACTACTGCTTCTTTTAAAAATGAGTAAGAGAACCATTGATCAGTTTTTCAAACCAAAAACTTTAAAAACGGATTCGGAATCAAGTGACAAAATGTTAGTTTCACTGTTGCCACGAGAGGTAGAAGAAACCACTGTTGGCTCGATAGAAGAAGAAAGCAGCACGTTTATTCCAACTCCGTGTTGTTCATCGTCTCGTGACCAATCCAGTACTAGTAGGCCTACAGATTCTCAAGTAAGCATCATTGGCCTAACCTCTGTAGATATTGGCATAGTTTCTGACCAGTTATTTCACTCCAAAACAGAGTTTTATAAAACTACGGATTTGAAAAGTAAAGTCCTGAATGATTTATTTTATCCAGATGAGAGTTTTATTTTTCCAGTAACCGTCATTAACAATAAAAAATTAAAGTTTCGGAGTACCTGGCTAAAAAGGTTCAATTGGTTGGCTTATTCTAAGGCTAAGGATGGAACTTATTGCAAGTTTTGTGTGTTATTTACCAATGAGTTCACTGGTAAAGGCCAACACCAAAAATTGGGAGCCTTAGTAACTATGCCTTATAGAAGGTGGAAAGACGCAATAGATAAATTCACCTCTCACAGCAACTCTGAGTACCACAAATTTTCTTGTGTAGTTGCAGAAAACTTTATGAAGGTCGATTCTGGCCGAGTAGAAGACATCAAAATGATGTTGGATTCGCAGAAGAAGAAAGAAAAAGAACAAAACAGAGCTTCACTCAAGCCTATAATTGACACAATTATATTCTGCGGAGAAAATGAAATACCCCTTCGGGGACATCGGGACAGTGGGCCACTGACGGCCGAAAAACCTTTAGAAAAGGAGGGAAAATTTCGAGCCTTACTCAGGTACCGAGCAATCACCGATGAAAGTTTAAAAAACCACATTTTTAATTGTGCACGAAATGCAACCTATATTAGCTCTGAAGTACAGAATGAAATTATTGACATTTGTGGAAAACTTATACAGAAAAAAGTTGTTCAATCTGTAAACAGTGCAGATTGTTTTTCCATTTTAGGAGATGAAACGCTTGATGTGTCTGGAAAAGAGCAGTTTTCACTTTGCATTCGATACATTTCGAATGAAAATAAACCGATCCTGAAAGAAGACTTCATTGCATTTACCCACATCACTGATTTGTCTGCTGAAAGCATTTACGAAACTATTTTAACCATTTGTGCAAGTGTAGGTCTCAACATGGATAAAGTAATTGGTCAAGGGTACGATGGTTGTTCAACGTTTAGTGGACATTTGTCTGGCGTACATCAAAGATTTCGGGAATCACACCCCAAAGCTATTTATGTGCACTGTGTTGCACACCGTCTGAATTTGGTGTTGAGTGACTCCTTAGACATTCCTTACATAAGGAACTGTTTGGGAACTATAAATGAAGTGGCCAATATGATGAGAAATAATACTCAAAGTGGTGATATGCTAAAAAGACATATTGAGAATCTTGTACCAGAAACTCAAAAAACACGCCTCCTTCGCCTGTGTGACACAAGATTCATCGAAAGACAAGATTCTGTCAATACATTTGTTGAAGTTTTTCCAGCCATCGTTGCTACTCTGCAAGACTTATCTACTTCTAGTAGAGTGATATCGTCTTCAGCTGCCAATCTTCTAGCGTCTATTGAAAAAGGAAGTTTCCTTGTTGCAATGGTGGTGTGTGAATTCATATTTAGCATCACTCTTCCTCTTTCAAAGTACCTCCAAAAACCTGAAAGTAACATATCGTCTGCCCTTAAATTTGCTGATGACACGGTTGAACGACTGAAGGATTTGCGTAACCCGTCTGAAAATGAAGATAGCAGTGATATCAAACAATTCACTTTGTTATTTGAAAAGGCTGAAAAAATGTCTCAAGATAATTTTGTAACAGCAATTGTTGTACCCCGGCAAGTGGGGAAGCAAACCAAAAGAGACAACCCCCCTTACTTCACTCCTGAGGAATATTATCGTCGGTCAATATTCATACCTTGCATCGATTCATTGATTACAAGTTTGGTTGACCGGTTCGGGAAAAACAGAGATATTCTGGAAGCTCTAGATTGTTTACTCCCAAAGAATGCAAAACAAACAAATATTCACAAACTGGAAACACTGAAACTGTTCTACGATAGTCAGTGGTCTGATTGTGAGGTCGAGGCAGAGTATATGCTGTGGAGTAAAAAATGGAAAAATGTAAAAGAATCTGAAATTCCCAAGAAAATCATGTCAGTTCTAGACGCCTGCGACAAAAACTTCTACCCTGCTATCAACTATTTTCTTCAGGTAATTATTTATTATTATAAAACTAAGTACGCCTATACAAGTATATTTTGGTATTTTTGTTTGCTTAAATGATACACATTTTAAACACGTTTTCTTTTAGATACATTATTGAAAAATATTTAAATCAAAACTATTTATAAATACAAATAGTAAAAAAAATATTTATCGAAAATAAAACTTTAAAAAATTAAAATAATCCCTAACTGATTTATGGTCGAAACTAAAATAAATCAAAAAGAAACAACTACAAATAACTTTTCTATTGCAGGTGCTTGCTACATTACCAGTCTCAACAGCAGAGGTAGAGAGATCATTCTCATCTCTCAAGAGAATTAAAAGCTACCTGAGGAATTCTATGAGTAATGAAAGATTAAATGGGCTTGCTTTACTGTCAATTCACTATCCAGCTCCAATCAACAGTGACGAAGTAATCGATGAAATTGTCAGAAAAGGAAATACTAGGAGATTAGTGCTGTAACTTAGAGCATTATTTTGTTAACTATTCATTAACGTAATGTTAAAATGTTATAAATATATTTTAACTAATGCTCTACACTGTTGTTTTTCTTGCCCTACTCATCCATTTGAAAGAGTTTGAAGCTCCGGACAAACTACAACACTATATTTCTGTTTATTTGGATAAAACACAATTACCTTGCTTCATCATAAAAGAAAAAATATTTTAAAATCATGAAATTACAAAAGATTTCTTTGAAAAATGAAGTTTTTTCGATTATGAAAAGTGTTAAAATTAGTTTACAACCCTCTACTTAGACCCTGTTTTTCAAAAATTTTCCCTCGGATCCCCCTGGTTTTGGACCCCCCCCGAACGAAATTCCTGGCTACGCCACTGCACTCGATTCTTCTATCGGCCAACCTCTTCATATTGACGTAGCTCCTCTCTTTCCCATCCTTCACAACTAGCTCTATATATCTCATACGAGGCCTGCCTTTTCCATTCTTCCCGTTCACTTTTCCCAAGACGATTTTCTTCATCAGGCCATCGTGCCTTAAGATATGGCCTATTAAGTTGTCCCGTCTTCTTTTTAATGTTTTCAGTAGACACATCTTCTCTCCCACTCTTCTTAAGACTTCTTCGTTTGTCACTCGATCATACATTTTATCTTCATCATTCTTTGGTAGCACCACATTTCAAATGCTTCCAGTCTGGACTTCTACGCTGCTGTTATTGTCCATCCTTCACTTCCACACAAAGCCAAAATTCGTACGGGTTGGCGTGGTGGCTAGAGTAGTGCCTTCCGTCCCGAGGGCCTGTGTTCTAATCCCAGAACGTGTGGTTTTTTCATCAGTATACCGGTCCCTACTTGAGTGTATTGTGGACAGTATTTCGAGTCCAGTACTCTGTCGTTAGATGGGACAGATGTTTCAATAAGAGCCTTTCGTGAAGAGCATGCTAATATCAAAGCCGGTTTTTCCCCACCCTTTCTCCGTTTCCTTAAACCTCCTACCAACACCCAATTACCCACTTATCCTCTCTGGCACTAATAACCCCAGTTATCTCTACCCCCGCAAGTAACAACAGCAATTTCGTTCTGCTACCACCATCCATTACTGAGAAAAATTTGATTTACAAAATTCACCACAACTTCAAAAGAAATAATCACATCCTATTCAATTCAAAACGCAGGTCAACAATAATTTTTTTAAGAGATGTTAAAGCTGGGGTAAGATCGAGGTAATACTTTTAAATTAAAGAATTTTCCAATTGAGTACTTCATTGGAAATAATGTTTAAATTTTGGCACTTTTTCAATCTGAGATTTTATTATAACGGGATAAAATAAAACTTTGCTTTGCATAATTAAATGTAAAAGTAAAAAAGCTAAATTTGACTAAGTATAGCTATTTTTTGGACTGTGGATAAATTTGCTATTCACATTGAAACTTGAGTATTTATACTTTTTCCCCGCATAGTGATTGACGTCTGCGTAGGCGGGACAGGAGCATCTGTGTACTACGAGGGTCTCCGCGAAAACCGTTTCGCCGTGTCCCTCAAGGGGGTTTGGCGAATTCTCTATTACCACCACCAGTAGTTAGCGTCGTCGGCCTTCGCTTTCAGGGAAACGGGAGAAAGTTAAATCTTGTCCGAATGAGAAGCCTTGAAGTTTCAATTATGTTCCTATCTCTGTTTAAAATGGGTAAAACGGCGAGGATATATTTTTCAAGGCTTCTCTCCTTATCTTGTTCTCCTTTCGTTAGCCTTCGGTTATTTTTTTTATTTTTCTGGATGTGGATTTAGCGTTCTTGGTAATAGTATAAGGGGAAAGTCAAAGGCCAGAATATTGTATATTATCATCGTAATTGGCAGAGGAGTCAATTCCCCGTATGTACCTGCCGTTAGAATATTGTATTTTGCTTTGTTGGTCATGCCTTGAATGTTTGCGTTTTTAACGTTGGTTATGAATCGCATGCACAATACGAGAACTAAGAAGAGTAAATAATATTTACTGCATTTTCACACCATCTACTCAAATTTGGTTCTCCATCTGAGGCATTGATATTTACTCTTTTCCTCTGAAATTTAAATCAGATATACACTGAAATGCACAGACAATAATGGAAGCATTATTTTGCTAAGTAAAGTATTTTAATTTTTTCTTCAAAGTTTTATTCTTTTCGCGAAACGAAATTTGGTTGATAGGAGTACCGTTACACATAAGCTTAATGATTCTCAAAAATCTTTTCATCTACCTAGTTTTTAAGAGCAATAATGTGCAACCACAATTTGAATGTTTCCATTAATTTAGTGATAGGCATTTTTACCCTGTTTGCTAGCATTTATCCATTAGCAAAACTGATACATAGTGTTTTACCTTGTTTTCCGTTGAATTTTGATGAATGCCATCATCATAAGTCTGAATGCGTAATAGCTAATAAGAATTCTTTTTCATTGGTATTGGAAATTGCGTGTGAAAACAAGATAAAGTGCATAGTATGGAGTTTGGTATTGTAGAGGTTGGATATATGAGTCGTCAGAACGCATGGAGAGCAACACAGAGAGGAATAGAAGCCTCTGAGATTTGGTGTTGATCTAGGAAAGTTAAAATGATAAATTAAGAATTGAAGAAGTGTCGAGAAGAGCGGAGGTAGAGAGAGGCAGGTATGGAGAGCAATATGTTGAGAACCAGGTGGGTTGGGCACCCACTGATTGTATTTTCCAAGAGCGAAATAATGGGGGAAATAGATGGGAATGAAGCCTATGGGATGGAAAGTGCATTAGTCAAATGAGGAGGGATTAAGATAGAAGGTGTTGTAAATAACAATTAATTAAGTAAGGATTAATATCTATTTAACACAGTACCTCTCTCACTCTTTAGACCAACATCTAAACACAATATTTTTGCTTTTAATATGTAATTAAATTTTATTGTATCGTTTCCATGACTACATTGCTCATTTTCGCAACGCAATATCACTGTTATTGTTAAAAATGATGAGACAAATTTCATAAATATTCTTTACCAATATATTTAGAAAACATTTTAAATAAATAGATAAAATTTTTTATTCAATGCGTCATTACAGATTAATTTTTCTGAACAGCATAAAATTCTTCGTAAAAATGTAGGTATTGTCAATAATTGCAACTTCAGGGCTAATATTATTTGTGATTAATCTTTCGTTGATACAACTGATCAGCAGTATTACGAAATTGCAACATCAATGTGAAATAATAATAAAAAAATGTGGTTAACTCTCAATAAAATAGAGTAAAATTTGGGGGTGCGCTAGACCCCCCGCGCCTACTTGTGTCATCAAATGGTGGCACGTCTACTTAAGGGTTAAGTGGATGAAACAGAGCTAGCAATGAACGGGAAAGAATGGAGAATGGATGAAGTTATCCAACCTCAGGACTGGAAAGAATGGCATTTAACCTTTCTACCTGTACTGTCACTTTCATCCATGTAATAGGTATGTAGAGAGACTCCATTATTGAGCGTTTTAGGTGATAGTGTAGCAGCAATTTACTCACATCAGACTATTATGAGCCCTCATCAAGTAGTAAAGATTTAGCTGATAAAAATTTCTCTGATGACGCTAGAGAGACTTGAGGATGATCTCACCGACCCATTGCAATAATCTCTAATACACCAAACTATACGCTATGCATTTAGCCTTCTTTATAAGCGCACATTCATATGTCAATGAATAAGAATACTTATTCCACATTTAGCCGTATAATATTGGCATTTATCCTATGAAGTGATGTGTTACGGAGCACGAATGGCAGCACCGTCATCCCTTCAATTGCGCCGAGACGTAGGTATCTTCGGAGCGCGGAGGAAAAACCCGCCTGCCCTGAGGAATCGACCCGAAGAAGAGTGAAACTATCGCAATATCCGTGGCACCGCGATGGCCACAACCCCTCCTCCTGGTCCACCGTGCCGTGGTTTGCGTTCCGTGAGCGACCCTGGTTGGGGGTGATGCGCGCCGGGGATGAATCGCTCTTCTTTTATTATTTTTTAATATTACATCATGCTCTTTTTATTCCTTGGGTCCTTCCGCCCGGGGCGGGGGTTCTCCGAGCGGGGAGCATCTGCTCTCCCTCCCCTTCCCCGAATTGCCTCAAACTTTTCAAATTTCGCGATAAGGAGCGGATGGAAGCTGGTAGGGTGGTGGGTGCAGCCAAGTTTTATGAGGGGAGGAATAATGGCGTGGGACGTGGGGGACGGGAGGAGGCTGCAAGGGGGTAGGAATATATATATTGGGGTGGGAGGGTGGATCCTCCACCTTCGCGTCCAAACCCCTTAAGTGAGACACGCCCCGTCCGTCCAATTTCCAAGGGATAGAAGAACTCTTGGTAACATTGAGGATGTAGGTATGTTTGCCCCAAGGAGTAATTGCCGTCGCTTGTTCTTGGTCCCTAAAAGATGTCCACGTGGTTATTCACGTTCTTCCTGCAGTAGCTCAACTTCTATAACTACGTGAGTCGCAGGGAATGCTTGGTGAATGCATAGTTTTTGTTTTAATACACCTGTTCTTATTCTTTTGTTCAGAAGATTAGTTTTATGCATAATTGCCATTGGTATTTTCGGTACATCGGTAGTGGTAAACTATTAAAACATCACCCAACATCTCATTTACTGTCCTCGCATTTTGGCGACAATGATGACTTTATTTATGCCTTCTACTTCTCACTATGTGTGACTATTTACCTCAGCCATTTTTAATTTTGGCTTTTTAATTTTTAATGATGACTTTATTTATGCCTTCTACTTCTCACTATTTGTGACTATTTACCTCAGCCATTTTTAATTTATCTTGGCATTTATTAACTCACATAACTACCATCATTGAGTCTCTTTGGGGTTAGTGTTGAATTTTTCACCGGCATAATTAATGTAACTTGATAAGGGCTCAAAATAATATTGTGTGAGTAAATGGTAGCTGCATTATCATTTAAAGCGCCCAATAATAGGATAAATAGACCTGGTGCATAATTGCATAAATTATTTGAAAATTCACGTGTATATGCCGAAAGGGGAGGCTAAAGAGTGTTCCACCAAAGTCGTGACGGTTGTAAGTGGCATATGGAGTCGGGGAGTTTACAGGGAATCCGGATTCACGAAGAAATTTTCTTAGTTACGCTGGAGAAATTGGAAGTGTCATTAGTGTACTACTAGTGTTCGCACTTCTACTGGTGAACTAATAGTGAAGTAGTGTTCACACTTCTAGGGGATAAGAAATATTATGTATTTTTCCTCTTTCTAATATTCTTTTCATTGAATGTTTTACGACAGTTCATATGACTCTGAGAATTTCGTATTTTGAATAACCTTCACTGCTATGTCCTTCGATCACCTATACAATATCTCTGCGCAAATGCCAGAAAATGATACCTGGCGTATGTTGCCGGAGAAAGTTGGTTAAAAAATTGTATCCTTAGTAGATGTCTTGGCTGCAAACTTTTACGTAAATGTGTGAAACATCCTTTTTAAAATCTGAAAAAGTTATTGAGGGACATAACACGACTTCAAACGCTATTTTAATGCTTTAATTTTTCCCTCGTACGGTCATCTACATAAACACTGTACCCTGAAATTACCATGAATGTGGTGAATTCACACCAAACATGCATTACATATAATGCATAAAAAGAATTATTAATTATATTCTAATCTAAATTTTACAATTTAAAGAAGATAAAATGCAAAGGAAGCTAGCAAAACCGTTCTTTTACTTGGGTTAGCTTAAATTCCTTATACCAACGTACAACTACCTATGCTATCCATTGATACACTGATATTTATACATTTTTATTGCATATAGTTACAGCTATTCATACCCATAATTGTAGGAGGAAAGAAGGACATTTTAAATCTGTAAGTTTGGCATTCAATTTCTCACATTTTATGGTTATGATCGAGTCTGCCATACTAAGCTGGAGTTCACAAATTATTTTTAACGTCATCAGTGGCTGTATAAACTTAGATGTTGAATCTAAGGTTTCCACGGCATAGGACATTCGAGACCTCCGTTCCTTCAGGTTACATCGGCCTACGGTGTTTTTCCCAGTTCCCCTGCTGGCGTCCTCAAGTGAAACTGTTGTGAAAAAAAACAACGTACGCGCACGCAACCCGAAGGAATACCGGTCTCGAATATTATCTTTGAATTTATTCCAGAGATTAAGTCTAAATTTCAACCTATGGCCTGATATTCCTAATTTAGTTCATATAATACACAGGTGACACTAATATAGTTATCATACGGTCCCTATACTAATCTTGCCGATCTTCGCTGCACATGCTCAAGTTCATTATTTAAGCCCATTTCGTAAGGATGCCATATACTGGCTACGTATTCCAAAAGGGTCTTTGGGGTTGACGTTCAGGCCGTTCTAATGCGCGAGTGAAACTTTGGGCCACTTGGTTTAAACTTTTTCTATTCGCACAAATATCTTACCAATACTAATAGCAACACTTCTCAACCATGCTGATTCCTTCTGCTATTGCATGTGTTTGAATAGCTATCGCTTATCTGTATGGGATATTCGAATCCCCTGGCTCGGTTGTGGCTCCCTTGATCCTCGACCGTTTCTCATTGCGGGGAGTGTCGGGATTAGTTCCACTCATTTGCGATTCAGGTCGCTAGTGGCCCATTATAGACTCGCCATGAAGCCACTTAGTTGAGGTAGCGATTGGGTTGAGTATTAAATTCCCTATCGACTTTAGATTTCCCTCCCATCACGGTGGAGCGATTCTCGGTCGGAAGAGCTGGTCTCGGGAGCTCATCGGATGAAGGGGCCGGACCCGAAATTTTTATGGGGAGAAAATCAATTTGGCCGAAACAAACGGCGTCTACATTGTCATGGTGGTTGGAGTTGGAGGCAACCTATTTGCTGGCTGACTCTCATTTCAGTACCGTACCTCTTTCAATTTTGATCCTTATATTTTCCCAGCATAATGCTCAAAGGATGAGTTTTGACCCAGTTTTTGTTTTCCAATTGACAGGGTATCTTCAATGGAAGTTTTAATACTGATGAACGTTATAATATTCTTAATTACTCATTTGTACTACACATACGTTGGATTACTTGACTGCGCATACTTTTGGTGGATATTTCAATAGTGAGAAGAGCGTATGCATCATCATAGCAGTCTGATCCTTACTTGTTTGCCATAGCAGTCTGAGCTCTTACTCCTTAACACTTCCTCTGCATGCGTCATAAGTCCAAAAAACACTATAAAGAAAACGCCACTAATATTTTGCCACCAAGAAGTCATCTTTCCCTGTGGAAATATTCGATGCCTTAAAGGTGCAAGTTGTACTTGAACTACTAGAAGTATGTCGCAAAGCAGTGGATGTCGTGCGTACGGCGCAACCATCTAAGAGGTTAAAGTCGAATTTTATACCCAAAGGTGCTTGCTATATAACAAATTGAAGGGCTGCAAACTGGCCGCGAGAACCTAAACGGCGTTACCCGCTGAAATTGCACAATAGCAGAATTCCACAGAGAATCAATCATTCACCTTGACCGGTGTACGAAACTGGATACACTGATTTTTAAATATTAAAATTTAATATTCAACCTTTAGTTAAGGATAGGCATATTCATCTGATATCACAATAATATGATATTATCATTACCCTGATGATGTCAATTCTAGTCAAAACCCGGGTCATGTACTCAATTTTAATGTGGAAAAACGTAAGACACGTTTTATTACTATAATTAAGCAGTTCCACGAAGTTGATTTGGATTCATTTAAGTATAAAAAAATACGATGAATTTCAGTTTTGAAATATCAAAGGACAAATTTCTTTTAACATTTCTGTTCTTAAATGCTATAAAGAAAAACCAAACTTCTAAATAACATTACTATTGACACTTAATAATGGAGAACTTTTTGTGGGAAATGTATAGTTTGTATTATTTCCTATAAGTTTCCATTCCTTCGAATTTTCATAGTGGAGATGAGGTACCTATCTGTTTCCATAATCGACGCAATGCCGTCATTTGGGGACCATATATGACGTCCCCGTATCAACGCGGTGAGCGGCTATTTTCCCAGCTATCACGTCCCCCAATTATCGGGAACCGACGGTAACTGGCGTCACGGGCCCGAATTTCTCGAACGCTGCATTTAATAAGCGGGCCTCCGCTGGTGGCACCGCGCAAATTTCCCCGCCGCGTTGCACGCTGGGAGAAGGGATCGATGGAATGGCGCGGAGTGAATGGGAAAGGTGGCGGGGGAAACAATTCGAAGACGAGTGATGAGTGGTTTTAATTTCTCAGACATAGCGAGGAAGATGACGCGGTCATGCGAATCTCCTCCGCCCTGTAATTGACGGTCGCTTTTTTCATTTCCTCCGTTGTAACAATTTGAAGGACTTCCATTTCGGGTTCTGTGATGAATGGTTAATGGCCAATGATTATTGAATGCTAAGAGTCGCTTGATAATTTGCTGATTATTCCTTGACGCGGGGCACAAAAAAAACACTTATCTCCGGATGTTGCGAATGGACCTTCAACATGACTTAACACTGATCTTATGATTTAAACTTCGGCTTAGTTCCTCTTCTTTTGCAGTACAAAACTTGTTATTGGTATGTTTTATGAAATGCCTTTATACTGACATTGTGAATTGAACTTCAGATAATTTCTTTTTTTTTTATGGTTTAAAACTGGTTATTGGTAAGTCATTTTCTTCATATCTCCTTTTACAATGGTACAAATGCGAACCAGTCACATTTTTGCATTATTTTTAGTCTCATTTTCGCATCATTTTTAAGCTCCGTTGACATTCTGTAGGTATCCAGTAATTTGTCCACATTCCAAGGTTTTTGAAAAGGGATCGTCAAAGATTTTCAAGAACAACCGAGGAGTGTTTGCCTCCAATATAGGAAATCCGACCATTTCAAATCCAGGTCGTTTTAACCACATTATGTTGTTGCAGAAAAAGCATTTTATAGTAGGAACCAATCCTTGAAAGCGAACTTAAAGCTGTGCATGTTGTTTTTTTAGCGAATGAGGAACTCGAAAATCAAGAAAAGAATCATGAAAACAACCTCCGCGTTTACGCCAATGTACGCTAAACATCTTTTGGTGACTAGCTAACAAGTTTTACAAGTCCATGATAAAGGTTTAAAATTGACTTCTTGGAGAAATTGGAAATTTTGAAACGACGATTTTCACCCGTTATGGTCCTTTTCAATGACTTGACAGATTTTAAATGCTCCCCCCTGACCTCATGTTCATATATAGCCCATTATTCGCCAAAACCCAGTATTTGACCTAACCTTTTATATACTTCCTCCTACCTCCTATGAGGTATCTCCATGCCCCACTTCCTTTCCCTTCTTAAACTCCAACCTGTTTACACCTCAGCGTTCCTTCAAATTCCTTCCCATTCCTAAACGAACAACCCCCCCCCCCCCCCCTCCAGTCCAGTGCACTATTTAAGGCCTCCCCAATGCTCTGTCATTTTAGTCCCATGATAATGCACAACTGTATTGAAACCGGTATGGTCATTAAAAGCTGTGTGGGAAATTACAAAGTTTGGTTTTTATCCTCAAGGAAAGAAAATTACTCAAGAGCAATGGCTGCGCAATTTCACATTGTAATCCACAGCTTTCAGAAAAAAATTCTCTAGTCAAGCATCCTAAAATTACACAGGTTACAAATGTACATTTTTATTCAGATCTTCTGGAAGAATATCATAGTTCACTTTATTTATTCAGATATAGGCTATTAAAAGAATAAAACAATCTTGGCTGGAAATGAATTGACAAATTAAGTTCTTCACGCATGAACCTTGTCTATTCAAAGCATAAGTACATCTTCCAATCGGTAAGAAGTTGTATCTTTGGGGAAATGGATTAGAAGGGGAGATATAGAGCAGCCATAGTGAAGTGGACCGCGCATGCATTTAGTATTGATTCGAGTAGGATCTCCTCAAGTCCTCTTCATGATCCGAACTTTCCATTAGATAACCTGCTTTAAACACTTACCACAGTTTTGGTCAACTTTATCTTTCGTATCCTTTGACGTACGTGTCATCACTATTGCAAATTTTCAGTTCCTTTTAGTCTCCATCATATTTTTTCAGACTCATTACCATAATGCTCCTCCTTTAAGTCACTTTGGAACCGCTTTTTTAATGAGCCCGCGCGTCAAACCACGACGAAGTTGCCAAAGTGGTTCAAAGGGTCCGAAAAATGCGTTTATGTGGACGCATCGTCTATTTTTTGTAATAAATTTGCTATTTGTGAAGAGATGGGGACAGTAACTTTCTTAATCTGCAAATTATTCCTGTCATTTGTGCCCTCTTACGGAACTTTCGAGGCCTTCACCGCCACATCAAAAGCAAAAGCTCGAGAAAGGCGCAACTTGTTTGCCATCTCGTTTCTTTTTCCCTTAATACCTTAGGCGACTTAAGTCTTCCCCCGTCCTTTTCACGGAATGATAAGCGCTCTCACACATTATTTTCCGTCGCCATACGAGCCATCGGCTTCCCTCCAGGAGAAAGGTGGGCGTCCCTCTATGGTAACTAATCCTTGCGGATTAATGGACGCTACGCCAATTTCGTCTCCTTAGAATGTGCTGCCTTGTCATGTGACCCTCATTCCCTGAGACTTCTGCGGTCGAGAAAAACAGTTTCCGTTCGCTAGCAGACCTGAGAGGGACTTTATTCTTCACCCCACCTCTCCCTCCCTCTCTCACTTGCTCCTGGAACTTCGATCGATTGCGATCTTGTGGGAGAGCGAGAGGGGCGTCTTCGGGAACCGACCATTCCTTCGCGGCGGGGAGAAAAATGGAGAAAGTATCCTTAAAATATGCTCCGATCTTGACAACTTCCCTCGCCATGAAAAATGAGCCAACAGCACTGCGATGGGAAACAAGCCACATTTATCATTTTTATCCTTTTCAAATACTTTCAAACACCTTTCCGCGTGTCTATTAGAACATGTGTGGGTTTCTGCGTAGTACCATGCAAAACATACACAAGTTTATATTTTTTTCATAAATTAAGACCTTTGTGTAGGAGGTTACTTCTTAAACACGATATAAATTGAACTGGACTCCATAGCGTAAAATATTATCACAGACTCACCACATAGGGAAAAACTGTGGCACGTTTTGGACGTAGTACTGGAAGGTTTTCATAGATGGCGTGGTAAGAATTTTTCGCGTTGCATCACAAATGATATAAACGTTTTCGCTTTTCTAATCCACTTAAGTGGCACATAACATAGGCTATTGTTGTACTTTGGCTATTTTATTATAATGCTGCGATATGCCTTTGCCTAGCGTTAACAGTCACATGGACAAGATAACATTTCTCTCACTATTAAAGCAAACATATCTTGTCACGCGAAGGATTCCTTGATTCATTAAAACACGTAATCCGCTTCTGCAAGGAGTTGATGGAGCAGACTACAAGACACGTCGATTAGAAAAACGAAAGCGATGGAAGGATATATATCGTTTGTGCTGTTACGCAAAAGTCTTCCCTCGTCATCTATGGAAACTTTCCTGTACTACATCCAAAACGTATTCCAGTTTTTCTCTATGCGGTGAGCCCTCTAACTCTATGAGTGGTATGTATATTTTTAAATGTTACCCTTGTGCTTTGAGTTATTTTTTGGCATTTTGTGTCTACTCATTTCTATGTTCTTGATGTATAGATTTCATCACATCAAACTTCTCTCAGCAATTCCGAAAAAAATATGTGATTGATAGATTAATGGCACCAAAATTACCTCCTAAGTGTTAAAGTAATGTATGCTGTGTAAAATAAAACTAATACGATAATAATTTCTCTACCAGGCACCCCTAATTCCATTTCTATATTTATGGCTGTTGACTAGAGTTTTCAGAGAAAAATTTCGAGGACGAGCTACTATGTATCTTTACATATTAATGTTCGTTAGCAGCTTGCTAGAAATTTAGTTAATTGCATGCCATATTGGCATTCACATCCTCAGCCCTCAGCCTCGGTTAGCCCCACACTCCCCGCACTGTGTATTATACTCAGGATTTTCCGTGCTTGGCTCCAATGCGCAGATTTTCCATGTCGCATACAATCCCATGGTAAGTAGGGTAAATCTGGTCGGCCATAGAGGCAGGGCATGACATTCTTGGTCAGCTGTTAATTTGTCAGGGCACCTGGGCGTTAATTTAATGAGCTCGCTCTTCTGTGTTTGCGAGGGCAAAACATTCCCTTTTGGCTTCCGTTTGCCTGGGAAAACTCCGGTGGAGAAGAGAAAGAAAAGATTATGCTCTTGGGCATTGATTCTAGGTGCTGTTATATCTTAGGGAAAATGTTCAACCCGACGGCCGAGGTATATGCCGCCTGGTTTTCTACCCTACGGTTTCTTTAGCTGGAGTTTCGATGTTTGGGGTTTGTATATATTTGTGTGTATCGATTTATTTATTTTTTGGTGGCTATTGTTAGATATTTCACTTTGTAAAAAATTTTAACTTAATTCCAAACGTTATAGTACCTAATCTAAATCCAGCGTTTATTCGTAAGTATATGATTTTGTTAGTTGGCACTTATTCCTGAACCCATTCACATTATCTTGCCTGTTATGTTTGAAAATGGTTATCGAGTTTTAGGCATGAGGCTATTTTATGTTACAGTTTTAGGTAAAACCTTCTCAGAATATCATAAAGGCGCCCGATTCCTATTTTTTCTTTCCCTAAACGTGAGCCATTTTATCGAAAGATACAATAAATGCCCCAAATGTCTTCTGGCTCCAACCACTCTTGAATTACCTCAGCCTTCAGATAGCGTTTTTATACATCATTTGAAGTCGTCGCCTGGATTGAAACGGATAGCACACAAAGGCATTAATTGGACGATATGTCTGACCCGTCTGACCCAACAGATGCCACTTAGCCTGCACAATTAATGAAGTGTGAGATATTATGCTGTTTTGGTACTCCTTCCTTGCCAACCTGTGGTATGGAATGTAGTTGGTGGCTATTTAGGCATTACATAGATTATGTTTATTACTGAAAATTATTGGTTAAAATGGTATTCGTACCTAGCTCAGTTTCTCAATTTTGAATGAGAGATACGGAATGCCATCTATTCAGGCATAAAAACAAAGCCTATCCTAACTTAAATACACATTCCTCTGAATATCATCATTGATTTCGGGTTATGGTGTTAAACGCTTTCTTTCCCGGGCTTAAACACCATAATAATTCAAACTCAATGGCCACGTGCATATTGTTGAATTAATTTTCAAATGATGAGAAAAGTATCTTAATGGGAAACGGCAACCATCGATACTTGTACTACGGTAGCCGATGATACCTATATTTACCAGAACCATTACTTATTATCCAAGAAGTTTCGTTCAAAAATTTGCAGTACCAACGCTTTTTAAGGGTATCCTCTTCAGAACAGCGCTACATTCAAGTGCGAGATAATGGTATTATTTAATCGGCGTGCCTGCGATTGAAGGGCCTTGACTCGTTATAGTCCTGCGACCGATATTTTCCCTCGTCAGGCACCCTCGCTTTGTTGGAGGGAAGGGTCTCTTAAAGTGCTCGGTTGCATCCCTTTGTTTCCGAATGTGTGGAGGGAATGCCTGCAAGTGTTGGCGACTGGCGTCTCACCCGTCTCTCTCGAGGGAAGGTACCCGTGCGTGAGAAGCGTGGTAGGGGAACAAAAGCTGATTGACTTGTCGCACGGCATGTTTTGAGGGCACGCCTTTAAGAAGGGATAACAAGTGAGCACACTGCGCTCCAAAGTGAGGACCACACCCATTGCAGCGCCATCTAGCTTGCCCCCACCCGTCGAATCCAGGGTTTTCATTGCGTCCCTTCCCCTTCCATCGGTCCCGAGATCTCGCCCTGATGACGCTTCCAGAAGAATACTCCCTGGGAAGACATTTGCACGTGACTGCCGGCGCCCCCTTGCTCCGGGGGGCGCCGGTATCTTCTGCTCCTCGAATTATTATCTGCGCCTCGAATTTCTATCAAATTCTTCCTCGCGAAGTCGCATGAGAATGAAGAACGTTTTCTATTCCACTTGGGGAAACCATTCGCCTCCCATTCATGAAACGCCAACGAAGCCGAAGAAATCATTCCGGAAAATGTCGCGGGATCTCTCGATTTGTTATTGTTATTATTGTATATTTTGGTATTTTTTTCTCTTTATTCGAAGCGCTTCCTATTCCATTTCCTTTCATTCCATCCCACCTGTCTCTCTTTTCTTTTGAACTCCTCCCTTTTCATCTTCCCCGCTTGCGCTCTGTTGCTTTCGCGTGTTTTACGCTTTTTCCCCGACTTTAACGCGCTCGTTCCACCCACCACCTCTCACCCCTGCCTGTTATTCCGAGCCCCAACCCCCCTTCTCCACCTCCCCCCCCCCGACCACCCCCGCAATTTCCATAATTCTCCCGGAATCGTGGGCCTCCCCCTCCACTCGACCAAACCTCCCCCTCATCCTCCCAAACCACCCCTGCAGCCCAATCTGCAATGCAAATTCGATTCGTTTCGCACTTAACGGGATAAGCATCGTCATAATGACACATGCGTATACGTAGGTACGTAAGCGCGTGCTGCATTAGCCCGTGCGGTCGGTTTCGATGGCGCGGGGGGAGGAACCTAGGAGGATGGAGGCCGACGGGTTCGTATGAGGCGTCTTTTTCCCCTTCGCGTCCCCCCTCCTGCCGCCCCTGGCTCCGTCTCCGCCCATCGCATAGACTCACGATTTCTCTCATAATCCCCAACGCAATTTTTCGCATGCTTCGCTGACCCTTTGCGTGGATATAGGTGTTGGAACACAATCCGAATCATGCATGGTCGAAATTTGCTCGTAGCGATTAAGTTTGTTTCACTTCGCGAAGGTAGTCCTTAGAAAACAATAAAACTGAAGAAAACTCAGTATCAGTAAGGAAAGAGAACACGGGACGTAAGGGCTTTAATACTAGGAGTAAAGGTATCAACACTCCAGTTTCCACATATACGTTTATTAGGCTGGGCCGTGGTTTCATAGAAAGGCTGCATCGCAGATATGATGATGTAGCCTTCATTCGTCGAACTACATCTAGGCTACATCATCAGACTTACTACTTCCACAAAGTTTTGCCTGAGACTGTGTCGCTTTAATATTTGTTTTAATGCAACGTAATATAGTGTATGTGAATAACCCCCTGCTACGCACCTTTATGGCAGCATAGGTAGTTTCCTGTAGGCATAATGACTTAAAGCTAACCCAACTAACAGCATGTTATAGCATGCTTGCTTTGCTATTTTTATCTTTTTTTAAATTGTGAATTTAGACTAGAATATATCTACTAATCCTCTTTATGCAGGATATGTAATGCATGTTTGGTATGAATTCACCCCCTGCCACACATCTTTATGGTAGCGTGCAGGGAATTATGTATGTGTGGATGTAGATAAGGTGGATTGCAGAGTATTATTCAGGTGTGATGAGAGCACTGATATAGAGGAATATACCCTATAAGGGTTGTATTTATTTGTTTTGTGGATTTAGAGATGGCATTCGACATGACTTTGACTTTTGTTTTATTTAACCTGGGCTAGATGAGGCCCGATGGCCCCCTCTATCCGTAGCCCAGGGCTCATTAAAGTACATTGTAAGAGGTTTAGATTAGATAAAGGATTACAAATATATACATAATTGTAGCAATTTTACATTGTAGGTATAATTTTTTAATTTTACATGACATGGTAGTTATGAAAAATTTATGGAAAACAGGAACTCACTGGAGGAGCTAGCGTCTATTTATATGTGACTGGAGAGGGTGCAATATAAGGTGGTAGACGAAGGATGTGGGTGGGGTGTGATGGGCAGTTAGGAATGACACATAGGTTCCTGTTTTCATGGGCGTTGTTTAACCTTTACGCGGAGGTTACGCGGGTAATAAATCATTTAATTCTTTAACAATATTTTGTTCGCCGATAACCCAGAGGTAATTAGTAAGTCACTGAAGAGACAGTAGTGATTTTAAATCGTGTTACATTATCAGAACTACAATATGATATAAAGAGAAAACAAAAGTGATGGTATTCTGCAGCTCTAGGTATTCTGGGATAAACGTGAAATTTGGCTTTTATCATTTGGCGAGCACGCAGATATTGGCGTATTTAAGTATCGTTTTCGATGGACACTGGTTTAGTTGTAATTTCATGAAAACACAATTGCGTCATAAAACAATCGTTATCAAAAGATTAGATTGTAGCTTTGGTGCTGTTCCTCACCAAGGATGTCCTGAGACACTTAGGCCGTTTGGTCCATTATGCCAACCACCCTTCTGGTGAAATCTCTCATAACGGCCAACCGTCCTACTGAAGACCAACAGGTCCCCTATGGGGATTTATCTAACCTCCCTGGACTCCATGAATGGTGTACCCAGGCACCGTTGCGAGTCCTCAATATCTACATCTACATAATACCCTGCAAGCCACCATAAAGATGTGTGGCAGGGGGTGAATTATCACCAAATATGCACTACATATCATGCATAAAAAAGGATTAGTATTTATATAATGTTCTAAACTACACTATTTAAAAAAAGATGAAAATGGCAAAGCAAACATGCAAAAACTTGCTGTTAGTTGGGTTAGCTTCAAGTCCTTATACCAACATGCAGCTACCATTGTTATCCATTGTTACACTCGTATTGGATATATTTACCGTTATTCATATCCCTAATTGTACGAGGAAAAAAAGCTCCACCACCAGGAATAGATCTTGGGACCTTCGGTACGTGGGACGACGACTCTTTTTTTTCATTTGTTTATTTCATAATTAAAGTCATAAAGTCAAAAGTTTTTTACACATAATTTTCTGATATATATAATTCTTATATATAAAGCATATTATTATAATTCTTATATACATAAAGCATATAAACTATATTATTTCTGTAATGTCTTAAAGTAATTTATTGTGACAGTGTTATTCTATGTTCAATCGGTGACATTTTTTATGAGAATGTAAGCCAGCATTGCTGTGTGTGTAATTTGAAGGTGACCCAACAACAGACAAAAGCCTTAGGGTTCACCTAAAGCATCAAAATTCTTAGTATTTTTTGTATTATTATAACTTGATAGAGCAATAAATATTATATTATTGCATTACTTTGGTTAAATTGGCAGTGGAGAGGGAAAGGTCGAGGTACGCCACTCCACTGTTAATGTGTAATGTTGAGATGGACTGTGTTTAGCGAGTTGAGCCTCTTACGCTCAGACACCGTATACCGGACGGGCGCCACCGACAAAAAAATCATGCCAGTCAGAAAGTCTTTTTTCCGCCAATCTTTTCCTTAACGAGATATTATCTCTTCAATTATGAACTAGAATGATTTCTGACATTTTCAATTTAAACTCTGTTTACCCGCCAAGTTGGTAGCCACCCACGGACCGAATAAAAAAATTCCTTGGTGACCTCGGGCTGTTTTAGAGGTTCCGAGGAGGAAAGAAAGAGTCCGAATCAATTTATGTTCTCGTGCTTTCCAGCCTCCCCTGTTCTTGCTGAATACGAATTAACAATTTGTTAAGGCGTGGGTTAACTGAGGTGAGCGGAGGCTTCGTTATTGCAGCTCCAACGAACGCTATCTAATAAATCATAAATAAGGAAACTTTAGGGAAAAATCTCACCCTTGTTTTGGATTTGAACTCTAAGCCTTAGGGTCTCTGGCTGTACCGTTACAAACCGTTCTTTTACTGCCAGTGTGATGTTTAGTCTTCCTTGATCATCTCTCTTTTTGACCATGGTTTTAGTTCGTTTCTATAATTAGGTATGTCAACTACATCAACTATCTAACTATCTGTGAAAGTATTAACCATCGAATACATTAATGTCTTTTGAAGTTATGAGTACGTGCCTTTTTCTTCAAATGAAAATCCTATAGAAGTGATGTATTGTATCTAACCAATCTTAGAATCGATGACTGGTATGAATCTGCGTTCCCAACAAACGATGAGTGGTAAAATGCTACGTAAAAGTGATATTTGTGAACAAATCGAGCAAAAATAATTAAAGGCATCAAGTTCATTTTACGCCCTTTTACGATTATTTATCGTATATCCTCGAGAACAGTGACTTCCTTGAGACACAATTCTGTCTTACGAGTGAGTAATCGTCGGTGTACCGTATTATCGAACGAGACTTAGGTCCTATAAATCGTCCTAATAATTTCCTCTGAGATCAGGAATCCTAGTTAGCGTTGTGGCCTGTTCATTAGCTGGTCAAGCCAAAGGCCTGAGTTTCGATTTCCGATCGAGAAAAACGTTTCCTCAGACAATTTTTAAAACGATTGCCATTTATAATGACAAAGTAAAATTATCTTGAGATATTTGGGATTATCCAGTGAATCAATATAATTTGCGACCATAGGATTCTTAGCAAGTCACCATGTGCAACTATAACCGCCTGCCTTGCAGTCATCATCATTATTTGTGTTTTTAAGTCTGTTTCCGTACTAATAGGCGCGGAAAGGTACAAGGATGGGAAAAAAGAGAAAAAAGGATGTGTGAGGAGAAACCCGGCGTCGCCCTTAGCGAAAGGCGCCAATAAGTCCACGGCTAAACGTCCCATCCGACAGGCAGAGTACTGTACTCGAATGCTCTCCGCAAAGCATTTAAGTACCGTCAGTCTACCGATGAAGAAATGTACCATTGCCGGGATTCGAATCCAGGCCATTCTACACCATTCCGAACCCCTTATTTACATTGAACTTTCTATTATGGCAAGATTTGTAAAGGGATCGTACAATAACTATATTAGCGTAACCAGTCTATTAAATGAATTAAAATGGGAATGAAATTTAGACTTAATCTCTTAAATAAATTCCAAGATAAGATTTTCAGTGATGACGTTAAAAATATTTTGCGAGCCCAAACTCGCTGTGGTAGACTGGACCATAATCACAATATTAGAGAAATTGATTGCCGAACTGACGGATTCAAAATTTCCTTTTTTCCTCGTAAAATTAGGGATATGAATAGTGGTAAATATGTCCAATATGAGTGAATCAATCCATAGCATAGGAAATAATTTGAGTTTCCGGTCGCCAGCAACCGAAATACTAGTCAATCCTTGAAAAAGGTGGAGACACTTATAGGAACTCGTTAAACTGTAGTAGAATATGTAAAATCTTGGGATTCGCAAAAAAGGGTATGGAGCTTGAACGCTCCGAAGACGAAAGGTAAGCAAAGTTAAATATTAAAGGAACCCTGTTGGGTGTATAGCTCTGGGATTCTCAATCATTAGTACGTTTGTATTTCAATATTTTTTTCCATTAGGCAGCAAGAAATGTTAGCAAATTGCTATATTTTCTATCCTATTTTTTTTCGATCAAAAAATGTGACATTCAAAGGGACACTGCGATGTTTTCCGGCAATTTTAAATTTCCTTATTTCGAAATATTTTCTCATTACCTCATCTCACTATTCAAATATACATTTCACTGCGATTAATCGAAGCCGAGATGAAGACCTTCAAATCATGTTTGTTTTGTTGTTTATTCTATTAATAAATCGAAGTCAGAGTGATGAACGAGTGGGAGCTAATTGACTGCATTCAGAATGCCGTTTAATGAAAGTGAAGCAGAAAAATAATCAGTGCCAAGACCAATGCGGTAATAGCGATTATCTTTCTTTGTATCAAAATCGTCATTTTAAACTTATCCATTAATTTTGCACATTAATATTTGTCAACTTCTGCAAACATAATAATTACAAGAACAAAAGAAAATTCATATTTTATATTTTGCCATTATTTACCTTCCCTATTTCCTTACTTACACTATTTAACTCATTCCCGTAAGTTATTATTTGTTTATTTTTTTATTCTCATAGATTACATTCATTTGATTGATCAAATATTTATGTTTTTAAGACAAAATGGCTCGTTTGTTATTATGCGTACTGCTGTTATAAGTTATTGGTAGTTTCCTATAATATATTCATTAAAATCTCAATTAATTTTGGATATCAAATATATATTCTCAGCCCAAAAATCAAGCGGAATAATTGTGGTTTTCGATAGTATTTTAGCTTTGCAATGCTGCACTTCAGTTGATCTCTGAAAATTGTTGGTTGTCATTGAAATATTTTAATAGATAGTATAAAACATATCTTATCCACTCGAGAGTTTATTATGGTTTACCTTTTCTCCATGTAGTTTAATAAATCAAATAAATTCCGACCCTTCATGATTCCACAGTGTGATTACATACGTCTAATGGCGATAGATGGATACTTTTCCATAGACATCTCCGAAATTGAAGTTTGTAATCCATTTGATACCCTGTAACGTTAGTTGTATGGTTTTTTTTATCTGCTCATATGTTGATAGCTGTCTGCTCTCTGCGTGATGTGTGTTTTGATCGCCTACACCCACGTATCACCGTCTTGCGCTTTGGTTCCAGCCTCTCGCACAGTTTCTTTCCAATCTGCAACGTCTTTCAGGACCCTTTTTATTCTCCCTTGTCCCCTCTGCGTGTTCAGGGCATGAGTTTGGCCAACGTCTGAATAAATATTTTGCTGACGGACTTTCTGAGTCTGGTGCTCTCTCCCGTGCATCAATCCCCAAACTATTAACAAAAAAATAACTGAATGGGTTATCGCGTTAGATGTGAAGAGGTTGCCTAGGCTTCTCCTCGGTTATCTTTTGCGAGAGGGCACGGAAAGAGGCGGATCCCTTTTCTCGGGAGACGGAATGTTCCGCCCAAGGTCCCTTTGCTCGAATATCTACATATGTATAGCTGTTTTCTTCCTCCCTTTCCCTTTTTCCAACGACGGGAAGTGGCGCGCATCAACCGCTGGGATTCACGCCAAAACGCGAATGTACCTCTTGCGTCAATAAGCCGATCCCTTCGAGGGGGAAATGGATTCTCCACTCGCTTGTACTTCATCGCTGCCGAGAAGAGGCGATACTCGATCTCATCTCAAATTTGCAGGGCTACTCCTGGCGGTAGAGCTGGAACCGATTCGGCACAGTCTAATAACATTCATGCAGTAAATTTCTTGTTAAATTTAACATATTTTTTCCTTGTAAATATGAAGGTAGCCGATAGAATAACTCAGTGGAGAGCTGCGTCAAACCAATCTGAGGATTGATGACTAATGATGATGATTTTTCCTTAGTGTGTAATCCGAAAACTAGAATATTCAATGGATCTCCTCCTCATTAGCATAAGTTTGTTTTTTGGTGGAAAGATACTAATAGGCACTTATTTCAATATATCAGTGCTTACAGATTTCTGGTTAATCATGCTCCTCTGGTTACAGCATTATATTTAATTTTGATTATTCAGTCTCCCATCCAATTATATTTTTACACAATTTATTTTAAAAGAATGCGTTTAAAAAAAGTGTAAATCACGTTTTATGAGACATATGGAACAAGTTATTAAGGGTGTAAAAGAGACGAAATACGTTAATATGAAGAGGTCGGCCGATGGAAGAATCGAGTGGAGGCCTGCGTCAAACCAATCTTAGAATTCCTGACCGATGATGATGAGACATGTTCCATAAAAAACTAGTAATTAAATCTTCCCCATTTTTATTGTACTGAAGAAATGAATTCGTAACCAAATCCATGAAATTTAAGGACAAGCTTTCATTTTTTTACATTTTTTATCAAGTTCTAAAAGGGGTATCAAATAGTAGTCTTAGGACTTGTATTGTATGTAAATCCAAGCTCAGTGCAATACTTGAATTTGAGATATGAATTGTCAGTGAAGCCACGCCATGTGGATTTTCTTATCTTTATTTACATCTTAGTGGAAGTTGTTTATGACCGTAATCTGACCGTAAAATCTGATATTATAGATAACACAGCAGAATTTATTTTAACACTGGCCGTTGGGTTGTAAAGTGTAGGCCGGGAACCGAACGGTCGAAGGTTCGAATCTTGCCTCGGGCTCATCTTAGGGATAAGATGAGCCTGAGAGCAGGATCATTTTAGAACACATAAAAAAGCAAAAAAATGAGATGAGATGCTTTAGGAATCACTGTTCAGTGTCTTTCTTTAAGTGGTGCTCTCAGTATGTTATGCAAGTGATGGGCGCATGATGAAAAACATTCATTTTATAAGTTATAACCCGATATCTATGGTACGTTTATGCGATGTATTAAATTTAACGGTTCAGTACCTACTGGTCTTTTTTGCAATAAACATTGCGGTTAGAGGAACTCTTTAACTTGGAGGAGATTGCAGTGATATCGCATGTATTGTGTAACAAAATTCACTTGCGGTGGGAGGTGTTTTATTTACTCCCAAAGTAGAATTGCTTTTCGTGATTCTGGCTCTACGCCGTGGTCAACATCTCCTATCCTTTTTTTTTGCATTTGAGGGAGTGAATCTCCGAGGTGAATAAACATCATGACTCGAGTGATTTTTGTGGAGCCCCACTGCAGACTCGGGAGGCCTGAATCGGCAAGCTAAGTGCTGTGCAATCCCATGAGGCCATTCGAGACGTCTTTTTCCCTCCATCCGAGTTCCTTCCCGAAGAATCCCCATGCGAGGGGAAGATTCTGCGCTCCGCGTCCTGGTTTGCAAGATTTGCGCGAGTCTTAGTCTGCTTGTGGGAGTCTCGCGCGTCAGGCGCGGAAAGAATGCCATCCAAGGAGGGGAGCAGTCTCTTGAGGTTTACATCCGGGGAGTGGAATTGGGATTGCAGGCCCTCGACGACGCGCTTCGAACGCATGGTCCCATTTCGCGCGCGGCGTATGCATTTCAGTTTGGGCGGCGAGTGTATACTCGGGATATTCGTGCAATGCGGGTCAACTGCGCGTAGGCGATGGATCGGTGCTGCGCGCGAATATACTCATGCGATAGACACGCTCGATTGAAAGGCAATACGAAAGAATCTTAGGCTGCAAACTCGAATTTATACGGCTACCACTCGGGGACATCCAATTCATTGCATCCTGCAATGTATCTCTCATGCTCCTTGTAGTGTTATTGAGATATTTTCTAGATTTAGTGATCTTTCCATTGTATTAACTCCCCAATGGATTATTTATACGATAGCTTTCAGTCTCAAAACCCCGTCATATTTTGTTCTTGTTTTCTATCCAGGTATATACGTGGATTTGTCTTAGCTTTTAAGTAGCTAATCTTTCCCTTGTTCAATCAGGGGATCAAAATTTGAAAATCAGCACTCATGAGCGCATGTCACTGTATTAGTGAAGTGACTCAATGGCTCGCTAATTGTTGTCACTGTCCCAATCCCTCCTAGAACGCACTAATTTTTGCATAACGATAAGATCGGTTTTGTCAAAGTTTTTCTCTCATTGTCAGATTAAGGGTTTTCGAATATTCTTTTGGTGTCCAATATGGGTCTTTTAATGAGCATCAACAATGAGAATTGCAGAAGCAGCAGCTTAAAATGCGTTTTTTGTTCATTTTATTCGTCAACTTTGTGTACTTTTTGGCTGAACGCTATCAATTTTAGTAATTGATTTTACTATCCGGAACCATAAGGGGGACGTTCACTACGGGGAATAAAACGCAGTCGAATGTGAGTGGTGGAAGAGATAAAGAAATTTTAATGAAAAACAGAGCTGTACATCATTAAAATAATAAGTGAGCTTAAAACATGATAAAGTGAACTCAGTTTTTTCATATAAGCTAAGTTTTCTCTGCTAGAAACGTAATACCCTGTTGATGATCTACTCCGCTTTTAATATGTGGTTTTAAAGGCTTTCTCGGTGCAATTACTTTCCGTCTCATAGGTTAAGAAAAGTTCCTCTGTTATTCTAATTATTAAGTGTTTTTGCCTATCATAGCCTCTGTGGGGTTTTAAATTCTAAAGTTGATTACTCGCTCTATTTTTACAACTTTTCTTTGCAATATTTACAAGCCTCAAAGACTTCTCTAAGATAACGTAGATGGAAATAACTAGAGGAAAAGCTGGCCTATGGATTAATTGCTATCATAGTTATGATATTTTATTTATGAGGACTGTTTTCCTAATAACAGTTAATGACGGAAATAAGTGTCAAAATTTCTTAGAACACATCCTTTGAAATTCGAGGCATAAAATTAAACTGTAGAGTTGTGTTTCTGCGGTGGAAAGCCGGAAGCGATGATACCTAGAAGTAGTGCAGGTGACACTCCATTTGCTTACTTGCAGAAATTCATGACGACAATGCCAGTGACGATTGTAAGGAAGCGAGGCTCTTAATGGGAGAGTTTACTCGGAACCGAAATCGCTCTTTTGTACACGAAATCGCTAGATGGAAAACATGAATGAATTTTAGTGAAAAAAATAATTTCTTAACCCTAGCGATTCGTTCATAAATCAAAAATTAATTAAATAAATCTAACACCCTCACCCACCCACCCACCAAACGAGTTGCGTTAAGGATTACTACATCATCCACCTCCCGTCCTTGACTGAAAAGGGAGGGGAGCGGAGGTGGGTAGGGGTCTGTCTGAAGAGATCCTGCAAATAACCCAAAACCACTGAGCAACAAAATATTTTCGTATACATTTTATTGTGACTAATGGTGTGCTGAAGTTTATTGACTTAATCACAAATTACGGTGTAATCGAATAAACAATGCCTTTCGAAATAATCCGAATGGGGTCTAACAACTTATACTTCTCTTGGCAGAGTCAGCTTTTTCCCAATTGTGATTGAGCGAAGGAGATGCGCAGTCTCAGTTGTGATTGGACAAAGTGGATGACGTACGAGTCCTTTGCACGCCTACTTTTCCGAAAGGGTTAAACGAATCAGTTTTAAGCTGCTTATAACTCGAGAACTAATTGACGGATCGAAGAGCGGAGAAACGCGGGTCTTTTTATTTTACAAACTCCATCCGATTCGGCAATAAAAAATATGGTAAACGACCCCATTGTATGTCACTTGACAGCCAAATTTTATATTCCGAAGACCATATGCTGAGTACCAACCCTCGTTAATTGAAAGTGTCTATAATTTTAGGACTTATTTCTTATAATTATTAGCTTAATTTTTTTTCGAAATTTATCTTCTACCCTAGCACTACGAAGTTGTTTTATTTATATGACGAGTGTAACCACTGTTAGGCTGTAATTGTTGGAGATGGAATTCGCCTATTTTGAAAAATCATGTTGGTAAGGCATGTGATTTTCATTCAGTCATATTTAGAGGTTTTTTCATATACATGCTTGTCTGAATCACGGAAGGAGGGGAAGACGAATGTGAAGGTTTTTTGCTTGGCTCGTCTTGTTAATTTACTCTACCCAGTGCTGTAATTTGTTGAGTTACCTGATTACTGGAATAAATACGATTACGCCCCCACCGTATAAGAGATTAAGAATAATAATAATTAGTTTTCTACTGGTGAAGACCTAAATGGGCAATCAATTCTTTCCACGACTCTTTCATTTCGCAAAATGTTCCTCTTAAGATCCTCGAACCTCATGCCTCTACCTCCCATCATTTTTCTAAACTACCTGTTCTTTTGTTCCCTCTATCCCGCTTACCCAACATCATTCCCTCAATCATGTCCTTCAAAACACTCACCCTGTTTTTCCCTTTCCATCTACACCCTCCTTCGGCTCCTAATTTCCTCAATCAATTTCTTTTCCTCTACTTCCAATTATAGCACTTCATCGTTCGTCCTCCTTTCGACCACTTCACTCTCTCCATATATATATATTGCTTAAAGACATGAAAAACCATCCCCAACTTAGCGGGCTCTAGAAAGCTCATTCTCACCACCTCTCGCACAACTTGAGTTTGACTAGGTATTTTGGGACAAGGCTCACCAACTCAGGTCCTCTATTGACCATCGGGATGCTATGCACTGTAATGGGGTTCTCAGCCCGCCAAGTGATTCAGAAGACAATACGGTCGGTTTGGATGGACATGTCTATCGCTTTATTGCCTGCATAAGGTTCCAAAGTGTTACGACAATGGTCCACCGTTCTCACCGGCAATCCGGCGGCAGCACTGCCATCGAGTTGAGGAAGATCCCGAAGGGATGTGGCTGACGCGCGAACAGAATCATTGCCTCCTTCGGGGTGCAGCGCGGTAAGCGGTCACTCTCTTGCGCCAGGAACGAATGTTGGCCGGAAGGAAATAATGGAGAGACGGCAGGTCGGACACGTGGAGTCGACACAAGGGCTCCGGCGACTCTATCGCTGGAATTAAGTCCGTGGCGACGCTGCTGAGGGATTGCCTGCGATCTGTCCGCCCTTGCGTCTCCTCTTTACCTCTGCTCCCCCCTCTCCCCCCGTGGGAACGCGCTAGAGGGACCGCACCAATCAATCACCCGGGTGTCGTGGACCCCTCCTTTGTCCCTGCCGCACCGCGCCACCAAACTTCACCCCACCCTCCCATTCCCACTCCCGGCCCTCATCAATCTCCTCCCCCTCTCTCTTCCCTACTCCCGCTAACGCGCACATCTCATCCGCGCTTCTCTCACCTCTCTTGTTTTTTTTCGACGTGTCCAACGCCTTCCTGTCATTCCATTATCTCTCCACGCGCCGTCCGTGAAATCGGTAATTTTTGTAACCTGCGATCCCGAACTAATTTCTCTAGTGCTGAATTCAGGTAATAGGAGTATACCTCCTTACTTAAATATTGCCCAAGTTTGCATTTTTTTAGAGAAACAAGTGAGAGTGCTCAATTCCTAAACTTAATTTGACGCTGCCAATTAAATTAGGCATGCCCGAATGCAAATTAAATTGGGTATGCCTAACTAACGATGTGTTTTTCCTAATCTTTGAGCAACCAATCTTTTCAATATCCCACCACTATCGCTATTAAGTAGTTGTAGAATTTCCATTGAACTAGCTACTTGAAAGGTTTAAGTTGGAGAACTATTATTCATTTGATGGACTTGGAGTTAAGTTCATTATGAATGCTTTTTAGCCAAAATATTTTGATAAAAGAATTACTGGTATTATCTCTTAATCTTTAATTTTTAGATTGCCTGTCGTGGATTAGCAATTGAATAAAGTTAGCTGCACGGAAACTTCCGAAGAAGGAAATCATTGTTCTTTGTAAATGGTTGCACAATTTAGATACATTATGTAACAGCTTTTATATCAGATGCATTCGTTATTATAAATAATAATTGTTTCTACGTTTTATTAACGGGAAATACTTCTTTTTTCTCCCGTTACTTTTCTCAATCATTGAATTCCATGTGTTGCTATCGGCCTGCAGTTAAAAAAGTTACTATATCGTATCTTTTCCTAATTAATCTATTCATTTACTTTTCCCGATAATGTAAACCTGTTTTTCGTTATATTTATCACTGTTGGCCAATTCAGGATCAAACAAACAGGTTAAATTGGTGTTAAAGAATAAAGAAAATAATAAACTTACAATGATGTGTAACAACTACGTTTTATATCGTAGTTCAACTTCATAATTAACAGTGACTCGATTGATGGTATCATGTCTAATCGTTAAACGTTTCTTATAATTTTTAGGGAAGTGTATTTTGAAAATTCCTTATTGTAGTGCTTAAAATTTACCTAAACTTTGTGAATAGCATTTCCAAATACTGCTGCATAGTCATTGGAAATGGAATTACAATGCTGAATAATAAACAAACGAATCTACTATGTGATTTAATTGAAGCAACCTTATCTTAAATTAATTCAAGGAAAGCGAGCTAGCCGCGAAAAACATTAGCAGATTTACCCCCGGATGTGTACAATAGCAGAATTTCCACATAGGAAAAATCTTGTTTCTCTCCGGAAATTCTGCTAATATCTTTAATTTCCTATCTCCAGTGATTTCCTCGCAGCCTCGCCAATTAAAATTCTCTCCGCCAGACGTGCCTCCCTCTACTCGCCACAATAAACTTTGGGCGCAATTTTGGCCCTGAAGAGTGTCCCAGATTAGTAATGACCACGTGTTGCTGCCTCTTAAAACAATTAAGGGCCTCCGATCGTAGGCGGAGAAACAACGCCTGGCGGATGTTATGGATTCTGCATGCGCGTCTGGTGGAGGAGAAGGCCCCCGGGGGCCCTCGAGGGGTCCCGAGGCGGGACGTCTCGCCCCCTTCCCCATCATAGCCGGGCGGGAGGACGTGACGTCACGTCGCCGCTCCTTCTGCGAGGCAGTGTGCCGCCCCTTTCGAAGAGTCGCATTCACTTCGTGCATGGGCATGGAAACTAATTGGACCAAGTACCGGTCCCTTGCACGAATGCTCTTATTTTTGAAGATACGAGCCTCGGTGGCTATTTTTATCTCCTTAGAGGTTTTGACGCAGTTGTAATATTCCATGATCCAAGGGGAAGATCTTAAATCTACCCAAGATAGAGGAGATTTATCTCCTTCTCCCCCATCAACACTGCTATTCATCAATCCTCAGATTAGTTTGACGCATATGTCAGCTTATGCCATACATTCGACTCAGCTCAGTTAGCTTAGTCATTCGACTTCATGTCATTTTAGTCATTCGACTCTTATGTCAGCTAGCCTTCTCATATTGGTGCCACTCCTCTTTTTTAGTCTTCACAACTTGCTATACAAGCCATTATCACATCTGAGGTCTTCCATTCCTTTTTACCCATTCATTGGTTCTATATTACAACGAAGAAAACAAACATTCACTTTTAATGCAGCTAGAAATCAACAAGGAAAACCTTAGCTTACTTGTTCCAAGCTAAGTACACTAATTAGCTTAATTACCTGGATTGATATGAGGAGGTTTCGCGTTAGTGTCCCGGTCCTGGTGGATGACAATTTCATCGTGGAAATCTTGCTCTTGTGCACATCAGCGGGTAAATTCTATGAGGTGTTTTGGTGAGTAGATCGCAATTCTTGAATTCATTTACTTTTCCATCTAAGACTATTTCTTTCGACGAACAGATCCTAAGATATGTCCTTGAGGTATGATATGTCTTAAGGAACTAAAGCTACTTACATTATATCACGCCATCAAACCTTACTTAATAATAAGCTTTATTCAAGCATTAACATGCTCCATGTAGGCTTTTAAATCTGCCGTGTTTAGGTTGCTGGCACTGTACTTTCCAGATCTGACATACGTGGCTATCACTGTAGCCGATTCGGGATTTAATTTGGAGCTTCATTTGCTAAATTATTTACCAATTTTATCACCTAAATAGCTCTTCTCTAGCACTTAATTTCAAATGGTTTTCAAATTCTCTCAAAGATAGATACGACATAGATATTATTCCCAAATATTTCTGTCTCTAGAATTGCCATACCCATATGCTTAAAATATTTCCATTTTAATTCTATGAAATTACAGGGGCAATAAATAATGAGAAACTGCTGCTAAGAGATCTTAAATTGATCCCTTGAAAGAAACTCATTAGGGTACTTCGAAAGTGTATGTGTTGTCCATTTACATGCTTGTATTTTCTAACCCTTTGGGAATAATTACAGCAAGCAAATCATACGTTATCGATGAACCTGAAATGCATCTTATTTTGACATGGTTTATTAATACTTCGACTAAACATTGATCATGGTTAGGATCAACGTGATTTAGCCCATGGCAGTAGAGAATGACTGATGCCCCCTGCCATACTCTCTTTTATTGGCTTCCAGGTTTGTATTATTCTGATTATAAGTCAGAACGTTTTATTCTGTTAACTTCCAGCTCATGCAAGTTACCACAGCTTCGGCATTTAATGCTCTCATGCTCCGAATTAAAGGTTGGGGCGGAGATGGAAGCGGGAAGAGGGTGAAGATTATGCCGGAGACGGGATTACGCGAGGGAAAGAAGGATGCTTTAGAAACATTTTGGCGAGAACTGAGGAGCTTATCTAGAGCATTAATGATTGGGGAAATGAGGTTGCAGAAAAACACGTTCGCACTTAAAAATTGACTGTAATAACAAATCAAGCTCCTTCTCATGCATGATTGAAAAATTTCCAAAATCCGTAAAATATTTGGAAATTTCTCATCCATATGCACTTAAAAGCGGCAAGAGTTCACTATTTTCACTCATCTCCCTTCGCATACGCAGTTTTTTATAGCTGGCACGCCGCATGAAGGTAGCATCAGAAACTGAAGTTAGTTCATTTGAATACTTGCTTATGAACGTCTTGCCTCTTTATTTAATTCCCGTATTGGGTCTCCTTTTCGGTTGTCAAAGACCCCTAACTAGAACTTTATTCGTGGCTCGGATCAATGTATGAAATTGGAGATTTTAAACTGATTATATATACCCGTAAGTTACAATGCTGATAATTAGGTAGCTAGTTTTTCGCAGTCTCTCAAAGCAGGCCTAGATGTTGGGAAAATATTTTTCATAGGATAAAATTTACAACAGTTTGGTAATTTCTGCTATTCACCCGAATGGAAGGAAAGTGCTCCATGAATGTGTTGCGGAAGATATGATCAGAATAGATTTTGTACTGGAGTGCGAAACAGCAAAAAAATTAGAGAGACAACCCTTCACCGAAGGCGCACATCATGTTGCTTATATCTACTCTTAATTCGAAAACTGTTAGCGTTTGGTAAATCTAATTCCTTTTTTTGCCATCAAAATAGTATGAGCCCAGTTTTGGCACTTTTCTGTGAGTTGAGTAACCTATAATCTTTTAATTCATAATCTTATGATGATATTTGTTCGCAAAGTTATAGAAATTCACTTCTAATTCAAGAGGCAAACAGATTGTATCAATCGCTATTTGTTCATTGTGAAACAAAATTAATTGCCTGGTACACTCTATGGAAAAAAACTACTTCTCTCTTTTTAAGATGCATCTCAAAGCTCTTGGCATCAACTTAAACAGAATATTATCCTCTAGTAGCGGGTTGAAAATAATTGGTTGAGAAATTGATAATTGATTCTTAAAGGTAGAGGTTACGTAATAACTTTCCCTTGTTGCTTTAATTTTGTAGATTATACAGTGAAATGCAATAAATTCAAAAAGACTTTTCGCTAATACTCGATAATAACAATAAGTATGCTTGACAATAATTGAATATTTTTTGCTTCACTTGTCTTGGTTGCCTTTGTTCTCTACTCAACTCGTTTTTTTGCTTAATTTTCACTCCTTATAAGTTTTCTCAGATTGTTTCAACTTACGATGATGACCATAGCCCAACTTTTGGCTGAGCATTTTACAGAAAAAAACTTTATCGAAAAGTTTCTATAAGAAGATATGAATTGAGAAATGTTAAATGATTTAATCAAAAGATTAAATGGGAATGGGAATAAGTCATAATTTTTTTTACACTCGAGGTAATCGCATGGGAATTATATCAATATTGATGGGAATTCAAACTATCAATTTGGCTTATTATATCTCAATTTTAATCAAGCGTTGTTTCGAGTTACAGCTGAGCAAATCGAAGAATTTTCCTTTTTCCCTCCGGCAGATCGTTTTTGAGGGCTCGAATAAGAATTTTCCGAATGCGTAACTCGCTTCGACTTTAATTTCATTGCTCTAATCCGGAGGGCTCTCGCAATCACATCCGATGGAAGGGGAAATGCGAGAGAAGGAAAGAATGAAAGGAAGGATAGAGTTGGGGAGAGAGGTTAAAAAGCAGAAACTTTCTGGAGACGACTGAGAGAGAGGGAGCATCGTGGGGAGGCGGTCTCCCGCGGCACGAAGGGATTATGGGGAGAGAGCCGAGGACTTTCCCTCGCAGATGGCGGTTGGGGGTTGATTCCTACAAAGGAGCTGGATGGGGGTGGAAGCCTTTATCGATTGCGTGAGGAAAGAAAGGTATGCACCACCCGGGAGGGATGTGCGTACGGATGGGACACGAGTTCACCCCTCCACCCTACCTCTCCCTGGCGTCCTCTTTTTACCCTAGGGTAGCACCCCCCGGAAAACGACCCGTCGACTCCCTCGAGGACCGGCCCTCCCCTCTAGGAGCAGCACTTTTTGCGGGCCGCAAGGACCGGGCCACCACGCCTCATTCATCATTGAGAATGTTTTAAACTCGCGCCGTGTCCTCGGGACTAACACATGCTGATCTGACCGCGCTGAATTCCTCTTTGGGATTTGTTATAAAGTCTTTTTTCACCAATTAATCATTCTCTCTTGACCTCTCTCGCTTAACTTCCGAGTCCAAATGTCCTTATAAATTATTCTAATGAGTGAAAAGTGTGAATTATTTTTGTGTAGCATAAGCATTTTGACGGCCAATGATTCGTGCTTTCCACCACTGACTGGAGGACCTGAATTCTAATCCGGGATCGCTCTATGCCCGTGTTCACGTAAATGTAAGTTGAGTGATTTTCTGGGAACTAGATATTTGTGGGATTTCTTTTCTCAAGCAGCACAGGGAAAGGAACTAGCTCCCCTAATCTTATACGTCAATTTCACAGGATCTTAAGCTTGGTACTCGGTGAGACCAGTCATCGCCAACGAGATCATTGGTGACCCTTAACTCTTTGGTAATTCGGATTTTAATATATTCGACATCATCGGTCAATAATCCTAGGATTGGATTGACGAAGCCCTCCACTGGATTCTTTTATCAGCCAACCTCTTCATATTAAGGTAATTCATCTCTTTCACATCTTTCACGACCTGTTCCATGTATCTCATACGAGGTCTTCCTTTGCCGTTCTTACCGTTCACTTTTCCCTCGATTATTGTATTCATCAGGACATCGTGACCTAAGATATGATCGATTAATTTGTCCCGTCTTCTTTTAAGGGTTTTCAGTAGTATTTTTATACATATTTTTTCTCCCACTCTTCTATGACTTCTTCGTTTGTCACTCGATCGATCCAGTTTATCTTTATCATTCTTCGGTAGCACCATATTTCAAATGCTTCCACCCTTTTCTTCTCCGCTGCCATCATCGTCCATGCCTCACTGCAGTAAAGAAACATGCTCCAGATGTACGTTCTGATGTATTGTTTCCTTACTTCTACGCTTGTATTTTTTGCTTTTAAGTAATATATTTCGAGATTTTTTTAAACCAGGTAGCAACGCTGATTTAAAATCTATACGTAGGGTCTTGCTATGGTCAGTTCAGGTGTAGAATCACGGATGAATCTTTCTCGTTATCGAAATCTTTATCGTTAACGCTTACCCCTATAGTAGCGCAGGGTTAACAATAACCGTCCATAAAATTCGCTCCACTGATAGTGATAAGCATTTTGAAGTGCTGCTTGAAAAATGAAGAATGGAGATCACGTTCTCTCCGATATAAGTTAAATCAAAAAATAACGAAACGATAGCGCACGCCTTATGAAGATCCATGATCGAGGCCTATGTAGGCCTTCCGCTATCGAGATAATAAATATTTGGTAGTTTTGGCTTTACCTAAGTGTTTGAGATTTTATAATTCTGTAACTGACCTCGCAGTCTGAAGAACTGACTCCTGCGAAGGGTATGCCATATTTTAAGCTACGGTTGAATGTCGAGCTATGCTGATTAATTCCTACTTTATTACTCGTTTTTCGTGGTGCCTTATTTACTTTCAGTTAATTTAAGGCTATTATAATATGATGTGTTTGAACTTGATCATCATGAAAGATTAGTGCATAATAAGCAGGTGCTTGGTAGGAGACAGCCATTGACGATCGCCATAGATACCTACACTTTGTAAATCTGGTGATTCTTTAATCATATTGATTTTAAGCAAGGTTTCCAGGTAGCAGATAATCGATCATATTTTAGTTATATGAAAAAAATATGAAAGGATGTTTCCCATTGAGTCAATGCAATCTATAGTCTGAGTATAAAAAACTTAATTTTGAAGGGACCTCTTAAACCAGCAAAGGTCGACGCAATTTACCTTAACCTAGAAAACCACCTTAAAAAGTTACCGACATGTACCAACTAATATAAGAACTTTAGTAACATGGATGTTAAAGCAGTTATTTCATATTATAGGTACCAATAAAAAGGGCGACATTAAATGTCCAGCCACTCTAACTTTCCAGGTGATATGACAGAAATATGAGAGATACTTTATCACTATAGGTAATGTAGCTTTCAGGATTAATTAACATGTCTGTATAAAACTCCAAGTATGCAAATAATAAGTATTAGTGGTTTCTTTGTATGTTTTTGATTTAACTGCAAATATGACTGAGTGACTGACTAAAAGGTCCCAAGAAGAGTGGGAGAAGAGAGTCTGCTGAAAACTTAAAAACAAAGACAGAATAATGTAACCAACCAGACGTTGAGACATGACGGCATGATGAAGAAAATCGTCAAGGAGAAAGTGAATCGGTAGAATACAGAAGAAAGGTCTCTCCTTAGATAAATAAAGCAAGTGATGAAGGAAGCCAGAGGATAAATACGTAAATATGAAGGGATAAGCTGATAGAAGATCAAGTGGAGAGCTGCGTCAAATCAATCTCAGGATTGTTGAATGATGACGATGACAGATGAAGTTTAAGCTCCTTTATTTCCTAGATATATTTATTTAAATTATTACTAGTGGTGAAAAGAATGATATAACAATAGACACCTGATATGGCATTGTTCCAGCCACACACCCTTTCGTTAGCTAGAAGTCTATTTATAGATGTATATAGTAGGCGACTTTCCGATGTTGGACTTATATTTAATTATTTACATTATTCTCTTCCAAACAATTTTGCTTGTTTTTCCAGGTGATTCTCAGTCCCTTTGTCTTCTTGCACTGTCAAATTTATTCCCTTTAGCCCTATCTCTAAGAAATCCTTACGTTATTGGAAATGGTGCCATCATATTGCTAAAACCTTTTTTGTTTGTTTCACTTATTGTTTTCTCTGAACTCCTTTTCTTAAAAATAATACTACTCAAGCAATAACTTGGGTTATTGGGTTCAGATAAAGCTAAGGGATGGACGTTTTGAAGAAATATGATTTTTCCATCTCTGTGATCAGAGGAAATATTTACGTCAAATTTGATGTTTTACCATTGCAAATGTTCACTCTTGGAAATAGCTTAGTAGTCCAATGTATAGTAAATGGATAATTTTACATTTTTTATTCTCACACCTTGGTAAATGAGGTACTCTCCTTAATTTCAGGGAAGATTTCCATAAAAGACGAAAGCGTAATCTCACATGTGATTTCGTTGACGTGTATTACAAGTTTTACCCTAATTCGGCCATAATATACGATCTTTCCCTGAAAAGCATACCTATGTAATGAAACGTAGGACCTAGTATATGACTCTGGGGAACGCCTAGGGAAATTTGAAGAGAGCTCACCTCCGGACGTTCCCTTTGCGCCCTCCCCAGGCTTCTTCCAGGCTGCTTTCGACACGTCCGTCTTTCGGGGCCCCACCCTTCTTCTAAATCCATCCTAACTCACCTTTTCATCCGCCTCCCCAACCCTCCACCCCATTCTCCAGACGTCTCGGCCGTCCTCGAAGCACTCTCGCCCTTTTTTTCGACCCCAGTGTGTAACTTGATACACTCCCTCGATGCGCCCTCTCTTCGCAGTCCTCCCCCACGGCCCTCATCCGCGCCTTTTTTCTTCCCCTTACACCCTCGCACCTTCTGCCACTCCCCTGACACATAACGCGCTCATTCTTCCCCCATTCTCATGATGTTGATCTCGACGCGTTTTTCCAGGTCCGGACAATCCAGCCCGTCTACATTTTCCCCCTTCGTAAATATTCTGCGGGGATAAAAACCTTACCGCGTTTCACCCCCATGCTCATTCCCTTCCTCACTCCGTATTCTTCGCCCCTTCCCGTCTCACGTCCCGTCACTTCTCCTTCCCTCGATTTAATCCTTTCGGAGTACCCTCTTGAGCATTCTCCGCGGGGAAGCGATTTTCCCGATGTGCATTAAATCTCCGACTTGAATTATGAACCGCGTGTCGCGATTAAAGGTTTCATTTAAATAGATGAATTTTTTCATAGAGGCATAAATCCAGTACTCAGGTGAAGATTATTTCTCCCTTCGGAGTAAGTATCCTTAATAAAAAATGGTAGGAAGTTTCTGCCTTCCAATTTTGCCTCTCGATGAAGAGAGACAACAATGGACGACAAAATTCGTGGATAGTTTTGTTTTCATTTTTGCCTTGAAATTGGTCCTTCTTTCCAAGTCAGTGCCCCTGTTCATTTAAAGTGTTTTCAAGATGCTAACACACAGATAGCCATTACTATATCATCATGTTATTATAATGTGGCAGAGCATTCAGGCTCCTCTTCTATTTTTTCATTGTATAGTAATGGCTGTAACACAATTCTTCTGTCAATATATATTTTATCTGCATGGTATCTAAATCTACTCCTTTTAATGACTGCTAACGTTGAGTAACACGGAGCTTCTTCCAATAAAGGTAGGAAAAAATAAACGCTACATAATTTGGACGGAAATTAAAACTGTTGTAGCGCTTTAGGTACAAGTATAATTTTCTAAGTTGTTGACCTGGATATCTTTGCCCACTCATGTTCATTTCAGCTGTCTTTCCATTCCATTTGCTTCCACAGTGAATCCCCTCTTCTCATGTCTCGTGATTTTATCATCATTTTTCCTAGCAAAACCATAATTTCTTGCAATAATACCTGCTCTTCGATTTCATTTTGAAGAAATGGTAAAAATAAAAGCATATTTTTTATATTGAAAACGTCCTCAGCCTCCTCCCAGATGCTAATTTAATTGTTGGTTGCTACCGGAGTTGCAGCTGGTATGGTTGGTAGTCACTGGTTGGTACTGGAGCTTTATGCTACGTTGGATATCTCGCTATACTTTTTATTTTCGGTACGAAAAACATGTCAAAAGCGTTATTTTACCATCCAAACTATAATACTGGGCGTGAAGCCGGACGAAAACGGAGGATATTTGAACCCACTCACTAAGTTCAAATATTCGTGCTTCCTCCCTGCAAGGCAGTCTCCAGGAGATTAGAGTGGCGACCGAACTAAAGAGATCCATCGGAGGCTGGCGGGACTCGGAGATTTCCTTCGGTTGCCATGGCAAATACGTGTCCTCCTAATGGAATTTCTCCTTAATTAACCATGCCCTTCGTATTTGAAAATCATATTCCTTTTCTTATGGAATTTATCACTCTTGTTTGACGTTATTAATTTTTCCATCGCCATGTACTCTACATCAAGTGCATAGCGCAGATTTGACTGCAATCCATAGCAGCTTACTCATATTCAAAGCAAAAATTTATTTTAGAACAATCAACGGACATATAGACAGCGTTAAATATTAGCATACCACTTAAATTCAGAAATTACCGCATGTAGAATTTTATAATATTGGACTTTATTTTTCCCTGGTGCAGGTCATCATTTTTTAATGCAGGAAAATGCGAAGTTCCAAACTTTTCATCATTCGTGTTGGAAACATAATATCGATTTTTAACCCTACTCGTACGGTAAACAAAATTGTGATTCCGCAGTTGTTGTTCAAGGGAGTCGAGCACAGATTTTATAATGCCTTGCACCAGCCGATTAAACTGATCATTATGGGTAACAGTCGGCCAATAATTAATTTTCCCCGCTTCAAAGTCACCGACCACATTTTCATCATGACAATGCGTAAATCAATTTGAAACATCCGTGCATGACGCTGTAAAAACCTTTTGAAATGAAGCATCAAGCATCTAGCGACGCCTCACCGCGGTATCGCGAAATTAAATCACGAGAGCCTGGCCTTTGAACAGGGATTGAATGAAATTTTGGCCGCCGATGGTGCTACGACCCTGTGCGTCTCCTTGCACCCGACGGCTGCATTCACAGCGATTGTGAACTCCCGCTTGAGTGTCAACGGATTCATCTACATCTAATAATACCGTGAAAACCACCATAAAGGTGTGTGACGGGGTGAATTCACACCAAACATGCATTACATATCCAGCATGCTAATAATTAGTAATTATATTCTAGTACAAACATTACAATTGAAAAATGGTAAAAATGGCAAAGTAAGCGCTCAAAAGTATGCTGTTAGTTGGGTTAACTTAAGGTACTTATACTTACATTCAACTACTTATGCTATCCATTGATAGAATCGAATTTATACTATTGGACATACTTACAGCTATTCATATCCCTAATTATTCTAGGAAAGAAAGACATTTTGAATCTGTCAGTTCGTCAATTGATTTCCATAATTTTATGATCATGTTCCAGTTGTAGTACGTTGGAGTTCGTAAAATATTTTTAAAGTCATCAGTGGAAATAATGTCGTGGAATTTTGTTGAGAGATTAAGTCCTAATTTCAACCTACGGTCTGATAACTATTCTCATTTTAGTTCATATAGACTGGTTACGCTAATATAGTTATACCGTGCCTCTACAAATCTTGGCGATCTTTGATGCACACGCTCCAGTTCATTATTCTAGCCTATTTCGTAAGGGTCTCATATTATGGCAGCGTTACTTCGCCTGGTAAGTGACGTGGGGCCGCTGCTCAGCGACTCGTGAGCGAGCCTTCATTGCTCAGGCGATCTAGATCACGGCTCGATCCGCTGCTTTCACCGGAGTACTGCTCTGATTCAACGCCGACCCTATTCATCGCATAGACTGGTGAAAGCTTGCTTGCGCTGGTTTATTCGTTTCAATTGGCAATTGAGCCGAATATTTATCTCATTGGCTTCCGCTTACAATGGGAATAAACTCTTGGGATTCTGTGGAGTTGAGTGTAACTGCTTGCCATATTCACTGAGAACTCTTCGGTTCGATTTTTTCATGCATTCAGATAGGTCCAACGGGGAATAATATTTTTACTTTTAAATTTCACAACTGACAGCCATCATATTCCAAATTCCTGTTAATAGAACGTTTGAGAAAGTGGCATGGTCTTAAAAATGCTGAAAATGCGTCGGTGAGTTGTGATCTGGTTTCATTGATGGCTATTTTTTTCTCTTCTAGAAAGAGGAAGTCTGGGTCGGAATGTGACTGCGTGGTCTTAAAAAGGTCTTCGCACTCCTTAGTGACGAGGAAATGTGGAAGTGATGATATCAGTCCTCAGCCTTAATGGCAAAGGATAAGAATACAGTCGAGCCTCGCACACAGGGTGGATCAGAGTTCGCGGCCTCAGCCTCGCGGATTTTCATTATACCCTAACTAATAATTCTTCAAGGGAGCAGCAAATATTTTTCATGGCAATGCATCAGTTATCATACACTTTAACGCTAAGTTATTGCGCTAAAATAAATTGCAATACATGCAGGGGTAACATCGGTATTTTATATTCTGGCATTACAGAAGACATGTCAGTACAGTATTCTAAGCACAATACATTTTTTCCTTTACATTCTATTTTAGGTTTGATTTTGATATGTAGCTGAATTAAAAGTTGTATTAAAGTATTTTGAGGGCTTATTTAGGGTTTAAACGATAGGTAAGGCGTTCACAGATTTTTTCACCACATCCGCTACTCGCGGTTTTTCACAATCTGTTCAATGATCCCTAAACGGATTTCAATTGCAGGTTTTGATAACAAAATATTTTGGTTCCTGGATTTTGCAATCGTTTCGTAGAAATTGTATTACCTTTTAGTGTTATCCGGTAATATATTCTACATTTACGTCGTTGCTACAATAGAAACTAATTACTATTAATTGACTCTAATGTTTGAATACATCTCAACGTAGGATAAAACCCCCCGCCTCCAATTCAAAGGGAATAGGAGGGAGAAGGGGGTAGTGGTGGCGTAGTGGGTAGAGCGCTGAGCTACCGACCGGAGTCTTTGGTTCAAATCCCGGCCAAGAGCCTTTCTGGTCGTCCCCGCCTAAAATCCTCGCGATTCGGTTTTCTGCGCGTCAGAACTTCGTAGGGATTCGCAGGTGGCCCAGGGAAAGGGACCGACCCCCCTACCCTGAATGTGTGAATTTCACACTCTAATAGCTTAATACGGGGTGAGCTCTACTCTCACCTATCAAAAACCAACCTTCGGGTTAAACGCCTTATTTAGTAAGGAAAAAATATGAAAATGATAGAGATCTCGACTTTTCCCGAGTTGACTTGTCATGAATGACAATTGAGATGTGCGTTTGGCAACCCTAGGGTGTAACTAATGATCCTGGGTTTGTCATTCGGGAAATCACAGATCCCGTTGAAATGTACGTTTAAAAATCCATTCGCATTATTTGCAATCCGTGAACAGTGATTTTCGGTTGAAATTCGTGTTTTGGAGGAATGAAATTTATGAAAAGTGGCCAAAATTCATGCTCAGCAGCATTGGTATCTGGTTTACATAATGCTTATTGCCTTCTTTCGGTAAATTTTCAATGAAGTAGCCAATTTCAATACAGGTATTGGAAATATTATAAGCAAAAAAGGTATTTTATAAAAACCGCATAATAGAGGCTACGAACGTTGAATGTTACGTAAATTCCGAATATTGATCTTATTGATTTAAACTTTATTTTAATTTGGAAAATTTTGGTGAAACAATTTAGTCTGAAATATTTATATGCATCAGTTCCAGTAAATATATCACCACGCTTCGTATTCATCCAAACACGCAGTTCGATTAGTGAGATGTGACGGTTGCTTTTTACTACTAGCAATTTGACGATGAACTACATATTAGCTTTCATTTGATTAAAGATGAAGTTAAATAATTCATTTCAAAGCAGGTGAGGAGTTTGTAATTAATGCCCTGCGAGAAAGGGAAAATTTCTATTTACTCAGATTCAATATAGCAGTATTGCAGATTTGAAAGCGTTCAGCCCCTTTGTATTTCATAATTTTATTAAAAAAAGTTGTGAAAACCTTAAACTCATGGATCAATTTTACAGTATATGTCGATTTACTCAATAATGATGCCTTTTCCCAATGAATGTATATGATGCATTTTTCTTTTAATAATGAACGTATATTTTTTATCCAAAACATTTCCGCTGTAATCTCAATTTAAATATTTCCTAAAACACCTATTGTTTTCCTCTTTATTTGGTGACTACTACTACGCATTGTCGATAACTATTTGGTGGGTACACATGCTGATAACAGTCTAAATTCTAAAATCCTCTTAAGAACATTGATTATCGAACGTGCAAGAATTAGGGTTTCGCAGCTTCCAAAATCTTGTTGGAAGCTAATCTAGTTTTGCACCCTATTTCAATTTAGGCAAACCAGTAACAACAATGAAAACTTTTTAAACCTCATTAATTCCTTTGGGAGAATCTTTAAATCAGCCATGTAATTTTACTTAGTTTCCTGGATTTCCCCATCACTCATTTTGTGGTTGCAGAAATCAGTTACTAGATTTAAAATGAGGAAATTAACCATTGGGCCATTTACCTCTTATTAAATCATTGTGCGATGGTTAATTTATTAATTTAAGCAAATATGGATTATATTCTATTATAGAAACAAATCTGGGCCATAATATGGCAAAATGACACCTGTGAAATGAAAGTATGCACATGCTCAATCTCTATAGACAAGGGCTTCTGAATATTATTGGAATTTCTTGTCTAAGATCAGCATTGCCATATATTTGGCAAACGTGTAGTAGAAAACGTTTATCCTTTTCAATGATTGTCAAATAAATAGCCACAGTTGTTGGTAACATTTCTCCTTCACGTTCAATACATTTTTCCTTTAAATCTCTATGAAACTCCTAAACATCATTTATTCTGTAATCAGGGGGCTAAATAATTTACCATTTTCACAAATTTCAAAACAGTTACACAATAACAGGGAAAAACATGTTTTCTCTACCGTAATAATTCTGAGTTATTTGTACAGCAACCCCTGCATCTGAAGATTCTCCTGAAAATATGCTATAACCTTACGGGCAATTTAATGTATTTAAAAGTAAAAATTTATATTTGCTACTAAATTGATAATTAGCATGGAATAGAGGTCTCACTCAGCTATTGGAAAGACTTGCTTTCTTATTGCATTCCCCGGGCAAATAATGGTGCTGAACTTCTACAGATTAATTTTTTAACTTAGATAGGCATGAATTCGACTTTCTCACGCAATATTCATGTCCACTCTGCAGAAGCAATTCGTGGCTTCTCATTAGCTGTTTTATCTCTTCTCTTTCGTTATGATCTTGACTTCTTTTTATCTCCTTGCCCTAATAATTCTCCTCAATCGTTCTTAAGGTGGCCGGCCAAGTACATGTGGCATTTCTATAGAATATGTATCTCGTTATATCCCTCGTTATATCAATTATCTAATAAAGACGTGCATGTATATATTGATGCTCTTCAACTGGCTCATTATGCATTTCCTTCATTCTGTCCATTATGATGACAACTTTTGTCACGAACCAACCAATGACAGTGAATTCAGAGCAGAGCAGATACTTACGAGACTTCAAATATTCATACAGAGCATAAAACTTCGGAATGGTGTTACAGATACCGACATTCTAGTCTATGCTTATGTGTCACCATCGTTCTTCTAGCATTAACTCGCGGGACAATTTGACGCAATTGAATTGTAGATGTGACATTGGACCCAATTTAAGGAACCCTGCTCCTGATCAATCACCTCTACTCACCCTTTCATCAGCTCACCACAGAAAATGTCATATGTTTTATGCCTATAGACTGACTGTCATGGAGTAGAGTTATAAAGCATTTTCGTGCCGAGAATTCTATTGTATTGAAATAACAACCAAAATTATCATACCTTGATCTCCCAGGAGAGGCGTGCTATTGATATATGATTTTACCTTTCCGCTGTATGTATCTATGAAAACAAGAAACTTCCGGAGTTTTTCATTTAGCTTTTAACCATATTTTAAAAGTTATATTAAATTATGGAATGGTTTAATTTGCCGAATAGTTGTTGAAAAAAAGTAAAACTATTTATGAGGCCGATGCAGAGGAACCATTCCACCTTTTATTACTGTTCTCGGTAACGAACGTTCAATTTCTATTCCATAGGCAAAAAGGGTTATTTATTTTATTTCCGATTTCATACTCAATCTCTTTTCCTAGTTTATATCATGAAGACATGTGGTGAATATATTTATTGTATATAAACGATCAAACTACCTTAATAGGCTGATTATTATAAACCACGATATTCACTCATAGAGGAACAAAAATGTATTTTTTTATTGCTGGGAAAAAAACTCTGCATTTCATGCGCTCTCTGACCTTTAAAATTTTTGAATGTCTTGTAACTTTTCTATATGCTTTAATTGTGTCGCGTTATTTCCACGTGAAAACCTCAGGTTTGCTGACTTTGCAAAAATGGAATTGCCACTCTCGAATCTGGTTTACACAAGTGGCTTAACCCAACATCCAAATCTTTTTGGAAAACCACAATAGCAGCGTAAAGGAAGAACCGCTCTCCTGTCATTATGTTTGTTAGTTGCTGCTGCTCTTAGGTATTTTTACCAACAAGTGTTATCTCAACCCTCACTTGCTTAACCCCTAATCACAAACCCTCAAATCAGTATTCGGAATTGATCTATGGCTATTATCTACACCCAAAAAGGGTGCTGTGCCAGCCATCTCGAATACGCGGACGTGTACACAACACCCTGAGAGTTACCGCATGGGTATGTGGCTGGGGGTTAATAATTAAACATGCACTTATAATTACGGTTCTACTCCATTAGAGATTACTTATTAACACTACGTGAGACAGGGAATGAGAAGTTTACGTTAAGCAGAAGGTTTGAGGAACTCCTATGGTATATCACTCAAGTGCGCAATTCACTTTAAGGTCGTAGCAGACATGCAGAACAGTCAAACATATACGTTACCAATCATATTCCTCTCATTGGCTGCTTTGATGTAACCTATTATTGTCAATTACAGCATGCAGAAAAGTAAAATATTAAATATTAACATTATCTATATCTCTAATTTTGGCTTTCAGGAAATTTGAGGAACGTTAAATTATACCACACAATTGCGCAGAGCAGATTTGCAAATGGTCAAACACCTACGTCACTTATTATATTCCTCTTCCTGACAGCAAAGCTATGTTAGCAAAGAAAGCTGGCAAAGAATTATATTAATTATACACACCAAATTCAAAATTTTCACTAAACTAACTTATTTAAGGAGTAAAAAAATTAGAGGCATTACTTATTGACTGTCCCTCGTAATATTATATTTTTAATATTATTGTCAATTGCAGCATGCAGAAAAATAATATATTAAACTATGTAAATTATCTACATCTCTATTTTTTCAACAAGGAATCTAGCCATAGGACGCCGTGGTTTGAATATATTTTAGTGTCTCATTTAGTTTTATTATTTGAACAGGAAAGTTGTGGTGAAATAATTGAGAATAATATTGGCCGCAGCAAAGTTCGATTGCTTCTTCGCGACTCAATGTAATGCAAATGGTGACCCTCATCACCCCCTGGCCCCCCTTCTCCTACCCTTAACCCTCGCTCCTTTCACCCGAGGCGTGCCATCACCCTTCTCGGCGGGCCCTGCGAGGCCCTCGTCTCCAGGGGCAACCCCTCCCGTGTCGGTGGCTGCCGACCGTGTGCGTCGCGGAAGCAGGATAAGCAAAGGCGATAGGATAGGTAAGAAGCGTGCGAGAGAGGCGGAGGGGAGGGGTGGGGATGGGCAAGGGAACCGGGGGTGGGTGGGGGGAGAGGAAAGGGAAAAGGGTTGTGTTGGCGATCGCCCTCTTTTTTCTTTTCTGTGGGGAGGAGCGTCTGGGGAGGTCCGGATGTGAATGAGAAGGATAGCGGCGGAGGGTGGTGGAGGATTCAGGGCTTGGGCCCTTAAGTGCAGACCTCGCACCCTGAATGCGCAACTCATCTGAGTCATCACAATGGTACAAAGGACGTGGAATGTCACGGGGAGGCTTAAGTCGATAAATATGTATCGGCTCGGAAGCTGAAAGGGAATTCTTTTGTAGCCTTCGTACCTAATTCAATGAATCGGAATTTTTTATTCCCGCTGGGCCTGGTCCGATACCTTCGCTTTCCAACATTTATGACTTTTAAATATGTTTAATGGAAAATGTACTTTTGTTGGTATTTTCCGTGACGTCAAAGTTTCCAGTGGCTTACATTTCGAGAATTGTGTTAGCCTTCTTGCCAGAGTTATCTATTCATCCAAAGAGAATCTATATCTACACAATACCTCGCAAGGCACCATAACGGTTTGTGGCTGGGGGTAATTTCACACCAAAGATGCATTACATATCATGCATAAATAGAATTAGCAATTATATTTTAGTCTAATCTGTACAATTAAAAAAATTGATAAAAATAGTAAAGTAAGCAAGTAGTAAAGTAAGTAAGCAGCAAAGTGCAAAATCATGCTATGAGTTTGGTTAGCTGAAATTCATTATACCAACATGCAACTACCTATGCTATCCATTGAGACACTTGGGTATATGGATATATGGATATACTACTGGATATATTTGCTGCTATTCAAATGCCTAATTGTACGAGAAAAGAAGGACCGTTTGAATCGGTTAGTTCGGCAATCAATTTCTCAAATTATATATTTATGGTCCAGTCTACCGTACTAGGTTGGAGTTCGCAAAATAATTTTAATGCCTTCAGTGAAAATATTATTTTGGAATTTATTTAAGAGATTAACTTTCAACCTACGGATTGACAATGTTTCCCATGTTAGTTTATATAATAGACTGATTACACCAATATAGTTATCATATAGTCACTTAACAAATCGTTATTTAAGCCTATTTCGAAAGGATATACTGGTAGCGTATTTCTATTGAGGTTATAGAATGGTACAGAATTTAAACGAAAGTCCATCGCCATCAATAAGCATTGAATTGCTTTACGTTTTAAAGCAAGTAGAATAATTATAGCGGTACGGTTATTGTATATTTGCACTTAGAGCGTCAAGCGGTCGAAATTTAAGTTCACCGAATTTGCGTTATTGAGTACTCGAAAATGTTGAAAATATCCCATAAATGCCTTTTATGTAAAACTATCTGTACGGTTTAAGCAAAACCTGAGTGTTTCTTTGAATATTTTGCTCATATTAAGCTCCATGAAGGATCGTGAGTAACCGTTAAATGGTTATTTATAATTCGTAATATTGTTTCGATTCCGCTAATAAATTAAGAGTATTCGTCAATCGCATTTCTGGTCCAGAACTAACACTCTCCTATTTCGAAAAAAATGTGTTTTGGCATTGTTTGGCTGTGCTCGAGACAATTAATTTTCTCTTCCCCAATACATATATCTTTTAATTCTGAAATCGTGAGCTTAACTCGAGATGGTGAGTGGAACGACATGGTTCTCTGAGTAATCCGAGACGTGAGAATTCGACGAAGGCTAACATATTCATTACGACGAAGACTAACATTCAATTTCCATCATATATAATATGTTGGAAATTTAATCATCATTAGTTCCACACATTGAGCTAAAACGGCAAACTGAGGTGAAACCATGAAATTTTCAAAGCTTCGGAACTCGTGGATTTATTTTTCATTGCTCATTATGCGTTTGGCGTAAAGAAAAGACAATGTCTTCAAATTGGCTCATAATTAGACTTTTTGACGGGTGTTAAAATATTATCTTCTAAAAACTTTAACCGTTAACTAACGCTTATGTTTGAAAACCCCCTGAGAAGAAAGTGTTTCTTAAGTGAAAGAAAGAGGAGAGAGTTCTTAAGAGAAGAAAGTTTCAAAAGTGAAGTCAATGGATGGAGCAGAGCTCACCCATTTTGATTATGCGTCAAATAACGCTAGTGAAGGTAATTACCCTCGGATAGTTTGTTGACACAGATTCGTAATAGATTTACGGGAAAAGTAATTAAGTGCTTATCACCGGGAAAGACCAGTTCTAATCTCGGCAGTGAAAGATATCTTTCATTGGTAAACCGGCCCCTACTTGGGATTTTAGAGGATAGCATTTGAGTTCAGTACTCTGTCCGTCGGATGGGGTTAAGCCGTTGTCCCCTTGATACCTTTCATTAAGAACAGACTGATTCTAACGCCAGGTTCCTCTTCTTTCCCCTCCATTTCCGCCCTTATCCCATTAATCTACATCTACACTGTACATAATACGCTCGCTTTCATCTACATCATACTCTGCAAGCCACCGCGAGGGTTTGTGGCAGGGGGTTAATATCACCAATATGCACTATAGACATGCAAGCATGCTACCATTAGGGTCTCATACAACTGAATTGTTAGTATCTACATAGTATTGAGGGATTAATACATGCATCATGCACTGCAGACTACTCCAAAATATTTCCCCTTTCCTCTCAGTCTGAAGCACTCATTAGAGCGGAAATAGACTGCTAACATAGATGAGATGTCACCAATCTGGGGCTTCTCCAAATTAGCCATTGCTAATTGGTAAATTTGATTTCAGTGCGAAAAAGTGTGACAGTCATTTGTGAATTAATTTCCATTTTCAGACTTTTATGCTGATAGTTTTAAATGATATTTTCAATCGACTTTATTGTGTAAATGTACACTAGAATTCTAAAAGTGTGCTCCAGCATACCGGGAATATAAATCAAATCCCAATCTCGCGGAATTACGGTTAATTACGAGGCCACGATTTCCACGTTTAACATCGTTATCTATAACCAGTTTTTCCTCATATTTAATGCATGAAGACTTTCTTTATCGTTGTATCTAATAGCAACTATCTCCATCATCGTACTAATTCTTTTAAAAGTCGAGATGCATGCATAGCTAAACATTTATCTATAATTTTCCCTATATTTCCAATTCCAAAGTTCTTTCCTCATGATTAGGTTATTGTGTTCGACAGTAAATCAATGGAGTAAAAAAACTTTAATTTGGCAAATGGTGTCTTACAAAGGTGTTCTTTTAACTAAGAAGTGGATCGTGATAAATGAGATGTACCTAGCAAAATGAAGTTAGTCACGGTCGAATTTACGGGGATATCGATTTAGTTGCGTCATTTGGAACAAATATTCTCATTGTGTACAATGCATTACGTTTATTAACTAATTGATTCATTTTGTGAGTATAATTCCTTATTATTTTGCTATAACTCCATGCCCATTGCAATTGGTGATTTGTCAAAATCCAAAACAGTGTACCTTAGATTCATTGCTGTTACTTTAGGCCATGGATTTTGCTCTCGAATATTAGTTGCTGTACACTTGCTAAAATTGAGTCCCTGCAATCAAGTCGTAATTTTCCGCCAAATAGGAGGTTTATTTTTGGAAGGATTTACGAATAAATTATAACGTTCACTTTACAAAAAAATGAAGCCATTAGAAATGAGAGAGAAGTATAAGGTACCAAAAGAATAATGTAAAAATACTAAGCAATGCATAAAAACTTTCGTTCTCAAGCTTGACCTCTGTCAGTTGTGTTTTCAAGTGATGGATGACAGCAGTGGGTTAAGTTTTTAATTAAGTGAACATTTACATGGATTTTATGACTGCGTAAGAGTTATCAGTTCATCAAAAATTTATTCATTACAGTGTTTGGAGTATTGAGGATTGAAGTTCTCTTTTTTATCAACTGCCGTGACAAGTTTTATTTCAATACACCTTTTATTTGGCTGGAAGAGGAAAAATGAAACATTTAAATTAAAGTAGGTTTAACTTCAGTTTACTTGATTTCTATCAAGTTTTCGGGGATAATAATGCAATTATCTTGATCCGATTGATTGTCCGACGCAATTAATCGATTCAATGCCGAACGTAATAGGTCTAAAGCTCGAATAATGGGAAAATTCCAGGAGTACGGATAATGGAATCTCACAATAAAATTTTCGAGCTCCCATTCCTTGGGTCGCCGCTTTTGGCCCCGCCATTTGCAATTACCATGCCTTTTCGCTAGAGGGGAACGTAACAGGGGGTGTGGTCGGGGAAGGAGGACGGATGCTGGCTGATCTACATCTACGCAATACACTGCAAGCCACCGTGAGGGTGTATGGCAGGGGTGAAGATCACCAAGCATGCACTATTGGCATGTGACTAGGAAACTTAGTGGAAACATGTTAGATATTAGGGTCATATTTAGCTAGATGGGTATTATCTGCATAATAACAAAGGGGATTTTGGCTGTTAATATATGCATCATTCACTGCAGACTTCTCTTACAATATTTCACCAACCTATCCCTTTGCTATGCTGCCTATTATGTTCTTTTATAGTACGGGAAAAAATGATACTTTGAATCTATTGGTACGTCAATCCATCCATTTAATCTTATTTATCAGGTTGAATCTAGCAGTATACACAGAGGTTTTTAATATATATCTAACATCTTCAGTAAAGCTATCCGTTTTAAATTTCTGCCATAGATTTAATCTCTACTTTAACCTACGATCTAATAATGATTCCCAACCTAATTCTTTTATTAATTCTGATACACTACTAAAACTATCGTAATACCTTTTAACAAAACTAGCCGCTCCACTCTGCAAAATGTCTAGCTCTTTGATCAAACCTAATCCACTAGGATCCCATACACTGGCTACATATTCTAGGTGGCGCCTAACTAGTGAGTCTGATAGTGAACTATAAAATAATCCGGAATATGGGAGTATTAGGCTGTGAAATAGAAAGAAAGGCAAAAGGAGAGGTGGCCGGCCTGAGTCTTCTTTTCGGCTGTGAAAACAGTCGATGTCAGTCTTGAGAAGGCCTTGACTACGAAATCACGGCCCTTGGGGGCACGAGTCGGCCGGTCACATCAGAGGCGGCGAGAATATTAAAAGGGGTTCGGCGGGGAAGATCGAAGACCGTCGGTGACCTCCGGGATAAAGAGATAGGTTGAGGGTATCCTTTCAAAATCCGTGGCAGGAAAGAGGGCGGAGAGGAAAATGGAAGCAGGGAGTGGAAGTAGGCGTGTTTGGTCCTCTCATTACTCCGAAGCATTTGCTTAAGCGTTTGAGTTTTTCACTACGGCTACCTTTTATGTAACGCCTGCTTTACTGTCAGCTGTTCGACTGATCTAACATAATTATCGTCTACGGTGTTGAATTTGTCGTTATCTCAGAAGCAATGAAGTCATTGAAGGTTACCACATCAAAAAACACTGTGTTGAATGCATTGTACTGCCCACTAGAAAGATAGACTTAAATATTTCCATGTTTTTTTCACGTAATGAAAATGGGAAAATGCACGAAATATCATTCTCGTGTATTGATGAAGCACTTGATACGAAATTTTCTCACAAATTCAAATATACAAGCCAAAAACTTTTATGCTAACCGCAAAGATTATAAATGCTAATAAAATGATCTCGAAAAAGGACGACGGTCACGTGATCTGAAACGTCTTCTGCCGACACTGCACGGTATAGGCTCCATATTGAAACTGAAATAGACGTTTATTCTAGAAGAAAACGAAGCGAAAATTTATTTTTTTGAGGTTTTTTGCCATCCCTAGATGGAATTAACGACAGAAAAGCAGATTGCGATAATTTGCATTTGTTGAGACACTTATGGTGGGGCATCCTTCTTAAAAAGACAGCGTTTGCTTTATCGCAGCAGAGATTCGCGGAGTGAAAGAAAACATCTACATCATCTACAAATACGAAATACCCTGCAAGCTACCGCTAGGGTGTGTGGCAGGGGGTGAATATCACCAAGCATGCCCCAATTGACATGCAACTAGGCTACTAAATGGGAACAGGTTAGATAAAAGTGCCATGGAAACATGTTAGATAATTGTAATACTGTCAGCGCATTCCAAATTGAGGTTTAACAAGGAAACATCTGAACAGGGCACTGTATATGTATTATATATTTTATGGACCATTTACAGTTTACAATCCACACCACTCAAAGAAAAATCGAAATACATTATTTTATAGGATTAAACAAATGAGGTGTATTCGTACGTTTTCGCCAATGTAAAATTAAACAACATACCTCCTCGTACAACATATAAACAATACCCATTTTTTATATGCTGTACCGTGCCGTGGCATCATGCGATGATGACGTGTTTTTAAGTTGCCGAAAACACAATTTTTTAAGAGTTATGTATTTAATAACACAACTTAACTCTTCAGCAAAATTTTCACGTGTTATATTTTAGCTAGCAAACTTCACATTCAGAGAGCTATAAAAAATATTGCATGTTCCTCATTCTGAAAATTTGATATGTTGGAGACCTTGCGTGTTCATACGGGTCATAACAAAGGTATTATAATTGTTTATGGCAGGGCCAACCATGTCAAATGAATGGAAGGGTAGAAGACAAATGAAAAATTGTGCTCAGAGCGTGACTTCCTCGGTGAGTTTGAGGAGGTTTAAAGACCATTCTTGGAGGTGATATTTAAGAGCATGCAAAGCAATTGCATCGTTTTAATTTTTCCTGGTACAGTGTATTTCCTGGTGAATTCAACTCCCAGTTTCTTCGCTAAAGTATGCGCAAATTAATCTTTCCAGTCTTACCAAGCGCAGTACCCCAGACGTAGTTGCCGGAAGAAGCTTTGGGTCCAGGAATATGATCCTTTGCAAATGAGAAAAATTAGCATATACTATTAGCATAATTTTCCATTCCTGGTATTTCACGAAGACTATCTTTAATGGTTTCAATATGCTGCGCTTAAAGTACAGCTATGAGGCAGTATGCATTTCATGCTACGGTTACCCTAATTGTATAGTCAACTACTTCCAATCCATTATGTGTCTCTGAATGTTTGTTTATGGACGCGAAACTGCCTCTGGAAATAAATCCAATGGTTGAAATTCTCTTCTATGTTTTTCATGCATGTGCATATTTTACTTACCCTCTTTAACGTGACTTCAGAGTAAGTTATTTGCATTCAGAAGTTAAAATTTAATCTCATTTTTCTGCTAGTGTAATCGTGAGCACCATATTCATAAAAAATAATGTGTTCAAGCATATTTTTTTCAGAGAAAATAAAATGAGCGTGAAGCACACGAAAATTTCATTTGTGAAGCGTTTTCTGCTTTCCGTACGCAATCTATCTCGGAATTTCCGTGGTGCTATAACGTAGTCTCAAAATAACTCTAAACAGACTTCCACAAAGTTAACATTGAAATCAGAAATAAAACGGTCGACCTTGAATGATATACTGATTGCAAGAAATCGAACGCAACGCAGAGCCCCACGATGCGGGAGAGTCAATCTCCCGCCTTTTATTTGCTCTCATTCTTCATTTTTATCTGATATGCATTTCATAAAACCCGTTTTTTTCCAAACATTCAATGTGGAGAATAGTACGTTCCAGAGCTTTATCCTGAATGTGCATATTTCACGGCTTTCAGAGGGAACTTCTTTTGTGGCGATGCGGGCCTGCCCTTTGAGCTACCGACAAACCCTCCCACTGTGCGATCGATGATTTAGAAGAGCGGAGATCATTCCGAGGCTGAGATCGCCTTCAGGGAGCTGTCTTGGATCGTTAGCGCGGGATGTTGGAAGACAAGATCCACGATCGGGGAAAGGGTCCTTGGGTATCGGGGTCGCCTTATGGGATCCTATCACAATCAATATATCAAAGTTGAAACAGGGAACCTCGGCAGCATTCGTCCCTGTTCAAGAGATGCGTCTTCTCTTCCGTGTCCCTTTGTGAAAGTGAATTTCAGCGCAGGTAGTCCCCGCCATGGGTCTTGTAGGTACCCTAAATTCAAATGAACCGTATTGAACGTATTGAAGCATTTTCTCATGCTTTAACGGAGGGATTACTGTGGATAATCAGTCATTTACGAACCGAACATCTGACGAGTGCCTTCAGCGTGGATATAAGGAAAAACTCGTGAAGAGCCGGATGTGGAGCGTGGGTTGTAAATATCTGTGACCTTTGAGGAGACATTCCGAAAAAAATTGGAGGATTGTTAGGAGAATAAATGGGGTGAGTTTGTTGGACATGTGAGGATGTAAACAAAAAAGTGCGATGGGCGGAAAGGAGGGAAAAAGAAGAAATTCGAAAATGAAGGAGAGGAGATTGCTGGCGTTTGTAAGAAGAAGGCGGCTGGGACGAGTGGGTAATTAGGTGCAGTGGGACACGGAAGACAATTACCGAAGGTATAATGCCAAATGGTTTGCTATAAACGGTAAATACGCAACGCAAATTTGCGCTACGTGAAGACAGGTAGTCAGGTGTGGAGAGGAACACAGTGTACGGTTGGAGCTGTTTTGGATAGTGCTCGGCAATGGGTATCTGTGATCTCCATGGAAGCATACTAAAACGGGTAGAAGAGCAGTCGATCGAAAGGCAGCTTTACATTGCAATTAGGAACGCAAAGGTAAAGGCAATAGTCGGGAAATTTTTATGAAAACGATCTTTTATTCATATTTTTCCCTTAGATCCCCTTTGAGTTGCTAATTTCCATTTTATATCAGTTTCCAAACTCTAAGCATTCGACTTTATGGGAAACTATCGATTTCCACGAAAAAATTTAGATTCCACTTGCGGATTTCAGAGAGGGGTAAGTCAAATAGCCTCCGAGTAATAATCGTCATTTGATGATAGGCACTTTTGAGTGGATCTTCGTGGTATATTTACAAATACACATTTTTGTCTGAAAAAAATCATCTACATAGGATACTCCTTTATCTTTCTGGCAAAACACATGATGTTTTGCGCACTGTCGAGGATACTGAGAAAAAAGCTCAATCTAAAAGTCTATGTTAACAATCTCGTCATTATTTTATTTTCATATTTAACCAACCGAATTGCTTTTAATTTTTTCTGGCCACAGAATTTCTTGATATTTTTGACCATGGTATAGATAATATTTTGGATTGCTTGTGGAGCTTAAGTTAGAGTAGGTAAAGATTTTCAATATTTGCTTGGCGTTTGCGATTAAAGAGGGATTTTTGACCAGGAAGGTTGTGCTTGAAAACGTCGGAATTATCTTGAACAGGAAACCTAGGAGTCACGAGGTACAAACACGTATGGTTTTCGAATTTAGTGTGTCTGAATCGCTCTTTACGATATCATTAATTGTTTTCACTTGTGTTTCTCTCAACTCTCTCGGCTATAGAGCCCTAAGATCAGGTACAACACAATTGTAAACAATGAATGAGGTTGTAATCGGTTCAGACTCACCAAATTGGTGAGCGGTTCGTGTTTATATCACGAAACTCCTTGGTTACTTATTTCAGATAATCCCAAAGGTCTCAAACTCAACTCACCAGGTCATCATAGAAAAGGGGAATATATATAATAGGGAATATGAGTAATGGCGTGAAGAGAAGGATATATATAATATGAAGCCCAATATATGATGTCTGGGGATTTGAAGAGTATTGAATGGAGCAGTGATTTCCAGACTTTTACGTTGGCGGCACCTTTCAGACTTTGATTGCAATCTTGGGGGACCCTTCTTAGAGTTTTTTTTTTGTTTATCCGATTGGGCTTCCCTTCCGTTACGAAGGACAATCGGCGCTTTACAGTAATTATTCCTTTCGCAGGAGGTATCACTTCGATTACTTTCGCCATTGGTCGGGCGTGAGAGTAACCAGTTCAGAAGTCACGGATTATAGGAACTTGAGAAAAGAGTTTGTAAAATAAGAATTAAATAGAATGCTGAGGAACGCGAACGAAGAATTTCCGGAGTGGCACCGAAAATGGTAGCGGAAATCCGAAGTGGGAGTGAGTGAATAGGGATGAATTGAGAGGTAAAAAGACTTGAAAATCGGCAGTTGGGGGAAGTTCCGGTAGAACTGCTACTTTTGGGATATTTTCTGCACCAAGATATTAATCAGAACCAAAATTATCCCTTCAATTCCGGAGGCTTCTTCAAGAGGATAATGTCTTACCTGGATGTACTTTATATCTCTCTGTGTCTCAGTAGAAACTCCGGAACTCTCTTCAATAAATTTCTCGGCGCTGAGGATATAGCTTTCCTGCTATAGCTTTCACCTTCGATGAGGTCCGAGTAAGACTGACTAATTTATTGGAGCACAAGTGTTAAAGAGATCACTGCTTTGGGTGGAAAGGATCTGGGAAATTAAAGGTTCCTGGAAATCAATCTCCTGAGAGGGACGAGTGGAGTTCAGGCAGGGGACTTTCCTACCGTTATTAAAAGAAAATTTATTACGATAACTATGAAAAGTCTCTAAAGACATTATATCTCAAATATCTAGTTTACTCTCTGATGGTACAGGTCTGTTTAATAAATTCCAAGATGATATTTTCACTGATGACGTTAAACATATTTTGCGAACAATACTTTACTATGGATGTCTGTACCATATTCATAAAATTAAGGAAATTCATTGCCGAACATACATATTCAAAATATCTTTTCCTCGAAAAATTAGGGATATGAATAGCTGTAAATATATGCAATAGTGTAAATACAAGTGTATCAATGGATATCATACGTAGTTGCATGTTGTTATGAGGAATTTAAGGTAACCCAACTAACTGCATGTTTTCACAAGCTTTCTTTGTTATTTTGCCTGTTTTAAATTTTTAAGTTTTGACTACAATACTAATTACCTATCCTTGCTACACTAATTACTAATCATATTAATGTATGATGTGTAATGCATGTTTGGTATGAATTCACCCCCTGCCACACGCCTTTATTGTTCCTTGAAGGGTTTCGTGTAGAAGTATATCAGCGCACTACGGAAGAGTCGCACAGCCCATAATGGCGCAGCCCATTTTGCAATTGTGATGGTAATGGATTAAATCTATAAAAGCTGGAAGGAATTCCACAATTCATCCAAGGGTTTTTTTTTTTCTTGAATATATCGAAACACAGGCTACTTATGGTTAGGCTAACTTATGGTTAGGCTAACTTATGGTTGGGAGCACAGGCTACTTAAGTTATCGGACAACGACAAATGGGGATGGGTTTTCTAGCACTGTTATAGCACCTACTGAGATTCTTCACTACACGTACAGTTAGAATATGCCCATAAGTAATTCCATAGGTCCACAGTGTATGATAAAACTTACCACGTCACTGGTACCCCATTAGCTGTAGCATAGCGCTGGACTCCGCTGAGCGATCGAAAAATCGCGTTTATTTCCGGAGTCGAAGGCATTCACGGATTTTTTCAACGGATTCAACTCCTGAGGCTTCAGTGAATCTTCTGATATGGTTTACTTATGGTTCTCTCATGTATATTTTACATATTTTCATCCCAAAATCAGAAAATCGGTGGTAAATAGGGCCCACCATTTTGTCCTTTTAACAGAGGAAATATCCCTTTAAATCAATGACAATTATGACATGTCAAAGCTTCTATGTTCTATCTGTTCCGTGAAATGCTTTTAATCCTTAAAGCAACTAGAAAATATTTTCATTTAGGAGATTTTCATCGAAAAATGGAATCCGGCGTTTTTTTGCATATTTTGTTCAGATTTAAGCCCTTGAATAATGTTAACATTCAGTAGTATTAAAAATGAAATCTCACATCACATCCTCCAACAAAAGGAGAGTCGCTATGAATAATTTCAACCATCACCTTTTTTCGATTTCACCCCACTGTTCAGCGGTCCATATCGGAGGCACTTGCCATCCTCCGGAAACGCGACAAATGCTTTGCGACGCATGTATCCCAGCCAGCCTTGCGGTCCCTCACAGCGGACACCGCTTCCGTCCGTCGTCTGGGAAAAGTATTTTGCTCGGCACTTCCTTACCGGCTCTTCCCTCGACTCTTGTGTCAGATGCACGCAGGTACCTGGAGGAAGGGGAGGCGGGAGGGGTGGCTGGTCAGGAAGATATTATTTTTCTTGGCCGTCCGGGGCCCGCCTGCGTCACCGGGGGTCGTTTTTTGCGCGTGGCCAATCCCCACCCCTTCGCACCCAACTCAAGGTTTCCGCCCCTAGGACCATGATAACGGCAGCATCGATTCCTTCCAAACCTCTTCCAATGGAATCTTGGACGCTCCTACTGCCTCTCATTCTAACTTCTCTGCCCTTTGGCTCGCGTAAGGTGTGAAAAATTCTGAATAAGATGAATTTTTCAGAAATCTATGATTTATAAGGTTTGAAAATTTATCCTCTGTGAGGCGCTGTGGAAGCATAATGGATTAAATAATTGGATTTATATCACAATATTTTGATCTTGGCATGTGGATCACAGTGCTAGTTTAATTGATCAGTTTATCAATTGTGATCATTGGCGCATTACGTTTTTCATCTTTTAACCGCGATGAAATGCTAACTGTGGCTATTACACAATATCGCTGTTACAATGATTGATAGAGTATATTTTACTGCGTTTGGTGCAGGAAGTTGAAACTTGTTATTTAACACCTATTTATAATTCATGGGTCCGAAAACGCTTCGGACATGCTTATACACGTTTATTTTTTTGTATCAGAAGTGTTTTATAAACACATTGCATCATATCAACAGTTCAGTTTATAGCTGATGTACATAAAAAACTCGCCATTATCACGAAAGTTATCGGCATAAAATTGCCCACACCATTAAAATTACTTGCTTTTACGAATTATTTAGCCACGGTAGTGAAGATTTGCTTATGTGCCACGAACGCACCTCAAATGACGGGTTCAAATCTAATTTCTGATAGGGACTTCATGTTTCTCCAATGATCAATCTATTACAACATGTCTCGAAAGAAAGTGATTACCTTTGAACATATCTAACATTGCTATATTTTTAATATTATTTTTATAATTTTGCTCCCAAACTTCTGAGTCAATATTTAAGCACTGGTACACGGTTGCTGTACAAAACTGTATGCTACTCTTTTATGAAAAATTGAATTGCTCAGAAGTTGAATTTTGATTCGTGGAGAGTAGAAGGGATATCAGTTTTACGTCATCTGAAAGAGAGGGCGCCAAGTGATCGAAGCATTCTGCGTCCCTCTTTGTGGACGACGAGGGGAGAAGCTCTTGTCTCTCTCTCTCTCTCTCCCCGGGTGAGAGTGCGCCCGACAACAAAACCAATCCCAACCGGCGGATTATATTGACAAGCATTGAAGGCGAACGAATAGCGCCTCTACGTCACTTGGTCGCGGCAGCGCCGTCGGACGGGAGTTGTTTTGAGGCGTCTTTCCGTGTGTTTGTGCGTCGGTGTGACAGGCGCGGAGGCCCTGCCTCGCTGTGTGGACTGACAGGGGCGTTTGGCGGGGAAAAGGGAAGGTGACACTCGATCCCTCTGTCTTTCACACTTCTCTTACGCCCTCAAACATGCCACTCTTCTTAAATGATGAAATTACCTCCCGTCTCCTCTTGCGGTTGGCTTTAGACGGTTTAATAGTCTTATCTTCAAAGCAATCAAGTGAATTTATCATCTGTATTTAATAGGTGGTATCTGATCACAATCTACAGCTCTAACTATCATTATAAAACCTTGATAGGGTATGCAATTATGATAATTAACTTTTTCGATGGCTTAGAAAAAAGTTTCTCCAATTATTCATGCTAAGTTAAAAGCGGCTAATCTCACGAATAACGCATACTTTTGCCTTAAACTCCATGTTTAACATATCTGCCTCTCTCATCCTTGCGTCATGTAACTCCTCCCTCCCCTTTTGCTAGGACCCGTGGGATTTCTCAGCAAGGCAGTTTAATGACAACTGGTCATTGGACTCGTTTCTGTTCGTTTATTTAAATGCGGAGCACTTACTATTTTTATAACACTTTGAATGAGAAGTTTATTAGCTAAAATGTATTTGGTGATAGTTTTGCTGAAGAATTAAGTTTAACAAAGATATTACTCTTTAACAATTGTACATCGTTGACAGCTTAAAAACAAGACGCCATCACATGACGTCGCGGCACAGTATTACTACGGTTGTTGTTTACCTGTTGTGCGTTAACGTAAGTTGTTTAATGAATACTTGGCGTAAACAGGTTTATTTATCTCATTTATTTAATTCCGTGAACTAATATATTTCGATTCCTTATTTAAGTAGTAGGTATCGTAACGAGACAATCGCCCATAACATATAAAATACCTGTGTTATGCCCTGACTGTTTTCACTCCCCTAATCTTTGCTACAACAAATCAAACGCTATTTTTGAAAGAAGGATGCCTCCATAATGAAGTCGACCAAATTGTCGGATTTTGCTTTTTTTCAATCCCTTTTCAGGAATGACTTAAACTTCAAAACAATATATTTGCTTCATTTTCTTCTCAAATATAGTCTGTTTTCGTAGCAATATGGAACTATACCGTGCGGTGACGTCAGAAGGCGTATCAGTTAACGTGAAATACGTCCATTTTCGTGGACATCTTAATAGCATGTGCATGATAATATTTATGGTTGGCATAGAAAAGTTTGGCTTATGCATTTAAATTTGAGAAAAACATCCGTATCTAATACAGAATCAATGCACGAGGAACAAATTTCATCCATATTCCCCATTTTAATCGTACATTAAAATGGAGAAAAAAATAAATCTCCAACATATCATGTGAATGTATCGATTGAATCCAATAGATAGTATCTAATGACCATATGTTAGATACAGACGACAAATTTAAGTATCATATTTAAGTTTTAATTTCTGTGTGGGTGGAACAGAACATCTTGGGGAGATATTGGGAGCCTTAAGTATTAGGGTTTGCCTGAGGGGAATCCAGACAACTTTAGTTATAATTGAAAATTCATGTTAGGGTATGATACAACCATTATTAACAGAAAGTTATTTGATAACGGTTAGTGATATACTTGTCTATTTATTTTATTTTTAGAACGCCGAGTCTGATTGGCAGTAAAATGTCGTGGCATTTTTTGTGAAGTGAAATATGGTCAGTGTAAATTATTATTTTACCCTATTCAAAATTTTTATTGTGATTAATAAGTTTTTTTGGGGCTCTGAGGTGTTTCGTCATCCCAAAATGTCCCATATTAAGGCTCTGAGATGATCTGCCGTAATTCGTTACCGTAATAGAATTCTGCTTGTTGACATAATGGGTGGCACCTATCTCAGCATATTGCCTTCGTTTAATCTCATCTCATCTTCTGCTTCACTTTTAATGCCTTCCAAAACTTCCATTCTTTTCCCCCTTCTCTGCGTCTCTCCAATATTTCCTCTTCTCTCTGTTCCTCATTCCCTCGTCGCGCAATATCCAGTCCATCCAATTTGGCCGCCTCGTTCCAATTTCAGTTTTTACTTCTCATTGTTCTAGTTTTCATATTAATTGCCTCTCCATATTTCAAACTAAAACGAAGAGGTCTTAAGACGAGTGGGAGAAAAGAGGAGTCTGCTGAAAACTCTAAGAAGAAGGCGAGACAACTTAATCGGCCATATCTTAAGACACGATGGCCTGGGCCTCGATCATGGATCTTTATAAGGCATGCGCTAGCGTTATCGTTATTTTTTCATTTAACTTATGCCAGAGAGAACGTGATCTCCGTTCTTCATTTTTCGCACAGCACTTCAAATCGCTTATCACAATCAGTGGAGCGAATTTTATGGACGGTTATTATTAACCCTGCGCTACTCTAGGGGTAAGCGTTAACGATAAAGATTGCGATAACGCGAAAGATGCATCCGTGATTCCACACACCTGATGAAGGTAATCGTTGAATGACAAGTGGATGGGAAGAATGGCAAAGGAAGGCTTCGAATGAGATCCGTATCTAATACAGAATCAATGCACGAGAAACAAATTTCATCCATATTCCCCATTTTAATCGTACATTAAAATGGAGAAAAAAATAAATCTCCAACATATCATGTGAATGTATCGATTGAATCCAATAGATAGTATCTAATGACCATATGTTAGATACAGACGACAAATTTAAGTATCATATTTAAGTTTTAATTAAGTTCAGTCAATGAGATTAGCAAGAGATGAAGGCTGTGAGAGAGAAGAAATACGTAAATATTAAGACCTTAGCCGATAGATGAACTCAGTGGAGAGCTGCGTCAAACCAATCTGGGGATTGATGACTAATGATGATGATGATTTCACACTAATTTTTTGGCCTTTATCTACGCCCAGCTCATCATTTCCATATTCCTCCCCGCCCACGTCTCCAAAGCATGCCCACCCTCAACGATCGTCCTCATCCCTCAACCAAGTTTCTAATCCGCAAAAATTCATATAAGGGGTAAAACTTAATTAATGTGTACGTACTTTGTGGAATTTTTCCATAATAATAGAGTGTAAAAGGTGTAAAAACTTATGAATTCCACTAATTTAATGCCGATACTACCAGTTTGAGTCGATAGGTCACACCTTAATCATGATTCTAATGTACCTGATGATGGTCTAACGGCTGAAACCGGTAGTATTGACATTAAATTAGTGGAATTCACAAGTTTATATATCTTTATTATCATGTAAGGGGGTTAGAATGGTGACATTGGGGGTACCTTTGTGGTAACGGAAGACCCACTCTGTGGTGCAGACGGGCACACAGCGGGTGCGAACACCCCGCTATCTCTTGTATGCTTGCTCCTCGCACTGCTGCACACGTGTCACGATATTTCCCACACTATATATTTTGCTTTAAAATACATCTTCTTATCGCCTTAATGAATCCTATTTTCTCTTCGCCATTCAAATTCAGTTTCCCAAAATATTTTATCGAGAACATTTGTTTCCATCTCATTACGTCCAACTCCATAGCGAAAGTGTTCAACCTGAGGTTGAGTCAATGTGGTCAGGGTTGATTACCAAATGCAAAGCTCGACGGCAAGTGAAATCCGCCCATTATTAGGGCGCTAATGGAGTCAGGGTCCTTACAGTGCGCCACCGATGCTCTTCCTAGAAGACATGGCACTCAGAAGGTCATGCGTCTTGGATTTGACTGGACAAGTTTAAAGGATATGGATATATCAATTGGATTCGCGCCGCAGACCTTCGATCAGAATCCAACCTCATCCAATTACTGGACTACCAAGGAGTCCGTAATCTATTCATGGACTGTTATCCTTAATGATTTAGCGATCGCGCTATAAGCCAAAATAGCGACTATGGCCTGTTTTTTGCCAATAGTCTGTCATTATGAAGTAGTATGGCTCGATAGCGCGGTCGCTAAATCATCCGGAATAGCATCCGTTAAGTAAAATCTCATGCTCTCCACTATCCGACGAGAATGCTTGAATTTTTGTTCATTTTTAAGTAGTAAAAGAATCAGATTTCATTTGTGACCCTCAGAAAATGATCAGGGTGTCCAAGATTTCGTTCCTTGTGAAGATGGAGGTGTGGTGACGCCATAGGTGCCCACATTAAAACCCTGCTTCTTCCATTGCCATCTCTGGTGGCCGCGCAACATGGACACTGACTATACAGCACCTTCCTCTCGCATCTCTTCCATTCCCGCCCCTCCCTCCCCCCGCCCTCTTTAATCGCGTGCATAAACGGGAGTGCACAGGAAGTCGACACCTGGGAATCCAATGGGGCGCCGCGGCTGTAACTTGCCGGATCAGGGCGTGAAAAGGATTTTCCACGTCTTCCTGATGTAAAACGGAAGTTCCTCTCGGCAATGGCGCCCTTTTAGTGCATATGAGTATTGGCTCTTGGTTTTATGGGCTCGAATCATGCATTGTAATTCACTTAGCTCGGCCGTCTAAACGGATCTCGGAATAGTGGCACAGGGATTTTTTTTACAATGGCTGTATCGCTGTGATTTTCAGCTGATATTTTTGTGACTCTTGTTTAAACCATAGTATAATTTGCAATGATTTCTAATAATTTGAAATATTGTTAAGCGGCAAGGAATGTGCAAGAGGGAATAAGTATGTAGCTTCTGAAGATAACAAGACTTAAGTTATTTTATTAAATTTTCCTGGGTGAGCCCTAAGGAAGTTAAATAAAAGTCAGACACTTTAAAACGCCTACTATAGAAGTAATTGACTGTCATATTCCTACAACACGCTTGCAAAATGTACGATGATTACGCAATTCTTACTAATTGAAGGCACCAAAATCAAATGTCAATCAGGTCCTTCGACCTGAAGACGCTGACTGCAATGTCAGCAAAAGCCAACGGAGAACCCGAAGGGAATGCAGAGATCATCAAATGTCAATGCTTAAAAATATCAATCTATAGAACTATTGAAGTTACCTGAAAAATAGCTGCATATATCATTTAATGAATAATAACTAGCAACTAATGTTAGCATCACTCCCAATGCTGAGAGATTACGTTTAATTTTTACAAGCTAACTGCTTTTATACTATAATGCGTGAATCTCAGTAGATGTCTGGCGAAGTATTTGTTTAAATACTTTCAGGATCGCATTCAATACAGACCAGAATATGAGTAAATTATCAAGAATATAATCCAAATGTAATGAAACATTCCGTGGCTAGTTATTTAAGGCTTGATGATTCACTATCGAAGCATTTATGAATAATCATGATTATTCATTTTTACCAGGTGCTACAACACCAAAAATAAGTATTATCATTTTATTCTTGTTTATGAAGGCTAGAAATTTACTCTGTGCTTCGTTAACTTAAAAAAAATTCTCAAAGAATTAGGTGCGATATTTTTTTCTGCTCATAAATATCAAGATGGAAAGCACAAAAGTTTTAGATCGTCGATGGAAACGTCGACCGTAATGATCGTTATATTTGCGATCCGTGAGCTGATCTGAAAAGTTGTCCGCAGCAGCACCAAGCACCATACGAGTCGAACATCAGTGCTGGCCTATTAAAATTTAATTCCATACAGAGTTGGAATGATATTATCGTTGATGATATTGAGAACGATGTTATTATCCTATCTTATCAATAAATAATGCTTTCGCTCATTGCATATAAATGTATGTTGCCACATTATCTCTATGCTAAGGAAATTGACTAATTTGTTTTGTGAGTCTCTTTAAAACAAACATTTTACGCGTAATTCAAAGGGTTGAAGTTTAATGGATTTCAATTTAATGTCGATGTGAGCGATGAATTTAACTTAGTCATTATTGTGATCCCTTTTATGGTATCTACGCTTTTCAAATATGTTTTCTACAAGAACGTTCCGTCCTATTCCATTGCTAGATCGGGTCATACATGCCCCATCATCGTAATCATAATGAACTCATTTCCAAGGCCATGAAAGCTGATATAAATTTTGCTACACTGTCTACAGTTTTACGGTTGAAGTGTGTTGCTGGTTATTCAAATAAAAATATGACCCATCGTCCAGTACTCGTTTTGAAAATTCATTTCAATATATCAGAGCTATTTAGCAAAATATTGATTTTATTATATTTTCACTAGCAACCGAACCATGCTTTAAAGATGACCCTTAAAAAATAAAGTGTTTTATACTGAAATTCTTTCTCTGCATACATCCCTTTTTTTCCAAATTTCAAATACTAATTTTTAGCTTATTGATCTATTGAGTTAGCACAAAGCTGATTCGCTCACCGTGACTTTGGGTGCTGTTTTCTGCTAGCGTACGTATATTTGCACTTTTTTTGCTACAGCATGTCAATACCAGCTCAATGTCAAACAACTGCCCTGATTTAGCTTCTCCCTTACTCTTTTCTCCATATCGTTGTAGTTATACCTTTTTCATTAATTTCAACCTCATTTAAATTAATGGTCACGTAAATATTTATTATTTGCTGCTGTGAATTTTAGCTAATGTTTACATTCCGGAATGTTATTTACCTCTTTGTATTCCCTTTGAACCTCTGGGTCATCTACACTGAATAATTATAAATTATATTCACGCAATAACTCCAACCTACGGCATATGAGCTTGTTTTTTTCTCTAGTTTCAATATTCATCTTCCACAATTTTTTTGAGACATGGTAAACATTACGTCAGTTCTTTCCTGCCTTTTTTTCATATATTTCAGTGGCATGAGCTGATTCAAAGCTTAAACTCCGTCGCTAACTTCTATAAAGTTTTAAGAACCCATCCGAATGTTGATGGTCCCTGTATTTTCCTCTCATTCCGTTCCACCCTCTGTTATTTTCTCGTCATTCCTCTTTCACCCCCTTTTATTTCTCGAGTCTTTCGCACTTCGAACAGCGAAAGCCTTTTGCGAGTAGACTAGCTCTTCTGTCTTTTCCGTCGCTCCGGTATACCTCGCTTTTTACACCTCTCATTGTTGACGGCCTACTACTTTAACGCCCGTTGCGAAGGGCCCTGGAGTAATGAGTCGATGTGACTGTTCACAGTCCCGCCCGAAAGGTGCCTGCCCTTCTCGCCGGCTATCACCTCACGTAGGTACGTACTCCGTCAAATGTGTTTCTCAAAAGTTTCTTCGATTCCTGATGAACAAGTACTGCAGTCAAAAGATTTAAGGTTTTCCCAGTGAACAGAACTGTGTAATAAAATTTTCTCTGGTTTCACACCGGTTCATTTTTAGTAAATGGACGCCAACTCTTCGATCACTGAGTCAACCATCACTTTCTCTTTGAATTACTGCACTTCTGAATTTGCATATCCTAAAGAAAAACTCAAGACATTCAGCCTCACATGCAGCTCAAACTCACAATCGAAACCACGGTTTCCACCTAAGTAGTGCGTGGAATTCGGCCTTGAAAGAAATACGAAGGTCACGGTGAAGCTCTAAACAATCTGAGCCGTTGAAAATTTTAAAAGACGGTTTGAACCAATCGGATCCAACCTAGCGCAAAAATATAAATAAATGTATTTGTCTAGCAGTCTTAACCTTTCCAAATCGTTCAATCTGATGACGATGGTGGGCTCAGCCATCTTAAAGTTAATTCCCAATCAGCGTTATCACACGGCGTAAAAACCAAGAAAATTTTATAATAAGTAATGTAGTCTATTACAGTAGGGATTCAAGGCTCTCTCTTAACGACTCCTGCTCCATGTTGGGACAAGAATGTAATATTTATTTTCATAATTCACTCATATCCTTTGCCTAAATCATTGATTAACTGACAGCATTTTATAATGCGAATTATATGTTTATAGCTTGCATTTGTATGAATAAGATAAAAGATTAACGTTTGTTTTTGTGGTGGATTTAATATTATTTAATTTCTCCGTGTCTAATAAATGTACATAAGCACTAACTCTTTTTATTGCGTATTTATTTACCGGCTATTCACATTATATTGTCTTTGTTATGTTTATTCTTCAAAATAATTAACTTGGCTTTAACCATTTCAATTTTAAGTGGTCCTGATTTTCGGTATTAATAATATCACATTCTCAAACTTTAATATATCGCATTGAATAAAGTGTCACCTTAAGTGTGCATCTAATATTAACTTCATACCGTGTTTATATTCCAGCCCTTTCATTTCTCATAATGACCACATATCTCATAAATTTCATGAGTAATTCATAGCATGCAGGATTTTTATTGTTAAAGATGAATATTACACTTTTTACCCTTAGGTTCTTTCAATTTGTATTCCCAGATGGAAAATATTCCACATATTCCACGCAATTCTATTTACTCGCACTAAAACGCTTGAAAAACCTTGTCCTTTAGCCATTTGCGTGGATTAGGCATTCATAAAACCTGGACCTGAATTTAAAAATTGTTTAAGTTTATTTTTATTTAATGGTCTGGGACATTCTGTCCCCTGGAAAAAAATACAAAACAATAAAATAGAAATTTATGCATTTGCCTCAAGAGCAAAAGTGCCATACAGAAATCGATTATTTTACATAATAGCAACGCAACACTAGCAAAACTCTAAATTTTACTATTTCAGTAAAATATTGAAACATTATTTTAACAGCAACAGTTACAGGATTTAACAGTAACAGTAGAAACAAATTTCAGTACGATTATTTACGTAAATTTTGGTTATACATGAGATTAAAACATTTGTTTTTAAAAGTCTGCACATTACTACAGGTCTTTAATTCATTAGGCAACGTGTTCCATACGTGGGTAGATAACAACGAAGAAATGGTGGTATATTGTAGTTCTGTGAGCAGGTAAGTAAAGGCTGGATGGGTTACTTCTTGTTAACATTGTCCTACTTTCAGGTGGATGATGAAAGAGGTCCATGAGACGTCAATTTTTTCTTTTTAAATAAAGAAAATAAAAAGGCACACAGCAGATATTTCCTTCCAGATGGAATATCCATCCAAAGGAGCTTTTCCCTGTAAGGGGAAATGTACTCGTCCCTGCGAAGGTTGAAAATGAACCGAATGCAGGAATTTTGCAGCATTTGTAATTACTTATTCAGTTCATGCGGAAGGTCACCGAGTACAACGTACAGTAATCAAATTGAGGAAAAAGTAGCGTAGTAATTAATATTTTTTGGTGTGCAAGAGTAGAATTCTTCTCTGAGTTTTAAGCTTACATAATATTCCATGAACTCTATTAGAAATGGTATTAACCTGGTCGTACCATGACAAGTTGTTATTCATGATAGTACCCAAGTTACAAACAGAATTGGAATAAGTAATAACAATGTCGTCAACTCCAATCCGAGGAATCGTTTCAAAGTTGATTTTATTAATCAATTTCGCGTCACCAACAATAATTGACTTTGTTTTCATTTTGTTTAGAATTAAATAATTTTTCTTTGCCCAGTCCGCGATTCCATCGACATCACTCTGAGTCATTGTGATGACTTCACTAATTGTAAGATCTTTTATTCGGTAGTGTAGGAAAATTTGGAGATCGTCGGCATAGAGCATGTATTTGTTATGTTTTATTATTTCTTTTATGTCTAAGATGTATAGTGAGAACAGAATCGGACCTAGAACCTTGCGGGACACCTTGCTTTATAGCTCGCCATGACGATAAGTTACCTTGAAAATCTTTCACTGCCTGATGACGCCCATGAAGATACAAAAGAAACCAGTTTAATGAAGACGCAGAAAAATTTAGGCTTTTCATTTTGTTTAGAAGATGGGCATGGTTAACTAGGTCGAAGGGTTTACTGAAATCAAATAGTACGAGGAGAGTCACCATGGAACGATCCATAGCAGAATGTATTTCATCCGTGACGTTGATGAGAGCTGACTCGGTACTAAAATTTTCACGGAAACCGGATTGATAATTATCGAACTTTTCATTACTAGCAAGATATGTGGTGACTTGGTGATACACAATTCTCTCAAGTATTTTTGAAACAGTGCAGAGTAACGAAATATGACAGTAATCACCAAGTGAGACAGGGTTTTTTGTTTTATAGATGGGAAGGATTATGGGTGACTTCCACGCAGATGGAAAGGTGGACGACTGTAAGGAGTAATTAAATATTTGTAATAGAGCTGGAGGTATTGTATCATCGGCTTTCATTTGTAAATCAGTCAAAATATCATCAACACCCCCAGAGTTTGACTTGGAGCAACGGGGTAAGCAACACACAACCTCGGGTGTTATATATTTAAAATAGAAGCCATCGTTGCTTACAGGTGTGAGACGATCGACAGAGGAGATATCACACAATGGACTCAGGCTATTAGATAAGGAGCTATTGACAAAGTAATCCTCAAATTGGTCTAATGAGAATTTGTAAGCCGGTATATTATTTGTTTTCCGTAGGAGGCCCAAGTTCTCGCCAAACATCTCTGGCAGTGTTATGTCCAGAAAGAGCCTGGGAATAGTACTTAGATGCTAATAACAGTCTTAGCCTTACTTCTACAAGATATGTATTTCTGAAAAGCCGTGACGCACCTTGAGCGAACGAAGGCCCTTCGAAGTTTATTTCTTTCTGTAATAATTTTTCGAATGTCCTCAGTCAACCATGGCAATGGAGGTCATTTTAGCAGGCGTGTACATTTTGGTGCATGCGTGTTGATGCATTGTGAAATATTAGAATTAAATGCTTCACTCTTTTGATCAATTGAGCAGGAGAAAAGTTTAGGAGAAACACATGTCCTTTTGAGGGAAAGTGATTTGGCGTGCGCATTCGTAATTGTGCCTTTATAGAGACTCGGGTGGCAATAGCATTATAGCACTAACTCACCTATATTTTTATTAGTTAATATGTACTGCATTTATTTCGCACGGAACGTCTCCGTGAGCCTAGAATGCAAATTGATGACGGCAGAGTTTTTTTCGGGCTTATAAAAGTAACAATTTCAAAGAAATTATTTTTTGGCATATTTGTCCTCTCCTGAATAGACTCATGCTTCATGAGTTTCGGCGCCTGTCTCCATGCATCCCATCATGAAATTCATTCGGGGGCACACACTAATGATTTTCTCGGTACTCATTCTACTCTTTTACTCATTTACCTCTTCTGACATAAATCTCATTAGTAACCGTATTATATATTAGTATAGTATATTATATTAGTATAGTATATTATATTAGTATAGTATATTATATTAGTATAGTATATTATATTAGTATAGTATATTATATTAGTATAGTATAGTATATTAGTATAGTATAGTATATTAGTATAGTATAGTATATTAGTATAGTATAGTATATTAGTATAACGGAACGGGCTTGATTCTCCTTCGCCCGTTGACTCGTCGCAGTCCTTACGCCTTCGAGTACTGGAACCCTTACCTTGGCCTCGACACCTCGTCTCCTTCGGACTTCCCCGGGTGGGAACTGGTTTTGAGGAAAAGGGAGATCGCGACCTTTGTCGCGTGTTTGAGAAGGGCGCCACCTCAAAACCGCGGCATCGGACCAGCTCAGCCAGCAAAGCAAGGACGATCCAAATTGTTCGAGGGTCGGGGGGACTTTAAGCCAGGGCGGACGGTAAAACAGTGAGGGCCGTATGACGTGAGCGCGGGAGAAATTACGCGAAGCGTAATAATGAACCTCTGCCTTTTTTTTACAATTGACACAAGCAACATTTATTCAATGAAATGAGCATGAAAATGAACACAAAGGCACTCTACAGCTAAATAACACAGGTCTTAATGACTAATGAGGGATGAAGAGGTGAATGAATGGCGAGACATAAATGGTACGAAATTAACAAAAATGAAATAATAACCCTGTAACACTTTGTCCAAATAAATGACCAAGCATGAAAAAAAATAGAATAAAATAAACTACTAAATGGAAAGAACTACACGTTCCTCGTCCTTTTATGAATACTAATGATGAGGACGGGAGTAAGTGATACAGAAATATGGTCCCGTAGGACTATGATTGTCCACTCTTGGGATCAGTTTGACTCTTCTCTTGACCTGAAGGGACGTTAACTCTGTTTGGATATCTCGTACACCACTTATTCTGGCGCACACGGGTTTCACAGTGGGGAAGCGTGAACAAGAGGGTTGAAACCACTTAGGATTGGGGAAATACGGGTGTGGCGATACTTATGTGTGAGCTGGTGTGGAGCTTGACGGCGAAATCCAGCGCGGAGAGACTGCACCGTTGAGTTTTCGGTATGGTGGCGTGGAGAACGGAATTCAACAACTCCTGTTGAAATAATGCACCTTCCGACTGAAAGGAACTCGTCCAACCTTTGGTTCCGGGGATGCGGCGACCCGCTACCTTTTGCGGTCTGTCACCCTTATCTACCCGAAACCGCACCTCCTCTTTGGGGTGCCGGGATCGAGGTCCGCTGCGTCTGGTTCCTCTTCTGGGGCAGAACGCAGGAAAAACCGCTATGGAATGACTTTATCAATTCCTCGCGGAAGTCGTGGTGATCTCCGACTCCGATTATCGCCTCTCTCTCTGTCCACACTCTCGCCTGGCTTCACCAGCACACCTTGAGCTACTCTGCTCGACTCCCAATCACCAACTGCCAACTGATATCTCTCCCGACTCAACCGTCGGCGTCCTCCTTGTAACGCTCATCTCTCACGTGACTACAATTCAAAAATCACCAATAGACTCACGTCTTACACTGCCCAATGACCTGGGTAGACACAAGTGGCGTGATTCTTACACTTAAGGAATCCAATGCACAAGACAAAGGAACATTTTACCAGATATCCAAAAAAGAAAAAGGCAGGCGTTCATCTTGCTTACGCAACGGGGACTTGGTTCGGGACGGGAATGACCGACGCGCGGGAGGCGCGACCAGGGAAATAAAGATAAGACGGCCAATCCGTCACATTGCCCCCCGGCGTGAATGAGCTCTTTTTTTGACAAAACAATAATATAACAAAAAAAAGCGAGTTCACGCCTTAGACGAGAAAAAATTATTGAATAATAAAAAAATCTTACTTTGGGAAAAGAAGCTGAGATAATAAAAAAAAATTACGAACGATAGGGAATCAATGAATAAGCATTGAAAATACCTTTAGACGAACCTTCTTCGTCCACAAGAGAATAAGCGTTCGAGCCGACGAGACCAGAGATCCTGAATGGACCCGAAAATAAGTGAAAAAACTTATGGAATAAGCCAAGTTTGGCGTCGGACACTTTAGGAGTCCGCAGAAGAACCAGATCATCGACCCTGATGACTGGATAGGTCCCTTTTTGAAAACTTTTCCTACGTTTCCCTCTTTCAGAGTCCCATCTATTCGAGTTCCGCTCTTACAGCCCCCCGCACGTGGCTGATTAGTTAAGAGCCCATCGGAATCTCGGTTACATCTTTGGGGTTTACCTTTGTGCTGAATCGTATTGATTCGCTGATTTCTTTCATACGTATTTTGTCTCGCATTATTATGCGGCGGACTTGAATGATTATTATTACCACTCGTAGCCGTCAATGATTCGAATGATTGATCATACAAGCCCAATAATACAAGTAATCGATCGAGAGATAATTGTTCGGCCGATTTTAACAAGTTCTGTACATTCAGGGGAAATTGTCTGATCAATGCATGTAGGATTTCTAACTCGTTCAACGGTGGAGAACACAGGCGCGCTTGAGCTAACTTCTCCGTGGCGAATTGCTTCATGGTCCCCGACGAAGGTTTGGAATACCTACCCGTCGTCACCTTCATACGGTAACTGAACTGCATATCGGCATCCCAATAATTTGCCAAGGATTTCTGCTTGAATTCTAATATCGTAGAAGGGAATGGTAACAGCGCGTTTCCCCATGTCTTTGCGTTACTATCTAGCATCTGATATAACAAACGTGATTGCAAAGTTGGAGGAACAGTCACCAGGGAAAAATAATTCTCCACTTCTCTCATGAAAGCTATTGGATGTTCATTACTATTAGCTGAAAAAACAGGCATTTTTATCGCTTGCGCGGCAACTGTTGAGGTCACCGTGGCCGGTTCTTTAGCTTTTAATGCGGCCATTTCAACTTCTATCGATTTCAATCGTTCCTCTTGCGCCTCGGCATGATCGCATGAACGTTCTAAGTTTTCAGTCCGAGCCTTTAGGTTTTGCACTTCGGTCTGAACTATCTTCCGACATTCATCACGAACATGATGAGCCACCTCAGTCATTTCGTGCGCGAATTTAGTTTCAACTTTATGAAGTTTGTCATCAATTCGCGAGGTCTCCTTACAGAAATTGTTATGAATTTTTTTTATTCCCAATTTAACGCCATTTATTTCCAATTTAACGCCATTTATTTCCGATTTAACGCCATTTATTTCCGATTTAACGCCATTTATTTCCGATTTAACGCCATTTATTTCCCGATGCAATGATTCATGACCTCTTTTTATCTCTTGCATAATGAACAAAAGAGTACTCATCGTAGGTTCGCGGGATTCCGTTCGGCTGGGGTCGCCTCTGCCGTCACCTACCTCCTGAGTGACATTTGATTCACCAACCTCCGCATCGGGCGTGCTCAATAGCATGCTCTGGAATGTGCCCACAAGTCCTTCCGTATCGGAATGCACGCTTCGTCCATCGGAATCGTCGGTATCATCCCTAGTCTCCCGATATTGAGTGAAAGCAGGCGATTGCTTATCGGCTCCCTCCATAGTGGATTCTAATTGATATAACTCGTGAGTATGAAGTGAAACCACCAGAACATTCGTTAAGCCGAACACACCGCAAGACGAGGAAACAAAAAATACGTTGGACACGAAAAAGGAAATAGGATTTCGCGAGCTCGGCGCCAAATAACTGTGATGACCACCACTACCTCTAATCGCCTCACGTATCGTGACAAATAACTGTGATGACCGTCTCTACCTCTGGTCGCACTACGTTTCGTGAAGAAATAACTGATGACCGTCTCTACCTCTGGTCGCACTACGTTTCGTGAAGAAATAACTGATGACCGTCTCTACCTCTGGTCGCCCCACGTGTCGCGCCAAATAACTGTGACGGAACGGGCTTGATTCTCCTTCGCCCGTTGACTCGTCGCAGTCCTTACGCCTTCGAGTACTGGAACCCTTACCTTGGCCTCGACACCTCGTCTCCTTCGGACTTCCCCGGGTGGGAACTGGTTTTGAGGAAAAGGGAGATCGCGACCTTTGTCGCGTGTTTGAGAAGGGCGCCACCTCAAAACCGCGGCATCGGACCAGCTCAGCCAGCAAAGCAAGGACGATCCAAATTGTTCGAGGGTCGGGGGGACTTTAAGCCAGGGCGGACGGTAAAACAGTGAGGGCCGTATGACGTGAGCGCGGGAGAAATTACGCGAAGCGTAATAATGAACCTCTGCCTTTTTTTTACAATTGACACAAGCAACATTTATTCAATGAAATGAGCATGAAAATGAACACAAAGGCACTCTACAGCTAAATAACACAGGTCTTAATGACTAATGAGGGATGAAGAGGTGAATGAATGGCGAGACATAAATGGTACGAAATTAACAAAAATGAAATAATAACCCTGTAACACTTTGTCCAAATAAATGACCAAGCATGAAAAAAAATAGAATAAAATAAACTACTAAATGGAAAGAACTACACGTTCCTCGTCCTTTTATGAATACTAATGATGAGGACGGGAGTAAGTGATACAGAAATATGGTCCCGTAGGACTATGATTGTCCACTCTTGGGATCAGTTTGACTCTTCTCTTGACCTGAAGGGACTTTAACTCTGTTTGGATATCTCGTACACCACTTATTCTGGCGCACACGGGTTTCACAGTGGGGAAGCGTGAACAAGAGGGTTGAAACCACTTAGGATTGGGGAAATACGGGTGTGGCGATACTTATGTGTGAGCTGGTGTGGAGCTTGACGGCGAAATCCAGCGCGGAGAGACTGCACCGTTGAGTTTTCGGTATGGTGGCGTGGAGAACGGAATTCAACAACTCCTGTTGAAATAATGCACCTTCCGACTGAAAGGAACTCGTCCAACCTTTGGTTCCGGGGATGCGGCGACCCGCTACCTTTTGCGGTCTGTCACCCTTATCTACCCGAAACCGCACCTCCTCTTTGGGGTGCCGGGATCGAGGTCCGCTGCGTCTGGTTCCTCTTCTGGGGCAGAACGCAGGAAAAACCGCTATGGAATGACTTTATCAATTCCTCGCGGAAGTCGTGGTGATCTCCGACTCCGATTATCGCCTCTCTCTCTGTCCACACTCTCGCCTGGCTTCACCAGCACACCTTGAGCTACTCTGCTCGACTCCCAATCACCAACTGCCAACTGATATCTCTCCCGACTCAACCGTCGGCGTCCTCCTTGTAACGCTCATCTCTCACGTGACTACAATTCAAAAATCACCAATAGACTCACGTCTTACACTGCCCAATGACCTGGGTAGACACAAGTGGCGTGATTCTTACACTTAAGGAATCCAATGCACAAGACAAAGGAACATTTTACCAGATATCCAAAAAAGAAAAAGGCAGGCGTTCATCTTGCTTACGCAACGGGGACTTGGTTCGGGACGGGAATGACCGACGCGCGGGAGGCGCGACCAGGGAAATAAAGATAAGACGGCCAATCCGTCACAGTATAGTATAGTATATTAGTATATTAGTATAGTATAAAAGTATAGTATATTAGTAAATCTTATACCATTTAATTTTTCAAGTATTTGGCTGAGTAAAATTCCATTTATTTTTGTCCCACCCATACTTACCAGCAGTGATCATGTGTTCTCATTTTTACCATGGATGTCTTATTTCCATTTTCTGATTACGTGAATAGTAAATCAATATTCATTAGAATTTGAGTTCATCCGACAGTTAAGGTCATATTGTATTGTATAAGTTAAGAATTATTTAGTGTCATCATCAATGTAAGGTCATCAGTAGATTCCCAAGGTAGGATTCGAGCACGCGACTCCTTAGTTTCCAGAACAGCTCATTATCAAACTGGCCGGCTTAAACTCCATTACCAGTTGAAGTCTTGTGCGAGATAGTACGGTGCATTTGTATTCTCAGTAGAATACCCTCTAAAAGAAATGTCAATGACGAATATGTACTGAAAATAACAGTTATTTTATGGATTTTCTTAAAGCCAAGGCTGCATTACTTGAATTTCGGGCATATTAGGCTCTTCCAAAAGTGGAGCACTCCGAGAAGTAAAAAATGATTCGAAATATACTGTTGACGTAGGTTATGATGTTTCAGACCGTAATCTAATATTTTTAAGCTTACTTTTGTATCCAGTCGTGCTTTTATTTAGTCATTTTTTTAGAATTCTGTTACTTTAGGTCAAGTGAAAAATATCGTAACGTGTCCCAAATATGTCATGCATTCTTTACGCTAATTAAACGATGAGATCAGTTGTGTTTGCCTTTGTTGAATTGTGTATTCATGAGCTCTAATACTTCGTTCACATACTTTAAGTAACACAGAATTATATTATTTACATTTCAAGTCATATCTACTTTACTTTCATCCTCATGCTTTTCATAGTGGCTTTAATTTTCTTTTTACTCACTTCCGGAGTGGAAACGATGCTCTCTGTATTCGTTGAATGTCCTTTTTATTACTGTGCTATCCCATTGGTGTGTTGAACTTTGTTCTGTTCTCGATTTTCTCCTATGATTCCTGATCAAAAGAGCCACATTACCTTCATTCTTTGTTATTTATAATCTGAAATTATTACGTTTATCATACAAGTCAATCATATAGTCATATTTCAAATATTTAGAATGATAGCATTGATGAGGGTACATAATCATTACCTATAATAGAATTTTGATTATCGGGAGTCAAACTTTGAACTCTAATCCGCTCCACTCTACTACCCAAAATTTTGCATCAAATTCGGTGACTACTAATCTTTTATTTCCTATAACATATTGCATTTGCTCAATTTATTGACTCTTCATGTTTCTTCATTGCAGGTAAGGATATCATTTTGGATTTGCACTCCTGATCAGTGACCGGATGTAAGTAACGGCTTTGCCTGCATCTTAATTGCATTTGTATTGAAATGTTTGTCTTTGTTGTTAGTACAATATTCTTAATGCGATATATTTTCAAAGTTTTCTTTTTTTTTAATTATGTTGGAATTAAGCAGAAATACGAATTAATAATCTTTTTTTTGCACTGTAACTCAAATTATAGGTTGTTCGCTAGGCTATTTGTCGACTTGTCTTGATGCCGTACGCCAATTTTTCAAATCAAACTCAGAATTTTCTTGTGAGGAAAGTTATTTATTTGAATCTTAAACACCATCTGTAGGAAAAATAAACACATAATCCGCCTTGGGATTATGTGATCATTCATCGTAAAAGAAATGCATCATGAAATATTTGAAATATTTTTATATTTAATTGTGAGATTAGTTTTGTTCTGTAGGGGTTATTCAATGCACTATTCATACTCTCTGAGGGCATTAAAAGAAGCCAAAAAAAACTGAGTATGGCTCTGCACACTGCAAATAATTTTGTCTTTGTATGCGGCTTCCAGTTCAACAAACAATGAATTATTTTCTATAAAATCAATTAGAGGAAAAAAAGTATCGTAAGCCACTTGAATACTTCCTTCCTCTTTAGAAATGAATTTTTGGAGGCGTGAATTCCATGTATTTATTGTCACTGCCGCACTTTCCTCTTAAATTTATTTCATTAGTAATGAAGCAATTTGTCCGGATATAATTTATTTTAAAGCGGAGCCGAACACTCCAAAAAGATATATTTTTTCCTTAGCTGTTAAATTATTCACCAATATTCACCGAAGGCCATTTAGCCAAGCTTCAAAGACGTTTCGAGGATTTTTTGACGTTATTGTCCGTGACACGACTGTTTTCTGGAAACTCCTCTGTGGTAGACTCTTCGAAGGAACTACATTACGGCCCGTGTTAGCCTCGAGGTGATTACTGCCATGGAAATTCGGGTGTTCGCTCACCACATTTCGGCGGAGCCCTCAATGATTTTCGAAGAGGCCGAACGAGGCTTTAACGGAGGAAAGGTGTAGAGCCACCCTTTTATGGCACCAATTTTCTTCGAACGATAAACTTGAGTCATTCAGATGGTCTGCCATTTCCTCTCTATTCCAGCTTTAGCTCTCTCTCTCTCTTTCTCCTTCGTCTCGTTTTTCCTCACAGGGTTTCCTTTCCCTCTATCTCTATCCTTTATCGCGCTAGATTTTCAAGCTAAATGCGTATTTTTCCCCTCTCTGCAAAGGATAATAATAATATATGTTTATTGTCACGGGCCAAATGGTCTTTTAGACATTCTTTGATCATACAATGATTACTTACATTAATTGGAGAAATAAAATCAAATTACGTCTTAGATGTGAAAGAAAAGTAAACTAAATATAAGGACAGGGAAGGTCCCAGTGAGTATATATGGCCTATCAAATAGTCTCGTAGAATATGTCGCGTGCAGAGAAATATTTTTCTTCTTTCCCTGTAATTTTTTCTCATATTCTCCCCTCTAACCACAGTTTTTCTCTCAAATTGAGACTGCAACAATTCTTCTGCTTTGACAAGAGGTCTTATCTTTTACGCACATTTCCATTTTTAAATCTCTTCTCTTTACCATTGGTTAAGGGCCAATGTAATATGTACTCCATTCTAGTTAGTCGTTATGTTCATAAACGTCTAATGATGCCTTTTCCCTTTCCCTGGGACATTGCGTTAGAAGTTTCACCCTCAACTGCATGAATGTTGGCGCTAGGAAATATTTTTTTATTTCCCTTCTTTTAACTTGTACTCGTTCGAGTCCATAACTTCAGTAACTAGACGCAATAGTTTTGAATTTAATTTTATCCTTATATCTCTTGTATGTACCGAAGGTATAATATTTTTTTTTCTAAGAATGAATTCCCTAACGATGGACTTTGGGCTATTTTCTCTTCGGTTCCATGGAATTGAATTTTTTGAGTCTACAAGAAAGCTTTCGCTCGTAGTTTTGCAGTCATGAAAGTCAGCGCTGACTTCGCATTGTCGTTGCTCTCATTTCGAGTGAATGATAATCGTCGTCGTCATGAGGCTCTGAGCATCTCGCAGCGTCGCCCTCATTTGTTTGAAAGAGAAAACTTTGAGGGTGAACTACGCTGAGTGGTTTTCATCCCTCATTAGAGCATTTATCTGCAGCATGATTGTTTATGGGAGTGAAGCATAGACGGTAGCCGCAGGAAAGCCAAGGCTGGAAGTTTTCGAAATATAGTATTACAGAAAAATGGTGCAGGGTAAATAAAACGATCTAGTCACAAACGTAAAAGTTATGAAGAGAGTGAGAGAAAATTGAAATCTACAAAAACCTTAAAAACTAAGATATGGCAGCTTGATCGACAATATCTAAAGATACTTATGATGGCGTCAAGAGACAGTCGTAGAGGGAAAAGTGAATGGGAAGAACAGTAAAAGAAATTTACGAATGGGTTACAAAGAGGAAGTGGTAAGAGATGTTAAAGAGAATATTTACGCAAATATGAATAGAGTACCGGATAGAATCGAGTGAGCAAAGCAATTTTAAATGCAGTTTTCAAGAATCTTTTATATTTTGTCGTTAATATTGGAGATCGGAGACCGAAAATTAAGATAATTCTCGCCCTTATAGATATTCATGTACATTTACATAGGAGCTACCACTATGGCGTGTGGCAGAGGTTGATCGGTTAATGGCCATAAATTTAAGTTTTTCTGATACAAAACATGTGGAAATTATAATGCAGCATATATTCGAAATAAGTGTACTTTTTTGTGTGGTAATCGTGGATTATAGGTGGGAAAAGCGATTTCTTATAACGCTTGGTTCAAAAGTTGATGTCTCTTAGTTTGCATGCGTGTGGCTCATTTTTTCTGGTATCACAGGAGGAAATCAAAAGCAGTACAAAACTCAACATATAAATGAGATAACGCATATGCCACAGAAACAAACAGGACATTCATTGAATAGACACAGCATCGTTTCTACTCCGGAAGTGAGTACAAAGAAAATTAAAGCCATTATGAAAACCATGAGGGTGAAAGTAAAGTAGAGATGACTTGAAATGTAATTAATATAATACTACATGCCACTCAAAGTATGAAAACGAAGTTTTTCGGTAGTATTCACACGCTTAACACAGTTCAATAAAGGCAGACACCACTTATCTCATTGTCTAACTTGCGCGAAGACTGCAATACATATTTGGGACATGTCTATTCCCTTTCAGTTATTAGTAAATTGGACGGTATTCTTCACTTGACCTTACCTTTCACTATAATGTCTAAATAAAACTTTTTATCCTGTTCATCGCATAGCTACAACTCGCTATTTTGCTTATAAATTGGTTCGATCCAGCATCAATTTGGCATATTAATTAGCAAAATACCTACATATAACTGGTATGTAAGGGTAAACGACGATGGTGAACTTAATTTGTTAAATCAAGAAAGGTGCTAGATTAATTTGATTACATTCACAGTGGGAATAAAAATATCTACAAGTAATATATCCAATGTAATATATTTCTGACATCGTCTAAGTTTTTTAAGGACTAGTTTTTTGAAAACCTGATTCTATGCAGGAATTTTGTACTTTTTTGATATGATTTTATATCATTTTTCTTTTTTCTATAAGAGTTTGTGATGTGCCATTTCTGAAACTTTACTATGAGTAACACGATGTTTATTAAGCCACCTGCTGATTGTTTTTAAATAAGGCTTGACTAAATCAAGTGATTAACATGTATGTATCTGAAAGAGCCGTGGGCGGGGGGTGGAGAGGACGGCATGTCCTATCCCGCCCAGGTAAAATAAACAAAAGGTCAAGTCAAGTCGTCCTTGGTAAATTTCTGGTAAATTTTACTTTCATCACATTAGCATTTAATCATATCTGTCTGAAATATCATGAAATAAGAAAAGAGGTAGCACATATTTAATAATCATCGGTGTTCTATGGAATATTTAAACCATTGTAGTGGCGTGACAGTTTGTCGACACTCTGCGTATATCATTGTGTCAGAAGTAGAGTGCAGATTTTGTGCAACTTGAATTACGGTGCAAGAATAAATTGTCATAATGTGACCTCGGTCACCAATTGTGTGTTAACCGCCCATGTTTGCAGCGAGGAATGATTTTTTATGAAATGGGATAAAAGCTTAATAAATTGTCAACTATAGTAATGTTTATGCTTCAACTGATTACAAATGCTCAAATTTGGTTACTTTCAATTTTCTTCGAGGCTTAGAGCTAATCCTCAGTATTTCTTGGAGTTGCTTATTACTGCAGTCATAGTTATTTAACCTTAATGGATAATCCTTGGTCTTTTTCATAGGACTATTTCTCCCTTTTTCCTGTACCTTTTCTCTCCTTGAATTTTCAGAAGATAAAGGTGAGGTGTCATCATCATCAGCAGATGATCCTAAGATTGTTTTGATGCTACTCCATTCTCTTGTTGGCAAACCTCGGCTAATTTGATATTATTCTTTCGTTTCTCCACATTCACACATTTTCCATATACCTCATCCGAGGCCTGCTTTTTCTATTCTTCGCATTCACTTGTCTTTCGGATTGTATCAATCAGACCATGTCTTAGTGTACTAGTGGATTAAGTTGTCCCTTCTCACTTTTAACCTTTTCAAAATACGTCACTTTCCTCTCACTCTATGCTAATAACTCGGCCGATCCATTTTAAACAATGCGTTTTCCGCCACTACCCTGTGTTGTGTGTAGAATTATAGAAATCTTTCTCCTCTCTCGTTCCGATTTCCCTATTGTATATTTAAGTTATTCTCACATCTTAGCCTTCGCCGACAACAACACTCCGATCTGAAAAATAATCAAGTTTTCCCTCCTCGTACCTGTTTTATTACTTCCGTGGTGTTATCATTAACGTCTACCACTTCTTCATCTTCGTAGTTTTTCGTAACTTTTATGGCTTTTACCCTGCAGTCGAACTGCAACTGTTTTTATAGGCATAAGGAGGAGCTGGCCATTGTAATGTGGGATCTTAACCCCTCTTGCATATGTCTGCAAGAAACCCATTTTAAAACTACTGACAACGGTATTTTAAAAGGTTTTAAAGCTTTTAGATTTGACGACACCAGTGACCAACGTGCCCAGGTTGGAGTGGCAGTTGCTACACGGGAGGCCCTTTACAACTCTCTAGTGCAGCTTGAACACGCCATTTCAGGCGGTCGCAGTGACGGTGCATGCCCCAGAGGCTGTGACATTATGTAATGTTTACTTGCAGGAAGGGGCACCGATTACCCTATTTAATCTTGAAACCCTTATTCATCAGCTACCGAGGCCTTACGTTTTATTAGTGGAATTTAACGCTCACGATACCCTTTGGGGTAGTCCTCGGGACCAGTTCAACGATAGAGGCCAGGTTTTATCTAATTTTACTAAAGATTTTAACCTAGGTTTAATGAATAACGGGGAACTCACCCGTTTTAACTCTTTTAACTGTCAATTTTCTACAATTTATCTTTGCATCACGTCGAGTACTTTGATGAACAAGCTTCATTTGACTGTTCAGAACGATATGTGCGGGAGCGATCATTTTTTACTTTTAATAAATAGAGAAAATAATTTTAATCCAAATTTTATTAGGCCGGGCAACTGGATTGTCCGGAAAGCCAATTGGCCCGTTTTTAAGGACATTTAATTGTAAGCATGACGAAATCAAAACTGTATTTTCAACATTGATAAATTAACGTGCAGCATCATTCATGCAGCCAACTGCAGCGTTCCTAAGTCACTGCGAAACATTCTCAGGCCTGCAGTCCCGTGGTGGAACGAGGAGTGCGCAAGAGCCATTCGTCAACGCAAAAAGGCGTTATAAATTTTTAATAAATTTCCGACGGAGACGAACCTGGCTTCCTTTAGGCACCTCCGATCCAAAGCTCGAAGGATCGTGAAGGAAGCAAAAACGGCCTCCTGGATGGAATATGTATCCAGAATTAACTACAGAACACCCTTGGCACAAGTCTGGAACAGGTAAAACGTATTTCGGGAAACCACTATCAGCTCAGCGTCCCGTTTCTCAATGTCGAGGACAATGTATTGACATCTTCGTCTGCTATTGGCGAGGTCTCCGGCCAGTTATTCACCAAAACATGCGGCGTTGACGTGTATGAGAAAACCTTCCTCTCCATCAAGAGACGCACAGAATCCTCCCCACTCATCTTTATGGAGAAGCATACAGTGGCAGAGTATAATATCCCTTTCTCCCTCTGGGAACTACGTTCTACCATTGAAGACTCCCGCGAGACGAAATCCACAATGCGTTTCTCCAGAATATTCCGGAGAGGGCACTGTTGGAGGTCCTGCGCTCCCTCAACCAACTTTGGGTTGAGGGTAGCTTCCCAACCTCCTGGCGGGAGTCTATAGTTGTACCCATCCTTAAGCAGGGTAAAGATAGAGCTGACCCGAACAATTACAGGCCTATTTCCCTTACCAGTTGCCTGTGCAAGGTAATGGAGAGAATGGTGAATCGGCGCCTCGTTAGGTGGTTGGAGCGTCGAAACCTTCTCTCCACTATCCAATGCGGTTTTAGACGTGGCCGCTCGACCGTTGACCACCTAGTCAGGGTCGACAATTATATACAGGAGGCCTTTCTTCTCCGCCAACACGTTGTAGGTGTCCTCTTCGACCTGGAGAGGGCATACGACAGGGTTTGGCGGCGGAAGATCTTAACGACGCTGCACGAGTGGGGCATGAGGGAAATTATCTGTTTTTATAAATAACTTTTTAAGTGACCGCTTTTTTAAAGTTAAGGTAGGCAAGCAAGTATCTGAATTTTATTCACTTGAGAACGGTGTGTCCCAAGGGTCCGTTTTAAGCGTGAGACTATTTGCCATTGCTATTTATGATGTAGCAAGATGTATCAAACATCCTCTCTCGGGATCACGTTTGTGGACGACCTAGCAATATTTTGCGTTGCTCAAACTTATTAGCGCGGTCAGAGTAACCCATCTAGCTCATAGAACTAGTCCCAGATAAATGGATTAAAGTTTTCTACGGAAAAGTGCAAATGCGTCCATTTTTATCGTGTGAGGGGAGCCTACATTCCACCAGCACTTCTACTTGGTGGTAGATATTTATCTTACGTGGAATCAGTTCGGTTCCTCGGCATTAACTTGGACTACCGACTGAACTACTGTGATCACATAAGGAGTTTAAGGGATAAAGGAGTACGGACTGTAAATATTTCAAAGTTTTTAAATCACTAATCTTGGGGTGCCGACCGCAGGTCTTTGCTTTTATTGTACCGCACACTCGTACGTTCCAAGCTGGACTATGGGTTATTTGTTTACGCCTCCAGCCGTGATTCCTATTTGAGATCCCTGACATCAGTGTATAACACAGGGCTTCGGATATCCACTGGTGCTTTCCGGACCAGTCCGGTCCTCAGCATCTATGCTGATACCGGTGAACCGCCGTTGTCGCACCGTAGAAACATTTTAATGTGCTCCTAAGCGGCCAAGGTTTTAGTGACAAAGAACCATCCGTGTTTTAACGTGATTTTTAACCCTCGTTTTTTGGAAATTTTTAGCAGACGGACAAGGGCCACCAGGCCGCTTGGTGTTCGCTTTAATTTATTTATTCTAGCAGCCGGATAAGGCTACGGTTGGGTACTATAGTTACCCACCTTGGATAATTCCGCCCCCTGAAATCCAAATGGGTCTCAGTAGGTGCCCAAAAGCCCACAACACTGATCTAGAGCACCGGCGTCTTTTTAATGAATTGCCGTTTCTTTACTCCGACTTCATCCCCGTATTCACTGATGGTTCTAAGTCGGATGTAGCTTGCGCATGCGCGGTTACCTCCTATCACCACGGCGTCATCGAGGCCAGACTCAGCCCGCTGTGTAGCATATAAACAGCCGAGCTGCTGGCCATTAAGATGGCTCTTGATGGGATCGGGAAGAGTGCAAAGGCGTTCCCCATTTATACGGACTCCATGAGTGCTCTTCAGTCCATTTCCGCCTTCTCCGCCAGTCACCCCATTGTTCAGAGCATACACTCCAGCCTCCTATGCCTTAATAGAAGAGGAATTACCATAACGCTCCTCTGGGTCCCTGGACATGTGGGAATTGCTGGTAATGAGATGACCGATGCTGCTGCGAAGAGGGCTCTAAAGATCCATGAACAGACAACGACGCTGGTCCCTTACCAGGACTTGCAGGATACTCTTCGTAAAGTAGTTCTAGAGCAGTGGAGTACATCTTGAAGAGACGTGCGTAATAACAAACTACGCAGCGTGAAGCCGGTAACGTCAGTGTGGTCGACTTCCGTCGGGAACTGTCGCAGAGAGGAAGTCGTCATCACACGGTTGAGAAATGGGCATTGCGCCTTGACCCACTCTTTCCTCTTTACAGAAGAGAAGATTACACCTCGTTGTGATGACTGTGACTGTTCTCTCAGTGTTCGACACCTCCTGACTGAGTGTGACAAATTCTGGACTGTGCGCGAAAAGCTGTGTATCAGGGGAGATCTAGAACAAGTTCTAGGAGACGACCCTGATCGCCTAAGCCGCGCCATATCCTTTTTTAAAAGTAACTGGCCTTCTGAAGATGATCTAATATAGTGTCGTATGTATTTTTTAACCTCGAAATCTCCAATTTTTATTTTAATCCACAATATAGACTGCGTGGTGCAAATGACAGTCGTCGGCGCACCCATAAAACCTAAACCTACCTACCTGCTTTCATGCCGACATTACTTTTAGTTATCGTGGATCTATTCGTCGCTTAAGCGTGTAAACCTGGAATTTTTTTGGCTAGCACTTCATTTAGATGAATATTACTGCCAAGCATCGCAAGTATTTTGTATTACAGAAAGTTCAAAAGTGAATATTTTGCTTTGGTAACTCATCTTGAAATTGTAATGACTTTGTAGTTTTCTTCACTTTTTGTTTTTATTAACCTCAACCAGTTTCAACGACTCCGCATCATCGTCAAGAGTACAGTGTACTGTACTCTTGTTGATGACAAGTAATATCAAGAGTAGAGTACTCTTGATAATAACGCGGAGTCTTTGAAACCGGTTGAGGTTAAAAAAAACAAAAACTGAGGAAAACTACAGCCTTTCCAATTTCATGATGAAATTGTTCCATAAATTGCGCTCGTCGATAATTGATTTCTTTGGTAACTCGTAATTCATTATTTCACACAAAATTATGTTATACTATTCTATTCTACTAATGCACACTCTGGAATTACAGGTAAATAAACTCTCCTCTCCTTACCCTAACATAAGATATTGATTGCACTAGCTCTACCTTTATATGTGAAGAGGAACTTCAGGTGGGAAAGCTTTATTTATTTCGGGGATGTTTTATTAGTCCACATACTATGTATATTTCATTGATGTCAGCTTGGATACGACGGTAAGTTTTTTTACCGTGCCTCAGACACGTAATGATCAACTGTTATTGCTTTCGATAATTCATGCGGCTACGTTTCTGGGCTCCTATAAAATTCTATCTTCCTCTCCATCGTAATCTCGCTCCGATTACTACACTCCAGCGTCTCAACACCCGAACATATCATTAACAGCCCGCATTCCGCATTTGACCCGAGTGCGATAGCGACACCATGATGAAGAGTTATGCATCCAATTCATGGGGCGAATAAGCAAAACGTTATGTTTCCGCTAGCGGCATGAATATTGAATTTCCCGTGGGGTTCCGCGAAAGAAAAATAAGACGCTCTGTTTTGCGTTCACGAGAGTCGCTTCGGCTCACTTTCCCGGATGCGTCCGTTCTCGGTCCCTTCCGCCCCCTGCACCCCTGAAATCGCCCATAAATATACCTCCCCTTCCCTCGCATTTGATGGTCGCTCCCCCTTGGCATCTGTCGGCCTGGACCCCTCCTCTAGCCGCGTATGCAAGAGACGTGAAGTGTGACGGAGGGCCTCATCCCTGCCTCGTTTTACTCCCACGCCTCTAACCCTCCCTGGACATTCCGCAAATCGTCTCATACGCTCCGGAGCCGCTTGACTACAAAGGCGCGATCACTCTGGCTTAAATCGCGCCTTGGCGTCGTTTGCGAACATTTTGGTCCCGTTGCCACCGTCTGGGACCCGCTGCCGTATGGCCCCAAGGTCGCTTCTCCACATTCGAGGTCACGTTCTGACCTCAACCCAGGCAGGGCCATATTCAGAATCTCAACTACAGTCACGCTTCCACTGCTCACCTCCTAAAATCCCTTTACCGAGTCAAATTGGTGAATAGAATACACTTGCAAAGGTGGTGTTACTTTTCAACGTACGCTTAGAACTCAGTTAAAGTTCTGAATATGGCCCAGAATCTCAACTGCAGTCTCACTTCTACTGATTACGCCATAAAATCTCTATTACAAGTACAAAAGGGTATACAAATTCTCCTCGACATGTTCCGAATCGCTATACAGCGGTTTAATACCGACGTAGCAGGGTGAATCTGCACCATATTTTGACTACTGTCGGCTCAGAAATTATGCTCACTCGAGTTTGAATGCAAATAACAAATTAACACATAGGCCTACAGAAAAACTAATCACACTGTATTTTTTCTTATTTCATTCCGCGTCATTGGATAGCAGACCGGCGTGGTTTAAGCCGTGCTGTGTTGCCTTGCCGAGGGAGCTCGCTTTCGCCAGTATAAATACAAATCGATTTAAAGTAAACGCCTGAGTTGAACTATTAGACCATTATATATTGGATTCGTTCAGAACATGTGGATTATAACGCGACCAAGAACGAAATTTTACGGCTCCCCAGTTTTGAAATGCTAACTTTTATAAAATGGATAAGAACTTTTTTCTATTAAAGTTATACAAAGGAAACTTATAGAATGCATGGAAAACATATATTTATCATATTTTAAACATTGGTTGCAATTTAACGCCGTTTTATTGATTTACGAGTCATCAAAGTCGGTGCTTCGCTCGAAAACCGTCTAAAACCGGCAATTTTTACGTTACAACTGTTGAAAAAAATATGAAAATGCGTTTTAAAAACGTAAGTTTGCTATCCAAAAACGTAGAATGAAATAAGAAAAATTACGGTGTGATTAGTTTTTCTGTAGGCCTAGCTGTTAATTTGTTATTCGTATTCAAACTCGAGTGCACATAATTTTTGCGCCGACATTAGAAGTAGATTTTGGAATGTAAGCGGGGGAAGCGAGACTGTACAGGAGATACGTTTTATGGCCCCCAGTCTCCTTAACCACTCGATCCATCCCTGGCCTCTCACACATTGTTTGATGAAGTTCTGAAAGCCGTTTTCAAACACCTTTTCGCTGCCTTATCATAGTCTTTGAGTTTTTCTTCTTTAGTGGTTCAGATGCTACGGAATCAGTGACGGTGAACCTTTCGTGTTTTTCGCCGAAATACGATTGGCTGTTGTCAAACATACCATCGCGTCTTGACCTGAAAGAAAATCCTTGCTGCCACAGTTTACATTCTCTTCTATTCATGAGTGACAGGGAAAATTTTTGCCGGTGTCCCTTAAAAATGTGGATAAAATAAAATTAAAACATTAAAATTTAATTAATACTGTGGAATAAGTACTATCTATTCCGTGTTTGATTATTATATTCTTCCACTACGTTTCTCCGGACACAGTTACGTAAGATGAAATAATGAGTATCTCAATATCCTACGCTATAAACTAAGTAAGCAACTAAATTGTTTAGACGCAATAGCCTAATTATCAACCTAATGGAGGGGAAATCGCTCAAATGAGTAATTGGAGTAAGAAAAAGCACTGGAAGGTTTCACAGATATATTATTTTGTGACCGGTTTCGATACAAAGTATCATCATCAGGCTTAATCCACTTAATCATACTTTGTGTCGATACCGGTTGCGCTTAAAAATGATTGTGGAACCTTGTCAGTGCTTTTCTTTTCTGAAACATCATGAAAAACTTTCATCATGTCTTGTCTGATACCATAGAAATAAAAAGGAGGTTGTAGATTCTGTATTCCTAGTAAATTCCTATGCTGAAAAAAATAAAAGGTCTTCTGTGAGAGTTACCCCAGAAGGTTGACAAACCTCTTTTATTTTTCCTCGAATCTTAGCATAACTACGTATCTATCTAATATAGCAGTAGCAACATGGCATAGCGTTTTGCTTTTGAAAACCATGGATAGTAGCTATTTAATTTGAATGTAGCATCCTTACTGTTGAGAACAACTTGAATTAATTTTTGCGAAAAAAGTTGAGTGATAATGACGATATCGAAGCGTTTCCGCAATACCTACTTCGTTAGTTAGCAGCGTGTATAGATCATCCGGCCTAAAAGTGAATGGTACCGACCTTGAATTAAGTTTGATTTTGAGAAGCATTTGGTGCCGCGAAAGTATGGGATGGGGTTTTTGCGAGGCAATTATATGCTCGACTGTAGTTCGTAAAGATGCGGAGCTGCACTACGTTCCATGTTTACGTAGCGCGCAGAAATTCCCGCGGAATCGCTGGAAGGGCGAGCATTACTTGTTGGGCGGTTTAATTTGACGAACTCTGTGCGTGACGCTTGATCTATCTCTTCCTGTCCCTGTCCTCACTCCTGCTGCCATCTGGTGCCGGCGCTCTTGCCCCGCATTCTCGCGCTGTTCCACTCTTTCTGAACCCGGAATGCGGGTCGTTTGAAAGCGTGCGGTCAAACCCTTTGAGGTGGCCTTCTGGCCGCATCCAACTGCAAATTGAGTTTCGCGTTATTTTGTGAAAATAAAACTTGATGCGTACCAAGTTTGAACCTTTTGAATGTAAAAAAAATCGCCGAGTATTAAGCCTTAGAATTAGATTATAATTTACTTAGCAATGAATAAATAGCCTTCATGCTGTGGTTCAGGTTTCTTAAATATTTGGCCTCTCCTTTTTTGAGGATTACTTTCCAGTTTCATCTATTATTTTGACGCTAGGTAGAGACACCTATTTAAATTCCCAATTTTTGTTAAGAAAACGTCAAAAATGAGGCAAGGTAAAAAATATATCGGTGTCAAAAACCACGATAATTATCTTAGCCCATTTCATAATCATTCAGAGAAATATAACGGTGGCCAGATTACTTATTTTTCTATAAGCGTTCGCCAAGAAGGATTTTGCCCCAAAAATACTTGCCTCCGAGACACCCATCGCATCCATGAAATTTAACAACAGATTATTAATCAATCTTTACCGTTCTCAGTAAGAAAATGATATATAAAGCCATTATTACTTGTGGTAAGAAATTACCTAAAATAATCTCAGAAATGTGTGATGTAACTCATGAAAGAATGAATCTGTTGTAATATTATCAATGTGCATAAACTATGGAATGTCCATTCAGATAAATTGTTTCATTAAAACAAAAAGATTTTGTCATTACTAAAGTACTTTCCTGCATGTGCAACCAGTCTGTATTCGTATAATACAACAGTCTGGAATAATCGTGACCTACAGTAGACTTCCGATTATCCGTGCGCGCGTTATCCGGGCTACGGGTTATCCGTGCATCGCCAATGTATTTAGTGTATCGGCAGTGGTCTCAAAGGGAAGTAAACTTTCATTATTTCCCTCCAATCGTTATTTTCACTACGACCCTACCGACTGGTCCGATGTCTTACACCAGGCTTCGAGCCGCCACCCGAGGCTTGCGAACATTTAATTGCGGCCGGGATAGCTCTACTGGATTATTTTTCGTCATAAAATGCTATTTTGTACTATTGACGGTTTCAGGCGTTACTTCGTAGAGTTTTGAAATCATAATGAACAGAATATTATACTTGGCTATTCCGCATAAATGTATTCTTAAGTAACATCTATATAATACCCTGCAAACCCCCATAAATGTGTCTGGCAGGGGATGAATTCTCACCAAACATGTACTACATATCATGCATTTAAAAGAATTAGTATAAATCGTATAAATATATTAATCAAAATTGCACTATTCAAAAAGATAGAAATAGGAAACTAAGCATGCAAAAACTTGCTGTTAGTTTGGTTACCTTCAAGTCCTTATACCAACATGCAACTACCTATGCTATACATTGGTACACTCGTATTGGACGTATTTACCGCTCTTCATATCCCTAATTGTACGAGGAAAAAAGGACATTTTGAATCTGCCAGTTCGGCAATCTATTTCTCTAATTTTGTGATTATGGTGCAGTCTACCATAGTAAGTTGGGGTCCGCAAAATATTTTTAACATCATCATTGAAAATATGGTCTTGGAATATATTTAAGAGATTAAGTCTAAATTTCAACCTGCGATCTGACAATGATTCCCAATTTAATTCATTTAATAGACTGGTTACGCTAATAAGGTTATCATACCGGCCCTTGACAAATCTTGCCGATCTTCGCTGCACACGTCCGAGTTCGTTATTTAGACCGATTTCGTAGGAATTCCATACACTGGCAGCATATTCCAAATGAGGTCTAACAAGGGAAAAGTAGCTGATTTCTCGTACATGTTCGTCACATTCACCCAATACTCTTTTGATGAATTCCAGTCTACGATTAGTTTCATCATTATTTTGCGTATTTGTTTACCCCAGGAAAATTCATGTATGATCATGTAACGACCTGGGTTTCTACGTGGAACGTCATCATTAGGTATGATGACGTTCTACGTCTTATGATGACATACCTCATGATGACGTTCCACGTTGAAACCCGGGTCTTTATTTAGTAATATATTTATGTGGCATAACCAAGTATATTTTCTGTTCACTATTATATACAGCTGTGATCTTTTAATTGGCATATTGTGTTATTTTCATTGGGAGTTTATTTATTTTGGTGGCGAACCGTAGAGAAATGAATGCGGAAAGAACCAAACAGCGGATTATCCATGTTTCCCGTTTATCCGTGAATCTTTAACCAGTCATTATCACGGAAAATAGGGAGTTTACTGTATTTCTGTTAGCTGGAAATTTCTCGCAATGACCTTATCCATTCTCATTGTAATCTTACTGCCATTCTATGCATTCTTGTATTGTATATTTTTTTACTTCGCGTTCAAATTTTAAACTCATGTACCTTCTTGACCTGCCCTAAATCTTTGTAGATCAGTGGGGCTAATTAATATTTTTATTATTATTATATCTTTGTAACAACTCCCATCTGGTTGACACAATTCTCATCACTTTTTCCAATGTGTAGTCAATGAAATAATAATTGAACGTTTGTTTTAGCACTTTTCATTCTGTCCATATATTATTTTTATACTTCAGGCCTAGTTAACTATATCTGCATCTACATCTACGTAATACCCTGTGGGCCACCACGAGGATGTGTGGCAGGGGGTGAAGATCACCAAACATGTACTATTGACATGCAACTAGGATATTTAATGGAGGTATTCAAGATAATAGGATCACAAGCAGCTAGATGGGTAGTATCTACATAATAAGAAAGGGATTATTGGTTGTTATTACATGCATCATGCACTACAGACTACTCTAACAATATTTCACCTACCTACCCTTTGCTACGCTGCCTATTGTGCTCTCTTATGGATACGCGGGAAAAATGACATTTTATAGCTATCGGTACGACAATCTATCTCTCCCATCTATATTGGTTACCCACTTTCTACCTTATTTATCATACTCTAAATACTAACCTTTGACGTCAGTTGTAAATAAATATGTAATTTTGAGAGAGAAAATTAAGAAAAATATATAATAATATGAATTTAGGAGTTAATCCTTGATGTTGTTTTACTAATCGTGTGCCTTCCCTTTTCTTTTACTCACTCCTGAAGTGGAATAGTTGCCCCCGATCCATCTCCTACGTAACTTATTCCGCTTTTACTGAGTCTCCGCCATCATTGGAGGTCTCAACAACGTTTTCTGACGTAAACTTCACTCGAGCTCCTACCTAGGGTTATGACATTACACGGGCCGTTCACTGCAAAATCGAGTCAGACTAATTTGGTGAATATCCAGTGGTGCACGGAGCATGGCGACTCTTCAACCTAAAATTCCTTTTGAGTCCCTCTCTTTGAACTAAAAATCAGTAGCAAGAACTTTGCTCTGAAGTTCATTTTATTTGTTTATATAAAACAGGTATGAAAAATATAAATAGAAATCAAAACAATAGGAGGGAATCAATGTAAATTCCTCTTCTCTTGAGAAAGGTGGCTGTGACCACCGAAATATCTATAATACGCGTGTGTTTTCACTTTTTTGTGTTTTCTATATTTTTCACACTAGTGAACATTTTTTACTGTCAACGTTTGTAGCTTTTCTCAAGACTTGTGTCTGTATAAATAAATATTTATTTAACAGGTTCGAATAACAATACAAAACACTGGAAAAGAACACCCACATGTAGCTTCTGTGTGAGTGTTCTTTTTTTGCCTTTTGTATTTATTGTTCACACCCTTGAACATTTTTTTTATAATCCACTATTTCGGCTCTTCTCAAGACTGATATATATTTATGTACGTGCATAAAATCGGAAGGTCCTTGGTTCGATTCCCGGCAAAGTTTTTTTTCCAGCTGAAATCTGGCTTATTTCCAGCTTCCCCTTCAAATGTGTGTTCATTAATTTATGTGCTCCTATTCTTTTCCAATTACTATCGTGAGTAAGGTGTGAGTGAGTGGGTGAAAATGGTCACTCGGCAGTACCAAAATGTCTAGGGGATGGAAGAAGAGACGAGAGGAGCACACAAAAAGAGAGACGTAACGTCAGTCAAATCTTAGTGATCTCTCTATGCGTATAATCTTTCCATTCTCACTTCCCACAAATGTCCGCAAACTAGGACTGATGTTCTAGTTTACGTCAGTTCACGGCCATCATGTTTGATGTTAACAGTGATATCATTTGAAGTCTGAAAATTCACCGCATCGATGAGCTTACCTCAATAATAAACGTCGTTGTTCATAGTGAAAGTGAAAACTTGCACTTCCCCAAAGACTATTTACAATTTTAACGCTTTTATCATGATTCTAATCCTTGCATGCACCATCATCCAACAGCATTATAATCTCTTTAGCTTTTAACTACTTTTACCCTCTTTCGTTGTTTGAAATGCCTTTTCCGCAATCTTCCTTACTTGCCCAATATGCAATATAGCAAAGCGTATTTTTGTACCGCAATTTCTTGCAATTTCTGCACTAAGTTTGCGATTTATCGATTCCTGTGATAACTTTCATCTTCTTATGGTAATAATTATCTTTAATTGCCTATCTGTTCATATTAATAATGTAATGCCTTTTAACAAATTATTTGTGTCATCCCTTGAACTATATTTTAATGTTTTACTGCATAATTCCTGTTATAAATTCTTTTAATTGCGAAGAACATGAATATTTTCGCAAGCTCTTCGACTCTTATAGCTTCTAATTTTCATTCTAATTTCCTATCGTACCTGTTCTCTCATTTTTTGTGGTTTTCTATCCGAGAACTTGAAAAAATTCCTTTTTCGTGACTAGTCAGATCTCTTCTTGTTAGATTGAGGTCCCAATTTTTTCCAATTAGGTCCCTAACTTCCTGTTTCCCCCTCGAAGAAAATTAACTCAGATTTCGACTTGAGTTAAAAATATTCTTTATAATATGCGCAATATTTCTTTTTCATGTGCTGGATATCTTATTCCAACCAACTTATCCGGGGCTTTATCTTTTTTCCATTATGTATATTAAAAAAAACATTATTCTTTAATTTCAACAAAGTTACCTGACCTCCGTCAGCTCCTCTTCTTTTCCTTCATACTCAATTCTGCTGTTGGCGGACGCCTTCATTTGTTCGAGAATGAGAGAGTTATCGAACTTAAAGAATTTCCTGCGTTTTCTTTTCGCTCTTTCTTATGTGGAGGACGAAGATGTATTATTACTTTTCTCGTCATTTTCTCATTTTAATAATACTCTTAAAATATAAAGTCGTAAAATTTCCTGTTTCAGTCACAAATTTTAGTGGAAACTAAGTCATTTCCAAAGTTACGGTAAACTAAATAGTCTTTGGGCATTGCATATGCCGATCACAAAGTATTTTGAGCCCCTGTTAGGGAACGTAATTCATATCATGTGTGCCATAACGATCTGGTGTTTACGGCTGCAGCTGTTGCTATCTTCGCTAATCAGCATCAGGTAAAAACTTCACCATGGAGGAGCGAAATTAAATCAAGCTCACTGGGGAAATTCACAAATGTTCTACAAACATTATATTTTTTATCAGTGAAAAGTCTCATTGTCAAGTCTAAAGTAAAAATAATTTCGCACGGCTTGCAATGGAAAGGAAAATAAAAATATAGTCATTATCTTAATCTTGGTTTTGAATGTAAAAATCGGTAAACTAGTGGATTTTGCTATTGCTTCTCTTCCACCAATACTAGAAAGATCTTAATCTCTGTGAATAATAATCACATTATTTTAATCTGTACATAGCAGGGGAAGTAATCAAACACTAAACATTCACATCCGATATCGTAAAAAAAAAATTTGCACAGCAGACGTCCCCAGATTATATTTCCTAGTTACCTATATCAAAATAATGAATGCAATTAGTTGACTATCGCGTAATTAAATGAAGGAGAGACGGAGAAACTCTGCCCAGTCTTCAATTTTTCAATTAGATTAATGGGTGATGAGCATAATTTGAAAACAAATGGAAGTGTAAATTTTGGGTTCAAACATCACTGTAGTTATGAATAATTTAGAGGGTTACTTTCCACATCGACTGAACCGGGATTCAGTTTAACGTGTTCAGAGGTAGAGTCATTCCATTTTCAGTCGAGTTTGGCTTCATGTTTTGGACTTCACCCACTCGAACACACGGCTGAGATAATTAACTGTGCACAAATAGAAATAGCAAATGGAATTCGAAGGAATCAGATTAGTGTTTGAAAACGGATTCTCTGTGAAGCACTCTGTAGAGGGTAAACAACGGTAATGTGTCAGTGATTTCGATTTACCGTAGTCATGTAACCCTGAAGGAGAGTATCTTTTACCCTTAAATCTGAATTTTGAGGTTACCTTGAAACTCTCTTTCAAACTTACTCTGTAAGATGAGATTAATTTGTCACTTGTACATAGTTATGGTAAGACATATTATTGTTATTGTTACACCTTAATTTTGCTATGGAGTAAGTAATAAAAATTTTAGTCCAGTTTATTATGGTGTTTCAGACGTTAATTAAATAATTTTGGCAATTTTCCACAAAGAAATCTGTACATCGAAGCACATTTACGGTCGTAGTAAAGATTTCTTTGTGGAAAATTGCCAATATTATTTAATTATGTTATTCCATCACATCACGCCTGAAACGACTCTTTTTATTTGTAATTCAGACGGTTTTCAACTTTTTTATAATGTTTATTTTTGTACTACTGACTTCATATTGTATAGAGATAGCATAGGCATACTCATTTTAAACATAGAGTTACTAAGGCACTCCCTCATAGTTTTGACTTTAGTGAACCAAACTTTTTGCACATTTTTAGTGTGCTATTTGTGAATGCAATGAAATATTTTTCCATATTATTGTCTAATGGTCGAGATATTTCACTCGCCATCCTCAACCGAGTTTTTGCCGCTGGTGAATTACATGACACACAGTTCTTCTTACGCGGTTGGGCACACATCGGGTAATTAACGGTCCCACACTGTGGGAATTGCTACCCTCCTCAAACACTGTTTCAAGACTGATTCAAGCGCTACCAATCAGAAGCCTTCTTTCATTTTTTTCCGGCAGCCACGAATTGAAATTCCCCTCAACTATGTGATTGGATTCGGTCACAAATTCCTTATTCTCTTTTTGAGCACTCACCGTTCCACTTTGAGCGTTCAGGGATAGATGTTTGTCCATACTTTGAAGGAGATTTTGGTTGGAGACGGACATTTTAAACGCCGGGCTTAAAGGCCGGGTGCCGTTCGTTGCAGTTAAAGCCGGTTAATCCGGCGAATCCAAAATAATAATTGTGGCTACGAGAACTCTCCCCTCCCCCCTTTATCCCTCCCTCTATATCCCTAAATCTCCCTCTCTAGGGTGTAAAACCGATTCTCAAGTGGCGCCTGGCGCATTGGAACTGCGGAAACTTCGGGCGCCGAAAACATTCCCCTCGTAATGTGGGTGAGTTCGGGGATCCGGTTCGTTGGATTCTAACAGCTCCGCCGTCACTGTTATTGGATGGATATTGAATCGCGGCCAATGTTTGCTTTGAGTTAACAGTGTTTATCTGCCCAAGTTCCCCCGAAGTCCACCCCACCAACCTTTCTTCTCCACGTTGCCATTCGTCCCCGCGTACAACTCCAACACCTCTCTATCTCTCTCTTTGTCTCCCCACCTCTATCTCCTTCTCTTTCCTTCTCTGCTGCTTCTCACGCTAAAACTCCATTTCCTCCCTACTCACGCTCACCTCGCTTGCATTCAACAACTCTTATCCAACTCAATTTAAATCGACCACATTCTTCTTGCGGGTCTAACGAATCGAAATAATACGCAATGCATCACCCATAACTTTCTATTGTGTCCGAAATCAGTCCCTCGCATCATCATCATCAGTGATATACTCTTAATATTGCCCAACTGTAGGCCTCCATTCTCTTCTTACTATATTATATTGTGGCTTATCTTATACCAATATACCTATTATTTAGCTCATGTCCTGTGTTTCCGTAGTGTTTGGCCTACATCATTGGGTTTTCCTTACTTGAAATCCTGTTTCTAATACACTTGTGTCGTAATATGTTCCTTCAACCTCTGTTTAGTAACATATATGCCAATTGTGCAAACATTTAATTTTTTAAATCTATTTGATCTTCGAACTCCACCCCCAAAAATATATATCGAAAAGTTTCTCTTTCTTCACAGGATTGTAAAGTTTTCCAAATTTGTATCCATGCTCTTTGTGGCAGTGAAGCATTAAATTCCTATCATTCGGCACGTTCTATTCTGTATTGGGATTTTCCCCGCTCCACAAGCCCTATAAATCAGTCTCAGATTTTCAGATTCGTGCTTCCTGCTTGGCGCCTCTCCCAACGCAACGAAGGCATCTCCAACTGCGAGTGAATTTTATAAATGAAAAGAGAGAATTTTTTTCTACATAAATTTATTGGAAGACGACCTAATTTTCAACCATCATCGGGTGCAATGTTCACGGAATATAAACAGTCACAAAAATTCTTTAGTGTGATTTTCATCTTCGTTCTTAGATGCGTAGTTTTCGTCTTCTATGAAGTCAATTTTCATCTTCTTTCCTTGAAGCCCATGTTTTTGCACCATATAGTGATTCCATATTAAACTTTTCACCAGTCTTTACTTTACTTCCCTACTACACGCCCGTAATAAATTTGCGCCTACGAGTAAAAGCTTCTTTTGCCAATGCGATTGCACCTCGTTATGTGGGAGTTACCGTTTGCTTATTTTAGTTTTTTTTATTTATGAGTGAATGACTCCAGTCAGAAGATTAATCTTTTACCAAAGTTCGTTTTACCATACTTCGTTTTCATCCAACCATTTCGCGCATAAAATAGCGACTTTTGTTCCGAGCGAACCCCACCGTTGGTACCTTCTAAACGGCGGATTGGATTTGACACAGCAGATCCAGGTTGTCTACATTATATTCGTTGCACTTTGTCAAACTGGACTTATTATGTCTCTTTCCAGAGGCGTCGGAACTATTTTTACTGGAGAGGGCCAACCTTGAAAAGGGTCCGGTTCCTAAGAAAAGGGACCGGCACCTAAGAAAAGGGCCCGCATTTTTTGCGGATAGGAGGCTTTAGAGACTAAAATTTCGATAAAAGAGCATATTAATATGTGATAATGTGTGTCAGAAGGTATCCGCTTCGACTGAAAGGGCCCTGGCAAAATTCTGGGGGGGGGGGTCTTCGGCCCCTCCTCCCCGTCACTTCGACGCCGCTGTCTCTTGCTATATCCTGCATTTGTTCCACTTTTATTTTACAGTGCATGTTTATCCCTCCCCATGAAATGACATGTGGTAGAAGTTTATTGCCTTAAAATGGTAGCCTATGAAGATAAATGTGCTCCTGGATGCAGCGAAATTGTAGCCCTCGGTAAATTATTTGACTCTGATGAAGAACAAATTGAATGTGAGAGTAATGGCAGTGAAGTGGAGGAAGATCATATGTAAAAAGACGAATATGAGGAGAATGAGAGGAGATGTTTGTTAGGAAAGATGCCAATTAGAAAAATAAGCCTATGAATAATATCTGGAAACGAGTTGAGCTGGACGAGGAAAGCTTAGGTGTAGGTAAATGTCCATCATTTTAATGGTTATTGCGGACGAAATAATGAAATAGGAAACTTAAAAAAACGTCCGGCACTTAGCAATAGATTTCATAACTCCTGAAATCCAACACCAAAGAAAAAGGATCAGAAGGTATAGGTTTAGCAATTCTTTTCCAGCAAATGATTGGGAAACTTTTCCACAAATAACTGTGGAAGGTATTTCCTCTGCTCCCGTAAGAGGGAAAAAAACTAGTACTTATTCGCCAGAATCTACGGATTTCATACTTATTGTAAAGTTTGCTATAGATATGTGTGAAACGATTATCTTGAGAAAAAATAAGCCTAGGTAAAATAAGGTAATGACGAATTTGAAAATGGAGTGTTTGATTGAAATATGGTGCTTGTTTCTTTAGTTAAAGCATTTTACTAAAAGCCAATTATTTGCTAAGATTTTCAAGCATTTATTCTGAATACAAATCTCTATAAATATTGATTTTATTGAATTTCAATGGATATTATATTCAGGAAAATAAGGTGGGAACATGTTACAAATTCTTTTATAATAAATTCCATTTTTTATGCTGAAATTTTTATGTACTTCAGCACTTTTATGTAATAAGTTTGACAAGACGTGCAAAGAGAATGATTGATTTTTTATTATCAGATTTTTACTATTTATTTAAAAGAAGAAAAAATATGGGGCCAAAAAATCCCAGGTAGGTAGGACTTAAGTTCTTAAGAAAATGTGCGTTGCATGTGCGTTAAATTGCTGTTTCCACTATCATATAGCTACTTACCCTTTTTAAGCATGATGTGTAATTCATGCTTGGTTTATACCCCTCTCCTGCCTCCGAATCTTTATGGTGACTTGCAGGGTAATACGTAGATGTAGATGAAATAATTTTCGAATGGAATGAAATAATTTTCGAATGGAGCATAATACGCAGGTGTTCTCAATATATATCGAATGTCATCAGTGAACAAATAGGATTGGAATTTTCTTAAAAGTTTCAACCTAAATTTTAACCTGCGTTCTGACAATAATTCCCTAGTTCTTCCATTAAACTCGTGACACTTATACAATTATCAAATCGGCCTTTAACAAATCTAGCGGATCTCCTTTCCACACGCTCTAATACCTTCTTTCTCGTACTCTCTCATCGACAGTGTTACATATCATTAATTGACGTCAATAACACCAAAATCAAAACTAGACACGTAATACATAATGAGGAAAGCGTCAGAATATCATCCAGACATATTCAAACTTCGCGGAACCCCCTCCATTTCACTGCGAGGTTGCCATTTTTCCGGCAGTCGCCCACAGCATTTTTACGAAAATCTATAAAACTGTTATTTTTCATCGTAGAACGACGTTTAAAAGACGTGCGTACTCGCACGATTATCAGGAGTACGATGAAAACTGGTATTTATTGCAATATGGCGTAGCTGTTAAAGTTTAAATTATACTTGGTACGGTCACTTTTCGACGTGGTAGCCCCCCGCCGCGTGGGTCGAGGAGAGAGGCCAGCTAGGGCCTCGGAGCTCGGGAAAGGGTCGCGGATTAGGACCGTTCCCGAGGAGGGACACACCCTTCTGGTGACTACCTGAGACATGGTCCCAGATCATCACTCTTAACCGACATTTTTAATCTATCGGTACGACAATCTATCCTCTTATCTTATTTATCTGGTCAAATCCAGAATAATGCGCAGGAGTTTTTAATATATAACAAACATCTTTAGCAAGCTATCCGTTTCTGCATGAGATTTAATATGTACTCTGGAAGGGTTGAAGAGAAATTTGATTATTTTTTTAGTTCAAAACATGTTATGACGGAATGTTGGAAGGGAGTAGGTTGTAAATATAGCAAAAGATACCCCCTACAACTCACGCCTACCTGCTCTGAGGCAAACGAGTAAGAATTGCATGAAAAGAGGGACAGAATTACCTGCAGGTCTTTCTGCAGAGCATCAATTGGAAAGTCAATCATGTGCACTTCAAATTGCTCGAAGATGCGCTATAGAAGAACAAAACAGTCCAATCAGAGTACAAACCTGGGAATCAGTCCTATTTATCTTTCAGGCACTAACCTCACTTAAATGTCAATATTGAGAGACGCATAAGCAAACTTTTCTTAAATTTGTTTATTTTCTCTGCCTTGATTCGCAAGAAACACGACTCACTTATTCGTGGAGTCTTTCTCGAAAATCATGTAGCGCAGCACAGCAAACACCTCTTCCGCGTGGAAGGGCACGTTCGGGAATAAGCTCCGGGATTAAATCGTCGTGCCAGAGTCTTCAAAGTTAGTGTGTGAGACTGCTATGAAACCGTCAAACTTAGAAGGAACCTTTTCTTGTTTGCCGCTTATGTCTTTTTTCTCAGGACCTGTTTTATATTCTTGAGGGCATAGTTGGAAGGAAATGATCACTCGGACATTATGAGATCGAATCCTATTCTGCCTGGGCCGCTGTCATCAAAGCTTGCTGCTCTTACTTGTTACGTCATGTTAATGATAATTTAATCACCTTTAATTTCCAGTCCACGAATTTATCTGAGCTCTTCGCGTGATTTAAGGCGTGCATCATCATTGAAAAGATCTCATCTGATTTTCAGTTTTATATAATGAGTGAGTGAATCATAGAATCTTTGATATGAACCATTCATGGGAAAAAATTGGGTAATGATAGATAATTCTTAGCTGTGTGTGCACAGCTTTTTTAAAACCAAAATGTAACCAATTGTAGCATAATACTACGTTCATACGTTCCATTTATGATTTTCGTGCAAGAAGGGTGATAAAATCTGGGCATTTCATCGGGGGATATATTCATTCATGTGGTACAAAAGAAATTAACTTCCGAACCATCATATTTAATGCACTTATTTACTTTCCAAGCGGGAGAGGGAATAATTAGCTTCAGTAATTAGCGTAAATTTACAACGGTTATTAATATAAGAAATCGTTTCATGCGCGACTTTGTGGAATTTGCTAATATTCATAATGAAACACAGTGGTATTACTTCATACTTAATTTAATATCAGCTGACCCTGGTCTCAGCAACTCAGTGCCATTTTCTAGGTAAATAGGTATTTTTCTCTAGGTCCTATAAAATGGCACTGAGTTTCCGAAAACCGGGTCGGTTGATATTATATTAAGTGTGTTATTATTTCTGTGTTTCGTTATAAATGTATTATTAAGTATCATATTATGGAAATGGAAAGTATTATTATGCTCCCCATAATTTACGGTAGCAGCAAATACCTCAATATCTGGTAAAAAATAGAGGTAATTATCCATCATCATCATCATCATTGGTCAACAATCCTAGGATTGGTTTGACGCAGCTTTCCACTCGATTCTTCTATCGGCCAACCTTTTCATTGTGACGTAATTCTTCTCTTTTACATTCTTCACAACCTGTTCCATGTATCTCATACGAGGTCTGCCTTTTCCAATCTTCCCGTTCACTTTTCCCTCGACGATAGTCTTCATCAGGCCATCGTGTCTCAAGATATGGCCGATTAAGTTTTCCCTTCTTCTTTTTAGAGTTGTAAGCAGACTTCTCTTTTCTCCTACTCTTCTTAGCACTTCCTCGTTACTTACTCGGTCGATCCATTTAATCTTCAGCATTCTTCTGTAGCACCACATTTCAAATGCTTCTACCCTTTTCTTCTCCGCTGCTGTCATCGTCCATGATTCACTGCCGTAAAGAAGCATGCTCCAGATGTATGTTCTGATGAACTGTTTCCTTACTTCTATGCTTGTATTTCCTGCTATAAGTAGATTCTTCTTTTGAAAGGATGCCCTCTTTGCCTGGGCTATTCTACTCACTATTTCTTTCTTGCTTCGTCCATCGTTGGTTACGTGGCTTCCTAGATAACAGAACTCTTTAACCTCTTCAAGTTTTTGTTTTCCTAGTTTGACATTGGTTTTCGCCTCTTCTTTCTTGCTGCACACCAATATCTTAGTCTTCTGCTTATTTATCTTCAGGTGATATCTGGCCATAGTCCTTTCCATGGTTGTTAGCATCTTATTCAGCTCCCTCTCTGTCTCTGCTATGAGAGCTATGTCATCAGCGAATCGTAGCCTACTGATTGTTTCTCCGTGGATGTTCACTCCAGAACACTTCTCCTTGACTTCATTTATGGCTCTCTCTATGTAAACATTAAAAATTAAGGGAGACAGTGCGCAGCCTTGTCTCACTCCTTTCCTTATTCTTGCCTCTTCACAGCTGGGTCCAGATTTAATCACAGCAACTTGGTTTTTGTACAGACTGTGGATAATTCTTCGATCATTGTAGGACACTCCAATTCCCTTCAGAATTCCAAGTATTGAATCCCAATCCACGTTGTCAAAGGCCTTCTCTAAATCCACAAATGCAATGAACGTCGGTTTGTTCTTCTCCATTCTCTTCTCTATGAGTATCCTAAGAGCCAATATTGCTTCCCTTGTACCCTTATTTTTCCTGAATCCGAATTGATCTTCATCCAGGAACTCCTCTGCCTTTCGCTCTATTCTTCTGTAGATGATCCTAGTCAGTATCTTCGATGCATGTGTCGTCAGGCTTATAGTCCTAAAATTTTCGCATTTCTCCGCTATCTTCTTTTTGGGAATAGGAATGATGATGTTTTTTTCGAAGTCCCTTGGAATTTATCCTGTTGAATACATGTTGCAGATGGTTTGGTAGAGATGAATTAATGTCTTATCACCTTCATTTTTAATTAGTTCTGCAGGAACATCATCAATACCAGAAGCCTTATTCATCCGAAGGTCCCTTACTGCTGCGTCGAGGTCCGATCTTAATGTTGATGCCCCCTTATCATCTTTTTCCACTTCGCTTTCCTCTTCAATAGCTTTTGTGCTGAGATTTTTTCCATTGTATAGCTCTTCCAGATATTATTTCCATCTCTTCATTTTGTCCTCGTTTTCAATCAAAATGTCTCCATTCTTGTCGCTTATGGCATTGCATCTTGTGCTCCGTTCCTTGAAGTGGTTCCTCATAATGCTGTATGCAAGGTTGCTTTCTACATCTTCGCAAAGATTTTTCAACCACAGCTCTCTAGCTTTCCTTGCTTTGCGACTTATTTCGTTCCTTATTCTTTTGTAGCAGAGCTGCCCTTCTTCAGTTTTCGCATTCTTGTACTTTCTTATTTCTTCAATCAATTCTAAGACTTCCTCGGTGATCCATGGCTTCTTCTTGGCAACTTTTCTTCTTCCAAGAACTTCTTTTGCGGCTTCCTGTAGTCCACATTTAATGTTTTCCCAACGTTCTTCCACTGATTTCCCATTCAGATTCTCTCCTATGTTGTTTCCCACTACTTTTTGAAATGCCAGCTGATGTTGAGCCTCTTTTAGTTTTTCTACTTGCCATATATTCTCCTTTGTTTTCTTCAATTTCTTGAATTTTAGATGGCATCTCATCATCACTAAATTATGGTCACTGGCGATGTCTGCCTCAGGGTAGCTTTTGCAGTCCTACACCTGATTCCTGAATCTCCGCTTCACTAAAATGTAGTCCATTTGGCATCTTCTTCTGTCACCTGGCATTTTCCATGTGTATCTTTTTCGGTTGTGATTTTTAAGCAATGTGTTAGCAACCACTAACTTATGTTGAGTGCAGAACTCCAGCAGCCTTTCTCCTCTTTCGTTTTGGTTTCACAAATCGTATTTTCCAGTTATTCTTCCATCTTGATCTTCGCTGACGATAGCATTCTGTTTGCGCCAGTAATTTTGATTGGCCGGGAGCCTCACAGGGAGCGAGGGTGTCGCTCGCCTTTTGTTTGTGTTTTGTTTTCTTTTGTTGCTCACGCGGCCGAGTGGTGCGCTGGTGTTGTGTACATGTGTGTGTCGTTTGAATGGTTGTGTATTGTAGCAGTCCTAAGGTGTGTGTCGAGGCGTCAAGTACGCCGGACGGAGAGTTTTGTTCGAGCCGCCGTGGTCTGGTGGCGGGGCCAACACTACACGAGGTGAGTGATAACTTTCGCTCGTGAGGCTCCCATAATAGGTAAACGGATTAAAATTGGCATAATACAGTCCACTAAAAAATTGGTTAATCACCATCGATTCGGACTCGTACAAAGTTTGGTCCTTCGGGCCGGATTCTATGGATTTCGGAAGAGTTTGTCGTTAGTTTAGTATGGCTCCGATCGATGAGTTGTTGGTAAAAGAGGAGTTGACGTCGCAAAAAATTATTCGTATCGAAGAAGTATCTCGCGCAGTTGAAAGCGATCCCAGTGATGTGAAACAAGTAGCTTTATTCCAGGCGATGACGGAAGGATTGGATGAATTATGTGAGCGCTATTATGAGATTGTGTCGAAAATTTTATTGCAGCTGAAGAAACAAAATGTTGACCAAGCTGAGGAGTTTAAAGCCAAGATCGCGCAGTTTGAAGCTAGATATTATTACATTAAAACGATAATGGCTATGGTGTTTCACTCTGACGGTTTAGGATCAAATAAGGCTGGTGTCACTGCGTCGACTCACGCAGCCCCCGCCGGTATGTCGAGAATTGCCCTTCCAAAGTTGAACTTGGTCGAGTTTAATGGGGATTTAAAGTCATGGCCGAGCTTTTACGATGTGTTTGAAGCGGTGATTCATAATTCGCTAGAATTATCGGATGTCGAAAAATTCATGTACTTGCGCTCATGTCTGAAGGGGGAAGCATTGTCGTTGGTGTCGTCTTTGCCCCTCGCTGGGGCCAATTATTCGGTGGCTTGGGATTCGCTAAAGTCACGCTATAATGAGCCCTCATTGTTGACGAACGCCTATTTGGAGGCATTGTTGAGCTTGAAGAATGTGGATCGCGTTTCGGAACAATTACGGACCTTCTCCACATTGTTAATTGAATATACGGGCGCGTTAACGGCGTTGGGGCATCATGTCGAAGATTGGGCAGTACTGCTGTTATTTCTTTTGAGGAAGAAGTTAAGTCTGGATTTGAGAGAAAAGTGGGAGAAAGAAGGGTCGGTGACCGTGAAATGTTTTATTTCATTTCTAGAGCGAGAGGCTCGAGTGCTGGAGGCGGCCAAATGCGGCCCCGCAAAGGGAGGGTTTCCCGGCCAAAAAATATCGGGGATGCAAAGTGAAAAAAAATCAAAGTCGTTTTTGGTCGGAACGAGTTCTTTGGTGACTAGCACAGACGTGGCTCGTGGTCCCGCTTTATTGAAATGCGTATTATGCGAATCTAATCACCCACTATATTCATGTGAGAAATTTAATGGCTTGTCTGCCAATGAGAGGTTTCGCGTAGCGAAAGAAAACCGTCTTTGCTTAGGTTGTTTGCAATGTGGGCACACCATTAAATTCTGTCGACGCCGAAATCCTTGTCGCCATTGCTCGTTTAAACATCATTCTTTGTTGCACTTCACGCCGCGAGAGAAGGATTCGACTGGTAAGACAGGCGCCGTGCACGATGAAGGGGGAGCTATCGTAGAAAGTGACCGCGGGGAGAAGGGGAATAATATGGGTGCTTCCATAACTTTGACCACTCCTGTCGACTCGGTTACTAATTCCTCCAAGGCTGTTGTGGGAAGTACGAAATGCATTGTACTGTTATCAACCGCAGTTGGTAGGGTGCGAGACCAACACGGCATATATCAACGCGTAAAGATTTTGATCGACAGCGCGAGTCAGGGCTCATTTATAACCAAGGCTTGCGCTCAGCGTTTGGGATTGCCTATTGAAAGTGCGGTTACATCCATTTTCGGTTTGGCCCAAACAGCAGTTGGCGTCGCTCACGGAAAATTGACTGTCGCATTTGAACCGACTCCGAAGGGTGAGTTATTAGAAGTTGAAGCTTTAGTAATCGAGAACATAGCGCGTTGCCCTAAGATGGAGGTAAAAATGACGCAGTGGCCGCATATACGTAATCTTCCACTGGCGGATCCGCAATATTTTCGACCTGAGGCTATTGACATTCTTTTGGGTGCCGAATGGTTGGGCACTGTAATGATTGGGAATACGGTCACAGGTCCGAAGGGTACTCCGAGTGCGATAGAGACGCTCTGGGGATATTGTTTAGTGGGAAAGGTGCAGCAACCGGTTGATGGTATTGACTCATTTTGTTTGCATATGGAGCCCCAGTTAGATTACATTATTAAGAAATTTTGGGAAATGGAGGAGCCACCCGCCGTTCATTACCTGAGTGAGGACGATAAGAAATGCGAAGCTCATTTTCAATCCACTGTTAGTAGATTAGAATCGGGTCGTTATGTAGTTGAACTTCCTTTTCGGAGTGATGCGCCGATCCTAGGGAATAGTCGAAATAGCGCATTACGTCGGTTTCTCCAACTTGAACGGCGTTTGGATAAACGGCCGAAATTAAGGCAATGCTATAATGCGTTCATGGCAGATTACGAATTGCAAGGTCATATGATTCGGGCGTCGGAGCCACCTAAAATTTCCATACCCTTTTATATTCCTCATCATTGTATTTATCGTGGAGAGGACAACCTGGAAAAATTTCGTGTAGTCTTCGATGCCTCTATGACCACGGAAAATGGTCCTTCATTAAATCAAATTTTGCATACTGGACCAAAGCTTCAATTAAATATTGTAGATATTTTGTTGCTATTTCGAATGTACAATATTGTCGTTATCACAGATATTCGCCAAATGTACCGAAATATTAGTATTAGTGAGAGGAATTATGAGTTCCAACGAATATTTTGGAGGTCAAGTTCTGACACACCACTTCGCGAGTATAATCTTACGACCGTTACATACGGTGTTGCATCCGCCCCATACTTGGCAATCAGAACGTTAGGAAAATTAGTTGAGGATGAAGGGGAGGTTTACCCTATGGCATCACATGCGCTTACCAGATCAACCTATATGGATGACATCGTGTTATCTATGAATTCCACAGAGGAGGCGGTGAAGTTAAGAGACGAATTGATAAAATTATTGTCTCTAGGGGGATTTTCATTGCGAAAATGGGTTAGCAACTGTTCTGCAGTGCTGAATGGCATTCCGTTGGAACACCAGGCCAAAAATTCTGATTCCTACTCATTCGAAGAAAATTCCGATGGTTATGTTGGAAAAATATTGGGGTTGATTTGGCATACTATATCGGATGACTTCTCGTTTAACATTCAATATGTTCCGGGACCTATTACAAAAAGATCCATTTTATCGGAGATAGCACGATTATATGACCCGCTGGGCTTTATCACGCCTGTTTCGTTCGTGGGAAAATGTATCCTTCAGGAACTGTGGCAATTAGGGATAGGATGGGATGACATTCTTCCGGCTGACGTGATAAAAACATGGGAAATATTTCGTCGAGACTTGCCAACGATAAGTAAGTTTTCCCTCCCCAGAGAATTAAGGTTCGATTTTGCATTGAATATTCAAATTCATGGCTTTGCAGATAGCTCCGAGAAAGGGTATGCCGGAGTTGTGTACTCAAGAGTGATGTTAAATAATGGGGAAGTTGTAGTTAACTTACTTATGGCGAAGTCAAGGGTGGCACCACTGAAAAGAGTGACGCTACCACGTCTTGAACTGTGCGGTGCTTTATTGACCGCGAGATTATTGGATCACGTCACCAAAGTTTTTGCCTTGCCAGGTTTGAAAGATTCTGTCACTTTATGGAGTGATTCCACTGTCGCTATTAGTTGGATTCGATCGTCACCACACAAATGGAAAACCTTTGTCGCCAACAGAGTTAGTGAAATTCAGGGTTTGATTTCGCCGGCAAATGTTAGGCATGTGCCGTCCGAATTTAACCCAGCTGACTGTGCCTCGAGGGGTCTGTTGCCGTTCGAATTTTTGAACCACAGTCTGTGGCTGAAAGGCCCCCCATGGTTGTCAAGCTTAGAATCGAGTTGGCCATCAAAGGGTGGAATTTGTGACCAGGAATGTCACTATTTGGGATTAGATGAGGTAGTAGTATGTAATGCGCAGGTCGTCAGACCTGAAAATGAGGACGAGATATTAAGTAAATACTCGTCATTTTCTAAGCTTAAGAGGATAACAGCCTTATGTTTAAGGTTTGCCTTTAATTGTCGTAATCCTCAAAATCGGGTCAGTGGTGCCATTTCCTCCCAAGAATTGCAAAATGCAATGGTGACATGGATTAAAAGGATCCAGAATCAGGAATTCTCGTCGGAGCTGAAGGCACTTCGACTGGGAAGTGTCTCTTCCGCCCGCTTAAGAAAATTAAGCCCATTTATAGACTCGAACGGGATTTTGAGGGTGGGCGGAAGGCTAACACATTCCTCTTTGCCATATGAGCAAAGGCATCCGATATTGTTGCCTGGCCGTCACCAGTTTTCAAAATTACTCATAGATTATTTGCATGAAGTTTATCTTCACCCAGGGCCGTTGAACCTGCACGCTATTATTCAGCGTCAGTTTTGGCTTTTATCCGCGAGGAATGTGATCCGTCAAAGGGTGAGAAAGTGCGTGAAGTGTTTTCGCGCACATCCCACAACAGTGCAGCCTAAAATGGGAAATTTGCCATCTGTAAGATTTAAACAGATTAAACCATTTAATGCTTGCGGAGTGGATTACGCAAGGCCTTATAATATAACTCTAGGAAGACTGCGTAACGCTCGCAAGTACAAGGCGTACATTTGCTTATTTGTTTGCCTGTTACCGATAGATTAATTTAATGTTTGTGTGCACCAGGTAGGTTAGATTGTTATTCCTTTTCCGAGGGCTTCCTTTCCCTTTGTTTAAGTCTTCCCAATAGCCCCTGGGGAGTGAAGATTTAATATTTTTCCCTTTATGTTGATCACCTTTCCTGATCCTTGGTAGGTAAATATATTTTCGTTGTTATTAACGTAAGGTGCACACAAGTTATGTTAGGTTAATTAGGACTATAGTTTAGGCGCACATTTCAAATTAGGTAGTTTGTTGTACTAGCGTGCCAAGGTGGGCGGGTTGTTTGCGCCAGTAATTTTGATTGGCCGGGAGCCTCACAGGGAGCGAGGGTGTCGCTCGCCTTTTGTTTGTGTTTTGTTTTCTTTTGTTGCTCACGCGGCCGAGTGGTGCGCTGGTGTTGTGTACATGTGTGTGTCGTTTGAATGGTTGTGTATTGTAGCAGTCCTAAGGTGTGTGTCGAGGCGTCAAGTACGCCGGACGGAGAGTTTTGTTCGAGCCGCCGTGGTCTGGTGGCGGGGCCAACACTACACGAGGTGAGTGATAACTTTCGCTCGTGAGGCTCCCATAATAGGTAAACGGATTAAAATTGGCATAATACAGTCCACTAAAAAATTGGTTAATCACCATCGATTCGGACTCGTACACATTCCAATCTCCTAAAATAATTAGGTTCTCTTCTCCTCTTACCTGTTTTTTAACTTCCGTGATATCTTCGTAGACGTCTTCCACTTCTTCATCTTCATAGTCCGTCGTAGGCATGTAAACCTGCACCACCACGGTATCTACAGGTTTGGTCTCGATCTTTACCATTATTATCCTTTCATTGTGCTGAAGGAAGCTCTTCACACGCATTCCGGCTCTCTTTCTGAGTATGATCCCTACTCCAGCATTACCATTTAATGAGCCTGTATGTATAATCCTGTGGCTTCCACTCCAAAAGTCTCCTTCTTCGGGCCACTTCGTTTCGCTGATTCCTAATACGTCGAGGTCTCATTCTACCCTTAAAAGTTTATCACACTTGACTGATGTATTCTCTCGGGTAGTCACCGCCCGGAGATCCGAATGGGGGACTATTTTGCCTCCGGAATATTTTACTCGAGAGGGTTCCATCACGTCTTGATAAGAAAGAAAGGAGTGGAGTAGCTGCGACTCCTCGGGATATTAATGTGGTGGTTTCGCTTTTCCTTCCACATCGCAGTACTAGAGCCGTTAAAGTAAATTTTACCATGCCTGTAGCGAAATGAGTGTCGCTTTACCGACCACTGTGGTCTCCACCACGGATTAATATATAGGATAGGAATGTCAACAAAGAAATTCGTACCCTTAGTGTACGGTTTCCTTCTTCCGCCGCAAGTTGTCGCTAGCATCTAGCGATGCTAGCTTTTGAGCGTTGCACTGAAATAATCTAATTTAAAGAGTTGCAGGAATGAAAATAGGGATCCCAAAAATTTGAAACCCAAGCAAAGTACACCTTATCTACTCGTACTAATTTTTCAATTTCTATCCACCGCGAAAAAAATTAATTTTACGTGGCAAGTGGGTGGAAAACGTGGGTGACAAGTGCACAAATCTCGCATCTATATTTGCATTTTTGGAACAAAACATTATGGTGGATTTGAAATTATCTCAGCTTCTTTCATCATAAGGCAGAGAAGCGTTTGAACATCGCTAAGTTTGTTTCTTATTCTCTCTAAGTTTCATATTGTTACGTATGATTAGGTCATAGGAGGCGCGCCAATTTTTTGTGACATTTATAGGTGCATAGGGGTTTGCGGAATCCTTAAAAATCAAAGTAAGTTTAACAGAGAGGCAAAGTGTTGTTAACAGGAGATAATACCAACGGAAGGACATTTTAGTATTTATATTTAATATCATATCATCAGAATATTCAAGTAAAATAAGCATTTTTAACCAGTAAATTTCAATTATTTAAATTCGAACCTTTAAGGAAAAGTTGACACGCGCTTATTGCAATTTAATTTTATATATTATTAAACCCTTTTAACGCCAATTATAAGTGTAGTACCTAATAAAAGCTTGAGTTAGCTTAAGTTTGAGTTTTGTCTTTAACATGCGTGATAGTGTTATAACATTACGTTGATAAAGAGTAACCTTTTATAACTTTAAGAACCTCATACTTTGAGGCATATTTCCGCTTTACCTTCACAGCACTTTAACGACATTAAAAAACTATTCAAGCGTTGTGGCAATATTATATACATTCAGAAGCAATTATTAATAATGCAGTTAATGCAAGAATTATTAAAAATGCGTAAAAGAATTAACTCATTATGCTTATAACGTGCATTTTTACCATTTCAAGCTCACTCAACATATTCAGAATATACCTACGTCATACAGAGAGATAAGATGAGACAAGGAAATCCATGATTCGGAGAAGATACTGATTTTATTTTATTGTCAAACAAAACATTTTTAAACACATTGAATTTAAAATGAAAAACAAAAATTTTAATGCATAATGTTTTATGAAAATGAGAGGATTTTTCGGTAGACTGAATTTTATAAAATTAAGTCGGCATTTATTCTTTTATACTGCTGTCTAGTCTCATTAAAATGAAATAATGTAAAATATGTGTTATCATATCAGTCCCATGTGTTTCAAAGGGAAATGTAAAACACATATTGTCCAAACATAATTCTAATGTTCTGGAATAGCAATCTGGAAACATTATATTGCCAATAAGGATATGCTCCACTTGCCTCAGCATAATGTAAAGGTTATTATGCTTTATAATAGAACTCCTATAGTTCTACAATGCTAACATATTGACGTCACTTTTAGATTTTTATGAATCCGAAGAACTGGAACAATCAATGCAGTGTACAAATTTTCTGAATTTCCTACAGAGAAATCCAGCCACATAATATGGGTGGATATCTGGATGATATAAGGTACCTACGCCTAGGTAAAAGTACTGAAATTGGTGGACAGTTGTCATTAAATATGGGACTGGAGTCTATCAACGAGGAGAGACAAAAAGTTACCTTGTCCCAGGTGTGGCGCTGGTTGTATTAGAGCAAATTTTGTGTTCTAGTGCGAAAGGCGTGCGTCTTGACGTGTCATTTTAACCAATTTTCTGTGTTTCATTTTTCGAAAGTGATATATATTTTATATCACTTAGCAGCCTATTGTTGCTGTTTAGTCCAGCATGCATAATTAGGAGAAATATTGGATACACAGTGAGAATTTCAAGAATGAGTTAGAAAGATCGTGGATTCCCTAATTCCGACAGGTGTCGGAATAAGGACTAGCGGCTCTTAATTTTCGTTTAACTCGCACATAACAGTACCGGAGATCGTTGAATTATGTGCAACTTTTGTAAACAGCTATTGTGGTTTTTCAGAGCTCTATGATTAGCTGTTTCCTTACATAAAAATATTTAATGAGAAGAACGAAAATTCATTGAAATAACTGTTGCAAGTTATGCACGAATTTTCTTAATTCAGAAAATAATATGATAAAAAAATATTGGTCGTCTGCTCTTATGGTTTGTGATCAAGAGAAGGAATTATGCCGGAGAATTTTTTTTTCGGAGAGATAGGGATACCGGTAACTGGTCGACTGAGAAGAAGGGTCTATGCCTACTGTGAAATCAATGGAATCACACAAAATTTCGATGAAAACGCAGGATTAGCTGGTAGAAAGTTGATGAAGTTATTTTTGGATAGACGCATGGATGTATCAAAGAGAAGGGCTCAGAGAATGAACCAAGGTAGAGCCATGAAATTAAAACGCATGCTCGTGAAATATTACTTTGAAAAGCTAAAAAGTATCGTAGTTGAACACTATGCTATGCAAATGCCAGGAAATAATTACAATATTGATGAAAAACCATTCCGGAAAAAATAAATCCTGAACTGGAGACGCAGGCAAGCCGGGTGCTAGTGAAATGCCTTCCAATAAAAAAGAGCACCGGTATTTAACCATTTTCAGAGAGGACAGGGTGCCGATATTAGTCTGTGCAGCTTTTGCAAACAGTATGCCCATGAGGAATGTGCAGATGCTAAATTTCGTAGAATTTTCTTCTGTCCTTAATGCTATGACTAGTAAAATATTTTCAAGTATTGTCATGAACGCTTTATTATGAAATTATTGCTTTCTTTTGCGTAAATAAAACTTATTTCATTACAGTTTCCTACTCATTTCTTGCTTTTTAGCTCTTAAACTTGCGAACCACACACTGTCGGAATTAGAAGCATATATGTGTCGGGATTCGGGCCATGGGGTCCAAATTCCGACATTTTAACATATTTTATTCAAACTGTTGTAACTGTGAAAACAGTGCATATATTACCAAGCAAATCATTTTTGAGTATTGAGCACAGCACGGGCAAAATTTCGTACAAATATTGGCTTTTTTTACTAACTACAGTTTTTTAAAATTTTAATCTTGAAACCTTAGCGTGTCGCAATATAGATCAGTTACATTATAATAGAAATACGATGAATCGTTATTTATGGTTATATATACGTGAAATGCCACGAAAAAATATGGTTATAATTCTTAATATAACGAGGCTGAAGATGAATGTGACAACAGTACACCACACTTCTTTAGGCATTGTCCTAGTTTTCTTTGACAAAGAACTCACAGTGACAATAGCGCAAGAGTTGGAAATATTTTCTTGCTGAAATAGCCACAAACTAAATTACGCTAACTGGCCACTAAATAATTAAACAATTCATTACTAACCGATGTTTTCACATGCAAGCAATGCATCCAGAAAAAATACTAGCATCGCTAGGCAGTAGCGACAACTGGTGGCGAAAAACTGAAACCGTACACGAATGGTACGCTTTCGCTATAAGGCGATAGCATTAAGCTTCAGGGGGCTGGTCTCCACCTTCACTCATGTGAAGAAGAGCTGCTGCCCTCTCCTCCGGGTTATGAGAAGCGTATTTATTGGCGGCCTCCCGTCTCCAAGTCACGGCATCTGCACAGGTTCTGTATCATTTAGAGGCCTATCTTACCCAGGGATAGACCAATACCCCCTCAGATTGCCGTCGCTTTTGGCCACGACTGCTTATTCGACGAGTAAACTCGCTATTATCGCAGCAAACCTCTATATCTAGAGGTCGACCCACCATCCGCTACCCGGTGGACGCACTCGGTGGCTTTAAGCTCAGCCGCGAGCTGCAACGTAATTATCCATTGGTGTGTATTTATGTGAATGTTCATCAAATAATACGCTCCGTGGAATCAAGTAAGCATCCCGTTGCCGTATCCTGGCTTTCCTTCCACAGTCCCCCTTCCTCTAAATTTCTCCTTTTTGACGTTTCCACAGTTTTTTCCAACCCATTTCTGGCAATACAGGGCTCCACCCCGCGCTCGGATTAAAAACCCCCGTCCACCCCGTCATGGCTCCCGCAAACAACCCCTGCAAATACCCTCCCTCCGTTTCTCTCACCGCGCGGTGCCCCCGACCCTGTACACTCCTCGCCTCCGCTCCCCGTGCAACAACCCCTAGCCCCTCCCCCTCACCCTCTGCTGCGAACGACCTTTCCGTTGCCCTCCCCAATCCTGCAAATCCCCCTGCTCATCCCCCCCCCCCCTTTCCCCTCCATGCTTCTTGCAACGGCAATCTTCGGAGTTCGTTTTTTTTCCCGATCGAATCGACGGAGCAAAGAATAACTCTTTATTTGCGTTCTATCTCTCCTGCCTTTAAACTGCCAAAATTAATTTCAGCACATTTTTCCAATCGGATTTCTTTAGGACGAGATATCGTCGGAGTGAGGTTCGAGGGTCTTGCGAAATCGCGTTCGGAATTGGAAACGAAATTTTAAATTATTATTTTCCGTGCAGTGGATTTTTGAGATTCAGATAGTTTATCGTTGAATATGCCATTAAAACGGCCTTATTCCACCATAATTGATTGAATCAATGGCTAATTTTTTTAACGCGCCCCATAGTTATTCTCGGACATTCTTTGGGATTTCACTATCTTGGGTCACAATTTCGTGATTTTCGAATGTCAAACGCAGCCTGCGAGTGATGTTCATTTTAAAACGGCCGATAGTGAATATTCAATTAACGCTAGCACACATGCTAATCGGCCTTACTAGTATTGGCTTCTCAAAGCCAATACTAGTAAGGACGTAATTTTTATCTATACTTCCTCATGAAGTTGTCTAGTTTATAATACAGCAAAAAATTTAAATACCGATGGAAAGATTTTAAGTATAAATACATAAATATTGAAAACAATTATTGCCATGTCAATCATCATCTTAAACGCTGTCTTTTAATCTTAAATGTCAATCGTCGAATATCAATTTACGGAATAATCCAAGCATCAACGTGACATTTTTTTTCCAAGTTTAAAACCAGAAATATAGTTTTTTCTTCGGGCTTCTCTTATTATTCATGCGCCTGTAGTTTAGTGTCCTTGTGCGGTGACAAAAAACTTAATTTGTGATAATCATTAATTCTGAGATTAGTGTGACTCAGCTCTCTACTCCATAAAATCAATTAACCATAGATTATTGGCTTTATTCATCTCTTTATATCGCTCTATGGTTGTCTTCAATTTATCAGAAAATATGAAAAAAATACGGAGTTTCCCCACAATTTATCAAATTTTATTGTTTACTATTATGTCTGAATATACTCATGCATTCATCCTTTAATGTAAAAGCATCGTGGCTCAAGTTAGACATCACAGCACGAGCCTTCTTATCACTCTATGCCCGAAGCAGGTAAGACGCTAAATTTGGGAGAAAATACCTTTGTGCCTTCCTCTTTTCTTAAATAATTACACAGGTCAACATTTTTATGGGAATCGGCGTTCATAATATTCGACACCTTGAACTCAGCCGTAGATGCCCTGATCAAACCAAAACGGAACTGTACCAATTGGATAAACATAATTTTGCCACGTCCGGCAATGAGATTCAAGTTTTGTGCTCTTCATATTAACTGAACCAATTCTGTTTTGCATATTCTGAGCCATAAAATTAAATATAGTATTCCAATTAAATTCAAATGAGAAAATAGGGAGCCACGCTAGCCTAACATAGACGTGAGAAGGGCAGTGCGAAGGCAGAAGGAATCAAATAACAAACGCACTTTGGTGAAAGAGCAGTTGAGAGAGAAGGGAAAAAAGAAATGCCAACTGTCAAGAACAAAGGAGATTAAATGGTCAGATCCACATTCCTTGCCATATCATATCAGTCGCCAGCCAAACGTAGCACATATATTTTCCTCCATCGGCACTCACCCATAAAGACTTCTTTTTGAGTTCCAGGATTGTTTTCTCGGTATAGTCATGGAGAAGAAAGATGGTAGGGCACATATTTACCCATGTTATTTACAAATTTTCTCCTCTTCTTCACTGGTTGGTTCAGATATAATGACACTTACGTGTCCTAGGTGGCTAAAATGGCTGTGCCTCTCTTGTTAGTTCGGTCGGTTCGGTCCTACGTCCTAGTGCGAAGCATACAAGCCGTTTCTTTTAAAACATTTATTCTAGTCATCACGTACAACAAATGTCAATTTGTTCTTCTCAATTCCTTCCTCAATGATTTCATTTGGGCCAAAACTCATTTTCTGCCCACTTCGTACGTTTCTTTAAATCAGAAAGACATTAAGCTACCTCTTAACTCGATCTCTTAGGAAAGAGTATTGATAATAATTGTATTTTTTTTAATTGTGGACCGTTTTCAGAAGTATTTACGTCAAATTAGCCTTTGTTTGAGTCAATAATTAGTACTCACATTTTAGGAGGATCCATTGAATACAATAGAAATCTGACGATTTGATCGTTTTGGTATTGGCTGATATTTTTATGCAATGCAGTTGTCACTCAAATGAAATTATTTTTGTGATTCAATTTTCAAGTTTTTACTGAACGTTTTAAGTGCGTCTTAAAGGCGTTACTGATAGACAGACCATGTTCAATCTGCTGTATACATTTTTAATTCAATTTTATCTTTAATACGAATTTAGATATCTTAATATAATGATGTATGCTGGAATAGAGGAAAAGAATTTTTATTTTTCTTTCTCCCCCGGCTTATGAATAAAATTGAAAATTGAAAAGAATATGGAATTCAGCACCCTTTTTATTTTTATATTTTTTTAAAGATTTGATTCGAAGAGATTGAAATTCAATCCCAATCTTATTCTCATCTGAGAATGTAAAAGTTATATCCTCCAATCGCCCACTCACCTTTCTTCATTCACCAACATTCGTCCCGTCGTAGAAAGTGCTTTTATTAGACTTTCCACCTTCAAAAGTGTTTCTTGAAGACGCAGTTTAAGGGTGTGGTGATGATTTCCCTCAATGTGTATTCAGCCTCTCAGTTTAACGTTTTACCTACTGTAGGCAATGTTACAATACGAGACGCATTGGATGGCAAAAGCGTGCACTTGACCAGGCATAGACCATTCTGGAAATACATATTCTCGTAGGAATATGGAGACCTGGAGTCGATACTGGAGTTGAATTCCAGGAAGGAAGATGGCAAGAAAATTGAGAAGGATGAAGTGAGGATAAAAGGGGAAAGGAAAGACGAGACGGAACACTGTTTGGGAAAAAAGAGAGCAGTGAGCATTTCGAGCAACCTAATGGTATTGAAGGGAAGCTTCCCGGAGTAGGACTGTAGGGAGAAGACGCGAAAGGAATACTTAAATACGGACGTGATGATGATGAAGGCCTTTCAGCGTGTAAGTGAATTAGAACCGGGTGTGGAATGATTGGGGGCCGCGAACGAGGAGTATTGCAGGAGGAATCGCTTGAGGTCTTCGCGGGCGTAGGAGAAGGAAGATGTGTTGAGCCCACCCACATATCCCAACCCTATTTTTACCTTGCGAAACAGGACCGCACAATTTTGTAATTTATTTCTGGCCCGCGCTGGTGCAAAAAATGTCGGCATATTATCTCAGGGTGCCCATTCAGTGTCCTCTTCGCGTAGTCTCTATCCCGAAGAGTCCCTTATTTTCGCCGTTTGTGTATTGTCCCTATTTTCTTGATGCTACCATTTATATTTGTATAAATGTCATTTACCTACCCTACTATTAAGCATTGGAGCATATGAAGACTCTTTCTACATCATAGGTCACTTCTTTATATGTGAATCAGAGTTGTCGTATTAAGTATTAAAATATGGAAACCAGAATTAACTAAGGTGATGAGTGATTAATAGCCCAGTTAATATCGTTTTCACCCACATAAATCTTTTACAAAACCTATTAGGTTCAGAGTCATCAGGACTCCATCCAGTTTTTAAATACTTTTGAAACCACGGTCTACAGTACCTAATAAATATGAACACATATTTGTATTGATCTAATGCGTTCTATGAAATAGAGGGTCCGAATATAGTTGGCAAAAATGCAACTAAAGCATTTTTATCCGTCAAACAGTGCGTATCTACGCATTTTTTACGACATTTGATTCCACATTATTTTTTTAGGGTGAGTATCGTACTTATGTCAATTTCTCTGGTATTAAGTGTGTAACAAATATGACTCTACGATGATTGGCAAGTCGTGGGGTAGCTCAAATATGTTATGACTGGCCTATTCAAGCTTTTTCCACGTATCTTGTCAAGTATCCCATAGCCTTATCATATAGGATTTTTATTTTGCTTCTTTTTACCATGGATACTGCCTGCAATGTTGACGTAACGGTCGGTAATTGGCGCGTATTTGTGAGTATCCATCGCTAACAAAAATTTCACCATTGATCCGTAAGCAAGGCTCGATGCCTCGTCGAAAGAATCGTATTTACCTCCATGGTGTTTACCGTTTTGAAGAGGGTATTTTCCATTGCTAAATGGCTCTCAGCAGTTCCTACGCTATTTTTGTCACGTCCCAACTCAATTTGAAAACCGTTAAGGCCGTCCGCTCTTGTTTCATTCGCGTATTTTGTAGATACCTGTATTCAGTCTAGGGCAGTGGAAGCCCTATTATTTCTCTTGTGGAGTTTGATTATCTTATTTATTTCTAGTTTCTTTACAGCGTTTGAAGTGAGAGTTGAAATTTCTCCCAGCTTTCTCGGCGTATTTGCTTTAATTTTCTAAGGTAGCTTGCTGTGATAAATTCTAAATATAGCGCATCTTATGGGCTCTCAGTTTTATTTTCCCATGCATATGGAGCCTCACTGTTTAGAGGTAATTATGAAGCATTTGCTCATTTCTCTGAGCATAGAAAAGGGCAGGGGAGAAAATGACAAGTCGATAAAAGCCTTTGTGCCCCAAAACAAGTTCCCGTTTTAATATAGACCAAACGGTCTTGGATACATTTTCTGGTTGAACGAAAGTGACGGTTAATTATTCTCTATTGTGTTGATTTCATATTTAACCGTATTTATATTCATGACAAAAGATCAACATTTTCATATTTCGACGGAAGTCAATAATAGTAAGTATTCTCTACATTTCATTGCAACTTTCTTAGTTATTTTGCTTCCAATTATTGTTCTATTCTGACCATTGATGCCTTATATTTATGCCTCGTAGTTCATCATCTGACCGATGTTTAATTAATGATGTGATCACGATCATGTTTAATTTTGATAGAATGCTTTAAATTCGGTCCCGTGATTTCTGTAGAGCGAAACACCCCTCCCTCCCGGGGTTAATTGCGAGGGAAAGAGAGACCGAACATCGTCCACTGCAGCCATGCTGAGATTATATTACTAAGTCAAAGAGTTGATAATTGGCTCAGCGCGGGTTTGGAAAGTAACTTGCTATTCAGACGAAATTTATAGATTATGGTTTCGCTTCATACATAAAACGATGAGACTGTTAGGTATGAGTTTAGTTTCTTGATCCAAAGCAATGTATTTTGTGCAATAAATGTCTTTATTAAATCCTGCGTTTCGTTTTAAATCATGCCAATTGCGTGAGGTTTAATGGGGTATTGAATGTCAGATATACCTTAACTTCTTTGATCCCGTTGTTCACTTATGTGGACAACCGGACAACCAGTAGAATATTGTACTGATGTACCTACACATCTGTGAAAGTACCTGATTTTGAATTTTCCGACTTGACGGCGCAAATCGTATATACAATAGAATCTCTCTTTTAGTTATCGTTTTTCAGAAATCAATATGGCGATCACAAATAAAGTGAAATTTATTTCATCTATTTATGTCTTGCCCATGTGGCATTTTTTCTGTTCATGTCTAGATATTAATATTTAGGTGGTTGTTCATTATTATCCATGCCAACAATTTTTTTCTTTCTCTCAAATAAAAACTTTAAACATATTTGGGATATAAATATTTCAACATATACAATAATAACATATTTTTACAGCATAATTACATATGTACTTAAAACAGGTGAGAAAATTTTTTTTTCATAAGTCTGGTATTTTTCTGGTTTGACGAGGGTATATGGAGCAGGGCTGGAAAAGAGCCATTGGAAATGAAGGTTGGCAAAGCATTTAAAACTGGTGGAATCCCTAAAGTCCTGGCAAAAAGCTTAGAAGAGGAATGCGGGATAATTTTTCATAGCGTGGAACTTAGGAATCATGAGAAAACAGGCTGAAAGGCTGAGACCGAATGTAAGTAGGTAATCACCATCATCCGTATGAGGCCTAACGTGTTCAGTGGTTTTGTTGCGTATGAATATAATATATTTATATTATATTATATATTTAGGCAAAGTGTGTAAGGTTTTAATACCAGAGTATATCCCAGAAAAGAGGCAATAGGAAAGAGGAGAGAACTGATGATGGAAAACCCGAGAAAAAACAGGTGAAACGAATTAATGAAACAATAGCGCTGCTTAAAGTAAAAGAGCTAGTTTTTGAAAAGTACTCTGAAAGTTTACGGTTAGTGTAACAAACCGTAGATTAGGATTCGTAAAAAGGGTTCTAGGCAAATGCGATGAGAGTACGAGAAAGAAGCATTTCCCATTTGTCAGGCCTCATTTAGAATATGCCACTAGTAGATGAGATCCTTGAGGAAGGTAATATAAAGGAATTAGAGTGTGTGCAAAGGAGATCAGCTTGACTGTTAAAGGCCATAATCATATATTCATTATCATTACGAATTTACTAGAAGAACTAGGATGGGAATTACTATCAGAACGGGGTTAAACTTTATGTTAAATCTTATAAGCCTATTCGAAGCTGATTTATTTGCAGGTGACGTTAGATATATATTAAGAAGCCCTGCGTATTATGCTAGGTTCGATCAGATTAACAAGATTAGAGAGATAGATTGTCGTACCGATAGATTTAAAATGTCATTTTCCCGCGTATCATGAGAGAGCACAATACTCAGCATATCAAAGGGATAGGTAGGAGAAACATTGTTAGAGTAGTCTGTAGTGCGTTATGCATGTATTAACAACCAATCCCTTTATTACTATGCAAATACTAACAATCTAGCTGCATGTGTCCCTACTATCTAGCATGTTTCCATATATGTTTTCCATGCCGCTTGTCATTGTGTTATGTCAATAATGTATGTTTGGTGATTTCCACCCCCTGCCACACACCCTCACGGTGGCTTGCAGGGTATTGCATAGATGTAGACGTAGAGCCAGGCTACTTCATATTATTTCTTATTCACTTCGCTCTCACTCTTCATTTTTTGTGGCTAGCATAACGTGTTATTCTTTAGTAGTGCAGGTGACCGTAACCGTGCTATAGTGTTCTTGTAGTGTCAAGGCTTTACCTCTCTGGATTCTAGAGCTTCCGCCTAACGGGATTCTCCTGAATAATAGCATTCCCCTCTAACAGTTTTATTTTATTGGTTGTTTTATTACAGCTATATTATCATCGTAAACATAGCGTCTTAGGCGTAGGCACATGGCATCATAATCATTAGAACTTGTACAACAGTACTATCTTCAGGCATTTTCATCATTAATATTCTTTCGTAATACCAGAGGATGCTCTTCGTACGCATTGCGGTTCCGTCCCAAAACATTACTCCCACATTTATATTCAAACGGTCAGCGTGGATGTCACTTCCTGTGAATTACTGTAAAAACTGTTTAATTTTCCACAAAATTAAGGCAAGGATTATTTACGATGCTTCTGGTCAGTCTTTTCCAGGTAGGGACTCCATGAGCGGATGATAAATTAACGTAGTATTAATTTTGTGGAGAAGTGTTTCCATTTATGGTTTCTTTCCTTTGCATGACATCTGACATGGTGAATTATAGTATACATTCCAAAAGTCTCCTTCTGGCAAATTTATTTAGCTATTTCCTTAAATTTTGAGAGTAGCTTTCGCATTCCGACTCTAAGGTTTTCAAGTCTTCCGCAGGTTTGAATTGTTCTAACATATTACTTCCCACTCCTATGATGCATCATGTACCTACTTATTTACGATCCATTTAAGCCGTGAATGTAGCCCCCTACAGAAAATCTCAATATGTTTGTTTAATTAAAAGTTAGAACTTATTAATAGATTTAAAATGGAGCATGGTGTATTAATTAATAATTGGAGTCAGATGCCCAGGTTAAAGATACCCAGAGTACGAGGAATACAATTGTTTCACTGAATTGCTCAGTTGCTCAGGTTTAGTGAATCTTTTTGCTCCTGGAAGAAGAAATGAAATGAACGGTTGGCCATTAAATGCAATAAAAAAATGCACATGACACTAAAAGTGAATGTTGAGAGAAAGAAAATTTTAGTATTTAAAAAATTGGAGGGAAATGCTCATTCAAATGCTAATACGATTATCTCATAGATTGTGTTATATTATGAAAAACTCAGCCGGGGATTCAATCAGTCCATCGGAAAATAAGCTTAGATTACCACAATGAAAGGCTTGGTAATAGGCTATGTCGATTCGAAGATTATGCTAAGCTTAATTAAGAGAGGGTAAGCATAAAAATTCGTGGAAAGTGTGGGACATTCAATAGGAAAAATGTAGCCCAAAGAAAAAGGCTTTTGAGGCCCGGTGTTCGAGGTGTAGCCCTATATCCCAAGGAAGAAGCGGGTGGAAAAAATTACAACGGGGAGGGTCGGAGGGGGGGAAGGGGGTTAGGGGGGGAAGGGAGGGGGGGAAGACGTTGCAAAGCACACGATGATGTCCGGTGTGAGAAGGGGCCAATCCAGGGCGAAGTGGTTTTTGTCTGGCAACTGAATGGGGGGAAAGATGCTTCGAAAGTGACGCTGCGGCAAACGCTACTCGCTGACTACCGAGAGTAATATTGTGTTAATGCGAAGTCCGATATGTCTACATTTAGATATGAATATTAATATATTTGCTTAAAATTATCAAGAATGATCAATTATTGTGATGAAAAGCATATGTAATGTTTGATCATTAGATTTAGAAAGGTTCTTATTGCTTTCCGGTATATATCTCCGTAATCATATAATTATTGCGTATAATTATATGATTATTATGAATTACAATTATATGATATTAATTATTGTGAAAAATAATATTTTTGTATTCTGAGCCTCTGGAAATTACCAATATCAGCACTTTTTTATTCTTCTTCAACGTTGTTTGATTAAAAATAGCAGGCCTTTGATAACTCCCCATGCTCTAATTACCATTTTTGGGCTCTAATGGCTCCACACCTCGAAGACACCTTTGCCATTTTTGAGAAGAGACGGGCCAGAGTAGCATTTTAAAAGACTAGTCGAAAGGTTACAAATGGGAATAAGGATGAGATTAAATACGATTAATCGTCCATAGAGTAGTCATAACTCTACTCTCTTTAGGATTTTCATTAATTTTAGCCTTTTACAGCTAACTATTTTCCGGCCTAATTAACCACATTTCAATAAAATTTAATTTCACATGCAACATCCCGTGGGGTTCGCGTAAAAAGGTTAAACTCATGACACTATTTAATAATTGCCCTGCTAAAATTGGATGAATTCAATTGAGATTAACAGAGCTAATTGTTCCTCTTCAATGGAATGAATTAATTCCCTTGTGATACATATGACACGTATTTAGTGAAAGACCAGTGATGTTTTTTAGAGAAAAAAACAGGAAATGTAGAATATGAATGAGGTGATAATGTCGTTTATCTCTCTGCCGCAATATTACTGTCGTTGAATAAGTACACTATAGGTATCCTTCTCACCATTTTGTCACAATTCGCTCCCTCTTAAGTACCAAGGAACTTCGTCCTCAGTTTATACATTTTCCATTTGATTTGTGCGATAAAAGACTATTCATGGTAGTTGTTTTCAGTTTTTTCAGTAATAACCCCATAGTGATTAAGATAAACACTATTTGCCATTTCAAAAGCTGGAAGCAATCAAAATGTGCTGCTGCAGAAGGATGACGAAGTTGAAATGGATCGAACGAGCGTCGAAAGAAGAAACCTTAAAAACAGTTGGGGAAAGACAAGTCTTGTGAAAACCCTAAGTAGAAGACTTAATCAGCCATAACTTGAGATGTGATAACCTGATGAAGGTAATCTTCGAAGGACAAGTGAACACGAAGAATGGCAAAGGAAGGCCTCGTGTGAGATATATAGAACGAGGGATGAAGGATGTGATAGAGGAAAAATACGCAAATATAAATAGATAAGAGGAAGGGAGAATTGAGTCGAGTGTTGCGTCAATCCAATCTTAGAGTTTTTGACTGATTATGGTGAACACTATTTTAAAGTAATTTGATTTTATCTATTCATGGCCATTTTAGGAAAATTGTGGAAACCACTGGCATAGGTTACAAATTAGGCAAGCCAATATTTCTTACCCGTAGTATCTTTCCTTATGCTTGTTCCAGCATTGTTGTTCTATTAACGCTCTTCGCTATCTCTTATTATTATAGCATTGAAATCCTGCTAGATGCTTCTACTTTCCAATTTTTAGATTTTAGGCCTTTGATGGTATATTGCAGTGAACAACACTCAGAATGACGTTGTCAAGTCTTGTGACTGAGTGTCATCTGTGTTTTTAAGTCTATATCTGCACTTATAAGTGCTTCAGATCAGGAGAAAAGGTGCAAGAATGTGAATGAAAGGGTAAGGAGGAAAGGTGGAGAGAAAGCCGGTGACATCACTAGCCTGCTCTTAGTTAAAGCCGCCAAGAAAACCACGGCTTAGCGTCCCATCCGACGGACGGAGTATTGAACTCGGATACAAAAGTAGGGGCCGGTTTACCTTTGAAAAATATCTCTAACTGCCTGGATTTGGACACACAAACCTGACCCCTTAAAAAGAATGACATAAGCATTCCTAATGATTGAGGGTGCCACCCAAGGAGTATTCATCGTCTTAGCTGCAGTAATACATTTTTTCTTGTGAATTAGAATTTTTTTAGCACTACGGAAATGATACATCAACAGTGAAACTATTTGTGTAATTCAAATCTTGCTTGGTTTTATACCTTTTAATTTCCCTTATCAATTGGGAAATACATGTAGATAGCTACTTTCTTTGCAGTATTTCTAACAATTACACGTAACATGAAATAATCTTTAGTAGCTCACAAAGTTTTACCGTTTTTTTAATATGTCCTTCCGTTAGGGTGAGTTATTAGACCCGCGTTGGTTTAATCCTGAACATTTTATGATATCTACATTAATTATGTGATCCATTGAGTGAAGAATATTTCCCTTTCTCAAGTACCCCTTATGAATATTTAATAATGTCAACGTGATATACTAACTTCACTTAATATTTTGGTGAACAATTTTCAATCGAAACTATAAATTTTGACTGAAGGGGACCACAATAGACTGGGCACCATGGCCGGATTCCAGAAAAATTACGTCGTATTGATCCACGCTTTAACGGCGTTGAAACTAATTTGTGGCAATGTTATCCATGTGAATTAATCAAGGGTTTCCTTAACTTATTTATTCTGTTGAACATTGATGAGATTGTTATGCGAGGTAACACCCTTGAATATGTTTTCATTGAAAATGTATGTCCACCGTAAAATGCAATATGTGTGAGTATGAAGCCCATCAGTAGCACACAATACGCCCACCATGTCGTAACAGCATATTATACGTCAACAGGTGTGGGAGACGATCGCTGCATACATGTGAATCTCCCTCAATTATAACAGGCGTAATATTGCTGAATAATATGCATGCATTTTTATTGCTTTGCCAACCTTTTCTTTCACCTTTATGAGCACTATAAAAATATTCCGGTAGCTCTGTGGCTCCTGTTTCTACCCATAAGCATCTTCTTCTACGTGATGCTGGGCATTACGAGCAAGAAGATACTTATGGGTATTTGGTGCATTTCCCGTCCAGGGGGAAAATATCACCAAGTGTGCACTACTTACATGTAACTAAGAGCAACAATTCTGCTACTACATGAAAACATGTTAGATATGTAAGAATAACGTGCTACTATGTTGTATAAATTCCTGAATGATGTCATAAGATGGAAGGGGTTGGTCCGCGGCCATCAGATTGGCCAATCAGATAAATATGAGAAACTGCTGGAGGAGATGTTTGATTCCCTCCTAAAAGGAAGAATGGGAATCTAGATATTTCAGCGATGCCTCCAAAGTTTTTTTACTTTGGTAATTAGCAGAATCGCTTCTCATCCATCTTCCCATTCGTCTTCCAGCAAGACTCCCAGCTTTCGTCATCCAAAGCAAACAAAGATTCCTTCTCGCGAGAAAGGGAGAAATTTCGGTCTTTGCATCTCGCTGCGACTCTTTGCGGCTTGAGTTGGGAATTATTCCGAGCTCCTTCGTCTCTCGGCTCCCGGGAGCGCGAAAGTCGGCCTTCGTTGCGGAACCAACTTTCTAATGATATTCCGCGAGTTAGTGGGAAAGAACTCTCGCCGAGGACCAAGAAGTTTTCGGGTTGGGGGAATAGAGGGAGGAGAGCTAATGTGAGGCCAGAAGTCCGCCGTTCGATTGGAGGGATTTAGGGCGTTCAAACTAAATGGCTGGAATGGCTTTGGGACGAAGAGCAGGGGGGTTTATTCTCGCGTAAAATTGAGAGATTTTGAGAACCTCTTACCCCACTCGGCGCTTAAACGGCGATAATTCTCTGATTTTCATCGCGCAGTAATTCCTCGAATCTTGCAGGCTCCAGTGTCTCATGGATACCGCATTTAAATACGTGGAGTGCTTTCCCGGGGATAGATTTTGACGCAAGAGTGTAGTGCATGGTGCATTGAAATCGATTTCCATTGTGTATCTCGTGGGTCATTATTTTTCAGGGGGTTGGTCATTGCCACTCGGCAAATGTAGCTACATGATTATATACTGCTAACTCAACAAATATTGTTTGTGGGTTTTTCTATTTTTTCACTACAGGGTATGAACTTTCTTATGATTAGTAGAATTACGGTCTTTTTTGATGAATTTCAAACTATGCTTTCCTAATATAAAGGTGTTTGTACGTTCTTCATGCCTATCATCATCCTTCATGGCTCTCTGGAAGAAAGTTTTAATGTTGAAAACGGCTGAAAACTCTGTTATTGCGAATTGCAGATAGGGATTTGGAAGCAAGTTCCGTGTTCCAGAGGAGATTGTGCAGCACTTATAATAAGTATCCCACCTATGTTGATAGGTTGTGTATTTTTTCTGCCTGCTATTCTCATCCCAACTAATCCACGTCATAATCATTACATTAAAGTCCTTTTCAAATATTTATACTTTCTGCCCGCATTCGTTTCATGAAGAATATTTGTTCTTTTCCTCCATCTTCTGCTCTCGCCCCACTCGTCTACCATCCTCTTCGAGATTTCATTACCTCTTGAAGCAATATCCACCCATTCATACAAATGATTGTGGTGTGATAATAGTTATTTTTCACTATTTATTAATTTAAAAAATCTTCAACCACTGGTCTAACAATAGCTAGTCTCACTTCTCCTTTGCCATTCTTAACTTCACTTTTTGGTTATGTAGAAATTTCGAAAAAGACCTCCACTTCTAAAATATTTTGATTTCGATAGTACATTCAGTGACTTGGTTCAGTTTACTACGTCTAACACTTTCTCGTCGTCAACAAAGCGATCAAAGTCATCCCGGCCATATTAAATAATCCTTAACATCTTCATTCCCATGACTGGTATTGCGTCCCGAGTTCCCATCTCTCCCTGAACCAATCCTTATATTGATCCTGAACTTCTATTGACATCCTCTATCCACTAAACGTCTATTGATAAAAATAATAATTTCTACTGGGTAAGGGAATGAACCTTCTGAAATCTTTGCATTCTTTCTATCTCCTCTATGCGGGAATTGAAGCTGCCACCCTTTCTTCATATTTACCTCGAATAAGCCCGAAAAGTGACCGCTTTCTTAATTATTTTCCTTATTAAAACCTCTCCCACTATTCCGTCATGGTACATCTACATCTACATCTGCACGATACCCTGCAAGCCACCGCGAGGGTGTGTGGCAGGGGGTGAAGATCACCAAGCATGCACTACTAACATGCAAACAAGCAACTATAGGTTCTCATGCAAATAGATTGTTAGTATAGTATATTCCGTTAGACGTTGCCTTTTCATTTCGCCTATACCCTTTTATTTGTCGCTGCCTGATATTTCATGTTTTCTCTATGGACATGACATTCCCATTGAAATTTTGCGTCTCTGGTTCTGATGCTTTTGATATAAACTTCAATGCATATTTTCCACCTTACATGGATATCTATTGGTTCTATTTACAATTTTTTGTCATGCCTCATTCCTATTTAATCGTTTTTCCTTCAATATTTTCGGATCATTTATTAGGTTTCCATAAGTACATCTACTGGTTAAAACTGCTAGTTTTTCTTATCCTTCTCCCATGTACTTGTTTCATCTCTCCAGTGGTTAATTGCATCTCTCATGGTTTCATTTGCAGCGTACTTGAGAAAATGTTTAATCTGGGAAGAAACATGTAATATTTGGGCTTGCGAAAAATTGGCTTACTAAAGACGTGAAAAATTAGATGCTGAATTGAATGAAATCTCCCAGAAGGATCTTTCGTGAATGTTAATTTGTTGGGTCGTTTCTAATCGCGTAATATCTATGTGATCTACACATTTATGGGCAAAGGTTATAAAACATCGTATTTTCTTACTTATCCTTTTGTAGGGACGATCCTGGAGGGTAACTTTTTAAATCTTAGTCCTTTCAATTGTCTGATCTTTTTAGTTATTCCAATAAACTCACTTGATACATTATGTTCCGCACTTTGGGGAACGGGCAAAGGAGATAGGTGCCTGATCCTTGTAAACTAGCTGTCCTTATCTTTGGAACACACCCGTGAGAGCGTTTCATTCCGTTGTAATCTTAGGTTTTCCCTTAGAACTAGACGCTGGACAGTTTCCGGAGGTGGATATATATTGAGTGCTACGCTTGGTTACCCTCTCTTCTGCAAAGTTCCATCCTAACCGGGCTGGATGATCCTTATGGTTAACATACTTTCATGACCTGGCCGAAGGATATTTTCTCGTTGGAGCAGGAAACAAGTTGAACGGAACTTCTTCGGAGACGATAAATAAGGTGGTTGTGGAGTTTGGGAGGGGGGATGATGGTGGAGGAGTGGAAAAGGCTTGGCCCGGGATGCCAAAGCAATGAAAAGGGGACTGGCGTGGAAAACCTGGCGTCCGCCCAGGGAAGCAACGGGCGGTCCAGAGAGCCTTGCCAAAGGGCGAGCTTCGCGGGCCAAGTACACACCTGGGAAAAGGTGGCCCTGAGGTCGAACTGGTTGAACCCTACACTAGGAGCTACCCAGAGAACGCGCTTAAAACTTAATCAGCCTAATGCATCTCCGTCCATATCTGTAGAGGGGAGCGTGATCGAAGTTACGATGTTTTGGCTTATTCTTGCAGAACACGGAATTACAAATATTTTATTAATTTCTCGTGATCATGTGAAACGGTTTGAATCGAAATGCAATGGCATGACAAGCGGTTGATTATATATAAATTAAATACTATTTTATTGAGCGCATATTAAGTTTTTTTGATGTCACAGAAATCCATAAGTGTAAGATGTTCTTAAAGTATGTTGTAGTACATAATTTTAATTAATTGCCCCATAGAAGGTCAAGTAAAAGAGTAGCTGTAAGTAATGTAACAAAGAGTATTCCTAAAGAGATAGTGAAAATTGACGTTGAATATAAAATATTGAGTTTGATTCCCAAAATGTGTTGCTCTCCGTCACTATATTATATCATTACCTTCTCAAAATGAATGATTTTTTTTATTTACGTAATATCTTTCTCCTGAACATAAAATTTTCTCGCAAGACATTTTAGACTCTAAAATAAAGTTAAAAGTTTCGTTTCTCAGTACCAGCTAATTACTTTATAGCAGGTACTTTCTCAAAATAAGTAGTGAAAAAAGTCTTTTTTTAAAGTTACTACAAATGTGATTCAATGCCGATCCAGAAGTTTTCATGAAGCTGTGTATATATGCGCAACCTAAATATCTCAAACTCATCTTCCAGCCTTTTATCATCATTTTTGGCATGAAAGGCAAAGTTTTTGAAAAAGTAATTGGGTGAAGTAAAAAAATGATGTGATAAAAATACATCCGAGTCGCCAGTCGGAGGACTTCACATTTTTTGCAAAATTGCAGATCAAATTCCTCTCAGTATCAACTTCTGAATGACTGCGCTTTTACAGAGGGAAAGCTTAATGTAATGGGAATTTTCTTTCCTTGATGTCGCTCTGCTCGCCGTTGAAAGAGCATATTGCTTTTTTTCTCCCAGGCCCGTTGCATAGATGGTGTCCAGACTAGAAAAAAACACAATGTCCAGCTGTGGTACTTGTCAAGTTGTTTTTGATTTTTTCTGGCCAGCAGCCAAATTCTCATAGCAATGTGGTTAACCACATGAAAACTCGCGTATCCTGCCGTGTTGGTGTGCATATGAAGGATTTGGAAGAGGAATACAACAGCATTGACAAATAATTTTTCCTTTCATTTTGTGCCCTTGCACATTAAATCTTTGCCAAGTGTCGTTATATTTTCGATTGACCTCTACTTGTTTCATAATGTAAATCCGTTATTGAATTGTATCATTTATTCAACTTAAGCGTCAAATATATTGTATTATCGGTTATATACAATGATCAAATATATTGGTATTCTAATTGATTCCAGCTTTTTTTAAAGGAACTGATCAAGCAGTGAGAATTTTTAATTATATTTAGATAATAAGCAAATTACCAGAGGTCGGAGACCACTCAGTTAAACTTTAATATGCCTAGCAGAGTTCTTGCTTTACAATACAGAGGGCATACAATTTAAGAATTATATTAGGGGAAGACGGTGTGTGTGGATGGAATCTATATATATACATTACACTGTGAGTCGTCATAAGAGCGTGTGGCACGGGTTGGAAAGTCAGCTGATTTTAGCTTAAAAAACCAGTATTCATTAATAATGACTGACGAGGAAGTCCTAGGAAGAGTGGGGGAAAAGAGGAGTCTGTTGAAAACTCTAAAAAGAAGAATAGACAATTTAATTGGCCATACCTTAAGACACAATGGTCTGATGAAGACAATCGTCGAGGGAAAAGTGAATAGGAATACTGTAAAAGGCAGGCCTCGTATAAAATATATGGAACAGGTTGTGAAGGACGTAAAAGAGAGGTATTACATCAATATGAAGAGGTTGGTGGGTAGAAGCTCGAGTGGAGGGCTGCGTCAAACCAATCCCAGGATTGCTGACCGATGATGATTATAACAATGAAAAGAACGTATCTACGGCTGTAATAAATAGCAAATGAAGATTAAAATCCACAAAGCCGTAACCAGAAGGGGGAAAGGAATAAAAAAGGAGGGAGCGGGGGAAGGAAGGAGTAATTACAATGTAAGGCAGCTCTCAATCACACGTACAAAATCAAGCATACGGAGAATCTTAATTCTTAAACTTCTTAAAACTTCTCATTCACACGCACACATACATGCAGGGTTCAGGGAATTTTCCTCAATCATGCACTCGGGTTTGTACATTCACAGCGTACAGTCACCCTCAGGAATCACATTCACGCACACAATCAGTGTTTACGAGGAATCTCCTTCGCCTGTGACCCGTCACACTCACAGGGAAAGGAGTATGGATGGGGAAAGGAGGCCCTACGTCTAAAACTGACACCGGGTGTTTCGCCCGACAAGCAGGCCTCGTCATCTGTGTGTGAATAAGAATCACGAGGGTGACTGTGTATCGTATGCAAACCCACGTGAATGATTGCTTGAAAGTTATTATCAATTTTACTTATATACTTTAGTTATTTACTAACCCCTACTTTTATTATTTTTTCTTGCATGTATGACGGGTTACTGGAGTTGGATAAATCCTCGTAAACCCTACTTGTGTGTGTGATTGAACTCACGAAGGTGACTGTATTCCGTATACAAACATGAGTGAGTGAGTGATTGTGTGAGTCACTGTTCGTTTTAATTTTACATAGATTCCCTTAATTTAGAGTGTGACAGTTGTTTGTAACATGTGAGAGAGTGTGCGAATGTGTCATATACTGCCACTTCAGTTTCTCCGTATGCTTGATTTTGTACTTGTGATTGAGAGCTCCCTTACTTTGTATATACTCCTTCCTTCCCCCTCCCCCCCCCCCCCGTTTTTATTCCTTTGCCTCCTTATCGTTACGACTTTGTGGATTTTAATCTTCATTTGATGATGATTATAATTAATAATATAATGAGAAAGAATTAGTGTGGGGGTAGAAATACCTACGTCTCATTGTCTGATTCAAATTCGTGAGGTTTGATATTTCCGGGTAACTCTAAACTTTGGAGCAACATTCTTGATTCTTGGGTTTCCCAAGGAATCACTTCCAATAACAGAGTAACTCTGTCTGCACGTTCATAGGAGTTTTTTTGCATAACGTGCTGACTTTCTCAATATATTTTTTTATTTTCTGTATTAAATCTTTATTCCATGGATCTCATATGCTCGATTCTTACTCAAGGTGAGGCCTTACAAGTGCAAAGTAACCTCTTTTTTTAACTTCTTAAACTGAATACTTTCCCCCAACTCGTATCCAAGTGTCTTTACTGTGATGGGTAAGAAGGGGGTAGAATCTCCAAGTTGAGTGGGTAATAAAGGAGGAGAGTATTGTAATGGATGCAATTGAGAGGAGATTAATTAATATGCAGCCCACAGTCCTTGCACTCCAATTTACTTACCACTGATAGTTGCGAGGGATCTTTCTTGCCGTTTGGAATTTTGGCATTGGGGGTGAAACTAGTAGTACCTACCATTGTAAAAGTAAACAATCTACTCATTATGTACCGGTACCTTCTGTATCTTGCGCTGCTTATTCAGCTCTGCCGCTCTTGCAATGAGTCAAGTGATTAATCACTATTTAATTACTTAATTGAGATATAAAGTGTCGTCTTTATGTAACTTAGCACTTTTTTCTAGCCCTGTTACGATCACGGGCAGAAGAATCATACATCACCCTTGCATAGTAACATCAACAAACAAAAGCAATCTCAACTTCCAGCCTTATTTGCATGCAACCTTGATAATGACATGTAAATTGTCGAAACCATGGTCGAAGCCAATGCACCGTGTGTGTGGAATGTACAAAGCGAAGTTCTTTTTCAAGTTAAACCTCTTAACGTTGAACCGTCTTATTTGCATGTTCTAGGCCAGGGGTGGCGAACCTTTTAGCGATTGAGTGCCAAAGTTTATGAAATAAGAATATACTCGCTCGACTCGCATGCCAACCCATAGAGTGAGATAGAGGTATCGATTATTTTTATGTCTATAAGAGGCATAGGATGTTTTTATTACAAAAACAATAATTTTTTATATGGTATTCACAGTTCTCAGGCACTTTGATCAATTTTAGTTGTTATTTGGACCCTGTAATCTAAACTCACTGTAAAAATCGAGAGCATTAGCAAGGAAATCATATCGGCAAGCGTTATCACATTTCTAGAGCAGGTTGTATGGAGAAAATTTAGATAGCAATCCTAAAGCGTTTTGGTCATATGTGAGAGACCTTCAGGGAAATAGGTCCACAGTGCACACACTTAAAAACGATAAAGGAATTAGAGTCACCAGCAGTGTAGAAAAAGCCAATTAATTAAACACCTTCTTCCAAAGCGTATTCAACTCATCGTCACACAACGCAGTGGAACCACCGCCGAACACATTCAGTGCGCAAATGCCCGAAATAAAAATTTCATGTCGCGGAATAGAGCAGCAGTTAAAAAACATTAGTAAAAACAAATCACCAGGTCCCAATCAAATTCCTTCCCAGTATACAAAGCATTAGCGTCTAAAATAGCCCCCTATCTAGAAATAATATTCAACAAAACACTAACGAACCACAGATTGGAAAGTAGCTAACATTACACCTATTTTTAAAAGCTGTGATGCGAAGAACCTATTAACTACAGACCCGTTTCACTCACGTCAATCTCTTGTAAGATATTTGATCACATTGTAGTCAGTTCGATAATGGGGCATTTGGATAGTCAGGGATTGCTCATAAACAGCCAACATGGGTTCCGGAAAAGTAGATCTTGCGAGACGCAATTAGCTTTATTCGTACACGATATTTTAGTCTACGGCGAAAACAGTACTGAAGTTGATGCGATATTTTTAGATTTTAAAAAGGCATTCGATAAAATTCCTCATGATAAATTAATCTTGAAGTTAGAGAGTTTTGGTATAAATAAAGACGTTGTCATGTCGGGCACAATCAAAGTCACGTCGGGAGTTTCCTAGGGTAGCGTAGTAGGTCCGATTCTATATCTTTTATGCATAAACGATTTGGGTACCGTAGTTAGTAGTAAGCTTAGACTCTTTGCAGACGATTAAAATGTGTGTAGCTATCAATTTTTGGAGGAGGGATAATTTGATAGAGCGATCCTATAACATTAGTAACACGAAGATCGAAATCGTTGAACCATAATGTATTTAGGTATAACAACCACTAAATATTTATCGTGGGGTGGACACATCCGGGAATATGCGGCAGAGCGAAGAGAAAGCTAGGATTTATGTAAAGAGTACTTGGTAAATGTGATGAGAAGACAAGAGCGATGATACTTTTTACTAGTTAGGCCCCACCTTGAGTATGTAGCAAGTGTATGGGATCCGAATGAATTGGGTTTGATCAGAGAACTAGACGGTGTGTAGTGTAGAGCAGCTAGATTCATTAAAAGGTGTTACGATATGTTTAGTATAGTAACAGATTAATACAAGAATTAGGGTGGGAATCATTATCAGGACGTAGGTAAAAGTACAGATCAAATCTATTACAGAAATGTATATCAGAAAGCTTCACTTAATATGTTAGGCACATATTAAAACACCAGCGTATTATGCTAGATTCGACCAGATAAATAAGATTAGAGAGATAGATTGTCGTACTGACAGATTCAAAATGGCATTATTCCCCTGTACTATAAGAGAACAGAATCTATTCTGTTGTTTGTAATCTATCTATTCTTTGCTCTGCTGCCTTTAGGCAGCATAGCAAAGGGATGGGTAGGGGAAATATTGTATACCTAGTAGTCTGTAGTGCATGATTCATGTATTAATCCCTTAAATACTATAGATACTAACAATCTAGTTGCATGAGACCCTGTAATTGCTTGTTGCATTTGGATGTCAATAGTGCATGCTTGGTGATCTTCACCCCCTGCCACACACCCTTGTGGTGGCTTGCAGGGTATCGTGTAGATGTAAAATTGCCCTTAGCGCCCTACCAGTTCCGCGTGCCGAAATAATTTCTCCGCGTTCTACTTTGGAAACGCGTGCCATAGGTTCGCCACCCTCGTTCTAGGCAATGATAAAAATAGCAAAAATCTTTCTTGTATTTTGTAACTTGCTATAAATTTAATTATGCCTTCATCCGACATATTATTCCTCTTCATTCATTTTAATGCCCCACTAGTGGCCATTTTCCTGGTAATTACGCCGGATGTTCTGCGATACAATATGATATCACCAACTCCACTTCCAAGCAAAACAGCAACGCCTTTTTTTCCCTCGAAACTGGAATCATGGCGGATAGTGTATCAACGGCAGACCTGACCATGGACCTTACACATTGAAGTGCTACTTTTTAGCGACTTCCATGGCAGTGTACTTAAATTGTGAAGGAGCCTTCAGTTAGTCTAAAAGGAAAATCTGTGCAGAGGTTATCACAAAATACATTATGCATACATTGGGACGCCGACCCGTCTCATTCATACGCATTCGAATAAATTGATATAAAAAATGGAGTAAATTACGTTCTTAACGACTATGTATTATAACATTTGGATATTTTAGGATTACAATGCAATAAAGATAGCATTTGTTTTATTAAAATGTTTTTTATAAAAATAATTACGGAATAATTTTGTTGCACAGATAAATTTCTGCGATTAGCAGAAAACGCATATAACAGTTGTATCTACATTTTGTTTTAATTTGAATTAGATCAGCTGATGAGTTTTTGAGAAATAAATTGTTTAAGTTGACCTAATTGTCGAACACGTAAAAAACCGTCACCTTCTTCTATTTAAATGTTCATAAAAATTAAAAAATATAAATCAAAAATGTTTTTTGCACAACTATTAACGTAGATTCAAACTAAAAAATTATGACTTAATTTAATTTTCTGCAGGTGTTTTGGCTAGGTACTTCATAAACATCATCCAAACACTAGCTCACATAATATTTCGGTCGACAGTAGTTCAAGTTAGTTAGTCAAGACTAGTTCAGTAGTAGTAGGACAACAGCTAAATTGCTCCACCTTATAACTAGTGATCACTACTTTATTTAGATTCAATTAGCCATCCTTGTTGTAGCAAATCTCATCCTTTCATTTTTATTATTTAACTTCATTCTTTATCCTTCTCGCCTATTTTGTGACACATCTAGGAACATTTACAAATAGACCCTTGGGTGTCTACTAAGCAGTGACATACTCTGACTCGACGCCCTTGTGAGCTCTGACTTGCGACGGACCTCCCCAGAGTGGCCCAGTCCTAGCCGGCCCTGGCCGCGATCAGCCACGCGGAAAGGCTCCGGGGCGGAAATTAAGGGGCCCGCAGAGGCCGGGATAACGCATGTGCTCCCGGCTGCGTCTGACAGCGATGTCGCGCTGGTGGTAGGGGCGTGGCCTCTCGTGCATACCGCAGGGCCCTGGTCGGAAGGGGTGGCGGGATTGGCGGGGCCCGGACGCAGGGGGTGGGGTGAGCGAGTCAGCGCCCCGTTCATTATTCAGTCTTTGGTATCGTTTTTACGGTAATTCGAGACATTAACGGCATATCAATGGGAAAATATTCCAGTGTGTGGGATTTTTTTTTATGTTTCGGAGCGACTCATCGTTAAAATTTTCAGCATTTGCGGACATTATTTCTCTTTTCTTCTATTGTCCCTCCGTGCCTGAGATTGCAATTTGGAGTGCACGGATGACAAACCCTAAAATTGCGTCCCCACATAAATCGTCCAATGACAACGCGGCGCACGGAATGGGATTGGATGCAGGCCGACCGTGCATCACGACTCCTGTCGCGCGCATTTTCGCCCGGCGAGCATGGGGAACCTCATTTGCCATTTACTGTTTTCGACTCTCAGATGATTAAATGTACAGCATAGAGTCATTAAAAGTTTAGCTCATTATTACAAAATTCATACAGTAGAACGTAACAAGTTTTTATTCTTCATTGGATAATAGAGACTCGAATTCCAATCTAGAATCAAGAAAAACTTAAGGCTTGTACAAGGAATTTGGTCGAACATTGCCCAGCTGTTTAAGCTGAAAGCACAATATAATTTTGAGATTAATTAAAGAGATTAATTAAACAAGCTAACTATCGATCTGTCAAAGGGGCTGACTGTCTCTTCCTCCCAACAATTTTGGGGATATTTTTCTTCAGCTCAATTATCATTGTGTTGATACTTCGCAATTATAATCATTTAATTGAACCAGTATGTTGTAAAATTCAATAATTATAAAAACCGGGAAACTATTGCAGAGATTGAGTTAAAAAATATGCTAGGATAGTGGTTGGAGGAAGGAAGGGACTGGATTTTGGGTAACATTTAAGGAAGTGGAAATTATCTCTCGCTTAAAAATGGAATTACTTCAACACATTTGAATCCATGGTTGAAGCTGAATGACAGAGATTTATACTTCATTGCCACCTCCGCAGCAAATAATTACTTTTTCCTGATGTTTCTCAAATTAAAAGAATTTATTGATTGGTAAAAACTTCTAGATGAGAAATAATTCTTTTGAATATAGTCTTCAACATTTTTCACACTTTGTTTGTATACTCTCCGTAGACATAAATTTTCGAGAATTGGTTACAAAAACAAAAAATGCCAATGTTTCAATTCAGAAGAGTGTTCCCAATGGGGGAATATAATTTTATGCAGAGATATCACCCAAACTTTCAGCGCTAAATACTTAGGGCTGAGTGTAAAGGAGACGAAATACGATTCTTGCTTGAAGAGTTAAGGGTATTTCACCCTCTTGTTTCAATGTGGCTCGAAACCAAGCCACGAGCATACTTTTATCGCATTCTGATATTTACTGGTGGCGTGCAGATGTCAGATCAACGGTTGAAATCGAAGGTACGATCCTGGGCTGTCATTGACAATGGCGTCGCCTGCGTATGGCGCCTCGCAGCGGCGTCTGAGGCGCCCCTGGCAACCCCCATCACTCGTCCCCTCCCACGGCGCAGGCTGCTACTCTCGAAATGAGCAGGTGAGCGATCGGAGTCGTTTAAAGAATTGGATTATAAGCCAGCCTCCGCAAAATTATGTGCATGCCGGTACTGGCCGCATAAATATGGCTGGGAGAAAAAAATTACTCCGGGAGAGATAAATATTACTCCGCAGGGGAAAAATATTACTCCCAAACGATATTTCGTTTCTCGGGCAGGGGTTGTCGTCGCATAAACTCAGTCAGTCCTCTCGCGACATAACTCTCGAGTTCCCTAAAATGCTCCAACCCTCTCCACCTCATCATTTCCGCCTCTTCCTCCCCCGCAACACTCCCTCCCACCCCACCCCCATTCAGCAACAAGCACTCCCGAGGCGCCTGTTGCCGAAGGCGCCTCCCCCCAAGGATCACCCCCCTCTCATCCATCCTACCCCTTCACGCTTCGCGTGCTTCGCCCTCGCCTCTTCTTCTTTTCCCACCCCCGCAATATATCACCAAGGCGGCCAATTCGTTTCAGGCCACGGTCTCCCCCTTCGCCGTCCGTCTCCTCTTCTGCAATTCACGGTGAGCCGGAGCGACGCCATACGGACGCTTTCGCTGGCGAGTGACCCGGACCCGGTCCTCTCACGCCCACCCCAGGAAATATTTTACACGCTTTTTTACTTTGCCGGACTAGGAAAAGTCCAGGCGTCTTAATGTGGCGTGTAATGAAAAAAAATGGAGTTCGTTTCGTCCGTCGATCGAGAGGGAGAAGAAAAAGAAGAACGGTCCCTTCGATGCGAGTTTTTGTCCACTTTAATTTGGATCTTCTGGTCGGAAGCTTCAAAGAAACTCCATGTATTCTTTCCCTGGATACTTTGAGTATTGTGGGCATAGTATTGGTGTCATGTGTATGGGGCCCCTGATATAGCTTTCCCACGACTCAATAATATATGTTTCTGACTTTTACTTTCCTCCTTAATTCTACTTTTAGCAAGTAGACTAGTAGAAAGGGGGCTAGAACTGATTGAGCAGTATACCCTCCACTAGCTGGAGCTATTTGTGGTTATAGTGCTTAAATGCTATCAATGTCATCTACCGATTAAATGTTGGTGATTAACATATTTTCCAACGCTATCTTTAATCTCAAAAAGCTTTATCTTATCCCTAGCTACGTTGCACAGTTTGGTCTATTTTCACTCCACTTAAAATGGTTGACCTTTTCCTGACTCTCTCCCGCTCTCCTCCATTCTTCGCTGTCAACATCACATTGCTTTTAATTACATCCTGCAACCACCATTTTTTCCTCGGATGTCATCCAGGAACTTTCTTTCCTCCCCTGGCTTGCCCAGCTTTTCTTCCTCTTTCTTCCCTCAGATCTCGCTTATTTTCTCCATTTTTCGATGCGGAGTTCAATTTTTCTCGAAGAGACTGACCCTGCTCGGGTCATTTTTCTTATCTCTCACTGGCTAGTCCACCTTTCTTGGATCTCCAAAATATCCCACAACCTGGCGGGAGTAATTCTCATTGCTCATTGTTTAATCGCTGAACTGGTAAATCGCAATGGTGAACATTTCTCAATAATTGAAGCGTTGAGGAGATGAATTGCTGTTTTAGTTCTATTCTTAATCAAATTATCGGTACAACAAAGAGAACATTGAAGTTTGTTCGAGATTAATAGTGATTTATTTTTTTATGCCATGGTACCGGCCGATCTTCCATCTCAATTGGTATTCCACCCCGTTTTTACACATTAAACGTCCGCAAGGTTCGCATCAATATGTTCTCTCTATGATGATTCCCTGCTCTTATTCTTTCTGGTACTTACTTATTTCAGATTCTGATTCTCTCCTCGAGGGAAAAAAATCACTTCCTTCGAATTCTCCAATAGAATGGATATAGCCACGACTCTATTCTTAAGACCACCTTGAGTAGTCCTAAGGATGAACTCGCGTCTTAGATGGGCGGTGAAGAAGCAAAGGACGGTGCGGACCTAAACAGGAATGAATAGGCTTCCTCAGAAAACCAAAAGAAAGCAAATCCATATGAACAAGTACTATACCTTGCCGGCACTACCGAAAACATCACCCGAGTCCTCTTCAGGCATGTTCTGGTGACATGATTTGGTAGTGATAAAATCGAATGGTAGGACCTAAACAAAAGATAGTTCATGACGCATTTGTTCATCAGTGAAACGGCGACAATAAATAAGCCAAATAAAGAGAATGAAATGAAAACCGCCTCCGAAAGCAAAATAATTGTCTTCGAGCATATATATGAGAAGGAGGGTACCAAGTCCATTGCTTCTGCGGAAAAGGAATTTGCCAAGCGTCGAGATCTCTTGTTAGATGCAGACTAGTAGACCATGTAAAGATGGCTTAAAAGAAGTAATTTTAAATTTCAGCCGTGGCTGAACACGCCTGGTCTGCATCGGATCAGGTGTGTCAGCCTGATCGGCTTTCAGGCGTCAGCCTAATAGGCTTCGGGGAAAGTATCATTTCAGTCGAAAAAAACGGGTATCTTCCGCGGCTACCTAGGGAGTCGATCAAAATATCGCAGAATCCTGTAGAAGACGGAATGGAAACGAATCATTATCCATTGTTACCCTTGGGATGTGATGTGATCATGAGATTGATTTCCTATCTTCAATACGTCTTAGTGTGGCAGATTCACTCTAAGAATCCCCTTTATTTGGCTTATTTATTATCGCTGTTTCACTGATGAACAAATACGTCATGGGCTATCTTTTGTCTAGGTCGACCATTCGACCTTATTGACACGGGTGCCCCTTCTGCGAGCAATATTCATTGGTTCCTCTGGTCCAGCTCTCGAAGTCACAGAAACGCTGAAGTCCCTCCAGCGCAATAAGTCTGTGGTTTCAATAAACAATCATTGACAAAAACTATAGCCAATGTTGAGTTTTTTATGTGTTTTGACGAAATTATTTTTATGCGTGCTTCTAATTCAGTAATTCTCGATAAATATTTTAGTGAAACTTGCATATCTAAAGAACCGTTAAATGTTTTCTGAACTATTTTTTCGATGCTGTTGTAGGTAATAACCCTTTTCATCATATTTTTCCGTTCAGATTTTTGATGACGAAGTCGTTACATTTTTACATGTTTACGTTCGAACTGTATTAGCCTATTAAGAATAGCGTGTAAAACTTTTTCTACAAGCAGACCTATAAGAGTCAATTGATATCAGATTGCTTTTGCCTTCTCCCTCGTACCCACACTTGCATTGCGATTACAAAAGGTCTCACCCCGTTTCTTTGCCCGTTGTAACGGGAAGGCCACCGACCGGACCCCCCACAGACAGCCGATAGAAGAAAAGGAATTTTGAGTAACCTTATTTATTTGATACAAATTTCAGCCGCTGCCAATGAATACCTCGATATTTTCTGCTAAAAATGTCCGCGATGTTCGTTTTTGGATAATCACGGTCCGGAGGGAAGTGTATTACCATCGACAACGTAAACGAAACATATGCAGCTTGAATAGAATTAGCTTACCTGACATAATCCCTGTGTGATAATGTGAGCTTACCCAATGACAAAGAGTATAGCTCTAGGCAACTTAAGTACACGTCTAAATTAATACGAAATCTCGCAGCTATTTTAACGTGCCCGTCAAGGCGGGAACTAACTATAAAAGACGATCATGAGAAAGAGTAAAATTAAGTAAACTTTCTATTTCCTCTCTATTTTCTGGGTACAGCCCAACCAGTTACAACTCTTCCGTGTCATTCGCAAGGAACAATTCTCAACTTGGTCTCTTCTATCATTTCTTCCAGACTGCACATCCCCTGAATCTAGCCGGTATCAGTATGAACTAGTTGAGGCTCAACCATTTCCCTCTTTTCCAGAATTGTACTGAGAATTGCACTTCCTGCCATACACTTAATCGATCGTTCCTTGGATACGCGTCTTTTTTTGCTGATTCGCCACTGACACATCCCTGACTTCATGTTCACTCTCCTTCCCGCTCCTTATCTTTCGCAAGCAATACCTCTCGAAAGGGTTACATTCACTGCGGAGCGCGATCAGAGACGCGCGTTGACTGCTTGTTTTGGGCGACATGCGTCTTCCAGTTACGCATAAATATTTTGTAAAGCAATTTTCGCTCTCCCTTCCAGGATCCGGGCGGAGCTTACGCGTTAATAGCACGCGGGAAACTCTAAGGCACGCGGATTATCCCCGGCGAGCAAGCTGCTTGCGGCTCATGGGAATCCTATTACCGGTCTCCACTAACGACGAAAGTTTAATTACCATTCATTATGTTCCTTCGTCTCCACGAGACGCGAGAATCTGGCGTGCTCTTTACGCCCAGAACGAGAGCATGTGCGTGAGAAATCAAGGCTTTATCTTGTTTTCCTTTGTACTTACGTACCAACGAACCGTTGAGCGGAAATATTATGCTTCTGACAAACCTTATGCCAGTATCGCCAGGAAAGACTTGAGTCGCCTCAATCTCAGTCTCTCTTGTGTACTGTGCTGACGCTTTAATCTTAATTTCAACCAATTTATATCTGAGCAACACTTCGAAAATTCTCTGTGATAGTATGGTCTCGATTTTGGAATGGATTTCATCATTTTCATTTCATCTTTAGCTTAAAACTCCTCATCTACTTGTCTCAGAATCGCGTTTTCTGCTTACAAGTTGTATTTTGAGCGGGAATAAGTGATTTTAAAAGCCTAAAAAGGCAGTGTAGAATGGAAGGCTTTTGTCTAAGAACACTGTGATAGAAGCGCTCCAAGTGGAATATCCACTCTCACTTCTCAAGTAGCGAACATTTAAGACGGGATTTGCGAGCTATAAATCTCATCTGAGGAGTAGTAAGAGCTGCCTGGAAGATTCTGGAGCCGTAAATTAATCTCAGGGCCTTATGTTCTGATGCGTCTTTTTTCATTGTATTTTAATCGTTTGTTTCTAAAGAAGTTGCTCTTCGACCATTTTCTTTTTATAAAAACATCAAAAGCAGTTACTTGTTCTGGTTTGTTTCCATTGAGGTGCTGAAGATGAATATTTGACATTGAAATTCTATGGTAATAAAATTATGATAACATGTCCTTCAGTTTTTTTTATTTAGCCTGCTGCTTTTCTATTTAGGTATATTATTAATATGTATAAAAAAATATATATACTAATCAGCCAATATTAATTATTCTTCCGCGCATTTTTCAACTTTTTTTAAATTACATAGTTTAATGAAACCTCTTCATTTATTTCACGCTGGGAATTTTGAAGAAATGCAATTGAAGCGATATTTCTTTAAAGTTGTTTTTTTGCAGCCTAATATTGCAAGTAAAATAATTTATTCTCCGATTTAACTACCAAAAGATATTCGTGCTTTCATTCTTTCATATTCTCTCCAACTGATTGATCGAATGAAATCAATGGAGGAGTCACATCAACATAGGCAGATTTCAAGGGTCTCATTTTTCTGCTCTCAAGGCAATGAGCGCTTGATTACGTGCTGGTATTATGCATTTAATTCATTATTCGTATAAATTTGAGTTAATTTGGTGCAAGATAGCAATATATGTTGAAGTAATCTGTAATGAAAATTAAATTTCCCCGCTCCAATTCGTCCAACTTAATTCAATCCTTCACCCAGTGAATGTATTAACTTTTATCGTGATAACACTGTAGATACGTTTTCCAGAGTGCCGATGGCAGTGGCATCCAATGAAGTTATTAAAGTGTGCGATCTGATGATGAAGCGTTTAATTGTAATACCTTTGAGTTTCTTGTCGTGTTACTCATTTTATGGATCCCAGACTATTCTCCCTCGACTGTTTTGAGACCGTTTTATTGCGTCACATTTGTTGCTGTCATTATAACTATGATGAATATTTTCCCAGGAGTTTAACCTTTTTCATCTCATAAATACTTTTACCTTCAATCGGAGTAATTTGTTCATGTTTTAAGGCATATTATTTCGCTAAATAGGTTCTTAATGCTATTTTTCATGATGTAGGTATTTGAGATACAAAGGGAGCTCTCATTTTATTAGCCCTTTTTCCTTAAAGTCTCGGGCCGAATTCGGTTTTTTGGATTGTGTACAGTCATTAGCAAATCCTTCAAGCTCCTCAAAAAAATATAATTGCTATAAATTGACGATGCATTCCCCTTGCAATAAACTTTTGATTTAATATTTGCAAAATAATGCGTTGTTAATATGAGAAAAATGCTATTCAACAAGAACAATATCTGTGTTATTGGCCGGTAATGTCGTGCTCTACTGGTCCAGTCAGCGTACGAAGTTAAAATGATGTTAGTCAAGTGAAGTTCCTTTCCTAAGTCTTATGAGCGTCAGCTTGAATATCCTTATTCTCTCTGCCACCTTAAATCTTATCCTCCACCGAAGAATATTACTGAAATGATTTGAATGGAGCAGAGTTTCTTCCTAGGAATTATGAACAGAAGTTCGGAATTTCCTGTTCCCCCTGACCCCGCTAACCGTATCTCTTTCATTGAGTTCCTCTGGGCGCCTTCCCTGCAGCCTCCAACAACCCGTTCTCCTTCTCTGGGACGGCGCCAAGTCGAGATCTGCAATTTCTGTGACCTCTCTTTTTCTCTCTCTCTACCCTCCTCCCTCCCCTCCCCCAGCCATCAAATTACCGCCCCGACTTCAACCAATCGATTGCGAAGTTCATTTCTGACCGAGTGAGGTCTTTGTCACTTCCATTCATTTCAAAAGAAAATATAAGGTCGCAATTTTGAAATGCATATGTATTCTATAATGTTTGAGAGTACGATAAAATAGATCGCCTGGAAAATAAGATGAAAAACGCAAATGGGCTCCTACTTAAATATCGGTTCAATATAAAGGCTCACTCTGAAGCTTAAAACATTTAATTTATTAGTATAAATATTGTTTTTTGCACAAATAATTTCCCGGCCACGGTTAGCCTAACGTTCATTAGTATCGGTGTTATTTTAGGAGTTGGTTTAGGATTAAATTGGGCTAGACAACACGATATAGCTAACATTGTAAGTTGGAGCTCCCATTTAGTATTACTAAGTAATACTAAAATGTAACATTATTGTACTCACGACGTATGTTAAACATGCAGAGTATTACTGTGTTTTCTCAAGTACTTGTACTTGATGTCACGCGTGATGAGGAGTAAAAAAACACTTCATGCCACGTATTGAATCACAGTTAGGGGCTGAATAACATTGCTGGTAAGAAAGCCGGTTGTTGACGCCATCTTTTTGATGACTATTTTACTCTTCTGGACTGAAAACAAAATCTTTCCTTTGACTTAATGACTCATTTTTCCGTCAAGTTATATCGCTGCTTTCCCCTAGCCCATGAAAATCAGTTTTCCCAGAATTGGAAATTTCATCATGAAGTGAATTACCTTGCTTTCATCAGGGATGAAGCTTTTTGCACCCACCTTTTGTCCTTATTTAATTATTTTAAGTTTTCCTTTTGATTATCCTTCCCTGGCATATCTTCCCCAGCCTCATTCTTGAAAGTCAAGCTTCCCTTTATGTTTCTCCAATTCGCCTAGGGCTTGCCTCTTTGCCGAAGAGGCTGCAATTCGCCAAGACGCAAGGCGAAGATTTTTATCAGGTTTTTACGAAGCAACATGGGTTTTCATCCCAAAAATGTGGCATTAATGAAACTGGTAAGTCAGTTTTGGAAGTCTGTTGCATAATGATCGTTGCATAGAATATACTAACATTGTTGAACCAGTTGGTTTTCTGCATCGTTGGTCTGTAGAACTCTGTAGGGTTTTTCATGTTTCATAACTTCGATCTGAAGACGCCAGTTTGAAAACCAGCTAAGCGGTTGTTACCCGAAGTAACGCACGCTGCGAAAATCAGAAGAGCCATACATTAGTGAACCTGATTTGATGATTGCTGAACGTAGATTTTCGTAGCGTGGAGAATTTCCTATTAAAGAGACAACTGGAGAAAACAGACTGTTCTGTTCACGAAAGAGACAAATGGAGGAATTGATTTGATGATTACTGGATTTATTAAACAGAGTGTTTATAGAAAGGATGGAGAAGATAATAAATTACGATGATGTTTTGAAAGACGTGATTGAGAGAAGAATGTTGGGTAAGCGGGGAAGAGGGAGGAGAAGAACGATTTAGCTAGGATAAAATGATAGGAGGTATGAGGAGCTGCAGAGGGTCATCGTGAGAAATGATGCGGTTAGTGAAATATTAAATAACCATTAGACATACGTTTACAGGTAGAAAGCTAATAATAGCCTATAGAAAAGTACGAATTTGTTCACATACGCAGTTCAGCTCGTGTTTTCATCATATTTATAAAATATTATCAATTCTATGTAAGTATTTTAAAGCGATACTTCTGTTGCTCAATAGTGCTACGTGCCACTGCTATGCGGGCGATGGTTGCCTAAGTGAATTACGGTCAGTGCCCCACGAAAGTGAAAATTAGTGGTATTAGGCATGCAAGAGCGGAGCCTTGGGGAAATGACGACATCGATAAACAGCGCCTCAGACTAGATACGCTTTCTCCCCGATGCCTCCTTCTTCCTCGGGAGCGTGAGGGGTTAAAAGGGTTACCGATTGCGGAGGAAGGGTGTTGTTTGCCCTCGCGGAGCGGTCCCCTCGGGAGCCGCACCCGGCGCGTCTTCGATTGACTCAAGCGCGCATTCCCGAACGGCATCCATTGGGTGTGGCGTCCGCCTCACCCTCAGCTCCGTGGACCGCATGATTTTATCAAAGGATTAGTAATTGCGCGCCGTCAGTCGCGACCGAATTAATTCCCCCAGGAGTAAAGTAAAAGCCGCTCGCAGTTTGTTCTTTCCGTCTTGATTATTCGTCTCTCGCGGTTCGAGCGATAATTCTCTCCCGACTGGAGTGTCGCTAAATGAAGCGCCATAAATTCGCAGTTATGTGCGACGAACTGTATATCGTGCGAGTTCTGGATGCCATCCAAGGAGATATTGCGGACGCTCTTATCCATTTAATTTCCTTGTGGAATAACTCCTGCCCCTTGTGCCTTTTATGATGAGTGTAAGCGCAAGGTGATACTTGAGTCTCAGTTCTTGAATTACAACCCACAATAGTGCATTATGCTCCATTTCACCAGAGTTATGAGAGATAGCCCATGTAACTCTTTTACGATAGGCCTATAAATCCTTTTGATAGTATCGCTGAGATAAATAAGCAAGAGAAGATTTACATGAATGTAACAACTTTGAGAAGTTGAACTCTTTTCTTCTACACATATGACTTCAACTGGAACATTCTAGATAAGATCGTTTAATCATCTCGAATTTTCCTTAAGCTGGAGTTGAAACGGAATAAGAATTAAAAGGCTGCTGTAAAAAGGTTAAATAACATTTGTAATCCCCGATATTCTATGCACGTTTGATTATGAAAAGTTGTAATTGTGTAGAAAAGCTATCGATATGAAAGATTGAAACTACCAACGCCTCCTTTTCCTCTTAATTTGCCATATAGGACTAATAATTTCGAGATCGAGGGCTATTTTTTCGGCTGATTTCCTTAAATCCCATGGAACATATCACATAAAAACTGAAATCCCTCCCCTGCTCGATAATAGTTGCTATGATTATCTCTTAAACTTTCGTTTGAAATTAAACCTTCAATCCACGAATCTGACCTCAGAGTGAATAACTTAGCACCCAAAAGTTTTATACTATCAGAAATGGGATGATTAAATTTTGGCAATTTTGAAACTGGATATTACCTTTTCAGGATATATTGATAGCATATTTTTCGCTTCATTTGTTAATTCACAATATGGGGGAAATGCGAAAGCCATATTCGCAGACATTTCACGTGAACTTTAAATAAAAAGTATGTTAAATGCGTTAGGTTTTATTTTCTTGGCCTGAAAAATTAATAAATACATGCACCTATTTTGAGATATTCTCAAGGTCACGTTGTAAGCGCACCACTCTCTTTGCTTTTCCTCCGGGTTGTTACTGTTTTGCGCCTCAAGCAAGCGATAACGCCCGTTTGTTAGAAGTTAATTATCGAATGTGAACTTTATTCTGTCAAACTTACTTCAAAGTTATCGATTCATTGATTTTTGGGCTCAATAAGTTTCAAGAAAAATATTTTCGTTTATTGAAGTACATTGACTTTAAAACTTCCTAAGTAACCTTCTAAAAGTTTTGTGGTTTTCTCAAACATTTTTCTCTCTCTCTGTATGTTCATTTCAGTCTTAGCATGTGGAAAAGAAAGATATTCTTTCCGCGGAAGGTAGGCATGCTTATATTTTGATTTTTATATCCTTATACTTTTTATTCAGAGCATATACGTAGCTTCAACAAATCCTATCTGATTGTTGCAAAACGTTTAGAGTTAAATACTATAATATCATGATTAAGGCCCTCACAAATTTTATTTGTAATACGATTAAATTGTCCTATCATCCGAAATCTTTGAACGCCGAGTCGGGCAATGTCCCGGGGGTCCCGGGTCATCCCCCCTCCCTCCTCATCACCCTAAATGGCATTTTCGTACGCTCTGTGTACTTTGTCCCTACTGAGAAAAAATGATCAACTCAATTCTTCGTTTGCTGGATCGACGAATGGCTCTTCACCTCGGGAATGTAGACATGAGTCTTATGAAAATTAATTTTCCAAGTGATTACTTACCCGTGAATATAAAAACATGTAGATTCTGCTACGACTTTTTATTATGTTCAGGGTGCATCTCACCCACAAAGAGTGCATCTACCCTGTGACTGGGCTAACTAGTAGAATGGCAAGCTAGAAGGTCTTTCCTCAGGGTCTACCTCCACTCCATGCAAGCTCTTTTTTTTGTTTTCACGCCTCCAAAAAGGGCCGATTATGATTGGTACTCCTTGAATTCCTTAGAGCCCAGTAGCTCCAGATGTTGGGTGGTCACCCGTGCACGCGTGGAGCAATCATCAGACGGAATAAACAATTTCCGGGTCTCACCGCTTGGAGGCCGACGGTCCGGATTCGTACCCCATATCATCTCGTTTAACATTCATATCTATATTATTTATTATCATTATTATTACTTGGGCTTTAGTCCAAGGATTCGTTTACTATAGCTCTCAATTATATGCTGATCCATGCCATATACTTTATGTCCTACGTAACATACAACACTAGTTTTTTTCCCCAGTTACTTCTTGACTCATCCTTGTTGTATTGCTTTTTGGGTTTTCCTTGTGCCACTTCTACGTCAATTTTATTCTCAATTATGCTTTCCACATGTTAATTCTGCCTCAGAATGTGCCCAAGTCACCGTGTACTTCTTTGGCGTACGGTTCTCCATAGTGTCTTTTCTTCTTCTACTATTCTCTAAATCTCGTTTCTCACTTTGTCCGTCCATCTGATCTTTAGTATTCTACTCCAACATCAGGTTTCGTAGACATCTTTTGTAATCAGCAAATGGTCCATGCTTAATTTTTTGTTTTTAGTTAATATGTGTCTCTATGCTTCTTCTTCCTTCATACGTTGAGTGGCGACCTGGTCCTTGCTGAACTGGTAGATCCTTCTTTTTTTATTGCAGTCCATTCTACATTTTCGCATTTTTTGGATCATCCAATTCCAATCGAGGTTGTCGAATGCCTTCTCCGAATCCCCGATCTTGCACTTGACACCCTAACATGCTGTACCATTCCCAGTACACTCCACCCAGAGATCCTATTAGGGTATTATTTAACCTCCGGAGTCTAGGAACGTCCGCGGAACTAACTTATTATAAGTGAAGTAAACTGTGAAAAATATAAGAGTAGAATACCTCGAATATAATCCTTTGCCGGTTTAATTGCACTAGCTTTAGTCCCTACGTAGTCCTCCTTCGAGAACAAGGAATCACGGGTGTCCTAGTTTTGCCCCGATAGTGTGCAACTGGGGCTTTTACTGCTTTTAGAATGAAACATCCGGAGCATTCGAAGCTGACAATTCTTGCTTTCATGTCTCCGTTACTTCTGACCAAGAATTTTAATATATATATATTGCCAGAAATTGTTATATTTTTGGGTCATAGACTATCACAGTCTCGGCCGGGGGTCCAAGTCTCGTACCATTATGTCGTTGCATGGACGAAACTGGTGCCGTTCGGTCCATTGAAAGGTGTTTGGATGATAGAACCTCGGATTGAAGCAGGATATTTTCTGAGAAAAAACTGGCCGAAAGTCAAGGGAATCACGTTTCCTCGTGTCCTATACGCTCAGAGGGCTGTGTATCATGTAAACTCCTTAATCGGCAGCTTCCGTCGGGCTGTATGCAAAGCCTCCACTTGAAGAAGCGGGCTCAAGAGACGGAGAGCTGCCCTCAGCGGGGGTGGATGAGGGAGGGTTTTCATAAACAACCCTCTCGCAGTCGGCAGCGGCGTATTCGCCTCCGGGTGGGCGAGGGTTTTCCCCGGAGGAGGCGCGAGAAAGGCAAGGGGCGATGATGGCTTGTGGAAAATCCGGGTGGAGGGGATCTTCCGGAGGGAAAGAAGGGGATGAAGTGTGAGCGAAGGAGATATATGCGTGCGAGGGAAGGGAGAGAATAGGAATAAGGCGAATAATATGCGAAGGGGTGTGAGGTAACGCGGCAAGGCCCTCTCTTTTTTGTCGCTGCGGCAACGCCAATGCGTTAATTTGGATTAAACGGCTCACGAGATCTCACGATGGATGGAGCCACTGGGCTTACCCCGGAGTTGCGTGGGCGCGTGTTTCAGGAGTTGGCGGAGGGTGGGAAAGGGAAGTTGGTTTGGGGGATGGGAATCCGGATGCGCTTGCGAGATGGAAGCCATTGGGGGAGGGGTGATGGATGGAGAGGGGAGGGTCTGGGAGGTCGGTTCCGGAAAGAAGAAGAAGAGATCCCGCTGAGTGGAAGTTAAGGAGGGGTCCCTGCGTCCATTTCAGCATTTTAGATCAGGGTACTTCCCGCACGGCAGCACTAGGGTCGGGATGTGGGCCGTCAAACTTGTTTAACCCTTCTGCCTATTTGGTAGAGGGCGCTTATTTGCGGGAAATTTTACGGATGGTGCCTTCGCAACTTTTTGGCCCTGGTCAAGAAACCTAACTTGAGCGATTACTCTTAATTGTCTTTTAATTTAGGTTATTGCCCTAATTAAGACCCTAATGAATTTCCCTAGAAATGAAAGTTGCCGCTTTCTTTATTCTAAGTGTTTTGATAAATGAGAGAGGGAAATCAAGTAATATTTGTCAATACACACCATTTATCAGGTACACCCCGACTAATTTCAACACTTTTGTGTCATTCCCAAGGGGTAATACAAAACTTTTCAGTGAGGAGATCATATTTATAGCTTATTGGACCGGGGGGGAAGGGTTTTTTGTGTGGGAATATGCGGGGAATATAGGGGAGAGAAGGATATAACTAAGGTAAGGAAGCTAATTTCAGTTAAGGAAGCTAAGGTTGAAGCATCGTGCAAACGGACAGCTTACTCGAACCTTATGCGGGAAGAGGGACAGGAATTAGGTGGAAAGGATTGAAAATTGCCATGGGGAAAAGGTTTTCTGGTTTGGGAATCGAACTGCGGATCTTTGAATTGACGGTTCAATTCGCAGATCCCTACGCTACCTAGGATTCCCACGCTACTCAGAGTGGGAATCTACATCTACACAATACCCTGCAAGCTACCATAAAAGTCTGTGATGGGTGAATTCCCACCAAATATGTATTACATATCATGCATAAAAAGGATTTGTAATTATATTAAGTCCTAACTTCAGGGTAGCGTAGTGGTCTACGCATTTTCCCGTCAATCCAAAGGTCCGTCGATTCCCGAGCCAGGAAACCTTTCTCCTCTGGCAGTTTTAGCACATTTACGAGCTCTGTATAGCGGGACATGAAATCTTATAGGCAGAGGGAGAACTGTGCAATGCTACCAAGTTGTTAAACAAACTCTTTCGAAAATTTTAGACCAGCATTCATTCGGGTTGCATCCACTCAGGTGAAGGCGTACTCAAGCTCTCCTCTGGCTTCCTCATCCTTCACCAGAGGAATCCAGCGGGATATCTGGCGAAACTCTTGTGATGAAATAACAACGTACGCCGGACGCAACACGAAAGAAAGCTGGTCTCAACAGTTCAACGTCGCGGAAACAGGAGATTGAAGATACTTACAAAATAGCTTGGCATATGACACGAAAGTATTTAAACCGGTCGGAATGTACCGAATAAATGTTGTAAAAATTTACAGGGTCTACTTCATTTCACAATCCAATATGCACTTCCACAAAGTAAGCTCACGAGCCATTGATGATAATGAGAAATGAGGCTGTGACTCGCTCACTCCAAGCAATGTCGGGGGCGTGGGAGGGCCACGTGCGAATGTTAACGAAAGACTGTGGAGAGGGAAACTCGATTCTCAGGAGAGGGAATTTGTGCTTGGAGCAACGCCTTAGTGCGATGAAAGTGAAGCAGGAGTGGAGCAATCGGAGAGGGGATGAGAAATGACTGAGGACACCAAGAAGAGCCATGCATGATCAAAAGCAAAAAGTGCAATAGAGAGTAACTATTAGTGATGGAAAAGTGGTGAATGAAGTGCAGTGAAAAGTAAAACCTCCTGCGTATAAAAATGGGGCCTATAGTTGGAGAGAAAAGAGTAAAGAAAGATAGAGTTAACTTCAAAGTATAATATGACCATACTCGAATCCTCTGATAAACACATAATTTGGCCAAAGTTATTTCCTTCCGACAGCATCAATGCCATACCGCCGTAGTGAATTCCATGCTTTAAAGGAGAAAGTCAATGCACTAGTCGTATCTCTTCAATATGAAGGTAGAAACTTACACAACTTTATACTTTATATGTGAGAGGGCAGGAGTCTGCAGTGTATAGCTTTGAAAACAAAAAAGAGATTCAGTTGATGAGGAGTCAAGTTAGGGAGGAGACTGAGGATCAAATAATTTTTCTTTCATAACTTTCCTCGTAATACCTTCCTTCCCCTCTCTTGTCCATCGTTTATGCAAAAGACTGGTCACACATCGTGTCTTCTTCTTGCCCTTAAGCGTTGCACCGAGTGAGGAGATGAATAAATAGTGTAAAAATTACTGAGTTCATTTCCTCATTACTAAGAGCTCCAAATCTTTGAGGGGATATTTTATGCACGGTATATCCATTACTAAAGATGTTAACGAGATATCTAATGAAAAAGAAACGGCATTCAGTGTAGGTGCAAAAGTTAAATGTTAATCTTGGGGAGACGAAATCCTGAAAATTTGGGAGAGTGTTACCGTTTGATAACAGGGGAACCCGCAACTCAGGAAGGTAAAAGGATATAAACGTATAGCTTTTTTATTATACTCTATATAACCCACATGCTGCCAGGGAAGGAATCTACTTATAATCGGAAATATAAGTATGGAAGCAAGGAAGTATTTCGTTGGACCGTACCTCTGGAGGACCGTACCTCCATAGGTGTGAGTCTCGGATAGTAACAGCCACAGGATAGACACGAGTGAAAGCATTTGAAATGTAGTTTTGCTAAATATCATGAAAGTAAAAAATGGATACACTGAGAAACTAACGGAGAAGTTCCAAGAAAAGTTGAAGAAAAAAAAGTTGATGGAATTTTGAAAAGAATGCCGGTCATGTATCTTGAGATTTAATGATCTTATGAAAAATTTTCAAGGTAAAAATATTATGGGAAGAATGAAAAAGGATGGCCTCGTACGCGATGATGGCATAACAAAGGCTAATGTAAAATATATGGATTTGGTAACAGTGGAGGATAGACGAATAAATCTTAGGAGCCAAACCAATCTTAGGAGAGATGGCTATTGATGATAAGATTCGTTATGCTCAAAATGATCTATTGGAGAGCGACATTACAGAAGTTGTTTCGAAAAACATTCATCATCTTCGGACATCGATCCTCGATTTGACTCTTAACTCCACTCTCGATTTTTTCATCAACCGTCCTCTTTTAATTGTCACCTAAGTATTTTTGTCTCCACCCTCCACTCCTTGTCTCACCCGTAGCCTCCCTCTGCCATTCAACCCATTTACCTCGACCCTCACTGAGACCATAATTCCCACCGATTATGTCCAACACTCCTCCTGTGTATGAATGCGCTTAATTATTTCTAGACCTCTGGAGGTCAAGTCATCACTTGTTATATGTTCGTCGTACTCGGTGGCTCTGAGCTCTGTAATGAGAAAAAATACATAAATGGGAGACTAAAACTCAGTTAAAAATTCAATGTCGTTTCCCTCGCTTTATCTTCTATAGAACCAATTGGCGAACACCCTTTTCTATGAAAAATTGGTTGAAATGAAAATTATGTATCATCAGAAATGGGCATGAGGCTAAAATTCTTATTGTTATCTGATGGGAAACTTGGCACTTAGAATAACTTTACCTATTTAATTTTTGGTAAAAAGATAAATCAGCGCGAACTGCTTCTTATTTTTTTGCTTTTTATACTAAAACAGTCAGAAGTTCCGGATGTTAAACTAATCATTTGAACAAAGTTAACCGATTCAGGCTTTACTAAGGGGAATTTCTCCATCATGGAAGGAAAAGAAAAACTATGTGAATTGCACAAATTTAATACTTAAAACGGCTTAGGTTTCGATGCATGGAATCATCATAAGGTCTAAAGATGATACCATTTGCCGAATCCTAGGTTTTTTTTAAGCATTAAATTTATGGAATTTACATAGTTTGTTTTCTTTTCCTTCCATCATCATTTGAAATTTTTGCACACAGCCTCTTCTCCTCTGTGACCCATTTGCTATTGTACCAATAAAAACATATTCAGAAGTGTTCGCTGGGATATTTATGGCTTGGACATGAATTCTGCCGAATAATGCTGTTTGAAAATAAATGGGCAGCGTGAACAAGAATTCGTAAAAGACGTACTTTTTCCTGCATATCGTTGCTTTATCATATTCTGGTGCGGTTCGTCACGTGATGGGACTAAAGAGTTTATAGCAAAAGTCATGTAAGCCATAGAATTTATTGTCGGGTGTACATAATTCAGAGGTTAACCATTTTTCGGCTGCTATAAACAATCTTGGTATAAACACCTCCTACGCCCTTGAAATTCAAAATGGGGTTAGGCTCGGCTCATGATGCCTGTTTCGTGAAACCTGCTCGCATTAATATAATTTTCTTTCAAATCACGCATTGGCCGCTCATCCACAGATACCGGAAACGAAACGTAATGGCTCGTTGCTATGAACTAAATGGCATTACTTAATTTATGATGCCTCATCATTAGCATCAAAATCTTTTGATCATTTAGTCGCAATGAATCGGGAGTGGATAATGTTTTACAGCCCAATACTAGGCACCCTAATTTCTCCTCTCGCCTGTTTGTATAATGTAACTTTTGTATGCAGGAACAGTAAAGAGATGTCGATTTTAAAAGGCAGTTACATCATTTTTTAGCGCTTTTGGTACTATGGAGAACACTCCTTTCGTGTCATTTACGTCAATCATAGTTTTCTTTTTCCAAAGGTTAGACGAAATTACAATCTGAGAATTGATGCAACTTGGTAAAAAAAATTGCTATTAGACGAGTTTTGCAAAGAATTGAAAGAAATTTTCTTTCTTGGAAATAAAAAGGTTAAAATCTAAATCCACCAATAACCAGGAGTTATTGTAGAAAACTGGATACAAGGCAAAAATATATATTTCTATAAAAATGGCGCGGAATTCGGCTACTCTGCTAAGCTGGTAAAAATAACTGCTAAACTGTTAAATGAAACCTCCTCAAAATGCTCACCGGCTCATTACTTCTATCGGAAATATTTATTTTTATTTTTCTGTTTTTAAAGTTTTTATTCCGTATGCGTGAATATAGGGACTCTTGGATATTGAGGGTGCTTTTAGAATGACACATGGGCAGTTCTAGTATTTTGAGACCATTTGGAGCAGGCACGACGTTATTTCCGGATTTTTTTGTGAAATTCGAGTTAAAATCAATGTCCAGGGAGTGGAAGTAGAGCCGTAAACCTGGTCTGGATAAATCTGTGCAATATACGTACATGCTTCAATAGAGTAAACATGCTAATTACTTTCCGTCTCTTGCCTTTAGGCCACGTAAAACACTACTTTCGACTTTGGGCATTTGATTGATCGATTGCGTCGAGATTTCGGAATAAAACAGGGAGCCAGCCATTACGAATAAGAGGTTGGAATGAACACGGGTCGCGACCGATGTTTCATGAAAAGCTTTTGCGTGGTAATTGAAAGCCGTTCTTTCTTCGGTCCCCCGAGATTGCTGGATCCTGGGAACTCATTTCATAGTTTGGACGAGAGAGCTGGAGTCAATTAGTCCCATGTTATTAAGCATCCTCACCCATGAGCCTCCAGGTTTTCCGACATTGGCGAAAGAGTTGCAGCCCCTGTCTCATTTGTCTCCGCCAACGATGAAAAAACTGCAATTAATCTCCCCTTTCGACGCAGCACTACCAAATTATCCTCATCGCCGTTTCATTACAGTAATGATTTTTCTACTCCATTGAAAGTATGAAATAAATCAGACAATCATGTGTATAGCGTCAGAGAAAATGAAGCGCAGTTGAGGCAATAAAATTCAACAGCGATCCATACGGTCTTTGGGAGCAACTTTATTTGTTTCCACGGTTTGTTGTGCAGTGGATTTTCAACTTCGGCGTTTCAATTCGACGCAATATGCCGTCTACCCCTACGATCGGATATTAAGGCGTTGTCAGAAGCAACGGAAGGTAACCAATGCTTATGCTTCGACGTTAGTCATATTCTTTTGATAGGCTTCAGAAACGACGCACAGTGGGCTAAAATTAAAAAACGGCCAAAATTTAAAGTTTTATTTTTTTAGCTCGGACTTTGAAACTTCGTATGGTAAATCTCCATTTAAAGGTGCATTTTATGTCATATTATATGCCATTTATCCTAAGTCTCACACATTAGCAATTTATATGGGTTTTAAGTTCATCAATTTTTGCAAAAACTGCCTCCTTCAATTTACCCTGAAAATTCAGAAAATCATGCTAATGCCTGGTAGATATGAATTCGGAGTAAAAATAATTCCATGATATAGATCAATTTTTTCCCTTTTATTGCGTGTAAATTACATGATTCGACTTTAACACCATAGATATGGAAGAAATGGCCATATTTTCAGTCAATATTTTGCATTCATGCAAGAAAATAGTTGAAAGCTACATTGAGCTACAAATTAACGAGATTCTACAAAGCCTCGGCATTTCTGTACCATTTATTATAAGTTCAACCATTAACGGATTCTCACTTTCTGCTATTAATTTAAGTATCTTTCTGCCCTATAAATAAGAAATAACAAATATAAAGTAGACATTATTGATAACGATATTCATCCACATGATTCGTAAACCCTGTATCTAAATACCGATTTAAAATACCTTGCTATAACTGTAAGCTTGCTTTATGATCCAGATAACAACCATATTGTCATGGACTACACTAACGATTACACTATTTAAGACTTATTCATCGACTTCACGTACGATAGGAAAATCCTTCTGCTTCAAACTTGCATCATGCCGGACAGATACAAATCTTGGATAAATATTTCTTTATGTGCCCAAGTCAATGCAATTTAGATAATTGCTGAAATATCGTAGGAAAATGTATTGAAGGTAACAGCAATGTTTGCATGCAATCTCAGCACTTTCATGGCCCTGCTAATATTATAAACGCCCAACAGTTTGCCGAAGACAATACCTTTCACATTCGAGCGATGTGTAGAATCAAGAAGATTTGGAAATTTTAAAGAATTTTTCCACAACTGTGCACTAGCACTATTTCCTTTCTTTAGATGCTAACATAACTTGGATAAAAATGTCCGTTAGGTTCCTTAGGAGAAATTCAACATCAGCTAAATTATTTCATTGCTGTTTTGATAATAACCTTTTTCATCCTCCCTACGATGACTGGGGGAAAATTTCGCTTCTGACGCCAGAGTTCAGGCTAAGATGGAATGGATGTCTCTGCTCCTGCGTCAGGGACGCAAATGTAATATGATCTCTGCATTTTTCCGGGATTTCTTCCACTTTCGTAGTTTTGTGCGATTACAGTTTCGATGGCTACCCCGCCAGCGAAACTGTTGTGACGAAAAACAACGCACGCGGAAGAAATTTCGGAAAAAATCATAAATCATCCTTCCAGCTCCGCGGAAACCTTTGAACAAAATATAATTTCGTGGTATCGGTCAAGCTTGGGCAAATCTTCATTCAATGAAAATAAGAGACTGAATTTAGTCGCAGCTAAGTATAAGAATTTTATAGTAATGATATAAATTTTTAAGCTCTTTCTGACTGAAAATGGATTTAAAAAAGCACAATTTGACCATTTTCCCTTGGTTCACTCCCCTATGGTGGGATTCTGTTTAAGAAAACAGCGATTGTTTTGTCACAGCAGAGATTCTTGGAGTGAAAACAAAGAGGGCAATATGAAGGCTTTTCGTCAGTTGGTTAAAAGTTTCGCGGTCCATGGATGTCCAGCGATGTTCTTTTGGGTTAATTCCCGCTTCAAGTGTTAAAAGGCCAACGTTTCGTCCCCGTTGCTGGAGACCTCCTCAGAGCTAATGGTATGCCTTTATTGCGCATGGTATATATGGGGCCTTCTGGGAGTCTCTTTCTTTTCTGGAGAGTACTGGTAGCCAGGGTGAGCTCATCTTTTGTCCCTCGTCTCTGTTGAAATTGTTAGCTTGCTTCTTTATCTCCAACGCCTCCCTAAATAATCGGGTTTTAAAATTCTTCTCCTTGGCTAGGATTTTTGCGTTAAGTCATGTAGACGTCGTGGCCTAGGGCAGCGTGTTCTGCAACTGCTGATTTTTCAAATGTCCAGTCGGCTGGATAGCGGCGCTGTGCTCCTTTATCCTCGTCCGGATGGTTCTTCCCGTTTCTCCCACGTACACCTTCTCACAGGTCCGGCAGTTTAATTGGTACACTCCCGTCTCCGTCTCCATTTTTTCTTTATCCTTGACACTTCATATTACATCTCGTATTCGCTTCCGTGGTTTGAATACTGTTCCGATGTCATACTTCCGTAATATCCTCAATAATTTGTCGGTGATTCCCTTGATGCATGGTAGGTATACTTTCTTCTTGTCGTTGACGGTCGTAGTGCTCTCCAGAAAAGAAAAAGACACCCAGAAGGCCCCACACTTACCCTCACCCCCTTCCCTCCCTCCACCCCCCGTGATGATATATATATATATCCCATGCGCAATAAAGGCATATCATTAGCCTTGAGGAGGTATCCAGCAACGGGGACGAAACGTTGGCCTTTTAACACTTGAAGCGGTAATTAACCATAAAAGAACTTTGCTGGGCTATTAAGGCTTTACATAATTTATGGACGATGTGCTCATTACGATCCATATTTCTGAAATGAGAGATCGAAATACATACATTTATTTCATTATGAAATGAAATGAATACAAAGGTTTACGTTCACAAAGTATTCATTAAACTACTTACCGCCAAACACATTCAGTGAGAAAATGCCCGAAATGAAAATATCATGTCGCGGAATTGAGCGTTCTAAAACATTGGTAAAAACAAATCACCTGGTCCCGATCAAACTCCTTCCACAGTATATAAAACATTATCTATCTAGAAATAATATTCAATAAAACACTAAAGAACCACACAGTACCCTAGGATTGGAAAGTAGCTAATATTACACCTATTTTTGAAAGCGGTGGTAGGGAAGAACGTAGTAACTACAGACCCATTTCACTCACGTCAATCTCTTGTAAGATATTTGAGCACATTGTAGTCAGTTCGATCGTGGGGCATTTGGATAGTCAGGGATTGGTCATAAACAGCCAACATGGGTTCCGGAAAGGTAGATCTTGCAAGACACAATTAGCTTTGCTCGTACACGATATTTTAGTGTATGGCGAAAACAGTACTGCTTAGGTGGGCGAGAGCAGAGGGTTGTCATAGATGGTATCATGTCGGACACAAAGTCACATCGGAAGTTCCCCAGGGTAGCGTAGTAGGTCCGCTTCTATTTCTTTTATACATAAACGATTTGGGTACTGTAGTTAGTAATTTTTTTTGCAAACGATGAGGTAGTGGCAGGAGGTTAAAACTTAACCTTAAAAATTGTGTAGCTATCAATTTTTGGAGGAGGAATAATTCGATAGAGCGATCCTATAAAATTAGTAACACGAAGATCAAAAGCGTTGAAACCATAAGGTATTTAGGTGTAACAATCACTATAGATTTATAGTGGGGAAGACACATCCGGGAAATATGCGCCAGAGCGAAGAGAAAGCTAGGATTTATGTAAAGAGTACTTGGAAAATGTGATGAGAAGACAAAAGAGCGATGATACTTTTTACTAGTTAGGCCCCACCTTGAGTATGTAGCAAGTGTATGGGATCCTAATGAATTAGGTTTGATCTGAGAACTAGACAGTGCGCAGCGGAGAGCAGCTAGGTTCGTTAAAAGGTGTTTCGATAGGTTGAGTAGTGTATCAGAATTAATACAAGAATTAGGGTGGGAATCATTATTAGAGCGTAGGTTAAAGTACAGATTAAATCTATTACGAGAAGTTTCAATCGGATAGCTTTAAGCGTACTATAAGATAACATACACTGTAAAAAGTAGATCTGATTTTAAGGTACAAAAGCGATCTGAATTTCAGATGCAACAATTTTAAGACAGGGTATGTTGAATTTCAGCAGTAATATCTTTTCTAAAAATAAGGCAGGTGAACGACTGAAAATCAGACCATCGAGAATCCTGCTCCCTCTGCTTCCTGCTTAACTGCTCCTGTACCAACCATCCATGTTCCTGCCTCTTCCGTACCTTAAATCCGTGTTCCTGCCTTACAACCAGACAGCGCTTAAATTCAGATCGCACTGAAAATCAGATCAACTTTTTACAGTGTAGTAGGCAGCAGAGCTAAGGTAAGTGAATAGGTAAGGGAAATATTTTAGAGTAGTCTTTAGTGCATGATGCATGTATTAATGCCTCAAATACTATAGATACCTACAATCTGGTTGCATGAGACCCTATCGTTTCTTGTTTGCATGTCTATAGTGCATGTTTAGTGATCTTCACCCCCTGCCACACATTTTCACGGTGGCTTGCAGGGTATCGTGTAGATGTAGGTGTACCTCCAGGTGCAACAGATAAACAACGCCCATAGTGATACAGTGCCGTGATGTCATTCGATGGCGTCTTGTTTTTAAACTGCTGAAAACGTACAGTTTTTAAAGAGTAATATCTTTGTAACACAGCTCCATTCTCCAGCGAAATGTTTAAAAAACACAATTTAGCTTATGAACATCTCATTCAATGAGCTGTAAAAAATTGTGCATTTTGTGGAAGGAAGGATCGAAGGTTCCTTTGCAGAGACGCGGCGAGGATCATTTATGAACCCAGGCGAGACATTGACTTATCCGGACGGTGTGCGGTAGGATTGGGAAAAGGATACATAGAAGTCATAGATGATATTAGTTAAGAACTAGGGGAATCGAGAAGATTTCCGCAGGTACAGCAAAAACTGTAATGGACTGCTTTGGGAAGTAAACTGAGAGTTTTATATTGAGATATTTGTTGTACTACATTTTTATGCGAAAATAACCTTTGAAGTGTGGCTTATAAATGCAGCCGTACGAAAATTAAATTCCGTTCAAGACCCAATAGGATGTATTCATGCAGCAATTTGCATGCGCGCAAAGGGATATGTGCGTTTTGCTCTCGCCGAAGTTAATTGCCCACGGCAATAATGGCAGAGTCGTTTAAGCGCAGAACCGATAAGTAGTAATTGCTTCCTTTGTCCGTTGCTGTGTCCGCTAGTCTGAGCATCTGTCCAGCCGAGAACCTCTCGGTCATAGGGGTCGAAAGGAATGCATATTCATGGAGCAGATCACATCCCTTCGGAAGGTTGTCAGATATCTGCGTGACCGACTCCGCCTTTCTCTGCGGTCCAAATTCCGGCTCGCGCTTCGCTGCGTCCGTCAGTTTAAAGACAGGAGCCCTCAAAACAAGGGCGTGGGTTTGCCGCACCAAAGTAATCATGTCCATTGAACCTTTACCCGTTCTGAAAAAATGGAAAAAAGGCACATTTTTTTCTTTTTTTTTCAAGGGTGAGCATATTCACTTTGTGATACTGCCTTAATGCCGGTCACTCGTTGATAATCTGCATTCAGCTTTTGCAGCAATATTTTTACTTGCCATTAACAATAAATTAAGTACTAATTTCCGGTAACAAACTTTCCGAAAACTTAACTTCCCTTGAGACAAAAATAAAGTGAAGGTCTTTACATCTAAAAATAGTAATTTACAACGTTCGAATCTCTTTTATCTTTTGAGATACTAGCTTTAGAATTAATCAGAATATTCTTGATTCGGATGGTTACTGTAATTTCCGCTTTTATTAACATGTCTAACCATCATTCTTTTACTAGAGCGTTGCATTTCTCTTCAATTATTCTTTGATAACGGTATTACACTTTCTTTTGTGACATTAAGAAAAACTTGCATAAAAAATTGATAAATTTAAGCTATAGGAAATTTATTAATATGCTTTTAGATTCTTACATCAGATGTTTATTTTTTCCCACTGCCTAGATAAACCGATCTCCGTACGATAGGCGTGGACTGCGAATACCTATTAACTCAGGTCTAATTTCTCTGAGCAGTATTGCAACCTCATACTCGATTCCGCTTAGAATTGAACTTCAAAATCGAATCAACAAGGTCTGATCATAACACACAGTGAGGTTTATTCAGCCCGGGGCATGGTTTTACAGTGTGATATGCTCACCAAAGAAATCACAGAGTCAGTCTATTTGCGTTTCTCATGTGCTATAAACAGCAGTAGTAAGTACTTATAACCCTAATTTACATTACACTGTGTGTTGTCCAACATAATGCATAAGCTATTGGAATGTCTCAATATTCTTATGGGAAAATTATTGGTCACCAAGATTCTAACAATCCAGCATTATATGCGCAATTTTTTGTCAAAGGTTATTTTGATGGTGGGTGGATGCAGGTACCAATCTACTCTTCAAAAGTACATAAAATACATCTGGGGACAAATTAAATTGTCATTATAGCATGCGAAGATAAAATTTTAAATGATTTAAAGCACCATTAAAATTTTATAGCTAGCATGTTTATGAATGCTTTTGCCTTTTTTCTTCATCTATTCTTTACTACTACTAGAAGGTAAAAATATTTCCACTAATCTTGGCCTTAAGCAGATGTCAACATATTAAATAAAATCTAAGATTAATGGAAAGGTATAACTCCACAACTACGTACAAATTTGTGCTATGTAAAACGGTACGGTAACTGAAATTCATTTCCCCTAGTAACACCAATTGCGCATAACGATGTTAAAGCAAAATTTTGCTGTAAATCCAGTTTCATTTGAGAACTTCTATAGCATACCATTCTTCTAAACTGTCAAACACTACTCACAAAACTTCGATGCATCCAAGACTTCATTTGGTTAGTCCAAGATTTTGTAGCGTAACACAAGAGGAAAAAATTATTTACTTCATCGGTTAAGCTCGTCCAGGAAAAAAAAACTCTTGCCAATCTTGAGGGACACAGAATAAAATCTTGGGTGAGACAGAAATGAGGACAATAGAACAGAAAACAAGTATGATCGTATTGAAATTAGGCAAGCAAATGGATTTCAAAATATACCAGACAAATTAGAAACCAAGAAATCAAAAGGACCAAATTGCTGTTTGGGCTAAGTTGCCCTCGGAAATCTAGTACAGAAAAGGTACAAGTGCGAGAGAAAATGAAAACTCTAAAAAATCTCTTGACTTTTACTTCAGGCTGCAGGTACTTGATGTCTGACGCTTGCCACCTCGACTCGAACAGAGGGTGTAGGAGGGTGAGTCGACATCAGGATTGGGTTTTTTGAGAAGATAATCGTGGAGTAGAGTGATTTTGGATTTAGAAGATTGGTAGCTTTGAAGGTGAGGAAAGAAAGGGAATAGATACATAGGCGAGGTAGAAGTTTTCAATCTGAGCGTAAGGAATTCTATTCTGACTCCGGCCACAGAACACAGGGTCACGGCCTTTGTGCTTACTCAAGGTTCTGGCCTTCTTTCGCCTTCATATAAGTGGTAGTGGATCTGGTGAGGGAAATGTCTGGCCCAAAATGGTGTGGCCGAAATCGCTGCATTCAGCAATTGTAGGCATTGTTTTCGTCGTTGGCGCCCATGTCGTTGCGCGCAGGCCGTGTGCGCTGCGGACAAGTCCTTCGGCATAGTACGGAGGGCACGCAGTTCGCGGAGGGAAAATATGTCCAAAGAGGGGAATCAGAGAAAAAGGGGGAGAGCACCAAAAAATGCTACAATTTGCAAACATACCCTAAACTTCCAAGGAGTGACAATAGAAACGCTATTCATATCAGTAAAAGTAAGAACTACAAGGAGTAATGATCTTGTTCTGCTTAGTAACATTGCCATTTATAAACAATTTATAAATATATCCTTATTTGATCTAAAGTTCGAAAACACAATGTATCGTATCTTCTTTCGATTTTTTCCCATTTCAGCTTCTTATCGAATTTCTATCGATTTTCATGTCTTGGTAATAACTCATTTTTTTATTTCCCCGACGTTAGAGATTACATAGGATAAAATAACTATAACTCCTGAGGTTACCAAATCTCTAATATAAATGCAAAAGAGGGACGAGAAAAACCATTAGGGAATTGCGTCATTCTTATTTAATTTTTGTGCCTTATCTCTGATTGTTTCATTTCACTGGAACGCTAATTACATAACTTTTTAGGGATAGAAATTCGCCAACGGTACTTAAGGCTAGGCAGCAGAAAGGAAATGAGGGCGTGAGGCATTTATATTCGCAGGTAGAAGTGAATGGGAACCACGATGGGGGAGAGACAAAATTAAGACACTTTTAAAAGCGAATTCGGGAACTCGAGTTCCGGTCCAGGGAGCAGCGAGGCGCGGGGGATGCTGGGGCGGGGGGAGAGAGAGAGGGGAGGGGGAAGAAAGGGTGGAGGGAGGGAGAAGGAGTAGGCCAAGGATTTTGAGGCCTGACAGATAGGTGGATAGATAAACGACCTCATTTTCGTCGCGAAATTGAAATCTTCAAGCGACCTCCCTACTTAAAAGCTGCGTCGTGCGAAAACAAAAAAATTAAATGGGATCCGCAGATAAATGGATCAGGAAAGAGGGGAAAAATTTACGTTCGGGTTCCCTCTCGTAGCAATGGTGATTTAGTGGAGGAATTTAGGAAGTAGGAGATGAGACCAATCTAATAAGAGTGGGTGGTGGGTGAATTCAGGAACGTCGAGCTTGATGAAGCGGATTCCCGTGAAAATCACGGTTAGAGCAAGAGAGATTGGTGATATCTATTTATCTGATCCTCCTGGAACTGTAAGTTTCCAACTTAGCTAGTATGCATTACGTGATTGAACGATTCCTTGAAATATTTGGAATTGAATCTTGCTTTGATTGAGAATTATTTGTGACTATCACGTGGCTTGTTGGGTCTCCGGAAAAGTATAAGCCCTTATTTTTTCTTCTGCTAGGGATAAATGGTTTCTTTTTTTTCATTAGCCTCACTGAACTTTCCCATGTTGATGTTTATGCTATAAGGTACTAATGAATTATATATTTGCTTTTTAGCAAATTATTAGGATGACCTCTTAGAGCGAGACATTAAGAATATGAAGTGTATGAAAATGAAGTAAAATACAACTTAGAGCAGTTCAATTTTCTAATTATTAAGTTTTTGTTCATTTAAATGTGTCACTATAAAGAATGATTTGTAGAAATAATGGTTACTCAACCTGTTATTTCATACATGTCTCAGATTACCTGCCATCTGAAGAAAGCTTTGTGATGGATGTCATCAGTTTTTTTTCGTCATTTAAGGGGGATCGGTTAAAAATGGCCTCAACTGCGTATTTTTGATCCGACCGAAACTAATGTCAGATTGAATTTATTGCATCCGTATAATTCAGATCTGCTGAATAAAGTCTCACGTTTGTATCTCCATAATATAAGTGATCGCATTATTATTATTTTTAATTACCATTAGGAATTGGAATATACGACGATTATTCTCCAAATTTTGTCCGGCAGTCTAAGTCACCAATCTCTGTCGGTAGAGCAAGTAAATAGAAGGACTACTATAAGCAGTGTTCTTCTGGGTGAGTCCATGTTATCGACAGAGATGGTTATAGAATCCAGTTCCAGAACTAATTCACGTAGAACACAAAATAACATGCAGAAACAGCTGTAGTTATTTTTTTTATTTGTAGAGTAAGGAAAAATTAAAAACAGCTTTGTTTCTTGAAAGGAGGGGTTAGCAGTACATTTTCAAGATCTATTAATTTCTAGTCTGTGCAAAATGCTTGCTATTTTTTGTTTCAGATGCCTTGGTTACAAGTTTCTGACGATTTTTCAAATAATCCTTGTTTCGCATTATTTTTATGGTAGTACTTGGAGAGCATTGTCTAAACGATAAGTTATGAAGTAGAGGAGTTATTGAATTTTAGAATATATATATTTTATAAAATGTTCAGCACGCATGAGAATTTTTGTCAGGAAGCATCCCTGTTTTTGGTTCACTTCTCGGTCTTCGTCTACCATGATTCTCTTCCTCGGTCGCTCATTTATTTCTCTCTCTCGCTGGAAACACTAATGTTTCATCACATTGCCAATAAGAAATACATTCTTCCTCCGAGAGATGATTTGTATCACACTTGCTCATCCATTATCGCCTCTGAGAAATATTTTAATTATTTTCATTTCCCTCTCTTGAGTAAATGGTTCAACTTTCAATCTCGCTGAGAAATGTATTTCTTCCACGATAGAAGAAAACAGTCTTTCGTTCCATCACCTTCAGGGTTGATAAATTCCTACAAGATACTCGTGTTTTGTATTTATTTTGAAGGTATAGGCACGCTGTCCTGGTCTAAATACATCAATACCTTATTTAAGACACAAACGGGGACTTATTTTTATAATGAAAATGGAGGAAACGATTTTATCTAAGCTTAGTAAAACTTTTTCTTTTCATGACGCGCAAAGTTATCTGGCCGGATTTCACTTCCGCATTATCGTTGCTACAAAACCTTTGTATCGTAAATTTCTTCCTGCCTAGAATAACTATCAACGCTAAACGACTTAAAGCTCTCCCTTACAAAGAGGTCAAAGAATGTAAACGCAATTGGGATATCATTTTATTCGTGCGTTTATATTAGTAAGCTTCGTTTGGCCATAGGCAGTGGAGGTTATTGAGAAAATTTGCCTGCGTCCAGCAACGGCTTCCGTGTAAACATCCGATTCATTCTGTATGCATATTTATGTGCATAACATCACCGCTGCCGGCATTTCCTTAGTTCAAGGGGAAATGTACACACGATAGACATTCGAGTGGGACGAAACAGGGTCCGGATATGTGAATCATTTGACAGGAAAAGTGCCTCTTGTGGAGCATTCAAATGAAAATAATGGGTGGCCGACGAGTCATACGTGAATGAGCTCGTGTTGGTTTCCTTTTGGAGTAGAGTTAAAAAGATTGAGCGTATTTTTGACCGTATTTGATGTCATTGCATTCGGTGCATGTCATTGTTTAGGCACATGAAATTGATTCAAATTTCCATGGCTTCATCCACAAGCTGGGATCGTTCAATAATCTTTCCAATGGCAGTTAAAATATTTTTTCTTTGACCTATGCAAACTCATTCCAGAATAATCCATCAGGGTCTTTGATTTACTGAATTGAGATGTTGTATACAGTTGGTGGTTGGGTTGGAATATGTTTGGTATGATATGATGTTGTTCATTCTCGCAATCATCTCAGATTTAAAGTAGGGTGGATATGGTAGTTGTTTCTTAAAAACGTAAGTGCAGTATAAGACCTTTTTCTTTGTTGTCTAACATTGCTTCCAAAATCAATGATGACATGGGCTTTCAACTTGGATATTCTCCCCAGCTTTCTACAGAAATTCATTGCAAATCATGGCGCTCATAAATATAGAATAATAAAATCAGTGTGGCTTAAATATGTTAGTGGCGACAAGTTAGCTTAAAAGGCCGAGAACATCCGTTATGCATATCTCCTATACATCTTTTCATTCACCAAATTGAAAAATTACGAGCAAATATTGATACCGAATTTATTAATGCTTGCTCTCATAAACCATGCAAAGGAATTCTGAAAACTCAGCATCTCTTAAGACATTATTGGCTCTATCATAGGGGTTTTAGATATTCTCGCCTGGAAATATGCAGAACCAAATTGTAGCCCGTTGAATCACTATCACTTAACTTTTGCTTGCATACACTTTTTAATCCAATTATGAGCTGTGCAAATAAAGCTTTAAAGATAAATTTAAAGTGAAGAAAATAATTAAATTAAAGATGTGCGCTAGTGCAAAGAAAACATTTCCGCAACTACGTTTTACTTGCGTTTGCTATGTTTTAATGCTTACCAATACTTTAAATTATTGCACAACCTTCAAAACGCAGTGATAAATTGCTTCTAGGAAAACAGTCAATTCAATTATTCCAAAATATTGTAATTTTTGTATTCCTCGGGAGCAGCCGTAGAGAGATGAGTGTTAGATGAGTTTTTTTAAGGATACAAATACCTTGGAAAATACAAGAACCGAAATTAATAAGGCCGAAGAAACTTAGTTGAAATTTTAGGGGTGAGATACAAGGAGTGCGGGAATGTCGAAGGCTCTGATGGTAGGGCGTGTGGGGGCGATATAGAAGAAGAACGCGGCATTTTTTACGATAAGGAGGAGGTTAAAAATATTCTGATCGAAGTAAGTAAAGCATTATGAATTACTCTTGTTTGTAAAGCATAAGCCGCGATATGTTTATGATACTTTTCATGCATGCCAATATGTTGTTTAATTGCTGTTTTAATGGAAATGAGTAAACTGTCCTTGAACATTGAAGTCCAACGAGCATAGTAATTAATGTAATTGAGTGTTCCTTATTGATTCCTCTCCATACTATACATTCATTCACTGTGCATTCATAATAGTATCATCTGTCTAGGTTGAAATTATGAATTTCTTCTACTTTCCTGACTAACTGTTAGTGTTTCACTGATATACTGGAACTGTATCAATCGCACTGTTTAAAGTTGAGCTATTCTTGGAGAGTCCCAACCAGAACTCTCTCGCTCGTAACTTAGTATGCACTTCACATTAACTTAGTTGCGAACCCTCCATTTCAACCTCCATCCCTCCTGTCTACCGAAATCCCTGTTAAACTCTTTATCTTCTCCCTCTCCCCCTACAATCTTCCCTCAATCTCAGCCTTGAGTTGTTTCTTTCCTTTAGCTTCCTTTCAATTTCGACTGACAACATTCTTACCTCCCCCATTACACCTTGATCCGTCTTCTTAGATAACCTTCGTCATCTTTCTCCAAGATCATATCTCAAAATCCTCAGTCATGCCTCCTTGTTCAAAGCACAAGTTTCAGAGCCATTCAGTGCCTCTTTTTCCATTATCATATATGTAAGCACAACTATAGAAGAGCATATGAGCATGTATGTATAGTTTCCACGTCCTCTCGTGTCCGCATCGGAGTCATTATTAATTTTTTTTTTGCCCGCAAAGTCGGGATCTCCAATTCTCACCGAGCTCACATTTGGGAAGTTTTCGTTTCGTCTGGGGAGGTGTTTAAAAATAAAAAAGACTCCCCATTCATCTTATGCTCAAAAGACTGCATCGCCGGCGTTGACTAATTCAGCCCACCCCGGGTAACAGTGGGGGAAGGGTGTGTGAGGGGAGAGGGTGGAGTTACGCTGGTGGAAATTAATGCGGAATGGGATGTCGCGTGCGTGTGTGGCGGGCGTGTGGTCGGGCGGTTGGCTGAGCGTGTGATCCGGGCGGAGAATTAGGGGGTGGGATTCCCCCGCTGGAAGGAAGATGAGTTGAATAATTGATGCGATAAATTAGTTGAGACTTTGTCGCGAGGTGGCGTGGGGGTGGTGAGGGCTCCGGGGGCGTTTAAACAGCGGAGCAATTCTCGGCGGAGTGCCCCCCTCGGTCGGCGACCCCCCACCCCCCGTGTCTCTCCAACCCTTTCCCATTTGCCCCATGGGGATCCTATTCCTCCCCCAGAGTACTCGGCAGCAAAAGTTCATCTGTAACCGCTGATATGAACATCTCGGAGCATGCTGTGGGATATTGCACTCAGAGATCATGGGGACTGGATTGGTGTCGTGGTTAGAGTACTAACCTCTCACCTGGAGGGCCCGAGTTCGATTGCCAGTAGGGGAAGAATTTTTACATTGGTAATACGGCCCCTACTAGAGTGCCAAATGGAGAAGATTTCAGTACCATACTCCGTCCGTCGGATGGTATGTTAAACCATGGTACCCTTGGCGCCTTTTCGTTAAGAGAAGGCTTAATGACAACGCCCGGGTTTCTCTCCACCCTTCCATTCCCTTCCTTGTGTCTTTCCTCCTGGTCAGAAGCGCCTATTAGTGTGGAAACAGATGGTTAGAGTATTGGCCTCTCACATGGAGGGGCCGAGGTCGAATCCCGAAAGTGAAATTTTTTATATTCAAACACTTTCACTGATATAACGGCCCGTACTTGAGGGCTTTGTGGAGATCATTCGGGTGCAGTACTCCGTCCGTCCGTCCGTCCATCGGATGGGCCGTGGTCCCCTTGGCGCCTTTCGTTAAGAGTAGGCTAATGCCGACGCCGGGTGTCTTCCCAACCTTCCTCCCTTCCCTTCCATTCCCTCGTTATATCTTTCCTCCCGATCTGAAGTGCATGTTATTGAGAGTACAGGCTTGGAAACACAGATGAGATGAGATCATTGAAGATTTACCGGATAAAATAGGTGACTTGGACCTGTAGTGGACTCGCGGGACTTTTCAATTCAATAAGCGGACCTATCGCGCTACCCAGCGTTCCTGGTCCCTGCGATAATTTTACAATAGAAATTTAGCTTTACTATTCCGGTTAAATGAGTCACTTAGGAGCGTAAACTATTACACATGATTTAGTATTAAATATGCAATATAACAACAATATTACATAAATATGCTATTACAGAGATCAACAGAATTTTTACTTTGCCATTAGTACAATTTTATAAAACAACCAAGAGAATTATTATAAAAAATGACGAATTTGTAACAAAAAAACAGGAACATTATAAAAATATATCATATGCTGCAGAATATTACGTAATATTTAATTCACTTAAAGTAGTAGTTTATGGTATTTCGTTTTAAATGTTCAAATTTTTAATTTTTTAAATATATTCTTGCATGGGATTCCATACTTCGTCAGAGTCATCTTAGGAATACCTAACGTATGCAGATTTGTGGTACACAGAGTTATCCCATCTGGAGAGAATTCTCCATCGTAAGGAGAATATACTCTCGTGCGACATTACTGGTCATCATCGATGAAATTGTAATATATAAACTAGCCACCGTCATGTAGACTAGCTCCAGGTTATGTTTCAAAGAGGAAAATAACTAAATCACAGTAAAGTATCACTTCTGTCGATTTGTATTGCCATGGAGTGCGTTGATAATAACCTTGAGGATCAGGGGTTCAGGGCTACGTGGTGGTCTGCGTCTAGTAAGCGTAAATCCCGCGTTCTGATTCTCGGTTCAGAAGAACGACACCCTTTGGCGAATCCTCAATCATCTTGGAGGGGATTGCAGTCCATCCGGGGGGAAACTACACTAAGTGGAAGCAAATCGCGAGGGGGAGAGTCATATCAGCGCCCTGGATTGGTGCATTGTTCTCAGCCACTGATGAGGGGTGCTCACTGTGGAGGGATGAATCCATGTGGGGTTGTGAGGGCCGGCGGATTATTATTACGTTGAAAACGCCGAATGAAGGCTGGCTTATGTGGTCGTTGGAGCTTTTCTGGCGCTTCAATTCAGCTTCGCAAACTAATTCCTCGCACCAGCCTATACTTCCTGCCTTCATCCCTTACAAAATCCCTTTTCAATTTTACACGCTTGATATGGATTCTCTCTTCTGTCATGATCGCCTGATGGCATCGTCTCTTTGCCTTCCTCTAATACTTCCTCCATATTCCTAATCTGGTGCCTTCGAATATCCTCAGCTTATATCTCTGCTCACCAATTAACCCTTATACCACTTCCTATATTATTCTATCCATTAATCTATTTTCTTCATTCTTCTCAACACATAAATTTCTATGTTCTCTGATCTATCATCATCATCATCCTCTTTTTATGGGCTTTCATCGCTCTGTTGCTACATTATTATTATCTGTATGCCGGTTACCCTAATCAATTTTCAGATCTCAATTCATATTTCTGGAATTGTTTTTTTTTGCATTCATTTATAGCTTGTTTAAATAAGAGATTTTCTGGAAAATTCTTGTGTTCCTCCAAATGTATTTGAATTTTTTTTTCAATTAGCTCTCAAACTTACAATCCTGCTTTTTGGTAGAATTAAGCTAAAAGGAAAACGTAGGGGCTGCCTGCTTGAACTACTTCGTCATGTTTAGCTTGAAAAGTCTCATTTATCACAATTGCTTCATTTTTGCACTTCGTTAGAGGGCTTCTTTATAAAATATTCTAGAATATAAAGCAATAAGCCCAAAAATTTCGTGAAAGTGCAACCCTCGATTATCAGGAGAAAAATAAGTTTTCGAACATGACACTAGATAAATCCTTAAAAGTCGTCAACCCGCTGTGTGTATGCAACATTTTATTCACGTAACACTCCCGGGATTCCCTTTTGACTCTTTTTCATTGTCCCATAAGAATACACGCTAAAATCGGTGTATCAGCATATATTATTACTTTTATCGGAAATCAAATTAATTTTTATTATTGTACAATCAAATGGCATGACACACATGAAATGAAATACCATAAAAATCTAATTTTTATCATGAAATATATTTGTTTGCTTCAAATCGTGAAACCATGCATAAAATCTATCAATCTTCATTCAAATCTTGCTGCTTTGAGAGACCTTCATCTTGACTAGCAAAGTCGACTCTCATAACATTGCTTCGAGAATATATGCCTATACAAGGTGTTTAGAAGGTGGCAGCTGATTCGGAAATCTAGATCGGCCATTTTGTCAGGCACAGGCATACGGAACTACTTCTTGCGCGAAAGGTGTTTATACACGCAATAAAACTAAAAGTAGTATGACAGTTAATGGAAACCACTGTAAAAATTTGTCGAATAAAGAGTTAAAGTGGACAATGAAACAAGTAAACGCCAAATGTGTAGTTTATTAAAGATAAGACTTGTACCTAGTGTTAGGAACAGTTACCTACTCCCAGCAGCATGAAATGCATTTATACTTCTCTGAAATAGCCTTACGAAGATTTTCTGACGCCGATAGGATGAATTTACTGAACGATACTATTGTTGGATAGCAATAACAGAAGTAATTAAGAGACCATCGGCAGCTGAGGTCATTTTGCCATTTGGGATGGTGGCTAATAGCGTAAAGGTAGAAATATTTCGGAGAACGGAGTTAGAGTGTAGAGAAACCTGATGCTGGTGTTAACCTGCTCTTAGCGAAAGGCGCCAAAGGGTCCACTATTGAACATCCCGTCCGACGGACGTAGTGCAGGACTAGAAGTTCTCTCAATAAAGCTCTATTCGAGGGGTCAGATGGCAGAAGGGGCAATTTTGTCTCAATATTGCTTTAATTAAGACCTTTCATTATTATCATGATGTAGGGACCAGATAACTAATGAAAAATATATGCTACTGTGGGAATTAGAACCAAGGCCCTAGGGTGAGAGGCTATTACTCTGCTTATCACGCCTACCCCAAGCCCGTTCCAAGTGTTACTCATATTTTAATATGCTTTAAATCTTCCTAAATTAAAAGTAGGGTATAAGAAACACAAAACTTTACATGCCCCCTCTTTTACCTTTACCATCCTTAATCTATTTGAGCCTGTGAAAAATTAATTGTAAAAACGTCGACACACCACGAAGAAAATTATTGTAAAACATTGGAAAATAATGGTGGAGCGAGATAATGGGGACTTGATTCATGTAAAATGGAAACCATTTTAAGGAAGCATTTCGTCCGTTAAGCTCCAAATAGATAGGAAGACTAGGACGAAAATTTGAGCGATGCGACTCTCCTTGGCGATTTCTTTTGGAATTGGACTAATTGAGTCGGTAGGTAATTGAATCTTAACCTCCAAAAAATATAAGTTCAGTAGTGTTGAGTTTTTGTGGTTCCTTGAGCATCAGAAAATTGGAATTACAATTTGTCGCTGAGGATCCAGTACCCATTGCCTATTTCATTCATTTCTGTTCATCTTTTCTGTTCAGTTTTTGGGAAATTAAACGTATCTCAGCAGCTCACACTTCGATGATTTAAACCCCATTTTTCTCTTCCTCACTGCTGCCTGAGACAGTCGGAACGTGATTTTTAAAATTGATACTTCCGCCTTCGTTAAGGAAAAGATTAGCAAGTCAACGACTTCAAAACTATTTTCAATCGTTAAGCGTTATATTCAATTCTATCAGAGGAAGTTAGTGGAAAATAAGGAATGTTTTTGTGAATTTATTTTACAAAAATTCAAACTTGAATTTAGAATATGTATCTCATATGCCAATCACCATCGAATATACACGATATTTATTTAACCGATATCAGCCTCTATCCATAGGAATGCGTTGACACAAATTTTGAAAAATATTTAGAGCCCGTCCCGGCAAAATGGAGTCATGACATTTACGGAGTCATTAAATATTCGAAGATATAATTGCTATGCTTATTTTCTCCACTAAATTATTCGTGTTTCGACGCCAGATAGCCCGAAACGCTTCCATACGGAGTACAAGTAAAGCTCATTTTGTTTGATTGCAGCCTTACCGTCATTCGCATAAATAAGTGAGAAATAACTGCCATAGAAAAAATACACCACAAGAAGGATAATCATGTAAGGATTCTTATTTTTACCATGAAATAGTTTCTGTTTCAAAATTGCGTGAATAATAATAAAAGCTTGTCGCAATCCACATCCTTCCGTCTGAGCGAGAGGTCCCCCATCGTCCTTGTTCGCGTCTTTATGTGACGTAAAAAGGAAAATAATTAGTGAATTCTGTCTGATTTGTTCATTGTCAGCCTGTTATTTTGGGGTAGGTAAGGTGACAGGGAAAGAGCAGAGGGATAACAGGATATCCAAGGGTTTTCTAATGATTAAGGGACAGAAACGGAGGGTTTCGCATCGCTTGGGGGATGGAGTGAGCCAAGTGCTCTTCAACGCTTGCCACCTTTCCTTCTTGTTCTCCTAGGGTCGAATCAAGTCAAAAGTAGTTTATTTATAAATTTATACAGTGGTTAGTGGTTTATACGTACATTATATGTATTCAAGTATATATAATATATTGATCAAGAATAAAATACAAATTGTGCCTTGTATTAGGTGACATTGCCTCTTTATGGATCTATCTGGGTAAAGGATTAGGTCTTTACAGTTAGAAGCGTTTCAAGGCACCCTCAGAATACCCTTCCAGGGTATGAAGAGGGCATCTCTGCCCGGCCATTTGGCCGGCGTAGCCCAATGAGGGACAAGGAAAGCAGGGCCAGACGTAAAAACGGAGAGAAAGGGGGAGGAGATAAAGGCATGACGAGGGAGACATTCTCTGGACTCATTTTATGCATCATGTCCATACCGCTTTAAATGTCATGTATTTGGTAAATTTGGCTGATTTGGATGAACCACCTCCTTTCCTCTTGCAAATTTATGGGAAATATAGGTCCATATAAATAAATGGGAGAGGACTACCTACATTCCGCTATCAAGAAACCCTTGGCCAGCTATGGAAATTTAACTTTAGGCACTTTAATTTAAGACAGAAGTATAAAATATAAAATTTTGAGGAATGGGAAAGAGCCATATGTACATATATATAGTACTCGTAATATACCAATTCCGATTCCTGTAGTATTATTAGAGGAAGTTGTTATTATCTCTTGGATTGGGTTGTTTTGGTTTTCTGTATTCTAAAGAAAGAAAATAGGGTTCTAAAATATTCAAACGTTTAATTTAAATATTCTCTAATTATTACTAATAAGTGAGATTCGATACAAGAAAAAAAGTAATTTAATTGCGTCATAAGTGTTTCCCGTCTTTATTCACGGCAGAGACAACTAGTATAATATAATGTTGACTGCAATTTCCATGTCAAGTTACTAGAGAGTCGCTGCAAACAGCGTCAGCGCGGAACATGAAAATGTTAATCCCAACTTATATATATATATATAATGTGTTTTTACTCTACTTACAGGAAGTAGATTTTGAGAACTTGCGAACAGATATTCAAATCCGTTATCGCTACATGATTTTTCATATTTAGGGAACGTGGAGAACATGGCGAAATTAGGAGTACATGCCTTAAATATCATTATTACTCTTGTAGATTAATGACATTATAACCAATAATTATTTATAACGATGTAGATACTAACCATCTAGCTGCATGTGACCCTATAATATAACATGTTTCCGTGCAGTAGCCTAATAGCATGTGAATAGTGCTCGTTTGGTGACCTTCTTCCCTGCCACACACCCTCGCGGTGGCTTGCTGGGCATTGCGTAAATGTAGATTATGTACATGTTTCCCTCATCCTTGAACTTCAGACGGGCCATCCCAATTGAACCTGAGAATGTGTTCTCCGTTCCATAGGCGTGCGCCGTGACGGAGGTAGGCTCTAGCAATCCCCTGAGCGTGTTGAATTCTGAGCAGTAGGGGAGGACAGACCTTTTGCAGCCCGCAGGTTTCCAGAATGATCAAGTGCCTTCAGGGAGAAATATTCACCCTGATGCAATTTATATCATGTTATGTGTCCCCGCTAACAACTTAAAGCGCTAAGCCTGTTGAAATGAATGATTCTACTTTTTTTCGGACGAACCGTTTTGACGGAGGTTCTATCCACCATAGATGACACAATGATTCATCACAGTTGAAAAACCAACTCTTTCCTTGCAGATGAGACCCTTAAGATTGAAGACATAGTACAGCTTATTTCAGTCTTGATGAATGTCTGTCCTGATTGTTCCTCTCATTACTGCCCTTTGCAGCTTGTGTGTGAACTCTTATCAATGATGAATAATAACGAAACAAAACTTTGTAATTCCACATTAAAATAGGTGTTCAAGTGACGAAGGTTTCACTGCGGTAGAGCATCAGCCTGATGATGCTGAACCGCAGTGAAACCTAGGTCGCATTAATGTCTATTTTTATAAGGAATTACAAAGTTTTGTTTCATTGTTATTCGTCATGCATTAATTCCGCCAAGTTACGCCTGAAAACATTAATTATAACTTTTAAGTAGTCTTACCCGTGGAAATGCAAGATGGAATTGACAAAAGATGATTTGGATGAATTCATGGATTAACAATGCGTAGAGTTTGCATGCCGGATTGGCGACGGAATTTTTTCCCTCGGAAATCATTGTATTTAAGACCTTGCTGTACCCTTGCTCCTTGCAAGACCTCTTGAGAATGCCGCTTATGAAGTATCGAAACTGGTTGAGACCAAGCAAAAAAAACATTGGAATTTCACTAAGTGCATTGTTTTTATCGTGTCGCAGTTTCACAACGTGAATCTGTATGCAACCAAGCTCATTGGAGCTTGGTTTTAACAGTTTTAATATCATATTTTAATGCCATTAGATCGTTAGATACCTATCTATGTCTACTGACTACCCTGCAAGCCTTCTCGGGGGTGTGAGGAAGGGAGAGAGTTATCACCAGGTATGGAATAAATACATGCACTTGAGTTTATACTACTTACTTAATGGGAAATTGTGATGAATACCATGCTGGACACACACTAATAATTACACTATTCATCCAAAATGCAAGGAAATCTCTGTGAAGCAATACGAACATCATCATCATCAGTATTTCAATCCTAGGATTGGCTTACTGCAGCCCTCCATTCTGCCCTATTCAGTGTTAATTCTCTCACGCCCTGGTATGTTTTCTCTTTCACGTCTTTCTTTATTTGCCCTATATATTGGTCCCTTGGTCTTCCCCGCTGGACCTTCCCTTCAATCTTCCCTTCTATTATATTTCTAACTAATTCATTGTGCCTTAAGTATGCCTAGTGTATGTCCAATCCATCTGGTTCTTCTTTGCCGTGGCCTTTTCCATGTTGTCCTTTCTTCATCTGTTCTTCTGTACACCTCTTCGTTCCTCACTTTATCTGCCAATTTAATCTTCAACATTCTCCTCCTGCACCATGTTGTCAAGGCTTCAATTCTTCGTTGGTCTGCTTTCCCTATATTCCATGCCTCTGATCCATAGAGTCCAACGCTCCAAAGGAATGTTTTCATGAAGTGTGCTTCCTTGTTTACAGCCGTATTCTTTGAGCATAGTTGTTGTCTCTTCTACACGAAAGAAACATAAATACAAACATGCATTACTTATATTATGGGTTCTTGCAGACCTACTTATGCACAAAAAAATCAACAGCCTAAACATTATCTGTTTGGCTGCCTGATCTGTTATCATCTAGTACGCACAAGGGCTGGTTCGTGTTAATAGAAATTTATGTTTACAAAGGCATAGAGGCATGGTATATACACACCACAATGCCTGGAATAAAATTAGTCTCCATGTTTCCAGTGAAAAGCTTTCCTTAACAGTGCTGATGAAGTTAATCCGGAAAATATACCTTCCGTGTTTATTTTTTAAATTAGAAGGAATATTTTCACCACCATTTCTGAAATTCTGGGAGCTATGACACCATGTAATGGGCCCGCATTTGATTTCCACCTCTAAGCATTGACGCGCGATGCCGAGGGAGATGATCACAGCGGGAGACCTGGAATGATTTCTCGGCGAAGCGACCCCTTCCGTGGCGGGCATTATTCTCGCTCAGGGGCGGGCGTTGTGTATTAAGGGGCGGCGGTGGGAGGTCGGCAGCACTAATGGCGCGAGGTCATCATAAAAAAGGGATGAGGAGCGTCTCCTCAGGGAAGTCGTCGTCGGCCGGGCGGAGACTTGAGAGAGGACGGCGAAGGAACAGTGAAATGCCTCGAGCGTGAAATAGTCAGCCGGGCCCCCAAGGAGGAGCTGATGCAGAGTTAATGAGGCCCTCTCCCTCCCTTTTGACAGCTCGTGCGCGCATTTTCGCTGGGAAGGCGAAAAATCGGTGGAGAAATCTCGGGGGAGCGGAATATGTGGGCGTTTACTCACGTTTCGCTCGCGCTACTGCGACCTCCTTTTGTGGGCCTACGCGACACCCACCCCACTGCGTGCCCGCGGTATCAGGTCAATCCGTAACCGGCTATTTAGTAACCGCCATCTCGTAACCGCGACATTTGGTAACCAGACAACTCGTAACCATTCCGTAAACGCAACAGCTCGCATTCAGTCATTTGGTATCCGGAAGTACATAATGGAGTCGTTTACCATGTTTGTATTTCCTAATCTAATAGAGTTTGTAAAATAAAAATACTCCGTTTTTTTCCGTTCTTCGATCCGCAGATAAGTTCTCTAGTTGTAAGCGACGAAAAATATGTTTTTACCCCTTTCGGAAAAGTGGGCGTGCAAAGGACTTGTACGTCATCCACTTCGTCCGATTACAGCTGATAGTGCGAAGCACCTTCATCCAATCGCAACGGGTGAGACACAGCTGATTCTGCCAATGGGAGTGGTTGCGACATGATCTGTGCGAGCAGACCTTCCGCCCCCGCCTTCGCTCCCCTCTCTTTCCCTAAAAACAGTCAAGGATGGGAGGAGGATGACGTAGACAACCTAAACGCAGCTCGTTCGGTGGGCGTCACCTTTTGCTTATTTTAATTTTCGATTTATGAGTGAATAGGTTAAAATATTAATAATTCCTCTAAAATTCATTTTTCGTTTCTATCTAACGATTTAGGTTCCGAGTAAACAACCCCATCCTACTGCTGGGGAGTATGAGAAATATTTAATTCAAGTTAACAATTATGGGATTTAAAGTGAAAGTCAATTTTCCACTTAGATTATCCAAGTGGAAAATTGACTTTCATTTATCCATTCCATAATGGAACAGTTTCGCCATATCGACGTGATACGTTGTTTTACAAGTTAACAATGACTCGTGAGTCACATGAAAGGTATAACTTCTGTGCCCTAAGTATTAATTTTTCATTGTGAATTTCTATGTAACTTTCACATCATCAATAAAATAATAAAGTGATAGCAATACCGGCAGAATACCCATATTACATGAAAATAAAACCTTTTACAAAATGGATAAAAAACAAGTGTCGTTCCGATACCGGCGGGCAGCACGGAGAAGCTGAACTCTCTTAAAACTGCCATATCTAGGGATTATTCTGGGTACAGACAAACGGCAAACGGTATTCGAGGCGGTATTTATGATGCACGTTTTATGCTGCAAGGACCGTACTAAGGCCAGCGGGCCTCACTTGGCAGTTATTACGATGTTAACTACATTATGTATCACGAACTATTTGCGGTGTAGTAAAATGGCAAATGGTTATCAGTGCGCTGTGAACCTTGCAGAGATTTCATTGAGGCCGGCAGGCCGCACTTGGCAGCTATTGCTACTATGCTGAATTCTTCATATCTCAGGCTTGGTAGAGAAAAACGGCTAAAAACATTTCACGCAGAGTGATTACGGCTTGATCGTAGTGGAAACCTTCCCAAGGGAATGAACTAAGCATGTTATAATTATGCTAAACCGTCACATCTCAGGAACTATTTACGGAGGAGAGAAAGACCAATGGAAATTTTCTCCACCATTTTTCTGCGGTGAAACCTTCCCTCAGATGGTATCGGGAATAGAAATATATTTTTTCCGTGCATCAGGAATTACAAATGAAAGCTCATTGAAAGCTTGATTATTCATCTAGATATAAAGATTGTATCGAAGGGATCAATCCAAGACGCTTATAATTATGAGGCTTGGTACATTCTAACCTCTTTGGATCGACCCTAACAATCCCGCATTGTGCATAGGAAAAATTCATTTGATATTGAGTCTTTTGCTCTTCTCGCGGTTATCCATATGCAACTGCTATAGCCACAAGTACTTGTGACCTAAAGGCTGTTATACACGGTCATTGATACTGCGCTGGCTGTTGCGAGAACACTTGCGCAAGAAATATTGCTCCGTGTAAAGCGACGACTAGCGAGGACAGGGAGCGCCACTGCGTGAACGCTTGCGAGTAAATTAGAACATGTTCTAGTCTGATACATGCGTTCGCCCAAGTTTGAAGTTTATTTCTCTCACTAGATGGTGCAGATGTAGCGGCAACGAACTGCCTGGGGAATTCTAGCACTTAAATAGGTTGTTGACGATTGAGTTGGGTGTTTTTGTTTGCACTCAACTCCTTAGGTAGTGAATAAAGTGCACTAACGATGAGCTGGGCGATTAATCACGTGGGAGCTTAAATTTCGTTGGTAAAGGAAGAACTCGTTACCTTGGCCCACATCCGTTCGTTTGTGGTGCAAATTTTGGGCTAATATATGGGACTAGGGTCTCCACTATTATGCTTAGACTGTGGCTTAAAACATATTTTAAAGTGGTGGTATTTTATCGCATCTTTCACGTCCAATTAAGTGCTACATAACAGATCTTGACGTTATGCGATATATTGACGGTATTACCGCTACTGAATGGTATATTGTCGCTGACATAATGCACCGACGATTGCACGTGTAAAGCTGTCAAGAAAGCGTCCTCGCAATTTTCTACGTCACGGACTTTAGCAGACGACTGCTCAAACAGAATCAACATCTAGTTGGTCAGGTTCAATGACCGTGTAAAACGGCCTTAATACATAATTTCCAATAGCTTTTTTTTTATAAATGCACCATAAAAGGGGTAACTTTCCAGCGGCTTAGGAAGTGGGAGGCAGGAGGGGCCGAAGTCCCCCCTCCCCCCCCCCCCAGAATTTGCTCCGGGCCCTTATAGTGGAAGCGGGTACTTTCTGACACATATTTTCACACCTTAATATGCTCTTTTATTGAAATTATAGTCTCTAACCCCTCCTATCCGAAAAATTGCGGGCCCTTTTCTTAGGTGCCGGACCCTTTTCAAGGTTGCCCCCCTCCCCCCAGTTAAAATAGTTCCCACGCCCCTGTAACTTTCTTAGGGCATAACAGCAAAATCAGAATCGATGAGATAACATCAACTTCAGACTTATACCTTGCTTGACGCCGTCAAAGCTGCTGATGTTTTACCACGTTCCAAGTGGGTGATTGTTCTGGTGAAGTTCCTAAAAAGGGGTAATAACAGTGGGGGTCCATTAAATGCAAGTTTTACTCTGGCTGCTGATTTATTCTGGATTAGGTTGGTATGGCTGTTAGAAAACAGTCATCCGGAGGGCCGGAGGTGTTTATCCCGGGTGTGAGACCATAGTAGTGGCCTGCTATCTTGAGGACCTGGGTTCGATTTCTACAATGCGGGGTGATTTTTCATTTTTATACCGGTCCCCACTTAGATGCTGTGTGGAAAGCACATCAATTTTCTCACTCCGTCTTCGAATGGGACGTTAAAACGTAGACCTCGCGGTGACCTTCACTAAGAGCAGTAGGTATAGTGCGGGTTTTTTCCCCTCTTCCTCCGTTCTCTAAATAACCCGACCTATTCCCAGTTGCCCTTCAAACATAAGTGGCCCAAATTACCTCGGCTAGGTGATACATATTGATTAAGTGCTGAATTTATTCAGTTTCCTTTAAAGTTGATTAAATATTTGCCGTCTTTTTTTTGTTTTGCTCATTCAGTTATTCTATGCGATTGCCAAAGTTACCCGCATTGCCTTTTGCGTTTTTCAAACGCACCATACGTCTATGTAACCTTCTTCGTACATAATAACGAAAGAAGAATAGCAGATATTCCACAAAGAAAAAAATCATTCGCCTTGACCGGGACTCGAACCTGGACCCCCTGATTTCCGGTAGAGCACCTGGCCGGAAATCAGGGGGTCCAGCCTCGAGTCCCGGTCAAGGCGAATGATTTTTTTCTCTGTGGAATATCTGCTATTGTGCAATTACAGCGGGTAACGCCGCTAAAGTTTTTACGGCCGTTCGTTAACTTTGAATTTTTAATAAATAAATAATTGATGAGGTGACACCAACTTCAGACCTATTCCTACAAATGAAAAGCCACTTGTACCCCGATTGCATGCATATTTGTAACCATGAAGAAATGTTAAATAGAATAACTCTCCCGGATTTTCCAAGAGCATAGAAATTAACTAACTTTGGCTGAAAATGTCCGCCGAAAAGGGTTTTATGAATTTCAATCTGAAGAAAGGGATACCTCAATGTCGTGACTGAAAACATGTAATTTTGTCCACGGTAATAATGTTGGCGAAAACAAGGAAAATACCGTCTAAATTCCTCCTCAATCATTAGTTAACATCGATATCACTGTCTCGATAGCTGATGTTCCTTTCATATGTGATGGTGATTGTTTGCTCGATGATATGACATCGAACTAAAAGCAAGGATACCCCAGGAAGTACACTTCGTGATATGTCGCGAATAATCTTGTATGGGCAGGACATGATGTGAAGTGATTTTTGACTGCGTTCGGGTATTTGGATTAAATTTTCTTTTCGGTTCCCGTCTTCGCGAATTTATTTTCGTCCTGTTTCTTTCTAGAAATGTCTTAGAGTGAACTGGACTATTCTATGGAGCAATCAAGCAAATAAATTTAAAGTTAATGCTGATGTGAATCAATGGGAATGCTAGAATCAGAATATGTCATCGTTCCATTCTTGAGAAATTCTTATTATGCTAACTACCACTTTGTAAGGTTGACATATCCAGGAATTTTGAAATGCTTTTTAATATATCTATCAAAATTAGCGAATGAATGAAGGGATTTATACGATACCTTAGAACATAGCTATTACCTCCGGATTACCGGTCAGTGATACGTACCTATAAAATATTTAATATTTCAAAAAAGATTGTAACTGGAAAGAACATTCTCACTTTAAGTCCTATTTGTGCCGGCCAGGATTTGTAGAAGTGTGATTTTGTCCACAAAAACCCCCAATGTAGCGGAAAATTGTGGCAAATTTTTTTTCTATCCAGGAAATTTGCTCTTTTACTAGTTTTCAGCATTAATAGGAATTTACCGCAAGTGTGTTATAACCAGATAGGACTGAGAATGACAAAAATTTGTCGAAACCTAGGTCGGTTATTAAAAAAGTGTGGAATAGACTAAAATTTTTTTTTATTCGTTACCATGAATAGTGTGTTATAATCCTTGGATCAGCTATAATAATAATACTCTCTCCTCTCATAACCACCCAATTGAATATAAATCCATGCAAAATCAAAACTTATATGCAGGATAAACATTTTATCATTTAGCCTAACATTTCCATGAGCTTCATAAAAAGTCATTTTTCGTACTGCTACGACCTATTGCTGAGAAAAAGGTTTGTACAGATTCAACTAGAACATTTTTTTAAAATCACAGCATATTAAAACCTGCAATGTGCATCAAAAATAGGTTATTCATTAGGTGTTTAAGCTTGTTCGGATAAATACTTTTATAGCGATGAATTTTCTAAGTGAGTGCTTCATGGAAAATGGTGGGAAAAAAACCCGGCACTTTTTTGTTGAACCTATAATAACGTCATAACTATGTATAATGAAAATGTTTCCTCTGCATTGTTTACGTAGAATAAAATTAATTAAATTTTGTTGTTGCTAGTTTTTATGTAGAACGTCGGGTAAGCGTTGTATTCACTCCTAAACTCGAGAATCTGTATTTCTTTCCTCGACAGCAGTAATATTGGGGTTATACTAGCGCATCATAATCACTAAAAATTCATGCTCACATAAATGGATCCGTGGTGCTGTTTTTCATCACTAATGCGAGCAAGCATCAAGCACATGTCATTTCTCGTCATTTTTGGATAATAAGTAGTAGTGCAATTGCAAAAATAACAGCAAAGTTGCGCCTCGATGCCAACTTCACCGCTAATCAGTCGATATGTCGATGCTTTTATGACATATGTAACCAGACAGAAGCCCGCATCATGATTCCACTTCTGTGAACGTGCTCTGAATTTAATGATCCTGTTTCCGCAATCCATTGCTCTTTCTGACTCGATGATTCCCACGTTTAATCAATGCGTTGGTACTCTTCTCCGTATTTCAATGCGCAGATTTGCTGTTATTTTTGTGCGAGGTGGGAATCTATGGCGTCGAGGGATTTGCTGCTGGCGGAATCGGAGCCTCAGGGATTTGAGTTCGCTGCCACGTCTATCCGGGCAGATGTCACCTCGGGCGAGGGGAAGACTTGCGCTGTCAGGTGAGTGACGCCTACAGCTGAGAGGGCCCGCAAAGGCCACGAGAAAGCCCGAAAAAAAAGTCAATGGATGGACGTTGTTAAGAGGCTTCAGCAGGTGCGGGTTGTAGCTGTAGTTATTTGGGAGAGGCAACCGAGTACTGAGGTCGCTTGCTCCAGGGGGGATAGGAGGGTAACTGGGTAAAGGTAGGAGTTTTCAGGGAACAGAGGAAGTGTGGAGAGAAACCCGGCGTCAGCATTAGCCTGCTCTTTACGAAAGTCGCCAAAGGGACCACGGCTTAACTTCCCATCCGACGAACGGTGTACTGAACTCAAATGCTCTCTACAGTGCACTGAAGTTAGACCAGTATACCAATGAAAAAGTACCAGGATTCGAACCCGAGCCTTGGGGATGATAGGACAGTGCTCAAGCCACCACCCCTACCGCAGATCCTAATACATCCACATATGTTTTTCTCTAATTTTACCATCGGTGACCCTATAACTATCTTATCTTTGACCGTCAATTACGGTAGCCGTCACCTTTTAACTCTTCCCATATTTCTAGCTATCTCTCTGGTTGCATCTGTTCATTCTATTATATGTATATTACTACGATAGAGTTTTTAATACCTTCAAATTCTTTAAATAGTAATCTCGATAAAATGTCTGCAAGAGATTAAGATTGAAATAATATTTACAGGTTACCCGTTAAAATATAAGATGCTAACGTTCCATCCTTGTTCTCTAAGAGAACGGCCCGAGGTGATCATTGATTGAGATACACTTTACGCTCTTTGCCTCCACTCTGACTTTGCGGATATACTTTTTCTTCGAAAATTAAATACCGTCTGTTAACTGACACAGATGCTTTGATGCTATTTCTACCCAGATCTAAGTGTAGATGATAATCTCCTTCTCAATGAAAGTTTTTGTTTAAATATTTCGAGAGCTTGCCGCCTGATACGGAAATCAAGGAGCGAAATGGAAACCTAAGGTCTGCATGTTATTATGACTAATAATATTTTGAGCATCAACAGTTCTATATGATGTCCTCTTACATTTCTGTCCCATTGATGGAAATAATATATGAATAATCAAAAAATAATCTCTTAAACGAGATTCAGAGATTATTTCTTGCTTTTTGAGATGTTTAATGAATGCCACGTTATACGTACTCTTTGACGTAATTCTTGGTGTCATCCCAGCATAGTACTTCTTGCTTTTTTCAATCCATGTTCATCAACCACAAGGTTAGCAAAGGATTACCATCTTGAATTAGTACAGTCTTGATTAGTAATTTACAGAGTATAATGACTTGGAAAAATGAGCCCGCAATACTGACATTTAGGATTGCTATTTGAAATATGATGAGAAATTTTTGGGTCAACGATAAATGCATTTTATAAACAAATATTGAGTCTCTATAATTCCCTACTTTTAGTATCACGAGCAAAATTCTATTTTGCGGACCCAAATCAGCGATCCACTTCTTGCGGCCACTATTTTTTTCATTTTGAGAGAGAAGTATGTCCTTCCAACTCGGTCATTAATCACTGCTTCTACATGACTTCATGATACTACAGGTATATTTGTGTTTATTCTGCTGCCTTAAATTCTGTTTAAAGAACTAAAAAGTACTTTTTCATGATCTGTCACACTAGCAGACCCAATTTTTATGCATAATTTCACTCTTCATTTCCTAATGCCGCATGGTTCTCTTAATTTCATTCAAAATACTAATCTTGTTGGGGGGTTGTGTTTGAAACCGCGGGGATTGCCCCGTATAGGTAACCAATGAGTCACGTTCTATAAACACGAATGGTTTGCAAAGTTGGCGAGTTGAATTCGCTGATTTCAACCTCATTCATTGTTTACCCTTGTTTTATCTCATATGGGTCCTTATAGCCGAAACAGATGTGAAAAACTCAAGTGAAAACAATTAATGATATTGTAACGGGCGATTAAGATACACAAAATGTGCAAGCCAATTGTCTTTGTACCACGTAACTCCTTGGTTACCTATTCGAGATAATCCCGACGGTTTCAAATACACCCCTTGGTGGCATTCACATTCAGTCATTCTTTCAGCAACGTTATGGCTACTAAATCCATGCTTCATCAGAGTCATCTCATATGATCCCGACGAATGAGGGTAAAACGATTTTTGGGTCAAATGCCGTAGCCACTGTCTAAATATAAGTGTTATTACTGAGCTAGCATTGTTTATTGCACCTCTTTGTCGACACACATGGTGTATATTTGTATCGACTCACGACTTGTAGACTTGTTAACTGATACCCCTTCTAAATTTCTGGCCGTATTATTTTAACGATTTCAATGATTCAGAGCCTCAGTAAAGATGAAAAATTTCAAAATAAAATCAAGAGTCCTTAAAATAGTGTGAATTATACGGCTAATATGATGAAGATTAAATGGATTGATCGAGTGACAAATAAAGTGTTAAGAAGAGTAGGAGAAAAGTGAGGTCTTCTAAATACCCTTAGAAGAAGACGAGACAACTTAATCGGCCATATCTTAAGACACGATAGCCCGATGAAGACAATCGTAGAGTGAAAAGTGACTGGGGAAAATGGAAAAGGCAGACTTCGTATAAGAAGTATCGTATTCTAGTTATATAGAACAGGTCGTGAAGTCTGTGAAAGAGAGGAATTACATTAATATGAAGAGGTTGGCCGATAGAAGAATCGAGTGGAGGGCTGCGTCAAACCAATTCTTGGATTGTGGTCCCATTATGATGATACGGCTAATCTTTGGATACGATAAAAATTGTTCTATCCGAGTACAAGGGAATGAATATTTTAAAGGTAGAAATAAGTGGTAATGAGCCAGTAAGAATAGAGATCAAAACAATAACTGGGAGAAATCACAAAGAGGAATTAATAAAATACCGCTTATATATCTCGAATGCTCTTCAAAGGTAGCGAGTTAGATTAGTGACGTCCGCTGAAACAATTACAATAGAAATAAGTGTGATTATACAAAAGGCCAATAATGATAAAAGTAATAAGTTGAAAGAGACTCAACCAATTATCAGTGATAGAAAGAAACCTTATGACAAATCTGTAATTAAGATGTGATAAGTAAGTGAGAGGCTTTTAAAATACGATGCCAAGGTGTCTTAACGACAGTCGTCGAGCGAAAAGGGAATAATCCAAGACAGGAACTTCTAATGGAATGCATTGACCAAGCATGGAAAGTTGTAAAATACAAATCAGTTAGGAGAATAGGTGGTAGAAAGATCGCTTCAGTAATTCTTTGTGATTTACTGCCCGTATAAAATTATACGTCCGTTCAGGCGTCGTCGCTCGATTGATTCATTTGGTCAGTTTTCAAATCCAATCATCTGCATTTTATATTATCGGCAAAAGCAAACGAAAGGTAAAAATCAGTTTTCATTAAAATATCCAGAGTGTGAATTGAAATACCGTGGACTGGCCGCGTACCTTAACGGCGATACCCGCTGAAATTTCACCAAAGCAGAAATCCCATAGAGAAAAAAAATCAGTCGCCTTGACCGGAATTCGATCCCGGATCCTCTGATTTCCGTGCAGGTGCTTTAACAAATAAAAAAAAATTAATTTCCTCAGGGAAAGATGATGCCTCGATAGCTTAATTGGCCAAAACGCTTGGCCGGAAATTCGTGGATCCGGGTTCGAGTCCCGGTGAAGGCGTTTGAGGTTTTGTCTGTGTAATTTTACTTCTATCCAGAGTGTATTTCTGATTTCGAATATCGAAAATTATAATGCTATAGAGGCAACTATTGGGCAAGAATTTAACAATGGCTCCCATTATAGGATTGATGACGGTTGATTGCGGTGTTTGCTGCTTGCACTTGAGCGATTCCTTGACTCTCTTACGTAACTCCTCGGGTGAGGAGCCCTTGTGGGAATTGCCGGAGGAAGTCAAATGCGCGAGGAGAGGTCGTTTTGATTTCGGGTGTGTGGCAGGGGGGAACGGAAGACTGACAACAAAACGTGTCTCGATTCGCTCAAACTCCGCGGCGGTAGGGTCACAAAGAGTGGAGGGTTCGACGGGCTGTAAAAGCGCACTTGCGTTCCGGTGGAAGATAGCAAGGTGGGGTTGAACCTCTCTTCTTCCTTTACACACGAGTCCCACGCAGGAACCAGAATCAGGGGTGGAACTGCGCGGTTTAAATAGGGGGATGCCCCCCACCCTCCCCCCGGCCCTAAATCCTCCCCCTCTCCCCCCACTTGAGCCCTCCCCAGCCCCTGCCATTCTGGCTGAGAACGGGGGGCACTCACGCATTGGCGAAATCCGTCCGCGTATTCGGGTTTACGAATAGGTTTCCGTGACGAAACTGGCAAGCAGTTGCAGTTTATGGGATTACCTCCCGGGAGCACTCCACTCTCACCCCTCCACCCTGTTTGTTTGCCCTTTGCAACCCCAGTCCTCGGAAGAGCCGTCCTGGGATTCCTCTCCTGTCTCCCAGGAAAGAAAGAGTCTGTTTTATTGCTCATTTCCATACGTTCTTATTATAAGTACGCAGCTGCGATTCGGAGCATCCTTCGGGGACGCACTTATTCATTCCTGCTCCGTCCTCGAAGGAGACGAGTTTCCTTCGCAGCGTCGCCAGGTGTCGCCCTGAGCCCGCCTCGAGGAAATGCCATCACCGTCATGCTATAATTGGCAGTTAATTAAAGTCGAATGGGGCTCAAATGCACTCGACTTCCGGTCCAAACGCCGCCGCCCCGAATACCTGCTTGATGTTCGCAGTTCACCTTTTCTGCTTATCTGCTCATTCCGCTAGCGGGAGCATTTCCTGGATGAACGTGTTGCAATGCGGCAACCGTTGAGCCTCCCAAATTTTGCTCAGGTCTCAGCCATTCTTTAACACAGCCAGCCTTTTTAAACCCGTTTGACATGATCCAATTTATCGGCCAAGTCATCGTATATTGGACTGTGGCCTGCTTCGCACATACCAATTTGCAGCCCAATTTCAATGCAACTATCTCTAACCCAATATACTTTAGAGCTAGTTCTATTTTCTGCTGGTCAATCTCCAATCAGAGTTTAGCCGAGCGCAATTGAGCGCATTTACTTAACATACGAAATCTCACGAGAACTAATCTACAACATTTTATCTTTAATTTTTTACGAGAAGCCTTTGAAAACTGCAATCATTTATCTGCCACCTTTTTTGGTGAAAACTTGTCACCTATTTTCGCCATGAAAATCGTGCTAAGATATATCCGGCATCTTTTCGGCTGCGGGGTGAAAATGGTTTGCATACGCGGGTGGGAAATTAATACGTCAAAACTTAATGCCAAACAGCAAGTTATTTTATAGCATGTTTTACTGTTGTAATTACCATCTTGGTGACACATGGTTTCGCCGTCAGTATTGATTTCAGTATTACTCCCTCCCAACCCGTGGATAGATAACTATCCCGTAAATAAACACCAATCAGTTTCGTCGAGATTATCATACCCATCTGATATCCAGAAATTTTTTTCTGTACAATTATACTGGGTGATTATTTTTGCAAACTGCGCAAGATGTTAACTGAAGCTGTAATATTTCTGACAAAAATTTTTCCTATTATTTAATGCAATAGCAGCTGAAAGGATCCGTACTCTGCCCGGGTTTTAGTTATATATTATTCCCAGTATTCCTAAAGTTCTTGCTAGAGAAAACAAACAAAGAATTTGATGAGCCTCAGATCCGTTTTATATATTCCATTGTATCGGTTAAAGAAAGTTTTAAAAATATGTCTTGGGCATGCTTCTGTATGGAAATGAAGCATGGACGATAACAGAAGCAGAGAATTCAAGAAGCATTCGAAATATAGCGTTACAGAAAAATTTTGAAGACTAAATTGACCTACTAAGTGACAAGCCAACAAGTCTTGCGTGGGAGAAAAGAGAAGTCTTCCGAAAACAATAAAGTTTTAGTAAGTATAAAGTTATGTCAATATTTTATTTGCATCATTGTAATGTAATAAACTCTATTATCGTCATTTCATAAGTTGCAGATTTCTTTATCAAACATCAATGGGAAAATGGGCGCTGTATTCTCAAAGCTATTGCTCCTTAATTTTATCTTTGTATTTTTGACTAACAAATGTTTTTTTTCATTGTTGATTCCTTGTTTTATAGCATCATTATATTATGAAATAGCTCCGAAAGATTGACTCAGATTTTTCATGTTTCATGTTTATGTCAAGTCTCTGGTGTTATTCATTAAGTCCTCTTTGAGAAAAAAAATATTTCATGAGTGAGTGTTGAAAAATCAATTTAAAAAGTTCCGATTCGTTCTAATAGTCGTTTTCAATTCCAGTATTGGCGTTGACCTCGTGTTTTGGTACAGTGTTTACTTCGTCAATCCCATTATTTCGAGTATAGATTCGGAAAACATTTTCTATTTGGTGAAAACGTAGTAAAATCGCAGACATCCCAAAATTTTGGGCCATCCATAGAAAACGTCATTACCAGTAATGGATTCACGAGAAAATTCATTACCCAAAGTCACTAAAGATCGTTTTAACTGTCAGCATTTAATTACCTTTGCGACGCACATTTTCATTTCGCAGCATATTTGGCCTTTCATTGGGTGCTTGATAATGATGACTATTGGTGATTAATACTCTCAGACTCGTCTTTATTAATCATATCATAAAATTTCAATGTGGAGTCTAAATACACCCATTGATCTTAATGACTTTTAGCCCCATCCTTCCGAGTTTTGTGGTTTTCATTTTATGCATTAATCAATCCTGCAAACGCATGGGCATTTCTTTATTAAGTTTTCCAGAAAAACGTAAAAAAATAAGGTATTAGGACATTGTAATTTTTTTTATGATTTCTATTTCGTTAGTGATTGAAATCGCGAAAAAAGTTAAATGAGTTACTTCAAGAACAAGGTATTTGTGATAATGCCATATTTTGCCCATTTAATTAGAAGTTACTAAGTCTATGTGCTGAAAATGTGTCTTCTGAATATCATGCCTATGGATCGCGAGTATAACCTTTAATGGCGTCTACAACTTTAGAAGTTGGTGAATCGGTTGTGTGTGTGTTGAGGAGGTGACATTCGCCCGTAATAAGTTAATCAAACCATGCATCGGCGGTGGTTTGGTGGAAACGCGGAGGAATTCTGAGCCCTCAGTTAACCAATGATGATAGATGATGAGGAAACCGATTTTGAGCAGAGGCTACTCGAAAGTTCAATCTCTATCGAAAAATTTTCTTCCTTAGGCCTATACCTTCCCATTCCATCTCTAATAGTGGCCCTATCTCACGTTTTCTACCTAGTATGTCTTACCACTGATTTTAGCGTCGACATTGTATGTCTTTCTGCTCATATCTTCTCCAACTTAATGTTTCGTCAGTAATTGAGTGTAAGAAAATAGATTTGAATCGATGCATCATCGCCAAATATCTACTGGGTAGATGCGATTTGATTCACCGCGAAAATTCAGTGATGGCAAAGAAATATATTTCCCCTCTATTGCAATGCGCACTGAGATTTATGCTGGTACCGTGTTGATGAGGAGAATGATGCAGGCCACGTTTAAAAAGCCAAAATCTTATTAAACTGCGACGGAATTAAATTGGTGGTTTCTGGCGTCACTTTATGGAATTTACTTGTGTTCATTATGAATGACAAAATAAACTTTGTATTTCCACATTTAATTATTTCGCACTACTACGACCATGGTTTCGACGATTAATGAAAACGAAATTAACGACGAACTGATGATGACGTTAATCGTCGAAACCATGGTTGTAGTAGTGAGAGATAAATAAATGTGGAAATACAAAGTTTTTTTGTCATTCATAATGAATGCGACCGAATTCATTAGGGGAAGTCATAAATGAGCCACATTTGATGAACCATTGGTTTGAGTGGGTGGAAACTATATCCCTTGATCTCCGTCAATAAGCTGGTGGCGACAGCTGTAGTGATGACTAAATTGTTTACTAGGCATCACTCCGGCATCCATATAATATTTTATTTATAGGTCTTTTATCTCTCAAGGTACGTGTTGCTTAATGTTATTCGGTCTCTGCTCTTCGTGAATGGATATGTTTCGCCCTTCCAGAACAAGCGAGAAGAAGTAGAGGTATTAATTAGTTGATGGCAGAAATAGTTTTGCTTAAGAAATGTCTATGTTGACGGAAGAAACGGAAAAAACACTTCCGTTTTTTCCCGGTTTTTCAAAAAATTATAAACTACTAACTAGAACTAATTCCACTATATCGACCTAATTCACTAAAAAAAAGTACCGAGTGTGTTGAAATCATTATAATACTGTCGGCAAAGCAAAAGTCAGGAAATAATTCCTAATGTTTAATTTTTTCTTGTATACGCTTCTGCTTTTTAGAGACCAATTTAAATTATTTTTTTAGAGACTAAATTTAAGTTTTTCCCGCTCAATCATACTTCTAATTTTTCGTGATGCTTCATAGCGCTGATCTCTCTCTCTGTCTCTTCGGTGAGTGACAAGATTATCGAGCGCTGCATGCAGTGAGGTTATCGCAATTAAAGAGAACAATGGAGAAGACGGAAGAGTCGCGATCCTTCCTGGAGGAGAGGAATGGATTGGGGTGGATGCTCGAGGGAGGGAAGAGAAAAAGAGGAAGGGAAGACGGTGGGGACTGACATTTACGGCAGCTCTGGTCAAGCGATCTTAAGTCAATTCAAGGATAAATCCATGATCACGATTAATCACGCTACACAGTTGTCTTTTGTCATAAACTATGTCGAGACTAATCTACCTTTTGATGCGTAGAAGTCTATTTTCCCTACCTCTTCCCTTGCTTCATGGTTACTTTAGAAGACCGGTGAATCTTCATAGGTGGAATTGTTCTTATTGGATTGCTTATAGTGTTAAATCGCTTTCATTCCGTGTTCAGTCGCTGATAAAAGTATTACAGATGTGGAAGCAAATCGAAAAGTCGCTCAGTTATGAGTTTTACAAATTTTTCTCAATTTCAAATTTTACAACTTTTTCCTACATAGTTGGAAAAGCGCTTCCCTAAGCTCCCGTTTACAAGGAAATTTAATGAAAAACAGTCTTAAATTAAGAAAGATATTGTTTGCAACATGTTAAGTCTAGTGTGGCTTTCTAATCTCGAGTAAAAGCTGTGAGTTTGTGAAGTTGCTAACGGTTTTTTTTCAGATTCCATTCAAGCATATTCACTGACTCTATCAACGTGAAGTGGAGGAATTTTACCTTAATAGCCATGCCTACTGTTATCCTCCTCAGGGAGCCTAATGGAAGGCGAGTCCGCTAAGGTGACATTTAAGGCGCAAATTGAGATAGATTTTAGAAAGAGGATTTGGTGCGCGTAAATTAGCTCGGCACAAGGGAAAGTGGAAGTCTTCAGTAGCTTCTCGGTTAGAGCACTTATTCTACCCATTATTTTGACCCATCGTTTTTCTACCGCATCCGGTGCCCTTGCCAGCAAGGCAGTAATTTTATTCATGCTAGAGGATTTGCCCTCTTAAATGTCACTATCAGTATTGAAGGTCGGTGAATAATCTTGCTCTCTTGAAGTGCCAAAAAAATTCTGAGCCACATTTAAATTAGTTTCGTTGTATTCTATAGCAGAAGTATTTTTATAAATCTTCATGAACTTAGTGGTAGTGATTAAAAGTACGTACTTTTCCTGCATCTTGTATCGCGAAGAGTGGATTCAACCATCAATGGACTTGGTTGTTTCCGTTACCCTTTTGTATTCATGCGATGGCTTGTTCCGCGCGACTGCTTTATTTTCGATCCCATTTGCAGTCCTGGAGGCCTACATTAGGCTCGTCGAGAACATTCTGCGGACAACCACGGTGGAATTTCAAGGACTCCAGAGCTTAATGGCATCCGCAGGTGGAAAAGGGGAAAAGAATGAGTCCCTTCGCGCCCATCTCCACCCATTCCCTAAAAGTCGAAATTCCGGATTGGAATGAGTCCAACGTGAGATCCTTTCTCGGAGATGAAACTAAATAAGGACAAGTTCCTTGAGCGTGACGCATCAAATTACAGGAACTGATATATTCTGGGAGTACAACTGTTTTGTGCTTTAGCATAATAATGGTTTTATTTAGACGTTTTCAGCAGTTGCGTTCCGCTGACGAATTTCTGCTTTTTACAGACGGAAGAGGTGATATTTGCAATTACTAGGCTTGAGCGTAGAGCTGCTTATCAAGCCATTTTCATAGCAGTATTTCAATGAACACAAGAAAACAGACAAAGAGAAGAGTGTTGCAAGCAGAAATGTTATTCACCTTAATGAATGCCAAATAGGTGGAGCTTCCTCCTCATCGTTTTCATGGTGCCTAAGAATTCGATTCTGCATTATTCTTAGAAGAATGCATTCTTCTGATATCTGTGTAATTCTCTATTTATAATAGGCATTATTTTTAATCGCATATGCTGTGCAATATAACCTACGGATTCGAAAGTCGTCAAATCTGAATTCTGCTAAGCACTGCTATCGCTATAGTTGGGATCACACTTTCTGTGTTTATACAAAACTATGAAGGAAGGAAGAATATAGAAATCTATGAAATAATGTTGAAACTTATTTATCACGATGACATTGAAGTGGCAGATATGTTTAATTGATAATTTTACGAATATTATCACGATATGTGTTCCACCAGTTATGGAACTGTCAACAGTACTTTTACTCGACTTATTCATTCTAAATACTGATAATCATTCTCTGCGTTCCTCTTCAACGGCTTCTCATTCTTGCTTCTTTTTTACCAGCTATTCTTTCCGTTCCCATATTTCAAATCTCCAGTCCAATCTCATTCCCCTCACCTAAAGTTACACCATCATACAATGCCACTCGCTAATATCAGTGCGAAAATGTAATCTATTGACTTATGCATTTAGATTTGTAATGCCATTATCGTGAATATCAGCAATCTCAGTTTTGCGATACAGTTTAAAGCTATTTGAGAATCTGAAGTTCAACGTCTATCCTGGGACATCCTGCCATTATTATTTATTACGTGAGCGCTTCTCCTAAAGGTGGCTGGAACGGTTTTTGTATTTATATTCAATGTTCAGATTTGTGTGATACTTTACATATGTGTCCTTATATCTATGAATGAACGTGAAAAAAAGCATTTTACCTATTTGAAATTTAGATAATTCGACGAATTTTTTTAACTCCTAACCTTATGGTGTATGAGATACATTTTATTATATTTGGGTTACATCTATAGTTTTTCTTGAAACTTAAAATAAAAATAATATATCATTATAATGAATACTAATGAATATCACGATCAGAGATACAAAAACTCGTATTTAAATACAAGTTTCATGGCATTATTTGTTTTGCTAAGTCATAATAATGATGAACATGAGCGTGTGCAGCGAAGATCGGCAAGATTTGTTAAGGGACGGTACGATAACTATATTAGAGTAACCAGTCTATTAAATGAATTAAAATGGGTATCATTTTCAGATCGCAGGTTGAGATTTAAACTTAAACTCTTAAATAAATTCCAAGATAATATTTTCAGTGATGATGTTAAAAATATTTTGCGAATCCCAACTTACTATGGTAGACTGGACCATAATCACAAAATTAGAGAAATTGATTGCCGAACTGACAGATTCAAAATTTCCTCCTTTCTTCGTACAATTTGGGATATGAATGGCGGTAAATTTATCCAATACGAGTATATCAATGGGTATCATAGGTAGTTGCATGTTGGTATGAAGACTTTAAGCTATCCCAACTAACAGTATTACATTGCATGCTTGCTTTACTATTTTTATCTTTTTAAAAAATGTTTGGTGACAATTCTTCCCCTGCCACACACCTTCATGGTGGCTTGCAGAGCATTAGGTTGATTTGGATGTCATAAAATGCTTTAATAAAGGCAAAAATGCTATCTGTGATTCTTATATAAACGGGAATACGGATGGAATTTGTTTCTCGAGTATTAATTGTGCTTGATGCGAAGGAGTACTTGATGCGAATTTTTCTCACAAATTTAAGCGTATGCGACAAAATTTTATACGCCAACCATAAAGATGCTATTTGAAATTTTCCCGAAAATGGACGAAAGTCACGTGACCTGAAACGCCTCTGACGTCACAAGACGGTATAGGCTCCATATCTCTAAGGCAACAGACATTTACTTTAAAAAAGAACGAAGCAAGTAACTCCATTACTATATGGGGTTACTTGCTTCGTAATTAGATTGCGCGTGGTGCTAATGACCTTAGTCTTCGATGCACCCGTAACCCCAAACCTACTACTACGAAGCAAGTATATTGGCTTGAGGTTTTTAACCGTTTCTTGGTCGGAACAATGATTGAAAAGGGATTTAAAAAAGCACAATCCGACAAATTTCCTTCGGTTCACTCCCTTATGGTGGCATTCTTCTTTAAGCAAATAGCGATTGCTTGGTCGGAGCTGAGATTCTTGGAGTGATAACAAACAGGGCCCTATCATCATCATCATTGGTCATCAATCCTCAGATTGGTTTGACGCAACTCTCCACTGAGTCCTTGCATCGGCTAATCTCTTCATAGTTACGTATTTTTCTCTTTCACATCCTTAATCACTTGTTCCATTTATCTCGCTCGAGGCCTTCCTTTGCCATTCTTCCCGTCCACTTGTCCCTCGACGATTGTCTTCATCAGGCCGATTAAGTTATTCCGTCTTCTTTTTAGAGTTGTCAGCAGACTTCTCTTTTCTCCCACTCTTCTTAGGACTTCCTCGTTACTTACTCGGTCGATCCATTAAATGAGATACCTTGAGATTATTTTTAAAAAATTAACCCTTGCCAACTTGAAACTTAATTATCGAAGTCTGCTTTTTGCCGGCCTAACGTTAAATTTTTAGGATTTATATTTACTCCAGAAGGAGTCAAGCCTGACCTTGATGGTCTTCGAGCCATTCGAGATAAAAGAGCCCCATCCAATGTGAAACAACTACGTGGATTTTTGGGAGTGTTCAATTATTACTTGCACTTCTGTCGGGGCTACTCCGCAATTATTCACCCATTGCTTGGTTTGCTTAAGAAAGATGCGGAATGGTCATGGGACGCAGATAAGCAATCTGTTTTCGAAAAAGTAAAGGTAACATTACTTACTTACTCGGTCGATCCATTTAATCTTCATCATTCTTCTGTAGCACCACATTTCGAATGCTTCCACCCTTTTCTTCTCCACTGCTATCATCCCACATGCCTCACTGCCATAAAGAAACACACTCCAGATGTAGGTACGTTCAAATGAATTGTTTCCTTACTTCTTCGCCTGTATTGCCAGCTGTAATTAGATTCTTCTTTTGATAGAATGCCCTCTTCACCTGGGCTATTCTGCTGACCATTTCTTTCTTGCTTCGTCCGTGGTTGATTACTCTGCTTCTAAGTTAACAAAACTCTTTCACCTCTTCCAGCCTATGTTTTTCCTAGTTTAACGTTGGTTTTGGCCTCTTTTCTCTTGCTGCACACCAGTATCTTAGTCTTCTCCTTGTATCTCTTCAGATATCTGACCATTGTTCTTTCCATGGTTATCAGCATCTTATTCATCTCCTTCTCTTTTCTCAACAAATCTGAATACATTAGTTTATTGCATTAAACGAATGATTTACTTATAAACGTTTTCGCCAAGTATGCATTAAACAACTTACCTCCACGTACAACACGTAAACAACGCTCATAGTGATAACGTGCCGTGACGTCATGCGATGACGTCGTGTTTTTAAGCTGACGAAAACGTACAATTTTTAAAGAGTAATATCTTAGTAACACAATTTCATTCTTCAGGAAAAAATTTCACGAAGCGCATTATAGCAAATAAACTTCACATTCAAAGATTTATAAAAAAATAGTGCATGATCCCAATTGCCATAATGGCATGTACGGTACCCTATAATTATGTTATACTTATGTGTAATGCGGTGCGGATATTTTTTGGACGTAATTAAAAAATTAATGCAATATACAGTAACTGACCATCTCTCCACTCCTGCTACATTAAATGCTCTTCCCGGACGTAGAAAGGCGCTGGCGACAGCGTGTGACGCACTTGGTGAAGAGGATTCGCATCCCTTAAGGTGGTTTCGGTCTGCTTAGGAATCACGAGCGGAAACTTGGGTGGCTGGTGGCCATGGTGGTGTAATGACAATGATGATGATCTGGTCCCAAGTAGGACTCTGGTTATTAGAGGGGGGGATGAATAGGACAGGACGGAAAGTAGCACAAAGCATGTGAGTCTCAATGTGTTCCATGCCACTTAGCCATGGTTTTTAACTCTTAATTTCTTGCTTCTTCCTCATCGCCATATATTTACCTGCAATTCACTGCTAGGATGTACGATAAGGGATGATTCCTTTCTTACCAGGGCTGATCTGGAGTATGCTACTAAATGGCACGAAGCATGGACAATAACAGTAGCAGAGAAAGAAAGGCTGGAAGCATTTGAAATGTGGTGTTACCGAGTAATGATGAAGATAAAATGGAACGACAAACGGCATGGAGAGACAAACAAAGAAGCCTCAAGAAGGGTGGGAGACAAGAAAATCCTGCTGAAAACTCTAAAAAGAAAAGGAGAAAACTTAATCGGCTATATCTTAAGACACGATGGCTTGATGTAGACAATTATGATGGTGACCAGGCCTGCTCCATATCAATCAAATCCGATTAATTTTAGTCACATTAGTCAGAGTAAGATACATTAGTAAAGTCTGGAACTTTCAAATCTGATTGATTAGTATATATCTGTGAACTTAATTCAATGATATTCATCAATGCGCTTAGGACTCTTAGCTGTGAAAACTACCAGATGTATGTGATGTATGCTTGTCATTGCTGATTGGCAAAGGGGAGAGCTACGTGCCGAGATGCCCTCAAAGAAACTGACTGGTATTCTGGTTAATCATTGCATATGGAAATAATGATACGTTAAATCTGTTATTTTTACAGATCTTCTGTCCAATGCCTAACCGTAATCTTAAAATGAAATCTTCTATGTTATCTGGGCTTAGTTAGGATTTTCTAAGACTATTAAATCCTGCATAAAATTTGATAATTAGGGTATTGTTTTATCTTAATCTTCCGCCTGCGAGCGATATCTATTAAAATTCTTGCTGCAGTCTTGTGACAGCAGAAAGAAATTTATGATAGGCACATTCTATAAAAAATATCTCATTGATAAGGAACGATCAAACTTAGCCGTGGACCGGTCCAAGGCCTGCCATGTTAGGAGTAAAATGCGTATACAATAATGTCTTGGTTATCACTATCATCGTAAATGCTTACTCTGACCCCGTAAGTATATACGATTAACGCCTTTTATTAGCTTTTTTCGCTTATTTTAATAATGGAAATTTGACAATTTTGTAAATTGAGGTTAAAAATAACTCGATGACTTCATTGAAGAAACTTTTGTCATTTGAATGCCATTCACGAAAATCTGAATTTGAGATAAATTCGAATATCTTTCGGAAAAATGGGATGTGTAAAACTGTTGCCTATCGCAACATTGAATTATCGGTGATACTCTCTGAATAGAACTGTAAGCTGGGCTTGATTGAGTGATATACTATATAGGTACTGTACGGTGACGAAGGCCAAGTGGCTAACTTTGTGCCATAGTGTATGTCGTGGGAGGAATGGGTTGATATAGTTGCTTCTCGAGTGCATAGCTCACTGCCTAGGTCCCAGCCATGACTCTTGGAGGTACCACAAGTGCCTCCAAGTCTATTTGGCTGCCGAGTGAACGACGCCAAGTGGAGAGCTTAGAAATGATAAGTCCTTACCAATACAATTCACGAACCTGAGATAAGACATAGCAGATTTACTACTGACTTCTTCATATCAAAATGGAATTTGAATGCAGTTAATTATGCCGATGGTTTTCATAGCTCTGTGATAAATAGCAACTGAATTGCAAGTTTGGAACACTTTATTCTAATAGTAGTAAGATTGACCGATTCTAATACTAGTAAGAAGTAAGAAAACACCAAATCTTACGTCACTAGTAAGATTGGTAGAGGTGTCAAAATGTGTTTTATTGGATAGCAAGGAAAATAGATTAGGAAAATAAGAAGCGTGGTTCTTACTATGTTAATTGAGGAATTAATGTAAGCAAATTGCTTTTGATGGGAATTTGGAGATTGATAGGTGGCATTCATCTTCTCTTAATACTTTTCGGCGAACGTAGTTTTTTTAAATTATCGTTGCAATGGTTTTTAGTTCCATGTGGTTTTCATGGTTTTCCACGTAATCTTATCGAAGTCAGTCATTGGCGTCATTCTTATGAAGCAAAAATTGTACACGGCGATGTTTATGACATCACCATGCACATCCAAATTTTTGACAAAGTAGCTTCTGAATGTATTTCATAGATTTTTATTTGTTTGTGATATCCATTCGCATTAAACTTTATGTTTGTCCATTTTTATTTTTATTTTATTAAGATTATTTTTATTTATGCCGCTATAATTCAACACTGATGATGAAAACGATAGAATAAAAATGGTTCAGTGTGATAACGAGAGACTTAGCGGTTGCAGTGAATAAGCTGTTTACAAACCCATACTTGTTTATCTTCTTTTACAAACTCACACTTTGTTTATCCTTTCTGTATCTTGTAAAACCTGGCTTTCTTCATGCTACTTTACTGCTTGGAGCGAAAGCCTTAAAAGACTCCTGTGAAGTTTTTGCTGAGCATTAATGATACCAAAGTATACTTTTAAAAGCTGGGCGTTCAGGGTGTAATGAAACTGTGAAATATTTTAAGCAAGAATTGTGTGATTTTTGAGAATAAAACGGAGGGTTCTTACATTTTCTGAGTTTATAAACAAACCCACCTTTAATAGGAAGAACGCATTAAAGAAATGGAGAGCATGCTGCTTCAGATGGAACCAAACATTTGGTGGTGGTTGACAAGTGTCATCGAATCATTGTGCTCTTTGTCTATTCTTGATATTGTCACTAGTGAGCTCATTGCTATTCTTACAGTTTCCCTTCGAGCGGAACGGAATAAATAAATGACTCTTGGTGAAAAAACAACGGAGTACTTGTTCCCTCCGGACAGCGCAGCTGAAAGGGCGTGGTGCCCGGAGGTGAAATAAATAAGCAATTAAAGAGCGCTTGTCGGCGATAAACTTTTCCTATTTTGCCGTCGAGCAGCGCAGCCGCTCTGCGGGCCCGAGATAAAGGCACGGAATGGGGCAGAGTCCCCTGGATTTGCCTTATAATAACTGTGAAGTGGTGAGGGAGTAGTGTTGAAAATGCAATCCAGAAGACTCTGGAATGGGTGAAGGCTCCTCCCGCAGTGCAGCGACGAACAGGGAATTAGCCGACCGCACCGCCCTCTCCCCTCGTCTCTGCTGTCGTCATCACTGCCATCATCATCATTATTATTATGACGCGGCTCCGCTACTTTTTATATTCCTTTTTTAATCCCTCGCACCTCCCTTTTTTTGTCCCCTTCCCGTCCCAACCCTCTCGCCTTTCCTTCCCTCTCTCTCGCAACTACTGTATCTGTCTCGTGGGGGTTCCTCCTCATCCGGAGGGAGGAGCGAGTCTTTTCCCGTTCAGCTGATATTCCGTACCCACACAGCGACCGGGGCCGAGTCTACACGATGCGTATTTTGAGCTACTTAGCTGTCAGTGGCTGTCCCAAAGCTGAACTGCATAACTACTCTTTAATACTAACTACTATAATATAATGACGTAACTAATATAGCAACCTCCCGGCTGAATTCAAAAAGATACACAATTATATAGGCTTTCGAAATAGATTATTTCGCCGCATGCTGACGTCACAGAGGTAAACCCTGGGGATGGGCCTCTAATGATAATTTAACAGTATAATTCTATTGCCCTTCTAATTCATCTTTTTCAATGTCGTGTCACTTACTCTTTCCTTTTTAGAGCCACAAATTCTTTCAAGATGATTTAAACGATTGTAATAAAAATATGTATACGGTTCTACAAAAAGGTTTAATTCTTTTTTGTTAATAGTTTCATTATTGAACTCTGTATCTTAATGAACTATGGACTAGGGGCAGAGGAGACCACATGGCCTCATCTAGCCCAGGATAAATAAAGAAATAAATAAATAAAATAAATAAATACTATGTAATATTTCTATTTACGTTTATAGGCTTGTAGATAGTCCCCTTCTTCTTTTCCCTTCTCATATGGGTACTGTCTTAACATACCATTCTACCGAGCCACTTTCATTTATTGAGTCAATGTTGCCGGGAAATAAAAACTTTGTTACTTCCACAGTTACAGTTTATTATTGAACCAGGTTACGTCGTCGAATCGAATAAGTCGAATAGTCGAACATCATCACCTGAGAACGTCGACTATTCGGAGAAACCTGTTCGTATAATAAAACTTTATCTGTGGAAGTTACAACGTTTTTATTCCTGACTACATAATGAAATTTCATAGAGTAACACCTGAAAATTTTTATAATGTGATGCTTTCAAAGGAAAAATTTGCTGCATGCCTTCTTGTTATCCAGAATGTCCATTCATTTTCTTCCTGTTTTGGACACTTCCAATATCTTTCCTCCACTACTCTCTCTCTTCATTGCCTCTCCTATAACCCTTTGATTCCGATTTTGTACTTATGGGTGAAATTCTTGCATAATAATGAGCACTGTCCTCTGATCGTTTCATAATTCCACATGTTTGTATTTTGAACCTAAAATAAGGGCATTCTGTTGTGACACTATTATCAAAGAAGGGAATAAGGCTAAAGTGAATTCTCTAATCAATAATTTAGGTTCATGGGAATAGGTTTGGCTCAAGTGTGGTGGTTATGATGCTGGCTTCCCATGCCAAAGTTCCGGGATTCATTCTCGAAATCTTTAGTTTCCCATTTCAATCCCTCTTCCTGCTGGAGTTCTATTTGGATAGCACTTCATATCAATACCCTGTCCATCGGATAGGACGCAAAACCGTGGACCACGTGGTGAGAGTGACGCTAATAGAATCCAATGCTGTAACTTAACGGCGCAGATGGGATCAGCACTCGGTGGCCTTGCCTATTTATAACTTGGATAAACTCTGTCAAACACAAAATTAAAAGTCAAAAATGATCGCCGATCAGGTCATTAGAGAACCCTTGCGAATTCGGGATTTTTTTGGCTACGTGGTTGAAAACTTACAAGAAATTTTTGTTAAAGCCATGGTTGAATCGCATCGCTTACTATCGGCATCAGGGCAGAAATAAATTTGAGGATATGATTTTATGAATATCTATTCCCTATTGATCTTCTTTGGCTTAACGAACCGTAATTCCACCCTCTCACACTGAACACAGAGACTTGGAAATCCTCATATCCTTTGAAAATATTTATAATGTATCTCGTGGGATATTAAAAGGCAAATGGAACACGAGAGGGTAATAATTATTTCCGAATAGTATTGGAGTGCGTTGCACTGGTAGGATAGTTAATTTTTCGCATTCGAGTGGCGAATTTCTTACCGCTCGAAGTTTAGGAGATGGGCGGCCGGCAAAATACATCGGGGATATGCGAGTACCCTCCCAGGCTTTCGCTTGCAACTTCCGAGTAACAGTAAGCGTCCATGAAGAGGAGATCCTGAACGAACGCACTGCGGGAAGAACGCAATCCAGCTAAGTGACACTATAAATCCAAACCGTTGCCGGGCATAGCAGACCCGCCCCCTTCAGTCCGCAGACATGAAATCCACTTTGGGTTTAGTCGGACTATAACTCGTAGTCCTGGTGAGGATCGGATGGGTTTCCGATTTACCGTCAATGAAATCGGACAGCTTTTATCGATATTGCATTTGCATAGCGGTCCTATTCACGTCCAGTTTCATTTTTTATATACCAGGTACATTTATATCGAGATTTCAAACTACACACCAGGTTTTCATACCGAATCGTGAAGCTCACTGAATATATGTTCCCTTGTCCAAAATATTTGATCCACGGAATTTATCATATGAAGCAACGGTCTTGGAAGCATCTAGGTTCTAAATGTTTCATGTTAAACCTTAAAGTCATGAGTGATATTTCCCGAAATACACTAACTAGATGAAGGAATACTCTTGGAAGCATCTAGGTTCTAAATGTTTCATGTTAAACCTTTAAGTCATGAGTGATTAATCCCGAAATACACTAACTGAAAAACAAATCCTTCGATTTGAAGGTGACTCTTAGTTTTGTAAAACGTTTACGTGTATTAAATGAAAAATCTCCATGTCCTTGTCGATGCTCCGAAATTGTGTTTCCAACCAGTCTGAGGAAGTGTGTGATCAAATTTCATGAGGACTTGTGGTAGTGCCAATGGTTTGTATTGATATGATTCTTCTTTTGATATAAGTCAGGAAAAAGGTTCCCTTCCCTTCCAATACGTGGAAAATTTAATTATGGGTATTGTTTCTTTCTCAACTATAACTTTCATAATATTTATTAGTGGTTTAATGCCTTCTCACTGAAGTTCACCACTCGAAAAGAAATCGCTGAACACGTATGAGTATATTCACTTCTTTGTGAGTTGGCTTATTATTCCAGATTATTCCAGATCTGCACGACCACGTCGTAACTCAGTCTGTAAGAATAACTTCACTTCATTTTAACGTTCATTCTGAGAAAACTCTATGAATAAAGGTTAAACTTAAAAAAAATAATAAATGCCAAATACATGTATTTCGTACAATATTGACATATTTTGGAGCTAACTTATGTGAATATGAAGCTGGGGGTTGTTTGAAACCGTCGGGATTATCTCGAATTAGTAAATAAGGAGTCACGTGGCATAAACACGAATATATTGAAAATTTGGTGTGTTAAAACGCTGAATATAACCTCATTTATTGTTTACACTTGCGTTATATCTTAACTGGGGGCTCTATATTCGAGACAGATGTGCAAAACTCAAGTGAAAACAATTATTGATATCGTTACGAGCGATTAAGACACACTAAATTTGCAAAACATTCGTGTTTGTACCACGTGACTCCTTGGTTACCAATTCGAGATAATCCCGACGGTTTCAAACGTACACCCCTGGTTTCGTTAGATTCTTGAAATAGGTCGCGTTAACCGTGATTAAAGTCCCTTCTTGAAAAGTTTTCCGATGGTGATTTTTTCCGTTGGATGTATTGCTTATTCATTAGAAAGGGTTAATTCTTGGAAATAATGTTGGTCTTCGCGCTAACCAACGCAGTTATAACTTGATCCCGTGACGCAATGTCTTAAATATACCTACCTCATCCATATACGACACATTCGCCGAATCGACGGGTGAGACCCAAAGATGGTCTTCATCTTCCTCTTCGATCGGAGACGTGCGTTTATCCTACCCCCCGCCCATTTCGTTGAGTGCGCCACCTTCTCGTCTCGGAGCCGTTTTTGGTTGAAGTTAGGAGATTACGGAGGAAGTACTGAATGACAATGGACTCCTGAAAGCTGCAATTGAAGCGAAGAAGGAAGAGAGAGGAGGAAATAATAGCAATCGTGAACATCATGAGGGGAATAAGAGGAAATGAAGGGTTTGAGAGCAACTACTCGTAATATTAGTCATTACTGGTGTTAGAGGACAGGTACTACTATGGATAAGAAGGGATTGGCTCAAGCAGGGACTGTTCAAGCGCCTACGATTATGTAGGTTATCTACATCTACGCAATACCCTGCAATCCACCGCGAGGGTATATGACAGAGGGTGAAGATCACCAAACATGCACTATTGGCATGCAATTAGGCTACTACATGGAAACTGTTAGGTAATATGGTCACATGCTGCTAGATGGTTATTTATCTACGTAGTTTTAAAGGAATTATTGTTTTTAATAAATTCATTCTGCACTACAGACTACTCTAACAATGTTTCACCGACCTATCCCTTTGCTATGCTGCCTATTGTGTTCTCTTATAGTTGGGGGGAAAATGACATTTTGAATCTATCGGTACGACAACCTATCTCTTTTATCTTATTTATCTGATCAAATCCACCATAATACGCAGGGGGTTTTAATATATAATTTTAACATCTTAAGTAAAGCTCTCCGTTTGAAATTTCTGCAGGAAATTTAATCTGCACTTCAACCTAAGATCTGATTGATTTCCAACATGAATCTTTAATTAATTCTGATACATTACTAAACCTATCGTAAAACCTTTGACCTGGATTGAGTTAATGGCATTGCTAAAGTACTGGCATCTTATCCCAAAGTCCCAAGTTCGAGGTAAAAATTTTTCTGGGAAAATTCATTCCCCGATTAAGTGTTATGCGGAGAGCACTTTAAGAGTAGCACTTCGTGAGTCGGATGGACGTTAAACCGTGGAATCCTTGTCACATTGCGTTAATAGCTGGCTGGGCCCAACGGTGAGTTTTCTCCTAGCGCTCTCAATATCACTATCTATGTATTCGCACGTATCCACCTATCCTCTATGGTGGAAATGACCGCAGATGACAGTCATCTCTCTTAGCTACGCAAGCCACATACTATTGTTGGCATGGAACTTTTAATGCATGTATAATTATTTTGCCTATTTAATGCTTGGGCCGCTTTCCACCCCTCTTCGCTTCGGGCCCACTCATACGGCTGTTTGGGCCGGGACCGGTGAGGGAAGGAGGGGCCTGAAAGCCGTATTACATTAAGCTACGTTTACATGTGGCTGTTTTTGCATTGACGCACACTGCGCCACCAATCAGAAGCGAGCACGCCAACGCAGCCTGCGTTGCCGTCCGAGTTGGTTATTTTTCATCTTTCTGCATTGACGCAGCTGCGTCAGAACGAGGAGCAACGCATTCTACCTGTCATTTGTTCGTCACGTGATTCTTTCGCTATGGATTATCACCTATACCACGGTTCACCACCGTCATATGTTTTGGTGCGTTGCTGCTGACGCTGCTGGTGACATGAAAACACGGTATTCTCCTGCCGCACAACGCAGCGTCAACGCAACGCAAAAACGGCCACATGAAAACGTAGCTTTAGTCGTTGCCGGTTACGGTTTTGCAGTCGACCAATCTGCACCAACCAGTGCTCAACAGTTGGATGATAGAAGCGCGTCTATTTCCAATTAGCCGGTTTAGCAAACCGTGGCCAATAGTACCTCACCTCGCGGTCACGTGCGTTTGTGTTTGCGTTTCGCGATGTTTTGATTGTTGCCATTTCAATTGCTTCCCAGAATCCATAAATATTAAGAACACAATTAAAACAGCATTCATCTCTTTTGCTGCACCAATTTTTTGTGATGGATGTATGATAATAGCGTACATGTTATTGAGATGAGATTAAATGTCCTTAACTGATGTGCATCTTGTGTTTGAGGCAACATAGGAACAAAATGTAAACAGAAACAGCACATGACCGTGAGGCGAGATCCTATTGGCTGCGATTGCAAACCGGTTGGTTGTATTACCGATCAGTGTGATTGGAAAAGTGTACACTGTACGCAACCGGCATCGGCTATAGTGTGATACGGTCTTGACGCCGCATGCCGGGATCCCAATCGCCGGCCGCCTTGGCACCGGAAATTGGGGACCCATTTGGCGTCCACTACGACCCCGCAGGTCCTCGGAGAAACGAATGAGCCCGACCACGACGAAGGTCCGGACGAAAACACCTCAGATACGAGCCGAATCTAACCATCTACTCGTCTGTCCAACGTTGCATACTCGTCAGGGGAGCTTGTTGCACTTACACACTCTTATCACCCCTATAATCAGTAAAGTCAAGTCTTGATTGTAAGGGCTTCCAAAGGCAGTAGGCTTATTTATATCTATATCTACGACATACCCTACAAGCCACCTCGGGGGTGTGTGAGTATATTTCAAGGGTATACTTCGAGCCTGCCGCGAGAACGGCGGTGAATTTCACATTAATTGCAATGCGAAAAAATTCACTTGGACCGGGAATCGAACCACGAACCTTTGGCTTTCCGGGCCACTGCGCAGACCACTACGCTACCCAGGATCCCTAATTCGGATGGCAATTTTACCGAGGTTCAAGGTATTAGATGTTGATGCGGCTTTAGCGCTGGATGGGGTTCACCTTTGGTCGTGGCTTCTTTGAAGCCTTTCTCCCTTGCGTGGCCATCCTTGATGGACCGCGAGGGCTCAACATCTAGTATCTTGAACCTCGGTATTATTAAATCTCGGTATATTGCCATGCGAATTAGGGATCCTGGGTAGCGTAGTGGTCTGCGCAGTGGCCCGGAAAGCCAAAGGTCCGTAGTTCGATTCCCGGTCCAGGTGAATTTTTTCGCATGGCAATTAATGTGAACCTTTTGATTCGTCTAAACTTCGCGTTTTCACACGTTTGGTACGCGATCCGAGGAATAGATAGCAATTCAGTGGCGTGACCTCATGCCATGGCCCCTGGAGGTCCTCAAAATCCCACGACGTCACATCCGCCTAGCGTCGCATTAACCCCGCGACTCTCCAACCCCAGGATTTATCCGCACTTTGAAATGACAGCCCTGAGGGAAATATATGCGGGGCTCCATGTTCATCATTGATATGCGTGATATATCATATTTTGGAAATGTGCATAATTTTAGATTTCCATATTCATATTCTCCTACGTCACGGCGTACGAGAGAGCTGTTGGTCAAATTTACTAACAAAAGGCGTAAAGCATAAAGGCGTAGCTTTATAATATCTGGCTCTCCTTAGAGCTCATGTCGACGTAACTTCCACCCAATGCGCTTCTTCGAGTCAGCGTTCTCAGGCAAAACCTCATTAGACGTTAACTTAGATAATAACTTATGTTAAACTGTAACCAGACAAAAAATATGCCTTCTTCGGCGATAGAAAATTGATTATATAATTATAATTGATTCGTGAACTTATATAAATGTGTGAAATAGAGCGTTTACCACTGAAATAAGTGAATATGACATTATTTGTAACACGTCATAAAATTGAAGAGTTGGCGATGTAAAAAGGCGGATATAGATCAGGAATAAGACATTAAGTTTATCCTATAGAGATTGAACTGTGAGGAATAATACCTACGTCTAAGAACTTAGTTGCAGGAACTATTAGCGGGAGTGCATGGATATGAGAAACGAAAATAAGAACTGGTTAACGGCGTGACTTTATTGAACTTCTTCATGATTAAATAACTAAAAACGCACTATGTAATTCCACATACGATATAATTTATTTATTACCTGGTTTCTAAAATAACTGATAATAATAAGCGTTGGTGACAATTTCTGTAAGTTACTTGAAAATGTTGCACGGCAGCGAAACCAGGTCGTAAATAAATGGTACTGCACGTGGAATTACATAGTGTGTTTTTGGTTATTTAATCGTGAGAATTGAATATTACGTAGACAACTATAATCCTAGCTAAGACAGCTTGAATAAGCAATTTGGAAAGTAGAGCCCTAAAACACCGTATAAATAGACAATGACCTGTTTGCGTTACTGTGGAATTGGAAATGGTGGCGATAGTATTTTTTGGACTTGTTTGCAGCATTTATGAGGAAATAATTTGAGTGAAAACTTGCGGAAAGAGTTCTTTATCCCTCCCCAGAGAAATCATTATAATCGGTCAACAATCCTAGGATTGCATTGATGCATCCCTCCACACGATTCTTCTATTGGACCTAAGAATGGAGTAGCTGCGACTCTTCGGGATAATAATGTGGTGGTTTTCCCTTGCCTTCCACATCGCAGTACTGCAGCCGTTAAAGTAAATGTGAGCAAGCCTGTAGTGAAGTGAGTGTCGCTGTACCGACCGCTGTGGTCTCCACCTTCACTCATAAGAAGAACAGCTGCTGCTCTCTCTTCCGAGTGATAGGAAGCATAATGGTCAGCGGCCCCCCGTCGCTAAGTCACACCATCTTCACAGGTATCTGTATCATTAAAGGCTTATCTTACCCAAATATATACCGAAATTCCTGCTTGGAGGGCCGTCGCTTTTTGTCCACGACTGCTTATTCGACGAGTAAACTCTCTTATTTGGCAGCAAACCTCTTTATCTAGAGGTCAATCCACCATTCGTCACCCGGTGGACGCACTCGATGACTTTAAGCTCAGCCCCGGAGAAACAGGAAACAGAATCAGGGAAGAAGTTTGACGCATTGATTTGATTTCCCACGTGACCCAAGTTTGTATACGAATAATTCAGGGAAAGTTAGAGCTAAGCGCGATAGACTTCTTTGCGTAGATCAGTTTTGATTTTGGGGGTAGGGAGCAGTGATATGCAATTGCACCAATGCGTAGCGAGGGACCATTGAATATTATCTGAATTTTTTGTTCCGGTGACTAGGAGAAGACGTTTGGCAGCGTATGCTAGGAAAAGTTAAGATATTTCTATTGGAGAATCATCATCATCAAGGGTCAACAATCCTAGGATTGGTTTGACGCAGCCCTCCACTCGATTCTTCTATCGGCCAACCTCTTCATACCAACGTAGTTCCTCTCTTTCACGTCCTTTACGACCTGCTCCATGTAACTCATACGAGGCCTGCCTCTTCCATTTTTCCCGTTCACTTTTCCCTCGACGATTGTCTTCATCAGGCCATCGGGTCTTAAGATATGGCCGATTAGGTTGTCCCGTCTTCTTTTTATAGTTTTCAGTAGACTTCTCTTTTCTCCCACTCTTCTTAGGACTTCTTCATTTGTCACTTGGTCGATCCATTTTATCTTCATCATTCGTCGATAGCACCATATTTCGAATGCTTCCACCCTTTTCTTCTCCGCTGCTGTCACCGTCCATGCCTCACTGCCATAAAGGAACATGCTCCAGATATACGTTTTAATGAATTGCTTCCTTACTTCCAAGCTTGTATTTCCAGCTGTTAGTAGATTCTTCTTTTGATAGAATGCCCTCTTTGCCTGGGCTATTCTACTCACTATTTCTTTCTTGCATCGTCCATCGTTGGTTACTCGGCTTCCTAGATAACAGAACTCTTTCACCTCTTCCAGTTTCTGTTTTCCTAGTTTAACGTTGGTTTTGGCCTCTTCTCTTTTGCTACAAACCAATATCTTAGTTTTCTTCTTATTGATCTTCAGCTGATGTCTGGTCATTGTCCTTTCCATGGTTGTTAGCATCTTATTCAGCTCCTTCTCTGTCTCTGCTATGAGAGCTATGTCATCAGCGAATCGTAGCATGCTGATTGTTTCTCCGTGGATGTTCACTCCAGAACACTTCTCCTTGACTTCATTGATGGCTCTCTCAATGTAAACATTAAAAATTACGGGAGACACTGCACAGCCTTGTCTCACTCCTTTCCTTATTCTTGCTTCTTCACAGCTGGGTCCAGATTTAATCACAGCAACTTGGTTTTTATACAAACTGTGGATAATTCTTCGATCATTGTAGGAAACTCCAATTCCTTTCAGAATATCAAGCATTGTATTGGAGAATATGAAGCGTAATTAAAAGACAGACGACTCACACAAGACAGTCATGGCTCGGGAAGTACAAGTAGTAGCAACAAATTAAGAATTTGACTGGACAATGAATGGAGGGGCAGTGAGGGAGAGTTTTCAGTTGTGGCCAGGACTGCTTAGCATATACTATTAGAGATGTCCGTTGAAATTCAACGGGAGTATTTTTTAAGTTCAAATTCTGCTCAATGCTCAACTTGTGTATTTATGTGTAGCATTGTTTCTTTTCTTTAAGTTTACTGTATAACAAACATACGTCTAGTTGAATTTTAACAAAAATTAATATTTAAAATTAATATAGGTACTATTGTTCGTATGCGATTATTGAATTGGATATTTAAAAACTGCATGTTAGAAAAAAAATGCACGATAGTGGGAATATATAAAAATATTATGCCCCATGCCAGATAAGACGTAAAAAAAACCAGGAGATAGTTAGAAAATGTAGAGAAATATTTCATAAACATTTGGTGAACATTTCTCGAGGGGTATTACATATTTACCTTTGTTTACATAATTTGGTAATTTTAGCAAAAACTGATATTCTCTGCGCCCCCACGTAAATTCATCGGCATAAAAAATATCACATAACGATTTCGACTTAGTATCAATCAAGCGTTAAAAACGCATAAGACATCACTGAGACAATGAATTCCCTATTTACCTTTTCTTGGATGAAAAATCTTCTTTTGGTTAAAGGAACGAAATAGTCGTTGACGTAACGCGTCAATATGTGGCGTAGTTTTTGTTATACGTATCTATCTAGTTAGCGGTAAAGAGTCCTAGTACCAACTTGAAAAAATCAGCAGTGATGTTCCGCATTGCGCTAAGTGTTGTCGTGATTCTATTACTATGGCTTACCTATTTGAAGTAAATTTTGGAAACTGCGTTATGACTGAATACCATTCACTCACAAAGCGCTCCGTAGTCTCTTTGTCCTCGACATTTTTTTCCTTTTTTCCTCAAGCATCTGTCCCACATCTTTTGACGTCCATATTATTAGTTCCATCCTTTGCCATGCTTCTTTATAATCCGCCTCATAGAACTTCACTTCCTTTTCTTCAAAGACGTAAAAAACTCTGCTTCGCGTCAGCCTTCTCTGATGTTTTCTCTTCCTCACTCGGTCCCCGTATCTCTGTTCCCTCTTCAATCTAATAGCTTCCATTTCCTCGAAGTATCTCTATTTATTCTGCTATTAGATAAAAACATAATTAATTTTCTATGATTGTGCTGCCATATTTCAGTTTTAGTAAACTTTTCCAGTTTTCGCAACGGGTGATATCGGAGTACGGACCTCAGGTCTCTGGTGACCCGAGAAATTCAAAATTTATGCCCGGAGGACACAGTCCTTTTAGGTGTGCATTCATTCTTAAAATGAGTTTATAAAAATCATTATCGTGAAATTAAAGTTAGCGTAGATTTAGCGTAAGATTTGAGAACCCTAACGACAATGGCGGCGTTTGTAGAAAAAATTAGCGTGAAATCCATCTTAAGTTACGGAAAAGTTAGCGTAAGGATTGGTCGAAAATAACTTACGAGCGCAGTGTCGTAGTCATTTGTTTCGGCACCTTTCTTCAGTTCTTTATTAATATTTCCCATGCATCATGGGAATAAAACATCATGGGATGAAAATTATGTCATAGAAGTCTACTCAGTTTTCCTCCAGGCTGTACGACAGATTTCCTGCATACACGACATGAGATTTGTAGAATCGTTCCGACTGTGAATACTGAAGAATATGCTAAACGTTGAGCATTCGCAATTTGTTTTTTTAAAAACGTATAGCCTAAAGTTAGGTTCCTAAGTTAATTACGCGCTATTTTTTCTATAACCCCAACTTTATGCACTTATTCACTGTTATAGTTTTAATTTGTTGAATCATCATAGACGTAAGAAAACAATTCATAAGAACATACATATGGAGTATGTTTCTTTACGGCAGTAAGGCATGGATGATGACAGCTGTGGAGAAGAAAAGAGCGGAAGCATTCGACATGTGGTGTTATAGAAGAATTATGAAGATTAAATGGATCGACAGGGTTACAAACGAAGAAGTCCCAAACAGTGGGAGAAAAGTGAAGTCTAATTCAGGCCTCGTATGAGATATATAGAACAGGTTGTAAAGGACGTGAAAGAGAGGAGTTGCGTCAATATGAAGATGTTGGCCGATAGAAGAACTGAGTGGAGGGCTACGTCAAACCAATCCTAGGATTATTGACCCATGATGATGATGATGATGAATCATCATGGTCATTATGCATTAATCCTAAGATTGGTTTGACGTAGCTCCCCACTCATTTCTCCCGTTAACTAACCTCTTCATATTTAAACATCTCTTTCCTCAGCATCCTGCCCGAATATCTTCTTATAATTAATTCGATACTTTTCTTTTCACTCTTCCATTTCACAGTTCCCTCGACGACCGTCTTATTCATACCATCGTATTTTAAGATATGTTCGATTAAGTTGTCCCATCTTCTCCAAGAAAAGAATGGAAAGATGGAAGAAGTTCGGGATTGATACAGTGAAAGGAATGCATTCCATTGAGTAACACTTGCACAACTCCACAGGGTTAAACTCTTTGGTAAAGTGAGAGTGTTGTGTGATTGAATGAGAGACCAAGTGATGAAAACTCATCTTACTTCTCTTTTTCTTTTACTTTAATCAGGACTTTTTTATTTTTTACTCGCTGTAGCTGGTTAATCTTCATCATTCTTCTGTAGCACAACCTTTAGAATACTTTCAGCCGCTACTTTTCTGCGACAGTTATCGTCCATACTTCACTGCCGCATAAAAACATCCTCCACATTTATTTTTTGATTGTTTCGTGACTTTTACGCTCGTATTTAAAGCTGTAAGTAGATGCTCATCTGCGTTTTTAAGCCTGTACTCACATTAATAGGTGCCTCAGACCGGAAGGGAAGGTATAACGATGGGAATGGAAGGGAAAGGAGGAAGGGTGGCGAGAAATCCAGTGTCTGTATTAACCTGCTCTCAATGATAAGGCGTCAAGGGGACCCTGGCCCTTCCGAAGGACGAAGTACTGTATTCAAATATTCCCCAGAAGGCACTCAAGGTGATTAATGAAAAATATCTTCCACTGCCGGGATTCGAACCAAGTGAGAGGTCATTACTCAAACACTACACCAATCCGACCCCTGTAGGTAGATGCTTCTTTTGAAGAAGAGCCCTCTTCGACTTTTCCCTTCTTGCCTCTTGCAAGTTATAAGGGCTTCTCAGATATCTCCTCTTCTAGCTTTTGCTTTCCGAGTTTAACATCGGCCTTGGACCTTCTAGTGGCATATAATCAAAATGTTTTTCATGTTAGAGTCTTCCTTAAATCTTCTGTCTCTGTCTTGACCTCTATATTATCGGCGAAACACAGCAGTATAATTTTATTAGCCGTGCATGTTTAATCCTGAAGCGTTCTCTGTAATCTCCTTAGAGGTTTTCTCGATGTATACGTTAAAAATTACGGAAGATAGGCTACAGCCTTGTCTTACACTTATCTAAAAATCGTCTCCGTCAATCCTGTGCCCAGATGATCAGAACCACCTATATTTAGCACAAATTGCTGATAATTTTTCGGTACTTGTACGGCACTTCACTTTCCTTTAGTATTCCAAAAATTGAATTCCAACCCATGTTGTCAAAACTTTCTCCAAATATTTGATGAATATCTAAGATATTTTGATCATTTCCTCAGTGGCGACAACTTCATATCGAGTATAAATTAAATGAATGTTTTGGCATGATGCTACTATATAAATTTGTACCATAGTTTTGGGTCAGAGAAGGAAAGGAAGGCCGTAAAGATAGTTGATATAAGATTAACCTTGGAGCACAAGATAACCGGCTTTGAAAAACTTAAGGTAATAGCAGAGGAAAGATATGTGTGGTTACTGCGGCAGGGGAGATCCTTCTGAAGTTAATGATGAATATCTAAGAATTTTCAAGGTGATTCCTAAATGCCTAGAAGAGATGGTAAAACTATAATTGTGAGATGAATTCCAATCTGCTCCTGCATGTTTCCTTGATCTAACAGCGATCCTCATGCGTGCACGCGAAATGTTAAATTCAGGTAACTGTACTGGAGAAGTTTAAATTTCAGAAGAAAGGTCCAAATGATAGATAATGGTCATAAGGATGGCAGTGGAGGGATAAGGAAACGTGTAGAATGATTTAAAATGGCATTTTATCCTCGAACAACAATAGTAGATTAAATCGAATTTTTCTAATAGACAATGTAGAGGTGATGTGAATGTTAAGCCTTATCTGCATGAATGAATAATGCAAACTTCTGAGCATAAGCTCTTCAGAGTAATAGTTTATTATATATACTAGCGTGTTTATCAGGTAATTAATAATATTTGAATAAGTTTTTGTTCAGCTTTTTTTCCATCAATATGTTAGGTTTAGGTAGGAGTCGCGTGTGTACGCGGAGTTGTCCTAGGTAAAATAATTGATTCAACGGCGCTATCTGTAGTGTGGTCACCACCAGCATAATTGTTTAATCATCGATAACGTACGCCTGGTGTGAATTCACCCGCTGTCACACTTCCCAGTGGTGGATTGAGGACTCAGTGTATTGCTATTAGAAGCCAACTGGCTCCTTCTGGGAGGACACCGACGAATATTTCGGCTCTAGTGCAGCTGCGAGTTCTTCATCCAGCGAGGTAAGAGTTTTTTCTTGAGAGCACCTCGGAGCGAGGCCCTCTCCGATTCAACAGACGGTGGGAACCCAGTGTGCGTCTTCGAAAGACGCCGATTGGTGTTCCGTTCGGAAATCGAATGCGATTTATCGCCATCGAGTGCAATGAATGGCGAGGGGTCCTTCCCAGACTGACGAAGCAGACAGGGGGGATTCTGGGGCGGGAGCCGTTAAAGTGCACTTTGCGCATTCGTATTCGGACTGGCTCTACAGCGATATGCACTCCGTCCACAGTCCCTCGGAGGAGTTTCGGGTCGATCGCTTTTAAAAGGCCAACCCCGTGGCAGGCAAGCGCGGCTTTAAAACAGAGGGCACGTAACTGGTACTTACTCCACACGTTCCCCGGGCAGTCAGTTCCGAACGACTTTGTAATTTCAATCTGGTCCCGCTCCAGTTGCTACGGCCCATCCAGGTCACTGACTTTGTTGCCTCTTCGTTCGGTAATGGCCGCGTAACCGTCCTTTAGCATCTTGTTGAGCGGTCTTAAAATCGGTTTCATGCAAGCGAATACTTTAGTCTCCTTCATCAAAGAAAATAGAATTCTTAATTAAATAAGATTGGCAATTTTCCACAAAAAATTCTTTAAACCGACCGATTTCGTGGTACTACATCATCATCAGGTAACAAAATCTCTCCAAAGTCCAATACATATACAAAATGAGGGGAGGGACCGGGAAAAAAGGGGGGATTGAGGGAAGAGGAGGGGAAGGGGCTTCATTTATTGCGATTCGTGCCCCTCCATAAGTTTATTCATTTTTCAATCATTATTATCAAAATGTAATGCAAATAATTTTGATTGAGAAATCTCAGTTTAATAGAGAATTAAACGATAAATTTAAGTTTATTTTAAACAACTCAGAAATGGTGGGATGTTATATAGTTTACGTTGCGAGGCAAGGAAAGTACTCGTCTCCTGAACTTACCATTGTATTTCAGAGCCGCTCAGCTCTAGTGAATATGTATTAATAATAGCCTAAGAAAACTATCAAATTGTGAAAATTCTCCTCCGTTAAACGTGGTTAATTAATAGTGATTTATGCCATGGAGGCATCCTGCTCGTGGAGTCCTATGCTACTGCGAAGCAAGACGTGAACTGGCTGTAACATGACTATGGGCCAACTTCACGTTGCTCTTAGTAAAGTGAATACTAACTGTTTTAAATGAATCAAATGAATAAATGATTTTAAATAAATAAATGAACGTTAATAATTTTTAATTAACTGATCAAATATGCCATGGTTACTAGTTAAGGAGTAGGCTTGAAGTTACTAGTTAAGCAGCTTGAACGGATTCGCCGTCTGCTTGGAAGCGTCATCAGCATCACCCAGTGGCAGGTAGAGGAAAGAGTGTCACGTCACACGTATAATTTACCGGCATGCAATAGTTTTTCATCGCGTTTTCGCGCCGTTGAATTTTTTCTCTTTTCAACCATTAAGAATAAATACTTAACGTCATCTTACAATCGAAGTGCTTAAAACATGCACTCCAGAAGTTATAAACTTTTGACAAAGAAGATAAAAAATTATAGGAAATTACCCTATTTCTTCAAAAATTTACGCTTGTCAATCGCAAAGCGGCGGATAGATATTAGAAAAATATCAGGTTTGGGAAAATGATTAGTGCAAAAAAATTTTATGTGACCTTGAAATATTCTTTACCAACTACTTGATAGGTGTTAACGTTTTGAGTAGCAAGTGCTGAAGGATGTAAAAGAGAAGAATCTATTCATATGAAGGGGCTAGCAGATTGAGGACCGAGTGAATAGTTGCGTCAAAACTATTGTTGGATTGATGAGCAGCGATGATTACTCAATTTCTTTGTCAGGTAAAGTGGGCCATATCTATTTAAAGTTACTCTGGCTATAGTTAATCGAATGATGTCTCTGTAAGGTCAACTATCTTCGTACTCTCTCCTCGTTATAGAATGTTTAATATCCTTTTTTTGTGATTGCTAAGTAATATGGCGTTATGTTAGACCTATTTTAAGTAAAATTTAAATCGATCGAAACTCTTTCTTTCGTTCCAATTAGATGAAAACTTAATGTCAGATTTCTAAACAATTTTTTTTGCTTTTTATAGGTATAGTAATTCCAATTACTCAAAATGTTTCAACCAAAAATGTGAAGTCGTACTGTAAAATGTAATTTCCATATAAAAATCTTATAATTGCCCATCATCTTTTGGCTTGGGTAACATGGCTTAGATTTTCGTCGTAATTGCTCTCTTAAGTGATATTTTACCCCCGAATGAGGATTCAATGTGGACCTTTCCCATTTTCCCCCTTTCATTCTTCCCTTTTCTTAGCTGTCTCTCGCTTTCCTCACTATGGCTGTTACGTCCTAGCTGTCTACTTCACTTCTAAAACTTCGCTTGTTTCTTCCTTATCATGCTCAGTATTTATCTTCTATGATGGGCTTTTTCATCCTACAGCTTCTCAATACCTCCTTCAGTACTGCTTCATAGAATTTGCATAAATTATTTGTAAATACATGGTATTATGCAATTCTAATCCCCGGTATAGAACGTAGCTGTAGTAGTAAATGGAAGAAATTGTCAGGCAGGTCCCACTTAGGGCCACTTGCATTATTTGGGAAGGTTGGTAACTGGGGGAAATGAGGAGCTTTTCGGGTAACGCACGTAAAGTGGAGAGAAACCCGGCGCCGGCATTAGCGTACGCTTAACAAAAGGCACAAAGTGGTCCACAGTATAACGTCCTTTTTACAGACGGAGCCCTGGTCTTGAAATTAAATCCAAACAGCACTCCAACGAACACCAGTATGTTAATAAAATATCCCTGCCATTGCCTGGATTCGAACCCTTGGATTGGAAGTTCTGTGCTATAGCCATAAAACCAACCCAATTGCCTGTATGAATTATCCGTAATGGAAAAGGGTGTCTCCTTTTAACCGTCCTACGTGAGTAAATAGTGTTTGTGAAGTATCATTTTGTATTTTTATGGCAAAACCAGTGCATCTGGAATGAATTATTCAGGTTAAACCAAAACGGCTTCGGCAGTGAGCCTCTTTGCTCATCTCAGCATAGCCTTACTGTTGGCCGGGAATTTCTCATCGTCGCTTACATAATAAAGGTTTCTCTGGTGCGTCAGGTAGATCAATTCCAGTAGCAAATGATTTCCACTGTTTCCATGATTTTCTCGATGAAGATCGTAAGTAATCAAGTGTAAGCCAGCTCCATTGAGTTTGGTTTGAGTTGCGTGTCCATCAAGGGGAAGGATAAATGCATTGTAGTCATTGTTGAGAGAATTCTCAAGGCTGAACGAGTGCTGAAGTAATTGTGGAGAAGAGTGATTGATTGTTATTGAGTTGTTGAGAAGGGTGGAGGATTTGCCGATGTAAATTGCCGGGCAATATATCCCATAACGTACATTACTGGAGATGCAGGAAAAAAATATTCGATAACTGTCACAATGTATCCATTTTGCCCCTCGAGACACTGAGAACTCATGGTTACTCAGGGGAGGCGACCGACAGCTAAGGCCATTTGAGCCATTTAGGATAGGTGGGTAATTGGGTAATGGTTGGAGTTTTCAGGAAACAGAGGAAGGGTGGAGAGAAACCAGGCGGCGGCATTAACATACTCTTTACGACAGGCGCCAAGGGACCACGGCTTAACGTCCCATCTGACGGACGGAGTACTGAAATGCCCACTCAAGTGTGGACCGGTTTTCAACTGAAAAATCCGCCACTGCCGGGAATAGAACCCGGACCCTCTGTATGGGAGGCCAGTACTCTAGCCACCACGCCAACCCGATCCACTCCGAGATCTCAAACTAAACTAAATGGAAAAAGATGCAAGTGAATTTGGGGAACAAGCGGAGAATGGTGCCCTAACGAGTACGCTGTTGCTACATCTCTTACCATGAGTCATTAACAAGGTAGTCATTATTTGGGTAGGAATGTATTTCAAGTAGGCAAGATAGTTATTGCAAGTACAGTGGTCTCGGACAGAAAGGGAAAGGACTTTTTACTGTGTTAGGGACGATAGCTATCGAAGATTGTATACCGGAGAGCAGCTGCTGTACATGAGGTACAGTTGTTTATTAGTGGGGTTGGTTTGGACAGAGGTGTTGAACTTAACGCTTGAACTGGGAGAGTTGGAAACACAAAGCGGGGAGCGCCATTTTCACTCCACCCAACAAGGTGTCCCCCTGGGACGCCGTTTATGCTCCCGACGCTTCGCGCCCCCTTCCACCCACCCACCTGCCCGCTTGGCTACAACTGCCATGACGGTGGGCCACTCACGGAGAATCGCATTACAAAGGGAAATTATTAATTAGAATAATAATTCTCCGCATTTACTCTCAGTCACCATCGCATTTTTTCCCTTCCGAATGAATGTCTCATCATCCTTTAGAGAGTTAGCACGAGATCCAACGAGAGGCTGAGGTCGAATTCTAGAAACCCGCTCGGAGTGGACACAAATGGATGTGTGCCTTATGACATTCCGATTTTTCAAGCAAAGCATCTTCTTCCCGTGTATTCTTCGTCTTTTCACCGGTCAGGCCCCACCTTGAATATGCAGCCAGTGATGGGATGCGAATGAATTAGATGTGATCAGAGAGCTAGACAGTGTGCAGCATAAAGCAGCTAGGTTTGTTAAAAGATGTTATGATAGGATTAGTAGTGTATCAGAATGAATAGAAGAATTAGGTTGGGGGGATCGGGTTGGTTTGGTGGATAGAGTTTGGTGGCCTCCCATCCCGAGGGCCCGGGTTCGATTCCCGGCAGTGGTGGATTTTTCAGTGGAACACCGGTCCCTACTTGAGTGCCTAGTGGAGGGCATTTCAAATTCAGTACTCCGTCCGTCGGAAGGGACGTTAAGCCGTGGTCACATTGGCGCCTTTCGTTAAGAGCTGACTAATGCCAATGCCGGGTTTCTCTCCACCCTTCCTCCATTACCTGTAAACTCCTACCATTACGCACTCACCCACCTGTCCTAAATGGCGCAAATGACCTCAGCTGTCTTTCGCCTCCCCTGAATAACCGAATCGAACAGAAGTAGGTTGGGAATCATTATTAGATCATTAGTAAAGTACAAATTATACCTCCTGCAGCAAATGTAAAACGGAGAGGTTTACTAAAGATGTTAGATTTATACATTACATTCCCTTGTGTATTATGCTAGATTCGATCAGATAAATAAGATTAGAGGGATAGGTTGTCATAAAAATAAATTTAAAATTTCATTTTTTCCGAAGTACCATTATAGAACATAATATGCAGCATAGCAAAGGACTAGGTAGGTGAAATATTGCTAGAGTATCCTGTCGTGCATGATGCATGTATTATCATTACTAACCAATGCATGGTAGGTGATTACAAATAAAGATATTTAGATAAATGTCATTTTAACCAATAATTCTTTATTATGATGTGGATACCAAAATTTTAGCTGCATGTGACCCTATTATCTAACATAATTCCATGTAGTAGCCTAGTTGCATATTAATAGTTCATGTATTGCAATCTTCAACCCCTACCTCACACCCTCGCAGTGACTTGTAGGGTATTGCGTAAATATAGATGTCTCACTTCTCTTTTCCTCACCCAAACTTCCGGCTACCCTTTTTCCCTCACGATCCTTGATGTTTTGTCACAACCTCTATTATCACAAGACTGAGTTTTCCAACCCTGCTTTTCTCTGCAACTCCTGAAACTCCTGCATGGCCGTCGCGTTCTTCTGGTTCCTACCCTGCAACCTGGCAGCGGTACCAGGGCCTTCCGCTCGAAGTTCCAGAGGTGTAATCTGACTTATCCAAATCGCGAATACGATGACCACGAAGAAAAATTTTTCATCGCAGTTTTTCAATGTACTTACGCTGTCGTGGTTAGACAAATCGTCTGAGTGAATCCATTTTAAGAAATAAGTTAAATCTTCCTTGAAAAAAAAAACAGAAAAATACTAATAAGACCTCCCGGTGCAGCTAATATTTCGGTAGAAATTCTTAAACCAGGAGGAATAAAAATGATCCACGGGATCATCGCTGCTCTTAACTAAGTCAAGCACGCATACAAAAATTATCGCTAAAATCATCTCAAACTGAACGACAAGTTATCAAGATTGAATCAAAATCCGAATCTTTGTGTTCAAGAGATTAATTAGGTATCAGAAAGAAACGAGAAACCAGGAAAACAATATTAGCATTAGCATTATTTATATAGTAGTGAATGGAGAAAATTTTAATAACGTAGAGATCAAATACATAGAAAAACCTTCTAACACTGTAAAATGAGATAAAATATATTATACTTGCAATGAGGTAGGAATATACAATGCAGAGATCGACTCCTAATAGGGAGCCGTTTCAGGACCCAAGTAGCTCTCATTGAAGGACAGTTGTCATGAAAGGACAAAATAATAGGAAATAGAAATTCAGAAAGGTGTTTGTCAAGGATGTGCACAATCACCCATTTTTCTTCATCTTTACGTGGAAAAGAACTTTTAAAAAATAGAGGAAGAGCTATAGAAGGGTGCAATAAACATAGCAAAAGAAACCTATGATAGGATATGCCGACGCCATTGCTGTCCTAGAGGAAAAATAAGAAGACGTTGATACCATGATAATTAAAAAGGATTATACTATGGGAGAAGGGTGGACATGAAAATTAAGTAATCGAAAACAAAATTATTGACGTTTGATAAAGAGGAACAAATTTTAATGTATGTTAATCTCGACCACGAACAATTGAATAAGTTTCAATTTACTTATTCTTGAAGTAAGATTACTAAAGATGGAGGACATAAAGCAGAAGCAAGAAAAGAGAACCGCCCAGGCATAGGTGCTTTCAACAAAAAGAAGAAGATCTTAACCTCCAAAAGCAACAGTACTGAAATCAGGAAAATGTTTTTTAAAACATGAGTATGGATTGTCACCTGATATGGACAAAAAACCTGGACTGGGGGAACAGATGAAGGGACGAAACTTAAGTCACTTTAGATATGGTGTAATAGACGTATGCTGAAAATAAAATGTCATGATGTATAATAAGGAAGTGCTCAGAAGAATGAACGAGAATAGATCCTTGTTGAAATATATCGTGAATAGCATATTTCATCAAATGGGACATTAGCTGAGACATGAAGAACTCCTGAAGAGAATGATAGAGGGATATTGAATGGGAAAAATCCTGGGGATATCCATGACAATAGGTTGTAGGAGAAGTTACTCGGAAAAATTAGCCACCTTTCAAATGTTTCCAAGGTATTGCTTCAATGTAATGGGTGTTTTCCCACAATACTGATAGCATTGGCCCTTTTTTGCGAAAAACGTAAATGTTGTATTCATGAAAATAGTGAAAATAAGAGAGCTGGAAACACTCTTGCTTTATAAATCCATTTGCCTTTCAATGAACCAGATGATAAAACTGAAACATTATTTTATGTCTCTTTAGTTTGATGAGCACCCATTTGTTTTTGTTGGTTAGTTAGCTTGTGCTTGTACCTGACCACACATCCCTTGGCGTGTCCACTTGAAATTTTTGCAGTTTCGTGAGTGAGTGCAGGTACTCGGTCTTCTTCGGGGAAATGCATCGGCGAGAGAACGCCACCCTGTCTCTCTCTTCTGAAGACTTCCACTTCTCCCTGGGGTATGTAAGGGATGTATAGTGGGCGTGCATTCAGAAATACGATCAATGAAAACCTCATGCTCTGCTTCTGAATTTTAATTATTCTTTAAAAGCCGCCCTTATTCGCGAGCAAGGACGTTTTGTGTGATAAGAGTGAAAAAAAAAAATTCTTGTAGAAACGCTATTATAAAGATGGTCATGCTTTTAAAATCTTTAACTACGCCTCGTGAACAAGGAATTTTTTTCAGTCAGCTCAGAAGTTTCCGAAGCATGTACTCATTGGCCAAACTTTGGAGCGCTCCTTTTTCACCTCGGATGAAGTTTTCCCTTCGTCTGATGTCATCCTTCTCTCTCTTCTTTTTGCTTGCTCAGTCTTTCGTGCCCACAGAGGATTTTGAATCTCAGATCTTTTAGTGCTGGATGGATATTTTGGTCCTAAAATGGGCTAAAAATCTTACGATACCAGAGTTTTATTACTGCCCAATGAAAACATCATCCTGAATTTTCCCGAATCATATATTCAAAAACCTCCAATTACATATTTTCGCCGATTTCACAACGTTTTTTGGCGATAGCACTATGTAACGCTATCGTTTCGAGAATGGCAAAAATGAAGTCTATTTTGAACTAATGCTATAAACATTTTTTTGCCGGCCCCGGTGGCGGCGGGATTAATCCCTCGCCTGCCGATCGAGTCGCGGGTTCGAGTCCCGCCCGGGGAGGATTTTTCACTGTCCGGGGCATGGATGTTAGTGATTGTATAATCTGTTAATTGTAAGAGAGGACTAGATAGTCCTAACTTCGCAGATCAATAAAGACAAATTTAATTTTAATACATTAAATTAAAAATATTTTAATTTAATTTAATGAATTAAAAATTCTCTCCAAATATTCTTAAATTAAGATTTCATTGATTTGCGATCACATGTAAAATATGGTAGAGGTTTATAAATTGTAGCTGTCCTAAAAAGTAACGCTATTGAAAATAAATGTGAACTCAATTAGTTAAACAGGTACAACCCAGATTGTGAGCTTTGAAATCTAAACCCTAGGCCTAGCGCATATTCCAATATGTAGTCATTTTTTCTGTTTTAAAGACGTGTTATTTTTTCCATTTTTTTACGGGTCCTGAATTACTTCATTGTTGCCTTAGCAAAATATTAAAGATACCTCGACGAATTGGTAGTCGATATCCCGGAAAGATGACTGAGAGCTTGGGTCATTTGCACCACGTCGGCATTTGTAATTTGTAGGTGGGTGGGAAAATTTAACACGGAGCAAAGGGGGGTTGAGGAGGGTGATGGGCATTATCTGTTCTTTTCGAAAAAATCTTCCTGTCTAACGTCATTAGAGCGAGTGATGAACAAACTGGAACTGTTGTTTGATGAAATATGAACGTGAAAACAATGCATTATATTATCTAAGTAGCTTGTCTGTGTGGTAGAAGGCGAGTGAAAATAGGGCAATCCTTTTTGCGTAGTTATATTTGAGAAGCTTAAATGAACGCAGTATTGATTTAACATAGACTAGGTCTAATATAGAGGGTGGATACCTAGAGTAAAAACACTTTTCCAGACCTCGCAATTTTCATCACTACGTCTACTAGTATAAAGATAATAAGTTCTAGTTTTCACTATTCAATGCTACAAACATGCCAAATTGTTACAAATGTGATAACAATGAAATTAGGATCGTAAAAGGGGATCGTCCTGGTAAGAGGGTGCTGCCATAGCGGCAGTACGCCGAACAAAAATCAGAACGTGTTTTTCACTTTACCCGATTGCTGTGGTTCTTTAAAAGATTTATGCATAAATAGGCGTAATTTCAAAGATAAAATAAATGTCTTAATTATAAATATTCTCGTGACTTCATATGTTCTCTCATATCCAAGGACTGCCCCCCTAATGTGGGTGATTTGGTCTAACATTTCCTCTAATTTTATTCTTTTTTCTTCCTGGCGTGCTTTGCATCAGGTGTCTGCGAAAACATTTGCAATATAGCGGCATTTTTCTGGCATCAAATGGTCGATATTGGAACTTTTTGTCTTAGTACCTATATACGTGGCGAGGGATAAGCCGAATGTCTGATAACGCATTTTTACCCATGGTGTCCACCCCACATGAGGTGGTAGGAGAACATGAAGTGCCCTCGCCAATGTCTCATTTGAATTTATTATTCGCTCGGCCTGGCTTTGGTCACAAACCTTTTTATTTCCTTGGTGGAATCCTTAACCTGTCGTTTCTGTTGGCTCTTGTTTTGCCTTTGTCACCTCCACTTGTTCGCAGCGGGCAGTAAAAACGGCATTGGGAGGGTCGCCCGAGCTTCTTTTCCTCTGGTCGCGAAGGGTGATGCGACAGAGATATTAAATATGGCCTATTTAAATCTCTGAAATGGGATCGGTTCATTTTCATCTTGCAGACTCATAATTCCACAGGGTAGTGTGATAGGTCCACTCTTGTTCCTTCTGTATATAATTGATATCAATAAGGTGGTAAAAACTGAGCTTCGTGTATTTGCCGATGACGCAGTAGTGTGCAGGGAAATTCTATGCCCAAGCGATAAAGAATATTTAAATGATGACCTGCAAGGAATATTAAAAATTGTGTGATAAATTGGAGTTATAATTTAATTTCAAAATGTGTAGTAATGATTTTTTTGGAAAAAGAATAGTTCTCCTCGTAGCACTTACAAAATAAGTAATAATAAATTAACAAACGTGGAATCCATCAAGTATCTTGGAATAAGACTGACACAAGATCTTTCCTGTGGTAAACACAAAAATAAAGTAATGGGTCAAGGTAATCGTAAACTGGGATTCATAAAAAGAGTACTAGGTAAATTTGACGATCACGTACGAGAAATTAGCTAATTTTCCCTTGTTAGACCTCATTTGGAATACGCTGCTGGTATATGGGATCCATATGAAATAGGCGTACATAATGAACTTCAACGCGTGCACGGAAGATCGGCAAGATTTGTTAAGTGACGGTACGATAACTATTTTAGCGTTACCAGTCTATTAAATGAATTGAAATGGGAATCATTGTCAGATCGTAGGTTGAAATTTGGACTCAATCTCTTAAAAAATTCCAAGATAATATTTTCACTGATGACATTAAAAATATTTTCTAGACTCAAACTTACTATATTAGACTGGACCATAATCACAAAATTAGATAATTGATTGCCGAACTCAAATTCATAAGTTCCTTTTTTCCTCGTACAATTAGGGATATGAATAGCGGTAAATGTATCCAATAGTATAAATACGTGTGTATCAATGGATAGCATAGGAAGTTGCATGTTGGCATAAGGACTTTAAGCTAACCCAACTAACAGCATGATATTGCATACTTGCTTTGCTATTTTTATCTTTTTTAATTGAAGTTTAGACGAGTATATTATTACTAATCATTTTTTATGCATTCATACATCTTCACACCAAATTTCACACACAGGGTGTGAATTCACACCAAACATGAATGCATTTTATGCAATATGCAAAGGTGTGTGGCAGGGTATTATGTAGATGTAGATGAATGCCTCCTTGACTGTTGAGTGATACTCGCGTTCTCCCTTTCTCAGGGATCCAGGACCGTGGCGGCGAGCCGTGGGCGAATGCCGTTCCTGGCGGGCTCGACGTCCCGGGCAAGGGTGGCGGATCCAAGGAGGCCCTGTGGCCGCCCGGGGCGGAGGAGCCGAGGTCTGCCCCGGGCGCCCGCCCCCGGCACCGGCACCACCACGACGACGACGGCGTCGGTCGGCACCGCCATCGGACGGCGCAGCACCACCAGGGCGAGGCGTCGGGACGACCCCACGCGGGTCCGGGGCGCTGGGGCCCGTACTTTGAGGACCCTGAGAACGCCACCAGCGTCTCCGTGCCCTTAGGAGGCTCCGTCCACCTCAACTGCCGCGTCGGGATGCTTCACGACAAAACGGTGAGTCCGGGGGAAGATCCCTCTGGGTCTTCCAGTTTCTCTCTTCTGGAGCAGCATAAAAGGACTAGCAGGATAGATGGCGGTTCCCGTGATAAATTACTAGAACCCTGCCCTCAAGCTTCCTTCAAACTTTCTTCACTTTCTTCTTAAAGATGACTAAAATCCAAAAGTTGTTTCGGTTGGTGAGGGTAGAGATTACCAAATACTAATTCCAACGGCGTGCATAATTCACACAACAGGTATTCATTTATTTCATTTGAGGAAAATACAACTTTTTTCTTATATGTACTTATACGAAATTTCATTGCTAATATTTTCTGAAAGTAATAGGTACTGAATACTCAGAAATTACTATTCACTTAGAACCTGACATTCAACCACTGGGCGAAAACAATTAAAAATTTATACATAAGTAGAATGGCTCTGGGTGAACCCTGATCATAGAAAAACATTTTGATGGAACTTTCTTCTTAACTTTTTGCTTGAAGGTTTTCGCAGCTTCTTTTATCCATAGCTGTAGCTGTTACTTTCGGGAAATGCTGCGTGCGATTCATTTTTGACTCAACGTTTCACTCCTCCTACTGGGAGCGTTATCAAGAGACTAAGTGTAAATCGGCTTCGTCTCATTCTTATATAGGAGCATCCGTGCCCGTTGCCCCATTGTTGGGCCGATTTGAATTGCGGACGGAAGACGTTAGTCGTTGTGCATTTGAAGGGGCCAGGAAACCTTTCCAAACACGGCTCAGGTTATAACCATCCTCTCTATTTTATTATTCGGAATTTCAGCTATTTCTACTGCTTTTCGCATTAGGCGCGGATAATAATCTTCCGTCTTAGCCAAAACTCGTGTTTCTTCGAACATTATTTTATGCCCAGGGCTCGAGGCATAATATTCGGCGACCGCTGACTCTTTCCATTTATGAAGCTCCATCGCTTTATGATCGCTTTATGAAGCTCCATCCATTTGTGCTCCTTAAGCCTCTGGGAGATGGCTCGCTTGGTCTGTCCCACGTAACTTATGCCGCAGCGGCAGGGGACCTCATATACACCCATGGATTGGTGGGGAGGATGTCTATCCTTCGGCGATGGCAGGATGTTTTTAATTTTTTTCACCGTACAGAAGCGAGTGGTGATGTTGCTTCTCTGAGGGATGTTTGCAATCCTGTCGGTGACTCCGGAGATGTACGGGAGTTTCTTGAAGGCCAAAGGTTTCTTCTTACAATCTTCGTCATTTGGATGCCGCTTCCTCTCTTTCATCGCTCTTTTTATGAAGGAGTCACTGTAACCATTTCCTTTCAGAGCCCACATTAGATGTTTCATTTCGCTGTTGAGGTGCTCGGCATCACTCACGACTTTGGCGCGGTGGGTTAACGTTTTAATTACGCAGGACTTTTGCCGTGGATGGTGATGGGACGCGGCATTCAAATATCTGTCGGTGTGGGTCTTCTCTCGGTACACTGAATGGCCCAAGCTTCCGTCCTTTTTCTTTTTAACCAGGACATCTAGGAAAGGCAGACAACCTCCTTCTTCAAGTTGTTTTGTAAATTTGATGTCTGGATGGATGTTGTTGAGATGATCGTGGAAAGCCTCAAGTTAAGCCTTAGGTTCCTTCTTAACTCTTTAACTCTTAGCCAGCGTTGACATTAGCCTACTCTTTAAGAAAAGCGCCAAGGGGACCATATGAGATAAATAGTATCAATATAGTCTCGCTTCTGTGTGCTACGCGTGTATATATTCCCAGAGGGATGACTTGGAAAGCAAGAATCATGAAGTGTGGCTTGGGGCAGAATATATAGGAGGTAAAACGGACTGTATAATAAGTTGAGTGAATACTGGGTAATGTCAACAACCGACAAAGTCTGTAGTGGGAGGGATTAAACGTGTAGCAGAAGCAAGTGAATTGAAGATCATGCGATATGGTGAAAAGGATCTCGAAGATCATTCCTCTACACTATTTATGCAGTAAAATTGATAGATTTAGCCGAAAGTGCGGATAAACCATGCATGAAAGTAACTCGACCCAATGCATGGATAAATGAAAAAAAAGCCGACCATAGATGTAGTTCTATTTCAGTTCGGAGGTGAAAAAATCGCACTTTCTCGCAATTGGTTGGAAAAAATGGCATTATTGTCCAACATTGTTGAGTGGAACGTTATAATACTGTGGACTGTTCTACAATTGGTCTGAAATTGAAAAATAGCTGTCCATAATTCGAGAAATATAAACGTGTCAACCTTTGCGTGGTCATTCTCAGTTGATTTTTCGCACGTTGCCGCATTTCATTTTCCATAATTCTCAAATACCTAAAATATACATGGGATCAAATATTGACAAACTTGGCATCACGTTGGATGATTTATTTTATTTATAGACTATGTACCACACAATGAAATCATAGCTTTCCACCCACTTATTTGCTTCCAAGTGATTATATTGATTTTGAAACATTTTATGAAGGAGCACGTTTTCTGCACACTTGATTTAGTATTGGCCCCTTGCATATTTATAATGTGTGAAAACCTTAACAAATGACGTACAACTCCAACCAATACTCCAACAGCTCCAACAAATGGCGTGATAGTGCAAATTTTTAACCTCCGAACTGAACAACGAGCAGCGGTAACGCTGAAGTAGGCACACTCGTTGAGATAGGAGGAAGTGCGGAGTGTAATGAACAACTCATTTTATTCCTTAATAGTGAAAACAAGTTGTTCTTTTCGAAACATAATGTGAGATGTCTCACGTATCTAAACGTACTCCGACTGTTCTACAAACTAGTGATAAAAGTGGAATTTTGAATTTCTTACAATCTTCCGAAATTCTAAAATACTCGAAATTCTGTGATCCCCAATTGTTAAATAACCATATCCCAGTGAAACCCTTTACCCCTCTTAACCGTCCCACTGCCTAATCCATCCCTTTCCCCGTCGTCATCCCCCCCCCCTCACCATTACCTTGCATCCCCCATTTCTATCCCTCTCTTTAAGTTTACCCGTAAAATGGCAAATCCAATTGCATCCCGAACCCGCCAGAACTTCACCATACCCATTTCTTCGCATTAATCCTTGTATTTCATAACTTGCCATACCCTTGTCCCTTGGCGAGCTTCTTGAGAATGCCGTGGGTGTATCGCAGAAATAGTTGAGGCAATTACATAACACTTGAATTATAATAAGTGCTGTGTTTTGTTTCAAACGTGTCGCAGTTCCATAAAATGAATTCGTTGACAATCAACCTCAGAAGTGTAGGTTGTCATCCTATGCACCCATGCGTCTTTTTTCTGCATAAAAAATATTTTATGCAGAAGCAATGACGGTACTGAAAAGACTATAGAATGGTGTTTGCGAGATAAACTTCAATAGCTGCAAAACTATCCAAATGGGAAAAGACTTATGCATATGTTTCAAGATCCTAGTCTTACGGGATTTCTACCGCGTAGATCCATTCTCTAGGACGACGGTTTCGCTGGCGTTGCTGTCGGCGTCTTCAGGTCAGAAGTGTTCGATGCTTATTTCTGTCCGTCTTATATACCTCCCTGTTCAAGCACGGCGTATTCTTATTGGGCGATAGATTTTCTAGTCAAGCGGGGTGTGGTTTGCCTGATCGAAGTACCATTTAATTTTTAATAATTAATAATTGAAGAGAGTGCGGGAAGGTGCTGAACAATAAGACCCGACCTGAAACCTCGGAGGACCCTATAAATACCCGTCACATCTTGGCTCTAACCATTCCCCCTGAAGACGATGGCAGGTTACGCCATCGAAACGTCGGCGCCCATCAACACCTTCACCCGGTTGGAAACCTGTGAAAACATCATCACCAGCATTCGACGGGAAAACCTATGGATATTCAATTCAAGAATTGCATATTGTATTTTTGCCTTAATTAGAGCACGATATGACTTATCAAAACCAAAAATATCATTATAGATGTTTTCCTCTAGGAAAAAAATCCACCTCGACCGGGATTCAAACCCTGACCCCTTGATTTCCGGCCAGGTACTATACCAGTTAGGCTTCCGAGGCTTCCTTCTCTCCTGTGGAATTCTTGAGGCCTTAAAGGACAAAATGGGTGAATCCACTAAGATATTGGCGGCTAGCTGGCAATCCTTGCACAAGTTTAAGTAAGCACCTCAGTGTTTAAAGTTGGTATTAACTCCGTGGACGGGGTCGCAGTGCGCACGTTTCGGACTGCTTGTGACATTGTATGTACAGCAAGCCGATAACATCTTATCCTTTAAGGCCTCTAGGATTCCACAGGGGAGAACGAAGCCTCGGAAGCTTAACTGGTAGAGTACCCTGCCGGAAATCAGGGGGTCATGGTTCGAATCCCGGTCGAGGTGGATTTTTTCCTTGTAGAAATCAGCTACTGTGCATTTTCAGCGAGTGACTCCACTAAGGTATTCGCGGCTAGTTCGCAATCCTTGAACAAGGAGATCATGGCTACCATCTATGGTTTTCGCCGCTGTTTTCTAATTGAAGGTGAAAGCTGTATTCAACTATGCCCGATTGTACCTTTCAGTTGGTATGACACCGTGGTATCTGTCAGTAATCATTATAATTAAATTTATTATTTTACATTAATAAGAGAATCTGTACATGTGTTATCAAGTTATAACGAAATGTATCTCTTGTAGCATATGGTTACGTGCTAAAAAAGTGTCGAATTACCAAAAAATCAAATCGATAATATGTATTCTTTTGCTCTCTTCCCCATACCTATCACAAATAGGAATAGGCATGAAAAGTTTCACGCTAATTTGAATATAGACATAAGTCGTTCCAGCCACTTAAAGCCCATTCCTCCCCGGCAGGTGATCTGGCTGAGGCGTCGCGACGACGGCGTCAGCCTCCTGACGGTGGGCGACGCCACCTACAGCAGTGACAGCCGCGTCTCCTTGCGCTACCAGTACCCGAACAATTGGCGGCTGCACATCAGTCCCGTCGAGAGACCAGACGAGGGAACGTACTTGTGTCAGCTGTCCACACACCCTCCGCGCGCCATCTACACCAACGTCACCGTCTTGGGTGAGTATTCAAATATATATATATACTATCATAGAGTAAGTATAATATAGAGGGCTCTCAGCACAGGGCAAAACTGTTATATATTCTGGACGTAGTACTGGAAGGTTTCCATAGATGGCGTGGTTATAATTTTTTGTGGTACGTCACAAACGATATATATCGCTTCCATTGCTTTCGTTTTTATAATTGATAGAAGCGGAAAATGGCGAATGCTATAGTAGTAGTTTTTTTGTTATAATGTTTCGATATGCCTTTACCTAACGTCAACAGTCACATGGATAAGTTAATATTTTCCTCACTATCAAAGCAAACATATCTTAACGCAGGAGGGATTCCTTGTTGTTTCATTAAAACCCATAATCCACCGCTGCAAGGAGCAGACAGGACAGACTACAAGACACTTCCCAATTGTGCCGCTTAAGTCGATTAGAAAAATGGTATCGAATTATATCGTTTGTGACGTAACGCAAAAAATTCTCCCCTCGCCACCTACGGAAACCTTCCAGTTCTACATCCAAAACGTACAACGATGAGCCCTCTATATCATACTCTATGATACTATTGAACATATTAACAGCTATTCAAATCGCTAATTGTTCGAGGGAAGAAGGTCATTTTGAATTTGTCAGTTCGGCAATCGATTTCTCTAATTTTATGGCTATGATTCAATTATTATGTATATACCAACTGTTTAGTAGCACCTGACTCTTATATCTAACGTGTTTCCATGTGGTAGCAGCATCGTAGCCCTTATATGCATGTAGTTAGTTCATGCTTGGTGATCTTCACCTCCTGCCACACATCCTCGTGGTGGTTCGGAGGTAATAACGTAGATGCAGATGAAAAGGCGAGGAGTCTGCAGGCGGTTGCAGGTGGAACGTACACTGGGCCAACCGACTGCCACGATTTGTGAGAGGAATCATTAGCGCCGGAGATGATGTGAACGAGAGAGTTGAATCAGTGAATGCGGTGAAAGGCTCCCACACATTCATTTAAATTTAAGGAGAAGGAGTCTACCGACTCTGGCGTTTCCCGAACTTACGCTTTTAGAGTTCGGAAACCCGTGGAAGTTGAGTGCGTCTTTCATCTTGCTGAATGTTTACAAAGTCTTATTGAAAGAAGCGGTACAAGCTTTGAACTCGAAGAACACCAGCACCAACAGCGCGATAATCTTCTGTGAAAGTCGTATACTAAAACTATTACGAAGTCTCGCGTTGAAACACTAAAGTTATCGGATCCACATCTTGGAAAATCCTTTAATGTGGATTTTTTCATGTGATTCACCTTACGGTTGCAAATATCTTACCGTTTTAAATCTCCTGCGGATATTTAAACGGGTAGGTTCACTGAAGGTCTTATGTATCAGAATTATTGCGTATTGTGCTAGATTGCATCATATAAATAAGTTAAACGAAATGTTAATTGCCTTACCGATAGATTCAAAATGTCATTTTTCCCATAGAGTAGTCATATATTAGAGCGCAATAGGCAGAATAGCAAAGGGATAGGTAGTTGAAATATTGTTAGAGTAGTCCGTAGCATATTTTGACATTACTAACCTATGCATACTTGAGAAATGCAGGTGAATATATGTAGATAAATGCCTTTTTAACCACCAGTCACCTCATTACTATGTAGATTCTTACCATCTAGTTGCACATGACTCTTATCTATTACAAGTTTCCATGTAGTTTTTGGATAGTGTCTGTTATTTGTATGTAATTAGTTCATGTTTCTCCCCCTGCCACATACCCTCACGATGGTTTACAGGTACGTAGCTGTAGATGGACATACAATACTCCCTTCCTCACGCCCTTATGGTGACTAGCATGGTAAAATTAGGTGAAATAAATCTCTCTTCTTTGGCCACGGATGTGATCGTTTGATTGGTGCTCTTTAGTTTCCTCCCTCTTATGTGTGTTCTTCTTCCCACGGTGATTGAAAACAGCCCTTGGCCACCCCTTTCGCATGGGGCACTAAAACCTCCATCCATTTCACAGAGAAAAATGTTTGCATTGTGAATCAGCAGATTAAAATTACGTCTTGAACGAGAAAAAGCAAAAGAAGCGAAGCGCCTTACTTGGGCGGCAATTAGTAGCATATTTTCTTAGGCATAACATATATTTTATTAAAACTAAAGTATTCGTATCCTTTCTGATAATTATAGAAGTAAAAAGGCAGATTTTGGCTATCATTGACTTTCGTACTGATGGCCGCCGTGATTTCTTGATTATATGTGTCATGTAGCTGATAACTTCAGGCTTAACTATGTGATACCTTTCCAAAAACGAAAATAAAAGAATGAAACTTTGTTAGGTTCATTTTATATTTAAATAGGCACGACCCGGGTTTCATAACGTAGTTACATCTTTAGGTTCAACAAATACAATCAAATACCCTCTTAAAATTAAGTACATACAATATTTAGTGAGGAGTGGACCACTTAATTACTCAAGTACGCTCTGGGGAGTTCCCGGCTGTATCCTTCAACTTGCGATCGCTGCCTCCGTCTGCAACCCCGAGTTCTCCACCTAGGTGGTTGAAGATCAGCACCGCGACTCTATTCGGCTGAAATGGGGTCGTTTACCATATTTTTTATTGCCGAATATGATAGAGTTTGTAAAATAAAAAGTCCCGTATTTTTCCGTTTTTTGATCCGTCAATTATTTCTCGAGTTATAGGCGTCGAAAAACTAATTTTTTTAACCCTACCGGAAAAGTGGGTGTGGCGCAACCTCTGACATATATCGACTTCGTCCAATCACAACTGAGCTCGCGAAGCTACTTCGCCTTATCGCAAAGGGGGGGACACAGCTGACTCTGCCAATAGGAGCAGTTACGACAGCATCTGTGCGAGCAGACCTTCCGAGAATCCCCCTCCACTCCCTTCCCTTCCCATACGAGCAGTCAAGGACGGGAGGAAAGTGACGTCAAGGTTATCACAGCAGCATTTTCGGTGGACGTCACCTTTTGCTTATTTTAATTTTTGATTTATGAGTGAATGGTTATGGTTAGAAGATTAATTTTTTCACTAAATTTCTTTTTTCGTTTCCATCTAACAATTTCTTGCACAAAATTTCGATTTCGGTTCCGAGTAAACGCCCCCATTCCGCAATCCCGTCAGATAATTCCCCGACGTGGATTCAGCTCCCCTCGGGCAGATTATGTACCTCGATGACCTTATACTATCCTTCAGACAAACACCCGGCGTGGATTCACCTCTCACGGGCAGATTGTAGGTCTAGACGACCTAGTCCATGGGTGTTTTCAAGTCTGTTTCCGCACTAATAGGCGCTTCAGACCGGGAGGAAAGGTATAAGGAAAGGAATGGAAGGGATGGGGGGCATGCCGACGACCTAGTGTCGCTCACTTCTCCCCGTTATATAGCGAACTCTCCCATTGTTTACGTTTGGCGAAAATATAACTCCCTTGCGTTTCTTGCCACGACGACTAACAATAAGATTTAATAACAATTTATTTGTTGAGTACGGCAATTCGCTAATGCCCTGATCACCGCGCTCATTACCATAATCAGCCATTGTAAAGCCAGACGCCATATTTTCCTATGTATCTGTAAAAATCTATGGACAAAAATTGAAGATGGCGGCCCCTTGAATCCCATGCTTAGGATTCCCAATGGGCAAGACATGGTTTGTAAATGACAAGTTACACTATAAAGTTCAAACATCGCTCAATTCATTATGGTGGTGAGTTTAATAGTTGCTCAATTTTGCTCTCGAAAAAAAGGGGAAGAAATGTTAAGTAATGCTGCAACTGGGCATTAAATTTGGGGTTCGACTACGGCATCTATTTCAAATTTTTTTGGGGAGAATGCAGGACCTCTGGCTACACTCATCTTACACTTTTTGTATTATCAAATTCATCTTATAGATTGATGAATGTATTGCTTTGAGAGCGATTGAAATACACTCACTAATTTCAGTGGCGCAAGTGATTTCGATTGGAGTTGGGAAAGTGAAGGGAAGTCTCACCACTTTGCACATCTTCCAGCTTCAATCATTCGCGACAGAGACGGCTTTTGGAATGTGAAACCGTGAGTAAAAACATTACAGAAGAATGATGGCGATGAAATGGATCAACTGAGTGAGTAACGAGGGATAAAAGGGACTAAGAAGAATGATAAAAAACGGGTAGAAATTCCGGATCAGTCTTTCCAATCTACTTTCATCTTCCGCAATATTTCTATAGACTTCTCTTACTTCACTCTGTCGAACTTCTTTTTGAAATCAACAAAGCGCGCGAATGCACCTTGATTATATCATAAATTCCTTTCAACTAGTATTCTCCTCCTTACGAGCGCATTAGTGGTAACCCTGCGTTTGCCAAATCGAAACTAATCCTTGCTTATAAAAACGTTTGCTCTCATTTCGATCCTTCTGTTGAATATTCTAAGCACTACCATGCCGCATGAGAAGTCAAACTTATCGTTCTGTTTTGTTCGTATGCCTTTATTACACTCTTTTTCGGTATAGGTATCGGTGCTGTTTTTACGCAATCCTCCGGCCAAACCCCCTCCTCGTATATCCCAAACAAGCCCATATAATCTCTCCCTTTCACCTCTTCTTAGCTTCATCAGAAGTCACAATACTACCACCCTGAGGAATAATATTAATCATGCAGTCACAAGACCCGTGAAATTTTATCTATAAATGGCTAAGTTTTTTGTTAATACAAATTAATACGACGATTCCTTGTAAGCAGTTGTGTACTCTTTACTGTGTCAGCGCCAAGGATGTGACTTGAAGAGTAATAAAAAATTAAAAGAAAGAAGAAAATATTAAAATAAAAATATTTTCTTCGGCAGAAAATGTTTGGCTGACTGTAAAAGAAAGAGTCCCCTGCAACTTGGACATTTGGAAGAGAGAATGAAAAAACTGTGCAGAGGCGTGAGGTGTGACTGTGGATAAGGGAAGAAGGAAGAAAACTCTACGCATGGCATGGGATGAAATGGGACTCTGAGAGAAAAAATGGGATGGGAGTGAGATTAGAGAAGGTGAAAGGAGTGGCGGTGTTTGTAAGGCCAAAATAAATGGAAGAAAAATATATACCGTCTTTATTTGAGACGAGATTAAGACTAAACAGTCCCTTCTTTCGTCTAATCCAGCGGTTCGCAACTTTTGTGCCGCGGTACTTCAGCATACCTGGAAAACAACAACAGGGGTGCCGCTAGATTATTACGGGAAAACGACAAATGTTTAGCAGAATCAACTTCTGAATTGGTCACTCATATGCCCGTCAGATTGTGCCATTTTTCCAACCTAGGGACTGATTACTGTAAATCGCCGATTATTCTTGGTAATGGAGAAGGATGCCCAATCGAATAAATAAATAAATCTAAGAAGGGTGCCCCAAATTTTTAACCTCATTCTACAGGGTGCCGCCAACGTAAAAGGTTTAGAATCACTGATCTAACCCCTCGTCAACCTTACATACATAAACTAGCCCCTAGGATTATTCCTATTCACAAATGGGAAGTTTACACCTATTTATAAGCATCGGATATTCAGTGTGTCTTCACTTCATCCTGGACATTACTTGAGCCCACCTTAAATATGTATGTGTAACCGCTCATTTTTTCATCAGGAAGAACCCTCGTAGTACGTAGTAAACACTGGCTCACTCGTGTTTCTCCGACAGTGCAACTGCTTATGCGAGTTAGGTAATTTATCATTCATGTTTTACTTGTCTAGTTGAAAATTGTTCACATAACTAATGTTATAGAATGAAATGGGTCTCTCGTGACATGTAATTTAATCATCCTGCAGCGTATGCCAATAAAACTCTCAAGTGATTACTTAGGTTGCATATGTGGCAGGATGTTGCCCCTCGGAATCTATCTTTGCCTTGAAATCTTACGAGACCCACAAATTGCAGGATATTTCGTACAATACAAGTCCCTACCTTGAGAATTAAATGAAAAGAAAAGATAAGCACTAAACAGTGGATCCCACACTATTGCTTATCTACATTTGTACATAATCCTGCTTGCATAAAGATAGTTTTTCTACTATGGATGGGATCCGATATCTGTCGCCCCCTCGATACCACTCCATACTTGGTGGTATCGAAAATAGCGAGTATCGGCCTAATTCCACGATATTTTAATTGGATTATTACGTAAGCATTTAATGAGAGAATATAGAAAAAATTTCGATATTCCCTCCTCAACCTTACAATTTTCTTTATTTTACTCTTTTTTAGGCCCCAGTCAATTTAAAAATAATTTTCATATCCTCTACTTTCAATTTTACATTTATTTTGACGTAGATGTAGCCATGGTAGCTCCTTCAAAGCTCCAATGTAGAGGTTTTACTCTATATTAATTAACAGTCAAGCTATTACCTGTTATATTTTTGCAGACCGTGGAAAATAACAAATTTGCATCATCATTAAAGTGTGATATTAAAGGATCGAGAATTGAAAAATAATTGTATCGTGATAATTTTGGTATCGAGAATCGAGCATCGAATTTTAGTATCGGCCAATCGGCTAGTTTTAACCAAGTTGTGTTGCTGTTCTTTCTTAGGTTTCTGCAGCGTTGGTATACAGAAGAGGGTTTCCTTTCTTTTCGGGATTCCCCCGCATGAGTCGTCAGGTGCTGACAACAATTTCTCCGGAGTTCCGTCTGGTGTCCTCAGGTAGAAAAAAAAACTCTCGAAAAGAAAGGAATCCCTTGTCTGCAAATTGTGTTGCTTTTCACTAAGTTTCGTGATGCTCTTTGTCTTTCCAGCGCCTGAAATCAAAGTCGTCGATGAGCATGGGCATGCCGTAAATGACCGCTACTACAAAACAGGAAGCACAATCGAGCTGACGTGTCGTGTGACGAACATCCTGACCCCATCCCACGTGGTATGGACCAAGGACGATGGACCCCTGCCAGCTAAAGTCACTACCACAGGAATAAGGTCAAGACGAAATTCTATAACCACATGACTGGATTTTAACCAATAACCTCAATTCTCTTGTTCTTCGTGTTGCTATGCTAACAGAGAGACTGAAATGCACCCTCAACACTCCATTAATTCTTAAAGAGCATCACATTATCTTTTAACATTAATCCATGTTAGTAGCCTGTGCTGTGATTTGTAGTGTTTCTAATCTTTTAATTATGCTAATTCTACATCGTTGTACCTTCCTAACTGGTAAACATTTATTTTGTAATATCCTGTTGGTTTATTGTATATATGATTATTTATTTGTTCTTAAGTTCTATTATGATCCTTACTTGACATTTTGATAAAGTAGTCCTCCATCCACTAATACATATAACGTATCCATTGAAAACTATATAGTCCTAAATAATGTCCAAGTTTTTCTTGTAAATTATCTTGTGGTATCAAGGTTAATGTATGTGTTGGGCTGATTTTCTTAAAGTCTCATTAGCTTATCCATTAAAAGAGGAAAAAAGGATAGGAGAAATAATAACTACATTTCAAAAATCTACCAAATTACTACATAAACATTTTACAAAAACTAACTCTCAGATTCATTGTATCCAAAATAAGAAGTATGTATTCTCGAAGCAATGCCGTACTGATTCAATAAATTTATTAAGAAACACAAACTTTTAAATAAAAACACACAAAAAATGCACACTCTCATCACCTGGGTTTTGACCAAATTTGATCATCAGGTGATGATAATTCAGTCTTAACCTGGGTCATGAGAGTGTTTTTTTTTAAGTAGTATTTTGTGAAAGCTTTTTTGTCTTAACAAATTTATTGACTATGGAGTGCCACCGTAGGCAGAGTTTTATTTATATATGATAATGATTGTTGAAATACTGTAAAATGAGGTGACTTCAGCCATTGTTGAATGTAAAACAAACTGCATTACACTTAACTCAGTAGAGGTTGTCGATATTCATTTCTGTAATAAGACACTGTGTAATCTTCCACAGGCACATTTAATAGTATTTTCATGTTTCACTAACTGGAATCATTTGCAAGGGTTGATTGAGTGGCTATGTACGAGGCATGTCCGGAAAGTAAGTACCGTTTCGTTCTACCGCCACCACAACGCTAGTGTCGCAGTTAGGTGCATGTGTACTCATCTATATGGTTCATTGTCTTTCTGACGCCATTATAGCCAGATTGTGTTTTGTTTACATTTGTTAGTGATCGTTTAAAATGTTTAAAACAATATCTGATCCCGCTGACTGTGAAGTGAGTTCTGTAATACGGTTTTTGAACGCAAAAAATGTTAAGCCAGCTGAAATTCATCGTCTACTGGTAGAGATTTTCGGTGGAAGTGTAATGACTGATGGGATGGTGAGAAAGTGGGTTAGAAAATTCAATGATGGACGAACCAGTGTTCACGACGAAGCACGGAGTGGGCGGCCTTCTGTTGTCAATGATGGTTTGGTTGAAAAAGTGAATGAGAAAATTCTTGAAAACAGGCCGTTTACGATTAGAATGATTTCTGAAGATTCCAACAAATTTCAAAAACTTTTTTGCAAGAGATTGTCACAAATTGCTTAAATTATCACAAACTGTGTTCCCGTTGGGTTCTGAAAATGCTTACGGATGACCACAAAACGAAGCAACTTGGAGGTGCATTGACATTTCTTACCCGATGCAGTTTGGAGGGAGGCGACTTCTCAAACAGTATTGTGACTACCACTTATTCTTGAATTTGAAGTGTGATTTTGGAGGTAGGCGCTTTGACAGCAATGACGATGCAAAGAACAGTGTTCAGCATTGGCTGTCTTCCCTGGCGACATCATTCTATGAAAAGGATATAGAAAAGTTGGTTTCCCGTTATGACAAATGTCCAAACAATGGTTGCAACTATGTATTAAAAAAATAGAAAATAGTGTAAGATATACTCTTTCATGTAAAAATAAATCTTGCCTTGTGTTTTTAAATAAATGTTTTTAAGAGTTTTTCCCCAAACGGTACTTACTTTCCGGACAAGCCTCGTATATGTTATTTATGGTGTAATGGTGATTATTGATGCGAATGGCGAGGGGATTAATGGAATTCACTAACCCCCTTGCTATGTTGAATCCACTTATCAATAATCACCGTTGTAGCACAAATACCCTCTAATGCTTCCACCCACTATAGTAAGTTAGACAGTGGCTTCCGCATAACAATAATTGGTTCCATTCTGCCTATCTCACCTTAAATCAACCTTAGGACTCTTTTAGCTGGCACATATCTATTTACTACAATGTAAACGCCCACCCAGATTCAACCACAACTTCTAACCTTTCCGCATTACAATTTAGCCAAACTATTCCCCCTCATCTTATCCCCTACTCTTCGTCGTATTCCCGATCAGTCCCAATGGCTGCACTGCATTCTCCTCTTCTGAGGAAGGAGGGTGCATGTCTCCAAAAATTTAAGAAGTACATTTGTTTTTGTGTATTTTCTTTTTGTGTCACCACATATGTCTGCCCTGTGATTTTTTACCAAGTTCATAGTTGTGACTAAAGTGCAGAGGGTGAGGCCTCTTTTGTTTAAAATCCACATGTATTGATGTCTAGGTCACTCAAAGTGGCAGGAACGGTCATTGTGAGTCATTAAGTGTGCATTGTAATAATTTTCAAACTACATCGAAAAAATAGTAACTACATGCATACATATAACAGTAATACTACGACAAAAAACTAGTAATTAAGTGGTGAAACTCACTATACAACATATGCTATTAGGGAAACTATACAAGTATTGTATATTGTATTTTACCTTTATTAAAGCATGTTATGACTTAGCAAAACAAATAATGTCATGGATACTTTTATAGTTTTTGGCCCTGTATTTGAAATGAGGGTATAATTTATATTTTAATATGTTTTTTTGTATCTTTGAGTCAGTTTGACAGCTTGATATTTGTTTGTAGTAAGTATAATAATATTTTTTTGTTATTTTACATTTATAAGAATAACTGGACATGTATTATCAAATTATATCAAAACATGTATAACTTTTGTTCCATAAGGTTACGTGTTAAAAATTACCAAAAAGTCAAATCTTTAACTATGTTTAATGTGCTTTAATCTTGTAAATTTCCTATAGTGACGTGACTTCTGGGGAAACGCAGAGTCAGCTGATTGTCCCACGGGCTACTCCTTTGGACAGTGGGGTGTACACTTGTGCCATTTCAGTATTCTCCTTCGTGGAGGTCCAAGTGCACGTCTTGAATGGTATGTAGAGCATCTGTAATTCAATTTGCTGAATGGTGTGGGATTGACTCATCTCTTTGATTAATTCAGAGTGATTAAAGCTAATTCAAGTTCTTCATACTTCTCAATTGGAATCAGTTATTGTTACTTGGTATAATGTATCAACTCCAGACAGAATAACTGACTCAACTTAAAAAATCATATCTGGCCTAGGGAGTATCTTCTTAATGCTTGTTTAAAAACAGCTTTTGAAGAGTTGCTCTCTGTACTTTATCCCCATGAAAAACTTCCTAAATGTCCTGTTTCTTTTTTTCACGTTTCATATTGGCAAGCAATATGCACATCATATGGTTATCTCCAATAGAATACGCAGTAGTAATGTGCTACTAAAAATCCTTAGTCATCCACAACAATAACTGCTGTTAGTACAAGTCATAACACATAATATATAATGAAAAATCAAGTAAATACAATGTATTAGTCCACAGTAAATTTGTGAGGGAAATTTCATTTAACAGTCTGGATTCATATGATGGTAGTACTAAGGGGTGTCATTTTCAGGACTGAAACTCAATTGTACTTACACAAACGATCATACCCATTCATTAATGGAGTACTTTTGAAAAAATAAGATAGTCCATGAACTCTGTAACTGAAGTGAACTGAACTGAGTAAGCTCGCAAACCATTGATGATAGCCCATGGCTTTGGAAGCTAAAATTAATGTCTCTATATCCTTAACATTGGGTTTCCCAGGATTTGAATGCAGTGTTCATTTAACTCATTGACTGTGAATAGAATTTTCTAAATTTTCCCATGGAGTAGCCGCTCCAATATAGTAAATTAAAGATACATCGTCCACATTAAGTCACTATCATTATTTTCCCCCCCTGAAAATGTATAGTTTTGCTTGGGACCAATTAATGTTAGGGTGTAGCACCCCTGATTATCAAAATCATATATCCACATTCACCAGAGAAGGTTGCCATGTTGGTTTTTTTAGGGCTGTGATTCAATGCTTTTCAATTTCTCGATACCACTTGATACTTGGTGATAACGAAATTATCAGCCTAATTCCATGATATTTTCAACTCAATACCTACATAAACATTTAATGAGATAATATAGAGATATTTCTATATTCCCTCCTCAATCTTACATGTTCCTATATTTTACACTTTTTCGGGGTCCAGCCAATTTTAAAATAATATTTAATTTCCCCTATTTCAAAAATTTTCTATTTCACTTATATTTTTATGTGGATGTAGCCATAGAAGGCTCATCAAAGCTCAAAAATTTCACTCTATATTTATAAATAGTGAAGCTATTAACTGTTAAATTTTAGCAGATCTAGGAAAAAAACCTTTCACAGTAAAGACGCTAACAAAATATAAAAAATACCCAATGCTATACAATAGGTGGTCATTAAATTGTACATAGTATTAAAGCACGGAGTACTGAAAAATGATGGTATGGTGACAGTTTTGTTACCAAGAATAGAGTATCGAATTTTTGGTATCAGCCCATCCCTAGTTTATTCATTGGTTGAGAATTCTTCTTTTGTGGCCAGGAGAGAAGCAGGCTGCTGTCCAGCACGATTCCTGGGGTGGCAACAATGGATTCATCCAACTTCCTTCTACCTGGCTGATTTTGCTTTGTTCAATACTCATTAATAGTAGGCGTTTGAGAAAGCCACATAAATCACATTACTTTTCACTCTGATGCCAAGTGATGGCATTAGTTTCTGTGGATGGTGATGATTGTGAGTATACCAATGTATGAGGTAATTTTTATATAACATGTATCTAGACTTAATATACCAACTTCCCTGGCTCACAGCAGCTATTATTTGACTTGGAAATGCAGTCTACATCTAATGGCTAAGGGTAAAGCTTTGGCTTTATGCTTCTGACTTTTTTTTGCCGTCAAAGGTACCCGTCTATATATGTACTTATGACTGGCTTATGAGAGTGAGTTAATAATAATAATATTTTTATTCTCCAAATACCAACATGCATAATGTGGTATAGGTTTCGTCAAATATTATTTGTACCATAGATAATTATTAGGGTACAAAACTTTAAGCAATCAATGTTAAGACCTTCACATTTATGTGAATTTCACCGCCGTTCAGGCAGCAGGCTTGAAATATCCTACAATATTAAGACCTGTACACTGCTATGAGAAAGAAGTCAGTCACTGAGTAGAATGATTTTGTTGATAGGAATTCTTTCAACTTGTTTTTGAATATGAATACTGAGTTTGTAGAAGTAATATTCACAGATACGTAATGAATCATAAACTTTGGAGCTCATGGATATTGGTCCTTTAGATGACAGTTTTGATTTTTGGTAGTTAGCATGAATATGGTTTTGTAGGGATAGATATCGCTACTGATTTGAAATAGATGCAAATTATTCTTTGTCAACATATAGATAATATATATGTATATTGTAACGAAATTATTTTGCCACAAGTATTTTTGTGTTTGTTCGTTTATTTTTCCCGTGCGTGACATTTAAAGTGTGGTGTAGATAGTTACCTGAGTCCCCGATGTGGGCGCGGGTGTTTTCGGTGTGATTGGTGGATGTTTTTGGGGGACGATAGGGAGTTCGCTGGAAGGAGCGGACTGAGGACCGAGAGGAAGTTGTCGGCCGTTCCAAAACAGGAGTGGACGGCTGCATGTCGTTACATGGACACTTGAGTGGAAGAAAGGCGAGTTGCGGGGATCCCATGTGGGATAAGTAGGAAAGAACGACCCTATCTTGTGAGTGCAGCCATTTTTTTTGTCAATTGTACTTTCGACTAAAAAGGAGGCGATGAAGAGGTTTGATATGTGGCGGCGTGGGGAGCTAGGAACTGCTACATAAAATGGTGCCGTGACCAGGATTCGGACAGAAGTGCTGCTTCATCACCCCGAGTTATTCTTTGATTGTGCTGAATTTCTTTATGCAAGTACTATCGAAAGTTTGTTTCATTTTTGTCACTGCTGGGTCCGAAGTTGTTTTTTTTTTCAAGGTTATTTCTATATATTTCGGAGGTATTTAGTTGACTAGACGCTGGTTTTTACATGATGTTGAGTGTTTCACTTGTAAAGGCCTTTACACGATACAATTTTTTGTACAATTTCTTGTACAAACTCTTGTATGAGGAAATTGTACCGTGTAAAATGGCAAATTGTACAAACGCTTGTGCGATTGTCTGAATGACTGAACGGGAAATAGAACCTGTTCTAATTCCATTCAGACAAACATACAATTTCGTTCAGTTTATAAAAGCGTTTGTACAAGAAATTGTACAAAAAATTGTATCGTGTAAAGCGGCCTTAAGAAATTGTTTTCACAAAAAAAATGGAAGTACAGAACAATTCATTGACTAAGTATAAGGAAAGAAAGCCAACCACAGATTCTGACGATGGGTCGAACGGGTTTAATGCTCCAACAAGATTGGAACCACCCGTTGGTTCAAATGGGGATGGATCGCCGATTGGACTTGAACTCCCAGAATTAATGCAATTATTATCCATGGCTGATTCAAATCCTAGGCATATTCCGATGCCGATCGAGACGTTGCTGCAGTTCATGCAGCAGGAAAAACTGGAACGCGATGAGAATTTAAATTAGAAAAAGCAGAAAGAGACAAAATTAAGCAGCTACTTCTGTCACAAGTCACAGATCACAAGGCACGAATTGAGAATGTAGAACTCAATGCCCAGCAATTGCGAGATTATATAGATGAGACCAACGTAGCATCCACTCTGTTAAGCGCAACATAGGTGTCATTCAGGCAAAAGTCACGGAAGTGATGGTTCAAGGACTGGAAACCCAGTATAGTTACCAAATGACCCTTTTTCGTCTTGAGCGTTTAGAACGTAAAGTGCAAGGTCGTAGTTTGGGACAGGTACACTTGCCAACGAATAGGACCATTATTGAAGTGATTGTTAAACCCAGATTCAGAGACAGCCTGCCTCATAGCCCGCTTCCTGAAGAATTCTGTGAACTGAAAACCATATTTTTGATGCATTTTTGGAATGACACTGCCAAATACGAACATAGAGTGAAGGTAATGACTGGAAACTATCCGTGTCATCGCAACGACAAAATGCGTTACTACGCACTTGAAAAGATAGCGATGGGGAGGATTTACGAACCACCAATTCCTGACGAGGAACTCCTTTTAACTCTGATTCGGCAATTTCCGTCCAATACCCACTTCATGCTGCGAAGCGCAGGAAAGCTCACCATAGATTAATCGAGCTTTTGGGATACTACAATGAGATTAATGATGTTTGTTTTAAAAACGAGTCACCATGGAACTCAATAACTGCTGTCCGGAACCAACGGAGACGATACGGGGTGTTTAATTCACCCGCTCGCCAATGAGATCAAACTTCACCCCATTCAAACCGTAGTCCTTTTCACAGCCCACCCCCTCCTCTTTTTCCTAACCAACCGGGGAATGGCTTTCAGCCCGAATCCCGGCCCACGTTCCCTCAAAACACCATGACTCAATTGGGGATGCCTCCGTCAGAACAGCGAGAGTTGTCCATCGCCGATTTAAACCAGGAGAGTTGGAGATGAGCGACTCCCACACCTCTAACACACGTAGATGAGTCTTAGAAGTCTTCGCCACGTATTTAGTAGGCAGCGACCCCTACCTTGATTTGTTCGACGAAGACTCAACAAAGGAAAAAGTCCCAATAAGAAGATCTGTTCCTGAGATAAAGTTGCAGTGTAATAAGGTGCCTTCATGCACGCTGTTAGATTCAGGCAGTCAAGTTTCCGCGATTGATGAAGAATTGTATCTCTTGGTCAAAAATCCGCTCTGAGAAATCCCAACTCTACCCCTAAATAAATCTATTTAATAAGCACTAGTAAAAAGGAATCACATCCTATTACTAAACAGGTTTTGATGATACTTGATATAGGTGAACACAATTTGACGTGCCTTTATTGGTTGTTAAAATCTAATTAAACCTATTATTTGAGGAATTGATTGGGTGACTAGATTTAAAGTGGTATTGGATTTTAAGAAGAATACTGCGAAGATAGGTGATGCTTCTTTACCGCAAAGTGACGCAGAACCGCCGTAAGTGCAGACTTCAAGTCAGCAAGTCTGATGAGAGAGGCCACTCAGATGGAAAACCAATTAAGAAAAGCTGTCCAAACATCTTTATTTCTTGATGATGGGGAAAGGGAAAGGCTATTTCAGCTTTTACTAAAATATCGTAATGTGTTTTCTAATGAACCTGGATTGGCTACAATTTCTTATTTCGTATTCAAGTATATGATCCCGCCCCATTTCAAAGTAAATGGCACCCAGCCCCCTTCGTTTGGAAAGAGGAAGTTGACGAACAGATTCGTTCCATGTTAGACATGGGTATAATTGAGAAGGCGTCTAGCCCGTACATAAACCCATTGGTAGTAGTGAAAAAACAGGATCGGTGGCCTAAGATTGTGTTGATGCGAGGAAGTTGAATAGTATAATTATCCCTGAAGGAAACAAACCCCCTTATCGACGAGATAATGACGAGATTTCATAGTTCAAAATATTTTTCTAGTACTGACCTCACATCTGCATTTTGGCAGTTAGCAATACACCCCGACGGTAAAAAGTGCACTGCTTTTCGGTATGAATCGTCTGTTTATGTGTTTAATCGACTCTCCTTTGGACTGCGTAACAGTGGAGCTGCACTAATTCGCTGTATCGACGACGTCCTTGACCCTGAAGTCATGATGTTCATGACTAATTACGACATTGATTTATTGGTTTCATCCTCTACCTTTGAACAACATTTAGGTCACCTTGAGATTCATCATCATCATTGGTCAAAAATCCTGGGATTGGTTTGACGCAGCTTTCCACTCGATTCTTCTATTGGCCAACCTTTTCATTGTGATGTAATTCTTCTCTTTTACATCCTTCACAATCTGTTCCATGTATCTCATACGAGACCTGCCTTTTCCAATCTTCCCATTCACTTTGCCCTCAACTAAAGTCTTCATCAGGCCATCGTGTCTCAAGATATGGCCGAATAAGTTGTCTCTTCTCCTTTTTAGAGTTGTCAGCAGACTTCTCTTTCCTCCCACTCTTCTTAGGACTTCCTCGTTACTTACTCGGTCGATCCATTAAATGAAATACCTTGAGATTATTTTTAAAAAATTAACCCTTGCCAACTTGAAACTTAAATTATCGAAGTCTGCCTTTTGCCGACCTAACATTAAATTTTTAGGATTTATTTTTACTCCAGAAGGAGTCAAGCCTGACCTTGATGGTCTTCGAGCCATTTGAGATAAAAGAGCCCCATCCAATGTGAAACAACTATGTGGATTTTTGGGAGTGTTTAATTATTACTTGCACTTCTCTCGGGGCTATTCCACAATTATTCACCCGATGCTTGGTTTGCTTAAGAAAGATGCGGAATGGTCATGGGACGCAGATAAGCAATCTGTTTTCGAAAAAGTAAGGAAACCTTTATTAATGCAGTTATGTTATGGTATCTGGATTTTAGTAAACCTTTATACCTACAAAATGATAGCTCCAACTGCGGATTGGGTGCGGTTTTGGTCCAACGAGATGAAAATAATGACAAAAGGGTCATCGTGTTAGTTAGTTGTAGCTTTAGAGGAGCTGAGTTGACCTACTTCACAACCGAAAAAGAGGCGTTAGCTATAGTGTGGGCTTTTCGGAAACTTCGATCTACTACGCTAGATCAGGAGTTGATTATTATTTCTGATCATAAAGCTCTTACCTTCTTGAAGATTTGCCAGTTAAATCATGGTAGACTGTTGCGGTGAGTTTTGTTTCTCCAAGGATTTAATTTTTCTATCCAACACAGTGCAGGTAAACAAAATACCGTAGCTGATTGGTTGAGTCACAACCTGGTAGAAGAAGCAACGGAAGCATATTCGCTGAACGAGTTTGGTGTAGCTCTTATTAATCTTAAGATAAGTGAGTTTCGAACAAGCCATGGAAAATTTAACGGCTTTGCAGCGACAAGACCCTTATGTAGGAAAAATGTACTTATAATTTATCAGAGAATTGTCGGATGCCGGTGAAGAGTTCAGGAAAATTTCGCTCCGGTCTTCTTTTTTCGATGCAGAACTGCATTTTGCTATTTAATGTCAGTCGAACCCGACCTCTGTTTAAAATAAATATTCCTGCTTTCATCTTGTTTTCAAGTCTGTTTCCTGTAGGGGCTTCAGACCGGGAGGAAAGGTATAAGGATGGGAATGGAAGGGGTCTTCCCTTTAAATGGGTGTTTTCAAGTCTGTTTCCACAAAAATAGGCGCTTCAGACCAGGATGAAAGGTATAAAGGATGGGAATGGAAGGGAAAGCACCTACTCAAGAAAACCTTGAATAGCTTGAGGTGGTGGTTTAGTATCAGAAATTCATATGTCCAAAATAGGAAAAGAGTTTTCAAAAATGTTTTTATTTATAAGATCCCCCTTCATGCATTTCCCACAGTAAATGTATGTAAAAATACAAAGTTTTCATATTTTCTGTGATCATGGATTTTCATAAAGTGTAGCCATGAGTTCACCACTCAATCCAATTTATCCTCCTTAACTCCAGAGTATGGAGAGGTGATAAAAATAGCTAGACACTTAGCACTGAATGATAAAGTCATGAGTTCAAAATGACTCAAAGATCTACGCCTGCCTTTCTTGCCTTGTCCTGAGGCTGTTTTGGATTGATGCTCTTAATGTGTCCACTCAAGCTCTCCGACCTCCTGACTTGGATTAGATTTAAACTTCGTGTCACTAGTCTTAATGTGTCTCATAATTTAAGAATAGTTTATTAGATAATTTTATCTTACTTTCCCTGACATGCTGAACCAGATGCATGTAATGGTGGTATAATTTTGGAAAGAATTCATTCAACAGAAATGTATTTCATGCTGTTCTGCTCATGATGAGAGTAAGGGCTCTGAATGTCTTTCATCCATAATGTTTCAACTGTGATGGTCATTAAGAATATGTTACCAACCAAACACTTGAGGATACACGAAGGTTAATTTTTTTAAAGTTGCAATACAAACCGCAATACATATTCTCCTCTAAAATAAGTGAAATTTAAAAATCCAAAATTCTTTATAGCTAAACAGTCAAATATTCATATCTTTATTCTATATTTAAAGTAAAATATAAAAACGGCAGAGCAAAACTTACCTCTGGCTTCAACTATGGATTATATAATTTTGGAATAAATTTTCAGCCAAGGAATGTTTTATTCAACATAATGACAATTATGAGTATATATGCACATACATATATCATGAAGTATGCATATTTTCTCCAAGTTTTTGTTCTTTTGTTTGAAGATTTCTGTGCATCCATTCTATTGACCATTCATGCAAAATAAAACCTACAGCACAAACTACAAGTTCTTCAATAGCTAAATAATTCAGTTGTGAAAATTAATTTTGATATGCTTGATCATGAGTCACAACCATATGGAGGGTTGCAAGGCTCATTTCCATCTCCTATTATCCATTCACTCATTTTGCTCATCTGTTGGATGTGGCCAAATTTTTCCTTCAAGCTACATCATTTAACATGTAATATAGTTTCATATTTCAGGCAGGGGGACTTCTTCATAGTAAATAATAACTTTGCAATCTCCAGTGACTCCTGACCATCCAAATACATATGTAGGACCTAGACCTTCCATCAGAGGGAATTTTTCTAGCTGGATAGGTGAACATGGAAGGTGCCTCAAAAATCTAGAAGGAAAATCATTGGGAGCCAAACACATTATAGAACCAACTACATACCAATGCAACTTTCAACCCAAAATTCTTCATATACAGTCAACTTCATATATAAAGGAGAGGGAGGAAATTAGATGCTCCTATGACCAATAGAAGTCATTCAATGACAAAAGCAGAATTTGCACAGAGAATAGATCCTTCTTGACTGGGACTTGAACCCAGAACCCCTCTATAGAACTCAATAGACCTTAGAGGATAAGATATTCAAGTCTAGTCCCAGTCAAGGTGGATTTTTTTGTGAAAATTTTGCTGTGTTGCATTTCAGAGGCTGCTAAGGTATTCACAATCCATGCATTTATTCCACAACAAGCCAAAAACACTCCCCACCTCAATGAAAACTTAGGTATTTATCAACCATTCCCCACTCCTGTATATACCCCTTCACTACCTGTCCAAATTTAAGTCATATCCCTAATCCCCAGTTTTCCTCAAGAGGTTTTTTACTTCCTCAAAACCTCCTTCCATTACCAAGGCCCCTACATCCACTTCCTAAATCATCTCCTCAGCCCAGGAAAAAATATGTCCCCATGACCCCAGCAAAGAACATTTTCTTCCAATCTCCCTCCATCCCCCTAATCTTGACCAAAACAATGAAGTAAGTATGCCTAGGCACCCTCTGTACCCACAACCACAACCCTCTGTAACTCTGCGTTGGGCTCTTGGTACACCATTAGTACTGTGGGGTGTTTGGACACCCCAAGTGAAAAAAATTGTGAATAATTTTTACCCTTTCCAGTATCCAGTATTAAGATGGTTCTGCTCTTTATTATTGTCTCTGAGCAGCATTGTAATTCATTTAGCTCTTCGTACGCTGAAATGCAATCTACACTTCACAAATAGAAAACAGATGGCATAGTGAGAACCACTGTATTTCCAGAGCACAAACACTAAAGCTTTGATTCGTATGTCACAGTTTAAGTCATGACTATATACACACAAAACGTCAAAATGAAAATCACTACAAAAAAGATGAATAGATACAAAAAGAGCAATTTTTTATCACCACACCTTCGTTAGTGCAGTGGAGTGCTTGAACACCCAAGCAGTAAAACTATTTATATTGGCTCACAGATCATGAAAACAAATCAAAGAAAGATTAATACGTAAACTATTAATATATTTATGAAGGTATTCAAGATAATGAGGTTTTATCAGTTGTACCAAAGCTAAAATATGATCAAAAACATGTTGGGGTGTCTAAACACCGTCAACTCAATACAGTCAAACTTCCCTTAACAGACACCTCTAAATAGTGGAAGCCTCCTAAAAATGGACAGTTTTTCAATCCCAGGCTGTAGGATGTTAGGCTGCCACTCTGTGCTGAAGAAAAGGAGCCTATGCCTGGTCTTTCAATTCCATTGCACAGGTTGAGCAGATAGAAAACCCTTCTAATTCCTTTGCTACCTTCTCTTTCCTGCCTCTGGTGATTTCAGGCAGTGGCGGATTTAGGGGGGGGGTCACAGGGGTCATGACCCCCCCCCAAATTTTATCAAAATTTTTTAATTTTTATTAGTTTCATAGTTTTTTTATCCTTGAAAAGGAGTAAAGGGAGTGTATATGCAAATGCATGGCTACAAGTCCCAAACGTGAGAGAAGTTTGAGTTGTATTTATCGCAGAGCGTAGCACTCCCTACTGTAAAAAACAAGCTCAAAAATAAAATAGGCTGTGTCCCAACTCGTTAGGCATTAGGGAGCATGGATTTGGGTGCCTAAAATTTAGCTGGCTAACCCAAAAGGGAGCATGAATTGGGACATCTTTACGCAGGTATTGCCATCTGCTGGGATCGAAACCGATGAAAAACAAGAGAATGTGAAAGGGATGACAAATGATGTAGAAAATCTTACACAATCCACATTGCTTTATTTCTCATGCCATTGTGAAAAGAGAATTTAATTTGAGTTTAGGGTACCGCAGATTAGAATCTTGTCATATTTTCCGTAATTTAGATAATACATTTATTTTAATGTAGAACAATTCGGCCTTCTACTTCTGAACGAATCTCTCCGCCATGTCACTACTCCCTATAACGATATTTTATTGTGATAAACGAATCAACACGACTAATTATAAAAATATCAACAAACTTTCAGCAAAAATATTTTTCCTCGTTGGTAGCCATCTTCATCGAGTCCACTGCTCTCGCTTTGAATGCTTTAAATCATTGGAAAAGGATGCACGCGTCGATGCCCAAATCTGGCGGCTGAAAAAAGTACCTAAATCCGCTCCCTTATGATGCCTAACGAGTTGGGACACCCTTCCAAGATGGCTTCCTCCCTAAATTCTGGGATGGTACCTATCTGGTGCATTGGGACACAGCTATAGAGCCCGCATAGTGGGAAGTGCCCCAGTACTTTCGGCAATGTTCGGCAGTTTCCGATGTCTCGTGATAAGCTCGTGGAACTCGACTGACAGACAAGTAAGTCTTCACCTACCCTTGAATAGTATGAATAGGCAATATATGATATAATATGGAATAGCAGCGTCGCACCAGGCGCGTAGCCAGGGGGGTTAGACCCCCCCCCCCCCTGAAATTTTTCATCGGCGAGGAAAAAGAGAAAATAGGGAGGATGAGAGGAAGGCTATAAGACCCAAGCAGCATCGTATGGCAGTTATACGTCGGGCCAATGTCATTTTGACGTCACCAATGTCGTTTTAACATCGGATGATCATTACGATATAAAAATGACACATAGGTAAATGATACCTTTCTTCGATGTAAAATTGATATCGTCGATCGTATCTTAAAATGATAATTAATAGATATCGTTTTCCGATACAAAGATGATGTCAGCTGAGATGACTAATAAAGGGTATAAAAATGATCATATTTTTCTGGTCGCTGGATTTTATAATTTTGAGTAGTCACATTTTTGCCCGGACGTCAGAGAGAAGAAAGTTAAAAATGTGTGATTGATCAGAACATCAGAAACCATTTGGAGGCCTACATATAAAATAAGAAATATGACTTTTTAAGGATTCGATAACACAGAAATAAAAAACACGAGCCTGCGTTATCATGTTTCGCTTCCACTCCATATCGCTTGAATCTTCAGAATTAGTAAGGATTCGTTGTTTGCTTACAAATTGCCGTTCACGCGGCAGGCTTGGAATATCCTACATTTACCGCCAAGCGCTGGATGGGGTTCACCTTTGGTCGTGGCTTCTTTGAAGCCCTTTCTCCCTTGCATTGCCTTCCTTGATGGACCGCGAGGGCTCAATATCTAGTACCTTGAACCTCGGTAAAATTGCCATGCGAAATAGGGATCCTGGGTAGCGTAATGGTCTGAGCAGCCAAAGGTCCGTGGTTCCATTCCCGATACAGGTGAATTTTTTCGCATGGAAATTATGTGAACTCCACACATTGGGTTATAACTCCAATAACTTCAACAGAAAACGAGTTTGAAATATTTTATTACAATGATAACGCTTAAAGTTACGTATCTTTTAGTAAGGGAAGTTCGGTTACAAGTAAAATAGGTGTCTTATTACTATCATAAACGCTTAAAATTACCCATTTGTTAATAATGCAGGGTTCGCAATGTGAACGATCTTAGATCGAAACTACCTCTTGCAATTTCTTTCTCCATCGCAATTTTATTGTACTCCTTTTAGTGGACTCCTCCTATAGACTACCAGTTCCCTCATAAAGAAGTAATGAAGAAAGGAAGGCCCACAGAAATATGCACAGAGATCACATCTTTACAAGTTCCACTGGCTTTTGCTGTCTCATAAAGACAGGGGGCTGTACTGTAAATATTGTATACTTTTTTCATCTGGTTTAGGAAGTGTCCACCACAACGTGACTCCACTTAGGAAATTAGTTAAAAAAACCCATTAAAAAGTTTGATAATCTCTTAGGAGAAAAAGGTGACCTCACCACTCACGATGAAAACCGATTCCATGTATCTGCAGTTGACAATGGAAAAGACTTTTTACTAACGTACAATGAACCATCTTTAGAAATAAACAACCGACTAATGGTGTGGTGGCTAGAGTACTGGCCTCCCATCTTGAGGGCCCAGGTTCAATTCCCGGCAGTGGCGGATTTTTCAGTGGAAAACCGGTCCCCAATTGAGTGCTTAGTGGAGGGCATTTCAAGTTTAGTACTCCGTCCGTCGAATGGGACATTAAGCCGTGGTCCCCTTGGCGCCTTTCGTTAAGAGTAGGCTAATGCCGACACCGGGTTTCTCTCCACCCTTCTTCCGTTTCCTGAAAACTTATACTATTACCCAATTACCAACCTATCCTAAATGGCGCAAATGACCTCAGCTGTCGGTTTTTTTTAAACATTTTTGTATGCAATTATTTTCTAGATTTTCCCACTTGCGTAATTTGAAAAAACTGATCATGAGTTGGCTTTCTATAAATTCTTTTGTTTCATGATACTGATGATACCGTACAGCAATTATAACACCCAACTCAAACTTTTTAGTAAGCCCCTAATTAAACAGATAGTTTTTAACTTTTATGTATGTGCTTATCATCACTGTAAACCTTTTCCAATGAAATGTTTTCACATTTTCTGTTGTATGAAACATTAATATTTATAATTATTTTAAACTTCAAGTTGGCTTTTTTATTTCTTCTCCATTGTTAAACTTCTTAAATGTCTAAAATTGTTCAATTTCACCTGCTGTTTAGAAAACAAATGAAATTTTAGGCTCCAAAATGCGTAAAAAGTGGGTATTTAAAAATATTTTACACGGAAGAACGCCCCTCTCTCCCGGGGGGGGGGGGATTCCATACCCCCCGGACCCAGGTCATGACCCCCCCCCAAATTTGATGCTGAATCCGCCCCTGATTTCAGGTTGGTGACGAATTATGAAATGCTTGGTTGCTAAAGATGCTGATGTATCAGCTTCCTGTGTTTTCCTTAAAATGCACAAGAGTACCAAGAAATAGGCTCTTAATAAAAATAACATTTCTTAAAATGTTGTGTTATGAAAACAACTAAACACAAAATTTTTTATTTCATTAAAAAAAAAAATTTAATTCAGGTGAAATATGTTCGGAATATTTTTTTAAAACTTCAAATATCTAGACCACATGTTAGGATTGCAGAAAAAATGTTGCAACAAAGAGAAAATCTCAGGATTTACCTCTGAGCTTTCTGGGAGGGGAAAAAGTAGATGCTGTGAGCCCAAATGGGTTAAACTACAGAAATAATTTTTTGAGTTACTTGCAATTGTTGAAAGCAATTAAGATATTAACTCTTATTGCCATTTTATGTTTTTGTTTAGACTCCAAACACGATGTTAATAGGTATATTTTCCTCTGTATAGATTCAATATATTGAAGTATTTTTTTCGATGTTGAATACCATGAGGTGATGGAATGTGACTCTTAATGAGGGAGGAGAGGGGGACCAGTTAGGGTGTGGAGTGAGAATGGCCAACTGCTTGAATCTGGAAAGAAAGATTTCGGGTCGTGAAAATAAGGAAGAGCTCTGGAGGCAGGGCACAACTGATGTTTCTCTCGCTATTGCCCATGAATACGTACTTGTGTGTTAACTGTAGTAATAAAAGGATTAATGGTTAGTTCTTTGCCATTTTCTCTAATCCTTCACCATTCATGTTACTACTCACTCACCAAGTGACCAATCCCAGCTTCGCCTGCTCCCAATCACCTTCTCTCCGTATATATAAAAACAATAATTCATTTATTTGTCTAGAGATCAGGAAGTTACAATCATGTTACTCTTAAAATAACACGTCAAACAATAAAGAAAAACAACTACATAGTGTAATGTACTAGTTATTATTTACATTCTATAGAATAAAACATTAAATGTTAGGTACCTTAATAAATTTGTTTTGAAAGCAGCCATACTATTATGAGCCTTAAGATCAAAAGAAAGTTTAATATAAAGGAGCAGTCCCATTATTTTGGGCCCTGTTCCTCCATTCTTTGTGTACACATATTGAAAGTGCAGTGTGTCACTCTGTCTTGTTGAATGTTGGTGTACAACACTATTTCTTATATTCTCAGCAAGATTTCTTTTCATTAGAAGAAGGACATGGAAAATGTGCACAAGGCACAGGAAGTACATCCAGTTTTTTAAACAGGGGAGAACAAGGGGCATCATAAAGTGCAGAAGTCATGAGCCTATTGGCTCTATTGCTAATGTGGTCGGAGAATGACTTGAAAATGTTAAATCTCCACTAAACTAGTCACCAATAATTTTTTTAACAGTGTAAAATTTCAAAGCTATTATTTACTATCATTTCTCATTCTGATGATTTTATGGCATTAGTCGGTGGCAATGTGAAAAATTAATCCCTACATGTTTAAGCACATAATATACTTAAATACACATATACACAAGCAAGTGTATATACTATAGTCTTCTGGAGCCCCCTGGCACTTTTGATCTCTTTTGATCCCTAGTGTCAGCCCATATTTAACCTGCCTGTGGACAGGGGACAAGAGCACCGTGGAAGAGGTATGGAGGAGAGTCACCTATCAAACCTCCGTCCGAACCCAATGTTGCTTAACTTCGGTTATCTGATGGGAATCAGTGATAAACCTTGGCTAGTTCCTTGCCCTATGATAAGAGTTAAAAAGAGCCTGGATGTTTTCTGTTCAAAGAATAGTTATGATTCTAATTTTGATCTAGAACAACCAATCTTATTTATTGCCTAATGTGCTCTCTCTCTTTCAGGTAAATGTACATACATAGTTGTTGCTTGAGGCATATTTGAAGATGGACCTCAACTGAAGATATCAGAAAGTACCTAATTAGGTGTTCGAAAATCATCCCATCTTAAATTCAGCTGTGACAGTGTTGTGAGTGTACTATCTGTCAGCGTGATTGTTGGCCTACCAATTTCATGAAATGTATAAAAATGAACAATAATTCTCCTTTTTTTTTTGATAAATTAGATAAGTTTGTATGTGTGTTAATGTGGAAAGTACAGGTACATGGATTAATCATCTGATTTATCATGCTATACTTCATAACAAACAATATTTTTCTGTTAGAAAATTTGCTAGGGACTACAGTTTCATCGGGAACATAAACTGGTTTGATAAAAATTGAATGTGAAAGTACTTTAGTCATACCTTGCTCATTCATCATCATATTGTTCATCACGTCTGATTAAAGTGTAAGTATCATTTAAATGTGTCATTTGATTTGACATATTGCACAAAACCACTCCTCTTATTTTTAGAATGGATCTGAATTATGCCCTCTTTTTCTGTGAGGTGACCACAAGGATACAAATCAGCAATGGACTCTGGCAGTTCCACTAAAATACCCTGGAAATTCCTCTTGTGAATCACTTCATTAGTAGAATAAAAATTAAAGTACATTTTCCTATGGCATTTTCTGTGATAATTTTTTTTGTGGTTGTCATCAGCAACCATTGCAAGGGGTGGATAAATTCATGTGATGACTCATTAAATAACTTTTTCCTGTATTCACATTTAAAATATTGAAGTAGGTACCTAACACAAAACATTTCATATTTTATGAATCCTTATAAGTTCTTCATAGTTTATACAGTAATCATAGCTTAAAGCTCAATTTATCAAGAGTAGTGATATAACAAAGTCAGCTTTGAGGTAGTCTAGAGCTAGTTTCACACAACCATTGATTCAGCACAAGGTCAAGGATCCTTGCTAGTATGATAATAATAATAGTTTATTAATCCAGAGACATATTTACACATGTATAGGGCAAGTCAGAGGAATACAATTACAAATAATGTATGAAATAGAGCTGCTATTACGGGCTATCTAAATATTCCTGGACAGAATAAAAACAGTTCTTAATAAGATATTTGCATAATTCTTTCTTAAATTTTGACACTGAACATAGATTAGATAGATTGTAATAGTGGTGGAGTTCCTCACAATGGAGGCCCTGAGGCACTTACTGTCGGTGCAAAAATTATGTAGACTCGAGTTTGAGCACCGATTAAGAATGAACCGTAAAACTTACACGAATGCAAATTACATCAAATTTTAGCTCATTTTATTGTGCGTTTAACTATACTTACTGACAATTTTTATATTGCACCTCTGATTTTTTATCGCGATGACAACAAAAAAAAGTACCGTTTTTTTGCGTTTTCTATGGGATCGCACTCTTTGACCTCTCATAAGGCAAAACGCTGGAGTTCAATCATTATGAAAATTTAACACAGTTACGATACATCCTTTCCTAATGTTATTCTAAAATTTCACGTCATTCGATGTAGCCATAAACATTTTGTTATTAATTTTATGAAACAACTTTTTCTTGGTAATGAATGGTCCCGAAAACTTGATCTTGGTCTTGTTTTTAAGCTCTTTGCAGCAGTATTGTAATAAGATAAACATAGTCAGTCCAAAATATGTGCCCTATTTTTAACGAGTTAATAAACAACGGAGCATTTTCGCGGCATTTACCCTGCCGGTGAGCTGGCCGGCTTCGCTGGTGGGTTGGTGAAAGTCTGCGCAGGGTTGCCATTTGGAAAGTACCAGGCGGATCCCGTGAATCCCCTATATTTTCGCTGGAATGAATGCGCTTATTTTCGTTACACGTGTTCATCACTTGCATAGCGATTCATTTATTATGTTTTTCGATTTCATCTTTAAAATATTGAACCATTTCTCATCACCTTTTCTAATAATGGCTTTGGACCTTCTTTGGCAGGCTTAAAAATGGTTTGCTACCTTAATTTTCAAAGGCTTGTCATTAACGGGTTAAAATGTATATACAATAATTCAAATTATTTACAAATATTTGTCCAAGTCTTACTGGTAGAAATCGTCTTCGGATGCGTCGCTCGTCTCTGATAACTCGGTATTCGAGACTATCTCGATACCCACGGGATCAATAGAAGGAATGTCTTCTAATACGTGGTCACTACGCCAATCTTCTATTTTTTTGGCATGGTTGATACATTTTCTCCACAATTCAGCTGATACAGATCAAAGAGTTTGTGTGCAGAGCTCCTTCATCGCCTCCATACCTCTACCACGGCTCCATGGCATTCGAAATATTCACTTTTGCAATTTTATTTATAATAAGATCTGTACTGGTCATAGTTGGTGAAATTTTCGTTCAGGGAATCTACAATATTTTCCTGCCACCCATAGGACATGGTATGGTTTTGACCACACCACGTCTCATCGGCATAAAATACCTTGTATCCCTGGGAACGTAGATTTCTTATTTACCTCAGATATGCGTGTCTTGAGGCAGAAACTGAAATGGATTCTATAAGTACAGGCTTCTTGCACAGCTTCTTAATCCTAAATCCTAATTTCTTTATGATGCACCGTAAGGTGGACTGAGACATTTCCGGAAAATCAGTCATAGAATCAATCAGTTTTCTGTTTAAACTCTCCTCCGTAGGGAAAACCTTGTTTACGGACAAGTCAGGAAGAATGCAGAAATGACAGGCAGGCCAGAAAGGTAACATATCTACATCTACACGATACCCTGCAAGCGAGGGTGTGTGGAAGGGGGTGAAGATCACCAATCATGCACTACTAACGTGCAAAAAAGCAACCAAAGTGTCTCATGCAACTAGATTGTTAGTATCTATAGTATTTGAGGCGTTAATACATGCATCATGCACTACAGAATACTCTAAAATATTTCCCCTACCTATCCCTTTGCTTTGCTATGCATATTAGTCATGTCCACTAATTACCAGCCTTCGTAGCATTGCAGCGGAGAGGGAGATGAGTCACGGGACCAGCCCGGAACCCTCAAGTGGCAACCCTGCACAACTTTCACCAACCCACCAGCGAAGCCGGCCAGCTCACCGGCAGGGTAAATGCCGCGAAAATGCTCGTTGTTTATTAACTCGTTAAAAATAGGGCACATATTTTGGACTGACTATGTTTATTTTATTACAATACTGCTGCAAAGAGCTTTAAAACAAGACCAAGATCAAGTTTTCGGGACCATTCATTACCAAGAAAAAGTTGTTTCATAAAATTAATAACAAAATGTTTATGGCTAAATCGAATGACGTGAAATTTTAGAATAACATTAGGAAAGGATGTATCGTAACTGTGTTAAATTTTCATAATGATTGAACTCCAGCGTTTTGCCTTATGAGAGGTCAAAGAGTGCGATCCCATAGAAAACGCAAAAAAAACGTTACTTTTTTTGTTGTCATCGCGATAAAAAATCAGAGGTGCAATATAAAAATTGTCAGTAAGTATAGTTAAACGCACAATAAAATGAGCTAAAATTTGATGTAATTTGCATTCGTGTAAGTTTTACGGTTCATTCTTAATCGGTGCTCAAACTCGAGTCTACATAATTTTTGCACCGACAGTAGTCCTATTGGTCCATTGTGCCAACCACCCTTCTGGAGAAATCACCCATAAAGGCCGATCGCCTTGCTGAAGGCCAACAGGTCCCCTTTGGGGATCTCCCTTACCTCCCTGGGTTCCAAAAATGGTGTACCCAGGTACCTATTTCGAGTCTCATCACAGCAGGGATCTCAGAGACCGCTCACATAATATGTAGGATGTGGGTTCATCCTCTTCTTCACACCACCTGCATCTGGGTGAATCTAGAATTCCCAGGAGGTGCAGGTGCCTCATCACCTGGTAGCGCCCAATAAGGAGTCCCACTACCGTTAGTAATTGACCCCTGTTTAGTGACAGAAGTCTTTTGGCAAGCCCAGGCCTAGGGTCTCCTATACGTAGTTTGGCCTGTCTAAGACTTGGTGAGGTTCCCCAGATCTCAGAATGCTGGGCTAAGCCCCACATTCTAATTTCTGCTATCCCTATTGAGGTAGCTATAGGTTTGATTGGCTCTGGTCCAATCGGATTTTGGCTGGAACCGGCCCTTGCCAGCTCATCAGCCATCTCATTTCCTGATATACCTGCATGACCAGGTACCCAGAAAAGTTCCACCTTGCCACATCTACCTATCTCATTGAGTACCTCTCGACGCTGTGATTTGCACCATGGTTATGTCAGGGCTTTTAAAGCAGCCTGACTATCAGTGCATGTGTGTATTGGTCTGTTAAACATCCCAACTTCTTTGATAGCATATGCACAGGTCAGAAGTGCATAAACCTCTGCCTAGAACACCGTAGCATATTTTCTCAGAGGGATTGAGATCTTCCTTTGTGTGCTACAGTTGTTGCTGTAGCACACAAAGGAAGATCCGCCCTGCTCCCACTCTTCCTTCTTTCCTGGAGCCATTTGAATACCATGCATCGGCCCCAGAATGAAGTTCTTTCCTCTTTCCCCTTAGGTAGTGATACTTAGTTGAGTACATGTAACTCCATAGATACAAGATATTCTAACAGGGCCTCTCCTCTACTGTTGGTGCTTCCACTCCCCCATACAATGTGGTGTGAGTTAGCATCACAACCGATAAGGAGATCCCACTTGTTCGTCTTATGGTAACTCATCACCCTCTCCATCTTATTCAATGGTGGAGGAGCCGCACAGTGGGCGGAAATCGAAAAAAGCTGGCATTGCATCTTGCACTCCGTTCCTTGAAGTGGTTCCTCACTATCCTATAGGCAGCTTCCACCTTTCCAAGGGCAAGGTTGTTTTCTAAATCTTTGCATAGAGTCTTCATCCACATTTCTCTAGCTTTCCTTGCTTTGTGACTTATTTCATTCCTTATTCTTTTGTAGCAAAGCTGCCCTTCTTCAGTTTTCGAATTCTTGTACTTTCTTCAATTAGCACTAAGACTTCTTCCGTGATCCATGGCTTCTTCTTAACAAGTTTTCTTCCTCCAAGAACTTCTTTTGCGGCTTCCTGTAGTCCACATTTAATGTTTTCCCAACGCTCTTCTACTGGTTTCTCATTCAGGTCCTCTCCTATGTTGTTTTATACTGCTTTCTGAAATTCCAGCTGATGTTGAGTCTCTTTTAGTTTTTCTACTTGCCAAATGTTCTTTAATCTTGAATCTCTTGAATTTAACACGGCATTTCATCATCATTAAATTATGGTCGCTGTCGATGTCTGCACCCGGGTAGCTTTTTCAGCCCTTCACCTGATTCCTGAACCTCTGCTTCACTAAAATGTAGTCTATTTGAAATCTCCCTCTGTCTCCTGGCATCTTCCACATCTATTTTCTTCGGTTGTGATTTTTAAACAATGTGTTAGTAGCCACTAACTTATGTTGTGTGCAGAATTCCAGCAGCCTTTCTCCTCTTTGGTTTCGGTTTTCCAATCCATATTTTCCAGTTATTCTTCCATCTTGACCTTCTCCGATGACAGCATTTTAGTCTCCTAAAATAATTAGGTTTTCTTCTCCTCTTACCTGTTTTATTACCTCAGTGATATCTTCGTAGATGTCTTCCACTTCTTCATCTTCGTAGTCCGACGTAGGCATGTAAACTTGCACCACAATGGTATCTGCAGGCTTAGTTTCAATTTTAACCATTATAATCTTTTCACTGTACTGCAGAAAGTTCTTCACACGCAGTCCTGCACTCTTTCTGAGCATTATGCCTACTCCAGCGTTACCATTCAGTGATCTGGTGTGAAAAATTCTATAACTTCCACTCCAAAAGTCTCCTTCTTTGGGCCATCTCATTTCACTGATTCCTAATACATATGTTGAGGTCCATTCTCCACATTTTCAGCTTCAGGTTCTCCATGCTTCTGCAGGTCCAAAGTGATTTCATTCCATGTTCCTAGCCTAAAATACTTATCATACTTGACTGATGTACTCTCTCAGGTAGTCCCCGCCTGATGATCCGAATGGGGGACTATTTTACCTCCGGAATATTTTACTCAAGAGGGTGCCATCATGTCTGGTAATAAAGGAAAGAGTGGAGTAGCTGTGACTCCTCAGGATAATAATGTGGTGGTTTCCCTTGCCTTCCACATCATTTTATCATGTTACTGAATGGAATAAACTAAGTTTTCTCAATATTTAAAGATTGCTTGTTTTTCAAGCACCAATTTGATACTCCCTTTACCCTGAGCTTTTAAATCAGAACTTGAAGATTTTGAAAGATAAACACTTTCCAGATTGCTTCCACTTTCCAGTATCGTGTTATATAGAACCAGTATGCTGGCTTACTCAGGACTGACCTTAAAGCCACCGAGTGTGTCCACTGGGTTGCAGATGGTGAGTCAGCCTCTAGATAATGAGGTTTGCGGTGAAGTAAGTGAGTTTACTCATCAAATAAGCAGTCATGGAAAAAAGCACAGCACTCTGAGGAGGAATTTTGGTCTATCTTTGGGTAAGATAGGCCTTTAAATGATACAGAAACACATGAAGATGCCATGACTTGGTGACTGGAGTCTGCCAACAATTATGCTTCCCATCATCCAGAGGAGAGTAGCTCTTCTTCTAATGAGTGAAGGTGGAAAACTCAATGGTCAGTACAGAAACGCTCCTTTCACTACAGGCATGGTAACAAATACTTAAATAGCTGTAATACTAGGATGTGGAAGGCAAGGGGAAACAAAGACATCATTATCCTGAGGAGTAGCAGCTACCCCTTTCCTTTATCAAAAAGTGATGGAATCTTCCGGAGTAAAATATTCCAGAGGTAAAATTGTCCCCCATTCAGATCCCTGGGCAGGTACTACCCGAGAGAGTACATCAGTCCAGTGCAATAAACATATTTTGATGGGAACATGGAACTTGAGATCACTTCAAGCCTGCAGAAGATTGGGGAACCTGAAGGTGGAAATGTGAAGAATGGACGTATAATAGGAATCAACTAAATGAGGTGTCCCGAAGAAGAAGAACATTTATGGAGAAGTTACAATATCATTCACACCGGATCTTTCAATGGCAATACTGGAGTAGGCATAGTATTTAGGAAGAGTGCCAGAATGTATGTAAAGGGCTTCCTGCAGACCAGCAAAGGGAGGGTAGTGAGAATCGAGGCCACACGTACAGACACCATTGTGGAGTAAGATCACTATGGTGGACTATGATAAAGAATGGAAGACATCTATGATGATATCACAGAAGTAATAAAACAGGTAAGAAAAAGAACACTTAATTGTTTTAGGAGACTGCAATGTCATCGCCGGCGAAGGTCAAGATGGAAGAATAACTAGAATTGGAAATTATTATAGGGTTACGTATTGGGAAATCAAAGTGAAGGTGGAGACCACAGTGGTTGGCACAGCGACACTCATTTCACTTCAGGCATGGTAAAATTTACCTTAATGGCTGTAGTACTGCAATGTGGATGGTAAGGGGGAAACTACCACATTATTATCCCAAGGCGTTGCAGTTACTCCACTCTTTTCTCTTTATCAAGACGTGATAGAAACCTCTCAAGTAAAATATTCCAGAGGTAAAATAGTCCCCCATTCGGATCATCAGGCGGGGACTACCTGAGAAAGTACATCAGTCAAGTATGATAAGTATTTTAGGCTAGGAACATGGAATGAAATCACTTTGGACCTGCAGAAGTATGGAGAACCTGAAGCTGACAATGTGGAGAATGGACCTCGACATATGTATTAGGAATCAGTGAAATGAGATGACCCAAAGACGGAGACTTTTGGAGTGGAAGTTACAGAATTATTCACACCGGATAACGGAATGGTAATGCTGGAGTGGGTATAATGCTCAGGAGAGTGCAGGACTGTGTGTGAAGAACTTCATACAGTACAGTGAGAGGATTATAATGGTAAAGATTGAGACCAAGGCAACAGACACAGCTGAGGAGTTCCTGGATAAGGACCAATTTGGGTTCAGAAAAAACAAGGGCACAAGAGAAGCAATTCTGGCCCTAAGAGAATATAGAATAATCTACCAAGGTTTGTTACATTTGTAGATTTGGAGAAGGCATTTGACAATGTGGATTGGAACTTGATGATGAGGATTCTGAAAGAACGTTATTAGCTGATGTCAACTGTTAAACTTATATAAATCAATCACGAGCTCACTTGAACTGTTAAATGACTCTTCCATTTTGCATGGGAATTAGGGATCTAGTTTTCTTCTGTCAGTAGTCACTTGGCCAATCGTGGTGCTGTGGTAAAATGTATCTCGATATATATTGAAATTGCCATAGTCAAAATACAGTAGCGATTTCTTATGGCCAGTGTCAGAAGAGGATTTTCCTAAGTGAAAATGATTTCGACCCCAGAAAGATGTGCTTGAAAGAGCAATATGCACAACTGAGTTCCATCGCCTTTTTTTCCAGAAAAAATGCAATTCTAAATTTTTAAAATAATTCAAGTTACTTTTTTAGTAACTTAAATGGAATGAGATAAATTTTCATGAAGGCTTAGAAACTACGCTGCATTAAAAACTTCAATATAACAAATTTGTTATATTGAACATATTTGTTGTATGACTTAAGTCATTCAAATTGATATGGCAGATTTCATAATTATAGTCGTTGGCCAATTCATTTGTATGTTGCAATTAAAATTAATATGTATTCTCCCATAAAGACAAGTGGCTGGCGGGTCTAACAAGGCGGGTTTTAGTTCATTATATTACTTTTTGTTTAATTTTGTTTACTTTTGGAGTAGACAGTTACACTTTACCAGCAGCATACAGAATTTTTTTTAATGCAAAGGAATCTTTACCATCAATTTTTAGTTTATTGCAGTAAGGCTAAAATCCCTCCTTTTTATCATAAAACAAGTAATATAAGCACTTATTATATTTTTTCTAATGAACACATAGTTTAACACATGCAGTGATAAACAAATACTTTTACTGATGTTTTGAAACTGAAAGTAATTTTCACCCCTTTACCTCCAGTGGGCCAATATATTGGCTGACTTAAATTACTTCATTACATATGTATTTGTAATATTATATTTCCTTCCATCAAATCAAAGACAGCATGAAACATTTTTTCATCATCATAAGAACTGTAATATTCCATCAACATCGTGACAAATACATAATTCATATACTTATTAAAATATGTGCTTCTGATGCATCTCAAATTCATTAAGTTTATTATTTTCATGGAAATATGCTTGGCAGTTTGTGCACAGTCTACCTAAAAGGGGCTGGCAGTTAAAGGGTTAAGACTGTTTTAAAATTGCTGGGATATAAGCACAAACTGAAAATGTTTTCGGGGCAAGAGAAGAGTTGATAAACATTTGGAAAGCTGGGAAGTCTTTGTACCCTAATCATGCCTCTCTTTGGTGTTCTGAAAAAAATCCTCCAAACTTCCTGTGACCCTAAACATCCTCCTTCTGATCGCCACAGCAATCTTTTGGTCTGCACCGCCTAGTTCCTTGTGCACAACCCCTAAAAACATACTCAAAGAACTTTTCCCCTTATCCTTTCCAACAGCACAACCACTGAAAAGATATTTCCTGATTGCCCACAAATACCCAGCCAATCTTAGCAGCATTTTCCAAACCACAACCTCTCCTTCCTTCAAAGACCCTCTCACTTTCAGCAAACACACAAGGTGTAAAATATGCCCAACCTACATGGTAGTTGAAACCACCGGAATTAGTAAACATTTCTCTTGCCCTGAAAAAAACCCTATTTCTTGAAGCAAATATGTATACCAAAGGAACTTTTCCAGATTTTTCTAAGCAATTTGGGAGAAAAGGCTTCTTCTTAGCAAGCTGTTGTCTGTCTACCAGTCCGTACTTCAGCCTGCTTCCTTTCCACTCACTGCACTTGCTAAACTGTTATATACTTATCTCTTTCCTAGGGGCCAAGTTTACAATTCTTGTTTTCATCATGATCACGCCAATAGTTGCTCTATGGATAAATAATGAATAATTGTTTCATTCCATAATTTTTTTCAGTAAGTATAGGGATTTTTCAAAGATTTGCAAAATAAGAGTTTAATACAATGTATTAAATGCCCTCAAATTTTTATTTGTCATAGTTACTGCAATGAAAAACCTAATTCCAGGCTCCTTTAAGTAGTGCACAATTTTTCTGGCCCCAAAAACATGTCTACATTTGCTAGGTTTGACTGCATAACATTTTAACTCCTTGAAAAGTGCACTAAAATTATGTAGGATGGTACTGAAGGGTTAATTCCTCAGCAAACACCAACTGTTAGGGCTGAAAAGTCTTCAGTCATAATATTTTGGACAAATTTAGGTGCGTAGCAATTTTCCAAAAAAAAATCACAAAATGGCCAATGATTCATATTTCAATTAAGTCTGAAATAAATATACCATAATTATCATATAAATTACCACCTTATCCCATAATATTGTAAGCTGGCGTGAAATTGTCTGAATCATTTTTAGAGTAAAAGTACGATTCTAAATAAGCAAACACTTGATTTTTCCCCACTTTTTATTATAAGTTGACACAACAGATTTCAACCAACAGTGGCGTCGGAAGTGGGGGCACGGGAGGGGGGGGGGGGGGGGGGGGGGGGGGGGGATGCCCCCCCCCCCCCCCCCCCCCCCCCCCCAAAATTTGCCCCAGGCCCTTGACAAATGAGTCTTCATTAATAAAAATTAAATTTCACTTGTTTCCAGCTGGCCTCTTCCCTTCTGATGCATATTCTACCACCTTAACATGCACTTTTAGCGGAATTATATAGTGATGGACGGATCCAGGTTTTTTGTCGGATCCGGAACCGGATCCTTGCCTGGGTTTCGGATCTTTATCTCGGTTTCGGATCCTTAGTTTCAGATACTCGATTCTGAATTTCATTCATTTTCAAAACCTAGATTTAAAAAAAAATACATAAATACAGCAACAATAGAAGAACCAAAAAACAAGTAAATTTATTGTAGAAAAAATCAACTTCCTATCATCTATGTGGATAATATTTTCCTGGATCAAGATTTACGGATGCAATAACTATTTCTTATTACTTCTAATATAAAGATCAACTTCCTTATCACATACTCATCAAGCAATATATTTTTTAAACCAGTACAGCTATTTTTTAGAGTGCAGTTTAAAGAAACATAAAGTGCATTTTTATTAATAAAGGAATTATTTTCCAATTATTAATCAAATCCTTGAATGCTTTCATATTCTTTTTTAGAGACAAAAATATTTTAATGCGGCCAAGAGATCCCATTTATGGAATATCTGGGAATTCCATTTTTAAGATGAAAAAATCATTATAGAATATTTCAAGCTGCTAAACTAGTAATTTTGCACTTTCTCATTAATTTAAGCAAAATTTAAAAAAGTCTCAGATTTTTTTCTCCATTGGCTCGGGTTTGCAAGAAAAAAGTAGAATGGCATGTGGGGAGCATGTATTTTTCAAAATCAGGTGAGCCCACAATAGCAGAGTGGGGTAGTGGACTGCAGGTAATGAAGTTCGATTCTTATCACTGTTTAAAATCTTTCTTTCAGCCACTGAATCAAAAACTTTATCATCTTCATTTCCAACCTTTGTGTGAGGATACTGACTTTTTTGTACTCCTATCGTTTAAACTACATTAACAAATGCGTCACTAAAAAATACATGGTAAAGTTAACGTAATGATTCCACGATTTAATTCTGCATTAAAAAAATTTTTCCAATCATTTCACTAATGCCAAATTTTGTTATTATTTTGACTTATAAATTGACATTAAATTTCTGATAATCTACTTTTATTAACTGCCTACTTGCATCACCCTGTGCACTTGCATCAGGCAGTGTTAAGAATCGAACTCGAGACCGGCAGTACACTAGCCCTCATTTTTAACAACTACTATTCACGGGAATATGGCGAATGTAGGCAACCCGCGTGACATTCGGCTTTATTTTTCTTCTCGCGCATCTATGGAGAAAAAAGTCACGACGCGTATTTTTTTATTTTGTTTTTGTGGCTCGAAAAAAATCTTCTTCTCATTTCGTGACCGAGTTACACAACCTCTCCTTGTCAGTTTCTACCATACGTACATTCCATTCGCGGGGCGCATCGATCACTAGGCCGCGAAATTTTAAAATCTCCGTTCTGGATCTGAATTTTTACTGCCTTCGGATATGATTTCAGTAGCGAATGAAATGAAAGACCCGTGGATCCGACCCCGACCATCCTTAATTTATTAATGGTACATTTGTAAATGTAATTTAAACAACAAAAGTATGATAAAGTGAGTATTCAGATTTAATGGTTTGAAATTGAAGAGGATAAGAATTTCGATGCAACGACTGAAAGAAAAAAATTAAACTGCGATAGGGATCGAACTTCGCACAGCACACCAGCTGTCGTTGTCCGCCTGATCCCGACGAATGTAGGCTGCCCGCGTGACATCCTACGTCTTTTTTTTCTCGCGATCGCGATTTTCTCGCGGGTAATGGGGAAAAAAGTCATATTTCTTTACTTTGCTTCCTGTTGCACGGGAACATTTTCGTCTAATTTCATGACCTGAGTTACACATCCTCTTCTTGTCAATATCTACCACAACTACATTTCATTCACCGGGCGCTTCGATCGCTAAGCCGCGAAAATTTTAAATCTACGATCCGGATCCGATTTTACTCCGTGTCTTTGGATCCGAATCCGGAACCGAAAAAATGAAAGATCCGCGGATCTTTGGATCCGACGGATCCGATCCGGCCATCACTAGAATTATAGTCTCTACCCCCTCCTATCCACAAAAAAATGCGGACCCTTTTCAAGGTTGGCCCCTCCCAGCGAAAATAGTTCCGACGCCCCTGTCAACCAATCAGGTATGATCCCAAATTTAAAAAAGAGTGGTATGCCTACCGACTTCAATGTGTGTTCAGCCATAAACATTTCTACACGGCTAATTTAAAAAAGGTTAAAAAGCATAAATCGTGTTTTGAAAATGTGAACTCAAGTTTGCAGACTACTTTACTGATAGTGGACATTCTAGCAAATTTATTTCTACTTAGCTTCACATGGAGAGAAAAAATAGAGGCTGCCTAGACACTCTTGAAGAGCTAAGAGATTATCAAGAGTGTCAATTCAAAATGAAACATTGTAAATGGAAATTTCATTGTTTTTCCCTGATCACCCCTCCTTGACCTTCCAGTCAACCCAATTATCATGGTAACCTCCTCCCCCCTTTTCCCCATAGCATACCTGCACCATTGAATTTGTCCTCTGTAGTCACACCTGATGATGAACTGATAGGTCAAAACCGTTTGTGTCAAGCAATTAAAAAAAACTGGAAAAACCAAGTGTTTGGTGATTTATATTGAATCATTTCCACCACATAGTGACTAATACCACTGAGTGTAACAGTTACTGTTTGAATCACTTACTAACCATTCTATTATTGCATGAGCCCATATGGAACTGAGTGGAGCAAGTCCTAAATCCTCTATCAATACCTGAATGTGCACAGGGCTGAAAAGGTAGAAAACCAAAATATCTCTTATAATTCATTTTCATTCACTCCTTTATGCAAAAATTTATGAAGATCTAGTTATTTCAGTACAGCACAGTAAAAATGAATCTAATACAGTCAATTATAATTCCACATTTATTTGACAATCACCGCTCAGTTACACACAATTATAAAAATCAAGATACACATAAATTACTTTGCAAAGCATCTAAATGTCACAAATTGAAATTACAAATTGAACAAAATGGTCTTTTTGAAAATACAAGTGAAAAAGTAAAATTTAAGAATTCTTATGATGTCAGATCTTCTTAATACTGTATCATAACAGTTTATTGATTTGTCCTTGATATTCTACTCACAAAATTGATTCAATTAGAAACATAACAAAACAATTATACATCACACTATCATATCAATGATAACCATCTCTCAAGTAAAATAGTGAAATCGTGCAAGGGAGAAAACTTCATTTAAAATGAACATTTGTGATATTGGTGCACCAACTTTCAAATAGCATGACGGTATTAGTATGACACAAGTACCAGTATGACAGTGAATAGTAGCATCAAAAAGTTGTAAATATATTTCTCAAGAAAGAAAATGAGTAACAGATTTATGAATTACAAAAATAGTAATATTTTTCATAAAAAATCCTTGTATGACAAAGTTTTATCATAATTTTCACAACATGCTACCTTTGTTAACTTGATATTAGGAATTGGTACATTATTATATGGGAGGGGGTGAGTATTAGTGGAAACAGCATTATCAGAGGACTAACCACTAAGGAACTAAGAATTGTTGATATGGCAAAGCCACCAGCATTACTCACTTCCTTAAGCCCGTTTTACGTGTCACTTGACCCAGCACAAGACCTACGGCACTAGCTTGTTACTTGATGTTGAGGACAGAATCTAGCATGACTAGGAGTATGCTAGGAAGTTGCACACGATCACTGAACTAGTGCTTGCTATGAAGCAGTATTTCATACTAAAGAAGATTGCACAGCAACTGAAATCTGACGTGACTGGTCAATGGCCACTGGGTTGTAAGGGGAGCTATTGGCAAACTATTTCCACATCAAGAAGGCTTTGGTTCAAGGATAATAAGCTCTGTATCACTGTGTAAATATCTATTGAACAAAATGCAATATTTAAAAATAAACTCAGTACACATAAGAACAAAATGCAATATTTAAAAATAAACTTAGTACACATAAGAACAAAATTCAATATTTAAAAATAAACTTAGTACAATAAGAACAAAATGCAATATTTAAAAATAAACTTAGTACACATAAGAGTATAATAGGCCTGCCAGCTCCAGCGATGATAAATAGATTGTCATATTAATTGCATGTGGTTATTAGGATGCATACAGGACTATCAAAAATCAGGCAAGAAACCCTTCAGCTTTGGAAAACCCTAGTTTATTGGCTTGATTGATATGGACACAGATTCAATCAAAGCCTAATGAAAGACAGGAATTATTCTCATTAGTCAGACATTTCACCATCAGTCATGGTACGAAATATATATTCACAAAATATACATATATATGACATCATATGTTCAATAATCTTATCGTTAAAAAAATATTTTGTAAGATTACACACACTATAGGTGTTCATATATTTCAACTCTTGCCCGTTCAGAAAGAAAATTAAAAGATACCAAAGTATACCAGAAAAAAAACAATGGCTATCTTTTCTGCTGCAAGGAACATATTACTTGTATCACATTCCGTAATACTTTTCTTAAAAATATGGTAAATAATTGGCTAATTAATTACAATTAAGGACGGGTCGATTCCATTTCTTAAAGGTGTTGTTTCTTAAGGAATAGCAAATTGAACCCTTTAAAGTTGATTCTGAGAAAAAACAACCAAAATAGGATTAATTTTTTTGTTTAATGCTTGATGTGAAATGATGTTTAAGACTCACTTATAAAATAAAAAATTCAATCATACTATGACACATTTTTGACAAATGCTTCTATTTCCACCAAACACTTGCGTTTTTGTCCATATTCGAGAACATTAGATTTTTTCCTTAGTTGTTTGTGATTTGAGTTTTCCTAACAAATTTCTGTTACAAGTACACCCAATCAATTTATTTGCTTGGTATCTCATTGTTATCACAGGAGAACTACTGATTCATGAATCACCATTAGCTGTGGCATAATAAATGCATTGAAACAGTGATTTGGTCCTTTCATTGGGCTCTCCAGGAATTCAGTCCAATATTTAGGGCATTGTTATTATTGCAACATTATCCCTTATTATTAATGGAGAGCTTACAGAAATAGTTTTGGAAATATATTCTGTCCCAGACATTAGAATCCATGTTGAGAGGTAAATCAAAATATTAATATTTTACACAAAGTTTTCCCTTAGTTATTCCCTCACATTGACAAAATTGTTCATTTATGCAATGTTTCAGCAAACTTTATTCCACAAGGCATAAAAAAATAGCAATGATTACATGAATCATAATATGATCTGTTAACATTTTAACCTAAATTTCATCCTATGTATACTTGTTCCAAAAGGTACATTATAGGTGCCTTTTGGGACCAATGTGTCATGCGGTTGGTGAATGCATAGGTAAGATCCAAGATTTTGGACTAACTGGAGAGATCATTTTGCTTCCTAGAAAAAAATAATAAGCATCACAAAGGTTTAGTCACTATGGCCGGATTGTACCTTTCTCCTAATTCGGTTTCCTGGAGAATGACCATAGTATGTTTCTGTGAGAATTAACGAATATTTGTGAAGGCTTTCAAGTGTTCAATAGAATATGATTTTACCCTAGAAAAATATATATGAAATAATATGAGAGCCAGTTATGGAATTTCCAACACTGTCATTAAAAATTACTTTGTGTATACTTAGTCCGGGCCATTAACAGTGCGAGAATCCCGCTGCTGATTTCAGGTTGAGATTGCCCTGGTTGCTATGAAATTCATGTAATTTCATACTAATCTTTTTTAAGGAACCACTTCACTTTCAATGTTGGAACTTACACCTCTGTTAAATACAAGATATACAAGTGATTCATATTTTTTCCTAGTGTTTTCTGAGCTTTCAAATATAATTTTAATAAAACAAATTTTTACAAAAATACCACAAATAAATTAAAATGTTTAAAAAAGTTTTACAAAACAAAAGAAAAAGTTCTTTGTGGTATTTTTGTAAGTTTGTTTTATTAAAATTATTGACTATGGAATATCACCTGGTGACAGAATATAGTGTTTTATTTACTTTCAAATATACGTTGGCTTTCCTCGATTGAGGGTAGAACTCTTACCTCAAGGCGTAGAATTTGCCTCATTGTGAGCAAACTGACTTGTTGATACTCTTGAGACTCACATTCTGTTTCACCTAATGGTTGCTTGTGAAATATAATAGAAGGTTTAGGAGGTAGGAATAAGAACGGGAATGTAATAGAAAAAAACAGGAATCGACCCGTCCTTAATTACAGGTGGCAAATTTGTTTTCCTTTTACAGTATTTTCATGCAGAATCAATTGCCCAATGACATTTGTATTATCAAAATGCTACTATCGGATATCATGAGCTAACAAAGTTTATATGTAGTCTCATTTCTAAAGTTACAAACATAAATGTCATTGCATGTAACAGCACATAAGAAATGTCTATATCAGTCTTCTTCATCTGACTCACCAAGGTCTTGAAAACGAGTCTTCACAAAAAACAAACAACCATCAATATTCTCAACTTCAACTAAAACTGGTACCATTTCATCATAGTACCATTCATGCCTATCACTTTCATTAATTCTTAAACTCTTATTCTCGACGGTTTTTCTAATTACATCAAAGTACTCCTTTGGGGTCAATTTTTCATCAACATTAATTACAAAACAGTGATAAAATTGGGTAACAGCATCACGACAAGAACGAAACTTAATACTTCCCTCTTCATTGAGGATTGACAAAATATCATTGTACTTATCAAATTCCTCTCGCAGGCTTTCATTCGACTCTCTTATTTCTTTATCAACACACTCCAATAACTCATTTTCGCTCCTGGCAGCACCCATAATACCCTGCTTTTCATTCAAGAGAGTTGTTTTATCTAAATCACAACGTATGAATTGTTCCACATTCTCATCCATTGATATTTTCATCTTTCTAAGTTTACTTTGTCTATAGATGCAGAGAAATTGTGTGTAACTAATGAACATTTCATTTGAAGAGCAATTTCTGTCTCTAGCAAAACTTGATGTTAGTCGGATCACAGATTCAAATTCTTTTTTCTTATCTTCATCTGTTTTGGAAAAACAATACTCATTGAACACACAACTCAATTTTGATTTGAGATCTTCATCCAGGTTAAATGGAATTCCATTATTTTCAACAGAGTTCTTTTCTAGCCCTTTTAAAACGTCTTGCACAATTTCCACAGTTCTATACGATGGATTGGCATCAATTATTGAATTTACATTGGGAATACTAAAAAAATTGTCTCCATGTTTGTAGCTGATGGGATAATTAACACCAGCTTTAGTATCCAAAAATGGTTTTCCCTTTGCCACAAGAATTCCTTCCTGGTTGAACTTGATACCTTTATCGCATTTCAGCTGTCCTTTTAACAATAATCTGAAGAATTCATATTTTGAGCCAATTTTGGAGAAGCCTTTAATTATATTGTCCAACTCCTCAGCAGTATTTGCATTTACCACCCTTTTGAAGGCTTTCATCCGTCTCTTACTCAACCCACCAGAAATATCACTCATAATTCCTTCTTTAACTTCTCTCAAAATCCCATCAGCACTCTGGATATTTCTAGCAGAAGCACAGAAAAAGAAGGCCTGAGCTAAAAACTGAAACACCTTAAGTTCATCTAGCTGACCTTTCTGCTCCTCCTCCACCAAACCCGCCAAGCCGTGGACCATTCCAATACTACTGACTGCCAAGGAACCATAATTTAAAAAATTAGTAACACGACTAGCAGTTTTTGTTAGCTGTCCACCTCTAGCTGCTACTGATGCAATTTTAGTCACAGCCAAGCCACTTCCTAGCCCAAATGCACCTGAAAATACTAACAACCAGGAATTTCGTGCCTCACTGTCAGATAGAGAGATAGATTTTTCATGTGTTCTGCGGTCATGCAAATCTACTGAACCCTCAATCATTCCATAACCTGTGGACACAGCATAACCAATAGTAGCAGCTAATGCCACTGGAGCAGCAATTGTGGTGAATAGGCCAGCGATTCCAACACCTATTGCACCTAACTGTACACCATTTGTTATCTTACTTAGTGTTTTTCTAACTTTAGAGGCACAAGCAGGAGAAGGGGAAAACTCAAGCAAAACTTTATTCCCAACTCCTGATTTATACCTGCCTTCTTGTGGATAGCAAAGTAAACTTCCATCAAGTTTATTGTTTCTTTTAAAATCATACCAACTTTTGTAAACACGACCGATATGATCTATGAATACTTCACCCTTAATAGTGCAAACTTTAAAAAAGGGAAAACAATAGTCGTAACTACTACTAAGGACAAACAGAAAGGCTACATCAACATCGGCTGAACCACATTGTTTGTTTATCACATTGCAAAGTTTAACTATCTTAATCACTTGTTCATTTGCATAACCAAGAGAATTCTGATCATTAGGTAAAAATTTCGGAACACAAAATAAGGCAAAGCCAACTTTTCTCTCCAGCTTCCGTCTCCCATCGATATAGTCCCATTCTTGATTTCCAAGATTTTCAAAAAACCATTGCTGCATTTGAGTTGCATGATTCTTCCATTTCACTAAATTTTGCTCCATGCTGAGATCAAGTCACAGAGTTCTGCAATCAAATTACACAGAAAATCATAATTCGCCAAAATTATTCAATATTCCCAGAGATTTATACCTAAAATATGTGCCACTAGTAAGATTGAGCCTAGGAACTTACATGACTTATAAGATAAACTTAGGATAGAGGACGTATGATGTTTATCCTCAGAAAACTAAGATTTTAAAGCCCGGAAAGGTTAAGATTCATTATTAAATACAATTACAACATAATTCATTATATTATTGTAATGTATTGTGCTTGAAATAAACTCATCTCATTGGTTGTCTCATACACAATTAACAGACACATTTCGTGGGACAAAGTAACACAGGCATCAGAAATTTCCAAATTCACAACTATGACGATTTAAAGGTTTGTATTAACCCCTTTTTAGAAGTAGATAGACATCCTATCCCTAGAAAAGAGGACTTGTACAAAGTTCTGCAACAAGGATAGAAGTTTTATTAACTGGATCTATCACAAGCATACATACAACTCAAGTTAGATGATGACAGCAAAAGGTACTGCACTATTACCACCCACAAAAGACTCCTGTGTATAAACACCTGTGTTTCAGCATTTCTTCTGCTCCAGGAATTTTTCAAAGAGTGATACAACAAACGCACTTCAAAGCATCACAGGGGTTGTTTTATTTTGTGATGATATTTCAATCACAGGCCAGTATACTAATGAACAGATGTCTAGACAATTAGATTAGTTTGTAAACATCTAACAATAAGTGAAAATGATCCGACCGTAAGCAAGGAAAAATGTAAGTTCATCTTACATTTTTCTGAGATTATAGACTAGATAAGACTGTGATAGACCACGGTACTCATATAATTCTAGAGTTCTTTTACATCAATGTAAATTTGCTGCCCATAAATTATGTGATTGGTAAAAAATAGCTCCTTGCTCCTAAATGTACATTATGAACAGAGTCAAACAATAGACGTCCACGTGAACATTAACAACAGTAATTAAGATTCCTCTGGAGGTCACTAGAGCTAAATTTCTTGGACTGCATCTTGACTATTATACCTATTTTCTGCAAGATCACATCCCATGGTAACTTCATATTTGTGAATTAGCAAGTAGGGTCAGTTCTAAATGTTATATGATAAGATTTATGAGACATACCGCATGTTGATGCATTAATTGCTGCCTATGTACTTAGGTAAATTTTACTCTCACCTGATAAATGGTACTCTAGAATAACAGCAAGTTTAAACAAACTTCAAAAGTGAACTGGGTCATTCTATATGAAATCAACCAACACATTTTTTTTGACCATGGATTTTTGTGAAATTTGGTACAGTTGTTCATACCATAGTAAGTAAAAAATTTGATTTTTTTGTATTTTTTGGGATGATCAGATATGGATTTATGAGGGGGTCAAAATTTGACCTTTCGGTGGCCTTTGCGCGGATTACTTTAATTCACTGAAAATAAATCAGCTCCTATCCAAGCTAGAGAGTTGGGGATGGGCTCATTGAAAAGTTAATTAAATTTCCTATGAAAGAGATTGACTTTCAAATACTCATCATTTCAAATGGCATCACAGGATGAACCTACATCTAGGTTTTGTCAGAAGGTGACTACTTAAGGCTAGATAAATACGAAAGTTAAGGCATATGTACCACGGTCCTGGCAAAATTCGAGTTATTAGGTGTCAAAACCTCAGTTTTGTGATTGAATTGACAAGGAATGAGCCTTAATCCTACAGCAGGATCATATGTAACAATGGTACTATGGGAGAAAAAAGTTTCCCAACAAATGGAGCGTTGCCACTAACGCCCTGAGAGAAAATCGGATTCCTTTCTGACGGTACAATATTCTTTGGTTTCGGCCACCAGGAGGGAAGTTAAAACATGGTAAGGTGATGGACTCATCCCCCAAGTATGTGACGGAAGACCGAAAGCTTGCCTGCCTCAAGCTGTAAACGCGCTGGCATCCAGAACAGACGCATATTATTCCTCGCATGCATTTTAAACGCTCTATTTAACTATCTCGTTTTCGTCAAACTTCCCTCTGAACGCCGAGCCTTTCCGACAAACTTTGCTTCTTCCTCGCACTCTGGCAAGGTCCTGGGAATCACCCGGTGTTCGCCTCTTCGCTTTCTTTCTCTTGTTTGAAAAGGTGAGGAAGTTTATATTATTTAGTAATTGTGATGAGAGCTGCCGCTAATTACTTCTTTGAATCCAAGGAATGATTTAGCGAAGTATGTAGCATAATCTAAGACAGTTAACAGAGTACCTCCATGATTTTCCTTTAGTAAATGTAAATACAAACTTATGCTCAATACACCAGTCATAGCGACAGCTTCACTTCAGCTTGGCGGAGCCCTTTGTTCCACTTACATTTGGTTATCATTAAGGACATGCAACTTGCTTTACATTACAAAACTTGTCTTTCACTGTAGAGTCCTGAGGGAAACCACGCATACATTGGCTGAAAAATGGGACCAAACGCTGTTGATGAAGTAGGGCATAGATTTAAATTACATAATTTCCATTGGTAAAATCTCATTTCTTATGTATGAAGTATGAAGAATTTTGGATAGAAGAAATTAATATTTTGACTGACTTATAAAAGTAAATGTCCTACGGCTGAGAAATTGGAGTGATTTCGGTGGTATTTGGTGGTATTACTTGAGTGTATTCTGGTGGTGTATGTTGTCTGGCTGAAATCATCCATGAATCCTTCATTCAAAAGAGAAATATTGGCTTGCTCAGCCCAAGACTTAATGAACTAAAGGAAATTATTGTTAAAAGAAACTGTTTCCGGGGTAACTTGGTGGAATTTTTCCATAATGGAGAATAGAAAAACTAACGATGCAATTCCACAAAACTTTTTTATTTTGACACGACCATGGTTTCGCTGTGGCGCAGCATCATCAGATGTGATCATGCGGTGCAGCATCATCAGGTGATGATGCTGCACCACAGCAAAGCCATGGTCGTGTCAAAATAAAAAGTTTTGTGGAATTGCATCGTAAGTTTTTCTATTCTCCGAAATTATTGCTGTTTACGCACAGGATAAGCTCTTGGTCAAAATACAGCTCATATGTATTGCTTAATAGCTTCCCCAACTATGAGTGAGCCACAAATTTTGAAAAAAGTCTCTTCAACTTCTATTTTCACTTTTGAGCCAAATCTCACGGACTTCCCTTTGTCTCCCTTTGGAAACAAATACCCGAGCAGAAGTGTTCTAGAGTAACATATTCGGTATTGAGCTGTATTTGAATGGGTCATTTTACTTATTTGGCCAATACACACTCGCTTAGTTTTTTCTCCACAGTAAGAAATAGTTCACTAAATTTCTGCTTTATAGACTCACACCCCTAATAGATCACAAATTCAGGGTAATGTTGTAGAACTACTTCTGGCTTTGGTATTGGAAGAATGTTCTTAGTTGTTTATTCTTGCGGTCACATTAGCCCTTAACTTGCAAAATTTATGATTAGACAACAAGACTTGAATAGAATAGAATGCTTTGAGAAAAAGTGACATGGTGTAAGAAACCTTGATGATGTATTTTTCACACTTCTAATTGAGTAAAACCCTACTGGTTTTGACACTCTCGTGTCATTGTATCTGAGAACCCTTGACAATGACACGAGTGTCGAAACCGGTAGGGTTTTCCTCATTAAAAAGTGTGAAAAATACATTGTCAACATTTTCTTAATCTAGTCCACAATTCTATAATATAGCTTTGGGATATAGTGGGATATTGTCGCCTTTGGAGAGAATTGCATAGAAGAAGACTTTGCTTCGACTGTGTGACCATCATTATGATGAAAAAGTCACCTCCATAAGAAACTCCGTCGATTCTGGATATCTGACAGCCTGTTTCGCTGACGACTTAGTGACCAGAGAATTTTTTACTGTACAAGATGATTCAGCAAGATATTCTATAATGAATATTTAATTAAATATATACGATGCAAATAATTGAAAAATTATCTTGAAAATGTTCGAGCTGATTAGCTGCATTAAGAAAACAATGAATACAATAATTCAGGTGGAGTTTAAGTTTTCTCGAGCGATGTATTTTCAAATTATCAAAAATGCCCAGCATTGGAAAACGAAAAGAAAGTTGGAATCCCTTTATCATAACTTTGTATGCCTCAAAGAGTCATCATGCGGCCTGAATACTGCACATTGCATGGCCGCTGTGGATGAATGAACGAATGCTGATCTTCCTACTCAATATTTTACGACCCCAACGCATAGATACCACGATAGCAGGCAGTATTCGATAAGCAAAATGGAAAGACGCGGTAATAATTCCAGGCAAGTTAAGTGAAATAAATATTCTTGTTCAAATCCAGTTCAGGGAGGGCGGAACATTTTCGGGAAGCCGTTAGACGAGCAGACAAAGAGCACGGTTTCTTTACCTACTGTCCCGGATACGGCTACCGAAGCAGCGAAATGCGGAAAGTGATTGCACCAGTAGAAGATATAACCATACACCTATCATGATCATGAGGGATCTCGCGAGATCAGTTCCTATATCGCTTGAACGGCAAAACCAAGGTCCCTATAAAAAACATAGGTTTCCATGGCGAAATAGAAGAGGGGAGGAGGGTAAAAAATAGCGTGATTGCCAGAGTGCGAGACAAGGAGCGAGGCCTAAAAGAAAACGGTAGGAATGACGGAGAATGCGGAGTGAAGATCGGCGAGAACAATATAGATAAAGTGTTTAAAATACATGCAAGGAATAATATGCCTCCGTTCTGGACGCCAGCGCGTTTACAACTCGAGGCAAGCAGGCTGCTGCCGGTATTCCCTCACATACTCGGGCGATGAGTGCATCACCTTACCGTGTTTGAACTTCCCTCGTGGTGGCCGAGACCAAAGAATACTCTTCCGTCAGAAAGGAATCCGATTTTCGTGGCGGCGCTCCATTTGTTGGGATACTTTTTTCTTCCATAGTTCAGGATAAATGTTTGAAGTTCGTGACTGTTAAGCTCACATCTACCCATACAAGATTTATAACTACTGAAATATCATATAAGGAAATTCATTTAGATTCAATAGCACCAAATGGCTCTAAATTAAATTTGGTAGATGTGAGCTTCCAAGATTCCAATGACGTGAAATCCTCATAGGCCCTTACAAATATAAACTCAGAGAGATGACTACTTGGAAAACAAGGAAACACACTAGAAACATACCATAGGGGCTTTCCGTAATTCGGTAGCGAGGTGTCGATATATCCCGTTACCGACAAGGGTGCCTTGCAACGACAATGCCTTATCGAATGATGCTTTCTCGTCGATGATTTCCGTCGATGCAAACCATGCAAACGTGAACAACTCGCACACCAGCACCACGATTGTCACGATCACGAACATGCATATCGCCACGTCTAGCCTCCTTGGTGCTTCTTGGCTCGGTGGCTACCGAGAAGAAAAACAACACCCTTCATAAAGGCTAGAAGTTTTGACCAATCCCAGAGGGCAACGGGTTTCCGCGGTTCAACTGAAACAAGGGAGCCTGGATCCTGTGTATCATAATCTTTGCAAGGGAGCGTCGATATGCAAGGTGAGATCGGGAGATTTTAACTTGTCCGAATGCGAAACAATGGCGAGTAACGGTGGGTAAGTAAATCTTCTATTTATTTTATCACAAAACAAAGGACATCACCGTCCAAACATTTCCTTGTGTTCTTCATGGCGTTTCAATTTAATATTTGATGCGCGTAAATCGTAATGCTTTTGACGGATTTGTGTTAATGTTCTGTACCAAGAATGATCATTAAATCAATAAAGGACGTATTTTTTGTAAAAAAACATAAGATAATAAAAAGAAAGATATACGGGAAAGGACTCAGGGACGTTGAACTTTAATTCAACCATAGAAGGATTAATGTCAAGTGTAACGAGTTAAACTAATAAATAACCATATCGGTATAGCGGAAAATCCTATTGGAAATTCCTGGAATATTGGAAAATCCTGTATTTATAAATACAGGATTTTCCAAGCCTGCCGCGTGAACGGCGGTGACATAAGTTGCCATGCGAAAAACCTTTGGCTGAAAGTCCGTGGTTCGATTCCCGGTCCCAGGTGAATTTTTTCGTATGGAAATTTATGTGAACCATATCTGTAGTTAATTAATATTCTATCAATATGTACCAGAAATAAAAACACATCCCACATAGCAAGCTTGCAGCAGGATTGTCATTGCAAGATAGCAAGCTTGCATCGGCAAGTTTAACGCTTGCTGCAATCTGACTACTGCAAGGTTGCACTGCAAGCTTGCAACAAGTTTCATGCAAGCTTCAGGCAAGTCCTGTGCAAGTTTCAACCCTGGAAAAAATAGAGGGTACGCCGAGGGTAGGAAAGCACTCATGAACCATACATAAAAACATTGCCTATGGAATGCAATTGTGCAAAGGATCTGTACCCATGTAGGTACCTAGCAAAACACATTAGTTAGGTAAGTATCACAAAAAAATCACTAGTTGCATGAGTACAGCTATAGTCTCAAAATTTAAAAATAAAATGATAATAACAGATTTTCCTGCATTTGTAAAGGTGCAAGTTATAATTCTTAACCATATGTACTTGTCCTACGTGTCTTATAATCTTTACCTAACCGACCTAACGAAATGCAATTCACGACGGTTATCTAGCGCTTCTTCGCTAACAAACGACTGATGGGAGGCCGTATATATACAGCTGCTGGCTTGCATTAATTCGTTAGTAATAATTAACTTTACGACATATGGACACAGGTATTTGAACCATTAAAACATTTCCCCAATTACATTTTGTGGCTAAAAATAATCATGACCATTATTACTACGCATAACTGATATTCTTTGAACTCCAGGAGAGATAAATAAAAGTTTCCTCAGTAATATGGCAATCGTCATCTTCATCTGACGGGCCGTGGGATCCTTGGCGATACAAGTAGGAACCCTGACGTGAATACCACTGTTTTCTGTACTCAATCAATCTGTATTCACCATTAATCTGTATTCATGACTTTACAACCTTATTCTTCTTTGTCAGTTAATTTATTGTTACGTGCTTAAGTTAATTTCACGCTAATTTTTCCTATTAACTCGCTCTTCTTCAATTTAGCTCGAATTGTTTTTCTCCTACTGGAAATAAGCTGTGCACGTTCAAGCAAAGTAACTCTACTCCTCCCTTAGTAGGAACCCTATAGTTGCAATTGACTTGGGCCTTGCACTATTGCTACCAATGTTGCCAGAGTCCTGCATCAAAGTTGCCAAGGTTGGCACACTTCATGCAAGTCGAGTGTAACTTGCACGGAACATGTCAATATTGGCAAACTAGCATCTAGATTGCCAATCTTGGCAAGCCGTATGCCAGCTTCAACCAAACTTGCTGCAATCTTGCATGCTATGTGGGATAGAAGCCGGGGTAGTACATTTCAATTTCATTTTACATAATTACATTTCTTCTGAAATATATTAACAAAACTGTAAGCAAAAAAATTCGCTAATTCATTTTGCGAGTTTTACATTCTGAAACCAACTGTCCGAATGTGGTGGCACTCCAGCCAAACAGGCACAGCAGGGTCGGAGAAGCAACCGGCAGCTCCAACATATGCTGGACTATTTTTGTGTACACCCCCATGTTGCTACTGGGCATTTTAAAGGCTTGCTAGTTAATACTTCAAAATTAATAATCGTTGGCATTGATAGCACTGAAAATCTCCTTCAAAATTTATTTTTGAGACTAAAACATTCTTCGACGCATAACACAGGAATTCATGGAAGAGATTAGTTGAGCGTCAGCTGGGAGGAATTGAATGCCTTGAGGAATTCAGGTTCTAAGGAGATGAATTTTAATTCATGGAAAGTGGTCAGTTGTCAATTAGAACTATTTTATGCATTAAAACACAATAAATTAGCTTAGATTTACAAGTTTATAAACAATCCTATTAGCCAAGATAAGATGTTTATTGGTGGTTCTTTCAGTGTTTGAGGGATTTAAAATCCGAGACTTCGAAGAAGATGGCAGCTATTCGGGTTGAGAGGACCAAGACCAGCCTCTCAGTGTACCACCACTCAGTGATGTGGATAAAAAGGTCCTGGGCATCATAGGGTGGGAGTATGCTGAGGGCATGGCAGAGTGCCCAGACTCCTTCCCTGAGGAACAGGTTTTACAGTAGACTATTGCAGTATTGAACAAACAAGTTTGTTTGAATGACATTTAGTTAGTTAGTGCTGTCCTCCAACATGTTTTCAAAATATAATTGCAGGACATGGACATCACATTGAATACTGGAGGGGATGACAACCTTCCTCCAGTACCAATGACAGCCAGGGATGGGATGCCTGGTGATGTCATTTGTAAGAATCTTCGTGCTTGGACTATCTATATATATTAAGGCATCTTTATTTTATTAGTATGATGAAACTTAAGTCAGGCTTCTCTTTTCAGTTTTAAGATTATGTATACAAATCTGTAGGATATGGTAAAGAATATTTATAACATAACATAAAATGTCACCTTAAAGTAATTAATGAATGAAGGATAATTCAATCCTGCCACGTGAACGGTGGTGAAATTCACATTAATTGCTATGCGAAAAAATCAAGTGCCTTGAACCTCAGTAAAATTTCCATGCAAATTAGGGATCCTGGGTAGCGTAGTGGTTTGTGCAGTGGCCCGGAAAGCCAAAGGTCCGTGGTTCAATTCCCGGTCCAGGTGAATTTTTTCGCATGGCAATTAATGTGAATTAATGAATGACATGCATTTTTACAGCAAAAAGTAATACAAGTGTGAGGCCAAAAATGTAATTTGAAAGTTTATTAGACATTAACAAAATTCCCATTTTTCAACCCCCTTCTTATCAATGCATAAGGAAAACTCTACTGTACTTTCTCAATAAGGTAAAATAAAACATTTCATGGTATCATCAATTAAATTCATTCATCATAGAAATAAACAATATAATTTTAACAAAACTGTAATTAACATATTAAAAAAACTATATAACATGTTCAAGGGTTGCAGCTGAGGATGCAAACTTGGTAGTGAACAGCAATGTGCCACTAGCAATTGAAATTGTTGAGGTAGAAGTAGCTGCTCCACTAGAGGAAAGGACCAACAGGAGAGTAATGCCGCAGAGAAGACTCTCCAAGCAGCTTGAAGAAGCCCAGGAAAACTTCCATTCTCTGGCCTCAAGAAATGAGGAAACATGGGAGGTTAGCAAGAACCTTATCTTTACAGCAACACTACCACAGGAAATTATACTTTCTTCTTGTTTTCATTAATTATTTTTTTTATTTCCATGTGGAGGATAGCTCAGGCCTTGGAGAACCATGTGGAGGCCATAAAAAATTTGACAGTGATGATAGTAGAAAATACAGCTGTCAATAGGAAGGTGGCTGTCGCATTGGAGCAGCAGTCAGCTTCTAATAGAGAACTGGCTGAGGCCTCAAAGGTAAGAATGCTTAAGAATGTTCTAAAATCTAGCGTAGTTCCGGTCTGTACCTATTGTTGTATTTCGCTGCGTGGTGTCCAATATGGAGAAAAGCGCAATATTGCAAAACTTTAAATATAGATAAATGTATGTGAAGTTAAACTATTGGCATTTTAATTACGAAAAATTAATAAACTGGAACAGTCTGCATCACCTTCTGTATAATTTGGCGGCTGGGGCTTAAAAAATATACATAAATGTTTTCGTGCGATCATGCCTCAATGTGAGTACATTACAAGGTAGTAGGTTTAGAAGAGGTGTTCACCATACCACAGTCTAAACATACAGTCATTTCACTAAACCCATCATCTCCATTCCACAAAAGTAAAATGAATATTAAGCAGAGAAATTTTGAGAAACTCCGATACTATTTTCCATTGATATAAATGTATTAATTTTTTTATCACTTATATGTTTATATTGTTGAATAAAATTGATTAAAATGCTAGTTGACTGATACATCACGATCTCTACAGCTGATACCATGATGGCGTACGCAAGTCTGTGCGTTCAAAGATTGTTCCCAAAATAGTAATGATTTAGGCAACAAAATAGTGAGTATTTTAGGAGGTTTTCCTTTTTATATTATGTTCAGAGTTTTATATATTCATGTATTTTATTCTTATTTTTTCTTAATGCCGACAGTAGCAAATGGTTTGCTTCTATACTGGATATTCGACAACTCACTCTAAATTGTGCTCACCCACACTGAAGCCTATATATGGGAAATATATGTAACCTATATGGGCTTCAGTGTGGGCAATGATCATCGATGATACCAAAGTTCCTGTGCTCTGAGTCATCTGGTAGGTATATTGATTGATCTGTCAGATATTGGTTGTGATTACAATTAAATATCTTATATTTTGAATTTGTCACTAAATGCTTCAAGTACTTCAATTGTTTTAGTGAACATAACTACGAGTTTGTTTTGAGTGATGCATGCATATTGTTGCCTCTTTAAAATTGGTAGTTTGCATTAAGCATACTTAAAATAAAGTCTTATATCACATTTTGAATCTGTAAGAAAGTTCTTTTAAAGCCAAAGGACATAATATTCAATACTATTCTTATTTATCTGCTTATGATAATGAAAGTTAATTTGGCTTGAATATATGAATGTGCTTTCAGATTTTTTTATGAGTTCATGTGCAAAGTACACATTATTAAATGCATTGCTTGCAGTCAGCCGATCACAGAACAAGTTGCACTGATCCTAGGGTCAATGCCATTCTGTATTGAATTTTCTTTTAACACACTCAACGCGGATGCCTTGAATTCAAGGCATGCCTCATTACCCTGGGAGGTTGATGCCTTGATGTCAAGGCATGGGGTCCCGTTATGTTTGTTACTAAGTAAAAAATTATTATTATATTTCAAAATTTTATGTTTAAAGCATTTATAATAATGTATTTATTCATATAAAAGAAAAAAAATATTTCGGACATGAATACTTTTTCATGAAATAGGCCAGCATTGAGTGTGTTAATATGATCGATCGAAATATTTCATACACTGATATGAAATGTGTCTTTAATCATTACAGGTATTCAGCAATAGTGTGAAAAGGGTGGAGAATGAATGTCTATTTTACAGAAAATGAATTCCATTGCGATGTTTGTGTTGAAGATACGGAGACAGTGAAGCACTATCTGTGAAGAAGGATCTATCAGTAGGTTACTGGTGATATCCATTGCTTACGAATTCTGAGAAAAATGCTTCGAAATATACACGTTCGCCATGATAGTATTTTAGTCTCCCCTATTTAGTTTGTTCTATTAAATACTAAGTTGACTGTCATGTCTTAAGGTCGTTTTACACGGTACATTTTTTTTTACAATTTCTTGTAAAAATGCTTGAATGAGGAAAATTGTATCGTGTAAAGCGGCAACTTGTGTGAACGCTTGTGAAATTTTCTGAATGACTGAACCATGGCCGACTTCATAACTTCATAGTTATGAAGTCGGCCATGACTGAACGGAAAATAGAACCTGTTCTAATTCCATTCCGACAAGCATACAATTTCGCTGTTTCATACAATCGTTTGTGCAAAAAATTTCACAGTGTAAAACAGCATTTACAATGAAATGTAACACTTTCATGCTCTTTTCATGATTTTAACGAGTGTTTCCTTCTTTGAAGGAAATTTATGGCATTGGAGGTACAAGAGGAGACCAACTTCAAGGAGAACAGCTCATTATTATAAGTACATAGATTGAAGCGATCGTAATTAACGCTGCTCGTTTGAAATGTACATAATATTGTGATTTTCATTTTTATAATTGATATACTTTAAACGTAATATGGTTCATGTTATATGCTAAACTTTTTCAAAAAGTATGTTGACCCATAATATAGAAATGCAAGTGTATTTTTCACCTTTGCTACATGTATTTTCAGTGACGGTGTTTTAATAAAAATGTAATCATGGGAATGAACATGTAATTTTATTTCTGAGGCTACATTCCCCTTGGTTATTTGTCCTAGTATATTCATATTTAATGAACCTGAATTTAACTCGGTATGATTTTCTTCTGCAGAAATTTTAATTTTAATCGGTAAATTGAAAAGTATTGTGGTCTCTAGTAAGGTATTTCGAAAATCCCTCCTCGCAGCGTTGCCACACACTCAACTGGCACATTTACACATTTGGCAACGTTTGGTAAAACAGAAGGTAGGCTCACCAACCAGCTAAGGCCCCGTTTCCACTACTGACATTTCTACGACGGTAACTCTCTACCCGCGCAATGCTAGTAATGGAAACGCTCGAAAACGCCAACCATGGTTGATAGTCCTACTAGCATTGAGTTACCCTTGTTAGATCAGGGAATAGTGGTTACCGTCGCGTCTCTTTTGTAATTGGAACGCAAGTTAGTCAAAATCCTGGTAAGAATTATGGGAAAACAGTTGAATCACGGATAGCGGTGTAGGATCGCGGCATATGCATCTAGGAAAACGTGGTTGGTGTGGCTTTGTTTGGCTTAATACTTGATTTTTGTCTATGCTCAATGATGCTCCAGAGTTGTTATTACCTATGGTTTACATAATTTAATTATATTTTCCGACCAATGACCGAACAAAAGAATTGCAAAAACTTTGCTCACGAGGAGACGGACTTGCTCCTTGGGCGTACGCGATAAGCCCGACGACATTTGATTATAACAATCAATATAGATTCCTGAATAAAGCTTCAAGTGCTTACACAATAGTGCTTACAATGTGCTACCATCTTTGCGCATTTATATAACGATCGTCGATTTTCTTTTGAACTGGAATACTGGTAACCGCTATGTGACGAAAGCAGTGATTACAAGGGTAACTTTGTAGCTAACTGGAACGCAGGTAGGTTATGAGGGCTGAAATAACCGTGGTAGAATGTCAGTAGTGGAAACGGGGCCTAAGGGTTTCCCATTGCTCTTATACAGAAACACTGAATAACTTATACAGTGTTCTTGCTCTTATACCTCTTATATATGGGAGTAGGAAGACTGTTGTGTTGTATGTTTAGACTGTCATTGCTCTTATGGGAGTAGGAAGACTATGTACTTAAACTGTGACCATACTGACCATCATACCAGTTGCCCCTTGATGAGTAGAAGGGAGTGAAGATAACTCAATCTTCACCACTGAAATTAGCAATAAATACAAGATAAACTCAACTGTCCTTTAATCTGAGTGACGTAAAACGTTATAACTCTATAGACTAAATGTGTACGTGCAAGACAAAAGGGTACTTGAAGATTCATTACATCAGAACTTACCATCACTAGGGGAATTTTCATCCATGATATTAACATCAAACTCCTCACAAGACAATGGTGCTGTGAAATATCCGGTAAAAGGACAAAGAAATAAATGTCAGCAATGATAAAAGAATGGATTTTCATCAACTTTTAAGTCAAAATTAGTTCTGGAAAGATTGGTATCCAAAGAGTTTACTTATGGGAGGTTTAAGGTGGGCACAGCATTTTTTTATTAGTTTCTATTTCTAATATAGAAGTCATTGGAGAAGTGATTTCCACACACTGTTCCCCGCTCATATAAATGTTGGGGTGCTAAACTCAGCCAACTCCTATTGTTGGTGGCCTGCACCCACTTCCAAAATCTCCTGTGTGCATCCCTTGTGGGATGAAAAAATCTAACAAGTTAGAAATAGAAGATAACAAATATTAATTACATTCAATGACAGAATTGAAAGCTTCATTCTACGAATTATTATTGAATTAAAACGCTAATATCTCCTGAACACAAGGACTCTTCATAAACAGTTTCCCAAAGCAAAAATCATTGGTTGGTGAAATAACTTTGAGCAAGGAAGGAAATAGGAAATGAATTAATTGACAGGATTGCATTCACATGAAGTGACCACTTTCCAAAGTTAACGTAAATACGAATAGCAAAAAGTGTTATTGGCACTCACCGATGCCGCGAACCCCGCGAACCATGTCGATCCATCGGCATAGCATAGTTAGCGCTGATTGGCTCTGATGACGAGAGCACCAAAGCGTCGGAAATGGTGGAGAACGTAGGGGTATGTCCGTTTTGTAGTTTTTCGCAAGTGCCTTCATTGATCTGGTGTATGACCTCGGGGCATCAGTTTAGATCAATAAACTGTCATTCAATGGTTTTATGGAAAAATGTTGCTTATTGTTGACTTAATTTGTAGGAAATCATTGTTTTTTGCAGAAAAAATGAACATGGTGATCGTATTAAAACATCAGTGACGTTTTCAATGACTGTGCGATGGCTTTCAAATACGTGTCAGAGTTATGTGTAGGAAATTCTAAGTGCGGATGCAGTTATTTTGATTGGACTGTGTGAAGCTGTGATAATTTCAGTACACAGACGATAATGGCGTCGTATGGAATTGAAGTGGGAAATACTGCGGTTTTGAACAAAATCCAGAGGTAGGATATTGCTGGTTAAGATCTCTTTGGATGATGTTACGCTCAAGATTGTTTTTAAGTGTTATAATGTTAGTATTCACTAGTCAATACTTTTATTTCAGTTTCCTCAATGATTCTACTTACCGTGAAGTGATAGAGAACTCCTCCAATTACAACACACGGCTCTGTGTTGAGCGAAGACTAAGAATGCCGTTTTTAGATTCTCAAACAGGTAATTACTTGTAAATTCATGTTGCATGCCCCTGTGAATGTATGTACGTTGTGGTTTATCCAGTTTTAAAAAGTCAAACTAAGGCATCGATGAGAACTGGATAAGCGTTGCATTAAGGATATTTTTCGGTTAGGAAGAAAAGTATTACTATTGGTGTAGAATCATGAAGTGATAAATGTTACATTTGCTGTACGCCGTGAAAACTGGTTCATAACTTCGCCTAATTAAGTGAGGACGCGGTGGATGAATATTTTCACGTGCAGTTGCGAATTTTATTTGAATGTGTCCGAATTTTGCATATGATTTACTTGTGAACGTAACATGGTGTTTCGTGATACAGGTTGTAAGTCATTGCCTTTTGTAACTTTTACAATTTGTTGAACAACAGTGCCCCTCTAATATGGCCTTAAGAGCCCACCTTGACCATTATCACCTTCACGCCGTCGCATACTGGGGCGAAACCCCAAAAAGGTGCCAAAATTAATATCGCTATGTATATGTTTATAAATAAATAATATGTATGTAGCAATTATTCGTATCATTATTGATTTATTGTAGAATCTTTGTATATATAAGCTTGACTTTGTCTATTGCTGTTAAGGCCTTAAGGACAATGAAATCTTTATTATTATATACATTATTACAATATTTTGGGGTTGATGTCGTAGTTTTTCGATTCGCTGAATCCAAATTTGAGGTTATTTTTTCAGTATCGTGGTTATTGTTGTAATTACAAGACTATTTATTTAAATTATAATATGTACAAATTGTAAATAATATTTTATGGGGGTTTCTAAATATTTTTGATGTACATAATTAAAATTTTAAGTTTTTTGCTGCATCTTAATAATTATGGTTTTTACAAGAGAGTCATTCAATGTCAGCTGACATGATGATATGGATGAACTAGTTCATCCATAAAAATGAAGTTTTGACACCCACCAACTCAGATTTTGATCAAACTTGTCGTGATTTATCTTTTCATGTAGATATGAAAGAATGCAAAGTTTTTCTTCTCTATCTCAACTCGTTTTGTTTTTATAGCCATTCAAAGTGTAGGTGAAACTGCAGTTTTTCCATTCCCGATGACTCCGTGGGCACTTGTACCTCCAAAGGAAAAATAAATGTATCCATCTTTTTATCACTCAATTGTTATAAAATTTGCAGTTATATCAGTGAAACCATGAGGATTCCAGGAAAAAATTGATTTATATTCTCACAGGTACTATCATAAATTCTCAAAACACTTAGTTTCATAAGATTTAATAAGATTTCTTACCCAAAACATTGTTGTATAAAAAATTAAATATCTCCCAAGGGCAATGTGTTTATAAAGCAAAAGTAGGGTAGAAGAGTGAGTGAAAAATGTTGCAAACGGCAAAGACCCTTCGGAAAGATTCCTGGCGGTGAAGATTTTAGGGGGGGTGGCCCACCCAGCTGATGGGTGACCATCCTGTTCTCCATTAGGCTACACTCATGGCACTTTGGAAAAGTTTATCAAATGCCTTCGTGTTGTGCCTCTCTTTTATCTCTCACACAGGTGTGCGAGGGTCGCCCGTACTTTGTGCCCATGTGCAGGTCTCTTGTCTTCATCCTCAACTGGGGGCTATATTAGTTGTAGTGGATCTGGTGGGGGAAAGGTGCAGCTCAAATGATGCCGGCTGAAATTGCTGTATTTAGGAATCTTAGGTGTTGTTGGTGGCATTGGTTGGTGGCATACTCTGGGTCTACCCATGACATTAGCCTGCAGGTGGGTGGACTTTGGGTGCACAAGTCCTTTGGCTAAGTCTGGAGGGTAAACAGTTGACTGAGGGGATACATATCCAACAAGGGGAATCAGATAATAAGGGGGATGAGGACCACCAAAAATGCCACCAAACTAAGCCCTTAAGATTTAACCATTGTTGTAGCATAGTTAAGACTGCTAATGCTCTATAGAACCATGGAGCAAAATTTTCTAATAATAAGCTTAGTGACCGTAATGGGCATTCAGTTGATTGTTTGATAATGCATGTTTTTTTAGCTTGGTGACTCAATTGGGCAGTTTGGGACACTAAAATATTTACTTTTCCATTAGTTAATGTCTTCACCCTTGATGCCGAGCTTAAAGCCACCGAGTGATTATACCAGGTTGCGTATGGTGGGTCGACCTCTAGATAAGAAGTTAGCTGCGAGATAAGCGAGTTAACTCGTCGAATAAGCAGTCATGGACAAAAAGCAGCGGCACTCCGAGGTGGTATTCGTCTATCATTGGGTAAGCTAGGCCTTTAAATTATACAGAAACCTGTGAAGATGCCATGACTTGGCGATGGGAGGCCGCCAACAACTATGCTTCCTAGCACATGGAGGAGAGGGCAGCAGCTCTTCTTCACATGAGTGAAGGTGGAGACCACAGTGGTTAGTACAGTGACACTCATTTCACTACTGGCGTGGTAACATTTACTTTAATGGCTGTAGTACTGCAATGTGGAAGGGAAGTGGAAACCACCACATTATTATCCCGAGGAGTCGCAGCTACTCCACTCCTTTCTTTCTTATCATGACGTGATGGAACCCTCTCGAGTAAAATATTCCAGAGGTAAAATAGTCCCCTATTCGGATCTCGGGGCAGGGACTATGCGACAGAGTACATCAGTCAGGTGTGGTAGTCATTTTAGGGTAGGAACGTGGAACGTGTGATAACTTCGGACCTGCAGGAGATTGGAGAACCTTAAGTTGGAAATGCGAAGAATGGACCTCGACATATTACGAATCAGTGAAATGAGATGGTCCGAAGAAGGAGACTTCTGGAGTGAAAGTTATAGAATTATTCACACTGGCTCAAAAAAAGGTAACATTGGAGTAGTATAATGCTCAGGAAGAGTGCAGGACTCCATGTGAAGAGCTTCCTGCGGTACAGTGAGAGGATTATAATGGTGAAGATTGAGACCAAAGCTGCAGATTGTGGTACAAGTTTACGCCTACGTCAGACTACAAAGATGAAGTGGAAGACGTCTATGAGGATATCATGGAAGTAATAATCCATGTAAGAGGAGTAGAACATTTAATTATTTTGGGACATTGGAATGCTGTTGTTGGTGATGGTAAAGATGGGAGAATAACAGGAAAATATGGCTTGGGAAATCAAAATGAGAGAGGAGAAAGACTATTAGAATTCTGCACCCAACACAAGTTGGCGGTGGCAAACGCATTGTTTAAAAACCACCAATGGAGGAGATATACCTGGAAAATGCCCGGAAACAGAAGAAGATTTCAAATGGACTACATTTTAGTGAAGCAGAGGTTCAGAAACCAGGTGAAGAACTGCAAAAGCTACCCGGATGCACATATCGACGGTGACCACAACTTAGTGATGATGAAATGTCACTTAAAACACAAGAAATTGAAGAAATCAATAAAGAACGTATGGCAAGTAGAGAAATTAAAGGAACCTCAACAACAGCTGGCCTTTCAGAAGGCAGTAGAAAACAAAATAGAAGAGGATTTGACTGTGAAATCAGTGGAAAAGAGATGGGAGAAAATCAAAATCAGGTTACAGGAAGCAGCAAAAGAAGTTCTGGGGAGAAGAAAAGTTGTCAAGAATAAGCCGTGGATTGCAGAAGAAGTTTTAGAATTGATTGAAGAGAGAAGAAAATATAAAAATATGGAAACTGAAGAAGGTCAACTTCGGTACAAAAGAATCAGGAATGAAATAAACCGTAAAGTGAGAAAAGCAAGGGAAATGTGGATGAAGGATCTATGCGAAGATGTACAAAGCAACCTCGCAAATGGAAATTTGGAAGTTTTCTACAAGACGGTGAGAAATCACTTCAAGGAATGGGCTGCAAGATGTAACAGCATCAGGGACAAGAATGGAGAACTCTTAATTGAACATGAGGATAAAGTGAAGAGATGGAAGGAATACTTGAAAGAGTTGTACAATGGAAGTTATCTTAGAGCGGAAGTAATTGAAGAGGAAAATGAAGTCGATTATGATGATTTGGGAGCCCCAATCTTAAGATCAGAATTTGACGCAGCTGTAAGGTATCTGAGGATAAATAAGGCTTCGGGAATAGATGATATTCCTGCCAAACTAATAAAAAATGCTGGAGAAAAGACATAAACTCAGCTGTACAAAACCATCTGCGACATGTACTCTACAGGAGAGATACCCATGGACTTAATCATCATCCCTAGAAGAACATCATCATCCCTATTGCCAAAAAGAAGAGGCCTGAGGACTGTGAACATTTTAGGACCATAAGCCTGACGACACATGCCTCGAAGAAATTGACCAGAATCATGTATAGAAGAATAGAACGAAGAGCTGAGGAGTTCTTGGAAGAGGACCAATTCAGGTTCAGAAGAAACAAGGACACAAGGGAAGCAATTTTGGCTCTCAGGCTACTTATAGAGAAGAATCTACCAATGTTTGTTATATTTGTAGATTTGGAGAAGGCATTTGACAACATGGATTGGAACATGATGCCGAAGGTTCTGAATGAAATTGGAGTATCATACAATGACCGAGGAGTTATCCTCAGCTTGTATAAAAACCAGGTGACCATAATAAAATCAGGACCCAGCAGTTCAGAAGCAACCATAAAGAAAGGAGTGAGGCAAGTCTGTGCACTGTCTCCCATATTATTCAATGTCTACATCGAGAAAGCCATCCAAGAAGTCAAAGAAAAGTCTCTGGGAGTGAATATTGACGGGGAGAAAATCAGCATGCTATGATTCGCCGATGACTTTGCAGTCATGACAAAAACAGGAGATTTAAAGAAGACACTAGAAAATGTGGAAAGAACAGTGACCAGATATCATCTGAAGATCAATAAAAAGAAAACTAAGGCATTGGTATGCAGTAGGAGAAAGGAAGCCTGGACCAATGTTAAACTAGGAAAACAAAAAATCAAGGAGGTGGAAGAGTTCTGTTACCTGGGAAGCTGAGTAACCAGCAATGGATGAAGTAAAAGTGAAATTGCCAGTAGAATTGCCCAAGCGAAAAGGAAATTTAACCAGAAGAAGATTCTGCTTACAGCTGCAAATACAAGCGTGGAAGTGAGGAAATATTTCATTAGAACATACATCTGGAGCATTCTACTATATGGCAGTGAAGCATGGATAATAATAGCTGCAGTGAAGTCCAGGCTGGAAGCATTTGAAATGTGGTACTACCCAAGAATGATGAAGATAAAATGGATCGATTGAGTGACAAACAAAGATGTCTTGAGAAGAGTGGGAGAAAAGAGGTGTACTAAGAACCTTAAGAAGAAGATGGGACAACAAAATAGGCCACATCTTAAGACACGATGGCTTGATGAAGACAATCTTCGAGGGAAAATGAACAGGAATAATGGAAAAGGCAGGCCTCATATGAGATATATTAAGCAAGTTGTGAAGGATGTAAAAGAGAGGAGTTACGTCAATACGAAGAGGTTGGCCAGTAGAAGAATCGAGTGGAGGGCTGCATCAAACCAATCCTAGGATTGTTGACCAATGATGATGAACATGTTCACCAATAAGAGGCACTCGGATCTCGGTACAACAATGCACAACTCTGACATTTTTCACTAGTTGAAATAAAACTTTAGGTGAAAATCAAAATGAAAGTTCACTTGAAACATTTAAAATATTGAAAGTAGTACCGTAGTACTCCCCAGTTGTTATTAACATATTTTCAGTACTATCTGCAAGCTAAACTCAAACAAAGGCATACATATGATAATTTTTGTCCATAAATACACCCACCCACCCCTCACTCTGGCTCCCATGAATGCACACCATGAAAACTTTTGCCGCTCAGTGATTACGGTTGAGTCAGACGGGTTGAGTGAGAGGTAAAGGTCAAGGTTGCTAGGTAGGAAAGGACAACGCCCATGGCTAGAGATTAACAAAATGGTCTTGCAAAGAAAGAAGATGGGAAGGAAAGAAGAGGAGTAATTCTGGTGATTCAAAGCCGTATAACAATGTTCTTATACGAGGCGAGGGTGTTGGATACAATAAGGGGACAGCGATTGGCTGCGAAACATGCTGGGGTAAGGGTATTTCAACCCTCTGACTTTCTGTTTTGCCCTGCCATTGGACAACTTTCTGCCTTCAGCTCTTTCTGTGGCGTTGCCTTCAGTCTTTGGTTGTCAGCCATCACATCAAGCAAGACTGTGTAAACTCATGCCTGAACCCCTGAACTTCCATCCTTTTCCACTCCCCCTTATTTGATGACACAGTGACCTTGATGCCGCAAATGGCGTGGTAGCCGATCCTTAGCTGATACAACTTTGCTGCTGAGTGTACCGTCTAATTTGCTCGGTCGAGGTGATTTCATAGAGTTGACAGATCAAGTTAAAGTTGGAGACATATTCACTATCGTATGCGATCACCAAAAAAATAAAAACAAAATGAATATTTTTGGGCATGTTTATCACATAAAGTGTATTTTCCAGGTCACCATAATTTTCGCTGTAGATCTTTAAATTTACCGGCCTGCTCTCAGCCCATTTCCCTCAAGACTTTGCTACCGTGATGAACTGCTGCATCATCATCCTTCCCTGCTGGAAGTTCCTTTTCAGTTACAACCACGAAAAAAAGTATGACATTTCACTCATCACTTTCCCATGCCCTATCATCTCATGTGGCTTCCAATAGAGGAGGGGCTTGGGAGAGGGTAGAAAATGGTAGGGGTCGAGCATCATGTCAAGGTCGGTACAGTCATCCAACCAGAGCGTGGATAGTGGCTCGGAAGGAACAGAGGGGAAGGCATTATTTATGGTGCGAATGGCCCAAAAAAAGCTAGGGACAGAGCAGCCGAGATGCGAATGTTCTAGAGGGATGTTTGATTGGGGGTAAACAGCAGCTGGCACACAGTGCACCATGAGCATAAGCAAATGTTCAAAACAGCTTGGCAACACTTAAAAGTAACTTTAGCTCAAGAAAGCAATACCAAAATCAGAATGACTTTGAAATAGGCACTAACCAACCATTGAAGTGTGCTGCCCCGGTGAATCGTTTGGAAAGGAACGGGCATGTGGTTGGGGCAACTTGGGACGAAATTCAACTTCGAGTTGCATATTAAGCGTATTTCAAATTATCCGTACCAACTACCCAAGCTGCAACATTACACCCGTGACCTTCAAAAAAGGGCTTGGAAAAACGGGCCCACATTTAACAAAGTGTGAATAGATTGACACCCCTAATTGCATTTCATAATATAATATTATGAAACAAAAGTATTATTAGGCCTTCATTGACTTATTTTCAACATCACTTTTTTCAATTATGCCTTTAAGGTGAGTATTAAATTTAGTCGTGTAAAAAAACTCCATCACAAATACTTGTAAAAATAGAAGGTTGCTTATGATTCACATACTTGATAAAAATACAATTCTTTCCTGATTTTTCATGCATATGTGGCATTTGTTAAAGTGCATTGCAATTCTTTCATTCATCATACAAGTGAAATGCCCATTAAATTTAAATCAGTGTTCAACCTGAGGGTTGGTTTTTCGTTGGTGAGGGTAGAGCATACTAAGCTATAGGTGTGTGAAATGTACACCTTCAGGGTAGGCCAATAGGGTAGTCTCCTATTATTTTTTTATTGTCTTGATCAAAAGTTTATAACCTCTGGAGTGCATATTTTAACACTAGGAGGACGGGAGCTTCGCACTACCTAGAAGGACGGCTAGGGGTCATTTGACCCCTAGAATGTTTTTTGGAATAAAAACACTTTTTAAATCTTATATTCAATTTTATTGTACAAAGTGTTTAATAAACTCATTAAAAACATTTTTTATCATTTTTAAATAATGTTACAACTCTCAAAAATTTATAAAAAATTTAAAAAAAATCTTGAATTAAACCATATTTAGAAGTCATTAAACATATTTAATCAAGAAATTTCATTTTATGCACTCAGTACAAAAGTTATATTTAATATTTTACAATAGGCACAGTATGTTTACACAAATTGTATAAAAATTTAAAAAATATTACTTCGTAATACATCTCCGACAGTAATTTTTGGATGTATTTTCTACGACTCATTTTTTGTTCGTTGTTTCGATGTAAAGCACCCAGCTGTTTATTGTGGCCAGGTCCAATATATTGTAAAATACATGGACAGGCCACCTCCGTGTAGCTGACCTTGTGGAATATTTTCGACACATACTGTCCATTATGTCTACTCCGACTTTGTTTTTATTATAAAAAAGTATGGTTTCTGTTTTTTTTTAATTTCCGAAACAGCGACGTCTTCGTGAATGGTGCTGAGTAAAAGTACATTCTTATTCTTTTTTGCCTGGTACTGCGTGAGAGTATGGCCTAAGGTATTTTTGAAGACTCATGTGGAATAGTTTGGAATATTCATGCGGACCGAAGGTGGCAAGTCCCGCCTGTTTTTTCTGATCATCCCTACAAGAGATATTTTCCGTTTTTTCAAATGTTCAGCAAGCTGGATTGATGAAAAATAATTGTTACAAGTAACATTTATGCCTGAATTATGGTATGGCTCGGTCAATCTACTAACCACATATTCCCCCAGTGCTTGATTAGATGGCCTATCTTCATCTTTGCCACAATATGGAAATGCATTTAGGCAGTATTTTGATTTTACATCTGTCAAAACCCAGTACTTGATTCCAAATTTGTCTGGTTTATTTGGCATATACTGTATAAAGGGGCACCTGCATTTCATAGGATAGAGCTGTTCATTGGCTGTTACGCTTTCACCTGGATTTTAGCAGGATCGAGAATTGTTCACAAAATGATTCCAAATTTCAGACATCAAACAAAATTTATGTTTTCAGTGCTTGACTACGAGTCACTTTCAAATCGAAGCGTAATTGCTTCATAATGTTCAAGAATCGATCCCTAGCCATTGCGGAAGAGAATATTTTTGAAGCACACGTTTTGTCCCAGCAGCTTTTTATAGACAAATTCCTCTGCCCAAAGATGCCTCTTGCATATATCAATGCGATAAATGTTAGTTTTTCCAAGTTCTTCTCTCATCAAGTTCCAATCAGGATTTTGAAGTTTACCGTGCTCCACAGTATATTTTATGATGAAGTCTAAGAGGGTATCACTCATCAACAAGCGGAAGGCACTCAACACTGACAGTTCTTGAATATTTCTCTTGGCGTACAGTGTTGGACCTGGTGCTAAATGCAGAATATTTTGCCTTGAGAGTCTCCCTGCTGGGATGTGATCAGATGAAATCTCCAACCACTTCGTTCCATCCCGAGCAATTTTGCTTGGTGCGGATGATTCTGGGGGTTTCTGTAAAAATAAAAAAATAATAGTTATTCTACCAAGAATATCATATTTTACGGTTTTTCATAATTACTTCATTTCTTTTCTTATATTTTGTAGGTATTTATAAACAAAAACATATAATAATTGGCAAACATAAAAAATTCACTGTAATCGATATTTGCAGATGACTTGATCTATAAAAGTCAGAGCTATCATAGTTCATAATTACATCATGTTATCATTGATTAAAAGATATGAAAATAAATCAGTAAAATGGAAAAATGATAAAAAAGAAGCAAAGAACTTACAAGCAAGAATCAATGTCACAACTATCATCACTGGAGTCTCCATCGGATTCACTGTCTTGGAATTTGGAACTGGAATCGTCGCTTCCATCACACGCAGGTGATGATGGATGTCGTCCATGGACTGATGTTTCGGTTTCACTTCAGACCGATCTTCATCCAACTCCAGTAAAACAGCAAGAACACTCTCCGGTGTATGATATTTCCTCGCAGCCATTTGAATGGCAAAGCTCCTCTTCTCTTTATTTCTTTCTCGACTTCTCGCTTTCACTCTCGACTCGCTACTGACGTGCATGCGAAAAATTGTGCAAACGGATACGAAATATGGTAGACTCCCTCCAGCTGCATGGGAGGGATAGAGAGCCGGAGAGCAAAATGGATACTAAAGGATTAAAATTTCAGATGTGCCGGTAATTGCCGTTCGATAGGCAGGGACTCTAGCGCCACCGGGGTTCCAAAAACTTGCTGTAATGTCTCTTCCTCCTCCTAAGTGCGTATTCCAAGGGTAGGATATACAATAGAATTTTACAGCTCACACCATTCCTCCGCTCTCCCAAAAGCAGACATGATTTTGCCCTTGGGCGCAGCGTGCCATGCCGCCCCCCGCCCACCCCGACGGGGTCCGGCGTAACTGCGGCGGGACACCCGGCAAAGGAGCTAGGCCGAGTGACAATGCCATCAGGCCAGAAATGGAAAGAGTTATTCGAAAAGACGATGTGGCGTCGATGAAAAATAATATCTCTGAGGGCCCTAAATCATGGCTAATGGACAACTTTCCTTTGAATACATGTGATATTAGGGTGTAGGTAAAACAGCTATAATTGCAAAATAAAAAATACAAAAGAAAAATATTATAATTGCATGAATGTCACAAAAAACGACGATTGGGACTGTGTTATTCCCCTTTGCTGCCGAGAACTATCGAAAGATCGCGTGCAAAAAGTCAATATGCCTAGTTTTTGAAATAGGAGTCTAGGGGATGAAACCAACATTGAACCGGGTACTTCCTGGGTCAAAATCAAGTACTTCATCTACCAAACTAGCCTCTTGCTGATGAATGACATACATGAAACAAAAGAGCCCAAGTGCAATAGAAAAAGTACAACATAGCGTGAAAGCAAGTTGTGGGTCAAATGACCCCAAGCCGTCCTTCTAGCAGGGTGGCGATCGTCAGGGAAAACCTGGAATTGTCAGGGAATTTTGGAAATCTGGAAAAGTCAGGGAATAGTCAGGGAATTCTCGTAACAGTCAGGGAGAAACTGGGATAGGAAATTCTCGTTACTTTTCTACCATTACGTTTACCGGGCCTTCCATTACGACCTACCATTACGTCTTTCCCGCCCTTTATTTCACCAACTAAAACTAATGTCCGTCACCGAAGTGCATAGAATAAGACCCGTCAATTCGTTGAACATTCAGTTGTGAATCTTAGTATTTAGTTGTGAATCAGTCGTACAATGTATCCCTTTTGTCTATCCTTAATGCAATATTTGCCTAGTAGTGTTAAAATTCATAATCACCGTGTGTTCTGCTCATCACAAGGAATCCGAGACTATATTTTTCGGAAGATTTTACCTCGCGTTTTTTTTTAACTTCCGAGACTCTGGTCGAGAGGTAGTTGTAGCACACTAGGTTGTAGTAAGTACGTGCTTGCAGTTATTAAAATACGAGACGATGGTTATTGAAACGGTAATACAAGTACGATCACACGTGTAAACAAAATCTTAAGTGAGGTCATCTTCGATTTCCATACCCCCTTCCCGAGACCATAGGAAGAGTACTCCTCCCCTCCCCACCTTTCACGCTCGACGTAATTATTGAATAGCCCCCATAGCTTCCTCTCGAAGCAATTTCGTCAAGTCGCAAACCACCTCAAATATGGTATTCCTAAATATGACGCTGCCGTTGCTAATTACCTCCTGTTTTCACTCGCAGTGGCGCGATTACGTTTTGTTTGTTTATACAAATATTTTTACATTTTTGGTTCCCTCTTACCATCAAGGGGTTATGACCACGTTAATCAAGTTGTTATTCGATTTTAAAACTAGTGCCATCCGATTTTGATCCAGTCCAAGAACTTGGGTTTGGTTTGTATTTTTTGTGTAGCTTTGTGATACCTGTGCCGGAGCCCGCCAGTAAATTGACCATCAACTTTCCCTTCGAATGCCTTTTTCAGTAATCTTCAACTTCCCAGAACTACCACGACACGCCACCTCTTCCTTGAAGAATTAGACATTTTCGATTTGCAATTTTACCGAAGGAAACATACACGGCCACGGAAATACGATACACGGCCGCAAAAAATATATTAAAAGTGTGTACACTTTGTGTGAGGGCTTAACTTGTCAAGGTTTAATATATATTTTTTCATTAGGGCGGAGGTTCCATATAAATTTTCATTCTTATAGCTTTTAATATATTAATTTCAGCTTTTAAAATTTTCTGAGTTTTGACGAAAATTTAATTCAGCAGAAATAAAATATTCCGATAATAGGAGACCTTTTGGCGATCGGTCAGGGAAATTGGTAAATCCGTCAGGGAAAAATCAGGGAAAAGTCAGGGAATTTGAAAATTGATTATCAGCAGCCACCCTGTTCTAGGTATAACCTCTCATAAATAATGAGAAAAAAATATTTTAATTTAATTCACGCAATTTTATTACATTTTAGAACAAAATGAAGAAAGTGAAAAAGTTTCAAATTAAAAAAAAATATTTTACTAAGAGAAAAATAAGTTTGAATTCTGAAAATGGGTCAAATGACCCCTACCGTCCTTCTAGTGTTAAGCCGTTCGATTTTAAAATGACGTTAAGTATTTTTCCTCATTAATTAAAAAGTGAAAAAATTCAACGGGTCGAAAGCGCAGCAGCAAAATAATGCAATCCTAGCAGTAAGTGTATTAAGTCATGATCGCAACGTATTATGCTCGTCGCTAGTAATCTGAGGCTATGCAATCAGAAAAATTTGCGTCATATTTTTTTACTTCTGAGTTTCATATCTTGGTAGCTGACGCATGACTACTGTTTGTGTGAGTGGTCTTGAATCCAATGCCTCCACCCCAAGCTATTGCTGACCTAAGCATACGTCTCTTTGACGGCGATAAGAGGTTGCTTCTTGGGAGTTCCCTAACCATAAGGGCTTACTCAGCCCGCTCTAGAAGTAAACAAGGTTGCCACCACACCAGCCCAATTCGCAAACACATGATGCCACAGATGCTATAGTGTGCGTGCATCATGTGTTTAAGCATGACAGCATGTATGGCATCATAGTTAACTTATCAGAAATCTGTTCGGAATAAGTTAACTTATGTTTAATACGACGAGCTAATATTTACCAGGGCTTGGAGTGATTTGGGACGAGACTAAAAAAATTATCCCAGAGACGAAGATTTTGCTGGGATGGAGAGAAATGCTGGGACAAGATGAGACGAGATTTTCAGAATGAAAAAAATGTTGTGATGAGACTGGATGCAAATTCTGGAACAAAGTAACTGTGCAGGATGGGAGTAGATGACAATAAAGGGACGAGGGAAAACAAAATTTCAGGAGAAATAAATATTTAACGAGAAAAAAAGCAGCACAAATCCCTTTTAAATTTTCCTGTCTATACTGAGAAAAAGAAAGAGAGAATAACCGTTGTGCCAGTTTTAGCTAAACAGAGGAAATATCAAGCATGTAGAGTAAAGATGAATTTATTATTGATGGCACAATTGATGAACTCAATCTCAAAAGGAAAAAAAAGCCTCTTCTCACTTATTAGTTCGTAAAAGATAAGGGTTGCCAAGAGCCAGTTACTGGTCAAGTAACTGGTTACAGTGGACTTGTGTATAATACCCTACAAAAGCATCATTGCAAAAAACTTTATTGCCTCCACATTGATATCAACCCAGTTTTTATCGTGGCTTTTCCTTTTCATTTTCTGCTGCCAAAACTTTTATTTTTTGCTTTTCATACAAATTACAGTAAATATGTACATTATCGGAATTTACGTTTTCCTGCAATTTATTATGTTTTTATCGGGTCCCATCCAATTTCCTATATCACAACGTATGTAGAACCCTGTATTTTATTTATATTTAGATTTTATTTTTCTTGGAAATGGGAAATGAATGCGAATTACAATATTTTCAGATGACTTGGAAGGTTTTCATGCTTCTCCTGCGTTGGTTCATCCCTCTGGACGACAGTTTTGTGGGAATTCTAGATGCCATCTTCAGGTCCGAGGATCGTGTACCATAAAATTTCCTATATCTTCATACTATATATTTCCTATACTTTGGACCTGAATATGATGTCTGGAATGCTGGCAAAACTGTCGTGCAGTAAGATGAACAAAAAAATGAAGAAAAACATGACCCGAGTAATCTTCTCATCACCGTGACATCCTTCGCAACAAGTAGAATATTTTCAATTTAGGCGTAAATAAAAATTGTGGATTCTCATGATACAACGTGCTCTGTAAAGAGAAACATTTAAGATTACCGGTCTCTACAATGGATGCAATTCTCAAAAATCGCGATGTGATTCAGAAACATGCTAGCTAGTGCAGACACCTATCGAGAAAATGTCAAGAAATCATGGTATTACCTTCCTTCGAAGGAATACCAACATTAAAAAGCAGTTTTTAAGTTCTAGATCGTCTAATGTCGCCATGAATGGCTTCATCACAAGAGAAAAGGCATTGCATAATGTATAAGTTTGGGAATTATGGATTTGACAACCTCCAGTGGTTGGTTGGGTTGGTTGAAAAATTGATAGAAATATATCGTACAAAAATAAATAAGAACAACTCTATACTTCAAGAAATAATAATATTGCTAATTATATAAAAGTATGCATATGGAACTGAAAATTGTCCTTTTCCCCCTATTTGCATTTTCTGCAATTTACACTTTTTTCTAGTGGTCCCTACAATAGTGTAAATAAGGGATTTTACTGAAGTTTGCTGCGCTATATAGTTAATTATATATCATCATCGATAAAATGTTCAAAAATTTGATCAGACTGATGTTTTTCTACTGGATCTCATTTTGCACCAGCCTCAAATCTAGCCAGGAATCTAGGTCTAGGAGTATCTTGTTCATCCCAGATGCTGGGATATAATTGCATTATATCGCCTTCCTCATCATCATTATTTTCCCACTTTCTGTTTCACTCTCGGAAATCTGCTGCAATTGTTGAATTTTGCGAGGAAACCCTACAGTGTTCCAACTGGTACCAGTGATTGTTCCCACTGACACATTTTAATGTTCCTCCTCTGATTGTGAGCTGCTTTCAGTCATACTTTCCTCTTCTTTATAAGCTCCAACATTTTGTTTATAACATCATCATGCAGGGTAGGTGGCTCTTAGCATTTTATGGATAACATACGCTAAGGACTGAAAATAATGAATTTTACACCAAACAAAAGTTCTATGAAAGAAGCAAAAAAACTAAAAGTGACTAAAATTATAAACTACTTACTGATGGAAATGCTATGACAGCGTCAAAGACACAGGAGAAGAGCACATCCAGGATGAGAAATTTCAAAGAGGAGGAAATCACTGGGTAGGAATACCTAATAATGGGTAACAGAGGTATATCTACTACGTTGAAGAAACAAAAAATGAAAAAGTAAAACATGAGATACAGTATGAGCTGAATTTTCACTCAAAAAATAAGAGCAAAAATCAAAGAAATTTCATATGTTCAAAGTACACCTTTAACTATTCACACAAAAAGAACTGCTAAGGAACACCGAAAAATAAACAGTTTCATCCACCAATTGTTAGGAATCTCTTTTCTGATACAACCTTCACCTTCATGCACCTATCAAATGAGCTAAACTTAATTAGATACTTTACATCCCAATAAAGAGCATATAAGAGAAATAGGTGCCAAATATCTCCCAAATTGTCAATAATATAGCTTCCCATGTCTCTCTTCAAAGCAAATATATATTTTGAGGGATTAAAAAAAGAATCGTGTCTAAAATGTACTAAAAAGTAATATTCTCTGTATTATTATATCAGTGCATCCTTAACCATTATAATTTTCTTATACAATGCTCAAGTAACATTTTTAATAACTCTAAATAAATACAATTGGGTAGTTACAATGACTGTAAATTTGAAACTGATGGCCATCGTCCATAAAATGGTGTATGCTTTTTAGAACTGATAATTTTGTATTTATAGCCAACGGAAAACCTTTCTAAATTCTTCATGCAGTAGGTGTAGAGTAAATATCAACACTACCGCTGTATAACAGTCTATGGGAAGGTTTATGATTTGATACAACAGAGTTGGGGTTAAATGACCCCTTGTGGCCTTCTAAGTTATGTAGAGTGAAACTTTTGCCCTCCTAGTGTTAAACTATGTATCTGTCCTGATTTATTTTTGTGCAATATATTTCCAGCAATTTTTCAGTCGATTCAACCAACCATTGGGCGATGTCAAATCCTTGATTCCCATACTTGAGGGGATGTGCAATGATTTTTCTTTTCGGACTTTATTCTTGGCGATATTTGATGATCTAGATGGCCTCTCTTTTAGTATTCCTTCATGTTGACTTGTGACTTTTTTAAATGATCCTTTATTGAGGTCAGTAATCTTAAATGTTTCACCATGTCAATGCAAGCTGCTTCATGAGAATCCACTTGTTCCGCAATTTTTATTTAAGCTAAAATTGCAAATATTCCATTTTGCTTATTCTTTTTACTATCAAGTAGGATAAAATTTACTTTCCAAGGTAATCAAGAGAAAACATTAATAACACATATGAGTGTGTGCTACCTTACTGGTCAGCTAGTGAAAGCAGTTATCCAACTTCAAAACTTTTCACAACAAAATAATGTTTTTGATTCAGTTTTGGGGTTTTGGCTCGATTGAATAAGTTTCAATAAGTTTTTATGTGTAGTAACCCATCATCGTAAAACTGTTGAATGGGGTCAGGGCAAATGATCTCAGTTATTGGCCATCAGTTCCTTTCTTTATAATGTTTCGTTATGTGTGGGTGAAAAGTCATTTTCATTCTTCATAATATAAACTTCAGTACAATTTAAATATGCTCCCACAGGTGTTCTTAAATTGAAAATGACTTTTCACCTAGGCGTGGAATGTACAGTTCTGTACAAAATATTCTTACCACTTCCCGACGGCAAGAGGTGAAACTTCTCTGCTTGGGACAAGCCAACAACCATGAATTCACACCTCTCCCCCTCCTACCCCCACCACCACCTTCTTGCCTTTTGCCAGGACAATAAAGTACCCTTCAAAGCGTAGTGAGGGGTAAGAAACGAGGTGTGTAAAAGTTATTATATTACTTTTATAGTTACTATAAAGTAACATTCTCCTCTGAGTCTCTGGCTAGCATCAGTTTTCATTGCCATTGTAATGACGAGAGACTCAAGAGGGGTTTGGCCATTTTTGTAGCCACTTTTGATGCCCATTAGATGAATGGCTATGCTGTTTTGAGATCGTGCGTACTCAGCAGTTAGAGAGAACCCAAGATGACGGCCATCTGCATGCGTGCTAAAAGTGATTCTGCCTGTACCACACAGGCCAAAATACACTTGATGTTATACACCAGCGATCCCTTTACTCCACCGAGCACACCTATGATGAGGACTACTAACTAAACAGTGTGTCCGGGGTACATCTGCTGAAGTTCAAACAGCAGGTCTTGGTACTCCACCTCCTTTGCATCCATATTCGTTTCTGCAGGCCCCGAAAACTCGATCACGTACATGGAGCGGGAGGGTGGTTGAGGAGAAGTATATCAGGCTTAGTTGCCGTCTACTGCCTGGTGGTGGAAAAAGAGTAATTCCACCAGATTTTACATTTACCGTTCTCCATGACAGACTTGATCTCTCCTGGTGCATATGGCAGCACAGGTGTTTCGTCCGAGCCAAAATGGTGCCGCAGGTGAAAATATAACACCCGCAGAGCCGCATTGTGCAGAGCTAAACACGCTACCTTGGTGTAGTAACTACAGCTGAAGAGAAGATAACTCATTGTCTTCAGCTGGGTTCGGCACGCTCAGCATCTCGTGTTCGCTATTCCGCCTTAAATATAAGGTGGCGGTACACGAGAGTGTTTATGATACTATCCTGGCATGATGGATTAATCCTTCCGCCTCGAACTTCAGACATGCGGAGCGTAGGAAGGCAAACATCAGCTCTTTCGATAGCCTATGATTTTCCATGTTTTGGTAGAAACATCCATGCATAGGCTTATCGGTATGCACCATCAGCAAGGTTTTCTACTTGGCATTCTTTATCTCGAGCTTGAGAACGTCTACCTTCAATGACAAGATGGACATGTCATTGTCGCTTCCATCGGATGACAGGTTGAAGTCCAGACTAAATTCGTGTGCTACCCTCTTTGCCGCCTGGAAGAGAGATTCCCCAGCTCCAGCCAATTCATGGTTTCTTGCAAGACACATTCGGGGGCCGTGCTGTTTAGAACTCGACATGCTGCACCCAGGACATCTCTGTTACGGAGATACTCCAGGCTCACTAGGCCTCGACCACCTACATTGAGCGGGAGATATAATCTAATGATGGAAAACTTTGGATGATGACTTATGAAGATAGTCATCATTTTCTTCGTTCCCCTGTTCGAGGATCTGAAACTCATTAATGTTCCATTTCAAGCAACCGAAGGTGTACAGCAGTGTTGGGACTGCAAACATGTTAGTGGCCTGAATCTTGTTCAAGCCAGACTCCAGATTTTCCTGAGAGTCTGTCTTTACTTAAGGGGTTAGATGGAAGAGGGGACTTTTTAGTCTCAATCTCGCCCCAATAAAGACGCTTATCCATCTATCTATCTATCTACTTGGTGGTGTTTCCTTCACCACTGCCACATCCTTCATTCGGTGCTGGGGAACACCTGGATATTTATAGCTTTCGTCATTGTCGAGGTGAAGGATGATGCTCCCGTTGCACGTCTTCCTTGTTTCCCAAAAGTCTTCCTTTCACCAGATGGATGGAAGCACACTTATCCAATCCCAATTCCATCCCTATATCCTTACTGTATTTCCACACGGTGTCCAGTGTGATGTGGAGTTCTTTCACGTTGGAAGCATATAGCTTAAGGTCATCCATGTAATACAAATGGGTGGCCCTATGCTTCCTGTCACCTGGGACTCGCACTTGTATCCTCCCCCTTGTCGCATCCTGAAAGACAGTAGGATGAGGGAAATGTAGAACAGAAGGGGGCTCAAGCTATTGCCTTGAAAAATGCCAGTGGTATGTTACCAACTCTGTCAAGATCAATCACTTGCCTGAGACCAGGACAGAGCGCATCTTCCAGAGTGGCAACTGGCGTTGGATGCAGGTTACAACCTCTGGGAGGATTTCCATCCGCTTCAGCATGGCGATGAGTAGCTCTTGCGAAGCGGTGTTGAATGCCTTACGATAGTCCACCCACGCCATTGATATGTTTCGCTTATGTTGGATGGCGTCCTGACATATACACCTATCAATAAGCAGGTTGTCATTGCATCCCGCAATTTCTCACTTGCAGCTCCTCTGCTTATACACTTCCTCCCATACAGGCTGGGTATGGTGGAGGATTAGGTCGCCCAAGATGGAGGTGAACGCCTTATATACAGTATTGAGGCAGGTTATAGGGCAGTAGTTCTTAGGATCGGTTTAGTCTCCCTTTTTCAATATTAGAACCGTGCGACCCTCAGTCAACCAAGGAGGAATTGGTTCACTCTGTGACATAAAGGACATGAAGATTCTGGCAAGATGTTTATGGTTGGAAGTTAACTTTTTCCACCAGAAGTTGTTCATTGGTTCCATTCCTAGAGCATTGAAGTTCTTCTAGCCAGAAAAAGTCTTCTTCACGTCACCTTCCCTATGAGTGCCATATCTTTTTAAAAATATTCACTTTTTATTTATTTATTACTCTTTTTTTCTTAATTTATTCTGCTCTAGAATGTAAGCACTTTTTAATGTAGAACTATAACAAATGTATTAGTATATTTAATGTTAATTTATGCATCGTTTTGACAGGGCTTCTTATGGATGATGATATACCGTGGTTGGCACTTGTGGCAGAAACAGCAAAGGCACTGAAAGGGCTAATTTGAAATTCACTTGAGCAACCACTGTTGCAAGTTTAATTATTATTCATTATCAGAGTTGTTTTCAACGTCCTCAACTGATGTAGTGATAGTAGTGTAATGAAAGTGTACGGTATAAGAGTACGGAAATAAAGTTTAAATGGTTAACGGCGTCCGGACATTCCGTGGTCGACAATTCCTAGTCCAGACGGGGGGGGAACCCAAATATTTCCCAAGATAATCTCCCTAAGTGCGAGGTTTGGTATTTACTAATTGTCTCGCCGCCGTTATCGCCAGAGGCTAGAGTCCCCTCGACACTCTCCGTGCCGTTTGGACATACCCCCTCCCTCCGAGCTTGGAAGCGTTGACCTGCAAATGCCCGGACGACGTAATACGGTATAAATATGCCGATCCTCTCTAGGATCGGGGGGATTATAAGTTGGTTGACAGAGACGAGCGCACGGGACGATTCTGCCCGTCGCCGTCACTTGTAAAATTATCCGCTATTCTTTCAGAACATTAAACTCTCTGTTATCACTTCGCGTGAATTTTTATTCTTTGGTGCCCTATGCCCTAAACGGGAGACGCAACCGCTCGAGTCTCCCTCCGTCTACATTAGTGTCAATCACTACATAGGACGTTTTTGGTGTCAGGTGTGGGGTTGGGCATAGCGAAGTAGATTTAGTACCGGCAGACCGGGGCAGAGAACGAGTACCGAAAGAAGGCGATAAAGGAGCAGCGTGGAGGAGCCAAACAGAGAGGACGCAAGCGGAACCCCCAGCGGAAGGAGCCGCTGCCTTGCAGTCCGACCCAGAGTAAGCGGTACGACACAGCAGTGGAACGAGACAGCGCGGCGCCGGAAGATAAGAGAAAGAAGATAATCTTCGAGAGGGAAAGAAGATTAAGTGGTAAGTCGCACTCAAATTCCTTTCTTCCTTCCCACTGATTGTGCAGTATTCGTAACGATGGCCCCTCCAAACGAGAGTAATGTCAGCGCAAGTCAGGAGAGTTATTGCAGTATAATGGAGGCAATGAAATTGATTGCGCAGCCTTTTGATGGCGACAAAAAGAAATTAAGAGAGTTTATTGAAAACGTAGATGTGGCCTTTGAATTGGTTAACCCAATAGATTACGAGAAGTTATTGAAATTTGTTAAGGCGAAAATTACTGGAGATGCTCGCTCCAAACTTATGGTGAGAGACGAAACCAATACATGGGAACAAGTGAGGGGCATATTAGAAGAGAATTACGCCACTCGCAGGACCCTCGATTACTATGCTTGCACGATGTTCGGGGCGAGGCAGCAATTACATGAAGGCATCGCTAGCTGGGCTAGTAGAATCGACGAAATGCAAACTAATTTGCGGAATGCTAGTGCTAAAGTTGTGGGAAGCCGAAATTTGGCCGGAGCACTTTCGCTCGTCAATTACTTGGCCAAGGCTTGTTTCATTCAGGGTCTTGAAAATGAACGAGTTCAGACCATAGTAAGAAGTAAGGGAGACGGAATTCTCTTACCTGAGGCAGTTGAAGTAGCTTTAGAAGAAGAAAGCGCAATCCTTTCAGGAGTTGAAAGAAAGAAGAATATGTTCAAAAGCATTCCTAATTGCGAGAATTGTGGGAAACCAGGGCACAAGGCGAGTAATTGCTATTTAAGGGTTAAACGAGAAGTAAGCAAACAAGTGAGAGCTTTGAAAGAAATGAAATGTTTTAGCTGTGACCGTATGGGACATTTAGCTAAAGATTGTAAGATGGGAATAAAATGCTATAATTGCAACCGAATGGGTCACTTAGCAAAAGATTGTAGGGTCCCGAGGAGGACAAAAGAAAATTCAGGTTCCGATAGAGGGAACAAATGGGATGAACGAGGCACGGGTCCTCGAAATAACACAGCGGAGATACGAGGAGTGAATCCCGTTGGAGAAAAGAAGGCGAACACCTTAACTTTTGAAGTGTTAGAGAGCAAAAAGGGTCGGATTACGCTCTTGATTGACACGGGAGCGGACGTAAGTCTAGTAAAGGCATCCGCACTGAAAAGAGGAACCAAGTATTACACAGATAACAAGATGACTCTCAAAGGAGTTACTGATAAAAGTTTTGAGACTATGGGATGCCTTAAGATGAAATTAATGACTCGTGATAAAATGAAAGATCATTCCTTTCACTTGGTAGATGACAGTTTGGCGATAAATTGTGATGGCATATTGGGCAATGATTTCTTCAGAGCCATGGGGGCTCAAATCAACTATTCTCAAAGAAAGGTTAAAATGGGTAACGCAGAACTAGCGTTTGATAGGCACAAGGAGGAAGGTGACTCGAGAGCACGATTGAGTAGTCTGCGGTTACCCCCGCGGAGTGAGGTGATAATAAAATGTGCTGCGGAAAACGAGGGAGAAGGAATAATTGAAAAGCGAGAGGTATCCCCTGGAATTTATTTGGCGGAATCTCTCACCCTGAGTAAAAATGGAGAGTGCATTACGAGCATAGTGAATACCACTGAAGTGGAAACGGATATTCCGACCCCAGTGGTCTCGTTAGCAAGAGTAGAGGAGGAGGAAGATGTAAATTTTCCAGAAGTGAAAAAGGTGGAAAGAGCACTAAATAGAAGGGAAAAGATTACCTCTCTTCTTAGGTTAAACCATTTGAATGCCGAAGAGAAAAGAGAACTGGTAGGGACATTGAAAGAATATAGTGATGTCTTCTACCTTCCTGGAGATTCTCTCTCATGCACGAGGGCGGTGGAGCATGCAATTCCCACTCCAAGCCTAGGGCCCGCCCAAGCTATCAGGAGTAAACCCTACCGGATTCCTGAGGCTCTTAAGGATGAAGTTGAGAATCAAATGCAGAAGATGCTGCGAGAAGGCATGATTGAAGAAAGCAAGAGTGCATGGAATTCTCCGATATTGGTGATTCCCAAGAAGATGGACGCCTCCGGCGTAAGAAAATGGAGAGTAGTAATAGACTATCGCCGACTCAATGACGTTTCCGTGGGAGATGCTTTTCCCTTGCCAAACATCTCAGAGATCCTTGACCAACTTGGGAAGGCGCGCTATTTTTCCACCCTAGATTTGGCCAGCGGTTATCATCAGGTTCCAATGAGGGAAGAGGACCGCGAGAAGACTGCTTTCAGCACCCCTGGAAATCACAGCACCCCTGGAAATCACTATCATTTCTTAAGAATGCCTTTCGGCGCGAAAGGAGCCCCATCAACTTTTCAGAGATTAATCAACACGGTGTTGAGCGGCCTACAAGGAGAAAAATGCCAGGTCTATTTGGATGACATAATTGTGTACGGGAGCTCCCTAATCGACCACAACGAGAAGCTGAGAAGTGTGCTGCAGAGACTGAGAGTCCACGAGTTAAAATTACATCCTGATAAGTGCGAATTTCTGAGAAAGGAGGTCACTTATTTAGGTCATGTAATATCAGAAGATGGCGTGCGCCCTGATCAAGAGAAGGTGAGGAAGGTGCAGGAATTCCCGGAGCCTAAGACCACAAAGCAGCTGAAAGGGTTTCTTGGCCTGGCCGGGTATTATAGAAGGTTCGTACCAGAGTTTAGCGGGATAGCAAAGCCATTGCACGCGCTGTTGAAGAAAGGGACGCCGTATGAGTGGGGCGAGGATCAGCAGGAAAGTTTTGATAAATTAAAAGAGTTGCTGACTAATGAACCGGTCCTCCAGTATCCCGATTTTTCGAAGGAATTCATCCTCACCACAGATGCCAGCAACGACGCCCTTGGATGCGTGCTATCGCAAGGCGCAATCGGAAGAGATAAGCCGATCGCCTACGCCAGCAGGACTCTCAACAAGGCCGAGAAAAACTACTCGACCGTTGAAAAAGAGCTGTTAGGGATTGTGTGGGGGACAAAGTACTTCCGCCCCTATATTTTCGGCAGGAAGTTTACGATAGTCACAGACCACAAACCTTTAGTATGGATATTCAACCTAAAGGACCCCAGTTCGAGACTCATGCGATGGAGACTCAAATTAGAAGAGTACGATTATCACGTCGTCTACAAGAAAGGAACGCAGAACTCAAACGCCGATGCTCTCAGTCGCATCCATCGACTCAGGGCACGGAGAAAGGAAGTAAAGGATATAGAAGAAGGCAAGAAGGAAGAGAAAGAAAAGGACGAGGACAGAGAAGACGTTGAAGATGAACTAAGGGAATGGGAAGCGGAGACCCGTAGACAAAATGAAAAGGAAGAAGAGGGGGAAGAAAGAACATCCGTGGGGCGGAGAGAGAGCCTCAGCGAAGAAAAGAAGAAGGAAATTTTCAAGGAATTCCATGACTCACCCCTAGGAGGTCACCAAGGAGTAACGAGAACGTACGAGAGGATGAAGGCCTATTTTGATTGGCCAAATATGAAGGAAGATTTAAAGTACTACATAAAGAAGTGTGAGACTTGCCAGATGAATAAAGGAAGTGACAGGAAAACGAAGATGCCAATGGAGATAACGAGCACGCCAGAGACCGTCATGGAGAAGTGCGCCCTCGACGTCTGCGGTCCATATCCTGTAACTCAGAAGGGCAACAGGTATTTACTCACCTTCCAAGACGAGCTCTCGAAGTATACATTGGCCTTCCCGATCGAAAAGCAGGATGCGGGTACGATAGCTAAAGTATTCGTGGAAAACGTTGTATTAAAATTTGGAATTCCCCAGGTGGTATTGACGGACCAAGGCGCAAATTTTCTGAGTGAATTGTTTAAAAGAGTGTGCCGCCTACTGAGAATAAGAAAAATCCAAACTACGGCCTTCCGGCCGCAGAGCAATGGTAGTTTAGAAAGGACCCATAAGACGCTCACGGAGTATTTGCGACATTTCATCGCTGAAGATCAAAGCAACTGGGATGAGTGGATTCCGTACGCCACCTTTGTGTACAACACCACGCCGCACACGGCGACAAGATTCACTCCCGTCGAGTTGATGTTTGGACGGCAAGCCAATCTACCCAGTCAGCTAAACATAAGGACACCGACAACCCAATACACGTATGAAGACTACGTAGCGGAAATGAAGAGCAGACTACAATCTTCCTACCAGAAAGCGAGAGAGAATCTTCTCGGAGCAAAGGAGAAAAATAAGATTCACTATGATAAAAAGATCAAGGTAGAATTGTTTAAAACAGGTGATAAAGTTCTCTTGTTCGATGAATCTGTTAGGAGGGGTAGATCGAAGAAACTATCGGCTCAATGGATAGGACCATATGTAGTAGAAAGTGTAGAAGGGGTTAATGTGGTTATAAGCCGAAAAAGAAAACTTGTAAAGGTTCATGCTAACAGGTTGAAGTTATTCTTTTAAATTTATCTTTCAGAGATACGGTGGGCATGGCGTGGACCTATCTGCTAGCAACTGTATGGATATTCACTGTGGTATTAGGGAATGACTATGAAATAATTAACATTAAAAACTCACCGGGATTATATTATGAATACATGGGAGAAACGCAGTTGTATTATACTGAATGGAAAATAGTCAGTTATGTAAATTTAAAGGAACTAGATGACAATTTTCGCAAGGTAGAAAGATTAATAGGAGATCACATCACTAAAGATGAAGGGGAAATTCGTAGAAAATTTAGCATATCTTCTCTTATGATAACTGTGAATAGGCACTTGATACAGCTCAATAGAGTGATCGATGAAACAAGGAGGAATTACGAAGTGATTCTAAGGGCCATCGTAAATGCACAGAAGGGTATCCTTGAACCGCACATAATTACTCCAGCCAAGATCATGGAAATAATGAAGTCAGGTGGAGAAGACATTCCCAAGGACCTTTCCTTACCTTTTCCTCTGAGTGCGACCTACGCAAGTGTGCTACTTAGACTAATCATCCTTGATGTGTTCATCAGTGACAATGTGTTGGCCTATGCTATTAAAATACCCTTAACCGAACATACGAAATTCAATGTGTATAAAGTGATTCCTTTTCCAGTGGTAATGGACTTGAAGTGTATTTATGTTCAACCTGAAAAGCCTTATTTATTAATGGATATTACTAAACAGCATTATTGTAAACTAGATAATTATGAATTTGATAAATGTAAAAAGGTAACCAATTATTGGAGAGTATGCAAGCAGGAATTTGTGGTTCAGTCCACCCATTTTAAAGAAGAGTGTGAAGCACGAATGTTGCAACAAGTCAAAAGTATTCCCTCTGACTGCTCCCAAAGACTTGTGAGAATAAATGAGACATTGTGGACTCAATTGGACAACAATGAGTGGTTGTTTGTGGCCCCTAAGGCTGAGAGTTTTACCATAATTTGTAGGGAACGGGAGGCAGTCGATGTTACTTTAGAAGGATCTGGGAAATTAATATTTAAAAATAATTGTAAAGGGTATACTACTAAGATAATGATTCAAAGTCAGATAATTGCGAATACCAATGTAACCAATAGAGATGTGATTCCGCCTCTGGATCTTATATATGAATGTTGTGAAAGTGAAAGTGTACGAATGAAAATACAACAGCTCCAAATGGACTCCACCATTAGAAATGTGATCAGTAATGTGGACGATTTAAAATACGCCAGTCATAAGGTGGAGGAAGTGGAACGTTTAATTTCTGAGCAAGAATGGAAGCAAACTCATTCCACTAGGGTATTTCAATTTTCTGCAATGACCATAGTGGGTCTAATAATAATTGGTGTGATTGTATTATGTTATTGTTGTAAATGTTGTGCGAGGTGTTTTCCAAGAATGTTCAACCCAGTAGACGATTGCAATCCATGTAAAGCCATTATTTTCAGACCAAAGATTGTAACTAAGGTAAAAACGTCAAGTGACCGGTTGTCCCATCCCGAAGAGGAGATTGAGTTAACTTCCACGGCAGTTCGACCATCCCCGAAAACCTCGAGACGAGCCGCTTCTGAACCAGCGGGTGGAAGGCGCTGAGTTGCAAGAGAAAGTACCAAATCCAGAAGAAGGTCCTTTCTCTTTCCTATGGGGGGAGATGTAATGAAAGTGTACGGTATAAGAGTACGGAAATAAAGTTTAAATGGTTAACGGCGTCCGGACATTCCGTGGTCGACAATTCCTAGTCCAGACGGGGGGGGAACCCAAATATTTCCCAAGATAATCTCCCTAAGTGCGAGGTTTGGTATTTACTAATTGTCTCGCCGCCGTTATCGCCAGAGGCTAGAGTCCCCTCGACACTCTCCGTGCCGTTTGGACATACCCCCTCCCTCCGAGCTTGGAAGCGTTGACCTGCAAATGCCCGGACGACGTAATACGGTATAAATATGCCGATCCTCTCTAGGATCGGGGGGATTATAAGTTGGTTGACAGAGACGAGCGCACGGGACGATTCTGCCCGTCGCCGTCACTTGTAAAATTATCCGCTATTCTTTCAGAACATTAAACTCTCTGTTATCACTTCGCGTGAATTTTTATTCTTTGGTGCCCTATGCCCTAAACGGGAGACGCAACCGCTCGAGTCTCCCTCCGTCTACATTAGTGTCAATCACTACAGTAGGAATGTACTATATAGTTATGTTGTGCAACTCAAGTACTACAAGTACTATTGTCAGTGCTTTGATTGCATTAATTGTCCTCCATTTTGTGTTCTGAATTTATTTCTTTATTCCAGGTGTAGCTCAGAATCACTCCAACCTATTTATGAGTCCAAGACAAAGGATCCCAGGGTTAGTGGAGGGGCAGATTTACACTTACCCATCCAAAAGATGGAGAAAGAAACGGAGACAGTATTTAATGAACTTCTTGCAGCCCCGGCGGAAAGAAGTCGACCCAGAAGTGGACCTTCATGTCATTAGTACTGTTGAAAACCCAGCTGCCATTAATGAGGACAGTAAAGACAGTATAAATGTCAAAGAGGAAGCTCCTAAGGTAAAAGCTCAAATACTAATGTTTGAGTTAACATTAAAAATATCATGTGAGGTGGTAATAACCAGAAGTTGTGCGAGAGTTTTCGGATAGTGGGAAATTGAGTGATATTTATGGAAATCACTTAAAAATTCAGAATTCTTTGGAAATGACTTACCATATAAGGCAATTTTTTTGGACAAATTTCAACGGTAAATATCACGACTCATCTTAGATTCGAATATGAAGTATACCTATGTGTTTAAGCAATGCTGTACTCTGAATATGTAATGTATGATTTTAGTCATTCATAAGGATGAATTTTATGAGATAACGAAGCAAGTCTTAAACAATAATACCTACAAAGGGTTGGGATTCATGATGGTGGCTAGGAAATCATCCGTAAATGTGGCTCATGTGAAATTGCATTGGACTCTCTGGTCAAGCAATTCTATGCAATATTTTCCCATCTGTTTTAGTCTCCTTCATCTGACTTCGGCTCACTTTCAGAAGTCCAACTCCTGATATTCCCTCCGCTTCGTCCCAATCAGTGCCCCTACATCCTACTTTATCATCTCCTTCCTACTTTCCGTCTTTTAGCCTCAACTCACATTTCATCACGGCCAAGTTATGGTCAGAGTCTGCATGTGCACCACTGAAACATGTGAGTTCTTCATGCTGTTCCCAAATCTTTGCTCAACCATGGTGTAATCTAGTTGGTATCTCCCTGAGGCCCCCGGTATTTTCCTAGTGTATCTATGCCTGGGATGGTGTTTAGTAGTTTCCCTACCCATAGCATCGCGTTAATGTTCCATGTCCTGATTCTTAGTGTTGCTGCTCTGGTTTCTTCTTCACCTCTACCATAGCTGTTGTCTTTATTTCCACACAAGAATTTCATGAGATATGACTTCAGAGTCCATGCTTCCCCTGCTGCCAGCCATAACACCCACCTCTCTCATTTGGACCAGTGTCCTGTAGTTGCTAGAATTGAATTCTGTTGTTCAAGTCCATTGTTTTCTTAGCAGAGTTTAATTGAGGTTGTTTCCCACTGCCTACCTCAAAATCATTTAACGTGACAACATCACTTGAAAGGCCAACCTACAATGATCAGATGCCTTCTCACAGCCACCCCACAGTAGAACGGATGTGAATGCCACATGACCACCTTTCGTCAGGCTCCTACACTTTGACCTATGGCTGATTCTACCAAGCTCCAATCTACAACTCAAAATTATTGCCTCACTTGCAGATTGAATGTACTCTGGATAGTAGGGCTTATATTTCATCTGCGTACATAATCATGCATATCTCAATGGTATTAAATGCATTAGGTAAATAATTGATGAAGATTAGGAACAGGATGGGCTGAAGGTTTGAACCTTGAGGGACACCACATGTAAGTGGTAAGATATTATGGTTTCCATTTCTATTATTTATATGACCATCTGTGTTCTGTTTGTAAGGTAGGGTTCTAACCACTGTATGGCTTGGCTTCTAATGTGTAGCCCAAAACATTTTCCGAGAAGAATTTTATGATTGACCAGATCAAATTCCTCACGCAGGTCAATTGCCTTCATGGGTACTGCTTTTATTTTAAGGGTGTTATTTTTGCAATAGCGACTTAGCATCATGTATGCAAAATTGATATAGATATTTTACTCCTAGTGTGATAGTTTACACATCAGTGTTTGTGACATTACCCTTTACTTTCAGTTTGTACCCCAAGACACATGGTTCTATGATGAGTTGGATATTCAAGATGTGGAAGGATTTGATGATCCAGACCCAGACTCGGATTACGATTATGAGGAGACTTACAGCAAGAGGAAAAAGAAGAGGGGAGGGAAAGTTTCAAGGGTTTGTACTCTAGTTTTTAACAGCACTTTTAATTATTCATTCTTGTGTGAAACCATAGAGTAATTATAATATAGAGGGCTCACTGCTAACAGGACAAAACTGTTATACGTTTTGGATGTAGTACTGGAAGGTTTCCATACATAGCGAGGGAAGAATTTTTCACGTTTCGTCACAAACTATATATCACTTCCATCACTTTCGTTTTTCTAAATGATTTCTAATCAACTTTTGTAATCAAGCGGTGCAATCAAGAAGTGTCTTGTAGTCTCCTCCATCTACTTCTTGCAGTGGTGGATTATGTTTTTAAGGAAACAATAAGGAATCCCTCCTGTGACAAGATATGGTTTGCTTTAACAGTGAGAGAAATGGTAACTTATCCATGTGAGTGTTGACGTTAGGCAAAGGCATATCACACCATTATAATAAAATAACAGAACTAAAACAATAGCATATGTTACGAGGCTTGTCCGGAAAGTAAGTACCGTTTGGGAAAAAATTCTTTAAAAAAATTTTTTTCAAGGCAAGATTAATTTTTACATGAAAGAGTATATCTTTCACTATTTTTCTACATAGTTGCCACCATTGTTTAGACATTTGTCATAACGGGAAACCAACTTTTCTATGCCCTCTTCATAGAGAGATGTCGCCAGGGAAGACAGCCATTGCTGAACACCGTTCTTTGCGTCGTTATCGCTGTCAAAGCGCCTTCCTCCAAAATCACGCCTCAAATTCAAGAATAAGTGATAGTCACAATACTGTTTGAGAAGTCACCTCCCTCAAAACTGCATCGGGTAAGATATGTCAATGCACTTCCAAGTTGCTTCATTTTGTGGTCTTCCGTAAGCATTTTCGGAACCCAGCGGGAACACAGTTTGCGATAATTTAAGCAATTTGTGACAATCTCATGCAATAAAGTTTTTGAAATTTGTGGGAATCTTCAAAAAGCATTCTTATGTAAACCATCTGTTTTCAAGATTTTTCTTATTCACTTTTTCAATCAAACCATCATTGACAACAGAAGGCCACCCACTCCGTGCTTTGTCGTGAACACTGGTTCGTCCATCATTGAATTTTCTAACCCACTTTCTCACCATCCCATCAGTCATTACACTTTCACCATAAATCTCTACAAGTTTACGGTGAATTTCAGCTGGATTAACATTCTTTGCGTTCAAAAACCGTATTACAGAATGTACTTCACAGTCGGCGGGATCAGATATTGTTGTGTTTATAGTATTTTTTGTATTAAAGTGGGTTTCTGGCAAACTGTACTAGTACGCTCCAGCCTCTTGACTTGGAGTCATTCATAGCTTAAATACGCACTATAGAAAACGCCTAGTGCAAACCTCCATGTGCCTCATGCGTGAGAATAACCTGCTGATCGTATTTTTTTAATGCATTCCACATTATTATGCCACTCAGTATAAAATTTTTCCAATATCTCGGTAACTACACTATGTAGTCCTGTGGAAGGTAGCCCTAAATTTGTGGGGGTGGGTAAATTCGCACAACCTACCAGAGGTAAGACAGCATGACTAAGTGTTGCTGGAATTTAGTCGATTTCAGTCACCCGTGCATCTCTGTCATGTCAATATCGTGAATCTGCTTTGTGGAGTATGAATCTGCTGTTTTGTGGAGGCTTAGAAATAATATAGATTTATTTTTGCCTAGAACAGGTCCTGATATACATTAAATTTCCTATTATCCGTGCATGATTTTTTACACATCTCCTTCGAGTACTATGTCCAAAATGCATAAAAGTTTGGCCCTTTGTGAAGAGCCCTCTATATTATATTTACTCGTTGGTGCAACTCATTGATGTTTAGCTGATTTGTGTTTGAATCATTCACCCACAAGTAATTTGGAAGATAAGTAGTTTCTTGTTTGTCAATGCATTTTTATACTATTTTTATGCATTTAACTATTATTTATTATTTCTTTTTGCTCTAAATTTTATATACCGGTAATTCATAGGGCTTTTCTATACTTTATTTTGGGTGCAAACTTTAGCTCTTAATTAAATTGTCAAGCCATAGATTAGTGTTCCAGATTTGGTCTATTCTTTCTTCTTTTAGGGTGGAGGGCGGGGGCGAAAGAAAGCCAATTATGATGCTGCGACTGATGCTGAGAAGCCCTTTTCCTGTGAACGTAAGTAGATGGAAGTTTAGCTGCTGGTTGAATGATAGATTCAGTTCCCTTGACTGATGAACCTTAGTTAAAAAGTCATGAGCAGTCCAATAACATGAACCATGCTTTTACTAATCTTTGGATGCCTTGGATATGTTCCTTACCCACTGCTCTTTATAACTTCTCCTCTGCACATCAAGCTGATATTGCTTAAACCTTGTTGGCATACATACTATAAATGTTGCCAATGGTAGTGATGAATATTATTAATGCATATGTCAGTGGTGATGGTTATTTATCTTATGTAGAGTATTGTTCTATAACCCTATGCATCTACATGTAACTTATTCCCTGTAGAAATTTAATACTTACTGTGCCCCTTCTCCACTACCTATATTAGATCATACTGCCTACAGAGCATAATGTTTTTATGCCACTAGTATTGTTTACATTTTGATTTATATGTTCCATTAATGTTGGTTGTTTCAACCACAACACTTTTTTTACATTTGTGTTGCTGTAGAAGTTAAGCTTTGAAGTGCTGAACAAGGTGTGTGAAAAATGGATGTTGTAAGCAGCTTTGGTTTGCAGCTCTGTATCCAAGGGTTTGATATAAACTGCTTTTAATTCTCTTCACTTAGTCATCGGTTGAGGGACACACGCCAATGATGTATCAAATATGGTCAAGCTGATGCCTACATGCCAAAATGGTGTACTCCTTTAGCTACCTTATTTGCTTACCTGGCTAAGTTAGCAGTATACATTTTTATAGCTCTAGATTGATGAAACTTTCTTAGTTATATTTTTAAGGCAAGCGATTTTAATTTTGCAGGTGGGTGCTGGATTCTATGTACTTTTACATCCGGAATTGAATTGATTTTTGTTCATTGTGTATCTTTTATATCCAAGGAATTTGAATAGCTAGTGTTGTACAGCTACTGATTTTTTTTTGTGTGAAGATTGTTCCACACAGCTTTCTTATAATCCACCCTGCGTCTTTAGGCATTTATCCACGTGCACGCTAGTTACGCCTCTGCCGCAGCCGCATTATCACTGAGTCGTGACTAACATCTCCACTCCCGCATAAAGAAAGTTGTGTTTGTGGTCAACTAACCTTGTCTTGGCTTTATTTCGCTGCCCTTCTTCTCCGGCCCTGACGAGACCACCCCTGGTTTCCTTGCCTCTCTCCCCCCTCTGCGTTGAACCACCCTGTGCTCCATAATGCAAGGCCGCCCTCTCTTCTCCTCATCCAAGTGTACTGTTTCAGTGTGCGGCGCAAGGTACAAGACAAGGCCTGGCCTGACGTACCACTACACCCACTCGCATAAGGATCGGGATGAGGAGGAGGAGGGTGGTGCCGTGGTGTCGGGGGGTGTGGGTGGAGGCAATACCAGTGCCAGCGGCTCCCCTGGTGCGTCAGTGAGCAGCGTGGAGGGTGCGGCAGGAGGTGGGGGATCTGGAGGAAGTGCCGTGGGCAGTGCGGCCGTTGCAGTGGCTGCTGTGGCACCATCAACACCAAAGTCATCTCGGGGTGGCGGGGATGTGACCAGCAGCAGTGATACAGCGGCAAGCACCAGTGCCGGCGGAGCAGCAGGTTCGAAGACATTGCGGGACCGATTCCTCACTTCCCCCATGCGCACTTTGTCGTGCTCTCCTTCCTAAGTGGAACCTAGCGGCACATATTGCCCTTTGTATCCAAGGAGTACATAATAGAGTACAAGGGTTGACAAAGTGATGGAGGCAGAAATGGCATTCTCTTCCCAGTTTCAAGTACAAATAAATCCATACTTTGGCCTCCCAATTGCAAAGCATAAATATATTACCGGAAATGATGATTTGTGCTTTTTTAAGTGAAGTATCTTGATAATGTTTGTGAGTAAAGTTAACTGCTTTTTAAAGATGCTTGTGTTGCTTGTTACTGTGGTTTTGTCTCTGAATTGCTATATATGTTTTTTGTTCCTACTTTTTAATTTTGTTTGTTAGTTGTTTGGTATATTTGTACTACTTGCTGCATACACTATAGCATTAATGTGTTTAGACTTCTGGTTGTTGCATTAATTATATATTTTTTGTTTGTGAATAATTTCTCTAATATGGATGGAGAGTGACTTCTTGCTGCACCATTTGAAGATTATGACCTGTGTCTTTGAATTAACAATTCCGATAATTCCTATGGCTTTTCTTCATGAGAGACTTCACCAAATAATAGTAGCACTTGCTTAAAGTATGCATATGATCATTTCTTCTCTTTCACCATGCACATGAGATATTATGAGATTGTGTTGCTGAAATGCATATAATCAGTGGGCATGTTAAAATTGAATTAGGCTGAGAACTGGCTTTTGATACTGCAATCGTCGAGGGCTTTTTCAGACAACTCATTTTCACTTCATTTCACCAAGCACATATCTCTTTTGTTAGCCTTATAATAACTATTTTTCAGCGTTGATTAGTTCATTGTGTCGCTTTGTATTTTTTGTTATTGTTAGTTATATATCTATCAGAAAAAGATATAAGGTCTGTAAAGTTGAGTTTAGCCCTTGTGATATGGTGAAAGGAATTAATAATTTTATCACCCCATTAGCTGAAATTTCTGTATTATAATCATCATTAGTGACTTGTGTGTTATCTAATGCTTTTATGGCTTTGCACTAGGGTAATTATTTCATGGAAATGAATACATTTTGAAAATGAAAGAACTGATTAAATATTAGAAAATATTCAGGAGTTAAACCTGCATGTACTATGTAACTACATGCACAATTGTAACTCGATATTACAACGCTTTGTTAATGCATAGTAAATTTGCTACGCTTGACCTGACAGGTTCATGGGGCAGTGTGCAATATTACAACATTCTCAAATTATAAATGTAATTACAGTCCCAAAGCAAAACATTCTTTTTATTTTAAGAAGAAGGTCATGGAAGTGAAGAAGTTAATTTTGAAAAGAAAGAACTCATATATAATATGATTTAAAGTATGAATTCACATTTAGTTTAATTGTCTCGGAGCCGTTCATTTTCAGGATTATTCTTACATAACATTTCTATATTATTTTTGTAGACTTATACCCATGTTTATGAAAGTTTTTAAATGAAAGAAGATCAATTGCTATATTTGCAAGAAGCAAGGATTTTTGTAAGATTCTTCAACATCACAAAAAGTCATCCAGTCATTTACCATCCACCTGAAAACAGGATGGTTTTTGGTTTGAGTATAGCCTCTGTCAAGGATTTTGCTGATTTCTCTCATTGCTAGCACTAATAATACAAACTCTCAAACACAAGAATCATCGATTGCCCCCTAAGAAACTCACTAATCAGGCTATGGAGACTGGAAATATACTGCATAGAAATTATGCTACAAGATAGCATTGAAACTTGAGCATACAAAAAGTAGGATCTCACTGGGTTCATTTTATCTAAATGCCATTGCTATAAATATACTCCTGTTAAGATGTATAACTTATTTTATTCCAAGCATTAATATGAAATTCGGGCAGTTCTGAGCTAATTTCAAATAAGAAAAAAACTCCATTTAAAATTTTATATCACTAACATCTAATTTTTCAATTCTGATGATTTTGTAGTATTGAGTTTCTACTGAAGTTCTTTAAAAAGTATGTGCAAATGTTTCTTCCAGTATGTTTCAAAATATATCTGAATAGTTATTTGAATTTTTGAGGACTGAGAAAAGCCAAAGGTTTATCAAGTTTGGTGGTGGCTGTTCACAAACACCCAAGATATAGCATAATTACTCAAAAGATTTTTCATTGTGGTATTATTGATTGCATTTAGGCTTTATGTTATCATCTAGCATTTTGAATATTTGACTACCTCTTAAGTAAATAATGCCTCAGAGAATCCTAGGGGGTATGAAGTATTTGCGGGTATTTATTGCTCTTCATGGTACCTCCACAGTTAAATTGCATTCACATGTACACAAGGATAGAATGACACATAAAATAACATATTTATGAATGGATGAAATGTTGCTTTAAATCTACTTGGAGAGTTAATGAGAATCATGTGCTTGTATGACATTGAGTTCTTTTGTATTACCTGTTGATGAGGAAATTTTTTTAATGATATTGAAGGCATGCTGTTGTGAGGAATCAGTTGAAATGCTTATGCCTTTGATTTTTTGTCACAGTTCACTAGAATTACAGTGAAATTTGTTGGTGTGTCAGTCTTGTGGTGTGCTATGCAATCATTTTCTACATTCACATGGGTCATAGTTTTCAGAGCTGATTACGTGTATCATTGGGATGAACAGAAATCATTAATCATTGGTCATTGAATGTATTGAAATAGCAGAAAGTTGTTCACTTCATTAGCATAGTGGAGGAAATGAGTTGAGTGCATAAAAATCTGTACTAAATGAATTTGGGCTAAGGACATGGAATTATGTATAACTTTAGAGGAGGTGATTTATAAATTGCTTTTGGACTAATTCTCAATGTTGAATTGGTATGCTGCGGTTTTTTAAATATGAATTGGCCTAATTCATTTTGTGGTCATCATTTTTCTCTTGGTTGAATAAGGTTCGTCATTTTTGGTTAATGTAGAGTTTGCATCACCATTGCCCTTCCAACAGCTTTGTGGCCCAATATCGGAATCTAGAATCAGAGTTATTATTAATCCTGTAATGGTTTAGTTTTTACCCTTTTAAGGTGTTTAGTTAGGGCTGAGGAAGGAGTGGCTTCAAACATTATTTTATCCTGATGGGGGTTATCTTTGAGGGTTTTTCTATGGCAAAAGAATTAGCGGATAAAATGTGTTGTCTTATGCCATGATGTACTTTGTCGAATTTTTGTCAAGTGTTAGTGCTTAACCTTTTGGAAATTCATTCAGTGATTTTTGGGCTGTGTTGATCCTTGGCTTGTGGGTAGTTAAATTAAAATGGGGATCCATGTTGAATGGTTTTTTTTTCTTCGTGGAAATTCTGCTTTTGAGGGTAATTGTCAAAATTAATCTTTTTGCATTATATGTTATTGACACATTTTAAACTCCTGAAATCCTGAGACTCAACCTATATATGTTTGGGTTCTTATGTAAGACTATTGTAATGGGCAGAAAGTGCAGCTGAATTTCTATGGATGTTTTAATTCCCTGTTGCCCACCGTGAGGTACCAAGAGTGCTATTTGTCTTTTTTTTGTGCTATATGGGTTAGTTCAGAGCCTGATCTGTAGAAAGAGATTCCCTTAGTTGATAAAGTTTTTTCTTATTTGTCACTTCCTTTTTCAGCACTAACATCAAAAGTGACCTTGCTTTAGGAGGGATAAAATAAAGGGCGGGGTAGGTTTTACTCTTTTAGTCTGCAGCCATGATTTGTTCCCCTGTGACTGTATAATGTTGTTTTCAAATAAAAAGGCATAGATATTTAATTGGATAGCTATTATTAGCTAGATGGTAGGTTTTTGGAAAGAAAAGATTGCATTGCCTTGGGGTACCGCTTGTCTTGTTGTATGCATTCTTGTACAGTCAAGTGGTGGCGATAGTTTCTTTGTTTACCCTCCTTGAGATATCCTCAAATTGGAATAATTTTTCATTCACTATTTAAACTTGAGGCCACCTTTTTAAATGGACCCATTAATCTGATCACATGATGGCTGAAATATGTCGATAGTTGTATATGACAAGGATAATTTATGAGCTTACTTTAATTATTCTTTATCAGACTTATTTTGTGATTCTCCTTATCCATGATGGAAGTGATTGTGTGGTATAAATGTTTGTTAAGTATATTTACTTTTATTGTAATGATATCAAAAATAATAGGTTTAATTTTGAAAAGCCTTGTTTCGAATTCCTGGTGATATTCTCAAGTTTCATTTTATACTCTGATCTGTTATAGGTGACCTTTGGCCAACATTATTTTTATGGGCTAATGATACTTCTGAGCAACATTTATAGAGTTGAATTTATTTGATGTCTTCTGCTTGTTGTTCTTACGTTGAGGTTTTATGTTAATGTGCCTTCAAAGTTCAGTCTAAATATCATTTTGTACTACTTGTAAATTTTCTCAAATGTACTCCCTATTAATTCCTAATTTGTTCCTAGGTTTTTGACTCATAAACATTGAAGCAGCCTTTGTCTTTAGTATGTAATGACTACGTTATGTTTAATAAATGTGTTTTAGCACATCATCAGAATTTGCATTTTACCCCTTAGCTCTTGTCTCAAGGAAGGATGGGAGGAGTTAACAGCCGCTTTACTTCCTCAATTTTCTCTGGTTGTATGATCTTGATATTGTGAACAGTTGACGAAGTTTTTGTGTGTGAGGAATGCCTCTTTGGTTTTTCAGTGCTTTTCTTTTGTTGTCGATGTGACAATAGCTGCATGAAAATATCCACAGGAACTCATTCTTTGCATCTTTAGTATTTTAGTATTCTAATTCAAGTGCATGTCATTTAGGGTGCATAGATTGTGATGTATTTAACTAGTGTCTTGCCTATTTAGTTCTTAGATAACTGGTAGTGTTAACGTATTTTCACAATTAACGTTTTCAGTTAGTGATGTTTTTGGTCCCTAAAGTGTGTGTTGTTACTGTTAATGCTCCATCACAAGAGTGACAATTGGTTGAGGGAGTGGTGAGTTGTTTAGTTACCAGGTCATTGTTGACCCAACAGGTTCCACACGTCGTGGTCGCCATGGATCCCAAGCCTCACAGCAGCAAATTCAAGGCTCTGGCTCTTCCGGCAGCTCCGCTGGACAGGCCTCAAACAGTTCGGCATCTGGCTCAGAGGAAGCTCCCCCCTCGGAGAAGAAGCGCCGGAAAGGTGCAGATGGAGGAGGGTCTGCCGTGGCATCTACGCCCATTGGCTCGAGTGCATCAGGGGCTGGCGTGAATCTGACAGAGGAAAAGGAGAGGGCGCAGCCATCCCCTTACTGTGACTTCTGCCTGGGGGATGCGACGGAGAACAAGAAGACGGGGCGCCCAGAGGAGCTGGTTTCTTGCTCAGACTGTGGTCGTTCAGGTAAGAGGAAGTACCGACGGCGCAAAAGGGGTGGATGTGCGGCGGGGAAGAGAGAGGGTGCTTCTATCACAAGGTTACAGGGATCAGTGGCGACTCCATCAACGAGGGGACGAAAGGCAAAAGGACATTGATGACCGAGTGAGTGAATGATTTTAAGTGGATCACTCACGGCCAACTGTGTGGGTGTTATCAATGTGTCATCCTTGGGTGCTTGGTTTCTTCCTGAATCCCTCAGCAAGATTTTCATCATCTCATCCAATGCAGCTGGTGCAGCATTTCTATGCATTTTAGTGACCCCTCTCATTGTTTACCATTTGCAGACTAAGTTTGCAAAGTTGGTGAATTGTTACCTTCTTAACTCTTAGAGTACCAAGAAGTTGGGTAGAAATTGAAGTTACTCTCTCGGGCAGTACTCCTATTTAGCATTGCTTTTGGGGTCCCCAGAAAGGTGAGGAAAAGATTTAACAAGTCTTTATGAATTCGCCTCTTTTGTTCCAGTGAGTACAGCTGTCTCAAGCTAAATGAATGTGATATTTATGAAAGTAAATGGAGATAATCTATTTCAATCATTCTTAGAAATTCTCATCCTCAATGCTGTTTTAGAACTTGACCATTTCACCTGTCATTTATCATCACACTGCAGTTTGGAAATTTTGTTTATCATATTAGCCCACATTTTAAGAGGATGTGATTTTCTTTTATGATTATATATTATTTTTCAACTTAGGCTTTGAACTGTGTCCAAGAAAATTTTTGAACATTTTTAAGTTTGATTGTTATCACTTGAATGAAATTTCTTTGAAGTGGTATCATTATATTAATTGAGAAATGGTTTTTGCCAGCCACATTCATTCTAGGGACCAAAAATATTGGTGTATAAGAGGAATTTGATTTCCTGAATATGTGATGACCTCTTCAGTGCGTTAATATTTGGCTAAAAAATAATGGGAGGAATAGTCCTTGATACCACTTCTTCTGTTGGATGAAGATTTTCTTTTCAATTAGATGCAAAGCTATATTTTACCTGCCACTTTTTCACCATACTGGAAGAAAGGTAATATTGCTTTATCTTGCTATTTCCTCCTTGTGTCTTCATTCTCGAGAAGGAAAAAAGTATCGATCTGTGGCAAGGATAGCATCTTATTTTCTGTTCTCTAATCAAAGCCACTACCTTTGAATCCTAGATTCTAAATGTTAAATTCAAGTTCTGATATGTTTCGAACAGTTAATCATGTAGGTTGGTCTCGGATAAGTAAATTAATGGAATCTTGCTAATTTAGGGCTTCTAGAAGTTCCCTTTATGGTGATCTCAACCTAAAACATCCACTTGGTAAAAATCTGTAAAGTTTTATATAAAAAATCTATTTAAAGTTAATTTTAATTATGAGACAAAAGTAAATTCATATGAAGCTTTTTATTGGCCCAAGCATACAGAGTACTATTTTTGTTTAGATATGTTTTTTTTTAGTGTAGGGCTTAGCTTTTGCTGTGGGATTGTTTGTATTGGTGCCAAAATGGAGCCAACATTGTAGCTTCTTGTTTATTTCTCTGTGGTGGCATTATTTCTGCATATTTTCCCATTAGATTCTTGAATATAAAATTATATTGTCAATGGGGTACTCATTTGAATCATTTTCATTACTTTATGATTTTGTTAGTGCTCATTAAATACGTTTATTTTGATTTACTTTTCAAGTTATGGGTTTGATTTGAAAAGTGCAGTAGACATCCATTATAATGAGTGCTGACTAAGTCTGTTATTTGTATGTTGTAAGGTGCACTCGTAGCAAGCATGAATTTAAATTCATCCCTACCGTCATGTGTCATAGTGACTAATAGGGTGAAGATAGATAAATTATTGAGTGTATGTAACAATCCACAGAAGAATTCATTATTATGGGCTTCTCTTTTATAAATAATAAAATTTTATCTCCAATGTGATATCATTTGCAGATCTAAAAGTTATGGGGCCGGGATGAGAGTTGCGGAAAAATTGTCAAAATATAATCTTTTGTGGCGTTACAATGCAACAGTTGAGTAAGGTGATGATAAATGGTAGTGCCTCTGAGCAAATTTCACTTTTCTTTCATAGTAATAATTTACTGCGTAAGATGTAATTTTTTGCAACTTTGTCTTTAAAGTTCCCCAAATTATGAAACTGGGACAACAGTTAGAGCAAAATCGACTTCTTATGGCCCAATGACAAAAGTGGCCTTGGGTGACTACCAATGAAATTCTTTGTGCTTTTCATTGTGAACCAACAATTGCGGAAAAAATGAATCTCTGTGACAATATTCTCGGTACTAGCCTGACTCACTATAGTGGGCATCTACTGTGCTTGCTGTGATTAATTTTGTTTACCTTGGTATTCTAAGTGTTAAGATATGTTGTGAGCATGGAAAAAGAGAGGAATACTTAGTAAAATTTATTATTTTAGTGTTTGTTAATTGAGATGTGAAAAACAACTTTTTCCTACTTGTGCTTATGGCAACTTCTGAATTTTAGCGAAATGCCGACGTAAGCAGTTGATTTGTTTGTAATTCTTACCTCCATTTTTGTGTCAAAATTGTGTTGAATTTGTTATGTCTATACCAGATGTCATGTTAACTCATTTTAGCATTTATTCTAGTCTATTGTTTCTATTTCTTTCTCGTCCAAAATGAAGTTTATTGTAGTTTTGGCATAGTCAAAGTTCCTAGAGAAGCATTTTTCCATTTAGCATGGCTCTGGGTGCTATTTAGACATAGTGTACATTACTGCTGGAGCCATTTGTAGTGAAACGTAGCTTGAAGCACTCTTGATTATTATCCATAAAATCTTTATTTATCTCTAAAAATATCAGATTGCTGTTTATTTGTAGCAGTTTAGTGCAAGGCTCCATTAATCTTCTGCCAGATCAGGTATTCAGCTGCAAGCTATTTGATAGGCTTTTGAAGGCTAATTCTGCCATTGTCTTTTATGAAGTATCACCATCCAAATATTAGCCTCTGAATATCTGATTTGTTGGAAGACTTGTGAAGACTTCACCTGAATTATATGCTGGGATAGCTCCAAGAACTATGTAGAGCCTAATGAATGGGCAGTTACGTACTGCAGTGCTAGGCACAAGAACTGAAACAGCATATCAAATGCTGGAATGATTTTCTGTTCACATCCAACCTATTTTCATTAGTATAATAACAACGTAAATGAATCGGTTCACAGCTATAGATGTGTCCATCTGCTTTTTGGCCCATGTGAATTTTTAGAAAATTGTTGATTTACATCTGGCTGCAAAACTTACATGATTTTGTTGAATTCTTTACTGCGAAAAATTTGTAGATTTTTCAGAAGTAATAATAACTTTTAATGTGCACCTATTTAATGCATTTTTAGAAGTACAGTTTAGTGATAAATATATATATATTGAAATATGATTATATATATATATATATACATATATATATATATTGAATGGCAATGTTGGAATATTGAATATAAAAAAATGATGAAAACTTTATCAATATTTAACAATTGTGTTTATTATGTTTAAGTTGTTCAAATTTCTATTTGAAACAAGACTGCCTTGGCTGTTTTTTGAAAAATTTTGTGACTTTTTTCTAGTCTTTCCTTGTAGAGTTAAAATTATATCTTTGGGTTTTTTGGGTGAAAATGCTGCACTTTGACTTTTTTGGGCTACTATATATATGAATCATTAAAAGGTGATATCTATTTTCTAATTGAAAATGGATCCAATGACTGCCTTTTCTCTGGGAGAAACTGATGATGCATCCAATATTTGGATAACTATTCAATAGCCCTTGAATGACTGCCTGTATTATAGAATCTGATCTAATGGTTCCTTGTCATTCACAAAGTCATTTCTCAAGAAATCGTGAAATCCTTTTTAAGGCTTCATCTTACATGCAAGAAATTATGAAATTTGTCGGAAGTTATGGGCCTTTTAATTCCATGAATAAGTGTGCTGTGATCATTGCTAGAGAGTGAGATCAACTCATTTTGTCACATTACAAAGGAAGTCACCTAAAGCTGAGGTGTTTTCAAGGGAGGATATGGTTGTCAACGGTGGGGAATGTGCAATTGTATTGTGAAAACAATGATTTTTTATTCTACTTGTCTGATCGATGGTCTTTTGGTGACGGTGGTAATTCTGTTGGCCACTGTAGTTCAGTGTCATTCGTTAATTTTATTGTTGAACTAAAAGTAGGGGAGGTTAACTGTCATATGCTGTTGTTATAATTGGTTTCTTGGGGAACTCAGTGCACTTATTTTTATCACACAAAACAATGGGTGCTGACTTGAGTCATTGTGCTGTTTTTGTAGTTCCTGCCATTAAAATTTTGGCATGAAAAGTTGGTAGAGTGCTTCTTCTCCAGTCTTCCATCATGTTCATTGTACTTTAAATGACTCAAAATTATATTACATTTTATGCAAATTTTCCCTGGTTAAATATTAGGATTGTGATAAGGAGCTAATAGATCTTTGTAATTTTTTCTTCAAAACACGAATGTGGTTTAGTGACCAGCTCCTATTGCTACTGCACATTTTAAAGCCTTAATCTTTTCTTTTATCTCTTTGCATTTTCAATAAGAGATTTTGGCCTAGTTTCTTCAGGGCATCAACTCTGGTTAGGTTTCTGCTATTTGATTTTGCTCATGTGGTATTTAATTAGTTAGGCTTCTCGTCGTCTACTGATGTATCAGTTTCATGGTGATATTATGGTACTCTTGAAAGCATAGTGGTACCAATTATTTCACTTGTCAATTGAGGAAATTCCCGGTTTCCAAAAATCAAGTTCAAAATCTCTAAAAGGAGCCCAATACCTTATCTGTTGTTCTGTGTGGTTAAAGGAAAGTGGATATTATTTGTTCGGTAGCATTAGGCCATCAGTGACCTACATCTCTTTAATTCTGTAAATCATGTTTTTAATATTTTCCTATACCCTATCTTGATTTATTATAAAAATATCATATCCTGTACTTTTCATATCCATATGGATGCCAGTATCAAAGGCATATGTTTTTTTTAAGTAGGTGAGCACATCTGCCTCAGCTACAGTACTGATTTTGTTTGTTTTTGATTCGTGAGATGTGGAAATGTTTCTGCCTTAGATCATGAAGTTGAAGTTTTAGCTTTGGTAAATTGAAAAATAATTTTTCAGGTGACCAGTGTCTTGGAAGGAAAGGCTTTGAAACCATGTAATTACACCAATATTGGCATTAATGCAGAGATTGTACATACCCATTTTACTCTTTGTATGGGACCTGTTAGCCATTAAGAATGATTTTCTATATTGTAAGAAATGGAGTGAGTGGTCATCTGTTCAGTCTTGCAATGCCTCCAGTTGTAAAATTGAATTATGTGAATGTTAGGAATTATGAATCCCACTCATGTTTGAGTGATGAGGTTGACTTTTTAAGCTAGAATAATCATGGCCTTAATTTCCTTTGCAATCAGTAACTGCAGTGCATTGTAGGTTTAATTTTTACAGTTCAATAGTAAAGAAAGGAAGTAAATTGTTTGGGAAGATACCTACTGGTGCTCATTATTTGTACATATTTCCCTTGTGAAAGTAATTGGTGTGTGGCCTAGCTATGGGAAAGTATGTCATGTAGAAATATTCTGCGAGAATCATCCTAAACTATCCACCTGTTTTGGTGAGTAAGCACTGTGAGTGCTTAGCTAAGTGAACACTTCTTTGTTTTTTTAAATAAGATGAAATAATTGTAGAATAATAGTTGTTAATACTGCAAAGAAGAATTTTATTGGGAATGATTCGTTTTTGTGGAAATCATTAAGTATAGCAATGAAAACCTTAGTGACATTTTAGCACATGGTTAAACTTCCAAAATAAGTACAAGAATCTTTTACTTGGCCTTGGGCAATGGCAATTATCATGCCTGCCTAAAAATATTACCTAAAATGGCTCTTGAAGCATTCATATTGTTTTACTTTCTTCCCTGTGTAAAAATGTTATGTCATTGTTGACTTTGTCATGTGGATTGTAGCTTGTCTGGGTATTATTTTTTCTACCATTTATAATATTGCTCTAGAAAATGCCATTGGCAGATTGATTGTATCAGTCACTATTATCTATCTATGATTAATTGAAAAATTATTTGCTGTGAATTTTGTGCTAGTCCAGGTTCATAGTTTACTTGTAACTAATCATTACTTTGTTTTCATTTGTTTCATATTTACCCCTTCTAATGGTTGAATATTTTTCTAGGTATACAGCTCCTTGGCTGCAATATAAAATAACTGTGTTAGACATTACATGCCATTCTGATATATTTTTGCATGTATGTATGTTTCTATCACTTGATTTCCATATCAAATTTTATTTAGGTTCAATCCAAATGCCTAAATTACAGAACTTTAAAATTCCATAGACTCCTAGACCTGGTGATTTATTGTTAACATATGATGTCTGATGTGTTCTTGGCCATGCCATTGTCAACAACTTGTTTTACATCATTGAATCTAATTGTACTCGTGAACCAGTAGTTATTATTTTGTTGCCATAATTATATTCCCATTCTTTTTGATGGACATGCTTGTATGAGGACCACCAAAGGAATTTTAGTGCCACAAATCTGTGTTGGTGAAAGCGAAAAAGTTGTTGCTTGGTGTTTTGATGCATCATTTTTTGTGATGTTTGATGTGATTTATTTTGAGGGGACATCCTCCTCGCTCAGATTGTTCCATATCCACACCATGGTGCCAAGAGTGTGAGTGGCGTAGGTCTCGCTACAAATTGCCACTGAATTGTGATGCTAATGTGTGAGGCAGGGTGAGCAATTGCATTCATTGTTGTATGTATGTACGTACATGTGCATGCAGAGCGATTGCTCTGCATGAAAAGTATGTTGTCATTCCAAGAGTAGGCTTTTTAATCCATTGCCACATACAGTTAACTAAACAGCTGACATCCATGTGAGAACAGTCTCTGTGGAAACATTTTGGTGGCGCATGCATTCTTGCTGCTCTTTGCATTGCGTGCTGAAGAACAGTGTTTCCTTTCCAAGTAATCCTGTTATGCAAAGTTTGCAGGATGGTGTTCCCTGCCCTATCACGTATATGTATATATAATGCATATATATATATGAATATATATATAAGCGTACACATAGTTTACCCACCCTACTCACTGGTTTTCAAAATGGGCTGTATTTTGTATAATCAAAGAAATAGTTGTGTGTATCCTTTATATGTTGCACAAAAATAACATTTTTTCAGAGCTGTAGAGAGAGAGAGAGAGCATTTAGTATGTTGTAATATTTTTAAAAAATCTGGAAGGAAACATTTGTTGCTTTTATAAGTTCTCCTTTCATTCCAATCATAAAAATTTTATGAGATAATCCTTGTAATAAAAAACATTCATTCACTCCAACCCTTGGAATGTCTCATTTGTAATTGTTATTTACTGTGCCGAGGACCAGTGAAAGAGAGAGACAGGTTGGAGTTTGACCAAAATGACCAGAGCATGAGCTGTTCTTCACATGGAAGTCCTAGTGGCAACTGTTGTGAGCAATTTTACGTTATTTTCAAAAGTAATCTTGGCCGTTGTTGGTTGGTTTGTCAATGGCTTAGTTGTTGTCGTTGTTTTTGTTATCGTGGACAAAAATAATTCACTTGAAACAACTTGGAAAAGTCACTGTTCTTCGGCACAACCCCACTCTGACCATTCCCATTCTGGTGACTCTTCGTCAAGCGCCTTTGAGAGCGTAAAAAGATGGAAGGTGGGTTGCACCTGTGAGAGCCTCTGATCCCACAGGCAAAAGATTATGGGAAAGATTGATGCAGCTTTTGTGGACCATTTGTATTGCTTCAGGGTCATACCTTACTTGCTAGGTGACTGGACATAAAACTTAGATCTTTGCACTACTATAAACTAAGGATTTGGATTGGCTGTGATCATTGAAATCAATGGAAAAAAACACTTTCAGTTGATCAGGTGAACTACTCATCCGAATGAAAACTTGGCATTCAAGTGATGTTAAAATTTACATATCCTTGACTCATGTCCTTAGTCTTCGTTAAAGGTATTCATATAGCATTTGAACTTTAAAACTGCTTTCTGTTGAGCATTTAAAACTGATTGTTCAGAAGTTTGAATCTTGTGCACAAATCATCAATGTTTATTGGTTTTTATCTCTGTCAGCATTAGGAAAAAATATAGTTGCATATCCTGTTGAAGCCTTTCAAGAAATCAAAAGCATTCACATAATTTTGGTCTCTCAAAGTTCATTTATGTAAGCAAGCAACCTTAAGTAATTTTTGGAGAATTGACTGGAGGGTAAATTGTTTATTGATGCAATAGTACCCATCGTTTTCATCAGAAGACAAACTAGGAGTAATTTTTTAGCTTTGGAAGTGAGAACGGATGGTTCTTTTTAGCTAGGTGATTAGAGATTTGCTTGGTAATTGGTTGTAAAAATATCCCTACCCCACGACTTAGTCACATCTTTCATTTCAGATGCCTTGTATTGAAAATCCTTAACATGGCTTCTGAGTCAATGTTTAGTGTCATTGAATTAGTGCTCTCATAGTGATTTTTTATCATGTGCTTTGTTTACCTATTTGGATTTATTTTTGTTTCTACTAAAGGATATCAATCAGAAATTCAAGTGCTGGAGGAATAGTATACTTGGCATAAGATTTGCATGAGCCTTTGGAATACACTGAAGTTTTGGTGAGAATTCACCCCCTACCACAGACCTTTATGGTGGCTTGCAGGTATTATGTAGGTGTAGATGAATCCAAAAATGTTGTGTGTGACTCTTCCTCATTAGACGTCCATTACTCATGAAAAGTCACTCCCCTGGATAACTACTCATCTACATCTATGAAGTACCCTGCAAGCCTCTGCGAGGGTGTGGCATGGGGTGAAGATCACAAAAAAATTAAACTATTGTCCAAACTACTGTCCAAATCGCACATTTCATAATCTTGCATGGTTTAAGTTGCTGGAATGTGAAAAGAATCAAATAAAGCTCACTGTTCTTGGAATAGAATCATAGTTCATGGCTTGGATTAGGGAATGACTCCTTTCCTCCTTGGTTACACAATTTTCCTTGTAAACAGCAGGCTATTGTGTAGTGTTCAAATCACGTGGTTGAGCTGTGAAAAATCCTTTCTTCTGTATCTCATCAATCATGTTTTTGCTTTGTCTTTTTCCCATACCAGCATTCTCGCACTGCCCTGAATGATTGTTTTGTGATTAAGTTCCGTGATAATTTTTAGCATTTTTCTTGAATACTTATTTTCCATTTCACTTTTTCTAATCATCTGCCATGATCTGAAGAAGGGTTCTAACAGTTAATCAAATGTATTTTGATTTTCAAATTTTGGAAGAGTTTGTACACTCTACTGGTTAGTCAAGCTATGAACTATATAGGTAATAGTGGTTAATTTTTCTAATTACAAAATATCTCTTCACTTAAATCACTTGCCAGTGCAAATGTTTCTGGAAATCATCATGTGATGTGCGGAAGAGATTGAAAGCAGCCGTGATTTTGTCAAAGATTATTTTGCCTTTCAGTAGGTATGGTTGAGCTTGTTGGATGTTGAGCTTGCATTAAGGGTCCATGGTAATCTTTTTTGAATTGAATTAAATACTAACTCCACAAATTTTATTCAGCTTTAAAAGAAGTTTGGGACAAGTACAGGAGTACTTAAGTGCAGGAAATGAATGTTTCAATATCTGTTAACTATATCAGTTTAATAGTGCTCAACCCAACAGTCAGTTCAGAGGGTCAAGATTGAGTTCACAGAGCACTAAGCCCAATGGCTGGTCATTAAATATGTGCAAATGGGAAAAGTTACTTCCTCTTTCCCATAAAAGGGTTACCCAGGGTGATTTTGTCCACAAAATTGTAAAACGTTGGTTCACTTTCCAGAATTTATTTAGTTGTGTAAAATAGTTAAAAGCTGTTGATTTGAAGGATAAGAGTCAAATGTCTGAGCGATTCTTTTGGCTCTATTATCAAAATAAATTTTTTTATTCTTGACAATGCAAATGGATATCTTAAAATGTGGGTTTATCTATTCCATCATTCATTAATGGAAAATCATCCAATTTTGACTTTGTCACTTCAGGCAGATAATCAATGTTTAAAGTTTAGCTAGTGCTTGAATGAACTTGGCCATGTGTTTTGAGCAGAAAGTTCTCTGTATCTTGGGCATGGATTATCAATCTTATAAATTTAACTTGAGAACAGCTGAAACAAGTGTTAAATAGTGCAGTCCTAAATTGCTGGGAGCCTTTTTCCCAATGTGGTGTAGTTGATGTCCATGGTTTAATAGCCTTGGTTTTCCAAGTGCTATCTGTGCATTATGGCTTGAAATTTGAAGGAAATTTTAAGTCATCATTAGTCATAATTCAACAATTCAGTTACTTTTGTGGAGGTTATATTACTGTCCAAGTGTACACGTGAGGGAGAGACTACCAGTGTCTCTCTATACAGTGAAAGAATTGATTTGCTGAGGAAGGTATTGGACAGAGTAAGGTGAAGCCAGATTTCCTTCCTTTCATCTTGCTGTTCCTCTAGTTTTCCCCAGGGATTGTGCATTATTACTTCCATGAATATAATGACAGAAATTAACCTTGCTTAATTAATTAAGCACACCCATTTTTCCTCCTTCAGGGTCATTGCCACATTTCAAAGTTACCTTGTAGGAAAATTTCCGACATTTCATCCTCAAAGAATTTTTTAGTCATGTAAAGTGGCAAAAAGGTTTTGATTTGAATGGTTGAGTCACATGCTTGTAATCTATCGTTGAAGTTAGATTATTTGTGACATGAATACAAGCATAGTTAATCCAGATGTTGCACACCTCAAGGTTGTAATTAGTTCTCAAATTCAAGTCCCACTTCTGGTAATGTGTTGATGTAACTGTGTGAGACAATTATTTGGCAATATCCTTTGGGGCTGAGAAAATCCAGTTACCATTTATGCAAGTATTCGAAGCATCTGTATGTAAGTCATACTCAAAATACATGATGTGTTTGTAAATTGTTATTGCAATGTGTCCATGAATTTGTTATTACTTTGATATCATTTTAAGTTATAAATTAAAATATTATATTAGGTGATGCAGGGATTCCATTCAGGCTACAATCACATGGTCACGTTGCCAAATAATTAAGTAATGTTTTTGGACATTAAGGTCCAATTTCTTTAATATCTGGTTAGCCCTACCGGTTAAGTTTTTGAAGACATTAGGGCAGTAATTAAGCAGTAATCAAAACTTTCTAAAAGTGAATCTGATGAGGGGTTATTTATGTGAGCATTATTACCAAGAAAATATACTCCAAGTCATTTTCAAGTCTCGGTGATAGTTAATCAGACAATATAAAACCAAAACTCAATGTCACATTGTCTATGGTAAAATTTGGAGGAATAAAAAAACTAGCTGATTTTCAACATATGCAAACCATTTTAAAGCTAATATTTCTTATTAAATGTGCCCATGAGCTAGAGTTTTGTATTTTTAAAAACTTAGTGACCCAAAGTGTGTGTCAGCATTGTTGGATATTGACAGGAGCAGCAGCTGTGCATGGAACTAATGTCATTCATGTAATGTGATGATATTTTTCCATCACTGTGAATTTTTTGATTTGTTTTCTCATGGCTGAAACTGCAATAATGGTAATTTTTGGCACAAGAATGAGTGGTGACAACTACTAGCTTGTCTTCTGTAATAAGCTCTTCAATTACTTGAATGGCTAACATTAGCAAAGCAACTCGGGTTAAAAATACTAAATAAAGGAGTAGTGCCTGTGTTGAAATCATACTGGAAGCTCTTCAGTTTGTATTACTACATTTTAATGTGCCCTTGAATTACCTGTACAAAATTTTTCAAGGAAAATCTATTTCCCCCCCATCACTTTAGTCTTGACCATGTTTTAATGCTTATAAATTGGTATGTATTTATTCTTTCTAAATATAAATCCAAATAATTTTAGAATATTTTTATTGATGAACCTGCAATTTTCAATTCTATTGGAAGTATTTAGTCGGAGGGCCATGTTTGGCATTCAGTGATTACTCAAGCTGTTGGGTGTTTCCTCTTATTCCCTCATACAGTAGTTGATAAATTTGGAGATACTTAACAAGAGGTGTAATTTAAAGTTGCAGTGAATACCATTACTTGTTCTCCCTGCCTTTGTAGGTCACCCATCATGTCTTCAGTTTACAACCAACATGATCATCTCCGTGAGAAAGTATCGCTGGCAGTGTATAGAGTGCAAGTGCTGCTCCATCTGTGGCATGTCTGACAACGATGTAAGTCTCTGCGTCCTTCTATCTCAACCTCTCGGTGTGGTTCTAACGTAGAGCATTTTTTCAAGGTGGTCCTTGCAAATTTTGTTTCAATTTGGTTCATTGTGAAGCATTAATTTAATCTAGGCTATAATTGCTGTGGACATCATTCATCTCTGGCAGTGAATATTTTGATCCATTTTGAGGGGCCCTTACCTCAGACTACCTTTAGATAGGATTTCAGGTCATTAGGAGTGGAGACCTATCTTCTACACTGATCTGAAGTGTCTAATCTACTATGATGACCGTTAGGTCTTTTCTAATGAAGGAGAATTTGGAGAGGAGACCCAATGCAAATGAACTGTTGATTGTCATCATAAATGAAAATGATGAGGTTTTTATCTTTCAACATGTTTAGGAGTTTTTCTGAATATTCTTTGAATGGAAGAATGCAGATGTCAGGTCACACTGATACAGTAGTGCATTGATAATCCGGATAGTGCAGCACCCGATGCATTCTGCAATTACGATATACCTGGTGTTTATATCACTTTCTTTTAATGGGTAGTATCATAGAGTAAATATAATATAGAGGTCTCACTGCATAGGGCAAAACTGTTACATGTTTTGGATGTACTACTGGAAGGGAAATAAGTCAAAGCCGGGAAAGCTAGAGAAATGTGGATGAAAAACCTATGCCAAGATGTACAAAACAACCTTGCACTTGGAAAGGTGGAAGCAGCCTATAGGATAGTGAGGAACCACTTCAAAGAATGGAGTGAAAGATGAAATGCCATAAGGAACTAGAATGGAGAACTTTGAAAATGAAGGCAAAAAGAAAGATGGAAAGAATATCTGGAAGAGTTATACAAGGGAAACCATCTCAGCCCAAAAGTGACCGAAGAGGAGGATATGGGTGCGTCAATATTAAGATCGGTATTTAACGCAGCAGTAAGGGACCTTCACATGAATAAGGCTTCTGGAATTGATCATATTCCTGCAGAACTAATTAAAAATGCAGGATAGAAGACATTAACCCGTCTTTACAAAACCATCTACGACATGTACTCAACAGGAGAAATACCTAGGGACTTCGAGAAAAACATCATCATTCCTATTCCCAAAAATAAGATAGCAGAGAAATGGAAGATCTTTCGACTATTAGCCTTACAACACATGCTTCAAAGATATTGACAAGGATCATCTACTGAAGAATAGAACAAAAAGCAGAGGAGTTCCTAGATGAAGATCAATTTTGATTCAGGAAAAGTAAGGGTACAAGAGAAGCAATACTGGCCCTTAGGCTGCTCATAGAGAAGAGAATGGAGAAGAACAAACCAACCTTCGTTGCATTTGTGGATTTGGAGAAGGCTTTTGACAACGTGGATTGGATTTCTGAAAGGAATTGAAGTGTCCTACAATGACCGAAGAATTATCCATAGTTTGTATAAAAACCAAGTAACGGTGATAAAATCTGGACCCAGCTGTGAAGAAGCAAGAATAAATAAAGGAGTGAGACAAGGATGTGCACTGTCTCCTATAATTTTTAATGTTTACATCGAGAGAGCCGTCAATGAAATCAAGGAGAAGTGTTCTGGAGTGAACATCCACGGCGAAACAATCAGTATGCTACGATTTGCTGATAACATAGATCTCATAGCAGAGACAGAGAAGGAGCTGAATGAGACGCTAACAACCATGGAAAGGACAATGGCCAGTTATCATCTGAAGATCAATAAGAAGAAAACTAAGATATTGGTGTGCAGCAAGAGAGAGGAGGCCAAAACCAACATTATACTAGGAAAACAGAAACTGGAAAAGGTGAAACAGTTCTGTTACCTTGTAAGCCGAGTAACCAACGATGGACGAAGCAAGAAAGAAATAGTGAGTAGAGTAGCCCAGGCAAAGAGGGCATTCTACAAAAAGAAGAACCTACTTACATCTGGAAATACAAGCTTAGAAGTAAAGAAACAATTCATCACGATATACATCTGGAGCATGTTTCTGTACGGCAGTGAGGCATGGACACTGACAGAAGCGCAGAAGAAAAGGGTGGAAGTATTCGAAATGTGGTACTACAGAAGAATGATGGAGATTAAATGGATCGACCGAGTAAGTAATGAGGAAGTCCTAAGAAGAGTGGGAGAGAGGAGAAGTCTTCTGAATACCCCAAGAAGAAGACGACAACTTAATTGGCCACATCATGAGACACGATGGCCTGATGAAGAAAATCGTCGATGGACAAGTGCAAGATATATGGAAAAAGTGATGAAGGATGTGAAAGAGAAGAAATATGTAAATATGAAGAGATAAGCTGATAGAAGAACTCAGTGGATAGGTGTGTCAAACCAATATGAGGATTGATGACTAATGAAAATGACTGGAAGGGATCCATAGATGGCAAGGGAAGAATTTATGTCACAAACAATATATATTGCTTCTGTTGCTTTTGTTTTTATAATCAATTAAGGGGCACAATCGAGAAATACATTGAAGTCTGCTCTTTGCAGTGGTGGATTATGTGTTTTTAATGAAACAACAAGGAATCCCTCCTGTAATAAGATCTGTTTGCTTTAATTGTGAAAGAAATGCTAATTTATCCATGTGACTATTGACGTTAGATAAAGGCATATCTCACCATTATAATAAAATAACAAAACTACCGAAATAGCATATGTCATGTGACTCCTAAGTCCATTAGAAAAACAAAAGCAATGGAAGCAATATATATTGTTTGTGATGTAACGTGAAAAGTTTTTACCTCGTCATCTATGGAAATCTTCTTGTACTACATCCAAAACATATAACAGTTTTACCCTATGCGATGAGCCCTCTATTATACTTACTTTATGGTATTATGACTGAAAAAGCTGTAGTAATCCATTGTGTTTGGTGCTATAATCAATGAGGTGGTAGGTGCTATGAAATATGGACAGTATATTATCATACAATTTATGTACTTAACATAAAAATATTAAATATTAAGTTTTTCATTATTAACTAAATCATGAAGAAAATAGGAGAATCCAGGTGAGACTACATGAAAATGAAAAAAAATAGCCCTTTGTTATATAATATGGTGAGAATATCAATCTTTTGCACACCCCTATTTGCTGACATGTCTATAAAACAAACTCTTTTACTCTAAAATCAGGCTGGTCCTTTGGGCCAGGAGTATAAGACCTAGATGATGGTTTCAGACCTTACTTGGTGGAATTCCTTAATATCAGGAAATGAAGAATTAACATGGTATAATACCATGTGGAATTGCAGTGTTAATTTTTCTTTTCGTGGTATAAGAGCTATGCTGTCATGCATGTGATATGCAAACTTTGAAAATTCCATTTTTTAAGGTGAGCCTCACATGGACTTTTTGAGCTCCGATAAAGTTTTTTTTTTACAAATTTATAAATTTTAACGCATCATTTTTCAGTGAATGATATTCAAAATTAAAATTTCTTTAAATATACTTACGAGAGAGTGTTACGAAAAGAAAATTTGTCCAGTTTCTCGCCATCATCCTTGTTGTATTTAAAGCCTTAAATTTAAAAAAAAATCTATTTTGGTAGTTTACAATGGTTCAAAAATCACTAATTATTGCAAAAAGTCCATTCTAGAGATTAGTAGTATCAACTTTGCTCCTTAATCATTCCTAGTATATGTTTTACACATCTGCCGCTAGTAAAGCAAAGCCTGCTGGAGCTTGTAGAAAGAGGGTGTTAAAAGAGGTTTTTCAGGGATTCTCTATAAATACGTCTGCCTACATCTCAGGAGTATAAGTTTTCTGTGGCTCGGTGAATGGTTTTTGGCTCACCAAGGTTGGCACCATCCATAAACCAATTTTCATTGAAAATTGAGATGGTAAAGCAACATCTTTAGGAAATTTTTACTTTTTTGCTCTGTACTGTTTTCAGCATTACACAGTCCCTAAGATCTTCTTGGAAATGAAGTTTGCATAATTCAAAATAAGTTGAGTGTGAAAAATGAAGTGTGGTTTGATATGAAGTTCTCTTTTAATGAATTGTATCTCAAATCCACGTAGTCAGTCTGCCAACTGTCATCTTGATTCAGTCTTAGCTTTTCTGCTTCTATAGTCATCTGTAGATATGTGCTGTGTTTATATTCTGGGATAGAAGCAAATATACTCTTTAAGAGTTACACATGAGTCGCACTGCTTTCCGAGCAACAAATAGCCACTGAACCACCTCATTCTTACCCATGCAAAATTTACTGATATAAAAAATTGATAAAATTAAATTGGTGTTTCATAACATTTGGATATCAAAGGATTACGACATGATTAACATATTTAAATTGACTACCCAGAACCAAGGAAAATGTTTTTATGTAGATGACAACAGTATTTTTTCTTAGACAGATATGCAGCTGAAATTTAGATAAAATGCATAAAACATATTTGTTTACACTGTGTTACAATTTGGTCGCAGTGATGAGGTTGTAGAAATAAAATTTTTAAGTCAGTTTAATTCTTGAGCTAAAAAAAAACCGGCACATCTTGCATTCCAGTTGTAGTAAAAAGTCCTTCAAATATCTCAGAAATTTTAGTGTGTATGGATTTCCGTAGAATAAAACGAGAAGAAATATGGCATGATACAATTTTCTGTAGGCCTTATGATTACTCCATAAACATCCATCAAACTCAAGTGCCTGTAATACATGGTATTACGGTTGTATTATGGTCGTCAGTAGGCATCTGTTTTCCCTCTGGACATATAGAGGCTTAAAATTTTTTCTATATGGAAATTCTGCTATTGTAACACCTGTGCTCCTGAAATATTTTGTTGCCTTGAATAACTTATTTGTTTGTTGACTGAATGTTAATGAGGGGAACCTTAAAAAATTTTCTAGCATGTTATCCCAGAGTCGGTGTAAACATGAGCTGAGTGATTATTATTGAATGGATTTTTCCATTGTTTTTCAGGACCAGCTGTTGTTTTGTGATGACTGTGACCGTGGCTATCATATGTACTGCTTGACTCCACCACTCTCTTCCCCACCTGAAGGCTCATGGAGCTGCCGTCTATGCATTTCCGAGTTTCATAAGAAATAGAAAAAGTTTTTGTATTTTCTTCCCCTTTTGTGTACCTTAATCACCATCGAAGTAGTGTAAATGAACTGTGTATTCATAATCATAGCATGACTATGTTTGTAGGAGGCAGTGCAAGCATCATCATTCTTGACAATTGGATGTGATCTTGCATTGATACTATTTCCAGGGTTTGTCAGGCCAGCTAGTGTGATCCAGGTATTGCTAAATGCATATTGCAAGCCATCTCTTCTGAAATAATTACTCCGTGGTGGACATCAAAGACTAATTTGTCCTGCCAAATAAATTAACAGTTACATATGCAGTATTGCATGTTAAGCATTTATGAGAGAGATGATTCTTTACCAAGCTTGGTCTTCGGGTTATGTATGAAACTTTCCAATGAGAAATTATTAACTTCTGCCTGCTTGCTGGCAGAAATAGTGTTCCTTGTGAGTTTTAAGAGGGTAATGTGCCGTGAGATATAATCAGCAGCCATGTAATTGACATTGATAAGTCTTTCAGATAAAGTAAACATACCTCATACGCAATCATAACAGTATACATGTCAAATAAATTAGTTGCTTAAGAATTAGTATGATAAAAAGTGAACTTCTTTAGATAACATTTAAGTATTTTTTATAATTTTGTGTACATTAAATGTATAAATAATGAATCCTGAGCAACACAAATGGAGAAGGCACAAGACTTTTAATTTTCTTCCTCATCAGATAAATTTTCAAATTGTTTTTCAAAATACATGCCAGTGATTGTGCACATTTAATAGTTTTTTGCCTCAGTAGTAATGGAGTGTCTGGGGTCTTTCCCCAATTGTGTGCATTTGTGATCTTTTAATGTTTGTGATTTGGTTTTAATTGTAACAACATTGTTCTTAAGTACTTAAGAGTTGCTTATCTTCATTGCACCAGTGTATTTGATTTGATTTCAAATATTGGTGTATTATGATGTGAACACTAAAGCTACCTCTCAACATTTTATCTCTGATTTCTTCAGATATACCCTTTAATGAGACAACTGACTTAGATAGGCCTAAGTTCAAATTCAGTGTTATAAATCTATTTTTACGTTGATGAAGTTGGCCTCATGTTGTGTGCCAAAAATGTGTTACCATCTTATGATGAGCGTCGAAGCTACTTTTGTCTTCCTATTTTCCCTTATTTTTCCCCACTATACCATGAATAAGTTCCGTTGTTTTTCTGGACTGCCTTGTAATGAAGGAGTGGTTACCCTTAGTCATATTTATCAAGTTTATTTACAGTGAATATACACCATCTAGATTTAGATAATGTAAAGTGGCTACCCCACCTACCTCAAAACAAGTACTCCCTCAGAGTGCCATTGCCAGTGCCATTTGATGGAAATGCGGGTCTCAATAGTGTGACTTGACCCTTGTCAATTAGTTATTTTTTAATATTGTTATATTTTCTGCATCGAAGGAAGTAAATTATCTAAGTAAGTAATGTATCTAGAGTACACCACACAAGTCACATACAGGCAATAATATTTACTGGTACTTGTTCATGCAGAAGGTCACGTCCCTCCACGGAGTGGATTCCTACCTCATATATTGCATTCTGTCTCTCAGCCTATCTTCACTTTCTGTTGGCACACAGGATTCTCTTTCGTAGCTCTTCCAGATATTCACTCCCACTGCTATCCTTAGGTTCTGCTGGTCACGTCAACCTCACTGTTATTAACCTCTCCTTGTAGAGCTTTACGCACATGAGTATTTGTGGAGTATAAGACCACTATTCTTGAATCTTACACATAAATTTCCCTCTGGGTTTATTGTTGCTGTTAACTCATTGCTCATAGTAATTCTGTTAATGTTCAATGTGGACATTTAGTCCTCGGTACTGTGAGAGTTTACCACCTAGCATTCCCATCCTTTATGGAGTGGTTCGAATGCAATTGTTAGATCATGTGGTTTGCGTGTATGTGTGGCATTGATATGTTACAGAAGGCTTAATATCATGATCTTATCAAATTTTTGAGAACATTTTGACAAATATGGGTATAATTGAAAGTTGTGAATCATTAGGTGCTCATAACTGAGGCAGGAAGTTTACTTTTTAAGTAGTATTTTTGGGAAAATGTAGAAAATAAACATTTTTGCAATGGTGGGATCCATGAGTGGGTGTGCAGTCTTTGACTGCAGCTGTGAGGAATAACTTCCCCTTCACTTATATGTTTCAGAATAGTCTTGTGTGTGCCAAATTGATTTTTCCTTAAATAGCCAGAAATGTCTCTTTTCACGACTTTTAAGTTCAGGAAACACATTGAAAGTGAAACCCACGTTTGCATTCATAGTGATGAATGTAGGTAAAACTACAAATATTATGTATGATATTTAAATCCAAATGGTATAGATTCTATTCAAACTGAAATTATAAAGGCCTGGAAATAATGAAATGGAACTTTTCCCACTACTTTGAACATAGTTGATTTCAAGGAAAATATGTAGTACATATTACCTTTTTAGATATCATTCTATTGAATGTTAAAAAATTAATACAACTTGGGCTTATCTGGTAGAAAAGTGCATTTTTTGCATAATTACAGTCAGTCAAAGTTAGTAGCTTCATACTCTGCTGATCTCAACTTGGATGTAAGTATTCCAATATCAACTGTGTTAGAAGGGTATATGAGAAAATAGTCATCCTTGTTGCCCCACTTTATTTAGATTTTTTGCAGCCATCCCATCTGAATTGCTCAATCTATTATTTTCAATATTCTATGTGGATAGGTTTTCCCTTCCACCATTCATAGCAAAGGGAAGCATTGGTGTAAAGTCTTTCAATGTATTAATCCATTCCTTTGAGCACCTACCGCCACTTCTTGAACCAATTCTTGGGCATGTCATTTTCCATTTCTTCCAGGATTGTCCCTTTTTTAATGGTTAGTTAAAGTATTATTTCTTACTATGAGGTTCCGGCATACGTGAACCTACTGTTGGCGCAGAAATAATGTACACTCGAGTTTGAATACGAATAGCAAATTAACAGCTAGGCCTACAGAAAAACTAATCACACCTTAATTTTCCTTATTTCATTTTGCATTATTGTATAGCAGACCTAAATTTTTAAAACGCATTTTCATATTTTTTACAGCAGTTGTAACGTGAAAAGTGCCGGTTTTAGACTGTTTTCGAGCGCAGCGCCGAGTTTGATGACTCGTAAATCAATAATAAGGCGTTCAATTCCAACCAAAGTTTGAAGAATGATAGACGTATGTATTATCCACGCACTCTGTAAGTTTCCAGTGTATAACTTTAATAGAAGAAATGTGATCAATTTTATAAACAGTTAGCATTTCGAAACTGGGGTGTCGTAGGATTTTGTTCTTGGTCGCGTTATAATCCACATGTTCTGAACGTCTCCAATATGTAATTGTCTAATATTTCAACACATTCGTTTAATTTAAATCGATTGGTATTTATACTGGCGAAAGCGAGCTCCCTCGGCTAGGCAACACTGCACGGCTTAAACCACGCCGGACGCTTGCCGAGGGAGTTCGCTTTTTTAAAATTTAGGTCTGCTATACAATAACGCAGAATGAAAATTACGGTGTGATTAGTTTTTCTGTAGGCCTAGCTGTTAATTTGTTGCTCGTATTCAAACTCGAGTGCACATAATTTCTGCACCGACAGATGTTTTCTCAAGCTTTGGCAAAATCAATGAGCAAAATTTCTCAGAAATGCAAGTTGCAGTGTGGTGTTGTATTCAACACACCACGTTGAATAGGCTTATGCAGTTTGCCTTAGCTTAGTACTTCTCCGATGGCAACGTTCCTCACCCTACCCCTCCCAATACTATTTTTGGTTCACGATAAGGTTGGTGTAGTTAGAGTACTGGCCTCTTTCCGGGAAGGTCCAGGTTCGAATAGTGTCAGATATTTTTCATTGGCTAACCCTACTTTAATGTTTTGTGGAGAGCATTCGAGTACAGTACTCTGTCCGTCGGATGTGACATTACGCCCTTGGCACCTTTGGTTAAGAGCAGGTAAATAACGACGTCTGGCTCCACTAGGGCGTGCAATTTGCTGTTCTGAATATTGCACTGCGATATCAACATAATATCGCAGAAATGTCGATATATTTGGCTTCGCAATATATTGGAAATATCGGGATGTCGCTTTACCTGCCGTATTAACATCGCGTCGCGAATGAAGTACGGGGGTCGTGGTGACGTATAGTAGTTGGAGGATCGCTCGGCTACCGATCGAAGAGTCCCGGTTCAAATCCCGGGCAAGAGCCTTTCGGGTCCCAGCTATAATCTTCACGATTCGATTTTCTGCGTGTCAAAACTTCGTAGGAAGTCGCAGGTTGCCCAGATAAAGGAGCTGGACCCCCTACCCTGAATGTAGTGGCGTAGCCAGGATGTTCTCCAGGGAGGGGCAAAAATAAGTTAACGTTCCATAACTCAAGTTAGTTTTTGCCCCTTCATGAAAAATATTAAGATTTCTTAATACGATTTGTATTTATTATATTTCTTCCTCTCGTTGAATTTCAACGGGGACCTTCTGCTAGTTGACCTATAATTTTTCATTTGACTCATGAGCCGGGAGGGGGGGGGGGGGGGGGGGGGCAAGCTCCCCACCCTGCCTACGCCCATGCCTGAATGTGTGAATTTCACATGCCAGTGGCTTAGTACGGGTGAGCTCTATCCTCAACTACAAAAAACCAACTTTGGGGTTGAACACTAATTTTATATGAAGTGCACATTGACTATCGCAGACGATATATCGTAGCTATACTCTCCACCCTTATACCTTTCATACTTGTCTGAAGCGCTAATTAATGAGGCTCTAGACCTGAAAAAAACATTTTTCCGTGGTTTAACTGCCCCAACCTTCCTCTCTCACGAGCGGACTGTATCCCTGGGCCATCCTCTTCTATGGCTTAGGGCCCTTAGTGTTCCTTCGTGGTCACCGCCCCAGAGACCTAGGCTGTATTTAGCGAGGTCGGAATATCCGAGCAGCGAGAAGCCTAATCGTTTTCTCCCAAAAACAATGGGATCGCACATGATTACTGGCAAGGGCTTGTTGTCAGTTAACTTCGCCTTGAACGCGAGAGGCAAGCTTTGCAGTGCTTTTCCGTGACTGTGCTACGATATTCCATTCCGATGAGCTAAACGTCAGACACCATAGACTGTGTTGACGTGCAGTACCTATCTAAGTCCTGGCACCGCAGTTTCAACCAAAATTCTTTCCTGCGATCTACTGCGAAAGCAGAATCCTGCGTATGTGAGGAGAAATCAGCGCACCTTTTTAGTCTGAAATGATTGCACATTTTGAACGGGAGGCGGCAAATGCTTAGCACGCGAAGTGCGATATTTGCGATTGCATATCCGCAACAAGTGTTAAGAAAAATATGCTCGTGAATTATGATTATTACTTTTCACTGGGGTAGTTAAGAGTCACAAGTAAGCTCCAGAGCGTATTTTTGGACATTATCTAACATCATCTAATACGTAATACCCAGCGAGCCAACGCGAGGGTGTGTGGCAGAGGATGAAAATCACCAAACATGCACCATTTACACATAACCAAGAGTTACCAAGCAATGCAACGCTAACTATACGCAACTAAGGGAGATCATAAGTTAGTGAATAAGGCGAGTAAATGAAATATAAAAAAAGCTAAATTATTGGGCGGATAATTGCTTACTCAATAGGGGTGTAGTAAACAAATCAATATCCCTTTAAAAAATTCTTTACACGGCCAAAAAAAATGAAAAATATCCATGTTTAAGTTAAATAGACATTCGTCAATCGAAAAAACTTAAATTACAATTTTAGTTTATAATTGCGACGCGGGTAAATGCATACGTCGCGAATTTTTTAATGCTTGAGTAGGGTAAAATCGGCACTAACTAAGACCCGAATCTTTCTATCAGGTAGTTGTCGAACGGTAAGGTATTTACCGTTCAATACGAATCATTCGACAAAGGTTAGCTTTACTGGTAATTCGAATAAGCGTCACACCCTGCCACCTTTCCTCGAATTCCGATTAACGATCATTATTAACAGCGTCGACAACGACATACCCAACTTTTTCGCAAATGTTGTCTTATGCATGCACAATTTCACGTCCTCAGACTTTTTCATTTTTTTTCTTCTGAAGCCATTTCTTTTTTATATTTTTTGATGCTGAAGGTCCATGTTCATAAAACTGTAGGACGTGTGCCTTCGTGATAATCGCGATTCCTCTACCACTCCTATACTTCTCTCGATAAATTCGTGTCTGAATTTCATGGTAAATACTATGAACTAGATACTGCCTCAACGGTTACCAATGTTTATACCTTGAGGCATGGGGTGTTTTTTTCAGCAATCAATCATTCCAAAGGTACTGCTAAGACACATTCTGTTCCGCCAAAGAAGCGGACTTTTAATTATCAGTTGTAGATTTTGTTTTTAGTTATCCTGATGGGGTTATGTCGCACCGTCTAACCTAATTGTAATCCTAGCAACAACGAAATATCCTTGAGTGAGGTGAAATTCAAACACACAGTCATGTTACAAATATAAGTATCATGCACGCAACCATTAAAGTTTTTGCCGACGGATACTTTTTGACCAGTAAAATGTGGGGCCTGCGGATTTCAATACAGTTGTTTACACAGGAGCTCTTATTCTTTAGCCTACTTTGCTTGATTCATTGCTACCATGCTTCATTGGACCTATCTGGCATGTGTAGCGGTAAAATGAGAAAATTTTCATTGCTGGTAGGTAGTTGGTAGCTGATAGTTAGCTAGGATTTTATTTCCGGGTTCATCGGCAGCGAAGATCATATGTCACACTGAAAGTTTCAGTCTTAACTCTACATCAAATATTGATTGAGATAAAATTATAAGGTATTATTTATAGTAATATTATAAGGGTTGAACGCAAACCTTTCCTACCGTGGCTAGTCCTTAATGAAGAGGAACATCCTCGACTATTTATTAGGTATTAGGGTCATTCTGAAATTAAGTGGAAATTTACGAACGAAAATTTTATTTTTTTAATTAATAAATTTTATGTATTTTTATATGTAATGGTGTCGTTCTCAATGTATTTAAGTGATCTAACATTTAAACAGGGGACAATAACACGTTTAGAACTAAATAAACTGAAATTTACACTATCTCACAACACTGAGCTGACACGAATTACCACGGAGGTGACAATATCATTTGAAATAACCTTCTAGCTGAAATTAATAGGGGGATACCGATAAACCTTGCTAAAATATGTAAGACGAACAAATAATTAAATAAACAATAAACTCATTGAAAGGAAAGTATCTAAGGGAAGGCTGCAATTGAGTTATTGAAAACAAGCCTGAAATAAGCTCTAATAGTATATTTCAAGTTGAAATGAGAAAAAGTTCTTGTTATATAGTATAAAATTAACCCTTTATTGATAAATAATCAACTATGCGTCACAATTATTCAATGAAATAATTATGAATTACATTCGGTGAACTCCATGTTTCCTTGATCACCTCCATGTCCAATGGGTCCCACGGAGTTGACATCCATGGGGGTGACTAAATCAAGAGTTTACCACAATTAAACGTCACATAAATCTCTTGTGGCAGAGTGCTTTGATTTAAGACATTTCTTTATGACAACAAGCCATACAACAAAAGAAATTCTAAAATAGGTAATCGTTTTAAAAATTATGGACGTCATGGAGGTGACAGGCAATAAAAGAATTCGATGTTTTCACACCTAAAGGCAGAAATTAAATGTACTTACTGTTCGGAAAACCCATCCTGCAAGCTAAATGATTGCTAAGGCTTACTTACTGTTCAACATTCAAACGTGTGCTGCTTCCTGGTGGAGTTTTATAGAACGTTTTCTATTTTCCCATGGAGGTGATGTAAACGTTATGGACCTAAATTTAAATCTTTATATTTAACTCAAATATTCTATATTTAGCCCAATGTTCAAGGCAAGGGTACTTTTTAATTATGCGATGGTTGAATAAATTAATTTACTCGGTAAAAAAGTTTTGCTCACAGTTCTTTAAGTAAAAACACAGCGTGGGACACCCATGGAGGTGACATTTAGACGACTAATAAAATATTTTTGCTATAAATATGTAAAATTTGGTTTATTAGGACACTTTGTTAGTTGATATTCCTATGTTATTATTACTTAAAATATTATTAAATAAAATCAATAATTAAATATAGTAAAAAAGTTTCGGACTCGAGATAATTTTTCTTGTTAATTTTCTCTATCTTGAAATTGTCGTTGTATTTGAACAAAACGATACAATGTGATGATTTGAACATGGTAATATTTGTATTGTATTTTATTGCTACAAATAGAGAGAAATGAATTACTTAATGAAATGGGAGGTGCGTGAGAAGTTGCTAAAAATAGACCTAGGTTTTCTTGGCGCAGAGTGCAATTTAATTTCTTCTACAAAAGCATCTGAGGCCGTGAAGTCTATGCAGAATGCCGAGTAAAACGTCTGCCGACCTTGGTGCGATTTGATTGAGGGTAGTCAAACGCAAACCCGCCCCTCACTCCCACTATCATGGATAGGAGTGGGGCTTGTGGTCGGAGGTCGAAAGTTTAGACTCCTTCCTCCGACTCTTTCTTTCTCCTCATTTCCTCCTTAAATTCTCACGATTCCCCTCCAACCTCTCAAGTCAACCAAGTGTTCCACCCCCTCCAGTGATGTCACGAGCGATTTTCTTCTCGCTGCGCACCTCAGCGCAGCTGTTTCTCTGCAGTTCATGCCTCCGACGGAGGACGGTCGACTTCTGAGATGGTTCCTCGATGGTCGTCTGACTTCACGTTACTCGCGATTCATGACATCGTGGCCACAGCAACGGACGCTGACGAGTGAGGGCTGTGTTCCAATGGTAGTCACGTAAGCTGATGAAATATTATATCTTTCATTTGTCCTCGTTATTTCGTGATAAGTCCACGGAATTTATGTACCTTACGAAAATCTTGACGTAAGCCTAACTTTACAGGTCTCTTTTGCATGTACAGTTATGTGAAAACCATTTTTCTTTATGAAAGGTGGGGTTATTGTAGAGTAATCGTATCCGAGGAAAATGTGTAATGATCAGGGTAGATGATTTCGTGGTATAGGTGAGCTGTACCCTCACCTATCCAACCCAACCTTCGGGTTGAATCACTGAGTGAGTGAGTGATGTCTATTCCCTTTCTTAAGCAACTAAGTTTCAGTATTTGCCAAATTTACGAGTATAATTAATTTTTACGTGCGTGTAGCACATTTTCTACTCTACTGATGTTTAATGCCTTAAGCTCCATTTGTATCGTAAGCGTTGCGTTACATAGAAACTAGTTTAAAGACTGCGTGGTTACTCCGTGAGAATGGCGTCAGTTGTTTAATGGGGGATGGAAGTTTTTATCCGTGAAATCAAAAATATTAGTAGTTAATACGTGAAGATTATCTAATGCGGATTTAATCACGGCGGCTGACGAAGGAAATCTTACTAATTCTTCCGTATTGTGATTGTAAACCAAAAACATAACGTCGAGCTTCCAATTAAATATTCACGGGTTTTGGGATCAGCTCGTCGTTCTAACATGTATTTATTTGTTAAAAAATATTTTGCACCCGATCCATTTTAATTAGGTAAAAGACTTGTAGCTAGTGCTTTGAATAATCTTGTAGAATCATTTTTTTAAAGTGTCATTTTATTTGTGCATTTTTGCCCTTCGCTGTAAGGATTACTCTCTAAAAAGCTGCCACGTAAGCATTTTGACATTCTGCTCTTGAATTATCCCATACTCGAAGATCAAATGTTTGGTTCACTTCGCTTAATGCCAACTCCTCCACTAAGTCACATGGGGGCCGGCAGTCATTCCAATGAACTATATCGGTGGGATCTAGTGTTCAGAGTTTAGTCAATAGCATCATTTGACATTTGTTATTTGGTAGTTTGAAATTTGATTTTCTAAGGTAGAACAAGTAATGAATATTTGACTTGGAATGCCTTTTACATATTGTTAGGGTCTCACGTCCGACTCTTCCGATTTTTTCGGTCACTTATTTAAGACGAGTATATTTCAATTCCGCTTTTTTATAATTTGGCAGACGATATTCGAGCTATGGCATAGTATCTCCGTGGCCATTGGTAACGGAATTCGGTGCGAGGGATCCAATTATTTCATTGATTAAGACTCTTAAATACTTTTGGGTCGTGATTTAATTTATTATAATTATAGAATATGCGCATCATCCTTGCTGTAATTTAGTAATTTTTTTATCTCTCAGAAATTGTTCTGGCTTGCAGGTCCAATGATTGATCAAATGACATCAGAGCATTTAATCGATTTTGTCATGGAAAACGTCGGCCGATACCTATGAGTGAGCTGTGGTGGACTATTCTTCGTTAGAGCCCTCATAGCTGGAGAACCCGTCGCTGGAGAACCCATCGATGAAACACTCGTCGCAGGACAGCCCAACGATGGGATACTCATTGCTGGAGAAGTCATTGCTGGAAGGTCCAACACTGAAGCCATCGCTGGAATGCTCGAAGCTGTGTCACCAAATATGGAACAATATCGTCAGTTATCTGCGAAATCTTCAGATAACAGCCGCTTCGATGATGGAACTCGGGATAGACAGGATTTCCAACAAGTAACTAGGAGTAGCTCAGAAAGGGTATGTTTAGCGTGACTTAACCCACGCTTTTTATCATAATTTTTAGCCTTCGGTGGTCTTACGCATTCATCTTCCTTGATTTTAAAGTTAACAATTGATTTTCTACCAAGTTACCCTCGGGGCAGGTATTTTTTATGGCACATCAGCTGAGCTATCGAGTTCTCTATCGCTGAGCTATCGTATTCAATTTCTTATGACTAGGAACCCTGATATTTCGCGAATGGGTTTTTTCGAGAATGTTTTTAAGAGCAAAAAGTTTAAATGTCGATTTTTAAAGCCTTAATAAGTTAAAATTTGTCATTTTAACGCTAGCGAAATTCACCTAAATTTCGCGAATAGCGTTTTATTCGCGAAATTCGGCGGTATTTGGTGCGATTTTAGTGCGATATTTTGCACGACATTTCACATTTTTAAACCTATCGTACGATATTTAGCTTTAAGTTTTATTTTCATATGTATGCAAAGACACGTAATGAAAGACGTCCAATTTGGTGAAAAAAATGTTTGCAAACTCATGGTGTGAAATAATATGTTTAATAAATCCGTAATTATTATTTTCGTGACCCTTCCGTTATCATCAGTCTGATCATGCGCGAGACCATGATATCTTCATATGTCTCCCGAGATCGCATTATGGTGGCGGAGTCGGGGCGCATCGTTTTCGTCCCGCCGCCGAAATTACTTGCGTACTATTTACCCCGAATGATTCTTCAGAAAAGTTACGATTCAAGCAATTGCGCTTATGAAGTATGATTTCTATAAGTTTGCGGATAGCATCAATGGGACCCTTGACTACGCTGGACAAGAGTATCTTAAATGTCGTAGCGGCTGGGCGAAGAGACAAATGAAGTTGTCAATTGGACGTAATAAATTTATTCGTAATATTCAGACGCAATAAAAGCGACTCACCTAAGCTGTGACTGACGGGTCGCAATTACTTGCTACCTTGGGTAGACAAAAAGCTATTTAGGGATAAACTATCGAAATCACTGACTGATGGTGAGTATGTTGAGGACACTACTATAATATGACAACGGCTCGACGGCAATTCACGCCGCAGCAAACTTATTCGGCGCCCGTGGTGGAGGGTCGGTGGCTGGAGAGTCGACGGCATCGCGGGGCGGTAAAAGTAAGGGATAGGGACACACTAGTATTTCCGTATGATGCGGAGCATTATTTTTCCGTAAAGGAATTTTATTAAATTTACCTGAGTCAAGGGAAGCATTGTCATTTTGAATAAGCCGTGGCGGGGAGGTACCCACAAACGACAAGTCTGGGCAGACATATATTTCTGATCTCAGTATCTCTGGATAAACTAGTGTCACCAAACGTTTATAGTTCGATCGTAGCTACAGGAAATCATAAGAAGTATCTCCGTAGACCAAAATGCCGAAAATTGTCAGCATATTTGATCGTCGAAAGGAATTGGAAAGCCATAAATATACATATATATGAAACATTTTCTCATTCCCTATCCCTCCCCACTCATCTTTATCCCTCTTACTTCTACCCTTCACTTGTTTCCTCTATCTGCCTTGCCCCCTCAGTCAGTTCTCTCCTCTCCTTCGAGAAAGACGGTAGTGGCCACCGAAATATCGGAAAACTTATCTTTTTGTCTTTTATTTATGTGCTTTTATACTCTTGTCACGCCAGTGACCAGCTTTATTGTTATTTCTATCTCGCACTGCGAATATCCTGTGAACATATATATAGGTTTATATACATTTGACCAACTTTGAATACGAAGAGAAGCAGTACCAAGGCAATTAGCAGTAAGGAACACACAAGACCATCCGTAGGATAGGTGGCCATTGAGTCACTTCTGTTTTGGCTGTATTTAGCGTTTATCTCCGTATTTTTTAAACTATCAATGAATATTAGATATAATATGTTATATTTCTTTTTATGTCTCTAATACAATTCTTTGCTAGTTTAAATTGAGAAATACGTAAATATATTTTTCACTGCCGGAGCATGAAATTAGCGATTTTTGCACCGCTGCACAGTGGTCGGAAATCGAAAATATTTGGACAAAATTCAAAAATATCTTTTTTTGAGATATGAAATTGAAACTCCGCACGTAAACGCTCATATACAGGGGCTCGTACATGACCAAATTTCCAAAAAAATTCCGACTTCCTTTTTCTCCGAATATCTTCAAATTTATGTTGATGGTGTTATTGTGGGAGGAATTAATGGAATAAAAAATGGTACGGTCTATTAGCACAATGCTTTGCCTTTACTATGCTTTAGTTTCGAAGTTTTTTAAGACATTTGTGTGCTATTACGTTACAAAATGGCGGAAGCTCTTTTTGGACAAAATTTCACATAAAGTAGGGAATATCTAGCATGTTAGGGAGAGACCTGTCAAGTGACTTATATCAGAGCGTTTTTTGAAGACTTTTAAATAGGAAGCAGAAGAGAAATAAAAAATAAGCTTGCGACGCCGAAAAATACATATGATTTTCCGACCGCGCGTCCGGGGTCCGACTCCGCGCGCCGGGACAGGAAATGCCAATACTCGCTTACATTGCTCATGTGGAATGAACACTAAAGCCACAGCCTGGGATTGTTTTGTATTCTTTTTGCCTCCCTGCCCGCACGCACGCGCTAAAAGATGCACCGAGGAGGTCACATTCCATGCCCCCCCACTCCTCCCTAAAGGATCACGCGAAAAGGGACATTTATGACATTTCGGAACCTTTGACGGTGTTAAGCGGGTACATCAAGTGAAACATGTGCTTTCCCTTCAAGGAATACATTTTTGTAAAACAGTTCTCTATTGGCAGTGGTGAGGGAAGGTCGTGCAGTAGTGACTTTGCAGGATCTCAAGATTTAGATTATGCTTGAGATTGTGACGAGAATCTTACACTTTTGGAACTTTTAACTGTTCTTCGATCAGAAGTGATTTAAATTTATTCATCTAGTTACACTTGTATAAGGTATGTTGTATATTTTCCGTACTGTTCTGTTTACTGTTTCCGAAGAATTTAGTAAGAGGTAACAGAACTTTTCCACCTCCTCGATTTCTTGTTTTCCTGTTGGTTTTCATTGGATCTGGCTTTTTTCATTCTGCATACCAATACTATAGTGTTTTTTTATTGATCTTCATTGGAACCGTAATTATAATTTGTACCAATGTGAACATTTAGTTACTGCCTGGACTTATACCTTGACCTTTCCAAAAAGAATATTATTTAGAAAATTTCAAGACATGAGAAACAAAGGAGGTTAGTAGGTGAGGTGCAGACGAATTCTGCTATTGTTGACAATGAGGCCATATTCGGGTTTTCGGGAATGGTACGACCCACCTCTTAGATAAAAAAAATGTACTGTCCTTTTATGTATGTTATGTTCTCTCAATTCTCCAACTTCATGACAGTGGCGTCAATGAACTTCCTTTGGATACACATTAATGCATTTTATTCCAATTAGAGTAAATTCTATTCGTTTAACCTAGTAGAGATTTAGCCTACTTAAACTAAGTACTTATCGCTCGGTTGCGGATGTTCACACCGTCTACTATGTATTTGACTTAAAACAATATTACAATTTTTTTCTCCTTGATATTCTTCTTTTTTATTATAATACATTTAAGCTTCTTATCACGTTCCTGCGTCTTAAAAGACAACAATTTAGAAAGCGGTCCACTTCGGAATACGGTATAAATCCATAAAATATTCACCTTTTGAACCCCGTATAAACTTTAATTTAAATACTTTTAGTTTTACCGAATGCAAAACTATTTGATCTGGGAGTAGTGCGAAAAGTAAGCCCGTAGGATTTCCCTGAGTGAAATGGCCGATCTAGATTCAAGAATTAGCTGGGATGCCTCTTTTAGTCCCGTACAATATCTTCACGAAAGGACAATGAAGTTACGGCATCGCCTTTGGACGAACTAATTTAGCAACATTGCAAAGACATCAATGAATATTCCACGGATAAGTAATGCGACATTATGCTCCATTGGGATTTGAATTCTATTCCCTGGTGTTTATTAAAATATCTCAAATCTCATCTATCTTCATCGACGACGATTCCGAAAGCACTCCATCTTTTCTCTTCATGTACCAGGTTGGTTCAAATTCACAAACCCAATAGAAAAAAAAAACAAATTTCAACAACTCTGAAGCATTCATTTAAATACTCCTAATTTGAACCGAATGCAAACCTTTTAAATCCGTGAGTAGCGCTTGCAGTCAGCACGTATCTTTGTATAGAAAAATATGGCTGACCTGCTTCACCAAGATCCTACAATACCTTTAGTACCTACCTTATCCTCGCATAAGCACATTGCCGTTTACGGCATACTTATATGATTAATGTTTTAGTGGCAACGGTTTTTTCATTTCGGAGACAATGGCAAAAGCCTTAGCAACGCTCGGAAAAAACCGAAGAAACAGACATTTTCAACGTAAATTACACATTGCCCAGAAACCTCGACGACAAAGTGTAAATTAGTTATAATAATAAGAACGTTAACATATTTTTCCATTAAATTCAGGTTTATGAATGAAATCTATTAATATTTAGTTATTTTACTGAATGAAAGAAAAACTTGTGCTCTACCATATTTTGAAAAAATTAATTTAAACAAATATAAATACATAATGGGCACCAGGAATCGAACCCAGGCCCTGAGCGTTTCTTTATATAGCCTATGGCACCTTCTTGTGTATTCGCTAGAATCCTACAAAATTTCAGCTCAATCAGTTCAGTAGTATTTGAGGGGATACTTAACGAACATAGAACCGGCGTAGAAACAGAGAGACACCACTTCATTTTTATATAATAGTATGATGATAAGCAATTCGACTGAATAAGTGAAGGTGATCAAGCATTGAGAAGAGGTGGGGGACCAAAGAAACGGTATTATCGTAAAACGATGGTAACTTTCCGAAGACGGAACTATCACCACTACGACCCGAGGGTTCTCCCTCAGAGTAGAAGCTAGTGGAAATTGATCCTAAGCTGTCGTACGATATGGAAATAAGGGGATTATGCACCTTACTTCTTTTTGTTTGTTAAAAGCAAAAATGAGGATAAACAGCTTAAATTGTAATTAAGCAGTTTTTCAGGTTATTAACGTAGTTAATGAGTTGCGATATTTTATTGGTTTCATAATTATGGGTCTCTTCCCCCTGCTAGATGTTTAGACGTACTAAATGCATCACTGTTGCTAGTTCCTTTTGCAACTTTTTGCATTGTATAGTAATATAAAAATTGCTATCATATAGCCTTCATTACTTCGTAGAAGGGTATTTTTATAATCATGGTCACAGAGAAGTTTTTGCATCAAACGTTTAAAAGTTTATTTTATGAGTTCTACCTCTATTTCCATGACGTTACTACGCATATGTATTATTCATTATGATTAAAATATTCCTTAAATACAAATCTGGGATATTTGAGTAACCTTCGGATTGGATATAAAGCATGTCGGTAATTCAGGCTGATTTTGCATCTCGTTACAACCCGTTCCTTCACAAAGCATTTATTAGTAAAGACCCAGTGGAAACGGGAGAGGCGATTAAGTGTTGTGGGAGTGTCAGAGAGCCATATACCCAAGTGTCAAATATTGACACTTGGGTATATGGCGCCCTGAAAACAATTCCTCAATAACCATGTTATGGAACAAAAATAAGCATGACCCCTACGAATATACGTAACTGATATTCTTTCTACTCCAGAAGAGATATATAAAAGTTTCCTCAACAACGTGGCAATCGTGGACGAGCCACGGGAACCTAGGAACCGGGGAGTTGTCGGAGAGCGTTTGGTTCGCTCCAATGTGATTTTTTAAAATTTTTGAATTTTAATGGCGTTATTAAATTAATCACAGGTGTTGACCCGTAACAACGAAGTTTCCATCATAGCAATGTATAAGAAAAAATAAGCAATTATTAGCAATGCTATTCAAAGAATGGCATTTCGAAAAACTTAGGCACTCATAAAAATAAAATAAACGGAACTAAACATGTGAATGACACATATATAAATAAATTCAATAGTTTTGGGAAAATATCCTCTAAAACTTATTTAACATATATTATTACGAAGTATAGATATGGAATCAAAGTCAATCAATTATATCAACAAAATTGCGCGAAAAGTTTCTTTTCCAAATAAGAAAATGCATGAAATGTTTGCAGAACAAAAAAGGCCGATGATTATAAGTCTAAATGAAATCTTATTGAATTTCAAATTTATAGAACGCCGCAATTATGTTCACAAAACTTTAAATGAGCGTTTAAGTTACTCATCAGACTTTGCTAAAAAAAAAGAGAATAGTTTATCAAGCACAGTATTCTCATAGCGCAACACCTGAAAATACGATGGCATGATAAATTTTGCATCTGCGTACTCTACGATGCCATTTGTAAAGAAATGTATCACATTTCGATGTTAGATAGTTATTAATTTTTATGACGTATGTTCAACAAAGGAAAAAATACAACCAATTAATTTCTCTTTACTTTTATTAATGTGGCAGACAGAAGCTATGACAAGTTTCTATTCCACTAGCATTGGGTTTGATGCAGATATTCAATCCAGTCAAGAAATAAACAAATATCTTCATATTTACTTATTTATCGACACTTCCTCATCCTTAACATCTTTTCCCTTGGTATAATTAGCTCATGCGAGGCTTTCTTTTGCTTTCTTCCTTCCCTTATCCACGATTACCATCTAACTTAATATTTTATGGAGAAATATAAACCAAAAGTATTTTTCGCATACTTACACATGATTCACAATGAACCGAAAATGATTTACAATGATGATATTACTAAACCACGCCTACAGCCGTTGCTTTCAACGTACCGGATCAAAATAAAAAGGTTTATATATAGAAATGTAAAATATTATAACGAATTCCATGTGCAACTAGAGAATCTTAAAGACGTAACGTATTAAAGTATACAGATACGATAGCAAATTACATGAAAAGAAGTAACAACACCTTGAAGTTTGAATTCATAAATTTCACGTTAAAGCTGCATGAAGAAATAGATATTTTGAAATATTTTGATGATTGGATAGCGAGGCCACCACCAATTTCTCCCAATCATTACGGGAATATGTTGATGAATGATTATTTGACTCCATTCCCAATAGAAATGACGAAATAAATACAGGTCTTTAATAAAAAAATATAGTAATTCGCAAATAGATTTTTTCAGCAAATAGACGTTTTTCGTGGGAATGTGAAATAGATATATTTTGTCATGAGCCCAAGCGGAAATCACCATTATCTTGTATTGGAATTATTTTGAATCCTACGTGTGGTGGTAATTCTTGATTGTATTCTCGCATAGAGTCTTGCACTACATTTTCAAAAATTAACTCAACTGTAAATTATAGTTTACCGAAACTAACAAATTTACAACCTCACCACCGGTTATTTGAATTTGAACGTTCCAAAAATAATCAGTCAAAAACCTGGTAGTAATGTTAAAACTTTATTAAGGACATGAGCAATATTCAATAAAGAAATTAAAAACAGATAAATCACGCAAAGAAGATAAGATAGATGCCACAACGATGCCCCAAAATCATTACAGTTGGGTCATAGCAACCGTTGCTATAACAATGGTTCACTCTTTGGAATTTAGAGAGAGAGCAAGCTATATTAATCTCTTTAATCTTCGCCTTTATTGGGAGTAAATAGAGCGAAAACATGGGAGCGTGTTTTTGTAAGTAATAATTATCTTTCTACCTATTACCGTAATACCTTTAACTACATGACGACAGTGGATATTTTACATAATTCCGTAAAATAATACTTGCATATTACTTTGTGACTAAAGAATCAATAAATGTTGTCTAATATCAGGTATTCTTTTAAAAAGTGCTTCTCTTTTTTCTTGTTTTTTCTTTCCACACGGTGGCTTATGTGTATTTTTAATTCAACAATGGGGGTAAGACGAATCACTTTTAGGGAAATACTGATTCAAAACCTAGACACAGAGTTGAGCCTCCGCACATAATCAATTAAGGCAAAGCTCGTATCCTCGGTATATCAAGCGTATTCAGCTAACAAATATTTTTCTGCAATGAAAATATCGATTCATCTTTTACCCAATTTTGTTTTATGCTTACGTTTTCATTAGTGCAATCAGTATTTTCACAGATTAAAAAAAAATCTTCCGGATATGAAATAAGCTAAACTCATCATAGAATAGGATTTAAATCATTCCATCTGACTCTGCTTATAACACAATCATTCGTAGTGAATATATTGTAAGGAACATTTCGCGCTTTTATATGCGGCAGTATATTTTTTACAAAAATATTAAATTTTCACAGTTATCACCTCCAAGAAATTCGTCAACAAATTTAACGGAAGAAAAATTTGATTTTTTACCAGCAATTCACAAAATTCCGACTCAAAGGTTTATTCATTATCAAAAGCGTCCATAAATATTGAGGACCATCTATATAGTTATAATTATTTATCTAATTTAAAAAAATGTGATTCAGTGTCTTTCTATTCGTATTACACTCTACAATATTCCAAAAAAATTTGCTTATCGCAGGCCTATAATACTTTTAACTCTACGTTATTGAGGTTTTCATTTGAAATTTCAAGTATTCATCAACTTATATTTTATCCAATATTTACGCACTACAATAAATAAGGTAATGCTGTCTTGTGTGCTTTTAGTGTAGATAGCTTTAATAATCGGCAAAGAGTTTTGGCAATCACGCTTGGGTAAAAATTATAGAGTGGCTTTTACTTGGTAGAGAAATTGACTGTAGCGATATTATTGTAATTTGTAAAATGCTTATGGTACTAAACTATCATTTCCTATGCTATCGGAAGATTTTATGTTATTTCTAGAGAAGCACACTGATATCGTAGCTAAATATCAACATTTTATGCATGGAACTTATGCATTGCATTGTGAAGAGGCGCGAGCGTTTACATTTCCTTGCGTAAAGATACTCAACTATTCGCTGGGATGTGCTCTTGAACACAATTTGAGTGTTTTTGAAGAGTCGTAATTCGAAAAATGTATGAAAACTTTATCTGTCCATACATTGTCTAGGTTATATGAGACGACTGTCGTGTCTCTTCCTCAGGTTGCTGTCGCCGTCAGCAGGAGGAGGAGAAGATGGAGGAAAGGGTCTTTCGGGAAGGGGGGTTGGGAGGGGCTGGGATGGGAGCTGGGGCTGGGGGGGAGGGGGAAGGGATTCTTTCGGCGGGGATCGAGGATCAAAATTCTCTGTCCGGTTCTATCGGTTCAATTTTGGGGGGTGAACAAAATTTTGAACGTGGAGGTGACGATGAAGGAGACCGAAATTCTTCGTTGGGATTCGTTGGGGACATTTTGGGGGGTGATGTTGACGAAAATTTTGAACGTGAAGGTGACGATGGAGATCAAAATTCTTTGTTGGGATTCGTTGGGGACATTTTGGGGGGCAACGAAAATTTTGAAGTAGGCGCGAATCTGGGGGGGCAAGGGGAACAAAATTTACCGAATGTCGACTGGTTTGCAATGGGGGATGGGGCTTTCTTGATCGATGAAGATGCTTTCCAAATTTTTGTGGACGAAATCGAGGAGGTTTTGGACGGTGGGCTAAATTTTGGTGGTGTTGAGGGTGGGGCAGGGGGGGAGGGTGGGGCGGGTGGGGTGGGGGATATAGACATGGGGGCGGGAGGGGATGGGTAGTGTCTGTGGGGGTGTGGGGCAGGGGACGGGCGGGAGGGTGGGCCCCTGCCCCCCCCCATCGGCCCAACGCTGCTTAACTTCGGTGAACTGAAGGGAACAATCCACTCATGGGGGGCCAACCCAAACGGGTTGGTGTGGTGGCTGGAGTACTGACCTCCCATTCCGAGGACCCTGACTCGAACATCGTTATTTGCCGAAAATAAAAATCGGGAATTGAAACCTCTACCATCGGAAGACCTCGGGGAGTGCAGTACTTGGTTCGTCGCGTTGGACGCATAAATTATGTCTCCTTCCAGCAGCCTTTTCTCAAAAATGAATCTTCTGCGTTCTGACTACGGACTGCAGACTCCGACATTTTCGCCGCAAACCCCCAATCCAGTCGCTTGAAGTTCATCCAGCCTTTGTACACAGACGGGCTTAATAAGATTTTGGTTGAAGAAAGAAGAAAAATCTGCATTTTTTCTAATAAACGGAAATGTAAGGGTATGGAACGCTTCAGATACAGTAAAGAAGCTTCACATAATAAAGCATGAAGTTGTGTGATTTGTGGAATAAACAACAAAACATCGGCATTTTCGTCTTATAAGCTGAGCTGTTGGAGTGTGGAACGCTCAGATACGGCGAGGAACTTCACATCATAAGCAGGTGAATATAAGGTCGAATTCCATTATTTCTTTCCTTTTATAAACCATGCGTTACATTTAAATGGCCAAGAGCATGATTTCCGTTAATTTATTCATATATTATCTCCGTGATGACCATCAGGAGGAACAATATTTTCAGTGAATCATCATTCAGGGGTACAGCACAATAGTACAGAGAATACACATGGTATGGCCTCGAAATGTATTTAAAATTTTATCACATTGTTCTCAATACAACCGATAAATTAAATGCATTTGAAATGCTGTAGATTAGATTATTTTATCCATCAACTGTATGAATTTAATATATTTATGTGTTTGAGATTAGAGGTTTTACACATTAACTATTTTGCTTGCTGTAAATACTAGTTAGGTGAGTCTGGAATTACGAATGACGTCGTGGAATTACCTAATTTGATCGCAGTTTTAAAACGCCACATCTTGAAGTACCACATGTTTTCGTATAATTTGGATAGTAATTTACTTAAAACAACATTTTCCTACACATTGAGGCATTATTAATTACATTACAATCACTAAAAGGATCAAACACAACTTTCATAAATATATATATTATAAATATTAAAAAAATAAAATATTTGAATCATATCGTATCATCATCAATAATATTGAAAAACATCAAATAGCATTTAGGCGAATTACCTGTTTTTCTATTTCCAGATTAATAAACGCACACATCGTCAAGAAAAGTAACAAAATTTTTTGAAAACAGTAAGCAGAAAAATTGGTCACAAAAAACCCTCCTCCTCTCAGTAGAATATCGGCTGGCATGCCGTAATGCGGTAATCATCTCTAAGAAGTTTGGAGTCCTATCCTTTTTTTTTCTCAAGTCACGCAAGGAGGTCTTGGTTTTCATGGAAGTCACCATGCCAAGATTCTTTCCTTGAAACCTACTCGGAGGATAGAGAATTCTTCCTATGTTCAAGTGATACATACCATCAGTCCTTTGCAAGTAAATGAAGCTGGAATACAAGGTATTTTCGCGCCTCGGAGACATTCAATTTATTAAATCCAATTATATATTACCCTGAGGGTTGATAAAGGACGGTTCCAGAGTGCTTTTAATTTACCTCCAATTTTGACATTGCAGATCACCAGTCAAAGGAATACCAATTGATATTTTCAATAACAAATAAGGACCTGCTCATGTTACTCCCATATGCTCCCATCTCCTCACTCTTAGCTCTCATAAAACGATCCCTTCGTTTCACTCGCCTCCAATCACTTGGAAGGGATGTATCCTCTCTCAAATATTCTCCTGCTCTCCAACCAGTCATCTCCGAATCAGAGTGAACCTGATGTATTGTTGCCTTCAGCTTTCGGCCAACAAGAAAGAAAAATTCGACGGTGAGCCTTGTAGATTTTTGCAGGGTTTACTCGTAACAAACGCACGATTCTCCTCAGGATGAAAGGTATCTCTGATAGCAGTTATCTCTCAAGTCATTTTAATATAGTAGCCTAATATTCTAATGTCTAATTTCTTATTTTGTTACATATAATGATTGCATTAATGATTCTTGATAATGATTCTCATGTGACATTTAACGATTATTCCACTACAGGGTCTCTGCCGTAATCTAACAATAACCAGTGGTTGCGAATAATAAATTGGAGTTCTAAGAATTAAGTTTCCATTAAATCCACGACAAATGAATAAAAGGTACCGATAGTAAAATATAATTTTGCTATTTCTACATAGCATTCACAAAAATTATATGTCATGAATGATAAAATAATCAGCATATACTCTTAAATAGGTGAACATTGACACACCACCCCGGAATTACGATCATAAGGAATAAAACCTATCCCCAAAAAGAAAGAGGTGATAACAGCGAAAATTTTAGGACTTTAAGCCTGACTACACATGCATTGAAGGTTGGATGTCTCTTATGTGTGTAGGTTGGACAAGGATCATCTACAGAAGAATGGAACAAATGCTGATGAGTTCCTGGATGAAGATCAATTCAGATTCAGAAAAGTATGGTTCAAGAGAAGAAATATTGGCCCTTAGGCTGCTCGTAGAGAAGAGAATGGAGAAGAAAAGACCGACTTTCATTGAATTTGTGAACTTAGAGAAGGCTTTTAACAACGTGGATTGGAATTAAATGCTTGGACTTCTGAAAGGAATAGGAGTGTCCTACAATGATTGACGAATTATCCACAGTTTGTATATTGGGTCAACCGAGTAAGTAACGAGGAATCCTAAGAAGAATGGAAGAAAATAGAAGTCTGCTGAATACCGTGAGAAGAAAACGGGACAACTTATTCGGACACATTATGAGATATGATGGCCTGATGAAGACAGTTGTTGGAGGACGAGTGGACGAATGGAACGGCAAAGGAAAACCTCGTATGAGATATGTAGAGCAAGTATTGAAGGATGTGTAAGAGAAGAATTACGCAAATAACATGAGAATAGCCGTTAGAAGTAATTCATCGTGGAACTTCATAATGTCCAACGGTTTCTGACTAATGATGATGATAAAGGAATGAAAATTAACGTAGAAGAAAATATGATAAACTTGCGAACTCAGCGTCATTCGCCTCTTGTGAGCGGATCTGGACAGCGTTGTCTTCAATCAAAAGAAACTCTGTTCCTTGATGATACCTGAAAGGCTATCAACGGAGAAGAAAGTCAGGAAGGAATGATTCGGATGCCTTAATCTCCGTCAAGAAAGATTATTTGTAGTATTTGTTGTAATAAAGAGAAGAAAACCTTTCTGTAGATTGATTGTTTATCTGAACCTCTTCGGACACCATTAACTTAATTTCTCTCATGTTGACATAAGTTACAGATTTTCCGCGGTTGCAGCCAGGAGGGAAACTGGGGGTGAATCATGGTAAAAAATTTCCCAACAAAATTCTCGCTGTAATTCTGCTATACTGATGTTTAAACATCAGTCGTGAGTAAATCTGTGATAGGTTCCCATTCTGAGCCTAATATTCAGTTCCTAAATAAACTAAAAATCCTATTGCTGATAATGTGCTGTGTCGAGTATTCGAGAAATGTGGACTAATTGATACACCTTGACGAGTGAAATGGGGGCCTGCGGTTTTCAATATAGTTGTTTTACGCAATAGTTCTTATTCTTTAGCACACTTTGTGATTCTAATGGGAAGGAACTAGAGGTAATTTTGGCGTTCAATACGAATCATTCGACATAGGTTAGCTTTACAGGTAATTCGAATAAGCCTCACATCCAGCCACCTTTCCTAGAATTCCGGTTAACGATCATTATTAACAGCGTCGACAACGACATACCTAACTTTTTCGCAAATGTTGTCTTATGCATGAACAAATTCACATCCATAGACTCTTTCATTTTTTTATTCTGAACCCATTTCTTAAATATTTTTTGATGCTGAAGGTCCATGTTCATAAAACTGTAGGACGTGTGCCTTCGTGATAATCGCGATTCCTTTACCACTCCTATACTTCTCTTGATAAATTCATGTCTGAATTTCATGGTAAATACTATGAACTAGATACTGCCTCAACGGTTACCAATGTTACCACCTTGAGGCATGGGATGTTTATTTCTAGCAATCAATCATTCCAAAGGTACTGCTAAGACGCATTCTGTTCCGCCAAAGCAACAGACTTTTAATTATCAGTTGTAGATTTTGTTTTTAGTTATCCTGATAAGGTTATATCGCACCGTATAACCTAATTGTAATCCTAGCGACAACGAAATACCCTGGGCGAGTGTGAATTCTAACGCACGGCCATGATACAAATATAAGTATCATGAACGCGACCATTAAAGTTTTTGCCGACGGATACTCCTTGACCAGTTATGTGGGGGCCTGCGGTTGTCAATACAGTTGTTTTACACAAGAGCTCTTATTCTTTAGCCTACTTTGTGATTCTAATAGAAGGGACAAGATGAAATTATGGCGGTTTTTTGGGAAAGCGTTTCTCAAAAACGCAACGAAATAAAAAAAAACTTCGAAAAAGATCGACCCTATTTAAGTTTTATTTTCATAATAAATCAACTGCAGTGCAAGCGTTGGAATACGCACTAGATGACCACATTTGGATTGGATCCACCTTTCCCGTTGAAGAGTCACATTATTATTAGATGTGTGGGAGAATCGATTTCTTTCGTCGTTCTCATAATCTGACGAGCTTGGTTATGCTGGAACAAACTTCTTTCAATGTGCATCGCTCATTGCTAATACGGTCTCCATTATTTGAAAAGAGAATATTGTCCCTTTGGAATATTTTGGTACCCCCTCTTTATTCTCGCTGGGCATTTTCCCCTCTGCGGGCTATTTACCCTAGGGACTTGCCCGTAGCGCGCACAATATGTGCTCCAGCGTCGCCAACAATGCCTTCGATTCCAAAATGCAATATTTCCGACCGGCACCTTTCTCTCACCACATCCGCTACCACTCATATAAGAATGACGTCTGTAGCTACTGTTTTGTCTCGTGATGAAGGTGATACCCACACCAATTAACGTTGTTCCATATTCTAAGTTCCCATCTACTCCGGTTTCTTCTTCACTGTTGCTGTAGTCTTTTTCCGCGCATGAGTTTTGTTAGTAGATAACCGTGTAACTATAACTAGTTAGCCAGTAATGCTATAACTAGATAACCGTTAACTACAAGCATCGTAGTTGCCAGGATTAAAATCTCTATTCTCGAGTCGATTATGTTCATGGGAAAGTTCAAATGACGTTGTTTCCCATGTCATGCTTCATTGTACCGATCTGGCATGGGTAGCCATAAAATGAGAAAATTTGCATTGCTGGTAGGTAGTTAGTAGCTAAAAGTTAGCTAGGATTTTATTTCCGGGATCATCGGCAGCGAAGATCATATTTCACACTGAAAGTTTCAGTCTTAACTGCAATATTAAATATTTATTGATATAAAATTATAAGGCATTGTTAGTAAAATTAGTAGTTTTAGGGGGGAAGGGGGGGGGGGGGGGGGCGAGAACTGTGGTCCTTTGCACCAGAAAGTGGTCAAAAAATTAGGGTGGGGAACGAGAACTCAGGTCCTTCGCACCAGGGTACAGTTTAACATTCAAACGTGTGTTGCTTCCTGGTGGAGTTATATAGAACGTTTTCTATTTTCCCATGGAGGTGATGTAAACGTTATGGACATAAATTTAAATCTTTATATTTTACTCAAATAGAACTTAAATATTCTATATTTAGCCCAAGGTTCAAGGCAAGGGTACTTTTGATTATGCGATGGTTGAATAAATTAATTTACTCGATACAAAAAGTTTTGCTCACAGTTATTTAAGTAAAAACACCTATGGAGGTAACATTTAAATGGCTAATCAAATTTTTTGCTATAACTATGTAAAATTTGGTTATATTAGGACACTATTTTAGTTTATATTCCTATCTTATTATTACTTAAAATATTATTAAATAAAATCAATAATTAAATATAGTAAATAGTTTAGGACTCATATTGCCACTTCATTTCAGAATGACCGATTAATTCATTCGTGAGACACTAAAAAAGCACGAGAAAATTTTTCTTGTTAATTTTCTCAATCTTGAAATGGTCGTTGTATGTGAAGAAAACGATCAATGTGATGCTCTGAACATGGAAATATTTTTATTGTATTTTATTGCTACAAATAGAGAGAAATGAGTTACTCAATGAAATGGTAGGTGCGTGAGAAGTTGCAAAAAATAGACCTAGGTTATCTTGGCGTAGAGTGCAATATATATTTCTTCTACAAAGGCATCTGAGGCCGTGAAGTCCATGCTCATTGCCGAGTAAAACGTCTGCCGACCTTGGTGCGATTAGAATAAGGGTAGTCAAACGCAAACCCGCCCCTCACTCTCACATGCATGGATAGGAGTGGGGCTTGTGGTCGGAGGTCGAAATTTTAGACTCCTTCCTCCGACTCTTTCTTTCTCCTCATTTCCTCCTTGAATTCTCACGATACCCGTCCAACCCCTCAAGTCAACCAAGTGTTCCACCCCCTCCAGTGATGTCACGAGCGATTTCCTTCTCGCTTCTTCCCTCAGCTTAGCTGGTTCTCTGCAGTTCATGCACTGTAAAAAGTTGATCTGATTTTCAGTGCGATCTGAATTTAAGCGCTGTCTGGTTTAAGGCAGGAACACGGATGCAAGGTGCGGAAGAGGCAGGAACATGGATGGTTGGTACAGGAGCAGTTAAGCAGGAAGCAGAGGAAGCAGGATTCTGGATGGTCTGATTTTCAGTCGTTCACCTGCCTTATTTTTAGACAAGATATTACTGCTGAAATTCAACATACCCTGTCTTAAAATTGTTGCATCTGAAATTCAGATCGCTTTTGTGCCTTAAAATCAGATCTACTTTTTACAGTGTGACTCCGCGGGAGGACGGTCGACGTCTGTGGTGGTTCCTCGATGGTCTTCTGACTTCACCTTACTCGCGATTCATGACATCGTGACCACAGCAACGTACACTCACGAGTGAGGACTGTATTCAAATGGTAGTCACGTAAGCTGTTGAATTATTATCTCTTTGATTTGTCCTCGTTCTTTCGTGATTAATCCACAGAATTAATGTACCTATCAAAATCTTGACGTAAGCCTAACTTTACACGTATCTTTTGCATGTACAGACATGTGAAAACCATTTTTCTTTATGAAAGGTGGGGTTATTTGAGAGTTATCGTATCCGTCGAAAATGTGAAATGATCAGAGTAGATGATTTCGTGGTGTATGTAATGTCTAAGGTGATCTGATGTGGTATTTATGGGGAGCTTGGTGGCCTAGTGGGTAGAGCACTGAGCTACTGATCGAAGGGTTCGACGCCCCCGAACGAAAAATCCTTGGAGTGCGAGGTGGCCTCGGTAAAGGAATTGTGAATGTTTGAAATTCACACGCCTGTAGCTTAGTCCGGGGTGAGCTGTACCCTCACCTATCCAACCCAACCTTCGGGTTGAATCAATGAGTGAGTGAGTGAAGTCTATTCGCTTTCTTAACTTGGTTTCAGTACATGCCAAATTTACGAGATTGAATTAATTTTTAGGTGTAGCACATTTTATTTTCTCCTGATGTTTAATGCCTTAAGCTCCATTTGCGTCGTAAGCGGTGCGTTATATTGAAACTTGTTTAAAAACTGCGTGGTTAATCTGTGAGAATGGCGTCAGTTGTTTAATGGGGGATGGAAGTCCGTGAAATCAATGATAAGAAATAGGTCACAAATAATATTAAATCCCATTAATACGTCAAATTTATCTAATGCGGATTTAATCACAGCGGTTGTCGAAGGAAATCTGACTAATTCTCTGTATAGTGAATGTAAACCAAAAACATAACCTCGAGCTTCAAATTCAATATTCACGGTTTTTGGGGTGTAAGCTCTTCGTTCTAACCTGTATTTATTTGTTAAAAAATATGTTGTACCAGATCCAATTTATTTTAGGTAAAAGACTTGTAGCTAGACCTTTGAATGATCTTGTAGAATTATTTTTTTTAAATGCCATTTTATTTGGGAATTTTTCCCCTTCGCTGTAAAGAATTACTCTCTAAAGAGCTGCCACGTAAACATTCTGACATTCTGCTCTTGAATTATCTCATACTCGAAGTTCAAAGGTTTGGTTCACTTAGCTTAATGCTGACTCCTCCACTAAGTCACATGGGGGCCGGCCGTCATTCCAGCGGACTATTTGCAATGGGATCGAGCGTTCATAGTGCAGTCAATAGCATCATTTGACATTTGTTATTTGGTAGTTTGTAATTTGATTTTCTAAGGGAGAGCGAGTAATGAATATTTGACTTGGAATGCCTTTTACATATTGTTAGGGTCTCACTTCCGACTCTTCCGATTTTTTCGGTCACTTATTTAAGACGAGTATATTTCAATTCCGCTTTTTTATAATTTGGCAGACGTGTTTCGAGCCTATGGCATAGTATCTCCGTGGCCATTGGTACCGGAATTCGCTGCGAGGGATCCAATTATTTCATTGATTAAGACTCTTAAATACTTTTGGGTCGTGATTTAATTTATTATAATTATAGAATATGCGCTACCTCCTTGCTGTCATTTAGTAATTTTATCTCTCTGGAATTGTTTCGGCTTGCAGGTCCAATGATTGATCAAATGACATCAGAGCATTTCGTCGATTTTGTCATGGAAAACGTCGGCCGATACCTATGAGTGAGCTGTGGTGGAGTATTCTTCGTTAGAGCCCTCATCGTTGGAGAACCCGTCGCTGGAAAACCCGCAGTTGGTGAACTCGCCGCTGGAGAACACGACGCTGGAAAACCCGTTGCTGGAGAACCCATCGATGGATCACTCGTCGCCGGACAGCCCAACTATGGTATACTCGATGCTGGAGAAGTCATTGCTGGAATGTCCAACGCTGAAGCCATTGTTGGAATACTCGAGGCTGTGTCACCAAATATGGAACAATATCGTCAGTAATCTGCGAAATCTTCAGAAAACAGCCGCTTCGATGATGGAACTCGGGATAGACAGGATTTCCAACAAGTAACTAGGAGTAACTCAGAAAGGGTATGTTTTGCGAGACTCAACCCACGCTTCTTTTCATAATTTTTGGCCTTTGGTAGTTTTACGCATTCTTCTTCCTTGATTTTAAAGTTAACACCTGATTAGTTCACTTCTTTCAAGGTACCCACAGGGCAGGTATTTCTTATGGCATATAATCTGACCTATCGAGCTCTCTATCGCTGAGCTATCGTATTCAATTTCTTATGAGTAGGAACCCTGATATTTCGCGAATGGTTTTTTTTGAGAATGTTTTTAAGAGCATAAAAGTTTAAATGTCGATATTTAAAGCCTTAATAAGATAAAATTTGCCTTTTTACGCTAGGGAAATTTACCGAAATTTCGCGAATAGCTTTTTGTTTGCGAAATTCATCGGTATTTGGCTGTTAGTGCGATATTTTGTACGAAATTTCACATTTTTAAATCTATCGTACGATATTTTGCGAAAAAAACATGAAATGCTTTAAGTTCTATTTTGATATTAATGTAGAGACACGTCATAAAAGACGTCCCATTTGGTGAAAAAATGTTTGCAAACTCATGGTGTGAAATAATATGTGAAGTAAATACGTAATTATTATATACGTGACCATTCCGCTATCATCAGTCTGATCATGCGCGTGACCATGATATCTGCTAATGTCTCCCGAGATCGCATTTATGGTTGCGGGGTCAGGGCGCATCGTTTTAGTCGCGCTGCCGAAATGACTTGGGTATTATTTACCCCGAATGATTCTTCAGAAAAGGTACCATTCAAGTAATTGCGCTTATGAAAGATGACTTCACTAAGTTTGCGGATAGCATCAATGGGACCAATGACTACGCTGGACAAGAGTATCTTAAATGTCGTAGTAGTTGGGCGAAGAGACAAATAAAGTTGTCAATTGGACGAAATAATTTTATTCGTAATATTACGACGCATTAAAAGAAACTCACCTAAGCTGTGACTGACGAGCCGCAATTATGCCTTGGGTAGACAAAAAGTTATTTAAGGATAAACTATCGAATGCACTGACTGATGTTGATTATGTTGCCGACACTACTATGATATGACCTCGGCTCGACGGCAATCACGCCGTAGCAAACCCATTCGGCGCCCGTGGAGGAGGGTCGGGTGCTGGAGAGAGGGGACGGCATCGCGGGGCGGTAAAAGAAGTAAGGGATAGGGACACACTAATATTTCCTTATGATGCGGTGCATGAGTTTTCCGGAAAGGAATTTTATAAAATTCACCTGAGTCAAGGCAAGCATTGTCATTTTGAATAAGCCGTGGCGGGGAGGTACCTACAAAAGAGAGGTCTGGGCAACATATATGTATGATTCTCAGTATCTCTGGATAAACAGGTCACTAAACGTTTTTGGCTCGATTGGAACTACTGTAAATCATAAGAAGTATCTTCGTAGACCATAATGCCGAAAATTGTCAACATATTTGATCGCCGAAAGGAATTTGAAAGCGGTATATGTATATATATCTCAAACATTTTCTCAATCCCTTTTCCTCCCCAGTCTTCTTTACCACTCTTACTTCTACCCTTCACTTGATTCCCCTATCGGCCTTGCCCCCTCAGTCAGTTCTCTCCTCTCCATCGAGAAAGGCGGTAGTGGCCACCGAAATATCGGAAATCTATCTTTGTGAGTGTCTTTTATTTATGTACTTTTATACTTTAGTCACGCCTGTGACCAGCTTAATTGTTATTTCAATCTCGTGCTGCGTCATTCCTGTGAGCATATATATAGGTATATAATTATATTTTACCAACTTTGAACACGCAGAGAAGCAGTACCAAGGAAATTGGTCGTAGGCAACCCACACAACACCATCCTTGGCCATTGAGTCACCTCTGTTATGGCTGTATTTAGCGTATATCTCCGTATTTTGTGAACTATCAATGAAGATTAGATATAATAAGTTATGTATCAATTTGTCTCTAATACAATTCTTTGTTTAGATTGAGAAATACGTAAATATTTTTTTCACTGCCGGAACATGAAATTTGCGATGTTTGCACCGCTGCACAGTAGTCGGAAATCGAAAATAATTGGACAAAATTCAAAGATAGCTTTTTTTGAGATATGATCTAGGAACTTCTCACATATACTCAGAAAGGATTGCTAATTAAGGTATTGTACCTCATTTTTCATGATTCTGAACCGTTAGCTAGATACAGGGGTTCAAACAAAACCAAATTTCTAAAAAACCTCCGACTTTCTTTTTCTCCGAATATCTTCAAAATTTAGTTGATGGTGTTGTTGTGGGAGAATTTTATCGAATTTAAATGGTATGGTCTATTTACGCATTGCTTTGCCTTTACTATACTTTAGTTTAGAAGATTTTTAAAGACTTTTTATTCTTTTTTATGACGTTACTTATTCGTTTTCTATTACGTTAGAAAATGGCGGATGAAATTTTTGGACAAAATTTCCAAAAAATAGAGTATATCTAGCATGTTAGGTAGAGATCTGTCTAGTGACTTATATCAGAGCGTTTGTTGAAGAGTATTAAATTGGAAACTAAATAGAAATAAAATATAAGTTAGCGACGCCGAAAAATACATATGATATTCCGACCGCGCGTCCGGGATCCTAGTCCGCGCGCTGGGGCTGGAAATGCCGAGACTCGCTTACATTGCTCATGTCGAATGAACCCTAAAGCTTCGGATTCGCCGGGATTCCGATTAACACATTGTCACTAACATCCACAGACCCTATATGGACGAAAATGGTGAGAATATTGTATCGAGTAAGCGGATAATTGTACGTGTAGTAGCGTTCAAGTTATTTTAGCAGCGAACGTTCGGGAAACATACATGTTATTTACAGCCTTTAACCAAAGAAAAGTGTCTAGTGTTCTTGTGGACCATACATCCTTCTAGAAAGACACATCCTGGGATTGTTTTGTATTCCTTTTGCCTCCCTGCCCGCAAGCACGCGCTAAAGGATGCACCGAAGAGGTCACATTCCATGTCCCTGTCCCCCATCCACCCCAATAGGGGTCCTGCGAAAAGGGACATTTATGACATTTCGGAATCTTTGACGGTCTTAAGCGGGTACATCAAGTGAAAGATGTGCTTTCCTTCAAGGAACATATTTTTGTAAATCAGTACTCTATTGGCAGTGGTGAAAGAAGGTCGTGCAGTAGCGACTTTGCAGGATCTCAAGATTTAGATTATGCTTGGGATTGTGACGAGTCTCTTACACTTTTGGTAGCTTTTACTGTTCTTCGATCAGAAGTGATTCATATTTATTCATCTGGATACTCTTTTGTAAGGTATGTTGTACATCGTTTTTGTTTCCGCAGAATTTTGTAAGAGGTAACAGAACTCTTCCACCTTCTCGATTTCTTGTTTTCTTGTTGGTTTTCTTTGGTTCTGGCTTTTCTACTTTTACTACCTTAGTGTTTTTTTATTGATCTTCATTGGAACCAATATTATAATTTGAACCAATTTAACATTTAATTACTCCCTGGACTTATACCTGGACTTTTCCAAAAAGAATATTATTTTGAAACTTTCAAGACATGAGAAACAAAGGAGGTTAGTAGGTGAGGTGCAGACGAATTCTGCTATTGTTGACAATGAGGCCGGATTCGGGTTTTCGGGAATGGTACGACCCACCTCTTAGGTAAAATGAATGTTCTGTCCTTTTGTGTACGTTATGTTCGTCTCAATTCTCCAACTTCATGACAGTGGAGTCAATGAACTTCCTTTGGATACACATTAATGCATTTTATTCCAATTAGAGTAAATTCTATTCGTTTAACCTAGTAAAGATTTAGCCTACTGAAACTAAGTACTTATCGCTCGGTTGCGGATGTTCACACCGTCTACTTTGTATTTGACTTAAAACTGTATTACATTTTTTTCATCTTGCTACTCGTCTTTTTGATTATACTTCATTTAAGTTTATTATCTTAAGTTCCTGCGTCTTAAAAGACAACAATTTTGAAAGCGGTCCACTTCGGAATACGGTATAAATCCATACATATTCACCTTTTGAGCCCCGTATAAACTTTAATTTAATTACTTTTAGTTTAACCGAATGCAAAACTATTTGATCTGGGAGTAGTGCGAAAAGTAACCCCTTGGGATTTCCATGAATAAAATTGCCGATCTAGATTCAAGAAGTAGCTTGGATACCTCTTTTAGTCTCTAATAATATCTTCACGAAAAGAACAATGAAGTTTACAGCATCGCTTTTGGACGATCATATTTAGCATCATTGCAATGACATCAATGAATATTCCACGGATAAGTAATGCGACATTATGCTCCATTGGGATTTGAATTCTATTCCCTGGTTTTTATTAAAGTATCTCAAATCTCATCTATCTTCATCTACGACGATTCCGAAAGCACTCCATCTCTTCTCTTCATGTACCAGGTTGGTTCAAATTCACAAACCCAAAAGAAAAAAAAAAACAAATTTCAACAACTCTGAAGCATTCATTTAAATACTCCTAATTTGAACCGAATGCAAACCTTTTAAATCCGTGAGTAGCACTTGCAGTCAGCACGTATCTTTGTATAGAGAAATATGGCTGACCTGCTTCACCAAGATCCTACAATACCTTTAGTACCTACCTATATCCTCACATAAGCACAATGCCGTTTACGGCATACTTATATGAGGGATGTTTAATTGGCAACGGTTTTTTCATTTCGGAGACAATGGCAAAGGCCTTAGGAACGCTCGGAAAAACGAAAAAACAGTCAATTTCAACGTAAATTACACGTTGCCCAGAAACCTCGACGACAAAGTGTAAATTTGTTATAATAATAAGAAAGTTAACATATTTTTCCATTAAATTCAGGTATATGAAAGAAATCTATTAATATTTAGTTACTTTACTGAATGAAAAAAAACATGTGCCTTATCATTATTTGAAAAAAACAATTTAAACAAATATAAATACACAATGGGCACCAGGAATCGAACCCAGGCCCTGAGCGTTTCTTTATATAGCCTATATCACCTTCTTGTGTATTCGCTAGAATCCTACAAAATTTCAGCTCAATCAGTTCAGTAGTTTTTGAGGGGACACTTAACGAACATAGAACCGGCGTAGAAACAGACGGAAACCACTTTATTTTTATATAATAGTATGATGATAAGCAATTCGACTGTTCAAGTGAAGGTGATCAAGCATTGAGAAGAGACGGGGGACCAAGAAAACGGTAATATCGTGAAACGATGATAACTTTCCGAAGACGGAACCGAAACCACTACCACCCGAAGGTTCTCCCTCAGAGTAGAAGCTTGTGGAAATTGATCCAAAGCTGTCATTCGTTATGAAAATAAGGGGATTATGCACCTTTCTTCTTTTTGCTTGTTAAAAGAAAAAATGACTCTGTTTTAGTTTTGAAGATTTTTTAAGAAATTTGTGGTCTATTAAGTTACAAAATGGCGGAAGCTGTTTTTTAACCAAAATTTCACATAAAGTAGAGAATATCTAGCATAATTGGGAGAAACCTGTCATGCGACTTATATCAGAGCGTTTGTAGAACAGTTTTAAATAGGAAACAGAAGAGAAATAAAAAATAAATTTGCGACGCCAAAAAATACATATGATTTTCCGACCTCGCGTCCGGGGTCCCACTCCGCGCGCCGGGGCTCATATGGAATAAACTCTAAAGCTTCGGATTCGCCACTTTTCTTCTGTACACACAGTCACTAACCTCCACAGACTCTCTTTGGACGAAAATGGTGAGAATACTGTATCGAGCGAGCGGGTAATTGTACGTTTAGTAGTGTTCAAGTTATTTTAGTTGCGAACGTTCGGGAAACATACATCTTATTTACAGCCTTTAACCAAAAAAAGTGTCTAATGTTCTTGAGGAACATGTAACCTTCTAGAAAGACACCGCCAAAGAAGCCGGGTAGGTGTCGGAGAGCGTTTGGTTCGCTCCAAAGTGATTTTTTTTTATTTTTGAATTTTAATTGCGTTATTAAATTAGTCACAGGTGTTGACCCGTAACAACGAAGTTTCCATCATAGCAATGTATAAGAAAAAATAAGCAATTATTAGCAATGCTTTTCAAAGAATGGCATTTCGAAAAACTTAGGCACTCACCAAAATAAAATAAACGGAACTAAACATGTGAATGACGCATATATTAATAAATTCAATAGTTTTGGGAAAATATCCTCTAAAACGTATTTAACATATATTATTACGAAGAATAGATATGGAATCAAAGTCAATCAATTATTTCAACAAAATTGCGCGAAAAGTTTCTCTTCGAAATAAGGAAATGCATGAAATGTGTACAGAACAAAAAAAAGGCCTGTCATTAAAATGCTAATTGAAATCTCATTGAAATTCAAATTTATAGAACTCCGCAATTATGCTCACAAAATTTTAAATGAGCGTTTAAGTTACTCATCAGACTTCACTAAAAAAAAGAATAGTTTATCGAGGATAGTAATCTCATAGCGCAACACCTGAAAATACGATGGCATGATAAATTTTGCATCTGCGTACTCTACGATTCCATTTGTCGAAAAATGTATCATGCACATTTCAATGTTAGATAGTTTTTAATTTTTATGACGTATGTTAAACAAACGCAAAAAGAAAACCGATTGAATTCTCTGTACTTTTATTAATGTGGCAAACAGAAGCAATGACAAGTTTCTATTCCACTAGCATTGGGTTTGATGCAGATATTCAATCCAGTCAACAAATAAACAAATATCTTCATATTTATTTATTTATCGACTCTTCCTCATCCTTAACATCGTTTCCCTAGGTATAATTAGCTCATGCGAGGCTTACAATAAACCAAAAATGATTTACAATGATGCTATTACTAAACCACGCCTACAGCCGTTGCTTTCAACGTACCGGATCAAAATAAAAAGGTTGATATATAGAAATGTAAAATATTATACCGAATTCCACGTGCAACTAGAGAATCTTAAAGACGTAACGTATAAAAGTATACAGTAATGATAGCGAATTTCATGAAAAGAAGTAACAAAACCTTAAAGTTTGAATTCATAAATTTCACGTTAAAGCTGCATGAAAAAATAGATATTTTGAAATATTTTGATGATTGGATAGTGAGGCCACCACCAATTTCTTCCAATCATTACGGGAATATGTTGATGAATGATTATTTGACTCCATTCCCAATAGAAATGACGAAATAAATACAGGTCTTTAATAAAAAAATATAGTAATTCGCAAATGCATTTTTTCAGCAAATAGACGTTTTTCGTGGGAATGAGAAATAGATATATTTTGTCATGAGCCCAAGCGGAAATCACCATTATCTTGTATTGGAATTATTTTGAATCCTACGTGTGGTGGTAACTCTTGATTGTATTCTCGCATAGATCCTTGCACTATATTTTCAAAAATTAACTCAACATTAAATTCTAGTTTACCGAAACTAACAAATTTACAACCTCACCACCGGTTATTTGAATTTAAACGTTCCAAAAATAATCAGTCAAAAACCTGGTAGTAATGTTAAAACTTTATTAAGGACATGAGCAATATTCAATAAAGAAATTAAAAACAGATAAATCACGCAAAGAAGATAAGATAGATGCCACAACGATGCCCCAAAATCATTACAGTTGGGTCATAGCAACCGTTGCTATAACAATGGTTCACTCTTTGGAATTTAGAGAGAGAGCAAGCTATATTAATCTCTTTAATCTTCGCCTTTATTGGGAGTAAAAAGAGCGAAAACATGGGAGCGTGTTTTTGTAAGTAATAATTATCTTTCTGCCTATTACCGTAATACCTTTAACTACATGACGACAGTGGATATTTTACATAATTCCGTAAAATAATACTTGCATATTACTTGGTGACTAAAGAATCAATAAATGCTGTCTAATATCAGGTATTCTTTTAAAAAGTGCTTCTCTTTTTTCTTGTTTTTTCTTTCCACACGGTGGCTTATGTGTATTTTTAATTCAACAATGGGGGTAAGACGAATCACTTTTAGGGAAATACTGATTCAAAACCTAGACACAGAGTTGACCCTCCGCACATAATCAATTAAGGCAAAGCTCGTATCCTCGGTATATGAAGCGTATTCAGCTAACAAATATTTTTCTGCAATGAAAATATCGATTCATCTTTTACCCAATTTTGTTTTATGCTTACGTTTTCATTAGTGCAATCAGTATTTTCACAGATTAAAAAAAAATCTTCCGGATATGAAATAAGCTAAACTCATCATAGAATAGGATTTAAATAATTCCATCTGACTCTGCTTATAACACAATCATTCGTAGTGAATATATTGTAAGGAACATTTCGCGCTTTTATATGCGGCAGTATATTTTTTACAAAAATATTAAATTTTCACAGTTATCACCTCCAAGAAATTCGTCAACAAATTTAACGGAAGAAAAATTTGATTTTTTACCAGCAATTCACAAAATTCTGACTCAGAGGTTTATTCATTATCAAAAGCGTCCATAAATATTGAGGACCATCTATATAGTTATAATTATTTATCTTATTTAAAAAAATGTGATTCAGTGCCTTTTTATTCGTATTACACTCTACAATATTCCAAAAAAATTTGCTTATCGCAGGGCTATAATACTTTTAACTCTACGTTATTGAGCTTTTCATTTAAAATTTCAAGTATTCATAAACTTATATTTTATCCAATATTTACGCACTACAATAAATAAGGTAATTCTGTCTTGTGTGCTTTTAGTGTAGATAGCTTTAATAATCGGCAAAGAGTTTTGGCAATCACGCTTGGGTAAAAATTATAGAGTGGCTTTTACTTGGTAGAGAAATTGACTTTAGCGATATTATTGTAATTTGTAAAATGCTTAGGGTACTAAACTATCATTTCCTATGCTATCGGAAGATTTTATGTTATTTCTAGAGAAGCAAACTGATATCGTAGCTAAATATCAACATTTTATGCATGGAACTTATGCATTGCATTGTGAAGAGGCGCGAGCGTTTACATTTCCTTGCATAAAGATACTCAACTATTCGCTGGGATGTGCTCTTGAACACAATTTGAGTGTTTTTGAAGAGTCGTAAATCGAAAAATGTATGAAAACTTTATCTGTCCATACACTGTCTAGGTTATATGAGACGACTGTCGTGTCTCTTCCTCAGGTTGCTGTCGCTGTCAGCAGGAGGAGGAGAAGATGGAGGAAAGGGTCGTTCGGGAAGGGGGGTTGGGAGGGGCAGGGATGGGAGCTGGGTTTGGGGGGGAGGGGGAAGGGATTCTTTCGGCGGGGATCGAGGATCAAAATTCTCTGTCCGGTTCTATCGGTTCAATTTAGGGGGGTGAACAAAATTTTGAACGTGGAGGTGACGATGAAGGAGACCGAAATTCTTCGTTGGGATTCGTTGGGGACATTTTGGGGGGTGATGTTGACGAAAATTTTGAACGTGAAGGTGACGATGGAGATCAAAATTCTTTGTTGGGATTCGTTGGGGAAATTTTGGGGGGTGATGTTGAAGAAAATTTTGAACGTGAAGGTGACGATGAAGGTGATCAAAATTCTTTGTTGGGATTCGTTGGGGACATTTTGGGGGGCAACGAAAATTTTGAAGTAGGCGCGAATCTGGGGGGGCAAGGGGAACAAAATTTACCGAATGTCGACTGGTTTGCAATGGGGGATGGGGCTTTCTTGATCGATGAAGATGCTTTCCAAATTTTTGTGGACGAAATCGAGGAGGTTTTGGACGGTGGGCTAAATTTTGGTGGTGTTGAGGGTGGGGCAGGGGGGGAGGGTGGGGCGGGTGGGGTGGGGGATATAGACATGGGGGCGGGAGGGGATGGGTAGTGTCTGTGGGGGTGTGGGGCAGGGGACGGGCGGGAGGGTGGGCCCCTGCCCCCCCCCCATCGGCCCAACGCTGCTTAACTTCGGTGAACTGAAGGGAACAATCCACTCATGGGGGGCCAACCCAAACGGGTTGGTGTGGTGGCTGGAGTACTGACCTCCCATTCCGAGGACCCTGACTCGAACATCGTCATTTGCAGAAAATAAAAATCGGGAATTGAAACCTCTACCATCGGAAGACCTCGGGGAGTGCTATACTTGGTTCGTCGCGTTGGACGCATAAATTATGTCTCCTTCCAGCAGCCTTTTCTCAAAAATGAATCTTCTGAATTCTGACTACGGACTGCAGACTCCGACATTTTCGCCGCAAACCCCCAATCCAGTCGCTTGAATTTCATCCAGCCTTTGTACACAGACGGGCTTAATTAGATTTTGGTTGAAGAAAGAAGAAAAATCTGCATTTTTTCTAATAAACGGAAATGTAAGGGTATGGAACGCTTCAGATACAGTAAAGAAGCTTCACATAATAAAGCATGAAGTTGTGTGATTTGTGGAATAAACAACAAAACATCGGCATTTTCGTGTAATAAGCTGAGCTGTTGGAGTGTGGAACGCTCAGATACAGCGAGGAACTTCACATCATAAGCAGGTGAATATAAGGTCGAATTCCATTATTTCTTTCCTTTTATAAACCATGCGTTACATTTAAATGGCCAACAGCATGATTTCCGTTAATTTATTCATATATTATCTCCGTGATGACCATCAGGAGGAACAATATTTTCAGTAAATCATCATTCAGGGGTACAGCACAGTAGTACAGAGAATACACATGGTATGGCCTAGAAATGTATTTAAAATTTTACCACATTGTTCTCAATACAACCGATAAATTAAATGCATTTGAAATGCTGTAGATTAGATTATTTTATCCATCAACTGTATGAATTTAATATATTTATGTGTTTGAGATTAGAGTTTTAGACATTAACTAATACGCTTGCTGTAAATACTAGTTAGGTGAGTCTGGAATTACGAATGACGTCGTGGAATTACCTAATTTGATCGCAGTTTTAAAACGCCACATCTTGAAGTACCACATGCTTTTGGTATAATTTGGATAGTAATATACTTAAAACAACATTTTCCTACACATTGAGGCATTATTAATTACATTACAATCACTAAAAGGATCAAACACAACTTTCATAAATATATATATTATAAATATTAAAAAAATAAAATATTTGAATCATATCGTATCATCATCAATAATATTGAAAAACATCAAATAATATTTAGGCGAATTACCTGTTTTTCTATTTCCAGATTATTAAACGCACACATCGTCAAGAAAAGTAACAAAATTTTTTTGAAAACAGTAAGCAGAAAAATTGGTCACAAAAAACCCTCCTCCTCTCAGTGGAATATCTGTTGGCATGCCGTAATGCGGTAATCATCTCTAAGAAGTTTGGTACTCCTATCCCTTTTTCTTCTCAAGTCACGCAAGAAGGCCTTGGTTTTCATGGAAGTCACCATGCCAAGATTCTTTCCTTGAAACTTATTTGGAGGATAGTGAATTCTTTCTATGTGCAAGTGATACGTACCATCAGTCCTTTGCAAGTAAATGAAGCTGGAATACAAGGTATTTTCGCGCCTCGGAGACATTCAATTTATTAATTCAATTATATATTACCCTGAGGGTCGATAAAGGACGGTTCCAGAGTGCTTTTAATTTACCTCCAATTTTGACATTGCAGATCACCAGTCGAAACGAATACCAATTGATATTTTCAATAACAAAAAAGGACCTGCTCATGTTACTCCCATATGCTCCCATCTCCTCACTCTTAGCTCTCATAAAACGATCCCTTCGTTTCACTCGCCTCCAATCACTTGGAAGGGATGTATCCTCTCTCAAATATTCTCCTGCTCTCCAACCAGTCATCTCCGAATCAGAGTGAACCTGATGTATTGTTGCCTTCAGCTTTCGGCCAACAAGAAAGAAAAATTCGACGGTGAGCCTTGTAGATTTTTGCAGGGTTTACTCGTAACAAACGCACGATTCTCCTCAGGATGAAAGGTATCTCTGATAGCAGTTATCTCTCAAGTCATTTTAATATAGTAGCCTAATATTCTAATGTCTAATTTCTTATTTTGTTACATATAATGATTGCATTAATGATTCTTGATAATGATTCTCATGTGACATTTAACGATTATTCCACTACAGGGTCTCTGCCGTAATCTAACAATAACCAGTGGTTGCGAATAATAAATTGGAGTTCTAAGAATTAAGTTTCCATTAAATCCACGACAAATGAATAAAAGGTACCGATAGTAAAATATAATTTTGCTATTTCTACATAGCATTCACAAAAATTATATGTCATGAATGATAAAATAATCAGCATATACTCTTAAATAGGTGAACATTGACACACCACCCCGGAATTACGATCATAAGGAATAAAACCTATCCCCAAAAAGAAAGAGGTGATAACAGCGAAAATTTTAGGACTTTAAGCCTGACTACACATGCATTGAAGGTTGGATGTCTCTTATGTGTGTAGGTTGGACAAGGATCATCTACAGAAGAATGGAACAAATGCTGATGAGTTCCTGGATGAAGATCAATTCAGATTCAGAAAAGTATGGTTCAAGAGAAGAAATATTGGCCCTTAGGCTGCTCGTAGAGAAGAGAATGGAGAAGAAAAGACCGACTTTCATTGCATTTGTGAACTTAGAGAAGGCTTTTAACAACGTGGATTGGAATTAAATGCTTGGACTTCTGAAAGGAATAGGAGTGTCCTGCAATGATTGACGAATTATCCACAGTTTGTATAAAAACCAAGTAGCTGTGATTGAATCTGTACCCAGCTGTGAAGAAGCCAAAATTAGGAAAGGAGTGAGACAAGAGTTGCCCTATTTCTCGGAATTTTTAAGGATTACCTCGAAAGAGCCATCATTGAAATCGGAGGTCTTCTGGAGTGAACATCCACGGATAAAAAATAGCACGCTTGGATTCGCCGTACACAAAGCACTAATAGCAGATGTACAGAACGATTTGATTTATATATGTATAACCATAGTAATAACAAGGCTAGATATCAGCTAAAGAATGGTAACAAAATGAATAACATACGCAGGTAAGAAGATGGATCGAAGTCGCCAAAACTATCATTAAACTAGGATAACAATAATTGGAAGAGGTGAAAGAGCTCTGTTACCTGCAAAGCCGATTAACAACGATGGATGAGAAAAGAAAGAAACAGACAGTAGGATATCCCGGTCAACTAGAACATTCTATCTAAAGGAACAATCTAATATCAGCTGGAAAAACAAGGGTAAAAGTAAGAAATCCATTCATAGGAACGTGCATCTGGAGTTTTTTCTTTTTGGAAGTGAGGCATGTTCGAAAGCCAAGCATTCGAAATATGGTGCTACAGAAGAATGATGATGATAAATTGGGTCAACCGAGTAAGTAACGAGGAATCCTAAGAAGAATGGAAGAAAAGAGAAGTCTGCTGAATACCGTGAGAAGAAAACGGGACAACTTATTCGGACACATTATGAGATATGATGGCCTGATGAAGACAGTTGTTGGAGGACGAGTGGACGAATGGAACGGCAAAGGAAAACTTCGTATGAGATATGTAGAGCAAGTATTGAAGGATGTGTAAGAGAAGAACTACGCAAATAACATGAGAATAGCCGTTAGAAGTAATTCATCGTGGAACTTCGTAAAATCCAACGGTTTCTGACTAATGATGATGATAAAGGAATGAAAATTAACGTAGAAGAAAATATGATAAACTTGCGAACTCAGCGTCATTCGCCTTTTGGCTGCGGATCTGGCCAGCGTTGTCTTCAATCAAAAGAAACATTGTTCCTTGATGATACCTGAAAGGCTATCAACGGAGAAGAAAGTCAGGAAGGAATGATTCGGATGCCTTAATCTCCGTCAAGAAATTTATTTGTAGTATTTGTTGTAATAAAGAGAAGAAAACCTTTCTGTAGATTGATTGTTTATCTGAACCTCTTCGGACACCATTAACTTAATTTCTCTCATGTTGACATAAGTTACAGATTTTCCGCGGTTGCAGCCAGGAGGGAAACTGGGGGTGAATCATGGTAAAAAATTTACCAACAAAATTCTCGCTGTAATTCTGCTATACTGATGTTTAAACATCAGTCGTGAGTAAATCTGTGATAGGTTCCCATTCTGAGCCTAATATTCAGTTCCTAAATAAACTAAAAATCCTATTGCTGATAATGTGCTGTGTCGAGTATTCGAGAAATGTGGACTAATTGATACACCTTGACGAGTGAAATGGGGGCCTGCGGTTTTCAATATAGTTGTTTTACGCAATAGTTCTTATTCTTTAGCACACTTTGTGATTCTAATGGGAAGGAACTAGAGGTAATTTTGGCGTTCAATACGAATCATTCGACATAGATTAGCTTTACAGGTAATTCGAATAAGCCTCACATCCAGCCACCTTTCCTCGAATTCCGGTTAAGGATCATTATTAACAGCGTCGACAACGACATACGCAACTTTTTCGCAAATGTTGTCTTATGCATGAACAAATTCACATCCATAGACTCTTTCATGTTTTTATTCTGAACCCATTTCTTAAATATTTATTGATGCTGAAGGTCCATGTTCATAAAACTGTAGGACGTGTGCCTTCGTGATAATCGCGATTCCTTTACCACTCCTATACTTCTCTTAATAAATTCATGTCTGAATTTCATGGTAAATACTATGAACTAGATACTGCCTCAACGGTTACCAATGTTACCACCTTGAGGCATGGGATGTTTATTTATAGCAATTAATCATTCCAAAGGTACTGCTAAGACGCATTCTGTTCCGCCAAAGAAACGGACTTTTAATTATCAGTTGTAGATTTTGTTTTTAGTTATCCTGATAAGGTTATATCGCAACTTATAACCTAATTGTAATCCTAGAGACAACGAAATACCCTGGGCGAGTTGGAATTCTAACGCACGGCCATGATACAAATATAAGTATCATGAACGCGGCCATTAAAGTTTTTGCCGACGGATACTCATTGACCAGTTATGTGGGGGCCTGCGGTTTTCAATACAGTTGTTTTACACAAGTTCTCTTATTCTTTAGCCTACTTTATGATTCTAATCGGAAGGGACAAGATGAAATTATGGCGGTTTTTTGGGAAAGCGTTTCTCAAAAACGCAACGAAATTAAAAAAAAAACTTCGAAAAAGATCGACCCTATTTAAGTTTTATTTTCATAATAAATCAACTGCAGTGCAAGCGTCGGAATACGTACTAGATGACCTCATTTGGATTGGATCCGCCTTTCCCGTTGAAGAGTCACATTATTGTAAGATGTGGGGGAGAATCGATTTCTTTCGTCGTTCTCATAATCTGATGAGCTTGGTAATGCTGGAACAAACTTCTTTCAATGTGCATCGCTCATTGCTAATACGGTCTCCATTATTTGAAAAGAGAATATTGTCCCTTTGGAATATTTTGGTACCCCCTCTTTATTCTCGCTGGGAATTTTCCCCTCTGCGGGCTATTTACCCTCCGGACTTGCCCGTAGCGCGCACAATATGTGCTCCAGCGTCGCCAACAATGCCTTCGATTCCAAAATGCAATATTTCCGACCGGCACCTTTCTCTCACCACATCCTCTACCACTCATATAAGAATGACGTCTGTAGCTACTGTTTTGTCTCGTGATGAAGGTGATACCCCCACCAATTAACGTTGTTCCATATTCTAAGTTCCCATCTACTCCGGTTTCTTCTTCACTGTTGCTGTAGTCTTTTTCCGCGCATGAGTTTTGTTAGTAGATAACCGTGTAACTATAACTAGTTAGCCAGTTATGCTATAACTAGATAACCGTTAACTACAAGCATCGTAGTTGCCAGGATTAAAATCTCTATTCTGGAGTCGATTTGGTTCATGGGAAAGTTCAAATGACGTTGCTTCCCATGTCATGCTTCATTGACCCTATCTGGCATTGGTAGCCATAAAATGAGAAAAATTGCATTGCTGGTAGGTAGTTAGTAGCTAATAGTTAGCTAGGATTTTATTTCCGGGATCATCGGCAGCGAAGATCATATTTCACACTGAAATTTTCAGTCTTAACTGCAATATTAAATATTTATTGATATAAAATTATAAGGCATTGTTAGTAAAATTAGTAGTTTTAGGGGGGGAGGGGGGGCGAGAACTGAGGTCCTTTGCACAAGAAAGTGGTCAAAAAATTAGGATGGGGACCGAGAACTCAGGTCCTTTGCACCAGGGTGGTTAAGTGGGCAAGGACAGAATTCTCAGGGAAAGGAGGAAGGGTGGATAAAACCCCAGTGGCCTAATTCGCCTGCTCTTAACAAAAGTCGACAAGGGGATTGGGGCCTGACGTCCCATCGGACGGACAGAGAACTGGACTCGAAGCGCCCTCCACGAGGCACTCAAGTAAGGAGCGGTATGCCAGTGAAAAATCCGTCACTGCCAAGGTTCGAACCCGGTCCCTCGGGATGGGATGCTAGGACTCTGGCCACAACACCACCCGATCCCCATTTTCATTGCTTCCGCCAGTGTGGTTCAAGGGGTTGTACGCAAACCTTCCCTACCATGGCTACTCCTTAATGACGAGGAACATCCTCGACTGAATATTAGGTATTAGGGTCATTCTGAAATTAAGTGGAAATTTACGAACGGAAAATTTATTTTTTCAAATAATAAATTTTATGTATTTTTATATATAATGGTGTTGTACTTAATGTACTTATGTGATCTAACATTTAAACAAAGGTCAATAACACGTTTATGACTAAATAAACTGAAATTTACACGATCTCAAAACACTGAGCTGACATTAATTGCCCCGGAGGTGACAATCATATTTGAAATAAGCTTCTAGTTGAAATTAGTATGGAGGATACCGAAAACACTTACTAAAAATTATAAGACGAAAAAATAATACTTAAACAATAAACTTATTGAAAGGAAAGTATCTAAGGGAAGGCTGCAATTGAGGTATTGAAATGAAGCCTGAAATAAGCTCTAATAGTATATTTCAGGTTGAAATGAGAAAAAGTTCTTGTTATATAGTATAAAATTAACCCTTTATTGATAAATAATCAACTATGCGTCACAATTAACCAATGAAATAATCATGAAAATACAGGAGGTGACAGGCAATAAAAGAACTCGATGTTTTTGCACCTAAAAGCAGAAATTAAATGTACTTACTGTTCAGAAAAACACATCCTGCTAGCTAAAAGATTGCTAAGGCTTTCTTACAGTTTAACATTCAAACGTGTGTTGCTTCCTGGTGGAGTTATATAGAACGTTTTCTATTTTCCCATGGAGGTGATGTAAACGTTATGGACATAAATTTAAATCTTTATATTTTACTCAAATAGAACTCAAATATTCTATATTTAGCCCAAGGTTCAAGGCAAGGGTACTTTTGATTATGCGATGGTTGAATAAATTAATTTACTCGATACAAAAAGTTTTGCTCACAGTTCTTTAACCCTTTCGCGCCGGAGTCCTACGCAGGAAAATGCTTTCCTTCTCACGGGTTCCTCTAGAATATTTTTCCACTCCGTGTACGGAGCTCTCTTGAAGCAAGGCATCGGGCAGGTATTTCTTTCCCCCGCTTTGGGACCGGACCCAGCGGGGTTCCCGACCCTTTCCTCGGACACTGACCAGAGATTATCTTCGCCCTTTTCCAAATGAGAACCCACCTCGGACTGTGTCCGCGGTCAACTATTTTTGATACAGTGATTTTTGTTAAATAAATAATAGTAAGACTTTAAGTGGGGGTTAATACACAAATAAATTCCTGTTGTTATAAATACCATTTAGAGATTTTAAACGAAATTCTAATGTTAATATTAAGATATTTAGCACAATAGACATAAAATCAATGGTTACAATAATAATTATTTCTGTTGTTTCGCAATAGAAGACGTCCGCGCATAATCCAACCATACCCGTGTTTTATATAAAAGCACATGCACTTTTTTTGGTGCTATACCTTCATCAGGAAACATTTTTATGTAAATATATTCGCAATGGTAGCGCGAGATAGATTTTTCTGCCTAGAAATTATATATTGTACCTCCAAATATTCCATCACGCGCGCATGCGGTTTTCTTCTAGTTTTAATATAAATGATTACAACATAATGATCACTCTTAGCCGCATTACACAGAACAAATTTGAATGCTTTTCAGCTTGAAAGATACTTTTTATAGCTGAATGGCAGTTACACCAAAAAGATTCAGTTACAAGAAAGTAAAGTTTATTGACTGCTAATGAATTAACGTAAAACACACCCTTCAGCGGGATTTTCAACCTATAATGTAGATGTATTAGATTTCGCGGTATGTTGCGTAGTATTACCATTACAGTTGTTTTCCAATATATGTTCATAAACAAGTAAAACGGAGAGAAAAATATCGGTACTACCTTATCGTAAAATCATAAAAAAACATACGTCTTAGTTCCTCACTGCAATGAAAAATTCTCCCAAATCGGTTTGAATCTCATTGACAGGTGAACTCTGTTAATAATAACGTTAGAGTTCCGTTTAAAATTTCTAGAGATTCAAAAAAACATAAGGAATGAACTTCTGGAACTAAATAATGCGATTTAGAAACAAATATTATTTTGGTTTTCCCACTGCATAAACAAACAAGTGACCGCGAACAACTGCCGAGTGTGAGGCTAGCGCTGCGAAGAAGGGTCGAGATAATCCCCGCCTCTAAGCCGAGAAAGGGTCTTCAGAGCCGCGAGGAAGGGTCCTTTATGACACCTTGGACCTTTTCTGCCTACCTGGCCTTAGCGACGTTTTAAGACGCCCTTCGTTCGCTTGCGTAGAAAAATCTGCGGCGTTTATAAACGGCCTTCGTTCACAGGAGTGAAAAATTAGCGGCGTTTATAAACGGCGTTCGTAGCGAAAGGGTTAAGTAAAAACACCTATGGAGGTAACCTTTAAATGGCTAATCAAATTTTTTGCTATAACTATGTAAAATTTGGTTATATTAGGACACTATTTTAGTTTATATTCCTATTTTATTATTACTTAAAATATTATTAAATAAAATCAATAATTAAATATAGTAAGTAGTTTAGGACTCATATTTCCACTTAATTTCAGAATGACCCATTAATTCATTCGTGAGACACTAAAAAAGCACGAGATAATTTTTCTTGTTAATTGTCTCAATCTTGAAATTATCGTTGTATTTGAACAAAACGATCAATGTGATGCTCTTAACATGGAAATATTTTTATTGTATTTTATTGCTAAATATAGAGAGAAATGAGTTACTTAATGAAATGGGAGGTGCGTGAGAAGTTGCGAAAAATAGACCTAGGTTTTCTTGGCGTAGAGTGCAATTTATATTTCTTCTACAAAAGCATCTGAGGCCGTGAAGTCTATGCTCAATGCCGAGTAAAACGTTTGCCGACCATGGTGCGATTTGATTGAGGGTAGTCAAACGCAAACCCGCCCCTCACTCCCACTTGAATGGATAGGAGTGGGGCTTGTAGTCGGCGGTCGAAAGTTTAGACTCCTTCCTCCGACCTTTTCTTTCTACTCTTTTCCTCCTTAAATGATCACGATTCCCCTCCAACCCCTCAAGTCAACCAAGTGTTCAACCCCCTCCAGTGACGTCACGAGCGATTTCCTTCTCGCTTCGCCCCTCAGCGCAGCTGATTCTCTGCAGTTCATGACTCAGGCGGAGGACGGTCGACTTCTGAGATGGTTCCTCGATGGTCTTCTGACTTCACCTTACTCGCGATTCACGACACCGTGGCCACAGCTACGGACAATCACCAGTGAGGACTGTATGCCAATGGTAGTCACGTAAGCTGTTGAATTATTATATCTTTGATTTGGCCTCGTTCTTTCGTGATAAATCCACGGAATTTATGTACCTTACGAAAATCTAGACGTAAGGCTAACTTTACAAGTCTCTTTTGCACGTTCAGTTATGCGAAAACCATTTTTCTTTATGAAAGGTGGGGTATTTGAGAGTAATCGTATCCGTCGAAAATGTGTAATAATCAGGGTAGTTAATTTCGTGGGATATGTGATGTCTAAGGTGATCTGATGTAGTATTTGAGGGGAGCGTGGTGGCCTAGTGGGTAGAGCTTTGAGCTACTGATCGAAGGGTCCAGGGTTCAAACGTTGGTGTAACTTTTGGACACTCCCGAACGAAAAATCCTCGGAATGCGAGATGGCCCAGGTAAAGGAATTGTGAATATGTGAAATTCACACGCCTGTAGCTTAGTCCGGGGTGAGCTGTACCCTCACCTATCCAAGATAACCTTCGGGTCTAATCACTGAGTGAGTGAGTGATGTCTTATCACTTTCTTAAGCAACTAAGTTTCAGTATATACCAAATTTACGAGATTAATCAATTTTTACGTACGTGTAGCACATTTTCTACTCTCCTGATGTTTAATGCCTTAAGCTCCATTTGCGTTGTAGGCGTGGCGTTACATAAATCAACATCTACATAATACCTTGCAAGCCACCATAAAGGTGTGTGGCAGGGGGTGAACTCTCACCAAACATATACTACATATGATGCATAAAAAAAGGATCTAGAAAGGAACATAGAAACTAGTTGAATGACAGCCTGGTTACTCAGTGAGAATGGCGTCAGTTGTTTAATGGGGGATGGAAGTTGGTATCCGTGAAATCAAAGATAAGAAATAGGTCACAAATATTATTAAATCCCATTAATACGTGAAGATTATCTAATGCGGATTTAATCACGGCGGCTGACGAAGGAAATATGACGAATTATCTCTGTATTGTGATTGTAAACTAAAAACATAACCTCGTGCTTCAAATTCAATATTCACGGGTTTTGGGATGTAAGCTCTTCCTGTATTTATTTGTTAAAAAATATTTTGCACTCGACACATTTTATTTAGGTAAAAAGACTTGTAGCTAGTGCTTTGTATGATCTTGTAGAATCATTTTTTTAAAGTGTCATTTTCTTTGTGCATTCTTACCTTCGCTGTAAAGAATTATTCTCTAAGGTGCTGCCACGTAAACATTTTGACATTCTGATCTTGAATTATCCCATACTCGAAGATCAAATGTTTGGTTCATTTCGCTTAATGCCAACTCCTCCACTAAGTCACATGGGGGCCGTCCGTCATTCCGTCGAACTATTTGCAATGGGATCGAGCAGTCAATAGCATCATTTGACAATTGTTATTTGGTAGTTTGAAATTTGATTTTCTAAGGGAGGACGGGTAGTGTATATTTGACTTGGAATGCCTTTTACATATTGTTAGGGTCTCACGTCCGACTCTTCCGATTTTTTTCGGTCACTTATTTAGGATGAGTTTATTTCAATTCCGCTTTTTTATAATTTGGCAGACGATATTCGAGCCTCTGAAATAGTATCTCCGTGTCAATAGGTACCGGAATTCGCAGCCATTGGTCAAATAATTTCATTGATTAAGACTCTTAAATACTTTTGGGTCGTGATTTAATTTATTATAATTATAGAATATGCGCATCATCCCTGCTGTCATTTAGTAATTTTTTTTATCTCTCAGAAATTGTTCTGGCTTGCAGGTCCAATGATTGATCAAATTACATCAGAGCATTTATTCGATTTTGTCATGGAAAACGTTTGCCGATACCTATGAGTGAGCTGTGGTGGACTATTCTTCGTTAGAGCCCTCATAGCTGGAGAACCCGTCGCTGGAAAACCCGCAGCTGGAGAACTCGCCGCTGTAGAACACGACGCTGGAAAACCCGTCGCTGGAGAACCCATCGATAAAACACTCGTCGCAGGACAGCCCAACGATGGGATACTCGATGCTGGAGGAGTCATTGCTGCAAGGTCTAGCACTGAAGCCATCGCTGGACTGCTCGTAGCTGTGTCACCAAATATGGAACAATATCGTCAGTTATCTGCGAAATCTTCAGAAAACAGCCGCTTAGATGATGGAACTCGAGATAAACAGGATTTCCAACAAGTAACTAGGAGTAGCTCAGAAAGGGTATGTTTAGCGTGACTTAACCCACGCTTTTTATCATAATTTTTAGCCTTCGGTGGTCTTACGCATTCATCTTCCTTGATTTTAAAGTTAACACCTGATTAGTTGCCTTCTTCCCAGTTACCCTCGGGGGACGTATTTTTTTATGGTATATAAGCTGAGCTATCGAGTTCTTAATCGCTGTGCTATCGTATTATATTTATTCTGAATAATGATCCTAATATTTCGGGAATGGGTATTTTTGAGAATGTATTTAAGAGCATAAAATTTCAATGTCGATGTTTAAAGACTTGATATGTTAAAATTTGCCATTTTAACGCTAGCGAAATTCACCGAAATTTCGGGAATAGCTTTTTATTCGCGAAATTTTTCGGTACATATTTGGCTGTAGTGCGATATTTTGCACGACATTATACATTTTTAAACCTATCGTCGATATTTTGCGAAAACAACATGAAATGCTTTAAACTTTATTTTGATATGTATGCAATGACACGTAATGAAAGACGTCCCATTTGGTTAAAAAAATGTTTGCAAACTCATGGTGTGAAATAATATGTGAAATAAAAACGTAATTATCATTTACATGACCATTCCGCTGTGATCAGCCTGATCATGCGCGTGACCATGATATCTGCATATGTCTCTCTAGATCGCATTTATGGTTGCGGGGTCGGGGCGAATCGTTTTCGTCGCTCCGCCGAAATAACTTGTGTATTATTTACCACGAATGATTCTTCAGAAAAGTTACCATTCAACCAATTGCGCTTATGGATTATGATTTCACTAAGTTTGCGGATAGCATCAATGGGACCAATGACTACGCTGGACAAGAGTATCTTAAATGTCGTAGCTGTTGGGCGAAGAGACAAATAAAGTTGTCAATTGGACGTAATAATTTTATACGTAATATTAAGACGCAATAACAGGGTCTCACTAAAACTGTTACTGACGGGGCGCAATTACCCCTTGGGGAGGCAAAAAGCTACTTAAGGATAAACTATCGAATTCACTGACTGATGTTGAGTATGTTGCCGACACTACTATGATATGACTACGGCTCGACGGCAATCACGCAGCAGCAAACTCATTCGGCGCCCGTGGTGGAGGGTCGGTGGCTGGAGAGAGAGGACGGCATCGCGGGGCGGTAAAAGTAAGGGATAGGGACACACTAATATTTCCGTATGATGCGGCGCATTATTTTCCTGGAAATGAATTTTATAAAATTCACCTGAGTCAAGACCGGTCTTTGTCATTTTGAATAGGCCGCGGCGGGGAGGTACCTACAAAGGACATGTCTGGGCAGACATATATTTCTGATTCTCAGTATCTCTGGATAAACAAGTCACAAAACGTTTTTGGCTCGATCGGAGCTACTGTGAATCATAAGAAGTATCTTGGTAGACTATAATGCCGAAAATTGTCAGCATATTTGATCGCCAAAAGGAGTTTGAAAGCGATATATGTATATATATCTCAAACATTTTCTCATACCCTTTCCCTCCCCACTCACCTTTACCCCTCTTACTTCTACCCTTAACTTGATTCCTCTATCGGCCTTGCCCCCTCATTCAGTTCCGTCCTATCCTTCGAGAAAGGCGGTAGTGGCCACTGAAATATCGGAAAACTATCTTTGTTAGTGTCTTTTATTTATGTACTTTTATACTTTTGTCACGCCTGTGACCAGCTTTATTGTTATTTCTATCTCGCACTGCGTCATTCCTGTGAACGTATATATAGGTAAATAATTATATTTCACCAACTTTGAACACGCACAGAAGCAGTACCAAGGAAATTGGTCGTAGGCAACCCTCAAAACACCATCCTTAGGCTAGGTGGCCATTGAGTCACCTATGTTATGGCTGTATTTAGCGTATACATATATGATTTTCCGACCGCGCGTCCGGGGTCCGAGTCCGCGCGCCGGGGTTTGGAAATGCCGAGACTCGCTTACATTGCTCATGTGGAATGAACCCTAAAGCTTCGGATTCGCCGGGATTCCGATTAACACATTGTCACTAACATCCACAGACCCTCTATGGACGAAAATGGTGAGAATATTGTATCGAGCAAGCGGATAATTGTACGTGTAGTAGCGTTCAAGTTATTTTAGTTGCGAACGTTCGGGAAACATACATGTTATTTACAGCCTTTAACCAAAGAAAAGTGTCTAGTCTTCTTGTGGACCATACATCCTTCTAGAAAGACATCCTGGGATTGTTTTGCATTCCTTTTGCCTCCCTGCCCGCACGCACGCGCTAAAAGATGCACCGAAGAGGTCACATTCCATGCCCCTGTCCCGCATCCATCACAAAAGGAGTCCTGCGAAAAGGGACATTTATGACATTTCGGAACCTTTAGCGGTCTTAAGCGGGTACATCAAGTGAAAGATGTGCTTTCCTTCAAGGAATATATTTTGTAAATAAGTACTCTATTGGCAGTGGTGAAAGAAGGTCGTGCAGTAGTGACTTTGCAGGATCTCAAGATTTAGATTATGCTTGGGATTGTAACGAGCCTCTCACACTTTTGGCAGCTTTTACTGTTCTTCGATCAGAGGTGATTCGTATTTATTCATCTGGTTACTACTTTATAAGGTATGTTGTATATTGTTTTTGTTTCCGCGGAATTTTGTAAGAGGTAACAGAACACTTCCACCTCGTCGATTTCTTGTTTTTCAGTTGGTTTTCATTGATTCTGGCTTTTCTCCTTCTGCATACCAACACCTTAGTGTTCTTTTTATTGATCTTCATTGAAACCATAATTATAATTTGAACCAATATAAACATTTAATTACTGCCTGGACTTATACCCTGACATTTCGAAAAAGAATATTATTTAGAAACTTTCAAGACATGAGAAACAAAGGAGGTTAGTAGGGGAGGAGAAGACGAATGTCTGCTATTGTTGACAATGTGGCCATATTCGGGTTTTCGGGAAAGGTACGACCCACCTCTTAGGTAAAAAAAATGTTCTGTCCTTTTATATATCTTAAGTTCGTCTCAATTCTCCAACTTCATGACAGTGGCGTCAATGAACTTCCTTTGGATACACATTAATGGATTTTATTCCAATTAGAGTAAATTCTATTCGTTTAACCTAGAACAGATTTAGCCTACTTAAACCAGGTACTTATCGCTCGGTTGCGTATATTCACACCTTCTACTATGTATTTGAGTTAAATCTGTATTACAATTTTATTCATCTTGCTACTCTTCTTATTAATTATACTTCATTTAAGTTTCTTATCACGTTCTTGCGTCTTAAAAGACAACAATAAAGAAAGTGGTCCATTTCGGAATACGGTATAAATCGATAAAATATTTACCTTTTGAACCCCGATTAAACTTTAATATAAATACTTTTAGTTTTACCGAATGCAAAACTATTTGATTATGGGAATAGTGCGAAAAGTAGGATTTCCCAGAATAAAATGGCCGATCTAGATTCGAAAATTAGCTTTTAGTCTGTTACAATATCTTCACGAAAAGGACAATGAAGTTACGGCAATGCTTATGAACGAATATTTTTAGCATCATTGCAATGACATCAATGAACATTCCACGGAGAAATAATGCGACATAATGCTCCATTGGGATTTGAATTCTATTCCCTGGTTTTTATTAAAGTATCTCAAATCTCATCTATCTTCATCTACGACCATTCCGGAAGCACTCCATACCTTCTCTTCAAGTACCAGGTTGGTTCAAGTTCACAAACCCACAAAGAAAAAAAAACTAATTTCAACAACTCAGAAGCATTCATTTAAATACTCCTAATTTGAACCGGATGCAAACCTTTTAAATCCGTGAGTAGCGCTTGCAGTCAGCACGTATCTTTGTATAGAAAAATATGGCTGACCTGCTTCACCAAGATCCTACAATGCCTTTAGTACCTACCTATATCCACACATAAGCACAATGCCGTTTACGGCATACTTATATGAGGAATGTTTAAGTGGCAACGGTTTTTTCATTTCGGAGACAGTGGCAAAAGCCTTAGAAACGCTCGGAAAAAACCGCAAAAAACAGTCAATTTCAACGTAAATTACACATTGCAGAGAAAACTCGACGACAAAGTGTAAATTAGTTATAATAATAAGAACGTTAACATATTTTTCCATTAAATTCAGGTTTATGAATGAAATCTATTAATATTTAGTTATTTTACTGAATGAAAGAAAAACTTGTGCTCTACCATATTTTGAAAAAATTAATTTAAACAAATATAAATACATAACGGGCGCCAGGAATCGAACCCAGGCCCTTGGCGTTTTTTTGTATAGCCTATAGCACGTTCTTGTTTATTCGCTAGAATCCTACAAAATTTCAGCTCAATCAGTTCCGTAGTTTTTGAGTGGATGCGTAACGAACATAGAATCGGCGAAGAAACAGACAGCCACCGCTTCATTTTTGTATATTAGAATGATGATAAGCAATTTCAAGTGAAGGTGATCAAGCATTGAGAAGAGGTGGGGGACCAAAGAAACGGTATTAACGTAAAACGATGATGACTTTCCGAAGACGGAACCATCACCATCACGACCCGAGGGTTCTCTCTCAGAGTAGAAGCTAGTGGAAATTGATCCAAAGCTGTCGTACGATATGGAAATATGGAATGGATTATGCACCTACCTTCTTTTTGCTTGTTAAAAGCAAAAATGACGATAAACACCTTAAATTGTAATTAAGTAGTGTCAGGGTTGGGCACGAATCACCTAGTATTGATTCGAGTCACGAATCATGAATATCGAAGGAAATAAGAGTCGAAGCACGAATCACGATTCACTGCTGTAAATTTGATTCAAATCTCGAATCATGAATCATGTGATTTTTCCTTTAAATATGATTCGTGCGGTTCACGAATCACGAATCATAGAATTATTGCAGAATGACAATACCACTAAGTAATGGTCACATTCTGAACATTGCTCCCATAATTGGGAACCTATATCAATCTTTTCGCCGGTTAATAAACACTTGTGTAGATACATTGTGGATTAACTGAATATCACAAATTACCAGTTCTGTGTACAAGCCTTCAAGCCACCATAAAGGTGTGTGGCAGGGGGTGAATTTTCCACCAAACATGCACTACATATCATGCATGAAAAAGTAGTAATAGTATACTAGTCTAAACCTCACTATTAAAAAAATAAATATAGTAAACTAAGCATGCAAAAACATGCTGTTAGTTGGGTTACCTTTAAGTCCTAATACCAACATGCAGCTACCTATGATATACATTGATTCACTCGTATTGGACATATTTACCGCTATTCATATCCCTAATTGTACGAGGGAAAAAGGACATTTAGAATCTGTCATTTTGGCAATCAATTTCTCTAACTTTCTGATTATGGTCCAGTCTACCATAGTAAGTTGGGGTTCGCAAAATATTTTTAACATCATCACTGAAAATATTATCTTGGAATTTATTTAGGGGAAGAACTCTACATTTCAACCTGCGATCAGACAATGATTCCCACTTTAATTCATTTAATAGACTGGTTACGCTAAAATAGTTATCGTACCATCCCTTTACAAATCTTGCTGATGTTCGCTGCACACGTTCAAGTTCATTTTTTAGACCAATTTCGTCATCATCATCATCATCATTGGTCAACAATCCTAGGATTGGTTTGAAGCAGCTTTCCACTCGATTCTTCTATCAGCCAACCTTTTCATTGTGACGTAATTCTTCTCTTTTACATCCTTCACAACCTGTTCCATGTGTCTCATACAAGGCTTGCCTTTTACAATCTTCCAGTTCACTTTTCCCTTGACGATAGTCTTCATCAGGCCATCAAGTCTCACGATATGGCCGATTAAGTTATCCCTTGTTCTTTTTTGAGTTTTCAGCAGACCTCTCTTTTCTTCTACTCTTCTTAGGACTTCCTCGTTACTTACTCGGTCAATCCATTTAATCTTCAGCATTCTTCTGTAGCACCACATTTCGAATGCATCCACCCTTTTCTTCTCCGCTGCTCTCATCGTCCATGCCTCACTGCCGTAAAGAAACATGCTCCAGATGTATGTTCTGATGAACTGTTTCCTTACTTCTACGCTTGTATTTCTAGCTGTAAGTAGATTCTTCTTTTGATAGAATGCCCTCTTTGCCTGGGCTATTCTACTAACTATTTCTTTCTTGCTTCGTCCATCGTAGGTTACTCGGCTCCCTAGGTAACAGAACTCTTTCACCTCTTCAAGTTTTTGTTTTCCTAGTTTGACATTGGTTTTCGCCTCTTCTTTCTTGCTGCACGACAATATCTCAGTCTTCTTCTTATTTATCTTCAGCTGATATCTGGCCATTGTCCTTTCCATGGTTACTAGAATCTTGTTCAGATCCCTCTCTGTCTCTGCTATTAGTTCTATGTGATCAGCGAATCGCAACATGATTATTTTTTCTCCATGGATAGTCACTCTAGAAGACTTCTCTTTGATTTCATTGATGGCTCTCTCGATGTAAACATTAAAAATGACGGGAGACAGTGCATATCCTTGTCTCACCCCTTTCCTTATTCTTGCCTCTTCACCAGCTGGGTCCCGATTTAATCACAGGCACTTGGTTTTTATACAGACTATGGATAATTCTTCGGTCATTGTAGGACACTCCATTTCCCTTCAGATTTCCAAGCATTAAATCCCAATCCACGTTGTCAAAAGCCTTCTCTAAATATCTAAATCTAAAGCAGACGTTCATTGCAATCAAATGCAATGAACATCGGCTTGTTCTTCTCCATCCTCTTCTCTATGAGTAGTCTAAGGGCCAATATTGCTTCCCTTGTACTTTAACTTTTTACTCTAGCTTTTGCAGTCCTTCACGTGGTTTCTAAATCTCTGCTTCACTTAAATGTAATCTATTTGACATCTTCTTCTGTCTCCTGGCATTTTCCATGTGTATCTTCTTCGGTTGTGATTTTTAAACAATGTGTTAGCTACCACTAACTGATGCTGTGTGCAGAACTCCATCAGTCTTTCTCCTCTTTCGTTTCGGATTCCCAATCCGTATTTTCCAGTTATTCTTCCATCTTGACCTTCGCCGACGATAGCGTTCCAGTCTCCTAAAATAATTAGGTTTTCTTCTCCTCTTACCTGTTTTATAACTTCCGTGATATCTTCGTAGACGTCTTCCACTTCTTCATCTTCATAGTCCGTCGTATACGTGTAAACCTGCACCACTCCGGTATCTACAGGTTTGGTTTCGATCTTCATCATTATTATCTTTCTTTGTACTGCAGGAAGCCCTTCATACGCATTCCTCCTTCACTCATGTGAAGAACAGCTGCTGCCCTCTTCTCTGGGTGATGAGAAGCGTAATTATTAGCGGCTTCTCGTCGCCAAGTAATGGCATATTCACAGGTTCGGTATTATTGAGAGACCTACCTTACCCAGGGATAGACCAATACCCCCTCGGAATGCCGTCGCTTTTTGTCCACCACTGCTTATTCGACGGGTAAACTCGCTTATCTTGCAGCTAACCTCTATATCTAGAGGTCGACCCACCATCCGCAACCCGGTGGATGCACTCGGTGGCTTTAAGTTTAGCCGCGAAACCGATTTCGTAGGGATCCCATACACTGGCAGCATATTCCAAATGAGGTCTAACAAGGTAAAAGTAGCTGATTTCTCGTACCTGATCGTCACATTTATACAGTACTCTTTTGATGAATCCCTGTTTATGATTAGTTTGACCCATTATTTCACGTATGTGTTTACCCCAGGAAAGATCATGTGACAGTCTTATTCCAAGATTTAATGGATTCCACGTTTGCTAATTCATTATTACTTAATTTGAAGTGCTAGAAGGAGAACAATTCTTTTTCCAAAAATTCATTACCACGCACATTTTTTAAAATGTAATTCTAACTGCCATATATCACACCATTTTTCAATTTTTTGTAGGTCATCATCAAGGAGTCTACATGTAATAAATGTAATATTCGTGGTCATCATTTAAATGTAGGACATTTCATTGCTATTTTTTCAAAACAATTTAAAGTCACATTTGAACAAATCTGTAATATAGTGTAAAATATATTATTGAAGTTTGCATTAACCATATTGTTCCGTTCTGGCGTATACTTACACAGTAACAGTCGGTGAAAGACTGATGTACGTTTCTAGCAGTGAAATCAGTGATATTAATTCATGATTCGTCAGTGAATCGTGAGCTGCATCACAAAAGTTCGGCTCATGAATCACCTCAACTAAAAAAAAAGAGTCGACTCACGAATCACGATTCATTAAAAAAAAATGATCCGAATCACGAATCACAAATCACAGTTTGTGATTCGTGAATCATGATTCGTGATTCATGAAGACGAATCATGCCCATCCCTGAGTAGTGTTTCAGGTTATTAACGTAGTCAATGAGTTTCAGCAAAGAGATATTCCTTAAAGATATTTTTAAAATTCACATTTTAACTTAATAATTTCACATTATTATTAATTTTATCTGATACATCATCGTAAATTTATAGTTTTTTATAATTTTTAAAATGCATGTTATGTTCCATTTAAATAATAAAAACGATAATGTTGAACTGGCACAACTCTTTTTAAATCATTATCAGTGACATAAACAGCTGCATTGACATAACCTGGATGTAATTTTCATAACGCGTATCGTAGTAAATATAACAATTCGAGCTTCTTAAATATCGTATGGTGTATGGTTCACCTCAATTAGTGAAATCATCCTTCTGCGTTTTACTTTACATTTTACTATTTAAATTATGAAACGTAATTAATTCATTGTTGCGATATTTTATTGGTTTCATAATTACGGGTCTCTTTCCCCTGCTAGATGTTTAGACGTACTAAATGCATCACTGTTGCTAGTTCCTTTTGCAACTTTTTGCATTGTATAGTAATATAAAAACTGCTATCATATAGCCTTCATTACTTCGTAGGAGGGTATTTTTATAATCATGGTCACAGAAAAGGTTTTGCATCAAACTTCTAAAAGCTTATTTTATGAGTTCTACCTTTATTTCCATGACGTTATTACGCTTATGTCCTGTTCATTATGATTAAAATATTCCTTAAATACAAATCTGGGATATTTGAGTCACCTTCGGATTGGATATAAAGCATGTCGGTATTTCAGGCTGATTTTGCATCTCATTACAACCCGTTCCTTCACAAAGCATTTATTGGTAAAGACCCAGTGGAAACGGGAGCGGCGATAAAGTGCTGTGGGAGTGTCAGAGCGGAGTGCTCTGGATGTAGCGGCCGAGTGTTGTGGGAGGCTTTAGGAAGTGTCGCGGTAGTGTCCGGGGAGCAGATTATGGCCCACTGGGAGCGTTTTGGAAGCGGTAGAGGGGCGTCGACGCTGGTCAGCGGTGGAGCGGTCGGCGAGTTGCCTGGGAACGTCCGACGCGCTCCAGAGAGCGCCGAGAAGCATTCACGAGCCGTTCACGAAAGTGTTATCTTGAGCATGCAATTATATAGCGGAGCTGTGCCCATGTAGCGTAACAAGTGAGCTATCACAATAAAGGCTGATATCACAAAAAATTAACTCAACTTGCATGGGTGCACCTAGCAACAAAATTGCAAAATAAAATGATCATGTTGATTTATTTTTACTCAAGCCATTTTTTGTCATTCTCACATGTACAATACAAGGTACAACCTGAACCTACGATTCCTATTCGCCAGCAATAATCGACCTGTCAATATCAGTCTTTCGTTAACGACTGTTTCTTGCTTTTCCGTTAGCATTCGGAGGTTGGGAGGCCCTATATATACAGCTGCTGACTGGCATTAAGTCGTTAGTGCTAATTAATTTCCAAAAATATTGACACTTGGGTATATGGCGCCCTGAAAACAATTCCTCAATAACCATGTTATGGAAAAAAATAAGCATGACCCCTACGAATATACGTAACTGATATTCATTCTACTCCAGAAGAGATATATAAAAGTTTCCTCAACAACGTGGCAATTGTGGACGAGCCACGTGAACCTAGGAACCGGGGAGTTGTCGGAGAGCGTTTGGTTCGCTCCAAAGTGATTTTTTTTTATTTTTGAATTTTAATTGCGTTATTAAATTAGTCACAGGTTTTGACCCGTAACAACGAAGTTTTCATAGTAGCAATGTATGAGAAAAAATAAGAAATTATTAGCAATGCTATGCAAAGAATGGCATTTCGAAAAACTTTGGCACTCACCAAAATAAAATAAACGGAACTAAACATGTAAATGACGAATGCATTAATAAATTCAATAGTTCTGGGAAAATATCCTCTTAAAATTATTTAACATATGGGTCATTCCACCTCAATTCAACAAACGTTTGTCCCTTAGGGTGTCAGATTTTGATAAAAATTGGTCTACGGGAACAAAATCAACTCAAACTGAATATCCTCAAACAGTTTTGTGAAAAAAAATTTTTTGAGCGAATTATGCATGTTTTAATTTCTTCGCATTTTTAGCAAAAATCCGAGCCTTAAATCATATTATCACTTATATCTCCGCTTGTAATTGTCATAAAGCAATGATTTATAGCTCTTTTTAAAGCTAAATCTTTATTGAATGCAAATATATAACTAAAAATTATTTTCTTCTTAACCGTATTGTTGTTAATTACTAATGTTTAAAAAATTGTTAATAAACTGTTCTCAAATACTCCATCTCAGAATCGGCCGAAACTTTTTTTCCGCAATCTAAACATACCCAGCTAACTATTCCAAAAATAAAATTTAGTGGCAATTCATAAATGCGTTTTTTATAAATATTTAAACATTTACCATTTTCTCTCGCGAGGCCCGTCGGCTCCCCCATTTGGAATACATGCAGCAGACACGCGATGCAAGCCTAAACATTTCCTAATTGCTCAAGGTCGTGGCTATATGAGAAAAAATAATTTATAAACTATAAATGTTAACAACAATTGTTATTTGTTCTTTCACTTTTCGAGCTAAATATTGAGTTGGTCCAAATTTCTCTTGAAAGTTTGCCACATTCCAGCTTTTAGGCAGTGTAGACAGGACTTAAATTTTTTCACTGTAGGAATTAGCTTCAGCAAATTTTTCCTTGAGTGGACTTAGCATTTCACACCCTACTAACTCTTATGGGCCGAAGGAAGTTTTTGCTTTTCCCCATACTATTCCGATTACTCTTCGATTAAGAGAAGTAATTTTATGAATTTTTTCTTTAAGAGTATTTTCTACTTCTCAATTTTTTTCTATTTACTGGTGATGTACCGATTTCGGATAAACTCAGGCTGATTTTTTCTAGCATAGATTGACGAGGTGAATAAGATGCACCATCGCTCTCTCCTTGTGAGTCACTGTCATTGCTGGAGTTGTTTATAGGTAGCGATACATGAGCCTCCGCAAATTGCAAACCAGAAGGCCCCGATTGTGACAGTACTGCTTCTGCAGCCACAAGCCGCTCAGGAACGTCTTCTTGATGACTGATGGGAGACCTTGGTGTGTCACCTTTCGCGACTCCCTTGTTCAGAAACACTCTGCACTGACGACACAATTTTCTGCCCTCGACCAAAAACATCGCTCTACTGCTGAAAATTTTCGATTTGTAATATTTGGCAGTAATTGTATTTCAATTAGCACCTCGGATTATGCAATGCAGTATAACTGGATAACAACACAGTTTTTGACGCTTTGAATATAAGGCAAGAAACGATATTTCATTGTTAACGCACGCTGTTTACACTTTAACATCACTTCTGTCCTTGATGAGCTGTAGATCTCTTCGATACATTTAAAGACACTGTCTCGCGAACACATTCCTCCTCTCACTGCGCCGATGGAGCAAATTTTGACACAATTTTGACAATTAGTTAAAAAAACTATGTACGAGAAAAAAGAGAAGGCAGACAGCTCTTGAATAAGGAGATGCACACGCGCTGACAGACCAAAACAAACTGAGACTTCTTCGGTGAATACACGCGGCTGTCAACAAAAACATGTGCAGCTAGATGGTCTTCCTTCAAGCGTTTAGGCACATACCGCAATGGGCAGAATTGGCAACCAACAGGGTCATAATAATAGGGTTCTGAAAGGAAGTGGAAAGGTTTTTACCCTCTTGCCCTAATCCGTAGATGCCATAAAATATTTCTTTTTAGAGAGAACTACGTTTACGGAAAACGTCTCAATGCACGAAAAGCCACAGCTGTAGGCTCTCGACTTGAATTGAAAAGGAAATGTTTTTGCATGGATAAAAAATATTTGGACACTAAAATCGGAGTTTGCAGTCAATTTTTCTATAAAGATAAAAAGAGTGAGATAGCAAAAACGAAGAAATTTTCTGCTAGAACAAATGATGCAAAAATTCCATAATTGTAATTTATTTTCATTTCATTTCATCAATGAATTATACTTGAAGATTCTTAAAAAGTTGTTTCATATTAATTGTCACAGATTTTTAGCTCAAATAAAAGTTAATCCGCCTGGAAACTTACGTGGGGCTCAATGGTTATTTCTCTGCAAACATCCATTTAACAGAACAAATAACAATTGTTGTTAACATTTATAGTTTGTAATATATTTTTATCTCATATAGTGACGACCTTGAGCAATTAGGAAATGGGGGAGCCGACGGGCCTCGCGAGAGCAAATGGTAAATGTTTAAATATTTATAAAAAACGCATTTATGAATTGCCACTAAATTTTATTTTTGGAATAGTTAGCTGGGTATGTTTAGATTGCGGAAAAAAAGTTTCGGCCGATTCTGAGATGGAGTATTTGAGAACAGTTTATTAACAATTTTTTAAACATTAGTAATTAACAACAATAGGGTTTAGAAGAAAATAATTTTTAGTTATATATTTGCATTCAATAAAGATTTAGCTTTAAAAAGAGCTATAAATCATTGCTTTATGACAATTACAAGCGGAGATATAAGTGATAATATGATTTAAGGCTCGGATTTTTGCTAAAAATGCGAAGAAATTAAAACATGCATAATTCGCTCAAAAAATTTTTTTTTCACAAAACTGTTTGAGGATATTCAGTTTGAGTTGATTTTGTTCCCATACACCAATTTTTATCAAAATCTGAGACCATAAGGGACAAACGTTTGTTGAATTGAGGTGGAATGACCCATATATTATTACGAAGGATAGATATGGAATCAAAGTCAATCAATTATTTCAACAAATATGCGCGAAAAGTTTCTCTTCCAAATAAGGAAATGCATGAAATGTGTACAGCACAAAAAAAGGGCCAATCATTAAAATGCTAAATGAAATCTCATTGAATTTCAAATTTATAGAACGCCGCAATTATGTTCACACAATTTTAAATGAGCGTTTAAGTTACTCATCAGACTTCGCTAAACAAAGAGAATAGTTTATCAAGGATAGTAATCTCATAGCGCAACACCTGAAAATACGATGGCATGATAAATTTTGCATCTGCGTTCTCTACGTTGCCATTTGTCGAAAAATGTATCATGCACATTTCGATGTTAGATAGTTTTTAATATTTATGACGTATGTTAAACAAACGCAAAAAGTAAACCGATTGAATTCTCTGTACTTTTATTAATGTGGCAGACAGAAGCTATGACAAGTTTCTATTCCACTAGCATTGGGTTTGATGCAGATATTCAATCCAGTCAAGAAATAAACAAATATCTTCATATTTACTTATTTATCGACACTTCCTCATCCTTAACATCTTTTCCCTTGGTATAATTAGCTCATGCGAGGCTTTCTTTTGCTTTCTTCCTTCCTTTATCCACGATTACCATCTAACTTAATATTTTCTGGAGAAATATAAACCAAAAGTATTTTCCCATACTTCCACATGATTCACAATAAACAAAAAATGATTTACAATGATGCTATTACCAGACCACGCCTACAGACGTTGCTTTCAACGTAGCGGATCAAAATAAAAAGGTTGATATATAGAAATGTAAAATATTATAACGAATTCCATGTGCAACTAGAGAATCTTATTGACGTAACGTATAAAAGTATACAGTTACGATAGCAAATTACCTGAAATGAAGTAACAACACCTTAAAGTTTGAATTCATAAATTTGACGTTAAAGCTGCATTAAGAAAAAGATATTTTGAAATATTATGATGATTAGATAGCGAGGCCACCACCAATTTCTCCCAATCATTACGGGAATATGTTTATGAATGACTATTTGACACCATTCCAAATAGAAATGACGAAATAAATACACATCTTTAATAAAAAAATATAGTAATGCGCAAATAGATTTTTTCAGCAAATAGACGTTTTCCGTGGGATTGAGAAATAAACATATTTTGTCATGAGCCCATTTGGAAATCACCATTATCTAGTACTGGAATTATTTTGAACCCTACATGTGGAGGTAACTCTTGTAATTGTATTCTCGCATAGATCCTTGCACTATATTTTCAAAAATTAACTCAACATTAAATTCTAGTTTACCGAAACTAACAAATTTACAACCTCACCACCGGTTATTTGAATTTGAACGTTTCATTAATAATCAGTCAAAAACCTGGTAGTAATGTTAAAATTTCATTAAGGACATGAGCAGTATTCAATGAAGAATTTTAAAACAGATAAATCACGCAAAGAAGATAAGATAGATGACACAACGATGCCCCATAATCATTACAGTTGGGTCATAGCAACCGTTGCTATGGCAATGGTTCACTCTTTGGTATTTCGAGAGAGAGCAACTTTAATTTAATCTCTTTAATTTTCGCCTTTATTGGGAGTAAAAAGAGCGAAAACATGGGAGCGTGTTTTTGTAAGTAATAATTATCTTTCTACCTATTACTGTAATACCTTTAATTACATGAGGACAGTGTATATTTTACATAATTCCGTAAAATACTATTTGCATATTACTTGGTGACTAAAAAATCAATAAATGCTTTCTAATTTCAGGTATTCTTTTAAAAAGTGCTTCTCTTTTTTCTTTTTTTTCTTTCCACACGATGGCTTGTGTATTTTTAATTCAACAATGGCGGTAAGACGAATCACTTTTAGGGTAATACTGATTCAAAACCTAAACACAGAGTTGACCCTCCGCACATAATCAATTTTAGCAAAGCTCGTATCCTCGGTATATCAAGTGTATTTAGCTAACATATATTTTTCTGAAATGATAATATCGATTCGTCTTTTACTCAATTTTATTTTATGCTGACGTTTTCATTAGTGCAATCAGTATTCTTACAAATGAAAAAAAATCTTCCGGATATGAAATGAGCTAAACTCATTATAGAATAGGATTTAAATCATTCCATCTGACTATGCTTATAACAAAATCATTCGTAGTGAATATATTGTAAAGAACATTTCGCGCTTTTATATGCGGCAGCAAAGGTTTTACAAAAATATTAACTTTTCACAGTTATCGCCTCGTAGAAATTCGTCAAAAAATTTAACGGAAGAAATATTTGATTTTTTACCAGCAATTCACAAAATTCTGACCCAAAGGTTTATTCATTATCTAAAGCGTCCATAAATGTTGCGGACCATCTGTATAGTTATCATTATTTATCTAATTTAAAAAAATGTGATTCAGTGTCTTTCTATTCGTATTATACTCTACAATATTCCAAAACAATTTGCTTAAAGCAGGGCTATAATACTTTTAACTCTACGTTATTGAGCTTTTCATTTAAAATTTCAAGTATTCATCAACTTATATTTTATCCAATATTTACGCTACACTAAATAAGGTAATGCTGTCTTGTGTGCTTTTAGTGTAGATAGCTTTAATAATCGGCAAAGAGTTTTGGCAATCACGCTTAGGTAAACATTATAGAGTGGCTTTTACTTGGTAGAGGAATTGACTTCAGCGATATTATTGCAATTTGTAAAATACTTAAGGTAATAAACTATCATTTCTTATGCTATCGGAAGATTTTATGTTATTTCTAGAGAAGCACATTGATATCGTAGCTAAATATCAACATTTTATGCATGGAACTTATGCATTGCGTTGTGCAGAGGCACGAGCGTTTACATTTCCTTGCGTAAAGATATTCAACTATTCGCTGGGATGTGCTCTTGAACACAATTTGAGTGTTTTTGAAGAGTCGTAATTTGAAAACTGTATGAAAACTTTTATCTGTCCATACACTGTCGAGGTTATATGAGACGACTGTCGTGTCTCTTCCTCAGGTTGCTGTCGCTGTCAGCAGGAGGAGGAGAAGATGGAGGAAAGGGTCGTTCGGGAAGGGGGGTTGGGAGGGGCAGGGATGGGAGCTGGGGTTGGGAGGGTGGGGGAAGGGATTCTTTCGGCGGGGATCGATGATCAAAATTCTCTGTCCGGTTCTATCGGTGCAATTTTGGGGGTTGAACAAAATTTTGAACGTGAAGGTGACGATGAAGACCAAAATTCTTCGTTGGGCTTCGTTGGGGAAATTTTGGGGGGTGATGTTGACGAAAATTTTGAACGTGAAGGTGACGATGATGGTGATCAAAATTCTTTGTTGGGATTCGTTGGGGACATTTTGGGGGGTGATGTTGGCGAAAATTTTGAACGTGAAAGTGACGATGATGGTGATCAAAATTCTTTGTTGGGATTCGTTGGGGACATTTTGGGGGGCAACGAAAATTTGGAAGTAGGCGCGAATCTGGGGGGGCAAGGGGAACAAAATTTACCGAATGTCGACTGGTTTGCAATGGGGGATGGGGCTTTCTTGATCGATGAAGATGCTTTCCAAATTTTTGTGGACGAAATCGAGGAGGTTTTGGACGGTGGGCTAAATTTTGGTGGTGTTGAGGGTGAGGCAGGGGGGGAGGGAGGGGCGGGTGGGGTGGGGGATATAGATATGGGTGCGGGAGGGGATGGGTAGGGTCTGTGGGGGTGTGGGGCAGGGGACGGGCGGGTGGGTGGGCCCCTGCCCCCCCCCCCCCTCGGCCCAACGCTGCTTAACTTCGGTGAACTGAAGGGAACAATCCACTCATGGGGGGCCAACCCAAACGGGTTGGTGTGGTGGCTAGAGTACTGACCTCCCATTCCGAGGACCCTGACTCGAACATCGTCATTTGCCGAAAATAAAAATCGGGAATTGAAACCTCTACCATCAGAAGACCTCGGGGAGTGCAGTACTTGGTTCGTCGCGCTGGACGCATAAATTATATCTCCTTCCAGCAGCCTTTTCTCAAAAATGAATCTACTGCAGTCTGACTATGGACTGCAGCTCCGACATTTTCGCCGCAAACCCCAAACCAGTCGCTTGAATTTCACCCAGCTTTAGTACACAGACGGGCTGAAATATATTTATTGAAGAAACAAGAAAAATCTGCATTTATTCTAATAAACGGAAATGTAAGAGTATGGAACGCTTCACATACAGCACAGAAGCTTCACATAATAAAGCATGAAGTTATGTAATTTGTGGAAGAAACAACGAAACATCGGCAGTTCGTCTTTTAAGCTGAGATTTTGGACTGTGGAACGCTCGGATACAGCGAGGAAGGTTCACATCATAAGCAGGTGAATATAAGGTCGAATTCCATTATTTCTTTCCTTTTATAAACAATGCGTTACATTTAAACGGCCAAGAGCATGATTTCCGTTAATTTATTCATATATTATCTCCGTGATGACAATCGGGAGGAACAATATTTTCAGTGAATCTTCATCCAGGGGTACAGCACAATAGTACAGAGAATACAAATGGTATGGCCTCGAAATCTGTTTAATATTTTTATCACATTGTTCTAAATACAACCGATGAATTAAATATATTTCGAATGCTGTAAATTAGATTTTTTCCCATTAAATGTATGAATTTAATATAATTATGTGTTTGTGATTAGTGATTTTAGCCATTGACTGATATGCTTGCTCTAAATACTTGTGAGGTGAGTCTGGAATTACGAATGAAGTCGGGGATTTACTTTGATCGCAGTTCTAAAACGACACATCTTCAAGTACCACATATTTTCGTATAATTAGGAAAGTTATTTACTTAAAACATCATTTTACTAATCATTGAGGCATTAATAATTACATAACAATCACTAATGGGATCAAACACAACTTTCATAAATATGTATTATAAATATTAAAAAAATAAAATATTTGAATCATATCGTATGATCATCAATAATATTGAAAAATTGTAAATAGCATTCTTACGAAAAACATGTTTTTCAATTTACAGATTTTTAAACGCCCACATCGTCAACAAAAGTAACAACATTTTTTGAAAACAGTAAGCAGAAAAATTGCTCACAAAAACCCTCCTCCTCTCAGTGGAATATCTGTTGGTATGCCGTAATGCGGTGATCATCTCTAAGAAGTTTGGTACTCCTATTCCTTTTTCTTCTCAAATCACGCAAGAAGGCCTTGGTTTTCATGGAATTCACAATGTCAAGATTCTTTCCTTGAAACCTATTTGGAGGATAGTGAATTCTTCCTATGTGCAAGTGATACGTACCATCAGTCTTTTGCAAGTAAATGAAGCTTGAATACAAGGTATTTGCCTGCCTCGGAGACATTCAATTTATGAAATCCAATTATATATTACCCTGAGGGTTGACAAAGGACGGTTCCAGAGTGCTTTTAATTTACCTCCTATTTTGACATTACAGATCACCAATCAAAACGAATACCAATTGATATTTACAATAACAAAAAAGGACTAGCTCAAGTTACTCCCATATGCTCCCATCTCCTCAGTCTTAGCTCTCTTAAAACGATCCCTTCGTCTCACTCACCTCCAATCACTTGGAAGGGATGTCTCCTCTCTCAAATATTCTCCTGCTCTCCAACCAGTCATCTCCAAATCAGAGTGAACCTCATGTACTGTTGCCTTCAGCATTCGGCCAACAAGAAATAAAAACTCGACGGTGAGCATTGTAGATTTTTTCAGGGTTTACTCCGACCAATCCAGTCGCACGATTTTCCTCAGGATGAAAGGTATCTCTGATTGCAGTTTTCCCAAACGTCATCGTAATATAGTAGACGTTAATATTCTAATGCTCAATTTCTTATTATGTTACATAAAATGACGTTACGTCATCGTAATATAGTAAACGTTAATATTCTGATGCTCACTTTCTTATTATGTTACGTATAATGATTGCATTAATGATTCTTTATAATAATTCTGAGGTAACATTTTACGATTATTCCACTACAGGGTCTCTGCCGTAATTTAACAAGAACCAGTGGTCGCGAATAATAAATTGGAGTTCTAAGAATTGGGTTTTAATTAAATCCAGTACAAATGAGTAAACGGTACCGATAGTTAACTATAATTATGCTATCTCTACATAGCATTCACAAATATTATATGTGATGAATGATATAATAATCAGCATATACTCTTAAATAGGTGAACAATGACACACCACCCTGGAACTACGATCATAAGGAATAAAACCTATCCCCAAAATGAAAGAAATGAGAAAAGTGAAAATTTTAAGACTATAAGCCTGACTACACATGCATTGAAGGTATAGACAAGGATCATCTACAGAAGAATAGAACGAAAGCTGATGAGTTCCTGGAGGAAGATCAATTCAGATTCAGAAAAGTAAGGTTCAAGAGAAGCAATATTGGCCCAGCTATGAAGAAGCCAAAACAAGGAAAGGAGTGAGACAAGTCGTGCACTGTTTCTCGTAATTTTTAAGGACTGCATCGAGAGAGTCATCATTGAAATCGGAAGTCTTCTGGAGTGAACGTCCACGGAGAAAAAAGTAGCACGCTTCGATTCGCCGTACACAAAGCACCAATAGCAGATATACAGAACGATTTGGTTTTTATATGTATAACCATAGTAAGAACAAGGCCAAATATCAGATAAGGATTGGTAAGAAAATGAATAACACACGCAGTTAAGAAGATGGATCGAAGTCGCCAAAACTATCATTAAACTAGGATAACAATAATTGGAAGAGTTGAAAGAGCTTAGTTACCTGCAAAGCCGATTAACAACGATGGATGAGAAAAGAAAGAAACAGAAAGTAGAATATCCCGGGCAGCTAGAACATTCTATCTAAAGGAAAAATCAGCTAACAGCTGGAAAAACAAGCGTAAAAATAAGAAATCCATTCATAGGAACGTGCATCTGGAGTTTTTTCTTTTTGGAAGTGAGGCATGTTCGAAAGCCAAGCATTCGAAATTTGGTGCTACAGAAGAATGATGATGATATATTGGGTCAACCGAGTAAGTAACGAGGAATCCTAGGAAGAATGGAAGAAGAGAGAAGTCTGCTGACTACCATGAGAAGAAAACGGGACAACTTATTCGGACACATTATGTGATATGATGGCCTGATGAGGACAGTCGTTGTAGGAATAGTGGACGAATGGAACGCCAAAGGAACCCCTCGTATGAGATATGTAGAGCAAGTATTGAAGGATGTGGAAGAGAAGAACTACGCAAAGATGATGAGAGTAGCCGTTAGAAGTAATTAATCGTAGAGCTACGTCAAATCCCACGATTGCAGACTAATGATGATGATGTAGGAATGAAAATTAACGTAATAAAGAGAAGAAAACCTTTCTGTAGATTGAATGTTTATCTTAACCTCTTCGGAAACCATTAATTTAATTTCTCTTTAGTTGACATAAGGTACAAATTTTCCGCGGTTTCAGCCGGGAGGGAAACTGGGGGTGAATCAGGGTAAAAAATTTCCCAAAAAAATTCTCGATGTAATTTTGCTATACTGATGTTTAAACATCAGTCGTAAGTAAATCTGCGATAAGTTCCCATTCTGAGCCTATGATTCAGTTTCTAAATAAACCTAAAATCCTATTGCTGATAATGTGCTGTGTCGAGTATTCGAGAAATGTGGACTAATTGATACACCTTGATCAGTTAAATGGGGGCTGCGGTTTTCAATATAGTTGTTTTACGCAATAGTTCTTATTATTTAGCATACTTTGTGATTCTAATGGGAAGGATACAGAGGTAATTATGGCGTTCAACACGAATCATTAGTTATTATTATCATTAATCATTAGAATCATTAGGGTTAGCATTACAGGTAATTCGAATAAGCCTCAGATCCAGCCACCTCTCCTCGAATTCCGGTTAACGATCATTATTAACAGTGTCGACAACGGCATACGCAACTTTTTCGCAACTGTTGTCTTATGCATGAACAATTTCACGTCCTCAGACTCTTTCACTTTTTTCTTCTGAAGCCATATCTTTTTTATTTTTTTTTATGCTGAAGCTCCATGTTCATAAAACTGTAGGACGTGTGCCTTCGTGATAATCACGACTCCTCTACCGCTCCAATACTTCTCTCGATAAATTCTTGTCTGAATTTCATGGTAAATACTATGAACTAAATACCTCCTCAACGGTTACCAATGTTACTACCTTGAGGCATGGGATGTTTATTTCTGGCAATCAATCATTCCAAAGGTACTGCTAAGACGCATTCTGTTCCGCCAAAGAAACGGACTTTTAATTCCCAGTTGTTGATTTAGTTTTTAGTTATCCTGATAAGGTATTATCGCACCGTATAACCTAATTTTAAGCTCAGCGACAACGAAATACCCTGGGCTTCTTCACTGTTGCTGTAGTCTTTTTCCGCGCAAGAGTTTCGTTAGTTGATAACCGTGTAACTATAACTAGTTAGCTAGTTATGCTATAACTAGTTAACCGTTAACTACAAGGATCATCGTTGCCAGGATTCAAATCTCTATTCTCGAGTTGATTATGTTCATGGGAAAGTTTAGTTACCGTTGTTTCCCAATTCATGCTTCATTGTACCTATCTGGCAGGGGTAGCCATAAAGTGAGAAAATTTTCATTGCTGGTAGGTAGTTAGTAGCTGATAGTTAGCTAGGATTTTTTTTCCGGGTTTATCGGCAGCGAAGATGATAATTCTCGCTGAACGTTTCAGTCTTGACTGAAATATCAAATATTAATTGAGATAAAATTATAAGGCATTGTTAGACGAATTAGTAGTATTAGGGGGAGGGACCGAGAACTGTGGTCATTTGCTCCAGAGATGATGGGTGGTTAAGTGGGCAAAGACAGAGTTCTCAGGGAACGGAGGAAGGGTGGATTAAACCCCAGCGTCCCTATTAGCCTGCTCTTATCAAGAGTTGACAAGGGGATGGGGGCCTAACGTCCCAACGGACGGACAGAGAACTGGACTTGAAGAGCTCTCCACGAGGCACTCAAGTAGGGAGCGGTATGCCAGTGAAAAATCCGTCACTGCCAAGATTCGAACCCGGTCCCTCGGGATGGGAGGATAGGACTCTGGCCACAACACAACCCAATCCCCATTTTCATTGCTTCCGCCAGTGTGGTTCCAGGGGTTGTACGCAAACCTTCCCTACCATGGCTAGTCCTTAATGAAGAGGAACAGCCTCGACTAATTTTTAGGTATTAGGGTCATTCTGAAATTAAGTGGAAATTTACGAACGGAAAATTTATTTTTTCAATTAATAAATTTTATGTATTTTTATATGTAATGGTGTTGTACTTAATGTACTTATGTGATCTAACATTTAAACAAAGGTCAATAACACGTTTATGACTAAATAAACTGAAATTTACACGATCTCAAAACACTGAGCTGACATTAATTGCCCCGGTGGTGACAATCATATCTGAAATAAGGTTCTAGTTGAAATTAGTATGGAGGATACCGATAACACTTGCTTAAATATGTACGACGAACAAATAATTAAATAAACAATAAACTTGTTGAAAGGAAAGTATCTAAGGGAAAGCTGCAATTGAGGTGTTGAAATCAAGCCAGAAATAAGCTCTAATCGTATATTTCAGGTAAAAATGAGAAAATGTTCTTGTTATATAGTATAAAATTAATCTTAACTTGATAAATAATCAACTATGCGTCACAATCATTCAATGAAATAATTATGAATTACATTTGGTCAACTCCATGGTTCCTTGTACACCTCCATGTCCAATGGGTCCCACGGAGGTGACAGCCATGGAGGTGACAAAATCAAGAGTTTACCACAATTAAACGTCACATAAAATTAACTCTCTGTAATAGTGTGCTTTGAGTTTAAGACATTTCTTTATGACAACAAGCCATACAACAAAAGATATTCTTAAATAGGTAATCTTTTTAAAAATTATAGACGTCTTCGAGGTGACAGGCAATAGAAGAACTCGATGTTTTTAATTACACCTAAAAGCAGAAATTAATAGACTAAATGTACCTACTGTTCACAAAAACACATCCTGCAAGCTAAATGATTGCTTAGGCTTTCTTACAGTTAATCATTCAAACGGATGCTTCTTCCTGGTGGAGTTTAATAGAACGTTTTCTATTTTCCCATATACGTGATGTAAACGTTAGGGACAAAACTTTCAATCTTTATATTTAACTCAAATTGAACTCAAATATTATATATTTAGCCCAAGGTTCAAGGCAAGGGTACTTGTTATTTAAGTGGTGGTTGAATAAATTAATTTACTAGGTACAAAAAGTTTTGCTCACAGTTCTTTAAGTAAAAACACCCATGGAGGTGACATTTAGATGCCTAATCAAATTTTTGCTATAAATATGTAAACTTTGATTTATTAGGACACTTTTTTAGTTAATATTCCTATTATTATTACTTTAAATATTATTAAATAAAATCAATCATTAAATAAAGGAAAATAGTTTAGGACTTATATTGCCACTTAATTTCACAATGACCCATTAATTCATTCGTGAGACACTAAAAAAGCAAGAGATAATTTTTATTGTTAATTTTCTATATCTTGAAATTGTCTCTGTGCAAAAATTTGAACAAAACAATACAATGTGATACCCTGAACATGGTAACATTTGTATTGTATTTTATTGCTACAAATAGAGAGAAATGAGTTACTTAATGAAATGGTAGGTGCGTGAGAAGTTGCGAAAAATAGACCTAGGTTATCTTGGCGTAGAGTGCAATATATATTTCTTCTACAAAGGCATCTGAGGCCGTGAAGTCCATGCTCATTGCCGAGTAAAACGTCTGCCGACCTTGGTGCGATTTGAATAAGGATAGTCAAACGCAAACCCGCCCCACACTCTCACATGCATGGATAGGAGTGGGGCTTGTGGTCGGAAGTCGAAATTTTAGACTCCTTCCTCCGACTCTTTCTTTCTCCTCATTTCCTCCTTGAATTCTCACGATACCCGTCCAACCCCTCAAGTCAACCAAGTGTTCCACCCCCTCCAGTGATGTCACGAGCGATTTCCTTCTCGCTTCTTCCCTCAGCTTAGCTGGTTCTCTGCAGTTCATGACTCCGCGGGAGGACGGTCGACGTCTGAGGTGGTTCCTCGATGGTCTTCTGACTTCACCTAACTCGCGATTCATGACATCGTGGCCACAGCAACGTACACTCACGAGTGAGGACTGTATTCAAATGGTAGTCACGTAAGCTGATGAAATTTTATATCTTTGATATGTCCTCGTTCTTTCGTGAATAATCCACGGAATTTATGTACCTATCAAAATCTTGACGTAAGCCTAACTTTACAGGTCTCTTTTGCATGTATAGTTATGTGAAAACTTTTTTCTTTATTAAAGGTGGGGTTATTTGAGAGGAATCGTATGGGTAGAAAATGTGAAATGATCAGGGCAGATGATTTCGTGGTGTATGTGATGTCTAAGGTGATCTGATGTGGTATTTAAGGGAAGCGTGGTAGCCTAGTGGGTAGAGCGCAGGGCTGCTGATCGAAGGGTCCCGTGTTCAAATCCGGGTGAAACTTTTGGACGCTCCCGAACGAAAAATCCTCGGAGGGGTAGATGGCCCAGGGAAAGGATTTGTGAATGTGTGAAATTCACACGCCTGTAGCTTAGTCCAGGGTGAGCTGTACCCTCACCTATTCAACCCAACTTTCGGGTTGAATTACTGAGTGAGTGATTTATGTCTTTTCACCTTCTTAAGCAACTAAGTTTCAGTATATGCCAAATTTACGAGATTGAATTAATTTTTACGTGTAGCACATTTTCACTCTCCTAATGTTTAATGCCTTAAGCTCCATTATTTGAGTTATTTGCGTCGTTAACCCTTGCCACGCCACGCCAAATTTCTTGTCCTTTATCCAGTTTCCCAGCCAATTTGGCTGTCTAACCGGCGATTCTGCAAGTCTCGTTTCAAGTGGGTTATTTTCTAAGTCGTAGCATGGCAGGTTTAGTTAAAGGTGGGGATATGGGTTGGGTGAAGGGCATATTGGGGATGTCGGTGGGTTGTTGGGGAAATGGCATAATCCCATAAATGCATGATGAGGGCATTTTTTGTTTTTGAGAGGCTCGATTTGAAATTTTTTAGATGTTCTTTTATGAAATTAAGAAGTGGCTCCAGTTTTAGGTCTTTTCTGATGTCCTTGTTTCTAACAAACCAGGGTGCGCCGATTATTCTTCTGAGAATTTTGTGCTCGCAGGATTGAATTCGGTTTAGATGAGTTTTTGCTGCGTGAAGCCATATCGGGGATGCATAAGTCAGGATTGGCCTGATCATTGTTTTATACAGCGTCACCTTTGTTGCCAGTGACACTGGGGTGGTGCTCTTTAGTATTGGGTGTAGGGCTTTTCTGGCACCTGTTGCTTTCTGGATTGACGATTTAATGTGGGCGGCCCAGGTAAGGCGTTTGTCCAGAATTACTCCTAGGTATTTCGCTTCAGAGGATTTCGGAATCTGGATGTTTCCATAAAATGCGGGAGGTCCTTCGCCTGCTCGGGGACGTCTTGAGTACACGACGTGCTGACATTTCTTTGCATTGACGTTCAGTTTCCATCTTTCCGCCCAATCCTCGTATTCGTCTAAGTGGTTTTGGAGTTGTTCGGCCGCCTGTGTGGCGTTTGCACCTTGCGCAAGGATGGTGGTGTCATCGGCATATAGGAATAGTTGAGTGGATGGAAAGGAAGGTGTGTCATTTATGTAAATATTGAAGAGGGTAGGTGATAAAATTGCGCCTTGAGGGACGCCCGAGGTGATAGGACGGATGGAGGAAACGGAAGAATTGGCTTTAACGAAAAAGGTACGGTCGGAGGTAAAGGAATGGATCAGTTTTTGAAGGTGAAAAGGGATGTTTAAATTATGCAGTTTTTGCGCAAGGCCGATCGTCCACACTCTATCAAAAGCTGCTTCAAGGTCCAGGTACACAACGTGGCTCAGCAGTCCTGCATTGAATCCGGTGATGATTGCTTCCGTTAGCCGCAAAATTTGGTGTGTTGTAGCAGTTCTGCTGCGAAAACCGGTTTGTTCAGGCCGGATGATTTCGTTTTCTTCAAGGAACTGCCGAAGTCGGCTGTGGATAACCGCCTCAAACAGTTTGCCTGTGGTGTTGAGTAGGGATATGGGACGGTATGAGGAACGGAGTGAAGGAGATTTGTTAGGCTTCGGAAGCATGATGATCTTAGCAATTTTCCAAGCAGTAGGAAAATAGGAAATTTGGATTAAGTGGTTAAAGAGACGGGATAAAAAGGTGATTGTAGGTTTGGGGAGGTTTTTTAACAGTTTATTCGAGACGGCATCCGGGCCTGGAGCTGATTTTGGTTTTAGAGTGCTTAGGAGCGACTCGATTTCTGCTGAGGTGACTTCCTGGTGATCATCAGGAGGGCAGGTTCTCAAGCTGAGCCAGGTTTCTGGACATTCTTCTTCGAGCTCCGATGGTAAGGAGTTTGTGAACCGTGCTTCTAGCATGGCAGCAAAAGCTTCCGCCTTTTCTGGGTCGGTGGTCGCTTCGCCGTCATCTGTTTTGAGAGCTGGAAGGCAGCGTTTTCGGTTTTTGAGGGACAGGCCATTGACCAAACAGATCCGTCTGTAGTGGAAAGGGTGGAAATTTTTGCATCCCAGAGCTTCTTCCGATGGTCGCGGAGGAGGCATCTCACGCGATTTCTGAGGGCATTGAATTTTTTACGATCCTCTGGTTGTTTGGTGATTTGCCAGATTTTCCTACATCGGTTTCGTTGGCGAATTTTCTCCAGAATTTGTTGTGGAATGGCGTCCAGGAGGCGTTCTTCCGAAAGCTCATAGGATGCTGCCTTTGCTGAAGTTTGTAGAATTGTGGTGAATGCATCCACGCAGGCGTCCACGTCCTTTTTGGTGTTTAGCGGCAAGGATTTTAATGATTCCATGCAATCTCCAACAAGGACTCTGAATTTTCTGAAGTTAATTACGGATTTTGCAGGATGAGGTGATTGGAGGTGCGAGCAGTTTAGGACGTAAAGGAGAGGAAGATGATCGGATGCAGAGGAATCAATTGTGATTGGATTTGATATGGATGAAAGGTTGTAGGAAATGGCGAGATCAAGAATGTCACTCGAGCCGTTGGAAGCGAAATGGGTGGGTGAATCGGGAGAAAGAATATCAAAGTTCAGCGCCTGCTGGAGGTTGCTTAGTATTTTTCCTGCACAGTTAGTGGTCAGGCATCCCCATTCTATATGCTTTGCATTTAGATCGCCTCCGATCAGCGACCTTCGTCCCAGCATGCGGGAAAGGCTGGAGAAATGGGATTTCTTTGGAGTATGAGGAGGTTGATATACAGACCAGATGTCGACATCACCGATGTTGGTGCGGATTTGGACGCCCACTGATTCTATTTCTGTAGAGGCAACTGAAGCCAATTGACTGCATGATATGGAGTTTTTTGCCAGAATAAGAACGCCGCCACCGCTTTGATTTTGTCTGTCGCGTCGAAATATTTTGTATCCCGGCATGTAAATGGATTTATCTGATGACAGCCAAGTTTCCTGGAGAAGACATATATCAATGGACTGGGCACTTAATAGGTGTCTTACTTCTTCCGTTTTTCCGGCGACGCTTGCTATGTTCCACTGCAGTACTCGTAATTGATGAGCTGGTTGTCTAGCCATCTTGAAGCAGAAGAAGCACTCCTTGGAGGACTTCTTGAATAATGATGTCTGATTTTGGAATGTCTGAGGGGATGAGTAGTTTCTTGAATAAGTCAGAGAGCCAGGAGACGAATTTTTTCTTGACTGAGGGAGTAAGGAAGGAGGTGATGATGGATGGTAAGGATTGGTCAGGAGCTGTGGCGGTTGCCGTTGCTTCTGTTGGTAAGGAGGTTTGTTGAGCCGAGGTTGTTGGTAAATTTGGAAAATTGGTTTCGGAAAGGATTGGGGGAGGTGAGGGTTCAGAGATGACGTTAGAAGATGGTTTCCGGAGCTTTTCCGCATAGCTGCGGTAAGCAGAACAGCCTCGGAAATTTGCCGGATGTGGTCCCCCGCAGTTAGCGCATTTTGGCGGTTCTGGTTTGAATAACTGGCAGTCTGTGTGTGAGTGATTATCCCCACATCGAACACAACGCACGGAACGGCCAAAGTTTTTGTTCGTATGACCGAATCGTTGGCATTTCGTACATTGCGGTGGACCAGCAGTTGGTTTGTACGGCTCAATGGTGACTTTTAAGCCGCAAAGATGCGTGACGTCATCCAGTTTTGCTTTATCGGCGGCGTTCTTTAGTTTGAGTTGAAAAAGTGGCAGCATCCGGGTTGGAAGTTGTGGTAGAATTGCATTTGGATCCTCTCGCAGGATGGCTTCACGTCTTTCTTTTTCTGCACGTAGAGGACGGGTGGTGCGCATTTGAATAACATCTTCTACATTGATGTGGAGTTCTGCGAGAGAAGCTTTTATGTCTTCCGGTGTGGTGTCGTGGAGGAGGCCTCGAATAAGTAGGAAGGTTTTCTTGTCTTCTGGAAGCTGGTAAGTGTGGTATTCCCATTTTCTCTCAGTGAAAAGCTTTACCAGGGCGCGAAAGTCATCTGATGATTGGGTTTGCACGCAAATCTGTGATCCCGTGAAGTTGCTGATGGGAGGTTTTTTGGTGGCAGCAAGTATTGCTCGGTGTTTGATTGACCAACCGTCCGCATCTTTGAGAAAGATTGGTGGAATTTTGTTGGTGGGCGGCTGGCTTGTAGTAGGGCGAACCGCTTGTCCTTGGACTTGAGAAGGGCCGTTTTGCTGAATGCGAGGTTCCCGTGGAGGAGCAGGCGGCTTTGGAGAAGCTGGACGTATCGAGGAAGGATGTCCGGCGGAAGTTGTTGACTGACAGGATTGGTCGTAATAAGGGCCGTCTTCGGTGAGCGATGCGATAGCCGAGAAGGCGTTGCTGACTTCAATGGGCGGAGGAGTGACACTAGGCGTTGTTCTTGCACGTTTTCTGTAGTTTACCTTACAAAAGGGAGCTTCTGTTGATGTTGGAACAGCGGAATGTGATGATTGTAGGAGCTCAGAGGGAGCGTTGTTATCAGAATTTTGCGGTAGACCAGCAAGAGAGCGAAAATATGGGTTTGAGGCTACACTTTCGGGAACCTGAATTGTAATGAGCCGACAGGGATTGCCATTTGGGAGGATGGGAGCACTCGGGGAAAAGGAAGCCATGTTACGACTTACCGAATCAGGAACTGGGTTGGGAAAATTCCATTGATGATCGCCGGGGGCTGAGACGTTTGATGTCTGCTGCTGGGCTGTACGTCCTGGTGCGTTGTCCGGAGGGATGGGCAGGTCAGGTGAGAGTTGCTCGCCCAAGGTGGCAAGAATTTCTTCGTCCGATAGGGCGATGTCATCGTCCGGGGACGTAGGAGAGATGGTCTCCATTGCGCCGAGAATGGCGCCTTTTGTTGGAGGCGCTTCTTCTGAACACGTTTGAAAAACACACACTTCAGAAAAATAGACTGAATGCAAGTTGTAACACGTAGCACAGTAAACGATGAGAAAGGCACTAATAGGTACCAAGCTCCAATTCCGACTTATATTGCGCCTTATATAATACTGCGTATTATACCATTTGCGTCGTAAGCCGTGCGTTACATTGAAACATGTTTAAAGACTGCGTGGTTACTCTGTGAGAATGGCGTCAGTTGTTTAATGGGGAATGGAAGGTGGTATCCATGAAATCAAAGATAAGAATTGGGTCACAAATAATATTAAATCCCATTAATACGTCAAGATTATCTAATGCGGATTTCTAACGGCGGCTGAACAAGGAAATCTGACTAATTCCCTCTGTATTGTGATTGTAAACCAAAACATAATCTCGACCTTTAAATCAATATTCACGGCCTTTGGGACGTTAGCTCTTCGTTCTAACCTGTATTTATTTGTTAATAAATATTTTGTACTCGATCCAATTTATTTAGGTAAAAAAACATGTAGCTAGTGCTTTGAATGATCTTGTAGAATCATTTTTTTAAAGTGCCATTTTACTTGGGCAATTTTGCCCTTCGCTGTAAAGAATTACTCTCTAAAGAGCTGCCACGTAAACATTCTGACATTCTGCTCTTGAATTGGCCCATACTCGAAGTCCAAAGGTATGGTTCACTTCGCTTAATGCCAACTTCTCCACTAAGTCACATGGGGGCCGGCCGTCATTCCAATGAACTATATCAGTGGGATCGAGTGTTCAGAGTTTAGTCAATAGCATCATTTGACATATGCTATGTGGTAGTTTGAAATTTGGTTTTCTAAGGGAGAACGAGTAATGAATATTTGACTTGGAATGCATTTTACATATTCTTAGGGTCTCACGTCAGACTATTCCAATTTTTTCGGTCACTTATTTAAGACGAGTATATTTCCATTCCGCTTTTTTATAATTTGGCAGACGATATTCGAGCGTATGGCATAGTATCTCCGTGTCAATTGGTACCGGAATTCGCTGCGAGGGATCCAATAATTTCATTGATTAAGACTCTTAAATACATTTAGGTCGTGATTTAATTTATTATAATTATAGAATATGCGCATCATCCCTGCTGTCATTTAGTAATTTTTTTATCTCTCAGAAATTGTTTTGGCTTGCAGGTCCAATGATTGATCAAATGACATAAGAGTATTTCGTTGATTTTGTCATGGAAATCGTCGGCCGATACCTATGAGTGAGCTGTGGTGGACTATTCTTCGTTAGAGCCGTCTAGCTGGAGAATCCGTCGCTGGGAAACCCGCAGCTGGAGAACTCGCCGCTGGAGAACACGACACTGGAAAACCTGTCGCTGGAGAACCCCTCGATGAAACACTCGTCGCCGGACAGCCCAACGATGGGATACTCGATGCTGGAGAAGTCATTTATGGAAGGTCCAACACTAGAGCCACCGCTGGAATGCTCGTAGCTATGTCACCAAATATGGAGAAATATCGTCAGTAATATGCGAAATCTTCAGAAAACAGCCGCTTCGATGATGGAACTCGGGATATACAGGATTTCCAACGAGTAACTAGGAGTAACTCGGAAAGGGTATGTTTAGCGTGACTCAACCCACGCTTTTTTTCATAATTTATTGGCCTTCGGTGGTTTTACGAATTCATTTTCCTTGATTTTAAATTTAACACCTGATTAGTTGCCTTCATCCAAGTTACGCTGGGGGAGAAATATTTTATGGCATATAAGCTGAGCTATCGAGTTCTCCATCGCTGAGCTATCGTATTATATTTCTTATGACTAAGGACCCTAATATTTCGCGACTAGGTTTAAATAGCATATAAGTTTAAATTTTGAAGTTCAAATCCTTAATAAATTAAAATTTGCCATTTTAACGCCAGCGAAATTCACCGAAAATTTGCGAATAGTTTTTTATTCGCGAAATTATGCGGTATTTGGCTGTTATTGCGATATTTTACACGACATTCAACAGTTTTAAACCTATCCTACGATATTTTGCGAAAACAGCATGAAATGCTTAAAGTTTTATTTTGATATGTATGCAGAGACACGTAATGAAAGTCGTCCCATTTGGTGAAAAAATGTTTGCAAACTCATGGTGTGAAATAATATGTGAAATAAATTCGTAGTTATTATTTATGCGACCATCCCGCTATCATCAGTCTGATCATGCGCGTGACCACGATATCTGCAAATGTCTCCCGAGATCGCATTTATGGTGGCGGGGTCGGGGCGCATCGTTTTCGTCGCGCCGCCGGAATAACTTGCGTATTAACTACCCCGAATGATACTTCAGAAAAGTTACCATTCATGCAATTGCGCTTATGAAGTATGATTTCTATAAGTTTGCGGATAGCATCAATGGGACCAATGACTACGCTGGTCAAGAGTATGTTAAATGTCGTAGCTGTTGGGCGAAGAGACAAATAAAGTTGTCAATTGGACGTAATAATTTTATACGTAATATTAAGACGCAATAACAGGGTCTCACCAAAACTGTTACTGACGGGGCGCAATTACCCCTTGGGGAGGCAAAAAGCTATTTAAGGATAAACTATCGAATTCGCTGACTGATGTTGATTATGTTGCCGACACTACTATGATGTGACTACGGCTCGACGGATTTCACGCCGCAGCAAACTCATTTGGCGCCCGTGGTGGAGGGTAGGTGGCTGGAGAGTCGACGGCATTACGGGGCGGTAAAAGTAAGGGATACGGACACACTAATATTTCCGTATGATGTGGCGCATTATTTTCCTGGAAAAGAATTTTATAAAATTCACCTGAGTCAAGGCAAGCATTGTCATTTTGAATAGGCCGCGGCGGGGAAGTACCTACAAAAGAGAGGTCTGGGCAGACATATATTTCTGATTCTCAGTATCTCTGGATAAACTAGTGTAACCAAACGTTTATAGTTCGATCGGAGCTACTGTAAATCATAAGAAGAATATCTCTAGACCATGATGCCGAAAATTGTCAGCATATTTGATCGCCAAAAGGAGTTTGAAAGCGATATATGTATATATATCTCAAACATGTTCTCATACCCTTTCCCTCCCCACTCACCTTTACCCCTCTTACTTCTACCCTTCACTAGTTACCTCTATCTACCTTGCTTCCTCCGTCAGTTCTCTCCTCTCCTTCGAGAAAAGCGGTAGTGGCCACAGAAATATCGGAAAACTATCCTTGTGAGTGTCTTTTATTTATGTACTTTTATACTTTAGTAACGCCTGTGACCAGCTTTATTGTTATTTCAATCTCGCACTGCGTAACTCCTGTTAACATACATATAGGTTTATATGTATTTCACCAACTTTGAATACGCAGAGAAGCAGTACCAAGGAAATTGTTCGTAGGCAACCCACACAACACCTTCCTTAAGGTAGGTGGCCATTGAGCCAACTCTGTTATGGCTGTATTTAGCGTATATCTCCGTATTTTGTGAACTATCATTGAAGATTAGATATAATAAGCTATATATCAATTTGTCTCTAGTATAATTCTTTGTTTGTTTTTATTGAGAAATACGTAAATATTTTTTTCACTGCCGGAGCATGAAATTAGTGATTTTTGCATCGCTGCATTGGTCGGAAATCGAAAATATTTGGACAAATGTTCAAAAATAGCTTTATTTGAGATATGATCTAGAAACTTCGCATATATACTCACAAAGGACTGCTAAATTAGGTATCGTACGTCATTATTCATCATTCAGAACCGTTGGCTAGATACAGGGGGTCAAATATGACCAAATTGCTAAAAAACCTCCGACTTCCCTTTTCTCCGAATATCTTCAAAGTTATGTTGATGGTGTTGTTGTGGGAGGAATTTTATCGAATAAAAAATGGTATGGTCTTTTTACGCAATGCTTGTCCTTTACTATGCTTTAGTTTAGAAGATTTTTAAGACATTTGTGTGCTATTACGTGACAAAATGGCGGAAGCTGTTTTTGGACAAAATTTCACAAAAAGTAGAGATAATCTAGTATGTTAGGGAGAGACCTGTCTAGTGACTTATATCAGAGCGTTTGTTGAAGAGTTTGAAATCTGGAGACTGAATAAAAATTAAAAATAAGTTTGCGACGCCGAAAAATACATATGAATTTCCGTCCGCGCGCCGGGGCTGGAAATGTCGAGACTCGCTTCCATTGATCATATGGAATGAGCCCTAAAGCTTCGGATTCGCCGGGATTCCGATTTACACATTGTCACTAACATTCACAGACCCTCCATGGATGAAAATGGTTAGAATATTGTATCGAGCAGGTGGATAATTGTACGTGAAGTAGCGTTCAAAATATTTTAGTTGCGAACGTTCGGGAACATACATCTTATTTACAGCCTTTAACCAAAGAAAAGTGTCTAGTCTTCTTGTGAAACATACATTCTTCTAGAAAGACACAGACTAGGATTGTTTTGTATTCCTATTGCCTCCCTGCCCGCACGCACGCCCTAAAACTGCACCGAAGATGTCACATTCCATGCCCCCGTCCCCCATCCACCCCAAAAGGGGTCCTGCGAAAAGGGACATTTATGACATTTCGGAACCTTTGACGGTCTTAAGCGGGTACATCAAGTGAAAGATGTGCTTTCCCTTCAAGGAATACATTTTTGTAAATCAGTACTCTATTGGCAGTGGTGAAAGAAGGTCGTGCAGTAGTGACTTTGCAGGATCTCAAGATTTAGGTTATGCTTGGGATTGTGACGAGCCTCTTATACTTTTGGCAGCTTTTACTGTTCTTCAATCAGAAGTGATTCATATTTATTCATCTGGTTACTCTTGTATAAGGTATGTTAGATATTTTTGTTTTTTGCGCAGAATTTTGTAAGAGGTAACAGAACTCTTCCACCTCCTCGATTTCTTGTTTTCCAGTTGGTTTTCATTGGTTCTGGCTTTTCTCCTTCTGCATTCCAATACCTTAGTGTTTTTTTATTGATCTTCATTGGAACCATAATTATAATTTGAACCAATGTAAACATTTAATTACTGCCTGGACGTATACCTGGACCTTTCCAAAAAGAATATTATTTAGAAACTATCAAGACATGAGAAACAAAGGAGGTTAGTAGGGGAGGTGCAGACGAATTTCTGCTATTGTTGACAATGAGGCCATATTCGGATTTTCGGGAATGATACGACCCACCTCTCAGAGAAAAAAAAATGTTCTGTCCTTTTATGTAATTTATATTCTCTCAATTCTCCAACTTCATGGCAGTGGCGTCAATGAACTTCCCTTGGATACGCATTAATGCATTTTATTCCAATTAGAGTTAATTCCATTCGTTTAACCTAGTAAAGACTTAGCCTACTTCAACCAGGTACTTATCGCTCGGTTGCGTATATTCTACTATGTACTTGACTTAAAACTATATTACAATTTTTTTCATCTTGCTACTCTTCTTTTTGATTATACTTCATTTAAGTTTATTATCACATTCTTGCGTCTTAAAAGACAACAATTTAGAATGCGGTCCACTTCGGAATACGGTAGAAGACCATAAATTTTCCCTTCTTTTTAATGAAGGAAACCCATTAATATTTAGTTATTTTACCGAATGATAGAAAAAAACTTTAGCCCTACCATAATTTGAAAAAGTCAATTTAAACAAATGTAAATACATAATCACGCCAGGAATCGAACCCAGGCCCTGAGAGTTTCTTTGTATGGCCTATAACACCTTCTAGTGTATTCACTTGAATCCTACAAAATTTCAGCTCATTAAATTCAGTTGTTTTTGAGGGGATGCGTAGCGAACACAGAACCGGCGAAGAAACAGACAGACCGCTTCATTTTTGTATATTAGAATGATGATAAGCAATTCGACTGATCAAGTGAAGGTGATCAAGCATTGAGAAGAGGGGGTGGATCAAAGAAACGGTATTATCGTAAAACGGTGATAATTTTCCGAAGACGGAAATATCACCACTACGACCCGAGTGTTCTCCCTCAGATCAGAAGCTAGTGGAAATTGATCTAAAGCTGTGGTACGATATATGGAAATAAGGGGAATATGCACCTTTCTTTTTTTTGCTTGTTAAAAGCAAAAAAGAGGATAAACACCTTAAATTGTAATTAATCATTTTTTAGGTTATTAACGTAGTCAATGAGTTTCAGCAAATAGATATTCCGTAAAAATATTTTTAAAATTCATATATTAGCTTAATAATTTCACACTATTATTAATTTTATCTCATATATCATCGTAAATATACAGTTTTTTCTAATTTTTAAAATGCATGTTATGTTCCATTACAATAATAAAAATAATAATGTTAAACTGGCACAGCTCTTTTTAAAACATTATCCGTGACATAACTAGCTGCATTGACATAACCTGGATGTAATTTTCATAACGCGTAACGTAGTAAATATAACAATTCGAGCTTCTTCAATATCGTATGGAGTATGGTTCACCTCAATTAGTGAAATCATCCTTCTGCGTTTGTCTTTACATTTTACTATTTAAATTATGAAACGTAATTAATTCATTGTTGCGATATTTTATTGGTTTCATAATTACGGGTCTCTTCCTTTTGCTAGATGTTTAGACGTACTAACTGCATCACTGTTGCTAGTTACTTTTACAACTTTTTGCATTGTATAGTAATATAGTAATATAAAAATTGCTATCATATAGCCTTCATTACTTCGTAGGAGGGTATTTTTATAATCATGGTCACAAAAAAGTTTTTGCATCAAACTTCTAAAAGATCACAGATAAAGTGCTGTGGGAGTGTCAGAGCGGAGTGCTGTGGATGTAGCGGCCGAGTGTGGTGGGAGGCTTTAGGAAGTGTCGCGGTAGTGTCCGCGGAGCAGATTATGGCCCACTGGGAGCGTTTTGGAAGCGATAGAGGGGCGTCGACGCTGGTCAGCGGTGGAGCGGTCGGCGAGTTGCCTGGGAACGTCCGACGCGCTCCAGAGAGCGCCGAGAAGCATTCACTAGCCGTTCACGAAATGGTTGACTAGAGAATAGAATTTTACAGCGGAGCAGTGCCCATGTAGCGTAACAAATCAGCTATCACAATAAAGTCTGATATCACAAAAAAATTAACTCAACTTGCATGGGTGCATCTAGAAACAAAATTGCAAAATAAAATGATCATGTAGATTTATGTTTACTCAAGCCATATTTCTCGTTCAACGTATACAATACAAAGCTACAACCTGGCCCTACGATTCCTATCCGCCAGCATTAATCAACCTGTCAATCTCAGTCTTTCGCTAACGACTGTTTCTTGCTTTTCCGTTAGCATTCGGAGGTTGGGAGGCCCTATATATATAGTTGCTGACTGGCATTAAGTCGTTAGTGCTAATTAATTTGCTAAAATTTTAACACTGGGATCTTTGGCGCCCTGAAAACAATTCCTCAATAGCCATTTTTTTGATAAAAATAAGCATGACCGTTATGAATATACATAACTGATATTCTTTTTACTCCAGAAGAGATAAATAAAAGTTTCCTCAACAACGTGGCAATCGTCGGTCAAGCCACGGGATCCTAGGAACCGGTGAGGCTTCGGAGAGCGTTTGGTTCGCTCCAAAGACAGTGTTCGGGGTGTGTTCCGAGAGCGATCATAAAGCGTTTCAACCAGGGATGTGATACAAAAAGGCACTTTACGTTTTGAGCCGTACCTGGGAGGCACCCGAACTCGGAGTCCAAGCCTCGGTTTTGAATGAGACGGAAACCCTTCACCGTGGGTGGTTTTTAGCACCTACTGACCTGTCACACTATAGTTTATAACTTCTTAGAGTTAACCATAAATCACAAAGCTAAGTCCTTCTTTGTGTTGCACTAGTCACGCCGATGAAAATGGTTTTTTTATCGCAGTCATACGATAGATATTAACCAACTTAATTGCTGTAGTTAACTAATGCACATAAACTGGCCTGGTTTACTAGTGCACGTAAAATGTTTAATATATATCGTACAACCGTGTTGGAAAAACCATTTTCAACAACATGAATAGTACAACACAAAGATGAATATACTTGTGCGATTTCTGTTTTCATTTAAGAAGTTATAAACTATAGTGTGACAGGTCAGTTGGTGCTATAAACCACCCGTGGTGAAGGGTTCGGTCTACTTCAACGCCGAGGCTCGGACTCCGAGTACCGGTGCCTCCAGGTACGGCACGAAACGTTAAATGCACTTTCGGATCACATCCCTGGTTTCAACCCGGGAATGTCGAGGGAGCTTCTAGTAAGCGACGTCTCGACTGTGGCGGACTGCACGGGGAGTGTTCTCAGAGCGATCATAGAGCGTTTCAACCCGGGAATGTCGAGGGAGCATCTGGTAAGCGAAGTGTCGACTGTGCGCAGTGCTCGGGGAGCTGCCGTGGAACCTCCAATTTCTGCCCAATGCTCCCAGCATACTCCCGCAGGACACTCCACCGAACGCTCCCGTTTCGACTGGGGATAAGGCAGTTTTTATAATTTCTTAGTGGGTAAATATAGTTCATATCACCAAAACATTAAATTTCTAATCTATTCGAAATCGTTCTCTCCTTTATTTACTCTGCTCAAACGAGAACAAATTAAGGTAAAGTACTTGTATACCACTTCGCCATATCGCAGCACGCTTCCTCTTTCATCTTCCTCTCACCAGATGTAACCACACACAAACTCTTAGATCTCCTTTGCCCATGCAAATGAGATCTAAGAGTTTGTGTTTTTTATCGCAGTTATACGATAGATATTAACGAATTTACATGCTATAGTTAATTAATGCACATAAACTGGCCAGGTTTACTAATGCACGTAACGACTGTTTCTTGATTTTCAGTTAGCATTCGGAGGTTGGGAGGCCCTATATATATATATATATAGCTGCTGACTGGCATTAAGTCGTTAGTGCTAATTAATTTGCTAAAATTTTAACACTGGGATATTTGGCGCCCTGAAAACAATTCCACAATAACCATTTTTTTGATAAAAATAAGCATGACCGTTATGAATATACATAATAAGTATTATTAAACTAATAATTGTATAAAAGCCAAGTAGGTAGCTGTGATTAAAGTTAGTCGGCCGAGGAAAAGAAAGAATGAGAGGAGTGAGACATGGCTGTTGAGAGTCTGCCGTAATTTTTAATGTCTGCATCGAGAGAGCAATCTGACATCAAAGAGAAGTCGAGATCTGCACTTCCGGTTACCAAATGACTGTACATGAGTGGTTGTGTATACGAAATAGCATTTAACCTAGGTGTCTGATAATCAATTGTCGCGGTTGCGAGATGTCCGTTTAGAGAGGTCGGTTACCAGATGTCGGTTGGGAAATGAACTGTTACGACTTGACGTGATACCCTGTTCTACCGACCTCAACGAGTCTTCTAGAATGGTGATAGTTACTTTCTATTTGAGTGTAACCCTGTTAATAAATTCTAGTCGTCAGTGGTTTTACTTGCTCGACATCTGCCAACTATCTTTTACGCCTTGCCTGCTAAATAATTCGTAGGAAAGTCTTCTATGCTGGATCTAAGGCATAACCGGTGTGTCAGTTGATGTTGTTACCATTCAGTTAAATACAAATTACCACTTCAGAGTCTATTTCGATACCTTGATATTCGACAGAGCAGTTTCGTGTTTTCGAATCAAATAACATGGTTAACAATGAGACTGTGCGATAGCTTATTTCTGTTGGTGGAAGGGTCTGATGTAACTTCTAACTTATTTTCATATCCTCTTACACTGCGTTGATTAAATCATATGTTGCCATCGAGAAGAACAAATATAATGTATATTTCAACTGGTATTAGAGTTCGTATGACAAGCACATTTTGTTGTGTGTTACACATGGTTAACCAACAAGAAAATTGCTTTATATTCCCCGCACTATCTTTTGCAGTAAACCATGTTCCTTGTTGAGCTCGCCTTCGGATACAACGTGTTTTTTTTAAATTTACGTATTTTAATTGCGTATTTAAGTTAGTAGCAAGTGTTGACCCGTGACAATGAAGTTTCCATCGTAGAAATGCACAAGTGAAAATAAGCAATTATTAGCCACGCCATTCAAAGATTGGCATTTAGAAAAACTTAGGCACTCACCAAAAGAAAATAAACGGAACTAAACATATGAGTGACGCATGCATTAATAAATTAAACAGTTTTGGGAAAATATCCTCTAAATCTTATTTACCATATATTAATACGAAGGATAAATATGGAATCAAAGTCAATCAATTATTTCAACGAAATGTAATGGCGCGAAAAGTTTCTCTTCCAAATGAAGAAATGAATGAAATGTGTGCAGAACAAAAAAGGCCAATCATTATAAGGCTAAATGAAATCTTATTGAATTTCAAATTTATAGAACGCCGCAATTATGTTCACAAAACTTTAAATGAGCGTTTAAGTTACTCATCAGACTTTGCTAAAAAAAAAGACAATAGTTTATCAAGCACAGTATTCTCATAGCGCAACACCTGAAAATACGATGGCTTGATAAATTTTGCATCTGCGTACTCTACGATGCCATTGTTTAAAAAATGTATCACATTTCGATGTTAGATAGTTATTAATTTTTATGACGTATGTTCAACAAACGAAAAAATACAACCGATTGAATTCTCTGTACTTTTATTAATGTGGCAGACAGAAGCTATGACAAGTTTCCATTCCACTAGAATTGGGTTTGATGCAGATATTCGATCCATTCAAGAAATAAACAAATATCTTCATATTTACTTCTATATCGACTCTTACTCATCCTTAATATCTATACCCTTGGTATAATTATCCCATGCTGGGCTTTCTTTTGCTTTCTTCCTTCCCTCATCCACGATTACCCTTTAACTTAATATTTTCTGGAGAAATATAAATCAAAAATATTTTTCGCATACTTCCACATAACTCACAATAAACCAAAAATGATTTACAATGGTGCTATTACTAAACCACGCCTACAGCCGTTGCTTTCAACGTATCGTATCAAAATAAAAGGGTTGATATATAGAAATGTAAAATATTATAACGAATTCCATGTGGAACTAGAGAATCTTAATGACGTAACGTATAAAAGTATACAGTTACGATAGCAAATTACCTGAAATGAAGTAACAACACCTTAAAGTTTGAATTCATAAATTTCACGTTAAAGCTGCATTAAGAAAAAGATATTTTGAAATATTATGATGATTAGATAGCGAGGCCACCACCAATTTCTCCCAATCATTACGGGAATATGTTTATGAATGACTATTTGACACCATTCCAAATAGAAATGACGAAATAAATGCACATCTTTAATAAAAAATATATTAATGCGCAAATAGATTTTTTCAGCAAATAGACATTTTCCGTGGGATTGAGAAATAAACATATTTTGTCATGAGCCCAATTGGAAATCACCATTATCTAGTACTGGAATTATTTTGAATCCTACGTGTGGAGGTAACTCTTGATTGTATTCTCGCATAGATCCTTGAGCTATATTTTCAAAAATTAACTCAACATTAAATTCTAGTTTATCGATATTTACAACCTCACCACCGGTTATTTAAATTTGAACGTTCCATTAATAATCAGTGAAAAACCTGGTAGTAATGTTAAAATTTCATTAAGGACATGAGCAGTATTCAATGAAGAATTTTAAAACAGATAAATCACGCAAAGAAGATAAGATAGATGACACAACGATGCCCCATAATCATTACAGTCGGTCAAAGCAACCGTTGCTATGGCAATGGTTCACTCTTTGGTATTTCGAGAGAGAGCAACTTTAATTTAATCTCTTTAATTTTCGCCTTTATTGGGAGTAAAGAGAGCGAAAACATGGGAGCGTGTTTTTGTAAGTAATAATTATCTTTCTACCTATTACTGTAATACCTTTAATTACATGAGGACAGTGGATATTTTACATAATTCCGTAAAATACTATTTGCATATTACTTGGTGACTAAAAAATCAATAAATGCTTTCTAATTTCAGGTATTCTTTTAAAAAGTGCTTCTCTTTTTTCTTTTTTTTTCTTTCCACACGATGGCTTGTGTATTTTTAATTCAACAATGGCGGTAAGACGAATCACTTTTAGGGTAATACTGATTCAAAACCTAAACACAGAGTTGACCCTCCGCACATAATCAATTTTAGCAAAGCTTGTATCCATGGTATATCAAGTGTATTTAGCTAACATATATTTTTCTGCAATGATAATATCTATTCGTCTTTTACTCAATTTTATTTTATGCTGACGTTTTCATTAGTGCAATCAATATTCTTACAGATGAAAAAAAAAATCTTCCGGATATGAAATTAGCTCAACTCATCATAGAATAGGATTTAAATCATTCCATCTGACTATGCTTATAACAAAATCATTCGTAGTGAATACATTGTAAAGAACATTTCGCGCTTTCATATGCGGCAGCAAAGGTTTTACAAAAATATTAACTTTTCACAGCTATCGCCTCGTAGAAATTCGTCAAAAAATTTAACGGAAGAAATATTTGATTTTTTACCAGCAATTCACAAAATTCTGACCCAAAGGTTTATTCATTATCAAAAGCGTCCATAAATGTTGCGGACCATCTGTATAGTTATAATTATTTATCTAATTTAAAAAAATGTGATTCAGTGTCTTTCTATTCGTATTATACTCTACAATATTCCAAAACAATTTGCTTGAAGCAGGGCTATAATACTTTTAACTCTACGTTATTGAGCTTTTCATTTAAAATTTCAAGTATTCATCAACTTATATTTTATCCAATATTTACGCTACACTAAATAAGGTAATGCTGTCTTGTGTGCTTTTAGTGTAGCTAGCTTTAATAATCGGTAAAGAGTTTTGGCAATCACGCTTAGGTAAACATTATAGAGTGGCTTTTACTTGGTAGAGGAATTGACTTCAGCGATATTATTGCAATTTGTAAAATACTTAAGGTAATAAACTATCATTTCTTATGCTATCGGAAGATTTTATGTTATTTCTAGAGAAGCACATTGATATCGTAGCAAAATATCTAAATTTTATGCATGGAACTTATGCACTACATTGTGCAGAGGCACAGCGTTTACATTTCCTTGCGTAAAGATATTCAACTATTCGCTGGGATGTGCTCTTGAACACAATTTGAGTGTTTTTGAAGAGTCGTAATTTGAAAACTGTATGAAAACTTTTATCTGTCCATACACTGTCGAGGTTATATGAGACGACTGTCGTGTCTCTTCCTCAGGTTGCTGTCGCTGTCAGCAGGAGGAGGAGAAGATGGAGGAAAGGGTCGTTCGGGAAGGGGGGTTGGGAGGGGCTGGGATGGGAGCTGGGGTTGGAGGGGAGGGGGAAGGGATTCTTTCGGCGGGGATCGAGGATCAAAATTCTCTGTCCGGTTCTATCGGTGCAATTTTGGGGGGTGAACAAAATTTTGAACGTGAAGGTGACGATGAAGACCAAAATTCTTCGTTGGGCTTCGTTGGGGAAATTTTGGGGGGTGATGTTGACGAAAATTTTGAACGTGAAGGTGACGATGATGGTGATCAAAATTCTTTGTTGGGATTCGTTGGGGACATTTTGGGGGGTGATGTTGACGAAAATTTTGAACGTGAAGGTGACGATGATGGTGATCAAAATTCTTTGTTGGGATTCGTTGGGGACATTTTGGGGGGCAACGAAAATTTTGAAGTAGGCGCGAATCAGGGGGGGCAAGGGGAACAAAATTTACCGAATGTCGACTGGTTTGCAATGGGGGATGGGGCTTTCTTGATCGATGAAGATGCTTTCCAAATTTTTGTGGACGAAATCGAGGAGGTTTTGGACGGTGGGCTAAATTTTGGTGGTGTTGAGGGTGGGGCAGGGGGGGAGGGAGGGGCGGGTGGGGTGGGGGATATAGATATGGGGGCGGGAGGGGATGGGTAGGGTCTGTGGGGGTGTGGGGCAGGGGACGGGCGGGAGGGTGGGCCCCTGCCCCCCCCCCCCCTCGGCCCAACGCTGCTTAACTTCGGTGAACTGAAGGGAACAATCCACTCATGGGGGGCCAACCCAAACGGGTTGGTGTGGTGGCTAGAGTACTGACCTCTCATTCCGAGGACTATGACTCGAACATCGTCATATGCAGAAAATAAAAATCAGGAATTGAAACCTCTGCCATCAGAAGACCTCGGGGAGTGCAGTACTTGGTTCGTCGCGTTGGACGACTAAATTATGTCTCCTTCCAGCAGCCATTTCTCAAAAATGAATCTTCTGCATTCTGACTATGGACTGCAGCTCCGACATTTTCGCCGCAAACCCCAATCCAGTCGTTTGAATTTCACTCAGCTTTAGTACACAGACGGGCTGAAATATATTGGTTGAAGAAACAAGATGAATCTGCATTTTTTCTAATAGACGGAAATGTAAGAGTATGGAACGCTTCACATACAGCACAGAAGCTTCACATAATAAAGAATGAAGTTATGTTATTTGTGGAAGAAACAACGAAACATCGGCAGTTCGTCTTATAAGCTGAGCTTTTGGAGTGTGGAACGCTCGGATACAGCGAGGAAGCTTCACATCCTAAGCAGGTGAATATAAGGTCGAATTCCATAATTTTTTTACTTTTATAAACCATGCGTTACATTAAATGGCCAAGAGCATGATTTCCGTTGATTTATTCATATATTATTTCCGTGATGACTATCGATAGGAACAATATAATCAGTGAATCATCATTCAGGGGTGCAGCTCCATAGTACAGAGAATACACTTGGTATGGCCTGGAAATGTATTTAATATTTTTATCACATTATTCTGAATACAACCGAGGAATTAAATGTATTTGGAATGCTGTAGATCAGATTTTTTCCCATTAAATGTATGAATTTAATATAATTATGTATTTGTGATTAGAGGTTTTAGCCATTGACTGATATGCTTGCTCTAAATACTTGTGAGGTGAGTCTGGAATTACGAATGACGCCGGGGAATTACTTTGATCGCAGTTCTAAAACGACACATCTTCAAGTACCACATATTTTCGTATAATTAGGAAAGTTATTTACTTAAAACATCATTTTACTAATCATTGAGGCATTAATAATTACATAAGAATCACTAAAGGGATCAAACACAACTTTCATAAATATGTATTATAAATATTAAAAAAATAAAGTATTTGAATCATATCGAATCATCATCAATCATATTGAAAAATTGCAAATAGCATTCTGACGAATCACATGTTTTTCTTTTTTTAGATTATTTAACGCACACATCGTCAACAAAAGTACAAAATGTTTTGAAAACAGTAAGCAGAATAATTGGTCACAAAAACCCTCCTCCTCTCAGTGGAATATCTGTTGGTATGCCGTAATGCGGTGATCATCTCTAAGAAGTTTGGTACTCCTATTCCTTTTTCTTCTCAAATCACGCAAGAAGGCCTTGGTTTTCATGGAATTCACAATGTCAAGATTCTTTCCTTGAAACCTATTTGGAGGATAGTGAATTCTTCCTATGTGCAAGTGATACGTACCATCAGTCTTTTGCAAGTAAATGAAGCTGGAATACAAGGTATTTGCCCGCCTCGGAGACATTCAATTTATTAAATCCAATTATATATTACCCTGAGGGTTGACAAAGGACGGTTCTAGAGTGCTTTTAATTTACCTCCTATTTTGACATTACAGATCACCAATCGAAACGAATACCAATTGATATTTACAATAACAAAAAAGGACCAGCTCAAGTTACTCCCATATGCTCCCATCTCCTCAGTCTTAGCTCTCATAAAACGATCCCTTCGTCTCACTCGTCTCCAATCACTTGGAAGGGATATCTCCTCTCTCAAATATTCTCCTGCTCTCCAAACAGTCATCTCCGAATCAGAGTGAACCTGATGTACTGTTGCCTTCAGCATTCGGCCAACAAGAAATAAAAACTCGACGGTGAGCATTGTAGATTTTTTCAGGGTTTACTCCGACCAATCCAGTCGCACGATTTTCCTCAGGATGAAAGGTATCTCTGATTGCAGTTTCCTCAAACGTCATCGAAATATAGTAGACGTTAATATTCTAATGCTCAATTTCTTATTATGTTACATATAATGATTGCATTAATGATTCTTTATAATGATTCTGAGGTAACATTTTACGATTATTCCACTACAGGGTCTCTGCCGTAATTTAACAAGAACCAGTGGTCGCGAATAATAAATTGGAGTTCTAAGAATTGGGTTTCAATTAAATCCAGTACAAATGAGTAAACGGTACCGATAGTTAACTATAATTATGCTATCTCTACATAGCATTCACAAATATTATATGTGATGAATGATATAATAATCAGCATATACTCTTAAATAGGTGAACAATGACATACCACCCTGGAACTACGATCATAAGGAATAAAACCTATCCCCAAAATGAAAGAAATGAGAAAAGTGAAAATTTTAAGACTATAAGCCTGACTACACATGCATTGAAGGTATAGACAAGGATCATCTACAGAAGAATAGAACGAAAGCTGATGAGTTCCTGGAGGAAGATCAATTCAGATTCAGAAAAGTAAGGTTCAAGAGAAGCAATATTGGCCCAGCTATGAAGAAGCCAAACAAGGAAAGGAGTGAGACAAGTCGTGCACTGTTTCTCGTAATTTTTAAGGACTGCATCGAGAGAGTCATCATTGAAATCGGAAGTCTTCTGGAGTGAACGTCCACGGAGAAAAAAATAGCACGCTTCGATTCGCCGTACACAAAGCACCAATATCAGATATACAGAACGATTTGGTTTTTATATGTATAACCATAGTAAGAACAAGGCCAGATATCAGCTAAAGAATGGTAAGAAAATGAATAACACACGCAGTTAAGAAGATGGATCGAAGTCGCCAAAACTATCATTAAACTAGGATAACAATAATTGGAAGTTGTGAAAGAGCTCTGTTACCTGCAATGCCGATTTACCAACGGTGGATGAGAAAAGAAAGAAGCAGACAGTAGAATATCCCGGGCAGCTAGAACATTCTATCTAAAGGTACAATCTAATAACAGCTGGAAAAACAAGCGTAAAAGTAAGAAATTCATTTAAAAAGGAACGTGCATCTGGAGTTTTTTCTTTTTGGAAGTGAGGCATGTTCGAAAGCCAAGCATTCGAAATTTGGTGCTACAGAAGAATGATGATGATATATTGGGTCAACCGAGTAAGTAACGAGGAATCCTAAGAAGAATGGAAGAAGAGAGAAGTCTGCTGAATACCGTGAGAAGAAAACGGGACAACTTATTCGCACACATTATGAGATATGATGGCCTGATGAAGACAGTCGTTGGAGGAATAGTGGACGAATGGAACGGCAAAGGAAAACCTCGTATGAGATATGAAGAGCAAGTATTGAAGGATGCGGAAGAGAAGAACTACGCAAAGATGATGAGAGTAGCCGTTAGAAGTAATAATCGTAGAGCTACGTCAAATCCCACGATTGCAGACTAATGATGATGATGTAGGAATGAAAATTAACGTAATAAAGAGAAGAAAACCTTTCTGTAGATTGAATGTTTATCTTAACCTCTTCGGAAACCATTAATTTAATTTCTCTTTAGTTGACATAAGTTACAAATTTTCCGCGGTTTCAGCCGGGAGGGAAACTGGGGGTGAATCAGGGTAAAAAATTTCCCAAAGAAATTCTCGATGTAATTCTGCTATACTGATGTTTAAACATCAGTCGTAAGTAAATCTGTGATAAGTTCCCATTCTGAGCCTATGATTCAGTTTCTAAATAAACTTAAAATCCTATTGCTGATAATATGCTGTGTCGAGTATTCGAGAAATGTGGACTAATTGATACACCTTGATCAGTTAAATGGGGGCTGCGGTTTTCAATATAGTTGTTTTACGCAATAGTTCTTAATATTTAGCATACTTTGTGATTCTAATGGGAAGGGTACAGAGGTAATTATGGCGTTCAACACGAATCATTAGTTATTATTATCATTAATCATTAGAATCATTAGGGTTAGCTTTACAGGTAATTCGAATAAGCCTCAGATCCAGCCACCTTTCCTCGAATTCCGGTTAACGATCATTATTAACAGTGTCGACAACGGCATACGCAACTTTTTCGCAACTGTTGTCTTATGCATGAACAATTTCACGTCCTCAGACTCTTTCACTTTTTTCTTCTGAAGCCATATCTTTTTTATTTTTTTTGATGCTGAAGCTCCATGTTCATAAAACTGTAGGACGTGTGCCTTCGTGATAATCACGACTCCTCTACCGCTCCAATACTTCTCTCGATAAATTCTTGTCTGAATTTCATGGTAAATACTATGAACTAAATACTGCCTCAACGGTTACCAATGTTACTACCTTGAGGCATGGGATGTTTATTTCTAGCAATCAATCATTCCAAAGGTACTGCTAAGACGCATTCTGTTCCGCCAAAGAAACGGACTTTTAATTCCCAGTTGTTGATTTAGTTTTTAGTTATCCTGATAAGGTATTATCGCACCGTATAACCTAATTTTAAGCTCAGCGACAACGAAATACCCTGGGCTTATTCACTGTTGCTGTAGTCTTTTTCCGCGCAAGAGTTTCGTTAGTTGATAACCGTGTAACTATAACTAGTTAGCTAGTTATGCTATAACTAGTTAACCGTTAACTACAAGGATCATAGTTGCCAGGATTCAAATCTCTATTCTCGAGTTGATTATGTTCATGGGAAAGTTTAGTTACCGTTGTTTCCCAATTCATGCTTCATTGTACCTATCTGGCAGGGGTAGCCATAAAATGAGAAAATTTTCATTGCTGGTAGGTAGTTAGTAGCTGATAGTTAGCTAGGATTTTTTTTCCGGGTAAATCGGCAGCGAAGATCATATTTCTCACGGAACGTTTCAGTCTTGACTGAAATATCAAATATTAATTGAGATAAAATTATAAGGCATTGTTAGTGGAATTAGTAGTATTAGGGGGAGGGACCGAGAACTGTGGTCATTTTCTCGAGAGATGATGGGTGGTTAAGTGGGCAAAGACAGAGTTCTCAGGGAACGGAGGAAGGGTGGATTAAACCCCAGCGTCCCTATTAGCCTGCTCTTATCAAGAGTTGACAAGGGGATGGGGGCCTAACGTCCCAACGGACGGACAGAGAACTGGACTTGAAGAGCTCTCCACGAGGCACTCAAGTAGGGAGCGGTATGCCAGTGAAAAATCCGTCACTGCCAAGATTCGAACCCGGTCCCTCGGGATGGGAGGATAGGACTCTGGCCACAACACCACCCAATCCCCATTTTCATTGCTTCCGCCAGTGTGGTTTCAGGGGTTGTACGCAAACCTTCCCTACCATGGCTAGTCCTTAATGAAGAGGAACAGCCTCGACTAATTTTTAGGTATTAGGGTCATTCTGAAATTAAGTGGAAATTTACGAACGGAAAATTTATTTTTTCAATTAATAAATTGTATGTATTTTTATATGTAATGGTGTTGTACTTAATGTACTTATGTGATCTAAAATTTAAACAAATGTTAATAACACGTTTATGACTAAATAAACTGAAATTTACACGATCTAAATACACTGAGCTGACATTAATTGCCCCGGAGGTGACAATCATATCTGAAATAAGGTTCTAGTTGAAATTAGTATGGAGGATACCGATAACACTTGCTTAAATATGTACGACGAACAAATAATTAAATAAACAATAAACTTGTTGAAAAGAAAGTATCTAAGGGAAAGCTGCAATTGAGGTGTTGAAATCAAGCCAGAAATAAGCTCTAATCGTATATTTCAGGTAAAAATGAGAAAATGTTCTTGTTATATAGTATAAAATTAATCTTAACTTGATAAATAATCAACTATGCGTCACAATCATTCAATGAAATATTTATGAATTACATTTGGTCAACTCCATGTTTGCTTGTACACCTCCATGTCCAATGGGTCCCACGGAGGTGACAGCCATGGAGGTGACAAAATCAAGAGTTTACCACAATTAAACGTCACATAAAATTAACTCTCTGTAACAGTGTGCTTTGAGTTTAAGACATTTCTTTATGACAACAAGCCATACAACAAAAGAATATCTTAAATAGGTAATCTTTTTAAAAATTATAGACGTCTTCGAGGTGACAGGCAATAGAAGAACTCGATGTTTTTAATTACACCTAAAAGCAGAAATTAATAGACTAAATGTACCTACTGTTCACAAAAACACATCCTGCAAGCTAAATGATTGCTTAGGCTTTTTTACATTTAATCATTCAAACGGATGCTTCTTCCTGGTGGAGTTTAATAGAACGTTTTCTATTTTCCCATATACGTGATGTAAACGTTAGGGACAAAACTTTCAATCTTTATATTTAACTCAAATTGAACTCAAATATTATATATTTTGCCCAAAGTTTAAGGCAAGGGTACTAGTTATTTAAGTGGTGGTTGAATTAATTTATTTACTAGGTACAAAAAGTTTTGCTCACAGTTCATTAAGTAAAAACACCCATGGAGGTGACATTTAGATGCCTAATCAAATTTTTGCTATAAATATGTAAACTTTGATTTATTAGGACACTTTTTTAGTTAATATTCCTATTATTATTACTTTAAATATTATTAATATATACTTTATTTTTATATTAATTAATATTACTTTATTATACTTTAATCACAATGACCCATTAATTCATTCGTGAGACACTAAAAAAGCAAGAGATAATTTTTCTTGTTAATTTTCTATATCTTGAAATTGTCGCTGTGCAAAAATTTGAACAAAACAATACAATGTGATACCCTGAACATGGTAACATTTGTATTGTATTTTACTGCTACAAATAGAGAGAAATGAGTTACTTAATGAAATGGTAGGTGCGTGAGAAGTTGCAAAAAATAGACCTAGGTTATCTTGGCGTAGAGTGCAATATATATTTCTTCTACAAAGGCATCTGAGGCCGTGAAGTCCATGCTCATTGCCGAGTAAAACGTCTGCCGACCTTGCTGCGATTTGAATAAGGGTAGTCAAACGCAAACCCGCCCCTCACTCTCACATGCATGGATAGGAGTGGGGCTTGTGGTCGGAGGTCGAAATTTTAGACTCCTTCCTCCGACTCTTTCTTTCTCCTCATTCCCTCCTTGAATTCTCACGATACCCGTCCAACCCCTCAAGTCAACCAAGTGTTCCACCCCCTCCAGTGATGTCACGAGCGATTTCCTTCTCGCTTCTTCCCTCAGCTTAGCTGGTTCTCTGCAGTTCATGACTCCGCGGGAGGACGGTCGACGTCTGAGGTGGTTCCTCGATGGTCTTCTGGCTTCACCTTACTCGCGATTCATGACATCGTGACCACAGCAACGTACACTCACGAGTGAGGACTGTATTCAAATGGTAGTCACGTAAGCTGATGAAATTTTATATCTTTGATATGTCCTCGTTCTTTCGTGAATAATCCACGGAATTTACGTACCTATCAAAATCTTGACGTAAGCCTAACTTTACAGGTCTCTTTTGCATGTACAGTTATGTGAAAACCATTTTTCTTTATGAAAGGTGGGGTTATTTGAGAGGAATCGTATGGGTAGAAAATGTGAAATGATCAGGGCAGATGATTTCGTGGTGTATGTGATGTCTAAGGTGATCTGATGTGGTATTTAAGGGAAGCGTGGTGGCCTAGTGGGTAGAGCGCAGGGCTGCTGATCGAAGGGTCCCGTGTTCAAATCCGGGTGAAACTTTTGGACGCTATCCAACCCAACTTTCGGGTTGAATTACTGAGTGAGTGAGTGATGTCTTTTCGCCTTCTTAAGCAACTAAGTTTCAGTATATGCCAAATTTACGAGATTGAATTAATTTTTACGTGTAGCACATTTTCACTCTCCTAATGTTTAATGCCTTAAGCTCCATTATTTGAGTTATTTGCGTCGTTAACCCTTGCGTCTTATATTGCGCCTTATATAATACTGCGTATTATACCATTTGCGTCGTAACCCGTGCGTTACATTGAAACATGTTTAAAGGTGGTATCCATGAAATCAAAGATAAGAATTGGGTCACAAATAATATTAAATCCCATTAATACGTCAAGATTATATAATGCGGATTTCTAACGGCGGCTGAACAAGGAAATCTGACTAATTCCCTCTGCATTGTGATTGTAAACCAAAACATAATCTCGACCTTTAAATCAATATTCACGGCCTTTGGGACGTTAGCTCTTCGTTCTAACCTGTATTTATTTGTTAATAAATATTTTGTACCCGATCCAATTTATTTAGGTAAAAAGACATGTAGCTAGTGCTTTGAATGATCTTGTAGAATCATTTTTTTAAAGTGCCATTTTACTTGGGCAATTTTGCCCTTCGCTGTAAAGAATTACTCTCTAAAGAGCTGCCACGTAAACATTCTGACATTCTGCTGTTGAATATCCCATACTCGAAGTCAAAGGTTTGGTTCACTTCGCTTAATGCCAACTTCTCCACTAAGTCACATGAGGGCCGGCAGTAATTCCAATGAACTATATCGGTGGGATCTAGTGTTCAGAGTTTAGTCAATAGCATCATTTGACATATGCTATGTGGTAGTTTGAAATTTGGTTTTATAAGGGAGAGCGAGTAATGAATATTTGACTTGGAATGCATTTTACATCTTCTTAGGGTCTCACGTCCGACTCTTCCGATTTTTTTCGGTCACTTATTTAGGATGAGTTTATTTCAATTCCGCTTTTTTATAATTTGGCAGACGATGTTCGAGCCTCTGAAATAGTATCTCCGTGTCAATAGGTACCGGAATTCTCAGCTATTGGTCCAATAATTTCATTGATTAAGACTCTTAAATACATTTAGGTCGTGATTTATTTTATTATAATTATAGAATATGCGCATCATCCCTGCTGTCATTTAGTAATTTTTTTATCTCTCAGAAATTGTTTTGGCTTGCAGGTCAAATGATTGATCAAATGACATCAGAGCATTTATTCGATTTTGTCATGGAAAACGTTTGCCGATACCTATGAGTGAGCTGTGGTGGACTATTCTTCGTTAGAGCCGTCTAGCTGGAGAATCCGTCGCTGGAAAACCCGCAGCTGGAGAACTCGCCGCTGGAGAACTCGCCGCTGGAGAACACGACGCTGGAAAACTTGTCGCTGGAGAACCCGTCGATGAAACACTCGTCGCCGGACAGCCCAACGATGGGATACTCGATGCTGGAGAAGTCATTGATGGAAGGTCCAACACTAAAGCCACCGCTGGAATGCTCGTAGCTATGTCACCAAATATGGAGAAATATCGTCAGTAATATGCGAAATCTTCAGAAAACAGCCGCTTCGATGATGGAACTCGGGATATACAGGATTTCCAACAAGTAACTAGGAGTAACTCGGAAAGGGTATGTTTAGCGTGACTCAACCCACGCTTTTTTTCATAATTTTTGGCCTTCGGTGGTTTTACGCATTCATTTTCCTTGATTTTAAATTTAACACCTGATTAGTTGCCTTCATCCAAGTTACGCTAGGGGAGAAATATTTTATGGCATATAAGCTGAGCTATCGAGTTCTCCATCGCTGAGCTATCGTATTATATTTCTTATGACTAATGACCCTGATATTTCACGACTAGGTTTAAATAGCATAAAAGTTTAAATGTCGAAGTTTAAATCCTTAATAAATTAAAATTTGCCATTTAACGACAGCGAAATTCACCGAAAATTTGCGAATAGTTTTTTATTCGCGAAATTATGCGGTATTTGGCTGTTAGTGCGATATTTTACACGACATTCAACAGTTTGAAACCTATCCTACGATATTTTGCGAAAACAGCATGAAATGCTTAATGTTTTATTTTGATATGTATGCAGAGACACGTAATGAAAGTCGTCCCATTTGGTGAAAAAATGTTTGCAAACTCATGGTGTGAAATAATATGTGAAATAAATTCGTAGTTATTATTTATGTGACCATTCCGCTATCATCAGTCTGATCATGCGCGTGACCACGATATCTGCATATGTCTCCCGAGATCGTATTTATGGTGGCGGGGTCGGGGCGCATCGTTTTCGTCGCGCCGCCGGAATAACTTGCGTATTAACTACCCCGAATGATTCTTCAGAAAAGTTACCATTCAAGCAATTGCGCTTATGAAGTATGATTTCTATAAGTTTGCGGATAGCATCAATGGGACCAATGACTACGCTGGTCAAGAGTATGTTAAATGTCGTAGCTGTTGGGCGAAGAGACAAATAAAGTTGTCAATTGGACGTAATAATTTTATACGTAATATTAAGACGCAATAACAGGGTCTCACCAAAACTGTTACTGACGGGGCGCAATTACCCCTTGGGGAGGCAAAAAGCTATTTAAGGATAAACTATCGAATTCGCTGACTGATGTTGATTATGTTGCCGACACTACTATGATGTGACTACGGCTCGACGGCAATCACGCCGCAGCAAACTCATTCGGCTCCCGTGGTGGAGGGTAGGTGGCTGGAGAGTCGACGGCATTACGGGGCGGTAAAAGTAAGGGATAGGGACACACTAATATTTCCGTATGATGCGGCGCATTATTTTCCTGGAAATGAATTTTATAAAATTCACCTGAGTCAAGGCAAGCATTGTCATTTTGAATAGGCCGCGGCGGAGAGGTACCTACAAAGGACATGTCTGGGCAGACATATATTTCTGATTCTCAGTATTTCTGGATAAACTAGTGTAACCAAACGTTTATAGTTCGATCGGAGCTACTGTAAATCATAAGAAGAATATCTGTAGACCATAATGCCGAAAATTGTCAGCATATTTGATCGCCAAAAGGAGTTTGAAAGCGATATATGTATATATATCTCAAACATGTTCTCATACCCTTTCCCTCCCCACTCACCTTTACCCCTCTTACTTCTACCCTTCACTAGTTTCCTCTATCTCCTTGCCCCCTCCGTCAGTTCTCTCCTCTCCTTCGAGAAAGGCGGTAGTGGCCACAGAAATATCGGAAAACTATCCTTGTGAGTGTCTTTTATTTATGTACTTTTATACTTTAGTCACGCCTGTGACCAGCTTTATTGTTATTTCAATCTCGCACTGCGTAATTCCTGTTAACATACATATAGGTTTATATGTATTTCACCAACTTTGAATACGCAGAGAAGCAGTACCAAGGAAATTGTTCGTAGGCAACCCACACAACACCTTCCTTAAGGTAGGTGGCCATTGAGCCACCTCTGTTATGGCTGTAGTTAGCGTATATCTCCGTATTTTGTTAACTATCATTGAAGATTAGATATAATAAACTATATATCAATTTGTCTCTAGTATAATTCTTTGTTTGTTTTTATTGAGAAATACGTAAATATTTTTTTCACTGCCGGAGCATGAAATTAGCGATTTTTGCATCGCTGCAGTGAGTGGTCGGAAATCGAAAATATTTGGACAAAATTCAAAAATAGCTTTTTTTGAGATATGATCTTGTAACTTCGCACATATACTCACAAAAGACTGCTGAAATAGGTATCGTACGTCATTATTCATGATTCAGAACCGTTGGCTAGATACAGGGGCTCAAATATGACCAAATTGCTAAAAAACCTCCGACTTCCTTTTTCTCCGAATATCTTCAAAGTTATGTTGATGGTGTTGTTGTGGGAGGAATTTTATCGAATAAAAAATGGTATGGTCTTTTTACGCAATGCTTGTCCTTTACTATGCTTTAGTTTAGAAGATTTTTAAGACATTTGTGTGCTATTACGTGACAAAATGGCGGAAGCTGTTTTTGGACAAAATTTAACAAAAAGTAGAGATAATCTAGTATGTTAGGATGAGACCTGTCTAGTGACTTATATCAGAGCGTTTGTTGAAGAGTTTGAAATTGGAAACTGAATAAAAATAAAAAATAAGTTTGCGACGCCGAAAAATACATATGAATTTCCGTCCGCGCGCCGGGGCTGGAAATGTCGAGACTCGCTTCCATTCATCATATGGAATGAACCCTAAAGCTTCGGATTCGCCGGGATTCCGATTTACACATTGTCACTAACATTCACAGACCCTCTATGGATGAAAATGGTTAGAATATTGTATCGAGCAGGTAGATAATTGGACGTGAAGTAGCGTTCAAAATATTTTAGTTGCGAACGTTCGGGAACATACATCTTATTTACAGCCTTTAACCAAAGAAAAGTGTCTAGTCTTCTTGTGAAACATACATTCTTCTAGAAAGACACAGACTAGGATTGTTTTGTATTCCTATTGCCTCCCTGCCCGCACGCACGCCCTAAAACTGCACCGAAGATGTCACATTCCATGCCCCCGTCCCCCATCCACCCCAAAAGGGGTCCTGCGAAAAGGGACATTTATGACATTTCGGAACCTTTGACGGTCTTAAGCGGGTACATCAAGTGAAAGATGTGCTTTCCCTTCAAGGAATACATTTTTGTAAATCAGTACTCTATTGGCAGTGGTGAAAGAAGGTCGTGCAGTAGTGACTTTGCAGGATCTCAAGATTTAGGTTATGCTTGGGATTGTGACGAGCCTCTTATACTTTTGGCAGCTTTTACTGTTCTTCAATCAGAAGTGATTCATATTTATTCATCTGGTTACTCTTGTATAAGGTATGTTAGATATTTTTGTTTTTTGCGCAGAATTTTGTAAGAGGTAACAGAACTCTTCCACCTCCTCGATTTCTTGTTTTCCTGTTGGTTTTCATTGGTTCTGGCTTTTCTCCTTCTGCATTCCAATACCTTAGTGTTTTTTTATTGATCTTCATGGGAACCATAATTATAATTTGAACCAATGTAAACATTTAATTACTGCCTGGACTTATACCTGGACCTTTCCAAAAAGAATATTATTTAGAAACTATCAAGACATGAGAAACAAAGGAGGTTAGTAGGGGAGGTGCAGACGAATTTCTGCTATTGTTGACAATGAGGCCATATTCGGATTTTCGGGAATGATACGACCCATCTCTCAGAGAAAAAAAAATGTTCTGTCCTTTTATGTAATTTATATTCTCTCAATTCTCCAACTTCATGGCAGTGGCGTCAATGAACTTCCCTTGGATACGCATTAATGCATTTTATTCCAATTAGAGTTAATTCCATTCGTTTAACCTAGTAAAGACTTAGCCTACTTCAACCAGGTACTTATCGCTCGGTTGCGTATATTCACACCTTCTACTATGTATTTGACTTAAAACTATATTACAATTTTTTTCATCTTGCTACTCTTCTTTTTGATTATACTTCATTTAAGTTTATTATCACATTCTTGCGTCTTAAAAGACAACAATTTAGAATGCGGTCCACTTCGGAATACGGTAGAAGTCCATAAATTTTCCCTTCTTTTTAATGAAGGAAACCCATTAATATTTAGTTATTTTACCGAATGATAGAAAAAAACTTTAGCCCTACCATAATTTGAAAAAGTCAATTTAAACAAATGTACATACATAATCGGCGCCAGGAATCGAACCCAGGCCCTGAAGGTTTCTTTGTATGGCCTATAACACCTTCTAGTGTATTCACTTGAATCCTACAAAATTTCAGCTCATTAAATTCAGTTGTTTTTGAGGGGATGCGTAGCGAACACAGAACCGGCGAAGAAACAGACAGACCGCTTCATTTTTGTATATTAGAATGATGATAAGCAATTCGACTGATCAAGTGAAGGTGATCAAGCATTGAGAAGAGGGGGTGGATCAAAGAAACGGTATTATCGTAAAACGGTGATAATTTTCCGAAGACGGAAATATCACCACTACGACCCGAGTGTTCTCCCTCAGATCAGAAGCTAGTGGAAATTGATCTAAAGCTGTGGTACGATATATGGAAATAAGGGGAATATGCACCTTTCTTACTTTTGCTTGTTAAAAGAAAAAATGAGGATAAACACCTTAAATTGTAATTAATCATTTTTTAGGTTATTAACGTAGTCAATGAGTTTCAGCAAATAGATATTCCTTAAAGACATTTTTAAAATTTATATATTAGCTTAATAATTCCACATTATTATTAATTTTATCTCATATATCATCGTAAATATACAGTTTTTTCTAATTTTTAAAATGCATGTTATGTTCCATTAAAATAATAAAAATAATAATGTTAAACTGGCACAGCTCTTTTTAAAACATTATCCGTGACATAATTAGCTGCATTGACATAACCTGGATGTAATTTTCATAACGCGTAACGTAGTAAATATAACAATTCGAGCTTCTTAAATATCGTATGGAGTATGGTTCACCTCAATTAGTGAAATCATCCTTCTGCGTATACTTTACATTTTACTATTTAAATTATGAAACATAATTCATTCATTTTTGCGATATTTTATTGGTTTCATAATTACGGGTCTCTTCCCCCTGCTAGATGTTTAGACGTACTAACTGCATCACTGTTGCTAGTTCCTTTTGCAACTTTTGCATTTTATGGTAATATAAAAATTGCTTTCATGTAGCCTTCATAACTTCGTAGGAGGGTATTTTTATAATCATGGTCACAGAAAAGTTTTTGCATTGAACTTCTAATAACTTATTTTATGAGTTCTACCTTTATTTCCATGACGTTATTACGCTTATGTCCTGTTCATTATGATTAAAATATTCCTTAAATACAAATCTGGGATATTTGAGTCACCTTCGGATTGGATATAAAGCATGTCGGTATTTCAGGCTGATATTGCATCTCATTACAACCCGTTCCTTCACAAAGCATTTATTGGTAATGACCCAGTGGAAACGGGAGCGGCGATAAAGTGCTGTGGGAGTGTCAGAGCGGAGTGCTATGGATGTAGCGGCCGAGTGTTGAGGGAGGCTTTAGGAAGTGTCGCGGTAGTGTCCGGGGAGCAGATTATGGCCCACTGGGAGCGTTTTGGAAGCGATAGAGGGGCGTCGACGCTGGTCAGCGGTGGAGCGGTCGGCGAGTTGCCTGGGAACGTCCGACGCTCTCCAGAGAGCGCCGAGAAGCATTCACTAGCCGTTCACGAAATGGTTGACTAGAGAATGGAATTTTACAGCGGAGCAGTGCCCATGTAGCGTAACAAATCAGCTATCACAATAAAGTCTGATATCACAAAAAAATTAACTCAACTTGCATGGGTGCATCTAGAAACAAAATTGCAAAATAAAATGATCATGTTGATTTATGTTTACTCAAGCCATATTTCTCGTTCAACGTATACAATACAAAGCTACAACCTGGCCCTACGATTCCTATCCGCCAGCATTAATCAACCTGTCAATCTCAGTCTTTCGCTAACGACTGTTTCTTGCTTTTCCGTTAGCATTCGGAGGTTGGGAGGCCCTATATATATAGTTGCTGACTGGCATTAAGTCGTTAGTGCTAATTAATTTGCTAAAATTTTAACACTGGGATATTTGGCGCCCTGAAAACAATTCCTCAATAGCCATTTTTTTGATAAAAATAAGCATGACCGTTATGAATATACATAACTGATATTCTTTTTACTCCAGAAGAGATAAATAAAAGTTTCCTCAACAACGTGGCAATCGTCGGTCAAGCCACGGGATCTTAGGAACCGGTGAGGTGTCGGAGAGCGTTTGGTTCGCTCCAAAGACAGTATTCGGGGTGTGTTCCGAGAGCGATCATAAAGCGTTTCAACCAGGGATGTGATACAAAAAGGCACTTTACGTTTTGAGCCGTACCTGGGAGGCACCCGAACTCGGAGTCCAAGCCTCGGTTTTGAATGAGACTGAAACCCTTCACCGCGGGTGGTTTTTAGCACCTACTGACCTGTCACACTATAGTTTATAACTTCTTAGAGTTAACCATAAATCACAAAGCTAAGTCCTTCTTTGTGTTGCACTAGTCACGCCGATGAAAATGGTTTTTTTATCGCAGTCATACGATAGATATTAACCAATTTAATTGCTGTAGTTAATTAATACACATAAACTGGCCTGGTTTACTAATGCACGTAAAATGTTTAATATATATCGTACAACCGTGTTGGAAAAACCATTTTCAACAACATGAATAGTACAACACAAAGATGAATATACTTGTGCGATTTCTGTTTTCATTTAAGAAGTTATAAACTATAGTGTGACAGGTCAGTTGGTGCTATAAACCACCCGTGGTGAAAGGTTCGGTCTACTTCAACGCCGAGGCTCGGACTCCGAGTACCAGAGCCTCCCAGGTACGGCACGAAACGTTAAATGCAGATTCGGATCACATCCCTGGTTTTAACCCGGGAATGTCAAGGAGTGTCTAGTGAGCGAAGTCTCGAATGTGGCGGAGTGCACGGGGAGTGTTCTCAGAGCGATCATAGAGCGTTTCAACCCGGGAATGTCGAGGGAGCATCTGGTAAGCGAAGTGTCGACTGTGCGCAGTGCTCGGGGAGCTGCCGTGGAACCTCCAATGTCTGCCCAATGCTCCCAGCATACTCCCGCAGGACACTCCACCGAACGCTCCCGTTTCGACTGGGGATAAGGCAGTTTTTTTAATTTCTTAGTGGGTAAATATAGTTCATATCACCAAAACATTAAATTTCTAATCTATTCGAAATCGTTCTCTCCTTTATTTACTCTGCTCAAACGAGAACAAATTAAGGTAAAGTACTTGTATACCACTTCGCCATATCGCAGCACGCTTCCTCTTTCATCTTCCTCTCACCAGATGTAACCACACACAAACTCTTAGATCTCCTTTGCCCATGCAAAGGAGATCTAAGAGTGTGTTTTTTTTATCGCAGTTATACGATAGATATTAACGAATTTACATGCTGTAGTTAATTAATGCACATAAACTGGCCAGGTTTTCTAATGCACGTAACGACTGTTTGTTGCTTTTCCGTTAGCATTCGGAGGTTGGGAGGCCCTATATATATATAGCTGTTGACTGGCATTAAGTCGTTAGTGCTAATTAATTTGCTAAAATTTTAACACTGGGATATTTGGCGCCCTGAAAACAATTCCACAATAACCATTTTTTTGATAAAAATAAGCATGACCGTTATGAATATACATAATAAGTATTATTAAACTAATAATTGTATAAAAGCCAAGTAGGTAGCTGTGATTAAAATTGGTCGGCCGAGGAAAAGAAAGAATGACAGGAGTGAGACATGGCTGTTAAGAGTCTACCGTAATTTTTAATGTCTGCATCGAGAGAGCAATCTGACATCAAAGAGAAGTCGAGATCTGCACTTCCGGTTACCAAATGACTGTACATGAGTGGTTGTGTATACGAAATAGCATTTAAACTAGGTGTCTGATAATCAATTGTCGCGGTGGCGAGATGTCCGTTTAGAGAGGTCGGTTACCAGATGTCGGTTGGGAAATGAACTGTTACGACTTGACGTGATACCCTGTTCTACCGACCTCAACGAGTCTTCTAGAATGGTGATAGTTACTTTCTATTTGAGTGTAACCCTGTTAATAAATTCTAGTCGTCAGTGGTTTTACTTGCTCGACATCTGCCAACTATCTTTTACGCCTTGCCTGCTAAATAATTCGTAGGAAAGTCTTCCATGCTGGATCTAAGGCATAACCGGTGTGTCAGTTGATGTTGTTACCATTCAGTTAAATACAAATTACCACTTCAGAGTCTATTTCGATACCTTGATATTCGACAGAGCAGTTTCGTGTTTTCGAATCAAATAACATGGTTAACAATGAGACTGTGCGATAGCTTATTTCTGTTGGTGGAAGGGTCTGATGTAACTTCTAACTTATTTTCATATCCTCTTACACTGCGTTGATTAAATCATATGTTGCCATCGAGAAGAACAAATATAATGTATATTTCAACTGGTATTAGAGTTCGTATGACAAGCACATTTTGCTGTGTGTTACACATGGTTAACCAACAAGAAAATTGCTTTATATTCCCCGCACTATCTTTTGCAGTAAACCATGTTCCTTGTTGAGCTCGCCTTCGGATACAACGTGTTTTTTTTTAATTTACGTATTTTAATTGCGTATTTAAGTTAGTAGCAAGTGTTGACCCGTGACAATGAAGTTTCCATCGTAGAAATGCACAAGTGAAAATAAGCAATTATTAGCCACGCCATTCAAAGATTGGCATTTAGAAAAACTTAGGCACTCACCAAAATAAAATAAACGGAACTAAACATATGAGTGACGCATGCATTAATAAATTAAATAGTTTTGGGAAAATATCCTCTAAATCTTATTTACCATATATTAATACGAAGGATAGATATGGAATCAAAGTCAATCAATTATTTCAACAAAATGTAATGGCGCGAAAAGTTTCTCTTCCAAATGAAGAAATGAATGAAATGTGTGCAGAACAAAAAAGGCCAATCATTATAAGGCTAAATGAAATCTTATTGAATTTCAAATTTATAGAACGCCGCAATTATGTTCACAAAACTTTAAATGAGCGTTTAAGTTACTCATCAGACTTTGCTAAAAAAAAGACAATAGTTTATCAAGCACAGTATTCTCATAGCGCAACACCTGAAAATACGATGGCATGATAAATTTTGCATCTGCGTACTCTACGATGCCATTTGTCGAAAAATGTATCATGCACATTTCGATGTTAGATAGTTTTTAATTTTTATCACGTATGTTAAACAAACGCAAAAAGAAAACCGATTGAATTCTCTGTACTTTTATTAATGTGGCAGACAGAAGCTATGACAAGTTTCCATATCACTAGCATTGGGTTTGATGCAGATATTCAATCCTGTCAAGAAATAAACAAATATCTTCATATTTACTTATTTATCGACACTTCCTCATCCTTAACATCTTTTCCCTTGGTATATTTAGCTCATGCGAGGCTTAATTTTGCTTTCTTCCTTCCATTATCCACGATTACCATCTAACTTAATATTTTATGGAGAAATATAAACCAAAAATATTTTTCGCATACTTCCACATGATTCACAATAAACCAATAATGATTTACAATGATGCTATTACTAAACCACGCCTACAGCCGTTGCTTTCAACGTACCGTATCAAAATAAAAGGGTTGATATATAGAAATGTAAAATATTATAACGAATTCCATGTGCAACTAGAGAATCTTAATGACGTAGCGTATAAAAGTATACAGTTACGATAGCATTGTAAATCAGTACTCTATTGGCAGTGGTGAAAGAAGGTCGTGCAGTAGTGACTTTGCAGGATCTCAAGATTTAGGTTATGCTTGGGATTGTGACGAGCCTCTTATACTTTTGGCAGCTTTTACTGTTCTTCAATCAGAAGTGATTCATATTTATTCATCTGGTTACTCTTGTATAAGGTATGTTAGATATTTTTGTTTTTTGCGCAGAATTTTGTAAGAGGTAACAGAACTCTTCCACCTCCTCGATTTCTTGTTTTCCTGTTGGTTTTCATTGGTTCTGGCTTTTCTCCTTCTGCATTCCAATACCTTAGTGTTTTTTTATTGATCTTCATGGGAACCATAATTATAATTTGAACCAATGTAAACATTTAATTACTGCCTGGACTTATACCTGGACCTTTCCAAAAAGAATATTATTTAGAAACTATCAAGACATGAGAAACAAAGGAGGTTAGTAGGGGAGGTGCAGACGAATTTCTGCTATTGTTGACAATGAGGCCATATTCGGATTTTCGGGAATGATACGACCCATCTCTCAGAGAAAAAAAAATGTTCTGTCCTTTTATGTAATTTATATTCTCTCAATTCTCCAACTTCATGGCAGTGGCGTCAATGAACTTCCCTTGGATACGCATTAATGCATTTTATTCCAATTAGAGTTAATTCCATTCGTTTAACCTAGTAAAGACTTAGCCTACTTCAACCAGGTACTTATCGCTCGGTTGCGTATATTCACACCTTCTACTATGTATTTGACTTAAAACTATATTACAATTTTTTTCATCTTGCTACTCTTCTTTTTGATTATACTTCATTTAAGTTTATTATCACATTCTTGCGTCTTAAAAGACAACAATTTAGAATGCGGTCCACTTCGGAATACGGTAGAAGTCCATAAATTTTCCCTTCTTTTTAATGAAGGAAACCCATTAATATTTAGTTATTTTACCGAATGATAGAAAAAAACTTTAGCCCTACCATAATTTGAAAAAGTCAATTTAAACAAATGTACATACATAATCGGCGCCAGGAATCGAACCCAGGCCCTGAAGGTTTCTTTGTATGGCCTATAACACCTTCTAGTGTATTCACTTGAATCCTACAAAATTTCAGCTCATTAAATTCAGTTGTTTTTGAGGGGATGCGTAGCGAACACAGAACCGGCGAAGAAACAGACAGACCGCTTCATTTTTGTATATTAGAATGATGATAAGCAATTCGACTGATCAAGTGAAGGTGATCAAGCATTGAGAAGAGGGGGTGGATCAAAGAAACGGTATTATCGTAAAACGGTGATAATTTTCCGAAGACGGAAATATCACCACTACGACCCGAGTGTTCTCCCTCAGATCAGAAGCTAGTGGAAATTGATCTAAAGCTGTGGTACGATATATGGAAATAAGGGGAATATGCACCTTTCTTACTTTTGCTTGTTAAAAGAAAAAATGAGGATAAACACCTTAAATTGTAATTAATCATTTTTTAGGTTATTAACGTAGTCAATGAGTTTCAGCAAATAGATATTCCTTAAAGACATTTTTAAAATTTATATATTAGCTTAATAATTCCACATTATTATTAATTTTATCTCATATATCATCGTAAATATACAGTTTTTTCTAATTTTTAAAATGCATGTTATGTTCCATTAAAATAATAAAAATAATAATGTTAAACTGGCACAGCTCTTTTTAAAACATTATCCGTGACATAATTAGCTGCATTGACATAACCTGGATGTAATTTTCATAACGCGTAACGTAGTAAATATAACAATTCGAGCTTCTTAAATATCGTATGGAGTATGGTTCACCTCAATTAGTGAAATCATCCTTCTGCGTATACTTTACATTTTACTATTTAAATTATGAAACATAATTCATTCATTTTTGCGATATTTTATTGGTTTCATAATTACGGGTCTCTTCCCCCTGCTAGATGTTTAGACGTACTAACTGCATCACTGTTGCTAGTTCCTTTTGCAACTTTTGCATTTTATGGTAATATAAAAATTGCTTTCATGTAGCCTTCATAACTTCGTAGGAGGGTATTTTTATAATCATGGTCACAGAAAAGTTTTTGCATTGAACTTCTAATAACTTATTTTATGAGTTCTACCTTTATTTCCATGACGTTATTACGCTTATGTCCTGTTCATTATGATTAAAATATTCCTTAAATACAAATCTGGGATATTTGAGTCACCTTCGGATTGGATATAAAGCATGTCGGTATTTCAGGCTGATATTGCATCTCATTACAACCCGTTCCTTCACAAAGCATTTATTGGTAATGACCCAGTGGAAACGGGAGCGGCGATAAAGTGCTGTGGGAGTGTCAGAGCGGAGTGCTATGGATGTAGCGGCCGAGTGTTGTGGGAGGCTTTAGGAAGTGTCGCGGTAGTGTCCGGGGAGCAGATTATGGCCCACTGGGAGCGTTTTGGAAGCGATAGAGGGGCGTCGACGCTGGTCAGCGGTGGAGCGGTCGGCGAGTTGCCTGGGAACGTCCGACGCTCTCCAGAGAGCGCCGAGAAGCATTCACTAGCCGTTCACGAAATGGTTGACTAGAGAATGGAATTTTACAGCGGAGCAGTGCCCATGTAGCGTAACAAATCAGCTATCACAATAAAGTCTGATATCACAAAAAAATTAACTCAACTTGCATGGGTGCATCTAGAAACAAAATTGCAAAATAAAATGATCATGTTGATTTATGTTTACTCAAGCCATATTTCTCGTTCAACGTATACAATACAAAGCTACAACCTGGCCCTACGATTCCTATCCGCCAGCATTAATCAACCTGTCAATCTCAGTCTTTCGCTAACGACTGTTTCTTGCTTTTCCGTTAGCATTCGGAGGTTGGGAGGCCCTATATATATAGTTGCTGACTGGCATTAAGTCGTTAGTGCTAATTAATTTGCTAAAATTTTAACACTGGGATATTTGGCGCCCTGAAAACAATTCCTCAATAGCCATTTTTTTGATAAAAATAAGCATGACCGTTATGAATATACATAACTGATATTCTTTTTACTCCAGAAGAGATAAATAAAAGTTTCCTCAACAACGTGGCAATCGTCGGTCAAGCCACGGGATCTTAGGAACCGGTGAGGTGTCGGAGAGCGTTTGGTTCGCTCCAAAGACAGTATTCGGGGTGTGTTCCGAGAGCGATCATAAAGCGTTTCAACCAGGGATGTGATACAAAAAGGCACTTTACGTTTTGAGCCGTACCTGGGAGGCACCCGAACTCGGAGTCCAAGCCTCGGTTTTGAATGAGACTGAAACCCTTCACCGCGGGTGGTTTTTAGCACCTACTGACCTGTCACACTATAGTTTATAACTTCTTAGAGTTAACCATAAATCACAAAGCTAAGTCCTTCTTTGTGTTGCACTAGTCACGCCGATGAAAATGGTTTTTTTATCGCAGTCATACGATAGATATTAACCAATTTAATTGCTGTAGTTAATTAATACACATAAACTGGCCTGGTTTACTAATGCACGTAAAATGTTTAATATATATCGTACAACCGTGTTGGAAAAACCATTTTCAACAACATGAATAGTACAACACAAAGATGAATATACTTGTGCGATTTCTGTTTTCATTTAAGAAGTTATAAACTATAGTGTGACAGGTCAGTTGGTGCTATAAACCACCCGTGGTGAAAGGTTCGGTCTACTTCAACGCCGAGGCTCGGACTCCGAGTACCAGAGCCTCCCAGGTACGGCACGAAACGTTAAATGCAGATTCGGATCACATCCCTGGTTTTAACCCGGGAATGTCAAGGAGTGTCTAGTGAGCGAAGTCTCGAATGTGGCGGAGTGCACGGGGAGTGTTCTCAGAGCGATCATAGAGCGTTTCAACCCGGGAATGTCGAGGGAGCATCTGGTAAGCGAAGTGTCGACTGTGCGCAGTGCTCGGGGAGCTGCCGTGGAACCTCCAATGTCTGCCCAATGCTCCCAGCATACTCCCGCAGGACACTCCACCGAACGCTCCCGTTTCGACTGGGGATAAGGCAGTTTTTTTAATTTCTTAGTGGGTAAATATAGTTCATATCACCAAAACATTAAATTTCTAATCTATTCGAAATCGTTCTCTCCTTTATTTACTCTGCTCAAACGAGAACAAATTAAGGTAAAGTACTTGTATACCACTTCGCCATATCGCAGCACGCTTCCTCTTTCATCTTCCTCTCACCAGATGTAACCACACACAAACTCTTAGATCTCCTTTGCCCATGCAAAGGAGATCTAAGAGTGTGTTTTTTTTATCGCAGTTATACGATAGATATTAACGAATTTACATGCTGTAGTTAATTAATGCACATAAACTGGCCAGGTTTTCTAATGCACGTAACGACTGTTTGTTGCTTTTCCGTTAGCATTCGGAGGTTGGGAGGCCCTATATATATATAGCTGTTGACTGGCATTAAGTCGTTAGTGCTAATTAATTTGCTAAAATTTTAACACTGGGATATTTGGCGCCCTGAAAACAATTCCACAATAACCATTTTTTTGATAAAAATAAGCATGACCGTTATGAATATACATAATAAGTATTATTAAACTAATAATTGTATAAAAGCCAAGTAGGTAGCTGTGATTAAAATTGGTCGGCCGAGGAAAAGAAAGAATGACAGGAGTGAGACATGGCTGTTAAGAGTCTACCGTAATTTTTAATGTCTGCATCGAGAGAGCAATCTGACATCAAAGAGAAGTCGAGATCTGCACTTCCGGTTACCAAATGACTGTACATGAGTGGTTGTGTATACGAAATAGCATTTAAACTAGGTGTCTGATAATCAATTGTCGCGGTGGCGAGATGTCCGTTTAGAGAGGTCGGTTACCAGATGTCGGTTGGGAAATGAACTGTTACGACTTGACGTGATACCCTGTTCTACCGACCTCAACGAGTCTTCTAGAATGGTGATAGTTACTTTCTATTTGAGTGTAACCCTGTTAATAAATTCTAGTCGTCAGTGGTTTTACTTGCTCGACATCTGCCAACTATCTTTTACGCCTTGCCTGCTAAATAATTCGTAGGAAAGTCTTCCATGCTGGATCTAAGGCATAACCGGTGTGTCAGTTGATGTTGTTACCATTCAGTTAAATACAAATTACCACTTCAGAGTCTATTTCGATACCTTGATATTCGACAGAGCAGTTTCGTGTTTTCGAATCAAATAACATGGTTAACAATGAGACTGTGCGATAGCTTATTTCTGTTGGTGGAAGGGTCTGATGTAACTTCTAACTTATTTTCATATCCTCTTACACTGCGTTGATTAAATCATATGTTGCCATCGAGAAGAACAAATATAATGTATATTTCAACTGGTATTAGAGTTCGTATGACAAGCACATTTTGCTGTGTGTTACACATGGTTAACCAACAAGAAAATTGCTTTATATTCCCCGCACTATCTTTTGCAGTAAACCATGTTCCTTGTTGAGCTCGCCTTCGGATACAACGTGTTTTTTTTTAATTTACGTATTTTAATTGCGTATTTAAGTTAGTAGCAAGTGTTGACCCGTGACAATGAAGTTTCCATCGTAGAAATGCACAAGTGAAAATAAGCAATTATTAGCCACGCCATTCAAAGATTGGCATTTAGAAAAACTTAGGCACTCACCAAAATAAAATAAACGGAACTAAACATATGAGTGACGCATGCATTAATAAATTAAATAGTTTTGGGAAAATATCCTCTAAATCTTATTTACCATATATTAATACGAAGGATAGATATGGAATCAAAGTCAATCAATTATTTCAACAAAATGTAATGGCGCGAAAAGTTTCTCTTCCAAATGAAGAAATGAATGAAATGTGTGCAGAACAAAAAAGGCCAATCATTATAAGGCTAAATGAAATCTTATTGAATTTCAAATTTATAGAACGCCGCAATTATGTTCACAAAACTTTAAATGAGCGTTTAAGTTACTCATCAGACTTTGCTAAAAAAAAGACAATAGTTTATCAAGCACAGTATTCTCATAGCGCAACACCTGAAAATACGATGGCATGATAAATTTTGCATCTGCGTACTCTACGATGCCATTTGTCGAAAAATGTATCATGCACATTTCGATGTTAGATAGTTTTTAATTTTTATCACGTATGTTAAACAAACGCAAAAATAAAACCGATTGAATTCTCTGTACTTTTATTAATGTGGCAGACAGAAGCTATGACAAGTTTCCATATCACTAGCATTGGGTTTGATGCAGATATTCAATCCTGTCAAGAAATAAACAAATATCTTCATATTTACTTATTTATCGACACTTCCTCATCCTTAACATCTTTTCCCTTGGTATATTTAGCTCATGCGAGGCTTAATTTTGCTTTCTTCCTTCCATTATCCACGATTACCATCTAACTTAATATTTTATGGAGAAATATAAACCAAAAATATTTTTCGCATACTTCCACATGATTCACAATAAACCAATAATGATTTACAATGATGCTATTACTAAACCACGCCTACAGCCGTTGCTTTCAACGTACCGTATCAAAATAAAAGGGTTGATATATAGAAATGTAAAATATTATAACGAATTCCATGTGCAACTAGAGAATCTTAATGACGTAGCGTATAAAAGTATACAGTTACGATAGCATTGTAAATCAGTACTCTATTGGCAGTGGTGAAAGAAGGTCGTGCAGTAGTGACTTTGCAGGATCTCAAGATTTAGGTTATGCTTGGGATTGTGACGAGCCTCTTATACTTTTGGCAGCTTTTACTGTTCTTCAATCAGAAGTGATTCATATTTATTCATCTGGTTACTCTTGTATAAGGTATGTTAGATATTTTTGTTTTTTGCGCAGAATTTTGTAAGAGGTAACAGAACTCTTCCACCTCCTCGATTTCTTGTTTTCCTGTTGGTTTTCATTGGTTCTGGCTTTTCTCCTTCTGCATTCCAATACCTTAGTGTTTTTTTATTGATCTTCATGGGAACCATAATTATAATTTGAACCAATGTAAACATTTAATTACTGCCTGGACTTATACCTGGACCTTTCCAAAAAGAATATTATTTAGAAACTATCAAGACATGAGAAACAAAGGAGGTTAGTAGGGGAGGTGCAGACGAATTTCTGCTATTGTTGACAATGAGGCCATATTCGGATTTTCGGGAATGATACGACCCATCTCTCAGAGAAAAAAAAATGTTCTGTCCTTTTATGTAATTTATATTCTCTCAATTCTCCAACTTCATGGCAGTGGCGTCAATGAACTTCCCTTGGATACGCATTAATGCATTTTATTCCAATTAGAGTTAATTCCATTCGTTTAACCTAGTAAAGACTTAGCCTACTTCAACCAGGTACTTATCGCTCGGTTGCGTATATTCTACTATGTACTTGACTTAAAACTATATTACAATTTTTTTCATCTTGCTACTCTTCTTTTTGATTATACTTCATTTAAGTTTATTATCACATTCTTGCGTCTTAAAAGACAACAATTTAGAATGCGGTCCACTTCGGAATACGGTAGAAGTCCATAAATTTTCCCTTCTTTTTAATGAAGGAAACCCATTAATATTTAGTTATTTTACCGAATGATAGAAAAAAACTTTAGCCCTACCATAATTTGAAAAAGTCAATTTAAACAAATGTACATACATAATCGGCGCCAGGAATCGAACCCAGGCCCTGAAGGTTTCTTTGTATGGCCTATAACACCTTCTAGTGTATTCACTTGAATCCTACAAAATTTCAGCTCATTAAATTCAGTTGTTTTTGAGGGGATGCGTAGCGAACACAGAACCGGCGAAGAAACAGACAGACCGCTTCATTTTTGTATATTAGAATGATGATAAGCAATTCGACTGATCAAGTGAAGGTGATCAAGCATTGAGAAGAGGGGGTGGATCAAAGAAACGGTATTATCGTAAAACGGTGATAATTTTCCGAAGACGGAAATATCACCACTACGACCCGAGTGTTCTCCCTCAGATCAGAAGCTAGTGGAAATTGATCTAAAGCTGTGGTACGATATATGGAAATAAGGGGAATATGCACCTTTCTTACTTTTGCTTGTTAAAAGAAAAAATGAGGATAAACACCTTAAATTGTAATTAATCATTTTTTAGGTTATTAACGTAGTCAATGAGTTTCAGCAAATAGATATTCCTTAAAGACATTTTTAAAATTTATATATTAGCTTAATAATTCCACATTATTATTAATTTTATCTCATATATCATCGTAAATATACAGTTTTTTCTAATTTTTAAAATGCATGTTATGTTCCATTAAAATAATAAAAATAATAATGTTAAACTGGCACAGCTCTTTTTAAAACATTATCCGTGACATAATTAGCTGCATTGACATAACCTGGATGTAATTTTCATAACGCGTAACGTAGTAAATATAACAATTCGAGCTTCTTAAATATCGTATGGAGTATGGTTCACCTCAATTAGTGAAATCATCCTTCTGCGTATACTTTACATTTTACTATTTAAATTATGAAACATAATTCATTCATTTTTGCGATATTTTATTGGTTTCATAATTACGGGTCTCTTCCCCCTGCTAGATGTTTAGACGTACTAACTGCATCACTGTTGCTAGTTCCTTTTGCAACTTTTGCATTTTATGGTAATATAAAAATTGCTTTCATGTAGCCTTCATAACTTCGTAGGAGGGTATTTTTATAATCATGGTCACAGAAAAGTTTTTGCATTGAACTTCTAATAACTTATTTTATGAGTTCTACCTTTATTTCCATGACGTTATTACGCTTATGTCCTGTTCATTATGATTAAAATATTCCTTAAATACAAATCTGGGATATTTGAGTCACCTTCGGATTGGATATAAAGCATGTCGGTATTTCAGGCTGATATTGCATCTCATTACAACCCGTTCCTTCACAAAGCATTTATTGGTAATGACCCAGTGGAAACGGGAGCGGCGATAAAGTGCTGTGGGAGTGTCAGAGCGGAGTGCTATGGATGTAGCGGCCGAGTGTTGTGGGAGGCTTTAGGAAGTGTCGCGGTAGTGTCCGGGGAGCAGATTATGGCCCACTGGGAGCGTTTTGGAAGCGATAGAGGGGCGTCGACGCTGGTCAGCGGTGGAGCGGTCGGCGAGTTGCCTGGGAACGTCCGACGCTCTCCAGAGAGCGCCGAGAAGCATTCACTAGCCGTTCACGAAATGGTTGACTAGAGAATGGAATTTTACAGCGGAGCAGTGCCCATGTAGCGTAACAAATCAGCTATCACAATAAAGTCTGATATCACAAAAAAATTAACTCAACTTGCATGGGTGCATCTAGAAACAAAATTGCAAAATAAAATGATCATGTTGATTTATGTTTACTCAAGCCATATTTCTCGTTCAACGTATACAATACAAAGCTACAACCTGGCCCTACGATTCCTATCCGCCAGCATTAATCAACCTGTCAATCTCAGTCTTTCGCTAACGACTGTTTCTTGCTTTTCCGTTAGCATTCGGAGGTTGGGAGGCCCTATATATATAGTTGCTGACTGGCATTAAGTCGTTAGTGCTAATTAATTTGCTAAAATTTTAACACTGGGATATTTGGCGCCCTGAAAACAATTCCTCAATAGCCATTTTTTTGATAAAAATAAGCATGACCGTTATGAATATACATAACTGATATTCTTTTTACTCCAGAAGAGATAAATAAAAGTTTCCTCAACAACGTGGCAATCGTCGGTCAAGCCACGGGATCTTAGGAACCGGTGAGGTGTCGGAGAGCGTTTGGTTCGCTCCAAAGACAGTATTCGGGGTGTGTTCCGAGAGCGATCATAAAGCGTTTCAACCAGGGATGTGATACAAAAAGGCACTTTACGTTTTGAGCCGTACCTGGGAGGCACCCGAACTCGGAGTCCAAGCCTCGGTTTTGAATGAGACTGAAACCCTTCACCGCGGGTGGTTTTTAGCACCTACTGACCTGTCACACTATAGTTTATAACTTCTTAGAGTTAACCATAAATCACAAAGCTAAGTCCTTCTTTGTGTTGCACTAGTCACGCCGATGAAAATGGTTTTTTTATCGCAGTCATACGATAGATATTAACCAATTTAATTGCTGTAGTTAATTAATACACATAAACTGGCCTGGTTTACTAATGCACGTAAAATGTTTAATATATATCGTACAACCGTGTTGGAAAAACCATTTTCAACAACATGAATAGTACAACACAAAGATGAATATACTTGTGCGATTTCTGTTTTCATTTAAGAAGTTATAAACTATAGTGTGACAGGTCAGTTGGTGCTATAAACCACCCGTGGTGAAAGGTTCGGTCTACTTCAACGCCGAGGCTCGGACTCCGAGTACCAGAGCCTCCCAGGTACGGCACGAAACGTTAAATGCAGATTCGGATCACATCCCTGGTTTTAACCCGGGAATGTCAAGGAGTGTCTAGTGAGCGAAGTCTCGAATGTGGCGGAGTGCACGGGGAGTGTTCTCAGAGCGATCATAGAGCGTTTCAACCCGGGAATGTCGAGGGAGCATCTGGTAAGCGAAGTGTCGACTGTGCGCAGTGCTCGGGGAGCTGCCGTGGAACCTCCAATGTCTGCCCAATGCTCCCAGCATACTCCCGCAGGACACTCCACCGAACGCTCCCGTTTCGACTGGGGATAAGGCAGTTTTTTTAATTTCTTAGTGGGTAAATATAGTTCATATCACCAAAACATTAAATTTCTAATCTATTCGAAATCGTTCTCTCCTTTATTTACTCTGCTCAAACGAGAACAAATTAAGGTAAAGTACTTGTATACCACTTCGCCATATCGCAGCACGCTTCCTCTTTCATCTTCCTCTCACCAGATGTAACCACACACAAACTCTTAGATCTCCTTTGCCCATGCAAAGGAGATCTAAGAGTGTGTTTTTTTTATCGCAGTTATACGATAGATATTAACGAATTTACATGCTGTAGTTAATTAATGCACATAAACTGGCCAGGTTTTCTAATGCACGTAACGACTGTTTGTTGCTTTTCCGTTAGCATTCGGAGGTTGGGAGGCCCTATATATATATAGCTGTTGACTGGCATTAAGTCGTTAGTGCTAATTAATTTGCTAAAATTTTAACACTGGGATATTTGGCGCCCTGAAAACAATTCCACAATAACCATTTTTTTGATAAAAATAAGCATGACCGTTATGAATATACATAATAAGTATTATTAAACTAATAATTGTATAAAAGCCAAGTAGGTAGCTGTGATTAAAATTGGTCGGCCGAGGAAAAGAAAGAATGACAGGAGTGAGACATGGCTGTTAAGAGTCTACCGTAATTTTTAATGTCTGCATCGAGAGAGCAATCTGACATCAAAGAGAAGTCGAGATCTGCACTTCCGGTTACCAAATGACTGTACATGAGTGGTTGTGTATACGAAATAGCATTTAAACTAGGTGTCTGATAATCAATTGTCGCGGTGGCGAGATGTCCGTTTAGAGAGGTCGGTTACCAGATGTCGGTTGGGAAATGAACTGTTACGACTTGACGTGATACCCTGTTCTACCGACCTCAACGAGTCTTCTAGAATGGTGATAGTTACTTTCTATTTGAGTGTAACCCTGTTAATAAATTCTAGTCGTCAGTGGTTTTACTTGCTCGACATCTGCCAACTATCTTTTACGCCTTGCCTGCTAAATAATTCGTAGGAAAGTCTTCCATGCTGGATCTAAGGCATAACCGGTGTGTCAGTTGATGTTGTTACCATTCAGTTAAATACAAATTACCACTTCAGAGTCTATTTCGATACCTTGATATTCGACAGAGCAGTTTCGTGTTTTCGAATCAAATAACATGGTTAACAATGAGACTGTGCGATAGCTTATTTCTGTTGGTGGAAGGGTCTGATGTAACTTCTAACTTATTTTCATATCCTCTTACACTGCGTTGATTAAATCATATGTTGCCATCGAGAAGAACAAATATAATGTATATTTCAACTGGTATTAGAGTTCGTATGACAAGCACATTTTGCTGTGTGTTACACATGGTTAACCAACAAGAAAATTGCTTTATATTCCCCGCACTATCTTTTGCAGTAAACCATGTTCCTTGTTGAGCTCGCCTTCGGATACAACGTGTTTTTTTTTAATTTACGTATTTTAATTGCGTATTTAAGTTAGTAGCAAGTGTTGACCCGTGACAATGAAGTTTCCATCGTAGAAATGCACAAGTGAAAATAAGCAATTATTAGCCACGCCATTCAAAGATTGGCATTTAGAAAAACTTAGGCACTCACCAAAATAAAATAAACGGAACTAAACATATGAGTGACGCATGCATTAATAAATTAAATAGTTTTGGGAAAATATCCTCTAAATCTTATTTACCATATATTAATACGAAGGATAGATATGGAATCAAAGTCAATCAATTATTTCAACAAAATGTAATGGCGCGAAAAGTTTCTCTTCCAAATGAAGAAATGAATGAAATGTGTGCAGAACAAAAAAGGCCAATCATTATAAGGCTAAATGAAATCTTATTGAATTTCAAATTTATAGAACGCCGCAATTATGTTCACAAAACTTTAAATGAGCGTTTAAGTTACTCATCAGACTTTGCTAAAAAAAAAGACAATAGTTTATCAAGCACAGTATTCTCATAGCGCAACACCTGAAAATACGATGGCATGATAAATTTTGCATCTGCGTACTCTACGATGCCATTTGTCGAAAAATGTATCATGCACATTTCGATGTTAGATAGTTTTTAATTTTTATCACGTATGTTAAACAAACGCAAAAAGAAAACCGATTGAATTCTCTGTACTTTTATTAATGTGGCAGACAGAAGCTATGACAAGTTTCCATATCACTAGCATTGGGTTTGATGCAGATATTCAATCCTGTCAAGAAATAAACAAATATCTTCATATTTACTTATTTATCGACACTTCCTCATCCTTAACATCTTTTCCCTTGGTATATTTAGCTCATGCGAGGCTTAATTTTGCTTTCTTCCTTCCATTATCCACGATTACCATCTAACTTAATATTTTATGGAGAAATATAAACCAAAAATATTTTTCGCATACTTCCACATGATTCACAATAAACCAATAATGATTTACAATGATGCTATTACTAAACCACGCCTACAGCCGTTGCTTTCAACGTACCGTATCAAAATAAAAGGGTTGATATATAGAAATGTAAAATATTATAACGAATTCCATGTGCAACTAGAGAATCTTAATGACGTAGCGTATAAAAGTATACAGTTACGATAGCAAATTACCTGAAATGAAGTAACAACACCTTAAAGTTTGAATTCATAAATTTCACGTTAAAGCTGCATTAAGAAAAAGATATTTTGAAATATTATGATGATTAGATAGCGAGGCCACCACCAATTTCTCCCAATCATTACGGGAATATGTTTATGAATGACTATTTGACACCATTCCAAATAGAAATGACGAAATAAATGCACATCTTTAATAAAAAAATATAGTAATGCGCAAATAGATTTTTTCAGCAAATAGACGTTTTCCTTGGGATTGAGAAATAAACATATTTTGTCATGAGCCCAATTGGAAATCACCATTATCTAGTACTGGAATTATTTTGAATCCTACGTGTGGAGGTAACTCTTGATTGTATTCTCGCATAGATCCTTGCGCTATATTTTCAAAAATTAACTCAACATTAAATTCTAGTTTACCGAAACTTACAAATTTACAACCTCACCACCGGTTATTTAAATTTGAACGTTCCATTAATAATCAGTCAAAAACCTGGTAGTAATGTTAAAATTTCATTAAGGACATGAGCAGTATTCAATGAAGAATTTTAAAACAGATAAATCACGCAAAGAAGATAAGATAGATGACACAACGATGCCCCATAATCATTACAGTCGGTCAAAGCAACCGTTGCTATGGCAATGGTTCACTCTTTGGTATTTCGAGAGAGAGCAACTTTAATTTAATCTCTTTAATTTTCGCCTTTATTGGGAGTAAAGAGAGCGAAAACATGGGAGCGTGTTTTTGTAAGTAATAATATCTTTCTACCTATTACTGTAGTACCTTTAATTACATGAGGACAGTGGATATTTTACATAATTCCGTAAAATACTATTTGCATATTACTTGGTGACTAAAAAATCAATAAATGCTTTCTAATTTCAGGTATTCTTTTAAAAAGTGCTTCTCTTTTTTCTTTTTTTTCTTTCCACACGATGGCTTGTGTATTTTTAATTCAACAATGGCGGTAAGACGAATCACTTTTAGGGTAATACTGATTCAAAACCTAAACACAGAGTTGACCCTCCGCACATAATCAATTTTAGCAAAGCTTGTATCCATGGTATATCAAGTGTATTTAGCTAACAAATATTTTTCTGCAATGATAATATCGATTCGTCTTTTATTCAATTTTATTTTATGCTGACGTTTTCATTAGTGCAATCAGTATTCTTACAGATGAAAAAAAAATCTTCCGGAAATGAAATGAGCTAAACTCATCATAGAATAGGATTTAAATCATTCCATCTGACTATGCTTATAACAAAATCATTCGTAGTGAATATATTGTAAAGAACATTTCGCGCTTTTATATGCGGCAGCAAAGGTTTTACAAAAATATTAACTTTTCACAGTTATCGCCTCGTAGAAATTCGTCAAAAAATTTAACGGAAGAAATATTTGATTTTTTACCAGCAATTCACAAAATTCTGACCCAAAGGTTTATTCCTTATCAAAAGCGTCCATAAATGTTGCGGACCATCTGTATAGTCATAATTATTTATCTAATTTAAAAAAATGTGATTCAGTGTCTTTCTATTCGTATTATACTCTACAATATTCCAAAACAATTTGCTTAAAGCAGGGCTATAATACTTTTAACTCTACGTTATTGAGGTTTTCATTTGAAATTTCAAGTATTCATCAACTTATATTTTATCCAATATTTACGCTACACTAAATAAGGTAATGCTGTCTTGTGTGCTTTTAGTGTAGATAGCTTTAATAATCGGCAAAGAGTTTTGGCAATCACGCTTAGGTAAACATTATAGAGTGGCTTTTACTTGGTAGAGGAATTGACTTCAGCGATATTTTTGCAATTTGTAAAATACTTAAGGTAATAAACTATCATTTCTTATGCTATCGGAAGATTTTATGTTATTTCTAGAGAAGCACATTGATATCGTAGCAAAATATCTAAATTTTATGCATGGAACTTATGCACTACATTGTGCAGAGGCACTAGCGTTTACATTTCCTTGCGTAAAGATATTCAACTATTCGCTGGGATGTGCTCTTGAACACAATTTGAGTGTTTTTGAAGAGTCGTAATTTGAAAACTGTATGAAAACTTTTATCTGTCCATACACTGTCGAGGTTATATGAGACGACTGTCGTGTCTCTTCCTCAGGTTGCTGTCGCTGTCAGCAGGAGGAGGAGAAGATGGAGGAAAGGGTCTTTCGGGAAGGGGGGTTGGGAGGGGCTGGGATGGGAGCTGGGGTTGGGGGGGAGGGGGAAGGGATTCTTTCGGCGGGGATCGAGGATCAAAATTCTCTGTCCGGTTCTATCGGTGCAATTTTGGGGGGTGAACAAAATTTTGAACGTGAAGGTGACGATGAAGACCAAAATTCTTCGTTGGGCTTCGTTGGGGAAATTTTGGGGGGTGATGTTGACGAAAATTTTGAACGTGAAGGTGACGATGATGGTGATCAAAATTCTTTGTTGGGATTCGTTGGGGACATTTTGGGGGGTGATGTTGACGAAAATTTTGAACGTGAAGGTGACGATGATGGTGATCAAAATTCTTTGTTGGGATTCGTTGGGGACATTTTGGGGGGCAACGAAAATTTTGAAGTAGGCGCGAATCAGGGGGGGCAAGGGGAACAAAATTTACCGAATGTCGACTGGTTTGCAATGGGGGATGGGGCTTTCTTGATCGATGAAGATGCTTTCCAAATTTTTGTGGACGAAATCGAGGAGGTTTTGGACGGTGGGCTAAATTTTGGTGGTGTTGAGGGTGGGGCAGGGGGGGAGGGAGGGGCGGGTGGGGTGGGGGATATAGATATGGGGGCGGGAGGGGATGGGTAGGAGCTGTGGGGGTGTGGGGCAGGGGACGGGCGGGAGGGTGGGCCCCTGCCCCCCCCCCCTCGGCCAAACGCTGCTTAACTTCGGTGAACTGAAGGGAACGATCCACTCATGGGGGGCCAACCCAAACGGGTTGGTGTGGTGGCTAGAGTACTGACCTCCCATTCCGAGGACCCTGACTCGAACATCGTCATTTGCAGAAAATAAAAATCGGGAATTGAAACCTCTACCATCAGAAGACCTCGGGGAGTGCAGTATTTGGTTCGTCGCGTTGGACGCATAAATTATGTCTCCTTCCAGCAGCCTTTTCTCAAAAATGAATCTTCTGCATTCTGACTATGGACTGCAGCTCCGACATTTTTGCCGCAAACCCCCAATCCAGTCTCTTGAATTTCACCCAGCTTTAGTACACAGACGGGCTGAAATATATTGATTGAAGAAACAAGAAAAATCTGCATTTTTTCTAATAAACGGAAATGTAAGAGTATGGAACGCTTCACATACAGCACAGAAGCTTCACATAATAAAGCATGAAGTTATGTAATTCGTGGAATAAACAACGAAACATCGGCAATTTCGTCTTATAAGCTGAGCTTTTGGAGTGTGGAACTCTCGGATACAGCGAGGAAGCTTCACATCATAAGCAGGTGAATATAAGGTCGAATTTCATTATTTCTTTCCTTTTATAAACCATGCGTTACATTTAAATGCCCAAGAGCATGATTTCCGTTAGTTTATTCATATATTATCTCCGTGATGACCATCAGGAGGAACAATATTTTCAGTGAATCATCATTCAGGGGTACAGCACAATAGTACAGAGAATACAAATGGTATGGCCTCGAAATCTATTTAATATTTTTATCACATTGTTCTAAATACAACCGATTAATAAAATGTATTTCGAATGCTTTAGATTAGATTTTTCCATTAAATGTATGAATTTAATATAATTATGTGTTTGTTTTTAGTGATGTTAGCCATTGACTGATATGCTTGCTCTAAATACTTGTGAGGTGAGTCTGGAATTACGAATGACGTCGGGGAATAACTTTGATCGCAGTTTTAAAACGACACATCTTTAAGTACCACATATTTTCGTATAATTTTGAAAGTTATTTACTTAAAACAACATTTTACTAATCATTGAGGGGTTATTAATTACATTACAATCACTAAAGGGATCAAACACAACTTTCATAAGTTGATCTTATAAATATTAAAAAAATAAAATATTTGAATCATATCGAATCATCATCAATCATATTGAAAAATTGCACATAGCATTCTGACGAATCACATGTTTTTCTTTTTTTAGATTATTTAACGCACACATCGTCAACAAAAGTAACAAAATTTTTTGAAAACAGTAAGCAGAAAAATTTCTCACAAAAACCCTCCTCCTCTCAGTGGAATATCTGTTGGCATGCCGTAATGCGGTGATCATCTCTAAGAAGTTTGGTACTCCTATTCCTTTTTCTTCTCAAATCACGCAAGAAGGCCTTGGTTTTCATGGAATTCACAATGTCAAGATTCTTTCCTTGAAACCTATTTGGAGGATAGTGAATTCTTCCTATGTGCAAGTGATACCTACCATCAGTCCTTTGCAAGTAAATGAAGCTGGAATACAAGGTATTTCCCCGCCTTGGAGACATTCAATTTATTAAATTCAATTATATATTACCCTGAGGGTTGATAAAGGACAGTTCCAGAGTGCTTTTAATTTACCTCCTATTTTGACATTACAGATCACCAATCGAAACGAATACCAATTGATATTTACAATAACAAAAAAGGACCAGCTCAAGTTACTCCCATATGCTCCCATCTCCTCACTCTTAGCTCTCATAAAACGATCCCTTCGTTTCACTCGCCTCCAATCACTTGGAAGGGATGTCTCCTCTCTCAAATATTCCCCTGCTCTCCAACCAGTCATCTCCGAATCAGAGTGAACCTGATGTACTGTTGCCTTCAGCTTTCGGCCAACAAGAAAGAAAAATTCGACGGTGAGCCTTGTTGATTTTTTCAGGGTTTACTCCAACCAATCCAGTCGCACGATTCTCCTCAGGATGAGAGGTATCTCTGATCGCAGTTTTCTCACACGTCATTGTAGTATAGTAGACGTTAATATTCTAATGCGTAATTTCTTATTGTGTTACATATAATGATTGCATTAATGATTCTTTATAATGATTCTCATGTGACATTTTACGATCGTTCCACTACAGGGTGTCTGACGTAATCTCACAACAACCAGTGGTTGCCGATAATAAATTGGAGTTCTAAAAATTAAGTTTCCATTAAATCCACGACAAATGAATAAAAGGTACCGATAGTTAAATATAATTATACTATTCCTATATAGCATTCACAGAAAGTATATGTAGTGATTGATATCATAATCAGCATTTCCTCTTAAATAGGTGAACATTGACACACCACCCTGGAATTAAGATCATATGGAATGAAACCTATCCCCAAAAAGAAAGACATAAGAACCGTGGAAAATCCTTAGATGCTCCTGGATGAAGATCACTTCAGGAATTCAGGATTCAGGAAAAATAAGGGTCAAGGGAAGCAATATTGGCCCTTAGGATGCTCGTAGAGAAGAAAACGGAGAAGAAAAATCGACGTTCATTGCATTTGTGGATTTAGAGAAGGCCTTTGACGACGTGGATTGTGATTCAATGCTTGGAATTCTGAAGGGAATTGGAGTGTCCTACAATTACCGAAGAATTATACACAGTCTGTACAAAAAAAAGCAAGTTGCTGTGATTAAATCTGTACCCAGCTGTGAAGAAGCCAAAATAAGTAAAGTAATGAAAGAAGAGTGTGCCCTATTTCTCGTAATTTTTAAAATTACATCGAGAGAGCCATCAATGAAATGAGAGGTCTTCTGGAGTGAACATCAACGGAGAAAAAAATAGCACGCTTCGATTCGCCGTACACAAAGCACTAATAGCAGATGTACAGAACACAGATGTACATATCAGCTAAAGAATGGTAAGAAAATGAATAACATACGCAGGTAAGAAGATGGATCAAAGTCGCCAAAACTATCATTAAACTAGGATAACAATGTTCGGAAGAGGTGAAAGAGCTCTGTTACTTGCAATGCCGATTTACCAACGGTGGATGAGAAAAGAAAAAAGCAGACAGTAGAATATCCCGGGCAACTAGAACATTCTATCTAAAGGAACAATCAGCTAACAGCTGGAAAAACAAGCGTAAAAGTAAGAAATCCATTCATAGGAACGTGCATCTGGAATTTTTTCTTTTTGGAAGTGAGGCATGCTCGAAAGACAAGCATTCGAAATTTGGTGCTACAGAAGAATGATGATGATATATTGGGTCAACCGATTAAGTAACGAGGAATCCTAAGAAGAGTGGAAGAAGAGAGAAGTCTGCTGAATGCCGTAAGAAGAAGACGGGACTACTTATTCGGACACATTATGAGACATGATGGCCTGATGAAGACAGTCGTTGGAGCACGAGTGGACGAAAGGAACGGCAAAGGAAAACCTCGTATGAGATATATAGAGCAAGTGATGAAGGATGTGGAAGAGAAGAACTACGCAAAGGTGATGAGAGTAGCCGTTAGAAGTAATTAATCGTAGAGATACGTCAAATCCCACGATTGCTGACTAATGATGATGATGAAGGAATGAAAATTAACGTAGAAGAAAATATGATAAACTTGCGAACTCAACGTCATTCGCTTCTTGTGAGGCGATCTGAACAGCGGTGTCTTCAATCAAATGAAGCTCTGTTCCTTGATGATACTTGAAAGGCTATCAACTGAGAAGAAAGTCAGGAAGGAATGGTTCGGCTACGTTAATCTCCGTCGAAAAAGATTACTTGTACTATTTGTTGTAATAAAGAGAAGAAAACCTTTCTGTAGATTGATTGTTCATCTTAATCTCTTTTGAAACTATCAACATAATTTCTCTCATGTTGACATAAGTTACAGATTTTCCGGGGTTGCAGCCAGGAAGGAAAAATATCCCAAAAAAATCTCGATATAAGTCTGTTGTACCGATGTTTAAACTTCAGTCGTAAGTAACTCAGTGATACGTCCCCATTCAGAGCCTATGATGCAGTTTCTAAAGAAACTAAAAATCCTATTGCTGATAGAGTGTGCTGTGTCGAGTATTCGAGAAATATGGAATCGATCTAGGTATCGATTGTGACAAGAGAATGGATAGAAGTGACATTGATGGGGAGTCTGTTGGGATGTCAGTGTGTGCAGTTGTATAGAATAAACGTGAGCCTTGAAATGCGATTCCTGTATTTTCATTGTGAGTCAAACTCAGTGCGGAAGTGGAATGCACGTAAGATTTCCCAGCTGGAAACTAAAATGTTTGGAATAAACAAAGCGCATACTATAATCTAATGCAAGTAGGCATCAGAAAAGTTTTTTTTATATCAATGTGATTTTAAAAATGCAATCTAGTATCATGAAGGTAAGCAAAAAAAGGGAAACTAAACTCTGAACCTACTCATATGTTCGCATTAAGAGTGTAAATGTTGGTAAAAAAATGGACCCACATATGGGGCCGTGAGATCTTTGCAATGTAGCCCTAGCCTCTCTCACTATCATCCGTTCATGTGTTTAACACATCAGGATAATAAACCAGCCGTTTAGACATGATGTTATTCACACACAAATAAATTTACTTGCATGATACATGAGAGAGTGCCGTATTGCGGAAACTGTTACCTATCCATAGAAATGCTAGTCAAGAGAAACCAAAATTTCGAAGCCGTAAGGTTGAAAAGGTTCCTTTATTTTGCAAGTAGGAGGGGGTAGAGACTATAATTCCGCTAAAAGTGCATATTAAGGTGGTAGAATATGCGTCAGAAGGGAAAAGGCAAGCTGGCAACTTGTGAAATTTAATTTTTATTAATGAAGACTCATTTCTCAAGGGCCCTCAATTTGGGGGGGGGGCCGAATGCCCCCTCTGCCCCCCATTTCCGATGCCACTGGATAAGGCATGTGCTTCGTGCGAGAAATTGCTTGTCTAGGTGAAAATGATTTTTTCAGGAGGAGAGGAAGGATGCGAAGAAAATTGACATCGCCAAGGGCCGCAAAGGCTTAAATGTATGTGGCATTTAATGCAAGATCCCCAGTTTGCGTCTCAGTAGTCGGACGGAGAGTTGCAGGTGAAACGATTGTAACACGCTATCAAGCAGGGATTAATGCCTATACCAGTGGTTCCCAAACGGTTTGCCGCGAGATTATTGCTGGAAAGCGAAAAATGTTTAACAGGACCAACTTCCGAATTTCTTACTCTCTCACCCGACAGATGATGAAAGAATCCGGAGCCTTTCATGCAACCTATTAACTAATTACAGCTGAGTGCCGATTATTTTTAGTAATGGAGAGGGAATAAATGAAGAAATTAAGAAAGGTACAGTGAAAAAGTAACTCCTTGAAACTCCACCTCTAAGACTCCACCAAGAGAAGAGGTTGTCCGAGATTTGATCCCGGACCATTTGTGTCGACGTCAACAATACTAGCCACCTAATCAAATCCATTCCTGTTCTTTTTTTGCCACTATGGAGTTACTCCATTGCGGGCTCTATGCCCCTCTCACGTAATATAGCATTGCGATGTGACATATTCTGCAACTATAGTCTAAAAATTACGGAAACGTACCTTATTACATATATACTCACCCAGGTGATTTTGAAATGATGAATGTTCAGATAGAATAATTCATCCTGCGTGGTATATCCAATGTCAGCATTTGCATGAGCCAGGACTTCCTTGGCAATGCCAAAAAAGGAAAAATAGGAGTAAAAACCGCGCTTGAAAGGAGGTATAAACGTTGTCTACCTTGGAATGCACATGGAGATCGGTAAATTTGTATTACGCATGATACATAAAATTGTAGCTTAATAAAGCCTGGCCTGATATTACTTATGAAAAAACATTCTTCGGCAAGAGGAACAGTAATACCTAGCTAAAGCAAGTCCTTACGTCTTCAATCTTGTGATAGACCTCCACGCAAAGTCCCCATACGACTGAATGTTTCGTTGAAATATCCCCAGGTTGCGCGACGTACCTTTTGGCTGGGTTTGTTTCGGTGGGAGGGGGATATGTTGATGGGTAGCAGTAATAGTTAATATATATAGTCGTCTGATAGCTGAGATCATTATGGATGGTTTGTGCTTTCAGCCATAATGAAAGGCAACACGTGGAAAACTGAGTCGGACGTACCCAAGAAGTGGAGGTTTCGTACTCCATTATGTTAAGTAAATGTTTCGGTGGATGTAAAAGAGCGGTTAATGTTCACCTCCAGCAATAATCCCTCCTCTTAATTTGCTCCGTCACCCTACTTGCTTCTTCTCGCACTTATAAAATCAACAATTGCTTTAGGGTAAGGGGAGAACAGAGTCCTCTGGATGGCATTCTCACCACTACTCCCTCACCAGGTCCCTCCCTCACTTCATAGATATTATTTGGCAATCCAGAGGACTCTGAGGGGAGAATTTTTACAACCAGACAAAGCTCAGAAATATACTCGGATCACCAAAAGATAAAGACAAGGCGGAGTAGCAGAGCGGGGTATATTTATTAAAGTGTTCCGATTGTGACGCCATTTACATTGGCCAAACAGGGAGGAGTTTTGCCGCCAGGGCGGCGGAGCACCGGATGTTTCATCGCCACAGGAAATAAAATTCACAATTTGCAAAACACCACCTCAACACGGGCCACAACTGTGACTTTATCCGTACCATACTTCATGTGGAGAGGAAGGGACGCAGATTGGACGCCTTCGAAGAATTGGAAATTTTAAGCCACTTGGACTCAAACCTTGTAAATGACCAGTTGTTTTTCCTTCTTGCTCCACTCTCCTTCACTTCTCTTCTTTCTCACCCAACCCCCACCCAAGCACCTAGCATAACCCCCTAACCCTCACGCCCTCCTCCCCTAACCTCCTCGTCCTCAGCATCTGAGCGTCTCCCCTCCCCCCTACATCCTCTCATCACCTCCACCCCTCGTTACTTGACAATATATAGTGTTGTCCTTTTCCTAAAAATCACCTTGATAATGGTTCTCTAAATCGAAACTATGATCGGAAATAAAAATACACGTGGAAACAGCTAAGCGGATATTTCTTTGAACGCTCCAACTGTGTAAAATATACTTAATCAAAACAGTTTGAGAGAGCTCTGGCAAGACTATCATAAATACGTCCATTTAAAAAGTCACTCCCGTGGAAGAAGAATTATGAGAATTTGCTGTGATGCTTCTGGAAATGTCAATTTTGAAAAACTCACCCACCAAGGGAAGAATCGTATTCTCAAAGGATATATAACTATCAAAAATATGATGATTTAAAAAAGTTAATTCCATCGAGGGCGTCTCATTTGATTTAAGATGAATAAATACCGTAGAAATCGTAGTACCTATGTGTAACGGAAATTTGTCCAGTAATGGAAATGAGAAATGTGTACTTATAACTACATAAACATCCTCAAAAAAATGCTTTTTCAAGAGGATTAAATACTTTTTTCATCATAGTTTTTCACATGTTTCACATTTCACATTTCTTATGCCGTGTTAGAAAAAAATGACAGGAAATCCAAACCGTGTCAGCACTCGAGCAGCATTTGTCACAATTCACCGAAACCTAAACGTACACGAGGCGTGTTTTTTATTCCAGGTTTGTATACTTTCAGGCTTATTTACTTTCACGAATTGCAACATGAAGTGATATGTATCAACATGGAAGAGGATGTGTTTTTCAATTGATCCGATCGAGTGACATGAAACCACGTTGCTTATGCTCACTTCACAATGGGTGTTTCCTAGAGGAAAGCATAACAATGTGTCAGCACTTTTAGGAGAAAAAAATTACGGCCACAAAAGAAAAATGAGTCAAGAGAGCAGGAATCAACGTCCGGGGTTCCAAGATGGATAAGTCCTATAAAAGCACGACCCGCTGATTTCCACTTCAGATCTTCAAGATCTTCGTTGGATCTCGTCTACATCTGGACATTGACAATGATCGTGCGCAGCGCTCGTTTTACCCTGATTCTCCTACTATACGTAGGGGTTACATCTTGCCACCCACGTGAGTCAATATTTATAAGTTTTACAGCCTATGAAATAATTTTAGCTTTGAGTACCCAGCTAATTATCAACGGTGCTCGTTTTTCATCCGAAAAACATATAATTTTAACAAATATATTCGGGCCAACTTTGTGGATAGCTAAATATTAAATTGTCTGGATAACACTATTTTTCGATGTTTTTTCATTATTCAAAATGTAATTTAACTCAAAGAATGACGAAAAGTACGGGTGACTTTTTCCCATATTCTGGAAATAGATTTTTTTCTAATGGTTATGACCTGAACATATTGAAATTTTTCCAATGCGGGCGGTTTGAAGATTCAAGATTGGAAACCAAGTATTCCGGTGGCCAGGCATTCCAATATGAAGATTACGAATTCGTCTTTTTCACGAATTGGAGCAATACTTGGGAGGAATCTAAGGAAATGTGCTCGTCTCTGGTCCCGGGCAGAAGTGGGATGGCAGATCTTGGCGACCAGAAAGTGGCCCACGCCATTTCATATGCACTACGGAAAAACGAACAACTGTTAAAACGTGAGTTCTGAGGAATAATACTTTTTCTTAACTTACCTAGTAAAATATAATTTCATGGTAATGATGCAACAATAATAAACATCATCATGGAAAATGAAGTGGATTGTTGTGGTGTATTTTTTGGAACTCCATGTTGAGTAGAAACATAGAAATAAGGACGACTTCAGCGTTCCACAGGAGAAACTTTTCACGGAAGTCATGTTTCACCGCAATATTAATATAATCCAAATCATATACAGTGGAACAAATTTCCAACACTTCAACTTGTGCCTGAGGATGATGCAATGTAGCGAAATATGTTGTTATTAAAATGCTTCCACCTGTGGAATGTCAAAGTACTACTTTGTATTTTTTCACATTATTGTGAGAAATATCAGCAATGATTTCGTTGGAATTAATTCCGATTTAATCTGTCTGGAGGTAACGTTCCTAAACGCCATTTGGCACGGTTCAATTCATTGGTCAGTCCGTTTAAATTTGGATTGTGTGCCGAATGACACATTTCACCTATTTTCGCACCCTATCTCACAATCTCTGTATTGGATTGTGGAACGCGTTATATTTTCTGTCGGCCAATCTTCAGCCAGAGGTTAGCACTGCCGTATCTTGGTAACCAAAATAGCAACACGTGCTTCTTCTTCGGCATTCATTTCTGGGCAGTTTTAAGCTTAAAACATCCTTGATAGACACTTCTAATGTTTATAATAACAAACTTGCTCCATAAATCTCGTACTAGGCCTTCCTTGGCGTTCTTCCCGTCCACTCGTCCTCCAACGACTGTCTTCATCAGCCCATCATGTCTCATGTTGTGGCCGATTCAGTTGTCCCGTCTTCTTCTTAGGGTATTCAGAAGACTTCTCCTTTCTCCCACTCTTCTCAGGACTTCCTCGGTCGATTCATTTAAACTTTATCATTCTTCTGTAGCACCACATTTCGAATGCTTCCACCCTTTTCTTTTTCGCTGCTGTCATTGTCCATGCCTTACTGACATAAAGAAACATGCTCCAAATGTACGTTCTGATGAATTGTTTCCTTGCATCTACGCTTGTATTTTCTGCTGTAAGTAGATTCTTCTTTTGATAGATTGCCCTCTTTGCCTGGGCTATTCTGCTGACTATTCTTTCTTACTATTCTGCTTTCTTGCTTGGTACATCGTTGTTTACTGGGATTCCCAGGTAACAGAAGTCTTCCACCTCATCAAGCTTTGTTTTCCTTGTCTGACGTTGGTTTTTGTCTCTTCTCTCTTGCTGCATACCTAAATCTTAGTCTTCGTATTGATCTTCAGCTGATATCTGGCCATTGTCCTTTCCATGACTATTAGGATATTATTCAGATCCCTCTCTCCCTCTACTCACTCACTCACTGATTCAACCGGAAGGTTGGACTTTGATAGGTGAGAGTAGAGCTCACTCCGTACTAAACCAATAGCGTGTGAAATTCACACATTCAGGGTACTTACCCCCTCTACTATGAGTGCTATATCATCGGCGAATTGCAGCATGCTAATTTTTTCTTTGCGGATATTCTATCCATAAAACTTTAATTTTATTTCATTGATGGCTCTCTTGATGTGAAAAAATTACAGGAGACAGTTCACACATACATTCGTGTGCACACATACATTCACACATACATACACATACATCCTCTCCTTGTATCACTTTTCTTATTCTTTCTGATTACATCCTCATTTCTATCACAAAATTAAATTAGAAATAATAACCCTGTTTAGTCGAAACCAGTACCGTTAGGGAAAGAATATTGCATATAAATACTGGAGATTTCGCACTAGGCTTGTTTTCGATTCTAAATTGAAGCATTCGGCGCATAGATCACCAGCGATGGATGCGGTTCCTAAAGTTGTCGCTGCTTTTGGCGTTATACAATCCAGATCAAACATGCCTTTCATTTATGTGGCATAGTCTGTGTTTCACAGTATTTTAACCAGTCTAATTCAATTTTTGTTTAAAGATAACAAACCGTGGTGATATGATAAACGGCCAAAGCTCACGTAATGCGTAAATTCGGACATTGTGGTATGTGACATGCTTCCTCCACTGCATATCACTGCTCGAGGGGCAACTTTAAATTTTTTATTGACCTCTGTACGGTACACAATGTTACGAATATCATTTGTGTAAATGTAATGTAATGTAATGTAATGTAATGTAATGTAATGTAACTGTAAATGTAAATGTAATGTAACATTTTTATAACGGCAATGCAATACTCCTTTCGATGAAGTTCCATGATCAAACCCCCAGACATATAAAGTGCACAATCTATGAACGCTTTGAATAGTAAATTAAAATTTTTACTTTTAGAAAAAACACTGAATGATACCTTCCTTAAGGAAAGTATTTTCTGGATGGATTTTATGTTCGGTAATGGTATCCCATCGAAATTTGGTAATCAGCCCTGAAAAATTTGAAAAGACCTGGAATTTTTATTTTCAAGTTTGGTAGACACCCTGAACAATGTCTTGAAAGATCTAGTCTCGAAAAAATAATTAAGATTTTTTTTAAAGAAAACTAAAGATACTGGAACAGGTATTGAATTCTCAACCTTGACTTCTAGAACCGGAGCAAGTGTGGATCAATGGAGTTTTTGATGACATCCCATCGATCAGGTTGGATCCTGAGCAACAAATCCCTTGCAAGACCGAGGAAGATACAAATTCAACGTGGCCCCTGAAGAAGAGGGAGAAAGAGGAGGTCTGCCTTATTCTCAAGAGATCTCCCCTCGAAACTGGGCATCCATGCGAGATCACCATTGTCAAGAAACAATGCTACGAACAAAACGGAGTCTTGTGCATGATAGGTTTGTGGCGACGCAAAATACTTTAATACCACTTGCTATTAGCAAATGCTAACGACTTAGCAAGAGAAAATAAATCTTTATATCATTTATACATTCTACGAAGAATGTTTATTGGTGAAGCAATAAGATCACACACTCAAAAGGTCAAAGTTCACTGGAGGATACTTTTAAAATACCAGAAAAAATACATGGTAACGATTAATATTTAGATAAAGATAAAAGATTTGTGACAAAATTATTCAAAATAAGACTTCCCACGTATTCTGCCTCACAAAGCAAAAATGTCTATCAAACAATCAATTAAATCAATTTAGAAATATCAAAGATATTCCAAAACACAACATATAAAGCTGATGAAAAAATACTTACAGTTTTCCATATTTGAAGTCCCTTATCAGAATCTAAATACGTTTACATTTTCATCTCCTCTATTCCACAAATAAAACAAAACCCAACGCTTGAAACTTCAATCAATTAAGAAAATAAATTAATAATATACGTAATAAAATTTTCTTTCATTTACCAGGGACTGAAGGTCTAAGAAAGAATACAACTATCTCAAAGGAGGGAGGTGAAAGAGAAATGGAAATAAAAAATCCCGTAGCAACACCTCCGGAACAAGGAAAAGGAGAAGAAGATATACCAACAAAAACAACAAATAAAGATGTGGTACAGAGACAGAAAAGGTCAATACTAGGCCAATGGATACATGGAGGCCGGGGAGAGGAAAACCAGGAAACAAACAACACCCGAAAAGCTCCGTCCGAAACTAGACTGGACAATAAAAAACCAATTAACCATCCCTCTGAAGGAGAACAAGGGGACGATATTCCAACACATATCAAAGGAAGTGAAGCAGAAACATATCCGGCTAAGATAACCAAAATTGAGACATTACTGAGCAGAAAGTCACGTGAACTAAATGAGGGAGAAGGAACGGGAACCACTACGACCCGAGAGGCCCCATCTGGAACCGGAAATGGCGATGAAATATACGCTACACATATATCTAGTGGAGAGACTGGTGAAACAACTCCAGAGTCTTCAACAAATACTGGAGCGGAGAAACTTCCGGCTGAGGAAAAAAAGGATGAAAAATCACTCAGCAGACAGACACGTGAACCAAGGAATCAAGACCGAAGCTGCACCACTAGACACCGAAGACACACATCTGAAACCGGAAACGGCGAGGAAAAATCCACTGGCCCTCTTTCTGGTGGAGATAATGGTGACGACATGCGTACCCCAGTCACCAATACTGGAGCAAAGACACTTCCGGCTGAGAAAAACACGGATGAAAAATCACTTAACAGACAAACGCGTGAACCAAGGGATCAAGACCGAAGCTGCACCACTAGGCACCGAAGAGACATATCTGAAGCCGGTAACGGCAAGGAACAACACCCAGGCCATGTTTCTGGTAAAGAAACTGTTGACAACATTTCATCGCCTGTCACAAATACTGGAGCTGAGGAAACCGCGGATGAAAAATCACTTAACAGACAAGCACGTGAACCAAGGGATCAAGACCGAAGCTGCACCACTAGGCACCGAAGGGACACATCTGAAACTGTAAATGGCGAGGAAAATTTCAATGGCCCTCTTTCTGGTGGAGAGACTGGTGACGACATTCCTGCGCCCGCCACAAATACTGGAGCAGAGAAACTTCCGGCTGAGGAAAACACGGATGAAAAATCACTCAGCAGACAAGCACGTGACCCCAGGGATCAAGACCGAAGCTGCACCACTAGGCACCGAAGAGACACATCTGAAACCGGAAATGGCGATGAACAACAAACTGCCCATCCTTCTGGTGGAGAGACTGGTGACGACATTCCATCGCCTGTAAAAAATACTGAAACTGAGGAAACCACGGATGAAACATCACTTAGCAGACAGGCACGTGAACCCAGGGTTCAAGACCGAAGCTGCACCACTAGGCACCGAAGAGACATATCTGAAGCCGGTAACGGCAAGGAACAACACCCAGGCCATGTTTCTGGTGAAGAAACTGGTGACAACATTTCATTGCCTGTCATAAATACTGGAACTGAGGAAACCGCGGATGAAATATCACTCAACAGACAAGCACGTGAACCAAGGGATCAAGACCGAAGCTGCACCACTAGGCACCGAAGAGACACATCTGAAGCCGGTAACGGCAAGGAACAACACCCAGGCCATGTTTCTGGTGAAGAAACTGGTGACAACATTTCAATGCCTGTCACAAATCCTGGAACTGAGGAAACCGCGGATGAGAAATCACTTAACAGACAAGCACGTGAACCAAAGGATCAAGACCGAAGCTGCACCACTAGGCACCGAAGAGACACATCTGATGCCGGTAACGGTGAAGAACAACACCCAGGCCATGTTTCTGGTGAAGGAACTGGTGACAACATTTCATTGCCTGTCATAAATACTGGAACTGAGGAAACCGCGGATGAAATATCACTCAACAGACAAGCACGTGAACCAAGGGATCAAGACCGAAGCTGCACCACTAGGCACCGAAGAGACACATCTGAAGCCGGTAACGGCAAGGAACAACACCCAGGCCATGTTTCTGGTGAAGAAACTGGTGACAACATTTCATTGCCTGTCATAAATACTGGAACTGAGGAAACCGCGGATGAAATATCACTCAACAGACAAGCACGTGAACCAAGGGATCAAGACCGAAGCTGCACCACTAGGCACCGAAGAGACACATCTGAAGCCGGTAACGGCAAGGAACAACACCCAGGCCATGTTTCTGGTGAAGAAACTGGTGACAACATTTCAATGCCTGTCACAAATCCTGGAACTGAGGAAACCGCGGATGAGAAATCACTTAACAGACAAGCACGTGAACCAAAGGATCAAGACCGAAGCTGCACCACTAGGCACCGAAGAGACACATCTGATGCCGGTAACGGTGAAGAACAACACCCAGGCCATGTTTCTGGTGAAGGAACTGGTGACAACATTTCATTGCCTGTCACAAATACTGGAGCTGAGGAAACCGCGGATGAAAAATCACTTAACAGACAAGCACGTGAACCAAGGGATCAAGACCGAAGTTGCACCACTAGGCACCGAAGAGACACATCTGAAACCGGAAATGGTGAAGAACAACACCCAGGCCATGTTTCTGGTGAAGGAACTGGTGACAACATTTCATCGCCTGTCACAAATACTGGAGCTGAGGAAACCGCGGACGAAAAATCACTTAACAGACAAGCACGTGAACCAAGGGATCAAGACCGAAGCTGCACCACTAGGCACCGAAGAGACACATCTGAAGCCGGTAACGGCAAGGAACAATACTCAGGCCATGTTTCTGGTGAAGAAACTCGTGACAACATTTCATCGCCTGTCACAAATACTGGAACTGAGGAAACCGCGGACGAAAAATCACATAACAGACAAGCACGTGAACCAAGGGATCAAGACCGAAGCTGCACCACTAGGCACCGAAGAGACACATCTGAAACCGGAAATGGCGAGGAGAAATCCACTGGCCATCTTTCTGGTGGAGAGACTGGTGACGACAGTCCAGCACCTGTCACAAATACTGGAGCAAAATCACATCCTGTTGAGTAAAACACGGATGAAAAATCACTTAGCAGACAGGCACGTCAACCAAGGGAGGAAGACCGAAGCTGCACTATCATGCACGAAAGAGCTAATGATAATAAGAGTTAATGATAACCGAATGCATATGCGGCTAGTGTTGTAGATCTAGAAGCCACCTACGGTGTTTCTATAAGGTACAACCTCGCCATTTGCTGTTTTGTACTGCAACCTTGTGGTTCCTGACGTTTATTAAGTTCATTGGTGTCATGCAACTAAGTATTTCCTTAATGTGCTTTTGAATTTAACCTTTCCTAGCTTGGAAATAATTTTCTTATTTATGTACGTTATAACACATTTCAATTATATATATGCATTGCATTATTTATTCGATATTTTATTTTAGTGGTCTCCTTTTCTATAGAAATAAAATGATGCAAATGTGGTACATGTGCATCTATTTCTACCAGTTTCCTAAATTTATATGATATGACCATCTTACGTGTATTTTATAGATAATATATATTTTGGTGCAGAGTTCGATCGTAGGTTATGATTTTCTACACATTAATTTCCTCGTAATATAATATTTACCCTTTAATTTGATAATCGCAATTTTTTACATTTGAGCCCCTGGTCAGATTTTTTGCTTTAATTTCTACATCCCAGTTGCTTTTTTCATTTGCAGCCTTTTTAGTGTAATCATCATGCAACTTCCTATCATGAATCTTTAAATGTTTCTGTAATATTAGTATTTCAGTCATGGTTATAGAATACTTTTTACACGAACCTACATAATTATTGTCTTATATTATACCTCTACCTAGGTTCATGATGTCCTTTTAATCCTTTTTCGTCTAAAGCTACGAAATACTTCTGCCACCTCGAGGGTGTGTGGCAGGGCGTGAAGATCCCCAAACCTGCATTTTTGACACGTAACTACGTTGTTACAAGGCGACATGCAACTAGGCTACTTTATTTTTTGTTGTTTTTGAGTCCTATAGCCCTTAAACTCAAATTTGGGATCAGTTGTTTGCCTCTTAATCGGCTACAAAGTATTAAGGTAGTTCAGATATTTGTGCGTTTTTCTCGTAACTCCGTTTGTTCACCAAAACATTGTGTGGTAAGGTGAATGCAGAGTTATATATACAAAGTAATTTTTTTTTAGTTTGGCTGATCAATACGGTTTTCATCAATTTAAATCCTTTTACTCCTCTTTCGGTGGCTTAAGCCATGCAAAATTGAAAACAAATTGGGATGAAGTATATAGTGGCCATTTTACTTCCAGGTTTCCCTGAGATTGTAACAAAAATTTTATGGCGAAAATGTATTATTATTAGAAATTTTTTTACCAGTAACTGATATAATTTAATATAGCCTTTTACTGTGTCAAATGTCAATAGATTCCAATTCCAGATGGTATGAAACTAAGTTACTATTTTGTCTGTTAACACTGTAATCAAAAATCGCTTCTGTAGTGATAATTATCTTCATTCTCGGTCGACAATCCTAGGATTGGTTTGACGCAGACCTCCACTCTGTTCTTCTACCGGCCAACCTCTTCATAAATTAACGTTATTCCTCTCCTTTACATCCTTCTCGAGCTGATAAATTAAATCTCATACGAGTCCTGCCGTTTGCATTCTTCCCGTTCACTTTTCGCTCGACGTTTGTCTTCATTAGGCCATTCTGTCTTAAGACATGGCCGATTATGTTATCCCCAGCGGCGAAACTAAGGTATTCAAAGTGGGTATTCTAGCTCATCGGCCCCTTAATTTGCTGCTTCAGAGATAAATATTCCAGTGGACAAAAATCAGTCGACTAAACACGTTGTGTACCGTGCTATTTAAATGGGTTATAACCCTCTGTTCCGGTGGGTTTTTAAAATCTAGTTTTTTTAACATGCATTGCATACGAAAAGAACGCTAGATGGTTGTTCACTTCTTTACCTCTCGCCCCACTGTTAATTCGAAATAAATTTTCCGGCACCCAACCATGCACAGAGGTCAGCACTTGAGGGGCTAAGTAATTTGCCTTAATGTTTTCCGTTGCTCATATAGATTTGGCGGGTTTTCCTTTGGGCAAAGGTGTCGATGACGCGTTCCTTGAAACTTTCGTTGCTCGAGTGGTTGTTCAGTAAAGCCTTTTCAACCGCCTTTTCAACTGCTTAAATTGCTTAGGCTGAAGTCCGTCATGGAGTTTCTTAAAAATGTGCTCTCTGTCTTCAACGTACTCATACTTCTTTCGGACAATACAGTTGATACAGGAAATGTCTGAATCAGTCTTATGATTCCCTCAGTTTCTTGATATACCTACTTTATCCAGGCCATTGTCCAAAAAAGTAACAAATGTGCAGGCAAGTGTTTACTCTCGTTGGAACAGACATTAATAAGTTCATAAGTTCATTTTTTAGCTGTTCACTGTTAAATAATGAGTTAATTTTATTAGGTTACTCAATTTCGCTGAGGGAAATGATGTATTTTATGCAGGATCTTCATCTAGTAATTCTGCAAAATAGAAGTTATTGAAGTCTTCAAAATGAGATTCCATATGGAATATCCACATATGTGGATAACGAAGGTGTCAATTATTTCAAAAGCGAGACTTCTGAATTAGTGAAACGTGTCTAGTCCACCCTGGTTGTTGTTGTTCAGTCCTTTAGCCGTACGTTGACTTGTTATTTTCCAACCACTAAACGTAGAAAAAATTCACATGCAGCGAAACTGTTTCATACAGAATCAGTCTCTCTTAATTTCCCTCCGTCTCGCCATCTCTTGATCATTCGCTGAGTCTCGGAAGGGCGCGAGAACTAGGCGCGAGTGTCTAGGCTCTCAGCGCGCAAGAATCACGCAGTTTCAGGTGCAAGCGTCCGGCGGCGAATAAGCGTATGCGCATGCGCCATCCGGCAATTTGGAGTCTACCAGCAGCCAGACTCCCAAGCCTCCAAAACATCCAAACTACTTCAACGCAACTCAATGTGCAGAAATATAGGCTATATTTATTTTTCCTATGCTTTCTCGGCAACATAAAATGCATGACAGAGCTGAAAAAATAGTATGTGTTTTACTGTAATCATTTTGGGTATTCTCAGGCTCCCAGACTACCCTTCAGCTTCGTCACTGGTTATCCCGTCTTCTTTTTAGGGTTTTCAGTGGAAATCTCTTTTCCCCACTCTTCTTCGATTGTCACTGGGTCGATACATCATCATTATTCGATAGCACCACATTTCAAATGCTTCCAGCCTTGATTTCTCTGCTGCTGTCATCGTCCATGCTTCGCTCCGCAAGTTCGTATCCGCTAATAATGTTGTTCTGCGCTTTAAATTCATGGACCTCCATGTAACTTCACAAACATATTCCGCCAACATTTTCATACGGTCCTGAAGTATTTGAAAATGAACATTTTTAGTTACTTATATTATACCTCAAGTTGGATGTCTCTGTTCTGAGTTTTCTCAATCAGTTGCAAGATGTAAGTGACGTTGTGTTTCGCACATTTGCATTACAATTTTGCAATACAATTTGCATCGCACATTTGAGAGGCGGGAACATTCAACCATATATGGATGATTGGAGCCAACGGTAGTGGTTAACACGTACCACTTTGGAAAAAAGTAGTAACATGAGGAGGGGGGTAAAAGCTACATAAGAAGTTACAGAAAGGAAAGGGTATTTTACACGCATGGAAGGGATGTGAGGAATAGTATTTGGCACAATAAGGGGTGGGGGAAATATAGTGAAACCACTACAAGCCTTCCCACCACAATCCAAATGATCTCTCAAACACTTCTTTTGTCAATCCATTGTTACAACTTGGAGAGAGAAATAGCCCATTTTTCCGCTGAAAATTGCACTTACATGGTAATATTTGTATTATATCTCCGTTATTTTTCTTTATACACGAGAACTATATCGAATCAATGGCAGAGTTATAAGGTATGAAACCAGTTACCATTAATTACAGTAAGTGTTCAGTGCGTCTAGTGGTAATTTTTTAACGGATATGAACTTGCACACACAGAGGTAGCAATATAAAATATTTTTCTTTGCCTGGTATTTAAAAAATAAGATTTACTTGTTTCTTATGGGGCTAAAATGGAATTAATCTTACAAATATATTTTTAGAAAGGGGTAATATTATTTGCATGAAAACATAAGTTTTGTAAACTAACTGGTTCGCCGGAGCTCCGCGTAGGGAACGCAAAGGAAGGGTTTAGGCAAGTAAAAGTCACCAATCATGCTATGATCCCAATTTATTCCCGCATCACAGGTTACATGACTTCAAGTACTCAGTTTATTACACCTTCCTCCTTCTCTCTTCACACCTTGCTGCTTCTTCCGCCAGCTTGCAATTCTCAGGTAAAAGCTATACCGGATGCAGAGGAGGAGTGGGAGGGGAGAGGGCTGGAGGGGGTCTAAGGTTCTCTTACTCAGGTTAGATGGCAGGACGTGGGGGAGGAGGACGGGGGATGGGAGACGAGGGAAGGAGTGCATTTCAGGGAAGGGGTGGGGGACCCTCAAGTGTGGGAATGTCAAGGTTGCAAGGGGAGGACAGGAAACAGGCATGCACACTTTAGAGTTTCTTATATTTGCAAGGTAGTGGAAATCGATTAGGTGAGTGATGGGATACTGGTAGCGGTGATCAAGGCAGGTACTATCAACGTAGTGATGATGCAGGAATTCATTCCATCGAGCGACTATACAAGATGGATATCAAAAGGTAAGATGAAATAATAAGTTAAGTTCCCAGAAGGAAACATTTAATAGTTTCGGAGGATTTAAATGTGGTGAATGGTGAATGGGAATGAGATGGAGGGAGTGAATGGTGAATGGGAATGAGATGGAGGGAATGGCTGGGTATGAGAAAAATATTCGCAGCGGAACAACAGCGGAGCTTTAAAGGAGGAATGGGTTAGTGACCGCTAACTCCTGGTACGACTACCACAAGAGAAGCAAGTGGAGGGAAAACAACAAGGACGCAGATACCTGCATCGACGCCCTCACTCAACTCCTACGCAACAAACCGCCTTCCAACTACCTCGGGAGATGATGTGATACGCGTTTCCCAACTACATTCTCCAAGTGATAAAACACCCCAATCAGATATGGAAGATTTGGCCGCACACTCGATCTGAACAATATAGGAAAAAATTCAACGAACTCCGGGGCAGAGTTTTTTGTCCTATTAGAGTCCATAGGCATGATTCTTGGGAAAAGAAGACCCTTAAATTATCCACTGCAATGGCAACCGTATGGCCCTTGGACAAGTCACTCAGACATCCTCAACACGATTCACCCCCACTGCATACGCTGACGGGAGCCACCACCAACGACGAAAAATCAGAGAAATTCGCGGGAACATTTGAAGATCGCTTCACTGACTTGCTGACTTCGGGAATAGAAGCAGAATGTATGGAATCTTGGCTTAACATTCTTAGTTACCCGATTGAAGAACTTGACTACATTACTCTAGCGGAAGTTGCAGCACTACTTCGAAGACTTCTAAAAAATCCTCACTAAACCCACGATCTTTCTTCCATCCCGCCTTTTCAACCTTCTCCTCCACCTTTCCTACAGTCTGGAAGCGCGCAAAAAATACCATGCTTCCGAAACCAATGAAATCTCCTACCTAGCTATCAACCTATCGCTCCTTTAGCCTCCTGGGTACCCTTGGCAAACTTTTCGAATCCCTCATTGACTACCGCCTTATGAATTTCCATCATCTGGCCAGAGCAGACAGGGTTTCGACAACAAACTTCAATGACGCACCAAATTCATCGCGTAACCGAATCGATCACGGAAGGGTTTAAAGCAAAGCTGCTCACTATCATAGTATTCCTCGACCTTTCAGCCGCTTTTGACAATGTGTGAAATCTGGGCCTCTCTAAATTCTCTTCACTATCCATTCCTATCTATCTTGTTAAAGTCATCCAATCTTTCACTTCTGACCCTACCTTATTTGTAAAAGTCAATCCTTCAGACTCTAAAGTTCAACCTATTTCCTCTGGTGTTTCCTAAGGGGCAATTCTTTACCCAACCCTATTCAATATTTTCGTTAACGAAACCCTAGACTCCCCTTGTGCTAAATTATTCCTCTATGCACTACCTTCCTGGCTCAGGGTCCCCACGCCGGACGAACTACCTACCACTTAACTACAAGGGCAGCTCGATGAATACAAAGAGTGAGCCGCCCGTTGGTAATTGTCCATTAATTCTAAAAAGTGCTCATAGTTTGTCTTCTCCAAACAGCGACCACGAGCAGGCAAAGGTCCTTCCTTTTTCGACGGAAACACCGTCATCTCAAAAGCGAACGAAGCAACTTATCTGGGAGGAATCTTAGGTAAACGCCTTGGGCTTCACATACAAGGAGAGCAATGAGGTCGTTTACCATATTTTCTTAATTGTCGAATCTGATAATAGTTTGTAAAGTAAAATGACCCGTATTTTTCCGTTTTTTGATCCGTCAATTATTTCTCGAATTATAAGCGGCGAAAAACTGTTGTTTTTAACCCTTCCGGAAAAGTGGGCGTGGTGCAACCTCTGACGTATATCGACTTCGTCCAATTACAACTAAGCCCGGGAAGCTACTTCGCCTTATTGCAACGGGGGGGGGGGGCACAGCTGACTCTACCAATAGGAGCGGTTGCGACAGAATATGTGCCAGCAGACCTTCCGAGAACCCCCCTCCACTCTCTTCCCCTAAAAGCAGTCAAGGACGGGAATAAAATGACGTCAATGATATCAAAGCAACTTCTTCGGTGGGTGTCACATTTTTTTATTTTACTTTATGAGTGAATGGTTGTGGTTAGAAGATTAATTTTTTCCACTAAAATTCGTTTTTCATCTAACGACATCGTGTACAAAATTGCGATTTCGGTTCCGAGTAAACGCCCTCATTGGCAGGGCGATAGGTGCTGTATCGGCTCTTCATCCGCGTCTTCACTCAAGATCCCCGCTCTCCCTGGAATCTAAGATTCATGTCCACATATCAATCGTGGGACCGGTACTTATATATGCTTCTTCTGTCCGGCTACATGCTGCAGAAACCCATCTGAACAGATTGTAATCTACAGAATAAGAAATAGTGAAGAGAATCATAGGAGCTCCTTGATTCATAAGAACTAAGGACATTAAAACTTCCAGCCCTTCGTTATCAACTTACAGCATCCTTCAATGCATTCAAAGACAGTTTTGCTCGAACCAATGACCAACTATTGATGCATCCATGGGACTATGTACCCTCTGAGTACTTGAGACAAACAGCCTAAATATGCCTTTCTCCCCTTCCATATCCCCATCCCCGATTAATTTACCTTTCTGCCATGCTATGACTCAGCAAGAGAAAAATCAGCCAGGGACAAATATTTTAGAAATGGGGGGGGGGGGGGGGGGGGGGGGGGACAGAAACTCCTGGTAGACTGCCTCCAGCTGGGAACTAGGAAAAATGAACCGTGGAATTTAGGAGTAGCATAGCGTACAACTGTGCATGTCAAACCTACAAATAAGCAACAATTCTTCAACATCAGTTACCATTTTGAGTTCTGTTGAGCCATATTCTTGGAGAAATGAATGAAGAAGAACAAATCGATTCTTATTGCATTTGTGATTGGGAGAATGCTTGTGATTTGGACTATAATCAACTCTTGGAATTCTAAAGGTGATGTCAACGTACATAATTCAATGACCAAAGAATTACTCAGAGTTTGTATTAAAACTGGGTTGCTGTGACTACACTTGGGCTTAGCAATAAAAAAGCATATCAAAGAAAACAGTGAGACTGTTACCTACTGCCGTGGCAGAGGGAGATCATAGAAATAATAAAATGAGGCAGGCAACCAATATATCATAAAATCCTAAACCAGCATACTCCAGGACCTCATGGCAATAAAAATGGAATTATTGTCTCTATTGATATGGCGAGGCTCAAATATTCAATTCAGCAAAGATGACGGAATAACCTAATCGGCCATATCTTGAGGCAAACTGGTCTGATGAAGAATGTTGTCGACAAAGAAAGTGAAAGTGGTATAAGAAGACCCCGTGTGAGACATATCCAGGAAGATAAGAATGATGCAACAAAAATATTTATAAATGATGTTAGAAAAGTGGCCTGGACAATTGCTTCAAAACAGCCTTAGGAATAGAGACCAGGGATGACTTTGTCTAGGCAGTGGTTTAGATGTGGTATAACATTAGGGACATGACATTTTTGCGAAACGTTTTTTGCGACAGGATTCACGAAATAAGCGACTTTAGGGTTTAATCGCGAAATTAACCGTGTCTTCTTTGAAACGCGATTTTTTAACGAAATTTGAGATATTTTGCAAATGCCGAATTTTTGTAGCATGAAATATTTTCTTTAGTGATGGCCGGATCGGATCTCTCATTTTTCTCGGTTCCGGATTCGGATCCAAAGACACGGAGTAAAATCGGATCCGGATCGTAGATTTTAAATTTTCGCGGTTTAGCGATCGAAGTGCCTCGTGAATGGAATGCAGGTGCGGTAGATATTGACATGAAGAGGATGTTTAACTAAGGTCACGTAATTAGATGAAAACGTTCCCGTGCAACTAGAAGCAAAATAAAGATATATGACTTTTTTCCCCCATTACCCCGGTATCGGTATGCATTGGATCTCAAATGTATGTACTATTAACTGTTTGTTCACATTGGTATGAAGTCTTTATTAATAATATTTAAAAAAAAAACCCTTCCTTTAAGACTCCTTTTTCCCAACATTAAACACAGCTTTCACCTTTTTAAAACGATTTTATTTTCCGCATTTGTCATTTTAAACACCGCTTTTGATGACTTTTATTCACCATTTTTCGGTGTCCCTATATATCATCTATGAACTTTACTGGTGTAGAGTATAGGCAACATGCATTGGTAGCAAGTCATGTAGACAGTATGAGTTTAAGGATAAAATAACCAAATTTTTTCAAAGTAAATCTTTCGTCACTGGGTAAACATAGTTTATGGTGTAGTTTGTAAAAATAAAATACTAAATTTCTTTGTTATTTGATGGAACGTGATTATAATCTTCAACCGGCATTAAGTTGATATGATGGATTGATGTAGTGGAATGGTAATACAATGAAACTCAAGACATTACATATTGGGTATAGAATCACTTAATTTTTCTGCCTCTGCTTGTTTAAAATTTACATAGACATCATTATCAAGAGGTATGATGCACGAAAATTCATGCCATTATTTTATCCACATGAAATTCTGAATTAAATGGAGAAAAGGGGAGGAAAAGATATTGGGGAGTGAACCATATATAATGGCTAAAGAGGGGAGTGGAAAATGAAGGTTCACTGCCGTGCCAGTGAGGAGTCCAGCAAAATCCTTTTTGATTCAATTCAAGGATTGCAAACTAGCTGCAAATGCTTTAGTGGATTCACCCACTGAAATGCACAATAACTCTCATGATTTTCAAACAAGTCTTCACCTTATAAGCCATTCACCCTCTTCTACATAATGTACTCTACGACTCAATTTCCTATCTTTTATTTTCCTCTTCCACCTTTCTGCTACATAAATTCTCCACTTTTCATCATATTCTCCTGTTGACCATGCTTACAGTTTTTGTTCCCCTACCATTTGCTTATTTCCTTATATCTTCATCTTCTGAACTCAAGTGTTAACTTTATTTTTCCATTTTCTTCCTGTCAATCTTCCCCACAATATCTGCTGTGCCATTCCACGTTTGAAATCTTCTGATACCTGTTATGGCTATTGTGTGTTTTTTTTAATGAATACACTTCAACTGCTAGGGTGGTCACTAAAGTTTGCCATAGTGATTGTGTAACAATGAATCATTTCATGCATAAAAATAGAAAACTCTTGGATTTTTCCAGATATACTAGACTATCAGGTAAAAAGGAAAGAATTAATACAGAGACAGTTTATGAGAAAAATACTTTAATAGCAAATTTATTTGTGTATATATGAAAAAATGGGTACAATATATGTTAACAGTAGAATATTAGTAATTTACAAGTGATTGAAAGTTGCAACAATACATTGGTATCAAGAAATTACATCTTCAAAACATGTGAATAGAAAAATCAAATACTGACCTTGACAAATATGTTTTACAAGAAGGTATCATTGACATTAAATAGTAATATTGTGTTAGTGGTGCTAATCATTTGGTTTTAAAAAAAACCTTTAGATAAATACTTTAAAGTAAGAAAATGATAGTGTCATTGATTTATGAAATATATAATTCACTCTGCATCAACAACCTTTCTGACTGAAGATTCGTTTAACCTAGAAATGTTCTTATGTCTTACACATGCCCACACACAAACACACACACACACAACACTATTTACAGTGGAACGTAAACAAGCCCATTTCATCAGTAATGGTATTACGCATAAAAGGGAAACCCTGTTAATTCAAATAATGTACAGACAATCCTCAATAAACAGAGATAAAACCAATTTAATTTGAGAAAAATCAGAAACTTTTCAAATATAATAATATATAATGAGAATTTATGAATCAACAAGTTAAATAGGTATCGCATGCATTTATGAAAACAACAATTTTCATTTTAATACAACAATTCCATGTAGGTACTTATAATAAAAATTTGACCACTCCTAATAACAAAAACATAATATTATTATATTGATATAATAATATTATATGAGAATAATATTATTCTCATCACATTTGACCCAATTTAAGATTCAAAACCAGTCTAAGCATGAATATAATTCTAATATTCCATAATAATTTCCAGCAGCATGAAAAAATCAAGTATCGGTTGACAAATACTTTTTAAAACATGGAATTACCTATATAATTTTCTAGCAACTCCATTGGAATTATAAGGATTCCATTTAATTTATAAATGCCACTCATTTTTTATCCAAATCACAAGTAGGTATGGGCTTTTTCAATTTTGGTGAATATGATTATGCACTAATTAGAGATGACATATGCATTGCAAAATGCAAAGCATATTAATTTTTATAAGCATTTCTGAAAAACATTTCAGGAAAAAGTCTTTTAAATCTTAGATATTAATCAAAAGTTTTCAGTCAATTTCATATTGGTCATTATCTTCAAGTAAGTACATTTTCGGAACTCCAAAATGCCTAAGTTTTTCACATTTCGAAATTTCACTTGCAACTCACCGACCAATTAAAAAAAAATCTTATGCATTTAAGTAATGTACATTTCATTGAGATTTCAATTCAACCTCTTTAATTTTGCAGATATTAACACATGCTCATTTTAAAAGTAGAATATTATAAATATGACAACATATGCACTGATATCACCATGTCCATTATCATATATGTATAATTTTAATGTACAAGCAACTATAATGAATATCTAAGCTCTAATGGAAAACATTGCTTTATAATTGCTTTCTGTGTTCATATTTATAACAAGCAACAAATTTAGTCAAAACTTGCCCATCAGTGTGGCTATATAAAGCGAAAAATAATTCCAATGCATTTATTTACATTGCTATCAATATAATCATGATGGCAATCATAAGAAAAATAGCACCAACTTACATTGGATATTACATAGCATTCATCTCAGTTCACACACATATCCAATTGTGATCTTCCGCTCTATTACTATGCCTACGTAATCACTCCAGGTAATCTGGGCATTCTTACCCCACTCTACACAACAATACATTTTGATCCCTAATTACAGATAGCAATAGTTGAGCCACATTTTCACACGAGGATTTGCAAACAATGGCCAGTTATGCATTATTTTCCGTGTGTCATTCCTTTCATATTTTATCTTTCAGCGATAAGATTTAGTCACAACAAAAGTTAAGCACAATAAGTAGAAAAAATACAGCCTTTGAATTTACCTGAGGGCTGCTGTCTGTGTAAGGCTAATTTTGCATTATCAAGGAACCATCAATGACTTCTGCAGGCACTTTGCAAATTATCTTTAGGAATGTTTTCTAATCTATCTGACTGGAGGGAAATATCTGTCATTAATTGGTCATTTATGTTTCCATGCATATTAGAGTGCTATGAGCAATTCCCACAGACAAGGCAAATATCCAGGAATGTAATTTTATCGACTGAAACATAAGGCTTTGACCGAAGGCAGAAGATCAATGGGAACACTGAAAATATTCATAACGTCATTTTTCTTTTTCAATCACAATGACGATTGATCAAAACTAACTCGAGCATATACTAGCCATTTTTTGTTTACCAGCTGTCATAAATTGACGGGGTGTAATAATAATGATTGCTGGTAACTTCCATTCCTCTTCATTTATCTTGCTATCTTGTGAACAATAGAATTGCAATTTTCAACATTCAAATCTAACACTTAATGAATAAAAGATGAGATTTGGAACGTCAACATTCATTAATTAGCAGTAAAAAAATATAATACTTTAAATTTGGACTCGGATATGAAATAGTTCTCCTAATCATCGATTGTGTGGATATATGAATTAGGTACATGACTCATCAACTGAATTTACATTAAATGAATGATAATTAAGTAAAGGATAAATGCCAGAGATAATGAGGGATAAATACATATAAAAAGCTTTTGATGAATAAATGCTTTTTTGCTGAGTGTTACAATACTATAAAACCCCTGATATCACAAAGTATCATTTGGTTGACGAACTACAAATTGGATGCTAAAAATTGGTGTATAACACGCACTGAAACCTAAAATAATTTAAATCCAAATATTTTTTAAATGCTGGATATGACACAATGTGTTTTTCATGAAGCTTTTGTGTTTATGGTAGCCTTCTGATTACATGCTGCCAAAGCATGGAGTCTCAGGCCCCATTATATGAAGTGTTGAAAATGGTTATCAACCTAATATAAGAATACTGCATAGTGCTGTGAATAAATACAGTTAAAATATCTTGCAAGATTCTTAATTAATTTCATCCAATGTTGAAATTAGTGTTTGTTTATATGATCTTTTGTTGAAAAAGGTTTCTAACTTCAATCATAGTGATTGCATATGAGAGTAACTGTTTAAAGAAATATAGTGTTTAACTATTTACAAAGATTACTCGTCCAGGAAAATTCATACAATGGAATACAAAAGTACAGACATGACTTTGAACTGCCAAGGCTGAAGATTTTTGTTTAAAATGACCAGCACAAACAATAACTTGCTGCAATAATAACAACTCTGATTGTGAAAGAAACATACTCAAGGAGAGATTATAAGTTTCCTAACCTATACAGGGTCCTAATTATATTAAAGGCAACCAAAAAAAGAACTAACCCATAATAACCTCAATTTAAGAATGAGATCAACAGAGATTTCCAAAGATTATCATATTTTTCATAGCCTCACTATTTGCCTCACTATTTACCTCACAAATCATTAAACTGGCAATAAATTCTTCTGGAATATTTTTTTCATTACAGCATCTGTTAATAGCATGATAATCATAATTGGGTAATAGGCATGATAACTCATATTTTAGATAATTTTCTCTAAGGAAAAATTTTCATTGTACCATAGAACAATGTGTCTCCAAATCAAATGGGAGAGAGATTCTTTCCCATGCCAACTCTCAGATGAGTCTCATGGGAATCTTTGTGATCCTATGGAAGTATTTTTGGATTGAAAAATGATGATATTCATGAAAAGTTACCAAGTTTACATTTAGCTTTGGGGCAGAAAATTGTGTGCTCCTTAAAGAGAATACAGATTTCTCTAAAAGTTTCATTTATTAACTTAAAATTCGACTGCTATTTAAACAACCATATTCAAAGTAATTTGATTTTACCTTTGAAATTAGTAAAGTAGAAGCTCCATATGACAAGAGCTCTCAGGAGCCAAAAAATCACTCGTTATAACAAACTATATTACCGAAGGTTGTAATAATCATAATGCAGCCAATTCCTATGACTTTAACGCTAGTTTAACCAATATTGTGGGTGTTTTGAGCGAATAGCCAGAAGATTCCATTAAGGAAGCAATTACAAAATGATATTTTCACACAATTCACTGATCGGTGGTCATATTTAGTGTAAATGACATCAAATTTCAAGTTATATGTAATTATTTGGAGTATAAAACATTGACTTTTGATGCGTAGCACCAAAAACATTACTGTACTTTCTTGAGGTAAAATATGCCGTGGTAGCAAGTATTATAACAATATGATAAATTATTATCTGCATAAACCTCGCAAACCAGAAAAATTGTCATACCTATTTTGAAATGCTCTGTTGATATATGATCGAAATCATTATTGTTGCAAGCAAGGCCACACACAAACAGCTGTAAGTTTCAAATTGAATTTGAGTAACACGTAATATCTTCTGCCATAATGATTTCTTGCACTAGCTGCGTGGTCTTTTTGATAATAATGTCCTCCTGCTTTGCCACTTTCATATTCATTAATCGAACGAAGTTTTGCTTTCAGATCTAAAGACTTAATTTTCCAGCCATTAAGTTGGCTCTTTGAGTGAACTGGTAACAGAGGCGGAAGAATAACAAAAAAGTACGAAAGGCACATGAACTATCGAGAATCCACACTCGCATATATGGGTATGCCAGAATGATGTAAATGTACACCTGAACATTGGGCGGAAAAATCTGTTTTGATTTTAATGCAAATGATAGACATTATGAACACAAGCTTGTGCACTTCCAATGTGGTGTTCATTACTCGCAATATGGAACAAACCCTGAGAAAGCAACTTTTTTCTCTCATTATTGCTGATTTATTTTACAACCAAATCATAGGGTTTTTAATTGTTTCTTGGCCATCACTCGCTATTTCGAGCTTCTCGTTATATGCCGCACTCGTTACATGAGGCTTCCACCATACAGGTGTCCGCCATTTCTCATTTGCATGGTTAACACTTAGACATCAACAAAATATAAGTATAAAATAAAGTGTCATTACAGCAGAACTCTGAGAAGCACAAATGAAAGAACTTTTCTGACAACCAAGCTAATCAGAAACAATAAAATCATTCATCATCCTCATTGGGGTAGTTTGACTTTCCATTGCAGGGGTGTTTAAGACTGCAGTAGATTGAAGAAAACTTTAACAACATCATTTACTTTCCTTTTCTGGCCATACTCTGGAGTTATAAACACTTTGCCCTAACCCTAAACTAAGTAAAATAGTTGATGCCAAAAGTACCTCTTCAAAGAAGGTTAGTGCTTTCATTTTTCCAACTTCAAGTGAACTATGATAATGTAGCGATTATATACCTACCTATTACATAGAGTTGAGTGTAGGGTGGAGCCCCCTAAATATGGTTTATTTGATCAGAAAGCTGACTCCTTTATGAAATCAAGCAACCAAGTAAAGGAAATAGCTGTGCTTATATATCCTCCTATTGTGGACGGAAGGATTGTGAGAGATTAAAAATATCATGCTGTAAGTAAATTTGTTGTGTTATTGCATGGCATCATTGTGACACCAGCATGATTACAGGATTAGAGAATTTTAGTTGTGAGGGGACAAATGTAAATGAATCTGATCCTAAGAATCAAGTGCCCATGACTTTCTTTGTATTTACAAATCTTGACTCATACTTAGATTTGTATAAGGTTATGGATAAAACTCTATATAGAAAAATTAGAATATGCTTACATTAATATAAAATCCCTCTTAAGGACTTCCTCTGGCAGCACGGTGAGGGTAAAAAATCAAATTAAATGATTATTACTTAATAATTGATGCATTAGGTGTTGAAGCAACTTTCTAGTTTCAAGTCACATTTTTTTAGGCACCTTATCTTGGAGAATTATGCATCAATTCTTTAGGAATGCCATAGAGCAGATGAAAGTCATGTGAAATGCCTATGCTAATGAATATTTTGAACACATGAAAAAACCAAAGGATCCATAGGACAACTCAGAAGGCAAATTAAATTTCATATATTTATGTATTAAAGAAGTTCCCTTCCATATTTTTCACTGGAGGATTGTATTTTATTTAAACAAGGTAAATTGAATTGGGAACTGAAAAGAAGTTGTATTCTTATGCATGTCAAATTATTTCTGGTAAGGTGATGTGACAAATTCTATTTTGGTGATTTGTTACTTCTACCAACATACTAGAACTACAAACAGAAAGAAATGGTCAGGGGTCCATGTGATATATTATTGAGGAGGCATTTGTTACGGCAATCTGGCTGGATTTACCATTAGAAAAGAGAGGAGGACCATTCTATCCCTTTTCAGGAGTACTAATGTATAGTACATGAATGAGCCAACATATTCATCCAGTAAAGGAGATGAATGGGTGAAAATTCACAGTGATTTAAATGGTACTATCATAGCATACTCTGCAAAAAAGCAATAAATATAACTGAAGATATTATAACAGAACTCAATGATCTACAGAAATGTCCTTAAATTAATTTGGTCATGAATCTAAGTCAAAAAATTAGGACAAGACAACATTTATAAGGCCCTGGAGTGAAATGCACATGATCATTTACACTGAAATATAACAGTAGGGTGAAATGTAACAGACTGGAAAAATAGATGAAGTATTAATTGCAGTAATTGTGTATGCATTGTTTAATACTTTGGCACAATATTAAATAGATCTTATTTCCATTGTTTATTTCATTGGGCTAACTCATGTGATGAAAAGAATAACACCCATTCCAGCGTAGGATAAGTTATCATAACCATCATCATTTATCAGTAGAGGCTTTTTCTTCGATTATGACCCAAAATTATCACACCTCCTAATTATATCTGAGTCCCTTCATACCTCTGATAGCAATTAATCAACCTCAGCATGGCACAACACTTGTAAATATGTAGAAATTGTTTTTTCACAGCACCTTCAATATTAACTGTTCTAGCATAAAATTTTGACCTGTGATGTTAAAACCCTCCATTTTTAGGTGTGAGTTTTGCTCTACCATACAAAATTTCACTTGTTACAATACCAACTCAAGGCATAAATCAGGATGTTGAACATATCACGTCCTTTCCAAAGCATTACAACCCATTACAAAATCCTGTACAATGTACATACAAAGATCTCTGATGTACACCTTAAGGAGATTGATCGAAAAAATGGAACAATGCTGTCTCTTTTGAAAAGAGACACTGCATTGCTTGCATGTGATTGTAAAAATATAACATCAACCTTTATACAATGATTTTCACCTTAAAAATTAATGCGTTGAAGGATATTGGTAGTTACTGTAATCTTAATGCAGAACATGTCTGAGCATTCATAACTCATTCCAAATGTCAAGTTAAGCACATACTTAGAGAAGTGCTTTTCCAAGTATAAGATTATTTTTTACTTCAGTCAGCATGTCCAATATGCTATGAATAATGGCAGACCATAGATGAAAGATGAATAAATTATACTCGAGGGAAAACCATATTTGCAATAACTATCCAGATCCAAATGCCTTATATGATTTAGTTACCAAGGGAAAATGTTTTATTTCAAAACACATTTGTTTCATGGTCCATCAAATAAGAGATTATTCAATGATGGAATATAATTGCATGTTTAAATAGATTGAAGTTGGGAGGAAGGTGTGGGAAATATTTTGTCATAGATTTTTTTTTAAGTTTTAAGGCCAACATTACTGCTGAAATTCCTAAGTTGTGATGAAAGAGAAGCCTGCATAGACTGAACCCTTTCATAGAAATTAGGAACATTTTCAGTGAATTATGGACTAATTGACTGATGGGTTAAAAAACTTGTCATTTATGTTTACACTTAGGTGGGAAATTGATTACAGGAGTTATAAAATTTACGAAAAGACTTTGAACCTTATATCCGCAGGCACCATCACTTTTCTTGTGGTAATTTAAATGGAATGAATGATGGTGATAAAAATTTGTATAGGTATTGTGCAAAAAAAAGTGCTTGAGGGAAATGCTTAAATTGAAATATGAATCCCACGTTGACAGAATTAAATTCCATGCTAAACAAATATAAAAGGATTCATTAAGCATTAATGAATGTGGAGACCAACAGTTTTCCATACAGCTATTAAGTGTTAGTAAGTTCATTGCTATCTTGAAAGTGAATTAGACTAGTCATTTAGTTAAAGTATGGCATTTGAGCACCATCATTTAAATGATATGTATGAAAATTTAGTTTGCATAAAACATTCTCCTGGTAAGTATGATAACAATAAAGGCACAATGCATAATCATAGCCAGTATCTGGTGCCCCTGGATGAAGGGCAGAGGAAAGTTTGAAAAGCTTATATTCCAAAGAGACTATGTTTGGTGAGTGATGCAACTTTGACAGTTCCGTTTCCATATTTATCAATGCTGCCCCTGAAACATATACCATCATTATGTAGACTACTATTACTGCAGTAGGTACTCCATACAAATTCTCTTACTAAGCTATCATCAGAACTCTGTCCAACTATATAGGTAGTAAATGCAGAGGTACAAAAATGGAAACATGAACTGATCAACAAGTCTCATGCCAGGCATTAAACCTCTACATGGTATGAAAGTATTAGCAAGAGATAATGTGAAATTTGACTTATTTCATGAAATACATTACAGCAACAACATAATAATAACATTTTGCTCAAAAGTTAAAGCAGAGGAAAGTCTGTATGTGAAAGAGAATTACTTTTATGGGCTAATTTTACATGTCAGACTTTTAATGTCAAGGCAAAATTAGGGAAGACAATTTTAATACCTAGGAATGCTGATATGAGTGAAATAAATTAGCTTAGATTATGGTTTTTATGATAATGGAGGCTACTTTGTCATCTACCCAGGGATTAATCTATATTTAGGCAACAAGAATGGATATTTTATGCATATTATTTTGTCCAAATACCATGTGGATTCACTATCTTCCCTGACTCTTACTTTCTTTCTGTACAATTAGTGAATATGTACTCCCTTCAAAACAGGGAAGAAGCTCCTAGCAAATGATAATTAGATATTGAGCTACTGCAGTATTTTATACAATCCACCAAATATTCTCATGATTTCAGAGATAGATAGATAGATATACAATTCATTTGCACTGGGACATTGTCACTTAAGTACAACAAAGACACAAGACAGAGATGGCAAAATAGGGAAACTTATCTACTAAAAAACCCTCATAGAAAAAAATAAAATATGGAGTAGAAACCATACAGGATCAACTAACAAATGTGCTTGAGTGGAAAGTAGATGCAAAACAGTATTATAGCATCTCTGAAGCCAATTGAAAAGTTAAACTCAGAAAAAATTGGATGATTATCTGTTCCCATAGAAGAAGACAAAACTAATTTCCCCACAAAAAGGGATCAAGAGGAATCTCCTGAGCATGTTACTACAACTGACAGAAACTTCATACAAAGGAGCAGATGCATAATACCAAAAAGAAAAGGAAGTATCAGGTGGGATTAAAGGTGTGATGACAATGATCTGATGAAAAAGAAATTGATCACGCTAACAATGAAAAGGAAATTGATTAAAGATAAGTGGAAGAAATACATCAAAGAGTTTTATGACCAAGAGACTAGGCCTTAACACAGATTGGGAGTGTGACAACAATATGAAGAGCAATGTCAAAAGAATTTAATATTAGATATATAAAAGAGTGAAGGGGAACAGAACAGATAGCAATATTGATGGTCTACTACCAGTAAATATAAGTTTTGATGGAGTGTCCCTACTCTTCTTTGCATTTGATTCATCTACAAGATTGGCATGGTGGCTATGGTACTTGCTTCCAATCCTGAGGACCTGGGTTCAAATCCAGTAGTGGCAAAGATTTTCCATTAGTAAAGTGATCCCTCACTTGAGTGGTGTGTAGAGAACACTTATGAGTGCAGCACTCCTTCTATCTATTAGGCCATAGTCCCCTTGGAACAATTTATTAGAGCAAGCTAATGCCAACGCCAGGTTTCTCTCCACTCTTCCTCCATTTCCTGTAAACTCCTGTCTCTACACATTTACTCATTTACCCTTAAATGGTTCAAATGTCCTTTGTTGTCTGTTGCCTCCCCTGAATAACCAATAATGATTCTACAGAGTAATACCCTAAGCCATTTCTCTCTTCATTTAGGAATATATCCAACATAAAAGATAATAGACCCAGAAAATAACTTACATGCCAATAAATATGATTCCCACTCTGAATAGGAACTGTGTAAAAGTCCGTAACATCCATTTTGCAGTCCAATGCTCTACCCACTAGGTTACCTTGCCGATAAAGCTGTAAATTTAATCCTTACGCACTCTATGAGTTATCGACTTCCGTTAATTACGAGCCCCAGCGGCCAAGGTTGTACAGCACCGTCTAATTTCGAACCGTATAGAATATAATTACAATTCCTTTTTATGCACAATATGTAATGCATGCTTGGTGTAATTCAACCTCTGCCACTCACCTTTATGGTGGCTTGCAAGGTATTATGTAGGTATACATGTGTAACTTAAAGGTTTACAACACTGTAAACTGGAAAATCATGTTGGAACCTTTCCTACATTTTCTGGCTCTACTCCAATGTCGGAAGATGACTATTTTTCTTTATTGCATTTTTTTCCCACTCCATCATTTGTTCATCTGTTCACAGTCTTTTCATGAATCCTGACACATTTTTCTTTGATGTTTTTGTTTGCCAGCTCCACTGTTCATCCTTTGGTTTGTGATTCCTTCACGATTTCCTCATATACTGTAGACATAGTATCATGCTGATTGTGTCACACCTACTCATTTAAAATTACATACAGCATAATCACAAGTATGTGACCAACTTACTTCATACCTAAAATAAATATGAGCTGGTGAAAATGCAGAAGGAAGACAAATTGGATAGCGTTAATGCAATAGGAACCAGAATTTTGATTTTTACTCAGGAGATATTGATTCTGAGAGTTACATAATTTGAAAAAAATCAGAGCCCATGAAAATAAATATATAGGTTCTTGTGTGCAGCTGCTACAGCTAGTACTCTATCCATATGTGGTTAATATCCAATTAGCTCACCTTAATAAGCATTATTGCCAGCCATAGCTGGGCAGAAAAGCGTTAATCCGTTAATCGTTAATTAATGAAGTTAATATATTGCTTAACGTTTTAACTTTTAAGTTAAATCCAAAAACTATTAACGGTCTTATTAACTTCCGTTAACTTTTAATTCCGTTAATTTAAGTGCTTTACTTTTGTTTAGAGCCATCTGGATTGCCATTTAATAACTTCGTGAAGGAGTTGTGTTGAGAATGCAATTCAGAGAGCTCGGCGTTTGTACTGCAATCAGACTTTTACATAACTTTTACAGAAAACATTTACACAGTCAAGGCTCACGTTACCACCCTAAACAATATTAAACAAGACATGAGGAGAACGCATCCATCTAAATACGTTCAATTTGAAGAAAAAGTAAAGGCAGGATCAACTCGCGGGAAAACGAAAACCAAGTCTAAGGCTTCTTCAAGAGCTGTGGATTCTTCATATGTCAATACTTTTTTCACCATCTAATGGCAAAAAAACTATGCCAGCAAAATATTAGTGAATCTTTTGGTATCGCAGCTACCAGTAGCGGCGTATCCCAAGGTTTCTATTTCCACAATCAAATACAAACAGCGTCAGGTCCAACTTTACTGACAGAAACGGTTAATTACTATGAAACTTCATACCTCATGTGTATAAGTCTACATTACCTAAGCTATACTGTTTATTAAGTATTTTTGACCATGAAATTCTTATTAAGTTCATTGACATTAAAAATACCTAAATGACAAGTGACATATAATTCAAAATTGCCAACAATTTAATATAGATTTTTAACTTTAACGGATAACTTTAACTCGCGTTAAATTTTCATCAAGATAACGATTTAACGATTAACGAAGTTAACTTTTTGAGTAGCTTTTAATACATTAACGAAGTTAATTTTTGAATTAACTTTGCCCAGCTATGTTGCCAGCAAAGAGACACACTTCGAGGCAAAGAATCCTGAGAGAACTAAATATCATAAAAATGTCACCAGGGTATAGGTCCATACTTCTTGGATGACAGTTTCACCAGCATTGCAGTCAGCATCCAAAGGTCATGTCAAGACCCTGACTGCATCACTGTATAACTGTCGTCCAAGCAATATGGACCTACACGAGAGATATCCTGGAAGAAATTTCACCCCAAATTTTACCATGAATGTCTTTGTAAAGAATGTCTCCAGTTCTAAATTGATAATAGTAATGCTTTACAAAGCATCATTATTATACTATGCAGTGCTAAAATTTCTGAGAAAAAGTTTTTATTCTCTCATATTCAATCAGTATTTTAGATTTGACAAGATGTTAAAAAAATATTAATCTTGAAATTCCATAAAAATTTTCATGCCACAATCAAATGAATAGAAGTTTGCACTCAAGCAATCTATCATCTCATCAACAAACACTGTAATGAGGAAAAATATTTTATTGATTTACCAATATGTTTCAGTGAACTATTTCTGAAAGAAATATCACTTATGCCTGGACTGTCAAATTTTAGAAGCAGCCATTTCCAGTGGGTAAAAAGTAAATGAGTTATGTGTACTCAAGTCGAGAGAGTTAGGATTCTAGGATTCATTGAATAATAGGGAAACAAAGATTTGTGGGGAGGTGATGGACAGCTAAAATAATTTTTGCCATTAGGAATATGTGGGTATTAAGGCAGAGGTAGGAATTTTTCTAGCAACAGAGGAAGGGTAGAGAGAAACCTGGCACTGGCAGTAGCCTGATCTCAATAAAAGAAGCCAAGGGGTCCACTGATTAACATCCATTCCGATGGATGAAGTACTGAACCCCAGTCTCTTGAGGTGGGAGGCCAGTAGGCTCTCCCTAGCTCCCACCCCATTCAAATTTCTTAGATGAGAGAGCACTGTTAGGTAGACTGATGTGTTGGATAAAGTAGTAAATATAATGATGCATGAATTTCAGAGGGCTGTAATGTCAAGACTATTAATGAATTTAAATATATTTGTTACATTAGGAAGAATAACAGCAAGGTGGTTATGCTTTTGAGGGTGATAGAAAAATTTGTGTGCTTATACTTGTACATATATCAAAATAATTTGTATGATTAGAACAGTGTATTGGAGAACACTCACAAAATCCTAGTAATATTTGTAGAGTAGATCTTTAATAAACTTAGAGTAAATTACTAATTAAGGCAATACTGACCAACATCACCTTTCTTTTCTAGGCCACGAAAAATTCCATCACAGTTGATGAAATACTATTCCTTAGTTTTTGTTTGAGTGAGAAATTATTTCATTACTGAGATGAAATGTTGAAGTACACATGTTCAATTTCATAAACATTCCTTTTCACTCTCCCAAGCAAAAAATACATATTAGGCTATTTAAAAAAGCCGGACACCATTGAATGTTTAAGAATTGCAGCATGATATTTGGACCAGATTTGATCCATGCATTTGAACCTTACCTCAAAAACTTTTTGGTTATTGTCCAAATAGAACCATTAAGGCAGTTAGTATGCAAGCAAATGCAGGGCTGGAAAGGACTGTGAGGCAACTGGCACAGTTCTCAAGATCACTTGTGAGAGCAGTAGGTAAAGGATCATCCAAGCATACAAAGTCACAACACCTTTTCCCAGTAAAACGAAAATTTCGGCAAAACTGTAAGTAGAATAAGGATTTTAATTAATGTTAAATACTGAGCTCCGGATATGCATATGTATTAATTCCTTCAATGTAACCACAGTGAGGTAGACACTCAATATTGTTGTTTTATAGAACTTTAGCAGATGTGGTCCTCTTTGAATAATAATGTAACTGTCTTTTACGGAAGATAATTTAAACTACCTAACCTCCAAAATATTTAAAGGATATCAATTTGAGAAAGACAGACACTGTGATTAGTAAATAATCTACTTACATGCAAAAGTAAATATACAGAGAAAAATTCTGAGATAAAGATGTTGGAATGATTCAGATAGAATAGCTTGGTGAGTTTATACAATTCACTACACAAGTACAAATTGATAGTGTGTATTCTCAATTGTTACATGCACAGTAAAACACAAAAGCATGAGCATTAAGCAAACATTAAAAATGGTATTTTATTTTAAAGAGAGTATTTTTCATCTATACATCAATAGATTGAGCTCTAATAGCTAAGAATACTGATTAGATAGGCATATATCCAAAGATAGACCTAAGAAATATGATATTGGAATTTCATGATCCATTATAAGCGAATTAATACTATATTACAACTGAGAAAACAGCATGCCACAAGCTATCAAACATTAAGTACATTGTGTTCAAAACATTAATATGTTAGTATATTTTATTATTTCTAAAATGCATTAGAAAACAATTTTTTCTGCTATCACGCACGCACATACATTAAAGTTTTTAGTCGCAACATTATAATTGCACCCTATTATAGTCATTGTAATCCATATCTCCAATATTTGAATATGTCTAATAGTATAAATGCACATGCTGTTTAGCAATCCAAATTTACTCTTTATGCATCTTATGAGCATAATTTACCTGAATCATCAATGGAAGAGGATTCTGTTAAGGAAGTCACATTCGATACTGACAATAATGCTTGAATTGTGGCAGGAAATTTTTCTCCACCTGAGTAGGAATACAGTTAAATTCAAGAAAATAAGTCTCTAAGCCTAAGTCTAACTAAGGTCTTTTAGTATTATATGATTTGATTTCCCAATAAATTCTCTGTAATATTGAAACTGATGTGAGGGTACACTGACAACCATTAGGCGAAATTGGAAGACCATGCTGCATTCAATAGATGAAATTACTTTCATGTAAAAAGTATACCCAGGAATGGAAATCCACAATTAAGAATAATGAGACACTTAATCTTTGATGTGATTGAATATTTTGATAGTATAAATCACTCATTTTTGTTTTCTGAACTCCAAGCAAAGTTATGTCATCTATCACACAGTCAGCAGTTTGTAGAAGAGCATTTTCAGGTCAACTGAAAGTACATATAATGTCAAATCAAAACTTTTGGTTACTAAAACTAGAATAGGTACCCCAAAGTGCAGTCCTGGGACCCTTGCTCTTCATATTTTTTTAATAAAAGATTTACCAGACTAAACTTAGTTAAAAAATGTTCTCCTATACATGGAAAATATGCACTTCTATTCTTCCTGAACCTGCACAGACTAGCAAGGGAGGCCCTTTTAGAGTATATTATTACAACTGAGCTCTACATATAATCAAAAAGGGTTTGCAGCCCACTTTTGCCAACAATATGAGGAGGAAGTGATAAGTATAACATTTTGCACCAATTCTCTGGTGCACAGGAATGGAGAGTGGAGGCCTAGAAACTGAAGGCAGGGAAGTAACTTATGTGAACCACATGATTAGACAATTATAAGGCAGCCCTATGTAAATACAGAGCAGCAATTAATCACTCTAAAAGGAATCCTAGGGAGAACTTCACTGGAAACATACAATCAGTTCCTTGGAGGAAAGCATAAAATATTATTATAATTCAGGAATTTTACATCTGCTTCCCTCACAAGATTTTACATCTTCCAACACGGAACCACCAAAACCAATGTTGGAGATCCACTTTCCAGGCTTTGAGGATTATGAAGAGAGCCATTCTAGGACAACTCCCACTGGTCTTGCAGCAGCACTGAATGGAGTTTGCTCTATAGTATTGTAAAGTACAATGTTACCAAATGGGATATTATGAGTTTTATTCTCCATGAAAATGCTGTAGAGGATGGGCTTTTCCTACATTTCTTGAGAAATACAAGATCTCCTGCCTGACGTATGGATATATTCCAAAAGTATGGGGGATCATGTAGGTAGTCTTTACATTTAAGCCACAGAAGACTTTATATTGAGGATAAATCCTTTCTGGGAATCAGCTTCATGTCCTTTTTCTTTGATCAAATCTGCATTGCAGAAAGAAGACATGCCATCCTAATTCACATAGTCACAGCTGAGTTGTGCATGTTAAAATAGAGGACTATGTTTCTTAAAGGAAAGTTCGATGGAAATTCTATGACATGAAAATACCATCAGGGAGGAGACCTATGGTGGGAGAAAGCCTTCCTTTAGGAATAAATAAGACGGGTATACACTCAAGGGTATTAACTAATACCTGCCTCCACCCTCCTCTGCTTACCCCCCACCAAGAGCCTTGGTTATTCTCTGAATCTCCCCAACTCACTCTCACCCCTCTTTCCTTAGCTTCTCACAATCCCTCCCTCCCATTTCCCCTCCTTAGACCCTATCCTCCCTCATTAAGTCATTCAGTATCAGGATCCTGTATAATTTTTCAACTGATGATATTAACTACTCAACAAAACCAGTGGTTGCAAATATATTTGTGTGAAATTTACTAAGTTTAGTTATTTGCTTTAAAAAATAGTTTCATGAACTACTTAAAACCTTAAACCACTGAATTTGTAGGGCAGTGGCATAACAGGAGAAGAATTTCTGTCCATAGACAAGCTTGGATAGAGTTTAAAGGTCAAGTGTTATCTTTGAGATGGACAATGATGTAAGGGTAGATGGCAAAACATTCCATGCGCCACAGTCTTAAAAGGATTTGGCCACCATTATTAGCATGCATGGATCCCTGCACAGGAGGTGGATAGCAACATGTCCCTAGACATGGGAACAAAGAAATGACCAAATCAACAATAAGAGAGAGTGAGTGGGGAAAGAGCATCTGTAGATACGAGAAGGGATAGTAATGAAATAAACAAGGAAGACAGGAGTGGAAAATGAATGGTCGTGAGTGGGAGCAGGACCCGATGACCCTGTAACTCCAGACAGTGGAATGCAAAGAAGCCCAAGGGAGGGGCAGAGATAAGGGAAAGCAATAGCTAAGAATTGGGACAGTGGAGCCGACACAGTGGGAATGCATAGATTGGAGAGGGACACTACCCAGGGGGCTGGGGAATGGCATTCTGAAACAGATATATGGAACATTATTATTGAATATTATTGGACCATTAAACAAATTGATAATATTAATAACCATTCATCAAACATTATTCATGACTGCTGCTGGAATTTATTTCCAAAGTATTATTTAGTATGCTTTTTAATTGTTTCTTTCATGGGTTTATTTGAGTTGAGTTCTTTGCATGCTAAATGCAGGAAAGGGATTTTCTTTTAAATGCAACAGAGCATGAACACATCATATAAATAGTTGACTAAATAAGTAAAAAGGTGTATATTAGTAGATGTGAATGTACGTTAACCCCACACTTCTGCCCAAGATTCATCACTCCTGAGCAATGAGAGGCAAGGGAAAAAGAGGCATATGGGGTGACCAGGGAAAGCTAGGTTACAGTAGCAAGGTTCAACCAATCACCCTCACACTTCAAAACCCACCTTCCAGAACAGTGAGCAAAGTAAGAAGTGAAAAAACTTCAAATGGAGCTCAATGTATGGTAAACTGATGCTTCAGGAAGGAAGGGAGAGAAGGAGGGGGATCTATGGTTGAAGTCAACCCAGAAGCTCTCAGTTGCTCTGGGAAAATATGGTATTCCAGGCAAAGGTTTATACCTTTCAAGTAAGTACTTGTTCTGTTTAAGTGGCTGCACTGTATTACAGACCAATCCATACATGCACCTATAGTCAGGCAGGTTTAATAGCTCTGAATTCACTATGCTACAAGTCATAGCTGCTGCTGTAACGTCATGAGGTACCTACTCAATGGGAAAGGTGGAATACTGTGGAACTTTTCTGGGTACCAGGACACATAAGACCAAACTTTGCAAAGACCAGAACTCAAAAAGTTTTCTTACTAAACAGGGGTAAAGTACGATCAAGGATGGAGCTCCTCACCAAATAACAAGAAATAAGATGTTGAGGCTTGCATACCACTGTCATCAGGGCTCATTTCTTAATTATTTACATTGACTATAAGCTGTAGGAAAAAAAACTTAACAGGGTGATTTTACATTGCTTCCTTCGATAAGTGTTTTTCATGTGATATCATCAGTAACCACATTGGATTCAAATGTCACTTTTGCATCATTCTAGTCAGGCTTCATGATTTTGATACAACTTTTGGAGAAATTATGTTGACCATCATTTAATTTTCTTCAGAACATCATTCAGTCAACCCATGGGAGTAAGTACTTTTGAGGAGCCAGTGAAGATTTAGAGTATTTGGAGGAAGGAATGAATTTACTAATATGTTTGATGCATTGTCAGTACGCACAGCCCAATATTTGACCAGAGAAGAGAAAAATAAGTAAGGCATGTCAATTACAGAGCCAAGTGAAGCAGGCCAATGTTTCATGTGTAAAGTCTTGAGAGCTATGCTTATTGAAGTCTTGGATCACCCAGGACGAAATTCGCAGAGAACCCTAAACATTACTGTTATTCTTGATACTTACCATCAATGCCAGACATAAAATATTCTCCAGGGATAGATTAAAATAAAATAAAGCATCAGGGATCACATCCTTAACACTGTGGCTGGGTGCAACAATAAGAGTAAATGTACGTACAAGTAACACTTTCTTCTTTATAATAAAACAAGGTAGCACTTTTTCCACGGGCTTTATGTTGGTACGACACAGGTATGATCCCGAAAGACAAACTAAGAACTTCTTTTTACAGCCCAATCACTTTAGAAAGGTTATTGTGCCGAACTAAAGACAAACTACTTCCCTTCCTCCAATCAGGAGTATACAAAATCAAGCGTTGTGATTGTGACAAAATATATATTGGCCAGACCTGATGCTTCCCCACCCGCATGTTGGAGCACAAGAAATGTTGGGAGAAAGGAGACTCCACCTCTCTCGTAGCAAAACACCTCCTCAAAGAATACCACACTTGTGTATTTGACCTGGAGATACTCCACGTAGAGAGGAAAGGCCAAAGACTGGACATGTTAGAAAGATTGGAAATTGTACAGGAAGGAAGAAGTACCCTGTTGAATGAACAAACATTTCCGTGACACTCCCCACTCCTCGCCCTTCCATTTCCCAAGCGTCCGTCCTTTCAATAACCACTTCACCCCTCCCCCATCCTAATTATAACTTTCCCCACCCCCTAACTCCCACTCTGAGTGGTATATATATGGCTCACAGACCTTTCACAGATGTATGTACCTGATAATGACCTAATGGTTGAAATGCGTTGCACTGACATAAAACCTGTGGAAAAAGTGCTATCTTGTTTTATTATAAACATGTATACTTTCCACTACATCTTGCCTGCCTCAGTCAATAACACTACCTTCTGTTTGAATGAAGGTTTACGCCGTGAAGGTTTGATCTCTGCATTGCTTTGGGTTTTCTTCCGTGTCAGTTGGCTAGTAGACAACAGTTTCGCTGACTCTCCTGTCAGCGTCTTCAGGTCAAAGGTGTCAGCATGCGTTTCTGCCTTGCTTATATATGGTAGGCTGGCTGGGTGCTGCCCTCTGATTGGCTGTCTCTTTTATGAGTCTTTTCCAGGTGCTGTGAAGGAGATATCCGTCCTCTCTGTTGATATTCAACAGTGTATTTTGAATTTCTATGGCTTCCCTGATTTGCCGAGGGAAGTATTCTTTGTCAAAAGTTTTGTCGCCTCAAATTTAATGTCATGGAAAAAAAAGCAATTTCACCTTTCTGCTATTGCTGAACACGCATGGTCCGAACCCGGCCACGACATTAAATTTGAGACAAAACTTTTGACAAAGGAGTGCCGATACTTCCCTCGGAAAATCAGGGAAGCCATAGAAAAAAAAAATAATGTTGAATTTCAACAGAGAGGATGGATATCTCCTTCACAGTGCCTGAAAAAGCCTCATCAAAGAACAGCCAATCAGAGGGCAGCACCCAGCCAGCCTACTATATATAAGCGAAGCAGAAACCACATGCCAACACCTTCTACCTGAACATGCTGACAAAAGAGTCAGCAAAACTGTTGTCTACTAGCCAACTGACACGGAAGAAAACCCGAAACAATGCAGAGATCAATACTACTTCCTTCAAAAAGCCTTCCACTGAGGCCAATGTGGTTATATGTATTGGCTTTCATGGCATACCAACAATGGGCCCATATTGAATCTTGGTAGAAAGGCAATTAACTTATCGGCTGCTAAAATTGCCATATGATTGGGTACATGCTGAAAACCCATAAGTATTTGATGTGTGAATAACATTTACACAAGGTCCATTGGCAGATGCAATTTAAAATTTATGATATTCTTTGAGAGATACCTAAATTAAATGATGGTTGTTATTTTCATCATCCCATTGCAAACCGTTCCATGTACACATATTCCTAAAATGGTTTATAATCAAGAGCATAGCCGGTTGTTATTTATTAATAAAATATGTACAACTTTTTTGTCAATGAATCAACATGAAATACTATTCCAGGTGGATATGAAATGGTAATGACTGGGCCAATTACATCAATTCCAATTCTCATCATTTGCTGAAAAAGGTTAAAAATTGAACTAGGGGATTTATGGAAAACATGAGAATTGTAAACCTTGGCTGCAGTATTCTTGTTGTGAAAAGGTCTTCAGCCACTTTCAATTCAGCAGTACCTACAATGCAGTGGAATTTTTGCTCAGCTTATTTTCTGGTAAGTATTTACTATTTAACTTGTGATCTACTTCACTTGACAATTATTATTTTCCTGCCTTAGATGATTCTTATAGTTTTGAGTGACTTTTCCTTGGGTTTCCCATAAGGTAAGGTCAACAGTACAGAACAAGCTCAACACCCCCTAAATTGACCATGTTATTTGCTTCAAGAGGACATAAATCTGTCGAACATGAAGATGGTTATTGGGGTAAGCACCTCAGCATCACCAAGTAGGCAACTAACAATAAGATACAACTGGAGGGTAACATCAATTGTGACTCCAGTTTTACCTTTAAGTTCACCTTGGAAGGCTGTCCTCCAAATATTTTGAAAGGCAACACATAAACAGACAAATCCAGATGCTGATCTCAACAAAAGACTTTAAATACCAACAGCTAGGAAATGATAGGGAATTCTAAATTATTCCAAAACATCCTAAACATTTTTTGCTTTGCTTTGATAAGAGGTGGATAGGATAGTGGCAGAGTTAAACATCAAAAAGTTTGCAGTACCCGAAGGGAAACCTGAGAAAATTTCACACACATTAAATGCCATTGTGCAATAATACATTATAAGTTCTGGTATTTCCCTACAGGAAACGCTAAGCTTTTTTTATTTGGGGATTAACAACTTACTTCATGTCCAACTACCTAATTTGCTACTTTTTTAACGACTTAATTTTTATTATTACATTTAACCAGTGAATATTTGTTAAAACAATGTTTGATAGCAGGGGGGGGTGCCGGAATACGCTCTCGACCAATGTAAATTTTGTCTTAAGTTGGCCCTGCACTTACATTAGACCATCTTGGGATTAAGAAACATTTATTTAGGTCTTGATTGCTTTGATAAATATTCTCGTCTTCACAATACTCTGACCAGACTTTTCTCCTATCCAAACATGCATGTTTTGCCAATACTGGGCAGCCAATTAATCCCTAATATCAGCTGACATTGAGTGCCATCATTGGGGATATTTGGTTGAATACTGGATATTCGTATCTCATCCAAAATGCTCAGCCAGGGAATACCCACTATTATTAGGCTACTTGGGTTCCCTTCAACGACTGACAAGCAAGGGTAAAGTTCACCAAAAACTAAGATCATCAATACGTGAAATCCATGTGGGTACACCAGGATAGGGGGGTAGAAGCTTAGCCTGTACTACCTTCGTTTCCCTAGAAAGATCTGAAACCCAAGAAATCACTTAACTTGGGTTTAGCAACATATTTCCAAAGACATTTTAACACAAACCTCCCAGTCCCCCAAAACGCAATCTCTTACTCTTCCAAGCCACCACATCTTCTATTGGTAGATGTATGTTGAAGCAGATAGTTATGAAAAGGCTTATTCACAAGGTGAAAACAACAGCGAAAAGTTATGGGCATCCATTCATTCCTGATTAAGTCTACTACGAGAACCAATTGCCTCACAACCGACAACAAATACCAACACAAAAACATTATTCTACGGTGTGGGTGCTGCTGAAATCAAAGAGAAAGCATGATGGAATGTGTTACGTTACTTTAATGGCTTTGAAGATTCACACTCTGGATCGTGTGACTCAGCCCAACTATGTGAAATATTATCAATGTACGTACCAACTTCCTGGTGGAAATTTCACCTGACGGAAAGGAAAAACTTTACTGACAAATGTTTTTATGGCCTCAAGCGGTAGCACATAAAACCATGATTCAATGGGTCATTTCTGTGAAACCCACGCAATAAATAATTTGGAAAAATTGGCAAAAAATATTTTGCAACGATAGCGGGTTCACATGCAAGCAAAAAATCGCGAATCAACGAACGAAACGCATGCAGTGCGTAAAACAGAGGCGTCAGAAGTAATGTTTTCGCAAACAGAAAGTATCGCCGTGGTTTCACGATAACCGAAGCGTCTAAAAGAAAACTAACAATGACAGAGATATTACACGTGATGTTCTCTTAACTGACACCTTCATAATGACAGTGGGCTAGATAAATATTCAATTACTTAAGACGCCGCTGCTAGTGTGGAAAGTAGCGGTTGCTTTGAAAAAAACTTGCTGCCAAATTAATACTGTTATTATTATAATCTCACGTATGGAGGGTCACAGTAGATGGTGATGCACCACAAAGATTCGCTATGGTAACAAATACACTTATCACAAACGCTGGGACCTGGTATATAAGGAAGACCATGTGGTATTGTATTCCCCTGGAAGTCTATACAATCTTCTTCGATGGCACCTAAAACGTAATTTTAGTCCATGTAACAAGCGATGGGTGTGGTTGACAACGGGATATGAAGTTCGGAGGGCATTGCTATAAATGATAACCTGTGAAAACAATCCCGACAAAGAAAGTTATAATGATGTGTCGAAGGCGATGCATTTTTCAGGTCTGCAGTTATTAGGTCCAATTCAATACAATTTATATCAAAATAATCGCGCCCACATCAGACTACCAGCCACTGTGATTGTAACAAAACAAAACAATGCGTAAAATGCGCCGTAAGCATGAGCATGACAGATTGCGTAACTTCCGGTGGTTTGTGCCGCCAACTGTGTGTTGGATTAGGTTAGTATGATATCATGCTATGTACATCGATGTTATTAGAATTCAATAACCATGAAAGAGTTACATAAAGAATTTAAGATATTTTTATCCACCATATTATCCATTACAGGGATGATCGACCAAGGTGCAGGTGTGACTGCTGCATTCATAACATTCATCAAACAGTTATTTTGTAGTTTTAATGGAAGTGACCAACTGTCAGATACCATCAATTTGCTTTGCCCATTGAGTGATAAAAGCCAGCATTTGACATTTTGGAAGGAAGCAGCAGCAAAAATTAACTCATTGAAATTTTTAAAGTTGCCAATTACTGGTCCCCCAGGAAGACCAGTGAGGGAGACAGTCATTCGGCCTAAATCTCAGGACGGGTGGGTCACTTCCATTAATGCCATGCAATTACTGTGGAAGGAACTGATGAATGCTGGATACAGCTACCTGGAGACAAGACGGATCAACCAAGATCCAATTGAAAATTTCTTTGGGAGTGTCAGGCTCCACTGTGGCTCCAATTTAAACCCCACTGTGCAACAGTTTACCTCAGCATTGAAAACATCGATTGTGAATGGGCTAACAAAACCTGGGCCAAAAGGAAACTGCGAGGTTGATGCAGATGATTTCATTTCGGACCTTGAACTGATTCTGCAGAGTGTTCAGACCAACCCCCTTCCTGAAAACACTGCTGGCCTTCACAGAACTGAAGTCGGTGAAGTACATAATCCTAGCATGACAGGACATTTAACCCTCTTCTCTGTTGCTAATTATGTTTTCAATGACATTGTAAGTGAAGTTAAATGCTCTGATTGCATGAAGTTCATTGCATCAGAGGAGTCACTGATGGGGGAAAATTTCTTTCCTCCAGAGGACATTTGCTGCCTGGAAGGAAGGCAAATGTACCCTTCAGAGTCATTCATGACATCAGTAAATGAGATTGTTAGTGAAATGAACAAAATTATCCCCTCCGTGGCACCAGAAAAGGGCATTAAAAAATTGTTAAAAGACAGATTGGGCTCTGTGGCTTTTCCTTGGCTCCATTGTCCAGATGTGGTAGAAAAAGTTTTGGGATCAGTGGCTGGCTTTGTCATACGCCAATATTGTACAGAATGTAAATAGTGTAGTAACGTGTGATATTTCTTTTAAGGTATTCCTTTTTGTAATATATGTAAGAATAGTTGTATGCAGTGGTGCAGGATTGACTTCAGGGGGGGGGTTCAAGGGGGGTTTCATTAATATTTATGTGCGTCATCATTAAATGATACCTTGATATTACTAACTAAAGCAGTAAATATTAATATTCTCTTTTCGTGAAGACATTTCAAATATATTTATCAGCCCAATAAGCAAAACTCTAAATGCCAGTTCAGGTAAAGTAACGAAAACGAATTGAGGTAAACAATAAAAGTTTATCAAACCTATATCTCCAGGTGACTCCTTTCCCCTTCACTGGATGCCATTTGTAAATGCTTTCATTGATTTCCCTTGGTTCTTGAATATTTGTTTCTTATGTTTTATATAGAGTATGTTCCCAATACTTGATAAATGATGCATGTCCCTTCAATCCTTTACTGGCATAATGAATACTGTTAATCCTGTGGCTACTCTTAACGATACTTCAAATGTTATTGCCATCAGAGGCACAGCATATGATGGTTAGTCAATTATGGTCATTATTTTGTTTGTTGTTTCTATTTTTTTACTTTGCTATGATTATTAGTATGTGGGTAATGTGTTGTAATGCTGGTTATATATTAAGTAAATTGGGCAACAACCCGTAAATAAATAAATCGGTACGAGCTTCCTTACGAGAATCGTACATGCATTAGTATGTATGATTTTAAAAATTGTGATTTTCAATCAATTTCTAGTCACTTAGAAGTGATAAATTGGGCTGAACTGCTGTGCCCCCTTAGTGTTAATGAAGCTATGTCTCTATTTTACTCAATTTTAAATGATATAATTTGTTGTTTTACACCAGTAATACAGGTTAAGATCAGTAACTATCCCAAATGGTTTTCAACTGAATTGAGAAATTGTATTAATTTTTAAAAAATAGCTCATAAGTCTTATAAATCTACTGGAGATCTTGAGTATTATATTAAATTTTGTAACCTTCGACAACGTTATAAGCAGATTGCCAAAAATTGTTACTTGAATTACATTAACTCCACTCAAGAAAACATATTTTCTAAAGGAAGTACTTTTGGAGTCACGTAAACAATCTTCGCAGGTCACATAGATTACCCACCAACATGTTCTTGGGTGACCAAAGAGGTCATCATATCCAAGACATCTGCAACCTGTTTGCCACACACTTCTCTTCTGTGTATTCCTATGCCCAACCCTCGTGCCCAGTTTTGCCTGACTTTCTGAACTCAGTACATATTAGCTCTCTCTCAATCTCAACAAAAGATTTACTATTTAAGCTAAAATCAGTGGACACATCTAAAGGATTGGGACCTGATAACATCTCACCATTAATCGTCAAATATTGTTGTGAGTCTCTTCTTTACCCGTTGAATATTCTATTCACCAAATCGTTAAGTAGTAGAATTTACCCCGAATATTTTAAAAGTGGCTACATTATTCCTATACACAAGGGTGGTAACAAGACAGATGTCACGAATTATCGGCCTATTGTTACTCCATCTGTCTTTGCTAAAATCCTGGAGAGCCTTGTGACAGATAAACTTAGTGCTAACTTGAACTGTGTTTTAATGGATGAGCAACACGGTTTCAGAAGTGGTCGATCTACATGTACTAACTTACTTGTCTTCCAGAATGATATAACACAAATGCTGAATCTGAATACTCAAGTAGACGTTATATATTGTGACTTTAAAAAAGCTTTTGATAAGGTTCTTCATCCCCTTTTGTTGACCAAATTAAGAGCATATAGCATTGTTGGAAGCATTTATAATTAATTATAAATCTTTTTCCTTTTGTGCCCCAAGTGGAGTTCCTCAGGGATCCCATTTGGGACCTTTGCTCTTTTTACTTTTTATAAACGACATTAGCAGTTATATGCATCAGGTGAAATACTTGTTATACGCTGATGACCTAAAAATTTATTACAAAATCAATGAACGTAAGTACACCTATGTACTTATAGACTCCCTCAATAACCTCGTGAAATGGTGCAACAGCAATCACATGGAATTGAACTTGAATAAGTGTTATACAATGACCGTAAGTAAAAGTAATTCAAAAGTTGAATTCAATTATAGTATATCTGACTACACATTAGATAGAGTCGATTGTTTTCAAGATCTGGGTGTTATTTTTGATAGCAGATTATCATTTGCCCCACACATAGAGTACATTACACTAAAAGCTTACAGAATGTTGGGATTCGTTGGCTGATCCTGCAAGGACTTTAAGGACATTAACTGTCTTAGATTGCTGTACATAGCATTATTGAGACCTATTCTTGAGTACTGCTCTATTATCTGGAATCCACATTATGTTAAAAATGTACATGTCATTGAGAAAGTGCAACTTAAGTTCCTAAGAATTATTGCCTATAAATTTCACCTTAATGTAAGGTGACCAGACGTCCCGATTTTTAACAAGTCGTCCCGCGGGGTTTTAAGAAAGTCCCGATTTTTAGAAAGAATGCACGAAAAGCTAGGGAACGGTGGGAGAATGGGAAGGGAATATGCAGTTTTTTAAACTTTAATTATTTTAAACTTTAATAATAAAATTAATTGTTGAGAACTGATTATCAGGAACTGCTTATCAAAGTTCGCCTTGATCAGTTGCTAGAATTCGACCACCATTGTTTGGACTTAATGAACAGTAGCATTTTTGGGTATTGGCAGCGACGAAAACATTTTGTAGCTGTAAAATGAAGAGAGAACAATTCGTACACCTTCACAGATTTTATTCTTATGGCAACATGTTTCGCTAGCGATCAGGATGGGATGTATGCGCGTGCTTTGTTGATTTCGAAAAGGCTTTCGAAACAGTTAGGTGGGACGAGGTAATGGAAATATTGCGGAAGATAGGAGTAGACTGGAGAGACAGGAGACTTATCCGGAATTACACATGGTGCAGAAGACGCAGGTGAGAGTAGCCGATGGAGAATCGGATTGGGCCACAATACGGAGGGGAGTTAGGCAGGGCCGTCCGTTATCGCCGGTACTTTTCAACATATACTCGGAGGAAATGGTGAGAGAGGCTTGGGATGAGCTGGAGGCTGGAGTAAAGGGAAATTGATAAAATCAGTGAGGTTTGCAGATGACCAAGCGCTAGTAAGCCAGTCTGCCCGTGGCTTGCAAAAAATGCTGGATGCGTTGCAGGGACAGTGCGGAAGATACGGGATGAAGATAAACCAGAATAAAACGAAAGTAATGCGGTTTTCCAGAACAAAAAGGGATAATATAACGACAAAAGTAGGAGGTCAGAAGTTAGAGCAGGTAGAGCAATTTAGCTATCTAGGTAGTGTGTTGGAAGAAAAAGAGTATAGCAGCCTTCAAGTGAGAACGAGAATTGCATTGGCGAAATAAGCTTTTGCTCGAAGGCGGTAACTAACGACGTTGAGTAGGGAAGTGAAGAGAAGACAAGTGAAAAGTTTAATATGGAGCGCTGCGCTATATGGGGTGGAAACGTGGGCTTTGCGAAAAGAAGATGAAAATAGACTCAGGGCTTTTGCAATGTGGGTGTGGAGAAGGATGGAGAAAATAAAGTGGGTCGAAAGGAAGACGAACGATGAAGTGCTAGAATTGGTAGGAGAGGAAAGAAATTTGATAGATGAAATTAGGAGAAGGAAGAAGGTGTGGATGGGAAAGGTAATAAAAGGAGATGGTGTCTTGAAGGAGGTGATTGAGGGAAGAGCGTTGGGTAAGCGGGGAAGAGGGAGGAGAAGAACGGGTAGCTTGGATGGAATGTTGGGAGGCAGGACGTATGAGGGGCTGAAGAGGTACATAGTGTGAAATTTAGGGGGTGGGAGGAATTAAATGTCCTTTTAAACCTACCTTCACCGGTAGAATACTAATAATAATAGTAATATAGACCAAATTTTTAATCAAGAATCCCCCCCCCAATCTCCCCGGGTAAATGGTGTCCCGCTTTACGAAGGTTAAAATCTGGTCACCTTACCTTAATGGGATTAATGGTGACTGCAAAGACCTAATGGAATGTATTAATTTAGCCTCCCATCATCTGCGAAGAAAACAATTTGCCATTATTTTTCTGGACTGTATATCAAATAACCATGTCAAATGTTCAATTCTGCTTTCTCTTGTATCTCTTAGAGTTCCACTAGTCTCATCTCGTTGCACTTCATTGTTCACAACTCCTTTTTTAAGAAATAACTATTCTTTTTTCTTGCCTCTTTTCCGTGCAATGAGAGATAGCAATGCTAACAGTAACTTGGACGTTTTTGCCACGCCATTAAATACTTTTAAAAATATTGTTAAGTCAACAGGTAAATGTGTAATACTTTTACAATTATTGTTTTTCAAAATTACTTTATGTGAGCTTTGATGATTTTGTATTCACATCACGTCTTCTTTTGTAATGGTCTTTCTTATTGAGTTTTGATTGCATAATATTATGAAGAAATGTATTACTTTTCTTTCTTATATTATTGTATTGGTTTATATTTTTATGTATTGTAATTTTGTACTGGGCTTCTACGCCCGTCAATAAACCATATTATTATTATTTCTGTATGCGGTATCGTTATGACTTAGAAACGTTCCAAGTTAAGGTGAGAAGTTCATTCTAGCTCCTTTTACTTCTACTTTTCCCCGTTAATTTCATGTAACGCTTACTGTGTGCATGTTTACAGCTGATTTTTGTATGTATGTACGGTATGTACCACTTACTTTTGAATGTATACGGCAACAGCTTACAATAAATACTATTGTAATGAAATGCGTGTTATTAACTTATCAAATGCAATATTAAGCCCTATCCTTTATTGATTAATTAAATTTCTTGTCAACATTCGCCTTGAATCGGAATAAAATTAGTAGAAGCATAATTAAAAACTACTGAGCAGACGACATTATGGCAGCCCTTTCATTGGCCCTTTCCTCAGGTATGTGACGTCACCAGTCTCGCAGCGATCGTCGTGCAAGGTGGCGCGGGTAGAAGTTACACCCCCCGTAACTCCCTTCTTGTCATACCCCCCTCGCCCTCAGTCTACGCTCCGTGGTGCCGCGAACAACAGTCGCGAACAGAATTGCGGGCGACCGGAGTTCAATGTGGAAATGTGCGTTCTGTAATTTGGTATCAAGTGCCCCGTCCTTGGCTTTACTTAACACAATCGCGTCTTATTGAGGAATTGAGGTGTTTATAGTTGGATAGAAAAATACACGGTTTCCTCTGCATTGTATCCATTACCACCTTGAACGTCATCATGAAGAATTTAACGTTGACAAATGCGAGTGATTATCATACTGCATCAGAATGGAAACTGGAAAAGTTTTCTGCGGATTCTAAAAATGGAGTTTTGTATTTTTATGCTAATGGAGTTCTTACTCAGCTCGCTGTTTATTCACAAGAGGTGACTATCTTGTGGTGTTCCTGGTTTTGTCCCTAATTTGATACGGTGCATCTAGCACTGGGCTCCAAGCAACTAAAACACTTTTTAACGTCCTGTTGTTTCGAGTTATGAAGTAATGTGCCCTACCTTGATGTATGTATAAAGTAAGTAACGGCTTTTTCCACAGGAAACTGTCGCTGTCAATCTTTTGGAGTACTACGAAAGCAAGGAAAAAATTCCGGAAATAATTTCAATGGATTACCTTGAATCGTCAATAGCAGTCTGCTTTATATTCGCAAATGGGGACATTCTTCTCCATTCAACAATTGATCATGATGTAAGAAAAGCAAAATCTTGAATGCCTGATAATTGATCTTAATACCGAGTGAACACGGAACATTTATTTTAGTTGCAATGCACTGGAGTTGTTTCTACCGGTGTGAAGACAGCTACGTGGAGCCCTGATGAGGAAGTTATCGCGATTGTGACTGGGGAGGATAATTTGATTATAATGACCTGCTCATTTGATCCCATCAATGAAGTATCCCTTCATCAACCTTGCAAAGGGGAAAGTAAGTGTGTAAATGTTTGTGGATTTAGACATACCATGTTAAACTAATGACAATTATTCGAGTTCCAGTGGGAATCCAGTGTCTAGCGAATGCATCACGTTGATTTTATAATAACGGAATGAATCGTACATAATCGTTATTTGGTCACCGAACTCAATTTCCTCTGGAACTGGCAAACATTAATTGTAATGCTGAAAATGGGTGTTGTGGGCGAATTGGTCTTGAGAACCGCATATATCGTCATGCTCACAACCCTGATATATAATTTTTTATGAAACATCTTTAAAAAACCAATTAATTTTTAATGCATTTATCTGTACATTGCTTCTGCAAAGTGAGCGAGAGAAATTTTTTTGCAAATTCAGTTTGATTTAACTTCTAAACGAGGCAAAACACATACTGCAAATTTTTAGTGCATTCTTGATAGGATCATAGCTTATTATACTGAAAATTTCAAATTTTTAATAAGTCCCCCACCAGAGATACAGGGGCCCGAAAATGGTAAATTTTCAATTTTTCCTATTTGCGGAAGCTTGTAACAGCTAAAGGCTTAACAAACACAACTTTTTTCTTACACACGTATACTATGGTACCCAAATATACATAACAAAAATATAGACTTTGTGATCACAACCCTTCTCTAAGAAAATAAATAGCAAAAGTTGTAAAAAACAGCAATTTGTATCAAACGTGTACTCATCGTTCTCATAGATGTTGCATAGTAAGGTTATTAAAAACTATGTCAAATGAAAGCTCAATTTAAACCAAAAACCATTTACCATAAAAATGGTATTTGAACCATTCTACTAAAACCTGCAGCTTCTGAGTAACTAATTACCGATACTCGCTGAAAGTGTCATTTTATGGCCCTGTAAGTCCTTGAGGTCATGGAAAAAAATTTACAAAAATTGGTTTTGTGCCTTACAGACACGTAGTAAAGTGTGTTAAATCTGAAATTTTTCTGAAATGGTGCTGCAACAACTTTTTTTTTTTAAAATCTGGTGAAATGGTATGGAATGACCCCAAAGCAGTCACGAAACTGTAGAAGGCATTGCACAACCTTGCGTCACTCCTTTCTTTATTCTTTCTTTCTCCAATCGGGTCGAAGGCATTTTCTGTGATCCATCACCTTCCTCTCGACAACTTTTATTCTTCCAAGAACTTATTTTGCAGAGTCCTGCAGTCCAGTTTTAATGCTTTTCCCCTTGATTTATCTGTCAGGTCCTTTCCCATGTTGTTTCCCTCTTCTTTTTGAAAGGCCAGCCGATGTTCAGACTCTTAGTTTTTCTACTTGACATTTCTTATTACATAATTATTTTCTTCTGTTTTGAATTTTAGCTGGCATTTCATCATTCATAAGTTATGGTCACTGATGGTATCTCGCCCCAGGATAGCTTTTGTAGTCCTCCACCTGTTTCCTGAATCTCTGCTTCACTAAAATGTAACCTATTTGAAATATTCTCTCTCCTGGTATTTCCCAAGTGTATCTTTTGCAGCTGTGATTTTTAAAATGTGTGTTGGCAAGCTTTAACCTGTGTCATGTAGAATTCTAGTTGTCCTTCTCCTCTGTCATTTGATTTCCCAATCCATATTTCCCATAATTCTTTTATCTTGACCTTTTCAAATGACAGCATTCCAATCTCCTAAAATAATTAGTTTTTCTTCTCCTCTTACCTGTTTCATTACTCCCCAGCTTCCCTTTTCTCTCTCCGTGGACTCCTTTCTTCTCGGAACAGGGACAGGGGGCTCTGTCTCTATCTGGAAACTCACTCTCTCTCTTTCTCCGGGGACAGGGGGGGGAGAGAGTGAGAGAGATGATATTATCGTAGATGTCTTCCACTTGTCTTTGTTGTCCATTGTAGGAATGTAAATTCGCACCACCGTAGTATCTGTAGGCTTGGTCTTGATCTTCACCATTACATGCTATCCTTTCCGTATAGTGCTGGCAGCTCTTCACATGCATTCTGGCACTCCTCTAGAGTATTATGCTTACTCGAGGTATACCATTCAAAGATCCAGTGTGTTTTCCTGTAGGTTGCTTCTGCTCCAAAAGTCTCCTTCTTAAGATCACTTCCTTTTGTGGATTCCCTGTACATAAAGGTCCATTAATAGCATTTCCACCTTCAGATTATCCAATCATTTGCAGGCCAGAAAGGATCTCATGTTCCATGTTCCTACCCTAAAATGTTCATCTCATTTGACTGATGTACTCTCATTGGTAATCTCCGTCTGGAGATCCAAATGGGGATTGTTGTTGGCCTCCTGTTGCCAAGTCATGGCATATTCATTGGTTCCTCTATCATTTGAAAGGCCCACCTTGCCCAAGGATGGACCAATGCCACCTTGGAATGCCATCATTTTTCCAGTGTTTTGTGTTGTGTTTTGTTAAGGTGTGGATATAAATCAAAAGTCCTGTTTTTTCTCAAATAACTTAGGCCTTATTCTGGGTGGCGATCGTCAGGGAAAACCTGGAATTGTCAGGGAATTTTGGAAATCCTGAAAAGTCAGGGAGAAACTGGGATAGGAAATTCTCGTTATTTTTCTACCATTACGTTTACCGGGCTGTCTTTCCTGCCCTTTATTTCGCCAACTAAAACTAATGTCCGTCGCCGAAGTGCATAGAATAAGGTCAATTCGTTGAACATTCAGTTGTGAATCTTAGTCATTTAGTTGTGAATCAGTGGTACAAAGTCCCTTTTGTATATCCTTAATGCGATATTCACCTAGTAGTGTTAAAATTCATGATCATTTCAGTTCAAGATCTAGTTTAGATCATTCAAGTTATTTTCTGTCCCGCACGCTTTCTGTTCCGGAAATCACCGTTTGGACCTTTCTCTTGTTCTCGAGTCATTATTATGAATCCACTTATAAATCTCTGTTGAATTTGTTGGTTATTTGATATCGATATGTATTTATTTTAGGCTATAATAGCACGCTCAACTGTCCAGAGCAGGCCTGAAAGAGAAAGGTAGCGCGCGTGTGGAACTTCTGCTGCAAGCAGATCGCCTATCGCTGTGAATGAGTCATGAGGACTCGACAATAGCGGAAAAAAGTATCACCTTTAAGAATGCAAGTCAGTGTCTGTTTAAGAACTGACGGTATCTTTGGAAGCATATGCCTCCTCGCGCAAAGCTTTTGGAGTCGGAGTTGAAGTTAATTTAAAATTCAATTTGTTTCAATCATCGAGAAATGTGGGGACAAAAGCTATCTCTCTTATCACTGATTTTATTTTGGTGAATACTGCAGCTTATAACCTGTTATTCAAGCATAGGAAGTATATTTTTCCTGTGCATACTAGAGAAATTTTCTCGCGTGGTGTTTGGTGCGCGCGGTACCTATGGTAGCTTACAACTTGACAACCTCGAGCAGCTTATCTCTCCTGGCCAAAAGTCCTGTCGCATGTAGCTCGCTTTCTGAAATAAATGTATACACGTTGAAAGCATATCTAATTTTCCCAATTTGTTAAGTCAGTTTACATGTGCTTAGTTTTAAAACACGAAGAATACTATCAAAACGAACTAAATTTCCGACTTCCGTAAGCTGAGATAGCCTATTTTTAAATATTATCTTAATGGAATCTTACACCGAATTCCCCTCTAATAAATCTGATTTATGAATCCATATGACACAGGGTAATAACGCTATAAATAATGAATCCAAATTATCCATAAGCCATTCCCTCCCGGTCACTTGGTGTCAAGTTACATACAATTTCCGATGACTCCGCTAGAGAAGACAGCTGACGGTGACGTGTTCACATTCATTATTCCGGACAAAAATGTAACGAGGATCATTTGGATTCGAACAATATTTATGTGTCCTACACTTCAAAGTTCCCTGTGCTCTACCAAAGCCCCTCAACTTCTCGTAATCTGTTTGTACACTAGTTACAAACTCAATAAAATACTTAGTTCTCAAGGATAACTTTACAAAAGGACCAACACATGATTGCTTGATAAAGAAAACAAATTTTAGCATCACCATTCATTTAATGACCCATAGCAAAACATCAATTCAGGATAAAATTACATTGTGAGATCGTTCAAGCACAATATCCAATTTCAAGGGTCGATTAACATCAATGTATATATACAACTCATGAGAAATGCACAACCTTTGTGCATGCAGCATAAATTGGTTGCGATTTACAACAAATCCAAGCAGAACGTGCTACGTCATTCTTGACTATGGGAAATGAATGGTTAATGGTTTCCAGAAATTGCCATTAAGATAAGGTCCCAAAACCTTGCAGGCATATCCTGAAAATGAAAAAAAAAAGTTTGGGTGGCAAATACAAGTACTTCCAAAGAAAAAGACAACATATTTAACAATGGAGAAGCATTACTTTTGGATATTTAAGAGGTAAAAAATTGTTGCAATGGAATATAGAAACACTTGAACATGAGGCAATTTTTTACACATTTAGAAAATTGTGAAAATTCAATGCCAAGATTTTATTTTTTGTTTTTTAATGAATATTATTTACAAATGGAGTATTTAGAAGTGAATTTTAAAATTAGAAAGACATTCACAAATTCAGTGGCCAATAACTTACCCTCCAACAGGAAAGGAGAACTACTCAGAACAGAATACACACAATGAAAGTCATCCACTGCGAATGACTAAACTTGGGAGGCACAAGTCAAAATGAAACTGAATGCAGTCTCTCACAACGGATACTAAATGAAAGTCATCCACTACGAATGACTAAACTTGGGAGGCACAAGTCAAAATGAAACTGACTGCAGTCTCTCACAACAGATACTAAATGAAAGTCATCCACTGCGAATGACTGAACTTGGGAGGCACAAGTCAAAATGAAACTGACTGCAGTCTCTCACAACAGATACTAAATGAAAGTCATCCACTACGAATGACTAAACTTGGAAGCTTATCCTTCCTAGGAATGGCCTTCTTCCATTTCTGAAGCTGGGATTCAGCCTGATAAAAGATTTCGAATACAGTAAATACAACGATTTCGGTTTGTTACGTAATAAACAAGCATCAACGCTTGTTCGGGAGAACCAGATGAACGAGCGCAACACAAGTTTACTTACCTTAGCCTTAAACAAGCTTTTGTTCTTCTCTCCAAGAATGCGGTTCTTCTTCACAACATTAGAATGCCCTGTAGAGCACCCCGGCACAAAACAACTCCGTTTACCCATTTTGGATGGATCTTTTAAGCCAAATGAATCACGAGGTACACTCGGTGTCAATGCAAAAAGGCCTTATGACGCCAAGCACATGTGCCTCTTCGTTATCACCAGTGCTACCTAGCGGTAAGTTCGCGAATCCTATTAACCAGTGACTAAAAAATAGGCCAAAGACGATCGAAAGCGCAATCAGATCAATGTCCTTTATATAGTGTTCTTGGTGTAACCAGAGATTTACTCGATTTTGATGATAGAGCTTCCTGTCGGCAGATTTCTGAACCTATTGGCCTTGGCGGCTCCGTCGACAAAATCTACTCGACTCGACTTTCGTAAAAATACTTGAAGTACTCGAGTCGAGTACCAACTACTCGACTCGAATTTTTGAGTACTAGCACATCCCTAGTCTTTGATTTCTGTTGTTCTGGTCACCTATGTTCTTATATGCTGGTGTATTCTTTGATATTTTAAGTGCATCAGGATACATGTCTTCAGCTAATGACTAGTTCGCAACTTTTAGCAAGGGGCAGGAAGTAGGTTCCTTGTTTTTTTGTTAGGAGTAATACTTATAATGTGCCATTATTTGAGGCCTTCATGCGGAGTAAATTATATATGTTTATAAGTGTTAAATGTTTTTTATGAATATGAATGCATCATTGTCTATCAAAATATTCCTAGGTGTTTCATGGGAACTATATTCTCTATGGATGTTTTGTCCATTGAAGTTGGTGGTTGAAATGTAAAATTTTTATATTTCATGTTCGGTAGAGGATTTAAATTTTTAATATAGTGTACGTTAATTATGCATGTTTTTTACATTGGTTTTTGTTGTCAAAGAAGTTGTCTGTTATTGAGGATTGGGTCAAATACTTGTGCTTGTAGTGGAGTTCATAAATGTTGGATGGGGAAAGAAGGAAACACAGTTCCACGGCTCAGAGGGAAAGACAGCTGCCAAAGTGGAGCCCAGGACTTATCAGCCTGCGTTTGAGTGGGACGACTGCAAGCCACGGTTGTCATGGAGAGGTGATGGGGAGCTTATGGTGGTCTCAGTAATCAATCCTCTCACAAGTAAGTTGGTTAAAATATATTTTGTGGATAGGCTCAACATATATGATCTGGCAAGGAAAATAATTATCACTGAGTACATTGCATACTTCATTTGTGCTGACCATGGTTTTAATATGCAATGTCATTTTCGAGGTAAAGAGGGTAGAGGAGGTGGCTAGGTGAGGTGGGAGGGGGAGAGAAACAAGTGGATGCCAGTTCAGGGTATTGGCATCAACTTTATAGTTCTGGGGGAGGAGATGAGATACCTATGGGAAGGAAATGTTGGTTGTGAACCTGGTACATAGACAACATGGTAGTTTCCTTTGTGAAAGAAAATATAATACATTAATTGTGATTTATGCCCGTCCATAAATTATTCATTTTACGCTAAAAGTTTGGATTGAGGAATCCGAGTTTACTAGAGAATTAAGTGTTAATTTAAAGTCCATTTGAAAAAGCTCAGGAATGGCAGGATGCGCTACCTTCTTGCTGATGTAAAAGGTATATAGTTTACGTTGTGAGGCATAGGAAATATTTGTCTCCGAATTAACCATTGTATTTCAGAGCCCCCTCAGCTCTGGTGAATATGTATTAATAATAGCCTATGAAAACTATCAAATTTCAAAGTCACCTCTGTTGAACATGGTATTAAAAGTCGTTTTATAGGCTCTGGGATATCCAGCTCGTGGAGTTGTCTGCTACTGCAAAATATGGCTTGAAGGTCGCATGGTGATGGGCAAACTTCATGTTACTTTTCGAAAAATGAATACTGTCTTCGAATTAATCATCTGAATAAATAATATTTTTTATGGCATTCAATCCCCTTTATCCACCCTTCATGCATAAATCCATTGATCAGCTAATTGGCTAAAATGTCCAGAGGCTGCAATTGAGAAGTTAATCCGCGAGGAATTGCAGCAATATGAATCCAGTTCAGTAGCAAGACTTTTTGCAGAATCTGTTTTATGTGTATTAATTTGAAGGCACACTAATTAAGGCTTTTTCTTGAGAAGACCTTCCGCATGCCTGGACTCCAGCTAATAAAACCAGAGAGGATACATAGCTTCTCCTCCATGATCATGTTATAGTTGCACGAGTAATAGCTCTTTGGCATCCTCCACGTCACCTTCAGGTCTGAAGATGCCCACAGGATGGCTGGAAAAACTGTTGTGAGCAATGGACAATATGTGAGAAACACCCTAGTGCCTTTACTCTTTGAACCAAACACTGCAGAAACATGTGGATAAAAAGTAATGTTGTTTTCATTGAAAAACTATTTAACTACTTGCCCTGTCCCTCCATCGTTTGGGATGAACATGAACTCCAAGTGGAATTTTACCTTGAGGCCGTGTTTTTCCCTTAAAGATTAATAGCAGTGGTTATTGTGAAACATTAGTGTAACACATAAGGGCAAGAGTATACAAGCCTTTATCTTAACTGTCTCAGTGCCTTTCTCATCAAACGCCAAGGAAACTCATCATGTTCCCTATTTGCCCTCTCTCAAAACCCATCTTTTTTGTCAAGTTTGTGAGGTATTTATGAAATTAAATAATCGTTATTTCATGCATGTATATTTCTCTTAATAAATCTCTTGCCTCCTGACATAGTTCCAAAAAAATCTGTAATCTACCTCTACAAGTACGCAATACCTGTAAGCCACCAGAGGGTGTGTAGCAGGAGGTGAAGATCACCAAACATGAATGTTATAGATTTACCTATTGCTAATTTTCTAGCATCCATTAAAATTATTGTCATTGAAACAGTAATCCCATTCTTCCTGTAATTTATGACCCAGTGTTTAATATATCCCTCAAGCTTTGGCCATTTAGGAGCGCACGAACAATATCTTTTTATCTTTATCTATATTTATTAAATCCATCTTCTACTTCCTCCATTCTCGTATCATCTTCTCTTCAGAGATGGGCCAAAAATCCTTTCAGCTGCCGTTTCTGTGTTCTGAAGTGTAATTCACAACTTCCAAGTTGAAATACAATACTCTGTGATGATCTTCTTTCCTTAGATCCCATGTGGTTATTGTAATTCAAACTTGAAATGTAACACTCATTTTCTGTTTGTAAAAGCAGAAATGCATTCTAAAATGACTAAGGAAGGTATTGAACATTATGTCCTGAGTAAGGGTGGGGCATCTGTAGAACCTTGACTTGATCATGAGATATGCAATGTATTAGTTATGTTTAACCCCATGTTATGAATTTAATCTGTTTAAAAGTGATACATTGAGTGGATATTCACCAAAGAGCTTCAGTGTTTAAAAGGATGAAACCAAGTGTCCTACATTTCACACAGTTAATGAATTTTTTACTAAGTGCCATCAACTAAATATTAAAACTCTTTTGCTGACTACTGGCTCTAAACAGCATTATTATGGGATGGATAAATGAAAAGCAATTTTCTATTTGGATGGTAGTACATACATTGATGACTAGTTTCAACAGCTATGTCATTTTCAAGTCCGTACAGGCAAATGACAAAGCTGTTGAATCAATATATGCCGTCCATCCAATGCCATCCAAGTGAAAAATTGCTTTTTATTAATCCATCCCATAATGGAACTGTTCCACCATATTGACCATAAGACATTGTTTTACTGCATTATTATTTTTATTTCTAATAAAAGTAACCATTTTGTTGCTAAATAGTGGAAAAAACATAATGCATGAGCATTGTTCCTGGTAAATTGGTTTGCGTATTATAGAACTTGTCCACCCTTGGCCCAAAGTACAGACTGAATGTCGAGCACATTTTGGAGTAAAAAGGTGCTGTTTTTGGGCTGCGAAATATGGTATATGATTTTCTCCATTATTCCATCTAATTGGATATGATGCTGTTGTCAGTGATGATTTTGTTATGTTGCAATACGGTTATCTTTGTTAATTCAATCTGTTCACTAATGTAACCATATGGATCCTGAAACTAAATATTGAGGCATTCACTGATGGATTCGAGGATTGGAAACTAGCCATTAAAAATCTTAATAGAATGACACTCTGATGAGCAAAATAGCAGAATATTCACAGAGAGTCACCTCCCAAGCCTGTGGCACTGAATACTAATTGTATGGTATAATTATGTTCCAGGGTGTCGTCAATTAAAGATATTCAATCGTGAAGGGAATCTACAATGTACCAGTGAGGATGTTGATGGCTTGGAGCCTCCAGTGAGCTGGAAACCTTCTGGATCATTAATTGCTTCAGTTCAGAGACTTCCTAACAAGTATATGGTTGTCTTTTTTGAGAAGAATGGTTTACGTCATGGGGAGTTCAATCTCCCATTTGGCCCTAATGAAGCACTGGTGAGAAGCATGTGCATAAGCCCTACCTTATTATGTGACATTTTTCATGTACTGACTTTGATTTCTAGATTATGTGAATCTAAATTATGAAACCAAACATAACTGCCATTAAGCTTTAAGTGTCACTTTCCATGATGCCCATGATATCAATATTTAGTATGCAGTATTTGTTGCATGTGCCATAATCAGATGTCTTATAGGTGAAGGATCTGTGCTGGAATGCTGATTCATCGGTGCTGGCTGTCCACTGTGAAAGTATGGTGGAATCGGAAAGTTTATCAGGATACATTCAATTGTGGAGTGTTAACAATTACCATTGGTATTTGAAGAAGGTTATAAGCTACGCCACCTACGGCCAAATCTCCACATTCCTGTGGGATTCTCTTCATGCATATAGGTGAGAGTATTTCATTTGGAACAGTTTCCTATTAACCCTCGAGAAGTCATGCCCTGCGATGGACTTCGGGCTGTTGCGCTGGTGCACTGTGTGCACAAGTGAATATTTTATATTATTATGTCCTAAAATCAGATAATTTCATTTGATGTGAAATATATAACCATCAAAAATTATTCTTAAGCATTTTAATATTCATAAACATTACAGTTATTATCTGAAATATTTATTTTGACCATTCGAATTGATTGCTCAAATTGTTGAAATTTTTCCCTTGGGTTAAAGTAGATGAAATTCCACAAAATGTATGAATGACTACTCCTTTCATGCTGAGTACCAACATTTAGCAAATTATGATTCACTTACCAAATGCAATATAATACCATTAGAAGTAAGCATACTAGCCTTACATTTCTCCATTTGAAAATAACCCGAATATAAACTACTAATGTTCTTACTGTTATTTCAAATTTACTGGCGTATGCTTGCTGATAGAAATTTTGATGCAGAAGCAGTAACAATGCATTTTTAATTTTATTTCTTCCTCTATCCTCTCTATTTCTCTTATGCTGGGGGTAGATTTTCTAGCACACATGCTCACTCGAACGAATTGTGATCATTTTCATTTGTTGTTTGCCAAAGCTAATCATTTTTACAGGTTATACCATAACACCTTGATAGTTTTGCACATGCTTTAATGATGAATGTATCACATTCCCATTAGTAGAGATTACATCAGCATATATCACTTTGAAATGGTAGTGGTGAAAAATTGGCTTAAAATTTACTCGCCTACCAAATTCATCTATGTTTTACATTATCAATTATGTGGTAGAAGATTGCAATAGTTCCTGGGTTGTGAAATGAATTTTTGAAAACTTACTGAATTTATGCACAAATATTTGACTTAATTGTGCATTTAAGTTCACTGTTTTGTGACAATATATTAAAGAGTATTTTCTGATTTACAGGCTGCATTTTATCTCTGGGAGATCTACATATACTAGTCATGATTACTGCTGGACTGTAAATCATAGCAAAGGAAAGACTGAGGATGATTCTTCTTGTGTTGCAGTCACTGATGGAGGTAGTTATGGAATTATAATTTTTTCAGTGATACATCTATCCAAAGTTAATTAAACTGGAGTTAGAACTAACTTTAGAATTAACTAGAGCCCTAAAGTATTATTTGACCAATGCTCTCTTATGCCTTGGTGACCTTAGTTTTTCCTGTCCTTTTTATTTAGTGCTTTGTTAAATGTTTACTCTAAGTAAATGCCTGGTTTAGGATAGCAATTCCTATGCATCAATTCCTACTCATCTGTTGTGTGTGAAAAACTATTGTATTCCACGGGGCTCTGTATTGAGTTGTGATACTAATTTTTCTTTAATGTATTCTAAGTTTATTTTGGCTAAGTTATTGTCTTATAGAATGATGTATAAAAATATTTTATGATGTAATTAAGATGAAATCCAAAAATTTCTATTTATATTGCAGATAAATTGTTGATTACCCCTTTCAAGAATGTTATTATTCCGCCACCAATGAGTGCATACACCATTCATATGCCTCTGCCTGTCAATGAGGTAATATTCCCATCCTTTGCTAGCAACAAGACACTTGACTTAACTGAGGATGGAGTGAAATTGAAAACCAATGACTTTTTGGTGCTACTGGAAGACAACTCTCTTATTCTCTTCTGTGAGGGTGAGTACTTGGTTATTATCATTTGGTAATCTATGTGAGAGGAGCATGGTAGCCTAGTGGGTAGAGCGCTTGGCTACTGATCGAAGGGTTCAAATCCGGGTGAAACCTTTGGACGCCCCAGAACGAAAAATCCTCAAGAGTGCGATGTGGCCCAGGGAAAGGAATTACCCCCCTACCCTGAATATGTGAAATTCACACGCCTGTGGCTTAGTTTGGGGTGAGCTCTTCCATCACCTATCAAAACCAACCTTCGGTTTGAATCACTGAGTGAATCTATCTGAATTGGTTGGTCTTTTGTCAAGTCCGCACTTTACTTTCCCCAAATTTTAGATTATATTACCTCCATATTATTTCTTTGAGAACACATTATGGTTCTCAAAATGCCAGCTAATCATTCAGCAATTTAAAATCCTTAGTCTTTTCCTCCCTTTTCCATCCTAACCCAAAATATCCTTTCCCTAACCTTCTTCATTGTATTGTTACCTCTTTGTAATCTTCTTTTTCTAATTTTTTTAAGTCTCCGTGATTTCCTTATGTAATCTGTTATAGTTATTGACTCTTCGTGTTTCTTCACTGCTACCTTGCTTACACCTTTGATTTTTCTTACATCCTTATTTTAAAAGCCTTAACCTATCCTTATTACTTTTCTGCCATGGTGAAGTTTCTGAATCATACAATTCTACATACCATGTTTCAACTAGTATTTTCCTTTCCACTTTTCTTAGTGTATGTCACATCCTTCCCTGTTCTTTGTGGATCTTTCTTTTGCCTGAAAAGTTCAGATTGCTAAACCAAGTTTCATCTAAAGTGCTTTTTAGATTCATTAACTCACTCATATGCACTAATCTGAGTAGTGCTTTAGGTTTTCCTTTGTTGCGGAACCGAGTGTGGTAAACTGATACAGTAGAAACTCGAAAATACGAACTTCGAAATTACGAAATTTTGATTTTACGAAGCAAATTATTCGGTCCCGACCAAAAGGGTATCTAAGTGTATGTAACAGTACGCGATATTACGAAATAACGAAGTTTTAAAATTACGAACCTCGGATCTTGGTCCAGACGTGAAAAAGTTACTCGTTTATACGAATGATGATGGATCACAGTAACGTTTTCCGGCGCTCCTTGTCAGGGTTAAACATCTAATTAATCATCGTCGCCGAATACAATCTGCACTGAATGTATTACCTGAACGATATGTCATTTTTTAATGCTACAATAGTAAGGATGACTTTGAATCATAGGCATCGTAGCTCATAAAATATGAAACCAATCTGACATAAAATGCGTTCGGCTTTGTAACCACGAGTCCGCAGAGTTGCCAACGAGTAAAGAAAACGTAAATTTGTAATTTAACTAAATACACATTCTCCCACATCGCCCAGCCGCGGAAATAGGATGTAGACGCCTGAATGAAACCACCCGGCCGCGTCGTCTAGCCGCGACGTCCAGACGCGACAGTTGGACGTGGCCGCTGGACGCCCCAGTGAAACCAGACCTTAAGGACGACTTTGAATCGTAGGTATCATAGTTCATAAAATATGGAACCAATCGGACAAAAAATGCGTTTTGCTTTGTTACCACGAGTCCACAGAGTTGCCAACGAGTAAAAAAATGTAAAGTAGTCGTGTACGGATATACTCGCCGGCGAGAGACTAATTGCTACGACCAGCATTTTCCTCTCATGATCCCTGGCATTTTTTGTTACCAGTTTTCCCAAACATAAATCCATGATGAATATTCCTGGTATAGAAGTCGTTTGCTGCGCGTTTGCAATAACTATGACATGTATCGGAGATGGTGCTATGTTGTTCGAGCTGTAGATTCAGTCGTGAATATAACCCAAGGAAGCTTTTTTTCTTCTCACTATTTCAGACTTATTACACTCAACCTTGCTTGACGGCATAATTATTCCGGGTGGCAAAAGTTATCATCGAAGGACTCATGTTTAATTTACCGTCCTCATTGAGCGTTTTGATGTAGCCATCGAGCAAGGCTCTTCATACGCATTTCCCTTCCCTTCTTCCACCGCCAACAGCGAAGAAATCAGAGAAAGTATGAGTTCGCATGGTTCATAGGGCCATTTAGTTTAACGCACATTAATTCTAAAGGAAGACTAGTTCTGGGCGGATGCAAAATTAATGGGAAAAAACGCTCAAGCACCCATATATATATTTATATCGGAAAATGGTGTACCCTCCTCCCCTTTTCACTCCAACATAGCGATCGAAGAAATATCCTAAAAGAGAAATCACTAGGCAGTCCCCACCAGGAGAATTCACCCTGCTTTCCTTCTCCTTTGCTCCAAAACCTCGGCATACTCTCCCCCATCACCTTTCTCTCTCACTTGCGGCTAACCTATCCCTCCCACACTGGCTATATTTTCCCTTCAAGTGACCCTCCGTGACCCCCTTCCCGCTCTATGAGTGGGCACGAGCCATCCCCCTCACACCCGAGCCCCCCGTGCCCGCCCTCTGGGATATCAGGCCCCTTCGAGTGCCCTTCCGTCCCACCCCCTCAACGCTAGGCTAGCATGAGATGCCCCACGCTGACTTTGCAGGCCCCCCATACCAGCTCTTGGGCCCTTTAAGAAGTTCCCTCCCCAATCTCAAGGAATCTGTGCACGCCGATGGGTCTAACTCAGCGTAAATATTGTTTTGCGGGCATATCTTGATTCATGGTAAAAGCTCCACTCGCCAGAGTCATGTCTTCCCTCTCCGCCGACGCAGCAAATTGAGGTAAGGGAGGAGGAAGATAAGATGCGACTATTCGGCGTAAAGCTGATGATTCATTCGAGGTTTAGTCTTCGTGCGCAGTCCTTGGCCTTGAATCCCAGGTGGATCACCCTCACAACAGACGTAAGATACTACGAGACCATGGGCCTCGCAGCTGTTTTTGTGAGTGGGCGAATGACCCCCACCCACAACGAGGGGGAAAGGAGGGAAAGAAGGCAGCTTCCAGCTTGATGCGTGGCCTGACCTGGAGCTGCAATGCTGGACGCAAGTCTCCTTGCTTGATCGTAAGCAAAGGAAAAACGATTAGTAAAAATATCCCACATTTCAATTCAATAGCGAATGTTTAAAAAGAATTCTGAGATATAATGAATGAAGAGCAGGCAGGCAGACCTAATCTGAATAGAACCACAGCTGAAGCTTCCGTGTAGTAGAGTGAAAAACGAAAATTATTGATTTATAATCAGGGTGTCCACTGACCGGGAAAACCTGGAAAATCGGGAATTATTCGTGAATTTTCAATGCAGGGAATTGTTCGTGGATTATTCGTGATTTTCTGGTCTGAGTCGGGAATTTTAAAAATTCTTAATTCAAGACAAAAAATCCTTATTTTATAAACAGGATAAATAACGATGACTTTAAGATATGGATTTGCCGTTGGTATGAATGAATAAATAAACGACGGAAAAGTAGTTAGGCTCAATGTATCGTCAGCGCTGTGTGGATCGGAGACGTTCAACTGTTGGACTGTCGAACGGATGCCTTCAGCGTCACGTCAAGTGCCCTTTGTTCTCATTCATTGCACATCGGACTAAGCCCATGATACGCAAACATATGCCTAACGTGTAGTGATAGCCGGATCGGATCCGTCGGATCCAAAGATCCACGGATCTTTCATTTTACTCGGTTCCGGATTCGGATCCAAAGACACTGTATAAAATCGGATCCGGATCGTAGATTTTAAATTTTCGCGGCTTAGCGATCGAAGTGCCCCGTGAATGGAATGTAGGTGCGATAGATATTGATAAGAAGAGGATGTGTAACTCAGGTCACGAAATTAGATGAAAATGTTCCCGTGCAACTAGAAGCAAAATAAAGAAATATGACTTTTCCCCATTACCCCGGTGTCGCGGGAAAAATTACGTAGCATGACGCGCGGGTAGCCTACATTCGCAGGGATCAGGCGGACAACAAGAGCTAGTTTACTATGCGAAGTTCGATCCGTATCGCAGTTTAATTTTTCTTTCAGTCATTGCATCGAAAATGTTATCATCCTCAATTTCAAACCAGTACATCTGAATACTCACTTTATAATACCTTTGTTGTTTAAATTAGATTTACAAATGTACCATTTATAAATTAAGAATGGTCGGGTTGGATCCACGGGTCTTTCATTGCATTCGCTACTGAAATCATATCCGGAGACAGTAAAAATTCAGATCCGGATCGGAGATTTCAAATTTCTCGGCTTAGTGATCGATGCGCCCCGCGAATGGAAAGTACGTACGTATGGTAGATACTGACAAGGAGAGGTGGTGTAACTCGGTCACGAAATGAGAAGATTTTTTTCCGTGCCACAAAAACAAAATAAAAAAATACTCGTCGTGACTTTTTTCTCCACAGGCCCGGATGCGCGAGAAAAAAAATAAAGCCGAATGTCACGCGGGTCGCCTACATTCGCCAGATTCCCGTGAACCTATGATAGCGTAGTTGTTAAAAATGAGGACTAGTGTACTGCAGGTCGCGAGTTCGATCCTTAACACTGCCTAGGAATACAGGCTATGCTGTATTTCTAGGGTAATGCAAGTAGGCAGTTAAAAAAAGTAGATTATCAGAAATTTCATGTGAATTTATAATTAAAAAAATAATAAAATTTGGCGTTAGTGAAAGGATTGGAAAAAATTTTTATTGCAGAATTAAATCGTGTAATCATTATGTTAACTTTACAATGTATTTTTGAGTGACGCATTTGTAAATGTAGGTAGTTTAAACGATAGAAGTACAAAAAAGTCAGTATCCAGAGAAAAAGGTTGGAAATGATGATAAACTTTTAGATTCAATGGCTGAAAGAAAAATTTTAAACAGCGATAAGAATCGAACTTCATTACCTGCAGTCCACTACCCCACTCTGCTATTGTCGGCTTACCTGATTTAGGTGAATACATTCTCCCCACATGTCATTCTACTTTTTTCTTGCAAATCTAGGCCAATGGAGAGAAAATCCGCGACTTTTTAAAAACATTTTGTTTATAGTAGCATGAAGAAAGGCTAATTTCATTTCAAAGGTTATTGTTAATAAGACATTGCAAAATTACTAGTTTAGCAGCTTGAAATATTCTATTATAATTTTTTCGTCTTAAAAATGGAATCCCCGGATATTCCATAAATGGGATCTCTTGGCCGTATTAAATTTTTTTTTGTTTCTAAAAAAGAATTTGAAAGCATTCAAGGATTTGATTAACAATTGGAAAATAATTCCTTTATTAATGAAAATGAACTTATAATGTTTCTTTTAACTGCACATTTGATGTGATCGGATACTTTACTGTAAGTACAATGTAAGTTGGCTTTCTGGTAGGCTTTGCAATATATTGTTTACAAACTTTTCTATAATTTTTTGAGAAATCTAACTGCTGATGTTTGTTAGATATATTCAGGATGCCCTTACTTGAATTAGGATTTTTATTACATTAATTTTTGTTATAAAAAGACTGATTCTGATTCTTACATTCTGATTCTGAGTGAACAGAAAATTGAGGCTTTGAGACTTGTAATAGAAAAGCATGGCAAAAAATATTAACGTAGAAAATCATCATTCCAAGAACATTGGTTGAATGCTGAAGACTTTAGCCAGTGGGTTCTTTAAGTTCCTCTTGTAGAAGAATTTGTAATTTCTCATAGAAATGCTAATTTAGAAAAAGGGTGTTCAATCATAAAGTTGTTTATCTTTCCCAACCAACAAAGAGAGTATCTTACTACCAATAAAACTACATATTTAATTACTTTAATTTATCAATTATTTCTTATTTAATTACTTTATCTATATTATGCTATGGGTTGAACTACAAAAAATCCATATTCCACATGGAACTTGAAAAACATCACTTTTGACTCGTACAAGAACCGCGATATATTAGCCTGGAAATTTTTATAAATTTAGCCTTGAAAACCTTGAATTATGCTTGAATTTTATATTTTGACTTTAGTGGACACCCTGATAATGTTAGCATCGTTAGTAGCCGATGAAGTGTAAAAGGAACTATCAACCTTCACCGTTGAAGTGCGTGGCTTGTACACCCTACTTCTGAAAGAAGGTACACGGCTGGACTCTTCTATAAGCTCTTCTTTCAGCTCTATCATCTCGGAAATAACCACGCACAAATAAGCTGAATCCAAGGGAGAAAAACGATTGTTATTTCGGAAAATTAATGGGCTTAGCATTATGTATACAAAATACATAACGTGTATCCATCGCATAGCATCCGCGAGAGAATCTCATTTTCACTGTCTTAGCTTAATGTAGGTAGATACATATATTATGCCTGACGCGGCGAAAGGGCCATCTTCTAACGAAATTTTATTCCTCTAATTTCAATATCGGGTGCCAATGATCGCGCAAGTCGCACACTTCCTTATTGTATGCATCAATCAGTATTACTAATGATGAAACATCGCTCACGCCTCAGTTGAAGAGTTCTCCAGTTAGGAAATAATATAGAAAAATGCGCTATGAAGCTTCATAGGCTTGTTCCAAACTGCACAAAAAATTGGGCAAAAGACGCTTCATTGCCTAATCATTCATTGGAAAAAAAATAACGGCAAGTCAGTTGTCGCAATGTAAATTTCTGCGGGGCTTAGATGGGAGTTTAATTCTTCCGAGTTTCGGGATTTCCGCCGTGAAAAGATGGAACGATGTGGTGGAAATCCCGAAAATCGGAAGAATCAACCTCTGACAAATTAGTTGCGTTAAACTGTTTGCACCTTGTGGGCATGAACACACATTTAAGTATACTTTTATGAATTATAGCTTCATAAATCATGCAAGTACGTCGCGAGAGTTCATCTTAATTTAAGGAAACGACAAAGAGCTTCATCGCGATGTTTTTGAAAGATATTCGTTGATACAAAATTTGATATTACGAAGTGCCGATTTTTCCGGTCCCGTCGACTTCGTAATTTCGAGTTTCTACTGTACTATCCTTCCCTCAATCGTCATCAATGTTTGCATGTAATATGTGGTGGTAATCATAATAGGTGCAGAAATACTAGTGGGGTTAAGTGACATTTTCTCTTTCAATGGTAAATAGATTGTCTCTCTTTAATAGGGTTCATACCATTCAGGGAAGTCATGGAAATGTCAGGGAAAAACTCCTGAGGTGCAGCAACAAGATGAAAATCATAGTTGCATGCATGGAGCGTTGCTACTCTCGTGTGGCAAGGTGCGCATTTTGTTGCCGTCCTGGCTGGGCGGCACGGGGTAGCGTTGACTTGGCAGGTCGCTCAGGCTCGGGATCTGGCTGCTTGTTCTGCTTGTCCATTGTTTTGTTTTTGAATTTTGACTGGAATATGTTACGTACCTGGAGTAAATAAATTTTATTTCACAATACACCTTGCAGAATTTTTCCATAAAATCCCTATGTACGACTGCTTTGCCATTGATATAAAGTCAGGGAAATTTCAAAAATTGGGACTGGAAATCAGGGAAAAGTCTGGGAAATTGAAAATGAAAAGTTGGTATGAGCCCTGTTTAAGTGACTATCTACTCATGTGAAAAGTTAGATGATTCCAGGTGAATTTTGTAGCTTTATTTTGTCAATTTAAATCTATTTTTCCTCATTATTATTTTATTATATTCAAAACTGATATCCATGCCCTTATTCTATCATTGCAGATGATGATTTGGTCAGCGAGTACAAACTGGCTGATAATTTCACTGTGAAAGTTGCTGGAATGGGTTTAGCTGGTTACAAAAGTACCACAAAATATCACAAACCTATATGTCACTTTACTCTTGATTGGCCAGAGATATCCAAAAGCTTTTCAAAGGGTGTTAAGCTTCCAGAAGTGTATCGACACTGGCAATGGGTGTCTGATGACTTGATTGTTTCTCATATCTCAAATGGACCTGAGACCTGCATCTTAACACTAAGGTTGCCTGTGTTGTCATCTGGTGGAACAAAGGACTTATGCATCAGGTATTTGTCTTAATGATGACAGTCATTTATTAATCCTTAAGATAATGATACTTTTGGAAGATCTGTGATGCACAGGCACATGAGTCCATAAGTTCCTGGGGGCCTATGTTGGAAAACGCTCGAGTTCCCCGCCAGTCATACACAAACTCAAGTAGTGATGTCACATGTGGCTAAAAGTGTGCGAAAATTAGTATGCTGTAACTGAAATCCGTCGTATGCGAAAGCCACCACTCGAGTGAGTGGATAGAGGAGGGGGAACGTCGCTGGAGTGTACCCTTCGTGTGCGAAATGGTCGCCAAATTTAAACAACCAATAATAATTTGATAGAGTAATCGTATATTATGAACAGAAATAGGGATAAACTGCATTAATATTACTTTGATGGTGTAATCTAGACCTCAATGCTTGTTTCTGAAGGTCATGTAAGTGTTAAAACTGCTAAGTACTGTAAATGTAAACTCATGAGACCTCACCATCATTACCCAATATTCTTAAAGTGTAGATATGGTGTTCAGCATCTTTTTGAATTGACAAATGGCATTAATTTTTTTGTAAATATGATCAATTACTGAAATGGCAGCTACCATCACCACCAGAAATGTCTAAACGTTCATGTAAGCATGATCACACTCATGGCATTTATACATGGTAATGAGTTTTATCACTCTTGACACTATATTGTAGTGTTAATGCCACTGTTGTTCAGTCACAGAGAAGAGGAATTCTCTATTGAACTCTTAATTTGTTAAGGAGATTCAGTCAACGATATAGAACGGAGGAAAAGGCAGTTATTATATGCGAGTCATCAGGGTGATGAATCAGAATACATGTTTTTCCGAAAGGTCGCGAATTGATATTTCCTATCGTTAAGGGAAGTATTTAAATCTAAAAAATGTAGCGTTATACTACTCACTTCCATCCTAAAAATTATAGACTAGTGTAAGGTGAGTTACAAACTTGTTATCGAATCTATGCCTACAGTTGACTGTGGTTTTCCAGATATTTTAGTGCTTAAGAAATTCGCAAGAACATTAAAAAACTTTTATTCATTGTGACATCTTAAATCAGTTCCATTATCTTCTTTCAACCATTTGTCGGATTTTAATTCTTGTGTATTACATATGTGTGTGATTGAGTGCGATACTAGACTTTACAGTCGCCCCTCTACAATGTCCTCTACACAATGTTGACCGTAATCAATCGCTTCAACCTCTTCACATCATTTCTTATTCTGCTGGCTTAGGAGGTATAATCATACATCCAAGAGGCATCTGAAATATTGCTCTTCCCCTTGAGAATGACACAAAAGCATTGAAACCGATGAGGGACATAAAAAGTAGTGTGGAATAGTACAAAGTTTATTTCCTTTCATAATGAGCTTTATGGACTTGAAGAACATTCTATGAATGCATTTGTAACTTAACTCTTTCTCCTCTTCAAATGAATAACAAGAATCAGTTGCATGCTAAAAGAATAACGGATATGTTTTAGGCACCTGAGACCTCTTGAGTAAAAAATAAGTACCAAATTAAATACGAGATTAGGGAGAGGAGTATGTAGGATCGGCACGAAATCTACCAGCGAATAATCGGCATCAAACTTGGAACAAATTAATTACCGTGAAAAAACTCACACATTTAGAATTTAGGGGACTAGATCATTAGAAAAATAATTACTTGTTTTTAATCCATATATGTAATGTATTTCCCTCATGTCATGATTCCTTAAAAACAAAAGTTTCACTGTAAAACAGTGTTTTAAATATCGGAGATGAAGTTCATTGTAAAAACAAGGGCTAACATAAAAGTTAAATGTATGGAATTAAGTAATTACTTGGAAGAATTTTTGATGTGTCACACATTGTAAGAATCTAATAACTTTGCATTATTCCACTTAAATGTTTATATGACCACTCGACTTCAACATCTTAGCATCATTGTCAGCATGATAATTGCTTGAAAATGACACTAAGACATTCAAATTCATTGGTAAAATAAAACTTAAAATGTAATTGTACGAAGTGCAACATTCTAGCTACATTGAACGACCATGCATGATTTTTTCTAGTTATTTTCTTCGAATCAGCAATGATGGCAAGGTTTTCGCACTTTTGTCATTGAATCTTGATATTAAATCAGATCAATATTTAGTTGGTACAGCTACTTACAAAAAATTAGTACCACTTCACGACGCAACCCGGCCAACAGACCTTTAAAATCAGCGATGAGACAACACTGTCGCTGTATTCGACTGGCGGGTGTTGGCCGAACGCAGTTACGTCGGACTGGAGAGCTCGGTATGAGACGCGCCCGAGCGAAACATGAGCTGGCGACCCAAAGCCTACTTTCCTAGGGTTTCCTTACCTCGAAACAAAAGCTGGGCATATGATGTAGCTATGCGTTTAAAATGCTCTGTTCCGATTTGATCGAGAACCTGCCTTGCCATTTATTAATCTCGTTCCCAATTCAGCATGTGGTGTTAGCGGCGAAGCGTGTGTTTTTGGGAGGAAAAGTAAGCCGATAATTCACATTGACGGTGCGTGCTAGTTACGCTAGAGGAATGCCACAGTTGACACCTACTGTCGACCAAAATATTATGTGCACTCGAGTTTGAAGGGTGTTTACGAGTAACCAAAATAACTAAAGAAAATTTAATCATATAGTATTTTTTGTCATTGAATTCTACATTAATTGGGCACTTTAATTATCTTTCTTATATTTTTGTATTTCTTATTAAAGTTTGATTGGAAAAAGTGACGGTTTTTTACGTGTTCAACTATTACACCGAGTCTAAAAGCTTATGCATATCTCAAAAACAGTTCAAATTATTTGATACAAATGTTCCATATAAACAAGAATGTTTTATGCGTTTTCTATTACTTTCAGAATTTTATCTATCAAGAAATGATACTGAAATAATTTTTATCATAAACGTTTTTCTCGGCTCTGGGTGGTCGAAAAAATGCTATTTTAATTGTGTTTCAATCCTTAGATATCCTAATGTTATAATACATCATTGTTAAGAACGTAATTTAATCAACTAATTTTATATCAGTTTATATTTGCACGGGCCAGAGTGAGACAAGTCTGCGGCTATTTGTTGCAGCAACGTCGCACGGTTTTCCCAGCAACAAATAAACGCTGAACCGTCTCATTCTAAGCCATACATTTAAACTAATATAAAATTAGTTGATTAAATTACGTTGTTAACATCGATGTATTATAACATTAGGATATCTAAGGATTGTGACGCAATTAAAATTGTATTTTTTCGATCACCTAGAGCGGAGAAAAACCCTTCTGATTAAATGTGATTACAGTATCATTTCTTTTTCAGCTAAAATTCTAAACTTTATAGAAAATGTATAAAACATTCTTGTTTATATGGAGTTATAATTTGGGTTTAATAATCTTAAGGGTTTTTGAAAAATGCTTTTTTACATTCATTAGCGCAGAATTGAACGACAAAAATTAATATTTTTAAATTTTCTGTTATTAGGTAACTTTGTAAACACCCTTCAAACTCGAGTGCACATAATATTTTGGTTGACGGTAGGTGGAGAAACCGAATGGCAGGAATACTAACGGCAAATATGCCAGTTCGGGAGATTGCAGGCAAATTAAATGCGGGTTCAGGGAAACCTCAAGTCAGCACTCAGGAAGACGCGCGCATAGTGGACCAAGGAAGGGAAAATACTTTTTTGACTGCCGAAGAGACTGGGGATGCTGTTCGTGTTCGGACATGTCCACAGACCGTGCGTCGGAGGATGCAATGCGTAGGACTTGGGGTAAGGCGTGAAGGAATTTCTTACAAATGCTCACAAAATTGCACGCCTGGATTTCTTTCATTTCTTATGTTTTCATTGGTATTTTATATTTTTAATTTTTGATCGTCTTTCATTTCGTTAGCATCACGAAGTGATTCCGAAAAACATCTTCCTTGCCTAATGCAACAATGAAAAATAAGTTAAAATGATACGCATTCACTTTTTTTTTTCGGGAATTGGTGAGTTGTAGCCCAGAAAAAAGCTCCATGGTGCTATGCCCACGTTCTACTATGTGTCTGAAAAAAGATAAATGTTCTCGGCAGTGTCAATGAAAGCTCCTTAAGGGAAATGTGTATGATTCAGATCTAGGAATATAAATTTCTCGATGTGTGGCATTGCATGTGGCTTCCATAGAAAAAAAATATTTTTTATTCTCGATAGAAAATTTTTGTTTTTATAAAGTTGAAAAACATAATCATATTATTCAGGTAGAATAGAAAAGTATCGCTGATGTGTCGAGATTACTGTCATTGAAACTGTTTCGAAGACTCTTCGCCGATTCAAACTAAGTGAATTTTAGCTAATAATAGTATTTAATACTAAAGCATAAATTTCTAATAACGGCAAGTAGCATTACTTAAGTGAGAAAATGTCAGTTTTCACTGCTGGAAGGCAATGGAAACTTATCTTAGGAATAAAAAAACCGTCCCCTCTCTCTCCTCGCCCGTGAGATTCCACTCCTCAGCAACACCTCCTGCCACGCACCCTTGCGGTGGCTTGCATGGTAGATCTATGAGGCTTGATTTAGTCGACACATTAATCCGCGGGGTTTCCCGACTTCCGCGAACGACAGTGCGATGGCGCCGAATCGGAAATGGAAGGTCCACGAGTGTTCCTTGAAAAGCAGTTCAGCCATATAAACTCTTATTGTTAGTAATTTGGAAAACTGGGGTCCCTAAATTCTGTGCTTGCATGGTCAGCGAGCGAGATGGTGAGGCACGACGGTGGTCCGCATTGCGAAAGGCATTCGTCAGTTGTTTCGGGAAAGAAAACCTTACTCGCCGCCGGTGAGCTTCCAACCCCCTGTATCACGGGGCCTTGCTTTGCCAGGTCAATTTTCATTCGGGTGCTCCTGCTTCTGAGATCGTCAACCAGACGCGATAGGTGTTCGGCAGTCGAATCGGTGACAGTGTTGTCACATCGAGGAATTAAAGAGCCTGTTGAGCGGGTTGCGTAGGGAAGTGGTACGAATTTTTTGTAAGTAGCTGTACAACCGTGCGACAGTGTCTTAATTCATCTAAAATATATTTCCCGCTCTCCGGGAGGACACATAATTCCTCTTTTGCCATGTTTCTTCAGCTGCTAAATCGTCAGCTCTCGCCATTACGCTCACTCGAAGGGTAAGTTGGCTGGTATCCACCGCTTGAGTAGCCATCAGCCGCATACGAGTGAACTCGAGTGGTTCGAGCATAGCAAATCTGCTGAGCACTCGAGTTCATACCACGTAACTCGTATACGATGGCAAAGTCGTGTACGACTAAAAGTTCGAACATAGACTCCCTGGAGTGAATTTTTCCTGCCTTGCCCCCAACCCCATCTACTTGCCATGATTGAGTTATGTAGTTAAAACCCATTCCTATGGGATCATTAATAGGGTTATTTCCTATTATGTTTGTATTGTCTTGATCTCAAGTTGAATGCCTCTGTAGTATGTATTTTAAGCCATTTGATTTTAAAATGAATTTAATTATATTCCTCATTAATTAAAAAGTGAAAAAATTCAAGGCAAAAACCTGACTGCCAACTATTGAATGCCGGTAAATATACGTGTGACGTCAAGGGTATTTCCTCTCCCTGTCACTAGGTGGTGCAAATGCTTTCAAGCGGACTGTGAACTCTAGATTATTAACTAGTATCTGATGTACATTTGTTCAGTTAATTTATTATCATTAACTGTTATTCATTTAATTAAAAATTATTTATTCAGCTGCTTTCAAAATTGGTAGTATTAATTTTATGATGCATACCAGTATACTGTGAGGTTGGCCCATAGTCTTGCGAACTTCATACCATGCTTTGCAGTAGCAGAGAAATCCACAAGTAGGAAGTGTAGGAGCCTGTAAAACGACTATTAATACCATATTCATGGGAAGAGACTTTCCGAGCTTTAATAGTTTTCATTGGTGATAGTTAATACATGATTACCAGAGCTTAGGGGCTCTGAAATAGAATGGTAAGTTCAGGAGACAAATATTCCCTGTGCCTCACAATGTAAAGTAAATACCTGTAACATCAGCAACTAGGCTGTGCAGTCCTGCCATTACGAGCATTTTCAAATTTAAAATTGACATTTATTATTCTAGTAAACTAGGATTTGTCAATGCAAATTATTTGGGTATAATGAATACATTTATGCTAGGGCCTGGTTTATTGTTTTATCCGAAATGACTTATTTTATTTTTATAATATTAAGCCGTGGTCAAAATTTGTTTTTCCACCAGAAGGAATGTCTGAAGGGAAAATTTTTTGTTCTTATATGCAGTGAAGATTTGAACCTTGAAAATTTGGTAATCAGATTAGAACAATTGAATACATATTTCCCTTTGGTAACCTTGCTATTGTGCTTTGCAGTGGTTAAGTCTGTTGAGGTTTTTATTTTGCTGCTAGTTCACAATTTCTGAATTTGGTTATCAGCCTAGCAATCTTTAAAAATGCCTGAAATTTTAGTTTTCCACCCTGGTTTTTTTATTTTTATATTTTACCCTGAACACATGTCCTGTTTTTTTTCAGGCCTGTCAGTTCAACTCCATTGAATGTCAAAGGATTGGTTGTCTGTACTTCAGTGTACCACCAAGAAGAGGATGGCTGTGAAGATTCTTCTGAGCCCACTCTCCCAGTTGCCCTTCTTCAGCTGCAAAATGGGCAAATTCTGAGGCATGAAATTGGCAATCGTGTCTGTGAGTTCAGGGATGTTGGAGGCGAGAAAATGGAGGCCCTACCCATTATGACGAAGGTAGGCTGGTAACTATTGGTCTAAATGCTTTTTATTTCCATTTCACTATTTGTATGATAATAAGAACAGAAGTATGATATAGTGTGTTTATGGCTATTTGCGAGAATAATGTTATTGATGGTTCAGCATATGGGAGTTTAGTCCATCATAACAGGTGTCCACATCTCTCACATGGCCATAAAAAGTCAATTTGGCTATGATTATTGTCACAGTTTCATGAATCTTGGCGCTCATTGCTATCTGAAATACAATACTATACAAACTTACAACTTACGTGGCAAGTTAACGCAATGAAAAGGAAATAAAATTTGCTCAGACACTCTAAAGAGTTATTGTCAGCTTGCCTCCTAAAGAGTTATTGTCAGCTTGCCTCCTCTTATATTGTAATATATCAGGTGATTACATTTAGTTAATTTTGCAATGATTTTTGTCCCATTTGCATGAATAGGTACTAGCTGGTGAAATTGCTAGGCTATAAATTTGTATCTAGCAAGTACTAATAACAGCCTAAAAATCATTCATTCATTTCATAATATCAAATGCTTGGTGTCACTGATTTTGTAAATGATGGTAGTTTATGGTAATTATTCCGTCCACTTTTGTCTGCAAAGAGATAGAAGTCATGGAATATGTGTGAAGATTTCTCGGGTTTCACACCGGGTCAGGTTCTCCATATCTTCCTCCGATGTTTCGATGCACGACTCACCCATCGTCTTCAGGGATCCAGGAATCCAAATGACATTCCTTCCAAAATTGCCCGCTTATATATCCTCCGTTGGCGGGTCAAGTGGCTGCTGATTGGTTGGTTATGTATTTCTCTCTCCGCATCTCCTGATTGGTCCTCCTTTCTCTCCGATTTTTAGCAGGTGATCCCAAGTCCTGCTGATGTTGTAGCCGGTGTCCCGGTTGAGGTTATTTTTATGCAATCGTATCTGGATTGCTTCCTTCATAATGCGATCCCAGTATCCATGTGATCGGCACAGAAGTTTTGTCTCCTCCCAGTGAATCATGTGATTCTCTTGGATACTATGCTCAGCAATTGCCGACTTGTCGAGCTGACCCAGTCGAAGATGTCTCCGATGTTCCTTCAATCTCGTCTCGATTGTGCGGCTAGTCTCTCCAATGTAGGAGGCACCACATTCACAGGGTATGGCGTAGACTCCTGGTGTTTTCAGTCCAATCGGGTATTTGTCTTTCACCAATAGGTTTCTTAATTTCGGAGGAGGCAGATGGATGGTTTCGATTTCGAATCTCTTCAGAATCCTGGAGATTTTTCCCGATATGGTGGAGACGTATGGTAGGATCGCCTTGGTTGCCGGGGTAGAATCTTCATTCGGTGACATCGTTCTTCTGGGTCCCAAGGACCTTTTCATGGCCGTATCTATTTGGTGTTTACTGTAGCCATTCTGGAGGAAGGTTTTTCTGAGGTGCCGTAGCTCCTTCGGGAAATTCTCTTTGTGAGCAACGGAGATGGCCCTGTGGATGAGAGTACAGAGAACCAAATTCTTTTGGGATGGGTGGTGGTGGCTCTTCTCATTCAAGTAGAGGTCGGTGTGTGCGGGCTTCCTGTACACTCTGTGGCCAAGGGTGCCGTCCTTCTTGCGATGGATTAAGACGTCAAGAAACGGCAGTCGTCCGTTATTTTCCTTCTCCATGGTGAATTGGATGTTCTCGTGCTGTCCATTCATATGCTGAAGAAATCCATTCCGATCCATGTGGCCAAACCATGAAAGTGTCGTCCACGTATGTATCTGTAAAAATGTTTTGGTCTCATCGATGCCGACGTGAGTGCCCGTTCTTCGAAGTTTTCCCTGTAGAAATTGGCGATGGCAGGGGACCCGGTGTGGCATTTTTCGGTACCCCCCCCCCCCTCCCCTCGTTGGACATTACACCTCGGCGGACTAATTACCCTCCGGACTTAGCCGCAGGACTTGCTCGACAGGCATAGCTAACGACAGGCGGAGCCAACGACGCCAAGAATGCCTACGATTCCAAAATGCATCGATTTCGTCTGCTTCGTTTCGTCAGCTCCGTTCAGCAGCTCCGTTCAGCAGCTCCTTTCAGCCGCTCCTTTCAGCCGCTCCTTTCAGCCGCTCCTTTCAGCCGCTCCTTTCAGCCGCTCCTTTCCCTCTCCAGAAGCTCTACCACTTATATAGCCCCCAAAGTGCAGATGAAGACCAGAAGTTAGGCCATCGTACGAGCCGTTATTTAGTCATCCCCCGCCGTAGTGAAAAAAGAGTCCCGGATGAGCCAATCCTAAGCTTCCACCTCGCCCCCTTCACATCATGCCACCTTTTCCTCCCCTCAGTTTGCACCAATGGAATTCCACGTTAAACCCCATTGCACTTTGACCTTCCAGAATATACCCCCTCCTTACCCCAGAGAATACCTCCCCTCTCACGCCCTCTGTTCCAGTCGAGACGGCAAAGAGACGATATCGAGGCGAGGTGAGAGGAGAGTTGGTGATTGTCGATTCTCCTTTTTTGCGCCATGGACTTTTTGGTGCAAGTTATTAGTTTTCCCGAAATGGTGAAGAGTATTTCAATTTTGTTGGTTTGTACCTTGTCTTTTGTTGTTTAAATACAGTGTTTGATTAGTTAGATTGTCATACTTTTGTGGTTTTTTCTATTTCTGACCTCATCTTGCTCACCCGTCTTGGAAAGAATATTTGTCCTTTGGACAAGCGTTTCTCGTGAACTGCTGTTCTTCTTTCGAGAAATGCTGCACCGGTGTGAAACCCGAGAAATCTTCACAAATATTATTCACCGGGAAAACACCAGATCTTACATAAGTCATGGAATAGTTATAATTTCTAGTAGGTTTACAATAGCATTTGATATATGTTAAATAACATTATGTATTTGGGCTTTTTCTTACATTACTGAGGGAATTATATGTACCAAGTTTTGTCAAAATCTGAGTAGGTAGGTGGCAAAACCTCATTTTTGTGGTTGAATTGACATGGAATGACTCTTCTGATAAATTGCAGGTGGCCCAGTGAAATGAACTGGTCCCCTTATCCTGAAGTGTGTATTTTACGTCATAGGGATTGGGATTTCATGAACTCTTCCTCTAATCCTCTCTGATTGACCCTTAGGCTAAATACCTTAATTTTGTTGTGACTGCTTTGAAGATCTCGAGGTCACATATTAAGATTAGGTTCAAATTTCTTGGGGTCCAATTGCCATTGCAAATGTGACTGCTGTCATTATTAACTATGGATACTATCGCATTGGGACTGGCGTTGCTTAGCTGATCTGTACTATTTCTATTTCTTCTACAGATGGAATTGTGTAAAGTTGCTGGAACGGAGTATAATTTTGGCTTGACGAGCAAAAACAGATTTTACATAAATAACAATGAGGTTTTGAGTGATTGCAGTTCCTTCTTTGTCCACTCTGAGTATTTACTTCTAACAACAAATCGTCATACATTGATTAGTGTCTTACTGGAAAAGTCAAGTATTGGTGAGTCAAGTCTCCTTTGGTCTTTTTTCCATTATTTTAACCGTAATGTTTTTATTGAGATTTCATATTTTTTTATGGTTTCACAAGGTAGGTAGTTCATTGGGTTGAATATGCTTCATTTTCTTGTTGCATGAATTTTAAAATTTAAATGCATTCTAGTGCTTTATTTTTTCTATGGTTATAATAGATGTACTAGTAGTTGTTGTAATTCATTGCTCTTATGTTTATTTTAGAAATCTCTATAGGTGAATGTGAGAATTAGGCAATTGAATCTCTAGGTATCTCAGAGCTGTTTCAATGATTGTTATTCTTTGTGACAGTGAGAATTTTTTATCAGATTATTGCGTATCAAAGTTTGAGAGTAAGTTAATACTTTCAATGGTGAGGCAAAATTTTAAATTTTTGCTAGTGGCTGAAATATTTAAATATAGTTTTAGACTTGTTTCATGGTAGCAATTATTTAATTACCACCAATAAGTGGGACAAATTCTTCTGTTACCAAAAGTTGTGTTTTTATGCTTGATAGTGAATACTGCCTGTAGTCTCTCCTTTGTGAGCCACCCTCTCAAAGGTTGTGCATGATTGCACAACCTTCAAGAATTCACTGCTTGACTTGACCAATTACCTTTTTATTTTTAGTACAGTTTCAGCATCTGGAAATTTTTATAGGAATATGCAATAACAGTAGAAGATCAATAATCCGGAATTCTGAATATAGGAAGTATCTAAATAACGGAAGGTTTTCAAGAATTTTGTAGTTCATTTTTTTATTTTGCGCCACCACAGTGATGGCTATTTAGTAGTTTAAAAAGCTGCCTCGAAGCACTGTTTGGCTAACAATAAGTGTTAATTCCGCAGGTGCCAGCCAATGAAATCACACTTTCTATGGGAAGAGCTGTATCTTATTTCTGTGTGTGAATACATTCACCATTGATGACACAATGCTATCAGCAACACCGTCATTTAACTTCACCACCCATTCTTCCCACACATCCATGTGAGAGGAATGAAGGTGGGTGGAAAGTTTACACTGTACCTGGAGCCCATTTATCAAAAATTTCTGGAACTGTATCTGTGTAATTTTATGTGAAACAGCAGTGAAACTAGAGTGACCAACATGCAAAGCTCTGTCCAACCCAGCGATTTTCAGTGACTAGGGACAACTGCTAGTTGCTGTCTGATGGCATTTAGCATATGGTTTCTTTGAACAGTGAAAATCTTAGCATTTTTGCCTTATTTTTATTCTTTTCATTCAATGATGGAAGCAGTGGTTGTCTTGAACAGAAAGAGACAAACTCTCTCCTCAACAAGAATTGGAGTTGCTGGGAAAATTAGATCATGGTGTCAGTGTTTTCTAACTTCATCAGGGTTATGCTATAGATAGGGACACCGAAAAATGGGGAATAAAAGTCATCAAAAGCGGTGTTTAAAATGACAAATGCGGTAAATAAAATCGTTTTAAAAAGGTGGAAGCTGTGTTTAATGTTGGGAAAAAGGAGTCTTAAAGGAAGGGTTTTTTTAAAATATTATTAAATAAGACCATACCAATGTGAACAAACAGTTAATAGTACATACATTTGAGATCCAATACAGAAGTAATGGCTACCCTACGCAACATGAAAAACACAGTAGGCAAAATTAAGTTAAAGGCAAATTAATGAGATAATGGTAATAACAATGACAGAGTAGTGGACTGCAGCTAATGAAGTTAGATTCTTACGCTGTTTAAAATTTTTCTTTCAACCATTGAATAAAAAACTTTATCATCCTTCATTTCCAACCTTTAGGTGTGGATACTGACTTTTTTGTACTTCTATCGCTTCAACTAGATTTACAAATGCGTCACTCAAAAATACACTGTAAAGTTAACGTAATGATTCCACGATTTAATTCTGTAATATAAATTTTTTCCAATCATTTCCTTTCGCCTAATTTAATTATTTTTTTTACTTATAATTTGGCTTGAAATTTCTGATAATTTACTTTTTTTAACAGCCTACTAGCATTACCCTAGGAATACAGCACGGCTGTATTCTTAGGTAGTGTTAAGGATCGAACTCGCGACTGGCAGTACACTAGCCCTCATTTTTAACAACTACGCTCTCATAGGTTCACGGGAATCTGGCGAATGTAGGCGACCCGCATGACATTTGGCTTATTTTTTTTTCTCGCACATCCGGGCCTATGGAGAAAAAGGTCAAGACGAGTATTTTTTATTTTGTTTTATAATATGTTTAAATTATTCTGATTCTCGAAATGGGAAAATTAACGTTAAGAATGGTATCTCGGTATTAATATAAGAATAAAACCTCGGCAGGTTATGAAGCAATGTTCTGGTTAAAAACGTTTCGGCATTTTCCACTAAGTACCAGATAGTCATGGTGAAATTGCCGGATTATAGGTGCTCCCGGATTAGGGGAACCCGGATTAAGGGTGCTCAACTGTAGTATAATTCCAGAATGCATTAGGTCCTGACCATTGTGTATTATCAATCTTCTACGGTAATTACTAGGAACATGACATTTTCGCGAAACGTTTTTTGCGACAGTATTCACGAAATTAGCGACTTTAGGGTTTAATCGCGAAATTAACCGTGTCTTCTTTGAAACGTGATTTTTTAATGAAATTTGAGATATTTTGCAAATGCTGAATTTTTGTAGCATGAAATATTTTCTTTAGTGATGGCTGGATCGGATCTTTCATTTTTCTCAGTTCCGGATTCGGATCCAAAGACACGGAGTAAAATCGGATCCGGATCGTAGATTTTAAATTTTCGCGGCTTAGCGATTGAAGTACCCCGTGAATGGAATGTAGGTGCGGTGGATATCGACAAGAAGAGGATGTGTAACTAAGGTCACGTAATTAGATGAAAACGTTCCCGTGCAACTAGAAGCAAAATATAGAAATAGGACTTTTTTCCCCCATTACCCCGGTATCGCGAGAAATAAATACACACGATGTCATGTGGGTAGCCTACATTCGCCGGGATCAGGCGTACAATGAGAGCTAGTGTACTGTGCGAAGTTCGATCTCAATCGCAGTTTAATTTTTTCTTTCAGTCACAGCATCGAAAATGTTATCATATTCAATTTCAAACCATTACATCTGAATACTCACTTTATTATACTTTGTTGTTTAAATTAGATTTACAAATGTACCACACATAAATTAAGGATGGTCGGGTCCGATCCAAAGATCCACGGGTCTTTCATTTCATTCGCTACTGAAATCATATCCAGGGACAGTAAAAATTCAGATCTGGATCGGAGATTTTAACATCTCGCGGCCTCGTGATCGATGCGCCTCGCGAATGGAATGTACTTATGGTAGATACCAACAAGGAGAGGTTAAGTAACTCGGGTCACGAAATGAGAAGAAGATTTTTTCCATGCCACAAACGAGGAAAACAAAATAAAAAATACTCGTATTGATATTTCTCTCCATAGGCCCGGATGTGCAAGAAAAAAATTAAGTCGAATGTCATGCGGGTCGCCTACATTCACCATATTTCTCGTGAACCTATGAGAGCATAGTTGTTAAAAATGAGGGCTAGTGTACTGCCAGTCACGAGTTCGATCTTTAACACTACCTAATAATACAGACGTGCTGTATTCCTAGGGTAATGCTAGTAGGCAGTTAAAAAGTAGATTATCAGAAATTTCATGCCAAATTATAAGTAAAAAAATAATTAAATTTGGCGAAAGGAAATGTATGGAAAAAATTTATACTACAGAATTAAATCGTGGAATCATTACGTTAACTTTACAGTGTATTTTTGAGTGACGCATTTGTAAATCTAGTTGAGGCGATATAAGTAAAAAAAAGTCAGTATCCACACACAAAGGTTGGAAATGAAGGATGATAAAGTTGTTTGATTCAATGGTTGAAAGAAAAATTTTAAACAGCGTAAGAATCGAACTTCATTACCTGCAGTCCACTACTCCAATCTGTTATTGTTATTACCATTATCTCATTAATTTGCCTTTAACTTAATTTTGCTTACTGTGTTTTTTTATGTTGCGTAGGGTAGCCATAACTTCTGTATTGGATCTTAAATGTATGTACTATTAACTGTTTGTTCACATTGGTATGAAGTCTTTATTAATAATATTAAAAAAAAACCCTTCCTTTAAGACTCTTTTTTCCCAACATTAAACACAGCTTTCACCTTTCTAAAACGATTTTATTTACAGAATTTGTCATTTTTAAACACTGCTTTTGATGATTTTTATTTACCATTTTTCGGTGTCCCTAGTAATTACTAATGAATTTGGATGCAGCTTGCACCTTGCTCCTGACTAAAACATCAGTATGGTGCTGAGTGTTTTCTGATACATCGATGTTGGTTTGGTATCCTAACCCCTTTTCAAGAATGCACCTAAATTAAATGATAATGAGAACCCCCTATGATTCATGCTTTCAATATTTTTTCAAAATTAATTACGTCATTGATTTATTCAAATGTTTACTCTGTGAAAAAAAATTCTGGAATGGAAAACTTGCTCACATGATTTTTTTGTTGGCTAGCATTAGCAATTCTGAAAAAAATGGGATTTGTAGTTATCTAATGGTTAAACTCTTGAGGTTGAACTCTTGCTCTGTCTTGAATGTATCATGAGACTGGTTGTTTTTTCTAGAAATGTTTATCGCAAGGAAGTTGGAAGGTTGTGAAGCTGAGGATGTGAGGAGAGTGGAACGAGGCTCTCGCATTGTGTTGGCCCTGCCAAAGCATTTCAAGGTTATTCTTCAAATGCCCAGAGGTAACCTGGAGTGCATTGAACCTAGAGCCCTGTCACTAAACATCATTGCCAAGTTGGTTGAGAGGTAATGAATAAACCATTGTTTTTCTGTCTTCATTGTTTTCATTTCATTCATTCATTCATTCACTATTTAAAGGAGACTGAACTTGGTAGAGCAGGTATCATCATTTCTAGGTATGAAAATTTTCTCAATCAGAAAAGGAAAAGTGTTCCTGGCCATAATGTAGTAAAATTTTGAATTTGTTATGGAAGATAGAAAATGTGTAAGGCACTGGAAAGTACATATTGTGAACATGTGTAATTTGTCTAAATTGGAAGGAAAAAATCCTTGGCTCTGAAAAAGGTGATGAGAAAGAATTCATTTTGTGCTTGGGTCTGTGAAAATGCTCCTCTCTGAAATCCATAGGAGTTAGTTTTGTTATTATTTGACCAATTTGAGGTAAGATAGAGCATCTACCTCAAATCAATTGAGTGGTAGAGGATATTAATGAATTGATATTATGTATCACTTTGATGATGGCTTAGGTCTACAAAGATCATTGCTGTGCAAGGTTCCGCTTTTTTGTTGTGCACTTTGTGAAGTTGTACATTCGGTAAAGGCTTTGAATATGTTTCATAGACACAATGTGGATGTTGATCTAAGTGTTTTTTTTATATTCATAGTTCCAAGTAAGTAACCTATATTGAATTGTTGTCTGTCAAGTGAATTTTTTCCAAATATTCTTGGTGGAGAAAAGTTAAATTTCTTGTTCTGTTGCTTAACAATTTTTACCTGCAATAGTAAATAGTAATGTTATGCTCTGTTCACTCAAATGTGAAGAAACATACAACTTTTAAGTGAATGGAACTGAACAAATGATACTGAACTGGAAGTTTAACCACTTCTCGGCTAATTGGTTGGGTTTGATGTCTTGACGGTCGAATTACACATTAAATGTGTCGTATGAGATATCTCAAAGTTTTGCATGATTCTCGCCTTATTGCTTCCTTGCTTCTTTTTAGCCAGTAGGTGGCTGATGTTGGGAAGTCTTGAATGGAGGATGTGTAAAACCTTACATCTGTATGTACAGGTTGTCTAACCTCCCCAAGATTTCTATTGCACTCAGCAACAATCCCTTTTTGAAAACAGCATTTATCAGTCATGTGGCTAACTTGAGGATTGGTTTATTTACAATTGATGATTTCTATGGATAAAGTACTTGAACTAATTGTTTTTTTAATCTTTATTTTATAGGAAAGAATATGGAAAAGCATTTGATTTGGCAAGGTTGCAGAGAATAAATTTAAATATCTTATGTGATCTCCATCCTAATGAGTTTCTTATGGATTTGAAAGATTTTGTTTGCCAAGTGAAGAATCCTACCTGGCTGTCACTCTTCTTATGTGAACTTCAGTAAGTCTTATTTCCTTTTTAGGCTCCTTCCACTTATGATATTTACTTCCTTTTTTTGATATCTAAAGAGATGGTGTAAGTCTTGAAAAAATGAAATTCTGTAATTGCCGGTAGAAAAAGTCAAAATGTAATATTTGAAGCTAACATTGGTATTTAACCTGCTATTGAGCCTAGGGCTTTGTGAGGAAGAATCATTGTTTAACTGTCCTCTTGTAAGACACTGGGTAAAATGGAGAAATGAAAATAGCTGCAGTATAAATTTTCCAGAAATAAGACAGATTACTGCTACTGAATATTGTAATTTATATTTTGAGTAATCAGTGTAAAAACTTTTTGGTTAGAAACAATAGTTTATGTAAGTCTGGTGATGTCACTGGGAAATACTATAATTAGTATTTTTATTTGAGGTGGACATCATGGAAATAACAGACTGGTATCATAGTCATAGTGAGTATCATAAATAATAAAGAAAAATTTGATTGAAAGACAGTGCTAAGGCCGCTTTACACATTTTTTTGTACAATTTCTTGTACAAACACTTGCATGAGGAAATTGTACCATGTAAAGTGGCAAATTGTGTGAATGCTTGAGCGAATGTTTGAATGACTGAATTGAAAATAAAACCTGTTCTAATTCCATTCAGACAAACATACAATTTCGTTCAGTTTATACAAGCTTTGCGCAAGGAATTGTACAAAACATTGTATCGTGTAAAGCAGCCTTTAGGCATGGTGGGGAGGACGGTGTTGAGATATTTTGGGGGAGGCAATGTCTTGTTTTAGTGGGAGAAATTGAGTATTATGAGGGCTGTGATGGAGGGGAGAATGTTAGGTTAGATAGGAAGAGGGAATAAGTGATATACATTTTGGTTTGATTGAAGAGATCATGGAGACATGTGTAGCTTTTGTATATCGTGTGAAAAATTTTAGGCTTATTGCCTGCTGGGGAATGCATAGAATGATCCATATGTGGTAACCTTAAGTGAAGAATAATCTAAAATGATGGTTAATGGTTGGTAGGAATGTGAGTGAATATTGTGAATTTCTCTTCCTATTTTGTGTAGTAGTCTTTAATGTTCAATGTGAAGGAGGGATGCAACTTAGTAATTATTGTCCATATGTCATCAAGATACTTTAATCAGTAGCTTGCTGAAAAGTAGGTGTCTATAATGATATGCTATTTGAATCAGTGAATCTAATTTTCTGCTCTGTTTGTAATTTTATTCTATCATCTTTTTCAGGCAAGAAAATGTATGCGAGACAATGTACTCTAAATTTTACCACCTGAAAATGATACGGAAGAAGGAAAAACTACAGTGCAAGTTGGAAATCATTTGTGAATCTCTTAGAAAGGTAAGTATTTTATTTTACTCATTTCATTATACCATCATGCGAAATTTATTGTAATCTTTGAGTTTTTGTAAGTATGATGTTGCAATTAATTAATTAAACTCCAATTTTATGGATTACAATCTTGACACCATGGAAGGTTTTGGGGAGTTCTGTGACTTTTGTAACTGAACTAGCTAGAGCAATAATGTGTTGGCTATTGAAGTAATGGTGTCATAAAAATCATCTCACTCCCTTCTAGGAATGTAATTGAATCTTTAGAATATGCCCAGTGCAGAAAAATTAAGAAATGGAGATGGGAGGCTTAGATGTTTATGTGTGACTTGGATGAAAAAAAATTTGTAAAAATTATAGAGCATAGTTGATTGGCCGATACCGCCTGGGAACCTGATGGTAGCAGGTTTAAATTTACCCCCAATCAACGATATTTCACTGATTTATCCAGTCACAAGCTTAAATCTAGAATTGGTAACTGCTATGGAAGAAATTTCCTAATCGGACTTTGTAGACCTTCACCAAGCTGTGCCAATATTGTTATAAGATTGACACAAAAAAAATGAATATTTTCCCCCGCACATTATTCTCATTCATTCGGCACATATTTCTCATGTTCTATAAGGCCATCCAAAATGTGGATTGTGTTGGTTGTTGTGATTCCAGTTGTATAGCTAATGTGGAGGGCCAGTTTGATTCCCAGAAGCAGCAGGTTTTTCAATGACATAACAGTCTCTACTCAAGTGCCTCATTATTAGCACTCAAAGTTCAATTTTCCATCAGTGGATTGGGTGTTAAACTGACTGCTTTGAATAATTAAAAGTAACCCCTTTGCCACCTTTGATTAAGAGAAGCCAGGTTTCTCTCCACTCTTCCTATGTTCTTTCTGAAAGAGTCTCAACTCTTCTCAAATACCCATCTATCCTCAATAGTGCCAATGACTTCAGTTGTTGCTTTCCTCCCTTTATAGCAATGACAGCATTCCCAAATCTATCCTCTTTATCCCAGCATTCTACCCACTATAGCAAATTTAAATATTTTTGACTTAATATTATTTCTGGAAATTTTTGTCATGTTCGTATTTTTTTTTATGAGTTTCATTCCTCATTCGGAGGGTGTCTTTAGGTTGAAAAGAAATTTCTTGCAAAAATGTCTTTTTGACCATTGGATCATTGCATGTGCTGGACTGACTTTGGAACCAGCTAATGGTATTATGCTGGCTAAGCAAGGTTGACTCTACAATGGCAGAACTTCCCTTGGTGTATTTTACTTTTTGCACTATGCTAAATGAATCTCTGACCAAAAATGGGTTTTGTGAGTTTCAAGTCTTTCATAAGAACAAAGGCAGTCGATAGGGTAGGAAATGACCTTGCCAATAAACTCTTCCAAAAAATTGTGAACTTCATCTTTTTGAAGGACTTGTTATTTACACAAAGGTTACCTCAGAGATGGTCTTATTCAGTTTGTTTTCTTTTAAGATTCATTCCACTGTTATATGCTTTTTTTGACTATTTTGTCAGATATTTACGAAGGAAGCTACAGAAATAGCAAAATTACCTCTAAACATTAACCAAGAAAACTGTTATTAATTGAAAAATAATATTACTGTATTTACTCGTGTAAGCCACGCCCTCGTGTATCCCGCGCACCCTAATTTTTGGGCTAGGCTCGTGAGGAAAAAAATTATTTCTATCAAAAAAATTTTTTTTTGCCCCGAGTCTGCATCATTTTGTCATAACATGAATGCACGTTCTTTAATAGAAATGTTGTGCCTAAATTATGTGTACGTCTTTATCATTAATTGATTGAATTACGTGTTAAAATCGTCACAGTCGTCATCGTGTTGTGCATCGATGCACGGCCTCTTTTGCTGTGCATCTGTTTCTCGTAGCATATCACAGTTACATACGATCACATTATCCAGCTATGAAAATGGCATCTGTTATAATTAAATCCAACTGAAATAATTGTAGAAGTATGTATAATTTCTACCCGCGATTACTCTTATTATTACGGAAATCTGTTGGCGTGTCAACAAATAAAAGCATAATGCCATCCGTACCTGATAGCGGTGGTCTCGTTTGCTCTCTGTGTAGTAGCAGTGGATTGGGATCAACTGGGACGATTTAAAAACATCGGAAAGTCTTGGGAACACACGGAAAAACTAAGCTCAATGTAATAACAATTATAATTCTTATAAAACTAAACAAAAACACATTCCCGGAAATAGAATCATACTAATGAATATTCATATCATAACAGTTTTCATTTTTAGTTTTTGTCACTGCTAGATTCAGATACACCATATTTCCTTCCTGCTGATTGATTTCCTATTTTTTTGGCATCGCTTATAATATGTAGTTTTGTACTCACAGGAAACGATCACAATTTCACATCAGAATTCATTTTAGGGTAATAATAGCAAATTATTTTCAAATGCTAAATGATCGATTCGAACTTGTTTACTACTCTCACCATGAACTCTCATGCTCGGAGCGGATGGCACGGATAGTAAGAACACGGTACTAATACATGTATTAGTACCATGAGTAAGAAGGTATAATCTGTGAGCATACGACTATTGCAACTATGTAACAAATTCTTTGTCGTGTATTTGCAATGTAGCTTTAATGTGTTCGCAATAGGAGCTATCTATTACGTAAAAATGTTGTTACAGATACGTGATACCGAAACAAACTACGATTTTGAAAAGACGTTAAGACGCCGCCCCCCCTTGCAGCAGCTTACAGGATACAGTAGATTTAAATACATATCAGTGCTACAATCTGTTGTCTTATATATGATCTATACACGATAAATCTATTGCTTTGTCAAGTACTGTTTCTGATCTAGCGTTTCTTCAAGTACCGTTGTAAGATCAGACTTTGTGAAACATGGTTTTTTATTGCTAATTACTTCGAAATTTCAGTATACTTTACAAAGAACAATTTACTACTAGACCATACTTACCAATTACGTCGATATGTTCTCAGAATACGAAACTTAGGAGAAAAAACAGCAGGAATTTGAAGAAAAATGGTGCGCAGCTTACATGAAAATCTGAAGGATTCGTGTAAACCGCTCACCCCCATTTTTTCACCTGTGTTTCGGGTAAAAAGGTGCGTGGCTTACATGAGTAAATATGGTAATTTGATTTTTCAAGCTTCTTAAAATTCCGACGAGTATGCAGACATCTTTATTCCTCTGTATAACATGAGACCATCTTGATTTTGACACTTGAGCACACCTGAGGAGGCAACCGAGAGGGCAGGCAATATGTAGTAAAAAAAAATATAGAATCAATCCTGAAAGAATACAAATTGGAAAAGAATTTGTTAATTCAAATCAAAGGTGGCCATAAAAGCAATGGAAACATTTCATTTCAAAGAATAAAAACCATTAATCAGCCCCGAGTTTGAAGTTCTCTTAAGGTAGTTTCCCTGACTTGTATCACACAACATATATGTGCTCATTTAATCTTTCTATTCCAAAGGCAATGGAAGCTGTGAGTGAGGAGGAATATTTACTGCCAATTTTAACCAGTTATGTTATGACGAAAACAAAGGAGGGACTAGTCGCAGCCCTGAAGAAGGTCCAGTCAATTGAAGGTGACTATCCTCTTAAAATTCTTTGCTTCCAACCATTCTTATTTCTTTGTTTGTTGGGAAGGAGTCATTTACAAATTTTATTACAAAGCAGAAAAGGGAAACTATCTAAACTCATCCTAAGTGGTTGGAAACTGTAGAGAAATCATTTTGTCAAAATGTAATTTGTGACCTAAATTAGAATGGTTTAATTTTGAATTAAATTGCAATAGGTTTTCATCATTTATACATAATGCATTTATATTATTCCATTCATCTATTTTCTTCTCAATAGTTCCAGCTAATGGAAAGAAAGTTGATGTGACCCGGGATGAAGCTTTGAAGTACCTCATCTATTTGGTTGATGTGGATGCATTATATGATGCTGCCCTTGGTATCTATGACTTTGATTTGGTGTTGATGATTGCGGCCAAATCATCTAAGGTAAATGCATCTGACTTACACCAAAGTTCCCTTGCGCTGAAAGAAGATGCTGTGGATACTCAGGTTCATCCATAGTTTGCTTTTCTAAGAAGTTTTTGTTCTTGGTTTTAGGATCCCAAGGAATACATTCCTTTCATTAATGGGTTGAGGAAACTTGAAATCAACTACCAGCACTATAAGATTGACATTCATCTGAAATTATATTCATCTGCTTTGAAGAATATTGCCAAATGTGGTGAAGAACATAGTGATGAGCTCATGAATTTAATAGGCTCCCATAATTTGTATTCAGAAGCATTAAAGCTTTTTCCAAAGGGTGGAAAAATTCATCAGGTGAGTGATGCTGAGAACTGACGAAAAGTTCCTGACTGCTAATATGTTGAACTTATAGCAATTGTTCTTTGTGTATTGCTTTATTCTTATGAAATTGCATATTATACTTCAGAAAATTTGTGATGCCTATGCTGATCATTTACTGAAGAAGAAACTGTATGAGGAAGCTGGGATGATGCAAAAACTAAGCAGCAATTTTGAAAAAGCAATTGTATCTTTCAGAAGTGCTGGAAATTGGCGGCAAACACTAATGCTTGCCCAAGAATTAAAGTACAGGTAATGCATATAATGCTTTTTCTGATGCAAATAAAATTTTCATGTTTTGACTTTCTCCTAGCTAGTGTATATAAGGATATGCATTGTTATAAGTGTCTCAATTAAGTTATACTACGTATAAGAATATGGAAATGTAAATTATTGAGTTTTGATAACTGTTGGCAAGATATTCCACAGAGAAAAAATCATTCGCCTTGACCGGGACCCCCTGATTTCCGGCCAGGTGCTCTACCAGTTGCGCTACCAAGGCGTCCTCTTTCTCTGTCCCGGTCAAGGCGAATGATGATGATTTTTTCTCTGTGGAATATCTTGCCATCGTGCAACTCAGCGGGTAACTCCGTTAAAGTTTTCGCGGCTAGCTCGCGAGCTTTGAATTTGATAACTGTTGTTTAATCACCGACTTCTTTTACTGTAGTGTTCTGATTTTTCAAATGTTAGTATCTGAGCTTATGTTGGCATTTCTGAGCATTTTCTTTTTTGAAACTCATGCGCCCCGCGAATGGAACGCACGTATGGTAGATAACAACAAGGAGAGTTAAGTAACTCGGGTCACGAAATGAGAAGAAGATTTTTTCCGTGCCACAAACGAGGAAAACAAAATAAAAAATACTCGTATTGACCTTTTTCTCCATAGGCTCGGATGTGCGAGAATAAAATTAAGCTGAATGTCATGCGGGTCGCCTACATTTGCCAGATTCCCGTGAACCTATGAGAGCGTAGTTGTTAAAAATGAGGGCTAGTGTACTGCCAGTCGCGAGTTCGATCCTTAACACTACCTAAGAATACAGCCGTGCTGTATTCCTAGGGTAATGCTAGTGGGCTGTTAAAAAGAGTATGTTATCAGAAATTTCATGCCAAATTATAAGTAAAAAAAATAATTAAATTAGGCGAAAGGAAATGATTGGAAAAAATTTATATTACAGAATTAAATCGTGGAATCATTACGTTAACTTTACAGTGTATTTTTGAGTGACGCATTTGTAAATCTAGTTGAAGCGATAGAAGTACAAAAAAGTCAGTATCCACACACAAAGGTTGGAAATGAAGGATAATAAAGTTTTTTATTCAATGGTTGAAAGAAAAATTTTAAACAGCGTAAGAATCGAACTTCATTAGCTGCAGTCCACTACTCCACTCTGCTATTGTTATTACCATTATCTCATAAATTTTCCTTTAACTTAATTTTACCTACTGTGTTTTTTATGTTGCGTAGGGTAGCCATAACTTCTGTATTGGATCTCAAATGTATGTAATTAACTGTTTGTTCACATTAGTATGAAGTATTTATTAATAATATTTAAAAAAACCCTTCCTTTAAGTCTCCTTTTTCCCAACATTAAACACAGCTTTCACCTTTTTAAAATGATTTTATTTACCGCATTTGTCATTTTAAACACCGCTTTTGATGACTTTTATTCACCATTTTTCGGTGTCCCTAGCTATATGACATTGAGATAGGAACCTCGTCAGCATCTTCTGAGTGATGAGATAAAGCTTGCTTTGGGGTTGCCTGCAAGCATGCGTGTCGTGACACCGGTGTCACTGGCACGTGTTGTTGAGTGGAATAAAGTACGCAGAACATTTGTCCTTGACCAATGACAACAGCCGAGGTAATAGGGTAGTTTCCTATTATTTTTTTATTGTCTTGATCGAAAGTTTATAACCTCTGGAGTACGTGTTTTAAGCCGTTCGATTTTTAAATGACGTTAAGTATTTTTCCTCATTAATTAAAAAGTGAAAAAAATCAATGGCGCGAAAACGCGACGGCAAACTATTGTATGCCGGTTAATCCTACGCGTGACGTCAAACTATTTCCTCTACCTGCCACCAGGTGGTGCTGCGGGCGCTTCCAAATAGACGCCGCACTCCGTTAAAGCTTAAGAACAAGTATTGGAGGCATATTTATTCCGTTAATTAATTATAATTAACTTTTATTTATTTATTTAACATTACTTATGCAGTTGATTCATTTAAAATCAGTTAGTATTCCTTTTACAAGCATATCATGTAGTTCGCCTATCGCCGCACGACCTTCACGCCATGCTTCGTCGTAGCAGAAGACACAGCGAGCAGGACGTCCTTGAGCCTATAAAATGACTAATAATACCATGTTTAACTGAGAATTCTTTTCCAACATTGATAGTTTTTACAGGTTAATACTAATAAATATTCACTAGAGCTAAGGGGCCCTGAAATACAACGGTAAGTTCAGGAGACGAATTTTCCTATGCTTCGCAACGTAAACTACATACCTGTTACATCAGCATGAAGGCAGCGCACCCCGCCATTTCAGAGCCTTTTCAAATGGCCTTAAAATTAACATTTAATTCTCTAGTAAACTGGGATTTCTCAATACAAACTTTTTGCGTAAATTAAATACATTTATGGCAGGGCACAAATCGCAATCAATGAAGTCTGTTTTCTTTGATGAAGGAAACTACCCTATTGGGATGATACTTGACATTGTAGTATTATCTAAAACATCACACCTGATGGCACCACATGGCTAACAATTGCCTAAATTCTTGGCAATAATTTTTTCCTGTAGAAACATGTTCACTCACCATCTTTCCCATGTACTGGATAGGTCTGTTTTGCTTGTGTTGTCTGTACTTTCCCAATCCGGAGCTTTAAGCTGAATTAGATATTGGGTTTTCGGTTTCCCAAAAATTAAATAAATTGAATTGAAAACCAACCAATATGAAAATGGTAGCCAACACAGTGTTATTTAAGACAAAGAATTCACCATTTTCAATAAATGATAATCACGAGTGATGTTATCGTATATGCTACAAGTGCTGTTTTTACCCTTTTGAGCTGGAGCCTTGCAATGAAAAATGTGACAGTAAAAATATGCATAAATAGTGTGTATAATTTGGATGAGTTTAATTTATTATGGTTTAATATATTTTTTCAATAGGGCGTACTTGTAGTTTTTAATGTATTGATTTTAGTTTTTAACATTTTCTTGTGTTTTGACAAAAATTAATTCAGTAGAAATAAAATATTCCGATAATAGGAGACCTTTAAGCAATCGGTCAGGGAAATTGTTGAGTCCATCAGGGAAAAGTTTGGGAATTTAAAAGTTGGATATCAGTAGCCACCCTGTGTTACCTGTGAAGCCGAGTTACCACAGATTGACTAAGCAAGAAAGGAATTGTTAAGCAAAGAGGGAATACTATCAAAAGAAGAATCTACTTACAGCTGGAAACAAGCATGGAAGTAAGGAAACAATTCATCAGAATGTACATCTGGAGCATATTTATTTATGGCAGTGAGGCATGGATGATGACAGCAGCGTAGAAGAAAAAGGTGAAAGCATTCGAAATGTGGTGCTAAGGAAGAATGATGAAGATAAAATGGATTGACAGAGTGACACATGAAGAAGTCTTAGGAAGAGGGAGAGAATAAAGAAGTCTGCTGTAACCTCTAAAGAGAAGGCGGGACAACTGAATCGGCCATGTCTTAAGACATGATGTCCTGATGATGACAATTGTAGAGGGAAAAGTGAATGGTAAGAATTGCTAAGGAAGGCCTCATTTGAGATATATGGAACAGGTCATGAAGGATGTGAAAGAGAGGAATTACGTTTATATGAAGAGGTTGGCTGATGGAATAGTCGAGTGGAGGGCTGTGTCAAACCAATCCTAGGATTGTTTACCGATAATGATGAATATGTAGCTATATTCTCTGCTCATAAGTCAAATGTCAATTTTACAGCACATTTTAAATTAAAAATGTGCATCTTTCATAGCTGGGAAAAGTGATGTTTTTTGTTGTTATTGCTAGAACTTATTTTTAAATATTATGAACATTTATTAAATTTTCCATGTATAACTTCAGTGCATCTATTGCTTGTGGTTTTCTTTCAGTCGATCAGAGATGGCCCAACTCTGTCGAGAGATGGCTGCTGAGATGAAGGAGAGAAGAAAATATTCAGATGCAGCATTTATTCTTAGTGAATACCTTAAGGACTATGAGGAATGCATAGAGGCTCTGACATGTGGTTGCCTATGGGAGGAAGCTATTCGAGTTGCTCATCATTGCAGCCGTTTGGATTTGATTGGTAATGTTTAAAAATTGTAAAATTTTGTATTTGGAGAATTATGGAAAGGGGTATTAAGTTTATTTTGTACACGCTACCCATGCTTCATGATATTCTATTGAGTATCCAAAGTATTCTTGATTGAACATAGAATTAATTTCCTTGAGTCTGTAATGTTCTGTAATGCCTTTGTTTCTGTTTATGTATGCTGCATGCTTTTATGAATGCATTTATAGTACTTGTTATATTAGTATTTATGGTTAGATGCCAAAGAACTTGAAAATTTTTTAAAGGCAATAGGCAGTGCACTTGCACAACAGGAATTGATAAATCATTGGAACATATCACTCCTCAGGTGTAATGTGAATAAACTATGGAAATGTTTTTCAATTCTTTAAAAATTAAAGCATTCTAAAAATTTCCTTATTACCTAATTATCAGAACCTCCCAAAAAAATTATTCAGAACCAAAACAAAAATTAAAACTGAGACCAATGTACAACTAACTATACCTAATGTTTGTTCTTTCACAGAAACCCATGTTATACCTGGAATTAAAGAACATAGTGAGACATTAACTTCTCGACTTAGTGCAAATAATGAGCTGTTTGTGAATTATAAAAATCGACTTGCTGTTGTCCGTGAAGAAAAATTGAAGAAGCAGCTGGAAATTGAGCGTAAGATTATCATTATTGTTATTTCATTTTTAGCATTACTCATCAGTTCCTTTCCTGTGGTAAAAAATCATTAGTTTTTCTCCACTTAAGTGGTTTTGTTGTGAGTAACTCAGCCATGGTTTTGAAGTACAGTTGAGAACCCTTAATCCGGGAACCCCTTATCCGGGAGCACCCATAATCCGGCAATTTTGCCATGACCAACTACCTGATACTTAGTGGAAAATGCCGAAACATTTTTAACCGGAACATTGCTTCATAACCAGCCTCGATATTATTCTTATATTAATACCGAGATACCATTCTTAACGTTAATTTTCCCATTTCGAGAATCAGAATAATTTAAACATATTAATTTCTGGTACTTCGTGTGCACTGGAATTATTCTGGAACTTGAAGTAAACATATAAATTTGAAGACATCGCCGAGACAGACTACGATTAACTACGACTAATTTACAGATCGGCCACTTTCAATGGCGCACGAATTTTTGATTGACCACTAGACATAATTTGATAAAATTATTGGTTATGTTCTTATGTTTCACCCAAAACATGTCTCATCCATACAGTTGTGGCAACAGCACGAAACATTAACCATCGCAGAAAAAGTGCATGTTGTGAAAAAGCTTGACACCGTTGCATCAGTAAAGCATTTGACTGAAACATACTACGTGGGATCTTAAAAAATATAGCACATTAAGAAGCTGAAAGAGAAAAAACATCAAAGTTTTACTGTTAAAGTGACACGAAGAAGTAGATAACAAAGAGAAAAACTATGAAAGAAGATTTAAGTGCTAATTTAGATAGCCTGATTTCGATTGTGTTGAAGTGAAGGGCTTAGTTAGTATTTCTGGCCAAATGCTAATGGAGCAGGATAAACTATTTCATAAATAGATGTGTTATGCCAAATAGACAAATAAATATGACAAATCCAAAAGATGTGGTTCGGGAAATTTCACGTGCAGGCAATAGCATTTCACCGTCTGTTCTAAAACACGTGTGGTTTAAAAGTGTGGCCTGCTTTACGGTTTGATATAGACGAAATAAGTGAGGATTTAAAAAATTTCATGTTTCGGATGATAAAAATATGATGATGGAGTTTGCAAACATCATCCATAACCCTGAATTAAAGGAAACGGAATTGGTAAATTTAGACGAAAGGATAGTTAGTGGCCACGATATTCTCAGCACACAACATATCATAGATTTTGAAATAAATGAAATGGTAATTAATAACAATAAATCCGAGTGGGGGTGAAGATGATCAGCCTGAAATTGTTGAAGGAAGACTACTATTGATGATGGTCTTTAAAGAATAATCCAGTCCGGTCGTCCACGGCGATGTAGTGATGGGCGGCCGTACACACAACACCCACGCGTTGACATCGTGCTGAATCAGCTGATGAAAAATCGAGCGTGGTAGGAAATTATGTTATGCAAAGCACAGCATAAGAAATATCAAATTTTTTACCCTTCTCCAATAACAATATGAAACTTCACATGTGCAGCAATATGCACAATGCTTAGATTCCGTTATTTTCACTCACTGCGCAACTTCGATAATTTTAAATAATAACTTCGTGTATTAAGAAACCATTTCTTTCTGATTATTCTCAGTAACTATTTTAAAAATAATGTTCAGTAATTGGCAAGCATATTTTGTTATAAATAATTGACTCCTTTCAATGAAAACATCCTGGGCGTCAGAAATAGACCAGTTGCCATGCAAGACCCATAGTCCGGCAAAATCCCTAATCCGCCATCATTTTGGTCCCGACTGTGCCGGATTAAAGATGCTCAACTGTATTAGAATTGTTACCCTCAAGCTCAAGGCTTCTCTACATTGGTCATTTCCGTACCTGGGGGAATTTTAGGCTTTCATTGGGGCCTATGGACTGCTGTATGGTGAATTGAAATGCATTTCTTAAGTTGGACTATTGAAAGGAGGCGATGACGCTGTGGACTCTTTATCTGTTCCTTGATAGTACTTTTTCCTTATTAGCATATTCATTTCCTCAGGGCCGAGTTAGTGCATGTAAATAATTATGGTTAGCTTGTTTTGGTTGTCTATTAAGATAGTTTGAGCGAGATATTTCCCTAGTCATAGTAATGACCACAGTGTTTTCCATAATCTGGTTTTGTGCAGTTTTAAGCAGTAGAAATACAAATTTGATGAAGTTAGTGAATTTTAAACCTAATATTTTTTGTCATACTTGACAGTTATCAACAATGAAAGTGATTAAATTAGTAAATCGATTTGTTTCCTTTGTAACCAACTGAACAAATTACTGAACTTTGTAACCAACTACAAATTTGATGAAGTTAGTGAATTTTAAACCTAATATTTTTTGTCATACTTGACAGTTATCAACAATGAAAGTGATTAAATTAGTAAATCGATTTGTTTCCTTTGTAACCAACTGAACAAATTACTGGACAATTGATATCTTGTTTTTAAACATAGCATACTGTTGGACCTCAATCCTAAATTATAAATGGTTAGGGACAATGTAACAATAAATTTTGAAATGTTAAGCAATGTTAGATCTAGCAGAAATTCCACAGAGATTTTCAGCGGGTAACGCCGTTAAGGTCCTCGCGGCTAGTTCGCGATCCTTCAATTTGTCAAATGTTAGATCTAACTTCGTTAAAATTTGCAACAGGTCAAATCATAAAGGTAGTTATAGCTAGAGCCACGAATTTTTCGCAAAACGATTTTTTCGCGAAATTACGCGAAATATCAAGATTATTTGGGATAACGCGAAATATATTCTCCTGAGCGAAAATAATGCGATTTTTTAGAATTTTTACGGGTTATTTTGCGAAAATGTTTAATATATAGTAAAACCTCTCTCTACCTATGGAACATCTTTTCATCATAATATCCTCATCGCCGGCCAAAATTCAAGCATGTAACAGAGGGAAACTTCAGAGGGAGATCTTTGTATCGAACCACATTATTTTCGACAAACCTCCGCACTTTGTACTTTAGAGTGAACCCCCCGAGACCGCGAAACTACCTCCACCGAATGGAATATTCGGTGATAATATTTGTTCTTGCTCCCACACTGGTTTTCTCATTTCTCCACGAAATATTACTGCTTCCGACTATTAAAATCGATCATTTTAACCGGTGATGGAAACCTTTCATTTGAATTCGTTCAAATGCCCGTACAATATTAATCATCAGACGCGTTTTACATGCACGCATCCAATGATTTTATATATCTTAGGGTTCCTTGAACTTTAATTGTGAATCAAACCATCAAAGGAATTATTTTTATCATAATCCATCTTGTAATCTTATCTTTATTCGTCCGAGCACATAAATTTCATATAGTCGCCAAGCGATATTCGTTTGTTTTGTTTTTCTCGTTTTCGCAGCGCGATTTTGAACATTATCCGTGAAGCCGGCACGAATGATACATTAATGATTAAATTGTAGTCAGTACATTACATTGTAGTCCCCGTGGAAGCCGGGTTCACATGGGAGTGGAATCATAGAGCTTAGCTCTATGAGTGGAATAGACGGAACGGATTGTGATTGGCTAGGCTAGATGCTTTTCTGCTTTCTGCCTGTTCCGTCTATTCCGCTTCCATGTGAACTCGGCTTGAGAATTTTGCTTTCTAGAGATTATTGCAGTTTGTCCACATGCAATATTTTTTGTTATTTACGTGAGACTTAATTTAATAGCTATTCAGAGATCGATAGCAGAAGTATTCCTATGATGCGTAAATTGCCCTAAGGAAAATGCCGAAAGCAGTAACTGTGTTTGACCGCGAAAATCAGTTTCGTAGTGAAGGTTTCTATGTTTTTGATAAACAGAAGAAAATATTAATGTGCAAATACTGCAACTGCCGAATTGAATGGACACGTAAAGATACTTGCACTGAACACTGTGAGGGTGCAGGACATAAGAAATTCAAAGGAGAAGGGTCAATCAGTGAAACGGCAAGCTTCACTCCAAGAAACCTACCAAGCTAAGCTTTTTCCATCTCCTGTACCTACTCGCTAGAATTCTTGGCACAAGGCTGCCATTTATGTTAATGAGTATCTCTCTGATATCCGAGAATTTTTCTCATTGATGGGGGAGGGAGGAAGTGCTGTGCATAGGTTAAGTAGCCTGACCGAAGAAGAGATTGCTATTATACATAGCCAAGCACCATTTGCTGCTGAACATTGTAAACCAATTGTGAAGTGGCTAGAATGCCTTGGGGGTGCATATCCTTATTCATACAAACTACAAAGCAAATTAATAGATATAGGAAATAACCTAAAAATTGTAAGTGATGGTAGTTTTGGGAATGACACATCTGCTCTCATAAAAAATCTTCCAAAAAACTTGCACCTGTATTGACGGCAACATTAACTAATGCAGCTACGAAGGCAAAAATCAAGCTTTCACAGTTAGAGCATGGAGATACTGCCAAGGAATTCCTGCATTCTATTGGCCAACCTTTTGATGAAAGGTTCATGAGATCCACTATGAATAATGATATTATCAGGGCCTCAAAGCATTACCACTAATGGCAGCTCTATCTTCACAAGTGGTTCTTGAGGGTCATGCTGCTGTTAAAAGTGCGTACACAAAGGCACTCTCTAATGGATCTGAATTTGACCTCATGGCAGGATTACTTAACTTAAAACAAGACCATGCTTAGTTTGTTGATGCGAGTGTTAAATCACTGTCGGTACCAGTGTCTAATGTGGACAGTGAACGTGGATTTTCAGCTTATACAAATATACTAAGTGATCGTAGAACAACTTCGACACCAGAAAATGTTGAACTGATGCTCTCTTTGACATTTGGAGACTAACTGTTGTCGCTGTACATGCATAAGAATCTAACTGATAAGAAGTTTTCTTGTTTGAGAAGTTTTTCTTTGGTGAAAGTTATTAATTTTTTTCATGCCCCGAGAAGGATAACTTCTCGAAATAAATAATTGTTTGTACTGATATTTTGTTTCTTTTTGTTTTTTACAAAATGTGAAATCCTACTTTAATGTATTCTTATAGCAGACAAGCGGTCTAACCATTTATTTATCTCATTATCGTAACTGACCCCATGGTTACATATGATTATGTGCAATTCTGTGTTGAAATTGTATTCCAACACATGCATCTATTTTAACAAGATTATTAACTAAACTTGATTAAACTCACCCAAATACATTAAAATGAAAATAACTTTTCTCCAGAACAGTCATCAATATAGTAATGCAAGGTATCACCAAATGGCGTTTGAGAAATCTCGGATGAATCAATATTTTTTATACACCGAAATTTAGGGCCATTTCCCATTTTTTATCCCGAAATGGGTCATTTTTAATGACGAAATTTGAGAGTTTTATTTACCACAAATTCTTGCCTCTAGTTATAGCAATGCCATCCTACTTTTTGAGTTGGTCACACTCCACACGTGTTAGTCGTTTATCAAATGATGCATTCTGTGGAAGCCCTTGGTAGAAACTTAAGTGAACTTTGGTGTTGTCATGCGTGGATTCATATTTTTTTGATATCTATATAAAATGGGGCTGACACAGCTGTACAGCCGATAGCAAAGAACACAGATTTTGAGGAATCGGATGTTCAGGTGGGGATGGAGACTCATCAACGCTAGCAGCAGTCCAGAGAGAGAGAGAGCATTTTCTCCAGAAATGGGATGGCACCAATCATATGAAGAAGAGATTTACCGGTTGGCTTTTTAACACGTTCACTGCAGGGCTGATTGAAGCCCTACCCCTCACAGTGCGGCGTGACCCACCGGTGGGTCACACTCAGCCTTTTGCAAGGGCGGTGTGACCCACTGGTGGGTCACAGTCCTTCCGAGCTTCTGGCCAATGCCGAGGGATGGTGGTTCAAGTGGCAACACTCAGCTGTTTCCTGAGATTAGAGGAAGGCTGGGGGAGGCGACTCCCAGCCTCGCCCCCAGCCCACCCCTCCACCAGCCACGTGGGGCACGCTATCGGCTAGACCCTGGCGTGGGATGGGGGAAGAGAGGGGCAACAATACAATGCATGTGGTAAAGATTTGCTGACGTTCGGAAAACCCAGGAGACTCACACCCGTCTCTGTTTATTGCCCCTGCCCTTGTTCACGCCCGTCTATGAGACGTAGATGCCCATCCGTGCGTACCGACTCCCCAGCCCTGCTCACACTATGAGAAAAGGGAAGGAGGATCCTTTGGAAAGAGTACATAGTGGTTTGTCTCACACAGAAAAAAGTAGTGTCTGCATTTCGGAAGATGTTCACCTGGCAAGGGCACGGTCACTCATCCACCACTGAGGAATTGGCTCAAGAATGCTATGCGACCCTTTCCTAATTGCCCTTCCGTAGAGGGAGGGGGGAAAGGGAAGAGAGAGAGTCAATCTCTCACACAGCCGGGCGAGTGCAGTTCGGACTGTTTAGTTTACGAGCAACTGGCAGACAGCCAAGAGGTTGAGGAGAAAAAATTTTCCTAAACATTTTCATTATTTTTAATAAGTTGATATGTTTTACTATATTGAGTATTGTTCATCCTTATGTATAAAACTCGCATAAACTTGAAAAAAAAACAAAAAATAAACATTTTGGATATAATACACTAATATGTAAATTTGTTCGTGATCCACCGGTGGGCCACACCGCTCACACTGAAAAAAGTTTCAAGAGGGGTGGCGTGACCCACCGGTGGGTCACACTAAGTGTCACATAGTAGTCTATTATTTGAACTGTTACTAACCTCTGGGTGAAGTCACTTGAGAAGTTCTCGATTCCTCTTGTCACAATACTCCTCGCAAGTTACGACAATTCAAAGAATTTTATGGCCGCGGCGCTAGTCGCATCTGCGTGACCCACCAGTGGGTCACGCCGCAGTAAATGTGTTAAGGCATCTGCAAATCAGTAGAGCTCTTAGACAGGAATGTAATCCTATATGTAAAGAGCTGTTTCTCGAATGTCCTGGACAAAAATGGGGAAATATAGAAGAAACAAGCCAAGTCATAAAAAATATAGCTAATGATGCTTTTGGTGACCACTTTGCATGTGGAAAATGGTGTAATGGGGTGAATAACCCAAGCTATGCACGTATAAACTTGCCCAATGGCAAACCTCTTCAAGGAGATGCTCTCCGTATCATGCTTGAAAAGGTCATAGCATGCAGTGAAAAGGTCTTTTTCACTGCATGCTAACACAATTGCTCCTGTGGCCCGTCCCAAGCCAATGAGTCATTCGACCAAGTGGTGGCAACTAGGGCACCAAAGAACTGTTATTATGGCTCATCTGCAGCTTTAATTGTAAGGGTTGCAGCTCCTGCATGCCAGAAGAACTCGGGACCCAAGCATGTTATAGACATTAACCCATTTGCTTACAAAGACGGCGATTCGCTGTCCGCTCAAAATTGGCCCTCGCTTACAAAGACGGCGATTCGCCGGTCTCGTATATTATTTTTTTTCCAACCCTCTTTTGGAGCATAAATTTCAGATAAATTTATAATATATGTTCTTTATTGCTTTTATGTTCTCCTAATGCAAATTTCGACGCTGTTATTGCATTGCAGTTCATATTTTCTTCTTTTATATACTCGATGGTTTGAAATTATTTTCGCCGCGCCGTCATCATTTATCGTGAACCCAATGCACATTCAGCACCAGCTTACTTTGTCTCCTTTCTCTCCTATCCTCCTCCTATTTGATACAGTATTGCTGAGACACCAATTCATTGCCAACATGAGATAACGAAAGCAATATTACACTTTGTATATCTGATGAGTGACATCGCGTAAGCGAAAGATACCCATTATCTTCATCTTCGGTGAACTTGCTACTATGCAAAAGATAATACAATCTTTTCTGCTGCCTCACAAAAGTTGCCTTTCATCTTTTCCTATTTGCTGCTACATCAACAAAGAAGATAGAATTACTGAATGAAGACGTGACCTTCGGATAATACATATTAGTTAGCAGCCAGTATCCCTGCCGCTGCCACAGCCACGGACGCTCGCACTCGAGCACGCGTATACACGCGATGATGTAGAAAAGTTTATTTATGGTAGTGACATCAGTGCAAGTGATAACAGTGAAGATAGTGACACCAATGACTATGATTATTCAGAAACTGTGAGCAGTGAAGAAGACAGTGCAGAATTTTCCAGCGAAAATGAAGGCAGTATTTGTCCGGCGGATCCAAAATAGGCTAAGGGAGAAAACAATTGGCATTGGTGTAAAAGCAACCAGAGTGTGACAGAATTTAGATTCTCTGGTAAACCTGGCATAAATGAAAGAATTCGTGGGAAACAATCCTAGTGAGAGAGACATTTTCTTCCAGTTTCTTGAAGGTGATTTTTGGGAACTCATCGCAACTGAAACCAACAAGTATGCAGATGCCTTTTTGTACTCCGAAAAAAAATAGAAAAAGTGATCTTAGGAAAGGGTGGTTTGAAAAAACTAGAGATGAGATTCAGGCCTATTTCTCATTGTGTGTGCTGGCACAACTGAAAAAAAAAAAAAACTTCAAAGATACTGGAGTCCGCGCAACATGACAGAAACGCCTTTTTTTGGCTGAGTTATTTCATATAAACGTTTTCTTTGTGATCAAAATTCTTGCATTTTGTTGATAATTCAAAAGTGAATGAAAATGTTCGGCTGAAAAAGATATCTCCAGTGATCGACTACATAAATACAAAATTTAGAGCCATCTACACTCCGGAGAGAAATCTTGCCGTGGATGAAAGCTTTATGAAATTTCGTGGCAGACTGCTATGTCCAGTACAACCCAAGTAAACACGCTCGCTTTGGAATCAAGTACTACAAATTATGTGAAATCTCATCAGGGTACTGCCTACAATATTCAATTTACACTGGGAAAAAACCGCCCTGAGCAAAGGAAATTCCTTCGAGTGCAGCAATAGTACTAGAACTTTTGCGTCATTACAATTCGCAAGGGTTACACTGTGGCGTTAGATAACTGGTACACATAACCTGATCTATTTCTGAAGTTGATAGATGAGAAAACTAATGCCTTAGGCACAGTTAGAATAAACCGAGGGAGTATGCCGGCAGAACTCAAAAATATACAGTAGAAGGAAGGGGAGGCAAAGTAGTAAAGCTATGGAATCGCTGGTATGAAATGGAGAGATAAAAAAACGTGCATGCACTAACAACATACCACAAGACCTTGGAAATGGCTGACACTGGATAAAAATCAGTAAAAACTTAAGAATCAATCATAAAACCAAAATTTATTCCCGATTACAACGTACAAATGAATGCTGTTGACAGGCAGGATCAACGATTAGCATCTTTTCCAGTTATGCGTCGTTATACCAAAGGTTATAAAAAGATATTTTTTTATCTCATGGATATGGTTTTATTCAATACTTACGTATTATATACGAAAAAAGCAGGCAAGAAGATTCAATTTGATGACTTCAGAGAAAATTTAGCTGAGAAAATTCTAGAAAATGTGAATATGCCAGACTATAAAAGACGCGGGCGACCAGTATCAGGCACCCTCACCCATGAGATTCCAGGCGGCACATTGGGGACATTTTCCAATTCATATCCCGCCAAATCCAGAAAAATCCATCACGTAAATGTGTGGTGTGCAAAACAAAAGAAATGAAGAGCGAAATCAGGTGGGGGTGTGAAGAATGAGGTGTCGCCCTTCACCTACCAGATTGCTTCAAACTCCATCATACGAAATCAAGTATACTTACAATACGACTTACGATTTATTCACAAAGAATTTTCAATTACATCACATTGTCATATAGTTTCCAGTAATTAGAATTCAGGTCAAGGGAAGTTAAAGAAAAATAAAAAAATATCGAAAGAAGCTATTCAAGTTTGAGATAAAATGTCAATGACAGTAAAAAAAATTTTTCAGTATTCTGCCAGAATTATTATAATATATCTCCAGAACCCTTCGGTGCATTTCAATGCAACTTTCAAGAATGAAAGAAAATATAGTTTACAATAAGAACACAAAAAAAAGTTTAAAAATTTCAAAAAATTAAAAAAAATTGTTTATAATTTTGCTAACCTTGTATAATTGTTAATAATAATGTTCAATGAAAACATTTTTACGACTGCTAACAACAAATTATAATTGGCAAAATACTAACCTAGATAAATAAAAATTTTCAATAAAATATATAATAAACTATAATATTTATAGCATTTTTATCAGTAGAATATTTTCTCAAAATAAATGGTATTTCTGAGGGAGTAGCACATAAGAAAAATGCTAAGCCAATGGGTTAATGAAAAGGTTGGTCTCTCTCCTGGGGATACGACAATGAAACATGCTAAAAGAGGTAAGAAAAATAGAGCACTGAAAGCTAAGGTGCTGCAGAGTATTTCTTTTAACCCATTGGCTTAAAGAGACGGCGATTCGCCGGCTGGCCTGACTTGGTCGTAAATTAAAGAGCCGGCGATTCGCCGGTTCCTTACAGCGCTTTCTTTTTACTCGCATTATTATTTAAATGTTTATAAATTGTTGTTAAAATCTTTTTTATCCCTTTCTTATAGTTCTTCACGTAAATTGCATTTGAATCCCATTGTTTTTTCCTAATTATCACGTTATTATTTATCCGCCGCCACCTTCATAGTGACTTCTTTCCGTTACTTTTACTGTGGAGTTGTTTACTGCTTTCTTTTTATGCTCTCCTTAGCTCTAATACGTATCTTCTTCTTTGACTTGACTTCTTTGTGTTATCGTTGCTTACTCTAGGTTTTTTTTGCTACCACATTCATTTACTTTGTATGCATGAAAAGAAAATAAGAGACCAGATAGTTGTTTTTCGAGGTGTCAGATGTAACTCGCGATATGGAATATCTTGCTTTGAACAGCTGCGGTGTGGATGGCAACTGCTATATTGAAGCCATTGTTCTTTGTTAGTAGATTGAGAAGAAGAATTTGAGAAGATAGATAGATATGAGAAGAAAGTACTTCGTAATCATTTTTGTTTTCCATTGCTACTCATTTCACTCATTATCGCAATGTAAGTAAGCAGTTTCTTCTAGAATACCAAGCTTATAAGTCCTGTGTTTCGTATGGAGAGGGTTAGTTCAGTATCGTTCGCGATTATTTTGTGTGCCCGTGCTCTTGAAAATGGCTGGTAGAAAGGGAGAGAGCTACACGAATAATGATATTGAAAGTGCTCTTTTTGAGAGTGATAGCTTTAGCAGTAGTACAGATGAAGACTCTACCGATGAGATTGATGGCATGGACAATGTTCGAAGCGAAACGTCGTGCGAAGAAGGTGGTGAAGACGAAGTGGAACATCAACCGTTCCAGAAACGGAAAAAAGTGGACTGCTGGAAGTGGTGTAATAGTAATGCCAGTGTAAAAACGTTTGATTTTTGTGGTGTACCAGGCATAAATGCACGAGTGCTTCGAAATTTACCCAGTAATGCAAATGAACGTGATTTTTTTTATGCGTTTGTGAAACCTGATTTTTGGGAATCGATCTCAGAGGAGACTAACCGGTTTGCAGAATCATTTTTGAATGAAACCGGAAGCCGGAAAAGCAATCTGACTGACGAATGGTTCTCAACAACTGCTGAAGAGATTCAGGCCTATTTTGCAGTGTGTATTTTGATGGCCCAAGTAAAGAAAAATAAAATCATAAATACTGGAGTCCACGAGCAGTCACTGAAACTCCTTTCTTTGGTAAAGTAATGCCATACAGACGTTTTCTTTTGCTATCCAAGTTTTTGCATTTTACTGATATTGCAAATCTTGATGAAAGTGATAGACTAAGAAAAATTTCCCCTATCATTCGCTACGTGAATCAAAAATTTCAGTCCTTATATATTCCTACACGAAATCTTGCCGTAGATGAAAGTCTAATGAAGTTTCGTGGGAGACTATCTTTCAAACAATATAATCCTAGTAAGCGAGCACGATTTGGCATAAAATTTTATAAAATTTGTGAAAGTTCCTCGGGATACTGTATGCAGTTCAAAATTTACACCGGAAAAAGACCAGAAGTACCACTAGAAGTTCCTTCAAGTGAAGCAATAGTGTTACAGCTAATGAAGCCGTACTTCCGCTTAGGATACACATTAGCTGTGGATAACTGGTACACGTCACCCGCACTCTTCCAAAAACTGGTTGACGAAAAGACAAATGCAATAGGCACTGTACGCCAACATTGAAAGAATATGCCAAAGGATTTCCAGAAAATGGCTTTGAAGAAAGGTGAAACCAAGGTAATGTTCTGCCATGGGATAGCAGCTTTCAAATGGAGGGACAAAAAGGATGTTCATGTTCTCTCAACTTACCATAAGGAAGTTGAAATCACTGACACAGGCAAGATTTCTGCCAAAACACGGGAAACAGTTGTCAAGCCTGCAGTTATCATTGCTTATAACAGGCAAATGAATGCAGTGGATAGACAAGATCAGCAATTGGCTTCTTTTCCAATAATGCGCCGCTGTGCCAAAGGCTATCGGAAAATTTTTTTTTATATCATGGACATGGTGCTTTATAATGCATATGTGTTGTATAAAAAACACAATGGCAGAAGAGTACAATTCGATGACTTTAGAGAGAATATGGCGGAAAAAATTCTGGAGGAAATAACCCTACCGGAGTACAAGAGGAGAGGGCGTCCATCATCAGGCCCATCACCTACAAGATTTCAAGCTGCCAACTGGGCCCACTTCCCAAACCGTATACCAGCAAATCCTGTGAAAAAGAATCCGTCGCGTGCTTGTGAAGTATGTAAATCACGGGGAAAGAAGAGCGAAAGCCGGTGGGAGTGTGAGCAGTGTCATATCGCCCTTCATATACCTGAATGCTTCAAAGACTATCATACTAAAAAAATGTAAAGGTAGGAGAAACTCATTATAAACTAATATAAATAAATTATAAACTAAATATAAATAAGATCTTTTTATCATTACTAAAGGTTCTTACGCTTACCGGTAAATAATTCCATGCAACAAATGTGAAAAATAACAACAGGAAAGCGTCTCTTTCATAGAAGTACTAAAAAGAAAATTTTTCTTTACAGATTTTGGCACTTGAATTCAACAACAAATTTCTCCAAAACTACGTCATTGACCATACTAAAATTTATTGACAGTAATAAATGCCAAGTTATCTTTTATAATCATTTATAATATTATGTAAAATACAATTTTTTAATAATAATAAACCAATTGTTATAAAACTTGACATTTTTGCAATTGTTGCTCTAATATTTGAAAAAAATGTCAAATCAATAATAAAAAATTGAAATAAATACAAAAATATGTAATTAATACAATGTAAAAATTTCATATTGTTTAAAAAATTATATACGGAGATAAAAAAAAATTTTCATAAGGAAGATTTTGATAAAATAAATCGTTACCAGGGGCCAGGAGATCACTCAAAAAATACTAAGCCAATGGGTTAAGAGACGAATGCTTTTCCAGAAGACTCACCGAAGCCATTAGATGGCATCAAAGGAGAAAAAAGAAGGAATTTTATACCAGTTTTATGTGGAAATTGACTTAGGTTGAATGCCACTGAAAGAGTAGCTGGTAGAAATGCCACCCCAGTTGGGCAAGGTTGCTTTTGTAACTGTTGATATAGAAACAACAGGTTTATCCTCAGTAGCTGATATTGCACAGCTGGCAAGGCAATGTGAAGGCAAAGCTTTCAACAAGTATATGTTGCCTAGCAAGGCTTTCCATCCAGTAGTGGCAGAGAAGACTGTTTTAGCGGTGATGGATGGTAAGGTTTTATTGAATAATGTAATAGTTGAGACAACACCACCTGCTGTTGTAGGAATTTAGTTCCTTAGGTTCCTGGATAGCTTTGGGTAGGGTGATTGGTTGGGCACAATATAGTGCATTTTGATTTTCTTCGCATTTGTAGCTGGTTACATCAATTGAACCTGCATGCACAGTTCATGGAGGTGGTATTTGGAGTAACTGACAACCTTCGATTTATAAGCCAAGGGAAGAGCTGCTGCCCTCTCCTCCGGGTGCTAGGAAGCATAATTGTTGGCGGCCTCCCATCGCCAAGTCACAGCACCTTCATAGGTTTCTGTATCTTTTAAAGGCCTATCTTAACCAATGATAGATCAAAAACACCTCGGAGTGCCGCCGCTTTTTGTCCATGAATGCTTATTCGATGAGTAAACTCGCTTATCTCACAGCTAACCTCTATATCTAGAGGTCGATCCACCATCCGCAACCCGGTGAATGCACTCGGTGGCTTTAAGCTCAGCCCCTAGTAAAAGCTATTAAGTATCATAATTGAGTAAACACGAACGACTCTGATCACTGGTTGTGTGAGTTGTTACATAGATTTGTGTTGTGATTATAGGACTTCATAGGAGTTTCATAGAGTGAGTTTCAAATGTAATATTAATTTATATACCTATAATGAACATAGGTTATAAAAATTATAAGTGAATTGAAATGCTTGGTGTGTCTGTTAAAATCTTACAACTTACCACCATCACCCATTATGTTAACTGTCATCTGGTTTTTGTTAGTCGTGGCTGGTGTAATGTGAGGACTGCATTTGTTAATAGTTTCAAGGAATAGTTTTCCTTTAATTCAAATTTTGCTCAGTGACTTCCTTTGAGAATTAAAAGTGTTTTTTTTTAGGTAAAGGAGAGAATGAAGGTTTTGGTGAGGATGATTTGGTGTCGGAAGCAAGCAGCGTTATTGGCTCAGCAGTTGGTAGTAGTTTCCACAGTTCCTCCAAAGGTTCAAGGTGAGTGTGGTGAAAATTTGTTATTTTGCTTTAGTTGTATCAGCCTTTAACTTATCTTTTCACAAATTAAGTATTGACTACTTTGTTAAACATTTCATATAATTTAATATTTTTATCCACACTGTCGTTAATGTTTTATTTATGCCTTAAGCCCGAATCACATGATCATTTTTGGTGTCCCTTGTCAGGGATCATTTAAGCTATAGCTTTCAGGAACCGTGAAATTGATAGCTTGAGCTATCATTTTGCCACTCACATGGTCATTTTCACCATCCCTTCTCGTATCATTTCTGCTTATGAGATAATATCTTTTTAATATCGTAAATTACTTTGGACCAGTAAACTTTAGATTGTCATTGTATGCTTTAATTGTGACAAATAAAGAGACAAGACTTTTTTTAAATGGTTCGCGGTTCCCAAATGTTTGCAATGCTAGTTCGATTGAAAGCCACATGTGGCATAACTGTGCTCTTTCTGACTGTGCGCTCCTGAAAAGATAAATGACAGGAGCACCTAAGTCTTTAGGGATGGAAAAAAAGGACATGCTCAAATTATGAAAAAAGGGATAGCGATACCTATCCCCGAAATGATCAAGTCAGGCGATCATTTTTAAGCTATCACTTGAGCTATCTCGGAAAAAGGATGTAAAAAATGATTGTGTGATTTGGGCTTTAGTAATATATAGCCTTTGTATATATTCATGCTTGCTGGAAGTGTATGAGGAAAATGATATCGCATGGTACGAAAGGACACTACACACCATGGAAGGTTCCAGTGGACTGAACAATTTTGATTCGAAACTCCTTCGAGGGATGAGTAAAGTTTTTGAGGGGGCCCTGTTTATGCTGACTGTTTATAGAGACTTATCTTCAATGATTATGGACTGTGAATGAAGGAGCAAAGAAACGCAGAGCAAAGCACATGGCCCCTTCGCTTGGGACTGAAGAGATGAAGGAAACATTCATTGGGCTCGCGGTAATGATGCACAAGGGAAGAACACTCAAGAGAGGGCAGAGGACTCTTGGAGAAGATATCGTATCTCATGCACGAAAGCAGCTGACCCTACTTGACACTAGAATAGGCATATGATTTCAAGATAGTTCGGGTTTGGAAGGAAATTTAATTGCAAAATTAAAAAGCAATTAAAGGGCTAAAAGTGTTGTGTATTTTATTATGCGAAGAATAAACATATGTACACAATATACAGTAAAAAAATTGGACTAAATATGCAATTTCTGACCGAGAAAAATTATTATATTCAACAATTCAGGAAGCATACTGTGTATGCATGGTGGCGACAAATGGTAATTTAAACATGGATATTGGGTACGCAGGATGGCATTAAGGGATTAATTCATGTGTGGAACGAGGACATGAGCTTATTGTGCAGTATGAGCATTCATTTCAATTATGGCATTTAAGGAAAACAAGAGGAAATAAGTTCTTCGCAGTTACTGATGATCAATAATGAAATTATCTTTTCAGTTTTTAAAGGTATAAATCTTGCTTGGTTATTAGGTAATAAAAGATGATTTCAGAAGTCATTGGGTTATTGATGAATATCTTTATTGTTAAGATGAAATGTTATCACCTTGACCACTTATTGAATATTCTTTGACTCAGGAGATCTGGTTGACCAAGACTCCAGATTTGAAGGCCTTTACTTTTACTTATTTTATTGAGTTTTTTGAAGGGCTCATTAGATATGTTGTGTGTGCATTGATATCACCTGGACATTTTGACTTAATGGCATGCATATTTTGCCCAGGAATGGAATGCGTTCATACTTAACCAGCATTTTTCAAATTGCAGCCATAGTCGGAGCTCTGCCAAGAATCGCCGGAAGCACGAGAGGAAGCTGCTGAGTCTGAAAGAGGGCAACCCTAATGAAGAGGCAGCTTTGCTAAATGCCCTTAGCAACCTGTTTGTCACAACCTTCTCTCAAGAAACTAAAGGTAAGGTGGAAGAACTGCCCTGTAGCTTTTGCATGCAATGTATTTACTGCATGTGGATCATAAAATAACTTGTTAAGGCCATTCCCAAGTTTATTAAGGCGACTGGATACCATTCATATCTGGTATTTTAATGGACCCCAATGTTTAGTTCCAACTTCAACCACAGAAGCCAGATGTCCAGGGTCCCACCACTCTGGTGTGTGATGGTGTTAGTGAGAGAGATGGAAGTATGAGAGAGGGAGGAGGGTCTAGTAGATAAGCAGGGTGTCCGAAAACCTGGAAAACCGGGAAAACCTGGAATATTCAGGGAATTTTGGTCTTCTGGAAAACTCCGGGAATTTGGCGAGTGCTCTGGAACAATCTGTTTTTGTCGCAAATTTGGAGATAATGTTTCCTTCCCATTATTTAAAGCTGCGTAATGCGCAGAGTTAAGTAGTTGCAGTCCCTACAGTGATGGTGGCAGAAGACATGGCGTTCACTGAAGAAATGTGAAGGATTTTATGCCTGGTCAACAACGGATGTAAGATGTATACCGTAAGCCATAAGGGCTTTCTTAATGACAGCCTCTCTCCAATGGGAGACGTAAGCCATAAGACGAAATTCAAAACCAGAGAGCACACGGGAAACAGTTTGAGTTCCTATATCACGCCCCGTAATCGTGGCTTGTGCTTTCATAATGTTTTTTTCACTTCATGGATTATTTTCCGAAATTTCTTTTTTCTAAACTCTCAATGAAATTTTGTAATGCTCTCTAGGTCTGCACCATATTTTTCAGTTGTAAACTAGATTGAGCGACCTGAGACAAACATAAGGCCAGCAACTTGTTGGCCTTTACCTGATGTCTTTATCTGCTCCTTTCTTTTCTTGGCAACTTGTCAACTTGACAACTTTCAGCATGCATTCGAGACAGATGACTTGCATTTGCATTGTCGACGGAAATGTGCCAGATGAAAGCCTTATAGCAAGACTGCGATGACTGTAACAATAGCATTGTAGCATTGATGAAAATTCAAAGTTAGTATCAAATCTTTCTTATTTTCTCTATATTCTTTGCATTGATTTTAGTTTGGTAGGGAGTGCCCCTTCAGGGAGAGCTGAGCTAGGAGTGCTCGCCTTAAAGGACAAGGTAGGCGTCACAGAGAATTTGAACTGCCATAATTCCAGGTGCACGGTAGCGAGCATGGTATGTGCCGTCACACGTAAACTTTAATTAAAAGAGAACCGTGGACATTATGAAAATGCTGGGTACAGGTAAAACAAAAAATAGCCAGGATAATTAATGGAATTAACTATGATCTCCACATTACTAAAGTCTAGACTAGGTCTAGGTCTAAACGATATGAGGAGTTGCATGCGGAAAATGGTGGGGTGAGACCGGCATATGTGGAGGATGAATGCACTACTAATTCACGCATTTCTTTTTTGATGCACCATAAACGGCAACACTGATTTGTTAGGTGTCTATGCCGGCAAAAATAGTTTTTCTGAAGTGTTTTTTGCCAAGATTCGTAAAAATGAATTCCATTTCTACCTGGGGACCTGGGTAGTTCGTAATTTAGAAACATTCATATTTTTGAAACTTCGTATTTTCAAATATTGCCATGTATTTACCATAGGCTTTTCTTTGGGACCGGCTGTTTTGCTTTGTATAATTGAAATTTCGTATTATCGTGCTTCATATTGTCTTGATTTTACTGGAACAACTTTTATGCTCTTAAAAAAAATTGGGGAAAAAACCCATTCGTGAAATTTCAGGGTCCCTACTTATGGCAAATAGCAGTAACTCATGATGTTACATACAGCATCACAATGACTCAACCAACTATTCCTGATTCCTGGAGTTAATAATTACTGCTCCATGAGCAATATTTAGCCAAATGTTTAGGACTGGAGAGCACCCCGAAAAACGAAACAATTCCCCTGGAAACCTGGAAAACTGAGGGAATTTCTAAATGGCTTTACAGTGGACACCCTGATAAGGCAGAAAGACAATGTCTTTGGGTTGTCTCAAGCGGTCTCACGTTACATGGACAAGAATCTAGACAATTTCTTAATTATTCCATTGGATTGTTGTGCGTTTTACATTAATATGTCATAAGTAAAGACTTCTAGTAAATCACCTCTCTTGATTACTTATTTTTTAGTGGTTTTGATCAGAGTTCACTAAGGTTCGTGAGAACATAACATCATTAACAATTTTGAACCCACAATGTCACTGTGTTTAATGTGATTGGAAGATCTTTAGCATGAACTTTCTGAAGACTATCAACCCTGTACTCAAGCCAGCAATGGTAGTGATCCCCTACATATTTTTTCCTCAACTAGGAGGTGCTATTAAATGTACTTAGGAAAGCTCCTTTTTACTATCTTAGCTTCTCATTGCTGTACATTGTCCGATTCTGAGGTTAAACCTCTTTTCTCTTTCCTAACCAGTGGAAACCAACCGGTGGGCTTTTTTCTTCCTATGTATTTCCTGTTATGCATTTTTCTCATACACTGTACCTGTCTGCTAACTTCTTTTACCATCTCAGGCACCTCCCAGCTCGCATCCCCATTTCTCCCACTTTCACACACTGATTCTCACCTTGAGAGGCATCGAATATAATACCCTTATCCCAATAACTTTCACTTGCTTGAACAATAGTCCCTTGACCGTGTTGACCTTGAAAACCTTGAAAGCCCTTGAAAAAGTCTTTGTTTTATTCATTTGTATTTGTTAACTTTTTCCCACCAGTGCAGTCTGAGATTGTGTAAGAAATGTTGCTTGAAAGTACTTTCAGTGCATACAATCCATACAGGTTTTAGTGTTTAAATATTATAATATTTTATGAGAGTATTAATTTGAGTGGATTTATGGATGAGTTGATGCAATTACTTCATGGCACAGGTAACAATTTTGGTTCATTAAAATCGTTTTTGCCTATAACTAGTGTATCTCACAATGTTTTATTTTATAATGTTTGCCTGTCCTGTTGAAGTATGATTATGCCTTCTTATGTACTATGATTTTACTCTTCCACAAAGAGGTGGATGAAAAACTGAAAATGCTAACTAGGAATACCATATTCTAAATTCCCAGTAAATTTTGTCACTTCTAAGTTTAAATATTTGTTCAACCATGATTGAGTTGAAAATTTCCTTGAAATATCAATGAAAACATTCAGCTAATAATCAGTGTTGAAAAATATGCAGGCATTTATATCTTTGAGGCAGCTAATTAGTAATCATGTGGTAGGTGTACGTTCCCATTTTAGAGGATGATAGTCGAGCCTTCATTGCTCACACTGCATAACAAGCTCATGTCCTTCGCATTTCATTTTGTATTTTTTTTGTATCTCGTTAAATTAATTACAGATGAGGTTCGAGGACTATGCCTGGTGTTGCTGGAGTATGGTTCTGATGAGTCTGCTGGTCATCTCCAGAACTTGCTGTATGGCATGCAAAGTGATATGCTTAAAGCAAGGGGGGACATATGGCCGATTAAGCCCATGGAAGAGAATCTGGTGAGTTATTATTCCCTGCATTTCAAGAGAAATACACTGGAGGGGAGAGATGTATTGGCAATTGGCATTTGTATTGCAACTGGTAATTATGTATCTATTGAAATGTAAGAAAATTAAACTGGGTGTCAAAGTTAGATACAGTAAAACTTCGTTAATTCGAAATTAGAAATGTGTCGATACCAAAATTTATCGATTCTTGATACCGATACCGATTCCTGGAAAATCGATTCTCAATACCGATACCGTCAACCTATATGCATGTACACATTTTTTTACCTAGTTTTCTCATACTTATTATTAAATGTTCCATGAAAACTAAAAATACAATTTTACTCAGCAAAAATTTGAATATACTATTTACTTTGGGAAAAACTTCTGATATTCCACTATGAGGACATAATAAAAATAAAAACTGTTTGACAACACAAGAGTTCAATATTTTTACATGATTATGTTTAATAGCAAATGCCATGTTTAACAACAAAACATGTTGGTATCAGATAAAAAAGTCATAACAGATTCAAATTAATATGACTCTCAAGTCATAAGTTGAATTTTAATATCATTAATAATTGGTTATAAGAGTAATGAAAACTAACTTGAATTATAATTCAAACTTTGAACTTTATGAAATAAGAATAAAAGGTCATGATACAAACCCTTGAGCTTACTTTAGGTTTTTGTTCAAGAAATCAACATTTTTAGCCTCTCTTGATCAAGGTGATTTTGTTTCTGATCACAAATGTTTCCTGCTGTGCTAAATTGTTTCTCATTTTTGACGAGAAACTCATGTTTCGTATTCTTTTAGAATTTTTAATCTATACAGAAAAACAGCAACAATTGTATTTCCAAATAACAAGTAAATTTAGAGTAGAAAAAATCAACTTCCCATCATCTGTGTGGATAATATTTTCCTGGATTAAGATTAACGATGCAATAGCTATGTGTTATTACTTCTAATATAAAGTTCACTAGTGTTCACAAGTATAGAGCTGTCCTGAATTGTTTTGAAAACAAAATTTTAAATGCGGTCATGATATTCCAATTATGGAATATCTGGTGATTCCATTTTTAAGATGAAAAAATTATTATAGAATATTCCAACCTGCGAAACTAGTTCTTTTGCAATGTCTTATTAATGATAACCCTTAAAATAGAATTTGTGAGTTTAATAGTTGTAAGGAAAGGTTGTGTAACTTGGATCATGAAATGAGATGAGCCTTTTTTCATGCTACTAGAAGGAAAATAAAGAAATACGTGTCTTGGCTTTTTTCTCCTTTGGCCCGGGATCCCAAGAAAAAAAGTAGAATGACATGCAGGGGACCTGCATTCTCTGAACTGGGGTAATCCGACAATAGTACGTTTTTTGATTCAATTTCGTGAATTGTTTTCACCTTCTCTTCCAACTTTATTCCTTTTCTCTTTAACTGAGAGGGTTCTACATCCTTGACCGTGTTAATGCACTGAGCTCCTTGCGTCAACACCCCTGACCAAAGATTCCGGTCAATTCGTGTCCTGCTTCCGAACTGGTTGGGTACCAACTAACTCCCACCTCTGATGTCCTCCGGGATGTATCGTCCGATAGTGCAAGGGAGAGATGGAAGTGCCTCCGATTGGTCATCATCCTTTCTGCTCTGGGCGAAAGGAGAGAAATGTACTCTATTATACAAAATAAATATGTATGGGCATATGAACGTTTTTTTACCATTGATTATGCATGCGCACAGAACAAAACATCATATAGAATTAATGCAACAAACTTAGTAATCGTATGAACCAAACAAACTAGTATTTTCTCTGATTTTCTTGGCTGTTGGTGACAGAGGAAGGGAAGGGCAATGTTTAGTTATGAAGAAGTTATCCTTCCTCGAAGACTACATGGAAACCCTTAATGAGGATGGTCAATGAGACCTGATTCTTTCGATGATGACTCTTGTCAATGGAATGATGAGGCCATGGAGTAAGGTTGGGTAATCAGTCAGGGTGGCGATCGCCAGAAAAATCAGGAAAACCTGGAATTGTCAGGGAATTTTAGAAATATGGAAAAGTCAGGCAATAGTCAGTGAATTCTCGTAAGAGTCGGGGAGAATCTGGGATAGGAAGTTCTCGTTATTTTTCTACCAATACGTTTACCTGTCTTTCCCGCCCTTTATTTCACCAAAACATTTCACTAACTAAAACTAAATCCGTCGCCGAAGTGTGTAGAATTGATTGATTGAACATTCAGTTGTGAATGTTAGTTATTTAGTTGTGAATCAGTCATACAATGTATCCCTTTTGTATATCGTAACTTCATGATCACTGTGTATTCTGCTCATCACAAGGAATCCAAGGATATGTTTTTCCGAAGATTTTACCTCTCGTTTTTTTTTTAACTTCCGAGACTCAGGTTGAGAGGTATTTGTAGCACACTAGCTTGCAGTAAATACGTGCTTGCAGTTCTAAAAATACGAGACGATGATTATTAAAATGTTAATACAGTTACGGTCACATGTGTAAACAAAATCTTACGCGAGATCATCGTCGATTTCCATACCCCCCTTCGCGAGACCGTAAGAAGAGTCCTCTCCCCTCCCCACCTTTCACGTTCGAGGTAATTATTGAATGGCCCCCTTAGCTCCTTCTCGAAGCAATTTAGTCAGGTCACAAAACAACCTCAAATATGACATTCCTAAATATGATGCTGCCGTTGCTAATTGCCTCATGTTTTCCCTCGCAATGGCACGATTACGTTTTGTTTGTTTATACAAATATTTTTACATTTTTGGTTCCCTCTTACATTCAAGGGGTTGTGACCACGTTAATCCCATTGTTATTCGCTTCTAAAACTATAAATTTGCTTCTAAAAATTCGCTTCTCGTGCCATCCGATTTTGATCCAGTCCAAGAAATTGGCTTTGGTTTGTATTTTTCGTGTAGCTTAGTGATACCTGTGCCAGAGTTTGCCAGTAAATGGGGGCATTTGCTCGGAACCGAAATCGCAATTTTGTTCACGAAATTGTTAGATGGAAACAAAAAAAGACATTTAGTGAAAAAATTAATCTTCTAACAACAACCATTCACTCATAAATCAAAAATTAAAATAAGCAAAAGTTGACGCCCACCGAAAATGCTGCTGTGATAACATTGACGTCATTTTCCTCCCGTCCTTGGCTGCTTTCAGGGGAGGGGGAAGGGAGTGGAGGGGGGTTCTCGGAAGGTCTGCTCGCACAGATGCTGTCGAAATCGCTCTCATTGGCTGAGTCAGCTGTGTCCCCCCCTTTGCAATAAGGCGAAGTAGCTTCGCGGGCTCAGTTGTGATTGGACGAAGTAGATATAAATCAGAGGTTGCACCACACCCACTTTTCCGAAAGGGTTAAAAACATCAGTTTTTCGACGCCTATAACTCGGGAAATAATTGTCGGATCAGAGAACGGAAAAATACGGGTCCTTTTATTTTACAAACTCTATCAGATTCGGCAATAAAAAAAATATGGTAAATGACCCCATTGGCCATTAGCTTTCCCTTCAATGCCTTTTCAGTAATCTTCAACTTCCCAGAACTACCACGACACGCCACCTCTTCCTTGAAGAATTAGACATTGTAATTTTACCAAAGGAAACATACACGGCCGTGGAAATGTGATACACGGCCACGATAAATGTATTAAAAGTGTGTACAATTCGTGTGAGGGCTTAACTTGTGAAGGTTTAATATATTTTTTCACTAGGGCAGAAGTTCCATATATTTTTTCATTCTTAAAGCTTTAAATGTATTGATTTCAGCTTTTAACATTTTCTGAGTTTTCACGAAAATTTAATTTAGCAGAAATAAAATATTTCGATAATAGGAGACCTTTTGGCGATCGGTCAGGGAAATTGGCAAAGCCATCATTGAAAAGTCAGGGAATTTGAAAATTGGTTATTAGTAGCCACCCTGTCAGTCTAAAATATGTAGGGAGAAAAACACTTACATGTGTCATATGCATGCCTGAATTTATCGCCCGAACACCATAGTACCTCTTCCAGTGCCTGTGAAAACATTTTTGAGTGCACACGTGCAGTAGCGTGGAAAACGGGTAGCAAAAAATGATAGGGATCATAAGAGGAAAATGCTGGTTGTAGCAATTAGTTTCTCATGGGCAAGTGTATCTGTACTTGACAAATTTACATTTTTTTGACTCGTTGTTATCGAAGCTGAATGTGTTTTTAGTCGTAGTGGTGGCATATTTTATGTACTACTTCGCTGATGATTCTAAGTCGTCGTAGTGCATAATGTGCAGGCCAATGATGAATGATTAGGAGCCTTACTCTGGCAAGGAGCATCTGAAAAATGCTGCTATGATCTGTCATTATTTGTAAAAACAATTAATTTTTCACATCGGGACCGATACCCGAGGTTCATAATTTCAAAATGTCATCATTTCGTAATATCAAGTACTGTTACGTGTATTTAGATACCCTTATGGTCGGGACCGAAGATTTTGCTTCATAATATCAAAATATCGTAATTTCGAGGATCATAATTTCGAGTTTCTACTGTACTTCACCATGCCACGAAACAGCAGATGAAGGCCACGAAAAATTTCAGCTTGCCCAAGAGCAATAAGATTTTGGTGAACAATTCCAGCTAAGTTCAATTTGAAATTCTTTGCATTCTTTGCAAAAACACTGCATTTAAATTTTCTGAACACTGTTCATGGTATTTCCCGAGTATTTTTGTCTTATCATTAATAATGCACCATGCCAAAAATGATGCTCTTATTAAGAAATAAGAGCTGCTGAACATTTTCAGCAGCTCATATTTGAATGTATTGCTTATTGACATATTAGTGGCATGGCTGCTGAACATGCTCAGCAGTTAAGAGGGTTCTTTGAGGTTACGAGGGCACATATTGTGTATACTAGTCATGCAAAAAGTATGTAATAAGACTCGACTTTGAGGTTAGATATCCCAAAAAAGGAAGAGGCGAAATTCATAGAGAGCATATCAGTGTGTAGATAATTTAGCCTTCCATTTAATACAGATACCAGGCTTTTTTTAATAATTACTATTGAGGCATGTTTTTACAGTGAGGAAAAATGGCACATTTCTTAGAGTTGAGGACGCCAGTGTCATTTTTGAGATTGTTATAACAATATGAATACCACTATTGAAGGGAAATTCTGATAGAATATGAATTGTACTTTTTCCATGACATCCTTGAAGTTTCAAATATTTACTTATATTTGTTTAAGTTATTCTAGTCAGTTTACGAATCTGGGTTTTCTACATAAGTATGAAACATTGGACCACGACAAACACCTTCGTAGACATTTTAAAGTTTCTAATGCGAATCCATTAGATTCACAACACTTGTACATGCCACGCTATTTAAATTTTATATTTTTAGAAAACGAGCTTGGAATGTAGGTGGAAATGCCAAACAATGTATGCATAATGAACTTGAGTTTGCGGTAGAACTTTAATTTTTGCCACTATTTTAACAAACTTTCTTTGTTCATGGATTTTCGTCTACTTTTCGGAGGAGGTTGAGCTTTTTGTCTCTGGCTTTCCCATAGCCAATTTTAAGCACTTGTCTCACTTTCACTGTCACAAAGATCGCAGCTAAGTAAACAAGTACACGAAACTTCAAACAACTTCCGCGTATGCTGGTACGTTAGTTAAAGAAGGCAGGATTTTACAATTTTATGTGAATAGATGATTTTTTTAAAAAGATTTTGTTCATTTTTTCAGATACCTTTGAATAACAGTATCCGAAAAAAAAGGAATACTCGAAAGTATCGAAGCATCGGGAAACGGCTGATACCCGATACTCGCTATCGGTATCAGTTCAAGTCTAATAATATTATCGCTTTATCGTCCCTTGAATTGTTCTACCTTCCTGAATTCATTTTTTCAGTACAATGAGGCAATTTCCGTGAGTGTGAGATGAATTTTCCAGAGGTTTACTGGGTAATAATATTTTAATAATGGCCTCAGTTTTAACAATGAAAATATATGCTTCAATATAATTAACGCGTTTACTGACCGTTTTTCCACACGTTAAAACTACAAAACATCTGTTGCTCATGTACAACTTCCAAATGTCGCGTTTGATGAAATTTTGTATTAAAACATGATAATTTCGCGGCAGATTTCGTGAATTATTAATGATTTACTATAGTATGGATTTCGTGAAAATGAAATGCTTAATATTCAACTTTTTTAAGCGGTAATGGTTCTATAAATGACTATTCGTTGTTTTTGAACTTCTTTCAGGAATTTCATGATTTCGTCAAAAATGAAAATAGCCTACCTCTAATCATAATGCTTTGTGATTTCCATTTTTGTTTTTACCCCACGATCTCCTCACAAATTACACTGAATTTCTCTTCAGTTGTCAGTTCCTTGTGTTTTCACTTTGGAGGCATCTCAAATCCTTACATTCCGTATATGGATGCAATGGACTTAACGGATTTGAACTACAATGAAAGAATAAATTGTTATAGGTAAAATATGAAGGTCAGGCATTGCACCTGGGGCACAAAACAGCAGGCAAAGAAAAACAATGGTACGCTAAATCAGTTACGAAGTTTTTTGTATATGATACCCAGGAAGCTAAACACTAACATGAAAAGCATTACTATAGTTAAAATCACAGCGAGGCAATAGAAATACCCGGGCAGTTTTTTCTCGGAAGATGGAAGATCTTTACAATTCGTTTGACCCTCCAATGTGCTGTGAGAAGGACTTCGTGTGTGAAGAGGTTATGGTGACCTTTCCTGGTGATACTCAAATGTTGAATACTACAGTTATCGCTCAAGGAGGGGAGGCTCGGAAGGAGGAGAGGGTGAGGTAGTCATGGCGTGAATGTCCTGAAAAAAAAGCAAGGGACGGAGTGGCTGAAATATGTGTGCTCTTGAGATATATTTGATGAGGGTTAACAGCTGCTGGCACGTGGTGAACGGTAAGCACCAGCAAATGTTCAAAATAGCTTGGCAACACTTTAAATTAACTTATGCTCAAGAAAGCGATACCAAAATCACAACGACTTTAAGCACTAACTACCATCGAATGACGGTGCCCCGGTGAATTGTTTTGAAATAATACGTTGGGGCATCACAGGTTGAAATTTCACTTGGAGTAACATATTAAGTGAATTTCGAATTATCCATACTATCAAGTACGCAATTTTCTATTCCATTTGATGGGGACTGCTCACAATTTAAGAGGGTTTGAGCCTACGGGGTTTACTGTATTATTTATTCTTAATGTAAGCAAGTCAAATAAATAAACCCTTAAGGTACAAGGAAGCCCGATTGCACTACTGTGATCTCTTGTGAAAAGTGCAGGAAGCAATATCACACCCCTCCTGTAGTACCACTAGAAGTTCACTGACTGTTGATAGATGACACTTAAATGCAGATTATTTAATGTTTCTGAACCTTTTTAATTCCAAAATTGACCACTCATGTATCTGCCTGTTTTTAAATCTGCTAAGTTACATAATTTTTTTCCCAACTACTGCAAAACCTACCTAAAAACATCTTGGCAATTTTAGTATAGTTAATAGCAAATTATTCGGCACTCTTATGGTTTATCATTTTATCTGCTTGTAGTCACACCCAGGTAATCAGAAATATTGCTAATCCAATTTGTAAATTGATAATACTTCTGGGCATTTTGGGTAGGAGTCATTCAAAGCATTGTAGAATTGCAGCTTGGGAGTGTTGGGTTCCTAAGTTCTTATATTAGTTGTGAAAGTTTTTATTATTGTGAAGATATTTATTGATGTCTGCTGTAGTTACATGTGAATATGGTGTAGCAGAAATGAGTTTAAAGGTTTCCATGCTCAACATTCTCTACATCATGATGTATGCGTGATGTGTTGAACTAAAATTTTCATGCTTAATTGTGGTGGTAATTTAAAACTATAAAATAACCACTCCATAATTAATGCTGATTACACTTGATTTCCTATGCTGCATCTAATTTAATCTGTTTTCACTTTTCAGAAATATGGTCCTCAAGCAACTTCCAATGTGATATCAGAACTTGTTACTGCTACCCATGCATTAAAGCTGCATCCTCATGGTTAGTAATGACCTATGACCATTAAGGTGGAAAAATCAAACCTATTGATGTAAATGGATGGTGTTGTTTAATTGTGTAACATTCATAGTATTTTGTGCTTTCCTTGTCTTCACATATTCCTTCATATTTATATGATTCCTTTTGTTTTCATGATGTGTTGATGTGCTGTCCCCCAATCCTTCTCAAAGTAAATGTTTATTTATTTAAGAACTTGTAGTACCTACTCGGAAAACTAAAATTTAAAATTTTTATTGTTAAATAGCTAAGTTTTGCTGCTAGTTGCAGTTAATGTCTCTATTTGACCATATTTTATGATTGCACAGAGTACAGTACAGGGCGGGTTATTGCTGTGCTATTTGAGGGAAGTTCCGAGTTTTTTCTTTCTTCATAATTTGCTTGTTGTCTTTCAGATGTCATCCCAGCACCCCCAGAGATAAGGACAGATTCATCCTGGAGATTAAATATTTTTTCATCTTAGCAATAGACTTTGTTAATGCCGACATAAAGATTTATTTATATCTGAATTAAATTATACCGGAAAGAAGGCAGTATATATCAAGATTACATTAGTAAGGTGTTGATGGGCAACTTGATGTGTTGGCTGTGGCTTCTTGAACTAGTAATATTTCTTTTTATTAGAGTAGCCTACTATTGGGGCTGCAGCTACTACAGTAAATATAATTATATTTACTATGAATTCAAATTCTCTTATCCGGCGTTGTACTTAATTTTCTCATAAATAGAGATGGGTCCAATCCATTTTCCTCAGTTCGTAATCTTAAAGTCACCATCAAATCTTATTTTGAATGGGAATCTTAACTTTTTCTTGAATCCTAAACTTAATGTAGAATCTAAATTTTACTTTATCTTGAATTCCAAACATTCAAATGCAAATGCCATTTTGGATTTGAATTTAGACCTAAAAGTGCCTGAATTGGTTCTATCCATGCTCCATGCTTTCAAGGTTTGTTGATGATGATTATGTATCTGGCATGAAATATAATTATTATTTGTTGGTGATGATAAAGTGAAAGTAAAAGGATCGTAAGGATTTTATCTGTTGAGGCTGTAAGGCACTTGGATTTTTATGGATTCAGATGAGAGGGGAAACTCAATGGATTCTAAGATTCCACGAAAGAGGCAATGTTTGAGGGTTCCAAGGTTCAATTGTCTCATCCTTAATTGTAAACCATAGCACCCCTTAAAATATTCCAAGTCTTCTAATCAGCTTAATAATGGTACAATTATGGCTTAGAGATGTTGTGTAAGAATAAAATTGTGAATGGGACTTTTCCTCATATTGGGAAGTAAAGGGACACCATTTTCAGTGTTCTTCTGTGTAAGCATGATGGAACCAGAAAGTGAAGAATATTATCAGGCAGTACAGGTAATATGCCTGTTTAACATGTGAGATATTTCCCGAGGAAGTTCTGCATTATGGGAATATTGAAATACCCAAAGGAATTGTGTAATTCAGGAGTGATATGTGCAAGAAATATTGAATTTGAACTTAGTAAACATTGCTGACAAGGTTAATGACATTTGTATGAATGAAGTTATAAAAGAAATGTTATCATTACACATTCTTAAGTATTTTGTGGGGAAAATCTTTCAAAGTTTTAGATTACATGTAATTATTTCCATTCTATGGAAAGGATCTATGATTTTAAAGACTGCTTGCTATATCAGAATTACTGTATTCCTCCGAATATAGTCCCTCCCAATTTTTGAAGTTCAGTTTGGGAAAAATTTGTTTGAAATGCAAAGCAGGACTTGAACGTAATTTTCTCAGGTTAACAAATTGAGCACCTTGAGTAATAAAAATTTCCATTGTTTCAGTTATCAATATGGAGTATCATGTTTTATATTTACCAATATACTCAATATAATTTCACCTATTTGACTAGCTATTGTATTTAGGGAAACATACTACCATAATTAGGTGGAATGGAGAAGTGAGATATGTAAAGACAATTTGTGAGACATCACCATTTTGAAGTGTAAGCACTGCCATATGTGCATTGAGAATCTATTGTTTTTTCATTTAAAATGCCACCCTCTGTAGTTATAACTCGCGTTGGTTGCAAGAAATTAAGGTTACTGAGATCGTAGCGAAGGATTATTTTAAAAAGGACGATATAATTAAAGGACACAAATTCCTAAATCTCTACCTTCTTTATTGAGTCTTACTTTACATTGCGGGTAGTTTTTCTTCGTTATATCCACGTTTGTTTACGTAATCACATAGTAGCCACTGTCTAAAAGTACATATTTGGCAGCAGTATGGCATTTAATCTTCACAGCTGTTCATGGGTCCATTTACCAGATATTTAATGCTTTTACTACTTTCTCCACTTGGGATGGTATTTGTTTAATTCTGATTATTTTATTTGTATCTTCTGTTATTTGTAATGGGGGCCGAATAATATTTCGAGATGCATTTTGTCGAGAAAAATAGACAATGTCTGCTATTTCAGTTAAAACATATACTTTTCTTCCTCTTCCAATTAGTGACACCATTCTTCAAATTCGATGGATTTCTGCCTAAACATGATAGAAATTAGAATCGTAAAAAGGACCCGGGTCAATCACCCCCGTTTGCGTGATTAGGTGCCTTGAGCTTGAAGATAGTCCCTCCCCCCCAGACTTTTTCCATGAAGATTTCGGCCAAAAAGGGGGGAACTATATTCGGAGGAATACGCTAATACCACCATTTGGAGTATGAGGTCGCCCACTATCCCAGACATATTTTATATGTTAGTCATAAGGAAGTGAATAGTATGTTGGCTGTTGCTCATTATTAAGAAATTCTCTGTCTGTACTATACCCATTGTACTGGGCATCCAGTCTATATCCTTAAAAAAAGATATGTAAACCAATAACTGATGGCACTAGGTTGTTCATGTGGAAGTCATTTTACACTGAATTTTTTACTTTGAATTTTCAAGACCAAACTTGTAAATATGTAAGTATGTGGTATAGAGTTATCTAAATGTCTAAGTGTCTATTTTGTTACACATTATTATTGCTTTAGTAATGTATGTATCGAATTTTATTTATAATTTTCATGATTTTGGACACCTTTCAAGTGACTTAACATCAGATGAGCTCACCATCATCATTATCATTCACTTCTAAATAGATTTGTGATAACTAAAGTTTCTAATTTTGACAGACTATGCTGCAGAAAGAATAACAATTAGGAATTAAAATAATATTAAAATTAGTTCTTGTATCATTTGAAACAAAAATGTTGATCTCTACTATTGATTTTTGAGTTGTGAATTCCTGTGGGTATTTGCTGCACCAGCATTCTTATCATGAAGAAATTGGTTGCAGACTGACTGAATTTACCAATGTCAAATTACACTTGACAGCTATGTGACAATATGATAACACTGTAATGGTTTGTCTGTATGGCACATCTTTTTGTGGAGAGCTTAATATCACTTGATGATTTAATAATATATATTTTTATAGTTATTAGTGCCTTGCTAGTTAAGGTTTGTTTTATTTGGATTTATAAATTCTTCTCACCAAACCTATCTTTTATGTAATGTCTGTCTCTGGTTCTGCATATAACATACTTGACATTTTTCCATCTAAGCTGCACGTTTTATTTCCTCCCTCTACCACTTACTTATCTTTCATATGTCACATCCTGTAAAACATCCTTGCTCCATATTACCCATTGTGTCAAGTCACTTTATTCTCCAAGTTTCTGTAAACAGATTCTATTCTTCCCCTGCTATTTTTTTAAATTCCTCATTCATCCTCCTTACAACCCTCCTTCATTCTGACTCTAGGGTAAGCAATCTATTTTCATCCTCTTTCCTCAAAGACCCTGTCTCCATACTGAACAATGCCTTGTTTCATAGTAGAATTTTAAAGTCTTTTCATTATAGCCCTTCTTAACAATATTGTCATTATTTTTCCTTACTAATAAACACCTATTTTTCTGAAGTAATTTGAAAATCGTTAGATGAAAAAAATTGCTGACAATCCCTGACAGGGCCAGTGCTGAAATATGTTGTTACTCTTCATTTTCTTTCACTGTGACAAGGTTAATCTCTGTCAACCTACCACTAACTTCCCCTTATTGGGAATTCCCAATAAGGGGAAGCGTTTATGAACTTCTCCTAATTAGGCTGTGGGGAAGTTTTTGAAGGTAGGTATTCAATGTGCAATGTTTTCTCTATATATTCATTTTTCTCTGGAGTGGGGGAGTTTTGGATGGACTGATGTGTTATTTTGAAGGAAATATTTCTGTTGTGTGCTGGTTAGTGTTTGTGGTGGGTGATTTTACTGTTACTGGTCAAAGCACCATCGGTGTAGTGTATAATGCATGGTTTTCAGTTTTGAGGAGAACATTCTTCTCCTCAAACATGCCTTTCATTGCAGTAAACCTATCTTGTTCTAACTTTTTGTCTGCCTGCTTTCTCATTTTCAATGTACTCGCATAAGAGCCCAGGTTTTTTTTTGTGGTCTCTTGTAATTTCCTTTGTTTATAAGGTGCAGTGGATATTTAAGACTTAGCTTCATACTACATCCTGATATCTCCACCAAAAACCTTCCTTGTGGTCTTAAGGAAATATTCTATTTTGTCAAATTTCTTAATCTGCTTATTAAGATGGTTAATTTACCTTCAGGGTGGAAATTTGTCATTTATAGTTACTCGGCATGGTAAAGTCCATGTACCATTCCCCTAGAACTTGTATATTCAGTATGTGTTCCTTTTACACTTATTTCAAGAGTTGAATGCTTTGATTTTAATAGTTCATGGCATTTCTGGGTGACTATGATTTTTACTGCCATAGTGGTTTCTTTTTGACCTTCACTTAGCATCACTGGGAATTAAGCTCTGCTAGCAATGTTGCATTCTTTTTTCCACAGACTTGGTCTAAAATCAACTTCTCATTATGTATTTTTAAAATGTAAATACAGAATTAGGAATAACTGTAATTACCAAGGATATTTCAGGTACTTAGTTCTTTATTGAAGTGCTTCATTATTTCCCTTGTTCCAAGACTAAAGGTTACCCCTGCGGGTAGGGGGTTAGAGAATACTCCCGCAGTATCCCTGCTTGTCGTAAAAGGCGACTAAAAGGGTGGGGAGAGCTCCGGAAACAGACCCCGCATCAGCACTCAGTGGGTCTAGGCAGTTTTGTTGGTCAACTTTCTGTGAGTCATCATACCTCCAGCAAATTTTCACTACTCCAAATGGAGTGGTGAAACATTAATGAGAATATAAATAGATACACAGATTGAAATGATGAAAATTACAACTAAGAAATTTTACTCTGAATATTACGGGGTGATGACAAGAGGTCTGTGACTCAATGAAATAATGGCAATTGCCACTTAACACTCTCCTCGTTCTTCTTGATTTACTTATTCTTTTTGAAATGGGACGGAAGGATAATTATACAACGTGAATCAATTACTCGAAAGTTATTTAGTTCTGTGAATTTTATTTGATCATGGAAGCACTTTCACACGGGGATTTGGTTGAGGATGACGAATGCGTGGTCGAAGGGTGGCGTAGGAGTGCTTTTCTTGTTCGTGGGAAACGGGAGAATTTCGGAACTTACGTGCTTTGACGAGGATCAAGACCTTGGCACAGGTGCGGAAGACTTAGGTAAGTTGGGAACTCGTTCACAGCGGCGTCGTGTTGCGCTGGTGAAATCGGGTTTGTCATGGTTTCACCCAAAGGGCGTAGCGTTTCCCGAATGAAATACAGGTATTATCTCATGAGATACGCTCGTGTAGGGGACAAACATCTTTACAAGCTTGGTTGAACAAGATAATAATAATAAAAGGTCTTTATTGGGGCGAGATTGAGACAAAACTGTCCCTTCTGCCATCTAACCCCTCGTCAATATACATATATAAATAAAATAGTGGTCAATACCTAAAAAAATTACAATCTGAGGTTAACAAAGAATCAGTAAAGAATACACTTATAGGAATTAAAGAATGATAAATTAACACAAAAGAAATATACATACACAATATATCAATATTACATATCTAATAGTGTGTGAAAGAATTTACAATGTGGGAAAAACGTGAGGATTATTATGCTTACATCCTTTACGCAAAAACCCACTGCAGGAAAACACCCACACAAGAAGGGGGGTGTGAAAAACCTGCGAAATCCTACTGACAGTAAAGCTAGTGTTTAAGAATAACTCAAATATAATAGCAGGTACATAGGAAAATTAGTAGATTATAATGAAATTCAAGAAAAGAAAAATACAAAAGGTAAGATGAGGTCAAATAGAACAAGAAACAAAAATTATGAGTCCAACTAGATCAGAACATTTATTTCAACATTATACAGACCAAGTACAAACCGACAACTGAGTGAATATTCTTCTCTTCAGGGAAAACTAACAATTTTGGAACAATAGCGAGTAGCCACTAGGACACCCTCTTAAACGACGAAGTCGCGGAAACTGAACTCGAAGCGACCGCCCGGCTCGGAGGAAGTGAACTCGTTGCCGTCTTGAATCGAACAGAGGGCGTGAGAGGGGAGGTTTTTTTTCTGGCATAAGAGGGCGCGTTTTCGGTAAGGTCAAGGTGGAATGGGGTTTAATGTGAAAACAGTCGATACGTTGATTTTGAGGGGAGGGAAAGTGGTATGGGTAAAGTGGGCGAGGTGGAAGTTTATCGTTGGAGCATCACGAACTCTTTTTCTAACTCCGGCAGGAGGACACCAGCTGATGGCCTTTGTGCTTGGCAAACTTCTGGTCCTCCTCCGCAAATGGGAAATAGAGGGTGACCAGGGGAAAGAAAGGGTTGAAGAGTCTGATTGGAGAGGGGTTTAGGAGGGAAGGTTTAGGTGGGTTTTGGATGGTCTGGGAAGGGTTCTGTGCTGTCGAAGTTGCTGTGGAGACAAATGATAATGTAAGATATACTGTGAGAGATTTCTATAATGATGCATGAGAAAATTGGAATGCTTCTTAAGTAACAATTTTAACTGAAGTAATAAATGGATTATGTAACTTGAAATCAGGAACGGACGACATTATAAAGAGAAGTAGGCGTTACTGTTTATTTTCGCAAAAAATCAGAGCCACTGATGCTTAGACAACAATCACCTCCAGGGAATCAGTGACTGGGGTATTTCCATCCACTGCTACCTCTCCAATTACAGACAGTAGCAACTCCTCTATTGAGAGGAAAGTCACAGTCCTGGCCCTCCCCCAGTACCAGCTGCGTAAATTCTTATTCTCGAGGCCTTGCGTTTTGTGTCGCATCTCCAGTCCTGCCAACACTAAAAATACATGTCACATAGCAGGCATCATAGCACTCACTACTATATATCTGAGCAATATAGCGGACTACAGTGAATTTCCTTGGATCACTTTACCGGCGTCTTCTTTGCTCCTGTGGAGCAGGCATTTAAATTACAGCAAGCTCGGCTCACAGCTGCTGTTTCATGGCATGTGCTTGTGGGCCTCAGTTTGTTTGTGGCATGCCCAGGTTGTTCCACCATAAATTGAATGAGGAGCTGTTGTTACTGCTCATCACACCATGTAGTTTAAAAGTTCCATTTCATTCTGCAACGTATCCTTTCAGGTGCTGTCAAATCATTTATAACGCGTTGAAATGGCAATGATAAGGGGGATTCTAAGAACCCGTTTTCTTTCGCTATCTCGTCGATCTCATACATTGGGAAGCGAGGTTGGTAAAACTTTGACAACGTTAAGAGTTCCATTTTATTCATTCTGGTCTATCTCTGTAGCATTTTGTTTCTGCTACCACTGTCTTGTTTTAGTCATTTAAATGTGGGAGATTTATTAATTCTAATACTGTGGTAAGGGGTGTTGTCCATAATAATACAGCTGCTTGGTTTTATATTCGGCAATAGTTGGTTGACGAACCAGTTCTTGAAGGTTTCACTTGTAATTTCCTGATAATAATCCCCAGAATTTTTACTCGCCTTGGATAAATGAGTGGCATTTGGCACAAAACGTTGTGATATCATCGCATGTGTAAGAGTTAATCGAGAGCCCTCGCCGATTGGAGCTGGGATGATTCCTTGCGCGATTTCATTAGTCCAAATCTCACTTTTCAAATGGCCTGCATACACCCAGGTCTTATCCAGTCAAACTAAATCGTTCAATTTAATGGCGCTAATTTCCCTAAAAATTTACTTAGCCAATCTAAGATATCTCCCTTTTCCATTAAAATTTTTCTATGTCCAGAAAATATCTTCCGTAGTATACACCTGATGATGCAATTCCATGGGTCCTTGTGGTCTTTTCTAGGTTTTGGGATCAATGTCATTTTCATGTGTTTCATGTCCAAGCTTGTGGGTAGTAACTAAGGCTTAAAAGGGTGGCGAGTGTTCTGAAATAGCAACACGGAGCCTTTTTAAAGATTGTCGTTGTTATATCGTCGTTCCCCGGTGCCTTCTTTCTAGTGGGTTTGTTCGAAATCATTTCTTTTCTTGTTATGGGGCGCGTCAGCTCGTCATTGTCATCCTCTTCATCGGCCAGGGAATCCAATGGGGTGAGTGGAAATGGCAGATCGGTTAGTGGTTTGGTGACTGTCATCGAATCCATCGTGGGGTGTATTAATTTCCGAGGACTCCTATATCCCTCCTCTTTCTCGTGATGGGTAGTTTTTGGTGTGTTGCTGGCGCTCAGGATATTTATGGAGGAAATATTCTTTGGCCCCGTGTGGATCAGAAATGGCCTCAACAAATTATGATACCAAATCCGGTACCGTTGAAATCAGTTAACTCAAAGTACTGAGTTTACGTTTTGCACTTAATGACCCCTTTTTGCTCTGCAAGTCATCATTCACTGACTTAGCGTAATTGTTCAGTAAATTTTTTGCATTGCACCACTAATATTCTAGAATTTTTTTGTGCTGATTCACCACAAGGGCAATGATCAATCAGTAAAATCCTCAACATTTTCCTGAACGAGACCCTTTCAGCCAAATCGATCAGCAGTCCCTCTGTGCTCCACAGGACAGGAACAAGGCCTGATACTTTTCAGAATTGAGGCAGTGCATGGTGGCATGACTGTCTCACACTAAGTAAATCGCTGTAATCGTTGGTATTGTCAAACCACCGCGGTTGAGCTCATCAAGTATGCACATGTTAAGCTCTCACTGTCACTCAATGCGCTAGAATACAAATGGCAACCAAGTTTTTGTGTTGCTTTAAATGCGCAGTATTCTGTACGAAGCCACATTTATGTCCACATCTGTGTGACTCATATTCACTCAAAATTGGGTGAAATGGAGTGAAATCACTCCTCTCACCATCATCAGGGCATATATCCTCTCCTAGCATATTGCTATGTAAATTAATTAGTCCAAACCTAGTAGAACGATGGCCTAGGAGACCATCACCCTAATTGTGGTTGTAGTTCTCAGCCTCCAGGTTTTGGACAACAGAAACATTAAAATTTCCCCCAGAAAATTGTCGGTAAGTCCCAAAGCACCTTTCTAAGTTATCTGTTTGGAACTTAACTGTCAAGACGTTATCAACTATCAGGTCAGTCAGTGGAAATTTAATGACCTCTTCCTTTGCCTTAGTGAAATGGCAATGGAAAGCCATTGTGTCTGTAGTCTACCAAAATTTGGCAGAGCTGGAGCTTCTCCGTGCCTCTAGCCACTGTAAAAATCCTTCCAAAAACTTAGCCGACTGTCGTGCTCATCTTTAAAAGGATACTTATCCCCACACCTCTGAATTATCCCTTGCATTGGGGTTTTGATGGTGACTAAATGTTTCCTCTTGGCAATCACTTCCAAAAGTTGCACTTCCCTGGCTACCTTCTGATAACTTTAAAGCAGCCAAAGTGGTATCATCAAAAATATTGCACACTAAATGAACACCGTCTCTCAAATATGGAAGGGCGTATAGATTTGATTCATGGGTATGTGCACTTTTCACCAATTGACCTTGTTCCTTTCTCTGAAGGGAACGCAAGTCACTTAAATGAGCTTTTTATTGGAGAACCAGTCTCCAAATCAGGAAATACTTGTCTATTCAAACTGGTTAAGCCAATTATTCCTGATGTTCTTGAAAATATGCACCGTATCTGTACCGTATGTACTGCTTTGATGATAGCATGAAAACATCCCTCTTGTCTTTCCATTTGATGGCAAGTATATTTCATGTTTTGTTTGGAACAGCATTTCTCTTTTCTTTAGTTTTGCAGATGCAAACACAGGTGGCAACCCCCTTCTATTTTTCATTACAGTTCCCTCAGTCATTTTGCCTTTTCCCCACAAGTATCCAACAAGAGCAGGACTGGTATAAAATCTGTCCATGTACAACACATGCCCTTTATCAAAATAGTTACAACAAAGTCGCTCAACCAAACTGAATTCCTCGATCTAAGTTTGTTGCAGATCCTGTGTATATCTCCATATTTAACCCTTGACCACCTAGCATATATTTTTGTCACAACCACATATCATGGGTCTGTCAGATTTCAGAGTAAAATAATTCAATTTTGTAAAAATTTTCGCAGAAAGGTTTTGTTATTAATTAATAGTTGTTTAGGAGCATAGTAAACTATTTATTAAAAATAAAGGAACATGAAAATGGACTTATTTTTTTTTTAATCTTTGATAAGTGTAAATAACTCTTATTTTAAACTTCACACGCACATCTTTGAAAAATGAGATCCACAAAAATTATCACATGGCATAGAAATTTAGTTGTAACTTTTTTTATATGTTCAATGAACAATGAATCTAGAAAAAATTTAAATTCTAAATAAAATAAAAATCAACAAAATTGCAAGCGAAAACAGCTTGTTTGAGTATTCGAGGCAAATTGGTGCTTTGCATTCGAAACACATGAATTGTGTTTTGCGGCTCTTACTGTATGTGCAACTTGAACAATTTTTGCGAACCGCCAAATTTTCTTCTGCACTGTTGCTTCTTGGATCAGCTGATACAGTGGTCGCGTCTCTGTGGAGGATACGTTGTATACTGATCCGTATATCAAGTTGCAATTTCACATTGCTTTCGCGACGTTCCATGTGCGGTGTCGTCAAATTTTTTGCCAGTTTCTTCAAAAACTTGAACCTGCTTTTAATCTCTTTTCCTTGGGGCTGGATAGATAGATTCACGACGCACAGTGGTCGGAAATCGAAAATACCTGGCCAAAATACAAAAAGTGATTTTTTCAAGCCAGGAAGCTGAAACTTTGCATTAATATTCTCAAAAGACCTGGGCATGCAATGACGCAAAGCATTTTCCTTAGTACACAACACTTAACAATTAGCATGAGGTCAAAGTTGCACAAATTTCGCAAAAATTACCTACACTCGATTTTCTCACGAAATCTTCAAAATCAAGCCCTTACCTAAGCATTATGTGTAAAGAATTGGAATAAAAAGTCATTTAATTAGATGAAACAGTTTTTTGTCTTTGTTCTCATGTAGTCTGCTAACATTTTTGTAATTATTTACCAAAGATATTAAACAAAATGGCAGACCTTAATTTTTGGTCATTGTTTTCATATAGGCAGAGAAATAGTTATTTGCATCACCGAGCATCACAAACTAACTTATATGGGGAAACTCTACAAAGCTTCCACAGTGCGAATCCGATGAGTGATGCTGCGACCGTTTGCGACGCCGAATTTCACATTAGTTTTTCGATCGCGCGGTCGAGTCTGGTTGAACCCGCCTGCAGCGGGGAGTAACGTGGCGCGGCAAGTGTGTGGACTGGATTGTAGTTGCATCCACTCCGCTTTGGAGATTTTCGAGATACAAACATTGACAAGATCCTCCATGCATTATATTTTGAAGAAATCGCGGAAAAAATTACGCATTTTAACACATGGGGTAAAGGTCTAGGAGGTACTGAAAAACTTCTTTCTTCGGGTGCACCGCGGGAGTTTCTCTTCTTACCAACTTGACATCGCCTACCAACGAATACGTACACTTTTAACGGAGACAGCATGCATATCACACAGGATTATTGTGTCTTCGAGGCCACCAACCCACAGCTAGTGTCGCACGGCTGCAATTCCCCCGCCCCCTGCACTGAGTTTGGGCGTTCGGCGAAGGGTCCGTTTTATGACACCGCGGATCCCTTTACGTTTTTTTAGGGGATATTTTTGGGAAAACGTTCCTAATCTCCAATGAAATGCACCGGAGCGTTCAGTTTCATTTTTGTAGTGGTACGAAGCATTAGATTTTGAAACTTCAGCTCGGATTTCACTCGTTTTGGTGTCAGAATTGGATCTCCCGAAATTCTCTCTACAACTCGTAATGGTGAGGATACATTGCTAACCACTTCAAGATTCATCACTTTTTCAAGGTATGTGTACTCTATTAGGACAAGCTAATGTCTTTTTAAATATTTTATTTTTAATAACCTTTTTGGCGTTTTTTTTTAATCTTTAATTTTAGAGGACTCATGTGAAGTTAAACTTCAAAGTCTCCTAGATCATACAGCATTGCGTATCTTGGAATGCATTTCCAGAGATTCAACAACCGCGCATGATATAAATTGTACATTAATTGGTAAATATGGTTTTGACGGAAACTCAGGCCATTCCTGGTATAAGCAAAGATGGCATCAAGAATCGATGTCGGATGAATTCTTGTTCATCAGCTCCCTGGTGCCACTGCGTTTAGTGAACGACGAGACAGGTAACAATGACAAAGAATTATAGTTGTTTTCCGCAATCTCTTGTAAAAACATTTAATTATTACTCATAATATTTTCTGATGCTTAAAGACATTTCCTTATACTTTAGGTGCAATTATTTGGATGAACCCTAGGCCATCGTCAACAAGATTCTGTCGCCCCATTCGCCTTCAATGGATCAAAGAGACGAAAGAAGTGGCGAAGGCAGAGGAAATTTATATAATTAGGCAATGTGATATTTTAAATGCATTCAAATGGAAAAACTACTCCATTAATTTTTCTCTGCTTCTCACCATGATAAACGGAAAGGTAAAACGTTTAAAATTGTCAAAAAACGTCATAATTTAATTTTTATGTGTTAACTAAAAGAAAACGTCCAAATTAGGTATGCAACGCATTGACGGAGAGTGGCAGCATGAAATGCTATATTTGTGGGGCAAAAATTTCAAATATGAATAAATTTAATGAATTGGCCCAAAGATCAGTTAATAAGGGCACTAACAATTTTGGCATATCTACACTGCATTGTCATATAAGATTTTTTGAGCGTCTGTTGCATCTATCTTATCGCATGGAACTCTGGCAGGTAGGAAAAAAAGTGAACGAAACATTACTTTCTCATTCAAAAATATTTTATTGCGAAACTCACCCTCAGAACCTTCCAATACGCACGTGGAGAATACAAAAAAATGCTTAAAGACAGGAAGATTCACCTGCAAAAGTCATTCAAAGAGAATATGGGGCTAAATGTTGATGTACCTAGACCCAGGTATGGTACAACGAATGACGGAAATACTGCCAGACGATTCTTTGATAATCCCTCACTATCTTCAGAAATAACAGGTGGGAAAGACATCTAATTTTCTGAATTCTTCATTAGCACCTTCTGATGCTACATTGGAATTTCATTGCTTTAGGTTACCTTTGATTTCTTCTAACAAATTTCTAATTTCATTACAGGAATCGACATAAACTTGATTAACAGATTCTCTGTAATATTACAGGAAATATCAAGTGGCATGATTTGCATTATCGAGTGAAAAAGAAAAATACCTGATTTGTTCAGAGTGTGATGGCAGTGACTATTCGGATAGCGATTAGTAGAAATACAAGCAAAAACTGAATTTTGTAGTGCATATTTTGTTACATTTTAAGAAAAAGGATGTATACATAATCATGATGAAATAGGGTATTGCAAATTATTTCTCTTCACAGTATTTCTCCCTGGCACTGAAGAAAAAATGACACTGACATTTAACATAACAAAAATAATTAAGCATCGGGATCGTAACCCCCCACAATCCCCGACAACGTTCCGCGGTGTCAAAAAACGGACCCTTCGTCGAACGCCTAACCTCAGTGCAGGGGGCGGGGGAATTGCAGCCGTGCGACACTAGCTGTGGGTTGGTGGCCTCGAAGAGACAATAATCCTGTGTGATATGCATGCTGTCTCCGTTAAAAGTGTACGTATTCGTTGGTAGGCGATGTCAAGTTGGTAAGAAGAGAAACTCCCGCGGTGCACCCGAAGAAAGAAGTTTTTCAGTACCTCCTAGACCTTTACCCCATGTGTTAAAATGCGTAATTTTTTCCGCGATTTCTTCAAAATATAATGCATGGAGGATCTTGTCAATGTTTGTATCTCGAAAATCTCCAAAGCGGAGTGGATGCAACTACAATCCAGTCCACACACTTGCCGCGCCACGTTACTCCCCGCTGCAGGCGGGTTCAACCAGACTCGACCGCGCGATCGAAAAACTAATGTGAAATTCGGCGTCGCAAACGGTCGCAGCATCACTCATCGGATTCGCACTGTGGAAGCTTTGTAGAGTTTCCCCATATAAGTTAGTTTGTGATGCTCGGTGATGCAAATAACTATTTCTCTGCCTATATGAAAACAATGACCAAAAATTAAGGTCTGCCATTTTGTTTAATATCTTTGGTAAATAATTACAAAAATGTTAGCAGACTACATGAGAACAAAGACAAAAAACTGTTTCATCTAATTAAATGACTTTTTATTCCAATTCTTTACACATAATGCTTAGGTAAGGGCTTGATTTTGAAGATTTCGTGAGAAAATCGAGTGTAGGTAATTTTTGCGAAATTTGTGCAACTTTGACCTCATGCTAATTGTTAAGTGTTGTGTACTAAGGAAAATGCTTTGCGTCATTGCATGCCCAGGTCTTTTGAGAATATTAATGCAAAGTTTCAGCTTCCTGGCTTGAAAAAATCACTTTTTGTATTTTGGCCAGGTATTTTCGATTTCCGACCAGTGTGCGACGTAGCAATTTGAGGCGGAAATGTCAAGTAGCCGGTAAAATATTGCCAAGGGCCATCGGCGTGTGCGACGACCTGTACAGTAATTTGAGCACCTTTGGTCGAGTAGATCCACACCAATTGTGATTTGGTTGCAAAATAAGATTATCTCAGGTTTTTTGGTAGTTTCATCAACATTTGGCGTGTGGTGAATACTTTGCAGTGTGATCACTGCTTTGTTTTGTTTTGGCACATATGATGATATAGTGAAATCTTTCGTAAACCCAAAAAATGTGGAATCAACATTTCAATTATGAGCTGGCTTGAATTCTTGTGGAATTTCTTTTTGGTTTTCCCTCAAGGTTCCCACGCCTGTCAGCTATTTCTTTTTCAATGTTTCTAGTAGCTGAAGAGAGGTATACCAGTTGTCAGTTGTTACGTTTCTATTAGATCCTTCGACGGGAGGAATGTGACGCATTACAGCTTGAGTGGGTTTCTTCAGACGCTGCTGTTCAGTTGGTAAAGTCAGCCCATCGGAGTATTTGTCAAAGTATATGTAGGCATTAAGTAGGTAACCCGACTTTGCATCTGTAAGGCATGGCATTTTTATGCCATATTTGGCTGGTTTTTTTGTCATGCATATTTTGAACCTGCATCTTCCTTGAAACGCAACCAACATCTCATCTATACAAACGTAACTATCGATTGCAAAAATAGCTTGACAGCGGTCAATAAAGGATGCAAAGAGGTCAGCAATAGAGGCAGATGCATCAATTTCTCGACGTGCTGCTCGGGTTGACGCATCATCAAAAAATAATTTAGCAACACTTCAAACCTGTTTTTGCTCCTTATACAGCGATATATTCCCCTTCCTGTGCCGTCAGTGCTATACCATGATGTATAATCTTCATGGTTTTCCTTGAAGATTGCAGTGTAAAATGGGAAACTTATAAATGCTTTCAATTCTATGAGATCTAAATCTTGAACGCAGGTGGCAATTTGGTATTTTGGTCTATTATCTCTATTTGGTGTTATCTCTAATTTTCACATTAGTGTGAAAAACAATTTTTTCAAGCATTTCGTTGGTAAAAAAATGCTGCCATATCTCTAGTGGAGAAGACGAAGAATTTAGCTGACCACGATATGCTGGTTTTATACCTGACGTTTCCTGCACAATACACACTGACTTCAGTTTCGTTCGCGATCTTACGCGAGAACTACCCTTAAGGGGTGAACGCGGATAACAACGCGGAAAGCAATGAAAGTGAATAAATGCTAGAAGGCGAAAAGGACGGAGAGATGGCTGTTAAGGATGATCTCGAACATGAGCGACTCGACCGTACACCGTTCACACGACACTCGCGCACAAGCAGAACGAACAACCGCGCGGCTCCGAAGTGTCATGTTTAAATACTCCCCTTATTGACTTGATTACTCCCTAGTCCTCGTGCTAAGAGACAAGGGGGGTGGCGAGAAGCACTCGCGGAAATTTAGAAATCGTCCTTCCACGGGAAAACACCGGAAGACAGAAACACCGAAAAATAGAATTTATTTATGCTTTCTTCTGAAAGGCCACCTCGCTCCCTTCCGACTCCATACCTTAGGTGCTTGCGCTTATTTCCAACTTCGCATACACCTGCGTCTTTGGTACGCCAATTGCTCACACCACAGCTTCATCCTCCGATTTTCGGCACTTGAGCTGTGACCCATATTTTCGGCCCGAGGAAACCCAGCCCTCCACATTACTCCATTATTCAACCCAACTCATCCGCCGCAGGTACCCTATTGATTCTCAGGTGTTTTTAACAATAGTTAATTAGGTAATTAAGTAATTACTCGCCGGTAAGAGAGCATGTAAATAGACGTGATAGCCATGGAGCTATTGTCGTCGTAAAAGTCCATTTACCTTTTCGTCGTTATTACGGGCTTAGTAGTCGCTTCTTTTTAATCCGTCCACCCCTCCGAACCCACCCCCTTAATGTTTCATTCTCCGAATTTCGGCACTTGCGCCGTCCACCTTCCGTATCCAGCCATTCTCCAGAAATGTATTTTGTTTATCTTCATCTACGCGATACCCTGTAAGCCACCGCGATGGTGTATGGCAGGGGGTGAAGATCACCAAGCATGCACTATTGACTTGCTAACAAGCAACTATAGGGTCACATGCAACTAGCATGTTCTCGCGCGATCATACAGTTGAAACAATCGGTGCTGGTGGAAATATATTTAAGTACAGGGTAGAAATCCTACGGGAGATACGTACTTTAAATGAGAAAGGATGAGGAACAATACGGAATGCAATAAATTCTTTTCACATATACCTTTATTAGTCATTCACAGTACATAGATGAAAATGGAAGGTTACAAAAAGTAATGTAGGGAGTACATACACGAAACAAATTAATATTAAATGAATTGAATTAACAAATTGTGTAAATGTTCATTGAATGAATAATATTTGTTTCGCAGGCACTATATTTTTTTAATTTCCAAAGGATTTGAATGTCTGAATGTGATTTTGTCTCTGAGAAAATTTTTCCCATCTTGAGTCTTAATGAGGGCTCGAATTTCTTCCGAGAGTGCTCGCACGTTCAAGGAGGGTGGTGTGTTGACGATCTCGTTGAGATCTGCATAGGCGGCGTCCACGATGCCTCGTAATATATTCCTGAATTTCACCCTCTAGTTGCTCGTTGTCCCGAATTGAATCCGAATACATATTCACTGGTATTTGCACATTTAGAGACCACTCATTCGTTCATCCCAGCTCATTCGGATACATTCGGCGTAATTTAGCAAACCGTACCACGATGATTTAGCAAGATATATACTTACAATGCCGTGAGTAGGATTTTTCTCCTCAATAATTATAGATTTGTTTCCGTAGATTGTCTTAAACTTCACCACAAACTTCTCAGCTCCGATGGTGTGTGGGACCGTGTCACTACGGAAATAGGAAGTAATTACACTTTCACAATTCAGTAGGTCGCAGAAATCTAAGTATCCCAGCCTTATGCGTGGACCTCCCAACTTTCCCTATGGTTATGAATGGGAAGCATGAGTTGTTCATGTCCATGCCAAAGGTCACTCTCTTGGTATCACTAAAATTCAATTTATAGGCACACTCGAGAAGTCCCGGGTACTGTGGAGATTCATTCTGTGTGTATTTCTTCTGCGATTAACTCCTCCCTTCTTCGCTGGACGCCATATCCAGGTTGGTAGAAGGTTTATTTAACGGGAGACTGGTGGCATAATCGCTGCCTGCTGCATCCTCCACAACATGTGTGTGAGGGCAACACTGCCTAATCCTGTGGATGAAGAAGAGCATTTCCACCAGGAGGAGGTGGTGGAGGAATCAGCAGTAGTCCCCCCAGCTCGCCATGGACTCCAGGAAGCACGACGGGTAACGGACGATATTATTCATCACCTACCACAATAAGAGTATTATAGAGGTCACCTGTCAAGGAGTTGGAACTCGAAAGATTCATGTTAACAAATGTATTTTTGAAAATATACATAAAAAGAAAACTTACAACAAAAAAATTAGGTACTTCCCTTGAATAATTATTACTATCGCCCAATGTATCTGAAAAGGATAAATATTTTCATGTTAAGATATATTTAATTACTCATTAGCAAATGCACATGTAGGAAATGCAAAACAATTATATCCCCGACTTTTGCAATGTCAGGAGAAGCCATGGTTCAATTCTTTGCGTGATCTCGAAAATGCCCTGATGGGCAGCAGCTATTTGGTTATTGGCTGCTGTGCCTTCAGAAGCCAATAACCTCAGCTGCTCAGTCCTGAGAGCGGTCTGCTTCGCATACTCCACAGACTGCTTCACATATTCCAGCTCCTCCTTACATAGCTTCACGTGTTGCTCCTCATATGACTGCTTGTGAGAAAGGTTACACATTAGTGCCATGCAGTCATTTCAGTGATGTAGTCTGAATTCTGACTATTTTGTATAACTCCAGCATAAGCTTCACTTTGCACTGTTAATTCATTTCATGTAATTCATCTCGAGCATACAGCACAGACTGGAGCAGCATCTTTATGGAAGAGAAGATTACACCTCGTTGTGAGGACTGCGACGCTCCTCTCAGAGTCCGACACCTCCTGACTGTGACAAATTCCGGACTGTACGCAAAAAGCTGGGTATCAGGGGAGACCTAGAACAATTTCTAGGAGACGATCATGATCAACTAAACCGCATTATATTCTTTTTAAAAGTAATTGGCCTTATAAATAAGATTTAATATAGTGTGGTATATTTTTTCCTTTTTAATTCTATCGCCGACATCCAATTCTTATTTTAGTACACTATATAGACTGCGTGGTGCAAATGACCTTAATCGTCGACGCACCCGGAAAAACTTAAACCTTCCTACCTACCCTTACTTCTGCAATGCCAGGAGAAGCCATGGCTCAATTCTTTGCATGATCTCGAAAATGATCTGATGGGCAGCAGCTATTTGGTTATTGGCTGCTGTGCCTTCAGCAGCCAATAACCTCAGCTGCTCAGTCTGGAGAGCGGTCTGCTTCGCATACTCCACAGACTGCTTCACATACTCCACAGACTGCTTCACATATTCCAGCTCCTCCTTACTGTTCTAATCTTCTACATGCACACTTGGATTTTGGGATGTTGAAGAGTTGTTAACATTACCATCTGTGAAGAGAGTAAAAATACCGAATCCATGAATGGCATTAGGAACTATATACACTCTGAGTTGTTATTTAGAGGATACAGTAGAAGTATTTCCATGACGTGGAACTTACTGGCACTGATGTTAACGGACTCAGTCACTTCCGGCTCACCACAATCCTCTGGAGGAGATGGATATGGTCTTATGGGTGCACTGGTTGTACTCCCAGTATTCGCCCGTTCTTCATCTTCATCACTCGATTATATTAACCTTCTGGGCAGGATCTTTCGTCTTTTTATCACAGGCACTTCGAAATCGGAGGTGATATCCGAAGTATACTGTGCCTCACGTTCCTTCTTTCTTGCCTTTAAGAGGTCATCTGAAATTAAAATTAAAATTTATGACACGATTTGCAACGTGAAACTAATAAGAACAGATGTAATGGTTGTCGTGTAACCGTCGCTATAAATCATAATTAAATGTATGCCATTTTTTATCGCAGAAAACTTACCGGTGGTATAAAAAATCCTTCTTATGCTACAAATAACCCAATCATCTTTAGGAGGCATGCCTCCACTTAATGCTCTGTTGAACAATAAACTGTTTTTTGTGCTGGGCCAATAAGTTTCTCTTTTACGAGGGGTCAACCACGTTCCATGAACTACCGCTAAACCTCCACCACTGTTCTCCGAAAACTCAACAACACTATACATTCTATGAGAAATGAAAAATAACTAAGATTAGACGTAATGACCGCAAAGGGAGAATGGAGGTATTACACGGCACCATAAAGGATCCCGCAAACTATCGAATCAACAACTTCCGGGGCTTCTAAGAAAATAAAAGTTACCGATACTGATGTTCATCAAACAATATTACTACCACACAGAACCATTGACCTTATATAAGAAAATTTTACAGAGACGACAAAGCCAAGTACCCCTTGCACACAATAGGTCAAAAACTGCTCGCGTGTGCTTGCAGGCGCGTAGTGTCGCGCCTTTGTGGACTCTCCAGCTCTCTGATGGGCTCTTAAGTCCTCCGGTTGAATGGTGAGAGTGATCCTCCATGTCGAGCGGACGCTCAGACACAAGCGATGGTCGGGCAAAAGATAAGGAATTGCAAAAAATACAATTCAAAATTTTCGCCCGACGAGGCCGAAAAATTTTCCAAGTCCGAACTCTGGACTCTGAATTTTTCCGGCCAGTCGAAAAATTTTCAGAGTCCCAATTCTGGACTTGGAAAATTTTTCGACCAATTTTCTGAAAGTTTTTCCGCTGGATGCGGAGAGAACTTTCAGTCTCCTCCTTGACGGCTTCGCCGACGCTTCGTCGGCGGCTGGTCGGCGTCGTCTCCCGTAGCAGCACGAGGTCTTGGGTGACGGTCCCAGGGCATCGGCGTCGCCGACGCTATGCGTCGGATCTCCGGGAACTTCGAAGTTTCCGCCGATGCGTAGAATCTCTTCGACAGATCCCGGAGATGTTCTCGGAGTGGCGTCTCTCCAGCGATGCTCCATAGCTCCTCGTTGGATGGCCAATATCCCGGACGAAGCGCCTTTCGCAGGCACCGACGATCTGCGATCTCCAGCGTCGCGAGCGCCTTCTGCGTTGCCAAGCCGCTCCAAGCCGGCGCCGCGTATGTGATGGTTGGGCGGAGGACGCTTTTCCACAGTCGGATCCTGGTTTGCCGGGAAATCGGTTGTCCGCCGAGAAGGTATGCTATTCGCGTTTTCCGCGAGAGCATCGCCGCTGCCGTCCTGGATGCGTGTGGCTGCATGGAGAGGCGCCGATCCAATGTGATGCCCAGGTAAAGCACCGTCTCCGACCAAGGGATTTCTTCGGCGCCGACCAGCAGTTCACCGGGAGTTCGAGCCGTCTTGGAGAAAACAATCGCCTGTGTCTTGCCGCAGTCAACCGCGAATCGCCAGGTGGCATACCAGGCGGTTAATTTGTCAACGGCCCTTTGTAGGTCAGAAAGATGAATTAATATATATATACACACACTTACCTTATAGTAACTGCATTCACACCCAAAGAACGCAACTCCAGGCAACCAACGTGTAATATCACAATACGGATATTGTCTCGGCCACTAGACGCCAATATCGCCAAGATGCTGATTGATGCCTATCCCGCGCACACGGTCTTGTCTTACATACGCATGCGTATCCCGCGTTTGCAGTCGTTGCAATAGTATATCAAGAGAGAGCGCTGACGCGCTGAGGTAAAATTGATGGCCAATCAAACGTTGGCTCTTTGGTGGCGCAGAAAGTTCAAAATTAAATATTATATGATTTGAGTTCAGAATATGGCCATGTAAATACGAAGCTAATGAACAAATGATCGTTTATCATTCGCTAAATTTTATTTCATAGGTTGATAACTGCTAACAATCGGGAACCTGCTCAAAAATTATGCCAAAGAAAAAAGGACGTCTACTTAATATTCTAACTTAGGAGACATTGATATCTATTTTTATCAACAATTAACACAGTTAATAGCGTAAATAACAGCCAAAGAAAACACCAAGCACGTAACACTAAAGTTTGAAAATAACCTATCAAACTGCTGAAACATAGAATTGGCCCAGCGTTGGCCCTAAGTTGGCAACGTAACGGATTTCCCGTTTAGAAAACTTTGTTGGCCCAATGTTGTGATAACGTAGGCACCCCAACCAAAATGTCCCTAACGTTTTCCCAACGATGCCAACAAAAAAACAATATTGGGCCAACGGACTGTGTTACTAGGGTATATTGCAATATGGGTCTTTCTCCATCTGTATCCTAAATAATTTTTCTTTATTTGGTATTAAGTCATGATTAATTTTAAAGAGCACTGATTTCTGTTCAAGGGTTAATCTTTTTTGGTTTAAATTCTTTAGTGCATTGGAACTGGTTCCTTTTATTATATGTTTACTGTTATTTTCCTTTACCTGTCTAATGTAACTGTAAATATGTTTTGTGTCACTTCTTATATCCGCCGGTAAATCTTTTATCCTGTTTTCAATCTGTTTAATAGCATTTTGTATTTCTCTGTATTTAATGGTATTTAAAAAGCTAATTTGTAATGTTTTGCAAACAGGGTCTTGTCTTCCTTTGATAATTTCTTTTATCATGAGAGCCTGTGCTTTGGCCTCTGTCTATATTGCCCAGACCTCCTTTCTTTATCTGTTGGTAGGTTATCTCTCTTTTTACCTTCCATATTTCATTTTTCCAGATAAATTGGTTTGTTATCCTGATCAAATTTGCTACTGTTTTTTTTGTTATGGGGAATATCTGTGCTGTATACCATATTTTTGATAAAAGTAAGGTGTTATTTGCAATTACTCTTTGCAGAAGGTTTAACCTTCTCCCTTTTAGAACCTGCATACATTTTTTTATCTTCCCTATATGTAATTCCCAATTGTTTTTTATTGTCTGATTTATGTCAGATTGCCACATAATACCAAGAATTTAGTGGTTGTTCGTAGTTTCCCAACTATTTATATCTGTTGTATCGGTTCTATTTAAATTAATTATTTTTGTTTTATCATTGTTTACTTCCTGCAGGCTTTCCTTTTGATACTCCTTTAGTATGTTCTGGATTATGTGGTCTTCCCTTTCATTATCACTGATTACTGTAATATCATCTGCATATGCGATTATTGCAGTTTTCTGATTTTGTATCTTAATGCCTGTAAGTGTTTGATTTAGTTTAGCAAGTAGGGGTTCCAACTGCAGTGAAAAAAGAAACATTGAAAGTGGGCATCCCTGTCTTATTGAATTCTGTACTGGGAAAAAATCTGAGCAATGTTGTGAGTCTATTTTTATTTGTGAGGAAATGTTAGTATAGAAAGTGGCTATTGTTTTTATAGTGTGTGGATCTGCCTGCATTTTTTCTAAAGTTCTTGTGATGTATAACCCTGTAAACACAAAATGCTGCTGATGCACGGCAGCAGCGCAACGTCGAAGCGCTGCAACAGCTATGGAAGCGCCGCTGCAGCATGCCTGACACAGTCAAATTTCCTATATTTTCATGTCAGCAGCGCTACAATTGCGCTGCAGCCACGTTATTGAAGCGCTTCCACAGCGCTGCAGCAACGCAATCGCGGCCCTGCAGAAGCGTGTCAAATAACGCGTCCACAGCGCTGCACGCCAGGGTCCCCGCAGCACATAATAAGGTTAATAATAATAGGGGCCTTTATGATAATGAATAGAAATAATCCCCTAATAAAAGTATGCGTAACTGAATTGCTAACGACCTTGGTCGGAAGCGACATTCTTGAAATTACTACCCATGAAAATTTCATTAGGACTGCACTATTCCTCCAAGTGATGCCTTCCTGTGGAGTAACTAAAATGACTGTTCAACATAAAACCTAATCAATATCGAACTGAGTCAGTTTTTCATGCCCTCATCCCCCTACCCCGAGTATGCATATCACGGCATGTATTGAAGGTTTACCGTATATAAGGCAACAATTAATTGTTTTGACAAGCAGACCAGAGACCTCCCGCCAAAAATCATCGCAGTGAACTGGCAGCCTGAATAATTACACAAGTGGTGACTGAAGTGAATTTGAAGAACTCCAATGCAAGATGCAGTTAAGTTTGAATACAGTAAAAGTGCCTTATTTACGAACTGTGGGACAATCGCTATCTCAGAGGAATCCATACACTCTTTCTCCAGCTGCATAGCCAGCTCATAATCATCTGAAAATTATGGAATACCAAATCATACCCTCAGTTTCACTTGATTGCTGGCAGCATAGTCTATGGCATCTTTTGACCCTAGGTCACTCTGCTTACTGAATTTACTTTAGAATGTTAAAGGAGCAGAACTACTGGCCAGGTTAGCCAATTTCACTAAATCAGTTTTCCAACAGAGTAGGGTAGACCGGGGCAGGTTTACACAGTTTTTTTATTTCGATTTTTCTTATTTTTTGTATTGCGGTGATTTACATGTCTTCTATACTGAGATATTACTTGATAATTAACCTCCATTTAGAAAAATATCAAGAGCCTCATACTATCATACTTTTTTATGTACTTAAAATATTATTGAGTGAAGTCACCTGTGTAAACTTGCCCCCTAAAGGGGGCAAGTTTACACAGTGCCTGGGGTAAGTTTACACACCTTTTAAAAAGAAGAAAGTTAAGGGTGATAGTTAATAAAACATGACAAAAATTATACTAAATAAACGGAGGAAGCATATGGCGGAAGTAGATGTAGATTGAATGTATTTGTATGCATATGTATGAATTGTAAGTATTGAATGTGGATGTGTATTGACGACACAATGTAGTCGAGCAAGATTCACGTAGACTGGCGCCTTGTGACAGATACATTAGTTTGAATGAACCCCTCCCCATTCTTATCCGTCATAGGCTTTCATGCGACTAATCTTTTTCCGTTTCAATTATGTAGCATTGACGACATGATGTCACCGAGTAAGGCATACGAGCCCTCCAGGACATTGTCTTCGCGTGGTTTCGTGTTTTCTCGTCTGAGGGTGTGTTCCTAAACTTTGGTGGTCACTCCCCTCATCCCAGCTTTTGTTTGGATGCATTCGTCAAGGCCTATCCATTGCATTCTTGCACAACTACCCTTACATTCTTAGATACCGTTTTATTTTCCTATTTGTCTATTGGGCAACCCTTGCCCCCAAATTCGGACAGGTTGACATTCGCCAAAAATTAACGAAAAAAATTAACTAAAGATAGTTTTACATCAGTTAATCCATAATTTTAACTATTAAAAGTTAACTCTTCTAAAAATAAACTATTAAATTAAATAGTTAACTACATTTTTAACGATTAAGTTTGATAGTTAATTTTTTAAATCGTTAATCCCAACTCTATATGTCATATATAGTCATTGGACGCTAGTCATCCATGAATCACAGGCAGTGTTGATGAACTTTTTCAATGGGCCGTATACGCTCCAGTTAAAGGTTGACGCTAGAGGCTGCGATGGGGAGGGAAAAAACCAAAGTGTTACGCCATTACCTTGCAGAAATCTTGCTCTTCAATTGAGAGGTGCCAATCATTGCTATCGAGAAGCAATAGACATGGCCGCTCAGGAGAGCGTCGAGCATGATGAACAAAGTGTTTGCCAAATAAAACCATTTTTCTCAACTGTCCAACATGAGGGGTTGGCATCTCCTTCAGAGCCAACAGGGCCGTCACGAACGAATTTTGGCTGGAAGTTTACCCTGAGAAACACGATGAATGGAGGCATGCTGTAACCAGGAGCATTTACAGGTGTTGCCATTGTGACAAGAGTCTCTCCTTCAGCGGACGCGATTCTACCGTTCGGGGGATATCCTTTCAGTCCAGCTATTAGGCTTGTGAACTCTAATCACGCCAGTTTCATCTGCATTCCAAATATCTGATGAGCCGATCTTAAGGTGGTTCATGACAATCGTCAAATTTTTGAAGAAAGCCGCGATATATGTCCAATTGAAACTAGTAGCTCGCGCAAGGCTAGTAGATTTAGTTGCCCTGATTCATAAAGAGTTGTGCCATTTTAAATACCCAGAAACCAATCCACTCCTGTAATTTCTCGTTCAGTCCAAGGGGGTAGACTTTTGCACTACGCTTCTGACGTACGCTTTTAGCAATATTATTAGGAATGGGTGGTAAAAAAGAGTGAATAGTTAAGGATATTTCCGTCCCTTCTTTGGGCAGACGACCACAGCAAAAGTCTTGAAAGAATCGGACGGTCCATTATGAAGTGAAAAAATTTTATATTTTGAATATAAATTTTTTAATGTTCCTCTACTTGCCTTGAAAAGAAGCAAAATTAAACTATAATCCCTATGATCTATCAAATTCAGTACAAATGACCGCGCAGACGTTCTAAGTATTAAGGTGAGTTCAGGTGTACTAGTGTTGGAAAAGCACGGGGCGCCTTTACACGATTTGAAGAATGTGTAAACTTGCCCCATGTGCATTGTGTAAACTTGCCCCTTCGGCACATTTTCGACAAAATTTAACCTAAAAGTTTGGTTCAGAACGTAGGTATTCAACTGAATATCTTATATTAACAGCAAAAGAACAGTCTAACAGGATAAACCATAATGAGTTGTGAACATCTAATGGTATAGAAGTTATTAATGCCATCTTAGTGGTGTAAAAGTTTACTCACTAAAAGAAAAATCACAAATACTGCTCTCTACTGATTGTCACTCGTCTCTATGACTGCAGACTTACATAAATGTAAATGGCGGTCCCAATGACTCTCCTGATGTGACAAGTGATGTGCTCCGATGAACAGTTTGTGAACAATAAGCAGTGTGTAAACTTGCCCCTGTACCAAACCTGCCCCGGTCTACCCTACGTAACAACAGTAGAATTGAATATCCTATGAACTCTTAAATACCACTTCTGAACACTATTAAATACCTGTCCTCGATTTTTGAAACACACGACACATGTGTGTATCCCACGTTGCAACTGGCCCTTTTCCAGTTTTCAGAAACGTGCACATACTCTTATATGTGGTATCCTCTGGCGGGTAAAAACAAACACTGTCCTCTCCATCCCTTTGTGCAACCCAGTGTACAGGAACTGCCTTGCACTCCTGCGATTCAACGAACTCCACCGTTACCCACTCCATTACACCTGCAAAATATAGACCGTTATCAGAAGAGTTCCTACAAATATGGAAAAAAGCATGGAAACACTGGTATTATTTCAGTACCTGTTTCATTTACATATGGTGTAAGACTGTTGCCACATAGTAATTCGAGTTCTCGACGGGAATACAAACAGCTTTACATTGTATGTCATCCTCACAGAGAAAATTAGCCTCCTCACACATGTCACTCGCAAGCATGATACCCACATCCATTGAAGGTGAAGGTGAGTTAAAATATGATGACACTGAAGCAAATTTTCTAAATTCAAAACAATGGACACCGTTCTTCCAATGTATACCAAATATGAACCCCACATGGCCAGTCTTTGTTAGGACACAGTTATCGGGTGTCCTAGTCCTAGTCCCTAACCTCCCAAACCTTGATTGGACGTACTTCAATTGGGTTGATGTAGAGCCTGTAGCTGGGCTTCCATTACTCTTCATTTCTACATCCATAGTTTTTTTAATTGGTTTGGTATCATGCCGCCTTTCTTCCACAACTCTTCGAATAACAGTTTGTAACGGAAGACGTGCACGGGAAATTTTCTTCTTCAGCACCTGTAGGTAGTTTTCATATTTGAAAGCGCTGTAGCAGTCCAATGGTCCAAATTTTCTTACGTCTTCACACACATGGAGCAAGCAATGGACATTATACGAACAATAGCTTTTGCCATAAATTGTGGGAAACAAATCCACAAAGTAACTAAGTAAATCTTCAGCATAGCCCAATAACTGCTCACTTCGGCAGAATGTGGCACTTCCTAATATCCGCAGGGCATAAAAGTAAGATAGGAAATGCTTCTCCACCGATTTGATGGGGAAAAATCGAGCAAGTAAAGGCATCAAATACAGTGTGAAGTACCGCAATTCAGTTGCTTTCCAGCGCAGAAGTTCAGTCATAGGGCGTGGTTTACGCTGGAAGCAATGTGGAGTGTACTTAGCTACACGAGCTAACTCATTGCTTAAGGTTATTCGGATTCCTGACCTCAATTTCACCATACTTGTACCCTGTGACAAACAGAGAAGCATTTTCCTGGTCACACCCAAACAAATAAGGTGCATATATTCAAAGGGCACATTTTCTACCACATCAAAATGAGGTAGTCTAAACAATGGTGAATATCCAATGTGGTGGTTTTCATCCTCAAGCTTCCGGAACAATTCATTGGTCCTCCTCTGACTATTCAACTCCAAGAACACCATTCTATTGTCGAATCTTTCCCCCCTCACAAGACAGCGGTGGCATGGACTGTATGAATTATGTCCTTTGATCTGCAGAAGGAAAGCCCGAGCAGGTGCATCACAGATGAATGAATGTGCATATATTTTTACTCCTCTTCCATTCACAGTCATGCCATCATGTTCAAGCTGGAGAAGCTCATTAACAAGAGGTGTGAGATACTCTTCAATTGATGCAGGCTTAACAAAGCCCCAATATAAAGCGACTAAGAAAGGTCTATGACTGCCACAAGAGTTGACAATTGAAGCCAGGATAGGCCAAAACTGGCTCCCTGAGCTCTTTGATAGAGGTATACCATCTATGTTGAATTTTAAATTATTGTTCTCCAAGTTGTTTTCACCCAAACGTGATAACTCTACCTTCAATGATTCAGCAACACCAAGATAAACAAGGTCACCAGATCCAATTTTACTGACATTCAAGGTTCGTGGGGTTCCAACCAGAGTTCTCACATCAGAAGGCAAATCTTTAAAACAGGAATGCTTTTTTAGAATTTTTAGGAGAGATGTAACTTTGTGCCTAGGAACATCTGTAGACCATGCAGCAATTTCTTGCTCCAAATTCCCAACTGAAAGGTTTTCATCAGAACTGTCAATAGATGACGTTGAAGAGCTAAGGAGAGGAGAATGAAACTCATCCATAGGCAACATTACCCCATTATCAGAATCAGCTTCTGAGGAAATTGGAGAGTTGTTGGGTATGTTAGTATCGCTATTGGACTCTATGCTACCCTCAAAATGTTGCAATTCCAACTTAACCCTATTCAATTGCTGTCTCTTAGAGAGCAGATGAAATTTCTTGTATGCTCCTCTTGGCATATTTCAATGTAGGTGAAACGATGATGTGCAGTGTATTTATGAAGGCTACTGCCCAAGAGTTGAAGTCCTTTAAGAACTGGAGCTGCAAATAAATTAACAGTAAATATCAGGTTCATATTTTGAAAAGAACCAGTCAAAGAAAAAACTAATATGTATTAAATAAGACTAGGTACTTTCAAACCATAGCCAACAACTTCAGATACATTAGTTATACAGATACATTAGCCAGATACATTAGCCAGATACATTAAATAAATTGAAATGGGAATCATTGTCAGATCGCAGGTTGAAATTTAGACTTAATCTCTTAAATTCCAAGGCAATATTTTGAGTGTTGTAGTTGGAGTTATGGTTGGAGAATTATGTAGATGTAGTTGGAGTTTTTCACGATATTCCATTACATTAAGTACGCATACATGTATGTGAAGAATCGGTATAATCATTCCAATATACTAAATACAATGAATCAAGAAGGCTACACAAATTTCTTCCTTATTAAACCCATGTAGTTCCACAAAGAAGAACAATTAAGTAACTGAGCGAACGTAGTAAGACACTTAACCACACCTTAAAAATACAAGCAGTAATTGGACGGAATCATTCAACTTTAGTATTTGCAAATACACGGCTGAGCATGGAGAAAAAGTCTATTTGCCTCATCCAAAAACCCACATTGAGGGTTTTATTTAAATATGATCCTTGCACAACTAAGCACAGCAACGTGATAATCATTCCAATATACTCACTACATTGAATCAAGAAGGCTACACAAATAATTTCTTCCTCATTGAGCCCATGTGGTTCCACAAAGATGAAAATTTAGTAACTGAACGAACGTAGTAAGACACTTAACCACATCTTAAAAATACAAGCAGTAATTGGACGGAATAATTCAACTTTAGTATTTGCAAATACACGGCTGAGCATGGAGAAAAAGTCTATTTGCCTCATCCAAAAACCCACATTGAGGGTTTAATTTAAATATGATCCTTGCACAACTAAGCACAAGAATGGCATAATCTTTCAGATGATAACGTAGTAAGTTCCGACCTAGTAAGATGCTTAACCACAACTTTAAAATGTAAGAGGTGGTTCGAATTGAATATTTTCCTCATCGAACCCACGTGGTTCCACTAAAATTAATAAATATTTACGTTAACTATTCTATAGTACGATATGCTTAGCCACGTGTGTCAAATAAAAGCAGGCCTCCTTTCAGTACAGTTTTTGATATTTGTAATATTTTCTAATACTGCAATTAAATGTGCAGCCACTACAATGACTATTTCCTTAATTCATCTGAACGATATGCGCCGTAAGATTTTTAGACGTTACAGTAACCGTACTAAATTATTTCCTAAAATACCTATATATATATATATATGTGATGAATATCTAAAGATATAATATTCTTACCTTGAAAAATTCGGGTAACGACCGTCAATGGCTGCACGTTTCTCGCCCTTCAACTTGCTTCCAAAGTCAACCTTTCCTTAACCGCGCAGAACATGAAGTGAAAGAGGCTGTGGGAAGGGGATAAGAGCTGCTCGGAAATGCGTTAGTAGCGCCACTGTGGCGAGTTGCAGACATGCAATGCGCATGCGCTGTTTGTACGCGACAGTGGCGTGTTTCGGTAGCGCGCTATTTTGAAACGTTGCCCATACGCTATTGCCGCGCTTCAAGTAAAGCGAGTTGCTCTTGCAACCTTGAGACCCTCCAGCAGCGCTGCTGAAGCTTTTTGTGTTTACAGGGAATGTATTGACTCTATCGAATGCCTTTAACTGTTTCTGTGTATAATTCCTTGGTTGATATTGAATCCCTTATCTTTTTAATTGCTGTTATAATACTGTTGGCTGTATCTATTGCATGTTGTGGGCTCGATAGTAAGGGGGTTATATTCTCATTTAATCTGTGTTTTATGATTTTTGCTAGTATCTTGTAGTCTGAGTTCAGTAATGTTATGGGTCTGCAGTCATTTAGGCTTTGTATCTTGTCTTTCTTAGGTATTAATTTAATTATGCCCTTTCTTTGCGATTCTGTTAACTTCCCTTCTTTTAATACATCCTGAATCATTGCTGTAAATATGTGTTTAATTGTGTCCCAGTTTTCTTTATAAAATTCGTATGCTAGGACATCTTCTCCTGCTTCTTTAAATTTTGGTATAGTGTGAGCAGACACACCTTGTTCTAAAATGTTGTTAATATGCATTTTAAGAGTTTTTTCCCACTTTAGAACAAGATATTTTTGAATTTTAAGCCATGATTGTGGGCTGAAATATATTTTACATGTACTTCAGTGCCATTTTCCTTTACAATCATTCTAGAAGAGAAGTTAGTATTTGGCATCAGGCCATTCTTCCTCTTTCTGATAGTTATGTTACTTACAGTATCAATCTAATGATGATTGTCGAATTTACATATGAAGTATTAGGTTGTGGAGTCCCCAACTCCCCTGAATGTTCATCATAGGAAAGGTCGTTTCTCTCACACTGGTCTTTTTTCCATGCAAAAAATTCTGACATGTCCTTGTAAGTAAAGTTTTGGACTGAAATATCTTCTTGGTGATTAGTCTGCGAATGATGCACCATTAAGCTACGTTTTCATGTGGCCGTTTTTGCGTTGCGTTGACGCTGCGTTGTGCGGCAAGAAAATACCCTGTTTTCATGTCACCGGCAGCGCCAGCTGCCGGTGACATGAAAAAAAAAATAACTCTCACCCTTTTTTTTATAATAAATCACTGTATTCAATTTTTTAATAAGTGCCATAACTATGATAGACAATTTTTATTATTATTACTTTTACATTTATAAATTTTACTACTAAGAATGGGTAGTGGTGCAAAATGACCTAGCCGTCGACGCACCCTACAAGTTTTAAACCTACCTACCTACCTGCCAGCTGCAACGCACCAAAACATATGACGGTGGTAAACCGTGGTATACGTGATCCAGCGAAAGAATCAAGTGACGAACAAATTACTGGTAGAATGCGTTGTTCCTCGCTCTGACGCAGCTGCGTCAACGCAGAAAGTTGAAAGTTGACCAACTCCGACGGCAACGCAGGCTGCGTTAGCGTGCTCGCTTCTGATTGGTGGCGCAGTGTGCGTCAACGCAAAAACGGCCACATGAAAACGTAGCTTGACAGAATGGGTTTGAAACTGAACTTCACAGTAAGAATATGGACAATATGAATTTTGTAGCCAAACGGCCGGTTTCACCAACCTTCGTTAAACAATTAACGACTCGTTATCTCATTATAACGGCGCGTTAGGGAAAATTCTCTTTTCACCAATAAACGTTAGGGCTAACGCTCCGTTTATTATATCTTTAATTTAATGATGATAGATACGTCCGTTAAAGTACAAACAAGACGTTAAATGAAATAACCATGGCGGGCGATAATTTTGATGCAGAACTTCTGTATTTGGAAGTATTGGAAAGCTATGAGAGAAGAATACCCCCTCGACGAAGAAACATGGTAGCTGATTACTTCCATGAATGAGATGAAAGTAAGTTTCGTGAAAGGTTCCCCCTGCGGGTAGGGGGATTGAGAATACTCCCGCAGTATCCCTGCTTGTCGTAAGAGGCGACTAAAAGGGCGGGGAGAAAACCTCGAAAACAAACCCCCGTGTCAGCAAGGGATGCGTCCGAGCAACGTGTGGGTCTGTTGCTTGTGAGTGACCATACCAGCTGGTTCACGATCCACCCATGTGTTTGCCGTGCATGGAGACCCGTAAGGGGGAGAAGGGGATCCTGGAGGGTGAGTTTTTCGGTTCCCAGCCGGGTGTCGGATGCCCGGTATGGCCCGAGAAACAATAACCCTCTTTGGCCCTGGATTCCCTGTAAACGGGAGGCCGGGGGCTAGCCACCCCTGGTCAATCGGCTTTCCGATACGTTCGGTGGCGAGTGCTAGGGAGGTGGGGGTCTGCGTAGGGCGGTCGGAGATGTACGGGTTTGGTGGGCCCGTGCATCGAAGATCTGACCCGAAACAGACAACCACCTCTAGGGTGCTATATCCCCTCGGGTAGCCCTGGCGACCGCACCGGTTTGCGGTGCGGCGTCCCAAATGTGTGGCTCCATGGTGGGTGGGGAGCCCGGGGGATGAATTTCTCTTTGGTATGGCGGATAATTTCCTTCCACCACATAAAAGATCCCGTCCAGATTTGGGCGGGGGAGCACTTTTCCAATGTAGCAGAAAGTATTTAGTAATGAAATGCCGAAAGGAAGGCGAGACGCTGCAGAAAGTGTCTCCCTTTGTCATACGGCGAGTATTGTCAAGTACGATCCTTGGGGACCTTAAGTCTGCGAAAAAACTAAGAGACGGCACCCTGCTCATAGAGACTATGAATGATAAGCAAAGTGAGAGAATCCTTCAAATGAATAAATTAGACGGAATAGAAATTGAAGTTCAGCTACACCATTCTCTAAATACTAGTAAAGGGGTAATTAGCCATTACGATCTGCTATACGTAGAGGAGGACGAAATAAAAAGAGAGATGGCCTCCCAGGGCGTAATAGATTGTCGCCGTATTACTACTAGACGTAATGGAGAGCGAGTAAACACAACATCCATCATCCTGACATTTAACCGCGATACGCTTCCGGATAAGGTGAATGTTGGATACAACTTCGTACCAGTGCGACCATACATCCCAAATCCCATGCGTTGCTTTACCTGCCAACGATTTGGACACATATCCGCTCGATGTAAAGGCAAATCGACCTGCCCGCGCTGTGCAATGGACAGGCATGATGACGAGGAATGTAGGACTGATCCTAAGTGCGTAAACTGCGGAGAAGCACATCCAGTATATTCCCGAGACTGTCAAGTACTTAAGGACGAAAAGAAAATAATGGAAATTAAAACCGTAGAAAAAGTCCCTTACCTAGAGGCTCGAAAAAAATATAAGACTCTAATTGCACCCACCTTTTCAAGGTCATTCGCGGCCGTTGCCACCGTCAAAAAGTGTACTACCTCGACTCAAACATCCAATGGAAACAACGCGGAAAAAAAATGAACCTGGAAAAGAAACTATAAAAACAGATAAGGTCAAACAGTCGGTGAAAGGGAAAACAGAAATCGCGGGTTCTCCTAAGAAGAATCCGCAAAAAACATATCCAGAATGCACGAACATCGTTCGTGCAAAAAGTCCTTCTCCCGGCCCACCCGGCCGTAAAAATACAGCATCCATAGAATCAATGGAAGAGGATTTTTGTGTCTCAGATACCGAAATCCTCAAAATTAGGGGAAAAAAGAAAAACAGAATAAAACGGTGAATCGCAATCGTTAATACCACCTAAACTACCCCTAACCATGAGCCACAACTCATTTGGAATGAATTTTTTATTGCAATGGAATTGCAATGGTTTTTATCGACATCGTGAAGAACTGATGCTTTTAATTCAAGATTTTAACCCCAAATGCATTTGTCTACAGGAGACCCATTTTAAACCTACTGACAAGGGTTATTTCAAAGGTTTTAACGTTTTTCGACACGATGACACCACTGGCCAACGAGCCCAAGGTGGAGTGGCAGTTGCTACTCGGGAGGCCCTTTACACCTCCCGAGTGCAGCTGAACACGCCATTCCAGGCGGTGGCGGTGACTGTGCACGCCCCCGAGGTGGTCACATTGTGTAACGTATACCTCCCGGAGGGTGCACCTGTCACCCGCCTAAACTTGGAAGCACTTCTTCGTCAGTTGCCTAGACCCTTCATTCTGCTGGGTGATTTTAATGCCCATGACCCTCTATGGGGAAGTACGCCGGCCCAGAGCAACCGAAGGGGTCGCATTTTATCGAGTTTTATAAATGATTTTAACCTATTCTTGTTGAATGACAGGGAAAAGACCCGCTTTAATTGCCATACGGGTGACTATTCCTCCATCGATTTGTGTATGGCTTCAAGCAGTCTCATGACCAAAGTAAAACTGTCAGTTCACGAGGACCTGTGTGGGAGTGACCATTTTCCCCTTTTTATCACTAAAGAAAATGTTTTAACCCTGATTTTATTCGACAAGGCAATTGGATTGTCCGCAAGGCCGATTGGTCAAACTACAGAAAAAGTTTTAATTTTAAATTTGACGAGTATAACGATGGTGTTATCAATGTAGAGCGGTTGACATCAGAGATTCTCGAGGCTGCTAGAAGCAGTGTCCCTCGTTCCCAAGGAGTTAAACATCGACCAGCAGTTCCTTGGTGGAATGCTGAGTGCGCCAAGGCCATTCAACTAAGGAAGAAAGCCCTGCGGATTTTCAATAAATACCCAACAGAAAGGAATCTCGTCTCTTTTCGACGTCTACGGGCCAAGGCACGACAGGTAATAAAGCACGCGAAGAAGACCTCATGGATGGAATACGTCTCTACCATCAATAACAGAACACCTATATCTCAGGTATGGCGTAAAGTCCGCTGCATCTCTGGACGCCGCCAAGATTATGGAATATATAGCCTAAATATTGACGGAAAGATAATATCTAAGCCTTCAGAAATATGCGAGGTTTTTGGCTGCTTACTCGAAGAGACATGCAGTGATGACAACTATGACCATGGTTTCCTTCATATTAAACATCGAAATGAGACAATGAGGTTATCCTTTGAAGAGAGCGGCGAAACCCAACACTACAATATCCCTTTCCAGCTATGGGAACTTACCTCCGCTATCGCTGAGTCCCGGGAGAGCTCCCCTGGAGCAGATAGCATCCTCAATGCCTTCTTCCGGAATCTTCCAGAACTGGCATTGGAGGAGGTCCTTAAGGCCTTTAATCGTATTTGGACAGATGGTACCTTCCCGCAATCATGGCGGGAATCCGTGATTGTGCCTATTCCCAAGCACGGGAAGGAAAAGAGTGACCCCAACAATTATCGACCAATTTCTCTCACCAGTTGCGTCTGTAAACTCATGGAAAGAATGGTCAATCGCCGCCTTGTTTGGTGGCTTGAGTCCCGAGACTTACTTTCAAACGCGCAGTGTGGTTTCCGTCGTGGCAGATCAACCTTAGACCATTTGGTGAGAGCCGAAAACTTCATTCAGGAAGCCTTTCTCCTACGGCAACACGTCATCGCGGTTTTCTTTGATGTGGAAAAGGCTTATGACAGAGTCTGGCGTCATAAAATCCTAATGACGTTGCATAATTGGGGTCTCAGGGGAAACCTACCGATTTTTATCCGAAACTTTTTGAATGGTCGGAGGTTTAAGGTCAGAGTAGGTAAATTCCTATCTCGTGCCCACTATCAGGCTAACGGAGTACCACAGGGCTCCGTATTGAGCGTGACGCTGTTCGCCGTGGCCATCAACAACGTGATGGAGTGCATTAAATCTCCAGTTATGGGTTGCCTTTTCGTAGACGATCTGGCAATTTTCTGCCGTTCATCAAGAATAGGAAACGCAGCCAGATTAGTTCAACTCACTGTGAACAAGCTCTCTCAATGGTCCCACGAAAACGGCTTTAGGTTCTCCGCCGACAAAACGAAATGCGTGCATTTTCACAGGCTGAGAGGATATCACGCACCGCCCACGCTACATCTAAATGGAAGGATACTCCCATATGTGGAATCAATCCGGTTCTTGGGGATGACTCTAGACCACCGCTTAAATTGGCGAGAAAACGTAAATTTATTGAGGGATAAGTGTTTTAAAATTTTAAATATTTTAAAGTTTTTAAGCAATTCAACATGGGGTGCAGACCGCACCTCGTTGCTGATGTTATACCGGTCATTAGTCCGTAGTCGACTTGACTACGGATCAATAATCTATGCGTCAGGACGGGAGTCATATTTAAGACCGCTTACATCGGTACACAACTCTGGGCTACGGCTGGCAACGGGTGCTTTCCGAACATCTCCAATTTTGAGCCTTTACTGTGACGCCGGCGAACCACCTTTGGTGATTCGCCGTGAAATTTTGATGTGCAACTATGTTGCCAAGATTTTATCAATGAAGAATCACCCGTGTTTTAAGGTGATCACAAACCACCGGTTTTTAGACGTTTTTAACCGAAGGAGAAAGGACACAATGCCAATTAGCATACGTTTTAATAATTTTATGACACACAGTGGTTTTAATCTTCCTGACATGTACCCATCCGGGTACCTGAAACACCCGCCATGGTCAATCCCAAGACCAGATATTATTAACACTCTTTTACTCTGCCGCAAATCCTCCACCACAGCTTTGGAGTACCAGTGCCTTTTCCGGGAAGTCCTAGATAAGTTCCGCGATTTCACCCCCGTCTACACAGATGGTTCAAAGTCGGAGAATTCCTGTGGGTGCTCTGTGGTTTCAGCATACCACGGAGTCGTTAAAGCCAAACTGGACCCATCCTGTTCGGTATTTACGGCAGAACTGTATGCCATTAAGATGGCAATAACCGAAATGAAATGCAGCCGTGGGGCATTCTTGATATGCTCTGACTCTTCTAGCGCACTCCATGCAATTTCTCGTTTCTCCCCTAGCAATCCTCTTGCCCAGGAAATACAAACGGCCCTTGTTTCCCTTTACATCACGGGAATAAGAATATCATTCATGTGGGTTCCTGGACACGTTGGCATAACGGGGAATGAAGAGGCCGATTCAGCAGCAAGGGATGCTCTGGAGAAAGCAAATACCACAATCCCTTTGGTAACCGTGGAAGACCTCAAAGTAAAATTCCGAAATGTGGTTCTAAATAAATGGAAAAATACCTGGGAAGAGCTATCAAATAATAAACTCCGGGCTATTAAACCCACGACAGCAGCATGGGCCACTTCTGTCCGAAATAATCGGAAAGAGGAGGTCGTCATCACCCGCCTGAGAATAGGATACTGCGTCTTGACGCACTCGTATCTCTTTACTGAAGAGAAAATTCCACCGAGGTGCGACGAATGCGACTCTGCTCTGAGTGTGCATCACATTCTAACGGAATGTGTAAAATACCGGGCTGCACGCGAGAAACTAGGGATTCCTAGTACGTTGCAACAGGTTCTTGGTAACAGCCAAGCGAATGTAAATAACTTAATACAGTTTTTACGGCAAACCCACCTCTTAGACAAACTTTAGAACATTGTAGTTATAATATATTTTTATACATATTATACGATGGTATATACCCATTTTTTAGGCCCATAATGCTCGCTGTATAAAGACTGCGATTGAAACAGGATTGTGCGTGGTGCAACATGACCTCAGCTGTCGACGCACCCAATAAACCAAATCCTACCTACCTTCGTGAAAGGTTCCGGCTAAGCAAGTGTGTAGTGCTGAAAATCCTCGAAGAAATAAGGGATAGACTGGAGTATACTACAAATCGTAGCAATCCGCTACACCCAATGCAACAATTATTACTCGCACTTAGATTTTATGCAACAGGATCCTTCCAAATTGTGGAGGGAGATTTAATCGGTGTGTCTAAAGCTACTGTGTATAGATGTGTGAAAAAAGTGTCTGATGCTCTTGCTGCTCTTCGGCCGCAGTACATCGTGTTTCCGTCGGGCGATGAAATGGTGCAAGTAACACATGATTTTTACCGTATTGGTAATTTCCCTGGTGTCCTCGGATGCATAAATTGTACTCATTTTCCGATACAGTCACGAAGAAGGAATATTGGTGAGCTATTTAGGAACAGGAAAGGATATATATATATATATCCGTAAACGTTCAAACAATTTGTGACGCCGAACTTTTAATTAGAGATATCGTACCACGATGGCCAGGTTCAGTACATGTTAGTACAAATTTTGGAAACTGTGAATAAAGAATGCTCTTTGAAACTGGACGAATACCTGCGGGGTATATTCTTTTAGGGGATAACGGGTATCCTTTACGACCATACCTTATGACACCATTTATAAATCCTGCAAATAGATCGCAACAGAATTATAACAACGCCCACATAAGGACAAGGAATACAGTGGAACGCCAGTATGGTGTGTGGAAAAGACGCTTTCCTGTATTGCGCCATGGGCTGAGAACAGACTTGAATACTACGATGAATGTAATTGTAGCAACAGCTGTATTGCATAATATTGCCATACAGGCGCGAGAGGTAGAACTGCCAGAAGACAGAGTACTGCATGAGTTCCTACGAGACAGAAGAGTAGGTAATCCCCGATTTATGAGGTATAACGATGTGCCCGTCAGAAACATACAACCTCATGAAGAAACTGCAATAGGAGTAAGGAATGGGATTATACGAGATCATTTCATGTAGTTTAATGGTACTACTTTTTGAATATTGTTTGAATAATGGCTAAGTTTTATTTGGGCATTATAAATGTTCATAGATAAAATAAATCATGTACCATTGTCATCATAGGCTATACATATTTATTCACCAGATAATTCTGACTTTTTTGGTAGTCAACAATTATCAAAGTATCATCTAGCTATTTTTATGTCTGTTACTTCATCTTTTGCCTTTTCTGGGCAAATCCTAGATTAATTGGTAGTTTCATTGAAACACCTATACCTGTAGTAAAATGTCTTATTTGCTAATAAATCTGTCTACATTATTTTATTTGTAACTGTCAGCTATAACCCATTGCTAGATCGAAATTTTCATTAAAATTGCTTAATAGCTTGAATCATATGACCTTACATACCGAACTGTTATATATCTTTTCATTTCCCTCCTGTACCTACCTTCCTTCATCCTTTCTCTTGTCCTTCTTGATATTTCTAAATTAAACAATTAGTACTCATTAGTCTTCATATTTTCTGCTCCATTTTCATTAGTTGACCAAACTGTTAAGAAAACACACATAATGTGCACATAATATCATTATCGTATCAACCACTTAAACACAAGATTCATAATTATCAACCACTAAAACATAAGATTCAGAATTGTGAGTGTGACCATACCATCACTTCAGAGATACCTTTTGTTTACCAGCACAAACTAACTACTGGACTACTCCTGTTAAAACTATATTATTTAGTCCTGAAGCATGATTTTGTAAACTAAAACAGTACAACTACTTGTGCAATAAATGAATGTAAAAGGTAACCACAAACTCATCAACCGAAACAACAACCATTCCTCATCAATCAGTAGACAAAATTATGACCACATTTAAGCAAATTTCTTCAATACTTCTACCAAATGAACCAAAAATATAACACGGTACGATATGAAAAAATGATACTTTAATAATTGAGTAAATAGCAAGAAAATTTAAAGAATAGTACAGAATAATTAAGCAACAGTACTTTTGAATGAATCCAAAACAGTGGAGCGGCAATACAAATATGAAATCGTCAAACAATCTACTTTGTGGCATTTTTTAAAATTATTTCCATCTTTAATGAGTAATAGTCTTTCTTGGCTTGATAAGCTTCCTGTTTCTTTAATAGCGCACACTTTTTAAGTTGAAAGATTTCATCTTCTTGTACAGCCCTTTTTTGTAGCGTCGCGCCCTCTAGTGCACAGAGCTCTTTCCTCTCAGCCGACAACTTAGCGACTTCTTGTTGGGCAGCTGCAGTGTGTGAAAGTGTCTACTGGAGCCTCCTTTCAGTCCAGTTGGGATTCCTTTGTACTCCCTTGAATTTCTTTGGAGTGCTTGTCTCTACTTGCTCAGCTTCACCACCAGCATTCATTACTTCATTGATTGTACACGTCTCAACGGATAAGATCACACCGTTATTGCTACCAATATTGTGGTGGCCCACCGATATTGTGGCATCCATTTCTGAAAGGGTGTCCAAGGTTCAATATACATTTTTCACATGAATTACAGTAGCCATTTTTATTTTAAAATTAAATGGTCGGCATTTTCCTGGCTATCGTACGGGAAAACTACATACCTGTTATACTCTCGTCATTTCTGACATCAAACACATTATCCACCGAAACGTCTTGTGAAACGTGACCTATGAATAAAAATGTATTTCAATGTCTGCGAAACAAAATCATGCATGGCATTAATTAACTACTCAATTCCAAGACGTGTTGATGTCTAATAGCTTACCTAAATACATAGAGTCCGAGTCTTTATCGTTCATCAGCGGTTCTGCTTGGTCCTTAATAAGAGACCACAACTTGTCAGCCGTCATGTCGGATTTCGGTTGGAATGTACCACTTAGATTGCAATTGCCTTTCAAGGGCTTACACCCAGGAAAACGGCATTCCACAAGGTTCGGTGTTAAGCGTAACATTATTCGCCATAGCCATGAACAGTGTTGCCGATTGTATTTCATCACCAGTGAAAGCATCCCTCTTCGTGGATGACCTAGCTATATTCTGTCGTTCCACAAAAATAGCAATGGCTGAAAGACAGCAGCAGATGACCCTCAACCGGCTACTTTCTTGGTCTCGAGAAAATGGCTATCGTTTTTCTGAGGAGAAAACGAAATACATTCACTTCTATAGAGGCAAGGGTGTGTTCCCTCAACCCGAACTGCGACTCGGTAACAGCATATTAAGTGGTGTGGAATCAACTCGGTTTTTAGGATTGGTCTTAGACCGGCGACTTAACTGGAAGGATCACATGACATTTTTAAAAACAAGATGCCATGCATCTCTAAATATTTTACGCGTTTTATCAAACAGATCATGGGGAGCGGACCGAAGCTCGATGTTGCTACTATACCGGTCTTTAGTCATATCAAAAATCGACCTCGGCTCCATTATTTACGGCGCCACCCGTAAGTCATTCTTAAATAGTATTACATCAGCACACAACACGGGCTTGAGGCTGTCAACCGGGGCATTTAGAACGAGTCCTGTGCCCAGCATCCACAGTGATGCTGGAGAAACACCCTTGGAGGTGAGGAGAAATATTCTAATGCTCAACTATGCCAGCAAAGTAGCCGCTCAAGACTCGCACCCTTGTTTTAAAATAATTTTTAAACCACGTTTTATCGATATTTTTAATAGACGCGCGGCAACGAAACCGGTAGGTGTGAGGCTGCACAATTTAATCTCGGAGAGAGGCCTTACGCTCCCACCACTTTACAGGATCCGCAATCCTAAGCACCCTCCGTGGGGAACACCCAGGCCAGTCATCAACGTAGATCTGACTTCGCGTAGTAAAAATGCAGCTCTCCCCAGCGAGCTCAAGGCCGCTTTTAAAGAAGTTCTTTATAAGAACTCAAAGTTCACCCCAATATTCACCGACGGATCAAAATCGACCTCTGCCTGTGCATGTGCATTCTCCATCTTGCACAAAATATCGCAGGCAAAGCTGCATCCTATAAGTACAGTCTTTACGGCGGAGCTAACGGCTATCAAATTAGCTCTAGAGAGTATACGCCATCGGAAGTCTTCATTCCTTGAATGTTCTGACTCTCTCAGTGCCCTCAGGTCTATTGCCTGTTACCAGCCTGACAATCCATTGACCCAAGATATACACACTGCCACATACGATCTTAAGGATCGAGGTGTCAGAATTAAGTTTGCGTGGGTTCCAAGCCACTGCGGCATCGCAGGTAACGAGGCAGCGGACGCGGCTGCTAAACTTGCGTTAAACAGACCAAATATAGACATAAACTTCATTCTACCGACAGACCTGAGAGTCTCACTTAGGAAAACTTGCAGTAGAGAATGGGATACCACATGGCAAACGATGGTCAACAATAAACTACGCTCAATCAAAAGCAGCACTGGATCGTGGGCGACATCTATTCGTAAATCTAGGAGAGAGGAAGTAGCCGTAACCCGCTTGCGTATAGGTCATAGTGCCCTTACCCACTCTTTTCTATTCTCTAATAACAAAGAACAGCCTATATGCAATGAATGCGACTCTCCCATATCCGTACGACATCTCCTTACGGAATGTCGCACATATGAGGTTATGCGGAGAAAACACGAAATTGAAGGAGATCTCTCCGACATTTTATGTGATGACCCTGTCAAAATTGATAAGGTAATATTGTTTCTGAAAGAAAGCGGGCTCTTTCAACGACTATAAATCTCAGAATACATGAGGTTACAAGGAATTTGTCGATTTAGATTGGAGCAGAGGAGGAAAATGACCATGCCGTCGACGCACCCTTTAAATGATAATACTACTACTACTACAAAACATTTTTGCTAACATAAAGATGGTAGTGGTGCAAAATGACCTCGATGTCGACGCACCCTATAAATCAAATTACTACTACATACTACTATGTACCACTACCAGTTTTGTTCCTTGCGACCCTATCATCAGCCTGATTTTTGTTAACCTTCCTCTTATAATTGTCATAAAATTATTTTAGTGGTTTTACACGTCTCCTGCTTACATTCAAGTGGCTGTTGAACTCTTCCTCAATCTTTTTCCACGTAAGCTCTTTCTTATTTATCATACTTCCGTCTGTTCCTTTATCTTCTATAACCGCCCCGTATTTCATAACTAAATCGATGATTATATCCATTTCGTTAGGAGTATAATTCGAACTACGGCACCGTTTACTCTCGCCACTCATTTCACTAGTGAAACTCACAAATGCTCACAACACAACCACCTCGGTTATCGATATTCACGTTTCTTCAGATGTTCACGAATCTGGGTCCACTACAGCGCCACTAGAGAGTATGAAAACATTTCCGTTCATATTTAACGCCGCGTTTACAAATTGATCGTTAAACTGGTGAGTTGTTGCTTGATGAAATGAATCATTTCATAACGCTCCGTTAAATATTAACGGTGGGTTATCAAACGACGCGATAGAGTGGTTTTTAACCAGTGTTGGTGAAACCGGCTGAAAGGCTGATATTTTTTTCTTATGTCTACTGAAGCTACATTTGTTAGAATAGGAAGCATGGCAAACTGAGCAAACCCTAGGATAAACAGTGCAATCATCTATTTTCCCACATGTCCTTTTATGCTTATAAAAACTAGACCTGGATTGATAGATTTTGCTGTAAGTTTCACACTTTCGTGGGTAAATAGAACTTTGACAAATACCTTTCCCAGCTTTCATAGACTTTTGTCACTCTCAAGGATTCTTCATCAGTTTCCAAAACAGACCACCTATTCGACACAAATATTTTATTGTGATAAATTACTTTTCAGGTTTATGAGCTCTGCTTTGCAAGATGATAGTTTCTTCAGGTTCTGTGGACAGTTGTGAGATGATGAGATGCTTGATGACGGAGGAGGACGCATGCGTGAATTTAACTTGCTCAGAGTCATGGAAATAGAAGGATGGTTGGAGCTTGGCTTGAGCGGTAGTGCAGAGTTCACTAAAAACAGATTTTGATATCAGTGAGGCGCGTGCTTGAAATTTCCTTTTTTTCCAATAATCGGCGTATCCTGGCGACACTATCGTAAAATACGTTGCCTGACGACTTCTTCCGAAAAACAGGTTGTACAAAACAGAACTTGTTGTAATCGTGTCTACATTTACTATACACTTCTCCACATGCATGCCCCCCTTTCTGGCAGATCGTACTATAGACCCTGCAGCAGAGCGTGCAAATTTGAATACTTCACAGACATTTTCCCCTTTCCCTTCCTAAATGCTTCTGGAAGCATTTTTGCCCGTAAAAATCTCTTCCACAGGTTTTACAGTTAACGTATTCACGGGTATTTGAACACGGAGGTGAGACATGGCATCTTGAACACTCGGACACGCATTTATGTGTATATAGCCGTTCATAGGGCATCCTACAGGGTCCACAGTAGTAAGAACAACGAAACGCTCCCGTGAAAGACACCACATGGTTGTAATGGTTCTCGCCGTAGATGAGATCGATGCATTTTATTTCAGTTCCATCTGGAGCCAAAGATGCTGGGCCATCGAAAATAACTAATTTTACCTTTCGGTCCCCGTAAACTTTAATTTTATATGCATGCAGGCAATCTTGGAAGACCTTTATCTCGCTTATTCCTCCGCCGTTTTCAAGGGAAACGTTTGCTTTTCCTCATAGCTGAAGTGTTCTCGCCGTCTGAATTTTTTCTCCCTGCTTCATTGGTCTGTGATCCTTTGGATTGTCACAATGTCTGGAAATGAAAACACATATTGCCCTGGCAAGGACTAGCGAGGAGAAATATGATCTTAGGATAGTGAATTCTAAGCTCGAGATTACGAGTTTAATGCAAGATTGAAGCCAAAAATGACCACACGGAGCTCAGGGCTATGATCGAACACGACCACGTTCTTTAAGCAATTATCCAAATATATTTCAAACAGAACATTGAAAATATTGCACGAAGTAATGGCTTGCAAAATTCTTACGACTTTATGACGGATGGTGATGACAGATTGGTGAGAATTAATGAGAATATAAAAATTTTCCAAACATGAAAAAATGAAGAATACGGCAAGACATTTTGACGTAATGCTCTTACTACTAATGACGGATGGGTAATGATGGGTAGGTGGAACTTTAATGAGAATATATAAGGATACACAACCTGAAATGATGAAAATTACAACGAAGAAATTTCACTCTGAATATTACGGGGTGATTATAAGAGGTCTGTGACACAATGAAATGATGGGAATTGCCGCCAAACAAGCTCCACGTCCTCCTTGACATACTTACTCTAGATGGAACGGGAGGGTAATTATAGAACATGAATCAATTACTCGAAAGTTATCCAGTTCCGTGAATTTGATTTGATTGTGGAAGCACTTTCACATGCGGAATTAGTTGTGAATGATGAATGCGTGGTCAAAAGGCGGCATTGGAGGGAGGGAGCCAAGGGAGATTTTCGGACAGTACTTACAATTAGTGCTGTGATGAGGCTGGAGACCTTGGCCTTGGTGCGCAAGACTATTAGGCAATGAGGGAACTCATTCACAGCAGCGTTGTGTTGTGCCGGTGAAATAGGGCTAGTTCCTGGTTCCTCATAAAGCGTCGTTGAGGGCTTGCCTTGCCCTTGACTCCTTCCTCCCGACAAGATTCTTTCCCCCGGCACAACTTTCTTGGCCTCCGCATTCGTTCATTTTCAGCAACTGACTATTCCTCATTACAGGGACCTAACTCCTGATCAGTCCCCACAACCAGGGCGCACATGGCTTATATGGCACGCCCAGGGATCCGGTCTCAAATCACAACAAAAAATTCATTTATTCTCTCAATCATCTGGCGCATGCGTGGTCGAGTCGTCAATGACCCTGAGCCCGCGTAAGACAACGTATAACGCGCTATGCGCAGAAGGATGTTGGACGCGGTTTACCGTCACCAACGCATACCATCACAACATATATAATTATACGAGATTCAAGACACGTTGAAATGGTAATTGTGTCAAATTACGCCAGTAAATAATAGTTGACTTCAACTAACTTGATATTCTTTCTAGATTTCCAGAAGCGACCTCTTCATCGATGACATTGCCACCGTTTTTTCTCCCTTGCAAGTTAATACTCTACTCTATGCCTACGTCTGAAATTATCAAACAAATTCACACTACCTTGGACTTCAAAGTCCTTTAGAATGCATTAGACTTGACAGCTAAATGGTGCAATACCTGGAAGCTCTTTGATGATTTGAAGAGAAACGAGTAACTTGCCCTCCTTTATCGGGGGAAAGAAGGTGATTATAATAATGGTGATTAAGTACTCTGTGACTAATTACTTTGCTCTTACAGAAATCGTGATTAAGTGCTCTGCGACTAATTAGTTTGCTCTTACATAAATGCTATCGCAAACGTAAACGACAATCTGAAGGAATGATTCCCGAAAACATTGCTATAACTTGTTAAAATCCAATTATTTTCGTTATCTACTACCTACTGTCATAAAAAAGTAGCATGGACTGGGGAATAATTTACATGCAAAATTTATTTCTTACGCAGACGGCGACCTCATCACAAGGGAAGACGAGCCCTGCTCAAAGATATTTTCTCGGACATCCACCACCGAAGAGTCACTACGATTATCCTGACACGAGTGACGATGATTTTGAAGAGAAAGGATTAACTTACCTTCCTTTATCGGGGGGAAAGAAGGTGATAAAGTAATGTGATTGAGTACTCTGCGACTAATTAATTTGCTCTTACATAAATGTGTCGCGGACTGGACCTCATGGAGGGCGGGAAGCGACCGAGACTCCTCGATCTCGTACCCGCGGAGTCTCAGATTGATGGAGTCGGTGAGCGGAGGCGGCGGGGACTGTCAGGAAAATGAGAAAATACCCCAAAGAAATGGTTTAATCGGAGTTTATTTTTCCTTGGGCAATAGAGGGTTACAAGGAGAAGGCAAGCCTTCTTCCACAAAATGGAACGGCGGCGTGTGCTCGCTTCGGTAGTTGTCCTCTTCGGCGCGTTTCTGGGAGATCGAAGCTGATACGGCGCACAGTGGTCGGAAATGCCGATCTGGCTGGACAAAATGTCTGATGTGTACTGTATTGCTTGAAAATACACCAAACGTTCACAGAATATATGCATGACCTCTTAAAACATTTTACAATTTGGTTTTTGACAATTCTACCATATGGGAGGGGAGAGGGGAAGGGAAAGGGAGTCGCGCGCGCGGAAATCACCCCATCTCTACTAAAATCTGACTTAGTTGAAAATGATATATTTTTCAGAGATAAAAAGGCTTTATGACTACAGTTTCATATTTCGCCTGCATCTCAACACCAATAGCTTTTCTAGTAGTCAGTGCCAACTATAGTTCGCTTGATATGGCTAGATACAGCATGCGTTTCTGTTATGCCTATAAATTTGGGGCAGAGAATTTGATAAGTGAACTTGAAAATAATCTCAAGAACCAGTTATTATGAATTAAACTGTGATCTATTAGGAAGAAAATGTCCGTATTAAATGATTATTAAATTTATACATACATATTATGGCTCGTTCGGGAGTATAGCATGAGGGTAAAAGCTAATAAATTCCACAGAATAATAAGATCCGTTGTATTTGTGTAAATTAAATGTTTATTCACATTCCTGAGTAAAATTTGTTACCATAAAGTAGGTATCAGGTAATTTAAGCGATATTAAATATATAAAAAACAAAAAATTGTTAAAAAAGAATAACATTATATGTATTTGGTTGCTGCCAGAATTTAGTTCAATGTTACCACTCGAAAAGGACTATACCATTATTGTCGTGATGACTTTCGTGTACTAAATTATTCCGACATTTCACTGACATCTGAATTGAATCGTGAGTCAGACTCAACAGGGATGAGAACCTTTAATATTTCAGGAGTTAAAGCTGTGGTTTTTTTTCTGAAGTTTTCTTCGCGATGTGATAGTTGGATCAGACGAAACCAAGAGTATGTGCAGTAAATCTTCGTTTACCACCTGCAGAGACATTTTCCTAGTGTTATTTTCCCTGTATTTTCTGCAGTCCTTATTTCTTGATTCTTGAGGTTCCTCCGATAGCATTCCAATGGGCAAAGGAGCAGAAGCAATAATGTCCGCTCCATGCAACAAAAGTTTGTGGATGGAAGCGGGCATGTAGTACCAACTGTACAACTTTACACACATAATTGCAGTTGCATGACTATAGTCTTTAAAGCCTTCGACATCAATTGCACGCTTTGATGCAATTGCAGACAAAATTACGGAAAATCTTTTAATTACATCTTCATCTATCCCTGTGATGGAAGATGATGAAGCAGGATTCGCAAAAAATCGTCGGGCAGTATTTTCATCATTAGTTGTGCCACTACCTTGCTTCGGAATTTCTACAACTAGGCCTGTTTCCACCCTGAACCTATTAATGATAGATTGTTTCCTAACTTCCACATTTCTCTTCTCTTCAATAGTTTTTGCTTGCCATTTTTTTACATTAAGTCTATATGATACGTGCAACATGTATTCAAAGCTTCGTATCCAAGAGGTGAGAGTCCGTAAACAAAAACTTCCTCATTGACAGGCCCAAGCAAAATATTCTGAATATCGTTCATTAGCCTTGGTGTTGCTCCGCAAACATTACATGTCTGGGATGGGATACCTGTTAGAGCCCTGATAGCTTTTCCGTCTACCATAGTTGGAGCCAACTGATGGCGTACACTTATTTCATCATTGATTATTGACGGCCGTAAGTTCTCTATTTCTCCGTCAATATATGACTTTTCTCGAATCACGAGATTTTTTGTTTCCTTGGCGAATATTAACCGAATCGGTCTACAGTACCTAGGAGACGATGGCCGCGGATTTTCCCAAACTGTTGCCCCATTTCCTCCCTGACACAGTCTCAAAGGGACAAAGGACATGCTAAAGAGATCACTGCCTTGGAAGTCTTCGTGCGGAGCTCTATGCTTAAAAGTGGAATACCCACTACTCCCATCAAAACCCCATTTACTAATTAATACCATTTCCTTAGTATTCGTTGCTTTAGGGAGAAGGTTCTTTTCATTTGTGGCAATCGACATAAAGCGATGCACATATCGCACGAGGTCACTTTTTTGGGTGGTAATTAATTCCTTTTAATTCCTTGACGAGCGTGGTATGGGCGAAATTTGGTGAGGTACGGGATAGGCATACCATGAAGTTCATGAATCTGTTGCAATGTAACAGTTGCAAGGTGCTAAAAATTTTCAAGCCGGGATCGGCGACAAGCCCCTTATTAATTCACCGATGCGATCCAAATGTGGTCCAAACAATCACGAAAACTGTAGTGGTGACCTCGGAAATGAAAGAGAAGTTTAAAGATGCGTGTGTTGCAATGTGCACAAGTGTTATCCGCCCATTTTTTGGGAATGATCTTGGACCAAAGGCTAACCTGGAGACCCCACATTACTGATCTGAAAATGAGAGTTAGCCCATCCCTTAATATTTTAAAAATATTGACAAGATGTTCATGGGGCGCGGACCGATCTACAATGCTGCGACTATATAGGGCACTGGTTCGATCCAAGATGGACTACTGTTCTTTTATCTATGGTGCTACCCGCGCATCATACTTAAAGCCGCTAGCAAGTATACACAACCTTGGACTCCGGCTAGCAACGGGTGCCTTTCGAACGAGTCCGATCAATAGCCTTCTGTGTGATGCAGGTGAACCACCGCTTGACATCCGTAGAGATCTTTTGATGTGTAACTACGCTAGTAAAATTTTAGCCATGCCATCGCATCCGTGTTTTAAATTAACCATTAACGAACCGATGACTCACATTTTTAACAGAAAACCACGGGCTACTAAACCTTTTTATGTGCGTTTTGCCTATATTTTAGAGAGATATTCTATTACCGTTCCCCGGATAGAAAGGATACGAGTGGCTAAAACTCCTCCATGGCTTATTCCTCAGCCGGACATCTGGTGGAAGCTAGCAAGCCGGGCAAAGTCTGACTCACTTCCTGAGGAAAATAGGTCCTTGTTTTCAGAGTTCCTATCTCAATGCCACGATCTAACACCCATTTACACGGACGGCTCTAAGTCTGAGTCAGAATGTGCCTGTGCCTATGTGAGCTTGTACAAAACCGTGAGCACAAAGCTCAACCCCGAATGCAGCGTGTACACTGCAGAGTTGACTGCTATTAAACTTGCCCTTAGGGACGTTGAGACTCGAGGTATATCATGTTTGCTATGTTCCGACTCCATGAGCGCCTTGAAAGCCATCTCAAATTATAATGCCGCGCACCCAATCATAAGAGATATACAAGAATCTCTGAGAAGCCTTCAGAGCGGAGGCATCTCTATTAAGTTTGCGTGGGTCCCTAGCCACGTGGGAATCCCGGGAAATGAGGCAGCCGATAATGCTGCGAAAAAGGCCCTCGGTAACCATAGAGTTGACCTAGACGCAGTAACCGTAGAAGATCTCCAGAACACACTCAGACGCAGAATCCTGAATGAATGGGATACGGAATGGAAATCGGTGACTAATAATAAACTGCGCGAGATAAAAAGTTCCACCAAAGCCTGGTTGTCCCCCGTCAGGGATAGTAGAAGGGAGGAGGTGGTCATCACCCGTATGAGGATAGGGCACAGTCATCTGACCCACTCCTTTCTCTTCACTGAAGAGAAAATCCCACCGCGGTGCGATGACTGTGACTGTCCTCTCGGAATTCGGCATATCCTGACGGAATGTGGCAGATACCGGGACATGCGTAGCCGACTGGGCATTGGGGGTGACCTAGGGTCCATTCTGGGTGACGACCCCAATGCTATTGGCCGCGTAATTTTATTTCTAAAGGAAACGGCGCTTTTTAATAAAATATAAGCAACAGTTTAGGAAATGTAATTGGTTTTAACCTGAACCCTATAATAGATAAGCAATATATCTAGCTACCTGACAACCTGCCTTATCCGAATATAGAAAGTATATACATAACTTTGAAGAGTAGAGGTGCAAAATGACCATGCCGTCGACGCACCCTACAAACTAATACTACCTACCTACCTACAAGTGTTATCCGCCCTTTTTCAACATTCGCGGGTCCAAACTTCACAGGACTAATACAGACTGCAATTGATTTGGGAGCTAAATATGGAACCTTTGATGCAGCAAATCTGATTAGTTCCCCAACTACTTTGTCCCGAGCTGTGAACAAGCAAGCAGAAAGTGCCCGAAAGGAAATACTTCCTGAAATCCGTGAGGCAGCAAAATTAGGTTTATGTTCCGCCACCACAGACTTTTGGTCAGATTCTTACAAGCAGCATCACTATATAACTCTGACAGTTCATTGGATTGACCAGGACTTTAATTTGAATAATACAGTGCTTTTCACAAGGCCTTTTCCCAGTGATGAGGCAACAAGTGCTGTGAATTTGAAGAAAAATCTTCTCTCTCACTTCGGTGAACACGGTATTTCTTGTGAAAAAATTATCTTTGTTACGGACGGTGCATCCAACATTAAGAAAGCCTTAGAATTGTTGGGTGTCAAAAGACTCTACTGCGTTGATCACCTCATTAATGTGATCCTAAAATCGACTTTCACGTTAAAGTTAGTGGACTTAGATTTATATGGTGCTTCTGGGAACAGGACTTTTGAAGGCTTATCACGAGCTGTATCGTGTTTAAGAGCAAAAGGAATGGGCAAGGATCTCTTTAAGAGGATTGAATATCCACCTTCCACTAACGGCCAATCCACGAATGGGCGATTCAGATCCAGAATTCCTTTTTTAGAAAGTGTCCTTGATAACTTTCAGGAGGTAAGTCAAATCAGTTTATGAAAATGAAGCAAATGATGTACATCATTTATCTGTAATCACTAATTTAAAAAATCTCCACATTACTTTCAGCTGTTCAATCTTATCATCCAAGAAGATCTAGACACTACAAGTTTTGAAAAAGAGGATCTGGAAGATTTGATAAGATTAATAAAACCAATTGAGTGTGCCGCTAAAGATAAATGTAACTCATTAGACAATGTGGATTACACATGGCTGCAAAAGCATATAGAGAGTTCGGATGGCGACCGACCTTTAATCCTTCAGACGAAAGTCCATATAAGGAAACAGCTAGCTTCCTTAGACACAATAAGGCTGATAGAAAAATGTAAAGTGATCGTCTCCTTATTTAAGCGGTGGGGGGTTATGGACCAGCTTCAAGTGTCCTTGAAACAGGAAATTAATGTAAGGTGGAATTCCAACTTGATAATGCTCCTGTCGTTTCCAAGGAATTTTACGGTGGTAAGTAGAATATAAATATTCTTTCAGTTACGTCAATTTTTGAACATAAAATTTAAAATTTTCACCTTTCTTTTGTACGTTTAGATAAACACCATCCTGATATCGCGCAACCACCAACAGCTGCTGATTTCAAATGAAGATCAGGCACATATCCAATCTTTGATAAGGTTTTTGAAAGCATTCAAGGAGGAATCGGAGAAAATGGAGGCAGAGCAAAAGCCCACGTTGCACTTCGTGCTATTAGCTTTTCAGCGTTTGAAAGACCACTGCAATGACGACTCGGAGGATAGCCAGTCAATAGCAAACTTACGAGGACGAGCCAAAAGACTGCTAGAGATGAAATTTATTCCCCATGAGCTACACAAAGTAGCAACTTTCCTGTGGCCCGATTTTAAACACCTTGCCATGCTTGGACTGGAGGAGAGAGCAAAGGTAAATATATAATTTTACGTTTTCCAGAAGCCATTTGATTGAGTAACAGCTATGTAGTCAGTACAATTTTTTTTTCTTATAGGTACAATCAGATATTAGGGCAATAATGAAAGAAATAAAAGACTCGGCACCTACTTCACCGCCAAGCAAGAGTCCAAGACTGTGCATCGGTGACGGCTACGATCGGTGGCGTTGCGTAGCAGACCATGATGAAGAAGATGAATTAGACGACTATCTCGCCGCAAAAACGGGAACTTGTTGTAGTGATGACCTCCTCAACTGGTGGAAAGCTAAGGTATATCTCACCGATATGCGATGTAGATATCCTATATGTTTCATCTGTCCTTTCCTTGCGACGAAAATTGCAAATTTTCCAGTTTCTCATTTTCATTATTCGTGTTATTCATTTCCAGGTCGATCGATTTCCTCTACTTTCGAAGGTGGCTCGTACTGTTTTGGGAATACCGGCAACGAGCGCAGCTAGTGAAAGAGCCTTCAGCCTAGCTGGTAATGTCATAACTTCTAGGCGAACCAATTTGGACCCTGATAATGTGGATGACATTATATTTTTGAATAGGTAAAATAAAAACAGGAGACGACGACAGGAAGAGTATCTTTAGCAAATATATCGTCATTCTCAAATCACTTCCTGAATGGAGTTTTATTTCTGCATGCGTCTCTTAACGCATATTCTAATGTTAATAATGCATGGGCAAATCATTGGCTAAAATGTATAGAACCTACCAGATTTATCGAATCACCGAAGTCAATGCGGGTCCTTGCTATCAGCCGCAGGCCACTGATGTGGGGTTTAAGGCTGGTAAGAGAATTGGAATGCATTTTCACGTTATGAAAATGGGAAAGAAATGACTTGGGTTTCCGAAATAAGGAATTAAGATTTGACATGTAGAACCAAAGGTTGATGAGGAACGGATTATTGAGTGAAAGAGTTCGTGAATTTGTGGAATTTTGTCGTGGTTTCTATTACGGCTGGTAATTTTAGGTCTTTATGGATTTGTGAGTTACGTACATGCATACCAAGGGTTCCTAGAAATTTCTTTCTCTATTTATGTTCCAATAGCCCTAAAAACTCCTTACCACAGGGCTTCTAACTCGAGGGCCTTTGCTGTTTGCAATTCGCACGACGCGATTTTCCCGCTCAGTCATATACCGCCCCTCCCCTTCCCACAGTTTGGGCGCTCAAAAGAGAGATCTCAAGGACCCGGGTGCCCGCCGAAGACCCGGGCACCCGCCTAGGATACGGTCACCCGGGGCGAACGGGCACGGTCGGGCGACTACGTCACACGGGCGGAGGCGAACACGGGTGAGTGCGCCCGGCACGGGCGGGCGAGGGTCGCCCGGATTTCGCGACCGTTTGCAGACCTCTGGAAGGCACTTGGTGTGTCCTCGGAGGCGGGGGAAGGGGGTAGGAGAAAACCCGTGACGTTGCATACTGTGCGTGAGAGCGCCTCTTCCACGTGGCCTTGTTGCTAGGCCAGAGGATGGTTCACGCGGGAGCCGCAAGGGGGCAGCGGACGCGCGGCGTTCTCACAGGCTCCTATGCCTTAATAGAAGGGGAATTACCATAACATTCCTCTGGGTCCCTGGACATGTGGGAATTGCCGGTAATGAGACGGCCGATGCAGCTGCGAAGAGGGCTCTAAGGATCCCTGAACAGACGGTGACGCTGGTCCCTTGCCAGGACCTAAAGGCTACTCTTCGTAAAGTAGTGCTAGAGCAGTGGAGTGTCTCTTGGAGAGACGTGCGTAATAACAAACTACGCAGCGTAAAACCGGTAACGTCAGTGTGGCCCACTTCCGTCAGGAACAGTCGCAGAGAGGAAGTCGTCCTCACACGTTTAAGAATTGGGCATTGCGCCTTGACCCACTCCTTCCTCTTTACAGAAGAGAAGATTACACCTCGTTGTGACGACTGCGACTCTCCTCTCAGTGTCCGCCACCTACTGACTGAGTGTGACAAATTCCGGACTATGCGCGAAAAGCTGGGTATAAGGGGAGACCTAGAACAAATTCTAGGAGACGATCTTGATCGCCTAAGCCGAATTATATCTTTTTTAAAAGCAACTGGCCTTCTAAATAAGATTTAATATAGAGTCGTTTATTTTTTATTTTTTTTTTCTTTCTATCGCCGACATATCTTATTTTTATTTTAGAACACCAAATAGACTGCGTGGTGCAAATGACCTTAGTCGTCGACGCACCCATAAAAACATAAACCTACCTACCTACCCTACCGTTCTGAACTGGCGCTCATTTCGGACCAACATGGGGGCGCATCAAATGCTATCGCATCGCAGTTCGGACACGTGGGGCGAGATCGGGTACGTGGGGCGAGTTCGGACGATCGCGCCGACCGGTACTTGCATTGTGTTTTCTCCCGAAGCTCACATTGTTATACAAGTTAATAATGTCTCCGAGACAAAGAATGATACAATGCATCATTCCGTATAAAAGCAGTGGATCTCGTGCTTTTCGTCGTAGTCAATCCGATTAGTTTGCGGCGCAACAGTTGGGTGAAATTTTGTATCGCCGGAAAGAAACTACTGTGCTTTTTGGTAAGTGCTTCTGAAATTTATGAGATTAATTTCTTTTTAAAGCTGCTTCATTTCTCGTAACATGTGGAAATTTACTTTCAAATAACATAAATAGGGCCCGTGCAGCAGTGACTAGAGAGGTTTTAGAACAATATTTTAAAAATTTACAACTGGCTTTGGATGGTGTTCCTCCAGAGAATATAGTAAAATATGGCGAGATAAATTTTTGTGACGATCCCGGAAAATCTCGGGTGATTGTTAAGAGATGAGAGAAACATCCATCAGTTGTTAAGGACATCAGCAAAACGAGTGTGTCTGTGATGATCGCAGCAGCTGCAAGCGGGGAATTGCTTCCACCGTACACAGTGTACAAAGCTGTGCACGTGTATCCTACGTGGGTAGAAGGTGGCATTGAGGGTGCAAGATTCAACAGGAACATCAGTGGATAGTTTGACATTGCTTGCTTTGAAGACTGGTTTAAAACAACGTGTGTGCCATTTTTCAAAAACAGGCAAGGGCCTAAACTTTTAATAGGAGATAATCTTTCGAGTCACCTCTCAATAGAAGTGATTAGGTTGTGCGAAGAAATGGGAATAAATTTTGTAATGCTTCCTCCTAACGCGACGCATTTATGCCAGCCTCTCGATCTTGCTTTTTTAGACCCCTTAAGATCGCATGGCGAAAATGTCTTGATGAATGGAAACGCAAAAATCGCGGGGTTCTTCCAAAAAGTGAGTTTTCCAGATTATTGAAATCTGCCTTTGATTCCATAGGATCTCACCTATCAGGCAATGTTTGTGCAGGGTTTAAAGCTGCGGGAATTTTCCCTTTCGACAAAAGTCGAGTTATTAACAAAGTTCCTTCTTTGAATCCTGAGGAAAATTCGGACAATGCCGCCGGGGGATCTGCATGGTCAGATGCATTTCTGCAATGGTTGGCATCATCCCGTGTGGAAACACCTGTGCTTAAAAAATCTTGGGGGAAAAAACTTCAAGTTCAGCCAGGGAAAAGTGTGAGTGCTGAATGCGTTACCAAATCGTGCGTTGAGGAAGTGGGAGACGTTTCCTCGGAGATTAATGCATCGATTGACGAGATCAATGATTTGGCATCGCAGAATAACAATGCTACTGATGAGAGTAATTTTGAAATTCCCCGCTCTTTCCCTGTAAATGCATTCATTTTATTAAAGTTCGAAACAAATAAACGCGACAGGTACGTCATATCAGGTGCTCGCCACAAAACGTCCGCAAATGCAGCTGCTCAAGTGGTGGTAGACAGTGATCTGTGGTACCTTTTCTACTGTTCTTTAGGAATGCGGAAACTAGTCGTCAACACTGACAACAATATATTCCTAATGAACACAGAAGGGAATGCTTACAAGAGATATTTCGAGGACATTAATAAGGAGTTAAAGAGACAAGGAATAAGGACTATATGTGCCACCTCTATTAGGATGCTAGCATCCACCATCTCCAGTCGCAAGGGCCCCCTGCGGGTAGGGGGATTGAGAATACTCCCGCAGTATCTCTGCTTGTCGTAAGAGGCGACTAAAAGGGCGGGGAGATAACCCCGAAAACAAACCCCGTGCCAGCAAGGGTTGAGCCCGGACAGTCTTGTGGGTCAACTGTCTATGTGCGGCCATACCAGCTGGCCTGCGATCCACCCGCATGTTTGCCGAGTGCGGAGACCCGCAAAGAGGAGAAGGGGATCCTGGAGGGTGAGGTCCGTGGTTCCCAGCCGGGTGTCGGATGCCCGGTATGGACTACTGGCTGATACCCCTCTTTGGCCCCGGATTCTGTGTAAACGGGCGGCCGGGAGCTAGCCACTCCCGGTCAATCGGCTTCCGTGGCGTTTTGCTTAACGGTGGCGAGTGCCAGGGAGGTGGGGGTCTGCGTAGGGCGGTCGGAGATGTACGGGTTTGGTGGGCCCGTGCATTAAAGACCCAACCCGAAACAGACAACCACCTCTAGGGTGCTATATCCCCTCGGGTAGCCCTGGCGACCGCACCGGTTTGCGGTGCGGCGTCCCGAATGTGTGGCTCCATGGTGGGTGGGGACCCCGGGGGATGAACATCTCAAAGGGATGGATGGAACCAAAAAGACCCCGCCCGGACACGGGTGGGCGAGAATCGCCAGTTACAGCTTGTAAGCGCTACCATTTGATGAAATGTCAGAAAGAATGAGAGACCTTGACTAAGGTATCTCCCTTCCTAATTAGGAAAGTTTTGTCTGCCTCGGTCACTGGAGAACTTAGATCTGCCAAAAAATTACGAGACGGTTCACTACTGATTGAAACCTGCAGCACTGCACAGAGCGAAAAGATTCTGAAACTGAAAATGCTCGATGACATCCCAGTCACGGTTGAGGTGCACCGCACTCTAAACAGCAGTCGGGGGGTTATCACGCATTACGATCTACTATACGTTGATGTCGACGAGATCAGAAGAGAGATGGCTCCTCAAGGTATGACTGATGCTCGTCGACTCACCACGAGGCGTAATGGAAAAGTGATCGACACAACATCCGTCGTCCTCACTTTCTCATTCGATAGGTTCCCCGACAAGGTGTTTATAGGGTACGAATCTGTCCCGGTGCGATTATGTATACCGGCACCCATGCGCTGCTTCCAGTGCCAGCCCTTCGGCCACATCGCCACGCGATGTGAGGGCAAGGCCACCTGCCCGCGCTGCGGCCTGGACGCGCATGATGGTGCTGAGTGCACAAAAGACCCACAGTGCGTCAATTGCGAGGGCGCACACCCAGTGTACTCTCGCAAGTGCCCTAAGCAAATCGAAGAAAGGAAGGTCATGGAGCTAAAAACCGTGGAAAAAATTACGTACTTAGAGGCGAGGAAAAAGTATAGGGCCACGGTCGCCCCTACATTTTCTAAATCTTTTGCCGAAGTTGCCACGAAAATGCAAGTCCCGAAGGTGAGCGTAGCTATCCAAACAGATCCCAAAGAAATAAAAAAACCAATTGCCACAGAAAAAGAACCGGCCAAGCCGGCTAAGGCCCCTAAACCGGCAAACAAGACGAATGACACAAGTGTGGGCTCTCCCCAAAAGAACCCACCTAAAACCACCGCTGCACTGTCGCAGAATTGGTGTAAGAAAACGCCATCACCAAATCCATCTGGACTGGATATAAGCCGTCCGGAATCGATGGAGGAAGACGAAAGTCTCTCCGAGAGCGAAGGTTTCGCAAAACCTACAGGCAGACGAAACCGGATACGGCGCGGTCCACCCTATTGTCAGGACTACTCGAATTTAAGTGTTTAATTTTATCCTTTTACCTTTTATGATATTTACCATTCAATGGAACTGCAATGGGTTTTACCGGCATAAGGAGGAGCTAGACATTTTAATTCGAGATTTTAACCCCGGTTGCGTTTGTCTCCAAGAGACTCATTTTAAAACTACAGACAAGGGTCCTCTCAGAGGTTTTTAATGTTTTTAGACTAGATGACACTAGTGGCCTCCGTGCTCAAGGTGGAGCTGCGATAGCTACTCGGGAGGCCCTTTACACCTCCCGAGTACAGCTGGACACTCCCTTCCAGGCAGTGGCGATAACGTTGCACACACCTGAGACGATAACGTTATGCAACGTCTACTTTCCAGAGGGGGCTCCTGTCATACGAAAGAACTTAGAAGCCCTCATACAGCAGCTGCCAAAGCCCTTCATTCTCTTAGGAGACTTTAACGCCCACGATACCCTGTGGGGAAGTCCAAGGGCCCAGTGCAATAGAAGAGGCCGCATTATATCATCCTTCGTAAATGATTTTAACCTATTCTTATTAAACAACGGGGAAAGAACACGGTTCAATAGTCATACCGGCGACTTTTCCACTATTGATCTAAGCATGTGTTCTAGTAGTCTGATGACTAAACTCAAATTATCAGTTCACAATGACCTGTGTGGGAGTGATCACTTCCCCCTTTTTATTCTCAAAGAGCAGAATTTTAGCAGAGAACTTATTAGACAAGCCAACTGGATAGTCCGTAAGGCAGAATGGCCAGCTTTTAAAACACGTTTTGATTTTAACTTTGACTTGCATCTCAATGGAGCACAAAACGTTGAAAGATTGACCAAACGCATCCTGGAAGCAGCAGATGTCAGTGTCCCCCGTTCAAAAGGAATCTCCCCTCGACCGGTGGTTGCCTGGTGGAACGAGGAGTGCGCTAATGCAATTAAGATGTGAAAAAAGGCGCTACGAATATTTAACAAATTTCCCACCGAAAGGAACCTTGCCTCCTTTCGACGATTGCGAGCGAAATCTCGGAAGGTCGTAAAGCAGGCTAAGAAGGATTCTGGGATAGAATTCGTGTCTGGAGTCAACAATAGGACTCCCATTAAGCAGGTGTGGCAAAGAGTAGAAAGCATTTCTGGCTCCCGCGTTGAAAACTGTATTAACCACCTGACAATAGACAACGAAATAATCACTGCTCCGGAAGACATATGCTACGCGTTCGGGCGTCTACTTGAGGAGCGCTACAGGAATAACAGCTATGACCGGGAATTCTTGAAATTTCAAAAGTGTATGGAATCGATAATAATATGTTTTAAAGAGAAAGACGACACCGAGTCCTACAATATTCCATTTTCAATGGTGGAATTAACGTCCGCAATTACCGATTCCCGGGACACATCTCCAGGTTTAGAAAATATCCACAACGCGTTCCTTCGGAACTTACCGGACACGGCGTTGCCGGATGTTTTAAGGACGCTCAATCAAGTGTGGAGTGAAGGAATTCTCCCTCGGTCCTGGCGGGAATCGGTGGTGGTCCCTATCCACAAGCAAGGTAAAGAACGCGGCGACGCAGAGAACTATAGACCAATCTCTTTAACAAGTTGCATGTGCAAAGTTATGGAGAAAATGGTTAACCGCCGTCTCATCTGGTGGTTAGAAAGAGGGCAATTTCCTTCGAATGCCCAGTGTGGATTTCGGCGTGGGAGATCCACCATTGATCATCTAGTCCGAGCGGACACTTTCATACAGGAGGCATTCCTTACACAGCAGCACGTAATTGCCGTTTTTTACGACATAACTTTCTACGACATAATTTTCTACGACCTACGATTCTACGGCTTACGACCGAGTCTGGCGACACAAGATCCTAATGACTTTACACAAATGGGGACTAAGGGGAAATCTACCCGTTTTCATTCGCAACTTCCTAACAGGTCGAGTGTTCAAGGTAAGAATAGGGCAGCACTTATCGCAGTTTTCCACTCAGGAGAACGGCGTACCTCAAGGTTCCGTGTTGAGTGTTACGCTATTTCCTGTGGCGATTAACGACATAATGGATTGCGTCAGTACACCTGTGATTGGATCCCTCTTCGTGGACGATCTGGCGATTTTCTGCAGATCAACAAGGCTCTCTAACGCAACAAGGCAAGCCCAACTTACGATCAATAAACGTGCCCACTGGGCCCGGGGAAATGGATTCCGCTTCTCCTCCGAGAAAACAAAGTGTGTCCACTTCCACAGGGCTAGAGGAAACCATGTCCCTGCAGGTCTACACCTTAACGGCACGGCTATTCCATACGTGGAAACCATCCGCTTTCTGGGGATGACATTAGACTATCGCCTTAATTGGAGGGAGCACATTCATATTTTAAGGAACAGATGTTTTAAGGTTTTAAACATTTTACGGTTTTTAAGTAATTCGACATGGGGCGCCGATCGCACTACAATGCTCCTACTATATCGGGCACTAGTGCGATCAAGACTTGACTACGGATGTTTCATTTATGCTTCTGGACGAGAGACATACTTGAGACCACTGACCACAGTCCACAACATGGGAATAAGGCTCGCTACATGTGCCTTTAGAACATCTCCAGTCCTAAGTATCTATGCGGAGGCTGGGGAACCACCTCTGGCCACTCGCCGGGATATGTTAATGCTGAACTACGTGTCCAAGATTTTATCCATGAGTAACCATCCATGTTACGATATACTCTTTAGATCGAGATTTTTAGAAACTTTTAACAGAAGACCGAGGGCCACTAAACCAATTACAGTTCGTTTTAATAATTTTATTTTAGACAATGGCTTTAGCCTGCCAACCGTATATCCTACGGGATACTCTAAAGACCGGCCATGGCCGATGCATCGACCAGCGTTTATATTCCGGCTTCTTCAATCGGGTAAATCTACGACAGCACCTGCTGAATACCAACAACTATTCAACGAAATTCGAGGGGAATACGCAGACTTAATAATTGTTTACACAGACGGGTCGAAATCGGATACTTCCTGTGGATGTGCAGTAGTGTCCCTGTATCACGGCGTCATCAGAGCTAAACTTAACCCTATCTGCAGCATCTATACTGCTGAAATCTTTGCAATCAAGTTAGCGCTGCAACACATTACGAGCAGTCGTTCAAAATTTCTCATCTGCTCAGACTCACTGAGCGCCCTACAATCTTTGTCTAGTTATTCATCCAAATGCCCCCTTGTTCAGGAGATACATTCCACCATTTCATCCTATAAGAGTATAGGTGTAACAATTTCCTTTTTGTGGATCCCTGGACATGCTGGAATAACTGGAAATGAAAACGCCGACCATGCAGCCAAAGAAGCCTTGAAAAATCGGGAGATATACTCGTCGAAGGTACCGGCAGAAGACCTCAGGGCTTCATTACGGGGCTTAGCCCTCGGGAGGTGGAAGGAGCAATGGTCAAACTTGGCTGAAAACAAGCTACGAACAATAAAGCCTGGGATATCAGCGTGGCCCACCTCCGTCAGGGGGAATCGCAGAGAGGAGGTCGTAGTTACCCTCCTGAGGATTGGGCATTGCAACCTAACCCACGCATATCTCTTCTCCGAAGAGCAGATCCAGCCTTGGTGCGACGAATGTGGTGCTCCAGTCACTGTGCGACACATCCTGACGGAGTGCGTCAGATATCAAGACGAACGTGAAATGATGAATATCCACGGCCCTGTACGCAAAATACTAGGCGATGACGAGATTGTTATACAAAAAATTTTACAATTTCTAAGGCACATAGATCTTTTTAATAAAATGTAGTTAACTGAACAGTTCGAAATAAACAATAAGATCCCACGGACTAGCTAATGTTTTCAAGTTTAAGAAGCGGTGCTAAATGACCTTAGGTGTCGATGCACCCAAAAAAATTAATTCTACTACCACTACTACTCCAGTCGCTAGGACACTGAGACGCAAGAAAAAGTTGCATCTGCTTTGAAACACACGGAAAAAACGTCAAAGGCTCACTACAAGGTTAACACTGCAAAAGGCAGTCGAGGAATATAACGTGGTTAAGGCCCTCACAGACGAAAACAAGATTTCGAAGGATATACCTGCCGAAGTAAAAGGACCTCAGGATGTATTTACGGAAATAAAAAGAGTTCGCGGATTTTCGAAGGATATACCTGCCGAAGTAAAAGGACCTCAGCATGTATTTACGGAAATAAAAAGAGTTCGTGGGTTACTTTTCGGAAATGACCAATTTAAAAGCTTCCCCGAGCTAGAAAAGGTAAATGAAATTATTCAAAGGGCATTTGATAAAAGTTCCCCACTCTCTCAAGACGAATACAATGACCTTAAAAGCACATACGACAGTGAAATGGCCGAAAAAAGATTTGAGTATCTAGCTGTACTGGGCTACCAGCAAACCAAAGCAAAATTCGATGTAGTGAGCGCAAATCAGGAATGCAAACATCGCAATTGGCCTACCAATTACGGAAGAAAATCCTTGATTAAGGAGGCGCACAAAAAATATACCCAAATACAAGTGACGGAAATGGTGTCGTCCATCCTCTATCCACGGAGCCTCTGTCAATAAACACGGATGGAATGTATACAACAGATTTGTCGAGGACTTTACTAAGGAGCTCAATGAAAGAGGAATACGGACTTAACGTGCCACCTCAATGAGGATCCACCATCTCCAGTCTGTGGCATCTGCTTTGAAACACACGTAAGAAAACTACAAAGGCGCACTAGCTCGCGCGTCCATCCTCTATCCACTTCAACCGGGTAAATCTCAATTTTCAATCGCATTTCATTAGTGACATCCTTTATTGATACCTAGCATAGAAATATTAAAAAGTCAGCCCCATTAAAAGGAGATCTAAAAAGGAAATAGCGATGATTGTTCAATAATTCATTTGCTTATATATAAACATATCTATCTTTCTTTGCAAATTGCACTTTGGCAACATCCCTGCAGTCTTCCGAAGCAATCGTGTCATCAAATTTCATATATCTGTTGCTACCTAGCATTGACGCAAATGTTAAAACGTGAGTCCCAAAAAGTTGGTAATTAAAAAAGAAATGACGATTTTTCCTTAACAATTCATTTACTTACATAATTTTTGTTGCTTTTCAGATTGCAGATGCGGAACAGCCCTGCAGTCCTGCAGTTATGGTGCACTCAACTCATTGGAACAGCCCTGCAGTCCTGCAGTTATGGTGCACTCAACTCATTGGAACAGCCCTGCAGTCCTGCAGATATGGCACTCAACTCATTGGAACAACCCTGCAGTCCTGCAGATACGGTGCACTGAACTCATTGGAACAGCCCTGCAGTCCTGCAGATAAGGTGCAATCAACTCATTGGAACAACCCTGCAGTCCTGCAGATACGGTGCACTCAACTCATTGGAACAGCCCTGCAGTCCTGCAGATATGGTGCACTCAACTCATTGGAACAGCCCTGCAGTCCTGCAGATATGGTGCACGCAACTCATTGGAATTGTTTAATTCGTGAAAATAATGGTATCTCAAAACAATTTTCCCCATTTAAATTAACTAAAATTGGATTAATTCGTGTCAGACTCCAGAAAAGTTTCCCCATGTTTTTTTATAAATGTTTACAACATAAAAAAATATTTTTAAAGAACAAACAATGTATATAAACGAAATGAAACAAAATATAATTTGAATAAAGACATGCGTTGGCAAAGTCGATTAGCGTATGATATGTACGTATTGAGTTTATCATTTCCCTAGCTTTTGCTTCGCTTTTTCTTCTTCACTGGCTTATTTCCTTATTATCACGCCTCTTCACTTTCATCCTCAGTGCGTTTCAATGTAAAGAAACCTGTTCAAGGAGCACTGTTTCCTTCTTTCTTTTACAATGTTTCTGAAATGGGTTAGGCAAGTGACATTAAATAGCCTGGCCGTATCAATAATTTTAAGGCGTATGGCAATGCTGTGAGGGTGAGGTTTGTGTTCTCCGAAACCTAAAAGCAGCCAGAACAGAGGAGAGACCCCCCTACGGGTAGGGATATTGAGAATACTCCCGCAGTATCCCTGCTTGTCGTAAGAGTCGACTGAAAGGGCGGGGAGACGACCCCGAAAGAAGTCGAAGAGATAAAGCGAGAGATGTCCTCTCAAGGAGTAAGCGATGCTCGTCGACTTACTACCAGGCGCAACGGTGTGGTGACTAATACTACGTCCGTGGTTCTTTCTTATCTTTGCGTTGGACAAGCTTCCCGACAAAGTATTCATTGGCTACGAGTCTGTGCCGGTGAGACCTTTCATTCCAGCATTCACTCAGATGAGGAGAACTTTTAATATCCCGGAACAATTGACCTAGCCTTAGGGAATGACCCGCATATGATCGACAGAGTTTTAAATTTTTAAAAACATATTGACATTTTTAATAAATTATGACTGTAAATGTATTTATAACTTTTAATCCTAAATAAATAGCTCATACCTTGCTGTTATACGCATAATGAAAAGCGATAATTTTAATTATTTATTTATTATTAGCTAAAATTACTCAGTGTTCAGGCGCTAATAACAACAATGTTGACGCGCCTCAAACAAAACAATCAATCAATCACAGAGTCGCAGAGTGGCGGGAGTCCGCAATAGTTCCAATCCTAAAACAGGGTAAAGAGACCACCGATCCAAACAGCTACAGTCCGATATCTCTCACCAGCTGCCTGTGCAAGGTAATGGAAAGAATAGTTAATCGGCGGTTCTTCTGGTGGCTAGAACACCGAAACCTTCTTTCCGACATCCAGTGTGGATTTCGGCGGGGCCGCTCGACTATTGACTACCTAGTATGAGCGGAGAATTTCATCCAGGAGGCCTTTCTTCTCCGCCAGCACGTTGTAGTTGTCTTCTTCGACTTGGAGAGGGCATACGATGGAGTCTGGCGGAAGAAGATTCTAATAGTCTTACATGAATGGGGTCTGAGGGGTAACATGCTCACCTTTATTCGAAACTTCTTAGTAGACCGTGTGTTTAAGATTAACATGGGCCGTCTTCTATCTAGTCAATATACTCAGGAAAAACTCGTGAAAACTCAGAAAAAAGTGCCACAGGGCTCCGTGCTGAGCGTCACGCTTTTTGCAGTCGCGATAAAAGAGGTGGCAAATTTCATCAAACCACCCATTATAGGATCGCTCTTTGTGGATGACCTTGCCATATTCTGTAGGTCTTCCAAACTCGTCTCTGCCGGCAGATTGTTACAGCTCACCATCAATAAGGAGGCCGGAAGACGAGTCCCGAGGAAATGGGTTTAGGTTTTCATTCCGGAAGAAAAATTGCGTTCATTTCTACCGACGGAGGGGAATCTTTTTTCCACCTGTGCTGAAGCTAACTGGCAGAAATCTCCCTTTGGAATCCGTGCGTTTTATTGGAATGACGCTAGATTTTAGACTCAATTGGCGGAAACACACAGAGAAGTTGAAAAATAAGTGTCATATGTCTCTAAATATCTTAAAATTTCTAAGCCACTCGACATGTGGAGCAGACCGTAAAACGATGCTTCTGCTCTACCGGTCCCTTGTCCGCTCTAGGCTTGACTATGGCTCAGTTATCTATTCTTCGAGCCGTGAGTCGTACATGAGACCATTGACGACGATTCATAATGCGGGGTTACGGCTGTCCACTGGCGCCTATAGAACTAGCCCGGTCGTCAGCATTAATTGTGAAGCAGGCGAGTCCCCGCTCTCATGCCGGAGGAATTTTTTTAAAGTGCAGTTACGCGGCCAAAATCTTTACCACGAAGGCACACCCCTGTTTTAAAATTCTTTTTAATACTTAGATTTTTAGAACTTTTTAATACAAGGACAAAGTCTACTAGACCACTTGGCATTCGTTTTAAACATTTTATCGATAGTGCTGTAATTATGCTCCCAGAAGTGTATCGCATCGGATACTCGAACCACTCACCTTGGTTAACTCCAACGCCTAAAATATGCTCTACTCTAAATAGCCGGCGAAACAGTTTCACCACCGCATCGGAATATCAACAACTCTTCCGAGAATTCTTAAGCAGTCACTCCGATCTTATCCCTGTGTATACGGATGGCTAAAGGTAGGATACTGCGTGTGCCTGCACAGTCATCTCAGGCCATCATGGATTCATCCAGGCCAGGCTAAGCCCGCTGTGTAGTGTGTGCACAGCGGAACTCCTGGCCATCAAGATGACTCTGGACGGGATAAGAAGTTCTGGGGGCTCCTATGCCGTATGTACTGACTCCATGAGCTCCCTGGGTTCCATTTCCTGTATTTTCCCAATGCACGCTATAGTACAGGACATACAGCTTTCCCTCTTATCCCTCGAGAGGAAGGGAATTAATATCATGTTCGTTTGGGTTCCTGAGCATGTGGGAATTACCGGAAATGAGACGGCAGACATATTGGCAAAGGATGCCTTGCTCATTCCAGAGCAAGCGCATAACCTGGTACCATGTGAAGACCTCCGATGCATGTTTAGCAAAGCAGTGAAGGGGCAATGGTACAATGCGTAGGTAAAGAGCCAAAAATAAATTGCGGTGTGTTAAACCGGTTGCATCTGCATGGCCCTCTTCCGTCAGGGGTAGTCGGAGGGAGGAAGTTATCACCCACTTGCGGATAGGGCACTGCGTCCTGACCCACTCCTTTCTCTTCACGGAAGAGAAAATTCCACCGCGATGTGAGGATTTCGACTCTCCTCTCACTGTCCGACACCTTCTGACGGAGTGCGTCAAGCATCGGGATGTACGTAATAAGTTAGGCATCAGGGGAGGCCTAGAATACGTTCTCGGTGACGACCCTGATCGCCTAAGCCGTGTTATTTTATTTTTCAAAGAAATAGGCCTTTTAACCAGAATATGATTCTACTAGTTCTTTTACAGTTAATACATATATAGTTGAGTACATATATGTATAGTTGAATACATACATTAGGGTGTCCCTTATTTTCCGACTTCGAAATTTTTGAATGCTCACCCTCCAATTTTGTTCGAATGACTCTAAAACATGCATTTGCAAAATTTTGTTGAGATCGGAGCATTCTAAGCCGTGCCGACTTGAGCGCGAACTCGCATGAAGAACAAGTCTAGATTTTCCACCCAGCGCTGAGGCCTGAGATTGTCCTTAGGGGTCGCGCAGAAAGTACGATACCAACTTAGGGGGGCGAGGGGGTCGCCCAAAAACCTACGGTGGGTAACGATGGGGAGGGTTCACTCAAAGTACCGTAGCTGTTACAATGTGTCTGTTTACGTTTATTACTCGTCAACATCGCGTCAACAATACTACAGAGTTGGACATGGGGAAGGGCGCGCGGGGTGATTCTTACATGCCAACCTTCTTTCTACTTTAACTTGATGTGAAAAGGAGTTTACAAATAATTTGGAAAATGTATTTGATATTGCACATGCCAATGCTCCAATGCTCTTCAAATGATCAAGTTGGAAGAAGACAGGATGTTTTTTACTTCGGCAGCGAGAGCCAGGACGTAAAGGCTACCTTGCAGGAGTAGACCAGAAGCTCGCGGATAAAGAAGAAAGGGCGAGGCAAAGAAAATTAGAAGAAAAGGAAAGAGAAACAACTGTTTGCAGAGTTTACATCTTCTGCTGTACCTCCTTCTTCATCATCTGAAGATTCAGATAACGGATATCCAAGTTCAGGTGAAATCAACGTTGGTAAATTTTTAGGAGAGACTTCTGAGAGTACATCAATGCAGAATGCTACAAGGCGTGGTACGAAAGATTTTATCACTCCTAAATTAGTGGCTGCCTTGGATAGATACCAGCTGAGTGAAAGAGATTCTGTATACATCCTTCAGGCGACAGCAGAGGTACTTGGCCATAATACCGAAGAACTCTCTATTGATAAATCTTCTATTCATCTAATCAGACAGAAGAAGAGAACGTTCCGAAACAATTAGATCTGCTTTCAAGAATGATATACCTGCAATTCTTACTGTTCATTGGGATGGTAAACTGTTGCCTGCATTAAATGTCAGGGACCCAAAAGAAGAAAGACTTCCAATTGTTGTTACATTTGGGGACAGTGAGCAGCTCATCGGGGTTCCAAAATTACAGCATTCTTCTGGTAAAGAGCAAGCGAACGCATTATGGTATTGGGGTATAGAAGACAAGGTACACATTCTCTGCTGTGACACAACTGCATCAAACACTGGACGTTTTAATGGAGCATGTGTCTTACTTGAGCAAAAATTGGACAGGGAATTGTTGTTTTTTCCGTGTTGTCATCACATATATGAACTTATTTTACGATGTGCATTTGAATGTTAAGTACGTGATGTAACAAGCAATCCTGACATACCGCTTTTTAAACATTTTAGGGAAAGCTGGGAAAGTCCCAATGCCAATAATTTTCAAAGTGGCAAAGAGAACGTGGACATGTTTTTTAGTGAGTCGGAAACAAAAGAAATGCTAGACTTTTATGAAAGTGAATTAGATAAACTAACACAGAGAGGTGATTATCGTGAACTCATAGAGCTCTTTGATGTTTTTAGGAGGATACTCTGGAAAAAAACTAAAAATACGCCCTCCTGGGGCGATGCATCAATCTCAATGGATGGCAAGAGCTATTTATTGTTTAAAAATGTTTCTGCTAAGATCACAACTTAAATTATCCAGTGTAAATAAAAATGCCTTAAGAGATGTATCTCTATTCATTGTAACTATTTATGTCAAACCACGACTTCAGTGCAGTGCAGCTGTAAAAGCTCCTTATCAAGATCTCCGCTTCTTAAAAGTTCTAAAATCATATGAAAAGATAGATTCCACAATTTCAAAAGCAGCTCTAAAAAAATTTAGTCACCATATGTGGTATTTATCAGAAGAGTTGTCTGTCCTATCACTCTTTGATAATGAAGTAGACGTACAAATCAAAATCAAAATGGTAGCATATTTAGCCAGAGAGAATCTACACATGGAAAAGAGATACTTTCCTCTAGGTGGAGAATTGGATGAACAATTATATGGTAAGTTTAATTTTATACTGATTACCATTCTTTCATTTTTAATTCGTTAATATAAATCTCCTAATTCGGTCTTATCTTAATTTCAGTGAAAACTATAGACACCCCCTGCGGGTAGGGGGATTGAGAATACTCCCGCAGTATCTCTGCTTGTCGTAAGAGGCGACTAAAAGGGCGGGGAGATAACCCCGAAAACAAACCCCGTGCCAGCAAGGGTTGAGCCCGGACAGTCTTGTGGGTCAACTGTCTGTGTGCGGCCATGCCACCTGGCCTGCGATCCACCCGCATGTTTGCCGTGTGCGGAGACCCGTAAGGAGGAGAAGGGGATCCTGGAGGGTGAGGTCCGTGGTTCCCAGCCGGGTGTCGGATGCCCGGTATGGACCACGGGCCAATACCCCTCTTCGGCCCCGGATTCGCTGCAAACGGGCGGCCGGGAGCTAGCCACTCCCGGTCAATCGGCTTCCGTGGCGTTTAGCTTAACGGTGGCGAGTGCCAGGGAGGTGGGGGTCTGCGTAGGGCGGTCGGAGATGTACGGATTTGGTGGCCTCGTGCATTGAAGACCCAACCCGAAACAGACAACCACCTCTAGGGTGCTATATCCCCTCGGGTAGCCCTGGCGACCGCACCGGTTTGCGGTGCGGCGTCCCGAATGTGAGGCTCCGTGGCGGGTGGGGAGCCCGGGGAACGAAGATATTAGGGGCATGGCAGACAAACATCTACCACCACCTAAAAGATTCCACCCTGATAAGGGTGGAGGAGATAAAGTCCTTGCCGCGTGTCAGCGGTTTTTGGTAATGAGGTGTGAAAAAGAAGGTGAGTCACTGAGAAAGGTGTCTCCGTTTTTAATAAACAAAGTCCTGTCGTCAACCATACCAGGGAATTTGAATTCGGTCAAAAAGCTTAGGGATGGCACGTTACTTATTGAAACGGCGAACAACGCTCAAAGTGCGAAGCTTCTGAAGATGGAGAAACTCCACGATATCCCCGTTAAAGTAGAGGTACACTCCACATTAAATACCTGCCGTGGAGTTATTACTAACTACGACCTTCTCTATGTCGAGACGGATGAAATTAAGAGAGAGATGGCGCCTCAAGGGGTTACTGACTGTCGTCGCTTAAAGACAAAGCGGAATGGCGAGATAATTAACACCACTTCCGTCATTCTTACCTTCTCCCTGGACAAGCTGCCAGACAGGGTTTCTGTGGGATATGAATCGTGCCCAGTGCGACCATTTATTCCCAACCCAATGCGGTGTTTTAAATGCCAACGTTTTGGCCACATCGCATCAAGATGCGTCAACAATGAAATCTGTCCAACCTGTGGAAAAGAAAAACATGAAGAGAAAGCCTGTGAATCTGATCCAAATTGTGTCAACTGCGAGGGCGCACATCCGGCGTACTCCCGGAAGTGTCCCAAGCTACAGGAGGAACGAAAAATAATGGAAATTAAAACTGCCCCTACCTTCTCCCGTTCATACGCTGCTGTAATGCACACTCCTATTCCAAAGATCAGTATCTCTACACAGACAGACAAGACCGAATTGGAGAGTAAGACACAAGACAACTCAGCCAAACCGGATAAGGCGTCTAAACCGGCTGTAGGGACGAATGCCCCTAACAAAAATGGCTCCATGACCACCAAGATGACCACGAAGCCTGATCGCGAGGCCGTGCCCAATGGTCGTGAAAATTCACCACCCAACGGACGTGTAAATACACCACCCTGTGGTCGTGTAAATACACCGCCTCAGGGGCCATCTGGTACTTTAAAAACTAACCAACCGGAGTCGATGGAGGAGGACGAGTCTCTTTCTGAGACTGAAATCCTCCTTGCCAAGGCGAAAAATAAAAAGGCTCGCAGGATAAAGCGGTAATCCTTTCACAACCCAGCAGAGCTTTTAGTATTTTATATATATATATTTGTTTTAATCCTTTAACCTGTATGGCCACGATACTCCAGTGGAATTGCAACGGCTTTTTTAAACATTTAGAGGATTTTAAGCTCCTATTGAGTAATTTTAACCCTTTATGTTTTTTTCTTCAAGAAACCCATTTTAAAGCGACAGACAATGTAACGTTGAATGGTTTTAAAGTTTTTAGAGTTGACGACGTCGATGGTGATAGGGCACGTGGCGGTGTTGCTGCATTCATACGCGAGACCATTTACACCTCCCGAGTGGACCTGCAGACTCCGCTACTGGCCCAGGCAATTACCATTGCTATTCCGGAAAGTATTACATTCTGCAATATATACTTGCCGGAATGGGCTCCAGTCAACAGAAGAAATCTTGAAAATCTAGTCACTCAGCTTCCGAGGCCATTCGTCTTATTGGGCGATTTTAATGCGCACAGTAGCCTTTGGGGCGATGAGATGCGTGATTTTAATGGCCGAGGGCGTCTTTTAGAAAGGTTTTTTAACGATTTTAACTTAGTTTTATTAAATGACCAGGAGAAGACTCGTTTTAATGCTTTTAACGGAGGGTATTCCTCCATTGATCTGTGGGTTAGCACGGTATCCATAGCCCCTTTTTTTAAAATGATGGTCCATGATGATCTTTGTGGGAGCGACCACTTCCCTTTGATTATTTATAAAACGGGAAATACCTGCATTTTTAATTCGCCAAAAACGTGGCTTGTTAAGAAAGCCAACTGGACGGATTTTAAACGAAAATTCGGTTTTAAATTTTCCAGCAGCAGCCAAGGTCTGGATAATGTAAAGGCTCTTACGGAAGCTATCCTGGAAGCCGCGGCAAGTAGCGTTGCTACTACCTCAGGTACTCCTCGTCGCCCTCCAGTTCCGTGGTGGAACGAGGAGTGCGCAGAGGCCATCCGCAGACGAAAAAGAGCGCTGCGTATTTTTAACAAATTCCCTACCTCCACTAACCTTGCGGCCTTCCGTCGACTGCGAGCCAAGGCTCGACAGGTCATTAGAGAGGCAAAGAAATCATCTTGGACAAATTACGTATCGTGCATCAACCACCGAACGCCTCCTACACAAGTTTGGAATAAAATTAAGTCCGTGATGGGTAAGCGTAATTTTTCACCAGCCTCGGGGCTAAAGATTGATGGAAAAATTCTCTCTACTCCCGAAGATATAGCAGACGCCTTTGCCAAGCATTATGCCACCATTAGTGCAAGTGACTCTTACCATTCTTCATTTAAGATAATCAAGTGTCAGGCCGAAAGAACTCACCTAAATTTCGGTGAGGGTAGAACTACTGCCTCCTATAATAAGCCCTTTTCTATGCGGGAGCTGAAGTCAGCCCTGGAAGATTTAAAAGACACCTCACCTGGCAATGATTTGATACATAACGCCTTCTTGAGAAATATTCCGCCTCGAGCACTGCGAGATCTGCTCGCTACACTAAATCAATTGTGGTCTGAACAAGTATTCCCTGAGAGATGGCGAGAATCTATTATTGTTCCAATTCCAAAACATGGCCAGGATAAATCTCACCCATCTCACTACCGACCTATTTCCTTAACTAGCTGTCTGTGTAAACTGATGGAAAAGTTGGTTAACACACGGCTAGTTTGGTGCCTCGAGAGCCGCAATCTCCTCTCCAATATACAGTGTGGGTTTCGACGCGGTCGATCTACGATCGACCACCTGGTGAGAATCGAGAACTTCGTCCAAGAGGGATTTCTTTTCCGGCAACATGTCATTGCTGTCTTTTTTGACATTGAGAAAGCGTACGACACTGCCTGGAGGTATAAAATTCTACAGTCGTTGCATGAATGGGGCTTTAGGGGTAACTTGCCCATATTTATAAATAATTTTTTAACCAGGCGTACCTTTAGAGTTAGAGTTGGAAATATTCTATCCCAGCCTCACATATTGGAAAACGGGGTACCTCAAGGCTCCGTTCTGAGTGTAACTCTTTTCGCTGTTGCCATTAACAGCGTTGTAAACTGTATCCAGACGCCTGTAATGGCCTCTCTGTTTGTAGATGACTTAGCAATATTTTGCAAGTCATCAAAGCTTTCTACAGGTGAACGTCAGATACAAATAACTTTGAATCGTTTACATCAGTGGTCTCAAGAGAATGGGTTTCGTTTCTCTAACGATAAAACCAAATGTATGCATATCCACAGGCTAAGAGGCAATGTACAGGAACCCACACTAAAGTTGGGGAATTGTCTTCTGTCGCTGACCGAGTCCTATCGTTTTCTTGGCCTTGTTCTTGATAGAAAACTTAACTGGCGGGAACACATACGGCATACAAGGAATGCTTGTTCTAAAGTTTTAAATATATTAAAAGTTTTGAGTAGAACATCTTGGGGCGCTGACAGAACAACAATGCTCCGTATATATAGAGCACTTGTGCGTTCCAAAATAGAATATGGGCGTTTTGTGTACGCATCAGCGAGGAATAGCCAGTTAAAAGCTCTAGCCTCGGTACACAACGCTGGTTTGAGGCTTTCTAGAGGGGCTTTTAGAACCAGTCCTGTACAAAGCATTTATATTGACGCAGGCGAACCTCCCTTAGAGGTCCGCAGAAATATTTTAATGTGTAACTATATTTGCAAAATTTTATCCTCACCGACGCACCCATGTTTTAATTTGATTTTTAACCCGCGGTTCTTAGATATTTTTAACAGACGACCAAGGGCCACGCAACCCTTGGCTATACGTTTTAAAATTTTATTGGCAGACTTGGGCGTAAACCTGCCAAAGGTATGCACTTTAAATACGTTTAAGCTTGCGCCGTGGGAGATCCCTAAGATAGACTGCTCTATAACCTACATGGAGGCCAAGGCTAACAGTACCCCAATCGAGCTTAAACGTCGAGCCCTAGAAGCAATAAACAGTTGTGACAGTCGAAAAATATACACTGACGGCTCTAAAACAGACATCGCGTGCGGTTGCGCCTACTTTTCTGCGGATATAGGCTCCGCGGCCTTTACATTACACCCCATATGCACCGTGTATACGGCGGAACTCTTGGCCATAAAATCCTCGCTAGATGCCATTGAAGCCTTTGAAGAGGCTGAATGTAGCAGTATGTCTTATTTAATATGCTCAGACTCCCAAAGCTCACTTCAAAGTATTTGTAGCCTCTCTCCTTCACATCCTGTGGCCCAAGACATAGTAACATGCATTAACAGCCTCTACGCTAAGGGCATTCACATAAAATTCCGGTGGGTACCTGGCCACGTGGGTGTTACTGGTAATGAAGCAGCAGACGCTTCTGCACGAGCGGCCACCAACAGCTGCGAGAATTACATTGGTGAAGTCCCAAGCCAAGATTTAAGAGCTCACCTGAAGAAATTACTTCTCGCTTCTTGGGCTAAGTCATGGTGCGACGCAACGTCGAACAAACTGAGGGAAATCAAAGAACGTGTAAGAGCTTGGACGTCCTCGGTCAGGGATAGTAGACGGGAAGAGGTTATTGTCACCAGACTAAGAATAGGACACACAGCCCTGACGCACTCGTATCTCTTTACCCCCGAAAAGGACGCACCATATTGCGATAGCTGTAATTGCCGTTTGACTGTGAAACACCTGCTTGTCGACTGCGTCAAGTATCGGGTACAACGTGAACGCCACAAAATATGTGGGGATCTGAGTAAGGTGTTGGGTGACAATCGCAATCTTATCGATTGCGTTCTTAAATTTCTCCATGAAGTGAATCTACTACCCAAAATTTGAGGCCCAGGAAGACTAATTTTAAATTGCCCTAAAACTCTAAATCTCTTTTGACACATGACTATGACTAATATAGACTTATACTTATCGAGCCCTATGATAGTTAATATCATTCATAAGTATTGCTTCATACTTACACGGTATTGGTTTTCTAGCACTTGCTTGTAATCAGGAAAAGTAAAGGTGCAAAATGACCTTAGCAGTCGAAGCACCTTAAAATAATTCTACCTACCTACCGAAAACTATAGACGACTTTGTGTCATCCAAAAGCTGTTCTCTTGCCTGAAGTTGGACATTAGTTTTATTCAAGAATGTCCTTCGACATGGACGAGCAACACTTCATATTTAGAAGCTCAAAGGATAGTTATGGAGTTGAAAGCTGTGAATGACAGTGCTGAAAAGGGTGTTAAATTAATGCAAGATTTTCATGGACTACTGACGGTAGGTGAAGTGCAAAAGCAATTTGTGTTGTGTTCAAGAACACCGCAGACTGTACCCAGATTGCAAGAAAGAAACACTGAAAAGAAAATATCCACATAATACTAAAAACTAAAGAATACTGAAAACCATAATAGTCTAAAGAGTGAAAATGTATTAAATTGTAACATAAAATTATACATGAAACATGTATCAATAGCTTTTTCCCTGACTTCAACCTAAAAAACCTATTATTCCTAATATTTAAATTTAAATTTCAAGCTCAAGTCGGCACGGGTTATTATAGGCCTATTGAGATGAAATTTTGTTATTGAGTAAATATAACCCAATGGCTCACCCCCAATATTTAGGGGGTGAGCCCAAAAAAATTAGCAGAAAATTTTTTTTTTGCAAAATAAGGGACACCCTAACATACATATTTAATAAAAATATGTATGTTTGGGTGTCCCTTATTATTAATTTTTTAAAAGAAACAAACCTCATTAGTAAAATATAATAGTTAATAAATCTGGACCTTTCATACTGCTTTTGATTTTTACTTTATATTTATTTTATACATATTTATTGTTATAAATTGGATTGTGCGTGGTGCAAAATGACCATAGCTGTCGACGCACCCTATAAATCCAAATCTACTACTACTACTTAATAAAAATTCGTAAATACACTTACGATTAGTGTTTATTTATAACTACTGTGTTTATATTAGGTTGTGTATTGTGCGAATGAACACGGCCGTTGACGCACCTTAAAAACCTAACTACTGCTACTACCCATGAAATTCTGTCAAAGAAATCTATTAATTAAAAGTCTTGGATAGGGATGCGAACAATTGGCCACCTCAGCGTCCGATGAAATTCTTTTAGTGTGTAAAAGTTTCTCATTCCTGGAGGCGGCAGTTTTTCCGGGCTCGAAACTGAAGGCATTTTCTTGAGAGCGAGCACATCCCTCAAGGCAGCCCCTTTAACGATAGCTCTATATCCCTAGGTAGCCCTGGCGAGCATACCGGTTTGTGGTGTGGCCTCCCAAATGTGTGGCTCCGTGGTGGGTGTGGAGTTCAAGGAACGCAGCTATATGTTTAAATCGATACCACTCCATTAAATGATCCCGTCCGGATGCGGGCGGGAAAGATAATGTTTTCGAGAGATTCTTGGTAATGAGGTGTCAGGAGAGAAGCTGAAATAGGTACTTACCTTTCTCATTCGTAGATTATTGTAGTAAAAAGCGCCAAAAAGCATCGCGACGGAACACTTCTATATGAGACAGCCGATGAATCCCAGTATAAAAAATTGCTAAAGATATCTGAATGATATCTTCAGCACCAGCTTGCTCGGGCAGTTGTTGCCCAATAAAACCCACTTCAAAAACTTTGGATTGAAACATGCCTCTCAGTGTGCGACAAATCCTGACGGTGTGTAACGTTTGCCGGGAAACTAGCCACAGGTTAGGGATCAGGGGGAGCCTAAGTCCCGTATTCATAGTCGTTACCTGGGTGTCCTCCGTTCGCTGGATGACCCCTTAGCTCAGAAAGTGTATTCATAGTCACAATGAAGGGGACGGATGTCACCCATCACTCCCCTAGGCTACCGATTTCTTGGGTGCGGCTTCAGGCTCACCCAGAGCTCCCCTAACCTAATTTCAAGATGTCCGCCGCTATCACCTTAGGTATTATAAATGAAATATCTCTTATGAAACGACTTACACGCATGAATTTTAGTTTTAGTAATGCTAGTTTTTAATGAGCGGACGGGAATGACTGAAAATATGACGTAAAGTTTCTTTAAAATGCAAATTACATTATCCTATAAACTTCCCGTATTATGTTGTGCAACACAACCAATTTTCAAGAAATAATTCGAGTAATGAATTAAAAGTTGAGTTATGAATGTTGATTATGGAATATAATGCCCTTATTTCTCTATTATAAGAATAAAATACGGATTAATGCATTATATTGGCTTAATTACAATAAATTTTCCTCTTTTAACTCTCTGATTCAGAATGTTGAGGCGTTCAATGTATGAAGAATGTTATAAAAAGCAGAATGGTCGTAATATTTCTCCCGCGTCATGATTTAAATCAAACAATCACTAATTTGTAAAGAATTTCGATCGGAAAAGTACAACACTTGTTGCTGTCAACAAACAAGGCGGAGCGGCGCGAGTAGAAGCAACAAATTAACTAAAATGTGTTTCGTAAATACTGCGAGGCTTTCAAGAATATGGACGATTACGGTGTGCACGACAATACGGCAGTTAATATGACGCTATCCCCGAGTGGACGTTTACGTGTGGGTATTATAATGTGGAATTTCAATGTTCCTCGTACTGTGCATGACACGTAGCTGATATCAATATGAGTGAACGCGATCTTTGAACGATACACGACAAGTGCCACGATAACACGTATCAAGTTCATATATGATAGTAAACAGTGTCCCTTATCGTCATGAAGTTCGGCAAAAGGGAGAGATCGTTCTAACTCACCATGAGTTTCAAGAAACGAACGTCATCTGGGAAGCAGAGAGTGTTCTTCAAAGTATAAGCGACTATCCTGCATTACTGTGTATATAGCCATACATAAGTGATATTGAATTCCCGCCACTGGGACTAATTTATCCCAGTACTTTCCGAGTTGATGTTAGTGAACCAAATCTGGATTACAATTGCAAATACTCCACATCCTCTCTTCATAGAGATGATGGATGGGTTTCTATGTGAAATTTAAAATTGACTGTGAAAGAAAATTGTATCATCTCTTGTTATGAAAGCATAAACTGTGGCCAGTAGACTATCACATTCTAAGTTGCATTTGTGAGAGTGAGAGAATTGCTACCCGATGTTTACATTTATATTGTGGTGTACAGTAAATTAAAATATTATTCGGTAAGCTGTTTTTTCCATTCAATGGATTAGGGATTGTTATGAGGCATAAAAAAACAGTTCTTATAAAAACAAGTGTGTGAAATAACGTCAAGAAGGTTGTAATAACAGCTGATTTTTTTAAATATGACTGCTGTGGAGGCCTTTAAAACGTAGCATTCCCGAGTGAAATTCTATTTTGATGATATCATTCCCTAAATTGTAGTTTCGGATAGAATTCTTGCAATAACAAGCTATCGTTAATGCATCAGTCACGACGGTACTCCGATCCACCGCAATTTATATATTCAAGTAATGCCTCACGTATGCCCAACTATGCCATATCTGTCGCGGTTGTATGTATCATCGGTTCTTTAATTTTCTAGTAAATATTTTACTATTTAATAAGTGACTCAATTAAGTAACTCAAGGAACACAAGCGATCCAGTCCTATTTGCTTCATCTCTGTTCGCATTATACGCCTGACTAATATCTTCTCATGCCTTCTTCTTCTCCGAATTGGAGGTTACATCGGTTCGCTTATTTTCAATTTTGTCTTTATACTGCAAGACCAAATCACAGTATATTTTATTCGGTGATTGTAAATGCAACATTTCTGCCGTTGGAGGCTGCCATGTTTATTTACATAGTTCACCGCGGTTACCTGTTGCAACTTATCATGACAATAGAGCATCGAAAAATGTGCGGAACCGTTCACGACCGGGTTGACCCGATCTTTTCCTTGAATCACTTCCCCTGGTCAGATCATACCTAGGTGTGGTTTATGAATCGCGTAGTGAAGGTGACACCCAGGTGTCCTCCGGCCAGGGGAGACACATGTCTCCCCTGCGAAAACGACTATGAATACGGGCCTAAAGCATGCTCTAGGGAACGACCCTGATCGTCTTAACCGTGTCATCATGCTGCTGAAGGAAACTGACCTTTTTAATAAAATATGATATTATTATGTACCCATTTTAATTATTTTGATCTATAATAAATATAATGTAATATATTGCTTATGGAAAGAGAGATTGGGAGGTGCGAAATGACCTTGGCTGTCGAAGTACCCAAAAAATCAATACCTACCTACCTAATAGTCACCCCGGTCAATCAGCTTCGGACAGTTTTCGGAGGCAAGTGCTGGAGTGACTTGTAGGGCAGATGAAGGTTCTAGGGTTTGGAGGGCTCACTGGAAACCCAACCCAAAGCAGCCCCCTTTAACGATGGCGGTATATCCCTTAGGTAGCCCTGACGACCATACCGGTTTGCGGTGTGACGTCCCAAATGTGTGGCTCCGTGGTGGGTGGGGAGCTGAAGGAACGAAGCTATATTTTTAAATTGATACCACTCCATTAAATGATCCCGTCTGGATACAGGCGGGGAAGATAATGTAGCGAGAGTTTCTTGGTAATGAGGTGTCAGAGAGAGGGTGAGACCCTGAAATAGGTATTTACCTTTCTCATTCGTAGATTATTGTAGTAAAAAGCGCCAAAAAGCTTCGCGACGGAACACTTCTATTTGAGACAGCCAATGAATCCTAGTGTAAAAAATTGCTAAAGATATCTGAATGATATCTTCAGCATGAGCTTGCTCGGCCAGTTGTTGCCCTAGAAAACCCATTTAAAAAACTTGGCCTGCTCCTTGTTAGCCCTCGCGAAAATGTGAGCGTTTTTTGAGCATTTTAGAACTCACCACGGACGTGTTCATGAATTGCAAAGAACATGCTAAGAACACCATCCCATTGTGTTCTCGAGCGGAAATGTGAACGCCTTGGAGTGTTGTCAAACACTCTGCAGAGCGTTTCACCAAGCGTTTAGCTATGTTCCTGATTGTTTGTCAATGTTCTAGAGCGTTTGTGAACGCCCTGTGAGTCACTATCTTCAACCTTTAGGAGCGTTTACATGCATTTGAGAACATCCTGTCTAGGGTGTTGAGAGCGTTCATTAACATAATGTAACATTTTTTTGTGTGTTTTGCATCGTACTGGAACGCTGTGGGAACACTTCACAGTGCGTTTATGAATGCTTGCAGCGAATAAATTAAATAAAGAATAAATCATCATGATTCAGGTCTTACAGGGTCTATTGATGAAGTGGAATACAGATAGTTTGCTGTTATAACAAAGCAGATATATTTAACAAAAAAAATCAAATATTTACACATACACAATACAATCACAATTCGTGGATGACACTCATGGCCTCCTGGATGGGTCCAATGTCATATTCAGCCGCCACCACGTCTGAACCCAAGTAGGTCCTTGTGGCTACATCCTGGGGCAGCTCAGGAGCAGGAACATCATCTACCTGAGGGAGATAATCTCTCAAGGCACTTGTTGAAGAGATGTTCATTGTATTCTGTCGAGCACCTCTTTTCATGTGTGTCCTCTTCTGGTCCCCTCTCTGGAGAGCCTTCTCGGTAGCATCTCTGTGCATCTCAGCAATAAGGGCTACGGTATCACCACCTGCCATCTGGAGTTATGTATCCTGGCCCGCATCCCACGAGGCCCCTTCATGTCCACACACCGCTTACTTAGATATGCCGGTAGGCCTTGCACATATTGTTCTATCTCGGCTGGAGAATATTTTCCTCTGTTCTCCAGCCATGTTCGATGGAGAACTGCAAAAGAAATATCACAGGGGTTAGTTACAAAATATTTCAGCATGTCATGCTTGAATGGAAAATATCCTTTCAAAACTTAGAAAGAAATGACTTACTTATAGCTGCAGTCAGAAATTTTGGGGGGGATATCTTCTGCCCCTCACCCTTTGGCTTTGCCCTCATCAGGGGAGCTTGCTCCCTGAATCTGCCCTGGAGCAGGGCAGATCCCCACACAGGTCTGTGGTGTGCCGCATGTGGGTTAGTGAAATTTTCAGCACCATTTCACCCTCCCCTGTGTGCACCTGATAGCAAATATGCACAGCCAAATTAAACCAAAGACCTTTGTTTTCCTGACTACAGTAGGTTATTTTAAGAGTCTCACCCACAAAAATAAATTTTCCTGTGATGCCGAATTATGTTTGAATACGCTATCAACACTGTAAATCTAATGTGTCACAGTCACACTGCCAAAGGCGTATAGTTTTTATCATCCAATTAAAATTATATGTTTTGACACACACACATGTATCTATTTTATTTCACAGTCACCCTTTTATATTTGTGTCACATTTAAAATCTTGACTTGCCGCTTGACTATTGACCACCTGGTACGAGCGGACAATTTCATCCAGGAGGCCTTTCTTCTCCGCCAGCACGTCATAGGTGTCTTCTTCGACTTAGAGAGGGGGTCTGGCGGAAGAAGATTTTAATAGTTTTACATGAATGGGGTCTGAGGGGTAACATGCTCACCTTTATTCGGAAATTTTAAATAGACCGGGTGTTTAAGATTAAAATTGGCCGTCACCTATCTAGTCAATATACTCAGGAAAACGGAGTGCCACAGGGCTTCGTACTGAGCGTCACGCTTTTTGGAGTCGCGATAAATGAGGTGGCTAATTGCATCAAACCACCCATTATGGGATCTCTCTTTGTGGATGACCTTGCCATATTCTGCAGGTCTTCCAAACTCGTCTCTGCCGGAAGATTGTTACAGCTCACCATCACTAGGCCGGAAGACTGGTGCCGAAGTAATGGATTTAGGTTTTGCAGCGTTTCTCGAAAGAAGAACAGCAGTTCACGAGAAACGCTTGTCCACAGGACAATTATTCTTTCCAAGACGGGTGAGCAAGATGAGGTCAGAAATAGAAAAAACCACAAAAGTAAGACAATCTAACTAATCAAACACTGTATTTAAACAACAAGGTACAAACCAACAAAATTGAAATACTCTTCACCATATCGGGAAAACTAATAACTTGCACCGAAAGTCCATGGCGCACAAAGGAGAATCGACTAACACTACTCTCCTCTCACCTCGCCTCGATGTAGTCTCTTTGCCGTCTCGACTGGAACAGAGGGCGTGAGAGGGGAGGTAAACTCTGGGGTAAAGAGGGGGTACATTCTGGAAGGTCAAAGTGCAATGGGGTTTTACGTGGAATTCCATTGGTGCAAATTGAGGGGAGGAAAAGGTGGCATGATGTGAAGGGGGCTAGGTGGAAGTTTAGGATTGGGTGATCCGGGACTCTTTTTTCACTATGGCGGGCGAACACTAAATAACGGCTCGTACGATGGCCTAACTTCTGGTCTTCATCCGCACTTTGGGGGCTATATAAGTGGTAGAGCATCTGGTCAGGGGACGGCGTGGTTGGACGGCGTGGTTTGACGGCGCGGTTTGGCGGCACGCTTTGTCGGAACGCTACAGTCCGGAATCGTTGCATTTTGGAATCGTAGGCATAGTTGGCGTCGTTGGCTCCGCCTGTCGTTAGCTACGCCTGTCGAGCAAGTCCTGCGGCTAAGTCCGGAGGGTAATAAGTCCGCCGAGGGGTAATGTCCAACGAGGGGGGGAGGGGGGGGGGGGGACCAAAAAATGCCACATCCACTGGGGGAAAACTGTCCACGAAAATAAACTTCCGGTTGGGGGAAGAACAATTGGTCTAATGAAAACACTGATCACTTCACTCGGGGATCCACAAGATTAACTGCTGAATTGACAAGCAGAAACAGGAGCCAAAAAAAACTACAACACTCCCACACAGTATTGGAAACCCATCTCACACAATCAGAAAGGTAACTATAGGGTGGCAGGTGCTCACTGAATAACACCGTACAAATACCCAAAATATTAGCAATTTGGAAAAGTAAAGACAATAATAATAATTACTGTTGTGAATTCTAGTCCTAAAGATGACTAACACAAAGTAGTTCTCTCACCCACTGCAAAGGGGTAAAGCTCAGGGGCTATCCATCTCAAGGATAACACATACCCAAAAAAATGAATAAATGACAAAAGACACACTCACAGAGTTAACAGAATATGAACAATAACTGAGTGCACATGACGAGTAAGTAACCATTCTTACTGTCACTAACAACTGTGAACCAACAGTCACAGATAACATCTGATATCAAGCTTAATATCAGTGAAAATTAGAATAAATTAGGATGCCCAGTGTCTCACATCCAAGGCAAATGAAATTTATGAACAAAATACAGCACCCATAGTAACGAACATCTAACTCGTTGGGTGGAAGTGAAATGAACAAAATCAGTTAAGTTTGCATTAGGCATAAGTACATTAGTTAATTGATTGAACACAAAACAATCATACAAATTAATTGCCAATTAGCACATGGCAGGGACAATAGCCATGCAATAAATCAATATTCCAAGTGTAACTAGATTATTTTACAAAATTATTAAATAAGTATATGATTGAGATAGTGGTGAAGCAAATTAATTACCATAAGAATACCTTAAAACTAATTACATAGTCGTTCACCCTCTTGGGTTGAACCGAATAAACATTGACAGTCAATTAAGAATCATGGGTTGATAGAAATCATAAGAATTACAATATATATATATTAGTTATTACCAGTAATGAGAGCCATGTAGAGAATTAACAATAATATTATGAGCAGTCAGACTATATCACAATGTGAGAGTAGAATTGAGAAAAAGATCAAGAAATATTTCAATAGGCAATTACCTTTTTTCATTCAACAACTTGGGTTGAACTGCCAAACACTTACCCATCAATCAAAGATTCAGGTTTGTTGAAATGACAAGATTACAATACATAATAATCAAGTGCAATACTGAATGAAGAAATATTTTATACTCAATTTACATTTTGGTCATTGACCAACTTGGGTTGAGCTGTTGGACACTTATCCAGTCATTGAGCAACTTGGGTTGAGCTGTTAGACACTTATCCAGTCATATCAAAGACTTGGGTTGGTTGAATTGACAAATTTACAATACATAATAATTAAGTGCAATACTGATTGAAGAAATATTTTATACTCAATTACATTTAGGTGATTGACCAACTTGGGTTGAGCTGTTAGACACTTATCCAGTCAAATCAAAGACTTGGGTTGGTTCAATTGACAAAATTACAATACATATTAAATTCAGTGCATTAGTGAGAGCCATGTAGTGATTTAACAATTATTTTGAAGAGCAGTCAGATTATTTTATAATAATTAAATTTAAATGAATGACAATTATGAGAGTGATAAGGAAATCCACAATAATAATATCTTAAATACTAATTAAATGTTGTCGTTCACCAACTTGGGTAGAACTGTTATGCATTGAGCCAGTCAATGAAATTGAGGGTTAATTGAAATGCCTCCAGATGACATAAAAGTACATTTCGAATTAGAGAAAAAAAATTGATTTCTCTATACAGCTGTCATCCAATTAGAATAGCCCAAAATATGGAAATAGATTAGGATGACTAAATAGAAAAAATTCAATAAGTCCAGGGCCAGGTTAAGCCAAACATAGGTTACACAAAGCTAAAGAGGAAAATTTAATTTAGTGGCCACCATCAAGGGTAATGCAATTGCAAAGTTAATCATCAGGGTAAATACCCCATCCAGCCAATGCTGGGTGCTGATTGCAGCGAGTTAGAAACTAGCTGGGCGATGGGAGCGCAACCCCTACGCCGGATAACAATGGTATACACAAGCAAAAAACAGGTATACAATCAACTGCCAAATAGTCACAGAGCTAGACAAAGACCTGCCCCAGCAATAAATAGACCCAATAGTGAATAGCTAAATCACTCCAGGTTCTGGTCCACATCGGACGAATGATCAGGAAGACCAATGATCACTGGTGTAAACAGTCACTAAATAATCTTAATAGCCAATGACCCTCCGCGACTTAACTGGAAGCGAGCCACCTCGGGAATGTTCATGACTATTCTCCCCACTCCCTCCAGAATTCACAATAGCACTGTGCAAACACCGTTCCCCCTTGGTAGACACACATGATGAAGAGCAGGTAGAACCAACCAAAGTATAACAAAATAACAACTAATGCCCCAATAAACAGGCAGCACTAACATCAACAAATTAATTAAGTAAGAATTGGCAGTATGAAATTGGCAGTATGGATTGTTGGCAGTTTTACAATTAAATAATTATTCAAGTAGCATACATTATAGTAAATTAAATGACAAATAGTGAAGAGAAAATTTCCAAACAATCAAGACCATAGTTAGATAATAAATGCTAGTATTTAGATTCCTTTATCACTCAACATATTATAAATTATTAATCACCATGATAAGGCTTTAATTGAGAAACATGACATATTCTCTCCTTGTTAGGACCAATATCGAGAACAGCGGTTACAGGAGAGACTAACCTTTTTATAATAAATGGGCCTTCCCATAGAGGGGTTAACTTTGCCATAATCTTGTCTGCCTTAGAACTGATTGGATGTTTCTTTGACAACACCCTATCTCCAGGTTTGAAAGTTATGTCGGAATGAGAATTATCAAAAACTAGCTTTTGCTTAGATTTGGCTCTCTTCAAATTAGCAACTACCTGTTGCAAATAAGCTTCCCTCTCCTCTTCCAAAATATCATCCTCACACAGTTCTCTAGGAATAGACCATTGATTTATTAGAGGATGAAGCAATTGTCTGCCAAAAATTATCTTAGCGGGAGATTCTCCCGTGGCACTATGACAGGCAGAGTTAAAGGCAAAATTTAAATCTGACAAAAAATTTACCCAATTGTAATGTACATTGTTACAAAGAATTGACAATGCAGCTTTCAAATTTCTATGTAGCCTTTCAACTTGGTTAGAACTTGGTTGGTAAGGAGCTGTGAAAACCTGTTTAATCCCAAGTTGCAAACACATTTCCTTAACTAGGTGTGACTTGAACACCGCTGCATTGTCAGACACAAGAAATTTAGGATAACCAAACTTAGAAAAAACTCTTTGAGTAAGAACACTAACCACAGCACTGGAAGTGGCATTACGAACAGGTTCCAGGATACAAAATTTAGAGAATCCATCAATAATCGATAAGACATATTTGTGATTATTTTTCGTCGAAGGATAAGGTCCAACGAAATCGATATAAAGCCTTTCCCACACATGAGCAGGAAGGTTAGAAGACATCATACCCGGTGGGGCAGTATTCCTGGGTTTACATGTCTGACATAAATGACATTTACGAACCATATCAAAAATATGTTTTTTCATGTCGCTCCACCAAAATTCCCTTTGCACCTTTTCATAGGTTTTGGCCATACCCAAATGAGCAGACACACTTAAACAGTGATAATATTGGAATATCATTGGCCGCAATACAACCGGCAAGACAATCTTTCCCTTTCGGGCATTGGCATTCCCATAACACAACAAATTGTCTTTGACAAAGTAATTTGGACAAGAGGAACAATCCTTCTCCAATTTCTCAAAAACCTCCCTTAAGGTAGGGTCTGACCGTTGATGGTCACGAATATCCACAAATGATAAAGGAATATTATGTAAAACACAAGAAATGGGTGGACATGGCTCAACATTGGAACTGTCAGTTTGGATGACAGGCGGACTTCTGGAAAGGCAATCTGCTACGCTATTGCTGCGCCCACGAACATGGTGGATAGTAAAGTTATAGGAAGACAGTTTTAACACCATTCTGCCTAATTTCCCTAACTGCTTAGGGTGAGAGAACAACCAAGTAAGGGCCCCATTATCAGTATATAAATGGAATGGTTTTACTTGGAGGTATACATTAAATTTTTCTATGCCCCAACAAACTGCCATACATTCAAGTTCGTATGCGGACAATTTTTGTTCATGTGGCAACAAGGTTTTACTAGCGTATGCCACAGGGGCAAAATCACCATCTACTTTCTGATTTAATACGGCGGCTAACGCCAAACCACTGGCGTCCACAAACAAATGGAATTCCTCGTCAAAACGAGGAAAAGTTAGCACAGGTGGATTCATCAATGCTTTCTTGAGCTCAACAAAAGCCTCGTTCTCAACCGTTGACCAGCGAAAAGGAACATTCTTACGCTTTAGGTGATTTAAAGGAATAGAAATTTCAGAATACCTTGGTATGAACTTGGAATAAAACCCACACATGCCCAGGAATCTGGCCACATCTCTCGTATTCTTCGGAACAGGAAAGGATTCGATGGGTTTTATCCGGTCTGGATCGACACAAAGGGTTCCATTGCAAATTAGATGGCCTAAAAAGGCGATTGAAGTGCAGCCCAACTTAATCTTTTCTTCAGAAATAGTCAGACCAGCGGACCGAAGCCTACTAAGAACCTCTCTGACATGAGTTACGTGATCTCTGGAATTCTTAGAATAGATACATATATCGTCAATATAAGGGTACACAGACGAAAATAACAGATCACTCAAAACCTCGTCTATCAAACGAGTAAATACTTGACTGGAATTAGCAAAGCCAAACGGTAATTTTGTATACTGGAACATTCCAAAAGACGTTACGAAGCTTGTGTATTTCTTTGAATTTTCAGACAGCGGGATTTGATGAAAAGCAGAATTAAGATCTAGAATAGTGAAATACTTGGCATCAGCCAGATACTGAAAAGCGTGTTCCACAGAAGGAGTCGGATAACCGTCTTTCTTAATTTGTCTGTTAAGCTTACGATAATCAACAACTAACCTTTGCGAACCATTTTTCTTGGGAATCAAAAAGGCAGGGGAGCACCAGTTTGAATTAGAAACTTCGATAATTCCCTTATCTAATAACGACTGCACATGTTGCTTCATCAGGAGGGTTTTCGGCGGTGACAGCTGAAAGGGATGACTTCTGACAGGACATTCGTCTAATAATTCAATTTCATAAGTCATCAACGATGTCACTCCTAGATTTTGGGTTACAACATCGGGATAATTAGACAACAACAATTTCAACTGACTCACCAGATCCTCACATGGAAGTAGAGAATTATTCCGAGAATCAACGATTTCGTCTCCAGCGGACATGTGTTCTGCAAACGCTTGAGGGATATACGATGCTCGACTGTTTGAACAAAAATGAATTAAATGACATGGCGCCGATTCAAACGCGACACCATTAGTATGAATAATAAGTTTCGATTTACGAATGAAATCAATCCCTAAAAGGACAGAGAATGGAATGTCTGCTAAATAAAATTCATGAACCCAAGAGTACTTATCAATCTTAATTTTAAGTTGCACCGAACAATTAACTCGAAAAGGTTGTCCAGCGACCGTCAAAAGTTCAATAGAATTGATTTTTCTCTCTAGTTTATCAGCCGAAGAACCAAGGCTAGTGAAGAAATTCTCATCGCAAATCGAGACTGAACAACCCGTATCAATCAGGGCATTACAAGATGCTGACTGCAATGAAATAGGTAGCAAAGGCAAATTGATATCGGGAGATTTGTGAACACTCATTAGACTGATTGCGGAAGGCCGTCCTCTTCGGTGCTTTTTACGACAATCCCTGACATAGTGCCCAGCTTCGTGACAATAGGAACACACAACTTGCCTAGAAACGGCAGGAGGAGCATAAAATGATACGCCGTGAAAGGTGTTAGCGTAATCAGCTGCATCCATTAATGCTTTTGACGCACGACCAATGACAACGTCTAACTCTTCAAAACTAGACGGCGGGGTGGGCGTCTTGATAGCGGAAATAGTGATAGGATTTAAACCTTGAAAAATTAAATGAACAATCTGGCTCTCAGAATAGTCTAATCCTAATGCAGACACAGCGTTTCTTATGGCAGACACAAAATCACGCGGTGTTTCGCGAGGGAACTGGAATCTTTTGACCTTGGAAGCGATAAGCCGATCGAATTCCCGATCGCTGACTATTTCATTCCAAAGTTTTCTCGTAATCTGGGCCCAAGAAAAATTTTGACTTAACATAGAAAGCCAGAAACGATGCCAACAGGAGGGTAACTTAGGAATAACCAAACTCAACAACGTTGATAAAGGAACTAGCGACAGAGAGACTAATTCAGTCAAATTCAACATGAGATTATACCAATTTTCGGCACTGGAAACATCAAAGGGAGCAAAATCAGCGATCCTTTGCTTGACAATGGCCAACCCTTCGGATAGTGGAAGTGCCGACCTAACTCGTCTTGTTTCCGCCACGTTTGATGTAGCCTCTGGAAATACCGGCAGAACCTGGGTAGGAGGAGATTCTTTTGGCAAGGAATCGGGCAAATCGACCAACTGAGTTGAAAGAGTTTCAATGGGCGAGGACCTAGGCAAATTCACCTGAACTTGGGTTGGGAGTGGAATTTCAGATTGCCGAAGGTCACATTCTTGGGTTTGAGGAACCAAGCAGAGTTCGTCTACTGAAACTCCGGTATTATCAAGTGAAACCACAGTCTCTCCATTTAATCTGGCCCTCCTATCCTGAGCAGTGGTGCGATAATTTTTCGCATAGGGGTCATCTGATTTAGTAGCCATGGTGGCTGGGACAAAAGCGGAAAACACGAACCCTGACTCAGCGAGAAAACACAAAGCAAAATTGAAACACTGGAGAAATATGAAGCGAGAAACAATCTAGTTACACAGAGAAAATGAAGCAAAATCCTCAAATGGGAACACTCACCACCTGCTATGAAAAGACACGTAACCACGCTCTGCTACCAAATGCAGCGTTTCTCGAAAGAAGAACAGCAGTTCACGAGAAACGCTTGTCCACAGGACAAATATTCTTTCCAAGACGGGTGAGCAAGATGAGGTCAGAAATAGAAAAAACCACAAAAGTAAGACAATCTAACTAATCAAACACTGTATTTAAACAACAAGGTACAAACCAACAAAATTGAAATACTCTTCACCATATCGGGAAAACTAATAACTTGCACCGAAAGTCCATGGCGCACAAAGGAGAATCGACTAACACTACTCTCCTCTCACCTCGCCTCGATGTAGTCTCTTTGCCGTCTCGACTGGAACAGAGGGCGTGAGAGGGGAGGTAAACTCTGGGGTAAAGAGGGGGTACATTCTGGAAGGTCAAAGTGCAATGGGGTTTTACGTGGAATTCCATTGGTGCAAATTGAGGGGAGGAAAAGGTGGCATGATGTGAAGGGGGCTAGGTGGAAGTTTAGGATTGGGTGATCCGGGACTCTTTTTTCACTATGGCGGGCGAACACTAAATAACGGCTCGTACGATGGCCTAACTTCTGGTCTTCATCCGCACTTTGGGGGCTATATAAGTGGTAGAGCATCTGGTCAGGGGACGGCGTGGTTGGACGGCGTGGTTTGACGGCGCGGTTTGGCGGCACGCTTTGTCGGAACGCTACAGTCCGGAATCGTTGCATTTTGGAATCGTAGGCATTGTTGGCGTCGTTAGCTACGCCTGTCGAGCAAGTCCTGCGGCTAAGTCCGGAGGGTAATAAGTCCGCTGAGGGGTAATGTCCAACGAGGGGGGGAGGGGGGGGGGGGACCAAAAAATGCCACATCCACTGGGGGAAAACTGTCCACGAAAATAAACTTCCGGTTGGGGGAAGAACAATTGGTCTAATGAAAACACTGATCACTTCACTCGGGGATCCACAAGATTAACTGCTGAATTGACAAGCAGAAACAGGAGCCAAAAAAAACTACAACACTCCCACACAGTATTGGAAACCCATCTCACACAATCAGAAAGGTAACTATAGGGTGGCAGGTGCTCACTGAATAACACCGTACAAATACCCAAAATATTAGCAATTTGGAAAAGTAAAGACAATAATAATAATTACTGTTGTGAATTCTAGTCCTAAAGATGACTAACACAAAGTAGTTCTCTCACCCACTGCAAAGGGGTAAAGCTCAGGGGCTATCCATCTCAAGGATAACACATACCCAAAAAAATGAATAAATGACAAAAGACACACTCACAGAGTTAACAGAATATGAACAATAACTGAGTGCACATGACGAGTAAGTAACCATTCTTACTGTCACTAACAACTGTGAACCAACAGTCACAGATAACATCTGATATCAAGCTTAATATCAGTGAAAATTAGAATAAATTAGGATGCCCAGTGTCTCACATCCAAGGCAAATGAAATTTATGAACAAAATACAGCACCCATAGTAACGAACATCTAACTCGTTGGGTGGAAGTGAAATGAACAAAATCAGTTAAGTTTGCATTAGGCATAAGTACATTAGTTAATTGATTGAACACAAAACAATCATACAAATTAATTGCCAATTAGCACATGGCAGGGACAATAGCCATGCAATAAATCAATATTCCAAGTGTAACTAGATTATTTTACAAAATTATTAAATAAGTATATGATTGAGATAGTGGTGAAGCAAATTAATTACCATAAGAATACCTTAAAACTAATTACATAGTCGTTCACCCTCTTGGGTTGAACCGAATAAACATTGACAGTCAATTAAGAATCATGGGTTGATAGAAATCATAAGAATTACAATATATATATATTAGTTATTACCAGTAATGAGAGCCATGTAGAGAATTAACAATAATATTATGAGCAGTCAGACTATATCACAATGTGAGAGTAGAATTGAGAAAAAGATCAAGAAATATTTCAATAGGCAATTACCTTTTTTCATTCAACAACTTGGGTTGAACTGCCAAACACTGACCCATCAATCAAAGATTCAGGTTTGTTGAAATGACAAGATTACAATACATAATAATCAAGTGCAATACTGAATGAAGAAATATTTTATACTCAATTTACATTTTGGTCATTGACCAACTTGGGTTGAGCTGTTGGACACTTATCCAGTCATTGAGCAACTTGGGTTGAGCTGTTAGACACTTATCCAGTCATATCAAAGACTTGGGTTGGTTGAATTGACAAATTTACAATACATAATAATTAAGTGCAATACTGATTGAAGAAATATTTTATACTCAATTACATTTAGGTGATTGACCAACTTGGGTTGAGCTGTTAGACACTTATCCAGTCAAATCAAAGACTTGGGTTGGTTCAATTGACAAAATTACAATACATATTAAATTCAGTGCATTAGTGAGAGCCATGTAGTGATTTAACAATTATTTTGAAGAGCAGTCAGATTATTTTATAATAATTAAATTTAAATGAATGACAATTATGAGAGTGATAAGGAAATCCACAATAATAATATCTTAAATACTAATTAAATGTTGTCGTTCACCAACTTGGGTAGAACTGTTATGCATTGAGCCAGTCAATGAAATTGAGGGTTAATTGAAATGCCTCCAGATGACATAAAAGTACATTTCGAATTAGAGAAAAAAAATTGATTTCTCTATACAGCTGTCATCCAATTAGAATAGCCCAAAATATGGAAATAGATTAGGATGACTAAATAGAAAAAATTCAATAAGTCCAGGGCCAGGTTAAGCCAAACATAGGTTACACAAAGCTAAAGAGGAAAATTTAATTTAGTGGCCACCATCAAGGGTAATGCAATTGCAAAGTTAATCATCAGGGTAAATACCCCATCCAGCCAATGCTGGGTGCTGATTGCAGCGAGTTAGAAACTAGCTGGGCGATGGGAGCGCAACCCCTACGCCGGATAACAATGGTATACACAAGCAAAAAACAGGTATACAATCAACTGCCAAATAGTCACAGAGCTAGACAAAGACCTGCCCCAGCAATAAATAGACCCAATAGTGAATAGCTAAATCACTCCAGGTTCTGGTCCACATCGGACGAATGATCAGGAAGACCAATGATCACTGGTGTAAACAGTCACTAAATAATCTTAATAGCCAATGACCCTCCGCGACTTAACTGGAAGCGAGCCACCTCGGGAATGTTCATGACTATTCTCCCCACTCCCTCCAGAATTCACAATAGCACTGTGCAAACACCGTTCCCCCTTGGTAGACACACATGATGAAGAGCAGGTAGAACCAACCAAAGTATAACAAAATAACAACTAATGCCCCAATAAACAGGCAGCACTAACATCAACAAATTAATTAAGTAAGAATTGGCAGTATGAAATTGGCAGTATGGATTGTTGGCAGTTTTACAATTAAATAATTATTCAAGTAGCATACATTATAGTAAATTAAATGACAAATAGTGAAGAGAAAATTTCCAAACAATCAAGACCATAGTTAGATAATAAATGCTAGTATTTAGATTCCTTTATCACTCAACATATTATAAATTATTAATCACCATGATAAGGCTTTAATTGAGAAACATGACATATTCTCTCCTTGTTAGGACCAATATCGAGAACAGCGGTTACAGGAGAGACTAACCTTTTTATAATAAATGGGCCTTCCCATAGAGGGGTTAACTTTGCCATAATCTTGTCTGCCTTAGAACTGATTGGATGTTTCTTTGACAACACCCTATCTCCAGGTTTGAAAGTTATGTCGGAATGAGAATTATCAAAAACTAGCTTTTGCTTAGATTTGGCTCTCTTCAAATTAGCAACTACCTGTTGCAAATAAGCTTCCCTCTCCTCTTCCAAAATATCATCCTCACACAGTTCTCTAGGAATAGACCATTGATTTATTAGAGGATGAAGCAATTGTCTGCCAAAAATTATCTTAGCGGGAGATTCTCCCGTGGCACTATGACAGGCAGAGTTAAAGGCAAAATTTAAATCTGACAAAAAATTTACCCAATTGTAATGTACATTGTTACAAAGAATTGACAATGCAGCTTTCAAATTTCTATGTAGCCTTTCAACTTGGTTAGAACTTGGTTGGTAAGGAGCTGTGAAAACCTGTTTAATCCCAAGTTGCAAACACATTTCCTTAACTAGGTGTGACTTGAACACCGCTGCATTGTCAGACACAAGAAATTTAGGATAACCAAACTTAGAAAAAACTCTTTGAGTAAGAACACTAACCACAGCACTGGAAGTGGCATTACGAACAGGTTCCAGGATACAAAATTTAGAGAATCCATCAATAATCGATAAGACATATTTGTGATTATTTTTCGTCGAAGGATAAGGTCCAACGAAATCGATATAAAGCCTTTCCCACACATGAGCAGGAAGGTTAGAAGACATCATACCCGGTGGGGCAGTATTCCTGGGTTTACATGTCTGACATAAATGACATTTACGAACCATATCAAAAATATGTTTTTTCATGTCGCTCCACCAAAATTCCCTTTGCACCTTTTCATAGGTTTTGGCCATACCCAAATGAGCAGAAACACTTAAACAGTGATAATATTGGAATATCATTGGCCGCAATACAACCGGCAAGACAATCTTTCCCTTTCGGGCATTGGCATTCCCATAACACAACAAATTGTCTTTGACAAAGTAATTTGGACAAGAGGAACAATCCTTCTCCAATTTCTCAAAAACCTCCCTTAAGGTAGGGTCTGACCGTTGATGGTCACGAATATCCACAAATGATAAAGGAATATTATGTAAAACACAAGAAATGGGTGGACATGGCTCAACATTGGAACTGTCAGTTTGGATGACAGGCGGACTTCTGGAAAGGCAATCTGCTACGCTATTGCTGCGCCCACGAACATGGTGGATAGTAAAGTTATAGGAAGACAGTTTTAACACCATTCTGCCTAATTTCCCTAACTGCTTAGGGTGAGAGAACAACCAAGTAAGGGCCCCATTATCAGTATATAAATGGAATGGTTTTACTTGGAGGTATACATTAAATTTTTCTATGCCCCAACAAACTGCCATACATTCAAGTTCGTATGCGGACAATTTTTGTTCATGTGGCAACAAGGTTTTACTAGCGTATGCCACAGGGGCAAAATCACCATCTACTTTCTGATTTAATACGGCGGCTAACGCCAAACCACTGGCGTCCACAAACAAATGGAATTCCTCGTCAAAACGAGGAAAAGTTAGCACAGGTGGATTCATCAATGCTTTCTTGAGCTCAACAAAAGCCTCGTTCTCAACCGTTGACCAGCGAAAAGGAACATTCTTACGCTTTAGGTGATTTAAAGGAATAGAAATTTCAGAATACCTTGGTATGAACTTGGAATAAAACCCACACATGCCCAGGAATCTGGCCACATCTCTCGTATTCTTCGGAACAGGAAAGGATTCGATGGGTTTTATCCGGTCTGGATCGACACAAAGGGTTCCATTGCAAATTAGATGGCCTAAAAAGGCGATTGAAGTGCAGCCCAACTTAATCTTTTCTTCAGAAATAGTCAGACCAGCGGACCGAAGCCTACTAAGAACCTCTCTGACATGAGTTACGTGATCTCTGGAATTCTTAGAATAGATACATATATCGTCAATATAAGGGTACACAGACGAAAATAACAGATCACTCAAAACCTCGTCTATCAAACGAGTAAATACTTGACTGGAATTAGCAAAGCCAAACGGTAATTTTGTATACTGGAACATTCCAAAAGACGTTACGAAGCTTGTGTATTTCTTTGAATTTTCAGACAGCGGGATTTGATGAAAAGCAGAATTAAGATCTAGAATAGTGAAATACTTGGCATCAGCCAGATACTGAAAAGCGTGTTCCACAGAAGGAGTCGGATAACCGTCTTTCTTAATTTGTCTGTTAAGCTTACGATAATCAACAACTAACCTTTGCGAACCATTTTTCTTGGGAATCAAAAAGGCAGGGGAGCACCAGTTTGAATTAGAAACTTCGATAATTCCCTTATCTAATAACGACTGCACATGTTGCTTCATCAGGAGGGTTTTCGGCGGTGACAGCTGAAAGGGATGACTTCTGACAGGACATTCGTCTAATAATTCAATTTCATAAGTCATCAACGATGTCACTCCTAGATTTTGGGTTACAACATCGGGATAATTAGACAACAACAATTTCAACTGACTCACCAGATCCTCACATGGAAGTAGAGAATTATTCCGAGAATCAACGATTTCGTCTCCAGCGGACATGTGTTCTGCAAACGCTTGAGGGATATACGATGCTCGACTGTTTGAACAAAAATGAATTAAATGACATGGCGCCGATTCAAACGCGACACCATTAGTATGAATAATAAGTTTCGATTTACGAATGAAATCAATCCCTAAAAGGACAGGGAATGGAATGTCTGCTAAATAAAATTCATGAACCCAAGAGTACTTATCAATCTTAATTTTAAGTTGCACCGAACAATTAACTCGAAAAGGTTGTCCAGCGACCGTCAAAAGTTCAATAGAATTGATTTTTCTCTCTAGTTTATCAGCCGAAGAACCAAGGCTAGTGAAGAAATTCTCATCGCAAATCGAGACTGAACAACCCGTATCAATCAGGGCATTACAAGATGCTGACTGCAATGAAATAGGTAGCAAAGGCAAATTGATATCGGGAGATTTGTGAACACTCATTAGACTGATTGCGGAAGGCCGTCCTCTTCGGTGCTTTTTACGACAATCCCTGACATAGTGCCCAGCTTCGTGACAATAGGAACACAACTTGCCTAGAAACGGCAGGAGGAGCATAAAATGATACGCCGTGAAAGGTGTTAGCGTAATCAGCTGCATCCATTAATGCTTTTGACGCACGACCAATGACAACGTCTAACTCTTCAAAACTAGACGGCGGGGTGGGCGTCTTGATAGCGGAAATAGTGATAGGATTTAAACCTTGAAAAATTAAATGAACAATCTGGCTCTCAGAATAGTCTAATCCTAATGCAGACACAGCGTTTCTTATGGCAGACACAAAATCACGCGGTGTTTCGCGAGGGAACTGGAATCTTTTGACCTTGGAAGCGATAAGCCGATCGAATTCCCGATCGCTGACTATTTCATTCCAAAGTTTTCTCGTAATCTGGGCCCAAGAAAAATTTTGACTTAACATAGAAAGCCAGAAACGATGCCAACAGGAGGGTAACTTAGGAATAACCAAACTCAACAACGTTGATAAAGGAACTAGCGACAGAGAGACTAATTCAGTCAAATTCAACATGAGATTATACCAATTTTCGGCACTGGAAACATCAAAGGGAGCAAAATCAGCGATCCTTTGCTTGACAATGGCCAACCCTTCGGATAGTGGAAGTGCCGACCTAACTCGTCTTGTTTCCGCCACGTTTGATGTAGCCTCTGGAAATACCGGCAGAACCTGGGTAGGAGGAGATTCTTTTGGCAAGGAATCGGGCAAATCGACCAACTGAGTTGAAAGAGTTTCAATGGGCGAGGACCTAGGCAAATTCACCTGAACTTGGGTTGGGAGTGGAATTTCAGATTGCCGAAGGTCACATTCTTGGGTTTGAGGAACCAAGCAGAGTTCGTCTACTGAAACTCCGGTATTATCAAGTGAAACCACAGTCTCTCCATTTAATCTGGCCCTCCTATCCTGAGCAGTGGTGCGATAATTTTTCGCATAGGGGTCATCTGATTTAGTAGCCATGGTGGCTGGGACAAAAGCGGAAAACACGAACCCTGACTCAGCGAGAAAACACAAAGCAAAATTGAAACACTGGAGAAATATGAAGCGAGAAACAATCTAGTTACACAGAGAAAATGAAGCAAAATCCTCAAATGGGAACACTCACCACCTGCTATGAAAAGACACGTAACCACGCTCTGCTACCAAATGCAGCGTTTCTCGAAAGAAGAACAGCAGTTCACGAGAAACGCTTGTCCACAGGACAAATATTCTTTCCAAGACGGGTGAGCAAGATGAGGTCAGAAATAGAAAAAACCACAAAAGTAAGACAATCTAACTAATCAAACACTGTATTTAAACAACAAGGTACAAACCAACAAAATTGAAATACTCTTCACCATATCGGGAAAACTAATAACTTGCACCGAAAGTCCATGGCGCACAAAGGAGAATCGACTAACACTACTCTCCTCTCACCTCGCCTCGATGTAGTCTCTTTGCCGTCTCGACTGGAACAGAGGGCGTGAGAGGGGAGGTAAACTCTGGGGTAAAGAGGGGGTACATTCTGGAAGGTCAAAGTGCAATGGGGTTTTACGTGGAATTCCATTGGTGCAAATTGAGGGGAGGAAAAGGTGGCATGATGTGAAGGGGGCTAGGTGGAAGTTTAGGATTGGGTGATCCGGGACTCTTTTTTCACTATGGCGGGCGAACACTAAATAACGGCTCGTACGATGGCCTAACTTCTGGTCTTCATCCGCACTTTGGGGGCTATATAAGTGGTAGAGCATCTGGTCAGGGGACGGCGTGGTTGGACGGCGTGGTTTGACGGCGCGGTTTGGCGGCACGCTTTGTCGGAACGCTACAGTCCGGAATCGTTGCATTTTGGAATCGTAGGCATTGTTGGCGTCGTTGGCTCCGCCTGTCGTTAGCTACGCCTGTCGAGCAAGTCCTGCGGCTAAGTCCGGAGGGTAATAAGTCCGCCGAGGGGTAATGTCCAACGAGGGGGGGAGGGGGGGGGGGGGAACCAAAAAATGCCACAGTTTTCATTCCAGAAGACGAATTGCGTTCATTTCTACCGACGGAGGGGAATCTTTTCTCCACCTGTGCTGAAGCTATCTGGCAGAAATCTTCCTTATGTAGAATCCGTGCACTTTCTTGGAATGACGCTCGATTTTAGACTCAATTGGCGGAAACACATAGAGGAGTTGAAAAATAAATGTCATAGGTCTCTAAACATCTTAAAATTTCTAAGCCACTCGACATGGGGAGCAGACCGCAAAACGATGCTTCTGCTCTACCGTTCCCTTGTCCGCTCTAGGCTTGACTATGGCTCAGTTATCTATTCTTCGAGCCGTGAGTCGTACATGAGACCATTGACGACGATTCATAATGCGGGGTTACGGCTATCCACTGGCGCCTATAGAACTAGCCCGGTCGTCAGCATTTATGCTGACGCAGGTGAATCGCCGCTCTCATACCGGAGAAATTTTTTAATGTGCAGTTACGCGGCCAAAGTCTTTACCACGAAGTCACACCCCTGTTTTAAAATTCTTTTTAAACCTAAATTTTTAGAAATTTTTAATTTAAGGACAAGGTCTACTAGACCACTTGGCATTCGTTTTAAACATTTTATCGATAGTGCTGGCATTATGCTCCCGGAAGTGTATCGCATTGGATACTCGCACCTCCCACCTTGGTTAACTCCAACGCCTAAAATATGCTCTACGCTAAATAGCAGGCGGAAAAGTTGCACCACCGCATCGGAATATCAACAACTCTTCCGAGAATTCTTTAGCAGTCACTCCGATCTTATCCCCGTGTATACGGATGGCTCAAGGTCGGATACTGCGTGTGCCTGCGCAGTCACCTCGGCCCATCATGGAGTCATCCAGGCCAGGCTAAACCCGCTGTGTAGCGTGTACACAGCGGAACTCCTGGCCATCAAGATGGCTCTGGACGGGATAAGAAGTTCTGGTGGCTCCTATGCCGTATGTACTGACTCCATGAGCTCCCTGGGTTCCATTTCCAGTATATTCCCCATGCACCCTATTGTACAGGACATACAGTCTTCCCTCTTATCCCTTGAAAGGAAGGGAATTAATATCACGTTCGTTTGGGTTCCTGGGCATGTGGGAATTGCCGGAAACGAGAGGGCAGACATATTGGCTAAAGATGCCTTGCTCATCCCAGAGCAAGCGCATAACCTAGTACCATGCGAAGACCTCCTATGCATGTATAGCAAAGTAGTGAAGGGGCAATGGTACAATGTGTGGGTAAATACAGCCAACAACAAATTGCGGTGTGTTAAACCGGTTGTATCGGCATGGCCCTCTTCCGTCAGGAGTAGTCGGAGAGAGGAAGTCGTAGTTACACGCTTGCGGATAGGGCACTGCGCCCTGACCCACTCCTTTCTCTTCACGGAAGAAAAAATTCCACCGCGCTGTGAAGATTGCGACTCACCTCTCACTGTTCGGCACCTCCTGACGGAGTGCGTCAAGCATCGGGATGTACGAAATAAGTTAGGCATAAGGGGTGGCCTAGAATACGTCCTCGGTGACGACCCTGATCGCCTAAGCCGCATTATTTTATTTTTCAAAGAAATAGGCCTTTTAACCAAAATATGATTTTACGAGTTCTTCTACAGTTACTGCATACATATTTATTAAAATTCGTAAATACGCTAACGATTAGTGTTTATTTTTTATTTTTTATAACTCGACTGTGTTTATATTAGGTTGTGGACGGTGCGAATGACCACGGCCGTCGACGCACCTCAAAAACCTAACTCTACTACTACTACCCACACTTTTATCTGTGTGATTTTAGAGCTACACAGTCTTGAATATTAAAAAAGGCACATACTTACCTACAGATATGTGACTGCCACACACTTTGATTTACAGAGCAATCTTAATGGCAGAGAAATGATTATGTACAACAACTAAACAATAGTGGCAATTGAGCTTTCTTACCTCAGAGTCTTCCTCCAGTGTTGCCCCTATGCTGGCCCCACTTTTGACATCACATGGCCCAGATGCTGATTGCCCTGCAAGAACAGAGAAGGTGGTTAGAATTACAATTGTCACAACCAACAAATCTTAAGTATTATTTTGAGATTGCATGGAACCGTATCTTTTGATTCCATATTCAAAACTATCTTTTCTTTTTAAAATGAAGCTGAGAATGTAATTCTTGGGTTTTCTTTGTGTCAGCAATAAATGAGTAACACCCTCTCATAGATTTTATCTTTCCTTCCTTTTTGAATAATCAACAAACCAGCAGAACTTATATGAAGTTTTTATCCTGCCCAACTTCATATTTGAAGTGTAAACCACCACAAACTCCATTTATCACCAGGTCATGCATCAAGCCATTCTAGCATAAAGCACACTGCAACCAGGCAAAAAATGTTCACATATGTGTTTGCACTCCAAATTTGAAGAGAAATAAATAAAGATATGGACTAAACTCTCCTACGCCAAAACTTTAAAAACCCGGAAGTGATTGCATAAGATTACTTCATACTAAATGAAGTTATGTTAAAGCATGCTCTTAGATCTATAAATATTACAATATTGAAGTTCATACTATATGCCTTAGTTAGATTGTTCAAGTGAAATTGAATGCACACATTCTTGAATATAATTTTTGTTGACTGGACTCATTAACTCCTCAACCTTCTCTCTTAAGGTTTTATTCTCTTCCTCGAGACATGCTAATTTGTTGTGAATGGCAGTCATATTTGAGTCCAATGTCTTGAATCTTTCTTTGATCCAAGTCTCTAATCTGGAAGAGAAGCTTGTGTTGGACGTATTCTCTGCCAGTGCTGATTCTAATAATTGGACTTTCTCCAAGGCTGCTAAGTCGGTATTGTGATTCTGAGGAATACTCAGTCCGGCGTTCTCCATGTATTTTTCTATGCCTAATACAGCATTAGTTCTTTTTAAATTCTTCTTACGAATCTAAAAAAAGAAAGGTTAAGTTTTATCAGCAAAGATATGAAACAGAGTAATTCTTCAGTAGATAAGGCGCTGATCACATTGTTACACACCCAGTCAATTTTTCCTCTCATAATGACGCTCATTTCTTGTTCTGTTGACCCAGCTTCTGTATCCGGCTCATCACTTGGTACATCAGGGTTGCCAAATCGTATCCTAATTAGTATGCAGATACGTTAATTAACAGACATTATTCTTTCTCCTATAATGTTTTCAGAAAGCTATCCTTACTTGCCTTAATTACTCGATTGCCAAATATTGCATTTATCATGTTTAAAATATCTGTCATTGCTACCCAAGTTAAGCTATGGCGGAAGCTAAGGGCCAAGCACATTAATATGACATCATTAGCAGTGCATTGAGTCTGAGAGCAGAGCGGTCCTCTACTTTCCTTTTCCTCTACTTAGGGTCTTGCGCAATCGGTGTGCTAGTTGGAAATCCACCTCTGAAGTTGCTGTTCTCATTGTTATCCTCAAGTATCATCGTTGGTGAGTCTGCAGCAATGGAATGCTCATTCTCAAATATGTCCAGACTTGCAGGCGCTGATACATTTTCTTGTGCAATCCTAGGCTCCTAGATCAATTAGAAAAAAAACGCCATGAATATAACTTCAGATTCTTGACATAAGCAAGACAAGCCTATGAAAACAAGATAAAGAAGTGAACTCTTAATGAGATGACATCAGAGTCACAACTCTTAGACTACAAAAGGAGAAGTCATTGCGACAGCTAGTAGATTACGTCAGATTCCAAACTCAATATTAATTGACATTTGCACCATGAAAGTGAATTTTCTAGTGATATCATAAGTATACCTTAGTAGTCATACCTGTTCAATTTGTGGTTCCAAATTATTTAATGTATCATCACGTTGAGTACCCTGGAAAGAAATATAAGAAATTATTTGTCGTTTTCACTATTTTGGATACGAATGAACCATCCCAAATCCGAGCATAGAAAAAGATCTCTACAAATTTTTGCCTGAAGAGATACTGTTAGGTCATGCTTACCTGAGTTTGGCCCACATACCCCAGTGTTTCTTCTCCGTGTGTTTCATTTCTAAGTGCTAGTTCTCCACTCTCTACATTTATAACATGATGTTCTGCGACAAAGAAAGGTTTCACAAATTTTTAAATAGACTCCGGCTTTTAAGCGAAAATTCAACAAGTGCTGCAGTCGTAGCCAACCTGACTCTGAGGTTGTAGGTTTGCGTTCTCCCTTCTCTTTCTGCGAATGCAGAGTGTAGATCGAGGTACTTTCACGTTAGAAATGAGGTAACGTCGGTAGCGACCCATATCTGTAATATTAGTCTTTTTCTGTACCAAGAAGCTGCAAATTAATCGGATTTGTACCTTTAAATTAGCAACATACATCCAACCATTTCTATATTTTTCTATATTCATGCATCCAACATCGCATTTTCGCCGTAGTCGTGCCTACCAACTTGTGAATTGTGCCCATTCGAAAGATGAGGTACCTTCGGCTTCTTTGTTCAGTCATAGGCATAAGTTTAAAAATAATAAATATTCTAAATATGTCATTAATGAGAGGAGCGGAGGCATATTTGCACAAATTTCATCTTCTTTAGAGTGATACTAACATTGAAAAGTTGGCAGTTGCGAAAAAAACGAAGCGACGACGACCGCCGAACCACGCCACGCCAACCCAAGCCAAGTGAAGTCGAGGCTGTCGTTGTTGAATCTCTCTGTAATTTTGACTATATTCGTTGCTTAATGGCTGAAAATTCTACCTACAAGTCTTGGGTAGCGTATGTGAAGTACGCCCCACCATTTGGAACGGAAGGCATCACTGTTTCGAAGCTGAAGTATGAGTATACCAGCAAGAAAGGCAAAACCAAGAGAAAACCTTTCTGTCCAGAATCGTTCCACGATTATGATTTGAATACGTGGTATGTGGCAACTACGAACCAAAATCTTCCTTCTAGACAAGAGGATCATTATGACTGCCTGATTGGTAAAATTGCAGGTGAGTACCCTCCTGGTTTGCGTTGACTTTGAATTATGGTTATGTATCAATCGTGACCCTGACTGTTTGCGAAGCGCAAAATTGCAAACTTTTATTTCAAGTTATCACATGTTGCCGCCGCAGGTCTTAAACGCCTGCGAGTTTTAGATGAAGGCGATAATGGAATAAGAAATTCTCGACTTCTAATAATTTATTTCGTAAGTACAGTGTCGGTAAACTCCTTCGGTTATGCCTTCCTTGCGAGCTCCTTCCTTCCTTGCAAGCGTTCCTTGCCAGGGTCAGAGAGTGAGAGTCCGAGTGCTCGCTTACTCCCCGTGGCGGCGATCAGCTAACGGCGAGTCTCCCGTGATGCCTCCTATCGGTCTCGCCGTGACTCACGTCGGCGGGAGTATGAAAGTCCGTGGTCCGCGACCATTCCGCCCACCTTGAAAGATCAGCTTTCAACTCTGAAAAAGAAACTACATTAATAATTTTTTACTGATTGCCCGCCATGGGCAAGACGCACAATTCTGTCATGGCTCTCTTGAATAATCCCCTGGCAGTTTTAATAGTGGCCACTCTGCTGATGCCGTCCTTTCCAGGGTGGAGAGCAGTAATTCTCCCCATTGGCCAATGCATGGGAGGACGAAAATCTTCCTTCAGCAACACTAACATTCCCTCCTTCAGATCCTCCCCTCTCGTGGCCCACTTCGATCGCTGCTGGAAGTGTGGCAGGTACTCTGCAGACCATCTTCTCCAGAAATCTTGAATGAGCTGCTGACAATACTGCCAACGGGATAGACGATTAATTGGGAGTGGAGTCAAATCCGGCTCGGGAAATGAGGTGAAAGGCTGGCCAATTAAGAAATGGCCTGGGGTTAGAGGGTTTAGGTCATTAGGATTATCTGATAGAGGTGTCAAGGGGCGGGAGTTTAGGCAAGCTTCTATTTGAGTGAGGACAGTGTACAGCTCTTCATAATTCAAAATTGCATTACCTAATACTCTTCTTAGATGGTACTTAACCATCTTCACACCCGCCTCCCAAAGGCCTCCAAAGTGCGGCGATCGGGGAGGGATGAAGTGCCAAGTAATTCCATCATTGGCCAGGTTGCTTGTCACCTCTTGTTGGTAGGCTTCTGTCTTGAAGAGACTTCGTAATTCCTTCAATTCCTTATCAGCTCCTACAAAGTTGGTGCCATTGTCGCTATAGACGTTGACACATTGTCCCCTGCGACTGATAAATCTCCTAAAAGCTGCAATGAAAGCTTGTGTTGTGAGTTCACTCACCGGCTCCAGGTGAATTGCCTTGGTTGAAAGACAGACAAATAAAGATATATAAGTTTTTGTCACAGGAGAGCGTCTCTGCTTAGTTAGCCTGCAGTGAATTGGCCCACAGAAATCCACACCAGTGTTTAAAAAATGTTTGGAAGGTGTTACTCTACCGGCAGGTAGTTCTCCCATGAGTTGGCTATGCATAGTTGGCTTCACCTTAAAACATTTAACACATTGATGTACTGTTCTATTGGCTAAATATTTTCCCCGAAGAGGCCAGTATATTTGTCTCACCTCAGCCAGTAATGCTTGAGGTCCAACATGAAGTGAGCTGATGTGGGCATGATTAAAAATTAATGAAGTTAAGCTGCAGTTATCTGGAAGAATGATAGGATGCATGCTCCCATAACACAGCTGGGAATTTTTTAATCGGCCGCCCACCCTGATTACATAAGATTCATCGAGAAATGGGCATAGTGGACTTAATTTACTTTTTTCAGAAACACATTTGCTAGCCTTAAGGTGCTCTATTTCCTTTAAAAAATGTTGTTTTTGTGAAATTTTAATTAAGCATAACATGGCATCCTTAATCTCTTGTGCTGTGATCAATCCAACATTTCTTTCATGGCGTGGTTTCCTAGCGTTAGAAATGAATCTTCGACAATAAGCGGTCACCCTTCTAAGTCTATTAAGTGATGAATACCGATCAAATAAGTGAATATCATCTGCAATAGCAAAATAAGATTTCTCTAACGGTACCCTTGCCTCAAGAGCATCTTCTTCTGGAACAAACTTCTTATTTGCCTTTGGCCATTCCTCTTGCTTCCTCTGCAACCAACTTGGACCAAACCACCACAAAGGACACCTCCATAGCTGCTCCGGGGGAGTGCCGCGAGACAATACATCAGCCGGATTTTCATTCGTAGAAATGTAACCCCAGTTCATTCCATTTGTGATCTCTTGTATTTCGGTAACTCTATTGGCGATGAAGACCTTCCAACGGTGTGACGGCGCTGCAATCCAATCAAGTACAATTGTGGAATCTGTCCAAAGATAGAAATCATGAAAGTCAATTCCGGTGGCCAATATCCTTGCAACAAGTCGAGATAAAAGAAGAGCACCACATAATTCAAGTCGAGGAATTGTGATCCGTTTTAACGGAGCAATACGTGACTTGGCACAGAGCAGATTGCAAAGAATTTGTCCTTTAGCATCTTGGCAACGAATGTAAACACAAGCACCATAGGCAGCCTCTGATGCGTCGCTGAAGCCATGAAGCTGAAGACCTTGCACCCTCTCCTTGCTTCCAACTAGCCTGGGTACAGCCAATTGTTCAATAGCTGCCATTTCTGCCTGAAATTGACTCCATTGGCTATGAATATTCATTGGAATAGATTCATCCCAGTCTAGGTTGAGTGACCATAAATGCTGCATGATAAGTCTTGCCTTGACGATTACAGGAGCAATAATTCCCAAAGGATCGAATAGTCTAGCAATTGAGGCTAATATGGTCCGTTTGGACACATTAGAGTAGTTACATGGTGTATAATTGAACCGAAAATTATCCTTTTTTGGGTTCCAAGATACTCCCAATGTCTTGGTATGTATCTTCGAATCCCCTTTAATGTCGTATCTAATTTCTTGGTCTTCTGGTGCAATGGATTGCAATAACTTGGGATGGTTGGCGCACCATTTGCGTAAATGAAATCTAGCTTGGCTCAACATGCTTACCAATTCATACTGCAACTTTACAGCTTCTTCGATTGTACTCGCACCGGTTATGAGGTCATCTACGTAGAAGTCCTTCATGGTAACTGCTGCGGCCAATGGATATCTCCCTTGCTCAGTCTCCGCCAAATGTAAGAGGCATCTCGTTGCTAGGAATGGTGAGCTGGCCAATCCAAAGGTGACTGTTGTCAAACGATAGGCCATTAAGGATTCCTCAGGTGAATTCCTCCATAGGATGCATTGCAGGCTGGTGTCAGCAGGATGCAGCTTTATCTGTCGATACATTTGTTTTATATCTGCAGTAAATACATAAGGATGAAAGCGAAATGAGACAAGTATTGAAAACAAATCTCGTTGTATATTTGGACCAACCATCAGTATGTCATTTAAGGCAATACCCGAGGTTGATTTGGCTGATCCATCGAATACTACCCTCATTTTGGTCGTCGTGCTTGAGTCCTTGAAAACAGGGTGATGTGGGAGATAGTTAGCTGGAATGAAATCAGTAAAATTGGGATTAGAACAAGGTTCTAAATGATCGAGCTCCAAATACTCATTCATTTGTATGCTGTAGTTCTGTTTTAGTTCTCGGTTCTTCTCAAATGTCTTCTCCAGTTTTTTAAAACGGTCCTCGGCGTGTCTCCTGGTATTCCCCAAGACGGAAGGACTGTTTTTCAATGGTAGTCGTACCACAAATCTCCCGCGTTCATCTCGGCGAACGTGTGTCAGGAAGTGATCTTCACAAGCTCTCTCCTCGACCGAGAAAGTTGAATGCTTGCTTGTAGTTACTTCTTCCATCTCCCAGAATTTCCTCAAGAGTTGGTCCACGTCCTCCTGCATGCTAAAATTACAGAATAAAGTAGTATTACTATGTCCTTCATAGCGCTTGACTGGTGTTTTGCCTGAAACAATCCAACCGAAGACAGTTTTTTGAAGGATTGGAAGATCCGTGGCAATACGGATTTGACCAATGGATGTGAGTTGCCAAAATATATCTGCGCCTAAGAGCGCATCGATCTTACGAGGAATATTAAATTCCGGATCTGCTAAGGTGATTCCACTTGGAATTTTCAGAAGTTTTTTGTTAATTCGATGCATAGGTAGTCTCTGCGTGATTCTTGGGACCACTAAAAACTCGAAATTTGTCTGAAAGGAATTGATCCGAGAACTTACTGTGGCTTGGATGCTACTGGTAACGTTCATTATTTCTTGATTAATTCCCATTATTGGTTTTCATACCTTTGTGCGCTGAATTCCCAATGCTCGAGCGAAGGTTTGACTCATTAAGTTCGATTGTGAACCGGAATCTAGTAGAATTCGGCAATGATGCATGCACCCTCTCACGTTGCTAATGTTGATTATTGCGGTTGCGAGAAGCGTTTGCTGATATTCGTTGGTATTATGAAGACAACTGGTTGTCACTTCTTTAGTACCACTAGTCTGATGCTCCTGTTTCTCCTCATCGCAGTTCTCTAAGTGCAATAAAGTATTATGTTTCTTATTACACTTCCTGCATAATTTCGAATTACATTGAATTGTCATGTGTCCCGATCGCAGGCAATTTTTGCATAAATTCAACCCCTTAACCTTGGCAAGTCTCTGTGGCACACTCATATTTTTGAATAGAGAGCAATGAAAAATGTAATGCTCTTGATTGCAAATTGGGCATGACGTCACTCGAGTATTGACGTAAGAAGATGAATATTTGAGACGTTGATTAAGCTTGGACGCTCTAAGTTCCTGATTGGAGTGGGTGCTTCGTTGCACTAGCTGCGATTTTGGTTTTACTTCGCCCTCGCATACTTCGAGTACCTTATATCTTTGTTGAAGAAAATTCTTAAGTTCGTTAAAGGTGGGCATTTCCCCAACAAATGAAGATGATTCCCACGATCTTCTCGTTGTAGCATCGAATTTACTCGATATCAAGTGAATTAGGATGACGTCCCATTGATCTGTGGGCTGACCCAAAGCCCTCAAGGCTCCTATGTGTTTTTCGGACTCATCCAATAGCTTGCGTAGAGAGGCTGACGATTCCCTTCGAATTTCACTTAAATTAAACAGCGCTTGGACGTGCTTATTAATGATGTATTTTTTGCATTCATATCGGTTTTTTAAGAGCTCCCATGCCGTATTGTAATTGTCAGCTGATATTTCCAATGAATGAAGCAACTGCAAAGCATCGTTCTTCAACGCCGACCTTAAATATTGGAATTTTTGAATAGGTGTTAACGCGTCGTTATGATGAATCAGGGACCGAAACGAGTCATGAAAGGGCAGCCACTCATCATACGAGCCGCCGAAAGTTGGAAGTTGAAGCGTTGGCAGCGGAATCGGCAGAGGGTGAGGGTTACTCATGCGTGACTCATTGCATTCAACACGTGAGGCGGCGGATCGTAAGCCTTCTTGAAAAAGAGCCATCAATTCGAAATAATTCTGTTCAAATGATTCCCGTTCGTGAGTTGATGGCGTCGATTTTGACTCTTGTTCCGCGAGTTCTATATCAGATTGCACTTCATCAAACGCTGACCACGTTTCTTCCAATCGAGCTAATCTAGATTTGATCTGCCCAGGAGATTCCAAGGAAGTATCGTCTTCTATAAACTGCCTGAAGCGCGTAAGACGCGACTTCACTAACCCTCGTTTGTGAATTAGGCGTTTGAATTCTGTAGTATCCATTACGTTCGACACTGATGCAATTTGATTACGAATTCACTCAATTATTGGCACGGAAAGGTTAATGAGGCATGGAAGTCATGGGATAGAAATGGAATTAGAAGTTGCTAAGGAAAGCCGGAATTAATGAGCTCCACTCACCGATACTGCAATGTGAGGGTAGACGTCCTTGTAAAAATTTCTGCTGGGCCTCGGAAGTTAGTTGTAGCAGCTTCTGCGTAGCACCACGTGGGTTGAAGTCTGTCTTCTTGCCGTAAAACTGCTCAGCGATCACGTCGGGGTCACCAAATGTTGCCGCCGCAGGTCTTAAACGCCTGCGAGTTTTAGATGAAGGCGATAATGGAATAAGAAATTCTCGACTTCTAATAATTTATTTCGTAAGTACAGTGTCGGTAAACTCCTTCGGTTATGCCTTCCTTGCGAATTCCTGCCTTCCTTGCGAGCTCCTTCCTTCCTTGCAAGCGTTCCTTGCCAGGGTCAGAGAGTGAGAGTCCGAGTGCTCGCTTACTCCCCGTGGCGGCGATCAGCTGACGGCGAGTCTCCCGTGATGCCTCCTATCGGTCTCGCCGTGACTCACGTCGGCGGGAGTATGAAAGTCCGTGGTCCGCGACCACGTGGTATGTGGCAACTACGAACCAAAATCTTCCTTCTAGACAAGAGGATCATTATGACTGCCTGATTGGTAAAATTGCAGGTGAGTACCCTCCTGGTTTGCGTTGACTTTGAATTATGGTTATGTATCAATCGTGACCCTGACTGTTTGCGAAGCGCAAAATTGCAAACTTTTATTTCAAGGATTTTGTTTGTGTTCAAATCCTAAAATGAAATTTCATTTTCCTATAATCTATTTAATTTACTATTTTGAACATCATACAATTGTTAGAATGTTCACCAACATCCATACTGATAAAACAAAGAAATCTTTCAATAAAAATTGCTAGATTTTGGACTATTAAGCATTTAAAGCATTAAAAATAGTTTCCCAAGTTTCAACACTACAGTTCAAATATTTCATTGCAAAATTCTGTGAATTTTGGCTATATTAAGCACATTTTGATGTACAAATGGGTCCCATTTCACAGCTAAATTTGAGTTTTCAATGCTCAAAGGTCAGGGTCTCTGTGTATCACTTCATAATAATGAAATATTTCAGTTTATAACTTAAAAGCAACTAATCATCTGATCGTTATGGGCTTTAGGTACGGACTTAGTATATGGTAAAATACTATTCCCTGTCATAGTGTATGTTAATTATAACAAGGTAATGAGGTGTCAGAGAGAGAATGAAACCGTGAAATAGGAACTTACCTTTCCCATTCGTAGATTATAGTAGTAAAAAGCGCCAAAAAACTTCGCGACGGTACACTTCTATATGAGACAGCCAATGAATCCCAGTGTAAAAAAATGCTAAAGATATTTGAATGATATCTTCAGCATGAGCTTGCATGGGCCGTTGTTACCCAAGAAAACCCATTTCAAAAACTTGGCCTGCTCCTTGGTAGGCCCTGTGAAATAGGACACACTGAAAGAATCTGTATGATATCCCCGTCTCCGTAGAAGTTAGCCGCACATTAAACTAGTCATAAGTCATTGCGACTTACTCTACGTGGAAGTCGATGACATCCAGAAGGAGAAGGCCTCTCAGGGAGGAGTATATGTGCGTCGGTTTACCACGAAGAGGAACGGCGAGAAAGTAAATACAACATCCGTCGTCTTGACATTTACGTATGATAAATTCCTCGGCAGGGGGTGTTTATTGGATACGAATCCGTGCCTGTGCGTCCCTTCGTTTCTGCACACATGCGGTAAATTCCTGTGCCAGGGCTTCGGTCTCATCGCCACGCGTTTCGAGAAATAGACGGAATTACAAATTGTTTCATGTTTATGATATCTTGTGCCGACTTTAAATCACGTTTAAATTTTCTACATAGACGCAAAGCCCGAATCCCTCTTAGCTTCTCAAGAACGCTTACAAATTTGATTCTAGGTCAAGTTTCACAATGACTGGCAGCCGAGGCTCAATACTTGTCCTAGGCAAGAAAACTTTTCCACTCACATATACTTCTAGGCTTTCTGAATGTTTGTTCCATGATTTCACGTAAAACAAGTGACATTTTAATGCAGAAATATTCCCCACTTCTCCAATGCTTCCGCAAATAAAATTTCCTAATTTAATGCTGTGTTCTTCTTATCCGAGTGCGTGCACTCCAAAACAAAATTCTTCATTGTGATATCTTCACTTAATAGGTGATAAGTGAGGGAATCTTACGGGTCCATTCTGATACTCGTCCACGAATATGTGGTGAAATAAATATTTATGTTAGGCAACTGCTCGTCTCCAACTCTACACTTTGCTCCTCCATCATATTTCTTATTAACTTCTCATTGACGCACTTCCGTGTTGTCAACCTCTTATACGGTATGTTATCTTTGCAAAACTTTCGGAAGCCACGCGTCTCAGCTAAGTTGTAAGGGTTTATGTAACAGGTATGAAATAACCAAGGTTAATATGTCTTAATTGCTGTCTCTATGAAACATTGTTTCACGAATATCATCTCTGAAATAAAAATAACCTTGTTAAATGTACTAATAGCAACATTTACTTCTTGGAATTTTGTTTAGTATTTATTATTATTGTTATGGGGTGCGGTTAGCGATCTTTATACTCTCTTCGTCACCTTACTTATTTATCATGATTCATCAATTTTCATCATCTTTACCCTTATATCTCATTGAGAAAGGGATTCATTCCTTCATTTTTTCCCTTCTCAATTGCAATGAGAGAGAAGACATTCTATTGTCCGCACCCTTTTACTTTTCTTTTTTCCATTTCCTTTTTCTATGTTCAGTATGTGCATAATATGAAGTGAAGTAAAGAGTTGAGTAATGGCGTTTTGTAAGAAAGAAGAAAGAAATATAAGGTTGGCAACTGAAACCACTTAAAAAATATTTCCGATTAATAATATTTATCTTAGTGTGCAGCAGGGCAGAGCTTTATTTCTTTGGTGCCAATGTAGCGAGAAATTCTTGGTAATGAGGTGTCAGGGAGAGGGTGAGTTCCTGAAATAGGTACTTACCTTTCTCACTCGTAGATTATTGGAGTAGATGGGTCCAAAAAAGCCTCGGTACGAAGCGCTACTATATGATACAGCCAATGAATCCCAATGTAAAAAAATGCTAAAGATATCTGAATGATATCTTCAGCATGCGCTTCCTCGGGCAGTTGCTACCCAAGGAAACCCATTTCAAAAACTTCGTTTGTTCCTTGTTTGGCCCTGTGCTATAGGACACACTGAAAGACATCTGTATGATATCCCCGTCTCCGTAGAAGTTAACCGCACATCAAACCAGTCGGTGAGTCATAAGTCATTACGACCTACTCTACGTGGAAGTCGATGAAATCCAGTTGGAGATGGCCTCTCAGGGCGTAGTCCATGTGCGTCAGCTTACCGCGAAGGGAAACGGTGAGAAAGTAAATACCACATCTGTCGTCTTGACTTTTACGTATGATATACTCTCCGGCAAGGTGTTTATTGGATACGAATCTGTGCATGTGCGTACCTTCGTTTCTGAACACAAGCGGTGCTTCCAGTGCCAGCGCTTCGATCTCGTCACCACGAGTTTCGAGATATAGACGGAATTTTAAATTCGTTCATGTTTATGATCTCTTGTGCCGACTTTAAATCTTTAAATCTCTAGAGCTTTATTTCTTTGGTGCCAATGTAGCGAGAGATTCTTGGTAATGAGGTGTCAGGGAGAGGGTGAGTTCCTGAAATAGGTACTTACCTTCCTCATTCGTAGACTATTGTAGTAAAAAACGCCAAAAAGGTTTGCGACGAAACACTTCTATATGAGATAGCCAATGAATCCCAGTATAAAAAAATGCTAAAGATATCTGAATGATATCTTCAGCATGCGCTTCCTCGGGCAGTTGCTACCCAAGGAAACCCATTTCAAAAACTTCGTTTGTTCCTTCTTTGGCCCTGTGCTATAGGTCACACTGAAAGACATCTGTATGATATCCCCGTCTCCGCAAAAGTTAACCGCACATCAAACCAGTCGGGGCGTCATAAGTCATTACGACTTACTCTACGTAGAAGTCGATGAAATCTAGTTGGAGATGGCCTCTCAGGGCGTAGTCCATGTGCGTCGGCTTACCACGTAGAGGAACGGCGAGAAAGTAAATTCCACATCCGTCGTCTTGACCTTTACGTATGATAAACTCTCCGTCAAGGTGTTTATTGGATTCGAATCCATGCCTGTGCGTCCCTTCGATTCTGCACACATGTGGTGCTTCCAGTGCCAGCGCTTCGGTCTTATCGCCACGCGTTTCGAGAAATAGACGGAATTTTAAATTGGTTCATGTTTAGGATATCTTGTGCCGACTCAAAATAACGTTTCAATTTTCTACATAGACGCAAAGCTCGAATCAGTGTTAGCTTCTCAAGAACGCTTACAAATTCGATTCGATGTCAAGTTTCACAATGACTGGCAGCCGAGGTTCAATACTTGTACTAGGCAAGAAAACTTTTCCACTCACATATACTTCTAGGCTTTCTGAATGTTTGCTTCATTATCTGACGTAATACAAGTGTCATTTTAATGCAGAAATATTCCCTACTTCTCCAAAGCTTCCGCAAATAAAATTTCCTAATTTAATGCTGTGTTCTTCTTATCCGAGTGCGTGCACTCCATAACAAAATTCTTCATTGTGAAATCTTCACTTAATAGGTGATAAGTGAGGAAATCTTACGGGCCCATTCTGATACTCGTCCACGAATATGTGGTGAAATGTATATTTATGTTTGGCAACTGCTCGTCTTCAACTCTACACTTGGTTCCTCCATCATATTTCTTATGAACTTCTAAGTGACGTACTTCCGCGATGTCAACCTCTAAGACGGTATATTAACTTGGCAAAACGTTCGGAAGCCACGCGTCTCAGCTAAGTTCTAAGGCTTTATGTAACAGCTATGAAATATGCAAGGTTATTATGTCTTAATTGCTCTCTTTGGAATCTCTTTGGAACATTGTTTCACGAATATCTACTCTGAAACAAAAATATCCTTGTTAAATGTACTTATAGCAACATTTACTTCTTGGAATTTTGTTCAGTATGTGCATAATATGAAGTGAAGTAAAGAGTTACTGTGACGAACACACTTCCGCACGTAGGGGTAGGTTAAGTTCGAATGTTTCTCAAGGCGTAGGCGACCTCAGGTGGGAGCTTTGGCTGGATGACTAAAGGGGGGAGGAAAACTGGAGCTCTTGTTTGAACGCAAAATTTATTGGCCCCTTATTGAAGGCATTGAGGGGGATTGCGAATACTCCCGCAGTATCACTGCTTGTCGTGAGAGGCGACTAAAAGGGCGGGGAGGAGAACCCCGAAAACTAACCCTTGAGTCAGCTAGGGTTGAGTCCGGACAGTCATGTGGGTCAATTGTCTATGAGCGGCCATATCAGCCGGTCTACGATCCACCCGCATTATTGCCGTGTGCAGTGACCCGTAAGGGGGAGAAGGGAATACTGGTGGGTGAGTTCTCTGGCACCCAGCCGGGTGTCGGATGCCCGGTATGGGCCAGAGTTTAACACCCTACTTTGGCCCCGGATTCCCTGTAAACGGGCGGCCGGGGGCTACCCACTCCCGGTCAATCTGCTTTCGACACGCTTGCGTTAGATGGCGAGTGCGGGAGAGACTGGGGTCTACTTATGGCGGCTAAAAGCGCGTGGGTTAGGAGGGACCACGCATTGGAGGTTCTAACCTACGGCAGGCCCCCGAATCGATAGTGCTCCCCCTGCGGGTAGGGGGATTGAGAATACTCCCGCACAAGCCCTGCTTGTCGTAAGAGGCGACTAAAAGGGCGGGGAGACAACCCCGAAAACAAACCCCCAGTCCAGCAAGGGATGCGTCCGGACAGTCTTGTGGGTCCACTGTCTGTGTGCGGCCATACCAGCTGGCCTGCGATCCACCCGCATGTTTGCCGTGTGCGGAGACCCGTAAGGGGGAGAAGGGGGTCCTGGTGGGTGAGTTCTCCGGCACTCAGCCGGGTGTCGGATGCCCGGTATGGGCCGGACTTCAATATCCCACTTTGGCCCTGGATCCCCTGTAAACGGGCGGTCAAGACCTAGCCAGTCCTGATCAATCGGCTTATCGACACGTTTCGATGGCGAGTGCTGGAGTTACGGGGGCCTGCGTAGGGCGGCCGAAGGTGCATGGGTTTGGAGGGCCCATGCATTGGAGACCCTACCCGAAACAGGCCCTCTAAACGATAGTGCTATATCCCTTGGGTAGCCCTGGCGACCACACCGGTTTGCGGTGTGGCGTCCCAAATGTGTGGCTCCGTGGTGGGTGGGGAGCCCAGGAGATGAATTTCTTTTTTCTGATGGAAAATGATAACTTTCCTCCACCAAAAAGATCCCGCCCCGACACGGGCGGGGGAGATAAGCCTGTTAACGCTTGCACGCGTTATCTTGTGATGAGGTGTCAAAGAGAAGGTGGGACGCTGAAGAAGGTGTCTCCATTCCTGATCCGCCGGGTTTTATCAGCTGCCGTTTCAGGTGACCTGAGATAAGCGAAAAAGCTACGGGATGGCACACTTCTCATCCAAACAAACAATGAGACTCAGAGCAGAAAGTTAATGACTCTAAACAAAATCGGCGAAATTCCTGTAAACGTGGAAGTGCACCGCACTTTAAATACGTCTCGTGGTGTCATTAGCCACTATGATCTTCAATGCGTAGAAGAAGACGAAATAGTAAAGGAGATGTCACCTCAGGGGGTTATTAGTGCCCGGCGGCTAACCACAAAGCTTGATGGTGAAGTCAAAAAGACCACGTCAGTGGTTCTGACTTTTGCGTACGACCGGCTCCCAGATAAAGTATTTATCGGGTACGAGTCGGTAGCCGTCAGACCGTTTATTCCTGCTCCCATGCGGTGTTTTCAATGTCAGCGTTTTGGACACATCGCTACGCGATGCGAGGGCAAGGCCATCTGCCCGCGATGTGGCACCGATAAACATGAGGACGCGAATTGCGAAAAAGAACCGCACTGTGTAAACTGCGAGGTTGCACACGCAGCATACTCCCGTAACTGCCCTAAAATGAAAGAGGAACGCAAAATAATGGAACTGAAGAAAAGCGAGAAAATTGCGTATATCGAAGCGCGAAATAAATATCGGGCCTCAGCCCCTCCGGTATTTTCAAGAACCTTTGCCACCGTCGCCACTACTGTTAGAGCCACCATTTCCACACAAACAGATCCAGCTGATCTAAAAAACCTGAAAGAGACTGCTGAGAATCCGGCCAAGCCGGGAAATACGAGCAAAGCCGCATGCGGGAGCACCAACGGGAGAAACATAAGCTCTCCAAAGAAAAACCCGCCTAAAACACCTACTGTCGTAGCGCCCGGGAGACACGAAAAATCGCTGTCTCCCAGCCCATCCGGATGCAGAAAAGCGGATCAGCCGGAATCCATGGAGGACGAAAGTCTTTCTGAGACGGAGATCCTCCGTGCCAAAGAGAAGGGGAAAAAGCACCGACACCGTATCCGGCGCTAAACCCTTCTGTGAATAAGAATTGCCCTATTTATTAATATTTATTTATATTTATTTATATTTATTTATATTTATTTATATTTATTTATATTTATTTATATTTATTTATATTTATTTATATTTATTTATATTTATTTATATTTATTTATATTTATTTATATTTATTTATATTTATTTATATTTATTTATATTTATTTATATTTATTTATATTTATTTATATTTATTTATATTTATTTATATTTATTTATATTTATTTATTTATATTTATATTTATTTATTTTTATTTATTTTAACATGATTTTAATGCCCTTCATTCTACAGTGGAACTGTAATGGATTTTATCGGCGTAAGGAGGAGCTGACCGTTTTAATCCGTGATTTTAACCCTTCTTGCATATGCCTGCAGGAAACATTTTAAAACAACGGACAAGGGCATTTTAAAAGGTTTTAACGTTTTTAGACTCGACGACACCAGTGGCCAACGAGCCCAGGGTGGAGTGTTGATTGCTACTCGGGAGGCCCTTTACACCTCTCGAGTGCAACTACACACGCCGCTTCAGGCGGTAGCAGTGACCGTGCGTGCCCCCGAGGCGATTACGTTGTGTAACGTGTATCTCGCGGAGGGTGCGCCGGTCACCCGTTTTAACCTGGAAGCCCTTGTCCATCAGCTCCCTCAGCCTTTTATTTTATTGGGAGATTTTAACGCACACGATCCGCTATGGGGAAGTGCTAGAGCTCAGTGCAACCGTAGAGGACGGATCTTATCCCAATTTATATGTGACACTAACCTAGTGTTACTAAATAACGCGGAAAAAACACGTTTTAACAGTTTTACTGGTGACTCTTCGACTATCGACCTATGTATCGTGTCGAGCATTTTAGCTACAAAACTTGATATACTTGTGCATGACGACCTTTGTGGGAGCGATCACTATCCCATCCTTTTTACGAAGGAACACCATATTAATACGGATTTTATTCGGCCGGGAAACTGGATTGTTCAGAAGGCGAACTGGGGGCTTTTTAAGGAGAATTTTAATTTTAAATATGACGAAACCCGTGACAGTGTGGAAAATATTGATAACCTGACAGCAACCATCATTGAACCGGCAGACAGCAGCGTACCACGGTCTCGCCGTATAATTACAAGGCCTGCGGTGCCGTGGTGGAATGATGATTGCGCGAAAGCTATTCGCCAGCGTAAAAAAGCGTTGCGAATATTTAATAAATACCCAACCGAAAGAAATCTAGCCTCCTTCCGACGACTGCGAGCTAGAGCTCGACAGGTTGTGAGGGATGCAAAAAGAGCTTCTTGGGTGAAATTCGTCTCCGGTGTTAACTGTAGGACACCAATTGCACAGGTATGGCACAAGGTAAGGAGTTTGTCGGGTAACCACCAGCAGCTAGGCGTCACTTTTCTTAAAGTCAGGGATGAAGTTATAACGTCACCCCATGACATCGGAAAGGCGTTCGGCCAGTTTATATCCAGAATGAGCAGCGATGATGCATGCGGTAGGAATTTTCTGTCCTTTAAAGACCGCTGCGAATTAATTCCGATAAATTTCAAAGAGACGCGACATGTGGCCGACTATAACCTTCCTTTCTCTTTGTGGGAATTAAAGTCCGCCATTGCCGACACAGGCAATACATCTCCGGGTCTTGACGAGGTCCACAATGCCTTTCTCCGTAATATTCCGGAGAAGGCATTGTTGGAGGTCCTCCACACTTTCAATCAGCTTTGGATTGAAGGTGCCTTTCCATCAACCTGGAGGGAGTCGGCGGTCGTTCCCATCCCAAAACAGGGCAAAGATAGAGGTGACCCAAACAACTATAGACCCATATCCCTCACCAGCTGCCTGTGCAAAATAATGGAAAGGATGGTGAACCGGCGGCTCGTTTGGTGGTTGGAGCGCCGAGACCTTCTTTCCACTATCCAGTGCGGTTTTCGTCGGGGCCGTTCCACTATCGATCACATAGTTAGAATTGACAATTTCATCCAGGAAGCATTTCTCCTCCGCCAGCACGCGATCGGAGTGTTCTTCGATTTGGAGAAGGCCTACGATCGTGTCTGGCGGCGGAAGATTTTAAGCACGCTGCATGAATGGGGTTTTAGGGGCAATCTGCCGACTTTTATCAGTAATTTCTTAGTGAACCGTGTATTTAGAGTAAATATCGGCCAACATCTCTCAGAATTTTACAGACAGGACAACGGCATTCCTCAAGGCTCAGTACTTAGCGTAACACTTTTCGCCATCGCTATAAATGATATAGTTGACTGCATAAAAACCCCTGTAATTGGATCCTTGTTTGTCGATGACCTGGCGATTTCCTGCCGGTCATCCAAACTTCTCACTGCCTCCAGACAGATCCAGCTGACATTAAACAGTTTACACAGGTGGACACAAAGAAATGGCTTTGTTTTTTCTCCGGTGAAAACTGTGTGTGTCCACTTTCACCGGCTAAGGGGAGTGCATATTCCGCTACCACTGCGCTTAGGTGGCAGAGATCTTAACTACGCTCAGTCGGTCAGATTTTTGGGAATGATCTTCGATTCCCGTCTAAACTGGCGGGAACATATTCAATTTTTAAGGAACAATTGTTTTAGGTCCTTAAATATTCTAAAGTTTTTAAGCAACGTATCGTGGGGAGCAGACCGCACCACACTCCTTTTACTATACCGGTCATTGGTGCGGTCCAAATTGGACTACGGATCCTTCGTGTACTCATCCACTCGGGAGTCATACTTACGACCTCTGAACAGTGTACACAACGCAGGGCTCCGGCTTTGCACGGGTGCTTTCCGGACAAGTCCTGTCGTCAGTGTCTACGCGGATGCAGGAGAGCCGCCATTATGCCACCGAAGGTCGCTGCTCATGTGCAATTATGCCGCAAAAATTTTAACGATGAGGATGCACCCATGTTTTAACCTTGTTTTTAAACCTCGCTTTTTAGAACTTTTTAATCGCAGGACAAAAGCCACTCGGCCTGTAAGTGTACGTTTCCACAATTTTATTCGTGAACGAGGTATTCTATTACCAGAAATGTACCCCATCAGGCATTCTAGTCACCCGCCATGGTTAACTCCCGCTCCCGACATAAAAATGTCCCTTTACAACCGACAAAAGGCTTTTACCACCGCTGAAGAGTACCAGCAACAATTCTTAATGTTTCTTAGCCAACATCCAGAATTAGTTCCCGTGTTTACAGACGGCTCGAAGACGGATACAGCTTGTGCCTGTGCGGTTGTATCATCTCACCATGGAGTCATCAAAGCAAAACTCAGCCCGCTGTGTAGTATTTACACAGCGGAACTGTTAGGCATTAAAACGGCTCTTGATGGGATAAATGTGAACGGTGGCTCCTTTGTGGTCTGCTCAGACTCCATGAGCGCCCTAAAATCCATTTCCGGCTTTTCTCCTTTGCACCCTATTGTCCAGGATATTCACTCCTCGCTGCTCTCCCTTCACAGGAAGGGAACCACTGTCTGCTTTCTTTGGATCCCTGGACATGTGGGAATTGCCGGAAATGAGGCAGCCGATTCTGCCGCAAAACACGCTCTCAATCTTGACGATCTTAAGTCGACGCTGGTATCTTGTGAAGATCTACGAGCCTCACTCAAGAGCTCAGTTCTTCAAAAGTGGAGGGAGTCGTGGAGAAACATTACAAACAACAAACTGCGCACAGTTAAACCGGTGACGTCAGCGTGGCCCACTTCCGTCAGGAGGAGCCGCCGAGAGGAAGTCGTCATCACCCGGATGAGGATAGGGCACAGCCCAATGACCCACTCCTTTCTCTTCACAGAAGAGAAATTGCCACCTCGGTGTGATGACTGCGACTGTCCTCTTGGAATTCGGCATATCCTGACGGAGTGTGACAGATACCGGGACGTACGTAACCGACTGAATATTACGGGTGATTTAGGGTCCATTCTAGGTGACGAAATAGATGCTATCGACCGTGTAATTTTATTTTTAAAGGAAACTGGGCTTTTTAATAAATTATAAATACAGTCTAACAATATTAAATGATTTTATGTGCTGACAAATCGTAGAATAAGCTCAATACCTGATTTCAGGTAATGTAATGTCTACGGATTTAAATTAATGTTATATTTCTGAAAAGCAGTGGTGCAAAATGACCATGCTGTCGACGCACCCTAAATATTAACTCTACTACTACTCTACAAGAATTCCTACACATGAAGAGGCGCATTGAATTTCAGAAACTTATCTTTACTGAGAAGCGGTGGACGGCAGATTATAATATCCCCTTCTGCCTTTGGGAACTGCGTTCTGCCATTGCAGACTCACGCGACTCGGCCACAGGATTGGACGGCATCCATAATGCGTTCCTCCGGAATATTCCGGAGGGGGCAATGGTTGAAGTCCTTCGCTCCCTCAACCAAATTTGGGCTGAGGGTAGTTTTCCACCCTCCTGGCGGCAGTCCACAGTAATCCCTATTCTCAAACAGGGTAAAGATAGAGCTGACCCGAATAATTATAGACCCATCTCCCTTACTAGTTGCCTGTGCAAGGTAATGGAAAGAATGGTAAATCGGCGTCTCGTTTGGTGGTTAGAGCACGGGGGGTCAACTGAGGGCGAGGGGGGGTGGACAAGAGGGGAAGTGCGGGGCGTTAGTTTGGGCCGGCATTTCTTAGATGGCAGTGCAGTCGCTGTCGTCATGCGTGACGTAATGGAATGAGAGCCAATCAGAAAACGAAAAGATTTTCTTTTTTTACAGTAGCGCACGATTTTATTTGCTTTATTAAAATTACATTTTCCTTAATTAATTATCATTGAAATATTACCATTGGTGAATTACCTTGACCAGTAGATGCAACGAGGTCGATTCGGCGAACTGTAACAGTGAAAAGGGAACTGAGGGAAAATAAATACAAATGTAAACTTTATGACTTTTATTTAAACCATTACTTAAAGCATCATGCAACGCACAAAAACATATTATACACTCAAAAAAATACTACGTAACTGATTGGCCTGAAAAAATGTAGGTAAAAACATAATGAATAGAAATCTGCAGCTTCCACAGTGATTATCATTAAAAATGGCTTTTGGATGTTCCTCTACATTATTGTGTCCTTTAGTGACAACAGTTTCTTCAGCCATAAGTCTGGTCTGAATATGCCAGCAGTATGGCTGCAGAAACTGTTGCCTCTAAAAGGCATAATAACGTAGAGGAATACCCCAAAGCTATTATTAATGATGAATAGATATTTAGCCTGCATGTATTTCTACCCCATATCCACAAAATTACACTACCTAATTAATAACATGCCAGGGATATAGTACGAGAATAATCGAGTACATTACAACATAATATAATTGTATAATAAAGGCAATATATTACGGCACATAACCACATATCACTGGTATTAGCTCTGGATGTTGAACATATCCCTTAGGAAAATTTAGTAAAGAAAACTTAAATTTAACTGAATCAAAACATTTCAAGTTAACTTTCAAATTGAAAAGATTTTCTAAAGTCATGAGTCCATCTTAAAATACTCTTTTTTTTCTTAAGTTTTGAGCCAATCCTAAAATTTTCCTTTAGTTTTTTTCAAAACTTAAAGATACATTTCAAAGTTAACTTAAGGATGATGTTTCAATTCACTTTACATAAACTTGAAATTTTCTAAAGTAAATTTTCCTGAGGATTGCACCAAGCAATTCAGTTCTTTTGAGTAACAATAAATTATCAGGGAGAAGGGAAGTAAATTTTGATACCAATAACATGTTCTAATGTGATTAGTAAACAATGAACACTTTTTAAGAACATAAGTAAATTAATGATGCAATCCAATTTCTAGCTTTATATAGAAGAACAATGGATGAAACAATGATTAGAGATTAGTAATTCTACAATGAATTCATTATTCTTTGAATACAAGTAAATGAGCAAGCAATCATCAGGTAAATTATTATGACATCAATGCATGGCAACTTGAAACACACGCATGAAATGAACACCCATGATCTGCATGAAATTGTACCTTTACTTGCAGGAAACCAGAAAGCTTAAGGCATTATCATACAAAGAATGCTGAGCAATATAATTTTGTAAGGGATGCAAAGCCTTTCACCATTACAGAAATGCACACTTTACAAAGCACTTTAAAAATTGATGTTGCCTAAAACACTGCAAGTGTCCTTTACAATGCAAGAGGAAAGAAAATTCCCACTATCAGTAGCTTCAAACATGGCTAGGGGCAAATTTCATGGAACTAGTAATTCCATGATAAATGTGCTATTCATAAGTAAATCAGCAAGCAATCGTCAGGTAAATTAATATGACATGCAAGGCAACTTGAAATGCATATCAACATTACTTGCAGGATGCACAATGTAAGAATTCAGAAAGCTAAGGCATTATTATACAAGGAATGCAGAGTAATATAATTGAGAAAGGGATGCAAAACCTTTCACAAATACATAAATGCACAGTTAACAAAGCACTTTTAAAAGTGAAGTAGCCTGAAACACTGCAAGTGAAAAGAAAATTCTCATTCAATAAATGGCTTCCAACATGGCTAAGGACAAATGATTAAAAATTCATACATTTTCCCAAAAAATCATATCTTCATGCGAAAGTATCATGTGTACAGTTCTCATTCCGACCTCTCATGCTGTATAATAACACTGAATGCCACTCTCCACTACCACTTCAAATATGCAGCATAAAATAACATGCATTACAGACAGACTTTAGGGACCACAGAAAATATAGAAGATTTTATGGAATCACATTATTCTTATCTCATAACAATTTAATTGGTAAATGGATGTATAAGTTCATTAGAATGACATCTATAGCCCCCTTGTGGTAACATAGAGACATGTTTGCAGAACTTAAAAAAACTATTATTGTTCATAATATTTAAACTTGTTGATGGTTTCATTATTTTTGGTGATGTTAATATCAATACCCTTAAAGATCAAAACACAAGTATGACCTGATCAGTTTAACTTAAATCGAGAAAGAAACCCCCCCTGCGGGTAGGGGGAATGAGAATACTCCCGCAGTATCCCTGCTTGTCGTAAGAGGCGACTAAAAGGGCGGGGAGAAAACCCCGATAACAAACCCAGAGCCAACAAGGGTTGAGCCCGGACAGTCTTGTGGGTCAACTGTCTGTGTGCGGCCATACCACCTGGCCTGCGATCCACCCGCATGTTTGCCGTGTGCGGAGACCCGTAAGGAGGAGAAGGGGATCCTGGAGGGCGAGGTCCGTGGTTCCCAGCCGGGTGTCGGATGCCCGGTATGGACTACGGGCCAATACCCCTCTTCGGCCCTGGATTCGCTGTAAACGGGGGGCCGGGAGCTAGCCACTCCCGGTCAATCGGCTTTTGTGGCGTTCAGCTTAACGGTGGCGAGTGCCAGGGAGGTGGGGGTCTGCGTAAGGCGGTCGGATATGTACGGGTTTGGTGGGCCCGTGCATTAAAGACCCAACCCGAAACAGACAACCACTAGGGTGCTATATCCCCTCGGGTAGCCCTGGCGACCGCACCGGTTTGCGGTGCGGCGTCCCAAATGTGTGGCTCCATGGTGGGTGGGGAGCCCGGGGGATGAATCAAGTTTAGGTATGGCGGATGAATCCCTTCCACCACCTAATAGATCCCGTCCGGAAACGGGCGGGGGAGTTAACGTTCCCGGCGCTAGTCAGCGCTATTTAGTGATGAGGTCTCAGAAGGAAGGGGAGAGCCTGAAAAAGGTGTCTCCCTTCCTTATACGTAAAGTTCTGTCTGGTTTTGTTCCTGGGGAACTAAAATCTGCCAAGAAACTTCGCGATGGCACACTGCTCATCGAAACGGCTTCGAGGGGTCAAAGCGACAAGCTCTTGAAAATGGAAAAGCTTGGCGAAATTCCCGTTAAGGTCGAGGTGCACCGCACCTTAAACACCTCTCGGGGAGTGATTAGTCACTATGACCTTTTGTACGTAGAGATCGACGAGATCAAGCGAGAGATGGCCTCTCAGGGAGTCACCGATGCTCGTCGACTCACTACAAAGCGCAACGGAGAAAGAATAAACACAACGTCTGTTGTACTCACGTTCGCGCGTGACCAACTCCCCGACAAGGTGTTTGTTGGTTATGAAACGGTCCCAGTGCGGCCATTAATACCGGCACCCATGCGATGCTACCAGTGCCAGCGATTCGGCCACATGGCCACACGGTGCGAGGGCAAGGCCACCTGCCCCCGCTGCGGCCTGGAGAAGCATGAGGGTGCGGAGTGCATAGGAGACCCACTTTGCGTCAATTGCGAGGGTGCACATCCCGTGTACTCTCGTAATTGCCCAAAGATGATGGAAGAGCGAAAAATAATGGAGATAAAGACGGTCGATAAAATCCCCTACTTTGAGGCTCGGAAAAAGTATAGAGCACAAGTTGCTCCTACTTTCTCCAAGTCATACGCTCATGTCGCCTCCCCTCGAATAGCCAAGGTCACAATCTCGACACAGACGGAATATAATGAGAGCCCGAAAACAAAATCCTCTGTGCTAAAATCGGCCACGCCGGCTAAGGCCACATATCCGGCAAACAATACAGCAACCACCGGTCCGGGTTCTTCTGAGAAGAACCCCAACAAATCTACCACCGGGGCCACGCAAACAAAGCGTGGGAACTCCCAATCCCCTCCCCCATCTGGTAAGGTTCGAAAGAGCCAACCAGAGCCAATGGAGGAGTGTCTATCAGACACAGAAATACTCCAATTTGGCAGTAAGGGGAAGAAAAACCGCATTAAGCGCTGATCTTCCCAAAGTTTTAACTGCTCGTATTTATTGTTTTAATCCCTTTATATATATATATATATATATATATATATATATATATATATATATATATATATATATATATATATATATATTTATTATGGCTTTTATAATGCAGTGGAACTGCAACGGTTTTTATAGGGACAAGGAGGAGCTGGCCATTTTAATTCGAGATTTTAACCCTTTTTGCGTTTGTCTTCAAGAAACGCATTTTAAAGACACGGACAGTGGGATTTTAAAAGATTTTAACGTTTTTAGACATGACGACACCAGCGGCCAACGAGCCCAGGGTGGAGTGGCAGTTGCTATTCGGGAGGCCCTTTACACCTCCCGAATACGGCTAAATACACCGTTTCAAGCGGTGGCGGTTACGGTGCACGCTCCGGAGGCGATTACGTTATGCAACGTTTATCTGCCGGAGGGTGCCCCAGTCACCCGTTTTAATCTAGAATCCCTTGTGCACCAGCTGCCTCGGCCTTTTATTTTACTCGGGGATTTTAACGCTCATGATCGTCTATGGGGAAGCACTGCGGTGCATTGCAACCGCAGGGGACGCATTTTATCAAGTTTTATTTTAGATTTTAACCTAGTTCTATTGAATACTGGGGAGAAGACCCGGTTTAACTCTTTCAATGATTTCTCCGCCATTGATTTATGCATCTTATCGAGCAGTTTAACCAATAAAATATCTTTGTCTGTACACGAAGATCTTTGTGGTAGCGATCACTTTCCCCTTTTAATTTTTAAGGAGCGATTTTTTAACTCTGATTTTATCCGACCAGGCAACTGGATTGTCCGGAAAGCCGACTGGCCTTGTTTTAAAAGTAATTTTAAATACACGTGCGATGCAAATCGCGATAGCGCTTTTAATGTAAAATCACTGACTAACAGCATCATCAACGCCGCCGACAAGAGCGTACCACGGTCTCGGCGCATCATGTCGAGAGCTCCCGTGCCATGGTGGAATGATGACTGTGCTAAAGCCATCCGGCAACGCAAGAAGGCGTTGCACATATTCAATAAATATCCCACTCAAAACAATCTGTCCTCTTTCCGGCGTCTGAGAGCTAAAGCCCGTCAGGTCGTGAAGGAGGCAAAGAGGGCCTCTTGGATGAATTTTGTTTCTGGTGTCAATATCAGCACACCACTTGCACAGGTTTGGCGCAAGGTGAAGAGCATTTCGGGAAATCATCAGCAGCTCGGTGTCTCCTTCTTAAAAGTCAGAGGAAATGTGGTTACTTCTCCAGCTGCCATCGGCGAGATATTCGGCCAGTTAATCTCAAAGACGAGCAGCGATGAAAATCTTGATCCTGCCTTCCGAACGATTAAGCAACGGTTCGAGAACATTCCTATCGGCTTCCAGGAGACGCGGACAACGGCAGCTTACAACCTCCCCTTTTCCTTGTGGGAGTTGAAATCTGCCATCGATGACTCCCACGACACCTCTCCAGGACCAGACGGGGTCCACAATGCTTTTCTCCGCAACCTCCCGGAGACAGCGCTCCAGGAAGTCCTGCAGACGTATAATCAACTGTGGGCAGAAGGTAACTTTCCTTCGTCCTGGCGGGAGTCTGTCATTGTCCCTATACCCAAACATGGGAAAAATAGAGCTGACCCGAATTCTTACCGGCCAATATCTCTCACCAGCTGCCTGTGCAAGTTAATGGAGAGAATGGTGAACCGGCGGCTCGTTTGGTGGTTAGAGCGCCGGAACCTTCTCTCCAGCATCCAATGTGGATTTAGACGGGGCCGTTCCACAATGGACCATTTGGTGAGGATCGACAATTTCATCCAAGAAGGCTTTCTCCTCCGCCAGCATGTGATCGGGGTCTTCTTCGATTTGGAGAAGGCTTACGACCGGGTGTGGCGGCGGAAGGTATTAACGACTTTGCACGAGTGGGGCTTTAGAGGCAATTTGCCGATTTTTATTCAAAATTTTTTAATGCACCGAGTTTATAAAATTAGAATAGGCCCGTTTTTATCCAACTTTTACCGTCTTGACAACGGAGTTCCCCAGGGATCTGTCTTAAGCGTGACGCTTTTCGCCATTGCAATTAATGACGTCGTAAATTGTATCAAGGCGCCGGTGATAGGCACACTGTTCGTGGATGACCTGGCAATTTTCTGCAGGTCTTCCAAGGTTGTAACTGCGTCCCGAATGGTCCAATTGACATTAAACAAACTGGACTAATGGACCCAAAGGAACGGATTTCGGTTCTCCTTTGAGAAGACCAGGTGCGTCCACTTCCAAAGGAGAATAGGAATCCAAATGCTGCCCACACTATCCCTTGGAGGAAGAAATCTTCCTTTCGTCCAGTCGGCCCGCTTTCTCGGTATGACACTCGACTACAGGCTCAACAGGCGAGAGCACATTCAAAATTTAAAGACGAAATGTCTGAAATCGTTAAACGTGTTAAAGTTTTTAAGCAACACATCGTGGGGAGCAGACCGCACAACATTGCCCTTATTGTACCGCACATTGGTTCGTTCTAAACTAGACTACGGTTGTTTTGTCTATGCGTCCGCCCGCGAGTCATACCTGCGAGCATTGTCCCCCGTGCACAACGCGGGGTTGCGACTCTGTACGGGGGCATTTCGGACAAGCCCTGTCTAAAGCATCTATTCTGATGCAGGGAGGGGAGCCTCCTCTATGCCACCGAAGAAACGCGCTTATTTGCAATTACGCCTCCAAAGTTTTATCCATGACGGCACACCCATGTTTTAACATACTCTTTAAACCACGTTTTTTAGATATTTTTAACCGACGGACGAAGGCCACTAGGCCCGTCTTCGTACGTTTCAACGATTTTATTCGTGGGTGTGATTTCAGTATGCCTGAAGTGTACCCTGTATCTTACGCAACCCACCCTCCGTGGTTAACACCCGCTCCTGTGGTTAATACAGTCCTAAGCAAACTACCAAAATCCTTTACAACTTCCTTGGAATACCAACGTCAGTTTTTAATGTTTCTGAGTAATCACTCCGATTTTCTTCCTGTGTACACTGACGGATCAAAATCGGAGTTGGCCTGTGCCTGCGCAGCGTTCTCGAGTACCCAAGGAGCCGTCAAAGCAAAATTAAATCCGCTGTGTAGTGTGTACACAGCGGAACTATTCGCCATGAAGATGGCACTCGAAACTCTATGTGACGGAGGTGGCTCCTTTGTTATATGCACCGATTCCCTGAGTTCCTTACAATCAATTTCCGGGTTTTCGCCCATGCACCCGATCATTCAGGATATACATTCGTCCCTGCTGTCTCTCAGCAGAAAGGGAGTACTTGTTTGGTTCCTTTGGGTCCCGGGGCATGTGGGAATAGCCGGAAATGAAAAGGCAGACGCTTTGGCCAAAGAAGCTCTGAACGAGACGGAGTGTAAGTCCACGCTGGTACCTTACGAGGACCTACAATCTTGCCTGAGACAGGTAGTCCAAGGGCAGTGGAAGGAATATTGGCGCACTACACATAATAATAAACTCCGCGACATCAAGCCGGTTACGTCAGTGTGGCCCTCTTCCGTCAGGAATAGCCGAAGAGAGGAAGTCGTCATCACACGTTTGAGGATAGGGCATTGCCCTCTAACCCACTCATTCCTCTTCACGGAAGAGAAACAACCACCTCAGTGTGATGACTGCGACTGTCCTCTCACCACTCGGCATATCCTGACGGAGTGTGACAAATACCGTGACGCGCGAAGGCGGCTAAACCTAATCGGAGACCTAAAATCCGTCCTAGGACGCGACCCTAATGTTATAAGCTGAGTTATCAAATATCTGAAAGAGACGGGACTATACAGAAAAATATAATTCACTTTTTTTAATAATAAATCACTGTACTCAATTTTTTAATAAGTGCCATAACTATAATAGACAATTTTTATTATTATTACTGTTACATTTATAAATTTTACTACTAAGAATGGGTAGTGGTGCAAAATGACCTAGCCGTCGACGCACCCTACAAGTTTTAAACCTACCTACCTCGAGAAAGAAACCATTACAAACATTTGTAATGTTGATGTAATATTCAACAATTTTTTTTATTTTTATATTGTGCTATCATATTTTGAGGAAGCCTTTCCTAAAATATTGGTCCATATGAGCAGGAGGAATAATCAGTAAAACTTTTCTCAAAAGAGATGCTTGATATGAGCAAGTACCTATGTGATCTACACTTCCATTGTAAATATGTGGATCCCATGCAAACTATATCAATGCTCTTAAAGTATTTATAACAATGGTTATTGGACCACCTAAATTATCATATGAGATAAGAAACGAAACCACAGAAAAGTTCAATCTGTTTTTTTCCTCCCCCCTGCGGGTAGGGGGATAGAGAATGCTCCCGCAGTATCCCTGCTTGTCGTAAGAGGCGACTAAAAGGGCGGGGAGAAAACCCCGAAAACAAACCCAGAGCCAACAAGGGTTGAGCCCGGACAGTCTTGTGGGTCAACTGTCTGTGTGCGGCCATACCACCTGGCCTGCGATCCACCCGCATGTTTGCCGTGTGCGGAGACCCGTAAGGAGGAGAAGGGGATCCTGGAGGGCGAGGCCCGTGGTTCCCAGCCGGGTGTCGGATGCCCGGTATGGACTACGGGCTGATGCCCCTCTTCGGCCCCGGATTCTGTGTAAACGGGCGGCCGGGAGCTAGCCACTCCCGGTCAATCGGCTTCCGTGGCGTTTTGCTTAACGGTGGCGAGTGCCAGGGAGGTGGGGGTCTGCGTAGGGCGGTCGGAGATGTACGGGTTTGGTGGGCCCGTGCATTAAAGACCCAACCCGAAACAGACAACCACCTCTAGGGTGCTATATCCCCTCGGGTAGCCCTGGCGACCGCACCGGCTTGCGGTGCGGCGTCCCAAATGTGTGGCTCCATGGTGGGTGGGGAGTCCGGGGGATGAACATCTCAAAAGGATGGATGGAACTAAACCTCCACCACTTAAAAAACCCCGCCCGGACACGGGTGGGCGAGAATCACCAGTTACAGTTTGTAAGCGCTACCTTTTGATGAAATGTCAGAAAGAAGGAGAGACCTTGACTAAGGTATCTCCCTTCCTAATTAGGAAAGTTTTGTCAGCCTCGGTCACTGGAGAACTTAGATCTGCCAAAAAATTACGAGACGGTTCATTACTGATTGAAACCTGCAGCACTGCACAGAGCGAAAAGCTTCTGAAACTGAAAATGCTCAATGACATCCCAGTCTCGGTTGAGGTGCACCGCACTCTAAACAGCAGTCGGGGGGTTATCACGCATTACGATCTACTATACGTTGATGTCGACGAGATCAGAAGAGAGATGGCTCCTCAAGGTGTGACTGATGCTCGTCGACTCACCACGAGGCGTAATGGGAAAGTGATCGACACAACATCTGTCGTCCTCACTTTCTCATTCGATAGACTCCCTGACAAGGTCTTTATTGGGTACGAATCTGTCCCGGTGCGACCATTTATACCGGCACCCATGCGCTGCTTCCAGTGCCAGCGCTTCGGCCACATCGCCACGCGATGTGAGGGCAAGGCCACCTGCCCGCGCTGCGGCCTGGACGCGCATGATGGTGCTGAGTGCACAAAAGACCCACAGTGCGTCAATTGCGAGGGCGCACACCCAGTGTACTCTCGCAAGTGCCCTAAGCAAATCGAAGAAAGGAAGGTCATGGAGCTAAAAACTGGAAAAAATCACGTATTTAGAGGCAAGGAAAAAGTATAGGGCCACGGTCGCCCCTACATTTTCTAAATCTTTCGCCGAAGTTGCCACGAAAATGCAAGTCCCGAAGGTTAGCGTAGCTATCCAAACAGATCCCAAAGAAATAAAAAAACCAATTGCCACAGAAAAAGAATCGGCCAAGCCGGCTAAGGCCCCTAAACCGGCAAACAAGACGAGTGACACAAGTGTGGGCTCTCCCCAAAAGAACCCACCTAAAACCACCGCTGCACTGTCGCAGAATCGGTGCAAGAAAACGCCATCACCAAATCCATCTGGACTGGATATAAGCCGTCCGGAATCGATGGAGGAAGACGAAAGTCTCTCCGAGAGCGAAGGTTTCGCAAAACCTACAGGCAGACGAAACCGGATACGGCGCGGCCCACCCTATTGTCAGGACTACTCGAATTTAAGTGTTTAATTTTATCTTTTACCTTTTATGATATTTACCATTCAATGGAACTGCAATGGGTTTTACCGGCCCAAGGAGGAGCTAGACGTTTTAATCCGAGATTTTAACCCCGTCTGCGTTTGTCTCCAAGAGACTCATTTTAAAACTACAGACAAGGGTTCTCTAAGAGGTTTTAATGTTTTTAGACTAGATGACACTAGTGGCCTCCGTGCTCAAGGTGGAGTGGCGATAGCTACTCGGGAGGCCCTTTACACCTCCCGAGTACAGCTGGACACTCCCTTCCAGGCAGTGGCGGTAACGCTGCACACACCTGAGACGATAACGTTATGCAACGTCTACTTTCCAGAGGGGGCTCCTGTCATACGAAGGAACTTAGAAGCCCTCATACAGCAGCTGCCAAAGCCCTTCATTCTCTTAGGAGACTTTAACGCCCACGATACCCTGTGGGGAAGTCCAAGGGCCCAGTGCAATAGAAGAGGCCGCATTATATCATCCTTCGTAAATGATTTTAACCTATTCTTATTAAACAACGGGGAAAGAACACGGTTCAATAGCCATACCGGCGACTTTTCCGCTATTGATCTAAGCATGTGTTCTAGTAGTCTGATGACTAAACTCAAATTATCAGTTCACAATGACCTGTGTGGGAGTGATCACTTCCCCCTTTTTATTCTCAAAGAGCAGAATTTTAGCAGAGAACTTATTAGACAAGCCAACTGGATAGTCCGTAGGGCAGAATGGTCAGCTTTTAAAACACGTTTTGATTTTAACTTTGACTTGCATCTCAATGGAGCACAAAACGTTGAAAGATTGACCAAACGCATCCTGGAAGCAGCAGAGGTCAGTGTCCCCCGTTCAAAAGGAATCTCCCCTCGACCGGTGGTTCCCTGGTGGAACGAGGAGTGTGCTAATGCAATTAGGATGCGAAAAAAGGCGCTACGAATATTTAACAAATTTCCCACCGAAAGGAACCTTGCCTCCTTTCGACGATTGCGAGCGAAAGCTCGGAAGGTCGTAAAGCAGGCTAAGAAGGATTCTTGGATAGAATTCGTGTCTGGAGTCAACAATAGGACTCCCATTAAGCAGGTGTGGCAAAGAGTAAAAAGCATTTCTGGCTCCCGCGTTGAAAACTGTATTAACCACCTGACAATAGACAACAAAATAGTCACTGCTCCGGAAGACATATGCTACGCGTTCGGGCGTCTACTTGAGGAGCGCTACAGCAATAACAGCTATGACCGGGAATTCTTGAATTTTAAAAAGTGTATGGAATCGAAAATCATATGTTTTAAAGAGAAAGACGACACCGAGTCCTACAATATTCCATTTTCGATGGTGGAACTAACGTCCGCAATTACCGATTCCCGGGACACATCTCCAGGTTTAGATGATATCCACAACGCGTTCCTTCGGAACTTACCGGACACGGCGTTGCCGGATGTTTTAAGGACGCTCAATCAAGTGTGGAGTGAAGGAATTCTCCCTCGATCCTGGCGGGAATCGGTGGTGGTCCCTATCCATAAGCAAGGTAAAGAACGCGGCGACGCAGAGAACTATAGACCAATCTCTTTAACAAGTTGCCTGTGCAAAGTTATGGAGAAAATGGTTAACCGCCGTCTCATCTGGTGGTTGGAAAGAGGGCAATTTCTCTCGAATGCCCAGTGTGGATTTCGGCGTGGGAGATCAACCATTGATCATCTAGTCCGAGCGGACACTTTCATGCAGGAGGCATTCCTTACACAGCAGCACGTAATTGCCGTTTTTTTCGACATAGAAAAGGCTTACGACCGAGTCTGGCGACACAAGATCCTAATGACTCTACACAAATGGGGACTAAGGGGAAATCTACCCGTTTTCATTCGCAACTTCCTAACAGGTCGAGTGTTCAAGGTAAGAATAGGGCAGCACTTATCGCACTTTTACACTCAGGAGAACGGAGTACCTCAAGGTTCCGTGTTGAGTGTTACGCTATTTGCTGTGGCGATTAATGACATAATGGATTGCGTCAGTACACCTGTGATGGGATCCCTCTTCGTGGATGATCTGGCGATTTTCTGCAGATCAACAAGGCTCTCTAACGCAACAAGGCAGGCCCAACTTACGATCAATAAACTTGCTCAATGGGCCCGGAGAAATGGATTCCGCTTCTCCTCCGAGAAAACAAAGTGTGTCCACTTCCACAGGGCTAGAGGAAACCATGTCCCGGCAGGTCTACACCTTAACGGCACGGCTATTCCATACGTGGAAACCATCCGCTTTCTAGGGATGACATTTGACTATCGCCTTAATTGGAGGGAGCACATTCATATTTTAAGGAACAGATGTTTTAAGGTTTTAAACATTTTACGGTTTTTAAGTAATTCGACATGGGGCGCCGATCGCACTACAATGCTTCTACTATATCGGGCACTAGTGCGATCAAGACTTGACTACGGATGTTTCATTTATGCTTCTGGACGAGAGACATACTTGAGACCACTGTCCACAGTCCACAACATGGGAATAAGGCTCGCTACAGGTGCCTTCAGAACATCTCCAGTCCTAAGTATCTATGCGGAGGCTGGGGAACCACCTCTGGCCACTCGCCGGGATATGTTAATGCTGAACTACGTGTCCAAGATTTTATCCATGAGTAACCATCCATGTTACGATATACTCTTTAGATTGAGATTTTTAGAAACTTTTAACAGAAGACCGAGGGCCACTAAACCAATTACAGTTCGTTTTAATAATTTTATTGTAGACAATGGCTTTAGCCTGCCAACCGTATATCCTACGGGATACTCTAAAGACCCACCATGGTCGATGCATCGACCAGCGTTTATATTCCGGCTTCTTCAATCACGTAAATCTACGACAACACCTGCTGAATACCAACAACAATTCAACGAAATTCGAGGGGAATACGCAGACTTCATAATTGTTTACACAGACGGGTCGAAATCGGATACTTCCTGTGGATGTGCAGTAGTGTCCCTGTATCACGGTGTAATCAGAGCTAAACTTAACCCTATCTGCAGCATCTATACCGCTGAACTCTTTGCAATCAAGTTAGCGCTGCAACACATTACGAGCTGTCGTTCAAAATTTCTCATCTGCTCAGACTCACTGAGCGCCCTACAATCTTTGTCTAGTTATTCATCCAAATGCCCCCTTGTTCAGGAGATACATTCTACCATTTCATCCCTTAAGAGTATAGGTGTAACAATTTCCTTTTTGTGGATCCCTGGACATAACTGGAAATGAAAACGCCGACCATGCAGCCAAAGAAGCCTTGAAAAATCGGGAGATATACTCGTCGAAGGTACCGGCAGAAGACCTCAGGGCTTCATTACGGGGCTTAGCCCTCGGGAGGTGGAAGGAGCAATCGTCAAACTTGGCTGGAAACAAGCTACGAACAATAAAGCCTGGGATATCTGCGTGGCCCACCTCCGTCAGGGGGAATCGCAGAGAGGAGGTCGTAGTCACCCGGCTGAGGATTGGGCATTGCAACCTAACCCACGCATATCTCTTCTCCGAAGAGAAGATCCAGCCCTGGTGCGACGAATGTGGTGCTCCAGTCACTGTGCGACACATCCTGACGGAGTGCGTCGGATATCAAGACGAACGTGAAATGATGAATATCCACGGCCCTCTACGCAAAATACTAGGCGATGACGAGACTGTTATACAAAAAATTTTACAATTTCTAAGGCACATAGATCTTTTTAATAAAATGTAGTTAACTGAACAGTTCAAAATTTTTGAAACAATAAGATCCCACGGACTAGCTAATGTCTTCAAGTTTAAGAAGCGGTGCTAAATGACCTTAGGTGTCGATGCACCCCAAAAATTAATTCTACTACTACTACTACTGTTTTTTTCCTTATGCTAACTTTACAGTGACTGCAATTTTAATCCAGATTCTCCTAGCAATTTATACTGAAAGTGTTCTTTCTATCTCCGTCTTATGCTGCTAAAGTAGTCAGGGTTATTTTCTCCTTCAGTAATAATTGGTCTGTTGGATTATATGAAAATTTATGCCTCCTTAAAGCATTGCTCCAATCCTGACTGAAATCATCAATAACTCCTTTTCCAGGGGACACATTCCTAATTACCTTACGGTGATATGTGAAAGTCCTGCTCTTAAAAAAGGTTCTTCCTCCCATTATAATATTTATTGTCCTGCATGTATTTCAGGTTGACGGACTCAGGCGTGACTTCGTGGAAATGCATACATCACTATCAAGAATAAACTAAAAGCTTCCACAATCTTCACCCCACAGAAGTACACCTAACTTTGCCTTAGTAGCATCATCAGGTGGTACATGTCAAATCTTGTAAATCTCCAGATGTTCCAACATGCAGCAGCTTGAGACACTCCGGAAGAAGAGAAAAAACTTCAATGGATCAACATCCACTACCTAACCATATGTTTCCCCAAAAATAGCAAAGCCTTTCCCCAGTGGTGCACACAGAGTTGTGTTATACAATAGTAATGACTTTAAAAATATTTTAGGAAATACAAAGGACAAGAAATCTCCCTCGCAACTATCAGGGGTATGAAAATTGAAGTGCAAGGACTGTGACACCACTTACATTGGTCAATCCGGGAGAAACTTGAACACAAACGACCACCTTTGCTTCTTCATTCACTCCCAGTCAGAGAAACCACACTACTCCAAACATCTCATCGAACAGGGACATACCAGTGATTTCACATCCGAACTGCTGCAAATGCAGAAAAAGGGAACAACTCGATGCTTTGGAACAGCTGGAGATAAAACTCCACAAGAATTACAAACTGGCCAACGACAAACTTTTCCCTGTGCATTCCCTATTCAACCTCCTATGGGCAACATCACCCCCACTAGCTCAAAACCTACCCTCCACTTTGCCAGCTCATGGATGGCCACCTCTCTCCTCTCCTTTCCTTGACATAATGTTAAGATAGGCACATATACCACCAGATTGTATAATATTTGACATGTACTACCTGATGATGCTACTAAGGCAGAGCTAGGTGTACTTCTGTGGGGTGAAGATTGTGGAAGCTACAAGTTTATTCTTGATAGTGATTTACGCACATCATGTATTTTTTAGCGCTGCGGTTTGCACAATAATTTAAAATTGTATAGTTTGCCACGGCAGCTGAAATTTTTTCACCTATGGCTGGGCAATGCAAGCTAGGGAACACTACAATCCCCAATTTCTGCATGAGAATTCTTTTAACTCCATCTTTTACTGCTATAGAGGGTATAATTTCATTACACACCCTGATAGCAATGCTAACGGAGGTGAAAAAATTATCTGAAGGATAAATTGGGCTTCCATTCCGGTAGCATTTCTCATTTGCTGGTAGGAAGTTTTCTCCCATTACCGAATCAGCACTCGTGAAACGAGTCATGCAATCCTTGCAATCAAGGGAATTTATAATTTTTTTAAATATACCATTAACTTCCAGGAAGACTGTGAGGTTGGTGTAATTCCTACCTTCTTCCTGCAAGTCTACAGTAATGGGGGTGCAGGGGGTATTGTTTGCCATGGGATGCATCTGCACTTCCTTAGAAGAGGCCCCAAGGACATCTTCTAAATCCGAAACAAATTCATCCGTATCCAACTCACAGTTCCTCTTCTCTCCTCTGGATGATACTGTGCTCACCATGGCCATCTTAAGTGCAGAGGTAAATTGCTGCACAGTCGGATTAGTATTGGATCCACAATTAAATCTAATAGTGCCAAAGAAATTTTCCAATGGATCTTGATTTAATTGCCTGGTTTCAAGGCTGGTGTATCCTGCATCCACTAGCTTATGCCACAACAACTTCATAGCATTAATGGAAGTGATCCAGCCATCTTGAGATCTAGGCCTAATGACCTTTGCAATCACTGGTACTCCTGAGGGGAGTACCACATTGTGCCCTCCATCACCAACAGCCAATTTTAAAAATTTCCAATTTTCAATTTTTTTCACTGCTTCTGCCCAAAATTCCAAATGCCCACTTTTAGAACTCAAAGGGGAGAGTAAATCTACTGTGCTAGATGCTTGATCACTTCCATTAAAGCTAAGAAATAACTGTTTCACAAACGCAATGAATGCAGCAGTGACACCAGCACTTGGGTCAATCAGTCCTGTAACAGACAGAGTTGTAAATGAGAAAAATGAAATCCAGAGGACCAAAGTAATGCATTTGATAACAATCAAACATACCTAATCCAACAAAAATATCCATCTGGGATGCCAGTGACCGGCTGAAAACATGAGCAGCCAACGCTACCTTCATCTTCTCCTTCCATTTCGGGTTGAGGCAGGTGCTCGTGATTTTCGGAAAGGCGACTGTGTTTCTGCTCAGTTCTCTGCTAAGGGTCACAGTCTCCTGAATATGACTCCATTTGGCAAGGAGCGGCGTAGCAAAACCTCCCATGGCGACCTTAAAAGAAATGCAATTAAGTACCATGCAATAAAAACACTTGAATTAAGGCTGATAGATTCTATGGTTTACATACCTCTCCTTTGACACAATATTTCATAAACATATTTCTTGTGCACTTCAGGAGATGCGGAGGATCACAAAATGTGAATATATTTTCATCGCCAAATCTGAAACAAAACCCCCTGCGGGAAGGGGGATTGAGAATACTCCCGCAGTATCCCTGCTTGTCGTAAGAGGCGACTACAAGGGCGGGGAGAAAACCCCGAAAACAAACCCAGAGCCAACAAGGGTTGAGCCCGGACAGTCTTGTGGGTCAACTGTCTGTGTGCGGCCATACCACCTGGCCTGCGATCCACCCGCATGTTTGCCGTGTGCGGAGACCCGTAAGGAGGAGAAGGGGATCCTGGAGGGTGAGGTCCGTGGTTCCCAGCCGGGTGTCGGATGCCCGGAATGGACTGGGGGCCAATACCCCTCTTTGGCCCCGGATTCGCTGTAAACGGGCGGCCGGGAGCTAGCCACTCCCGGTCAATCGGCTCCCGAGGCGTAAGCTTAACGGTGGCGAGTGCCAGGGAGGTGGGGGTCTGCGTAGGGCGGTCGGAGACGTACGGGTGTGGTGGACCCGTGCATCGAAGACCCAACCCGAAACAGACAACCACCTCTAGTGTGCTATATCCCCTCGGGTAGCCCTGGCGACCGCACCGGTTTGCGGTGCGGCGTCCCGAATGTGTGGCTCCATGGTGGGTGGGGAGCTCGGGGGACGAATTGCTTTATGGTATGGCGGAAACTAATCTTCCACCTCCCAAAAGATCCCGCCCTGATAAGGGCGGGGGAGAAACAGAGTTCAGTGGTAGTAAACGCTACCTCGTGATGAGGTGCCAAAAGGAAGGAGAAACACTTAAAAAGGTTTCTCCTTTCCTCATTCGCCGGGTCTTGTCTTCTCTGGTGCGTGGTGATCTGAAATCGGCCAAGAAGCTCCGCGACGGCACACTTCTCATCGAATGTAGCAATAATATCCAAGCAGAAAAGTTGGTAAAAATAGAAAAACTGCACGATATACCGGTAGAAGTTCAAGCGCACCGCACCCTCAACACCTGTCGGGGTGTAATCTCTCACTACGACCTGTTGTACCTAGGAGTGGACGAGATCAAGAGTGAGATGGCGTCTCAAGGCGTGACAGATGCTCGTAGGCTTACCACGAAGCGCGACGGAGAAGTGAGAAATACATCGTCCGTGGTCCTCACTTTTGCGCTAGATCGTCTCCCCGACAAGGTTTTTATCGGTTTTGAATCGGTACCTGTTCGGCCATTCATACCGGCTCCCATGCGCTGCTTCCAGTGCCAGCGCTTCGGCCACATCGCCACGCGGTGTGAGGGCAAGGCCACCTGCCCGCGCTGCGGCTTGGAGGAGCATGAGGGTGCGGAGTGCTCAAAAGAACCTCACTGTGTTAACTGCGAGGGCGATCATCCGGTGTACTATAGGAAATGTCCTAAACTAGTGGAAGAGCGAAAGATAATGGAACTCAAAACACTGGACAAATTAACATATTTCGAGGCCAGGAAAAAGTACAGGGAAATGGTCGCCCCCACTTTTTCCAAGTCCTTTGCCTCTGTTGTGGCCCCACCTGTTCAGAAAAGTACCATAGGAACCCAAACAGAAGCAGTGAAAACAAAGCCAACAGAGAAAGAATCGGCCAAGCTGGCTAAGGCTATTAAACCAGCAGAAAAAACTACTATCACCAACCTGGGTTCCCTCAAAAAGTCCCCACAAAAATCTGAAACTGGGGTAACACGCGTAACGCGTGAGAAGACACCATCCCCAGGACCTGCCAGCTCAAAACAGCCAGAGCTGGAACAAATGGAGGAGGACGAAAGTCTCTCGGAGACGGAAATCCTCGTAGCGAGGCAAAAAGGCAAGAAGAATCGCCTTAGACGCTGACCACTTGTGTTTAGAGTTCGACTCTCGCCCTTTATTTATTTATTTATTTTATTTTATCCCCTTTTAAATTTTAATGACTTTTATATTACAGTGGAACTGTATCGGTTTTTATCGCCATAAGGAGGAGCTGGGCATTTTAATTCGTGACTTTAACCCCTCTTGTATATGTCTACAAGAGACCCATTTTAAAAGCACGGACAAGGGCATTTTAAATGGTTTTAACGTTTTTAGATGGGACGACACCAGTGGCCAACGTGCCCAGGGTGGAGTGGCGGTTGCTACTCGGGAGGCCCTTTACACCTCCCGAGTGCAGCTGAGAACGCCTTTCCAGGCGGTCGCAGTGACGGTGCATGCCCCGGAGGCTGTGACGTTATGTAACGTCTACTTGCCGGAGGGGGCCCCGGTCACTCGATCCAACTTAGAAGCCCTTGTTCGTCAGTTGCCCAGACCTTTTATTTTATCTGGCGATTTTAACGCTCATGATACCCTATGGGGTAGTTTACGTTCACAGTGTGAACGTAGGGGGCGTATTTTATCTAATTTTATTACTGATTTTAATTTGTTTTTATTGAATAAAGGGGAACACACTCGTTTTAACTCTTTTAACGGTCAGTATTCTTGTATTGATCTTTGTATTGCATCGAGCACGTTAATGAGCAAGATTTATCTGTCTGTTCACGATGATCTCTGTGGCAGTGATCATTTCCCCCTTTTTCTGCACAGAGAAAATAATTTTAACCCCGACTTAATACGGCCGGGCAACTGGGTTGTCCGGAATGCCGATTGGACCGCTTTTAGGGAAAAAATAAATTTTAAATATGACGAGAACCGTGATGGGACTTCAAACATTGAAATGCTGACCCGCAATATCATCGATTCCGCCAATTGCAGTGTGCCCAAATCACTGCATTGCATAACTAGGCCTGCAGTTCCCTGGTGGAACGATGATTGTGCTGAAGCGATTCGTAAACGCAAGAAGGCGCTACGAATTTTTATCAAGTACCCCACAGAAACAAATTTGTCCTCCTTCAGGCGCCTCAGAGCAAAAGCTCGAAAGGTGGTGAAGGAGGCGAAAAAGGCCTCCTGGATGAAATACGTATCTGATGTGAATTGTAGAACACCCCTTGCACAGGTATGGAACAAGGTTAGACGAATTTCGGGAAACCACAATCAGCTCAGTGTCTCATTCCTCAATATCGGTGGTAAGGTACTGACATCTCCGTCGGCTATTAGCGAGGTTTTTGGGCAGTCACTCGCCAATGCATACAGCGACGACACCTATGAGGAAGAATTCGTACACATCAAGAGGCGCAATGAATCTCAGAAACTTATCTTTACTGAGAAGCGGTGGACGGCAGACTATAATATCCCCTTCTGCCTTTGGGAACTGCGTTCTGCCATTGCAGACTCGCGAGACTCGGCCACAGGAGTGGACGACATCCATAATGCGTTTCTCCGGAATATTCCGGAGGGGGCATTGGTGGAAGTCCTTCGCTCCCTCAACCAAATTTGGGCTGAGGGTAGTTTTCCACCCTCCTGGTGGCAGTCCACAGTAATCCCTATTCTCAAACAGGGTAAAGATAGAGCTGACCCGAATAATTATAGACCCATCTCCCTTACTAGCTGCCTGTGCAAGGTAATGGAAAGAATGGTAAATCGGCGTCTCGTTTGGTGGTTAGAGCGCCGAAATCTTCTTTCTAATATTCAATGCGGCTTTAGACGCGGCCGATCGACCGTTGACCACCTGGTCAGAGCCGACAATTTCATCCAGGAGGCCTTTCTTCTCCGTCAACATGTCGTAGGTGTCTTCTTCGACATGGAGAAGGCATACGACCGAGTGTGGCGGCATAAGATATTAATGACTCTGCATGAGTGGGGATTGAGGGGCAATTTACCGATTTTTATCAAGAATTTTTTAACTGATCGTGGTTTTAAAGTTAAAATAGGTAGACATTTATCCAAATTTTATCGGCAGGACATTGGAGTTCCACAGGGTTCAGTTTTAAGTGTGACACTCTTCGCAATTGCGATCAACGACATAGCTAAATGCATTAAACCTCGACTCGTGGTATCTTTGTTCGTTGACGACCTAGCAATATTTTGCAGGTCGTCCAAAATAGCCACTGCAACCAGAGTGACTCAGTTGGCTCTAAACAAACTGGAGGTTTGGACGCGGAGGAATGGCTTTAGGTTTTCCTCGGAAAAGTGCAAATGCGTCCATTTTTACCGGGTGAGGGGACATTACATTCCGCCAGCTTAGTCACTTAATGGCAAAACTCTCCCGTATGTGGAGTCTGTCCGATTCCTCGGTATGACTTTTGACTACCGACTGAACTGGCGTGAACACATACAGATTCTGAGAGATAATGTCTACGGACTCTAAATATTTCAAAATTTTTAAGTAACACGACTTGGGGTGCCGATCGAATGTCCCTGCTCTTATTGTATCGCGCACTCGTACGTTCCAAACTGGACTATGGGTCAGTTGTTTACGCTTCAAGTCGCGACTCCTACTTAAGGCCTTTAACAACAGTACACAACGCAGGGCTTCGTATTTCCACTGGTGCTTTCCGGACCAGTCCGGTCCTCAGCATTTATGCTGATTCCGGGGAGCCTCCGTTACCGTAGCGTAGGGACATACAGATGTGCTCATACGTGGCGAAAATTTTAGCTACCAAGAATCACCCGTGTTTCAATTTGATTTTTAACCCTAGATTTATGGAACTTTTTAATCGACGGACAGGAGCTACCAAGCCGCTCAGTAATCGTTTTAATTCATATATTCAGGGTGTCGGGTTAAGACTCCCAGATGTTTATCCAGTTGGGTACTCGAGTTACCCAACGTGGATTATTCCGCCGCCGAACATCCATATGGCACTCGGTAGGCGCCATAAATCCCACACCACTGCTCTAGAATACCAGCGCCTCTTCAATGAATTTCTCTGTCGCCACTCCGATTTCATCCCAGTATACACGGATGGATCGAAGTCGGATGCAGCCTGTTCGTACGCGGTTACCTCGTCCCATCACGGTGTCGTCCAGTCCAGGCTCAATACGCTGTGTAGCGTGTACACAGCGGAACTTCTGGCTATTAAGATGGCCCTTCAAGGAATTAGGGGTTCCTCGGGGTCTTTTGTCATCTGCACGGACTCAATGAGCGCGCTGCAATCCATTTCCGTCTTTTCTTCACGACACCCTCTTGTCCAGCGAGTACATACTACCCTTTTATCCCTTAATAGAAAGGGAATCAAAGTTAATTTTCTCTGGGTCCCAGGGCATATGGGTATTGTAGGAAATGAGAAGGCAGATGCAGCTGCAAAGGAAGCGCTAAATATCCCTGAGCCGACGACGACGCTAGTACCCTATCAGGATCTGCAAACCTCTCTCCGTAAAATAGTTCTAGAGCAGTGGAGTGCACTTTGGAGGGATGTTGCAAACAATAAGTTACGGATAATTAAACCGGTAACGTCAGGGTGGCCCACTTCCGTCAGGGGTAGTCGCAGAGAGGAAGTGGTCATCACACGATTAAGAATCGGGCATTGCGCCCTGACCCACTCGTACCTCTTTAGAGAAGAGAAAAATCCTCCTCGATGTGATGACTGTGACTGTCCTCTCAGTGTGCGACATATCCTGACGGAGTGTGACAAATACCGGGACACACGTAACAGGCTAGGCATCAGCGGCGACCTAGAACACGTTCTAGGCAACGATGCTGATCGCCTATGCCATGTTATTACATTTTTAAAAGAAATAAACCTAATGAGTAAAATCTAATCTATTTTCATCAACTGGACCTTTTATACTGCCTCTGATTTTTATTCTATATTTATATTTCTACATATTTATATTTATGCATATTTATTTTTATAAATTAGATTGTGCGTGGTGCAAAATGACCATAGTTGTCGACGCACCATATAAACACAAATCTACTACTACTACTACTATCGATAGTGCTATATCCTTCGGGATGCCCTGTCGTGAACACCGGTTTGCGGTGCGGCGTCCCAAATGTGTGGCTCCGTGGGTGGGGAGCCCGAGGGATCGATTTAATGTTTTCTATGGAATTTCCTCCATTACCTCCCAACATTAGACCCCGTTCAGACATGGGCGGGCGATATGGTGTTGTTAAGTTAATACCAAATGATGGTAATTGCGCATTAGATGGAAACCAGAAACCTTATACCTATCCAAGAAACACACCACAAATTAACCGATAATTTCACAGCAAAAGAATTCCAGGTTTTTACACTGGACGATGTCGATGGCAATAGGGCACGAGGAGGGGTCGCTACCTTAATCAGGGAGACCCTTTACATCTCCCTAGTGAATTTAAGGACACCGCTTCAGGCTCTAGCGGTCACCACTGCCACTCCGGAGGTAAATACTTTCTGAAACGTTTACCTACCTGAGTGGGCCCCAGCTACCAGACAAAACCTGGAAAATCTAATCAGACAACTTCCAAGACCGTTTGTCTTACCTGGAGACTTTAACGCACATAACACTTTGTGGGGTGATTACCCACGCGATTTTAGTGGCCGGTGTCATCTTTTAAAAAAGGTTTTTAACGACTTTAACCTTGTTCTAATGAACGACAAAGAAAAAACATTTTAATGCCTTCAACGAAGGATATTCTTCCATAGAGCTATGGATTACCACCAAAACCATTGCTCCTCTTTTTACATTGGAAGTCCATGACGATCTCTGTGGAAGCGAACATTTCCCCCTCTTTATTAGAAAACCGACGAACGTTCGTCAATTTAATTCTCCCAAAACATGGCTTATCCGGAAAGCAAACTATGCGGATTTTAAAAATTATTTTACTTTTAAATTTGACAGCACCATGTCAGATTCAAATGGATACCAGATACCAGGACATGTTGGCATTCCTGGTAATGAGAAGGCTGATTTAGAAGCCAAAAAAGCTCTAGGTCTGTCTACTATAACCTCAGTTTTACTGCCCGCTGACGATATGAGACACACGTTACGGAAAATGGCCCTGAAGGAATGGGGGGATGCATGGGCAAGCATCACAAGAAATAAACTCCGCTCGATTAAGCCCGTAACATCGGAGTGGCCCACGTCCAGAAGAATGTCTCGAGGTGAAGAAGTCCCCATCACTCGGCTGAGGATAGGGCATTGCGCCCTCACGCACTCTTATCTCTTTTCTGAAGAGAAAACACAACCCAGGTGTGATGTCTGCGACTCCCCCCTCAGTGTGGAACACATCTTTACGGAGTGTGTTAAGTATCGGGCAGTACGTGAAAGTCTTAATATCCGTGGAAACCTAAGAGAGGTATTAGGCGACGAAGTGGCGAATGTCAACAAAATTATAAAGTTAAGAAATTGGTATCTTTAACAGAATATAATATTTAATATTCACTGGTTTCATATATTTGTTTTCAATAAAAAGTCCATCTCTTTTCGTGTATGTAACCGTTAATAGGTGTCGAAGTAAATATGTTTATGCTAATCTATTTCCCTTTATAACCAATTTAGTAGTGGTGCAAAATGACCTTTGATGTCGACGCACCCTTAAAACAAAATAGTACTACCATGTCAGATAAAAGAATTATGGAGGTTTTAACAAACAGTATACTCGACACCGTGACAAATAGCATTCCAACATTCTCTGGAACTACTCGTCGTCCTCCAGTCCCATGGTGGAACGAGAAATGTGCGAAGGCTATCCGCAGGCGTAAAAAAGCCTTGCGCATATTCAATAGATTTCCAACCTCCTAGGGCCCGGCAAGTTGTACGGGATGCCAAGAAGTCCTCATGGACGAAGTACGTTGCGAGCATAAACCATCGAACTCCAGTTGCTCAAGTTTGGAACAAAATAAAATCAATCATGGGCAAACAAAACTCCTCTTCAGTTTCAGGCTTAAGAGTGAACGGGACAATTATTTCGTTCCTATCTGACATTGCAGAGGCTTTCGGTATCTATTATGCCGCACCGCAATGAGTGCAAATGGCAGTTTTAAACCTTCCTTCAAACTCACATAACAACTTTCGGAAAGACACATCCTTGAGGGTGCGGGTCACCTCTACCTTAATCAGAATTACATGCAATTTTTCCATTGCCAGTGCTTTCACTCTTTGTTCATATGTTACCGTCTCTATGTGCAGAATTCCGTTTCTCAGTTTCTTCGCAAATCGCACTTCTTCTGGTATCGATGACGATAGCACTCTTTATGAGGAATGGAGACACCTTAGCAAGAGTGTCTCCTTCTTCCTGGTAGCTCATTATCAAGAGTCATGTATTCTTTCCCATTTCAAATTCTCCCCCACCCGTATCCGGGCGTTGTCTTTTGTTTGGTGGACGTTTTTTTGTGATCCATTCCAAACTTCATTTCATCCCCCGAGGTCCCCACCCACCACGGAGCCACACATTCGGGACGCCGCACCGCAAACCGGTGCGGTCGCCAGGGCTAGCTCGAGAGGTATAGCACTTCCACGGACCTCACCCTCCAGGATCCCCTTCTCCTACTTACGGGTCACCGCACACGGCAAACATGCGGGTGGATCGCAGGCCAGGTGGTGTAGCCGCACACAGACAGCTGACCCACAAGGCTGTCCAGCCTCAACCCTTTTTTCAATTTGGCCAAGGACCTCCATTAGTGCAGGATCATTTGCTCTCATGCACGTGTTATGTAATACGACAGAAGCATTGATTATTTGGCTTGCCTTTTCTGGCATATAATGAAGCACCCGATGTTTGCAGAGACACCTAAATCGGGCTTTCCGTAATCCATTGCGTTGCTCGATGATGCTTCTAGCCCTGCATACACTAGCATTGTACCTTTCCTCAGGTGAGTTGGGTGCAACGTTCCCAGTAATTGTAGTTAGAATCCCTGGCTGCAAAGGATAGCCGCTGTCTCCTGAAAACCATGAATAGTTTTAATACCATATGACATAGTTTAGACGTAAAAATAATGCTGAAATCCTAATGTTTATTGGCTTAGGTTACTCCACATCAAAATTAGGAGGGATCACCGTAAAATCCGAAGGCTTCACAGACCTAAAAATTTAATGATTAAATTAAAATTAAAATTTAATGAGGGAATATAATTCAATTGAAAACCTTGAGTAAACAAATTATCAGCTTCTGAAATAACTTGTTATACTTGAGTTCCTTAGAAAAATCTATTGAGCGTAACTTACCTATTAACCAGGCTGTAGTGAGGAGGTTTTCATGCATTTCAATCAAAGATTGTCGAACCAGTGAATTTGCATATTTGTATGCATCATGTGTTGCACCTGGGTGACGTGTATTGGCATTAAGAATGTGCATATCATCATCACATATCTGTAGAAATAATCAAGTTTTAGTATTAAAATTAAGAATTTACTTAAAGATATTACTGCAGTAAACTTTGGTATTTGGTTTCACCAGTTGCACATTGATGGCATGGTAGCGCTTGTGGTTAAAATAATCCCGTTCTCTGTAAACTGGGTGGTCCACGGGTGGAGCAACAATTGCAACATGGGTGCAATCAATGGCTCCAATGAAGCCAGGGAAGCCATATTACTCAGAGAACCTTAAACAATAATAGAACATTAGATAGGGATGCTAGTGCATTGATGCTCATGATAAAAGTTCGCCTTGCGTATGAAGACATTGGTATAGGGAGCTTCATTTCAGTCTTACTTTGACAATACTTCCTTACTAACTTCTGACTGAGAAATGTGTCTACTTTTCTTACCTCTGACGTAGCGTTGCTATTGAATTGATTAAGGTTGAGGGTGACCCATCTGTTCGGTAAGTTGTCGTTAATGGCTTTTGTCACATCTTGTATGCATCTGCTCACAGAGGATTGATCCATAACAGTAAATTCATCTTGACCAACGAACGACTTATAGGGTACCCCGGCATAAAAACGCAGGGCCGCAAAAAACATTCACAAGATATTTTCGGAGAATGGGAGACAATCCGGTTAATTGAATGCTTTATATCATTTAATATTCGATATGGGGAAGATGAAATAATAAAATTTAAGCGATGACGCAATACCTATTAACCGTTTTTCATAAGAAATTACGGAATCATACCTTAGTTTCCAGTGTCAAGGCTGATGACCTAGGCGGTTCCCTTATTAAGCCCCTAAGGCTGGTGATTAAATCGGCTGTGAGCTGCTTATTTAGACGATATAACCTTACATGTTTATTGTCGTCTAAATCAAAAGGATTTTTGCGAATCCGGAGAGCTCGTGGGAATGTCATATCTTCATTTTCTGCCTCTTTTAGCTCTTCGATTGCCAGTAGGTGAAGCATGGTGTTCGCCATTGTATGGAAGTCGAAGGGTCAGTCGAAGGCTGACTACTACTCGTGTAGAAAATGTTCGACGTAGCATACGGGTCCGTCTCGAGAGGTCTCATGGATTTCGAGCATACCAAATCGGTCGAGCGCTCAGTTCTGAACCACGTGACTCGCACACGACTGCCTTGTCGCGTACGGCTAAAATTTCGAGCATAACCCCCCTGGGGTGCCGATCGAATGTCCTTGCCTTCATTGTACCGCGCACTCGTACGTTCCAAACTGAACTAAGGTTCAATTGTTTACGCTTCCAGTCGCGACTCTTACTTAAGGCCTTTGACAGCAGTACATAACGTAGGGCTTCGTATTTCCTCTGATGCTTTCCTGACCAGTCCGGCCCTCAGAATTTATGCTGATTCCAGGGAGTCTCCGTTACCGTACCGTAGGAACATACTGATGTGCTCCTATGTGACGAAAATTTTAGCTACTAAGAATCACTCTTGTTTTAATTTTATTTTTAACCCTAGATTTATGGAACTTTTTAATAGACGGACAAGAGTTACCAAGCCGCTCAGTATTCGTTTTAATTTATTTATTCAGGGTGTCGGGTTAAGACTCTCAGATGTTTACCCTGTTGGGTACTCGAGTTACCCAACGTGGATTATTCGAGTTACCCAACGTGGATTATTCCGCCGCCGGACATCCATATGGTACTTAGTACGTGCCATAATTTCCACACCACTGCTCTAGAATACCAGCGTCTCTTCAATGAATTTCGCTGTCGCCACTCCGACTTCAACCTCGTATGCACGGATGGATCGAAGTCGGATGCAGCTTGCTCGTGCGCGGTTACCTCTTCTCATCACGGTGTCGTCCAGTCCAGGCTCAATGACCTGTGTAGCGTGTACACAGCGGAGCTGCTGGCCATTAGGACGGCTCTTGATGGAATTAGGGGGTTTCCGGGGTCTTTTGTCATTTGCACGGACTCGAGCGCGCTCGCTCTCCGCTTTTTGGGAGAATGTGACTAAGTTGCTTTGTGCAAAACTGATATCGATAGTGTGGCTCACGTCGCACAGTGGTCGGAAATCGAAAATACCTGGCCAAAATTCAAAAAGTGATTTTTTCAAGCCAGGAAGCTGAAACTTTGCATTAATATTCTCAAAAGACCGGGGCATGCAATGATGCAAAGCATTTTTCTTAGTACACAACACTTAACAATTAGCATGAGGTCAAAGTTGCACAAATTTCGCAAAAATTGCCTACACTCGATTTTCTCACGAAATCTTCAAAATCAAGCCCTTACCTAAGCATTATGTGTAAAGAATTGGAATAAAAAGTCATTTAATTAGATGAAACAGTTTTTCGTCTTTGTTTTCATGTAGTCTGATTACATTTTTGTAATTATTTACCAAAGGTATTAAACAAAATGGCAGACCTTAATTTTTGGTCATTTTTTTCATATAGGTAGAGAAATAGTTAATTGCATCACCGAGCATCACGAAGTAACTTATATGGGGAAACTCTACAAAGCTTCCACAGTGCGAATCCGATGAGTGATGCTGCGACCGTTTGCGACGCCGAATTTCACATCAGTTTTTCGATTGCGCGGTCGAGTCTGGTTGAACCCGCCTGAAGCGGGGAGTAACGTGGCGCGGCAAGTGTGTGGGCTAGATTGTAGTCGCATCCACTCAGCTTTGGAGATTCTCGAGATACAAACATTGACAAGATCCTCCATGCATTATATTTTGCAGAAATCGCGGAAAAAATTACGCATTTTAACACATGGGGTAAAGGTCTAGGAGGTACTGAAAAACTTCTTTCTTCGGGTGCACCGCGGGAGTTTCTCTTCTTACCAACTTGACATCGCCTACCGACGAATACGTACACTTTTAACGGAGACAGCATGCATATCACACAGGATTATTGTCTCTTCGAGGCCACCAACCCACAGCTGGTGTCGCACGGCTGCAATTCCCCCGCCCCCTTCACTGAGGTTGGGCGTGGCGGCGAAGGGTCCGTTTTATGATACCGCGGAACGTTGTCGGGGATTCTGGGGGGTTACGATCCCGATGCTTAATTGTTTTTGTTATGTTAAATGTCAGTGTCATTTTTTATTCAGTGCCAGGGAGAAATACTGTGAAGAGAAATAATTTGCAATAACCTATTTCATCATGATTATGAATATATATCCTTTTTCTTAAAATGTAACAAAATATGCACTACAAAATTCAGTTTTTGCTTGTATTTCTACTAATCGCTATCCGAATATTTACTGCCATCACACTCTGAACAAATCAGGTATTTTTCTTTTTCACTGGATAATGCAAATCAGGCCACTTGATATTTCCTGTAATATTACAGATAATCTGTTAATCAAGTTTATGTCGATTCCTGTAATGAAATTAGAAATTTGTTAGAAGAGAACAAAGGTAACCTAAAGCAATGAAATTCCAATGTAGCATCAGAAGGTGCGAATGAAGAATTCAGAAAATTAGATGTCTTTCACACCTGTTATTTCTGAAGATAGTGAGGGATTATCAAATAATCGTCTGGCAGTATTTCCGTGTTTCGTTGTACCATACCCGGGTCTAGGTACATCCACATTTAGCCCCATCTTCTCTTTGAATGACTTTTGCAGGTGAATCTTCCTGTCTTTAAGCATTTTTTTGTATTCTCCACGTGCCTATTGGAAGGTTCTGAGGGTGAGTTTCGCAAAAAAATATTTTTGAATGAGAAAGTAATGTTTCGTACACTTTTTTACCTACCTGCCAGAGTTTGAAATCCATGCGATAAGATACATGCAACAGACACTCAAAAAATTTTATATGACAATGCAGTGTAGATATGCCAAAATTGTTAGTGCCCTTATTAACTGATCTTTGGGCCAATTCATTGAATTTATTCATACTTGAAATTTTTGCCCCACAAATATAGCATTTCATGCTGCCACTCTCCGTCAATGCGTTGAATACCTAATTTGGACGTTTTCTTTAGGTTAACACATAAAAATTAAATTATGACGTTTTTTGACAATTTTAAACGTTTTACCTTTCCGTTTATCATGGCGAGAAGCAGAGAAAAATTAATGGAGTAGTTTTTCCATTTGAATGCATTTAAAATATCACATTGCCTCTTTATATAAATTTCCTCTGCCTTCGCCACTTCTTTCGTCTCTTTGATCCATTGAAGGCGAATCATGTTGACGATGGCCTAGGGTTCATCCAAATAATTGCACCTAAAGTATAAGGAATTGTCTTTAAACATCAGAAAATATTATGAGTAATAATTAAATGTTTTTACAAGAGATTGCGGAAAACACCTATAATTTTTTGTCATTGTTACCTGTCTCGTCGTTCACTAAACGCAGTGGCACCAGGGAGCTGATGAACAAGAATTCATCCGACATCGATTCTTGATGCCATCTTTGCTTATACCAGGAATGGCCTGAGTTTCCGTCAAAAGCATATTTACCAATTCATGTACAATTTATATTATGCGCGGTTGTTGAATCTCTGGAAATGCATTCCAAGATACGCAATGCTGTATGATCTAGGAGACCTTGAAGTTTAACTTCACATGAGTCCTCTAAAGTTAAAGATTAAAAAAAAAAACGCCAAAAAGGTTATTAAAAAAAATATTTAAAAAGACATTAGCTTGTCGTAATAGAGTACACATACCTTGAAAAAGTGAGGAATCTTGAAGTGGTTAGCAATGTATCCCTACCATTACGAGCTGTAGAGAGAATTACGGGGGATCCAATTCTGACACCAACACGAGTTAAATCCGAGCTGAAGTTTCAAAATCTAATGTTTCGTACCACTACCAAAATGAAACTGAACGCTCCGATGCATTTCATTGGAGATTAGGAACGTTTTCCCAAAAATATCCGCAAATAAAAGCGTAAAGCGATCCGCGGTGTCATAAAACAGACCCTTCGCCGAACGCCCAACCTCAGTGAAGGGGGCGGGGGAATTGCAGCCGTGCGACACCAGCTGTGGGTTGGTGGCCTCGAAGAGACAATAATCCTGTGTGATATGCATGCTGTCTCCGTTAAAAGTGTACGTATTCGTCGGTAGGCGATGTCAAGTTGGTAAGAAGAGAAACTCCCGCGGTGCACCCGAAGAAAGAAGTTTTTCAGTACCTCCTAGACCTTTACCCCATGTGTTAAAATGCGTAATTTTTTCTGCGATTTCTGCAAAATATAATGCATGGAGGATGTTGTCAATGTTTGTATCTCGAAAATCTCCAAAGCTGAGTGGATGCGACTACAATCTAGCCCACACACTTGCCGCGCCACGTTACTCCCCGCTTCAGGCGGGTTCAACCAGACTCGACCGCGCAATCGAAAAACTGATGTGAAATTCGGCGTCGCAAACGGTCGCAGCATCACTCATCGGATTCGCACTGTGGAAGCTTTGTAGAGTTTCCCCATATAAGTTACTTCGTGATGCTCGGTGATGCAATTAACTATTTCTCTACCTATATGAAAAAAATGACCAAAAATTAAGGTCTGCCATTTTGTTTAATACCTTTGGTAAATAATTACAAAAATGTAATCAGACTACATGAAAACAAAGACGAAAAACTGTTTCATCTAATTAAATGACTTTTTATTCCAATTCTTTACACATAATGCTTAGGTAAGGGCTTGATTTTGAAGATTTCGTGAGAAAATCGAGTGTAGGCAATTTTTACGAAATTTGTGCAACTTTGACTTCATGCTAATTGTTAAGTGTTGTGTACTAAGAAAAATGCTTTGCATCATTGCATGCCCCGGTCTTTTGAGAATATTAATGCAAAGTTTCAGCTTCCTGGCTTGAAAAAATCACTTTTTGAATTTTGGCCAGGTATTTTCGATTTCCGACCACTGTGCGTCGGTCCGAATGAGTCGCGGGGAGGAAGTCGTCATCACTCGGTTGAAGATAGGACATTGCGCCCTGACTCACTTATGCCTCTTCTCTGAATAGAAGACAACCTACGGGTATGATTAATGCTACTGTCCCCCCAGTGTACGACACGTTTTGGCAAATACCGGAACGCAAGTATCAGCGAATAAATTTCAGACAGCGGCCTTGATCGTCTTAGTTGAGTTTGTCATTTTTAAATATCCACTCTAAAACTTCACCCCCTATGGTCTTTCTTAAAGTAACGGATTAATTTCTCCCTGTCGCTTTCTGAGGGTTGGGTGTCATAGTGCCCCATTCGAAAGATTACTACCCTTCGCCTTGCCTATCCATCAGAGATTGAATCTATCTATATCTATCTGCGACATACCCTGCGAGCCACCTCTAGGGTGTGTAGCAGGGGGTGCATCCACACCAGGGAAAACGACACAACAAACAGGAATGAATTAGACAAAACAATGGTGAATGGTGTTAGTCATCTTGCTCCATCTAGCTTTAAAATAATATGTTATATTTCTGAAAAGCAGTGGTGCAAAATGACCATGCAGTCCACGCACCCTAAATATTAATTGTACTACTACTACTCCATCTAGTCCAGGTCGTATGAGAGCCCTAGGTGACTGGTAGTTAAAACACCCAGGAGACCATGTTTCAGTCCCAACTCCTTCAGTTGTTAGGTGGATTTTGGTGATCAAACTCCTCTCCAGGAGATGGTGCAAGTCGACGTCTGTTCTGGATGGTAGATGAATATTTTTTATTGTATTTTTAATTTTATTCAATTATTAATTGTATTCAATGTAGTTTTTGAGATATTTAAGTTCTTTTAACATATGGCGCAAACCGCTTCGTAAGGGTTAATTATGTATTACTGACGTTTCTACCATACAGATTTTCAGAAACTCAAATGATGTGGATATTAGCCTACAATTTTCATTCTCAGAAAATCAACGTGTTATTGACTTATTTCCTCCGATTGACGTTTCTATCATACAGATTTTCACCGAAAACTGAAAAGATGTGGATATTAGCCCACAATGTTCATTCTCAGAAAAATCAACCAGTGTTATCGACTTATTTCCTTCATATATACGAAAGAAATAAAATATTCCTTAAATTTTCAAATATCGCACGCTATGTTTTGAGGTTCATTTGGCAATGTCGAATCAGACGAGGAAAATGATGTAAATTCAGGATTCCGCAATAGACAGTCCATCATTAGCGCATCATGTGAAAATATTATATTTAAGCAAAGAAAATATTATTTTCATTGAGTCATTTAGATTGGCATTCAAATAGGTCACGTGTATTAATGCTAATATAACATTATAATATTAACGAGTTACATACTAATAAAATGCTGCTTAATGACTGACAATTTGGAGTAGTTACCGAAAAGTCAGTAAAATTTACTAGAAGCGACTTCAACTGTTAACAAAATATCAAGGGTAAGAAACCAAAAGTCTTGGATTAAAACTTTATTTTTTCATTGCTAGTGAAATTAGTCTTAGTGAAATCTTAGTGGTGTAATTTATTCCTCTTCGTAAAATTTGTGCTCGGCGACCTTCCACATTAAACATCAGTAAACTAGTCTTCGTCCGCATCTTCAGTTTCAGCGCCTAACTTCTTCAAGAAAAGAAATTGCTTAGCCCTCCTTTCAGACTCCTTCTTCGAAGCAAACTTCCCTTTGCTCCTATAATACGAAGGCATCTTGAAATGTTTTCAAGACAGAGCTTCGAAAGAACCAATGCAACTCTTGACCAAATTTCACACCGTTTCACCAAGAGCAACCCAACAAAACCGTGTAAAGGGAACGCGCGAGAAACCACAACAAATCACACCACAAAGTCCACAAATATTACAATTTAATCCCCTTGACAAAGTTCTTGAGACTAGACTAATAAGACACCTGCCGTTACGACGGCTGAAACGCAGAAACAATTGCCTACACAACAGCAGTGCCAAATTTCAGGATTTGCGTTGTTGCCGAGTGAAAAAGAGAGATTAAATAAACGGTTTAAACAAATGTTAAAGATGTTTAAGCGTTTAATCACAATTATTTATTCACTGCAAAATATGCGAATACCCATAGCAATAATTATACACTTTTTTCTTTTTTAAATCGATATATTAAAACCAACATCTGCAAGGTCAAAGGATATGTACAGAGTGACAACGTTCAGGTTGCCTAGAAACTGAATCAAGTCAAGTTTTATGTTATGTTTCATGTCAATATTTAAATTCAAAAGGGCAATGTTTCAATATGACTTAAGAATTTGAGGCATCCGGTAAAAATATTGCGCAATGCAATCATGTCCAAGCAATTTTTTAGTGCCATTGAAATTATATGAGCTCTATTTCTCTAAGACTCACGATTATCGAACCAGCCACCTTAAGGGCTATTAGGTTCTTCGAGTCATCTGTGTAATATTTCGCGCACTTTTGATCATGTGCATCATTTAATGATGTTGCACCTCGTGTGCATTGATTGATGTGTATTTGATGGTTATAAACGTATTTGCCTCCGGTTGTCTTAAAACTATCGTTTTGATCCATCCCGTAGGTTTGTATCTTGACGATTTTCTTAATTCAAAGCCTTCGATAGACTGATGCTATTTGCCCAAAACCCAAAAAGATGCTATTTGCCCTTGTACTATAGCCTGTTTTTTTAGGTGCGATGCCGTAAACCGTTAGTACGTTCTCATCCTAATTCAGTTTTTGCCTGCGCCCACCTTATGTTTTGAAGCACTTTTAGCTGCTCTGTGTTTCGAAGTTTGAAGCGAAGTGAATCTCCGCAAAATCAAAGAAGGAATGGTGGCAATAAAGTCAGGTAGCCCAAGTCTACCCTCCCTAAATAGAGAGTGAAAATAAACTGTTTCAAACCCCGGGCACGATCCTTTCTGAATGACCCCACCTAAAATCCTCGTGATTCGATTTTATGTGTCATAATTTCGTAGGAAATCGCTGGTGACCCAGGGAAAAGAACTGGCTCCCTACCCTGAATGTGTGTGTGTCACACGCCAATGACTTAGTACGCGGTGAACTCTGTCCTCACCTCTCAAAAACCAACCTTCGGGTGAAACGTACATTTTTTTATAACTTTTGGCAGGCATGGCCATCTTCGTGCAGCTGCTCTAGTCTGCAGATTCGGGGATCTCACGATAAAGTAAGAAGATGGTTAATTTTGGTGGCTACAATGGCACGTATAATTTTTAGTCGTTGCTGCAGCTCCCTCTTAGTGCCACCGAATTTTGGTGGCACTAGCGAAAAGTGCCAGCATGAATGTGAGAGTTTTGTAACTCCTTGTGAAAAATTAAACTATATGAAGTTACTTTTTAGATATGAATGTAATGTTTTTTATTTAACTAAAAATGGATTAATTGTTGTTTATGGTATTCTGATACATTGCATAAAGGATATGTGTAATTATTACAACAAAAATAGTTTAAACATTAATTTGCTCCTCGAGCCGATATATCGGCCCGTGGCACAAAGAGGGCATAGGCATAGCTATGCGCTTTAGTATCGTCTGATGACTGATTAGCTTTATTTACTCTTGACGGTGAGACGTTTACCCCTATAGGGGTAAAAATGCCTACAGGCACTACCAGTGCTTACTAGACCGCAATTAACGAAGATACTCGTCTTTTGCCATTTTGAATTGAGGGCTAGTAATTATCTCAAAGGTTTTAGCAATGAAGACGCATCCATGTTTTAACTTGTTTTCAAAACCACGATTTTTAGATGTTTTTAACCGTAAGACAAAGGCCACAAGGCCTGCCAATGTTCGTTTTAACTATTTTATTCGAGAACGAGGAGTTGGTCTACCGGATTTATACCCTGTCGGGTCATCTAACCACCCACCATGGCTAACTCCTACTCCTATAATAAAGATGCTCCTTAGTGATCGTCCAAAGGCTTCCACCACTGCTGCTGAGCGCCAGCGTACCTTCTCTGTGTTCCTGGGCAACCACCCCAATTTTGTCACTGTATTCACAGACGGGTCGAAGTCTCCTACCGCCTGTGCCTGTGCCGTAGTTTCTTCTTATCATGGTACCATAAAGGCTAAACTCAGTCCACTCTGCAGTGTATTCACGGCGGAGCTGTTCGCTATAAAGATGGCTCTGTGTAGAATAGACAGTAGTGGAGGATCCTTCGCAATTTGCTCTGACTCTCTAAGTGCCCTAAACTCTATTTCCGACCGTTCTTCTACGAACCCATTATGCCAGCAGATCCATGAGTCGCTACTCTCCCTTCAAAAGAAGGGAGTCACCATCATCTTTCTGTGGGTCCCCAGCCACATGGGAATTGTCGGGAATGAACGTGTCGATGCAACTGCGAAGGCTGCCCTAAAAGAAGAAAATTGCACATCAACTCTGGTACCTTTCGAAGACCTTCGGTCCCATCTAAAGGGTTCAGTTTTCCAACAGTGGCAGGAGCAATGGAACGATATCCCAAATAACAAATTACGAAGTTTAAAACCGGTAACGGCAGCATGGCCAACGTCCGTCAGGAGCAGTCGCAGAGAGGAAGTCGTCATTGCACGACTACGAATCGGTCATTGCCGTCTGACTCACTCGTATCTCTTCACCGAAGAGAAGGAACCGCCTCTCTGCAATGAGTGCAACATGCCACTCAGTGTGCGACACATCCTGACGGATTGTAACTTATTTCGGAATGCACGCCTCAGGTTAGGGATCAGGGGGAGCCTAGAGCATGTTCTAGGCAATGATCCTGATCGTCTTAACCGTGTCATATTGCTGCTAAAAGAAACTGACCTTTTTAATAAAATATAATCTAATACAGACATGTTTTTATTCTTATTTTTAGTCTTATTCTGATCTACCGTAAAAATAGTTTACTATATTGCCTATGGATAAATTAAAGAATGGGTGGTGCGAAATGACCTTGGCTGTCGAAGCACCCCAAAAATCAATACCTACCTACCCAATTATCTGGAGCAATCTAGAAAACCACACATAATCTCGAGTTTAACTTCAGTCCTTTTTCTCTGCCTCTTCCAATATTTTTAGCAATGTTCGCATACCTGTTTTCGATGAGGAAATGCTTTTTATTTCATCTACATGTATGAGAGAATGGATTGGATATTCGTCCAGCATGTAGTGAAACTGTCTAGATCTGGTTCTTTTAATCCTATCGATAACTATACAAAATATTGGAGTGGATAGGGTATGTTTCTGCCTTTTCCCTCTAGTTATCGCAATGGGCTGAGCTTTTTTTCCCTCACGTCAAGCACTGGACTGCTATATTTAGATGCTCTAACGATGCATTTGACGATTTTATTTGAAAGAACAAGATGTCTCATTGCTCTCTCTGTCCATGGCTCGATGCCCAACCGAGTCAGAGGCCTATGTTGAGGCCTTTAAGCTTCGGTTAACTTCGAGGGCTTCATTTCACTAAGCAGAAGAAGATCCATGGTTGACATGTTTACGTCTTCGTTGAATACACTTAACGAAGTTGCTTAATATCCCGTACATGTGTGTTTATTCTCCATTTTTGTGTTGAAGATCCTCTACGGTTGAATATTTGCCCGGTAATTCCCTTTCACAAGACCAGAATGTTTTCGAATTTTATTCCAGTAACTAGCCCAGTAATTTTTTATTAAAGTTTTGCAGAGCAGTCTGTTAGACCTTTTTGTTCTTGAGCGTTGGTCGATGTACAATTTTCTTGTCTTTATATGTATTGCCCTATTCCTAAATGAGTGGTATTTTTATATAAATTCTATTATTTTCTTTGATTCTTCAGTGCTCGTCGCACGTAGTTGTTCTAACGTTGCTTTCTCCTTTGTATTTGCTGGGAATGTGATTTATTATTTCATTGCGGCGAAATTCTAAGAATGATTTCCACGGATCGGTGGTGCATTTTTAACGGAATTCGTTTGCAAATGCTGGGTCAAGTTCTTCAAGTTCGGCCCCAAACATAGTGAAATTGCTCTTCCCGATTTAATTTAATTCCCCTTCCAGTTTGGATGTGGCTTCTACAGTGGTTTTCAAGGCGGCTAGTAGTCCATTATGGTCGCTGATTTCCAAAAAAAACATCGACCTTCATTATCACATCAGACTGAGTTTTAAGTAAAAAGTCAAGCACTTTATTTTCTGTTGTTGAGTTGTTAACAACTTGGGTCAAGTAGTGATTTGAAATAGTGTTTAGTAATGCCTCAGAGGAGTCACGATTTCTTATTTTCTTGCCAACATTGAGAATACCCTAGTTAGTAGATGAAAAATTACATTTTCCCCCTCTGATCATCGGTCTCTTATTGTTTGTTGAGGAAAGTGTAGATACTTGATCGGTGTAGGTGTATTGTTTCGGGATTAGAGATGTAGTGACTCACAGAGTGCACTGAAACCCATTTCCGGTTCTTTTCACTGACACCACCCAATCCAGGGTGGTGTCTATGAGAATGTCTATGAATATGTCCATCACTTTACTATGAGAGTAATGTTAAAAGGGCTCTGCCCTTTTAACATTATTCTCACAGGAAAGTGATAAATATCTTGTTTCTCTGGTCATGTAGGAATTGCTGGGAATAAAATGGCCGATTGTGTGCGAAACATTAAAACTAGTTAGAATAAACGCAAATTCTAGTAGGGGAGACCGGGGCACGTTTACACGGATTTAAGTTTTTGATTTTTGTATTTTCTCACAAATATTTTTTAAAAACAAAAAGTAGGTCACTATACAAAGCAGTTGCTTGCCTATATTTTGGTGCAGTTAAATTTATTTGCATATCATCAGTAGCTCCTAAAAAGTAATAATAGTTAACTGTGCGACACCTCCTGACGGAGTGTGTAGCTTATGCGCAATAGGCTAGGCATCAAGGGAGGCCTAGAATACGTTCTAGGCGATGATCCTGATCGCCTAAGCCGTGTTACAACTTTCCTTAGAAAAACTGACCTTTTTAACTCAATATAATGTATAATATTTTTATATACATTGTTATATATTCATTGTTATATATTCATTGTTATATATACAACTGTTGCCATATTAAACTTGGGAAACAATAATATGATGATATTAGATTGCGCGTGGTGCTAATGACCTTAGTCGTCGACGCACCCGTAATCCCAAAGCTACTACTATTAGTTAACCCAAGTCAAGTGTTAAATTTAGTTGCATATCATCAGTAGCTCCTAAATAGTAATAATAGTTAACCCAAGTCAAGTGTGTGCCCCAGGTGATGTGCAAACTTGCCCCATGCATGGGGCAAGTTTACACATCACCTGGGGCACGTTTACACAACTTAAAAATTTGGGATTTGGATATGAAATGAATACAAAGTCTCGGATATTATTTTTATACGATGACATTTATTATTAAATAGTCAGCTATAGTCCATAAAAGTTTCATGGTGGCCAAAAATAATTTAAACATATGTAACATTATTGACAATAAAATATTTGAAAAAAATTTTAAAATGTAAAAATAATCAATCACATATGGTGCAGGATTATTTTCAGCTGCCTTAATTAAACATTGCAAATAATTCCCTATATTATTGAAGGCAAAATCAAAACAATATATATATTTAATAAGAATAAAGTTTTAAATAAAGTCAGTTTCGTCATTACTATTACAATTAACACACATGAAAAAAATAGTGTCCCCTGTTACACAGCCATCATCTTTTACATTTTGTGCAACATACCCACTCCTCTGCTTGAATTTATTTGTGGTACGGTTGCGAACAATATATGCAAAAGCATTATTTTTCTTGTTTTTCTTGTTTTAGGTAGGTATTAGTTCTTTTCTTAAGATAATTCTGAGTTTGTTCATTACTTGAGGTTAACAACTTATTATTAATGGTTTTCATTCTGTTCTGATACTCCTCTTTCTTAATTTTACTATTTAGTCTTCTTCTGTTCTTGTCTTAACGCTTCTTTGACTGGCGTGTCTGTCAATATTCATAGTCATTGACTTTCTTTTCTTCCTTCCTTAGTTGCTTTCCTTTCTTGGGCCCACTTTTTGGAAAGGCCTTAAATCCTCTGGGGTTGGGAAACTTAATGCATTGAGAGATCGACTGTTGAGTCCACTTGGTCCAGGAGAACAAAGGTTAATGTGACTACCATTGTAAGAAGAAGGTATTTCTTCCCTGGGTTTCACAGACGAAATAGGAGTCTGTATAGCGGTCGGTGGCTGATTTTTAGTGAGTGGGCTGATCTATCTGAAACATACGATGGCATATAATCAGCGTCAGTGAAAATGTCACAGTTTAGTCGGTATATACCTGAGACTCTGAATCCCGACATTATATTTGAGGGAGTTGCCGCTAAAAGAATGCTCCTGGCCAAAATAGAAGGAACATCATATATGGTCATGGGACGCTTATTTGAGCTCATCCATGAATCACATACAGAGTTAATATACTTTTTCAGTGGGCCATATACACTGCTGAACTGCTGCTGCTAATGGCTGCAATTTATGACAGCAATGAGGTGGAAATGACAAAAGCGTCACCCCATTGTTCTTTAAGTAGTCTAAAGTATTTGCTGAGAGGTGAGATTCATGGTTGTCCAGATGAGTAGGCAAGGTGTTGTGGGTGAACATCTTACATTAGAAACAAAATGTTTCGCAAATTTGAAGAAGTTTTCCTCAACCATCCACCCGGATGGGTTGGCATCACCTTCACTGCCTACTGGACCATCTCTCATAAAATGGTCGTAATACTTAACCCTTGGAAATACAAGGAATGGAGGAATAGAATTCCCCGCAGTGCTAACCGCTAGGGCCACGGTAACTACTAAACAGGCCTCTGCTGCTGGGCCCTCGTACCGTCCCTACTCTTCCAACACTCCCAAACGACGCCTCTGGGGACGCGCACCCGCCTGGTATATATACCTGGCCAGCCAACATGGCGGACTCAGGCATATCAGACGGGTACGGCCCGCGAGGGCGCGTCTGCCGGGTTGGCGGCGGACGGTACGTGGACCCAGGTCACGGTATGTGACTGTTGTTCTTTAATGAAAATGTTGAGGTACATTTGTATTAACATAGGATTTAGGTGAAAAATGACACTTTTCCCTTTGCTGAGGGCATACAAGGCAGTGGTATTATCAATATGCATAATAATATTCATACAAAGTAAATTAAAAGCCGTTAATAAATCCATTACTAATTCTAGGTCTTTTAAGGCTGCATAAGCTTCTGCGGCGTTGATAGATGATAGTCCTTCCGGTATTGCAAAGTTTCTCGAAATGTCCCAATCCTGGATTACTATTCCCCCCTGTGTGAGTGTTGCATCTGTGTACACTTCGATGGTCTGTGTGGGTCTATACAGTTTCACTTTCCTATTGAAGATTTCTGTTTCCATCAGCTGGAGCCACCACAGGTTATTTCGATGAAACACTTGAGTTATTAGGAAGGTTGGGAGTCGCAAGATCCAACACACCCAGCTGAGGTATCCTGCAGCCTTGGGTATGTCAATTTGGCGAAGCTTGGGGAGCACCGGGATAACATTTAGGACTCTGCGTACCGAGGTGGGGGTGAGCTTTACTGATGAGTCTTCGCTGTTGATGGTTACACCCAAATATTTGATGCACTTGGTGGGGATTAGGACTGACTTTCCCATGTTAACTTGCACACCAAACTCGTCAAACAAATATTGAACATTAGTATATACACAAAATTTCTTGCTGCTATAAAGCAGCCAGTCATCTAGGTAGCAGATAATGTTGATTTTGAACTTATCATGTAAAAATAGGGCACAGTCTTGTGCCCATCGTTGTAGGATGGCTGGGCTGAGGGAGTGCCCCATTGGTAGGCGTGTAAATGCTAAGTTTTCATCCCCGTAACGGACCCCGTAAAACTTCCAATGTCTCACGTGTATCTGAAGTTGGTAGAAAGCACTTTTTAGGTCCAATTTCGCTAAAAAACTGTTTTGGGGTATCCCAGCAATCGCTCGGCCTGGTCCGAGTAAGGAAAATTTGGGTGTTTTATAAAACTTAGTCCAGGGAGACAGGTCGTAAATTAATCTTGCTCCTCCACCGGATTTGGGGATGAGGAAACACTTGAATGAGCACTTAATATTCCAGGGCACAAGTATCCCCGCCTTTTTGCCTCTTTTAGTAATGACCCTCTCTCTGCTGAAGACATTTTCACGACTTGCTTGTGCCCTCTCCGTGCAACAACTCTATCTGGCTTTTGTAGTAACTCCAGTCTCGTCCACATTCCAAATATCAGCAGGGCCTACACCAATCTTCTTGATAGCACTTGTCAAATTGTCAAAAAACATCGCTGCAGTAAACGTGCCCCCTTGCCATTTTTACGTCTCAACTCAAAATAACACGGGGATTAAAAATATTACAGTTAGGTTTACTGCACACAGTGATAAAGACATAATCACTCTTTCAAATGAACGTACAACTTAGTATAGATTCTAAATTATAACATGCTTATAAACTGTAATGCGTGCATGAAAAAATTTACTCACTTGGCTGAAAAATGGATATCTCCTCCTCCAACAAAAACGCTTGAAGGTGTGGCGCTCTAATAGTTGTAAAAGCGCCCGGAAGGAAACAGTACTAGGATAGCCTCAACTGTGGTGCCCTCTACAATACGGATTTTGAAAAAAGACCAGTGTGTAAACGTGCCCCGTGTGTAAACGTGCCCCGGTCTCCCCTACCCTTTGAGGACCTATGCAAAACTGTTAGCACAGCATAGGGATTGGAAATTTAATTCCAGAATCGATTTTCGATTAATCGACTATCGATTATTGTTTTTAAAATCGATTTTCTAAAAATTCGATTTTTTGCCCAAAATAATAGAAAAATCGAAATCGATATTTTTAAATAATAAAGTATTTCCCACCGAAATACGGATGTGCTGTTGTAACCAAATGCAAAATATGGGTTAATGGAAGCACTAGGGATAAGAACTGAATACGATTAAATTTTGTAATACAATATATTATTTTAAAGATATCAATAAGGTATGCAGGGAATTAATAATCCATATAAGATACCTATATACATATAGGTAATATAATAAGCAAATTACATGTAATTTAGCAGCAATAAGAATTGTATATTGCGAAGTGGGCATACCACAAAATGAAAAACAGAATTTGAATTCTTGTTTGCAAAGCTGTGGAACCAGTGTTCCTCAGGGATGGACCTTAAAAAACTAACATATTTAAATTATTTCCGGATAATCGATTTCGCACCTGAGTTGCAATTAACCCGACGTGAGAAAATAGTCGCTCACACGGAACGGAAGAGGCAACTATAGATAAAATCCTGCAGGCTACTTTGTATATATGGTGATATTCTCCATTAATCTCCTGCCATGCTTTTAGGGTTTGACTTGCGGGCGACTGGAGGGCGGTTTACGAACTGGCGAAGCTCGATTGGCACGCCACCAGCCCGATCCTGATCAGCGTTATCTTCAACACCCCACACTAGAGAAGCCGAGCTTGGAATATATAGTATCAAACCTTACCAATCTTCTGAACAGTGAGCTCACCAGAAAATGCAGAGGCATTGCAGAAATATGTCTAGAGGTCCTAAAATGTTAGCGCGACTATCTGGACGAGAGGATTCTCCTGAAGAACGTACATGGCTTTGCGGTCTTAATCGTGCAGATGACGATGGTGGTGAGAGCATTAACAATTGAACAGACGGAAATTGACGATGGGAACAAGCCTATGGACACAATTTTTCATTTACGGCATCTGCTTACTTTTCAAAAAATTTTGAATTTTGAACAAGCAAGACAATATTCTTTACTCAAGTCCTCAAGTATAGTCGTCTCGTCGTCCATCCCGAAAAAGTTAATAGTAAACAAACACCCGTGCATTTTGACTATTTCTTTTTTCGGGATTCATTCCGCGTTTATTTAAATAGTATAACAATATTTCGCTAGCTATCCTGCTAGCTTCGTCAGGCTAATCAAAGAGACTATAGAAGTAACAAAAAGACCATCGAACATCATCCGTGAAGACGGTTATACTTTGGGGAACAATTTTAAACGGATTTTTTCAAATTCAAACATTCAAGCAACAATGGGGTCCACTCCTATGCATAGGACTACGAGCGAGGAAACGAAAGATAACCTGACGAAGCTAGCAGGAGGGCTACCGAAATATTGTTGTGCTATTTAAATAAACGTGGAATGAATCCTGAAAAAAATAGTCAATAGTGCAACCGCGGAAGCCTACGAGTTAAACTTCCGTGCACCTACCTCATCTAATCGTGGTGATGGCGGAGGTAAGGGTGTGCTGTCGCTGCATCAGAATCACTAGCCAGTCCATTTGTCCTCAGACTTATTATCATATTCACTGTTTGCCGTTCTCTTTCTTTTTGGCGCACTAACATAAACCTCAATTTTGTGCACCTTCTTCAGATGACTGATCAAAGTACTAGTCGAGCCACAGTTAGTCAAGCTCAGTTGACACTTTGAACACTTAGCAAAGGTTTTATTATTAATTGATTACTTGCTAAAATACTGCCAAACAGCACTTGGAGGAGCCATGGCTGATGCAAAGGGCGGCAAACAGCTCTCCGATCGGCACGACACGAACGTAACGCAAGTAGCACGATGATCAAAAAGTACGCATACTGGCCAACGTACGCAGTCTACAGTACAGTTCGATAGAAACTTCATGGCCTATGCGCAGAAGACCATACTCGGAATGGACGAATCTATTTTGAAGAAGGCGAGTGCTCTGAAGCGATTTATTGAGAAAACGTTTACAAAAAAGGTACAATGTCAACTCATATTATCATTTCGAATCTTCGTCTCGCGGTCTACAGTGTATTACTTTCGACTGCGAGTACCCGCCGGAAAGACTAGGATTGTAATAAAAATCCGCAGCTCTACAGTTGGCAACACCAACATGCCGGTGTCCAAAGCACTTGGCCTCCCCTCCAAGGTTCCCCCACTAGCGATGCAGAGTGAAATAGCACGGCGCGGAGCAAAGCGAGGCGGCAAAACTCAAATGCTGTGGCAAGCTAAAAATCGAAAATCAATCGGCTATAATCGATTTTGATCGATTTTTCAAAACAAAAAGTCGACTTCGATTAAATCGAAAATCGGAGTGTGATAATCGATTTTCAATTAAAATCGAAATCGATTTTACAATCCCTAGCACAGCAGGCTTTGCGCATTGGGGGGTAAAATAAAACTACGTTGTGTAAAAACCAGTGTCGTCAGCGAGGCTCACTTCCATCAAATGTGGCTGTCATGAGGAAGTTATAGTCGTCATTTGGTTGAGGATAGGGCACAGTTCTTTGACCTACTCCTTCCTCTTTACCTGGGAGCAAAGCATCTCGTTGTGATCACCTCTCAGTATTCGTGATATTCTGGAAGGTTATGAGAGGTATGCGATGCATGAGGTATGGGAGGCATGCGTATGCTGATAAATTTACGTATGCATAGGTTTATGGAGTTTTTTGGTCGTAATATTTGGATGATTAACAACAATTTCAGCCAATATTTCGCCTCTTTTATTTAGGCTTCCTCAGGGAGAACGTCTTCCTTTTTCTGTCATAATCTCCTTGCTAATTTTCAACTCGTATTTACTTATTCTTATTGACCTATTCTATTTAATAAGAGATAGAATAGTTTGTGAAGTTTTTTGGTCGTAATATTTGAATGATTAGCACCATGTTCAGTCAACGTTTCGCATCAGGATAAGTTCAGGGTGAATTTAAGTATCAAGGTAACTCTTGGGTGACGACCATAATATCCGTGGCCAGAATGTTGAGTTTTTAAAAGAAACGAACATCTTTAATAAAATATAAGTTTTTTCCGTATTTTTTCAATTTATTTCTGGAAATAATTTAACGTAATTGAGCTATGTCTGTGACTTTTAATGTTTTTTTATTTGCTAGGTAGTGTATTCGATTATGGAGCTTATGGCGTTCAAACGGATGAGTGGCATAACTTTTTGGAGACAGCGTTAAGGGAAATTTTGAATAAAGCATTTGATCCCAAAAAGTTTTTCGCAGTGTTCTGTTGTATTGAAAAGAGAAATTAGTGAATAGAATATTTAATTGAAACATCTTTTTGCCTGACTCAGTTTCCTCGAACTGAGTCAGGCAAACAACTACCTTGACAACTGCATCTATACTATACCCCGTACGCCACCATTATATGGTTACTATCGGTTTTCATGTTTATGCTGTTATCAGTGTGCAACCATTTTAACCTGGGACAACTTGTAAAAGTTGAATGGGAAACTGTTATGCGATATAAATATTAACAAATGTATCCGAACCGACGTGATTTTGATTTTTTCAACTAGTTGTAAAAACGTAGGACCAACTACTAACCTACTTAGATTCAAGTCCGGTAGAGGTTTATCTACATTCCCGCTAAACACAAGCGATGAGCTTTTCTTGAAATTCCTTACCTTTCTGGGAAACTTGGTGGGGAAGGAAATGAGAACTGGCCTCCCTACTCTAATATACGTATTTATTTCCTACGCTTGATCGTTGGACTTAGTGCTTTGTACTTTTTCCTCATCAAACAAACCAGACCAATCTTTGGATTGAATATTGTGGTCAATGGAAAAGAAAAGCCTGATATATATGTAGTTACTAGCATTTATTGTTTACTTGATGGTAATGAGAGGGTCGGGTTGATGTGCTGGCTAGAGAACTTAAGGCGTTCAAACGGATAAGTTGCATAAGGTTTTGGAGACAGCGTTATGAGAAATTTGGAATAAAGCATTTGATCCAAAACAGTTTTGCATAGTTTTCTGTTGTATTGAAAAGAGAAATTAGTGAATACAATATTTAATTGAAACATCTTTTTCAAAAAGCTTATTTACGGGCAGTACACGTATGTCCTCATAGACCAAATTAATATCTGGTGTCTTCACATCATCTCCTAAATTGTATTTACATCTACATATTGGTTTTACTATTCGATTTCGGGAGTTAAACAAAGATATTTTATGTATATTAGCAGTGTTGCCCACTCTCTCAGGCCATATCGCCGATTCAACCAAAGCATAATTGACATTTAGTAGGACTTTCGGTAAGAAAAGGCTATTGCCGATGCTGTGTTCACGCTCTGATGAGCTGCTAGTCCGGTAGAGGTCGTCAGATAGATTGTTTTTTAATTCTTTTAAGTAAGCAACACCTATGCGTCAATTTTAACATAAAGACACGGAGTGGTCTAAATTTTTTAGACTAAAATTTTATTTTACCTCGAACTTTATTTTAATTTACTTTTAACTTTAGAATTTTATTTTGAAATTAAATTAAATCAATTTTAAGTTAGAGACATGGGGTTATGTCTGAAGTTTTTAGACTTGGATATATCATTAACAAACGGCAAATACAGTTTCGGAGTGTTTAGGAAAAAGTGCCAGAACGTCGCGGTGTTCCCAATGGAATCACCATCAAATTCATCAAATGTCAAGTAAATTGGCAGCCTTCCACTCATTTATTCAAAGACTGGTTTCCTTACCTCTATAACGCCAGAGTTCAACGAGAAGATAATTCGACACATTGCTTTGTCGAACGGATATAAATATGATGGACAGTATTCTACATTAAAAACGCCAGATGGTAGCCATAATTAACTTGTCTATCCTCTCAATGCTCTCTTCCGTACATTGAAAGTGGTGCAAAATACAGTTTGTCGGTAACCTTTCGTATATGGTCGCCAAAGCACTCCCGAAACACAAATATAGAATATCCTGCTGCAACTCAGTGACGTTAGGAAGTCTCCTGTGTCATACAAAGGACAAACTGCACCCCACCCTCTAGTCAGGAGTGTATAGACTAAAGTGCAGCAATGGGGTCGTTTACCATATTTTTTTGTTGTCGAATCTGATTGAGTTTTTAAAATAAAAAGACTCTTATTTTTCCGTTTTACGATCCGTCAATTATTTTTCGAGTTTTAAGCGGCGGAAAACTGATGTTTTTAACCCTTTCGGAAAAGTAGAAGTAGTAGTTTTGGTTTTTGAAGGTGCGTCGACGGCTAAGGTCATTTTGCACCTTCATAAAAAATAAGAATAAAAAATGACTTTGTATATTCCACACTTTTATTAACAAGACCGACCGCGGTTTCGACGGCTATAGCGTCATTATCAAGGCAACCAACATATAGTGTGCAACAAGTGCCGAAGGAATGGCCTTAAATACAAAACAGCAGGGGGGGTGGGGTAACAAATTGAGGCATGGAGTGGGAGGGAGGGGGGTGGATCACTTGCGGTTGACTTGGGCAAGGAATTCATTTGGTAGGAAAATGGAGGGGGGGCCTGTAGGTGTAAACGATTTCTCTTGGTTGAAGGCCCCCCTGCGGGTAGGGGGATTGAGAATACTCCCGCAGTATCTCTGCTTGTCGTAAGAGGCGACTAAAAGGGCGGGGAGACAACCCCGAAAACAAACCCCCAGTCCAGCAAGGGATGCGTCCGGACAGTCGTGTGGATCAACTGTCTGTGAGCGGCCATACCAGCTGGCCTGCGATCCACCCGCATGTTTGCCGTGTGCGGTGACCCGTAAGGGGGAGAAGGGGATCCTGGTGGGTGAGATCTCTGGCACCCAGCCGGGTGTCGGATGCTCGGTATGGGCCGGAGTTCAACACCCCACTTCGGCCCCGGATTCCCTGTAAACGGGCGGCCGGGGGCTAGCCACCCCCGGTCAATCGGCTTTCGACACGCTTGCGTTCGATGGCGAGTGCTGGAGAGACGGGGGTCTGCTTAGGGCGGCCGAAGGCGCGTGGGTTAGGAGGGCCTGCGCATTGGAGGTTCTAACTCGACGCAGGCTCCCATATCGATAGTGCTATATCCCCTTGGTTAGCCCTGGCGACCGCACCGGTTTGCGGTGCGGCGTCCCAAATGTGTGGCTCCGTGGTGGGTGGGGAGGCCAGGGGATGAAACACACACTCTTATGGAGACGAATTCATTTCCTCCACTTAAGAGACACTGCCCTGATATGGGCGGTGGAGACCCTGTAATGATATGCAGGAAATATTTAATAATGAAATGTTCGGTCGAAGGGGAGAACCTCTCGAAGGTATCCCCCTTCCTAATCCATAAAGCCCTCAGCAATGATGTTCCTGGTTCCTTGGAAAACGTAAAGAAGCTACGCGACGGATCACTGCTTATACAGACGTCAAATGATAAGCAAAGCGAAAAGCTCCTTAGCATGAAAAGTTTTCTAAATATCCCCGTAAAGGTTGAGGCACACAGAACCCTAAATACATGCAGTGGCGTTATATCGTGCTACGATCTGTTATACACCTCTGTCGAGGAGATAACGAAGGAGATGGCTCCCCAGGGCGTCATCTCCTGTCGTAGACTCAAGACTAAGCGAAATGGGGAATTCGTCGACTCAACATCTGTAGTCCTTACATTCTCGCTGGATAAACTTCCAAGCCGAGTGAATGTTGGCTACAACTCGTGCTCTGTAAGGCCCTTTATACCCAGTCCTTTACGGTGTTTCCAATGCCAATGCTTTGGTCACATAGTGTCCAAATGCAAAGGGAAGCCTACCTGCCCCAAATGTGCAAAAGACAAGCACGATGGAGATGTCTGTGACAGCCCGGCGCGCTGCGTTAACTGCCAAGGAGCGCATCCCGTGTATTCACGGGATTGCCCAAGGATGCAGGAGGAAAAGAAGATAATGGACATAAAGGTGCTTGAGAAAATCCCTTTCCTAGAAGCTAGGAAAAAGTTTAGAACGGTGATAGCCCCAACATTTTCTAGATCATTCGCATCTGTAGCCACGATTAAAAAAGTGTCGGCAAGCACACAGACTGAGAGTCAGGAACCAAAGAAGCAAGAAACGAAAAGTAAGGAGAATATCTCCACTAAAAAATTGCCCTCAACAGGAAACCCTAAGAGCACACTGAAGAAGGATTCCAAAAATGAAACCTCCGTGGTTTCTGAGGCCCTGAGTAATAAAAAGCTCCCTCCAAACCGCTCACTATCTACCTCTCCCAAACGCAAAGAGAAAGAACGCGTAGCCTCGCGTTCACCCTCCGCCTCTCCTCCCCGCGAAGTCCGGGAGGAGGACATGGAAGAGGAAATATTAGACGAAAGCCAACTGCGAACTCTCCTTCAAAGTACAAAAGGAAGGAAGCTCAAGCTAAGCAGATAGCCTTATATTTTATATATTTTTTTTAAGACTACATATTTATTTATTTATTGTTTTAATTTTTAACTAAATTTTTACAATATGGCTCTTTTTGCCATGCAATGGAACCTAAATGGTTTTTACAGGAGATTAGAGGAATTCAAACTCCTGATGCATGACCTGAACCCCACCTGCGTATTTCTTCAGGAGACCCATTTTAAGGGAAGAGACGCACCACAAATTAAAGGGTATGTGGTACTCCGCCACGATGACACAACTGGGACACAGGCTCAGGGAGGAGTCGCTGTAATTATTCGGGATACCCTCTACACATCCCGAATCGACATTACGACTCCTCTCCAGGCTATCGCTGTGAGGGTAGCCTCACCAGAGGAGATAACCTTTTGTAATTTGTATCTCCCTGAAAGGTCTCCGTTAACTAGGAGATCCCTGGAGGATTTGGTGAGGCAGCTGCCACGTCCGTTTGTCCTTCTAGGTGACTTCAATGCCCACAACGCTCTCTGGGGAGATAACAGTGGTGATTTTAACCGCCGTGGAAGGATTTTAGAAAGGTTTTTAAATGATTTTAACCTTGTTTTAATTAACAAGAACGAAAAGACACATTTTAACTCTTTTAACGGCACTTTTTCTGCAGTAGACCTGTTCATGTGTAGTGCAAGCTTGGCCCCACGTTTTAAATTAAGTGTTCACAGCGACCTTTGCGGAAGTGACCACTTCCCGATTTTAATCAGTAAAAATGGGTTTAACCCAAATATTAACGTACCCAGGAATTGGATTTTACGGAAGGCTGACTGGGAAACTTTTGGAAATAGTTTCAAATTTACTTTCGATGGCACACGTAGCGGACCGGAAAACGTGGACACACTCACAGTCGCTATACTAACTGCTGCCGAGCAAAGTGTTCCACTTTCATCTGGTAGGTTGAAGCGCGCTCCAGTGCCATGGTGGAACAAGGACTGCGCTGAAGCTATCGCGAAGAGAAAGAAAGCCCTGCGTATTTTTAAAAAATACCCCACGGCACGGAATCTTGAAGCGTTCCGCCGTCTACGAGCGAAGGCACGTCAAATAGTTATTGAATCTAAAAGAAAATGCTGGAATGAATACGTAAAAACGATCAACCATCGCACGGCAAATTCGGAGGTCTGGAGAAAAATTAAAAGCATAAGCGGGAGGTATCATCAGCTCTCAATTCCATCTGTGATGGTGAATGGAATCATAAAATCCCAACCAGAAGCTGTGGCCGAGGCGTTTGGGGAGTACTACACCTCTATCAGTAGTACCGCGAATTATGACAAGACATTCCTGACTCTTAAATGTCAGCAAGAGAAGAAAAACAAGTCTTTTACGACTGGGCACTTCATGGCGAACTACAATGCTCCATTCACTCAATGGGAACTCACGTCCGCAATCGATGAGCTGAAGGATAGCGCCCCAGGGGCGGACCGTGTCCACAATGCTTTCCTCAGGCGTATACCGAAGGAGGCAAATGAACACATTCTGAACACCTTCAACAGTGTTTGGGAAACGGGAAGCTTCCCTCATGCATGGCGTGAATCGGTAATTATCCCAATTCCCAAAAAGGGTAAAGAGAAGTCAATTATAGGGAATTACCGGCCCATATCTTTAACCTCTTGCTTGTGCAAGTTAATGGAGAGAATGGTAAATCGCAGACTCGTGTGGTGTCTCGAGAGCCGCAACCTTCTCTCCAATCTTCAGTGCGGATTCCGAAGATACCGAAGCACCACTGACCATCTTATCCGAATTGACACGTTCATTCAGGAAGCTTTCGTTCGACGACAACACGTTCTGAGCGTGTTCTTCGATCTGGAGAAAGCATATGACACAACATGGCGTTTTAAAATTCTAAAGACTCTGAGAGACTGGAATTTTAAGGGCAACTTGCCAGTTTTTATCGAAAATTTTTTAAGCCATAGAGTTTTTAAGGTTAGGGTGGGTAACTCATTTTCCAGATTGAAGATCCAAGAAAATGGAATTCCCCAAGGGTCAGTACTCAGTGTCACCCTGTTCGCCATTGCTATCAACGAAGTGGTATCCTCCATCCTACCACCCGTCGAGGCATCCCTCTTTGTGGATGACTTGGCAATTTTCTGCAGGGCATCCAAGTTATCAACGGCTGAGCGACAATTACAGATAACGCTAAACAGACTTCACCACTGGTCATGCAAAAATGGGCTACGCTTCTCCCCAGAGAAGACGCGATGCGTCCATTTTCACAGAAAAAGAGGGCTGTTTCTACCAACCCTACGCCTAGGAGATCGACCACTGGAGTTTGTGAATTCAGCCCATTTTTTGGGAATGATCTTGGACCAAATGCTAACCTGGAGACCCCACATTACTGATCTGAAAATGAGAGTTAGCCCATCCCTTAATATTTTAAAAATATTGGCAAGATGTTCATGGGGCGCGGACCGATCTACAATGCTGCGACTATATAGGGCACTGGTTCGATCCAAGATGGACTACGGTTCTTTTATCTATGGTGCTACCCGCGCATCATACTTAAAGCCGCTAGCAAGTATACACAACCTTGGACTCCGGCTAGCAACGGGTGCCTTTCGAACGAGTCCGATCAATAGCCTTCTGTGTGATGCAGGTGAACCACCGCTTGACATCCGTAGAGATCTTTTGATGTGTAACTACGCTAGTAAAATTTTAGCCATGCCATCGCATCCGTGTTTTAAATTAACCATTAACGAACCGATGACTCACATTTTTAACAGAAAACCACGGGCTACTAAACCTTTTTATGTGCGTTTTGCCTATATTTTAGAGAGATATTCTATTACCGTTCCCCGGATAGAAAGGATACGAGTGGCTAAAACTCCTCCATGGCTTATTCCTCAGCCGGACATCTGGTGGAAGCTAGCAAGCCGGGCAAAGTCTGACTCACTTCCTGAGGAAAATAGGTCCTTGTTTTCAGAGTTCCTATCTCAATGCCACGATCTAACACCCATTTACACGGACGGCTCTAAGTCTGAGTCAGAATGTGCCTGTGCCTATGTGAGCTTGTACAAAACCGTGAGCACAAAGCTCAACCCCGAATGCAGCGTGTACACTGCAGAGTTGACTGCTATTAAACTTGCCCTTAGGGACGTTGAGACTCGAGGTATATCATGTTTGCTATGTTCCGACTCCATGAGCGCCTTGAAAGCCATCTCAAATTATAATGCTGCGCACCCAATCATAAGAGATATACAAGAATCTCTGAGAAGCCTTCAGAGCGGAGGCATCTCTATTAAGTTTGCGTGGGTCCCTAGCCACGTGGGAATCCCGGGAAATGAGGCAGCCGATGATGCTGCGAAAAAGGCCCTCGGTAACCATAGAGTTGACCTAGACGCAGTAACCGTAGAAGATCTCCAGAACACACTCAGACGCAGAATCCTGAATAAATGGGATACGGAATGGAAATCGGTGACTAATAATAAACTGCGCGAGATAAAAAGTTCCACCAAAGCCTGGTTGTCCCCCGTCAGGGGTAGTAGAAGGGAGGAGGTGGTCATCACCCGTATGAGGATAGGGCACAGTCATCTGACCCACTCCTTTCTCTTCACTGAAGAGAAAATCCCACCCCGGTGTGATGACTGTGACTGTCCTCTCGGAATTCGGCATATCCTGACGGAGTGTGGCAGATACCGGGACATGCGTAGCCGACTGGGCATTGGGGGTGACCTAGGGTCCATTCTGGGTGACGACCCCAATGCTATTGGCCGCGTAATTTTATTTCTAAAGGAAACGGCGCTTTTTAATAAAATATAAGCAACAGTTTAGGAAATGTAAATGGTTTTAACCTGAACCCTATAATAGATAAGCAATATATCTAGCTACCTGACAACCTGCCTTATCCGAATATAGAAAGTATATACATAACTTTGAAGAGTAGAGGTGCAAAATGACCATGCCGTCGACGCACCCTACAAACTAATACTACCTACCTACCTTGGTTGAAGGTTAGTAGAGGGGAGGGGGGGGGGGGGGGGGAAGGTGCGGAGGGGTTGGGGACTGGTGTGGTTTGGGAAATGTTATAAAGGGTGATGCTTTAAACTCTGCCATGTCATTTAAAATAGTAACATTATGAGATTTAGAGTGTTTTACAATTTCATATCGTTCTAAAAACACTCTAAATGAAATTGTAAAACACTCCTAAATCTCATAATGTGACTATTTTAAATGACATGGCAGAGTTTAAAGCATCACCCTTTATAACATTTCCCAAACCACACCAGTCCCCAACCCCTCCGCACCTTCCCCCCCCCCCCCCCCCTCCACTAACCTTCAACCAAGAGAAAACGTTTACACCTACAGGCCCCCCCTCCATTTTCCTACCAAATAATTCCTTGCCCAAGTCAACCGCAAGTGATCCACCCCCCTCCCTCCCACTCCATGTCTCAATTTGTTACCCCACCCCCCCTGCTGTTTTGTATTTAAGGCCATTCCTTCGGCACTTGTTGCAAACTATATGTTGGTTGCCTTGATAATGACGCTATAGCCGCCGAAACCGCAGTCGGTCTTGCTAATAAAAGTGTGGAATATACAAAGTCATTTTTTATTCTTATTTTTTATGATGATTCAATTCCACAAAGTTACGCCTGAAGGTATTTCTTCGATTTTGCACCTTGTCTAAATATTTTATAAACGAGTACATATGATCATTAAAAAGTGAGAATGTAAAAAGGTAAGAATACTAAAATGCTATAAGTTATTTCTTTTAAATATGGAGGTATCTTTCAAGAAGGAAAGTAGACGATCGATCGTGTTGGGGTCATTACCTAGGATTTGTCCTAGATGGCCCACAACGTTCAATCTTTCTCTTGCAGCACGACAGACATAACACTCCGCCAAGAGGTGCCTCACAGTGAGAGGGGAGTCGCACCGATCACAACGGGGTTGGATCTTCTCCTCCGTAAAGAGGGAAGAGTGGGTCAGGGCACTGTGCCCTATCCACACCCGTGTGATGACAACTTCCTCCCTCCGGGTCCTCCCAACTGAAGTGGACCACATTGCTATGTCGGCCTTAATTTCACGTAACTTGTTTTTGGTTTGTTTATTCCCAGTTTTCCTCCACTGCCTTTCGGAAAAGTAGGCGTGGTGCAACCTCTGACGTATATCGACTTTATCCCATTACAACTGAGCCCGCGAAGCTACTTTGCCTTATCGCAATGGGGGGACAGCTGACTCTGCCAATAGGAGCAGTTTCGACATCATCTATGCGAGCAGACCTTCCGAGAACCTCCGCTCCCTTCCCTTCCCCTAAAAGCAGTCAAGGGCGGGAGAAGAATGACGTCAATAGCATCAAAGCAGCTTTTTAGTTGGGCGTCACCTTTTGCTTATTTTAATTTTTGATTTATGAGTGAATGGTTGTGGTTAGAAGATTAATTTTTTCACTAAAATTCTTTTTTTGTTTCCATCTAACGATTTCGTGTACAAAATTGCGATTTCGGTTCTGAGTAAACGCCTCCATTGTGGAAAATATTACTTCGGTCAGATGGGTAGGAGCTTTCCCGTATGGCAGACATAGGAAATGCTGGGAGAAGGTTGACACGGCCTCGCTTGTGGCTGAACACCCTTTGGACGAGGCTTACCAATGCACGTTTCACCCAGAGATTCTCCTTGTGTAGAGGAAAGGCCACAGGTTTTACATTCTTGAGCAATTGGAAATTGTTCAGCAAGGAAAAGATAACCAAATGAACGAGCAAATTTTCAAGTCACTCCCAACTCGCAATACTATTCTCTAACCCTCTTATGGACTAGCCACCAACACCCTGACCCTCTTTCCTCCCCGCATCCTACACATCACTTCCCCTCACACCTCTGAAATGGATATATGCAGTAAACTCCCAATTTTCCGTTCTAATGACTGGTAAATGGTGCACGGATAATCGGAAAAGAAGGATTATCTGCTGTTTTACTCTTTGCGGATTCATTTTTCTACGGTGCGCCTTGAAAATAAACTCACGAAGATAAACTCACGAAGGAAATAAGACAATCTGCCAATGAAAATATCCTCGCTGTACACATTAAATTTTTATGACAAAAATGAATCCAGTAGAAGAGCTGTCCCGGCCGCCATTAAATGTTCGCAAGCCTCGGGTGGCTCGAAGCCTGGTGTAATGCATCTGACCAGTCGGTAGGGTAGTAGTGAAAGTCACGATTGAAGGAAAATAACAAAAGTTTACAAACCATTGATACCACTGCCGATGCACTGAATAGATTTTCGATGCACGGATAATCGGGAGTTTAGTGTATACTGCTTCATGGGCTGTAAACGATGTACCTGATTATGGCCTAGCGGTTAAAATGTGAGGTACGTGTACTGAATATGTGAGGTACGTGTACTGAATATGTGGAATTGTGCATTCTTGTTTGATTATAATTGTACGGCTTTATATAAACTCATTAGTATAAGAAGTAGTTCAAACGCTACTACCCATTTTGGGAGAGTAATTAAAAACTGCACGGTTTAATTGCGACCGGGACTGCTATATTGGATTTTTATTTGTCATATTGTGTAACACAATATCTAGAAATACAAGCGTAAAAGTAAAGAAACAATTCATCAGGACGTAACTCTGGCGCATGTTTCTTGGCAGCAGCGAAGCACGATGGCGGCAGCGGAGAAGGAAAGGGCGGAATCGTTCGAAATGTGGTGCTACAGAAGAATGATGAAAATAAAATGGATCGGTCGAGTGACAAAAGAAGTTGAGAAGAGTAGGAGAAAATAGAAGTCTGCTGAAAACTAAGAAGAAGACGGGACTACCTAATCGGCCATATCTGAAGACACGATGGCCTCATGAAGACAATTGTCGAAGGAAAAGGGAACGGCAAAATAAGGCGTCGTATGATATATATAGAACAGACCATGACTGATATGAAAGAGAGGGACTATGTTAACATGAAGAGGTTGGCCGATGGAAGAATCGAGTGGAGGGCTGTTCAAAGCAATCCTAGGATAGTTGAGCGATGATGATGATGAATTAAAAAGTATCTGAAAGTAGCTGAGTGTTACCATTTATGAGTATATGATGCATTTTTTTCAATTTGTAGCTGAATTTTTTTTGGAGAAGATAACTAAATGATAACTGCTGCAAGTGTTTTGTAAATGACCAATCCCTGGATTTTGCCTTTGGAGTAACCGCGTTCAAGTTCCTATGTCCCGTATCACGGAATTGTAAAGCGGGATGCCGATGCCAACCGTCGAATGGTTGTTGGCTCTTCTTGGAGTGGAGAGAGGTTGCGCCGAAGGGCGCCGGGGGTATGCTATCACATGGTCCCTTATCGGGCTCCTCGCACGCGACCTGCCCCCCGCTTCCGGGGGATACACTTCCCCTCCGCCGTCGTCAGTCGGCGCCGCTGTCACTTTTCACTTTCTTCCGTCCGTCCGTCACTCGCTCGGCCATTTTGTCATCCCTTTGCGCTCCGACACGGAGTCACTCGCCGGAGGGATCCGTCTAGCGAGGAAGGGTTAGTCACCAAACCTGAGGATCGTCTCCAACACTTGCTCAAGGGAAACACTCCGGACCTGCGTTTGGCTCCTCCAGTCCGAAGCAACGTGAGTACGAGCATTCCCTCTTGATTTCCCTCCCTTCCGCTGGATGCACCTCCAATGAAGGCTCCGTGAAAGAGGTGGTTTATTTCCCTGGACGAATGCATCATTTGGGAAGTGCTACCTTTAGTGCGATGCACATATCGCTACATTAATGTGGTTGTAATTGTGGCTCGAAAACGTTAATCCTTTTATGCCGGTGAGAACTTGAATGTGATGATGTTGCGTTTTCTCTTTATGAGTTTGAAACAACGAAAGTAGTGGTCTGGATCATCTGAGAAAGAAATGAATGATAGGTGAAGAAATGAAGCTGATGGCGACTCTTCTGAGGTAACCCTCGAACTTCGAAAACCGTCGGCTCATTTGGGGAGTGCGAGTGGCTAGGCGTGTGGTCACCGCCATTTTACCGCTAGGTGATGAAACTTAAGCATAAAAGGATGACCCTAAGATGCCGACTGCATAAAATGAGAGTGGAGTGCCTGAAAAGTGTGTGGTAAAATTAGGAGAGAGGTACGTAGTAGCGATCTTGTTTCGATCATGAAAAGGGTTAGTAAGGTTGTACAGTGCTGGAATAAATTTAGTGTACTTATAAGGCGTGTTTACGTTTAGGAAGCAGAATATAAAAAAAGTGATAAAAGAAGTAATTTGTAGTTAATGTTATGCTGAAAAAGTAATTGATGAATAGGACACTCAAAATGGAATAAAACTGTGAGTTCATGTTACAGTGGTCATGTGTGAAGTGCGATAGTTTGGTAGGAAGGATGTGATAGGATATATTGTACGAAAGAAGATAGATTAATCTCTCTCTTCATTGTGTGGTAAAACTTTTCCCTCATTATTCTTTTGGGCTTCCTTTCATCCGTCATTATTTTTATATAGCTCCGCAACTACATTTCCCAATTTCAAAAATTAATGCCCTGGCCTTCAGTTAAATGATATATCTGTTATATCTTATTATCCAATCATCAGATTCCCTAACAGGTTCATAAATATTGGTTAATATTCTTCACTCAAACACTCTGAGGGCATTTTCATCCGACTTCTTCATGGTCCGTGTCTCTGAACTATACGTGACCCCTGCTCGGACCAAGGTCTTAATATTTTTTTGTCTGTCTTTCTTGTGGTCACTAAATATAATAGGTTCGCGCACCTAGGTTTTCGGGTTGTTAGCCGCGTCGATTCATCTTCGAGACGACAGTTTCGCCGGAGTTGTAGCAGGCGTCTTTGGGGTTGAAGTGGCCCTTCAAACCTGAAGACGCCTGCTGCAATGCCGGCGAAACTGTCGTCTCGAAGATGAATCGATGAGTAAGACAACCCGAAAACCTAGCTGCGCCTGCTGCACCACCCCGCGGAAGCCTCCATCAACATGGAATGGGTTTGTTTGCAAAGGGCGCCTTATTGCTTGCCTGTATTTTTAGCTTTTAAGTTAGTTTAATGGATCATTTTTTGCCTTCCTGTGGTAAATACGCTGTTTTTACTCATTCCTGTTCTCAAAAAGAGTATTAGTGAAAAATTCGATGAAGGATATTTATTCTTTAAGAGCACTAATGCTCCGGAAATGTGGCACCTTCGCTGACCGCCTGTTTGTTACATCTGAGTTCGAAAGCCGCGTCTATTAGTGTTTTAAATCTTGCGGGAGTTTTAATGTATTCGGGCTTGATGTTTAGGAACAATACAGTAAATCTTTAAAGAACAGAAAATGGTATCTTTGTGCTCATATACCATATATTTTAGCGCTCTGTGCGTTTTGACCCTGTGCGCCATTTTAAAGTGGCAATTAATCTTTATAAACACTAGATGCTTCTTGTTAAGAGCAGACTAATGCCAATGATGAGTTTCTCTCCACTCTTCCTTTTTTATCCTGAACTCCTATACTTGCCTACCTTCCCTCCCTGCTCCTTAGAAATTATTGTTTGTGACTCGAAACGCTGATATATTAAAATATATTGTTAGAAATACTAGAGATTTTCTATTTTGTATATTGGGTGAATGAGCCTTGATTATTAATACTGGTTAATATTCGTACGTGTTGATATTAGGGTACTGATGTGGTTTACCCTGATTCATTGTTTGAAGGCCATCCTACGAGTCAGTCCGTCTTGAAGTACAAAAGAAACAAAAATTTAGCGAGGTTTGGTGCTCCGTATTTTGTTCGTCGCTGGTTGAGCTCAACTTGCCGACGTTTCATGCTCACAGGATGCGCCCGTGCTGGCGGCCGATGAAACCTTTGGTGATTCGTGTCAACTAAGGGAATAAGTAATATTCTGAATCTGGGGAAAAATAGTTATATTTGTAAAGCGTTTAATTGCTGTTAAAATTTTACCGACGCAGGGTACATAATTAGAAAATTTAAGGGTTGTTGTATGAGAGCGACCAATTCAGTGGAGGAGTGTGTGGTTGTGGCGCTTGTAAAGAACGTTTTACATGGTTATTTAAAACTTCGCAGGCTGCTGCGGGAACACTTGCGCAAGAAATATTGAGCCATGTAAAGCGAGACTGCCACCGGAATTCTAGCAAATAAGCAGGTATTGGACAATTGAGATTGGTATTTTTGTTTGCACTTAAATCTTTAGGTGGTGCATTATGTGCAATAACTGTAAGCTGGGCGATTAATCACGTGGAAGGCTAAATGTCTTTCGTATTTCGTTACCGGGACACACGTAACAGGCTAGGCATCAGCGGCGACCTAGAACACGTTCTAGGCAACGATGCTGATCGCCTACACCATGTTATTACATTTTTAAAAGAAATAAACCTCATGAGTAAAATCTAATCTATTGTCATAAACTGGACCTTTTATACTGCCTCTGATTTTTACTCTATATTTATATTTCTAAATATATATATTTCTACATATTTATTGTTATAAATTAGATTGTGCGTGGTGCAAAATGACCATAGTTGTCGACGCACCCTATAAACCCAAATCTACTACTCGTATTTCGTTAATGAGGCCAACAGCCGTCCTTTTGCTGCTCAAAACGTGGGCTAAGTGTACGGTACTTGGGTGTCCACTATTTTGTTTAGAATATGGTCTAAAAACATTTTAAAGTGGTGGTTATGTATTCCATCGTCCTTGTCCAATCAGTTGCTAGTTAACGGATCTTGACGTTGAACGATATATTGACGGTACTGCCGCTACTTAATGGTATATTGTAAGTGAAATGCTGCGCCGATGATTAGACAGCGTAAAGCTGTCAAGATAGCATTCCCGAAATTCACGTCATGGTCATTCGCGGACGACTGCTCAAAACGGAAGCGACATAACTTGTGCAGTTTCAATGACCGTGTAAAAAGGCCTTAAGGCATCAGAACTTTAAAAATTCAGTCGGGACAATCAGGGATGCGGCGAAACAGTTTTTTGTAGTGGGTTTATTTTGAACCTAATTTTAATTAAGTCGTGCGACTTTGATGCCTCAATTCGTGTGGTGATGAGCAGATTTTGCAACCCTGTGCGGAGCGTATGCTTTAATATAACGCAAGATACGTATTAATCTTGTGGATATTTTTAGCTCTCCACGTTTAGATGACGAGGTAACTAGCTTTGCGTTAAAATCCGAGTGCTTTCCTTAGGCTTTTGGATTTATTCATGATAGTCAGGGTTTTGTCGACAATTAGCTACGACACGGAACCGATACCACAAATTTGTCATGCACTAGTATTCGCTTTATTTTTTTACTTTCGTTTCGAATGGTGGTCAACGCGGTTGAGGATCGGGTATAGCCCCATGACGCACTACTATAAGGAAAGCTCCGCGATGTAAGAACTGTGACTCTCATCATGTCAATAAGCGACACCTCCTTACGGCGCGTGACAAGTATAAAGACTTTCACACGCGGGTAGACTGTGGGGGAGACCTAGGATTATTCTAGGCGATGACCCGAATGTCCTCAGCTGTGTTATTTTATGTTGAAAGTGAATGGCTCTTTGGTATAATATAACTTTTTCTTATTTCAACAGTTTTATTGAGAATATTACATATGTAGGATACCTCTGTGATTTGACGCATGACTGCGGAATATGTGTATGAGATAAGAGCAGAATATCAACGTCGTCGACGAACCCTACAATTTTAATGCTTCAAATCTGACGGTATGGTAGCAAAGACATTAATGTCAACGCAGCATGCAAAACCAACCCCACCGTGAATAGTGATTTCAAAAATAAAACTTGATAATCTCTGGTATTATTAAGGCGTGCTTTTACCAAATATTCATGGACTTCGAATGCCAGAAATGCCTTTCTTCAGCTGTCTTTGTGTCTTTAACTTTTTCATTTCATTCTCTTTCTCGATTGAGGTTGCTTTTAATGATGACTATTTCCCTTTTTTGGAGGTAACCATTTAAATTCGTGGAAAAGAGACGTACCACCTAAAACATAGCCTTACCTTTCTATTCCCCTTTATTCCTACGGCCTGTCGCCACTGAACTGAATACGCATGGCGTCAAGAGTTACGTCACTGATCATGACTTCATGAATTATTTCACAAAAGCTGTTTTTAGACTATATTGGGTTACATTTCAAAGTTTTTACCGAGCATTGCTGGGTGCTATGTTGTTCGAAAAAATTACAGTGTAAAATGTACAGGAACTTAAACGACACTAATGCTTTCGGTGAATAGGAAAAAAATATACTGACAGTTTTTCCAAAGAAACATTTCCTTGACTTTCATGTAAATCATGCCTCAATTTAGAAAGTTCATGTTTTTACGTTAAATTTCGTATTAAATTTTGACGTTGGTCAAGCTGAGTATAAAATAACATTCTCTTTCATTATTGATAAGTAAAAGAGAATGAGTACTCAAAAATTAAGCTATGTGCATAATAATGAATTATGTTCTGCTGTAATTGTATAAATCTCACCCAACAGCGCTGTTATCCTGGTGGGTAACTCTTATCGTAGCTATTTTACTGTCACTTCGGAGTCATTTATAGTTTTCCGTTTTCGTTCCATGCCGCAACCAGTGCACCGTACCACAAGAGGAGCAGCATGGCAGCTCTTATCAATGGGCCGAGGGACCTCCCTGCCTTTTTACTTATCGTCTTCTTGGTTCTTCCGTCTTTACATTCTGGTGAGTAGTTTGAAAATACTATTTCCTCGTATGCTCATCTGCTATTGAGATAACTGTGTTGGGTAAGTCATCTGGAGCTCCTTTGAAGAAAACATTTTTTCACACGGTTTAAGTATCTCGTAAATTTATTTCCATTTAATATGTAATACGTAAATTGTTGCTTCGCCCGGATGGACTTGGTGCATTGAATTGAATATGTGAAAGTTCTTTTTTTGCACATCAATCAGAAAAAATTGTCGCCCTCGGAACTACCAACCTAAATTACTTATCTAAAGTATCTTTTGCCAAAAAACCTCAAATCCTTCAACAAAGAAACCAGTCGAATTATGCCAAATTCCGTAAGTCGGTTGCTAATTTTAATCCGAGAGCAGGTGAAGTTTTACATCTACATCTACATAATATCCTGAAAGTCACCGAGAGGATGCGAGGTAGGAGGTTAAACAACAAGCATAATATGCAATCAGATAATATGTTTACGCATACTACTATGCAGTTATACAGAAAATACTACTGCGCGTACGCTGGTATTATCAACATTGAAAGCCATGTGGAACTTTAATATCTCTAATGAATACGGTTCTCTCCATTGCTGGGAAATTATATTTGTAGATTAACCTAAATTCTCCCTCATCATTTATACGGATGGTTAAGAATGTCGAAAACGTACAGTTTGTCGAAAACCAAAATGAAGCGCTCGTTCCTGCTCCCCTCATGAAGCGTTGCTGCCTAGTGTGTTTGACTAGACTTAGCTAAATACGCCAATACTCACCTCAATAGAATAGGAAAGAACCCTACAACAAGGATAAATTATCGCAGGCCATCGTTAATCATTTTAGCGTTTTAAATGGCTCTTTGGTGCTGTTTTTCTTTTAACGAACCAGTCGCAATAATTCATCTCCGATATGTTTGCCGTTCCCTTTCAATTTTTTTTCCCTCAGTATCCAAGCAATCGATATAAACTTAGTCACTGGAATCGGTGTCTTTGGAAGCCATAATAGCTTTCACGATGTGTTGAACTGTATTAAGACGGAATAGAATGAAGCAAATATATATTTGGACTTGTGGTCGGAATCCAAGTGTTGGAGGATGTGATTGGGGTGAAATCCTCACATCCGCCATCTGTTCTGAAAGGGAGTGGACTGGTTACGGTTTGGAGGAGGAAGGTTGGAGAGAAATCCGCCGTTGGCATTAGCCTGCTCTCAATGAGGATGCAAGAATACCACATTTTAATGTTCCATCTCTCGGGCAGGGTACTGAGTTATGAAGTGTACTCCGCGTTGCATTCGATTATGTGAGAATATGGTAGATTGACTTAAGCTCAAGGATTTGCAGGTGGGATGACGAATGTGTTGTAACTGCACTTACCATTGGGTGATCAGAGGCACCATCACATTGATCATTCAGCTCATGAAAGATTTTTAAAAACTTGAGAAACATCGACCAGGTATTGGGAGTGGCTTCTTCGCTTCAAGCTTCTCTCCACTGGTACTTCTATCGGCTAATCTCTTCATATTTATGTATTTCCAGTAATTCTTGGAATGCTAAATTGACGGCTCCTGTATAAAATTTAGCAAAGAAAAATCAGCACTTTTACCAGCGAAAAGGATCCAATTGCAGTAGTACATACAATTGAACACTATATAAATCGCGTTAAAGTTTCTGATAGTAAGCTAAATATGTTGTGACGAGTTCGCACAAAGCTTAGTAGTGTGTCAATGAGAACATTTCCTATTGATCTTGAATTATCGGGGAGACCAAACAAATCGTTCGCTCTTTGACGATATTTTTGTGGACAAAAATGGCGAGGAATTATGTGTCCTGAAAGTCATGCCCGCGAAATGCACCTAACTTTGTCAGTCTCGAATCCTGTATTGTTTATAAGCAAGTTATAAATTATACAAAATGTTTTCAAAATTGAGCTATACTGCTAAAATAAAATAGGGATGTATGTACCTTCAAGAGTAGACGCTAATGAAATACCTGCCATTAGCGGTTTAACGCATAGATTTTCCAAAGCATGAAGTACATGAAGTTCATATGCAAGCTGTGGGACGGAAATTTTGGGTAAATATGTAGCTGCAGCTATGGGAAACTCTCAATTTTTATTTGCTCTTGCTATCGCCAGGCTCTGCAGTGATTCAGGTGTTTTTGCTTGGCTGATTTTTCATTACGCCTATTTGCTATTCCTTTTGGTAACTGCGGACTGGATCTGCGTCGTGCCTGTCGTGTTATTAGATTTTTGAAGGAAAGTGACTTTTTAGCATAAAATGCTTTGATAATTTTAATCACTTAAGATTTGGATATAGGATATATATGGAATATTGAATATATTATAAGCGAAATGACAAATTCGTCGACGAACCTTGTCACTTCAGCACTTGGTGATAGCCACCGTTCGTTCACTCGTGAATACGATTTTGTCCATCCACAACCTTTTTATGAACTGCGCACGTAAATAAAAACGTTTTGTGAATGAATTATTTTTAAATTTTGACTAATCCTTTTTTACGTATAATCAATGAAATAATGTCCTATTGTCCTGCCGGTTACGCTGTTGACACGGACTTAGAAATACAACTATAATTGTATGTGATAACCAAACTCTAAGCCGACATATCAGGAGTGTTCCTCTGAACTGATCACAAAAATGGGTTAAAGTGCTACTTTAATTCGAAAAACGCGGGTAATGGAGAAACTACGGTTAAAAGTTGGACTATATTATTTTTATTTATTTAGTATCCACTAAATCTTCTGCCATCGACCTGTAACTTAGGTCTTATGATAAGCATTCAAACAGTATTATAAAAGTTATCATTAAATGATTTTTTTGTTTAAGCAGACTTGTAAGTTTGGTGAGGGCTGAGCTCACTAACTACTTGGCCCAATGGCGTGTGAAATTATTACGTCTGTTTAATGTGGTCAGTGTTTTCCCCTATTCCGCTTGTGGTTTAACAGAAGGTCTGGTACGAGAAAAATAATCCAAATTGGAAGTTGGAATATAGAATGATTATGAATATAATTTTACGCCCAATGGTTTTTAATCCTTTGCGAAAACAGGCAGGACAATGGTATAATATCAATTTCAAATCAATTTCCGGTTTTTCCCGGCTTAACAGCCTATCGCGCAGGAAACGCCTTTTCTACTTCCTCGTTTGGAAGGGAAACAAAATCCTGTTTGCACGTGTTTCTGGAAATGAGGGGATTGCCGGATATGGGAAGTCGGATGCAGCAACGAAGGAACTGTAGTGAGAAAGTAACAACGTTGAGCGAAGTTAGGGCATTAAAAATACGGTTATACTCAAGGAGCATTGGGTAATGCCTGGGCGTACGTGGCGGATAACAAATCGTGCAGTATCAAGCCACTGAGCTTCTCGTTCGTCCGAAAAAGTTAAAGAGAGTAAGCAGTCGTCACGAGCTTTAGACATAGTGTATAGATTGTTAAAGATACTTCAAAAAATCCATGTAATATCATACAGTAAGTACGGACTCTACCCTAAGCATAAAATATACATAACCTTTCTAAATCATGTCCCATAACATAAGTGTAATCCATTAATGACCCTTATTGAATGCGGTTAGAAGTAATTTGTAGAGATTATATATTTTTCAGGCTTTTTGCACATCTGTATGACCTATTAAATGTACTAGTCGTGTAGTTTTTCTGAAATATTTTCTTGAAGGTAGGGTAAAAAGTAATTAAATAATGTCAAAGCCGTTAGATATTAATGGTAATCCTTAATTGAGTAATATTATGACTATTAGAGCTTGTTTAGTGATTAATCACCTCCATACGGCATACCCTCTAAATGGCTCGCAGGCTTCCTAGTGTTAAATGTAGGTTAAAGTGTCTTGACTATATTGTTCTTTTCCTCAAAAGAGATTATTCAATCCTACTGTGACAAAGCGCGAGGGCTGTAGGCCAGGCATTAGAGTATACCTCCTTCTTTTCACTGAAGAGAAAATCCCACCCCGGTGTGATGACTGTGACTATCCTCTCGGAATTCGGCATATCCTGACGGAGTGTGACAAATACCGGGACGTTTGTAGCATACTGGGCATTGGGGGTGACCTAGGGTCCATTCTAGTTGACTACCCCAATGCAATCGGCAGCGCAATTTTAGTTCTAAAGCTACCTTTTTAATAAATTATAATTTACAGTTTAGCAATTTTAAATGATTTTAACTTCGACAAAATAATAGATAACGGAATATTTTCCCCTGCCACGCATCCTCGCGGTTGCTTGTAGGGTATCGTGTAGATGTAGATGAATATCTAGTTTTCAGGCAACCTGCCTTTCCGGATATTATAAAAAAGTATATCTATAATTTTGACAAGTTGAGGTGCAAAATGACCATGCTGTTGACGCACCCTATAAACTAACAAACACTACTAATACTAGAGTATGCCTGGTACACGTTCAACTCGGAAACGACTTTAATAGCTTGGGGGAACTTCATTGTTAACAATGTCTTTTTCAAATAAAATTCGATTTTGCAATATTTTTTTTGATTAAAGAAAGTGAAAGTTACGGATAATCATATGTATCGAAAATACTATGCACCCATCTGGAAAACTGCCACACCATGCTAATATTGCGTAATAATCCCTATCATTTACTTTTTAAATATAGTCGGGAATCCTTTCCATAACCTCAGCCTCTATTCACGTGAAGAAGTTTCACTTTCGCTTGGGCTTCACGACCTTACTCTTCGCTGGCTTACCTCCGACCTTAATTTACTTCACTCCCTTCTGCATGGATCCTACCGCCACAATAATCTCCTATCTTGCTTTTCTTTCCACATTCCAGCCCTCGACACTCGCCATTTAAATCTGCTGTAGAAAACCAAATTTTGACCGTCCAATGCCTAACGCTCTTATTCTACCGTTTTCCTGCCTTGTTCAATATACTCTATGGCGGTTTCTCTAAACTTCAACTCTTTGATTTACGCGTTATCTTCATTTAATTTCTACGTAAAATGCCTCCACATTTTAAATAATCCACTTTTATTTCTATGCTCTCACCGTTGGTATCTTGGGATTGTTTGCTGCTCCTGGTTTGTTAATTCATTCCATTCATTGAACCCAATAGAAAGGCCTTTCTGCTATGAGTCTACTGGGGAAAATCTTGTGTGGGTTTGCCGATGACGAGTTTTTCGAACCAGGTTTGAAACGAGGCGGATGAAGGTTGGGATTGCAGCATAAGTGCAAAAAAATATCACCTTACAAATCAAGTAACTGTTAGTACAATTGACAATATCTATATTCGAAAAAAAACAGCAAGAAACTGGCAACAAAGGTACTTTATTCCCTGCCTCGAAAAGTTCGATCTTTCCCGAATCTCAAAGTGACATAAAACCAACTCTCAGGTCTCCTTCATCCTCTTATAGTTACTCCGAATGCCGACGTTGCGGCCCCGAGTTTTCGTAGAAAAATGGGGCCCCATCTTCCACTTCTGTGGACCGGGAAAATTTCCTCCGCAACAGTTGTGTCAAGTTCCAGGAATTGGCATGATAGGGGCAGGGAGGTGTAAGCATGCCCTTATATTCAAATGGCTAATCCCAGAGAAGAGTCTTGCGTATCGAGAGGCCGTCTTACCCGATGAATTCCTCCACCAAGCCTTATGTTAATTATCAGTGAATGTTGAAGATGAGCCGCGGTCGATGGGAGGTGACAATAAGTTCCGATAATCAAGGGTGTTGGCTACGTAACGTACGAGTAATAAAAGAAACGCCACAGTAATTTGTGTTGCCCAATGGATAAGTGAATACCTATATGGTGCCTTTTTTCTTTTTAGTTAACTGGTCAATGGAGTCAAGCCAAGGAGAAAATTCCTGCATCCCTCCCACAGTCACGAATGGCCGGGTGAAGTTGAGGGAACGTGGCTTGATCGCCAAGTTCCAGTGTCGCCCAGGAAATATTCTCTGGGGCGCCAAGTACGCCACCTGCATCCACGGCGTGTGGGATCAAAAGCCGCCCATTTGTGTCCGTAAGTGTTCCCTTCCCTCCTGGCAGGGAATAGAATAAATGATCGCAAACGTATCAGTAAAACTATAGAATGATAATAGATCATAATCCACACCTGCAAGAAAAAGGCCTTCATCAGCCTTAGTACTGTCATAAATGCAATGGAACCTAAGGCACGATAACTTAAATTTAGCTATGGGCTCCTCCTTATCACCTCTTCTCGCGGATCTGTTCATGAATGATTTTAAGGAAAAATTATTTAACAGTGACTCCATGGATACAAATAACATTTATTGTTGATATTTAGCGTACGTATTTTAGGTAAGTGGATGACATTTTGGCTATATAAACAGGGTAAAAATGGCAGCTAGATATTTTCCTAAACGCATTAAATTTCCAATTAAAGAGCATACAATTCACCTGTGAGATGGAGAACGAAGTAAAACTTAATTTTCTTGACTTGACTGTGTCGAGGAATGACGGTAAATTTGACTTCACTATTTTTCGGAAAGATACCACAACCGATCATGTCACACCAGCTAACTCCCGTCACTACATCTCAAAAATATTGTCAACATTCCATTTCCTAATTAATCGTTTGTTAGATATCCCTTTGTCACCAATTAATTTTGATAAAGAACTAACAACGATAAAGCTTTTAGCCTAAGAAAAAAGTTATCAGGAGGATTTGGTAGACAAAATTCTAAAGAAGAAATGCTCCATCAGAACAAATAATCGTTCAATAAAAAATACTGTGAAGAAGTATAATGAGTCAAAATGTTGTTAGTTACTTTACTCCGGATGCTTTACGGAAAAAATTCTAACTTGTTCCCCAAAGATAAATACAAAATGGCCTTTTATAACCTCAGTAATCTTAAAACTCTCCTCAGTAAGACTAAGGACAAGACGAATAAGTTAGAGGGTAGTGGGATTTACAAAATGACGTGCAATGATTGCGATGCCATTTATGTGGGACAGACGGGTAGGGCGTTCCTGACCAGAGCAGAAGAGCACAAGAGAAACTATCGCAATAGGATGTTAAACCAATCTCACTTTGCGAAGCACCTGTGGGAAGCCGGACACAACAGTGACTTCGTGCCCAGGATTTTGCATCACTCTAAGAAAGGGAAAAAGATGGACGTGCTGGAAGTATTGGAGATTAAGAAAAATTAGAGCAAGGGCCAGATACTTAATGACATGGATTTTAAAAAAACACTCATCTCTCCTAACCGCCGCACTATCCGTCCACAATTTACCCCCCGGCCCGTTGGCCGTCCCGGCAATCCATTCCCAAACAACAATGTCACACTCTTACACAAAGTCACAGTCTTATTATTATTACTGGTACATTTATAAATTTTACTACTAAGAGTGGGTAGTGGTGCAAAATGACCTAGCCGTCGACGCACCCTACAAGTTTTAAACCTACCTACCTACAAAGTCACACAACCTAACCGCTTAACCCCGCCCTCTCCCTTCACCCTCCTCAGCCCAAGTGTATATATAACGGGATGTCCTGCATAATACTTGGTACTTGAGAAATACGCATTAGCGTCGAAACGCGTTGTATCAGCAAATAAAGTCTGTGAAAATTTACATAGGTTGTATCATCTCATTCAACATGAATTCTCACCAAGTTAAAGCCGAATCTATCGATTTCATTGGAAATGATATTCATGTAACCGAACCTCATGACCACGCTGTGAGTAATGGATACATGTTCCCTCCCTCGAAATTCTAGATACGTTTATTGAACAATAATCTTGTCCATGGTTTCAGTCTTGGCTATGATTTTTTTCGATCCTATTTTTGTAAATTCATTGTGTAGTTTCTTCTCAGAAAGATTCTATTTCATATTATTCTATGAATTATGGTGGCTTCCGAAGGGGCTGTGGTTAACAAATCAATATCTTCACAAATATAAGTTGATCCCTTACAATATTAGCGGGTGTCAATATTCTCAAGTCCAACATCAGTGTTTAATGGGTATTTTATTTGTATAAATGAATCAGATCATCAGCTTTTCTGCCCTCATGTTAATATATTGTACGTGTATTTGTGTTTCTATTTGTGATAGAAATATGTGTTTTGCATTCATTATTCATTTCTTGAAGTATCTGAATATTTCATTGTAATAGGTATGTTCATTATATAATTTTATTCCATTAATCTCAGCATCACCCAGTCTTGCATTAAAATATCCAAGTATAGGCCTTTTTGCGTAATTGTTATGTATTTATTATTCTTTATAATCTTATTATTATCTCCTGGCTTCGTTCATGCCGGGATAAAAAAATTCCTGCTTGGTTATTAGGTTATTCCGTGTTTTCTAAATAATTAAAACCTTCTCTGCGCTTTATTCGTCTTCTTGGGGATCCGTACAGGCTCCGAGGCTTGTATGTCTGTCCTGAAATCAGCGTAGATTTTTAAATCTGGCATGCTCCTAACCTAAATCTAAAAGCCTTCCCTTTAATTCGGGCTTGGGATAGTCAGTGGCATTTATTCGGTCCATCAAGCCCACTGACTGAGTTACATTTTTCTACTTAGCGATTTCGTAACTGCATTACTTTTCCCTTGATGCTCGTGTGCGTCAAAAGTAGTAGTTATATAATTTAAAATTATCTCTCACTTTGGTCAACCAGGGCCTGGATGTCGCCCCCTCACACCACTGATTAAGGGAACCATCATGGTGAGGTACCAGGGTGCTGTTGCCATACTCCTATGCAACCAGGGGTATTATTTGAAGACGATGACGAAGAATGTGTATGGGAGGCAGGTTGTACACTTACGGGAAAGTAACTACGGAATCGGCTTCATCTACTGTGATGGAAGGACATGGAATGCCACAGGGTACCAGTGCCTCCGTAAGTTTCTCCCCTCGAGCTTACCGAAGAAATCTGTTGAAATGTATGAATGGTGTATTTTGTGAAATGGAACACGTCTGTTCCTCAGATATTTGCTATCTTAAGTTATAGTTACATGGGAAAGAAAATGAAAAATCAAGTAAAATTCCATTTACTTCAAGGAATACTGTTGTTAATACTGTCACACGTGATTAAAGACAAATAACTTGGGTTTCGGATTTTAATGGAAAGCACCAAGCCATGGTTTTTGTAATGTAGTAAGAGAATTGGATTTTGAATTAAAATATTTGCTAGCAATTAAGTCCAGGAGTTTTGGCATACATTTTATCTCAGTTCTGAGATATTCCAAAATCTTGCTCATATTTTAGGAAGCATCTTGTGAAATTAACGAAGCATCGCAGGTAATCACTACTGCACTAAGAAACACAAAATCATGGGGTGAAGTAGCCGGCCAATAATTCGGATGCAAATACGATTCGGGAACTGATAATTTGAAGCTTATGATCAACTCGGTAGGGTAGGCCGAACTTCTTGAGGAATTTGAGACGAAAATCGGTAGCAAATGCTCATATGGTCGCACGGATTACATATATCTTCGGATGTGACGCATATTCACTCAGACAGACAAACCAGTATTAGAAAATTCGGTTACGGAGATTACGTGGTAACCCATGTATCTTTTGTTGAGATCATTTACTCAAGACCATAAATACCTTGGGCGTATAACGTAAATTTGATAGGAAATGGATGCTTTGAGGTAATTTTAATATTTCCTTTTTTAAAACGTGAACACTTTATAAAACCCATTTAAGGTGAAGAACGTAATTCATGTTAATAATGAATTTTCTCAGCTCCAAAGTTTACTTACGGGATTTAAAAGACATCGACGCATTTACCTTATAAACCCTGTATCTATCTTCCATATCCTCTGCGTTACTTTGGGTGGACATTGGAGCAAGTAATAGGTATTAAAGCGAGCCCGGAATATGATTAGAAAGGGTTGTGCTTATTTCATTCCCCAGCAATGCCGCCCACGGCCAAGCCATCGACCACGAGTACCACGGTGACGACCCCGACGGCCTACTTCGTGACCACCAATGTTCCTGATCTCAACACCACCACGCCTGAAATTTACTCCACGGCCACTACCAACCAGGATGGTGACAACACGCCTTGGGTAGCATCTCGGGACGTAGGAGGCGTCTCTACCGAGGGGATTACCTTCGACACCCGCTCGAAGACCACCTTATCCGCTGTCACCACCCTGCTGCCCAGGTCTCCAACCACCACCCCTGCGACCCACCCTCAAACCACTCCTCCACGCCCTACGACTACCCCTTCACCTCAAACCTCTCGTTCTCGCCTCCCACCATTCAATACCCCTCCCCGCCCCGCAAATACCCTTTCTCCTCGCCCCTCGATCAACTCTTCTCCCCGTTCTACAACCACTTCGCCCCCTTCTACAACCCCTTCTACAACAACCCCTTCGCCCCGTTCTACAAGGACCTCTTCTCCGCGCCCCTTTACCACCCCTTCTCCCCGTTCAACAACATCCCCTTCTCCCCGCACTACTACAACCTCTTCTCCCCGTTCAACAACAGTCCATTCTCCCCGTTCAACAACAGTCCATTCTCCCCGTTCAACAACAAGCCCTTCTCCCCGTTCAACAACAAGCCCTTCTCCCCGAACCGCGACCAGCCGTTCTCGCCTCTCCTCCGTTCTTATTCCTTCTCGTCCTCCTATCACTCCCAACCCTTCAACCATCCCGCGAAATGAAAGCGGGTTATCTTCGATGTGGTGCGACTTTTCCGACAAACCGGCGTCTACCTCGGGTGAGTGTTTATGTTGTAGAGAAGATTTTTGTTTTCTGATTGACCTTAAGCAAACTAAACTGAAAGCTACTACTCTATGAAGTAGCTTTTCATCAGTGATACAGGGACTTTAATTGAGGCATCGGAAATTAAAGTCAATTCCCAGTGTTCCCTATTTCGGGTCTTCAGATTTCGGGTCTCAGATCCCGATATCATTTGGAGCAGGTGTCCTTACTCCTGGTGAGGCCTGATCCCTGTTCCTTTATTTTTACCTAAATGTCATTTGTGCATCTCTTATTTCCACTTGTGCACTCCCACGCATTCCCGTCTTAATGTCCAGCTTATAAAACCCTCTGGTGGATTTATTCTCAATTGCGGTCCCACTCCGAATTGTCATCGTGGACAATGATACCCCAGTTTCCAGTGTGTCTAATGAGTCATAGACTGAGGTTACCTCCTGGGGAGTTCTGATGAGTGACTTCATTTCTAACTTGTTGATCATACTTTCGTTATCCACGTTATATTACCCAGGAAATCAGTGTTGGGTTTGACGCGGTCCCTGACGCATTGGAACAGTAATGTGTACTGTTACCATGTCGGCTTAAATGAGGTACTCAGTAACCCTGTTATCGACGTATAAACGGTCCTTCCGGGAGTCTTTCGAGCCTTACATGTTAAAGGGATGAACTTTTGTTACCCATGTGAGTATGGTGATAGGCAATACTCCCACATCATCCCTGATTGCTTTAAAAGGTGGCTGAAAAGGCGGGAGTACAATCCCGGGAACGTGCTTTAGTTCGGGTAGAGCAGCTTTCGGATAGGATAGGATAGGATTTGATGTTAAGGGTGCATCGACGGCAGAGGTCATTTCACACCACGATCTATAATTGAAATGAAATCATAATGGCTTTATCCGCCCTAAAATACTAATGCGATTTTTCTTGTATCTTTTCTTGTATCTAATGCTATAACTTTCCGTTGCAAAAGATTTATACAGAGTCGATCATATTTATATCTTTTAGAAACGATATAACCCGGTTGAGTCGGTCAGCGTTATCTCCCAGATCTAATTTTAGATTCCCACTTAGTTTAAAGCGAATCCGTGCCTCTTGGTACTTAGAACACTCCGACAAAATGTGCTTAACAGTTAGAGACTTTGCGCGCTACCCCAAGATCTACTCCATTGCTCAATGGCAATCTTTCGAAGCATGGACTTGGCATCCGCTGGTAGAACCCCGTCAATGACCGGATCCGGGTCTTCCAAAGCCTCTTTTGCCGCTCTATCTGCTCTTTCGTTACCCGAAATGCCGACGTGGCCAGGGATCCAAACAAAAGTGATTTTTAATCCTTTATTTGTAAGGGATGAGAGGACAGAATGTATTTTCTGTATGATAGGATGGTCTGAGTAGAGACATGATAACGCTTTCAGAGAGCTCAGAGAGTCGGAGCAGATTAGGAAAGATCCTTCATTGTCCTTGATATTACACAAAGCCATTTGAATTGCAAAGAGCTCTGCGTTAAATACACTAAAGAGTGGATTTAACTTCACCTTAAGGACACCGTGATGTGAGGATGCCACTGCAGCTCCACACGCAGAATCTGACTTGGACCCATCTGTATATACTGTATGCAGTTTGGATGAGCTTCTAGAAGTTCCATGAACATCTGTCTGTATTCAATCGGTGACGTAGAATGCTTGTGGTATTTTTTTAAGCAGAGGTTTACATTAGGTAGGGGCATTAACCAAGGTGGATGATTATGGTCATTAACTTGACACACCGTCGGCAGAGAGATGCCCGCTTCGTCAATAAAATCTCTTAAACGTATTCCGAGTGGGCGAGTGGCCCGTTCCCTTCGATAAAAAATATTTAAAAACCTGGGTTTAAAAACTATACCAAAACAAGGGTGCGTCTTCATCGATAAAATCTTTGCATCATAGTTGCACATTAAAATTTGTCTTCGCGTGGCCAAGGGTGGTTCTCCTGAGTCTGAATAGATGCTCATTATGGGTGATATCCTGAAGGCCCCAATGGCTAATCGGAGCCCAGTGTTGTGGACTGTGTTCAAGGGTTTCAAATACGAGTCTCTTCCAGCAGAGTATACCAGAGATCCGTAGTTCAGTTTCGACCTCACTAACGACCGGTATAATAAAAGCATCGTGGAGCGGTCTGCGCCCCATGTCGAACGGCTTAGGAATTTTAGTATGTTTAAAACTTTGAAACATCTGTCTTTCAGGGTTCGGATATGTTCCCGCCAATTAAGTCGACTGTCGAAAGTCATCCCTAGGAAACGGATGGAATCAGCGTACGAGAGGTTTACATTCCCCAAACGAAGTAGGTGGAGTGTAAAATCCTCTCATCCTGTGGAAGTGGATGCATTTAGTCTTCTCTGCTGAGAATTGAAAGCCATTTCTACGTGACCATTCACTCAGCTTGTTTAGTGTAATTTGGGTCTGCCTAGTCGCGCTTACTATTTTGGAGGATCGGCAGAAGATAGCCAAATCATCCACAAATAAGGATCCCATCACTGGCGGTTGAATGCATCTTGTAACATCGTCTACGGCGATTGCAAAAAGCGTAACGCTTAATACTGATCCCTGAGGTATACCATTGTTCTGAGCGTAGGAGTGAGAGAGATGGTTCCCAATTCTTACTTTAAAGATGCGGTTTGACAGAAAAAGTTTGGATAAAAATTGGCAAGTTTCCCCTGAAACCCCAGTCATATAACGTGTTCAAAATTTTTCTCCGCCAGACTCGATCATAAGCCTTTTCGAGATCAAAAAATACAGCTAGGACATGCTGCTTGAGAACAAAGGCTTCTTGGATAAAGTTATCCGCTCGTACGAGATGATCTACACTAGACCTTCCCCGCCGGAATCCGCATTGAATATTTGAAAGGCGATTCTGTGTTTCCAAACACCACACCAGCCGACGGTTCACCATTCTTTCCAGTATTTTACATAGGCAGCTAGTTAAAGAGATGGGCCTGTAGTTACTGGGGTTGTTTTTTTCCTTTCCTTGCTTCAAAATCGGGATAATCATGGACTCCCGCCAAGACTGAGGAAATGTTCCTTCCTTCCATAATTGGTTGAATGTTTCGAGGACTTCAGAGAGCGATGATTCTTGGAGGTTCTTCAGGAAGGCGTTGTGGACGTCGTCGTTCCCTGGGGACGTATTTCTAGAATCATCTATGGCTGACTTTAGTTCATCCATGGAGAAAGGTATATTATACTCTTCGTGGCCTCGCACACTTGTAAAATTTAGTGTCCTGGCCTCAGAGCGTTCCTTAATGGCCATGAAGAATTGGTCGTAGTTGGCATTGCTCCAAGTTTTAGAGAGCATATCGCCAAACACAGTTGCTATTTCGGAAGGTGAGGAGACTAAGGCTCCATCGATCTGGATGGATGATATACCGTATTTTTGGTTTGATCCACAGAAGTTTCTTATTTTCTGCCAAACTTGGGTAATAGGGGTCTGTTGTTAATTCCGGATGTGTATTCGATCCACGAAGCCTTTTTGGCTTCTTTCACCACGAGTCTCGCCTTAGCTCGCAAACACCGATAAGACGCAAGGTTTCTTTCTGTTGGAAATTTCTGAAATATTCGCAAAGCTTTCTTTCGTAATTTAATAGCATCGGCGCATTTCTCATTCCACCAAGGTACGGTTTTATGGCCAATATTCCCATTAGATCGAGGTACACTCCCTGTAGCTGCATTTAAAATCGAGCGTTGTAGTTTTGCAATATTATCGCTGCCATCTGCATTATTGTCGTGTTTAAAGGTAAATTTACTCCTAAAGAGATTCCAGTCAGCTTTTTTGATGAGCCAAGTTACAGGTTTGGGATTACTCATGCATAATATGTGGTCGAGGGTTATGAATATGGGGAAATGGTCACTTCCGCAAAGGTCGGAGTGAACGGACATAGATATTTTGGTCGCTAGACTGCTTGAGCATGTACACAGATCTATGGTAGAGAATACCCCATTATATGAGTTAAACCGTGTCGTTTCGCCGTTGTTTACTACAAAGAGGTTAAAATCTTCAACAAAATTGGATATTATCCATCCTCTTCTATCCCACTGATTCCGTATGCTACCCCACAGGGAGTTGTGGGCATTGAAATCCCCCAGTAGAATGAAGGGCCGTGGTAACTGTTCCACAAGGGCTTCGAGGTTACCCCGGGTGACAGGAGCACCCTCAGGGAGATATACGTTGCACAACGTTATTGTTTCCCGGGAACCGACTCTTAATGCAACCGCCTGGAAAGGCGTGTTAAGCTGTATTCGGGAGGTGTATATGGCCTCCCGAATAGCAACAGCAACTCCTCCCTGGGCACGTTGGCCACTAGTGTCGTCAAATCTGTAAACATTAAAACCCCTTAAAATACCTTTGTCAGACAATTTAAAATGGGTCTCCTGTATGCATATACATGACGGGTTAAAATCACGTATTAAAACCTCGAGTTCCTCCTTGCGGCGATAAAAACCGTTACAATTCCATTGTAGTAAAAATGTCATGATGGGTAAAATATATAAATAAATAAATAAATAAAAAGGGGATTACCGCTTTATACGGTTTTTCTTTCCCGATTGTCTGGCTAGAAGGATTTCGGTCTCGGATAGGAAGTCGTCATCCTCCATCGGTTCTGGTAGTTTTGAAGAGCCAGGTGGGCCCGGGGGTGACGTCTTTTCATTCTTTCCCTTCGTGCAGGTGGTGATTTCAGGGTTCTTCTTTGGAGAACCTGGAGTAGAAGCATTCACTTTGGGTGCCGTATTTTTTGTATTATCTACGGCTGTTCCATTCGTTTTCACTGTTTTGGGCAATCGCTCAGTAGTTTCCCTGATATTACCGTCAGTTTGGATAGCAACGGACGCTTTTTTAACTGGATTAACAGTGACAGCAGCAAAGGATCTTGAGAAAGTAGGAGCAGTCTGAGCCCTATATTTCTTTCTAGCTTCACCATATGTTATTTTGTCAATCGTTTTAATTTCAATTACCTTACGCTCTTCCACTAATACGGGGCAGTTTCTTGAATACACCGGGTGGCCGCCATCACAATTCACGCAGCGCGGTTCTGACGAGCACTCATCTTCCTCGTGTTTATCTTGGCCGCAGCGTGGGCAGGTGGCCTTGCCCCTACATCGGCTGGCAATGTGACCAAACCGCTGGCACAAGAAACAACGCATTGGACTTGGAATATAAGGCCGCACAGGAACGGACTCATACCCCACAAAAACCTTCTTCGGAAGTGTGTCAAGAGAAAAGGTGAGGACAACGGAGGTCGTGTTAATAACCTCCCCATTTCGTCTAGATTTTAGGCGACGACAGTCAATAACTCCCTGGCTGGCCATCTCACGCTTGATTTCTTCTTCCTCAACATATAGCAAGTCGTAACAGCTTACGACACCACGACAGGTATTTAGAGTTCTGTGGATGTCGACTTTAACAGGAATATCATGAAGTTTATTCATGGCTAGTAGCTCCTGACTCTGTTTCTCACTGGAGGATTCAATTAGCAATGAGCCATCCCGAAGCTTTTTTGCTGAAATCACGTCACCGTGAATAGCTGTCGACAGCACTCTTCTAATTAGAAAGGGTGACACTTTTTGAAGTGTTTCTCCTTCTACAGCACATTTCATGACTAGATACCGCTTACAAGCGGGGAAACTACTCTCTCCCCCGCCGTTATTTGGGCGGGATCTTTTTATTGGTGGTAGGTCGATACCCTCCATGCCAACATGACTTTCATCTCCCGGGCTCCCCACCCACCACGGAGCCACACATACGGGACGCCGCACCGCAAACCGGTGCGGTCGCCAGGGCTACCCAGGGAGATATAGCACCCTAGAGGTGGTTGTCTGTTTCGGGTTGGGTCTTCGATGCACGGGCCCACCAAACCCATACATCTCCGACCGCCCTACGCAGACCCCCACCTCCCTGGCACTCGCCACCGTTAAGTATAATGCCACGGAAGCCGATTGACCGGGAGTGGCTAGCTCCCGGCCAGAGCAGAGATACTGCGGGAGTATTCTCAATCCCCCTACCCGCAGGGGGTGCAGCTTTCGGGGTCTCATTAATCTGCTCTCTAAGGGAACCGACTTGTTCAAGATTTGCCCACTCTTGGCTATGCGTTGGACAAGGAGGTTAGAATATACTTGAATGGGACTCAGCCGAGGGGCCAGTAGTCATCTTGGTAGGTACCCACGGACATAAGGGATTGCTACTCGCGATACTCGTATGGATGACTCGCACATGGTAAAACTGAATAGTAGTGAGATGAAGAATGGAATACAGTTTAACAATTCGTCAAAGAAACTGAGAAAAGTGTGCAAACACACAAACAAGATCTAAATGTGTAGTGTAAATTGGTCAAATTTCAACCAGTTATAGTGATAAAATCAACTCTCAGTGGAAAAAATGAATTAATATCAGCTTTTCGTCGACTTGGAGAAATTAATTGACGCCGTTGCGATGAAATTTTGGATGGATTTCATTGTAAATTGTGTTTTAATGAGCATGCAGTCTCCGTGAGAGACGATATAAAACGCAAGTCTTCATTGTCACCCATGGATGACAAACCAATGACTCCTCCAGCACATTTTAACCTCCGTGTGCGTGTAGACCTTCATTGAGGATTAGGGTGAGCTGAGTGGTTACCAGTTTGGTTTCCGATGCCCGGTATGGCCAACGTTATAATTTTTCCGTTGTTACCAGTATTTTATAATGAAATGCGCTGCAGAAAGAAAATTAATTGAATTTATTATATTTAACAAATGTATCTTGAATAGTATAAAATAATATAAACCCCCCCTGCGGGTAGGGGGATTGAGAATACTCCCGCAGTATCCCTGCTTGTCGTAAGAGGCGACTAAAAGGGCGGGGAGATAACCCCGAAAACAAACCCCGTGTCAGCAAGGGTTGAGTCCGGATAGTCTTGTGGGTCAACTGTCTGTGTGCGGCCATACCACCTGGCCTGCGATCCACCCGCATGTTTGCCGTGTGCGGAGACCCGTAAGGAGGAGAAGGGGATCCTGGAGGGTGAGGTCCGTGGTTCCCAGCTGGGTGTCGGATGCCCGGTATGGACTACGGGCCAATACCCCTCTTTGGCCCCGGATTCGCTACAAACGGGCGGCCGGGAGCTAGCCACTCCCGGTCAATCGGCTTCCGTGGCGTAAGCTCAACGGTGGCGAGTGCCAGGGAGGTGGGGATCTGCGTAGGGCGGTCGGAGATGTACGGGTTTGGTGGGCCCGTGCATCGAAGATCTAACCCGAAACAGACAACCACCTCTAGGGTGCTATATCCCCTCGGGTAGCCCTGGCGACCGCACCGGTTTGCGGTGCGGCGTCCCGAATGTGTGGCTCCGTGGTGGGTGGGGAGCCCGGGGGATGGAGATCTCAATGGTATGGCTGAAGGAACCCTTCCACCATCCAAAAGATCCCGCCAGGATTTTGGCGGAGGAGATAAAGTGTTTTCTAGGTCAAAGAAGTACTTAGTTATGAAATGTTGTAAAGGTGAGACTCTTAAAAAGGTCTCTCCTTTTCTCATTAGGAGGGTACTCTCGAGCTCGATTCTTGGCGAACTCATATCAGCCAAAAAACTAAGGGATGGTAGTCTCTTAATAGAAACGGCATCGATAGCGCAAAGTGAGAAACTCCTTCTTATGGATAGACTCCACGACATCCCGGTTAAAGTCGAAGTCCATCGTACACTGAACTCTTGTCAGGGAGTCATCAGTCACTATGACCTCCTCTACGTAGAGGTGGAGGAAATTAAGAGAGAAATGGCCTCTCAAGGAGTGACTGACTGTCGCCGATTGAAGACGAAGCGCAATGGTGAGTTATTGACACAACATCTGTCATTCTTACCTTCGCTTGCGACGTGCTCCCTGACAAGGTGTTCATCGGGTATGAATCTGTACCTGTGCGGCCTTTTATCCCGAACCCTATGCGATGCTCTAAATGTCAGCGATTTGGACACATCGCCACAAGATGTGAGGGCATGGACACCTGCCCATCCTGCGACAAGGGATAACACGACGAAGAATGCACCTCTGGACCAAAGTGTGTGAACTGTGAGGGTGAACATCCTGTGTTTTCCCGCAAATGTCCTAAGCTCCAAGAAGAACGTAAGGTGATGGAGATAAAGACAATAGAGAAGATCCCTTACTTAGAAGCACGCAAGAAGTACAGATCATTGGTTGCCCCTACCTTCTCACGATCTTTTGCCCTCGTATCGAGCACTCCAGTTCGCAAGATCACTATTGAGACTCAAACAGACGAGACTTTATTGGGAAACAACAAAAAGAATCGAAATGAAAACACTGCCACTACATCTAAGGCCAAAAACACGCCTTCTCTACCGAAGGACGTTAAAACTCCGGGTTTCCCCAAGAACCCTTTGAAACCCACCACAAAAGACTCAGCGGTGAGCAGGGGAAAGACACCCTACCCCGAATCCAGGAGACAGGTTAATAACTCCCCGCTAGAATCTATGGAAGACGAAGACAGTCCATCAGAGGCTGAACTCCTTTTAGCCAGAAAGAAAGAAAAAAATAAGCCCCGAATTAAGTGCTAGTCCTCCTGTACGGGCGGACTACTTAACTCTAGTCATGAATATTTTACAGTGGAACTGTAATGGTTTTTATAGGCACAAGGAGGAGCTGGCCATTTTATTGCGTGATTTTAACCCATCCTGTGTGTGCTTACAAGAGACTCATTTTAAAACAACCGACCAAGGTAACATAAGAGGGTATTCCGTTTTTAGATATGACGACACCACTGGTCAAAGAGCCAGAGGGGGAGTCGCAATAATAATTCGAGAGACCCTTTACACCTCTCGATTGCCGCTACGCCATTCCAGGCAGTGGCTTTAACTGTTCACACTCCTGCAAAACTAACGTTGTGTAACGTTTACCTACCAGAGGGAGCTCCTGTTACTCGGCACAACTTGCAAACTCTAGTTGATCAACTGCCTAGACCTTATATGTTGTTGGGTGATTTTAATGCTCACGACCCCTTATGGGGAAGTACTCGAATACAGAGCAACAGGAGGGGGCAGATTTTAACCAGTTTTATTGAAGATTTTTAACCTTTATTTATTGAACTCTGGGGAGAAAACCCAGTTTAACAGCTTTACTGGTGAATTCTCCACCATTGACCTATGCATGTGCTCAAGCAGCTTAGTGACTAAAATCAACATGTCCGTACATAGAGATATATGCGGGAGCGACCACTTTCCTATTTTTATCCAAATGGAGCAATCCAATAACGGAGATGGTATTCACCGGGATAGCTGGAATATCCGGAAGGCGAACTGGAGTGCTTTTAAGTCAAATTTTAGTTTCAATTATGACGAAAACGTAAATGCAGTTCGCAACGTGGAAAACCTCACTGCTTCTGTGACTGGAGCTGCGAGATTAAGCGTACCGAAGTTAACCGGTATTACTTCCCGTAAACCAGTGCCATGGTGGAACGCAGAGTGCGCAGAGGCAATTAAAAAACGAAAAAAGGCGTTGCGTATTTTTAACAAGTACCTACCAAACGGCCACAAATCTGTCCTCCTTCCGGCAGTTGAGGGCCAAAGCCCGGCAGGTTGTAAAGAAGGCCAAGAAAACTTCTTGGATGGATTACGCGTCCAGTATCAATAATCGAACACCTATAGCTCAAGTATGGAAAAAGGTGAGAGCTATCTCGGGCACGCCGCACTCCCATAGTGTCTCCTATCTTAAGGTTAATGGGGAAGTAATAACATCACCCCACAATTTATGCGAGATATTCGGCCTAGAGCTCGCTAAAACCTCCAGTAGCGATTCCTAAGACGCTACATTCATTGCGATGAAGGACCGATATGAGTCCTCTCATCTCGACTTTAAGGAAACAAGCGAGCCTGCTGATTATAATGCTCCTTTTAGCCTATGGGAACTCAGGTCGTCGATAAATGATTCTCGAGACAGTTCTCCTGGAATGGACGACATCCATAATTCCTTTCTCCGGAATCTTCCAGAGTCAGGGTTTAGGGAAATGCTTCGGACCCTCAACCAACTTTGGTTCGAGGGAAGATTTCCAGATTCCTGGAGAGAATCCGTGGTCGTTCCCATTCCTAAAGTGGGAAAGGATAGAGCTGAGCCGAATCATTATCGACCTATCTCCTTAACCAGCTGCCTATGTAAGATCATGGAAAGAATGGTAAATCGCCGACTTGTCTGGTGTTTGGAACGGCGAGGCCTTTTTTCTGATATACAGTGTGGCTTTCGGCGGGGAAGGTCCACAACTGACCACCTATTATCGCCGGACACATTCATACAGGAAGCTTTTCTACTCCGCCAACACGTCGTTGGGGTCTTCTTTGACCTGGAGAAGGCCTACGACCGAGTGTGGCGGTGGAAGAATCTAAAATCGCTGCACGATTGGGGCTTTAGGGGTAACTTGCCCACTTTTATTAAAAAATTTTTAACAGCTCGTGTTTTTAAAATTAAGATTGGTAGCACCCTGTCAAGATTTTTTAGCCAGGAAAATGGCGTGCCTCAAGGCTCTGTACTAAGTGTAACGCTCTTTGCCGTTGCAATCAACGACATAACCGACTGTATAAAAGAGCCGGTTAAGGGATCCTTGTTTTTTGACGACCTAGCTATATTTAGCCGATCGTCCAAACTTTCCTGTGCTACAAGACACACCCAGCTCTGTCTTAACAAACTGGACAAGTGGTCACGAAGCAACGGATTCGTTTCTCTTCGGAGAGGACAAAGTGCGTTCATTTTCATCGACTTAGAGGGTTTCACATCCCACCCACGTTAAGGCTTGGATGCAAAGAGTTAGCCTACGTGGAGTCTATTCGCTTCCTAGGCATGATTTTTGATTATCGTCTTAATTGGCAAGAGCACATTAAATCTTTAAAGGCAACCTGTTTTAAAATCTTAAATATTTTAAGTTTTTTAAGTCACTCGACGTGGGGCGCTGATCGCACGACATTGCTTTTACTGTACAGGTCGCTTGTGCGTAGTAGGCTCGACTACGGTTCAGTAGTCTATGCAGCAGGACGTGAGTCTTATTTAAGACCCCTATCCACGATCCATAACTCAGGACTTCGGCTGGCTACTGGCGCGTTTAGAACCTCTCTCATCTTGAGCATCTACTCGGATGCCGGGGAACCGCCTTTAGCGACTCGCCGTGATACACTGATGTGTAACTACGCCGCAAAGATTTTATCGATGAAAAGACATCCTTGTTTTAACTATATTTTTAACCCTCATTTTTTAGAAATTTTTAATCGAAGGCCAAGGGCAATAAAGCCTTTTGAAGTGCGTTTCAGTAATTTTATCCAAGAGGTTCGTTTTACTTTGCCTGACATATACTCGACTGGGTATCATAAGCACCCTCCATGGACGATACCTCGCCCAGATATTAATTATCGTTTACTTAAATGCCGAAAATCTGCCACTACGTCTGCAGAATACCAACGACTCTTTAAAGAAGAATTGGGGAACTATTCCGGCTTCACCCCCGTATATACGGACGGGTCGAAGTCTGGAACATCCTGTGGCTGCGCAATCGTGTCCTCCTACCACGGAGTTCTGAAAGCGAAACTTATCCCGCTCTGCAGTATTTACACTGCTGAACTTTTTGCCATAAATATGGCCTTAAGCCACATTAAACGTCGTAACGCTCGTTATCTTTTGTGTTCTGACTCCTTAAGCGCCTTGCACTCAATCTCGGACCTATTTACTAAACACCCTCTTGTCCAGGATATCCAATCCTCCTTGGCATCCCTAAGTAAGGAGGGCGTGACAGTATCATTTATATGGATCCCGGGGCACGTGGGAATACTGGGCAATGAGAAGGCCGACGCAGCGGTGAAAGAATCACTCATGGACACCCAGAGCGCCTCAGCGCTGGTTCCCGTAGAGGATATGAAGTCGAAGCTTAAAAAAATAGTCTTAGAAAAGTGGAGAGAAACCTGGAGATCCATCAATTCCAACAAACTCCGGCTCATTAAACCCGATACATTTGCTTGGTCCACCTCCGTCAGGAACTGTCGGAGGGAGGAAGTCGCAATCACGCGCATGAGGATAGGACACTGTGCCCTCACCCACTCATTCCTCTTCACGGAAGGAAAAGTACCACCGCGTTGTGACGACTGTGATTCTCCACTGACGGTAAGGCATCTCCTGGAGGAATGTGCAAGGTATCAGGCAGTACGCGAACGACATAATATAACTGGGCAACTAGAAGAGATTTTGGGCGATGACCCTGAGAAAATAGACAAATTGTTGAATTTTCTAAAAGAATCCAACCTAATAAATTCCTTATAGTTAATAATCCACTGTGGACGCAAAGGACCTTGTTAAGTTTATGTATATATACGTGTAGTAATATTACCATGGAAAAGGGATACCCACTGAGCACAACTGACCAAACGAGCAAATAACTAGCAGTTGTGGTGCGAAATGACCCTAGACGTCGACGCACCCGTAATAACCAAATCTACTACTACCAATAAGATAAAGCTATATATCTTATAATATTTACAATGAGGGGACATTAAGGAAAAATGTAAAAATGAACTTGAGAACGATCAATCAAAGGAAGCCAACAAATAGAATAATATAAAGTCTCAACTGAAAAAAGAAGAGAAAAAAACCTAATATAGTATTCACAAGTGAAAAGCAGAGAAAACAGCCTAAAAACTATATACACTATATAATTTGAAGGAAGCCTGAAATGAGATATCATTAGAGTTGAAATGAAATATCGATGTGTTTCAAATATAAAGTGCAAACTGATAAACTATGGGCTATGGTTCTTTGTTGAGGCGAAATTTAACCTTTTTGGTCCGGTTGTCCGAATATTTAAACAACCGGTTATGCGTCCCTAGAGGGTAGCTTTTCCCAGTAGTATATTGTACTGATGATCTGGGAAAGTACCTGATTTTGAATTATCCGCCTTGAGAGCGCCAATTTCATCTCTTTTAGATTCCGTTTTTTATAAACCAAAATGGCGGCCTCAAATAAAGTGAACTGTATTTCATCTGTTTATCTCTTATGCATGTTGCATTTTTTCAGTTCATGTACAGAATATTAAAATAAAGGTGGTATTTCATTATTATTAATGCAATCATCACATTTTTCTATCTTTCAAGTAAAAGCTGCACACATATATGGACTATAAATACTTCAACAAAAATAACGATAGTAAAATCATCTCTCGTCTAAGCTTAAAGCTACCGAGTGCGTCCACCGGGTTGCCGATGGTGGGTCGACCTCTAGATATAGAGGTTAGCTGCGAGATAAGCGAGTTTACTCGTCGAATAAGCAGTCGTGGGCAAAAAGCGGCGACATTCCGAGGGGGTATTGGTCTATCCCTGGGTAAGGTAGGCCATTAAATAATAATGCCGTGACCTGGCGATTCTAGGCCGCCAACAATTATGCATTCCATCACCCGGAGGAGAGGGTAGCAGCCCTTCTTCATATGAGTGAGGGGGAGAACACAGAGGTCGGTACAGTGACACTCATTTTACCACAGGCGTGGTAACATTTACTTTAACGGCTGTAGTACTACGATGTGGAAGGCAAGGAGAAACCACCACATTATTATCCCGAGGAGTTGCAGCTGCTCCACTTTTTCTTTCAATCAAGACGTGAATGAACCCTCTCGAGTAAAATATTCCGGAGGTAAAATAGTCCCCCATTTGGATCTCCGGGTGGGGTCTACCCAAGAGAGTACATCAGTCAAGTGTGATAAGCATTTTAGGGTCGAAACATGGAACGTGAGATCGCTTCAGACCTGTAGAAAACTGGAAAACCTGAAGGTGGAAATGCGAAGAATGAAATGCGACGCATTAGGAATCAGCGAAATGAAGTGGTCCGAAGAAGGTGACTTCTGAAGCGGAAGCTATAGAATTATACACACGGGATCATTAAATGGTAATGCTGGAGTAGGAATAATGCTCAGGAAGAGCGCCGGAATGCGTGTGAAGAGTTTTCTGCAGTACAATGAACGGATAGTAATGGTAAAGATCGAGACCAAATTTGTAGATGCCGTAGTGGTTCAGATTTACATGCCATCGACGTACTTCGAAGATGAAGAAGTGGAAGATCTCTACGAAGATATCACGGAGGTTATAAAACATGTAAGAGGAGAAGAAGACCTAATTATTTTAGGAGATTGGAACGCGGTCGTCGGCGAAGGTCAAGATGGAAAAATAACTGGGAAATATGGATTGAGTAATCGAAATGAAAGAGAAGAAAGACCACTGGAGTTCTGCACACAACATAAGTTAGTGGTTGCCAACACGTTGTTTAAAAACAATATCCGAAGAAGATACGCTGAGAAAATGCCAGAAGGCAGAAGAAGATTTTAAATAGACTAGGTATATTTTAGTGAAGCGGAGATTTAGGAACCAGGTGAAGGACTGCAAAAGCTATCCTGGGGCAGACATCGACAGTAACCATAATTTAGTAATGATGAAATGCCATCTAAAATTCAAGGAGTTGAAGAAAACAATGCAAATAGAAAATGTAAAGTGTGGGAAATAGAAAAACTAAAGGAGGCTCAACACCAGCAGGCATTTCAAAAAGCAGTGGGAAAGAACATGGGGGAGGAATTGACTGAGAAATCAGTGGATGAGCGCTGGGAAAATATTATATGTGGAGTACAGGAAGACGCAAAGGAAGCTCTTGGATGAAGAAAAGTTGCCAAGAAGAAGCTATGGATCACGGTTTTATAAGTTCTGTGGAAATATCATCAATTCCAGAAGACTTATATATGCGAAGGTCCCTTACTGCTGTGTCACATCCGATCTTAATATTAATGCTCCCATATAGATCTTCCAGATATTCTTTCGATCTCATCACTTTTCCTTCATTTTCAATCAAAAGTTCTCCATTCTTGTCCCTAATGGCATTGCATCTTATGATCCGTTCTTTGAAGTGGTTCCTCACTATCCAATAGGCAGTTTCCACCTTTCCAAAAGCAAGGGTGTTTTGTACATCCTCGCATAGGCTCTTCATCCATATTTCTCTAACGTTCCTGTCTTTGCGTCTAATTTCGTTCCTTATTCTTTTGTAGCAAAGCTGCCCTTCGTCAGTTTCCGCATTCGTGTACTTTCTTCTTTCTTCAATCAGGTCTAAGACTTCTACCGTGATCCATAGCTTCTTCTTGGCAACTTTTCTTCTTCCAAGAGCTTCCTTTACGGCTTCCGGTACTCCACATATAATATTTTCCCAGCGTTTCCCAGCGTAATATTAATGCTCCCATATAGGTCTTCCAGATATTCTTTCGATCTCATCACTTTTCCTTCATTTTCAATCAAAAGTTCTCCATTCTTGTCCCTAATGGCATTGCATCTTATGATCCGTTCTTTGAAGTGGTTCCTCACTATCCAATAGGCAGTACCTTTCCAAAAGCAAGGTTGTTTTGTACATCTTCGCACAGATATTCATCCACAGTTATCTAGCTTCCCTGGCTTTCTAACCTATTTCGTTCCTAATTCATTTGTTGAAAAGGTGCCTTCTTCAGTTGTGGCATTCTTGTACACTGTTCTTTCTTTAATCAGGTATAAGACTTCTTCCGTGATACATGGTTTCTTCGTATCTACTTTTCTTCTTCCAAGAGCTTCCTTTGCGATTTTCAGTAGTCCACGTTTAGTGTTTTCCCAACGCTCTTCCTCTGATTTCTCAGTCAGGGTCTCTACTTTGTTGTTTCCCACTTTTTGAAATGCCAGCTGATGTTGCGCCTGCTTCAGTTATTCTATCTTCACCGTTATCTTCAATTTCAATTTAAAATGTTACCACGCCTGTAGTGAAATAGCACTCTAGCGACCACTGTGGTCTCCACCTTCACTCATATGAAGAGCTGCTGCCTTCTCCTCCGGGTGATGGGAAGCGTAATTGTTGGCGGCCTCCCGTCGCCAAGTCACGGCATCTTCACGGGTTGCCTACCTTACCCAGGGATAGACCAATACACCATTGGAATGCGGTCACTTTTTGTCCACGACCGCGTAGTAGACGAGTAAACTCGCTTATTTCGCAGCTAACCTCTATATCTAGAGGGTAACCCACCGTCCACAACCTGGTGGCACACTCGGTGGCTTTAAGCTCAGCTGCGAGTAATGATGATAAACGTAATCATTACTGAGATAATTATAGTATGGAGAAATAAATGAGGGCTTTATTAGGAATATCTGTTATGTCGTTCCGAGACGGAAGGATTCATTTGAAGCGTGACGTAATTTATAATGGGGCGTTAGGGAATGTTTCGAAGCGTTATCGGAGGGGTTGAGGGAAGATTGGGGGAGAGGACGAGGGGGAGGAGAGTGGGGTGGGGAAATAAGTTGTAAATTAGGGCGATGAAATGCATGGATGGCTTCATATCCTGGTCGAAATATTCTATTTCATAGCGGTTCAGGACGACAGCTATGCAGCGAACACCCTACTGTTCGTTAACTGTGACAATATGTTGGGAACAAGAGTTGTATTCAAACCATAGGTTGGCCTCGCCATGGAGAAAAAAAATTGTCCAAACTAGTGATGGGCAAAGTCGGTCTTTTGAGAGATCTCGGTCACGCCTATCACTCCCACTTGTGATTCGCTCGTGAGCTTAAGGTCAGGAGTGAACGATGTTCCAGCTAGTGATCTGTTCAAGGTGCCTACGTTCAATGATCTCTCAGGAAAGTCGTGAGCGATAAAAAATCTGGTCGTTCGTGATTTATATACTGTAAGCATGACTGATGTGTACAACTACCGCGTTTAGTGCCGGTTTCCGTGGAGTTGTGGATAATTCTTCTAAACAACTGAAGGCACAATTGTGCAATACGTTCGAAGGTTTGTTATGTTTTTACACAATGCTCGTGTAAGGTTTGTAATTTTTAGTATAGTTACGAAGAATATTAGAAATGTCCCACTTTATTACAAAACTATTGAAGAGTGACATATTTTATGGACCAAAATCAGTGAAAGGATAATGATTGATTTGTGTACCTAAGCGATGTAGGTATTATAGATCGATATTAGTGTCTAGTTTTTTATTATACTTCTTTCAATAAATTTTGCCACCTCAGAGTCATCTCTTTATATTATCTCATTATTGTATTGGAAATGAGATTGTGTTGACTTAATTAATCATGACCAGGAAGTTGGCCCACGGTTACTCCCGTAGTTTGCCCGTAGTGATTTCACCATTAAAAATCGTTTAATTATTAATTTGCTACTTTTGGAGGAATTGTACTTCAAATTTACGAAACTCTAAAGTACTTTTTCCATCACATGGAGTACTATCCGGGAATTTGCACGTACATTCTCGATATTTTTATAGAGTTAAATGTAGTTACCGTGACTTGTTAGCGTGTGCCAACTTCATGGTGCCTAATTAATCCTATTTTGGACCAGTAATGAGTAATTAGTAGTATCAGAAACTATAGTTTGTCATTGGCAAGGAATTGAAGTTTAAAGACTTAAAGTAACGATCAAGTAACTTACGCATCTCACGTTAGACAAATCACTCAAGATTTATTTGGTCGGTCTCAGATCTCGTGATCGATACTTGATGTCACATTCCTATCGTGATCCGTAAAGATGAGCTCCTCGGTCATTGGAGAGATCCAGTTCATCGATCTATCTTTTAAGAGAACTTGATCTCGGGATTCGATCACTCACGACCGACCCATCACTAGTCCAAACTCGTGGGTGAGTCCGACATTTCCATTGATTTTGAATGTGATTTTACTAACGTTTGTAATTTATATGATGAAGTATTCTCCCCACAAGAATTGAAATTGCTTAACTATGGTTTAAATTTTAGTATTCAACCGAAATAAAGCCCCATAAAGGACTTAATTGGCCACGTAGAAGGGTCCCTCAGACCATCGACAATGCAACCAAATACTTACTTAGGAAAGCTTGTGAAAATCAGATTATAAATAACCTGAGGCAATCCAACATCCGAACTAAACCTATAATAAACAATTTTAACCATTAAATTAATGGATGAAGGCGATACTTTGTGGAAATTACGAACGTTAAACATAGTAAATGAAACAGACTTTGTACTTTCTACACAGCTTTATATGTTCCCCGGTCGATTTCAACGACTAAGCGTCATTTTCAAGGGGGGCCAACTGACAAGGAATACACGGGTGTTTTCAAGTCTGTTTCCGCACTAATAGGCGCTTCAGACCGGGAGGGAAGGAAAGGAATAGGAAAGGATAGGAATGGAAGGGATGGGGATAGGATAAGGTCCGAAGCCCGGATCAATGGGGGATGAACTGACAAGACATTTTAACACAAGGCATTATATATGTTACCCTGAGGAGTGGGGGAAGGAATCAAACCGAGGGGTAGGGAGAGTTTAGGATGGGAGCGAGGGGGGTGGTGGTGTGGGTGAGGGAGGGAGGGAGTTGGGTCTCCGTCAAGGACAGTAGTGGGGGCACAATTAGCGGTGAGTGTAGTGTGGCGGGCATTAGGGTAGGGGGACAAGTGGGATTTTAAAACTGTTAAAAACATCTGCGAGGATTTAAATTTTGTCAAATCGTTTAACATACATACATTAGGTGAAATGGAGTGTCTAAAAAAAAAAAATTTCTACAATTTCAAAATAATTTAACTTACAACTTTTATCATATGTATACGACACGCTATCTAATAATGAAATGCAAGAAAGAAGGCGAGACTCTTAAAAAAGTTTCTCCCTTCCTTATAAGAAGGGTCCTGTCGAGCTTTGTCTCAGGAGAGCTTAAATCTGCGAAGAAACTTAGAGACGGAACGCTACTAATTGAAACAACCACTGAAGCGCAGAGTGTGGAACTACTACGAATGGAGATGCTTCAAAACATACCTGTTATAGTGGAGAAACACGGATCTTTGAATACATCTAAGGGGGTTATTTCACACTTTGATCTTCTGTATGTTGAGGAAGATGAAATAAAAAGAGAAATGGAGCATCAGGGAGTGATCGACTGTCGACGCTTGAAAACTAAACGAAATGGGACGCTAAGAGATACAACGTCTATAGTTCTGACCTTCGCCTGCGATAAACTTCCAGAGAAGGTGTATGTGGGGTATGAATCCGTACCTGTGCGGCCTTTCATACCTCGTCCCATGCGTTGCTTTAACTGCCAACGTTTTGGCCATATCGCAACCGGATGTGAGGGCGAGGCCACCTGCCCCCGCTGTGGCAAAGCTAAGCACGAAACTGATGAATGTACATCTGAACCGAGCTGCGTGAACTGTGAAGGTGCACACCCTGCATACTCAAATAAGTGCCCCAAGCAACAAGAGGAAAGAAAAGTGGTAGAGATAAAAACTATCGAAAAGTTAACTTACTTAGAAGCACGCAGGAAGTATCGGGCCCTAGTAGCCTCCACCTTTTCTCGGTCTTTTGCCACCGTGGCCTCTGCACCGGTAAGGAAGTGCTCCGTACAAACTCAAACACCCAAATTTAATCCGATGAAGGAAAATGACAAAGAAGGGACCCAAAAAGGAATAGTCAATGTGGCAGAAATGAAAAAGACGCAGGAACTAAATAAAGATGGAATATAGATAAAACTAAATAAATCGCTGGTCCTTCCAAGAAGAACCAACCTAATGCTGGGAAGAAAATGCAAGGACTGCAGCGGACTAAATCGTTTTCCCCTGGACCTCCTAACCCTCCCGGCCCCTCGTCTACAACATCCGATGTGGTGGCTATGGAGGAGGACGACAGTTTGTCGGAAACTGAAATCCTCCAAGCTAGGAGTCAAGGGAAGAAGAAAAATCGCATTAAAAGATAAGTGCGCACATCTTAATCACCCCAAAATGTTTTCAATCCTACAGTGGAATTGCTGTGGATTTTAACGCCGCAAAGAGGAGTTGAAGGTTTTAATGAGAAATTTTAGCCCTCTCTGTATCTGCATACAAGAAACACATTTTAAGCCTTCTGATAAAATCGTTTTAAGAGGCTTTAAGATTTTCCGGTTTGACGATGAGAGCGGAAATAGAGCGCAAGGTGGAGTAATTACTGCAGTTCAAGAGGGTTTCTATACCTCCCAGGTCAGACTGCAAACTCCTTTTCAGGCTATTGCTGTGACCGTTGCGTGCCCTGAACTGATTACCTTTTGTAACGTATACCTGCCTGAAGGGGCCCCGGTAAACAAGGAAAATCTGGATGATTTAGTGCGACAACTCCCTAAACCTTTTGTTTTACTAGGGGATTTTAATGCACATCACACTGTTTGGGGTAGTAACAGAGATCAATGTAACAGGAGAGGCCGAATTTTGGCAAATTTTATAGAAGATTTTAACCTCTTTTTACTTAACAACGGGGACAGTACCCGATTTAATAGTTTTAACGGAGGTTTTTCCCTCATAGACCTCTCTATGTGCTCGGGTAATATTGGCACGAAGTTCCATATGTCGGTCCACAGTGATTTATGTGGCAGTGATCACTTCCCTATTATAATTAAAAAAGAAGGGAGTCGATGTTTTAATTATAACGGACCAGGGCACTGGGTTCTCCGTAGAGCTATCTGGGCCCTTTTCAATCAGTGTTTTAACTTTACCTATGACAGAAATCGCGGATGCCTGGAGAATATTGAGACACTAACTACTTGTATCATAGATGCAGCAAATGCCAGTGTGCCTAAGTCATCCGGCAACGCTATGCGTATACCGGTGCCGTGGTGGACCTCCGAATATGCGAAATCAATTCGTATCAGGAACCGTGCCCTGAGGATATTTAAAAAAATATCCAACCACCTCGAATCTCTCGGCATTTAGGAAACTGAGGGCTAAGACTCGCCAAACGATTCAGGCGGCAAAAAAGGCCTCTTGGACAGTATACGTCAACAGTATCAACAATAGAACGCCCATTTCACAAGTTTGGCGCAAGATAAAGCAAATCACCGGTACATGTCACTACTCTCAGGCTAGTTCCCTCAAAGTAGGCTCTAGTATTGTATCTTCCCAGCACGATGTAAGCGAGGTATTTGGTCAACTACTTGCAAATACCAGCAGTAATGCTAACTTTGACGCTACCTTTATGGCAGCAAAAGAAAGGGCTGAAAGAGACCGACTTGATTTCTCGGAGAAGGGGACTCAAGCGAATTATAATATTCCATTTACCCTAAATGAACTAAAGGCCGCCATTGAGGAGACAAAGAACACATCACCTGGTTTGGATGACGTCCATAATGCCTTCCTTAAACACCTACCTGAGGAAGCGTTGAGGGAAATCCTGCTTACGTTCAATCAACTCTGGGAGGAAGGTAAATTCCCACACACCTGGAGGGAAGCTGTCGTCATACCTATTCCAAAATGTGGCAAAGAAAAAACAGACACCAATAGCTACCGACCAATATCACTAACAAGTTGTCTGTGTAAGGTAATGGAAAAATTGGTAAACCGCCGCCTAGTCTGGTGCCTTGAGAGGTGGAACCTTATTTCAAATATCCAATGTGGTTTTCGAAGAAATAGGTCGACAACCGACCACTTAGTACGAGCCGACAACTTTATTCAAGAAGCATTCCTTTTACGCCATCATGTTATTGGAGTGTTTTTTGATCTAGAAAAAGCATACGATAGAGTGTGGCGACACAAGATTCTTCAGACCATACATAAATGGGGCTTTAAAGGAAACCTGCCAATTTTCATTAAACATTTCCTAACTAATCGTGTTTTTAGAGTACGCATCGGAAGAAGCCTTTCGGATGTACATTTACAGGAAAACGGGGTACCCCAAGGCTCTGTGCTAAGTGTGACACTTTTCGCAGTTGCTGTAAATGATATAGTAGACTGCATACAACCATCAGTGATGGGCTCACTCTTCGTAGACGACCTCGCCATTTTCTGCAGGTCACGAAGATTAAAGGCAGCAGAAAGACAGGTACAAATCACTGTCAATAAACTGAAAAGATGGTCTAATGATAACGGGTTCCGTTTCTCTCATGAGAAAACGAAATGTGTACATTTTAATAGGCTTCGCGGAATATGGGAATGGGACACTTCGGCGCGGCCACCTCGGCGCGGCCGTCTCGGCGCAAGCCACCTCGGCGCAAGCCCATTTCGGCGCGGGCCACCTCGGCGCGGGCCATTTCGGCGCAGGGCCACCTCGGCGCGGAGAACAGAGATGTTAAGTACCGGGACAGATGCTCATGTAAAAATACTAATGGCACCGAGTATCTGCTTCTTCAACAGACAACTTTTCAAAAACTATTGTTGAAAATGAGCATGCCTTGCCAGGCAACATACCTTAATGCTAAAAATTATAAATTATATTGCGACTATTTTTATGGGACATATAGAAGAGTGAGTTTAATTATATGAAACTATTCATAAGGACGTGCCGATACTTATATTCAGTTACTGTTTCCCGTAATGTACTACATTTTTTATATTTTACATTAGCGTTTAGAATTTTGCTTATTGAACTGAAAATATAGTTGTATTGTCTTGACAAAAAGATAATGTTCATTTAATTATTACACTTTTTATCAATGTATCTAAAGTATTACAAATATTAAAAGTAATAGAAGCTGTGAATCATTATAAAATAGTAAGTTGAAATACAAAATAAATCACATACAAAAATATACCTAAGGTTAACGGGCTATCAGAAGAAGCTGCAGTTATTTTATCAACACCAGCGTAACATAGCAGGTTACGCCATGAAAATAAAATTAGAGGGTTACGTCTAGATAAAGAACCCCGTATTATGGCAGCGTATTCTAAATAAGGTCAAACGAGGGAAAAGTCGCTAATTTCTCGTACATAGTCGTCATGTTTGCCCAGTACTCTTTTGCTGAATCCCAGTCTATATTTACATCTACCCAGATATACTTTATATTACCAGGATGAATCCCAGTTTAACGATTAGCTTGACCCATAATTTCTCTTATGTGTTTACTCCAAGGAAGATCATATGTTAGTAATATCCAAGATATTTAGCAGACCTCATGTGTGTAAATTTACTATTCATTATGCAATAAGTATTAGGGGGAGAAGTAGACTTTTTCCAAAAATTCATTACCACACATTTTTTTAAAATTTATTTCCAACTGCCATGTATCACGCCATTTTTCAATTGCTAATATGTCATCATGCAAAGATTCTTTATCGCTGGACTAATAATTTCACTGTAGACCACTGCATCATCGGCAAATAGAATCTTACTTTTTACCTCCTTATTGATATCATTTATGTACAGAAGGAAATTTAAAACGGAAAACTTTACTGAAGTAGTTAGGTATATATTAAGAACTCCTGCGTATTATGCTATATTTGACCAGATAAATAAGATTAGAGAGATGGCTTGTTATACCGATAGATTTAAAATGTCATATTTCCCTCTTACCATTATAAAATATAATAGGCGGCATAGCATATTTAAAGGTAGGTGAAAAATTGTTAGAGTAGCCTGTAGTGGTAGCTCTTCGTTGCATGGTTAGCATTACATGGTAGCTCCAGTTGCATAGTCAGTCAATAGTGAATGTTTGGTGTTCCTCACCCCCTGCCACACATCCTCGCGGGGGCTTCCAGGGTACCACGTAGATGTAAAAGTATATACATCTATGCTCAAATTTCTCATCAAAAGCTCTCTCATATTAGTAAACACCTCTTTCGTCAAAGAAATTCCCCTCCTACTGCGTCTATTTACATTTAAGATATTTAAGATATAAACCCAAGTAAACAAACTACCTCCTGCACTTCATTTTAAATGTGGTCCATATATATGTCCACACTTAGAAGCATCCAGTATTAAATACATTGGCCTCGCCGTGTTGGCCCGCGGCGACGTGGTCTGCGCCGAGGTGGCCCGCGCCGAGATGGGCCTGCGCCGAGTTGGGCCTGCGTCGAGGTGGCTTGCGCCGAGGCGGCCGCGCCGAAGTGGCCGCGCCGAGGTGGCCGCGCCGAGTTGTACTAGACCCGCGGAATATACCCACAGCCTAAGATAGAACTGGATGGGAAAAATCTGCCATTCAAGGATTCAGCAGTATTTCTTGGCTTGGTTTTTGACAAACGACTAGACTGGCGAATGCATATCCGAAAGCTAAAGGAAAAATGCATGAAGGTCTTTAACGTCCTAAGAGTTCTGAGCCACTCTTCTTGGGGAGCCGATCGCACATCAATGTTAATGTTGTATAGAGCGCTTGTAAGATCTAAAATAGACTACTGGTGCCTTGTTTACTCATTCGCGAGGGAAACATACCTAAAGCCATTGGCATCGCTACACAATTCAGGATTGCGGTTAGCGACTGGAGCATTCAGAACCAGCCCAGTTTTTAGCCTATACTCAGACTCTGGTGAACCACCTTTGCACACCCGCAGGATTATGCTTATGTGTAGCTATGCCGCAAAGCTTTTGTCTTTGCCATCTCATCCTTGTTTTAATATCGTTTTTAAGCCAAGATTTATAGATGTTTTTAACAGAAAGACGAAGGTCACCAGACCATTCGGTGTCCGTTTTAATGATTTTATTGCCGAGCGAAATTTTACTCTAGCCGAGGTTTACGTAGTAGGCTACTCAAGCCGCCCCCCTTGGCTTTTTCCCCGGTCAGATTTTATTCTTGACCTACACAGGTACCCCAAAACCGTTACCCTGGCCACTGAATACCAGCATGCATTTAATGAATTTCTCTACAATCATCCTGAACTAATTCCCGTCTATTCGGAAGGGTCAAAGTCCAGTAGAGCTTGTGCGTGTGCATTCGTATCATCCTATCATGGAATAGCAACAGCTAAATTAAACCCATTATGCAGCGTTTATACATCGGAGCTCTTCGCCATTAAAATAGCCCTCTGTGGTATAAAATGCTCGGATAAGAAATTTCTCATCTGCTCGGACTCCCTAAGTGCTCTGCAGTCTATCTCCACAATGTACCCGACTCATCCGATTGTCCAGGAAATTCAGTCGTCCATAATATGCCTGAGGGAGAAAGGGGTGTCAATTACCTTCATATGGATCCCTGGACATGTGGGAATAAGAGGTAATGAAAAGGCTGATTCTGCTGCTAAGAAGGCGCTGAAAAATTCTGTCCTTGCCTCTAAACTGGTACCACACGAGAATTTGAGACTAACGTTACGTAACGATGCTCTGGAGTATTGGCGAGAATCTTGGTTTAACGTCCCGAGCAACAAACTCCGTGAAATTAAACATACAACATCTGCATGGCCTTCATCCGTCAGGGGATGTCGGAGGGAGGAGGTAGTCGTCACACGTTTGAGAATCGGACATTGCGCTCTGACTCACTCATTCCTCTTCACCGAAGAGAAAATACCACCTCGATGTGATGACTGTGGATCTCTCCTCTCCGTAAGGCATATTTTGACAGAGTGCGAAAAATACCGGAGATTGCGCGACTCTCTAAGGATCCGAGGCGATATAAGCCACGTTCTGGGGAATGACCCAGACCGCCTAACCCAAGTAATTTCATATCTAAAACAAATAGGCATTTTAAATTTGATTTGACAGTTATTTTTATGTCATGCTTTTTGACAGCACTGCAATTTAACATACCTTTCCCTAATGTAATTTATCACTTTATCACTTGCGCGAGGTGCGAAATGACCAATAGCCGTCGACGCACCCTGTAAACGAGATTCTATCTATCTATCCAAAATGTCCTTAATGATTGTCCTGTCCTCATTGATAAGAAATCCAAATTCTAACTTTCATTGTCTAATCCAATGTTACCTAGATTATATTGCCTCCCTAAAATTTATAAAGATGCAGGCCCCATAAGACTTATAGTTTCCGGAATTAACTCTTCCACTTACCTCTTGTTAAAGTGACTGATTAATCAATTCTCTGAGTTAAATTTTCTAAGCTCCCATTCACTCAAGAATAACTTGGACTTGGTTTACAAAACCAAAGACTGAACATTTACGGAGGGAGAAATAATGGCTTGATTTGGTGTTACAAACTTATTCCCATGCATGCTAGTAGATATTGCTATTAATGCAGCTATCGTCTTCTGGCCCGAATTGGTAAAAAAAACTCTCATATGACGTTCACCGCAAGCGTACGCATACCAATAACGATAAGCATAAAACGCATTGCGAAACTTATCGGCTTTAAGGAGTCTGTAATAGATAGTATTGTTAAGAAACGCAGCTTTAAGAGACTCGTAAAGAATTCCACTACGCTCACAAATGATGAGCCCTTCCGCTATATAAAACTTTCTTACCACCCACAAATATCTAAAGGTCTAGAAAATATATTAAAACTGTTAACGCAAAGATCTCTTTTAGTAGTAATAACAAACTTAAACACTTATTGGGGAACGCGAAAGACAAAATAGACAATAAGTCCGATATGTATCAAATATCTTGCTCCTCATGTGACCTTTCAAACGTTCAACAAAGACGCAGAAATATTAAAACCAGATTCAAGGAGCACATGGCCCTACAAATACAACAGACCCGAAAATTCAGCATAGCGCTACACTTAATCAACATAGGACATGAAACATCATAAATCAACCTTCAACTAATAAAACAAACACCTAATCATTTGATTGAAAGTCTCTATATGCACAAGTTCAGATCTAACATTATGAATAGCGATATTGGACCTATTTCTTCATCTTCACTTTTCACTATTTTAGAGTGAGTTTATTACTCCTTCCATTGCATCTTTCATATTTTGAACATTAACCGTTACTCTCTTCCTCCCCCACATACTACAATGGTGACTTCCTTTTACCCACTTTCCCCCCCTCCCCTTCACTCCTCCCCTTCACTCCTCCCCTCTCCCCCCCTTTCAGCCTCTTCCATGCGATACCTCTCCGCCCTCCCCCACATCCCACTGTCATTGGTTCTTCTTTCCTATCCCTCCTGCTCTATTTGTACTTATTCTAGGTCATCCATCCCGGTAACTCACAACCTTGTGTTGCAAGTGCCTTCCCTTCAGCTCGCTGAAGAGGGCCACCTTGTGGCCTAAATACGCGTATCCGACGCACATCCTCGTCTTGTCCTTGCATCGTGACTACGCTCTATATCAGCTCGACTATCCCAGAAGGCCCCCCCCGTGCGGGTAGGGGGATTGATAATACTCCCGCAGTTTCCCTGCTTGTCGTGAGAGGTTACTAAAAGGGCGGGGAGACAACCCCGAAAACAAACCGCCGGATTAGCTAGGGTAGCATCCTCACAGTCTTGTGGGATAACTGTCTGTGTTCCGCCATGCCATCTGGCGTGCCCTCCCGCACGTTTGCCGTGTGCGGCGTCCCGTAAGGGGGAGGAGGGGATCCTGGTGGGTGAGTTCTCCGGCAACCAGCCGGGTGATAGATGCTCGGTATGGACCGGGGTTCAATACCCTGCCTCGGCCCACCATTCACTTTAGACGGGTGACCGGGAGCTAGCCACTCCCGATCAATCGGCTTTGCGACACGTTTCTGAGGCAAGTGCTGGAATGACGGGGGGGTTGTGTAGGGCGGCCGAATGTGTTTGGGTTTGGAGGGCTCTTGCACTGGAGGGAGGCCCAACCTGAAGCAGCCCCCCTTAACGATGGTGCTGTATCCCTTGGGTAGCCCTGGCGACCACACCGGTTTGCGGTGCGTCGTCCCAAATGTGTGACTCCTTGGTGGGTGGGGAGATCAAGGGACGAAGATATATATTTTTATGGATACTAATAACACTTCTCCATTAAAAAGATCCCGCCCGGGTACGGGCGCGGAAGATATGTTTGCAAAATATTTTTGGTAATCAGGTGTCAGGGAGAGGGTGAGACCCTGAAAAAGGTGTTTTCTGGGTCCCTTTCTCAGGTCTCCGCCCTCCCCCACGTCCCACTGTCATTGGTTCTTCTTTCCTATCCCTCCTGCTCTATTTGTATTTATTCTAGGTTGTCCTTCCGGATAACTCACAAGGGTCAGTCCCTTTCTCATTCGAAGATTATTGTCGTCTTTTGTCTCTGGAGACGTAAAAGGCGACAAAAAACTTCGCGACGGCACACTTCTCATTGAGACGGCCAATGCATCCCAGAGTAAAAAATTGCTAAAGATGGATCATCTAAATGATATCCCTGTCTCTGTAGAAGTTCACCGCACATTGAACTCCAGTTGGGGGGTTATTAGTCATTACGACTTACTCGACGTCGAAGTCGATGAAATCCTGAGGGAGATGGCCTCACAGGGCGAAGTCAATGTGCGTCGGCTTACCACGGAGAGGAACGGTGAGAAAGTGAACACCACATCCATCGTCATGACCTTTTAGTATGATAAACTCCCCGACAAGGTGTTCTTTGGATACGAATCCGTGCCTGTGCGTCCCTTCGTTCCTGCACCCATGCGTTGCTTCCAGTGCCAGCGCAGCCGCCACATCGCCACCGAAGCACCCTAAAAAACCAATTCTACGACTACTTATCCCAGAAGTTGGGCCCATTTGTGTGTGTGAGCGAGTGTTTTTTCTGAGTGCTTGTGAGTGTGTTTATGATTATGACTCAGACATCCTGAGCATGGTACCATCAGCCCTGTGAATGATCCCAATTGGGTTAAGTGTGTGTGTCAGTGGTTATGTCACTGGCGAGGAAGTAACATTCCCGTAAACCAGCACTGAAGGTTTTCTAGTTGAGAGGCTGTGGTTGGTCACTGCTGTGGAATTGACCCTCCCGTAAACCAACACAGCAATTTGTTGTGACCTGTGTTGCCAATTTTTACGACCGTTGAAGATTTTTTTTAGTTTTATTTGTTACTTTAGGAGACCGTAGAGTTCAAAATACTTAGTCTTTAGTTATATGGCTGCATATTCTGATTCTCCGGTTTGAGGACTGAAATATCTAAAATGCCTTGCGCTGGAAACCTCATGTGCCTTCATATCTCTTTTGTCCGCAGGGTGGAAGAGGAGAACAAGTGGGCGACTGGAGAGGGTGGGCAGTGAATCCGCTGCGATAGACCCGATGTGCGGCTGGGAGCAGCCTCCTACTTCGATCTCTCATCCAGGGGTGGTTAAGTGGCAATTGGTTAATGGCATCAACTACCTCTCCCCAGTGTCGTCCAGAAGGCCTGACGGTAAGCGGGGTGATTTCCCCTGAGGAGAAGAATAAGCTTGTTCTCTGCGCCATTGTAGTGTTTAAAAATGTTATCAAATCTTGATAGCCTCCGCATCATGATCGTGATGTATTGGTTCCACGATATCGATCCTGGCAGGGTGTTGGGTTTCGGACCCTTCGGATCCTCTTCAGTGCTTGAAAAAGACACTTGTAATGGGTGGCATTGAGTATTTATGTCCAATACGTCATGAGCTGAAATTGACTATGATGTCAGATAACTCTTAAAATTTTCATGCCACTGCTAACTTTAAAACTGGGGCTTTAGTCTAAGAATCGTAGGATGATGAAATATATCATAGGCTTTCTGCTGGTTGTTGGTAGATTTTAAGCTGTTTTGGATTATGAAGTCAGGCGAAGATAATTTGGCGATATACTTTTGCTATTAATTAAGTATATGAAATATCAGATTTTTTCAAGTGTTAACTGGTGAAACGCTAAGGGGCGCCTAGAGATGCCTGATAATAACGCTCGGGAGTTCAAACCTAGATCATGAGTAAACCCTTTGCATTAGGGGACGAAACGTTTTTCATTCAATGTTTTATCCATCAGTCATAACTTAACCTTTAGGAGCCGGATTTAAATGCCCAAAAATCGACCTTCACGGCCGGATTTAATTTTGGCTCTTTAATGTTTTCTTGTCATCGACTCGAAAAACGCCAATATCTCAACAACTACTAAAGATAAATTGTTCAAATAAAAAGCGTTATTTAGCTAAATGTATGATTTAAATGTATTATTAATTTATTATGAGGTCATTTATTTACAAAAATATTTAAAAAATCTCTTTTCTTGTACAAAGTTAAAACAAACAAAGTTGGAGTAATTTTTTCCCTAGAGAAATTAAGTTCATAATGATTTTACTTATTATATACATGTTACTATGTGGTATAATACATCTTATGTCAGATTTATATCCTTGTGTGATATTCTTGGAAACAGTTATAAGTGCATAGTCCAACCTCGCACACTCCGCACTTTGTAATTGTGCGCGTGTACAAACCCTTCTCGGAACACACGCGGCACCTTAGGCGGTTCCCTTTCACTGGCCAGTGAGTATTATCTCTCGCCTCCAAGCGACGCAGTTCTCTTCCACACGAGCTACTTGGCCTCCCCCTCCGTGAACTGAGAGCGGGAAGGGCAGAAGCCCCTATTCTACCATTCCCCTTATCAGTGAAAGCCGAAATTGCCGATGCGTCATCTGGCCCCCAGAAGAAGTAAATAACACGTAACTATTGAGGATGGTAAAGTTCAATACATGAGCGAAGAGCTTCTTCGTCCACTTCCAGCTACGTCGGCTAGTATCGTAGCTCGTACCCATCCTATCCCCTTTGTCAACGTAACCCATGTGCGCATTGTAGTCCTCAGTGATGGCTGGCTTCAAAGCTTTCCCTTGGTCATCGCAGAAATTTCCCTCTCTTGGTGGATTGTGTATGTTTGTCAGCATGAACACCTCTCTTTTGTCCTTCCATACTATGGCAGTCAAGTCATTTCTAACGCGCACCCGTAAATCTCCTCGCTTCATTTTTGATGTCTGACAATCAAAATTTCGTGGCATGCCTTTGCGGTTTTGTCTTACCGTACCGCAACAGAAAATTTCTTTAGTCTTCAGGTCGTCAAAAAGAGCAGGAGAGGAAAAAAAGTTGTCCATGTACAATTTATGGCCAACCCCTTCCACTCTCCTTGTCAGCGCCCTCACTGTCGCGTGCGTTGCTGACATGTCCTGTGTCACAATCAGTCGGTCCTTTCCTAAATAGACTTTCATGTCAAAAGTGTATCCTGTTTTGTCACAGAGTTTATAAATTTTAATTCCAAAACGTTTGTGCTTTTTTGGTATGTACTGCCGGAATATCACCCGGCCTTTGAAAAGCACAATAATTTCGTCTATAGCCAAGTGCTCAGCAGGATTATAATACTTAGCATAGCATTCATTGAGCTTATCTAGAACGGCCCTAATTTTCCATAGTCTGTCATAGTTTTCGTCATTTTGGGGTGGCTTTGAATTATCAGCAAAGTGGAGGAATCTCAAGATGTGAAGGAATCGGTCTCGTCTCATTGTGTTGCTAAAAAATGGAGCGAAAAAATAGTGCAGGAGGATCTGCCTCCTCATCTTCCGACGAAGTGTCCGACTCCCCGGCATCTGAGTCGGAATCCAAAAACACTTCCTGCTCTATCTCTATCTCGGAAAATTTCCGCTTAGGAGCCATGGATATGAACAGTAAATAATAAATACCTATTTATAAATAAATATAGTGCAATAAGGGAAATATGAACCGGATATCTGAAGAGAATGTGTACTTACCAAAAATGTTACAATATCTCTAAAAATTCTATATCTTCGACTGAACACAAGGCAAACCGACAAGCGCACCCACCAGAAAGCTGAGATGGAATGAAGTTTGGTTTGAGTCCACCCGAAACATGGTAGAAGAATATAACGGACCCAAGAACGGGTGCAACTTGCAGTCCCTTCCTTTATTGCACTCGCGTGGGCGGCGCCCCGCAGCCGAGAGAAGGTTCTTGGTTTTCCCTAATCTCCCCCTGGCCCGGGGGTCTATGGCCTTCGAAGGCCATGTTCCCCTCCTCAAACCCAGACCTTTTCACACCATTTGGATACACAATAGCATTACTGCCCCTATAGGAAGGCGTTTTCTTGGAAATGAAATGAGGTCGCAGTTAGCCGTCAACACTAGAGCCACCGCCAATGTTTATGAGGTTTTGACCGTTTGATACCAAAATCAAGAAGAAAAATACTATATTTTCATTGCCTGTGCACGTACAAGGCATTAAGTAAAACTAACTATGGAAATATTCAAGGAAAATAGCAGATTAAAGATCATCAGAAGTGACTATAACAAAGTTGTCTTATAAGAAATATTAACACCGCGAGACATCATTCATATACCAAATTTATCTAAAAAAGACATTCTTAAAAATATAAAAACTAAGTAATTGTATCAATAAAACATTTTTATATAATAATAAAAAAAATTTCCCCGCTAAATTGAAATTCATTGAAGTTAGAGCCGATCGAAGTTAGTGTGCCCATACTGGCACGCTCGGCCCCGAGTGGAGCTTTTTTACCGTGCCCGTACGGGCACGCCAGTCCTTTAAAGGTTAAGTTAGTGTAATTTACGGGCAAGGGCCTAGCCACGTTGATACACCGGTTCCAGGCAGATCACCGAAGTTAAACAACGTTAGACCCGGACGGAGGTTGGATGAGTGACCCCTCCATACCCCTACCGTGGTGCTCTTGTCCCCTGTCTGCAAGTGGCGGGCAGGTTAAATGTGGGTTGGTACATGATATAAAGAGGTCTAAGTGCCAGGGGGACTCCAGAAGGCCTCCGCCTACCCCTCCAATTTATTTTAATGTAATTCACTCTTTTGTAAACTTTGCACTTAAAATAACTTATTTTTCAGGGAATATTCTCAAGGCAGAAAACAAGCGGTATGGGTTGAATTCAACGCAGAACCGTGCCACATTAATGTCACCAGCATTTACTAAAGTTGTTCCTGCTGGAACTTCTGCCTGTTTCTCCTTCTTGTATAAGGTAATTAACGGTAAGTCTTTCTATACAATTATAATAATAAATTTAGTAGTAGTAATTGAGGGCAGGTGAACCACAGCTTAAGTCCATTGCGCCTTTTAAGAGAGGAATAGATAGAGATGGAAATGTTAGGTAACGATTGAAGGGAGGAGGGAAACCCTTCGTCAGCATTAGCCGACTCATAAATGAATGACTCCCAGGTGTCCAAGTTCTAAGGTCCCCACTGATTGATGGACTACTGCACTGAGGCCATCCACACTTCACTCAATGGGACCAATGAAAAATCTCTTCCCCGGGTTTCAAACAAGGGACCTCGGGGTGGGAAGCCAGCACTCTAACCATTACCACCCTAACCCAATCCCCGCAATGCACTAATTGTACTAAAAGTGACGGGTCATGGAATATAGGTGTATCATGTGTAATCATTCATAAATATTTGAGTATCAGAACGAACATAGGTGAAACTGACTAATACAGGAGTACTTGATAGAGTTCATGGATATCTCGATGAGAACCCGTATGGATACAGAGGCAACTTAAGCCCCTCAGTGAATAATCGAATATCTTATTGAATACGCATGAATACGAAAACACAAATGAGTACTTAGTCGACTTCCCGAGTATCTCTATAAACATTTGAACATCTAACTGAATACGCCAGCTTCCAAATAACGGCCAGGCTACGGACAACTCTCATTGCTTTGTTTATTGGGAGTTCTGAAGGAATTGGGTGAACTTCGTGCTTTAATTACAGTGGTACTTGGGGTCCTAAGTAAAATATACTCGGTAGCTACACAGAAAAAAATTAATGAAGTAAGTATAAACATATAGCCTGTACAAAAGTCTGTTCCAGTCTGTACAAAAAATACACGCTGAAACTTTTTGGCGATAATGCCACTTTCGTCGGCCGGAAGGAATTAAGGCTCTCGAGTGAGTAACGCGTTGGCATGGGAAAGGATCCGACAGGAGTAGAGCTGAATTTCGGGATAGCAGAGAATTAGAGGTGATTCAAAACGCAAATATCTGGGGGGCTCAGGGTGATGAAAGTAAGCCTTAAGAGCCTGTGATCACGTTAGTTACCAGCGTCATCAACGTGCACGTGTTATCATCAAGGGAGGTGACCTATAGATAAGGTCATTAGCTCCACTGAGAATACGTGGGTATTTGGAAAGAGGTAGGAACTTAGGGAGTGGAGGAAGGATGGAGAGATATCCGGCGTCGGAATCGGTCTCTCTTAGCAAGAGGTGCCACGGATTAACATCCTATATCCCATCCGACAGACAGAGTACTGAACTCGGGGTGCTCTCTACACAGCACTCAAGTAGGCACCGAAAACCAATGAACAATCCTTACCAAAATTAGGATTTGAATCTGGACCATCGGAATGGGAGCCCAGTTCATACCACACTAATCAGATTACCCAGTTATGATGTTAACTTCAGGTGGAGGGCTCTACTGAATTTGATATCGCCGTGTTCCATTCTAAAATCGGTTTAGCCTAAATTTTAACTTGTGTTCAGAAGGCAATTCCCATCCTAGTTCCTCTGTTAAACTCGTAACACCAATAGAAGTATCATAACGGCCTTTAAAAAATCTAGCAGATCTCCTTTGCACACACTCTAATTCCTTTATCATGCCTTCCTCGTTCGGATCCCATACGCTAGTGGCATATTTTAAATGAGGCCTGACAAGAGTAAAATAGTTTCTTTCTAAAAAAAAAGAGTACTCTGTCATCTAAAATGCCTTGAATCCTTTTTATTAATCCTAATCTACGGCTTTTCTTGCCGGGTTTAGTTAAAATTCATAATTTCTGCTTAACAAAGCTAGCCCAATGACGGGTAAAAGAAACAATACCCTGACTTTTCACGGTCTCATGAGCCCTTATATTTGTGGATGCACGTAACACATTGAAAACTATTATTGGCAGTCGGTAGTCCATTAATTACGTAACGCTGTAGGTGGGCGAGCCCGTTGTTACGACGCACTATCTAAAGGGCGGAGTGGGGTGTCCCTGGCCTTCCGTTATGTTGGGAATGGAGGGTGGTCCAGCTTATCATTATGTTGAGAGAAGAAAGATATTTTCCCTTTTCCCTTTTCAATTAATAATGGTCACACATATAAGTATTAGTAAACAAATCCTGGTGCTGAGAAATAAATACTGTGTTGTTGAAGAAATAATTTTTATCATTCGCTAAAAGAGATGGTTAAATGGCAGCGTGACGTAGTTTTAGGGGGGATCTAAGAAATGTTGCGGAGATTCATTGGGAGAGAGGAAGTAAAATTAGTGAGAAATCAGCTTTAGGAAATATATGGATAGTACCTAAATTATGTTTGACCCGTCGAATCTTACGCAGCCATAAGGTGTGCGTAAATGTGCAAAAACAGTGTATTTTCTAGGTTATTTAGTTAAATAAATTGTTTTTATTCCTCACGCAGGTAGTCTTCAAGTGATGCTCCACAGCAACGGTACTTCTTCGAAGATAGGTTCGAATGTGTATCGAGGATTTTGGTATCCTGCGAAAATGATGTTCAAACCACGAGGCGGTGACTTCCGGGTGAGTAGCACTTAAATTATATTATACTTGATTGCTGATGAATTGTATACGCCATTCTCACGCCCTAAGACGAAACCACACAACCTCGAGATGATGGCCGGGATACTCAAGAAATTTATGCGAACTTAGGCCGGGTATGGAAAAGGAATACGAACACCTGTCCTTTCGATGAAAAGCATTAATGTTGTGTAAACATTCCGATGGACAGTGAGTCGAAAAATATTGTTCTAGACTACGTTAAATTTAGGGTATCCATCTCTAGCTACTTGTACTCTTTAGAAAAAAAGGTCAAATAACAGTAAGGCAATCATGTACGGCATTATTTTTCATTAGCTTGGCTGTCGTTAGCTTGGACATTGGCTAACTCGTGAACTGTTTTATAAGCTTAGTGTGGTGGTTTCAGGCGTTTCTTTCTGGAATGGGCTCTTTTAATTGAAAGAAATAGTTTGTAATGCTCCACAGAACCTTTATTTACGTCCTAGGCTTAGGAAAAATAAAATTCTGTTGAAATTACAGATTATTTCTAAATAATATGAATTAGGGGCTGCTGCCTGTGCAAGAGAATAGGAAATGTGAGGGTAATGTGGTAAAGATCGAATGAATTAATTTTTAAGATCAGGATTAGCCAACAGAAAACTTCTGCGGTGAGAGGTATGGAGAATACTTTTACAGTAGTCGTGAGAAGAAACCTCTTTGTGCGTGGCCAAAACACCTTATTAAAGGGAGGGGATAAGTGGAAAGTCATTGCTGGAGACATTACGTTGGGTTATCCTTCAGGCACGGAGACACCCAGCCAGACTGAGTCACCTGCATATGTAGAGCGTAGGCGAGTTTTTCTCCACCACTGAGAGAAAAGTTAAGATGCTACACGATATTTGAAGACAATATCACGCAGATAAGGGCAGAGAAATAAAAGTTTAAAATGGATTCAAATGTACGTTCCTGCGTCGCATAATTCGCAGCCTAAAAGTGCAAATATGTCCTTGCAGCGTATCTGGATAAAAAGGTCTTCCCTTAATAATGCAACTGCTCATACTGCACATGAACAGATGGTATAAATTGATGCTAAGTCACTAGGGATATGGTAAGGATAGGTTACGTGGATGTTAGCTTTTATTGCAGGCCTGTGCGACTCATTAAATTTACATAGTATGTGTGAATTATTTCTTAAATAACTCCTTGAATGCTCTGTAAAAGATGAACTGTGTTGCATGTCTCCTGCATGAAATTAATTTTATCGTGTTATTCGATAGTAGTACCACCATTATTGCATGTGCGTATCGCATTTCCGGCCGTTATTCACCCGTTTGTAATCCCACTCGTGGTGGCTTGTGGAGTTCTCAATGGATGTAGATATGAAACATTACAGTCATTGCGTCATATCTTTCGTTAATATAATTATTTTGAATTTTTACCTCATAGTCCGCAAACTTTTACACTGACAGGTTTTATGATTGAACTCAAGTACCAGTTGGTACTTGGAATGTGTATTGTAGAATCAGTGAAGTATCTGTGACGATAAAGTCCCCTTGCCTGTCAATCGCGGGTTCGAATCCCGCCCAGGGAGGTTTTTCACTCCGCGGGGCATGGATGTATTTGCTTGTGTAATTGTTATTAGTTGAAGTACGCGATGTAAAGACCACATGTGTTGTTTTCCGGTCAGTGATAAATAAAGAAATGAATAAAATACGCATAAATTGGTACATTTTATTCAAGAATGATGATATATATTGAGTTTTCGCCATTTAATTCCCTTTCTCAAAACTATTTCAGCTCGCCATGGAGGCTAGTGGAACCACCCCTTGGTCAGTTGAAGTCGACAATCTTTTGTTGGGGAACAGCAGCTTGTGCGAATCAAAATTGATTGGGACGACAGGTACGTAAAATGACTCAGCGCGACTTATGTGGTATCATCGGCATATGCAGCGTGAAAAACGTTGCCTGCCGTCCTGTGCGTTGTTTTGCGGCTTCATTGGTGATAACGTGCAATACAGGGGGACTATGCCTATAGCGCCTATAGATACACACCCAGAAGAGTGTGCAGCAAGTCACATAAGTCGAAGCAGAACGTTGATCTTTCAGAAATGTGCGCACGTCACGCGTGAGTGAAAGGTTTACAAACTAGCAGCGAAAAAACCTCATAGATGGTGGAGCCGCGCCGTGCGCACATTCGCGGCCGCTTCGTGACATTGTACGTTACGGAAATTCATCTTCAAATCTACTTCCTTTGTAGGGAAGAATGGTGCTTCGGTTGCCTAAACAATCAAATGACGCAAACTTTAGGGATCAGATTTTAAATCCCGGTGAAGGTGAAAGAATTTTTTTTCCTATCGAAATCTTGCTAAATAGTACTGAGACGTTTCAATGAATTACGCATCACTTAAAATTCACATGCGATTGTAAAAGGTATTTCTTGCTGACGAAACCATAATGTTTTGAATCATAGGTTAATTGACAAACGTGTGAAATATCATAGAAAATAGCAGAAGGGGGGCGGGGACTCTCTCTTCATTGCGGTTCTGGTTCCCACCTCCCCTGGGTGACGCGGAGGCTACCAAATGCTTGCAGGGAACAGCACTCCTGAGATGAACCGCGAGGTGTGGGGAACGTGTGAAATGACAGCCTCGGATGAGGGTATTTTCCTCAAAAGGGTTGTTTTCTAACCCTTCCGCCGTCTCGAGGGTAGTTCCGAGCTGGTGTTTGTTCCTTCGGTGTATGGCGGGAGGACCTTGCGCTTGTTAGGGAGGCTTTAAGCCAACTCAGGCCTCGTATGAACAAGTAAGGGGCGACAGTGATGAGTTCGAACGTGCTTTTGGGAGCGAGAGGGAGCGGTCAGGGCGTTTTGACGGTTGCAGGAGCGTCTTGACTCTCGTACGCCTCTTCCTGGAAGAGAAGATACAATTAATGTGTCATGTGGTTACGTTGATTCTTAGATGCATCTACCAAAAACCGCTGTCCAACGGTCTAATTTTTATCAAAATTTTCCGATGAAACAGAAGTGAGGTGTTCCACGACACAGTGTTTTGATTAAAAAACATACGTACCAATGAAATGCGATAAAATAAACAATGAATGGGTGCAATAGCCGAATGTGAATAATCCGCGACAATTATAATTTTAGTTGAGAAGTCGTGCATAAATTAAATTGAGTTCATAATGACATATCATGTGTGAGGTAACGTATACAAATTATACTTTTCCAAGCACTCAATAAGTACAATAACTACCACAGGGCTTCATAAATACGTCAGTGACATCTGTTCTGTGATCACAAAACTTCAAACCAAAGAGCTACAGTCAAATCACACTTAAAATAGTGGAGTACGGTGACTACGTTTTTAGAAGTGTGTGACTGGTTGGTTTCATACATTTGGATGGAAATTTGCGAAGGTTCTATCTGTTTGGTCCTAAACTGTATGAAAATACTGCACCAAAATTCATTTGGATACAATTCAACCATGACACGTGATCCAAGTCAGTTAAGTCCGTTTCAGCAAGTATGCTCGCTAGCATACTCGCTGAGCCACTGAATTTCATACTGGATGAGTTACTAGATTTCTAGTAGCTCCCAGTAGGACGCAGTACATCGACCAATAAAGTCATGTTACAGACGCTGTGCGAACTTTTTTTTAGTTAGTATGGAATCATATGGTATAACCGCTTCATGGAAAGCACAAGGTCAATGATCTTGTGAAACCTCCCAGGACGGTTCCGATCATGCTAGATTCCGTCCTCAATATCAAGTAGCGGCCAGCACAAGTATCCCAGCAGCACAAGCATAAGGTATCGTTTGAAACAGCCTTTATACAAATATTGACGAAAATTGGACCGCGGGGCACCAGATGAAGCATATAAGAGAAAGTAGCCGACTAATTTGGGGAGGATAAGTTTGGATTTTTTGAGGGGAGTTCCACCCCGTGACAGAATACCAGTGATAAGAATATTCGTTGTACGTCAATTTGGTTTATTAACGACGCTTTAGCGGATTATTATTGATTTCGAGAGGGCGGTCAAGGGAGTTTAAGAATTTCAGGGAAATTTTAGTTGAAATATTGCAGTAGCAATAATTATTCGGGGGATGGGACAGTTTACGTTAATCGCGGAATTTTTTATTAGGGGATATTTGGGACAAGATTGGAACTTTGCAGGCGCTATTTCAAGTGAAATATAAGTTGCATGGAATGTATTTCAAGCACATCTAAACCTATTTTTACCGATAGGTATTAGATAATGATATAAAGAGGAGGGATAAGGTGAAAACTGACATCGCCATTTGTCTTCTATTAACGAAAGGCATCAAGGCTTTTACTGCTTAACGTTCTATCCGTAGGAAGGAGCACCGAAAATCAAGTGCTTCCCTTACTGCTTTAAAATAAGGACCGGCTTATCTACATACTTCAAACCCTATAAGACACCGCCGGGGTGTACAGCAGGAGGAGAAACATTATCAGGCATTCATTATTAATCAGGGAGAACTCTCACTACCCAGCAGGAATGCAAAAGAAACTACTCCTTTTAAACACTTCTAATATGAAATCAAGAGTCACAGTACAACCCCCCCCCTCCTGAATGGAAAATCTCTTCTACTGCCGGGATTCGAAGCCGGGAATTTGGGATGGGATGTCAGTCGCCAGCCGCCTAATAAACCCCATATTTTTTACGTAATTAAGGTGAAATACGCAGATTAGACTCATCTGAAGCTTGATTATTTACGACATTGAGGCATGGACGATAATAGCGATAGAGAACTCAAGGCTGGAAGCATTCGAAATGTGGTGGTACAGAAGAATGAGAAACATGAAATGGATCGACCGAGTGACTAACGTAGAATCCCGAAGAGTGGGTGAAAATACGAGTAGAAATCTGCGAAGAAGACGGGAAAAGGTAATTGGTCTTATCTTGAGACATGATAACCACATGAAGACAATCGACGAGGGAAAAGTGAATGGGAAGAATGGAAAAGGAAGGCTTCCTGTGGAATATATAGAACAAGTGATGATGGATTTAAAAGAGAAAATATGAAGAGGTTAGCTAATAAGAGAATCGAGTAGAGACCTGCGTCAAACCAAAGTTGGTAGACTGATGATGATGAAGTAGTTTAGCGTAGCGGAAGAGTGGTCCATGATGTATACATGGTTTATCAGTTGAAAATGAGGAGGCTGATGCTGATACGAAGAAACCTATGATCATTTCTATGATATCATCGACGGTACCACAAGTTACAATGGTACGGTAATTTGAAGATAAGAAGTAATCGCTCTGTACCACATACTTTCTAGTTGGCTTGCATGATACTCCGTAGGTTAAGGACTACCCTAGTCAACAGAAAACAACATACTAAAACTGCGCGAAATGTGATGAAGAGCAGGAAAAATAACTATGGATAGGTCGTGAGGAACTAAGTGCCAATCGAGGTCATTGCCACGTCGGTGACAATGACCTCGATGTCAATACACCCCTCAAAACTACTACTACTGCGAAAGGTCAACTTGATGTGAATTGTTTTAGCATTAGGAGCGTGGAATGTTTTAGCTACATTATGGGCTACCTACTATGTGCATTTTTGATTATGATTCTTAGTGCATGTAGGTAAATGACCATGATGTAGAACATTATTGGTGGTGATTCACCTCTGCCACACACCTTAGTGGTGGCTCGCAAGGTTACCTGTAGATGTGCGGTACTTTGTGTCGAACATAGATGCATGTTAAGAAACGTAAGCAAGGAGAATCGGTGTAATGCCTGGATGAACGTGATTAGCCACGGATTCCGCATTATTATAGTGGTTGCTTCAGTGTGGTCCTCTTCCATCAGGAGCAGGTGGCGGAAGGAGATAGTGGTAAAACGTCTGAGGATAGGGAAGTGCGACTTGAGCTGCAATTTCCTCTTCGCTGAAGAGAAGATAATGCTTCCTTGTGATTATACGATTGCCCTAACAGTTTGAGGCATCTCCGGACAGAATGTGACCAATACCGGAAATCCTGTGAAATTCTAAGCATCGGGAGGGACTTAAATACGTTCGGGGCACCGATTTGATTGCGTAAGTCAGGTCACTTCTTAAGGATAAAGGATAAAATCTTTTTGTCAACTCTTTGTGGTATTTGTAGTCTCTCAAAATTTGTGAGAAGGAATGTTTTCCCGTTGCCTTCCTCTTTGCTGTTTTCAAATTTACACAGGGAATGCGTTTTTTCCAGAACAATTCTTTCCATGCCCTCGAAAATTGTTCTTTAGAAAATATCTTCTTTCAGAGAATTATTTTCGAATATTAAAGATGGAAAAAATATTTAAAATTTTGATTTAGTAAGAAGATAATTTCACCTCCAAGAAGAAAAGTGATCTAGTTGTGGAAACGGGTGTATTCAATCGAATCTGGTGGTAGAAATGAGCACTATAAAGTTCTTCCTTTCCATCAGTGCTTCAGTCTCTGGAGACAAAAGGATTTTAATTCAACTAATTTTAATGAAATTAGCACTATGTGTCGTGACTCTGATGACCAATTCTTAGTACCCGCTGTAATTCTGTTGGCATGGCTACATTATTCCAAAGACTGAAGTTGCTGGTAGGGGCGGCGACGGACAACTAGGAGCATTTGGATCTTTAAGAAGTAGTAAACTTAGTATTTGGGTAAAGATGAAATATTTTAAGGAGGAGATAAGGAAATGGAGGAAGAATGGAAAGCAACCCGACGTCAGGATGACCGTACCCTTATTAAAAGGTGCCAAGTAGTTCACCGTTCTGTTTTATGCTTATACTTTATGAATTAGCAGTATCTGCCATTCATTTACCCTACACTATACTCGCTAAGGAAGCGTTATGCACGAGGGATAATCATCTTGGAGTCTTTATTTACGTATTGGTGTGTAATACTGTGTTCTAAAGCAATATAGCTCTTTAATCTTAATCGGACAACTTAATCGGCCACATCATGAGACTTGATGGCCGGATGAAGACAATCGTTGAAGGACAAGTTGACGGGAATAAAGGCAAAGAAAGGACGAGTGATGAAGGATTTGAAAGACAAGAAATACGTAAATATGAAGAGATTGGCCGAAAGAAGAATCCAGTGGAGGGCTGCGTCAAATCAATTTCAGGATTGCGTACTAATGATGATGATCAATATGATTTCGTGCCATATATATTTTTGCCAATGGTTAGTCTCACTTGTTTTCTAAAATAGTGCCTGTGAATATCCTTTTAGAATTAATCAGTGCCAGAGTCTATTTTCCTTATTTCATCTACATGGTCTGGTGTGGTTACAGAGAAAGAGTCATATTTTCTAGCCGGGCGCACGAGTGTGTCTGATCCCTGCGCCTTTCTCACAGTCGGGTGCTTTAATGCTGTCAATGGTGCAGGGACAAATGCACGTGACGCCGGCGTTGCGAATCACGAGTCATTATCGCTCGTCGCGCCTTCTCTGGCGTTTCCGGCCTACCGCCCACGACCTCTCTCTCCTCCCCTCTTATATTTAGCACTCTTCCTCTCTTGCTCAGCATGTGGCTTGTACCAGATCAGGGGCGGCAGTATACATTTAGGGAATGAAGTTTGTGTGGTGGTAACAGTGGCCGGCTACCCATCTGGAGAATCCACCTTCGAGTCCAATCCTTTGCTGATTTTTTAGTAAAATTCCCCACTTGAATTCCGTGTGGTCAGCCCTTGAAGCCTAGTAGTATTCCGTCCGTTAGATGGGATGTTAAACCGTGCACCCCTTCGCGCCTTTCGTTGAGGGAAATTTGATCGACTTTTGCAAGTCTCCTTCACTGGAGAAAACGTAGAGATGTTAATCACCTTTGCGTCAAATTTGGCATAACTCTTATCCTTTTGTTTTTCCCTAGTTTTCTTTATGTGCAATTTGTTTTCTTCACAACTTTGTAGAAATTCACTGTCAAAAAACTTGTTACCTTAAATTATTAGCTATATGTATCCTCTATAATCCTGTATTTCACAATTTAATCATAGAAAATAAGCGGAGAGGGCATAAAAATCTATTTTTACACTTTATTATTGAAATGTGTATTGATTTGAGTAACTGCTCATTAGTTGAGTTGTGACGTTGATAAAATACTAGTGAAGAGTCTAATATGGTCTTCAAGTAAGGAGGATGAAGATAGACAAGAGGAATTTGAGATGTGAGTGTGGAGAAAGTAAAGTGGGTGAAGAAGGAGGACGAACGATGAAGTACTAGATTTGGTAGGAGAGGAAAGAATTTTGATTGATGATATAAGGAGAAGGCGTGCCTGGAGACAGTAATAATGGGCGATGGTTTTTGGAAAGACGTGATAGAGGGAAAAATGTTGTGTTGGCAAGGAAGAGGGAGGGGAACGGATAGCTTGGGCAGATCAATGGGATGTGGGAAATATGTGCGGGAGGGGCATTGTGTGAAGTATAAGTCGTGGGAAGAATTTCAAGTCCATTTATACCTACCTTCACCGGTAGAAAAATAATTATAGCATACGATTTCTCTCGATATCCAATAACCGATGTTGATTTTGTCATCACAACCAATAACTACAAATACTGGGTATTGAAAATTGACTTAAGGTACCACACAGCTCTAGTAGAGGTGGTCCTCAGCCGACGGATAAACGTCTTTTATCGTAGTAGGACTATTTAACCCGGTTAAAATGCTTGCTTATTTTAAAAGTTGCTCTACCACGAAATGGAGAGCCAGGGAAATTTTTGGAGAAGAGAAATAAGAACACAGCCGGATTATATCTTGCCGAGGGGGTAAATAGGATAGCAGATAGTTAGAGGGTTTGAGGAAGGATCAACAACTGCGACGTCTATGTATGGTGTGTGTCATGGGAATGCAGGTGAGAAATATGCTGATTTAAATACAGGTAAGAACAGCTGTGTACGTTTGCATTGCGTCTGGCCGTTTAAAATTTGTACCTTTGAAGAAAATGATTGGCTTATTATTTCACACATTATCAGTTGAAAATATTGGTCTTGAACATTTGAAAATTATGAATTTAAACCGCACCTAAGAACAGTTTGTAATAGCTCCTTTACCTTCCTGCGAGTAGGGGGATTGAGAATACTCCCGCAGTATCCCTGCATGTCGTAAGAGGCGACAAAAGGGCGGTGAGAAAACCCCGAAACCAAACCCACAGTGCAGCCACGTATGTGTCTGAACAGGTCTGTGAATCTACTGTCTGTGAGTGACCATACCAGCTGATCTTAGATTCACCCACGTGTGGGCCGTGAGTGGAGACCCGTAAGGAGGAGAAGCGGAACCTGGAAGGTGAGTTACGCGGTTCCCAGCCGGGTGTCGGATGCTCGGCATGGACCGCAGGGCAATATCCCTCCTTGGCCCTGGATTCTCTGTAAACGGGCGGCCAGGAGCTAGCCACTCCCGGTCAATCGCATTTGCGTTCTTGTGGCGAGTGCGGAGGTGTCGGGGGTCTTCCTAGGGCTGTTGGAGGTGTACTGGTTGGTGGGCCAGTGCACTGAAGACCTAACCCGAAGAAGACAACCGCACCGGATGCGCTATATCCCTTGTGCTAGTCCTGGCGACCGCACCGGCTTGCGGTGCGGCGTCCCAGATGTGTGGCTCCGGGGTGGGTGGGGAGGCCAAGGGATGAAGTGATACTAGGTATGGGCGAGTACTCTCAACCACCACCTAAAAGATCCCGCCCTGACTTGGGCGGGGGAGATGTTGCAGAATCTAAGAAACTTCTTGGAATGAAATGTTTGAGTAGGGACGAGAATCTTACGAAGGCCTCCCCCTTCCTCATTAAGAAAGCGTTGTCCTCCTATGTTCCTGGGGAACTAAAGTCAGCTAAGAAGCTCCGAGATGGAACTTTATTAATAGAAACATGTACCGACAAACCAAGGGAAAAGCTACTTACCATGACCATGTTGGGTAATATCCAGGTTAAGGTAGACTTACATCGTACCCTCAATATATGCAAGGTTGTGATTTAGCATTTTGATCTTCTATACGTAGAATAAGAAGAAATTACAAGAGAAATTACCTCCCAGGGGAAAAGCTACTTACCATTACCATGTTGGGTAATATCCAGGTTAAGGTAGACTTACATCGTACCCTCAATATATGCAAGGGTGTAATTTAGCATTTTGATCTTCTATAGGTAGAATAAAAAGAAATTACAAGAGAAATGACCTCCCAGGGTGTTATTGATTGCCGACGGATAAAAACAAACGTAACGGCGAAACGACCAACACTACATCGTTAGTACCTACGGTACCTACTAACGTTTTCAGGTGGCAAGATTCTAGAAAAAGTAAAAGCAGGCTATGAGTCTGTCACAGTGAGGCCATTTATGCCTAGCCCTATGCGCTGCTATAACTGCCAGAGATTCGGGCATATAGCTCCGAGATGAAAAGGTGAAACCACATGCCCTATCTGCGGGAAGAAAATACACGAAAATGACTGCGAATCAGAACCAAAAGGTGTGAATTGCAGTTAAGACCACCCGGTCTATTCTCGGAATCGTCCTAATTTGAGGGAAGAAAAACAAATCATGGAAATCCAGGTGACTGATAAAATATCATATTTCGAAGCTAGGAAATAAGTATCGTATTCTATGTCCTACGTTCTCAAGGTCATTTGCAAAGATAACGAAAGCTGAACCTCAAAAGGTAGCCATCTCCACCCAAACGGAAATGGTTCTAGTGAAGGCGTTGAACCAGGAAGAGAAAAATCAGACTAGCCCAATGCAAAATGAAGGAAGAGATAAGAAACCCACTAAAATGCCCTAGAAAGCGGAGGGGGGGCAGTAACAATACCTTTCAAACAAAAAATCTGGCAAGTGCGCGGGAAGCGAGAGACTATAACGGTAGACGCGGATGAAATGGAGGCTGGTGACAGTATCTGAGACTGAAGTAAACCTTGCCAGCAAACATTAAATGCTGAGTTCCTCTTTATATTTAAATATCCCCAATGGCCCTATTCATACAGTGGAACTGCAATGGCTTCCACTCCCAAGTAGAGGAAATGAAGCTTTTGGCCATTAATTTTAATCCAGACTGCCTGTTTATACAAGAAACTCGTTTTAAATCCGTTGACAAAGTGAATTTGAAAGGTTATAAATTGGAAAGGAAAGATGGTCTTAGCGGTGAAAGAGCTCGTGGTGCGGTTGCTGTGTTCACTCGAGAGGCACTATACACTAGGGTGGGCCGAAAATAGTTTTTTTTTTCCGTATCAAATTTGCCCTGCGCGGGAAAGTTGTGTACTGATATCAGGATCTTGCATGCAAAATTTTTTCGAAATTGGATAATATTAACCACTGCCGCCCGTGCTGTAAAGTTAAAAATGTTGCGAAAATTCAGGCGGAAATGGGAAACAAACGGTTATAGAGAATAATTTGTTGCAAATACTGGGATATTGGTAAACATCAACGATAGATACAAGTTCCTAGATTACAACACTGAAATTTGAAGTTTATTTGACGAGTCTCAACCAGGTAATATCATTTCTAAAATACACAAATATCATCAACTCTATATAATATAATTTTTTTGTACCTGAAAGTAAAAGTATCGCATTCAAGATAACTGACAATTGCACTGGAATTTTTCGAGCTGAAACATCCCATAATAATTCAACCAGGTAATATCATTTCTAAAATACACAAATATCATCGACTCTGTATAATATAATTTTTTTGTACCTGAAAGTAAAAGTATCGCATGCAAGATAACTGACAATTGCACTGGAATTTTTCGGGCTGAAACATCCCATAATAATGATAGCATTTCAATAATAGATCGTGGTGCAAAATGACCTCTGCCGTCGACGCACCCTTAATATTAATTCCAATCCAAGCTGCTTAACGAAGAATGATTTACAGTCTGTATGTTTCACACTTCTCTGATAGGTATTCGTTAATTTTGGTTTTGAATGGGGTCGTCTGCCATTTTTTTTTAAATTGCCGAATCTGATAGTGTTCGTAAAATAAAGACACATTTATTTTTCTGTTCTTTCATCCGCCAATCAGTGCTCGAATTGTAAGCGGTGGAAAAAATATGTTTTTAACCCTTTCGAAAAGGCGTGAGTTCAAATAACTAGTGCTTTGTTGAATCGCAACTGAGACTGCGAATCTCCTTTGCTTAATCACAATGGGGGACGCAGCCGACTCTGCCAATGGAAGTGGTTGCGACAGGATATGTGCAAACAGACCTTCCGTCCCCTCCCCCACTTCCCTTCTTTTCCTTAAAAACAGTCAAGGACGGGATGTGGATGACGTAGTAATCCACAGCTCGTTTGTTGGCCGTCACCTTTTGCGTATTTTAATTTTTGATTTAGGAGGAGTGAATGGCTCTGTTAAAAACATTAATTATTTCACTAAAATTCATTTTTCGTTTCCATCTAACGATTTCGTGTACAGAATAGCGATTTCGCTTCCGAGTAAACGCCCCCATATGTCCCACATATTATCACTTTCATCATATTGGATCATACAAACACAACTCTTGTCAAGATATCCAGTTGGTCTATGGAATTAAAAAAAAACACTTTTCCCAATGGATTTGTGGAGTTGATCATAGCCGCCTTAATTTCCAAGCGGAAAAGGATAGCATTATTATTTAATTGGAATTTCCGTCATTTTTCTGGGCAGACACACTGTAGTAGAAAATGAGTTTCCCCTGAGTAAATTGAATTTACAAGACAGATACATTAATTTCTATCGCAAATGGACGGCATTTGCGTAATGAATTCAAATAAGGGCCGGTTGCGGTTAAGTTTTTTTTCGTCTTGAATAGTTTTAGATGGATTTTCCCCGTTGAGCGTTTGAATATCGGTGGGATATATGAGTTGAGATTCGCCGAGCTGCACCGATGTATGCATCTCTCTTGAATCACTTAATAAACATCGCTTTTGCTTATTATAATCATTACTACTTCTGTTTTTGCATATTTTCGATAGACTTTCCCATGTTCGTTTTCTTTGTATCAGTGTCAGTGCCTTGCATGTGACAGCTAATATATGCAATTGCGTGGGGCAATCGTTGGCTGACGGAAATATGACTGAAGGAAAGCATGACGCTCAAGAACTAAATTGAATATGCTTCGTAGTGAATGTTCACGAGCGTCACGTCTCCGGGCTCCAGAGCATACGCATGATGAGACAGGAAGGAATTCCCTGAAGGAGAGAGATAAGATATCTACGGAGATGAAGTTTTTTTCTCTCTTTGTGTTGGAAACAACTGCTATCACAGTAAGCCTACATTTATGGCTTCCTCTTGACTTCTATATTCATCACGCATTAATTAGCTGGTATTATACTTTTCCTGTGCTAAATTAATTCAAGCTATCAGAGTTCTTGTCAGCTAAAAGCAGCTTTTTAATGGAAATCAGAAACACAATGAAAAAGATTGTAATTTTCGTAAGAAAGAGATGTAATTGATCTCTCCTGTGCAAGTGTTTCTAATGAGCATGTATGCATCCAATTATATTATAAGTATGCTTTGTATAAGGGAGCCTAGTGATTGCAAATATCAGATTCAGTCTATATTATGTTCCACGTCCGTCCAGAGCCAATGGAGGAGTGTCTATCAGACACTGAAATCCTCCAATTTGGCAGTAAGGGGAAGAAAAACCGCATTAAGCGTTGATCCCCTCAAAGTTTTAGCTTCTGGTATTTATTGTTTTAATCCCTTTTTATATTTATATTTATATATATTTATTTATTTATTATGGTTTTTATAATGCAGTGGAACTGCAACGGTTTTTATAGGCACAAGGAGGTGCTGGCTATTTTAATTCGAGATTTTAACCCTTTTTGCGTTTGTCTTCAAGAAACGCATTTTAAAGACACGGACAATGGGATTTTAAAACATTTTAACGTTTTTAGACATGACGACACCAGCGGCCAACGAGCCCAGGGTGGAGTGGCAGTTGCTATTCGGGAGGCCCTTTACACCTCCCGAATACAGCTAAATACACCGTTTCAAGCGGTGGCGGTTACGGTGCACGCTCCGGAGGCGATTACGTTATGCAACGTTTATCTGCCGGAGGGTGCACCGGTCAACCGTTTTAATCTAGAATCCCTTGTGCACCAGCTGCCTCGGCCTTTTATTTTACTCGGGGATTTTAACGCTCATGATCGTCTATGGGGAAGCACTGCGGTGCAGTGCAACCGAAGAGGACGCATTTTATCAAGTTTTATTTTAGATTTTAACCTAGTTCTATTGAACAACGGGGAGAAGACCCGGTTTAACTCTTTCAATGGTGATTTCTCCGCCATTGATTTATGCATTTTATCGAGCAGTTTAACCAATAAAATATCTTTGTCTGTACACGAAGATCTTTGTGGTAGCGATCACTTTCCCCTTTTAATTTTTAAGGAGCGATTTTTTAACTCTGATTTTATCCGACCAGGCAACTGGATTGTCCGGAAAGCCGACTGGCCTTGTTTTAAAAGTAATTTTAAATACACGTGCGATGCAAATCGCGATAGCGCTTTTAATGTAAAATCATTGACTAACAGCATCATCAACGCCGCCGACAAGAGCGTACCACGGTCTCGGCGCATCATGTCGAGAGCTCCCGTGCCATGGTGGAATGATGACTGTGCTAAAGCCATCCGGCAACGCAAGAAGGCGTTGCGCATCTTCAATAAATATCCCACTCAAAACAATCTGTCCTCTTTCCGGCGTCTGAGAGCTAAAGCCCGTCAGGTCGTGAAGGAGGCAAAGAGGGCCTCTTGGATGAATTTTGTTTCTGGTGTCAATATCAGCACACCACTTGCACAGGTTTGGCGCAAGGTGAAGAGCATTTCGGGAAATCATCAGCAGCTCGGTGTCTCCTTCTTAAAAGTCAGAGGAAATGTGGTTACATCTCCAGCTGCCATCGGCGAGATATTCGGCCAGTTAATCGCAAATATGAGCAGCGATGAAAATCTGGATCCTGCCTTCCGAACGATTAAGCAACATCTCGAGAACATTCCTATCGGCTTCAAGGAGACGCGGACATCGGCAGATTACAACCTCCCCTTTTCCTTGTGGGAGTTGAAATCTGCCATCGATGACTCCCACGACACCTCTCCAGGACCAGACGGGGTCCACAATGCTTTTCTCCGCAACCTCCCGGAGACAGCGCTGCAGGAAGTCCTGCAGACGTATAATCAGCTGTGGGCAGAAGGTAACTTTCCTTCGTCCTGGCGGGAGTCTGTCATTGTCCCCATTCCCAAACATGGGAAAGATAGAGCTGACCCGAATTCTTACCGGCCGATATCTCTCACCAGCTGCCTGTGCAAGTTAATGGAGAGAATGGTGAACCGGCGGCTCGTTTGGTAGTTAGAGCGCCGGAACCTTCTCTCCAGCATCCAATGTGGATTTAGACGGGGCCGTTCCACAATGGACCATTTGGTGAGGATCGACAATTTCATCCAAGAAGGCTTTCTCCTCCGCCAGCATTTGATCAGGGTCTTCTTCGATTTGGAGAAGGCTTACGACCGGGTGTGGCGGCGGAAGGTATTAATGACTTTGCACGAGTGGGGCTTTAGAGGCAATTTGCCGATTTTTATTCAAATTTTTTTAATGCACCGAGTTTTTAAAATTAGAATAGGCCAGTTTTTATCCAACTTTTACCGTCTTGACAACGGAGTTCCCCAGGGTTCCGTATTGAGCGTGACGCTTTTCGCCATTGCGATTAATGACGTCGTATTTTGTATCAAGGCGCCGGTGATAGGCACACTGTTCGTGGATGACCTGGCAATTTTCTGCAGGTCATCCAAGGTTGTAACTGCATCCCGAATGGTCCAATTGACATTAAACAAATTGGACCAATGGACCCAAAGGAACGGATTTCGGTTCTCCTTTGAGAAGACCAGGTGCGTCCATTTCCACAGGAAAATAGGAATCCAAATGCTGCCCACATTATCCCTTGGAGGAAGAAATCTTCCTTTCGTTCAGTCGGCCCGCTTTCTAGGTATGACACTCGACTCCAGGCTCAATTGGCGAGAGAACATTCAACTTTTAAAGACAAAATGTCTGAAATCGTTAAACGTGTTAAAGTTTTTAAGCCACACATCGTGGGGATCAGACCGCACAACATTGCTCTTATTGTATCGCACATTGGTTCGTTCTAAACTAGACTACGGTTGTTTTATTTATGCGTCCGCCCGCGAGTCATGCCTGCGAGCATTGTCCCCCGTGCACAACGCGGGGTTGCGACTCTGTACGGGGGCATTTCGGACAAGCCCTGTCATAAGCATCTATTCTGATGCAGGGGAGCCTCCTCTATGCCACCGCAGAAACGCGCTTATGTGCAATTACGCCTCCAAAGTTTTATCCATGACGGCACACCCATGTTTTAACATACTCTTTAAACCACGTTTTTTAGACATTTTTAACCGACGGACGAAGGCCACTAGGCCCGTTTGCGTACGTTTTAACGATTTTATTCGTGGGTGTGATTTCAGTATGCCTAAAGTGTACCCTGTATCTTACGCAACCCACCCTCCCTGGTTAACACCCGCTCCTGTGGTTAATACAGTCCTGAGCAAACTACCAAAACCCTTTACCACTTCCTTGGAATACCAACGTCAGTTTTTAATGTTTCTGAGTAATCACTCCGATTTTGTTCCTGTGTACACTGACGGATCAAAATCGGAGTCGGCCTGTGCCTGCGCAGCGTTCTCTAGTACCCAAGGAGCCGTCAAAGCAAAATTAAATCCGCTGTGTAGTGTGTACACAGCTGAACTATTCGCCATGAAGATGGCACTTGAAACTCTATGTGACGAAGGTGGTTCCTTTGTTATATGCACCGATTCCCAGAGTTCCTTACATTCAATTTCCGGTTTTTCGCTCATGCACCCAATCATTCAGGATATGCATTCCTCCCTGCTGTCTCTCAGCAGAAAGGGAGTACTTGTTTGGTTCCTTTGGGTCCCGGGGCATGTGGGAATAGCCGGAAATGAAAAGGTAGACGCTTTGGCCAAAGAAGCTCTGAACGAGAAGGAGTGTAAGTCCACGCTGGTAACATACGAGGACCTACAATCTTGCCTGAGACAGATAGTCCTAGGGCAGTGGAAGGAATATTGGCGCAACACACATAATAATAAACTCCGCGACATCAAGCCGGGTACGTCAGTGTGGCCCTCTTCCGTCAGGAATAGCCGAAGAGAGGAAGTTGTCATCACACGTTTGAGGATAGGGCATTGCCCTCTGACCCACTCATTCCTCTTCACGGAAGAGAAACAACCACCTCAGTGTGATGACTGCAACTGTCCTCTCAGCGTTCGGCATATCCTGACGGAGTGTGACAAATACCGTGACGCGCGAAGGCGGTTAAACTTAGGGGGAGACCTAAAATCCGTCCTAGGAGACGACCCTAATGTTATAAGCCGAGTTATCAAATTTCTGAAAGAGACGGGACTATTCAGAAAAATATAACTCACCCTTTTTTTTAATAATAAATCACTGTATTCAATTTTTTAATAAGTGCCATAACTATGATAGACAATTTTTATTATTATTACTGTTACATTTATAAATTTTACTACTAAGAATGGATAGTGGTGCAAAATGACCTAGCCGTCGACGCACCCTACAAGTTCTAAACCTACCTACCTACCTCCACGTCCGTATCTTTTTCCTAGCAATGTTTTGCGAGATGTGGTGTAAGATGGTTTCCTTGATAACACATGATGTTGCCTAATCATAGTGAAATTCGGCTGTCTCGTATGTATCACTAAATCCATCACTGCAGTTGACATTTGTTTGGAAAAGGTATTAAGATCTTCAAAACAGCACCTTTAAACGTTACTCATCCAAGGGAATATCCGTGGCTGAGGATTACTGTATAAATTATAATTCATTAAGTTTGTTTTCGTATTCTTTTGCGACGTAAGTGGTGGTGTAGTGTTATTTTCAGGCTAATGCTATTTTTGTCAAAGAGCCTTAATAATGACAGACCACCCATTTTAATTAAAAAAATATTAATGAGATTTTAAGTATGGTTTTTGACGGCCCTGTGATCTATTCATTTTTTCTTAAGATGTGCCTAATATTTACGGTAATGGCGTATATTTTTTAAAAGTTTTATATTAAGAGGGTAATGCACTCTTATAAATAAAACTTTTGTTTTTACGGCCCTGTCATCTTTTTTTTCTTAGGATACGCATAGTATTTGTAGTACTGAGCTACATTAAAAAAAAAAAAAGTTTTTCACTACCGTATTAACCCGTGTAAGCCGCGCACGTTTTTTTCCGAGACCCCGGTGAAAATAGGTGCAGCTTTTACGAACACTCCGGATTTTTTTGTAGGCCGCTTACGTTTTTCTATTGCAGATTTTTTCCTCAATTCCCATTTCTTGGTTTTAAACTTATTCCTGTATCTTTAATTTTAATTAAAGTGCGTGTTTTCAGGTTAAGACGAAAAGTGGGAGGCTCAAGGGAAAAATCTTAATTTCGGACGAAAATATTTTTTTTCCTCGCGCACCTACCCAAAAATGGAGGTTCACGCATATACGTTTCGGGTTACCCGAGTGAATACGGTAATAGGTTCATGCAGATTGCAAAAAAAACCTAATTTTATTCCTGATTTGTTAGGGGTGGCGTCCATCACGCCGAGGTGGTTTTTCCCGACGACCGCTAGCAGCCATCGGCCCGTCTCTCAACCTAACGCATCACTCTCGACCGGCCATGTCTGGAGGACGTCGAGCTCTGGGACGCCGAAACAGGTGGGGACGACGCCGAGGACGACGTCGAGGACGCCGGAGCCCTCCGCACGGCCTTTCGAAGCCACGGACTTGGGGGCGGGGGCGACGACGGTAGCGGAGCCCGCCACCACCGGTGTTCCCCGGGCGGCCATATGGTCATCCGTGGCGGCCGCGGTGCTGCTACTGCTTCTTGTGGTGACGGTGGTCATCCGCCGACTGGCCAGTAGGCGCAAGGCGAAGCAACGAGAAGGAGGGGACGGCGACTCTGATGTGCGATACCTCACTTCGGACGAGGAGCACCTGGACTTCAGCCTGCAGAGGGCGGTGTGCGAGGACATGTGACAGGGGTTCTACGATTGTCGGGAGGACTGGGTTTTCCTCGGTTGGAGCCCAAAGGGTTTCGACGAGGGGACCGCACCCCGACCCCCTCGGACCGCTTGTTGAGAGATGACCTATGATTCCCCCCTTTGTGGAGATAGCGAGGGTGAATCGGTGCAAACACAAAACATTCCACTCTGGTCTGAACGTGGTTCACAGGTCAGTGATAGAACCAAACTCTCTTCTAGTGTTATTAATTTCATTTGTGTCATCGGAGTGTGGACTACCTTCAAGTAGCTTTTAATGTGGCCACAGGTATTGTTCTAGACTATCTTAGTTTTGCATCCAAATGGGTGGCTGGGAACAATCTTACAAAGCCACACAATGTCTTCTTATGCTTAGAAAATACCATCCAGCAGGGTTAGATGACAATATCAGGAAAAGAGTTCCCTGGCCATATATCTCTCGGTTGCAAACTAGGAATCTCTGCAAGCCTTCAAAAAACTTTACCAATTTTTGATATCCTTCCTAGAATGGAATTCTGGGTTGGAGTGTACAAATCAAGAAAACTGTTTGGCTGAGCATCTCTGGCATTTGTATTCTAAGTGTCATCTCACCCATGTGAACCTACAAGTCTATTCTGACATCCTTATAAATGTGTACACTTGTCTAACAGACAAGATTAACTAATGACTGTCATTTTGGAAACAAAATGAAAAGGAGAGAGACTGCACTATTTAAGATAAATGATAGCTCTCTAACTAGATTTTAAGGATCTATTTTGATGGTAACAGTTATGCACATGGTGTTCACAGTGAAAGAAAATATATCTAGGAGTTATTTATATGACTATAATGGCTTTTAAATAATGATTTAGGTGTACATAGTAATGTGATAATATTACTGTGATTGGTAATAACTTCAAACTTCAGTGAAAGGCTTGGGAATATTGAACCAGTACTGTGTAGCATTCAAGTGCTTGTACCTCCATCATCAACAACAGATATCTAGGTATTGTAATTTTCAGTATGCTGGATGAGATTTTATGATTTTCTGGGAAACGTTGTGATTTCTAATACTTAATGTATTTTTATTTCCTAATGGCTAAATACAAATATTTTATTTTTGCTGCATTGGATTAATTTAGTCTGTAATTTTATTTAGTTGTTAGTGATGAATGTTTAGGATTTTAATCATCAATTTTACTCATCAAAATTCATGAGGAAAAATTTTTCCTTTTGTTTTGTTAAAACTTGTCCGATCTCATGTTATTCATCCCTGACGGAGCAATACTTGTAAGCACACTAAAGAGGAAATAAACCAAAAAACATATCAACTAACTGTTATTATGCTGATCTGTGTATTTATGCATGCCACAAATATTATTGATGGAAAACTCCAGTAAGATGTAAAAAGTTATTCATTCCAAGTTTTAATGACTAAGGGAGACTGTATAAGTATACTTAAATGTCAGTTAAAATGTCAGCAACCATTCTCTCTGTTGGGAGATATGCAAGGTGAACCACTTCAATGATTCACTTGCTGTATATAATGATAGCACATTTCTATATGCTTTGTACGATTGTGAAAAACAGGATACTGGCAATTTTTATCATACTCTGATTATCAACAAATATAGTGACTAGTTCATGTCTTTCTATTATTTCAGACAGAAAACTCTTTGAATATACAGCGTCCCTGACTCCTTCTAATATTGACATGTACTCTGCCTCTGTAATAGCTGATCGTAGGTTTTCACAGCATGGATGATGTCCAGTTGTGTCTTTCAGTAGCAGCTGCGTAACAGGCATGGTCATCCGAGCTTTCACACCCATTTCAGTGCATGTCATCTGGGAAATAATAATTATAGAGAAGCAATGATGCTGGTATTTATGGAGGGTGCCATGTCCCCCCTCCCCATATCTCTTGGCCTTGGCTGGTTGCCGTTCTCTTCCACCGCCCCCCGCTGCTGACCTCAGTGAGTGGTGAGGGTCGTTCACCTAGGAAGAGTTTCTTCCAGACCGCGTTGAGTCGAATGCCATCATCTCTGTTGAAGTTTTCCGGCCTGTTCTCAATTTCGACAGCCTCTTGAATGAATCGGGAAAAGTATGATTTTTCCCTCGAGATAACCTTTGTCTCCTCGGTCAAGATCTGGTGGTCCTCTCCCGAAAGGGAATGGTCTGCAACTGCCGTATTCTTTTCTGTTGCCACGCAGGATTGCTCCCTGATGTTCCTTTACTCGGCACGCCACTGACATTCCACTTTGCTCTATGTACACTTTACCGCATGCGCACGGTATTTTGTATACTCCTTCTGTGTGAAGGGGGTGAAGCCGGTCCTTCGTGGGTGGTAGTATATCTTTGGTTTTCATCAATGTGCCGAACTGCATCTCTATGCCAGCTTTCCCAAGTGTCCAGGAAATGCATTCGGAAGATCTGGCGACGTATGGAATAATAGCATACCCTTTCGGTTTCGGAAGGTTGTTTTTGGGAAATCTTGGCTCCATCTTCAAGTGTCTCCTCATGAACGACTCCGAATACCCATTTCCGACGAGAGCAGCAACCATATGTGACTCCTTGTCTTTTAGAGCAGTGTTCTCGCGCATCACTCTGGCCCTGTGCATTAGGGTTTTAACTAATGCCGCTTTTTGCCTTGGATGGTGGTGGGAGGTTGCATGGAGATACCGATCCGTGTGAGTTTTCTTTCTGTAGACGGAATGCCGCAGAGATCCATTGTCTCCTTTCTTCACCAAAACATCTAAAAATGGTAGGGTCCCATTCTCCTCCATCTCCATGGTGAATTGGATGGAAGGATGTATTGAGTTGATTTCTCTCTTGAAAACTTGTAATTTTTCCCTCCCATGGGGCCAAATGACGAATGTATTGTCGACGTAGCGTAGCCAGCAGGTTGGTCGGAGGCTGCAGGATGGCAGAGCATCTTCTTTAAAATGCTCCATAAAGAGATTGGCTACAACCAGAGAGAGAGGGCTTCCCATGGCTGCTCCATCCTTTTGTTCATAGAATTGGCCCTCCCAGAGGAAGTAATTGCTCCTCAGGCAGAAGTCAACCATTTTGGAGAAATCAGCTGGTATCCCAAATGAAATCATTTTTTTAGGGTCTACAGAGCCCTTGATTGGACCCATCTAACTAACTAACTAACTTGAACACATACCATGTAAATAATATTTTGTCAATTGAACAATTAGCAAAATAAGCATCACTTAGACCTACAAGATCCTCACTTGTCTTTCTAAACACAGGACTATAATCAGATGTGCCTTTTAAATATCTTAAATTTCTTTTGGCACTCTGCCAGTGTTCAATGTTATGTTTAACATTAAACTGGCTTAAATAGGTATCAGCGTAGACTATGTATATCCGGTCTAGAGTACATTAATGAACCTACCCCCTGCGGGTAGGGGGATTGAGAATACTCCTGCAGTATCCCTGCTTGCTGTAAGAGGCGACTAAAAGGGCGGGGAGACAACCCGGAAAACAAACCCAGAGCCAGCAAGGGTTGAGCCCGGATAGTATTGTGGGTCATCCGTCTGTGTGCGGCCACACCACCTGGCCTGTGATCCACCCGCATGGTTGCCATGTGCGGAGACCCTTAAGGAGGAGAAGGGGATCCTGAAGGGTGAGGTCCATGGTTCCCAGCCGAGTGTCGGATGCTCGGTATGGACTACGAGCCAATACCCTCTTTGGCCCCAGATTCACTGTAAGTGGGCGGCCGGGAGCTAGTCACTCCCGGTCAATCGGCTTCAGTCGCATTTGCATTCTGGTAGTGAGTGCAGAGGTGTCAAGGGTCTTCCTAGGGTGGTTGGAGGTGTACTACTGGTTGGTGGGCCAGTGCATTGAAGACCTAACCTGAAGAAGACAACCGAATTTTTAGTTAAAGGTTTTATTGATGTCACGGACATGACACTTAATTCTGAGGGAATTCGTGCTACCCACTGTGGCACGAATACCCACATGGTGGGGAGTTCAGCGGATGAAATTTAGAATTGGTATTGTGGATAATATCCTTCCACCAATTAAATGATCTCACCTGGACAATGTCCAGTGGACATGGGAGTGGGAGAAAGTAGTATAAGCGGAAGTAAACACTTCCTCATTATGAGATGTTTGAAGGAGGGGTGAGATCTCTGCCAAGGTTTCCCCATTCCTTATAAGAAAAGTCATGTCGGCATTGACATTTGGTGACATTAAGTCAGCAAAAAAGCTGAGGGATGGCACCTTGCTAATTGAAACGGCAAACGTAGCACAGAGCGAGAAACTGATGGCTATGGATAGATTCCATGACTTTCCAGTGAAAGTAGAGGTTCACCATACATTGAATACCTGTCGGGGAGTAATTAGTCACTTTGACCTCCTCCATGTAGAAGTCGATGAAATTAAGAGAGAAATGGCCTCTCAAGGTGTGAGCGATGTCCGTCAACTTACTACAAGGCAAAATGGCATAGTGATTAATACTACACCCGTGGTTTTGACCTTTGGATGTGAAAAGCTCCCCGATAAGGTATTCATTGGCTATGAGTCAGTACCAGTGAGGCCTTTTATTCCAGCTCCCATGCGCAGCTTCCAGTGCCAGCACTTCGGCCACATTGCCACACAATGTGAGGGCAAGGCCACCTGCCCACGCTGTGGCCTGGATACGCCTGAGGGAGAAGACTGTGTGAAAGATACACACCGTGTTAACTGTGAGGGTGCACACCCAGTGTACTCTCGCAAATGTCCGAAAATTCTGGAAGAAAGGAAAGTCATGGAAATAAAGACCCTGGTAAAAATAACGTATTTTGAGGTGAGGAAAAAATGTAGGGCATTGGCTGCTCCCATCTTTTCCCACTCATTTACCTCAGTTTCCATAACAGCAGGCCCTAAATCCACTATAGCTATGCAAATGGAAAATAGTGAAAAATTAATTAAAGTAGCGCCAAAAGGTCGGCTAAAACCTTGTCACTGGCTCATAAAGTGACCAATAGTGCTGTGGGTTCTCCCAAGAAGAATCCCATTACAAATAATCCCGCAAACGCCAGTAACTTGTGTGAAAAGATACCACCCCCTGATGCATCCAGTGTGTCTAAGCCTGGACAGCCGGAATGTATGGAGAAAGATGAAAGTCTCTCTGAGACAGAAGTCCTCCTCGCAAAACAGTCGGGGATAAGGTGTCGGATTAGGCGTTGATCCTCACGTTGCACGGATAGCTCGATCATAGCATAATTTTATTTTTATATTTTATACTATTAAATATGGCTTTCATCTTGCAGTGGAACTGCAATGGATATTACTGGCATAAGGAGGAGATGACCCTTTTAATTCATGATTTTAACCCTTTTTGTATCTGTCTCCAAGAGACACATTTTAAGAGGATGGACAAGGGCATTTTAAAAGGTTTTAACGGTTTTAGATTTGACGACACCAGTGGCTGTTTATGTTCGGGAGGCCCTTTACACCTCCCAAGTACAGCTTAACACACCGTTTCAGGTGGTAACCGTGCATGCCCCGGAACCGATGACATTGTGCAATGTTTATCTCCCGGAGGCTGTACCGGTAACTTATTTTAACTTGGATGCACTTGTCCATCAACTCCCGAAGCCTTACATTTTATTAGTAGATGTTAAAGCCCATGACACCCTGTGGGGGAGTTCTAAGAGACAGTGCGGCTGAAGAGGTCGTGTTTTAGCCAATTTTATTTTAGATTTTAACTTGATTTTATTGAACAATGGGGAGAAAACCCATTTTAATGCTTTTAATGGTCAGTACTCTGCAATTGACGTGTGCATTGCATCAAGCAGTTTGATTAAATAGATTGAAATATCCATGCATAATGATTTGTGTGGGAGCGATCATTTTCCCCTCTTAGTCAAAAGAGACCAAAATCTCATTTTGGATTATATTCGTCCAGTTAACTGGATTGTCCGGAAAGCTGACTAGTCTTATTTTAAAAAAGCATTTAATTATAACCATGATGAAACCTGTGACCCTATACTGAATATAGAGAGATAGATGAATTGCCTGATTGAAAGCGCTAGGTGCAGTGTTCCTCGGTCAAAGGGCACCACACTGAGACCAGCAGTTCCATGGTGGAACGAGGAATGCAAAGTGGCAATTCGACGATGGAAGAAAGCGCTAAGAATTTTTAGCAAATACCCCTCAGAAAGGAATCTATCCTCATTCTGCCGCCTTGGAGCTAAAGCTTGACAGGTAGTAAGAGAGGCAAAAAAGGTCTCTTGGATGGAATTTGTATATGCTATAAACTGCTGAACTCTGCTTGCACAGGTTTGGAATATGGTGAGGAGCATATCGGGGAGCCAGCAGCGACTTGGTTGAGGACATCTCCTTAAGGGCGGCAATAACGTGATAACATCTCCACCTGCTATTTGTGAGGCCTTTGGTCAATTATACACCAAGGCAATTAGAGAGGAGAGTTGCCATCCACAACAATTGAGGCATAAGGAGTGCTACGAGTCTGTCCAGCTTACTTTTGAGTCACGTATGGTGGCAGATTACAATCTACCTTTCTCCCTGTGGGAACTAGGTTCAGCCATTGGTGACTCCCATGACACCACTCCAGGAATGGAACAGGTCCACAATGCCTTTCTGCGGAATCTTCTGGAAAAGGCATTTTTGGAGGTCCTTCGCACCCTCAACCAACTTTGGTCTGAGGGTAGCTTTCCACCATTCTGGCAGGAGTCAGCCAGTTCCAATCGTGAAACAGGGTAAAGAGACCACCTATCCAAAGAGCTATAGACCAATATCCCTCACCAGCTGCCTGTGCAAGGCAATGGAAAGAATGGTTAATCGGCAGCTCGTCTGGTGGCTGGAGCACCGAAACCTTCTTTCCGACATCCAGTGTGGATTTCGGCAGGGCCGCTCGACTATTGACCACCTAGTAAGAGCAGACAATTTCATCCTGGAGGCCTTTCTCCTCCGCCAGCACATTGTAGGTGTCTTCTTTGACTTGGAGAGGGCATACGATGGAGTCTGGTGGAAGAAGATTCTAATAGTTTTGAATCAATGGGGTCTGAGGGGTAACTTGCTCACCTTTATTGGAAACTTTTTAATAGATAGGGTTTTTAGGATTAAAATAGGCCATCATTTATCTGGTCAGTGTACCCAGGATAATGGAGTTCCACAGTGCTCCATACTGAGCGTCACGCAATTTGCAATCACAATAAACGAGGTGGCAAACTACATCAAACCACCCATCATGGGATCACTCTTTGTGGATGACCTTGCCATATTCTGTAGGTCTTCCAAACTAGTTTCTGCCGGCAGATTATTGCAACTCACTATTAACAGGCTAGAAGACTGGTCCCGAGAAATGGATTTATGTTCTCATTTCAGAAAACGAAGTGCGTACATTTCTACTGCCCTAGGGGAATCTTTTTTCCACCAGTGCCGCAACTAGCTGGCAGAAATCTCCCTTATGTGAAATCTGTACAGTTGAAATGACTCTCGATTATAGACTGAATTGGTACCAACACACAGAGGCGTTAAGAATTAAATCTCACAGGACATTAAACATTTTAAAATTTTTAAGCCATTCGGCATTGGGAGCAGACCGCAAAACGATGCTTCTGCTCTACGGATCACTTATTCACTCTAGACTTGACTACGGCTCAGTAGTCTATTCCTCGGGCCATGAGTCATACATAAGACCTTTGACGACAATTCACAATGTGGGGTTACGGCTGTCCACTGGAGCCTACAGAACTAGTCCAGTTGTTAGCATTTATGCTGATCCTGGCGAACTGCCACTCTCGTGCTGGAGGAGTCTTTTAATGTGCATCTATGCTGTCAAAGTTCTTATCACAAAGGCTCATCCCTGTTTAAAAATTTTTTTTAAACCCAGATTTTTAGAAATTTTAACGCAAGGGCAAGGTCTACCAGGCCACTGGGAATACGTTTTAAATATTTTATCGATAGCGCTCGCATTACGCTTCCAGAAGTTTGGGTATTCGAACCACCCACCATGGTTGATTCCAAGGCATAAAGTTTACTCTGCTCTAGATAGCCAGTGAAAGAATTGCACCACCGCATCGGAATATCAACAACTTCTCCGAGAATACTTAAGCTGTCACTCCGACCTTGTCCCTATGTATACAGATTGCTCTAGGTCGAACACTGCATGTGCCTGCGCAGTCACCTCGGCCAATCATGGAGTCATCCAGGCCAGGCTAAATCCAATGTGTAGTTTGTACACTGCGGGAATTCCTGGCCATCAAGATGGCTCTGGATGGGATAAGAAGTTCTGGTGGCTCATATGCCATATGCACTGACTCCATGAGTTCCCTGGGTTCCATTTCCTACTTTTTCCCCACGCACCCTATAGTTCAGGATATACAGTCCTCCCTTTTATCCCTTGAGAGGAAGGTAATTAATATCATGTTCGTTTGGTTTCCTGGGCATGTGGGATTTGCCGGAAACGAGAGGGCAGATATATTGGCAAAGTATGCCTTGCTTATCCCAGAACAAGCACGTGCCCTGGTATCTTGTGAAGACCTCAATGTATGATATGCAAAGTAGTAAAAGAGCAATGGTACAATGCGTGGGTTAGAAGTTGGAGAGAAGTCGTAGTTACACACTTACGGATAGGGCACTGCACCCTGACCCACTCCTTTCTCTTCATGGAAGAGAAAATTCCTCCACGCTGTGAAGATTGCGACTCTCCTCTCCCTGTCCGGCTCCTCCTGATGGAGTGCGCTAAGCACTGGGTAGTGCGTAATAATCAGGGGAGGCCTAGAAAACATTCTCGGAGACGACCCTGCTCGCCTGAGTCGGGCGATTATATTCTTCAAAGAAATAGGCCTTTTAAACAAAATTTGATTCTGCCAGCTCTTTTATGGTTTTAATAAATTTTTTACGGTTTTAAAGGTAGTTGTTTCAGGCTTGATTTGGTGGAATATTATAACGAAAGAAAAAGACTGGCAATTTTCCACAAGAATAAGGATTTTACTCAACCGATTTCGGTGTACAACACCTGATGATGGTGTTGTACACCGAAACCGGTTGAGTAAAATCCTTATTCTTGTGGAAAATTGCCAGTCTTTTTGTTTCGTTTTTATGGTTTTTATAACAATTCGTAAATATGCCTATGGTTAGTGTTTGGTTATACTTATGGTATGGACATTTTAGGTTGCATATGGTGTGAATGACCATAGCCGTCAACGCACCTTAAACCTAACAGTACTACTACTGCTTGACCATAAGACACATTTTGGAAAGTGCCTTTTTCTCCTTTTTAGCATGTACAATTGTCATTGAATTGTCATCTTCAGGGCAACCTTATATGCACACCCTCAGATCCTCATGTTGGAAATATTTTTCCATCCAAAAACTCCAATCATTATAATGTTCTCTTTCATTCAACTTATCAAATGTCAGTAATGTATTTGATGCCATCCTAGGACCATAACCTGATGAGATATTTGGTTGGATGGTTATTGATATACAATGATGTACTCAAAACGGATCAACTTTTATTCTGTCTCATTACGGCACACATAAACATCATACAGTATCATTAGACCAGAAGTAAGAATGTATAAATACAAAAAAGTAATGAATTATACTCTGAGGTGCATCTGCTGCCATTAACAAACAAAAAACAATAAGCACCATATGAGATTACATATACCAGAACAACATAATAGATCCTTTTAATACTGACAAATTATGATAAAATTGATAAAATGTAAAAACTCCAAAACAGCAATGTGTGATTCATAATTGCCTTTACACAATTGGAGAAATTCATCCATTCTATAAATAGTATTTGTAGTTTAAAAATCTCAAACACATTTTTACAAAGCAGAATGGCTTCAATATATTTTTTAAACAAAGGGTTAAATATAGGATTTCGTTCTTTCTCGTCGAATTATATTAAAAATAATTCTCAAGTTTCAAGCCAAGTAAGTTTTTGGTTGCTGACGTTTCGATGGAACACTCCTCCATCGTACTCAGAACAATAAAGCTTGCAGGGCATTCTGCCTGCGCTTATGTAGCCATCTAATGCATTGTTGTCTCCTTTTTTCTTTTATTTTTTGAATTAAGGGGGTTCTATACCTCCGCAGAAAACGGCTCTGCAGACCCTTGCGAGATCGAAGATAACGAGTTTAATATAAGTCGCAGAGCTGATCGGGTTTCACTGATCGTTAGATTAAGGATCAATGTGAGCGGCTATTTGAACAGAATTTTCATTAGCAGTACTCATTAAAGAGCTTCAGGCACTGAAAATCGTAAAAATAGCCTGATTTCAACTTTTTTTCCTTTGACATTGAAACCGTAATGGAAACATGTGTTCAATTATCCGCTGGGATTCGTCCTTCTCTTCTACTATTATATCAAACTCAAAGACCTTAGGTGCATACTAAAGTTGCTATTTATTATTTTCCGAACCATGTTTTCACTATTTTACGTGCTAAAAATCTTTCGTTCCGTGGCGCTGCTCTAGTCCCCCCCCACTCCCGCTAACGTCACCCTCCACCTCCTGGCTCCTTATCTCTCTCTCTCTCTCGAACCATTCCAAGGCCACGTCCGAGCCACTTCGCCTCCCTCCGGCCCCTTGTCGAAAGCCAGAGCTCTCAGACCGAGCGAGCTCAGCAAGGATATTTTTTTCATTAGCAGGCAGGCACGTAGCCAGAAATTTGCTTCGGGGGGGGCTAAGTTTAGCACGTTTGGCCTAACTTCAATTCAGCCTTGCCCGTCGGTACCGACATGAAACAAATGTCTTCCTTCATTTTCAGTGCTCGGTATTTGCTTTCACAGTGCCCATTCCTATCTGTTTTCTCTGGTTAAGCTCACTGTTTATCCTGTCATGAAGCAGTTAATTTAACCGGCCCCAGAACAGAAGTTCAAATCATGCATACATATCAGATTACTACAGATACATACATATCAGATTGGTAGATTAAATAGTGGGTCGATTAAATAATTATCGGGGAAAATTCTAGCTGAAAAAGAGCACCAGGAGAGAAATAGATTGGGAGAAATAATTTCAGTCATAGTAGTGAATTGTCGTAGTTTAAGAAATAAAGTAGCCGAATTTCACCACCTCATAAAAAGTACTGATGCTGATATAATCGTACGCACAGAAAGATGGCTTTCGAAGGACATATCAGATATGAAGTATTCCCTAAGTGTTTTACCGTATACAGAAAGGATAGAGTAAGCAGAAACGAAGGAGTATTATTTATAGCTGTGAAGGACCCGTATGTTAGTAGAAGAAAACTTATTTCAGAGCGAAGTGTAGTAAGTATTTGGTGTTCCGTTTAAAGTAAAAGTAGTGACGCAAAAAAAAGATATATTTAGGTGCATATTACAGGCCACCGGATGCAGACATCAATTCTATAATGGAACTAGAGTCAGAGATAGGAACATTGATTTCTCGGAACAAATACAGAGGAATAATAGTAGGCGGAGACTTCAATCTCCCTTCGATAGACTGGAATACGTGTAGTTTTATAACAGGAGGTAAGGATAAGTAACTCTGCGAATCACTGTTGAACACCTTTACGTCACATTTTTTACATCTACTTCTACATAATACTCTGCAAGCCAACATAAAGGTGTGAGGTAAGTGGTGAATTCTCACCAAACATGCACTACATATCATGCATAAAAAAAGGAATAGTACTCGTATAGGTACTGTTCAAAACTACGCTATTTAAAAAAAGATAAAAATAGCGAAGCATACATTCAAAAACATGCCGTTAGTTGGGTTAGCTATAAGTCCTTATACCAACATGCAGGTACCAATGTTATCCATTGCTACACTCGTACTGGATATATTTACCGTTATTCATATCCCTCAATGTACGTAGAAAAAAGGCCATTTTAAATCTGTCAGTTTGGCAATCATTTTCTCTAATTTCGTGATTATGGTCCAGTCTACCATAGTAAGTTGGGGTTCACAAAATATTTTTAACATCATCACTGAAAATATGGTCTTGGAATTTGTTTTAAGAGATTATGTCTAAGTTTCAATCTGCTACGATCTTCTTCAATTCAAGTGCTAAGAGGAGAGCTATTCATTTTCCAAAAATTCATCAAGAGACAATTATTAAATTTTAATTCTAAGTGCCATGTATCACACCAATTTTCAATTGCTTGTAGGTCATCATTTAAATATTCTTTATCGTTTGGGCATAGAATTCCCCTGTACACTACAGTGTCATCGGCAAATAGACGAAGCTTACTTATGACAACCTTATTGATATCATTTATGTACAGGAGGAACAGGAGTGGACCTATCACACTACCTGATGGGACACTCAAAGTGACTTTAATTGCCGGTGAGGTAACACCGTCCAAAACAACCCTTTGCACCCGATCATGCAGGAAATCATTTATCCATGATTTAATGTTACTGTCTATGCCATAATATTTTAATTTCAAGATTAGTTTGCTATGAGACACCTTCTCGAAAGCTTTTTTGAAATCGAGAAATATAGCATCCACTGGAATATAATTTTCGCCAGAAACTAAAATATTTTGAGAAAAGAGAGCAAGTTGAGTTTCACATGATTTGCTCTTCCGGAACCCATGCTGAACATCGGCCAATAAATTCTGGCTATATAGTTGTCCCATGACTGAACTAATAATTATATGTTCCAGGACCTTGCATGAAATGGATGTGAGGGATATAGGTCTGTAGTTAGATGGCTGCTCCCTATCACCACTTTTAAAAATGGGTGTTACATCGGCTGCTTTTCAGTCCATCGGTACGACGAAACTTTAAAACAACTAGTAAAAGAACCGACCAGGGGAGACAACATACTAGACTTATTCGCAACAAATATACCCGAATAAGTTCTAAATGTAGCTACAGACAGGAATTAGTGATCATAAAATAGTTCATGCGATATTGAATGTAGGCGTTGAAAAACATTATAAACCAAGGAGGAGGGTATACTTATTTGGCAAGGCTAATTAACGACGGTATGAAAGAGGAATTAAGGGAATCGTTTGATGTATTTAGCGAACAAAGCAAAGGATTAGATATAGAGGATTCGGGGAGAGAAATTCTTGAGGTCACCCGTAAAGCAGTTAATAAATATATACCAAGTAAATTGATAATACAGAGCATAGGTGGTATGACGCGGAGGTTAGGAAATCACTAAAGCGACGAAGGGTATGCCACGCTGAGATGAAAAATGAAGGACAGGGTCTATCGGTAGAGGAAAAAAATGAGTTAGTTCAAAACTATAAAAAATCGAGAGCATTAGCAAGGAAATCATGTCGGCAAGCGTTATCACATTTCAAGAGCAAGATGTTAGGAGAATATTTAGATAGCAATCCTAAAGTGTTTTGGTCATATGTGAGAGAGAGAACTTCAGGGAAATAGGTCCACAGTAGGTACACACACTTAAAAGTGATAAAGGAATTAGAGTCACCTGAGGGTTTGGAAAATGCCAATACTTTAAAAGCCTTCTTCCAAAGCGTATTCAACTCATCGTCACACATCGCAGTGGAACCTCCGCCGAAAACATTCAGTGAGCAAATGCCCGAATTAAAAATTTCAGGTCGCGGAATAGAGCAGCAGTTAAAAAACATTAGTAAAAACAAATCACCAGGTCCCGATCAAATTCCTTCCCGGGTATATAAAACATTAGCTTCTGAAATAGCCCCCTATCTAGAAATAATATTCAATAAAACACTAAAGAACCGCACAGTACCTACGCAGGGATTGGAAAGTAGCTAACATTACACCTATTTTTGAAAGCGGTGATAGGAAAGAACCTAGTAACTACAGACCCATTTCACTCACGTTAATCTCTTGCAAAGTATTTGAGCACATTGTAGTCAGTACAATCATGGGGCATTTGGATATCAGGGATTGCTCATAAACAGACAACGTGGGTTCCGGAAAGGTAGATCCTGCGAGACAAATTAGGCTTTATTTGTACACGATATTTTAGTCAACGGCGAAAACAGTACTGAAGTTCATGCGATAGATTTAAGATTTTAAAAATGCATTCGATAAAGTACCACATGATAAATTAATCTTGAAATTAGAGAGTTTTGGTTTAAATAATGACGTTGTGTGTTGGATAAAAGAATTCTTAAGTGGGCGAGAGCAGAGGGTTGTCATAGATGGTATCATGTCAGACACAATCAAAGTCACATCGGGAGTTCCCCAGGGTAGCGTAGTTAGTTTTACGCTTAGACTTTTTGCAGACGATACTGTAGTGCGCAGGGGTATATCAGAAGAAGACAGGAAGCAAGGATTTAGATATAATTCAAGACATGGAGGAGGAATAATTCTATAGAGCGATCCTATAAAATTAATAACACGAAGGTCGAAAGCGTTGAAACCATAAGGTATTTAGGTGAAACAATCACTAAAGATTTATCGTGGAGAAGACACATCCGGGAAATATGCGGCCGAGCGAAGAGAAAGCTAGGATTTATAAAAAGAGTACTTGGGAAATGTGACGAGAAGACAAAATAGCGATGTTACTTTTCACTTAGCACATGAAATATAAGCAGTTTAATCCGGATTATCATGCCCAGTTAAAATCAGAACGATAAAATTTCTTGGAAAAAGTTTCGGGTCCCCCTCCGTATCGCCTGGGAAATTCGGGGCCCCAGGCCCTGTTCTCGAAAGTAAATTGAGAAAAGTTAATTGAGGTAAAATAGTTAAAATGGGGAGCTTGTGTTCAATAAGCTGACAGTAAAACGCAGAATAATGGTCACCTGGTCCGACCGAGTAACCATTTACCGTGAAATTTAATATTTCCTTTTTAATGCATTAGAATGGATCTACAGTAACTGGATTACTCGTGCAAACTATTGTACTATTTAGGATCGGAAAAAATTGCTTCCAACACATATTGGATAAAAGTACAGGGGGTTGACTCCTTCAAGCACCAATCTTGTTTATGTAAGTAATGCTAAATGGAAGCGTATTTTACGTTTACGTCCGAATTGGAAAAAATCCGAATCTTACGAATATAATCAACATTTTCGTAGAACTGCAGTTTAGTTTTTCTCGTATATTTCAAAAAAATATCGGAGACATTTCATCCCTCTGAAACTGCGGCACTGTGATTCAATAACTTTTGAAAGGCCAATTTACAAACGTAAATTCCTGCTTGACTTCAAGTGATACCACTGAAGAGACAAAGGAAGGAGACAGCTTATGAGCCTTCTAGAAGAAAAATGTTTGATATAAGACACCGTTTCACTTCTCTGTTAGCTCTGGGAAATAATGCACCATTTAGCTGCAAATACTGCAGTATATGTGCGAAATGCAGAACTATGAAAACACAGGCCAAACAGCATATGTGCTTCAAGAATTGGAACAAGTCCTCGACGGAAATGGAAGCCGACATAATTGTCGAGGGATTTAAAACAAGAGTAGAGATGCACAATTTGAAGTACCACCGGCTTATAGGCGATATAATATGATGTGCTTGTCATGAATCTTATAAATGGGTGTTGTGTAATTAGTTTTATCTTTCTTCACGCAAATACGATAAAATTTCCATTTAATTCGTAGGGGATGGCGACAGCAGTGCTACCAAGAAATTGGCCGAACTTCTTCCCTACGGCGTTGATCTCCCTGTCATTAAAATAGATTGCACCAATCACTTGCCGCGATATTGCTGTAAGAGGTGGAGAAAAATAGCTAAGGAAGCAAACTCCACAGAAACAAGATAGACAATATTAAGGCGATGGACCGAAGGATGCTAAGAAACATGCATGGAATTAAATAATGGACCGCTAATGACACAATACACGAAAAAGCTACAATTGACCCACTAGAAAAAATAATAACAAATCAAAGTACGAAATACTACAAAACGATAGAAAACAGTGAAAACACAGCTATGGAATGTGCAGCCTTAAATAAAAACAATCCAATTGACAGTTTCCATAGACCGAATGATATTTTAATGAATAATTAAAGATCCTAGTCGGTTCCGGGATTAAAATGACACATATAATAAGCCAGTTTTTGGCATACTATGAAATAAAGTCACCCTAGGGTGACGAGCCATCAGTCAGTCAGTTTTATTTCATTGAATTACTGATGCTCAATTTTCTTTTTTAAGATTCTCTCTTTGGACTTTTCATCTATCGAATAAATATAATTTACCGTAGTCTATAAAAAGTTTTGCTCCAGTTCACACTTACAATGACGTTGTGTTTTAGTTTTTTCTCGATCCCATTTAATTTCTGGACAAACTTTAGACGGAGTTACACTCGTATTTGAAAAATCTTGCAATAAAGGAATTAGGTTTTAGAGAAGCATTTTACTTCTGTACTGAAAATAAATAGCCCCGAATATTTTACCTGGTAGCGAGAGTGGACTAAATCAAATCCCACTTATAGACAAGTTACGTTCGTGTTAGGTGAGTAGCAAAGATAAGCGGATAGCTAAGATGAGGAAGACGAATGAATCACTCGTAAACAAAGATTCCCTCGGCCTTCGTCCAAGGGGTCGAGTGACGACGTGTGACGCAATAGGCGATAAGGAACATTTGGACCGGTGGTCACTCATTGGTGACTGAATAAATAAGCCACTCCCCAAACACCCCTCAAAGATGACCCCCTCCTCCCAGTAAAGTTACCCATCCCACTGAAACTGAAGCGGCGGCTCTCGGAACTAACCCCCGTGGCGGTTACTCAAGAGATATTGGTTTGGTATAGAACAGCCTTAACAGTTTCCATTCGCTGCTGAGGATATATCCAGAGTCCTGATTTAAGGTGTTATCGTCCAGCCTGATTTCAATGGCCTCTTTAAGGAGATGATCCCAATACCAATTTGCTTTGGAGACCAGTTGAGCCTCATCAAAGGAGATGATATGATCTTCTGATGTTCCGATAGGCTATGTTCAGCCAAGGCAGATTTTTCTGGGTGGAACAACCTAATACACCTCCTGTGCTCTTTTATTCGGGTCTCTATCGTGCACCCTGTCTCTCCAATGTATACTTTTCCACACTGACATGGTATATGGTTAACTCCAGGTGTTTTGAGTTCCAATTCCTGCCATCATTGGTGATGAACATCACCTATCACGGCTTTTCCGATTCTGTAACGTGATGAGGTGATGTTCTTCACATTTTATTTAAGATTTGTGATTATGACATGCGGATAATGAATGTTGTAGCATATTCTGGCAGTATCCATGACCAATTCATTTGGAATCACAGCCAGGCAAAGGCTCCCATGCGGGAGACGTACGAGCAAAGGCTGGGAAATTTTTTTTTACTCAGTATGTATGACATACTTTGAATACTGAGCTACAAGTGTAAAGTGCTTCAATTTGGTATTTAGTTCAGCTGTGAAGTAGCTGAAGTTTATATCATTAAATTAATAGGATATGGAAAACAACATTTCTGCCATATCTTTAATACTGTTTGGTGACCTAATGTTGCAGGTGTTTCCTGATATTCCCTTGATCCTTGGCTCCTCACACCTTTGCCACATGCACCTGCAGGGACTTAACAGGCTCGATACACAGATGCACATTGCAGGGCACGGAACTGTGTTGAGCATCTTTTTGGTGTCTTAAAAGGACGATGGTGATTCATTCTAAGGAGTAGGATACTCAATTATTAGCCAGAAATTTTTGTGAAGACTGTCTTGGCTTTTCCCACATAGCAAAGCAAGCTTGTCCTTGCAAGATAGCAAGCTTGCATCGGCAAGGTTACACTGCAAGCTTGCAGCAGTTTCATGCAATTATACAAAGGAGCTGTACCCATGTACCTAGCGAAACAAATTAGTTATCACAAAAAAAATCACTACTTGCATGAGTACACCTATAGTATCAGAATTTAAAAAGAAAATGATTATAACTCATTTACCTGCATTTAGAAATGTGCAAGTTATATTTCTTAACCATTCATGGCACACGTATTTGCTTGCCCTACGTGTCTTATCAACTTTGCGTAATGGACCTGATGAACTACTTTTTACAACAGCTATTTAGCGCTTCTTGCATGAATTCATTAGTGATAATTAACTTTACAACAAATGGACATGGATATTTGAACTATTAAAACATTTCCCTGACTACCATTTTGTGGCTAAAAATAAGCATGACCGTTATGACTATGCATAACTGATATTCTTTCAACTCCAGGAGAGATAAATAAGAGTTTCCTCAGTAATGTGCCAATCGCCATATTCATCGGACGGGCCACAAGATCCTTGGTGATACAAATAAGAACCCTGACGTCAATACCACTGTAGCCTGTACTCAATCAATCTGTATTCACGAACTTTACAACCTTGTTCTTCTTTGTCTGTTAATTTATCATTACGTGCTTAAGTTAATTTTGTGCTAATTTTTCCTATTTACTCGCTTTTCTTCAATTTACTTGAATTGTTTTTCCCTTATGGGAAATAAGCCTTGTGCATTCATGCAAAGGTAGCTCTATTCCTCCCTTAGTAGGAACCCTATAGTTGCAATTGCCTTGGGCCTTGCACTATTGCTACCAATGTTGCCAGAGTCCTGCAGCAAAGTAGCCAAGGTTGACACACAAGGTTGAAGTTGAGTGCAACTTGCCCGGAACGTGTCAATATTGGCAAACTTGCAGCAGCCTTGCATCTAGATTGCCAATCTCGGCAAGCTGTGTGCTAACCTCCAGCAAACTTGCTGTAATCTTGCATGCTATGTGGGTTGCTACTCTACACAACAATATGATGCATTATTGATGAATGCAACAATCCTAATTTAATGCTTAAAAAAAAGTGCCGAAGTGATTCTTACATTGCATAGTAATTGAAATTAAGCTTACCTTGGTATTCTTGAAACAATAGGTCATATTTCCCTGTGTAAATACTAACTTTTAACTGATTTTCTTTTACTGTCTATCACTGCCTAGGGAGTTGGAAGATGAGGACAATGTTTTTGCATTCAATGGACCCCAAGAAGGGGATAGATTAACAATAGCTAGACATTTTCTAAATGAAATGATAAATCAATAATTGGTAGGATGTTTGTACCATTTTGCTTAAGTGCGTAAGTATGCAGGCTCCTACTTACTTAATTGCTTAGCTAAAGTATGTATTTAACCTAGTATTTCTTCAGCCATTGAAATGATGGTTAATGGAATTAAAGTTTTTAAAATAATTTTCATTTTCTATGCCACAACAATATCCTTAACATGAATTTATAATTTTTGTCACCAATACATATTACTATTAAATTAAAGAATTTTATATTAATGTATTAGTATTATACAGGGTGTGTTCCGAAAGTAATGCAATTATTATTTTTTAAAGTAATTTATTCAACAGATTTGCACAAACACTTAAAATTCTTCAAAGTACTGTCCTTGGGCCTCTACACATTTTTTCCAGCGACTCTGCCATGATTGGTACATGCCCTGGAAGGCGTTTTCGGGGACCTCTCGAAAGGTCTTCGTCACGGTGATTGGATTTCTTCTATGGATGGAAAATGGGTTCCATTCCATTGTTGTTGGTTTTGCTGGTTGACAGCTGCCTGCCGCCCAGAGCGTTGTTCGTCGTGAACCTCTTCCCGACTTTTAACCACCTCAAAACCTGTGAGCAGGACAGAGCGGAGTCCCCGTAAGCCTCCAGAATCATTTTATTAGTCTCCTCAAGAGATTTTTTCAGTTAAGCACAAAGCTTAATCGCGTAACGTTGCTCAATCGTAGATTCCATTTCTCTGTGACACGGTCGGCATGCAGAGGTTTACAATAACTGACGTCTTGCCGCTTCCACAGCTTCATTGTCAGTGTCAGTGTCATTTATGAATAATTAATATTCTCTTAATGAAAAAAAATCCATGATAAGGGCTGTAAAATGTTTTTTAATTGATTACAAATAAATACTAAATATGATTTAAGTAAAAAATAGTGAAATAAGTGGCAAAAAAGGAGTAAAAAATACTAAGCCAATGGGTTAAAGTATTGGTATTATAGTATATATTAAAGTATTAAATAGTATTGGACTTTTTAATCATGCATAGGTTTTTTAACACTCATGAGGCTATCGGAAAGTTTTGCTTGGCTGCTACGAATGTCCTTTAAAATTTGTAGCATCTCCTTCTGCATTTCATTACTTTGTTGGCTGTTGTGTGCCATGATACATAAACTATCTGCTATGGACTGAAGGTGAAGTTATTGGTTATAAGATATTTAATATATATCTTAATCCTTAAGTAGTCACGTGAGCTTAGGTTACGTAACTACTCGCGTCAGGTCATATTGACACAGATTTGAAAAACAATGTCTTTACATTTAAAGTTAATGGTCATATGATTAGAAATATATCTGAATTTTATAAGCATGATACGGTAACTACATAGACACCATAAATTGTATTTTTCCAAAATTGCAGGAGTGGAAAACCTGATTTTTCAAATAATTTGCAATAATTATCTGTGTTCATCATATTTTATTTCACAATTATTCTTTTCATGTGATAGGCATCTTCAGGAACATTAAAAGAATTGATTATAGAGAAGAAAACAGGTGTAGAATAACCAATTTGTGTTTACGAAAATAGTTTACAAATTTTTCTCACATTGAGTACATAATTACTTGCAATGATTTTTACAAATACAGTAAAACCTCTCTAAGGCGGCCACTGCCGGTTCCAGAAAAAAGTGGCCGTTTGGAGGGGTGACCGCTAAATAGGGGCTTTCAGGATAAATTACATAAAATACTTACATATGTTCATTTCTAAAATTAATGCATTAAAGTTTATTTTTAATAAAATTTTATTTCATATTCAGCTAACAAATAGGGTTTATAATTACTTTTTGAAAAAACCTGTCAGAGTACTTTGTTTCAATTGGCTACATTTTCTTTTAATTAATACATTTTCTAAACAATTTTGGAGATTTTCATAGGACTCCATTGAATTTTCATTGAAATCCTTGTCAATTTTTTGGAAGAATGATTTTAATTTTAATAGTGAATCTAATCCTTCCTTTACGCTCATCTCAGTGATATTTTCATTTTCCACTTCTTCCTCTTCACTATCGCTTATGTCTGCATCTAATAAAGAAAGAAACAGCTTATTATGAATGATCTCTTGGTTTGATGAAATTCGTAAGACTTCGAAAGAAAAATGAAACAACCCTTACCTTTGCCACAAATGCGAGACTCCCAATTTCCATCTAAGTCATCGTAGCACTCTACATTCGCCTCTTCTGTGGTATCGTATGATATTCGCGCAGTCGACGCCAACATTTGGAGCTCCTGGTGCAGCGCATTGTTGCCATCAGAGCTGCAGGGAATTTCCTCTTCACAGTTTTCACCTGCTATTATTCCACAAGAATCAAAGCACTTCCTGATGGTTTCCTTCTCGACTTCTTTCCATGCCGATTTTGACCATGACACAGCCTCTCCCACATTGATTTTTTTGGTGAGATCACTAACACATGAAGCGTCGTCCATCATTGCCAGTAGGCTGCGTAGAACCTTTCGCCGGTATCTCAGTTTAAAAGATTGAATAATCCCCTGATCTAGGGGTTGAAGGCGAGCTGTTGTGTTTGGCGGTAAAAACTGAAGTTTTACATTCGAAAGATGTATTTTTGGATGACAAGTGGCGTTATCTAAAAATAAAATAACCTTTCTTCCTTTTTGGATCATCTTTTTATTAAAGGCACGTAACCATTATTCATAAATTGCAGAAGTCATCCACGATTTACTATTTGCACACCACTTCACGCCAAGAAGATCCATGTTAACGTTTTTAAAGCACCGTGGCCTAAGTGCTCTTCCAATCACTAATAGGGGCTCCTTTTCTCCAACTGAATTACAACAAAACATAATTGTTATTCTTTCTTTGCTTAGTTTTCCACTTTTGCACTCGACATGTTTCAAAAGAAAGTGTCTTGTTCGGAATGGCTCTGTAAAAAAGACCAGTTTCGTCCATATTAAAAATGTCTCTGGCCTCATAACCCTCCACAATAGACGACACTCTCAATTTCCATTCCTTAACAGTCTCTGGAGAAACATCTCCTCCTTCACCACTAATTGATCTAAAAACAATATTGCTCCTGGTCCGGAAACGTTCCAACCAACCATTACTAGCTGCAAATCCCTCAATCTGAAGTTGATTTGCAATGTCCAAAGCTTTCTGTTGCAGTATTGGACCACTAACCGGCAAATATTTTGCTCTGGCACACTTAAACCATTCATATAACCTATCATTAACTTCACTAAACTTCTGATCTCTCCTCTTCCTTTTTATCCCTCGATTCTTGTTGTCCTCTTGTAGAATAGTGTCCCTCTTTTTAATGATAACGTTTATCTGTGTCCTTCCGCACTTAAATTTTTCGGCAATTTTCCTTGCTGACATCCCATTATCACTGTCAAAAATAACACTTTCTCTCTTCTAAAGACAACACCACTTTGCTTTTGCTGCTCATTTCGCAATCCTCTCTTCCGTAAGCTCCAACCGCCCAACACACCGTGCCAATCGCGAATACGTTTTATATTTTGCCTCCTTTGCTTGAGGTGTCGGACCGGAAGCAGAAATAGGAAGCAGCATACAATGTAAGTCGCTTATAAGTAAGCTCGTAAGTATAATCGAGGAACTGACGGGTGGTCCCCGATATTCCCTTCGTCAGAGGGAACGAAACAATGTAAGTGTATCAAGTGTACATTTGAGCATGGGCAATAAAGCTCCTCTAAGGCCAATCAGAGAGAGATTTGAATTTGAGATTTCATGGAAGTGGCCGTATCTTGTTGTTACGCTCTGGCCGCTGGTCGGGAAGAGAGGTGACCGCTGAATAGGGGGTCATTTTTCAAGGGGAAGATAGGGTAAACCATTCCGTTCTGGGGAAAAATGGCCGTTTACAGGGGTGACCGCTGAATAGAGGTGGCCGTTTGGAGAGGTTTTACTGTACACTGTTTGCAGACACTGCACGTTTGTGAATATTTATTATCTTTAGAGCTAGGGCAAATGACACCTCTTTCACTTTTTCAATGCAGGCTCATCACTTTTTTCTAGCATTTCTGGTTCCATGATATGGTTCCCTGGTTCCCTCTCTGACAGAAAAAGCCTTATGTTTAGAGGAAAATTGCAGGAAAAATGCTGACTATAAACCCTTCTAATAACATTAAGATTTCTCAAAAATTTTCTTCTTTTGATTTTTTCTCCTGTATTGGCTTTGTAAATACCATAAGCATTTGGTGCACTCACATTGATAAAGTGAAAGAAAACTTCTAATGGCATCTTCTAGTTCTACATCCTACATTGTAGTTGCTGCAGAGTTGGTCAGATGTGTCGACTCCGACTTTTGTGTAGTTGCAGACGCTTATGATTTCCGGTTTCATTTTGGACCCTGTCTCGATATAAATCTTATCATCGTGGTGCATGTTAGAGATACCTTCTACTGAATTTGACTTAGCATGAACATATGACCCCATGGCAATACCTTCAGTAAACCCAAAAACTGATGAATTGGCTTCTCGTTTTTTCATCATCACCAAGGGCCAGCAATCCTAGGATTGACGCAGCCTCCCACTCGATTCTTCTATCAGCCAGCCTCTTCATATTAACGTAGTTCCTCTCTTTCACGTCCTTTACTACTTGTTCTATGTAACTCATACGAGGTCTGCCTTTTCCATTCTTCCCATTCACTTTTCCCTCAATGATTGTTTTCATCAGGCCATCGTGTCCTAAGATGTGGCCGATTAAGTGGTCCCGTCTTCTTTTTATAGTTTTCATCAGAATTCTCTTTTCTCCCACTCTTCTTAGGACTTCTTCATTTGTCACTCGGTCAATCCATTTTATCTTCATCATTCTTTGATAACACCATATTTTGAATGCTTCCACCCTTTTCTTCTCTGCTTCTGTCATCGTCCATGCCTCACTGCCATAAAGAAACATGCTCCAGATATATGTTTTGATGAATTGCTTCCTTACTTCCAAGCTTGTATTTCCAGCTGTTAGTAGATTCTTCTTCTGATGGAATGCCCTCTTTGCCTGGGCTATTCTACTCTCTATTTCTTTCTTGCTTCGTCCATTGTTGGTTACTCTGCTTCCTAGGTAACAGAACTCTTTCACCTCTTCCAGTTTCTGTTTTCCTAGTATAACGTTGGTTTTGGCCTCCTCTCTCTTGCTGCACACCAATATCTTAGTTTTCTTCTTATTGATCTTCAGCTGATGTATGGCCATTGTTCTTTTCATGGTTGTTAGCATCTTATTCAGATCCTTCTGTCTCTAGTTCTCTATGAGAGCTATGTCATCAGCGAATTGTATCATAATGATTGTTTTGCCGTGGATGTTCACTCCAGAATACTTCTCCTTGACTTCATTGATGGCTCTCTTAATGTAAACATGAAAAATTATAGGAGACAGTGCACAGCCTTGTCTCACTCCTTTCCTTATTCTTGCTTCTTTGCAGCTGGGTCCAGATTTTATCACCGCTACTTGGTTTTTATACAAACTGTGGATAATTCTTCGGTCATTGTATGACTCTCAAATTCCTTTCAATATTCCAAGCATTAAATTCCAATCCACATTGTCAAAAGCCTTCTCTTAATCCACAAATGCTCGTTTTTTATTGGGCAAAAATTCATTTCAGCATTTCAGCAGGTATTTCAGTTTTATTTTTTCAAATTGTTCCCACTAATGTCAGTTTGCTTTCTAACAATGATTTCACCAAAGGTATGCTGGTATACCAGTTATCAGTGGTTACTCCAGTGGAACATTGACGTAGTATCTACGTCGATTTTACATCGATACTACGTTGATGCTACGTCGACGGTTACATCGACATCGACGTAATAATGGTCCTCGAAGCTACGTCGATTCAACGTCCATTATCAACGTCGATGCGTCGACGTCATATCTATGATACTTCGATGTGCTTTCGAACCGAAAAATGCAGCTTACAAAATTTCTAAAATGTATTTTTAAATAGTATTTATTCAATTGTATTTTTTTAAATTGTTTGTTTAAAATTTTTGAAGTCCATTTCTCTGCCTAAAATGCGCAGAATTTGTTTTCGATAATTTCAGGATTAGGTACATGGCTGCGGTAGAAGTAAAATGAGAACACTGCTTTTTGCCATTTTCATGGAACCTTTATTTGATTTTAACATTACGACATGGACATTAAATAAACAAATTAGGAAGTTTGAAATATATCAGTAACGGAATAGTTTTAGCAAAATAAACAGATTGGAATGAGCAAAAAAATAAAAAAAAACTATTCATTCAACTTGTTTTTGCCCTTCGCGGTGCGTCTTTTAGCCATCAACCTAATGCATCATCCACCTCATCTTGTTTTTAATCCTCCGGCCTTTTATTTCGTTCTGAAGAATTTCGAAGGACCACTATTGGAGAAAAATTGAAAAAATAATGAAAGGATTAAAAATAATCACGTTTGATATAATTTTTTATGGAGTTCAACGTACCACAAACCAATTTATATATTATCGTTTTCTTGAAGCTTTATTTTATTATTGCTTCCAGGTCTATATATTCCTTGCATGTTGTAGTTTTGTGCCACATAGTCCGTCATTAGAGCTTTATAATGGAAAATATTTTTTCTCTAGTTCCTCCAATTCCAAAAGTTGAGAGATATTGAACCTGCAACAAAATTCTTCGATTATACACGAAGGCTCCCGAGAGTGATATATGGCAAAAGAAAGTATATCAGATAGGACTGAAGGGATCACTTTGTGGAATTTAGTTAAACTATACATGGTATAAAATAAAAACTTTTAGTCTAAGACAAAATATACATTAGTCAAACTGGAAGAAAGTTTTCTATTCGCATCAAGGAACATAAACCGTATTTTATAAATCATTACGACAAATCTGGTACGCCAGATTACCTGACTGCCGCTAGGCCACGCCTAGTGGCATAGGTACCTATAACTATGCCACTAGGCGTGGTGCTGTCATTTTTAGGGATATCGGCAAAGGTATGGTTTTTTATCTCTAATACTACCATTTGTGATCGTCCTTTTCTCGTTCCTCAATACGCATGTGAATTGAAATATAGCATATCCAAGTTTACACAACAAATAAGGTATGTTCTGCAACACATGGATTTTAATGACAATTGTCCTCCATAAATAACGGAAATGATGACTTCAGTTACACTGAAGATGTCCGACTTAAAGGAAAAAGGATGTCTTTAACTATCACTCTCCTTATTGAAGAGCTACGTGTCAAAGAATCTCATAGAACTTATTCGTTAAAAGATGACCCTGTGATTTAGGCTTTAGAATTTTATTCAAGGGGCTTAACTCAATAATTATACTCACGGCAGAAGCAAATTTTTCCTCCTGGTGCAATTCCTCCATCTATTCATTTATCTGATCCTCGTTTTGCAATGGGAGGTTTGGAAAGTCATAAATTGGTTTTATAGGTGTGTTCTGTCTATTATTTGAAGTTAATATTGCCAGTGTTTTATTCATTTTTTTATCCATTTCCTCAAACTTTATTTTTAATTTTAAAATTTCAGTCATAACTGGTTTGGAGCAAAGATCACCTTAAATGTAATAACATAATAAAACAATTTCACTTAAATTTCCGTATCAGTAACCTATAAAATATTTTATTATATAAGAATTCTTTCATTAAAAGACATTTGAAGAACAGTTCCTCCAGTTTATATGTATCAATGAAGATCTAGTCTAGTGCATATACTATTTTCTATGAATTAACTTGTAATGACTTCGTATAATACGCAAGATTATATACATTTCAAAATGATGATGATGCTTCTTCAATGTGGTGGGATTTCTACATTTCAGGTGAATAGGATTTATTTAAAATTAGAAGACGGCTACATTTAATTATCAAGGCAGACTCACTCGGAGGCGTTCTCTCCATATTGTTTCGATCGCTCGGGCTAGGTACATTTTCCTCTAAGGTAATGGTGGATGCTCGATTTTCCAGCATTTCTATAATGAGGATTTATTAGCATTGATTACATTCTGGAATGATAAATAAACAAGTTGATTATATAAGGTTTGCTTCAAAGTATGATCTCTCTAACGTCTTTGATTAATTCTGAGTGAAGGCAGCTGTTCTTCTTCAACCTCAGACTCCTCGGATTCATATCTTGCCGGTTTCATAATTTTCTTTTTTTTGTGGCTTCCACTTGGTTCTTCGGAGGTTTCCAAATCTGAGGTGAATTGTGCCCGGGTTGACTTCTTCCTAGCCTCTTGCAGAGTATCTACGAAAGAAAATATTTTGAATTATATATTGTATTCGTTTTCAGAGAAAACATCGCAAATGGATCTGACCACGCTATATATATATCATGATATCTTTTATTAAATGGACCTTATATCTTGATATCCCGTTTGAATTTGTATATGTATACGGTTCATTAAGTCACCTTTTCATTAGAATTAATTAATACAAGGTAACTCACCGCACCATGCCCTGATTGTGACAGGGAATTCCATCCCATTTGGGGTCTCATCCGGGCATTTACGACTTTTGATAAATGATTCCACCTTTCCTTTCTCAGTTGGCCACTTACACATTCCTCTATAGATGGAAGTCATTCCGATTTCAATTTTTTTGGTATTTTTCACCCAGTTGGAAGGAACTGCCTCCACTTCAGCTGCATTGTCAAGATTAAACTCGACGACATAGTACTGAGGAGAGGGTTTATTTGAGCTATGAATGTTAAAAAATATGTAGGATGATTAACTTTATTATTGATTCAAGTACACCTCTATGGTAATTCCATCTCGTTACAATTTGATCATTAGGAAAACATGTTTAAATAGCATATGATAAAACCCATACCTCAATTTGTATCAAATGCTTTTAAAATACTCACCTGGCAGTCATTAGGCATCTTCCGATGTAATTTATTCAATTTTCAAGTGTTGAAATACGTAAATTGAAACACGTAATCACGTAAGACGTTTTGTGAATCCCGCTTATCAGCCTGTTGTTCATTGCATTGCCAATGGTTACTCCTACTGGCACCAGTGGCGGTAAATACAATTTGAGTCTTCAATACGGCCTTTCCCGAGTCTAAGATATTTTCAATTGAATTCGTCTTGATTGAACAACAAGACCTTGATTTCTAATAGTTTATCGTCTGTATCTCCTCGCATCAAGGGGTTTTGTATATTTGTGTTCGTCACAATGAATCGGATTTATGAGGTAAGTGCAAAACATGCTGGCTTCCATACAGCATAAGTTTCCAACTAACATGTCTAAATACTTTAAAGATTACTAACGATCTGATTATCGATAAAATGGTTGTGATAAGTTCAAATAAAATTATAACTAAGCTGCAGTTCTGACATTTCATTTTCATTATATTAACAGAATAGAAAATTACGAAGAAAGGCTTCAAAAGAGATTGCACGAGTGTTGATGGAACAAGATCAACTTGTTACGCTAGAAACTTGCAACAAATATGGAGCCAATAATGTCTGCGAAGCGCCTCCCTACCACGAAAATGAAATTCGTTTGGCTGACAAAAAAACAGACGATAATTTCACGGAAAAACTCCAAACCGTAAGCATAGATAAAGATGATAGCAATCTCACGACTTCATTCGAATCAGACCACATATTTGGCGCAAATGAAATGGAATCAAAAAATGGAATGAATAATGATTTAAGTTGTGCTTCAAGAGCGGATGAGAAGACGTCGCAGGCATCTCTCCAGTTTCAGTTGTCGAAGTGGGCAGTTACGCATAATATTCCACAATCTGCAACGGATGAACTTCTATTAATCTTAAGGAATTGTGGTCATTCAAATTTGCCAAGAAGAGCAAAAACCCTTCTAAAAACCCCTAGGTCCAATAAGGATTTAGTTAAATCATTATGTGGAGGGTTATATTGGTATAATGGAATATTGAAAAATATTCAGCCTGTGTTGGAAAGTATTACATTACAACAAGATACGGTGGCGATGGATGTGTTTGTGGATGGTATGTCCCCTTTCAAAAGTGTTAAAAAATCTATTTGGCCAATTTTAGGTTGCCTGGTCGGAGGTAATGAGCCCTTTGTCATAGCCTTATGGTGCGGAGAATCTAAAATGCCTACGTGCGTTCACAGTTTTTTTGATGATTTTGTAGCTGAAGCAAAAATTCTAATTACTAGAGGTTTCTTTGTTAATGAAATACATAGAAAGTTGGTTATCAGAAGATATATTGCCGATGCACCAGCTAGGGCATGGATTAAACAGGTGAAACAGCATGGGAGCAAGATATGATGCGAAAGGTGTGTAGTAACCAGAGAATGGCACAGAAGAATGACCTATATTAGTTCGGAAATACCAAATGCACTGCGTACCTCAGATTCGTTCAACAACCAAAATCAGACCGAATATCATATTGGGACGTCACCACTCTTGAGTTTGAAAGCAGACATGATCAAAGATATACCCTTAGATCCTATGCATTTGGTATACTTATGGGTTATGAAGAGACTATTGAGCATGTGGTTAGTACCAAAAAAGAGTAGACATTACCAAAAACCAGATATTATACGTAAATTATCCGTACACATGGCAACTCTTAAAGACTGCTTTCCTTGTGACTTCGCCAGAAAACCGAGATCGTTGTATGAGTGGAGGACATTTAAAGCCACTGAATACCAAAGTATTCTTCTCTATGATGGTATCGTTGTTTTTAAAATCTTGGGAAAAGAACTTTACCTCAATTTTCTAAATCTTCACATTGCAATACGAATTTTAAGTGATCCATTGCTACGTGATCATATTCACGATGCCAATAAACTCCTTTCCAGTTTCATTAAAGATTGTAGTCGTTCGAACATGTATGGAAGGGAATTCATCGTGTACAATGTGCATCATTTAATTCATTTAGCAAATGAATGCATGGTACATGGTACTTTAGATGGTTTCAGTGCGTTTAAATTCGAAAGTTACCTCGGAGGTATCAAGAGGCATCTGAGATCACCCAGTAAGACTTTGCAACAAGTTATGAGATGACTTTCAGAAAAATCACAGTCATTTGCAAGAAACTTCAATCCAACCTTCTCTGGTACGCTGCAACAACACCTAATTAATAGTCCGTGAAATATCTTTGGTGAAGCTGAGTACAAGAAGATAATTTGGAATGGTTTCGTGCTCCGTACCACTTGGCCAGACAATTGCATCCTATCGAAATTCGGTCAGATAGGAATTATAGAGAGGATAATTAATACTAACACTAAAAAAATTACATTTGTAGGGAGATATTTTCAAAATCTACAGGACTATTTTAATTATCCATGTGCCTCGTCTGCGCTTGACTGTTTTAGGGTAAAAATATTAGGTCAACCTGTAAATTGGTCATTAAAGCACATTAAAAGGAAATGTTTTCTTTTACCTCTGGATTTGAGAAGTGGATCTGAGACAGATTTATTCGACAAATCATTATTTACTGGTTCTTTTGTATGTATACCAATGATAAAAAATGAATGCCTTTGATACAGGTGGTCTCCACCATAGACGTAAGGAATTTGTAGTACCTACGTAAAAATGTACTTAAATTCATATGTTATATTTCTACATCAAGTTGGATGTACTTCGATGCAAAACATGACAAATGTACAATTAATAAATGTCCTGCTGAATAATGGAAATTCATCCAGGAAATTTCATTCAAAATACCAATAATATGCTTTGTAAAATTTGTAATTAAATAATTATTTATAAAAACAAAAATTACACTAAGGTTTATTTTCTCTGTTAAATTACATTTACATTATAATTTCTTTTAAAATGTGGCAGGTACAGCGTGAGAAATTCATCATAGAACAAGTATTATCAATCAAATTGCATAATTAAGCCAAATTATTTCAGACCATACCAGCAAAATTACAACCCAAGAACGCAAAGGCCAGGCGACTGCTTGAAGCTTTCAACTCTTCATCATAGACACAGTTGCACCACTGTGAAAGATCAAGTAACGTTTAATCTTTGATTAAAATATTGAATGAAAGCAGTATGTTCAAATTAATACTGACCGATGCAAGGAAGGATTTTTAATAAGCTTTTCAATTGAAAACGTTAACCCCTCGTTGAGATGATTTAGCTTAAATATTGCTGACCCTTGGTGTTTTTATAAGGAGAATATATGCTCAAAAAAGTTTGAAGCCACGTAATGTTGTCGGTAACTAGTAGAGCGTTACTCGCCGCAGCCTGGGCCGAGCGAGCGAAGCCGCACTGCTCGGAAGCCCATGCGCATGGGCTGTGCTGAGTTACCGTAGTCGCTGCGTAATCAAAATCGGCTCCTACAATTGACGCTGCGTATGTCCAGCTCGGGTTTTCATACCATCAAAAATACTAATATTTTCTTAATTTTATAATTTATGCAAAGGGGACAGGGTCGTAATATCAACTCCTAGTATAAGTAAAATAGTAAGAATACCTATAGAAATGTTTTGTATTGCTTACACTATAAAAATTATTAATTACGTTAAGATCCCAAATAGGCAAAGGATGCTTCTGGTTCGCATATTATCATTGCATCAAAAATTGTTGGTTACCCTAATACGCACTAGTTTCCGTACCACAATTTTTTAAAGATAAGCAATATGTTGATTTCCGGGAGATTGCAATTTTTTTATTAAAAACTAATCAAACAGGGTGGGAACACAAGATATTGCCCCAAAAGAGTATGGTGCAAGTTTCTGCCGAAGAGAAAATATGTATTTCATTCAATTTCCCAGCTATTCCTTACAAAATGTCAAATTACCATTTAAAATTGACAATTAAATGTCAAATTGAGACTTTAAAAAACACCTTTTTTTAGTAAATGGTAGAATCGCGTAGATCGGTCCACGTCGATTCCACTCAGATATAACGTTTCAAAGTACAACGTCTATGCGTCAAAGTTACATCTACGTCGATTCAACGAAAACAATCGACGTCGACCTGTCAACATTACATCGACGTAGATATTACGTCGATCTCCGTCAATCAACCAGAAATATGTCGATTCTACATAGATTCGACGTAGATGTTCCACTGGGGTATATTCCTACAAGACCCCTTCATAGGAGCAAATAGCCATTCGAAGATGTCCTGTGGTTTGTTCGACAGCTTGTATGGGCCTTCATGTTGAGTGCCAGGGTATACTTCAAATTTGATGAGGCAAAAGATTCTTGCATCAACAAGAGCGAATACCTTTATGTCGTATTTTTTGGGTTTTTAGGAAAGTACTGACAAAATGAATAACTGCTTCTGAATGGAATGAGTTTCTCATCAATGGTAGTGTACTCAGCCGGAGTATATGCCTGAGCATATTTCTCTCCAAGGAAATTCAGCATTTCTCAAGCATCAGCCAGTTTGTCTAAAGCCTTTCTTTCGGTCCCACTGTTCATGTCATCAAAACGTATGCATCGAAGCAAGAACAAAAATCTTTCATAAGAAATTGTTATTGAACTGTTAGTGGCCCATCTCTCCTCCATAGTTCTTCAAAGTGTAAGTGAGCAGCTCAATGTATTCCACCCATCAATAAAAGCCCAAAAAAAGCTTTCATTTCTACTTTATCAACACTTGGTATGTCACGGTCCCTACTAAAACTTTCCCGTATTTGTGAAATGTATAAATTGGTGCAATGAACTAACATTCTACCAGATGGTCATCAAAAGAAAAGACGATAATAAATTGCAAATGGAACGCAAAGTATTGAGGCAACCTAAAAGTATCCACAACTATTACATTGTATCACAAATGCACGCAGTCATTGAGCAGTAATTTTCATGATGCAAACTCTCGCGTCGGGTCAGACGGTGATATATTTCATGATGCCAACACTTGCGTCAGGTTAAAATACTAAATTGTAATAGATATGGCATATTTACCAACAAAAAAATAGTATAGAAAGACAGAGGAAAGTAAGTAAAGAGATTACATGGGACACTCATTGCTACAGTAATTAACTGAATGCAAGTTTTATTCACTGAAAGTATCACTCGGGTCAAGTAAACCCAACATGTCTACTGAAGGGTTAAATAGAAATGTAGTGACTTTGGATGCAATTATACTGATAGATAGATATACTGATACATGCCTTGAATAATGTCAGTTTTTCAGCCTCATATGCATCCATCCTTTGCTGGATGCTCTCCATTTCATGCCTTAAGTGTACAGTTATCATAGTGGGTTGTGATGTAGCTGTGGAAAAATAAAACTTTTGTAATTATCAGGCAATTAGCTATGTAATTCCATTATAGTTTCCTACACTTTTTGTAAGAATCATCTCCTTGCTCCTTTTATTCTGAATGGGGCAAATAGTTTTACATATATTGTTTTGAAGTTTGCATTCAGCTGCTATGTACTTGCCTCGTGAAGGTGATAATAGTGCTGAAATGGAAATAAAAACAATGCAAAACGATTTCATGGTAGGTATGAGTCTGGGTTCATTTAGAAATAGGACAGTGGAATTTCTTACCAACTGAAGTATGAGGTAGGTTTTCCTCCTCTTCTTCTATGATCAAGTGGAGAACCAAGGATTTCAAAATGTAATTTAATTCTTATTAACTCATTCACATGGTGGTTAAAGTTATAAAAGAATTTATCTAACTCTTATTCTATGACTTTTTCATGAGCATTATGAAAATTCATATTTCATCCAAAATATGATTCAAACTGTGGTGATGTGAACAATTACCCATGAAGCGGAGGGTTTCGTATGGTCACCCACTCATCAGGCCAACCCAACCAGGTGTTGTTCTCTGGTGAATTGCTGCAGTCCTCGGTCGCGGCTTGTACCTTCGGGAAATCAGGGCAGGGATTAGTATTTACAATGACATTGGGATTTTTACTAGCAGTCCATCTACGACGGAGTTGATTAACATTCCTTCACTCAACATGCTCAGAGTCAGAAATAATTTTGAAGTCATGAGGACCCTCAACGTCCGAAATTACTCCCTTCAACCATGGCCCTCCCCAACCATAATTCCTGTAAAAAACTGTCCCCAACAGAAAAATAATTCTTAGCAGCTTCCCTCCTCCCCAGCAGGATGGAGTTCCTTTTTCGGTCATTTAAATTTAAATTTGCAGGGTGTAGGTTGTCTAACACTTTTTTAATCTTCTCCCCATCAACAGCTCAGAGGGAGCTGACCCTGTGGAATTAGGAGTGGTACGTAATGTAAGTAGGATGTTGGCTAACTCCTTCTCCCATTCATTGGCTGGCAATTTAACAAGTAACCTTTTCACTGTTTGCACCATCCTTTCTGCCAGCCCATTAGAGGCAGGGTTGTAAGGATGAGTTTTGTAAAGAAATATGCCATTTCTGCGGACAATTTCTGATATCTCCTCAGACCTGAATGCGGGTGACAATCTCATCTGGCAGACCATGAGTGGCAAACCAGCTGTGCAAATTTGCTATTGTAGTCTGTGATGATAGTGAACCCCGAGTGGAAGCTACCTCCACCCATTTGGACATGGTATCAACAAGGATCAAAAATGTATGACCCAAGATTGGGCCAGCAAAATCAATATGAAGTCTAGACCATGGCTTGGTAGGTATGCTCCATGGAATGGTGGGTACCTTAGGGGGATTGTTTTACAGCAAAGAACATTGGGGGCAAGATTTAATTAAGGACTCAATGTCCTCGTCGATCCCAGGCCACCATACATAACTCCTGGCCAGCCCTTTTGTTCGTACAATACCTTGATGTACCCGGTGTAGCATGGCTAATACTTGTGAACGATATGTGGGAGGAATTACCACCCTGTTGACTCTGATTGTGAGAAGGCAAACCTTCATCACGGACAAGGATCCAGAAGGACCCCTCAGGTACCGCTGCACCTCAGGGGAATTTTTGGAGAAATCCCAGCCATGTAGGACTCCGCACAGGAACTTCGACACCACAGGATCCTTCCTTGTGGCGTCTGCGATGGCTCCAGCTGTCAGTGGGGAATGTTGTGCAGACTCCTCAAGGAAAAGGACACCTGCCGGGCCAGTGAATAATTCCTCTCCTTCCTCCTCCAGGGGCAACCTGCTGAGGAAATCTGCATTCCCATTGTGGGAGCCAGGTCTATATAAAACATTGCAATCAAAATTTGATAAGAAAAGACACCAACGGAGCACCCGTGGAGACATAATGTCTGGCAATTGCTTCCTTTGAGGGTTGAAAATTCCCACTACTGGCTTGCTATCACTGTATATAGTGAATCTTCTTCCCCATAGATACACATAAAATTTAGTGAATATAATAGCCAAGGCCTCCTTGTCCACTTGCGAGTAGTTTTTCTCCGCAGACTTCAATGTGCGGGTGCCAAAAGCAATGGGCCTCTCTGTTCCATCCGGCATCACATGGCTTATCACTGCCCCAATACCATGGGGAGATGCATCCCCAGCAAGCACAAGGGGGAGATCAGGATTAAAATGCAACAGCGCTGCTTTTGTCACTAAATATTTTACATACAATAAACAATCATCATGCTCACTTCCCCACTCCCACTTAGCACCTTGCTTTAAGAGGTCATAAAGTACATGAAATCGGGAAGCTTTGTTAGGGAAAAATCTATCGTAGTAGTTAACTAAACCTAAGTAAACCCTCAAGCTGTCAGCATTTTTAGGCTTAGGTGCAGATAATATTGCAGTTACCTTCTTATCTGTAGGATTTATCCCCTCTGCACTTATTTGATAGCCCACAAACTCAATTGTTGGAACTGCAAATAGACACTTGTCCAACCTAAGGTGGAGCCCTGCATCGCCCAACTTATGAAGCACCGCCCTCACCCTCTGCCATAGATCCTCCTTTGTAGGGGCCTGAATGAGGATATCATCCAGACACACGTAGTTGGAATAAAATGACGTGATAACGAAGCAATTATTTCTTCAAAGGATTTTGAAGACGGTTTCTCGGGGGCACAAAGTTTCTTTACGAAGGCATACGTATGCGAGCCTGTGCAAGACAGAAAAACAGCTCTTTTTTGCATAGATGATATTATTTGGTTAGCCTCGAAATAAAATTGCGGCTGTTCTTTGAAGTCCTCGAAATCAGAGGGATTACCAGAGAACTGTGGAACCATACCAAGATGCATGCCTCCCATAGCACCCAACGCGGGAGAACCATTTCCTGAATCCTCCGGCATTGTGGCCAGAAATTAATTTTTAACACATAGTAAATGTTAACTTTAGTAAATTAAGGAACTAGCAGTCTGCACCTGAAAATATTTTTACATTTAAACATTTCGACGATGACTTCACAGCATACAGCTTCCACCACGTGGCAACAAGTTCGTCAGTTCAAAGGCTTAACACAAAACAGACATTAAAATGACAATAATAAGCACGTAATAATAAGAGCAATTTTGCCAAAAGTTTGCAGACAGACAGTTCGTGGTAGCAACTTACGATTATGCGTTCTTACTTCTTAGCACCAACACAAGGCTTATTTCAATTGGATTTCCCGGAAAGATTATCGCCAAACAGGCAGAATTTATAAATTGAAAGTCAGTTACGAAATAAATTGCATACTTAGAAACTTTCTCACCTATCCGGCAAGACTTACACACCACATGGGGTTAAAATTTTGAAGTCCTCAAATTGGACTCGGGTGGCGGTCCAAATATTGGTGGTTTAATCTTGAATCCCGTCCTCGTCGCCATTCTTGTTATGTAATAACAACACTTATTCAAAAAAACAAACCGATTTAATCTTGTAGGAGACAGTGCCCGAGACACGTCCGACGTCCTCCATAGCCACAATCCGAGAGGCAGTGAGCCCCCTCTTCTGCCACACCACTCAAGTGGGGCCACAGGCACAAAACAAGTGACATACAAAATGAATTAGCAGACATAATAACAATGCTGATTGCATTGCTGAACCACCAGGTCTTCTATGTTAATTTACTTAACTCCCTTCGGCTCCATGGATGGTGTACCCTGGTGCATATTTCTGTGTTATCATAACAGAAAGACATTCACCTAGTATGTGGGATATGGGTTCATCTTCTTTATAGCACCTTCTTCTGGCTGAATCTGCAATTCCCTGGAGGTGGAGGTGCCTTATCACAAAATAGTGTGCAATAAGGAGTGCCACTGTCATTCGTATTTGATCCCTAGTTAGTGAGTGGAATCTTTTTGAGAGCGCAAGTCTTGTTTCTCTTTTTACTTTGTTTGGCCTGTTGTAGCCTTTTTGTAGTTTGCTAGTTTACCAGATCTCAGAATGCCACTCTGAGCCCCACATTTTGATCCTGCCACCCCTATAGAGGTTGTAATATTCACGATTGGGTCTGGCCCAATCCGGCTGTGGCTGGATCCAGCATTTGCCAGTTCATCAGCCATCTTGTTTCCTGTAATGCCCATTTCCTGGTGTACAGATAAGTTTCACCTTTTCCGGAAAAAAATCTTTTGATATTGTGGTGTTATTTGTGAAATAAATAAAGGAAAAAACTGTGGTTCCAGTCAGATCACCAAAGCTATGCAAAATTGGACCCAGATGGAGGTTGGATGGGTAACCCTCCTCCATGGTACCTCTACCGTGGTGCTCATGTTCCCTGTCTGCAAGTGGAAGGCAGGTGAAATGTGGGTTGGCACAATGGATCTACAGAGGTTGAAGTGCCAGGGGGGCTCCAGAAGGCCCCCCAACCACCCCTCCAATTTGCATTTTTTAAAACAAGAAGGCAGATACCACTTCATTATACAATAGTAGTCACCATTATTGAATGGTTTAAAAGCCCTAGAAGTCTAATCTCATCCCTTCCATATGAAATTTTCATTTGTATTATTTCCAGGGTCAACCTTGTAGCTGTTCTTGTGAATAATAAAATATGAACAGATTTTTTCTTTTTCATAGGAATGCCTATTCCTAAAGTAATTTGAAATAAATGATATAATGCTGAAAATATTTTAATTGATAGAAAAGAAAAAAAAATAATTATTAAAAATTCTGTTTGGTGTCACAATCCTGAAGCCAGTTAATGTATAGTATGGTGTCACAAGGTTCACACCAGTAAAATCTCTTTCTTCTTCCCGTAATTGGTACAGGCTGCAAAGCATCTTTGAGTGCTGGCCTTACATAATATTACCTTTAGAAAGTATTATTTTTATGAAATGCCTTTCAATTAGTCCCATAGTCTTACCATAAGAACCATCTTGAAAAAACTTGAGTTCTAAATATGTCCCCATGTCCCATTTAGTCCCATATGGTGGCCTGGAACTTTTTGCTGATCTATTGCAGGTTTTACTATATATTTAATTCTTGTCTACTGAGATAGGCAACCATTATGCACATGTTCCGGTAAACTTATGTTTACCGGAACTTAAGTAAAATTTTATTAGGAACTATCTTAAAAAAACTTCTAAAAAAAGTTCTACATTGTTACCAACCTAAGACAAAAATCATGTAACTCAAAACCAAGAACACTGTACTTATACAGTGGTCTTACTCAAAACATAGGTACCAACCTATATGACACACTATATTTCTCTGCATAGCATTTATTTTTCTCTAAAATCTTTCCCACTAAATTCTTATAAAAGACAATTTGAATGACATCTTCAATATGTTGCTCATTAATTGGTCATTTTTGAGAACTGGAGTTACCAATTACATTCTCTCTCTTTCCTTCATAATTGGAAATTTCTAATTACTAGAAAAATCTGAAGCTTCATCCTATACCTCAGCCAAATTATCATACACCGACTTATCAACTTCAGGGTGATTGTTTATGCACTGTCGCCACCAGCTATCAGAACTCTAATCACTCTCCTTGGAGTCATTTTCAAACAAAATATTCTCGACTTGCTCATAACTCAAGTCTTCTAGCCTTTTCTCTCCTGCATATTCCGTAATTGACGGTAGGTGAGAAACAATTCTGATAAACATAAAACACTTGCAAATACTCCTCGATTTGAAGTGTACAATTATGAAACAAAGCACTCATGAAGTATCTGATAGAAACTAAGTAACTAAAATATATCATAAGAAAGGGACTAAAACTCCCAAAAATACTCCTTCCAGACAAGCAACTTAGGTCCAAGTGGTAGCTTGAGTTCTTGAAAGAATTCTCAATTATATGTCTACAATTTAATTGCTTTGCAAAGGAAATTTCTATGAGGATATTTAGGAGTCAGGGCTTTAGATGATACTAGAAATTGCCTTTGGAATTAGGAATCCTTGGTAGCTTGGTGATCTGGATATTGGCCCGGCAAGTCAGAGGTCCGGGGTTCGATTCTTTAATTCACGTATTTCCTCCGAAAATTTTCTCAACGCATTTAAGAGCGGGAAATGTCTAACAATGAATACAATCTTTCTCGAAATTTATTCTACTAAAGCTTAGCACTCGACGTGGCAGAAATAAAATCATATCCTCGTGCCGGGATGAGAAATTCCACAGTATGCCACGATGTTTAATAGTACCCGCTGTTTTTAAACTAACTTCGTGAGACTAAACATAATGAAATGCGCAAGTCTTGTAAAAACAGACGAGGGTATGATAGGGTGGGGAATGTTAGCGGGTGCTCTCCTTCATGTGCGCTGGAGTGGGTAGGAGAAACAGGTGGAGCTGCTAATTGCGTGGAAAAGGGGTTTTCTCAGGGGCGCGTGTGGTGCCAAGAATTAGTTTTATGGGGTCGTGCATCCATCCTGCGGTGGTGACCTCATTTCGCTTCCCCTTGACCCTAGAGCGGCTCTCCTGGGTGAGTCCGTCCGCTGCCCCCACGGACATCATCATATTCTCCTTTCCCCCTGACCCGCCTCTAGTGGAACGAGAGCTCGTCCACGCATGCCGTCGAACGATGATTGCTTCGTTCTGATCATCCATCTCCCGCCAATGGGCTCTTTCGGCAGACCGGTGACCCTCGGGAGACCTCATTTCCACCCAGGGCCTATTAGGGTCCATTAAATATGTATAGCTTGAGTTAAATGTGCGATTTATAGCGTGGCGAGCGAAGCGCTGTTGCCAGTTCGTAGCAGTAATAATTATTTGAGGGAGGCGACCGACAACTAAGGCCATTTGCGTCAAAGAGGAGTGGTGGGCAAAGGTAGGAGTTTTCAGGGAGCGGAGGAAGGGTGGAGAGAAACTCGGCATCGACACTAGCCGATCGAAAGGCGTCGAGGGGACCACGACTTAATGTCCCATCCGACGGACGGAGTACTGTACTCGAAGTGCTCTCCATAAGGCACTGAAGTACAAGCCGGTATATGAAAAAGCCGCCACTGTCAAGGTTCGAACCCGGGACCCAGGGATGGGAGGCCATTACTCTTGTAACCCCTCCAACTCGATCCTTTAGTTCCTAAGGTGCAAATGACGGAAATAAAATATTCCGTCCGGATTCCACCACTTAAGAATTTTTGCTTTCGTATAAAGACATTTATTAATGCAACTACCCTGCACGGAATTTCTTAAGTAATGAAATTGCGACTGAAGATGTAATCCAAGTGTTGCCTACCAGCATGTAGTACTGAGTTTTTCCCCCGGTAATGACTCAGGTGACCCCACCATACCCCAGTATTGGACCACTATACTGGTCCTAATTAAATTTTACCCCGTTATGAAGAGTCCATTAGCGCTGAACTGACTGAAAACGACACAGTACCTCTCCCCGCCAAAAAAACACTTGTAAATTCAGGCTGCATATTTAATGGGTCCCTAGGCGAAAAGAGTGGCGCTAATGCAACGTATTACCAAAGCGGTTCCAAAGATACGGAATGAAGATAAACTGTAAGTAGAAGTGATAAGGTGCTAGAGAACTATGAGAGCTATGTTAGATTAAAAAGTAGATAAGAAGTTACAAGGTAGACGGGGTGAAGCAAACTGGCCTCGTGAGTAATGCGCTGGAGGAAAAAAGGTATACGAGCTTTGAAGTAAAATGAAAATTACGTTGGCGAATGAGGTGTTTACGTGGAAATCATGGAAAGGCCGAGGGAGTGGGTTGAATAAGTTTTTTGGTGCAAGAGTGTTTTAGGGAATGTGAAAGAAGGAAGAATGCTGGTTAAGCAGGATAGGGGGAGGAGAATTACGGGCATTCTGGACGGAATTATATGAGGTTGGAAGTATGAGGAGATGAAGAAAGATATGTACAAAATAGTGTGGTCGTGAGAAGACTTTAATGTCTATGTGGAAATAGAAAACGACTTAAAATATAAATAACTACTTTTGCTATCATCTCCTTTCATATACATTATCCCATTTCCGATCAATTTTCTTTCGAACATACCAACCTTTTCATGGCAATTATTTCATTTTGAATGAATGGGAAGGGAAGAAAACACTCTCACTGATAAATTAAAAAATACTCGGTTGATGTGGAGGCTAATGCACTGACTTCAAACTCATGGGGCCCAGATTCGAATCCCACTAGTGGTAGATTTTTCAATAGAATCCCTGTTCCCATTTGTGCGCTCAAGAACGGGCACTTCAAGGTCAGAAGTCCGTCTGTCGGACGGGAAGTTGAAACGGCCCCTTTCACACGAGCTCTCGTGAAAGCGCTCACGAGAGCTGAAGCGACCGGCAGGGTTTGAACCGCCGTGAAATTTAACGGAACTGAGCTATTCCCATTAAGACGAGTCCATGTGATCTGCGTTCGGAGGCTCTCGAGCAGGCACGCGGCTCAACCCGCTGGTAGCCTGCGACTGGCGCATGGCGGGGAGCTTTGCGGCGTTCCGTTGTATGTAGGCCTTTCACACAAGGCTAAGGCGAGCTGAAGATTCCGTGTCACTCTGACTCCGACTGGCAAACAGCTAGTTGTCTCTTGTGCTCACGTGGCATCATTGTGAAAAATGAGCGCTGGGTTGGAGAGGAACATCTCCGTATTTGATGCAGAAAGTTTCATTTTTGAAATTAAAGCGCGTTCTTGTTTCTGGGGCAGTGAGTGCAGTGAATACTGCTAATCGGATGAAGAAGATACCGAGGCGAGACATGACAGACCGAGGAATAACAGGCTTCAAACATAGGCACAAGTCATCAAAACTTTCGAAGAGCGACGGGACCTGGGGAGCATTGCCGGAGTAAGTGTGGCGTTGTGGTGAATTAGACCCCATTCTTACTCTGAGAATTAGACCCTGTTCGCCCGGGCCACATGAGCTTGTGCATTTCCTTCCGGTTCTCTCAAGCCGCTCATATGAGCGCGCTCACGAGAGCTCGTGTGAAAGGTCTCTAAGAAGTCCTTGGCGCCTTTCGTTGAAAGCAAGCTGGTAAGTCGGCTTCGGCTTTTGATCACCAGCCAGGTAAGTAAGGTGACCTGGTGACCCATTAGTCACGCGTTCGAATCCCGGCAGGCTCTAGTGTTTAATTAGTTACTCGGGTTAGGTGACCAAGTCATATTCACCATTTAGGATATGTAGGTAATAAGGTAGAGGTAGGAACTTTTGTTTTGGGAACAGAGAAAGGGTGGAAAAAATCCGACGTGGTTATTAATCTGCTCTTAAAGACATGCGCCAGGGTTCATGATTTTATGTCCGAGCCGAGAGACGGAGTGCTGAACTTGAAGTGCTCTCCGCATAGCATTCAAATGGTACTAGTACTGGAATCCGAATGGTATGCCGGGTATTGATATATGGTACCGGTATATCAACGTAAAATTTCTGCTACTGCCGGGATTTAAACCAGGACCCTCGTTCTCTAGCCACCACAGCAACCTAATTCCCGATGTTGTGTTTGTCGTAGGTTTTAGACTATAGGTTAGTTAAACTGATAGCGATTTTCGTCCCAGTTGTTATAGTGCACCTTTAATACTAGCAAAATTATCATTCCGCACTTTATCAAATCTCTTTGATGTTCATTGTACACGATCTTTTCTCATGGTAAAATCTACCTGAAGTGCATGGCTCATGCATCGCTAAAGTTATGATATTGATTAAATTATCGATTTCGAATATTTTACTTCATGCCACTCATTCACTACATGGCTTATGGAGTGATAGTTATGACAAAGTTATGTTATGACAGTTATGACAAGTTTCATTTTTGAGTTTCACTACGTTGAAATAGTTATCTGGCAACTATTTTGACCGTTTTTTATTTAGTTATTTTCGGTTATCTGGTAAGGTACCTGTTACCTGATTGATCTGAAGCGTTACTTCATCAACTAGCTGACTTAATCTTGGGATATCCTTTTCCATATGCTGGGGAGTTAGTAACCATCCTCACGATGCAAGTTCGGAGATCACAATGGCTTCAAAAGTTAACCTGGTTCAATATTTCTTCGCGGTAAAATCCGAAAACGGAACCGGTTACATCAAAACGAGGTGAAACTCTTCGCACTAATATTACATTAATCGTTTCTTAAATGCCCATATTGTTTATTCTCCATTTTCACTATCATCATTTGCTAAAGAATATCGTTAACGAAAACTATGGAATCGATGGTTGTAGCCATACGAGTGAAATAAATGGCGGGTAGATAATCATTCAAATTTACGAATCATATTAGGTTTTAGGTACCTACCCTTTTATCGTCAAATCGACTTTTTGCTGATTCATTTCTGTATAATTTTTCCTAAGAGTACTTGCTATATTATAATAAGCTAAATTTGATTCGATTATATTTTTTTCAATTGTGATGAGTATTTAATCGGATGCAGATGAAATTTTGACTTGCTCATCTGAAAAGGTTGATTTCGATCGAGGAAATTAGTAATCTATTTTTCCATTCATCTCAAAAATTGTATCAATCACTATTTATTGAATTTTACTCTAGTCCTACGTAATTTAGTGGCACATAAGATTTGGAGCTTTCAAATTTTCTTTAGCTAGTAATCTATATAGTTAAAAATCTCTTTTATTTACAAAATTATCAAAGGCGTATCGATCCTAAGATTGGTGAACTGTAGAATTCCATTCTTCCTTAGTCCATGCTCGCTCTTTTACTTCCCCGCGTTTTTCTAATAAATATATCTTTTGGTTTGTTCTTGGTATTTCTCGTGAAGCTTTTTTTCGATTTTACTCTCCAGTATGTTAATGACGAGCCCTTTTTGCCTGAAGCTATGCCCAAACCGTGAGCTCTTCTATTCTGTGAGCTTTCTCTTTTGTACTTTTACCTTTCCTCATACTTTCTTACTCTTTCAGTCCATTTGATATTCTGCATTCTTCTCCAATAACAGGTTTCGAAGGCTTCCAGTCTTTTTGTACTCTCATTCCAATGATCTTTGCATCCGACCCGTAGTGTGCCTCTACCTACATGAGCGTTCATACAGATTTCTTTAGCAGTGTATTCATTGAGCACAGAAGCTGTCTCTTCATCATGAATGCCTTCTTGGCTTGAGTTATTCTTAGCATGATATCTGTCGCACGTCTTCCATACCATGCAATGCTGCTCCTGAGGTAAATGAACATTCCCACCTTCTCTTGTTTCCCCCATTGAAGAGAGCATCTTCTTGAGTGTTCTGTCTTCCGCATACTTGTTGGTCTCTTAGTTTACTTCGTATTGATTTAAATATTATAGTCTTGGAGACATTTCATTTATTCAATTCATGGAGGACTGAATGTCTTTTCGGCCCTGTGCTTCGATTCCAGTATCATCTTCGAAGGTGATGATTTCTTCCCCATCCATTTGATTTCCTTTTTTCTTGCTTCTTTGATCACTTCCTCCATTTAGCGTCTCATTGCACATCAGCATCATCACTTGTCACCTGTAATTGGTATTTCCTCCCTCCACTTTAGATTATAATATCGTCTATTATATTCATATATTATACAATTCTTGTGTTGACATTTTTAATTACTTGATAGTATTTAGGAAATGCACGTGGTTGATGAAAATATTTTTGCATATAAATTTCCTAGACTTTTTATTCAAATATCTTAAGATTGATAACGACTCATCATCGATTGATTTTTGACGCTCTTATGAATTTTTCTGTTCCCGGGGAAAAATATTACTCTCACTCCCTTTCTCCTGGGCTGGAACGGGTCAAAATGACCCGGAGATGGCTCCCCGACCCTGCGATCCTCGAGAGGCAAGGGGTTGCCCGTATTTCAGGATTACTGTCACCCGCCCACAACTTCCCTCCCCCCGGAGCGCGCTTCTAATGCGCCCCCATCGGCCCTTTAATGGGCCCATCTTTCGCCACCCCCTCCTCGCCCCTTCCAGGTCCGGGTGACCTCCTCTCCCTCCGGGGACTCCGGTGGAGGAGGTCGTCCGGAGTGAATCCCGGATCAATTAGGGCCTCCAGAGAGAGAGATGGGGTAGGAGTCGACCCCGAGACTCTTTCCCTGCATCGCGTCTTCCCTTTCGAGAGACTCTCTGGGCGCGGGTAGGATTGCCAGCTCCTGAAGAGTTCATTCCAGGGGTCGTCCCCTGGAATGGACTCTTCCCGTCATCGAAGAGTAAGATGTTTTGGTGCATCTAGTTAGGAGATGCTGTGGAGGATTAAGGGTACAGTTTCAACTACTGTTGAATGTTTATCCTTCACTAATTGACAGCATAATTGTGCAATTTGATTGGAATACAAATGAGTCTTACTCACAGATGTAACTTTGGATGTTTAAACGCGATCCTTACAGCAGAAAATTAGAAATTGGCTGATATAATAATCATTTCTTGTAATTTATGTTCCTCATCTTTGTACTGAGATATTTTACAATATTCCCAAGCAGTCTCCCGATATCCTTTTGGTATTATTTATCATCATCATCGGTCAACAATTCTAGGACTAGTTTGACGCAGCTTGATTCTTCTGTCGGCCAACCTCCTCATATTGACGCAATGCCTCTCCTTTACATCCTTCACAGCTTTTTCCATATGTCTCATACGAGGCCTGCCTTTTCCATTCCTCCCGTTTACTTTTCCGTCGACGATTGTCTTCGTTAGTCCATCGTCTCTGAAGATAAGGCCCATTAATATATGAGCTTAATATGATCTTAAGATCTTTATGGTCTTAAGATATGGCCGATTAATTTATATTCGTTATTAATCATTAATTAGTAAAAGTGATACCACATAATAATATCACTTTAGGGTTAAAATGATAAAATTTTGGGATATAAAAGTGTGATGATAAAACAACTTTAAAATGTGATAATAGGAGTCTGAAAAAAGTGACGATGGAAAATAGATTAATGGATTTATCTAGTGTATGACCCATTTCAAAGGTAATTCTTGGTTGTAACTTTCGCAGGTCATTATAACTGTATATATTCGTTGTTCGGGTACACCCCGCGTATTTTACCATGTGTGATACCTGACGTTTCGTGGCCATTGCTGGTCACTTTTATCTAAGGGAATGAAGTATCTGTCGAGTTAGTGGATCTTACGTACATGAAAGGAAAAAGATGGGAAGGGGAGGAGTTGAAGGAGTAGTGATTACATTTTTATTTAAGTTCAAGGCTGGGTCCCATGTGTGGCTGATTTGGAGGCCACAGTCTCTATTGTAATTTTGCTTGCATTTTCTCATCTCCAAATCTTCGCGGATCAGCCGGGGCTTGAAGTTTTTCACCTTCGCGATTATCTTTGTTTTCCTGAGGTCAATCGCGTGTCCCGAGGCTGCATGTTCCGCTACTGCTGATTTTAAGAGTTGTCCCAGTCGAACAGTCAGCTGGTGTTCTTCTAAGGGGGTTTTACGGGGCGTTCAGTTTCACCGATATATTTCTTGTCGCAAGTTTAGCATGGTATCTCATAAACTCCTTCCACATGAAATGGTGTTGCGTCCTTCACACTCCTCAGGCAGTTTCTAATTTCTAAATTTGGGTTGAACACAGTTTTGATTTCATTCTTGCGGAAGATGTTTCCTATTCAATCTGTTACGCCCCAGACGTAAGGAAGGATGGCCCTCTTGGGTGCAAGTTCGTCTGCGTCCGGAGTCCCAATTTCTTCTTTTGGGCCGTCCTTATCCTTGGTCATGATTTTGTAAAATGTTTTGGAGATGGCTCTCTTGTCATATCCGTTCTTCTGTAGATGGCTTCCACTTTCGGTCTTTCGGCCGGGAAGTTGGTCTCGTCACTATCTCTACAGGAACGCTGAATTACGTTGTTGAGTACCGCATTTAGCTGTGCGGGATGATGGTGTGAGTTTACCTTGAGGTACCGATTGGTGGAAGAGGGTTTCCTATGCACCGCGTGTCCCAGGGTTCCATAATTTCTCCTTTGCACTAATACGTCCAAAAATGGAAATTTTCCATCTCTGTCTACTTCCATTGTGAAAACTGTATTGTCGTGTATACCATTTAAGTAGATAATAATAAAATTCATCAAGCTTCTTTCGGCCGTGCGTCCATATAGTAAAAGTGTCGTAGATGTATCCCAACTAAATATTAGGCTTATTATCCGCATTTTGATGTGCTCTCATCTCGAAGTTTGCCATGTAAACATTCGCTACCGCTGGGGAGATAGGGGATCATAGCTGCTCGTAATAGTTGTTCCTCCTCCGGAAAAAGGTGCTGGTCAAACATCTCTATCAGCTTGGCGATATTTTCACCGAACTCTTCTTCGATTATGCCGAAGGCCTCATCACTGGGAATGCTGGTAAAAAGCGATACCACGTCAAAACTGACGAGAATATCACTAGGACTAACCCGGATTTTTCGATGATCTTCGAAAAATGCTGCGAGTCTCTAACGTATGAGCTGGCCTATTCCACCTTAGGTTGCAACAATTCTTCTAAATGTTTAGCTAGCTTGTATGCAGGTGCATAGATAGCGCCTTGTGGGTCAATCGGGTCTTGTGGAGTCAATCTCTTCGATCTCTTCTTAAGGTCTGAATCTTCGATCCATTTCCTGACGACTTCGGTTACTTTCCTTTTTTAGCGGGTGGTCGGATCTTTTTCAGTGTTGCGGTAAGGACCATTTTTCAGGAGTTACTCTATCTTCTTTTCGTATTCCTCCATATCCAATATTACTGTGGAGTTCCCTTTGTCGGCTGGTAAGATGACGATGTCGTCATTATTTCTGAGGTTCTTTAGGGCCGCTCTCTCTTGCATGGTGGCATTCTGTTTTTGTTGTTTAATGTTGGTCGTTCTTAGGACTCTGCATGCGTCATGCATCTCAATCAACTGTGATGAAAAATTACAGATTTTCGGAGCATATTTCTATGGTTATCAAGAGGTATTTTGTCCTAAATATGCTCTTGAAGTTGAACGAAAACAACACATTTACCAGCCACGATATCAATTTTCCTTCCAACTGTAACTTAATAAATGGCACCTCGTTACCTTGGTGTACCCTTACCAAATCTTCTGGAGGGACCCAGGGAGTCTGTTTCATTTCTTGGAACAGGTAATTGGGATCACTACAGTCAGTTTCTTTCAAGGTTTTCCCTTCAAGAAATTGGACCCAACCACATACTTGATTTACTCGTCTAAAACTAGTGATTAGCTAAGATAGCAGTTGGCGTTATTTTCCTTTGGTAAGGTAGAATTTTTCCAGTGTGGAAAACCCATATGGGCATGTGAAGCTGGTGATTCAGTTCCTCTTAAGATTAAGAGAGCTGATCTAACATCATGTGCCATGCAATTTATGTAAGTAAAATGTGTTGTTCATGGTGTAGGTCTTTTGCAATTTTTCTTGGGGGAATGATGGATTATGCCTTTCCTTTGTTATTTCCTAATGATATTAAAATACGCACTAGTTCGTTCAAGTGAATACCTAAGCTATTCCTTATTAGGAAATTAAAAGATAAATAAGGAATACGAATAAGTAATACCTCAACACAATCATCATGACTTTCTGTCCATCACTTAACCCCACAAGTATTACTTTTGCCAAATTATAAATCACTCGTGCCATGTTCTGAAATTTCACCACACTGTAAAGGTTTTCATTTGAATATCCTTTGTATTTACTGACAGTACCTACAAGGACAACTTTTATGTCCTTAAAAATTGGATTATTCCAAAGTCTAACAAAAAAATCATGGCATCATTTGACAATTCTTATGTAAAAAAACAGAAACGCTGGTCAGCTTGCTACTTTTCATTTTTATCGTCATATTTCTCCTTTTCAGTCATACAATATACATATTCCTTTCAGATTTTCATTATCCCAAGAAATCGTTGTTTACATTACATTGGCGACTTAATTTTCTTACTTAGGTTTCTGCTGTTCATGATACCATATGGATTATTGAGTAAAGTAAGAGAATGAGACTATGCTGATATTTCATAAACTTGCCTAATCCCCATCATCAAGCTAAGTTATTAATGACATTTGCCACATTGCAACATATTTTTGCTATGCCATGCGATTTTGCCAAATTGATATAAATATACTTTTAAACTGGTTGGAATGCACTGTATTACCCTGACAAACATTCTTTCACAAGGTTTTTCTTAAATACTACTTAGAAAGAAGTTCTGGATCGAAATAAAATGTTTTGATAGTTGGTATGAATTGGATCGAAGAAATAACTTCAGACATAACTTGGAGGAAGATTTTCATGACGAAAATAACAATGAATCAGTATTTTCCACACTTTTATTGAACCAGCCGATAAAAAGACAGGATGGTTCAATAAAAGTGTGGAATATACTAAGTTGTTGCTGTTTTCATCGTTATGAGTTGGAGTTGAAATTATTATAGCAACTGTGATATTCTAAAGTAAATATTACCTGGAGAAGGAGAAGACTCCCGCATCTGTTCAGGCTCAGGTAATGAAATAAAATGTGTAAAGTGAATGGCAATTCACTCACTTCCTCCCGCCTTCATTTACATAGGCAGAAATAAGTAAGGGAATTCCCTGACCCCATTCCACATTCCTACGAGATATCTCAATTCTTTGTATTCTAGTCCTTCCCCTCCATAAAAATAGCAAGCAAAATATTTCAAATACGTAAGTTAAAAAAAAGCAAACGAAATTTTTTTAAATAGTATAAATGCATAATCCCCCATTCGAAATCCTCCAGTCTCTCCGATATTTAGACCTACTTTCTGGCGCGAGAGGGCATTAGTCCGAATTAGACAGATTTCAGTAGGTGTGAAACAGCATATTACCACGCTTTTTAACCGAACATTTTGGTTGAGTTAAGAAGCGTTTAGTCGTCTTGGAGAACTAATGAGAATAGCGCTGAGGTTGGGCGTAGGGAAAAGACTGGGGCCTGAAATGGAGCTAAGCATTATGTATGCTCTGATACGGAGTCTTGAAAGAAAAATTAAAGTAAGCTTATGGTATTTGAACCGTGGATGAGAAGAGGGTTAGGTGGGTGGAATGGTGGGCAAACACGGAAATGTTGGGGAGGCGAGAAAATTGATCGAAGGGAAATAAGGGAGAACCGGCATGCAACGGGTAATGAAAGGCAGTTTTGAGGAATGTTATCGGTGAGGGAATGCTTGGTGTTCGGGAAGAGAGATAAGAAAAATAAAAAATTTGGGAGGAATGATGCCCTGTAGGAATGGGAAAGCTAAAGAAGAGCATCGTATTAAAATAGTTGCATCCGACTAGTTAGGAATCATGTCCTGGCAGGTCTTTATTAAAAGTTATGGTATACACTTCGAAGTTCCGCCTCCTTTCCATTGAGTTACAATAGTGTGGTTCCCATGATTAGTTTCCACCACCCCCTCTCCCTACCTCTTCCTCTATTCAAAGTATTGAGGCGTCTTACTAGGAACCCACCCCACCCGTCCGCCCTCAGAAGAACCCTGCCTCGAGTGGCCCACGCCACGACCACCGTGCCCACGCCCGTTAATCCGCGCGGCTGCCTGCCTGCCCAAGGAATCTCCTTCCACCATCATTCACCGACGGCCTTGGGAAGCAACACCCCGGAATTTTTGACGTGAGCCTATACTGAGTCTGAGTATATACGATTGTGACCTGAGCGAAAAGAAGAGAAGAAGACGGCCACCAATTTTTGTTTACCACTGATTTGTGTTTTTCCTAAGTTTGTTAACCCTGAAAAAAACCCACCATTTTCCCGCTCTCCACTTCTCCCCATCCCCTTTTCACCTCCTTCTTTGGTTCTTCCACTCATCACTTCTCCTCTCTCCCCCAGTATCCCCCACCCCTCCCAAAAGATGTATATATTGAATACACCTAACACCATTTGTGCCCTCATGATGATGTATCAACATTGAAACACGGGTCGAATTAAAATTTATTTTTGTGGAAAATTGCACATCATTATTCCAATATGGACAAATTCCATTCCATTTCGCAAGAATCCTTGGATTTTTAAAAGTTATAGTGTTGAAAGATCGTATTTTTGGGGTTTTAGTGTAGTGTTTAGAGTAGGTACGGACGTCTCACCCAGAGGGCCGGGATTCGGATCCCGGCAGATGACAATATTTTTATTATTAATACAGCCTCTTCTTGAATGTTTTGTGGTGAACATTCGGTTTCAGTACTCCGTCCGTCGGATGGGACGTTAAGCCGTGGTCCCCTTGGCGCCTTTTTTTAAGACGGGCTAATGCCGACACCGGGTTTCTCTCCACCTTTTTTCCTTTCCCATCCTTGTCCCTTTCATCCCGGTCTAAAGCGCCTATTAGTGCGGATATGGACTTGAAAACACGTTGAATGAGAGCATAATCGAAGGGAGAATGATAGGTAGACGGTGAAGAGAGAAAGGTATGAGAAGAATAAACCGTTTGCATGGGGGGGTGGGTTAGTGTGGTGGCTAGAATACTAGCCTCCCATCCGAGGTCCCGGGCTTTATTCCCGGTGGTGGAGGATTTTTCCCTACTTGAGTGCCTAGTGGAGGGCATATCAGGTTCAGTACTCCGTCCGTCGTGTGGGACGTTAAGCCGTGATCCCCTTGGCGCCTGTCGTTAAGAGTAGGCTAATGACGACGCCGGGTTTCTCTCCACCCTTGCTCAATTACCTGAAATCTTCCAACCATTACCCAATCACCCACCTATCCTAAATGGCGCAAATGACCTCAGTTGTCGGTCGCCTCCCCTGAATGCGTGAACTTGGCTGCCTTCGTCAAACTTCTGGGCGGGCATTTGATTCCCCTGAGGTGGAATCCTACCGATTCCATTGCGGACTCTCCCTTTTGACCATTCGTCCGTGACGACCAGTTGAATCCGAATGCGTGGCATCAGCGAGCCACCAGCGTAAGTTGTCAGTGGCAGCGCGGTGGCGACAGGGAGAACACTACTGCGGCGACATGCATACAGCGTTTGCTGCGTAACTTTTGTTCACGGTCTTTTTGAGTGATACAGTCAATCGGAGTGCTACATCATCGAGCCAGCCTTTCGTACAGAGGCGTGGCCGATCAATTCAGAAAGCAGTTTTTTCAGCAATGCGTACAGCATAGTTTTGGAGTGACGTGTGGCTTAATTTGAACGGAAGGATGGAATCCGCGGATTTAAATTCGCCGAGATCCGAGCGAGGGACTCTTCCTGCCGGCATTGAGAGGACCCACTGAAAAATGGAGCGACAGCTGATTGATTCCCATGGTGAGTTGCTGCCACCGGAGATTATTGTGATTTTGGTGACTCGTATATTTGGGAGACACCGATTTCCTGTCTCCGCTGTCCAATATGCGATTTTGCGCCATTAGCCCTGTTGTTGCGCCTGAAGAACAGGATTTTTCGTCTTTAATTTGGTCGAAAAAACATTCATTGTCCTTTCCATTCCTTGTATGGTGAATAACGAATCGTATGCAATAGTAAGTCGGAAAAATATATATTGTTTGCAACCATATTTCATCGAAAAAGTTGTCGTTTTGAGAGCCTTTTCCTGCAAATTTCAAACAGGTGAATTTAACTTCTCTCTTTATTGGGTTTTGTATAATTTTGAATGAGATGACTCAGTTATTGAAAAAGTCGAGCGGCGGTCGAGCTGATGCTCTTCTACCCTCGTTTTAATGCTCCATCCAGTTTCCCCAATGTATGTACTTCTTTCCGTATGTTGCGCACGGAATCTCTTTAAACTCCTTCTATTTGCAGGGGCGTCCTATCTTTAACGTTTCTCAGTATCGATTTAACTTGTAGGTGAGGTTTGAATATGGTCTTGATTTTATATTTTTTTAAGAATATTTCCTATCTTGTCACTCGTGCCTTTTATGCACGGGAGACCGGCTTTCTTCGTGATCGTGATTTCGTCAGGTTGCGAGGCCACTGTTTCCTGCAAATACCGATTGCCCTGGACATTAATTATTCTAAAAGCTCGGGAGATAGCTCCGTCGTTGTACCCATTCTGGCGTAAAATGGCCTCTAGTTTTTGTTTTTCGGCTGGATAGTTCGCCTTGTCACTGATCCGTGTTGACCGATGGATTAGACTGGTCATGGCACTATTTATTTGGGTCGGATTGTGGTGCAATGTGGCGTGGAGGTAACGGTGGGTCGAAATCGGCTTCATATATACCGTGTGCCCTAGGCTTCCGTCGTCCTTCTTTTGGTTTAAAACATCGAGAAAGGGTAGTTTCCCTTCATGCTAAATCTCCATTGTCCACTAAATACTCTGGTTCGCGCCGTTTAAATGATTGAAAAACTCTTCGAGCTTCTTACTTCCATGCGTCCAGATGATAAAAGTGTCATCAATATACCTCAGCCATATCTTCGGTTTGTTCTCCACGGTTTTTAGCGCTGCCTCTATATTTTCCATATAAATGTTGGCCATGGCTGGCCATCCCATATCAGCCCCGGGCGTCTGCTGGTAAAAGTTATCTCTTCACCGGAAGAAGGTGCTGTTGAGGCATATTTCAGTCAAAACGGTGATGCCTTTGTCATGTCTCGATATATTTCACTGCCTCATCACAGGGCATGCTCGTGAAGAGAGAAACTACATCGAAACTGATGAGGATATCATCTTGACTAACTTCGATGTTTTTCACAATCTGCAGAAAATATTCCGTATTTTTAACGCAATTTAATTTGCCTCTTTCACTGTTGTTTGCAAAAACTTGCTAAGTATTTAGCCTACTTGTATGTGGGAGAATCGATACCACTTACGATGGGCCTTACTGATGTGGATCTTCCGTAATCCGTATATTCATGAAGTTTTTGGATCTTGCGGTGCGAGGTGTTTCCTTTCTTCCGGGTTGGTGATGTGCCTCGTAATGGTTTCAGCTACTTGGTTGGGTCACGTTGCAGCTTCTGGTAGGGGTCTTCTATTATATTTATTCCATCTTCTTCTCGTATGCCTCTGTGTCTATAACAACCGTTGCGTTGCCTTTGTCGCCTGGCAGGATGACGATTTCTTTATTGTTTCTAAGTTGCCGGAGTGCCACCCTCACCTGTTTCGATATATTATGCCGGTTCATCGGGACGCTTGCCTTACGTAGGATTCGGGAAGTGTCGTGCCGTATCACCTCTGCCTCGTCTCGGGAAAGATGGCTGATGGCACTCTCTACATCATAAATGATTTCTTCCACGGGGATTTGTGTGGGTATCCCCACGCGTAACCCCGTGGAAGAAATCATTTCCTCATAAATGCATGCCCTGAACACCACCTCGAGGGTGCGTCGCAGGACGTGAATAATCACCGAGCATGCACATATGGCTGCTATGCTACTGAATTAGAGGTTATTGTCAACATAACTCGGTAACTCTACGAATTTGTCTTTAACGCTATATGTAGCTAAATGTTTAGAAAATTATACACTTGAATTGTATGTGCAGTTAATGGTTCATGTAGGCATGTAATCCAAAAATATTTTGAATTTTTATTTATATTAATCTGTGTAAGTGCAGGGCTTGCAATTGTAATGTCATATGAAAGAGAGGGTATTTTACGTAGGAACATCGGTGTGCAATATCTTGGGGTTGTTTTGGTCGTAAATTATGCAAGGGAAGAAAGACTTTTTGAATCCATCTGTAATGGAGTCTCTATAATGGAGAATTTCTCCAATTTTATGTACGTGATTCGATCTCCCAATATTTTGGTGAGTCGTATTTAATCTCTCGGTGTCAGGAGAAACATCGACTGCGCTGTAGCTATGCAGAAACCTTAATTTGTCTTGCAGTCTCCGTGTCTGGTGAAGACCAGACAAGGAAAATATAATTTGCTTGGGAAACACTCAGTGAAGAAAAATTGTAAAGATGATTATGTAAAGATGAAAGTATAATTGTGTTGATGGAGACCTTGTCTGTTATAAAATTATTTTTTCCCAAAAGTTTCTACGTTCGCTACGTTTCGAGCAAGATAGCTACATTATAAATTCATTCCTTGATCAAATGATAATAATGGCCCAAATAATAATTAAGCAACAATTACGAAAAATGCAATAATATAGAGAAATAAAAATGTATTTACAAGGCATGTCTGTTGAAGTGTTGAAAAAATACAGCATGAACTCGATGAACTTCCCAAAAGTTCATTGTTATACACTTTTTTTTAAGGTATTATTCCGATCCCCGTTTATTGCTTCAGTCTGAAATCTTTTACAAGTCGCCAGGCAATAGTAAACAATCCTCATAATTCTCAAACTCTAGTCACTATTGTTTTTGAAATAGAATATTTATTTTAAGTAGCCGTTCATGTATTACTGTACGGGGTGAAGGTGAGGTTGGGCTGACTGTAATGATGCACTAATGACAGCGAAGGGGATCCAGCCTCCCGTTACGAGGGAGAAAGATACATGATGTATTCTGTCTTTTTTCAAGTGTATGTGATGATTCAATAAACGGTTGACTATTAAGTAGTAGAATTGGGCATTTAAATAAGGTACGTATTTGTAAAGAAGTTTGTGTTTTATCATTCACAAAAAAATAAGAGGCAGCGTTATTTATAAAAGTTCTCAAAAATTTAGGTAGCGTTCTTAATATAAAGAGGGGGGCTATTAGAGACTCTTGCAAATATTTATAGTGGCTAATGAGAGGTGAAAACAAATATATCCGCTTTGTGTAAGAAATGGATGACCTCTAAAATCTAAAATTTACACGGACGTTGTTAGGATCGATTGGGCGATGATGTTTCTAGGGCTCGCACAAAGAACGAACTCTTGGCCGTTGGCCTCCGTATTCCGATCCTGTTTTCGGATGGTTGGTATGGCAGTTGTCCCCGCTCTGAGTAGTTTACTTGACTCCGGGCAGGAAGTCAATTCATTCACACCAGAGGGTGAATGTAAGCGTCACTGCAAGTCTCGTAGGGAAGGGTCAGGGTGCCCGTCGTCTGCGCAGACATCAGTTCCTGTCTCAACAAAAACGGATGTCGAAGAGGTCGGGCTTGAAATGGTTTTCACGATGTGAACTAATGCGAAATAACATATTTCTCATAACATTTCCCTCACGACCCGTCTGGTGAAGCAAAGTATTTTTTTTAGGTGGACATGCAAATACTTCTAATGTGTGCGCCCCATGCAAGTGTGGTTACTTGACTTCTCGTTGTCTCTTTTGGAAGCCGCTGTGTGTGAGGCTTTGCCTTACTAGCTGCTAGCGCACATCAAAGGCCGCATCATCAGAGGTAAAAGAACTGAATAAATAATAGCTTTGGCTAAGCATTGAGGTGACATGCAGTTGTCTCTTCCAGGAACTACTGCGTGTGTAGCTGTGTCTTCTTTGCTTTCGCGTCCAATACAGGCCGCATCATAAGGGATAAAGTAACTAAGGAATAGTTGACGCTGCGGCTATTTGTTGAGGAGATATGCCCCCTCCGTCCGTGCCTTATTTGGTCATTGTTCTTCCCAGAAATCGCCCCGTTGACGTCAGGTAGCGATGACTAGGCCTAGTCATTTGAAAGCTTTCCCTCAGGTGGCAGACTAAATATTCTCTTCCATATGGCGCTGAGTCTAATGCCGTTGGCAGTTGGAGTTCGAACTTCTATTTTGTATTTCGACCACCTACCGTATCAACCTTGGGTAGTTGTAAGATTTTTTTGATAGCACCTGTGTGTTGTCGGTTGAAATATTATGTCATATGCCTGTATCTCCGTAAGACGCGTGCTCTTCGACGGCGTATTCCTTTACGATTCCGTCGCTCTCCGGTGTTCTCTCAGCCTGCGTGCCTCAGAGCGCCCGGTTTATTTTCCTGCCCAAGCACGGGATCTCGTGTATTCCTTCCGTCAGTAAGGGGTGCAGCCGGTCCTTCGCCGACGGTAAAACGTCTTTTATCTTGGCCAGGGTGCCAGTGCTCTGCATTAGGGCGTGTGCCAAGGAGATCAGCTAGATTTTTTCGAAACCGTAATGATTATAATCGTGTTTATGTCACGAGTTTAGTAGGAGAACTAGGATAAAAATTATTATCAGAATGCAGGTTAAACTTTAGGCTAAAACTTTTAAGTAAATTCGTAGCTGATTTGCTCACAGATGACGTTAAATTAATATTAAGAACCCCTGCGTATTACGCTAGGCTTGATCAGATAAACAAGATTAAAGAGATAGAATGTCTTACCGATAGATTTAAAATGTATTTTTTCCCACACACCATAATGCAGTGGCATATTACAGTAGGTAGCATAGCAAAGGGATAGGTAGGTAAACATTGTTGGAGTAGTCTGTAGTCAATGAAGCAGGTTTTAATAATACTAATCCATTCATGGTAGAGAAATACAGATTGGTAAATATATTTGGTGAAAAATTTTCCAACCAGTAATCACTTCGTAACATTGTAGACACTTAGCATCTAGTTGCATGTGACTCCTACTTCTAACTTGTCGCAGTACCATTGTAGCTCTTACTTTGAAAACTACCACTACGAAAACTACTTACGTTGAAAACTACCATACATGCCAGTAGTGCATGTATGGTAGTTTTCAACCCCTGCCACACACCCTCGCAGTGGCTCGTAGGGTATTACATAGATATAAATGTAGATGAACCGCGCTTGATGTCTGCTTTACAAAGCGATCAGGAATCGAGTCCCGATATTAGGGAATAGTGGCATTCGCCGCAGGTTTTGGGCGATTCTTTCCGGAATCTTTTTTTCCTAAAAGTTCAATTCTGTGCCCTGTCCGTCATTTCCAACATAATTCCGGTGAGTTCTACAACCAGCTGGAGTTGCCGAGCACGGAAGTATCTAGCGCCTCTTTGTCCAAATTTTACTGTAGCGCCCCAAATTATATTGTCAAAGTTACCATTTATCTTTTTAAATCGTTCAATTTAAAGGTAGTAGTTTCAGGCTTAATTTGGTGTGGAAAATTGCTAGTTTTTTCTTTCGCTAAGTTTAGGCTAGAATATAGTTACGAATCCTTTTTAAGCATGATATATAATGCATGTTTGGTGTGAATTCACCCCCTGCCACACACCTTCATGGTGTCTTACGGGATATTATGGCGATGTAGATGTACCCTCTAAAAATGACTGAAATGAAATTTAATAAAAAAATACACCAAACATAATACTTAAATAAATGATAATAGCAGTGGAATATTTAATATTTATTAGATCAAGTTGATGGACTTAGGTATAAATTTGTGGAAGGATAGCATAATCACTGTATCGGGATGGCACTAAATTATCACGACAACCTTCATGTTTGATGTTCTTTATTACTCTGACGCACAATGCTGAACAACCAGGTTAGGCCGGCACACTAGCTATATTACATACACAGTGTTGCCAACTATATTACATCTCCCTTTTTACTTTTAAGACATAGTTAATTACAGAAATTGAGATACATAATATAGTAGCAATACAATAAGCAGTAAGTAAAAAACACAAGAAATGATTATAGTTACAAAACATAATCACGGTATCTATCAGGTATTTTAACTACCCTTCCTGACCTAGTCTGTTGCAGTATTGGTGCATCCAATGACTTTTCATTTAAGGTTTTCCTTAATATATGGTATTCCGTCTTACAGTATTACCCTTATCATTAATAACAAAATAGGACCTTGGGGTGGTATGTTTTTCCAAAATTACACCAGGCTCCCATACCCTGTCTCTAACATTTCTAAATAACACATCATCATCTGGTGTAAATTCTGGCCTATCAACAGCAGACCTGTCATAGTATACTTTTTGTTTTTGCTGGTTATCCAACAGTGCCTTTATGGGATCACACACCTTAGGTACTAATTGTACATTACAAATTGGGAGTTTCCGCCATACCTGATATAGGTAAATTCCTATATTCCAACAAGGCTGAATAAATATCACCATTATTATTATCAACTTTCCTTAGTATATTTTTGGCAATACCAACAGCTTTTTCAGCTTCTCCATTAGATTTAGGATGCAGGGGACTAGAAGTTACAATTTCAAATGACTATTCTTCAGAAAATGTTTTAAAATAATAACTTGAGAATGGCATATTGTCACACACAACCACTTTAGGAATACCATGCACACTAAATACAATTTTCAAATTTGTAGCTACTTCTTGTGCTGTCTTATTTTTAATCTTAATAATTTCCAAAATTATTAAGATTAAAAAATAATCTATTAAGACAAGATAACTAGACCCTTTGTAATCATGCAAGTCTATTCCAACCTTTTGGAATGGCAATTTTGGAATTTCATGACACAAAAGTTTATCTTTTACATTTGCTCTACTGTACACTTGACAAGGTTTACACACACTTATATACCTGTCAACATCAGTGACCAGCTTAGGCCAATAAAAAATTTGCCTTAATCTATTGACAGTTTTTTCCATTCCCAAATGTGGTTCATGAGCAATCTTTATCATTTCTTGTCTCAAACATTTTGGAACAATTATTTTATCATTTAAAAATAACAATTCACTATCATATGTTGCATCATTTCTGAGACTCCATAACTGTTTTAGCTCAGGATCATTTAAACTTTGTCTTGTCTCCTTCCAACCATGTAAATAAGAATGTATAGATAGCACTTTGTAAACACTCATCGTTAGCAATAGCATTTTTGAACTCACAAAATCTTCTGTCACTCATAGACACTTGAGTACCAAGACCGTGGACTAATTCTAACTTACAATGATCAATTGGATCAGACACAGGTAAATATGAACGAGATAACAAATCAGGAATAACTAACTGCGAGCCTGGCACATATTCAACTCGAAACGTATATCTGATCAGTTTTAATTTTAGTCTTTGAAGCCTAGGTGTGATTTTGTGAACATCTTTATTAACGATTGAGACAATTGGTTTATGATCTGTCTGTACGACAACTTCTCTTCCATAAACAAACTGATGGTATCTTTCAAAAGCAAAACATATCGCCATAAATTCTTTTTCAATTTGTGGATATCTTTTTTGAGCATCATTAAGACCTTTTGACACAAACGAACAAGGTTGCCCTTTCTGTAACAAACAAGCTCCCAACTCATTTTGAGATGCATCAGCTTGAATGACTATGGGTAATTTAGAATCAAAGACTCTCAAAGTTGGTGCTTTACTGATTACATCTTTAATTCTTTGATGGGCTTCAGTCTCATTAGCTTCCCATTTCCACAGAACATCTTTTTCTACCAGTTCTCTTAAAGGGTAAGTTAGTTCTGACATATTCGGCACCAACTTGGACACATTGGCTAGACCCAAAATTCTCATCAACTCTTTTTTATTCTGGGGGTCTTTTAACTTTAAAATTGATTCTACTTGATCAGGGTCACACTTGACACCAGCTTCACTGAATATTAACCCCAAATATTTCACTTGTCTCACTTTATACTGGAATTAATTAGTGTTAAATTTAACATTAAATTTACGAGCTATATTCAACACGCAATTTAAAGTCTTATCACGTTCTTGTTCAGTTCGAGCTGCTATAATAAGATCATCAAAGTACACTCCCACATTCTCAATATCTCCAAACAATTTAATGTTAGCCCTTTGAAACACTTAAGGCACTATATTTAGGCCAAAAGGTTGTCTTAGGAATTTGTATTTTCCAAATGGAGTTATGAATGCAAAATAATCTAAGCATTTAGTACTGAGTTTAATTTGATGAAAACCATCTTTCATATCAAGAACTGTAAACACTTTCATACCAGACAGCTTTGATGTTAGTTCATCTGCACTGGGAATTGGAAAATTTTCAGCTTTAATTGCTTTATTCAAGTAAAGTGGATCTAAACATATCCTTAAAGCAGGGTGTCCACTGACCGGGAAAACCTGGAAAATCGGGAATTATTCGTGAATTTTCAGTGCAGGGAATTGTTCGTGGATTATTCGTGATTTTCTGGTCTTAGTCGGGAATTTTAAAAATTCTTCATTGAAGACAAAAAATACTTATTTTATAAACAGGATAAATAACGATGACTTTAAGATATGGTTTTGCCGTTGGTATGAATGAATAAATAAACGACGGAAAAGTAGTTAGTCTCAATGTATCGTCAGCGCTGTGTGGATCGTAGACGTTCAACTGTTCGACTGTCGAACGGATGCCTTCAGCGTCACGTCAAGTGCCCTTTGTTCTCATTCATTGCACATCGGACTAAGCCCATGATACGCAAACAAATGCCTAACGTGTAGTGATGGCCGGATCGGATCCGTCGGATCCACGGATCTTTCATTATACTCGGTTCCGGATTCGGATCCAAAGACACGGTATAAGATCGGATCCGGATCGTAGATTTTAACTTTTCGCGGCTTAGCGATCGAAGTGCCCCGTGAATGGAATGTAGGTGCGGTAGATATTGACAAGAAGAGGATGTGTAACTATGGTCACGTAATTAGATGAAAATGTTCCCGTGCAACTAGAAGCAAAATAAAGAAAAATGACTTTTTTCCCTATTACCCCGGGATCGCGAGAAAAAAAAATACGTAGGATGTCACGCGGGTAGCCTACATTCGCCGGAATCAGGCGGACAACGAGAGCTACTGTACTGTGCGAAGTTCGATCCGTATCGCAGTTTAATTTTTTTTCAGTCATTGCATCGAAAATGTTGTTATCTTCAATTTCTAACCATTACATCTGAATACTCACTTTATAATACTTTTGTTGTTTAAATTAGATTTAAAAATGTACCATTAATAAATTAAGGATGGTCGGGTTGAATCCACGGGTCTTTCATTTCATTCGCTACTGAAATCATATCCGAAGACAGTAAACATTCAGATCCGGATCGGAGATTTTAAAATTTCTCGGCTAAGTGATCGATGCGTCCCCCGAATGGAATGTACGTACGTATGGTAGATACTGACAAGGAGAGGATGTGTAACTTAGTCATGAAATGAGAAGATTTTTTCCGTGCCACAAAAACAAAATAAAAAATATTCGTCGTGACTTTTTTTTCTCCATAGGCCCGGGTGCGCGAGAAAAAAAATAAAGCCGAATGTCACGCGGGTCGCCTACATTCGCCAGATTCCCGTGAACCTATGATAGCGTAGTTGGTAAAAATGAGGACTAGTGTACTGCAGGTCGCGAGTTCGCTCCTTAACACTGCCTAGGAATACAGGCTATGCTGTATTCCTAGGGTAATGCTGGTAGGCAGTTAAAAAAAGTAGATTATCAGAAATTTCATGTGAATTTATAATTTAAAAAATAATCAAATTTGGCATTAGTGAAAGGATTGGAAAAAATTTTTATTACAGAATTAAATCGTGTAATCATTATGTTAACTTTACAATGTATTTTTGAGTGACGCATTTGTAAATGTAGGTAGTTTAACACTAGGACGCCCGGACTTCTCGACATCATTCAACGCCCAAATGGGGTCATTTTAACCCCCGGTAATTAATAAGTTAATTTTTCACAAGGAATTTATATGTTTACATTTTTAGTGTTTTTTCATTAAATAATGCCCTAGTTCTTCACATTTATTGATTTTATCAGTTCATTACACCAATGTTTTTCTCAATATAACTATTTATTGAAATATCAACTTTGAGAGTTGGAATCATTTTCTCGTTTTTCTTCAATTTCATTTTTTCTTGCCTAAAATGTTGACACTCAGTAAACAACAAATGTCACCTACTTTATTTAAACGTATTTATTTGTTGTTTTTGCAATGTGCACTGTTTTATGATGAATGGTTTGTCCTGCCAAAATTAAAAATACCATCTGAAAAAATGTAAAAAAAAAATTGAGTAGCCTAATGAAAATAGTTTTCATCATCGTCATTATTTCAATCCTATGATTGGTTTACTGCAGCCCTCCATTACGACCTATTTAGTGTTAATTGCCTAACGCCCTCGCATGTTTTCTCTTTCGCATCCTGCTTTATTTGCTCTAGATACTTGCCCCTTGGTCTCCCTTGTGGGACCTTCCCTTCTATCTTCCCCTCTATTATATTTCAAACTAATTCATTGTACCTCAAGGTATGTCCATCTTCATCTGCTCTTCTGCACACCTCTTCATTTCTCACTATATCAGTCAATTTAATATCAGCATTCTCCTCGAGCACCATGTTTCGAAGGCTTCAATTCTTCGCTGGCCTGCTTTCCCGATTTTCCATGTCTCTGATCCATAGATTACCACGCTCCATACGATAAAGTGCTTCCTTGTTTGCAGCCGTAGGTTCTTTGAGCACAGTAGCTGTCTCCTTTTCATAAACGCCTCCTTATCTTGTGCTATTCTGCGCTTGATCTCCGTTGAGCTTCTGCCATCCCAAGTGATAGTGCTACCGAGGTACGTGAAGTACTCCACTTGTTCCAAAGTCACTCCTCCAATTGTGGTATTTGCCCTTGATTCTCTCTTCCGCACACTAGGGTTTTAGTTTCCTACTAGTATTGCTCTTATTATATTATTGAAGTACTTAGTCTATAGTCGTCTGGGATGCTTGCAAGTTCCCTCGACTTTGTGCTACAACTGCAATGTCATCAGCAAACCAGATCATGTTTATTTCTTCGCCATTCACCTTGATACCCTTGATACCAATTTCCTTTGCGTCTCTTATTGCTTCTCCCAGGTATAATTATATTGAATAACACTGGGGAGAGGTTTGAATCATTCTCTGACTGCTTCATTTATTTTGGCTTCTATCTTCCTTCCGTCTTTTATTTGCATTGTGGTGACCTGGTTCTTGTAGAGCCAGTAGATTTTTCTTCTATCCTTGTAATCCATTCCAATGGCTTCCAGTATCTTGAACATCTTGTTCTATTCCACGTTGTCAAAGGCCTATTCCAAGTCCACAAATGCCACATACAACAGCTTGTTTACGTGTATCATTTTCTCAGCCAGTATCCTTCAGCTGAGTATTGCCTCCCTAGCTCCTTGGTTTTTTTCTGAAATCGAATTGATTTTCCGAAAGATTCCCTTCGATATTCCCTTCCATTCTTCTGCTAATAATCATAGTAAGTATTTTCGATGTGTATAACACCAGGCTAAAGGTTCTGTGTTCTTCGCATTTCCTGCTAATTTCACTCTTCTGGAAATTCTCTGGTGGCCTTCCACTGTCATAGCTATCTCTGATTATTCCAAGGAGGGTATCCTTTGCTTTGACCCAGAGTGCCTTGAAAATAGTGAATGAATATTATATCAAATAGTGAGCTTACTTTTAGATCCACCCTTCCTAGTGTGTCTACTGAGTTCATCAAATGGGTACTTATCGTCACATTCTGAGGATTCTGTTTATTCTTCACAAGTTTCAAATGTCAGCTTGCCGTGGGATTTGTCAAATGAACACTCTCCATTGACTCATCTTATTGAATCTTATACAGCTCCGCAAGAATGTCAGCAGAACATTAAGCTGGTCTTTGAGAAATTTTTGATCACAGCTATCTTCAAAATACCGATCACACCGCAAATTCGTCCCGCGAAGCCACGAACAATGGACAACAAATACACAAACTTCTCTTGCTGTCACTGTGAGAACGAGTTCAAAGTTTGAGGCTTTACTTTGTGGAATCACTCGATTGGAAAAGAAAAACCACTTTTTACATTCCACACAAAGGTTTTATTGGTTTCTACAATATATGTCATTATCGATTTTGATAATGACATATATTGTCTAAACTATGGTAGAAATCAATAAAACCTTTGTGTGGAATGTGCAAAGTGGTTTTACTTTTCCAATGTAAGAATGAGTTTTATTCTCCTCTTTTATTCTCTTTATCCGAAGAGAAATAATTAGATTTGGAGTCTACTAAGTTGATAAATTCGTGCGAAACGGGTAAACAAAATTGCATTCTCCTCACACCACAGAGATTGACGATGTATGATAAATATCAACAAAGTAATTACTAAATATTCCACATGTAAGCAAAACGAAAAGTGAGGACGTGATGGGGAAAGGAAACAAAAAAAAATTTTTTTGGAAACTGAAACGAACTTGGAAGATAAGTAACCGAATGAAAAAGATAAGACGAGAGAGCAGTGAACACATATGCAGCAGAATTATACAAAAATTCAAATAAAAATGACCTTTAGCAGAGATAGAGCGCGCAAGTGAACCCTTGGGTCAAAATGACCCCACTTGGGCGTTCAAGGTAAAATATAATTTAACTCCTCAATGGATTATTTTAGGAAGGTAAAAATTTATGCAAGTGAACATCTAATAAAAATATTAAAAGTCACGAGAAGAAATTCTGTTCTCTTAAAAAATGAGATCAAAAAATAAATTTAAAAACACGATGGGGTCAAAATGACCCCTCTGGGCGTTCTAGTGTTAAACGGTAGAAGTACAAAAAAGTCAGTATCCACACAAAAAGGTTGGAAATGAAGGATGATAAACTTTTTGATTCAATGGCTGAAAGAAAAATTTTAAACAGCGATAAGAATCGACCTTCATTACCTGCAGTCCACTACCCCACTCTGCTATTGTCGGCTTACCTGATTTAGGAGAATACATTCTCCCCACATGTCATTCTACTTTTTTCTTGCAAACCCAGGCCAATGGAGAGAAAATCCGAGACTTTTTTAAAATTTTGTTTATAGTAGCATGAAGAAAGCCTAATTTCATTTCAAGATCAGAGTTACACAACCTCTTCTTAGGAGTAGAAAATTCTCAAGTTTCATTTCAAAGGTTATTGTTAATAAGACATTGCAAAATTACTAGTTTAGCAGCTTGAAATATTCTATAATAATTTTTTCGTCTTAAAAATGGAATCCCCGGATATTCCATAAGTGGGATCTCTTGGCTGCATTAAAATTTTTTTTTGTTTCTAAAAAAGAATTTGTAAGCGTTCAAGGATTTGATTAATAATTGGAAAATAATTCCTTTATTAATGAAAATGAACGTATAATTTTTCTTTTAACTGCACATTTGATGTGATCGGATACTTTACTGTAAGTACAATGTAGTTGGCTTTCTGGTAGGCTTTGCAATATAGTTTTTACAAACTTCTCTACAATTTTTTGGGAAATCTAATTGCTTATGTTTGTTAGATATATTCAGGATGCGCTTACTTGAATTAGGATTTTTATTACATTTTTTTGTTAGAAAAAGATGGTGTAGGATACTAAAGATTGTTATGATTTCACTTTTTTCTATATAGTCTACCCGTACAAAAATGTTACATTCTGATTCTGAGTGAACAGAAAATTGAGGCTTTGAGACTTAAAATAGAAAAGCATGGCAAAAAATATTAATTTAGAAAATCATCATTCCAAGAACAGTGGTTGAATGCTGAAGACTTTAGCCAGTGGGTGCTTTAAGTTCCTCTTGTAGAAGAATTTGTAATTTCTCATTGAAATGCTAATTTAGAAAGAGGGTGTTCAATCAAAAAGTAGTTTATCTTTCCCAACCAACAAAGAGAGTCTCTTACTACCAATAAAGCTACATCTTTAATTACTTTAATTTATCAATTATTTCTTATTTAATTACTTTATCTATATTATGCTATGGGTTGAACTACAAATAATCCATATTCTACATAGAACTTGAAAAACGTCACTTTTGACTCGTACAAGAACCACGATATATTAGCCTGGAAATTTTTATAAATTTAGCCTTGAAAACCTTGAATTATGCTTGAATTTTATATTTTGACTTTAGTGGACACCCTGTTAAAGACTTGTCTGGTTTTTCAACTACAACAACATTACTCAACCACTCAGTTGGGTAACCTGCTTTAGCAATAATGGCTTTGTCTTCAAGTTGCTCCAAGGTTCCTTAAATCTTTTGAAAATGCTTTCAGGCACTCTTCTACAAGGTCTTATCACAGGAATACAATTCTCTTTTAATTCAATATTATATACTCTCCTGGATATTCTCCAATGCCAGAAAATAAATCTGTATTACACTTTATGAAACATTCCTGGTTACAACAAGTTTCATTTTCATCCACTCTATATATTGAATTAATTTTAACACAAGTGTTTAAACCTAAGATTGGTGTATTTACGGTATTGATTAAAAGAAACTTAATAGGCTACATTTTGTTTTTGATTTCACAATTTAAGTTAACAGTACCCAATCGCTTTAGCTTGGTACCTCCATACGTTACCACATTTACATCAGTTTCACTTAGTTTAGGCCTCTTTCTTAAAAATTTTCTGTTAAACACTACAAATGGCATAATGTTACAATCGGCTCCAGTATCAATTTTGAATTCTACAACATGGCCTTCAATTACTACCTTTTCAATCCAGTTTCTGGGTTGACTATTATTTAATTCCACCGAGTCAATATATGAGGTAGGACTCACCTCACTAATTTCACTTATCTTCTTACAATTAGTTTTAAACTTACTTTGACACCCAATAGCAAAATGCCCTTTAGCTCCACACTGCTTACAAACTTTCCCATAGGCTTTCCCCAGACATGTACTCTACCACACTACTTGCATTTGTATGGTTGAGTGGTGTGACCTCTGCTCGTACCAGCTGACGACGGCTGTGACGACTGATGTAACGGCTGTCTCTTCGTAGTCGCGACTTCTGCGACACTGCACCCAACAGCACTGGAGAAATACTGTGGTCTTAGCTGCTTCTGTTGTTCCTTACTTATTTCAGCAGCTCTACAGCAGTCAATGGTTCTTTGCAAAGTTAACTCAGAGTACCTTAACAAGCGTTGTTGTAATGTGTCGTCGTTCATGGCAACAATTATACGATCTCTCAACAACGAATCTTTTTGATCACCAAAATCGCATGCTTTAGACAGTTTAAGAAGAGCCTGTAGGAAACAATCAAATGGCTCACCCGATTGTTGGACACGTGTGAAAAATTTGTTCCTTTCGACGATTACATTTGTTCGAGGCTTAACGTAATCCTTGAAGGCTTTTAATACGTCTTCTAATTTGACCTCGTTAATGTCCAGGTTGAAATTATTGAAAACTTCAAGAGACTCTTCACCTACACAATTTAGAAACATCGCAACTTTAACTTTTTCTGGCTTTTTGTCATTTCCGCTTGCCGTCAGAAACAGTTCAAATCGTTGTATAAATGTCGTCAAATTAATCGACGAATTTACGGTAAGGCTTAGGCCCTGTGGAGGTTTAAATGACTCCATAGCTATCAGCTATCACTTCTAACACCATGTATCGGGACGGCACTAAATCATCACGACAACCTTCACGTTTGACGTTCTTTATTACTCTGACGCACAATGCTGAACAACCAGGTTAGGCCAAGGTCCGTCTATATCGGATTTACGTCATACCTCTTCGACTTCCTGTTTAGTATCAGCGATGTTTTCATTTCGAATACGGCAATGGCACAGTCCTTACCAAAAGAAAAGAAACGAAAAAATACAAACTTCAACGTAAATTACACAACTTATAGATACCTTGAGAACAAAGATCGAATCGGTTGAAAGAATAAGAAAGCATCTTCTATGCACAGAAAGAATGAAAGAAATCTATTAGCATATAGTTATTTTACTAAGCGAAAGAAAAAAATCTTGTGCTTTCAAGTACATACATATCTCTCGAAAATCGTGGAAAACTCTAATATACGTGTATTTTCTGATTTCAAAGGGCTCAATTTGTTGCCTATTTGGAATTTTTAGCACCCTAAGTTCGCTAACAAATTTTCTCCTCTTTTGAAGTGTTAGTCTGCAAAATTTCAGCGCGATCGGAATAAAACTGTAGATTTGTGTTCCACTCCTGGGTGAGGTTGGTCAGTGCAGAGCTCACAAAATCTATGTAAGCCAATCGGTGTGTTAGTCTCACATTAGGGTAGTTGCATCAGTGTGTGACCAGATTTCCTTTGGGCTGGACGTGAACCTGAGACTCCAGCCAGTTGGTCGAGGCTCCTACATTCTGCTTGGACTTACCTCGTCCAAAAATTCAGTTTTCATCGTTTCCCGTGAGGGATCCACGAGATTACATGTCCCTTTTTTCTTTGATTCGATAACTGTGTGAAGCTGTTCTCGATGTTTCGTGCATTATTCTTTCCTCCGGACGGTGATTGATTGCGCACGTCCTTGCTACTCCAGAAGCGCCGGAAATGCAAACGCCAGTGAAGGCTCTGGGATGATCACGTGAACTCGAAAATAAATGGATCAATCACGAATGCGATGATTGGTATTCTATCTGCAATTGGAATTCTGACCTTTGCTCATTTCTCTTGTCTCTCGATAGTCTTGCCTCTTATCCAATCACGCTTTTGCAATTGTGCGGCGCTGCATTATGCGAAAGCGAATAATTGCCTCTGTTATCAGCTGCTGCTGCATCGCCTAACCACGGAAAAACGATCCTGTAAGCTGATAAATGTTCGTATATCCAGCTGAATACAGCCAAGTGATTGATGATTGCGTCACGGAAACTCTGGTGCTTTACGCTTCGCTCCTCATGGGGAAATATAGCCACTAAATTAGATTAGAGAGTATAACTTATGAAGATAACATGCTCAAATACAGTTACCAGTCACATTATATCAAGCGAGATTCATTGTTTGTTGGATATCCTACAAGGTAGGGAACAGAAGTGCACGACGTATTATACATCTGTTGACACTGCTTATATCGAATGAGTGTTTCCAAAGCAGCTCTTAAATTATTGTTTGCCCAGAGAATCATGGGGAATGAATTCATGTGACGGAAAGAGGAGCTTTCCTATTCAAGAGTCCGCTCGGATATGGATTAAAAAAATAGAAAACTATTTTTAGGAGCTTCCTGTGTGGATAGGGTACGGGGTTCTCACTTAAATGGTCGCGGCTCGTATCCCAGAGTTTGCAGATTTGTCTGTAGCATACTGGTACTCACTTAAGTGACTTGAAGAGAGCCCCTCGAGATCAGTATTCCGTCCGTTACACTGAAAAAACGGTATTCTTAAATTAAGAGGAAAATATTCTTACAGCTGCCATGTAAGACGATATTCTAGATTTGAGAGGATTTTGTTACTTGAGTGAGTCGGAACTACTGCCATCTAGTGGTCACAGCCGGAAACGTACCGAGTTTAAGAAAATATTCTCAATGTTAGAATGTTTTTGTAATCGCTATGGTTGCTAAGGGACTCACATGCGCGAGGGAGTGGGGGAAGGTGGGCAAGGAAATGGTAGCGAGAAGGGGATCAGGGGAGTAACGGGCTACGGCTGGCAGAGGTACCAAAACAACTACATACATAGTTTAGATTAAACCTTCTCGCGTGATTCTCTTCAATTGGGCCGAATAAAAATTGTGAGATAGCGACATAATAAGCCGAATCATAGGCGGATTTATCTATCAGTCCAATTCCTTTTTTCGATTATTTTTCCTCCCAAGATTGGCAATTTAGATGCAAGCCTGCTGCAAGTTTGCCAATATTGACACGTTCCGTGCAAGTTGCACTCGACTTGCATGAAGTGTGCCAACCTTGGCTACTTTGCTGCAGGACTCTGGCAACATTGGTAGCAATAATGCAAGTTCCAAGGCAATTGCAACTATAGGGTTCCTACTGAGGGAGGAGTACAGTTACCTGTGCTTGAACGCGCACGGCGTATTTCCCGTAAGAGATAAACAATTCGAGCTAAATTGAAGAAAAGCGAGTTTATAGGAAAAATTAGCGCGAAATTAACTTAAGCACGTAATGATAAATTAACTGACAAAGAAGAACAAGGTTGTAAAGTTCGTAAATGCAGATTGATTGAGTACAGAACACAGTGGTATTGACGTCAGGATTCCTACTTGTATCGCCAAGTATCCCGCGGCCCGTCCGATGAATATGGCGATTGGCGTACATTACTGAGGAAACTCTTATTTATCTCTCTTGGAGTTGAAATAATATCAGTTATGCATATTCATAGCGGTCATGCTTACTTTTAGCCACAAAATGGTAATTGGGGAAATGTTTTAATGGTGCAAATACCCGTGTCCATATGCTGTAAAGTTAATTCTCACTAACGAATTCATCTAAGCCAGCAGCTGTATATATACGACTTTTAAAAATTTTGGTAAATCTGTAATAATCATTTTCTTTTTAAATTTTGATACTATAGGTGTACTCATGCAAGTAGTGATTTTTTTGTGAAAAATATCTTTCGCTAGGTACATGGGACAGCTCCTTTGCACAATGGGGTCGTTTACCATATTTTTTTATTGCCGAATCTGATAGAGTTTGTAAAATAAAAGAACCCGTATTTTTCCGTTTTCTGATCCGACAATTATTTCCCGAGTTATAAGCGGCGAAAAACTGATGTTTTTAACTCTTTCGGAAAAGTGGGTGTGGTGCAACCTCTGACGTATATCGACTTCGTCCAATCACAACTGAGCCCGCGAAGCTACTTCGCCTTATCGCAAAGGGGGGGGGGGGGGGGCACAGCTGGCTCGGCCAATGGGAGCGATTTCGACAGCATCTGTGCGAGCAGACCTTCCGAGAACCCCCCTCCACTCCCTTCCCCCTACCCAGAAAGCAGTCAAGGACGGGAGGAAAATGACGTCAATGTTATCACAGCAGCATTTTCGGTGGGCGTCACTTTTTGCTTATTTTAATTTTTGATTTATGAGTGAATGGTTGTGGTTAGAAGATTAATTTTTTCACTAAAATTCGTTTTTCGTTTACATCTAACGATTTCGTGTACAAAATTGCGATTTTGGTCCCGAGTAAACGCCCCCATTGTGCTATCTGGGATACTTATCTCCCAAGAGGGTAATCTTAATTTAAGAATACAGTACGCTATTCGATGTTAAGAGAATATTCTTAATTTAAGAATATTTTTCTTGTGGCTACCACTCTAGTGGGATCCCCTCTTAAATTAAGAAAATATACTGGGTACCTATTTAAGTGGGATCTACTCTTAAATCAAGAGGGCGCCTCTTGATTTAAGAAAATCTTTTTTTCAGTGTAGATGGGACGCTTGGACTCCTAGATGCTAGGTTTCGTAAAGAACAGGTATATGCCAACGCCCAGCTTCTCTCCATTCTTCTTCAACTCCATGAAAAATTCATTAACTCCACCAAAAATACCCAAATCCTCAGCTATATTTCACCTCTCCCGAATAGGCGAGTGTTTCCAACCCTGCGGTTTGTTTCTGCACTTCCATTGAATCCTAACATCGCCTGTCTCCTAGAAATGTCTCAATGACAGATATAATCTCGTTTTCAGTCGATTAATCTCATAATCAGGACTGCTAAGAAGAAAACTAGCAGTCAGTCTCTGTATTGATTTCAGAGCGAGATAGTTAAGAAAGTTAAGTTACTAGACGAAGCATTTTTTCTGTGATGATATTTGCATAGGGAATCAATTCATGGTATGCACAGAATCCTTCATAAGTATTTTTACTGTAGCTTTGTCCCGTGATTTTGCTAATTTAGAGTTTTTCAAATAAGGGAGTTGAACTTGATGTACGAAATCAAGATCTAACCTGCCCGTGATGAATCGTTACTAGGAGGATACCTTTGTAGTAGTCCCATGGTATGGACTGCCAAGTGTAGTTTTAAGGCATTGGTGTATGCAATTAAGTGGTTACCGACCAAGACCACCTCGAGTAATATGGTTAGTTTAGGCTTTGTTCAAAGGTATTTTGTCGGTGAATTTTATCAACATCTAATTACATGATATAACGCATAAAATGATTACATAATATTACACCCGATACTATCAATAATATTACGTGAGCCAGTGCCCACAAAAGACTCCCTATCAAATACTGTATCGCAGCAATGAGCATTTCCAACAGTCTGAACGTCTTAATCTACACTCTCTCCCCTTCCTAACTCCCCCAGTCTGATTGCATGAATACATGAACTCTATAAGTCTTTACCATAATATGAAGTTTTTTGTTGAAAATCAGGTAGTGGTTTCAATAGTCTTTTTAATAGTTCTCTCGAATTTACAAGGTGCTTTGTAGTATAGAGTCCGGTGATACAGTTTTGTGATCGTGCGCGATATTTCAGCATCACGCTGACCCTTTCCTATGAAATCTCGTAACTTCTTTAGATTCACAGAACAATGATGGTATTATCAGGTTTTTTGTGGTCCAACCTCTTAGGTGACATCGTAAACCCTGACCAAATTAAATCGTAGGACAGAAGCAATATCATGCCTAAGGCGGGATTCGAATCCAATACCTCTGGAAAGAGCTTGGGACTACCTCCTCAAACTAGGCAAGTGAGGAGATTGGCATCTTGGTCAGCAGAGATGAAAATGTTAAAGACATTTGCAAATGCACTTCAGAACAGAGAGCGTATTTCTTTGTTGATTCTGTAATTATTTATTCATTCATGCAATGACTATTATGCTAATGTTGCTGTTACTCTCCTGTTGTGTAAGAAGAGGTCGGTGGGTTGTCGGTGGTGGAGGCCCATACTTTATGAAACCCAGAGCATGGAGAAATATTGCTTCACCGAGTCAAATACCTCCAGTTTGCAGCCCTGTCCTCATCGAATTACATCGCAGCACATAGACGGCAATCCCTTAAAATCACAGCAATAATTTCAATGACGCATATAATAATCCTGCCCTTAAGGAATCAACAATTGTAAACCAGGATTCTTGAACAACAAAATGTTATCTTTTGCATGATCCTTATTAATGTTTAGCGGCGGTTTTTAATTTCATATTTTTTACTTGAATTTCAAGGAATGCATGTCTTTTTGCTTCTGGAACACATTGTTTGCTTCGATACTTTCGAGTTGAAAACATGTATAACGGCTAGCGAAAATGTTATCGTCATATGTTAACGCTAGCGGACAAAAAATGAAAATATTTGGAACATATTCCAATCCCCGAGGGAAACTAAAAACGAAGGTTTCATGAATGTTAAATAGAAAATAAATTTGTGTGATAAAGTTAGGATCAACTAAAATAAATACCCGTTTCATTCCCGTGGACTCGCTACATCAGTGATTACCAACCTGTTAGGTAGTTGGTATTCTTCAGACTTGAGTTTTAAATCTTGGGGCACCGTTCTTAGATTTTTTATTTGTCTAATTGGTCTTCCCTCTCCATCACCAAGGGTAATCAGCGCTTTACAGTAATTAGTCCTTGGTTTGGAAGAAGTGTTTCCATTACTTTCACAATGTGTCGGGTGTGAGGTCAACTAATTCAGAAGTTGATCCTGCTGAACAATTTTCGTTTTCCCGCAATTATCTTGCGGCTCCCCTGTTGCTGTTTTCCTGGAAGAGTCCTCTGGATTGCCATATAATAACTATGGAGCCTTGTGAGGGAGTAGTGTTGAGAGTGCAATCCAGAAAACTCTGTTCTCCCGGTGCCCTGAAGTGCCGCGGCACTTCTATTTGAAACCGCTGCTCTACAGAGTGCCTAAGATTTATTTGGATCAGAATTGAGTTGAACTGTCAACTGTTGATGTATAGGCGTTGACGGTAGCGTACGTTATACCTAGGTAATTAGAAATAGATACGAATGAGAAAAATAACATGTTGGCTGATTTTGATTTTTCTGTTCTTAGTGTTTCCCTCGTATTGATTTCTCAGGAACTCCTTTACACTTAGTATATCCTTTAGGGGATCACCGCAACCAGTTCGTCTCCACACACTACCCCTTCCGCCCGTGACATGATAGCCTATCCCTGCCTTCTCCCCTCTTGCGACCCCCCTTCTCACTATTTGTGGCTGCGGTCTTCTCCCAGCTAATCCCTTGATCGTTTCATCTCAGCCTCTAGTTTCTGTCTTCTGGGGAAGTTCCCAATCTGGAGCCCATAGCCCGGATTAATGCCAACAGGAGGGCACACCCTGACGTCCCATCCTTCGCCGCGTCCGTTCAACGGCTGACGGCATGTGCTCGAAGGGAGGTCACAGAGGGGGTCAGGAGTCGGTAGAAGGGACTCCTCCATCTCGCGCAGCTACCCTGAAGCTTATCCATCCCTTTCCCCTCCATTACTCTAGCTCCTGAATCGGGGTCAAAGTTCGTCGCTCATCGAAATGGATACGGATTCCTGCAAGTGGTGCCGTTACTTGCGAGTTCTCGGCGTTTCTTTGTTTCATTTTCTCTGCTCGACATTGAGTGAGTCCTCGGGACGTGGTTGAGAAACATCACGTCCTTTCACGTAGAGAATATTGGTGGGAAACTGGGTGACAGTAGTCCGGGGAAGTAATTCTATCACTTTAATCGGCACACGCACCTGACGCGGATCATTTTCTTTGTCGAGGAAATACCTCAAACTATGCTAAACAATCATATACTAGAGCATCAGATCTTACAAATAACATCGGTCAGCAATCCTAAAATTGATTTTGCGCAGCCCTATCCGATTCTTCTATCAGCCAACCTCTTCATATAAATATAATTCTTCTCTTTTACATCCTTCACAACTAGCTCCATATATCACATATGAGGCCTGCATTTCCCTTTCTTCCCATTCAATTTTCCCTCGACGATTGTCTTCATCAGGCCATCGTGCTTGGAGGTATGGCCGATTAAGTTGTTCTATCTTCTTTTTAGAGTTTTCAGCAGACTTCTCTTTTCTTCCTTCTTCGTTTCCCACTCGGTCGATCTATTTTATCTTCATCATTCTTCGTTGGCACCAATGGGTAACATGCACTATTTTTTCTAACTCTTTGAATGTGAAGTTTATTAGCTAAAATGTGCTCGGCGAAAATTTTGCTGAAGAATTAAGTTGCGTTACAAAGATATCACTCTTTGAAAATTGTACCTTTTAGGCAGCTTAAAAACACGACGTCATCGCATAACGTCACGGCACGGTATCACTATGGTCGTTGTTTATCTGTTTATGCGTGGAGGTAAGTTATTAAATGAATACTTGGCAATAACGTATGTATTTATCTCAGTTGTTTAATGCAATAAACTATTGTATTTCGAATTTTTATGTTCCGTAGTATGGATTGTAACGAGCAAATCGTCTATTAATTATATAATGCCTGTTTAGTGCCCAAGAATTTCTCCTACTCCTATGCAATCGTTGTTTTTTTTAAGAAGAACGCCGCCATAAGGGAGTCAACCAAAGGAAATTGTCGGAATGTGCTTTTTTTAGTATTTTATCAGTCATCGTTTCGTTCGAGAAACGGCTAAAAATCTCAAAACAATATATTCACTTCGTTTTCTGTTAAAAATAAATGTCTATCTCCGTAGCAATATGGAACCTATACCGTGCAGTGACGGCAGAAGGCGTTTTAGGTCACGTGAATTTAGTTAATTTCCGGGAACATTTTAAATTCATTTAATAATCTTTGTGGTGGGCGTAGAAAAATTTCGCTTATATATTTAAATTGGTGAGAAAATTTCGCATCAAGTACATCATTAATCTTAGAGAAACCAATTTCATGCATATTCTCCATTTTAAAATACTTCCACCCTTTTCTTTTACGTTGCTTTTACCGGCCATGCTTCTCTACCGTAAAGAAACATGCTCCAGATGTGTGTTCTGATGAATTATTTCCTCGCTTTCACGCTTGCATTTGGAGCTGTAAGCAGAATCTTCTTTTGGTAAAATGCCAGGTTGATATTTCATCATTATTCTGTTATCATGTTATTCGGTTCGGTTCGTTATTGTCGATATATGTCCCTTGTTACTTGTAGCTTTTGTAGCCCTTCACCTGGTTCCTGAGTCTCTATTTCTCTGAAATGTACCCAATCATAAATCTTCTTCTGTCTTCTTGCATGTACAGGTGTATCTCCTTCGGTTGTGGTTATGAAACAAGATGTTTCTACCACTAACTTGTGTTGTGCGCAAAATTTCGTTAGTTTTTCTTCTTTCTAATTTTTATTTCCGTAACATATTTTCCATTAATTTAACTACCTTGAGATTCACCGAAGACTGTTAAAATCTTCAAAAATAATTAAGTTGTCATAAGAAGAAAAAAGAGCAGGAAAAGCGTACCGTAAAAATCAAATAAACCTCAAAAAACTTCAATATTTCTCTTCGAATACATGGGACACTCGCAAATTAGTCATGTAAAAATCTATAATAAGAAATCTTAAAGTAGTGCCTTTCTATACAAAATTCAGGAGCGTGGTGGCCTAGTGGGTATAGCGCGTGGCTACGGATCGAAGGGTCCCGGGTTCAAATTCCGGCTGAAGCCTTTGGACGCCCCCGAACGAAAAATCCTCGGAGAGCAAGGTGGCCCAGGGAAAGAAACTGGCCCCCCTACCCTGAATGTGGGAAATTCACACGCCTGTGGCTTAGCTCTACCCTCACCCATCAAAACCAACCTTCAGGTTGAATCACTGAGTGAGTGTATAAAAAGCCAGGCATTTCGGCTGAAAATGAATAGCTTCGACTATAAAATCATTCAACGTCGGTTCCGACCGTTTGTAATGAGCCCATGTTTTCCCCAGCCGAACTCGCTGAGGTTGATACGACGTGACTGGTTGCTAACTCGCGGGGATAGCTGTCGTCAGTCAGCCCGACATTCACGTGTGATTTCCACTCTTTGCCCACCACCTCAAACAGACGCCGCTCGCGATATGGAGAAAATGCATGTTTTTGCCGCGCGCTCCGCAATTGATTCGTTAGCTTAAAGTTTGACTTACCCACCCGTCGGGCCCATTAATCGGTCCCATTTTGACGGATCGGGTGGGAAGGGGGTGGGGGGCGAATTCGACCGATTACAGGGAAACATTGCCCGGACGTTGAGGGAATGGCATCGAATCAAGTCCCGTAGCCGATATCATTAATCCGCATCATTTTTTGACACCTTTGGAAAATGATGGAGCGGGCCCAGGAGCGTTGTATAATTTGAGGCGATTCTCCATTGACCTCGCGAATAAACGTCATTCGCGTGGAGCGAGTTCCAATCGCTCAAGCAAACGAAGGCAGAGGCGAGCGTAAATAAACTACATCTAACGAGTTATCGATCCGACATTACTTTCGTGATAGGGTTCCATCGTCTGTCATTATCTCCTGTGGTGAGTGACGGCCTGCCGTGAGTCTTTAATCTGATATCAGGGGCCTAGATCATTACGATGGGCGTAGTCAACAAACACTTATGCCGATGGTTGTGTGCAGGCAAATTTAAAATCACAATGATACACCTCTCCTATCAAAGGCCTTGTAAATTATTCAAACTAGGGACGCATATTACTACCGGGTTTAAATAAAAAAAGGGCATCTGTAAAATTTTTGGGAAGAAATTGGACCAAAACAGTGAAATATTAAATAAATCAAGTAATCAATTCTTGTGCTACTTCATGAACATCATCGGTCAACAATCCTGATTGGTTTGACGCAGCCCTCCACTCGATTTTACTATCGGCTAATCTTTTTATATTGACGTAATTTTTCTCTTTTACATCCTTCACGTCTTGCTTCTTACATCTCATACGAGGTCTGCCTTTTCCGTTTTTCCTGTTCACTCTTCCGTCGACGAATGCTTCGCTGCCATATAGTATCATGCTCCAGATGTATGTTCTAATGAAATGTTACCTCGCTTCCACGCTTGTATTTGCAGCTTTAAGCAGAATCTTCTTTTGGCGAAATGCCCTTTTCGCCTACGCAATTCTACTGGTAATTTCTCTTTTACCTCGTCCATCGCTGGTTACCCGGTTTTTCAGGCATCAGAACCCTTTATACATCCGTTTTATCAGCGTTTTTGTTTTTCTAGTTTAATTTTAGTTCTGCTTCCTTGTCCCCACTTCACACCAGCACATTTGATTTCTTCTTATTTATCTTCAGGTGATATCTGGCTATTGTCCTTTCCATGGTTCCCAGTGTCTTATATAAATCTCCTGCTTCTGCTACGACTGACATGCCGTCGGCGAATCGCAGAATTGTGATATTGAATTGGTTTATTTCTTATTTAAAATCTGCAATGGGAACAACGTCGCTTTAGATAATTGTTTTTACTTTAGAAATTGTAAAATATAACTTATTAGATTCATTAAAATGATCAATGTAGACCTAATTTCAAGATCAATTCTATCGGTACTTATTAAGAACTCGCCGAGAGTACGCTGTCAAGTGTGGAGCCCACACGGTACACTATGTTTGAAAAGTAATTCTTGGAGCGTCGGGCTGATAGGCTATGGCAATTATTTGGTCATTGCGTCATCTTAATGGGAAATAGTCGTTTACTGGAGTATTACTGTATCTCCAAAAGGATAAAAACGTTTTGTCAGCCATAGTTTCTCCTTAGACATCGCCGTAGCGTCCTGTTATGCAGTAGTGTTCCGAATATTATGGCAATATCTGGGATTTGGTAATTTAATAGCGTTCATTCTAAGGTCAATATTTTCATTCAGTCGTTGATGATTGATAACTAATTTTTTTGTTCACATCAAGATTTTATCAATGCGTTTGATCCTGTTCATTCAACTCCATCGCGTTTATTTTTTACAATGTGCGCGCTCCGGTTGGAAAACAGCTTGGGCCGCCCTCAGCTGGGCAATAAATGAACCAACTGCGACGCTTACTCTCGTGTGGGCGTCGCATTTGTGGGAGGAATCGAAGTGTTGCCGTTGTAGTTCTCTTCGATACCACCGCTCTCCGAAGGCGCAGCAAAACTTTCGGCGCCCGTTAGGGGTTTGTCGACACTTTCAACCACTACGCCTTCTATGCGTACTACTACATCTATTCATCGACTTTACCTCCTGTTCTTCCATCATATAGACCACTTTTTTTCCAATTCTTCTTCCACCTCAGGCTGAAGGAAAGAATTCACTGTTGGAAATGGAGATGTACGCCTCATTTGAAACCTGTGCCTTGAGCAAGAGAGTCATGACTTTGCAATTGAATATTGGCCGCCTTTACATTGCATTTTATGTATAGGTAATATATATTATCAAGAAGAAAATGCTACTCACAAAGGCTGAAGATTATAAGAATATATGCAGACCGAGACGTCAACATTGTAGTGTGCTCTTCTGGGGAAAAACGTTACACGTCTTAAAAGGAATTGAAATTTGAATATGTGTTAACACTAATATGTCTACTAAAATATTATTAATATATGAATCATAATCTAATGTATGTATCAAATCTTATGTATGTTCCAGTGGAGGCTTGCCGACCATTACCGGTGTATTTATGGCTTGGCGGGGTTGTATTGTGGGGGACAACCCTTTTTTTCTGCGAAACGATTGATCATTTGGCCGTTTTAAGTGTCGCAACACATGCGAATCACGTCTAGAATGTAGAATGGTAGCCGAGTGCTTCAAATGTTTCAATCCGAAACTGTGTTGGGCTGGGATAAAATATGTTGGTCCGCGAGGAATGTAGATTTGGCTACACTGTGGAGATAATTAAAATCATATTAGTATATGCTACCCTTAAGTATACGAGTTTAGCTTTACATTCTTTTTGTTGGTGATGATGTAATGGTAGGCAGTATTAGAGCAGAAGCCAAGACCAATGCTATACTCAGAAAACAAATTTTTGAGGAGGTGACAGAGAATTACACTCTGGGTAGCCGAACAAGCAACGATAGGTGAAGCGAGAAGGATATAATCAATAGGATACCACAGACAGAGAAAGCATTCTACCGAACGAAGCGTGCGTTTGATATAAGCCCTCCAAAAATTCGAGGTGAGAAGCTTTCTACACATGTTTTTAATAGGAATAATGAAGATAAAATAATTCGAAACAGAATTATTTTATCTTCAAATAAAGTAGACCAAGTAAATTAGACGAAATAATAAACGAACAAGTCTTTACAAGAATAGGAAAAATTATTAGGCTGAAAATTAAAAAAAATCAGACAGACAGGATAATCTAATCGAACATATCTTCACCTATACTCTGCATGCCACCGTAAGGGTGGGTGGCAGAGGGCGAACCATCTACATCTACATAATACCCTGCAAGCCACCATAAAGGTGTGTGGCAAGGGGTGAATTCTCACCAAACATGCACTACATATCATGCATAAAAAAGGATTAGTATTTATATACTGTTTTAAACTTCACCATTTAAAATGTCCTTATACCAACATGCAGCTACTCGTATTGGATACATTTAACGTTATTCATATACCTAATTGTGCGAGGAAAAAAGGCCATTTTGAATCTGTCAGTCCGGCAATCAGTTTGTCTACTTTTGTGAAAATGGTCCAGTCTACCATAGTAAGTTGGGGTTCGCAAAATATTTTTTATATCATCACTAAAAATATGGTCTTGGAATTTGTTTAAGAGATTAAGTCTAAAAAACCATGACCAAAAATTAATTACAAATCAGAGAGAATAAATATACTCTTACTACCAAGCAGGTATGCAAAGAATTCTATTCCGTGTATATACTACATAAATGCATCTGAGAGAAATGCTACGATCTCGGGGAAAGTAGCAGGCATGTAGTTATATGAAACGTGGTATCTCAGTAATAAATGACACAAAACTGCAAGTTTATGCAATGTAATGTAATAGTTATTTGTTATTCAGTAATTTTTATAAATGCATTAAATAATTAACTTTTATGCATCCTTGAGTTAGTAATGTGTCATATGTGCATTAAAAAAATCGCTATATTCTAATTTCGACATCAAAATCCAAAAAGCCTACTCTGATTACCCATACATATTCGTCGTTATCTAATTAAAGTGCATTTTAAAAATAAAATGGTGACTGCCTACGAACCACGGAATATCTATTCTGTACGCGTTTTTTTTCATACCGTTTTGGGACACGATGGTCAGATGTTGACGATCGTGGAGTGAAAAGTGAGCGGGAAGTTTGCAAAAGGAAGGCCTCGAATAAAATACTTGGACCTAATATTGTATCCTCCCTCCACCATCTCATTCATACAAGTATTGTTGGATATGAAAGGGGAAGAGTTACGTAAATATAAAGGAGAATCAAGTGAACAGTTGCTTAAACCAATGTTATAGGTTTGATGAGTGGCGATAATATTTGTCCCGTGTGCTCACATTGAATTCTCGGAATGTGGCTCAACAAGAGGCTAGCTATCAACTCCTCTTTTAACTGTTTCATCAAAGAACCTTCCCTGTTTTCATGTGGAGCTATAAAGTGAGATTATATTCGTCTGCTACTCCCTACCCATGTAATTTGTATCGTATATGGCTGCATTATCAATCCGAGTTCCCAATTCATAATCATCGGACAAGTTAAGACTAGTTTGACGGTGGTTTCAACTTGATTCTACTATCGGCTATTCTCTTCATATTGCTAAAATTCTTCCTTCTTTTCCATCTTTTACAACTTGTTCCATAGACCTCATACGAGGCCTGCCCTTTCCGTTCTTCCCGTTTTTGTCCCTCGACAGTTGTCTTCATCAGGCCCTCGTGTCTCATGATATGGCCAATTAAATTATCCTGTCTTCTTTTCAATATGTTCAGCAGACTTCTCTTTTCTTCCACTCCTCTTAAGTCTTACTCATTTGTCTCCCGGTAGATCCATTTTATCTTCATCATTCTTCGGTGTCACCACATTTTTGAGAGCTTCCAGCCTTGACTTCTATGCTGCTATTATCGTCCATGCTTTACTGCCACAAAGAAGCATGCTCCAGAAGTATGTTTCTATGAAATATTTCCTTGCCTCCACAATTTTGTGTGCAGCATAAAGCAGAATCTTCCGTTGGTAAAATGCCATTCTCCTGTGGGTCACTCTACCAACAGTTTCTCTTTTGTTTCTTCCATTAATCATACTCATAGAACTTATTATAAGAATTTGGTAAAACAGATGTAGGAGTTATGCCTATCTTTAGCATGCAATAGTAATTGTACTGGTACTGACCGAAGGGCATCCAGCAGAGTAGTGATATTTTTTTAATAATATAAAAATATACATAAACTGGCAGCCTTCAATTTGTTGATCCATAGACCTCTTCAACCCCCAGAATTCCACAAGGAACTCAAAATAATAAAACACATCGCTTCATCCAACGGTTATAAAGGCAGTATGATGGACAGGATTCTGAATAAGTAACAACAGAATATAGATTTAAGTAATTTGAGTACACTCTTAGTGCCCCTAACTAAACCCAAAAAGTGGTGCAAATTACAGTTTATTGGTGACCTTTTGTATACATTTGCTAAATTGATCCCGAAAGACAAACTAAGAACATCTTTTTGCAACCCAATCACTTTAGAAAGGTTATTTTGCGGAACTAAAGACAAACTACTTTCCTCCCTCCAATCAGGAGTCTACAAAATGAAGTGCTGTGATTGCGACAAAATATATATTGGCTAGACGGGCCGAAGCTTCACCACCCGCATGTTGGAGCACAAGAAATGTTGGGAGAAAGGAGACTCCACCTCTCTCGTAGCGAAACACCTCCTCGAAGAACGCCACACTTGTGTATTTGACCCGGAGATACTCCACATGGAGAGGAAAGGCCAAAGACTGGACATGTTAGAAAGATTGGAAATTGTGCAGGGAGGAAGCAGTACCCTGTTGAATGAAAAAACGTTTCCTTGTCACTCCCCACTCCTAGCCATTCCATTTCCCAAGCGTCCGTCCTTTCAATAACCACTTCAACCCTCCCCATCCTAATTATTCCTTTCCCCACCCCCCACTTCCCCCTCTGAGTGGTATATATACGGCTCACAGACCTTTCACAGATGTATGTACCTGATGATGGCCTAACGGTTGAAACACGTCGAACCGACATAAAACTTGCCTGTGGAAATAGTTTCATTCATATTTAAATTTGAGTATTTTAATATTTGATGGCCTTATTTGTTTCATTACATCATGCCTGAGTTAATGAAAATTATTTTTAATTCCTCTGATTGATTTCATTTAATGTTCCAATGAAAGGAGATCATCAACCCTTATCATATAAAGTAAAATGATGAAAATAAATGTACTTACGACTGAAATCAGACCATTTCAGTTCCAGTCATGTTGTGGTGTCGTTACCCCGGGATAATTACCTTCGTAGAATATTACAGCTACCTTATTAAAGTTATTCCGAAAAGAATATCAAATTCTGTATACGCGCTCACTGCTGCTTGAAATGTGCTTCAAAACTATTAATGTAGATAAAAATGATAAATCAAATATAATCTAGAAAGGCCATTCTAAGGGTAATCGAAAAAAGGTGCTAACAAAATTCCCGTAATTTATGAAAAACACCGCTACACTGGGAACTTTGCATCACACGGAGGGATTTTCGCAAACCGAAGATTTTATTTTCCTAATTTAACGTTGTTCTTGGTCTCTTTTCTCCTACTACATGCATATATCTTTAAATATATTTTTTTATACGATGACTGCTACGTCATAACACTTTCAGTGCGGATGACTCACACGTGTGAGTCATGGCTGTGCGCTTTCCAGGGGCGGATGACCCACCATGTGAGTCAAGAATAAATCAAACTTCAAATCTTAGATGGCACTCTACACGTACAACGGAGTTATTTTTTATTACATACCGGCTTTACCTGCTTTACCTAGAACAATTAGTTTGGAATTCAGTTCATTTTTAGTTCTTCGTGCAGAAATAATTTCATAAGTTAGTTCCGAACTTTTATCTTTTTTTTTTTTTACTAATATAACATTTAGTTACCCATTAACGTGCGTCCTTTTTATTCTTTATTATCTAAAGTTCCGTTCTCGAATTGGTGATCGAGCCCCCAGCGCTTCAAACCTTATCCTATCCCCATCCCTTCCATACCTATCCTTATGCCTTTCCTCCCGGTCTGAAGCGCCTATTAGTGCGGAAAAAGACTTGAAAACACCCATGAATTGGTGATCGTTGTTTTCATGGTGCATAAGACGTTTTTTTCACATTGATATTCACCATTGATTGGGCCGTAAGAAGTAATTATCAATAAGTTCCGTTGCCTCGTGCCCGTTACGGTAAGTATTGGTTATATTCTTGGGCCAATTTGTGTTGTGGAAGCTTTTGTGTTGTTAAAAAGTATTATGTAATATAATTGGGAAAGCTTAAATGTTTTGTGGATCTTCATGAATAGATGACCGATGGTCCCGAATTTTCCTTATCACGTCGGACACAAGCTACGAAAAGGAAATCGCAGTCAAATTGGAATTTAACTTCCTCAGCAGTAAGTGAAACTAAATGTAATTGGCGTTTTGAGCCATTAATTCTCTAGTATAATCACCATAATATATGGGAGAATACTAACTGTTTTTTATCTTTATATCATGCAATATTTAGGCTGATGATTCCATTGCATCGACATCACGTACTGAACCAAAACGTCACAAAGGCAAATTGCACGGAGATTTGGAAGTGCGATGTTTGTCAGAAGACATTATCCGCGACATTGTCCTGGATACCGATGAAGAAGAAGACATTATGTCACATAGTAGTGAGGAAGAGAGCTTTGACTCAGACAATAGTTGGGCAGAAGCAGGTAGTGAAGTGATCGTTCCTCACCCGGAAACATTCACATTAGAGACTACTGTCGCGCCTTCACAATTAGTTTGGTCGGAAAACAGACAAAATGTTTCCGGCATTCCCTTCACAGGGAACCCTGGACTAAAAGTAGCTAATCCAGGTGAGAATCCTTTTAGTTACTTTTCTTTGATAGCAAACGATGAGTTTTTTGATTTGATTATAAGAGAGACAAATGCCAATGCACTGGAAATGCTTTCAAAAAGTCCATTACCTCGTGCAAGAATTTCTGAATGGAAGAATTTGACTAGAAATGAATTTGAAATATTTCTGGGTTTGCTTTACCTTATGGGGAGTGTACGACTAAACAGCATCCCACATTATTGGAAAAGGTCAAATTTGTACGATTTTCCCATATTCTACCAAAATATGGCTCGGGATCGTTTTTTGGTTATACTGAGGGCAATGCATTTTTGCCGGAATCCGAAGGAGTATGAACCAAAACCATCTGATCCACTCTATAAAATTCGCCCCATTGTTGATTTATTTGTAAAAAACATGAGTGAAATTTATTATCCAGGGAAAAATTTGAGTTTAGACGAATTGATGGTTCTTTGGAGAGGACGCCTAATTTTCAGGCAATATATAAAAAGTAAAAGGCATAAGTATGGTTTGAAGTTGTATATGTTGACTGAACCTTCAGGATTGGTACTAAATTTTTGTGTCTACACTGGGGCACAAGACAACGTTATTGGTGGGCGTGGCCACTCGGAAAAAGTAGTGAAATTTTTGCTAGAAAAATATCTCAATTCCGGGCATGCTGTCTATATGGACAAGTTTTACAATTCAGTTGGCTTGTGTAAAGAACTTTTACAAATGAAAACTTACGTCACAGGAACGCTTCAAGGAAATAGGAAAAATAACCCTCTTGACGTGGTTAATAAAAAACTGAAGAAAGGAGAATCATTCTCCATGAATTCTGAGGAGGGCATATGCGTTATGAAATGGCGTAGGGCATATGCGTTATGAAATGGCGTGACCGGAGAGATATATTATTAATATCTTCTGAATATAATGCAGACTTTGTGACTGTCAAATCAAGAAGTGGTAAATTATGCCAAAGCCAAGGATTGTAGATGTGTATAATCAATTTATGGGTGGAATTGATAGAACAGACCAACTTTTGGCATACTACCCCTTAGAGCGAAAGTCTCTACGGTGGTATATGAAACTAGGCTTGCATGTCCTTCAGCTAACAATGAATAATTCTTATTGCTTATTTAGAAAGTATGGTGGTAAATCAATGAATTTACTTGAATTCCGTGATAGTGTCATTGCATCCTTGATCTATAACAACAAGCCGCCAATAACACGCACTACACCAGAGTCTCTCAAGGGACAGAAGAAGACCCACCTGCCCTCCCAGACTCCCGACAAAAGAGTTCAACGCAAAAGATGTAGGATTTGCTACCAAAAAGGGGTGAGGAAGAAAGTTTCCACTTTCTGCCCTGACTGTCCAACACAACCTGGATTATGTCTGGAGCCCTGTTTCAGGGAATTCCATTCCAACTTGTAAATTAAAATGTAATAAACTCTTGGAGTTTTAGTTACATGCCATCTGTATTTATTTTCCAAGCATATGCAACACTTCCTTTTATGGTTATTCGGTGAACAGTTTTTAGATACTAATGACGTAACTAACGGTAAGGAACAAAACAGAAACGTAAATAAAGTAATGCTTAGCAGAGATGAAAATTTATAGGCTCATCCTGGTTATTGTCTGTATAATAACCTCATACGAAAAAATTCAAAACATTAAAAAATGTAGAAAAAATTCTTAGGTAAGGAAACAAGAGTATCAAAGTGATTTCTGAAATTATTGCTGCTAACTCCAGATATTTTAGACGTAAATATGTAAGGTAGTGATCCAAATACATATATCCAAGCACGGATGAAAACATCGAAAAATAGAGATATGCGGGTTGCCTACTTATGGTATCTTCCGATAGGCGGATGACTCACATGGTGAGTCACGCAATAAACAAGCAATAAATCAAAATTAAAGTAGTAAAACTATTTCATGCTTATGCATATGATATTATGCGTATGTAAACATATGAAATAGCTGAAAAAAAAATTCCGCCCCTGGTAACGAATTTATGCGTCAGCTCCCGCACTCATCTGGTCAATTAATTAGACTCCAGCGTATGTACATAACAGTGCGTGAGGATTAAAATGTCTTTCTTACAATAAAATTGAGTAATCAGCAACATTTAAACCGGATAAGTTGTAGGGGTTACAGAGAGTCAGAAAAATACTCATATGTTACCCATCCTTGTTTCTGCAACCTTATGAACCTGATAGCTATTTTTTAAACCATTTAGGAAATCGCCTACACGTTGTTCAACAATACACTCAGTCTTAGGGAACAAACATTTCGTTGCAGTTGCCTGGTAAAAAACCAAACACTCTTGTCTTAAGTTGTATTATACCAATTAGTGAATGCTCATGGTGGATTATTGGTGGTTATACAACCATTATAATAAACCCTACGTTGACTTTCTGGGTTCCTCACAAATGTATACGGGAATTAGGCTCTGTATCTAACAGCAAAGGTGTGAATCAATGGGAAGAGGGCAAAGTCAGACAGTCAAAGAGGAGTCAATATGTGAAAACTCAGTCGTCATTTGTTTATATTTTTTCTTTCTTTTCCGCGAGGAAATAATGAACAAATCGTTGTAAACAAAAATAAATGGTTTAAGTTTCTAATTATATTTCAAATTATTTTCAGTCCTTTCTAGTCTCTTACGCAGTGTGAAGCCATAGTTTGTTTCTTGGATTGATTATGAATTCACACTGAAAATATATTCACAGTATATATAATTCCACATGCATTCAATTCAACACAACAAAAACCCTCAAGAGAAGAGTCTGCAAGACATCAGCGGCCGCGAGCCTTTTTGGTAATTAAATGGAGGTATTTGTAAACATACTTTAAAAGTCTGAAAAATACTAGAAAGATCTTCGTGATATGACTACAATTACTAAATATTGTTCAGTAGCATGTACATATCTCAGAACATCTTACCCTACATGGCCAAAAGTAGAGTCTAAACAATCTAGGGGTCTGTAGGGTCTGCTACAAAACCAGCAAAAAGTATATGTTGCAATCAACGACTGTTTTTTTCCCCCTGCAAGGTCCGATGAAAGTAACAAAACATGTTGGAACCAGAAATTTAAATTGATGATTTATTTTTATTATCATTAATACGATTCATACGTAAGTCACATAGTGAATAGATAATCCATCTCTATTGAGGGCACCAAAAACTGCATCCACCTATCAGAAACATACGTCTATTCCTTTCTCGTTTGAATGGAGCTAAAATCATGAAATAAGCTCATCATTGAGTCTTCCATTTTAAATGGCAGCAATTACTGTGCATGCTAGTCACCAGTAGTTTTATACTGAAAACTGAAAACGCATCTGCTACTCCGTTCTCTTATGTTCTTAGAAGAGTTATATCAGAAGATCTGTTCATCTCATCTTAAATGGATTTTATTTTTCTCTATCTATTCAGGTTGTAAAGCATTTTACTTTGATAATGCAACAGTGGATCTAATCAATAATGCAAATGAAAATGTTACAGTATCTTGGCAAAGTTTCGGATCGGAGAGGAATAACCCCGTATGCGGGATATTTCCAGCAAAATAACCTTTTGCCTCTGTAATTACAGAAGTTTGCATATACATTTAATTACATATGTATTTGATAGGCGATTTTTTATTCATTTAGCTGAGTTGCTTGTTGAAATTCAACGGGTGGGAAAGTTTGTTTGACTTCATTGAAATTATTGTCGTATATTTCCATTTTAATTGACAAACATTCAGCAAGAGTCTCAGAAATTTTTATTAAATCTTAGTTGGGTTCAAATGGTGTATAATTTTCGTTTTATCGCATGCAAACCTACTTCATTCATGAGTAGCGTGAGTAATGAGCCGGTATCTTTGTAACAAATGATATGACCGATCTTTGTTTGCGAATCAGGTGTTTCTTCAGAAACTTCCAACATCCTCGTGAAAAATGCAGTACAGTTTACGGAACCTATAGAGAACAAACTGCTTGATCATTCGGAGGCGATAATAGCAATGGCGCTCAGTTAAGAGCCGAAAAAATAATAAATTTAGTTGTAAATTACACATGTACATACTTTATCTGAGTTCATATAAGGGAAGCAATTGGAGAATGGCACGGGCAATAGGGATTTTTGGGGTATGTGTACGGTTATAATTGGTGAGAGGAACATAAAAGAGAAAGTTACAGGGCTCTGAAGACACTAGAGTAACATACGGTCGGCCGCTATTCGGGCGCCGCGGCAACCGGCGGGCGTTACGCCTTCACTCAAAATTTTTTTTCTTTCTTAACTGAAATATTACCTCTGGCAAACTTTTTAAATTTTTAGAAGTGTTTTGTATCTACACCATATAAAAAAATGAGCGACATCGAGGGTTTAGGTATATCGTCAGAAGTCGATTTGGAAGTTAAAATTGTTATAAAATTATAAAATTGTTTATATTTTATAACACTGTCCTGTATTATAGTTGTCCAATTTAATTCCTTTAAAATAAGTTCATTTGAAAATCTGTAGTTTTAATAGTCTCGGAGTTATACCTTAAAATGTGTAGTAACTTTAACAAAATTCGAATTTTACATCGTTGCAATTTCTCGTAAACGGTTACATGTTTTGCAAAACGACTATGAGGTTTTAATTTTCCTATCAGATAGTGACATTTTGCCAAGTTTGGTCTACATTGGTTACCCTAAGGGCAATCTCCTGTCGAATTGACATGGAATGACCCAATTACAAAACATGAAGTTTTGAAAGTAAATACAAAAAAAAACAAAAGAAATCGATTAAATGTAGCTTTTTTTACTGAGATAAAGGAAACATCTTGCCCTCTCTTAAATTGTAAAACTTAATTTAAACCAATGCAATCATAAAATAGCCCTCAGGAATCGAACCTGGGCCTTTACAACAACGGGAATAATAGGCCTTTCGTGGTGCTAGACACTAAATACAGTTAATGGTATCTCTCTGGTACGAACCGTTTCGAAGATGGGGTGACGGACGAATTAGCAAACGGACGGATGGATGTGCGGACGAGAAACCGAATTCTGCAATTATTATTGCAGACAGCCTTATGTCCATTTTATTTTCGTTCAAATTGTACCATTAGCAATTTTTGTGTGCAAAAATTACGTTTTTCATTATATTTCAATGTGGCATTTTCTTAAGTGTTCAATTTACTCCCCCTTTGAGCACATGCCACTTACAATTCAAATTTTGGAAAAAGTAAAGTGGACGAAGTAGGAATCTAATGACGTAAATAGGTGGTGAACGTTTTTATTTACCGCGAGTCTCGAGATTGAAAAGGCACGACACAGCTTTCATTCGACGGCGGGATCTCTTTAAGGATTCCACTCTGTCCTTGCGCTCAATTCCCTGCATTTTTTTTTCGCTCTGTGTGTGTTCGCTGACCTTCTTCGTCGCCTTGTGCTGCCCACTTGAAAATGGGAAGGCGGGCAGTCAGTCGGTGGACTTGTTGCAGTCGAGGCCTCGGTCTGCCAAACATTCGCTCCTCTTCCCTAACCCCCCGCTCTTTCCTATCTCCTCCCCCCCCCCACGTTTTGCCTCCCCTGTTCCTTAACTCTCCCGAATGTGACTTGCATTCACGTGATGTGCCTGGAGAATTAAAAAAAAACGAAAGCCGCTGTCGTGAATTCCTCTTTTTTTCGTCTCCCGCGGTCGCCACTCCGCTTTTGAACATTCTCCTATCTTTGCCGTAGTGGCATCGCATTATGCATAGCAATTGGTGCAACAGAGTCGCCCGTTGCTCTATCTCAAGTGCACCCTTCAAGTCATTCATGTGTTTTTTATCAATAAGTTTTCTCTCTCGCTTTCAATGCGACAAGATGACCTTTAAACTGTTGAGGACCCAATAGTTACATTTCATTCCCTACCCGATCAACATTGAGTCACACTTAATCAAGCAGCTATTCGTTTTAACATACGATTATTGATAATGCTGGTCTTCATATTGCCTCATATTTTGTTCGTATTAGTACTGGTACCTCCACTATAGTTGACTAGAAACACCGAATAGAATCCTCTGTACACCAGCAACCTACCCACATGATTTACACATGGCCAAGTGTGGTATGCGCTAATATTTTATAGATGCCTCAACACATTTTTCTTGCCCAAGACCAGAAGCCAAAGCTGTATACGAAAGTAATGATGCTACTGTCTTGAGCAGGTCAAATGCCTACAGGGTTGTTGGCCAAGAGCCTAAGTTATTTTGGAAGGCCGAATTGTTTTAGTGGTCATATTTTAGCCTCGAACTCCGAGGGCTCAGGTTCAGATTTTTGCATTGGCAGCTATTTTTCACTTGTAAACTGGCCCCTATTAGAGTGATATGTGAAGAGCATTGGACTTTAGTTCTCCGTCCGTTGTATTAGTGAACCTTAAGCCGCATTTGCACTATGTAGTTAAACCTGCTATACTATAACTTTTGCTACATAACATTGTTATATAACTTTTGCCATATAACATTGTTATGTAACTTTTGCTACATAGAGCGAAGTTAGATATAGCACGGATTTCTTTTGATCTTTACCGACTCCCAAAAGGTAGCACAGTTTTTGGTACATATAGCTGAATCTGCTACGTAGAGAAATGTTATATAGCACTTTTCAGAAGTGACTTTTTCTACTTTTAGCAAATGTTATATAAACTTGCTATATGTTACACTAATTTGCTATATAGCAGGTTTTGGTACATAGTGTAAACGCGGCTTTACGAGCGTTAAGGCGTCATCCCATTGGCGTTAATAGTAGGCTAATTACTGACTTCCCCGAGCAAGGTGAATGGACATGTCGTACTCGACTGCAGACAAGAGTGTCGTAATACCAGGGGTGGCTGGAACCGAGGACACGGCGCACAGTGTCACAGGACCCCCGATATGCGGTCGTGGAGAGTAAAAATATAATTACTATTTGGGAAATTTTGAGCGTTGGGTTGTCTAAAGTGATATATGAGTAGCCTTGAGTGGCCTTCGGTTGAATGCTAAACGAGCACTAGTTAAATATCTACATTGCGAAAGTGAGCACTGTGCACGTAGCAAGTGCATCGACTGAAGTCAATATAGTGCCAATGGATACTTCAGAATCATGCGGAAATCGTATTATTGATCGCATTCTATTTTGATAAATATATTCACTAGGGGAAATTTATTGCAGTTCAATAAATAAAATACTGATTAGCATAATATATGTAAATTGTTTAAATTTGCGAAAATATACGTATCGAAAATGTGAAAATTTCATTTGAAATTCTTTTTTTCTTAATCCGAAAGCAAAACTTAAATATTCCTGTGGATTCGTGCGTCGAAACATAGTTCAACGTGTTTTAATGACCTTAGCTATCAAATAAAAGAAAAATTAGATGCAAATTTCTGCAACAATACTTATTAATAATAATTGAATGTGACTCATGCGTGTAAGCGGTAACACGGTTGGTAAAACAAGCTATATTATCTAATTTTCGGATTTTTTCACTAAACTAATGATAAACAGCTGCAGCGATAAAGCTCTATGACATTTTCATTATCAATAAAAAAAATTGTAAACAAATAAGTGTGGCTTACGGATGGACACGTGCTATGATTTGACGGGTATAGCGCGGCACGAGTTCACTTTCTATTCTAAGCCATGTAGTCGACTGTACCTACATTCTACTTCTTTTGATTAAACGGAAAATTTTGCATGCTTTTCAAAGATATTATGTTTAAATACTATTATAGTTTATTTCGGATTTAGGAAAATTAAGGGTGTAAGGGAAGCAATATTGGCCCTTAGACTGCTCATAGTGAAGGGAAATGAAAAGAACAAGCCGATGTTCATTGCATTTGTGGATTTAGAGAAGGCTTTTGACAACGTGGATTGGGATTCAAAGCTTGGAATCCTGAAGGGAATTGGAGTGGCCTATAATGACCGAAGAATTATTCACAGTCTATACAAAAACCAAGTGGCTGTGATTAAATCCGGACCCAGCTGTGAAGAGGCAAGTATAAGGAAAGGAGTGAGGCAAGGCTGTGCACTGTCTCCCGTAATTTTTAATGTTTACATCGAAAGAGCCATCAATGAAATCAAAGAGAAGTTCTCTGGAGTAACTATCCACGGAGAAAAAATAAGCATGCTGCAAATTGCTGATGACATAGAATTCATAGCGGAGACAGAGAGGGAAGTGAACAAGTTCATAGTAACCATGGAAAGGACAATGGCCAGATATCAGTTGAAAATAAATAAGGAGAAGACTAAGATATTGGTGTGCAACAAGAAACAAGGGGCCAAAACCAATGTAAAACTAGGAAAACAAAAACTTAAAGAGGTGAAAGAGTTCAGCTACCTAGGAAGCCGAGTAACAAACGATGGACGAAGTAAGAGATAGTTAGTAGAATAGCCCAGGCAAAGAGGGCATAGTATCAGAGAAGATTCTACTTACAGCTGGAAATACAAGCGTAGAAGTAAGGAAACGGTTCATCAGAGCATACATCTGGAGCATATTTCTTTACGGCTGTGAGGCATGTAAGATGGCAGCAGCGGAGTAGAAAAGGGTAGAAGCATTCGAAATGTGGTGCTACAGAAGAATGATGAAGATTAAATGGATCGACCGAGTAAGCCCTAAGAAGAGTGGGAGAAAACAACTCTAAAAAAAGAAGGGGCAACTTATTCGGCCATATCTTGAAACACGATGGCCTGATGAAGACTATCATCGAGGGAAAAGTGAACGGGAAAATTGGAAAAGGCAGGCCTCGTATGAGATACATGGAACAGGTTGTGAAGGATGTGAAAGAGAAGAATTACGGCACAATGAAAAGACTGACAGATAGAAGAATCGAGTGGAAAGCTGCGTCAAACCAATCCAAGGATTGTTGACCAATGATGATGATGATGATGATGCTATATGAATGCACAACGACTCTGTGCATTCTTTTTTTCATTTAAAATATTTTGTACGCTTTTTAAGCACTATGTACTTTGAGTTCCTAACTATTCTTGTTGTTTTTTTATACAGTTACATACAAAGTTCAGAATATTAATTCAAATATGTAATTTTTATTTTTAAAGGACTGAATTGAACGTTTTTGTAATATGAATACACAGAGATGTATTATTTCTTCCTTTACATTAGTTTTCATGATTTGTTAACCATGTTATATTTTTTGGAGTAACCGTTATTGTTGTTTATTAGCATTTACATGCACACTTCATAATATTTATAAAATTAGGTACCTAGGTTTAACTGTTCATAGATCGCATTTAACGTTTTTGCTATATGAATGTACAACGATTGTGTGGATTTTTATTGATTTACATTAGTTTGTGTGCTCTTCAAACATAATATGGTTTTTAGGGTAACTACTTGTTATTGTTTATGCGTATATTTACATGCATAAAAATTTTGTTTATAGACCACCTATGAAGTATCATTTTTGCTAATAGATTCCACATATGCTAATATGGCAGGGGGGCTGATTGGATTTTCATCGATGGAACTTTTTAGATTTATTAAAAGGCACTTAAATAATATGATTGACAATTTTTGCGCAGTTCTCGAAGAAGCCTTGAGTGTAAAGCACAATTTTTACCACAGAATGGTGGACGATAGACGAATTGTATTTCAAACCTTGTTTTACGTCCTTCACGCTCAGTGGGAGAAATCGAGCCATGTTGAAAAGGTATTTTTGATAGCTAATGGTTATTGGCTCGATAAATTCATACCTTTACCAGCTTTAGTTCCAAAGACACCTACACATCATCAACGCACAGTGTAGCAGCAGCAGTGGCAGGAGCATAAGATGGTTCTTATCTTAGAGTGATTATCAAAAAAGGACGGAATCTGTGAGATCTACCTCATCTTGCACTGATAAATTCGCATATGCCGCTAGGAAGTATCGTGAACTGGGAGATGTGGATGCAGCTACTGTGATTAAGGATATTGCTCCAGGTCTCTATGTCGAGGCAAAGTATACCGGACAGTAAGAGGGTTAGAACCTTTACAGCCGTAAACAGCATAACAAGATAGTGCCATAATAATAGAATGCAAGTTATCGGTTAATATATACCTAATCCTACGTAATTCAGCTATGGGCAACCATTGCCATTCATAACCACAATACGACAAATATTTAAGCAAAAACGCTCAATTATCTTTCAGGATGAACATAAAACAATACTTTGCAGAAGTGGATCTCCACGCATCAATGAAAGATTCAGCTGAACGAATTTTAAAATTGGAGTCCGGGATACTCCTCCAAAGTTTTACAGCCAAAGATCTATTTTCTAGTTCCATCCTGTAAATGGGGTCTGGATGGCACCTCCTGACAAAGCAATTACAAACAGAAATATTTTGATGAGAATGCTGCTCAATTGGATGATTCCAGTGTAATGAAGACCTGTGTTCTACTATTGCAGCATCTGATCGTCGGAGAAGGCGAACAATTTTTTTTGTAAATTCGAAAAAATCGAAATAAACATATAGATGTCAAATTTTATGTTCATCGAATAAAATGTTTTCGATGCCCGTGTTATAGGGATCCTGTCACATAGTGCGTCGTGGAATAGTGAAATAGATACAAGGATGAGATCGACAGTGACATTATTTTCTCCTCCCAAAATTGGTGAGTGATTGGATGAACCAAGGAATCACTCAGGGAACGGCGGGAGGGTCTAGAGAAACACGGATTTGGTATAAGCGTGCTTTAAACGGAAGGCACCAAAGGGTCCACGCTTCCATTGTTTCTTATTTCTCAATTTGTTCACCCACTTTTTCTCCGCGCTTTTAGCAACTTTCTTAATCCCCGAACATGATCAACATTTTATCATTCGCCCATTCTCCGAAAATCGAATTTTTCCATTTAAGTGAGTGCGCTCGGTTAGTTTAAATCGCGTTTCAAATCGATTTGTTTTCCACCATATTCTAGACCTATTTGCGTATAGTTTTTTTAAAAACTCATTTCTCTTCTACAGGTGAGAAAACTCCCTGCTTGTTCTCGTACAGTTCTCCTCAATTCTAGTGCCACACAAGAATTTGTTAGGATTTTTTAGGATTTCCCTCACCTGCTCAGGAAAGTACTATCATGACTTTCATGCACAGCTTTGGCTTCTGTTACTAGTGATATTCTGACAAGAAAAACGAGTTGCGGCATCTAGAAAATATCAGCGCATACCACACTGGGTCATGTGGAAATCAAGTGGCTAGGTTACTGGTTGACGGAGGATTCTGTAGTGTTTATGATCAAAGGTATTTCGGGGTACCATCATGGATTTTATATTATTATCAGAGTTCTACTGGAGAAAGTAGGGTTTGATGCACATTAAATTCTTCCTACAACTCCATCATTCATTTTTTTCGCCTCTTTGGTCCTGATGTCCTTTTTCCGCAGATTTCCTTTTGATATCCTTTTTTCCCTAGACCTCTCAATCATAATGTAATCGAAATTACCCATTTTTCTCCTCCCTCTACCCCGTTTACCAATCATTCTTCCGTATAATATTGCATTGCACTTTTCTGATATAAGAAATATTCTTGTTCGAATTAGATTAGAGTGTGATTAATTCACCGTTACTTCTTTGGTGGATCAAAGAAGTAACTTGTTGGGATTACCAATTACTTCTTTGATCCCACTATCAATAGGTTTGACAAAATTGCGTTTAACTCTTGTAGCATTTAATGTCTACGATTGTCATTTTGTTTTAGGTATGCATTTATTTGACATAATATCTACCTTTCATATATAACGAGCATTCAACCTTTTCTCATTGCTCCGATGTCCTAGATATTGGCTTTAGATAAATGATATCTCTCGAATACTGATAAAGCTATATATTTTAAACATTTTCATCCACCATTTTTCAATTTTTCTGTGACATCGATTTCTATTGCATCTCATTACCGAAGTTAACATTTTTTTCTGCCTTCAATTGACAGTATTTGATCGAGATTTCAGGTTTTGTTAAAAAAGCTTCCGCGAAAGGTAAACGTGGAAGTGAATTTATTCTTCGCGAAGCATGCCTCATTTTTAATGCCCCACTTGTCCCCTTGCGTTGTGATTTTTTCGCGAGAGACATTCTGTGTGGCACCGGTGGAGCGTGAGGGGAGGCATACTGGTACCGATAGATTAGTGCTATTGTCAAGGGAGCGCCTTCTGGTGACCCCAATCTGCGTCCCTGCGGAACTCATTTTGTGCTCGTCGTGGCGGAGTACGCCGTGAGCCAGGGAACCAGAGATTATTGCGAATTTGGGAAATGGGCTGCTTGGTGGGGCTGGATTCTCATATCTCTCCTTCCCTTCCTCACGGAATTAGCAAACAAGAGTGTCGCAAAAATATGACTCGTGAATCTGGCATTAATACTGCCCCGATTTCACTCCTGACTGTGGGATCGCAATTTCAGTCTCATAACCCTCCAAAGTGTAAGCTTGCGGAAGAATAGTCCTGAAAAAATACTCTGTAACCAATCACGTAGCTAAATCTAGATATGCCAAACGAATGTTTAAAATGAGCTCCTTCGGAGCAGTCCAACATTTTGTCCTACTTTTGCATGAGGAATATGGAGGAAATCCTTCTCATATGAATCCTAATGAAATGTAGCGTGATAGACGACTAATGGGGATGGAATTGATGAATCGTGTAAATAACGAAGAGAAATTCTGAGATTATTACCATAAAAGAGAAATGTAATGAAATCCACTATGAAAATATAAACATGTTAGTATGTATGTACATTTGAGATATGGCCTTATGAAAATAGACCAAGTAGTAGTAGTAGTTTATGAAAAAGTGTATAGGAAGAACCACAAAGGAATACATCAGATGAGATATGCAGAGCAAGTAGTGGGTTGTGTAAATGGGAAAGATTGTAATAATAAATAAGGATAATCTGGTGCAAAAATCAAGCGGAGAGCTGAGTCAATCCAATCTTAGCATTCATGGCGATTCTAGAGTTTCCAGGAAAGGAAAACACAGCATTGACAATTGTGAGACATCCATTATAATGAAAATTTATTCAGGAATATTTATTGCTCCTTATCCCCCTCTAATAATATTCATAACGTCTTTTCTTTTTTCTGCATTGACGTCGCTTAGCCAACATTCTATCCTAGATCTTCAGTACTCCACTTTGTGCCAGGGTCATCCGCATACTCTGACGCCCTCTACTCTCTGACGGCAATATTGCCCCCCACCATACCCAGCCCGTTTTCATTAGTTTGCCTTTCCGTTTGCTGCATTTTATACATTCTCATCCACAATCGAATTTCTAAATCGTCCAATATTTTCTCGGAATTTCCCCCTTGAGTCAATGTCCGATTCTATGCAAATCCGCGCCTCATATCAAGCTACATCCCTACTCAAGGTTCTCGTCACAAGTTTTTTTTGTTGGTTATTGGCAGCTTAGCCAAAGCAGTTCTTCTCCATACACCATCGCTATTGCACCAACTTTCATCCAAGTTAGTTTGTTATTTGATGCAGGTGACCGACAACAGAGGTCAGTAGTGCGGATAGGTGGGTAACTCGGTAAAAGTAGGAGTTTTCAGGGAATGGAGGGTGGGTGTAGAGAAACCCGGCATCGGCATTAGCCTGCTCTTTACGAAAGTCGCCTAGGTATCACGTTTTAACGTTCGAATCGACAGACGGAGGACTATACTTGAAGTACTCTCCACAAGACACTCAAGTAGGGACCGGTGTACCAATAGAAAATCCGCCAGCGCCAGGATTCGATCCCGGGCTTTCAGATTCGAGGCCAGTACTCAAGCCACTACACCAACCCCATACTCCCACTTTCATCCAATAATCTTACCAAGTAAGAAAATCATTCATCCTGCTTTATAGGATTCTCTCCCACTGCAATATTGAGTTTTTCCTTCCTTTACTCAAGAATCTCATAATTATTTTCTGATGATTAATATTCATCCTAAATCTATTAATAATAAATAACACATATATGTGAATAGAAAATTTTGCCTTAGAATAAACACATCGCCTCATACACTTGGTCATCCGAAGCATGTTATTTGGGAGAGTTTCTTAATCACAGTTTTATGCCACCCACGGACTTTGTTATTTGCTTGGATTTTAAAGGAATTTTGCTTCTGTTATTGGCTACAAAAATCAATCTAATGGACATAGTGAACTAGTTTGATAATGTCCAATTTCCTAGGTGCAATCACTATTGATTTTTATCGTTAAGTAATGGTAAATTTTCCTTCCATTGATTTATTCATCATGGAACAAGAAAATTAATTGTGCAATTAATTCTACACCTCAATTGCCGGTTATTGCATGGCAATGCATAGAAAATTGCTTCTCGTACCCCTGCAACCACGAGAAGGACGGTGGTAGGTTACTTTTTTTTCCTGTTGTTGTAGAGCTTATTTATCTCGTAACCTCAGTGGTGACCGCGCGGACTCCATTAGAATTGGAGCAATCAGAAGAGCAGGGCAATGCTGAGGTCCTCGGAACGACAGTGTGCATTAGACCTCTGACCTCAATGAGACTAAAATAATGGGCACCAAACATACATTGGCAGATAAAGCCAGCGAGATAAATGGAGAGAACCTTGTCGCAATCTATGTCTGAAACAGGGAAAGAATCCCTTGTTAGTTGCTGCAATGTAGGCTAATTTAAGAGCATCAATACGTGTTCTAGCTTATTAAAATGGTGAGGGATAAGAATAATCTCACGGCTGAGCTTAAAGCCACCGGGTTGCGGATTGTGAGTTGACCTCTAGATATAGAGGTTGGCTGCGAGATCAGCGAGTTTACTCGTCAAAGAAGCAGTCGTGGACAAAAAGCGACGGCATTCCGAGGGGATATTGGTCTATCCCTGGGTAAGGTAGGCCTTTATATAATACAGAACCGGTTAAGATGCCGTGACCTGGCGACGGAGGCCGCCAACAATTACGCTTCCCATCACCCGGAGGAGAGGGCAGCAGGTCTTCTTCACATTAGTGAAGGTGGAGACCGCAGTGGTCGTTACAGCGAAACTCATTTCACTACTGGCGTGGCAACATTTACTTTAACGGCTTTAGTACTGCGATGTGGAAGGCAAGGGGAAACCATCACATTATTATCCCGAGGAGTCGCAGCTACTCCACTCTTTCCTTTATTATCAGAGTTACATAGAACAAGTCGTAAAGGACGTGAAAGAGAGGAACTACGTTAATATGAAGAGGTTGGCCGATAGAAGAATCGAGTGGAGGGCTGCGTCTAACCAATCCTAGGATTTTTGACCCTTGATGATGATGATGATGATGATAAGAATAATGGCTTCTCAATCTCAAACCTTGGCGTGGAACTTGGCAGTTGTTGTATCAAAATCCATTCTTGGATACCTTGAGCTGAACACTCCTTATTCATTACTCAACCAGTCGACTGCGTCGTAAACCCCTTGAGTTCTGCCGTTAAGATGACGCGTTTTATTATCAACACCTATAAATAGCTCCAATTCGATCCTAACGCCTCTCTGTATGATTTGAGGAGCGTGAATGCACGCGATAGACCTGCGTTCATGTATGCTATTTTGGCATTAAAATTTTTTGCACGGGCCAGTGTGAATGCCATCTTTTCACTAGACGATATTTCAATTTTTGACACAGATATATCTCTAGATCCAGGTAATAATGCCACAGTAGAGTGTACAGAAATAATGAAAACTGCATAAAGATAGTGAAATAATAGACAAAAGAAGACGAAAAAGAAAATCAGAAGATAAATAAGCATTCACTGAAAACATGTATCCTTTGAATAGCTGTGACATGAGAGTAATGCGATGAAGTCATTGATTGCGCAAAAATCAGTGTCTATGAAAGAAAACATGAAATCAAACCAAAATATTTAATTGATGAAATGAAAATTACAAAGTCACATGCGGAGCCTACGCCTAACCAGAAATTTGTCTGATAAATATTTTAATAGTCGAAAAAAGGAAGAAGGATGTCAATTGTAGTGTGGACAAACGTTTGCAATCCGCAGTGGTTTGTGTAGTAAGGGCCTTATATTTTTACTTACTTAATTTTATTTTACACTCTGTTTTTATATGCATGGACTTTCCATTTAAAAGCGTTGATGGCGTAAGTATATGTTGAACGTTAGTAAATATGATCAAGCAGAAGAATCTGGGGTTTGTAAAAACTGCAATGCGATATCAGCTTTCATCGACTTTGAGCAAAAAATTTTCCATAAGCGTTATGACATCCCCTCTTGTAGCGATTATAAGTCCTTTGAATCAAAGCTAAGGAAGGAATAAAATTAATGGAGAAAAAAGAAGTGGAGATAAATTGATATCTTTATTCGCTTTCAACGTCGTTTGGACTTCGGGGAAGTCTTTCACGAATACCACCGATGTCTTTTACATGTAGATACGGTGTCTTTTAAGGATATCACTGATCACGAAGCGTAAACAAAACCTGCTGAGTATAGTAAAGTACAAGGATCGGTATCCATATGCTTCTCTAAGGCTCCGATTAAAAGAGAGGCTCCTTTACTACATTCTTTCATGAAAAAAGTCCTTTTTCGTTCAATAGGTCGCTCTTTTTCCATGCTGATATGGTAGCGCGAGGAAAATGAGTCCCAGTCAGCTCTCTTTACACCCATATGCACATTTAAAGCTTCTGTTTCATCAACTTCTTCGCGTCACATTCTTCTATCGATTCTGAAATATCTGCGTAGTTTCTTCCCTCTTCCTCATTTACTTCATTCATTGCTCTAATCTCCTCACTTAACTCTTTCTTACCCATTTAAATCCCTTTCTCTACGTTCGAAGAAAGTAGGAAGGCATTTGATAAACCCAACCGTGCTATCATTATGTCCTGTGATGTTTCCAAACTATTATGTTCTGTTTTTTATTTATTAGTTTTCACTGTTGAGGGTGGATTTAAATGAGTATGAAATCTTTCCCACTACACATAAGTTTCACAAGATGTCTCTCTTCCACACCTCTTACTTTCTATCTCTCATTGTTTTGTCCAAACAACTTTTATTCACCTCTCTATACTCCTTCTACCCATTATTGGTCATGCATTATTTTAGGTTAACAATAAATTGTAACTCCCATTTATGTACCTAGCTTTAGTTCTTCTAGATTTCTTTGAAATGAGTCCCTACCTACATCATTTAACGTTGCCTTCTATAATAACACTACATATCTTTCTCAAGTAACATGAAATCTTCAGCACTGAAGCTAATGATATTTAATATAATTACATTTACTGTCCCGGGTACAATGACTTTTCAATCATGCGAGAGGACTACTTTGTTCGAAGGCAAGGGATAGGAGTTACGGGCAAAGTTTTAATTAGAATATTTTCGATATATTCGATCGCAAAAATATTAAAGCAATTACTATCCAATTCGGAAATATATTTTGAAGGTGTTTAATTATTTAGAGAAGATAAGCTGCTTTCAAGACAAGGCTCTTAAAAACCATTCTTCTAGTGGTGGTTTTACTTTCACTTATCCTGTGTAGCTGAAGGTTTTAAGTTTATTTCAGTCATTTTTGTTTATGTCGTTTTCTCTATACTGAATTTTTTCTTGTGAGAGGCGCAAGGGAGAGAAATAACCTCTGGTGAAGCGTCATGTAATCGAATACTAATTCAGAAATAAAACCCGTCTAGCGCCAGCAATTAATGTTTTCACCCGCCCCTCCCTCCCCCCACAAGTGGCGTAATAGATGTGTATTTATCATTTAATCACGCTCAGGGACGATATATGTATTTATTTTTATTCCTAAAATTAATTTTCACGTAATCAAAAAACGAGAGTGAAAACGCAAAGTGAGCTCCTTTCCGTGCTCCAGAAAACTATGATAATGTTTGAGGACAATTCCTGATTTTGTCTTTAAAAATACTGTTTGATGTCTCTCTGTTCTTATTTTCCTCCTGCTGTGTCTATATTGTTTTTTTTCTGCGAGAGCCACCACCAAAATTATGCCTCCATCCGCATTACACGCTACCTTGAAGGGTAAAAATTTTATGGCAAACATTGGATGAGTGACAGGGCTTATTACAAGCCTCTGCGCTCCACCAGCACCCATTTGTTGCGGTGCTAACTTCCGTTCTAAATTTAACTTCACCCACGTACTCCTGTGAGTGGAGTTGCCGAAGTGCCGCCATCCAATCATCAAGTAGTGGCGTTTCTAAGTGGTTTGGAGTGGGTAGCCTTCCTTTCAGATTCAGGAAAACAAAGAGGAGAGAAAAAAGTATGGATGGAAGAAAAGTTATGGCTCTTTACTTCTTCATGATGATGCTGAGCGAGGTAGTTCTATTGATGATATATTAATCTTGGCATATGAAGATATCCATCAGTTGTGATACGCCATTGCTTAAGTGTGGGATGCATTGATTTTTTACTTTATGCAAAACGTCCTGAATAGAAAGCAATTTAACTGCATCGCTTATCATTAAAAATAAAAGAAATTTCGGTTTCTCACAGAAGAAACTCAGTTTTGCCAAACATCCATTAGGAAGCCTCTTTCAATGGCTACATTTTGTAATGGTGGTCTTTTGTATTGACATATTACCCCGATTTCATATTGGTAAGATCATATTGCTAGCGCATAAAGAGCCATTGTTAAATCATGTCAAATCGCATATGTGCATTCATTTCAAGAAATCGTAATGATATGGACTTATTAACCTCCTATGTGTTATTCTTATGTAAAAGAAGAAATTAAAAATATATTTGGTTATTTTTTAATTAGTTTTACTTTTAATAACTTTTTAAGCTAGTTTTGATTCACTTTATCTGACTGTTCTCAATGGATGCAGATAATTTATTAATGCATAGAGTGACCTTATTTTTATTCAACTTGCTTAACTTTGCCTAAAATTATTTTCAAATATTTTGTGGTGACCAATGCTTTGATTATTTATCCAAATTAAATCTTCATTCAATTTACGCCAAGTATGCGTGTGGTTTATGACCTCCTCTAATCAATTCTAAGTGCATCAACGATTCAGGCTCACCTGCTGACAACATCATACATTATGCATGTTAATATCGTAATTTGGTCACACAGGATGTAAAAGCATGTCTTCATGAATGAATCTATTATTTTTTATATCGGAGGTAACATTAATATGATATACGCTGTATATATTCAGGGACAACGTTGGCCTATTTTAAACTGTTTTCATGTTCCGTGGTGAGAATATATTTATGAACATTTCTCTTTAGAGTTTCTCTCTCTCTCATCGGTTAGATAGGAAATATTCTTTGCTTAAATTTATTTAAAAAATGGTATCCCTTCCCTGTAGGCATCTCAACTTCGATTTTTGTTGAATACAGGTGAAGGCGATCGTTAATAATTCAAAGTATCCTATTGGTTCTAATTTTAATGGTGTAAGATGGTCTTTTCATTACCTCTGAGTCTGGAATAAGACAAACATACTCTTGAAATCCTTTCCGACAATAACATTGCAATTTTCCCGAAGACATATATTCATTGAGAATATTCCTTCACTATGAATTCAGCGTAGACATCAATAAAGTTGCTGCTTCAGGGCTGTCTTTCGGAGTATGTTCAGCAAAGTGCCTGCGACTGGTGCTTTTAGGGGCTGAAGTTTTGACCTCTACTTAATTTTAACTTAATAGTACCTAATTTCATTTGAGACTTCGTATCCGAAAGTGAAACATTTCGAGCCTATTATGCTATTAGTATCTTTATTTATCGGCTTTTAGATGAAATTTTAGCTGATTCTTGCTAGTTTTATCTCTTTATTAAAGTGCAATTCCATTGTTGCTTTACCGAAGCAAATTATTTCAGATATTTAATTACAAAAATATCCTTTGAATATTTTGTGATAATCTAAGATATTCAATAAAAATTCGTGGTAGGAAAGGTCCTTAGGTAAGCTTTTTACGTCTATTTATCCTTCTTTGGTGCCCGGACAACCCTTTTCAAGAAACTCATTCCCAAAAGATTCATCCCCCGTCATTTTTATCTCCTAAGGCTTTCGCGTAACGCATTACAGGCTATTACTGCGGCAGGGCTGGGAAAAGGAACAGGGGAAGACGACAGCGCGGGTCGGGAGGAGGAGGATGAAAGACTCGCTCCACCTGCAACAGGGGATCAGATCCTCGCGTATAATTTTTTTATTCCTGGGAGGAAAGAGAGAAAGAGAAAAAAAAATCGCCTTGGGATATCCGCTCAAAGCGATTATGCAAATGCCTCACTTTTTCCCTTCCTTATTTATGCCGCCGCATCCACCGCTAAAGTTGAGAAACTATGTGAAGGAAGACCTCGATCGCTTTTCCGAGGAGAGTTTCTTTATCCGAAACATGTTCCATTCATAGCAGTGAGGAGTCCAATAATCCCCTTTTGGGGTTAGGAATTGGGAAAAAGGCTTCCCCGCATGACTTATCAAGCCGAGGATTGGACGAAACGGAGGAGTGTGGAGGACCGAGTGACCAAATTGAGGGTTGATTGGAAGGAATTTGACGGCAAACAAGCCAATTTCCTGTGCGTTGCTCATTTTTATTCAATCTAATTCTATTCCGGGGCTATATATTAACTAAAAATACCCTTATACTTTTCACAGAGACCAGAACTGCAGTGCCCTCTTAATAAAAACATTACATCGTGATGCCTAAAACCTGTTAATATTTGAAAAATTACTCCTGTAAGATTGGAAATGAGTTCACATACAATATTAATTAAATAGATACTATAAATATGAATCGGTGGAAATAAAACACTGGACTCTCCATACATAGGTCCCTTTGAAGTGTTTATCTAATTAGACGAGGAGGATTCGGATCTCTACCCATAGGTTGTCCCCCAGTTCGGGGTTTTTCCAACCTGGCTATCCTGGTCAATAGCGATGAAGAATTAGATAAAACTATGCAACGGCATGGTAAGAGAATGTCCTCTTTAGTTCCTTTCAACAAATGAGTAATTTACGGCAAAATGCGTTGCTTGGATTGCAAATTTACTCTAGGTGGTTTTTTTGCGTTGAAAAAAGCAATTAAAGCTGCTGTCTGAGATGTATCGATAATGAATTATTTCACTTTCAGAGGTGTGAAATCATGAGAAGTTGTGTGTTGAAATCGGACAAAATGTGAATATTTGACCACTAAGTTGCTATTTTCGTGGAGACGAGGAAAATTGAAATTTTATGTTTTATTATATGATTGATTTTGGACTCGTGCATGTTAAGAGGAATTGGGCGAGTGTGGACGTATAATTATTGATGTACGATAGTAACAAAAATGCCTTTTGCTAAGCGGGCATTTACCAAAAGATGAGAATGTCCGTGGAAAATCGTGCAATCGAGGATGGAGCATGGAGTTGTATGGATCTGAGACCTTGAGAAAAGAGAAATGACAAGAATGGAGAGATGATAAAGGTGGATAGAGATACTTAAAATAAAGGTAGGCGTGGAGAACAACGGAAATGGCAAAATATACGAAAATGAAGATGAAAGATGCCGGGTTGAGGATAGTGAGGAAAAAAGAGAGTTCTAAGAATAAATTGGAAGGAGAAAGAGTGGGTGGTTGGATAAAGGAATTTGTGATAGTGGGGGTATTGAAGGTCGTCATCGGGGGCGGAATGTTGGGTGATCGAGGAAGAAGTAGGGTAAGGGTATTTTGGATGTTGCGAAGAGAGGTAGGAAATATGCTGACCTGAAGAAAGAGATAGTGTATGGAAGGATCCATCTTATAATCTAATATATATCGAAACCGGGATTAGTCATATCACACACTGACTGAAAAAAACTTGTTCATTTAAATTACAATAAGATTATATTTAAAATTACTTTATAAACAGATTGAATATAAAGTGATGGTGTCTCTTAGGCGTACAAGGCTACAGGCTAAAGGCTGATCCCTTTTGTATTACAGTAACTAGTATTTCCGATTGTTACTATTCGGAAATATTACTTGTATTAGTATTTTAAGGGGTGCGTCGACGATGGGCTCATTAGAGCCGCATGTACTATGGTCACACTATTTCAATACATTTTATTACTTAACATTACCCCATAATATTTAAAAATTAATATGTGAATTAAAGAAAACTTATAGTCATACATTAGACAGTACAGAGTAGGGATCAACGATTACATAAATTAAAGATTAAAATGTATCGTCAAAAATGTGGTTAACTATTTAATTTAATCGTTACTTTTTATAAGGGTTTACTTTTAACCTTTGATCGCTAAAGTTATGCATTGACTGATACAAAATTAACTTGGGCACAAAGGTACCCAACAGAAAAATGGGAAAATAAAATGGTATCTAAGAATACAAGGGTATTTGTGCAAGAATGCACTGAATTTTCGAAGAAGAATACATCCAAACAAAAGCGAGGCTAAGGGGAGTGACCGACAAAGTTTAACAATGCACCCTCAGATGTGAAAACACGAAACCACGCGAAGAAAATGTCCTGGAGGGCTCGTATGCCTTGCTGACATCACGTCGTCAATACTACATAGTTGAAGCCTAGAAAGAAGGGTCACCTAAAAACCTGTGACAGATAACGAGGGGGTGGGTTTCATTCAAAATAATCTGTTACATTTTCTGTATCTGTTACAATGCGCCCGTCTACGCATGCCTTACTCGACGACATTGCGTCGTCAATACCAGTGAAGCCCCCAGTGAATCGCGAGAAAAGTTGCGCAGGCACACCCTCAGCATCTGCTACTAAGCCGTTTCCACTGCAATTTTACAACGTGATGTGCTGTGATGTGAAGGGATACTTCACATCGCAATGTGGGCATCGATATCAAAACTTACCTTAAAGCTCTTTCTGCCGCTCAGATAAATCTTTTACGGCAAATAACAAACGCACCATGGTTCGTCAGAAACTCTTACATTCATGACAACTTAAAAATCCCGGAATCGGAGATCCACCTCAGAAAAATCGCCGAATCTTTTCAGCAGACACTAGAAAACCTGACCAACAATACTCTGGGCACTAAATGGAATTACAACGAAAAAACCCACTTTCAATATATTTAAACAAATGGATACGGATGGAAGAAACCACAATGACAGTTTTCAGTGTTTGCTTTGTTCGTCAAAACAAAAAAACCATCAAGGCTTCTATTACCACAGCAGCCAATTTGCCAAAGTAACTGAAAAAGTAACATTTAACATAAAATTTACTTTTTTTTTACTTTAACTTCAATCAGCTACTTTTGCAGAAAAGTAACTTTAAACTTTAACTAGTTAATTATTACGGAGATTAACCTTAACTTTGATCAGTTAATTTTTTTTGGTAACTTTCCCAACTATGGTAGTTTCGTTCAAGAAAACGATTCCGCGAGTTACCATGTTGATGTTGTCTCCTATAATATACTTAAAATTGCCGTCAATGTTTACCTAATATGTGGTGATGAACTCGATACTTGGCACATTCTCTCGGTAGATGCGTCATGCTAAGAGGGGAGTCGTATCCCTCGCTACAAGGTGGTATTTTTCCTTTAGTGTGGAGGATCGAATGTGTTAGCGTTTTGTGACCTATTCCCATCCTTGTTAGAGCAATTTGATCTCTTCGACTCTCTCTCTTTGATGACAGCAACACTCCAGTACTTGGTTTTGTACTGCGTAGGTTGTTATCACAGGTATTTTGCCATGCAATCTGCCGCTGTCCTAAGGCGGTGTCAATAAGAACTGCCTAAAAATCTGCCCTCGGTAAGGCGTTTCTGCCTATGGTATTCTCCGCCACGGCATCAGATTTCTCATTTTCATGTATTCCCATGTGCCCTGGGATCCAAAGAAAGGATATTTTGATTGCCTTGCTTTTGAACTGAAAAGGGTGGCTTGTATTTCCAGGTCAATCGTGTTTGATGAGAAATACCAGGATAGTGTTTGTAGAGCACTTATAGAGTCTGTGCATATGGGAAAGGAGACGTTATTGCATTTAATTCTCTTAAGGGCAAGGTTGATGGCAAATAGTTCAGCAGTATGGATGCCGGAGAGTGGGCTGAGCTTGGTGGATATAGTTCCGTGGTAGCTTGAAATTACGGAGAATACACATCCTGTGTCGGTCTTTGACCCATCAATAAAAACTGGAGTATAGTCCAAGTAATATTTGATTATCTCGCTCAATCGCAACTGGCATCCAGCAGCGGTCATATTGACTCTTGTATTGCCGGACAACGGGAATTTAAATTCGGGCTATGAAATTATACAAGGAGCGATATTTGAATAGCCGGTAGGGCACACTACGTATATTCGGAGCCCTGAGTCCCGAATAAAATCGTTAAACCTCACAATTAGAGGCCTCGTGGATTTCCGTTGCCTGTTAAAGTTTCCATGAACTGGGGTTTAAAAACAGCTTAAAACATGGGTGTTCATCCAAAGATAAAAATGTAGCGGTGTAATTGCACAGTCGCACATTGTTTCGCGTTAATGCAGGTGGCTCTCCTGAGTCTGAGATGGAAAAACATTAATCACTGCTATTAAATATCATTAAAATGTCTAAATGGCTAGCCTTCATCAGGCTTCAATTTTCACTACCATGGTGCGGTATAGTTACTTGATGGAATATCGGCATTCATCCACTCCCGGTGATGGACTTGGAAGTTTGGCTGCTCTGCGAATATCATGCGCGCTGAGTGGACGGAAACGCGGCCACGACTTTCGTATGCTTACGTTAATTGCATTCTGGATGAAATGGTGAAATACACCCTGATGATAAGCATGACCCTCGTGCGTCATGCTTCTCATCAGTCAGCAACAAACTTCAGTAATGATGTCATTTGGAGCAAAATTGGAATCGTGTGGGTTCCCCTGCTTATGTAATCATTGATTAATACCAACGTATGAAACGGTGTATGATGCATATTGAGAATACTTTAGTCCATAACACATATTAACTCAATGCTCCTTGAGTACCCATACATGGGTACTCAAACACAATAAAAAAGGATAGCAAGCCTGCAATCACATAGAGTAGGATCCTTTTCTGACTGAGTTTGCACACAGAAAAAATAATATCTGGACGGGTGGAATTGGCAATGTAACGTAGACTACCCACAGCACTTCTATAACATGCAATATCACAAGGTTCAGTCTTATATATTTTTGGTTCACTGGGAACTTTGGTTGGGACAGTTAAAGGGGTTCTCAGTACCTTACAACCATTCATTGCATATTCTGATAACACAAATTGAATATAGCTTGATTGATTCATTTTCACATTACCATGGAAATCCTTAAAAAACTTTATGGACAAAAATTTAGATGGAAAACTCAGATCCCTCTCTTCCAATTTCATCGATAACCTTTTAATAAGTAATTCTACCAAATCTGATTGACTATAGATTCCCAAATCATCCACATATACAGTGACAGATAGTTCCTTATTATGGTAAGCGTACACGAATTGATCAATAATAGATCTATGCAGACTTAAATCAGTCAATATTTTGTGTAAATGTTTATTCCAGTCTCTTCCTGCTTGCTTTAACCCATACATGCCTTTGTTAAGCTTACACGCATACTTAGGATACTCATCGCTTACAAACCCTTCAGGTTGTTTAACATACACATCTTCCTTAATTTCACTGTTAAGATAAGCTGACTTAACGCCTGCATGATGGCAGCCCCAATTATTAATGATTGCCTGAGCAGTCATAAAACGAGTAATTTTTCTTTTCACGACTGGACTAAATGACTCTCCGTAATCCAACCCCTGTATTTTATCATAACCCTGAGCTACAAGTCGGGTCTTAAGTTTGACAAAATTTCCATCTTGATCCCTATTTAACTTTAAATACCCACTTGGTTCCAATTAATTAATAATTTTCAGACTTAACCAGATTCCACGTTTTATTTCACCTTTGGGTAAACATTTCCTCTTCCGTAGCTCTAACCCATTCATTTTTATGAGTACTCTTTAGTGCCTCCTCTTCAGTCTTTGGTTTGCATGTCTCACAATTACTGTTGAAGACAGCTGAGTGGAAACTATGGCAAACTTTCTTGAGCTTTCTAATTCTCTCAGATTTGCGCAAGGTAGGTGGCTCAATAACTTCATCATCAGGAACATCACATGTTTCACCTGTTCCCCTTTACCACTGAACATCTGACAAATTATCATCCAGATGCACTACATCGATACTACTGGTATGAAATGTATTCTCACTATCTATGTCAATATCATCGTTATCGGACTCAGAAGTTGTTTCAGAACCATAGTTGTCCACACTCTCATCATCTGATACCTTACTGGTGACAGGTGTCTCCATGATGTTAACATCTAATTTGTCTCTAGCTCTCCCTTCAATCGGAAAAATCTTCTCCTCACACTTAACGTCTCTGGAGTGTACTGCATTATTATCAATCATGTTCCATAAACGATAACTTCTGTTATCTTAAGGGTAACCAAGCATAATATAACTATCTGCCCTAGGTTCCATCTTTATGCCTTTCTCAGTTTTCTTAAAAGCCCATGCTTCACAGCCAAACACTTTCAATCTTTGTATCTCCTTAGGACCACCCTTGCTCTCAGGCTTCACATAACATACATCAGGATGAATTAACTCAAGTCACTCTGATGATTTATTCTCTCTATTTGGGTATGGAACCCTTTTTGCCTTACCCTGATGGCATACCTCACAGTTCACAACGTCCCCTTTAGGTATGGACTCGCATTCAGGACTGTTATTAGATTAGATTCTGGACAGAGTGCACAGTTGTTCTAAAGAATTAATGAATTGCACTGGACTCCTCTTATAGTGATTATTCCGCAGTCTCTCCCAAGCAGCCTTCGCACTCGTACATTTACTCACGTCGTTGAGGTAGAAGTCACACACAAACTTGGTCAAATACGCTAGAGCAAGGTGGCCCCAATCAAGAGCTTCGAAACCGGGATCTATAACCAAGCATAATATAACTATCTGCCCTAGGTTCCATCTTTATGCCTTTCTCAGTTTTCTTAAAAGCCCATGCTTCACAGCCAAACACTTTCAATCTTTGTATCTCCTTTTCGCTCAACCCTTCTTTAAACCACAGTTCACAAGGTGTCTTGCCATTTAGAGCTGTAGATACAAACGTATTTTTAATAAAGATGGCAGTGTCTATAGCTTCCCCTCAAAAAAGACTGGCATGTCAGCTTGAATAAGCATACATCTAGCAAGTGTTAACAGTTGTTGGTTAAGCCTTTCTGCTAATCCCATCTGTGGATGTGCAACCACCATTGAAAATCTATGCAATACCCTATTTTTCCTGAAAAAATATTGAAATTTCTCATTTTTATATTAATCCCCATTATCTGACTGAAAAATCTTAATCACTTTTCCCTGCAGATATTCAACTCTGTTTTTATGCTGCAAAAATCTGTCAAACACATTACTTTTCCCTTTCAAAACACAAACCTCGCCATACCTTGAGTAATCATCGGTGAAAGTACACAAATAATTAGGACCACCCTTGCTCTCAGGCTTCACATAACATACATCAGGATGAATTAACTCAAGTCACTCTGATGATTTATTCTCTCTATTTGGGTATGGAACCCTTTTTGCCTTACCCTGATGGCATACCTCACAGTTCACAACGTCCCCTTTAGGTATGGACTCGCATTCAGGAATGTTATTAGCATGCCCGAAACGTCGATGCCAGATGTCTCGGGTTACCGTCTTGAATGCTGTTGCTTCTTCCGTCCATGGCTGGTTTTTCAGTAGCGGTAGTAGTAGTCCACAGCATGCATCTAATCCTCCTCAATTCTAGCATAAAACATATCTTCATGACCATTAAGTTTATCATATCCTTCCGAACAGTCCGTTGTCGATATTAAATCTGAATCCTGATTTATCTAGCTGACGCACAGACAAAGGATTGTTTCTCATTTCTGGTACCCATAAAACACGCCCCAGCTCAAGAGTCCATCCACCAAGCTGTCGCTAATTTTCATTGTAACAGTTCCATAACCCCTTACTGCACATGGCTCTTCCTTCTTAGCTACTTTCACAATCCCGTCTGCATCATCACAGAGGTTATCTAACAAATTGCGATGGGGAGTCATGTGAGCATTGCATCCACTACCTGGAAACTAACGGTTTGGGTCGCTCCGCTCATGTTTCTCATCACTGTTCGAAGCCATCTTCTTAGGTTTTTCTACACAGGCTCTATATTTAACCCTCACCATTCTGCAACCAAGAATTTTCACAGCTTCAACTGTTTCCTCATCTCGCTCAACTCTGTCTTCTCTCTCTATATAATTGTCTCATTGCTCTTGAAGTTTCTCTGCATCTACCCTCCAGTTCGTCCCTTCTGGAAGCTGGCCCTCTTCCCCTTTTGACAAAAGACACTGGTGTGGCCTTCCCCTCCACAAGAATAGCAAATGGCTGTCCCCCTGCTTTTACTTCCACATTCTTAGGACAGTCCCGTACTTTGTGACCAAGTTGATTGCACAGAAGGCAAGAAAAATTTGTTTGCTCTCTGACCTTACTCATCGTAGTCCTTGACTCTTCCTCTCGCCTCGTTCTCTAAAGTTTCTCTCTGACGTCTCTGCTCCTCAATCCACAATTTATTATTCTTGACATTCTTGGCTGTAATTGTTTCTTGATTCAACTCCATTACATGAATGATGGACTTGTACCGCTCCTCTATTAACCCCCTGAGTAAGAAACCTGCTACAAAACTATCATCCAACCGAGTCCCTTGTTGAATAAGCAAGTCACACAAGTTTTCCACCTTGGAGATGTAATTCAGCATTGACTCACTCGAAGGTTTGGACAGAGTGCACAGTTGTTCTAAAGAATTAATGAATTGCACTGGACTTCTCTTATAGTGATTATTCCGCAGTCTCTCCCAAGCAGCCTTCGCACTCGTACATTTACTCACGTCGTTGAGGTAGCAGTCACACACAAACTTGGTCAAATACGCTAGAGCAAGGTTGCCCCAATCAAGAGCTTCGAAACCGGGATCTATGCATTCCCGTTATCTCCCCTTTGTCAGGAGAGCCTTTATTCTTGTACTCGATTGCACCCAATTTTTGATGTTTAGTCTCCCCATTCCCTTCGGCATTTCAATGTTTCAGAATGCACTCTCGGCAAAAAACTCCAAAAACGATAATCTCTCAATATTATCATTCAACGCTCAAGTTTTGGCTCTCGTATTCTGGGCCCATAACCTGCTAAAAGGTTTTAATAAATCCACATTCTCGTAAATATCCATTTTATTTACCGTAGTCTCAACAAAAACTCATTGTCATAATATGATTTGATTCTTTCCCGGCGAATTATTTTCGTGAAGTCTTCTCGGGATTTCCACCGGGTTAAATATTTGTATAACACCAACGTTTCCACAGAACATTCGTTCATCGTCTTCAGGGTGAGCCTACACTCTTCATGATATTCAAATCTCCCTCCCATAGTAACATGCGCTCATTGCCTTCAGAAGACTAATGAATAGCACAAGAAATCTGGAAATGCTTCGACGTATACCAACAATATCAAAATTAGAGAAACTGGATTTTTATTTGTAAATATTATATAATATAATTATATATAACAAATATAAATTATAGTTATAATAACATATAACAAAACATAAATTTAATGCCATGATAAGACGCTGCAACATTGTATTGGTGAATTGTAGCTGCATAAGAGTTGTCTGTAGAGGCGAATGCAGTGAAAAGTTTGAAAATAAAATTGATCGAGGAATTAAAATAATAGCCGAGAAATGATAAATATAGCACTAATTGTTTTACTTGAACTTAAAGCCAAAATAATTTGAGAGGTTAGATGAATTAACTACCTGGATTTTGAATGAGGTTTCCCTGTATGATGCTGTTGAAACAACTCATCGTCCATGATACCAACCCTTGAATACTCATATTTGACCGAAAATTTCTCATCTAATGAGAAAATGTAGAGCAGTGTCCATAAATTGGTTCTGTAATGCAAGCTTACAAAAGAAATCATAGACTTTTTGGAGGGTTACAAATAATTGGAGATCATCAGGCACGTGCAATTTAATTATTGGTATCAATGCATGAATATAAAATTTATCAATTGGCTAGGCACATCTTCTTTTACAATAATTTATAATTCAAGGCATAAGAGGATGCAGTTAACATGCGTTCGTAGCATCAAGAACATATTTCAGACATACAGATGACTGATTCGCCTGAATTTCACTTACCTCTCCTAAACCTGCTGTATGGAGAAAACTTAACGTTTAGTGTACCATCCGTCGCGTTGAGCTATCGACATCTTGATGTGAGTGAGGTGTTTGCTAATGCCGACCCCGGATTTTTCCCCTTTTTCTCTTTCTTCACACTCGAAAAACGTATCAATATATATCGTAATATAAACGTATATAATCGTATGTATATACATTTTCTCATTAGTACCTACAAATATATCAATTGTATTGCACTTCATCTAATAACCACAGTAGATCCGCACTCTGGTACGAATGCATTCGTTTATTTTATTTTGCCAGGAGACACAAAAGAAATTTCAAAAATCTATATATATATAAATGAATGTATGTGTGTGTGTGTTTTATTATTATTATTATTTGTTACTTTTGTAACATCCACCTCCGAGTCTCCGGCTAGTATCAGGTTTCGATGCCGTCATAAATGCCGGGGACTCGAGAGGGGTCGTGCCTAGGGGTAGCCACGTCCGCCACCGGTGGATAGGTGGCTACCCGGCATTAGGGTCATGCGAACGAAGCAGGCGGAGAGACCCGAGAAGGACAGCCTTCTGCATTGCACTTGCAAGTGCATCCGCTCGCGCCCTGCACGCTGGGATGCACTTGAGATTTTCGACCAGTGAGCTCTTGACACCACCAAGCACGCCCACGATGAGGACTACCAGTTTCACAGAGTAGCCCGCGTACATTTGCCGGAGTTCGCACAGCAGATCTTGATATTTAGTCCTTTTTTCAATCTCCTTCGCTGCCATGTTCATTTCGGCCGGTGCCGAAAACTCGATCACGAACATGGCATGAGAGAGATTGTCGAGGAGAACGATATCAGGCTTCGTCGCCTCCAATTGCCTGGAGGTGGAGAAGGAATAATTCCACCAGATCTTACACTTATCGTTCTCCACGACGGACTCGATGTCTCCAGGGACGTAAGGCAGCACCGGATTCGCGTCTATGCCGTAATGGTGTCTTAGATGGTAATACAACACCCGCAGAGCTGAGTTGTGCCGGTTTATATATGCGTTCTTCGCATAGAAGCTGCAGCCGGAGAGTAGATGACCTAATGTCTCCGGCTGCCTTCGGCACGCTCTGCATCTCGTGTCCGTCACGTTTGCCCCAAAGATGAGGCGACGGTACACGAGGGTGTTGATGACACCATCCTGGCACGCAAGCACGAATCCCTCGGTCTCGGACTTCAGACCTGCGAAGCGCAGGAAGGCGAACGTGAGCTCCTTCGATAGCCCATGCGTTTCCAAGTTTCGATAGAAACTTCCATGCATGGGCTTCTCGGTATGCTTGCGGAGCAGGATCTTTTGCTCCGCATTCTTAATTTCGAGCTTTAACACGTCCGCCTCCAGCGACAAGATTGATTTTTCGCACGCTTCTCCGCTGGAAGTAAGGTCCAAGTCCAAGCCGAGGCCATCTGCTGCCCTTTTCGCCGCCTGGAATAGGAACGCCCCTTTGCCGACACTCTCGTGTTTCTTCACGAGCAGCATAAGGGGGTCCGTGCTGTGGAACACGCGGCAAGCCGTATTCAGGACTACTCTGTCATGAAGGCACTCCAGGCTTATCAGCCCTCTACCACCTAGCCTTCTCGGGAGATACAATCTGGCGACGGAAGACTTCGGATGAAGACTGCGGTATATGGTCATCATTTTCCTCGTTCCCCTGTCGAGGTTTTGCAGCTCGTTGACATTCTATTTGATACAACCGAAGGTGTAGAGCAGTGTTGGAACCGCGAAGGTGTTGATCGCAAGAACTTTGTTCTTGCCTGACAGGTTAGAGCTCCAGATTCGCCTGAGAGTCTGCCTGTATTTCGCTGCAAGCCTTTCCTTCACTGCTCTCACCTCCTGCAACCGGCGCTGGGGGACGCCAAGATATTCATACGCTTCGTCTTCAACAAGAAGACGAATAGCGTTTCCGTCAACGAGCTGCACGTCTTCCTGGTCTTCCGAAATCTTTCCTTTCGCCAGATGGATGGTCGCGCACTTGTCCAATCCGAATTCCATCCCTATATCCTCACTGTATCTGCGTACGGTGTCCAACGCCGGGCACAGGTCTTTCGCGCTTGAAGCATAAAGCTTCAGGTCATCCATATAGAAAATATGGGTGACCTTATGCTCCCTTTTTGACGGGACACCGCACATATATCCCCTACCTCGTCTCAACTGAACAGACAGTGGGAGGAGAGATAAACAGAACAGGAGGGGACTGAGGCTATCGCCTTGAAAAACGCCACGGTGGTATGTTACCAAATCCGTGTAGACGGTCTTCTTGCCAGATGGTATGGCGAACCGCGTCTTCCATAGTGGTAACAGGCGTTCGATGCAGGACACAACCTCTGGGTGGACTTTCATGTACCTCAGCATGGCTATAATCAGCTCATGAGAGGTGGTATCAAAAGCCTTCTTGTAGTCCACCCAGCCCATTGACAGGTTACGCTTGTATTGACAAGCGTCCTGGCTCACACACCTATCAATGAGCAGGTTGTCCTTGCATCCCGCGATGCCTTTCTTCGAGCCCCTCTGCTCGTACACTTCCTCCCATACCGGTTGGACGTGGCGGAGGATAAGGTCGTTCAAGATGGAAGTGAACGCCTTGCATACAGTGTTGAGACAGGTTATAGGGCGGTAATTCTTCGGATCGGACAAGTCTCCCTTTTTCGGTATTAGGACCGTTCGCCCCTCAGTCAGCCAGGACGGATTATTATTATTATTATTATTATTATTTATTGTTCGATAGTAAAAACAGATTTACACAAAAATTATCTCATTTCTGAGAAAAGAGAGACAGAGAAAAAAATTTAGTTTGATTGTCTTCTTCTAGGAGTGGCTGCGCTGGGATAGTGTGCTCCCAGGGGGTTGGTACCCCTGCTCGCACTCTTCTCTCCCGCGCTCCGGCCGCTCCTACTTTTAACGTGCTGTTGCTGTTGTTGTAGCGTATCAATATTTCTGAAGAATGTAGGGTCTGAGGCAAAATCTCCTCTTCGTTAGTCTCCCACGATCCATTCATAAGTCCATTAGGGGATGGCAAGGACCATTTTCCTTTCGCGGTGGAAAAGCGTAGGATGTTCCTGACAATGGATCACAGAGTAAAAATGGGATGGTTAGGAAAATTTTACAAAGAAGTATTTTTTATCAGTTGGATTTAAGCGAGGTAGAACCTAAATTTTGTGTGTGGGATGGGTCTCTCTCATTGTGGATTGTCTCTCTTCAGATTTGTGGCGTATATAGAAAAAATAGGAAGTATATAAAATAAAAGTAAGAAAAAAAATATATATATTGTGACGGGACACGTGGCTGGACTGTTCGACCTCTTCTCAGCCGGGGTTTGTCTCCGTACGGATCCTGCGGTCGGGCAATTTCCCCCCCTCTTTCCCGTTCCCTCCGTCAGCCACGAATGAGAACGCGCCAACGCCACTCCGGAGAAAGGAAAAGAAAGCTTCGCTCCTAATGAGAAGCGACAAGGGGTGCCACTCAAAACCGGGGTCAAGCTGATCAGCAAGCAGAGATCAACGAGAAAAATATCTTAGGGTGAGGCCTTCGCGGAACTGCAGCATTACCCTCCGAGATCGGCGATGATCGGACCTGAAAATCGAATGGACGCGGATCACCGCGTTCGGGAGTAAAAGACGACTCGCGTTCACAGGAAAAACACCGATTTATTACTAGACACATAGGAAAATTACACTCCTACACTATAATGAGGGATGAATGAGTTGGTGATACGTGAAACATTAATGAAATATACCCAAATGATAGCTAACCTAACTAAGAACTAATGAATGATACAAAAAATGAACAGTGAAACCCTTTGAAAAATGAAATGAAATGACATGAAACCTTTATACAATATTTACAAGCTCCTCGTCCTTTCGTTTGAAATATGGTTGAGGACCACTAGGACGGGAGGAGAGTGATACAAATTCAGTCTGCTTGGGACTGATTTTCAAATGACGTGCGCCCCTCTTAGGGAATGTGAGTTCACTTGCGCAGGACGGTGGAGTTGACTCAGGAGTTTGGTAGCGACGGCTTTCGCCCCGATTCACTGGGCGTCGAAGACGGGATCGGAGTTCGCTCGACCGTTGGCCGATCGGTTCGGGGAGGTTTGATAGGAAAGTACTATGCCTTGTAAGGTGTCTGGAGCATGCCCGGAGACGCGTGGGTTTCCCGGCCCTGGGGTGAGAAATCGTTGGCACCGGTCCTCGGTCCAACCTTCTACGTCCGCCTTAGAGCCAACAGGGAAATTGTCGCCTGGCTGCGATGTCGTCCGCTTGCACGAGATGTGTCCTCTCAAGCAATGACTCCTTCGCAGGTCCGCCTCTCCAGCTCCACGCCATATGGCTGCTTTCAATCTGTCCTCCTCGCTTCTCCGTTCTCTTCGTCCGCTTGCGTCGCTTCGCTCTCCTTCCTTTGAGTCGTCTCTCTCCGTCTGCCGTCTTTCACTCTGGATCTTGGTCTGGGTCTGGGGCGAGCTCACTGGGGAACCCCTTTATATATCCTCGGTCATTGCGACCGGCGCTACAACTAACATTACAAATAATGGAGGATCGAAAAATGGTGGGCGGTAATTTGAATCACGCGCGAGCCGTCTCTCTCTCCGTTTGTCGCGCGGATCCCTACGATCGCGCGAAGACGCCGCGATCACGCTTACACGAGCAGATCGTCACAATATATATAAATATTAAGAAACAACTAAATAAAAATATCTGAATATATATGAATCCGCGGAAGTCAAGAATTTAAGTAAAACTTCCTTGTTAAAACTTATATAAGGAGAACTGTGGGTACACAGAGAGGGGATATAAACATTAAGCGAAAAAGAAATTACTTTAAAGGGATTGTTAGATTGATATCGTGTCCATTACAGATGACGCCTTTGTAGCCCTATAGAGATCTATATACATCCATTGTATTGTGACATTCATGATGCTTCTTTTCATTTAGCAATCTGAGCCTGAGGTTTTTCTCTAATTTCCCTTGGTAGTCGAGATTAGTTATTTTTCCTTTGAAGAACAGGGTTAACTCGTTGTATATTGTGCTCTTTGTGAGGGTAATAAGGAAATTGGCAAGCTTCTGCCCATTACTATCAAAACGTTTGGTTGGGATACCGCTATATAGGTGGTACAAATACAGTGGATGGTTTTCTGTTAGGGTGTTGACCGTTTTGGTGATTTTCTTCCAAATATCTCTCACCCTACAACACGAAAAAGTGAGGTGCCATGCGTCTCCTTCTTTCCCGGGGCACCATGGGCACTCTGGAGTTTGTCTCTTTCCGATAGAAACTAAGAAAAGTGCGTCGGCCAGTCTATTGTGGGCTAACCGCCATGCGATATCGATATCTCTTCCGAGGCTGGGTGGGGATCTTAAGGCCAGCCAATGCACTTCTTCATGGTAGACACCTTTCAAAGGCCAGTTTCGACCGTTTTTCAGGTATAGCAATTCCTTATAAATTAACCTCTTGCCAATGGGGAGAATAAACATTTTGCTTCTTCTTGCGCTGTGAAAGGTGAGGACGGGAGGGGTGGTAGGAGGCGGCCAGCCAGTTGGAAATGGTCTTCCTTGTGAGTTATGATCCTCGTCGGGATGCAACTTTAGTTTGAGGGTTGCGACGGCCTTTATAGCACTGTTATAGAAATCACTCAACATGTAACATTTTTGATACTCTCTTACATTCAGGAGTATTTCGATAATGTTATCCATGTTTTTATAACTTTTAAGGTTCTCAGCCGCAAGCAGTTTCCAAGCTGTATTGAAAGGCGAAAGAAGTAGTCTTTGTAGGAAGGCTACTCTGAAGGACAGCATCTTGTCTTCTACGCTGATAAGTCCTAGACCACCTTCTTTGATCGGGGCCGTTAGAGTTTCTCCTTTAACCCAATGTTTTCCATCGGACCAAACAAAATGAACCAAAAGACTTTGTAGTCTTCTGATTGCTGATGGTGGTGGTGTATGGCATTGTAGTATGTGCCAAAGTTTAGGCACAATAAATTTATTAACAACTAAAACCCTACCTCTGAGAGATAGAGGTGATGCCCTAGGTTTCCAACACCGAATGGCGTTTTCTGTTTTGTCTAATAAATTTTGAGTGTTCCTCCGAATCTCTGATATTTCATCATTGGCGAGCCAGACGCCGAGAAACTTTGCCCCAGAATTATTCAAGCTGAAGTTTAACGGTTTGTCTGGCCTGTCTATCCACCTTCCTACCCATAGGCCACTGCTTTTCTCTGAATTCAAAACAGCACCTGATTGCTTTGAATACTTTTCGAAGCACTTGAAAACCTTGTTAAAATCTTCATCTTTTTGAACAAAAATGTTCAGGTCGTCCGCATAGGCACTGAAAGCTAGTCTTTTCTCTGTGTTACCTGGGAGTGCAATACCGTCAATGGATTTTTTTAGTAACTTAAGAAAAGGTTCCATTGACAGGGCGTATAGCTGCCCCGATAGCGGGCATCCCTGTCTTATCCCCCTTTTGAATATGAAGGGGGGCGTTAGATCTTGTCGTACCCTCACCATACACTTCGCATTAGAATATAGAGTTCTTATCATGCTCATGAACTTTGGGCCGAACCGCATTCTTTCCATCACCAGAAACAGGTAGGCGTGACCTACTCTATCAAATGCCTTATTTTCGTCTAGTGACAGTATGGCTAACGGTTCCCTTTTGATGTTTCCCCTTCTGATGACGTCTCGGAGTAGTGATATGTTGTCAAATATAGACCTTCCAGGGATGCAGTAGCTTTGCTCTGTGGAAACAACTGAATGTATAACCCGGGCCAGTTTCATGGATAGAGCTTTTGAGATGATTTTATAATCAACGTTGGTGATTGAGATGGGTCTCCAATTGTTTATATCGCTAGTATCTCCTCCTTTATGTAATAGAGTAACAATGGAAGTCGTCGTTGTCCTCGGGAGGCGGCCATTAGCAAGGGATCTATGGAGCATCTTGATAAATGGCGTCCTCAGTTCTGTCCAGAAATGATTGAACAATTCGACCGTTAAGCCATCCATTCCAGGAGCTTTCTTTCTGCTCAGTCCTTTCAATGCAGCATTCAAGTCCATAGCATCCACTGGTGTTTCCAATGAGTCAACTTCAGGGGCTGTCAACGTTTGGAGAGTTTGGTACAAATCATCATCTGGCGGGGGACGTTGTTGATCCTCGCCATATAATGTAGAGTAATGTTCGTGTATATATTTTAAAATTGATGAACTATCTGTTATATCTTTTCCATCTACATGGAGCTTGGTAAGAGATTTAGGTCTACATTTCATTGCCCACCTCGTTAGATGATTTGTGAGGGAACCGTCTGAGGCAGCTAAAGCATCCCAACCGAGCGACTCTAGGATCTTTTCACTTAGCCGTTGATAATATTCTCAGGAGTAATATTTGTTGTTTTTAAACTGTCTTCGCCATTGATTAAAGTTTATAGAGTATTCTTTGATCTCCCTCTTTATGGTCTCCCAATTGGCGATAGCATCCATACGCTCATTCGAGATCATATTAATTAGACGCTTCACGTTTGTGTTGTATTCCTGATTTTCTAGAAGAGCGTTGTCGAAACGCCAATACGGTGGGTATGGTATTTCTCCTTTTATTTTTAGCTGAAGAGAGACGGCTTTGTGGTCGGAAAACGAGTTCAATATTGAAATATCTTTGATTTCAACAATGACGTTTGTCGTTGCGTAAAACCGATCAAGTCTGGACGAAGACCTCGGCGTGCTATATGTATATCCTTTAGTATTCGGTTTAAGTGCTCTCCATACGTCTGTAAGAGCATTAAAATCCACCAGGCGCTGGAGAGCTCGCGCAAAATGAGGATGACGTTCAACTTTTCCAGTTCTATCCTCTTCCGGTACTAGAGTGGTATTGTAATCGCCGCCCATGATTACAAAAAATGATCCTGGTGAAGACATCTGCGAAAGATGCTCCAAATAATCATGGACGGCTTGAGTGGCTTGTAGCGCAACGTCGACATTCCTAGGGCCGTAAAAGCATAATATATTAAACTCAGTGTTAGGGGTCGTTTTGAATTTTAGCTGTACCGATTGTGCATGTCCATTATAAATTACTTCGTGCTTCGTCACAAATTCAGATATGATATTTTTTATCGCGATGGCTGTTCCTGTTTGGTTTGTTCTCGGCGGGCATAAGAACAGTTGATATCCTGGTAGACCAGACGCGGGAGGATTAGTAATGTTTGTTTCTTGAAGAAGCAATATATCTGGCTTCCATTCCGCAGTAAATGCCATTAGTTGTGCCCACTTCCTATAGCCCAGCACAGACTTAACATTGAGTGAAACAATAGAGATGGAATGCGCCATAAGGTTAGGTATCGTGTAAGGCCATATCGTGTTTGGAAATGATGTCTCCTAAATGGCCCTTTATGGCTATGGCTGTACCAGTTTGGGGTGTGGCTGGTGGGCATACGAATAACTGGTATCCTGGTAGGCCGGGGACTGGGATTGTAGCAGTGTTGATCTCTTGCAGAAGTAGGATATCTGGGTTCCATTTTGCGGTGAAGGCCATCAGCTGTGCCCATTTATTGAAGCCTCGTACCGATTTAACGTTTAGCGAAGCGACTGATAATAAGACCATGCTTCGATGAAATGTAACTAGCTACTCTTTCTTCAAGAGAGCTATGAGTCTTGTCATTCGTGCCCTAAGCGTCTCAGAGACGTGTTGTTTAACTTGGGCCAGAGTGTCGCATAAATCACTTATGTCGCTGGTAAAAGTTTTGGCGATAACTATTTGCTTTGGTCCATTTCTGTTGTGGGTTTTTTCTAACAATTTAATAAGTGCGTCTGCAGAAATATTGCTGTCGGGAAGTTCTTGAAGTAACAAGGTTTCTATAATAGTTCTGTGTTGATCACTGAGGCGGTAGGTTGGCGTGTTTTTTCTTTTTTTTTCCGTCGATTCGTCTCTCGCTACTTTCTTTTTCTGAGCTTCGTTTAGCATAACGTCTTCATCTATTTGAGCTCTTTTTATGGTACGCGGAGCTATTGATTGATTGTCGGAGATGTCGTCAAAAAATATATCTACGTCGATTTGTGACTCGCCAGGGGAGGTCAATGATGAGATATGCGTTTCGCTTGGTGTTATGCCGGTCGAAGTGTCACTTATGGTCAGGTTTTCACATGGGGTGTCGGGGATAATGAGTGGGGACGGGAGGAGGTGGAGGGAAAAAGAGGAGTTAGGATGGGGCGAGGTTGAAGGGAGGTGGGGTAGGGAGGGTTGAGTCGGGGGAAGAAGAGGAGCGGTATTGCTGGGTAAGAGGTTTGACTCCAATGAATTCTCAGGCATATGCAGTTGATCTTGAAGTGTAACGGGATCGGTATTAAGGCTTCGAAATGGAGGGTGAGGATGACTGGCTACGATGGAAGCAGAGGAAGACAAATGGAGGGGGAGGGAGTCCGATGAAGGGTCTGAGGCAAGAGGCAACGACGGCGAGGGAAGAGAGGTGTCGGGAGTGGAAGGGGGGGGGTCCACTGAGACTGAGTGCTCATCATTGACCTTCTGAGGTGCAGATTCCTTGGTAAGAGGTGGGGGGTTAGGAGGTTGAAGGGCGTCCGTAGCGAGTTGTTCGGAGTCGTTATCTGCGGCATTTGAGAAGGAAGAATCCAATGGTTTGTCAGATGGAACGTGATTTCGTGAGTCCGTATCTGCCGTGGTTGTGGAAGGGCCATCCTTCTCCACTGTTGCAGCGTCGCACATTCTTGCTACGTGCCCTTCTGCCTTGCATATGTAGCATCGAGGCTCTTCAAAGGACAAGTATATCCTGTGCAGGGTATTGTCGATATCGAGGAGTACGGAGTCAGGTAACACTGTATTCGGTCTTCTCATGACGGGCACAGCCCTTCTGAATGATAGAATGTGGTCATAACCCTCTTTTTTTGCGCCGATGGTGAAGTGTTTTATTTGTCCACACACAGTGACAGCTTGCTGAATTATGTCAATTAAATCACTGTCAGGCACTTCTGGGGGAACGTTGGAGATAATTAGTTTCTCGACCCTTGCGGCCATAGTACGAGCCTCGAGAAAACGGTCCTGGAGCGTTATTCCTCCAACCTCATCCATGAAAGTATTCACTATTTCTTCACTCTTAAAGTAGATACCTACTCGCTCATGAGAAATTTTAGATGCGTGAGTGATATTTTTTCCTCCTCCAACGGCCTCTCCTACCGCATATACATATTCATGCAGAGAACTATTCGGGATGCAAGGGAGTATAATTCCTGTTTTCTTGGATGACGTGTTGGCTAGAGGGGTGACCTTTCGAGGCTGTAGTGCATAACTCGATTGTGCAATTTTGGGAAAACGTGACTGAGAGGGGGGGTTATGTCCAAATGGGAAATTGGATGTCAATTTTCTTCCGGTAGGCCTGCCGTTAATGATATGGGCATAGGTTGCAGACGATACTGATGGGCCGTGGTCGGTGGTTGTTTTCCGGTCGCGAGGACTTTCTTCAGGTCGGTTGACAGTTGGTGTTAAATGCAGGACTCCAGCCACTCTTCGCAGAGTCGTTGGGGAGTTGGGAAGTGGACTCGATATTTCAGTATTGCTTGGGCTGTTTAACTGTTCGATGGATGACACTCGCGTATTGCTGGGGATCCCGGGTCCCCCCCTATCTGATAGAGAGGGGGTCGGAGAGGGCGGACGAGAGGGAGGGGGGCTTCCCCTCCCTCCCCCCCCCCAAGGCCATCGCCGTTAGAACGGCGACGGCCCAGGCGAGGAGGTTGTAAGAAAACCGAAAAGGGAGCTCTTTGTTAGTGGGGAGAACAAATAAGTATGAAACAAGTAATTATAACCAAGGAAAAAGAGAGTACGGTGAAAAAACGATATGAAAAGGAGGTGAAAGGAAACGATCTCACCCACGAGTTAACACTAGAACGCCCAGAGGGGTCATTTTGACCCCATCGTGTTTTTAAATTTATTTTTTTGATCTCATTTTTTAAGAGAACAGAATTTCTTCTCGTGACTTTTAATATTTTTAATAGATGTTTACTTGCATAAATTTTTACCTTCCTAAAATAATACTTTGAGGAGTTAAATTATATTTTACCTTGAACGCCCAAGTGGGGTCATTTTGACCCAAGCGTTCATTTGCGCGCTTTATCTCTGCTAAAGGTCCTTTTTTATTTGCATTTTTGTATCATTCTGCTGCATATGTGTTCACTGCTTTCTCGTCTTATCTTTTTCATTCGGTTACTTATCTTCCAAGTTCGTATCAGTTTACAAAAAAGTTTTGTTTCCTTTTCCCATCACGTCCTCACTTTTCGTTTTGCTTACATGTGGAATATTTAGTAATTACTTTGTTGATATCATCATACGTCGTCAATCTCTGTGGTTTGAGGAGAATGCAATTTTGTTTACCCGATTGGCACGAATTTATCAACTTAGTTGACTCCAAATCTAATTATTTCTCTTCGGATGACGAGTGGAGAATAAAACTCGTTCTTATAATGAAAAAGAAAAACCACTTTGAACATTCCACACAAAGGTTTTATTGGCTTCTACCATAGTTTAGACAATATATGTCATTATCAAAATCGATAATGACATATATTGTACACACCAATAAAACCTTTGTGTAGAATGTAAAAAGTGGTTTTTCTTTTCCAATCGAATGGTTCCATGAAGTAAAACCTCAAACTTTGAACTCGTTTTCACAGTGACAGCAAGTGAAGTTCGTGTATTTGTTGTCCATTGTTCGTGGCTTCGTTGGACGAATTTGCGGTGTGATTGGTATTTTGAAGATAGCTGTGATCAAAAATTTCTCAAAGACCAGCATAATGTTCTGCTGACATTCTTGATGAGCTGCATAAGATTCAATAAGATGAATCAATGGTGGAGAGTGTTCATTTGACAAATCCGATGGCAAGCTGGCATTTGAAACTTGTGAAGAATAAAGACAATCCTCAGAATGTGACGATAAGTACCCATTTGATGAACTCAGTAGAGACACTAGGAAGGGTGGATCTAAAAGTAAGCTCACTATTTGATATAATATTCATTCACTATTTTCAAGGCACTCGGGGTCAAAGCAAAAGATACCCTCCTTGGAATAATCAGAGATAGCTATGACAGTGGAAGGCCACCAGAGAATTTCCAGAAGAGTGAAATTAGCAGGAAATGCGAAGAACACAAAATCTTTAGCCTGGTGTTACACTCATACTTACTATGATTATTAGCAGAAGAATGGGAGGAAATATCGAAGGGAATCTTTCGGAAAATCAATTCGGATTCAGGAAAAACCAAGGAGCTAGGGAGGCAATACTCAGCTGAAGGATACTGGCCGAGAAAATGATACACGTAAACAAGCTGTTGTATGTGGCATTCGTGGACTTGTAATAGGCCTTTGACAACGTGGAATAAAACAAGATATTCAAGATACTGGAAGCCATTGGAATGGATTACAAGGATAGAAGAAAAATCTACTGACTCTACAAGAACCAGGTCACCACAATGCAAATAAAAGACGGAAGGAAAATAGAAGCCAAAATAAATGAAGGAGTCGGAGAAAGATTCAAACCTCTCCCCAGTGTCATTCAATATATATACCCGGGAGAAGCAATAAGAGACCAGAGGAAATTGGTATCAAGGGCATCAAGGTGAATGGCGAAGAAATAAACATGCTAAGGTTTGCTGATGACATCGCAGTTGTAGCAGAAAGTCGAGGGAACTTGCAAGCATCCCTGACTAAGTACTTCAAGAATATAATAAGAGCAATACCAATAGGAAACTAAAACCCTAGTGTGCGGAAGAGAGAATCAAGGGCAAATACCACAATTGGAGGAGTGACTTTGTAACAAGTGGAGTACTTCATGTACCTCGGTATCACTATGACTTGGGATGGAAGAAGCTCAACGGAGATCAAGCGCAGAATAGCACAAGATAAGGAGGCGTTTATGAAGAAGAGACAGTTACTGTGCTCAAAGAACCTACGGCTGCAAACAAGGAAGCACTTTATCGTATGGAGCATGGTACTCTATGCATCAGAGACATGGAAAATCGGAAAAGCAGGCCAGCGAAGAATTGAAGCCTGCGAAACATGGTGCTGGAGGAGAATGTTGAAGATTAAATTGACTGATATAGTGAGGAATGTAGAGGTGTGCAGAAGAGCAGATGAAGATGGACATACCTTTAGGCACAATGAATTAGTTAGAAATATAATAGAGGGGAAGATTGAAGGGAAGGTCCCACAAAGAAGACCAAGGGGCAAGTATCTAGAGCAAATAAAGCAGGACGTGAAAGAGAAAACATACCGGGGCGTTAGGCAATTAACACTAAATAGGGCGTAATGGAGTGCTGCAGTAAACCAATCATAGGATTGAAATACTGACGATGATGAAAACTATTTTAGTAAGCTACTCAATTTTTTTTACATTTTTTCAGATGGTATTTTTAATTTTGGCAGGACAAATCATTCATAATAAAAACAGTGCACATTGCAAAAACAACAAATAAATACGTTTAAATAAGGTAAGTGACATTTGTTGTTTACTGAGTGTCAACATTTTAGGCAAGAAAAAATGAAATTGAAGAAAAACGAGAAAATGATTCCAACTCTCAAAGATGATATTTCCATAAATAGTTATATTGAGAAACACATTGCTGCTGTAATGAACTGATAAAATCGATAAATATGAAGAACTAGGGCATTATTTAATGAAAAACACTAAAAATGTAAACATATAAATGCCTTGTGAAAAATTTAACTTATTATATACCGGGGGTCAAAATGATCCCATTTGGGCGTTGAATGATGTCGAGAAGTCCGGGCGTCCTAGTGTTAAACAAGCAGTCCTTCCAGAAGGCGGCGAGAAAACTGCAGCGTAGAGGAGCACTGCGAGAAAGACGTCCGCACTCAACGAAGGCTCGTGTGTGTGTCTGTATGTCCTATATGCATTACTACACCATTCATCGGATCGCCATGAAACTTTGGGAAGTTGTTGAGTACATTCCTGAAAAGAGGACTACGAAATCGATATTTCAATATCGATACTTTATCGATATAATATCGTAAAAGTATCGATAAATCGATACATAATTGATACAAAATTGAGGTGAAATTATTTAGTTTTTTAAAAGGAATGTATCGTTGCAATATCGATACTGTATCGAATGTATATAATGTGTTTGTCCTTTATGCATTACTATTCATCGGATCGCCATGAAACTTTGGAAAGTTATTGAGTACGCTCCGCGAAGGTTTCTACAAAATCGATAATTCAATGTCGATACTGTATCGATATAATATCGATAAAATATGGATACATCGATACATTGCTGATACAAAAATGAGGTGAAATTATTTAGGTGTTTTTTTATCAAAGTTTTATAAAGTATCATTACAATATCGATACTGTATCGATATAATATTGATACCTTCATGGATTACCACAACATTCATCCAATTTCCATGAAGCTTTGGTTAGTTGTTTTGTTCACTCCATGAAGGTTTGTACAATATCGAGAATACAATATCGACACTGGAGACGGGATGTGCATGCCATTGAACTTGCAATTCATTGAAACACTCACGTGCAACATATTCAAATCATCCGGCATGGGACAAATATTTCAGAAATGCCAACTTATTGCTTGGGATGAATGCACAATGGTGCAAAAAGCATCGCTCGAGGCTCTGGATCGATCATTGCAAGATTTTCGTGGAATCCTGAGACCATTTGAGAACGCATTAATATTGCTTGCACGACATTTCAGGCAAACATTACCTGTAATTCCTCGATTGACACTAGCGGATGAAATAAATGCTTGCCTGAAATATTCTACTTTGTGACGACATGTGAAGACGTTAAAATTATATACAAATATGCGTGTCCAGCTGCAAAACAATCGATCAGCTGAGATATATTGTATACCCATAAGAATTGTGAAATTAAACATACTATAAACGTGCGCTTTCCATTTAACCAGATTGAGCCACAGCAACGCGTGGCCGGGTCAGCTTGTTAATAATACGCAAGACAATAATACGCCGGCCTGATCACGCAAGTCGCGGGTTTGAATCTTGCCCTTGGTCTGTTTGGTGTCTCATAAGATCTTGCTTAGGAATAACACGGATTATATGCATATATCTAGCTTAAGAGATTGAAGCACCCTAAAATCTAATCATTTTATTCATCTACTGATATGGGATTATTTAATTCATTTTTAATGTAATGGGAAACAAGAAAGTTTTTATCTTGTTAATAAATTTTTATTCGGAATATTTACAGGTGATCGACGGATATCACACGTATAATCAATAAAAGATAAGTGTGGTTCCTAGTTACGAAAATGGGAAAGTAAGCAAATTCCAATTACACATTCCATGAGGCAAGTCCTCACCTGTTGAATTGGAGGAAATACTACCATAGAGATCGCTGCAGTCACAGTCTCTGTGATGGTTAAAAATTAATTGATGAATTTGATGAAATATTTGTCATCGTGAAGTACAACCGAACGTGATCAGATTTTGAGATTTATTATATAACCGAATATTTATTTGATAATTATTTGTCCTTTATATTTTATCAAATCAAATTTTTTTTATTTCAATTTAGCATGTATGCTCGCCATTGGTTCCCACAAAGGTGACGCCATGGATTAACATCTTTAGCTGAACCTAATATCTGCCAAATATGAAAACAATAAAATTAAAAACAAAATACAAATAGTTTTTAGGAATCTCGTTACGCAATGAATTAGTCGCAATGCTTCTAGAATATTTAGGAGCATCATTAGAAGTGTTTTGATGACATTACTAAATTTATGTAGATGTATTCGAGGATTAAAAAAACTTTCATGCTGATTGATCGTGCCATTTCTGAACAGTTTTCGTCACTAGTATTTACTTCATAGGATAACTTTTGCATAAATTAATCCAGATGAATCATTCACAATTGCTAATTCCTCACGGTTGATTATACTATTTTTAGTACAGGTACTTAGCGAGAGAGTTATTGCCTAAAGCTATTACACACATTTTATTATGGTTATTTTTTTATAGCGTCGGATGATTTAATATGTAATTATATTGACGGTGCGTTTTTTAATATGTAAAAAATGTTTTAACATGAAATATTAAGTTGCAAAATTAGTATTCTGGAGATGATAAAATCTCACAAATAAAGACATATCTGAGCTATGGAAGGCATTGGGAACTTAAACCGATGTAAACGATTGTATAAGCAAATATCCTCTCCGCACAAATGCCAGCACTTGAAACCATCCTTATGAAATAAAATTAGTATATTTGGTCTTTCGAGTACCATTTAATATTTTCTCCAATAAAATAAAACCAAAGTAATGACGTGCCGTGGATGAAAATAGGCCTAGGTAAATGTTAAATTTAGAAAACAACAGCTTGAAAAGATGAAAGATTTTACCTGGGAAGTCGATTAACCAGCGGTAGACGAAGAAAAAAAGAAACAGTCAGTAGAATGACCCAGGCGAAAAGAATTATTCTACCAAAAATAAGAATATTCTTGTGCTTTCAGGTCTTGTTTTCGCCCTTATAGTAAGGTGACCAGATTTTAACATTCGTAAAGCGGGACACCAACCACTTACCGAGGGGGGGGGGGGGGAAGGGGGGGGGGTTTGAGCAAGAAAAATTTAGAAGATAAAAATAGTATTTTATATATATTTTTTTTTCAACACAAGTACAATTTACACATGTAATACATTAAAGTATTATGTTAAGTATTATTTTATTCTTTGGCATATTTCTTATTTGAGTGAATTTGTTTTAGTAGATTGCTGTCGTTGATTAAAATGTCATAAAATTTTTCACATGAATTACTTAAATTGTATTTCAAACATTAAATGGCTTTCAAAGTCTCAACACTTAATTGTGATTTTTCTGATGTCCACACTTTATTTACCGTAGAAAAAACGCATTCAGTTGCAGCATTAGTTCCAGGTAAGGACAACGCGTATTCCACAATTTTTAGTGCATTATTGTATGGAACATCGTTTGTTTCAAAATGATGAAATATTTCTAGCCATTTGTTTTCTACCGTGATATTTGCTGAAGCCCAAGATTTAACCTTTTCCTTATCAATATATTTTTGTAATAATGACGTCTCATTAAAAAGATCATTTTCGGAAATATTACTATGCGGGAAATTTTGAGTAATATGATCGAAAGATTTCTGCACATCATTCCAATTAAGTTCATGTTTTAATGTAACCCAATGAAAATGTCCAATATCATTGTAATGTACCGTCCACTCTTCCAAATAATCTATGCAGTTGCTGTAAAACTTTTTAACATGATTCATGAAATCTGCACCTTTTATTGCACCTTGTTTTTCTAGCTGGCTTATACTATTACGGATAGTTAACGGAAGAAAAATATTTTCTAACCGTTTTTGACACTGAAATTTTAAATTTTTAACTTCACTTGCTACTTCGATAACCGAAATTTTGTCACTTTCAATAAATTTTATGGCATTTTGAAAAAGAGCTGCTTGATTGTGTATAAACTTTAGCCAAATTTTTTAGGAGTCTTTTTTTAAAAACTCTTCTAAAATTCTAGGACATTTATCCTGTGATAGAAAATAGGATTTCAAAGGATCGTAATTTCAAAATTCTTTCCACAGCTGGCATAAGAGCTAACCAGCGCGTTTTACTGTATCCAAGTATTTTCTGATATTCTACTCCCGCGGTTTCACAAAATTCTTTCAGCATTTCAACACGCACTGTGTATATGTAGAAATAAGAATATATTTTAATAACAATATTTTCCACATCTACGGGCAACAAATCAGCAGCTGTTTGAACGGCATTGTGTATTATGTGCGCTGCACAACCCACACCAATAATGTTTTGATTAAGGTTTTCGTTTAATTTATAAAAAATGTTATTTGTACCTCTTCTCGCTTTTCCTCCAAAATTTGCGTTCGTGTTGTCTGCACAATATGCAATCATTTTATGTTTTAAATTGTTTTTCTCCAGAATATTAATAATGGAACTGAAAATTATTTCAGAAGTTTCGCCGGGCAAAGAAACGAAATCTAAAATTCTAATATTTATTCCAGTTTCCGAATCAAAAAACCTAATAATGGTTGGGAATAACTTTATATCCTTCATATTAGATGCATCAGAATATATGGATACAAAATTAATTTTCACTACATTTTTCTTCGATTCTGAAAATGCATATGGGGAAAGGACGTTACAAACAATTGCCTCGGATTTTGTTCTAGCACAGACAAATTTTTTGTCGAATAACTTTTTAATAACTTGTGATGTACAGTCCATAGATCTGAAGGAATGATTATGATTAATAGCATGAAAAGACATAAGTCCTTCTGCTAATGCTAGTTACTTTTCTTCGTCTCCATAAGTCGTTTTTCTAAAAAAATCCTGTATTTTGGAGGAAGATGCAGCAGTATTTAAATATCTTTTATGTTTCTGTGTCTCCAAGTGCTTTGAAATATCATTCCTCCCGCCGTGCAAAATAGAAAATTCACCACTACATTTCTCACATTTCACAATGTAATCGCTTTTGGTTTTTTTAATAAAAGGAAATTCACTTCTTAGATGATCGTTGAATTTGCATCCTCTTTTCATACTCATTATGTTAAAAATCTAAAAAAAAAATAATTTAAATTATGTTATAAATTATTAAATACATATTGCATAAAAACAGTGTAAGTTGGTACCCACATAGCAAAGCAAGCTTGCTGCAAGGTTGCAGCAAACTTGTCATTGTAAGATAGCAGGCTTGCAGCAAGCCCTTGCATCGGCAAGATTAAAGCTTACAGCAAGCACACTGCAATCAGACTACTGCACGTGCTGCAATGTTGCACTGCAAGTTTCACGCAAGTCCTGTGCAAGCTTCAACCCTGGTAGGCCGAGGGTAGGAAAGCGTTCATGAACCACACAAAAACATTAGTTATCAAAACTAATTAGATATCACAAAAATATCATTACTTGCTTGGGTGCACATATAGTATCAAAATTAAAAAAGAAAATGATTATAATGGATTTACCTGCATTTACAAATACACTAGTTATAATTCTGAAGCATTCATGGCGTACATATAAGCTTTCCCTACGTGTTAAACCGTGTGTATAACCTGTATCTAATCGACCTGTCAAACAATACTTTCGACGACGGCTATCCAGCGTTTCTTCGCTAACAACAGCCTGATGGGAGGCCTTATGTATACAGCTGCTGGCTTGCATTAATTCGTTAGTGATAATTAACTTTACAACATATGAACACCGGTATTTCGCACCATGAAAACATTTCCCCAATTACCATTCTGCGGCTAAAAATAAGCATGACCATTATGACTATGCATAACTGATATTCTTTCAACAACAGGAGAGATAAACAAGAGTTTCCTCATTGATGTGCCCGTGAATGTGCCAATCGCCGTATTCATCGGACGGGTCGCGGGATCCTTGGCGATACAAGTAGGAACCCTGACGTCAATATTACTGTATTCTGTACTCAATCAATCTGTATTCACGAACTTTACAACCTTGTTCTTCTTTGTCAGTTAATTTATCGTTACGTGCTTAAGTTTATTTCGTGCTAATTTTTCCTATTAACTCGCTTTTCTTCAATTTAGCTCGAATTGTTTTTCTACTACGGGAAATAAGCCGTGCGCGTTCAAGCAAAGGTAACTCTACTCCTCCCTCAGGAGGAACCCTATAGTTGCAATTGCCTTGGGCCTTGCACTATTGCTGCCAATGTTGCCAGAGTCCTGCAGCAAAGTTCCCAAGGTTTGCACATTTCATGCAAGTTGAGTGCAACTTGCACGGAACGTGTCAATATTGGCAAACTTGCAGCAGGCTTGCATCTAGATTGCCAATCTTGGCAAGCCGTACAGCCTTAAGCAAACTTGCTGCAATCCTGCATGCTATGTGGGTATATAATTTCATGAACATATTTAATATGTTAGTTTATAAATGAAGATAATTTGATTGTTATAAGGCTTCTATATTTTAAAAATTATTTTAATTTAATCCTCTATTTCTTTCTAAGTAATAACAATACTAACTTGTATTATTTTTTCTTTGAATTTTCCATAGCGTAAGTCGCGTCTCTTTCAAGGCCGGCGCTAGACTTTTTGCCGCCACTGTAAAATAAAAATAATACGAATAGGTACTGTCTGCAAAATTCAGGAAAATTTATGTATTTATGAAATAAATTAATAAATTACTTACCTAAATTATCTGAATACCTGATTTGTTGACATCACTTGTTTAACTAGCACTAGCACGCAGTACGAGGAGTATCGTATGAGAGACAGTGCCAAAACTCAATATACGAACCACGGTTCTGTGATACGAACAATGTGAAGGCGTCACTTCGTGGACGACCAACAAGCTATTTACACCCTGACACTTCTCCTCTCTAAAATTCCCCTCCGTTTCCAATTTTTGTATAAGATGTAATTATTTTACAACAGTGTTCCAAATGATGCAAGATCGCTATCGAAACATAAGAATGAACTCTGTGGAAGTGTACAAAGTGTTCTCTCTTCATTTTACAACCACAAAATGTTTTCGTCGCTGCCAATACCCATAAATGCTACTGTTCATTAAGTCCATACAATGGTGGTCGAATTCTAGCAACTGATCAAAGCGTTAACTGGCGTCACTTCGTGGACGACCAACAAGCTCTTTACACCCTGACACTTCTCCTCTCTAAAATTATCCTCCGCATGTGTTAAACTCTGTGGAAGTGTACAAAGTGTTTTCTCTTCATTTTACAGCCACAAAATGTTTTCGTCGCTGCCAATACCCAAAAATGCTTACTGTTCATTAAGTCCATACAAAGGTGATCGAATTCTAGAAACTGATCAAGGCGTTAACTGTGATAAGCAGTTCCTGATAATCAGTCCTCAACAATTATTTTTATTATTAATGTTTAATATTATAAAATTTGCAAAAATAATATAAAACTCATATCCTGGTGGAATAGCTACATGGAAGCCAAAAACCACATATTCCCTTCCCGTTCTCCTGCCGTTCCCTAGCTTGTTGTGTACTCTTTCTAAAAATCGGGACTTTCTTAAAAACCCGCGGGACGCGGGATAACTTGTTAAAAATCGGGACTGTCCCGCTAAAAGCGGGACGTCTGGTCACCTTACCTTATAGGCAATTTATACCGGGAGGAGAGGTATAAGGTTGGGAATGGAAGGGAAAGTTGGGAAAAACCTGGCGTCGGCATTAGCCTGCGCTTTACGAAAAGGAACCAAGGGGACCACGGCTTAAAGTCCCCCCCGACGTGCATAGTAGTGCACTCGAATATTCTTCTGAGAACAGAAAGAAGCAAGCAGAGAAGATTAACCAATGAAAAAAATATTCCAATGTCGAATTTCAGATCTGGACCCTCCAGGTGAGAGACTAATACATCAACCTGGCCCCCGTTACTTAATGGGCCGTGTCTGAAACACAGTGGTCTGATGAAAACAATCTTCGAGGGAAAAGTAGGTGAAGAAAGAATGGCGAAGAAAGGCCTCGAATAAAAATGTAGAGCAGATTGTGAAGGCCGTTGAAGAAAAGACTTGTGTGGATATGAATTGGTTCGTCGATAAGAGGGTGGAGAGATATGCCTAACCTATCCCAGGGTCGATGTATTGCGATGATGATGACCACACGGCAATTATGCACGTGAAACAAGACCTATTTTATCCGTCCATTCATCCGACACAGATTATTCATAACGGAGTTCTCGTGATGGAGTACGTCGAGTGCTTCAGTTAAGTGCTGTGGAGGTGCTTTGCGAAACCGTGTGTGTGAGAGAGGGACACGGTAAGGATAGGCCCGATACGATGAAATAAAAAAGTGACTTGCTCCGTGCGCACGCAGTTTGACAATATGTAGCTGGTCACCGTAGAGTATTCTGTGGACTGATATGTTCTCAGAGTCGTATACCTGTTGGGACTGCACGGAGGAGATTGGCTCTAAATAAATTATTGGGCCTGGGATGACTTTGCGCTCATACGCACACAAGCATTCACTCACACACACACCCTCACGCTAGCAGAAAATGCCATAAATAAGGAATCCTTCGTCGCTAGATGCCGTCATTCAGACGGCAGTCGTGACCCACTTATAAAGCGAACTGGTTGGTGGGACGCACGGGGCTGTGCGAGGCACGCTGCCAGAAGTCAATGCGTGCACTCACATGACGTATAAACGCAATTTCGTGGCTTGGTCTTGACTTTAACTTACCTAATTGCGTGACGTAAATACTTGACTTGTCATCGCGGTTTCAGCGTGGCAATTCCTTTATTATATTTTATTTCACCGTATGCGTCACGTTGCAAAGTTAATAAACGTGCCTAAAGCTCTTAAAAGAGTTATGGCTGTAAAACCTGGTCCTAGTGGAAATGGGATAAGCTGAAATTGGAAGCTGTTGAGATGAGATATGAGAAAATAAAGGTGGTTTTTATTTGTTCCGTGACCTGGTTTATTTCTCAACTACTTCTACATCTACATAATACTCTGCAAGTCACCGCAAGGGTGTGTGGCGGTGGGCAAACCGTCACCAGGCATAAGGCACGTAGCCAGGGCTTCTGGGGCTTCAGCCCCCCCCCCCCCCCGCCCCAATTTTTTTCTCGGTAATTTTATTGTTCTGATTTTAACTGGGCATGATAGTCCGGATTACTCTGCAGTTAATTCAAGAGTTAAGTGTCTTGAAACGTGGTCACTAATTTTATGCATGTGTGTGCCTAATAAATGTTCTTATCAATCGTAATTCGTAGAACTTCTCTTCTGGGGCCGGTCAAATCAACCGTAAGCAGTGCAATTTGCCTGTGAGAAGAGATAGAAATGGGCAATGTAGAAGTAAATGCCAAGCACTGAAAATTAAGGGAAGAGTTTAGTAACATGTCGGCACCGAACGGGCAAGGTTGATTTGTTTCAAGTTACGCCAAACTAGACTTATCCCCTCCCCCGCTGAAGCAAATTTATGGCTGCGTGCCTGGGAGGCATGTATTATCAATAAGAGAGAATATGGCGAAACTTAGTACCATGTAAGCATGCTAAAATATACTTTTATCCTTGCATACACTACTTGCCTGCAACTGAGAGGTATAATGGTTCCATCCCGAGAAAAATAGTGGACATGCAATTAAGAGACGCTTGAAATATTGACTACAAATTTGGCTTTATTATTTAACCTGAAGACACTGACATTCCAGTGAAGTTGTTGTCCTGGATAGTCAACGCACGGGTTGAATAATGCGGGAAATGAAGAATTAAGAATGGTTAGATTGATGGAGAGAGAGAGGTGAAAATAGAAGCATTCAATATATCGGGAGAAAAAAGGAACTTGATCGGAGGATTTTGAAGGCGGCAAACGAAGTGAATAGAATACTATTTGAAAGTCAAGAGAATGTGGAGGAGGGAGCAGAAAGTGAGGCGTATGTGGAAGAGGGAGTTCTCCTCCCTTCATGGTTTCAAAGGAACTTCCTTTGCCACCATCCCTTTTGTACTATCCTCTGATTGTACACATGACCTCAGCTCTAATAGGTCGCATCCTCTAATGACTAGAGAAATATGAAATACGGGGGCGTTGCAATGTATCAAACAAATGTTTGCATTGTGTCATATTAGGTGGACAATTGCAGTGTATTAGACATTTATCAGGCAAAAATATATCATTTTGCCCTAGCGATATGACTCATGTAATTAGGAATAACGCTAGTTATTACAGTGGAATGCCGAAGTACTTAGAATTTATTTAGACTCTAATTTCTAGTCATGGCTAATGCTGTACGCAATACGAGGAATGCCATCTTTTAGAATCTCTCCAAATTGGCAGTGCTCCCTCTGCCCTAACCAGATCAGTATTTTTTATGTACTTCCATTTCCATACTCAAAATCGCTAGTTACCAAGGAAAAATGTCGGACTGATGGATGCCTGTGGCTGAATAAAGAATTCTAAGATTTTCTTACAAATATGCTGGTGAGATTAATCAATCTGATTGAGCCAAGGCGTGTGAAGATCTCATATAGGGGCAGTTTCTTACCCTCTGCCTGCTGTGGTTTCCGAGAAATGTAGAAATATCTGGTATCCCTCTAAATAGCAATCTTATTGGGTTTGGTTGGAAATGTCCAGACCGCTCCTGGTCTAGATTTGAACTCGGATACTCCAGTTAGCAGTACAACACTATCAACTGAGATAACACGCTGTCAACAATACGGAAAAGTGGGCAATGCCCTTGTAGGCCTTCGCTGGGATTTCCTTCAAGGAGGAATGCTTTAACAAAGAAAATACCCTAAAAAATCCAATCAGAATCCTAACCTAGCGATTGAGAGACTCTTGATTGGTTTTATGTAGTTTGAATCAGGAGGTGTGAGGAAAAAAAATGTTTTCAGGCACGTTTTTTTACCTACGTTCGTAGCGGAGATTCGCCTGTTGAGGTAGAGGGAGCTCCTCTCGTTCCTTAAAGCTGTGAGGGGAGTCTTTTAATTCTAAAGCATATATAAGCAATTCTAATGAACGCAGTATGTATAATACATGTCTATAATTATAATAAATAATAATCCATTAAAATTCAATTGACTTCATTGATGCACTTATTTCAAAATTTGGGCTGTGCTAGATAGTAGCTAATAGCTAGTTTTAGGCTTTAGGTTTTAATGATTTGACAGATATGTGAACAACTAGCAGTAGGTGAGATTATTATCAATTAAAATTCTCTATGTGACTAACCCTGTAATTCTAATGAGTGACATCTAAAGTGTCATTCAAAGTTGATGTTGTTTCCCTAATTTATCGCACATTATTGCGTTCATTCCCGGTCGTGTGAAGGCATATTTTGTTAAAGAGTGCCCTGCGAGGTCACCAAAGAGGTATGTTAAAGTGCGCAACTTCATACCGAGTAGGTATGCATTACCGTAGAGTAAACAATGCTATTGTTAGTGAGGAAATTCCCGGTGTTCCTTTAAGTTTAGTGAAACCACAAACAAAATATATTTCGATGCGTTTCCGGTTTCGTTGCCTCGTTTTTGATTAAAATCAACTTCTAATTTCAAACTATCATTATGTGGAAAAGAAACTGGTATTTGTTCCTGTCTAGAATTTTTAGCTTCATATTTATTTTGTTGTAAAATTACCTTGTATGTACTTTCATCGTTCTATACAGCTAACAACATAGGGTATGATGAGAATAAATCACCTGAAAATACAAAAATTAAAGCAGAAGGAAACGTTGTGGCGTCTCTAGAAATATAAACAATCCAATGCTGTCGTACTTGTGCGTCACTAGTTTAATAAGTAATTGAAACCGTTTTTATATTTATATTTTAACCCAACGAACAAACTGCTGAAAGAGGCTAGGAAGTTAAAAGTGCTAATTAAGTTTTAAAGGTCAGTCTTAAATATTTGAATGTAGTCAACCAAGGTGGATGAGTGGTATACCTTGAGTAATGTCATACTTAAGAATAGCGAAACGGCCCATCATGGGATGCATATCACAGTTTTCAAAGCTACGTTTATTATCAGACATTTAGTAACTTCGCCTACTTAACCGAGTGTTTGTTGTGCTAAGAGTACTACACTAAGGCATTCTCCCACGAACTAATGGAATATTTGTCGTCTGAAATCACGAGTTTCCGGAGCCTTGTGATGGAGACATTATAAGCGTCGTAGCAGAGTTTTGTTTGCCTGAGCTGAGCTCGGAGTGCTTTGTGTATTTACCCCATTAGTGACTTCAGGAACTCTCTGTAACGTTTCCTTTGAAGTTTCACACACCGTACATCCTCTCGTTGGTCTTATATGTCAGGAATGTATTGCTGAGCACGTTTTGTGGCATAACAGTTTCTGGAAAACCATTTTGAAAACGTGCGATGTGAAACTAATAGCCCTTAGCAACAACTGGTTTCTTTTTATGTTCTAACGATAAGTGAAAACGTCTTATTGAGTTGCTCTATCGAAACTCCGCATTCAGTTTCCCCATCCCTGCGGTGAGCACTATTTTCTATTAGCAGCTAGGGGAACGATTCATAAACTACTATTATTGAAAATTCCATAATGACTACAAGTTTGCGCAAAATTATGAAATCGAGGCTCAGTCTGGTGGCATATTTCGTGTTTAATTTTAAGAGCAGTAATATCTTAATCTTTGAAGTATTTGCATCTCCATTTGTCTATGTACTGCCATGTACGAAAAATAAGCATTCTTTTAACACTAGACCATCACATAGACCCATCGCATAGACGTGTTTTTATCAAGTACAGTTGTTTTGAGGATACTTTTGTAAATATTATAAAATGAAAAATTATAAGTACTACGTAATATTGCCGATTTTGAATTTCATCATAATTATCACCTTTTTGTGATGCCCAGTTACTGAGTAGATACCCAATGCAAGAAATTTAACAGGGATTGTTTCCTGGACTGAAATTTATACTTAGGTATAAATTTCCGTCCTGGTTTTAATCCCGCTCATTCCCTTTCAAATAATTGTAGTTTTATTTGCTTTGAGCTTCATACTCGGTGGAAAATCTTTTTCATACGCACATATTTAATCAATGTCAGTAACGTCAATGTAATTTACAAGTCTGATATTTAGGGGGTCATATCTATTATTTTATTCCCGTTTAAAAGCTTTGAGTACTGTAATGCTTCGAAATATGTATGAATTTTTTAAGAAGGAAAATAATAGTTTTTTAAACTCTAAACATGCATACAATGATTCTTTTTCATGAGAGCGAAGTTTTTTTGATAAATGCCGGTACATGGGTACAGATATTCACCTATTGATTCTTACATATTTGGATACGAAGAGGCCGGGAAAAGGTTAAGGGTCAAAAGGTTATTAATCTCTCAGTCCGCTGTGGAAGGAAGAGCGAGCTGGAGATATGGGTGCGTTTGGCTCAGGAACCCTTGATTGAGGCGGAGTAACTCTTGTAAAATCGACATTAATTATTGCCTTGAAATCTCTCATTGCGTCTTCTCTACCGACAGGAAAGTATTTTCAATTTAACTGGCAATTCGCGCGCAATTAAGTTCTCAAAGTGAATGCCAATAATATGACCCTAAGTGATGAATATCGAAAGTCGATTCGTCTCGCTGAGAATTGTGTGGGGCGAAATATGGAACCACTCAGGGAATATCGCTATTATCTCTCCAACCAGTCTTTGCACGTACTGAAATATGCTTCCTCTCAATATGCGGATTTATAAATAATTGAATATTTTGAAAATCAGAGATCCTAGTTAATAGGCAAATTCTGTGAAAAACAAGGTTTACCGGGTGCCGATGTACACTCGAGCTAAAGATTAGTGGTAATGAAATGCAATGTGTAATTGAAAATTCTACAGCTTTAGGAGTAAGGAAGGTGACCGTAGAAGTTCTGATTTGTGCAAAGTGGTGGGAGTATCAGGAATTCGTGGACTGATGAATGAAAGATAATCGGAAAGAGGAACAATTGAGGCAGATCTTAAGGATAAAAAATACTTGGATAAATTCCACATAAAATTTAATCAGGTAGAACCTAGGTTTCACCCGTTAGGGCATTATCAGGTAAAATACAGCTCTGTGAAGACTGGAAGCCCTATATGTACTTAAAGGGGCATGGGAGGGGGGATATGGTCACGTTAATTCCAGAAATGGAGAGGGGGGAGAAAGAATTTTGGAATGGAAGTCTAATGGGATGTTTAGGAGGGGGGAGTGGGAAGGGAAGAGGTTTTCATTTGTCAATTTTTCTTCGTTTTTTCATCATCGAAGTATCTCCAAAACTCCGAGGGCGTCCAGTCGGGTAGCTTTCTTTTCCAAATGGAGAGGTGTGGCGGTGTAGTCACTTTAGTATGACTTCCCACTCCCCACTCCTAAACATTCCACTAGACTTCCGCTTTCTCCGAGATCCTGCTGTCTCATCGCCTCCAGCCCCCCTACCCATCTCCGCAATTATCGTGACCATATCCTCACACCCACACCTCCCTCTAGTTCATATAAAGCTGCCAGCCTTTAAATAGTTGTATTTTACCTGATGATGCCCTAACGGGTGAAACCTAGGTTCTACCTGATTAAACTTTATGTGGAATTTTACCAAGTATTTTTTATCCTTGTAACATGGATCGGTTCCACAGAATATCGTCTTCCACAGTGTAGTCTATACAGTTGAGACAGAATGGGAAAATAAAGATAGGGATCAGAAGAGCACCAGAGACAGCAACAGGAGTGTGCATTTAAGAAATCAAGACACCATGGATTACATTAGAAACGTTGAAGAAAATTAAAGAAAGAAGAGAGTGAAATAAATGTTAGCGAGTTACTAGGCATCAGACGATATAACGAAAGGAACAATGAACTTGTAAAAGAAGGAAAAGTGGTGGAATCAGCTCTGTGAATAAATAAAGGGGAGCTAGGGTTAGGGAAAAATGAGCGCCCTTTGGTTAGAATGTTGTAAGGGATTGAGAAATGGAAAACGATATCGTGAATTAAGGAGAGGACAGAAAATTTAGCAATGGAACCAAAAGACTAGAAGAATTCATCCCAGAATTACCCTTCCCAAAATTACCCTTCAGACATTTTGGCTTGTTTTGCCCCCTCCCTGGTTTCTCATAGTGTCGATAAGCAAGCGGTGCTTCAAAAGGCATCCCCAGCAAAGGCAATCAGAATCCCTTGGGAGGTTGATTTTGATTAAATCCTGGGATAAATAGTGTTTGGTTTCGTATTTGGCAATCCTTAATGAAATACACACGAGCTCCCAGTCATGTTGAATGCTCCGGTTAGGGAAATCAAGGAGAGTTGAAATAATAATAATTAAAGGCCTTTATAGGGGAAAGTTGACACAGAACTGTTCTTGATTGAATATAAGGCTTTGAAAATATGTGCAATGCATTGTTACAATAAATAAATTATAGCTTACGTAAATAAGCATGTTGAATTAGGCGTTTTAATATTAGTTGTTTTTCAGTTTTTATTTTCCCGATTCTTGATAATGCTGGAGAGCATACGTGTGCTAAACGTATTTAAATGTAACACTTCTCTGTGAGCTAAAATTTAATAATTTCTTCTAAAATAAATATTATTATTAAAAATTCTCGGAGAGAGTACTTGTTAGAGGCTTAGATGTTTTTGCGGCATCAGAGGTAGTTAATGAATTGGATACTGTTCCGCGTAACTTGGTGAAAATTTATGATAAATTAACAAGTAATAACTTTGTATATTTCCACAAAAATTTATTAGGTAGTTAGTTATTATAGGTAGTTAGTCAAATATAAGCTACTGTGCTGTCTGTTAATATTTTATGGCTAAGGTAGCTCAAGGCACATGCAGTATACGAATCTGCGTAGAAAATTTTTAAATTCAATCCTCTACTACTTCGAAACACATCAATGAATGAGTTTTTCAACTCCAAAAATGAAACATTATGCCGAGCAGTGAAATATTGGCCGCAAAAAAGTTTTTCATTTTTACCGGATAGAGAGTCAAATTGGCCCTTTGGTTTCTTGAGCCTATGTGCAGACCTGTGTATTATCCACTATTTTTTACCATGCATGTGAACGAATCATGAACAAATATCTGTTACACTTTTACCCATGTAATTAAGTGTAATATTTATGTACGAGGGGCTTTGATTCCAATCCTTAGCTACACAACTACGGTAGGGAAACCATTGGTAAGCCTTAAACAAATCATTTGCATACTGTGCCTCCTTTGGAGCTCAGAAAAATGTAATATCACCGGCATAAGTTAAATAATAATATCAAACACGCCCGAAGAGGTAGGACCCAGTGATGTTATATCTGTTTTTTGTATGTTGAACAAGAGCAAATTGGCTGAAGATTTTTTTAATATCCGTTTTCTGTGTTTAAATACTTTTTAAACCAACTAAATCTAAGGGTACATTTATTGTTCTAGAGCAGCACTTGGGATTAATAACAGATTCTAGTCTTTGGGAAAAATTCTGGATGCCAGAATAGATGCTAACTATAGAGTGAAAATCAATTTCTGCTTTATATTAGTGTGCTACTAAAACGATTACCGTGTTTAATTAAGCACATATTTCTGTAATTCCCCTTAATTACTCATATGAGGGAGATATGCTAGTAACATTCACAGTGGACTTAATTAAAGCACTAATTATCTTGATTCCTTGCAAAAAATATTCTATCAGAGAAAAGGGCTGGCTTCTTTCTTCTACTCAAAAGGCTTAAATTCATCTAGTAATTTAGAATGAACTAACTGGATAACTGGAACTTTGAATATTATTTGCTATACCACAGCAAATATTGAGTCATATTTAGATGCTAGCAAATTGATTTAAAATGTATTGGTTGGATTAAGTTATTAAAAATTCCGAAATACTCACGTTTTTTAAGACGTGTTGTTAGGAGAAGAAAGTGACTGCGTCTATTGATTTTATTTTTACGGCCCATAGAGGAAAGAGAAATGCACAGATTTCCTGTTTTAATACATGTATATGAGAATAATATCCTAGATATTACGAGGTATAAGCGTTATTGGATCTACTTCTGAAAACTTAGATTTTTTGGAAGCTTCTAGTCACGGAATAGGGGATCGTAGGTAATAAGAAAGAAATTTAAGGGAATTTGGAATAAAATGCGGAAATGAATCTGCAGCTTCGAAGAATATTAAAACGAGAAACGTAACATTAAAATGGAATTTCACAGGATTTGATGAAGACACAAAGTTTAGTAATATGGAGTTACTCTGAATCAAAAACTCTTCGTGGGAATCATATTTGACAAGAATATGGGGTCAGCTTTGAGGAAACTTTGCTTCATTACTCAGGAATTGCGGAAATATTTCATTTTTTTATTTCCGCATATAATTATTAAATTTATGAAATACAGGACGAGTTTTTGAAATTAAAAGAAGTAAAAGAAGAGAACAGAATCAGAAGAATCTCACAGAAGATTCAGTAGTACAATAGAATTTAGTCCTGAGAAGTATTATAAAATATTTAAGTTTCGTGGGAAGCTAGTCTCGGAGGGAATACCATGTGTTAGATGTTTATTCAATGGTTCTAAATCTTAGTTTGCCCATTGCATCGAACAGGTATTTGGAAGCACACGTTTTAGCAGTAGAAAAAATAGGAAACTCACCGGCTTAAAAGTGATATAAATAAATAATAAAAAGTGATATAAATAAAATAATAGCATCTTACCTTTCCAAATCAGTGAAAGTAACAAAATTATATCAGGATAACGTTTGTATTGACGCCTACAAGATATGCTTATGCCTACAAGATATGCTTATGAACTCTACAAAGTATAGCATATAATAAAGATTTGTCAATAGTAGGAAAAGTAGCATGAATTGAACTTATTCTGAATTAATTATGGAGAGCAGAATACTAGGACAGCGAGGAAGAGTTTAGAGGAAAATTAGTGCTTTAGATGCGATGAAGAGAGCTCGATAGTACGCCGATATAAAGAGAAAGGATGGGGAGGAAAAGGAAGACAAGGGAGGGAAAAAATAGATTAGGAGTACTTCATCAAAACGTGCCCTATGTGGACACCAAACAATTATGATAGGATATTTGAGACCTTTAGGCATGTAATTAGTATGAATTTAATACGCATTAAATATAAAAATTCGTTTTGAGCATAAACTATTTCGCATGTAGGGTATTTAAGATAAAATGGAGGAATCACAGGTTTCTTAATCATTTTACTGGTAGAGCCTACGTCGTCACTGGTAAAACTAATCCCTTTGTACTAAGTATATTGAATAAACGGTTATTTCACCCAAACCAATCTTATCCTGTCTCACTATTGAATGGATGGATAAATAACTGAGGGAAATAATTCTATTTTATTTCATGTGCCTCTCAAAGGTCCACCGAATGAATTCATTTTTCAAATAGAATTCAAGCCACTAAGAATGATTGAATTGTCATCAGGGTTTTATTAGCTCGGAATAAAGATTGTTGAAAAAAGAATCTCCAATATTTCCAGAAAAACTCAGGAAGATAAGATGTTGAGGAAAATTACTAGCATTCCTCACTACGTAGCCTCAAAATTCATGACCTAGCTCAATTTTCGTGGACCCTCAGGCGTTCCGCACTGGATTCAACTTTGCTACTCGGAAACTTCACCAACAAGGTAAAACACTTTAATTAATGGCATAAACCCCCGAGGCTAGTATTAAGTCTATGTCCATGAATTGTTACTATGCCTTGTAATTTTAATGACAATGTAAGGTGGTTTTCTAAGGCAATACTTACAACAACAATCTTAAAACTCATTGAATAATAGGGCAATGCTACAAGACGCCGTTCAATTTCATTTTACTATGGGATATGTTTTTGGGATGCCCGTCGATGCTGTGGTTGTCCACTTAGGTTTCGCTTCCGCTGCTGGAGGCCTCTTCAGTGTAGAATGGTGTCTCGGAGACATCGAGGGGTAGCCCAAAAAGTCACATCACTTAGTTAGACATGGACCGCGAAAGTTTGAATCAGTCATTTTACTGATCAAGATTCATGCAGATCCTTTGAGTTGCAATTGTTTAATGCGAGTATATCCACATAAATAATTCCCGGATTTGCATTTTGGGAACAAAAATATGACCGATTTTTGGCTATTTTGCATGTAATAATCTACATCTACACAGTATCCTGCAAGCCACCATAAAGGTGTGCGGCAGGGGGTGAATTTAAACCAAACATGCATTAAATATCATTCATAAAAATGATTGGTAATAATTTTCTAGTCTAAAATTCTCAATATAAAAAATAGATAAAATAGAAAAGTAAGCATGCAGAAACACGATTTTAGATGGGTTAGCTTTATGTTCTTATACCAACATAAAAATACCCATGCTATCCATTGATACACTCGTATTGTATATACTTTCCGCTATTCATATCCCTTATTGTACGAGGAAAGGACATTATGAATCTGTCAGTTAGGCAATCAACTTCTCTAATTTTACGATTATGGCCCAGTCTACCATTATGAGTTGGAGTTTGCAAGATATTTTTAACGTCATCATTGAAAATATTATCTTGGAATTTATGTAAGAGATTAATTCTAAATTTCAACCTACGGTCGGACAATGCTTCCCATTTTAGTTCATCTAATAGACTGGTTGCGATAATATAGTCATCATAATGTCCATTTACAAATCTTGGTGATCTTTGCTGCACACATTCCAGTTCAGTAAGATAGTGATAATTAGTTCAACGACATAACAATAATTGTTCAATTCGCGATATAATTTGTTAAGTTCTCTGCATATGATGAAAAGGCTAACTCAAACCATGACTAATTAAATGATTGGTTTCAAAAAGGCAAGCAGTAGCGCAATTTCATGGTGACGGATTGTTGTAGTCGCTGGTGTACTAACTTGAGTTCCCAGCCTGAGAACTTGGGTTCGGATTCCGATATTGGCAAAGATGTTTTTGATTGCTACACGGGTTCCCAGTTGATCGCTGTATGGAGAGTACTCTTGAATTCAATACTCCGTCTGTATGATGGGAGGGTTAAACTGTGGAACCCTTCGTGAATGGGGCAGGTTAACACTGGTGCCAGATTTTTAACTAACCCTTCTTTTGCAGCGTTTCTCGAAAGAAGAACAGCAGTTCACGAGAAACGCTTGTCCAAAGGACAAATATTCTTTCCAAGACGGGTGAGCAAGATGAGGTCAGAAATAGAAAAAACCACAAAAGTAAGACAATCTAACTAATCAAACACTGTATTTAAACAACAAGGTACAAACCAACAAAATTGAAATACTCTTCACCAATTTCGGGAAAACTAATAACTTGCACCGAAAGTCCATGGCGCACAAAGGAGAATCGACTAACACTACTCTCCTCTCACCTCGCCTCGATGTCGTCTCTTCGCCGTCTCGACTGGAACAGAGGGCGTGAGAGGGGAGGTATTCTCTGGGGTAAGGAGGGGGTATTTTCTGGAAGGTCAAAGTGCAATGGGGTTTAACGTGGAATATCATTGGTGCAAATTGAGGGGAGGAAAAGGTGGCATGATGTGAAGGGGGCGAGGTGGAAGTTTAGGATTGGCTCATCCGGGACTCTTTTTTCACTATGGCGGGCGAACACTAAATAACGGCTCGTACGATGGCCTAACTTCTGGTCTTCATCCGCACTTTGGGGGCTATATAAGTGGTAGAGCATCTGGTGAGGGAAAGGAGCGGCTGAAAGGAGCTGCTGAACGGAGCTGCTGAACGGAGCTGACGAACGAAGCAGACGAAATCGATGCATTTTGGAATCGTAGGCATTGTTGGCGTCGTTGGCTCCGCCTGTCGTTATGTCGAGCAAGTCCTGCGGCTAAGTCCGGAGGGTAATTAGTCCGCCGAGGGGTAATGTCCAACGAGGGGGGGAGGAGAGGGGGGGGGGGGGGACCAAAAAATGCCACACTTTGATATCCAGAAAAAATTGTTGCCTTGTACCTAATGCCCTACCACTTTCTATGTCTCTGATGATCATTACTTTTGTTTGCCTCCAGTTTCATCGCTTCTCGACCCAAACGCGATGTGTATATTCTATTAGATTTTTCGCTGACGCAAACAGTTGTCACTGTGTCTTTTTTTTTGGACATGCTAGCGATCAGTTTAGACGCTCTCTGGAGGAAGGATAACCATGCGGCGGGTCTTTTACCGAAAAGGAGTCCATACGGCTGCATTTGTTCCCATTGCTGATGGAGGCCGATAGAGATCTCGAAGGATTTTCCCGAGGGTTCGCGTTAGTAGTACCCGCCATTAGGCAGGTACTACTAACATGAGCGCGAGGTATGACGTATGTGGTGGAGATACGCGGTATCAAGCACGGGAAGGATGTTTGCTTTCTGCTGATGCGGGAGGGAGGAAAAGCCTTGCGAAATGGTGGCCTTCGGGAAGTTTTTCTTTTTCTTCGTGACTGCATATGACTGGGAGACGGGAGTATTTTTCGGGGTGGGAATACTTTAGGGTTAAGAGGGGGCTGGACTTCCCCGGGCGGGTTTCTGTTTGACCTGGAGAGAGAAATACATGGGAAAATAAATTGCCGAGAGATATGGCATTGTACATTTGAACCGCCGCGGCGGCAGCGCGCCGCCTAAAACGAGTTTTTTACTTTGATTGATCTTTGACAGTATTGGTATTTAATTAGTATTGTCAATTATTTCGTACCGGTTATGACTTAGATGCTGCATAGCTTTTCACAAAATATATTGGAATTCAATGCTTAGAATTCTAAATGAAATCGGTGTGTCATAAAATGACTGAAAGATTATTCTCATTTTATATGTACCAGATAGATGTGATTATGCTCCTACCCAGCAGCAAAGGAGAAAGCATTGAGACAAAAGGTTTGCCCATATTTTCTGCAATTTTTATTGCGTACGTTAAGGAATTCTTTGAGGCATCATAGAGAAGGGTTCAGCTATGTATATCAAAGGGAAAAAATGGGTAAGCTTCATTTTGCCGATTACTCTGTGATCATGGCAGAGAAGGAAAGAGATTGAAGAGAGACTTTAGTAACCATGGAACAGAAATAGGCCAGATATCACCCGAAGATCAATAAAAAGAAAATCAACATAATACTAAGGTAAGGTAATTATATTTAGAAGGAGATAATAGACCAAGACAACTGTGAAACAAGAGAAAAGCCTTAAGAGTGAATCAATATTGCTATCTGGGAAGTCGAGTGATGGACGAAGTAAGAAAGAAAATGTCAATAAAATAGCTCAGACCTAGAGAGCGTTCTACCAAAAGAAGAATCTAATTAAAACGGAGAACACAAGTTTGAATTAAGGAAACACTTCATTAAAATTACCATATGGAGCATGCTTTTTTTATAGCAGTGAGGCATGGGTGATAACACTCGCAAAGAAGTTTAGACTCAAAGCATTCGAAACTCAGGGTTATTGAAGCATGAAGTAGATAAAATTAATAGAATGAGCAACAAACGAAGAAGTTTTAAAAAGAGTGGAAGAGATATTTTTTTATCACTCCTAGACCATAATAACCATTTGTAGACGAAAATTTTCATTTATCCCACCATTAAAATTTTAAATTCACGAGTTCATCCAGGAGGTAAGGGATTCTTTGTGAGCAAACAGTGTCTCATTATTTTGCTTTCATATTTGAGGATTGGTGTTTCTAAATTCTCTTGGATATTTGAAAGTATACTATAAAGGTTTTCAACGAAAATAGATGGAGTCAAAACCCACGTTTATTTTTAGCTACATTTGAACTTACGTATTTAAATCATATATATATGTTGACTTTTGTATTTAGATACATTCATTTCTTATGATGGGGTCATTTGGGTACCAGTTATGAAATAGAGAAAAATTGTGAGGTTTAGACAATATAAGTACTAATACTTTTAAAGCTAGATATGTAATGCGTGTTTGGTGTAAATTTTCCCTCTGCCACACACATTTTTGGTGGCTTGTAGGGTATTGTGTCGATGTAGATGGAACGAAATTGCCGATTGTGCTTAACATATTAAGTTCGACAGTAAAATTGTATTGTAGTTATGTGTAGCGAGTGGGTACTGGTAAATGGAGAGATAATGTTAAATTTGTCGATATAATAATATTACATTTCTCAATGAATACATATGTCAAAGTTATCAAGTTGCAAGGTTCCATTCAATAACAAAATACAATTCATGGTCCCTGGACGAGATAACACCCCTTGAAAAGATATTTTGTACCTACACGTTAAAGTTGAGTTCTTTTTTTCCGAATATGCATTATTATATATTAGTATAGAAACAGTACTGATATTTCTATATAAAAGGAGGTGAATTCAAAAGTAATACCGTGGCATACTTTAGATGTTTGACTTCCTTTATTAGCATGGGAATTGTCCACCATTCTTTGCTATCGTTTAGAAGAAATCGAAGGGGAGAAGGACACATTAGTGGAGATTTGTATCCTCAGGTAGGGAGCCATGGCTTGTGGCGCTGGGTGGGGCAGGAAACGGACACCCGGTCATCTTTTTGTTCACTCGAGTTCTCTATCTTGATGCAAGCGACCGGTGGTTTCGCTAGAGCCTTTGCACCCCATCTCGGTGAGCTACATGTAACCATTTGGCGTTTGCTTTTTCCCGCTCGCTTGTTTGGGAAGTTTCTTGTCTCCGCTGACAAGGGAGAGCTTAAATGGCTACAGCGGAACAAAAAATTAAGTGTAATTTGAAATGGATCCTCCCACAAATTACCTGCGGAATACACGCTGCTACTTATAAAAAGGAAGTCCTCAGGCTTTACTTGATGGAAGCGCATGATAGAAGCAAATGGTGACAAATAAAATAAAATTCTCCAATGGCCGTAGATTGGCAACCCTTGTCAAGTGTACCAATCATCTTTATGATTGTATACCGATAATCTTCAAGACTTGCAGATGATTGGTATACAACCGAAACCTAAGTCAGTGTAGCAATAAAATTTTGAGGAATCTTACAAAGTGGTTTTTCTACTTGCTACTACGCTGCTACTTGGTGAATTCACCCATCTGGATTAAAAAAATATCTTTTGCAGCTTAAAATCCAACTTTTACAAAAATATTGTGTTTTCTGGGTCTGAATGCACCGAATAAAAAAAACTTTTACAGCAGAAAAATATGTTTAAAAATCGAGTCGACTAATGTAAGCACTATTCGGTTACCTATGACAATTATTTAGAATTAGTGTTTTATAATTGAAAATTTAAGTGTATAGGGAAAGGATATAAACGTTTCGGAAATTATACTTTTTCCTTCAGGGCTAAAATGGGATGAACCAACAATGAATATAGGCAAATTGCTTACAGAATAGATTCAATACAAAAATGTTTTACAATTTAATTTTTTTTACAAATTTTATCCCCAAAATACATGAAATTGATTTAACATACCTTTAAGCTCTTTTAAGAAGAACTGTTTATAATTTGGTTGCCAGGTTTGTATGTTGTAATTGTTAGTTTTGATGAATTAAATTGTGATATATTTTACTTAAACGAGAAATGTCTGTTCTATTATTACATGAATTTTGACCTTTAGCAAATGAATCATATCGCTAAAGATAAATTCATGTAAATATAAATTACATGTACAAAAAAAATTATTAAATTTAAAGAAACTGCACGCAGCCATTTTGGGAGGACATACTGAGTTAAAAGTTGGATTCTCAAAAGTTTGCAGACCTCGGGCCAAAATTTTGTATTTTAGCTGGAGCGTGGGGTACACATTCTGTGTTCTTTTCCCTTATGCACCAAAATGTTAAACTTATTATGGCATCCATCACGAAGAAATAATTCACCTATAAGAGCCCTCTTAGCTGTATGGTGTGCAGTTTAGAAAATGAGTGCTGCATGATATCGCGCTGCAATGAATGCCCAGGGGTTTTGAATGTTAGAGCAACTCTCCAGGAGAAGAGAGAAGATTTTGATGATGAGGAAACAGAGGTGATATTCAAACAATGGGTTTCAACTGATCGGAGTGAGCTGGCCACTTACATTCTTCATTTTAGAAAAGGTGTTTAGAAAAGTTGGGAGAGTTGAAAGTCCATCATTAAAACGTAATCAAAATGCCTAGATTCGAAAAAGCAAATTCTTCAAAGGGATGAGTGCATAATTTTAGGAGATCTTTCTGAGAACTTTCTTTTGGTGTGTAGAATGAATTTCAATCCTATCGTTGGTCAAAAGAACAGGCAACCTTACATCCTTTTATTGCGTAACTATAGAGAGCGTGGAGAATTAAAAAACAGAAGCATGTGTGTTATAGGTATAATCGAACAAAATACAGCTTCTTTCTATTCCTTTCAGAAGCTAATAGTGAACATGAGAAGTACATTTCTCGAGCTACGAAAAATAATGTATTTTTTTTGACGGATCAGCTGCACAATATAAAAACAAAAAGAAATTCATTAACCTGAGGCATCATTGGGAAGATTTTGGTGTGGAGGCAGAATGGTATTTATTTGCTACATTGCATGGAAAAGGGCCATGAGATTGCATTCAGGGGCGGATTCAGCATCAAATTTGGGGGGGGGTCATGACCTGGGTCCGGGGAGTACCCCCCCCCCCCCCCCGGGGGAGAGGGGCGTTCTCCCGTTTAAATTTTTTTAAAATACCCATTTTCTACGCATTTTGGAGCCTAACATTTCATTTGCATTCTTAACAACTAATGAAATTGAACAATTTTAGACATTTAAGTTTAACAATGGAGAATAAATAAATAGCCAACTTGAAGTTTAAAATAATGATAATATATTAATGTTTCATACAACAGTCAATGTGAACAAATTTCATTGGAAAATGTTTACAGTGATGATAATCACATACATAAAAGTTAAAAACTATCTGTTTAATTAGGGGATTAATTAGGGGAAGGCTCTAGCCACCACACCAACCCGATCGGTTGTTTATTTCTAAAGATGATTCATTGTATGTTAGTAAAAAGTCTTTTCTATTATCAATTACACATACATGGAATCGGTTTTACTCGTGAGTGGTAAGATCACCTTTTTCTCCTAAGATTATCAAACTTTTTAATGGGTTCCTTAACTAATTTCCTAAGTGGAGTCACGTTGTGGTGGACACTTCCTAAGCCAGATGAAAAAAGTACACAATATTTACAGTACAGTCCCCTGTCTTTATGAGACACCACAAGCCAGTGGACATTGTCAAGATGTGATCTCTGTGCATATTTTTTGTAGGCTTTCCTTTCTTCATTACTTCGTTATGAGGGAACTGGTAGTGTAACTGAGGGAACTTGTAGTAGGTAGAGAAGTTCACGGTTTCTGCAACAACGTAGCCTTCCCCAAGCAGCATCATGATATCGGTCCAATATCATTTTTACACCGTCACATATCACTTATTGGTCAATCCGATATTGGCTACCAATGTCGGCAAATGTCAAAAGTGATAACATTTGCCATTATAAGAATAACATTTGCTGACGATATTGGGCCGATATTAATTTTATGATAAAAAGACATCAGTCACCACTATACAGTGGCATAAAAATGATATTGGGCCGACGTATGTTTGATATTACCATGGACTGATTTTTCATTAACATGATATTGGGATGATTTAACAAGTAAGATAGCTAAAATGTATCCTGGATAAACATGTTAAAAATATTTATAATCAGGGACGATCGTACAATAAAAATGCGATGGAAAAAGAAATGGAGAGAGTTGGTTTCGATCTAGGAATGTTCACACTAAAAACCCTGCACTGTACCCCTTACCCAACTCTCCTATTAAAAGAAGGGGTAATTATAAGGATTCATTATAATAATGAGATAACTACTTTACTCCTGACCCAACGTCCCTCAGTGAAAGATGCGTAACTTTAAGTGTTATCACTATAGTTAAATATTTCAGATTCGTTTTCTGTTGAAGTTATTGGAGTTATAACCCAATATTATAATACCGAATATGTTCACATTAATTCACATGCGAAAAAAATCGCATGGACCGGGAATCGAACCACGGACCTTTGGCTGCGGAGACCACTACGCTACCCAGGATCCCTAATTCGCATGGCAAATTCACGGAGGTTCAAGGTTCTACTGTCGGCGCAGAAATTATGTGCACTCGAGTTTGAATACAAATAACAAGTTTACAACTAGGCTTACAGAAAAACTAATCACACCGGTGCTTTTCTTACTTCATTTTGCGTTATTGAGTGGCAAATTTAAATTTTTAAAACGTATTTGCATATTTTTTACAACGGTTGTGACGTAAAAAGTGCCTGTTTTTGACGGTGTTCGAGCAAAGCACCGACTTTGATGACTCGTAAATCAATACCAAGTCGTTCAATTGCAACCAAAGTTTAAATAGTTTTAGGTATACATGTTTTCTATGCATACTGTAAGTTTCCAGTATACAACCTTAAAATAAAAAGAGCTGTTATCAATTTTATAAAAAGTTAGCAATTCGAAACTGGGGTGTCGTAGAATTTCGATCTTGGTGGCGTTAAAATCCGCATGTCCTGAACGTATCCAATATGTAATTGTCTAATATTTCAACACATTTGTTTAATTTATATCGAATGGTATTTATATTGGCGGAAGCGAGTCCCTCAGAAAGCGACTGGCATTGTTTAAGCCATGGTCCTTATATTACATTATTTTATAGGGACCTTGGTGACCGTGCAGTGTTGCCGCGTACATCCTCTCCTGGGCCCCCTAGGCATCATAAGGGAGCGGATTTAGGTACCTTTTTCAGCCGCTAGATTTGGGCATCGACGAGTGCATCCTTTTCCCATGATAGAAAGCGAGAACCGCGAGAACAGTGGACTCGATGAAGATAGCTACCAACGAGGGAAAGTATTTTGGCTGAAATTTTGTTGATATTTTTATAATTAGTCGTGTTGATTCGTTTATCACAATAAAATATCGTTATAGGGAGTAGTGACCTGACGGAGAGATTCATTCAGAAGTAGGAGAAGGCCGAATTGTTCTACATTAAAATAAATGTATTATCTAAATTTCGGAAAAGATGAGAAGATGCTAATCTACGGTACTCTAAACTAAAATTAAAATCTGTCTGTACACAATGGCATGAGAAATTCAACAATATGGATTGTGTAAGATTTTGTACATAATTCGTCATCCCTTTCACATTCTCTTGTTTTTCATCGGTTTCAATCCCAGCAGATGGCAATACCTGCGTAAGGATATCCCAATTCACGAATATGTCCCAATTCGTGCCCCCTTTTGGGTTAGCCAGCTAAATTTTAGGCACCCAAATCCATGCTTCCTAATGCCTAACGAGTTGGGACACAGCTTATTTTATTTTTGAGCTTGTTTTTACAGTAGGGAGACACCATGAAAATACACTCACTTTAATCCTTTACAAGGTTACAAAAACTATTAAACTAATAAAAATTAAAAATTTTCGATAAAATTTGGGGGGGGGTCATGACCCCTGTGACCCCCCCCCTGAATCCGCCACTGATTGCATTGGTGGTACAATTTAAACGATAGTAAGGAAGGCATGTCTCTAGAGGACGGAAATAAATCACTCTATCCTATAAAATCTTCTATTTCTATGTTCAGCTATTATTCTTATATTATCAAAAATGTTATGTTTCTTTTTTCGGCTACTTACATCGAAGAGACAAAGAAATTCCTTCACATTAGATTTGTGTAGGCAGCTCCTATTCCACAAAGGAGAGCACAACATAGTTTTACTGTAGTCGACAAACATACACTTCATGTACGAGTGACATCCGCATCAGAGACTTGTCATAATCAAAAAGGAATGCGTAGAAATCCAACAATATCCATTGGGATAGAAGTTGTCCACAGTTTTGTGAGGGAAGGCATTCTCAAAAATTTAAAGATTTACTGGATTCAGTACCAACTTTAAGTATCCCCGTGTAGGGCAATGTTTATGTTTTAAATGAGTACAAGATCTCCACGGTAAAAAAATCTTCACGAGCACATACCATATCCACAGTAAATAGAAGAGAATATTATGGCTTTCCAAAGATTTCTATGTACACTTAGATTTGAGACGAAAGAAATCAAAATAAATCTTTTGCCCAGCCCATTGCCAGTGGAAATTGAGCAGTTTTTACACCGACATATCTCCTTAAACCCTTAAAAACATAAAACAATTCTTTTAGAACCTAAAAGAAAAACATTAGTACTTTATAAAACAAGGCTTTATAAATTTTAATCCCTGTCCCACATGGACGTTTTTTTTAGCTCCGAGAAACCATTTTTTTTCGAAACCTCTCAAATTCAAGCGATCTTTTCTTAGTGAAAAATGTTCCAATTTTAAGTTTCCTTACATATTTCTGCAATACATACGTGTTACAGACAGAAAAACGGACCTGTTTATAAAATACTTTCTTGGTGTAATTTTAGGCTAAACTTGTGAAATAATTGAATTTTGGAAGTTACATTTACTGCAACAAAAATGCACTAATCCTAGCGAAAAGTCCATTTAAAAGTACTTAACGATCGAGTCCACTTCATCAACTTTCAAAGGACAGCTTTTAAATATGTAAATCATGTAAAACCAGTCTGCTGTAGGTTGTAGAAAAACAGGGAAAAAGGACGTTTTTCAGGCGTTCATGAAATGCACGTCTGCCTAAATTCCAAGGGTGACATTTTTCCTGCTAAAAGAGGGAACGTCTTTTGGTTCAAAAAGGTTGGCACTACCCAATCACCAATTTTCGTTGAAATCTAAGGTGGTGAAGCTCGGCTCATTTGCTGATTTAGTATGTATACACTCTGCTGTGAACTGAGTCTTAGCTAGAGAAAATTTAGGGAAGGAATAATTGGTGGGTATAGGCAACACCATCTAGATTAGTACAAGACCTTAGGACTCGCGTGTGACGTCATCATCGGGAGGCCGAATGAACCGGGTTTGCGACAAGAGAGAAACCGACCATCAACTTGAAAATTTATAGCGCTGTATTATGTGTGATTTAGTACGTCATTATCTTTTAGTTATTGATCGACCCTTTGTTTAAATCCATCAGATAGTACGAATTAAATAAATGAGCGATAGTGAATATCCACCAAATAAATGGTACGTAAGTGGTAATATTATTCGCATTGAAATATTATGTTCCTTCCTGAACCATTACACTCACCGAACTCTGCAATCCACGGCAAATGCATAGTAATTAAACTATAGTAGTAGTAGCCGGCAGTGAAGTTTTAACAAAGTTCATAATTTATAAGCTATTAGCAACTAATAATATCTTCAATTCATGCTCCAATTTGAGAAGAATTTCATGAGTTCATATCCCGATTTAAAAAAACGATGGATAAAAATATGGTTTTTAACGCACAATAAAGCTTTTGCGGGTATAATATTACTACTTACATTCCAAGCCTTCCACAAAAAATACAATTAATAATAAAGAGAAAGTTTTTAAATGATATTTCAAATTTATTAATGCACAACAGTAAAATCACTTCACAAACGTATGAAGCTTCCTAGTGCTGGTAGAACGACCACAGCCATCACTTTTTCTGTTACTGTGATTCTTAAGAAATGTATTTCAACATATATACATATATATACTATCTTTTTAATGCCAATGCTCATTGGGTGGTCATTTCCACAAACGGTTTCATTTAAAAAGTTGTTTAAAATCAATGCATTCATGCTTACACTAAACAACACATTTCTCTGGCTCACTGCGTTCAAGAAGTCTACTTCTAAGGGACTGCCGATGATTTTATTCATCACAATATACGTACGAACAACAGCATTCACAGCTGCTTCTTGACGCAAAAATAGACCACCCCGACTAACACATTCAATGAAATTATCACTGTCATTGTCTTCTAAAATGCTATCTTTCACAAATATTTTTTTTCAAGAGGAACAATTATTAATCTTAAGGCATGACGTTACACAATAACCTGCTAAATAAGTCAACACAGGTAAGGAACTGTTTACGCTGGCAGCATCCTCAGGATCTACACAAATATTGTGATGCAAAAACGAATTGCATTCTTGAGGCTCCAAAACACCATCATCATAATCAGCACTGTTAATTATAATGTTATCATAAGCTTATATAATATAGGTGGTGGTAATATAAACATAATATAGGTGGTGTTGGTATAGGGCAAACAGTAGTGAACGAATTTGTCTCGAGGCTGTGGTGAGTTAGGGGAGTATTGGGTAAGCGAGGAAGAGTGGAGTAATAGGCCGTCATAAGAAGCGGGTTAAAATAAAGAAGGATATTCAGTATAAAGCGATGTATTCGGGTGTGGTTCAAACTTCCGAATGGCTTTTACCAATCTAGTAACTATATAACTAATGGAACGACTGGTACCTTAAATAGGGTGACATCGGCCGTTTTAACAGTTGTTTTACTATTTCTTCAAATAGGCGGTTTGGGTATGCCCAAAAATTTATAAAAATAGAAGATAGCCGTAGCCATGCAAATAAAGCTTAAAACGTTTTCTTAAATCAACATATTTTGGTTGAAAAAATAAAGTAGCGCTGGAAGGCATTCCGGCTAATGGGGCTTCGGCCACGAAAATTGAATTCACTTTCTCAGCTGACTTTTTAAATACGATAGTGCCGTAATATCGCGAGAGGAAAGGTGATTGTCCTGGTGATATATCCTAACATTGTTATGAAGAGAGAAAGTACCAGTCTCATATTGCTCTAAAATGTTTCGATTTGTGGAACAGTGATGGTGTGGCCGAAGGTATTCCATGCGGCTTCACCGCACATTATAATATAATAATACATATTATGGGATTGGTTGTCTGATTTAAGTTTGATGGTTGTCAGGATAGATTGTTCTTCGAGCATGCGGATCAGAAAGTCTTAGCGGGAGTAAACCTTAAACGCTACCGAGGCGATTTGTTTGCATAAAGCTGCACCAGTTGGCTTATATGCTGGTTGTAATAGTCAAATGCAAGAGCTGAAATGTCGTCGAGTACGTCCGAAACAGTCCCACATGTCTAAGCTTCCTCAGGGCTCAGAGTGGCGCTTACTTTTCGTGACGGAAGTCATCTGGGCGTCTTGGTCTGCGGGATACCCTTCGGATGATATCCACCGAAATCCTGGACCCTAGGGTACGGATCGTTGACGCACATGCGCCCCCTCTCATTCAGCCTCCCCTCCCTTTCCTTCCCACCATTCCCCTCTCTCCAGGAGCACCATTATCCCAGGACCTTTTCTTTTTCGACCCTCACCGAAAGTTCCCTCTGCTCCGGTGTTTTTCCTCCTTTTATCAAACGTAGAATGTGTGTGCCTTCTCGCAGCTTGGTTGGGGTGGGGGTGGAGGTAGGGAAAAAGGGTGGGAAGGGGGTGGGATTGAGTGGAAGGTGGAAAGGGGAAACTCGGTCGGAAGGTTAGCGCACCAAAAAAATAATTTTTTTTTGACGGGGAACTCTGCTTGGGAAAGAATTTTCCTTCGGGTTTGTAAGACTTATTTCTCCGCGAGAACTACTCCGAAAGCACCTTAGCCGAGGTGGAGGGGAGATATGTTTTTATGTGGCCGCTGGAGTGAGAGAGAGAAAAAATGACAAAGATTGAAAGGATCCGGAGGGGGAGAAAAGGTGGATGGAGGCGGGGGAGGGGTAGGAGAGACGTAAAGGTCCGTATAACGACCACTTATGTCGTTACGCGGACGGAAGTTATTGTATCAGGGTGACTGAATCATTCCCGAGGAGAATGCACCCGCCCCTGGAAATTGGGCTGTAAATTTAAGTAAGGGCCGGTTGGAGTCGGCATGATCCTTTTACCTCCACGGACGCGGTCTGAATCGCTCGCACGGCGAGCACTTTTATGTTCTGCGTCGAGGAGAAAAAAATTAGGAGCTGCTGCAGCTCTCCTGGGGGTACCAATCCGGCTGCGGGCTCCTAAGTCGCGGGATAAGTCTCCTGAAAGAGGAAACTAATTGCACGTGTTTGACTCCGATGACGTATCGGCCAGAACCAGCTCCAATTCTTTATATCACCGAATCTTGAAATATCCTTTTAGTGCCCACGTACGTGACGGAGCTATTCATTTTTCTTCCCATTGAAAACCAAAGACAATAGCCTGCTTTAACCGTTCGAAGTAAAAAAGAAACTTAATTTACCAATGGTTTACAAACAAACGGTGTAGTAGGGAGTGATCCTACAACAGGCATGCACCGTAAGCAGGTAAAAAATCCTATTGTATCCATGTCAATGGTTTTTCAGGTAGTTTAAATGACTTCAAGTTTGGAATAAATGAACCTACATGTAATATAATTTATTATTTTAAACTTTCTATTTGGAAAAGCTTATCTTTTACAATATATTTGTCAAATTACTTCATACAAAAATGGAAACATGCAACAAAACAAATGGAAACAGGTAACAAAGCAAACAAGTAACAGTTTAAATTATATGCTTTGCATGCATTTTAAATTTCGTGTAAGCATGAAATATAATCCTTAAATATATATATTACCTTACCTATTTAATTAATATCCTCGTGACATATAATACATATATTATTGTCCATTATTATGTATTTAAGAAACATTTTATCCTATATGTATCACTGTGATTTTGTCCAGATGATTTAACGTACCCTAAAAAAATGCAGTTTTTTATACTATTTACAGAATCAGCTCTAGGAAAACAATCCGCCAAAAATATCTGCAGGAGATACATAAAGAAGATTTTTAAAGAGCATTAGAGGAATAAAAATGCTCATTGCGTATTGCTTGACGAAAATATTGACAAATTGTATAGTTTATGGTATTCGGATTTTTTCTAAGCCATTGCTATTACACGCGGTGTTCCACTACTATGGTAACCTGGATTTATTGGTTTCATAAGAACTATCGGGTTGGTTTGGTGGCCAGAATACTGGCTTACCGTGCGAGGATCCTGGTTCGATCCATAAGAGATCAAGAGATTTTTAGTTACCATAAAAAAAGTGAAAGAAGTGGTTGGCTTTAGAAAGAATATTAAAACAGATTATGGATATAATGAAAACTAATAAATTTCAACTTGTGCTGCAGTTAGATTTGATTAACATTTTGGTATAGGTTACGAGTCCCGCTTCTACGTTTTATTATTTATTTTGTGTCGTTACATTTCCTACCCCACTTCATGGCATCTGTTACACCTTTTCATTTTTCTTTCTCCTGCTCGAGTACCCAGTATTATACCTTTGATAATGGCTTTCAGCATTTCACTGTCCCTAAGACTTGTTCTATCCATCTGCTCCGCCTTATTCTACTTTTTCTCTCCCCTCCAACCATGTGCAGTAGCTCTTCATTCGCACACCTTTCACTCCACGAAGACCCCTATGCTAGGATTGGAGCTTATTCGTATCGCCTAAATCAAGGGCTCTCTCAGATGGAGACGCCCCGTGCACGTTAAAAAAATGACTTTCCAAATCAGATGTTCAGTGCAAAGTTAAAAATGGACGTCGTTCTACGTCCATTTCAATCGCAGGAAAACGTGTGAAGTGGATGCATATGTGTGCCTACGTCCAGTATTTCGTTTCTGCCCTCATGAATATTTCCCGAGGAGTGGTTTGTGCGGACATCCATGGTTACTTATGCTGCCCGTACGTGGTGCCAGCGCACGTGCAGTTGTCCTGGCAACCAGTCAGCCATTCCCACCCCCTTCCCTCGCGTGCATCCAGAATCCCGTCCCGCTAAACTCGTCCGCGTCATCTTTCTCCCCGCCGTCACGTGACCTAGATTTCTCACCGTATCAATAATTCAGCCCTCGACCACGTGGCGCCGCCATTGGCGCCCTTTCATTTAGCGGCCGCGGAAACAAAAGAGTGTCTCGGGCGTGTTACGACCCCCTCCCCCCAGAGGCGCTCATCCGTCACGACGTTGTCACGCTCCCCCGCTCCTTCTCCCCTCTCGTCGCTATCCCCCTTCCCCGTACCAGGGGTCCTGGGGAGATGGATGGAGCCAGGGCTGCTTGCTTGCGTCTATAAGCGTGCCCACGACGGCAACTGTCATCCCGGCCGAACGGGATTCGCAGAGCGCTATGGCGACGGATAGCGACAACAAGAGTCGCGAACACTTTGAAGGAACGAGGTCGCTTATTGCACCTGATAAGATAATTACCCTGATGTGAAAGGAGACGTACGTGGGTTTGAAGAGGTTGGTCTATGTAACAATCGAGTGAAGATCTGCGTCCAACCAATCTTAGGATTGATGGCTGACAATGATGATGCTAAAGATATTATTAAGTGTTTGGTGCAGGGGTAAGTGAATCAGTTCCTTGTAGCGTCATCATCTTCATCAGTGAATCAATCCTTCAATATTAAGAATGGTTAATTGCTGCCCTATTCCATGCCAGCTCTTTTGCTTCCATAAGATTGTTCTTACCAGCATCCATCTTGGTTTGTTCAAGGTGTTTTTCCCTTGATCTCCCTCATTGGTTTTTCTTTCGATTTCCTCCTCCTGTATGTCATTTAAAAATTCGTGGTTTGTCGAGATATGCTCAATATATCATGTTTTTTTCCGTCCTCTTCTTCATTGAATCCTTCGCTCTTCTTCAGCTCTTCTGTATACTTTCTCATTAATTACAGTTTCCGTCTATTTGATCTTCAACACTCCTCTCATTACCAGGTTTCGAAGGTTTCATATCCTTTCTGTCCTCTGTTGATAAGGCTCACGTTTCCGATTCGTGAAGTGTAATTGCCCTTAAGAAAGTTTTACGTATTGCGTCCTAGTTATACTGTTTGACCATAGAAGCTGTCTCTTTGTTATTAACGTTTTCTTAACTCGAGCTGTTCATCGCTCATTCTCTGGTTACTATTTTGCCATAAAAGCAGAAGTTTTCAAGCATAAAGAGAATAATTGATAAGGATATCAAGTGGAGACATGAGTCACAACAATGCCGGGATTCATGATTGGTAATGATGATTAAGTGAATTCTCAAGTTTCTCTGAAAGAATCAGTGCCAACTTTGTACAGTTATTCTTTAAATATGCAACTAATTGAGGATCGTTACCTTATCCAGTACTCCGATTTGCGTTACTATTGGAACGCAGATAGTAAGTAGATGGAACTAAATTTCATGTGGAAATGGATGGTGGATAACTTTTTAAAACATAATAAAATATCATGGTGAGATAAGATGTGATTGATGGATAGTTTGATTGAAGATTTTTCATCAATTATACCTGTACTTTGCACTTCATTCGTATATTTGCTCCATTCATGCACATTATTTTATTTAGATTGGCACATTTCCTGCTCCTCTTCATAGAATTAATAATATCTCTCTATTCTTCCCTATCCTTGCTTACCTGTCTTCTTCTGGTTTCTGACGGCAGTTTGCAAATACAGAGGGAACATTGTGACTTCTCTTGCAATGTAGCCGACTTTTACACTAACATCATGCCGGATGGGCTCTGCACAAATATTGCATAAACCTTGCATTACTTTCTTAAGTTTTCATATGGAAGTACCTTCATATTCATTGAATGATTATGAGGAAATTCAGCGTGGTCAATAAATATTGAAGCCAAATTTTTTAACAGTTGAGAAAAATATTACTAAGAATTTAATTTATGGTGTTACTAGAAATATTTCAACATGAAAATTCTTTAATTCTAAGATTGGTTTGATGCTGCTCTCCATTCGATTCTACTAACACCTGACCTCTTCATACTTTCATAATCCCTCTACATCTATAATCCTTTTATATCCTTAACAACTTGTTCCATATACCTCATGCTAGACCTTCCTTTACCAATATTTCCATTATTTTTGCCATTCGAGAGTTATCTAATTCAGATCATCATGTCTCAGGATGTGTCCGATTAGGTTGACCTGCTCTCTATTTAAAGTTTTCCGCAGTTTTTTTCGTCTCCCACTCTTCTTAGAACTTCTTGGTTTGTCACTCGGTGGACCCTTAATATCTCCACCATTATTCAGGATATCATTCTTCTGCAAAAGATTTATTAATGTATTGACTTTAACAGAATATTTAAGCTAATGGTTGCAACGTTCGTAGCATTACTCATAAGAATTATTGACAAATCCTCTTTTTAATTTATTCTTTTCCGGATAACCTGTTGCATAGGTTAATTATGACGTGATGCCGGGATGAAAACACCAATCTCCTGTTACGTTGCGTGTACGATTCGTCTTGAATTAGGTTCATATATTGCCGTTGCATTCTATGTTTTTTCAAGAGTTTAAATTTGAATACGGACGTTGATGTCTCCACAAATTAACAGTTAACTCAGGATGAATTGTATGTTTCTTCCTAGCTGCTATGCAGGCCTCACACGTCATCGAAATGGTGTTCCAACAGGAAAAATACATGGACTTATACTGAGCCACGCTATGGCCGCACCCTTTTAGGTCGAAATTAGAACGCGGTAGGTCATCTCACATCTTCACTTCATGATATTTTTCACCATCTTCATAGCCATTAGTTTTAGGATTAGCTTTATGCTTCTCTCAATGCGACCTATTCATCAACGCTTATCCCCTTGCGTTCATAAAGCCTTTGCTTCATCGTCATCCAGTGCCATTTTTTTTAGCTCTTTCATCTGGGGTCTTCATCTGCCCTCCTAATGGATCAATTTTTCCTTCTCAGCTGTCTCCATCAATGCATTGGTCGGAAAATATATGCAGTAATTTTTACCTCGTGTTCCTCAAATTATTTTTTCTTTGCGACGTTTATCTAGAGCGTGTTTTATTTGGTATTTCCCAGTGACTTTTCGTGAATGTGCAAAAGAAAAAAAATATTTGAGTTATTAGTTTCTATTTTTCATGAAAAAATATAATCGTTTATTTTAAAACTATTTGGTGCAGCCTTTTATATTATATCTCAAAAAACAGGTACGTAACAACCTATATCTCCATGGCTATAGGTATAACTTCACTTACCTTTGATGCTTAAGTACATACATATGCTATATAGAGCCTTCTTCTGTGTTTATTTTTTTCCGGTATTACTTTTTAACTTTTCCGTTTTGATTCCGATTTCTTAGCCATCCTACGCATCCTAGTTTTTCCGGCTTCATGCATATCTGTATCAATCATACATTTTGTAAAGCTCCTGGGTAGTTTATAAAATTATTTACTCACGCGTTGTACAAGTGATCGATCTTTTAGCGTCTATCAAGCATGACATTAACTGTTATTAGTTATAATACTACTGTTTAATAGTATTGTGAACATCGTGCATGTTTGGTGGAATGCTTATGCATTATGTGCCATTCATCCTCGTGATGGCTTGCAGAAATCATTTTAGATGCATATGAGTCCCTTTCGTCCACCTCTGCCCTACACCCTTGTGTCGGCTTGCTGGCTAAGATGCATTGCAGAAGTGAATAACATTTTGTGACAAGCGATTGTCAAAATTACCATTAATGTGCTTTTCTCTTTTGTGTACTTTCATCATAGATCCAAGACACTATTTTGAATTGTTATAGACTTGTTGTCATTAAAACCGCCTATTATTTTAGGACGAAAAAAATTTGAAGCATGTTATTACACATCGTTTGAGCTGGAAAAGCAAGGACTTCAGTTAGTTGACTCAACATACAAAAGTAGGTCATTATCAATTATCCCACTGGATTATACGAAGGCAGTCATAATGTGTATATATTTTCTAGTCATTTCTCTGTTTTTACTCCTTTTGAAATATATTTAACTCGGTAAAATAGAAAATATCCTCCTCAATTGAACACTTTTATATTTTTATTTGACTCTATGTTTTATTTTGTGTGGGCTGTTTTTCATAATTACAATAACATAATTGGGCCGGGACCGGGAAAATGAGTTTTCAATATTCGGTTTTTGCAATTTTTTTTTCTTGGGGTCAAGCTTTGATGTTGTTCTCTCACTGTCCAGAACACTCATGCCCATTATTTAAATTGAAGATTTCATTAAATTTTCCCAGAATTGTAAACTTTTTTATTGATATGAGTTTGGTGTGTATCCGTGCCACAGTTAGAATTGTTAGTATCTGGTGTTGTCACATTACCTGAGCCTAATACATGGCGACGTAATTTTCCTGTTTGAAGAAAATTAGGGCAGAGAGAATCATTTAAAGCTCAAAGCATTCCATTAACATCAGGATATGTGTACAGCATATTCTTTCTCAATGCATTTATATCGTTTGTTTCTTTTGCGCCGGAGTAATGTGTCATTGATTTGCATTAGCGGAAATAAAATATGACCGTTTGTAATCTCCTGCGATGACTTTTGCGATATGAGAATTCCGTGGCAAATATTGGATAAGCGAAATCGAGATAAGAGTGTTGTTAGCAGTGGTAGCATATTCGTCAAAAAAAAAGCAACTCAGCCGTCAAGCACCATTGCGTCGAACTCATACTTTGCGATCCGAAGGCGGTCGGGGGCGAGTCGACGGGGGCGGGAGGCCACAGGTGTCCGGAAGTGGTACTGATGTGGTGCATAGTGGAGTGGCAAACTTGGCGGGCTGGCCCTGATGGCTTGGTCAGCGAGGGAACTCTGCCAGGATGGCGTGGAACGGCGTTGACTGTTGCTGGGAGACGGTCTTCATGCTCGTTTGGTCGGGGGCGCTGCTGGCGGGCTCGCAGGGTGTGCTCCGGCCGGTGTTCAAGTCAAAAAGGCGCTTGTTGCGGCAGTCCGGTAGGAGTCCGTAGTACGCCAGAAAGTCCGAGCCGGATGATGTGTATGCCGACATTGGTGACGACGAAAGTCCAGGTGAAGGTGCAGCGTAGTCCGAAGTCTAGGGCTAGTCGCAGGACGCCATAGGTGGTGATGTTGGTGTCATTTGCGGTTGCCAGCGAGAAGGCATCGCGGACACGGCGGTCGCGCAGAAGTGTTTTGGGGAAACAGCAGACGTCGCTATCCGTATCGAGGAGAAACTTGCGCCTTGTGGTGCAGTCTATGATAAGCAGGCGGCTTGAGGCGGAATGGCCGGGCGCCGCCATTACCTGCTGCCGATGCTTTCCCTTGGAAGGTGCAAGGCGACTCGCAGTTTTTGGCCTTCTCTCCGAAGTGAGAGTGGTACCAACAGATGGGGTTGTTGTTGTTCTTGTTGTTGCTGCTGCTGGCACGAGGCCCACGAGACGGTCGCCCAGATCCTCTTCGGTAAGCAACTTTTGATTCCCTGGGGCTCGGAAAGGGACACGCGCTCGATGAGCTTCTCTTTGAGTGTCTTGTACAGGGCCTGTGCCGGCGGCGTAGTTATGAGATCCTCCACCTCGTTGGCGTAGCGAGATTCGAGGTGAGCGACTACGTACGCGTATTTGGTGGTCTCCCGGGTGATTCCAGCGAGGTTGAACTGAGTCTCGACCTGGGAGAACCACAGCTCTGGTCGGTCCTTCCAGAACGGCGGAAGCTTGACGCCGATGCGGCTGACGGCTGGGGCGACTCCCTGCTCATCCTGCAATTGGCATGGAAGTGCCTCGTTCTGGGCCTGGTGGGCGTTGCGTTGCTGCTGCAGGGCCTCCATGGTGCGCAACGGAACGCGACGACGAATGGACTAGAGCACAAGCACTGACGCAATGAGCTAACACTACCCTGTTCAGAGTCGGGGTCACCACCGAAGCGTTTAGGGTGCGGAATAAAGACTAAACTGCCTATGGAAGGTTTATTATTACACACAACACAACAACGATTACTGAGCATCAATTGCAATGGGAAACGTTAGAAGCGATGCGGCGCGGAGAGCCGACTGCTTAGCTGCACTGAGGCGTCCGGCCGAGCGCGCTGGGTGAGTCCAACTGTCCTTTGGCGGTCGAGCGCCGGGGCTCCAAAACCCTACCGAACCTTCTAGAACCTGCCGGTGGAAGCTTCGAGCAGCCTCTAAAAGTGCGTCGAACGGTCGCTCGTGGAGGGGGGTGCCGAGCGCTGTGGTAGACGAAGTGGCGCGACGTAGAGGAGGGGAAACCTGTGAGCGCGCGGAAAGTTTCCGGATCCGTGGCAGGCGGTAAGGCCGCCACACATTTCTAATATCTTTTCATTTTTTCATGTTATATTTATAACTTATCTGGTCATCAACTTGTTCTAAAAATTTTAATATATTGACTGGATAATAACATTAGCCATGGATTTTAAAGCGTATTTTAATTGGCATGGATGGCATACCCTTCTCAACTAGAAATGACCCACATTGAATGGATTGTAGTTTATTAAAGCTGATAATGGCAATTTTGCCTATTTTACTGACTTTCCTTCTTGTTATGGGTAAAAAAGTTTTCAAAGTAGGTACCAGGTTTTTCTGGCTAAAGTGGAGGTTTTTCATCCCGTGAACTCCAATTTGATTCCGGGAGACTTCTACAAAATCACAATCTCTACTCAAATGCCATCAGGAAATACTTCTGCGGTACTCTGCCTTTCAAATGGGCCATTATAATAGTCATCTTGACACTTCACTTTTTGCTCTGCAAAAACTTAATAAAACTGTTCCAATGATCCCATATTTTATTCTTCACAATCCCCGAAGCCAGAGAAATGCCATTTTTCAAAGTTTTAGAAACTCTGATAATGATATTTTATTTCCCTTCCGGGTTTGAAGAAGAGGGCATCGCATTTTTGGGTGTCTTTCTTTATATCTTATTCATAAGAGCTAATAGCAGGTATTTGGTGAACTCAGGAACACGGGAACAGTTGTTTTTATGTTATTGCTGACATGCTGTCATTTTTGTAGCGTAAATGGAATAATGGAGTAATAAACCCCGGCTAGATGATTTTATCACTAGAGGCCTTGCAATTCGAGAGATCGGATCCAAATCCCTAGAGTGGTAGAGCTTTTTAGTACCATCTTGACATTCCAGACCCTGCAGAGTGCTGTGGCAAGGGGTCGATTAGGCGCCCGACATCCGTTCGGTGGGTTGTTCAACTCTGGACCCTATGACGCTGTAGTACTGCTGACGTCACATTCGGTTCCCACCCCTATTACAGTCATAAAAACTCTCATTCAATACTTAAAAAATATCCAAAGTTTGAATTAATGCATCCGCACATTCATACTTAGTCTTTTCAAGCTCATTTACATACTGGCTCTTCTTCTATCTTAAATTCCTCTTTATTTTCCATAAAACCACCCAAAAGTTTTCCCCACGAGGAATTTAACCAAGTTCTTTCTTTAGTTATGCTTATGACTATTCTATTACGTTTCAAGGTGTGTCCAGTTGGCTTCTTCCATCTCTGTTGTTCTGGACTCAGCGTTAGGAGTCCTATTTGATTTTTCTATTCCACTATCACATCTGTCAAAAATATTTTGACTGGATTATCACAGCTTTGCTCTTTATTCTCCTAACATGCTCTTCTGGTTGATATTTCATTTTATCTCTACATTTATTCAAAATTTTATGCGTGCACCAGGTAGATGAATTTCATCCATTCTTGATTAGATTTGCCAATGGTCCATGGCTCTACATAAAACCTAATCTATATCCATAAACCTGCCCTCACTTGAGTGTTTTGTGAAGAACATTCGAGTGCAGTACTCTGTCTGTCGGATGGGATGCTAAGTAGTGGCCTGGCTAATAAGTGTTTAGGCCATGGCGCCTTTTTTGTTAAGTGTAGGCTAATTCTGACACCAGATTTCTCTCCACCTTTCCACTCTATCAGCATTCCATTTCCATCCTTGAAAACGTAGATGACCCAAACTCAAATTCTCAAAAAATCATCACAGCTAGGGCTTTCCCGGATCACAACATTGTTTTATTATTAAACCCCTTAAACACTGGCAAATAAGTGTTTAGACCATTCCTTAATCGCGTAGTGCATGTTGTAATATGACTTCTGGATTAAGGTTTTACTGGAAAAGAATTGCCGTATGTAGGGTAGCATGACAATAGCCACGCACTGGCATGACAACTTAGTGATTGAGGTTTCCAATCTCCAACAGGGCATGAATGTTTCATGAGTCCTCGAATTAAGGTCTTTGGCTAGAAGGTGCAATGTGGCCTTAGCCTCTGGAGCATCTACACCCAAGACTACAAGGATTAGCATCCGTAATTCCACGGTGGCATGGATCAAAGTCGATATTTGGGAGAATCGGACCACTTCTGCGTGTCTCCGGCGCTAAGTAAAAATAGAAGAATCCTAGCGTAAATGTTTAGTAGGATTTTCGATTGACGACATACCATTTTGGCATTTTTGAGGAATTTTCAGGTCAACTTACTCTGACAAAGATGTGACTCCGTTGCGCCTTCTGAGACTGCTGAATGGCCACCCTCCTTGGAATCCAGTGACACGTTCAATCGAAGATGTGTCCTCGCCGTCTCTGGATCTTCGATAGAGGAACTGCGGAGGTTCGGAAGACGAGAGCAGGTATTGGGAAAAGGTTGGTGGGAGAAGGAGGAGAAGAAGAAGGGAGAAGAGGGGGTGGAATACACGTTTTCAAGTAATTGCGTTCCTCAGAAAGCAACGGCGGTATGGAAATGAGGAGGGAGGGTGGACGTCTCCCAACTTAGGTTCCTCCTCAATGGAACTAATTAAGAAATGCGGAGCTCCACTCAACTCCGACCAAACCACCCGTTCCTCTCTCGGGATCTAATTAAGCTTTATAGAATGGTCGGCCGCGGAGGAGGAGGAATGGTCGCCGATTCATAGGAAACGAGGCCTTATTCCGTGCATGCTTAATTATTCGGGTCGTTGGATTCATACGCTGGAGTTTAAATTTGATTTTGAAACAGCGAACTCGAGATGGCGGGTGACAGGCGACGAACAGGAGGGTCCTCCAGCGGATGTCTCGCGAGGGGCATCCGTTGGGGAATTAGAATGCCCCGGACAAAACAGCATCAAAATGCCCGAATCAATCCATTCACTACAACCGAGTTGGCGTCATGCATAAATTTGTAGCTTTGCTTGTGACCAGCTCGGCGGAAACATTTGATAATGCACCATTTTCGGTCAATTTGCGGGGTGGAATCCCCGCACATGCTCGTTGTACTATCTTTGTCCGTGGAATAAGTGCCGGTTATCTTGTTGAATGCGGTTTATTAGTAGGGTATTGTGAACGCAGATTGAATAAATTCTCCCATTTGCTGCAACATCACATGCCAAACCACCTCATCTCTCTTGGATGCCGAGGCTAACACAATCAAAATGATATCATCTGCTTTTTAGTTAGCTGTGGCCGGTCTGATATTTTTCGTTAGTACCGAAATAGTATCAAGATTAATGTTTGTAACACTACCTGCCTACTAACACATGGTACTGCAAAAAGTGAAGTAACAGAGATTGCATGACAGCCTGTTTAAAGAATATGGGGCATCGACGGAAATCGTTATCAAAACTACCCTTATCTATCATTACAGGTAACGCTGAAAGCAGCTGTGGCATGGGATGTGGTTGTTAGGGTACGGTTTTGATGCAATTGACATGAAGAAATATTCTTTTATTCGCACTGTAAGGTATATGAAGAGCCATTTAAAGAAAAATTGAAGTAAAAAGTGGATTTGGACCATGTGATTATGGCAGTGAAATTGACGAAATCAAGCTCCAAATGTACTTCAATTATTTTGTGGAATCATATATGCGGTTTCAACTCTAAACATCCTTTGTGTTTATTTATAATTTCGATTTAACTCTTTATTTTCTTTTTAATGTTTTACCAGTCAGATTTAAAAGTATCACAGCTACTATTCCACTTCCCTCATGACTGATTTCATTGAATCACATCCATGTTGTTGGGGCATCTCGGCATCATTGAATGGTGCAGTTCTCTGGAGAATTAATCCTTCAAATATTGGACTCTTGCTCGATCAGTGGAAGGTACCAAAAGGAAGGTGGCAATGTACCCTAATCCTTAGTTAATATCAAGAGAAAGCCTTTGAAAAACCATGAAAATAAAAGTATTTTTTACTTTTTCTCTCTCACCACTATAGACACGACGGATAAAGCCAGTGTGCAAATAAAACATTTCACTCCATGTTCTCGTAATATTTTTCGACTCTGAATCAAACACTAGCTTCCCTCTCCACCCCCTTGAAACCCCCAACCCTTCCATGCCCTCCAACCCCCTCCTCCTCCCAACCCATTCTACCCCTCTATACCCTCACCCACTCCAATGCCCCATCCCCTCCAACCCCCTCACCCTTTCCAATCCCCCACCCTCTACAATCCACTCCACCCAACAAGTGATCTCGTCGTGACACCCGAGCTTTGGACCAGCTGACCGCTCGGCAGGAAAAAAATGACAAACGCAGCTCAGTTTGGGGATTTCAAATGAGGGGGGAGGGGAGATGGACAGTTCCCGCAATGGTGACGCGACGCTAGCTCCCCGAGCCAAGCGGAACAGTGCCATTTCAGGGTTGAATGGCGGAATGGAACGACCGTAGCCGCGCAAGCACATGATTCGGATTCGGAGCGAGTGTGTCTCTGTCCGGCGTCAGGGTTGAAAGAGATGCAGCGGAGAAACACTAATGCTTGTCCGAGCTCGCTAGGCTAGGTCGAATACTCCCCATTGTCTATTGAGGGATAGAGAGGAGAGGGAATTGAAGTGGGCAGGTCTTTCTACTAATCAATGGAACATGGGAATCAGGCCGGGCCCTTTGCCTCGCGGACATTTATCTTCGTTTGGGCCGCTCTGCAAAAGCTGTGTTCCCCGGTAGGTTGAAAAAAAGAACACACGGCCTGTGCTCACTTTTCCCATCTTAAGAGCACTCCCCACCATCGTCCTCCCTGCGTGTAGGGTAAATAAACAGGCACACACAAACGCACTTTGGCCTCTCTGCTTCCGCCTCCACCACTCCCGGCGGCTTTCTCGTTTGTTCCCAGGTGGAAACACTGGGCTCCATAATGTTACTCTCGCGTACGCCGAGCTGAGTGCTCGGAGAACTCATCTCACGACTCCTCTTGCTATTATACTTACGAGTAATCAAACAATTGACGACGTGCACACGCATGGAAATCGAAACTATTTATAACCGCTATCGTTTGCTTGTTCGCTTTGAAAATGGTAATAGTAGCAAGAGTTTAGTCAAAGGCATACGCGTAACATTAGTTATTTATAGTTTTCTTTTACTCATTATTTTCATGCCTAAAATATTTAAATACCCGTCCAGCATTTGAATTCGCATTAAAAATATTTTTACTATCAAGATAACTATATAACTATGAAATATAACATTGCCAAAATTTCTGCATTTTTTTCTCGGGTTTTCCTCCACGTCAGTTGGCTTGTGAACAACAGTTTCACTGGCAGGAGAGCCAGCGAAACTGTTGTCCACAAGCCAACTGACGCGGAGGAAAATCCGAGAAAAAATACAGAGATCAAGCCATCACCTCGGAAACCTTCGTTATAACAATTCCAAAATTATTATTTCTTCAAGATTAATTGTTTTTTTAATTTTTTTATATTTTCATTGCTATAATTTATATATCCTACCTTAAAGTTGGTAGAAAAGAGATGTCTAGTGTAAACCTTAAAAAGAAGACGGAACAACTTAATAGGTCACATCTTAAGACACGATGGCCTGATGAAGACAATCGTCGAGAGAAAAGTGAACGGCAAGAAAGAAAAGGCAGGCCTCGTATGAGGTATATGGAGCAAGCTGTGAACGATGTAATAGAGAGGAGCTACGTCAATTTGAAGAGGTTGGCCGATAGAAGAATCTAGTGGAGGGCTGCGTTAAACCAACCCTGGGATTTTGGACCGATGATGATGACCTTAAAGTTCACCATTAGTCGTAGACAATTAACTAGTGCCAGGATGTTCATTTATAGGTACTGATCACATTTCTCTCACAGATCTATATAACTTATTAATGATATTTACTGTGATGTTTTCGCCAAAATAGATGGTAATCATTTATAGGAATCGTTATTTACGTTCTCTTTTGTTTAGGAAGTGAAACTTGAAATTTGCCATTCTTACGTAGTCCTGAAGTTATGGAATATTTTCATTTGCTCATGACATTTTTCCAGCAGCGAAAGAAGATGGAGTGGAAAAGTCTCAACCTTTGTCATTCCCTTTAAAATAACGAATTTTGAATCATGATCTTTTATCTGCACCCAGTTGATGGATTATTTTTTATTCAATGTGATATCAAACGCTCTCCTTTGTGGAGAGATTAAATTTTAATTGTTCTCTTGGTTAAAATTTTAGCTCATAATTTTCTGTTAGATAGTGCTATGAACTTAATTTTTCAATCTATATAGGATTTAATATAATATTTTTCACATTTTTTGTTCGTTCATCGTGATATTCAGTCACTCTCACGGCTTCTCTTTGCGAGCCTTTCATTCCGAATATACGGTCTACACGCGGAGAACAAGCGCTTCAAGTTCATTTCAGATGGGATGTAATTAATGAAATGTCACACATTCGATAACAAATTAATCACATGTATATCCAATCCAATATCACAGATATATCTTGCTTTCTCCTAATTATGTCCAACCATGGGTTGTTCATTGATATTTCACTGGAACAGATTATCTAAATATGTTTCTTTGCGAATCTCAAACAGGAGGCGAAATATGCCAAGTTTTATCCCATCATTTGATAATCATCCAATTTTTTCCCGACCGTGGTCTATTTGTCTCTTCTAGTCTCTAAAACTAGGCCAATGTCCATCGCCGGAGGCATGCTGTTGAGTCGATTAATTTTGAGGCATTACCACTTGTGTGAAGGACGCAATATGCTTCATGAGGAATAAATAACCACTGGCTTGGTATATTTAATTGACATTTTGGGTAGGCTTATCATTAACGTAATGGAATTTTAAATACTTGACGAACATATGGCCAATATAGCAGTGCGTGATTTCATGGCTAATGTCACTAGACCTTCATGGAAGAGAACATTGCGAACAGAAGTTGGCGAAGACCAATTGCTGTTATAAGTTTCAATTTACATTTAGATTGCTTGAGCTCTAGAAAAATATCATTGTTTCAGAATTTATGAACACTGCAAGATAATTAGTAATATTTTCATGTTGATAAAACAAGTAATATTGCTGAATGATTCGATAACTGTTTAGCATCTCAACTATGTATTCGTTACGAATGCTTGGCCTTGATCAATGACGAGAAACTATCCATCTTCCCTGCTCCAACTCTTATCGGCATTCCAAGCATCTTACTTGCAATCAGACAAATGTATTGGTTTCTAATTCTCTCCCAATAATAAATGAGTTACAAGCACTGCAGTTTATTCTTCTGATAAAGGGACATACTCATGTCTTTTTCTGTCGTAGGCCAATAACCATTTTGTTCTCCTCCAACTTTCCACAGCCCATCTACGCTGCTATTAAACTCTTAATGCTTACTTTTCTCAAGCGAATGTATATTAGAAGTTTTCTTTTTAGTGTATTATGTTGTTCTTTCACTGAGTAGAAAAAATGGTATCAATTGGTACTTAAACTGACTGTAATCTTTCCTGTTTTTCACTTTAATGTATGTCTTCACTCCTGTCCTCAGTGCCTACTACGAGTGCAATCTGTCCATTGCCATTGAGCCTCCAGGGGCGGCATATTCTATATTCTGATACATACTATTGAAGGTTCAGACATAAAATTTCTTCGGGCTTAAACTAACTCTTAATCTGCCAAGCAAATATGTCATTTAAATGCGAAAATTTGTTAATACAAGGCAAGTAATTATCATGCATCATGACCATCATCACATGAATATTTTGTAATAAATTAACTATGAGTCATGCTGAAGGGTTAGGAATCTATGAGTCTTAAATAGGTATAATATGGTTTTATTAAAATTACGAAGTTAACATTTCAGAAACTACAACTCTTTCTTCTTTATTCCTAATGGTGTCCAATATTTATCTAATACTCTCTTTGAAAATATATTGAGTGTTTTGTTTTGATGTTTGTTTAATGTTTGACATATTTGTTCAATCTCCTAAAATGCACTGAATACGTAATGTAATGAATATATTTATTCTTACTGTATCGTCATTTATGTGGAGAAAAATGGCAGAAACGTTGACGATCCCTAAAATACAAATAACCATTTAAGTGTGTTGACAAAATCAATTATGCACTCGGCTGGCGCTCGCCTCGTCACGTCTCTGCGTCGGTACTACCTTTCCCTTAATAGAAGTTGGAAATTGAATACAGCCGCGGATTTTAATGGTGTGGTAGATCGAGGAATGGCTTTCTACACTGAAGGCACGCGTTCTAATACCATCAGAGGCGGATTTTTAACTGAAATCCCTGACTACTTCAGTGCCGTGAGTACTGCATTTGAAATTCAGATTCTGTCCGCCAGATGAAGGTTAAAAGAATGTATTCTTTAACACCCGTCCTTTAGAGTTAGCTAATGCTGGCGCCGTGTTTATCTCCACACTTCCTCCGCTCCAAAAGAAGTTACATTCATCCACGAGACTTCTAATTTTCTGTAGTGAAAATGAGCTCAGATTTTGTTCGCCTACTATAAAAAAGCTTAAATATATTTTGCACTTCATAAGTGTCTTATAATTGTTACATACTTCTTGTGTTACATTCATATCTAATCATTACTTGTTCCAATGCAAGCCTGTATAGCTCACCTCGTTGAAATGCTAAGTATCTTTTGAGTTTACCTTTGCCGGCTAAGGTGGCGGCGAGGAAAAGTCCTCGACTGCTAATCCAACGGTTCGTGGGTTCTCGTCCCAACTGAATGGGTTTTTCTCCACTCAGAGCATGGTTGTTTGTCAAGCTTTGTTGGTTCAGCCCCTAAGAAACCTGATGGCAGGCCAACGCCTATTGGGATCCCAGGGGTAGATGGACCAACAGAATAGTCCGGATGCAAAAAAAGATTTACCCTCTACAGTAAAACATTACCTCTAGCCTTAGGATGCTTTTGCAGTTTTTTTGGCGAAGTATCTACGTAAACATATATCAAACCTTACGTTATCCTCAAAAACTTCATACTTTTCATATAACTCAGAATTATTACTCTGACTCATAAAACTGCTCTTTTTTTATAGGGGCCCTCCCTTCCTCCTACCGAACTCTGGCTGGAAAAATCAACCCAATTATACACTCATAGAATATACTACCGAAAAAGAGAAATCATGGTGTAAAATAAGAACCAGCAATTCAAGAAATAAGAACTTTTGCTTGATTCATGACAAAAATGGGATCAATAGTGATGGTATTTTATATTTTTAATTTGTACCATGCAAGACTTTATTTTATGTTTACGATACAAAGATCCAAAAAGTGCTTATTTAGTGTTAACAAATGTAGTACCCTTCAATTTTCCTTGTCAACAAATCATTTATTCTTTACAAATATTGAATAGGAAACTGAAAACCCAACATTTAATGAACCAAATCATGAGATGAATTTTGCAAAGAAATAGGTCAATGGCTAATGCTGCCTGGATACGATCCATAACCATAGATGCAGGAGAAGAAAATAATGTGTAAAAATATTGATATTAGAGTTGGATATTGCCGTTGAAATATTTTAAATTAACCTAAGAATAGTAACGCTATATTTATTGGAGATAATAAATTCATGAATAACAACGAGGTCTTTCTTTTTTTGCTTTTGCCGCATACATTATTTTATATATTCACGTATATGTAGGTATCACTAAATTATTTACGGATATGCCTGCAGTAAATTTTTTAATAGCGCGCTTCAGGCTTTAGAAGTCATTATAATTTATTTTAATCTCATCTACCCATGCATTAAGACTGAATTAGAGTACATACAATGGTGAGTCGTAGACCGGCATTTCACGTTTCCTTCAATAAAGCTTTTAATGAAAGACTGCCTGCGCTGTAGGAAGCAGTGAGAGAATAGGGAGAATTAGTGAAAGATTCGGATCCATTCCATTTCATCGTTGTACGGAGTCGAAAGGCAAGGCCGCTCCCTGGCCGATACGTTGTTGTCCAAGTAGAAACAAAACGAGAGTCGAACTCGCCCGGTGTTTTACAGCTAATTGGACTTCAATCGAGACGTCCCGTTGTTTTCAGGGTTTTCTATCCTTGAGTCATATCCTCGAAAGAATGGGGCTCTTGGGATTTTTTCCCTCGTCGAGGACATAAAAACTAAAAACAGAAGGGAGAAATCTCTTCACCATTTTCGCTCGCATTTCAACTCGAGTCTCCTCCAAGCCATTGTATCTGCCATTGTCTCTCGCTGCGCCCCTTTCTCAAAGTTCCTCTCAAATGCCACGTGGACAGAATGGGGTCCGGTGGAAGAATCCCAAGCCAGGGAGAGGATTTGCAGACACGTATTGAGACCGGGATGGATGACTTGGAAAGGTGGCCATTCTTCCGAGTCGCCCATTGTTAGGTGACATTGAAGAGGACGCATCTACTTAGTCTGTGTGATGATGGGAAGTAAGTGTAATGGAGGATGTGGAACGCCAGCGCAAGTCGAGGTTGAAAAATGCGATAATTAATTTCTAACTCGTCTTCCGGATGATATAATGTTTTGTCAACGATTCTGGACTATTATACCTTTGGTACTTGAGACCTCGGAGTTAATTTAAATTACTGCATGTGATCTTTTTTCATCATCACAAGTCAGCATTTGGTTGATCGTAAGATGAAAGGTACTCGAAAAATTCAAATGAAATGGATTAGAATCTGACACTGGAGACATCTGTGGACTTCGACACTTAATGAACAGGATGGACAGAATGGATCAGCTGTTGGACGGACAAGAATTCGTTTTCACCACGCATAATACACAACTATAATGCAAGTTACATTACTTCCAGTTCATTGGATTATCAATTACCAAGTTTTTCTTCCCTTAAACTCAACTTTACGGCTGGTGACTCACCGTCCTCTGCCAAGCGTTCTTGGGGTGGCTCGCAGGATTATAGGTGAGGAGGAAGATTGGTTTGACACAGCTCTCCACTCGATGCTCCTATCGACTAACCCCCGCATATTTCCTCAATTTCCTTCACATCATTCTCAACTTGTTTCATATACCTCACCCTATGCCTTCCTTTCCCAATCTTCCCATTCACTTTTCCACTTCACATATTTTTCATCATTTTTTTGTAGAATCTCATTACGGATGGTTCCAGAACTTTCCTGCTGCTGTTATCGTTCATGTCTCAATGTCATAAAGAAGAAGGTTGAGCGTGTATTTTGAAAATTCATCATCTTAATAGACCTTTCATCAGACAGGCAAAAATGTAAATTGTATCACAGGATCAGCATTTTCTATCAAGAAAAGCAGGGATTAATTTGCTGCTAAATTATTATTTCTCGCGTATAATGAGCAGTGGGAAATAATTTACGAAGGCGAATGTTGGTGGGCGACTTTCATGAAATAATGGTCAAAAACTATGTATATAACTGATTATGATAGCTGACATAGACGTGAAAGCTATGAATGGTGAAATGGAATCCTAAATGTACTAAATGTAGATTGTGCTAATATTAGAATGTTCTTGTCAAACTGATTTTAATTATGTTACATCGCAAGTTGTCACTCAAGTAAGGTAGTTTTTACGTTTTCTTTAGTACAGCACGTTTTCATGAACTATGAAGTTTTCAGTACAACGCGTTTTCATTGGGTGAAGGATAGGTTATCAATAACTGATTTTTATTATCAGTATTTCGTTGCTGTACTTGAGATTTGGAAGTTACCTACTATTGATTTCTCCAAGATAAAATCCATTGCATCGACCAGAAGGTTATATTGGATTTAAACTCATACGAATACTCATCTTCAAATGGAATGATGTCGCTTGGGGCTATCAAAATGACATTTTTAGGAAAGATTTTGTTCCCATCACCAAAATTTTGGGTGGTCTTTTATAACATGCATTGTCCTGTTTTACAGTGATTTCACGTGTACTGACGCGTCCATCGTTTCCAGGACCGGCACAGAATCTTCCATGCCAACAGGAAACAACGCACGTCTTGTTCGCGTGAGGAGGATTTAGGTGATAAAGGTATATCTTAAATTCTTTCCGACTGCTCAGTTGAAAGCGATGTAACATAATTACAATCAGTTTGACAAGAAAATTCTAATTTTAGTACAATCTAAATTTAGTACATTTAGGATTCCATTCGACCATTCATAGCTTTCACGTCTTTGTCAGCTATCATAATCAGTTATATACATAGTTTTTGACCATTATTTCATGAAAGTCGCCCACCATCTCATCTTCACTCTGAGGGTGACGATATCAATACACATCTTTACAGACGCTCGAGGCGTAGGAGTTTTTAACCATATTAGGATACATCATAATTACAATGCTCTAAAGAAAATAAGCAGACCAGATTTAGGTGTGATGTGGTGGAAACGTTCCATATTAATAGAAAGATGTTGCAATTTTCCACAAGTAAAAATTTATTCGGACTAGTTTGGATGCTACTACATCATTGTAAAAATTGTCTTTGTAATTTTGAAAATAACGTAGTGGCATGGAAACTAGTCTGAATAAATTTTTACTTGTGGGAAATTGCAATATCTTTCTATTAAGCTCGAAAGAAAGTTTTTTTAGCTAACGGACCAAGAGAAAGTTGATTCTTACAATTAATGAATATGGAAATGGAATAAACTGCATTCGTAACTCAGGTAAAGTAAATTCCACCATATTCATTTAAAATTGCATTAAACGATGGTTCATAGGTTCATGGATTATAGGTTAGGGCCATTTAGTCATATTAAAAACCTCTTATTAAATTATTGCTTGTCACTGTTTTTGCCAGAGTTAATCATTAATAAATGCGTACCGCTGTTCTTGGGTTTGTACTGAATGAACGAGTTAAAGATACTCTCGCTGAAATGAAACTGAATTAAGGCAGCATTACTGTAGCAGAATGCAGTAGAACACACGAAACGAATGTCGCTTCGGCCCTGACCTCTAGTTGGTACTTTAAAACAAATCAAGAAATCCTGATACAGGCAAGGAAACAGGTGAGCGCGGTTGACATGTGCTGTAGGCATAAACATACAGGGCTTTTAGATATCCCATTCTGCCACCCGGAAAGCCTTGGAATGACAGTGGATGCCTTTGATGCGAGACGATTACGTCAACTGCACGCCCAATGCTGCTGCGGGATGGAAATTAAGGGCCGACGGCGCGGAAATAGCCTCCTCGGTCCCTATCAACGGGAGATGCGCATACATGGACTTTGATACCACCATGCCTTGAGCATGGTCTTTTTATGGACCAGCCTGAAACGTTTTTTATAATGATCGATACAGTATGAACTTAGGGTTTCCTTGTTCGCAATGTCAGAAGAAGATTTTGGTAATTCAATATACTCTTCAATTTCGACCTTTGTGTTCTCCCTGTATTTCCTGTTCCGCATAATCCCTATATTCTAATTAGATAGACACTTTCCTTAAAATCTTTAGAAAATTTCTTCTCTTTGCATTATCCGTCATTGTACACATTCTCTGCTTTCCCAGCTCAAACGATGACACTTCCAACTGATTGACCTTTCCTGAAAGAATCCGATTTCTTCTTAATAGAAGAAATCAATTATCGATTAATAATAAAAGAACCAGATTTTTTCGCTATAGAATTTCTCAATTTCCCATTTCTATCCATTTTCTCTGCTTTAGAACCAATTTGAGCTGCAAGTTTTGTGCACTTTCAGCATGATAGTTTGTATATAAAATAGTTTGTTTCCTATTCCCTCCCCATTGCAGTCGTTCTCTCCACGCATAAACTATGGTGAGTCACTTTATATGTATTCAAGGTGAAAGTGGGTGAGTTCCTTCAAAACTACAGGATGCAAATGAAAAAAAGTTAATGAATGATTTGAAATTGTTGACTAGTTACTGATGTATTGCAGTCTCCTATCAGGGAGACTGCACTACATCAGGTTTGGCTTGCTTGCTTTCTGTGGAAGGACACTGTCATTGGACAGGAAGGGAGAAAGTAGAGGGACGTTATATTTGATCGGAATGATTGCCGCGCCATCTGCGATAAGGAATTAGGTGCATTAAAAGAAAGATTCCGGCTTCATTTCTGAGGGGATCATATTCCATTGTGTGAAAGCTTTAGTGTTACATCATGTCGCGCTTGGTTTCACATGATCGTTTCTTACCTAGATGAATCTTGAGTGGCATGAAAATAATGATGTATCCGTGAATAGAGGGGGAGAAATTGCGCATTATCTCTAGGTCTGTTGCCCATAAGACTCAATATTTCGATTAAGTGATTGTTTAAGATAATTTTAAACGATAAAATTGTGGTTAAAGTTATGAAAAGATCATTTTCATATTTCGAATAAGTATAAGTTTTGACTATATTTGCCAGGTGGAATTATTGAAATACGATTTAAGAGGCTTTAAAATGACTTGTGAACTTGTTATATAAATTATTGACTCAATGATTGAATCGTAAATGATCATTTAATGTCCACATTCCATTGCGATAAAAAACATTTTATTTCTTAGTGTCATACTCTATTAGTACACTGCTACAATGGCACACATATACATAAATACGAGAACAATAACTGGCTTGAATAGCTATGGTTAAAAGCAGGGCCTAAAATGTGATCCAGATAAATAAGACCGTGTCCATATTTGCATTAAAATGTGCACAAGTGGGTGGGAAATAAGTAATAGCAATTAATTGTTGCCTTATAATGATAAACTAACTGGTTTTTTACACGTTTTTCCTCACATTCTCGAGCATATATCATTCGTCCCTTCTTGACAGGGAAAATAATACCTAAAATGATTCTAGAAGCTTTTGTAGCAGATATAGCGTCAACGCTTTAGAAGGGTCTACTAATCGAAACCTCTAATCTTATTTCAGCTCTCCTGTTGATTTTAAGTGAGACACGATTCCAATTCGCGCGGCAACTACTAATGACGGGAGACTTCTCATCGAAGTCATATCTCTTCGGATACATGCCGAGTAAATTTTCTCAGGTAATACGGTTAGGAATGCAATTAGGGATCTTGGGAAATTGAATGTATCGTGAGTGGGTTAACTCAATTTACCGAAGCGTCTCCGGAGGATTCTAAGCCGGCTAAATGTCGGAATGAAGCAAGATATTATACGGTCTATCTCTCGTATTTACCAAGGTAAAAGGGTGCGACTTCCCGTTTAAACACTTTTCGAGGGAATTATAGACTTAAACTCTTTTAAAATAAGGACACTCTGAAACCTTCTTTATTTTCTTTGATGAGATATTCACACCAACGGTTTTATTGAAACCCTAAGGCTCAAGGGTAAAAATTGCAGTAAAATCGGGATGAAACAGCATGTTGTCAAGGCAAATACTCTCAAATAATTTCGCTTAATTTTCATTCATTACTCTAGATTCTAGATTAGTAACGTTGTTAAAGATGCCTTGTTAGATATTTGTGGATGAATTTATGATGGAGAGAGGAAATGAAAGATGATTGTCATGGAAACCGATCTTCATATACCTTGATATTTGACATCAACTACAATTTACACAATGTTTTTCCAAATAAAACTCCCCCGTAGTAGGTACTATGGTTGTTGATGATCGGTATAATTCGATGGGAGTCCAAGGTGAAAATAATGGAATGAAGTAAGCGTATTTTTTAGGAAAACAGGCAAGCCAGAAGAATCTAAATTACGAACTAGGACAATGAGCTACATGTTTGTGGAAATTATTATTTAGTGACTAGTTTCAGCAATACACCCCCATTCCCTGTAATATTGACATTGCACAAGGAGCTCAGTAAAGAGCTAGACTACATTAAACTGAAGACAAATAGTAATTAGAGGCTTTCACACATCTCGTAAAGTAAACTGGAATGCGAGTCTTTGCGTAAAGCAGATTAGATTTTCAACAAAGCCAATACCAAGGAATAAATCTTTTTTTCCTGACTCTAGCACGCATTTTCGAAGTAACATCCGTTCCATTGACTTCTTGAGCTACTACTGCTTACGCATAAGTTCACACCGGCCGTTTGAGCATCAAACCATAATAAGCTTATTTTAAACTGTATCGGTGATTCTCTTAAAATTGTGAGTTATTAGTTCGTAGTTTGTGTGGTTTGTTTTTGGGAATGATGGCTTATATATGAAAATAGAAGTGTGTGTGTGTGTTTGTGTGTAATGCTGATTAAACCTTTCATGAATCACCAATTTTAGAAATGAAATATGATATGATTCACGAGATAAAAGAATGAAGGCTAGGAGAGCAGAAACTGAAACAGGGCAAGCATATAAGGTCATAGGTAGAATTATGGTCGAAGGTGGGTGTAATAATAGCAGTGCGTGAAGGGGAATTGAGAGCACTTGAGACAGGAGCCCTTAGTAAAAATGAGGAATACAAGTTCGATGGGGAGTTTAATGTAGAGTGTGGCGTTACATGCTGCGAAATAAAGACCTTGGAGAAGGAGTAGATAAGAGTTTGGAAGCGTTGGCACGGATACTTGTATTCCACCCTCCAACGGGATCCTGAATTAATACTTAAGTCTTCCAATCATCCGGTGGCGCGTTATACCGTAGGCTACACCTATCGTTATTAGCAGTTCCTGGCGCCGGGTTTCCTACTTTCTCTATCCATTTCTACTATTCTTTTACTATCAATCATTGCGCCGGCACTTCCCTTCATTCGGCACTGAATCAGCTGGTACTGAAGTAACTTTACATTTGCCACAGTAATCAACTTATTGATCCTAGCTTATTCCCAAACTTTGCGTTATTAAGGCGTCAATTTGGAGATTAGAATATTCTTTGAGACAATCAAATAGTTCTCATGAGTTCCACGATAACCGTGCTTCCTGATTATTTACCTTACCTCTCCTGATTCTGATTATCATAGTCTCAAATTCCATACCACTGATATTAATTTAAAGGTCTGTATCAGGCAGCTAATGCTATAAACATACTTAATTATTTATTCATGTCTAAGTGGCTTTTTTGAGAAGATCATAGAGGTAAGGAGGTATTTCATGGAATAGAGAACATTCCCAGGTAGAAAAAATACGTGGCTCATGCCACGATATATGGCCTTCGATATATATATCATATATGGCGGTACACTGGATGGATGATTTATGATGATGACTTATGGATGATTTTTATGGAATTTGTTGTTGGAATTTTAGAATACATATTTGAGAGAAGAATGTTCATCATATCATATGCTTTTATACATAAATTTATATGATTATAAAAGTTACAGGAGAGACAGATGTGAAAACACAAAAAGAATATACACAAAACAGGCATAATTTAATTTCTTTTGAGCATGTAGTCTCCTTCTTCTGAAGGATAGATTGAAAACATCATTCATGGTTTAAGCCTGGTTGCATGATCGCAGTCATATTTGCGCAATTTATGATTCACGTTTAACTATATAATATATATAATTAAAATATCTTTCGTAGTGACCTTGAAAGTTATTTGTGGATCAAATCTCATCTCATTTTTTTAGACCACGTTGTCCTCTCTGCCTCTTCAATCTGTACCAAATTAATAGCTCCCTTTCCCGATACTCTCGGATGTTACTCGCAGCCTCGATAAGCTTCGTGTGGGAGTAAGCCGAGAACTTCACTGTATCGCATGTCTTCTGTTGCGGTGGCTTGCCATAAATTACATGTTGCGGAGCTGGATGCAAAAAATAAACAAGTTATTCGAGGCACGGTTGAGTTCCCATCCCGTAATAAAAACGGTGACGGGCAATCCAGGAGGAGTGTGAGATGCAGTTGAGTTTGAGGGTTCTCTAAGGGGTGGTTTCCAAAGGGAGCATTTTTTTGGACACCAAGCCTCCCCTCCACCCTCTTCAATCCCTAATATCTTCAACCCAACTTCTCAGCCGAGCCTACGGGGAGTTATCCGTAATTAATTGCTTTGTTGAGTAGGTCCGGTCGGGAAGAGATTCAATTCGGCCGCGGCGCGTTATTCACTTTTTTTCAACTGCCGAAGGAAAGGGGGAATGATTAACGCCGCTCCGAGATATAGATATTTATCAACGTCCCTCCCTTTTTGCTTCCCTCTAAGCGTCTTGATTTACGCGTGGGATTCGATGGGTTCAGGCGATCGCCATCTCACACTCCACGCCCTGAGATTGGACTTGCATCGCCAGACGTGCGGAGAAAATGCACAAGAGGCTCGATGGATTTTGCTAGCTTGAAGGATTGATTTTATCTCTCGTAAATACGCATTTGTTTCATGTAGCAGGTTTCTGAGCTCTTGCTTACGATTTCAGCACCCAGCGAGGGGTGAAGCAAGATCAAACCGAACGCTGACGAGGTTTAACTTTCGGCCGAATTAAATCCAATCATTTATTCGGGCGACTTAATCCAAATTTTTTGGCTCCCGTGATACACCCTGCATCGTGAAAGTAACATTCTTCATCGTTAATTTATTCAGTTCTAATTAATTCTAATTTAACTTCTAAAAATCTAATAATAAAACTAGCTAATTCAACTAATAACCAATCGTTTTTTAGCCTTAATTTTAGCTAAATGTCGCCCTCTATTCTTGCTGATAAGATTAACCCACGTTCTTAAATCTCTATTTTTTCCAATGCAATTGTCCTTGATCTTTCTTGCAGCGTCCAATTTTTCCTCAATTTTACGTCCTTTCGCAAATCTATTTAATCTCACGGTGCACAACCTGTGTGATATCTTCTACAGCATCCAAGACCGCTGTAACTCCAGCTCTCGTAGGCTTTTATTCTTTTATAACCAGTTTCCATCAGTCCATACTAAGATATTTCCCTTTTTCTTTCTTAATTCTGATTGCGTAATTGAGGATAGTAGGGAATTAATAATCATGAATAGTTTCTGTACATGTAATGCGAATTTTTTCAATAATATCACGTTTGTTTTTCTTGGTCTGTTGCCAACAACCGCGGTGAGAGGTTAGACACGCGTCGACTTTGCAACCCATAGATTGTGGGTGCATATCTGTCTTGGCCATGCACTGTGATTGTCTTAGCATTAAGATCTTAGGTGAGACGATGCATCATTATTCACCAATCCGAAGTTGGTATGACACAGCTCTCCTCTACATTCTCCTATCAGCAAACCCCGGCATAATTCTTCTTTTTCACATTCTTCTATACTTGTTCTCTATATCTTAAGCGATGGCTTTCTTTGCCAGTTTTCCCGTTTACATGTCCCTCGACGATTGTTCCCATTAGATCATCATACCTCATGTTATGTCCAATGAAGTTGTCCCGTCCCTGCCGCTCCCATTTCTGTGCCACATCCATCTATTCCCGCGATTTGCAGGATTGCCAAATCGCTATTGGTACTTTCTTACTTTTTTAATAATCCTTAAATTTTACCAAAGAATACCGTTTAAAAACACTAATCATCCTTTTTTTGCTCACTATACCTACGATAAACATGTTGAATTCGGTTAAAGGTTATGTTTTAAATAGCATATTTTTGCAAATGGTCAACATTCGTGGTTGGATCTCCCGCAAGGAGGTTTGGGGTCGCTTGCGAACTTTAAACTCCAAGGAAGACCTCCTATCAGCTGCATCGAGAGCTCGGACCTTACTAATGATGGCGGACCCTCGGCCCTCCCCATGAGAAAAACACAAACCGTCCTGGCTTTTTTTCAAAGTTTTCATCCGACATATTTTCTCCCACTCCTCTCAGGATTTTTTCGTTTGTCACTCGGTCAATTCTTCTTACCTTCATCATCCTTCATTGTCACCAAATTGCATATGCTTCCAGGCATGACTACTCTGCTGCTGTTATAAGCCATGCTTCATTGCCATAAAGAAACATGCGTCACATCTGTGTTCTCTTGAAATGCTTCAAAACCCTAACATATTGCTCCAAAACACCAAATCTTACATGTTGCTCACTCGCTGTTCACCTTTGAAGAAGAAAATGTAGTCGAAAATCTTACGACCGTGACCGACGATAAAATTGGCTGAAATAGTACAATACCCAAATTTTATTTCTGGGTTGGTATTTCTCAGCTTTCGTCAACACTGCTGCATCTCATGCTTTTTCATCTTCCTCCTGGAACATGTCTCAGTGTAGCTGGAGTCATAGTAAAGTACAGATTTATACTGAAAATTGGGAAAGACGGAGACCGGGAATCGGAATCACTGGTCCGATCGTTACCAGTGACACTAACGAGTCAAAGGCAAACCATCCGTCGTACAAATAACCGAGTTAAATTTTTTCTCCAATTGTCTTTCAAATATAATGAGATTCCAGGGAAAAATAACGTTGGACGGAGGTACCACAGCCAATGCTCTCGCTTCTATAGCAACCCAATCCTAATAGCACTTTGAGCGCAATTACGTAAAAGCACTCACAGGTAATCATGATAGGGAGCCTGAAATACCTCTGATTTATGCTATAAATGTCCATCTCATAAAATGAAGGTGGGAAGCCATCATAATTTAAAGAGGTTTTGAGGTTGCTCGTAAAATAATTAAATTAGAAACTAACTATATGAGAAGCAAATGAACCTTAAGGAGCGTTGCGCTAACAGTTGATTTCAAAATTTAGTTTACTACAAATAGAACTAGATAGGTAAAGCATTGGTATTACTGAGTTTTGCGAAGCAATTTCACAATGTTGAGTGCTAATTTGCTCAGCTTCTCTCGTATATTAAACGATGCGTTTTAGTCTATGGTTTACTGTTTCGTCACGAAATCTCAGGCTAAATTGCCATCAGTAAAGCGTGATATAAATTTGCAGTTTAAATAGCCCATTTCCTATGGTGTACACAGCACTTTGAAACCAATTATGGGTAGGGATACATGTTGGAACAAAATGTATCCAACCCCCAATTAACTCCTGTGGATAGAAGTCGAAAGAGGATTACTTTTATGCGGCGATGATAGAATCAACTTCTCTCATGATGGAGCTGCAATTAAGACTAATTTACGATGAAACTCTCATTAGGGATTTAATCATTATTTGAATGATTTGGTGAGAACTCTGCCAGCTGATGTTGATAGCTTGATGTCACCCTTGTCAGTAAAATATAAGGTTACACGTCCGAATCATACGTTTGTCACCGATACCGTCCGTTTTATGATTATACCGAGGTTAAATTGTGCTATTTTTAGTATCAAGAAGCTATTCATCATTCTACTTTTTGCTTTAGAATGAGTATTCTTCAAATATTTTTACTTTTATTAATTTGAGTTAATCTGGTTGGTGTGGTTACTAGAGTACTGACCTCCTATTACAAAGGCTTAGCTTCCAGTCCTGGTATTTTACACAAGACTATTGGTTCCTATTTGAGCCTTGTTTGCTCAGTAATTTCAAATGAAGTATTCAATTTGTCAGACGAGAGGCTAACCCATAGATCACTATACGCTTTTTACCACGAGGAGGCTAATATCGACACTGGCTAATGTGCACTTTTCAAATGTTCTTCAAATATTTCCTCGGTTTTACCTCGACCTCAGTTACCATGTGACTCCCCTAAAAGCAAAAATTAGTGGAATTCGTCTATGAACCGAGCATTTCATTACCGTCTTTCGTGTCAGGATAGACTGCTGCTTATGCCGATATGCCTATTTTACCTCTCTTAGATATCGCCTTTCTATGATTACCTTCGTATGCTAAGATTTGAGCGTCATTCCATACTCACACAAATGCTCGAATAAAGGTGATGTGCTGTGAAAGGTGATACTCCTTCCAACTCCTCATGAATTGATTTCATTTTCGACGATCGAAACGCTACGTATGCGGCGAAATATTTCAATAGCAAGAACCGAGCCATCAATATGGGATCTTCATTTCGTGGCCCGAAATTTCCGGAGGGTGATACGGGGCGCTATGGAAATCGATCCGGGGGCTCGTGCGAAGATTTCGGGATTACGTTGGAAATTGTTTTCAGATTCGGAGCCGAGGGATATGGAATTAGACGCACCCCATCGCCGGTGAAAATTCCGCCCGACTTTTCGTTCGTTCGAAGCGGAGACGGGAAGGGAGCGTTGCGTATAAGTCCACCCGATAACACTCTGGCGTGATGGGGCGCCATTCATGCGATTATTCGTTTTGCAGAGGACGTGGAGGGAGGGTATGAGGAAATTTTGTCGGCGAGAATCCATGCCTCCATGAATCTTGAAGGTTGCTACTAGCGCTCGGAGCTCTGAGAAGCCTCTATCATTCACTGGGGGGTCACGTTGGTGTTGTGGTCAGAGTACTGGCCACTCTCTGGCAGGGCCCCGGTGTGAATCCCGGCTGTGAAAGATACTTTTTATTCCTAAACCGTCCCCTAATTGAGTGCTTTTTTGTGGGCATTAGAGTTTAGTACTCCATTGGAAGGGAGATTCATCCGTTGTCCCCTTGGCGGATTTCTTTAAGAGCAGGCTAATGCCGACGCAAGGTTTCTCTCCTCCTATCCTTGTTACTCTTCCATACCCATCCTTGTACCTTACCTCCTGATCTGAAGCGGGTTTAACTGTGGGTACAGACTTACCAGTGATAGATAGTTATATGCATTCGGAGCACTTCAATGAATGTCACTTCTATTTCAGTAGGATGGAGATCTAAGGCCGTTTTACGAGACTCTTTTCTCGATCTCGGAGATCTCAATTCAGCATGCATAATATGAATATATGTACAAATGGCTATAAACCCTCTCAAATGATCCAACAAATGATGTTTACGTTACTTGAGCGTGTTTCTTTCCAAGCCTGCTATTAATGATCCTTCGCCATTCTTTCCAAAGTGGTGATGGAAGAATCAATCCTTATTTCAAGCGGAGAAATGGCTGCGGTTTTTTTTATGCAGTATGTTGAATAATATCACACCGCTTCATTGGTACCAGCTCCGTGACAGGCAACGCTCTGCTCACCTGTGATCGGTAGTTGGAAGAATGAGATTTGATAGCAAAATAAGTATGCATAATACCTTTACCTGTTTTCATTGCCGAAACTTTGACTAACTCCAGCCAACGCTATCGAATTTGCCGCCTAAGTGGATTACGATTTAATCTTTTACACGATGCAATCTTGAGTGAGCTGCATTTGGTTGATTCCTGTATGGGTCGAGTAAAACAGCCTTTGGACATAGGAACCCTCTGTCACCTTTCTTTAAAAAACAGTTGATATTGACATCGAATTTCTATCTATCTTCTCCTAAAGTTTCCGACCTAAATTCATGTATGTACCACATATTTTCTTGGGTGCAAAGTACCTTAGCTGCTTTTCACATTATTTTCACTTTTTGCTTTATTTAGTCAATAATGCAGTAAATCATTATATGCACCTTGATTTCTTCCATAGAAGCTATTTAGAATTTCGCAAAGAACAAATATCCTATCATGGATTATCATTACGCAAGCGATAGTTATCTTAGTTTTTAGTACGTACAGGAAAAGAGAAAATGCAACCCCAATCCTTAAAATTTCTACCGGCGCAGTTTTTCAATCACCTCTTGATTAGTAAACCAAATTTTTAGGGCAGTTACTGTGAACAATACGCTACTAGTTGAACCGGCGTTGCTGAAAAAGTTAGCGATAACGCGTATGAAGGGCATGGCCCCTCTATGATTGTGTTCTAACATTGGCCTGGAAACTTGCCTTCAACCCCTCTGACATGTACCTACATATCTGGCGCGGCGATTTTGATTATGTCCCCCAACTTCGTCTTCGTTTTAAGGTAACATGTCTTTGCACCATTTAGAACTGTGATATCAGAGAGAAAAATCTCTAATCTAAGAAAATATGCCCATGCCTTGCATGTATCATGAGTTACGTTGTTCCGGATTGAATAAGCTTACAACACAATACCTGAACTTCGTAAAGTTCATCAGTAAATACTTTCTTCAAGTTTTACTGGAAAAAATTATGCCGTATCAACTTTAATTATATGATTCATTGCATCCATATGTGCCATTAATATAATACTTATTAATAAATACAAATCGGAGGGCTTTGTTCTTACCTCGTATAAGAATCAAAATAAAGAATACTTTCTCTCTAAGTCGATTAAGCCACCTCAACTGCGTTCGGCTTGACGCCTAATCTTGGAGACAAAACTTGAAATAAAGATTAGAGAGGCATTATGATATAAGAAAACCTAATGCTAGCTATTACTCTAGCTGCCTCAAACTGCAAGATAATAAGAAACAACAAAGGAAGATAGGTAAGATTGAAATTAAGGAGTAAGACAATGGCTTGGCAATTTTTCACCCTTGATTTTTGATTTATCAAATGCCTGAGATAAACAATTATAGGTATTGTGAATATCTAGAATTCTAAAAAAATATTACTTCCATTAAATGTGGTAGATTTTTTATAAAAATAAAATGACATGTCATAGAAAATTGAAATTATTTCCTTGAAGGGTTTCTTAGTCCTTCCACCAATATTCATTCAGCCGCGTACGCCAGTCCCGGTATTTTCCACTCTCCGTATGGATACGCCGTGAACTTATAGTGAGAGGGGAGTTATATTTATTTCACAATGATGGGATATCTCATTTCGGTGAAGAGTAAGGCTTAAGAAAAAACAATTTTATTTACAAGCCAAACAATTATAGGATCCATCTCGACGTTTTTACATTAGGCTCACTATCGTATAGTTAGTACGAGTTAGTAGCCAACATTTTGCAACGTAGTAATAGTTTTGATAAAGGGTTAAGCTTTTCAGAGTGTGTGTGAATTCAATAACATCACTTGTCGTTTTAGCTCTGAACTTAGGTCATGTGGCATTCTTCATGAAGCAAAACATCGGCTCCCAAGACTTATACACGAAGACTATGAAAAATTCCTTAAAAAATTCCTTGTACTTACGGAACACTGCACGCTGGAGAATCTGCTGGTCGACAAGTGAGAAAACACATCACGGGTTATGAAAGGGCGATGAAGAGGAAATATTGGTACCACATTGCCCTCCCGAGACTCGCATGTTTAAAAGAAACGCATACAATTATGTTGAATAAAACTAAACTTATATCCTAAGAAATAGTATAATTCCCAAAAATAATCAGGGCAACACTAGAGGTATTAAAGATACCAAAAAAATCTCGACAGAGACAGGGGTCCATAGGGGGGATACGAGGTCCATAAAACTAATAAGACATCGATTTTTGCCTTGACAAAGCCGACAGAAGGTTCGGAAATAGTTTGAACATTAACTTATATTAGAGATACCGAAAGCGGAACAAGATTGAAATAGTAACAGCTTGGCTACTTAAGTACTTTTTCATATTACTTTAGTACGACGTGTGGTATAATATCTTAAATGGTCTGTGTAGTCCATTTTGCATCCACAATTAATGATTGTGCCATTATCTGAAATGACAAAATATGAAAAAATATAGCGCATTTCAATATTCAACAATCTTCAGTATAAATTTGTCACTTCCATGAATAGTTATGCCTTGAAATTTGCAGATTTTCTGTGAAAATAAAATAAGGTGGCAGAAAAAATTAAAATTATTTCCTTGGAGGGTTCCTATGTCTTCCCAATCTTCAGCGATGTACGCAAATCCACGCAAATCAATACCCACGGAACATTCCGTGGGTATAAGCCGTGAGGTGAGAGGGGACTTGATTTCATTGCGCCGTACTTGGGTTTTATTTTCGGCGAAGAGTATGTTCTAAGAAGGAGTATAATTTTATTAAATTGCCAAACTATTTTTCGATACGCATGATGCATTAGGTACGTGTTAACGGCGTCAAAACTTTGGGTACTTATAATACACTTTCATATTCATTTTCTACCACGGCTAGTATGATATCTCAAATGGTGCCTAAGTCTGTGAAGGTTTGCCGCGTCTCTTCACCATCGTAATATTTGGACGGTGGTGTCATGAGCTGCCGCTCTAGGGTGGCACCCCTCCATTTCCCCCCCTCCCTTTCTTCCGAACTCTTCCCCTCCCCCCACGAAACTTCCGTTCCGTGATCGGGGTCGGACGCCGGAGCATCGGATATATTTTCCCGGGGATCGATGAGTACCCTGGCCGAAGTCTCCACTCCCACAGCGCTGGTGTTTTTGATCGCCACGAGGGAGGTCGTGGGACGAAAAGGGTTGGGGGAGGGTTAGAAGGGTAGGGGGACGGCACCGCGCGGTTCCCGGCACAGAGCCTTGATGTGGAGGATACCAAGGGCAGAACCACGAGAATTTGACACACGGATGTAAGGTGAAGGGGGCGAGATTTGTGGCCAAGACTATCCTTTCTTCCCTCTTTCCATTGCTTTGGAGAACGCGAGATGGTAGTGGGCTCCTCAACTCACAGGCCCTTTGGGGCTCTTCCCGCCTAGCCTATTCCATTGGCCCATGAAACCTCTTTTCGAGGTCTCGAGAGGTGACGTGACTGTGACCATGGTTTCCAAATCACAGTGGGGAAATTCGCTGGAGTCCACGAGTCGGGAAGAGATTTCGCGCATATTTCAGTAGTAACTGGTGTCGAGATCCCACCTTCGAGAACGTAATGTGAGAGGATTTCATGAGAACCATCAGAAAAATTAGAACAAAATAAAGTGGCTTTCTATAAATGTTAAAGACTTCTAAATCTTGAGTCAATTTAATTCATTCAATTTTTCATACTGTGCTTCCCAAACTCTCACAGGTAGAAACACCACTACACCGCAATATTTAAAGGTAATAATATTGATTTCAAAGTCGGTTTAAACAACTGAGATAGGACACGTGAACCAGACGTTCAACGTTCAATTGCATATGACGTGAAGCAGAACGTTCAACGTGCAATTGCATATGACATGAGGCAGAACGTTCAACGTTCTACTTCACGTCATATGCAATGCGCTAAATACACCATGCTTTAGAAAATGAAGAAATGTGAGAACTGATATGCGAGATTGTAAATTCCGGTGTAATGATTGTCTAGTCTTCTTGCTCATTTTTGCATAATTACATTTAAATCGATGGTAATGTTTCAAATAAAATGCTACTTTTTATTTTGATTTGGGTGTTGTCGTGGATGCCGATTAGTTTTGTTTTTTAAATAATGGTTTAAATTAATTAATCTCATGGGTGGATAAAAGTTCCCGGTATTAACATAATATATATGCAGATATTAATACACATGCAGATAAATTAACAATTTATCAATATATCAATTTTTGTGGTGAATTTAATCTCCATAAACAATATAAATAAATATTTAACTATTTGTTTTATTCCAATCCTATTTGATGCTTTATATCTTCCTTAATTACTCAAAATGCCATTTCAAATTTTTAAATACTTGAAGTCGGAGTATTTAATAGATTTGTCACGCCCAAAAATGACGTTCCTATTCCACCTACTTCTCTGACCTACCAGTTTTAATCAGTTAAACTTCACCGTTAGATCCTTGGTCTTAAGGATCGAACGGGTTAAGAACCGTGCAAAACGGGTTATAAACATGGGATGTGTGCATTTAAAATCATCTGTTGGTAGCGCCAGAATTGGGTATTATTTATTAGTGCAGCTAGGTTATGTTGTGCTCTGTAACGTAAGCTTTATCCTATGACAAGCAAGGCATCCTTGTCCGAGTTGGGATTCGAACTTTTAAGGCTCTATGATGAATATTGACCGAGCTTGCTACTACCACCTCATTGGTTGATTCTTGTTTTTAATATTACCCTTCAGATAACGTATATATTGCTATATACCTACTATTAATGGTTTGCTTGGATTTTGTGAAAAGAATGAGATTTACATGAGAGAGAATACATTGCCTATGAACACGAAGGATATTAAGAGCACATTCTAAGTTAAAAGAAATCCAGGATTCAGTAAAGTAAGTTTGAAGCGTTAGTAAAAAGTATTGACGTGTTTAGACATCCATTCATTGGAATTATGCTTAAGAATTCATATGCTCCAGCAGATGAGATGCAAGTGCGTAAAAATTAGAAAAAGTTTGAAGCAGTGAAAAAGGGAATTCCGGGAAATGAAATTTGTTCTTAATTTCATGTATTACTTCATTTATTATGTCAAAACTATATGTGTTGATTAACGTAGGTGGGCATGGAGTTGATTTCAAAATATCTTTTCTTTTGAGCCTCGGCGGACACCTGTTTTCTACAACGTCCATTGCCTAGTTCAGAAAAAAAATGATTACTAGATGTCTAACTATTAGAGGCACAGCATAATTCAGGGGTCGCTGTCAGAGCTCTTTGCATTTTTGTATAACATTTCAATTTAGTCGTGAATCCTGTGAAACTCACTTTTTTCCGGTTTTCTTTCCAAAAACAGCAACATTGAAGCGTAGGTTTTCGAAAAAAACGGCTCTTTTCTAGCCTTTCGAATTTTAACTCGTCTGTTTTTCTTAGGCTGGCTCACAAATCTCTCAATACTGTTCCCTGCTTTATTTAAAGTATTTTTCATAACGAAAAGCGTCTCGCCACCTTTAAAAAAAGGCATTCTTTCGTCCGAGAAGGCTTTCAGGAGTTTTGTGATCCGGATTAATTACAATCCCGGCAAAAGAGTCGATAGCACTGGTGTATCCCACGTCTCCCAAAAATGAATTTAACGTACCAATCCTCTTCCCAAATCTGGGAGTACGGCGTTTACGCGTGGGTTGACTCACGTCTGAGGCGACAAAAATTGAAAATAAACGCTGGCATGGAGATTTGGCCAAGTGGTGATAAATATGGTGACCGTACGCGCAATATTCGTCGCTTTCCGTCGATTCATTTTTTTCTCGTCCCATCAGGATCTATTCCCCAGGGGCCCCTCCCCATCCCATTCTCTTTAGACTCTCGCGAAGGGACAGATGTGGCTCATCCCTCCCTACAACTTTCCCTCCGAGACTATCATGACCACTCTCCCTTCCCATAATCCCACGCTTCTATCTGGGCATGAGAACGAGGGGGAGCCCAGCAAAGGGCGAGGTAAGGATGAGGAAGGGAGGGAACCACGCGCCTTTTTATATCTGAAAACCGATACTTGAGTTTATTCGCCGAAATAAAGCGATGGGGAAGAAAAAAATTCGGAATGAAGGGGGGGAAGATAGGAAACGAGAGGGGGTGTACTCCCCTCCCCCACCTCGCCCTCCCTTCTGAGGGCACTTTCGAATAACGACAAGAGTTTAAAAGTTTTCGTCCCCCGCGATGCGTTCTTCGATCAGCGATCGATACCGGGGTTTCGGTGTCCCTTTTTCGCGTGAGTGACCCTTTTTTTCGCGTCCTTCCCCTTTCTTCTTTCCCCTTACTGCAGTAATCGGCTCCAAGAGGGATAGTGGGGAGTGGTAGGAAGGTAACAGGATTGAATCTTTGCTGGGAGATATGTGTCCGCCTTAGATGGCTATTTCAGAATGACACAAAACTTGAATGGAAAGGGTATGAGACGGATGGTAGAATTAAAAAAAATTAGACCCCTACCGACTGTGCACTCACAAGGGTAAATGTAGCATAGCCTTGTTATACAGTTGTTGACCACATCACGCATTGTAAAGTAAGGAAATATTAAACCTCCAGCCTTAAGAAAATTCGATTACCACTGTTGTATGACGGTGCCTGAATCTCCCCAAGATGTACCTACTTGATAGTTATTCATAGGAAACCACTGATGCTTGAGGTAACTTGCATCATTTTACGTACCGTAGGGTAATTGCACGTGGGGAGAAATTTATTGAGGGGTGGAGAACGAGGGAGAGAAATCCGGTTTTCCAGGAATCCGGATTTCTGTAGTTTATATGATAATTTGGTAATGAAGGGTAATTTCATGTGCTTATTCTTGGGTATGGTTTCGTGGAAAAGCAGTGGATTCCGGTATGGTCCGGTTTTCCTTTCCCGTATTTACGTTTGTGACAAGGGCAAAAAGCTAAATTTTATGGAAAATATTGAAATTTTGTCATATTTTAAAGTTTATAAAGACGATGTTTTAAACGCTCTAGCCCCTTTCCAACTCTCACCCTTTTATTTGGTAACTTTTTCTCTCACATCCCCATAATCCGATAATTTGCTCTGTACCAGTGCATTGGCAGTATCCTCCCTCCCATGGCCTTGCTTTACAAACCCACCTTCTCCTTAGTAACTCCTCACTCCTCTTCCTTCTTGTAATTCGTTCACTTCTCCCTCCCTCCCATTTTACTTCATACTTGGAGTCGATCTCCATCGTTATGGAGCACGCAAGCGACCTCTAAAACGACCATGCAACGCGATTTGGAGATGGAGGTGCCTATGACGCGTATGGAGGTTGAAATGGGAGTCGGACTATGCATACGGGCCAAAATACTGCTGCTATTGTATATCCTGATACCATTTCAACATCTCTAAAGGGCACATAAAATGTTAAAAATACCGCGATATTGCTTATCATGTGAACTTTTTTTAAAAATATTTACAATAGATTGGCATTTTTGTTTTGCAAAACTAAGTCAAAGTCTTCTTTTTAAAGGATCTGTTGACAATGGGTCTTTAATCAAACTCGTAGCAAGGCCACCGGGCAACAGCGGCCCTTTCCCTATGTATGCTGATAGAAATCTCTGCAAGCTCAATTCATCAAACTATTCATTAATCGACTCTGTTTCCCCTCCCATTCTTTGTCACCCATTACGGATCGACAGCTTAAGTCCATCACGCCTCCAGCCTGTGATCGACATCGTCCTTTTTACGACACGAGATATTTTTGTCAAACTTTTCCGCGTCACTTAAGTGAACAGCCCCGACGTCGACTGGTGACAAATGAAATGGGTCCTGCGCGCGCGTGACTCCTTCGCCTCTTCCGGTGCTTCCCCTTCCCCCCCAATCACCCCTGGCCCTTTTTTCGGCCCATTGTGCTTCGAGAGCCATCCTTGACGGATCCCTCCCGGCTGAAAAATATCGCGAAAAAATAAACGCAAAAGAGCAATAAAAGCGTGATAAATTGACGCAGTGGGCCAAGGGAAAGAGGAGTCAGAGCCAATGGGGCGAGAATGAATTTTCGCCGCGGGGATATGTGGAGGGCAAGTTTTAATCCGATGGGCTTCGAAGAATGGCTTCAAGTTTGACCCGGAGGAGATGTTGAAGGAAAGTTCAGGCGAAGGGAGTGAAATTTAATTCGGTTCCGCTAGAGTGAGAGCGATATAGTCGCGCAGGATAACTTGCGCGATGAAATTCCGGAATGTTCTTCCGCAGACAAATGCAATTTTACGTGCTCAATTTTATTCAGGTTGGAGCGTGGTCATGGGCGCGGATGGGGAGACCTCTTTTTGTTTTTTTTGGCTTAGTAATATGCTGAATTGGCAATTTTCCTAAGGGAGGAGCTCCATGTTTTTCCGAGGCATGTAATTTCCTGCATGGCGTTCATTTCCAATTATGTTTTGAAGAAAAACATTCATTTTTTTATCAAATGATGTTTTTTCTAATTGTAATTGCCTTCAAAGATTGAAAAATATCTCTTCAAATATTGTCGTTAGAAGCCCTCATCATGAAAGTTGGAAGTTAGAAATGACACCTCTTATTAGACTCATTTTAAGACGGTGAGTATACTTCGAAGAAAAATATGTAATGCGTTGCATTTTGTGACAGGATCAAATCGTTCGAACCCATTTTCCTAAACATAATATGCATAATCCCTCTTAAAAATTGCAAGAAAACATTATACACTGCATATCATCCTTTGTATCTTCTCCCTTTTTTGAGGTCATGTGGTGAACAGCTAGCATAATTTGATAATACTTCATTCTAAGTTAGATCTAGAGCGTGACCACGTGTTAATGCTCAAATTAATACATCAGGGCTTAAATTCCTAATTTCCCTCATGGTAGTCTAACTTGTCGAATGCAATCTCGACATCATTGGTGTCTTCCGTTTGGTGTCAGACAATCTTGGGGACCTACAAAATCAATAGGGTTCCAAGACTTCTTCAAGAAAGCTCTAGGAAGAATGAGGAAGTCAATATCTAATTTAATGCCAAAAAGTGGCAAGAATTGCCATTTTAAAGCTCTGTCATAATTCTTGCAGATTTCTTCCGCTGTAGTTGTTGTTCTTGTAGGTGTCTTCTGTTAATATAATAGCCATTTTTAGTTAATTTAATCATTGTCATTCCATTACAAGGTTGCCATGTATATAATACCGTCACAATGGAAAAATATTGGAACTACATTATTCTCCACAATTTTATTTTATATCATTGTATAGTCTGCTTAGCAAATTATACCTAGACCACATCTTGACCTCTGATCATTAGACTTTCCGGATTATTATAATGACATTATCTTACTGAAAGAAGATAGAAATTGTATATCCCAATCGTTAATACGATAACGAGTTTGACGCGTGGCTATCTGACTAGCTAGTGGGATTAATTATCCTTAATTTTTCTACTGTTTAGGATAATACGTAATATTTTAATGTGGACGGAGGGTGAGAACTATTATTTTCAATGAATACCTTCCGATAACATTATAAATCAAAATAATGGGTAATAATCATTGACTCACATGAATATTGGTACAAAAAAAGCCCTGATATTAAGGGTCATGTTTCGTACTAAGTGACGCTAGAAACATCGTGATATAACCTAGTATGGGGTTTTTGAACGTTTTTGAAATCTTCAGAAAAGTTAAAGACCTTAAAATTCTGCAATTGATTTGCTCGGCGCTTCAACTTCTGGAAAGGCATTGCGAATAACATAAAGACACATGATAAATATCCTGGATAGAATAGAGAATTGAATTGAATGTGGATACTGGCGTTTATGTGTCTGAGATTCTCTGAATCATTTTTAACTGCATAATTTCGTTATTATATCAAGAGATCCGGACCGATTGAGCATGCGAGATTTAATTCTTTATTGATGCTGAAATAATTCATTCTTTTGATAGAGTGAGAGGCCATACTCAACTCACACTCTAAATGGAGTTCCAGCGGTGATCGGATTTTGCTGAGTCCAAATTTCTTACTCCATTGGAGAATTTCCTGGAAAGCTTTTTGGGGTTTAGAGAGTTAAAGACATCAAATTTTAGGGAGTAAGGTGACTCTCGGGACTCCTATCAAAGGCGACTCTTTGCCTTCGTTGGATTTTGTTCGAAGTTATTCGCGAGATATTCACGTAAAATAGTTTGTGGAGGACAAAGGATCCTAACCTTCAGATTTTATGTCGCGAGACGTCTTTAGGGGCCGAGACTCCTGAATGGGTGGTAAAGGGGCTGTGGAATTTAATGTATGTGGAATTTTATACATCTACAGAGATGATTGTATGAAAAGGTTGGGATTTCAGGATTCATCACTTTGACCATAACGACGGTATTTTATGAAGGAATTCTGCTTCCAGTATTATAACCTCTGGGAATATGTCCAATATGAGTCGTTTCCAGGATGATCATGAAAAACCCTTGACTCGAAAGACGCTAAGTGACCCTCGGTTTAACGTTCCATCCGAAGAATGAAGTAATGAACTCGAATTTCTATAATTGTAGCCAGTTATCAGATGAAAAACTATATATGGAAGAATTCGAATCCGGACCTTCGGAATGGCAGGACAGTACTCTAAGAACCAACACGACTCGATCACTTTTGATTTGAGTAAAGGTAGCGCTTACAGATTTCTCTAATATCCATGGTAAAATAGTTAGAAAAATGGAGGGATTGCTAAAATTTTATTTCCCCCTCAAGTTCAAAGAATATCAAGGCGCTATTCATCTCGAGAAAGTGATTCAAGGAACGGATGTGGGAAATGGTCATTTATTTATTTTTCCGCATATTTATTGCCTTTTAAGAACTCTTGATTTCGATCCACATCCATTAGCAACGGGTTGTATTCTAACGCTTGTTTGTGTGTCTATTTCATCTCGCCAAGAAGGCGGGGAGTCTTTCCGTGTCAACCCCTTATCGAATGCTCTCAACCCAAACAGCCCCTTACCTCTGTTCCCACACCAAACACCTCCCCCTTCACCTTCCTTTTGCAAATACCTCATCCATTCCCCTCCCCATCCTTCCCCAAACCACTTCAACTCCGTTTCCCATAATAAAACGAGGTCCATTCGGCCACAACTTCGGCGACACGGGTCCCCGCCTCCCTGGCTCTGCTTTGGGTGACAGCCCCTTTTCATCCTCAGAGCGAGACATTGGGAGGTGCGTGGCGGTTGAGGGAAGGGTTGAACAGCCTGGCCACGTTGAGGCAGTCGGGTGGAAGTCAGCTGCATAGGGACCGGAGGACGGAGAATGTAGCCCCATACATTGATGGACTATTGGCATGGTAAGGGAGCACTGCTGCTGATACGGAGTGCCCTGTAAGCCACCAGGAGGGTTTTGGCGGGTGGTAGATACTACGAGACACGAACCTACTTCATCAGTGAAACTTGTTAATGAATCATTCTAAAAGCACGTGCAGCTAAATGACTGCTATCTACGTTGGGGTATAATATGTATTAATTCTTGTGTTTCGTGACTGGTAGCTTAAACTTCCTCAGGGTGGTAGTATTGTCACCTGTGGTTCCATATAAGTAGTGTTTAAACGGGATGTTTTTTTTTTGCATATCTGCGTAGTGTTTAGTGTTCTCTCTAATTAATAATGCAACCTTGGCAATGTTTCACCTCCTCGCACATGCCCTTACGGTATTGTGTTAATGTCAGAAATATTTAAGGTAAATTGGCATATGATATCTAATGTGCAAGTTTGCAGTTAACATGATATTGTTCTATCAAGAACATATTTTATATGCACTACAGACCACTACTAGACCTATAATCCATGTATTTATTCGGTTTTAGAAATGTCAGACTAATAAATAATTATAATATTAATTTGTATTAACTGACAGTTTTCTGCCATTTCTTAAATTTGAAGCTAAAATTTCACGTGTCTCGTTACTGAATGCCACCCCCTGCCACACACCTTTATGGTGGCTTCCAGGGTAAATTATAAATTTATAGATGTAGACATATTGTGCCTTTCAGTAAGTAGGGTATGCAAGGAGTAGTAATTTTGTTTTACGTGCCTGCATAGTAGTAAGTGTAAACTTACTCTCTCTGATTGATATTGCATGTCTGGTGATGGTTATATGCCTGCATTATGGTAAGTGTAAACTTACTCTCTCTGATTGATATCGCATGCCTGGTTTTTAACCTGTAGTTTGTCGTTTTTGGTTATAATTAAAATTTTGAACTATTGATTGAGGATGTTATTGTTGATGCTTGCATCATTCTTATCTTTGTTGACCTTCAACTTTAGTATGATCCATTCGAGATTTGATCATATACGTTTTTATATATGCCTTGTGGCATAAATATTTGAGTTACAAATCTCCACTACTTGAAACACTTCATCTACATCTACTTAGTGCCCTTCGAGCCATCTGAATAGAGTGTGTGAGGGGGTGAATAATTAATAAACGTGCATTGAACACATACATCGATAGGCGGTTTTACTATTATCATGCTGTTCAGGCACTACAAAGGTCACATTTTACACAAAATGCAGAGAAATGCTTAAGAAAAGCTACACGATTCCATTGTAAGGGTATTTACATGTATAATAGCTCATGAAAATGCGCTAACAAGGTAAAATATATTAATTATCTGTAAAATAACTTCGGTATGATCTTTTAATGTTCGTATAGTATGCAGAAAAATTGCGATTAATATTTGTCTCTTATACTGTATATATTTCTAGGATTATGTTTACACACTAGACTATTATAAAACATGGGTGATAAATGCATATGAAGCATTTTAATGAAAAAATTGTCTCAAACTTCTGAAGGGTATTTAACCTGTACTTCAATATAAAATCCTATTCTGAATTCATACCCAATTTTCCTAACAAATAGGGAAAAATTAAAAAATATAAATACATGTTTTTGCAGACATATCGCCTCTACTTCGTACTATGCGATTCACTCGTCCAACAGAATGCTTCACACTTTGAAAACCATTCTGGTTAACGATCTAGGTACTAATATTTAAACATTTCCTCAATTAAGTAGTTAGTGTTGACACACTAGTGACTGTTATACCGTCAGTTTCTGGAGAGTGACGTAGATGTGATACATGTTGGTTGGGAATGCCGGAGATAACTTATATCATGCAATCGCATAGCAATGAAGGAAATGCCTGCCGTTGGGAACAAGGAGAAACAAGCAGAACTGGGTCACTCCAATCACTCCCCATAAATATACCCCCTGTAGAAAAAGTAGAGCGTGATATACGTTGGTAAAGGAGAGAAATCACTTGATTTGATCTGGTTTCCCGGACGACAAAGATAAATAAACCGTCCAGGTCTTTGTGCAAAAATACATTTGCCGTTTAGTGGTGAAAAACATTTCATCTCCTCCCGTACCAGTGGGAGATATTTATCTTTATATACCGTGCTGTATGGAGTTATTCACTACGTTTATCATGGTTTCGAGGAAAACCAATGGAATGAAAAAGATCTCCGTATTTGTCGTGGTATTCGTGAGCAAAACGTGATTACATCTACTTCGGGAAATTATTATGCGTTTGCGAATGCTGTGTATATCTGATGAAGTGGTCATTCATCCTTCAGTCTTTATTATGTGTTTAAGCATCCCACGTTTGTGTTAACATGGTATACATTCAGACTTATCTATGTTCTTTACTCGGCTCCGGCCTACATACTATTTTAAACTCAGGAGTTATGGTTTCTAAGAAAACGTAAAATACAACTATAGTCATTGCTGAGGTTGATCAAGAGCATGAATTTCCTCTTTAGCAGCGTCAATTCCGATATTTTTTATGTCTCATGGATGCATTAGGGCTTGCGATTAATCGAAACCCACTCTTATGACAATGAGTGCAACGTAGTGCTGTTCCTGTGGGATTATTTGGAAATTTACTAGATGAGATGTGTGGAAAAAGAAGTATCGAAAAAAAAACGAATGAATCTTCTGAAATTATTCACTTTCATACCGATTTGGTTTAAACTATGATAAAAACTTCTAATTTTATTCCTACTGCGAGTTCAAATTGAGTTAAGTACGATACTTCACTTCATGTGATTACTTACATCTTTGCTGCTCCATCCACCTGGAAATCGGAGATGGTGTGTTCCGCAATGAGATAGATGACGTGCAACATCACAACTTGAAGGAAAGAGGAATTATGATCAACGAGGCAGAATAAATCATAGTACATATGGGAAATTATTAATTGAAGCAGGTTTTAAGTTATCTCGCCCCGTTTAGAATTATACCCTTTTTAAAGCGATTCATCTACTAAAAATATTACTGAATTTAATTTTTAAATTTGTCCTATTTAGGATTGGTTGGTTATTTGCATCAGTAGGAATTTTTCAGGGAATACAGAGACCCGGCTTTGGTAAGCCTCTTACGTAAGTAAGTAAAGTCCTCTTAGCATAAGGCACCAAAGGGTTTACTGTTTTGCGCCCATACGCAAGTAGGCGTTGGTAAAAAGTCTGCCACACCCTGGCTCTTAGGGAAATACCATCAATTTATTCTCCCCATCTCCCTCCATCAATCGTATGTAGTACATACCTTTACTGGTATCAGTACATAATTTTTTACTTTTCGGAAGCGTTTGACCTATTGGTGTAATGTAACTAATTTTTCTTTGGGACATTTCCTTGACCTTTAATTGCATTCACATTTATTTCAATGTGTTTCATGGAATGTTTGAACACTAACTCTTATTTGATCAATTATTCGGCGTTTTTTATTTTAGGTTTTTTTTGCATGTTCCCCTTCGCTCTTCATCATGATTAATAGTCGTTACCATTGGCTTCATAGAAATGAAATGCATGGCCGTCTTCCGTTAGGGGTAGTCGGAGAGAGGAAGTCATCATCACACGCTTGCGGATAGGGCACTGCGCCCTGACCCACTCCTTTCTCTTCACGGAAGAGAAAATTCCACCGCGCTGTGAGGATTGCGACTCACCTCTCACTGTTCGGCACCTCCTCACGGAGTGCGTCAAGCATCGGGATGCACGTAATAAGTTAGGCATAAGGGGAGGCCTAGAATACGTTCTCGGTGACGATCCTGATCGCCTAAGCCGCGTTATTTTATTTTTCAAAGAAATAGGCCTTTTAACCAAAATATGATTCTACTAGTTCTTCTACAGTTACTACATATATATTTATTAAAAATTCGTAAATACACTAACGATTAGTGTTTTTTTTTTACAACTCTACTGTGTTTATATTAGGTTGTGTACGGTGCGAATGACCACGGCCGTCGACGCACCTCAAAAACCTAACTCTACTAGAAATGAATTGCCGCAAGCTTTGCTACTTTTGCGTGTTACGTTCCTATTCTTGTGAGTTTTTCTGGTGCAGTAATTTTATTCTTCATTCTCCATAATAAATGATGACGTCTTTGTAAATTGCAAAATTTCAACCCATTTTGTCCTATAAAATTCGTGAATATACACAAGTTTCTTGCTTAAGCTTGAAATTAGAACATACATTTTCTAAGACAGTGGAGTAGATGAAAAATATTGATATCAAAAGAATTAACCAATAAAAATATCCAATAAAGTACAAAGGTGAAAGAGCCCAGTTTTATGGCCATCAAAGTCTTGAAAAACTACTTTTACATTCTTACGCCAATCTCTGGTTTCAAAGTTTCCATCTATTAATGAGTTATGATGAAGTACTTTAAACTTTAATCAAAGGGTTTGAACATAGAGCATGAAGCCAAATGAAGCCTCTTGAGTTCACTTAAAAAATGAAAATTTGAACATTGTCGGGGTAGTTGGAGGGCATTTAATCGTATAAGTTGACAGTTTACTACCGAGAAGATGAATTGGATCAGTAGTTGAAACTGCTTCCGGAATGAATTTGCCTCAATTTAGGGAAATATGGGTTAATGGTTATTACTCTCTTTGCAGAAGGTTTTAAAAATTGGATTTTGAGAAGTGGAAGGATTTTGAGATAAGAAAGATAACGTAGTGGCTCCCAAATAAAATAAACCCTTCAATGCGACTAAAGCGACGCAGGATTTGTCATTACATCCGTTGGCTGAAAATAGTGTAAATAAAAAGCATGCGAAGAGTTACGATACAGCAAAACAATAACTTCAACAACTTTTTTAACATACTCGACAAGCTCTTATTTAAGTTCATATTCCTTTCTCTTTATAACTTATTAACTATGATAGTTTTAATCGTTATAATCTTGCATTGGTTTTAATTGCGTTCATTTTCCTGACCACTGACACTGATTAACTAGTCATATAAATAATAGAGAAGGGAAGGCGTAGTAACAATGGAAAGAGGGCGAACAATATCTGATCATGGGGTATGATGTAATTATTAATGGTCTTTTTTTTAGATTACTACTTTTAATATCATTCGTTTAGCATCATATCTTTTTCAATAACATTGTCTATATATTGTAGTTTATTGAAAGGCAGTAAACTGTGTGGCTCCGCGTGAAGTTATATTATGAAATTTTAATTTAACTGTAAATTTAAGGTTTAAATTTCATTTAAACGCAGCCGCAATGTAAAAATCTTTGTTTTTTATATTTTGTGTTTGAACTTTACCTTCTCCACTTCCCTTTTTTCGATAATTTTCTTTCCTATGCTCTTCTATAAATCGAGATATTTATAATCTGATGCCCGCAACGTAATTGGTTTCGAGTTCACGATTGTTTTGCCTAAAGCTCTTTCTTTAATTATTTGTAGATTGTTGTTAAGAAATAGGGTGTGAACAAGGATTACGTAAAGATCAGAAAGGAATTGGAGGCTAAAATCATCCTGGATGGCTAAAGACTTGAAGGAGTTGAGAATTTTCAGTTTCTGAGAAGTGAAATAACACCAACTGGTCGAAGTGTCATATTTATGATTAGTGGCATTACTCAGGCAAAGGAGGCTTTCAGTGAAAGAAAAGGCTCCTCTCACCGAATAACATCAAATTCTAAGGAAAAATCCCTTAAGACATTTGTGTTGAGCGTTTTTATTTATGAACTTGGGCTTTGAGAATTGACGCTACAGAAGAAAGCTCAAGGTATCGTAAGTAGCTAGATTTACCAACGATGAGGTACTGCTAACAGCTGAGGATTTAATGTTTTTGTGGAGCATAAAGAGAATAGCCGTATCCGTAAACCAAGAATGATTCGTCAAAGCATTCTTCGTGATGACGTTACTTTGACGAAAATGAAGCATGCTTGGGAAAAAATACTTCGTATTCGGGCTGTTTACGGTATGGAGGTACGTTAAGCAGTTGTGGCAACAAAAAAAACCACTAGGTATAGTGAATCTAGATAGAGGGCAACATCTATCTAATGTTTATACCGGGAGAAAAAGTGCGATTTTATGAATATTAATCTTATTATTGATATTTATATTAATTACTATGCAAATGTAATATACTAAGTTAAAAATAGATACTACACACATTTATAAGTACCCAACGGCTCTGCCATCTTTTGTCATTCTCATCAACAATGCTTCGAAGCTCAATGGAAGCTTGCTTCTGTGCTTCGGCTTCGTAGCATTCTTCCCCAAGAGTGCTTCGCGTTCGGACAAGCTTTGGGTATTTGTGAAGATACACCCCTCCACCTTGAAGCAAGGATTGTAGCATGCTTAACGCTTGAAGCACACGTTTCGAACGGAACTAATATGATAAGAATTTTGGGATGGCCTAATGTGAAGAAAAAGGTATGCGCAGGTATGGAGTGCTATCATCCGAGGTTTGTGTGCATTGCAGGCCACATCATCAGAAACGTAAAGCACAAAAAATGATATAGTCGATAATGGAGGCAGGGTGTTTGCTAAGAAGGAATTATCCCATTCTCTATGGTCCGGGGCCTCATTTGGTCATCACTGTTATTGATCTCCGCTCTTTTTATGAGTCACTCTTACCGCTGGATTCTTTCAGGAAATTTCCTTATGGTGTGGGTTGAAATAGCTCCTTTCAGACGTTTCTGAGTCCTATCCTGTCGTCCATGTTCAAATTTAAGGGTTGTTTTTCTATTTCTATTAACTAAAATACAATTGGATAGTGTTAAGGCTCCTATGACAATACCAACGTTTTTTATGTTTAGGTATTGTGCTCCTCCCCGTGGAATTCCGGAGGATGCTTGCTCCGCCATGGTGGACTCCTTTCATTGCCATGGAGATGACTCTTTGGTGTTATTTAAGCTGTCGTGCCATGGAACTCCCACTTCGGTCAATATAGACTTGCCCGCACGAGTACGGAATTTCATATGCTGCCTTTGAATTCACGGGTGAGTATATTCCTCCGCCGTCTTTTGTCTTTTTTAGCGTACTAAACCGCGTATCAATGTGTGCTTTTTCCTATATCTTGGAAATATCTTCCAAAATACCACCTACATGTGGAATACTAGCATACACCGTAGATTTGGGGTGATTATTCATGAAAAATTCCGTACCTTTTGTATCAATCATCTTAAATTTATGAAAATAATATTCTCTTTACATTTTAAATGTTACAATGATATTCTTCATCACATTTTAAACGTTTTTATAATATTCTACCTTGCGTGGGTTATAATTCAGCAGCCCGCTTAGAAACGGGTTGTTTGTAAATTAATTGTAAATAAATGGGATTAGATTGTTAATTTGGAGATGGATGAGAATTGTTTCTTTTGTGAGTATATTTTATGTGAATAATAAGTTTGAGACTTTTGTATTTGATTGAATTCTCAGTAGTTTTTTTATACCCTTAGTGTACTACAAACTTTGGCGGTAATTTCTCACAGAATATAAAAAAAACCAAAGTACCCCCCTCTACCTCCCAGACACTACGTTTGTCAGGTTCGTTTGAGATATTTTTGTATGACATACTTTCATCACACTCGGGCTATTAACTCTTTTAGTTAACGAAATGCCGACCAAATAAAAAGAAAGTAAAGAAACACTCTTTCCTTGTTCTAAATTATGGCATAAGTGTAGTACAGTTGTTTTCACTGGAGAAGATAGCAAAATCCTTTTCCAAAATATAGAATGAACTGTTTTTTGCGTAATTACGACATATTTTGCCGAAAATCTTTCATGCAAGGAGTATTGAATTACACAGGTTGCATCATATGCTGATCACTATGGACATTGCGATGCACTTGACTACTGTATCTCTAATAATTACTACTTCATTCAGTATTTAACAAAGCAGTAATATTAATAGATCTTCGTGAAAACTCTTCCGTTTCTTATTGATAAAACGTATGAAAAACATTTGGGGAAGTTTGGTTAAACGTGTGCTGTTTATTAAACTGTCACGTGGGAGGGTTGGCGTTAAAAACATCGCAAGAAGTCTTACGGGATAGTCTGATATTGAAACTGCAAACGAGGAGTTCCTTGACTGTAATTTCGAAATAACGTATTCCCCAGAGACTTAAGCAGTTGCTTTCGAATAATGACCTCTAATTCCCTAGGGGAATTTCACACAGCCTGCAGGCAGCTGCGTTGCCTTAATTGCTCCTTAGGTAATGAACGGTCATGTTAATAATGAAGGAAATAGTGTATTTTAAGCACTTGCCGTACGCACTGGTATGTAAAATGCATCGACGTGTAGCACGAACCTAAATTTTAAGAATAAATTTTGCGGAAAATATAAAATATAAAATTTAAAATAAAAGACTTGGAACCCAAACTTTTGCATGCAAATTAATGCACATATTTATGTAATATTTATAGCTTTTTGAGTGAATTAACGTTTCTGTGGACGAGGCACTTTCCGAGAAAAATACTTGAAAAAGAGGTTTTAATCAATTAAAAATATAGACCTACCATTTATTTAATTATGGCAAATAGCGCACAGCTGGAATTATCCCTACATTTTAAGAGAATCAATTAGGATACCCGTTACGTGGCAATACATATGGTAATTAATGTGCTAGCGGTTGCAAGAAAAATACGTTAAATGCTAGTGTGGATTTTCCTTATCTATCCAAAAAAGTTAGACTTAGATTGTCAAAATTTTCTGCATGATAAACATGCGCAATTGTTGAGCTCAAAGTTTCGTGTACATACGTTGAATTTTTTTTTTATTTAGACTAATTTTTTTTAGCTTTAGCTAACAAAATAAAATTGATATGGTTCAACTGTTGGGAAAAGTAGAATCTAGGAATATCTTTCACGCAAGTTAGAACTATGGGAAATGGATTTACCTCCGAGTTGCAAGGGGTAAAATTATATTCATGGCTCTCATCATTGGGGCAAGAATCCGAAAAGGTAAACTATGCTTGATTATGAGGGCTATATTTCCAACATTTTTTTAGAGTTACCTCGTACTTAGGTACTTGTTAGATATATTCGAGATTCATAAACTATTCTCGTTCCTTGCTTTTGTGAATGGCACGATGTTCCTGTGAATGCGACCATTAGCGTTTTTCGAAAAGCTTTTTAATATAGTCACTTCTTTTTCCTCGAAGAAAAAGAAATAACGTTCCCTTATCTGGCGTTCTCTCGGATCAGCGCTCGTCCGTGCCTCTTCCCCTCACACTTTCACCCGTGGAATGCGGAACGCCCTCCTACGATGGATTTTGTTGATAACAGCGAAACGCACTCCTCCGTTTTATCTCTCGAGCGCACTTTCCAGTCTCCCTCCCTCCCCATCCTCCCATTCCCTACCCAAGAACTCGCCTACCGCAGAATTTTGTGGACCGAAAACGATTCTATCTCGAGAAGAAAAAAAAATCAGGAAAGGGAAGAAGAAAGGAGAGAAAGTAATAGCGAAAAGACTTCGTGGGACCCTTTTACCGCAAATCGAAAGTAAACTAACTTGTTTGCATGGGTCAGATAAGCATAATTGAGATGGGCCAGAGGGGGGGCGAGGTTGGAGTGAAGAGGAAGTGTGGGAAGAATGGAAAGAGTTGAATATACGTCTCAGAGAAAGATTGAGGGAAATAGGGAATGAATCGGAATAATTTTATTGGCTCCTCTGTGAGGTGGGATCAAAATTGGATCAGAAATAACGGCGTGAAAGAACTTCTGGTTTAAAGAGATTCCAACTGAACGGTATCATATCAAAGATATCAATGCATCTGACATTTATGGCCCGTCACTGAGTATAGTCAAGCTTAAAATAGGAAAAATACTGGATCCTCAAAGTAAAAAATACATAATTTCTTATTCGCCAGGAAAATATAAAATTGTATTCAAAAGTCTTCCTTAGTTAACCGAAACATTGTTACCTATGAAGTAGAACTGATGGAATAATTTATTAAGTTATTATTTGGAACGAAATTGCTTGCTTTACTTCCTAAGATGTTACGTTTATTGTATTCTGTTTCGATTGCGTGGCAGGGAGTGAATAGCCACCAAGGATGTGCAACGAGCTATCACTATTAATTACGGTAACACCCAATTACATCATGCGGTACAGGCACTTCAAAGATCACTCTTTATCTTACTCGCTTCTATAGTGTTTAAATACATGTGCAGGACAAGAATTAAAAAAACGCATATGTATTTAAACGCCTAATAGGTTAGGATTAATCATGCCGGAAGTCCTAAAACCTGCATACCAATGGTGATAACGAAACTGGTAACTTTGGATTAGTGTGCATTAATCTGTTTATGAATGATCGATTAAATTTTATCATGAAATGAAGGAAAGACATTTCTGCAGGCATTTATTGGAATTGAAAGTGTCACAAATCGTGTGTGGGAAGATCGAGTATTTGAATATAGTGGTTACGGAGTCCCTTTCTCCAGTTTTATGTGTGGTTTAGTCTGATGCTAAGAATTGCCGTCTCAACAACGTTCTCGGTGCCAAAGGAAGATGCAACTGCCTTTCAATTGAAATTCAGGATTACAGATATGATTATTTGACTGGAGCTTATTTAAAAAAGGAATATATGTGTTACCTACATATGATGCCCTAATACTATTGTTTTTAGTATTAACACTATGAATTTATTTTGTAACTTATTATTTGCTGTCGAAATAATATTAGTATTTCCATCCAAATATTGTAAATATTAAAATGTGTTTTTACATTCATACATATTTTAGTCACAGGCATATCTTTTAATGCACTAATTTTTCACCTAATTTCAAGCTTCTATCGGCTTCCTGGAGAGGTAGGACGAAGAAGGGTGGATTAGGTGGAACACTATGATGAGGAGTATGGTGAAATAATAATTTAGTTTGTCCCAATCTCGTCCAAAATAATGACATTTTATTATTATTTGCCATTCAGAGAGCTTCCACAGGAGTAAAAATCGATGTGGGTGCATCTATATATCGGGTGCGATTGACAGGGTGTTTTCTTCAGGTCTCTTCACCATCAAATGTGCTGCCAGCATTCGGGCCATTAATATAAAAATGTATTTAAAATGGCGAAGAAAGAATCAACTGAAAAGTACAATTGCTCGTATTTGGTATTCTTAAATTTATTGAAACTAAGATACTTAAAGCCAAATTATGATTTAGAAGTTATAACTGGGATAACGATTTCACTCGCAGCATTAAGACCACCACAATATACGCAGGTCAAAAATTGGCTGAAAAGTAAAAGGTAATAAATTAGCGACATTGCCTTATCACCACAAGTGTATTACATTGGTACCAGAGATCGATAGAATACATATATATAACACCCTGAAAGCCACCGCAATATTGTGTGGCAGAGTAATAACCAACACCAGGCATGTATTAATGACAAAGACGCATGCGTTAATGACAAAAGACAAAACATGACCGTTATTCATGGAAACGATCTATTTTTAGAAACTTTGATGGAGATTCTATATTAAATATGCTTTTAACCTCGTATGCCTCGTCAAAAATGGCAAAATTGTTTATGACTACCATCTCTTTTTCGTATCGTAGTTAGTTGGTATAAAAGTAATCATTGCAGTAGTTTGTGATATGTGATATTAATTAAAGCCGATGCAGAATAAAATTCAGAGCAGTGACAGTAACGTCAGACGTGTGATTTTGAAGATATAGAATTATGAGGAAGCATCTTAATACAATACTTGAATACACATATGTCCCATTTCCAGTTTTGCGATACTGGAAACGAAATAATCCAAGCCCAACTATAAATTTCCTCTAATAATACGTAAATATTCTAAATTAGTTGAGCCTATGAGACACTTAGTTCAAAATCACGCCCTGAAATGTATTGGGTGGTGTTTTGAAATAATTCTAATCGTTTCTTCGGTTGTAGCAATTTCGTGCACTTATCATGCAATCAGCATAAGCACGGTCAGTTATATATCCATTAATACATTTGTATTCATATTATTGAATATAATTACAGCTATTCATATCGTTAATTATACGAGAAAAGAAGGGCAAGGAAATCTGTCAGATGGAATTCCATTTCTTCAATTTTATCATTATCGTCCAGTATACAGCAGTAGGTTAAGAGTTCAATAAACATTTTTAACGTCATCAGTGAAAACATTGACTTGTAATTAATTTAAGAGCTTGTCTAGATTTGAACTTACGGTCTGATTATGATTCCCGTTTTAGTTCATCTATGGTTACGCTAATACAGTTATCGTACCGTCCCTTCACACATCTTGCCGATCTTCGTTACTTACCTCCAGTTCAGTAGTTAAGCCTATATCCTAAGGATCCCGTATGCTGACAGCGTATTCAAAATGAGTTCTAACAAGTTAAAAGGAGCTAGTTTCTCATAGATGATCGTCACTTTTGCCCAGTACTCTTTTGATGAATCCCATTTCACGATTAGGTTGATCCATCATTTCACGGTCTTTGTTTTTCTAGGACGCTCATAATTTCCTTTGGATTAGGGGATAAGGCTGCCGTCGATCAAAATGAACTTTCCTACTTTTACCCTACTTCATTTAGGGATAGTACGAGACAATTAAAATATTTCAATTTATGCTTTCACACATCCTTATATCGTTGCGAAATAAATAAGTACAAATGTTTTCACGATGAAAATAACTCTTTGCCTATAAAATTTAGAAATAAACGTTGGAGGAAAGAGGAAACGCTTTGTTGAATCTTACTAATGGGTGTTTTTGGTGCAATCTGTTGGTTGTGGTGTTTGGTGTTTTTAAATACAGTGAATGGTAGACCAATTGTATTTGCCGAGATGATTGAGTGTAATTCAAATATGTTGTTTTGGAACATTGATTAAGATGAATTGAAGGATTCCAAGATTAAAATGAAACGGAATGAGTGACAAGAAAACATACTAGGAGTAGAGAAAGAACTAGTTCGATAAAAATTCTGGAAAGACTGCGCATACTCACAGCATTCGTGGCCACAGGAAGTCAGTCTTAAATTGCAATGAATGGGAGGTATATCAATAGAAAATATACAAACTACCGTTGGTTAGATTACATACATAACATCCCGCAAGGATTTAAGGTGGATAAGTTCTCTGAAGGCGTTAAAAAATAGTCAAAGGTAATATGGTAGAATATCATTATTATTAAAATTGGTAAACAGTCCTAAGATTGGCTTGACACTGCGTCGTCAATTTTCGCTCGATTCTTCTGTCGTCTAAACTCGTCACACTTATAACCCTCTTCTTCCACATCCTTCACTAATTTCTCTATAACATCTCATGCGCGGCCTTCCTGTATCATTCTTTCCATTCACTTTTCCCTCGACAATGGTCTAAATCAGGTCCTCATGCCTGGAGTAATTGACGATTGTCGCCACGTCTTCTTTTCAAATTTTTCAGTGGGATTCTTTCTCTCTCACTCTTCTTAAGATTTATTCTTCGTCTGAATCTCGACCGATCTTTTTTATCTTCATAATTATTTTCTAGTGCCTCACTTTAGAAAGTTCCAGTCTTGACTTCTCTACTGCTGTTATCGTCCGAACCTCATTGACATGAAAATATTTTCCAAATATAGGTATGTTCTGACAAAAGTGCTTCCTTAACTCCATAGTTGTATTTTCAAATGTAAGTAAAGTCCTCTATTAATAAAATGCCCATTTTCGTCTGAGCTATCCTACTATTTATTTCCTTTGTTGATCTTCCCCACTAAACGATGCTCGCTAAACTCATCATGCTATAGTTTCCCAAATTTAACGATTTTGGCACCTTCTGTAATACTGCATGCCAAATGCCAATAAATATGTTAGTGTAGGTTATGTGGTAAACTTATGCTAAAATTAAGTAGAATAGAAGGAAGACAAGAAAGACAAGTTTAAAATATGCTTCCTTGTACATAAAATTAGGGAGAATACTCGTACCGCAACTACTGGGGGAAATAGGAAATGTAATCTGTGTTCTTTGTGTAGTATGTAGTGCATTTTTATACACATTTGAATGAGACTGAAACCATTTTTTTGGATGATTGATAAGTGAATTCAACGGCTTGTATATGAGCGTTACCCGTCTCACAGGATGATAGCTTCTCATTAAAAGCGGCGTTATAAGTAAATGTACTTTGTTTGATCGGTGAATCTGATTTATTTTGGAAGATAAGATTAACATTACAAACCGCAATGCAGTCTAACCAAACACATGACACGTTGACGTTAATGAATGCTGGATGTTTGTTCACCGTCTGTCACACACCTTTAGGGTGACTTTAAAGGCAAAGATAATATAAATGTAGTACATCTGGTAGTTAAACTGAAGAATTGTGAAAATATGGAGTGGGTAGGCGGTGTAAGAATAGGGAGAGCTGCGGCAAAGAATATCTCTGGATTAATGTCCAGAGACGAAGATGATCTCATCTCCATCCCTCTTTTATCCCGATTCTGGCTTCTCCTCAAATTTAATTACCAGGTACTTTCAACCCCTTTCCTCATCCCCTTGAGTCTGATTTCGGAATAATGTGTAGATGTAGATGGAATTGTTTCCATTCCCAAGGGAAAGGTAGGGCGACCCTGCTACGCATGCGCGGACCCAGGAACCCGGGCGAAGCGGCGGTGACCCTGAGGAAGAAGGGTTTTGGGTGTATTGGCGGGGGTTTTTGGGGGTGGGTGGGGGAGGATACAGGGCAGGGTGGAAGGGGGTCGAGGCAGAGACGGAATGGAGACGCTTGCCGTTCGATTCCAGCGGCGGACGACGGAATGGCGCGGATGGAGGAGTAGGAGGGAGGGAGGTTGGTCCCGGGGGTTGCGCTAGGAGGGAAACTGGCTGAGTCAGGAGGGAAAGGATCCCAGCCCTGGTTTTATGGGGTGTGCGGGAGGGGTGTTAGTTGGGTCGGACCCGAGGTCTGCCTCGTTCATCAGGCGAAGCGAGAGAATACTCATTTTCGAGACCCTCCCCTTCTTCGCTCGTTCGGGTTTCATGAGACTTTGGCTCAGTAGCAACGCTTGCGCACGCAAGAATATGTTCAAAATCATCACTTTCGTTTATTTCATCTTTACTCTCTTTGCATAACTTATTTATTTTCTAGATATTGGCATATAGCACGGAAAAGCTCAAAAATTCTCTTTCCACCTTTTTCCAGATTGCAACGAAGATACCAGGAAGAAATTAAATTAGGTATTCCACATTTAGACTAGTATTTCTGCATTCCTGCACCATAGTAAGTGTAAATTTAGTTTACTTTTGCGTGATTTTCAAAATATGTGAGTACTTGCTCATGCGCGAAGTACGACCCAGAAGGTGATGTATTCCACTGAAGCAATGCAAGTTAAAACTCTTTTCTAAGGAGCTGGATTTTAATTCTAGATATTTTGGGCTAGTAAAAAAGCCAGTATTTTAGCAATAACTTAGGATTTTACCCTATTATTTGAATCACTGCATTACACATATGTGGTGGCTTGAAACGTATTATGTAGATGAGGTGTAGATCTCCACAAGTGTAGGTATCCTCATTTAATGCTATGTACCTATCATGAAATTCCTTTAACAACTATCCTTATTGAATGGTCTGCTTTCGATCCCAGTCACCAATGAATAGTCAAGCACTTTATCTCCCTGCATAATCTCCCTCTCCTTGCCCGTTAAAGCTTCCATCTTCCCTCTTGTCTGACCTTACTTGTGGTGAAACCCCTAACCTGCATGGTTAGAGGAAAAGAGTCAATCAAATATTGATAAAAATCTCGTTCTTTCCTGACAAATTCGTGACCACAACACGAAGACATGCCACTCCAATACAGCATCATAGAAACCTTTTGCCTTCATATAATGATACAATTTCCAAAATTACTATGAACAGGTTAATATATATTGAACCTTAGTTAATTGGGAGAGAATTATGATAGGGAATGAGAATTTTTGGGCTTTTTTGCATGTCTACAATCCACAAGAGTACCAGAGCACACATAATCCATAAGAGCACCTTATCGTACTATGGGGAATATTAATTATTAATTAATGTTTAAATTAAGTTTAGACATAGCTAATGAAGTCACAAATGAAGTGTAATGTCTCTTTTCATGTTAAGTGTAAGATGAAGTAGGCCGTGATTGAGAAGCATGATATTAGTACTTAGTTTAAGTTAATTTCAGTTAACTTAAACTTAAAGTTGTCTTCTTCCTCCAACCCGTGCATAACTCACCCTTAAAGGATTCAACTATCGACTAACCTGACTTCCATTAATAGCCATGTGAAAACATTCTCCTGGACCGGGAATTGAACAACGGAACTTTGGATTTCCGGGCCACTGCCTGGACCACTACGCTATCCAGAATCAGTAATTCACATCGCAATTTTACCTAGGTTCAAGGTACTAGATTTTGAGCCCTCACGGTCCATAAAGGATGACAACGCAAGAGAGAAAGGGCTTCAAAGAAGCTATGACCAATGGTGAACCTCATTCCTGCGCTAAAGCCGCGCTTGGCGTTAAATGTAGTATATTTCCGGACTGGGCGAATTTTTTCACACTGCAATTAATGTGAATTTCACCGGCGTTCACGCGGCAGGTTTGAAATATACTACATTTACCTGACCTCTTTCAGCGGCTGATGGCACCAATTGATATTTAAAGTGATGGTATAGAAAATCCCCAACAAATCCCCAGGCCCTAATTAAATTCCCTCCCTCGCATATAGAGAGTTAGGTCACGAAATATCACAAAAACATGGAAGTCATTTTAATAAATCCCTGACCGAATCCATCGAACCGAAGGATTGGAGCACTACCAATATAGCACCCATATTTAAAAGTGGCGATAAGGAGCATCCATCCCATCCATCCATCCATAATCCATCACGTTCATCTCATACAATGTCCTGGAACTTGTAACAGTCTGCTCAGCAATGGGGCACTTAGATAGCCAGACTTTATTAATAAATGTTCAGCATGACTGCCAAAAGAACGGATCTTCTGAAACACAACTTGCACTCTCGATATCTCGCATATCTGCGCGATATTTTAGCTTCCGGTGAAAGTAATATTCCAATGGATGCTATGTTTATCGATTTAGGAAAAGATTTTGACAAAGTGCCCCATTGCAAATAACTTGTGAGATTTAAATCTAAATGAAGGTTTAGACTTTAAATTTATATGATGGATAACAAATTTCCTACATCAACATCTAAATCTACGTAATACCCTGGAAGCCGCCATAAAAATGTGTGGCAGACCAACATGCATAAAAATCATGCATAAAAAATCAGTAACAATATACGTCTAAATGTCACACCATCGCGTTCAAAGGGTTTTTTGAGGCCAGTATTTCGAATCCTTACGAAATAGACTTAAATAACGAACTGGAGCTAGTGCACCGAATATCGACAATATTTTTAAAGGGACGGTTTGATAATTATATTTGCATAACCAGTATATTAGATTACTTAGAATTAATCTTCTAAGTAAATTCAAGACAATATTTTCCTTGATTCTGGTAAAAACATTTTGCGAAATCCGGCTTATGATGACTTATTATGAAATTGGCTGCCGATCTGAAATATTTAAAATTTCCTTAGGTCCTCGTACAATTAGTGTTATAAATAGTCGTGAATGGATTCAATAGTGTACACTTGTTTGATATGTTCAATAGTATACGTGCAAATGTATTAATTGATAGCATAGGTAGTTGCTTGTTTGTATCAGGACTTCAAGGAAGCTCAACTAACAGCAGGTTTGTGCATTCTTGCTTTGCTCTTTAAATCATTTTTAATTCTTATGATTTCGACTAAAATATAGCCACAAATTCCTTTACGATTTGTTATGCATGTCTGCTTTAAATTCACCCCCTGTCATCAAATTTTAAGTGACTTAAAGGATAGGAAAGGATGTAGACTTACTAATCCCTAATTAATTAGTATTGCTACTATTAGTACACGCACACAGTGAATTTCCGGTGCCTGTTGTACATAAACAATGGAGGTGGCTTGCAGGGTAGTCAGTAGAACATCCCTCCATAAGAGTTTTCAAGAACTCCTTTCCTGTCAGTATTGGACTTAATGGTCTTCCTCTCCATTAATTTCCTTTTCTTATTTTTTCTCCGTTGTATTCCACTATTCTTTTTTTTTTCAATATACAGAACGCCTGTTTATCTTAAACCGTGTATCAGTAACCTCTAGTCTTGGCTCATATGACGTCCTTAAAGATTCCCTTAAGAATGTCAATAATCAAATATTTTTAAATACCCTGATAGTTGCAGTGCAACTACACCAGAGATTTAATATGGTGAAGGCCAGACACTGAAAAATTCGCATTTAACAAAACCAGGAGAATTGAGAAAATACTCACCTTTTACCTTGGGTATCCCAAACCTTGGTACCACCCCCCCTCCTTCTTTGCAAGGAAGGGATGAACGGATGGCGCGCGGTAAGGTCACCAGAAGGTCGTATATTATTCTCACTGACTTGAGCGCGATTGAGTCAGAAACAATGAAACCCCTCTTTGTATCATTACCGAGTGCTATTTTGGTGGAAATGGAGATCGGGATGATCACCAAAAGGCTGGAGGAGTCGCATTGTCTTAAAAGTCGAAATGAAACATGGAACATAGGGGAGGGAGACATAAGAGTCAACGAGAATATGGGGAATTCGGGATTTCTCAACTGCATCTACAGGAATACATTGCGAGATATTTAGGAGGATGGCAAGCGGAGAATAATCACTAAACATGCAAATGCATATGTACACAATAGCTTGTATGCCTCCGCAATGTGACTCTCATGGGTGAACCAACACTAGGCATGCATTAGAGTAAATAAACAATTTTTTTCAAGTTTTATTAAGTTTTGTTTAGTTAGTATAGCAATATTACTATATACCAATGGCACTATCATTAAATTTATGCTCAGAAATAAGTGGAATTCACCTTAGAATTATAGTTTCCACATGCAATACAGCTACTAGTCAAAATTTATTATTACGTAGGATGAACACCGTAAATATAAAAATATTTTAATTTACTTAGCAAAGAAGCAGAAAATTAGTCAAAGATTTAGTCTTATACATGCATGCGTACCGCGACAGACTTAAATGTACTTCGAATTATATTTCCTCTACCAAGGTATACCGATGGTGGAGTTTTTACATCTTTTGGACACCACGAAGGAAGTGCTCATCTTAAATTTCAGTGAGAGATTCAGCCTGTAGTGAAGATGAAATTATTTTTTTGCATTGATTGTATCTTTCTTTATTTCGACAATACATTACGTCACGTTACTATTGGCACTACGTGATGGAATTTTGGGTAGCAAGAACGCTTAATTGTATTGATAATTTTAGTGTAGGATGTAGATAAATTTTTAACTTGAAAAAAAATTTATTTAATTTATTGTAATAATGCAGACATACACGGAAAATCAGCTATTTAATAACAAATATCATATATTAATGTGCTGCATATTCTGTTGACAATAGTAAATATTTGATATTGCTCCGGCCTAGTAAATATAAAGCTTAGCTTCATATTGAAAACTTATGGTTAGGAGAGATATATTCTATTTATGATATTAAAATATGTGTACTGCTGGGGAAATATTTCTCTCACGGAAAATATCCTTACTTTCGTTTTATAATATGGCAGAACATTCTTTTTCGTGATTCACAGTGTTTTTAACCGGAAGCATTCGTAAAAGTGCACAAGCTCCTCCAAGATATTGTCAATTTTTTCTACACACAAAATCGCATGGTGAAATATCTAAGATAGAGGAACACGAGTCTGACTTTATTGTATTTAACATTAGCAATTAAGAACGATTCGGGTAAAAATATGCATCTTCAGTATAGTACAATTCATCAAAATAAAAATTTTGGGAACACTAATAAAAATATGAGTTAATTAACGACCAGTTGAATATTGTAGGGTAAGGGAATAAAAGACTGATTTTTAAGATTCCGGATGAGTCGGTTGATTTGGTGCTGTTTAATGGGGTTGGTGTGGGGGTTAGAGTATTTGATTCCCTTCCTGAGGGCCATCCGGATTTGTATCCTGACCAATGAAAAGATTAGTCATCTGTATACCGAGCCCATATTGAGTGCTGTGCGTGGATAGCACTTCTAGTACAGTACTCGTTTATTTGAATGGGACTTCCTTAAGAGGGTCCCTATTTCGGATTTCGTCAGAAGGCTGATGCCACGCCGCGGCTGGGTTCTCTCCACCCTTCCTACGTTCCTGTCTATACATAGTCATCTGTGTATGTATCCTATATGGCGTAAATGACTTAAGCTGTCAGTCGGCTCTCCAGTATCAAAATAAAAAAAAATGGAGAATCGACCGCTTGGCAACTGTGTGTTAGTTGATGTGGTTTGAGTCCACTTGGAAGAACGATGGTGGGCAAGATATCAAAGGCGCGAGAGGGACAGCGATATGAGTTGAGGGATCGGCTTATCTTCGTGTACTGTTATTCTGCTATCCTTCCCCTCTACCTCTCTCCGATCGCACGAGGGACGGATGAATATAATAAAGACAAAAATCCCCTCACTCCGCCGGAATTTATCGTCCGCACACCACGGGAGAAGTCGGGGTAAAACCTGGGAACCGTTTTGGGGGAAGGAAGGGTAGTGACCTCGTTCATGGGTTCGGGCACCTGCACATTTTTCATCCGGGGAAATCCTCTTCTGGCGCATGGTGTAGGGGAATATACGAGGTCATGGTGGAACCAAGGACTTTCACCTCTGGAACGCAGTCCGAAAATAATTCCAGGCTAAGTCGATAGATGTACGCGAAAATGTTTCCATAAACAATGAATCAAACAAAGGACTCTCTCCAAAAATATTCATTTTTCATTCTATTTTTATCTCTAGAAATTTTATGGCTGTGATAGGTGATAACGCACTGACCTGGCAATCATAAAGTTCGAGGAGTTCTATTCCACCTCAGGCGTAGGTGCTGTATTTGTCTTAGAATTCGGAGTAGTTGTTATTTTGACGAGGTGACCGACAGCTATAGTTATGTGTGGCATTTATGATAGGTAGGTATTTGGGTAGAGAGTGGATTATTTCAGGGAATGGAAGAAGGATGGAATGGACCCTGCTCCTCACTAGATTAGTCTCTAAAAAGTGACAAAGGGTCAATGATTTGTTGTCTCATCCGACGTACGGAGTACTGTACTTGAAGTTCTGCTAACTCCTCAGCAATACACTCAATTTGGGACAGGTATAACGATGAAACATCTCTTTTACTGCCTCGAGCCGTATCAACAACCCGATGATGTTAGGATTAGGATATTAGCTTAAATGATATCATAGGAACTTAAACCTCGGAGCATCTGAGAGCCCAAGTCTTCTATTACTCATCTTATACTTAGACCATAAATAAGGATCTATGAAGTGATTATTTCACACGGGAAACCACCCTAAAGGTGTGAGGCATAGGGTAACTTCATATCAGAACCATTTACCGTAGTTTTCCATGTTGTCCGGAATTTCCATTTATTTATAAATGGTGTTCGTATAATTTAATTTTAAGAGGTGTCCCCTAATATGAGCACATGTGCTTCTACATATAAAATGTATTTTTGCCAAATGTTTAAGAATATATGAACGTATAATCCAATAAAAATGCGATTGCAAAATTTATTACTATATTTCTTTAATTAGATGTGTTTTTTTTCATTATTACCATGATTTCTCGCTTTTTCCTTTTAATATTTATTCTTTTCTTCAGTTTTTAACTGTTCATAATTGTGTAAAACCAATTGTTTAACAGAAACTTCAAAACTTTAGACAAAGTATCTAAATTTGGCTAGGGCTTTTATCAGAAGACAAGTTACTAGACAGTGCAATGATATGCTATGCCATGGTAGGTGCTATGATATGCTATTTTAGATAATGCTATACCATGTATTCTAAGACTCTATGTTCGGCAAATATTCTAAAGAAAGAATTCCAGTCTATGGTACTGCCATGTTCATGATATTATTTACTGTATGACATCCTACTTATTTAGCCCTAACTTATCTAAAAAAATTGTTGCCTTATGGGAAAAGCAGGTTTCGCTATTCTTATGCTGTACGCTTTATCCTCGCACCGGCTTAATAGAGTCAAATTTCTGAAGGATCGTGACACCTGAACGACATTCCCTGCGGTACTGACTCTGGAATCGCCCGATAAGCAGCTTGGTTCGTTGTTTTTTTAATTAATTTCCATCAAACTGGATTTTCCCCGGAAAGACTGTCAGCTAACGGACGTACATGTATACTCAGATTAAGCATTAATCGTCCATATGTCTCTTCTTAATCCTTAACGAATCATCGTTAGAATGTATTTTGGACGTATAAGACATGATATTTAAAGATGGATATTCTGAAAACCCTGAGTTATAACTTATATCATTTATGCCTCTCCATTTTATATCTTAAATATTTTTGGCTTCTCCTTTTACACTAATTTTTATAATTAATTTTTTTCCTCCTTACCTTCCATTCCTTGGCATTTATGCAGTGTTTACAGCAACACAACTTCACCGTACACAAACTACCTTCGATTAGTTAACCCAACAGCTCTGTTTTGCCATTACTTTTATAATTAGTCCGGCAGTGATCATAATAATTTCTTTTTAAATGGGCATAAAAATACTTCCGCATATCCAGGCCAGCCGGGCCTTGCAGGCCACAATTTTCTTCTCTCTGCAGCAGAAGAACGTGCGTAGTAGTGTAATAGCGACCTGAATTATGGGCTCCTACTTTACAATCCTCACGGGGAACGGAAATTAGACCAGCCTGACGAATGTTTAAGTATTAAGTGTATTAAGTGACATAGGTTTGGCCTCTCCATTTTCATCTTGTGTGCCGTTTTTCTCAATTATTAATTAATTAACTTTATCTTCGCACCACATAGATCTGCTAATATTCACAAAGCAGAGTCAGAACATTTTAACCGATGATGATAATCTATATTCAATTCGTATAAGCACTTTTAATTTTGACAGATAATCATATATCTCTACGCGAGGCTGATATGTTTTTTAAACGGTTTCGGACTTTCATATTTTATCAGAAGAATAATTAGCCCTTGGAAATTAATGTATTAAATTTTTTTGCCCTTTCACGCGTTGAAAGCGACCTTCATTTCTTATATCTCTCTCATGTTATATGCATACATTCACTCCACTGTTGTACGGTAACTTCAGCGCGGTCCACGGCCAGAGATCCGACTGGAGAACCCATTTTCTCCGGAATATATTACACCCTCCGAATAAAATCTCCTGTTAATTGAATGCAAAGGGAGGACGGAACTGGTTGGGCTGCAACACGGCGGGAAAACAGTGCAGTATTTCCTTTCCTGGGTGCGGGGCCGAGGTCATTTGAATAATCTCGGCAGACAAGGTGCAGTATAATGAAAGCCCTTTCCGGCCGTATCCATTTGTTACTCCTCTCATTGCCCCTTGCTTGGCGGGAAGTTTTGGGAGTGAAGATGTCACAACGGGGAAGATATCTCAAAACAATAAACGCTATATTAATTTGTTAAATCAGTAATTATTGGCAATATTCAAAATATCATCCACCATAAGTAAAGGAGAGTTTTGTGCGCTGTCATCGTTGCAAAAAATATAAAAGTTTGAATTCATAAGATGAAATTATGCCATAAAACTAAGTATTTTAATCTTTTATGTATATAAATATGTATACATATATATTTGATTCATTTATTTATGTAAGGGCAGATGTGAATGTGAATCTGAAAAAATTGGAATCAAAATTAAGTTTGATTCATCTACAGCTCCTTTGCTATTAAACCATTAATTAAAGCTGAATAAAAACTATTTGCTTAGTTTTAAGAGCAAACAAAACTACGTTAGTTTGTGTGACAGTGCCTTCACACTCAAAGTATTAATTACAAATGATTTTTTGCGTAGAACCAGGGTTGGTGTCTAAGCTTTTCGTTTTCCTTTCAAGGTTATTAATCTTTTTTAAAAGAATAAAAGCTGTGGGAAGAGAAAAAAAGGAATTAAAGTCTACTGAAAGTTTCTGCAACTTTAGTGGTATTATGACTTTCAATTTGTATAAACATAACAATAGTGATATAGTGTGGAATAAAATATGACCGACATGAAATTGTGAAATTTAACTAAAATGGAGCTGTATTATAGGTCCATTAGAAAAAATCTTCCTCTTCTTAGGAAAGACTTGAGTCAATGTTTATCCAGGCTGAGTTTAAGCGGAAGGTTCCTATAATATCGTTACTCAAAAGTATTAACTAATTAAAAAGCTAAACCGATGCCATTTGATGTTTATTCCAGCCTGGGAGAGTGTCTTGCTTAAAAAAAGTATAGAATATATTGGGAACCGATGTCGCAATATCCTCTTGTGGAAATCGCAGAAAAATTTTATCGGGGAATCGATTTTCGATACATCCATCGGGGAAGACATAATCTTAAGTAAACACATCAATACATGCTTGCGTAAGTATAATTAAAAATGGGCTCTAGGTTTCGACTAACGGAAGAATTAGACAATAATGTATACATCTATGTGTATAAATGCTGGGTGACGACAAACCACTTACCGCAAAGATATCCTAAACCGTGGATTGTGCTGAAAGGTATGGCCATAATAAGGTATTATCTTTGTAAAGTGGTCAACGATAATCGATTGTTCCTTTCTTCTTGAGTCAATCGTTTAAGTCACAAACCTTTTGGCGCCATGTTCATTGAAATTCAATAATGTGGGCGAAATAACGAATGAAATGGAGATAAATTCGGGAAAATGGACGGTAAATGAAGAACGTTTGTCCAAAGTGTTTGAATTGGGAGTTGACAACACACCATTAAGGTATAAAATAAAGGCTTTTTCTAGAAATGCCGTGGCTTAAAAATGTTTTTCAAGAAGGTGTTTGATAGAACAAGTAAGAATGATGCTGAACGAGGCAGACGTATTATCTACCCATTCAAAATTCTCATTCTCAAGCCTTCCTAGTGATCCTGTCTCTGCAATTTTTAGGCTCCCACTGCTCCTATACTTATTATTTCCACATGCTATTTATCTCAAAATTTTTGTCAGACTCTTCTTTCTTCCATTCTAATCTCAAGAACTTCCGTGGTGATCGGGTTGGAGTGGTGGCTAGAGTATTGGCCTACCATCCCGAGGGCCCGGGTTTGATTCCCGGAAGTGGCGGATTTTTCAGTGGAAAGCCGATCCCTACTTGAGTGCTTAGTGTAGGGCATTTCAGGTTCAGTACTCCGTCCGTCTGATGGGACGTTAATCCGTGGTCCCCTTGGCGCCTGTAGTTACAAGCAGGCTAATTCCAATGCTGGGTTTCTCTCCACCCTTCCTCCGTTCCTTGAAAGCTCCTACCATTACCCACTTACCCACCTATCCTAATTGGCGCAAATGACCTCCGGTGTCGGTCAACTCCCCTGAATAACCAACCAACCTCATGAACTTCCGCGTTTTTTCTATCCATTCACCACATATTCTTTTTTCCTACCCTGATTCACTTATGAAAATGCTCACATTTCTATGAATGTTCTGCTACTTTACGTAGACTAATGCATGTAGATAAGATATTTCAAAAATATCATGTGTAACTAGTATAACTCTTATTGCAGGTACTCTTCTGAGTTTATTCCTTCACTGTTACCTATTCTATCCTCTATGCCATGTAATTTTTTCAATCAATCCATAACATTCTTTGATCTAATTTGTTTTTACTCCCCTTCTTCCTCCTCTAATTCTCCAACCGTGGTCTCAAAAGTTGCCGTGTTTTCATCCACTTTCCTTTCGTTTGCTCCGATTTGTTTTCCATACTTCTTATCTATGCATTCATATTGCCCCTACTTGTGCCGTGGTCACTGGTTTTCTCCGAAATTGTTTGCCTCTTTTGCCAAGCAGGTTCGTAGTCGAAGATTGCTAGTGTAAATCGATGTTTGTTTGCATTAAAAGGATACCAATGAAAACATTAAATTGACAAAAAAACATCGATTTTATGATCAGAGATTCAAGGTAAGAACAAACTGTACTGAATATCCAATAGTGCTAAAATGTGTGGATTTTCACTTAATGACTCAATCCCAGGAGCAATTCTGTCGTTCTGTGGTGTTAACTTGACCCAAGCAAAGGAAGGAGAGACATGTTTCTCGTTTTACCTCAAGCAGGCTTTCCTTCCTATTCCTCCGACTAGCCCGGAGTCAACACCCACCCCAACCATTCCTCCAAAAATACTTTCCATCCGTGACCAAGTTTGGAGCCACAAAAGGCATGATAGGGGAATGAGCTGAAAAGAATGAAAGAACAATGGGGAAGAGTCGAAAAAGGGAATGGAATTTTAAGGGTTTTTGTAGTTAAAGATATACATTTCCGTGGCATTTTGAACTTTGGAACTGCCAGCTTGAGGAGGGAGGGTCTTGTTGGGTGAAAAGAAGCTAGGGGGCGATCCGACAAGAAACGGGAAGAGACTAATAAATAATTTTACGCAAAGAGGAGTTTTATGAAAGGTTTACGCATACTGTATCTCCCACCACAAAGGAGGGAAGTGGGAGAGGGCGGGCTGGAAGATTGTGGGAATGCGTATGGAAAAGGGAGAATTGAAAAAGATAGACGGATCGGGGAGGCGACCGCCCCTCTCCTCCCTACCACATTCTGGCCCTCTCGTGTGGCCAAAAAATTGCACTCCTCGCTTTCGAAAGGAGCAGAGAGCGTGTGCACATTTGCGATGAAATTTAAAAATTGAACGCAAGGGAGCAAGAAGAGGTAGACTGGCTTGAAAGCGGCTCCAAAAATATGTTGGGATGTGTCGGGAGAATATGGAAAATATTCCATATTTCCTGAAGGGGAAAGTGTCAAATGTTGCTATCATTTCCAAGACGTTTCAAAAGTTCAATTCAATTCAAGTTCAGCTAGGGTACACTCACATAAATGAACTAGGTTTTCGTACGATGGTAGTAACGTAAGCTTCTCCCTGGCATGTGAAAACGTGAACTAACATTGGCTGACAATTTCAGCAACGGTTTCTAATGATTTTCAGGTAGCCAGTACATTAGAAAGGCTGGTAAACGCCCCAGTGTGCTGTAGTAGGCTAGATAATTGGGATAAAATCGGAGGCGATGATGGTGAAATTCAAGAGACGTGACATGATATACTTTCTGCTTACAACAAGGGAGAACAAGAGGATATGACGTGTTAATTGAGGCAATCAATAGAATACTTTATGCATATTTTGGGTTTTTTAATCCTCTAGGACACCAAAGATAGAAAATTGGAAAATTTTTGCCATTTAATAGGTATCTTGTTGTATGTTCAGTATGAAATCATAAATATTTGTGCAAGTTTTGTGAAGTATCCTTCCCTCTTGATGTCTGTAAGTGCTTGCAGGATGTGTCAATTACGAATCCACCATTTTTCTTAACCAATACAGGTGAATCAAAGCTGAAAATTGTGGCCAATATTAGGACAGTACACTCGTCGATAATTCACAACTGGTGTGGTCATTCATTTTTAATTACCGGTCTGGTGGCCTCCAGGAAACTACGTAGAAAAAAAATGTTTCACTCATAACTAAAGCTAGAACGTGGCGTAGTGCATGGTTACTTGAATAAAAGATTCGATGCTGCACAAAGGGAAAATATTTATAATATCCTCATGGCTTGTTACCACTATGAATGTACGAATGCATTTTTATCAAGCATTGACTAAGTCAGAAACTTGAAGCATTGGAAAAGTTGATAAGGAAAAAATAGAAGGTTTGGTGGCTAGGAGTTGGCGCAGAATGCTGTATATTAAATCAACGGATTGAAAAAGTATTCAGGAGATTTGAGAGAGATATGTCTACGTGTAGCGCTGGACGACAGCGGAGAAGTAGTTGTAGTGGACAAACTCTAAGACATGAATATTTCTAGAATATTATTGAGGGGAACAAAGAGGAAAATACCACTCGGGAATTGCAAGGGATAAATGTGAAAATGTATCATGTGAAAAATAGTTTTTATCTTATACACACAGGTTATAATGTTACATTGCAACTGTCTCATCATTGTAGAAAGTGGTAAAAATGTAAAATTAACACCTCGTATCAGTACAGTAGTAGCAAGAGGCAACAAGAGAGGAATTCGTTCAAAATGTAAGAATTGTTGCCTGCCCCCCTCTCCAAAGTGTTGTTTTCACTTCAAGAAGAAGGATCTTTCGACTTGTTCCTCGGATTCCATTCATTTCTCGACGGAGTGGGAGTGTTAGGCGGAAACCAGCCATGCGGGGAAGGAGTTTCCCTGCTGTGAAGTAGAAGAATGGCCGCTTTCCATTATATTTTATTGCTAGCGCGATAAAGTATCTGGGAATTCTGAAGGACCTATCGGGAGATTTGTTTGATGCCCCAAACATAGTACCATGAACACTATTCGTAGGAAAAATAGTTTAATTTTCGTTGGTACTGGAAAAATAATGCCAAAAGATATACATATTAGTTTACGCTCTGATTCTTGCCAGTGTCTTAGAAGATGGATAAATTTGGTTAGTATGAAGGCACTGCTATTAAAACACAACGGAGGATGAAGAAAATAGTAATTCCGAAAACCGAAGAAAGATTTTCTAATAGGGCATTTTATTTTTCTGTAATACATTCTGCATGTAAGGAAGTTCATGTTTGGCGATCTTCACCCCCTGCCATACACCATATAGATGGGCAGTTGAGAGTTATTGAGTTAAAAATTCCGTTCTGAAAAAGAGAATTTTCTTGGCTCTCAAAATAAATGCTCCTTTTCTTGATGCCCAGTATATTAATTAGGATACTTTTACACCTGCACCATTTGTATTACATTTACAATGTATAGAAACCCTCCTGTAAAACCTTATCCTAATAGATATCAGCTTTAGCCACTCAGTAAGTAATTCAAATTCACAGGTCTTATATCGTTGTGCTATTTTTACGTAGCATCGCGTTTTCGATATTCGTATTCCCATCAGAAAATTGAGTTATAAACTTAAATTTCCTACTCATACCTGTGTTTATTTTGAATCACAAATAAAAATTAGGTACAAAAGGTAAATCAGAGTTCATATCTTTTAATTACTCAAAATAACATCCTCATCATCTAGTTTGGGGATGATTTTCAAATTATTCTACTTCTTTTGTGGGTAAGAAGTCTTTATATTTGGAAACCTTGTTTAGCTGGGGATTCATTGCCTTCATGATTCCTTCAATTATACTTATTGTTTTCTGTATCATCAGTTATCGCACTACTCAGCCATTACTTTGCTCCTGGGAAGAGAAATTCGTCTGGACACAAGGACACAAATGTGGTGATAAGGTGTGCGATGAACATTTATGACTTCTCTTTGAGCTGTCTTTGTAATGATTTATCACTGTCCAGCGAGACTGAGCGTTATCATGCCAAGGAAAAGATCACGATAATGGTGATTGTGAGCCATGGTGATTATCTTGTCATATGCAAGTTTGTAAAAGTTGAAACGTAACCTGATGCCATTTATAAAATTGTCTAGCCTTTTGCAGTGAACTTTATGTAAACAATGCAAAGGCTTCCCAACAAAAACCCAACCCTTATTTTCTCTACTTTTTATTTCTACTTGGCACTGTCTTCCTCACCCAAAGCCTACCTTCGACCAGGCTGATAACCTCAAAGCCAATGAAAAATAGGTGCACGATACATGTGGATTTACTAAGCCTATGAATTTATTGTCATTGCTTTTAAATTTGGAAAAATCAGCTTTAGAGTAAAATTTAATGACCACCATTTCCTCAATTATGTGAATCTGACGCACGCTTACACTAGCTGTTTGACTCTGAAGTTGTGTGCAAAAAATAAATACCACCAAATTTTCTTTTATTTGTTTCCAAATTGAAGCGTCAAACTAGCCGCAAAAACTCTTTGCGTATTAGCGTTAATAAATGTACAGAATAGCAACAAATACGCAAAAGCAGATTTACACCGACGCCTAGGTAGCTATACTGGCTAAAACACGCTCCCATAAATTAGTGGAATCAGGGTTTGAATCCCGGCCATTTGGATATTTCGTTTCTGAAGAAATATTGATAAATAGCTACGTATAGAAACACGCTTTGAATGCATACTTCAATCGTGGCCAAGTAGATAGGGCTGGTTGGAAGTTGAGAAAAAGTTTGAGAACGTATGGACCACACCGATCACTTTAAGAAAATGGCTGTTGACGGTGTCCTCATGGTTAGTTTTCTTGATGACTCTTGGTTAGTTTTCCCAACTAATCATACTTCTTCAATTTTATTTTCCTAAAGAGTATTCCTATTCTGATTTTCAGGGACTTATTTTCTTATTTTAAATTCAGTGTAGTCGTACCCTGTTTATAACTTTCATTCCACCATTTCACTATAATTTATCCCTAATATTGATTTCTACTTTTAACAAATGTAATTGACGACTCTCATACCAATTACTCGTTTAGGCAAAACATTTAGACGGGAACAGTAAACTCCTTTAAATTTTAGGTATAGTTGAAAAGAATGACTGTTTTAATTATCCACTCAATAGTTGTAATGCATATTCCACCAATCTCTCAAATATAAGATCCGCCATCTAAAAATATTTGGGTGGCTTTTATAACGGGTTTAAAGTGTGTTTATGTAGCCCTTAGTCTATTTAATATGGATTTATGTGCAGAATATTTTGCTCAGAAGGTCTCAGAATCGATGTACTATTTTGGACACGCCCTCTAAAATCCCAGCCCAGCTTTTTCTGCTCCTCTTAGACTTGCTGTGGAAAGTGGCTTTGGATGTCAGCGCCACAAAACGTCAGAGCTCCATCACTCACATAATCTGAATTCTTTACGGCATGTGAACAGGTGTTCTGACATCCAATATCCAGAGATTTCACACCGTTGAACAAAAACGATTTTCAAAACCTCTTTTCTTGCTGCCTAAAGCAATTCTTCCTAAAATCTTTCCAGTACAGGTTTATCAGGCTTATAATAGTCATTGACAATGACTTGAATTACTTAGATTTATTGGTTCCTTGTAATCCGAAGAAAATATTAAGATTCAGGCCTTAGCATATTTATTTGTTGGAAATCAATAAAGAAGTTATCATCGTTATCACTTGTCACAACTCCTAAAATTGATTATACGCTGATCTCCATTCAATTTTTCCTTACGATGACGTCTTTTTATTTTTCATTATTATCTTCTTAGGGAATAAAGTATTCATTTCTTGTTTCGTACGGATATCACACGTAGCCTTCCTTTGTAACTCTCACTATTCACTTTTATCTGGACAGCTTTATTCAGGGGGTGGGGGGTCAGTTTTGGTTGGTGAATTGAGTACTGACCTCTCTTTTCGAAGGCTCTGGTTTGGGTTCTAAGGCTGATTGAGGCAAATATTCATTAGTATATTGATCCTTTCTTGATAACAATACGAAGTTCAGTGATCCGAGCGTCGGATGAAACGTTAAAAGTTAACCCGTTGGCATCTTTCTATAAGAGTTGATACCGGATTTCTCACTGTTTCCAGAACTCCCTAATGTCATACTCCCTATTTAGCTTCCTCATCTATCCATTTTATTCCTCCTGGCTTTGACAGCCTCTTGTGCAGCATATTGACCATTCCATACTGCCATAAAGGCAGTGCTCATGGTGTACGCTCTAATGAATTGTCAATAATCTGTATGCTTGTTCCATTCTTAATCTTCAACATTACATTACTGGCGACTTTATTATATTTACGCAGACCACGGTCTACGTACCGTGGCCTGGCAACCAAAGGGTCACTGGTTCAAATCCCTCACGGGAATGGATGCTGTGGTTGTCATAAGATTACGAATTGAAGTTTTTACGATGAAAATAACATGAGCAGTTGAAGAACCTAAAAACCAATTCTTCTTCTATCACACTTCACTTCACAGCAATGATTTTCAATTAACTTTTTTGATGAACAACAATTATCCCTGCCACACAACCTTGCATCGATAACATGTAGATGTACCAAGTTCATATTGCTATTACAATTTTTCAGTGCTTTTAAAGTTTGTAGCGTAGCTAGTAATAGAATGTCTTGTAATAATTATTTTCAATCTATGACTGAAAACGAACGGCTTTTTTTAAATGTTCTGGTAGATTAACAGTGACAGAGGATAAATCTTATCTTGGGATACTTTCTTGAATACCAGCTCAATATCCAATGCTAACTTTACCCTTGCGTCAGTGTCTTGATTAGTTGGACCTGTATTCACGCGTGGATACAGATGCGGTGATCTTAATGACTAGACCGTGGATCATTGAGGATGAAAAATTAAATATATTTTGGATGGAAAACTTTAATATATCCCGAACGTTTTTGGGGACGTAGGACACTAGACGATTGTTCAGGATAGCAATCATCGTTTCTGCCGAATCCCACAGATATTCCCCTTGCCTTGATGTCCCTACCTCTCTCTTCCTTTACCCCGTACCCCAAAATTTCGAACCATCTTTTTTCCTTTTTTTTCAACTCCGCCTCTCATCTTCGCCCGGGCGCAAAAAAAGGGAGAGGGTGGGGGAAGAAGAGGGAACATTCTTTATCCTCCCCTTCTTGACGCTACTTCTCGTTAAGGTGGAGGGAGGGGTGAAATTGTGGGGTGGGACGGTTAGTAGGTTAGGGTGGTGGAGGGAACACCCTGCGATAGAAGGGATTTCGCTTTTCCCCCATTCGTCCCAAACACCGCCTTTCTCTGAAGTCAGCACTTCCTCCATATCTCCTCCTCAACGGGCGAGGAATATTCTCCCTCCCCTTCTGCGGCCCCCGCGATAAAACCTCCCTCCTCTCAGCTAGACAAGCGCTTTTATAGCTCCTCGCAGAGCCTTTAAGGTTTTCCTCTCGCATGCCTGTCGTTATGCTTGCGTCGTAAATCTGCGAGTCCTTCCACATATATATCCTCCTCCTCCTCCTTCTGGTAGCATGCAAAATATTTTCGGTCCGGATAAAAAAGAGAAATGTCGGCAGCTCTCACACAAACACCCCCGGCTGCTTCGAGGAGTCTCCTGGTGAGGGCGTTTTTTTCGTTATCATCCATTCAACTTCTGTCGACGTAGGTAAGGAAGGAGACTAATCATATAATCCTGATTTTGAAACATCCTAATGCGGTATGGTTGCAGAAGTGCGAAGATTATCAATTTGCAGGCATTTTCGCCCAAGTAAAAAGGAAACCTTTCACTAGTGTGGGAATAGCGAAATAGCAGCTGAAAAAATTAAATCATGTGGAAAACACTTCCATGCGTATGGAGTCATGGAGGAGGTTGGAGGATTTATGTGTTGGAGGTTTAATGTGATTATTAGGTAAGTTTCATGTGTACATACTGTAACCTAACTTCCCTGTTCACTATACAGCCCATTTTACCCTTGCCTGTTGTAGCGCCGGTTAATCAGGTGTGATTAATCCTGGGCAAAGTGCAGGGTTAGGGTACATTTACACACAATGCTGCTATATATATCTTGACTCATAGACGTATTCAATCAATATTCATATCAATTTATGCTTAATGAATGGTCATCGTTAATTTTCAATCCAATTCAACATACCACTGATCAGAACCGGAATACTAGCGCGATCCCGTTCCCCAGAAACAGCTACCCCCGGGAAGTTTACCTTTTTTCATGAATTTTCCACTCTGCACTTCCATTTTCTTTCACCATCGTTAGTGGACCGTCCGCTACATCTTCCACAAAAGTCCGTACACATCTTCCTTCTCCTCCAATACCTTCTTGTTTATTACTCCAATTTTTCTCCCCTCTCGTGTCCCCCGACGCTCTTCCCCTACTCCCTCTCTCTTATTGTTGATTTGTTTATCTATCTTTCTCATGTCCCGGGACGCACAACCACCCACCTCCCGTAACCTCCCGTGGACCTGTGCATAGCAGTAATGGTGGACAATGGTCAATATGGCCGTGGAGAATGAAATTTTTCACCACTATTGTATGTATGTACTAACAATTTACTTTCATTTATAGCTAACGCTGTGCATACATCATGAGTGCATCATTAGCAATTTTCACACAGCAGTATTATTAGAGCACTCAGTTACTTGTAAGTACGTATTAAGGCCTGGTTACACGATACATTAACCCGTACGAGTTAATGTGTAAATGCATGAACGCGAGAATGAACGCGAAAATGCACCGTGTAATAATAGTAAGTGTAAATGTAGTCCCCTCTGACTTCAATTGCATGCTTAGTGATGGTTCAACCCCTGCCCCACACCCTTTCGGTGGAAGGCAGGGTATTATAAATACGTGAAATGATTTTGCGTTGGACGATATATGTGGTGCTTACTTATGTTAGGAAAGCCGTAATTATGTATAAAAATTCATGCGCATCCTCAGGAAATGTTCGGTATACAATCTAATCGTTTTGGCTGATAAGTTATATCATGCAGTTAAATCCTTCCTCATATTATAGTGGATTCATTGTCAATCCATGAACTGTAATAAAATTAATCTAACTTTTGCAATACAGTAACTTTTTTATAGGTATGGTTGCAGCGACAGTATTTCACAATGTGGCGAATAGTGGGACAACGCCTGCCATAACACTCTTTATTGATGCAACTCGTTTTCAAATACGCATTATTTGTTTGTGAATCTCAACTGGCTGCAATTTTTGGGTGGAGGATGGTTAGTGTACATTATCTTTATGTTTAACGCCAATGATTGAATTCTAAACCGACTGAATGTTTTTAGTGTTGTGTGGGCCATACTTCGGTTGGTGGGACGATGAGGACGATATAGAGGTTTTCCGTATAGTAAGCGTTTAAAATAATGAGCATGAATAAATAGTGTAACGTATTGCTTTATCCATGTGCATTGATCGTGATGCCGTCTAAGTACTGCTTAAATCACTTTGCTTCACTAGCTCAGTTGTTTCAAGGATCTTTCTAATGGCTCGAACGTCAGTTTTATATCCCGCGAGCTATTTATCTATGCTACACAAGGTTAAACTGTTTAACCTATTGAAATCTTCTTCCATAGGTGTGTTACTTTTGCCAAACGTGGAACATTATCTCCTGCTGATTACATTTTTTATCAAAACTTTGGCTGCCGAAGGAAGTATTCGCACTCAAATTAATTAAGCGAACATGGTTGCGAACTCCTAAGGTTTATTTTTATTGAGCTGGAGATACATTTGGTAGCGCATGTGCGTGTGTCAGGGGTGAAAATTTATTTAATGAAGTGGTATTGTTCCCATTATTTACATTAGCGTAGTGCATGTTATTTATACTCCTGCCAGATACCCTTGAGGTGCCTAAAATGATACTTGTTAAATCAGGTACTGGACGAAGGGGAGGGTCGTATACACCTGGATGAAGGTGAAAGCCACATTTGTCGTTACTGACACATCCATTTAACTTGGTGCACGACAGTTATACCCACGGCCATGACTCACCATAACGGGAGACGAAAGAAACCCTATGCGTTATAATACTATTTAGTAGCCCACCTTTTTCTTTTAAAATTTTTTTGGGCACATATGTGCTTAAAACCAAAGTAAGCTGGCAAAATTTTATCCTTTTGAATCTCCGGGCAATATATAGTCGAGAATTAACTTCATACATTGGTGTTATAAATTATTCTGCTGTAGTAACTTTTTCAAATGTAAATGATATATCTGAAATAAAGAGACAAATAATATGACCGGGAAGCTAATCAGTTAATGTTTGATTCTAAATTTTATGTTTTGAATATGCATCCAGTATAATATCTCCAATTTATGTTCTGAAGGAAAATATATGATTCTTCGGAAACGATATTTCCCATGAATTTACCTCGCAGTTTTTAAAAGCTTTCATTTTCGTATAACCCCGTATTTATCACTCGTTTTGAAGAATAATGTATAATTATCTTTTAGAAAAAATATCTTAGGATTATATATTTTAGGAAAAGAGAGGTTTTGGTGCAGGACAATTTGGCAGGGAAAAGTAAGTTGTTGAATTATAAGTCCTATGGGATTTAGCCACATGGACTCCGTCTTGCTACCATTTCGTGACTGCCCTCTTTAATGTTTTTTTATTCCATTCTAGAATTGATAAGAAATATTCTGCTGCTAGGATATTCACCATCTTAAATTATTTCCTTTTTATTTCATATTTACTATGACTAATTAGCTTATTCTCAATGGTCCTTTCTCTGGGCAAGATTATTCGTTTATTCAAATTCAGGGGAATTTGCTAGGTCTTACGAAGAAGACTTGTCTCATTTGCTCATGTGTTGCCAGAAACTTATTTCCTTTACTATTAGCATCATATGAAAGATTCAGATGACGATACAATACAATTTTAGCTATCTATATCAACTTCTCATAGATTTGTGACAATACAATGACTGCAAGGGTTTGAATGTTTTTGTGAATAAAATGTTTGAAAGGCTATTATATAATTACACAACCTATGAAAAAAATGCTAATGTAAAATAATGAAGAATTATAATAAACAGGTGGTATTTATGGAGAGGTTTTGAAACAAAGGAGTTCCGTGGCGAGCAATGCCACGTAAATTCCTTGACGTTTCAGCAAAGTATTCTGCAGTCGTCATCTTGGATTTTTGAATCCTGAGAGTTTTTGCGAGCATATACGTGTTTTGCAGTTGCGTCAAATGGGATGGGTGATAAAGCTTTCTTATGCTTATGTCTACGAGGCCTTATCGAGGCAAACTGCGAGAAACAGCTAGTGCAAAGCAATTCGAGCGGAGCCCTAAAGTTGGAATAGGAGTTTTAATTGGCTACCTTAACACTCCCTATAACGGTGTAATTTGGGCCATGATGTGAGCTCTTCCCGTCAAAAGTTATGTCAATAAAACTCGGGAAAGTTCCTTTCCATACGTGCGGGGAATTCATCTCAAAGCCTCAGTGATGTCGAAGAGTATGATATTGTCGGTAACAACGTTTCCTCGCATCAGAACTCGATCTTTGTTTCGCTCTTTGGTTATGTGCTCAATATCTTTAGACTTTGCGAATTTTAACTTTGATATGTCGCCTCTAAAAAGTAATGTATTCACTAGTAATCATATTTTGATCCATATTTAAAAGTGATCTAGTATATACACTATATCTAGCACTCTATAGCATATATCTAGTATGTATACTAATAGTTTTTGCCTCTATTTTTGATTGATTTATGTATATATTTTTTACCTTCTTTACCAAGTAATTATCATTTTCCACAATTTACCTCGTTAGTTCATAATGTCTCCTATCTCTCTTCATGATATCTAAAACATCTATTGTTCGTGCAAAGGTTACCGAGGCGTTTGTTGGCTTCAGTGGACGACGACAACGGCTTCGCCGGCATTCTAACTGGCGTCTTCAGGAATAAACTGATTTCGACCTGAAGACGCAAGCTGGAATATCGGCAAAACCATTCTCGTCGTCACCTGAGGACAACAAATGCGGTGTAAACCCGGTTGCAATGCAAATCAAAAACATCTATTCCTTTCTTTCCTCTTCTTCTATATTTTCCGCCACCTCTTTAATGCTAATACAATTAATGGTTCCATTAAACATTTGACAGTGTTCAAAATGTCCCCAAGAACGGTTGTAGTAGAATTAGGTATAACACACTTCAACTAGTCACGTTATTTACTATCATATAAGGTTACTTTATTCTAAGCTTATTGATAAGCACTAAACATAGCATCTGTAACCCCGATTGAAATCTAAACCACAATAATTGTTTACAGCTCGTCTCTTGATCGAATGGAGAAGTGCAGCCAGCAAGCATATTCCCATTCATGCTTCTCCTATAAGCGATTGCAAGATTGTGTGATGGAAATTTTACCACCACCATACCTAATGCCAAGAATTTTTTTAACTTCTAAAATACGGCTTAAAATTTAAAAACTACGTTAAATGGAATCCAACTAACAATAAGAGCAAAGAATTCACATACTATTTTGATTATAATGAAAAACCATCACCTGGAATGGACACCTTAGAAATGGAAATCCATATCCATACTAATATATAAAAATGTAATGGTGTCTGTCTGTCTGTGTGTCTGTCTGTTGCTCAATCACGCAAAAACTACTAAACGGATTGAGCTGAAATTTGGTATGAAGATAGGAAATGTGTCTGGACAGAACATAGGCTATGTTAAAATACCCTCAGGGTCCCCTAAAGCCCCTGAATGGGCCCTTAGATGGATCCTGGTGGTCCCTGGCATTGCGTTCGGTGAAGTGGTTTCATTTTTTACTTATTTAAAGTACTTCCATTCAAGACAGAGGGCTGGAATTTTTTTTATCGGATGGCTGAATAAATGAAGTTTCTAATTCTTTCAATCAATTTTCTGTTACGCTAAGTATTTGTCTTAAAATCATACTTTTAGCTGAAAAATCTCACATTTTTCTCTGAAATCAACAATAGCATATTTCCTTGACAACCAGAGATCGGTGTGAATGTCCTTTGATTTTCAAAGGACATTCAAGCCTCTAGCATTTAAATATCACGTTCTTCTGCAGGCCAATTATAACACATAGAAATAAATTCTATATTAGAGGGTCCAGAGTCCCAAGGGTCCCATGTTTGATGTTTCTTAAGGCTTGAAAAAGAAGTTAAAAAAGAGAAACGAATAACGGTCACCGCCTTGTGGCGTTTCTCGGGTAATGTTAAGAACCGTAAAAAAAATTTCTTCCCAGTACGAGAGACGGGCCACATAGAATATGTATAGAGGTACTTTGTGCTCTCGTTGCATGACCGTTTGGTTGGTGCACCTAAACGTGATTTGAGTCGGCAGATTAGGGTTGCTCAGTTGCTACAATAAACACCGCGTTGTTCATTATCGTTTAATACTTCATAGTATTACTCGTAGTGGAAGCGTCTGCCTCTAATTACGTTTGGGAACTGTTCTTTAGACATATTCCTATATTATAAACGTTACATGTTATTTTTATATGCTTAAAAGTGTTAAATGCAGTTAGATTACATTTGATCAAAATCAAGGTGCCTATTGAAGGCTCTCAATCGCCGCTGTTTTTCTCCTCCTTGGACTTTGGATAAAGATATCATCATCAAAATGCCTAAAAGAAAAGAGAGCAACCTTTCGGTAAAATCATCTAAAGAAAATGAGCCCTCGCAGGAAAAACGAAATAGATTGAATATGGATGCTCAAAGACATGCCCAGAAATGATCTAATGAAACTCCTGAAGACGGCACGCGCGAAGGGAGCTGGATGCTGTAAGACACGCTTCCCAACGCCAATTGGAAGACATGAAGAGCGGCTTGTGCGATGGGAGCAGAATGCTGTAAGACTCTCTTCCCAACGCCACATGGAAGATCCTAAAGAGCGGTACGCACAAAGGGAGCAGGACGCTGCAAGGCACGCATCCCAGCGCCACATGGAAGATCCTGAAGATCGGTGGGCGCGAAGGGTGCGGGATGCTGCAACACATGCATCCCAGCGCCGCATGGAAAATCCTGATGTGCGGCACACGCGAAGGGAGCGGGATGCTGTAAGACACGCTTCCAAACGGCATATGGAAAATCATGAAGAGCGACAGGCGAGAATTGTAGTCGACGCGGAGAGGCATGCTGCTCATCATGGGTGTTTTCAAGTGTGTTTCCGCACTAATAGGCGCTTCAGACCGGGAGGAAAGGTATAAGGATAGGGATGGAAGGGATACGGCATGCTGCTCAACGTCAAACCCAAACTGAAGATAGGCTATTCTTCACGATAGGAGGGTAAGGAGGCAGCAGTTCTTGAAAATTACCTGGAACTCTTTCAAAAATATTGGAATGAGAAACGTATCTTAATCTATCTTAAATAAGTCATTGAATGCTAATGTATGTATATACACAAGAGTGGCGATCAAGCTGTTAATTAACTCAAGATACGGCTAAGAGAACCGAAAATACGAGATGGCCATCTATTGTGCGTGGTGATGAGTTTGCGTGGGCCATTTTTGGATTTTCCGTGCATGAAAGAGAACCAACAGTCACTCATCTTTCCGTGCACCTGGAAAACGGTCAGCGTATCTACTACAACGACCACTATGTACAACATAGGTCACCAACTCCTCAAATGACCGCGCTAACAGTATTCTTCAGACAGTGGTTTTCTTACAAAAAAAGTTCAATGTTTTTCAATCCCGTTGAATTTCAACGGGTAGCTTCCGCTAGTTCTGAATAATTGTTTAAAAATGTTCAGTATCACACATGACTGTAAAAGTCCGAAATCTATAATGTTTAGCTATTTTTTTCCTAGCACTTTCACTGTAATGTACAAATCTCCCCAACTTTTGCTCCGAAATAATGATTTTCCAACCTCTTTTCACCTATTATTACTGTTTAGCCTTTGGATTGGATAAAATCACTCGTTGAAGCTTTTGTCGAGAATTTTTGGTGACGTTTCTCTTAATGAGCTTCGTGAAGACTATTGTGTGTTTTTAATTACCTTGATTTAGTATTCCTAACGGTCTCCGTTATCTCCTATGAGCGAGATGCCCTACTGTTAGTCATCGAGGAGATCTCTTTCCTTTAGTGTCTACTTGAACGAGAAGAGAGAACGCTTCCATTTTGTATCCTTTTCCTGTTCAAAGGGAAAATGAAATTCTCGGACCATGGTATAATGATGTGGAAAAATGCCTTGTGTTTTTATGGCCTTCAAACGCGTCAAAATTTCCACCTGGTCTCTCATGCAGATGCATATTGACCTTAAAATATTTACATAGTGGCGGAAAATGACATATATTTCAGTGTATTTAAATCGCAGAAAAAAATGTTCATGGTATGGAAAACAAGAATTAAAATAATTGCCACACAAAAAGTGGTCATGCTCATTCAGCTACCTAGAACAAATTTCATTTAGGTGTTAATAAGGATTTAAATGACATCTCTATAGATCACGTTAAAGAGAAATAATTCATATGTATTAGATTAAAACATACTGATGTGGCTGCTTGGGCTTGGGACACGCCGGAAGTCGGTCTTGTAAGCGGATACTATCACTAAGTGTGCTTATAGAAACTTTCTTTCACTCATGAGATCTTTTTCATGTTGAAAAAATACTTGTTCAGGTGGCTACTGCATTTATAAGTGAAACCGGTTGAGTAAATTCTACATATCTCTGCATTTATTTCTTATTTAGCGAACTGGAATTTTGACGATGGAGGATGAAATGAATTTTCAAGCCAAGAGCTGCAATAAAACATGTGGAAATGCCTTTCAATGTTTGTGCCAACAGTTTCTTTTAAAAATATGGAAATATTAAGCAAGATGGCAGAAGGAAAAGTAAAACCTTACAAATATGTTTAGATACACTCAGTGAAGGTAACGCTTTTGAGAAGAACTCGCTGTCCCCATGGTATTAAGGAAAAGATTCATACAGAGATGAGCGATAATTTATCGGCTCACCCTAATAGAGAACCCCTCGTACCGAGAAAATCGCATAATTATATTCGCCATTTATACTATCAGTAGCCATAAATTCCACAATACCTGTAATTCAGCTCTCCGCTCTATCGGAGCGAAGCACTCTATCTCCACGGTTACCAATCTTTTCGTTTTGAAATAATTCTGACCTTGTGCGACCTTTGTCCTTGAAATATCTGGTATTTTATTATTCGCTAATATGCTGTATTATGCCACGAGGCATAATACGGCACGAGCTCTTAAATCTACTTTTATGCCTCATGCCTAAAGTAAGTTTACCCAAAACTATGTAATGTAATAATTATTATGTACGATGTAATGTAACGTAATAGCCACTGAATACGTTTTATCTTCACCATTTTTCTGCTACACTGCACTTAAAATGTTTCATTCTTGCTTCTTTCGCGGCTGTTATAAATTATGCCTTGCTGTCAAAAGTTCTAAGGTAGTTTTCAATAAACTTGAATTAAAAAAAACTCCAACTCCAGCTAAAATTTATAGCTGTAAGTAGATTTTTTAAAGGGAATATCCTGTTTGCCGGGGCTCATACTCAAGACTAATTACCAATTATTTTTTATTTATTCTTCGACAGCTAGTCATTATTTTGGTAAAAAGACTTTTTGTCTCTTATAGACTTTGTGTCCAGAGTTTAACATTAAATTAGCCTCTATTTCTCTAAAGGAATCCGTAACACCCGAATATTAATTCGGGGAGGATTCTCGGGTTGGACGAGCTTCCATAGCCTCTCTGTTGTATTTTAAAAGAGCAGCTCATCAGGTTACAATATTATAATAATTTAGCAAATAGGACATTTAAGGTTTAATTTTTACCCTAAAATTAAAGTAAAAAGTGTTGATGAAACATTAAAAAAATACTTTATGTAAAAATGACCTTGGTTTTATCACTCTGGCAAATAATTATGTAGAGAATCATACGAGTTATACATCATTTGAGTTCTGCTGCTCGAGGAAAGGGATGTAGCCGGAGCGGGGAGGAGACGAAGAGAGGTTGATGTTATTTGAGGCATTGGGAAACATGAAGTGTTGGTTTGTAGCAACGAAGCTATAAGAAAATGACTAATTGTAAGTCAAACTTCTGGTCGGACGGGGCGTGATAAGGTGCAGGGATCAGTGTGCCTACCGTATTCTCAGTCGTAGTCCGTGTGGTGGGCTGACTGGAGGGTGACAGAAGACGCTGAGGAAAAATGGCGCAACCACTCCCTCATGCTATGCATGTACCTATACCATGGTACAGTGTACCATGGTACATGTACATGGTACCATTGGTACACGTATCTCCTTGGCCTTATATGGCGAGAAACGACGCAATTAAGGTCTAATTATTGTTGTTGGGAATACAGAACTTCTTTTAATTCATCTTTAGCCGTAGATTAACTCCAACGGCCAAGGTTATTTAGCACAAACCTCTCCTTTTAATTCTCATGGCCGTTTTATACCTCTTACCTTTTTGCATTCTCATGCATGGAAAACTGACTGTGTAAAACAAAGAATGGCATGAAAAACTGACTGTGTAAAACAAAGAATGGCATGAAAAACTTCCAAATTCATGAAAGACTGGGGAGAAAATAGACCCTATTTTATTTCTACTCTGTCATAAATGGGATTCCCACGGTTTGACAGAATTTCTGTCATTTGACAGAAACTCATTTGAGACACTGTCAATTGAACTTTCAAGTAGTTCAATTCATTACTAAGTGTTTAACAGTCTTTAAAATCAACTAATTGCTGTAGGAAATCGAGCACGAGATATTTTGCTCACAAAGTTGTCTCGTTAACTACCTGGCCTCAGTGGCGGGTAGTTATTTTTAATAAATAATGCTAACCAAGGGCATCTGAGCCATTCATTTTTTAGGACGTAGATTAATTCACTGCGATCATAGATTCTACCCTCTTGCATCACCCTGAAACTCGAACCTTGGCCCCTCTTGCCCCCCTTTCCTACCTCCAGCCTCCCTGGCGAAAATGTTTCAATGAAAAGGTGAACGTGGAAGTTGGACACTCACACACATATCGCCTCGATCGATGGCAGAAGTTGTTTGGAGTGAAGGCGGCGGCGTCCCGGAGCCATCCGACCTCCTACCACTCGCTTGCTCCTTCCACCCCCTTGGAACAAAGTTCCCGATTCATGAATCTCTGTTTAGGACGAACCAAAAGGGGAACTTCAACGCTTCCAGCGGCAGATAAGTTAAAGTTGGCCGGCCGGGTTTATCGCCATAATCTCTTCTTTCCTCCCCTCCCCATTCCCTTCCTTTCTCACCCACTCCTTCTCCCAACCCTCTTCCCACTCCCCAGCACCGAGGATCCTCCGCTTAATGCACCTCCTCCTCACCGTTGGAGGCTTTCGGGGAAGGCGGAGGGAATCCTGACCAACTCTTAAGCGCTCCGGGGTGGTGGAAACCAACCGCACGTGCTCGGAATCGAGGGCCGAAAGAAATCACGGCGTAAGAGAGAGAGAGAAGGTGCGGAGGAAAGTTTCCAGAGTGTGCGAGTCCAGTATGGTATGGCGTGCACATCTGGTCTACTTGAATCGCATAATAAAGTGACTGCGATGTCTCAGACCCCGCACAATCTTTTCACATGCTCAGGTGTTCCTTTACTCAATCACCATTTTCACGTTCCAGAATTGAGGTCCAAAATATTTTTACATTTCCTTCCATCAGGGAAAAATTTGTTTAAGTGCTCAGCAAGGTCTTCAAACCATGGCATCATTTAAAAAGTCCTTTTTCAAAAAGGTGGATGAAGTAAATATAGCAATTAAGTGTCTGGAGAAGTGAAGAGAAAATTATTTATTTTAAGCAATACTTTTTGGCGTAAAAAATGTATGTACATTGCTTATAAAAATTTTATGAGATGTGAGGGTTTTGGATGGATGAAAATCAATTCGTATCTTATGTATGAAACCTATTTATTTACCTTATAATTGAATTTTTATTTCACAACAAAGAAAGAAACTGAAAGTATTTTTGTGGGCACATTGCAAAAAGGTAAATCTGTTAAGCTAAGCTTCCTTGAGTTGGATGGGATAATATACGATATTTTTCTGGTGCAGAGCTTCCCAATCTTAGGAACTTTGTTGATCTTTCTGGTGGTTCTGGAGTGTAGTAATACTGTTCCCAGGAGTGGAGCTAAGAAGAGCGTAGAGGATTTAATTCTGAGTTTGGCAATTTATTTGGAAACATTTGATCTATGATAGTGGTCTTCTTGAATAAATTAGAGGACTTCAGTATATGGTTTTTATGATGGATGTTTACGAGTAGCAAAAAGAAAAATATGAAGTATTGTGTTGCTATCTGCATGTGCAATGGTAGGCTGAAGAGGTATGGTTGAAGGTTTAATTGGGGTATCTAATTGAAGGTAATAAACTCTTGAAGGATTTGACAAAGGAGAAAATCCTGGGAAAAAAGGACTGGAAAAAAATAATTAATGCTGGGAAAACGTGAAGGAAGATATGAGGGTTAATCTCTGTCATAATGCGGTATCTCATATAATATTATGCCTCTGATAAAACTGTTGCAGAGTCATGAAGGGAAATGAAAAGGAAAGAATTAACCAATAGGGACTCTATGACGATCCCAAATTATTAGAAGAAAGCTTAAGACGACGTAAACCCTTTAAAAATAATGGCAATGGCATACCACATAAATCTATTGTTATTGATAGTTTTCTGCCGTTTTGAGTGAATATTGATGGATTATTCCAACTCATTCTTAGATTTAATTCATCTATAGCCTCCATCTCCACAGTATATTTGTATTAAAATCGGCGTGTTTCCTAAATACCTTCATTTCATTTATAAACACTTCTCTATGTCATTTTAATCCTCACGTACTAAGCGTAGAACTTTCGATAACTACCTTCAGCATTTCATTGTCCCTAAGTTATTCCATTGTCCCTATTTTATTCACCTTTTCTGCCTTCTGTTGTTTTCTGTCACCAATCTTCTTTTCCCCAAGTATATGCATACCCATCACAATTTTTCTTCCCATAAGAAATCGGTACCTATAGGCATTAGGTTATTATATTGGTTTAAGGTTATTGAAGACATTTGGAGAAGTGTAGACGTAAAATAGACCAATAGTAGTTCACGTCTAGAACAAAAATAGGCCATCATTATCATCACCATCGGTAACAATCCTAGCACGGTTTGACGCAGCAATTCACTCTGTTCTTCTAACGTTCAACCCCTTAATAACAATGTAGTTCCTATTTTTTACATCTCCATAACCTGTTCCGTATGTCACATGTCACATGCAAGGCTGCCTTTTCCATTCTTCCCGTTCACTTTTCCATCGGCTATTGCCTTCATCAGGTCATTGTGTCTTAGTCTATGGCCGATTAAATTGCCCCGTCTTCTTTTTAGAGTTTTCAGCAGAATTCTCTTTTCTCCCAATCTTTTTAAGACTTCCTCGTTTCTTACTCGGTTGACCCAATTAAAAGGCCAATTGACCAAAAATATTTATGTGCTTTACTTTAGTAAATCGTTTTGTGAAACTAGTCAAAGAAAACCTAAAACTCTCTTATGATAAAAATAAAGAAAACTCCCACACTCCAAATAGATAAAGTAGCCGGCGGGGAAGGTCGAATAACAGTATTTTTCCTCTTTTTGAACAAGTTTATGACCATGCATCATGTTTGGCATTCAGCATCATTAAATACTGTAAAAAATTCTGTTTAACACACTTCAAACCTGCGAAAACGCCTTGAATAGTCACATTTTCCCCGCTCTGCATTTTACACTTCATTTTTAGCTTCATTCATTTTAGGATAACGAGCTCACTTGCCCAGATTTATTGTAGTTTACCATTGTGCTCCTAAATGGGCGCACTTCATCGAAAATTTGTGGAATCGCAGAAGTTTTCGTGGATTAATCGGGTTATCGCTCTTGACTATCAAGCTGTTGAAACCCAGATGAGGTTTTGCGAAGGCCTTGAGAGCGATTAGTCGACTCTTGTCGATGAGAGTCGATCAGCAGCCACAGAAGCCTCTGCGGTAAAGTTTCCTTGCAATTGCTTGATGAACTTGTAAGGATGAATTAATTATGATGTGGCTGATGGGGCTGGCAGGCGCCATTAGTGTTGTTCAAATCCATGAAGGATAATAGACTGGTAATCCGTCAGCATTCTTAGTGATCTGCCAATAATATCGATTTTATGGACAGTCTCAATTACCAGTTACTTCTCATGTTCACTGAATAGCCATTTTTTAACCTCTCACAACAGAAGAAAAGTTGTTTCTTTCTCTTCCACGCGGGCTTAACATCTTTTTCTCAACCACTGCGTTTAATATTTCTTCGTTTTCTAACTTTGGAGAATTACACTGAAAAATTATAATTCTATAGCCAACAATAAGTTGTACTATTTGAGGAAATTGATTTCTATCGTACACGAATAACTAAGATTACATTTCCTCGTCTTGAAGCAGAAATAAGCGACAATTCCATACTCCCGGCGGGAATTAATTGTACAAATTTTAGGTTGCGTAGCTGGCCCGTCAACTGGCAACCAAGACAGATGAACTATTCCATCTATGCAAGTAAATATTTATAAACTTCTCTGTCAATAACTTTGTTAATAATCTAAAATCCATTAAGTTATATGTATATTAAAATGAGATACATACCAGTTTTCTTTGGATAGTGTTCAATATTTTTCTTGGTATTGGTGAAGGAACTCCTATTTAATAACCATCGGCAATAAGCGATGTCTTTACAATTGTCCGTAGTGGCTGATGAGAAAAGTACCAACATTTTTGGGGATTAATTTAAAATTATTTAGAGATCTGTTACAATATTCAATATCCTTTAAAAGTGCTAAATAAAATAGAAGGAATACTTGATATCCGGTTCACAATTGCTCACAAGAACTAACGAAAATAAATTTTTCCGAAATCTTCTCCACGACGTATCTTCAATTTTATGAAAGGTTTAAAGATAAATTGAAAGTTAACTTAAGATCTCTTTCATTAAAATTTCAAATGGTAAGATTGGGAATAATAGCCATGGCTATTGCTGGAATGATATTTTTTCAGCCTAAACATGTTACCATTAAACCCGTTTTATAATCACGATGAAAGATCGTAGGTTTTTTCCGATGAATGCTATTGATGAATTTTCCTCGGGTTACCTGCCAGGTGAGGGTGTTTATAGGCACCGAGGCGTCGGTGCCTATACCTCTCCTACCACCCTCACCTGGCAGGCCTGATTATTGATTACCTTATCTTACCATTGAGCAATGCAAAGTAAGTGGTTAATTAAGAACCGGAACCAAGAATCGGAACCAAGAACCGAAGTTAAGAACCGAACCGGAACCGACCCATCCCTAGGAAAAACGCAAGAAGGGAATACCCGGAGAAAATGAAAGGAGGGTGGAGGGTCGGCAGAGGAAGTTAGGTCGGCGGTGTTCAAATGAGGGATTAGCAAGGGTGGGTAAGGGAGCGGTTAAGGAAAGAGTGGTTTGTAGCGGGCTCCTGACAATGCGATCGCCTTTTCACTATCCTTTCCTTAACCACTCACCCATCCCCACGAATTCGTCACTACAACACCTTTGACCAAACTTTCTTTGCCGATTGTTCGTTTCAAGAAAAATTCTTAGTCCTCGGACGAGTCGTAACCATCATCTCAGTTTGATTCTATTCTTCTTCTTTGTCTTCTATTAGTAATAGTTCTCGTAATTCCTTCGGAAGCCTCCTATCAGTCTTCGAAGTCAATGATGTGGTGGAGGAAAGCAACGGATCGAACGTGATTAAGTCTTTTGAATAGGTCCTCAATGGTGGCCATCCTGGAGTGTTTCCGCGTGAATCTTTCTCAAAATTTTATGGCGTCCTTATTGCGGGCCTCCATCGCCTCTTCGGATAGCTGGCCTAAGGGAAGAATTGCCCCTTTCGAAAAATCCGCGCCATGTATGAGTACTTTATGGACCGTGGTCGGCATATAGGACAATGAATAACATGCCGAAATCCAATTTTATAAATCGTCAATCTGCCTTTGCAAATAAGTATTTTCTCTCTTAGCAATTTCCTTCGTCTCTATGAGCCACTGAAGACGAATGGGCCGGCAAAATCAGATGGACGACGGCCACGGATTTGCCCAGATAATCACAGCTAAAACAGGGAAAGTATTAATATTACCCGTTTGTTCTATATGCGGATTAGCCAAAGATAAAATAGATACGCTTGAATCTCTTACCTGAAGAATCATTTACCAAAGTAAGAGGCACTAGGGATCTCATGAATAAAAATTTATCTAACGAATCTGCTCTTTCCCACAGTTGTTTATATTGGGCGTGGCCCGAACTTCCATCAGATCCGTACTTGCATATTAAAGTGCAATTAACTTCATCGCTGGAGGTTTGCGCTGTAGGTACGCACTACAGTACCCGTGAGACCGTGTAATTGAATAAATATTGAAGATTAACTTCGCACATGTTTTCGGTTATACTTATTCCATCGGGGTAATCCACATCGGGGATACAACTCGTGTCCGTGACTAAGAACGGAGCTTCTAAGTGTATTATACTGACTATAAGTCAGCCCCCTTGTGATCAGTAAGGACAAAACCTCCTCAGGTGACATCTCCGTCACCACATCAGGACTTTTCCTACACTTGAAAGCACTCTCCTTGCCCTACTAGGAGTGGTTGTGATTGAAAATGATTCCGAATACTATTCAAATAACAAAATTACTTCAGTTACGAGTGGACTGAATGGAGTGCACTGAAGAACATATGAACACTACTAACTGATCCATTCTTTTGAACCAATATCCTCGAAAAATCTTCAGTATAGAATCTTTAGAAATCAGTGACAGCATGAAAAGCCTAAAAAAGTTATATTCGAGGAGTTATTATCCACACAACATGAACAATCCAACGGAGTCTCGGTATTTCCAGGTCCCGCTGCGCGGAGCCGGGCCGCGACGCGCGATCGAAAAATCGAGTTTATTCTCGGCATCGCAAATTTTTTTCAAATATTTTTACGGAATAACCTATAAATATCTTCAATTTATACTCTGATGAAGTATCCCAGAGACCATTTTCCGAATAAGGATTATATTGTCTACTTTATGTAAAATTTTGTCTAAAAAAAGTCTGCCATTTTGTGACGTAATAGCACTCAAATATAGGCAAAAATGTCTGAAACTTATGCATAGTATAGGCAAAGTACCTTGTTCACAATTGATAATGTTTTTTATTTCATAAAAATCCTTTAATTACTCCTATATCCGCTCAAATGTTAAGATTTTCGAAGAAAAATGAGAGCGGGCGCTTTTTTCGAAATTTGGTCGTGTTTGAGCCTCTGTATCTAAGAAACGAGTAATACCTATGAAAAATGACTTACCATTCCATAATCAGTAATCTTTTGTGTGTATATGTGCCAAATTTCAAGACGTTATCTCATAAAAAGCAGTTTTGGACTTTTGTCCGGCAAAATGCGATTTGGCCCCACTGTGCGACGTTTCGATGGCGAAGTCAGCCATCGTCTTCTGGGTGAATGGTTCAAACCAGGAATTGTCGCGTCATATGGTCCTACTTGGTATCAGTTTGGCTCTAAATGGCCAGCACCTTCCCCTTCTCTCTTCATCCGCTTCAAGCCTGACTATCATACGTTGCTTAATAAAAACCAAGGTAGTGGTTTCCAGCTAAGCATCACGTGGAAGCCTTCAACTTTAGTCTCAGATTCAATTCATTTAAAACAGCAGGCTAAAATTGAAACTTCCTGTTGCCTTATCATCTAATGTACCATGTTAGAACTAATTGATGACCCATGTGTCGGTTTATATTTGTCATAGTCTTATGAAGTGTGTTCGGATGTATGCTGGTTCAGTGATGCAATTCATCACATACGGTTTTAGTCACCAAATGCTCGTCACATATGCTTATATTCCTTGTATCATCTTTACTCATAAATTTGTTACACTAGTCAATATTATTGGATTTTTCATGTGTTATCATTTTTACATGTTTATTACACATTCATTAACGTATTTATATTCATTTTGGAAGAGTTATTGATCATCGGTAAAGGTGACCTTTTAAACTCACTCAGAAGGGCATTAGGAAAAGATATTAAATGAATTTATTGCCAAAAGAAACATCGAAAGGCTTTATTCTAGTATTATACGGGCGTCCGTTCGTTTTTCATGATACTTATCTCATGCATATCATTTAGGTAAAAAGTTTTAATGTTGATTCTTTTCTAAAATATCTTTCCTACTTAGAATAAAAAGGTTTGAGTAAGAACATAAAAAAAGTCTTGGCCTCAAAGTAACTTGATCTATCCATGCTATTTTGAGTAAATATTTAATACAATAGCTTTATTAAGTTACTTAGCTCTTCTCTTTATGCGAAAAGATCATCTGAAAACCTACAATCGCTGGTTTAAAAATAAGTTTGGATCACGTACGTTTAGTCTTAAGTTAAAGCTTTTACGTTTCTTTATTTAAAACATTAACTGCGTTTACTTTAGGGTATCATATCCATCTGTATACAAAATATTAAAATTTTGAAGCAGTATATTGCATTAGTTTTAACGGTTAGTTGCTGGCCGCAAAAATTGTAATAAGGTGAACAATGTGAATGCAGGTCATTGTGCAAGGTTTATGTGAGAATAACAGAACGAAAGAGTAACGCACTTAGGGCAGAAAAGGAAACATATCAGTTTTGAATAGAGAGAAGAAAAGTATAAGATATAATTAGTTGATAATAGGGGCGAGGTTAAGATTAAACTACCCCTTCTGCCAGCAAAACCCTCGAACATTGTGTCCAAAGGTGGAGTGGAACTTTACCCTGCAAAGGCAGAAGTCGTACGAGACTTACCGGCACCGAAAAATCGGAACAATGTTCGAGTGTTTTTCTGGCTTTGCTCTTATTACGGACGCTTTATTAATGAGTTTTCACGTATTGCCAGGCCGCTTCACAGACTCACAGAAAACGAACGAGTATTCGGTTGGAATGAGGAATGCGACAACGCATTTAAGGAATTAAAAAGGCGCCTTTGCACCGCACCTATCTTAGGATATCTAGATGAGGAAATTGAGTTCATCGTGGACACGGACGCCAGCAATGCAGGCATTGGCGGCGTCCTGTCGCAGATTAGAGAGGTAAGAGAGATTGCCATCGCATATTTTAGCAAATCTCTTTCGAAGCTGGAGATTAATTACTGCGTTACTCGACGAGAACTATTAGCAGTAGTGAAAACACGGGCATTTTTGTAAATATCTGATAGAACGACCATTCCGACTGAGAACTGCCCACCCAGAAATCCAGTGGCTATTAACTTCAAATCTTATGAGGGTCAAGTGGCTCGCTGTCTTGAGAAACTAAAAGAGTAAGATTTCACCATTGAGCATCGAAATGGGAAGTCCCACCTCAACGCAGACACATTGTCTCGGAGGCCATGCCCGAGTAACTGCCTGCACTGTAGCAGAGAAGAGTATAAAGAGGTGGAGACAATTAAACGCTTACGACTAGGAAGATGTGACGCCGGCTGGGATGAAGACTAACTTTGCGAGGCCCAAAGAGAAGATACAGATCTTAAGGTCATTTGCGTCGGGAAGGCTGAGGGAAGGTCTAATCCAGCCTGGAATGACTGGGCGCAATGGGACTCACTGATTCAGGAAATTGGAATTCTATACCGAATTTGGCAAACGAAAGACGAAGAAATGAAGAATCGGCAATTAGTGGTGCCTCGAAAGCTAATTCCTGACGTTCTGCGAGACGTAGGTACACGATTGCATTTCTGGAGTGTATCTTGGAGTAATGAGGACTCTGCTCAAAATTAGGCAGCACTTTTATCGGGTTAACTGCCGCAATGATGTTGAAGAGTGGTGCCGAAAATATACGACCTGTGCAGGGGTAAAAGGCCCACAGACAAGAAGTCACGGAAAATTAAAACTTTACAATGTTTGGATGCCTTAGGAGAGGATTGAGGTGGATGTGAGGCGCCGTACCCCACCTCCGCGAAGGGAAATCGTTACATCATCGCCGTGATGGTCTGCTTCAGCAAATGGTTGGAAGTGTATGCCGTCCCAAATAAGGGAGCAGTCATAATACCGAAGAAGCTGGTCAACGAATGGGTCTGTCGGATTGGTGTCCATTCGGATCATGGCCGAACTTCAAATCATGCCTGTTCCAAGAAATGTGCAGACAGCTGGGGATGCACAAAACTAGGACGACCCCAGCTTACCCTCAGTCAATCAGGTGGAGTGATTCAACTCCACATTGGTGTCCCACATGGCCAAAGTCGTAGATGAACAACAATACGATTGGGGTTAATTCATCCCGTTGTTCCTGCTGTCATATAGATCTGCCGTCCATGAGAGCACAAACAGGATGCCCGCCGAGGTCCTATTGGGAGAGAGCTAGGGTTACCGTGCGACCTTTTGATCGAAGCCGTACTGGGGGCTCAGATACCTAGAGACGACTATGTCGCCAATCTGAGACAAAGAATGGACAATTCGCGACGCCGTAAGGGCCAAGATCCATGACTCGAGTAATGAAAACACGGTATGACAGGGGGGTAAACAACTGGGGTTTCGAGGAAAGCAGTTTAGTGTGGTTGCAAAACCCGAGGTGACGAAAGGGAAAGTTGCCAAAGCTGCAACAATATTTGGACGGGCCTTACTCGGTAATCAAAAGAATAAATGACTGGAGATGCCGAAGACGGAGGGGGCCTCGAGACAAGCCCAAGGTCGTACACGTTGGCCGTCTCGCGCCCTACTTCGGCCGAACTGTTTCTCGGGACGAACACCTCTAGGGGGGGGGGGGGCAGTGGTGCGAGCAATAGAGGTTAAAGCGGGCAATGGGGGCGCTGGCCGAATAGGTATGGATTCAAAGATCACGTGCTAGCCGTGAAAACTTTAGCGGCGTTAACTGCTGAAATTGCACTATAGCAAATTTCCACAGAGAAAGAGGACCCCTTGGTAGCTCAACTGGTAGAGCACCTGGCCGGAAATCAGGGGGTCCGGGTCCGAGTCCCGGTCAAGGCGAATGATTTTTTCTCTGTGGAATATTTGCGATCAAGTATGACCAATGCAATCGGCCACGAAACTTCCAGAAGCCAGAGGCGGGTATAAAAGGACGGCACCCGCGAGGCCAGCGGCCAGGCCAAAGACTATGCCTGTGATAAAATAAAAAAATATCTTGGAGATAGACGGAGAGATGGCAGGAGCACACAAAAAAGAGACGAAACACACTTACTATGGCTTATTTTCGGTTTTTTTGCAACCCGTCTTCTAGGCCGTTGAGATGAGACTGCCCAATAAGCGCGCCTTCGGGGTGCGGTTGCGTGGGGAGGGCAGGAGGTGATATATATTTACCACATACTATACTTCTTTCTCATGTTATGTTTTTATCATTTTGTCACATTGTTAAGTTATTTTATTATTTGTTACGGTGGTCCCACGAAGGTTTTGCGGGTTTCCCTTCCTGTGCGGGCAAATGTCGGGCCAATACCTCTCCCGAAGAAAATTGTGAACTAGGAATTACTGCAATGGGCAACGAAAGAGACGGACACACCCAGTGAATTTTCCAGAGCCCTGAAGGGGAAAACTTCCAAACAGGGCCAATAACCATAGTTATTTATTGTTATTATTTATTTGTTTTGTTTTTGTTAAGTTTTGTATATATTATTTTTATGGCCAAATAAACGCCTTGAAATCGAAATCGAGGCCAGCGGAGACTTGTTGTAGTGAAACCCGAGGCGAGAGATAGTGAAGAGCCGGCCAACCGAGGAGCGGAGTGGAAGGTTGCGAGAGGGCTGTGGAAGGAGGTGGAATGCCGGGGGGCCGCACCGGGAGCCCAAGTTACAATAAAGAGAAAAAAATATTGCTGGCTTTTCTTTGTGTGCGATTTCGATCCCACGCGATATAGTCGTAACAATATATTTACACACGCTAATCATTGTGTTTGCAAGATAAAATATGAAGAGGGATTTTTGCAGTTATTTAACTCTTGTATTTTTTTAGTATAGCAGACTTTCGTTTTAATGTGCACATTAATCTTCAGATTAAAAATAAATATCATGAAGGTAGACACCATATTTATGCAACGAAAGGAACGGACCAGAGGGAGGGGTGAGCTAAGGTAACAAAAGTGGAAGGTTGGAAGGAAGAGATAAAAGGTTCCACTGTTGGAATGTGACGAGCCTGTGAAATGACGGGGATAATCTAAATGACTGAATTTAAAAATGAAGGTAAGACGCGGGCAACAGGCTGGAGGTGATATAGCGAAGGAATATATTTATAGATTATTAGAAATTAAATATTTTAAAATTAAAGAAATTAGCGAAGGGATACATTAAAAGAGATTTATTGGCGTTTGTAGTTTTAATTACTACAAAATATAAAACCCAAAACTGGTCGCATTTAAAATGTAGTTCTTTAGAAGAATGAGAAAGGCCAAACGGAGGGAACGATTTAGTGACAAAGGGGTCCAAGAAGTTTGAGGGAAAAAGAAGTTTGCTGAAAACATGAACGAGAATTGGCCATATTTTGAGTCATGATGGCCCAACGATTGTAATCACCTAGGGAAATTAGAATGAGAACATTGGAAAAGGAAAATCTCGGAAGAGATATTTAGAACAAGTAATGAAAAATGTGATAGAGGAGAATTGTGTCAATTCGAAAAGGTGAGCCGTTAGGAGAATGTAGTGGAGAGCTGCGCCATACTAATGTAAGGACTGTTCACTGATGGTGAATGTGGTGTGGTTTAAGGTGTGTGCTGTGTATCTTGTCGTTTTGTATTGATATTACTATCTAAATTCGTCTTCGTGATGTGTGATGCTTATGTATGTATGTACCTCTCTATTGTACTTTAAAATGCGTGTAGTGCTACTTATATTGCGTAAAATATTGAATGTAACATAGATAAGATGGAAAAATAAGTACAGTTTAGCCTATATCGCGGAAAATTACTTTCAGTGGCAACACAAAAACCTACTATTATAGGTACGGCATTTAATGGTGACGAAAAGAATACGAATATTCTCCGTCAAAGTCCAGGCATGATCCAGGCTGATGTATCCTAAAAATTATACCACATTGCGTACATATCACTATTGCATGTTGCATAGTTTCCAGTTAAGTAAGTCATTTCACCTGCCGTGAAGAGGCATAGGCAGTAAGTGAAAGAAAATCATTAGGTACCTTCTACTATTCTAGTTATGTCAGCGGTATCAACAAGATAAACGATGTAATAATGAGTGAGGCATAAGAATTATTTCACTCTCATCCCAATCTTAAACTTCATCTCTATGCACTAGTCGTCCTCTGGACCCGCAAAATATTTAAAAACTTCCACTCGGGAGTCATCTGCTATCCCTTTTCTCGCTGATTTGGGGACCATGAAGTACTTGACCTCCCCTTCTCGGTGGCTTCCTCTGATCGCAGCAAACTCTAACATAAGTGAGTGCTTGGGAAATAAATTTATAAAGATTACTCTGCGTTTTTATTTATCATGGCCACAAAATAAAATCTCACGGTCCATTTGAGAGCTTGCTAGCCGTAGAATACCAACAATGTGATATTTTTATCTATGCGGGAATAAATATGTTACTTAAGCAAGTATTTCAAAACATGATCTTGCACCTAAACTTGAGCTATTCCAGTATACGAAATTTGAGATTTATTATTGACTTACGGACTTTGATTTGAAACTTGCTGTGATTTGTCATTTACAACTTCTTTGACGGCTTCTAGCATTGAGACAACAATGATTATGATAGTAGAAATACGCACATGAAAAAATGCGCAGTTTTAAACATAATATAATCGTTTTCATCAGAGAATGGATAACCAAGGCAACATAGAATTCGGAGTGTTTCCCGCTGTAAGAAGAGAAAAAAATTTAATTAATTGGCCTTAAGATAATTTTCGTATGGAATCAGAAATCTCGAGTCATGCCACATAGTATCTTTTTTTTCGTTTACAGCCACGTTGAATGTTTGAAAATTCCATCTTCTTCTCGTGAGATGTGACCATAGATTTAAATTCCAATTTAAAAATAATAACAAGACTCTACTCCTTTTTTGAGAATGCTTAGTGAGTGAGTATTCTTATCCTAGAATTATGATATACTATGTATCAAGATAAAATGATACAGGCTCGGTCTCCCTGCCAGATATTTTTCTGTTTTATAATGCATAGAGAAGACCTACTACACTTTCTTTAATTTTTTTAATTAGGTGAAAAAGCAAATTAGGTTAGCATTGTGAAATTAAAAGGGAACGTAGTAAAATTTTCTATATTGAGAATTGGCTTGGATGAATTCATTTTTCTAATATTTCCTCATTTCCCTCCTATTATGACACGAAACTCATATCTACTACTTTGGCGTTTAACATGTAAAATCTTGGGACTGTCTCTACAGAAATTACGCTATTCGATAGATATAGACCGTGAAATAATGGTACGTCCTTATTATTTTTAGCATTGCAATTTGAATTTAAGAAATGAGATTAAGTGATTTTCTGGGTCGATAAAATCAATTAATCTATGTGTATTTTGATAAAAATTAGTTCTCAGTTCATAGATTAACGCAGTTTCACTGGCTAATTTACACATTTATTAAACAATCCCTTCTTAGAACCCTCCATCTATTTCCTTTTGAAGATATTTCAAGACGTTCATTCTGTAAAGTTTACCGTCTCCTTGAGTGGCTGGGACAACTTCCCCATGAGACACATTTTCTCCTGTCATGCGTTGTGCCCTGCCCAAAAGTGCGATGAATTTTTCGGAGTCCCTGTGGTGAATTTCAAAAGCCTTTTAAGTCATGATAAAATAATGAGTGCAGCTTTGAAGAACAAGATTGGACAGGAAGAACATGGAGTATATCATGGTTTCAAGGATCACCTAGTATAAAATATTTTTCTCACGGTGAAAATAAGTTGGGAAAGAAAAAATTATATTTGAAACAGACAGCGAGTTGAATGTCAGACGATGGCTACGAAAGTGTTGGTTGCAAAATTGGAGAGAAATTCGCTAAAGTGGAAGGCTTTTAAAATTTCAAAACAGTGGCTTAAGTGCGTTCCTTCATAGCAGGAAGCAAATGTGCTATTTGAAAGACGGTGGTACCGCCCTGAATGCGGCTTCTGATTCGAAGTTGGCAGTTTTTGAGAACACCCCGGTGTTGTTCAAGTTTGGATAAGGTCAGAAGATGAAGATGCATTTTAGTAATTTCTTCCCCGATGGGTGGTCGTATGAGCGCTTGCAAAATATCTGGAGGCTGGGATACAAAAAAATTTCATTCCGTAAGTGCCAGTAGAATCAGAAACTTTTTGGGCGTCTAGACGGCGCAGATCTAATTAAAAAATTATGAATAATTAATACAAAATAATTATCAAGTAGCTAATATAGTAGGATGATTAATTTTGTATTTATTAATTATGGTTCAGAAAACAAAACAAATGTTTTTTTTACATCTCGTACGTTAACTAATATAAATTACACAAGCACAAAAATCCATGCCCTAGACATTGAAAAACCTTCCTGGGTAGGTTTTGAAACCTCTAATCTATGATTAATAGACAAGGGATTTTCCCCGACACCACTGGGGCCAGTAATAATAAGTATATAGTTTTCTGAGTGTTTTAGACTGCCGTAGGCAACGAGTTTGCCGCGAACTTGATACCTACGATGCAGTGCTATAAATGGCGTAAGATATGCAAAGATTATAAAATGATAGAAGTTATGGAAGATGGAACAGATATAAATATAATGCCTGTTAGCGTTCTTAGCTTGGAAACAGATAATGCGACTTCTTTGCATAAGAATCATCATTATTAGCACCTTCACATGCACCATTTAGGATATAAATGCTCAATTGCTTGGTCATATATTGCACATCCCATCAAAGCGTTTCTTTTCCCTTGACATAAATTTAAATCATGGGTTACAATTGGTGAAGGCGTGTGAGTTATAAAAAAAGGCTTGATATAATATTAACGGGGAAGGTGTTATCTAGTTTTTACCCTGCCTCATTCATATTATACGTCCTTAATCAACCTCATCAATCCACATCCTTCAGTCCATTTATGTTGTGAAAATATTAGATGGGCATGGACTCCTCGTTATATAAGAGAAGAGAATTGATAATGGAGATGAAAGAAAATTGGGGTCTCATGTTGTGAATATTGTTGAGAAGGGTGGATTAGGTTATCTTGATAAGGAAGAGAAAGAAGAAAAGTTAAAAATGTTTTAAGGGAGAAGGAAGTTTGTTGGAAAATGATTATTCGGAAGCATAAATGGTGGAACCTTTTTGGATAAGTTAATGAATTTGGAGAGGTAATATTACATTGAAGTCGGTATTTGAGGGTGGAATGTTAGATAATAAGTCGATTCAGCAGTATGAGAGATAAAATGAGAATTTTCGTGAGAGTATTGATTAATTAAAAAAGTTAATTAGAGAGGAAGTTGAGGTAGGACCTAGGTCAGTGGGAAAAGACAAGTATATAGATTTTCGTAAAGTCTTCTCGGGCTTTCCACCGGGTTAAACTTTGGTATAACATTTAACCATGTTATACCAACATTTAACCATGTTATACCAACATTTAACCATTTTATACCAACATTTAAACATATAACATATTCGTTCCAAAATTTAACCCGGTGGAAAGACCGAGAAGACTTTCGAAAATAATACGCCGGGAAAGAATTAAATTTTTTACAAGTACATATTTTACTAGTATATAGACCTAACCATTTTATGATAGCTAATATACTGGTAATAAAGATACTGTTGCATGTAGTGTGACTTCATCCACATGATTTAATATATATCTTTTGGTACGCTTCTTTAATTTGATTTAGATCACATTTGCAACTTCGTCTATGTACGGTATTATTTTTTATAATCCTATGATATTGGGAATGACATAAAATTTAATGTTTCTCAGCTTAAATTTTATTTTATCAATTGAGTCCGTCTTTTATATGTGGTTGATATACATTTTACCATGTTGTTTAATTTATTTTCTTTGAGTTCCTCAAAATATGAATTATGTTGTAAATATTTATTCAATAAACATTTGATGAATAAGATTATGGAAGCCGCTATTTTGTGGGATTCCATTTAATAAATTAAATTAAATTGAAATTAATGCCTTGCACTAATTACCTTCTCTGCGCACCCAAGACTCTTCTAACCCTGCCTCTCTCTACCTCTTTCCCCTATTCCAATTTATTCCCACCCGGTGTGACTATATTATTTACCGGTGGTAGAATTTGCAATTAGTTTTGAGGTTGTTGGAGTGTAGCGAAGCATGTTGACTCAATACATTTTATTATTGTGTAATTAGTGGAAAGTATTCCTTACTTACCTATATCAAAAATTTCATACCATGTGGTAATATTTATCTGACATTTTGATGACAGATGTTAAGTTAAGATGTAACATAGTTGATGAACGTTCACGTGTGCTAAGTTTAAGTGGCTTCTACTTGTAGTCACTTTCTTCCTACAAGTGGTCATACCTTCTTGAAATAATGTCACGTATAGAACGTTTAGTAAGCAGTTTGTTTTTAATCTACAAAATCTTTGAGATAATGAACACCACACAATCAAGAAGGGAGCAGCAGTCTTTTGAAATATCGAAACGAAGAGAGGGAGGTACGACTGAGCCGTAGCGAGAAGAAATGCCTGAGTACCGAACAGGATGGGCTAATTGAGGCAATAAGAGAATGTCTGCGATACAGTGCTCGGTGACACAAATGCACGTGTACCGGTTGCAATGAAGAAGTCGGAATGCGATCCCACTACTTCAACGCTCATGGCATATAGGTGAGAAAGGATTGGCAAGGAAGATTAGAAGAAAGTGCGCAAACGGTTGAAGAGGATTGTTTGGCGTGCTTTTCAAGTAGAAGGCGTTCAGGCCATCATCCGCGTCGGCTTGCTTTTTAATAATGGAGAGCCCGAGTGAGAGAAGGAGTAGGGGTGGGCACAATGATGAGTTAGTGGGATGGGATTTGGTCCGGGGGCTCGGTTGGAAGCAGGAGCGATCCTACTTATGACATGGCTTTGAGGGGGGCCGACCCCAGACTGAACTTCATAAACGTAACCTGAGCGAACGAAGATAATGGTGGGGGTGGAATGGAGGAGAAGGGTGGGTTTATTAAAAATTCAGTTCACCCCGTATGTTTATTCCCATGAGAATCGGCCAATTTGTTTCCGTGAAAAAAGTGGGTAAATATTTCAGTTTTATCCTGGGTTTGCAGTTGAATTCTCAGTTACCTCCAACACCTCCTCCAAGCATTAATATTTAATAATACAGCATCATTGATCGTTCCAATATTACTAAGAAAATGACACAAACGTCAAGTTTTTGCGTATGCATATAAAATGTCTGAACCACTGAGAATGTGATATAAACACTGTTGAATTAAACCTTTCCTTTCATAATCACATTTTTTAATACACAGAATAGAAAAGTGATTAGATGCATTGCGTTGTTCCTCGATTCTCAATATTTCTCTTCAGATAATTATTTACTTTAATATGCAATGACAATTGCACTTAATAAGTGTGTGTCTCAATTTTGTTCTTACTACGAGGTTGGCTCTACTCTTGAGAGTCAAAACAATATAATATTAGATACTGGAAGTGATTTAGCCTGAAAGTATAATCTGTTGAATTGATTGCGTCTGCAGCTATATCTATTTGCACCGTGATCAACGACTGCATACGCCATGAATGATTAAAATACTTGTTTTAATGAGACCAGGTGACCTACGTAATGAGAGAAGGTCCAGGCCACTTAATTTGGAAGTGATAACCAATAGACTCTCAGCATCTTGTACCTTATATTTCAGCTTTGCCTGGATGTCTAAACTGTTGAGAAAATCCCAATATGTTAGCCTCCATCAAAACTGTCAAGCATAGTGAAGGTAATCACAGTGTCCGCGAAGCAATGGTATTTTATTATGCATGAGTGAATCAGACTTTAATGACCACTTCTCAACTGTGATGATCGCATCGCATCGTATTTTTAAGTATCCATTCAGATTACACCCGTTGAAACATATTATTCCTCACCAATTCTTATTATAAGGTCCAATACTCGAGGACATAAGTAATTAAATACACCAGAGGTACTGTTTTGAAGCCAACGTTGTCATATATTTTCGAGTAATTAGAAACTTCTTCCATCCCTATATCTTTCTATCTTTCATCTGCATTTTTAATTTCTAGAAAATCTCATGAAGAAATACTTGACTCCTGGAACTTTATTTTGAGATCACCATTGAGTGAATATGTACAGGGAATAAGAATGAATCCAGGAATTTCTTATTCAAGGAAAATAAATCTGCTGAAATATATTTTGTGTTTTAAGACGACTTATAACAATGTCATTGCTGCTTTCTCATTTTAGCTCTTCAGCAAGAGTAGTAATGGATTTTATTATGGACACGTAGCAAATATGCCCTCCTTTTATTAGTTTTAAATTGTAACTAGCAGACTTGCGTCTACAGACTGCGTAACTAACAGTCTCTGTCTGCTGAGCTCTTGACGTGAAGTTGGTGTTCTAGTGTCAAATGAGATTTTACAGTGCTTGGAAACTACTGATGACACATTACCAATAGGTGGCGGTAGTGCTTGTGTTTCAGGCACGCAGTTACTGCTTAACTACTGAAAGTAGTCTTTGCATTTTTTTACACTTTTGTCCATCAATTTTTCATTAGAATCTCGTATGCAGAAAGAAGGAAATGACTATTTTATAAATAGTTATTTGTGTCCCAATCTAATTATCCTATGTGTTTTGTACTTTTTTCTTTGCTATATTTTCATATTTGGTTTCTCCAACTCTCAAAAACCACGTTTTTTGCATTTTCCTCTGCAGTACAAACTGCTAATAATCCAAAACTACTACCAAATCATAGAAACAGAAAATTCACACTCAACGCACCCAACCTCTCTCTTTTAGCTCAAAACTTGGGAGAGAACAAAACAAAACGGATACAGTATGACTGACTGACACGCTACAAAATTACACCCAAATTGCACCCAAACCGTTGCAAAGGTGGCTGTGATAATAAGCTAAACCATACCTGTGCCATAACTGTGATCATGAGCTAAACCAACTAACAGCATGTTTTTGCATGCTTGCTTTGCTATGTTTATCTTTTTTAAAGAGTGAAGTTTGGACTAGTAGGTATAGTATTTCTAATCCTTTTTATGCGTGATATGCAGTGCATGTTTGATGAGAATTCACCCCCTGCCACACACTTTTATGACTTGCAGGGTATTATGTAGACGTTGACGTAGACGTGATATTTTTCTGGGATCGTCTTGGTGGTTTAAAAATAGAATTGATCCTTTTAGTCTTTTCAAATATTTTAGGTGGGTATGTAAGTGAATGTCCTTTGTATAAAATTGTTGAAAAATGGAATGTTCTAGGAATGGAATGTTTTAATATAGTCGATCAAATGGTTTTTACGTAATATTTGGTAGATATTATACCCAAGGCGATGTAAAGGTTGGTGTAATATATTTCTGGAATCGTCTCGGTAGATTTATGTTCGAATCGGTTTTTTGAGCATTTGGGAAAAAGTTTAGGTAAAACACTTGCTTGTGTACTGTGTACACTACTGTGTAAAATATAGAATGGAACCCTAACATCACGTAATATTTAGTGATCTGAGCAAGGTATTGAGTGACTATTTCAAACGTATAGATTGCTTTCCAAAATCTCTCCATCAACTGAATTTACTATCCAAAATTTAAGACGCATTCTAATCTGCCCAACAGCACTAAAGGCAACTCTTTTGCCACATGACCAATACAGAGTTGAGCCTACGGTGTTCACTCATAGTTTACACTATTTCTAAGTAATCTACACGCTTAGCAAGATTTGTTTTTCTAATACTTGTTTTTAATCTGATTTATTAAAGGTGCGAAATGACCTTAGTAGTCACAGAACCTTAAGATAATTATATCTATCTTTTAGGTGGGGATAAAAGTGAATGTGTTATTTTAAATTGATAAAAAACGAAATGGTTTGAGTGTAGGACAGCCATTAATAATTTTAAAATGGTGGTTGTATTTTCGCATTCACCTGCTGATTTAGCAACAAACATTAATGCATAGTAAACGATTATAACCTTTTTTCAACACTTAGAAAAATTCTTCAAAACGCCTAACTTTGAAATTCACATTTCATACACAAGATCAGGGCCGGTAGGCAAAAATTGTTTTATTCCACTATCTGCACATCGAAAACTTTAATTAATACATCGTGCTTACAAAATTGATTGATGAAACATATTCCACTTTCTTCAACTTCTTCAATCCAATTTTAGTCCCTTTACCAAAAAAGTAAACACATTCACTTAGCAACGTAAAAAAATTTGCATAGAAACTGGATTCCTATGTTAAAAGATAGGAAAAATACCAATTTTTCTATTGCATTTTTATCTGTACTACTGACTGCTAAAAATCCAAAACTACTATTAAATCATACAGAATGAGAATCCACAATCGACGCATCAAACCACACTATTTTAGCTCAAAAATTGGAAGAAAACAAAAAAAATGGATACAGAATGACTGACTGACACGCTACAAAATCAATATATATAGATAATAAATAGTCGTCTTCATTTGGGAGACTGACTAAATAGTCGCTATTCCCATCTAATACCGTATCACTAATATTAAAAAACGATTTGCAAAACTAATTATAGCTAAATCATAAATAGACCATTTATGTATGAATAATAATAAAGCACATTTCGTTTCCGCATGGTTATTAGATAATGATGTTGGTATCATGTCTCTGACTTAGGATTCCAATCGGGTACAAAGAAATGCGTTGAAATTTCCTACTGGATTCTCTATTGTACGGTCCTTTGAACCCTTAGAGATGGAGAAAATGCTCCGTGCAATGGGAAGCACAAAGTCTGATCGTCGTCTTTCTTTGCAGGGTAGGCATAGACGTATGATCTGCGGTAAGATCGTCAGGAGGTCATGGTGTACTGTTTTTGACTTGAGTTTGATGGAGTCACAAACGTCATCCCCCTTTGCATCACAAAGGAACGGCATTTAGGTGGAGAGGGATTTTGAAATGATTGCCAAATTGCTGGAAGGAGTCGCATTGGCTCGGAAGTCAACGTGAGGTGTAGGACATGAAAGAGGAGAGAGGATAGAAGAGTAAACGAGAGTGTTGGGCAGTCATTTTTCGCCTATGTTTACAGGGCACTGGATGAACCATCTTGAGGTTATATGGCAGTGAGTAAACCAACACCAGGCATAATATCTACTCCTATTTAAAAGCCGATAAGCTACCTCAAGGGTGTGTGGAAGAGGTGACCATGCACTGGGCATGCATTAATACCATGGAAGCTGTTTTTATTATTGCATACCGGATTCTATTCATAGTCTACACTCCAAAAATTAAAAGTATTCATTGGTTGGTTGGTGTGTTATTTAGGGGAGGCGACCGACAGCTGAGGATAGGTGGATAATTGGGTAATGGTAGGAGTTTTCAGGGAAGGGAGGAGAGAAACCCGGCGTCGGCATTAGCCTACTCTTAACGAAAGGTGCCAAGGGGAACACGGCTTAACGTCCCATCCGACGGACGGAGTACTGAACTTGAAATGCCCTCCACTAGGCATTCAAGTGGGGACCAGTTTTCCACTGAAAAATTCGCCACTGCCGGGAATCGAACCAGAGCCCTCGGGTTGGGAGGCCAACCCGATCCCTATATTCATCTTAGAAAATAAAATCATTTTAGTATAGAAATAAATAAAAAAATCATCTGCCGATGGCAGATGATTATTTTATTTTTGACACATGACACCGCTCGTAATTCAATATTTGATGATATTTGAAAGCAATGAAAAAAACTTGTACAATTAGTGGCAAGCATATAAAAGAGGCGAAAATCGTCGGCGACATGCAAATAAACAGGCTCAATATTAATCAGGAGGAGGGGCATATCTACCTTGCACATAACAAAACGTTTGACGAAAAGCCTATTAAGGAAAATCAACTAAAATCTGCGAAGGAGTATCATTTTTTATAATCACTTTGGCATATGGGGATGCTAGGATTGAGTAGATAACACATGTAGAACATATATCTAAACACCATCAAAGCCATTAAAATAACTAAAAAACGGAACACACATCGTAAGCATAATTTATAAAGATAAAACACCATTAAAAATGTTTTTAATGATCACAACACTAAAAAATGAAAATGAATTTTTAGTAAGTACTCAATTTTAAATACGTTTAAATGGTGTCTTATTATACTATTTTAAATTACAACACAATGAAATATTTATTTTAAAAATGAATTAGCACCAATAAAATCATGTGTTTAAAAATATGCCAAGCTTCATACATATAATATATAAGAAGAATTTTAATATGTAGAATCCCAGTGGGGAATTAATTATCCAAAAGATGTTCAAAGAACGTTCAGTCAAGACTATTTGAACGTTCAAAGATTATTCAAGAAGGACATTCAATGAACGTTCAAATGGCACTCACAGATAGTGCAAAGAACAATCATTGGAATACTTCATAGAATGTTCAAAGAATGTTTAACTCGAATGAATAACATATGAAGCATGAAGGTATATTATAAGAAATTATTCTGGTGAAACCATTTTCTTGAAGAACTTCTTAATTGTTAAAAGAATCCTGTAATTGAAATTAATGAGCCCAGATACATTCTACAGAAATGGATCTGCGAAATATGAGCTTGGTATTTTTCATGGGTGTTTTCAAGTCTGTTTCCGCACTAATAGGCGCTTCAGACCGGGAGGAAAGGTATAAGGATTGGGATGGAAGGGATGGGGTCTGAGCTTGGTATTAGCAAGGTGCTGATACGTTCCGCTTGAACATAGCCTAATAATTCACTCTGGTGAGTAAATAGATAGACATCGTTACTGCTCACAATTTTCAAATATTACTAATGTATTACCCTGCAGTGGCTTTACTACAATTTTTCATGACTAACCGATATATGTAATATGACTATAGTGTTCTTAAATTGCCATTTGAGGTTAACCTAGCATGGGTGCATTTTTGAATAATACTTCGTGGACTGGAAATGAACGATCTATGAACAGCCTCAAATCAATAGTTCACACTTGAACATTCAATGAACGATCTATGAACAGTTTCAAATGAATAGTTCACACTTGAACATTCAATGAACATTCTATGGATGTATGCTCAGGATAGTTCAGTGGTGGACTACTTTTGAATTAGTTCATGAATGTCTTTTGCATGCTCTCTCCCCACTGGGATGAAGAGTCGTCATAAATGCAGTCGATGCGCCGTTGAAGGGTCTGCAACAGTTCCTTTGTTTTGTCATTTTCATCAGGATAAGCAGGAGAAGGAGAGCCGATACCTCATACGAAGGTTTCTTCTGTGCCGTTCCAATGTTTTTATGGCATTTTTTGCGGGTTCACGTCTTATGCATATCAAGGCGGGTCAATAAATCCTCCTCTATGAGGAAATTGCACGATGGGTAATAAAAATCCATACATGCGCTGTAGGGAAGGCTAGAGCCTCAAGTTTTTGGGGAGGCCAAGGTGATGTAATTTCGGTTGTGCATTGCGAAACACAGTAGGGCGAGCGAGAACAACTCACACGACTGTTCACCTTGACTTCCTGAGAGGAATTCTTAACACACATCGAAAATTTGTTTTAAAAATGATTACAGCACTTAACGAATTTATATTTTTAGCAATATCACAACACCCATAAAGAATTTCAATAGGATCACAGCACACACATTGAAAATATAATTTTAAAGGATTAAAGCACTCCACATTAAAATTTACAACAAAATTATGATCTCAATGTATTTATTATTTTCCCAAGTTCACGATGAATCGAATCCTTAATTTAAAGCATCACGACCCCCATCGAAAACATAATTTTTAAAGTGTCTTTTAGGATATTGCATCGCCTTTTTCATTTTTTCCCCGTAATGCATTAAAAACATTAAAAATAGATTCCTCTGTCTAATGCGTCTTGAGTATATTCCTAAAGACACTATCAAACGTTGCAGGCTAAAATTTTCATCAAATTCTTGCTGTGTAAATTTTTCCTTTCCGGTTATAACGGTTTGTATTCTATTTTTTCTAGTCATAGTGGCTCTCTGCAACACAGCAGCTAATTTGATTCTGTAGTCTAGCTCTCTAATATATGCAGACCAGTAGAGAATTTGTTCACGGTCGTCACACGGACGCTGGGAAGAAACGCCCACGTATCCTCCTGTCCAAGAATCTGATTGGCTGTGGAATAGCGTTGAGCTCAGGTATCACCCTCACGGGGGAAAGAGGGTATGGAAACCAAAGGGCATATGGAAATGGGCATGCTCGTCTGTTTCATCACGTCGTTACCCAGCCTATTTTGCAGCCTGCTTATATTTACATCTGAAATCTCATGGCAGTCATTTCAACTCACATTAGATTACGAAGACTGGCGGCTCCCTTTCCATTTCCTTTCGTCAGCGGAGAAGTCGGAAAGGTATTCCTTTGCCTAAATTAAACGTACTTGCAGAAAGCAACGCTTGCCCTTAACTCCACGGTCCAAAAGCAGTTTCAAAATTAGAGAGCTACGGTGTCAAAGAGATGATTTTCAAGGATTCAATTTTTTCTCAAATCTCAAAAGATCGCAGCGATAGGAGTACAAAAACATAAGGTTTCGTTAGTCATTTTTTGCTTTTTGCGCCTCTCCTACCGTCTTTGATATGTTGGTCAATCAATCCCTAGCAGATGCTATGGTTGCTTGTCTGATAAAATTCAATAGCTATTAAATGAAGTAATGTTGCAAAATAAAAGCGTGTGATATTTTACAAAATAAGTCTTCTAAAATCCAAGATTTTTGAATTTAGACACATCACATGCAGATCATAGGCACATCATTGCATGATAATAATATACCTGAAATGATACAATGTTCGCGAGTAATGTTTTTTTTGTAGAAATAGCACTTTTTAACGTAACATCTACCTTTAGTTTTTAAACTATTCTGTCAAAATTTTCTAATTTTTTTCATCTCTCGTAGCCGTCGTAAGTTACCAATCCTTTAGATATTTTGTGAAAACTTTTTACGTTTGTTTTCCTATTTTACAACATTTTTGATTTATTTGAAAAAATAAAAGTTATTTTAAAACATTCAGCCATTAACATATAATATTTTTATTATTTCTAAACATTTTTTACGTTATTGCCAGTTGAAAATAACGGCAATAAATACATTTGATGATAACATTAATTTTTCGTCATGTAGTATTATTTCCTTTTGCTCATTGCATTTGTTATTATTTATTCTAAAATCTATACATATGAACCACAAGAAAGGAAATACCATACTTATTATAATGGAGTGTAGTTTTCTATTTCAGTTGATTAGTTGATTCAGTTATGATTTAATTGTAGTAGTCATCCTCCGTAGACACCCTGTGAGCTGCCGTTAGGATGTGTGGGTATGAAGTGGTTAGTCTCTATCCGTGAGAATACCTTTAGCTGAAAAAGAAAGAATTTTTGCTGGATATAAAAAAAGTAGAAAAATTAATTGGAACTGGTGAAAACATTGGAAACACGTAAAAAGGATTGACTTTTATTTTTCAAGTTCATGTGATCTTGTGAATATCCTTCTAGTCTCTATTTACCCAACCAGGCTCTTCCACGAGATCAAAGCGCACGAACTAGCCGTGAAAACTTTAGCGGCGTTAGCCGCTGAAAATGCACTATAGCAAATGTTCCACAGAGAAAAAAATCATTCGCCTTGACCGGGACTCGAACCCGGACCCTTATAATTTCCACAGAGAAAGAGGACGCCTTGTTAGCTCAACTGGTAGAGTACCTGGCCGGAAATCAGGGGGTCCGGGTTCGAGTCCCGGTCAAGGCGAATGATTTTTTCTCTGTGGAACATTTGCTATCTTCCACGAGGTTTTTGTACGCTAATGAGAACCCGTAACTTAACGCGCTGCTTTCCTTTACATATAAATTATTTCCTGAATTAATTCTTTAATGAGAAAAATGCTTGTTGCATACTTCATGTGAGGCCATAAAAGTACGTAATTATATAACTATATTATTAATTCAATGGAAACTTTTCCACATTTCGATTAATAATGGTTTGTCCTTTCAAAGCTCTTCCACAAATATTTTTATACGTTACACTAAAGAAAGATTAAAATTAGTGTGACGTTCTAGTATTTAGTTTCCCTGTGGCAATGTAGGCATCCTATCAAAAGAAGAATCTACCTACGGCAAAAAATGCAATAGAAGTAAGGGGAAAATTCATCAAAACGTGCATCAGGAGCGTGTTTCATCATGACAGTGAGGCATGACAGCAGCGAAGTCAAGGGTTAAGGCATTCGAAATATGGTGTTACAAAAGAATGATAAAGATAAAATGGATAGACAGAGTGAAATATGAAGAAGACCTAAGAAGAGTAGGAGTAAAGAGAAGTCTTCTGAACACCCTAAGAGAAAACTTAATCGGCCACATCATGATACATGATGTCCTGATTAACACAAGTCGCTGGAGAACAAGTGGAAGGGAAAAACGGCAAAGGAAAGCATCGTATGAGATAAATGGAGCAAGTGATAAAGGATGTTAAAGAGAAGAAATAGGTAAATATAACGAGATTAGCCGAGAAAAGAATTTAATTGAGAGCTGCGTGAAACCAATCCCAGGATTACTGACTAATGATGTTGGCTCTTTAGGTTATTCGGTAAATATTACGGTTTTGAGGTTATTTTCATACTTTCTGCTTCAAATGAATTTGGAAAATGAGTCATGGAATCCTCTTTTGAATTTCTCCCACGATAGACCACCAAATCAGCACCAATGAAATTAATGTTACTGAGCACCTTGTTTATGGCATCATTGTTGTAAATAAGTGCTAAAATGGGGCCGATATCACCTTGTAGAACACAGGAAATCATATGCACAAATTTGTAAGAATCTTTTTTTTTAACTGTTTAAAAGTTTTGCTTAAACTCATCCACTATTATACATTGCAATGGTAATTATGACCTGATACATGTTCTCTCTTGATTAATACCGTCAGCCGAATTAATTTTGAAAGAGTAACGAAGCCTAGAACTTATCAAAATCAGTACCACAGTGAAGGACTACCATTTTCTTTCTTTGAGTTTTCTTTGGTTTTTCAAAAAGATATCAAGATCGAAAATTGAATGAGTGACTGTCAGCCAGACTGGATTTAAAGAAATATATTTTCTGACCATTCTGTAGCCTCTGCTCTCTTTCATACCATTCTTATAAATTTGATGTCATGCAAAATATTTTAATGAATACGCTAATCCCTATGTGTACGTATCAACTCTAAGAGTTCGACTACTCCTTACATTGTCAATACTAAAATTCATCAGCCTATTTATTAGAACCAGGATTATATCCAGCTCACACTGTCAGCCTACTAAGCGTGGCATTTTTTTCATTTACGTTTTAACTTGGCAACAAAACACGATAGGTGTGTATTTATGAGAGTTTACCTTTACCATGAAGTCAGCAGTGTAAATTCGTTCCACATTAATGAGGAACAGCCTTTTTTAGCAATCTCTCTATGAAATGTAAAGTATGATTACATCATACTTTATATGATTGTAAATGACTTAGGGGGTGGAAGTGACTAATGAGAGATCCCTTTTGTGCATGGAGTGCAGCATGACAAGTGACATTTAGTACAACAATATTAACAACATAAGTAACATTGGATATGCTCTCTATTTCACATATTTTTTGACAAAGTCTGCGGATAATTATATTCACCCCTTTTACAAAGACTCAGCCAAGACTTTTGGTTTGTCGCAACTGCTTCATGGTTTTTTCCAGAATAACAAAAAAATCTTATGTTTGTGACGGTCAGCTTATTTTGTTCTTTATTGTATGCATGGAATAAGACACCCGAATGCTTTGATATTTTACACGAGACCTCACGGGAAGTAATGATCCAAAAGGGTGCAATTGGAGCCACCACGATGCATAAAAGATGCTTTTGAAATACTTGCCATTCATTTTAGAGCTCAAAAAATGAAACTTTTCATGAGTTTATTCTCCACCCAAAAATTAAAGTGGAACTACCAAGTGTATTGAGGGAAATTTACAAATATTATTGAAACATTAAGCTATACCTGATTCTGGTGCGAAATGTAGTGAACTTATTTTGACACACCACCAATGAGTTAAATTTTACATTTTATTGATCAATTCTAAAAGTAAACATTCTTGATTCAAGTTAAAGAAAGTCGTATGAAAAGAGAAAAGCAACTTCAAAATCCATTTTTGGTTCGTAAAATTAAGGCCATATTTAGTTTTTTGGTAATTTAGTTCAGATTGGGGTCGAAGATAATTTTTGCGGCCAGCTAAATTAAATTGCTAGGACACATTTTGACAATTACCACAGAAATGATGAAAAATCTTATTCCGTGGCCTGCGTTGTTTAAGCGATGGAGTTCAATTACGTAAGCAAACAACATACGATGCAGTAGCTTGTGGTTAGGGATCAGTCGTGTGTAAATAATGTAAGCCATCATAAATTTCATTAGACCGTTGGAAGGAGGAATAGCATGCCCCATGGTAAAGCTCGTCATTGCTTTTATAAAAAAATTGAAACGCTATCATATTACATTAAAATCAAAGTAGCACTTTGCATAAGTAATTCAAAGACCGTGATTCATGTTGCAAAAAAAATACATTGATAACTTTTTAAGGTATAAGGAATAATTTGAAGGCATCATTTGAAATGTTTTTGTAACAGTTTTTCAAAGTATTGTCAAATAAAGTGGATTTCCTACTTTAATTAAAACACAAAGACTAAATTATCTTTTCTAAGTTCAGGTGTAGTCACGTTAATGGAACTAGGACCTAAACACTTGAATGCCCAAGTAATAATAAATTCCATGAGCTGCATAGCATGAATAGAAATTAAATTTTTGTTTAAGAAAGATATGCTTAATTAAAACAAAACAACTCAATAAAAGAGAATTTAAACAAAGATAGTGAGAAGGGGCATATAATACGCATCTTAGCGATTTTTGCTGCAATTGAAGAATCATTATAATCATTGAAACATGGGCGCCGTCAGAAAGTCAGGGGCTACATTCACTGCCCTCCCGCCAGGTCTGGAAAACTATCTGGGACGTTTGGTTTCTAGCTTGGTAATTAACTGGTCATTAACGTGTTTCACTTGCTGCTTTTTGGTTACTTGTGGATTTTTCATAAACCCAAACTCTAAAAATTTACATAACTTGGGAAGAAAATATCTTACGAATATGATCAAAATTTTCCACCGCTATAGACACATTTGGTGCAGAACCAAGAAGTTTGAAACTTCTGTTTACACCATAAGACAATAGTACATTTTTTGAGCAGTAGTTTTTCTACTTGTTGTTATATGCAATATATTCCATTTTCTAAATATACTCTTCCGATTTAAAATTAAGAAATCAGCAAGCACAATCATTCCCTACATTTTTAGCCGCCCTTTCACCTCCTTTCTGGCGCCTCTGGATGGAAATATTAATCCAGAATCAATTGAAACAGTGTGCGAAGAGTAAAATCTTATATGAAATCTGTTCATTAGTATTATTTTTTATAAATTAGATCTATCTTAATGCACGAACTCATGTTTATAAGTAGACCACTAACATTGCATTTGCTTAAATACAACCTAAAATTTTTCTTTCTCCTAGTAAGATGTTATTATTCTGCAAAACATATTTACTTATTTTCATTTCCAAAACGATCATTTTTTGTCTTCATTGGTGGAGATATTTACAAGTGCAGCCTATTATTTTCCAAAAAACCTTATTAAAAAATAAATTTCATGAATGCTATTCAGTCAGCCTGTCGCTGTTCAAAGGTTGCCTTTCAATCTAAAATGAAGTAAATGAAGCTAGTGGTAGAATATGGCTATACAAGTGCTGGAGTGAATTTTCAAAGGGACAAAATCGTTGTTGCAAATATAACTGCAGTTTTCGTGGGAGGACGGCCTCATTTACAAACGTGGGGCTAGGGGCGCTATTGTGAATGGACGAAAATTAGTCTCTGTGTCAGGGGGAACTTGAAGATGGAGGACGGAAGGACGGAGCCCTTAGGGATACAATTGAAGGGTATGAGGGGTGTTATTATGGTGGAATAGGAGACGCGTTTTGGTGCGCTGGGAATGGAATTGTGGTGCTAGCACACATTTGCCTAGAATTGTTGACGCCACGTAAGGGGAGAAGCTGTTGGAGAGAAGTGACGGAATTGGAGAGGGCTTGCTGCAGTAAGTATTTGCATACACGTCCACGCCAAGTGCTGTGACATCGGTACGGGGTAGGGCAAATGTCTGTGCAGTATAAATCAGTGGAGATGACCAATGAGTCACCTTTTTAATCTCCAAGTAGAGAAGCTGTTATTTATTTATTACACCCCTTTAGATATGCCATTTGCACTCTTTCTTTTGGGTCCATAGAATATAAAGTTTAGGTGAAAACACTTCTATGCTCCGCGTAGTGTAACGCATGCCCAGGTTGGAATCGAACCGTGACCTTATACTTGGATTAATTGAGGGTTTACCGCACCATCACTTAGCTATCGTAGGCTCTGCCATAATTAACGAAAAAAGGAAATATGTGGAAACACATTTTTAAATATTGCACGGAATCCCTCGAAAATATTTCATATCCTTTTAACAGAATCTTAGAAAAGCACTTTAGGTAGCATTCCACGGAAAATAGCTCATAAAAATTTTCCTTAGCATATTTTATAAAAAGCTTAACTTAGTATAGTTTGATATTTAAAAAAAATATATCATTATAGCCTAGGGTGTTATACATTAATGTAAAGTATACGCTGAAAAACATTGAAGATTCCTTCAATTTCATTGGGGCAATAAGCTAAGATATCTACAAGTTATCCTGCTACTCATCTCATTGGTAAGATTTCACACTTTCCCGGCGAATTGCATTGATGAACTCTTCTCGTGCTCTACACCCGGTGTAGAGCCCGAGAAGAGTTCATCAATCTCATTGGTAGTTGTAAGGGGGTGAACGATGACGAAAAATAAGCAACGCATAATTACTGTTTGGTACAACATAATTAAGGAAGCGTGATAAGTGTATATTAATCAGGTATTTGCATCTAAGTGATAAAAGTACAAGAATTTGAACAAAAGTGAGTTTCATATTTGTTGTTATGAGCACTTTGAGCAGAACTTCTTGGGCTGCTGAGATGAAAGGTAGTTGGAACGTTTTCCTAAATTGCAATTGCATCTACGCCCACATGTACATTGGTTTGGGCTATTCACTAGAGTGGTGTGTAATATGGTGTGACTCCACATCAAGCATGCAACACAGGTGAGCAAACATTCATATTTATAGTGACTGCTCGCTGATTTAATTTTTAAAACCAATGTACCGCGTGGACGAGGTGATACAACCTCCTCCTAAAACTGATATTATAAGTGATAGATAATGAACAGATTTAGGAAAATATTTGTGGTTATGTTCAAAACATGCCAGAAGATATCAAATGAATTGTAATTACGGGTTTAGATCATACAGAATTGTGAATGAATCATGCAGACATTTAAAAAAAGTTGTGAGCTGAATTAGAATAGTCGACGTAAATTTTCATTAACTTCAATTTCATCCATTATCATTCCTTATTTTATGCAGCAAAATGGAATTTAAAAGTATTTTTCCTACTACCTATCACTTCCTTTTCATTTTTAGGGCTTCACCTACCATAGTAGGCACTCTTGTGTTTTTCATACAATATTTTAGTTTTACGTCTTAGGTTCCAATTGAAATTTAACGAGGTTATATACTTGTATTACAACCTACTTTCGGATTTTGCTTCCCAAAATAGTAATAGTATCTTGTTACAATTTCAAGCCTGTCAAAGATCCTTTTACAAACCCTGGTCCTATTTTCTGCACGCTATTCAACTCAGAAATCAAACCTACTATATCTTGGTAGCATTTAATAGGTGCGTATTCTAAGTGAGAACTATATTTGATTCATATAAGGGTGAGGTTAGACCTGCTTTGATGTATATGGCTGTAGTGTGAAAGAAAAAAATTATATTCTTTAATATGCTTATGCATTCAAATTATCTCAGTTTGTGACGAAAGATTCTCATATTCTAAACCTATTGATATAATGAGTAGTTAAAATTCATTTAAGAGAGCTATATTAGATTCAACTTTGCACAAAATTACTATTTCAGCGTCTTCTCGCACTCCAAATGGACATATTGGAGTAAGTTTGAAACAAATAACGCGGTAGTAAGAATACATTGTTTTTTATAGTGAGTTACAATAAACTTAACGCCTGGCGTATTTCAATTTATTAATTAAAAGAATAAGCACTGCTTTTGATGTTCAGAATTGTCAGTGTCTATTGCTAAGGACCATTTGATTAAGATGGAAGTGATTGCTGTGAAGTTGACGAGCACATTTGCCTGCTTTACTGGCTTCGTTTAGAGAAACCCCGTTGATATTTTTTGCTTCGCAACTCTAGTTCCTCATCTGCGTCGCGCGACCTAGTGGCGCATGACGCTGGATTTACTCCGAGTAATTTCTTCTTTCTGCAACATCCCTCTGCATGAATGCCTTTAGTACCCCATATAAACGACAGCACGTAGCCTCCATCTACCATTCTTTCCGCTCTTGCACATGAGTCGTCGGCATATCCGACAGGACAGATGACGCCAGCGGCTTTGGTCTTTGCTGCTCTTTAAGCGGAAGAAAATGAAAAAAGGTTTCCTCGTCCACTAAGCAGAGAGGCTGAAAGGCGAGCAGAGAGGCTGAAATTCTCTTTGAATGGCTTCATGGCAAGACATTATGCTTTACAGTCTGAACTACAATGGACTGGAAAGAGGAATGGGGTTGAAAAAGCATGCAGGGCTCTGTCTCCTCGAACTCAACCGCTTTCTTGAAAAGAGCTTGCACTAATCGTTGGTGGTGAGCATCGCATGTTGTCAATACATGTTGAAAGGTACGGAGCTGAATTAACCTTTGTACACTTACTTGTTCATATCTGTGTAATGCGTAACAGATAAAAACAATACACAGCATTATCCTTGGATGGATTACCATTTTTGGTAAATGTAGGTTACTACGCATATCAGTTTAGTTATGATGAACGTTGCGGCATGGGCTTTTATTGCTCGGTAGCAATATATTTTACATGGTATTCTGGAAGAGTCTTTTCAAGCGTTTCACGCATTATACATTTTTTTCTTTTCATAAGAAGGGGTTTCTCTCCTTATTTCCATATAACAGGCATCTTTCCACCTTGCCCGACCATCCAAATTCAATTGAATCCACCTGCAAAGCCTGTCATTCTATAAACTACTCATATTTTCCTACAGGATATTACTTTCCTAAAACAAAATATCTCTGACTTTCTCTTTAGTTTCCTTTGCGGTATAGGTCAATGTTCACCCTTTAACATTCCTCTATCACGACAAGCTTCTGATCCGTCTAATATGGTCCACAGGATTATACTTAACATGTATTCATTTGTTACTCACGACTGACCTTTTTATTATAAATTTTATTAAATGTGTATGTCATGAGTATTCAAACCCATATTTATTTTATAACGTGAAGTTCTTCTTTCTACAGATTGTAAGCATTCTATGTTCAGCTAATGCTCGATCCCTTATGTTACAATAGCATGGATTTTCCCTACATGGTACAAATATAATACAGGTACAAATATAATAACATGGGATTATATTTGTACCTATTCACATGTTGAGGCAACTATTTTTGATCATTTTTATCAGACCTTTTTCACAAAAAGAGCAATAAATTGTATTCTCGTGGCTAAATAGCTGAGTGGGTTCATTAGATAATGCCATCCATATAACGTACCACAGATGTTACATTTTTCATCTCCTTCTCACCTCTTTGTGAAGCTCCGTAACATTATCTAAGGCACCTCCTTAAATTGCGAAGTGCTAGTGAAGCATCTCTTTTTGTGAATGACAAAGCAGAAATTCACTGCGATTAACTTATTTTACGTATCAATACTATTATCTGTGCCCGTAATATTATTCGAGTGTATATTTTCCTCAGCGTGACGAATGGCTGGACATCTCCCCGACCTGTCGATAGTACTTTTAAAAATTTCGCACATCCCCTTTTCCTATTTTGCACACGTAATGGCTCATCATCAGCAAATCAATTAGTAATTAACAATTCTCCATAATATTTCGTCATTCCTTCTCCGGTCTTCTCCAATCCAGTTTCCAAGTATTAGCGATAAGTATTTCTTTTGCTCTCCTACTTCTTGATATTTGTTTCACTAAGTCGCATTCCTATTCGTGTGAAAATATGATCGTTATTTTCTGAAAAAGTGATGATAATTATTTTTTTGGTGTGATCATTAGGTAAAATACGAGACATAGCCTAGCAAGGATTCACTGTATTACTTGCCCAAATTTTAGATGCGATGAATGCCTGCGTACAAAAATGAAAGTTTCTCCGATTGTAAAAACCCTTTATCATCATCATATTTGGTTTTCAAGTCTGTGAACATACTTAAAGGCACTTATCTCCCGGCATTTCTTCCGTATAGGTTTATCTTTCATTCATCCGACTACACGGAGTTATTATTTCTGTGAAGAACTGTTTTTTTTGTCGATGGCAAAGAAATGAAAACTAACGCAGCTGAATTCCCTGAAATTCCTCCCATGCTTCGAAGAGAGAACGGTTTCACCCTTTGCCGGCGGGGAATTCTCCTCGTAGCGGAGCGTAGAAGCAATACGGTGCGAGGAATACACCAAACGCTGCTATCTGTGGAACAAATGCCCCCTCCGGGTGTCCATTTTCGCGGAATTATCTCCCACCTACGCCGAATGGTTATGTGATGAGGTGATAGGGAATTACTAGAGAGGAATGTCTAATTAATAAGTATTTGCGGACTGGATGAACTATGAGATGAATCCGAGGAAAGTCTATTTAATTGTAAGACTCATGAAGGAAAAACACCATCTGCAGAATCCCGCGTGGGATTTCGTGTCGGGAAATAAGTTTTTGCATGGATTCCCATAGATGAAAACGACCGAATCTAAAAATAGAATAGTTGAAAATAATTTAATTAATGATATTCCATTAACGGTTGAGAAATTCACTCGCTCATCCTGCTGGGAAGCGGGGGTGAATACATGCAACAAAGAGAAATTGGGGCGGAGTAGTATTTTATCTTTATACATACGCGGATAAGCATTATTTCACATCTCAATTCTCAACATTTTCCCTCATCGACTGTCGTCTAAGGGTGATTGCAATTTATTAAGAAATTAAAGATTCACAATAAAACCCGTGACATTATGACTAACGTAAGTTATGAATATTTGAAAAACGTATAGCTTAGAGTTGGTTCGTTACCTGACATACTCCTTTTCGGTTTGTCGCCTGGTATTGTGTGGTTGCAGATGAACAGACCATCATGTCTCAAGATGTGACAGATGAGGCTTTCTTTTATTCGTTTAAAATGTTCATTAGGCTAATCCATTCTCTCTCTTTACTTAGAATTTCTTTGCTTTTTATTCGGTCACTCTTTTGACCCATTGTCATTTTTTCCGTTTTCCGAAAGCTTATAACTTGTCTTTTCTGTAGCTGCTCACATTATGACGCACTGCTATGAATGAGCAAGCTCCTTTATGGCAATTATGTGTATTTTTGCTTTCACGCGTGTATCTCATGTGTAAGTAGATTCTTCTATATTTAAATCCCTCTTTACGTGAGATTTTTTCCTAACCGTGTTATTTTTGCTTAATACACAATTAATATTTATGCTTTCCAGGCAAAAATTGTTTATCGCCTATAGTCCGCCGATCACTACGATTTTGTATAAAAGGAAATGGTGATGTCTGCCGGAGGCTATAAAACTAGCTTATTGTATCCCTCCTCACCATTGCACAGTGGTTCCTACAGCGAATCTAGCGAGACAAAAGTCACTTTTGCAACTTTTTCAAAAACGGTCGTCCCTTATCTAGTCATATCGTCAATGATTGCTTCAACATGATTTGTAGCTTTTACGAAGATTACATAATTTATAACAATGTTGCACGGTTATAAAGTCACGCGTCGAAGCTATCGAGTCTGCGCCCAGAACCAGATGGCGACTAGCTGGCGAGTGTTAATAAGTGCCTGCAAGGAACTATATCTGGATGAATAATAAAATCTCATGGGAAATTTCAGATAACGATATGTACCAATGATTAGAATGATATTTGTTTTAATACCAGCACTTATAAGCCCTAGTTTTCAAATAGAAGTCTCTAAGTCAATATAACTCCGTTTTTTCTCCCCATTTAAAGTTTTAACTTGAATTATAAAAAAAATATCTCGAGGTAGAATTACAAATTCTTCAGTATTATAAAGTTAGGTCCTTACACTTGCATATGTTACCAACATTTGCTGCGCATACTTGCGCCTTTTGCGAATAATTCCCGGAATTGGCGGAAAGGCGAGCCAATGCATTGGCTCGTCTTTCCGCCATAGGTATGTGGCAATATGGCAAATCCCAATATCCTTTCTCTCGAGGGTTCAATGCTTTCCTTCTCTTCAGCACCTTCAACGAAATATCCACATGGCTGATAACTTTTAATTTCCTCAGTGCCGAGAAGGAAAGATTAAAGGAGAGGAATGATGCGCAATCTTTCTTGTTAAGCTACTGCAGCAGTTAATTTTATAATAGACTTCGCCTATGTATTTAAGACTTGAGACGTCACTGATAACACTCGCGGACGCTTTACTATACCGGAGATGGAGATGCCTCCGAACACACGACGACAACGCCTCCAAGATTGCGATAAAGTGCTGTCATAGCAGGTATCAGCGTGTTCTTCATTTGCCCATTTTTTTATAGCTACCACACTGCCCCTAGAATTCCTGGTGGTTCTGTCCAGGTACTTCAGATTAAAAGTCATTTTGGTGTAATTTCAGCAACAATGAAAATGCTCTCTCTCTCTCTTTTCTATTACTTTTAAGGGCTTCGAGGCACTATGTTTTCTCATTAGTTTGCCATCAAAGGAAAAGGGACACGAGGTAGAAAGTGTCACCTTTTGATCTCGGAACTTAAAGATTTATTTTGGAGATATTAGATCCAAGGCGACAATGGCTCCTCAATTCCCGGAAAGGAAATCCGTGAACTTGACGAATTTCAATTAAAATCAAATATTTTCCTAAGTAATACACGTCCAAACGTTAATTCGTTTTATTTGTAAGGGAAATTAGTTTTTATTTGTGAAATAAAATATATAAAAATGTTTAATTTACACTCATTTAAAAAATGAAAGAAAAATAAATTGCTTTTTGAAAAATGATAGAATGGAATAGGATGATAAGGAAAATACAAATATCTCCCAGATTTCAACGAAGGTCTTTAAGGAGATGTTTACACAATGCTTATTAAATATTTCACAGCAGAAATCTCAACCGATTAGGAGTTGGTAGACATATTCTTGCAGGTTTTTCATAAGAATTCTGAGTTAAATATTACTATTTATGTATTGTTTATGCCAGAAATACATATATAATGGTGACTATTCTATTATGACAACTCTGTGATGAGAAATACAACATCCTGAATCAATTGGAAGACAAAACATTCCAATTAATTGAAGGCGTGCATAACAGAAGACCAGCGTGCTTTAAGGTCATGCTAAGGCGGAAAACATGGAAGGTAAAAAATTGAGCGAGAAATATTAGCAAAGAAAAGATGGATTCAAAGAAAAACTTTGGGTTTAGTCAAATCAGACAGTGAATAATAAAGATGTCTCTATCAAAATACAAGCTATACGCAAACTTAGGAGCATTAACGGTCTTGCTTCCGTTAATAAAGATTACCTTCTCTGCACATATTAAATGAAATAACTCCAGCGAGACCTTACCGAACATATAACTGCTTTTCAGAAAAATGTCAAGGAGCATGGTACACTGTTGTGAAATGTAGTATATATTTATGAGTATACATTGCGACGACATTCAGAGCTGTGAATATCTAACAAAAGAACTAAAAATACATTAGATTTTCAACTAAATACCGATGGAAATAAAGGAAGTTGTTTGAAGAGAGGAATAAGGAACTCTGAAAAATAATGCTACTAATATTCATTAGATTGTTATCTAACGGAAAGAGTAGGTTTTGATGGAGTTTTCACACTCAACTCTTCATATGAAAAACCTTTATCGGTTCCATTACTACTCTATTCCTCTATTCAAATCCACATATTTACTACATCTATTAATTAACCCACATAAAATACCTTTTCTCTTTTTCCTCTCTCTTGCTTACCCAGAATTCTACCCTCTATTATATCCCTCATCATTCCATCCTAAGTTCCTGATCTATCCACCTATTTGATCATTTCTTAGTTGCTGCCAGCAATCTTATTTCCTCACCAAATCATGTTCTACATATCCTATTCCATCCATATTTCCGTCCATCACCCCTTTCTACTCTTCATTCACTTGAGATCCTGTTTTGGATTTGCACGCATCGCCTCATATCGTGATTTTCACAGGCCTTCTCTTAGCTTATTTGCTTAAAGCAGGAACACTGCGCAAAAGCTACAAGCCAACAAAAAATAGTTGAAATAACGTTGCCCACAGTTGGCCAAAACGATATGATCAACCTACCATTGTTTCCACAATTAAATGGCCACTTAAACCTAAGCATTTTCGTCGATCCTTCTGACTCCATCCGACTATCCATCATCCTATCCCAAGCCTTCTCTTTCCAGACCACAAACCTGTATTTACCTTTCTCTTGTATTCCCTATTCCCACTTACCACGAAGTTCACGCCTCGCTGATTCAGGGCTTTGAAGCCAATCAGAGCTCATGGCTGGCGGTTTTCATCCAAATACGATGCCTTCACAGAATTTACAAGTAGCTGATTGAAAAGGGGAATGTTCATAGTCGAATTAGCCTTTAAATTCATTACATTTAAGGTACTTGTGATTTCCATTTTACAACTCTCTGCAATTAAGTGTACCTTACTCTTTTCCTGGAAATCTTGGTGCTCTGTCATTTAATAGCAGAGAGTAGAATTAATTTTGAGGTACTCATGGAGCTTAGGCTTTGCTTTTATTATTGCCTAAATTAGAATAAAATTAAAATAATTTAAACACTTGGGGTGAAAAACCTTTAAAAACAACAAATTGGTACCATCGTGGTTCATCATGATTTTGCATAATACAAGGCAACTAAGTAGTAGTTAAAATATATTGCATAATGCCTAACTAAAACTATATATCAATTGCTAGTTTCAAGTCGTCTGTTCAGATTGAATATTGGCTAAGCAGGTTAATATTAAATATGTCCTCTAAGTTGTAAGACTCGGGCTCTTTTCCTTTGAGACAAAATTTTCTTCAGCCATCTTGCTCTCTGTCTACATACTAACTAAGGAATAATCGGAAACAGACTACAATCAAAATCAGTCATTAGTTTACAAATGTACCTTCTAGATACAGGTAACACGACATGTTAGGTTCGTTTGGTAAGTCACACAACACGTCCACTTTATAATTTTTCTGGAACTCGACAAGGGAGAGCTTGTCTGACACAAATCACCCCTTTAAAGTTTCCCTCGCGATCAACAGCACCACTTCTAAAGAAAACTACAGTTTGTATGCAATTAAAGCCAAACCAATGGTTGATGAGTTTACTTTGTAGAAGTTTATCTTCATAAGAAACAAACGAAGTGTTTTCCACACTATTTATTACAAAATCTATCGATTTTGTAATAAATAGTGTGGAATTTTTTTTTCACATTTTCAAGTTGCTTCTAGAAATAATTAGTGGAGTAAACATAATTTCTGTGCATTATTATTTGAAGTAAAGGAAGACACCACACGTTTCGAAGGAAACGTTTGTTTGTTGGATGAGGTTGCATTAGAGCACAGTATAGTATAACATTTTTGTACCTTGGTTTTGGAATTTATATTTAGTTAAAAAGAGTATGACTCCTAATGATACATTTTTCAGCGTACGTTTTTCCCCATTTTACTATTGTTTTTGCATCGATTTTAATGCCATCATTAACACAATGGGAAAGGAAATCCAAGTACACCCGTCACGAACGTCCTCTAAATAAAAAATAAGTTATATATATGAAGGGAATATCCCAAGACCCCCACAACCTTAAGATGGCTGGTAGGGTAATGGCAGAAGAGAGACTAACTGTGCTCCACCTGTGCCTTCTCTTGACCACTTTGCAGAGAACACTTCACGTGAGTCACGGCGTTTGGGATACTTTGCCAGGCCGACGCCGCCACCGAAGTGCACTTCGAGGACAAAATGGTGCCGTTTTGGACGCTGCTTTTATCCTATTATCTCTAGTTGTGCCGTCCTGAGAGCCAATTATTTTCCGTTATACTTCCCAGTAACTTTTCAACCTTTACTTGCCTTTCTGGAAGCCGTTTTCCTCTGTTAGTCTAGGCTTTACTTTTTTTGTACCGTTATCTCCTATTATTCTCGATCGTTAGTTCTTCGCATTTCTCTCTTGTCCGTTCTACTTTGTCTCATCATCCTCCAACCACAAAATACAGAAAACTCGGAAGCGGGTAAAGTGTAAGTCTACTTATACCTACATATGTCTTTTAGTCATAAAGCTGTACGTAGTTATTACATTTTCCATCGATTGTTCATTTTTTCCAATAAAGTCACCGGTTTTCTGATATGATTGTTACCAAATGATTTACATTCTTTTCATCCTGGCTTCTTGACATTTATTTAACAGCCGATCATTTCACGAAGAGTCGATGAGTCTATCCCCTATAGATGTTCCCAATTTATCACGGCATCTTAATTGCTCTGCCTACATTTGCGCAGAGTAATTTTCCTGCAGCTTTACATAATTTTTCTTTAAACTTGCTCCCCTTCGATTTTATTTAAAGTTGGCGATTGTTTCTGTATTAAAGATTCTCAGAATAATTTGTTTAATTGCCATAAATTGTTTTTTTCTGAACTGTGCTCCATAGAACTAATCTACAATTCAGTACTTTACTCCTATGCGTGGTCGCCATGATGGTGCGTTACTTGAGCCAGTAGCGAAAAACTTGAATGCCTGCTAATTTATGCTCGGCAATAACCCGGGTTTTTGTCCTCTTTGCAGTTTATCACAAATTTCCCGAGGCAAAAACGATGAATATTGATGATTGCGCTCCTCAAACGAGGACTACTGGGAATGGCGTGGTGTTATGGCACCCCTAAAATGGGTTCTTCTTCCGCGAGTAGATAAGCGACTTGTAATTTTTTTTCACTCCCATCGCTTCCGCTGACCCAATTGAAATCAGTCGATTCTGATCAAGCCCGAAAAAAATGCAACGCGCAGCGAAAATTGGTCCATTCCACGCCATTTGCCTCGGGGAAGGAAGGGGAAGAGGCAATTGGATTGATAGCCAAAGGGGTCTGCGTCAAATGAAGGAAAAGGGGGATCGTACAGGTACTCTGGGGTCCACGAAATTGAAATTTTCAGCGGGAGAAATTATGTATCTCGCGGAACAAAATAATGGCGTTTAACCCTCATTTTGCCTATAGAGGCAGTAATTGAGCTGTAGTGTTTGGAGAGCGAAAAATAACAGATCAAGTTCACCTCATGGTTTAGCAGGAGGTGGTGAATCCTTTTTTCCCATGATTAGGTTTGAAAATTTTTAATTCCAGTTCCCCATTTGGTACATAGGCTGACGCGTCACTATTCCTTTGATGAGGTGTCTGTATGAGTGAGAAGCGGGCTTCACACTGTGCTAAGGATATTCATTCATTCACCATCTTAATGCAAAATTCATTAGTTATGATCCGATTCTGCTTTCACCGAAATAATGATATTTACTTAATGAAGTAATATCAACTCTATGAAATAAATATTTCATCTGTCGGTAGCCTCTTCTCTTCTCTCCATATTTTCTAGCAAACTAAACTCAATCCATATTTTCCTTAAAATATCGTAAAAATATCACTTTCTTCATCTCGAATATATATTTTTGTTATTACGTACCGTAAGGGTCACTGACAAAAAGTGAAATATTGGCATCCGAAAATACTGATGTGGTGAAATTTAAGAAAAAACTCTCCCCACTGAATCTCCACTGTCTCTTTCCACTGAATTAATTTTTGTAGGTAAAATTATTTAAACAAAATCAAAACATATATACCGTGTTTGAAATAGGGGGAGGTATAAGAAGAGGAAGTGCTCCTTCTTTCCTCATCCACCCTTGCATTTAATTCGGTAACATTCGAACTACATGCTGCATTAGTCAGATGAGATCCACTTGTGGCTTTAAATAACAGTTTCCCGGGGAATATCGTTGCTACTCAACTTCCTTCTTACCACGCACCGATTTCTAAGCTTAACTGTATACTGAATTCAGATTTTATTCCCTAAAATTATTATTCCTTCATGCTATTAATTATCGTCATTTATTTCTTCACTCATATTATTTACCCATCATCTGCATTTATTCCTCTTATGATCTTTTTCCAAAACTAGGAATTTTCGTTGTGTCTGCGTGCATGGGAAATAACTAAATATAAAAATATTATGACGAGTTAACTGAACTTGTAGAAAATGTACCAAAAAATTGTGTAAAATTTGAAAATGGTAGAATAACATCAAGGATATATGAATGCATAGCATAACCTGAAGCTCCTGCAGCAATACTATGAATTGGTAATGTAATGCACCAGGTGATTATTCGTTACACTAGGGTTGTTAATGAGGTTTCAAAGTTTCATTGATAGTAATTTTATAGTTCTATGAATTACATTTAATTCCTCTAGTGAAGTAATGGAACTATCAATTGCTCGTTTGTTTTATGAGAAAAATATTTTTATCTATATTTGACTGTTATGCTACATATTTCTTAATCGAATGTGTAAAAGCGGAATACCAGTTTGTAGATGTAATTTACCTCTTCCATTCCAGGAACTCTAATATGCGCTTTACCTCAGGCCTTAAGGTTTAATAACCATCCTGTGCTAGCCCTTGAAAATCGTATGGCAATGATAATCCAATGAATCTTTGGGGTTTTCAGGGCACTTGAAAATATTTATTTTTTAAACCAATAGGTTATTTTAAAAACTAAGGGTTAGGGTATTCCTCGACGTGTAAAGTTCAGACTCTCAAGCAAAGAGATCACCTTCAACTGTTGCAGGCTCTTCTTTTTGAAATGACGGCATGATGGGAGAAATAATGCATTTTGTACTTAGTGCACGAATTTATTTTAACCCAACCGGTTTCAATGTTAGCACATCACCATCAGGGGTACAATATCCCGGAGATTGTACCCCTGATAGTACAAAGTGAATTATTTCTCCCAAAGAGATACCCGTTGATTTTCGTAGAAATAACATGTGGCTTTTGGAATTCCTTAACAATTACTCATAATTTTAAATCTAAGGACCGAATTTTTCAGACTTCATACTAAATCACAAATTAATCTTACAGATATACTTGCAATTGGCTAAAGACGTAACACATTAAAAGAGTTCATATTCTGCAAAACAGTGTTCATTTTAAGACGATATTGACTCATTTTTCCAAACGTATTGCACCGTTTGAACCTAAACAAGAGCCAACTGTTTGTTGTACTTGAAATATGAGGTAAGAAATCGAAAAGGAGCCATTTTGGGCAACGTTAGCTGGAATCATGACCATTTATATAATTTTTACAAAAATTTACTTAAATTACAATTTTAGAAGGAACTTATAGTACTCAAAAATTATAATAGCCTTCATGAAGAATTATCTAACATCTCAGAACCAATCCATCTATGACTATTGCAGGATGTAGCCAATAGAATGGGCGAAAGGATAAAAGCTTAGAATAACCGATAAATATGGAATATTATCGTGTGAAGTGAGGGGAAGAAACGACAAAACCAAGTTCGAGATTAAGGCGAAACTTCTTTTTGTGACTCTCTTCTGTTACCGTGACCCGCTGATAAGTCTCACTGTTTGTCTCTTTGTTTTGAACAACTGCAATCGACGCCGCGATACGAGCCGATAGGGAAGTAGGGGATCCTTCCTCCCCCCCCACGGCCCCATAGAAGAAGCGATGCCCCAGAATCGTTTCGATCTGAAACAAGTGGAGCGATTGCGACGGATGGGTGAACTGCCGAGCATGCATGACTTCCGTCCCCAGAGTTCGAGGTTTTTGTCCTTCAATCTCCCTCGCAAATCCTCGGTCGGGAGCTGTTTCGATTATTGCACATAAAAACAAGGGAGGGTTTTTATGGCGTGGGTTGAGTACTGCTCAGTGAGAAAACATTTTGAAAATGATTCTAGAATCAATGACTCCTGAAGTTATCCTTTTTATCAAGAACTTAGATTTTGTTTAAAAAATGTTTAGCATGTAAATAACCCATTAAAGTTTGCATGAATGGAAATGAGACATTTAGCTTTGTGAAACAAATCACTGTTGTAAATAGCTGTTTTCTAAGGGCGTAGTTTATCCCCGCGAACACCGGTGAAGGATTTTCCTAAGATTTTCAGACGGGTGAGGTCTGCCATCGTAGTCTTGCATCGTCTTCTGGGTGAGTCACCCTGAAGATGATGGCAGGCTACACTCGAAACGACAGTGCCTATCAAAACTCTCGTTGGGCTGAAAACCCGAGGACACTTCTTCAGCAGTTATAATTTATTTCTGCTCATCAAACCGGGGTCTATAGTAAAGCTTGAGAAGTTACAAAATGTAATCTCTATTATCAAATGTGCTGGTATAGTGAGAAATTTGGACTACATATATACTATATTCGCCTCTTCTCTTCTTAATAACTTTCACATACTTCACTGTTTGCTAGATGTAGCTTAAGAAACCAAAATTTGAATGTTTTCTATTCACAATTCAAGACGTTGATTTAAACGTTGTTCATTCATTGTTGTTGATTGATTTTAATCTGTCCGATAAGTTTTTCAGCTTTCTGTTTTCTCAAACGCATCCTTGAACTTCTTCTTTACTCTATCAGCATTAGACGTAATATATGTCATTCTTCCATAATATCTCATTTCAAACGTCTTTTTTTGACTTTTCTGCAACTTATTTGTGCTTACACTCTAAACTAAGCATATACGTGTTTATTGTATCCAAAATTATATTCCTTAGCGTTAAGTACCTTTCTCTCTTTTAGCCTGGGGTAGAGTTAATTGATAAATCCCTACTTGTATTTCCATTATTAGTTGCCTTGCTCTTTCATAGCTCTAACATCATGCATATTCAAAGTGTTCTAATTCTTAAGTTTTTATAATACCATAAGTATCAACAGTTCTGATGATAGGCAATACTAAGTCTCCCTTTTCCCTGAGGCATACAGCGTACGTTCCAGTACTCGCATATGATGCGTCGAAGGGTGTAGATTCATCTCCACCAACGATGTTAGCTCGAGTCAGAGCTTTGGTGTTGCCGCCTCAGAGTGAGCATAATTTACATATTCTCACGCCTACCCCAAGGTGGGATCTCAGATACTGTGCCGATAAACCGTTTATGCTAAGCGCTTAGAAGCAGCCGGACGCATTATGCACCGTCGCTTGAAATCTCTCTAAAACAGTGGTTCTTAGTCTCTTCAGCTGGTGAAACCCCTAGAAACAACAAAACATTTTATCATGCTCATAAAATTCCTTAAAAATAAATTTTTACGCACAATGGATTACATGGATTAGGCTCCCCATGATATGAATATAGGGTAGAGTGTAATATACGTTATATTCATTCTTTTCTGCCGCACTGAAATATGCAAAACCTATGCTGCACATGGTAATTGTTCACTTCTTGTTTGCTGTAACTAATTAATGGATAATGATTTTCAATGTACCTAGCGTCTCTCATCCTATGAAGAAGCTCATTTCACCCACAGGTAGATTTAGAATCATAGTTTGAAACTGTTGTAAAAAACCTGCAACAGCTTCTGAGTTTTTCTTTCTAGTAGCTCTCTTATTAACGTATTAGAAGAGTGGTGCCTTTACAAATTTTTCTTGATAACTTTCCAATATAAGTTAAGTGTATGATTTTGGAATGTTTGCTTTTACGGTTAATGCATATTTATAATGAAGTTTCATTATAAACCTGGCCTCAGGCGTATGTACCGGTATCTCCTTTTTAGGAGCGAAGGTAAATGTCAGTCGAGGGAGGGCAAGGAGTATACTCTCAATTAAACTTTCGTCGACCAAAATATTATGTACACTAAAGTTTGAAGGGCGTTTTTGGAGTATGTACAAAAAATTACATCCATAAAAATAGCTATTCCATTTTTATTCCGTTTTTTTCTTTTATTCAAGTAAATATTATATTTTTAGTTAGTTTTTATTACCTTTATTTTAAAAATGAAAAAGTTCCGGATATTTTTAGCAAGCTTCAGCATAACACAGGCGTGAAAAAATTTTCTAAAAAATTCTGAAAAATCCGTAAAAATGAAATTCACATTTTGAGCACATTGCAAGCAAAAAGAGTTTTAAACATTTTTAAAATAATTTCAGCGATATAGCCGTCTAAGAAAAAATTCTTTTCTATTTTTGTCCTAAGTATTCTATTCGACCCTGAGTGGTCGAACACGTGTCCTAATCGCGTTGAAATCCTTACCTATCTAAGTATTACAGTATATAATCTTAAGAAAGACAATTTAATCAACTTTTTTATTACTTTAAATATTCAATGGATTGGAATAGGGCGGGTCTGTGGTTAATTTTTGCTGGGTAGCTGTGCGACATTTCCGTAATCACCCTGAACGCCGCGCTCTGCCGTGTCTTCGCTCACAGTTTTAAACCTCTATGCCTGTAAAATTCATCACAAAGTGTAATTTAACTCTTTCAGTACAACTGCTAATATCTTCGGGTTCATCACAAAAGCATTTAACGGAGGATATCGTCAAAGTGCCATAGGATACCAAAGGGCCAAGAGGATATCAAAAAAGACGGTTTTAGCCATGTCAAGCTAAATGTTCATAGAAAGGGAATTAATCTAACTATATCTATTGTCAGCTGTATTTTGATTCTACCTGTTAATCTTTTCTAATCCTTTTCTCGACAGTGGTCGAACATTCTCTCTCCGGAGATCGGCCGAAGTGCTACGGATATATTTATTCCCTCGTTGCCCTTCGGGGGTGTTTTCTCTGGCTCCGGCATAAGAGTGTCCCTTCGCTTTATTCACCCCCGGCGCTGCTCTAAATCGCATTACGCCTTGCTCCTCCCCTCAATGGCAGGTGCTGTGAATGTCCCTGGTCACAAATAATTCACGTCGCTCCCTATTCATCCGCCCCAACTAATCAGATCCAATCGTCTGCCCTTTCCATCGTTAGCACGTGCGGACTTAAAAAAACAGCCCATGCGATAGCGCTCGCAACTGGACGCTCTTACCCCTTGACAAGACCTCCCTTTCTTATTTAGGACCATCCTTGTTCACCCCTTTTGGACTTAGCTTCGAACAGATGGGTAGTCTAGCAGATAAAGTGTGGCTGAAACGGAAACAAAGACAGGAAAAGCCTGTCCTTAATCTATCACTGAAGTGCTTAAAAGAATGGTCTCTGAACCATCATTATTACCACCGCTTTTAAGAATTTCCTAATAAGAGTGGGAGAGAGGAGGTCTTCTAAATAACCTAAGAATAAGACCGGACAATTTATTGGCGATAGACATGATGGCCTAATGAGGACAACCGTTGAAGGACAAGCGGACGGGAAGAACGGCAAAGGAACGCCTCGAGTGAGATATATGGAAAAAGTGATGAAGGATGTGAAAGAGAAGAAATAAGTAAATATGAAGAGATTAGCCGATGGAAGAAGTCAGGGGAGAGCTTCGTCAAACCAATCCCAGGATTGATGACTAATGATGATGACCTAATATTTAAAGAGGGATTTATATCGGAATGAGTGGCATAAAGGATGGGGATTGGGGAGAGAAACCCGATGTTAGCATCAGTCTACTAGTAAAACAAAAGAATAGAAGGGAATTTCTGTTGATTTGGCCAATCCTTTGGAACTTTGAATTATATTTCACGTCAAATAAGTGGTTAGAGGAACCTAAATAGGAATAGGGTAGTACTCGAAACGTGATGGCTATCGCTTACAATTGTCTCAGTGATTCAACTAGTACTTCATACTTTGTAGTAAAATGATATATAGAACATACACATATAGGAATTCTCATTCATTTTTGGATAACATTATTCAAAAATACTCAAACACCAATCAAAATGTTGTGATAATAGTACTTAAATTTTTCTATACCCATGTATTCTTACTGATACCATTGGCCAATCTAAACCAAAGGTTTTTCCACTTTTCCGTGGGAGTATTTGGTCTTATTTTATCAATTATCTGGGAGAATTTCAATATTTATTCCAATCATTAAGGCATTAATATATGATTGGTTAAATCAGAAGATCGAGAGATTTATGGCATTTATATAAAAAAGTAACTACTGGAAATAAAATTACGCCTTAAAATTTTTCAATGCATCACTATCTATACACTACCGTTAGCAGTCACTGTATAAGATTGTTCATAAAGTTTACTATGAAATAATTTTCCCTCTATGTTAAAACCCAATTTCTAAATATATTTGCAAAAGATGGAACACATGGTAGACTATGGTAAAAGGTTGTATTTTTCGAAAATATTTTAGTAAGGAACTGTAATGGTGTGAATTTGACATACACCATGCTGTGTATATTACTTATTTCCTCATAAATCAGAAAAAATAAATTTTAATAGTTACAGGAAAGCCTTTTAGTCAGGTTTAAAATTCGTCATCTACTCGAGAGAGACGAAAAAGTTAATTTTTTTTCTGGGTTACATGCCTCTCATTTGAATTCAGCGTGAAATTCATTATACCGTTTGCGAGGACAGAAATCACGTTCACGAAGCAATAAACGCTTTGATCGCCGTAAATCAAAGCAGTCTGTGAAGCTGTCAGGGTGAAAGGAAGAAAACATGTTTCAAAAGCGAGTGCTGTCCGAATCATGAAAGTATTTGCAACTGCTGTACGAACCGGATAACAAATTCATTGTGCTGGAAGGTGGGGAGCAATCGGAGAAGCGCGTAGGCTTTTGTTTTCTGTCGTGTGCACTCTTTTCCTGCTGTGAGCTCCATTTCCTCAAAGCTTCCAGCTCGTTGAAAAGATCGGAGGCAATGAGGTGAGCTGGAAAAATGACGTGCTGTTTCAATCTTTCGGCTCAAGGATTGGAAGTGAAAACCTGTTTTTCCTTATCTGCTTCATGCAGTGGCACCGAGTGAATGGTTCACTTTCCTCTTCATTGCTGATGTTTCCTCTTGTGTTACCTTCCTTCTTTGGGAGCATTAAGATTAGTTTTCGATTCCTACTCATATTGTGACTGAAGGTTTGTTATTATTTCATATTTTATTGGCCATCTTCAGTACAGATGTAATCGCGTGTATTTGAAGGTTTTTAAGTTAATGTTAGGTAGAAAAGGCTACCCATTTTACTCGATATGTGACTGTATAATGGTATTAGTGATGGCTATACAAAATGGATTTTTAATTTGTAATTTATCCGATCTGGTGAGGTTGAACAAAAAAATTACTTTCACTGAGTGAGAAACAGAACAAGTTGAAAGTTTCTGGTTATCCTTTAAAAATCCATTTCAGCTTCCTGGAGTTGTTGAACGAATGCATGTCCTTAGTATAAATATCGTACATATCTGCCCCAGAATGGAAGAAAAAATGGGCCCGTTAATCAGCCAACTGATTGAATACTAAGCCTTTTTAAAGCAAACAGCCACGGAATAATCGAAGTATATCAACTAACCTCTGCCCTGACTACAATGTACATATCAGTTTATTTGTCTCCTATCTAAATTTACCGAGTTCTTAATTCACGAAAACTGGGTTTACAAGTGTTGACTCAGTGTGTCATTTCATGAGTGATTTAACTTCAATGAACAACACGAGCCGCTTTTATTTTCTCCTGAAGTGACGTAGCACAGAATTGTTTTCCAATGGCACATTATTTTAGATTTATGCGTATGGTATATATTATTAATGGTTCACCTGAGAAAATTGGGACACAGCTTACATTTTTACCAACGCATAAAATGAGGCAGAGAACCTATTGATCACTGTAGTAAAAAATATTCTGATAAAGATATAGTTGTTACCTTGATGTAAACTAGTGTTAACCCTATAAGTTAGTGCTGTTACATAAGATGTCGTCTTCGTGAGTGAAATTCGTTAAAATTATGAAACTAAACATATTGATGAATTTTTGGGATCATCTATCTTTTTGGGAATTCATCCACTAGTTTATGTTAGCAAGTTGAATAAAACTTACCAATCTATTTGAAGGTGATTTAATTTGTTAACATTTACGACTTTCGAAATTTTGCTAGAAAAAATACCCATGGTAGTTTTATTAGTTAATTATCAATATCTTCATCGATAACCTCCATTTTATAAGTTAAAGTTCTGCTCTTATCGACCTCTATTGTAAATCCATCCAATCAACGAGTATAGGTCAACGGTGAATAAAAATATCAGTCTTTGCCGACGTTTCGGAGTTAAATACTTCCATCTTCAGGGCTACATAATAATTAGAATTTAAAGGTACATCAACACGTTATTATTAAACATTAACATCAATGAAATTGACAAATTGATAAATTACCTTAGAATTTTAAATGTCATCAACATAGCACTTTAAGTAAAAACAAGAATAAAAAACTTCATCATTATGGTGTGCATTTCATACTGTATAATAAAGGAGGCATCTACAGGTGGATAGTACATCCTTAAGTAAAAACGACATTCAATTTTTTTCAAAATACCTGAGCATCAAATTTACATGAGATTTTTATGTATTGTAATTTTTATGCTCAGGTATTTTGAAAAAAAATTGAATGTCATTTTTACTTAAGGTTGTATTATCCACCTGTAGATGCCTCATTTATTGCACACTATGGCATGCACACCATGATGATGAAATTTTTTATTCTTGTTTTTACTTAAAGTGCAATGTTTGTGGCATGTGTGTATTTCGATATGCTACATTAATGATGACATTTAAAATTCTAAGGTAATTTATCAATTTGTCAATTTCATTGATGTTAACGTTCTATAATAACGTGTTGGTTTACCTTCAAATTCTTATTATTATGTAGCCCTGAAGATGGAAGTATTTAACTCCGAAATGTTGGCAAAGAATCATATTTATATTCAACATTCACTCGGTAATTGGATGAATTAATGATCAATGTCGTCACCTTTAGACAATGGGCTGTAATAACGCATTTTCAGTTCACGTTATAGCTTTTATCATGGAATAGGAATTAGCGCTGAAACATTATGCTACAATGGGACTTTTTTGTCACGTCGGTAACTGAGATTCGGTATTTCATTTTATGATGTCATCAGTACACGTTCTCTTTATAATAAACGCCAAATCTCGGTATGAGGATTAAATTACATTACTTAATTTTCATGGCATGGCTGAAAATAATTTATTTGGAAAAATATCTCTATAAAATATTTTTGAGGAGTAACTAAATATAAGGAATACAATTTTGACACTTGAAGACAAAATGAAAGAATATTTAACTTTCTCAGATCCTTTGCATCCTCCCTGCGGGCATTCATTTATAAATGAAATTTTAAACAGCGGTGATTTTAGACAGCGGTGCATATAAAAGTTCATTTCTGTTAACAGAATGTATCATTGTATTTATTAAATGGAATTTTCCACGCTCAGAAATAATAATAAAGCCTCTGAATAGAATTTGAGCTTCAGCCAAATTTGGCCTTTGGTGGTAAAATGTCTTCACAAATGATCTGACTGTAACTTGAATAAACTCGCGAAAATAAAATAACCAACTTGTATAATGAAGTTTACCTTTATAAAGCATAAGAAATACCTTCTACTCTCAATACTGAAAGCATTTAAAAACCATTAATGGGGAATTTAATCATAGCGAAATCGTTATAATTGCAATTATAATAAACAGTGGTCAGGTTTTGTGGAGAATGAATTCTCGTTAATTGCCTGTAGGAATGGTGGAAAATTAGTTGCTCAGAGTTAAAGGAGTATGATTGAGGAGGGGTGTGCTTTCATTTTTGTCCGATTCATTTTAGGGTATTTGAGTTTACACGAGAAATAATTGCGCTTATGCGTAGAAATCTCCACTTCCAGTTTTAACTGGAGTGCACATGGTGTCATCAACAAAGGCGGAACTACTAGGGATAGTCACAAATACTTGTATGTATCTACCTTTTACAGTGGTAAAAGTACCAGACAACATTTCAGTAAGCTTTCGAGGAAATTAAGAATTGTGATTTGTAAATATGCCTATCATTTTTGCAATTCGTTGGAAATAGGGAGTGTGTCGGGTGCTACAGGATATTTTGGCTCTGTGCAATTTACCATGGTGTTGAACCATTTAAGGCATGAGAGAGCGTAGTTGTAGTTACGCCAGGAGAAAGACTGCAGGCGTTTACGCTTCAAAGATATCATCTGACAAGATGACTTAGTATTTGTGTAAAGAAAAGGTTGTTAAAAATCTTGGCATAGAGAAGCTAATAGAATCCGCTGACAGATAGATGAAGATGTGAATAAGATGGGTAGGTGATAGTGGTGAAGAATTTGAGTAAAGAGTAGAATAGTGTGTGGTACACAATTGATTTAATTCAATTACAATCTCACGGAGATCCCACAGAGTTATGCATGTGAAATATATCCAACGTTAAATATTTACAAATATTCCTATAGCCAGTAGTAGTCTTTGGTTTTTTATGTTCCTGAGGCCAAGATTATATCGCATCGTCTTAAATATGAACTTAATCCTACTATAACAAACACAACATCCATACCTAGGGTGAAATAAAAAACCGTGACCTTCTGGTTTCGCGTTACCAACATGACTGCTACGTCTGGCAACTTCAAACTGAATTACAATTTTAAACACCAGATATTCTTTCCAATTCTTTTGACATTGATATTTACTGGGACATGTTCTAAAAATAATTCCTCTGCCGAACTCAGGGGTGTGTAATCACCACCAGGACGAATGTGGCTGGAGTCTACTCATTAGTTTCAACACTAAACGTCAGTTCTACTCATTTTTAGTAGTTGCATAGGTTCACATTGCGTAGGTATTAGTATGTGTTGCTCACAACTCCATTCTGACTCTCTTTTTGCGATTATAAGTTCAATCACGAACTTCATGCGCCCATTTATAGCTCCTTACTTGCGGATAAAAAATGAAATTGCATTGCAGTTTGTATTAGCGATAAGGAGGCTAACTCGTAGCTGTGAACAGTCAGTGTGGCTCCAATTGTAAGGTATCTCTGACGTATCATTAATGAATAATCGGCTTGTGGAATACATGGAATAGATTTTGAATCCCAAAATTTGACATTCAAGTAGTGGTTATTAAATAACGAGACTGACGCTGTAGATAATTTTGTTTTCCTTCCATAGGTTTTTATTCCTATTCCTTATTAACAACTACAATATTCTCCCATCTTCAATCCCTATAACGCCGCATGCGAATCTTCCATTGTTCGAAACAGAATAGATGAAAATATTGTAATTACCCCACGTCTTGAAAAAATTCTTACCAAGTACCTACTTAATTACGTACTCTCATTACAACAACCTTGTTCTGTCAGCTCCTCCAGAACGAGTGCCGCTTTATCTATCACGTCTTTAACGGACTCGATTCTTGTTCTTTATAATGCCGATTTCACCTTATGAAACATATAGAAGTCGCACGGCGTAAGATCCGGCCAATAAGGCGGATGGTTTAACACTGGGATGCTGTACATGTCTAGAAACTCTTGACTAGCGATGTGGAATGAGCCGGCGCATTGTCATGCAAGAACGTGATGGTAGTAATGCTGATTAATAATTTGACTTTAGGGAACCCAGATCTAAAGGATTGCCGATTTTTTCGATATTGTCATCTGTTTTTGAGTGATTTCTGAGTTGAATAGTGTGCAAAAAATAGGACTAGGTTTAGCAAAAGGATCTTTGACAGGATTCAAAATACAACAAAATAATGTTGGTATTTTGGGAGCCACAGTCCAAAAGTAGGTAGTAATAAAAGTATAATGCCTCTTAAATTGCAATTGGATACCTAAGACGTAAAACTATAATATTGTATGAAAAACACAAGAGCACCTACTATGGTAGATGAAGCCCTAAAGATAAAAAGGGAGTGGTAGGTAGTAGGAAAAATACTTTAAAATTCCATTTTTGCTGCATAAAATAAAGAATGATAATAGATGAAATTGAAGTTAATGTGAATTGAATTAGAATAATTGACATAAAATTTCAACTTGTTTTAACTGTCTGCCTGATTCATTCATAGTTCTGCATAATCTAAACCCCTGAGTGCAATTCATTTGATATCTTCTGGCATTTTATGAACATAACCACAAATATTTTTCTAAATCTGTTCATTATCTATCACTTATAATATCAGTTTAAGGAGGAGGTTGTATCGCCACGTCCACGCGGTACATTGGTTTTAAAAATTAAATCAGCGAGCAGTCACTATAAATATGAATGTTTGCTCACCTGTGCTGCATGCTTGATGTGGAGTCACACCATATTACACACCGCTCTGGTGAAGAGCCCAAACCAACGTATATGTGGACGTAGATGCAATCAAAAATTAGGAAAACGTTCCAGCTACCTTTCATCTCAGCGGCCCAAGAGGTTCGGCTCAAAGTGTTCATAACAATAAATATGAAACTCACTTTTGTTCAAATTCTTGTACTTTTATCACTTAGATTTGTGTACACTCTTCATGCTAAATCCCAAAAAATCCACTTCCTACCATTTATACCACATTAAATCAACATTGCAAACCTTTATTACAAATTATTTGTCATTTTCGAGGCCTTTGTCAGAGGAAAATAGCAAAATATTAGATCACGTCACGAGCCCATGCGTCTGCTTTACACACGGACATTGAAAAATTCTTATTTCAACATCAATAAACACTCAAATCAAACAGTGGAGGTATTAAGTATGTCTATAATACTCAAATTATTGCTTATAAATGTAGAATTCCACAGAAAACTTCGAGAAAAGGAAAGTACACTCCACACGAGTGTAGAGCTCATATTTAGCAATAGGTATTTGTGAAAATTTTGTCATCACAGACACTGCCATGTAACAAAGTACTTCGGTATAACTCACTCATCCCTAATAAATTTAATGCATGACACTCGTTTGCTTGATTCACTGAAACTGAACTTCTTAGTGAGGTATGCTGACCCCGATTCCCATGAGATATCACTTGCAGAACTCGTGGCAAATACGCATTAATAAATAAGAGACTGAAGACATCTTGAATTATTGACAAAGAATTCACGTAAAACTAACGGTAAATAACTTCTCTTCCAAATAAATATGCTGGTAGAATATTTAATTAAAGAAAAACTTTGATTATACACCGGAAAATGGTAGTCAATTGTTCATCAAACTCTGCGAGAGAAAACGGATAAGAGAGCACCCAAAACAATCTGGCAACTCAGCGGCGTGACGTCACTGCCAAGATATAAAAAAATTCTTCATTTTAATATGGAGCTGATAGCTATTGACTTAATATCCCTATCAGTGTCATAATATATTGTCACAAAATGGGTGGTTCCTCGACGCAACTGTTCGGAGAGCATCCATTTAAAAACCTGACTTTAAAATCCTCGACAGAAAATATGCATTGAAGAAGTGAGCAATATGGAGCGGTGGTAAATAATTAAATTGATGTAACTATAACTAAGTAATACTGCTCCGGTGGCTATCTATAGCCAAACTGTACTCAGACAAAGTGGAAGATAAACGAAAATCGGGCACGATGCTCATGGTACGCAACATTAGAGAACAAGTTTCTCAAGACACGCAGAATTTTGAAATGCGTAATTTTTGTGAAGTGCACATGGTCAAAATAAATGGGTATTTTTAAATAGAATGATAGGTTCATCGAATGTAGTATTTTGGTGGTTAACTGTGATGAAAGATAGTAGCCATTTGTCATTATCTAGATACTTAATGTGCCGGAAAATTCAGCTTAATACAATTTATGATTGCTTCTTTGCTGAAACGAAAAAGGAAATTCAATAAATTTTTGAAAAAATAAACTGAAATCTTTGCTTACGTTGAACTAATTATTAATAAAGAAGCAAAATATTTCAAGTGTGTCAAGTAGGTATTACTGAATTTTAGAGCAAGACGTAAATACGTTTTATTAAAAAAAATTAACATGTGATTGGAAAGCGTTAATTAAGTAGGAGAGACATAGCAAGAGAAAAACCTGAAAAATACTTGGAAGTTTTATTTGTCCCCTCCATAGGACTGTTTTTCCTAGTATGCCCACGTTAACTAGGCAGGTTGTCAAATTTGTTGCCAAGCGTCTTAATGATCAAACTTCTATTTCCAGGTTGCCTGCTGATTTGCATGTGCTTTCAACTAAATTTCTTTGGCTTTGAAGTGAATCCCCCGTGAGCTGAAAGATCATTCAACGAAGCAAGCAACTCAACAATGGGAGAAAGTTATTGAATTTCGTTCACGTTTCATTTCTACTCATTTTATTGGTTTAAAGTTAGTAGTTTCTATTTTCCTATCATATTCGAATCTTAGCGGACACTGATCAAATCGCAATCTTTTTAATTGATGGCAATCGCATTAGTCATCGTTCACTTACTCTTTGCGATTTGAGAAACAGAAGCGACGCTCTTTCGTTGAACTGATGGTAGCCAGGTATGGAAAGCACTGGCATGGCACTATTGATTTTGCAGGTTAAAAAACCGCCTCGGGCTGGGATGATGATTTGTTTCAGATTTATGATGACTTATGATTGATGGGCGTACAGATGGTACTTAAATAGTTAGGGCACCTAAAAAAAACCTTCACAAGAACCCACACTACCCTATACAACGAAAACAATCACAAGTGGACATCCATAATTTTTACGTTATACAACCGGTAAGGCAAAGAAACGCTCACCTGTACGGTTCTCTGACGTACCCACTGGTATGGTCAGCTCTTGGAGTATCGATTACAAAATCTATTATCGCAAATACTCCTGCTCTCGCGGAAGCGAGTGGATTGGGAAAATTTCTACGAATGTTTTGAGACAGTGTGTTGAGGCATGAAAGAGACGAGTTTGACTAGTGCCGCATTCAAAAGCGGCGTCTTCTGCGCGGTTTGCGGATGCCGTCTTCGTCTGTCGTTGTCAGGGGAGGCGAGTCTTTTGAAGGGAGCGGATCGATGCGGCGATGGTGTCCGGTCGGGGAGGTCAGAATCCACCGTCGGGAGATGTATTAGTGGACCAGCAACAAGGGGGAGCCGATGAATGATTTAGGAGGGAAAGGGAGTGAACGTTGGGCGACTTTGAACTTGCGGTGGATGAGGGGGAGGGAGGAAGGGAATGAAGGGGGAAAAGGCTTTGGAACAGTGGGTCCTCTGATGAAAAAAAAGTGTCACGTTCGACTTTCTTCTCGAGGACGAACCAGATGATTGACTTTCTCTTATTCCAAATTCGCTCCGCTTGATTGCTGAAGCTGCTTACTCGAAGGAAAAAGACTAGCCACAGGGATAAAAAGGATAGCGGTGCTAGATTGAGACTTCTTAATGCTCTTGTTTTTCTTTGAGGATTTTTTTTTACTGCGTAAGGCATGAAAATTTCATAACGAGACCATCGATATACTAGGTAGTTGTGATTTTCAATTTTTTTATCCTCCTCTTCCCCCAATAACGGTCCTTAGAATTCTCTTATGCTATTGGTACTTACTCTTTTTGCGAATGATAGAAATGAAATTCTTAATGAATACCATATTTGTCTCTAAATTCTAACATTTATTGACTATCTATTTGTAGCATCATTTTAATTTGAGCAAAAAATAAATTTATTTCACCTACCTCCTAATATGGCGAAAGCTTAGATCAGCCACTTCTCTTAGTAGTCTATCATGACTGCTGGCCACAAGCCCCCTTCTCGTTTGTCAATATATAAATGAACCTTAAGATGGATTTGAGCTTTAAGGATGAAAAAAAGCATGCCATAAATAATCTTTTTTTTCTCCCCTCATAGGTTCTTATTTCAAACCAACAATTTTAGAAATTTGGTTCATGTTGTGTTTTGAGTACCAACCTCTCATCCAGAGGCCTCGGAAAGGATTTAGGCTGGAGGAGAGGTTTTAATCAGGTATACCGTTTCCCACATGAGAATGCTGTGTGAAGGACACTTCGAGTTCAGTACTCCGTCCGTCGGATAGGACACCAAATCGTGATCTCCTTGGCACCTTTCTTTATGTAGGCTAATACCAACCAGGTTTCTTTCCATCCTTCCATCGTTCCCTGAAAATTCTCAACTCCTACCAAAAACCAACTTTTCCTAATTGGTACAAATGCTTTGGCTTTCAGTCACCTCCTCTGAATAACTGCTGCTACTTTAAACCGTTGTTTTAGCGGATACGCGTAAAATGCTGTGCAGATGAAACCAGTGGGGTAATGAGGAAGGGCAGGGGGATGTCCAATGCAGGGCTCACTGTTCAGGGCGAGGGCTGATTAAAGAAAGTACTCGGGGTGGTGCCCAAATTCGGGGGTGGTTACAATTAGTTATGGAGATCAGAAAAATAATCTTCGCTGCTGGTGGAAATAAATACTTGTGTGTGTGTGTAATAAAATAATAATGATAGGGAACAAAATATGTATCTATAGCCTATTTTTGCCTGCTTCTAGTCACTGAAATCGTTAATATTTGTCAAATCGAACGGTTTCAGGGGTAATTTTGTGAAATTTTTCCATGATGGAAGTAAAAAAACTTTGCGAATTCCACTGATATAATTTGATTACGACACGACTTTGCAAAATTTATGTCATCTTCATGTGAAAATGAACCTTCTGATGAAGGTGAAGGTCACCTGAGGGAGACATAAATTGCTGAAACCCGGGTCGTGATTACTCTATCAGTGAAATTCGCTAAGTTTTTTTATTTCATCTTAATATTTGTGTTTGCCATTTAAGATGTAGTTAAAAATCGATTCAGTACATTTGGTATTTAAAGCATTATATCGAGGGGATTGAACTCTTCGAGAGAAAACACTGCACTGAGGAAATACAGCGTGGCATAGTGGAGTAATAAAAGTGTAGTATAGTGCAAGTTTTGTACAGTAAATGTGGTGGAGTTTGGAGTTGCAAGTACTCCCTTCGATTTCAGAATTTACGATCTTGTTGATGATGGCTAGCCCTTTTAACCCCAAATTGTGAATAGGCCCTGATAACGATGGTGACCCGTCAAACCCTTGGTTGGCGGTAATAAACAGTTAGGATTACACTGTTTACGTTTTTTATTTTTAAGTTGGTTAAGTTCCAAAAAGTAAAGCCTGAAAAAATCTGTTTACTTCCAAATTGAGATTTTTTCACATAGTAAATCATTCATTAATGTGAATTACGAGGGATGTTCAAATGAAAAGGTATGAAACGACACTGTGGGTATAATTGAAGTCTTTATTCACAAGAAATCACCAGAGGCCTGAGCACAATTGTCGCTCTGTTTCACAAGCCGAAGAATTTCTTGTTCTCAGAATTCCCGTGGCTGTGACAGGAGGCAGTCTTTCACTGTTTCCTTCAGTTCGTCGTCGGAGCTGACGCGTCAATTGCACGGAACACACAACTATCCTGCTTCTCCTCTGCGTCTTGTGCGGGTGACTCGTATGCCCATAACCACGACGGACAATACATTCGCGACCCTAAATGTCTCACTACGTTATCCCGAAGCAGCATATTCAAATTTCAACCGGCTTGGTTGCTGCGATGATTCGTACCTTTTCATTTGTACATCCCTAATATATGTGACTATTTTATACACAATTCCTATATGAAAATATTTTTATCTCAGAATCAAATTTCGATTTCTATCACTAATTTATTTGAGCATAAACGGCTTAGCGGTGTCGATTGTGTTTCTTGTTCTGCTCAGTAATTAAAAATTAACGTAAAAGTTAACTGTCCATTCAATTTAATCCCTAAAACGGTACGGTGGGGGTCGGATCTGACCCGAGCATTTAATTTTCCGAGCCCCTGTCCCCCCCTCTCTTCTTAGGAGGATGAGTTGGCCAGGAACCCTATCAGTCAGTCGTGCTTTATGTGTAGGAGCGGTTTCAGCGGCCTGCTAAGTGACTTTGGCTACCTACATTCAGTTTTCCCATGCGCTCTCTTGTTTTGGGTCGCATCCGACCCTACCGTACCGTTAATGTTACAAAATTTTCTCTTTATACGCTTTACTCTTTTTCGTAGTTCTGACCACAAAATCGCTTCAAAATAAATATTTCGAACCCCTGAGGACGTGCTAGCCGAGTTACTTCGTCAGCAGACTATAGACTCTGATGATGAAAGAGAGGACGTACCTGGTCAGGAGGAATCTGTCTCAGAATCGGAGAATGAAATTCTGATGAACAGTGATATCGAATAAGATGTTTTCGACTGTGTTGAGGAGAATGAGAACTTTGAGAGAAATCTAGAACCAAATAATGACGAAGGTATGTCAGATAATAGGAATTTTGAGCTAGGGAAAGACGAAGAAACATTGGGGACGGATGAGCCATTACGCTCAAAATTTTCGCGAACCTCATCTTTGAACGTGATTACTCATTTGCCTGGGCTGAAAGAGGATGCTCGAGGAGTAACAGATGAAGAAAAATTACTTTTGTATTTCATAACTAATGAATTGATAGGAATTATTGCTCGTCACACTAATGACGAAATAGAGCTCTCGCATCTCAATTATTCTGACGTCCTTTCCTTTTTACGTCCTACAGACGTTGCTGAGATGAAAGCACTCATAGGTCTTTTGTTTATGAGTGGTGTCTTGAAGAATTCTGGTTTGAACAAAGATGATATGATTTTAGAGATTTATGGACCACCTATCTTTCGTTGCACTATGTCTCAGAAGAAATTAGCATTCCTTCTGCAAAATTTGAAATTTGATGGTAAGAAGACTAAGGAGTCAAGAATGGCTAAAGATAAATTTGTTGCTTGTCGAGAGACATGGAATACGTTTGTTAGCCACTGTCTGATGTATTATAGCCCTTCAGAATGTTTGACGGTGGATGAAACATTGCTTAGTTTCCGAGGTCGATGCCCCTCCAAGATGTTCATACCATCAAAACCCGACAAGTATGGTTTAAAAATTGTCACTGTGTGAAGCCAGGACATTCATTTTCGTCTCAGGCATACCAAATGTTGCCTAAGATAAAACGAAAAAGAGGGGCGATTTACCCTTACCGACTCAGTCTGTTCTACGGATCACAGAATCAGTTACTGGGAGTGATCGAAATGTCGCAACCGATAATTGGTTCACTATATGAGTTGATACAGGAACTATGTTAATGGCTAAGTATTGTTATCAGTGTAATCTTTGCCACAATTTTTGGCAAGGCGGGGTCGTTTTGAGCAATACGTTTCGTCTGTAAATATCATGAATGGGTCTTCATATTGGAGTAAACGATGCAAATAAGACAATGTTCTGAGAAGGTGACGAGAGTGGATGAGGGTAGTTCGATGGTCGACTATGTACCACTTGGAGCCGCATGGAATTTTCACTTGCACAACTGATGTTACATTGACATAAAATGTCAAAAAAGATGCGAATAATTCACAGATGTGGCCGGTCGTTTCGGTGGAAATTGACTCGGTGTTTTCAGACACACATTTAGTGAGCGGAGGAGTTTGGACGTCTTCAAAGGTTTCAGCCTGTACGTAGTGGAATTGCAGCTTTCCACACCCAACCACACGGTATTTATGTAGTCCACCGCGGTTTCGACGCTACCAACGCTACGGCGTCATTTTCAAGACAACATTGTTCAAGAGTTTATTATCCAGATGCACAGAGTAGGGAGAGGTCGATGGAAAGGGAAGGGTGATGACCATGGTCGACGAAATAAATATCGACTGGAAATACAAAGTCTTCTCTTAACTAGAAACAGGTGCGTCTTCATAATTTTCGGTTAGTAAATATTATTATGCAATAAAAATGCTAACTGCGCACTTATTTCTATCATAAACCTCATCAAAAAGAGTTTGTGTCGGATCCGACCCAACCGTACCTTCTATTTCGTCTCTCACCACTGTACCGCACGAGGGTTAAATATTTGGCGAGTAAAAAAAAAACTTTAGCACTTTTCCACAATATATTTATCCATTACACATCAGGTGTACACTCACAATAATGTGAGTGTACACCTGTTGATGGATTAGTAAGCTGAAACACGTGTTGTGCAATTTTATAATTTTAAATATATTTAGGAAAAGTGCCAAATTTTTTTAACTCACCTAATATGTCTCATTTCCACCACATGATGCCTGATACAGTGATCAATTTAAATATATGACAGGACATTCTTTGAACAATTTCATGACTTTGGGAATATAGGCTTCAAAATATATGCATATAATTTCATTCTTTAACAGAATTTTAAATGTCGAAAAAAGAAATACCTTATGATATTTGGTATTGTTGGGACCAAGTTTAGTAAATAGCCTGTAAATATGAAAGATGGGATGAACAGTCGGAGGTAGGAGGAATGGGTTTTTAAATGCATATTAAATATGAGTTGAATATCTCGCATAAATACACGGACTTTTTAGGAGATTTTGTTTAGTTGGGATCGTTGTTGAAAAACTTGAATCAGACCGGGAAGAGATGACGTTATTAAGTCTGATTGGTGACAGACTCCCTAACGTTTAACTGTTTAAATGTTCAAAATCCAATGACACCTTATTTCCCATTATCTTTAAAGTTCCTTTAAGCGATAAGCGATCGGCTCACAAATAAAAAAATACTAAAATATCAATATCAATATTTTTATGTCATTTAGCTACGTAGATCATACCAATAAGTATTTTCTATTATTAGTATTGAGTTCATATAAGGTTTAGATCAAGATGAGTAGATGTTTTTGCTTGTTTCCTAATGAGGAGTGAAGCTTAATTGCTTTCTTTTAATATCCAATTAAGCGAAAATATAAATGCAAACAAGAGCTAAAACTTCTTAAATATCCTCGGGAAATGGTGTAAATAAGTGTGACTATAAAGTTTGACTCGAAATCGAATTATACTGGCTCTGGAAGGTTTCGGATATTAATTCAAATTGCTGTTTTCTGAGCTTCAAGTCTTATTCTGATGAGTCAAATGCATGACCGTTTCGTACTATTTCTCTGAACTCAGAACTTTTTATGCTAATGTTCATACCTTAATATTGTACGCATAAAAATTACCCGTTAAAAATCTCTAATTCACCGCCCAGAGTGATATAACTCCAGTATTCATATCACAATCGGTGCTTGGCACACTACGCTACGATATTCCTGCCATTGAGGTATGCTTTAGAAGTTTCCCTAGGCATTCTGGGAAGTTTTTACCTTTCCAGGCTGAACGTGCTGAAGTGACACCTCAAACAATTTCTGACATCATTAGTTTCCTTACCAATCTTATTTTAATTACTTGAGGGGAAGATAATTAAAGTGAAATGCAAAGTATTGAGACATCTTGCCACCTTCTTCTGGTAGGAAATCTTCTTTGTGGCTCCCATTCATTATCCATAATGAGTTTCCATTCTCTCTTATGGGCCTCCCCTTCCTTCTTCTTCCCACCTCCTTCTGTTGGAACCTCCAGCAGTTTTCTCCGTCTTTGTCTTTCTGTTCCTCTCATCTCAGTCAATCTCGGGGCCTCTTCCAGTGCACCACAAGCTTCCCTGCCTATAAAACTTTCTTAATGGCTCCCATCTCCTTTCGTCCCCTTGTCCCTTCATCGTCACCCTTATTTCCCGCCTTTTAAGCAATCTACTTTATCCCTACCTATGTATTTCTCTAATATCCAGTTTTTACTTCCACATACTACCATTTGTCACCAAAATAAAAGCCAAATTATTCGATGAAAATTAGAAGAGGTCGCTGAAAATGGCCACTTAATTATCAAGAAAATCCATTGGTTTACATTAGGTGACTCAGCAGGACATATATAACTTACCAAATGGGCCGATAGGATGGTTCTTGGGGAGACGATTTTGCAGCAGTCTTGATTGACTTCAAAAGTATTTTTATTTAGTGCACAGAGCTATGCAGTGATGTGGGAAGTCCAAATTTTACACCGCAAGCAAGGAGATATTTATGAAAAATGACACCCCCTGGCATTGAACATTCCTTGGCCCGAGGAGATATGTAATAAAGCCTAAAATGCGGCCAGATACTTAGCCAGTTAAGATAATAAGGTGAGCTTCTTCCCAGTACATTTCTAAGGTGCTTCAAATTGGGTAGATGTTGAGAAGAACTGACTTACAACCATGTTACTAAGCAGCCATGATTGCCGATAATCATCCACGCGGTTAAATCCAACATTACCTACATTTTTTGACAAATTCATGATTGAAAAATGCCGTAGAAAGGATTAACGGAGTTACTCTCTGATACTACAAATTAGGAAGATTTCGTAAATAAAAATCATGCAGTCAAATAAACACCGGGGTCTATAGCAAGATGGATGATTAATGCCAAAAATAATGTGTTAGTTTGCAAAGTGCTTTATTTTCGCCATGCTAAACATTTCACAGTTCCACTTTGTATCTCCTGCACTCATTAAGTTATGGTACATAATTTTATATCTGCAGAAATCGTCTTTTTGTTTTCCTCAACTCGGATTTGATTATGTGTGTGTGTCCAATACTACTAGCATTTGAAGGGGAGGTATTATTATGGAGACATAACAGAGTGGCATATTTTGGGTTCTATCGGTCAAGAACTGTTCAATGCAAGGAAGGATACTTGAATCTATCGTTGATAATGTCAAAAGCTTTAGTGCTTTCTGAGCGATTTTTCAGCCACTATAGTGTGCAGCACTTTGTTAATTTTACTGGTTCGAGTATCTTTTAAGAAGCCTTTGTCTGGCTTGCTGTATCCACACCTTTCTCATAAATTTTCGCTGTTTTTGCTCGTAAGAAGATTTCACGGAAATAAATTACATGCATCACCTAAACTGATCTGAGTGATTCACCTTTCTTTATTGTTCTTTATTGGGTAGTGGAATTAAATTGCCGTCCTGTTTTGCTGCAGTAGGCAGGAACAGACACGCAGTCACTTGTAGCTATTTGCTCATCTGAATCTGGAACAAAAAACACTCAGAAGAAGTTATTTAGGGTCGACAACTGTCAGCTACGGCTATTTATACCATTTATAATAAGTTGTTCTTCTTATTTAAATGGTTTATTATCTCTGATGGCCATTTTCAAATGCCTTTAAATCCTTGATGAACTTTTTTTTTACACTGAATTGCGTGTGTAATTGTACTAGTTACCTGATTATTATTATTAACATTCCCAAAGTCCACAAAGTTAGGACGAGGTACATAGATTTTACTCCATTTATTTCGCTGTTACCATTTCAATGAGAAACGAAGCTGGGGTTCCTGTTGTTGACCTCCTTGGAGAAACAAATCCTCTCCATCATTCTGAAGATGCGTGAAGAATAAAAGTAAGACAGGTTGTGTGGAGGATGTTTGGCATTCGATGGTGCCTCCCCGCAAGAAAGTGGGCGTGTGGGCAGGTTTGTAGAAGAAAGGGCCTCTGAGGAAGGTTTTTTATGGATATGAGTTTGGATGGGGTGGGCGGAAGGGGAGGATTGAAAGATTCAGCAGGTGATGGGAAATAAAGGGGATGACAGGGGATGTGGATTGAAGGATGGATGGGCTTGGATGGGTTGGAGGGAGTGTGAAGCGGCTGTCACCCCCTCACCCTCTCACCCTCCGTTCACCTTCCCTCCCCTGCTCTAGTCGTCGCTCCCCCCAGTCTTCTACCCCAGTGAACAAAGTGGACGATGAGAGAGCATTAATATCATTTCCACTGCTATGACCAATATACGTGATTTGGATGATTTTTTCTCTCTCTGAGGTATTCTTGCGTTGGAGTGAAATTTGTGGGTAATTGCTCCAAAGATGATTCGCGATCTCTACAATTTGTTGTATCATAAACACCTCAATATAAAAGCCATGTAAGTCATTTGACATAAGGATGTATCTACGTTTCTCTTGCCATTGAAGCTCCCTAAGCTATATGTAAGCAATAAAAACCTCCAACTGTGGCGGACATTTATTTTTCCTTTGACAAACGAATGATGACAGTCGATTCTTTTGATCGTACAAATTTGTCTACTTAGTATTTTCCATTTCTGTTGATTTAGATATACGTATTTTGAATAAATTACTTGAAAACTAAAGTGATTTTTCTCTTTACTAAAGAATAATTAAAAAAGAAGTTCGGTTTCCCAGTGGATAACCCTGCTGACCCTAGGTGCGCGGTTCGTATCTGGAAGAGGCATTTGAACCAGCCAAATTGAAGCTGTGCCATTTCTGGCTACCCGACCTTTAGGAGAAACTGCATATGGCACCGAGAAACGAACTAGCTCTTCTACCTTGATATTAGAATACCAGAGTTGGTTACCAATCTATTTAGGTGCAAGTCCATATACCTACTGCATTACATTAAAAAGGGGGAGAAGAATGAGGCGGAGCAATGAGAATCAGTATTGACTGGTAAATGGGGTGGGTCCAGGCTACCGTAATGTGGCAAGTTCTTTACTCAAACAATAGCAATGATAATACAAATGTAATGTAAATAATAATTGGTGAATAGTATTGAGTGATAGATAAGTCATCAATGATAAATGTTTTTTGCCATTCACAACAAAATATAGGGAGAGGCAGCGTTATGTAATTTATAGTGATACTTTAGAGAAACCTATGGGTTGGTATAGAAGGAGGTGGGCGAAAAAGGTGAAATAGCGTTCACATAATACATGGGTACCTCATAATTTCAAGAACTCAAGTATGTACAGAAGGAGGCACCTTTGTAGCATTCTAGGCTTAAGTACTCAGCGTGAAATTAAAGGATCCTCGTTCAAGTACCTATCCTGGCAGACAAGTTGTCACAGTTTGGAATTGCTGCATTAAAAAAATATTTAGGAGAACTAGGATGTCGTGGAAGATAAATTCTGTCACATTCTCTTGCAATCGTGAATAGGCAACGACCTCACAATTCCACTTGAAATGAGTCACCAATTTTAATGCGAATGGCTTAGGCTCCTCGGCACGCAAGCTTCGCAAAAGTTCGCTCTACTGCTAAAGGGTTTTCCCATGCCTTCGAGGGATGCGGATTTCCCACGAAAAAGTTGCATGTCTCGCCACCACAGGCAATCAAGTTTTGGAAATCCAGGTACCATAACGCAGAGAGAAAGTTTCCGGTAATTTCAGAGGGAAGAGAAAATTACCGGGACGTATTTTGAGCATGGCAATTCATGCGGAATGGGAAAGTGATTTTAAACGCCGTGATAGAAGCGAAATGTTCACGGAAATTGAAATCGAGGAAATGTATTTTGAGGGTTGTTTATCGAGTTTAAGAAGGCTAAAGGTCGTACAAAGCTAAACATAATGCTGCGTAGAAAATATATTTCAAGCAACCAAACCAGGTACTCAAGCAACCAAAGCTATATATTTGTGGCGGGATTTAAACCGATGGATGGCTATGGATTGCGAGAGATCTGAATATTTTGACAAGAAAGGTAAATGTTATGCACTCAAATCAAGTCGAAGAATTTCTCAAGGAAAAGCCTGAGCAGCATTAAACTCTTATGTAAGTCATTTTCATATTCTCATTGCCATTGCATGACTATCTGGAACTGGTCTTCGTGCAATGGCTGGCCTAATTTATCTTCGGTGCGTAATCCATTCCTGGTAATGGTAATTCCTGGTGGATACGATGTGAAGCCTCTGAAATAATATGTAGTGAGTATCAGAATAATACAAGTTAACGTCAAAAGGCATTATACAATACTATACCATTGTGTTTTGACTATACGTGTAACCAATTAAGTTCAATTTGGGACTCAGGAAGTCGTAAAAATGCTGCAACCATTAAATTTCCTTCATATAGTTTACAATTACCATTGTAAAACCCGGACAACTAGAATAATATCTTATTAGTAATTTATACTCATATTTAGACGAAATACTTGAGAAAATAATAGGGGATTAACGATATTCGGCACAAAGGTTTCAAATTAAGTATTACTTTCTTTTTCATTACATTTAGTAGTTTAGTTAGTTTTTCTGGGGATGTGACCGATATATTAGGTTATACCGATAAGAGGGTATTGGGTAGAAGTTAGAATATTTTAGAGAGCAAAGGAAGTTTTGAGATTAGCACGGCGGTGGAATTCGCCTCCTCTTAAGAGAAGTTATTTATAAGACGTAGAAGGTGACATTAAAGTTTAATTCGATATTCTTAAGTTGCAATTTAAGAATAGAACCCCTACATTGTGTAGAATTGAGTATTATCATTTTATTTTTCTATCACTAGCCATTCAACAGTTTATTCAAACATATGATCCTTCTTTTAATGCAAATGAATATTTAAAAATTATTTTGAGTTATATTGCATTTAATTGAGCATTACTTTTATCAAACTTCAGTAATTTTTTCAGGTTTCTGTACAAAAATTCTATTATTACATTGTTATTTCATACAATTATGTTCTGCAACTATTTTTATACCAATAGTTTTCTCTACGCATATTAAATTATTCTCTAGAAAATAATACAGTCATCTGATAGAGATAGTTCTAATATAATTAATTGATAATAAGAATACATTAATTTATGATTAAATTGATGAAAACCGAGGATGTCATGAGGAAGCCTGGACCTACAGTAAAATAGTTGTCCTTCTCTCTCTTCGTTTTCATTTCATAACGAAAGTATTCTCATATAAGAAACTGTATCTGGGATTACTTGTTTTTTCTGTTCTCCAGAAAGTATTCTTCCTTGAACTAACCCTTTCTTTCTCTATCTATCGATATCTGATTCATCATTTTCGTGTAATTAGGTGTTAGATATTCATACTATGCCTTGTAATTTGTTTATTTTAAATAATGTGACTCCTTTTAGTTTGATTTTTAATCTAGAATTCCATTATAACTTGAAAAAAATGTGCCATTCAATCTCGCGACAACAAGATTCCTTGGACTTGGTTTCTAATCAGTCAATCACTTTATCCAAAGAATCAAGAGCTGTTATTAACTTTTTTAATATTCAGCTGAAATTTTTTAGTAACTTTACGCATTGTGGATGTTAAACTAAAGGATGTGCATTTTGTAGCCTTGTTTTTTCACTGCCTAATGCTCTCTGTGAACGTGGCTTCGCCGAAGTCTGTTGATGGCTAAAATTTATTGAAAACAGCGCTGATTGTTGACCAAACCGTGATTAAGGTTGTAGCTGATACTCTTATAGAATGTTTTCACTCAGTGCAATGCTACAGAGGGTTTTAAGTCAACAAGGAAGTAGAATGACAAAATGTGTCTGTGTTAAAATATTTTGTATTCATCAACCCGGAAGCAAGACCCGCACGCGCACGTTTACCGAACACAATAGCACAAAGCAAATCAACATTATCCATTAGGGAAAGGTAAATATACACGATTTTTAGGTGAAAGTGAACGGGAGCATTACTAATTAAAGAGCGGTCTGGGGCAAAATACGAATGCAGTTGAAAGTGGATTTGAATGGATTGATTGAAATGGCTTGAATATAGTCACTGGTAGAATTGGGAGTGAATGATTGTGTTTTTTCTAATGGACGAGAGGTAAATATGCCACCCATTTAATTGGAAAATAATAATAATATATATACAAAGCGTCTTACATTGCACTCAACATACTTCTATGTTTCTCCTTCTATGCATAATTCAAAGTAAAAAATTCAGCAATATTTTGCAATTACCTATGCAACCAAATAAATATCAGTTCAAGGTCTGGTCCCCTGGTCAGCTTTTCTGGTCACCTGGTCATCATTCTTCACTAGCCCTATAACATACTGTACCTTTATCTTGTGGACTATTGTCTCTTCCATAGTGAGTTACGGTCTAACGGGTGTCAAGGTTGAGGTAGTTAGTGAAATTAGAAAGACAGTTCGCCCGACCAGCCGAGCGATATTCCCATAAAAGGCTTTCCGAACTCAATGTAGACGATGGTAATATGTAGGTACTAGCCAGTGCATGACCTAAAATGGATCGTGTTGTGAATATATAAGAAATAAGCTCACATTGGAGTTAGTTTGTTTATATTTTTATCTGCTAAGTCTGAGATTTATGTACCTGAATGTGTTCTTGATCACAAAATACAGCCGTACCTAATACAGTAAGTAACTGGTAATATCCTTATTTAGATTTTTATAGAAGAGGATGAAGTTATCACATTTTAACAATCCATTCTTAATAAAATATAAGATATTAATGGTTTAGTAATCCGCTCTCCTTCTGTTGCCTGAGGCCTTACGCTGTGTTTCGAAGTGAACTTTAGTCGTGCCGCAGAAAAAAGTTCCAGCGTTGCTTAATGTATAGGATTGATGAGATTAGGTGGGGCATTAGGGGGAGGTCCGTGATGCAGAACTAATCGATTAGAGTGCAGAAGTGTAATTGGGCCAATCCCTCGGCCGTCCTGTTTTTTTAGCACTTTTACATTACAATCAGAAGAGAGGGAGTGAAAGAGTCAAAAGTGGAAAAGTGATTGAAAGCACTGTAACTTGAAAACACATTACACACACACGAGTGAGAGCACTTAAGTTTTTATTTAAAAGACCAGCGCATTAAAAGTAATCAATTTTAAGGCGGATTAGATAGCACCGGGATAAAACTCTGAAATATTCAGGCCTTGCTTTGTTTTTCCATTTCCCATTTCAGAAAGAAGATATCACGCGATATTTCCCTGAATTTTTTATTGCCACTTTCAACTCTATGCTTATTTTCCATTTGATGTTTAGCGTAGTATGCTTTCCCGCAATTACACAACTCAGGCCCAGTTGGCACGAGTACACCTGCTATTATTGCTGAGCTATTTTTCTGTCCAATGTGAATTTTCACGATGAATTATTCCTAGTTTTGTATAGTGTATAATTAATGAAAACGTGTTGAATTATTTTGATACCATCCAGCCTGCTAAGAATGTAAATGAATGAGTTCTGTCCTCATAACCCACATATGGTCGTCTCACCTACCAGACAAGTTTGATGTCAAATGAGAAATACGAATTTGCACTGTCGCGTTGCTATTTTGGTGTTAATTTATGATTATTAGTCATTCTTCCGATCAATTCATAATTTTTACATAAATATAATTGAATATTTTTTGTTATTTACAAATTCAAGCTCAGAGAGATACAGAGTTAATAATAAACTAATGTTTATAAATTTTTATCGCTATAACACATTCAAATAAAGTACCATCCAATTCTGGCTAAGTTTCAAAGCTTTTCAGCAGGTTTCACCTGCAAAAGCATAATTGTAATTGGCAACTCCGTTTCCGTCATTTCCTTTAGAACATATTTTCTGAAATCTGCATTCTGGATTTGTTCTGGATTTTAATTGACGGGAAATATTCTATTTTAGATTCGTTGCATTCGTAATTCCCCTTCAAATTATTAATGAAATGAGATTAGAAGCTTATAATTTGATGATGCTCCTTATTTAAAAAAAAGCCCGATTTAATTTCTCTTCGTTTTCATCTTTTTAATCCCCTACGAAACCAAAAATAACCGTCCAAGTCTGTCTTCAACGATTATTGATACCCTATCGCTGATGTATATATATGCATTATGTGACTTGAATATTTGGAAGGTCTCGCTGATATAAGCCCTTTCTCTCTTGGGATTGGTGGCTTGCGTTTAATCGGCTATGCGTGCGGTTTTATACAACCCATAAGAGAAATTTGGAAGGGGGTGAGGAGGTCAAAGGTCGGAGGAGGGTTCGAAAGAGAGGAATGCCAGGGAAAGGGTCTGGACCGCGTATTTAATTTCCATCCCTTACATTGGACAGCGACTTCTACTTACTTATCCTTCTGCCTTCCTTTGTATTCCACAAGTCCCTAAACCTTTTAACAATACCCTCCCCTCTCCCTCGCTAATTTTTCCTCATCCCGTTCCCCTTTCGGATCCCATTTCCCATCGTTTGGGTCTTTGTGGCTCATTCTTCTGATCCTTTCTCGTTCGCCCCGTGTGACCTGCATGCTACGGGCCTCATTTAGAGAAAATCGGGCAAGATTTGAGGCAACTCGCCCGTTTTTATTGCTTAATTTAAATATGCCACTCATGAAAGGAAAGTGTTAAGACTTCGATTGTAAAAAATCTTTGGTTACTAATGATAATAGATTTACATTTCAAGAAGTGTAATTAAATGAGGTGAACTTCATGCATGTGAATTAGTTCGAGGACGCATATTGCTCGGCCAAAATGATTTCATCAGCATTCGTATCTTCACGATCTTCTCCTATGGGATAACCTGTACCTATTATAATCCAGCAGAGTTTCCATTTGAAATCCAAAGGGAGGGAGATAACTTATAAACTACACATTATGATAACTTGTATTGACATTTCCCAATGAGAGTCAAAGTCAAATTTGTTTATTTGAAGCTACGCACGGCCTAACTGAATGCGTGAATGCATTAGTAAAAAATATGATAATAGAAGGGAAGGTCCCGCGATGAAGACCAAGTGACAAGTATTCAGGGCAAATAAAGATGGACGTGGAGGAGAAAATATATCAGGGTGTGAGGGATTTAACACTGAACAGGGCAGAACGGAGGGTTGCAGTAAACTAATTCTAGGTTTGAAATACTGATGATGTCTGATGATGACCAAGTGACTAAATTCGATATCGGATGTCTAATCTGCATACGTAATACCAGACCTGAAACCCGGGACTTTACAAACATTGAAATCGGGCAGAAGTTTCCATTTCAAGATTATGTTTCAGTATAAAAGTAACTTAACAATTCTGCAGTTGAAAAAGTACAAGAGTATGAAGGTTTATGAGCTGAAAACTCATATTTTTAAGAAAAAAGAAATCGAATGAAGTATCTATGACAGGTTTTTTTTCAGTCATCCGATATAATAATGCCAAGCCTATACGGCGAGTGTAAAAATCTTAAAGAAGAAAAGAAAGAAATCCCTGCACCGAATTCTTTTCTTATTTTTACAGTGATATCATTGATGTGTGTTTTATATTTCAAGACAATCTCTTCAGTCGTTTGGACGTGATATTGGAACGTACTTACATAAAATTGGCCTTTATATATAGATTCGAATGTTGTTGCCTTGGGATAAGGCAGTAACGATTTGACTCCAAAAGGTCCAGTGAAGCTAGACGGTTTTATTAGCATGTAAGATCACATATACACACGGATTCTTCGTGAAAAGTTTTTGAATTGAAGGATGCTCTGTAACTCACTTTGCCTCGATGATTCTAGAGCGTTTATCCAAGAGATGGTTGGCCGGTTGTCCAAGTCGCCACTGAAGTTAAACTCTCTATCGAAGTGCAAATTGTCGCCGAAGTCTAACCATATCCATCCTTCATCACATTTTCAATATATCTCATACAAGGCCTTCCTTTCACGGGGTAGATGTCAAAATTGAAATCTTCTTAAGTAAGGGAGTGAGGGACATTAGAAAGGGTACAATGGGTGGAAAGGATGGCAAATAAATTAAGGTGTTGAGCGTGACAGGGGAAGAGAAGTTGCGGGTGGAAATTAAGTTGAGGTAGGGGAGTAGCATGGAGTAAGTAATAAGAGAATTTGAAAAAAATGATAATTACTAAAGATATTCATCACAGATAGAACGCAAGGCAAGAGGAGGAAAAAAAACGTATTTTTTATCCTGTGCGAAGAGGTGGTTCATTTGCTGATATAAAGAAACAAATATTGTAGGATTGCAGTTACAAAAGACAATGCAAAGAAACGTCGTCTCTATTAAAATGCACCATAAAACAAAAGACAGTTAATAATAAGGGTTATTCATATTCATCATCATCGGTCAACAATCCTAGGATTGGTTTGACGCAGCCCTCCACTCGATTCTTATATCTCCACAAATTTATTTTTCCTCCACTCCCAAGGTTTTAACTGTTGAATCAGGACTTAATGATGACGTAACAGCAAAAAACTTGGTACTGGAGGAATAATAAATTTGTATAAACATCAAGTTTGCTGATTTACATTAGGTATAACATACCATTTAGTTCTGAAATGGTATCATCATGGTGGACAGAGTTTTAACGGTCAGGTAGGTTTAGACAGAATATGTTCTCTATACTTAACATTACCCTGAGAAACCCCTGTCTTTAATAATTGCTTTTTATATATTTGCTACACTCCAATACGATTCATTATAAAGTTGTAGTAAAAAATACGATGGTGTGGAGTGAATTTTCACAGTAGTGCATGAGGAGAAGTCATGGTTGAAGGTGTCAAATTATGAATAATTTAATAAGCTTTTGGTAAATTTTTTATCGCCCCGCGGAATTTGGTGCTGGTATTCCCATTTTTTTGGTGCTCTGAGCGAAAGGAATGTTTCAAATATGGATGTAAAAAAATTGATTTCCCAAAGGGACGTTCCAATATTTATAAATATATTAGCACCCAAAGCGTGTTGCTGTGGAAATTTATGTTTTGGTAACACCCATGGCAGCTTTGTTTGAAGAGTTGACACCATCAATACGTTGAAGCGTTTGAGGCGTTGAAGCAATAGATATCTAGTGAAATTTTTGACATTTCAACGGTGAAAATTTCATTTTATTTCTAAGCATAAAAACTTTCATACGAAAGATAGTTTCAAATAAGTATAAAAATAGTTGATATTTCTTCAATGAAAGCTTGAGCTGTGCATAAAAATTCACCATTTTAAAAAAACGAAGACCGAAATTTTTACAAAATATAAGTTAACTAGGTATATAGTGGTTATTCTATCCATAATGAATTTTGGGTAGTTTCCGGTTGTCTGCTTCAGCTATGCTTTCAATGTGTCACAATTTTCTGATACAGCCCGTTTTTTTGACTTCACTGGCATACAGATAGATTACCCAAACTCAATCGACATCAAATGCTCCTGCCAACTCAACTCTATTTGTAATGGGAACGCGCAAACCCTCCACCAAGGACAAGGCAAAGTGAATTGTAAGGTTATAAGCTTAAAGGTTTAGGTACTAGCCTAAAAAAGTACCACCTTGGAAACTTTAACCCACAAAAAAATGATTTATTACTTCTTTGTAAGAATAGTTAGTGTCCCATGTGGTGTAGTTTCTATCTCTTGACGTTATCCGAAATGAGGTATGAAGTATTGTACAAATGGTAGGTACTTGATGTGCCAATGCTTGAGGTGCGAGCGAATATGTATAGGTATCTTACTTTGTATCATAATTTATGCTGTAAGAAAAATCTCATCCCCATAGGCAGTGATCAAAATGTTACCTTTGCAAAAAACCTAATTATTTCAGGTAATTATATCGGGAAGACATCTTTTTCTCATGTTTATCCCTTAACCGTTCCTCGTGTTAGCACACTCTGCTGGTGATCTTAAAACCTGCCACACACCCTCATGGTGGCTGGCAGGGTATTGCGTAGATGTAGATATAGCCTTCTTTAAAATTTTAAGGCCTCTTGCTTCCCTTCCGTAAACCCTAAACTTTCTTCTCACCTATCGAAATGAAGACATGCATTTTTTTAATTTTCATAATTTTTGTGCAAAAGGTATGCTAGCTAGTAGAAATTAGCTCTTCCTGTTGCTGTGGATGTAATGTATTATAGGAAGAGCGTATGAGATTAACCCGAAACTTGCGCAAGGTGGAATGAGTGAAGTGGTAAGACCGGAAGCTCATTATTTCATCTCATTTTGGCGCGGAATCAATTTTTGCTTGGTAGTCTCACATATAAAGATGAAGCAAATGTGTGCACATGTTTTTTTGCTAGTTAAACTTGGATTCTAATAATGGTGGTTCCACTCCCACCATGGTGGGTACCTCTCACAGTGGAAACTGGAAACTCCTCACTTTATTTGTGCAGTAACACGGTTAATCTCTGATCCTCGGTGGTATCGTCCCCTCCGAATTAATATTATATGCCCAAAATACGTCCAGGGGAGAAAGGAAGGGAGTTCTGGATATTAAGAATACCCTGCATATTAGTCGCAATTGCATGAACAAGGATACATTTCGGGAAAGATGTCTGGAGAGTAGAAATAGCTTTTATGAAGGGTTGTTTATTCCGTTTGCATGTTTTCATGTTATTTACTTGGAAAAAAATGCAACACTTCAGGGATGATTGTGGTTCATATCTGCAACAACAAGCGAACACCATGTACGCAGGGATTTATAAGATACGAGGAGTTAGTTTCATACTTGTTAATGAAATTTTCCGTTTCTTATTGGTACGTTAAGGTATATACACGTAGCAAAAGTATTATATTACAGCCTACCTATATCCTCGTAAAAAACTCTTATACATTTCATGGAGAAAGTGTAATCTAACTACTTCCCTTAAACCCTTTTCAAATACTTAAATGCTACGACCGCTATACTCATCATTATCGGTCGGCAATTCTAACATTGGTTTGACGCAGCTCTCCACTCGATTCTGCTATCGGCTTGCATCATCATATAGTATAATTTTTCTTTCCCGCATCCTTTGCAACTTTTACCACATGTCTCACTCGATGCCTGCCTTTTCCATTCTTCCCGTTCATTTTCCCTCGACTATTGTCTCCATAAATTATTAAGATATGGCAACTTAAGTGTTTAACTTTTTTTAGAGTTTTCAGTAGACCTCTCTATCCTACTCTTCTACCCCATTCTTCATTTGTCACTGGGCTGATACATTTTATCTTCATCATTCTTCTGTAGCAACATATTTAAAATGTTTCCGGCCTTGACTTCTGTACTGCTGTTATCATCCATTATTCGCTGCCATAGAGAAACTAGAAGTGCCTGTTAAGATGGAATGTTTCTTTACTTCCACGCTTGTATTTTCCGCTGTAAGCAGAAATTCCTCTTGGTAAAATACCCTTTTTAAACTCCAACTTCCAATGACAATTCCCCTTTTAATTCGCCCAACTCCGGTCACTCTGCTTCCCAGACAAAAATACTCTTTCAACTCCTCAGGATTTTGTTTTTCTGAGTTTAACATTGGTCCTGCCTTCTTTTTTGCTGCTCCATGCCAATATCTTAGTTTTATTTTTATTGATCTTCAGATGATATTAGGCCGTTGTAGTATCCAGATTTCCCAAAGTCTTCTCTAAGTCTCTTTCTGCTTCTGCAATGTATGCATGTCGTTGGCGAATAACAGTATGCTGATTTTCTCCCCGTGGATATTCACTCCCGGGGACTTTTCAATAATTTCTTGGATGACTTTCTCTCTGTAGACATTAAATAGCACGGGAGACATTGCACAACCTTGTGACGTTCCTTCTGGTTTGTATACAAGGTGTAGATAATTCCTCAGTCGTTGTATGGTACTCCAATTCATTTCGAAATCGTCATAATTAAGCTCCCATTCACCTTATACAATGCCTTCATCAAGTCAAAAAACGCAACAAACGCCGGTAGATTTTTCTCTATTCTCTTCTTGACAAGCAGTCTCAGTGCCAAAGCCACTTCTCATGTATACTTTTTGTTTCTTAACACAAATTCTTTCTTACCCAGGATATCCTTAGTTTTTCATTCTATCCTTCTAAAGATGATTATTGTCAACTTCTTCGAGGCATGTGTCGTCAGAATTATGGTCACTGTTCTCAATTTTTGACCATCTTACTTTTGGGAATAGGCATGATTATGTTCTTCACAAGGTTCACCGGCATCACTCCTGTAAAATATATGCCAAAGGTCATTTTGTACAACTTGATAATTGTGTTCTCTCCCACATTCATTATTATCTCAGCACGTCATTAATTTAAATAACGATTTTACTTTTCATTAGCTTTGCACCATCTACAATATGCTGCCAGAGAATGGGATCCAAATGATTCGTTTTGATCAGGGAACTAGAGAGTGTGTAGCATAGAAGCTGATTAGTTTTTAAAAAGTGGTACGATACGCTAAGCGGTGTACCAAAATTAATGGAAAAATTAGGTTGGAAATCGTTGAATATTAAATTACAGGTTAAATCTCCTGCAGAAATTTGAAATGGATATTTTAAATGACGATGGGTAGGTGAAATTTTGTTAGCGTAATCTGTAGTGGTAGTTTATAGCTGTATGATTGGCATTTCACGGTATATTTTACTTACATGCTTAGTTTCACAGCAGTTTTTTGCAAGTTGGCCTTGGTAACTCTTAGTTGCATGTCAAGTGTGGATGTTCTGTCACTTCATCCCCTGCCATATGCCCTCGCGGTGGCTTGCAGGGTATTTTGTAGGTGTTGATGTACGTTTAGATCTATTCAATAAGCCTTATTTATTTGAAGGTAACTCATATCTGCGTCCAATTCCGATGCTAATATTGACGCTCCTAATTTATCCATGTCGACTTCATTTTCACCTTCGATTGCTTTCTCGCACTACCTCGACCGTGGCTTCGACGATTAATGTCACCGGTGACGATGATGGCGTTATTCATCGAAACCGTGGTCGTGGTATTGCGAGATAAATAAATGTGGAGATACAAAGTTTATTTCGTCATTCATAATGAATTCAAATAAATTCCAGGATGTGACGCCAGAAACCATCAATTCGATTGATTTCATTATACCACTACTATATTATGCATGTAAAAATACTTGGAACTCTTCCAAGTATTCCTCCCTCTCCTCACTTTTTCTTCATATTCTATTAATAGATCAACATTTTCGTTTTAATAGCATTATACCATGCAGCCCTTGCGATTACTTGAAGTGATTCCTCACAAAACTATTGTCAGCTTTTACATTTCCATGTGCAAGCTTACTTCGTACACCTTCACATAGATCATTCTTCCACATTTCTCTTGCTTTTCTCGATTTAAGGTTAACCTCATTCCTTATTTTTACCCTTTTTCAGTTTCTACAATGTTGTATATTTATCTCCCTTCAGTCAATTTTCATACTTCTTCTGTAATCAGTGGCTTATTCTTGACAACTTGTCTTCTCTCTAGAACTCATATTGTTGCTTCCGGTTGCCCGATTTTGATGCTATACCATTTATTTTCCACTGATTTTACTGTCAGGTCTTCGTATAACTTATTTACTTACTTACCTTATGCAGGGACAGATATTGAATTTCCGTTAACCTTTCTACTTGCCATGTGTTCCTGACTATTAATTCAGTTTTTTAAATTTTACGTGGCATTTCATCATCACTTTATTCCACCCATATGGTTTCTTAAAAGTATAGCTCACAATGACATGCGTCTCGCAAAATTCATCTTATAGCTCTGTCGATCTAATGCCAATTACCATTAAATTCTACTTGGTGTCAGTTTATATTTTACTTTCCCTCTTAGCAGTTTTCTTAATCCAAAGATAATTAGTTTGCGGTTAAATTTATAGTAGTCATAATGAGAAAACTAATTTATTTGGTAATACTAATCGAAAAATATAATGCCATATGTTGTTAATTAATGTATAACTACAATGATTATAATTGATATAATGTATTAACGTTAAATTTATATAATATACGTATATATAAATATAACATTTTTGTTTTAAATTATTCTCGTACACCGATGAGATTGTATGAATCACTTAGAAAAGTTGTTTGATATTCTCTATTTTGGGTACATTTATTAGGCTACAGCTAGCTTAACTTACGTTAAATCCTTGGTGCTTCTTTACCATGGTATTTTATTTAAGATTTGTGTAGTAAAGCGTTGAAAATAAAATAAAAACACAGAGAGTACTATCAAGTTTGTCACAATTATTTCATCATCAAGTTTTCTTGATCCTTGAGATTTCTACGGAAAATCAATCCTCCTTATTGTTAATCTTAAATTTGAAATGTACCTGATCGTGGCCATCGACCCGAAAGAATGTCGTAATGATACAAGGCTTTGCGCTCACGTCCTGAAGTCCTGATTTGAATGGAAATGACCCACCCCTTGGAGGGTTGATCTCATGCGGTTACCCTAGACAAAGGCCCTGCTGCTTGCATTCAGCCGGGGCGGTCTTCGTATTTCAAAGCGAATGGAACACAACTTTCGCCTCTCAGCAACGATACTATTTGACCGGTCACAGTAATGAATTTCTGGTGTACGAATTGCTTCAAATTTTTTTTACCTCGGAGACAAGGAGAATCAATCGGCCACGGAGGAAGGTCGAACTGCGAATTTGAAGGTTTTCCGGAATTGGATCGCGGAAAAATTGAGAGTCGAAACTCCCATCCAGTTAGTTTCACGGATTCCTACCCTGATTTAATGCCGCTATTTTCCATAGGAGCCCCAGTGTAAGCCCTCGTTGGAGCCCTTGGCTTCCTCTGAGTCCCGTTTGGTGGAATGGGGACTCAATTGATCCCATATTAAAAGAGAAACTTCCCTATTCGCAAGGGAGGTGGGGGGGGGGGGGGGGGGGGAGAGGACTGGAATATTCCGAATTCTGTGCTGATTGTGGGACTGAATTAAGGTCCGTGTCAAACGGCCTTGATTCATTCCCTTTGCTCTTGGAGCCCCCGACCCCTCCCCAACATCTCCCCATTCCCAGCCCCTCTTGTCTTGTTGAGCCAACCAGGCCACGATACGTCTCTCACCGCCCCTCGGTTTTTACCCCTTACCGTTCCTCCACTACGTCACAGCCATCCTCCTCTCTACTACCACCCCTCTCCTCACCAATCCAGTTGCTCGAAACCCTGTACTTCGTTCTACCTTTCAGAGAATCATTCCTGTCAACTCCGCCGATGTCGTTACCCTCCTTACAACACCGCCTTTCTCTTCACTGTTTCTCATCCTAGTGACCTTACCCTATCTCTTTCCTGCAACCCTCTCAACTCCCCACGTATTATTATCTCTGACACAAAATCAATTGTGGTTTTTTTCATTCCTAAGATTCCTTCTTAGCCTGACCTAAAATAAAGAAGATGCCACTCTATATTTCATCTCACTACCACCGAACATGAGATACATCACTTCATGCAATTTGTTTCGGTATTAATGCTGTATTGCTGAATTTCCGATGTACCCTAGTCAATGCAAATGCTTGGCATTGCACGAGCGTTCGAGATTAAATTCTTATTCAGCCTCAGTAGACACCACTGCACTATCGGTGAAGGCATAATCTGTTGATTCTTTGTCAACTCCTTTAATGTGACTTCCGTTACAGTGACGGTGATAATAAAATGTGATTGTGGTCACATTTTAGGGGACTGATCACATCGTTACGTCAACGATCCAAAACACACTATGTACACTGATTAGTCTGTGATTATATTGTGATTTTTTCAACTGATAACGTTTACAATGAGAAAATGAGGAAAAACATTGAATGTATTTTAATTATTCTATTTCAAGTTGCCATTTAAGGTGAAGAATTTTTGTATTTTTCTGACGTATATATTTATTTGAATTAATAAAAAATTTTTATGAAGACTCTTTGGCCAAGAAATACCATCAATTAACTTAAATAGTGTTTATCACATACTTTTAAAGATGTTTAATGAAAATGTGTATGGCTGAGAAATGCGAAAACCTCCTGATAGCTTGAAATCAAATTGTAAAAATAATATTTCACAGGTTTTTCCTCCGTTTCTTCATTGTTAACATTGTCAGTTGAAACAATCACAATGTAATCACAATATCTCCTAATCACAATTCACAGGTAGAGCTTGAACATGGTAGTAGGGTGTGACCGTTAGTTTTACATATCTGTGACTTCATCACAGTTTGCGATATATCGCTCATCAATAGCATTAGCCAAATTTTGAATTTAAATCGAAATCAAGTCGGTTGTGAGTTGATTTCCACCACTGCCATTTCTGCCACAACCTACCTATTACAGCAAAATATCATAGGTATAGTGTAAATATATAGTAGTATAGGTACAGTGGCGTACCGACGGGGGGAGGGGTTTAGGGTTCAAACCCCCCAAAAACGTTCCCGTAAAAACTATATTATGCACTAGCGTTTAGAATGTTGCTTATTGCGCAGAAAAATATAGTTGCATAGTGTTCGTGAAAGGAGATGTTAAATTAATTATTGCTTTAATGAATAGTAATCTAAGTATGATTTTATGATATCGCATATATACATTAACGAACCCCCCCCCCAGAAGGAAATCCTGCGTATGTCACTGTATACGTATACATTTGCACATTACATACGTATACATTTACACCTTGTACGAAGAAGAAAACATCAAAAGGTGACGTTACGAGGGTCGTTCAATTAGTCCTTTGAAAATAGTAAAAAAATATATTTTAAGTAGATTTTTTTTATTTTTCAACATATTCTCCCATCACCCCTATATATTTTTCTAAACGTTTTTCCAAAGTTTTTAAGCTGTCCAAAAAGTAGGATTTCGGAAGCTCCTCAAAATTGGCATTGGTTTGGGCGATGACCTCCTCGTTAGACGTAAACCTTTGTCCATCCAAGCCATTTCTTCAAGTTAGGAAATAAGAAAAAGTCACTGTGGGCCAAATCTTGTAAATACGGTGGATGTTGTACTATTTGGAACTTTAATTCCGTAATTTTGGCCATTGCAACTGCGCATTATGTATCGACGCAAAAACTCATCAGGATTGTTGCGGAAAAGCGCCAAAACAGCTTTAGAGTCGACCACACGATTGCGTTTATTCTCCTCTATGAGCAAACGCGGCACCCATCTTGCCGAGATTTTTTCACACCTAATATTTCGTGCAAAATTGAAGTGAATGTGCCTTGCGATATGCCTGTCGCCTCAAATATTCGCACACTTTGATTCGTCGATCACTTAAAACCTTATCGTGGATTTTGGCAATCATTTTGGGGGTAGACACTTCCACAGGGCACCCGGAACGATGTTCATATTTTTTGGATGCACGGCCACGTTTAAACTCATTCACCCAATTGTAAACAGTTGCTAGCAGAGGAACAGATGTGCCATGAACTTCGTCCAACTCATCTTTGATTTCTTTCGGCGTTAACCCTTTAAAATAAAAACGTTTTATCACCGCGAGAAACTCACATTTTTCCATTTTTATAAATAAACAAAAGTTGTTGACTTCAATCGACGACATCAATGAAAATATGCGATGAATTCAGCTGAAAATCTAAAAGCTGACTAGTTAGGAGTGCTATTTACTGGGAAACATTCATTTTTGATAATACGAGCGCTATCTCTTGGATTTTATAAGGACTAATTGAACGCCCCATGTATTGACCACATGTTAACCAATGATATGTGCTTGATTTCCAATGCCGTAGCCTCTGTTCTTTTTGTAAGAGGGCCAGTGGAAATGACCTTTTTAGAGCTTAGGTTAGTGTAACGGTTAGAGTGCGAGTATCTCACTCCTAGAGCTCCATTCAAATCTCAGCAGGGAGAGATGTTTTTCTGCTGAAAACCGGCCCTTGCTTGATTGCTTTGTGAAGTGTATCTGAGTTCATTACTCCATCCGTCAGATTTGATTTAAAGCTCTGATTCCCTTGGTGTTTTTCGTTATGCGGAAGTAAATACTGACTTGAGGTTTCGCTCCATATTAACTCCTTACCTTCCTACCCTTGTACCTTTCATTATGGTCTGAAGCGCCTTTAAGTTCAGGTATAGACTTGAAATTTGGAAGAGAGGGTCAGAAACGCGGCAGTGAGAGTTTCAAAGGGAAAAGAATCCTTGGCTGCTATTCGAACACGGTTATCCTGATTTTAAGTACTTTAATCAGCTACCAAGTCAAGAGATTGATTTCAAGAGGGTGAAGGCAGCAGATAAAATTATCTGGGAATCACCTGATAGAAGTACGCTAGAGTGTCTCAAGTTCAAGTGATCTGCTTTGTTGATGACAGCTCCTTCTCACTGGTTGAAATTGGAATCTTGGAGCATCAAGAGGTTCCCATTGTAAGCAAATGACTGTTAGCGTTATACTATTTTTATGGTTCTTTTATATATACTCCGGCAGTCAAATTTATGATAAGAGCGGTGTATTGTCACGGTCGGTATGGCTTTCGTCTATACACACAGTGACCTGAATTCAAAGTCCATTTGACGAGTGAAATATATGCTTTTTTTGTGGTGAATTTGGTAGCACAGAGAAAGAAAATGATTCATTTTCCCCCCGAATTGTAGCGAAACTCAATCTGGTCAATGCATGGTGAGCATTGTCATGCAATTAACCAGATCTTAGGAATAAAGACTGTTTATTTATCAGTGTTTGCGTATCATACTGCCAGTTTTCTCGGCATGTATGTACTCCCATGCCAAGAGAGCATTCTACCAGAAGAAGAATCAACTCGGAACTCGAAAATGCAAACTTAAAAATCAGGAAAAACTTTATATACATATAGAAGGGGCAGTTTTATTTGTGGAAGTAAGAAATTTGCCGATAACAGCCGCAGAAAAGTCAAGCCTGGAAGCGTTGAAACTGTGGTGTTACGCGCAGTATAAAGATAAAACGGAAGTACCGTGCAGAAACTAGTAGCGAAGAAGTTCTGAGAAAATTGGAAGAGACAATATGTCTAAAGAAAACTTTAAAGAGAGAATGGGACACCCTGATCCGCCATACCTTACAACATGGTAGCCGGATGAGGGCAATCAGTGATGAAAAGGTGATTGGGAAGAGTGGTAAATGAAGGAGTTTTATTAAAGATGTATGGAGGATGTTGTGAAACAGGTAAATGAGATGGATTATGCAGATATTAAAAGTGTAGCTGATGGTAAAACCGAGAAGATAATGTAGTATGTAGACTAGTGATTCAGTTGCGTCGTCAAAATCGCTAGAGTACTCATTAAATGAATTCATAATAATAAGATATGAGATCAATTTAAGGCTGGAGAGAAAGAGCGATTTTGCATTCATCGTCATCGTCATTGGTCAGCAATCCTAAGATTGGATTTACGCAGCCCTCTACTCAATTCTTCTAATGGCCAACCTCTGCATATCAACGTAATTATTCTATTTTACATTCTTCTCAACTTGTTCCATATATCTCACACGAAGTTTTCCTTTTCGATTCTTCCCGTTCACTTTTCTCTCAGTGACTGTCTCCATCAGGCCATCGTGTCTTAAGATATGGCCAATCATGTTATCCCGTATTCATTTTAGAGTTTTCAGCAGACTTCCTTTTTTTCCGGGTCTTCTTAAGACTTCTGCATTTCTCACTCGGAAGATCCAATTTATCTTAATAATTCTTTGGTAGCACCACATTTCAAATTTGCATTTCAATACGTGTGTTTTATTTGTATTTTTCTGACCTGCATTGTTTTGGACAAAATGCGTCGTAGACGAGTGGTAAAATAGTCTATCTATTTTTTAGAGTTGGTTTTATCTGAGATAGTGTTTTACTTGTATTTTTCCCGAATTTTATTATAATGGACAATATGCATCGTAGACGAGTGATAATCTAATTTTTTTAGTCAGGATTGTCTGTGATACGAATTGAAACCTCCAGTGGCTAAATGCACTCTTCTAGTAGGTGCGACAATCGTGTCCTAGAGTTCAATGTTCTGAACACCGTTGTGGTCTGCCAAAGAGAATAATTAAGAAAGTAGAAAGTCCGAAGTCAGAATTCGCGTCACGAAAACAGAAATTGATAAAAATCTCGTGGATCACGAGCGAGTAGAAATTATGGTGAACAGTCCACCCGTCGGCGAATAATTGCCAGCGGATACATCACTGTGAATAATTCGTGAGGCCACTTAACGACCAAGCAGCGCAGCACATTGGAGGTTTTATTACTTTTTTTGCCTCCAGTATCGGAAATTTTACGGGTCACCTGAGGGAGACCACTTTATAAAAACAATCCGAAAGCATTTAGTGTCAACCACTACTCTTGTTAGCAGTAAAACATTTCACCTTTATGAGCACCAATTTGATTTGTCCCCAGACCCCGGTGGTACCCGTTGCAGATGCCGTGGGGTCACCATTCACTAAGGATAGAGTAGTGGATGTGAAATAAGAGGCAAAGTATATTAAAAAGTAATGAAAAATAAGTACTTATGAAAACATTTGCCTTTGGGCATCGTTCGGAGCTGTATAGTTAGTTCAATATATGGAGGTTACTTAATGACAGCATTGCAACAAGATAAATGAGTAATTATTACAGCTATCTTTTTTAACGTGTTTAAAATGCCGTCACGTAGAATCAGCTATCTGAGTAAAAAGATGATTATTCCAGCATAATTTATAGTAATTAATTTTCCCAACCTGGGGAATGAAATACAGCGCGGTTTCTATATTAAAAATATATTTTTCTGCATTGGTTGGAGTTTACTGTTAATAATGCGTAAATATAAATTAAGCCCTTCAGTTAAAAGGCATTTAATATTCTAAGAATACGAGCGTCTCATATAAGCTACTGGAAATGCTGGCATTTTTTCTAATGTCCGAAAATGGAGGAATTCTTAGCCCCAAACATTTTTATTGGAATGATTTAGTTATTTATATGTCACTTTTCCAAAAAAAATCATGCAAAAGTATGATTATATACTTCACTTAATAGAAGCCACATTTTCACATTCAAATTCTTTTAGAGACATATTAGTTCACAAATTACAGAAGTACAAAATAAACAAATTCCATAAAATGGTGGGAGATTCGAAATGGAGGCTTTGCACTTGCCAAAAAAAATAGAAGATAAGGTTAACCCTAATGAAGTTCAAGGAAACCTTCTTCCAAAGTCACATACATAACCCAGAAGAGTCACTGAATGTATAATTAAAAATAAATTAACGAGATGGGCTGGAAATTTTTATTCCATCCCTATTCCTAAATAGAGGAGTGTCTAAAAAAATATTTTATGATTAGATAGTCAAAAGAAAAATGGCATTTAATGTTTCAAAATGAATGGAGAATCCTTGATGCGCTATTGAAAGTGCCGGAACTTTTCAGTATTTAAGGGAAAAAGTTAGGGAAAATGTGAATGTTATTGTCCAATAAGCCATAGAAAGTACTAATTACGCTAAAAGTAACTCGGAAATATGATGCCGCATCAAATTCCTCTATTTTCATACTATCCTTACTCCAAAGCTTTCATTCGGCACACTCAGACGTTCTCTTTGCAAGTAAAATGAGGATTGAAACGGTGATAATTTCGTTCCGGATTCCAATCGAGTCTCAGTAAATATATCGCTTTGAATCGCCCTCCCTTTGCTGACAATAATAATGGATGAGGTGACTCGGCGACCAGATAATCGTAAGAAATGCGGCCACACTTCGAGATTGCTTCGAACACAAATCCAAATGCCGGACCCGTTTCCGTTAAATGGCTCCTCTATCTCTCCCTTGCATGTTATTGGCCGGAACCACATTCATAACTTCTATTGACCTAGTCTGATCGTCTCTCAATAAAGGGGGGGTTGAACTATGGAGGCGAGTGAAAAATATTGCTGGACCAAGAAAGGGAGAGAGGTGGCAGTGTGTCCTATTATCCCCCCTGCCACTGATTTTTCCCATCTACCCATCTCGTCAAAAGGGAAAAAAACTTCAGTGGCACACCCAATGTTCTGCGCTCACTGTAATCACACCCCTTTCCTTCCTCCATCACCCTCTCCACCTCCCCCACACACCCGCTTGATCCAGTACACCCTATTCCTCCCCATCTTCATCCTCCTTCCTCTCTTCACACCCTCCCCCCCCCCCTCCACATCCCATTGTGCTTTGCGACGGACGAAATTGCTCGGACCGTCTCGCGCGCGGTCGGGGAAATATTTGAAGAGCGACTTTGGTGTAAGGGTGGAAGGGAGTTGAAGCAAAAGAAAAGAAGTGTGAGGAAGTGTTGGTGATGAGTGGAGACACGCCTCTTTCTTCTCTCTTCGCTTATAAATGGCGGGGAACGGTACGGGGACTAAGATTTAGGGGATGGGGGAGAGTGAGGAGAATAGGACCGACTCGGGACTCATTTCGGAAAGGACCTCATTTGCATAATACAAGACTCGTTAACCGAGCTTTTGTTTACACAGGGAGATATGCAGTCGCACGATTGCTCTCTCGTTTGAAATCCAACCCGCGATTATTAAGTGTCTTTTAGCTTGTGGCCCTGAGGAGGTGAGATTTTCTAACAAGCATGTCGGTAAGAAAGAATTAGTGCGAGGGTGGATGCTTACTTAACGGTACGAAGCTCGCAGAATTAAATTACGTACTGAATAAAGGAGGAAACATGTGGTGGATGAGTAGCTGCGTAATAATGGGGTCACCAGATCATAAAAGCAAATGCATGGCAACCTAGAGGGTGGGGGTAGGTATTTCCCTAAAATATAAGTGAGCGAAAATTGGAAAGATTTTTTATCTTCGTACGTGACTTATAAAAATATAATACTGCTAAATATGGCAATAGAAGAGAAATAAACAATGCGATGGGTATAAAAATTGGTGTAAAATATTGAAGGGTGAAAATTGCAGATTGGATACGAATTGAAAGAATCGTCCCTTTGTTACATATATAAGGTTCACGATTTGTAGATAGTGAAGATCTTAGGGCTAAAAATTCATTCTTAACATGGGAGTTGAGAGTTCAAGTTTTTTTTTAAAATGTTAGTGGGGCGTCATGTATCTAAATTGTTTTACCTTTTCATCAACATACACCATATTTACTCGTGTAAGGCGCGCCCTGATATTTCCTGCGCACTCTCATTTTTGGGCAGGTTCGCGAGGAAAACAAATATATTCGAAAGCAAATATATTTATTTCCCTTGGTACTGCTGATATTCATCATAGCGTAAAAGCGTAAATCAATAAAAATTAAATAAATTAAAATAGGCAGAATAACAGGAATTAGGGTATAGGGAAAAAATGTACACGTATGTATGTAATAAAAAATATAGCATCACTTTACTGCTCCAAGGTGAGTTCCTCTTTTATAAAAGCGCTAAAATTATTTAATCACCATCTAGGGGTGTTCCAATGACTTAACAATTTTGGCACATTAAAAGTGAGTTTTACCCACAGATATGGTTTTATCCATGTCAAATGGGAAATACCTCTTTTTAGTTTCCAGTTAGGGGACATTTTACATGTAAATGTACTGGAAGGTCTCTGCTTTCCAAAAGACTTTCCAAGAATGTATCACTACACTGTATCGCATTCAGATACAGTTAAACGTTTTTTTCCCACTCGAATAATTTTAAATAGAAATTGTTGTGGAAAACGTGTGCGGATGGAGGAGTGAGGGCTCAAAGTGTTGGCAAACGTTTTTGGCCATCACATGATTCTCGTTGTAACATATGCCTACTTATGTTTTTGAATTATTATATGACAAGAATCTTAGCTGAAAAAATGGAAAATTTTGATTTATTTAAAGAGGCTATGGCTTTATGCTCATAGTGAATCTATTCCATTGTTCTAAATCACGGTACTTTTCCCCTTTTCATAAAGTCCGGACGTCAGAGACCTTGAAAAGGGTAAGATTGACTCGCTCATAGGCCTCCGAAAATTTCCCTTGAGATGTTTGCCCGTCGTACAATATTATGGAGTTAATATAGCTCCCATAGTGAAACACAGCTGACATTTCAGGAACAAATATCTTACAACCGGCAGTGGTACTGTGCACTCATAAGGGGAGTATTACAGTTGTTCTCAAAATGAGGTGTATTTTTTAAGCTTTGCTTAAGAGTGCATACAGAAGAATTGAAGCACACGTAGCCAAGTTGGATAGCGGAATCATGTTGCTTTGTGGGAAATGTTTTTCATGTATTTTGACTCAAATGACGGAAGTGAAATTTGACGCTTTTGATGCATGTGTGTAGTCAAAGATGAAGATGGGTAGCTAGATGGATAAGCAAACAAGTTTGGAAGTGTACGGGAGTATTGACGAGGAAAGAGCGTTTGCAAGTGGCATTCAAAGAGGAAACAAAAGTGGGCGTAATATATTTAAAGAGAATATGGATATTTGATGAGAGCAGAGGGGATAAAATAGAGTAGAAGGAGAGGGGAGATTGTTAGCTTAATCATGAAAAAGAGAAGAAAAAAGGTTTTCTGTGGAAGGAATGAAGTCTTCCAGAAGTATAATGCTGAAGACAGAATAAATATATTTGCTGGAATTGGAGAAGATCCATAGACATTAATAGCTGTGATAGAGAAAGACCACCAAGGTTAAATTGTGAAGATAAATAAGCAGGAATCCAATATCCTGGCACCAGGATGAAGAGAGAAATTGGCTGTAAATATAGTGCATCAGATTTTTAGAACTTTAAATAGGTCGAATCATTAGATGCAAGGGAAAAATGGTAGATGCCGGTATTTATTTCCCGTAATTTTTTAAAATTGGAGATAGAAATGAAAAAAAACATTGAAGAGGCTATTGCAGCGTTCCATGGAAATGTATTGAGAATTAAGGATTTGAGATGCGAAATCTTCACTTCTAGAATATTACTCATTATTAATGCAAAAGGCTGATCAGAAAGTATAGAAGCCTTCAACGGATGACTTTGACGTCGGATGTTGAAGACTAAATGGATAAATGCAATATAAAATTAGTAGGTGTTAAGAAGAGCAGAAGAACATAGCCTATAGAAAATAATGTGAAATGCCCTTGCAGTATGATGCTGATTGTTTTCATCCCATTAATGAGATTAACATTGAGACCAAGAATGTGAGATTTAGGAAATAAGCAGTCACGAGTTATAACTGGGCTTCGAGGAAAGATAGATGAGTAGATAGTTGACAAATTTTATGGTTAAGGCAATGAATCAAAATATAAAGATAACAAAAACCCATGGTCATACCCAGTTAATAGTTTTTGGTGTAAAATGAAGGAGAATATTAAAAGAAGAAATGAAAATAGAAAACCTGAATTGGTAAGTGAACTGAACTGGAATGTGATAGGATTGTAGATATATTCAGAAGCGGACCAGTTTTCATCGAATAATATTTTTAGTGGTAAAATTCTTCGAAGACATAGAGTTGCTCGTAAGTTTGTCAGTAAAAAGGGAGAAAAGAGAGGATGCCACTGTGGGTAATTCCTTAAGTCCCAGGCGAGGTCTGCCCAATGTGGGTGCGGCCTTGCCAAACAATCACGAGCGCCATGTTTCCTTGCAATACGACCCCATCATACCTTGCGTGGGAGGCCACAATAGAAAAGGGAGATTCAAGGAGGCGGGCTAACCCTTCACCAACGGAATAAATCGACTTGTGTCTCTCCTTCGAGATCCGTCCCTTTATCGTCTGCTCGTCACGTCATTCCCCATGTTGGCCAAAGATTTAATATCTTCCCAACGTTCAATCCAGGATAATACACTCACACCCACGCGTGTTTGTGTATAAGTAGATACACACACATTTGGTCATTTATGTGCTCAGGCACATAGCCGTCCCACACCACGTTTCTGAGATGGCGTTCAGTCCATGCCTTGTATCCCTCCCTCTTCACGTCCGTCCCGAGGGGTAGCTCGAGTCGAAGACGGGCGGTTCTCCATCCCGTCCCCTTTACATTTATTCCCTCCGTTCTCCGCAAGAAGAAAGTTCGGCCAGAGGAAAGATGAGCGAAAGGGCTCAAGAGGAAGTGGGTGGGCTATCTCTGAAGGTCATTCCGGAGTCGAGAAGTTTCTTGTGAGCACTGTAGAAAATTGCTCAACATTTTAAAGGTGGTGATTGAAATTTCAGCAATAATTTGGCTCCATTTTGTGGCGTATTACAAATTTGTTCTCCACCATTGGCCATGAAAAAGACAATAGGCAAGAAATAATGCGCTATAAGTGCCATGCAATGGTTATAGAATGAATAGTGCAAGTCTCTGATGTTGAACGTAAGGAGATTATCAAGATTAAAATAGTAAATTAATAAATGAATTCAAGCATGGGCCCAATTAAATAGATTACATTACTCAGGAAAAATTTTTGGTGAGAAATGATCTAATAATGTGAATATCAGGCGGGAATTTTGCAAGGCCAAAGAAGGTTTATGAAAAGCGGAGATTTACGGTAGTCTATAATTTATAGTTCTGTGACTATTTCTGTTTTATCTTTCTTTTGATGAAATATCTTTAAAAAAATAACAAGTGATCATTAGTTTCTTGATGTAAACAAATATTACTTTCCATAGGCATGATTATTACCGAGATGGTTGCGCGGTACATTTTCCTCTCCTCAAAAACTGCGAAATTTTCTCCTCAGCAACCAACTACTTCCTGAATTGATCTGTTTGATGAAATAAGAAGTAGCAACAAAAATCAAAGACCCTACTCCACATGACCATAGCATAGAATATAGATATACACTATCACCAAAAACTCGGCACCTTATAAGTCATGACAATACAACATTGGAAAGTGGAAGGGGTTTATAGCACCATCATCGCAAAGTTATCGAATTGCTTTTATCTCTCATATTCATCCTATCAAATGCACATCGTAGTATCCTTTTAGGAGGGTACTCAGTATTATCGAGTTCTTTTGTCGATATTATCGTCGGAGACCAGGGAGAAGGTAGAATATGACCTTTATTCACGTGCATAATTAGGGAAATTTGATGAGAATGATCCACCATAGGGTTTCTTATAAACGTAGACGAAGGGAAGAGATAAATATTCATGACAGTGGAATGACAGGATATCTCAATTAATACCAAAGAAGAACATATGATCCGGCTCTTAAGGTCGCACAGAAACACTTAGCAGACTTCATAAGGATAAAGAACGTATTAATGATATGAATATTACTGGAGGAAAGCTAAGAGGGTCAAAGTTCTCACAAGACCTAAGATAATACCAAAAGACCTAATTATCAATTAAATATTACGAAACAGCAACAAAACTACAAAATGAACGATCCACTTAAAAAGTACACACTTATCACAATATTTGTGGCCATTGGAAAATGGGACAGGAACTGCATTTTGAATTTCAATAAGTATTTGAAGAACCAAGTTGATTTAATTTTGTTAGAGCAATTAATTAGTACATAACATAGATGCTACCGTAGAGTAACTTGTTGAGGAGTAGAGCAGAACTTTAAGTTTTGCTACTCATCTTGTTATGGTATGTAAAAGGACACGGAAAAAATCATAGAATGCTTGAAAAATGGAATTCATGTTGAAATAAATATATCAGTAAAATGATTATATTTCACGTATATTAGGGTCCAGATTTTCATTTCAAAGATTGCCAAAAATACATTTCTTAAATCTTTAATTTTTTACTAAAAATTCAATCATTCAAGGACATGATCATTGAAGATCAACCAGTAGAGACGTATAATCTTTCGTGTATTTTTTCTGAAATTTTAGCCGAAAATATAATTATATTTCATAATAAGAAATATGGCCAATTTGTTAAAACCATCAACCATGGTTTGAGCTCATTATTTTAACTTAAATCAAGTTGATGATCGGTATATCTTCTTTGCAAAGGGAATTCATACCAGTGATTAAGTGACCAGAATTTGATCAATAAATTTAAACTTGATTCTTGTTATCGGGTTACGCAACCCATAAAAGAGGGATTTTGCGAGGATTTAAAGTCCAGCTTTCCATTTTAATTGAGACAAAACTTTATCAAACTGGATTCACTTATCCATCTGCATTGGAAAAAAATGCTTACCTTATTTTCCGGCGACGAGGTCACAGCTTTTTCCTGAAATATCTCTCTCAGATTTACTGAACTTCTTCAATACTGAAGGTTAGCTATTTCATTGGTCTATGCTAGAGGAAGAATATGTGTTCTACATTAAAAAAGTTAGCCATTTATATTTTCTATGTGTACGAGCAGCTAGCAGGTAATATTCTTCCAAAATAATATTTATCTCGTATTTACCGAGTTTTTTTCAATCTATCAACTTTGTAGATGTTAAAGTGATTCTATTTCAATGATGGGATGAGCAAATTACTTTTATGAAGCATCCACATTTACGGATCTACTTAATATGTCGCAACCCAGTGCGAGGATGTGTGGCAGAGGGTGAAAATTCACCGTACCTGCTATAATTCAATGCTAGTATGAGGTCAAATATTACTACTTTATGGAAACGTTAGATTTGCGAAGCACATGCAATTAAATGCTTAGAATATGCAGGAAAATATAGCAATTACTGATGACTAAGGCAAAACTCACAACGCATTAATTTATGATCTCGAAGTATGTATGCGATATTAATGTTCAAACATGCTGTTTGCACTACATACTACTTTAGCAGTATTTCACTTACCTATCCCTTTACACAGCCTATTGCGTTCTCTTATAGTCCTAAGTAAAAATGACATTTTAACTTTACCGCTAAACCACTCTCTCAAATATAATTTTTCTAAGCGAGTTTAAAATAATTTATGAACATCAACGTATTTCCAAAGGCACCGGCATTGCACTGGATAGGCATTATGTACCGGCCAAAATCGCGTCACCACAATGCATTGGGGGTAGAAAAAAATTTATCGGTTTTGGTACTACTGTTACTGGCATAGAAATATAAATTATGAAAGTAATTTAGTGATATTCCTTGTATTTCAAATGGAAGTTTTTTTTACATAAATTTTGCTCTTGAACCTAGGGTATGCCCTCGATACCAGTAAATATAGTAGCTAGGTACTTTAATTTTACCAGCAATTAGAAGTTCGTTGAAGAACGTTGCTTTCCCGAAATGGAATAAATGAATGGTAATTCCGTAATGTGCTTTAACGCTCTTTCATTGACACTTCTCCCTCATCATTCCACCAACCATATTTGGGATCCCAATGGCCTAAGTGTGGGGGAAAGAGCCAACTTGAAGTGCCCTCGATAAGCCAAATCCGACCCTCCACCCACCGTTGTGGCCCCTTCAGAAACCCACCTATCTCCAGCTCCCTCAAAACGCCCCAACCTCCCTCCGAATCGCCTTATCCCCGATAATATGTCCGCCTCACCCCTTGTGCCAACCCCACGCCCTTTGATTCGGGCCCACATCGTTTCCCCCGCAATCCACACGCAGACACTCATGCCGACGCCCCATCCGCTGTTCCCCACATCCAATCCGATTGTTTGCCCAGAGTGGTTGCTATGGAAATGGACGCTGACGAACGGTGCCCTGGCGACAATGAGAGGGGGAAAGTCTGTCCCCTCGTGGATTCGGTCCGATTGGGAACCACACCCTGTCAGGTGGGTAGGGGTTGGGTTGGCCCTTTATGCACAGAAGGGTCCCCTTTCCATGCTCCCTCCCCCCTCGACCCTGAGTCTCCTCGGACCTTGACACCGCGACTTCAGTCCCTTTTCAACATCCATCGCCTCCTCCCTTTCCCCTTGCTACATGCTTCACACTCCGAAGGGTCAGGTCTTTGCGTCCCTAGAGGGCATGATTTACTTTCATTGTGAACAGTTCAGGGAAAGTCTTGCAGTACCTTCATAAGCAAGATGCTAGGTAAATGAATCTACGTATATGGATCGCCTTGCAAGTCACCTCGAGGGTATGTGGCAGGGGGTGTATAATATATGCATTGCGTGCACTAAACCAAAATCCTACTGCTTTATAGTGACTTGCAAGGTTCAATATTAAACGTTGAACATCAAACTAGGTATATAATCATAATTTATTGGCTGTAAATTTCTCAAATATGTGAATTAATGCATCCAAATGCACATCATATCTACCGGGCTGTGTACTGAACTGGGTGACTTACGCGCAGCACTAAAATCCAGAATTCGCACCCGGTCTCTCTGGAATGGAAGGCGGTGCAGTAGCCACCACATAAACTTTACTCTCTCAAGAAGACCGTGGATATCAGGTCGTTAACGCGCACGTCAAATTCAGCTCAAGGTATGGATGCTGTGTGCTAGTTTTAGCATTATTGTACAACCTTATTTTTCAAAGGTTACTTCAAATGGATGAATTCTTCGATGATTTCCTAATTCGAGCATATATTCTTCCTCTGTAGATTCTGTTTCCTGTTATTTCTAATGTTCAAACAGAATTTTTAATACAATTTTAATAATTAGAGTACATACATAGAATTTTTGTACTAAGTTTATCCTCTTTCTCCTTCGTTTTTGCTCGTCTCACATTCATCCACCTGCAATGGCAGCGAACATTTTATCTAATAATCTCTTGCTACCAATTCATATTTGGAGTAATGGTGAGATTCCCACCACAGTACCCTCACCGGTAATTGTGCCCCCACTGCTGTCCTTGACGAAAACCAACTCCCTCCTTCCCTCACCCACATCACCACCCCCCTCGCTACCATCCTATACCTCGGTAGCCACCTCCCCCTCGGTTTGAGTCCTTACCCCACTCCTCAGGGTAACATATATAATCCCTTGTGTTTAAATGTTTTGTCAGTTGGCCTTCCTTTAAAATGGCGCTTAGTCGTCGAAATCGATCGGAGAACATATAAAGCTGCGTGGAAAATACAAATTCTGTTTCATTTACTATGTTTAATGATGAAGCGGATTATGATGGTGTGATGGGGTGGGATAAGTTATTGTCTAATATTATATCAATACTTATGTTTAAAGATGTAATATCAACATGTCTGTCCAATCCTATTGGTGATATTGTATTGTAGCATAGGACGAATGAAAATACTATTTTTTTGAAACAGTCAATTTTATTTTGGGCAGCATGGTATTGTTTTTTGCTTCGCGAACTTAATAAAACCATCTACATTTGTCTAAGTACACAATGTATTTCATCTATTTTTCTTTATGCTGGAAATATAATTGCTATGAGCTTTAACCAGTTTGAATTCTTTAAGAAGTAAAAGCTTGGAAGTTGTAAAGTTGTGTTTTGGCGTTTTACCATTAATTGAAATTACATTTATGGCAAAAAGAGAAGAATCGATCTAACCTAATTATTAATTTATGTATAACCGTGCGCAAAAATATTAATAGAATGCATTTTAGTTATATTTCAATAGTATGTGTTCAGTTTATTGTTAAATGAGCTTATCATTAATTGACGTTGGAGCTTCGTATGGCAATTCTTATTTTTCAGATTTTTTTAATCTTCAAGAAATACTATATTGATTTTGCCTCTCAGGTTTGAAGTAAAGAGATTCAAATTAGTTCTCCCTCAGTTTACTAATTAGGGTATTCAGGAAGTGACAAAGACGTGAGCAAGAAGTTTTATTAATGTTCCATTTCCATGAGATGCTAATTTTACAACTGCATGCGTCCGGCAGCATAATCTCTCAATTAGCAGGGTAAAACGTTTTAATTAGGTGAAAATTATGGTGTCATAAAAACCAACGAGTTAATTCAGTTTTTTATGCCACCACTAATGTATAAAATTAAGTGTATTTTGACATAGACGCTCTATTGACGTTTTTTTGGGAGTAAAAAGAGAAATTTAATGTTTTTTTTTACATAAAAGGTGGCTGGTGTTCTGAGTCCTAATGAAATATTTCGAATGAAGACTCAGGTGATGTTATCACTGAGGAATTCTCCCGTGAAATCCTCACTATTTGTTGTTCCCTGAGAAAACAGAGAGGAAAGGGCATGGGGCTTTGTATAAAAGCTATTAAATTATTATGTTTTAAAAAGATTTGAAAATTAGATGGTACACAAAGAAAAAATGGATTGGTAAATAATAATGAGGGAAGGACTGGACTTGGTAGTAACTGGTAATTGGATTCATCTACATCTACATCTACACGATACCCTGCAAGCCACCGCGAGGGTGTGTGGCAGGGGGTGAAGGTCACCAAGCATTCACTACTAGCATGCAAGCAAGCAACTAAAGGGTCTCATGCAACTAGATTGTTAGTATCTATAGTATTTGAGGGGTTAATACATGCATCATGCACTACAGAATACTCTAAAATATTTCCCCTACCATTCCCTTTCCTATGCTGCCTATTCTGTTCTCTTATAGTACGGGGGAAAAATGCCATTTTGAATCTATCTGTACGACAATCTATCTCTCTAATCTTATTTATCTGGTCGAATCTAGCATAATACGCTGGTGTTTTCAATATGTGCCTAACATCTTCAGTAAAGCTATCCGATTGAAATTTCTGCAATAGATTAAATCTGAACTTTAATCTACGCTCTGATAATGATTCCCACCCTAATTCTTGTATTAATTCTGATACACTACTCAACCTATCGTAACACCTTTTGACGAACCTAGCTGCTCTACGCTGCACACTGTCTAGTTCTCTCATCAAACCTAATTCATTAGGATCCCATACACTGGCTGCATACTCAAGGTGGGGCCTAACTAGTGAAAAGTAGCATCGCTCTTTTGTCTTCTCATCACATTTCCCAAGTACTCTTTTTATAAATCCTAGCTTTCTCTTCGCTCGGCCGCATATTTCCCTTATGTGTCTTCCCCACGATAAATCTTTAGTGATTGTTACACCTAAATATCTTACGGTTTCAACGTTTTCGATCTTCGTGTTATTAATTCTATAGGATCGCTCTATCGAATTATTCCTCCTCCAAAAATTGATAGCTACACACTTTTTAAGGTTGAGTTCTAACTGCCATTTGTCGCACCACTCTTGAATTGCATCTAAATCCTTGCTAAGTGATTTCATGTCCTCTTCGTTTGATATACCCCTGTACACCACCGCATCGTCTGCAAAAAGTCTAAGGTTACTACTAACTACGGTACCCAAATCGTTTATGTATAAAAGAAATAGAAGCGGACCTACTACGCTACCCTGGGGAACTCCCGATGTGACTTCGATTGTGTCCGACATGATACCATCTATGACAACCCTCTGCTCTCGCCCACTTAAGAATTCTTTTACCCAACATACAACGTCTTTATTTATACCAAAACTCTCTAACTTCAAGATTAATTTGTCATGAGGAACTTTATCGAAAGCCTTTTTAAAATCTAAAAATATCGCATCAACTTCAGTACTGCTTTCGCCGTGGACTAAAATATCGTGTACGAATAAAGCTAATTGTGTCTCGCAAGATCTACCTTTCCGGAACCCATGCTGGCTGTTTATGAGTAATCCCTGACTATCCAAATGCCCCATGATCGAACTGACTACTATGTGCTCAAATATCTTACAAGAGATTGACGTGAGTGAAATGGGTCTGTAGTTACTAGGTTCTTCCCTATCACCGCTTTTAAATGTAGGTGTAATGTTAGCTACTTTCCAATCCTTGGGTACTGTGTGGTTCTTTAGTGTTTTATTGAATATTATTTCTAGATAGGGGGCTATTTCAGAAGCTAATGTTTTATAAACTCTGGAAGGAGTTTGATCGGGACCTGGTGCTTTGTTTTTACTTATGCTTTTTAACTGCTGCTCTATTCCGCGACATGAAATGTTTGTTTCGGGCATTTGCTCACTGAAAGTGTTCGGCGGTGGTTCCACTGCGTTTTGTGACGATGAGTTGAATACACTTTGGAAGAAGGTGTTTAAAGTGTTGGCTTTTTCTACACTGCTGGTGACTCTGATTCCTTTATCATTTTTAAGTGTGTGCACTGTGGACTTATTTCCCTGAAGCTCTCTCACATATGACCAAAACGCTTTAGGATTGCTATCTAAATATTCTCCTAACATCTTGCTCTTGAAATGTGATAACGCTTGCCGACATGATTTCCTTGCTAATGCTCTCGATTTTTTATAGTTTTGAACTAGCTCATTTTTTTCCTCTACCGATAGACCCCGTCTGGCATTTTTCATCTTAGCGTGGCATACCCTTTGTCGCTTTAGTGATTTCCTAACCTCCGCGTTATACCACCTTGGCTCTGTATTATCACTAATATATTTACTTGGTATGTATTTATGAACTGCGTTACGGGTGACCTCAAGAAATTCTCTCCACGAATCCTCTGTATTTAATCCTTTGCTTTGTTCGCTGAATACATTAAACGCTTCCCTTAATTCCTCTTTCATACCGTCGTAATTTGCCTTGCCAAATAAGTACACCCTCCTCCTTGGTTTATAATGTCTTTCAACGCCTACAATAAATTTCGCATGCACTATTTTATGGTCACTAATTCCTGTGTCTGTAACTGTATTTAGAACTCTCTCGGGTATATTTGTTGCTAATAAGTCTAGAATGTTGTTTCCCCTGGTCGGCTCTGTTACTAGCTGTTGTAAAGAATGTGTCGTAAAGGTGTTCAACAGTGATTCGCAATGTTCCTTATCCTTACCTCCTGCAATGAAACTACACGTATTCCAGTCTATCGAGGGGAGATTGAAATCTCCGCCTACTATTATTCCTCTATCATTCTTCCCAGAAAGTAATGTGCGTATCTCTGACTCTAGCTCTATTATAGAATTGACGTCTGCGTCCGGTGGCCTGTAATATGCACCTACATATATCTGTTTTGCGTTACTACTTTTACTTTTAACGGAACACCAAATACTTTCTACATTTCGCTCTGAAATAAGTTCTCTTCTACTGACATACGGGTCCTTCACAGCTATGAAAACTCCTCCTCCGTTTCTGCTTACTCTATCCTTTCTGTATACTGTAAAACACTTCGGAAATACTTCATGATCTGATATGTCCTTCGAAAGCCAGCTTTCTGTACCTACGATTATATCTGCATTAGTACTCTTAATGAGGTGGTGAAATTCTGCTACTTTATTTCTTATACTACGACAATTCACTACTATCACTGAAATTTTTTCTTCCAATCTGTTTCTCTCTTGGTGCTCCTTTCCAACTAAAATTTTCCTCGATAATTTTTTGACGGACAAACTATTTGGTCTACCTCTTACCTTTGATGAATTATCATGTTCGTTCTCTCCATGTGTTTTTCTCTGACCTTCTAAAACTACTCTGCATGTTCTGTCAAATTCTTGCACGATTTTTCCCCCGCGGATTGACCTGCACTCTGGGCTACCACCTGAGCTAAACCCTACGTGTATGCTCCAGTATCCTACTCGCTACCTTAGACGATGCCTCGTCCGTGTAGTGGACACCCGAGCGATTCAGGGGCACCCGACACGTTTCCAGCTCCGGCCCGAGGTCCAAAAACTCAGCTCCCTCGCTCCCACAGACTTCACGGAGTCTCCGGTTTATGCCTAAAACTCGGCTCCAAACCATCGACCCCCGATCCGTCCTAGGTACCAAGCTACATATAGTCAGCCTCATATCGATACCCAGACCTCCACGAACACGGTGGAACTCGATGCATAGATCCCTTACGGAATCCATTACATCCTCGGACCCCCGTTTCGCGGCGTCGTTAGTGCCGACATGGGCGACTACGTGCAGCTTGGAGCAGTTAGTGGCACTGACCGTTGCTTTCAACGCCTTCGTCACCTGGGGCACCGTACCTCCTGGTATACACCAGGAACGTACCCGTTCTTCGTCACCTTTCCCTCGGGATTCACCACCTCCTTCCCGACGGGCCCTGGCACGCATCGAGTCCGCTACTCGGCGGACATTGGAGCTACCTATCACTAATACTCTTGCCTACCTACCTACCTGGAGCTACCTATCACTAATACACTAATACTAATAAATACGGATTGAATCCGTTATTAACATTAGTTAATTGCTACAGGATACATCATAGTTAGGCGACGAAGTTTAATCCAAGGGGGTGCAAATAACCTCAGCTGCTAGTCATCTACCTTGTATAACTCGCATACTACGATATTTAAGAGGAGAAGGTAATAGAAGAGGGTATGGCAATAAACGAAAAGCTGGTAATTAGGGCAGTGAGTGAAGAGCAAGTAGCTAATACAATTCTACGTGTAGAGTTCAAGCCAGGTCAAATAATGCTTTAATGAAGGTCTGCAAATTGGGTGCTGACCAAGTTGAAAAAAAGAGTATTATAATGGAATTCTCGAGGAAATAGTAATAAACTCCAACACACCGAAGAGAAAATATTTAGAGGTAGATAATGTTCCTGCATATTGCTTGGTGCAAAAAGGTTAAACCATCCGTTACGTGGAGAGAAAGATACAAGGAAGAACTTGCACTTTACATTAATTTATTGTTAAAATAGTAATGATGGTGTGGATGGAAATTAGTGAATAAATAATGTTTGGAAGAGGGAAGAGATGCAGAAAGTTACGCAGTCTTGCGCAGGGGAATTGGCTGGTGAAAAAGTGGAAACTGTACAAAATCAAAAAAAAGTGTATAACAGTGAACAAAATGTATCTACGGTTGTCGGACTAAGTACGAAGAAATTTTTCAAAGCCGTAATATTAACCGGTAGGGAAATTATGAGTCTCTAAAAGAAAAGGGAGGAATTATAGCATTACAAACTAGCTGTGAATACATTAGCGGACTTCACTAAGGTGTTTTGGGGTGGTTCGCAATCTTTGAAATGGTTTATGTAAGCACTTTACCGTTTCAAGTTGGCGTGGTGGATACCCCTATAGGTTGGAGGTTTCAAGCCCGTGGACGGTGGAGCTGTGAGCACGACTCGCACTTTTTGTGACATTGTATGTACAGCAGGTCGGTGTCACCTTATCCTTACGCCCTTTAGGGTTCCAAAGTGGATAAAGAACCCTTGATAGCTCAAATTTATCTAGTCGGAAGTCAGGGGTTCATGGTTCGAGCTCCGTGCGAGGTGGATTTTTTCCCTGCGGGATTTCTGCTTGGGAGGAATTTCTTTTGTGTTTGTGGTGAGTAATTGGTAATAGTTATAAAAGCCCGAGTTTGTGTATGCCTGTATTTATCTTTTTCGTTAATTTATTTTCCTTTGAATGCTTGATTTGCGCAAATGGTGAGTGATTGAGAACCCCCTTACCTAGAATATACTGTTTTTATTCCCCTTCTCCCCTCTTCTTCCTTTCTAGGCACGTGATTTCTTCACATTCACATTTCCTTCGACCCTTTGAATTACGGGAATGGAAAATTTCTTCTTAACTATTGCTGATATTTAGATAAAATGATCGATTTCATATTAGATGGCAACAACGAGCTACATGATCTAAAATATGCGAGTTTTCCGTACCAGAACTCCTGGCTTTCCCAGGTCGCTTGTCGCGGATCCCACCGAAGCACATTACCGTTTCTCCTTCCCTAGGGATGTTGCGAGCAATTCCAAATCCCAGCTAGCGTCACCCCTAATTGTGCCTCCTCTCCCACCCTACGTGACAGAGGGAAGGGGGAAAATGGTAATGGTAGCAGGGGGAAGGGTCTCTCACCAACTCCTTCGCCCTCCCACCTAGGGTCGAGTGAGGGGATATCCACGATGCTCGGTGGGTAAATTGGAGTGGGGAGTGGAGTCATACGGCAAAAGCGCGAACTGCTTGCATAATTCCCGCCAGGGGAATAGAAACCCCCTACTCGCCTCGCCCCTCCAGTTTTGTACCACCAGTTCTCCACCAACAGTCCTATCCTGACCCACTCCCTAGTGAGGGCACTGAAGTTCTCGGCAATATCCCGATGGAAGGGTAAAAAGCTCCCCAGCCTCAGTGGTCCGTTCGTGAAGCTCCAAGTGCCTGTAGCCCTCACCGCAGGATCGCTTATTCGGGGTTATTGGAGCGGGCTGTGGCGAGCTTTTAAAGGAATTAAGGTTGACCTTGCCGGTGGTCACATAAACAGCAATTACCGGGTGGTATCTTTTCGCGATGGAGCCGAGGGGGAGAAAAAAATTTGAAGCCAAATCATATTGAGGTTTATCTTGTGTTTCGCTTACTTTTCCCAATTTGGTTAGCTTGCCAGCTGCTTGGGATGTTTTTGTTCTTTCCGCTGAATCGAAGTCATGCATAGTGAAAGAATAAATACATGTCCACTTCTTATTCTAATTATTGCATTATAATTTCTGCATTGAAAGTAGTGGTGCAGTATTAAGCATTAAAATCAAAGGTATATTGTAAAGTGTTATGCAAAATTGGGGTAAATTGTTTATTGGAGCAAAAGTTAACCCTTTCGATAAAGCCTTTAGTAGTGGCTTAGATTGCCACAGAAATGGATATTTCTCCAATTTGAATAATGTTTATTTGATTTTAATCTGCTCGTATCTAAACAGATTGCACAATAACATGAATATAAAAAGTGAAATATGGATAGGATTAATTAAAGTGGGAAGGTGTCAAAGGAAGGACTAGAGTTATCACACAAGAGATAAGAGTATTACAAAGTCATTTATTGCGGCTGCATGGAAACTTCTGTAAGTATCATGCTCTGTAAGCTATTTTCCATTTCTTTAATAATTAACACAAATTATGAAACGAATTCCAATAGAGTAATACAGCCAGATAATAACTCTTTGAATTTGAGAAAATACTTGGCTGATTATTATAAGTTCTTAATAGCCTCTAAAACTAGAGTTTTCAAGACATAGGCCTTATCACAAAAACTTTCTATTTATAATAATTTCCATTCTGTGGAGTGGCTACATTTCCATTTCTATATAGTACGATTTCTACATTTTACCCAAATTCTGAATCACATATAGCCTAAATTAATTGACACGTGCATTATTATGTGGTTATCGTGCCATGTTATATTAGATGCGCAGAGGCACGAGACTTCCTTGGGGTTTAAGAGAGTATGTTTATCGGTAAGACATCCATTTCGCTTGTTATGAAGTGGAAGGCTAAAGAAGATAAAATCCATACAAATACAGAAATATTGGTGGAATGCCGAAAAAGTTATCGTCACATCTACGAAAAACAATAGCCATTTGGTAATGCGCAATGATTTTTTTACCAATTCTCAATATTTAATGGCTACTTGTAAAGGACTTTCAATCAATATTACAAAAGTGCCATATATGAAACGAAGAGCAATGTTTGAAATCTTTCTTCGTTGAAACAGTTGAAACATTTTACAAAATCATGACTAAGGTTAGGGACGGCCCAAAAGAAGAAATTGGGACTCCGGGTGCAGACAACCTTGCACCCAAGAGGCCTTCCGTCCTTGCGCCCGGGGCATAACTGATGGAATAGGATACATCCTCCGTAAGCATGAAATCAAAACTGTGTTTAAGCCACATTTAAAAATTAGAAAATGCCTGAGGAGTTTGAAGGACGCAACACCATTTCAAGTGGAAGGAGTGTATGAGATACCATGCCAAACTTGCTAGAAGAAATATATCGGTGAAACCAAACGCCCCGTTAAAACCCGCTTATAAGAACACCAGGTGGCTGTTCGACTGGGACAACCCTTAAAATCAGCAGTAGCGGAACATGCTGCCTTGGGACACGCGATTGAACCCAAGCAAAGAAAGATCATTGTGAAGGTGAAAAACTTCAAGCCCCGGCTGATCCGCTTAGCTTTGGATATGAGAAAAAGCAAGCAAAATAACAACAGGGACTGTGGCCTCCAAATAAACCACACGTGGGACCCTGCTTTGAATCTTAATAAAAATGCTATGACTACTCCTTCCACTCCTACCATTCCCATCCTTTTCCCTCCATGAAATCCCTATGTTAACTCCACTAACGCGACAGATACTTCATTCCCTTTGAGAAAGTAACTTGCAACGGCCAGGACACGTCAGGTAGCACACTTGGTAAAATACGTATCCGAACAACGAATAAATACAGTTCGAAATATTTTTTTCTAGCCTTTCGATTCCTACAGCATGGCTATTTCATTTCCATTTATTGTGAGTTACTTTCTTGTGTATTTTTTGTTGTCAGGGACATGAGAGAGGGCTAAGATTACATTGGTCAAAAATATTACTCAGATAAAATCTCACCGTTCTTGACGGCAACCGGCGGCTGTTGTCATTAGCGCATTAAGAGTAATAGACGTAGTTGAAATTTTCTGAGAGAGAGAGAGATGTGGGAAGTTGGAGGAAAACCTGGCGTTGACATTGGCCTGATCTTAACGTAACACGATCAACACGTGTTCATGGTTAAATGTGCCACTCTATAAACGGAATATAATATTTGTAGTCCTTTACAAATTGCACCCAAGTATGATCAACGTTTTCCTCATAGCCTAATCCCACTTTTGATGCACAAACCCCGCCCTATAGCGAAATTAAAATCATGAGGCTCTTTAGCATCCGATTACTAAATAAATACGTTTCCCACTAAATATTTTATTTTTAATTTTTTTCCCAACACATCATAAAATATAATATTTGGCCTTATATCCAACACCTATATCCTTTTTACTTTCCACGGAGTGAATTACATATTTCGGTTACGTTTTTCTATGCAGATTTTGATTGTAAATAATAGGTAGATAGAGTACGTATCTGTATTCACATTTTCACATATTATTTGTGAAAAGGTATATTAAGCATTGATTCTTCTCTCATGGACTGAGTGGTAGTACTGAGAATTCCTAGTTAGTAAAAAGGAATATTTATCATGCATCTAGCGTCTAGGGGTAATGTGATACTGAGCTGCTTTTACACTTTACGTAAGAAGGCGAGAATTTATCATGATTAATGTTCATGCATACAAGCATAGCATGTGTTTTTAGCATGGAATACTATGTGCATGCTGGCGAGAGAAAAAGATCAATCTTCTGCAGGATTACGCTGACTACCATGGAAAAAGAATACAAGCGCTGATTGTGAATAATATTTACGTTCTATGATTTAAGAGATTTTTCAATTTATCTTTACCACAGAGTGAACATAATTCATCGTCTGTGAAATTAAATATTCCTGGGGATTTTTGTTACCTCACCAAGGGGTTTTGGTTTGCGAGTAAAGGAGAATGCAACACTTGTCAATTGAATTATCTATCGTAATTCCTTTTACAACTTCCATCTTTTGCAAAAAAGTATCAGATTATGTGATACAAAACAAGAAACGAAGGGGATCGGGTTGGTGTTGTGGTTAGAGTACTGGCCTCCTATTCCGAGGGCACGGGTTTGATTCCCGTCAGTGGCGGAGTTTTCTGTGGAAAACCGGTCCTTACTTAGGTGCCTAGTGGAGGGCATTTCAGGTTCAATACTCCGTCCGTCGGATGGAACGTTAAGCCGTGGTTCCCATGGCGCCTTTCGTTAAGAGCAGGCGAATGCCGACGCCGAGTTTCTCTACACCCTTCCTCCGTTCCCTGAAAACGTCTACCATTACCCAATTACCCACCTATCTTAAATGACGCAAATGACCTCAGCTGTCGGTTGCCTCCCCTGAATAACCAACCAATCAACTAGAAACGAAAGGGTGTTGGTTTTTAATTAGTTTAAGTAGAAAAACTGGATTTAATTTGATGGGTTTCATTACAGAACTTTCGCTCTAGAATCAATGTCCGTTCTAGAAAAGGTGAAATGTATTTTTCGAAAACTTTAAATAAATAAATAATTCATTTCATGTCACATTATGCAGAAACTCTTTTTTATTTGAAATTAATATTATTTAGGCATCACGTGCATACTCTAAAGAAGACCTTTGAAAGGTAATAGAATTCTTACTGTACGCCCCGGAAAAGATGTAACGACAAAGTATGTGCAATAAAATAAAATGGCAGTGCGGACTATGAAAAAGGACGACCAGCGTTCATTAAGGAAAACGTTTACGAGCAGAAGTAGTCAGTGCAGTGGAATGAAATTGCTAGGGTTTTTCACAGGTACTATGAGACAAAGTCACAGTACTTCATGCAGTGTTTTACCAAATTGCTTACTACATTTTATGAACTCACTCGTGTATTGTAACGCTATCACCTGCTAAACTGGTAATTTTAATTTCATATTTTTAACAAAATTTTTCTTCAATTGCATGTGTTGGGAGTGGATTTGAAGTTTCGATGATTGATAAAACAAATATCTCTTCGATATAATAATGAAATGTGTGTGTTAATAGTCTAGACTAAATATTGAGATTCTTATTTCCTGGAAATATACTGATGTTACTTTTATCTTGAATGTACTATGCTTTGGAAATTAAAGTTATCTGCATTTATGTGGAAAAGATATTGCGCATTCAGTACATGGGGAATGCAATTTTTTCAAGAACTGCTTCAGCGTTGACGACACTCTAGTGACTTAGATATATATTATGTTTATGAACCAGGTCCATATTTATTTGAGGCATTTAACATACAAAGTTTTTCAATGGCAATGCATTGTTTAAGCCCAAAATAATAGTATCTTTGTCGTCCGTGAATTCAGACGCAAGATTTATACCAATTAGAACACAGGAAACCATTGGCAAAGTTTGATGGTGCAAAACGGTGAGGCCTCTGAGGAAGGCAAGCGTTCACAGTTTCTGGTCAGGTTGGGGCTTCTACTTTTAAGTCAAACGGAAGCCAATTTCCCTTTTCACATTGGAATGAGCACCTCTCGCGTAGGGTGTAAGAAGACAAGCGCTCTGTACGTTTAAGTTTGCGCACTAAGTTCAGGATCCCGATGTTCGATGATAAACTTCCGCAAGGAACCTCTGCTCCGGTGCGTTCCTACTTCGCGTATTTCCTGGAGATCTCTCTCGAGAATATGCACTTCCAGTACGACTATTCATTTCCATTCCTCTGCTCATCTGGTTTTACCGTTCAGAAGGAGACGAAGTTTTGCCTCGTATTGCTAGCGAGGTTCTTGGGATTTCATCGGGTAATATATCACAAATGACGACCGGTATGCTGTTCATTCTACCCAATTACGTCTGAAGGTAGGTAAGCACTAAGGAATGTCTTTGCAGACTAGAAATTTCAATGAGCTTTCACCAATGAGTAGGAATTAAAATTTTCTGCCTTCCATAGAAATTATGGATATGGAATTTTGGAGTAAAATATTAGTTAAACAACCCCTAGAGGATTCATTCTTGCCCCTTATATCAGCTTTGTAAGATATAAAAGATTTAAAAACTAAGCCGGACCTTAGTAGACCTTAGTTAGAAACAGTATTTAGTATTTATATATATTTGGGTGCAATAACCATATTCCATTATGTGCAATAGATGGTTGCATACTTTTCTTAGCTTACCTTTAAGTTAAATAAGTTATTTTTAAAGTTCTATGACTTTTATAAAACCAGATAAATCATTTCAATTCATTTGCATAAAGTCTTTACTGGACATACCCTTCCCTTTATCTATCCTTAATAACAAATATATATTTATAGAGAGAATCAATTACATGATTTCTAAGATGCTTTCAGTATTTAATGGATGTGGTAGAAGATAAAGGATTAAACTTTAAGAAATAATCCTATGGATAATGTTTTGAATATTACTGAAATAAGCGTTCCTGAAATACGCCAACATTTATTTATAGGATTCCGTTAAATATTGAGGCACGCAAAATGCTCAAAAATATTACTATATGAGTCTTAATGGAAATCATCATCAGAAAAATTGAGAATCGGAATTGTAGCAAGCTAATGCTAAACTTTATGTGCACTGATACGGGTGATGAATTACTCTTTCTTCCACAAAGTTTTGGAAACATTGGTAAAGATATTTATGACATATAATTAATTTACGTAAGGAAAGGGCGTGAATGATTTAATTCGGGCATTCTTTGAAATGTATTAAACGGAAGGTAGCTTCTATTATGACTCGGAATTGAAGCCAGCCAATGATAAAATCATCACAGAGACATTTGTTGATAGAAAATTGAAGTGCATGGATCAAATTTTTGTTGACATATATAGTCCTCCAGATAATTCTTTCTCAAAAATTATTCTCTTAGAATTGATACGATGCATCCATTCAAAACTGTCTTTTTTCTATCTAACATATTAATTAAAAATAACATTCCATTTAAATAGAACAGAAAATTACACTAAACATATTCATTGCTGCTAATGAATAATTTTAGTGTAATATATTCACATGCGTTTAGTAGTTAGTTTGTATAGCACACTTGATTCAGAGTGGAAGGCAACTTGGTACCAATATTCATTTTTTTAGATATAGTAGATGCCTTTAATTGTACCAATAAAGTGTGTTCTGCGTCACATTCACTTCTTCAGCTACGTCACTCGTCGGAATATATTTGGAAACTTGCGTTCAATCAATGCAATTGCCCCTTTTTATTTATCAAAAAGCCACCAATGTTTGTTGTTTGCCAGGACAGCGCGTCTGTTGCGGTGCAAAAGAATCATGTGAGCATCTTAAGTGATCCCGGCTAAATCATCACCGTTCGAATGCATGGCTGCTTAACGGTTTTGGCGTCATACTCCGGGCTCTCCTCCAAATTGATGATTACTCATGAATGGAGGCCCATCGATGGGTCTAGGGGTGGGACATATTTTCCAGATCAATGGCAGGAAATACTTTTTGTTCAGTAAGCGATCTGGGACTTCACTCTGTGTGCATGCAGAACGTGTCACGGAGGAATATTATCGCTGCTGGGAAGTTTCTTGAATCTTAAGATTGCCCGTTCGGCTCTCCACCTGCATATAAAATAAATTTTTAGTTCGGTATTCATTTTATTAAACGTTATCTCATTTACTATTTCATCTTCGTTTAAGATGTATGCTTATGTATAAAATAGCTGTCTTTCTAAATTTGTCTATATCTGAGAGACAGGTTGGAGATTTTTGGAACTGGTGAGTTTACGGTAAAGAAAGAGTTATCCAAGTGTATTTCCTGGCACAGTATGTAATGGCATATATATTGCCATTCAAAGACCATTTTAATAACTTGCTCAGGTAAATTTCTCAGTGAATATCATATAAAAAATAAGATATCTGGCACCATATCGTGAACCATTTTATCAATCCCACGTCCTAGCTTTTTACTAGATAAAGTCTAGCAAACGTTGTTAAACGCGTTATTTTCGTCATAATAATACACACAATTAAATTTTTGATATTTTAATAATCTCAAATTTTATTTATAATGTCAACCTTCAGTGCATGTAGGCATTGATTTAGAACATTTCTGTCAGCTAGGGAAGATGGTAAAAGTGGATGGGGGAAGGATGAGTTGACATCGAGTCATTGCGAGAATAAAAAAATGTTACCAACACGTGAATGAGCGTGTATCAGTGATTCCTAATAATTTGAAAGAAGGCATATATCACGAAGACGTAAAGGTTGATAAGGCTGAGAGAAAAGAAATTTTCCCGGGGAAATGCTTTAAAATAGCTTTGCATGGGGGATCGTTAGAAGTTATTATGTAATAGTATGACTGCCAAAAATTCATTCACTGTTTTTTCATTTCTGCTTAATCAGTATAGGTACATTGGAAGCGATATATGTAAGTTCATAGGTTTGAATCTATTTCACATGTCTCGTCTTTGCATAATAAGTTCAACAAAGGTATAATACGATTGTATCGGAATATTATTATTCGGTATAAGTATATATAATTCGTTCTTGCCATAATTAATCATTGTCATAATTATTATTAGTGATCTATAGGGTAGTGTTGGATGGACCTTGTATAATTTTTCACAATGCATATCATCCACATTATGCCTTTCTATCGTTTATTATACTTTTAACCCTTCAATATCACATACAATTTATCCGGTCTACTTCTCTCTATGACGCTCTTACCCTATATTTTTCCCTTAATCAGGTGCTGTGAAACTCCTTCGCTACTTTATACCCGATCCATTAACTTATATTGACTGCTACTAATTTTTTTTAAACAAGCCTCTCACTCTCCCTTGCAATCCACAGCACTTCCTCGTGCGTTTCTCTTTCTTTCCACACACTTTCCTTTATCTGCTGTACTCCATAACAGCATATCAAAGCATGAGGCAATAGTTAGTTGGTTATCATTCGTCCGTAAAATACTGGAGTTTGTTTGGTTAGTGGTCAATGAGATGGAAATGGATAGGTTGATACTTGAGATGCCATGAATGGAGGTAGCCATTATGATTAAGTGATAGTTTTCTGCGAGTTAGTATTTCTTTCGATGGAGTATTCCTACTCTATTTTAAATTTTCTCGACCATTTCACTGCACTATTTCTCGTATCAAGTTGGCATATTTTCTACTCATCATCATAGCATCTATAGTCCCTTTCTTTTACTTTCTGGTCCTCCTTTATCGAGTACCTAACCTCTATAGTGGATTCAGTGGATTCAATTTTCTCTAATTACAAGTTCCACCCTTCTTCTCTGCGTTCTAAATTCTGGCATTCTGCAATATGTATTTTTTAAATCGACACACATCATTGATGGACAATTTTCATGTAGTCTTACCGGATTTACAGTAAGTGGCTAAATACCTTCTCTTCTTTTTTTAACGCAGCCTTAACCTTTTAAATGTAGCCTTCCTAATCACTCTCTCTCTCACTGCAGGAAGATATTTTATGTAGAACCCAACTTTTCTGGTGAACAGAGATTTAGCTTGCGAACCATATGTTCGCGTGTTCGATTCCCCTTCGCAGTCACGGCCAAATAATCGGCAGGTAGTGCTATATCACCTTTATCCGTTTTCCCTCGCGGTAGGGAGTGCCATGGGCCGTGTCGGAGGGGATCTTAAATCCAATTACGGCCGCCTCTTCTGCTTCCGCTCTCGCCCTACCAGTGGGGCTTTGCTCACCCATCTTCCTTCCCCCCCTGCCCCTCCACTCGACCCCATCCGGCTCCTGTTCCTTGAGCCCCCGAACCCTGACACCCTAACTTCCTAAATACTGGGGTTCTCTCTTCTCTGGGGACCGGCTCTCCCCCCTCAGCGACCCATTATCACGGTCCGGCAACCCTTTTACCCCTTGCTTGAGAAGGCGCCACCTCCAGCCCACCACGACAAACTCCTCCGCACCCTTTTCCGGCTCCTTCTGCCCTGCCTTTTTCCTCGCTCTCTCCCCCCTTCCTTTCCGCGAGTCCGCACTCCCCACGCCCCGTTAACCCTTACCCTTTTTTCGCCCCACACAACCTTAGGAAGGAGAAGGTAGGGGTACGTGTTCTTCGGGCGCCTTGCCCTTGAAGTGCCACAGAGAGAAGGTAGCAAAAATAAAGAATTTTGCCAAAGTAAATCACCGCCTCAAAGGACCGTCCGGACGGAAGTGCTTCCTTTACCAAGAAAAAAAATAATATATTGCGGGCAAAAAGGGTCTTGAAGCGCTTTACTTCCTCATCCTAACGCAGGGAGCGTGGTAACCTGTCAGAAAGAGAATTCACCTTCTCAGAATGGATTGTTCACAGGTGAGATACCTTGGAGGCTCGAGCAAAACCCATGCTACAGGATGAAATGCGTGATGTACTCTCTACAAAAAGATCCATTGATCAAGAATACGGAGAGAGATTTTTCTCCACTTCGACTCCTCCCACCTTTTTGCTTCCTCACCATTGGAATTCATACTTTTGTCCCCAAGAATAGTGTGTCCAACTCTCCTGGAGTTTTAGTAGTATTTCGGAATTGGGTTTCATTACTTAAATCTCTCTATGGAGGAGTAGATATCTAATGGAAATTAGAGACCTGAATACTTACAAAATATACCTTGTTTCCAAAAGTATTTGGAAGATTTCTTGTTGACCATGATTTAATTGTTTTCATACATGAAAAATGCCTTAAAATACAATGATTCTTAGGTGGGTATTATAGCTGTTATTTGGTAATCTGGGGTAGTAACCATATCAGAGTCATCTCCAAAATTTTTCTCCCAAAATACGTCGATATTTTCATCTGCTACATTAGAAACCAACCGGAAATACATCGCTCATGAGGGGATCGCAGGATCAGGTTGGTGTGGCTGCTGGAGTTCTGGCCTCCGATCCCGAAGACCCGAATTCAATTTCTGGCACTGGCAGATTTTTCATTGGTATCCTGGGCCTCGATCATGGATCTTCATAAAGCGTGCGCTAGCGTTATCTTTATATTTTGATTGAACGTATTTCAGAGAGAACGCGATCTCCATTCTTCATTTTTCGCACAGAACTTCAAATCGCTTATCACAATCAGTGGAGCAAGTTTTATAGACGGTTATTGTTAACCCTGCGCTACTCTAGGGGCTAGCGTTATCGATAAAGATTGTGATAACGCGAAAGATGCATCCGTGATTCCACACCAGGTCCCTAGTTGAGTGCCTTGTCGAGAGACCTTCGAGTACTCCGTCCGTCGGATGAGACGTTGAGCCGTGGTCTCCTTGGTGCCTTTTGTAAGAGTAGGCTAATTCCAATGCCGGGTTTCCCTCCACCATTCCTCCATTCCGAGAAAATTCATATCTTTACCCAGTTACACACCTATCCTATCAGGCGCAAATGACTTCATTTGCCGGTTGCTTTCTCTAAATGACCACAATTAGAACAACAGGGGCAACCAAATCCACAAGAATGCATGCAAGGACTACCAGCCAGTGGCGTACAAAGCTGGTCGAAGGCAGATTTCTCAGACGCAATTGAAACCTTGCCTGATTTTAATTTCATTCTCAATTCTGCGTGCCCACTGTTCCTCACCTTGTTGGATCTTTAGCAACATTTTCTCTTTTGGAAAAAGAATTTGTTTATTTTGGAGCTGCTGAAGACAGAGTGCGCTACTATCTCATTGTTCACACTGGGACTTGGAAGACTTTCATATTCATTTCTCCTCGATGGTAAATTTTAATTTTCTTTTAACTTTTTTATTTAACTCTTAACTTTAATTCTCCTGAGCATAAAATAACTCTACAAATTTAAATCAATCAATAAAAAATGTTCGCCCAATAAATCACAAAAAGTATGTCACTCAAATAGCCCTTTATTAAAACACCTATCCTTCGTGTGATGATATAATTTCTCAGTCTACACAAAAAGATCAACGTAGAACAAACTTAATTTACCAACAAATACAATGAGAAAAAGGCTCCTTTTCGGATAATACACTTTTGGTATGTAAGAATTCAACTTGAATATAAAATCCGTGTGTGCCGTATTTATCAAATACGTGTGTATAAATTATGATATTTTTAGTGTATGTCATTCATTATACTGATCGTCTCAAATTCAGTAGTTATGTAACAATTTTTGTATGTATTTACTGCCACACACCTTCGAAATGGCTAACAGGATACTTGGAATACGTGTATGTCTATAGAAATAGCGCTAGAAGCCAAACCAAGCGCATCTATTGACACTACGTTCTGTTTTTAATGAACTGGCCGTTTATGTGCATCACCTGTTCCTTATTTGTGTGTATCAGAGCGACTTTGTGTGCATCATTCGTCTTCCCGTTACGCTTTGTACACCCGATGAAGTTTTTACAACCGTGTCAGATGTATGGACGCAAAGTTCTCTCACAAAGTTCCGGAGACAAGTTTCGGAGGAAAATTTATTGGAGACGGAAATGCGCAAATGCTCTGGGAGAAGAGACGTGGGTAAAGAAAACCCTGGATAGGACGAGGATCCTACGGGAATGGAGGTATACGCAGTAATCAAATGAAATGTTGAACGAAAGAAAATGGGCAACAGTTTCGCTAGATGGTCAGATCACATGCGCACCAGTCCAACGTTTTATGAGGATTCATTCAGTTGTTACTTTGGTGGGAGTTGTGGTTTCCCACGCTCAAAATTTTCAATTAAAATCCCGATTCTGAATTTTGAGCAATTTAAAAATTATATCAAGGAAAGCATTTTCTGTCGTAGGCTTTAATGCTGTCTTTCTCAAAGGCTCTTTTTATTATAAGGTTATTCATGCCGCTTCATTTCTTATTTATTCTCCTTGTTTCTGTTTCCTAATGCTGTCTTTTCTAAGGTAGTTTTGTGTGCGAAGCAAACTCGGAACACAGGAAACATGTCAACTCCGGACACATTCGATCCGCGTTGCGTAGATGAGAATCATTCTTCGAGGCCAAATATTTCCTCAACCCGTGTTCTGCTGAAAACACACATTACCAAATCAGTCTACCTTCTGATTATAAGATGCTCTGTAATACCTTTTTTTACCCCTATGGAAAGGCATTTATAGTTACATATATCAACGTATCGCAATGCATTGGAAATTTATTAAGCAAATAAAATTTGAGGGGTCCTGATTTACTACACCAGTATTTTGGAAGTAAGTCATCCATGCTGGAGGGCAGTAACAACTAAGAATGAAAATCAGGATTTATAAAAAGTAAAGTAAACAACGTTGTATTCAACCTCAAAGTGGTTTTGATGGTGAGGATAGAGTTTACCAAAACTTAGCCCAACAACATATGAAATTAACTCAGCATGGTAGGATGAAAGGTCTGATTCCTATTTCACAAGCGTGTTTCACTGAAAGATGTGGTGCTCTAAGAATAACTCAGCTAGGTTTGGCTGGACTCGTCCAAAAGAGAGTCCTTAGCGGATCGCAGGATATTTGGTCTCTAGCTCAACCCTCTGCCCACTGAGCTATCACGCTCACCATAATGTTTTGTATATTTTATATCCTGGAGTAATGAATACTAGAAAGGGCTAAAGTGTTTGAGGAGATATTATAAGATTACTATGTCCTCTTGTCTTTGTGTTACGAGCGGAACCAGTGGGTCTAGAGGCTTAAGGAGGGTGAACGAAGAAAATTAGGTTCATTTTAAGGGTGGGGATCCCTCCGGAGAGTAAGACATGGCCAATTCTGAGGATTCTCGCATAAGGGAGAAGAAAGGGAATTCTAAGAATGGCGGGACTGATGCAATGAATGGAAGTGTTGTTTCGGCAAAAACATGCGCTCACCCCGAGAGCACGTCTCGCTAGTAGAATTTGGATAGGACGTCTAAAATACCCCAGTGCTAATGCATTCAGTGGCTTTATTTCTCTGCTGTAAATCATTAACTCGGGATAAATCGATTCGCACTGTTCCACGTGAAGTGTCAGCAATTCTTGTTATTTCTGACAGAGTAAATATTTTAAACATCAGACAAAACTATTAATTACTATAATTTGAAAATACTGATATCCTGTTTTCAATATTTTTTTTAGAATTAGTACTGAAAATGATATACATTACCGTCTGTCTTTTGTTTCAAGCATTGTAGCATTCTGTATCCCAAAAATATCAAAAGTTATTATATTTTAGTATGATGTTTGTGGTTGCATATAATTCTGAATTATGTTCAAAAATTCACTTGATCAAGAGTTGAAATTTATCAATACTGAGATTGATTTGACGAGGTACTGCTCTCAGTTTTACTATCAGCTTAACTCTTCGCATTTTAAAAATTATTCCCTTTTACATCCCATACTACTTGCACTATATATCATACGAAGCAAACCATACCAATAAATATCTTACTTTGATTACTTTAGTTAAGAAATGGCTGTAAAAAGTAAGCACAAATCAAAATTTACTCGTGACCCAAGGGAATTAATGAACTGTGAAGATATAGTGTCAGACATTCACAGTCCCTCCCTTCTCCTGGGAAAGTCACTAAGTCATTAGTATGTTAGAGCTTAGTTAATGGCAATTTAATCTGTACTTTGGACGAACGAAAAGTAATTTATCAAGTGGATGGCAGCGCAATCTGAAGTATGATTAAGGTGGAGAGAAATGTTTCTGGCACCCAGAATTAGTTTTCGATGACGTCATCTCTAATCATCTCGCTATCACCCTTCTCACCGCCTTATCAGCAAAGACGACGTGGAGAGTATAGTGCTTGGATAAGTGAGATTTGGAAACCTTGATGCTTACAAATGGAGAAGGAGAATATACATGGATGTTTGGTATTTGGATAGGGTTTGAGGATATGTAAATGAAAAGAAAAACAATGTGGTTTTTGACTTGATCTAAAAGTCAGTGTGCTCAACTTTGAAGTTCTTCTGCTGATGATGGACGATCTAAGTATCCAAAGGCCACATACCAATGCGGGATTACAATGACCAGGATGGAGAGGAGGTTTATTTATAGAACTAATAATTACATATACCGACGATAGTATTGAAACAACGCTTGAATTTTCAATATATCTTTGTCCCAAGGCAACCCTCATCTTTTCCCTGGAAAGTAATTATTGCCTCTCCTTTTCGAGGGGAGGGAGAGGATGGGAGAGAAAACGCTGGGTGGGTCTTCTCAATTACCTGACAATAGGAATTTTGTCCCACTCCAAACTTACAATTATATCCACCCACCTCTCCGTTGCTTATGCGGCGGAGGTGGGAAGGGGAGTTGAAAGGAAAAAAAAGTGGCAAAGAGACATAATGCCGTCTTAGATGGCATATATTTCTGCGCAAAAATTTTGTCTCAGTGTTCTCAAAGTTAGAGAAGAAAGTTTTGGATGAATCTAACTTTCTGTTTCTATTTCCATCCAGCGTGTGCGCAGAATCTTTTTTGCTTGTTTCTATTGCTTGGGTATGATTCTTTCAAAGCTTGCTTTTTCATTATTTCTGCATTGATGATGGAATAATCCTTCCTTATGTCACGCAAAATAATTACCGTAGTATTGGAAACGTTGATAATTGCCGAACGCCTGGAGGAGAGTTTTCAAGAACCGGAAATACTCAATCAACACGATATGACATCGCTTCCTAATGACAGTAGAGTTTAGTTGATTCCAGCTCCGATACCGGTAGTTCCTCGTAATGCTTTATCCACCTGTGATCGGTGATAAGAAGAAAGACGCAAGATGCAAAATTTGTGTCATTATGTAATATGTCCTAGTGTTAAATATCTGTATTCATTTCTGTAAATAGAATTTGTATTATTCGTCGAATGTGACTGAGTACTTACATGGTACGGTTTAAAGTGGGACGCTTTTGGTTCAATTTTCCGCAATGAAAAGTTAGGCGAGTAAAACGACCGTTAGAACAAGAATGTTACAAATATATAGGTACTCATATGCTGTCTCGCACTTTAAAAAAGTCTGAACGGTTCATGCCACACCAAAAAAAAGCAACTGGATCGACTGTCTGGCGTCAACCTAAAGTAGAGAGTCTGCGGTTTGAGGAAGCGCTTTTGGGGCGTTGGCACAGTAGCAGGTCACGCCTCCCTCACCTTTTATGTTCCATCGGGACTACTTCCCAAGCAAGAGGTATTCTCATTCCTCCATATGTCCTCTCTCCAAAGATACCCAGCGCTATCTTTTCGCGTTCTTTTCCTCCCCATGGGTGAACCGTATCGCCTCACTCCTTCCTCACTCTTTTGGTTCAGGATCTCTGCATTTTGCCATCCTCGCGTAGCGTATCTTTGAAAATAAAGGCGCTTTGCACCCCGCTACCAAATTGATTTCTCTCCAGAATATTCTTTATTGAGCCAGGAGAAAGATGCCCTTTGCATAGATAGTAACAGTGTATGATGTCCATGTATTTCTATCGCCTTGAGTCTTCAACTGCTTCTTTCGCGTTGTGTTGAAGAAAGAGCGTAAATATATAAAGGAGAGGCCCTCGGAAAGAGCATAAATATGAACAGAATTACGGAGAAATAACGATGTGCGAAATAAATGGGAAGAAGAAATGTATCAATGAAAGGTAAGAAAACATTCTTGCTTAAAAAATCTGAAGGAAAGAGAATAAAACACTACATAATGCTTAAGCAGAGGTGCATTGACCTCAATTATTTGCACCATATTTGAGAGTTAAGAATGAATTCGTCATGATAAAAGGATTATAGCTTGGAAAGAAGTCACCAAATTTTGAAGCTACTGCTACCTCAATTGATTTCTTTATTTGTGAGCGGTAAATGATATTTATTCTAAATAATTATGCCATAATGTCTTATTCCTTAGAAAAAACAACACTTCGCTGTATGTGAAGGATTGATACTCCTAATAAAACGTTTAACTATGCGTCATATGAACTTAGAATTAAAAAAATAAATTATTTAGTAAGGTGTCTCAGATGCTACTCCACCAAAGAAATATTAGCGCCTAGACTATTGACAGAAAAAAGATTACAGAGGAACAAACCGAAACTTGTACACTTTCGGATTAGGGGAGACCTTTTGACATAGTGGATTGTAGCTAATTGATTAGAGTTCTAAATGTAATTGCAATCATATAACATGTCCGAACAATTATCAGTTTGTTAAAAAGCTATGATAAAATCTGTTCCCAGCATTGAATAAGTAAGAATACAGAAAGGATTAAGTCCAAGTTGTGCACTGACTTTCGTAATTTTAATGTGCGCATCAGGAAATCCATTAAAGAAATGAACGACAAGGCTAGAGCAGCAAATATCCTCGGTGAAGAAAAGAGCATATCGTGTTTACCCGGTGGAATATCAGTCATGGCAAAGAAAAAAATGGATTTAAAGATAACGCTAGTAGGTTGAAAAATGAGTGGGAAGAAAAGCAAAGGGACGCCTCAAATAAATTTAATGGAGCGAAAAGAGCAGAATGTGAATGACAGTACAAAAAGTGAAGAGATTAGTTGATAGGAGAAGTAATTTGAGAGTAGGGCCAAAACAATCTTATGATTGATTAATTTTGTGATGGTGATGATGGAATTAAGCCGTGAAGAATGTGCTATTGCCGTTGTCTTGGATATTTGATACCATCTAAAAAGGAAAATATTGAATTATAAATGGATTAGCCTCATGGTAAAATAAATGTTGCTCAGATAGTACAGCGTAGCGCATTGTAGAGCTTATTGAAATGATTGCCTTTGTTGAATGACTTTGAGAGCTTATTTTTGTTATAATTGCTTTCATAACGCAGCAAAAACACTTCTGCTCCTAAACCATGCATCTCATAGCCATTAAAAAAATTCAAAAAAACGTGAAAAGTACTTTTTTTGGAGAATGTTTTCTAAAATATATGGACAATAAAAATATCATTTTAAAGTCAAGTCAATCCATTGCTCCATCATGGCTAACAATATAGTTTTATTGTTTAATAAGACACCTCTCGTTAACGAAAAATAAAATGGGCCTCATAATACAAAAAATGATTTTAAGTTTTGTCTTAGAATACATTGCCATAAGGAACCCGTCATCTCAATGCGAAATATTGATTCATCCCTCCCCTCTAGCAAGCTTGCTCTCTGTTAGAGTAGCTCCCTCTTGCGTTTAACAGTTTGGCAGCCAGAGGGCTGCCAAGGAAGACACGGAAGCTTGAATTCCAACATGATGCTTGAGTAATCTGTAATCCCTTGACATCCACCCGTGAAAGACTTACTCACTTTAGCCGTCCAGTTCATTGAACTAAATATTTTTTCCCAGGCTCTGTATTCCATTAGGTACATGGCCCTCGGGGTGAATGGTAGGACTTTATCCTCAACTAATACCTTGCAAGCCTTTTTCATAGCGTTATGCGAAATTTTCTTGGAAAGGGCCTGAAAGTTAAAAAGACGGTTTGAATAGGGGGATATAAAAAAACTTATATCATCTGGGTCACAAATGAATGTACTGGGTAAGAATTAATACTTTTGTCAGTAAAATAGGTTTGATGAATGGGGTTGAGTAACAGTAATGGGAACTTATGTATAATCTAACTATAGAAAATTGGCTAGCAAACCTCAAATTCCAAGATCCAAAAAAACTCGATTCAGAGATCCAAGACCATAGGGGAATACAGCTTTTTTGAATCAGATGCACAACGAACATTGAAAATAATTTAAAACTTTCCTTTTTTCGGGTATTTTAAATGCGATTTTGATATCTGTGTTAAAACAATAGGAGAACAACAAGAAAGGAGTTGCGATATGGGGATATGGAAGAGAAAGCGGTACACAAAGATTTTTGATTCTTAATTGGAATTCTCATTGGGCAGCTATACAGCTGCTGCAACTTCAAAACATGAAGAATAAAATGTTGGCTTCAATTGTTAAAAAAAGTACTCATATTTTGAATTGACATTATTGATAATTTTCTATCAGTTTTATAGGATTCCAATGTGTTTTACAACGGAAATTGACATTTAATTCATCCATTGGCTCCATACCTACGACATTTCTCTCTTCAAATTGACATATAATATGCCCCTCTCTACACTATTCATAAAACGTCTCCTGATCTTCCTTGTCTATCTTCTTACACACCAATCTACCTTCGCACGGTAGCTATCTCACACATTTCAATATCTTTAAGTAAGTTATTTTCTATTCATCTCGTATACATTCAAAACATTTTTGCTGGCAATTTTCTCCCCTCTTCAGCCACGTCTAGCTCGGACGCCAACTCAACGTCTTAGATCGCACGCCATTCCTCGTATTACCATTTATCCAATATCTCACGTCAAGCTTCTTCAGTGTCCATATCACATTGTCAGATTATTACAAAGCCTCATTCCGTATTATGTTCTTCACTTACCCTCTCATTGCCTGATCAAGATTGTCATCATCAGTCCCCTTATCGGGGTAAAGGCTTATATAATGATAAAAATCTTATTCTTACCTCCATTAACATTGTATTCATCCATTAGTTGAGTACTCCATGCAAAATTTATTCTTTCTTTGGAACGGAAATTATTACGAGCAGACAGAAGGGTCGGCGATGAAAGACGCGACGGGAAACTTGCCCACGCAGTATATAGAAAGAACGCGCATACGGACCGCTACTTAAACGCTTATTCGCATCACCATAATTCCCAGAAAGCTTCATTGATGGCTACGCTAGTAACCGTGCCTACTGCATTTCTGACGCCGACTCACTGGCCGCAGAGAAATCACACCTCTTGGGAACACTACAAAAAAATGGCTACAGAAGAGACATGATCCTTAAAAAGGACCACAAAGGAGGAGAAATGAGACCAGCCCACAAACAAAGAAAGGCGCGAAACGAAAGATGAGAAGCCCAAACGTACGCGAACATCCCCTTCGTAGCAGGAAAAATGGCGAGAATTGCCAGTGTCCTGAGAAAACATTAAGTCCGCACAAGATACCATTCTTGACGAAGATGGCCGACAGGCTTCAGACGCCTAAGGACAGGATCCAACAAAATAGGAACGAAGTAGTTTACTAAGTGCCGTGCTCCTGTGGGAAGACCTATATTGGCGAAACTTGCTGTTCGGTGGTTGTAAAACTGAAGGAACACCAGAGAGCTACGGAGAAGAAACAGTTCAACTTATCCGCCGTCTACGAGCATTCATGGAGCAAACCAGGGCATAAGATAGATTTGGATAAAACTAAAATATTAGCTAAAGAGAAACGTTATTTCCCAAGATTGATAAGAGAATCCATCGAAATAGTGAAAGCACCTAACAACTTCAATCGAGAGGATGGATTTCTGTTGCACAGTGCGTGGAAAAGGACCCTCCACCCTCTAACCAATCAGGAGGCAGCTACGAGATGAGACGTTCTATATATAGGTGGCGAAAACTGAAGCAAATAGCAGTCAATCTGGAGACGGCAGCTGGAATGCCGGCGAAACTGTTGTCAAGTGAAGTTAACATACACCGAGAAATCCCGAAAGAAATACAGAGCCATTGCACTCATCCTTTCACTTCGCCCATTAAGCTACCATACTGTCAGCGTATCCGTTTCTTCTAACCGCCGCCCTCCTAGTTTACTTCTAAGTTTGGAGTAATTTATCCACGAGAATTCGATAGTTTCAGTTTTCTTGTGATTGGTACTGGACGCAAGTCTGTCACACAGGACCTTGAAAACGTGCAGTGGCAATTTCAATTCTTTGGCAGCCATGCTTATTAAGTAAAGGGAAAAAATTGAAGAAATAAAAAAGTAAATTACTCAATTTATAGGAAGCCATTGCATGAATTAATATCCAGTGTTTGGAGGCATTAAACGTGCAATAATATCATGAAATACTCTCTATAAGCGTTATATTCCTATTTAAAAAAATGATCGTTGAGCCTTCAGCTATGCATCAACATACTAATAATCATCCCGTGTAGATTCTTTGGCAACAGCCAGTATAATTACAGCCCATTGTTTATAGAATGCAAATGCTATGTAAAACTGATCATTAATACTCTGCAATAAGACTTTGGGCTAGTGATTTTAACCCTATTTTCATCTGAAAATCTAAAAAGAAACAGTACGATTCGAAATAAAAATAAGCTGTAAGCTTACCCTCGGTATACAAAGACTTTTGCTGATTTTCTTTTTGGGAGAGCTTGGGCATTAAAAAAATGAGAGCAAAAATAAATTTCCTGCACACTGTGATATGGAGCGGTTTCTCCCGTAATGCCTGCGTTGTAAGCGCCCTCTCTCGCCGCAACTCATAAACTAAGACAAACATGTAGCGAGCGCCCTGCGCAGCTCATTGCTCTATCAACACAAATCCTGGGGGAATATCTCTCCACTTTCCTTTTTTTTCCTTTCTCCTGTGTTTTTTGCTTTTTTCCAGCTGCTTTCAAGCCTTTGTTTGGACCTTTGTTCAAACGCAATGTCCACTTCTCCTGCTATTTCAGTAGTAATAATAAAAAGCAATCTTTATTCATTCTAGAGTCCATATTCAAGCACAAAGCTTAAACTGAGGATTTGCTTTCGGCGGCTAAATGCATTGCATTGCATAAATAAATTGCATTCATCCATTACTAGATTCGGAATTGGTACCTAACTGTGTGAGACTAGATTTCATTGCTCTATGATTTCTATTTGAATCCTGAAATTTTGTAAGAATACTTCTAGCAAAAAACAATTTGACAATTATCAAAATAATAAAAAAGTATAACGGAAAATTGTGTTCTAAAAATTAGGGTGCTGTGTCAAATAATTTGGGAAAACTATGAATTACATGGTGTTTAATGGGTTTTTAGATCTTAGCCATTTCTATAGTTTTCCCATTTTGAATGCCCAGGCAGGCTGCAATTAGTCAATGAGTAAAAATATATCGTAAGAGTGCAATGGTATTAGAGGTGAGAATTACTTTTCTTGAAAAGTAAGTAAATGAATCTGATTCAAACATTCGTGTACATAAAACATTTTCCACTAGGAGGTAAGAATAACCTCTTGCATGAGATAATATATAGTACAAAGTTTGAAGATTATACACCCATTTTATAACATTACTTTTTGTAATATGCGAAATGCCTATCTATATACAAAAATAATGTTATTCACCATATATCTACTACTACGCTTATTTAGGCTTCTAAGTTGCAATAAATTTATCCTAGAAGTATTCTCTCTAAAACAATTGTAAAGTGCCTTTTCCTAAACGATTGTATTAAATACCATTGTATACAATACCATGCATTAATATGGACACTGCAATAGAAGCAGCAATAACCATTAACTACGAGTTCTTTTACATTAAAAATCTGTAGATAACATGTAAATTCATATTACTTTTTGAAAAATCCATATAGATAGGATGTTTTAAACTCTACAGTGGAAAGAAAGCTAAGAAACCTGCTCTAAGAATTAACTCCATTCTTCTGATTTAGAATTTTAAGGGAATTTTTTCCCTTGAGGAGTTTTTGACATCGCTCCCTTTTGACTATAATTTCCAATCATGCTGAAATCTTAGAACGGTGCGCCTCTTCGTACACTCAGGCAAAAGAACTTGCTCAAAATGCACTCATTTATCTGTTCATTGCATGAGGAACTTTTAAATGGAAAAAATGTTTGAGGAAAAGTTTTATCTCTCTTCATGCATGACAGAATTAGCGATTTTCACTTTCCTTACCAAAACAATTACCCCTTTCTACGCACTAGCTTGACTTGCTTATTTACTTGACTTACTTCTATTCATTTCGTAAACAAGTTAGTATTTTTCTTTTTCTTGCTGTTTAATACTTTTGCGTATCATACAAGGGTGTTGAATATATTTTCGTTTGTTTTACTCTTTAGTTTTTTTCTTTACTGTACACTATATTATTTAAAAAAACCCTCCACTTTGCGAAAGTTCCCTTCATATTAAACCAAAAATATGGACCACACAATCCGGACCGTATTTTTACAAACTTGGCTAAGAGATTTCCTATGTTTTTTTGTCTTTCTGGAAATAAAGGTTCGTAATTTCCTTATAAAAAATACAATTTTTTTTATTCCGTTGTTTTCGGAGCAATATAATATTTTAGAAGGTACAATTAAAAATTAAAATCATACCATATAAATAATTTCAACCATAAATAAACAGTTCAAATCCGTCCCCGGTGAGATTTGGATCGTGTCACTTCAGGATGGGCGAGTTACCGACCGTGATTGTGATAATCGGCGTCGCTCTTTTTATTCAAAAATTATAGGTAGTGTCCGCATTAAAAACGATAACTATATTATATGGGCCACATCTCAAGACACGATGGCCCGATGAAGACAATCATCGAGGGGAAAGTGAACGGGAAGAATGGAAAAGGCAGGCCTCGTATGAGATATATGGAACAAATTGACAGGGATGTAAAAGAAAGGAACTACGTCAATATGAAGAGTTTGGCCGAAAGAAGAATCGAGTGGAGGGCTGCGTCAAACCAATCCTAGAATTGTTGGCCGATAATGAAAAATATGAGCTATAAAATATCTCCTGGATGCTATTGTTTTACCACTTCATGTTGGTAATGACTCTGGGAAATCTTTTTCTCTTATTGGTTACAGATTTCTGAAATGTCAACTTGGCTCACGAAGGGTGAACTTGAATGAGATTCTCAAATTAACTTCTTATCCCTGAATCTGAAGTGGTCCTAAATCCGCGGTCATGGAGGGACCAGTCTTTCACTGAAAGCTAAAGCACTTTCAAAACTGAATTCCAATCCCTCTCGATGTTAATCCAATTGGTACCATTACACCAACCTGATTCTCATCACATTAGGATATCAAATGTAATAGCTACTTTTAAATCAAGTCCGAATAGGTCAACGGTAGTCCTGAGTGCAAAATTAATTCCATTTACAGTTTTATGCCTCTAAAAACCTTTAAGTTTATATTAAGTATTACTGTATATCCCTACCCCTGAAATAATTCCAATTGGCTTTCTCGTAGACCCCACCATGTTATGAATCACTGTAAACCAATGTTTGGGTATTATTGAAATTTACTTTATTCTTTCATACATTTCTGATTTTAATATAATAGCTTGAATAAATTTCAAAATGATTATGATGGCTGATAAACGATGCGATTTACTGAGTGAATTCCTTGCTGGTTTTTAATATAAATATTTTGATTACATTAATAAAAATTAATTTTTAATGAATCTTAAACAATTACTGATGAGATGAGATTTAAATTAGCGATATCAAAAGCGTGTTTTGACAAAAATATTCCCGAATGAGTGAATATATTTCGGCATACTTACCGGAAATGTTTTTGCCTTTGCCTACTCAGTAGGTACATACAGAACGAAAGAGAGAAAGCAGTAGTAGTCAGACGAAATATTCGAATGTAAAATTTTGAGCCAAAACATGTAGATAGGGTTAGTGTTAGCTTGCACGAGTAAAGTAGGTGCAAAATTTTCATCGATTGGTGTGCTTTCATTAAGAATGCATAACACAATGTCGACATTCATTATTTATTCTTAAGTGACTCCAAAAATATTTAGTTTTCTTACAATTCCGTTAGGTGAGACTACAAACCGTTTCTTACAAATTCCGGTAGCTGATATTTCGTTTACCTTTAGGTCATTTTGTCCCAGGCTAATGTTTTAAATCTGGTTCCCATCAATTATTACCCATTTCCATCGCAATTCTACCTTTATGTGCAATTTATCATCTTCGTCCTCTTGGCAATCAATCCTGCTTACAGTAACATCAACATTTTTTCAAATGTAGAATACTACTAATGTAGCACACGTAACGTAAACATAGCATAGGTAACTTAAGTTTTACAAGAAATAAATGAAGGCTCCAGAGGTTAGGACCTAGAATTGATTGCCATGCAGGATTTATTATTATCTTAACTAATTGAATGTTCAAGGTTCGTCTGTTACCAAGGCCTTATGAAACTTCCACGACGAGAATAAGGCATGCAATCGTGACTGATGGGAGACATCGATCGATGGGGTTGATCCCTCCAACTGAGTTGAACCTGCTCGCACCTTCCATTTATATCACGAATTAAATCTTTTTCCATTATTAATTCCAGCATGAAGAAGGATACACTGACATCATATTTTGTACCAATTCCATTCTTTTACGAATGTGATGGGATCTTGTTCTGGAAGGTTTCTCCAGAGTTTTGGGGTAGCATTCTACACGAGATGTCGATACATATCTTGTTTTTTTCATCAACGCTCTCCATTCGTCCTGTTATCTGGGGGAAAAATCAAATTAAATCGGACTGTTAGATTCGATGACGTTGTTAAACGATTTTTCCCGGCAGAATATTGGTACACGACGGACTTTCCATTCATTGGAGAGCAGTTTTTAGCGGTGCAATGGCCTCAAAAAAACTGCAATTACTATTCTCTGTTAAATTCATGAACGTTAAGCCTTTCCCCAACTTATTTCACGAGTAGGTTTCTATATGTCTAGAAAATTCTTTTAAGTAAATCCATCAACAAAAATTATTCTCTCAATCCTCACCTTCTTAATCCTTGCATGATTCCACCCGAGAGCATGTCAACAGTCATTTGGCTTAAACGCTCTGAATTCCAAGAGGACCAGATGAAGCACAGTAAGATCAACAGAGCTCAAGATATATCCACCTCGACGGCTACCACTCTCACCTTTCAGCGACCTATTCAGCATTTCGCTCTCAAGTCTTTATGGCGCTATCGAAGTGTTGCGAAAATATTCTGAAATTCCGCTCTGAGGGTGGAAGCACGTCAAACAAGGTATGGGTTCGAAATGAATGAAACCCGCGAAGAAGATATCCTTTTGCATAGCTGAGGGCCATGGCCCCACTTTCCTTTCGGAACGTTATTGCACCATAGCAAGCAGCCATGGAAACGAATTCTGCAGGTTTGTTCAGGAAGCCTGATTACTGTACTACCCAACGTCATAGATTAGCACAGTTCTTTCATTTTTACTTGGACTGTGGTTTGCGTTTTTAATACATCTAAACATTAATAATGATTGCATAATTACTAGTTGCCAGTTGCTTTTGAGTGTATCAAATTTAAATTTGACCATCAGACTGTTGCATAAACGTGCAGCTATTATTTGCAAATAATTCGCTACTAATGGATTTGCTGTTATATATCAAGTCATTCAATTGTATTATTGAATTCATGAGTGCATTCATGTTCCTTTCCGCACATGTGGTGTTTATTTTGGCTGTCCATTTATTGACGTCTACATCTCAAATGCTTCTGTGGAACAAAACAATTTCTCCACCAAGATTTTTCCGCATGATATCCCCTTTTCCTGGGTATGTTTGCCTCTCATAGATACATAATTAAAGTACCTAATAGCTTCGAACGATATTGCAGGCCTATTACACGACGCATTAGTGAAAATCCGACTCCAATGTAACCCTTCCACTCAATGAATATGTAAATTGAAGCTTTTTGCGCGCTTGAAACCAACGACGAAATCTACTTGCGTTACGGTAGGCCACCAATTATTAGCATCTAAATTATTAGCCTTTCACTTCAATAACTACATTATAATGGGAATTTTCAGCAACCGTGCATTGAAACAACAACGCAGCAAAATCCAGAGTCAACAATGGCAATTACATCGGATGCCAGTTGCTTTAGAGTGAGAAGAATATTGCTTATGTTCTTAATATAGGATGAATGTGATTTATTCTATGCGATATATAGGATTAATGTGATTAATTCTATATCAAAGTATAAATGAGTGAAGTTATCTTTATAAATGAATGTTAAATCCAGTAGGATTCAAACTACTATTTATATGTTTACATTTAAGGTGTCTGACGCGGCTAATCACATTTACATCTGCATAATACCCCGGAGGCCACAGTAAAAATGTGTGGCAGGGGGTGAATTCACATGAAACATTCATTACGCATGATGCATAAAAAGGATTAATAAGTATATTCTAGTATAAACCTCGCAATTTAAAACAAGATAAAAATAGAAAAGCAAGCATAAAATTACATGCTGTTAGTTGGGTCAGCTTAAAGTCCTTATACCAACATGGAACTACCATTGCTATTCATTGATACACTTGTATTTATACCACTAGGTATACATATTTACAGCTATTAATATCCTTAAATGTACGAGGAAAGAAGGACATTTTAACTTTTTTTTAAATTTTTTTCTGTCAGTTCGGCGCTCAATTTATCTAATTTAATTAATATAGTCCAGTCTAATTGGAGTTCGCAAAATATCATTATTGAAAATGGTACCTCCGAACTTATTTAAGAACAACCCCCTGCCACACACCTTTATGATGGCTTGCAGGGTATAATGCAAATGTAAGAAATTAAATCTAAATTGTAACCTAGGGCCTGACAATGATTCCCATTTTGGTTCATCTAATTGACTGGTAACGCTAATACTGTTATCTTACCGTCCCTTTACAAATCTTGCCGTTCTTCGCTGCAAACCCTCAAGTCCATTATTTAAACTTATTTCGTAAGGATTCAGAATAATGGCCACTTATTCCAAATGAGATATAGCAAGGGAAGATGTAAGCACCTGCTGACAAGCAATTTAAGCTCAGGAGGGCTTAAAAGGTATATTATTTAAAGTTTTTGTAGGATAGTATTTGTATGTATACACCGAGATCGAGAAAATCACCGAGAATACATGGTGCTAGATTTCTATTATGTGGCAGCACCTCTGAATGGAGTGCAGGTTATAATATTTTACATTCGAGCTTAAGGTCAGCCTTTATCGGCTAATATAAATAGACCTCCTGAAGCTTGTATAAAATTAAGCGTTGTTTATTATTCTTTTATGTAAGGTTCTTCAGAACAGCTATTTTGATTGTATATTGGATGTCTGAGGAAGCTCCTATAAATATATATGTTTATCATTTTATTTCTTAAGTAACATGTGGTGCTATCCTAGGTCCTTACGTGCATTTTGACTCCATAGATCATTTTACCTCCAGTCTGATATAAATCCTACCAAATTACTTTTATTAGGTTTGTGATTTAGAAAGGTCTTTCAAAAAGCCTTTGTGATCTCAATCTTAGTAGCTATTATATTTCTTGCCCGTAATTCCCTCCTCGTATGAACGGATCTCATATCCTGACAGAAAACCAACAAAATGTGAACCTGAACCGATGTCTGACCGGTGCACACCGTTGCACAACGTCCTTTCATTTAACACAAGCGCGAAAAATTTTCCTGGGAACATGCTATAAAAAGTTCGCCGTGCTGAGAACTTTCCATTATGTTTAGTGTATTGATAACCGTGCACCGCAGCGTGTTATTTTTTTCATTACTTGCAGACGGTGAGAACTTAGTAGCAATACAGGTACGGAATATAATTCATTGATCATTCGCAAAAAAATTGTAGAACTACAAACTTTTTACTTAAGTCAATATTTTTCAATGATATCTACCTAAATCGATTAGGTTTAAATGATGTAACGTTTTTAAAGGTAGAATCCAAGTTAGAATGATAAATAGCAAAAATAATCTTTAATTTTATTGAGGCAATTTTTCGTCCGGTACATCGTTGGATTTCTGTGTGATATTAAATCACTCTTTTAAATTTTGTTTAATTTTGCTGCCATAATCATCAACAATTTATTATACTTAGAATTATATAATAAAAATGCCATAAAATGAAAATCTTGATGAAACGGTTGAATCACAATGTGTTATGCTGAATAAGCATTCCTATTTTCTGTACAAAACCTACGCTAAGTTATGTTTTTTCCCTTCACATTCCCAAAGTTCATACATTACAGGAGGTAGTTTCATAGCAATAGGGGTATTGACGATATCATGTAATTACAATGCCACAATTCGACCATGGGAACGAATTTAATATCTTGACTTTAGCTTTCCCTTGCGTGATACTTGGGCCAAATAATGCAAAGAAGATGGCCCAATTTGTATTCCGTCCTGTTCCAAACTTAATGGAAGTGTTTTCATACTATGAGCAGATAATGAGTTTGGGCTGAAATCAGTCAACAAAATTTGCTTCAGTCATTGGTTTAGTGTGGAGATTTCAATTATTAAACCACGCAGTAAGCTTACGATAGGTAATTTGGATAGCGTGACCGACCGTAGCATTTGGGACGAGTGAGGCTAATTTGTGATGACCCACGTCGGAAATGTTTGGGTTGCCAACCAATTACCCCTACCAATTGTTTTGCTTAATCCTCATTAACATTTACATTCAATTCTTCACAGTGACTGAATATCATAACAGCACAGTTTATGCTGTTAATCTTAATTCAAGTACGTATTCGATTTAATGTCAAATCATTACGTAATATTATGGTACCTTTGATAATCTTTACCCGAACAATTGATCCATTCATTGAAGGTTTATGCAGAAAGGTGGTGTAGGGCTTTTAAATGATAGAGACTACAATAGTATCGTATCTTTAACTCGAGTTAAAATCGTTATCTTCGAGAAAGACAATTTGGACTGAATCATGCTTTTTCCGAGTAGCTTCACTAACTGATAATTCACGAAAGTATGTACCTACGTTTGTGAAATTTGAAAATGGTACATCACCTTCCCTAACTACCGAATATGAATAATTCATGCACGCTTTTAGCATATCACATGAACTCTTTGATGTCGACCACATTGTTGCTCATAGAAGCATTCTATTGGCACAAAATCGAAGTATTATTTCCATCCCACATTCGTCAGAAAGTATTATTCTCTTTAGCTAAACAACCATATCAATGTGATTCCCTTTTTTTTGAACTAATTATGTTCTTAAAATTATCAACTATATTTTTACTTGAGATGAGAGTATTTTATTCCTAAAAACACCTTTTGAAAGTTGAAGATCTAAGCACGTGCATCGTCAAGTATATTTTAAGGAGCGGAACTGCACGCTGTGCAGGGAAAATAGTATTTTATAACCGGAGATGGATGAACTTGATAATTTTCACATGGAAGTATTTTTATAATCCTCTATATAGAGACATATTCCCTTTTGAAAGCAGTTACCTATTTGGCGGATTATGGAGTGAAATAATTGAGGAGAGCAGTTACTGTCACAGGGGCGTCGGAACTATTTCTACTGGGAGGGGCCAACCTTGAAAAGGGCCCGGCTCTTAAGAAAAAGACCCGCATTTTTTTGCGGATAAGAGAGGGTAGAGACTAGAATTCCGCTAAAGGTGCATATGAAGGTGGTAGAATATGCATCAGAAGGGAAAAGGCAAGCTGGAAACAAGTGAAATTTAATTTTTATTAATGAAGACTAATTTCTCAAGGGCCCGAGGCAAATTCTGGGAGGGGTCGAATGCCCCCCCTGCCCCCCACTTCCGATGCCGCTGTACTGTCATCCATTGTGACATTAACGACCCACTATTTCAATAGAGGGAACGTGAGTAATATCTAGGGAAAAACGTTCCTATAATAGATTACTAAGGAGGGTGAGAGAAATGGAGACAATGCCATTCCAGTCCGACAGAATAGACGGTATTACACACTGCCTCAAAGAAATATTTCTTTTCGGTACGCAAATTGAGAAAAATGTCTGGAAAAGTAATCAGGTTCTAGGGCGTCAATTGTTGGTACTCATCAATAAGAGTAAGCGAAAGCTCTGAACAACACAGTTCTGTTTCTGGTGGAATTAGTGATCAATTGCACTACTTCGGGAAATTAGCGATGAAAAAATAATTGATAAGTAAGTTGAACAAAATTATACATATATTCGTTTAAATTGTTTATTACCGTCAAGTTACATAACAAACTTCATTCCGACGGTGCAGTTTATGGAAATTATATTCTTAATAATATATTAATTAGCTTTTTTGATGTTATTTATTTTACTTAATTAACCTGCTATACGAATCAATATTAATTTAAATGTTATTGTGTCTGGTTTTTCATGCTGGGAGAAAGTGAAAAGATGAATTTCTGAAAGTACCATAGTTGTAGTTTAAGTGTGTTCCTACATATCTCAGACACGCGTAGCTTTACATTAAAATAATATCTTTGCTATATACGTGAATGAAAAGAATTATCAAGGTGTATGTGTAAAATACTAGAAATCTTCGGTTTCAGTCTGAACAAATCAAAGTTACACGGTAGCAATCAATGCATTACACAGATAAAAAAATCATTCGCCTTCACCTGGACTCGAACCTGAACTCCTGACTTCCGGCAAGATGCTCCACCTCCAGCTACGGTCCAACACAGAGTTTATTTCATCTCAATTGTAGTACATCAAGCATTTTAAATGTATTAAACAAAATTATATGTTTCACCTCTTATAGAAGAGCAAAAGTGCTACAAAATAGAATGCTCATTAACACATATTAGTTATCCTTCTTACTACAATTTCTACAAAACCTTGAGTACTTGCCGAGTGCCATTTGCTTTTATTATCCAGAGTTCTTTTGATTCCGCACCGATTTCTTTGCTCCATAGAGATAAAGTTTTCTATTACCGTGATTATGGCGTCATTTCGAGCTTTTGGAAAAAGGCGAAAGTTGAAGGAAAGGAGGTCCTCATCGGTTATGCTGCCTTCACCGAAAACGTCCCATTCCTTATACAGTTTTTTTATTGCCTCCCATATTTTTAATTTGTCTTTGCACCCCAGTACATAGTGGCAGAGATTATCAATTTCCCCACACCTGACACAAAGAGGCGTTGCGGTCATTTGGAAACAGCATTTTTCTTCACCTGTTAACACTAGTTCCCAGATAATGTCAAAGAGTTTACTCTTAAGTAAGATTTCACGCTTTCCCGGCGAATTGCATTGATGAACTCTTCTCGGGCTCTACACCGGGTGAGTGAATGTAATGCTGCCGACGTTTCGGGTAGCGACTCGTTACCCATCCTCAAGGCAAATGTCACGTAACTAAACCGTCCGTTGGTATTATACGGACGCTGGCGGTGGGGGATTGGTCGAGCCCCGATTGTTGAGCTGGAGGACCGTTGACCGTTGAACTTTGGCCGTTGACCGTTGGCCTCGCTCTGTCAACCTGTATTCTCTTTAGGATTCTATTCCATGAGCTGCTGATGGTATAGCCCGAATCCCGATTTACGTTCCTCCTCTCCATTCTTATTTCTATCGCTTCCTTTGTCAAGCGATCCCAAAATTTGTCCGAGCGCCAGATAACCCTCGTATCGTCCCATTTAATGCGATGGTCTAGACTGAGGCTATGTTCAACTATCGCTGATTTCTCCGGCTGTCCGAGTCGAAAATGTCTTCGATGTTCCTTCAGTCGAGTGGAAATCGTTCGACCTGCCTCTCCCACATAGACCTCGCCACATTCACAAGGTATTTTATAGACCCCCGGAGTCATGAGGCCGACTGGGTCCTTCGCTCTCACGAGACGATCCCTTAAATTGGGCAATGGTCTGTCAATGGTGTCGATGTTAAACCTCTTCAAAACCCTCGACATTTTTCCAGATATCGTACCGCCCCCCAATCCTCCACCGCCAGCGTCCGTATAAAACCAACGGACGGTTTAGTTACGTGACATTTGCCTTGAGGATGGGTAACGAGTCGCTACCCGAAACGTCGGCAGCATTACATTCACTGACCCGGTGTAGAGCCCTAGATGAGTTCATCAGTTTACTCTTAGTTTCCGGGGGCGATGTTTTCGAGGCCCAATTTTTCCACAGAATTCGTTTGTAACTCCCTTGCTCGATCATACATACGTTTTCTCACTAGCGCATCATTTTCTTTTAGGATACCTGCTACCTCTTCCGTGTCCCGTATGCCCCTCCAAAAGTCATTGTTTGTGGAGACCGCCGTCCACGCATCTTTTAGCAAAGCCTTGTGCCATCCGTCATCTCCACCCAAGATTTTGAGGGTATTTTGCAAACAAAATTTTAGTTTTCAAAATCTATATCGTTCAGGCCGAGTCCTCCCTCCTCTCTACTTCTATAAAGGTGACCACGTGTAACCTTTTTGAAGTAGCCATCCCAGAGCATCATATTTCTGTGTTTTATCGCTAGAGCAATAATTTTTTTTGGGCATGGCCAAATCTGAGCAACGAACCATAGATTTGGGGGTATTAACTGGTTTATTAAACTTGCTCTTATTGCTATCAGCCGGCGTGGATCAGCTAACCTTCCCGCCTTCCATTTCACCGAGGTGACCGCCGTATTCCAGTTTTTGTCTATCATCACTTCTGGCTTTTTTTCCCAGTGGATCCCTAAAATATTTATCGCAGGCATTGGCTTCCAGCCTGAACTATAGTCTCCCCACTCTCCCGTGAGCAATAGTTGATTGGACTTGAACTTGTTGAGGGACAGGCCACATTTTCCAAATTTTATGAGTGTAGCTTCAGCTTGATATATCTGTTCTGGGGAGGTAAGGAAAAGGGTGATGTCATCAGCGTATGCTATTCCTACGCATCGGTTTCCGTGGCGCAGTATTCCTAGACCGTCTCTTTCAAATTGACGCAAGACAGGGTCTAATGAAATGGCAAAAAGAATCATCGAGAGGGGGCATCCCTGTCTTACTGAGTTCTTAATGCTAAATACCGAGGTTTTGAAATGCGAAATTTTTATTTTTGCTTTTATATTCTGATAGAAGGTTGAAACTGCGTTGATGAGTATGTCGGCTCGAGTATGCCATTGTCTTCAATAGTAGGACGATCCATTCCACCCGAATGAAATCGAAGGCTTTTTCTAGATCGAGGGCCAATACCGAGAAAAAGTTTTCTCCGTGAAGGTCCGACGTCAATACCATATCTCGTAGTAGTAGAGTAGCGTCTAAGATATTTCTGATTGGTGAGACCGCGTATTGCATTGGGTGTATTACTCTGTCTATCAGGGCCATCAGGCGATTCTTAAATACATGTGTCATTATTTTATAGTCTACATTTAAAAGAGAAACTGCTCTAAAGTCTTTAAAACTCTTTGGTTTCGTAGTTTTTGGTAAGTATACGCGTGATGTGCGCTAATCGCTGTGAACCTGTTAAAAACCCATCTCTCAGGGTTTGTCTAAAAACTTCGGTAAAACTTTCACGTAAAATTGGCCAAAATGTTTGGTAAAATTCAAAAGGGAGACCATCCGACCCGGGTGCCATTCCCCTGGGAGCTTTCTTCAATACGACATCGAGCTCACTTGTTTCTATCTCTCTCCCCAGGAATTCTCTATCTCCTTCTTCTAGGGTAGGGAGCTCTCCTAATTCCGGAGCTTCATTTTCGTTCCACTGCCTATATCTGTTGAACAGGTTGGAGTATTGCTCGAACGCGGGGTCTAGCATATCTTTTAAGGCCGTCTCCCTAACTCCGCTACCCACTGGTGGGGCCTCACGTTCGGATCGCTTAAGTAATCTAATATTTCTCGCAATCATTTCTAAATTAAAGTCCTTCCCTTGTTGCCACGATTCCTGTTGCCATATAATAGGGGCATACTTTATTTTCTCCCTCTCTAGTATGATGCACTTCAAAAGTCTTACCTGTTCGTAGAAATTTTTTGGCCTGTCTGAAGTAAATAAAAGTTCCCTCAGAGCTTCCCCATAAAAAAATAGAGTGGCATTCTGCTCTTTTTTATAGCGAAGAGTGTGCTTCTGTAACAAACGCCTTACTGAGGGCTTGAATATGTTTTCTCACCAATCAGAGTATGCTTGATTTTGTGGTTTACAGGCTATCATGTCTTCCAATTGTCTTTTTATTTCTTCCCTGATCGACGTTACCTCTATAATGTTTATGTCTAATCGCCATTGCCGGGGTGATCCGGTGGGGGTCCTTATCAAGGGCGTAGAGGTTTACAATTTAATCACTAAGGCGCAGTGGTCGGAGAATGCTACTGGCAGAGTGTTGCCCTTTTTTATATCCTCCTTTATCATCTGTGATGCTAAAAAGTAATCTATGCGCGTCCTCCCCTTCTTCTTGCACCAGGTAAACGGAGGGCGTTCTCCCAATTGTTTTTTCATTACGTCCATGCACTGGCACGAGTCAATCAGCCGTAAAAGCGCTCGGCTGGGACGGTATGTGAGCTTGTTAGCGTTGGATTCACTATCCTCCCGTTCGTAGATGGAGTTAAAGTCCCCCGCAAGTATTACTTTACCAGTAAAGCTCTGTAAATAAGGAACCAAAGTGCCCGTGAGAAAATTTTCTCTTTCTACACGCCTTTCCTCACCCTAGGGTGCATGGATATTAATCAGAGTCGTATCTTCAATTTTACACGAAATTATGCGACCAGACTCGTGCCGACGTATTCCTTTAGCATCGGTTCCGTTCTTTATTAAAAAGGCGGTGCCTCTCGATGACTCGTCAAAATTTGTTATTTTATAGAAGTTTCGATAATGCCACGTTTCTATCCCCATCGCCTCTTGTAGCATGACAATATCAATTGGTTGCTGGTCAATAAGTGACTCAAGCATGCATAGTTTTATTGGGCTGTGTATTCCTGCAATATTCGATGTTAAAATTCTTCGCATGACGTGTTAAATCAAATTGAACCAAAAAGAACTCTGGAATGATTTTTAACACACTTAAGGCTAATGGCGCTAACAATAATCAGTTTCTCGGCAAGTACTCATCTTTCTTTCCACTGCTTCCCCTCTGTTCTTCCGCTGTTTGCTTCGGACCGCCTTCCCCCGTCCCCTGTTTGGCCCCCTACCGCCGGGTCCCTCGACGGAGGCCCTTCCTCGTCTTTTTCTTTTGGCTGGTTGTTCCGGTGATTTCTTCTCCGCTGTCTCCCAATCTATCCCTGAAGTCATCAGGAAACATCATGGTGAAGTCCCGGGGTTGAGGAGTCAGGTCCACGCTCCCAGGGGCCTGGATTTGGAAGTTCATACTGCTGGAGAAATAGTCTGTTTCTGCAAAAAAAGGAAGTTGTTATTTGGGGTTCAATATTTGAGCCACCCATTTCCTTCCCCTCCCCTTCATTTAAGTCTTGTTTTTTTGGTATTCCTTCCTCCTTCCCAATTTCACATTTTTCTAATTCCCCTGTTGAGAAAGAGGAAGAGGCATGGAGGTGAGAACTTTGTGCTGCCACTTCCTCCTCCTCCCCTATTCCCCCACTCGTTACATCTACACTCGTTGGTTTTGCCCTACAAGTCGGTGTAAAATGTTCCGTCCCTCCCATCTCCTCTGCTACCCGAGTGGCGGTCTGCCCCCAGACTTGCTCAACACCTTTTTGCATTCTACTATCGCCAATGCTCACGGGACTCCCCTTTCCTTCCGTGGAGCTGTGAGCATGTGAGGAGGTCATCCCCCCTCCTCCTCCATGCCAGTCGTTGCACTTGCCGGATTCCCTTTCCTACTTGTCCCTCCTCCTCCTTCTCTTCCTCCCGTTCACCACTGATACACTCGCTGTGTTCCCCTGTGTTCCCGATTCCTTCTGTTTCTGAGTCTCTTTTGACTTCTGATACTCGGTCTTCTGTTTTTCTTTTCTTCATTTCGTGTTCAACGGGTCTTTTTGCCTCCCTCCTCCTTCCATCGGGTTGTAAGGAGAGTAGTTCCGTCTCCCCTTTTTCCCCTCCCATGGAGACCTCTCTTCTCGGTCTTGTTGCCGCAGTGTCTAACTCTAGCTCAAGCAGCCCTCTTCCCCTCTCCAGGAGGTCTGCCTCAGTGTCGTAAACATTCATGTCTTGCCTTTGCATTATATCTGCGTAGCTCACCAAGGTCCGGTTTTTTGGGCAGTCCCGTCTAACGTGCCCTTCACAGTTGCAGCGAGCACGTCTTCTTTTGACCCTCATAAATGATGATGGCCCGATTCCCTCTTATTGTGAGGTAAGAGGGAATGTTCCTCTCAACCGTCATCCTGGCGATCCTCGTACCCGTCAAAACCGGCGCCATTCCACTCCCGCTCCATCTGTTTTCCCATAATCGATGTACTTTTCCGTACTGCTGAAGTTCTTGTTTGATGTCATTTAACTCAACTTTGATTTGGAGCTCCATTATGTTAACGTTCACTGGTGATCCAGCGACCGGTTCAATATCAACCCAGCAAAGTGGGTTTTCAACTCCCGGAAAGGGAAGTTGTGCATTGTTTTTTTCCAAAATTTCCAGCAACCGTTCTTCATTGGTCACTGTAACAAACACACGATGTTTTTGCACTATGCTCATCTGAATTGCTCGTATATCTGAGGCCGCGAGGCCCGACATCCCCTTTGTAAACGCGTGGATCTCAAGCGGCTTCGGTGGTCGTTTCGTTTCGTCACATTTGATGACAAAGGAGTTTCCTCTTCGGATATCAGAAGTCTTCTGTTGATCCATATTCAATTGATTTCGTAGCAACAAAGAAAAGGACAAAAACTGAGGGAGCAAAAACTGCGCGGTACCTCCCACCCCGCTGACCGCTCCTGCGGCAGAAAATAATAAGTTCGAAAGAATTAGAAACAAAAATGAAGACCGGGCTTCTTCGTCCTTGTAGGTAGATCAAAAACCCCCGAATCACACTACTCACTGCTCCCGGCCTCCTACAGAGTCCGGGAGCTTGTCTCTCCGCTCTCGGCGATCGAGGCTTCACTTGCCGGGAAAAAACACCACCACTGCTGGGCACAGAGCTCTCTCGCACACGTCCGACCTCCTCCAGCTACTAAGACGTCCTCTTTCTCTGGGGAAAAAATTCTCTCTAGGAGAGTTAAAGGGACAAGATGCTGCCGGACTGTGATTGTGACATAATAAAGACATATTATGACCGAAGTCGTGCACATGGCACCACCGTCAATGAGGCTAAAGCCGAAATTTAAACAGAAAGGTGCTGAATACAACAAATTCAAAGTTACGAACTACCCTTCGAAAACTTAAACGGCGTTACCCGCTGAAATTGGAGAAGAACAAGATATTCCACGGAGGACAAATTAATTGATCAAAGATATTCCAAGGAGATGATAAAATGAAGAAGATATATATAACAAGTGATAATGAGGACTGATATGGGCTCCAAATCCCATGATATACCGGGAATCAATGCTACGTCTTGAACTAGTTACGATATCGACGGCGGAGAGTGCTAAAAGCGTCGATAGCCTTTTAAAAACCGGTTTACACAGCACATATCTGTTTCATCTCCTTTTATCTATGTGGTCATCATAGATGTTGAATAGAAAGTGATATTTTCTCTATCCACATATAGTTTGTTATTGTACGAAAAAAAATCCTGGGATATGTCAACTAATATTCGACCTCAGTATTATTGACGAATATGCCATGCAAAAATCACCTTTACAAGATCCAATGCGGGCTGTTGAATTAATCCTACTGAAACTTTATGATCATTAATGCTCCTACTTATTCAGAGTAGCCTAGGCTGTCAATACCGATGCCGTGGGTTCAACTCCCTCTCGGGCCGATTTTTTCACTAAACGGGATATGAATGAGCGTTTTATCTTTATAATGTATGAAACCCCTGGGTATAGCATAATTTCTTGGAATTCATTACGGTTTTCATTTACAGAGCGAAGATGCTGTGGCTCCACTGGCCAAATAGCAAGTCCGATTGGTCACAATTTGGGCAAACGTATTACTGTGATGCATCTGCAGCGAGATTCATGGCCAAAGGTAGGATTTATATTAGGATTTTGTGTGCACATTAAGTCGCTAGGACCTTCAATGCGTGTTTGGGAGGCATCCTTGGAAGTGAGTTGACAGTTGAGTCTGGCGAATGGCTCAGGACGTAAACATGTTCAACACATGGACTGCCTCCGCACTGGGCGTAATTCAGCTTCCAAAGGCTGCTTCCCTGTGCAGTAGAGATACGCTACGGAGGAAACTCACCCAGCTCTACTGCCCCTACTGAAGGCTTTCTCCACTTAGACCGCCATGATGTCCAAATGTTTGCATGCCAAATTTTAAATTGAATGGCCGTCATAGAAGCGACTCTTTTGCGCAAAAACGTTCTCATATACTTGAGCTAAACATATGTTATCCGGAGATTCAATGTTTTCGGGAAAAAAACTTTTTCCCTCGTTGGCATACTTCTTTTTGCTTAAACCTTGTCATGTTCAATCCATTATATCTTATTAATGAATATAAGTATGCGAAATAGCCAGGCGTTATCAACGCAGTGCTTTGAGGTTTAATTTATTTCGCGTATCGGTAAATACAATCACTATTTCTTGTAGAATATCTCATATCAACGTTCTCAATTCCTGGATTTGGTCTTTTCTTATCTTTCCAAACCACTTTCGATTATGGTCCTTTGTATTTTCCAAAAAAATTGAATATTTTATGTGGCATCCTTAGCAAGGTCCTTTTTCCGTGGCTATTCCCCTATTTAGGGAGTTCCTATTTACGTTAACCTCTCTACCGAAAGCCAAAAATGAAGGCTGATGACGTAAATTTGATAGGTGGTACTTATCGCTCTAGCATTCCAATTTTTCACCGTTCAGATTCATAAGAATCTTTTCAAAATCCACAACCTTCCTCTACTGGCCTTAATTCTTTTAGGCTATCAGCAAAACTACTGTCTGCTACCTATATCTGTGTGCTACCCTAAAAAGAGAGATCATTGTATTGAACACTTACGACTGAAAAGTTGCTGTTCCTTCCTTAGTTAACATTAATTATATTCCTAGCCATAGATCCCACGAAGTAAAAAAATTTCTATTTCCATATTCCATACATCAAGTGTCGTCCTGAATACATGGAGGATATGTTTTCCTCCTCATAATCCACAGTTAAAGTTTATTAATTGTACAAGTGTTTGTTTGAAGAAATTTGGGGATAGTTGGAATGGTTGGAGTGAAGTAAATTAGCGATATGGAACAGGGAATAGCCACTGCACGTGGATTTATTAATTAAAGAATGGAAATTGTTTATTTAAGGCAAAAATAAATAAATAATTGAGATGAAGAGAAGACATCTAGAAGAGGACATACTATTCCGGTAGTATGAAGGGAAGCAGGTCACATATGATTGAATATAGGGAGATATAGTGCGAGAAATTAAACGTTAAAGAATGCAAAAAATGTATGAAAGTCATCAATGAAAACCTACATTGGCAACTTAGCTAATACAAATGTTCCCCACCTTATGGTTGATTTTCTGGTTCTCTTAAGACATTTCATTATCTATGCGTTCTCCTCAGCTGCCACCTTTAGAAGCCTATTATGTACTTGTCAATATGTCTATAAAATTAAAGGCTACGTAGTCCCTTAGGACATCCTGTGGGGCATAGAAAGAGTAACCTTTGGTATTTCTTTCACAACAGGCATTTCATTGAGAGTCGACCTTTTGTTTTTCGCTTTTTTGCTTAATGCCTTCGCTTTGTTGACTTTGCAATTTCATACTACAAAGGATCTGGATTGCTAAAAAATCGAGAGACCAAAAGGAGGTAGAGTCAAGCATCAAATATATTGTTATATCATATGTGAGGAGTCTGAACTGGGATCGCTATTGAAGTGACATTCATGGGTAGTGTTCAAGCTAAAATAAGTCCGGCGTAGCTGATGCATTGTTCTCCTAAAAAATGTCTTCATCAAATACGTTTTGAGAATATAGGAAAAGCTATTCACAAGCAGAATTGGTAGCATCTAACTTTCTAGAGCACTATCTAGTCCCTTCTCTATTAAACAGCACATTGCTGAGGAATATCATTTTTTTAAATCTTTTGTTGGAAAGGTAATTTCCATAGGTAATTTATGGCCCAACAATATTGGTAGCGATATAGTATCAACCATATTTACTTCATGCTATATGCTTCAAGGGCCAGAAAAACACATAAATTGGGAAAATTTTCAAGAAAATGGTATTCAATAACGTGAAATAGCTATAAAAGGTAATTTACGCCATTAATAAGTTTTTACTGATGGAGATACTGATTGATTACTGAGATTAACTTTTTGATGACGGTGTCCACGCTGTAATGGATTATTGATAAACATGGTTCATATATGTACATTCCCAGCAGTATTCGGTTTTGTCCTAATAATTTACATCGCTCTCTTTTTTACTTATAAGTCTACGTCATAGAATTCGATGCTCCAAGGTGTAAAGACAGGAAAAAATAAGGATAGATCTTTTGCTGATCAAATTAAATATCAATGTTATTTGGTGTCACATACAATACCAAGTATTGAGCATCAAATTTCAAAGTATGAGTATCACTGAATTACATCGACACTGCTCTAAGTTGGTATCATTTTATTCCTCTTATATTCCGCTACAACCTCTACGCGTACGACGCCCTCAATCGTATGCCCTGTGGTACTGCGTCCTTCACTTCAATATCTAAGCTACATGGTAGATGCTCAGTAAAAATTTTATTGTAACTTGAAAGGTATTTCAATTTAATTTTAAACCAAAAATTTTATTTCAATTTAATTTTTAAATTTAATTTATATAATTTCAGTATTCTATTAAACATAACGCTCTCTCTCTCTCTCTCTCTCTCTCTTATGCTTCTATACTCCCTGCCCATCGTGTGTCTATCCATAAGAAATTTAATGCCCACTTCTTTACGGATATTGAAGGCATAGTTTGGAAAGTTACCAAACAAAATAACTGATTAAAGTCAAAGTTAATCTCTGTAAAAAATAACTATTTAAAGTTAAATGCCACTTTTCTGAAAAAAATAACTAATTAATGTTAATTAAAAAGTAACTTTTACGTTAAAAGTTACTTCTTCAGTTATTTTGGCAAATTGGATGCCGTGGAAATAGAGGCCTTGATTTTTTTTGTTATGACAAACAAAATAAACACTGAAAATTGTCATTGTGGTTTCTTACATCCGTATCCATTTGTTCAAAAATATTGAAGTGTTGATTTTCGTTGTCATTAACCCTATTTTTAACGATAAATTTTAATAGTTATTTTTTTTAAATCGTTAATTCCAACTATGATTGCCGGTTAGGCTATTGTGACGATTTAACTTGTTAATAACTGCCGATGAGGTAATCTTTCATAGCTAGGCAAACCTGAATAATAGCTTCCGTTATTCATTTCTCTCTTCACTCGGCGCATTTGGTCCATATGGAATATACTACTGAGATCCCATCTTTTGTCATAATTGTTCCGGGGTATTAAACAGGCATCCGAGTAGTTTTATATTACGTTGCACCGATGATGTCAAGATACATTAATTGATTACCATCGTGCGGAACGTAAACTTCGAGATCCCTTTCAATCTCTAAACTCATACGGAGCCGTCAACGACATTTCCATCCAAACCGCCCGTTATATGCTCGTTAGACCATTGAAAGTCATTAGGTTATCTATTGCTGACGCATAAATTTTATGCAAAATGTTGCTCATTTCGGTGAAATGGTCAGAAATGGATAGTAAGTAATCATATCTTCAGCAAACCACAGATATTTTGCTTCGTTGTGCTTGGTGATTGCTATAATTACAAAAAATGAATACATTTCCACCCATAGTTAATAACTTTAGAAAGTATATGTAACTCGGACACTTAAGGTTTTGTGTTAGCAATAATCATTGTAGGTGAGGAATTTTGAAAATTTTAGAAAAAGTTAAATGACAAGCCTATGCGAGTTTTTATAGTATTTTAATTTTAATTTCAATTTTTAATTTCATTTGTTAGCTCAATAGACAAATATAAAACGTGTTCAAAGAGCAACATTTTCTAACGTCTGGCATTTTTGGAATAAGAGATCCCTGAATTTGAACATGTTGGAGAGGTATTTTTGAATTGTATCCCAAAATAGCCTACTACAATGGCTTACGGTAAGGATTTCTTCCTCATAAAGTGTTTGAGCCAGACTAAACGATGATCAAGATATAGATAGTACGGGAGAACATAGATTATTGAAAGTAGATAGATAGGTAGGTAGATATATATTTATTTGCTCTTGGACATATGTCCCTTGGAAAATTTACAGATAAAAATTGGTTATAATTTACAATCTCATTAGTGACATTAATTTCACAATTGAATTGTTGCATTAAAAAATTGACTAAATTTTAACATAAAGTGTCAATAATTGAACAAGTGTGACTGGGGCAAAGGCCCATTGTGATCTAAATCTAACTCAACCGGTAGATTACTAGTAATAATGAAGTAAATAATGTATGATGAGAGTAATCCTTCCTTAGTTGCAATTTTTATTCGTAGGTGTGATCAAAATCTGAAAAATATACTATAAGTAACGAAAATTTCGATAAAAGAGGAAAGGATACTCACATAATGGAACTTAATGAGATGCAGAGGTGAAAAAGGATGGAGAAAGATAGTGAGATGGAATTATTGGTAAATTGAGGGGTGATGAGTTTTAGAAGAGAGAAACGAGTGTTGGAGGATACTCCAACAAGGCATAATGCAGGAGTGATATTAATGAGGTAACATGAGATAATTAAATGTATTAAATATGCTGTAAATGGTCATTAGCAGAACGATTTTTAAAATTAAATCAGCTAACTAAGGATAAATGGGAACTATTAAAAGAGAGGCATTAATATTGAAAACTTAATGAAATGGGCATTTGCTTTGCGATTGAGAATTTTCGTTCAGGAATTGGAAGTAATGCCTTAGAAAAATGTTATTATTTCAGTTCTTGAACTTTGAGTCCGACTATTTAATTTTAAATAGAATTTAAATTCTAATTTTGAATGGAATTGAATGAGAAATTGTATTTATTTCTACACGTACTTCTTACAATATTCTTGAAAAATGATAGGTCTTTTTTCAATGTTACCCATAACTAAGGTGACCAGACGTCCCGCTTTTAGCGGGACAGTCCCGATTTTTAACAAGTTATCCCGCGTCCCGCGGGGTTTTAAGAAAGTCCCGCTTTTTAGAAAGAATACACAACAAGCTAGGGAACGGCAGGAGAACGGGAAGGGAATATGGGGTTTTTGGCTTCCATGTAGCTATTTCACCAGGATATGAGTTTTATATTATTTTTGTAAATTTTATAATGCTAAACATTAATTATAAAAATAATTATTGAGAACTGATTATCAGGAACTGCTTATCACAGTTAACGCCTTGATCAGTTGCTAGAATTCAATCACCATTGTATGGACTTAATGAACAGTAGCATTTTTGGGTATTGGCAGCGACGAAAACATTTTTTGGCGATTGGCACATTCACGGGCACATTATTGAGGAAACTCTTGTTTATCTCTCCTGTAGTTGAAAGAATATGCATAGTCATAATGGTCATGCTTATTTTTAGCCACAGAATGGTAATTGGGGAAATGTTTTCATTGTGCGAAATACCGGTGTCCATATGTTGTAAAGTTAATTATCACTAACGAATTAATGCAAGCCAGCAGCTGTATACATAAGGCCTCCCATCAGGCTGTTGTTAGCGAAGAAACGCTGGATAGCCGTCGTCGAAAGTAGTTCGACAGGTCGATTAGATACAGGTTATACACACGGTTTAACACGTAGGGCAAGCTTATATGTGCGCCATGAATGCTTCAGAATTGTAACTAGTGTATTTATAAATGCAGGTAAATCCATTATAATCATTTTCTTTTTCAATTTTGATACTATAGGTGCACCCATGAAAGTAATGATTTTATTGTGATATCTAATTAGTTTCGATAACTAATGTTTTTGTGTGTGGTTCATGAACGCTTATCATGGGTCGCAGACCGCACGACTTGTGATATTTCCATCTCAACCTAAGACGACGAGACAAATTTAAGCAGTGCCAAACAAATGGAAGTTGAACGTTAGCGAGATAACAAATCCTTCGTTAGAACGCCCTTCCTTTGCGGACGTCATGCTGCGTGTATCAGGTTCCGCGAAGATGTTTTTATATTCGAGATTAGCCTCGATTATTTTAACGCTCCCTCAATTTGTAAGATCCCTGCCATTTTGATCCTTCGCCAGATTTTTCTGTAAATTTAATTTCGTAAATTAAACAAGGTTGATACTATACGAGGATATTTTTTCTAAACTTGTTACATTTTTAAGTTCGGAAAAATGTTGGGGAGATAATGAATCATCATATCCGTCTCTTTCCGCACTAATTGGCGCTTCAGATCGGGAGGAAAGGTAGGTACTAAGATGGGAAAAGAGGAGGGTGGAGAGAAACCCAGCGTCGTCATTATCCTACTCTTAACGACAAGGCGCCAAAGGGACCCACGGCCTAACGTCCCATTCAACGGACGGAGTACTGTACACACTTGAATGTTGTCCACAAAGCACTCAAGTAGGGGCCGTATTACCTATGGAAAATATCTTGCGCTTCCGAGATTTGAACCCGGGCGTGGTGAGAAGCCAGTACTCTAAACACTACTCTAACCCATACTTGTGTTAACGGCTATGAAACGTGTTGGTGTTTGTCATAATTTATTTAATTTTAAATTATGTAGGTACTTAAAATTGGAATATTCTAGGTGGACGAGTGGTTCTTCAGTACCTGTACTGATTATTATTGTACCTGATCAACTGGTTATTATTTTATTTCAAGGCTTATAATGAGTATGTCGATTTCAGTAATACGTAGTGTCATCAACGTCAACTGGCAGCTTATTTCCATACGTGAGCCAAATTATGTTTTGATTGAATGATTGTTCGTCCTCTACCGGTTTGGGTAGATTTTGATGGCGTTCTGCTACTCAACTTGACATATTATCCATGCATCCACTCAGCCTTCCAGCTTTTGCCAGCAATCAACTTTTCTCCCAAGCCTTGTTCAGCAACTCTTCATTCGTCCGCGTTTCCGCCCATCGCATTTTAGTCGATGGCATAAGAGATACACACCCTTCCTGATTAGTTCTCGGGAAAGCTATGGCCACCAAGTAAGGGTATCATGAACGCCGTAACCCTAAAACGTTTCTACAGACTGTATTCCATTTCTCGATCGATATTCGAATCCTGGTTTGCATTGTGCGATGACTTCGTGCTGAGAAGAGAGATTAATGTTACTCGTGATCAACTGTCGCTTTCGCGGCGATAATGGGGACTTTTAATCGGAACCGAAATCGTTAGATGGAAACGAAAAATGAATTTTAGTGAAATAATTAATCGTCTAATCAGAGATATTCACTCATAAATCAAAAATTTAAATAATCAAAAGGGGACGCCCATCGAAGAAGCTGCTTTGAGACCATTTACGCCATCCAACTCCCGTCCTTGACTGCTTTTAGAGAAGGGAGTGGAGTCGGAAGGTCTGGTCGCACAAATCCTGTCGCAACCGCTTCCGTTGGCAGAGTCAGCTGTGTGTCCCCCATTGAGATTAGGTGGAGTAGCTTCGCGGGTTCAGTTGTGATTGGACGAAGTGGATGACGTAAGAGGTCGCATGCACACCTGAATCGAACATCGAACTGATGTTTTTAACCCTTTTCCGAAAGGGTTAAAAACATAAGTTTTTCGCCGCTTATAACTCGAGAACTAAGTGACGGGTCTAAAAACGGAAAAATACGGGTCTTTTTATTTTACAAACTCGATCAGATTCGGCAATAAAAATAATATGGTAAACGACCCCATTGTGATGCAGATTTTTTAAAGCAAGGAATATATTTAAGGTGACCATACGTACCGGTTTGGCCGGGACAGTACCGGTTTTCGGGTGCTTGTCCCGGTGTCCCGAAAGACTAAACAAAAATACTAATTTGTACCGGTCTTTGGTCTAAAGTGCGTGATTTTGGTATGTTATTTAACGCAGTGTTTTTTTAACCTTTGTTGTTGTCATTGTTACTGTAAAAAAGATACTTTATCAGCTGCACTGTTTTTAATGTAATCCAGTGGTCTTAGAGGCCATATGGCTCCCGTCGAGAACCGCTTACTTGACGAGTGGCGGAACTGCGTGTGTGGGGAATAACTTGTAAAAGATTCTCATTCGCTCCTTCTCGATGAATGCTGATTGGAGTGGTAATTTATAGTGTGGTGGAACTGTACTCATGAAGAAATTATTTGTGAAAGAAGGTGATTTGGAATTGTTTCGTGCTGGCAAATTGCGTTGGAGCAGTAAAGAATCACGTACTTCAGCAGTGCACTGAAATGTCAGTACCTGTTCTGTAACTATTTATAAGATTTCATTTTTATTCATTTTAATTTGCCATTTTATTTTTGTTCTGTTTATTCTGCAGTATTCCAGGATGTTTAACTTGCTCATCTAGGATATGAAGACGTATATAATTTTAATTGGTTCCACGAGGTAAGATATTTTTAACAACTAATTAAAATGAAGTTGAAATGATTTCCTTTAAACTGCAGTATGCATTATGACTTTCTCAACTAAGAGGGTTTTTGAACATCATCTCGTATACAATGAAACATTGCATTGTACTTCATTGTGTAAATAACATGTTCTATTCCTTTAGGTCTGATTTCATGGTGTGAAACGTCCACAGGAAAAGTATGGTCTTTTTCTTTATTTAGATTTTAAATAAGAGGAAAATACCCCTATAATATCATGGCACCTTGTAGGAAATGTAAATTCAATGATAATTTACAGAAAGAGTTGGAATTTATTAAAAAAGTAAAACCTGAAGATGAACATGAAGTGTTATGTACAGTTTGTAAAACAAACTTTTCAGTTGCCCATGGTGGTCGTACTGTTTTTTACTGATCACATATCATCAAAAAAGCATGAAAGAGCTCTGAATGTAGCAAGTTCAAGCCAAACACATCTGCCTTTTTTTAAAAGGAAGGAAATGAGAGAATCTGATTTTGTTTTAGTGGCAAAAGAAGCTACATTTTTCTATCACTCAGTAATGCATGGCCACAGCTTCAGGTCTATGGACTGTGCATCTCAACTTATTAAAGCCATGTATGAAAAAGGATTTAGCTGTGCCTGTACAAAAGCTGAGGCAATATTTTTAAATGTACTTTATCCATTTATGGAAGAGGAAGTTAAAGCTGATCTGAATGAATGTAACTTTATGTCGTTATCCGCAGATACTTTAAACCATCATGATTTAAAATTGGTTCCAGTAATGGTGAAATACTTTATGCCATACGAATTATGGCTACACTCTTTAGTGATTCAATTTAAACTATTTAATGACACTGTTCTTAGAATTGAAAATAAGAATATATCTTTAATGGAAATATCTGTTATCCTGACCGATTTGAGAAACCAGTTGGTAGAAAAACAAGAAGCCAAGTCTGTTGGGACAAAGGTGTCATAGATGGCTGAATCACTTGAAGGTGAATCGGTATCTGAGACATTCTATAAAACAGTTAATACTTTTTTGGATGGAATGTGAAGTGGAAACTTAAGTAGATGCAATAGAAGTAATAATGAAATATAGAGTAAATTCTAAAGATGAAAGTTGTAAGTCCATTTGATAGAGTCCTGAAGAATAAAATTTTGCTTAAAAAAGTTCTTACATCTGAAAAATATTAAAAAATAAAGTAATTTTTGTGAATAAAAATCTATTTGAAAAGTATAATAAAATATAATTTTATGAGCATTAAAATGAATTAAAAATCTTTTTCCTTAATATTTGATTTCTTTTATTGTTATTATGAATTAAAAATGCTTAATAAGTAGATATTCCTATATGTATTTATAATATACTTAACCCGTACATATGTAGCAGCAGGAAGTTGCACCAATTCGGGTGCTGGAAAAGCGAGTTGTGTAGGACTCAGAGTGACCACTTTTCTAACGCTTCACTTGACCAAAGAAACATGCATAATTACACACATGTAAATTTGCCTATGCTTCAGGAGAAGTGAGTTTGTCCCGGTTTAGCAGATCAGAAATCTGGTCACCTTACCCATAACTAATCATCCTGATTCGGGGTAGTTATCGAGTGAACTTTGGATCGTGGGGCTTCCGAAATTCCACTCGTAGTTGAGCTGAACGGAAATTGATTGGAATAAACTGGTTTCCGCTCAATGACAGAGCAATTAACTTTAACCGTATCTCCATTTATTCCAGGTTCTTAATATTTTTCTGGGATTTTGAATTAAATATCTCTCCACTTTTGGGATTAAGTTGGGAAATAATTTAGTTGATTTAGTTGCGTGCGATTGAATTACTACTTGAGAAACTTTTTCAATTTGATAGGGAAGGTAAGTTGTTATGAGAGGGAAAAGGCTTGCTCCTCTATGCATCGAATGGGTGGTGACTGTTGGTGACTTTCCCGTGGGCATGAATTTCGCATAGATTCATTAATAAGGGCAAATAATTGTTCCAAAGAAAAAAGTTTAGTATCATCTATTTGTTGCATGTTACCTCATTCGTGTAAGTGTAGGTACATGTATTTATTTAAGAAAATGTTTCGTTTACAGGGTAGGATGTTATCATGTGGAAGAGATCAAAGAAAATCATTAAAAAATATTTTCTTCCATCAGGGAAAGTTATCCTCCTCAGAAAGAAGATCCTATTAGGATCCTCAGATCCTATTAGGAAATAAGATAGAGACACGCACTGCACTTTAACTTTCACATATATTTATTTAAACTACATATGTAGTTTAAATAAATATTTTGTAAGTGGGATTGCAATAATTGTCTCACCCTTATTTCCTAACGTGGACCGTTTCCATAAAGCAAAGCAGGAAACGGTCTTATTTATTACCTTTAAACATGAAAATTAAATTTAAAAAAATGCTAAATAAGATTAATGGTAACGTGTTAAAAACGTCATGAGGGATTCACGCTTCTCACAATCAAAAGTGTAAACCTCCTTTCCGTGAAACGGGAGGGAGTTCTCAGAGAACCTATCCGATAGTTACCTACATTTTGGATGGTGATGGTGACGGTGGAGTAATCGTCAATTAACGAAATAATTAAGTTATGATAAAGTAAATATAGTTGAGATATCATCAGCTGCAAAAGGCCTGGAATCATGTCATGTGGAATCCCGAAGTAGAGTGCAGAGGTGGACGGTAAGGTCCGCTCCTTGACCTCAGACGAGGTTGTAATGATGTCGCGTAGTTCGTGTCACCTTTTAGGATAAGTCACTCCTTTCGAGTACACTCCTACTCCTTGCCAACTCCTCCTGGCCTCTCTTCACTCTATTACTGCTTAATTTCAGTATACTAAGAGTGGGTTTGTGTCCCAGGGTGCTCAAGGGCTTACATGTACTTGCATGGCTCCCCGACACCCATATCCTAATCTCACAGCTTATTCCTTTCCCACTGTCTTCCGCTTGCATACGATCTCCCGAGATATTACGCCTTTGCAGTGTGTCGTAAGTATTAAACGGAATACCTTACTTTATGGGGAAGTTGGACGCTAAAATACTCTCAAAATGGAAGCGTTTCCAGTCCACCATAAAATGACTTTCAGCTCTGGTAGTGGGAATAAGGAGTATAATTCACATTTAAAGCAAAAAGTTTAAAAATATTCAGGAAATAGCTACATTCACAATTGGAACATATACTTTATTATTATTTGTTTTTTCTGGCAGAGTAATAGTTACATTTAGGGACCATTGTTCATAAGTATAAACAAATTCTTGTGCTTTTATCATGTTAGTCGTGTTTATTGAATTATTTCTATTACCGTTGAGCGCAAATACTAAACATAACCATCAAATGTAAAACATGCTGCCCATATATGAATATAAAATGCAAAAATATCGCATTAGTTGATAGAAAAATTGGCTAATTTCAATTGAAAATTAAACACTTTACAAATAAAAGTAGGTGCAAAACTTTAGCCACCATTAAAACTCCTAGAAATAATACTATTTCGTGAGCATTATAATTAGCTTCATTTCAATGTCTATTCAATTCTATGTTATCTCATTCTGTTGAGATTTTTCAAGAATTCTAAGTGAATTTTTTGTCACATTCTCAGGATGATTTTTTATGGTACGCTTCCATAAATCATGAAGTTTTTAGACGTATTTCATAATAAATTTATCGTCAGGTAAAAACATTCTTATTGATTCCGTATTATAACCAACTTTGAATTTGTGCCTACCAAATTTCTTAACGCCACAAAGCATCTATTTAAATGTGAGTTGAATTTATTCCAAAGACGGAATGTTTTAGCGTGTACTGGTTTTTTTAACTTTAAAATGCTCTATATATCTAAATACCTTTTCTTTTCTGAGCAGTTTTTTCTAAAAGTATTAAAGTACGTAAGTTGTTCGGGTGTGCCGCGTGATATTCAGGTATGCCTCGACGTTTCGTGACCTATGCTGGTCACTTTTTCAAAGGGATATGAGGTCCTCGTTGCCGGTGAGGGTATTATATATCTTAGGTGGGTGGGTCAAAGGGGGGAGAGGGATGGGGGGTGGACGGACATGCCATTGAGAAATATTTGTGAAGCGTGGGCCTCCACGTGTGGCTTATTTGGAGGCCACCATCTCTGTTGAAATTATGTATCTTTCACGGTGAAAGATAGGACTCCGCTGCAAATTGAGGGAGTCTATGAAATCCCCTGCGGAACATGTGAGAAGAAGTATATCGGAGAGACAGGACGCAGCGTCAAAACCCGGCAAGAACACCAACGAGCCACTCGACTGGGACAGACATCGAAGTCGGCAGTGGCAGAACATGCAGCTCTGGAGCATGAGATTGACTTCAAAAAAACTAGAGTCATCGCGAAGGTCAACAAATTCAAACCCAGGCTATACCGTGAAGCTATTGAAATAATAAAGAACAGAGAGAATTTCAACAGAGATGGTGGCCTCCAAATAAGCCACACGCGGAGGCCCACGCTTCACAAATATTTCTCAATGACATGTCCGTCCACCCCCCATCCCTCTCCCCCCCTTGACCCACCCACCTAAGATATATAATACCCTCACCGGCAATGAGGACCTCATATCCCTTTGAAAAAGTGACCAGCATAGGTCACGAAACGTCGGGGCATACCTGAATATCACGCGGCACACCCGAACAACTTACGTACTCATCATGAGCCGCGAAAGCTTCAACGAGCAGTATTAAAGTATTGCTGCGTTACGCTTAATTTATTTCATTACCTTTTTCCACGCTATCTTCCTAATTTCACATTATGTTTTAGTATGTGACTATGTTTTGCCTGAACTCACATCATGTATTGTACAGGGTCTTTTTCCCGGGATAAAATATTCGGTTACAGCGCTTCTTAGACACATTAGCCTGCACTTCCGAATATATATTTACTTGCCTTCTGCTATCACCACCTTTAGTACCATTTTAACTAGAGGAGCCTTCAAGACTGTATTTTTTAGGGGTGCAAAGTGGTGAGAGAAGTAGTATTGCACGCTTTACGTTAAGAGTTATATCTTGGCTCACTCATTCGCTCCCATTGCAAACGAACTTTAAAGCTATTGTTCTTATATGTAGTTTGGATTGATTTATTTACCTGTTCTCACAGACCACCTAATCCTACTACCATCTCTCAAGCATTTATCAGGAGCATGAATATCGTGGTTCAAAATAAATATATTATCTCAAATATAAGTTGCCTAGAAGTTTACTCTCACTTATCATCGATATTAACCCTATTCACTTGCATCGATGCCTTGATGCGTTCAAGAAAATGTTACAAATTAACAATATTTATATTTACTGTGGTACCTCGTTTTAAATTACCTAAGGATACCGAAGATACTTTGAGCTTTAATATATCGTAATTTTTCATGAATCAATGGAGATAGTCGTTTATGATAAAAAAATGGCTTCAGGATCAAAAGTCCACTGGGAAAAATAGTATTTCCAGCATGTCAGATGTCATAGCAGAAATGAAAATCTATAAAAGGATTAGCAATTCATGTAGTTGGGCGATGAATTGTGGAACGATGACCCAAATAGAATGGAAACATACTTTGTGCTGTTCCGCACTACATTCAATAAACGCAAAGATTTCAATGGCAATAGAGACTTTGTGTAGTGCAAATGTATTACTTTTATTCTGTCATTGATGCTATGCTCGAAATCGAATGGGTTTATCAAAATAACTATGAAATTGAATAGGATGAGGTTTCATTATATTCTTAAGATTTAAGGAAAGTAGTAGTTTCAATATAAAAGACATTTGCCACGTTGTAAAGTTAATTGAAGTTCTCCCAGTTTTCATTTTTGCATTTTTTTCTCCCTTTTAAAGTAGTATGGACACATGTATTCTTGTCCAAATGATTTTTCTGACTTATTTCACTTCTGTCGCACACAAAGTGAAATTCGCAGCAATTTGAAGGGCTTATCTATCAGTGAGTAATTTCTCAAGATGCAGCGTAAATCTTGCTTTTTTCCAACGATGCAGTGTCGAGTAAAAGTGACTTAGGTAGCCCCTTGTTTGAAGTGGTTGAATCAAGCTCCATGATATCTGACTGGATAAAAAAAAACAAGATCACCGAATATACTACCGTAAATTGCAGTTTGATCTTCCAACATGCTTTTAATTTGTTTCATTTCTTTCAAATCGAAGGAATATATGAGGGAAGTATGACAAGGTGCTTTCTCGGTGTATAGTTTGCAGGAACTCCGATGTCTTTCACTGGGTTAAGTACTCCTTATACGGCTAAAAAGTACCAAATACTGTGGAACACACTAGAAAAGCTCCAATGCGTGTGTGCTGATAATTCGGTTCCATGTGCCCAATAATCGTTTTAATCGGCAAACTTCATATGCAACAAAAAGACGAACAAAATAACGAGTATTTGGTATCTCTAAATTTTCTGTTAATTAGGTATGATGAGTGGATTAAATAGTTACTCTGTGGCCTGATCGACCAACAAATAATATTCTAAAGGCAAATCAAGCGCACATTGGATGAGAAGTATAGTTGAAGTAGAGTTAGAGAACGAAATTTAGAGAGACAGACACATTCGACTATCCCCTGAAATGTGGTTCATGAATATTTTTAGTGGAATACCTAATAACTAGGCTGCAGATGAAATGGTTAAAACAGCATATGTTACTAAAATGTCTCTTTGTGAAAGCTAAACTGCATTAAATTACAATCCATATAATTCTATTCAAAAGATTGCCCCCTTATGAACGTCACGATTTATTCATTTACCTTTTCAACAGTGTGAGTAGTATATGTTATTTATTTGTTATTGATTTTTTTTAAACGTTGGGCCGAAATAAACCCATCTTATGTAATTTTACTATGAACAAATATCACAATTAAGATCTTAACTCCATCCCACCATCAAAAAACCTTCAGCCTGAGAATAAAAGTGTATGGATTGAATTGAAGGCAAGGGGAGGAATGGTTTGAATGGAATCCGGCGTCCGTAGTAGCATGTTGAAAACTACTAACATAAGATCCAGGATATCACAGCTTAGCGCCACATTCTATACTACTTTTGGAATGCTCTCTGCACCGCGTCCCAGTTGAATTGAAGTGAAAATTCATCTGAAGAAAAAGACATTCGACTTATTGGGGCATAGTGCAATCAATAACCACTAATCTCTTTCATTTCTGTTGAGTTGATAATAACTAAGCGACGATCTTAGCAGCATGAAGTTACTGTGTAAAATACCTTTATTTCTTATAACCATTAAGGAGAAGATGGGGTAAATTAATTGGCCATATCTTGAGGCATAATGACTAATCAAGATAGTATTCGAGGAAAAGTGTATTCGATGAATGGCAAAGGAAGATCTCAGTTGAAATATATTAAGCAAATCGTGTAGTTTTTAATTGAAAAGGCATATTACAATGCATAGATTAACAGATGGTACAAAAGTGTGAATAGATGCGTCAAAACAATGCAAGGATAATGGATAGGTCATTTAACTCCTGCTTTATTAGGCGTAAAAAGGATCTATCCGATGTAATTCATGTTTTCATTGTCTTAAAAATAGCAGTTTTTTAAAACATAGAGAATATTCACATTAGAACAAGAGAATTATTCATATTAGAACCGGATAAATTCCTAAGAGAATTAACCCAGCATATTTATTTTTACTCCCTTAGACTTGCATATATTTTTAAGAAACAGCATACATTATCCAGCATTTATTTCTGAAAACTTCTCAAAGAGAGTATTCTACCGAAAGAAGTTAATTACAGAAGTACACAAACTTGTAAGTTAGAAACATTACAGTACATCATTCATCGGGCTATGAATCTTTGTGGAGGCGAGTAATTGGCGGTAAGAGCTGCAGGGACGACAACATATGAAGTTTGCGAGAAAGTGATTTTACAGATGAATGAAGAAGAATAATTTACATGTGGATAGAGCGTTTGACATACGATGTCTGACAAACGATCTGAGAAGTGTTGAAGGAAAAGATGTGTTGTAAACATTACTTAAAGGAACGGAAAATTACTAGGCCATATCTTGAGGCTTAATCTTATCATGGTGGTAAACGAGGGAACAGTAAACGGGAAGAAAGTGTAATGCAAGGACCTGTGTGAAATATGAGGGTCAAGTAGTGAAGAATATAAAACTAAAGTCAAAATTATGAGGCTTGCTATTCAATATGAGAATCGCGCGTAAAGCATCGTCAAATCAACCTTTACATTGATGACTTGTGAGGAAGATATTGATTATACTTTTTATTCATTGATATCATTTCCATTATATTGCAGTTTTAATATTTAATTTTCAATTTCACTAATGCATAATAACAAAAATTGACTTTTACTCATTCTATCGGTGGTATAACAAAATCTTCAGCACAGGAAATGCCTCTATGCGTAACATTTTGGAAACTACAAATACCCATATTGAATAAGGTCACAAAGTAAAGCTTTAATTCAAAACCAACCTAGGGTTTAGCGATTAACTGCCATTTTTAAGACCCTGAAAATGTCTTTAAAATCCTGAGTCCTTGTTTCAAGAACTAGAAAATCACACTAAGTCCCTAAAACCTGCTTCGGTGTTGAATTAAAAGTTTTGATTTTTACCTAATGATCTTTTCAACATGAATCTTCAATCCTCTATCAGCTCAACGAATGTAAAGAGAGTTCTGCCTAGCGCACCCCAGCGAGACAAGGCCTATTTCCCTAACCTAGCTTTGATACTGAATATTTTGCGTTCAGCAGCTCCCACGACCTTTGACACCCACGCGTTTGCCCGGGAAAGCAGCATGCCCCTCGTACGCATGGAAAGGGAGACGCCTACCTACGGCCGTTTGACCGTCTTCCGCTTGGAAATCAATATCAAAATTTCGCTTGCCGCTCCGATGCCAGGAAATTTATCACGCTTTATACGCCCACCCTCTGAGTACCCAAAAATATGAATGCGACTCGGACATGCGTGGGCCGCGGCTAAGGTGAACGAGACTTCCTCTTGCCTCTCCCTCACTTCCAATCTGATCTGAGGGTCTTCCCGGGTCTGCGCCGAAAGTAAGCTGTCCTCCATTCTCAGACCCCGTGCTTTATCAAGTTTGTCTCTCATGCTTGTAGTAATATAATTTAATTCATACAAAGATCAAATGGATTGACCGAATGAGTAACGAGGAGGTCCTAAGAGAAGTGGGGGAAAAGGAAAATGTTCTGTAAACGGTAAGCAGGAAACAAGGCAATTTAATCGGCCAAATGGTGAGACGTGATGGCCTGACGAAGATGAGGACAAGTGAGAGGAAAGAATGGTAAAGGTAAACTTCGCATGACATATAATAAGTGATAAAGGATGTGAAAGAGAAGAAATACGAAAATATGAATAAATTGACTGATAGGAGACTTGAGTGGAGTGCTGCGCCAAACAAACCCTAGGATTTTTAACTGATAAGCGATGAAGGTAAATGTTAATTTCATAAAACGCACCGTACAGGGCATATTGCAGCACTGAAATTGTATCTGAATAACTCAGGGGGTTTAAAACAAAATGCAATCCAAAATATGTGTTATAAATAGAATGATCACAGAGAAAGGAAGGAAAAGAGTTGGAGATGCGTGAATTATTTTCCCATTCGCGAGCCCAGATAGGACACTCCGCCGGCAACGCTGCGGTTTTTCTGCGTTACGTGTTTTTAGGAAACATAAAATTTGATATAAAATAAGATGCTTACTTCGGCTAAATGATAATATCAGATTCGCTCTGGAAATTTAAAGAGGAAGATGACAGTTTTAGTCTCGTGGTGCCATGGTGCATAGTTGCCGAGAAAAAGTGCAGTTATAAATGGAATAGCATACCAATAAGTACTAAAGTTTAAACCTTGAAACCTTGCAGACGTAATAGTAAAGATATATTTCACCTTGTTTTAAAAATTTGTTTTAGCCAAACACTTTGCTTGGAAGTTATTAGACGTCAAAGTGGCGCATGGCGCCGTAGCGCTAAAAAATGGGCCCTTTTTTTACTCTAACGGAAGAAACAAGTCCAAAATTTGTTTCTAAATATTATTCTAACAATGTAGTCAGTCAACAACAAAATTATCTAAATCACTATGTAAATAACGTGAAAATCCGATGAACGTTTTTGGAGTTATTTAGGTTTGAACTCTTATTCTACAAGATTTTGGCGCGGACTGTAGGTACCCTCAAATGCCGTTCTTAGCAGCAGGAGTAGTGGGATGTTTATCTAATCACTTAATGTATCAGGCTTTACGATTGAATGTTGGTATCTATCGTAGTGATAGAGTGTTTCTTTGAAATCTGCCTTCAAAAAGATCACAACTGTTGATGGTTCGTAATGACACGTGAGAGTAGTTTATAGAGATCCGTCCTCAAATTTCAAAATCCCTAGAGTCAAAAATTCTAGATTACGCAGTTGTCTATGTATTGATCTGGAAAAAAAGTGGTCCATACTCGATTCCCTGTTCAGAATATCATAATTCTCTGACAAAATGAACAGTCTTTGTACTAAGTTTAGTGTAAAAATCTGAGTAAGACAGATAAGAGGATTAATTAGCTGGAAATTATATTTAATTTTATAGATGTTAATATTATGATATTGTAGTCTTCCAAGTTACTAGCTTTTATGGGTTGTAATGAATGCAATTTTTGCAGCGTACTTTGACCAAATTAATCGCTCGTAGATTAAAAAAAAACAAATCAATATTTCATTCTCAAATTTTCTTGGCTCTCCACTGATATTTGGAAGGAATATTTCCTACCAAGAGTAACGGTTCAAAAAATTTTCCACAGCGCATGTGAATCATTTAAAAGATAAATGTTAGGAAAATTAATAAACGGCACTCAGTTTTTGAAATTAAAGCATGGAGTTGTGGGTAAGATCTATCCACTGACTTATGATAGGTATATTTCAAGGGGCAATTAATATGAACCTGAAAGTAGTGAAGGAGTCAGTAAGGTTATTAGGCAGTAATGATGTAGGAAAGATGGTGATGTAATTACAAAACTTATTTTGTTAAGGAGATAGCAAAAATCAGGTATCATTCCAGCTCCTAATCAGAACGAATACCCATGCATATCAATGTCATTATTAAAACACTAATGCTTCAAACATTTTATTTGAAATTCCCTTCGTATGTAATCAATGACAGGGAAGTAGTAGGACATTCTTTTTAGTAGAACATAAAAAATGCGATATAATTGATAAAATATTTTCCCGCCCAACAGACATGATTTTTACTGGGGAGGGTTGAGGACTTGGTATGGTGAACCTATTTCATGTCCCATTGTTTTCCAATAAGCTGTCTACTGTAATCTCACTAAAGTATTATTTGTATGTCTCTTTTTCATGCATCCCAAAATTTACTCTCTTATTCGCTTCCCTGAATAAGGTGGTCATAAGAACCCCAAGGGGACAGTAATAGTTGGAGAGACGGAGTCCCATTTAATGGTGAACTTGGAGAGAGATATTCGACTAGACGACTTCTAATGTCAATATTTGTGAATTTACCGAGAGAACCAATGTAGGATGTATCACTTACTGAGTAAACAAATCTTATCTTCTGCGAGATAGGATTAAGGGAATAGCAAACAAAGGGTAGAAAATGAAGCACTCGGAAAAGGGCTCTAACAACGGTGTTCTGAAGATGAATGGAGTTTCTCAGTCCACGATCATGCCTTCAATAAAAGCTGTTACCAGGAAATTGGTTCCATGAACCATGTCCAAAATTACAGTGCTTTAAAACTATTTAATGCCTTAAATTATGGATATTTTCTGACGTTATGCGCTTCATGTACGCAAGAAAGTGATAATTAAGCTTGAATGGAGCAGTCTTTTTACTGACTTGAGTGTAAATATAAGTTCATTTCACAAGGAGAGGGGGAGAGAAGAACTAAGAGATAGAAATATAAGCTCAAGTCAACATTCTATGCGAATCAACTCTTGTAAATGACCTTCAAAGGTCGAAACTGGCCAAGCAGTATTTAATTTTGTGTAACTTTCTTTACGCCACTATATCACAATATTTCAAGTGTAAAACAAGGTAACTGAACAACAATAACAGAATAATATGATTTTTCTCCATCATAATGTTTGCCACAATTTGAAATGAATATTTTCAGAGGCAAAGGGTTCGGCCGGCAACTGAATCACGGAAATTTTGCATGCCGCGCTAATGTGGAGACCACCACACTTACCAATTTTACGCTGAAAATGTTTAGGCTCGAAGTGTTGGAGGAAATATATATTTAATCAATTTCACACCTTTCCGCTGGATTATTCCATTTTATCTGGAATTTTGATTCATGGAGTAATCTTTGTTGTTTGATTTAATACTTCTCAGGATTTCTCATCTCAAGCACAATATTTGAAGGATGTATAAGAGTTAGATCTAATTCACCATTAGAGTTAATAGAGACTGGCACGCATAATGTTTAATGGGTTTTAATGAAGAAACTGTCTAATAAAATATCGCATTTGGTGATAAGGGGCTGTCTTTACATTATGCACTAGTAAAAGCGGGAGGGAAGAGTGTGTTGTGCTGTATTTTTTTATCCACTCTTTTTCGGCACTAGAGTCCTCAATATTCTTCCTAAAAGAAATTTAAGTAAGTAGGTACGTCATTTCTCTAATGTTTGAATTTTTACACAAATAAAGATTTATGCATAACCCTCTTGATAGTTTAGCCTCGTTGGCCAATTTATTTTTGTGCAAATCGTGGAAGAAGATGAGAAATTCGATATCGCCCTATTAATTCATTTAGAAATTTGACATAAGTAAGTGATATAATGATAATTCTAGCAAAAAATATCAATGAGGTACTACAATGACTACCTGAAATCAGGTTTCCTGCTAAACTACCGAGATCATTGTTTTTTCTGCAATAAATAAACATTTAAAAAATCATTTGGGGCATTCCAGTTACATTCGACCAGAAAGTCGGCAAAAATGACCGATAAGGGTCACCAATTTTGACCAAATTTGCTAGAATGCTCCATTTGAAAATGTTTAAAACATGAGTTAAAAAGAGTAACCAATATAATGAACGGGTACCGTTGTCCCAGTTTTATTGTCTAGTTTATAAATATCAATGCATGAAGACACCGGTGAGAGATGTACTGCTATTACATAGACATCTATGGCATTAAGTATCGTCAAAATCGCGTGGTTATTTTAAACAGAGATTTCGTAAATTGGTAAATTTACTTAATGCTCAGCGATATCAACGCCAACATGACATTATTAAACGGGGACTAAGTAGGTACATCTCTCTCAGCTCCTTTCTACTAGTCCAGAGGTTTCTTTACGACTCTCGTTTTAAATATGTCCACGTCATTTTTGCACCGTCCCCAATCCGTATCCATTTTCCACCCTTATCCCTTAGCCAAGCACGACTGATGAGTTTTCTCCACCTCTTTTCGGAGGCGGGGAGGTGAACATAGCGCGGCTGTTTAAAAACTTTCCTCACGCATACATTTTCATTCACGGTGGTCATCAGGCCGATGCGCAAGAGCTCCGGATCCGGGGTTAAATCACCAACTCTACGGGACTCCATGTCTTTGTGGCGAAGAGTCTCGCCCTTGCCGGGGCAACAGCATTGCCACTTCCCCATGGTTATTCATCACCGACCCCCTCGGCGAGGTTAATGAACACCACAGGGCCTGGCGAGTGTTATGTACGGGTTACGCCAGCACCGAGTTAAACTCTCCCTCCCCCAAGTGAAGTCTAATGAAAGGCCGAGAAAAACATTATGCAGGAATTTTATAATGGCCTACGTGGGACTCGCAATTTCAACTTCCGAAGAAACTACCATCTTGACGGGCCAAGGAGAGATCAGCTGCATGAAATAGCTCATGAAGGAAATGATTTAGAGTGATTGTGCCTGGGTAGGAACCAGTTTTTAAACAAGCAGCCCTTAAGACGCGTTTATTAAGACTCGTAGGTGCTACTAACTAGGAAAGTACTATCCCGAAAGAAGTGGAAAGTTTAATGAGGCTTATTCACTCATTATAGTGGGTTCTACTGGTTAAGGTGGACAATATGGAAGCTTTAATAATAATAATAATATCGTTCTCCTCGACAATCTCTCGCATGCCATGCTCGGGATCGAGTTTTCGGCACCGACCGAAACGAACATGGCAGCGAAGGAGATTGAAAAAAGGACTAAATAGCTAGATCTGCTGTGCGAACTCCGACAAATGTACGCGGGCTACTCTGTGAAACTGTTAGTTCTCACCGTGGGCGTGCTTGGTGGTGTCAAGAGTTCTCTGGTTGAGAATCTCAAGTGCATCCCAGCGTGCAGGGCGCGAGCGGATGCACTTGCAAGTGCAATGCAGAAGGCTGTCCTTCTCGGGTCCCTCCGCCTACTTCGTGCGCATGACCCTTATGCTGGGTAGCCACCTATCCGATGGTGTAGGAGGTGGCTACCCTTAGGCACGACCCCTCTCGAGTCTCCGGAAATTATGATGGCAACGAAACCTGATGCTAGCCGGAGACTCGGAAGAGGAAGTTACGTTATAATAACTAATTAAATAATAAATGTATTGCTCTGATGGTCAATTTTGGCAAAGAACATGGTCAGAAATGTTTAAAACATGTCAGAATCAATCGATATACACAGATAAGCATAATTAAATTATGGTATCCTGTCACAATAAATGTACAACATTGTCTGAGAAAAAATCATCAGTACTATAATAACATTTATCAAACAATTTTGTAGGCAACTTTGTTTTGACAACTTTATGCTGGAGAGAACAGCATAATCTAATTTAAGCCAGATACTTATGGGTTTTCTTTAAACATTGTCACGAGTAATAATTGACTTTAATTTACCTGCATATTGTCAAAAACAACTCACTCCCTATTAATGTAGTTCATCACCCAGCTGCACCAAATTGCAATAAATATTGAAATTAAGTAATGTCATACACATTGCGTGTCTTGAAATAAAAGGCTCTAAATATCAGTCTGAATCAGACTCCTACAGTCTTTTGCAAACATTCCACCTACCTATGATTTCTACTTCTGAGAATTTGAGTAACGGGTAGCATTTCCGCAAACGTTGATGTACGGGCACATAATCTAGAAACATGCGGAAATTAAACGCATTGCTAGACAAGGGCCTTAATGTTAGGAGTATATAATTACCAGAAAACTTCATTAACATATTAGCACCAAGTTTCTAAGACAGTTTTGAGCATTTTGTAACATCGGGAAGACTATGATTAGGATTTAAAAGTGCTTGAATTGTTTTTTCAGTTTATTAGGAACTAAATGCTAAGGACTAGAGTAAAAAATTACCTTTATTATTCTGTCTTAAATGAACCCCTTAGAAACACTAATAACTATGCATCATCAATCAAACATATGGTATAGAATTATTCTATAATTATGGTGTAGAAGGGTTATTAAAATATATTTTTTTACAGATCAGAACAGAGTATTTAATTTTTTAGTTATCATTCACGAGAAAATAAACGGATGATTTTTCAAAAAAATATTAGGAAAAAAGCAAGATTACAAGACTGATGACCACAAAATTGTGCCGCAGAAAATACCAGAATATCAAAGCACTTAAAGTATAATGAACGCGAATATAGAGGAACTGGATTATAAGATTTGGGTGCAGAGGCATCAGCATAATAAAATATGTGTCATAATTTGCAGAGTATTACCCAAAATTCAATTAACTTGGAGTGGTATTTTATGGTATATCATTTTAAATTTGCCTGCATTTTCGCCCTTTTTTATTAAAAATTCTGGCATTCTTCGATATAGGTGAGTTATGATATACGAATTTTCTAAGGTGTGATGTAAAAAGTTACAGCGCTTTGAACGTTTAATCGTTCCAGTAATGTGTTGTGAATTCCGGTGTAAATTTGAAACCCATTCGGTGAAACTTATATGACTAAAAAACTATATGAATATAAAAAATAATTTCAGGCATCAGTTCATGGAATTTATCCATTACGGGGTTTGTAAATAGACGAGACATATATGAATATTGTCTTATGGAATTAAGCGCCAATTGTGTATTGTTAGCCATAGGGGAAGTTTTGAGAGGTTATATGATGGTATGAAAAGAATATTGCAGTATTACTAACGCATAAAAATGAGTAAGAATTAAGCATCTAGGAGAACCTTAGATGTTGTGCATAAAGCATACCCTGACCAGCATAAATAATTGCCTATATAATTACCCGCTTTTATCTATTACACGTTTTCAAAATGTAAAGGATATTGTTCAACTTTTCCTTCAAATTTACCATTCACATTGGCGCTTTATGTAGAGCCTTCTTTGAAACACACGCAGTAAATGAATGCATCCTAGTTCGATGGTATCAGGCTTACCCTTATGGAAATTCATTTCAAATAAAGTGAGACAGATAAAAACTTTGGTACCCAATGATAACGCAGAAGCGTAGAAACTAATCATTCCATCCAATCCAATTCCTGTGGAAAGATACAATTTTTATGTTTCTTTCTATTTGAAATGAATCCAAGCTATATTTTAGATTTCACTGCATGACTATTTGAATATTGGATGGTATATTATAAGAAATTTGCTCATTTTTCTTAAAGGACCCGAAATTTCATCACGCCGCGCCGCGCCTTTTTGTATTTAATTGGTTCCTAGGCTATACGGTTTTTTTGACGATTCTTATCACTGCACTACCATTGAACTATGCTTAATTTGGCAATTTCTTTTATAGTTCTCTCATTGTCCATTTTTCTGATGGGAAAATAAATATGCTTCGAGAAACACAGGTTATTTATGTGTGAAAGTTGCTAAGAGTAATTCTAGGACTTGAAGTTGTTCCATTGGAATGTAATAAAGACTGCACCTTTCCACAAGTCGTTCATTTTACGTGCTACAAGTTCTAGTCCGCTTTGTTATCGAGCATTAGAGAATTTACTTAAAGTAGAACCACATGTTGGATAAATTTGGAGGAAATTTTCAATATTTTCCTAACTTCCGACTTGCTGAGTTTGACCTACTTCCAACAACTTTCTACCCCCTTTTGTTTTTACCCTGCTAGTAAAAATTCAAACTGTGGCAAAATTATATTCTGTTTCAGTGCTTAAATACTATGGGTCTTCATATTTACTCTAAAGGTCGTTAATCTACTAATAATGTGTGATAAATAATGCATCTCTAACCTATCCCAAATGCATTTTAAGTCAATCAATACTCTCCAATGATTGTCTTCGATCATGGCACCAAGTCTTCCCTTTTATCAACAGTTATTTGACCTTATGTGAAGGTTAAATAAAGTCAAAAGTTCAAGCAATATTAAATCATTGATAGGAATCATCAGAAGGAACATTAGAGCCTAGGGCCAATAAATTAAACGAAAACGGATGTTTCCACGATGCTAAAGTGTATATTATTCGTGCTGTTTTGTCACTATTGCAAGAACGCGAATCTTTTTTTTCTGATTTGAAAGTCGGGGGAAAAAATATATTAGCAGGAAGGTTTAAAGGAGAATAAAATAGGAAAAAGTGACGTTTAGTAGTAGAAAAGTGTTATTACTGGGTCGAGTATATCTGAGTGGTAGAACGCATATGGAACTAAGGAAGGAGAGCATGTGATAAATAGATGTCCTCTGAATCATATTCTGGATCTTATCTTCAGCGTTAGAAACTTTTAATAATAATTGTACATGTCGAGAGGCACCTGAATAAGATTTTAATAACCAAGGAAAGGACAATGGCCGGATATCAGCTCATAAGAAAATACTAATATATCGGCATGTACCAAGAGAGCAGAGGCCGAAACGTTAAACTACGAAAACAAAAACTTGAGGAGGTGAAAGAGTTCTGTAACCTGGCAATCCGAATAACCAATAAGGGAGGAAGCAAGAAAGAAAGAGTCTGTAGAGTAGGCATGGAAACTATTCTACAAAAATAAGAATCTATTTACAGCTGGATGTACAAACGTAGATGTAAGGAATCAATTCCTCAAAAGAATATCTGGAGACTGTTTCTTTATGCCTATGATGCATGGACGATGACAGTTACGGAGCAATCAAGGGTGGAAGCATTCAAAATGTGGTGCTACAGAAAAATAATGAATTTTTAATGGATCGACTGAGCATGTAGCGAGGAAGTCCTCAGAAGAGTGAGAGAAAAGACAAGTCTTATGATAACCCTTAGGATAATATGGGTGAACTTAATCGGCCACACCATGAGGCATTATGGTCCATTGAAGATAATCGTTGAATGACAAGTGGATGGGAAGAACGGTAAAAGAAACCTCATATTCGATATATAGTGCAAGTGATGAAGGATGTGAAAGAGATAATCAACTAGATGAAGTGCAGTTTATGACAGGAAGCGACTGCGACTCCGACGAAATAGACGACCAGGGAGAAGGTTTGTTCGAAACAGTGGAACAATCAAGAAAAAGGAAAAGAGGAAGGAAGACGGACAACAATGAAGCAAAAAAGATAGCTCTATCGAAAGAAAAAGCACATACAGAGAATAAGGAGGGAAACATAAAAACTCCAAGAAGCAAATGGCCAGCCCCGATCGTGGTATACAAGATAAAAGACATGACCGAATTCATTAAACAAATCAGGAATCAGGTTAAGGACAAAACCTTCCTCATCAAAAGATTATTGGATGGCTCTAGATTACAACTTAAAAATATGGAAGATTACAACAAGGTCAAACAATTTCTAGAACAACACGAGGCGCAGACCCACACCTGGGCCCATAAAGGAGAGGGGGTTATCAGATACGTAATATTCGGACTTGATGATGGAATTGACACGGATTTCATCAGGGAAGAAATATGCCAACAGCAAATTCCATGTGTGTCCGTAAGACCCATGTCGAGGAAGAGTCAGGATATTTATGTAGCCACAGTAGAAAAAGGAAAGGACTTTAAGGCAAAAAACATAGAAGCTATAAAATACATCTGCAGTCATCCTGTAAAAATAACAGTATTTGAGTACAAAACACCGCAAAGATGCTACAGATGTAACAGATTCAGACATGGATCGAGATTCTGTACAGCCACTCCAAGATGCTACTGGTGCGCCAGTGAAGAACATGAAGGAAACACCTGCCCAAGAACTGACGCAGTTAAATGCTGTAACTGCGGCCAAGAACACCCAGCATTCTCTAGAGAATGCGAGGTCTACCAAAAGGAGCTGCAGATGATGAATGGGAGACAGGAAGCCAAAGATAACAAAAACGACTCAAGGAAGGAACAGACACAAGCTACTAACTCGCCACTACCAGAAATTAACGTCTGGGCAAACACAGAAAGCAAGCGGCAAGAACGGAATGCAACTGAGAATATTCCTGACATAGCTGGAAATGCAGTAGGACCTCGAGAACCAGAAAACTCAAAAATATCAACACACAACAATAAAGAGGCAATAACATCAAACGAAAAAACTAATGAGAACATAAACCAAACCTTGAAGGAGCTTACGGAGCTGATGAAGATGATGCTAAATCAAATGCAATCGTTCCAAACGACGATAAACAAACTCTGTGAGATAGTCATTAAGATGAACAACCATGGGTAGTACACCAAACAGGAGGTCACTCGTCGCAACCCTCTGGAACGCCAACGGGGGGGTAAGAGAAAAAACCGAAGAACTGCTGCAGTTTTTAATTAAATTCAAGGTCGATGTATGCCTGGTGAGTGAAACACATCTAAAACCCGACAAGACCTGGGATATTCCGGGATACGACATCATAAGAAATGACTACGTAGATGGAAGAAGAGCACAAGGAGGGGTTGCTATTGTAGTCAACTCGAACATCACAGCCAACCCAGTGCAGGATATAAACAGCAGACACCTAGAGGCGGTGGGCGTAGAGATTCGACTGGCAACTGGAGCCATCAACATATATTCCTGCTACCTGCCTCCCAAGAAGAAGTTTGATAACAACGAATTCGACCAATTACTCACAGGCGACGACTCCACTGTCACAATACTGGGCGGGGATTTTAATGCCAAACATATTACATGGAACTGCCCAACGGAAAATAAAAACGGAAAAATACTATCAGATTGGGTACAATTAAACGACCTCTGCACAATAGCCCCGCTGCAACCGACAAGAATCCATGGCAACAGCGTCATCGACCTAGCCTTCGCGAAGAATCTAAACAAACCAGTCAAGGCAAGAGTGATAAACGAACTGACTAGTGATCACTACCCAGTGTTAGTATATATTGGCAGAACGTCAGTTACTATGCCCGAGCTACCAAAAAGATACTGCTACGGCCTAGCAGACTGGCAGCTGTTTGGCGAAATAATAACATCTCAACTGGGGGAAACAATTCTAGACACAGCAAATGCGGAGAAGCTAGACAGCCAGGCAGTAGAGCTGACAGAAGCAATTCAAAAAGGAATGGAGACTGCCATTCCTCTACGGAAAAGAAGACCGGCGGAGACTCTAAAACTCCCGGAAGAGATAAAGGAACTGATCAGAAAAAGAAACAGGATAAGGAAAAAGTACAATTTAATGGGAACTAAAACTCTAAAGGAGGAAGTCCGTGACCTCAATAAAGATATAAAGAAAAGAATAAAGACCTTAAGGGAGGAAAAATGGAAGAGCCATCTTGAAACAATTAGTGTCAGCGACGGTTCAATCTACAAAACGGCTAAGAAAATGAGGAATGCTGCACCAAGAGACAACATAATAATTAGAACAGGGGAAATACATCATTATTCCGCCAAAGAAAAAGCTAATAGCTTAGCTACGCACTTCGAAAAAGTTTTTAACCCTGGACGACCCGGCCTGAATACGCCGGCAATAAATTTTAGCAAAAAGGACTGGGAATTCTGCAGGACGAGGGAAGAAATCCCGAAAGTTACACTTTTAGATATTGACGAAATCCTAGATGGACTACAAAAAATGAAAGCGCCCGGTAACGACGGAATACCGAACGAGGTATTGAAAAAACTCCCTCAGAAGGCAAAAGAAATTCTGGTCAACCTCATTAACGCCATTTTAAAAATTGGACACTACCCTAGTTCTTGGAAGAAATCCCTGATTACCTGCATTCCTAAAAAGAGGGGAAAGTTCCTGACACCTGACGACTTCAGACCTATCTCCCTGATATCAAACATAAGCAAAGTCGCAGAGAAAGCAATATATAAGCAGATAAATGATTTTATAGAACGAAAAAACATACTTCCCGCTGAACAATTCGGCTTTAGAAGGAAAAGATCAACGACCCAACTTGTACATCGTTTGCTAAACAACATCACCTCAGCACAAAATAATAAAAACATAACAGTTGGAGTCTTTTTAGATGTATCTAAAGCATTCGATAAGGTATGGCACCAGGGCCTACTTAAAAAGATGGAGACTTGGGACTTCCCAAAATGGGCACTGATTATGATAACATCGTACTTGGAAGACAGGCTGTTCTGCGTCAAATGGAAAACAGAAATCAGTGATTGGAAACTAGCAAGAGGAGGTGTTCCACAAGGATCGGTCCTTGGACCACTCCTATTTAACATCTACATGGCTGATTTTCCACATGACCCTAACAATTGGCTTGTTGGACTAGGATACTATGCAGACGACGTCGCCATTATTGCAACGAGCAAGAAGGCCGATAAAGCAAGAGAATACGTACAAGATGCATTAGATGACGCCACCAGATGGTATAAAAAATGGCGATTGACACTGAATACTAAGAAAACAAAAGCTATTTTGTTCCACAGACCGGGCATCACAACACCAAGATGCGACCTCCTAAGAATTGACGCTCAGCCAATCGAATGGGCAGATAGCATAGACTACTTAGGAGTAAAACTCGACAAAACAGTAAGTATGAGGAAACACGTGGACAAAATTATGGCTAAGGGAATGGCAGCTAAGTCAAGCCTGGCACCCATCTTAAAAAACAACGCCACGCCGAAGGAGATAAAGAAGATCATCTTCTGCACATACCTAAGACCAAATCTGCTCTATGCAGCACCAGCCTGGACGGGATTAATAGGAATAACATTATTCAGGAAAATTGAAACATATGACAGAAGATGTTTAAGATCGGTGTTTAATGTAAAAAGAAGATACTCAAACGAAAAACTACATCGCTACACGGGAGTCCCTCCTCTAGTAGAGAAAATTAGGGAAGCAAAAGAAAAGTACATCAACACAAACAAGGATAGTCATGAAGACATAATAAGAGACCTGGCGGAAACCAAAATAAGGGAAAATGACAGATACAGACGGCCTGATAACGCCGCCGGAGAAAAACGAAAAAACTGAAACTAAAGAAGCTGGTGACGATGGCAAGCAGACACAATAAGAGGCATGAAAAAAAAAAAAAAAAAAAAAAAAAAAAAAAATTAAATAGGAAGCCCAGGTGCGAAGACCCACTGTGCCCAATCCGGCTCGCCGGTGCGGATCGGTGGGATCGTGCCTGGGCCGACTATTGTCCTGGATGACAACAAAAAAGGTACAGGGCAAAAATTCACGTACGTGAATAGTCCCTGAAACAAAAGCTGCTCCGCAGCAAATCGACACTCTGAATGTGAAAGAGAATAAAATACGTAAAAATGAAGATATTAGCTGATATGAGAATTCAGTTGAGAGCTGCGTCAAACCAATTTCAGAATTGCTGACTGATGTGTAGTCTTGGTTTTATCCCATGTGACTGATTGACATGGATTATGTATTTCATCACCATGGCCATATGGAGGAAATCTATTTTGGCCTGACCCTGAAAAACTCAGGGTGTGAGACTATGTATTAGCCGGTTTAATCAGAAAAATCTGAAGTAGGTCTGGAAGAGGAGCTGCGCCTGGTGTGTAAGTTTCACTCTTCTTTGTGCCGGTCATTTACCTCTATTTTCAGGCACGGAAACGTCTTTTAAATTCACACCGAGTGCCATGACGTAGCATATTGCACGATACCTCAGTCAAGAAAGAAGTAGATTTGTGATGATATGCCTCACCCCATTACTTAACGTCGTGCTCTCATTTGTAATTTTCCTCTAAACGAAATGTACTTAAAATGCGACCTGTGGGTCGCCACCAACCATTTAATGAATGTGAAAACAACTTTGGAATACCTATTTGGCACATGACGTGCTGGCGTTAGATACTTATCACATCGCGTGCTCTTCATTATTCGTCCTTTCTCCGAGGTTTTTAATATCGCAGGAATTTAGAGCATCTCCACCCACTTCTTCCGGTTCTCTAAGAAATAACCTGGTGTACCAAAAGTAACAGAAAGCCAAAAGTCACGATATAGGGACTAAATGACAGAATATTCCTCCAATGAATATTTTGGCATATATTTTATCCCTTTAAAACGTTAGTCAAGCTTGATTTTTTATGCTGTAGGGCATATTTTACATCAGTATGAGTTTAGGTAAATATTTAAGCAGTAGGAATATGAAAGAGAAGATCATTGGAAAATCAGGCAGTAGATTACATGACTGTGAAATCGGTGCTAAGGAGATGAAAAACGTTTAAATACGAAATAAAGAGGATGCAAAAGAAATTCTTGGTGGTAAAAAAAAACAACAAGGAGCCGTGAATCACCAATTGAGTCTTGGACCCCATTCAACCGAGAAGAGTGCCATACCTAAGGAAGGGCTACTATGCTACAAAAATATAAGAAATTAAATGTGTCGGAAATTGAAAAAAAGTTTGGATAAGCTGGGTAAAGGATTTGCACGATGACGTACAATACAAACTAGAACATGAAAAGATGAAAACTTCCTATAGGATAGTGAAGTGCAACTGAAAGGAACGGAGCGCAAGATGCAACGCTATAAGGGGCAATAATTAAGAAGAACTTCTAATTGAATGTGAAGATAAAATGAAGAGGTGGTTGGAATATTTTGAACAATTTCACAACGGAAGTAATCTATGAGGGTGGGGTATCGAAGAAGAAAATGAAAACATAAAGGATTATACATCTAAATCTACATCTACATAATACCCTGCAAGCCACCATCAAGGTGTGTGGCAGGGGGTGAACTCTCACCAAACGTGCACTACATATCATGCATAAAAAAGGATTAGTACTTGTATAGGTACTGTTCAAAACTACGCTATTTAAAAAAAGATAAAAAGTAGCAAAACATACATGCAAAAACATGCCATTAGTTGGGTTAGCTATAAGTCCTTATACCAACATGTAGCTACCAATGTTATCCATTGCTACACTCGTACTGGATAAAATTACCTTTATTAATATCCCTAATAGAACGAGGAAAAAAGGACATTTTGAATCTGTCAATTCGGCAATCAGTTTCTCTAATTTTGTGATTATGGTCCAGTCAACCATTGCAAGTTGGGGTCCGCAAAATATTTTTAACATCATCACTGAAAATATGGTCTTGGAATTTGTTTAAGAGATTAAGTCTTAATTTCAACCTGCGATCTGACAATGATTCCCAATTAAAATCATTTTAGACTGGTTACGCTAATAATGTTATCATACCGTCGCTTTACTAATCTTGCCGATCTTCGCAGTACACGTTCAAGTTCGTTATTTAGACCGATTTCGTAGGGATCCCATACACTGGCAGCATATTACAAATGAGGTCTTACAAGGGAAAAGTAGCTGATTTCTCGTGCATGATCGTCACATTTACCCAGTACTCTTTTGACGAACCCCAGTTTACGATTCGCTTGACCCATTATTTAGGTTTAGGGGTTAGATGGCAGAAGGGACAGTTTTGTCTCAATCTCGCCCCATTAAAGACCTTTTATTATTATTATTTCACGTATGTTTACCACAGGAAAGATCATGTGTAAATGGTTCCCAATTATATGGGAGACTCACACTTGACATGTGTCCAACGCAGTAATACAGAACCTGTGGGTGAATAGATTTGGAATTGACGATACTTCTACCAAGATTATTAAACGTTCAGAAGGGAAGGTATAAAATTGGCGTTACAATACGTTCTGTGACATGCATTCAACAAGACAAATACCCACGGACTTCGATAAGAACATCATCATTTCTATTCCCAAAAAGAAGGTAGCCGACAACTGTGGAAAATTTAGGAACATAAGCCTGGTGGCATGTATCTCGGAGATTTAGGCAAGAATCATCTATAAAAGAATAGATGAAAGTCTGACGAGTACTTGCAAGATAACCAATCTGGGCTCAGAAAAAAATCAAGGGCACAAGTGAATTGATTTTGGTCCTCAGGGTAGCCGTGGGGAAGAGAGTAGAGAAACTTATTCTTTTGCCTGACTATTAATGCATAAAAATATTGACGCGGATTGTTTCCATAAGACTAGAAAAACATAGAGGAGTTTTTAGATGAGGACCAATATAAATTCAGAAAAAATAGATACAAGAGAAGAAATGTATTCCGAAAACTGCTCTTACAATTAGAGAAGGGAATGGAGATGAAAAAAGACAATGCTTATTGAGTTGGTTGTTATTTTGAGATATTGTTTGACCATTTGGAGTGGAATTCAATGCTTGGAATTTTGAAAGGGAATACTTTCTTCTAAGATGACCGAAGAACCATACAGAGTGAATGAAAAAATAATCAGCTGCGATAAAATATGAACCCGGCAGTGAAGAAGCAACATACCTATAGATTGAAACAAGACTTTGCACTGTCTACCATAGTTTTAAATTATTACATTGAGGAATCCATTAATTAATTAAAATGTATGTTTTAGTAGTAGGTATACAAGGGGAAAATTACTGCACATAATTTTGAAATAAATAAAATATACCGAAGAAAATATGTCTTGGAAGAGTTGAGGGCAAGACCATTACTAATCTCAGGGCTTAAAGGTAGCGAGAAAAGTTGAGTCACTATTGCTACCTGGGAATTCTAGTATTCGGCGAAAGATGAAGCAAGAAGGAAAAAGTCATTTTAAATATCCCAAATAAACAGACTCAAAGACTCATTTAACGAAAGAAGAATCTTCTTACAACTGTAAGTAGAAGCCTGAAAGTCAGAAAACTCTTCATTAGAACATGCATATTGGAGAATGTTTCTCTATGGCAGTGAGGTAGTAACGCTATTTGCGGACTGGAATCATTTGAAATGCTCCGTAAAAGAAGAATAATAGAGATAAAATGGAACAAACAGGTGACAGGTGAAGGATTCTCAATAAGAAAAAGAAAGAAAGAGAAACCTACTGAGAAATGTGATAGGGAGGCGGGACGAATTTATTGGCTTTATTTGAGACATTTTGGTTTAGAAATGACAATTGCCGTGGGAAATGAGAAGAGGAAGGATGAAAGAAGAAGTTTAATATGAAATATACAGAGAAAAAATTAAAGGAAGTGAAAGGGTAAGTTATGTATAAACGAAGGTGTGAAATGATATGCGAATCACATGGATAGCTACATTTGGTTGAAAATCTATTGATTGTTGACAGATGGTGACAATTATGGTATTCGAACTATTGACATTTTTTTGTTTGCGATGGAGTGTAGATAAATGAGATCAGCAATATTCATCCGTTGAACATGGAACATATGTTCCAATTCGGGATTGGAGCTCATAATCTTTGGGTTGCCGGTGCACCTGGTAACCTACCTAATTACCATGACCTACCTCTCATTCCATGCTTGTCATCAATTTCATTACCGGGTACAAGTATAATCACGCTAATTTTAAAAGCAAAGATAGAATTCCGTTTACCAAGATTCCTCTTTAATTTCCAATCCCAGTCACAGTGTAGTTTCCGAGTGAGTTCACAGTGGAGTAGGAATGAGCTTCCTTTTTTCTGTTATCACTTGCTTTCTCACCACATAGGTTTCTGTCTCTGCATCTATCTTTGAAAGGAGGCATGGAGAGTGGGGGATAGTGGCCCACGCCGGCTTTCTACCGGGGCCCGGAGGACCCAAACCCAAAACCGCGAGTTTGTAAGTCGGGAGGAAAGCCGGACTTAATGAGTCAACTCTGGTCAACCGACTGGAGTTGGGAAATATTAGGAAGGCAAGAGTTAGAGACGGAAATGTCTGAGGGAGGGAGGGATCTGGAGGCACGGGAAGGCCGGTGCACAAGAAATGTGGGGTTGTCCCAGGGGGAGGCAGGGTTAAGGGGGTTTTTGTGCGCCCTTCGAGAATGAAGAGGGCCCCACAAAGGAATGGTCGGGTGATCAGGGGTGGCCGGGAGGAGGAACAGCTTCGACTCAGGGATGGCTTGTCGAGGCATGTAACAGTGGCCTGGACGCCGGTGAAAGGTTACATAAAAAGTCATGCTCTATTAACCCTTTCCCAGAACTTCGCTGTTGAAAAAATTGCGTGCATGTAAAGCATTGCGTAAGGAACAGGCTAAAAAAAACATGATTCTGTCTGTGCCAAATTGTAGCGGTGATAATAACAATTAGCCATGATTAAGTTGTGACACATTCCGTCATTTCATTCGTTTGAGGAAGTGCATGAGTAACGATGAACCCATAAAATTGGATAACTCTGACAAAGGCTCAAAATTAAAACTAAAACACTGTACTGAAGTGATATGCAAGAATAGTTATTCATATATTTAATTACTCAAAGCATTACATTAGGCATTATTCATTGTGGTAATGGTCAACAACTCACTTTACTAAGGAAGTAGAATTATTTTCAAATAAAACTTAAAACACATTGGAAAAAAACTGCAATACATTAATAAAATTATAAAATCCCGTTACCGTCTACAGTCTGTAAGACGTAGTCTCTTTTTGAAATCCTTATGACTTTAGGACTTCTGCAGGTAAGGCATTCCACTCTTCTATTGTTCTGTTTGCGAAGGAAAACTCATAAAAAGTTATACACTCATGGAAGAAAGACATGGGAGAAATAGTTTTTTCAGGACGTTATTAAATATGTGCCCTGAAATTTTTCCACGGGGTGGAATACAAATGGAGACATACTTATAAAATTCTGCCAATTTTTGACAAGGCTAACTTCCACTGCAAAATAAAAACATAAGTCTTTATGCAAATTACTAATTTCATTCTATATGTGCTTTAAACTAATTGCTACGTCTGCATGAGTTAATTCAATCCAGAACTATAATTATTCTTACACTCTTTCATACTAGCCTAAGATTAGAATTCTCTGTGCCATTGCCAATTTCTTCCAAAAAAATTAAATGAACCTGAAATGGTATTGTTATTTTAGTAAACAGCGATTTTGTGATTGAAACGCAAGTGCATGTTACAAAATATTGATTTATGACGATACGTTACAGTCCCTAACTAAGTTAGTAGCCAATAATATGCCAATAAAATTCCTAGAAAATTATGACGTGAAATGTTGAATTCCAATTTTGACTAGGATGTCTTCCGTGTAGGTTCATATTGCCTGGACAACAGTTTCACCATTATTGCCATCAACCTTCCCAAATAGAAGAAATAATTTGATGCTGAGGAACGCATTCTAATTGAAAGATTTTATGTAATTCTTTATTTTCAAGCTAACATTCCTCCTGGAAGTAGATTCTTCTTCCGGTTGGATGATTTCTTCACTGGGTTTTACCTAACTGCTATTTTATTTTTGTTTCGTGCATTAATTGACAGTCAATTGGCTTCCCAGTTATACTCTTTTACTTCTTACAGACTTTGTATTCCTACTTAAGCGTTCATTTTTACCTATAGCCTTCGGCTGCATATCCTTATATGTTTTCTCTATGCTGACCTTCAAGTGTTATTGGCTATGAATGCGGTCTGATCGACAAATTACGTCGTTCTCACATTTTTTCCTCGCATAATCACTCCTAAAGCCTTCTTTAAACTTCAATTATGGATTTTTCGATGTGCGAAGTCTAGCAATGATAGATAAAAACTTTCTTTGCAGTAGTTTACTCTGATGTGACTGCTAATCGGTGATTAAATATTTCTCTATTGATCAAACCAACTAAGGGCTGAAAATTGACCAGCATACAGTCAAACAATGGTCCGTTCATAACTGTGAGCTTTATTGCAAACATTGGAGAGCCTAGCTTGGGGGCAAAACGCTTTGCCATGCATAGCTCATGATAAAGGGAAGAATGTTGATGAGGGTGGAATCTATAGAGGAAAGGAGAATATGTTGATGAGCAAAACAGAGCAGAGGTGACGACAAAATGGCAACGATGACAGTATATCTCGCGATGGGGAGGGGGTTGAAGTTTCATCAGGTAGAGTGGAAAGGGAGGAGAGGGGGGAGGGGGTTGGCTCCTCTAAGAGCCCCCATTCGTCGTCATCCCCAGCTGTGGGTGGGGGCGGCAGGAGCAGTGGCCTCCCTCCCCCACTTCTCCTCCCGCCCAGTCGACATGCCTCCCTCCTCCCAACCGCTCACACATCGCATCAGTGAAAACAAAGCAGCTGTCCGATCGATATTGGAGGATATGGCCCCCGATGCCGCTGAATGGGTGCGCGACTACGCCGACAACACCCTTGCGACCGGATCGCGGGATCGAGAAGGCCACTCTGAGGTACGCGCCCTCCCGAACTATCGGATGACATATTAATGCCCCCCCCCTTCCCATGATGCGGTGTGTGTGGGGGTGGCATTCTCGTCGGCCCCGGGAGCAGCTACGGGGGCAAGGGGGTGTGGCAGGGGGCGGGGCGCGGATGGGTCCTTACTTTAAAACACAGAGATGGTTCCGCTTTTTAGGTGCTCCACCCTTTTCCGGTTTCAGGTAACTTTTTCAATACCACGTTGTGTGACCGTCTATATTTAGCCAAATACAATCACAACATCATTTTTCTGGGCAAGATTTGAACCTGGTTTGGTTTCCACTACCTTTGGTTTCCAAGTTCGCGGGTACTCACTTGACAAATTTTGATGATAGCTTAAAATATGCTGGGCTAAAACACGGCAATAAAACATCCCATTCGCTACATTTCGCCTTCTTTTCTAAGATCTCAATCATGGGATGTACACGGACTCTTTCCTGAGTGAGATTTAAACTTGTGACCTTTCGGTGCCAAGGTCGCGAGTGCTCACTTGAGTACCTCGACCGCAGTTTAAATCATATCCGCAGCTGAAAGAGAATTTAAGTACAGGTGGTCATTATCATGGGTCAACCTTCCTTACATTACATTATTTTTAAGGCTATCGCGAGTTGTATTATATGGCTTAATATTATTTCCGAGAATTTCCAGGGTGTTTTAAGTTTTTTGACTTCAGTTTCACTCCTTATCTCGAGGGCATAATCGGGTCAAAAGGACATTTTTGTGATTGAAAAAATGTTATCCGATTAAAATAATGTCCTTCTGTATTTGATTTGGGATTAAACTGTCGTCAAAGACACTAGGAACTCGGCGGAAATTTCCGGAATTTTAATAAGCCACTTCACAAATTTGTTGGTAGATGGTGTTGTTCAGTAGGGTCAATGTCCTCTGTCCTGCATGTCTTATTGGCTCGTCTGAAACATCTTCGGTATCAGAAACCTTATCTAACAGCAGATTCTCCACTCCCTTGTTTATTCGTAGTAGAATTAGATACCATGGATCGGCGATTTTTGGTATTCAAACCACATGTGACTTTTCGGGTTCACGCATATTTCTCCGCAGAAAAATTGGAAATGAAAATGCGATTTTTTTGGAGAAAACCCAAGTTCAAGGAAAAGTAATTTAAACTAAACCAGGTTCATTTGTTATCACTTATTCAAGATCATACTTTAAATTTTAAAAAATACCTAAAAACTGGGTAAAAAATAAATTTTACCTGGGAACGCAACCTCAGTACTCAGAATGGCTCTAATCAGTATAAGAATTTTAAAGAGAATTAGTCAGATAGTCATTAGTATTTTAGATAGCCAGTTAAAACTATTTCAAACCCAAATAGTATTAATAGTAGTAATTTGGTCGGCGCGCTGCCAAAAACTGATGTAGTATGCTTAGTTTAGGACAGGTGGGACATTGGTTAGACATCAGCCTGGGCTTAATGAAAGGCACCACCATAAGGCGTATTGTTTAACGTCGCATACGACGGGCAATTAACTGAGTTAAAAGCGCTCTCAAAACAACACTCTATTAGCAACCGTCATACCAATGACAAATCTGGCGAGGTAAATTGAGTCCAGACTATAGGGATGGAATGCCAATACTCCAATAAACACATAAATAAACACATAAATCCAATTCCCTTCAGACAAATGTAAGAATTTAGTTTATTTCACAATAATGGTAAAATCTGTAAAAACTCTTTATCCGAAGAGATCAGACCTGCATTATTTTGCGTAATGTTACAAGAACCAATTTCAAATGAGTTGGAGTAGCTATTTGTTTTAAAATTCCGCCTAAAGATGCGAAAAAAATATTCTGCTCCTAGTACTATACCCTTTTGTTGCGTATAGTTTGAAATATTTAATCAACCATTTTTACTACAGCATGTTCATTGATTGGTCAAACGCCGGAGTATTCCACAGCTTTTAATGCTGATCAAAAACCAAGAAACAGCGAGAATACCTTATGTGTTGTTAGCAAAATTTCATGTACTGAATCAAGGCACTTATTTTTCCTCGTATAATTAGGGATAAGAATAACGGTAAATATATCCAATACCAGTGTAGCAATGGATTACATTGGTAGCTGCATGTTGGTATAAGGACTTGAAGGTAACCCAACTAACAGCATGTTTTTGCATGTTTGCTTTGCTACTTTTTATCTATTTTTAAATATTGAAGTTTAGAACAGTATATAAATACTGCAATAAATATGTAGTGCATGTATAGTGAGACTTCACCCACTGCCACACACCTTTATGGTGGCTTGCAGGGTATTATGTAGATGTAGTTTAGAGAAGGCCTGATTATGAAAGTTTTATGAAAATCACGCGCTTGCAAATGAAAACAGCGCTGGTGTGAGGCAAATGAAGGTGATAAATCAGTACTTAAGTTGTAATAAGATGGCTGAGGATGAAGGTAGTTACCATTATATTGAGCCCTATTATACGTCCGTGACAGGAGGGAAGGCCAGTTTGGTGTAGCGGTAAGAGTACTGAAGTCTAACCGAGAGGGCTCGGGTTCAAATTCTGTAAGTAGAAGATATTTTTCAACGGTAAACCGGTAGCTACTTGAGTGTTCTGTCAAAAGCTTTCGCGTACTGTACTTCTTCCAGTCCAAAGGGACGTGAAGCTGTGATCCCCTTGTTGCCATCCATTAAGATTAGACTAATGCCGGATGCTCTTAACATCACGATGCTGGGCTTCTCTCCACGCTCCTTCCACATTCTTATACCTTTTAAGGTCCTTTCATCCTGGTCTGAAGCACCTAATAATACCGCTACAGACTTGAAAAAAACAGAGAACAATCCTCTGGTTACAAGCATGTTCCCCTAATTCGTTCGCGCAATGCTGTTGAATGTTGTTGACATTAGGTACTATGCCGTACGGCTGACTCCAAAGCAACTGATTTTTGTAATAGATCAATAGGTTCTTGAAGACATACCTAAATAATCCGATAATTAAGGTAATTCGTGAATCGGCTAAATATTTAGACGCCGCCAAGTATGGTCACGAGTGTTTTTTTAACTACCTCAAGTGATCACGTCGTGGAAGATGCTTTGAGTCAGTTATGGATGTAAAACTAAATCCATTAAGGAATAGGAACAATACCCGGAAGTTCGTACTTTAAGTGTTTTAAATTAATGGAACTTTATTATAATGCATGAAATTCATTGAAAAGTTCATACTCTGCATGTGGAAAATATATGTTAGTGAATAAATTATTATTATATATTGAACCATGTAGTTCAGGAGTTCAATCCTGGAGGTGGTCATACGGCATACGTCTCAGGTGATTGTCCTCCTAATATCAAAGAGTTAGAAACCCATTTCGAGGGTGATAGTCAATATTTATCTCATGTAAAAGATTCAAAACATTCGTAACTCTATATCCTGTGGATCAACTTGCTGCCTACTATCGTGTGTGCAAAGACTGTCACAATTTTTTTTCTCCCACTATAATGGAAGACATAATTTTCTCTCTGTGATATATTCAAGCCTATATCTCCAATAGTATTCACAAGCAAAATATGGTAATGATCATCCTCCTTAATATCTCTATGGGCAGTCCCTGCAACTTACGCCATTCCACTATGCATACAGGCATACTCCTCTTTCTGAAAAAATATTTCCAGTACTCTTTTATGAAATCCATTGTTGGCGAAATGTAACTACTATGGTTAAAGACGTTTATGGTCGCCAGTGGCTATGAGTTCTTGGAAATGTGTGATAGTTACATCAATTTCATCTTCGTTATCCGTTAATGATGTTGAGCACAGCAAGTTTAAGAAAGTTGGTTTAGCATCAAAACTTGAAACACGTTATTCCACTGGATAACCCTCTTGCGATATCCATTTTCATCTCACGCTTTCAACTTTTAATCATCCAATTCAAAAAGTTAATTCTCAACTTCCCCCTCCCCTACTTACTCAATGACCTTTTCCTTGTAAAAGCCTTATATAGTTTTCTCTCATTAGGTATTATCTTTTATAGTTTTCTCTACTGCTCTATACTTGAATTAATTTTTTAAATTTTTTGGGCCAGAATTCTATTTTACATAAAGTATAACAAAAATAGTTGTTATGAGTTTGTGAAAAGCTTTCCTTCTCCTCTGTCCTTGGACTCTCCAGCTTTAACCGCTATAACTCCAATTGTCGAAAGATGCCACCTTTTCGGATCACCATCAGGATGTTTACGTGTACTCAACGCGAACTTCACTACAATACGTAGTTTTAAATTCTAAGATGCGAATTCTGCGCGTCTTTATTCCTATACTAAGTGACGTGTATTATACGCGTGTTGAAAAGAAAGAGTTTTATAAATAAATCTAATTCAGAGTGGATTTGACTCTGAAAATATTAAAAGTGAAGAGCCCCTTTATCATCAAGGTATTGAGCTTATACCAGATTTTGCATGCACTTAAGAACGGGAGTAAAAGTAGGGTGGGAATGGAAAGTTAGGATGGATAGGAACCTGACGTTGGCATCAGACTGCTCTCAACGAAATGCACCACGGATTAACGTGTCATCTAACGGCGCACAGTGGTCCAAAATGGGGAAAAATTGGCCAAAATTAATACCGGCATTATATCAACGTACTTACAAAGTTAAATAGTTGAATCCCAAGGTTATTGACCTGCTGAATCCGATTTTGAAGTTATTTTATATGTATCTCTAAATGTTAACATTTTAATGAGATATAATTATTTAAACAATTTCCAAACATTCTATGGAAGTAATTATCTGGGTACAAAGGACCCACAACTATCTAGATCATATCTCTCCAAAATATTTACGTAATAAATAAATGCATAGTACTTCGAGATCCATGTAATGCTTCAACCCTGTCGTTCACGGGATTCAAACCCACGACCTTCAGCTACCGGCTTGCACGTTAGCTACCCATTTAGAATAATTGAATACTCTAATTTAGGTTAAATAATATGATATAAGCGATATATAACTTCTGGAAAAATAGGAAAAAAGATATACTTGATGCTTTCATATAGGCATATTTACTTTGGCATACCTAGTCATTTTTATCTAATAAAAGTCTTATTCCGACATCACTATATCGGACTCATTGTCGCTGTGCGTATCAGCCAGGGCAAGAAGATTTTTAACTTCAATTGCTAAGTTTACCTCAGTTTTCTTCAACACGCCTGATACTGAAATTAATCGATCTGATTGTGAGACTAAAAATGATGTCTGGAATAAATCTTCATTTGTTGCCTACCTAGACAATTTCCCCGTGTGATACTCCCGGTATCTTCTTATATCCTTATTATTTTCCTTAATGACTTCTTCTGAGAAGTGTCCAATTGGAATAAATGATTCCTTGGAAATAGCTGCTAAGTGGATCAGCATCTTATGCACAGTAGATGGCATGTAATACCGTGCGTAGATTTGGACATTCAGATCTGTTTCTTGATTAGTTTTGCAGCCGTTTCGAGGCGTTTGCTGCTATAGTTAATTGAAGCAGTTAGGGCTAATTCAGCTGGCGATGTGGTGACTCTGATTTCTTCTTCTCTTTTCTCTTTCGCTTGACTCCTCAAATAATTTTTTTGGCCGTCGCCCTTTTTCAGCACAATCTTGCGAAAATGCAAAATATTATTTTATTACTAACCAATAAAATATGGACGTCTTATCAATTAATCGTAATTGCAAAAATGGATAATCACCGTGCGTACTGGGAAGACATGCACATGAAGAAAGTTTAAACTCCAGCCATAACCAGTTTTTGAACTTTTTCCTGAAAAATTCATCCGCACGCGAGCTTTGTTCCCACTTTTCCAGATACTTGGGGAAAAAAATTTCTGCATGCAGCGCATCAGAATATTTTTGGCAGCAACATCTCCGTTCATATTCAATTCAGCAATCAAGTATTCCAGAACGTATTGTTTCTTTAAAGAATATCTATTTCGCTTCATAAATTTCTCGTTCAACTCAAGGTTCGTTATCTCTATGACGCCCATTAAAAACTCTTAATACATAATCTTTTAGGGCAAAAACGAGAACGTTAAACCAAATATAAGAAAATTCTATGCCAATCACAAAAGAGATCAATCAATAAAAATAAAATCAATAAAAAGTGCAAAACTAAGAATGATGAATTAAATGTGGAACAAGGAATGGGAATAAACTTTTCTATTCTTTTCTGGCGTATATTGATGGTTAGGTGTCAGGCAGGAGAGGTGTTTCTTTCCTCTGAGCAGGACAAGCTTTCCTCTACGCGTAGCATATCAAAACACGCTTCTATGCACTTCAAGCTTCTGCACTGAGTATATATGAGTTCTGGAACCCTTCTAAGTGTCAGTGCTTAAAACTACGGCAAAGTTCGTGGGTGGAGACCGTTATCCTCGTTCCGTAGTATTCCAAGAAATCTTAACGCACGTGCAGAAAGAGTTCTGCTTTGGTGGCCTGAGTGCAATCCGTCCCATCCTCAATGAAGAGCACGCGGCTGGGTATTTTTGGTTTGAAGGCAATAAAAGTGCAACCGTAAGCTGCCCTTTTCATTCGAAATATCTCTTTAGGGCGGAGATGGAACAGCAAGGGTATTTTGAAACTTTTATTGCTCTGTGGAAGGCCTTATCCTATTTCCAGAAGCGAGTGGTGGACAGGGTGGTTCAGGCGTAATAGAAATATTAAAATATAGGAACACAAAACAATAATTAATTGCTGAGTACACATCTGTAGCTTTTCGTTTGGATTATAATTCGTATCATGGTATAAAGGCATATGCTAGCACGTAAACCGACCCTCATTAAAAACAAAGATAGACCTCATTGATGAACTTTGGGTTTAGAGGAATATCCAATACGTGAGAAAAGAATATAATTTAGTACAAAAAAGTGCAAATTATGTATGAAGATGAAAAATCTGTAACATTCCACCAGAGAACTAGCGATAAAACCACTTGGGTCACTTCGCAGCAGCTCGGCCGCCGCCGCTGCGGGCCGAAGATGCGGAGCGGTGCGTTGTACCGCTCAACTTAAAACCGTCTGGAGGTCAGATAAGCAAGTATAAGCAAGATTTTTTTTCTTCATCATGTTTAGTCGGCTTTCCTGCTCATTTCCATATGAAAATACCAGAGGAGCAAAGAGGAGCACAAAAAGATAATGATGCATTTATTAAAAAAATTACTAAATAATAGATAAATATTTGTAAAAAATTTAAAAGGTCAACCAAGTAGTCAATTGGAACAAAATTACCGGATTTGTATTTTATGAGGTATCAAAATTCCGTGAAAAAATTATTGAAGGACAATTATGTACTTAAAGCCTTCTACTATCAAGGTGAACTTCACAAAAATTGACAGATTCAACTCGACGGGCATTTAACCCTTGATTTACCCAACTTTCACGTGTGATACACATTAATGTGTGCAATAGAGAGACACATTTATTACCCTATTTTGTAGGCCATATCCTTTACAATACGCAAACACCATTTAAAGTTTCCTTGCAAAAAGTCGAAAAGTTGACTTTTGACCAGGTATTTCCGATTTCGGACCACTGTGCGGCGTCTCGTCACATTGTAAGCAAGGAGTACTTCTTATGTGACTCGAATACTCTTCAGGAAGCATTATAGTAGGAGCCGGTTTAACATTGGAATATATCTTCCACCGTCTGGGTACGAACCCGGGCACACGGAATGAGAGGTCAGTACCCTAGCCACTACACCAACCATTCTTGAGTACGCGGCCTTTAATGTGTGTCTCTCCCGTAACATGTATTGCTTTGGATTTGCCTGCTTCGTGACGTTCCGGTGTTGCTAGTTACCTACTTCGTATTGTTTTGAGTCTAACACTGAATTCTCGCTTTTATCCTTGGTTTGCTTGAAAGCCAATGAGAGGAAATGCTGCTTTTTGATATTATTATTATGAAATGCTGGAAATTTATTAGGTATTAAGATATTCTGAACGCACAACTCTATAAATAGGTATGCTAAAAGCTTCAAAAAACCTAATGAAGCCTATATTTAAGAAAAGTATCTGCAAATACAGCGAAAAATATTAGTAAATGATTCGATTGCTAATACATGACATGGGATGCCGAATCAATTAATGAGGAAGCATCCGGCCTGATGCCTTAGTAGACGGCGTATGCCATAGCATTGCTATAGAAAACCTGTTAAGTCGTGTATTCGTATGCAAATGCACTTGTTTATGAATATAAACGGGAGAGAATTAAGGTACTATGGATGATATGAAGGGGCAAGAAATTTTACGATTTGCGAGGAGAAATTGAGAAGGGATGGGGCCGAGAGATGAATGAAGTATAAAGTGCACTCCAATAAAACCTACACTAACCGGTGGAAAATTATCAGCAGTAAAAATGTACTCGTAAATAAGGAGGGAGTATGTACTGGAAGCGGAATGTTCCCTAGCGAAATTCATGATTCATTTTGTCATGAGAGTTCTTGATATCACCATATGCGATGCGTGATAATATTACATTTATTATTGCCCTATATAAAGAGGATAAAATGATGGGAGGTAGAAGGTATGAGGGGCTGAAGAGGGACATCGTGTGAAATTTAGGGTGTGGGAAGAATCACATGTCCATTTAGTCCTACCTTCACCGGTAGAAATCTAATAATAATAATAAAATATAAAAGAGGCTGGAAATTTGATGGTGGGCCAGGAGTTGGCATACGCTTACGAGTGTATTTTCAAATTTTTTTATCATAGTAGCTTTACTGGCCTTTTATTTTCCGTTCACTTGTCAGTTTTTACATTTTCCGTGCGCACAGTCCGGTCGACCGGCATTATTGCACTAGGGATCCTCTTGTCCCATACTTCTTTCCCTCTTATCGCTGGAGTTGGGCTCAACGTTTCCATGTATTATCCATCCTGATGCCTTTGTCCAACAAAAATGTAACAAAAGTTACAGATTAAAAGGAAAATAAAAACATTATGTGCCGCGTTCATGGTCTTGGAACCCTGGGCATTTCGTGGGAAGGGTATTAACTTTAGAGATTACGCATGGACCAGTTCAGTTTCGCCCCTCCTAAAGCAAAATTTTTGCCCCAAATGCATTATTGCTCAAAAGAGTTGCCAATGATCAATATTTCAGCCCTCTCTTGCGTATTTAGAGCTTAAAAATAATAAACATAATTGGAATATATACTAAGGAGATAAGAAAATCTCTAATAAGAACGTCAAAGAATTCTTGGACTGCAAAATCTCATCAGCCCTTTGCGTCGTGTGATTCTAAGGCACAAATACGACTACATAGGAATAATCCTGTAAAAATACATTCTTTAGAAGACGTGATGGGAAGGTGACGTGAAAGAAATAGAGACGCATTTGTGAACTATTATTTTTAGGTAGTAATAGAAAATGAGGAATTAACATGCTGTTCCCACTGCCAATGGGTCTACAAATCAATGTAAGGAATAATAATGGGTGAATATTTCTGTTTAAAACCTGGAATAGTTGTATTCAAAGTAATCGCTGAATGTTATTGCTCATGGAAAACGATTATTTTAATTGGATAGAATATTTACTTGCATATTAAAGACATCTGGAAGAATATAAATAGCTTACATTTGATTGAATTAATCGAATTTCCTATTAACTTAAATAGAAAGTTAAAGTGAAACGACAAATTACCTTTTGAATTGACTCCAATGTTTCTCTCTATGATTTCTCTGACATCTTGGTGCTGATTAATAAGAACGAGAGCATAGGGAAGCAGCTGAGAGCAGTTTACCCCCTCATAGTGTGAGGTCATAATAGACAACGTAGTAACTGAATAGGTGAGTGAAATGTAGATAATCTGAAAAATTAATTTTTATTTACCTTATGCCTTATAAATGTTTATATTACTTCGTAAATGCTAAGCATTTAGTTTTCACGTGCCAGGTAGATGCACGGGTAACAAGTTTTTCTAATGAACTAGCATTATGCTTATTAGTTACATGAAATTGGTGCACGTTTGGTGATTATTCACGGACTCAAGGTGACTTGCAAGGCACTCTAAGGGCTTTTAGAGATGAACATGTTGGTTTGATCTCAGCAACCTATAGCTGCAGCCAAATCAGAGCATTCAAAAATCCAGCACCGAGTAGATAACAAGATTTGGCCCCAAAAAACCCTCCGCTGAAAGTGCGCCAGACCCCCTGGTGGCCTCTCTCGAATGTGAACGCCGAATTAATCGCGAACGGGCGCGTATTCGCAACCGCGGATGTGTATATCGCCAACACACACAAGTGGCGGTAGGAGAGAGGGCGAGGGGTACAGCGTGAGGGGAACGGGCGCTGGCCGGGATGATTCACTTCTCTTGTCCGGTTAATTCTTTGCGGATTTTTGGGGTGTGGGGGAGGGAGCTTGGGCTCAGGAGAAAAGGGTAGGGCATTACTCTTTTTTGGCTCTGGGAGGGATGGTGCTAGCATCACGCTGTGTTCCCGCTCTCCCTACGCCCTCCCTTCACTCCTCTTCCGCCTTTTTCGATTGCAAGCGGACGGGGATGATGACAGCACTTCGATATATTGCACATACTTCCCACCCGGATTGGCACCGCTGGCACACAGTCGTATGTTACCATTCTGTGAATACCTGTTTTTAGTTGCTTGTGACTGCTGTGGTTTATTGGGATTGCTAAACCTGATTCTACTACAGTGGTCAGGGCTGAATTGGAATCCCATTAATGTGTTATTCAGCGTTAGCGGGAGAGCCTAAGGATTATTAAGTTTTTTGGACGCTTTGTCGATCTAATGTTGATTTTGGATTAGTTTAAATCACAATAAAACTGGAATTATATGGTTGAGGAAGAAAACATGGGCAAAACAATTTAAAATGGGGAACTCAATGGTTGGAAAAGTTGCTCTAGAAATTTACTGGTAGCATATTGGCCAAAGGTGAGTAAGGTAGTGTTGATGTATGGAGAAATGTGTTTGGATTCGAAAGAGCTTCTTCTGGGATAACTTGTTAGAAGAACCTTGAGCAGGGATGAAAACATAAGGTTCGTAAATAGCTAGTTATGCATGGATCAAAGTTGGACTACGGCAATATGACGAGAAAATGTTGGAAGCTATAGAAATGTAGATTTGAATAGAAGAGAATATGGGTACAAATGATTGGCCCTTTCTATTCCAATCAAATCATAGGGATAAATTAATCTGTCAGGGAACAAATGAAGGGTTGATGAAGAGGTTTTATTAGGGAGGAACAAATATTGCTTGCATAAATAAGGAGGGGAACACTATGAGGAGAAAAAGGCTCAATGGATAAAAGAATACTGAATATTGCTATCGAATATAGTGTACCTACTGTGTGTGCCATGTTATTGCGATATGATGATATGAATGGCTAGGCATGTGGGTAGGAAAGGTGCATATTTTAGTGGACAAATATAATAGTCTACACCTGAGACACTTATAGAAAAATAACAATATTCATTCTGTGGATATCTGTTCATAGTTTCTTTGAATGAAATGGTTTCATCGTATCATTGGAAACGATTTTAGCAAATAAATGTATTGATGGTGAAAGAAGAATGAAAAATTTAAATGTGTGCGTTAGGTAAGGTTAGAAGAATTTTGATGGACGGAAAGTTGGCTGAATGATAAACAGTGATCATGGTGGAGGAGGAGAGGTGGTAGCTTGTGGAAATTAGGAGGAGGCAGGTTATTAATATGAAAAAGGGGTAGTAAAAAGGTCCAAATTTAAGTACCATTTTCCCAGACACTTAAAAGCCGATAAAAGAATGAAGTTAATGGTAAAAATATATTTTAAAAGTTATGTAATTAGTGGAAAATATGTTGATCTTAGGAGCGAAATTTCTTCTGGAAGTAGCGTGCAAATAGAAGAATACAAATAAAAATACGAACCTTCAAAACAATCTACACTTCTGTATTCTGAACTATTATTCAAGCCATAAATTCATAACTAGATAGAAATATAAAACGTAGGACCATCACTTGGGCTTTTTGCCCAGCCAGGACTAGGTGGCTAATGATTAGATGACTTTCCGCCACGATTATCGACTCTATTTTACCCGCCTATCTCGCTTCACTCCTTCCGGAGTGTTTTCGGGGGAGTAATGCAGTGGTGATGTAGATTTGAACGGAATGGGTGCCATCCGCGGCACACGGAAATTGTGGCTCCGTGAATCTAATGATCCGGTCGATAATTTATGTCGTTCAAAGTCGTAAATTGGCAACTTGATTATTGCATTTTCGTTCCGAAAATATTGGCTTTTGAAATCATCCACGTGACTTGATTGCAGAATGGATTCCGGAGTCACCTCTGCTTTATTTGGTTGTTTCAGGCCAGGCAGAGAAATATTTCCAAACGTACGCCTATTTTTGAGAGGAAAATGTGTGAAATTACCATCAACATATCATAACGCCAAGTAGATAGCTGGGTCAACCATAAAAATTCAGGTTTATGTACAACGGAAAAAGGCACTTTCAAATCTTCCCCACTTCCGAAGTGAGTTATCAGGATGTGTTGATTCCGGTTTCCATGCTCAACTTGTGAATACTTCATAGCTCGAACTTGTTGTGTGTGATTGGCCTTAAAGGATAGATGCTGTGAACAGAGATGAGAGAAAATTGCATGTGAGCTTTCGTGATTCAACCATGAGGGAGGATGCATAAGGTTTTATAATTTTGAAAATCCGGAGATAAAATGTGATTTATTCATATTTTATTTTAAGCATGTAATCAACTTATTATGGTGATAATATCCTTTATTGGATTACTAAAGAAAGTAATAATGCCGTAGCATTAGTACCTAATCAAGTTCACCTCTTGGAAAATTGGCATCACTCAAAAATAAAATCAACTGCTACATTCCCCACGGTTATTATTATTCACTCAACTAGTTTTATCCTGTTCATGTCATACTCAATAGGCGAGTTTGATTTTCATAAGTATCTCAAGGGATAAAAACCAGTTTATTGAATAACACTAAATGGTAGAGATATAATGTATCTATTGGAGATCTATTTATTCTTTCCTATCTACATATTAACCGAACTGGATAGAAAGAGTGTGTTCTAATGCATGTCGAAAATGGTGTCGTATGTCTGCCTATAGATTGATCGCTCGTGTAAGAACAATTCAAAGGTGTGTGGCTGGATGAACTGAACTGTGATTGAACTGGATGAACTGGATGAAATGACATGTGGCTGAACTGGATAGAAAGAGAGTGTTCTAATGCATGTCGAAAATGGTGTCGTATATCTACCTATAGATTATTCGCTAGTGTAAGAACAATTCAAAGGTGTGTGGCTTAGGTCCCAATGGTGGACATAATACACGTTTAACGACCGCAAATTTGTGGAAGAGTACCGTCCAGGCCTTTCAAGCCTTCACCCTTCCCTCTCACCCATTGAACGCCCTCCGATATTTGTTTTTGACCACGATTTCGCGAAGGCAAACAGAGATTAAGGTGGGTCCACATTTTGGGAGGAGAAATGGAGCTCATGTCCGTTAACTGCTGTGGTCCATGCTCCCATGAGCTGACGAAAGTTTTTTGTTAATCAGAGAGCCGATCTCTTTTATCTTTGCTCCACCGAATGCCACCACGGAACGTATGTTGGAGATAATGAGAATCGGGAAGAGAGCGGTTTTCCCACTTCTAAATAATTGTTTAAGGCTAACTAATCTATTTGCATCCACAAATCGGCTTTATCGCGATTGGACAAGAGGACATAAAATCCCTTTAAAACTTTAAGGTTCGCACATAAAGCCAAGGCCGCCTTTCATTCATGAATTTTATCCTAGGTTTTAGATTATTTATGATGTTTTACGCTGAAATTCATGTTAATTTAGGAACATTTTTTCATGTTATTAAATGTCAAGTCATCATTTAATGGCTAATCGAATAAATTTTCCCTGGCATTTCCCGAAAAATATTCATCATTTAACCTATTATTTCACATATTTTTATTTTTCAAATTGGAAATGCTATTGTCTGTTGAGTGCTTATTATTGTTTTGTGAAATAGGGATTAATTTTTGAAATGATTTGAAACTGTGAGAGTCGTCAAAATTTATTCTTAGCTTTTCTCTACAGAATTTCCCATCTTTCGGGGTCACCTTTATTTTTATGCCCTGAATCATTAACGTTTATGAGAATTCATATTTCGATAAGTATTCGGAACTGAACGGTCTGGTTCAAAATTAAATTCAGGAATATTGGTTCCGGGGTTTTCCCTATAAAGGTCCATAATCTTGTACATAGTTTTGGATTACTGAGTTAATAAAGTTGCCCTGATAGAAATACTGTTTATTCCCTCAAGGTTTTTTTTCTTGTTTAACGTTAGTCTAAGTATCTACTCTACTACTGCATGTCATTATCTGAGTTTTCTTTGTATTGATATTGAGTTGATAATTCGCCATTTTATTTTCAATGTTTTCCATATCCTTCTGTCTCTAGCATGGCCGCCATGTCAAATTAAAATATGCTGTTTTTCTCCCAGTGGATATTAACTCCTGAAATTTTCTCTTTCATTTTATTGGTGGCTTTCAGTATTTAGGCCTTAAAAAGTGTAGGAGACAATTCACGACCTTGTTTCATTATTTATCTTGCTGCTCTGCTACTGGGTAAAAAATTTTTAAAAGCCACATAGTTTTTGCACCAGCTCTAGATAATTATTCAGTCCCTGTGTGATACAACATTTTCATTTAGAATACTTAGCATTGAATTCTATTCTACGTTATTCATACGATTTTCCAAAACTAAAAATGCAAGATAATTCGGTACTTTTTTCTTGATTCTATTTTTTTGTGAGTAGCCTGATTGCCAACATCTTGATAGTCCACATTCTTGATAGTCCAAATAGTTTAACTTGCGCCCTAGTTTATATGAAATTTTAATTGGTCATCCTACAGGAACACCTCATCTTTTCGTTCTTTGATTTTTATGTAATTCTGTTCAATACTGTAGAAGCATGCAGGTATTATCCGGATTAAAGAAGATATATTAACACAATATATTTCTTATACTAATTTCCTAGGTATAGATTTCACAGAAAATCTACGAAATTAAAAAAAAACACTTAAACCATGGCTTGAAAGTAATTTTTATGAAGCACTGTACACCCGAGGAAAGTTCCCTTCCTAATAATTGAGTGTTGACTATTCTAGCCCATCACTATGGATGCGATATGCTAGAAGTTTTCATGACCCCTTTGATCGTGTGACGTGTACGAAACGCTGCCACATACCGACTATGCGAAAGCCATTTGTACTCTGGCCAAAATTCGCACTCCATTGTGTTCTGAACAAGAGGTTGGTGTAAGAGCATGGTGCTTGTATACTTTTTGGGACACCATGAAGCAGCCAAATATGATGGCAATTAGTCGGGCAGATAATGCGTTAGATGAGGAAAGATTCTGACTTTAGGCTGAGTAAAAATCACTGTCAAAAAACATGTAAAGGATGCAAATAATGTGAAATACAGAAAAAAATTACGCGGCTGATTGTTTTTTGGGCTTTGGAATGGAGTTGAAAACGAAGAATTCATCGTCACCGAATATCTAAGTTTGAATGAGACTAGAAACTATCGGGCTCCAGAGATGAGATTTTTATAGATCATTTCAAGTCCATTTTGGTGCTTATGAGTGTCAGCGCTGTTCCTTAACCTCGATAATCCCATCTCTATATCACATTAGGGTCTGCCTCCCTTATTCAGTTCACCCTTTTCTTCTCCTCATGATTATATACTTATCTACAACGGCCTCATAATAAAGCGTTTCCCTTAGTTACCTGGTCCATCCACAGTTCATCTACTCCTTCCCTTGGAAATTAGGACACGAACTATGGATAATTAGGAGAACAGCTATGAATAGGTGGTGATAAGATGTACATAGGCTCTCAATGAGAGATGAGAAAGGGAACTTGGCATTTTGCACTCTACCCTACACCCTCCAAAATGTCAAACCTCATCCGAAATACCCGACTGTGCTATATACTAATGGTTCCTAAGCTTGTTTTCACTTGCACACCCAAAGGTTGTCCATTTTCCTAATCTGTACTTTCCCTATGTGTATCTTTGATACTTTTTTGTAACTTATGTAGTTGCTCTCTAGAAATCTCAATAGAGATGCAGGGTATGCCCTCAGCCAAACGTGGAGACCCATTATTCGAAAAATCAGAGAAGGGAGGAGGAAGAGGGAAAGCAGCCAATCAGGAGTCACATGACTCAACTGGGACCAGATATATAAGGGCGACTAATCTTATCCCGGCATCAAACGCCCTGAGGATGATGGCGGTGTCAGCCATTGAAACGTTGGCAACTGAACACTTAACCCGGTGGAAAACCCGAGAAGAATTCACAGCAATATGTAGTTGCTGTTATTATTCTCTAGCATTTTTAGTGTAGTGAGTCAAAACTTTAAAAGCACTTTTCACAGGTTTTTTCAGGAAGCATTACGAATTTAAACCCAATAAATCATACTTAGCTAAGAAAAACACCAGTGCTTTACACAATTCCACACGTTATTGAGTGATATTCGCAAAACCGGTTTTGCCGTTTAGCACATAGTCAGTTACGATTTATACTCTATGTGACACTATAACTTTAAAATGTACCTGATCATAACTTAAAGGCGGGACCGGTTGTACGCATAGAACACAAAATGGAACTATCTCAAATGCTATTGCTTATTTCTATCTAATTTTTCAATGGTTTCACGAATTGACGCCGAGTAATTTTCGATTTAGCGAGTCATTTCCAGGCACTAGACCGATTCGTTTTCAGGTGCAGGACCAAGGTCGTGCACCTACAAGTGACTCAGTGAGTTGAAACGCATATTTATACAGTGCATTTTTAACTTTTACTCATTGCAGCGTCAAAATAAAATTATTTATAAAATGCAATATTTTAGTATAATGCAGGCATGAATATAGCTGCAAAAACGCATGATGAGGTGAGTGATGCGATGATACCAGTCAATTTCGCATTAAATATCAATCACATAGTCTTTAACACGTCCACCTACAAAGAATCGCCCAAGGGCGATTGTCTCCCTTCCGATAGCATGCACTTTCGTTGGGTAAATATTGCATTTGTTGAGAGCAGAACCAGTCTCACTATTATGATAACCAAAATAATCCTGGAAAAAATTCATTTTCACGAGCAAAACCGCTTCTAGTTTGTCACCAATGTACGGGTAATCCCTGCTAACAATTTTTCAGGTACATTTGGTTGCATGCAAAATCTGTTTGAATAGTCAATGCAAGTGATTTTATTAAAAGTATCAGGCATTCTTAAAACACATTATCTACGCTACTAATTGTCTCCCAGGTTACCTAGATCATAGCTAATAGCATCTCTTGTTGTGTGTAAAAAGAATGACAATTTAAGTCTTGGCATTCAATTGCTATCATAACTATTTTTCAACCTATTACAAAGACAGAATGGTTCATAAATCTGTCTTACCATATCGCTGAATTAATATTTATGATAAAACCTAACTAGATATCCTGAAGCCCTTACTATATTTTTAACGTCTTTATCGGGAAGAATTTGTGCGATAGAGAAGTATTTAATGTGAAAAACGCTGGTCGTTATCCGAATTTAGGAAGAGTAATGTAGTGTGGAAGTTGGGAACGCAAGGGATGGAGCCTCCTTGATTTACTACGTGTAGTTTCTTCGTCCCGCCTCTGGGTGGCGCCACGTAAATTCCTTCCCGTTCATCATCCACGGTTCTTCTAGCGAGCGACTTTCTCCTCACTCTGCGCTCCGACATCTCTCAGTTTTATAGCGCACTCCTTCCTGTCGGCTGCTTGTCTCCCAGCTTTTGATGCGTAAATCCACCTGCCGGTAGAGCTCTTTTTGCTGGTATAAGTTTTACCATAGCGTCATTTTCTGTGAACTCATGGCTTCCTGGAAATTGATGGCTTCACATCCTTCCATGGGAGTTTGGGAAAACATGCACAGGTTTTACTGACATGCATCCAAGCTGTAAGCAGTGATTTAACATTACATGACCTGACTGAATAAAGGCAAACTTTGTAATTTTCATCATATTATTTACGGTACTACCAGTTTAAGTGCATATTTGACCTCCTCTGGTACCATTGGATGTAGCCTATGCGCGGTAATATCGTAATAAATTTGAGGAAAAATAAAATATTTGCATTTATTCAGTGACTATGAATTTTCGTTAAGTTTGGCGTTCTCTTTTGCTTTATATGTATGTAATATGAGAAATAAAACATAAATTACATTGAAATATTATTCAATTGTCATTGTAGTGGCATATTTGAATCCTTCTAAGGCCATTTAGAAGTATGAATGCATTAATTCCCATGGGAGTAGATTATTTAACTAGGACAGGATCGACTCTAATTTAAATTACGTTTTCGTGTTTTTTTACGTGCTTTATGCACTGTTTCTTCAACCAACTCTAAAATGCATTTTTTACTCATCCTACTACTCTGGCAATAAGTTTTAACACGTGAAAACACAACTTAATCCGTCCAAATATCAGGAGAAGCGAGTTCGTATGTCCGTGCCTACTAAGATGGCCGCTGGCGTCTCAAATAAGCTGTGATGCCTCCTATAGTTGGTACCTGCTTACCTCAATGGTGTTAATTACTTTATCTTCTTAATTTTTGCGCCTATCCGTTCATCTCGATTCGGCTGCTTCATTATCAACGGCAGCTACGAAGCCTTCTTGAGGTTAGACCCCCGTGAACTAGTTTGGAGGTCGTGAGCAAGGAAAGGTCAGAGCAGTGAATGGTGGGTGTCTTGGGTGAGTGGTTTTCAATGTAGTCAGACGCCATGAGAAGGCGGGGTGGGTCAAGTGGAACTTTAGGTCACATTTGGGCCTTGGGATGACACGTGTTGCTGCGTTGGAAATTACAGGAGAATGGTCGCTGAGTTAAAGGTATCACGTGCCGGAGGGGAATGTGAAATCCCAGGAATTTCAAGGTCTCGATGCCGTATAGTTCAGTATTTTTCGCACAAAACTTTTTTCCTTGCTCTAGTGGATAGTGTATTGGGAAAATGAATTCTTAAATTATTTAATTATTTGATTTTAGCAACTGGTATTTCAAAAACCTGAAGCACCTGATGATGACGCTAATCGTAAAACAGTCGTAGTAGTGTGAGATAAATAATCATTGTGGAAATACAGTTTATCCTATCATTCATTATGCATAACTGGTAATGGGTCTAAAATAGATTCATCAAGCATTTATGGAGGTTCTTTTCAGTTGCTAAACTTTTCAAATCACCGCAGAAAAGAGATGACACCATACCACAACCCCAAACTAGTCTCGACTGTGTATTTCTAGTTGCTGGATGGCAGAATCAGACTACACAGCATTTTTGAATAAAAAACACTATAATTATTTTTTTACCAACGGTCACTAGAATCCTTTTTGAATTTAAATTAACAGGGTATTTTAAAGATCTGGAATATTATTTAATTTGTGTCGTTTGTTGTTGAATTCAATGATTTTTCTGTTAAAGAATATAATTGATCAATGAAAGTTCGCACTATTTTGTCATATAACAATATATAGTAAACATTACATTTAAATCATTTATATCGAACGTAATTAACGACGAAAAGCAAAAAAAAAGAATATTTTGGATTTTACGCAAGAAAAGAAAGTTAGGCTTAAGCTTGAAAACGAATATTTTCAGGGAAAGTGGAAGGATATCTATTACCATCAAACAGAGAAGACTGCTTCGAGCATTGATCATATTTGACCCTATGTACGTTATGAATTTGTTAGAAGTATGAGTTGTGATGGGTTCAATTTCGGGGTCGTGGTGGCCTATAGGGTAGGGCACTGAGCTACTGATCGGAGGGTCCCGGGTTCAAATCCCTGTATCTGGATACCCCATTTAAAATCCTGACGATTCGTTTTCTGCGTGGCAGAACTTAGGAAATCGCAGGTGGCCTAGGAAAAGGAACTGGCCCCATACGCTGAATGTGTGAATGTTACACGACATGGGCTTAGTACGGGGTGAGTTCTACCCTCACCTATCAAAGACCAACCTTCGGGTTGAATCTCTGAGTGAGTGATGAATGTGACATGTAAAATCAAGCATATCAGCCAATGAGGAGTACCTATGCAATATTTTCACATCAAAGGCTGAAAAAAAACTCAGCTGAGGTGAATCAATGACGGCATCATCTCTATAAATATTTTATATTTAATATTTTTAGTTATTTTAAAGGCTAAAGAAGAGAATGCCCTCATGAGAATAATGGTTTGTACCTAAGCTTCAGGAAATTGTTTGGATATTACGCATCAATCTCAATTAATGATGTAGAAAAAAAATTGAAACCTGTGTAACGTTTACTTTTTTCATGTTGGTGGCAACAAATTTAATTTATAAATCACACATTCAAAATAGTAAAAAATATACCCTGGCGAAAAGCTACCAAATCCGAGTTGTTGTTCGCCGCTGAATAAATAAAATAACACCACTTAGCACTGTGCCCTAGAATACGAAAAATAATAAGTGCTAAGTGTGAGATTAAAGAAATTAAGTTGGATTTTAACCGAGAGCCTTTAGATATAAAAAAATTGATCAAGACATAATATTTAATTGCTTAAGTACATACAATGATTATCGGAGCAAAACATCCAACTCATGTGCATCGTTCCGGTACCAGTAAGAGCATTATGTTATCCCCATAGATATCATGTCATTTTCTTGTCCTGAAATATGCTATGTTATAAATAGCAATGAAAAATATTTCGCTAGGAAATTAGGAGGGGGAAGATTCAATAAACTTGTAAAATTACAAGTATTCGTGGGAAATGGGTCAATTAAGAGCCAAATCCGTGGCTTACCATCTTGCTAAAGCCCCTATAAGTGATACAGACCGGCAGGAAAGATACTAGGATGGAAATGGAAGAGTAAAGTGGAGGAAGAGCGGAGGGTAAACCGTCGCGCCGATTTCCCCTCGGCGCTGATGCCCAAGCCGCGGCGTGGGCATCAGATTGCAAATTACTGAAGGTGACAAGGCTTACTGTAAAGACTTAGGCCACGGGTTAAGATCTCTTATTCGACGAACGGAGTACGGAAATAGAATGCTCTCAAAAATCACTCATATTGGGGCTAGTTTAACAAAGAAAAATATTTTATACAGCCTGGATTCAAACTCATGCCCACAGTGGAGTTCTTGACATTAAATAAATGATTGGAAAAAGTATTTTTTGATGCTGTGACGAAAGGTTATCCGTGAGGATAAAGAGCGCAGTTGAGTCGCCGTTCTGGAAAAACAATAAAAACAAGAGGAGTACTACAATCTACCCCCATCTGTAGGTGTTAAGAGTATAGATATTCTTACATCGGTCTAGGTAGGTTTGAAGGGTGTTTTCTAACTCTTCCTTGTGCTCCATTAATCTATCAAGTGCTTCCCTGCTCTATTACTCAGCTCCCCTCCCAGCTGACATATTTCTTACCTTTCTTCATGCAATCCATTAACCTTTTTTATCCTTACGCATCCTCGATTACCGAGTGCTCTTTTCTCGCTAAAGACCTGCAGTATTCCATTATCCGTAAATGTACCTCTGCTCAAATGTACCTACTCTAGCTTCTGCTAATTTCTGCTTGTAGTCCTCTTTCGTCTCCAACTTTGTTCACGATGCGTTCATTTGCCTTCTTTTCCAGCCACTGCAATTTCTCCATTATTATCATTTCCAGTATGTCTCAGGTTTCACATATATTTTCGCCTTATTTCTTAGGAGTTTGGATTCTGGATCCCTACGAAGTGATATAAATGAATATCTTAAAATTTTATTGCTATGAATATTCACCAATTATGTATTCAAATCAAATTTTGCTCCAGGTTAATTAAATGCATTAACTTCTCGTCCATTTGTACACGCCTCTTCAGCCTAAAAAATACTTTTCATAGTATCACGATTCCTATGCAATCCTATTCACTCAATACCAAATTAGAAAACAATCTTCCACGTACTCTAGCACATTAAAACTTATATCTTCCTTTTGGTCTTCTTTTTTATGGCAATTTCATGCTCCTTATTTTGCCTTGCTAGTAGCCTTCTGAGCTTAATAATCTTTCATGTTCATATCTCCCCATATCCTGAGGGTTTTAGATAATTATTTTACATTTTATCTAAAAACATTAATTTTTCATCGTAAAAAAATATATTTGTTAGTTCCTTGGAATTCCTTGATTATATATCAGATTTACAAGTTTCCCTGGGGGCTATAAGGGCAAAAGGGACTGATCATGGAGAAAAAACGCAAGGGTTTAAATGGCTTCTACAGCTGTACTTGCCAAAGTAATGATTTTTCCCCATACAAGGGTACTCAGTAGCGATTAGATCAAAGTAGGAACTAGATAGGAAACGTTAAGTCTATTCCTCGGGCAGCCGGAAGCAACACAGAACTAATCTCGTTGAGGTGATCATTTAAAATGATGATTTAGGCTCATGGTTTGATATGCTTCTTTCCAGCTGAATGATAAAACTCCTGAAAAATTGCATGGACGGGAATTGATTGGAACTGAATTGATTTTTTTTAATCACTACTTGGTCTTAACCCAAACATGCCCATTAATTAAACCTGATACTTAGGGCGGTATATTACATGTCCAGGGAATATTTTTACGATAGCATGTCAGCTTAATATTGGTTTTCATGGTCACAAATCTCCATATACTCTCATTCAGTGTATACAAGTATGTAATCATTTAAGAATGGATGATTACATATTAATTCATTGCCTTATTATACACATTGTGAAAGCCCTAAAATAATCAAAATAAATTTAAAACTAGATTATATTCTAAGGAATGTTTCAAACTGGGGATATTATGATTTGTTTGGCTCAGATTGTCTCAATAACTATTTTGGCATATTAAATCTAATTCTATATAGGACCACCAAATGTAATATTTGATACTGAAATTGCCATAATTAACCTCGAATAATTGTTAATGGCTGTTGACTTAAAATACCACTGAATTCAATTCTCATTGTTCCCTTTGTTTAAACTAAAATAGAGAAATTAACTCCGTTGCAATAACGTTATGTGCTACAGCAAAATCGGATGGCCTTCAATCTGGCCTAAGACCCACTAAGTTACATTTAAAAACATAACTGATGCAGTAGAACTCGGCTTCTGTGACGGATGGAATGGTCTTGGGCTTTCCTTACTATTTGGGATTCATCCTTAACGGTAGAAGGATCTTCTTCAATACTCCTATCTCCCTTAACCCGTCTTTATTATCACCTTTTTTGTTTGCTGAGTCAACAGCGAGCATGCAAGAAGTACAAATTCCCAAGACATCAAATCATTCTCCCATTTAACCCACACCCCATACTCCACCCCTAATTCCATATTGCTTTGTCCATGTATATTCGAGGAATTGTATTTTTTACTACCTGGCAGAGGGTACCAAAACCAGGTTGAGTTTTCAATAAATCTTTAGAATGAATAAGGGTTGGTCCAATCGAAATATAAATCATTGCCAGCACAAGCTTATATACGGCTGGGTTAAAAAAAGTTTAATGCACGTGTCGTAAAAGGGGAGAAGCACCAATTTTTTTAAAGTGACAGAGGACTCGAAGAGTTTTTTTTCTTCGTTGAAGGGCCAACGCGTGGGGAACTTCACTCCAATTGATAGATGCGTGGGCTTGGTCGGTCGTAGGGGTTTGTGCGGAGTCGTCGTCGGGAAAGGAAAAGGGACAGAGGAAGGGTTCGGCTGTCGGGAAAGGTATTCAGAGCAGGTAGCTGTTTACGTTCCCCTGGTGAAGACGCGACGGTTGGCAGGCCTGCTTGTTCGCCTTCTCCTCCTTACTGGTTCCCTGAAGGCACCCCTTCGCCGCAAACCCTTCGGGGGGGATTGAGAGAGGGAGGTGCTGACTTCTCTTTATTCCCCCAGAGCCTCCCACCCTCTCTCCACTGTTCCTGCTCCCTCTCTCTTACTCTTCCTGAGACCCGCCTCCTTTCGGCTCACTCGCGTCTTGTCGGTGAAGAAATTCGATCCCGGGCACTGTAAATATTTGATCCGTTACAGTGCCGAGCGACATTAGGAGGATTGGGCCAGGGACGCAGACGTGAGAGCGATGCGTAGCGTTATCGGAAGAGGGCTGGGGGGTGCGGGTGAGGGAAGAATTGGAGGGCGGTGTTCCCACAGAAGGGACGGGGGTAACGATTTGTTTGCCACACTCGATTTAAGAAATTCCGTGGTACACCCCTGTATGTTCCCCTCAAGTCAACCGCTGACGAGTGCTGAAAGTAAATATTGATAACAGAGAGAGGCGTGGGCAATGATAGACAGGAACCTATTTGAAAAGGCTCTGATGCAAAAGCTTCACGTCCGTGTGGAATCGGGTCAGTGTAGTAGCTTGATAACTGGCCTCGCATCCCGAGCACCCGGGCACAAATCAAGGAGGGGGAAGATATTTGTAATTTATAGTATTTATAGTATATATGGCAGTAAAATATTTATAATTTATAGTATAACCCTACTTTTTGAAAAGTATCGACTTTTTGTGATGAAAAACATTATGAGACGTTGATAAGACGGCCTTGAACATAAATCTGTGGTCTGGCATTCGAGTTCAGTTTTCCGTCCGTCGGATGGGACGTTAAGCTGGGGTTCATAAGGCGCCTTTCGTTAACTGCGGGATAATGTGGACGCCGGATCTCTCTCCATTCCTTCTCCTCGTTACGTTAAATATCACAGATGAAATATCACCTCCGTGGGGGGTATGGTTAGCGGTGAGAGTAATGGCGCCCACAAAGACGACTTGATACGAATGTAAGCATATACCTGCTCAATTGGAATCCTGATTATTTCTTAGACACGGTATATAGATGAGAAATTCTCAAAAAATGTTGTGGCACTATCTCAATAACGGGAAAATGATCTTATTAGCTTTTAAACAAAAACAAGTGATTGAATATAAATTCAAATCAATGGTTTGACAACATAAAGTGCCAAAAATATTTATAATTTTTATCTTAGCCCTACTATTTGAATAGTATCGACTTTTAATCAGAAATATAAATTATCAGTTCATGGTTCATCCTTTTTTATTTTCGTGGCAGTAAAAATTTCATAACCCTTAGTGTAGAGAATTTGAAGTTCAGTCATCGTTTCGACGGATAAGACCAGTGCATTTGTCTAAAATTTTGTAAGTTTGTTGGAAGCAGACCGACTACTAATTTACCCTAATTCCCTTTCTTCACACACCCCTTCTGCATATTTATTGTAGAAATTGCATTGCATCATCAACGCTAAGTTCTTACGTCTTCGTCTAACAATAACAAGCCTTAAGACAAATGAATGAACCATGCCTTTGGTAGGATTCAAATTCACAGCCTTAGTGTTGTCAGTTCGCCACATCACCAACCTGGCTACTACGGCCGGTCCCTCTGTCGCATACTTCTCTTGACATGAGATATCTATGTGTGAAGGACTTACTTAAGAATGAAGAATATGAAAAATATATAGGTTGATGATAATTAGGAAAAAAAGACAATGATACATTATTCATGTCTTGAAATGCGTCAAGAATAAAGTATGTTTTAAGAAATTTCCAACTTTTCTATGTATTCACCATCGATACCCAAACATCACATTTACGTGCGGTGCTTCGAATGAATGTTTGGGAAGAAATTGTGGAAATAAATTTTAGTGATATTTTCTCTGGAATATATTGATTATTTTCAGAGATTATATACTTATTTGGGCTGATATATCTTGGCAATGAAAAAAAAAATAGTTCAAATATCATTCAATCATGTCAAATTATCACCTGGAAATCATACATGGATACCACAAATAAATTGCTAACTTGCTATTAATCTCTAAGATTTTGTGACGGATACTTACAGATAAATACATTTATTGATTAAACTGACCCATTGAAGGAATAAATCCCCGCAGATTTAAAAAACGTACAGTCAAATTCCGTGAAAACTGAGGTTAAAACGCAACCTACGAAATGGATCGGTGGAATCATAAGCAACTAAAAACTACCCGGAATCATCCTGGAAGACTACCTAAATGGAGATATTTTAGATCCAAATTTATAAATGAATAGGTCATTAAGAAGAGATGCAGAAGAAAAAAATCGTAACAACTTGTTGATGAGAGGAAAGTAGCTCACTTATAGCAATTGGAACACATAACTGCACTGTAAAAGACAAATAAACGCATGTGAGTAGTTTTGGCAATGCTAAATGAGCACAACAAAAGCATTGATATAACTTATTAAAAGGCAAAAGTCTTCCAACACAGAATTGTAAATGATAATTCTGCGGAATAAAACTACATCATGAGGCTAATCATTAATTAGACATGCTAGTCACCAAGGAGGGGGTAGACATTATCAAGGAAACTATCCCCAACGTCATTAATCAAGCTGCCCAAATACGATGCATAAATAGCTCTAGCCGATTCTCAGCGTGTTAACAACATTAAGAAACCAAACATTAGAGCTAGTAAATATTTTGTGAGAAATATGAGTCACAACAAAGACGGTATTAACAAGGGCACTGTAAGGATGAATTATTTTATTATAATAGGTTCTTCATTATATGCATCGTAATTATATACATTAAAATAGGAAAATCATTTGTAGAGAACACTAAGTTTGTAATAAAATCTTACATTTTATATAAAATGACAATACAATCTTTATAAATATATACGTAAAAATAATACTACAATGCAATTAATCAATACAATTTATCATATAAATTAGTTGTTTTTATATTAGCTCCCCAGTCCTTTTGATCTTTAACAGGCTCATTAGAAGGTGCTCTTTTGTAACTCTATAATATACCATATACCTGTGTTCACATAGTGTAGTTTACAAGTAAATAAATATAAATAAATACATTCAGTCCCTGAGTTATGTCACATTTCCAGCCAGTGCTTCTTTAGTGTTATTTTTACTTCAGGGTAAGACGGTTCTTAAATCATGAATATACGTGGGCAAGTTGTTAAAAAATTTTGATATAGTTACTTTCATTTTATTTTGGCCGCTTTCATTAAAATACTTTGGAATTAATAGAACGCTATTTAATACACGGTCAAAAAGGGGTAGTTTTTGAATTTTCACGGTAACAACTTCCACCCATAGACCCCGTTTCCCTGCTTACTACAGCGCCACGTTTACACCATGTTAACTTTCACACCTTAGCGTTATAAATGTGATTATGCGCTAATGACTAATGGAGAGAGTTTATTCTAGCTGTCGGCCGCAGCTGACGTGTCAAACCCTGCGGTGAATGCTGCGACATGGTGAGTCAAGTTAACCCTTTGGCGGCGCACGCTCTGTTAACGGCCTCAATTCCGATTGGCTACGCACTCTGGGAAACGCAAATAAGAGAAAGCGCAGCTGGTCTGGAAAAGTTTCCCTTTCATCGCAATAAGATACAGTAGACATATTTCCACACACATTTGACCAGTTCCGTCGCTTACAGACCGACCCTGTTATGCGTATGCTCAGATTACATGCTTTTGGGTAGATTTTGAGTTTCCGGATATTCCGAATATCGGAATAATGCTGCAGAGAAACCAAGAAACAGAAAACCTACAATCAGGCACCCTATATTCTCAAGAATTCTAAACTCATTTCAATCATTGCATAACGAATTCTATTGCTAATCCTGTGCGTTGAAATGAATAAAAATCAACTAAGAAATAAAGAGTGCTACGTGTAATATTACTAATAATAAAAAGCCATAAACCATTGACTAAACTGGCTCCGCATGCATATAAATATGTGATATTTCATGAAGGCCATACCGAAAAGTGACATTTTTCACATTTAGCCATATGCAGGCTTAAAACGCTCACATAAATTGACCGATACAATTTCAAGCAATTATAATTTATGTTTGTCAATTACCGTCCCAATTTGCAGGCGGAAAAATGAGTATTTGTGTCTGTACTATTTCGATTTCTCAAATTTTTCCTTCATAGACTAACCTGTTGTATAGCGATCGAGTTAAAAATATAGTTTTACTCTGATAATATAACGTGTCCGCCTTTAATTTATGGTCCTCAATCTACGATCCGGCGACGACTCCCAAATTAATTCTAATAATTTAGATACACTGCAAAAGTTATCGTAAGCTGTTTTTAACAAAAATAGCCGTTCTTAAAGCATAGTATTAGAGAAAACGGCCATCGGAAGCATTTTATGAAGGTGGGTGAAGTAGTAATAGTGTAAGGAGATGAATCACTCATGCTAAGCAGGAGTGTACCAATAACATAAAACGTATGGCGAGAGCCTTGGGTAGGGTTGCAAAGAAATAGTTAGTTATGGACTTCATAAGGGGAATAGTTTTGAGATATATGACAAGGTAATATTGGAAGCCTTAGAAATATAGGAGAGGCGGAAAATTAAGAATTGCGATGTGTAAAAAGGCGGATGAATTAAAAGGTGCTGGACGGGGTTGGAGAATTGAGAAGATAGCTGGCAGATATTGGGATAAAGTAGAATTGGTGGACGGAAAAGATACAAACGGAGTATGAAATGCTGAAGGTAGTCATTGAAGGCAGAATGCTGGGTAAGCAAGGAGGAGGAAGGAAGGTAAAATATACAATGGCTAGTAGGCAGAAGGGTCTGACTACGCCGATTTGGAAAGGGCAAAAACGTGGAAATGGTGCCAATAGATAAGTGAACTGCGTAGTAGAGTAGTAACACTTCATCAAAACCTAAACTTCCCACTAGTAAACTATAAATCGATTGTCTATGGCCTTCAAAAATAACTGCTAACACTAACGAACCGGTTCCCCGGGAACCTAAATACTCAGTGGGGTCCCACCTCTCCCAAGCAGGCGTTCCATCCTTTGGCGTCAGCCGACTCCCTCCTCCCACCCCCGCATTCCGTTCTCCTATTCCCTCCCCTTCGCCCTCCCCCTCTCCTGCCCGAGTGAGCTCCAACTTCCACCATTTGTCAAAACCCTGAACCCGCAGGAACCTACTTCCTCACACGGACATCTTCGCCCCCTCTTCCACCTTCTTTCACCCCTGCGCCTCGCCCTGACTAAACTCCTCTCCCAAAGGCCCCAGGTCCTTGATATCGGGGCCATTCAGCGTGAGCCCGCCCCTTCCGTGGACCCTTAAAGGATCCCTGCCGGTCTCCTCCAACCCCATCTATCTATATGCCCATCCCCCCCGGCCCCTTCGTTTTGCTGTCCTTCTTTTCAATCCACCCTATTTTCCCTTCTATCCTTGCCGGACTTTCCCTTCCCCCAGCATGCAATCTGCCGAGAAGCGAACCTTTGCCGCTAACCATAAAACTTTGCCAATTCAAAATTCTTCCGTACCAATTTTCTGCTTGGACAGACTGATGGATCCATAATAAAGAGGTCGGGAGCGGTATCTTGTGAGAAAAAATAGGAAGGAAAGAGAGAGAGGGAGAGAGATAAGGCGACCTTAATCTGAAAGGCTTTTGCGATAATGGGTAATTTTTTGTTTCTGCCCGAATGGTTTTCTATCGGAATCCATTTTTCCGAGTTTGAATTCTGTACCCGAAGTCTCTTAGGGAATAAAATGGGAGTAAAAGAGAGCAATTTATTCGACTTCCTCTACAAGTTCCCCTACGCGGCTGAGCGAGAAAATAAGATCAAGGGGAGGAACCTCTCTAACAACTTAGCACACTAATTATGGCTCCAATAAATTTCCAGCAAAACCTTGAGTTCTTAATTTTTGCTGGTCGAGCCGGTTAAAATTATTCTCTTATGGAGTACCTGTGTAAAAAAACAATCTCATCGGGGAAGATTGGCTATATTTGCAGTGGTTATTTGTCACCAATTTATTGAAGGCAATGAGGAAGTAGGAGTTAGTTTGGAGCACTTAACTCCACTCATGCACCAAAGACCGTTTCAAAATATACTTATTTAATTAAAGTGTTCGAAATTCTAAAAATAGTTATGAGTAAGAGCCTTATTAGAATTCGATGAAAGAGTCGAATGCTACAATTTTCGACACTGAGAACAGAAATAAGTAAATACTCATTTTTCATTTTTCTTGGATAAAAATATAAACAACAGAATAGTAAAGCGCTTAAATTTAATACAGGTGGCAGATCTTGAATCAATAATTGTTGTCACAAATCGGCGTGATATCGTGTTTTGTGAGTTATTAATATTGCCCCAATACCGCAAAAAACAAGTTAGGGAGGGATTCTTTCATATCCAATTAGAAATTATTAAAATAGGAGTACTTAAACCAGGCCTCGAAGGAAACACACCCATGCAATATGAATGAACTCAATAACGTCTGCGAATGCACCGGCAGGAAAACAAAAAGGAAATTAGGGTCATATGAAAAGGTTCAGCTGAGAATTGATGCGTCGAATTTTGAGTGTCCTTAGCTTAATTAGATTATTTGCGCAAAAATAAAAGCCTTATTATTCCTGCACTCTTGGCCGCTAATAAGGAAATGAAATCTGTGAGGTTGTAAAAACTCTTTGAGGTCATCCAAGTCAAAAATTGCGTCTCTAAGAAAAAGAACACTAGGTACACTACAAATGGTGCACTTACTCACTTAAAATTAATGTCAAACAATTAACGTTTAAATCAATTAACGTTTTATATGTAATTTGCTGTTGGCACTTTGATTGAAATCAGATATTCAGTAGATGTTAGCTATTCATACACGTTTGCACATCTGCACGACGACCATTTTATTCTCCTGCAACTTTGTTGTCCTGGAACGGGCTTCCGCGTAGGAATGGATTCCTACAATGGAATTGATCGCCAAGCATGACATTTACTCTCGGCATGATCACCGGTACCGAACAGGTCAGAAGGCAGGAGACGGTAGGGAATCCTTTTAGCGCATGTTCCTTAGTAAGGTGAATGTAGAAGCGGACCCTATTCCGGCAAATGGGTGGGCTTTTCTTTGATGACTGCGCGAAACCACAAAACCACTACCGAGAAGGATGACGCAAATGGAATCCATTACCATTACGAAGACCATTTATTGGATTATCTTTTATTTTCAATCGTTAAAGAATTGCAAATAGAATAAAATCGTTATGGATATTAATCCGGATTTGAATTAATCCGGACCCGGTTAAGGCGAATGATTTTTTCTCTGTGGAATTTCTGCTATTGTGCATTTCAGCGGGTAACGCCGTTAAAATTCTCGCGGCCAGTTTGCGATCCTTCAATTTAATAATTTATAATTATATTATATAATAATATATAATTATAATTTATATAATAAGTTTTATTCACAGATTTATATTCGATTTCAGCAACGAGCGTGAATCACATATAAACTCAAATCATAGTTAAAATATGGAACGCACAGCACCACTTTCAGGACAAATTTACAATTAAGTGAACAAAAACTCAAGTGGCGATAAGAATTAAATTGACATTGGAAACTAAGGACTTGAATGAAAAAAGTAAGTTTACAAATTGGTTAAAATTGAGTTAGTCAAACATTAAATATAATATTTTGAAACAAATGACAATGAAAAATATAAAACAAAAGTACTAAAACCCATACATGATTACAACATTGAAATGAGTAATTACGGCTTATGGGGGAGAAGTTATTAACTAATATAATTTATTTTTGAACTGGGGTAGCGATGAGGAATCTATGATTTGGGCAGGCAGTTCCAAGATTTAGAGGCGGCACCGGTAAATTATTTTGGAAATGTAGAGGACCAAAAATGTGAGATAGTTTGGGTTGGCTCTAGTAGCTATTTTTGGCAATATGGTTCTCTTACGATAAAAGTCAATTATATACTGTGGGTCATCATGTGTGAGTAGGGAAAACATATAGCAGGCCAATTTGAATTTTATTTTTGTTTTGATGCCCATCCATGAGAGCTTGTTTAAATATGGGTTATACGCTCATCCGTAAGTTGTAAATTAAGCAAACGGAGAAATTCCGGAGGTACGATAGGTACGATATTTGTACCTAACTAACGATATTTGCTTGATGTTAATACCTCAAGATATTTCTATATGAAGTCATTATCATCAGTAAAACCCTTGGATTGGTTTGACACGGCTCTTTACTCCTTTTTCCTCAACTATCGATAACCCAAAAATGAATGTAAGATATTTCAAGCCTGCTGCGTGAACGGTGGTGAAATTCACATTAATTCCATGTGAAAAAATTCACCTGGACAGGGAATGGAACCACGTACCTTTGCCTTTCCAGGCCACTGCGCAGACCACTACACTACCCAGGATCCCTAATTCGCATGGCAATTTTACCGAGGTTCAAGGTTCTAGATGTTGAGCCCTCGCGGTCCATCAAGGATGGCAACGCAAGGGAGAAAGGGCTTCAAAGAAGCCAGGACCAAAGGTGAACCCCATCCATCGATAAAGCCGCGCTTGGCGGAAAATGTAGGATAAGTCTAGTATCTTGAACTTTGGTAAAATTGCCATGGGAATTGGGGATCCTTGGTAGCGTAGTGGGCTCCGCAGTGGTCTGGGAAGCCGAAGGTCCGTGCCCGAATCCCGGTCCAGGTGAATTTTTTCACATTGCAATTTATGTCAAAACCAATAATGAATATTTGGAAATATATCTTCTCTGTCACTTCCTTCACCACTTTTTTTGAATCTCATACGAGGTCTTCCTTTCCTATTTTTCCCATTCACTTGTCCCTCCACCAATTTCTTATCAGACCATCATATCTCGACACGTGGCCGATTATGTTATCCCATCTTCCTCTTAGAGTTTTCAGAGGACTTCTCTTTCCTTATACTCTTCTCAGTACACCTTTGATGCTCATTTGGTTTCGCTCCCTCGATTCATTGAATCTCTATCTCTATCGTTCCTCTGTTGCGCAACATCTTGTTGGCCTCCAGTCTTGACTTTTCCAAAGATGTACTTGCCTCACTTCCATAAAGAAGAGTACTCTAGATGTACGTTCTGATTTTATGAAATAAAGTCAAATATTCCTTCAAAAATTAGCACTTCATATCCCTCTAAATATAAATATGTGCTGTAGGTGAATTCATACAGTTTCTGTTCGCCTTCTTTTATTGAAAATGCGGATTAAGCCTGAATATTTTTAACCAATTACGGCAATTAAGTTGTGTAGGCAATATCTTGATCATAGCCATGATCTGGAACTATATTCCTATGGCCGATGGTAAGGTGTACTAAAGCTATGTTCCCATTTTCAGGGATTGGTGAAGAGGGTTCTGACTTCTCATATTTAAAGACATGGGTTCTCATCCTGGTGAATGTAGCTAGAAAACTCATTTCAGTGCGGCGCAGCGTGGGCATCATTCACAGGTCAATATTCATGCCGTCAGGTGGGACGCTGAAATGTGGAACTATTGTGAACTATTGTGATAACTAGCTTATCTCAATGCTTGATTTCTATCTTTAAATCCTCCTTTCCTCCCTTCCAATTCAACCTTTATATCACGTTCTGAAGAACTCACGACTACAGCACCTCCCTTAAACCCATTTATGATGGTTAGAAGCTGCAAACTTCATACTTTTATCATTTTTACTGGAAGATCATGCCATTAAAAAAATTACATAATTTTTAGCAAAAATTTTGTATGTGATGAATGTAAGGGAATGTGTATATGATGAAAGTCCCTTGGGAATGCACAATTAAGTCATTTGTTAAGAAATGCAACAGAACATTTGCTTTGCTATCACCTCTAGATGCATCTACAGTTTCAAAACGATCGAGCTGTTTGATTTCTACAGCAGATGCTATAACATTCGGATCATGAAGTACCTTTGAGCTCATAGTGCTTGAAGACCTTTTAATATTAATTATTCGCGGAATCTTTAATGCGATTAATGTTTTGCGATGCGTAATGTTGAATAGTTGATCAATTCTAATGAAAGCTGTTTCATTGGCAAAGTTAAATAGGGAAAGTGTGAACGTTTCAAAATTTTAGTTTCCATGACTTGCTAATATTGTGTGTGCCTTGTGTTACAGGATGCTTTTACAATAGCTTACCAAGCGCCAGCTGAAACGATTCGTTAAATCGAACAGTTTGTGGCACTTTCCTGGTCATTGTCATTTCGGTTCAAAACTCTCACTTCTCCATATCAAGTTACGCAGTTGACTTTAGTTTGACTTAACGGGAGAGTTGGGGAAAAAATGCGAACCGCTCGTTGATTATGGAATTTAAGCCTTTTGGGGAATATTTGTCCAAAAAATTTGCATAGTCATTCCCTCGGATAAAGTTCAGCGCTGGAGTTGTGCTCCGTGGAGACCCACTCATCCCACTTTCCTCCGTTCCCACCCCAATAAAATACTCCTACCCCTTTACCCTTCTCCCTCACCAATCCCCCTGTGCCGCAGCATGCCGACGACTTCAGGAAGGCATCCTCTCGAGCAAAAGAGGTCAAATCTGAAGGAGAGGATGGAATGCAGGGAGGAACTAAAAGGCAATGGTTCTGTTCAAGTAATATGAGCGGTTTGTGTGTATAAGATAAAGCTAGTGCGGCTGCTTACTCCTGTTCGATGGAATTTCTGGAACTAATTTCATACGATCTATATATAAAATGTTAAGTGGGTCGTCTTCAGTCATATGAGGTCCATCTTGCACTTACAAGACGCCTCCAAACAGAAAGATGACAATGGATAAGAAATAAGGAAAGCACGAGTGTAATCCGCGGGGAAATACGCCTGCTATTTATGAAAGACTGGGAGGACACTTCTAGTTCATTCACGATCCATTGGACGGCAGATTGACTGTAAATGCTCTTCACATGACACCCCAGTTGATGTTGGACCTACTGGGATTTAATCCCGGTCTCCAAGATCGAGTTGCAAAATCGTCATGGAAGAGCTCCTGAGGCCAACAGGACCTTACAACTGAAAGATGCAATTATTTGAATTTGAAGAGATGTGTAGAAAAGGACTTACTAGTATATTAATATCGTCAGCCACTAAGTTATAATTCTAAATATGGTAGACCAACGATAGAGTTTCAAACAATACTATTCTTTTTTATTTACTAAATTTGTGGCAATGTGGTAGCTAAATGGGTAGAACTTTGGGCTCCTCACTGGAAATCTATACCCTCATTTGGGCATATCCAAGCTGAATAATATTTAAGGCAGTATATATTTCTATATACAATTAAATGCAGTAAAATAGCTGGTGATCTCTCCATTCTATTGTATGAACTTCACGTGGTGTAGGGCTCTTTGATTTTTGGGATTTATCCCCACCTTTCCGAACGGGTTTTGAATTCAACACTGATTTTTCCTTCCATGGTGTGAGGTGAGAATAATCAATTTATGGCATCATTGAGGTAAAGTTTTAGTTGCTCATAAAATAATCCAAATGCATTCTTTTTGCTGGTACGGTTTCAGATAGGACATGAGCTTAGCTAGAGGCCTTAGAGTAAGAAGAGTAGAAAAGGGCTCAACAGTTTGTCAGAAAAACGGAAGTAGAGGAGGAAGAGGTCATTAATTATTGTCAGAGAGATGAGGCTGGTAAACGTGTTGGAAGAATGAGGGAATGGATCAATGTTGGCAGGAAGTGAGTGTTGCATAAAAGAGAAAGGAAGTTAAGCGAATGTTTGATCAGGGATAATCTGGGATGCTTGTATGCAGGGAAGTCTGCGAAGGTGTGAATCGAGAAGCGACTGTGAAATTGATGAGGGAGAGTAGTTGGAGGTGGTCGGTGCTGTATATTAATTTCAGATCAGCTTTAAAAGTTTTTTTGGGAATTTCTGAAGTGTGACGAACTTACCTCGCAGCCCATAAAGTGGGAATTGGAAGACTTGCGATTAACTATACTCGCAAGAAATTGTCCACCCTTTTTAGGGTTCTAGGATTACATATGCAGGTATCCAAAGAAAAATATGTTTGTCATAAATAACCAGTAGACGAAAATATTGAATATGTTTCACTGTAGTTCTCTCATAGTATGGAGGTCCGTGAAGAAATACGTGCACATGATCGCAGTGCCCTACAAGCTAACGTAAGTTTATGCGACGGGTAGTAAACTAGCACCAGGCATGACATGACATCCAACTTTTTGTCATTAATTGCATTGAGGGTTCTATTTGTTCTCCAAAAATAAAACAAATCGTATTCAAATAGGAAATGCAATGAAATTGTCCGAAGACTGGGAAATCCAAATGCCAAATTAATGATGGAAAGGATGGATGGTTGCCTAGACAATCGAAAAACTGGTTTCGGAGTCATCCTTTTCCATCATTAATTTGGCATTTGGATTTCCCAGTCTTCGGACAATTTCGTTCTAGCCAAATTAAAAGCTCGCATTATTTCATCTAGGAAATGCAATAACTGTAAATACAATATAAACATTAATTAAGCGCTATCACCAACTGTACTTTCACCATGCATCCACTAAAATTCAATGCTAATAAAAATCATATATATATATGGAAATGGATCATTTAAACCCTCCAATGACTGCAAAAATATGCTAAAAACCTATGTTAACTATCATATTCATTCTTCTTGGAGCCTAAAACTAATTTATATTTGTCCTTGTTTGCAAGAAAGTATTATGTTTCCGCCTCTCGCTATTACTGTTTTATCTCTCTATTTTTTCTAATAATAAATGACCTTAGATTGAATTGATTTGTTGAATTACCTTTGATTGCACACTTTTCGCTGGTTAGGCAAGAAAAAATATGGAAGGAAATTATTTTAGAATTTGGAAAATATAGCTTGTATGCTCACATAAGAAGAGGAAAGAAGTAGTACTTATATTAGCCGTTAGAAAAAAAACAGTTCTAAAACCTCTTTGGTCCTTCATCAGTACTTATCCTTAACAGGCAGGAAACTATTTCTCAATGGCTTCAGACGAGTAACACACTTGCTTGTGTCAAATGCCACGCGTTCTGAGACCTTATGGAATATAGACGCTGTATTTATTTGAGGATTAACGGCTCATATTAAAAGGTGCAATGTAACCACAGCCATCAGAGCACCTCAAATCATAAATCTGCAGCAACTGCTACGATGACCTTAAAAAACCTTTCGTAATTTCATTTTTTGGTAACCTGATACAGTGTTGTCCTATGACATAGCCCGAGATTTATTTATGTGTTTCTTTTGCGAGAGGGAAACGGGGAGGAGAGTGGTAGACAGCTTCCCTGAAAAGAGATCCACCGCTTTCCATGATTCGCCGCTTCTCATTCGGTGGCGCGACCGTCGCCTTTTCAAGTTCCGCTGGGAAATTCCTTTGTCCCTCGGCCCACCAGGGGTCAGCACAGAATTCGTTGGCCTGATTCCCTCCCTCCCACTCTACCCCCTACCATATCCCTCCGTACGTTTCTTTTGTCTCATTTTTTCCTCGTTCGTTTGTCCCGAGTTTTATGCAATTTTTTCGCTCCATTATTTTTATTTTCCTCTCTTCTTCCCCTCTTTTTTCAGACTCGAACAATCGAAGAGCAACCCCCATGTGCCGGCGTGGAAAAAGGGTGTTCGGAGCAAGGAGTCATTAACAACTGGTGGAAGCGCCATACTGGAACCAAGAGTAGAAACGAGGGACATTGAGACCACTTATTCTTTACTTCTCGTCGTTTTATGAGCAACTGCGCTAAAAGGTAAGTCCTGGGAACATCTTCCCATTCAATCCATTGCCATTAACTTAGATATTGCGAGATAACGGGGTTAACGAGTGACTAACACATAGCATGACTTTTACTAACAGTTCCAGATAGAAACAAACAATCTTGCAAGTTTAAGTTACTGTATTCCATTCATATGCCCGAAAAAACATTTCGGATACTCTACAAGTAAGCTAGAACTTAATTGCTGGTCACTTGGCTATAAATACATCTACCTGGAAATATGCACATGAGTTTAATACAAGAGCAAAAAAAAGCATTCCAAAGTTACATTTGGTTAATGTTTAGGGAATTCATGTATATATTTCAAGGGATAAAAACGTTATCAAATGTTTAATTTCGACTACCTTGTAACGGATTCATTATTGCTAAAATCCTAGAATAAAATGTAAACTTGCGATTAAATATATATGAAATACTCCAGGATATTCTAAATAGAAAGAAGATATAATTACTTTTTAACCATGAGTTTACAAGCATAATTTGATTAGATATTTATGAATTAACGAGATATATTTAGAATGCATACTTTTGTCCGCACCGATTAGTCTGTTTCACAAGTGGAAAAAAATTACTTATCCTGCATGTTTTAATTGAGAAATATCTATAACATATCACATATTTCACAAGGTACTATCTTTTGAGGTATTTTTTTTATTTCTCTTTCAAATTTCATTTACAAATTTCTTTTGAAATATGGCACAAATGACGTGTTGAATTCTAGGCAATATATTGACATTTGTTAAATATTGATCTATGATGCACCATGGATATTAATTAGTAATATTATAATCTCTCTAATATACTGATGGAATAGCGTTTGCTCAATATCGACGGAAAATATTTTTTCTATTCACTATGTTGCATTCCAAATCTCACCTTTTTATGTAAGACTGCTTTGTGATACTGGAAAAGCACGCTGAGGTAGGCTTGGATATTACTGCTTAAAATCACTGTGAAATCATCATCTCACATTCTTACAATTGAATTATAGTTTTACACTAATTGTTACTATTCTCTAATTGATTAGACGAAATTATACTTCTGATTTATTTTTGCAAAGCGACTAGTTATAAAAATCTACAGCATTTATTTCATTTCATTAGAAGCAAAAGGGCTCCTTTCTTATGTGAAATAGTTGTCAAATTTCTATGACCTGGAAGTCCTGAATCTTGCTAGCCTCACTTTACTTTGACCTAATATCAACGTTTATTTCACCCTGCGCTAAGCTGAGACCACACCCTTTCCAGGGGAATTTTCACATTAACTAAGGAAAGAGGGTCACTCTCAATATATGCACAATGAAAGTATGTATAATATTGGGTAACAGAGTTGATGACCGAGAATTAGTTTCGGGAAAATATCTAAGCCTAATATTTCAATTGTTTGTGGCGTGATATCATTAAATAGACTAATTGCCATGGGAACGAAATTAATTCACATAAATAACACACAAATTAGTTTCAACTACGATCTGTTTCGACGCCTTGCGTTATTGTTAATTGTTATTGCGTTATTAAAAGACTTCATTAACTGCGATCTGTGCCCTGCCATAAATGTATTTAATTTACGCAAAAAGTTTGTTTTGAGAAATCCCAGTTTACTAGAGAATTAAATGTTAATTTTAAGGCCATTTGAAAAGGCTCTGAAATGGCGGGGTGCCCAGCCTTCTTGCTGACGTAACAGGTAGATAGTTTACGTTGCGAAGCATAGGAAAATTCGTCTCCTGAACTTACCATTGTATTTCAGGGCCCCTCAGCTCCAGTGAATATGTATTAGTAATAGCCATTGAAAACTATCAACGCTCGAATAGGCTTCTCTGTTAAACATTGTATTAATAGTCGTTTTATAGGATCAAGGACAACCTGCTCGCGGAGTGTTCTGCTACGGCGAAGCATGGCGGGAAGGTCGTGCGGCGATGGGCGAACTTCACGGTATGCTTGTGAAAGGAATACTAACTAATTTTAAATGAATCAACTGCATAAATAATATTGAATAAGTAAATAAAAGTTAATTATAATACATTAACGGAATAAATACACCTCCGTTACTAGTTAATAAATTTAACGGATTGCAGCGTCTACTTGGAAGCGTCCGCAGCACCACCTGGTGGCGGGTAGAGGGAATAGTTTGACGTCACACGTAGGATTAACTGGCATGCAATAGTTTGCCGTCGCATTTTCGCGCCATTGATTTTTTCACTTTTTAATTAATGAGGAAAAATACTTAACGTCATTTAAAACATCGAACGGCTTAAAACGCACACTCCAGAGGTTATAAACTTTCGATCCAGACAAAAAAATAATAGGAAACTACCCTATTGAATATGATGCCGTGTCAAAACGTGTCGTAGTTAAAATATATAAGTAACCAGCATTTTATAATTATTTATTTCCTACATTGGGGCCTAAACCAGCATGATTTCCACGGTAAATATATCAATGTTGGTCATGGTAGAATACGAAGGGTGGTGGGCAAATTTAGGAAGCTGCTAACTTATTGGATGATACAAATATACAGATAAGAAATTAATTGGTATCGGCATTAATAAAAATATAATTATATTCTCATCAAATATTGTTTACTACTGATAAATGACCATAAATAATCATTCCTTCAAATGAATAGCATCACAGAAATCATTATTTATTTTGTGTACTTAGGAAGTGGAAAAAGTAAATTTGAAAGTGCAAATAAATGAATAAGAAACTTAGGTGAAAGACAGAGAAGATAAAGGAAACATGGCGGAATATTAGGATATTAAATTACGTGATTGAAAAGTTCAATGAAGGTGAGAAATTCAATGGAAATATGAAAAATGCCAATGAATTCGCTAAGCAGTTGAGGAGAAACCAAAATATAAAAATTTTCTGGGCTAATTTTTTGTGCATTTTATGTGATCTGATCATTTTTGCTATGTATGCCGTATAAAAAAGTGATAAAGGATGTAAAAGGGAAGGAATACGTAAATACGAAGAGATTGGCTGAGAGAAAAATTCAGTGAAGAGCTGCGTCAAACCAATCTCAGGATTGATGACAAATGATGATGAAGTTAAAATCTAGCTAAAGGATTTTGGGATGACTTCGTTCATCAATACAGCTTAAATAAAGGAAAACAGATGCCTATGAAAATTACAGGAAGATTAGCATGATCTCACTTACGGCATCAATAAATCATGAAATAATGAGCAGTATGTTGGAGAAGAGGGAAAATTAACTCTGAGAGAAAATGAGAACAAACTGAAAAGATAATAGCCGTTTTCGACAGGTCAAATTTTTAATTGATCCGTAATACCACAACATTAATAAGAAAATTAATGAAAGAGGTTACTGAGTACGGTTAGGATGCTTTTGCTTGTTTCATAGCATTTGAAAAACAGTTTGGTAGAGTACCTACGCTTGGATATCTTGACAAAACCACTGGGGAATCTAGGACTAAAGTGGAGGGATAGGTGTCCTATCTACATGTAAATTTACTTGCTACCCAGCAAGCCACCTCGAGGGTGTGTGGGGTGAGTCTTGAAAATTTTTGAGAGTTGTGAAACTCCCCACTCATTATTAATAATAATAGCCAGCTACTTTATTAATAGATACATATTAATATATTGCGTTATTAATATTTAATGTGTTGAGCTTGATGAGCTGTCAAATTCGACCCAATTTACGTAAAGATTCACTGTATTCTTTATTGTATTGTATTGATTTTTTAAATCTGATCCATTGAAAATTTGTGATTAGATAGCCGGGTTGCCCATGTTAAGCGGTTGAGGTTCTACAGAATTGAAGTAAAAATGAGGACAACATATAACGGTGGTCAAGTTAAAGATGTTGCCAACTAATGGCGGAAAAATTTCATGTAAAACAATGAATTTTTGTGGGTCCAAAGGCTATTGCAACTTTAGAGAGGTGGCCAACCTGGCAGGTTTGTCTGTACTTTGGTGCAGAGAAAGATAATTTAGGAAATACAAGTCGCCCTTGTCCTTCTTAAAAGAAATTGAATCAAAATATACTTTCTTTGGATTCTTGGAGCCGTGGAAACATCGGCTACCACTTTCTTGTTTCTGCGAATGCACGGGAACGAAAATGTGGATTCGTACTGTAACAAAGGATATCCGTATAGAAAGCAATGCTGGTAACGCGCTGGTACTAAGGTTGGGCTCAAAGATACAGAGAGACTCCACAGATGTCATGGTTAAATTGCTTTCAATTATCTTTGCATAAATAATCGCACAGTAGCTATAGAAAGATTTGATAAGGAGTCCCTCTAACGAGAGTGATAAATGGCCACATAAAGGTAACACTTTCTTATTTCTACTCTAAAGAAAAATATCGCCTTGCTATGAATTTACATCGCATCTCCTCATCAATCTCATATTAATGGAATGCTGTAAATATCGGATTAAGCGTTTCGCACTTAAGGTCATAAACGATAGTGATTTTATTTTGGGTAATAAACTCGAGGCGTTAAATGGCGCCACTGCCTTCTAATACGAAACAGCTTCAACACTTCTTCCATAGCTGACAAAGTACTTTCAATTATGATTGTAATTAGTCCATATTATAGACAGGTTTCGCGACAGAATAGTGATGCGACTGTTTGTGTTAGAACAGAGGAGAAAATGTTACATCATTAGACTCGATAAAGTCATGAAGATAGCCGTCAAGGGAAAAGGGGGTAGGAGGAAGGACAAACCAAGGTAGAAGAGATCAAAATCCAAGAAATCAAATCCACTTATTAAAAAAAAATTTATCATATGTTTTCAGATGAAACGAATGAAGTGTATCTTCCGAAACAATACTCTGTTTAGAGACACCTTAGCGTAGATAGAACTAACAGTTAAGTATTAAAGAAAGGGCATCTTAAAGTAGGGTTCTGTGATGTAGCGGCCCCTTGAATCTAGATTGTGATTGAATTATGTCATATATTTTTTCCTTTATCTTCGTGATAAGATTTGCATAACATCATCACTCTTATAAGGGCATGCGGAGATAAGGAGGGGGTAAAAAGGTCCTTCAGGCAGAGCTCAACTTGGGTACTCAAAGGTTAATGTTTACTTCTGAGATATGGCAAACATAAAAGTCTACTGTGACAAATGTCTAATGGTTATTGAAGTAAAACTTGGTGTATATTTTTTAAAATAATGTTACGATCGGCCCAAAAGACAAGAAGGGGTGGAAAAACAGCTCTTCAATGTGCTATAAGCGTAGGTTTGGCTTCTCCGGGGAATTTGTGGTTTCCGCCGTTTTCTTGCAAGAGATATCTTTACCTTCCGTCCCACAGACGATGTCACCGTGGAACAACGACCCGTCGTGTGAGGGGCTTTATCGACCGTCCAAGTCTGGAGCCGTCATGTTCAGCCGGGTCCATCGGTTCCTCTAGCCGTTCTCTACGGTTAGTGATCGTGGTGGGTGATAGGCATGTTTTGCCCTTCGACCTATACTGGGATCTCATGTCCTACAACGCATCCCTCTCTCTAAATATTTTTTGCTACCACCCATCCAGATTGTTCAGTCGCTGTGCTTGCCTAAGCAGCCTCATGTGCACTAATGGTTTGATTAATGATCTTTGCCATACTATATTTTACTTCCTTCTCTTACTATATAAATAACATAATATCTCATCGTAAAATTGAATGTTAACATTTATATGCATTTCAGAAGAGAAGACAATATTTCTTCAAGGGAAATTAATATCTTCAACAGATATTTCACTATGATAATTAATTGTTCACGAGTAAATAGCAAAAGAGTATGAGGGGAGGGAGTAGCAAATATCATAACATTGGCATTCTCCCATGCAAGCCGCCAGCATTACGCATCACAAATCTTATGTAAAAACAAGCCTTTACAAGTGTTTCTGTTGGTTTTTATATAGTAGCCGCAATTATGTTATCATCTGAACTGATGATCTATTTATGGAAGGAATATTGGAGAGAAACCATGGTATTGACCTGGTTGTCAGTTGTGTGGGTGAAAAACTAATATTGGAATCTACCGGTAGTTAAATCCGATAATTGACAAGGGAGAGATAGAGAGGGGGGCTGCACCCTGAAAGGGTGTTCCTCCCCCTCACCCAATTCAATTCCCTCCCTCTCACACGCGCGCCTCGATTCCTGTTGTGGACTCTTCCGCGAGCAGGAGTCCCTCTGCGTGACAAAGGTGCTTTTGGGCCTTTGCTCCCCTATGTACCGGTAATAATGCTGCATGATCTATCTGTGCGTTCTCATCTACTTTTAAATTGTGGAGACTTAATACTTATCTTGGCATTAGTTGTAAGCTCGGTAGTCTAGTATCAATCCAGACAATTTATTCTGGCGTTCTGTCTCGACTTATGAAGGTCTTCCCATCCCCAACAACTCCATATAATTATCACTTGGTGCTACAATGTTTACTGATATAGCGAATTTTCTAGGAATAATATCGATTTCTTTTGTTGATCCCTTTTCTCGCTGGCTTAGAATCCTGGAGGTTTCTCCATTCTCGGCCTAGTCAATGACAATTAAAACTTTCACTTAAAAATTTCCTATTTGGTACATTTTACTGACAAACCAATTAAAAGCAGTAGACGTTTTTTAATGTCTAATCGTTAATTATTTAAATTTTTTTTACTCATGAATGTCGTTTTGGTCAGATTGACTCATAATTATTTAACACTCTCCGGATACCTCGATTTAATCTCGTCTCCCTTGTGTTTTTCGAAGGTTTTGTTTAACATGTCATGCCGAAATTTTGTTACTGAGCCTTTTTTATATTTAGTTTTCATTCCCATTTTGTAAATCAAATTGCAAAATAGAACCCTTGAAAATGAGCCTTTTAGAACTGCTCGGAAGACCATTTAACAATCCATGGGAAAATGGGCGATTGCGTAACATTTGATATCGCCCGAATCTCTTCTTTCCTCCAACCTCAGGTAATAATCAACCGCAGCTGAAAGCCTAATCAAAGTCAATATATAGGGACGTATAATGCGTGAGCCTCCACAGCCATTCCTCTTTCCTCAACAGAACGGAAACTGGATTTAACCCTTATGAACCGTGGGGGAGACAGGAATGCGTTGACATACAAACGCTTGTGCGAAGGAGCGATGAAAATGGGTTCAATGATACGAGTTAGCATCTCATCTAGAATCACTTTTAGTATGAATCAGCGAATCTATGACAAACAAAGGGAGAAGAATAACTAGCGTATAAGGTGTTTCAACGGCTAAGGCTATCGCATCATTAAATCTAAGACCGTATTCCTTGGACAGCACTGTATCCTGCCTATGTACGTTATTTGAATCTTCGATCAATTTTTTGCAAGGCAGGCGCGTTACCGATCTAGCTACCTTTGCGTACCTAGGGGAAAGGGTTATGTGAATTCAGTGTAAGTGGCTATTTGGAGGACCTTCAACCAACTACTGAGGTCATTTTGCCGTAGTGGATCGGTAGGCGATGGGGCACAATAAGAAAATGTTGATACATTCTGTAATGCTAATTTTTCAATTTATTGGATTTGGGGCCTATCCCTGAAATAAGATCCAAGCCTTTAAATTGTGGTTCTTTTGGCACCTCTTAAGGATCTCTTGGGTTGATCATGTGGCAAATGAAAACATACTTGATGGATTGCGATGTCAGCCTGATCTGTTGCAAATAAAATAACGTAAGCTAGAATATCTTGATTGGTTGGTTTTTTAGGGGAGGCGACCGACAGCTAAGGTCATTTGCGCCATTTAGGATAGGTGGGAAATTGGGTACTGGTAGGAATTTTCAGGAAACGGAGGAAGGGTGGAGAGAAGCCCGGCGTCGACATTAGCCTACTCTTAACGAAAGGCGCCAAGGGGACCACGGCTTAACGTCCCATCCGACGGACGCAGTACTGAACTTAAAATACCCTCCTCTAGGCACTCAAGTGGGGACCGGTTTTCCACTGAAAAATCCACCACTGCCGGGAATTGAACCCGTGCCCTCGGAATGGAATATCGTGTAATGCAATATAGATAGATATAGATATATAAGTTATTTGCACTATGACAACTTCCCTTAAGCACAACCAAACATTACAAATAGTTTGATGTCAATGTTCCAAACTGTAACAAAAATACCATGTACATCAGTAGCATCAATGCAACAATTAACAGCAATAGTATAGGTATTGAATCACAATACATGCAAATGGATATATAACATGTGGATAACTCATATACATGGAAAAGAAAAGGAAACTTAATAGCTGAATGATATGTTATAAAGACCGAAAAACATGTCATCATTTTAAATTGGTACAAAAAATGCAGTTCCTTCCAGTTCCGTGATCTATTTGAAGTGATGCTTGGAGCGTGTAAAATGTTTTGTTGTTGTGCGGGTTGCCTACACTCTAAATTAGCCGTTTATTCTTAGGCATCGTATAAGCCATAGATTTCGTCAAATAAACTTCACATTTCAGTATTGTAATCTAAACACATGTACATATCTACCGTTGATATTTACCAATATTCCAGTATTTGCAACAAATTATTCACCATAACCGTTTGTTTCCCATTTCCGCCTGAATGTTCACAAAATTTTAAATTTTAGAGCTCGGGCGGCAGTGGTTAATATTATTCGATTTCGAAAAAATTTTGCATGCAAGATCCTGATATCAGTACACAACTTTCCCGCATAGGGAAAATTTTATCCGGAAAAAAACCTTTTTTCGGCCCACCCTAATGTAGAATAATGGCCTGGAAATGTGAAGTAGCTAATGTTCGTAACCAAGTTTGAGGTGGAGCGGATGTTTTTGTCTCCTCTAGCTGATATAATTTCCGCATTAGGATGTCTAAAATAAAAATTCAACAAATTATAACAAATTAATAAAAATTATTATTCTTCCTGATAATAAATATGTATGTATCTACACATAACACATTTTATATGCACGTATCAAATAATTTATTATGAATTAAGGCGTGTTCAACAACTTATTATTAATATCAAGTCTACCGGTCCATGTCTGGGTAGCACCAGTAACTTCCCCTATGCAGTAACGTGTCTCTATCTTACTCGTACCTAGTAATTACTCGGTCATTATTTTGCGCTTGTCTCAAACAGACGTAGTAGTAGATATCGCCATTAATCAATGCTCGGGAATTGATATCGTCTGTTAACTGGGAACTTGATCACGCCCTGTAGTGTTTTAAAATGAGAAATGTAATCAAGTGGGTTAAATCATAAAGTCATCACCAAAGCAGCCATGTGTCTGTGGTAATAAAATGGCTCCCAAGCGAATGAGCTCAAATACCAATCGAACAGATAACGAGTCCCAAAGGTGCAACTCAATAATTAACATCTGTTCGTAATGGAAAAAATTATTTATCGCCTCTGATATCTCATACATGTAAACGTGGATACAAAACTATATTTCAGGTATGACGGTAAGGGAGTTAATGGAACGCTCTTTGGCTCTGGGTGCTTCATAAAGCAATTATTCATTATGATTTTGAGCTTTCTCTTCCCATTTGCATCTCATCAATAAGGGGAATTTTTACTACGATTAATATTTTACCGTATTTGATCTTTAATAACTAGCATTTTTCCCATACTTTAAATGCATGATACTGCTCAATTTGGAGGCTTGTTTTCATCATATTATTATAATGCGTTATCCCCTATTTTGGTCGATAATGTAACATACATGATGGTCCTTTTCTCCGTTTTTTCCTCGTTCAAATTTCCTGTTGCACTGTATCTTTTTGTGACATCATTAAAACCGATGTACATTTACTAAATACCCTGTAAGCTACCTAGAATTTATCTGACAGGAAAGATTCTATACAACATATGCCTGCGTATATGTTTATAGATACAATAAAACTGATTCGTGCAAAATATGCATTCAGCAGGCCAATGATAAATAATTAGTTTCTGCGAAGTAATTCAGTTTTATAATTGGTTTGGGCATTGGTTTGATTGCATGAAGCTTTATTCCTCATTAGGCGTTGAAGTTTGCAGTTAATATATGGTTATGGAATAAAATACTTTTTTGGCACACTGCAGACATATCATCAACAGATTCCTAGTTGGTTACAATGTCGCCTTTTAGGGTCTCATATCTTTCGCGGGAAGGTAGATATTTCAAATAAATACATACAGCTCTCTATTCCTGTGACCTCGTCTCACCAATGGAATGGAATACAATAAGTATGCTCATATATTAGTCATCATAAAATACCTCACCTTCAATGTAACTTAAAATATGTATTCAAAATTCCAACGTACGTTCTGATAGCGATACACATTCTAATTTGTTACTCCTTTCTTTTGTGAAAGTGAAAAACAATTCTCTCTTTTCAAGGAATGCTTGAGGACACGTACTGCTGGGAGTAGTCAGTTATCATTTGAGGAGCTTACCTAAGATAATGTAATGAAATTTGGTGCATCTAGAAAGTTTTTCTGGTGCGATTTGATTTTCAAGAGAATTTACTGCAAAAAATTCATTCTCTTCGGGTATTTTCATATGCGTCCTACGTTAAGAAGACAGCTGTTTTGCCTGCTGCCCACCCACGACTACAGATTTCAATGTGTTTTCGTTTTGTGCTTGGTAAGGTTTATTCAAGTAACAACTTTTTCTATGTAATTTTCCTAATGATGCCAGAAAAATAAGCCTTTTTTCGAACTAACGAAATTCACGATAGACACATTAATTAAATTCATAGAGAATTCATTGGAAATTTCTTTGATATAGACTATATGGAGTTTCAAAAGTCTTCCAGAAAGAACGTAGATTGTGGAGTTATTATATCTGAGTTTTTTAAAAGGTTAAGAAGATATAGGTACTGGATAAAGTGGATTATTAAGGAAAAAGTGCTGGGTGGTGTGGATGAGGAAAGTAAATGGGGAGATGCCAATAAATGGTGTAAAACATGGAGAAGAGCCTGCGGAAGGAAAAGTAACCAAGTAACATTTAAAGCTACGATTGAGAGACCATTCCATTTTCAACAGACACGAAAATGGAATTGCAGTGGTGACTTTGAGCAGTTGGTACGTCTGCAACGTAATCAGGAAAGCCACCTTGAATGTGTGTAGCAGAGTGTTAATCAAAGCTCGGAAATGATCGGCGTTATTCTAATGAAAGGTATGTTACCACGTAGGAAGCATAACGGGTGTTAGGGATTAGCCCACGAATATTAATTCAATTGATTGATGGGGTAAAATTCTCTCAATTAGTATCAATAACACAAATAATGATATGCTTTTAATGTAGACTTTCCCTTAACTAAAATATTAATTATGAATTTGATAAAAAATATTAGCTCACATACTTGTTCTGTCATATTACCTAATAGGTGACACTTTAGCAATATATTAACTAAGTATATTTTCCTTGATACGCCTGTGAAAACAGCAAATAAAAGATAAATGTGTTATGAGTGCGAATAAATGTATTTTTTTACTTACAGTAAAAGGCATTTATATGGCTTAACGAAAAGGAGTTTTACATTATAGAAATTTTGGTATTAAAATAATGAAAAATGTGAAAATTTTGAGCGTAGTGAAGTATTTAGTAGTGATTTGCCATAGAAATGAGTATGGGGAATCTACTGGAAAAGTTGGACAAGAACTTGCAATTACAGTAGCATCCTCAAAGCGATAACTATTTCTCCGCTAGTCTCTTGGTTCGCCATAGGTTTGACTCATCGACCTCAATATCATGGTCTGAAAAACTTGTTGCAAAGCGGTAGTCAGTGATATGGCATCAGTCAAGTTGCTAATCACAATTTAAGTTGCAACTCGCCGTATCCAACTCTAGGTGTGGCATAGTAATGCGGTGGTGAGGGTGGGAAGAATAATTCAAGGAATGCAATTAACGCGAGTGGAGCGGTGGTCGGTCTTTCGGATATTTGAGGCCCAGCGCGAGAGGAAATACATGCATGCAATAATTTCACGTCTCCGTTTCTGACGAGAATGACCACTAACGATCCTCAACGCTCCGTTTACCAAATTCGTCTCTCAGTTATGGCGTCCAGTCCATAATTCTTTGTTTTTTGTGTAGGGGGTTGCGTGACGGAAGAAAAAAACAACCTTGCAAAAAATTACCTTTGAAGGTTAGAAGCTACGTATGCAGTGGAACGTATCATATTTTTCAAAGAATACTTAATCCCCATTTGATGATAGCTGGTTTTAAAACTTGTTTTTAAAAATTACTGTTTTAAAATAGCTCCACATTTCCACAGAAAAACGTTTTGACCAATGATAGTGCAACGCGCTCAAACAGCTTGCATGAAATTTAAGTCGATTAATTTCAATTTTATGACGTGGAAAGAGCAGGGATTTATTAGCACTATTCATTGGAATCAAACTAAATAGTATCAGAGCGCATGAAAATAAGCTTCTGAAATGGCCCCTGGTTTTATTTAGAGATTTTTCTCAGCAAAGCAATAAAGGATGACTCTACACCCATAGCTCAGAATGTATTTATAATTACGTTTCAACTCTATTTAAAAGTGCTGGCAGTGAATAAACCAGTTCTTAGAGGACCATATCTTTCATAATATTCTTATGAATGGCAATTGAGTATCTATTTCTCAACTTAATCATGAGGAATTCATATTGTTCTGGCATGCTCATCATTGTCACCCCTATTCTGTAGCCGAAAATATTCTTTTTATGATGCCGTTGTACATTCCTTACCATGAATGGATAGATTGGGGAATCGGAAATGACATGGTAATATGGTAATATATGTAGAAATTACCACAAAATTTTCGCGAACCCGGTCTGATTTTTAGTCTATTGCGATAAATTTCCCACACAATCGACAAAATCAACGCACTCGTAAAAATCAGCAACGAGATCATATATTCAAAAAGTACTAACACAGCATTAGTAGAAAAACTGAATGCATCACCTCCATTTTCTTCGTACGATTCCCAATTACATTGATTTGAATCAATATTGCACCCGAAATTGATTGAGTCTGATTTACATGAGTATAAAAATACAAATATCCATCATTTAATTTCTGGCAGGATCAAGCAGGTTTCTTCCACTACAAAGGGAGGTTTGAGGGTGGTCAATGAATAAAATGAGATGGGTTGGACAAAAACTCAGCGTTTGCACTAGTCTGTTGTTAAATAAACACAATTCAGCCCAGAGGTGTGAAACCTCAGAGGAATGAAGGCCTCAGAAGACGTTGAGGATTGAACTTCAATCACCTTCCAAAAAGGATCGAATTTGTATAAATGATGAAGTACATGTCATAGTTTATACCGTGGTCCATGATGTGGAAAACCAGTACCCATATTCACCGTTATATTCAGTTAAAAAGTATAGAAGCTTCTTTGTCCACATTCATTACAGTCCATGAATATGTTACCGCTCTCCGCATTACCATTCAATTTATTTTAACGAAACTCAGCACGCGTGGTTTTAGCAAAACGAATAACGCGCCATGACGTTTTCATAATAGCGCCTACCATGGGCACCAAGTATTTCGAAATGGCGTCCATAAAATATTCATGTAAAGAACGACTTGCTTCCTGCACCTTCCTTTACAACTTTAAATTAGGAATAATTCTTTTATGAAATCGAAACAAACAATATATGAAGATCATTTAAATAAAGATTCTTGTTCTTATCATGGGTTGTTGTTTACAATTTAGTATTATGAAAATGTTTATGAAATTATCGAAAGTAAAAATAAAATTACTTTAAATAAATCCGTTCCATTGACGACCAAAGTGTTTGTTCACATTGAGTTTATGTATTTTCACATAAGAATGCCTTTATGGCAAATTAAGTCCCGCACAGATACAACAATGATACGGAAATAGCAATCTTGAGCAAATTTTGTGGGTAGCGTGGTAGCCCATTCGGTATGATGGGCTGCTTAGCGGTGGTCTCGGATTCGAATCCCGTGAGAGATTTTAGGATATGCCCAGTCAAAATCCCAGCTGCGTTACACTCTGGGTACCAGATTTCCTTGAGAAACCGAGGTGGTTTATGCCGCAGACGGGTGAGTTGAAAGTAATACGAAGAGCTCCAATGATATGGTTTATTGCGATTACTCGAGTTACACGCAGGTGCGGCAATTGTCGACTCCTAGTGAGGGCGTCTCCGCCGGTCTTATTTAGTGCTGGAAGCATTGTTTTGGCTTCGATACGGCAGCCTCGCCGCGTTGGATGTCTTTTTGAAGTTTTGACTCGCCACAACACCCCTTGACAATGAAAAAAGTATGTTTTGAACGAGATAATATAAGTGAGGAAATATACGTGAAATATATAAGGTAAATAAAGTAAAATGGGGCATTAATGGGCTTGGTGGCGGTTATGGAAGTGAACTCTCCTCCGCAACGCGTTGTTGTCTCTGGCTGCGTCGGTCAACAAACGTCTCCACTTCCCTTGCTACCTTCGTCCGCTGGAGGTGACGTCTTGGGATCAACTTCGTCGGCAAAAACATATGCAGGATTCAGCCGTTCGATGATGATCGAGCTATCCTTCTCCTTAATCCGGACGATGAAATACTTAGGGTATCTCTTCACGACTTGAAAGGTCCTTTGTACGGTGGCTCTTGTACAACTTTGACAGAGTAATTTCGTACGAAAACATTCGTTGAAGTAGTCAAATCTTTGAAAATTAAATTTTGTCGTTCTCCATCATTCGATTGACTCCCCCGGTCCGTTTTGACTCGCAAGGGAACGCCGAATCTGGAAATCAAACCGCCGAAAAATGCCATGGCCACAGTGCCCGCTTTTATGTCTTCAATCGGAAAAGCTTCAGGCCATCTGGAAAAGCGACCAAAGCAAGTTAAACAGCAGTGAAAACCAAGGGGGTTTGGCAGGGAGCCAATTAGATATATGTGAATATGATTAAAGCCTGAAGAAGGTAACATAAACATAGAGGAGAATTCACGTGCCTCGTGACTTTTGATCGTTGACCGTTGACACGGGATGCAACTCTGTGCCCATGCTCTACAGTCTCTCTTGGTTCCTGGCCATACAAATCGTTGCCTAGCAAGCTTTGCTGTTGCCATCATACCTGGAAGTGAGAGGCCATGAACGGTGTTGATTGCCTGGTGACGGAATTCTTCTGTGATGTAGGGTCGAACAGTCTGCGTGGCAATGTCTCAGAAAATGATCTCAGCGCAATCTGGAATATGAACTCGCTTCAAATGGAGCGAAGTATTTGACGCTAGTAACCGCTGCAGCTCTTGATCCTCCATCTGGGATCGGTAGAACGCATGGTAATTTATCGCTGCGGACACCTTATCGATTCTTGAAAACGCGTCTGCCACTGCGTTGTCCTTTCCTGTCACATGGCGTATATCAGTGGTGAACTGGAAGATGAAATCCAAATGACGAAATCTTCGAGGAGTAACTTCATCGACCTTTTGGTGGTAGGTGAAGACGAGAGGCTTATGATCGGTGAAAATAACGAAATGACGCCCCTCGATCATGTGACGGAAATGTTTTTCGGATTTGTAGACGGAGAGCAATTCTCTGTCGTAAGTGCTGTACTTTCTCTGCGCAGGGCTCATTTTCTTCGAAAACAAAGCAAGCAAAACCATCCGTTGGCGTTCCGTTACTGTAGGACGCGCGGCGCCGAGGATACAATCGGATGCATCCGTCACAAATGCCAAAATAGACGTGGGGTCGGGATGAGCCAGCAACGCTGCTCGAGTCAAACTGGTCTTGTATGCCTCGAATGCTTGTTGTGCTTCCGTACTCCACTTGATTGACGTTTGTCCTTTTAAATTTGGCCCTTTTAATAGCTCGGTCATTGGCGCTTGCATGGCTGCTGCGTCAGGAATAAATAGCCTATAAAAAATTATCATTACCAGGAATCGCCGAAGTTGTTTTGCTGTGCCTGGCAATGAAAATATGACAAATCTTTTACTCTGTCTTCCATTGGTTTGGTGCCTTCCTTGTAAATGGCGAAGCCTAAAAAATTGATAGCAGATTTTCCGAAGATACATTTTGCAGGGATAATTAGAATGCCTTGGTTCTTCAGCCGCTCGAACAATTCTCTCAGGTGTCCTTCATGTTGCTGATCCTAATCGGATAATATCAAAGTATCATCGATTTAAACGTACCAGAAGTTTAAACTGCGGATTGTTTCGTCCATAAAACGTTGTAATGTTGTGCCACATTTCTAAAGCCAAATTCCATGAACGGGAACTCGTACAAGCAAATGGGGTTGTTAGCGCTATCTTGCCTATGGAGCGACCGGAATTTGATTGTAGGCACATACCAGGTCAATTTTGGAAAACATTGACTGACCGAAGAGGGCGTTAGCTACGTCCTCTGTGTGCGGAACTGGGTAGCGGTCCGGAATGGAGGAATTTACTCGGAATTGAAATCGCAATTTTGTTCACGAAATCGTTAGTGAAAAAAATAATCTTCTAACCACAACCATTAACTCATAAATGAAAAATTAAAATAAGCAAAAGGTGGCACCCACCGTAAAAGCTGCTTTCATATGATTGACGTCATTGTCCTCCCGTCCTTGACTGCTTTTAGGGGAAGGGAAGAGAGGGGAGGGGGTTCTTGGAAGGTTTGCTCGCACAGATAATGTCGCAACTGCTCCTATTGGCAGATTATGCTGTGTGTCCCCCCCCATTGCAATAAGGCAAAGTAGCGGGCTCAGTTGTGATTGGACGAAGACGATATACGTCAGAGGTTGCACCACGCCCACTTTTCTGAAAGGGTTAAATTTTCAGTTTTTCGCCGCTTATAACTAGAGAATTAATTGACGGATCAAAAAACGGAAAAATGCGTGTCTTTTTATTTTACAAACTCTATCAGATTCGGCAATAAAAATATTGTAAACGAGCCCATTGTCCTCCGTCCGGGACCTATAATATCCACACGGTCGTCATTTCACCCATCTCTTTGGGACCATATGCAAGGGTGAACTCCAGTTGCTTTCTGATGGACGTGCAACTCCCATTTTTGTCTTTGCATCGAATTCCTTTTTTGCAGCTTTCAACCGGTCGGGTGCCAGTCATCTCGGCTTGAAGCATACAGGTGGGCCTGGCGTTGTCCTGATATAATGCTCTGTAGTACGCTTAGGTGTCGAAAGAATTCCTATCGGTCGTGTAATTTCTGGAAACTCCTTTAACAATCGATGGTATATAGAGTCGCCCGTTATCACTTTGATCTGACCCACCGCGGTGTGTTGCGGGCGACCCGGTGTAGAAAGAGTGGTAATGCCACCCAAAAGTCACCTATTTCGAATGACTATTAGACCGTTAAAACTTAAGGAGTGTGCTCCGATAAGAGGCTTGTCGACGTCTGCAATTAAAACTTTAACGCAAAAACGTTCTTTAGGCCGAAATTTAGGCGTTTCGATTCCGTAAGTGGCGATCAGTGAACCATTGGCAGCACCTAGTTCGTATGAAGTCGTAAAACGTGAACTTATATCTCTTCGCTGCCTTCGCAGTCTTCGCTGATAGACACAGAGATCGGCAGCTGTATCTATCAAGAATTGTTTCTTTGTTCTTGCGTTGGTCATGAAAAGGCGGCTGTGACCACCATGTACGAGAAATCAGCTAATTTACCCTTGTTAGACCTCATTTGGAATATGCTGCCATTGTATGGGATCCCTACGAAATTGGTCTAAATAATGAACTTGAACGTGTGCAGCGAAGATCGGCAATATTTGTAAAGGGACGGTATATAGGACGATAACCTTATTAACGTAACCAGTCAATTAAATGAATTAAATTGGGAATCATTGTCCGATCGCAGGTCTACATTCAGACTTAATCTCTTAAAAAAATTCCATGACAATATTTTCAGTGATAATGTTAAAAATATTTTGCGAACCCCAACTTAATATGGTAGAATGGACCATAATCACAAAATTAGAGAAATTGATTGCCGAACTGATGGATTCAAAATGTCCTTGTTTCCTCGTACAATTAGGGATATGAACAACGGTAAATATATCCAATACGAGTGTAGCAATGGATAAGATTGGTAGCTTCATGTTGGAATAAGGACTTGAAGCTAACCCAACTAGAGCATGTTTTTGCATGTTTGCTTTGCAATTTCTATCTTTCCTTAAATTGAGAAGTTTTGAACAGTATACAAACACTAATCCTTTTTTATGCATGATATATAGTGCATGTTTGGTGAGAATTCACCCCCTGCCACACACCTTTATGGTGGCTTGCAGGGTATTATGTAGATGCACATAGATGTAGATGAATGGGGCTGGGCTCACTAGTCACTATAAGCAAGAGCGTTGGTCGTTTTCCTGAGAATGCGAACAAGGAGGTGAGCATTTCCTAGCCTTCGAACCGAAACGCTAGGAATACCAGCAGAGGCCCTTGGTTCTCTCGTCCGGGCCGGGCTTCCAGGTGCTGCTTGTCAGGGGTACCACCTGCGCTGCCAGGTTGTCAATTTTCTCCTTGAGCGTCGCGATACGGGGCCCGTCATTTAGGCTCGCGATATGGTGCTTAGGGGTTACTTCATACAATTTGTCTGCCAACGGAGCTATCTTTTCCAGTTCGTCGTCGTCTTGGTTGATAGGATTGCCTCCATGAACGCTGGTAAGCGACCTTAGTCCGTAATTGTCTCAAAACACGTGAAGGTGTCCGGTCCCCCATCTCCTCGCACTCTAATAATTGGCGGATTCGCTGGTCTTGCGAGGCCGAAAGTCTCCGAAAGAGTTCGAATTTAATTCTATCATACTTTTCTTCGGTGGGTGGCTTGTAATGATGTCTTCCACTTCTAAGGTATACCTATTCTCTAGCTGTTAGACGACGTACCAGAACTTCGTGTCGCCATGCGTGATTCCGCGAAGTCGGAATTAGCCCTCCAAATGTTTGAACCACAGAGCTGGTTTCTCAGGCCAAAATGGTGGGACATGAACGGTGACTCGGTCCAGCATATTTCCTGCGGCGTGTGATTCGGCTCCAATAGCAGTCCCAGGGTCCGGCATCACGTCGGGGTCGCCAATTTTAGTTGTGAGTTTAATTTTAGTGTGAGTTGGAAGTAATACGAACAGCTCTAATTTTATGGTATATTTCCATTGCACGAGTTACACTCAGGCGCGGCGATTGTCGACCCATAGTGAGGGCGTCGCCGCCATTCTTATTTAGTGCTGGAAGCATCGTGTTAATTTTCGATGCGGCAACCTCGCCGCGTTGGCTATCTTTTTGCCGTTTTGACTCGCCACAGTGGTGCAGAAGAAGAAGAAGAAGCATCCCTACATTGATGTTTTAATGTTTCAGGTCTTTGGGCTTAGTAAAATCTGCCCTTGGCAACCAGACCAATTTTTTGACAATAAACCTTTTTTACCGATGGTTTTTGGGGCATTGATGTCTGTGAGTCCCCGAATTAAAAGTATTATAGAACTTCATAGCTCTTATTTGGCTAAAAAGTAGTCATATATTATAATCTAATATTTCTTTAGGTAAATTTGATAAAGGTTTTTATGGGCATTCATGTTTTCTTTCTGAAATTTTATATTCTATGAGCATTGGAATCTATAATACTTTTTAGCGCATTAAAATTTTAAATATTCATTTAATATAGGCAAAAATTCAAGTTCCGACATCATTGACGGGGGTTTACTGTTCAGGAATGTAAATTGACACATGATCGATAAGCATGGTATTAATGCGCAAATTTCACAGCGGATTCAACAATTCAACAGTGGACACAGAAGAAAAGGCTTCAGTACGTGAATGCCAGCCGGATTCGGCAATCCGACGCTATTGCTTTCAGAAATAAATCTAGAGCCAGCACCTATGGGACAAAATTTGAGAAGCCTTCCTTTTCCTGGAACTGACGGAAATCGCCAATTTTCCGGGCCGACGAGTCAACCACCCTATGGAGAATCTCGATCTCAGAGCCTCTCGCCTTTTTCCCGACGGATATAACACATGGTGACCAATAACCGTGTGTAAGCACTAGAAGAGCCGTGTGTGGGTGCACGAACACACCTGCACCTCTATGAGGCACCCTACAAGGCACCTCGAGGATATATGTGTACTAACTACATTTTTAGTGAATCTCAAGTATGTGTTTCTGCGTTGTAAAAACAGATGTTACTCGAACATGAGCTACTAAAATATTAGTTGGGATTAATATAATTTTCATCAGGAGTACATTCATTTCTATAGATGCATTGTGCTTGAACTCCAATTAGGGCTTTAAGTTGGCATGAGTTTGCAAAGTGAAGTACATACATTTTACAGATTCAATTCTTCCTACTCTGCCTATGTTACTCCAACGTATCTGATTATTATGTTTCCAACATTATCCCTAATTTTCTTGGGAAGAAAACATTTTAAATGAAGCTGCATAGACCTATATTTTCTAATCATTTTTTTATTGCGACGAGTGTAATACGTATTTTTCTTGAATATAAATAACGATTTCAGCAAACCGATCATGTAATTCGCCTACAAAATCCAGCTCAAAAAAAATTACAGTCTGATGGCTATTGTTTGCTTGAATTCGATTCGATATGCTTTCAATATTACCTCAAGTATACATTTTTTACTTGATTTGAACTCGGTAGGATTAAATTAGGTTAGACGCTGAAGTATAACTTAAGAGTTTTTACATAGAATGTGAAATTTTTTCAGAACTACATTTCTTACAATGACACTTATCTCTTATGTGCGTATTATTAATTGATTATTTGATCTTCCATAATTTTAGTTAGTAAACATGCAAGGCGAGATATCTTCCAATCATTAAAGCCAAGTAACATATCCTATATTCAGGCCACTACTTCTGCTCACAAATGTTTGGATCGGATGGTTCATATTTTACCTTAAAATTATTTAACTCAAACAATTACAATTGAATAATTTTTATTATTGAAAATGATTTATTTGGCATATATATCCCATATATCATGAAGTTACTTTTACACAGTGCTCTCCACTCAAGTCTGATGTCCCCCATTATCTTATAATTAACTCTTTAAAACTCTTTTCTGTAATTGTCTATGTTATACATGTTTTTATTCATTTCTTATTATTTTTTACTTAGACATCCACATTAAAAGCCACCTTAAGTCTTCCTGCACGAAAATGAGTTTCAACTTGTACCCGATTGCATTACTTGTATTTATTTTCAGAAATGTCTTAATACAATGTTGAAAAGAGTGTGTAAAAGATTTTATTCTAATACATCATATATACTAAGCACTGTATTCATTGCTTAAAAGTGAAGCACCATGCTCCAAGGAAAAGTATCTTTTGACAGTGCCATCTCTTTCCTGCAGAGTTTTCTAATAATAACCAAATCACCTTTACAGCTTTCACTGTTTAATCATATAACCTTGCTCTTATACCATCGCTTAAACAGCTAAAAGCAAACGATGATAATCTTGTGCATTATGATCAGGTTCAGCTACATCCTGATTGCTATCTGATGCTCTCTTGCCGAATACATGCATTGAAAAACTCTTAGAAACGAATCTTCCACCGCCATTAAGGAATATGTCATGAAGTAAATTATATTAAAGTAAATAAGGCTCAAGCAATCATGTCCGTCTCCTTCTGATTGGTCGGCGGAGAGGGGGGGAAGGGGCAGGATGAAATTAGAACATTACTCAAGCTGGTCAAGCTGTGTGATGAGACAGTTTTACCTAGTGGAATTTATGAAAGATTTTCACTGCATATTAATTCTAATTTCAAGAATGCATTAATCCGTGTTTTCATCTTGGTGGATGCTTCTTGTAAATTGAAGCAATTGAACTTGGTACCGGTGTCTAATGCTACAATAAATTTTGCCCCGATGAAGGAGTGGAAGCGTATTCTTCAATTTTTAAGGTATTTACAAAAAAAATGAATTTAGTTTGAAAAATGGCGGCAATAAATTGAGAATTAAGTTTTAGACCGGGACAGAAGGGGAGATTGATATAAAATAAAATGAAATTGGGGAACAATTGTGCGAGAGAAGTAGGAACATAATGCGATTTTCGGTAGGCAGACCGCCTAGTCAACCATTCAGATGCAGCCGGATCTTTGAGATGTATAGTCATTATTCTGGATGTCTACCCCTTATGCTGTTGCTATTGTTGATATCATGTGAGACAGCCGACAGTATACGCCATTGCGCTATTGAGGAAAGGTGGATATTGAGGAGGATGCAGCAATTCAGGGCTGGAGGTAGAGTCCATTTATAAAGAAAAATTGTGGAGAGAAAATCGGTTTCCCTTTTGCTCAGATAGAAGCCATAAATGGTCCACGCTTTTGTCCCATTTGACGGATGGACTAAAGAAGCGCTACCCGCCCCGTACTTTAGTTCAAATATTCCAATGAGTAATCATCCAGCCAACATCGGGATACTATTCCTAGATTTTGAGATTAAAATCCAGTACTCTAGCCACCACACTTGCCAAATGCAACTATGATATGCATATTCAAGCGAAGTTAATGAGAGGGTGCTCTTTGTTCAGCTCTAGAGAGAATTTTCTCAATTATTTATGACGAAGGTACAATGTTTTTGAGACCACATAAGTAGTTTATTTGCAAATTCAATAACCTCTTTTATCCTGCCATGGAATCAAAATGCAATTAACTTGCTCAGATATACTGTGCTTCGAACTCGAAGGTTGGAAGGAATTGTGAGGGTAGTGCTCACACACATATTTACTATCACCCCCCTGCATTTGCATATAAGGAGAAGAAAGCACTTCCTTTTCCTGTAGGTACCGCCAGAATGACATGGTTACCTCAGCTACCTAGAGTTACCTCTGTAACTCAGCTTGGGTTTGGCTCGGCAACCAAAGTCTCTCTTGGGTTTGAGCACAACATCTGCGGTTATCCACTCAACGTTCAACCTGTAAGGATACTAGGAACTCCATTAGCAAGATTGTTCGTCACGATCACAAACTATAAAGGAAGCTGATTAACCCGATTTCAGCGTTTGAACACAATCGTCTAAACATTTCAAATTTGTAACAAAAACGCATTGCACATAGAATACTCCTTTAAAAACGTACATTATTGAGGGAGAGCAAATAAATTTCTAGCATTCTCAGATGTTTCGCTAAAGGCTTGAGAGATTGTGTCGTGCCAAGAACACTCTCATAAAAACTGCTAACTTTTTCTATCCGTGGAAGTTTCCCGGCCAAATTTTCTCGAACGTATTTTCACCGCTAGGTTTCTCCTACGTGTATTGCGCACACAGAAAATCACACAGATGGACACACACTCACATACACAACTGCAGTCCTTCAGTCCTCAAAGGCGGTTGGGACCACCCTTACCAGAATTCTTCTTGTCGCGCCGCCAGTACGGTGATCGATTGCCTAACTTTGACGTTTCCGATCGGAGTGGAATTTCTAGTGTATGGAATCGGCGCTGAGGTTGCACCATTCCGTCTCGAAGATAAGGTGAGGGAGATTAAATGGCACTCTGGTCTCTTCAGGATGTCTGCTTTCTTTTGGAAATGCTGCTATAGTTTTAACTTTATCACACGTATCTTGTCCAACAGGAAATGAAAAACCTACTTTAGCGATGTCTGATAGTTATATCCACGGAAAGCGTTTCAGTTTTTTATAATAATACCTAATATAGATTAAGCCCAGTGTCATAATGTCTAATTAAATATGTTATATGTTTAATAAAACACAGTTGCACTCTTGTGTAGTTGAATTTAAAGTTAACTAATTGTTTCTATGTAAAGCAAATATAACTAGAGATTTTGACAACCTCCGAAGTAACTGGTCATCTAAATATAGGTACTGATAGCAAAAGATAGCAAGCATTTTAAAACCGTGTTAACACAGAACAGGGCCATACTTTAGGTAGGTAACAAGGTGGAGCAGGATTCTTCAGCAAAAGGAAGGACTGGTAGAGAGAAACCCGGCTTTGGCATTAGCCTGCTCGTGGGGAATGATTCGAAGGGATGCGTGGTTAGGCGTAAAATCTGAAGGTGATAGTATTGACCTTTAGGTGCTGTCCAAGGAGCAGTTATGTGAGGACCAGTATATCATTGAAAATTCTCAGCCAATACCGGAAATCTAACCCAAATCTACAAGAAGGGAAGCCCCTTTACTGACCCAAATAACTTACTCAGAAGATTCTGGTAGATTGCAGTAACTCAAAGTTCGTTATTTGAAATACCCAAAAAAAACCCTTTTCAAGTCTATATCTGTTGTGAAGACGGAGTAGAATGTTTGAATGCCCTGTGCTACGGGCAAAAATACTTGTAGGAACTTATAAAATGGTACTGATTTTAAAAATGTATCCAACAAAGTAGCAAAGTTAATCCTCCTAATACTTTGTTATTTCCACATTCCCACCCAATCTTGGTCAAGTGTGCAAGGTTTCATTGTTTTACTTGCCTTGAAACGCAAAAAATTCATACTTTTATTCAGGTGTATGCAAGTGGCACCAGAGTTAAAACTTTTTATTGCCTTCTTTTGATGTTTATTGCTTAGTGTAGGACCACCGTTTGTATAATAACATACTTTCATTCATAAACTGATACATAATGAGCTTCCCTAACTTTCGAAAATTATTATTGATTCATTCAATGGGTAACCTAATTTTATATAGGTTAATTAAATTGCTTTGGAAACCAAATCATTATCACTTCCAAGAATAATTGAAAATACCTGCAGTTTTTCATCATATACATCAACATCATTAGCCAAGAGTCCATGGATTGGTTTGCAACATCTCTCTACTCTGAGGAGAAGATCAAGATTATCAAAACAGGTTAAAAATACTGATATTTCCGAAAAGTGAAAGGTTAACATGTAAATCAAGTTAGGGAGGCACAAAATATGACAGGTTAAGTGATAAACTACCTTTTTGTCATTATCAGTGAATAAGGTTTCAAAACAGGGCCGTGAATTGAAAAATTGCTCTACTCTAAATATAGCAATTTAAAAGGATATAGTATAAATGATAGCGTTAATAGTGTAGACGTGATGACAAGAACTTAATGAAATATATGTGGAAAATAATTAATCGTTGTTGAGATGAAAACAAAGAAAACGTGACGTATTCTGTAAAGAAGAAAAGAAAAATTACGACCAAAAACTTATGATAGTGATAAAAAAGGATAGCGATATGATTGGGGAAATTTATTTGGAGATAAAGAAAGGAACCACGAAGAATGGCTTTAGAACCAGGTGGAAGTAATGCGTGGACTACAAATACTAAATACGGGCTATCCACAGTTTGTAGAATCATTGAATTTCATTAGCAAGCTCTAATTATTGAATCTTTTAATTACATGTTCATTTTTTGTTTTTATTTTCACATTACACAGTGATAACTTTTTTATCATCAATGGCTTTTCCATTTTGTTTCATGTTCCCTATTTTGCAAGGCCTGAAGATGCATTTTTGTGTGGAAAGGAGTATTTTACACAAAAATTGATATTAATAAGCAATATTTATTTATCCGATTCTCCTTTAATCAAAACCCTCATTAATGATTAAATTTATATTTTCGGGAATCAAAAATTATAATTTTACGAGGTACTTTCACACTTTGAAATACGAGTGTTGGTGTCTTTGCAGATGACTTTTCAACGTATTACATACGTTAAAACTTTTAGCAAATGATTGAAAAGAAGGATTAGGCGTTGTAATAAATGATTCCTAGAACTTTGAGGGATTGCATGGTATAGGGAGCGTTGATATCTATTTTTGGAATATATTTCATAATATAAGTCAACCTCAGTAATATTTAGTCATTGTTATGCTTGTAAGAATAAAACAAACTTATCCGAAATCCATTTTGAACGGCTGTATCTTGTAAACATTCTTCTAGACCGGGTATTCAGTCAAGATTATTGTTTTTTCCACATTAGAAACTCCTGTATTGTGCATATCAACGATTGCAAGGCTATTCGCGGGTAGATCACAATATTTGAATTTTAATTTAAATTTATCAAGGTAAAACGTGAATTAATGCTCATTATATTATGTGATTAGTTTGTTCTTATTTTTGAGCATACATTTTGTGCGTCTACCTTTGCTGAAAAATGTTTGTCATATATTTATTAATTTAATTGTACTCATATTATTTAATTTATTCAATAATTTATAATATAAATGTAATGATTCCATCGCTCCGGGAAGGAATTCCCCGGAGGAAGGAAGGGAACGTGCAACACACCTACTTTTCTGGGTGACACGGATTTATTGTTCTTACTTCTTGTACATCCTTGCGCCCACTGCCTGTGCTCCTGCTTTCTTACCCCTGCATCGGACTATGCTCGCGTCCGCACGTGACCCACAGATTAAAATGTTATTGGCCGCCACGCTTGCAGCGTCTTTTCCCACCATCTCTGATTCCAGGGCTTTAACGTGACTCCGCATCCGGTCATAAGATGCCAACGGGATTCTTGTCGGTGACTGCGAGCGCGGTTCGCGTATGCACATAATTTGCATAAGTATGTTATTAATATAATCTCAAAATTTCCAAATCTATTTCCAATTTTTTTTTGCTTTACCGCGAAGATCTAAATTATGCGGGCATATGTAGGGACTTCTTGCATATTTTTGCAAATAGAAAGCTTTCATTTTATTTTAAATTAAAATTTGAGCAAAGACGAGGCAAAATCACATTTATAATTAGAGAATTACATCATAGGCTCTAAAATATGCCACAAAATACGCATACCACTCCCATGGTAGTTGAATTTTATCTAGGAATATTATGAAAAAATACATCTCTTTCAGTTTTTGTGCGCAAAATAACATGTTACTTATGCAATGAGATTAAATATTATATTACTATTGTACACCGAAGGTAAATTATGCTTTTACCATTACAACGACTATCGTTTTTGAGAGTATTGAATACTTTAGTAATTTGTGTCATTATTCATTAGGGGGGTAATAGGAAAGTGGTGGGCATTTTTCCAGAATCGAAGAAAAAACGGAGAGAAACCAGGCGTTGGAGTTAACCTGCAAAGCAGAAAGACAGCAAGCGGTCAGAAGCTTGACGGCTCATCCGAAGGACAGAAACCTGAACTTTAAGGGCCTTTCATGAAGCACTCAATTAAGAAGCAACATAATGATGTCAAAATTTGACTAGGCCAAGAATCATATGGTTAGAGGACCTGTATTTTAGTCACAACACCGATCTACTTGCCGCTAAAATATGGTTAACCTATCTCGTAGACTTAAGTAACGCATTAAGCAACGCATTTTACCTTTTATTTGTCAACTTTCGTGAGCACATATGTTATCAACTTGAGTAGTAGATGGGTGTAACGCATAAGATTTTGCATCTAGAGAGATTTATGCAAGAGACAGCAGTTACGGGATGAATCGGGCAGCGCGGCAGGTGAGGGTACTGGCTATCATTATGAATAAAATCCGGTAATCTAAATTACTACCAAATTAAAATTGAATTAAGGAAAGCTCAGCAGCTTATGTACATCATGATATATGATATTATGGGTCAATTGAATTTGTAGAATTTTTGAACGCTGACAAAATATTGCTCTCAACTTTGCACCGGTTTTTTGGGATATTTCTACCACATCCAAATTATCAAAAGCAAACACTATGAAAAACGTGCTAACGTACACCTCATCTTTATAGTGCATTATTAACTACTAATATGCTGATAACGATGTGAGAATCTTTCTGAAGTAATATAATTAATTATATTTTTTTAATATGCCACAGTATAACTTTGCCGATTCAAACATTCGAACATACATTTAAAAAAATGGAATATTTCCTTGAGAAGAAGTCTTATTCAGTCGTAACAGTTGTAGTTTAACAAAAATTTGCACCTCCTTATGCTTATACATACAATACAATTCAGGAACGGGCGTAATGAGTCCAAGAGAATACATTTTAACTGTAGCTTTCTGGACACCCCCATCTAAAATGCTCGCGATTCGATTTTCTGATTGTCAGAACTTCTTAGGAAATCGCAGGTGGCCCAGGGAAAGGAACTGGCCCCCCTACCCTGAATGGGTGAATTTCACATGCAATTGTCTTAGTACGGGGTGAGCTCTACTCTCACTTATCAAAATCCAACCTTCGGGTTGAATCATGAGTGAGTAGCTTTCTTTAACTCCAATTACCACCCTCGGTTAGTATTTCGTGTGCAAGGATTTTCGGCATTGCATTTAATCAGCCGGATTTGCTATTTGATACCTGGATATTAACTTCACTGAGCCAGAAGTATTGAAAGACATGGAAAATAAAATAGGTGGTTTTAAAATCTCCCAGTGATGCCACTATGGCCGGTCACTTCAATATTTTTCTCGTTTTCTTTTCATGTGAATCTGTTCTTGTTTTTGTAGCAATGGGCTTGGTGTGATTTTGTTTAACTTGCTTCTTACCACATAAAAAGTTTTTCCGAGAAATGATGGCAAGACGTGGCAGGAAAATGTTTGAAAAACGGTTTTTGGAAGGAAAAAAAAATGAGAAGCAAATAGCAATTTAGCCAAAATCGTAATATTAGGGTACCGCCACTTTGCTAGGTAAGCGATAAAAATTCTAGGACTTCAATTTACCGAGAAAATTGCCACCTTTATTCCCGAATAGCGAGTTGTACTACCTAAAGTAAATTACCGGTGCTTTTCTGGTGCTATCCACAAATTGGCTGGTGTGCGTGGCTTCTGGATTTCACCTTAAGTACGTGGTTATATATTGGTTATATATAATAAATTGGTCGTTTTTTTAAGTCCGTGACCAAAATGTTGCAACGGCGATAATGTTATTATTGTTTCTATTTACCAGTAAAAAAGTAATTTGTTCTCAATACCACATAATTTTCTACAAAAACTTGTTTTAATGATCTTCCAAAAAAATTGCAGCTTATTTCATTATTTCAACTAGCTTTTTATTGGGGGTAACTCAACATAGACTGTTGATGAAACCTATGTCAAAAAGGTTATTTTCCCAAACATTGAATTTAAGCAATTGATAAATTCAACATACTCTTATTTCGTAAAATGTCATATGTAGTACCAGTTCTGATTACTAGTGGCGTAAAATGTGGATTTTTGTTCCCTGCTAATTCTACATCTACATCTACACGATACCCTGCAAGCCACCGCGAGGGTGTGTGGCAGGGGGTGAAGATCACCAAGCATACACTACTAACATGCAAGCAAGCAACTAAAGGGTCTCATGCAACTAGATTGTTAGTATCTATATTATTTGAGGGGTTAATACATGCATCATGCACTACAGAATACTCTAAAATATTTCCTCTACCTATCCCTTTCCTATGCTGCCTATTCTGTTCTCTTATAGTACGGGGGAAAAATGCCATTTTGAATCTATTAGTACGACAATCTATCTCTCTAATCTTATTTATCTGGTCGAATTTAGCATAATACGCTGGTGTTTTTAATATGTGCCTAACATCTTCAGTAAAGCTATCCGATTGAAATTTCTCCAATAGATTTAATCTGGACCTTAACCTATGCTCTGATAATGATTCCCACCCTAATTCTTGTATTAATTCTGATACACTACTCAACCTATCGTAAAACCTTTTGACGAACCTAGCTGCTCTACGCTGCACACTGTCTAGTTCTCTCATCAAACCTAATTCATTAGGATCCCATACACTGGCTGCATACTCAAGGTGGGGCCTAACTAGTGAAAAGTAGCATCGCTCTTTTGTCTTCTCATCACATTTCCCAAGTACTCTTTTTATAAATCCTAGCTTTCTCTTCGCTCGGCCGCATATTTCCCTTATGTGTCTTCCCCACGATAAATCTTTAGTGATTGTTACACCTAAATATCTTACGGTTTCAACGTTTTCGATCTTCGTGTTATTAATTCTATAGGATCGCTCTATCGAATTATTCCTCCTCCAAAAATTGATAGCTACACACTTTTTAAGGTTGAGTTCTAACTGCCATTTGTCGCACCACTCTTTACCACTCAATTAAATTACATATGGAAATCAATACGGGAAAGCTTAGAAAAGTCGTTCTATTTTTCGACCATTTGGTAACATTTTCATCATTTAATTTGAATTAACGATAATGACGTTTAGTTGAGTTATTCAATTACAGGAACGTTTTTATTGATATTCTTTACCCTTGATGCTTTGCCGACAAATAAAATGAAGTTATTACAATTTCATTCCACCTCTTTCTCCTCATGTTTATACAATTCGTTTCATTATTAGGTGTATAGTATTTGAAAGCTGATAGCAATTACGAAGAAACCTGCTCTAAACTTACCCTACTTGTATTCGATAGCATGGAAAGTGTATGTATATGGTAAATGATTACGAAGCTAAGGGGAGAACTTAAAAACTTTTTACGGGAAATACTTAGAACCCTCATAAGAAGAAAACAGTGACATGTATATGCATGTGTAAAAATTAATTTTTAATTTGCATTTTTTTCAATTCATTTAGGATGAAATACGAGTAAAATGAGAATATTTTATTAAAAACGATCTTCATGAATGTAGGGAAAACAAGAATTGCAATCTAGCCTGGAATAACCAAAGTAGAATTGACTGCTAATACGCGCATTAGCACGTTTTCTGCCGATGCTTTTGCAAATCATGCTATTTTTTATGACTTTGACATTGTAAGCACAAGCACAATTTTAGTGAATACTTGGTAAGATCTTTCATTAAAAGACGTTACCAATTTTTATTGGTATTGCCTTACTTCGTATAGCTTCTGCCTTACTTCCATGACATATGAGGAGTATTGTGGGTCCACCTTTAAATAACTTCTCCATTAGATGAGCCTTGGGAAAGCGTAAACTGAACGCAATGGAGAAAACTTTGTGTTAGTTAAGCCAAAAGTGGAATATACAAGATTACAAAATGGCAAACGTTAAATAAAGCATATCAATATAAATGTATTAAATAGAGCAGGGATTAGAAAATAGTAGGATACGGGACTTAAAATGATCTAAGTACGTCTTCATGAGCCATTAATGTATATTATGCATTTACGTACTAATTGTTATATCTTTTCTCGCATAGTGAATAAAGAGTGAAATTAGTAGCATTTCCACATGTAACACTCCAAAGCATTTTCTCATATGGTAGTATTCTTAAAGTTTACCAGTCCTGTTTAATGAATTGGAGTAAAATCAAATTAGCTTTATTATTTCACACTGTTTATATTAGGTACACCTCGATCGGTTTCTCAAGGGACAACTTAGTGCAAGAACCAGATAATGACCACTTTTTGCGAAAATGAGATTTCCACATACACATGAAGCCCTTCCTACCCTTTACCAGTACACATAGTCATTTTCGATGGTAAGTTCTAAATAAGTTCAGCAGACATTGTTGGATTTTTACGTTCTGCTCTTTGAGTGCAAGAACCAGAGAATAGCCGGAGTTTTCTCGAAACTTCACTATTGGTTATTATCTTGTTCATGCACTCAGGTCTTCATTATTTCCCCTTGAAAATGTATGGGCTAAGGATTTATAAGTATTAACTAACATCAAATATTGATGCAGACGTTTTTCTGTCACAAAATTCACGACCAAGAACAAACTAGGCTTAGTATATTTTAGAAATATTTTCCACATGTTTATATTTCTTCGGAATCCTTCGTGCCCTAATACTTTTTTCGTACCTGTACACCCTATGCCGTATGCCATGACTCTCAATCGGTCGTGTCTATGTGGTCATGCTTCATTAGGCTTTTTTAGGAAGGTAATGTACCTTTCTCTCGTTCTGAGCTGGAAGGGAAAGTGCTAGGAGAAAAATTAGGCCCGCCAACCGACGTCTATCTCAAACACACTGGCGGTTCTCCTCTCGAGAGGCCGACCCTTTCAGTGTGAGATGTCAGCATCCCTCTCCTCTACTGCGGCACAGGAGAAAAAATTCCTTCACTCCCATACCCTCTGGAAAAGGGTTGGTCCTCTGAAGTGGCCGGAGGGGTCTTCTATCCTTTGGGCGGTTACCCCAGGCAGCCGTCTTGATGCGTGCCATCAAGGATTGGGTGGAGAGTGACAGAGAGTGGGAACATAAAAAGGCATTCACGAGAGTGGCTACTTGCAGTACGATCTTTCATTCCAGTTACAACTATTGCTATTTGTCTCTCTCTAAAGTGTACAGCATCTCTCTAGATATGCAGAAAATATGAATGATTAAAAACTATAATCATCGTCATCGGTCAACAATCCAATGATTGGTCTGATGCAGCTCTTCACAATCGGCTACGCTCTTCAAATTTACGTATCTATTCTCTTTTACACATTTAAAACTTTTTCCACATATCTCGTCATTCCTCCAGTTCACTTTTCTTTCGACTATTGTCTTCATCCGTGGTGTCTTAAGGCTTGGCTGATTAAGTTTTCTCGTCTTCTGTTTAGAGTTTTCAGCAGAAATCACTTTTCTCCTGCTCATCATAATATATAGTACCCATCTATAGAAAATATTATCCGTACTCACTCGGTTGACCAGTATCTTTCTTTTAACTTCATAATTATTCGGTAGCAGCACATTTCAAATGCTTCCATACTTGATTTATCTGCTACTTGTTACGATCCATGCTGCGCTGCGATGTAGTACAATTCTCCATGTGTATATTCTAATGAGATATTTCCTTACTTCCATCGTAGTATTTTTAGCTATAAGCTGGGTCTTCCTTTGGTAAAAAGGCATTTTTTGCCTGGGAAATTCTACTGGCAATAATTCATTCACTTCGTCCATCGCTGGTTACTCAGCTTCCCTGGTGAAGGTACTCTTCCACCTCAGCAAAATTTTGTTTTCCTAGTTTAACAATGGCTCTGGCTTCTTTCCTCCTACTGCGTACCAACACCTTAGTTTTCTTTTCAATGATCTTTAAATGATATCTGGTCGTTTTCGTTCCATATTTACTTATTTTACTCTTAGAATCTCTTTATGTTGCTGTTACGACTGTTATGTTGCCGGCGAATCGCAGCATACCCATTTTCTTCTCGTAAAGATTCACTCGCGAAGACCTTTCTTTGATTTCATGGATGACTTTCTCGATGCAGAAATTGAAGAGTACGGTAGACAGCGCTAAAAAAATGTATATTTCCTTTCTTTACTCTTGCTTCTCTAATGCTTGATCCTGATTTGATAACAGCCACCTGATTTTCTGTTTGAAAGATGTGGATACATCTTCTGTCATAGTATAGTTCTCCAAATTCTCTTAGAATCCTCAGTACCGACTTCCAAACCTGGGAATGAGCTTTAAGCCACCGAGTGCGTGCAATGGGTTACGTATTGTGAGCCAACCCTCAGATATTGTGTTCACTGTGAAATAAGCCTGGATGTTCTGGTGTGTTGTTTTCCAGTAACTAATGAACACTAAAATTTTTATGGAATTATTTGATATTCCTAGTTCGGATTTTTAATGGAGTAATCTTCCTCCATCTCAGAAAATAACCATTAAAAAAGTAAAATAATTGTTAACGTTAATAAAGAACTTAAAAAATACTTGCGGATACATAACCAGGTATTTGGCTGGTGTCATGACATACTTCAGATAAGAGCAAGAGTTTAAAGATCATTCCTGATACATATTATAGCATCCGATGTGAAAAAAACCTGTTTTTCTGCAGTTTCATTACTGATTAAAATTTCTGATTAAAGAGCAGATTACCATTACCAGAAATATTTATCATATAGCGGTTAATAAATTTTCAAGCAAGACAAATTTCATGGATATTTTCCTAAGAACTGCAAAAAATGAAATCTTTTTATGTGTAGATAATCGAAGAAACAGTGCCAATTGGTTTTTGGCATTACTATTATTTCATATCACACCTTTTCTTGTACCTATATGCTTTTAATTGAATATTTTGCGTGTTAACTATCAATCTTCTCAATGCTGAATATAAATGGTGTTTGTTAAGTATCTAACTTTCCTTTTTTCTAGTGACAAGCAATATTTTAAATATGTTTCTTACCAGATGAGGAGTTTGCAACCAGTAAATGATTAGGAGTCACGCAATATTTTAAAGATGTTTCTTATCAGGAGTAGAGTTTTCAGGCAGTAAATGATTTGGAGTAACGGTCGTTAATCATGAAACAGGGAGTACTTGTTACTCAGTGCTGTAAAAATGTCATTCATTTACTTCTTGTGCGGCCGAGCATGCGACAACGCAGGTCAAGAGAAAATACATGCTCAGCTAACCGAGTCATGTTTCCACTAAATAAATTCCACTTCAACTCTCGCGAACGGAAAAAATACACAGCTGTTTGAAGAAAGAAAAATTTTCTCGTGTGGTCTTTTCGTGGTCTCGTCATTAGTGTGAAAATCGAGCCTTTCTCCTCAGAACCCGACTTTTTCTGAAGAGTGGCGGCGACGGCGTAGCAAAAGGGCCGCCGCCGAGTGCTAGCAGAGCGATCGCTCCCCTTGGCGGTGTCGTTTCTCTTTCGAAGCTCATTTCCCGCGGCGGGATCGGAAAACGGCCTCCCGTCCCTTCTTTGCTCCGGAATGAGTCCTTCGGCGGTTGACGATCGACGACGTTTGCTTTGATGAGGCCATTCCATAGCTTCGATATCGCCCTTTAATTGCCACTTGGAAGGCTATTGAAATATCGGACTCAAGAGAGCAAATTATAAGGGAGGAAAGATTAAAAAAAAAATGCCTCGCAAATGAAAGTTTGTATATTTTTGCAAAATCGGAATGCGGTACACTGATGTAATGCAAATTCGAAGAATAGTTAAGAAAAAAACGAAATGGTTAGGAATGAGTAAACGTTATGTTAGTTTCTACTTTGTATTTGCTTTTCTCAGAAGTTTTTTAAACAAATTTTCAAGAATATACAAATTTTTAGCGTAAATGAAACTAGAAAAGGGTCATCATGTTGATCATAGAAATAATGTTTTTTTTTATATTTGCTCACTTTTTTTTTAAAATATTAGTAAGGGACAGTCATAATAATCTATTCTCATATCGGCTGCTTTGTAGCCATAAGATGAATTTATTGTTATTTTTTGTGAATATCTCTACTGGATTTGAAATGGTAATGGTAATAAAGCAAATGCAAATTTTTTATTGCGTATTGAAAATAAATATATTTATAGATTCCTAATAGGCGTCTTTGCCAGTTTATTGTCATTTTTTATATTATCTACAATACAGAGAAGTATTAAGAAAGGTGAAGGTGAGGTGCATTTAAATATGAGATATCGCCCGTTTTTTATGAGAAGTAATTGCAATGCCATTAAAACTTTTTTCGAGTCACTTTATTAAGGTTAGCATTACGGAAAATTATTACTGTTACCAGCAAAAATCCAGGTCAGGTGATAATTGCACTTTACCTAGCTCTTCGTAACCATGTAGCAGAAATATCACCCGAGATCTATTTCTCAAGGTAAGGCTTTTAACATCTCTTACTCGTTTCCCGCGTACGGTGGTAAAGTAGTAGGAGAGTTTTTATTTATATTTTTATTTGAAATAGGTTAAAAACAGCACCTGCCTATAAAAATTGAAATGAAACAGAATCAATATTAAACATGCAAATTGATCGGCATCATAGGAGGAGTTTTCAAAATTATTCATTTTTATCATCATTGGTCAACAATCCTAGGATTGGTTTGACAAAGCCCTCCACTCTATTTTTCTATCGGTCAAACTATTCATATTGTCGTAATTCCTCTCTTTTACATCATTCACAACTTTAAGAAAAAAAATACTTTTTCTGCATACTAATGCTGTGAGTAAAATTATCCAATTTAAGTGTGTAATAAACGTGTATTTTATATTATGGATATATAATTTGTAGTAATATTTGTTGCATTGATCATTTCCTTAAATTAGGCAGTTCTTAAAACCCGGCCACACTCCTATATTTGATGTCTATAGGATGCTACGAATGCCACAGCAGAAGAATAAATTTCGAAATATAGTTGTAGGTTTAGTGGATTCAAGATCTAAGCTGCTATTTGCTGTAGGAGACAAACTGTACAGTCTCAAGAAGCTTTTGATCGACTTAAATAGGATAATGTAACAATAGACTTACAAAGTATTTAGTTTTTTAATACCGTCTATGTCTATATTATATTTATTGCTGTACTTGTTTCTTACCTTGGTGAAACAATTAATAATGGCCTGTATTTAAAAAACCATTCCTTGCATAAATCTTTATTTTAAACTAATACTAATAAATATATTAAAGTAGGTATTCTCCTTATATTTTCCGCTATAAACTCTTATTACACTTTGTAAAATATATCATTTTTTCCTTGTGAAATGTTTCCTTGCGGGTAATATCCTTCTTAATACAGAGTATATTAAATAAAAATTAGAAATCCTCTGGATTGGAACAGATGAATTTTGGATTTGGAGCCACAGAAACTGTTTATATCTTTGTCAGAGCCACAAGGTAACTCAAAATCAGTGCTTAATGCAAACTGAGCCATTAATTACTTTCATCCTTAACCTCATTTTACTTACCAACAAAATTTTATAATAACTCTCACTACATGAAATTCATCACTCAAATTAATTGTTCTGTAATTTTGAAAATAATAAGGTTTTCTCTTTACCCAGACGTGAATGTTAATTAATTAGACAAGAAATTAAAAATACTTTGCACTTACGGATATCATATATCGCTCTTATGTGTCAGAATAGACAATAAATATTTTTTTATCTTAGAAAGAGGGATAAACGCGAGAGAGGCCGAACAAGGGTAGCGAGAGCGAAGGTGAAATATCAAAGGAGTCGATACATTTCTGTCATATTAAGTTGTATCGGGAGCAAATATTGAGTAAACCATATGTGACTAAACCATATAAACTATACATACCTTTATGTATGAAAACCATCTAGGCTATTCGAAATAGTTGTGGCAAAACATTGTAGAAGCTAGAATGTATCTTTAACAAACGGTGGGAGTGTGCTTTTGCGAAAAAGTAAAAGAGATAAGTATGTCATTTCAGATGTCGAGGTGTTCATAGGCTCAAGCATTTGTAATACAACAAATAATGGCATTATTCAGGAACGCAATAAAAGTCCAGGCGCAGGCTAAGCGTTTGGTAGTAAATTCCTGCAAATTTACACATATAGAGTCACACGAGACGTGGAAGAGCTTGGTTTGAAAATTGTGGAGACTGCAACGCTGTTCGTAATATTAAAGACACTTTAAAATATTCTAATTGTTCCAGTTCATGGCCGTATTGGTTTACTTATATTTATCCCCAGGCCACAATCGAAGAGGAAACTGAAGTAAGCTAGGACTGAGATATAAAGGAATTCGTTATTCCTTGGAAAATAAATATCAGCACCGAAAATATTTCATTTGTTTTTAAAGTATTCAATAATACACTTAATTATTAATTTATAAAGTTTTTAATAAAAAGATGCTTTTACTCAACAAAATATCATTTCCTCGGCTGGGCTATCTCTCCATGACAGTCGTTATAGCGATGGCTCGAAGGGAGACAAGATGTGAATAACCTGGCTTGAATGTTTTCCTTGGTGGATTCCTAAGTACCCTCAACTCAATTGAAATTTATTGCGTTGCGATACTATAGAGTAGCTCTCAAAATTCATTACCCAATCAGAACCCTTTATTTAGACTTAAAATTATCTTATCATGAATGCTTGGAGCCATTAGTTCCAACACCATACCTGCTCGAACCTGTTGTGAAACGGCAGTGGAGGTTCTTGATGGGTAGATAAAATACGAGGTCTCCCTACGAATGGCCATTGAAACTCCCGAGCACTCTCTGATTTTGATTCCAACGGAAGCCACAAGGGTCTAGTGCCGAGAATCACAATAGACCATAACTTTTAGGCTTTAAGGGTGGCTGTTTGAACTTCTTGGAGAACAGGCGGAAGCCCATAAACATTTGGCCTAAATGAAAGGGCAAACGAAGTGTCAAATCCAAGGCACTACGGAGAGAGAGTCGTTCTTGATTTAATATTGTGTTTATACCCGGTTTCAGGGCGGTAATTTATTCACACATTGTGCCAATACTGGGATTTGAATTACGGCCCTCAGGATGGGAAGATAGTTATCAAGATGAAAATTGCTATTAATTTAGATAAAACATTCATCTTCCCTGGCCTATGTCGCAAGACCGTCCCTTAAAATGATAATAAAATCGGACACAATACACATGAACAAATATTGTAGATTAATCTGCTTGTGTAATGCAAATACATGTTACCAGGGAGATTATTAGGTAGCGTATTATAGACTGAAACATTTTCACATGTCTACATTAACATTTGATGTTAAAAAGCATGCCTTATTATTCTTAAATAACTCATGGCATATATTGTGATAAGTGAACTTCGTAAAGTACTATGTGTAAATATATAAATATAGAAGTCTCAGATTGTGTTTTACTGTGAATATTGCCACGTTTTCGGTGATTATTCACCTCCGGCCAGACACCTTAGAGATGGCTTGCTTGGTAAGCAATAGGTATATGTAGATACGTTCTAGGAACCACACCAACTAGATCCTCAAGTGATTGAGTGTGATTTTCGTCAGTAGCTAAATATTTTGTTCATATTCATTGCGCCAGATGAACAGGGGTGTATTAATGCTCCTAGGTATGGTAAAAACCTTATTCCAGACTCACCACCAATGGGACGCTTTTATATATGTCAATACATCAGATCTGTGAATTTTCCAGCTTAAAAAGACGTTAGAGAAAAGCACTCCAATCAATTTGCGCTGTTTTTTAAATTAATGTTGATTGCTGAACGAAGACGTAAAAGTGTAATTATTCCGATGATCCGAAATTCTCTCGAATTTTTAGCCTTATCATTCACAACGTATTACTTTTCAGAGCACTTAATGTGTTTTATTCCCATAATACCCTCGTTCTTTTGCCAGAAGGCGCCAATGTGTCGCGTGTCCATTAACCACGGAGTGGGAATAAATTTGACGAATAAATGTCCGGGGCCAGCTGGCTGCCTCCCTGGACATGGGAATAGGGGTGGGGCTTCATTTTACCGAATGGGGCCAAATCCTCCTCCCCTTCTCAGTTACCTCTCTGGAATACTCTATTGCTTTCAATTCCCTCGTAGAGGCTTTTCTCTTCTTTCAGCACGCACACCAGCCATCATTTCTCCGCGGATATTTCATTAGGATGGGAGTTGGGCCACACATACTGTTATCACATTATGAAATAATTTCATATCCTTCCAATACACTCATTCATGTTTATCCAGATTTCAAGGTCACAAATCCACTATCATTCATCCATGTCCTGGCTTGGAATCATCATTTAGTATTTTTTTGTAGTTGAGTTTAGTGACAGTACTCTACTTTGCTCTTAACATAAGAAATTAGTTCTAAAACATGTTCAGGAGCTTAATTTATTGGATGCTATGCTTTGAAATAATTCATTGCAGTACTCAAAGGAATAATTGCTGGAGGTCTGCTTGAATTTAGAGCTAAAGGTTATTGTTTGTTGATTATTGTGTATCCCGAATAATATTGTAATCACCTATTCAGTTTAATTTAGCATTATATAGAGCATATTTGATGAAAATTCACTCCATGCCAAACACCATAGAGATGGCTTGCAAGGTAGTAGGTAGATTATGGTATGGATTCATTTTGGAGCCAAGAGTTTCAGCTGGTATGACCTGATTATTGGACCTGAAGGTCTTAATGCAGTTAAATAGCCGTATTGAAGTAAGGATTACAGGTAGCGGAAAAATGTTGATTATGACTTCATAATTTTTACCCATTTATCTCTGCGCTGGATTAAATTATATATATTATAGCCGTACGGGCGCCAAACTTACGGTTACATATGAGTGCCGAGTAGCGCCTGATTAGAAAGGGCCGTGATGTACCTAGGTTCTTCGTTAAAATCGCCGCAAGGAAGGTAGTTCAGTGGTACTCGGGAATCATTAGATTGAGTTCTATGAAAAGCATTTGTTATAATGACAAAGCAATTTATACGCTGATCACCCACCAGGTAACAAAATTCTCCCCCTGTTCTAGTAAATACTTACCAAAGGTGCTGATTGCAACGATAAAAAAATAGGTACTGGAAACGAAAGCGAAACGAAGGGAAAATAAAAAAATCAAGACACTCGTGGACACAGCCACTCGACTAATTAACAAAAATGAAGCTAATACCTACAATTTCCTTACCATTTCGCGTAATATCATGATCAAAGTTGACCCACAATGTCGTTACTGACCAAGATTGACGGAACGGAGAAACGGGAACTTAGTCTTCTGATGACTCTCGTCGGGCTGCAGTTGAAATTATAATGGGAGAACGATCAGTGAGGTGGGTACCTCCCGAGCATTGGGTTCGCGACAGCCTTCCAGGAATCGGACGTGATAACTCCTTACTTTCTTCACTACCAGAGGACCAGGAGAGCGACTCTCCCTTCTGCCGGCTGCCCGACTGCTGGCCTTCTGCTGACTGCCCGAGACTCCCCGCCTTTCCGCTGCCGATCCGAGAGTGTCTCCCCACCTCCTTCCTCAGTGACATCTACATCTACATCTACACGATACCCTGCAGGCCACATCGAGGGTGTGTGGCAGGGGATGAAGATCACCAAGCATGCACTACCGACAATAAACAAGCAACAATAGGGTCTCATGCAACTAGATTGTTATAATCTATAGTATTCAAGGGATTATTAATACATGCATCATGCACTACAGACTACTCTAAAATATTTTCCCTACCTATCCCTTTGCTATCTTGCCTATTCTGTTCTCTTATAGTAAGAGGGAAAATGTCATTTTGAATGTATCACTAAGACAATCTGTCTGTCAATCTTATTTATCTGGTCGAATCTAGCATAATACGCTGGTGTTTTTAATATGTGCCTAACATATTTTGCAAAGCTATCCGATTGAAATTTCTCCAATAGATTTAATCTGTACTTTAATCTACGCTCCGATAGTGATTCCGACCCTAATTCTTGTATTATTTCTGTAACACTACCCAACCTATCGTAACAGCTTTTAACGAACCTAGCTGCTCCACGCTGCACACTGTCTAGTTCTCTGATCAAACCTAATATATTCGGATCCCATACACTGGCTGCATACTCAAGGTGGTGACCTTCTAGCCTCTTCCCCTCTTTCCCTTCCAGCTGGACAAAGTCCGAAATACCATGTCAGTTTCAAGGTTTGGATCAACCACAACTCACTCGTGAACTTCCTTTTTTTAACCCCATCAAACTCATTATACACGCGCCTGCTTTGCTTTCCTTTAGCGTTTGCTATTGTTCAACACCCGTTGAAGTTACAACATGTATTTCGATATAATGTTATCTGCTAATAACCAAAATAGTGATTAGCAGATAACGTAAGCAGTGATTTACTTCAAGTAGTTAATCTATCAGATATTGTTGGCCAGAGAATTAGTACGTTAGACATCTTGAAGTCAGGTCTAGCCAATTATTCTATTCAGCATTTTCTAATTCCACATTAATTAAACAAGCTATTTGTTGACGGATTCAATGAACGGAATTGCGACATGACTAAAACAAAACACAGAAATTTGCAAAAGTCTTGTTTTTTCATTGAGCTCAACCGATTTAGACACTACATCCACGCCAAATTCAAGTGGTCCATCAGGGGACAGGGGAATGGCAAGTCCTTAAATGCAAGGATTGCTAAGGGTGAGGGAAATTGGGTGGGGGGTTCGAGAACTTTTGGTAAATTTAGGGTTTAATTGAGATTCTCTCATTTTGGAGGAAACTTATAGAAAGGCGGAAAAAAGGGATGTCTTAGACTTTGTCTAAGTGCTATGTTTTGATTTAGTCATTAGTTTAAGCATAATTCGAGTGACACGCCATTTTAATAGGCATCTCATGATTATTTACGGTATCTAAGACAATAAGATGTGGAGTTTAAACATGTGTGAGAAACAAAGTTATGGGATTCGCCAAAAAAGGTATTGAAATAATAATCTCACGGCCTGAGAGATTACACATGATCATTTGGCTAAGATGATTGTGCACATTAAAACCTAAATTTTTTTTTCAGGAGTTTAGGTCATTGAGAAAATGAAAAATTCGAATTATTGGGCCGACGTTTCGGGCAATGTATTTTTTCCTTCTTCAGGACTTTAAGTTCTTTTTAGGCGAATTAGTTAATTGTTTTAGGTGAATGAACATTCACCTAAAAAGAACTTAAATCCCTGAAGAAGGAAAAAATACATTTTCTGAAACGTCGGCCCAATAGTTCGAATTTTTCATTTTCTCAAGGTCCTAAACTCCTGAAAAAAACGTCTATATATTAAAAAAAGATGTCTTGAAAGCTGCTTACTAATTAAAACCTAGGTGAAATGTTGCGTTTTATTATGGAGAAAATGTTCTTTTCTTGGTTCAAAACTAACAGCATGGCCTAGTGCTTGGGCTCCTAACTAGAGGCCAGACGTTAGGCTCCCTGGAGGTGCTTTGGACACATGCAGCCTAATACTTTGGCCTAAAAGTAAATACCGAATCTTTCTAGGAAACTGCAGGTGATAAAGGAAAATAAACACTTTGGTCTTCCTTCCACCCTAAAATCTGAACCTCATGAGCGGTTGTGCTTCCACATTGGTATGTGGTCGATTTTACCCTCAACAACCAGACAGTACTTCGGGTTTAACACTTCTTCTATTGCTCAGCAACGACATGTAGCGAGGAACTTATCACATTCAAAGGAGCACCATGTTGTATTTAAGGATGATACCTTTTACCACACGCTTTTGCTAATTTTTATAGCTACGTCACCTCAGTGGTTCGGGGTTGCGATGTTATATCATCTTGTCGCGGTCGAGTGCTCTCATTTCCTCGTCGAAAAACACTTTTACGGATTCTCTTTGTGGTCCCATTCGCCAGCAATTGATCTTGGATGGAACAAGGCATGGGGAGAATAGTATATGTCTGATGGGAACGGGTAGTGTTGGTTCTCTGTAGGCGGTGATTGTTGATGGGAATGTTTTTCCCGAGTTAATTGACAGACCTCTATCCCCCAACCAGAGGGCGCCCTGCAGCTACGACAGCTGCGGCCGCAAGAGAATAGTTCCCTCGGCCATGGGGAAAAAACAAGAGACATACCACGACGCGAAACAAAAGGATATGGGGGGTGCAGGAGGACGAAGTGGGAGAGGCAGATGCGTGCACTCTGGTCTTCATTTTTTATGCGCTTCAATTCCTCGCCGCGTTGGCGTTACCACCCGTGAGTATCTTGGCAGTTGCTTGACTTTGGTGATGTAATCAAGCATATGGGTTTAATCTACTGCGTTTTGGAGGGACTGTGCACCATAAAACGGAGCTAAAGATCTTTCAAGTCTTCCTTTTGTGACCAGCCCTAAATGCCGCGAGGGAATATGCAGTAATTATTTAGTCACTCAATATGCTGGACAAAAACTAAAGCATCGTATAAATAAATAGAAATAATCTATTTAAAGGGTTCCATCCCTGCCTATACGTTATTTATTACACCTATGTGACCTTTTTTCGAGGTACTTAAAACCTTCCTATTTTATTTTGTGGATTATTGCAAAAGAGGGGTTTTAGCAGTTAACTTTAGCGTGTAAATTACCCTCATCCCCTACATTACTCTGGTTGATGACGGTAGAGTATCAACTGAGAACACATTTGCGTGTGAAATTCAGGTACTATGTAATTGGAACGGGGGTGGGCAGTTTTTTTCTTACCCTGCGCCACTCTTGATTTTCCAGAATGATTTTGTATACAGAAAAATGTATCATCACAGCTTGAGTTCATCTGCCCATCAACCAAATGTCTCTCTCATATTTGACCCCGAGATCTCATAGGTATTAACATTTCATTTTGAGTAATGAATTTGGAGAATTTTTTCTGATCGATTATAGTGGTCAAATGGTTTAAGTTATTGCAAAAATTGAATAATGCCGCAGGTAACTGCTAATTTAACAATGAATGTATTTAATTTACGTTCATTCTGACCCCTTTGGCTGGTCATGTAAATTACGATGAAAAGTTTGTATTCGAAATCAGTCATATTTGAACAGATATGTTCTAAAAATATGGTTTGCTCAAAAAAGATTTCCTTACTGTTGCCAAGTTTTGAAATAAATAGTTATTTTACCAATGGTTTATTTGGCGCAGAACGCCATGCTTCGCTGTTGAACATTGATAAACCTTAGAGCAGTGAAATAAAGGTTTATGATGCGCTCGAGTCCCTGTCACGCTCAAACAAAATACAGCTGGGCATATCAATAAAATTGACTCACCGGTAAAGAACTACGTAACAGCCTGAATTTATATGTAAAAATGTTGCGAAGATCTTGCATCACTCCGTTAAACATTGAAGGGGCCTGAATCCTTGATAGGAAAACTAAAATTGGTTAAAGATAATCTGTGTAAAAGTACAAGAAAGATCATTGGTCATCCATTTTCGAGTAAGTACGTCTACATCTTCATAATACCCTTCGAGCCACCATCAGGGTGTGTGGCAGGGGGTGAATTTTCACCAAACATGCACTTAAAAGGATTAGTATTAATATATTAGTCTAAACTTCACCATTTAAAAGGATGAAAATAGCAAAGTAAGCATGTAAAGACGTGCTGTTAGTTGGGTTACCTTTAAGTCCTTATATAAACATGCAACTACCTAGCTATGGGTTGATTCACTCGTATTGGAAATATTTACCGCTGTTAATATCCCTAATTGTACGAGGAAAAAAGGACATTTTGAATCTGTCAGTTCGGCAACCAATTTCTCTAATTTTGTAATTATGGTCCAGTCTACCATAGTAAGTTGGGGTTCGCAAAATATTTTTAACGTCATTGCTGAAAATATTATCATGGAATTTATTTAAGAGATTATGTCTAAATTTCAACATGCGATCGTACAATGATTCTTATTTTAATTCTTTTAATAGACTGGTTACGCTAGTATGGTTATCGTATCGTCCCTTTACAAATCTTGCCAATCTTCGCTGCACACGTTCAAGTTCGTTAGTTATACCGATTCATAGGGATCCCATACACTGGCAAAATATTCCAAATGGGGTATAAGAAGGGAAAAGTAGCTGATTTCTCGTATATGATCGTCAAATTTACCCAACAATCTTGCGATGAATCCCAGCTTACGATTAGATTGCCCCATTATTTCACGGATGTGTTTACCCCAGGAAAGATCATGTATCAGGATTATTCCAAGATATTTAATGGAATTCACATTTATTGATTCATTATTACTTATTTTGTACGTGCTAGGAGGACAGCAATTCTTTTTCAAAAATGTATTACTGTACATTTTTAAAACTTTGATTCTAACTGCCATGTACCACACCATTTTTCAATTGCTTGTCGGTCATTATTTAACTATTCATTATCATTTTGGCATAGAATTTCCCTGTACACTACTGCGTCATCGGCAAATAGTCGAAGCTTACTTTTACCCACCTTATTGATATAATTTACGTATAGAAGGAACAGGAGTGGACCTACCACACCACCTTGTGGGACACTGAAGTGACTTCCATTGCCGGGGAGGTAACACCGTCAAAAACAACCCTTTGTACCCGATCATGTAGGAAATCATTTATTCATGATATAATATTGCTAATTATTCCATAAGATTTTAATTTAAAAATTACTTTTCTCTGAGACGCCTTGTCAAAATCTTTCTTGAAAAAAGGTAGTGCAGATCAAAAAATTCTCGTCTTCAGTATAGCTGATTGCTCTATCCCTTAGCCCTTTATCATCCCCATAATGCTGTATGAAATTTCCTATGATCTTACTGGGACATTTTGGATTACCTTTGAGATAAGGAATCCTGGTTAACGTAGTGATATACAAAGTGCTTATCATAGTCTATAGTCTTAGGTTTGATTTCTCATTCAAAATGTCTCTGGAGAGCTACTTAAATAAAGCTAATTTTCATTTCATTACTCCTTTCTCTCTCCCTTCCTAACACGCTTCGCAATTTTCTCTACAATACCTTCACTTTCCTTTGCAATGGTGCCAATGAGTTCCTAGTTTACTTCTCAATGTAACCATTTTTTCAGGTCTTATTATTATATCATCGTAATTATTGTAATTCTCTTTTCTATCCCTCTTCTCAGAACATCTTCGTTCCATCGTCATCACTCTTCTGTAACACTTCATTTCAAATTATTCTAATCTTCGCTACCCGTGGCATCTAGAAATGCTTCTATATGTTTTCTGCCGGTAAAGAAAAGTTAACGGGTATTATTTCCTCCCATGACCCCAACGTCTAAATTATTATCTCTCTTAAGCACCTATTACCTCCTACCTCCGATCATTCAGTCCAATGTACCCATTTCTTTCTTCCCTTTGCCACTCTAAACCAGCATTATTCCACTTTCTCACATCCTTCAAAACACCCTAGCTCTTTATTACCTGCTTTAACCAGACCTGCCTTCTCTTAATTACATCAACCGCCTTTTCTCTACTACCATCCCTTAAACTTCCTCGACCTTCTTATTTTCCACCCACCTTACTTCATTCTTCTCCATGACCGTGCATCTTAAATCATTAGAGTAATTTTCTCCTCTTAGTTAAAGTTCATGTTGCTGTGTTATTAAATATTACACTCCAAATAAGACTTTTCATCTTACCTATTTTTTACGTACCTACGCTGCGAGCTTAGCAGGTGAAGGCGAAAACATATTTGCTTGTTATTGACCGCGGAACAAAACACTTTGCCAATATGTTTGGCTTATTGATCATTGAAGATTTGTATTAACTAATGGGAATTTTTGGGACCCATCTGTGAAGATGTTTTGACGGTATTTCGATGGGCTGGCATTCAGCGTCGCTAATGGGAGTGCAGCATCGCTCAGCTTTAGCGAGGGTAGCTACGGGTGAAGAGGGATGGGAGGGTGGGAGGGTAGAGTGGTGGGAGGTGGCGTGGCGTGAGATGCTTCCTTATATATCCTGAGGACGGATGACCATTGGGAGAACCCTCGCTTAATTGAGGCCGGGCGAGAATTAGAGGCAGGCGAGGGATTTAAGCGGTGGCTCAGCGTGAAGGACGACTGCGTGGGAGGGAGCGAACTGGGGATAGCAATGGAGACTGTTCATTCGCCTAATAAGCGGCCGCTAAGCTGTCTGGTGGCTTGATTCAGCCTTCTCGGTCGCTATTACTCTCTCCTCATATCTCCATCTCTCTCCCTCATCTTGGGAGAAGTAATTCTCAGCCTCCTTGTGTCTGTTTTCCTCTGCTGTCTGAGTATAAATAAAAATTTTCAATGCTGCGTAAAAACATTATCCACAAACGCTCCTTTTGGACATTTCCTTTCAGGTTTGGCAAGCAGCTAAAAATGCTTAGGTGAGATTTGATCTGTATTTGTCCGGTGTGATACATGTAACAGGAGTACGGTATTGCATGTTAAGACACCGTGTTCCTGTGCTGAATTAGTTTTTAACGGTGAAATCGTTAACGCGGTCACCATAAATATGGATATCCACTCATCAGTAATGTTTTCCTGGCTTATGTCTTCGCCTGCAACGCATCACACAGTATGATCTAATGTATGGGCGTATTCGCTGGCTCTCTAACTATGGGTGCGATAAGATATTGTAACAGGTGATATTGACTGAGGTTCCGGAGAAATTCGATATCGAATTACAAAGGTAGAGAGAAAATGTCGAATTATTAGCTGAACGAAACAGTAGGAGTATTCATGACAAATTAAACTAAAATATTTCATGAAATTCACATTGGGATTTTTTTATAAAATCAATTGTTCAGCCCTTTTGTGATTTAACGGCAGTGTAAAACGTCTCGTTTGGCCGAAGAAGTCTAAAGCCCAGGGTTATTTTTCTGGTCCAGTAAGAATTTTTCCTCTGCTACTTTTAAGCGAAACAAAATGACATTCATTTGAGTCGTTAAAACAGTTTACCAAGAGGTGCATATCACACCGTAGATAGTCATAGTGTAGGTTTGTAGGTATGTCCTCTTGGTCAGTGGGTTTTGTAAAACTCGGTTCTGCCATACAAGTGATATTTTTTATGAGCCATTACGGAGCATGAGAATTGGCTCCTAAATAAACCAGAGAAGCCATGCCTTGTGAAAGGATCTAATGCCTATCAAATAAGATAACACCAGAATTAATCTTGAAATATGTGTTGATTATGGAAACGTGATGGAAATGTAAAGTAAATCAAATAGCACAAGCAATTGTCTCTAAAATATTTTCTAAATATGTTTTTTTTTTCATAAATTCATTTTTAGCTACGGTGCAAATTTAGACAAATGAGAAGTTATAGTTATACAAACAGAGGAAGTAACTCGAGGGAGAGGTTATTTATCGAAATATAAGTGGAGGTGGTAGGAGGAGCTATATGGTGAATTGATGTTAAGCCTTCCTCTGTTAGAATATTCAATCCATGTTAAATATCTGAGACGTCATTTGACGTTAAAAATATACCCCTCTGACCCAAGCAGTAGCTTATGAATTGTAAAGTATATGGATAAGAACGTGTGGAGGAATAATGTACATGGAATTCTATGAAACCTTACCAGACGCGAGAGCAGGGCATATTCAAATTATATGGGCTAAAAAAGCACACTATTCGAAAATTCTAGCCTTGCTCGGATTATATGGTATGCTAAAGTAGTCCTTCTATCATCGTGACATATATCTTAGATTAAGATCTCCTTAAATTACTATTCCAGCCGTTTGCCATATATTACTGCCTCCCTCAGCTATCGGCAGGTTGGCTACTTCTTTAACGGGCTTTGAACCCCGTATTTGATTCGTGACCGCAGACTTCTTTTCTTCTTTGAATATTTATAGGCTAGAGGCAGAACATTTTTCCAGCCAAGATGCCTGCATGATTTTATTCAGTTAATTCACAGGAGACTGTACCTGTCTTGAATAATATAATTCTTGATCACTTAGTAAAGCAAAGTCATCTGTATTTTTCTTAGGTCTTTTAGAAATTTTACAAGGTTTTAACGGAGACAGCACATTTCATCATTCTTCTCAGGCCACGTTATAATACTCTCTTCACAGGTTTAATAAATTCACTAAGCATATGTTAACAAATATTCATAATTATAAATGAATTACTTTTCCAAGGTGAGAAAATTGAAACAATGCTATTTATTTAATCATTTTCTGCTTGGATCAAGGGCTCGATATATTAAATGCGTTCTTATTTGCAATATTATTTTTCGAAATCAATGCACTAACTTACTTATTGCCATTAATAATCGGCATCTAATATTATGGTACATACATACCTACATTATTGCAGCTAAAATTTTAACTTCACGTATTCCTTTCGTGAAAGGAATAGCAATCATCAGCAACACTTCTTTTGAGGGTTAATTTCAAAAATTTTGTGTCGCATTTGAAGACAAAAAACATTTGGAGCTTGAATTCCCATTAACGTCAGAATGTCACTTTTGATATAGCACCGTGGGATTTTTTTTAATTAAAAATGTTCAATTCCCTCAAATTTCCATCTCTTTTCAATCATTTCATGACTGAAATGATTGAAAACGCCTTGAGTGGGCATTGACGATCCAGATGACTTGATTTAGTTGCGGAATGATTACCAGAATGCTGATATTGGAGTTGAAATTATTGTTCGGAATACGTTATTAAAAAAATAGTAGTCTCACGAACAGAAGGGTTCAGAGCTTAGCTGGCTGGCAGGCGATGGATTTGAACTTGAAATAATATCCGGTCTCATTCGGCAGCCCGTATAACCATACGACTCGCCCTGCGCTTGTGATCCAATCCGAGTCTTTATCGAGGCGTGCACCTCGGGTGCGAATGGGTGCGATACCATCACGTGATAATAAAGCACCGTGCGGATGGTGCGCAGTGTGCGGGAGTCCTTGACAAAAGAAAACTCTGCCCGCAACGACGTGAACATTTTGGTACCGATGGCCTATTCACCGTAACGCGATGCAATCGACCAAATGCTGACGGCTATATCATTCCTGGTTCAATGACGCTGAAATAGCCTCATATCTGCTGTAACGACGAGAGGTGGAACTCAGGATACTAAGTTTTAGACCAAGGTATCCTGTATCCATAATATTGTTTTCATCTTCTCTCCTCAGTGCCATTTCATGCTTTTCTCCGTTCATTTAGTCAAGCCATTGAACTCGGGTAGGTAACTGTACCCTGAAAAAATGACTATTGCTGCACCCATAAAGCTGCCACTGAAGTGGTTCAAATGGCCGTGCTGAATGCGAGCGAACAATAGTATTCCCGGAATGGAAGTACCTATAAGATAAAAAGAAAGCATCAGAAATAGTTGGATTTCTAGTAGAAAAATATTGCCTACTCATTCCTAGTACTTAACATTATTTTGACCCAACGTGGTACAAGCTAAATTCATATCTACGGAAGAATAATTTATGTATAAGGTTGAAAATCGTATTTATTCAATCTTTCAATTACTCTGGTTCATATATAGTAAACGGAAAAAGAATAAATGATATGCAATAGCAACTATATATTCTTCCTGGATAACTGGTAAATGGACTCACTAATCTGTAAATACAGGTAATCTGTACCTTTACTGTACCTGTAGCTGACCTGTAATATCCGTCCTAGACTCTCATATTGTTATTTGACTTGATAATCAAATTTATGCATTCACCTTAAATAACATGATATGTCTGCCGAGAGTATTCGATCGCGCTCACTACCATTGTCATCATCATCAGTATTTTAATCCTAGGATTGGTTTACTGCAACCCTCCATTCTTCCCTATTCAGTGTCTATTTGACCCTATTTGGTCTTACTCGTGGGACCTTCCCTTCAATATTCCCTTGCATTATATTTCTAACTAATTCATTGTGCCTCAAGGTATGTCCAATCCATCTGTTTCCTTTTGCCGTACGGTTTTCCATATTGTGCCTTCTTCATCTTCTGTGTTGTTCTAATTTCACTCCTCGAATTGTGATAGTTGCCCTAATTTTGCACACTAGGATTTTAGTTTTCTCCTAGCTGATGCTCATATTATATTCTTGAAGTATTTGGTCCATTGTGGTCAGGGATTCTTGCAGGTCCTCTCAACTTTCTGCCACCACTGCAATGTCATCAGCAAACCTTAGCATGTTCTTCTTCACTATCATTGCAACTATCACTTTTAATCCGACTTTTGTTTTGTATTAATGATTTTGTATTTGAAAATACATGTAGGTACACCTTCAAGGTAAAACCTTCATATTAAGGCCTGCATTTCAACGAAAGATAGTCATATAACAAAAATATACAAATTTAATACCTTAAGTATAAGAAAGGGAACTCATATAAAAGCAAATCTTATAGAACATTGAAGGCACACTATTTAATTAGTTTAACGTTATGGTCCTTTTAAGCCACTCTTGGCTTATCAGCAGGTGACTTTTATAATTTATCAATAGAGTTATTACTTATCTCTAACAACATTAATTATGTACATAGCAACCATTTCTTGGTCCTTCTCTTAACATCCTTATATATTCTTTTTTTTTAAATCAGCACTCATCTTATTCATAAGTTTGGGAACATAAACACTTAGTTGCCTACAACCTTTGTGTTTGTACTATCTTGGAACTTCATATTGATTAATTTTTCTATCTTCAATATTTTGATAGTACATTCTTTTCCTTTTGAAATAATTTTTAGTGATTAAATATACTTCAATAACTCTAGGTTTTTTTCTTCTATTTGCATTGGAAAAACAAAAATGTAGTTATTATACCGTGAGAGTGTATTTTTGACAGCATACTGAGTATCTATAGTTGAAAGATTATTGAGCCATGCCATACTCAAAAGCTTAGAAGCATTCCATGAACCTGGTTTTAAACAGGGTTTCCGAAAACGATGAGATTGACAGTTACAGTAGTGGTGTAATAGACGATACGCTAAGGTAACAAAGAGGTTAAATCCCAGGTAATACCATCGAAAGAGACCGGCTAATCGGCACGAATGGGCGGCTATGCATTCCGAAGCTTCGTGCCAAACCACAAGCAACGTTGGGAAACGAGCCGGCCGGCGTTACTGCCTCAAACGTGTGAAATTCCCGCGCCACAGCGGTGATATCATGGAGTATTACATCCTCCCGTATCACATAAAATCGACCACTAGGATGGAAGCGGTGCTCGGCAGGAATGGCTGAAGAATAGTAGGAGATTAGGTAGCGTACAGAGCGCTGTGTGGGGGAAATCAATGGCCTCGATGGAATTCCAGGAGCTTTGAGACTTGGTTTTTTTAGGTACCGGAACCATGGAGACACCATCTATGTTTGTTCTGGCCCTTTCTTCTTGGAAGTTTAGAGATCTTCACTCTGATACAATCATATACTGATGTGGAGAGAGATTTTACAGACGAAGCCGTGCACAGTATGGCTGCCAATAACTACTCTGAGTACGGTTAAGGATCAGAGGACCAACATAAATTGTTTATTGGCCTGCGTTTTTGTATAATTGAAGTGTATATAGTTCCAACTGCTTAGGTTTCCACGGGTGTTACAATTACAAAGATTCAGTGGGGAGGCCGTTCCTAAACATTTGGGTCAGTGTAGTCAAACATATCGGGTGTCAGTGTAGATGTTATAAAAACAGATTTAACCGAGGGAAGCAAAATTTATGCTTGAAAAATCAGTGCTAGTTTTAAATGTAAGGCGTCCGATACAAGAGAAATCACAAGGTTGAAGCTGAAGTCCACTTAATGGAACAAGTTACGCGTGAGATGAGACCAGAATAAAACAACTCACGATGCAAAGCCGAAAGTTTGTTGGCATGGTTCTTCCAGGCATTCTTTCGGGAAGTGTTTCGTCACCTCATTTGCATGACTTCGTTTTGAGTCATCCTTCTGCCTCTGAGCTACATAAAGCAATCCTCAACAGTGAATAAGTGAAGGCCTTCCGTTCCTTACAGTCTTCTGCATTATATTCCACCACTACGAATGAGAATACGCATTCTAATTCGTAATTGAGAAATCTATGAGCTCATTTATCATTCGCCTTCGGCTCAGGATCAAAAATAAAATGCATAATATGCCTTTTTTTAAGACAATCGAATAAGGAGACTCTTAATGAACGCAATAATCTTGGAGAAATCCTGAGGGAGCTAGGTTGACGGCTATTTTTTTTATTCTTTGCCTTTCTCTTGCTTTATCTACCATTTCTCTCTGCCTTTTCCTTCCACTTCCATCTCCTTCTCTCCTCATCCCAGTCTCGTACGCCGCGTCGGAATTCAAACGGGTCCAGCGGAGAGGAAGTCAGCCGCGATGGCCACAATTTCACGCTCGGTTTCATCCATTATAATGCATGCCTCACCCTATTTCATTAATTTTCCCTCCCTTTCTCATTTCACATTGCTCGTGTACTCTCAGCGTTTATGAGGCTTGCAACTTAATCACGGGTTGTAAATCGTATGTTGTGAATTCAAATGTATTATTTTTGGCTTAAGCTACGTGAAAAACGAGTATGCATCACTTGCATATAGGGATTCAATTAGACTGATGAAAAAAATATTTATTAATAACTTTTACTGAAAATATTTGAACACATAAGAGATTGTGTTATTATGATAGGGAAATATGAATGTTATATTATGGAGGAACAGCCGTTTATTTTCGATGCTTAACTCCAGTCATTTTTGCATTTTATTCATTTAAAATGAGACCAATGGAGGCCAAATGATCATCCATTCATAGTCAACTATAGGTACCAATGTTGTTACATTGTTTTGTTCATTATATAGGTATATTTGTGTCAGAAAACGTGCCCTGTCAGTTTTCCCATAGTTTGAATTTTCGTAGTAGCACAAATTATCTTACAAAGTTGAAACTAATATCTACGAATATTATATTTTTGTGCTAGATAATTTCAGAGAATCATTTGCTAGAAGGCATTAGTGTCAGCTCTTACAGCCTAATGTTTGAAAGTGCATTGGTGTTTAAGCTGGTTTATTAGTAATCTAACGCAAGGGCCCGGTTCCAAATGTCGGCAGTGTCAGGTGATTGTCGCTGGTATACCGATTTCCACTTGAGAGAATTACAATACGGTACTCCGTCCGTCAGATGGGTCGTTAGCCATGGGCACCTTTGTATCTTTCCTTAAAAGCTGGATAATACCGAAACTCGCTTTCTCTCCTACATTCCTCCGTAACATAAAAGAAATAAACCACTATGCAATGACACACATATCCTGAAATGGCAGTAATTACCTGGTTGTCGATCACCTTCCCAAATAATTACTTATAAATACTTAAGCTAGAAAAGTAAGACAGTTAAGTTACGGCATTCAAGTTTAGAAATGCAAACGCGCTGATAATGTAAAGCATGCCTCTCGGTCTTTCCACCGGTTAACAAGCTCCATTTCTGCCAGCGTTTTAAAAAGCGACTCGGTTTTCATCCTCAGGGCTTTTGGAATACTAGATCATATATTACGCAGATATATTTGATGCAATGCACAATTATATGCAAACTCCACTCTTGTGAATGACCAGAAAAGGTTCAAGCCGGTCTAGCAGTGTTTAATAATATTTATTTATAATAGAACAACGTTTTATTTTATGCATATAAAGTCAAAATTCCACCAAGATAACTTGCCTGCTATTTCTATGAACAAACTACACTTGGTTCCTCAATCATTATGATTACTGTATTGCTAAATTGTAGATGAAAATAGTAGTAGATTTCACTTTCGTACAGTTACACGTGGGATGTGAATGCTGTGTTTGCAGTACCAACTAAATTATAGTGTTGAGTTAGGCCAGACATTTTGATATAGCCTAAGAATTTGGGTTACTCAATACTTAGTCTCCAAATTTCTCCTTTAAAACCTCTGGCTTGATGTCTCCTTAGGTTCTATTACAATTCTGAGTAAATTTCTGATACCGAAACTGATGTATTCTTTGCTTTAATACCATAGCTTTTAGGAAGCGAAGGTGCTGGCTATCATATCGTCAATTGAAAACATTGAAAATTACCGTGACATATAAAGCGGATGCCATTATTCAAAAGAGCTCCTGTCCTCGCACAGCGTCTACAGAGTTTTCGCCGCCGTCTCCCGTTTTTCACTCCAATTCCCGCCGCTTTCCGTTTTCGCTCATTGATGGGAGCCTCGTTAATCAACTCAAGCGACGTCCGGGCAATTTTAACCCCCGGAGGAGAAGTTTCCGATGGCTGTTAAGTGCCGCGCGCCATGAAACTCACTCCCTTGGAAGTGCAGCATCGTACGTGGGAGGGAGGGGGTGGATCACTTATTCGAGTGACAGAGAGTTTTAAATTGCCACTTTCCCTTCCAAAATGGAAGCGAATATCAATAGCGTCTCGAGTTAGTTTCACCAGCACTCTTCGTTGTAAATAGATATGGCAATATGTACGAAAATATTATAATACTAATGGTTTTCAGAAGGCGTAGGCATGTTTTGATGAACATCAACTCTGTTCAATGCCTCATGTATAATATAGTGTCTTTCCCATATAGGTACCCTACCACTCATCATTCTATCCAAAAAGTCTTCTCTCTCTCCATCTGGCTTAACTGCATCACGTCCTACTCAGCAACATTGTTTCTAATCACCCATTCCTTCAACCCCCCATTCCTCTCCCCGATTTACTCATCAGCCTCGTTTCCACCTTCTTCATCTCTTGCAATTATCCGTCATTATTACTTTCAACTCTTCAATCATACATACTTCTCGAAAGCATTAAGATTCATTTTATCGTGTTCTACATGTTGTCCACGTTTCCGAGCCATGCTTAGAAGGTCCATGTTTCCGTGCCATACAACACCAAGCTCCATTTTTATCTCTACTACTTTCTTTGCGTCAGTCCTTAGCGGTGCCACACAGTGACTGTTATAATTCTCTTATAAAAGTAGACGGCTGTTTGCCTCAGTGAGAGAACCAATTTACTCTCACCAATACGAACTTCTGATGACTTTTCTTCCACTGTACCCCTTTTTGCAGCATACAAGCCTTTTGCTAAATAGCACAATCTATTTTACCATGTCCTACATTCAAATTTACTCTGATCCTTTGCTTTAATTAATTGCTGTTATTTTTCTTATTGTTTTATCATCATTAATTATTTTCTGCATTATTCTTCTGTTCAGGTATGAAGAAATTGAAATAGATCCAGGATAAATTTTAAATACAAATAAATTAACTAGATATTGAAATAGATACAAGAAGAAAAAATATATTATTTTATAATAACCATGTACTTGAGGGAAAATCGAAATGATTAACAGGGACTCGAGGTCTTTGAACTAGACTATCTAAATATATATGGTGTTGCACGGCGTATGGAGTTTTTAAAGAATTGACGATTAAACCATATAGATGATATGGTAGTAACAAATGAACGCTGGAAAAAATATACATGTAAAGACAATGAAGAAACACCATTGGCCCAGGAATACTAAGCTGTCAACGGTCTGAGAAGAAAAAAAACAGAGCCTCCAGGATGATTAAAAAAAACAAGTCACCATACACACCAAGGCAGGTAAAGAAGGGTCTGGATCGTATAACTGTATAAAAAACGTGTGGGAAGAAAAGCGAGAACGACCAGCATGGGAAAGACGATGCACCTTGGAGAACAGGCTGTGATAGACGGCCAAAAGTTGCATAAACGTTTTGAATAAAAAGAAAGAGGTCTCCACTTGAGTCTCTTAATACTTTTTCTAAGAACGTTTCAAATGTTTCTTACTGATAATCTGATCATATTGGCATAATCCTTCTCTTTTACATCCGTCACTGTGTATCACCATGTTGTGTAGCTCCTGTGAGCCTGCCTTTGGCGCTCTTTAATCTCATTCATCCATCGACAAAAGATTGTGGATTAACATTATTATTACAGATTCAACGGACTTCACTTTTTTCTTATTCATCTCCAAACGTATTGTTATTCATTCCTTTCCCCCATTTTGTATTCAACGTTCTTCTATAAAACCGCCTTTCGAATGTTTCCTGTCTAAACTTTCCTGCGGTTACTATCGTCTACCTCTTACTTCCATATAGAAGTATGCTCCAGTAATAAGATTTAAGCAAAGAAGTCCTTAATTCCAAGTTTGCATTTACAGTTGAAAGTAAATTTTGGCAGGTCACACCCTTGCCTGGGGTGTCCTACTTCATATTTACAATTTTTTTCCTTCTTCTCATGCTATATTATGCCACATGTCTGTTAAAAGAATTCGTATTCACTTCCAATGGCGTATTAAATGTCATCAATTTCAGTTCCATGCATCAGTAGGAATCTTGGCATTAAATAAAAAAATGCAGTTTTTCCTTTGGTCACTTTTACCTTTTCCTGGTACAGGGGTTGGCACCTTTAAAAATACAGATAGCCAAACCTGTTCCTTAATTGAATTTACAATTTTTTCAAGAGCCATTAAATGTTTTCAAAGCAATAAAAACTATGGTAATATACTAACAAGCGTAGTTGGGATTAACTATTAAAAAATGAACGATTAAAATTAATTATTAAAAATGTAGTTGACTATTTAATTTAATCGTTAATTTTTAGAGGAATTAACTTTTAATTTTAATCTTTGACATCATGCATTAGGTAACCGATTCAAAACTAAATTCAGCTAAATTTTTTCGTTAATTTTAGGCGAAAGTCAACCTGTCCGAATTTTGGAGCAAAGATTGCCCTACAGACAAAATAAAACGTTATCTAAGAATGCAAGGGTAGTTGTGCAAGAAAGAAATGAAAAGGCCCAGACGAATACACCCAAACAAAAGCGGGGCTGAGGGGAGTGACCGCCAAAGTGTAGGCACGAACCCTCACACGAGAGAAAACGAAACCACGCGAAGACAATGCTCTGGAGGGCTCGTACACCTTACTCAGTGACATCATGCCGTCAATATCACATAATTGAAGCCGAGAAAGAAGGTCGCCTGGGACCTTTCACTCTAGGTCTGGGCGATATATCATAAAATATCGCGATATTTTAATATATCGAGAATCCGATATTGAGTTTTTTAAACTGACGATGCATCGTTGCTCGATAACTATCGTCTTATTTTATCGGGGCACGATAAGATATCGGGGCATGATAAAATATCATGAAATCGCGTCCCGATAAAATATCACGATCTCGCGCCCTGATATATTATCACAATAAAAGATCGTGATATTGCCCCGTTTAATCGTGCCGGAAAAAGACAGCCGTTGAGTTGGCCTTCGCTTAAGCTGGAGCAAGTACGTTTGAAAACTTACTATTCTGCTATCTGCTAGTTCAAATCCTCAGCAGTTGTCTCTCACTCTCTCTTTCAATTTCAGTGGTCTGATAGTTTATATTTGACATCATGTTCAAAATTTGGAAGGAACTGAAAACAACTGTTTGTAAATTGGTGTATGTAAGGTCCGCTGATCCAAAGATATCAAAAGAAACTCAGCAAACAAACTATTCAGCTTGCTAGAATAATGTGATCTTACTTTAGATGATTACCAAAAGTAACTTTTAGCAACATGCATTGTTCTGATTGCTTTCATCGCTCTAATGCCCAAATATGCTGCTACCAATTTTTCGGCAGTCTTTTGCTGTCAAATTCTGTATTTTTCTGACACGATTAACCGGCGCAATATCACAATCTTTTATCGTGATATTTATCGTGATAATATATCGTGATATTTCATCGGGGGGCAATATCGTGATATTTTATCGGGATGAGATATCATGGTATTTTATCGCGATATTTATCGTCCCCCGATAAAATATCGGGGCACGATAAGACGATATATATCGTCACGATATGAATTATCGTGAATATAATCGTGGCGATATTGAATTATCAATATCGCCAATGCCTATTTCACACGAGTTCTCGTGAGCGTGCTCACTAGAGTGGCTAGAGAGAACCGGAAGGAAAGGCACAAGCTGATGTGAGCAGGCTCCAATTCACCACAACGCCACTAACTCCGGTGATGCTCCTCAGGACCCTTCGTTCTAGCCTATTGCAAACACACAGGATGCTAGATTTGGAAGAGGAAGCTGGTCTTCTTACAATTGCTTTAGTTTATAAGCAGAAACGAAAGATTAAAACCAGGCGGCGGTTGGTTGATCCCATTTTCGGAGGTAGACTGGCTTTGGGAAGTTTCCATACCTTGTTTCATCAAATGGGAAAATGCTAAAGAAAAATTTTCAACTGCTTTCGAATGTCGATAGAATGTTTTGATGACTTCTGCCTAAGTTTGAAGCCTGTTATTTCTCGTGCTGTAATGTCTCAGTCTCTTCTTCGTGATGGTAGTATTCACTATATCCACTGTTTCAGAGACAAGGAAGTGCTGTAATTTAAAAAATGAAAATTTCTGTGTGAAGTACGGAGATGCTTTTCTCCATTTTAGCTGTCACTTTTCACACTGATGCCACGAGAGCTCAAGACAACGAACGGTTTGCCACTCGGAGTCAGAGTGACGAGGAATCCTGCACATCGGCAGCTCTCCTGAGCTTTGTGTGAAAGGCGTGTATGCAATGGGACATCGCAAAGCTCCCAAACGGTCGCCGGCTACCAGCGGGTTGAAGTTGCATGCCGCACCGGCTCCAGAGCCTCAGACTGTTGATCATATGGACTCGTCTAAATAGGTCTATCCCAGTTCCGTTAAATTTTACGGTGGATCAAACCCAGCCGGTCACTTCAGCTCTCGTGAGCGCGTTCACGAGATCTCGTGTGAAAGGGGCCTAAAAACCTTGATTGATAACGATGGGGAGGGGTTCACTCAGACAAACGTATCCGTTTTAATGCGTCAGTCTACGTACGCCGTACTCGGCGATGTCGTCAATACGAGAGCCCCCAGTGAATCACTAGAAAAGGGGTGCAGGCACACCCTCAGCATCTACTATAACTCTGAATAACTAAGCCGTTTCCACTGCAATTTTACAATTGTGAAGGGATATTTCACATCGAAATATGGGGATCGATATTAAAAACTAACCTTAAGCACTTTCTACCGCTCAGAGCATTATTTTGAGGCAAATTATAGACAGAACATGGTTAGACAGAAATTCTTACACTCACTACAACTTAAAAATCCTGGTATTGGAGTTCCACCTCAGAAAAATTGCCGATTCCTTTCATCAGAAACTAGGAAACCTGACCATCAACACTGTTGGCACTAAATGGAATTACAGCGAAAATCCCCACTTCTAATATTTTTAAGCAAATGGCTACGGATGGAAGAAACCACAATGACATTTTTCAGTGTTTACTTTTTTTATCAAAACAAAAAGCACCAAGATCTGTATTACCACAGCATCCAATTTCCCTAAGTAACTGAAAAGTAACTTTTAACGTAAAAGTTACTTTTTTTAACTTTAACTCTAATCAGTTAGTTTTTCAGAAAAGTAACTTTAAACATTTACCTTTAATTTTTACAGAGATTAACTATGACTTTAATCAGTTATTTTTTTGGCAACTTTCCCAACTATAATAACAAGTAATATGTATTACATCTCTATTAAAGAAATCATACTTGGCTCAGCTGCTCGGACCTCCTTCATGGTTACACTTGGGTAAAAATGAGATGTTGAACATTTTCCACAAAAATATTATGCATCTCTTTTGGATTCCATTTTCACTTCCCTCCTTCAACTCGTTGTCTACCCTTACCAACCTGGGTATACATTCATCAACCCTGTGCATTTTGTATGCTTCATATTTCTCTAGGGCAAATTTATTAATGTTCAGTTTGTAATCAATTTTTTTCATTGAAGTGATTATTCCCAATTGGAAAGATCCATTGTCACAATGCTTGTTTCACATTCAAATTAAAAATATTATATTTAAATGAAACCGTGATAGTTTTATTTACATTTTTAATTTAACATCCGAGCCACGATTACGTACCCAATGAAACATGTCTGACTCGCGAGCCGTTCATTTCCAATCATTGCTCTATTACATCGTTTCACTCATCAAATGGCCCGACCATACTCTTTTTTTATTTTGTCTTTAATATTTCATAATGTTTCCTTTTTGGCTCATGTTCCGTGGTATATTTTTCCTCTCACGGTATTCGGTGCTCTTTTGTTTTCTGTTTTCACATTTTCCTATCTTTTTACTTTGAAACGCTACAAGCATTTTTTTTTATTTTTTCTAAATCGACCTGTTTGAAACAAATTCACGGTAATCATTTTTTTCCAAGAATCGAGAGCAGTGTGTTACAGTTAATGGAGTATTTTACCCACCTCTCTTTTGCCTTCTATTAATGATCTGTCATATGTTTTCTTCCTGTTGTAAATGTGGCTTATGTAAAGGTTCCTGATATTATACTCACTGACTCCTTTTTTCGGTCGCAACGTAGTGACCCTTCGAATTCCTCAACTACGTTTTTATTCGGGTCCCGCAAAATCTTTGGTGTAAACAATGAGCACATTATATTTGTTCCTTTTTTGTTAAATTTCGTGCGGTTGATTGGTCGTCGGTGAGGAATTGAGAGCTGTGATAATTTGTTGTGTGAGAAGCCCAGTGTATTTCGTTCGCATGCAGCAAATGAAAATGATATTTATTATGGTGGTTGTGGGACAGGAAAAATCCCGTTTATAATATCTACTCTTTCATACTGCTGGTTATTCACAACTGTCACAGCAGCTGAAGGTATTTCTTAAAGAATAATTGCTTTGAACAGGACAAGATATGCCAAGCCTAAATCGAAGTTCATGAAATGCAATAAAATGCAATAAGAAAAAAAAACGCTATAGAATATTTTGCGGACATGAGTCATTAATACATTCAACTGTTCATCTCAGCATCTAGCCACTTAAATCCTCTGGATATCATGGGCATCTGAAATGGCTAGGCTCCTAGCCAGAAAATTAGGAGGTCCGTATTCTATCCTGGTCAGTAAAGGTGACATTTGGTAAGTAGAAATGTAGCTGTACTCATCAATTTAGATTGCCAGGAAATGGTACCGTTGGGTTGTCAGAGAATATTTTCATATTTATCTTTATTGCATGCATACAAGTACGCTGAATTTTATTATTTTAATTCAAGTTTATCAAGATAAATGCTCAAAGATTTTCTGATTTATACAATATTTTTGACGGAATAAAACTTCGAAAATTTTCTTTTGAGTAGCTTTCATGCTATTACCTGATATTTTCTCAATGTAATATATTTATTACTTATTGCGCCACGTGTTATGTTCATTGCTGATATTTAATATGTTTTACAAATGTAAATATATTTCAGGATCATCCTGGTAACATTCTGGGATGAAAATACGTACCGTGAACATTGCTCAATCTTATGTTAACGAGAGCACTTATTTGCAGACATTTTTAAACCACGGAACAATATATAAACGATAAAGCACCATTACTAATGAGTAAAATGTGATGTAAATAGCATCCAGTCGTTAACTTCTGCGTGAACAAATTGTGTTTGATTTCTCCTCAGTAGAACGTTGACATACATTTTGCTCATTACACAACACAGGCTGAACTGATGGCATGGGGTTGAAGCGGAGATGATTGCTTGGCATTAGCAAAGGAGCAATTTGCTGTTCCTCCGTTGAATTAGATCCATGATAATGTCAAAGAGGGAATCGTTTCTGTCATGATTTCTACAAAATATCTCCACCGTATAGTTACTTTATTCAGCAAATGTGCTGTGAAAACTTTAAATTCTCCCGAATTTATACACATGTATTTAGAGCAGTTTCATTGCTAAATAATGTTGGTATTGAAGAGGTATTCCATTATGTTCTCACGTAAAATGGATTTCAGAAAATGGGAGGGGAAATGTGCTCCCTTTGCTTAGGCATACGTCAGAATGTTTGATGGAGAGGTCATAGCACACTTCATCCTCAGTACCCAGCTCTAAATAGTTTCTTTCCGTTTAAAATCGTGTCCTTAGTGGATGCTGATTAAAGATCCGGAACGCATAAAATCACAACGCGGAAATTTGTGACGCGGGCATTCAAAAGGGCTTCGCTCCGTATTGCACAGTGACTCTCCAATCAGCTTTGTGATGCTCACCAAACGTAGCGGCTACACTTTCTATGGGAGTGTTGTTCCATGAAATGAATTTATTGCCTCAATTATTCCTCTACCTTTGAATGATGGAACATTGTGTTTTTTGAAAATATCGGCTTCAATAAGCGTTGGAGTAAGAACGAGGAGATGTTAGCATTTCATTCTCCGCAGCAGTGAAATATTTCATCCTTTTTTCCAATAATTATCTAGCTTAGTTGAAGGGTGTGCTAAATTATACTTTCCTTTTCGTGTACTGTGTCTTGAGCGTCTCAGTTCACGTACGTATATCTTCCCAGTGTCCATCCAATGCTTCTTTGGTCACCCTCGTGGTATTTGTTCTTCATGACAAAAATTACTGCGTTTCGGGCAACCGAAGCGTTGCAAGTCAAGGTCACACCGTAAAATTAAAATTAATAAGTAATGGACATTTATTTAAGGGGAGCGTGGTGACCTAGTGGGCAGAGCGCTTGGTTACTGATCGAAGGGTTCCAGGTTCAAATCCGGGTGAAGCCTTTGGACGCCCCCAAACAAAAAAAAATCCTCTGTGAGCGAGGTGGCCCAGGGAAAGGAACTGCCCCCCCTAGCCTGAACGTGTGAAATTCACACGCCTGTGGCATAGTACGAGGTGAGCTCTACCATCACCTATCCAAACCAACCTTCGGGTTGAATCAGTGAGTGTGGAGATTTATTCTGAGGATGCGATCCTGAGATGTGTTTTTTTGCGACATTAATAATTGTTGTGTAGTACGTGAGGGGGGAGGGGATTAGAGGGAGGAATGAGAGAGGGGGAGGAGGAAAGTGTAGAGAATCTAAATTTGGTGAACGTAATTACCCGTTTTTAAAGAAATGTGCCTAGGAATACAAGTTCTAACATCTCACCCGACTGACGGAGGATGTGACTTATAGTTATGTCCAAGGTCCCAATATGTCAACAGCACTCAAGTGGACATGGTTGTCTCTCTGAAAAATGTATCAGATATAAATTAGGTGTAAACACGCATTTTCGTGACACGAAGGTGGTTTTATAGTCAGTATACCAATCCTATATAAAAAATTATTATGCTGACGTTTTTACAGCTCTCAATATATTCATCATTACTGGTCAACAATACCAGGATAGGTTTTACGCAGCCCTCCTCTCGATTCTCCTTTCAGCCTACCTCTTCATATGACCGTAAGTCTTCTCATTTACATATTTCAAAACTAGTTCCATTTATTTCTTATGAGGCCTGCCTTTTCACCTCTTCTCGTTTACTTTTCCCTCGACAATTGTCTTCATTAGGCCACCGTGCCATATGACACGGTCGATTAATTTGTCCCGTCTTCTTTTTGGAGTTTTCAGCAGACTTCTCTCTTCTCCCACTTACATTAAACTTCATCGTTTGTAACTCGGCCAATCCATTTTATCTTCAGCATTCTCGTTCCAATTCCGAACATTGTTGATAACCATTCAGCATTCCAATGCTTCCTCGCTTGACTTCTCTGCTGCTCTGATATTACACGTAATTCGCTGCCATTCAGTAGTAGCATGATCCAGATATATGTTCCAATGAACATTTTCCCCACTTCCATGCTGCAGCTGTAAGCAGAATCTTCTTATGATAAAATGCCCTTTTCGACAAAGAGATTTTACTGACGATTTCTCTTTTACTTCGATCATCGCTGATTACTCGGCTTCTCAGATAAAAATAATCTTCAACCTTATGTTTTTCCCTAATCTAGTTAACGTTGATCCTGGCTTTTTCTTACTAAATACCAAATCATGTATTCCTTTTATTGATCGTCAGGTGATGACAGGTCATTGTACTTTGCATACGATTATTTTCCAGTGTCTCCATAAAAAATCCTCTGCTGCTTCTTCCATTACTGACATGTCATCGGCGAATAGAAATTAACTGATTTTCTCCCCGTGCATATTCATTTCCGAAGACTTTTCTTTGACTTCTTGGATAGCTTTTTCGATGATAGTATTGAATACTGCGGGTGACGTCTCTTTCCTCTCTTTACACAGGCTTTTCTATTTAAGATTCCTGATTTGATTGCAGCCTCCTGGTTTTAGTACAAGCTGTTGATAACTCTTCGGTCATTGTATGGCACTACAATTATTTTCAGTCTCCAGCATCAAGATACAATCCACGTAGTCACATGCCATCTCAAAATCTACAAACGCAACAAATGTCGGTAGATTCTTCTTAATACTCTTCTCTATGAGTAGCCTGAGGGCCAAAATCACTTCGCTTCCACCAATGTTTTGTGGAGAAAATCTATGGCACGAAATAAGTTTGGCGCACCGTCACGAGTGGCAGGATTACATTGCCGAGGCAAAGAATAGAGAAAAACCATCACACTTCATTCCAGCATCGTTGCCATTCCTCCGTACTGGAATATATAGACACGTTCCAGAGTATTATATACAAGTATCTTCCAGAACTGAGATATATGCTGGTTTATTCCTCCATTAAGCATATTGAAATACATATAACTTTAGTTTCCACGCTGTATTTAATCCAGTGCAATAGATGCTTTTGCCATGGTGGTTACTTTCCCGGAAGTTCTTACATTACACTCATGGAAAGCAACGTTGTACCCACCGATAAAAGTATGGTTAATAAATTGCGATGAAAACCATCCCGGTAAATGTGTAAAAAAGTTCGAAATATATTTAAGTTTTATAAATAGAACAGGGCATTTTAAATGAATCTCAGTTTCATATATTTATGGTGGAAATATGTGTAAAATATAATCAAAGTAAAATTTAGTGTACAACATTCCTTTGATTTTAAAGAGAAAGAAAAGTTTCATTATCCTTTTTATTGTTGGAAAAAGTTCTTGGCAAAAGGATTTTATGTGAGCAATTGAACATTGTTTAAGTTTTCTGTGGTAATAGCCAGATCGGAGATGCATCTTTACGGTTATTCTGTTGGAAACATTCGATATTTCAGCCAGGAAGATTTGAAATATTCCGCAATGGTCCCCTCAGGAGGTGAGAACGGTAACCGGCACCTGCATATACCTCTCCCTTCCCCTCCCATCCCTTTCCCTCACCACCCCAATTTCGCTCGCACCTTCCGTCTTGCATAAAGTTTCGCCACCCGCATCCCGCCCGCCTGTTTGGAAGCCCGCCGCTCGCATATTCCGTTTTGGCTGTCCCCCTGACCTCTTGAGGTCGCGCGGGGCGAGATGGGGAGGCGTGGGTTTGCGGGTGCGGGAGGGGCAACTGGGCCGGCCTCGGAGGAGCCGGCGTCTGCGCCCTGAGTCGCCTCCTCCGGAGGGGCGGCCGCCCCCTCCCGCCCCCTCGGCCATGGAATGGGGCGCGTGCGAATGCTTGCGAGTCGATTCGAGGGGCGGAACCGTAGGGTGGGGGCGGAGGGAGGGGGCGGAGGGGAGAGAGCCCTGACCGGGACAAGGGTTCAGAGTGCTCCCGGTGTTGGCGACGAGCGGTGGCGTCCCGCTACTCGGGGCAGAAGGAGAACTGACTCTTTTCGCTTTCCGGAGGAAGAAGGACCTCCTCCCTCCACCCCTCCTCCCGTATCTCCACACCTCACCCTACTGCGTCCCCGCTAGTGTTAACCGCTGGGGTGGGGGGCGTCGATCTGGAGTCCTTACTCACGCTCTGCCGGCCTACATCTCTCTCTACCAACCTCTTTTTCGTCCCCATCCCTGGACCGCAAGCGGACCCACCCTCTTCTGGGAGAGGAGAAAACTCACCCCACGGGCGGGAGAATCAAATCTACCCCTTCAACCCCCTTCAAAGTGGACACGCTTCAATCTGTGAAAGAGACACGACGTTTGTGTGTATTTGCGTGTGTTTGCGTGTGTGATTGTGGCGATTGGCGAGATTATAATTTGCGGGTTAGAGTACGTGGGAGAAGGGGTTGGTGTGAGCCGAGCGATTTTGTGAATTTTTCCTTCGATTCATCGAACTGGACGTCTTTTTCTCTCCTCGCCAGCCGTTCCTTTCACTTCGGGAACCCTTTGGACGCCGGCCGTATTTTCGCTCGACGGGGCGAGAAAGCTCGGCTGACACGAAGGAGAGTGTGATCCCATCCTCTAAACTTCGTTGTCTGAAGAGCTGAAGGGAAGGTTGAATGGTGAGAAGTCGGTGAGGAAGGCGGGTCGAAAGGGAATCCGCGAGAGATATCGGTGGGGGTTTTGTGGGGAGTGGAAATGAAGTGAGTGCCCGCGACGAAGGACATCCCTGGAGGAGGAAGTGAAGGAGTGGGCGGGAGCTTCCCCCGCTGCTCCACTGGGGGGCGCACTTGGCGTGGACGACGAACGCCGGTAGGTGAACTTTCGAATGGAGTACGTTTCGTCCTCTCCACTCCACCCTCTATGTCAGACCCATTCAACTTCTTTCTTCCTACGCAACGGGGACCGCTCGTTGCGTGACATTATGCTGGTAGTTCCTTGCGAAGTTCAGTACGATATTTATCTCGGGAGTTGAAATGGGCTCAGGGAAACTTTTATTTTTGAAGGCGAGTATCAAATTAACCGGCAGTATTTTTGCTAATTTTCTCGATATGTTTGGTTGGTTTATTACAGTGGCTAAAATTAAAAAGACAATGGGCGATTTTGGTTGTTTCCTGCAAAATATATGCGTACTGGCGTTTCTGTTAATGAATCGATCGAAATTTTGGTATTGCTTTGTGATAAAAAAAAAATTCATGAGAGATATTTTCAGTCCTTCCAATAGAGTGAGGAAAAGAAAGAAATTGCCGATGCCTTTTAAGTCAGGAATGCTTTGCCCACTCCATTTTATAGTTTCAATGGCAGCATTTTTTGTCTAAATCGATTTTCACGCCTAAGGAAGTGCAATACGTTTCGGAGACATTAAGCAAAGCTACCATTAATGGCGAATATCAAGTATTCACACATATACCTTGATTTCTGCCTCTTAGGGAAATTTTTGTCATACCTATAAATTATTATCGAGCTTATAGAGGAGTTTTAAAATATTTTTCGCTTGGAAAGGTGATTTGATATCTCTATTTCTTCATCCTTTTTTGATATTTAGTGCTCAATAAATGTAGCTTGAGATATATTTATGCCCCAAATGAACACAAGGCTGATGGCTCTTATGGAAATGTTGGGCGGATTATTTTTATTCCAGATTGGAACGCAAACTTCCTGGCTAATGGTTCGAATTCTATGGTTTGAATCCAAACTGAGGCGAAGGATACTTGTCATGAGATTAAAATCTACGGCAATACGGAGTTCTTTGAGAAATATGGAATTTAGTGTGTTGTAACAATATTTTAATTTTAAGCATTATAAGGGCGGTATATATCTCATATTAATCCTCTGCAACTGAAGGAACAATGTTCTCCTCAGAATATTTTTCCTTGTCTGGAAAACCAACTACATCTTATCCTATTAACAAATCCTTCCCCTCCTAATTCCTTTCCACTTTAACTAACATTCTCCCCATTATCGAACACTTCCATATGTTGCTCCAGCTATTACACACTCCATTCAATTAATATTCTCTGATTTTTGTCAGTATTTTAATTAACTCCCACACCGCTCCCAGACCTTCACTTTTCTTTGGCTCGACCATTCCTAATGCCTTTCTTTCTTTCATTCCCATATCTCTGTCCTCCTGCAATTTTTCTTCTCATTTAAAAGGTCGTTATTCGTCACTAAAGTAACGCAAGTATCAGATCTTCACCATTCAGATTATTATCATGGAGCGTATTTGATTTCTGATGAGGTGATATGCCAGTTTCTATGACTGGTTTCTTTTTTACTGCCTTCTGAGCCCTGAACTTCATAAAAAACTCAATGAGATTCTAAGCATAAAATAAATGTTTCTAAAAAATCGATAAATGCATAATCTCTTCTGCATTTCGCCAAGTGATGACGGATCACCTTGTCTTCACTCTCAAGTTACCTTTGCATTATTATTATTTATAACTGTTACTCACGTTTTTCGTTAATTTAATAGCTATTTAGTATTTTCAGTTGCTTTTTTTTAAGAATGTTTCAATACATTCCTTGCCTCTTGTCGGGCTTCGGAGGGTTTCGGTAAGGAAGGGAGTCAGTGTGAAAAAGTGTCGTGAGAAATTATGTGGGGAAAATTAGTATCCTGTTGCTCATTTACTTTCTGGTTTTTAATTTTATTCGGAGGAACAAGACTTGATAGTAACATTCGTAAATTTCCTCGCCCTGCGACGGTTTTGCAGTCGGCGTTTCGGAAATGGTGTCCTTTCGCTCGGGAGGCTGGCACAAATTCCACTCCCACACACGGCTTGCGGGAGGGCAAGCGGCCTCGGATAAATTATACCCTGCAAGAGATGTGACCGCTAATGAGCTCTAGCTAACGGCCAGAGGAGACCCCATGCTCGCGTACAGACAGACAAACACACACACAACGTCCGCCATTGTTACTTTTCCGCGCCTTTGCCGAGGTCTTAGCCAACACCATTTAGAAAGTCAACATGTCCGATATTTCATGGACGGACGGAGCTTAGGGAACGCCTAGAGGGAACTTTACTTTTTCATCCGAGCTGAGGAATGGTGGCTGTTAACAAAGCGGGTCTCCTTCGTTAAGGGTTTTTAAAATTTTTTTCCTCCGCCTGGTCGACCCTTTATATCTTTTATCCAAGTTTCCATCCCGGTCTCGACTCGTGAGCTGTGTGGTCCAAGCGTGTGCCGGGGAGAGAGAGATTTGTGGCTCGACCCCCTCCCTTTCTCTGGCGACCCACCCTTACGGATGCTCTGTATTTTTCATCTCTCCTCCTCTCTCGCTAGCTGCCTTGCCGGAGACGCATTAAAATTCCTCCCGCGCGATGCGGAACGGCCCGGAATCTTTCTCATATAGTGTATAGGCTGCGTTGCCGTGAAATCCCGAGCGCCTGGGGTTTACGGGGAGGAAGGAAGAAGGCGGCTGTGTGGCCGTCTTTCTCAGGGGGGGATCGGGGGGCACGTTGCTTCCGGTCCTGACGTTACTCTCCCGAGGAAGAGCGCCCTCTATAAGGGATGATGGGTTTCCCTCGTCACCAATTGATTTCTCATAACGTTTCCGCGATACCGGGTGCGTATCTTTATGGGGGACCACCAGGGAAGATTTGATGTTCTGAGAAGGAAAAAGGAGAATGTTTGCGTTACAATCTACGGTGATGCAGTATTGACTGACTTTTCTGCCGTTTAGTAGGCTTTAGTAGTGTCCTTTATCTACTTTATATTTCATTCAACCTTCGGATAAATCCCTATGCTGTCTTTTTCTAATCAGCTTATCATACCAACCACCTTTTAACTTCATTCCTTTACTTCCATAATATATTTTTTCTACCTCCTTAACCTATCATTTAACCTTCAGCACTCCGTAACTCGGAGTATCTGTGCCATCAACCTTCTGTACCTTACACTATTTTCTGCTAAAATATTCTTTTACTTTCCCATCCCTCTTGCGTATTTCACTACTTTTATTTCCGTTTTCTCCTGTCTCCTCCACACGGACGTTTATAATGTTTCAAATCTTATCTCGTCATATTTGATTTGAATCCATGTCTTGAACCCTTACAAAGCCATGGACCAAGACTTTTTTTCATGTCATTCATGCTCAAGGTATATGCTATAAGTTTTCCCCTGTTGGTGAACTTCTACTTGGCCAAAGCAATTATCTCAAAATATTTTTACTGCTACTATCTCCTTCGTCCTATATGTAACCGTATTGTACTTTAATTTAAAATAGTGATTAGAAAAGAGAAGTAAATGAGTAGAGAATGCAAGAAACCGTTTATGTGATAAGTGAGATCATTATGAAATGCGGTAATTTGTTTTCCAGTTTTGTAATTGTAAAGATATTAACTCTATGGATTATCTCACTTATTGATTACTTTATCACACTAAGATTCCAATTATTATGAGTTGCGAATAAATAAAAGGAGCTGATTATTAGAAGCTCATGAACATCTCTATTATATATTTCAATCATCATGTCATATTCGTTAAACAGTTATGTATAAGATGTTGGTGAAGCTAACGTTCCGCATTTATTGCTCCTGAAAGGCATCTCGTTTATCAATATTTTTCATCCGGTAAGCGCATAGGGTAACAATGAAGGTACGAGTTAGCTTTTGCGTTTCAGAGAGTACATTTAGGAACCACTGTAATTATTGAAAGATACACATCTCCCTACACATCTCCACTCGTTGCATGAGTATTACCACGCTGCACGCCGGAAATGAAGGGCGCAAATCTGATGGAGTTGCTGTACGCGGAGCAGTGTTATTTGGATTGAATCCGTTACGCCTTTTGATGGAAGTTGTGTAAGATCTCAAGCGTAGAGGTCAGCATGCCTACTGCGCACCACGGCTTCTGCAGAAAAGGTATTATCATTTTTTTTACTAAATTTCCCCTAAAAAGACAGTATATTTCCTGTAAATTAATCATGGAGAAAAAGCTAGTGGCTAAGAGATTATGGGAAGGATAGTTAACAGCATTTCAATCAGCGTGTCTGCTGTGTGTCTTGTTAGCTGGATTTGACTCGGTAGTTTCGTGGTAAAAATGAGTGAAAGTTTTCTTTAGTGGTTCTAGTTGTAATATATTATTTTTGGCAAGAGTGTAATTTGTCACTGAAATCATTATTTTGACATTAAAATTGTAGAAAACTACTACTCAAGGGAGAACCATTTGCTTCTGTTGAGTGTATGCAAAAACTTTTAGCTTTTACTGGAATAGATAATTAGTTAAAAATATATTTGGTTTTCAGTTTAATTTTCCTTCATACGAAGTTTACGAATTTAGGGTAACTCACGGCTATAATTACGTCAACAATTAATTAGTTACCAAAACACAACTGGTCTCTTCTTAAACTCTCTCGTGTTTCTTAGCAGTCAAGTCATCACCAACATCAGGTTTGATTAATGTATAGCAAGTAGTTTTAACGAGACTGGAGGGGGTGGACACATGCTATCCTGTAGGTACTGGGAAGGATAAGCTCACACCGACTTGGTACAAAACATACCTTTAATGGTTGTTGCAAATGCAATAATTCTAACTATCACTATTGCATTAAATAAATAACAATGGAATAGTTCGGAACCTCTTTGCAGCGAAGTCGAATATGTGCCTCAGGATATCTCGGATAGGTATTTAATCCTTTAATCCACTGGGAGATAATTTTATTTCTAACACCTGGCATGACTTAAACTAACTTAACTGCATATTTAATAGGTGCTATGTAGTTTGCTTAGCTTAATTGGAGAGTTTTATAAAGTTCCCTTCATTATTTGTCTAATTGTCTTATTTTATTCGTGCCCAAAAACACGTTAATGTGCCGACTATAAAAGTCAACCTTGCTTCCCGAATCAGCTAAGATGTCACTGCCAATGACTTATAAACTCAACGGTTTATACATCCTCGAAGGTTCTGCTAAAAATTATCACGGTAAAAAGGCATCCTAGACCGGTAGTAGAAGCACGGACCTTAGATTTTCCGAGCCTATGCACAGACCACCGTGCTACACAGTATTCCTGGACCCAAAGGCTGCTATTGGGAGGATCTACAGGAGTATGGCCCCCTTCACCATTATAGCTCAGAATGGCACTTACAATAAGTAATTAAAGTTCAAGTAAGCCACTGTCCAGGATGCAGACATTTTTTCATAAAATCTAATAGGGAGAAATCTGAGGAGGAGTTAGCGCATGGGAAAGGAGGAAGGTTGGAGAGAAAGCTGGCGTCGGCATTAGCATGCCCGTAACGAAAGGCTTTGGATTGGATCAAGGATTAACGTCCAATGCGACGGACGGACTACTGTACTCGATTGCTTTCGCAAAACATTCATGTTGGGGCAGATTACCTAACCTCGACAAGAGAGAAACTAGAACGATCTCTCGGGTGCCGAGACACTAATATTTCGACGTGTGGAAAGGATCGTGTGAAGCTGATAAGCGAAGTGCGTATCTGGAAGGGATTTGTCTCAAGGACATTCAATGCTGGGGATTCGACTATCCCGTCGTTTGACCACTGGTTGCACGCCCGTGAGAGCTCGGCTCGCTCGGTGATGGACAGATTGGCGTAGGCTCGTCTTATTCCATGGGCTCGTCGGCAGCATTCTCTCCCCCCGACGAGAGACAAACTCTGTACGAAGGGCTCGGGAGACTCCCATTTTCCAAACGGTGGGAAACTACATATTGTGAGGAGAAATCGAATAAATTATAAAGAAATAACCTGCTTTTAGGAATCCCGATGAAGTAGGCCTGGTGTGGAATCACGGATGCATATTTCGCGTTATCGCAGTCTTTATCGTTAACGCTTACCCCTAGAGTAGCGCAGGGTTAACAATAACCGTCTATAAAATTCGCTCCACTGATTGTAATAAGCGATTTGAAGTGCTGAGCGAAAAATGAAGGATAAAGATCACGTTTTCTCTGACATAGTTAAATCAAAAAATAACGATAACGCTAGCGCACGCCTTATGAAAATCCATGATCGAGGCCCTGATCTCGAATTAGACTATGTTTAGTAAAGTTCATGACAGATGAAAATGATTTGTTTCCCCACGCAAGATATTATTATTTGTGGATCGAACGTCTTTACATCTCCTGGCGGGGTGGGGGAGTCGCGGTGTCATAGAGGGTAAAGCACTGAGCAACCGACCTGAGGGTGCGTGGTTCAAATCCTGGGCAGAAGTCTTTCAGGACATCCCCACCTGAATTCTTCGCAATTTATTTTCCGCCTGTCAGAACTGCGCCGCGTGCGATTTCGTAGAAAATCGCAGTTGGCGCAGGAAAAGTAATTGGCTCCCTACCGTGAACTTGCCAATTTCACACGCCAATGACTTAGTTCGGGGTGAGCTCTACCCTCACCTATCAGAAACCAACTTATTGGTTGAACAGTCATTTAATTAAAAATAAATTGATGTGCTCCAGTGAGCGTTTTTGATTGTGAAATATTTGGAAGAAACGCATAGGAGCTATTATGATTTCAATAAATCGTAAGGGGGTTGGGTTGAATGCATGGTTAGTTTACTGAATTCCTAGTGCCCGGTTTAGAATTTCCACACTGTAGGTGATTTTCTCAGTTGAATATTGCTGCGAACCATAAACCGACTCTGAAGATCCGGGCTCCCATCCCGAAGATCCAGGTTCTAATCCCAGCAGTGTCAGTGATTTTCAGCAACACACCGGTTCGTACTTGAGTAAGGTGTCGAATGTACTTCGAGCACAGTGTTTTTCTCGTAGATAGAACGTTGTGTGTACTTAAAACTCTAAGCTTTTTATTGTTGTGAACAAGAAAATCAAGGCGCCAGGTTTCTCTTCACGCTTCCGCTGTTCCCTAGAAATCCGTTCTAATAATTTTAGTTTCATCAATCAGTTGCTGAGGGAGAGTTGCAAATAATCTCATTTTTACTTTGAGTAGCACTGGGTATGTCCCTTTGCATGAGCTCAAGCTATTAGTGGGAGTGCAGCAATGTAAGGGCCATATTCAGTATCTCCTTCACATTCTAGCTTCCACTGTTTACGTCATAAAATCCCTACAACGATTTTAATTGGTTTACAGATTCAATCTGCAAAGGTGGTATTACTTCTCAGCGTAATAATGTAAACTGATTTGATACTCTGAATATGGCTGGGTTATGTGAAGAATCTCACCTACAGTCTCACTTCTATATGCTTGCGTCATAATATCTCTAATACGAGTTCAAAGATCACGAACTAGCCGTGAAAATTTAGCGGCGTTACCCGCTAAAATTGCACAATAGCAGATTCAACAGGGAAAAAAATCATTCGCCATGACCGGGACTCGAACCTGGACCCCCTGATTTCCGGAAATGAGCACGACTTAGGCTGCTTTGTGACATTATACGTCTAGCAGTCCGTCATTTTACCGTGAACATCTTGTTCTTTTAAAGATCTATATTTTCCACGGAGGAAGAGGACGCCTTGGTAACGCACTGGTAGAGCACCTTGCCGGAAAACAGGGGGCCCGGTTTCGAGTCCCGGTCCAGACGAATGACTTTTTCTGTGTGAAATATCTGCTATTATCTCTAATATGAGTTCGAAAGGGTGAACAAATTCTCCTCAATATGGTTTAAATCGGCGTAAATCTTATTCGCTAAGAAGTAAAATCAACGTTGCGCAGTGAATATGCACGAATATGATTTGAAGTAGATATTTTAGGGCACAATTAGGAGAGGCGAGACTTGTTTAGATTCTGTATAATGGTCTTAAGTGTGACAAGAGCGATAAACATGAGTGACTATCAAAGGCCTCAAGCGTGTGCCAAGGCCGGAAATTCGTCGCATCAACACACGCTGTGACCTTCGCATTCAAACATTTTAAGCTTGCATTAGTGGTCTGATTTTCCAAACTTTGACTATCCTGGTCAGGGCATTGAACGGCACGGCCTCTGAGGCGCGGCATGCAGGCGGGCACCAAGGCAGGCGATCCAAAAGCCGCGACAACGCTGGGACCGCTTGATGCTTGCTCAGAGTAGGGAAGGACCGCGGCTGGTCCAGGTACGGGGTCTTACTTAAAGCCCCGACACGTACGAAACCTTCATTCAGGGACAAAAATTATGCCTCAACCCTAATCGGCCAGTTGTTATCAGGTAGTTGTAATCAGTTGAACCAGTTTATAAAATGAATTAAATTGGGAATCATTGTAAAATCACAGGTTGAAATTTAGACTTAATCTCTTAAACAAATTCCAAGACCATATTTTCAGTGATAATGTTAAAAATATTTTGCGAACACCAGCTTACTATGGTTGACTGGACCATAATCACAAAATTAGTGATATTGATTGCCGAACTGACAGATTCAAAATGTCCTTTTTTTCTCGTACAATTAGGGATATGAATAACGGTAAATATACCCAATACGTGTGTAGCAATGTATAACATTGGTAGCTGCATGTTGGTATAAGGACTTAAAGCTAACCCAACTAACAGCATGTTTTTGCATGCTTGATTTGCTATTTTTATCTTAATTAAATAGTGAAGTTTAGAACAGTACATAAATATTTATCATTTTTTATGCATGATATGTAGTACATGATATGCATGATATGTATGTGGGAGAAAAGAGAAGTCTACTGAAAACTATAAAAAGAAGACGGGACAACCTAATCGGCCATATCTTAAGACACGATGGCCTGATGAAGACAATCGTCGAGGGAAAAGTGAACGGGAAAAATGGAAGAGGCAGGCCTCGTATGAGTTACATGGAGCAGGTCGTAAAGGACGTGAAAGAGAGGAACTACGTTGGTGTGAACAGGTTGGCCGATAGAAGAATCGAGTGGAGGGCTGCGTCAAACCAATCTTAGGATTGTTGACCCTTGATGATGATGATGATATGTAGTGCATATTTGGCGAGAATTCACCCCCTGCCACACACCTTTATGGTAGCTTGCAGGGTATTATGTAGATGTAATCTGCGAATTTTCAGTTCACAGCGCGTTATTGTAATAGAGGCCTTGGCCGTTGTAAAGCTGTCATAAATGATTAAAATGCTTACCAAGTATTCCGAAGAAAATTTAGACTGGTATTGTTGCTAAGATTTTAAAATATGACCCAAAGCAAAGCGTACTATGCTCGTTATTGTGAGTATAAATTACATTATAATTTTTAAAAACATGTTAAATATACAGCATGGAATGGAGAATTATTTCAGTGTGAAAATAGAGATGGCGAGTCATGCCATTTTAGATTGCTTAAATGAGTGAAGCAGATTTTAGTTTTCTTTAGCATGAATGTGTGGGACGAAGTTTACAATGAATGAGTGAAATTATTTTTTTACTCGAACTTTCCAGGCATGACTTGACGGAATTATGTACTGCATGTTAGTGAAAATATTTTATAAAACCACTACCTGTCTCATCACTTATAGAACCATCAGGTACCTGATGTTGCCGAAATCAACAAAACCTGTAGTGCAGTTCTATTAAACGCTGTGGAACATTACAATGTCATTGGTGTTTCATTCTTCAAGATCTTTTTTCAATTTTACCAGAAACATGTGATGCGACATTTTTTCAGTGCCTGTCTTACTTATGATTTTTGGTTAAGTTAGGATTCTATGAATACGCTATGTTCCCATTGTAAGATTGGGGTGAACTATCTTAACTTCTTACACACGGCTTGAAGCGGTAGTGTAATGATAAAAAAATGATTGATATCCTCGTTGATAATGCATGACTGGATTTGAAGCACACCCTGCAGTAATACTATGAGGTAGCATGCAGGATATTTTTAAAGTTTTATTTGTGAAATTTCATTGTATCAGAATGTGAAACGATCGCTATGAGAAATGGAAACATGGAAACATAATGACATGATATTTATGCGTTTTGCAAACTCAGGAATGCTAGGTACTGCTTAAAAAAGAAGTTTTAAGTGGCACCACTAAAATTGGAAAAATCTTTTTATGACGGTTTACGTAGTCGCGATGGAACATCCTCGAATTCAAATACCTGCGTAATTGAATGTCCTCCGTTTGCCGCCTCAAGAAAGTGCTTTTTTCTCGACTCCTTACGTTCACTTGATGTCTTTTGGTTTGAGATTTTGCCAATTCTTTCTTCACTTTTTTCTTGCGTGTGTTACATTCCTCAGAAATAAGCGGTAATAATTTGGTTTAGACTTGGTTTATGAGTATGAGGTTAAATGTTTCGCCAGGAGGCTATCAATGAGGACTTATATGGATGCCTATAAAATCACCAGATATGGTCTGGAGTGTATGTGCTCAATGAAAGAGCCATCATTTATATTGCTTCCGATAGCAAATTAAAGTGGTGGTAGACAGTAAGCCGTATCAGATTGCTTTTTTATTATCCTTTTTTTTAATTGATCACCCTCAAGTGACCTGGAAAATTCCAATATCGGCAGCAAAAAACGTAACAGATGCCCCCCGTGCGCTTCACTGTTTGGCCGGTTAGTGGCCTCACGAATTATTCACCGTGATATATCTGCTGACGATTATGCAGCAACGGACAGCCTGTGCTCCAGGATTTCCACTCCCTCGCGGTCTCTGATCCGTGGGATTTTTAACAAATCAGTTTTCGTGACCCGCGAGCGGACTCCGTGAAACCTCCCTGATCTCTTATTTACGCACGACCTGCTTTCTTCTGCATGAACATTTTATTTACCCGCAGTCTCTCCCGTTTAGGGATTTTTCCAGATTGCCTGTCGCGAACTACCCTCTCTCCGTCCCCATCAACCTCAGTATGAGGGCATTAACGGAGACGTTTAATAATATTTCATCCTTCATGCACTTTCCACATTCGCGTCACGTATTCGGCTATGTATGCTGAATGTATTCGTGTTAAAGCTTCACGTTTAATGCTTATTATTCTACCGTTTGACATAAATCATTGTTTCTTAGGCATTACCAATTAGATGACCATATAAGGGTTAAATCAAAATTCACTTTGTTACGAATATTCTCGGAGCCTCATTTTATCTTCTGAATCTTGTATAACGTCGTCTTAAAAGGTTTCCAGTTTTCATTTCACTTAGGTTGTTACTGTCTATTGCTTAGGTACACTTACACTGCCATTAGGAAGCATACTCTATATAGTATACGTTCTGATTAATTGTTCCCTTACTTCCAAGCTTGTATTTTCAGCTGAAATCAGGTAATTCTTTTCGCAGAATAAACTCTTCACCTTAACTATTCTAAAAACTATTCCCTTTCTCAGAAACAACAAGCACGGAGAATATACATGCATAAAATAGTTAATTCAACCTAGGTTTCTCTTTTTATAGCATTTCCAGGAGCTAAAGATGCTGTTAAAAGTGAAACTTATGCTGCATTAAATATTTTATTTGTGTATATTCCCCATTTTTGTAATTTATGGGTATGCTTTGATTCCACAAGTTAATCACCTGAATTTCAAGAATTTAGGATATTTCCTTCTTGATTCGTTCATATCTTATTATTTGACCTCGCAGGTAGCAGTACTCGATCAAAATTTTCCGATTTCGCCAACCGAGTTTGTCATTATTTTCGTTTGGGTTTGGTTAAGGAACTATTCACCCTTTAATCTGCGACTGACTCTTGTAATTGTAGATTTGTCTCATGCCATCGAATTTGTGGTTATTTATACATCTAAGAGGAATTAATTATTAACAAGTGCCCTACCGGTTGTGTCTACATCTTGGTGCAATCACCAGCTGAAATATTGGCGAAGCCACAGATTCTGTCGTAAGCGTGAATATATCTAGGTGAATTCAATGCCAAGGGTTGATTCGTTGGAAAATCCGTCAGCACCAGCGAGTGATTATAATTCATTCTCGACCTTAATGAATCTACAATGAAGGCCACGTCTCTTCAATGCCTATGAATTTTCAGAGGTTGCATAGTCATTAAGGATTCACTATGGAAACGTGATCGAATCCTGTAAGCATTATTGGTGTAGACATTTCCATTGAATACATTTCCATCAATCCTGATCACAGTTCTTGCATTAAAGAATGTGTAACTATGTAGAATGTGTGACTTTCATTATATAACTGTTCAAGTGTTTTAAATTTTCGTGTCGGAATTTCCTAGTCTCTAATTTTTAGTGTAACTAAGCCAAAATTGCAAGGTTTAGGCATATTAATTTATCAAAAAACAATCAAATACATTTTATGGCTCAAGTTTCACGTGGAGACACTGTATCAGAGATATTAATTTAACCATGTGACTTTTAATTGGCAATTGCCTACTATTAACGTTACCCAAAAATAATGGTCGTAAAATACAATTAGATCAATTTTCCTTATATTTCTTTAAGACCTGGATATGAATTTATCCATGTATCATTTGTTTCCAAGGGGTACACATGATCTAACAATAAGTAGCAACAGCAAACCCCATTGTAAAAAATTTTATCAAATATGAGAAATGCTTAATATCTTGAGGTGTCCATTTGCCTTGAATGTGGCTCGCTATTCTCACCAAATCGATTAAAATTTTCTATATTCTTTGCTTTTATGATTTAAAAGAACTGCAAATAGATTAAAGTTCATTTAGGGTGTATTTCAATCTGTGGAACATTTAGTGCACTTTTTATCCTTAGCTTAAGTAGCTGGCATTTATCTCTCCAATAATTATGGTCAGATGAAAGCTTTAGAAAATTGCAGTTTACTGAGAAATGCATACAATGGCGTGCATGGGTTGATGAATAATTAAGTAGAATGGAGCCTTTATATTATTTATTCTAACAAATGAGTCTTGAATTCTGGTATAGAAACTATAAACAAAAGCAGTTCTTATGCGTGGAACAAGACCCTTTGCTGGGTAACTCAAATTTATTCATGAATATTTTGCAGGTTGTATCTGAAATTCCTACAAAGTCAAATTGGTGAGCCGGATTCACTTCACTACATATCGCTTAAGGATCGCAGTAGTAAAGTAGCCGTAGTAGTAGCCGTTAGCAAAAAAAATAGGTTTGGTGGATTTATAAATTTTTCAGTCATGTGTTGTAAAGTTTGGATGTTAAAAATTCATGCGGTAAAATTAATTAACTGATATTTCTTATATCTAAGTATTAGCTTACCTGGTTAAGCATAAAATATCGAGATTAATGGTAAATGGTACATACGTTTCGTGGGTTGTAAAAGAGGGCAATATATCTTTGCGGCTGGTCATCTGCATTTGCATATTTTAGCAAAGATAGCAGCATTATAAAGATGAACTGGGCTTTTTTCAGCTTTCCCTTAAATATTTCATTTAATATTTATATGAATGGAATAGTATGTTGCTACTCTATTTTTTTAACAAAGGTGATATGGTTCACAGCTTAGGTTATCAACATTCAGACGATAGACGGTTCTTGGAACCACCTTGCGTTTCTGATTAAATTATTACTGGTCTTTAAACTGTCCATCGTTTACAAATGAGGTGAGCGATTCCCCTTTAGTGAAACTTATTTTGCAAATATCTGAACGAAATAAGCATTGTATTCGTTGCATTGATTTACAATGATTATCCAGCGCGTACTCAGCTATTTCTCATAAATTTTTTTCTAGGCCTTTCCATATTCCATGTGCTCTAATGAGTGCAGTGAGTTTTGTCTACCTTTATTTCTTTTTTTTTTGGTAAATGTTTTGATGAGATTCATTACTACCAATTTCTTTCAAATTGTATATTATATCCGTTCATCCCTTCCAACAAAGACTACTTCATTATTTTTATTTTTAATAATGTGAAGGAAATGTTTTTAAATGCGAAAAATATGAGCCCATAGTCAATATTTAATGCACCATAATCAGATATATTACGAATAAAAATTAAGGGTTGAGTTTGGTAGGAACTACCATTCCTAAATCGATACCTTTTCATTATAATCATTATATTCTGGATATCATAAGGCCTTGTTGTCCTCATGACTCTTATTCAGTTGTGGAAAAAAATCAATTATTGGTGAAATGTATAGGGAACGACCCACGAAGTGAATGTAATTGAAATTATTATGAGAAGCTAATTGATTGTGTCAGTATTGCATTTATCTGCATTAAGTTGCTAATCCCTATGATTATATTTAATCCCTTTTAAACCTAGTGAATGAATTTCAGTGGAATGATGTGATAAAATGTCAAATTTTGAGTTTTAATCTTCTTATGTGAAAATATAAAAAGTAAGGAAATTGATGGGAGTGATCCTTGACACGGCTCTGCGATAATGAACCCGTAAGGGGATAATGTCACCTTGATCACGCGAGCCCTCATGTTCGCAACTCATGACTCAATCTATCGAAGGGAGAAGTTGTGAATGAATGAATTCATACAAGCATTAAGTATATGGCCCAGAGCATATCTCGAGTTTCATAATCTCAGAATTTTGATAATTTTACAAGAATAAAAAAGTATATTTCAAGTATAGAGGTACGTTTTCGTGGCGGAATATTTCTTAAACAGGTGCTTAAAAGTTAGTAAGAGTTATAATCGTCATTGAGAAATTACTTACAATGGTAAAAATATCTAACACTCATGTCCATCAATGAAAAATATCTTAGATTGCATTTTTTCTCATAACAACCCACGGTTTGAAGATGGTGGATGTCATTCTTGGTATTTACTATTCATAAGTCCTTTTCTTAGCAGGTATTTTTTCTTCGTTTATTGTTGTTTCAGCGTCTCAACATCCTTATTTGCATGTGAAATCATGAAAATTTTTATCATAAAACTTTGTAAGGTTCCTCAATCTAATCATTGTGCCTACAAACGGCTGTTTATATATGATGGAATGTGAAAATTGACTAGAAAACGGAAAATTGGAATTTTTATTTTAAACAGAGAATATCTGATTTAAGTAATACTGGGAAAAGAATAGTGAAGTAAATTTTGGGGGAACTTTTGACAAAGAGCAGAAATGAATACGTCATAAACTTAGTAAATGAACAGCTCAAATGCATTCTGTATTCAGTTACTTGTTATTGCTCAGACGCTATTACGCCTAAAATTAGTTCATTTCAAATATTCAATAATATTGACTTGATAAGATATGGAGTCTATTCTGTCTGCCATTCCTTACTGTTAACTCCAAAAGAAGTGAAATTTGAGCCATAGCTCATATTTCTCATCTATGAAATCGAAAAAAAGATCTCTTATTCTACTTCTCTTGGGAAAATGAAGGGGAATACTTTTCAAATGCAGAAAAAGAAGGGAAAGCAGATCTGCGATGACTTGTGATAGGGAGATTATGATGTCTCTAAATAAGGAAGGAATGGTGCTGGTGAATGTCTGCATCCTATTGATGGTTGGTTATTGGTGCTTAGTGTAACTTAAAAACTGTAAGAATAAAATATAAGCTGTTCACATGCAGGTTTACAACTGGGTTAAAACCTGGGTTGAGATCGATTTCTTCCTCATAGGATATTTATTTCAATTTATCCAGTATACGTAATGACCTTTTCTAAAGAGGCATATGCAGAGTGAAGTTTCCCAAGAAAGGCGTTCCCTATCTAGAGGCAAGGTTGCATACGAACCTCGCCCTTTTGGCCGGGACCAGACTTCACAGTATGGCCGATTGCTGCTAGAGGAGGGGAATAAAGGATCCTTGTCTGCCGTTTCGAGCACAGATGAAGTGTTAAGCAGATGAAGCTTCCTGTTGCTCGTATTGCAGCCTGGAATTGTTCGAAGGGGGATCGATCCCTTATATCGATTACTCGCCATGTAGACGTTGCTTCAATCCCACCACGTCGGAGGAACTTGCGAACAACCTCAGTGTTCGGATTGTCCTCTTTTTCTGTGGATGAATTTGAGCCGTCTGCACGCCTTGGTAAATAGCGTTGAATTCACTGCGAGACGCAAAATACGAGGGTTGCTTTTTCCATCCCAAAACAGGATGCTTTTTGTAATTATTGCATTAAGGCAAAGTGAGACTTTGTGGTCACGGCTGTATTCACGTTTATAATAGTCTACTGTTACATCACGTCCATATTCATCTAAACTCATGTGAAATGAGCATGAGTAAAGAGTCTGCAGTAGTCTGAAGCTCGTACTGGGTATAGCGTTCACGCAATTTCATTAATTACGTTTTAAAGTAATAGGGAAATTCTTTTCTCATTGTACTATCTTTGAATTGAGTATTTTATTCGGAGCATTTCTATTTTCAATTTCCTAATGTAGTGTATGATTTTCTTAAGACGCCGGAGTTGTATTTGCACAGGGGAAATGTAAGATACATATTATTTTAGTTTACGTTACTAATGAAAGCGCATAATTAATCTCTTTGAATTATCTTCTTTATGGCAAAAAGGATTTTGCTTTTTAAGCGGGGGATTCCACTAAGGTATTCGCGGCTAGTTTGCAATCCTTGCATTTCATTTTTATGTACAGAAATTCATATAATGACTAAGTTAAATGTTTAATACTTGTATTACTTTTAAAAGAATATATAGTTTGATAGTGATATTCTCTTTGAGGGCTATGACAGCATTGAAATTCCTTTCTATCCAAAAAATTCGAATCCATTAATAGATTTAATTGTTTTTATATATAAATATGTATACATTTCCATACTCTGTTCTTTTGCTGAATTCCTTGTAAATTCCTTGTGAAAGATTTGATGGGAAGAATTCGCCCTATTCCATGTTACTTGAGCAACAGTTTCACCCGGGTTGAAGTCGGGTATATACCCACAATTTAGTTGATATATTTTGGTTTGCAGCTGTGGCAAACTTATTTCCTAAAGCGTCAGTTTATCGCTTACATCATTGGACGAAATAGTTTTACCAATCTCTCTCTCTCTCTCTCTCCAATCTTTCCTGTCTTGGGTTACTTTTCACTAGAAGCAAACCAAGGACTAATACGAAAAATAAATTAGAATAACTGTGCGTTTCCATTTTCTTCCATTAGAGCATTCATACAAAAATTATTATTTCGCAGAGACTCCTACATTCGTAGTTTAATGCTAAAATCGCTAATGAAAGTATTTACCTCATATCACTATCTCTCCAAGAATTGCAACAAATTCAATGGATATAAATATATATCTCTCAGATTTCACAAATCCGGTAGCTGAGAAATTTATAATATGATACTTACATGCCTCAGTGAAAATACAGATATCATGATGTTTATGTTTAAGAAATTATCAATCCGCAGTGCCAGTGAAGTAAAATGGCCTATTGCGTATGGCCTAAAGTCCTTATGGATCTTGCAGACAAGTAGAGCAGAAAATCCAAACCCTTAGATTTTGGTGGAAGTGCTTATCTGAAGTTAGGTCCCCATATCGCCCCTGGGGTTGCAAAACCGGTGCTTCTTTTCCAACTTTCAATTCCACACACAGTCGGAGTTGCAGGAGTATAACCTTTGCCGAGGTTAGCGGAACCAAGTTTTCTTGCCATCAAGAGAGGCCACCTAGCTCTCGAAACCCACAATAGCCCCTGCGACCCCCCAATTTGGGTGTTTCAAGGAGTTTATAACTTTTCCGACAGCTATGCGGAGTATGCTGATTACTCTATAACTAGGAAGTTATCAACCTTCCAACTTTTCCAGGAGAGCACGACTAAGGACGAAGACATCCACTTCGTCTTCCATTAGGGTGGCTAAAAACCTCAGGTTCAATCTTATAGATTTTTACTGATGCACCACATAGCTCCTACTTCATAGTTTTCATTTAATAAATATTTATTTTTTATCTTTAGTTTACCTGTCGGAATCTATTCTTCTATCAGAAAAATAGTTGCTTAATTAGGCGAGTAAATTATACAGGTAGAGTCCAAAACATTACTCGCCACACTGATATTAATGCATATACAGGTACAGCAAAACAAGAGATGCTATAAACTCAAATTACATAATTATAAATTTTTTTAAATCATGCACATATTTAAACGGTTGTAACCCCATTAAATACTCAAGAAGCCTCATGTGACCAGATGCCATCAGATTATGCACAACTTATCTAAAACTTGACCGTCGATGTCCTTGGCTATAAAATGTATAAGCTGTAGCTCGTGCGAGAATGCACTTTCAGTTATTTTTACTTCAATTATAATCGTCACCTTACTTAAAACTTACTCATGTAGGCTCTTAAAACAGGAACTACCGGAAATTCAAAAATATTACTTTAATTTTGTATTTTCTACTTTATTTCTACTATGCTGCCATATTAATTTTACCGTTAAGTGTTTAGAGCCATATTTGGCTCGCAATACAGAAGTCTTCTTCGGGGAAAGTGCACGGTTATATATAAATATCTCCATATTAATGTGGCCATCCGTATGTAGCACTAAGGCTTAAAGAATCGGCAGACTCATTGGTTGACTGTGAGCGGCTTGTGGAGGCTGATACCGCATCGCCGAGCGCCTCCTAAATCCCGTTTCGAAGCTCAGATGAATTTGCTCTTGCGCTTGAAGAGCGGCGGGTACGTACTTGTTTAAATGAAACGGCCAATTCTCTCGAGTTAATTAAAAAGTGGAATTCAATTAATCGTGATTGCATTAGCGTGTCAAGTGAAGGTTTTCTTTTAATTAAGGCCTCATCTAAAATTTACATTGAGGCGGGAGAGATAACGCAACTCGCACGTTAATTATTGTTCTTTTTATATTTCTTCCGAAATTGAATTTTGCTTCAGTGTAAAATTATTTACGAATTTGTAGATTTTTGTAGCCTTCAAATTTAATTTGCATTTAATCCAGTGAACATTTTCAGCTCTATAATCTCTATTTAGAACTGTTTAATATGCTGGACTTCCTCATTGATTGTTATTCTAATTCCAAAGGTATTTTCTCAATCTTGAACTCATCAACCGATAGTCCCGCAAAAAAACAAACTTCTTTAAGAAAGTTATCCAATTGGTGGTCACATCGCCAGGAATGTTTGTCAAACGATGCCAAGCGATATAAGAAACCAGAATAGATTCATTTTCTTTGAAGCTTATTTTTGCTCCAGCATTTTGGCACAAGATTTATCGATAGCATTCGAAATTATGTCTGTCAGAGTGATCAGTCCATTTTAATTTCACCTTGTGATCCGTCGTAAGGACGCATTGCAGAAAATTGTAAGTAACCAGTGGTGAAGTTGAGTGTAGCTGAAAACATATTTAATTAACAATCAAGTATTGTGTTTAGCGTGCTTAAAATTATTATACTTTGTTTACGCTGTAGCTGCGTATCGTGCGTAAGAAGAAGAAGCAATTCTTTCATTGGCCTATCCAAATGATTATTTATCTTAATTTGTTGCTACTGTGCACCCGGCTGACTTAGGGTATGTGATACGTAATATGTGAGTATATAGCTGCAATGTCTGATTTGAATTTCTCTGATTTTAATTTTTTCAGGTAACATTAATCTAGCAAACAAACTAAGCCTTCTAGTAACTAAGGTTTTCCAATCGAGCTCCCTAAAGTGTACCGGTTTCTTCTTGAGTGTTTTGTGGAAAGCGCACACAGTTCATTGTTATGTTCGTCGGATGGGGCGAATTATTGTCTCACCTGAACCTTTCGTTAAGATCAAAATAACAACGACACCGTATTACTCTCCACCCTTCCTCCGTTCCCTAAAAACCGTTCCTGCCTCCACCTTATATCCTATGTATACTATTTGCATGAAATGCAGATATTTATCATCTCTCTGAAATAGCTACTTGAGAACTGCCTGAAAAGAATGAATTAAAGACAGGGATTCTTAATATATGCAAAGAAAACATCGTTTAAGTTTTGTGTGTGCAGTGTAAATGGTTGCAAATTGCATTTAGGAAGGAAAACAAAATTAGCTTGAAAGTTTTCACTAAGTGGATACAAGTAGAATGGCTAATGTTATGTATATAGAATGATAGAATGGGGAAAATGCTTGTAAATGTTGGAGAAATGTCTAGGAGAAATTTATAGAGAACAAAAGAAGTTGTGGGTAAAGTAGGTACTTGATATCTTTAAAAGAAAAGTACTATAGGATTTTTTAGGCTACGATTGACGAAAAAATGGCTAGTAAGACGGGCAGCGAAAGAAAAAATGGGAAGATAGAAAAATGAGAAGGGTTTTTTAGTAGACAGTGAGAAGAGTGGATATTCGTTAAGGGGGAAGGTTGATCTGGAAGAAAATATACAGGAACCCACTATTATTAGTCTGATTATAATGATGATTAATATGACATTACTGTTGTATACCTTGATTTGGTGGCTTCTACGATGCTTGCCAAATTTCCAATTTTTTCTTGGCTAGAATATGATTATACTTTCAGGGATAAGTATTCTCTTCTATCAGTCTGTGCTAGTGAGAGAGTAGATGCGAGAATTGAGCTATAGAGAGAATAAATGCCAAATATAAGGTGCTTTATGTTTGTCAGCCATCTGAGTTCGAATAAAATCATGAGAGTGAAGAAGATAAGTATAATGAATGCATGTTAAGATGATAAGCGTTTATATCATATATGTATATTTTTTATCATTTAACCAAAGATATGAATTCATGGCACGAATAAATATTAAAATGTTGGAGTGAACACCTGTTATTCCCACCCGTCATGTAAAATTGGCTTTGTTTATTTCTTCAGGTGACGCGATTGACCATTAAGTTTTTCCTCGAATGTATTAAAAATTTAGAAAAGAAAGAAAATAATCTGATTACAACGCAATTAAGAAAGAAATAGTCATACATCAATTCTGTAAACCTCACAGTGTTCCAACTTACCTTTATGGTGCTATAATTTTCAAAATACGATTGTTCTTATCAGCTTATTAATTGGTATTCATGGATTAAAATTCAATATTATTATAAATGAATACGTTTTAGTTTGTTTAGCCAATGGTAATGGAATCCTGAATTTTAACCGAGAAAATGTATGTCAAAAATTTTTTTTTCCTTCCTTGAAATGCCTGCAGAGAATATTAAATATAAAAACGGAACTGGTTTCTTCTATTCCGTTTCGTGACGCGACAGATAATCTGTGCTAACGTGAGGCAATGAAATATGCTCCCAGTTCTGCAGCCGATTTTTTATTGCATTCCTTCCAGGCCCGAAGACTTGAATCTCGAAGCCTGCCGAGATACTTGGTCAGCGATAAATGGCACGCCATTTCCCAGAATCGGAGCGCCCCAGTGGATTTATTCCGGGGATCCTTCTTGCGTGATTATTACCGAAGTTAATTACTTGATATTAGTTCTTCAAGCGGTGGTGCATTGATTTTTTTTCCACTGGATATTGAAGGAAAATGTGATGCAATCCGTTGATAGAACCACACCGTATATGTAATCTAACAAACCCAGATCTATAGAGAAAAATATTTGCCACCCGAAGAAATCTTGAGAAATGGATACTCTTATCTCGAGTAAACTTGCATAATATCTCGCTGAATCACTTGGCAGAAGTCATATAACTCTGGAAAGGCAATAAAACCTTTTTTTATTTTGTGTCAGTAGTATTTCTTCGTCGAGGTTATTCATGATATTATAATAGCAGTCATAGCCTCCTTATAACTTTATGAATTTACCGAATTACAGTCGAAATATATCTTAATACATTAGACGTGCAGGACGTTGAATGATCTATAATGATTATTATATACCTTTCTTGAGATACTTGTTGCATTAAGTCCATAATTAGGTTGTTATTATAAAAACGACATCTTCTTTAATTGGAAATAGGAATATATTCGTTCTATATGTATAATAATGAAAATTAATAAATACCTACAGAAAAATTTTATAAATTCTTACGACATACTCTTTTGGATTTTTCAGTAGAGTTAATAAAAATGCACATAAATATTGAATAACATTTTTTTTACGAAATTTCAAATCAAAACTTTCACATGGATAAATCATACTCTCTACCCAGGAAATGAACCCAGATCCCCCTGATAAGGTGATACTTTCATAATATTTTAAATTTGATCTGCAGTAAATTTGACTCTATTGAGCGATAAGAAAACAATGATAGTGGTTGATTCCTTGCTGTGAAGATGTAAATGTTGTGCAATTGTGCAAATGTCATTGAATGTAACTTCGTCATGTGTTTCCTAGGCAATCGTTAAGAACTTCTAGTAAATACAAATCTGTTTTCCGCAAACTGCATAATGCTGAAGATGTTAAAGGAAATGTTGCAATTAATTTGATTTTACATGAAGCTCGTAGAAGAAGAGGGTCTAGGGCTGTTGGCTCAATGGGTTCTTAGAATTAATTATTATTGATGATGATTGTGATAATGTTTCCGAAGAATGTTGATGATTTTGATTCCGCTAGCATTTAGTCTCTTTTATGAATCCAATTCCTACAAAACAGGATTGCTTTACTTCCTCCTACCTCCCTCGTACCTCCCTATTTCCAAATTTTCTGTGAAATTACTAATGCCTACTTTAATCCACCTTATTCTTCTAAAAGAATAAACGACATCTGCCAAAGACGAACTGTTTCATTGGCATGGTATTAACCGTAATCCAACAACTTATCCTAAGCCATAATGCCTCCGTTCATGGGGTACTGTAGTTGTTGTGGCCCGCTTATTACGTGCTTTTATGAACGTTGCTAACCAATAGTTAACCTGACGTTGTGGCGTGGTGACAATATATAGTGCTTTTTTTCATGGGTTTTGCGGAGTATTAAAGAGGAAGTCTTCAATAAGGTGGATTTCCGAATTCTCGTGGATTCACCAACAACAATGTTGGCTATAACATTTATCGGCCGGAAAATACTGAAAATATCTTCACCTCTGTGCTGCTGTTTTAAATCCATTACATTTGTATTGTATTCAATTGAAACATTTACTGTGACACAATCGCTTGGCTTCTTTGGGTGCCATTCGTCGTCCATTTAATTAGAACATGCGTTCCAAAGGAATTTAGTTGAGACTCCGTCCAACTGGAGCGCTGGTCAGCCTCGTGACGGATTAGAAGACCGTCTGACCTCTCTGATTGCTGGACAGGCAGAACTCTCAAGCAGCCCGGTACCTTTGGTTCTCGGTGGGAGATTAACTTCATGTATTAATTAAATCATGTTTTAATATACGCAATACAAGCAATTAAAATTATAAAGTTGAAAATTGTGACGCTTATTGCAAAGGTAGGAGGACTGGTAGAATTTTGTTATTTGGGATCAATACTTGAAGTAAGTTCGTATTCGGAAATTAAATAAGTAGGTTTAATTCGCTTAAGCATGCACTTAAAGGCATGATAAAACTTCTTACAAGACCCTAGGGCAGATTTGAAAAGAAAATGTCAAGAAATAGGCGCACAGTTAGAATTAGACCCATGCCCTCGACTGTAAGGGAAGATAAAATACTTCTATTGTGTGAGTGTGGAGAAGGTGGATGGAACAAATAACTTCGGGAAAATGGGATTTTGTATTGATATGCTGGAGGTAGAACACTGGATACACAAAAATGTGATAGGAGAAGATAAGGAATTTCGTATCTTATGAAGGACGGTCAAAAATGTGCCGCCACATATGGCCACAGATGGGACATAATTTCGTGACACATCTGCGAGAAAAGATCAATGCTTTGTAGATTAGCCCTATGCTATCAAAGATTGCCCATCACCATTCGAGAGTTATAAGTGTGTATGTAAAATACATAGTAGGGTTAGCAGAATTTCCACAGGGAAAATAATCCACCTTGAAGTCCGGGATTTGAACCCGGAACCCCCTGATTTCCGCCCAGGTAGTCTGGCTATTGAGCTTTTATAGCCCTGGTTCTCCGTTACTGATTTCTAGAGGCCTTAAATGGCTTTACTTTTCCTGTGGCATTGTTTTTTCTCTGCTTAAATTCATTATCGGGTTCGTTAGAGACAATAAATTCCCCAAAATTGTTCACTGCAATCTTTGTCTAAGCCTCAGTTCTGGTATCTAGTTAGCTGGCCATTAAATCACTTGATCAATTAGAGTCCTAAAACTGAGCATGAAAGCTCTGAGTGTCGTAATGATTCCAGAGGTAAAAATTTACGCAGAAGAAATACAATTCCTTTCTTTTGTTAAAGGAATCAGCCAATTTTGATGACTGCCATCTCCATCAAGTGTGGGTATAAGAAGTATGGAAGTAATGTGTTAGGAATGGAACAATATTATCATAGAAAAAAGTAAGTACTTTGACTTTAGTTTTGGGAATAAAAATACTTAATTCGAAGTTATGACAAATCTTATGCCTAAGACTATTAGAGAATCCATAAAAAGAACGGGATTCGAATTCACAAGCTTCGTGATCAAATCGATATTAATTAACAAATCTGTCGCAAGTGGGCAAATATTGCTCCAAATCAGCTTAGATCTTGGTATTAATGTCCAAGGACATCTCTTGGAAGGGAGAAAAATTAATCGTTGAGAAATGTTATGCTGATTTCATGCAATTGTTTTATCATGTGCTGACGAGGTAGGTTGTGTGGCAGAGATAAATCTTTACATTATTTGGAAATCGATCGCAAAGCTACCGATAGGTGGCGAATGATCTCTCATCATCATTTTCCAGACCTAATACAATGCTCTTTCATTATGCTTTTTTCTGTTCCTCAAAGAGTCCCATTCGATCAGAGTGTCACCGACGGCGAACACAGAATGATTGCCTGTAGAAACTTCGCAGCGGTATATCATTTAGTGGGTAATCAGTACTAACTGGTTAATAGAGGTGGACAATTTGTTTCCAAGAAAAAATATGTTCAATAATCGACTGCAGAGAGCAAGATGAGGTACGAGAATAAAGAGATGGGATGAGGTCATATGAGGAAAATGAGTTCCCTGTCCCTGATCTCCAGAGTTGGCAGCCGTTAGGGGCTACAAATCCAAAGTTTTCCAACTGGAGCGGTTAATTCCGGGGATCTATTATTGAGCTGCTCAAAATTCTGGGAATTTTAGATAAAAAGAGGTTCAAATATGATCTTATTATTTGGTTATTATCTCAAGAAACTAAATGGAAGCGGGAATATTCTTCTCAATTTACTTTATTATAAAAACATGTCCATATGCTGTGAGGCCGCGTTCCTAGAATTAGCTCGTAAATTGAATTTGTTACTGAGCAAAATGAAAACATCCTAGGCATCCTGCATTTTAATTTTTATTGTATTGCATGCATATTCCTGCGTTTATATTTCGTATAAATGTACTCGTCTGCGTTTCTACCCGTCGTTGGGCAAATAAACTTTATATGCTGCGGGTAAATTATAAATTCTGACACAATTCTAGCAATTTACCGCTCGAATTCTTCCCTTTTTGAGTTTTCTAGTCCGTAACTTGGTGCCCTACTTTATTAATGAATGAGGCAAAACTGATTAGATCCTTTTAATTTAACATTTGAGCAAAGGAAATCCACTGGATCGATGCAGATTCCTACGTTACAGTTAATTTCCACCTTCCGCCTGGGGAGAACTATCTGCGCCAATCCGGTGTATGTGGCAACCTTAGGTGATTATTTCCAAGATAGTGTTAGGAAGAAAGCTTATGAAAAGGCTGTTCACGTTTTTAATACGATTTTTGGCCACTAGTTTTCTCCTCGCATCTCGTGACATTTTTTAAGCAGTAGCTTATTAGCATAGGTATCCCATCAATATCTATAGTTTATCCTGTGTGAAACTGCCCACTCATTTAATCTTCCTCATTAATCCATATTTCTTTGATTTGATCTGCATTTTCTATAGCCCGCTTCATACGCTTTGGAAAAATTTTATTTTCCTTCCTTTTTCACGCTTACCAAAAGTTACCCTCTCAATCACGTACATTTGATATTCAGTTGTATCATAATACATCCTTAATCCAATTTTGATGCCTCATTATAACTTATGAAAGCAAATCATTATGTTCCATACAACATCGAACGTATCCTCAATTATCTCTGCTCAACTTCTCTTCTCCATTATTTCCCACGCACACATTTCAATGAATTCATATTTTATTTCATTATTTTCACGAAATGTCCTGGTGTTTTAGCAATACAAAACCATAGTTTGTGATTCTTCTGCACTTCAGGAAAAAGGGTAGATGGCTCTTGTAGGGATTAAAACTGGATGAGATGTATGTTTCACCAATAAATAAAATACTCTAATTATTGCACCTTTCGTTTGATGTGCCACAATTTCCATAAGTGTGACGACATTCTTAATGCGGCCAAGATGGCCATGAATTCTAAAAATTATTTAAATATAGTAGGCTAATTTATGCACTGAAATCAAGGTTTTACAAAGTTAAGTCGTAATTGATAAACCTCTGCTATGTTTGAACCCTCGATCGGGCGCGCTGGTTTTTAGTTTACGCCAATTTTATTAAATAGGTTTTTACAACTCTGTATACTCAGGATAATTATAAAAGGCTTTTTGTATTCCTTCACTGTCGTTTTTAATTCCAACTGGTTGCTTTATCCTTGCTTAAGAAAATACTGCAAATTTATTATCGGAATTTTTGATAAGGTCTGTCATCCGTTGCGTACGAAATACGCCGCGCGACGGGCCATGAGACTCATTTGCTTCGCCTTCATTCTTTGAGTAGGTGCGAGAAATTGAGTACGCTGAAGGTGGAAAGTGTGACTTTTATTGATATCTAGTGAAAGGGGCTATTGTATTGTGAGATATTCCACTTGTTTCTATATTTTCCGTAAAAAAACACTAATTTTTTCCACTTTCATTTGACTCTGTAATAATCTTTCTGACCGAGGAATATAAAGTGAAATATTTGGATTACTTGGAACTCTTGTCGTTATGTAAGCTATGTTTGGTTCACTTTTAAGTGTAACATTAGTTTACAAAAGGATATTTTTCCGTAAGTAAGAAAGCATAACAATTAAAAAAATTCTGCACCGCAAATGGAACAGGAAAGCCAATCGTTAGAGCTTGCAAACGCTACATAATTTTGTTGTTCCTGATGCGGACTGTTTGGCTTCAAGTAAAAACACACGTTGATTGCAGATAGAAGCTCATAAAGGACAAACAGAAAAATTGTCAGCTAAGAGTCCCTTTTCTGATAATTTCGTGAATAAATATTGAAGTACATTGAATGAGTTATAATTCATTTCCATCAAGCTAGCGAAATACGAGATAAAATTTCGTTTTTTAGATTACTATATTACTTCCAATAGCAATCTAGAAATATACCGCAGAAAACAAAAAGAGGGTCATATTTTTTGTCCGATAAGCCAAAGAACAATGTGATGAGATTGATTTGTGAAGTTGTAGGTACAAATAGGCTCATTATCCTTGATAACTGAAATACCAGCCATCTTCTGGTCAATCCTCCATCAGAGCACAAAATTACATTCACACGAGTCTTCCGAAAAACAGAAAAAGAGAGTCATCTACCAAACTAATAAATAAGTGCTAAAAGCAGTTTCAGTAGATCCAGGTTTAAATTCCGGTCAAGGTGAATAAGATCATTCTTTGGAAATCTTGCTAAAATCGTTTTCTTGACTCATGTCCTGTATTTCAAAACAATGACGCCTAACGTGTCAAGAAGGAATACGGCAGTAAAAGTGACACCTGTCATACCCTGCGGTCAAGAAATTGAATTCCGAAGAAGAAGTTGTCTTTTCACCACGAAAAACGATTCAAAACCCATTGTGATACAATATTTATCATAAAAACATCACGGTAACTATGTTGAAACTTCGTGTAAACACGTTTTATTCATCCCAACCCTGGTAATCCGTAGCAATGTAGGAAACAGATTTTGCTAGAATTATCATACGTACCGATAAATCCTTATGCCTTAACAGGAACAAACTTTAAACTCACTGTAATTAGATGTGGACCTATTCCTTTCAATATATCCAGAACCAATAGTATGTGAATTTACAAACCAACAAGAAATAAACTTTGACTATATGCATTATGTTGTGCCAAAAATGACATCACAATCAAATGTGAAATATTAAGTCAATTTTTGCTATATGCGTGTAAAACCCAGATATATTCGACAAGAACTTCATGTAAAAGACAGTAATTAACGTATTTGCAATACATTACTTACCTTTGTGTGTTAAAGAATAAACCTTTTCGAAAAAATATTTTTGAAAAATATTTAATTATGAATGTAATAATATTTATCTTTCAGTCAAATACCAATATATTTTCAATTTAGCATAAAAAAGTCAAAATTCTAAAATATAAAACAATACTACAATCAACGACAACATTTATTTCTTTTTAAATTTGCCATGGGCAAAGTACGCCACGCGCCCGGCCATGTCAAAAAATAGGACGCGCCCGCTCGAGGATTAACATAACAACGAAATATGCACATTCCTTTGCTGGCTATAGTTTCAAATATATTCAATCTTTACTTTTGGGAGCATATATATGATGTATTGAGCTGATTTTTCACCTTTTCATTACCTCCCACTCCGACTACTCTAATAATTCAAATCTCTCTGTGACTTGTTATAACACTTCATATATTACGTTAATATGCTAATGGGACCTAATTTTCATGAATGGTAAAACAGGATAACTTAACGAACACATTTTTATTTCTAAATACTTTGGTTTTCCCGCTAATTATTATTTGTAGCGTCGTTATGATTTAAGCAAGGAATGAATTTGCAATGCATCATTCCCTCAGCGTCATATAAGGCTAGACCCTCCCTTACCTGTCAAAGTACATCCAATTAGGAGTGTATTCTTTTATGCTACATTCTACGCGGATTGGTATTCTGAAAAGTAGAAATTTCCATAATTTTAAAATGAAAGTAGTAGCGATAGTATTATCCCATTTTCTGAAAAAGCAAAAGAAATTGAAGTGCTATGATGGTGTACTCTAATTTGTCTCAAAGAATGGATGTATCTATTTCATAACTGCACAAAAAATGTCAATGAATATTCACTTACTACTGATTGATGTAATGTCACCCCTCTTTCATGCGTCCTGAAGTGCTTCGGTAAATGTTACGCTAAAATAAAAATGTATTTTAAATTATACTCAGAGGATATTTTATGTACCCCTCGAGAGAAACGGAATACGCCAGTTTATATTTGAAAACAGACAAGGTATGGAATGGAATAACTCTAGTGCAGTGTTAATTAAATCAGCAATTAATTCAGGCACATGCTAATCTGACCACTGAAAAGCACGATGACAGCTGAAATAATTTTTTTTGTGCTCCAATTTTGGAGGCAAGGTTTCTAGAGGGACTTTGAATGCTTTTTTCTTGAAAAAAGAAAAAATTATCCAAGAAAAAAATGGCCCAGTCATGTTGCATGGCATGGAGTAAAAATTTTGTGGAAATCAAAAATCATGGGCTTTTGAAAAAGTTGTGTAGTGTATTTTTTACCGCATATTTTTTCGTATCTCTCACAGAAATAGGTTTTTAGACTATATCTCTGATCAATTTAGTTAAATAATTGTTGAATCTATGATGCCACTTACGTATATAAGTTTAGCAGTTTAGTAAATGTCTGGAAAATTGCAAGCATAGCTTTGTAATTTTCCAGATAAATATTTTCTTGATTATTGATAACTTTTCCGCAGCTTAGTATGTTATTCCGTGCCAGTATGGCCGCAAATATGTTTTTTGATACCTATATCTCACTATGTAGAAGGGGCTTGTGGTGGCCTAGTGCGTAGAGTGCTGAGCTGACTGGAGGGTACCAGGTCCTGGGTAGACTCCCTGGGCCTGTCTGGACTCCCCAAGCTAAAGTCCTCGTGTTTCGATTTTTGGCGATTCAGAACTTCGTAGGAAATCACCCGGGAAAGTCACTGGCTACACCACCTTGACTGTGGGAACACGACTATGGCTAACGTACAGGATTAATTCTTGTGAGACATTTATAATTAATTGCAATTAAAACCCTTCAGGTTACCAACGCTAATAAATACTAAATGTCTTACCTATGTTTCGATCGTAAATATTTCCAAATATCGTGGTCCACTCTATGTGTATTTAAAATGAGTGTCAGAGACATAGCCTATAAGTAGCCTACGATGGGAATTTAATCAAAGATAGAATTAAAAAAAACATTTTCACTTGGATAACGTTGAATAATAATGTCTTGGACATCTTACTGATGCAAGGCAATCGACGACTTGAAGTCTCCTAGGGAAATTAGCCTCCCCACTTTTCGCGCGGATGCAAGCAATGAACGATGTTAGTTCAGTAAAGCTTATTAGAGAACACATAACCCGTTAATGTCCGTCTGTGCCTTCGTGTGTAAAACCCCTTCTGAGCAAACGAAGAAAGCGACCTCTTTTGGTTAAATAAACTCCGAAAAGTTTTTTTTTCATGAAATAAAACTTGGAAGGAAAATCTTCTTCTGTATTTTTTGTGGAGATGTATTGATTGCCGTTGGAGAGTAAAACGACAGAGCCGACCAAGTTTCCGCTAGGGAATTAAATGTTAACTCTTAAGTTTTGGATTATAATGCATATCTTGAAATGATATTTCCTTACGGCAGTTGCTATTGAGCCCTTTTTTATCACCTGCTTATCCTACACTCCCGAATTAAACGTGTTTTAAATGCATTTTGAAATTTTGCTGCATAGTTTTCAATTCGGGTAGAAAATTGGGGTAACTCACCAAACCAGTGTGACTGCATTGTCATTTCGTCTAACGGTAAAAAATTGACAATCCTATAAAATTTAGTTGGAAAAAAAGTGTCGTTTATAGAAAATATCTATCATTTGTTGGCAAATAAAGATTCTTGGGCAGTGTTAGCCGCAAATTAATGAAGATGTTTTTATCTAGAATTGAGATAAAAAGCAGAAGTAGTAGTTTTCATTCACTTCTGATATTTTACCATAATAAATAGTTTTAAAATTTCTGATGCAATACAAACATGTCTTACCTTGCATGGATATAATTTTAGAAAACTATCAATAAAATCAATGATTTTGAATGCAAATAATACCCCAGGAGACGATTAATGGCTTAATTCTTTTTCTTGACCCTTGAATGGCGTAAATGCCAGCTCTTTCATGTAGAATCTCAGTTTACTCTAATAGCAGTGAAATCATCAATCCATGTGCATTCGTTCGTGCATCTTCCTCTCATTGGCTCAAATGGAAACGCTCGCATTTGCTCGTTGATGCGTAGAGGACGATTTACATGCAACTCTTGGATATTGGGAAGCAGGCTAGTAAAAATTTCTCCATCGCCACTATTTTTCATGGTATTTTTGAGCAGCAAGAAAAAAATAAGAAAATGATCGTTCCCCTTTTCTCTCTCAGACTATTGACTTGCCATTTAATGAGGACTGGATTGCGATGTGGTAGAAGGAAATACTTTTCTCATATCCATGGATTGGATATGTTTTTTTTCCAACAGAAAACGATCGGATAAATGAATATTCCAGGTATCACCAGCACTAGGCTTTAATCCTACCATTTGCCCGTCAAAGTAATGTATTTTTAAGACTTCTCATTCTACTTTAATTAATCGTTTCATTTTTGCAACACAAATTTGAGAGTCATGCAGAGAGTTATGAGCCGTTAAGGATAACGAGTATACAAAAAGTGCTTATTAGTCTATTATTCTTTAGAATTACAAAAATATCATTTCTTATAGTGAATAAATGGCTAGCTCTAGCACTACTGTATCAGTTTAAACCTCAAAATCTCTTCTACCCCTACATGAATTTGTTAAGCCTTGCAGGCTGCTCGGGGGTTAATGGTATGAGATTAGTAATCCCCAAAATTTGACAAACAAGATGCAACTAAGATGTATAAACAAAGCTTAATTAGAGAAACAATTAATTGTGTATCAACCAGGCGTGTTTGAATAAATGATAGGTAAGTATGAAAGACTGTCAATGAGACGTTTAAAATCATTAATAATGAATATTATGATACGTATTAATTAAATGCTAAAAAGAGTTGGTAATTTTTGAAATGTATTTATGTAACATTGCTCTAAGTCATGCAATTCTGTAAGTAAATTGAGTTTTTTCAAGAACATATTTCATATCCTTTGCTGGCTGCTCTACTAGCATTACAAATACTTATACGGTGACTATATTGCCTACAACAATCTCTTTGTTGCTCCCTTGAAGAAAGGCATTTCATGCCTTTCTTTTAACCACGGTCACGGTATATATCTCATATTAAATCTATCGCCTAATGGTTACCAGAATATGTGGGTGCTTTTGCTGGTTAATCTGATTAAATTCTTACCCCGTGTTTGCAGATTTCAACCTAAAACTTTTATACATATGCCCTATAGTTAAGTTTAACATGTATTTTTGTACCTACTAAGGGGGAGTGCTAAATATACGCGCTGTAAAGCGCTTTTCAGTTACACTAGGATTTGAAATGAATATTAATGAAAAGGAAACGTAATGTGAGATTTTCATAGGATACGAAGGAAAAATAATTGAAAAGTAGAAGAATGCCGGCTACAAGAGGTGGAATATTTTTTGTTGCTAGAATATCCTACTGGCGTAGTCAAAATAATGCTGGGATATATATTTCTCTGGCTAAGCAGCCACGTACTAGTAAACGAGAAATGACGACGAGAATCTTGAGCAGAGATGTAAAGTAACGGTTATAAAATAGTTACATTCGGATCTTGAATATATATGAATATGGGACCTGGATATGAGAGAAAGAGAGAGACTTTACCGGGGTAACTTCCCGCGAAAGAACCGCAATGTATCTAACGATGAGAAAAGATGAGAATACTTAGAGATAAAATTTGTGGAAAAGGATGAAGAAAAATAGATGGAGAGGAAGGCAGACAATTGAAGAGGTATTGAGCATAGTTCATGAGGAGAAAATATTTCTGACGTAAATAGGAAGAAGGTAGAGTTAGTGAATGGTACAGGTACTTACAGAGGGTGGATCGCTGAAGGCGACTGTCGGGGGTAAAATGAAGGTTTGGAGACGACGAGGAAGAAAAATGGAGACTATAATGGATAGAATGAAGGGGTTATGAAATATGATGACATGAAGAGTGAAACAGCTTAGTGGAGTAGGGAATGGGAGAATAAAATGAAAAGGAATGTGCGAATACTCCACCTAACCCAAATATAACCGGTAGACAAGAAATTAATTTTTTGCGGCCATAAAAACTGTGGGTACATACTTTTTAATAATGTATAAAGATGAAAGTGCAACTCCAGTAAAAGTGCTGTTCAGTAGCTTGGGTAAAGTATTTAATTTATAGTGTTCAACCAAGAAAAACATACAGGGTAAACATTCTAAAAATATAAGTTCAAAAAAAGGAATAAACTGGTCACGGCCTCAAAAATAATAAGCCCTGAAAACCCCGAATAAACTGGTCATATCCACTAAAAATAGTAGGTAACTAAACTTCCTCTATCAATCTAATTTACTTCACAAAAAAATTCTTTGCATCTTATTTTTGAACACAAAATATACAAGCTGACACTATTCCTAGGTTTTTCAAGCATTAAATCGAGCAGGATGATTTGATTACAGTTTTCCCAAAATTCTCCCTGTAGCAAGAAAAGGTGTCCAGCTGAACTATCTTGTGCGACTGGAGGAAGGTGTAAACAGCAAAATCCAAAATGAACATCCCCTCTGATTCCTTTTCACGTTATTTTCACTAGCTTTACCTCCTTCAAACATACCTTTAACCTCACCTCATGTGTTTTGTTTTCTTCTCATTATCCCACCACCCTTTGTAAGGCACTTGACAGCCCGCCCTGACCTATCACTCTTCATTCTCTTTTCACACGTTTTCATATATTGTAAGACACTCCTGGACTTGACTACACATTCCGTCGTTGTTATTCTTTGCCTTAATAATTACTGCAGATCAGTTGAAACCCGAGTTGGCAATAAATGTGCATTCATGTTTGGAATGTACAAAGTTAGTCATTAATTTAACGAGATGGCATAGTTGGCATAGCATATTATACAACGGAAGTAACATTTTGAATAATTGGATTTCAGCAAACAAAGATTAGAAACATTGCGTTTCAATTGAAAATGAAAACAGCATGTGGTATGGAATACGCCAATGGTGGTAGTGAGGCTGGTAACGCGCTGGTCTACCAACCCAATGGTTGAGGACTTGAATCTCTCCTGAGGAGTGGATAGAGTGTTAGAATTTAGAGCAAAGAGCTAAGTTTAGGGTTGAAAACGTTTTATAACTTAAACATATGGAGCACTTAAAAGGCCGAATTATACTACTGCCAGGGTGAAATTTTGGCCACTTTGATTTTACATTCATTAACTATCCGAAAATGTGCGCCTCTTACCACTTGCCTTTCTGCATGTCTCGCAATCTCTTCTTCAACCAACACCTACTTTTCCTACCACGCAGTGCTTTACTCTAGAAGCACATTTATCTAGCGCAATGTGTACATTGAACGATATACATATATGGTTTGCCGCATCGCTTACTTCGACCCACGGTTGGTTAGTGAGCAGCTGTGCAATTGCCGATATCGATTCGAAGTTTGAAAAGTGTATGAAGAAGTATTGAGACTGCCTTGACGTGGCAGAAAAGGGTGTTGAACCTTTACAGTTTACAGTTACAAATGAGGTGGTTGGCAGTGCCGTGATGCGCATGTAGTTCTTTTTAGGTACTCCGATTCTGGTACGAGTAGAGAACATGGATCATACTACATTGCCGTAAAAGAAGCCTTCTCTAATCAAAAAAATCCCTCCCTATTGTTCCAGTGAGGACTTGATTTCAAAGTGAAATAAATGTTATGCATTGGCATCAAACACGCGCAGTCTGGTTTTGAGCATTGAAAATACGTGTAACTTAGATTTTGCTCGTAATGAGTGTTTGCGAATGAAGCTAAGAATTGATAACACCTGTTATTTTTCAAATATATTTCTCAACATTACCAAATCATTCATTTGAAGCCTGTACACATTTTAATGTTCATCTAAATACGTTTTATGACTGTGTTTTAGAAAACATTGGCTACCAGCAGGTTGTCGACCGATAGAATATCCTAAGTGAACTGTCGATGGCAGCGTAAACATTCGAACACTTGAGGACCGAATCTATTTTATTCATTCACTACCCAGATGAGTTATAATATTAATGTTGAGCAATATAGTTTATTTATATTTGAACGTAAGTCCGTCACCCAAAATAAATCCTATGATTGTTAAAAATGTGAAAAATACCAAGAGTAATTTTGGGTGTGAAGATAAACATGAGAAACAGTAATGTAATGGGAAGAGGAGTATAAATAAGAGGAAAATAAAACTAAGGAGAAATTCTCAGAACGACATGGTTAGACTAAACATTAATAGATCATAGGCTAGAATATGTAAAGTGATGTTGGCACTCGGGTTGAATTTTGGACGAAGTTTGGTTGAGGTGCATGTTACCCTGCGGCAGGGGTGGTTGGTCATCGGTCATGAAAAGTAACGCTATCGCATAAGAATGATTGTTTGGAGAAATCGGCCTTTTATCGAGATGTAGCATGCGTAACAGACAGACAAGGCGAATGATAAAATACATAGCACAGGAGTGAGAGGAAGAAAAGGGCAGGCGGAAATCCAAAGGCAGAGTAGGTTTTTGGAACCTCATCATAGAGACACTTGGATATTCTAAGCTTCTTTGGCAGGGTTACTAGTTTTCTGGTCTTTCAACCAGAGGATCAATTTTTAATTCACGTCCCACTTTGTATGTAGAGCTGACGGAACTTAAAGTTCAGTACTTCCGTCAGAGACGTTCAACTGTGGATCTCATTGGGGTTTATCTTCCCCCCTTCTCTCTGTGAATCCAAAATTACCCCTCTTACCAACTTAAACGTTTCTATTCCAATAAGAGATTTATTTAAAGGTATTTTTATATCATAGCATCCAATCGATACAGTGTCTGTAGAATTTATTTAGTTGGAGACGCACTAAACAAGAGGCATCACATAAGAATGGCTTCATCTTCAGGCATTTAAAAACAATGATCTCATGGATTTTCACATTCAAAATTCTCAGTGGGAACCGTATGATGATCATACCTATCATGTACTTTTAGAACTGAGTTAGGTATTACACGAATGAATACTAATGTTGGTATGAAGGCTTCCGTGGAATGGTGTCGAAGATAAAATTTTTCCGAGGTTCCTTCAGTGCTGTTTTATCTTCTCAAACGAAAAGTTTAGCCAGTATTTCAGCAGGTTGCTTCAGGTCAGAAGTCTCACGGAAGTCTCTACGACAGATGAAGTACTGCGCCTAAACTCACAAAGCACTCCTGAAGACACATATACAACATGAAATAAAGTTACCACTGCCAGGAATTGAACTCGCGTCATAAGAATGGGAGGCCAATGCTGTAAAAATCACCCAAACCCAACCCAGCTAATATAATAACGCACGTAAGCTAAAACCATCTCATTTCCACCTTATGGTCCCTAAGTTTGTAACCGTGCATTGGAGAAGACTAATTTAATCCACAATCACTCGGCACAAGTTCGCAAATGTGCAATTGCATGTGCGTTTGAAACTGGTTCTCACGCGATCAGGATTTTGACAAATGCATTACATTTCAGTGAATACCAGTAACTTTATATTTTAACTGATAGCAAATGGTCAAAATGTGATAAGAAGTTAGTTTGTATGAGTATATAATCTTCAAACTTGGAACTCACTGCATCCATTTTACTACGGATATACGAATTATGGAAAAGCTGCTATTTATTTAAATCATTGCAGTTACTCGAAACTGTCTGCATGATTAGTGCTAACTGCTTATTCACTTTCTGCCAATTTCTATCGTATGAATTGCAAGTAAGATATAATGTTTTCCAGAAAATGTTCGTATTTGTACAGTTATTTATTACATATATTCTGAATTCAAATGTGCTCATCAAAAAGTATTTGATATGCATTCATAAACACTTGCAGATTCCTATGGTGTAATGCTAAGCAAAGATATAATGCATAGCATTATATCAGCCTTTTGATGAAATTCAATTGAAAATTTTCGGCATAATTTTATAATAAATATTATTCCATCTTTGGTTTTTTATAGGCTCTAGAAGACTTGGTGTTTGCATGGAAGTTGGGACGGAATAACATCAGAGCGAAACTAACGGAATTACAATGGAGTCCATTTCCCATTCACATATGTACTAAAAGAGGTAAGCATTTTTCTATAGTTTGTTTTGAACTGAACTGGTCTCTGTTAAATCCATTGAGCTAGCAATCTGTGCCGTGTGAAATATGGGGTAGCTTCATTCGTAATTACATATCTTTTTTTAAAAACGAGACGGATTACCAAATACAGGTGTAAATTTAAATAACAATATTTGGAGGAAGAGAGCTTAAAGCCGCTGTCTTGAGCTCGGGCCTTGGTTATTCAAAACAGAGGTTAGCAGCAAGAATAGGAATTACTTTTTCTGATTCAGTATAATAAAAGGAAATAAATATATCATGGCGATAACTATCAGAATATTATTGTAGTTCCTGGTAATACATACCTAAGCAACTACATTTGACCCTGCGATCAGGCACTAGGGGGAGGCAGGTCACTAGTCGTGAAGTTGAATTGAAGCTGAGAAAAATGTTAATCAATTATAATTGGGAAAGTATGATGTGTAATGTGTTTCAAATATCAATAATACCCATATATAACAGCACTAAAATGTATTTATGAATAATAAACCGGGGCGTACACTAACATGCGGTTTAACAAGATTTAAAACACCACATCATAAAATGATTAAAGATAAATTAATCTGCACGAGCCACGGGCAAGAATATGATATCCACTAAAACTTAGCTCATGCTTGAATATTCATGGAGTTTCTCGCTTGCTTCAGGTCGTTGAGATATTTTTCTCAAATATTAGAAGCCATTATTCATTCTCTCCGAGTACAGGCAATGAGAAACATTTTCGCCGGCGGGGAATGGTTTTAACGAACGAGATTCCATCTTTCATCTCGATGTCACGATGCCTGTTGTAGCACTCGAGTGCTTTCTCAGCCGTGTGCCCAATTCAAATGTGAGTGGGTGGTGCAAAAGGGCAAACTTGTCCCCAGAATTTTATTTTCAGCCTCAACTCGGGTCACAAATCCTTTTCACTTTTTTCGCCACGCTTCCCGTATAATAACTCATTTATGTGCAAAGTCGAGAGGGCATTTAATTGAGTACAGTTGCCAGTTTCAACTTTTGGAAGAGATGAGAACTTTCACCACTTTTACTTTGGCGTAAAAGGCTTGATACTCTTGTACGCATATCTTTATCTTTGCTTCTCTCCAAACCTTTTATCTTTTCCTCTCTCTATCTCTTTTCAACCACCTCTGTTTCACTTGCTTGCTCCTTAAGAAATATTAATGAGTGGTTTGATTGGGGATCGGTGAAGGGTGGAATAAAATAAAATGGATTTATTAATGGTCATGTAGCAAGAGGAATAACTTTGGAGAGTGAGGATGAAAATGTTCTTGAATTAAGTGACAAATGACTGACGGTTTTTGATGTGAACATAAAAATCACGGAGATGCTAAAATCTAATCAAAAGAGACAAAAAAGACCAAAAATGGGAGAAAATTGGATCACGAGGTACATTATTGTCATGTAGAGTTGAGAAAGGAAATTTTGATTAGAATAAGGAAAGTTATCATAGAAAGACGAAGAAATGCCGATCGAAACTATTCCAGGGGCGTCGGAACTATTTTCGCTGGGAGGGGCCAACCTTGTAAAGGGCCCGGCTCTTCAGAAAAGGGACCGGCTCTTCAGAAAAGGGACCGGCTCCTATGAAAAGGGCCCGGAACCAATGAAAAGGGCCCGAATTTATTTGCAGATAGGAAGGGGTAGAGACTAGAATTTCACTAAAAGAGAATATGAAGGTGGTACAGTATTTGTCAGTAGGGAAAAAGCAAGCTGGAAACCAGTGAAATTAAATTTTTATTAATGAAGATTACTCATTTCTTAAGGACCCGGGGCAAAGTCTTGGGGGGAGGGGGGCGAAGGCCTCCCCTGCCCCCCACTTACGACGCCACTGAAGTATTCCATTGCCATATCTGCGATTCAGTGATCTTGATTCTCAAATTAGAAATTGGATTCGTTTCGAATCCAACCGAAGATATATGCGTGGTTCTTGTTAGAGATGTAAATGTAGATTTGATGATACCACAAAATTGCATAGGCTATACTACATTTAAACCGATTCTACTTCCTTAGATTACAATATGAAAAGATAAATGCTGTTTCAGTTGCAAGTGGTTATAAAATAAAATAGCTAATAATCCGGCTCCACCATCCTTGGATCACTTGTACCTATATTTTTTTTCACAAAACATGACTAAAAACCTAACATATCATTCCATTTTATTCACCTAAAAGGTTTAGACATCTATAAATCTTAATATTCCCGTGCGATATTGAAAACTGAGCTGCCAGATAAGACAAAAAAGATGAAAATGAGAGGTTGATGACCTTTTTACCTTACTGCATGGATCGAAAAGGCATAAAATAACCTCTCCTCATGTTAAAGTTCACCTAAAGTAAGTGCTGTTGTGATACTAGAATTTTTGGCATTCATCAAAGATCCTTAGCACCGGAAAAAGCTAACAGCAATGAATGAAATGACTCACAGTCAGATTCATAATGGACAGTGAACACTTAGTTCTTGAGTCACTATTTGGCAATAAAGATACACATAATCTGAGAATCGATGGAGCTGGATTGCAAGCATGAGAGTCAATTATGCACCTGACGATGATGATTATGCATCTTAGTTCGGGTTGTGTCATTGTATTTCTGACCCTGTGGTTTGCATAAGTCAATTAATTTATTGTTAAAATGGAACTCCACATTACTCCATATCTCATTTACTAGCGGCTAGCGTTAACCAGATATTATAACCCCGATCTTAGAGACGTCTTCATAGTATAGCTCATGCCAACATAAAGGTGTGTGGTAGGAAGTGAATACTAACCAAACGTCCTTTACCTATAAGTAGCTATATTCTACTCAAAGAACTAAAATAAAAAATGGTCTATAGAGTAAAAAATATATGCACATGCTGTTAAACAAGGTTAAAATCAACGCCTTATAAAATGATTGAAGATTTAGTATAAAGAACGTAATTGAGCAAAAACAGGAGGAAAATTGCCTCAAAAAGAACTAAGAAAAAAAAGTCTATGGGCAAAATGAAGAGGGATCAACGACTTAAAGTCCAACAGTAATTTTTTTAGCTAACAGTATTTAGGGAAGATTGTAGAGCTGCAGTTAACCAATTTTAAGATTGAAAAACTAGCAGCAAATACGTATCAGTTTCTCTCTCTCTATCCCAATGAATTATTTCGCTCGTACACATCTTCTTCTTCTCTCTCTGTCTGTCCCTCTTCCGTTCTCCTGTCCCCAGCATCCCCCTCTCCACTCTCACGTATCTTTCCACCCCTCCATTCACCGAAACCCACTCTCTGTCGCCTCGCTCGCATTCTCCCTGCATGCGCCGGAGGGTCGAGTGGAGAGCTCTCGATACTCACTCCCTCTCTCGAGAAAGAGAGGAAATGTCGCTCGTTCGTGTGGGTTCTCGCCCTCTCCCTCTTCCACCCCCGCCCCAAGCAGCCTTCCCTCACACGGCCCCGATTCCATTTCAGTTGAGCAATCTTATTTCTTTCCCTCTTCAAATAAAAATAAAATAAAGAGAGCGAAAAGGGAAACCTTCCCTGATGCCTCCAAATGGAAATTATTTACTCTCCCTTCCACCTCAGCAACGCAGGCAGTCTTCCCAAGCTCGTTCGGTCAATTCTAAATGCTTTCCTCTCCCCCGTCCTGTTGCCTATTCCACTACAGCTCCCCGGCAATTTGCGTGTTTGTGGAAATCCGGATTGCAAGTACTCTTATTGCCCCTCTGATGCTGAGTGAAATGTTCTTGAGTAGAACATGGAGAGGTTGATGTTCAGCAGAGAATTTTTGTTTTGAGCAGTAAGAGGTCCAAGATTTGGCTTCTTAATTTATTTAGATTTCTACGCTTTATGGGGCGACTATTTACTCTCTTCTCCACAGTGGCCAGATAAAAACATTTTCGCATTTTTCCGATTGTCTTACGTAGATTTTTTGAAAGCATCACAAGTGTATTGGGCATTTTCTGTTAACCAGATGTTACTGGGCAACCGCAGACCCCAGTAAGGTATCATTTCCTCTAAAATGATATATAGATTCCAAATACCGCTGGGTTTTGTATTTACTGAGCTTTACCTGCCACACAGCCAGTCAATCTAAACTTGGGAAGTAAAAATTTGATAACATGATAAACAAAAATAGCTGTACCTACTACGGAATGACTTAGAGGTATATACATGGAGGTATAAGCTATAAATAATAGTTAAAAAACGAAAAAAAATATGGATTACATTTTTAATTTGGATCTTGAACACGTTTGTGTGATGTGAGCTTTGCTAATAAGACCTATGCACTCTTAATTACTTAATTTATGCCATCTTAACAACCACTGCTCCTCGTAGAAGTAGTAGTATTAGGTTTTGGGTGATCCAACTGCTAAAGTTATATCGTGCCGTCTATCCTTACTTGACCTGAAAACACTTCCGCCATACATTTGGTAGGATTCAAACCTTCGATCCTCCGGTCATAATGCAGGCACATTGCTGATATGGCTGCAATTGACTGCCCTGGCCAGCAATTGGTTTCAAATTTAAATAGAAGCTCAAAGTTTTAATCTAATGCCTGTCATGCTTTTGAGAAACACTATTATTGTCGACTCTCCCAAATTGTGCGTAATAGTATACACCACTACCCCTCATGCTCTTACGGGTATTCGGGTAATACTTAGATGTATGGTGTTCTGTGTTTGTAATACACTGGTTGTGTTTTTCCTTCTGGCATAGACATCTACTGGCAATTAATGCGCTATCAAACAATCAAATATTTAGTTTGAGTATCATACATATAGTAAGATCTCTACTGCCATGATGAATCACGCCCATATTTTATTTACGCGTGCTTCGTTTTCCTCCAAGTAACTCGGTCGTAAGAGATAAAACAACGATATCAGGTGCTGGTGAATCATCTCACAGCTCATCTTTAAGTAGTTTTCCCCTTTCAGCTGCATAGCTGGTAGCGTAAAATCCTGGTCACTAGTCTTGTCTTTAATTTCGACCGTGAAGCAGGGGGAAGCCGGGACACAGTGGGCTGAAATCGAAATTCTTTGGACAAAATTACAAAATGGCTTTTTTGGAGATAGAATCATGAAAAATGGTACAAATACTCACAATTGATTGGCAATCAAGGAACGACATGTCATTGGCCATGTTTCGTTGCCGTTACCGAGATACAGGGGCTCAAACAGAACCAAAATTCCAAAATTACACCCGACTTTAGTTTTCTCCGAAAATCTTCCTATTTAAGTGGGGGGTGACGCTGTGGGAGGAATTTGATCGGTTAAAAAACTATGATGTCTGTTAAAACAACTCTTTTACTTAACTGTGCTTAACTTTGGGGTTTTTTTTCGTAAATTTAGGTTATGCTACGCAACAAAATGGCGGACGCTATTTTCACGCTAAATTTCATATTAAGTAGTAAATATCTAGCGTTCTACAAAAGATCCTGTCAAGTGACTCATATTAAATCAATTGTTGAAGCTTTCTAAAGGTAGATCTGAAATCAAATTGAAAATTCGTTTGCGACGCCGAAAATTACATTTGATTTTTCTTACGCGCGTCCGGAGCCGGAGACGCGCTCCGGGAGCTGGAAATGCCGTGACCCGAGTAAGTTTTTTCAAGCCATAAGGAACACAACGCTTCCAATTCGTCTGTCTTAATATACGTGGATTAATATCGATAAACACAGGCTCTATGTGTATAAAATCGCTTATATATGCCCGGAGAAAGGAAATAAATTATCGAAAATAGCTGAATATTGAGGCAGATCCAAATAAGTCCTGTTCGTAAAAACTCTTAACTTATTTTATTTTTACACACTTCATAGGTGTTATGTTTCATTGAGAAAATTGTGGTGAACGCAAAGCTAAGTAAAAGTAGCGTTCTCTAGCGTGGGTGAAGCCTGGGTTTTTCAGTAGGTAGTAGTGTGTCAACTGCGAGAGTGTTTGGATGTAGAGTATCGTGCATCTTGTCGGCTGGCGATTTGATTTCAAACCCTTTATTGCATTGTGTATTTAACTCTCAGTGCAGGCATGGCAGGGGCTAGAGAAGAGAGAAAAAGGTTTTGTTGAGTGGTGGTGTTGTTGTAGCGACTTTACAGGATCCTACCATTTTTCGTGTGACTGTACAATACCCTCATCATCATATTCACGTCACATTGGCGTGTCGGATTTGGCGGTCATTGAAAACCTTTTACCTGTCAATTCCTGAGTTTCAATAAGGTATGCTCTTTCCTATTATTTCTTTGCCGCCAATTACTTTTTTCTATGAATCTGTCTTTAAATATTTTCATTGGAGTGTATTTTATAGTTTTTTATGTAATAATCGTTGAGCCCTAGTACTTTCATCCATTACCTCGCTGTTTTCGTATTTATTTACCAAAATCAGACTAAATCATTCTTAACCCTTCTGAAATTTTGCACAGGTTTCTAGAGTCACTATCTGAAAGATGTATCGCTGAAAAATATATCGACTGCTCCATGATCAAGTAATAGAAGCGAGGGCTATATCTGTGACTGATAGGAAAGAGTTCTTGTACAATTATTTATGCAGAAGGTTGAATATAGAATCAAATGTCGATGCCAAAATAGCTGCCCGGGATTGTACACGCAAGGGTTTTTTTGTTCCGTTCCTGATACGGTGGGAAGAAAGCTCCCGCCATAATGAGAGGTTTAGGATCAAAAAGCGAAATTTAATGGATTAGTGCATGTATTTTTCTGAAATTGTGATTATATTTTCACCATGTACATCGAGAAAAGGCCAATGTTTGGTTTTTATCTTTCCATATTCTCTTTACCACTTACCACAATTTACTTTACCACAATTAGTCACTTAGAGCCTTGGATTTCATAATTTTGATGAAATTTACACAGGAGCACCCGGAAGACCAGAAAAAGAGTTTCAAGTTTCATCTGAAAGAACTAAAAAACGTAAAATTGAATCTCTTAGGACATTGATTCCAGCGCTGAGCTTACGATAGTAGCATCTGAGTTTGAGGGAGGAAGGAAATATTGCGGGTGCTACGTTAGGGACTGAAATCACAACCACAACACCTACTAGGGCCAAGAGAGTCTTATCCAAATGGTGGAAACGTGATGTAATTCAATCAGAAATTCCTGTAGAGAAGGCGTTGTCTCTGATGATATATACAGAGCTGATCAAGAGTCAGTATTACTCCTGATTAACCTAGATCTCATACAGAGATTTTCAATGATTTTGAGAGCAATTTCAAGTGGACTGCTACTTAACGCCGAGGAATTTACTCAGTACTGCTTCAAAACTGCTGAAGTGTATGTGGAGCACTACGCATGGTATTACATGCCACCTACAGTACATAAAGTACTCTTCCATGGAGGGGAAATTTCCAAAGGAGTAGCCCTACTGTTAAGACAGCTATCGAGAGATGCATTGGAGTCTAGAAATGAGGGCGTTCGGAAATTTCGAGAGAGATTTACTAGAAAGTACTCCAGAGTGGCCACAAATGAGGATCTATTTAAAAGGCTTTTGTTTACGTGCGATCCATTTATTTCCTATAGCAATCTCCCAAAACAAAGAAATATGAACATGCCAGAATAATTGAAGGTATTATTGGTTTTGGAAGAAATAAGTGAGGAATAAACGGAATCAAGTAGTGATGAAGATTCCTTGTAGGAACTTTGAAAAACATAGAACAATGTAAAATAAGTGTTCAAAAAAATGAATTGTATCTATAATTTCCTTTTTGTTAAATGGCTACAATACTCCCTTAAAATGAAATTCAAATCGCAATTAGTGGTTCAGCTGAAAGAAAATTACCGTCGCGCCGCGGGCCACAGTAGAGCGATGCGGAGATAATTATATTACCCCCAAAGTATAAGTACAAAGAGTATTAACTTATACTAAACTTTGGTTACAATACAACTATCTCAATCAAACAAAACAGCAGGAAGTGAGTAACAATAATGTAAGTTAAGGGTTTTGACGAACAGAATTAATATTGTTGTGCCTCAATATTAAGCTATTTTAGATAATTTGTTTCCTTACTGTGAGCATAATTCAAGTAAAGAAGAAACTAAAGTTTTACTAGGTGAACAAAGTCTATGTGACGTGTAAATCAGGGATATGCATATTGTTAAGGAGAAAATATGAATGATTTGTGTAGAAATTCTCGTTGAACAACCAAAAACTCCGCGGCGTCCAAAATGTAGTTTTCTGAATGAACCTCCTGGTATAGTCAAAGGCTTGGACTGCTGGGGCGGAGGGGCAAAGAAACAAAAAGAAGTACTTAATAGTTTCCTCTGGAAGGTAAAATCATGTTTGGTGCGAAGAAAACTGCAGTTTTAAGACTTCAAGGGTGTGAAAGAGTAGTTTACTTTTGAGAGGTGAAACCTTGAACGTGATTTCACGTACACTTTAAAACCTTAATATTTCAATATCCCCATTATTTTATGCACATAGAGCCTGTGTTTATCGATATCAATCCACGTATATTAAGACAGACGAATTGGAAGCGTTGTGTTCCTTATGGCTTGAAAAAACTTACTCGGGTCACGGCATTTCCAGCTCCCGGAGCGCGTCTCCGGCTCCGGACGCGCGTAAGAAAAATCAAATGTAATTTTCGGCGTCGCAAACGAATTTTCAATTTGATTTCAGATCTACCTTTAGAAAGCTTCAACAATTGATTTAATATGAGTCACTTGACAGGATCTTTTGTAGAACGCTAGATATTTACTACTTAATATGAAATTTAGCGTGAAAATAGCGTCCGCCATTTTGTTGCGTAGCATAACCTAAATTTACGAAAAAAAACCCCAAAGTTAAGCACAGTTAAGTAAAAAAGTTGTTTTAACAGACATAATAGTTTTTTAACCGATCAAATTCCTCCCACAGCGTCACCCCCCACTTAAATAGGAAGATTTTCGGAGAAAACTAAAGTCGGGTGTAATTTTGGAATTTTGGTTCTGTTTGAGCCCCTGTATCTCGGTAACGGCAACGAAACATGGCCAATGACATGTCGTTCCTTGATTGCCAATCAATTGTGAGTATTTGTACCATTTTTCATGATTCTATCTCCAAAAAAGCCATTTTGTAATTTTGTCCAAAGAATTTCGATTTCAGCCCACTGTGCGGGAGTAAGAACAAGGCTCGCTGAGCCGGTAAACTTCCTCTTAGTTGTTCTATATTAAGACAGGAACGCGAAGGCTGCTTCACCTTCTGTTATTGATCAGTCTTTTTATCGATTCCGCCTGTTATGATATTGGTGCCTGCCCATGCAATTCAACCAAGGCCGCTCTCCAGAGCAGAGAAGGTGCATTGGATCAAATCATGAGATATCGTGGGGTTTGTATTTGAACTTCCATCGGGATTGTGATTGGTTAGTTAAAGTTTTATTTAAACTATTATTGAATAAAATGATAGGTCATGCTATTTTATACTGAGGCTTCATACATTGAAACTAACCATCGAAGCAGTGACTGGCCTGATGTGAAATAGAAAGCAACTGCAGTATTTTGGATGTTTAATCCACACTTCATTGGCGATGTGAGAGTTTGCTACGGTTTTAAATCAATGGATACACGTTTAAAAGTTAGTTGTAGCACTCAGAGTGTAAGTAGTTAAGTAAAATCACTACTACTTTATCTTAAGGGCATACGGATCTTCGGTAAAATAAAATATATTCTTATTGAAAAAACCTGAAAGAAATTTTTCTGTGAAAACACAAGGCCGCCACAAGGTAGCTGTAACATGGACCCCTGCGTATTTTCCTGCTTTAAGGGATCATTAAAAGACATTTTAAAACTTGCCTCTTAATGTGAATCTACTACTTCATACGAATTTTTATACATTGATATTTGAGCTACAGAATTTGTGATAATATTGACGTAAATTATGATATAACTTTGAAGTGATCTCAGGACCATATTGGACCAGGTGACTTTATGTGTACATGACGTGCGATTGAAAGTTTTTGGAAAAGATTAGGTAGAATAAGTAGACGCGTGGACAATGAGTGGGAATAGAGGGCCAAAAAGATGTATTTTGTTTCTTATTTGGGATACATGGTGTGTGAAAAAATATAAGCTAGACAAAGGATCATATGCTGATGAATATTTGTGTGCATGTGTGCCTGATTTGTACATTTGAATATCTTGAAACTGATTGATAATTAAGTAGATGATATTGATCATTCTATGCAAACCTAGTTAGCTAAATTATCAATGTATGGATTTATGTATGCATAACACAAAAATATTGGAATAGCATTTGTTAATTCAGTAGCTGCATGAAAATTGATATTTATGGGATGTGATGACCTGCATTATGGTGGGTGAAATATTTTGAGGTGAGCTTATGAGATTGAATTGGATGATGGAGTATTTACTTCCATGAGTGTGCTGTTAAGGATGATAATTTATTGGCTGTATTTGAGAAAAATAGTTTGAAGATTTTATGCGGATAAATATAAAATGATTAACTAAATGGGTGTTACCGTTTGTTTTTGGAACGATGGTGTTGAAAGAGTAAATGGTTGATTCCATGACGAATAAATGATGAGTTTGTCATGAGAGAGCACATGTTGATATGCAAATCTCTATTTTCGTAAATGATAATGGTATGTGTGTGATGATGCCATTGATATAATGAGTTGTGATTTTGTTGATTTGGTGATGAATGGCATGAGATTTAATTTGTTTCGATGGGATATTGGTATTCTTCTGGAATATGGGCTATCTTTTCTTCTAATGAAATTTTGAGGTAGTTTAGTGGGAAAATGAAAATTGATGGCTTTGATAGAATAAAGTTTTGTTATCCTTGATTCAGTATGGACTTTGAGTTGGATTGTTATTGTTTTCTGATTTATTTATTTTCCATTTCTATATTTAACGGTAGAGAATGAGTTTTAGGGGATGATGTTTGCTAGAGTTTTTCTTGAATGGCAAAATTAGTAGTGAAAATTGTAAGAAGAAAGTAATTAGGCGCGATTGTCGGTATGGATGTGGCTGATTTTTACAGTTAATTTATGAAATTATTAATGGAAACATTGGAGTATTTTATAATAAATGGACTACATGAGTTTGGATCACTGAATGAATGTATGAGTTGTAGAAATTGTGAATGATGATGTGTCATGTTTTCTTTTCCTATACTTCTTGTAGGTACCTTATGTTAACCTGAGTGAGGTTAAGTATAATTGCTTATGGTCTGTTCTTATGTGAATGAATGTGTGTGTTGTGAGTGAAATTGATACGATTCAGTTAGCATTGAAATTTGCAGAAATTTTTGTATGTATTTGAATTTTTGGAAAGGCTGTTTCTCGCTATGGCATTGTCGATGTGTTTAGTTAATCATATCCGAGGTCTAATTTCCAATGCTACAAAGGGTATATCTAGATGTTACCCTACAAGTCACCATAAAAGTGCGTGGCAGGGGCTGATATCACACCAAACATGCATTGCATGCCATTCATGGAAATGATTGGCAACTATAGTCTAGTCTAAACTTAGCAATATATAAAAAACTAAAATAGCTAAGCAAGCATGCCCAAAACATGCTGTTAGTTGGGTTAGATTCAAGCCCTTCATTCAACATTCAACTACCTACCTATTTACAATATTTATATCCCTAATTGCACGAAGGACATTTTGATTACCTCAGTTTGGTACCCGATTTCTTTAATGTTATGATCACGGTCCAATTAACTGTAGTAACTTGGAGTAGACAAAATGTTTTCAACGTTATCAGTGAAAATATTGTATAAGGGTTTAGTTTAGAGATTAAGTACATGTGGACAGGTTTTTGGGCTTTGTTTGACCCGAATAGTTTCCTATCTTTTAGAGACTAAGTAGCACTTGGAAGGCTGGGGGCAGAGCGTCTTTTTTTTTGAACGATCTCCTAGGTTGTGGTAAACAAAGGTTTTGGTTAAGAGTACTCCATGGTTTACTCATATTAAAAAATATACTTTTGAATTACTTTTTATAAGACTTTTAGAAAAATCTTCCTAGAAGAATTTAGACAATAAATCTTGGCTATTTGGATGTACAGTAGTAACCCATCATTAGGTTCAATTTTTTAAATTTGATAATGTCATGAAAGTTTAAATGTAATAATGTCTTCAATAAACTTCCTGTCACCCATTCATATATACCTTTAGAGTATTTTTGTGATGAAATGGCCCTATGTTGGCTCGCACATTTTAAGCTTTCTCAAAATATGCTTAACACTGGGAAAGATGTTTGATTACAATTCACCTACTCAAAATATATCCATTAATGCACAGGTGAAACACATAGATTACATAAAGATCGGTCAATCCGCATAGGGAACACTTGCCGTAATTAGCGAAGGCTGACTGCTTGCTAATTAATCTTTTTTAGCGACAAACCTCTTAGTGGTGAAATTAATTAACTTTGTTATATTCCACAAAACTTTATTCACCAACCGGTTCCGAACTTCTCAGGTCATCATCAGGGGTTGAACCGGTTGGTCAGTAATTTTTTTTGGAATATAAGAAAGTTAATTACCTTCACCATGAATTCATTCCACAAGGTGAACTCGCCAATCATCGATTTCAGACAAACCTCAGACTGAAATGTGTACTCACTATGTCAAACCATGTTTAACTGATTGAGAGATGAATATCCATTCTTACTAAAATTGAGAATGACTACTTGAAAGTATGAGAAGAAGACTATTTAGGATGGGTTGACCGTCTGAGCTGTTGTGGGTGCCTTATTACATGGCACTAAACGGTGTTGGTTTGGTTGGTTTTTATCCAAACCAACCTTTGGTTGAATCACTGAGTGAGTAAATAGTGTTGCAGAGAAAGTTCAAATACTACGAAAATAACGTAGGAAACGGAGCCTCTGAAAGTACTAGGCCTAAAAATGCGTATTTTAAAACCAATTTCCGACACCAGTTCTTTTAAATGACTCTAAACATTAGAGGTTCCCCTGAGGTGAATGGAGAGAGAACAAGGCAGTTTGATCATTTCAACCTACCAAGAACCAATCTCTTTAACATCTAGGAAGAGGAGTACCATGTTTACGAATATTCATGAGCAATCAATTCAAAAACAATAATTTTTAAGTCTAGAATTTGAATGTATCAATGCAAGGAAAGACCAATTTTCGTTTCTATTGCGTGTTCCTTGTTAGCACATCTCCCGCAAGACATACCCGGTATAGGTTTGACAAGGAGTGACTTCTGGCCACGTATGATTTCAGTGTACCTCTTCTTAAAATGATTAAAAATAAAACGATGTAGCAACGCTTCAAACATTTTGAGTATTCTGTCTCTCCCCCTTTGAGTGCGTCATCAGAAGCTGGTGATGCAGTGCTCGGGTCTTGAGCAGTCGATCTAACACGGGTCAAAGGTTACTTTAGCCAATACCGGGACTCCAAATAAATTACACTCTCCTCTTGTTGTAAATCTGATACTTTGATGTATAGTGTATAGCTCCGGTAACACATCCGGGCACAACCGGTTTTTTTCAATCTAAATTTCCTCCACATGTAGACGAATGCTGCCAGCAAAATCTTAAATTTTTGTCGATATTTCATTATAGAACACTCCAGGATAGATGTTCTGGAGACATCTTTTGAGAATGAGGGGTATTCATTATTTCTATTTTGACTAGATTTTGCCAGGAAAATCCACCAATATCTTTTAAATGCAAAGTTTTTAAATTCAGAGTTCAGTGACGTCAGTTGAGCATGACGACGCCCTCTACTGTTTTCATTTGTCCACGCCTCATTTACTGTGTTGCGTGACAGACTCTGATATACTAGCACTAATAGGGCAAACGACCTCGTTAGTGGCCCATATCCTTCAAAATCAAGAATTATAATTTTCCGTGAGGCCACAAATATATTCTTGGAGCTCTATTTGCAGCATCGAGAGTAAAAAAGCTACCAGAAACTGAGGTCAAGAAACTTGGCAGCCTTAGAGCATTTAATAACAACATGGTAACCTATAAAAACTTCAGTTATGAAGTCTATTTATGCCTTATGAATAATTATAACCGGCGTATGTTTCTCTAAAGCATTCCCGTGTGTTTTGAAAAAATACTTTGTAGTCTACCAATAAATTTCTTTATATTTAATTATATTTTTTCCCACTTCTCAGTTCAATAGCATTAAACTAATTGAAGGATGTTATATTTACCCGCGAAATATTAGAAATCTTCCTTTTGAATGAAGGAGGCCAACCAATTTAACTATCACTCAATGTCGTTTGTTACGAGTGTATTCCGTGAATGCCTCTAGACCCCTAATTTTTATGCTTTTGCTGTAAGTAATAACAGTGGTATTTTCTTTTTTGTAGCTAGTAGATTTTAAACATTACCATTCAAAACTGAGTGCTAATGTTTGCAAATGTTATTATAAAATTGTAAAATCTTATGTCGAATATTTTTTATATCTATTCCTAGGGAATTAATTTTAGGTTTTCAGTCAAAAATGATATTTGACGTCGTTAAACCTTGAACAAAAATATATTTTCGCATAGGTTCCAATTTTTCTCAGAACTAAGTACTAAGTTTACTCAATTTTACCATTCGAATAACTAAAAGTTTTCAACATTTTTCTTAAAAATTTAATTTCCTTGATCCTAAATGTACTCATGTGTTATTTAAACTGATAAAAAGCAAATGAACCCTGTAAACCATAGAAGGGATATGTTTCATGCTTGCATGTGACGAGTAAATTTACTGCAGGTGATACACAATTTTGACAGTAATTTTTTTTAAAAGATTGCTGCGGGTCATACTTTTCACGTGTCTCAACACAGGCTGATCGTATGCTTTCCTCGGATTTGCCGGCATAGAATACTAATCTTTTTCCCAATCAGTATCAACTCGCGGAGGGTGATGGTGTGGCTATTAAGTCACAACTTGGCCAAAGTAGCACTAAGACTGTAAAGGTCCCTAATATCCAGGTGAAAAATCTGAAGGAAAAACAAACAAAGGGAATTATGGCGTATCTGAGCTTAAAATGTGCTGATAGGCTTCCGTCCCAGTTCTACGAATGAAAATCACCTCGGCCGTCCGAACGAGTTAGCGATAGTTCCAGTCGATACGCTGAGATAGTGGCAAATCGTGAGTAAAGCATGTAAACAGATCGATTAATTCAAAATTCTGAAGCAGGCCATGCATTCAGGTTGATGAGGGGGTGGCATTTGGGGCAGGTCGTGGTCAATTAAATGATATCAGACTGTCCAAGCGAGCGCCATTGTCGGACTGCGAGGAGTCTTACAGAAGTAAGGGAGTGGGAGTAGATATAAGGGAGTAATGACGGGACCGTCAACCTTGGTCCCGTCATCGATCGAACTGGAAGCCGCCAACGAATGGAAGTTCTGCTTGGTCTCAGCAAACACAAAAAAATCAAAATCGGGAATCAGTCCCGCAGTCAGTATCGCGTGCCATCTGTCCAATGTATTGATCCTTGTACTTGATTCCCACGTAATAACGCACTGCAGAGGAAACTGAGAACTCACCCTCATGCTTTGAGGGTCATAGAGTTTCTAATTAGCTGAGTAACCCTTCAATTCCACGGAATGGATATTTTTCTCGGCTTTTATTGTGCATTTACTATTGGAGAAAAAAGTTTCCCAACACGGCCACTATCGCTCTGAGAGAAAATCGGATTCCTTTCTGACGGTACAATATTCTTTGTTCTCGGCCACCACGAGTAAAGTTCAACATGGTAAGGTGGTGGACTCATCACCCGAGTATGTGACGGACGACCGAAGGCTTGCCTGCCCCGAGCTTTAAACGTGCTGGCGTCTAGAATGGATGCATATTATTCCTCGCATGCGTTTCAAACACTCTATTTAACTATTTCTTTCTCGCCGAACTTTCCTCCGAACGCCCAGCCTTTCCGCCGAACTTTTTTCTTTCCTCGCATTTTGGCAAGGTCCTGGGATTCACTCCGAGTCCGCCTTTTTGCTTTCTTTATTTCGCTTGAAAAAGTGAAGACGTTTTTATTATTTAGTAATTATATAGAGAGCTTCCACTAATTACTGAGCAGCAATTTGAAACTATGGAATGGAAAGCACTTAGAATATATGGAATGATTTAGCGAAGCATGTAGCATAATCCAAAAAAGTTAGCAGAGTACCTTCATGATTATCCTTTAACAAACGTAAACACTAACTAATGTCCAATACGCCAAATATGGTGACAGCTTCACTTCATCTTGGCGGACCCCTTTGTTCTACTATTATAATTGGTTTCTTTAAGCTTTCAAGGCATATAACTTGCTTTACATTAAAAAACTTGTGTTTCACTGTAGAGTCCTGAGCGAAACCAAGCGTATATTGGCTGAACACTGGGGCAAACTCTCTTAATGAAGTAGTGTATAGATTTAAAGTAGGTATATCATTTCAATTTTTAAAATCCCGTTTATTATGTATAAAGTATGAAGGATTTTTGATAGAAGAAAGTAATATTTTGACTAACTTATAAAAGTAATGTTCTACGGCTGAGAAATCGGAGTGATTTCGGTGATATTACTTGAGTGTATTCTGGTGGTAATGTGTATGTTGGTTGGCTGAATGCATCCATAAATCCTTCATTAAAAAGAGAAATATTGCTTTGCCCAGTCCAAGACTTAATGAAAAAAGGAAATTATTATTATTTACGCTCAGGATAAGCTCATGATCATAGTACAGCTCATATGAATTGCCTAATAAATTTCCCGACTATGAGCGAGTCAGAAATGTTTGAATACAGTCTCTTCAACTTCTATTTTCACTTTTGAGCCAAATCTTTCAGACACCCTTTGGAAACAAATACCCCGAGCAGAAGTGTTATAGAGCAACATAATCAGTAATGAGCTGTATTTGAATTAGTCATTTTACTTATTTGATCGATACACACTTCCTTAGTTTTTTCTCCGCAATAAGAAATCGTTCGCTAAATTTCTGCGTTATTGATACTCACATCCCTTGCAGATACCAAATTAAGGTTAATGTTGTAGAACTATTACTGGCTTTGATATTGGAGGAATGTTCTTAGTTGTTTATTCTTGTGGTCGCATTTGACCTTAACTCGTGACATTTATGATTAGTCCACAAGAATTGATTAGAATCAGGTGATACTTTGTGAAAAAGTGAGATGCTGTAAGAAAAACATGACGATGTATTTTTTACACTTTTTATTGCGTAAAACCCTACCGGTTTCGACACTTTCGTGTTTGAGCTGATAAGTTTCATTGAGAAAACAATGCTTCAAATAATTCAGGTGGAGTTCAAATTTTCTTGAGCATTGTATTTTCAAATTATCAACATTTAAAAACGGAAAGCGAAAAGAAAGTTGGAAACCAATTATCATAACGTTGTAGGCCTCAAAGAGTCATCATGAGGCTTGAATATTGCACATTGCATGGCCGCTGTGGATGAATATATGAATTATGATCTTCCTACTCAATATTTTAAGACCCCAACACATAGATACCTATAGAGCTGGAAGTATTGGATAAGCAAAATAGAAAGGCACGGTAATCATCCCAGGCAAGTTAAGTGAAATAATATTCTTGCTCAAATCCAGTTCAGGGAGGGCGGACATTTTTCGGGAAGCCGTTAAACGAGCAGACAAAGACCTGGACATAAAAACGGGTTCTTTACGTACTCTCCCGGAGGATTTCCCTTTAAGTAGCGAAATACGGCTTCCGAAGCAGTGAAATACGGAAAGCGTTTGCAGTAGTAGCAGATAGAACCATACACCTATCATGAGATCAGTTATAAATTCATTTGAACGGAAAAACATGAAATGGCAAAAGAGAAGAGGGGTCGAGCGTAAAAAATAGCATAACATTTATTTGGATAAAAGTATGTATCTAGCGGTTACATAAAATAACAAATGATGCACGAAAAACATTCGCTATCATTCTGTCTTGAATTGAAAACTTCGTATTACCAGTCAATTACATTACAGCTCGACAACTCCCTTGTGATATCAACGGAGCTATTCAATGGTTTTTATGGACGTAGAAAAAAGTTAAGCTCGTTTTTTGTTAACTTTTTCAAATGAGAGAGAGCAAAGAAGCGGGCACCGAGTGAATCCCAGGACCTTGCCAGAGTGAGAAACAAGGATCGAGGTCTAAAAGAAAAAGGAAGGATTGACAGAATGCGGAGTGAAGTTCGACGAGAACGAGATAGTTAAATAGTGTTTAAATGCATGCATGCAAGGAATTATATGCGTCCGTTCTGGACGTGAGCGCGTTTACAGCTCGGGCCAAGGAAGCTGCTGCAGGTATTCCGTCACATACTCAGGCGATGAGTTCATCACCTTGCCGTGTTGGAACTTCCCTCGTGGTAGCCGAGAGCAAAGAATATTGTACCGTCAGAAAGGAGTCTGATTTTCTCTCAGAGTGAAAGTGGTGGCGCTCAATTTGTTGGGAAACTTTTTTCTTCCATTGAACCTATAACATATATTATTTCGGTCAAACTTCAAGATTAAATCACCTTAATTTTTGGTTTTATCTTTGGTTATAGGAAAGCATATTTATGATTTATTTGTTAATTAATGAAAGAATGATCATAAAATTTCTGACTTAGAAAGTAATTAGTTAAGGAAATAAATTTGACGGATATTATAACTGCATTATTTCATGTAATGTCCGAATCGGATATGGTGAGGAAATGAATAGTAAAGTGCAGAATAATGTCTGTCAAGTTATATTTGTATCGTAAAAACTGTTATTGACTCAAATTAAAATCTGCCGTGATTAGATTCAACTTAACATATTAATACTAGGAGACGAAAACGAATGCACTTGAAGTGGAGTTGATATACTGGGGTAAAAAATAAACATATCGTACGTAGATAAAAAATATGAATTTGCACAAAATACACATAATATCATATCATATTTATGACGTGGATTAATTTTGAATAATCTCCGTACTTATTTTTCATCTTTTAAGAGCCTATTCTGTTTGTAAGAAGATCAATAAAAATACTTTTTACGTGAGGTGAATTATTAAAAGTGTACATATATTTCTAATATTCCGTTGGAAATTCGGTGTTATTTAGATGAAGGAATCCTTTTCTGCTTTCTTACAAAAACAGAAAAGGAATTTTCCATCTTTAGCCCAAGCGCCGTGTTTACGTGTCTAAGGGGCTCCCAGTTACTTCAGATGTGCACAAAAGAAGAGCCCCCGTTTAGCTTTTGATAGCTGCTCATGATGCTGAGAAACTATAAAAGTTCCCACAGAGGCAATTTGAACATCTCTATGGCTTTATGAAATATCACTTTACGTATGCGTAAGGAATATTATAAATACTCATTTTATGTTTAATCGTCCTTTAGAAACTGAGTAAATTATCTTAAGCTTTAAAATTTAGCTTAAGGAAACCTTAAATGCTTTTTGCTGGGCAGATTTTGAATGATTACTTACCACTTGATACGCCGGTTATACCTTCAAACACCACTACCGTTAATGAAACCATATTCTTAGTATTGACCAATAAAGTTTGCTTTGAGGAATGCTTTGTGAACATATTTAAAATTAAGCACTTCAAATAACAAACTTGATGGTATTCTTGTGATGATACTCATTTTAATCATTGTTGTTATGATTAAAATAAGATGATGGAAACGTATTACTCCTTCTCCATTTGAGAACAAAGTGAAATAAAAAGCGATATTTAGGTAAATAGCAACGAATTATATTAAATTACCTTTATTATAGTGTGGTAAATTATCCCTTTTAAGAGTTTTGATAGCTTAAATATGAGTTAATTTAGGAAATGCTTAATGCTACTTCAAATGTAGTGTGTATAGAATAAATATTAACTTCGTTAATTTGGGAGAGTTTCTTCATAGATCTGAAAATATTCTGAAAATCTCACTGTCCTCTAATCAACAAATAATAATTCATTTTACTATCATTCAACCCAGCTATGCCTCTCGTATATGAGCATGATGATTAAAATTGCAACTGTATATACTTTATTTAGATTTTACACGCCAATGTGTGAAATAAAATTCTATGTATTTTATAACATCGGGAAATTCTTTATCGTCTTTGTGAAGGAAATGAACGGATATGAGGAGAGACCCAAAGAAAGGTATTTCACAGCAAGGAATGGAATGATGGCCTAGATACCTAATGAGAATGATACGTATTTCCCAAGTATATAGCGCGATGCTGGTCATGGATATTGTGATGAATAGTAAAAATATTAATGGAAGTTACTGACGAAAATATTAATTGCCCTTTATGTCTAAGGAAGAGCTACAAGGAATACACATTTTCCTCACTGTTATATCATAAGTAACTCTGTAGTGCGTTAAAATATCAACAATGAATTCACAACGAGCAAGTAAAGTTAAGTAGGTAAAAAGTGAAAAATAAGTTAAAAAAGTGAACTGGAAGATAAAAAGGTATGCGGTTGTACTTGTGGTAAATTAAGACTACGGAAAACTGCCCTGATTTGGAATAATTGCCCATGTACGTACACTAAACCCAGAATCCAATTGCCGATCTCTAACTTGACAAAAATGCACTGGTTTCTTTTGTGCTGCAAGGCAATCTTCAGGAGGAAATAAAGTACTTGCGTTCATCAGTATGGTCCATGAAAGTCGGGACTCGCAACGTGGAATCGGGAAGAAAATGATTTTTAAATAATCCGCATTCTGAAAGGAAGGATCCTACTCTCCATTAGTTCTCCAGTTTAATCCAGCTCACATATTTGAACCTTAATTTATGAAGTACCATTTAAGACATCTAGAAAGCGTTGGACACAGAATGGATGATCGCCAAGCATATCTTGCATCTACATCTACATAATACCCTGCAAGCCACCACAAAGGTGTGTGGCAGGGGGTGAATTCTCACCAAACATAGACTACATATGCATACATATACATGCATTTAAAAGGATTAGTATTAATATATTAGTCTAAATTGCACTTTTAAAAAAAGATAAAAATAGCAAAACAAACATGCAAAACCATGCTGTTAGTTGGGTTACCTTCAAGTCTTTATACCAGTACGCAGCTACCTATGCTATGGATTGATTCACTCGTATTGGGCATATTTACCGCTATTCATATCCCTAATTGTGCGAGGAAAAAAGGATATTTTGAATATGTCAGTTCGGCAATCAATTTCTCTAATTTTGTAATTATGCTCCAGTCTACCATAGTAAGTTGGGGTTCGCAAAATATTTTAACGTCATTACTGAAAATATTGTCTTGGAATATATTTTGGAGATTAAGTCTAAATTTCAACCTGCGATCTGACAATGATTCCCATTTTAATTCATTTAATAAACTGGTTACGCTAATATAGTTATCGTACCGTCCCTTTACAAATCTTACCGATCTTCGCTACACACGTTCAAGTTCGTTATTTACACCGATTTCGTAGGGATCCCATACACTGGCAGCATATTCAATGGGCAGATGTATTTAATAATCCTTTCTATTTTGGATGTCATATTCTCTGCCGTCTCAGGGCTTTTCTCACGTTGGCATTATACCACCTAGGTTCAGTGCTTTCTTTTTTAAATTTACTAGGAATATATCTAATATTGATCTATATCTAATATATCTAATATTAATATATAATATTGATCCCAAAGCGCATTATACTCAAGACCGACTTCCATGAACCCACCGTACATAAATGTATGGAAGACTTTTTAAAATCCGATAAGTAATCTCTTCAATAAATTTTAAATTTAGCAAAGTCTGCTCTTTTAAAAATATAAATATTTCTTTTTTGTTTAAAGTTTTTGTCTAAAGTTAGAGAGAATTTTGCTGTCAGAACTGTGTGGTCACTGATTCCATGAACGGTGTCAATCTCAGTCACTTTTTGTGGGATGTTGGTTGCCTGTAAATCAAGAATATTATCCCATATATTAAGTGCTGTAGCTAATTTTGTCAGGGAGTTGTTGGAGAATGCATCTAATAGAATCTCGCAGATGTCTTTGTCCCTTCCTCCAGCTTTAAAGCAGTGAATTTTCCAGTCTATTGATGGTGCATTGAAATCTCCACCTATTATTATGTTACGATTGCTGTTACGGGATGTGATAGAATTTATCTGCTTTCCAGTTCCAATAATGAGTCAACATCAGTGTTTAGGGGTCTATATAATGCATAGACAGATATTGGTTTGGATTTAGGGCATTTTAATGTTAGGTCATGTAATCTTAGGTATGTAATGTAATCTTAGGTACAAGAACGAATATGCTACCACTCTTAACAGAGAAGTTTGCTAGTTAGGCACAAGGCATGTGATTAGCTACTGTAAAGTTTTGGACAGAAAATTGGACAGTTTTTATTCACATTATTTCACCTACTGATAAAGTTCTTTAGTTTGCCGTTTATGGAAGTTTTAAAGAGTGGTTGGAACCAAGAAATTCAGGCGCACTGCGCACATCACTTTGCACCGATGTATCTGGTGATCATTCTTAAGAATTGAACGAATAACACCCCTGTTAGGATGTTACAAATTCTCTCTGAACGGTACATAATTGTATTGAAAATAGTCGGAGTAGAAACATCTTTTCCATTCCCGATTCAGTGAAATTCTCTGAAATTGAGTTAATGAAAGTACATTTAAGATATCTTGCAGAGACTTATCGGTCGTGTATAAGGGGGGAATGGGACACTTCGGCGCGGCCACTTCGGCGCGGCCACCTCGGCGCGGCCGTCTCGGCGCAAGCCACCTCGGCGCAAGCCCATCTCGGCGCGGGCCACCTCGGCGCAGGCCATTTCGGCGCAGGCCCACCTCGGCGCGGAGAACAGAGATGTTAAGTACCGGGACAGATGCTCATGTAAAAATACTATAGGCACCGAGTATCTGCTTCTTCAACAGACAACTTTTCAAAAGCTATTGTTGAAAATGAGCATGCCTTGCCAGGCAACATACCTTAATGCTAAAAATTATAAATTATATTGCGACTATTTTTATGGGACATATAGAAGATTGAGTTTAATTATATGAAACTATTCATAAGGACGTGCCGATACTAATATTCAGTTACTGTTTCCCGTAATTTACTACATTTTTTATATTTTACATTAGCGTTTAGAATTTTGCTTATTGAACTGAAAAATATAGCTGTATTGTCTTGAAAAAAAGGTAATGTTCATTTAATTATTACACTTTTTATCAATGTATCTAAAGTATTACAAATATTAAAAGTAATAGAAGCTGTGAATCATTATAAAATCGTAAGTTGAAATACAAAATAAATAACAGCAAAAATATAAGGTTAACGGGCTATCAGAAGAAGCCGCAGTTATTTTATCAACACCAGCGTAACATAGCAGGTTACGCCATGAAAATAAAATTAGAGGGTTACGTCTAGATAAAGAACCCCGTATTATGGCAGCGTATTCTAAATAATGTCTAACAAGGGAAAAGTCGCTAATTTCTCGTACATAGTCGTCATGTTTGCCCAGTACTCTTTTGCTGAATCCCAGTCTATATTTACATTACCCAGATATAATTTATATTACCCAGATGAATCCCAGTTTAACGATTATCTTGACCCATAATTTCTCTTATGTGTTTACTCCAAGGAAGATCATATGTTAGTAATATTTCAAGATATTTAGCAGACTCCATGTGTGTAAATTTACTATTCATTGTGCAATAAGTATTAGGGGGAGAAGTAGACTTTTTCCAAAAATTCATTACCACACATTTTTTAAAATTTATTTCCAACTGCCATGTATCAAGCCATTTTTCAATTTCTAATATGTCATCATGCAAAGATTCTTTATCGCTGGACTAATAATTTCTCTGTAGACCACTGCATCATCGGCGAATAGAATCTTACTTTTGACCTCGTTATTGATATCATTTATGTACAGAAGGAAATTTAGAACGGAAAACTTTACTGAAGTAGTTAGGTATATATTAAGAACTCCTACTGCTAGATTTGACCATATAAATAAGATTAGAGAGATGGCTTGTTATACCGATAGATTTAAAATGTCATATTTCCCTCTTACCATTAGAAAATATAATAGGCGGCATAGCATATTTAAAGGTAGGTGAAAAATTGTTAGAGTAGCCTGCAGTGGTAGCTCTTCGTTGCATAGTTAGCATTACATGGTAGCTCCAGTTGCATAGTCAGTCAATAGTGAATGTTTGGTGTTCCTCGCCCCCTGCCACACATCCTCGCGGGAGCTTGCAAGGTACCACGTAGATGTAAAAGTATATACATCTATGCTCAAATTTCTCGTCAAAAGCTCTCTCATATTAGTAAACACCTCTTTCGTCGAAGAAATTCCCCTCCTACTGCGTCCATTTCCATTTAAGACATAAACCCAAGTAACAAACTACCTCCTACACTTCATTTTAAATGTGGTCCATATATATGCCCACACTTTGAAACATCCAGTATTAAATACATTGGCCTCGCCGTGATGGCTCGTGCCGACGTGGCCTGCGCCGAGGTGGCCCGCGCCGAGATGGGCCTGCGCCGAGTTGGGCCTGCGTCGAGGTGGCTTGCGCCGAGGCGGTCGCGCCGAAGTGGCCGCGCCGAGGTGGCCGCGCCGAGTTGTACTAGACCCGTATAAGGGACATTTCACGTAAAATAAACTAAAAAATCGTGATTAACAGTGTCAATCACGCAAAATGGTTTTGTGATGGGGTAGTTTTGGGAACAAAATATGGGTAGGTTTATAAGGCTTAAATATTTATTATTCAGTGATAAGCAATCCGTATTTTCCGTGGAATGAATTTTATCAAAAATATTAAAAGGGTGCTTACCAAGGATTGAGTTACTTTTTTTAAATAAGGTATGAAGAATTGATTTTATATGCTGGGAAATTCGGCAATCCTGCGTTGAGAATGACCTCGTCCCGATTTTTTCACCTTGATATCCGAAGAAAACTTAATATGAGCTCGAGTTTTTATTTATGAGCACAGTTTTTGTCATGACTAACCATTTCCATCGTAATGACTAGTGTATAGCTGTCTGACTTTTTAAAGAACTTATGAGTTTCGTGGACACATCTGAATTCTAAGCTATTGCCTGTGGCAAACTTTTGAACTTTGGAACCACTCCATCTTGTGAATTCATGCATTTTTGCCGTCCAACTTAGGCCGCTTTCCTCTCTAGGGTATTTTGTTACCACATCTTAAAAGTTCAACGTGAACTTTGTAGTCATCCATTAAAGCCGTGATTCATTCAAACAAAATATCCTGAGTCTTACATCCTGTGACGTTGACTTAGAGGACTTTTGATAGTCTAAATGGGATGATACAAAATCTCTTCGACTGAGATGCGAATCATGGAAGATGATGGAGCTTTTCTGCGCCTGATGTATTCGGCCATGTCTCTTTATGGTTGACATTAATATTTTACTGCTCTTTAAAGTAACTTTTTAGCCCCTAGCAGTTCTGAACTTGAAAGAGGCTGTATTCCTTATTTGAAATTATGACTAGTATGGCACCACACTTCCGTACTAGATGGGTAGGATAACACTACATCATAGGAAAGTAGTACGCTGCCTCATAAAAAGTAAGCAATAGTTCATATCCATAAAATTGGTTCAATAAACAACATAAAAAGGAGAGAAACATAATAATGATCGTGGTTACATGAGCAGTTAAGTTTTTTCTTATACCAAAAAGGGAGGAAATTTTTCATAAAATTCTTGGATCAAAAAGATACCTCTCCTCTAAAAACTATGAAAAGAGCATTTTTTAGGATATAAAGAGTTTGACAAGGCGTGCTTGTTATCTGGGAAGGATGAAAGCTAACCGAAAGCTTCATATGAGAATCATTTGTCTTGTCTTTTAAGTTATTCGCGGAAAAGATGATACCCCAGTCATTCCCTATTATTTATTATTCCCTATTATTCCCTATTAAGTTATTAAATATATTTCCTTCTATGAAAAGCATGGTTTACCTCCTATTTTAGGTGGACGCCACCTTAAATTTGCAACTTCGAACCTCTAGCAGTTGGTGGAATGTTGATCATTATCGTACCCAGCATACTATAGTCACAAAGAACTGCTAATGAGAGATGGCTGCCTAATATACCTATTGCTAACATTCAGGAGGTCAGTATGGATTTCAAGTGAAAAAATAGTGAGAATTTCAAGTGAAAATTAAAAAAATAATGCTTTTAATTCCGAAGATGCAAATTCAAACTTGTGATCAGCTACATTCCTTAAGCACTTCGAGCTTCTTCGAGCACTTAAATTTCAAGAAAGCGTCGAAGCATATTTGATAAGTGTAGCTAAAATTTGTGCAAGTGATAATCATTGATTGATGCTTGAAGTTTATATTAAATCCACCGTGAAGGAAATATTAATAGCTAAATGTATGGGGTGTTAATAAGCTCAAGGGTTTAAGTGACCGAAAGGGTGCAATGCCTCTTCATTTATTTACAATGCGTTGGGCAAGGGATCTCGCCGTGATATTTTTGTATCATCCAGCCCTTAATAAAAATGTATATCTTGGGCTAATAAAATGAAGTGAGTGCTGACGTGGAGCCATAATTCGTGATTATGGGTCGTTTTAGAATTGTTATTGATCATCGTCACGCTCAGCAGGGACCCCTATCTCCTCCCCCCTTTACTCATTAATTGCCAGAGCATCCTGGCGAAGGCGCGGAATTTCCAGACCCTCTCCCAGAAGTTGGTTCATCATCGGAGAATTTATAAACGATCGAGCCCTTAAAAGCTAACAAAACAACTGTAGATGAATCTCCGCGAGTATCTGTTCCGGGTTACCCTTCCTCATTTCGGGCAATTCAATTAAGTTCTTCGAGTTCGAGCGCAAGATGGCAAACGCTTTGTGATTTTGACAATCGGCATGTTTCACTCGAGAGCATTGTCGTGTGGGAAAATCGTTAATAGAATTAAGGATAAACGAAATTATCAAGAGTTAATTAAATTATTCACGGTACCTGTGCGTTTATAGAAGTGAATAAGGTTGTGAAAATTATATTTTGACCAAAATAAGGAAACTATTTACAACTGGTTGGAAAAATCTCAGACTTGTTTCTCAAAATATTCATACAACATCTTGTATAGTATATGTATATCTTATATCTTAAGATTTGAATTCAATTTTAATTTAACAGGACAAAAATATGTAATTTTTTATTAGTTCAGGAAAAAAAATGAAATTTATTTATGATGACTGACAAATCTCATTGGTATTAATTGGTAGATATCGTATAAAAGTATTTCTCTCCTTCTTACGTTTTTGGTGAGCGTATATTACTCATAAATAGTTTAAGTGCCAATGTAACGGCGCTGGCAATACAATTTTGCTACGAGAGTAATTTTGTTGCAGCCATTGCAATCCTTTATGAATATAAGAAACGTTTTTCCCTTTTCTATGTGTTTACACGCATTCGTAGTACTTTAAAATGTCGATTTGACCCTCTTATCTTCTTTACTTTAATCATTTTTACTACATCGATGCATTTTCAGATTAAACTGGACGCCCAAAAAATTTTCACGAGGGAATTTAAAGACAAGAAAACGCATTATTTTTATCCATGGCAATCGGTCCAGATATAATCGTTACATTAAATTAATGAAATATCACGAAAAGAAAACCACTATGAATTATGTACCTTTATTTTTAGTATATCGCTAAAATAAAAACGAAAAAAACCTATCTCAGAAGTTGATTTTCTTCTGTTTTTCATTTCTGTTTTAGAGTTCGGTAGTTATTTACCTTATTTGTAAGACGTCAAGCTCATTCAAGGTTGATGTAACGAATTGTTTGCATGGATGAAATAATTAATTAAATTTTCCAGGAAATTATTGAGTGAGACATTACTAGGAATTAATAGACAAATTAAGGTTAGGGAAAAGTAGAAATCGGTATTCTGATTAACTAATTAGGCTATAGTTAAGAGATTTTCAATAACGCTCTATGCTGGTTTTCAACCAAGGAGGCTATACGCCATAGTTCTGCATGTGTTTTAATTTTCCGCTCTCTCCTCTGCTGCGTCTAGAACGGCAGCCGAGGCATAGGTTCCTTGCGTTGCATGACATTGAAAATGGCACCTTAAGGATAAGTGAAGGAAAATTGGCATATGGCATCCAAGATGATGGTGCGGAGAAGAATAGAGAGGTTCCGGTGGCGAAAGGGGGAAAGGCAAAGGAGAGACAAGTGAGATGTGAAGCAGATGGTGGAAAATTATAGTGAAAATTGAAATGGAAGAGAATGATCAGGGTTCAGTAGAAGATATTGGGCGAGGGTATTTGAGGGCCATGATTGAGGATGATATGTAGCGTAAACTGAAGAAAAGGAGAAAAACAGTGGAACTATTTAGTGAGTGAAGCAGGGTTTGAGAGGATCATATCATGTCCCATTCCTTATTTGGCTACTATAAGACTAATCATTATAACATTTATTATATGTTTTATGCATGAGCAAAAATGTAAATAATAATTAACTTACTAGGCACAAGGAAATTTGAAACACCGAACATTTACTACATATTTTTGCTCTGCCACCCGTTTTGTAAAGGCAAACAATTATATTTCTGTACAATTATTTTGAATCGCACAGATTGCTTCGCTACTTCTTTTAAAGAGAAGTCTCAAATGGAGCGTTGACTTGTATGGCAGCTAAATGCGCATATAGTATAAAGTGCAGATGACGGTATATAGCTTCAGAGAAATGGGTGTGGAAATGGAAAGTAATGCTCAGGGTGTGGGGGGAAAGAAAAATGACGAGTGCTTGCAATGGTAGGAGGATCAGAAAAAGCTGGCAGAGGAAATTAGGAGGAAACAGAGTCAGAGAATGAAGCACGATTTATGGAGTGACGTCATTTTTTTAAGGTCACTGTAAAAGATATAACTGTAAAAAGGGAGTAGAAGAATTGGTATTTTGGATGAAATGTTTAGACGTGGGTATATGCATAGAAAAAATGGGCGAATGCAATGTTGGAATTATTTCCAAGCGAAACGACTTAACTGGTAACTGAAATTTATATAAAGTATATAATAGCGTTTAAAGTGCTTATTTAAATATATTTCTTACATTGGTGGACACACCTTTGTTTTTTTTTCGTTTTACCGCACGTTTTGCCAGTACTGCCGATGTCAGATCTCCTGTTTTTCGCTGATTGTGTAGTTCTTCCATGTTCTACGCCCGAAATACACTTGGTTCCTTCGGCCCTGAGATGTTATCCACGTTGACGGAGGGCTCTGCCGCTAGAGAATTGAATGAGTGGCAGCAAGGCGGAGGGTTAGGGCTCTCTCTGTGGCGGTGGGGATTGTTCCACCAGGGAGAAGGGACGTGTGCGTACGTGAAGAAAGGACAGGCGTCCTTCGGCCAGTGAGGTGGGGTGGAAATGGTGGTTGGTTGAGGGTGGCAGTGGGGGCGTGGGTGTGGCTGAGGGAACGCAATCTTCTTCTCCCTCGGCACATTTCCCTACTGTTCCATTCCTTTATGTTCCGTTGTCAAAAGTCATTGTTAATTATTAATTTTAAATATATCCCATTGTTACTTAAGGTGGGTAATAGAATGCAGATTGACAGTATCTTGAATTATAACGCAATAAATAATTTAAATACTCAAATAATGATGATGGTTAATTGTTACTAATGATCTAACGGTTATGGTAGACTTACATTGACATTAACTTCTAACACCAGAATATTTCTTTCTTTTTTAAGTCGTACTTAGATTCCTCATCATTCTCATACCCCGTTTTTCTATCAAACGATCTGTTTTCCTCCCTTATGCCGCTTACCAAATATTTTTCTCACTATCAGGTTAGAGCGTCTATTGCCGTACCGTTAAGATGGGTGTATTTCTCAAGATCTAATACGGTTCGGTCAACTAGGCCATTTAACAGAAAGAAGGGGGGAATACTCTCCACCTTCAACTCGGATAACTTGAGTGGGGACGAATTCCCTGGTTTATACGAGGGAATGCGTTAGAGATAAAGGAGAATCCAGGATGGTAATGCTTAATTTAGTTATGAATAGCATAATATAAACCAAACTGGCGTTAACAGTAAGCCTTTACCATTTAATAATTTAATTTGTAAATAGGTACTCCAATATGAGATTAAAACTGAATTGTTATATCTAACAAAATAACAAATACGATCGGGTACGTACGTATTAGATTAATAGAAATTAATTAAATATTTAGCAAAAATTACGAGTAAAATTGGGTGGCACACTTGCAAAAACATCTCAACTAGTTTCACACAATTTGGTAAATAATGCTCCAACTGATACCAGTGTCTCTCAAATTGGAAAAAGAAACACTGAATTGTGAACCTACTGACATTTTACACTCGGGAAGTCACATGATCGTTAATCACGAAATGTAGACATTTAGTAAGAAAAAGAAACCAACATAATATTACTTGCCAAACTTACAGTAAACATGTCCTCAATAAATGGAATCAAGCCGCCTGTCTCACTGCATAAGTAAATTCAATACCCCCACCAGCATGTGAACATGGCCAGGAACTTTCCCTCGGGACGAGGGAAAGTTCCTGGCCAACGGGAGGAAAGAAAAGCAAGCTGGGCGAAAAGGTCCGTCGCGGAGAGAGTCTTTTTTCAGAATCTCAACTACAGTCTCGTTTCTACTGCTCACGTCTTAAAATCCCTACAACGAGTCAAATAGACGTACAGATTCTATCTTCAAACGTGCTGTTGTTTTTCAGCGTGACGCAGAGAACTAACTTGATGTTTTTAATATGGTTGGGACATTCTACGGTCTCATTTCTACTGCTTACGCCATAAAATCTCTATTCCGAGTTCAAAATGGTATATAGACTCTCCCTGATATGGTTTGAAGCGGTATACAGCGTGGTAATGCTAACTTTGTAGCGTGAATATGAAAACCAATTTGACGGAATGTAGAGATTTTAGCACGTAAGTAGTAAAAGCGAGACTGCATTTGAGACTCTAAATATGGCCCCTAAGCTCGTGAGACTCAAGCGTTGCTCGCCTCCTCGTCTCCTCTGGTTCTAGTCCCTCCGGTGCATGCACCAAGCCGTAGGTTGGTGGGACAGACGTCTTCGTCATCAGGCCTGCACTTGACTCTGGATGCGCTCAATCTGTGCACCATTATCTTCCAGCCGTTGAAGAAGACTAGATTCATACCTCGCGGCCATGGGTCTAAACCGTCACTGCAGGACGGAGAGTGGGCCGCAAGGGAGTCGGCGTGCCCGGCCGTGTCCCCTTTGACGTTCGCCATTCTCAGTGGCAAGATTGGCCAGTATGTACCAGTATATATTACACTTCCAGCGCACAGGGAATACTACGGGTCCCGTTTCGCTCAGGTGATCTCGTCTGGGATTTTGCTTTCCTCTTCATTGACAAGGCAACGGGACTACCGAGGAAACATTGACGTAATAAAATGTATCAAACAAATAGAAAGGCTAATTGTGGGATTGCCTAATGTGTGCTAATCGTATAATGTGTGCTTTTGGGCTAATTATCACAGGAAATCCCCCTCCAACTCGAAATTAACTTTAAAAATAAAACAGCAAAATATATAAGCATTGGTATGCATTAACATAAACAAGGAGTACAACTTAATAAAAAAAATCACCATCAGTCAGAAATCCTAGAATTGGTTTGAAGCAGCTCTCCACTGAATTCTCCTATCGGCTAATTTCTTCTTATATACGTTTTTCTTTTCTTTCACATCCTTAATGACTTGCTGTATACGAGTCTCATAAGAGGCCTTCCTTTGTCGTTCTTCACATTTACTTGTTTCACAGTGAATTTTCCGTAGCGATGGATCGTCTGAGTGACGTCGCAGCGTGGCATTATAGATTCGCATTCATTCCTCGGTTGGTTCCCTATTCATTCTGGGCAGTTGTGGGCTCTCAATACAATTATACGTCAAGAGGTCCGGTCTAATTGTGCGGAAGCTGCTTGATTAAAAGCCCATGAGGAGGCATAGTCTCCTTCTAAAGGGGTGTCAATCAATATTCTATGTTGCAGAAGGATTATTTGTTACAGTGCCGTTTTTTTTCTTTTATCATCCAAATAAAAAATACATGTATGGGAATGTGACGTGCAGCAACTTCATAGGGAAAAGCAATGTCCACCAGGAAGAAAGTATTTTCAAGACGGAACAATACAATGATGATGCAAGATGGTAACTTAAGAAATAATACCTGTACTTACAATTTTTATCCCAGATAACACGTCATTGTGAAAACCAGGGGACAATGGTTAGTGTGTTCGCCATACCATCAACTTCATCATCATTGGTCAACAACCCTAGGATTGGTTTCACGCAGCCCTCCACTCGATTCTTCCATCGGCCAACCTCTTCATATTAACATAGTTCCTCTCTTTTACATCCTTCACAACTTGCTCCATATATCTCATACGAGGCCTTCCTTTTCCATTCTTCCCGTTCACATTTCCCTCGACGATTGTCTTCATCAGGCCATCGTGCCTTACGATGTGGCCTATTAGGTTGTCCCGTCTTCTTCTTAAGGTTTTCCGTAGACATCTCTTTTCTCCCAATCTTATTAAGACTTCTTTGTTTGTCACTCGATCGATCCCTTTTATCTTCATCATTCTTCGGTATCACCACATTTAAAATTCTTCCTGCCTGGACATCTCTGCTGCTGTTATTGCACATGCCTCGCTGCCATATAGGCCACTAACTTACCACTCCAAACTCTGTATTGGTTCATGGGCTTGAGTTCAAATCCCGGCTGAGGCAGATATAATTGATTGATTGGCTTTGATAAACTGGTCCCTAATTAAATGCATTGTGGAATAATTATCTGCTTCCGTTAGCAGGCCGAGGTCCCTTTGGTGCCTTTCTTTCAGAACATAATAATGCCAGCACCTAGTTTTCCTCCACTCTTCCTCCATTACCAATTAAATATCGTAATTATATAAAATTATCAACATGTTCTAAACTAAAGGCGTAAATTACCTTAGTTCTCAGTCACCTGCCAGAAATACCTAGCGCAATATTCTAAAATTCGGTTGACGCAAATTTAACACCTATTCTTCACACGCAATTCTCACGCCACCTATATTGAAATTTGTGGTGGCTCTTGGTGTTAGCTGCGAAACAAAGCTCAAAGCATCAATATTCGAACCTTGCATTGCTCGTTCAAGCATAAACAGAGGCCGCCGTTTGTCAATCAAGTGCCTCCCGTTTTGTATTCCTTGCGTTGCACCGAATCCTCTCCTTCTCCCCCGCAAGATTTTCTTCTCCCGAGGGAAGGAGGATGAGGAGCGGGAGAATAGAGATGAGAAATTTGGACGAGTGTTCACTCCTTGGGCTTTCGCCGCACGCGCGCCAAGGAATCCCACTTCTGGCACGCAAAACCCACCTCTACTCTACCTTCCCGACTGCCTCCTATATTCCACCACACCCTCCTCAGCCTTGACTCCCATTCCAGCAGCGCACAAGAGTTTTTTTCTTTTCCTATGCCCTCCGTTTCCGTCGTAGCTAGAGTAGAGAAAAAGCCGTCCAAATATGCCAAGCTTCTCCATTCTACCTCCCTTTAGACAACCTTGAAAAACTTCGCAGGAGCAAAATCTGAGGAGATTGAGCACTACGGCCTCTAAAAGTAGCAAGTAAAAATTAAATAACCTCCAATGGCCGTAAAATTTGGCAACCCTCGTCAACAAATTGCTGTGCTGGTTTCCAGAAGCGTCAATTCCACAATAGTGGCCAACCACAGCCTCTCAACCTGAAACCCTCCTGTGGCGGTTTACAGAAATGTTACTTCCTCGCCAAAGTTACAACCACAGACACACACTCAGGGATCGGGTCGGTGTGGTGGCTAGAGTACTGGCCTCCCATTCCGAGGGCCTGGGTTCGATTCCCGGCAGTGGTGGATTTTTCAGTGGAAAACCGGTTCCCGTTTGAGGCCATTTCAAGTTTAGTACTCCGTCCGTCGGATGGGACGTAAAGCCGTGGTCCCCTTGGCGCCTTTCGTTAAGAGTAGGCTAATGCCGACGCCGGGTTTCTCTCCTTCCTTGAAACTCCCTGAAAACTCCTACCAATAGCCAATTATCCACCTATCCTATATGGCGTAAATGACCTGATCTGTCGGTCACCTCCGCTAAATAAGGAAATAACCAACACACACACACACTCAACCCAACTGGGATCATTCAAAGGGCTGATGGGACCCTGATCAGGATGCCTGGGTTATGATCGCAAACACACTCACAAGCACTCAGAAAAACACTCACTCACACACTCAAATGGGCACAACTTCTGGGAGAATCGAACTCAATAAGAGAATGTGGATGGGGAGGACGAGAATGTGCGTCGTGTTGTCGAGGATGTCGTCTTGTCCTTGCATCTTGGCTACGCTCTTTTTGAGCTCGATTCTCCCAGTAGGTGTGCCCATTTGAGTGTTTGAGTGTTTTTCTGAGTGCTTGTGAGTGTTTACGATCATAACTCGGGTATCCTGATCAGGGTCCAATCAGCCCCGTGAATGATCCCAATTGGGTTGATTGTGTGTGTCTGTGGTTGCATCACTGGTGAGGAAGTAACGTTCCTGTACACCGCAATAGGAGGTTTTCTGGTGGAGAGGCTGTGGCTGATCCTTGTTGCGGAATTGACCCTCCCGCAAACCAGCAGAGCAATATGCTGATGAGGGTTGCCAATTTTTACGGCCATTGGAGATTTTTTGATTTTCATTTCTCTGCAGTCTGCAGGAACAGGAGTATATTTAAAGAATACACTAAGAAATATGGAAATGATAACGGCCAGATATCATGCCAGTGCTGCGTTTCTTTGCTACTCACCGATCCGTTATGGCGCAACTATAGAACTGGAAGTGCTATGCACACAGCAGTTACGTAGGGAAGGGCATTATGACATAGTTCTAATTACAACGGCCAATTGCAGGATTCATGCATGCGATAATTGAAAGTGAGGTAATTTCACTAAGCACCATTCTAAATATTTTCGTTCCGCAATTTTTCCACTCAATTGCCTTGGTCCATGCACCGGAATGTAACCTTAGAAGTGAATTGCTCTTGATCCATAGTGCATGTATGTCCATAATTTATACGGTTTCACAGCACTTGTTCTAATTTGACTACTCTTAATTCACTACTCTCTAATTACTATTTTTCATCCACACACTGCCCTGCTAAGCACCACGAGGATGTACGGCTAGTCGGAAGGGATACATCGGAAGGAGTAATGCATATGCGTTGCATATTTGGTCTCATGTAGAGATGCACATTATGCGCAAAACCGTTTGGCAGCACGTGCAGTTTGCACCCACGTTTTTTAATGCATTCTTTGATTTGTGTTTTCACAGAATTTCGTCACTCTACGCTAATATACTTGAGTTATAGATAAAGTAACTATTGAAAAATCAGCTCTTAGAAGCCACAGCAATAGTGCTATTATACTTTTTTTATAAAATGCAACATATGAGTCTTTCCTCCGTGCCTGGATGGTACAAGAAGTTCCATGCGGATAACTCCATGAATGAGCGGTAATAGTATAAACGTCGTAAAACATACTCGCATGCAGGTTTGCTGGCTCTTTACTGCAGAGATCACATATTATTTCTTCACAAATTGCTTTGCCTAAGAAAGAAATCGTGCAAAAAAGGCTGTTACTGGCCCCATACATATACTAAATGATTAAAAATTGGGTCTTGGAAATGAATTTCATTGAATATTTTTAAACTTTGTCTACCAAATAAGTAATTCCAATACTGCGCATTTATGCCTTTCCATATGGAATAGTGGAAGACCATGACATAGTTTTGTATTTCTGAGGATCCCTTATCTTGCTTGGGTTCATAAATCGATAATGCTGTAAGATTTCTCGGGAAATGGCGTGGGAAGACCAAATATTGCCGTGCAGCTATCCAAAGATTTGGGCGGAAAAGCCTCGAGTGAGACGAATGCCCAGAATTGATTCAGTCTTCGGAAAAAAATAGAGTAATAAAAAATAGAGCGGAGTACTTTGACTTCGACTCTTTCTTCATCGACTTCCTTTAATGTAGAAAAATATCACAAAATCTTTTGAGTTATTTCAGAACTTCTGTGCATCCAAAGGAAAATATATATTTGTTGTGGAAACATCACAAATGTTCAAACTTTTCATTCAACGAATGAAGTAAACACGTATTAGTTTGAAATAAATACAATAAAATGTTTTCATTCAAATGCGTTTTGTGATACACCCTATTTATAAATTATTATCTTAATAAAACGGTTACAAGGTAGCCAGTAAATATATTGTAAAAATCTGTTAATATCAATTTGAAGCATGTTTTTCCTTCTCTATTTATGAATACTAAAACTACATCGAACAAAGAAACAAATCTAACAGAATATATATTTAATAATTATATTTTTCAATGAATCAGTGAGACAATGGCTTTGGTATGCAGTGTTTTAGGAACTGAGCATGAAATAGAAATCAATAGAAACCGCAGTGCATAATTGAGACATATTCGAAGTCGAATAGTCAAAGAAGTTACTTAGGTTTACCCTCATTTGATTTTTTTGGCATATATAATGTATTCAGGTATATGCTTCCATACATCTTGAGTGAAATAACTAATCATATTCCATTCTGCTATAATGTTTTACAATTGGAAATACATTTTTCGAATGAATATGGATTCCATGCTTTCGTTCTCTGCAAAAAAATTGGTTTGTGCCTCTAGTTTAACGGATGTGTTTGAATAGGCAAATGTTTAATATTACCCTCTTCAATATTACCCTCAAGTCTCAGGACTTGTTTCTTGAGAAAAAAATTATTATTTGTGAGCAGAAAACCATAATTTATGAAGGTGATAAATCTAAACTCTGCTATATTCCTCCTCCAAGAACCGTATTTCGCTCATTAGCCAAGAGTCTATGGCAAACACCTGAACAAGAGATGGGGGTTTATGCCAAAAGTAGTGAAAAACAAACCCATACAAGATTCAAATATACGACCTTTGGACTGATAGTGGAGGATTTTACATCTCCTCACCAACATGAACTCAATAATTAATTAGTTGAAATGGTTGAATCAACTAGCCTTTGAAAAAAAGTTTGACATTCCATTAAATGGGGCAAATATTTATCATAGGGAAGTGAGTGGAGAGGAGGAAAATAAGAGTTATTTTGCAAAGATGAAAAGAGGCATGGGTGTACACAGAGCGAAGTTGAAATATATTTGACGAAGAGAAGGGTTCAAAGCTGGTGACATAAATTAAAAGTGCTCCTTAGAAACTTACCTTAAATGTCAGAGTGAATACAACCATTATCCAAATTTCCTGGACCTACACAAGTTCCACTAGTGATTTCTTCAGGTCAGTATTATCGCCATTGAACGCCAGTATGCTCTCTGCAAGCAAGGTGGATGGCAGGAGGACCATCAATCATATCAAGGTCGCATGATGGGAGAAGATGAACGCTCTGTCACTTTAGATGCGTTAACGACCCCTTCGCCAAGAGCCAAAGCGGCAAACACCCAACAACAAGCTGTGACGGATGTGCATACGCCACTCTCAGCTGCAGTGAATGTTAATGACCGAGAAACCTGCCTGTGGGAAAAAAATGCCTTGGCAATGCAACACTCCCTCGCCATTTGCAGTCGAGGGCTTGTTTATGATTTCTAGTATTTGGCTTTGCTACTTTTATTGTCTCAATCAGGGGAACGCCGTAAATATTTGGCACCCGGCGCGGGGCTGAGTTATTCCACGTGGAGCAAAGTGAATATGGAAAAAAACGCCTCCTAGAAAGTCACGGATTGTTCAATCAAGAGAGAAGCGTCTGTTTTCGACAAGCCTCGGAACCGTGGGAGCGTGGGAAGGAAAGAAAAAAAAATTGACGGCGAATTCAATTCTCCTTCTCTGTTGATGATTTTTTTTGCTACCCAAATGCGAAGTTGCGTGCCGGTTTATCGAATTTTAAATGGTTGCAAGTTCGTCTCGCTGCCACCGTCGTCGTAGTAGTACTGTGGCGTCCCCAGGTGGGTGGGAGGGGAAAATATTGATTGCCAGACGGAAAACTTGGTCGTTTTCAAGTGTGAGAGAGCGTTGAATTGTTAATGTTTGGGGCGAAATGCAATTAACGCCGTGAACGAAGGGTGAACGACGCCGCCGCTGCTATTCCGCAGGGCTCTAGACCCCATTACCACGGCGCGCGCGCACTGCAACCCGCTTCCCTCCCCCGCGGTTGAGCTCGGAACTCAGAGGATCCAGATATCGCCGCGGTTGAGCGCTGATTAGTTTAAATCCGCCCAGAGAATCAAAAATGACCTGGTTTGCTGATTAGATTAGCCCCACTGGTGCTCGCCGAGCCGATTAAACGAGTCGGATGCCGACTTTCGGTGGCTGTGTTTTCGTCAACCGGGCCTAAAATGTCAACCTTTGGAGGAATGCCGCATTGTGGCCCTCTTTTGTTTTTCGAGCAAATTCTTTAATAAAGCGTGTATTATCTATCTGCATTTAGTAACATTTCAGTGGCACAAAAATGCTTTTAGCAAAAAACCTGCTTTTTTTTAGGTATACCACAAATAATTTCTTAGTGTTCCCACTTAATGACTCTGCCATTGATTCTTCCCACAAATTAATGTTATTTTCGCTTAATTGATTCGCTTCTAGCTTAATGCTTCAAACTGTTTAATCCCTTAGACTCAGATAATTGAACTTGCGTTATTTTTTGGACAGTTGCGTCTATTTTCTTGTGGCTTAATATCATATCTTTGCTGATATCACACATCGTAATAATGCCAAGTGCATGACTGGATGCAGCAACAGAAAAAAAACAGCATTTTTTTGCCTGTTTGCTTTGCTATTTTATCTTTTTTAAAACAAAAAAAGTTTATAACAGCATATAGAAACTAATATTTTTTATGCATGATATGTAGTGCTTTTTTGGTGAGAATTCACCCCCTGCCACACACCTATTGGTGGCTTGCAAGGTATTATTTAGACGCAGATGTACTAAGTGCACCGCAAGCCACAGGGAGTGACTGTGATACAGGATGACTAACCAATAAATACCAAATATGCATGCAGTATTTAATAACTTTTAATCGATGATAGAAACGTTTGATTACTATTCTAATAGTCACTTGTAACACATTCACATAATTGATTAGACAAGATATCTATTTCCAAATAGAAATACCAGCCTGCAGCTTATATAGATTAGAAGATTGAAATTAATTTATTTAAGATGCATTGATACATGCCTAATACTTTTCACTAGGGATGGGTCGGTTCCACTTTTTTTCGGTTCCGGCTCCGGTTCGGTTCTTAACTTCGGTTCTCGGTTCCGATTCTCGGTTCCGGTTCTTAATTTACCACTTACTTTGCATTGCTCAATGGTAAGATAAGGTAATCAATAATCATTTTCAGAGACTGAATTAGAATAATTCGCGACTTTGAAGCATCTAAGTACACTATTTCACCAGGTTTTAATGTGAAGCCTCCACTTTCGGAGTGTGAGTAGGTTTCAAACTGGTTTTCGCGCCAATTATTTCGGTACCGATTATTTTCGGCCTCGGTTCCGGTTCCGGTTCTAAGCTCAAGAACCGGTGGAATCGAGAACCGAAGAACCGAACCGACCCATCCCTACTTTTCACTAACATATCTCATCATACTGTCTGTCATTTATATCTTACAAGCTGACCCGGCCGCGCGTTGCTGTAGCTCAATCTCGTTAAATGGAAAGCGCACGTATATAATATGTTTAATTTCACAATTCTTATGGGTATACAATATATCTCAGCTGATCGATTGTTTTGCAGCTGGACACGCATATTTGTATATAATTTTAACGTCTTTACATGTCGTCACAAAGTAGAATATTTCAGGCAAGCATTTATTTCATCCGCTAGTGTCAATCGAGGAATTACAGGTAATGTTTGCCTGAAATGTCGTGCAAGCAATATTAATGCGTTCTCAAATGGTCTCAGGATTCAACGGAAATCTTGCAATGATCGATCCAGAGCCTCGAGCGATGCTTTGTGCACCATTGTGCATTCATCCCAAGCAATAAGTTGGCATTTCTGAAATATTTGTCCCATGCCGGATGATTTGAATATGTTGCACGTGAGTGTTTCAATGAATTGCAAGTTCAATGGGATGCACATACCGTCTCCAGTGTAATATTGTATTCTCGATATTGTACAAACCTTCATTGAGTGAACAAAACAACTAACCAAAGCTACATGGAAATTGGATGAATGTTGTGGTAATGCATGAAGTTATCAATATTGTATCGATACAGTATCGATATTGTAATGATACTTTATAAAACTTTGATAAAAAACACCAAATTAATTTCACCTCAATTTTGTAACAACAATGTATCGATGTATCCATATTTTATCGATATTATATCGATATAGTATCGACATTGAATTATCGATTTTGTAGAAACCTTCGCGGAGCGTACTCAATAACTTTCCAAAGTTTCATGGCGATCCGATGAATGGTGTAGTAATGCATAAAGGACAAACACATTATATACATTTGATACAGTATCGATATTGCAACGATACATTCCTTTTAAAAAACTAAATAATTTCACCTCAATTTTGTATCAATAATCTATCAATTTATCGATACTTTAGCGATATTATATCGATAAAGTATCGATATTGAAATATCGATTCCGTAGTCCTCTTTTCGGGAATGTACTCAACAACTTCCCAAAGTTTCATGGAGATCCGATGAATGGTGTAGTAATGCATAAAGGACATACACACATACACACACACACACACACACACATACATTCATTTTTATATATATAGACAAGCTGACCCGGCCACGCGTTGCTGTGGCTCAATCTGGTTAAATGGAAAGCGCACGTTTATAGTATGTTTAATTTCACAATTCTTATGGGTATACAATATATCTCAGCTGATCGATTGTTTTGCAGCTGGACACGCATATTTGTATATAATTTTAACGTCTTTACATGTCGTCACAAAGTAGAATATTTCAGGCAAGCATTTATTTCATCCGCTAGTGTCAATCGAGGAATTACAGGTAATGTTTGCCTGAAATGTCGTGGAGGAAATATTAATGCGTTCTCAAATGGTCTCAGGATTCAACGGAAATCTTGCAATGATCGATCCAGAGCCTCGAGCGATGCTTTGTGTACCATTGTGCATTCATCCCAAGCAATAAGTTGGCATTTCTGAAATATTTGTCCCATGCCGGATGATTTGAATATGTTGCACGTGAGTGTTTCAATGAATTGCAAGTTCAATGGGATGCACATCCTGTCTCCAGTGTCGATATTGTAATCTCAATATTGTACAAACCTTCATGGAGTGAACAAAACAACTAACCAAAGCTTCATGGAAATTGGATGAATGTTGTGGTAATGCATGAAGTTATCAATATTGTATCGATATTGTAATGATACTTTATAAAACTTTGATAAAAAACACCTAAATAATTTCACCTCAATTTTGTATCAACAATGTATCGATGTATCCATATTTTATCGATACTATATCGATACAGTATCGAAATTGAATTACCGATTTTGTAGAAACCTTCGCGGAGCGTACTCAATAACTTTCCAAAGTTTCATGGCGATCCGATGAATAGTAATGCGTAAAGGACAAACACATTATATACATTCGATACAGTATCGATATTGCAACGATACATTCCTTTTGAAAAGCTAAATAATTTCACCTCAATTTTATATCAATAATGTATCAATTTATCGATACTTTAGCGATATTATATCGATAAAGTATCGATATTGAAATATCGATTTCGTAGTCCTCTTTTAGGGAATGTACTCAACAACTTCCCAAAGTTTCATGGCGATCCGATGAATGGTGTAGTAATGCATAAAGGACATACACACACACACACACACAAACACACACATACATTCATTTTTATATATATAGATATATTATTGGGAAGAATGTTCGGGAAAAAACTAACATAATCAGCATCCACCATAAAACTTTCACACCTCTCAAGGGTTAAGCCTATATTTGACAGTGAGCATCGCTTGTTGGAGGTAATTCGTGAAAGATTTCAATTCTGGGAATCGAATCCGGGCCCTCGGAATGGGAGACCAGTACTCTAGCCACCATACCAACCTCCTTTTTGTAGTATTAACCATACAATTAAGGGAGGTAGTTCTCAGTAAAGGTCATATGCCCTGTTAAGGATAGAAAGCTTTGGGAAATCGTGCGTTGGTATAGGTGGCAAAATGTGGGTTGCAGAATGGTTGGAGAAAAACAGCCTCTGTGTTAAATTTATACTGACAAGAAGAACATTTTTCCTAAGCCTCCATTCAGTAGCGTTCCAGAACACTATTTTGGGTGCGAGCATCTTATTGATAAAACAACGGGAGTTACTTTTCCACAAATGAGAATTGACTAACCTAAATGAAGGTGTCGTCTAGTTTATTTACGGATGCCAATAAAGAGATCATAGTGATTGTTTGCAGATGAGGTTAATAGGTGTGACCTAGTACCTTACTTACTGAAGCTGGAGAACTGAAGCAGGATTAATGAAAATCTTAATGAAATATGGTATGATAACAGAAAGCATTCTTGGCAATTCCTTAGATGATGTTGATCGCTTATATTTTCAATTGAATTAAATCAAGGACATTTAATTTCCAATTAGTTTTAATCACAACGGTCGATTCATGCATACTTCATCTGTGCCCTATCGTCGTCAACTCCCTTACTTTTGGCCTTCAAATCACCTGCCGGTGCCATTTTTCGATTTTCTACGATCCTTTGTTGTTTTATATTCCACTCCCCTTTCTCCCTCGGAATTGTCCTGGGACTTATGCGTGGCCTTCCAGCTGAATTCAAAAGCTTTTGGCCGTTATTGGAAATATATTTCAGCCGCAATCCATCATTCTGGAAGTCGTCCATCTGTTGACGGGAGACTTCGGGGCCTCCCAAGCCTCGCATTCTTAGCGTGATCCCATTTCCACTCTGGCGTCGCCTTCTTCCAAGCAGCTCCTTCTCCTTGCTCTTTGGTCCCCCACGTTCCAAATGCCCTACAGAGTTAAAGTTTGCAGGGTTACCGCACAAGCCTACTTGAGATGTGAAACCGGCGTGACATCGCATTCATTCTGTGTGGCAATCAGAATTTAGTTCCATGACGGGTTTCATCACGTTAACAATAGTGAAAAGACTACGTTTTTGCCAAAAATCTGCTCTGAATCTTCAGGTTGAAATAACGAAACAACCGTTTTGGGCGAATTTGAATGGGCTAATTTCTAACGTTCTTCCTTTGTGATTTGCCGTATCTGCACCAATGTCTTTCACGCAATTGAAATTTTACCAGTCTTCACCATTGTAATTCTGGATTTTAGAACTTTAATCGATTTTTTTGTTATCCTTCGTTATTACCGTTGTTCTTTTAACGACACTTTTGATTCATCGAAGTTAATGTCATATCCAGCCTAACTGTTCACATACTAGGTAACAGCTGATAGAGTGACTTGCTCACTTTTGAGCATCCTTTGGCATTCGGTCAGTCTCGTCTTACGGAACTGCATGCAATGCCATTGTATTATTTTCAGCGGGTGCATGGTACTTGGTACAGTGGTGGAGAAATCTTTTCATTGAGCCTTGGAATATTATAGCGCTGAAATTTTTCAACTCATTATTTTCTGTCACCAGTACCCGTTCTGCGTTATAAAATACGAGGCTTTATTGTCTTTTTTTGCACATAGCCTCAAACACTCGTGTGCATTTTTTATGTGGTGAATGTGTTCTTTGAACCATGTTTTTTCGAACGGAAAAAATTAAATTCGCTACTGCAAAGCATAGGATTTATTTAATTCATTATGTGATCTTGTGTTACTGACCGAACGTTCACTGCACTGCAGTGCTGAAGGCGTTATAAAAACGTTGTTCTCTTATCGCACCACATGAAAAGGCTTTGATGTACATTTCTATTCTACATCTAGGGTTGATATAATTTTGCGTGGAAATGATATTTCAGATACGCTAACTACTGCTATTAGCTTTTATTTTTTTGGGTTATATTGCGTGATTGAGTGCAACTACGTGGCATAAGTCCATTGGACAAAATCGTTATAAAAAAGTTAAAATCAATCCATCCTGTCCATTAAGGAAACTTTTAAATTGGCAGCTATTTTTCGTGAGAAAATAATTTGGTACTTCAATTATTTTCTCAGAGAGGGTGGAGAACACTTAATTATATTAAATGAGAGATTTTGTGGTTCTACTTTTAGTGGCTATTTTTGTTGCTACCGACATCTAGAGAATTTTACACAATTTAGAAAGAGATATTTATCAATGAGTGAACATTAGACGGTGGAAGAATGTTGAAGAGTTCACCAGCGCTGCTGGAAGGCAGATGAAGAAGCAATAGGAATGGAAGGGGATGAGGGAATTTTGATTAAGGGAGTTAGAACGAGACAGATAAAATTGATGAAACGATTTTATGGGACGTTGTAGTGCTGTAAATATTAAGTAGGCCGGGAAACTGAGGTAACAAAAGAAGCTGATTTTAGATAGAAGAATTCAAACGTTCATTGTCAAATCAACTTGGGATATGAATTACATTATTACCAATGTAAATTGAAGCGCATATATGAAAATGTATATTTACCTCAATGCAGTGAATATTTAGTAAACAGTGCAAATATATCCAATCCCAGGTATCCAGATTAGTATCATAACGGTCTGGGAACCAAGAGAAGTTTAAAGATTTAGCGAGATTTTCCCTTCCAATAGTGAAAATAAAATTTTGTAGGGTTAAACACCGGGTGGCATCGTTAATGATCACTGACGTTTCGATAAATAATTCCGCCATTGTAATCAGAATGAATAAGGTGGTTGGTGAATTTGTCGGAGAATTATTAAAGTTTCAGGCTAGTTGTAGTGGCAAAATCTCTGCCATTAAATTATAAACCTGAGTGTGCGAGTGTGTATATGGAGAAGTTAGAAGAGGTGCTTTTCCCATAGAGTTGTTGACGAATATGGGTAGAAGAAAATTTCTAGAAGAAATTATTTCTATGTTTTTAGTCGCTTAACTGCTCAGGTTTTATCGTATTATCTAATCTAATTAAATGTTAAGTTTAACAACATGGCGAGTGTGGCATTAATTACCCAACTAAGATTCTCCAAGGATTAGTTTTACTACCTCTTGTTTCTACGATGACTCAATCCTGTGCTTTTAATTGGAGGGGAGGTAAAGTGTGGATCTCACCAAATATCCCTGTGTGCTCATATTTTCAAGAGTGGATTATGAATCTCAAGTGTTTTACCTTTCCAAGTTGAGACTTGACGTCACGTCAATGGACATAAATTTCTATTCAGCGCTGTGGTTTGTTGATGGAGAATTAAAAACTTGAGAGCTTGGGGGAGGATCATCTGGAGATTGGGGCCATTCAGGCCTCGTCAGGGTGGAGAGGGACCTTTTCGACGGGGCCACTTACTCGGCGAGAAACAACCCTTTTGTCGCCCCACGGCTTCATCTCAGTGGCACGCCTTATCTCCACCTCTCAATCTCAACATCTGGATCGTTAGCCATGCGTCCCCCCTTCCCCCTGACCCTCTTCCGCCTCCCCCTCCAGTCGATCGATGCTCCTCCCCCCCCTCTCGCTTGAACGAACAGAATTCACTTCCTCCACCCCCGCCCACACTTCCTCCTCCTCTTATTTCCACACAGAATAGTCTCCACGCACACTCCACGCTGAAATTCAAACCCAGCGGTTTGAGAAAAATTCGGTTTTCGAGCAGAGTTTCGGCGTTGAGATTATCCTTGCTCAACAACCGAAGCCAAAATCACTTGTCTTCGTTCCCTTCCCCGCGTAGGGCTTATCTTAAGCCAAAATCTAATACCATACCCTCGAGTTGAATGCCCGACCTATTTTTTTACTATTTTAAATCTCATGTGAATGATCTAACCTTCTTCACCATATATTATTGCACATATGATGTTTATAAATATAAATTCGAATTAGCATAATGCGCATAGTAAGTATTTATGTCCGATCAGGCGGACTTCACTGTACTCAAATGCTCTCCAAAAAGCACTTGTAGAAGATGGTATACCAATGGAAATTTCTACAATTTCCAGTAACCGAACCTGGGACATTAGGTTGCTAAGCTGGTGCTCTAGCCAACACACTCACCGAATTTCCAATATTTCCAAACCTCACCTGAATTTCATTCTGGGCATCGTGGATTTTTAAACAACCTACATTCGTTTTTAGTCGGCATTCTCTATGGGAGTTGGAAGTAAACCAGTAAAATCGCACAATTTCTGTTTACTTGCGCAAATTTAAATCTTGGATAATTATAGTCCAAGTAGTTTGATCTCACGTTCTTTCCTCTTTCTCTCAATTTTGTATGACCCGCTATAAGTTCTGAAGTCTGTTGACTAAGCAACTACAGACCAAGAAATTTCTTGTTCTTACTGACCTGCATTTGAATTCCGGGTACGTTTTCGGCCTCGAACTTCCACTTCACCTTCCAGGATGAAGTTTTGTTGCCCACGGGTATGGCTCTTACAATTAGACAATGTGAGCAAAAAATGAAATAATCGTTCGCGCCTGAGTTCTCAAAACTCAATCCAGAAGCCCTTTGCGCCTGAAAATAAAACCTGTCTAGTTTTGAACGCTCTTCCGGATTTTTTCACAGCTCGTGAGTGCTGAAATACTTTTGGTCTAGTAGGAAAGTTCGTGTTACAGGTCTCTCAAGCGGAGGTTATCATGTCGCAAATCTTGGTTTCAATAAAATGCCAAAACCTTGTCAAATATCTACGTATATTTTTACCAAAGGCTTTCGAGGTTACTGGTACTTCATTGCCTCTGTGCTATTACTTGGTACTACCGAGTTTATCGCCTACTACAGTTTGCACGTGGCAAAGGAAAGGTTCCAATCCATTTCAAGTTGAAATTACGACTGTGAGGTTTGAATGAAATCGCTTTTATAGTATGGAAAAGGGGTTCATTGGTGGTCCATTCATCAAATCGTGCCTTTTGAAGCTTAACTCTCACTGTCTGATTCTGCCGCTTCGACAGATGCTGGTATTTTTTTGTAACTGATGGCATAAAGGTATATCGAAAAAAGGTTCGGGGTGATATTGCAATGGTCCATAATGGCTAATTCAAAGGATTTGCATCTGAACCCTGAGATGAGTGATCACTTGATAGAAGATTATCATGAATTTTCAAGTCGAGGGTCTATTTGGGTCATTCACTAAAATTCATAAAACTTTTAGGAGCATTGAAACTGCTTGCGAAATTTGTATCGGTATCAGACTATTCCTGATGTGAGGTATTAAGGTGGGCGATATTTAAAGTCACATTAAATTACATCTAAATCCACGCAATACCTTACTAGCCACCGCGAGGGTGTGGGGCAGGGGTAAAAGATCACCATACATGCTCAACTTACATGCAACTAAGTGGTACAATTTAGATATAAGAGTCAAGTGCATGTATATAATTATTATCCTCTTATGAAAATTAATTTTGTATTAAATATATCTGCTATTCCACTTGTCACTAAGGAAGGAAAGAAATTTCTTTTTAAAAAAACTTTTATTTCAGCATGGATAAAAAGCTTTTACGATTGGTAGACAGTTGCCGCCTTACTAACTGATCCTTTTATTGAAAAGGGGAATCACTTTGGTGGTTTCTTTATTGGAGGAATTAGAATCAGAAAAATAATGAAATTGAGACTCAATGTTAAGGAATTTGATTCATCATTAACCTGGCCTTATATTGCTGTTACGGTCTGCCTTAGTGGCATTGCTTGCATTAAAAATCCTATTTAGAATTTAATTTATGTGGTGCATTGCGTAACATATCAAATATTGTTAGGAATCTCACACCAGCGTTTAAGGTTGACCATAAAACGCAGGCATTCTTTGCAGAAGTTACTGTTCAAAGGAACGAAATCTTTCTGTGCACTAGGCAGCCCACTTACAATTCACTTTCACTTACGAGCAAGAGAAAGGACCGACGGGAAACATAAAAGGCCCGGGGAAACGAGGAGCGTTAAGGAAAATATGAACTTTGCTAACCTTGTGAGTGGAATAGAATGACTGGATTTTACTGAGAATAAAAACGAGACCTATGGGACCGAGTAAACGGTGCATGGGAGAAATAACGGCCCCTGGGAAGCTGACTGTTTTCCACCATGTAAAGCGTTGTCAGATCCCTGCAAAGTAAACGACGATCACCATGCACCATGGTGATTCAATCCTTTTATTTCCTTTTTATCTTCTATTCCCTTTCATAAAGTTTTATGATTTATTTATTGCAAACCTGACATCATATTATTTCCATTATATATAATTAATAAATTTTATGACTATGCTATAATCATAAAATAGTGTGATAATTTTGTTTTCAATGATACGAGGATTATTACACTGTATGGTCGTATTAAAGTATTCATGACAAATTTTACAGCTGGCCTATAAATCTGGAAAAGAGTTAATGGAACAATTTACAGTTCTCAATTTATTTTCTGTTGTAGACGTGTGTAAATTAATGAAACGCGCACATTGGATTTCAATTAAAATTTATTTTAATATTTTTAGTTTTCTAACAGCCACTCCCGTGTCCACATTTTTCATATATTACGAGTCTTTCCCTAATGTCAAAATATATTTGTGTGAACCAGTGCCCCAAGCTTTGATTTTCTCCCTAAATGAGCAGCTATAATTATCCTAGCCACTTTCATGTCTGTTTTTCATCTTGATGCTCAAGTAGGGGTGTAAAGGGGGTTCCAGCACAGCCGCCATCTTGGATTTGTCCGCCATTTTGTTTTTTTCGATATATCGAAACAAAAGCCGCACGAAATGCCCATATATGGTCGGACAAGTGACTGTCGCAGTTGATGACGTCACGACAAATGACGATCGCGCGCCCCAAAAGACGATCGCTATGTCCATATATGGTGGGACAAGTGACTGTCGCCGTTGATGACGTCACGACAAAAGGCGATCGCGATGTCCATATATGGTCGACGGTGGTGGACAAGTGACTGTCGATGACGTCGCGCGGGAAGACAAGTGAAGAACGCCGCCACGCAGGGTTGCCAACTGTGACGTCACGGGTGCCGCTACCACCTTGACAGTGTGTGTGTGTGAACAAATGAGAGTCGCTGCGCGCGCACGCGTTCGGGAAAACGAATGAATGTCGCCGTGCGAAGATAGAGGGTGAACAAATGAGAGTCGCTGCGCGCGCACGCGTTCGGGAAAACGAATGAATGTCGCCGTGCGCAAATAGAATCAAGATGGCGGTTGTACTGAAGTACGAATGAGAGAGGGGATGCGCGCGTAATTGCAATCAAACAAAGTAAATGAATAGGGGCATGACCACACACACACAGTACCTCTTTTCGCTGGTGGATGACTGTGATCTTTCCATCGTAACCGTCGTGCGGAGATAGTTCTTTCCTTCTGACGGTTGCGGTGTGACTATCTCCCCCGCTTGGATGTCTCCGCGGCGAGCATGCGTGGGGGGTGGGAGCAGGAGAACAATGCGCGGAACGAATGCGCGTGGGTTTGGTATTTTTTCGCATTGGAGAGGATTCGTGAAAGAAAACACGTCACCTTGGATGTGTATACATATTTTTATTTCTTTATATCCCATTGCAATTTATATATAGATGCTTACAATGCATTGGTAATATTGGCAATAGTTTGATTACTATAATTGTCATTGTTAATATTGGTAATATTGGTAATAGTTTGATTATGATAATTGTCATTGTTAACACAATTTGTTATTTCAATTCCCACATATGCCAAGAAAATAATACAAATGACGCCTTCGAAAAACTGCACGAATTCACAAAATAATGTCAAAATAGTTATTCCAATATCCGCTATGCGATCCATATTGTCACAAACACATTTATGACAGCAGCAGGGTTCCACAGTGGAGTTTCTCCAGGTGTAGTCTCTCCCCGCCTACCTCCGCATTGTAGGAGTCCGCTTGCTCATCATTGATGGCTCGGTGATATCTCCGCGGCAGGAATAATCTCCCCAAGACTGCACCAGTATTATCAGCCACAGTAGCCACCAGAGAACGTCCTATCTTGGTGTTTATGTACTCCAATTTCAAAAGTGAATATTTAGTGTTCTCCTCCAATGCACTTTCATTCACCCAGCGGAGGCAGTTGTATTCTTCCAAGTTAGCACGGATGGATTCCATGGCTGCTGTTCTGTCTCTCACTCACGTTGTCTCACGACTGAGCCGATGGTGGAGCGACTGGGGTTAATATACATTTTTGAATTGGTCACGTGTGCTAGCGGCAGCTGCTAATTCACCCTCCAGGCGTGGGATAGGGTGGCAGCTGCAAAGTGACTCGGTGGAAAAAAATTGACATTCCTTTAAAGAAAAGGGGGGTGGGTTGCAGCTGCGCATACATCCCTTCGTTAAAAGGAACGTGGGAAAGAAGAAGCGACAGCTGCTAATTTACCCTCCTTGAAAGAGGCGTGGGAAAGGGTAGCAGCTGCGAAGTGACTCGGTGGAAAAAATTTACATTCCTTAAAAGAAAAGGGGGGTGGGGGAGTCAGCTGCGCTTCTCGTTAGATGAAACGTGAGAGCGGAAACAGGATTTGCAGCCGCCCTATCCCATGCCTGGAGGGTGAATTAGCAGCTGCCGCTTCTTCTTTCCCACTGGGAAAGGGTAGCAGCTGCGAAGTGACTCGGTGGAAGAAATTGACATTCCTTAAAAGAAAAGGGGGGTGGGGGAGCCAGCTGCGCTTCTCGTTAGATGAAGCGTGAGAGCAGAAACAGGATTTGCAGCTGCCCATACACCCTCGTTAAAAGGAACATGGGAAAGAAGAAGCGGCAGCTGCTAATTCACCCTCCAGGCATGGGATAGGGCGGCAGCTGCGAAGTGACTCGGTGGAAAAAATTGACATTCCTTAAAAGAAAGGGAGAAAAGGGAGAGCCAGCTGCGCTTCTCGTTAGACGAAGCTTGAGAGCGGAAACAGGATTTGCAGCTAACGTGGGAGAGAAGAAACGGCAGCTGCTCATTCACCCTCCTCGCGTGAGATAGTGCGACAGCTGCGAAGTGACTCGGTGGAAAAATTAAAGGAAGCGTAATAGCGATAACTGCAAAGTGGTTCAATTGAATTTACCCTCTTTCAATGAATAATATAAAGTATTCATTTTATTTTAAAAACTCCTGAATGTTTTTTGAAGGAGGGTGCTCAATACGCTAGGTATTAAAACTATGAAAGGTAAGGTTCTTTAGAATAAATAAAAGTCAAAGAATACATTTTTCAATCAATTTTGTTTATTTCAAAAATATTACCATATTCATTTAAAGAACTCAAAACAAAGTAATAGCAGATGCAGAGGACACAACATTAAGGATGAATGTATAAGATCCAACAAATCGATCTTTTCTTTCAAAACCGAGTGTATAATTGATTCGTGATTTTTGTCCAGTGGAGTATGTTACCGGAGCACCGTCAATTTGATCACTACCATCACGAGACACTCTAGAAGGGAGTCCTTTTGGCACTGCATAACACACTTGTTCGCGTGCACGGAAAGAAGTTGGCTGAAGCACAGGTCGGCATATTTCGTAGACATCACAGACAATGGTTGGCTCCTGTCTTTCTGCTTTTTCCCGGTCCTCTCCTTCCAGATTTAGATGTTTCACCGTAGACACGTTAAATCGTTCAATAATTCCATGGCGATGGGGGTTCCCAAATCCGGAAAATGTGACGCTACGCCCAATGAGACTAATCGTCTTATCCATGTGTTTAAAATCGACGATGTACTTCTCATCGAATGAAAGACTTAGGCGGAGGTCGTTCTTGTCGTTGTCCTTAAGGAGCGGTGAGGGAAGGAGCACCTCGTATACATTGCAAACTTTTTCGTTCACCCTACGGACGATGAGCTCGTACTCATCACCGAGTGTTGCAGATGCAGACTGGAGACACATCTTCACACTGCAGATGAACGTTGATGACTAATAAGAAGTTCCCTATCACATTCGGTATATATTAGCGAAATTTCAACCAGATGTGAAGAAAAACGTGTTCAAACATGTTCAGACAGTCCTCTAACCCCTCCCCAATTTTATCTTCTCACTCCATTTGTTCAGCTTTCAGCTTCGCTAACATCTTTTCCTGCGACACACTAACACGAAGCCAGAATTTCAACTTTGCACAGTTTTTTACCGCACATACGAATTTATCCGTTCCATGGCAATTAAGTGGACACCTAACACAAGGTGGAGGTGGTAGTTTCCTCAGAGATGGAACATTAAAATATTTTTCCAGTTCCAACACATCACGATCTAATGTGCGCGAGAGAAAATTGCATTTTTCCAAACCTTTTGCAAAGAGATATTTATAAGACCAAGTGGACTGTTTTAGAATCGTGAGGAGTTCAGAATATGGCACGGTTCCCTCTTTTGGGGGTATTCCGTGATGATTATAATGCTCCCAAACATTTTCATCACTCTCATCGACAATGTCAGGGGGAAGCTGGAACACCCACGACTTACGCCGGTCATGTTCGAGATCCTCCACGGCCAGTTCTCTGACCACGAGTTCTTTGACTCCACTGTGCTTTTGCACGAGAGCTTGAATGTCTATTATGAGTGCATCGACCACAACCGGTCCGAGTGGGTAAACTCTAGGCCGGTTCATTTTGTGGGAATTGAATCCTCAAGGTATTGAATTGAACGTCTCCAAAGGTTATAAACACCTCTTCAACATTTGCATCTATCAATGCCTGCTCAATTTTCTTTAGGTGTGAGGTTACACATTCACTCGAGCGAGTGGCAAAATCAAGAGCTATTACAATTTGCTCGGAAAAACTTTGCAATTTCCCCCAATCGCTAGCGTTGAGTGGCACACTCTTTCCTTTTTTATCTTCAAAAATCACGTGGGGTTTACCGAAATATTTTACCAATCTAACGGATGAATTCACGTATGGCGGTAACACAGATGTTTCTAAATAGTCCGCGACAGCGGGAGCGTAATTTTGTAAACTGAACCACTGCTCCGCACTGATCCTGATCGTTTTTGTTTGTGAGCAAATCTCCAAACAGGGGGGGTGGACGAATCCAACTGCCACCCGATACGAACAGTCTTGCCCTTTCCAATCTCGATAGGTCCATGCAGCAATTTCGGAAATGTAGTCTGCAGAGTTGCGTCGTTGGAGGATGATATGAAAGTTTTCTCCTTCCTCTTCGATGTCTTCTTCTCCGAACGCTGCATTGCCACTGATGATCATTAGATTGTGACCTAACATTTATAGGTGATGGGAAAGAGGAGAGGATGATTGTTGAGGGGTATGTGATTGGTTGGGGGGTGAGGGAGGGTAGTAATGTGATTCCATACATACTCATATTCTTCACACATACACACACACACACACACACACACACACACACACACACACACACACACACATTAAGAAAGTCGCTCAACTAGAGCACAGCATTTCTGGGATGTGGGGTGGCATCTTCTTCTTCTGCGACCTCGACCGAATTCTCGATGGAAGAGTTTTGCAGCGATGCAGTCGTTGAGTGGAGGTCGGTGAAATAGAGACGTGAATTCGGAAAGAGGTTTCCGAGTGATGGATTTGAAGAGTGCATACAGACAACAGTATTCCCCACAAAGATCAGATTGATAATTTTGCAATCGAACGGTATTTACATTTACAGCGAAGGGTTTCAGAAAGGTGATAATGTCCTTTACCATCGGTGGAAAAGCATAAGAGTCGAAATATTCTACACGTTTATAGTTCATCACGCATACTGATACCCAATGGGTTCCGGACTTGTGTGAAGGGTCGAAATTAATTACGTAAATACCTAGTTTGGGCCGTCTGGGAAGTTGGTTAGAAGGAAATACACCTCTAAACATACGTTTTGTGCGGACATCCCGCGATAAAACGTTATCGATATCATCAGTTTGCATGCTGAATTACTACTTAACTCTATCCAAGGCTGCAGTTCTATTAAAATCAATCGTAAATTCTGAATTATATTCGGCATAGGTTATGACTGTAACAGCGTTTGGAAGGGGATTTCGAAATTTAGCCTCAAATCTCACGTTACCTGCAGATGATTTGGACACGTAACTATCATCTCCGCTTTGATCCGGAGTGAGATCCCATGCTAACACGGTATAGCCATGTTTAAACATATCCAACGTGATTTGATTACCCCAATCACTGTGGTGTGCTCCTAATGCGGAATATAGCTGGCGGTAGGCGCGTGATGCAAAACTATTTCCTTCACTCTCAAAATTCATTTCCAAACCCCCCACCGGATTGGGGGAGCCATTAACGTATATACAACAATAATGCATCGAATAGTGCTTCATACTAAAGGGGTTTTTCAGATTCTTACCCTGAAATGCTTCATCATCCACCATAACCACCAATAAATTGGTGGGAATCTGACCGACTATTAAGTTGTCATTACTGATCATAGTTATGTTGGGGGAAACAGTAAAGGTTTTAACTTCCGTTCGTTTATACGGATATATAGCATCCCTCTTTCTTAACAATTGAGCATGTGATAGTAATACTGAAGGATTGATTTCATAATATGGAACAAAGAGTGTAGCCTGCATAATTTTAAGAATGGATGCACCAGCCACTTTCTCCTTGATAAAAAAAGAAGGTTTGGCCAACGTTAGAACGAGGTCTACGTCTACACCATTAATAAGATAACGTGATTGATTGAATAAATCAACGTGAAGTTTTCCTTCCAATTCCACCACATTACTATTCGCGAACCACTTTTTTCTCTTCTCAAATCCAGCGTTCCCCGTTTGGTTGTCTAAATCCATACCGGTATCCAAAGCCCATCCATCACACTCAAGGTGGGTGCGCGAAGCATCAGCGCCGTAATTTAGCAAGTTTTCCAAGTACGATCGATAATGGTAATTATCGGAGGAAGTCATTCGGGTCCCATTGAAATAAACCTGACACTGTTCAAACATTGAATGGAGCAGGTTATTAACCACTCCAGGCTGATCATTATCAGTTGATTTATAATCTTCACCTCCCAACTTGCATAATTTAACCTTTAGGTTCAAAACTATCCCATTCAAATCCCTGTATCGATCACCGTTATCCTTAATCGTAAATCGCAATTCGGTGGCATTATCGATGGAAGCGATCGGTCTATAGGGAACGATTGTACATCCGTTCACGCTCGATTGTAGCTTTGGACGACTAAAGAGGTTTAGAGAATCAGGTACGTACTCCTCCATTTCCATGATGCTTTCACTTTGGTGTCAAATGCTTCAATAAACCTATCGCTACCCACGATGAACTATTTATGTAAATAAATCTCTTATGCGTGCTCTACGCTTTCTTGGAGACGTTTTTTTTTGGAGACGTCGAGTTTGCTTTCGTTTTCGCCCACCACCTACTTGCACAGAATTCTTATTCTTTCTTGTTTTTATTTTCCTACGGAAGCGACCTATCCTAGCTCGCTTCGGAGCTCGTAAACCTGCTCCAGACATCTTAGCCATCTTATCTTCCGCTTTTCTTTTCAAATTATCAATTGCCTCTAATGAACGCGTTTGCAAAATTTCCTTGACCGATTTACCAGTGCCTATATCTGATAGAGCTCGTATACCCGAATCCCGCACCTCACTACCCACTGCCTTTATCCCCTTTGAGGCCAATGGTTTGACGAATTTCCAAAGTCCTCTGAAAAAATTTCCCAATCCTCTACCTCGTTGTCTATAATGACTCGATCGGTACACGGGACCAATTTCGCCACCAATCTGAGAAAAATACCGCAGGTAACGATCTACATCCTTCGACATCCCGTAGATAAATGACACATGTTCATCTCAACCGTATATTTATTGCGATCTCTTAATAAAATGTAAGACGATAGATGATGGGTTTATACTATCAGGAAAAGGATATGGCTCGCCCATTTTATCCATAAGCTTAATTTCCATAGTATCAAAGTCGCTTTTTTCGAGCATCATATAATAGGGATGGATGAAAATTTGATGATTGCCCTTATCAACCATCACTATTCTCAAACATTTCGACATCGCATCTCCGAGGAATTGTGGTTTTAACACGTCCAGGTAAACAAATACTTGACTCGTTGAAGGCTTCGGTGATGAAAAAACAAGCTTTGAGGTTTTATCCATACTAGAATTTTCCCGCTTTGCCTTAGCATTAGAGGTGTCCTTAAGTTTATCTGCGATAACCAAGTCAAACTCATTCCTCCGATTATTCGGTGTGCTCTCTCTGAGAAGAGTCAATAATTCTTTCAAGGTATATGTGCCAGATTGTAAATTCGTAAAGAATCCAACAACAGTTTCCACTAATGTATGAGGACATTTAGGACTTTTGATAGGTTGGGAAGACTTCGTATACTTTGTCAGTGTAAGTTTCTCATCGAAATAGTTTTGTAATTGTAAAGTAAAGTCCCACCTTTTCGCCTCCTCCAGCGACAATCTAAGATGATCTAACAATTCCGTTAAGGTATACTTATGTTCCTGGCGTAAGAGTACTGTATCCTGTGAGCTTATCGCGATTCTAACGAGGGGGCAAACGACATTCTCTGTCTCTGGTAGCATTTTAGATCGCTTTTGAATATCAATCTTGGGGAAATAAATTTCTGCGAGCCCTACCATCCAACCATCTCCCACGGTTATACGTTGGGGTAATTTAGTTCGAAACTGTGCGATCGTGTTTTCGGGGAAATAACTTCCCGAGCTATCGCTCAAAAGAGTCAGGTAAAAATCGTTCATTGCAACCTTCTTACTTCAGAGGCACGAATCCAAGTGTTGAAATCATCACCATATCCCTTCCATTTAACTAAATACTCCAAATTTTTTCCCTTCCCCCTACGTCTTATAATATTTTCAATTTGAAATTCTGTATTCTTACTGATTTCTAAGGTCTTGGAGAGTTCCTCGCGGTAAAACGAACCCTTGATGCGTTCACCGTTCAGATCCTCTATTCGATAGGTGGGGATTGGTGTTATATCAATTTTCCAAATTTTGAAAACCTCAGTGGAATAATTTTGTGTGTAACCCTTGGCAAAAGGAAGCCTCTCTTTAGAAATGCGAACAAAATCTCCAACACGCAAACTGGGTTTTTTAATTTTCGGTGTTCCATGCAAGCGCGTTGCTACCCTGAACGCGTTTTTCTCACAAACCTCAGATGGAGCTACACCTGTGCTAGAATGTGTTCGATCGTTATATCCTTTTAAGAGTTTGGATAGCACATTGATATAATTCAAGGTGTTAAATTTTGTGAAATATTTATACATGCGACCCTTTAGTGTACGGTTGAACCGTTCCACAATAGATGCTTTAATATCAGGATTGTTTGTAGTATAAAATTTGATATCATTATTAGTAAGGAAGCGTTTAAACTTAACGTTTGAAAATTCAGTCCCCTTATCGCTCTGCACTTTTAGAGGTCTTCGACCGCGAGATAATATCATTCGAAAAGCATTTATAACTTCCTCAGCAGTCTTGCTTTTGAGTGGAACAGCCCACGCATACTTTGAAAACACATCAATGATCGTGAGAAGATATCCATATCCCTCATTGTATACTTTCAACTTTCTCATGTCGTTAAGGTCGCTTTGCCATGTGTCATCTATGTACGAAGGAGTGTATCTATTCCTTGGGAATTTCTTCCGTGCAGGCTTGTGTAGCGTGTATGTCTCCTGATCTTCTAACCATTCTCTCACTCGTCTCTTGCTTATTTTCTTTCCAACACCTTTCCATAATGTATCAACAGTCGAAAAGCTATGGGGATTGGTCGGATCGTAATATACTGCCTTCAATCTAGCCTCTTCCAATTCAGGTATGGCTTCCGCCTTAGTTTTCTTAGACGATCTTTGATAGGTGGTGTTGAACGCTTTTTGAGACTTGATGGAGTGGAACGCTCTTTGGGAATTAATGGTGGTGTTGGGGACTCTGTTCTTCCGGATGCTACCTCGTCCGACTTTATTTCTTCCTCTAGATCGTTCAGAACTTTTTCCATGTTTCCTGCTCGACTTTTTATAGCTTTTACCCATGATTTGCCAATTTTACGTTGCACATTTAAGAGCTTTTTTCCCTTTGCAGTTAAAGAATTTCCTTTCCTCTTCCTATCTTCCTCCTCGTACGATATGGAAATGGGGTCATTTAACTTGCTAACAGCGCCTAAATACGAATCCAATACCCTACGGTAATGATGCCATTTTTTAGAATCGGGCATTTTATTTTTCATCACGTCTTGCATTCTATGATCCAAGTTCGAGACGTCATGCATCAATCGCTCCCTCTTCAACATCTGAGGGTCGATAAGTAGCATTTTCTTTAGACTCATTTTATCAAATTAGCCAATAAACCGCTCAACAATGATCCAATGAGTACAGGTAGAAAACCACCCTGCTGATTCAATAAACGTCGTTTTGTCTTCGTGGAGACTTTTCGATCGCTTAATTTTCGTATCGTATGCTTATATCGGAGCAATTTTTTTAATGCGCTACGGCTAATCGGAGCTGTCCCGTCTTTTACATTTAGACAACACTCACAAATCGCTTTTATACCGTCTACATCTGCGTTTTCTATGAGAGCTTTCCGCAATTTTGGTTTGGCAGTTTTTAACAGGGCGATGAGGTGTTTGTTCCGTGTCAATTTGCACATAGTCTGGAGTATCCTCTGGGGCAAATATCGAGGTTAATTCCCCCGGAAATATATCCGTTCGAAATCTCAGTCGATCATCCGTCTCTTGTGAAAGGTCGAGAATCAAATAAGTGAAAGGTCTCGATGTGACCTCCTTATAAACTCTTTGGAGATCGCTAGAATTCTCGGGGTAAACCTGAGCGGCTAGGTAGCGAAACTGTGATCGATCACGTGGATTTCTAAAAACTGTAATATATTTAGCATTGAGGGAAATGTTGCGTGACTGAGGACTCTGATAGAACACGTTCTGCGTAATAAGAATAACGGAGATGTTGGAATGGTGTGAACCACGCGTGAAAAGTTCGCTGACGCCTTTGTTATAACAATCATGCATTAAGTCATCTATCACATAAAGGGTGGGTATTTTATGAGGATTTTCGAAATTTGGAACTTGATGCTTAAACTGCACACCCCTCAAATCATTCGGTTTACTAGCTGGACTACAGCACCAAATTATTCTATCGATTCTTCCATCAACTAAGTCTTTCAAATTCTGTAGAAATCGTAGTACGAAAGTTGTTTTACCACAACCGGAAGGACCTGCGCAAATACAGGTGAATGGATGCTTCCACATCAACGCCGTCGACATTATTAACTATCAACTAAACTAGCACCGAAGTTTATACTTCTTGCCGGTTTTCAGACGAAAACTATTCCTGTAAATTTGTGGTTGGTGTAGAGGTTCGACACTACAGTACGAAGCCTTCATTCAACGCTTTGAATGCAACAGAAGTTATACTTAAATTATTCTACATGTTTTCTAGACGGGTAACTATTCCTTTTAATTCAGTGACGACATTTGAGAGAGTTGACGCATTTGAACATTGAATCCCGAAGAGAGATAAACCAATCTGTCCGGCACTTTGCAATGTGTTGTTAAATTCGCTATATTCATAGTAGTTTCGTCCTTTGAGGAAATATAACATTCCATTCGTATACCTAAAAGCTGAGCTGATTTTCCCGGGTATGTGTGGAAACTGGGTACTGAGATACTTATGCTCCTTTGGCCGAAATTGACATTCATCCATCTCCACAACGAACACATCGCTATAGAATACGTAAGTTCTACCTGAATATGTGTTAACTGCTGCCTGAATGATAGCGCTACGAGGCAGATGCACATCCTCAAGCCTCTTTGGGAATCCATGGCTAGGTGTCAAACTGGGATATTCCACCATATAGATGCGATTGCCTAAAAAGATTACGATTTCTCCCGAGGGTCTGCGATATACCGCGTCAATTCTTTTAAGATTTGAGGGGAGAAAGGGAAGCCAATCATTAAGTACTTGCGCTTTCGGAGCTTCATTACGGTTTGTTAAATCTATCATCCAAAATAATTTACCACTAAATACATACATTATGTGATCAATGATGAGAAAATTGTCCAACTCTGAATCGCATAAAGTAACTATAGAAGGTGGTTCTTTTCCCACATCCTCCTCCTCCTCCTCTTTCTCTTCCGAATGCTTTACGGGTGGTCCATATAAGCTCTGTACCGCGAGTATATCATCCTGTTGTAATGTAGTGTGTCCATTATGTGAGTAATATGGATACATTACAGATTGTTTGTCCCTAGAATGGGAAATGCCTAAAGTATGTCCTATCTCATGAAGCAAGACTCTGTACAAATTAGCAGACGCATTTGAGTGATCATTATCCCGGCTCAAATACCAATTTTCATCTTGATCGACGTGAATTTCCAAGGGAGAATTTGGTTCCGAGGGTGATTCCGCATGAGCGAGGATATTTCCCAATCCATCTAATGGAGATGGACAGGTGCCAGGTTTACCATAATATCTATGCAGAGCCCTAGCGTTTGCGATTGTAATATCGGGATTATCGATAACCTGTCTAAATACGATATTAGCTTTCTCACTCCAAGCCTTAAAAGCTGCTTCAGCTAATTGTACGTGAACAGCGCTCGCCATGGGATAACGCCAAGTAATTTCATTTTTATCCCACTTATACTGCGAAACTGTAAAACTTAAATCATCCTGCACTCCACATCTCCTAGTCTTGGTCAAATTTAATGTTTCCTCATTCAATTCCCCATCCGGTTTTAAATTATGATATTCCTGAAATAATTTTAATGAGTCGTAAAAAAGGTCTCGGACACATTTCTGATGTCATTTTCGCTAATGTCCATATAACCAAATTGGCGTAAATAATCTGCCACGCACAAGTCTACATCGCATTTCATCGGCGCGATTAGCGATACAGCGAATAAGATAAAATACATGATCTCCATCACCATGCGCCCTAACGGGTTGGAAGCTGATTATTAAATGACCTCTTTGAATACAAAGTCGAAGGTTTTAAGAAGATTCATCTTCACTTCAAGTTGATGCTTTAAAGTATCTTTCACAACATATTATCGCAGGAACTCAATCGGGAAATGCATCTTCATGACTCCTTTTTCTGCGAATTTTGAAGTGACCCCACGCAAGAGTGTTAATTGAGTCCTCACAAATATACCGTTTATCATCATTAGGACTCAAAGCAATTTTATTAAGCTCTATCGTGCGCAGTTGATGTTTCTCTGATCTTATTTGTGTCATCTTTCGGTATGCGGTAGAGTAATCGCGCAAACAGGTGACATAGTCATCGAATGTTAATGAGTTTTCGATGACTGCTTTCTTTACACCTTTCGCCCGCTTACCCTCACCCCCACCCTGCACTCGATAGGAATAAAGCTTGCTTCGAAGACCTGCGAAATGAGTCATTACCTTACTTCCACATTCGTCCTTCATTTTACCCAACACCTTTGCGTTTTCAGAGGAGTGACACTGGTGATCTCTTGGGTAATTGGAGGTATCGAATAGGGGTAATTCTTCCAACATGTCTGCGTACAAATCAGGAGTTTTAACCTCGAAGATGTAGGAGTCCGTATCCATATAACATAAATTCAAATCGTCCCCGTATTTAGTTTTGAGGTAACCGTAGAAAAAGTCGTACATTAAAATCTTAGAAATATCCAAAACAGCCTGACCGATGTAAATGGGTTTGGTCATTTTAACGATGCTTCGTCGACGGTGGACTGCTACGAGGTTTTCTCCGAATATTTTACGATCGAGAAAAAGAGAACTGGAGATTAATTTATCCAGTCGTTTATGATCGTTAACCAATTCAATATTTAATCTCCTCCGTACATTCTCCATTGTTTTTCCAAACACAGCATTGTTCATTAATTTAAAAAAATCTTTTTCAAAATCTGTAATTGCCAATTTCCGCTTTTCAGAATTCAGGCTGATGTATGATCTCATCCATGGAGATTGATCAAATTCTAACACTCTGTGTACAGTTTTCAATCGAAGCCCCATGGAAAGAGCCTGTTTGAGGTTGCGGTAGTGGATGACGTAACGAATTTTATTTTCTAAAGTTGTAAGCAATTTTGTATGCTTACCTCCCGGTGGCGTTTTTGTCTCAGGACACAAGGGTAGATCTGAATGCAAGTCGTGAAGATCCTGGGGATATTCCAGGTCGACTTCGAGGATGTACCCCTTGTGCCAATCGTCAGGGATAGTAGACACATCTAATGCATCAACCCACCGGAATCCACCGCTGGGGAGAGAAGCACTGAGTGCCCATCCATATAAATTATTTGCGTCAAAGTAGGCAAGATAACGAGACTCAATTTCTGGGTTGTACTCCACCATGTACTTGTTATTAGCCTCGCTATATCGCTTAACGCACTGACTGATGCCACCCCGTATGCCCCTCTCCATCATGAGGATCATGTCATAATCCGTCATGAGTTCCAGCGTTATACCTGTATGCTTAAGCATAGCATCAAAGGCTAGCCCTGGTGCGGTAAAATACCATGTAGGGTCTAATCCGTAAGTGTTCATGCACGCGTCACGGAAATTTTCAAAAATATCGGCAAGAATTGTTACGTCAGTCTTGAGATACAGATCTGAGTAATTACCAAGAGTTTCACAACCAAATTCAGCCCACACTCTCTTAGCAAATTCATACTCAGAGTCACTGACGGTGTCACCTGTCAAAGAACTGAAGAAATAATGCTTGGGAGGTAAGCTTTTGTCATCAAGTTTGTTCCAGCTGTCAACATACTCATATGGGAAAACACCCTTGCGTGTGATCATATCAGCTTTAGAGCCAAAAATCCGCGTTGTTTCTTTGAACTTATCCTTGGGGATTGAAGATGCCAATTTTGCGATAGATGTGCTCAAGAATCTAAAGCTATCCAAAAAACGGAGTGAAAATTTTGAATCGACATACTTTGAAAAGGAAATATATATTTCTTCCGTGTTTGGGATAATGTCAATTTTCAAATTATCATCTCCAAGGTGGGGAACAATCAGATGAGAATCGTAGTAGGAAAGGTTATGAATGAAAACTGGAAGAAACTTGGGGACCTGGAAATTTACATTACATGCTCCATGAGCCGCTCCACGAAATTTCCCCGTCAGATGATCATGGTCTCTAACTCGTTCCTCCCCCAAATTATTCTTACATATATGACAGACTGTTGATGTGTTAAATGATTGGATCTCGTCATAAGTCATTGGCGTCATAGGTCTGGGATTCTTATATTTATTCAAAACAAAAGCTGATAATTCCTTCAATTTTAAAAGAAACACTTTCACAGCATCGACTCCTCGGTAAAGAACAGGTTGAAAGTGTTCCCCAGTTGAAGCTACCAGCAGAAGGCAGAATGACATAACCTCATGATTATGCACATTCCTTGTATACGAATGATTTTCGTTGGGACCGCAACTCGATACTTTCGATAGGATGCATTCAAAGTCGGCATACACTATATATGGAACTCTAGTAGTATTTGAAAAATTTTTAAATTTTAACCATTTATCATTTTCGCTTGGGAGGATTATCTTGGTTGGTAAATTTTTGTTGCAATCTACCTTGTGTTGTATCAATCTGTTTTGCGTATTAAATGAGAGAAAACAACGTTTGCATACGTGCACTTCCGCACGGTGTTTACTCATTTGATTATGAACTAATCTATTAAAATTTTTTATGAAACAATAATGGGAATTTCCCCCATCAACTACGTATAAGAGGTCTCGATGATCTTCAAGTTCGCTATCCACAACTTTGAGGGGGTACACATTATTTTTTTCATCAAGTCCGAAAACGTTGATGGAAATATTATTCATTCTTTCAAATTTTGATATTTGTGAAAGTTCCACGGGATAACTAATACAACCCCAGTCATATCCGCTGTGAAATTCTGGCGTATCATATTTCTGTATTCTTTGAGCATTCCTTTGAATATTTTTAGCCCAGATGGCGTACTTAAAACAATAGATATCGCGATTTGCTACATTAATGACGGCTACAGTACGTTTTATATTATCTGGTAGTTCCACAAACGATGTACCCCTCAAAGGTTGGTAGCGATTAACTCTCAGCTCTAAACCGAGGACCTCACTCAATGCCCATCCGGAACCCTTTGCCTGGCTTTCGGACTGCTCTTTTAGCAACTTAGCGAACAAAGTTTTAACTAGAGAATGGATATCAGACGCTTGGAACACCCTTTCATTTTTTGTTTTGAACCATCGATCACTCGTTTCATCACCTTTCACATACGTAACATTCACTAGAACATTTATTTTCAGTGCGGTCATGTTTATCTGCTCGCGCACTTTAGTCGTAACTAAATTCAGAACGCTGTTCAAAAAACTAATGAGGTCTGTATGCACTCCCCCACCACTCACCCAGTATGTTTTCAAACGATTCCTCACTGCCGACTCCATCTCAACAGCGGTTGGTTCGGAATATCCTCCTCCTGTCTGACGTATGGTATGTCTACGATGCACGTCGGACATTTCATGACCTGCGATAAATCGCCTGTCAAAGTATACAAAGCAGGTGTTGCAAAGGGTCAGCTGCTCCATTTTCAAAAAATAAAACTGGTCTCGAACGGTTTCAAAAATAAAACAATGGTCTCGAACGGTCAGATCTCAAGCGGGTTATGAGATTCTGAGGTTGGGGGACGCTCTTATAATCGCGCAGAAATATAGGCTCGCTTTTGAGAGAGGGGGGAGCGCATCTAGACTCGCAAACATCGCAAGAAAGATCTTGAGCAAAAATGTAGGCTCGCTAAGTAAAAAAAGGCGTGAATGATTAGACTCGCACATGTAATCTCATCCCCTTCGCGAGGTTGTACGTTCCATCATCCGAAAATATCATTTCACAGTGAAACATGGAGAGAGTCAGTTGTGGACACTGCAAGAAATCCTCGGAGTCAGAGGATGGGATATGGGTTCACTGGTATGTATATATCATTGTATTCTTTGGTTACTTTTCTTCTTGGTTATAAATTATAGGTGATATATGTATTTTTTTTATCTATTCCAACATCAGGTGTAGGCATTGCGGCCATTATAGCGGACCTGCGCAATGCAATTGCGATAAATGTTTTTACGGTGAAAGGGTAAGTTTGGAAATTATTATACAATCTTAAATGATTGTTTCTTCGTATATATTTGCTTTTTTATTTATATCATTCGTAATAATCACGATATTCGTATAGCATCAAGTAATATCCAAATATTTCTTTTAAGATATCCCAATCGTGTAACCTTTAATGGTTTTTGAGATCTTATTAGTTATTTTATGAAAAAAAGCCTTTACTTTGAAATATTCCTCGTATTGATCACATATATTATGCATTTCAAGGAAGTCTGGGTCATTTATTTTTAAAAACATTGAATATTTCACATATTACTTTTATTCTTTGATTCTACACTTTAAGCCCTTTAGTTGCGTTATAACAGAATCCATAGCAACAGTGTTTCACGCTCTTTGCATAAGCAAACTGCTTCACATGAGAATTCAACACTCCCTTATATCATGTCCAGCACACACACAGTCCTTCTCGCCGGAGACATCCCAACTACCGCTCCCACTTTTCTCTTTGATGAGGGTCATTTTTCACTGAACAAATTTGCAGCTGCCACTCCACCTTTTCTTTTTGATGAGGGTCATTTTTTTTCACTGAATCACTTTGCAGCTGTCGTTTTCCACCGAGTCACTTCGCAGCTGCCGTCCTTTCCCACGCCTCTTTCAAGGAGGGTGAATTAGCAGCTGCCGCTTCTTCTCTCCCACGTTAGCTGCAAATCCTGTTTCCACTCTCACACTTCGTCTAACGAGAAGCGCAGCTGGCTCTCCCACCCCACTTTTCTTTTAAGGAATGTAAATTTTTTCCACCGAGTCACTTTGCAGCTGCCGCACTATCCCACGCCTCTTTCAAGGAGGGTGAATTAGCAGCTGCCGCTTCTTCTTTCCCAAGTTCCTTTTAACGAGGGTGTATGAGCAGCTGCAAATCCTGTTTCCGCTCTCACGTTTCATCTAACGAGAAGCGTAGCTGGCTCGCCCACACCCCTTTTCTTTTAAGGGATGTAAATTGTTTTCCACCGAGTCACTTCACAGCTACCACACTATCCCACGCCTCTTTCAAGGAGGGTGAATTAGCAGCTGCCGCTTCTTCTTTCCCACGTTCCTTTAAACAAAGGGGTGTATGGGCAGCTGCAAATCCTACAGGGTGTATGAACAGCCGGATTCTCACGCTTCTTTCGAGGAGGGTGAATGGACAGTTGTTAGTACACGTGACCAAGCTTCTCAGCATATAAAAGACCTCGCGATTCTTCCACAAGCATAACACAATGGCATATCAGTGTGTGGAGACGGAGGTATTCGCAGTTATTCCGGAAGGCTGTTGGAGGCGGGCAATTGCGGCGTGTCGGAGCTGTGTGCGGAGAGACGTGTTGACGGTGGCTGGTGTGGAGGTCCGTCACTGCTGCGTGGAAACGCGCAGGCAGTCGACATTTTCACCAGGCTATTGTGACGTATGTCACGATAGCCTACCCATCCGGTTCACCGATTTTGAGACATGTTCTCAATGTCAATTCGCCATCGGGGCCGGATGGTTTGTCGATGGGCCTCTACGTCCTTTGAGAAGGACGCCACCACCGTCCAGTCCCACGTCCTGGCTGAGCAATTCATCTTTGCAGTCTCCGTCACCGCCTCCATCACGGGAATCAACTCCATCACCACCGCTGATGGAGTCGGGATGGATTCCGCGGGATTCAACTCCGCCGCCGCCGCTGATGATGGTGGTGCCGGGGTCGATGCCGCCTCCGCCGCGGGATTCAACTCCACCACAGCCGCCACTGATGATGGTGTCGGGGTCGATGTCACCGCGGGAATCAACTCCACCACCAACGCTGATGGAGCCGGGATGGATTCCGCGGGATTCAACTCCGCCGCCGCCGCTGATGATGGTGGTGCCGGGGTCGATGCCGCCTCCGCCGCGGGATTCAACTCCGCCACTGATGATGGTGTCGGGGTCGATGTCACCGCGGGAATCAACTCCACCACTAACGCTGATGGAGCCGGGATGGATTCCGCGGGATTCAACTCCGCCGCCACCGCTGATGATGGTGGTGCCGGGGTCGATGCCGCCTCCGCTGCGGGATTCAACTCCACCAGCCCCGCGGGATTCAACTCCACCGTCACCGCGGGATTCAACTCCACAACCGCCGCTGATGATGGTGGTGCCGGGGTCGATGCCGCCTCCGCCGCGGGATTCAACTCCACCACAGCCGCCACTGATGATGGTGTCGGGGTCGATGTCACCGCGGGAATCAACTCCACCACCAACGCTGATGGAGCCGGGATGGATTCCGCGGGATTCAACTCCGCCGCCGCCGCTGATGATGGCGGTGCCGGGGTCGATGCCGTCTCCACCGCGGGATTCATGTCCACCAGCCCCGCGGGATTCATGTCCACCAGCCCCGCGGGATTCAACTCCACCGTCACCGCGGGATTCAACTCCACCGTCACCGCTGATGATGCCGGGGTCGATGCCGCCTCCACCACCAGAGATCATCACGATCGAGGACTCACCGCCGCCGTCTCCAGAGGTCATTATTTTAGACGATAACATGTGTGAAATATTAAATGCGATGGAGGCTGCGGCGAAAATGGTGGTGGAGGATGACAGTGACATAGAAATTTTAGATTAAAAAAATTTAAAAAATTGTTTTTGACTTTCTTTGACTAATTCCTCTGCCTCATCCAACCCTCACTGAACCGTTCGATACCAACCCTAGGAAGACGATGGAAAGAACGCGGTCATCTAGAAGCAAAAGAGGTAGTCTATATCTGTGTTAGAATCTTCGTCCTAATCATCAGATTCTTCTTCACGCACCCAAAAAATAAAATGAGCGATGGGCCCACCGTGCTTCCTCCCGTATTCAGTAAATTTGTATTTGATTCTTGATATATCTGATGGATTAACCCCTTTGCCTAAACGAGAAGGTTCTATAGACGGTTGTTCACCATCACTTAAGTGTGTGAAACAAGGATTTTCTTGTGAAATATGCTCACATCCTTCTGATGTATTAATAAATGTGTCTACTTCGAGGTAACCTACTTCGTATACTTTTACGTTAATAGACATCCCTCGTCTTGCTCTCTCATCTACGTTGAAACGGATAAATGTTTTAAATCTAGAATTATAAAAACCTGAGAAAATAACATTCTGTCCGTAGAGATTAACTGTGCAACCTTTGTATTCAAATTGAACAACGTAACTCTTATCAAAGTTCAAATACAGAATGAGGTCTTTCTCGCAATCACTTTCGAGTAAGATTTCGGGAACTTGTATATTATAACATATCCATCTCGCGGGAACAACCTTGAGAACATGCTCCCCACCGAGTTTGGCGGTTGCATTTAGAATAGTCGCCATGTTCACACACTAGTTCCTGCTGTGATGGATGAGTACTCCGGTTTACACAAGTTCTTTCAAGGGAAATAAGCGACACTTGGGTACGTTTCTTCCGCGGTGAATAGCAGCTCCTGCGGTGTGGTTGAAGATCTGCTAGCGTGTGGATATACAACTTCACTTGAAGATATTCAACCGCAAACTGGACGTAATTGCTTGCCTCCTTCATATATGAACCAGATCTTACGCGGTGGATCGCAGGGGGGAAGGGATTCCCAACCGCGTGCGCGCGCACCCTCGCACTCTCATTTGTTTCTTGATTCTATTTGCGCACGGCGACATTCATTCGTTTTCCCGAACGCGTGCGCGCGCAGCGACTCTCATTTGTTCACCCTCTATCTTCGCACGGCGACATTCATTCGTTTTCCCGAACGCGTGCGCGCGCAGCGACTCTCATTTGTTCACACACACACACTGTCAAGGTGGTAGCGGCACCCGTGACGTCACAGTTGGCAACCCTGCGTGGCGGCGTTCTTCACTTGTCTTCCCGCGCGACGTCATCGACAGTCACTTGTCCACCACCGTCGACCATATATGGACATCGCGATCGCCTTTTGTCGTGACGTCATCAACGGCGACAGTCACTTGTCCCACCATATATGGACATAGCGATCGTCTTTTGGGGCGCCCGATCGTCATTTGTCGTGACGTCATCAACTGCGACAGTCACTTGTCCGACCATATATGGGCATTTCGTGCGGCTTTTGTTTCGATATATCGAAAAAAACAAAATGGCGGACAAATCCAAGATGGCGGCTGTGCTGGAACCCCCTTTACACCCCTACTTGCTCAATAGTATTATTGAAATTAAGGGTGAAATTCCAAAAAAATGGCAAACAGTAGTTATTTCATGCAATTTTTGAAATGTATTTATATAGAGGACTTCATCATCATCATTGGTAAACAATCCTAGAATTAATTTGACCCAGCTTTCCACTCGGTTTTATCTATCGACCAACCTTTTAATTGTGACGTAATTCTTCTCTTATATATACTTCACAACTTGTTCCATGTATCCTATGCGAGGCCTGCCTTTTCCAATTTTCCCATTCACTTTTACTTCGATGATAGTCTTCATCAGGCTATCGTGTCTCAAGATATGGCCGATTAAATTCTCCCTTGTTGTTTTTAGAGTTGTCAGCAGACTTCTCTTTTCTCCTATTCTTCTTAGGACTTCCTCGTTACTTACTCGGTGGATCCATTGATTCTTCATCATTTTTCTGTAGCACCACATTTCAAATGCTTCCACCCTTTTCTTCTCCGCTGCTGTCATCGTCCATGCCTCACTGCCATAAGGAAACATGATCCAGATATATGTTCTGATGAATTGTTTCCTTATTTCTACGCTTGTATGTCCAGCTGTAAGTAGATTCTTATTTTTATAGAATGCCCTCTTTGCCTGGTCTATTGTACTATTTCTTTCTTGCTTCGTCAATCGTAGGTTACCCGGCTTCCTAGGTAACATAACTCTTTCATCTCATCTAGTTTTTGTTTTCCTCGTTTGACATTGGTTTTGGCCTCTTCTTTCTTGCTGCACACCAATACCTCAGTCTTCTTCTTATTTATATTCAATTGATATCTCGCCATTGTCCTTTCCATGGTTACTAGAATCTTGTTCAGATCCCTTTCTGTCTCTGCTATGGGTGCTATGCCATTGGCCAATCGCACCATGCTTATTTTTTCTTCATGAATAGTCACTCCAGACATATTTATTAATTATATATTATAAAGGTCTTATATTTATTTATTACTTAGGGTTAAACAGAATAAACTTACATCAGTTTCTGTAAATATAATTCTTTGAATTTGCCTTGAGGACGACTTACATACATAATCTAATTTAAGTCATGATATTTCCAAATCAAATAAGAATCTCAAAAAGAGGTTGAGCTTTATTGGTTTTATCCTACCTGCAATTACTAAAAGTAATCAGTTTTTTGTGCTATTTCCCATAGCTGTGATTTCAACGTTCAGGAGTGAAATGTTAAGAGGATTCATTTGCAGCATTCGATCCAGCATCCATTGAAGAAGGCAAAAAAATATGCTTGTCATTTGCTTCAATATACACACTCGTCCTATCGGTACAAAATACAAGTCCACCAATAAATTATAACCGATTCAAAGACAATTATTATTGAATACTAGTTATTGATTATTTCTCTATGCATGCCTGTGTTTTCAAGTAGAAAATTAGAGAGAGGCATGTATAGAGAAATTCTCTATACATGCCTATGTTTTCGAGTGGAAAATTAGAGAGAGCGGGAAAATGTATTCTTCGAGATATCATGGTAATGAATCACCGTAAAAGCATACGATACGTGGCATGACTGACGCAACTGCTTCACGTATTGGCCACGTAATTAGGGTACGTAGGTTTTGACATAAGCTCATTGAACGCCATCATCTATGTCACATATTGAGCGCCAAACTATTGAACCCTGCATTTCTAGTTACAGTGGCTACATGCCTCTGGCCCTTGTACACTAATTTTCGAACACCTAATGAAGTGTAGCCTCACTTCGGTCGAAAAATTCGCCTTCCGGGTATCAGACATTTAAGGCACACAGCTCATCTTGGTATTAGTTCGAATTACGTCAGCTTAAGATAGAATTCTCTATGTAACAACGAGTACATGAAAATTTTGGGGGTCACAGTGGTTTGCGGGGCATTCCTGATTTTTTATTGAAGTAACTTTTTGTTCTTTCAAATCCATTTAAAATGTAATTATTCTGATAAGAGTTTCAAATTCAACAAAATAAAGTAATACGTTATTTTGTTATTTCGTACGAGGAATCAAGACGCAGTTATCAGGCTTTATTTCCGGGATCATGACCGATTGCTCTGCTGTGATCAATATTATAACATGCGTACATAAAAAGAAGTCATGGAAGCTCCGGTTTTTAAACGCTAGCTTTGTTTGGACAAAAACCGGAGATCCCCAGTTTGAGCCAAGGGAGGCCTCTTCAAACACATTTACCAAAACCTTAGCGTCTTTATAAACAATATCGAGCGTCTTTAGTTTTCGGTGTGCCAAACATTTTTGGGAAGATGTGGGAGGTTAAGCGAGAAGTAAAGATGCTAAGATATAAACTGTCTGAAGAGTCAAAAATATCATGTTTTATTATATTCAGTGAAAGAAAGCTGTCATAATCAATAATGCCACACTATTTTTGTATTCTTGTAAAAATTGTCATTATAATTTCTTCAGCGATTTTATACCACAGCAAGTCCCTTTTGAGAACTTGAAATGCCTACGTGGAGATTTCTGTTTGGCTTTTAGATTGAAAAACGCATAAATTTATTCCCAGCCGCAGAAAATGCACTTTTTCAGTCTTTTTCCTTCATTATATGGATGAAATATTAGACGTTTTAGCTAAAAAGCTGTATTTATTTTACGAATGATCTATCTGAAAAACAAAAAGGAAATCCTCAGGCTTCATTTGGTGGAACCGCATGATAGTAAATAAAATGATCACTTGGTAAGATTCCAAAAATTTATTTTACCACTGACCTAGGTTTCGATTGTTTAACAATCTTGATAATGATTGTCAAACAATCGAAACCTAGGTCGGTGCTAAAATAAATTTGTGGAATCTTACCAAGTGATCATTTAATTCACTTTCTGAAAAATATCTAATAAAGTTATCAGTCTCAGGAAAGAGATGGCCACAAATATATTACTTTATATTAGAGTATTATGGAACATAATTATCTATTTTTGGGTATTTTTGTATTTGACATCTAGTTTCTCATTAGGGGGCAATCGAATACCAAAGTGAAATCTTTTTTTATTTAACTATAATTTATAATGGGTGATCAACATTTATTATTTATGTATACTTTTGCTTTTGAATCGGTTACGCTTGAAAAACATGTCAAGGTGTGTTCAGTAAGTTTTTGAGCAAAACAGTTTTTGCGCTCTGAACATGATGTGTCACCGTGAAATAATACCTTCTTCACCCGCACTGAGGTTTTTCATATTTGAGGTAATTTGTCGAATCTAAGATCAAAAGCATTTTTCATTTATTACAATTTGTACTGTACTATTTGTATTCGCTTTTTATAAGGCAATCTATCAATTGCACTGCACATATTGCTGATTTCAATCATACAAATATGTATCCCAAAACCTTCCGTAGAAATTGTAGTGTGTATGAATAGTTCTCAATGAGAAATATATAAACTTCTCGTTTCTGTTGTAGATTTCCAATACAGATAGAGATACAGGAATGGTATGGGGGTTCAAAGGATGCAGGGGGTCCCTGGAAAGGGGATAGGGAAATAGGAGGGGAATCGACCCGGTCATCATTTGGGATTCAAGGTCATACGTTCCCCGAAACTGTATCAAAAGACTTTTGGGACACGAAGAGTGGTAAATCCATTAGTTATCGATTCCCGTCTCCCTTTTGCCTGGACTTATAAAGGGACACCATGCTCTCCTTCCAGAAAGAGTGCCATGTGGTGGGCTGATGCAGATTGCCTTGCAAGCGACGAGGCATTTCACGGAAATTTCACGCCCTCTTGATGTCTTATCTCCTTGAGTCAAAAAAATAAAAGATTGTGACCGAAATTCAAATCGTGTCTTGCCAAGATAGATGGTGAGTTTATCTCAAGGCCTAGCCCAGTAGAATGGGTAGATTCATTATGAGAAATAATTTATTTATTTTTCATTACTAAGGACCGTAAATGTTTTTCGTTTAATGTTAGGAAATTACATTACCGGTCATGCACCCAGTAGAATAATTATTTTTAACACATATACATGCATTTTTGTGTAATTAAACCATTATTTGCTGTCTGCCGGTAGAAATGACTAAAAATATCGTACTTTTTGCGAAACCACTAGCACACGGATGAATAAAATGCATTGAAATACCTTAAAGTTTTCATTTTATCCATGCTTAACTCATTTCAGTTTTGAAACGAAAAACCTCTATCAGTTTTAGGGCGATGAATGTAGCCGTACGGATGCACTGGGTAGAAAATATCTGATTTGAAACTTGCGTATAGCTTATAATAGAATTATACATCATAAAAGCTATTATATAACGAAAATTCTTACTATGTCCTTACTTGGATTCACATATTTCGTTTCATTCATATATGAAATACAATAACCATATATTTGCAAGAAGGAAAGGGAAATACGTCAGACACATAATGTATGAAGTATAAGAACGTCTCTCGCTGCAATTTGGCTTTTTATTATTTTATTTCGTCCTTATTCCATCTTTCACCGAAATACCAGGCATAATTCCACCGATTGAAAAACTCCATTGTCCCAAAAAATCTATTGCCAATTGTATGCTCATAATGGCTCATATTCTTGACCATTGAATGCTCGTTTTTTAACGTTCATGCCCGCATTTATATTGATTTTTCACGTATTACATGGATTCAGAGTTATAAGCAGTTAGTTCTTTTATCTTGAAAGATCTAAGGCCGACTTAGAGTATATTTTTAACCCAGTGACTTAGGGAAACATATTTGACAGTTAGTTTGGGTTAATTGATGTAAAGGGAAATCATTTTTTGGTTACTTTCGTATCTTTTTTATGTATAATCAGTTTAAGGCATAGAACCACTTTACTTGATCTTTTCATCTCTTTATTGTCAAATGATAGCTCAAAAAACAATCACATGTTTATAGGAATATACTCATCCATAATATTGCCGATATCTGATCACATGAAGGGAATAATAGTCTTACAAGAGTTGGAGGAAAACTAAAAAAAAAACAATTTCTTTCCTAGCATCGGTTAAAATAAAATACTTTGTCATTCAAGTAGGAGAAAAATCATTTCTTGTTGTTGGAAAATGCAAACAAAAATTGCGCGATAGAGTACCTACTGACATCCCAGAAGCCAATGTTTCCGATCATAGATTTTTATTGGTATTCAAGCCAAGCGCTCCTAACAAGTGTAGTGTATTATTAATTCAGAAAATTTTTAAACAATTAAAACAATTTTGCATGAAAGATAATTTTTTACTCAAAGTTACATTTTAAAGGTAAAGGCTAGTTATAATTCCGGTCAGTATATTTTTTTGCCAGATATTTCCAAGCCAATTAAATCATCAAGCCAGACCTTGACCAATTGCAATTTTTGAGAAGGCCATTGGAAATAAGGAATCCGTGGTGCGGTATAAATTTAATATTTAAGAAGGTAACAATATTTAAACACTTATAGTATTTGCGCAGATAAGTAGACTATTAAATAAATTACGTGAAGAAGTTATGCAGTAATTATAGTCTGTAAGTAAGATATCGATCATAATATAAACCAATATCATTTTGCTGTGATATCTTCTGTGGTAGTTTTCTCAGTAAAATCAAACATAAACACCATAGACAGAAATATTTTATGATGCTCAGAAAGCTCAAAAATTATCCATTTCTAATGATAATGATTATCGCTTTTCTAGTATCTTAAATTATAAAAAAGTACTGCACTCGGTGTGAGAGGTAGTTTCATTTTTTTAGTGCTAAAACTTAAGAGAAATTTCTTAAAATTTAAAATAACTTCTCAGATATGAGTAACACACTGTATAGAAGCGGAAAAAATTCAATGGCTAAAAAAACCCATAGAATGCAATATCTTATTTATGTGAAAGTAATAGGCCACACGCCTAAACAAGGAATTGTAGATGGAAATGTAATGGAAATGACACAGCAAATAAGAGCCTTTTCTATGTCACAAGTACCTATCATAATCGTTGCACCTATCCGGGCAACTTATTCCTGTATTTTAACTCGGCCGTTCCGGCATGTGTTTTCGCTCCCTTCCCTTTACCAGTGCTACTTAATATACTCACCTTTCTTTCAAATGCAGCACGCCCGAGAACCGATTAAATTTTTTTCAAAGCATTCATTCATAAACATTCTTCTTCACAGGTTCTCTAATTTAAAGGGCGTTCAAATTGCAAGAAAACTTATCTCCCATTAGCGGCGCCAAATTGCCTCTCGGTAATTAAAATCCACGAATGCCCGGAACGGTGATTTGCGTACGTTCCCATTCGCCTCGTTTCCCCTGGAGGTCTTTCGGCCACTCTGCTCACTGAATTGATTTTCATTATTCGCCTCCGACCTTCTCCGAAACTAATACATTTTGTATTTCTCACCTTCCACCGCCTGCCCCAAATTCCGAATCGGCCCCTCACGTGACTCCAGAGCGGAGGTCATCTTTTCCTCTTCGCCCAAAAACTGTCGATACACATCCCTCGCCTCTACCCCTCATGTCCCCGTCCTACCCCTCGAAATCCCAAGCCATTCCCTCGCCCACCCCTGCACAACCTATCTCTTTCCGTAAATCCCCAATCGCCTTCAGGGCCGGCACTTAGCGCCCCAATGGCCCCTGCGCCGAGCACCCCACAACTCCACCCTCCAACCCGATTACATATTTTCCCCGTTCTACTCCACCAGATCAATGCTCGCAGCCCGGCGGCATTTTGTATTCAAATGGGAAACGCAGAACTTCCAAACATGTGCTTGAGTTCATTTTTCCTTCGGTACTGTTGGCTGCCAACTTTGAAGACCCTGAAGTTCTAAAGAAACCGCGGAAATTCACTATCGTAGATACATTGTTTGTTTTGGCGCATGATCACCTGGAAGCACTTAATTACGATGCAGCAAAAAATGTCATAGTGATGAAAGGGTACCGACATGGTAAAATGAACCGTGAATAATTATTCTTTAAGTTACTTGCATTGAATGAAAATCAAGACATTCCTAAATATAAAAGGTTTGGCAATAGCACGATTTCAATACCTACAATTATTATCGTTAGGACAAAAGCGATGACTTTCAAAGAGCGAGCACACTTTGGCTATTTACATATCAGATAAGGGAATTCATATTTATTTCAAATTAATTACTTGGACTTTTACATTGTGTTCTAAACTTTTAGGAGATAAGTATCTAAAACTTGTCTCTGACGCCATTAAAATTCGAGTTCCAAGAGATCATGTTGACCTACCTTGATTAAAACACATTTCTTCGACTACTTGGAAACTCTTTCGTTGTCCACTCTATGAGTGTATATTATTTGCAGAAGGTCCTTTTCCAACTGTATTATTATCTTTTGGTTTTTGGTCGCTATCGGTGGATTTTTTCTCACCAGCAGTATTTTATGCCTCTCCTCTCTCTTTATCAAAAACTCTCCATTTCTCTCTTTCTCCCTAAAATGGCCTCATCTTTTCCACTCAGGTACTGTGAAACTATCGTTTTAGTGATCCCTACGTATACACCTACACTATACCCTGCAAGACATCATAAAAAGGGTGTGAATTCTCACCAAATATGCATTACATGTCTTGCATAAAAATGATTAGTAATAATTTACTAGTCTAAACTTCAATTTTTAAGAAGGATAAAAATAGCAAAGCAAGCATGCAATATCATGCTGTTAGTTAGGTTAGTTTTAAGCCCATGTACAAACATGCAACTACCTATGCTATCCATTGATATACTTGTGTTGGATATATTTATCGCCATTGCTATCCCTAATTGTAATAGGGAAGGATGACAATTTGAATATGTCAGTTCGGATATCAATATCTCTTATCTTGTGATTATGATGCAGTCTACAAGAGTAAGTTGGGGTTCGCAAAATATTTTTAACGTCATCAGTGAAAATCATGTCTAGGAATTTATTTAAGAGATTAAGTCTACATTTTAACCCACAATCCGACAGTGATTCCCATTTTAATTCATTCAATAGACGGGTTACGCGAATATAGTTATCATACCGTTCCTTTACAAATCTTGCCGATCTTCGCTGCACTCGCTCAAGTTCATTATTTAGACCGATTTCATAGGGATCCCATACACTGGCAGCATATTCCAAATGAGGTTGAACAAGGGGAAAATAGCTGATTTCACGTACAAGATCGTCACATTTACCCACTACTCATTTGTTGAATCCCAGTTTACGATTCGCTTGACCAATTATTTCACGCATGTGTTTACCCCTGGAAAGATTATGTGTCAGTCTTATTTTAAGATATTTTATGGATTCCATGATTGGCATTTTAATATTACTTATTTTGTAAATGCTAGGAGGAGAAATATTCTTTTTCCAAAAATTCATTTCTACGCATTTTTTTAAAATTCAATTCTCCCTGTATTGTATCACACTATTTTTCTGTTGTTTGTCGGTCATAATTTAAATATTCTTTATCGTCTGGGCATAATATGTCCCTGTACACTACTGTGTCAGTGGCACATAGACGAACCTTACTTTTTACAACATTATTTTTATAATTTATGCACAGAAGGAACAAGTGTGGACCTATTAGACTACCCTTCTTTCGCTCCAATTGCGCAAGTTCCTTGTCTTATTGTATGTCGCAGTGATAAGTGTATGGAGTTTGATTCCTCTTCAGCCATATGTATCCAGGTCTAATATTTATGCTGCCTTATTATTTCTGGGTAAGTCACATGTGTACTCTTACATTCTGCACATGTGTATACTGAAGTGCGTGATAACAACCTTGGAGACAATATCTCTTCCGTTGCCAGGCTGAGTAGCAGTCCCAGTTGGTTTCTCCCTGTGGTGGCTCGAATACATTATACCAATCATATAAGTGCAAGGATTACATTGAACTCCTACCAATTTCCATTCCCTGCTTCATCTCCGAGTAAGAGCATTTTTATGATGGCAATACCATTTTATTCAATTTTATTTGGAAGGAGTTTTACAGGCAGCATCATCGGCGTCTATATGCTTAGAGCACCTTTCAAGCCACCGAAAAATTGCGAAAAATAATATATGCGAAAAATTTTTTCATTGTTAAAATATGGTCTGATCCGCTAAATTTAAATTGCCTTATTTCAATTTCCTAAGAATATAGATTTTTTCATATTTTATGCTGTTTCAAATGAATATCGATATTCATGGGTCGATTTTTTAATGGATGCAACGAAAACCCTCTTACCCTAGCTTTATTATGTTACTTACTTTCCACATTACTGGAAAGAGTGCACCACTGGCTCTAGCAGCTCTTGCCCCCTCAAAATCAACTCACATGGGCTGAGGAAAAATTATCTTCATTTATAGATTAAAAAAATGAAATCAACAGTGTATATGAGGTCGTTCTCATTTGATGGAATATTTCTGTTGCACTCCATTATTTATGTAACTGAAGTCCACTAGGGTAGATGGCTTTTGCACTTAAATGTCTCTACCCCTGTTTATAAATTATGCATTTCGAATGAAATGGGAGAGTCCATTCGCTCCAGAACACATGCATCGAAAATTTCTGCTATGGTAGGTAATGTTATATCAAAATATAGGATTCATAAAAAAATTAAACTCTAATTGGTTAAATTAATAACTAAAGAGATTAATTTAAATCTTCAACCTGGCAGTTTTGGTTAATTTATGTTAACTAACCTTCTCCTCCAGCTATAAAATTACGATTCATGGATTGAGATCTCCGTTAAATTTACTCTGCAGTAAAGGGCTATTAAGTGTGGTGTGGATGAACAAGCCTTATTACACATCTACATCTACATCCACATGATACCCTGCAAGCCTCCGCGAGGGTGTGCGGCAGGGGGTAGAGATCACCAAGCATGCAACGTACACATGAGTGGTATTCCTATAACACGCTTAGGCAATAATTCGGCTGGTAACTTGTCAGGTATTTTAGTTAATATATTTCGTCACTTGAATACTTTATAAATGTATGTTAGTGCCCTACTATTGTCGAGGGACTAGTATTCAGTTACATTAACAATCTTGAGATTGTTCATTTCAAGTGTTTGTTCTCCTAACCTTTTAAAAAAAAGATATTTTACTACATGCTGGCATGTTTTATATATCACCAATATGTTATTTGAAATCATTTGCATTAAATTCTAATAGCTAAGCACGCAATGAAAAAGCGTGGTGCTAAACTTTTCATGTTATTATTTTTATACTGGCTGAAAAACAAGAGCTCCTCTGATGTGTATTTATTGAAGGCCGGAGTGATTTTCATAACGTTTATATTTCGTGGAGCTCCATTTTTTCCTTTACTACATTGCTTCTTATATGAACGCTATCGACTCAGATGCGCCCGACCTGGAAGAGTAACTTTTTCAAGTCAAAGTGCCGGTCTCGGAAATCTCTCCCGTTCCGGCAGGAATATTGAAATCCTTGCCAGGGCCAAGAGTATTGAAATACTTTCCCGTAGGGCACATCTTTGGCAAGGAAAGGGACCAGGTGCTTGAGGGGAAGGGGGCAATATAAAGGTAGAGAGAAACGTTGAGACTTCTGTTCGGTCCTCTATAGAGAAAGGAGAGAATATTTCATGCAATGTGCCTCACGCCCCTAGCATGGATTCAGGTTTTCTATCAAATCATCTAGCTATTGTTGGCAAGGGAATTGCTATTATTATTTACGATGCTGAAAATGAAATCCATGCATATTTAAAAACATCCAGCGGCTTTGTTGCATTCATTTTTTGTGGCTTCGTGGTCATGTGGGTATAGCGTTCCATCTCTGAATTACAGTATTAAATTCCTTCACTTCAAAGCCCGCCTAACCGTAAACTATTTTTGGATCCAAGTTCTGCCTTGACATCCAGGTGGCATGAGAAAAGAAACCGACATCCCCATGTGATGATGTGTAAAGCACATTCGGCATTGGGTTAAGTACTTTTTTAATTTTCTCACCGAAAGCTCAGACGACCTATCTGAAACCTGTACATATCTTATCTTCCTTTGGAAAACCCTTTTGGATTTAAGAACTGCCTATTTCTGAATCCACTTCTTTACACAACAATTCACTATCCTCTTTTTTTCACTCTTTGCGTAATCATATTGTGAAATAGGTATGCTACTCGTCGTTCTTTCAGAGATATAGCAGAATACATTTTCAGAATTCTCAAAAATGGTGGTTCCTTCATGCTCAAATTTACTGCAATACATCAGTTATCTGAAGTATTAATTCACAGTGGTCACAACATTGTACTTTTGAAACTTTGTTGAGCCTAAATTTTCCAATTCAATTTTTTCCAATACAACTACATAAGTTCATGTTTTCTACAGCCTTTCCCCAAATTGAGTCCTATTTTTGCATCACGGCAGACGTTGAATAGTATCTTACTGTATGAATCTACATCTACACGATACCATTCAAGACACCACGAGGGTGTGTGGCAGGGGGTGAAGATCACCAAGCATGCACTATTGCCATGCAAACAAGTAACTTTTGGGTCTCATTCAACTAGATTGTTAGTATCTATAGTATTTTAGGGTTTAATGCATGCATCATGCGCTACAGACTACTCTAAAATATTTCCCCTACCTATTCCTTTCTACCCTGAATATTTAAATTTTGCAGAGATTTTTCTTACAAAATATTTATTTCAATCTCAGAGAAAAGAAGCTGAATATATTGGAAAAATTAAAATAAGAGTTGTAGAAAACGCCAAGATCATGTCACTTGATTCAACATTATTTTCACGGACCATGTGCAATGTCTTTATCAAGCCTTCACCAGGTAGTCACCCATTATTTGTTAAAACTGGATTCGTGTTTCTCACAATATATGTGATGGGTAACTCTGTTCGAGTTAATAATAGAATGAAAGCTTTTTCTCCAATTATCTTCAGTGTCCTGCAGGGTGCAAGGGTATTTCAAAATTATTACAGTCATGTCTGAATGCCGCAAAAATATCTCTCCTTATTAACATAATTACATTACGTATTTCAACGGGGGATCACAAGGCTAGTTGGCGATTTGCATTGATTTACGCAGCATATGAGTGGGGTGTTTTTCATTTATCACCAAAACAGTGGGCTCATCAGTTGTGCATCTCTGGTTTTGGACTTGGGCCCCATGTCCAATGAGTCCGTCCATATGAATTTTTCATTACTGTAAACAAAGTATGATGCTTTTGAAATTTCTCACGGTCGAAAGTTTCGATTACTCGTGCGCAAATGTAACTGCACCGTTGGGCATTATAAGATGCAGTAATTATCACTCTGCTTGTTTTTTTCTCTTCTCATTTGCTGGGGAAGATTTTTGATGCGAGAAATAACGAAAGGTTTCATTTAAATGAGAGATTTCCAATGACGAAGTCCACTGGCAGTGCTTCGTGCTAGACTATTTTTCAGTTCAAATTCTGGAGCCCATTTGAGAATAGCCAGGTCTCCGAAAGAGGTAAAGCCGTATAAATTATAGAAAATGTGATGGTAAAGTTAAAAACGTGGGACATTGCTTTTTGAGAGATTCACACGATTTTTACTTCAGGGTCGAAAGTCCGGTCAGTAATTTGCCACCCAGGCAACCCAAATTTCACTGGTAAGTATTGAAAGTAGGTCATGAATGTCGTACGTATCTTAAGATTAAGATCTTACTAGGCGAGTTGATGTGATTTTACCTAGCTGCTGAAATATTTAGACACCGAAGTGTACTACTATTCACTTAAAAATTAATTAGTACCTATATCATCCGAAAACTAAGCCGAACAAGACTTTATAATAATCATTCCATCTTCGTCTGCAAGTCCTTGTCTCAAATTTGACCAGTATCTGAAGGTGTGATTTGAAGTAATTATGTTAGTTGACACACGTAGGTTCTATAAGAATTTAGGAAAATATAACAATGATTTTGATTAAGTGAGCATGCTGTAATACATTTGCAAATGAAAATTTTCAAAATAGGATCAGGAAATAAATTTTAAAGGAACAGTGTACTAGGAGGATCGGTAAAAGGAGTAGAGCACCTTGGTAGAGGTTAGAGGAATGTTAGCGTTATAGGAGTAAAAAATTACTTGCATTCGAAGTACTGCTTTGGAAACAGTCTTTTGCTTGTAGGAGAGAATTATTGACAGGGTTGTTGAGTAATAGCGCAAAGAAAAATTGGCGAGAAGTCTGATATATAGTACGGCACTGTATTGCACAAAAAATTGCAAGAGAATTCGAATAGGCTAAGGGCTTGAAAGATGTGACCCCGAGAAAGGATGCGAAAGTCCGGTTGGTGGAAAGGAAGACAAGCAAATGGTGTGATAGAGAATATAGGGGAGAAATGGAAGTTGAATGATGACATTAGTACAAGGCAGAGGAAAAAGTAATGGTATTAAATAGTGAATTCTTTTTAGAATGTTATTGAGAGAATAATATTTTGTTGGCGGGGAAGAATGACAAGAAGAAGGAAATGCATGAAAATAATAACGATAAAGTAACATTATTGCCGATCGGATATCATATGATAGATGAAAAAGGTCTGAGTAAGAATTTTGCACATCTAAACATACCAATGGATACTATTGAAAATATAGTATGACATTTAGCATTCTGCGAATATTCTACCTCTTTCGATTTCAAGGAAGTCTGTATTCCAATGCAGGGTACCTCAAGTCCTTTCAACTGGCAGCAATGCTGGTAATTGGACTCTACGTCAAATGATGCCCAGCAAATTTGCCAGCAGATTTCAATTATCTGCTGTTTCGCTTTTGGTGAAGGTATTGGTCACGGAATAGTCCTGCGGTACCAACTCGGAATTTGTAGAACGAAATGATACATTTTAAATTTCTCCTGGCAAATATTCCATGGAAGTAATTACAACGTATTGCGAAAACATTTTATTGCACCTACACGAATCAGTGCAAATTTGAGGTAGCTAGATGACAAAATAAGAGTAACAAACACAAAAGAATAACTTTATAAAAATTTTAATTATTCTGCCATATTATTCATTTCTCATTTTACTTTTCAGTAGGCTAAATTTAAAATCTGATACGTATTCAGTCACCATTTTAAGAAAATGAAACGTTTATCAATCAACTAAATTCACTTGGAAAGTTCTAGAAAAAAATATTTATCAGTGTAGTCTCGTGCTTTTGAAGAGTTACATTTCATTTTGGTAAAAAAATTTGGATTCCATTGTCATTATTTATTATTAATACTTATTGAAAATACGCTGAAAGTACTCGAAGAAAATTGAGTGCTCTACTCTACACTCTTCATTCAAGTCAGAAATGTAAATTTCATGTTGCATTTTATAATACATGTAATTTTTAAACTCCATCTAGCAAATGTTTGCCCACATATTTTTACTTTGTGTTCTATGTCTCAAAATAGAGTATCTTAGTCGATAACGCTCAGGTGCCTTTCTCCGGGTTGGTACATAAAAGCTAGATTTGCCATGGCATGCTTATCATTGCACGAAATGCCCGTTTTCAGATAAATCCTCAAAATCTTTGGATATTGAATCTTGAGCATATAGCATGAGCTGAATTGCATAGCAACGGATTTCGCCGACTCATTGATAATCTATCTTGCTTGCAGCAAGCAACGAATGCGATTCGGATACGGCCTTTTTCTCTTCCCATGACTTTGATTACAAACCTCTATTCCTTCCGCCGTTCCTCCCTCTTATTGAGGGCCCCACTTTACCCCCCCTCCAGCCATCCCCCCTCCTCCACCACCTTAATCCTCCCCCTCGGCGCCTCCCGAGTTGGGACTCCCAACCCCCTTTGCGTGCCTCGACCACATGTCACGCACCGTCCTCTTCCCTTCCCCATTCCTGCCCACCCCTCGCCCAACCCTCGTGCAAATGCGCATTTCATTGCCCGTGGTGCGTGCCCTCGGGTCAAAGAGGGAGGGGTCACTCGTGAGGGGCGGGGGAGAGGAAGAAGTCTAAGGGTAAGGATTAATGGGGAGCCTTGCGGTGCGGTTCCAAACTTGGTTTGCGGCCACAAGTGAGTCGCAGATAACTGTGTCCGGTGATAAGAACCCGCGGGTGGCAAACACAGTGGTGGTGGTCAACAACTCACCTTCGGTCTAATATTATCCAGTGACTCATAAAAACTCTTGATATATTTTTATGACTGTATAAGGAATAGTTAGGGAATAAATATTTTTTGCTGGAATCTTTCAAAATATGTGGATGAAATGTAAAATTTCGATATACTTACTCTTACTCTTTTACGGGTTAAGGCAGTGCAGTTGTAATTCGGTGGTGATATTTATTTAAAATTTTCATTTGAAATTAAAAGTTACCTGTGGTCTGGCTAATTACTGAACGAGAATCCCGATAAGAATAGATTCTGCTGGCTGAGTGGAGACCAGTACGTATGAAAGTGCTAGATATTAAGAGGAGAGGAAAATGTTATGGCAAATCCTAAGGAGGCAGAAAAAGTGCATTGAAGAACTAATCAAAGGCAGTAGACTCCTGACAAATACGAATGAGCGAATAATGACCAATAGAAAACGAAAACGTGTAACAAACAGTTTGTAAAGTATTAGGACGTAGGGTATCTTTAAAAGCATACCAAGTGCGGCATCAATAGTGCTAGGGAACAGAAACTACTCCCGAGTACGGAGAATAAAATTCAGGCAGGTACTGTCCAAGGCCATACTTAGTGTAGCTGATTATCTCTTGTTTCGAGTCATTATTCTTTATGGTCCTGCTAAGGTTTTACAATTTTTCTTTGGCTCCTAGCGTAATACGCAAACGCTAAACGTTAAGAATATATATTATCTCATCCCTTAAATATCTAGGTGCACTTAAAAGGTTACTGTGAAATACATGAGCAATACCACTTAAATTATAATATACTAGCTATTGAACATTGATCTACTTGAAACGTATCCCCTTGCATGGGATGATTATTACTTACTATTGGCATGGAACTAGGCTACTACATGGAAACATGTATGAAAATAGGTTAATTTGTAGTTAAATAGTTACTATATACATGGCAACAAAGGAATTAAAATAGCATTTATCTAAATTCCATTTCAGAGATTTAAATGCGTGTTTAGTGATCTTCACACCCTGCCACACACCCTCGTGGTTGCTCGCAGGGCATTACGTAAGTGTAGATGTAGATACACTGGCTGCATATTGAAGGTGGGGTCTAACAAGTGAAAAGTAACATCGCTCTTTTGTCTTCTCGTCAAAACATAAAATTTTCGTTAACTGATCCAGACGTGATATTGTGGAATCTTTTTTTTTTATCAACAAAACTTTTTCTCAATGTGGATTAAGATATCTCTTGCTTTTTATGGACGCAGTGGATGTTTAGTGATGAGTCATCCCAGTCGCACACCCACTTTTTCAGTGCCGGGTACTTGGGATTTGTGGTGAAAGCAATATGAACAACTCATTTTATTGCAGCATAAGGATACTTGCGTTTGCCATCCTTTTCATATAAAATGAAAGAAACAATCCGGTTAAATCAGTGGTGGGTAGAGTGAAGAGTTTTGGCATCCAGCGTGACTGAGCAAGTCGTCACGCAACGAGGTCACTGGTGTAGTCCCGGGCCCTTTTGGACCTCACCTGTAGTCCGGTGGGATAAGCATGCTGGTCCTATTCTAATGGGTCGTCACAGGATTTTACCACCACCCCAATCTCTCATCCCTCTATTCACTCCATCTCCACTCGCACGGCAGCGGCTGAAGCGAAGAGCGATGCTACGCTGCTGACGGAAGCTAACAAACCTGAATTTAACAAAATTCATTGTAATTACTCCTTGTAGAGAAAGCCGCTACGTACCATTATGCTTGTGAAGCAGGCATATTGAGGTATGTAGGATAGTACATTTATCTCATCATCATCGTCATGGGTAAACAATCCTGGGATTGGTTTGACGCATCCCTCCACTGGATTCTTCTATCGGCCAACCTCTTCATATTAACGTAGTTCCACTCTTTCACGTCCTTAACGACCTGTTCTATGTAACTCATATGAGACCCGCCTTTTCCATTCTTTCCGTTACCTTTTCCCTCGACGATTGTCTCATCAGGCCATCGTGTCTTAAGATATGGCCGATTAGGTTGTCCCGTCTTCGTTTTATAGTTTTCAGCAGACTTCTCCGTTCTCCCACTCTTCTTATGACTTCTTCATTTGTCACTTGGTCGATACATTTTAACTTCATCATTCTTCGGTAGCACCATATTTCGAATGCTCCCACCATTTTCTTCTCCGCTGCTGTCATCGTCTATGCCTCACTGCCGTAAAGAAACATGCTCCAGATATACGTGCTAGTGAATTGCTTCCTTACCTCTGAGGAGTATTTCCAGCTGATAGTAGATTCTCATTTTGATAGAATGCTCTCTTTGCCTGGGCCATTCTACTAGGTATTTCTTTCTTGTTTCGTCTATTGTTGGTTAGTCTGCTTCCCAGGTAACAAAATTCTTACATTTATCTGGACAGAACTTACATTTATCTGGACATCGATATAATATACCAATATAATGTTTGTAGATAAACTTCCAGGTTTCAGGCGTAGCTTTGTGAAACTTCATAGTAGGGATAAGTAACTTAGTACAATCCTAACTTCTATTTATAAGTATTTCTGAAGCCCTTAAGATTAGAGGTTAACTCTAATATCGTGTGTTACAAGATTTTTTTCCTCACCCAACCCACTGTAGCAATGAAAAAAGCATAATTATTTAGACTAATGCGAGTTAAGCCTTATAATTGGTATATGATTTAGTTATATCAAGATATTACTTCGCATAAATGATTATTTTGATTTTTTTAGAGTGAAAATGCTTATTAATGCAGTCAACGTTTCAAAAAGCGAATCGATTTTCACTCTCAAGTTTCCTGACTTACTCAATCCATTTTCTATTGGAACAACAGGGGAAACCTGCACACGAACTCTTACTTATTATTTTCAGTGAGATTTTCTTACTTATTTTTTACCAAACATTCTTTTATGTAGCGAAAGTACTAATCATGGCACATTACCTACCATAATGCTCTACACTCTCTTGAGGCAAAGTGACGTGTTTTTTTACTCGTCATGATGATTTAGATACATGCAAATCTACACACTATACTTCAAGCCACCGCCAATAAGAATTATCAACACGCTTACGCCAGACGGTATGCTAATTCGAAATATAAGAAACGTAAGATGGCAGTGCATTTCGATGTGAGCTTTTGGTTCCATCTCTTGAACATATGATCTATTAACCCAAGAAAACAACTCAATTGCCTTTAACTTCTTTTCCTAATTTCCATGTTTTCCAAAACCACATTCCAGATTTTATGAATAATTGCCTTTCATTTATACATTTCTCTAATATTCATATCATAACTTCTATCTATGTTAGTGAAGGTCACGTTAACCTGAGTACTTGTTCATCTACATCTTATCTACATTTACGTATTAACCTACGAGCCCCCACGAGGGTATGTGGCAGGGGGCGAAGGTCAACAAACAACCAATTCTTTGCAACATGCAATAGTTCTACATTAATATTTGCCACTTTATTTGCCATTTTATTCTAAGATGTCATTTTAATTTAGTTTTGACTCACTAAGGTATCATATTACCACTGCTCAAAGTTTCATACTAAGCCTTAATATCTCCGTCGTCATCTCTGGAGATTTAGTTATGTTAAATAACCTCCATGGCGATGACTCCATTTCCAGAGTCAGTTGTCAAGGAGATACATATTTACCTTTCTGTATTTTTCAGTCTGTCTCACACTTAAAGCGCCTCACCGGGAGAAAATATGTAAATATGGGATTGGAAAGTGGGAGAGAAACCTGGCGTCAACAATAGCCTTACGAGATATGTTCTTAGGACCACATCTTATCTGACTGATGGAGTGCTCAATTATAAATTCTCACTAGACAATACACAATAAGTGGCGGTTTCTTAAAATACTCGCCATTTTATAAATAATAGTTGCCATTGCCGGGATATGACCCAGATTCTCCAGCCATGAAACCAAGCCTCCAACAAGTTTAGTAGAGAACACATGAGAGAAAAATACATTTCTCCACAGGAAAGAATTTTTATTGTGACCGGTTTCGATTCAGCGTATCATCATCTGGCCATATCCCCCAGATGATGATGCGCTGTAACAAAACCGGTCGCAATAAAAATTTGATCCTATGGACCAGCAAAGCATTTTTCTCCCTTCTGTTCACCATGAAGGACTTCCACAAAGTACAACCACCCACCATTGATTTTATCAAGTTTAGTAGTTCCGCTTTAGGTCCAGAATTCGGACGACGCGGGTCAAAAACTTTATTTTTACCAAAACAGTTGCTGCAGGAAGTCACATGTACTTCACGTGTGAATTAGTAACCCCTTTTACTTTGTTCTTCATTAGCCATTATACTCAAATCAATACGAAAATTCATCCGTCAGTGGAGAAAATTAAAATAGCCAGGATCGGTGAGACTACTTGACTCAGTGTGTGGGTCACTCATTCCCCTCTCTATAGACTCAGCGAAACCGATACGTTGAAATCCTTTGATCTCCGTTGGAGGCGTGTCGTTTGGAATGGGCGGCGGGGAGGAACGGTCGTATTATTCACATGAGTAACCGTTCGACCGGCTCGTGCTCATAGCTCCAGTTTCCACACCGGGTTCTAATTTTGAATCGACCTGCAGAGCAAGGGAAGTAGTAGGATGCCACCGTCTGCACTTGAACTTCAATACCTTCGATCGAAACCAAAAATAGTTTCGTCGTGTGATCTCTTCCGATGGTCAACCCTTCTCGCTTCCGTCCATAAAGAGGCACTGCGGTCGGTGGCGTGAAGTATTTTAAGGGTCACTATTGTGGGAACGGAGTGAAAATGTGGGACTTAGGAAGCCGCTAGGCATCTACATCTGCATAACTGACTGCATCCGACCTCAATAGGGTGTGGCAGGGGGTGAACCATCACCAACTATGTGCTTCGTACTAGTGACGATATATATTAAGTAATATTATTAAATTAATTAGTGAACAAATTTATTTATGCTTGCTCCAGATGAATGAAATGAAGCAGATGTCAATGAATAGAATATTTTTGAATGTTTTAATCAATCAATCATTAATTCTTAGTTACTTGAACCTAACATTTAGATGCAATTCAAGAATGGTGCGTTAGATGGCAGTTAGAACCTAACCTTAAAAAGTGTGTATCCATCAATTTTAGGAGGAGGAATAATTCGATAGAGCGACCCTATAAAATTAATAACACTAAGATTGAAAGCTTTGAAGCCATAAAGTATTTAAGCGCAACAATCACTAAAGATTTATCGTGGGGAAGACACATCCGGGAAATATGCGATCGAGCGAAGAGAAAGCCAGGATTTATGAAAAGAGTACTTGGGAAATGTGATGAGAACACAAAAGAGCAATGTTAGGTTTAACTAGTTAGGCCCTGCATTGAGTATGCATCCAGTATATGGGATCCGAATGAATTAGTTTTGACCAGAGAACTAGACAGCGTGCGGCGTAGAGCAGCTAGGTTCGTTAAAAGGTTTTACGATAGGTTGAGTAGTGTTTCAGAATTAATACAAGAATTAGGTTGGGAATCATTACCAAAGCTTAGGTTAAAGCACATATTAAATCTATTAGAGAAATTTCAATCGGTTAACTTACCGACGATGTTAGGCGCATATTAAAAACAGCGTATTATGCTAGATTCGACAAATTTAATAAGATTAGAGAGATAGATTGTCGTACTGAAACATTCAAAATGGGTATTATAGGAGAACAGAATAGGTAGCATAGCAAATGAATAGGCAGGGGAAATATTTAAGAGTAGTCTGTAGTGCATGATGCATGTATTTATTCCTTAAATACTATTGATACTAACAAATTAGTTGCATGAAACTGTTTCTTGTTTGCATGTCGGTAGTGCATGCTTGGTGATCTTCACCCCCTGCAACACACCCACGCGGTGGCCTGCAGGGTCTCATGTAGATGTAGATGTAGTTGAACGCAGCTCCCCATGGACTTCTTCTATTTGCTATTCTCATCATGTTTTCATAATTTTTTCTTTCATATTCTCAATCTCTTGTTACACATATCTCATACAAGCCTTTTCCTCCTGATAACTTCTTTTCTGATGATTACCCTTCATTGTTATTATTATTAAGCCTTATGATATGGACGATTAAGCTGTCCTGTCTCCTTTTTAAGGTTTTCATTACATTTATTTTTTCTCTCACCCTTCTTTGGACTTCTACGCTAGCCACTCGCTCAATACATCAATATAATTCATCTGGAGCATGAAATTTTGAATTTATATAGACTTCTCTTCTTCTATAAACTTCTCTGCTATTGCTATTCTATATTCCATAAAAAGAAGTGCTCCAGATGTATGTAGTGATTAATTACATCCTTACTTCTACCTAAGATATATTTAGGTGGAAATAAGAAAACTTAGGTGGTTGAACAAAATTTCAAATAAGAGTATGACACGAATGTGTCAGAGTTTTATATGAACATTTTTAAAGGTCTTTTTATCCAACAAATAAGAGTGCTGCTGTATGCTTTTGATGTATGACAAATGAAGTCTGGATAACTAATTCTTTCCACTTTTTACGTTTGCAACCAACCGCGATAAGCTAATTAAGTATCATCCTGATGGATTAGGTTGAAAGTTTGATATTTCAAACCTTTGCACGAAGAAGAATATTATGTGGTGTCTTCTCTACTGTCGCCATTGTCCATGCTTCACTACTTTCATTTATATCTACACATTACCCTGCAAGCCACCGCGAGGGTGTGTGGCAGGGGGTGAAGATCACAAAGCATGCACTATTGACATGCAAACAAGCAGCTATAGGGTCTCATCCAACTAAATTGTTAGTATCTATAGTATTTAAATAGTATTTACTTTAAAGAATCATGCTCCGGATATACCTCCTGGTGAATTGATTCTTAGGTTATATATGCTAGCAATTTGCCATTTTAATTTATGATAAAGGAGCCGTTTAAATTTTTTCCAACATATAATGAAATGGAAAAGTGGATCTCGAGAAAACAAATGATTTTTAGAATAAATTTATTTTTATTGCATAAAATAGTATTTAAAAAGCATGGAATAGTTCCAGTGGGCATATTCGGCCCAAGTCCAAAAATTTACATGAAAATTTCATAGCGCATTGCGACACCAGATTTAAAAAAAAATGTTGAGGGTAGACTTCCTTGGTGAAGCAAAGCGGAAATTTTTGGGGGAAGAGCGAATTTTCGTGTACAGCAAAAACGAATTCTGCCGCGGAATGAAATATTCACCTGCATTACGCATTGCGGCTCTTATTTTCACAGAGGTGACATGAGGTCACCGCGGACGCACGGATCGGGCATTTATGTCCAAAGGAGAAAAATTCTGTGCACAGTTTAAAGCATATTTTTAATGGTGAAACATTTTCCTCGCGGTGCGTCATTGGGTTACCGAAAGTGCGTGCTCTGGATTCCGGAGGTATCCTTCAGGTTTCTGGATGAACTCCGACCCTCAAGGGGTGATGTACCGCCGTGGACCTCTCACCGCGGCGGATGACCCCAGTCTCGTCGGGTTAAGCAGTCGCGGAATGCGCTGACGAGGCGATGTTATGCCCCTCTAATGAGTAGTGGCCGCCGCACATATCAACCCGTATGCGCCGCCTTCCGTCTGCGCTGAAGTCAACGCTAATAGCATTCTTCTGTTTCCCTGTCCCCCTCCTTTCTCCCCCTCTTTACCCTAAAATCTTTAGATAGTCCTCTGGAAGTCACTGCAAGAGTGCATGAAAGGGGGTGTACTGGCACCAATCATACATTGTTACCAAGTAAATAATTGTTTTCTATATAAATATATATAAATTTTCCGTCATTCTGTATCCTTTCTGTTTCGTTCTCTCCCAATTTTTGAACTAAAAGAGTGAGGTTTGGTGCGTTGAGTGAGGATTCTCCGTCTGCATGATTTGGTAGTAGCATTGGATTTTTAGAAGTTTGTGGTGTAGAGAAAAATGCAAGAGAAAAATGGCTTTTTCCCTATCTTTTAGCATGGGAAATCAGTTGCTATGCAAATTTGTTTTCGTAGCTAAGTAAATGTGTTTACGTTTTTGGTAAAGGGGAAAAAATTGGATTGAAGCAGTTGAAGAAAGTGAAATTAGTTTCCTCAAACAATTTTGTAAGCATGCAAATATTAATTGACGTTTTCAATGCGCAAATAGTGAAATAAAACAATTTTTGCCTAACGGCCCCGATCTTGTGCATGAATTGTGAATTTAAAAGCTAGGCGTTTTGAAGTAGGTACTTTTCTAATAGTTGAAAGAAGGCTATGAAAAGTTTATTATGTATTAATTTTTGTTGATAAATCTGCAGGTTAATTCAAATATCTATTAATTTTTTAGCGTTTCAGTCAGTCAGTTGTGGTGCAGAGAAAATTCAAAAACATGGTTTTTGAGAGTGGGAGACAACGTATAAATGAAAATATGGCGTAGAAAAAGCAAAAAACCATAGAGTAATTAGAGTGGGACACATTTCTCTATTTATAAAATAGCCATTTCCTTCTCTCTGCATACAAAGTGCTTATGAAAAGAGCCTGCAAAGCAGGCAGCACTGCTGCCTGGCAGTTGGCCTGCTAGTATCTATGTCAATATAATTGTCAATGCAAATCTGTATGTATGTACTAGCATCACGTCCAAACTGATGGAGCGATTGTCTTGAACTTTCAAGCACATAGGTATATATTTTATCTCTGGGGCAAACATAGTTAACATAGTAAAGTCCCCAGGATTTCATATGCGGGCTGTTTTTTTAAAAACTCTTAATATGAAGCGTAAAATGCTTAAGCATAAATATAGTGTGGGGTTTGTTACAGTGATCTCTTCGAATGCTTTCTTTAAATTACACTCATAGTGTAGGCTTGAATGTTTAGTGTCAGGTGACTGAAAGTGAGTTTTGCCTCATAAAATATTAAATTTCCTGCAATACTTCAGCATTGAAAATAAATGGTTGACTTGGAAACTTTGGCATATGTTGGAATAGGATCTTATGCCCGGGGCACTTAAATCTCATGTCAAACCATTTTTAATCTATACAACTAATGTGATACAACTGTTTCTGCCTGTTAAGCTATTTTAGGCTTTTGCTACCTGCATGGATTAATTTTTTTCCATCTCAAACAATTAAACAATAAAATAATTTTTACGTTTTAAATATAAATTTGGATATTAATTAGATAAATGATGGAATATATTTTAACAATTCCTGAAAGAGTGGTCACACAAACGCAAATAAGTGCTTTTAAAAAGTTAAAATGTATTTTAGCTTTTAGCCAGTAGGATTAAATGCAATATTACTTTTAAATAGAATATGAAGCTACTGCGATTGCCGAATCAATACTTCCATTTTTGCAAAGCCCTGGGTTGACGCCTGGCAGTGGCGTTTGCTTAGGAATTTCATTCATAGTGAAATTATGGATATGGTTAGTGTAATGGGAAAAGTTGATGGAGAATATTTGGACATGAAGTGGATTAGATGGATGTACTATGTTATTAATTTAAAGGTGCTGGTTTATTATGGGCTGTTTTGGAGATTAAAATGGTGGGTAAGAGAAGAAGTCCATAGGCTTTAGGGAGATAATGAAGGGAGGCAGGAAATATGCCAAGTGAAAAGTCAATTCTTAGAGGAAAATATACTTTAATAGAAATATCAGTTATAGTACACAAGGCGCATGCAAAATTACCTTGGCCATGAAATATTAACAAAAAACGATACAGTTATAAAATATTCGAAACACATGTTTGGAAAATACTGTACAAGAATCCATCTCACCGTGTCCACAGACGTAGCATGAAAGAAAAAGGCGAATGCCGTTTTTCGCATGTCCTTGAGGAATACAAGGCTTACCCTGCGCCAATATTTCTCTGCCTTATTTCGTGGCTTTGGGAGAACCGGAAGCCAGTCGATGGAGCGTCAAAGTACTCCCGGCGAACGCACCGCGAGATTTGTTGTAGGCAAGCACAGCTGACGTCCACCGCTTGGGATTTTCCGAAACCTTCGCTTCTTTTTCCTCTCTTCGCATCCAGCCGGCCCTACGCTAGATCTTGCTCCAGGGCACATATTTACCCTCAGCATTGCCATTCGAGTCCCATCCAGACTTCGTCACTCGTTGACTTGCATCGGAGGCGACAGAGCTCTTTGTGTCCCGGCCTCACGAGTATTCCAACGGACTCCTTCCCTCTACATACGGACACATATCTTTTTATTTGATTTTCACTCTGGAACTTCATCTTCAGATTTTACAAGTCTCCCTCCTCTCTCCTACACCCCCCACTCATCTCCCTCTCCCCGAGGGCAGAAGAATTCGCTGGCAAACCGGGTGACCTGGTTGATCCCTGGCGTGTCAAACGTATGTGCGTTCCTCGGCATTGGAAGTCCTACCTTTCGTGACAAAGTCTAGTCCTTTTCATTACGAAAAAAGTTATTGCAAATGCAACTTCTGCATTTCTCTCCGAGCGAATATATGTAAGCCATTTCCTCTTTTCTGACAGATTTCCCCTAGTCGTCATCGGTTAGGACCGAAAGCGCTTTAGTAGGAAAACAAAACCTAAAAACTGGTGCGAATAAACTTGGACGGAGTAGCCAGTGATATGCTAATGAAGATTCCTGTATGTAACTGGAATCTGAAGATGCTAATCTGGCAATAAATTCCAGTATAAATTCATTATGTTCTGGCTATATTGCGTGGTATTCGAACATGACGGAAGAGGAAAAAAATTTGCAATTTACCACAGTTAAAAAAAACTTTATTTCAACTGAGGTTTCGTTGGCACTGCAATATAATCAGGAGACAAATGACATCAATGGTGCACAAAAATGACATTTGCAATTTCATTGCAAATGTCATTTTTCACCTGATGATGTTGCAGTGCCAACGAAACCCTGATCGGAATAAAGGTTTTTTTATCCATTGTAAATTGCAAATTTTAGTCTTCTTTCGAAATTCCGGTATATTACCACTCTATGAATAAGGAAATAAAAAAAAACTAAAGAGGAGGATAAAAATTAAATATTTTTTAAGAATTATGGAAAAACGAATGTTTTGAGAATGACCAATTTGGGTATAATATCGTATCACACCCAATCAACTTATCTTATCACGCATTCAACGACAACATAGCTTATGCCATATATTGTTATAAACACGGCCCTTTCCATACGCTGGGTTTAATTCTAAAAACCCTTGGTTGTAAGCCCAGAATGTTACCTTGTTACCTATTAAGGCAGCAACCTTCTTTAACACACATTCTTATATGACAATGTAAGTGAACAATATCATATTATTATTTTGTAGTTTATAAATTTGGTATTAGCGATAATAATTCAGTTTAGTGTTTTGCAGATGAAACATTGCTCCACTAATCAATTTCAAGGTTAATAACCTGAGGCAAACTGATGCTACGTATTCACTTTGCAACAAATATAATTGATAAAACTCAATTACATCTTTATTCTACTTCCCGATGGCCTAAAAGTCTTTTGCTGCGCAGAAAACGCCGAAAGTATTATCTACACGGCAAAGAGATATTGTTTTGTTGCTTATAGAACAGGCGCTTTAGCTTCAGGAAAATAAGAAAAATTTAATGTTGATAAAAATATATGAAATAGCATTTTTACGTCTTCTGCTCTATAGCTTATTTTCAGACTTAATTACACTGCCATTCTAAATATACTTACATTTTCAATTCCAACATTTGTACCTTATGGAGATGCGAGCCTCATTTATAGTATGAGTTATATATTTTTCTTAGTAATATATGAATGAACTGCTAAACAATATGGAGCGATGTTGACGGATGGAAAAGAATATACTTATCTGAATGTGAAGAAGTTGGCCAAAAGCTGAATAATGTGGAAAGCTACGAAAAAGTAACCTTATTCTGTAGACGGGTAATGATAATGAGCATATGAACATGTGTTAATGTAACTTGACATAAATTTCAGCACTTAAAAGGCTTAACAGGTGGTCTGATTAATTTTGAAACCGTTACTATCCACAAATTACGGAATTACTTGACTCTAGATTAAAAAACACCTGTTCAATATCGCAGCATGGAAACACCGATAAGATTATGACAACTTTGCACGAATGATTGACGTCCTCAACCACAAATTCACACTGTAAAAAGTAGATCTGATTTTGAGGTGCAAAAGCGATCTGATTTTCAGATGCAACAATTTTAAGACAGGGTATGTTGAATTTCAGCAGTAGTATCTTGTCTAAAAATAAGGCAAGTGAACGACTGAAAATCAGACCAGGTGGGACTTATTTTAAGTTAGGCCTATGCTGAATTTAAGACAACCCTGGTCTGGTCGTAATGCGTGTTACTACTGAAATTCAAGCCTACTTTGAGGGGATGTCTTATTTTAAGGCAGTTGCAGGACTGAAAATCAGACCAGGTGGGACTTATTACTAAGACAGCCCTGGTCTCAAATTCAGCATGGGCCATTCTGAAAATAAGTACCACGTCAAAATGCGGGTTGCTATTGAAATCAAAGCCTACTTTTATGCGATGTCGAATTATAAATACTAAATATTTAAACACTTCACACGAACACAAACCAAAACCCAAACGTTTCATATTTTTATTCGATGATACTGTTTCACTGACTAAATTCTTCAATAGAGCAAACGTAAGTCATAGAATTTCCATTGAAATAGATTTCAGGACGGAAATGGGAACACATTGACAATAATTTCAAAGATAATATGAAAATTTGTACTTTTATTGGAAACAAAGTAATCCATACAAAGACTTCAATACCACAGATGTGTGCCAGTATCTACAAACCAAGGCAGGAACTGTCACTTGATGAGGGCGACTATTTATTAGTTCTTACAACGCTGTCACGTAGACAAAATAAGGAAGAATAGTCTCAGGATGCGTCACTCAGATAGAACTGGCTCCCTTCTGCAAACAAACGAAGTATCAACGCTACATTCTCACACCATTAATTCATCGCACGAAACTTATTCTCCCTAGGTACTTACAATGTAATTTGACAACTTTGAAATCGACATCTCTACACTTCGTAATCCTTGTTGAGTTCCCGCTCCCGGGTTACGCCGTTACGCTCCGCCCGTCAGTGAGCACATTTCTCTGCTATTGGAAGCTTGTATCGTTGTATCTCGCAACCTCAATCATCCAAATAAGTAACGTTTTACGACTCATTTCAGGTTAGGAGTGTTTTGTAAATTAGAGTGTGGTGTGAAAATGTTTTGGTGAATTACAAAATTAGTGAGGCCTGTGGCGTGTTATGAGGAGTGCGTAAATCACGGAATATTTAAGTCCCCTTTTGTGCTTGTGTTGGAGGGAGGGTAATGGAGAGGAAAAGTTTGGTGTTGACTTAAATCATAAGATATATAGCATAAGGGGCTATTAGTGCGTACTGGGGATTATTTCTTATTATATTAATGTCTTCTTTGTGCATGTAATACTGAAGTTAGTGAATGTACAAAGTTTGCTTACATAATGTTTGTTTACATCGTGTTGTTCATGATAATAAAAGTTTTTCAAACGCATTGTAAACATTCGGGGACACAATATAATGTGATGGGTAGAATAAAATCTCACCATGATTATTAATAGATAGATTAAGGAAATAGTTTTTATAGGTGTTTGCTTTGACCAGTGTGTTTGTTGGGTAAATATGAAAGTTATTGTTTACTGGTATGCACTTGATAGTACTGTGTGGAAGTGTTACATTTATTAGGCAATCCTACCGTTGATAGTGCTTGAATTTTGTGTGTTTCCGTTATTGTCGTTTTTCCTATGAAATTATGTGTGTAGAACCAACCGGTGGATTATTCTTATAATACATAGGTAAATTGAGGAACAATGAACAACAACTCTCCACCTTAAAGTTCACAGCTACACATAAAAGATGCTTGTACTATGACATGCAAATGTTTTCATTTGCTTTTGTGAACTGGCTTGGGTCATGGCTTGTGTAGTGTCAAAACGCATGATTTTCAATTTAAATTTGTAGACATCAGCTAACAATCTGTAATTTTCCCTCACTCATGCCAGAGTGCCATGGCAGAGAGTGCCATGAATAGGATTTACTATTTCCAATCTCATTTTGCTTTTATCCCTCACATTGCCCAACTGTACTGATTGGTATTTATATGGAACTATATATATATAGTACACATATGCCCTCTCACATAGATTGCAATTTCTTTATTCAACATTAGAGATAATGCTCCAACAATCCCTAAAGGAAATGTTTCAAATCAAATAATGCTTAATTTTCAATAAGCATACTATAACTATAGTTAGATTGAGTGTAAAAATTTGCATACAGTTAACTATCACAAAAATTAAGGATGAAAACTATTTTTATAGCTGGAGCCTATTTCAGAAATTATCTCCAGCTCTATGACAAATATATTTTTTTCTTTTGCTAAGTGATTTTCCTGTCAGAATTTCAGGTTTCTGGCAACACATATACAAAGGTGTATAAATGCCACTACATAACTTGGAATTCCATTGGCAATACTAAGAAGTAGATGACATATTTTACTTGAGGCAGTAAGGTTATATATTTCATATTGTAGCATGGCAATAATATTCTTGGCAACATTATAATGAAGCTTCAAATGTGAATAATGGCTTGCTGCAGACTTGTTATCACATTAAGCACATATTCGTGTGTTTTTAATGTAACAACATTATATTTGTAGCTTTGTTACTCTACATGAAATTTCAGTTTGACTCTGCTTCACAAATTTGTCTTATCCTATACAGGCATGTCACTTTTTTATATTCATGCTGACAATGTTTTCAAATTTGTCAATCCTTAATACTTGGATTTAAAAACAAACCTCGACTTGCATTCTACCAGAATATTTTCAACAAGCCAACTAATGAAATCATTTTGCTTGAATTGACTGATGACCTCCTAGCGCTCCTTCCACCGAGCAAATTACTGTTTACATAATGTTGAAAACACCGTTACAGATGTGATGTAATAGCTTGAAATACATGGTTGACATGTGATCTAGGCCATTTATTATTATCATATCCCTTAGTAATGTTCTGATTACCATGTCATGGACCACTTATCCAGTATGCAGTAATTACTGCACATTAATGAAGATCTATCACCAGACATTGTATCAATTCCTTCCCAGCATCATCATTCTATCCTTAACTTATGTCCTTCTTAATTCCTCTTCGTAATCCTCCTCTTAAGCAATTTAATAGGAACACCAAGTGTTTAGATAATACCTTTATTGTAAAAGTATAATGCCTTGGCATTTATCATAAAGCAATCATCTTTATAAGGAATGCACCTTTTGTGAGAATTTTTTGTACTAATGCTTGTTCTGAATAAAGTTAGATCAGTTTGACTCTGCTTCACAAATTTTTCTTATCCTATAAAGGCATGTCACTTTTTTATATTCATTCTGACAATGTTTTCAAATTTGTCAATCCATTAACACCTGGATTTAAAAACAAACCTCGACTTGCATTCTACCAGAATCTTTTCAACAAGCCAAGTAATGAAATCATTTTGCTTGAATTGGCTGATGACGTCCTAGCGCTCCTTCCACCGAGCAAATTACTGTTTACATAATGTTGAAAACACCATTACTGATGTGATGTAGTAGCTTGAAATACATGGTTGACATGTAATCTAGGCCATTTATAATTATCATATCAGTTAAATTAGCATGGACCACTTATACAGAAGGCAGTAGCAGTGTTATTCTATTAAGTTGGAAAAAGTTCTCATAAATGGAATTGAATTTTGGTTTCTTGTATTCCAGCGTATCACATATGTGCTATATATATTCCAACATATCGCATATGCTATTGTATCAATTCCTTCTCCCAACTTCATCAATCTACTTTTTTAACCTTTGTTCTCCTTAAGCCTTTTAGTTATCCTCCTCTTAAGAAATTTAATTCATCAAGTGTTAAGAAAATACCATTAATGTAAAAATAGAATGGCTTGACATGTATCTATCATTAGTGTATCATGTTTTTTAGCTCTTCCGAATTAGATTTGCATTTAGTAAGTGCACATATGTACATTATAGGCTTCACAGGAAGACTTATGCATTGTTTCCTTCATATATTTCATATTTTAGTAAGTAGGTATATAACTTTCCACTGTTTGCATAGGAAGCATTTAAGGTTTCAAATTTTATGCAACCTTAAGTCTTAAAGTTCAACTTTAAATTATTATGCTAAGTACTGCATTTCCTTCAGTGAACATTCCAGGAGAATAAACATTTCTGCTTAATCAATTACCCACAGCATTACTTCCAGGGCCTATTTGCTTGTTACATTTCCTACATGCACTAAGGTACTGACAAAATATTTGAATAGTATTTTTGTTGTAGAAAAGCTAATAAACTATTCAAATAACAATATTCAGAGTATAGGTTCCTATGCATTTAGGTGAAGTATTGGTTCATCGTTTGTACATATAGTACTATGGCACAGAATAACTATCACGGATTACCCATAGCGTGATTTTTTAACATCTGGTCATACAATTTCACTTTTCTTGCTATGTTGAATGTTGGTTTGTTGTCTCAACTTTCCCAGGAGCAATCAAGGTTTAGTTACGATTGAAAATTAAATAAATATTACTCTCACGCTTAAGCAGCTGAAGAGTTCTTTCCACATGTTAAGTTACTTACGAGCTGTTAAAGTTAACGCTGTTTAAGAACTACCTACTTCGCTTACCTTTTTTCCTTCCCAGTTAATGAATAAGAATTGATTGCTTAAGTGAACTTCTAATAGCGAACATCTAAACAACGTGATTTCTTTCCGTTAACAAAAAGTATATCGGAGTGGGTTCTAATGTAATTATTTCTTTGCTCGGCACGGTATTTATTAGACTGATCATAAATTAGGCGACTCTGGATGACAAATACACAATGAAAATTCAAATTTCTCACCTGTACTCGATCGACTAGATTAATATTCAACATTAAGTTATGCAATTTCAACTATTCGCATTATTGAAACTAAACACACAAAGTTATACACATTAAAATAACATTCTAGTCGATAACTTTTAAAAAGTAATTTCGGTGAAGAGTACGACGCTGGTTACGCTCCGCCCATCAGTCTCTGCTATTGGCTGATTAGCTCCAATTGCGGAGCCAACCAAGGCCTGCTTATTTTCAGCGCGGGTGATTTGAATTTCAGATCACAACCATCTTATTTTCTACATGCAATGGTTATGGTCTTAAAATAAGACGGAGGTGTGTCTGATATTCACGCATCATGAGTGTTAAATTCAGACCACTACCTTAAAATCAAACAGCGCTTATATTCAGATCTCACTGAAAATCAGATCAACTTTTTACAGTGCAAGAAAATAAAAAAAGGGTAAAAAATGGATTTGAAATGATGGTAAATATATGAGAACTGTAATTTTTGACACTTTCAGGATTTAAAAACAAAGTTACCTGCTGATGCGTATGAAAGGAAGTTTTCCACTGAGAAAAATCTTGTCATATGCTTTATTTTTCGTCAATTGCGCATATTTTGGGCAAAAAGTCAAAATAATTTATGCATGAATTTTCGCTATTTTAATTAACAAAAGCAGTAGAGGAACCTCTGTGGACAGCACACAGAGCTGATGCTTGAGACAAAAATGAAAAATTGTCGTGAGCAATAGTAAATCGGTCACTAGAATGCTTTCCGTTTTCATATACTTTCGTAAATGAATACGCTTTGGTGATGAAATTCAGCCTAAATACGAAAAGGAAATTTAGGTTTTGTGTTTGTACATTTTTTGCATTTTTGATGGAAAGCTACGAATGCTATTTTGCGGGAGAATTGTAGTTTTGCCTTTTTTAAAAATATAATCACATTCCTGGTGAATAAAATAGTTCTAGGGGACAGAAACTAAAAGTCAGTTTATTATAAATGTCTAGTTAACACTTTAAACATGTTGCTATACAATGTCATTCTGTAATATGTGCATTTTCTCATACATTTGGAACACAATTGTTTGCTGCTCTAAAAACTGAGAAAAATATTCATGAAATTAACGTTTTAGGTTTTGATATTCACACAGATGTCACGTGTTTGCCGTTATGAAATAAAACAAATTCCGACAGACTTTATTTGAGTTGTACCATTGTTTGACTGCCGCTTCAGTCTGGTCCGAACTCACTTATGAATACCTATAACTTGATATTTCCAAATATAATGATGTTATACAATGGAAGCTATATTGACCATAGGAGATGAAAAATTGATGATTTCATTGGGGAAATATTAACTTTGTAATGAAATATAAATACGTTTGCCCGTAAGCATAAATTAGGTACATCAATTTTTTTACATTTGGTAGATGTGCATTCACTGCAAACATAATAGCGAATGTGGGGAATGATGTCTCATGGATCTTCTCAAACGTTACATGAGATATAGTCAACATGTGGCGTTTGGCACTTGATGCTTGATCACTCATTCTAATATTTAAATTTGCCATCATTATGCAAGGCATGCCTTTTAAAACTCGTGCTATCTATGTCACTACGAAATGTGAAACTTCACTCGAGCAGCGGAAGAAGAATTTGCTTTCTATAAATAATTCTTGAGATTCCGAATATATTATTCCTAATAAATTTTGATATATAACCCCATATATATGTATGCAGTTACTTCAGTCTCATTGTTAAAAACTATCTAATTCACCCATGCATGTAATGTGTAATTGTGCATAAAATAGGTACTTCCCAACCTACCTTTCTTGTTTTGTTAGATATTCGAGGAAGTTAAGCATCAGCTAAGGTCACATGTGCAGTGCATGGTGAGCGGGGAATTATTTAGATAGAAAATATTTAGGCCAAGGAGGGATATCTATATCTACGACATACCCTGCAAGCCACCTCGAGGGTGTGTGCCAGGGGGTGCGTCCACGATAGGAACAATGACACAACAAACAAAAATGAACCACAGAAAACAAACACCACACCTTTAAAAGTAATAAGGGGAAAAAAAGAAAAAAAAAATCGGATCATGCAGCACACACCCACGAATACCATGCATGACTTGAAATCCGACACCAATTTAATAGATACTCATGCATGCAAAAAAAAACAATGCATGCGAGTAACACATTTATTTGAACATGCAGGAAATAATAAATACTATCGATCTACTTTGAATATTACCTCTATTATTAATACCGATTTACACCATGTCTAACGTTCTGATCTCGAATGGTACGAGGAAAAAATTACATTTCAAAACTGTCCGTCCTGCAATCTATTTCCTTAATTTTATTAGAATTATCGATCCTACCATAATATGTCGGAGCCAGCAATATATGATTAACACCATTAATGAAATATCTCCCTTAAATTTTCCCAGAAGATTAAGACTATACTTCATCCTACGTTGTGACAGCAATTCCCATTCCTTTTACAACCAGTCTATTAAATGAATTAAATTGGGAATCATTGTCAGATTGCAGGTCGAAATTTAGACAATCTCTTAATTAAATTCCAAGACAATATTTTCAGTGATGATGTTAAAAATATTTTGCGGACCCCAATTTACTATGCTAGACTGGACCATAATCACAAAATTAGAGAAATTGATTGCCGAACTGACAGATTCAAAATATCCTTTTTTCCTCGTACTATTAGGAATATGAATAACGGTAAATATATCCAGTACGAGTGTAGCAATGGATAACATTGGTAGCTGCATGTTGGTATAAGGAATTAAAGCTAACCCAACTAACAGCATGTTTTTGCATGTATGCTTTGCTATTTTTATAGCGTAGTTTTGAACAGTACCTATACAAGTACTAATCTTTTTTATGTGTGATATGTAGTGCATGTTTGGTGAGAGCTCACCCCCTACAACACACCTTTATGGTGGCTTGCAGGGTATTATGTAGATGTAGATAGATGTAGATGCCAATTCGGCTAACATACCAGACACGCTGCTTCCTCTATCGTAACACCCTTTTACATATATCGTTGCTCTTCGTTGTACTCGATCTAATTTGTAAATTGAGCCTACTTCATAAGGGTTCCATATACTCGCAGAATATTCCAAGTGTGGTCTAACAATTGAAAAATAGCAATGTTCCTTCCTTGGGATGGTGGAGAGGAACCCAGCGTTGGGAGGCGTTCTTTAGGCAGGCCTTACATCCACCAAACTCACTCGATCTCTGTAACCTTTCTTTTCGTATACTTCTTACAACTCTATAATCCATCTAAAATGTCATTCTTGGACTAATTCAAGGTTTACACAACGGTATTACTGTTTGTGAGTGAGACTATAGTGAGTGAGTGACTAGACAGACTATATTGCACTCTTGTACTGAAATTCAATGAAGCTGATCAGCCCGTTCTTTTCCCCCCACTACCCAACTCTCTTTTTCTTCTCTTGATCACGCTCAATGTCATTAATTATGATGCCAAGTATAAATTACGTACAGATCAAATTTGGAAAGTCAAATTCAAAGGGTATCTTTATTTGAACATTGGTGGTTGCTAAGTTCTTCAAATGAGGCCCTGACCTTAGACTTAAGAGTTGTAAAGCCCGTTCGAGATTGCCTCCACTTTGTCCGTGGTAATTACGATTCGGGCATGTTTTGATTGATGTCCCGAGTTATGTCTCTCTTCTGTAGATTCCCTCTTTTTCTCTGTCTTGGGGCTTCCGGGCGTTCATTTCTCACCGCTGCTGCCGTTCGAAAATTAAGTCTAGCCCGGAAGAGCTCCGCCCCCTTCTCCGGGCTGCTACCATTCAGACATCTCTCGTCACATCATCAATCTCGGAGCCCCACCCAGTAACCCCTAGGGAATCTTCCTTCTCCCCTTCCGCGGTCTCCACCCCAATTGACGTCCCGCCCTCTTAACCACCCATTTAGCACTCGGACAGATAGATAGTCTTTTTAGCGTTATATTGCGAGATTCGGCGATCGGTGTTTTTGCCGAGAGAATTAGCCAAAAACAGAAACCTGATACCTCAATTTTCCGGTGATGTGTGTACCCACGATTATCAGCCCTGAATGATTTACTGCGTGATCTTTGATGCCTTGATGTAGAGGGTGTTTAAGGCCACTGGTAATCATGTTTGACATTTTCATTATAGCCCATTGATGGCCGGATAATTAGCTATTTGCAAAATCATTTTTGACGTGCCGAGTTTATGCTTTGCGGATTAAATTTATAGTGTGTGTCTTGCTTCAATGTGAAGGAATTATAGTGTATGGGTATAATTACGCATTGAGAGATGGAATATTAATCACCTCATTCATCTTTTTATCCTGAATATTATATTTAGTAGTTTCAGCAGGGTCTTTTCAGAAATTTTTCAACCTATAATGCATCCTGCGCTGAGTATTGACTTCGCCATTATAAATGAAGGAAAGCATTTTTGCTCCAACATGTTGGGCTGATTATTCTACCCACCATGTTTCAATCATTGCGTAAAATCGCGTCATCTGTTATAAAATTGTATGAGTTTCACTAACAATTTACCATCTATTGCCTGAAACGTGAGAAATAGTTCGATTCAAACAAAATGAAGTTAATTTAAGATATGTATGTAGATAGAAATATATGTATGGAATCTCACTTTCAAACACACAAAATCAAACCAAGTTTTTAATTCATCAGCGTCTACATCTACGCAACACCCTACGAGCCACCACGAGGATATGTGGCAGGGGGTAAAAACCACCATTTAAGCTAAGGTGCCATGCAACTTAGAGCTACATTGGTACTACTACAGAAAAACCAATTGGATATAAGATTCACGTGAAACTAGATTGATAGTGTCTACATATATTGTATATATAGTGCATATTTGTAGTAGCAGGTACAAATTACTATAGGATAGCACCTATGTCAAATGAATCTTTAATCCAGGATATAAAATCGACACGCACTCCATAACGAATACATGTACACGTTATCATTCCTGTCACAAATTTCAAAAACAGACAAGCTTCAAAACATATACATGATTTAATGCATTGTACCCTAAGACTTATTTTTCTTTTCCATAGGTATCTGCATCAGATGCTTCAAACATGTCACTCTGAAGAGAGCGTCCGTCAGCCTATCCTCGTGGTGGAGAAGTGAGGGAGAGTCGGAAGCCAAGGACACAGAAGTCAGAGAGGGAGTTCGTTTTCCGGACGGACAAGCAAAGGAAAAGGAAGGAGTGTGGACAACGAGAACAAAGGAAAGGTAGCTGATGAAAAAGGAGGAAGAGTGTTTGGAAAGTGAACGAATCGTGCCGTGAAAACCCTCCGGAAATGATGGAGAAGATGTCCGAGTGAACTATCAGTGGAGAAATTGGATTATCTTGTGCGCTTTCCCGTAGCCACGTGCCACGTGAAGTGAACAGAGCAGAGAGCAACCGTTTACTCTCACGAGGAGGAAGTATCAGTTGGTGGGGGTTTCATAACTTTGCAAGCAAAAAGCGTGAGTGTAACGGAGCCACTTGTTCCGGCTGTCGTATCCCGACGTACCCGCGCCACGAGGGAGAAGAGAACTTCGACGCACGTCTCCAGGCAACCGCTCCCTCAAACAACAAACACCCTCCTCACCCTCCACTTCCCTTTGGTCCCGCACCCTCAGAGAATACAGCGAGACTCGGTGCAGCCCACACTCGGTTTCCATGACGACGACCCCGCTTCTGTGATGAGGGGCGGGGTTCGATGGGGTGGGGGTGGTCCACTGAAGCCGCCCGCCCCGCCCTGCCCCACTGAGAGCCACCAGTGGCTCGCTGGGGCGAACTGAGTCGCCCCTCCAGCCGAGTAACAGAGTGGGAGAGAGCTCTCATATCTCTCTCTCGACGTTAAGAGGCGAGCGCAAATACAAGAGAGAAAGAGTTTTGAGAGATGGCCAGGAAGAGACCTTCGCAATACCCCCTCGCAGCTTCCTTAAACCTACTCCTCCTCTACCTCCCCCTAGCCCTTCCCCTCCACGCCTCTCCCCCCTCAACAGCATCATCCTCCTCCGTTCCCGTGTCCCGGGCCGTGGGACGGGAATCTTCCCGCGGAACCACGGGAATCCCGCAGGCCTCTTCCGTCCCGTCCCGACTGCCTCTCGTCCCTCTCCCCCTCTCGCCGCCTCCATCTGCCCACTCGAGGCCGCCACCCCGACGTAGGCCCCACCGCAGCAACGGCCCCCCGCCGCCCCCGCCCGACACGCCCCTCTGGGGGGCCCATCCGCCCCCGGAGCCACCCCTGCACCCCTTGCCCCACCTCCAACTGCCGCCGTTCTCGCCCCAGGCCTCCCTTTCGCCCCCGTCCCCCGTCGTCGCCTCGTCCTCCTCGCCTTCCGTGGCCCGTTCGCCCATTAACAAGCCCCGGCTGATGCCCAAGGCCCCACCGCCGCCCCCGGCAGCCCCCCCGGGGCCCTCGGGGGCTGCCAACGTGTCCGCCCCCAGTCTCGTGTCCGAAGGCGAGGGGGAGTTCGTGGGTTGGGGTGGTAGCGGGGGGCGAGAGATGTCCTTCGGTCGACCCCCGGTGGGCCCCGAGCTGAGGATCGGCTCCCGGAGCCGCCGGCAAGACGTTTACATCGCGGGATTCTTCCCTTTCGGGCCCCGAGGCCCTGGAGGAGGGTCTCTCGGGAGGGGAGTGATGCCCGCTGTGAAACTGGCAGTGGACCACATCAACGACTCTCCGGACGTCCTTCGTGGCTACAGGCTGCACGTCTACTGGAACGATACTCAGGTATTTGAGACATTCATATACAAGCTACAAGAATGGGTAAACGCTCTCATTTATGTTTCATTTATAACAATAAATAGCATATATCATCAGTTTTACGAAAACAGCAAAACCATTCCCCGTGGAATGTCTCTCATTCCTCTCGCCACTGAAACCTCAAAGCTTCGCCACCTACCTCAAACAACAACGAATGCCCTTCGTTACCAAGCAATATTGTCCCCTACTAGTTTCAGGTTCACTTCCGCATAGTAATGTTTTAAAGAAACCAGAATTGTACGTTAGTTTATATTACGTTAATCATTTGCTTTTCGTATTCATCTATCTTTTACGAGTATTATTCCATCATTTAACGTTATGTAAACCAGAATAAACCTCCAGAATAATAGCATAAACATCTTCTTAATCTAGCTTGATATCACGGAAATTTTTTTTCTCTAAAATTGAAAGTATCTGAGACGATGCAATTGGAGATTCTCAAAATTCAATTCTACAACATGAATACATAATAAATTATGGAATTCTCGGTACACGTTAAATGATTGTACCGCGCAGTAGAATAGTTGCGAATTTACTACATATTTTCATTATTAATTCAGATCTTTTACATAGTGAGATAGCGTGTTACACTACTACTGAATCAAAACCACCGGGCCCTACTTCTTGAAACTACAGTTCGTCTTAACTCCATTACCAGGACTGTCTCTCACACATCCTTAGGCCTATCTACGTCCTATGAATAAATATTTATCAGTTGATTAAAGTGGCAAGCAGAACTGTGAAGCTCCGCGTCTCGTCTATTTGAGATGGTGCCTCGCTAAATCCCCGACACGGAACCACCCAACCAGCCTCCACTGATTCTGTGATACCGATTTCCCCTTCCAACCTCTTAACAAGTATCGATTGCTTATTTAGTCAGGAGGAGATAGAAAATTTCGATTTCCCTCTCCAACCTCTTAACAATTATGATGAGGAAAGAAAGGAAATACGCTAATCTGAAGAGAGAAATAGAATGTCTCTTGAAAGGGGGTATACGGAAATATAAATATATATATTAGGAATTTTTCCTAAATGCACAAATGTTATTTATTTCCATATTAATCTGCTGGTAGATGGTTGCATTCTATGAGCTAAGATTTTTTAATGCAGAGAAATCTACATTTCGGTACCCTGGATACCACAACTCTTCTTTCCCTTCTTCCATATGACTGTACGGTTTTATATATTCCCCCCTGCCACGTACTCTTAAGGTCCATTGCTTGGTAATATCTTGATGTAGAAGAATATCTCAAAGTAGCAGAAGAGAGTAACTATTTGTAGTCGAGGCAAAATATTTGCGGACCGACGGTAAGCCAATATTCTTCCTCTGAGGTCAATTAATATTTTCCATTAGCAATCCATTTCATTGGTCAAGGATTTCGTTGAACGTCCGTATAGGTACCTGTGGGACTTGCATTTCTGTAATTACTTCGCCCGTGACGTGTATACGTTGGGCAATGCGTAAGATGCTCCGAAGGATTTTTCCTAATTTTCACTAAAAGCATCCCGCGGGTGGAAGTAAATGAAGAACTCCAGGAGAAATCGTCCGGAAAGGTTTGGGCTCATATGAATCTGTGTTGGTGCGCATTGGTTGTTTGTTGTTATCCGCTTCCTTTAGGGATTCGTATCTCAGTTCATCTATACACATACAACGCGCTGGCAAGAATCATTCGGTACCAACAAAGTCAATATTCCCGTTCGAAAACTGGTCCCTTTGACTATGGATGGGAGTGGAAGGGACATTATTCCCTCTCAACGGAGATTCCTAATTCTTCCCTCCTCTTCCACCTCCTGAAACCAATCTCAAAAATCAGCAGAGGGAAACATTTTCCTTCTCTCACGACCAGCTTTCTCTCTTCCCACCCCCAGTTAATCAGTATTTTTTTCGATTTTCCACTCCGTGAAGCTTTAGTGCCCGGTTGAGTGGGAGGGATTTGGTTAAGAGGGCGGGGGAGAGTCGAAAAAAGGAATGGAAGGAACGAAGAAGGTTTGGATTAAGAGAAGTGGGGGAGAATATTCCGGGGAGTTCATTGGAGAAGGTGGACGTGACGGGAAGAAACGTTTGGAGAAACTGTATCGGGATTGGATGCGAGACGTAGAGCATGTACTTGCATGCCAAATCTTGCGAAGAAGAAGAAAAGGTACATTTTTGTTCATTAAGATAAGTTTAAAATATTTACTGTTTAACTTTTGTTCAAATAAGAAGATACTGTCGAGAGTAACAAAAGATTAATTAATTCGTATGACTATAGTGACTCCGCTAAAGGTAAGAATATAAATGTTGCAGTCAATGTACAAACCACAATGCCCAAAAAATTGAGGATGTTAGATTGAAGCCAAGAACAGTTCAGCTGAACTCAAAACACTATAATCCGGCTTTTCAGCTTTCGGCATTTTAGGTTAATGTCAAACCATCCTGGCCAATTATTTGCAGACGAAGTCATCCTTTGAGTATAAGTGGCCATTTTCCCAAGAAATATACCATAACAAGATGGCGGGAACTATATTCAATACACTTTGGGAAAGAGTAGACAGATTTAAGTTAAAAGAAAAGAGTGAATGTTGAATAGAGATGTGTTAAAAAAAAATAAATTGAGAGAATGATACAAAATTTAAGAAATACTCAAGTCCATGGCATGTTTAATTTTGATCCAGACTTATAAAGATATAAATACATATTAATTTTCAAATGCAATATTTTAATGCGTGACTGTTTCCAAATTTGGCCGCAGCGTGTGAGATTACTGTGGATGTTCTAGCCGGCTACATAGCGTGTAGTGCTCGATGGAGTGTGATTATTTTATTTTCATTAATTGTTTAAAATCTTTCATACACTTAAAATGCACATAAATAGAGAAATAAAACTATAACAGTGGTATCTGAAGTGTTAACATTAGGCAAAAATATCCATAAAAACGAAAATGGACTAATACACTTGACCGACTTCAATTCTCGATATCTTGTCTAATTCACTTTGGCTTACCTTAAAATTCAAACTTGTGAATAAGTTCTCAGGATGTAACTGATCCGTATCTCAAGGGCTTACTCTAAAAGCATTTTAAAATCGTAACCCATCCGTAGAAACAGTTTACTGACAAATTTTCGCTTCTCGTTATTTGAATATGAATGAATGCCACTATTAACTATCCGGCATCCATTTTTGGGAGGCAATATAATACCCGAGCGAATATCTATTGTATTTTATGGTGATAAAAAGTTTTGAAAGTAATAAATATTGGCCTCATAAACGTTATGTGGCAAGGAAAACTTGAAAAAAATCCGATAGCTCACAGTACAGAAGACAAATTGCGGACGGAAAATCTTGTTTTGCTAATGAAAAAAGTTAGCGTGGAAGAGAAAGTTTCATTCAATATCCGCCTGGGCTGCTATATTGATGGAATATGGAAACAAGCGGAAGTATACGCGAAAAGTACTGCATCAATTTTAATTCGGTAGGGCGTGTGTATATTGAATATGGAAAAGTATGTAACCTTAGGGAAGTGAAAGACGAAGATTGCCATTGCGTCAAGTAAGCAGAAGTGGGATTGGATGGCTATGGCGAACCAGACCATATAGTAGAGAATTCATGCATGGGGACTTCATATCAAACCGGATGCAAAAAGTAGTTAGTTATCTATATGGGTTTAGCTAGACAGAAATGGACGTGGCATCTGGCGCACCAGATGCGTGATTAGACCCCTCCTTTTCCTTATATACACAAAAGACATAAACACCGTAATAAACATTGGATTATTAGCGGGTGAACTGTAGTAAATAGAAAACTAAATGATTATGAGTCTAGTATGCAGTTATTTCACGATCTAATTAAGATCCAAGAATTTGGGCTTGAAGTAATTTCAAATAAAGTATTCAGTAATTACCTTTTTGGCAAGCATTTGCAAAAAAGGCACATAATATGATACTTACGAGATTGAATTAAGTACCTCATAGAAATTTATATACCTAGAAATCACAGTAACAACTAAACTTTCTTGAGGAACACATATGAAAACAATTTGCGGGTGGATCATAAAGAAACCTGGACTCATTAGGCGAGGGTAGATAAATGAAAGCCTGAAGTTAAGGTGAGGTGTTACTTCACATTATTTTGGCCAGGATTTGAATATATCTACAATATTTGAGACCCGTGGGAAAAGGAATTAGATCAAATTCTAAGTAAATTAGCTAGATTTGTGAACAATTGTTATGATGAGGAGATAAGAGTAACTGGTATTGTTCAGGCAGCAGGATGGGAGAACCTGGATGGGACAGTAAGCCAAACTGTGGCTTTTACAGACGTATAGGTCGGACGAGTTCACCTCCAACACCGAGTTCGTATAAAGAGTCCTACTTTACTCCTATTGGTTGGCAGGATCAAAGGGATAAGACAGGAGAAATGTACTGCACAACAGACGGATCCACCTATTCCTACTTCCCCAAAACAATTAAAGACCTTATCAACTTCAAGACTTCTCACAACACAATGCATTAGGAAAATAAATCTATCTTAGCATGAATTTGCCCAAATTAGATTCAATTGGACTAATAAAACAAAGGGAGGTGAAATTCATATATTTTATTCATTTCATTGCTCCCTTAAAATTTAAGCACGCCTGCATGACATTCGTGTAATTCATACCTGCAGTAATTCTTAAATGATTAATTTCAGGTCAAATGAGAAGTAGATCTGGCAATGTATATCCCGCACGTTATTGATAGAAATGCCGCATAGATACGATGTGTGAGGAAGCATTTTTGTATATGCTTAGAGCATGTTTGGTGATAATTGGTTGGTTATTTAGGGGAGGCGACCAAAGCTGAGGTCATTTGCGCCATATAGGATAAGTCGATATTTGGGTAATGGTGGGAGTTTTCAGGGAACGGAGGAAGGGTGGAGAGAAACCCGGCGTCGGCATTAGCCTACTCTTAACGAACGCCAAGAGGACCACGGCTTAACGTCCCATCCGACGGACGGAGTACTGAACTTGAAATGCCCTCCACTAGGCACTCAAGTGGGGACCGGTTTTCCACTGAAAAATCCGCCACTGCCGGGAATCGAACCCGGGCCCTCGGGATGGGAGGCCAGTACAGAAGTCAACTAGGGTAAAACAATTTTTTGAGGAGGCTGACGGGAAAGGTAAAATCTCGATAGGATAATTGTATATAAAAGAAAAAGACAGCATGACATCAATTAAGCATTCTGCAGCGTGTTTTATCAAGATTTATGCTGGAAGAAGTTGGTCTAATTTTCGCTGAAAATTTTATGTTTTCCATTTTGGTGATAAGTATCCAAAGTTTTGGTATTTTGAGACTACCACTCTCAGATCTGTCACTTCTCCATTAATGAAAGTATACTTGGAATTCTTCAGATTCTATGAAATCTTTTAGCATTGGCTACGAATATAATACTTGCTACGTTGAAGATCAAATAGCTATTATCCTGATATCAATTTTCGTGCCATTATACCTATGAACAATTAATTTAAACTTGGTTTTTAAAAAGTATGCGTTTGTTCCTTGAAGGTTAATGTGAAAATTTGAAAAGTTTTGGTAACAATAAATACTTTGTTTAGAAATGGATTTAAGAGGGCTTTGGGGATTTTGCTAGCATCAAAACGGAGTAAATGTTATGGAGGGTACATTTTTGGCGTACAGTTGATAATTTTGGCTTACTTAAGCGACCACGACAAGATGTTATATATTTTTATTAAAAAGTAAATATTAAGTTTCTTTTATTCAGCGAGATTTTATGCGAAATAAACCAAGTATATACCGAGTTCAAATTGTGAGAATATTATTTTAAATAGTCATTGATAGACTTACCTCTGTTGGCTCCGAAACGCAACTCGTTTAACCCATTTACACCCTCATAGGGGTGGGACAAGTGGCAAAGGAGCGTTAAAATAGTTACATTGCCATGGTCCATCGTTCATGGCCAAGCCGGGATCCAAGGAAAATACTATATTTCCTCTCTCTATATCTGGATATCTAAGTATGCAATTAACGAACAGAGATTTGAAGCAGATTTTTTGGTTCTCTTTTTATCGATAAACGGCACAAGTGGAGGCACTTATTCATATAAAAAATGGGTAGTTAAAAGGTCAGTACACACACTATTATTACTTACCAGGTCATTTAACCATTGCTTCCGCTTTCCTCACATATGCCGTTTTCTTACTCAATAAAAAAAGAGTATTATCTACTCAGCTCTACTTGGTTTCATAACTTCGGAACAGTGGATTTTATTTCTGTGGTATAGATTTAGAGAACAATATTATGACTGGCAAGTTTTACATTAAATTGATACAGCGTCTATTACTCGGAATTGAAAATCACCATATGAAGGCTAGTGACAGGAGAAGGTGTCCAATCTTCTCTTTGGTTGGGAGAAATATATATTACATATTCAATCATTGATAATATTCCATAATGCTAATACACATAATTAGTCGTGAATATTTTAGAGTTGAAACAAATATACATAATGAATGTTTATTTAACATTCACGAAGAAAAAAGCTTATGGGCAGCTTTACATTAATCAGGAGTTTCAATGAGAATGTTACAGAACATTACAAAGGGAAGGGGGAGTTGTAAAAAGAGGGCAATCAGCATTATTCAATAATTGCATAGCTCCTAAAACCAAACCAGGTGCACAAAACTAACTTTGTGATAAAATCGTTATGTTCTATATGTTAGGAAAGAAATCGGGTAATATTATATTAATTTTAATGACCGTATTGCAGGAAAGGGATCACTAGTGAAAAATACCTATATATATATTCTATGGATTCAGTTCTTGTTTCATTTTCCTCTTCACAATGAAATTTAGCATAAAAATGTTTGTTGGGGCAAAATATAGGGTGGAACTCTAACGGAGAATTACTTTCATACTACTTGGATAGTCTTTCTATAATTATCACAAACCAATTCCGCCTTGTATTGGATCGGATTTTTCAGGTACTGAGCTGTTTCAAGTGGAAGCAAGGTTCTTTAACTTGGCTAATATGGATGCATAGTTGATAATATTATTTTTTTACGGTCTTCGGGTGAGTTTTCTTTTGTCTTTGCAAAGACAGCACTCCCAGCCTGGTGCAACTCTTTCTCCGCACGTTTTCGTTCCTCTGCTCGACCTCCCGAACTCGTAAGAATCTAGATGGTTGAAGAGAAGTGCTTGCACTCGTCCACTCATGGCTCGTGAAACACTCACCGTCCCATCCCCCACCCTTCCCAACTCCCCGCATCTCTGCCCCAACACCCGCCCGCCTGAAGATACGTGCCAAACGGTCCCCTCGTGACTAATTACCGTTCTCGTGTCGGCTGATATCGATCCATCGCCACTTTGGTTACGGAGCAGACGGATTGGATGTTGGAGGACCTCTTTCATTCCACGAGCTGTTGCTTGTCTCCCTTCCCACTCCCCTGCGCTCAGCATCCCCTGCCAACTACCCCTCCCTCCACCCCATTCCATCGCGCCGATTCAATGCAAGTCATTTCAGGCGGTCGAGACCTCACCGGCAATGTTGTCTCGAGTATCGTGATTGGTCGGTTAAGGTTGCAAACAATTGTGGAAAGGGAGGGTGGGGAGGTAGGTTGAACTGAAGGAGAGGTAACGAGCCGTGTTTTGCTTGCTTCTCTCTGGTGACCCATCTGCGAAAGCATGTCGGAGAGCGTATTATTCGGCACTGATGTTTGCTGTGGAAGAGTCCTTGAGTTTCTCATATGGGGAGAAGGACTTTGGAATGCATAATCCTTGCCAAACACTGGAAGATTAACCTGACTAAGCTGTACACCTGATGTAACATAAAGATGAAGCTTCAAGTGTGGGTTACACTACAATGGAAAATGTACCTGGGTATTAATTTCCAACTTCTCAGTTTGGACGAAAATGTTGGATCGCTCTATTTAACCAAATGGATATAAAACCCCAGGGCTCTTCCGTAAAATTCTCCAGTAATTTCAAGTCATAAGTTTAAAAAAAATATTCCCCTTCGCTTAATGACCTTTTAGTTCTCATAATTATTCTAGTCCCTCAATAAGTACCCAAAAATACTGTAATATCTATGTTTTTGTTTTCAATCATTGATTTTATTGGATTAGCTCCATAAAGAGAATTTTCGTACAGAAAAATATTGACGTTGGCCGGGACGCGTATTCGGAATGCCCTGATCTCCGGTCATGTGCTTTAACCAGTTAATCTATGAAGGTGCCCTTATTTCCTGTGGATTTATACAGGCCAAACGCAAATATGTAAAAGTCAAGAGATCTTTTTCGGTGAAAATTCTTTTATTTGCCATGTCAGTGGATAACTCAGAGACATAACAGCGGCGCTGTTAATTTATTTCGCCGAATCCTTGAAGATTTTGCTACCCTTGTTACACCACTTCAAATGATATTCTTATGCAATAAAGGACAATACAGTTTTAAAATATATCACTTTACTTAAACTAGAATAAAAAAGTAACATAAAAAATCAAAGTTCTTTTATTTTCTTCCAACATTTGTTATCCAAGAACACGTTGCTGTTTACAAACAGGATTCATTTAATGGAGAAAGAAGGAGGCATCTCATGGTGACATTGACATGTTGATGATGTTTGTTAACTTTTTTTTAAAAAATATATCCTTGTTTTCAAAGAAATTAGACGTATGAGTTGACTGGAAATTTCGACACGTATCGGTGTACTTATGACACGATCACTCAATTAGTATTCGTTTGAAGTTTTTAAGCAAATATTTTCCATGTAGGCCATTGATAGCTATGAAAAAAAATAATGATCAATTGATTCGCAGCACCTGTGTTTGTAATCATCCAGGGCAGATTCCACAAAATTGTGGTGGAGGGAAGAAATATGATTAATATACCTCCGTTGCGGAGTGTACTCTGACTTAGGGGAAGTGTGCTTCCGTAGGACACCATCGTTCAGTTAGTAAACAATGGGTTACCTCTCCTTCCATGAATCCATGGCCAACGAAAGGTACGTCAATGCATTACCTAACACATATTGGGTGATCAAAGTGGTCTCGGCTTGCCAAGAGTTGATGGCTAGTAAAAGATATCTAATTAGGTACCATAAAAGTTCTACGGTTCAGCTGCGGAGGAGATACGAGAGTTCAGAGGCCGCGAGAAGGAAATACTGCAGAGACCTAGCTGTTTGACAATTTTATTTTCACTTTCAGAGTATATAAATTATCAATTCTTCTCACATTAAAAACCTCTGTGAGATCCTTAGTAATATATAATCATCCTTGTTAGTTCTTTTTCGATTGTGTGACGGGGATTAATCATTCCACAACGCTCAAGAGGCTAATGATAAATTTCTAAATAATCTTATTTGTTACGTAGAATGTATGCATGTAAATATGCTCGCTTAAAACTCGAGAACCAAATGTAGCACAGATTTGAATCTTTATGCGTTATTAAATGTTCTCCTTGGGCAGACAATAGGCTACTTTTCCTGTAACTAATGGTCCTCGCTTCGACCCCAGTCGAGTGAAAAGAGTCTCCATAAGAAATACATGTAAAGTGCTTTCTTACAGCTTGCAACCAGAGTTCTTGGGATTATATCCCCACTCGCATATTCGTTTTGAATTGGCTGAGAAGATTCTAGGGTAAGAAGTGCAATTTAAACATTTTTTACATTATGTTAACTAAAAACCAGTTATGTCTACCACTGCAATATGTAGTGATCTTAAGTTTAAAAAAAGACTCCCTAGGGATACCAGCTAGGTATGGAAAAGGGCCTGTTCGGTACAAATGACTGTTACGGGATAGCTAAGTAGGTGGAACAGTTGAATGCAGACCAGAGTCTCAGTTTCAATTTGAGGCTTTTGGACATGCCCAGCGAAAGTCTAACCGAGTTATTTACGTACCAGACGATACTGGGAAACCGCCGTTGGTTTCAGTGCTCTGGTGGTTCAGTAGCTTAGATATCCCCCTTACGAAGCCAAATATACCAACCAGACCAATCTTCTGGTTGATCTATGCGTTTTTAGGCACTTTTATTGCCTTATTTCTTCACTTTGGTACCATTGTCAACTTTTTTCCGGAAAACACGTGGCCATTAATAATGCTTTTCCCTATGCCTCCTCAGTGGCCTTGTTATTCATCTCCTGTTGGTTGTTTTTTTCGAGTATCCTCTCTCATAAATTTGCTTATATCGCACTCCACTTTATTGACCAATTTCCCGAAAGAGATTTGGATTCAATTACTTTCAGTTTTATGCTCTCAGTACGGTGTTTTATCGCGTCGAACAGAGAGAAACGAAAAGAATCTGAGTTTACGAGATGAATGTTGTCCATCCGTTTACTCTATTTAAATACGTCGTTTAATTGTACGTTTCAAGTTCTAACGCTGAAACTACTGTTTTTCCTGCGGATCTTATGTACTTTTGTTGCTCGTTTCATTCCCAACGGTGACTGGGAAGATGAAATCTCACTCTGTGTAATAACCCACAAAATAGGATCGATCAGGTTTTGAGACTTTTCCTTTTAGTCTGAGTATCAGTAGTCCTTGGTTATCCAAAACCAAATAAAAATCAATTTAATTAGCCTTAGAAATAAATTTAATAATCTTTAAAGGAATATGAGAAAGTTTTTCAATGCATTGAAAGATAAGATAGTAAATTGTAAAGTCAGTAGCTGGCAAAATACTCATTTTAGGTAATTCCATTGATTTCCTTGTTATTAGTGAGACGTTTTGCTTCCTACCCCAGAATGCATTGATGAGTTTATAATGGTAGAAACGGTAGAAACCATATCAATAAACGATGAATATAATTGACTGGACTTTCTCACAACGGACAAGCGTAGTTAAATCTATTGCTTGATATTTAGTCCAGGTCCACCTAAAATTACTTTAGCTCTCTAGACATCTCAAGTCCTCTTCAGGGCAGCATAAGAAATTAAGCCGTGATTTTCAAGATCAATACAAAAGTATCTAGGCATATTATCTCAGAGTAAATTGTTTTCTACTAGTAGTTGAAAATAGAAATGTTAAAAGGATATGAATTAATTTATTATGCGTTAGGTCATTTGCTTAAGCATCTGATCGGTAACTTTTTCCCTAGCATATCTTTATTCTATATGGTATTTATTAATATTTTTCATTATCAGTATGGTCAATTTCTTTTCGTGTCTTTCCCTTGGGTGCTATCCAAACCTCAATCATCCGCTCAACCGCAATAGAAATAGTTTGACCTAGGGGTATAAACACTTGATTAGCGTATGCTTCAAATCACAGGGGTACAACTCCTTGTGGAATGCGAAGTATATTCCATTCGACACTGCAACAGGGCTATCAAGTATGAGCCAATGTACGTACTAGGCTGGATCCTTGATCCACATAAACGATGGTTAACCGTGCTTCCTCCGCACTGACATTTTTTATCTGGCTGTCTTCATTCGAAATAATGCTTTATTAGCTTTTACATTCGAAATAATGCTTTATTAGCTTTTACATTCGAAATAATGCTTTATTAGATTAAATAATGCTTTATTAGGTATTTTCCATTCCCTTTTAATAGGAAATCGATAATATTTGTGATCATGCCTGATTGTACGTCGAGTCTGAAATGTTTTGATGGAATGGGAATTTAATTGACACCAGCGTCTCATTTAATACGACGGACATTCCGACATAAGTATTACAAGAATATATTTGTCTTTGATTCCTGCTATTCCATCAATAGCCTTGGAATACCTGCTCTCATTCTCTGCATTGATTCCCCTGGCAGTTGTTGGTGGAAAAACTGAGGGAAGAAAATGGGAGTCAAGAAAGCGCCTTTAACGGAAAGGAGGATGGGGAGGGGTGGGGGCGAGATTTCTGCTCTGACCGCGGGAGGGTGGCAGGGGGCTCGATAAAGAAAAGAAGGGCAATCAATTTCGCCGCGATACGCGTTCTACTTCCCGAGCGAGTGTCGGAGAGGTTTCAAGAAAGCTTCGGTGGCGCCTTGCGTGGGTGGGGGTGGAGTTGATGTTATTTGCGTGCGTGCGAGCGCGTGTAATATTAGAAGTTGCGAGGAATAAAAACAAAAGAAGGAACACGCTCGCACCCTTATCCCTTGAGTTTTTCCTTCCCCCTTCAAAATTCGATTTTCCCTCGCGAAGTTTGCGGCCAGGGTAATACGGTCGGAAAGGCGAGGCGGAGAAAAATCATCGCATCGGCGTATTCCTTTATTTTTTCATCGGCTCGGGGTGAACTTGGGGATTAGAGACTCGATAACACGTCGGTTGCACTGCCTCCGCCAACGCTGCTGAAATAGATGCGACGTCTACTCTCCCTCAACGGCAAGGCGTTCAAAGCTCTCCTTTGGCCTTGGTGTGGAAGTGAGGGAAGAAAGAGGTGGTGTGAATAAACCTCTTAAAGGGGGCGAAAGTAAGATGAGCCTGGAAATGCAAAATGGCACGCATTCCATAAAAATTATGCGTTGGTGAAGCACCCAGGGATATTGAAATAATCAGTATATAACACTTCCTGAGAGGAAAAAAGCAAAATACAATATTAATTTCCGTAGCCAAATGAAAATGAAAAATTATTTATTCATGACTATAATGAGAGATATGGCTCCCTGGCAGAAAAGGTAGTAGGGTGAAAATTGAGCTGATTAACTTCAGTGAAAAAGTTAATCTCCAAACAAGTAGAGCTTTCACCTTTACGCTAAAAGCCTTGGCTATTCTACATCTAAATCTGGATCTACACGATACCCTACAAGCCACCGCGAGGGTGTGTGGCAGGGGATAAAGAGCACCAAGTATGCACTACCGACATGCAAAAAGGCAACTATAGGGTCTGATGCAACTAGTTTGTTAGTTTCTATAGTATTTAAGGGATTAATGCATGCATCATGCACTACGGACTACTCTAAAATATTTTCCCTATCTATCCCTTTGCTATGCTGCCTACTCTGTTCTTTTATTGTACGGGGGAAAAATGCAATTTTGAATGTATCAGTACCACAATCTATCTCTAATCTCATTTATCTGGTCGAATCTAGCAAAATGTGCTGATGTTTTGTAGTATGTGTTTAACATCTTCAGTAAAGCTATCCAACTGAAATTTCTCTAATAGATTTAATCTGTACTTTAACCTATGCTCTGATAATGATTCCCACCCTAATTCTCGTATTAATTCTGAAACACTACTCAACCTATCGTAAAACCTTTTAACGAACCCAGTTGCTCTACGTTGCACACTGTCTAGTTCTCTGATCAAACCTAATTCATTCAGATCCCATACCCTGCATGCATACTCAAGGTGGGACCTAACTGGTGAAAAGTAACATCGCTATTTTGTGTTCCCATCACATTTCCCAAGTACTTTTTTATAAAGCATAGCTTTCTCTTCGCTCGGCCGCATATTTCCCGGATGTGTCTTCCCCACGATAAATCTTTTGTAACTGTGACACCTAAATACCTTATGGTTTAATGCTTTCGATCTTCATGTTATTAATTTTATAGGATCGCTGTATTGAATTATTCCTCCTCCAAAAGCTGTTAGGCACACACTTTATAAGATTAAATTCTAACTGCAATTGCCGCACCACTCTTAAATTGCATCTAAATCCTTGCTAAGCGATTTCCTGTCTTCTTCTTTTTATGTACCTCTATACACTACAGCATTGCCTGCAAAAAGTCTAAGCTTACTATCTACTACGGTACTCAAAACGCTTATGTATAAAAGAAATAGAAGCGGAGCTACTCCACCCTGAGGAACTCCCGATGTGACTCTGATTGTGTCCAACATGATACCATCCATGACAACCCTCTGCTCTCGTCTACTTAAGAATTCTTTTACCCAACATACTACGACATTATTTACACCAAAACTCTCTAGTTTCAAGATTAATTTATCATGAGGAACTTTATCGAATGCCTTTTTAAAATCTAAAAATATCGCATCAACATTCAGTACTGTTCTCGCCGTGGACTAAAATATCATGTACGAATAAAGCTAATTGTGTCTCGCAAGATCTACCTTTCCGAAACCCATGTTGGCTGTTTATGAGCAATGAGTATTGCAATGAGCAAGCGATATGAGTAATTTCTATTGTAAATGCCCATGTGATATATTAATCCTCTCTCTCCGACATTTATAGGCGCAGTTAGACTGAGGGGAAAGGCCTGGCAAAAATGTCATGAGCTGATCATAGGATTTATAAAAGAAATAAGTTAATCTCTGCCATATTCGTCATTGGCCCGCACTGACAGGTCCAAAACGAGCTTCCCCTTCAACAAATATTTTTTCTTCAACTTGGAGATAGTTGTGAATCATGGTCTTGCGTCTTGCATGACACAATATTTTATCTTGTAAAGTCACAAGATTCTTTATCTGTAGCATTTAGATGATCAGAAGTTACTTAACATAATGTTAATTAATTATTCGTTATGTGATTTTCGTCTGGAAAGAAAACGCTACACGGCAAAAACCTTGTTATATTAGTAAATGCAATTAAATATCCTAGTGCAGTCCTGTATTTAACTTGAATTGATAATTTAATGACACTCTAAGTAACTAAGAATTGAAATATGCAATACCAAAACGTTTACAGTTTTTTTTAGACTCTTGAAAGTAATTCAATGATAATAATCTTCGGAAAAACGTAAGAGAAAACTAACTGAGTACTTTGAAGCTAATTTCATTGAGATACATTTTAAGCCATTAACAATAAAATTCTTGTTTGGATTTTTCTAACACGCAACTCCTAAAATCTACAGCTAGAATGAAATGACTTCTCATACTTTACTGGGGTAATTTCAGTTGCCATATGTTACTCTTTTCTTTTACCAACGGCAGAAAAATTGAAATTACAATTTTTTTGATAGAATTGTGCCATTTTAGTTCGCTGACCAGGCAGTTATGGAGTTGATATTCCTGATTGCAATGTAATCCCTAACCTGATGGTTTATTTAAAATGGGACATAATACACACAATGAACGTGATTATCCTTGTCTCTAATTTTCTTCTTTTCATAAACATTTTCGCAGGCATTACAATGTCATTAAAAATACACTGATATTGTAGTCGAAATTGCTTCATATGATTTGCTACCTATACATCCTTGAAAAATGCACAATTCAGCATAATTCATGCTCACTGTTTTTCTGGTATGCTCAAATGCTTTAGCTACTAATTTTTTTCCTATATACTCCCGATTTATATGTGGAACCATTAAATATGTACTATTCTAATTTTTCCCACGTTTACCTATCAATTCATTGAACAAAGAAGGGAGATCACGATTAATCACAAAATTACAATAATTGCCCCTAAATAAGCAAAATGCCCAAATATACTCACCAGTGCCAGCCACTAACGTATATATTTCAGTGATTTCCTTAATTTTTAGGCGAATTTATTTGATATGATATTTTGAATGCTCATGATTATATTTTACCTTGTAGATGAAATGAGGTTTTAAAAACAGAGATAAAATATTCAGTCATACTTACAATCGTAGGTGAAAGGGCCTAATAATTCACCTTAGTAAGTCTTTGCAATGTATCTCTTTTAACCGGGTGGATTTGGAGAGAAATAAAACGTGCCTGAGAAATATTTGAGCGTCGGCATGATTGAGAGGAAGATAAACGCACACGTAATTCTAGGCTGAGGAAGGATGCGATATGAAGTGGAATAAAATAAAGAGATCCAAATAATAAATTGGCATAGGGGCACGATGGAGGAAATTGAAAGGAGAAAGTAATATTCCGCGTGGAACGCGTTCTTGGCATCGTGAATGACGTTTGGAGGGGGAAAGGTAAAAATGGAGCAAATGGAATCCGGAATGAGGGCTAAAAGAGGAAGAGGGAGATAGATGGGGAGGGAGGAATGTGGAATAGAAATGTCAGAGGAATAAGCGGGTGGGCTTTGGGGGGTGTGGAGGGTGTAGCGCTGCGGGGGATGAGTAGAGGTTGTGTGGAGGGGGAATGCTCAAGGGTTAGGAGGAAGGTTAGGATTTGGAGCAATCACGCTACATTGATTGCGTGTCAAGGGCCGACTTTCCTGGCCATTCCCGTGGGAGTGGAGAATATGGCGGTCATGGGAGGGGTGTAGGAGGGGTGAGGGGAGGGAGATTAGGGTTGGAAGGGGGGTTGTGAAAGGTATATGTGGGGAGGGGGTGGCGGAAAAAAATGGACGGCGGTAAAAGATGGAGAATAAAGGAAGGGAGGGAAAAGGAGGTGGGGGGCAAGAAAGGAGATCGAGAACGAATTTGAAGGGAGGGGAGACCGGGGGAAACATTTGATGTGAATTGGAGCGATGGGGAGTAAGGATGAAAGTAAGGGGTGGGAAATGAGGCAATAAAGGGGACAGAGGAGAAGATTAGGGCAGAAGTGAAAGGAGTAAAGTCTCAAGAGAAAGTCGAGGTCGTGCAAGGAAGGGAGACGCGTTGAGTGAAACAGTTGGATGCATTGGGTGAGGGAGAAAAGGTTGAAAAAGTGGAGTGAGCAATATGTACTACAGACTTGAAGCAATACACTAAGAAGTGTTAGCTACTTCTAGCTTGATACCAGAAGCTTAGATCAAAGAACTATGTTTCTTTAGAAGTGTACTGCCTACCATAAATATTGAGATAGAGTCCCACAGGGATTGAACCTGATTATCGAGATTTGGATAGCTAAATGAAGTGCGATTGTATGATGGAAAAAGAATATGCTACACTTTTGCACTCAACAAAGTGTGACAATACATTGCATTTTTTGTATCAATTCTTTGGTTAAATTATAAATATTCCTCATTAAGGGGAGGCAAAAAGATAAATTCCGATAACTTCCAACACAAAACCTTGCAGGTATTCAAAATATGTACATTTACTTTCCGCCAAGTTACGATAGACCTAGGACAAAAAACTATAGAATAATTGAAATTATTACTAGAAATTACAGCCAAGGTGGATAAAACAATACTATCGGAGGCCATATTATGTGCTCTAATTGAGTAACAAATAAAATATTGGCTCGAGTCTTTCGTATTGCGAATTGAACATTGATTCATAGAAATAATGATATAACGGAGGGTAAAATAAAACCTTAGGAAAAATAAGTTGGCTTTTACCCCTGTTGCAGATAGTAACGTTTGAATTTTTCTGCTCTGAACCCGAATGAATATGAGATTGCATATAAGAAAGATACATTTTGTACCTTGTGGGTGTTCCAGTGATATATGGACGAATTTGGTGACTTTGGAGAATATATATACAGATTTTCTGACGTTTATATGCTACAGTTTAAAGTAAAGACTAAGCGTAAAAACAAACTTGAGGTGCATTTGATGTGAAAATTAAAGTATTTGTTGAAAAGTGGAGTCTCTTATGACTATGCGTCCATTAAGATGCTTGCATGTCCATCATTTTATGGCTTTAAATTGCATTTATTTCAAGTGATTTCATCAATGATGAATGAGTCAATAGACATAATCTCACATGCTTTGAAAATTCTAGGGCATAGTATATTTGAAGCGGTGAATTAACTTGATGAACTTCAAGGCTTTTTTGCATTCATTATTAAGTTATTGCGTTTTGGGCACTCGTTTAATTTGTAGAATTAAAATCATAAGCAGAAAAAATAGCGTGTAGGTTAGAGGGCTAAGCTTCGGGCTGGAGTCTAAATATAGCTCACCGTGATCTCCTTGTTTTGGTCTTCGAGCCTGAAACAAAGCCAAACCCTGTTCGGTTCTTTCCCTGTCATTTCAAGGGATTTTTTTGGGGAACTCTGCTTTTGATGCACCTGACTACCGATCTCCTCCTTTAGCCTTAAAACACTGAAACACTGGGTTTTTCCAAATAAGGCCTCCAAGGTTTTTGATTTCGAATGATTGTCTTATCAAAACCAATCCATGTGCAATATTCCCTTTCACCATCCAACCTCCACCCAAGATATTGCATTCATTTGAATATCGAGTTTGGTACCTCAGCCGACACAGCCATAGCAACTTAACATAGTCAAAAATACTGAATTGGCAACCACATATGCAGGTGCAGAGAAAATAGTAGTTTCACAATCACATTTCTCGTGAATAGACAGACGAGTTTCTTTTGGATGGTGAAAGTGTATTTCCACAAGGAAATAAAAAAAATTTACATATTTATGTTTCCGTCATTTATCTGTCTCTCTTTCTCTTTATAGGTTCACATTTTGCAGATACGTCAGTGTAGCAATTCTTCCATTTTGCGGTATCTTTATGATTGGAGATTTTGGGAAGACTAGTTCTCCATCCCGAGGATCGGGGTTTAAATTTTGGCAGTGATTGAGATTTTTATCACTAAACCAATCATTACCTAAGTTCCGTATGGTGAACATTCCAAGCTCAGTGCCCCGTCTGTTGGATGGGACGCAATACCGTGTGCTCCTTGGCACTTTACATAGAGAGAAGGCTAAGAATAACGCCGGGTTACCCTCCACTCCTCGTCGACTTCCAGAAATCCTACCTCTGCATTAAGAACCACCTATCCCAAAATACGCAGCTGTCCTTTGATGCGTAAATGATCATATCTGTCGGTCACTTTACCATTTGCTAATCCGAATATCCGAATTAATGCTAATAATGATTATGAGTTTCTCCTCAACAGGCCAGTAAAAATATGGAGGGGATTCTGAAAAAAAAACAATTTATCGAGAATGAGTTTACGCTGGCATTCCATGGTAGTTCAACTGGCAAATGCAAAAATCAGCCAGAATCTAGTGATCTATTTTCAGAGGAGAGGGATGGGTCAGCCTTTGGGTTTAAGGTGGTTTGGAAAGAAAGTGTGAGCACCGGTTTCGTGCAGATAGTAGGCGTCCTGAGAAATTCCAGCATTAGCGAATAACATGCAAACTTCACTCACTATGGATGGACCAACACGTATTTCTCTGAATTTAATTAAAAGCACCATTTGGGCTGCGCAGTATGAATTGAATCCAATCATTAAAACTTTTAATTGCATTCCACCTCTGAAATTTACGGTGAACTTTTCTCTTCCACGTACCACGCCAGCTGAAACAAAAATCTCAGCTGACTCATACAATTTGTAACTCACTATTTCAAACGGACACTCATTTTTTGTTCCTGCCCATTTCATGTCAGCATCAGTATGTCTTTTGATGTGAGATCTAAGTACAGTTTTTTGCATTATTAAATAAAATTAATTTACATTGAATGTTACTAGCCGCAGAATGAGAGATTGAAAGACAATATAAGTTCATTAATTCGATGAATAATTAGTGTATAACCTGATCAGTGTTTATTATCTTGCATTAAGGAACATTTTTCCCACATGTTTTTATATTTTTCACAATTTTTCTTGCATAAGTAATCCAATATATTTATTAATTACAACATTAAGTGGCACTTAGAATGAAAAGCATATTCTTATATTGCCGTTCAGTACATACGGTAGCTTAGTGAATCCCTGAGTGGGTCCGGAGTGGGAGAAGAGGGAAAGATTTCAGAACGCATCTATGACCCACGAAGTCTACACTCTGATATAAGAGATATAACAGCCTTCTTCTCAGGTAATCAAATTTTATTTAAGCTGCATAGCTACAGTCCATAAAAAAGTATCGTGCATTATGAGAGACATCCCCATCCCATAATTTCCATTCCCATTCATGAAACGAGTTTAATTCCAGCATGTTCCTCTGGATACCGCGTGTATTGATGCTGTCACAAGTTCCAGAAAGTCTAGCAGGTGCAAATAAAAACACTGTCGCAGATCAAATATTTAGTGATAAATTCATATGGAGCTAAGGCAACGGTGATAATGAACCTTACATGGCTAACTATATCACCTCCTTATCTTTTGTTATATTTTGATATCATGCTTGATTTTCATTCACTTACATTTTCTCTAATCTAGGTCAGTTTTGCATAGACTTTCAAACTTTTAATAATAAGCTCAAAACCTTCGGGAAAGAATTTTTTTCTGAAATACACAGTAATAGTCATGACTTTCATGGTAGCCTTTTCAGTTTATGCTTTTAACTGATAACAGCACCTTCAAGGCAAAAAATTATTTAGTTACCTTTTCATACCTTTTTAGTTCTTATGAGATTTTATTTTTGACTGCATAGACCTTGTCAGAATTTCGCAGTTGCCGTAACTAATTGCGTGGGAGGCATCTGGGAGATGACCTTGAGCAGTGATTCTGGATGACATGTTTTTCTCCTAACTGCAAATTGAAACAGATAACTAATTCTTTTATTTGGCTTCTTTTCTCTCATTTCACATACGTACTTGACTGAAGTACCTGTCTGAATGTGCTAGAATTAGTTCTACTGAAATATTTTACTACTCTTTCATTGATCTGCAGAACTATTATACTGAAATACCATAGAGCATTGTTAAAAGATGTTTTATTTACATTCATACGTTTTGAGTATACACCGAATTCTTTCATTTAATTCAAAGGTACATCTTAAACCATCGGTTGAGGGAATATAGCATCCAATTATAATCTTCCTTACTACCGTAAACAGTTCTCAATCGCCAAGAATTTATTATTTTTAACAAATATTCTTTAATAATCACCGTATTTAGAAAGACTTCTCTGTTTGGAAGAAAAATATTGTATTGTTTATAAGATAAACTTAAGAATGTTTTTGACCCCTATTGAAATGCGTGGGAATGATATGCAGAGCTTATATCCAACGGAGCTCCTCGTTATCCCCTCGACAACTTCGGAATGTAACAAGAAGCTTCCAGGAAGGTCCAATCAAGGCACAACGGTTGGCAAGGAAGCATACATTATTCATTAGCGTTAGGAGTTGAGTTAAGCTTACCGAATGACGTTGTTCGCAAGGCGCTCCTGACGTGCAGAGTTACACTTCATACCCTGAAGATCAACTAAAAAGACAGCTTAGGTCTACTAATATTTCCCATTGTCTGAGAAAATAAATGTTTTATTTTACTTTTTTTCACTAAAAAAATTGTTACTCGGTGCACATGGGTGAAGTTAAATATCACTGCGTCATGGAGAAGTTCGGTCCTGCCTTGAGACTGAAATAATTCCACAGCTCACGGAATACCTAAGGGGAATGATGGTATGCTCATGATGACTTTGTCATTTGCAATATGCGTAACATATCTGGTTCAAATATTTATCTCCCATTTTCTAGAAGAAAACTGCTTACCACAACTTGAACTTAAATATGTTCATGGCTACGTTCGTTAATAGTTTTCAACCGCAAAAATAGGTGCTAAAAAAAGGCTCTGTCGGAGAACGTACCGCAGAAACTTTAATGCTGTCCACGTCTAAAATTCGAAACGTTTCTTTGATGTAATTTTTGAATATGCTCTCAGTTAAAATACGTTTAGATACCAACATAAATTTTACTACAGGACCCTTCTCTGAGTGGGTGAGGATGAAAGGGGACGAAATATTCATCACTTGAACCGATCATTTCGGGGTGGTATACACCTGTGTGAAATTTTCATACTAGATTACTTGCAAAATGGGACATATTCTTACTATGTGATTAGCGGTGCTAGTCATGGGATTCTGAGGCTTCTAATGTGTTGTTATTTCCTTAGTTGCTAGTGTTAACATAAACCATTTCATTGAAACCTCAAACGAAGGGAATAGATTTTGCTTTCTTTAAGCAAGTCTTTTTTACTCAAATTATTATGTGATGGAAGAGATTTTGGTAACATGTGATAAGACTGTGCGCATTTTGCGATCTTCTAGGCGAGCAAATCAGTTTATTGTGGGATAGATGCTTGAGTATATATTGTTTTTGATTCATTCTTGCAGCTTCATAATTGCCAATGGTTCGTACAAGTGCAGGTGGACATAATTTCAAGACTTGGAACTTGAAAAAAAATCGACTTTGTTTAATTTTTTTTAGTTATGATAATAGTTATTACTGAGATCAATTTTTATTCGGTTAAAAATTATCGCTTCGGAATCTACAGTTAATAAAGCTCAAAAGAAAGGGATTTTTCAAAATTCTAATGGTTAAACCCAGAACCCAAAAAAGAGAAATACTCACCGAATGAAATAACGCCCAATATATTTTATCAGCTGCACAAGCTTAGTGCGCACTTCATATGCCTATCTTAAGTTACCATATTCATCACTCCATATACCTTATTCATCAATGAAAGTTCGTTCCACCTCACAAGATTCATCCAATATGCATCAGTATCAGAATGGAAGTATCAGAAATGGAATATTTTGTGCCATAAATTTGTCATTTATAGCTTGTTCGGGATTTTGAGTAAAATCTCTTAGAGGGAAGAATTTTGGACCTTTTTTGGCAAAAAGGGATATAATGATGAAATACAATGCCTCTGAATAGGTGCATATATTAAAGAAATGTAGAATTACGTTGCAGTGTTGGTCAAATATATTAATAACACATTAGCTTTAATACTGAAATAATTATACTAAAAGCGGTGTAACGATCCACAACTCTGATTTTTCCAGAAATAGAGAGGTTACATAAAAGCCATTAGGTTTGAGTATCCCCTGCGGAATTGATGAAATTCCGAAATGAAAAATTTGTCACCTAATCAAATTTCAGCTAGGTATATTTGTGATATAGTTCATAAAACACAAAATATTACTCCTCTATAATACTTATATGAGCAAGGGAAAGATATTGATATATTTCTTTTAATGAAAATATCAAGTTAATCATCATTTCCCTCCAACCTTTTATTAATCTAAAACGTTACATTTCCTAGAAAAATAAAATAATATTCATCTTACTCATTAACGTATTGTGATTACTGAACTTATTCCTCTCACTAATTCACCTTACTTTAGCGGAAATTACATAGCTCTATCTTTTTGGATTGATTTTTTCAGTAGGTGTGCGTTTTTATGATTGATATTTATTTAAGTGGATCATTTTAGGTCGAGCGGTGTAACAGAAAGTCATTCTTGAGAAATGTAACGTGTATCTACACCATGTGAGGGCTGATTATCCGAATAAATCTATTAATCACAAATTGCTAATGTTTTGTTAAAATAACGAATTTATTTAAAATTCACAAACATGGCCATTGGTTGGTTGCAATATAAAAATTCCGGTCTCTCAAGTAATTACGAAATGAACCGGTTTGAATGATCCTTAGCTGTTTCTTGCCTTTTTCGCCAGTTGGTTAGAACTGTCGTAGGGCTCTCAAGCTTATAAATACTTCTGCAAGATAATACGTTCCTAAGATTGGCTTTGCTTTGATATTCTTTGAGCGCATACGTGAGCATTTTCTGACTGAACACTCACCTTAGACCTCGACTGCAAGTCCTGCGCGTCGAAATTCCATAATGACTCCTCTTGTAACTCACTCCTGCACTCATATATTGTTCGCAGTTTAATTCCAACGCAAGTAACAGCATAAAACTACAGTTTGGAATAATTTGATTGATGCAACTGTACCCAGCTCTCCCTCATTAGCATCTCATGATTTAAGATTATACTATGTCACTACTATGAACGTCTTGCAAGTGTGTGTAAAAGATTCAGTGAATCTTTTACACACACTTGCAAGAGGTGAGAGGTTTCCCGGATCTGGATTGGGTACACGGACTTTTAACGTGCACCTGTCATACAACTCAATGGGTCTGAATAAACTCCAGTTGTAGTCATTCACCAGCATAGATTATTTATAAGGTCCATCTTTGTGGGTATTTGCTTGAGATCCAATTCCGAGTGTCATACTTGATGGATCTTCGTGGTGAATGTGACGTAATGACCATGGATCGTCCTTTTGGTATCAGAAATCTTGGAGAGTACAGTGATTCATGTATCGCTCTAGCAAGCTTAAGGAAGTTTTGCCGCTTTGCAGTCCAATAAACCCTATTTTCTTGGTAATATTCAACACCCCCAAGATAGAATCGGATGAAAGATTTTTCCGGATCATGGATTAATACTGGTTTCCCGACAAGAGTTTTGAAGTAAAATATGTAATAATCACGGATTTCAGTTAATATTTCGCGAATTTCAACTTAAAGAGGCCTAGAATATATAACTTTGAATAAGAATCGACTGGACTTCTCAATGTCTTTAATTTATAGATAATTCAATTTGAAACATTTTTTTTGCCAAACTATCTGGGTAAATGCATCACGAGAATAAAAGTGGGAAAACGACAGGAATAACATATGCGGAATCAGCAAGAAACTGTTAAATATATAAATATTTTCAAACTCGTTACTGAACATAAATTTATCATAAGTGATTTCCTGGGAGAAAAACCAAACTGAGTCACATTAATCGATAGAATATTGATATGCAAAGATTCATCCACATTTCACTGCTTTCCGATGATTTTATAATAGTTGCCGGAAATTGTTATATTTGCTTGTGTGCGTTGGAAGTGTCAAAACTGTGGCAGTTCTTGCTCGGACAACTCTTTGAAAATAACCAAAAGCAATTTTCACAATGTCTGGCTAAAGATAACCTACAGTTTGTGTGAACGTTATGCCAATGCTTTTGATAGCGATATTTCTGGTTATGTAACAGAATATATACGGTTAATAAGTGTGAAGAAGCTGTCAAATTGCATAAATACCTGTGTACTGTAAATATAAATAATTAACTAGTCGTCAATTGGAACTTAAACCTTTTAACTTTTACTCACAAGGAAATCATTTAATTTTAAGCCTGAATTATATTCATGGCGTGGTAGCATGCAAATGTCGTGGTGAGTTTAGAAACTGCAATTATTATAAAATAGTGGAAAAAGGCTGTTGCCATTTTTGAAGACACTACAGCACAAACACCAGAAGCTTTTGAATATCCTCCCAAGCAATTCTTTTTCGTTAGCGAACGCTGCTGGGATGCGGTTACAGCAGCGTTCTCAACTTAGAAACATTACCTTTATTCACCCCAATCCACCCAATCTTTTAATGGCATGTCTGAAAGTTCCTTGAAGCCTTAGGACCGGTGTGGTGAGTTTTTTAAAGTTTTATCGTACTTTTTTTTATATTTTCACGCTCCTCAATTATGTAAATATATCTTTGCTTTGAAACTTTTAAGTGGTTTCATGAAACTTTGACATTCATGGCCTGTGTTAAAGCCGAGGCGATCGGTCGTCGGAAACTTTTTTTCGATAGGTTCTCACTCCCCGCGGGTGAAAATTAGTCCAAAAAGGTCAGCGTGGATCGAACACTTTCTGATGTTGAAAAAAGTCTGTTGAAGATTTAATTTATCGACTTTAAAATTTCTGGAGAGTAGTATGCCCCATTTCAGCGGGCGAGATAAATTGTGATCTAGGTTTAAGCCAAAAACAATATTGGTAGTGACGTTTCAGGCTTTTAGATGCAACGTATGCAATTTACTTTTGCGTTTCGGGTTGTATCTACGTTTTATCTCATCCTTTTACCAGCTCGGAACAATTGTTAACAATTATTGTTAAAAAAAGATGCGTGATCAAGACGCCATGGTTCCTCCTGTTATATAGATGTGGTCAGGCATATTAGTTAAGTGGGGTGGATGAATAACCTACCTTCCATTCTGAGGGTGCATTTGCATCCTTTTATTAAAAAACGTTCTAATAAAATGCGAAAAAAAGCTATTTTAATCACATTCAGCGATGATATGGGCTCCAAATGAATTAGGTTCGATTACAGATTTGAAAATTCGCAGCGAAGAGCAGCTTTGTATGGTAGGGGTGTAACGATAGGTTAAACAGTGTATCGCAATTATTCGGAGAATTAGGTTAAATATAATTATTAAATCGTAGTTCAAGTGAGCGATAATTCCCCAATAGAATTCTAGCGTAATAATTTCTGTGAAAATATTACAAATATTGAAACACACAAGCACATTATGGGAGGTTAGATTATTTAGATAAAATAAGAGAGATAGAATGCAAGATCAAGGGGTTCAAAAATATTTTTTTTCCATGCGAAATAGCAATTTCAGTCAGGATACTTGTGGTACTTTTGTATTAATATATTTTCAAGCTTTGGGAATAGAAATAAGTAAATGAATTAAAGTATACATAGAAATTCCTGGATATATACATGAATGATGAATACATTACTTGTATATGCTAGCAATTGACTCACGCATGACTCGTAGATGCATATATAATATTTTACACAACGTAAAGGAGTTATGTTTCTCAGTGGCAAATAAGTTTAGCATGGAAGAAGTAGATTTGTGTATACCTTCATGATAATAAATGTACATTCAAATATATTTCATTTAATATTCATGCCTAGTAGTGGCTCTCCCACTGATACACCCTAACGGTGACTTGCTGGGTGATGTGTATATGTAGATGAGTGTCCAAATTTGTATTTGGCAGTGGCAAAGTTTTATTTAAACTTACTCTCACTTACTCTCTTGCGGAGAGCACTCAGATTCAGAATTACATCCATCTGCAACTACATCTACACGATACCCTGCAAGCCACCGCGAGGGTGTGTAGCAGGGAGTGAAGATCACCAAGCATGCACTACTGACATGCAAACAAGCAACTATGGGATCTCATGGAACTAGAATGTTACTATCTATTGCATTTAAGGTCTATCTATAGTATCTAAGGTCTTTTAGTATCCATCGGTTAGGACACTGAAGAGTATCCTTTATTTCTTGAATGTTAAAAATATGTCAACATCGAGTTTTCCCCCACATTTCCCCATTTCTATTTACTTTCCATGCTTAAATATCTCCACGGGATCTGAGACATGAAGCACCTTGGTGCCAAATTGATGATATAGTGATACATTTTTTTAATTCCTACCGTGGATTTTGCATTATTAAGAATCGGTCAGCTACTCTACAGCAGTGGTTTTGAATTTCGCTTCGCAAGTCGGTAATGTTAGTTTTAGAATTAAGTTAGGCGGTTCGAGTACATACCGAAAACATAGCAGATTAGATTGTTGCTGTGCGTGGACTGCTAACCTTCCATCCAAAGTACCCTGGTTCGAATTCCGCCACTGGCGAATTCTTCATTGGTAGCGGTCCCTAATGGAGTATCTCATGGAGAGCTCTACGCGTCTAGTACTCCGTCCGTCGGATGGAACGTTATTTGTGGCTCCCTTAGAGCCTTTTCATTAAAAGATTCCAGTTACCCACGTATGCTTTCAGACGTAAATGACCTAAGTTATGGTTGTCTCCCTTAAATATCTACAAAAACAAAAAACCTAATTCTACAAGTGCTAAAATAATATTGCTTTAACTCTACTTATATTCATGATATGGCTTTACATGTGACTCAGTGTAATTTTGTAACTATATTTTAGGAAAATATAGGTGTCAAACGCGTGAATACATCACGTTGAAATTGTCGTTCCTGTAAAATAACAGAGCAATTAAATCATCCTGTGATGACATCTGCATCTAGATCTGCGTAATACCCTGCAAGGCACCATAAGGATGTGTGGCAGTGGGTGAATTCTACCCAAACATGCACTACATAACATGCATAAAATAGAATAAATTTTAATATATTAGTCTAAACTTCATTATTTAAACAGATAAAAATAGCAAAGTAAGCATGCAAAAACATGCTGTTAGTTGGATTACCTTCAAGTCCTTATGCCAACATGCAACTACCTATGTTATGGATTGATTCACTCGTATTATTCATATTTACCGCTATTCATATCCCCAATTGTGCGTGTAAAAAAGGACATTTTGAATCTGTCAGTTCTGCAATCAATTTCTCTAATTTTGTGATTATGGTCCAGTCTACCGTAGTAAGTTGGGGTTCGCAAATTATTTTTAACGTCATCACTGAAAATATCATCTAAGAATTTATTTAAGAGATTAAGTCTAAATTTCAACCTGGAATCTGACAATGATTCCCATTTTAATTCATTTAATAGGCTGGTTACGCTAGTATGGTTATCGTGTCGTCCCTTTAAAAATCTTGCCAATCTTTGCTGCACACGTTCAAGTTCGTTATTTAGACCGATTTCATAGAGATCCCACATCCCACATACTGGTAGCATATTCCAAATGAGGTCTTACATGGGAAATGTAGCTGATTTCTCGTACATGATCGTCACGTTTACCCATTACTCTTTTGATGAATCCCAGTTTACGATTAGATTGCCCCATTATTTCGCGTATGTGTTTACCCCAGGAATGATCTTGTGTCAGTCTTATTCCAAGATAAGGATTCCGCGTTTTGTTAATTCATCATTACTTATTTTGTGCGTGCTAGGAAGAGAACCGTTCTTTTTCCAAAAATCCATGCCACGCATCACTCTACTTCTAGACAGGAGCATATATGAGACTGCCTTCATGATGTATTTCTAACAGCGTATTGTATTTTGATTGTGGCTGATCTCACGGAAATGCTGTTCAATATTGGTATGTTGAATGCTTTCATTACTCCAAAAAGTTAAGTGAAATTATATTTCTTGATTCTTACCTTTCCTAAAAATTAGATTTCTATCCCTAGATAAATATCCAGATATAGCTATATGCGAGTCACATCAAAATTGTACACAAATCATCGCTTTTACTCTAATTACTCTGCATTGGTTGTAAAGTTGTTTGTATATCCACAATTCATGAATACAAACAAGTACCTATTCTCTTATTTTGAATATTTTATGTTTATAAACTACCTTCTCCCTTATGTTTTATCATTTATTTAAAATTGACCACGCTTGGGCATTAAACTGGTTTTTGTGACGGAGAATGACTCGTTTAAAATGTAATTTTTACGCATTAAATATTGATTTTCTTTACTTCATTTATTATTTTTGTGGGATGTTCGGTTTTCACGGTTGGTAAATATTTAAAGAAGGCCATTATTTACATCCCACTTTCAGAGCAGTAATATACGATTTAAATCTATCCTATTCTTAAAATCGAGTAAAAAATATGCATGTGTGATCGCACTGAATCAATATTTACTGCATTTTTCGTTCTTTTTTTTATAAGGTTATTGGTTTCTTGGCTTATGGCTAACAAATGGCATATTTGGCTATAGTGCATGAATATCTTTTATATATTTTCCGTTATCTGCCCAAATTATCATGTTAATCTAGATTAAAATTTGGTCTTTAATATGAAATGCACAAAAAAACAAAAATCGAACAAAAAAAAAATCCTCGGTGTACGAGGTGTCCCAGGGAAAGGAATTTGCTCCCCTACCCTGTATGTGTGAAATTCACATGCCTGTGGCTTGGTCTGGGGTGAGCTCTACCCTCGCCTATCCAAACCAGCTTATCCTTCGGGTTGAATCACTGAGTGAGTGAATATGAAATATGTAAAAGTAAAGCTGAATTATTTGTCCACTCGTGAATTTCATTCTCACTGAACAGTAAGAAATGTACGCGTTAAGGAGAGGAGAAAGGAATTTCAGGATATAGAAGCTCAATTTTTACTTCATTGAGTTTTCCTGAAATATCAGATACCAAGAGTATATAATGTAGCATTATGTGTATTGAAGAATATCTCTGCTGGTAAGCGTGTAAGTGAATATGAAGTGAGGATGGGTGAAAATTAAGATAAAGGATATACAGCTGAAAGTGAATGGTAGTATTACGTCCTTGCCGCTTATGTAGAGGATACCTAAGTAGTTTCACTTTCATTTCCGTCATATCCCAACTTACCTTAATGCCCGCTTTCTTTAGAGCATATATCGCTATCGCCTTCTAGAGTCTATTGGAATCAGAACGCACACCTTGAAAATTTCTCGGACCTATTTCAAATGATACAGGTAACATAACTTCAGTGATACATGTTCTTACAAGAACTTAAGCCATTTTCACTATAGGCCAAGTTAAACTTCTTGAGCTCTTCATCCTAGGATCTCGTTACCATCTCCTTTTACCTTTCAAAGACCACCCAACACTCCCAGTTCCCACTTTCCAATCCCTAAGGCCTTCTACTCACGCAGCAACCAAAGGTTTTTATTGTGTTCTCGCATCAAGCTCCTCCTCCACCAATGATTCCTCTCCGAATCCCCTCCGTGTGGATTTTAAGAAACGGAGAAAGCAGACGATCTCGAGCGAGAGAGATTCCCTTTGAATTGCGTCCTTAGGCAGAGAGAAATTTTCCCAGATTCTCCGCCATAGGACGCCTTGATCCCTTTCAAACACGTGTGATGTGTTTCACCCAAGCTCCTCAACTGTTGGAATCGGATTTCAAGACGGGATGACATGACTATGAAAGCCTGCGTTGCCTGTTGTGGGTGGATGGGAAGGGTGGGCCTTAGTTTAAGGAAGCGACCGATGAGGGAAGGAGGATACATCCCTGTTATACAAGACAGCTGGCCTGGGAAGAGTTCCTTTCTGGCCTATCACAAGATACCTTTTCCTCGATGTTAGCATTTAATGTCACTTGAAATACGTGCAAGCCGTTCTATTTATGGCATGGGCAGAGTTGATAATGATAGTCAAGTTAGGTCATGGGTCCTAGCTGCATGAATATGTACTCAGTATGGCAAGATTTCGTTGTACATATCAACCATTGTTAGCATGAAATAACTGTGTTCTTTGCACTTTAGTTAATTCATTTGTTCACGGCGCATTTCAGAGCTCACGTGTAATTTTCAAGCGATTTTCCAAGTGACGAGTTGTTTGCAAATAGCAATAGATGCATGACTAATCTGCATTCAAATAACTTCCAAATTGGTCTGAGGCTGCATACCAACTTCATCTTTTTTTACAACTGTAAATTGGAAAATAATTAGCCCATTAGGATTTATGCTTCTTAAGGTAATTTGCGTTACAAAATTATCAGATTCTTAGAGAATGCATCTTCCGATGTTGCTATCTATTTCTTCACTTTTGATAATACCTTGACAAAATAACTTCTATTACTCAGGAGAATGTGTAGATTAGAGCCTAAAGGGAAACAATTTATCCTTGTTATTTGGGTATTAAAATAGGATTATTCGATGTTCACTCACTCTGGCCTTCAACATATCTTTCTCTCTATCATGTCATTTTAATCCTTAGCACTTGACCGATGCCCAACTTGAAAAATTATGCTTCAAATGGCATTAATAGTTCTTTATGCTTACTTTTAGTTGTGCAAGATCGAATGTTTATTCAGTATTTCATAACGGTATTGAAATCTCAAGGACTAATTGGAACATTTACATATATAGATAAATAAAATATATATATAGATATAGATAAATCTCAAGGGCTAATTGGAACATTTGCAGAACTATGAAAAAAACAGTTATTTGTGGCGCTGCGGACCAAGACAAAACTAAGCCTTTGCTGTGAATGCAGGAAAATTTAAACAAAGGTACAAATTGACTCACTAACGAAGGCTTAAATTTGAATCACTCATCGAATCAGTCCTGAGCTCACAATAGCAGAAAAATAGAAATTTCTCAAGGGGTCAATCCGAATGATTCCTAACTGAATCCGTTCCTTAACTTCCACGTAGAGCTTATTTGAAAGGTTAATGCTTAAATACTGAAATATCCCTGTAAGTGCCACTTCAATTTCATGAAAAAATGCAGGCGTGGGTGGAATATAATTTTCAGCTTTCGTAAGCTTCATAATAAATGATTTAATCTGGTAAGGAACCGTAGTTTATCCACTACATATGCCGCAAACATGAATACATTTTCTTAGAAAAATGTTTTTTAATTATGGCACTCGTCATAGAGACCATCAACATTAAACGCGAGCTATATCAATCTGGAACCATATTTCTCGTTTAAAGTTTAATAATCATGGGTCAGCAAACCTAGGATTGGTTTGACGCAGCCCTCCACTCGATTCTTCTCTCGGCCAACCTCATTATATTGGCGTAACTCCTTTCTTTTACGTAGATCATGATGTCATTCTTATATCTATATACTTCTTTTGTGAATTACGATTAATTGACGTTATCTAAGTAAGACAAATTGAACGTGTCCAATTTTTTGATGCATGAGGCCTAATTTAAGGATTTGCTTCCTTAACAATAATTCATCCTATCTCATTTACGCAATCCTTTATGGCTAAATATTGACTCCATTTCATCTTAATGCGAATTAGAGTTGAACTGATTTCTTTGCTGGTAAAAAAGGCAAGTGCCTTTGTCGACTTTCACTCCATAGCTCTTAGCAACACAGTAAATGGATTGGAAGATGCTGTTATTAAATCTTTTACGTGCAATGTGTGGAAATTACATTTGGGGATACAGCTATCCTGGAAATTGGCCGGCACCTTTTTTTATTTGATTAATTTCGTTTTCTTCGTCGTGAGGGTACCAAAAAAGTAGAGGCAAGAAACGAGAAGCCGTGATTTCTCTTATCTTTTGAGTTGCTAAGAAAATAAAGTGCCGCTCACAATCAGTTTAGCTCGAGTGTGCCAGTGGACGGGTGGTAATGGGACCCGATTCGTCATGTGGAAGAGGGGGTACTCGCCCTACGCGTGCGACAATGCTGCCATCTTCCGTCGGCCATCGACCTCCAACTCCTCTTTCTACCTTCCATGGACGTCTTACAAAGCTCCCAACCCCTCCCTCCCAAGATATCTCCTGCCATTCCAAACAATGCCCTCCCTCCCCAGGTCCTCTTTAAATCCTTCCTCTACCCGTAACCCCCACCACGCTGGTTCTGCTGGTTCGCTGAGGGGAATATGCTTTTTCCTCCCCCGCCCCCGCGTTAACCGCCTCACTGCCTCCCCTTCCGTCTTTCCAACTGCTCACTACCCCTCACCGCCAGAATAAATCTTCCTTTACGTCTTGCTTACCGCACTCATCGCCTCTTTGTCTCCCTAGCTATCTCTCCTTTTGACCCGGTTCACGCCTTCAAAGGAGCGTGGAGCACTGAGGCAAGGCTAGAAAAAGTACAGCTATACTTGAAGTAAGCTAGGATAAAAAAAAGGATTCGGAAAATTGTGGCTAGCATTCGCCAAAATATTTAACAGGCTGTTATAGACATAAAAAATGAAATTGAATAAATACGAAGAATCTAGCTGATGGGCGAATCATGTGAAGGGTTGCGTCAAAGCAATGACATGATATTTGACTCTTGATGATGTGCCATATAGCTGAAGATGTTTCAAAAATCTATTGCCCAGTGGTTTTTCAAAAATATTGAAGTTGTGGACCGAGAACTAAAGATTATTAATATATGGGCTTAATTATTAGCCTAAAATAGATGCCTCAAGTAGATAGATATCCTTAATTTTTAGAGTATAAACATTTGCTGTAGCTGCTGAGCATCATGTTTTCATCTCCATCAGCATCCTCTTAATTATCATTTGATAACGCTTGATCTAGAAACAAACAAATTGACAGAAATAGAAAAAGCATACCCTGTTACGCAGCTTGTAACTATCTAATCAAATACTCTTTGTCAGCGCGGAATCTTTATGGCATCAGCGGTATCTCTCGAGCATCAACCAACTTCGTAAGCGATATATTTATTGGTGAAATATATTAGGATAGGTGGTTAATTAAGTAGACACGACGCAAGTAACCAAATGTGCAGGTAGATTCCCCTTAGTAACTACTTCTTATGGAACAAGTGAAGTATCTTTGTGTGAATATTTCCTGTAATTGACTTTTTGATCTGGGATTCACCGTCTCTAAATTCCAATTTTCCGTCCCCTATGCTATCTACTATTGCCCTTCAGAGTATTATTTCTCTTTTTCTTTATCCCCCTCGTTTTATCTCATTTTCAGCCTCTCCTTTTCTCTTATTTTCCTGCCAGTGTTGCCAGTAAACTCTACTGAGAAAGGTTCCCTCCATTCTATCTATTTGACCCCTTTATTTCCACCCGAATTTCCATCCTGTCTCAACTTTCGCTAAGAGCATTACAACTTCACAATGGGACTTCATTAGCATTGTCTCTCTCCCCCATCTGAGCTCCGTTTCCTCTTTGCAGGTCTCCCTATATTTCCTACTTTCATTCCGATACATTGTTGTTTCCTTCGTCGCTTACATTCTTCACTTTCAATTTGGATCTCCGGAAGAGGGCTACTCGAGAAAGAACAACAGTCAAGTGTGATAAACCTTTCAGGGTATGAACATGTTACGCTATATCGCTTTAGAACAGTGAAAGATTCTAGAACCGAAGGTGGAAATTTGGAGAGTGAATATATATGCATTTAAGAATCAGTGCAATGCTATGGCTCAAAGAAGGAGACTTTTGGAATGAATTTATAACTTTGAAAACCTCCGATTGCTTAATGGTAACGCTGGAATAGGCATTACGCTAAGAATTAATTCGTAAATGTGACCAAAGAGATTAAGTGAGAAGATAGTAATTATGAATATCAAGACTGAGCCTACTCAGATATAGCTGTGCTGCACATTAAAATGCCTGCAACGGACTACGATAGTGAGTTAAAGACGTCTATGTTGATATCAAGGAAGTGAAAAACGTCATATTGTGATTCGAATGCCGCCTTCAGCGAAGGTCTAGATGTAGAAATAATATTGAAAAATATGGACTTGGAAATCCACATGAGAGATAAATAAACTGCCTGAAACACATGTTAAAGTAAGCAAACACATCGCTCAGAACCATAAACTGAAAATTATACTCTTATGAAATGACACTTGGCAGAAGACAAATTAAAATATGCTAGATTTTAGTGTATAAGAGATTCAAGAGCTAGTTAAAAGACTAATGCAGTACCTGGGGGCATATCTGCAGTAGCACAGCTGTAATGGAATAAAATTTTTAAATTCCAGAAACTTATCAACACAATCAAAAACGCATGGCCAGCAAATTATTGAAGGAAACTCAACATCGGCTCTCCTCTCAAAATCCAGTGGAGAGCCAGCTGAATGAGACGTCACTGCAAAACCATTGGTGCTGAGAGAATACTGGAGCAGAGTTAATTATTTAAAATTTACTGGCGCTATCAAAGAAAAAATTCACAGCTATTAGTTTTGGTACAAGCAGATGGCATATGAGAACATCTCTCTTCTTGATTCTTACTGTAAATTGATACGAAAATAGTGATATAAATTCACCCCTATTAACATTTAAATACCCTTTAATGAATCGTTGACTAGAGGACTATGACTTTGCCCGTTTATTTATGCCAAAATAAGGTGTTTTTACGTCTAGTTGCAGTCAGTTTCTCCTTTTCCTAATATCTTCTCCTTTATTTTAGGTATTTTTTATTTCCAAGCCATTGTGTCGCCTAACATTCCTCGTCCTATTCCATCATCGATTTCCCTCGTCACCTCTGCCACTCTTGAGAAGTCTTTTGCCTCCCATGAAGGGCCACCAGTTTCACCCCCTATCAACATTACCACGCATCCACGCCCTCACCCAGCCTCCCTCTCATTCCCTTCCTCCTCTTCACTCATCTCATCCCTGTCCTCTAGGGACCATTTTCCTAGCCCCCCAGAAAAAAATATAAGAAAACCATTGCCATTTTGTACGAATCGGAAAAATATTTTCGCACAAAACGTTCACATTTATATCTCACTCTGTAAGTTTTAATTTTGCTTCCTTTCTATGGGATTCCCCAGACTGTAACTGGTTCGTGAGCAATTGCCATGGTAAAAGGTATTCTTAATGACTCGGTCTAGTTATTTTACGAGTTCCTTCAGAATCCACTCCCTAGCATTACGCACAAGAGCTAATTACGTATTTGGCGTTATTCATACTTGTGCACGGTATCGTCCACTATATATACTACAAGCTGACCCGGCCACGCGTTGCTGTGGCTTAATCTGGTTAAATGGAAAGCGCACGTTTATAGTATGTTTAATTTCACAATTCTTATGGGTATACAATATTTTTTGTTGTTCCATTGTCTGTGCAGATATAGACATTGTTTGGTTTGCCGACTCTAGAACACGCAACATACACGTAGAACACGCAACACACACGCAACAAAATACACGTACATGTGAGAAGCAATCCGTGTCAAGATCTAAACCGCATAGTTCTAAAGATTGGCCCTGAGCTTTGTTGATGGTGAATGCAAATACCAATCGAATTGGGAATAAAATCACTTAAATTGAAATGGCATATCTGTTGGATACATAGGAATGCGAGGAATGAGGACATCTTCGCCTTTGAAAGTTCCTGCCCAGATTGTGGATTCTACGACGTTGCTCATTAATTTATTTACTGAAAGCCGCGTGCCGTTGCAAAGCTTTGGCTGGTTGATATTTAACAACATGATAATTGGCACGCCATTTTCAATTTCAGTAGGTGCGGTGGCATCCCTAGCAGATCGAGTAAATTCAAAAATTCCGTTCGATAACCAATTGAATCATCTGCTTCCACAACATCGTCGACGGTCTTGTACATATGTGCCTGCGTCGTTTAGAGTGTTAGACTGAATAATATTGTTTAGTTCGAAGAATTCTTTGTTCTTGGCCGCAAGAATAGCTCGTTCACTTAGCCAATTGTGATCCTTATAATTGATTTGAATATTGGGAAATACTTTTTCAACCATCTCTTCTTTTGACGTTACTAAATTGCAAATTTTTAAAAGGCAATGAATTTTACCTGAGGTCAGATCAACCGGCACCTTTCCGTTCCCTATTTCCAGCAATTTATGTGAGTATATCTCAGCTGATCGATTGTTTTGCAGCTGGACACGCATATTTGTACATAATTTTAACGCCTTTACATGTCGTCACAAAGTATAATATTTCAGGCAAGCATTTATTTCATCCGCTAGTGTCAATCGAGGAATTACAGGTAATGTTTGCCTGAAATGTCATGCAAGCAATATTAATGCGTTCTCAAATGGTCTCAGGATTCCACGGAAATCTTGCAATGATCGATCCAGAGCCTCGAGCGATGCTTTGTGCACCATTGTGCATTCATCCCAAGCAATAAGTTGGCATTTCTGAAATATTTGACCCATGCCGGATGATTTGAATATGTTGCACGTGAGTGTTTCAATGAATTGCAAGTTCAATGGGATGCACATCCCGTCTCCAGTGTCAATATTGTATTCTCGATATTGTACAAACCTTCATGGAGTGAACAAAACAACTAACCAAAGCTTCATGGAAATTGGATGAATGTTGTGGTAATGCATGAAGTTATCAATATTGTATCAATGAAGTATCGATATTGTAATGATACTTTATAAAACTTTGAAAAAAAACACCTAAATAATTTCATCTCAATTTTGTATCAATAATGTATTGATGTATCCACATTTTATCGATATTATATCGATACAGTATTGATATTGAATTATCGATTTTATAGATACCTTATCGGAACGTACTCAACAACTTTCCAAAGTTTCATGGCGATCCGATGAATGGTGTAGTAATGCATAAAGGACAAACACATTATATACATTCGATACAGTATCGATATTGCAACGATACATTCCTTTTAAAAAACTAAATAATTTCATCTCAATTTTGTTTCAATAATGTATCGATTTATCGATACTTTAGCTATATTATATCGATAAAGTATCGATATTGAAATATCGATTCCGTAGTCCTGTTTTCGAGAATGTACTCAACAACTTCCCAAAGTTTCATGGCGATCCGATGAATGTTGCAGTAATGCATAAAGGACACACATACACACTCACACATACATTCATTTTTATATATATACAAGCTGACCCGGCCACGCGTTGCTGTGGCTCAATCTGGTTAAATGGAAAGCGCACGTTTATAGTATGTTTAATTTCACAATTCTTATGGGTATACAATATATCTCAGCTGATCGATTGTTTTGCAGCTGGACACGCATATTTGTATATAATTTTAACTCCTTTATATTTCGTCACAAAGTATAATATTTCAGGCAAGCATTTATTTCATCCGCTAGTGTCAATCAAGGAATTACAGGTAATGTTTGCCTGAAATGCCGTGCATGCAATATTAATTGGTTCTCAAATAGTCTCATGTTTCCACGGAAATCTTGCAATGATCGATCCAGAGCCTCGTGCGATGCTTTGTGCACCATTTTGCATTCATCCCAAGCAATAAGTTGGCATTTCTGAAATATTTGTCCCATGCCGGATGATTTGAATATGTTGCACGTGAGTGTTTCAATGAATTGCAAGTTCAATGGGATGCACATCCCGTCTCCAGTGTCGATATTGTATTCTCGATATTGTACAAACCTTCATGGAGTGAAGAAAACAACTAACCAAAGCTTCATGGAAATTGGATGAATGTTGTGGTAATGCATGAAGTTATCAATGTTGTATCGATACAGTATCGATATTGTAATGATACTTTATAAAACTTTGATAAAAAAACACCTAAATAATTTCACCTCAATTTTGTATCAAAAATGTATCGATGTATCCATATTTTACCGATATTATATCGATACAGTATCGACATTGAATTATCGATTTTGTAGAAACCTTCGCGGAGCGTACTCAATAACTTTCCAAAGTTTCATGGCGATCCGATGAATGGTGTAGTAATGCATAAAGGACAAACACATTATATACATTCGATACAGTATCGATATTGCAACGATACATTCCTTTTAATAAACTAAATAACTTCACCTCAATGTTGTATCAATTATGTTTCGATTTATTGATACTTTAGCGATATTATATCGATAAAGTATCGATATTGAAATATCGATTCCGTAGTCCTCTTTTCGGAAATGTACTCAATAACTTCCCAAAGTTTCATGGCGATCCGATGAATGGTGTAGTAATGCATAAAGGACATACACACATACACACACACACACACACACACACACATACATTCATTTTTATATATATAGATTTATCACAAGTTAATTCAAGTCAAACGTAAATTTGAAAAAAAATCTATCCCTCTACATATTAGTTTGTGAGTGTTTAGTAAGTTAACCTTACCAGTGTGTTCCTTAGCCTGCTACACCACTGTATTCACTGCAATAACAATAAATGGGCAAGCTTTGGATTTAGAATCTGAGACTCAGTCAGGAAATTAAAAACAAAGAATATCCATTGCAGTGCAAAATAATTTGTTATTGAACAAATTCATTGAAATACAATTGTGAATTATAATGTTTTCAGTATGAATTGTTTAAATACAATCTATGGACCTTAATTCTAAGATTTATGGAAAGAACGTACTTGTTTTCAGTAAAATAGAATTTTCTGTCATTGCCTTCTCAGTAATGCATTTTATGACATTAGTATTTCGCTCCAAGATAGCTTAATCTAGGATTCCTTCATCAGTAATATTCCGTCATAGGTATTGATAGTGATAATTGTGTTTACATGCTTTTCTATCCACATTCTAAAAATGTCTACTCTCTTCCTAACTATAATCATGTACTGCATGTTTTGGACATATTTCCCATCAACACCCATTTCTTATAGTCCTCGATTACTTTCTGAGTCATATATATCAGAATATCATTTCATGTTCTAACGCTGCCTGATAGTGGGTCTTGTTACCTAGATGTATTCCAATATTTTTTCAAATTTTATTACCTACCGTCCTGTAATCAACGAATAGCATTCTGGGATAATCTGAGGGCCAAGTAAATTTACATTCCTGTAAGGTTTCATATCATGTGTTGGAGGGTTGAAAGCAAGCACTCAGATATGGTTATGAATCCGTGATTGTTCAACTGTGCAAACATTCAAAGAGAGGAAACTCGTAAGAGAAACATCGCCTGAGCCACTTTCGAACCTTATCTCGATTTCTCTGTCTTTTAATTTTAATCCTCCCACCAACTGTCTATTTCATCCCTTTAAGTTGGAGGTGTTTGTGAATTAATCACAGGATGGATTAATACCTCCTAATGGTGCAATGGCCACTCTTTCAAAACTTTTTGAAAAAATATCTTCAGTCGTTCTTTTCACATTTATAGTCCTAATAAATATTCCAACCAAGCGATTCGAATGTTAAATTCACTTTTGTGCAGACAAATTAGAAGTGCACGTATTATTGCATTGGTTTATAGAAAGCTGAAGCATATTTATACAGTATTGATTCACATTTGCAGTATTTTTATGCAGAAATAAATTAATTCGTGATCATATACGTGTGGTGGCTAGAGCACCGACTCCATGTCGCGATGCCCCAATTTCGATAACCTAGTGTAGCAGGGATATTTCATTGGTTTACAATCCCAGCTGGAGATTTATTAGTGAAGAGCACTTCGATAGAAGTACATCGTAGATAGCAGTACCCGTCAGACTAGACATTAAACTGGGTACCTCGGTTACTTTTGTTAATATTAGGTTGACTCCAATATCAGGGCTCACTACACTCTGCATCCTATGCCTGAGAACCTACCCAATCTGAATCTACCAAATTACCTAATTAATGACTGAAATGACTTTAGCTCTTGATAAGTTCTCTCGAATAACTTCCACAACTATAAAGTTGTATGCTATTGTAAATTAAATGAGTGACTTCACAATTCCACATGAGGATTTATTAAATATGACCGAGGTTTCGAAGGAGCACACCATCATCTCCGGATTCCGTTGTAAAGTAAGGCGTATTTTCAAAAAAATTACATAAAACTAGGAAGTAATCCTTTTTATTTATAATGCCAAGAAATTTCCATCATGTCTCGGCTCATACTATGGAGCGTAAAATATAAGGTTATTAAGAAGGATTCACCTCATCTTCCTTTAATATTTTCATGTAGGAGGATATAAGTACAAAGGTCTAAACTGTATCTCATTCCTTTACCCTCGTACCCTCTATCCGTATGCCTACATGAGCATATATTAGGTGGTTTAGTGTATTTAACGACTCCATTCATTAAGTAAAAATATCATTGATACTCAAGTTTCAAATAATTCTTGGCAAAATATGTTTTTGTCCAACTATAAACAAGAGTTATGAAAAATAAAGCATTTTCAAAGGACTGATGTGGAAGCTTAGTGGGTAGTGAGTAAGGCTGCTGACTAGTGGTCCGAGATTTGATTGCTGGAGAGGTCATGTATGAAATTCCACTCAAGACTTGTGATTTTATAGGTACGTGAGCTTTCTGGGGTAGAGCAGTAGGCACATGTAAAGGAATTGGATATTTGACCTTGATTTCTGATTTTAGAATTCCATAAGAACACATTTTCTGCAAAGATCTTACGCCAATTTATGTGTTTTAGGATTAATTGAATAAATATATTTTTTATAATCAGGATTTTAGGTCAATAGAAGAAACTGGTCAAAACTTTAGCAAACATTTCGGTTATTTATGCATTTATCTTCAGGGATGAAATGAGTGCATAATGGTTGAGAACTATTAACCATTCCATTTTTACAAACGGTATGGTTAAAAATTTATACAAGGAGTTATTAAAAAGAAAAATGTGTGAAAAAAATTTCCAAACAACTTCATCTTCAAGTTTTTTTTGTTTGTTTGTATTTGTAATTTCATTCCTGACTATAAAAAATATATATTAAAATAAGAGGTTGAGGTAACAGATAGTAGGAATATTTTTAAATTAAATTTGATAATTCTAGGCCGAACGGCTTAAGAGTAAACGGTTCAAACCAGCGTCATTGAAAGAAATCCCATGGTTTCCATTCCAGATTACCTAATCTCTATCATTGACGAACGTAATGCTTAGAATTAGCCTTAACTCCAGTGGTTACGGCATTGTGATAGCGGATGCACTAGTTTGTTTTCTTCGATTAAGGATCAACCGCTTAGAAGTGGTTTTTTACGTTAAGTGTTTAGCGAACTATGCGCCCTGTACCCAACGTCTCCTTGCCGCCTCCACCCCCTGCTACATTCCATTCTCTCTTCTTGGTTCTCCCAAGATTAGCTGTCTCCTTATCCCTCTCGCTCCTTCTCCTCCCCTCCGCCTCACCCCCCCTTCCCCTCTCTCCCCTTCAGTGCGGCTTCGACACCGCACGTGGCATTTCTCTATTGATTTGTCCGGCTCGAGTTTCCCCTTTGGTGACCCCTGAGAAGTCTCCATATAATGTTCCTAATGGAGAATGATAGTGAATGCAAAAGTACTAAACTAAATTGGAAATCATTATCAATCTGTAGGTTGATATATATGCTTAATATCTTATGGATATTCCAAGATTATATTTTACTGATGACAATTGAAAAACATTTTTCGAGTTTCGACCTAATATGGAAGACTGGGCCATAAATATAAAATTTGGTGAATTAATTGCCGAACCGACAGATTCAAGGTGTCATCCTCCCTCATACAGTTAGAGATATAAATAACTGTGAATATATTCAATATTATACATACAATTGTGTCAATGGATATCATTGAATAGGAAGTTAAATGTTGGTATAAGATCTTTGAGCGATCCCAACTAACAGCATGCTTGTGAACGCTTGATTTACTCTTTAATTGTTTTTTTAAATTGCTATAATTCGACTAGAATATTGCTACTATTCCCTTCTAAGCATGATATGTACATGGATGTCTTGTTTTAATTCATCCCCTGCCACACACTTCTATGGTGGCTTGCAGGATTATCCTCATCGGTCGCGAAAAATCTCTGGTGTACAAAAAAATTTATCACCTCTTTTAAGCACAAATTGGACTATTGAAATCGCACGTAGAAAACATTTTTATTATTACTATTTTTGTTGAAATGTTTATAGTCCACAGGTGTGCAATGTTTTTATTTGATAATTGGAAAAAATGGATGATCACTAATAATAATGAAGTACTACCTTAAGAAACTGAGCACATGAACAGAAAAAAATGCAACTTGGGAAAGAAATACATAGATGGAATATAGGCAACTTTAATAGTGTCGGATATATTGGCTTCAGAAAAAAGAAAGCTAAAAGAGAGATTCTAGCGCATGAAACTGGCACTGTCAAGATGGAAAATTTTTAAATCAGGTGCGCTCAAATATGGGTTCGTTAGTACAGTCTACTGGAAAAAGCAACCTTCTAAGGGAGATATAACCAACCAGTTGTTCACATGTGGACAAGGGGACTGAAGAGGCTGTATGTAGATGTTAATGAAGTTCACTTGTAGCTCACAAATACGAGATGGGATAGGGTAAGAAGGATGAAGGGAGAGTTCAAAGTGCAATAATAGCTATCGTTAAATTTATTTTAATAAGCGTGATATAAGCCTCACAGGAAACTTTTGTCTTTATTACTTAAATTTAACCTGACTTTTACTCGTGATTTTATACCCTGTGTTCATCACTTCTGTTTTATAAATACGCTTATACCGTTTTCGATATTTGTTAAATCACGTCATGTGATTTTTCAAAAATTTTGTGTGAGATTCATGCATTTACTTTTCTCTTTGAAGTCACAGCATGAGTTTGTTAGTGTTTCAGTCCCATGAACACATGTGATATCAACCACAATTGGGTTTCTGGATTCATAGAAAATAATATTCTGCTTACTATCACTTGGAACAACATCTCATATTCCACAGTGCATTTATCAGTGTTAGGCTGCATCATTTTTACAAATTTTATATCTTGGCAGAAATATTTGCATACGTTTTGTTGAATTTATTTTTCAGTCACGAAGGCACTTGATATCGTCCTTGGATATCAGGATTTGCCCACAATTTAATAATATGGGTTTTGGCGCTGTGAACTATCCATTAACATAATTAAACGATATTTTGGGAGGTCCCATATATAATAATGAAAAAAGATATTAAGTTTCTTAAGATTAGCGTAAAGAAACTTGTTGAAAATAATCTGTGGTGAATTTAGCTTCAATACCTTCCAGTATGGTGACTTATGGCGAAACAGGAGAAAGGTGAGGGATGAATGAATTTTCTAGTCTTATCATTAATTAAAATGCCGCAAAGTCTACATATTTTATTGTAATTATCATATTAAGATAATAATTTTTCTTTATTCCATCACAATAACACTCCAGTTTATTAAGTAATAAGTAATGAGTACATCATGTTCTTTATTAAATCATGCCTGGTGCACAATATAAGTTCCGTGATAAGCGTAGGAATAAGAATTTGAGGCTTTTTATTGGCAATATGCCTCATATAAGGCCTTATATTTTATCTGACAATTGCAATGCTGCTGGTAACATCAGAAATTGAGACTATTACAATCACTTACCTCGTTGAGCGTTGGTTTTATGATATTTCGACGTCATTATATATATATTCGGAGAGTCATTCCCTCCTTTGCTTATGCTGAGCAGTTATTACGATGCAAGATGTTTACTTTGCTAATAAAAAGGTCCATGCATCCGCTTAACGCCTGAGAACTCAGAGCCCTTTTATGTGGATAAAAGTTCTGTGACAGACGCATTGGGAGTTCGGCAAATGAATTAACGCATGGGAAAATTTTCATTGCGAACTAACTGATATGTAATATAAGCCGTGAGCTTTTGGGGAAAAATTAAGATAAAAGAGTCTTTTACACACTCTTAAAAATTTTAAGTATTGATTACTAAGGCTGGAAAAAACGAGTAAATAAATGAATCGTTTAAATATAAATAGTATTAATAAGTATTCTGATGATAGAAAAATTAGAAAAAACAAGGAATGCAAAACTAACTTGCCCAAAACGAAATGATGCTTTTCCAAAACTATTCCAAAATGGTACAAAATTTAAGTGACGTACCATTTTTGATTACTTGGCTGTCAGTATTTGCTTGCAGTGAAAATATCAACAATGCAACGATGGAAAGTATTCTTCTATATCCTCCACCTCTTTAGTTGGAAATTTATGCCTTTTTATTCAGCACAGAGTCCTCTACATACCGATAACCTAACTACAGTCTTTCGTAACTACTTTGTAGTTTAGCCACCACCATGAAGAGGTCTCTGCTTCGGCCTACATAATGGCTCCATCTATCGCATTATTGGGCTGGAAAAATCGATGAGAGGGATTTGTATTGGAACAATAGTAAAGGAAATAGCGGCGTGGTGGTACTATGGAGGAAAATCGGATTGGCACGTACCAACTCTCTTCTAAAGCCCTCCCATTTTCAACCTGAGAGACATATCAGAGCGTAATCCAATAATACGCAAGTATCCCCAGCGGACAGAAATTGCATCTCACCGCTCTCTCTTTCTATCCAACGGTAATTGCTACCGCAGCAGCCTCACTGACCTCTGTCCACTCTTACAGAGAGCCCATTGTGGCTCCCATCTAATCCCATTGCTGGCGGCCACTGCACTTGTCTTTGGAAAAGCCATACATGCCTGCCGTAGTACCTTCTGGAAGGCCCAGGTTTCTAGAGTAGAGTACCTGAGGCATTCTATGTTTTTTCTTGCATCCGAGATGTGAGGAAGAATAATTTTTTCCACTGTATATTTTTTTGTGTTAATGCAATAGAAATTTTTTTGTGTTAATACAATAGAAAAAAGGGATGATTGTCACTACGCGAGGGTTCGTCGTAATATACTCATGGTCTCCCAGAAGAAGGTAAATATGCTTTTCTTCTGACTGTTTCTCGAGAGGCGTATAAGTTCGCGGAAGAAGAAAAAAGAAATTGGTTGTGCCTAAGCGCATCTACAAGCCATGATGATGGATTATGCGTTAACTTGTTTTTGTGCATTAAATAAAGGCTTTAAATTTCCCTTTCTATTGAATGATGAGAATAATTTGAATAAGGCAGAATATAAAATTTTACAAGGAGAGGGAATAATTCATCTTGATCGAGCTTCAAACCAGGATACCCCTGTGTTTCGGCCAGGGGCTTCAACTAGTGGAATGAGAAAGTGGCGTGATCCCTAATTTTGGAATTATAGTGGACTGTTTTCGCCTTTACCCTGTAGCATTCATAACAGAATCATGAAAATTGTAAGAAAACCTTACGAAAATATGTTTTTCGGGGCTAGTTGAAATATTTAAATTTGTGTTTTCAAGGAGTGCGTTACGCCAAAATCCTGAATAATTTTCCGTCTCAATACCAGTTGGATTAATTAATCCCAGGGTTTAATTCAATCAAGCTAATTAATCCCAGGGTTTAATTCAATCAAGCTAATGCATATGATAGGGCTTTGCTCTGTGAATCTATATTGTTTTGATAAGCAGCAAAATGTATATTAACGCGTAAAAGAAATTAATTTCAATGTGACTACGATAAGATTGTGATTTTAGCGGGGCATGAGTAAAATGAAGGAATTATTCTCTTCTTGACCATGCATAATTACCAAGGAGGTGTGGTTGAAAACGCGAAGGAAATTCTTTGAAATTTTCACTATTAACGAGAATGAGTGACATTTATTGTTGGGAATCGACGGCTTGGAAGTAATGCCACTACTTCGAAGAGCATAACTAAAGGAATATAGCTTTCGGCACATAATTTAAGGGATGGATAAGACCTGGACTTTAAATATGCCCACTGCTCATTTAGTGACGCAAGACTGGCATGTGTATTATGATAACGATTCTCTAATCCCTATCCAACTGGACGAATCTGAACTGTTCTACTTGTTTCTCAGCAGATTTGTCTCCATCTTATAAATTTCTGGTTAAACAAGATTTATGCCTCTGCGTAAACTCGAGAACGCTGTAGGCACCTCGTTGGAGAAAGGGGGAATGCTTTGATTAATGGCAACCGCACTCTCAATGAAGCCGTGTGCCCATACCTATCCAAGCAGGGCTAAAGGGTTACTGAAGGTAATCCTTGCCTGAACAGCTTCCATAAGTCTTTCAAAAACAGAAATTTTGCGAAAGAAACATTCCTAAACAAGCTCTTGCCTTATATTTTTATCAAGGTAGCCTAAATTTTAAAATGAAGGATCTCTGCAATTGGTGTACGTGACTAGATATAGTAAAAATTAAGACCATTCATATTCATGCTCTCCATGAGATTTAAAAGAAATAGAGAATTGCAAATATGAGATTAGTTTCATTCATATTTTTTCCCGGTGTTACTTCTGTACACAAATATGTCGACCGATGGAGGTTTATTTTTTGATAACTGAGCCGGAAATCAATAGGTCCCAGATTTTTATCCTGCTTTGAGAAAATATATTAATTATATTTCTCATTCAAGCAATTAAACTTAAAATATTGGCAAAAAGACCACGCAGCTTAACGCAAATACAGCATAACAACAAACAAAAATCTGTAAATTCAAATAATTAGTCATTTATATCATATTGACTATTGAAACCCTTATTGCTGCTACAGCAGCTAGGAAATATTGTGAGGATACCTTTTCCCTTATGAAAAACAACACATTAAAGTTTTCCCTGTATTTTGCATCAATTAAATTATTATTATACTTATCTTATTAATTGTTCTGGGAAAAATGAAATAAATATCGTAATCCCCAGGGAGAAAATTTTGTATTCCCCTTACTGGAGATTTTTTCTTAATATTCATCAATGAAGTAATTTGTTACTGCAAGTGTCACTGCAAGTCACTTGAATAGGTGGATAAAACTTGGGACCAATAAAAATATCAGTGGCTCTGCCATATTATGCTTCATTTTTAGCACGTATAATCTTTGAATTTTTTTTATTGAGGCCAAAAATACCTTATAATACTAGAGTGCTCCTATCAATTATAAACCTCTTTGACAAGGTAACGACTATATCATTTAATTCACTTGAGCGTATTCATTGTGACATATTCTAGGTGTTACCAATTCATGGTTATCATAACTGGACATGGGCTTTTGATATTTTCGAAGGTCAATTGAATCGAGTCAGTTGATTCTTTGTGAGAAAGTGACATGCTGAAAGAAAAGATTTAACGGTGAATTTTTTCATTCAGAGTACCCTTTATAAGGGCACGAAAGAGTCGAAACCGGTAGGGTTTAGAAATTCAATATAGTGCGTGAAAAATACATCGTTAAAGTTTTTCTTTCAGATCGAAAGTCTATTTTATTTCCAGCCAATCTCACTGAAATTAGCAGCACAGCCTTCCAATAGAGTGCCCTAACTCCTTTTTGTAACCTCCAACTTTCTATCACACAGATTTTTCACGCTTCTGAAGGTTGTCTTTGCTTCTCTTCATAAAATGTGGCAATATGAATAAAAACTATTACGCTTCGGCAAACATTTCACGATAAAATAAGAAATGCTGTCAGAGGGAGGTAGTGTAAATTCTTTTTGCAAATATTCCTCCAGGTTGCGGCTCGCGAAGAAACAGAAAAAGAGTAAGGGAAGTAAAAGTGGTCGTATAGGCGTTTTCAGAAAGTTTTTGTCGCCAAGCTGCTTCTTACATGGTTATTTTGAAGCAAGCGTACCTACCTCCTTATTCATGTGTTCCAAAAGTGAGAAGTGTCCCACCCCAATTTTTCCTACAGAGCTGACGCAATTGAATCACCTTGGTTTGGTACGGAGGCAGAAGCACCCACACTTCATCATCCTCTGCCCCTCCTACTCCTTAAATTGGCATCCTGCGTATTAAATCTGCTGGTGTGGAACACTGATCCTTCTCGAACGATAAGGAATGGTTTTTAGCGCCCTAATCATGAGGCATGCTCCGCGCAAAATTACATCGTTTATCATTTCCTCATTTAAGTTCAAAGACGTCATTGCGAGTTAGCGGAGTTGGTTCAGGAGTGATACCACCAATTTAAATTCCCTTTTGGAGAGGTATGCGTTTATTGCTTGTAGGAAGGCAGTGTATGCAGGAAAGGGTGATACAAGAGGGAATAGAACAAAATAATATTTTATAGAATCGTTCAAAAACTAAGAAATGAGATTTGAAGCATTAGGTAAGAAAATATGTCGTACCACCGTACATCCGGAACGTGTAATATCATCAAATGCGAGATATGAATGGAAAGAGTGGTAGAAAATGTGATAATGCAAGCATTTGAAATCAAAAGTAGTAGCAATAGTTGATTTTGTAGGGTGCGCCCACAGCAGGGTCTTTCGCACCTCTACACATTTGTTATTTTTGCATTAAAATTTTAAAATTTGGGGTTTATATATATACTTGAGAAACCGTTATGCCTCGGATAAACTGCGTTTTTGACAAGTATAATATTTATATTTTAGTCATAGCGCCAGTGTTTTTAAGAAATAAAATCTCACGGCTGAGGGCATAGGAGTCATCATCTAGGATTGTTCCTAGCTCGCCTATAATGGGGTTGTTTACCATATTCTTATATTGCCGAATCTGATAGAGTTTGTAAAATAAAAAGACCAGTATTTTTCCATTTTTCGATCCGTCAATTATTTCTCGAGTTATAAGCGACGAAAAACTGATGTTTTTTAACCTTTCGGAAAGGTGGGCGTGGTGCAACCTCTGACGTATATCGACTTCGTCCAATCACAACTGAGCCCGCGAAGCTACTTCACCTCATAACAATGGGGGGACACAGCTGACTCTGCCAACAGAAGCAGATGCGACAGCATCTGTGCGAGCATACCTTCCGAGAACCCCCCTCCACCCTCTTCCCTTCACCTAAAAGCAGTCAAGGACGGAAGGAAAATGACGTCAATGATGTCAAAGCAGCTTTTTCGGTGGGCGTCACCTTTTGCTTATTTGAATTTTTGATTTATGAGTAAATGGTTGTGGTTAGAAGATTAATTTTTTCACCAAAATTATTTTTTCGATTCCATCTAACGATTTCGTGTACAAAATCGCGATTTCGGTTCCGAGTAAACGCCTCCATTCCTAGCCGGTTACGAGCGCTCCGGTACCTGTCACACTCCGTCAAGGTATGTCCTATACTGAGAGGACAGTCGCAGTCGTCACAACGTGGGTTGAAATCAGTGATAAGTGGTGGATACCAAGTGGATAAATCTCTTTAGGAAAATGCTATACTGATCTGTAACCTTCCCATGCCATTTGCCTAGCTTGTTGTTGTTGAGCTCTACCCTCACCGACTAGACCAACCGCCACACAGTGGGTTGAAATCGAAAAAAGCTGACCAGAAGTTCGATTTTTTTCAGTCGGACTTTGAAACTCCGCATGCCGATTCCCCATTGATTGGTGCATTTTGTTTTTATAGTCATTTGACGTTAGAGTCATTCATTTGCAATTTATGTTGGGCCAAATTTGATCAATTTTTCCCAAAATTGGCCTCCATCAGTTTAAAAAATTTAAACTTCATCAATTTAAAAAAAGCAAGCTATTACTTTACCTTGGACGATAGCACGATGGAGAGAAAATATTACATAAATATAGAGATATGTACTATCATCATCATCATTGCTCAACAATCCTAGGATTGGTTTGACGCAGCTTTCCACTCGATTCTTCTATCGGCCTACCTTTTCATTGTGACGTAATTCTTCTCTTTTACATCCCTCACTACCTGTTCCATGTATCTCATACGAGGCCTGTCTTTTCCAATCTTCCCGTTCACATTTCCCTCGACGATAGTCTTCATAAGGCCATCCTGTCTCAAGATATGGCCGATTAAGTTTTCCCTTCTTCTTTTTAGAGTTGCCAGCAGACTTCTCTTTTCTTCTACTCTTCTTAGCACTTCCTCGTTACTTACTCGGTCGATCCATTCAGCATTATTCTGTAGCACCACATTTCAAATGCTTCTACCCTTTTCTTCTCCGCTGCTGTTATCGTCCATGATTCACTGCCGTAAAGAAACATGCTCCATATGTATGTTCTGATGAACTGCTTCCTTACTTCTATGCTTGTATTTTCTGCTGTAAGTAGATTCTTCTTTTGATAGAATGCCCTCTTTGCCTGGGCTATTCTACTCACTATTTATTTCTTGCTTCGTCCATCGTTGGTTACTCGGCTTTCTAGATAACAGAACTCTTTAACCTCTTGAAGTTTTTGTTTTACTAGTTTGTCATTGGTTTTCGCCTCTTCTCTGTTGCTGCACACCAATATCTTAGTTTTATTCTTATTTATCTTCAGCTGATATCCGGCCATAGTCCTTTCCATGGCTGTTAGCATCTTATTCTGCTCCTCCTCTGTCTATACTATGAGAGCTATGTCATCAGTGAATCGTAGCATACTGATTGTTTCTCCGTGGGTGGTTACTCCACTATACGAATAAATAAAGATACAATGATATAAACAATTTATTTTTCTTTAATTACGTGTAATCAATATTCCATAATTTTTATATTTACCAAAGATATTTATGATACAAAATACCGGGCCCTATTTTCAATCAAACATTTGTCTTCACGTGGGAAAATAGTTGAAAATACATCGAGATACTATCAGTAAAAATTGTCTCTAGACTTGCCATAGTATCGTGAGTTAAAAGCCGTTGAGTAATGTTGCGGCCGTTTGGGACGCCGAAAGTAAAATCACTTTTACGGCCGCGCGGCGTAGCCTGCTCCTTCCCGCCGGCATCCGGGAATACAACGTCGAGGCTTGTATAATGATGCCCTATGGTGTCAGCAACTTTGCTATGGCTATTTTCAAGGATTACTGATAAAAAATACCCTCTGTTTATGCTTTAATGGCGATACCATAGGGGTACCGTTTCCTTCGATACGGTATGGGACACTATACCGGATACCAATGTAGCGTTTCCTGTAGCGTTTCGGGATCGAACTCTAATATTTCGTTCACAAGTTTACTGATATTTTGAGAGAATGTGTATCCTTGGGTGATACCACACCTCACCCTTCAGGCTTGCGAACGCATTTGAAGGCACCAGCCTATATTTGTTTTTGAAGGCCCCTTTCAGATTCCTTTGTGGAACCTCTGGTCATCAGCTCAACTTGCTGGACCATAATGCTTTCTATTTAACTAATTTGATGGAATTACAGGAGGAAATTTGAAATTAATAATTCCGAATTGTTTAATACTACTTTCGGTTCGGCACACATATTTCTGAAACTCTCAATTGCAAGTTCCCAGCGGAAATAAACGCAATATCTGAAACCTCAATTAAGCATTTACTTTCTTGTATTCTTGCAGCTTTTATGCCATTTAAAAATCAGCAAGTTCAGATCATCAGGCAACTCGATTCTCCACCTAGAGAAGTAAGTGAAGCCATTTTTCAGTAAATATTTCGTTTGAAATTTGCAGTGACATACTCCTCAATGTCTGGTTTACTATTGTATAACTAAATCATGGTGCGTTTAGTGTAAGGTAGTGCATTTTCACCCTGCCATTATCTTCTCTTTGAGCTACTAATCAAATTAAAAAGGCCTGTTTTCTTTTGAGCGGTTAGTAATTTTGCCAAAATCATGTTGGTGCAAGTACTTGTTGCGATATATTTAGTTGCTGAGTCGGTGTTTGTCCACTTCCATCCTACTCGTACAACATTGGTCTGGGTTTACATGCATAAATTTGCATCTAATGTTATTTGATTACGCAGAGAATCCATTTTTGACGAGAGTTCAGACGCCAGGATAGTTTTTAGATTTTGTGGAAGCGCCTGCGCGTATCTTATACTCAAACCTGGTAGAACAAACTGTTGAGTAAACTCCAGGGAAGGGAAGGCACCTCGAGGTGGCTCTAATTTCGGATCCCAGTAATTGATGGAGAACGCTTTAGGTAGTGAGCGGCCGAAGTGGCCCTTGGGGTAGTGGGGGGGAGGGAGAGAAAGGAGTAGACACGGGGAGGAAGGTGAGGAGTTTGGCGGAACCTCAAAGGGTGTGTCGCAAAGGCAACGTGTGGGTTGGAGGGGAAAATTGAAGGGATCCCGAGGTATTTACTCTGGAGCGCGTGTGTTTGCGACGTGCGTTGAGGTCGGATGGTTCTAATGAAAGAACGAGACGAAGGAAGGGAAGAGGAAAGGACGCGTGCAGTGAACCAGCCAAGAAGGTCCAGAGGGAGAAAACTCATGGCGTAAAAGTGTTGGATGAGTATTGAGATGCTGAGAGGGATATGGAGGCGAGATGAAGAGTATTCCAGTATCCCACGGAAAACTTCGTGCGATCGAGTAATGCATCCCAATTTTAAATTATTTTTATCTTAGAGTTAGCATTATTTTTGATTCTTAGTTAATATATAAGCACTTTAACTCAGTGGTATCATACACAATCACTGTATTTCATGTCGGAACATATCCCTAATGATTTCTTCTCTTCAGTACATTCAGTGTACCAGGTGTACGTTGAATCGAGAAGCTCAGTCTTTAGTCACTTTTCAGGAAAAAATAACGCCTCTCAAAAGCGATGACTCAAAATGTCTACCACTCTCTGTAATAGTACCCCATATTTGACAAATAAACTATTACGAGATATGCCCAATCTCCTCAAACAAAATTCTACAATGGTGGACATTTTTCTCAAAAATGTGGCTCTCCAACCATCTGGTACTGTGCCATACATTTGGTCCACAGATGATGATATCTGTGTGCAATAAATGCAGTTGGAAGCGAAGGCTACCAAATTTATAGTCTTATAGTAGAGGGTTAGGTATCTATTTATGCCTAAATGCTCACTTTTAGGATTGATCAGAAGGATTTTAGCAACGCGATTTGAAACTTTTCACTGGTGAGCAAGATATATATTTTTTTCTCTAATCTCTTCTTTCAATAACAGTTACGATTCCTTCCCAAATTTAGCATCATCCCTCGAAGGCACCTTAACCAATAGTGCAATTAACACATTTTCAAAAGATGGTCCATGGTTGTCCTCTTTATGTTGCTCTCATTTTGACAAATGATTTATTACGAACTTTTACAAACCACAACATTTTATTTATGGTTTGTAAAAGTTCGTAATAAATCATTTGTCATGATGAACTTCCACAAATTTACATTTATGCTCTTATTTTTCCTAACATTTTTTTGTTTTATTTCCATTAACCTCGCGGGAGTGAATGACATAGTAGATAATACGACTTGTTTGAAACCAATACATTTTTCCAAATTGAAACTGGTGTCTTAGTTTCACTATTCTATACTAAAAAAGAGAATAATTTTAAATCTCACCATTTTGCTCCATCTCGTGATGCAGTTACGATTTACAGTCAATGTGATGTTCAGCTCAAGCTTAAAGATTAGATATTTTTCTTTTCTGTTGGCATTTGACTTTTTTCAATCAACCGTTCAATAAGGCAAAAAAAATCATGTACACAATATTCGTTATTTGTACGTTAGGAGTTGCATAAAATGGCCGTACATAGAATATTACTAAAAATAATGCGCCAAATTATTTAATTGGCTATCAGAATGCAAAACATGGTACGATTCTAGTTTAAAATATATAGCTGCCTAGCAACATTACTTTCTTATTAATCCTTAAACTTGCTTACATCTTAGGTTTTTAAAATCAGTAATTGTTAGGAAAATCTCACTTTTGCAGATATTTTCTGCATGAAACCAACCACATTTGGATGATTCATTCAAGCGTAAGAGAATATTTCTTGCATACTTATAGATTTCTTAAACAATGAGCTCTTAATTTTGCCTGGAGAATGCTTGGAGTAATTAGTTTACAAATATGTTAAACAGAAAACTTAATAGTAAATGATCTGAGGACTAAGGTTTACTGTACAATAATTACCCACAAGCCATGTGATCCATATTTTGTGCACTCTATTTATAATCATTAATTCCATTATGCAGGCCATTTTCTGAATGCATTTGCTTCATTCATGAGCATTGTGAACGCCCATTCAGTTCCATTTCAGTGCTTTTGCCACATAACCAATCGAATAGATGTTTATTGGCGATGGCTGTTAAGTTATCAAATATTTGCCAGCATATAAGCTAGAGACAATATGTTCACGCAAAATACGTTTCGAAATATGTTGAGATACGAAAGATAAGCATTGTTTACAGGCGCCGTATCCCAGAAAACTTTGTAGGAGATGCTCCAAATCATCTACACGCTTCATGGCTTTTCTTTTCAGTGACTCGGGGGATATTGGCTGCGGTAATCCCGTATTGGAGGCCGTGGGCACGCCGTGAAAGTGTTCTTCAAGATAGCCAGGCTTTAATAAAATGGCGATAGTGCTCGTTTAATGGGTACATTGGTTCAAGAACACATGCTCCCATGCTGGCTGCAGCTGTGTACGGACATAAAATCAATAGAAAAAGTTTTCCCAATCCGATTTCTTTCCTGTGAACGGCTGCTTGTGTATAATATGTTGTCTATTCCTGCCTAATTCGACTACAGGATATTCATTTCGGTAAAAACAGTTGCCTCGGTAGGGAAAGAATTATGTAATTTTTTATTTGCCCCATCATCCTTATAACACCGTGTAATCTAATCTTAAAACTAAGAGAAACACGCATCCGTACCCAAGGCGGATTACGATCAGGTACCTAACCTTCGGCTTGCGATGCCGGCTTTTAAACGACCTTGGTATTGCGGTCGACATATTTCTGTGAACTTGCTTGTCTACTCAGCAGCGGTTTGTTATTTACCTTTCGGGAAATAACTGTACTGTCTTAAGAATAAGATAAAAACCTCAAAGCTTCTAACTGCTGTCTTGAATATAGAGTGTGATTCTCTAAAGCTGCCTAAAATTGGTCAAATCACTTATTTTTATCAGTGTGTACGGCTGATTTTTTTCCGTGACATATCTATGAATATTATCATGGTTTACCGCTTATCACTGTAAATGACAGCCATTTTAACAATTGTGCAGTAGTCCTTTACCCCACTATTTTATAGTAAACATGATTTTTTTATTTCCTTAATTTTTATCGATTTAGATTCTGGCCACTGAAGTGGCTTTTGGTGCGAGATAATAGATCCTGACTAATTCTGATGAGACATTATCGGTAATCGATCAAAATAAGAAGATGATCAGTTAAAGTTATGAATATATTTTGATTTACGCCTATCAATATCAATCACAAGCTAGTATGTGCATACTTTGCAGTTAAATGGTGCATGATTCACTCGCAAAATTGGCAACTATTCAATACACCTTGCCTTTTATTCCATGATAATTTTACGACAACTACAGAAGAGATGGCTCTGCTGGTTATATTAAAAGAAAAATATTACAATTAAGGTGGAGGATTATACAGAAAAAATATAAAAAATAGTTAAATCAATCGCATGATTATTTTAATTAACTCTGATATTTTCAATTCTCTTTTCAGGTTGGTGTTTTCACTTTGGATGTCACGACTCAAACATTAATGTGGCGCTTTGGTGAGTGAACCTAACCAATTCAGTTTGCCAGCAAACGCTGATCCACCTTTGATCAGTGAGTGTGCAAAATCCTCTTTAGACTGGATGAATTCTGTGAAACACCTTGTTGTAGACTAATGATCGGTTCACTGAGTTCCAGTGAACATCCACTGGTCCTCAATGTGCCAAAATCTCTTTTACATGAGTCAGCGGGTCTAAACTGCTTTTCTATTTGAGATTCTGAGCCATATTTTGATAGGATTCTTTAAACCTAATTAAATTCAACTGGTGACGAGAAAAAATGATTTTTGAGGCTGAATGTCATTGATATTTTAACATCTCCTATCAAAATTCCTTTAAGCATGAATAATACCCCCTGTTAATAATATTAATGCTACAATATGCATTTTTGCATGTAATTTTTAGGTCACCAGGTGGTTATTTTGACCCCAATGTTTTTTCGGTACCTGTACGATTTTTTCCAATTTCATTAGTAGTATTGCTCATATTCTATTAAATACGTATTTCGCCAGGTTCCAACCTTATTTTGGCCATGCATATTGTGCTAGGCATAAAAGCCTAAACGAAAATCAACGAGAAATACGACTCGTTTACTTTTTAATGATTTAGATACTTGGATTCTACTGAGAGATGACGAGAAAAGGTTGAAATCTTCAGAAATGAGTGTGTATGTGCAGGAGTATTAAAAAATTGTGATAGACGGAAATGTGGAAGAAGATCAAAAAGCTCTGAGCGTGGTGGGGGAGAAAAGAAAATTGATAGTGGAAATTAGGAAGATAAAGAGCAGGTGGTCCAAGCATGAAGAAGTAAATGCTTCAGGTCATCATCGAAGATAGAATGCAGGGTATAAAACGGGAAGACAAAAGAAAAATATTTCAGGAGCAGTTTGAAGGGAGATATGAACTATACTGATCCGATATGCTGGGGAAAGTAAATAAATGATGTTCCTTCGAGTCTCACTCAATCAAAAGAAAAAATGTCAATAATGAAGCAAATAGGAATCATTAGTTCCAGCTGGTTGGTTAAAAATTCTCGCACTTCATTGACGTAAAAAATAGTGTGGTATAATTTACATATTATCTGGGTACTCATTCCGGAAATCATTCATGCATAACCATATGATTTTGTCAAAGTATACTTAGGAAAATTTTTTTGAACAGAAAAAAGCGGAGCTCGTTTAATCAAAGATTTTCTGTGACAGTGCATGTTTGCATACACCGTGTGTAATGGTTGAATGTCTCTGAATCGTCCCTAGGAGCGCGTTGAAATGGTAAAAACTATTTAAAACTACAAATGGAAACGCGCTAGTAACGGGTTGATATCCCTACAGTGTCTTTCTTTGGGAGAGGAGGGCACCTGTGACATCAACTGCTTGAAACTGGAACGATTTCTTTGACCGAGCCTGAAATGGGTCATCCTTTACATAGCTAGCCACGCTCAATTACTCAAAGTGAAGCTCAGCTGTGTGTGAAGTCTTTGTATAGGCACAGGAAAGCAATTTATTTTTATGATCAGGACTTAAAGAAAAATAAATCAATATACTGATTTAATATCAATTTACAATTCCTAGTAAAGTTAAGTTAGAAATTATTACTTTAAAAAATATATGTAAACACCTTTGATCTGCATTCATTTCAAACCCTTCCAGCTAGCGCAAGAAGGCAAAAATCTGTTAAAGGCCGTTATGATAATTGTATAAGTGTTACGAGATTAATAGAAGAACTAGGTTGGGAATTAGTATCAGAACGCAGGTAAAAATTTAGGTTAAACCTATTAAGGAATTCGAAACAGATTTGTTCACAGATGATGTTAGATACATATTAAGAACCCCTGCGTATTATGCTAGGTTTGATCAGATTTACAAGATTAGAGAGATAGATTGCCGCGAAATTTTGCCATGCATCCTAAAGGTGTATAAAAAAGTTTGATAGAAAAAAGTTCAAAACGATACACTTAGAGACGATACTACATATGACCGAAAAAGTATTGATGATGGAAACCTCCTGCATCATTCCCTGGCAATGGAGTTGTGTCTTTCAGCATACCATTAAGAGTACTGGCTTCCCTTCCAGAGGCCATGCGATCGTATCTCCCAAGAGGTAATTTATTGGTGTAAAGTTCTCCACTTGAGTGCTAGGTGGAAAGCACTTCATGATCAGCACTTGTTTGTCAAACGGACAGTAAATCAAGGATCTCTTGGTCCCTTTCGTTAGAGAGAAGGTTGAAATATGGCGTTCAATCCTCATTCATTCCCCTAATTCCTACCTCTACCCAATAGCCACCTAGCCTAAAAGTCAGGTATGACCTTATTCGCTTTTGAGTCGCTCGGTCGAGGCGCTAAGGTCTCCTGCCTTCCTGTAACTTACTAGCTAACGAACTAACTCGGCATTCCTTTCTCGTGACTGAACCCCAGTCCAACGGTCCCCCACCCCAGACCACCCTATTTAAAATTTCCACTCGCACCCTTCCCCAACACCACTCTCTCCAGTTTCCCAATCGACAAAGCCGAGCGGACCTTGCCGCCTCGCGTAACTTTGCCCGCGTGGGCAAACCTTTTCCCTGCAAACACTGGATGGGGTAGGGGAAACCCTTTTCCAGCCCGCCTACCTCCCCCCAGCGGCGACCTTCCGGTCTGTTCCCCACTCCCTCGGCAACTCTCCACGTGCACACAGCCCCATTCCTGTCGGTGACCCCATTATTCAAAGGAATAACGTTCCCGTCCACCTCCCCTCCCTCGTTAGGTTGCTGAAAAAGCATCAGGGTGAGGATAAGAGAGGGAACGAGGCCAAGCGAGACCAACAAAATGGCCGGTGGTTTAATGGAGGGAAATTTTCATTTTGTCCACCCATCTCAGTGTGCGATATCCTTTTCATTTCCGAGGGTCACGGGGTGTGATATACGTGAGATGGGGAACTTGAAGCCTTCTCCTCCTTCTCTAGAAACTGTTTGCATGCTCAACCGTCACGGGGGCGTCTTATGGTGTGTCCGAATGTATTTTCTTGGTGCCAAAGCATTTACCAAAATTTCCGGTTAGTGGAAGAATTTAGTAATAATAATTCCCTCCTCTATCGGTACTCAGTGCTGTCATCTGATACTGACCGAACTGAAGAAAACGTTGTCGTGCACTAAATGTACGAGAAATCAGCTACTTTTCCCTTGTTAGACCTCATTTGGAATATGCTGCCAGTGTATGGGATCCCTACGAAATCGGTCTAAGTAATGAACTTGAACGTGTGCAGCGAAGATCGGCAAGATTTGTAAAGGGACGATACGATAATTATATTAGCGTAACCAGTCTATTAAATGAATTGAAATGGGAATCATTGTCAGATCGCAGGTTGAAATTTAGACTTAATCTCTTCCACAAATTCCAAGGCAATATTTTCAGTGATGATGTTAAAAATATTTTACGAACCCCAACATACTATGGCAGACTGGACCATAATCATAAAGTTAGAGAAATTGATTGCCGAACTGACCGATTCAAAATGTCCTTTTTCCCTCGCACAATAAGAGATACGAATAACGGTAAATATGTCCTATCGGAGAGTAGCAATGAATAGCATTGGTAGCTGCATGTTGGTATGAGTACTTAAAGCTAACCCTACTAACAGAATGTTTTTGCATGTTTTCTTTGCAATTTCTATCTTTTTAAATAGTGTGGTTCTGACTTCTATATTAATACTATTCCTTTTTTATGCATGATATGTAGTGCATGTTTGGTGAGCAATCACCCCCTGCCACACACCCTTGTGGTGGCTTGCAGGGTATTATGTAGATGTAGATGTAAATCTTGCTTGCAGTCTCTTCGAAAACAAAAAAAATCATCATTGTGCATTTCGTATTACAGTATGAACTTTTTGAGATTATTTCTTCTGTTCTCTTCCTCCGATTGGTTACTCCCTACTGGTTAGGACCGGCATCTTTAGATGAAATGTTCCTATCGTTCTTTGCATCTCATTCATCTTCTATCGTCTTACCTCAATTATACCTATAGTAACAACAATCAGCATTTTAGTGCTAATGTTCCTTCCATCCAATTTTATTTCTTCTATTTTGTTGTCAGCATTCTAATTTCTTCTCTAACCATTTATACAACAATTGAATATTCCATATGATAAATTATATTTGACGTATTAGCTCTGCATTTGAGTTCCATGCAAAAATTGCATGATCGGTGATTCTCTACCCCCCACTATACACTCTCATGGAGGATCTGAGTGCCTTAGGCCAACAAAGACGTGCAAATGGAACTACTTCCAATTATTATGTGTTATCATTCATAGAAATAGCTGCCACGCAATTGCTGCTAATGACATGACACCCTTTTATGCATAAATTATATCGAAGGTAAATACATTTAAGTTTTGACTTTTTTTTTACTATATTTTGTGAATTGGTGCAAAAGACTAATTTTATATGTTTAGAAAAACGTTTGCTACTTATTTCAGCATAAAATGAATTAGCTACGAGGTTTAACAATTTTGAAATTTTCATCCTTATCGGTTGTGTTCATTATGCCCCTGTTTGTTTGTGTCTTCTCCATGTTTTTCTAACTTAGTGTTTGGAATTTACTCACGTAATTCATATCATCTTACAATTTTTTCGATAAAAATTCCTAATATTTCTGGAATATTGAGTTATATGTTTTAGTATTCCTGAGCTATGGAATGAGTTGAAGGAAGAAAAGTCGGTAAATTCATAAAATATTTTCCATAGAAGTAGTTATGCCACCAAGGATAAAATGGTGTGTTTGTTATTCCACACTTTTAAATAAGTCTTTTTGTATCCCTATGGCTGGGTAATATTTTCATGAGTAGAGGCCGTGGGGATATCCTGTCTCCTGGATTCACGCCGGAATAGTCATCCTTAGGCCTCCACCAACCCGACGCCGTCATCCGCGTGATGTGGCGACGGAGTATTGTGTTCTGTATCTCCATTCCAAACTGACACCCTTTCGTCTGACTAATAAGGTAACTGAGAGTGGATGGCATTTGAAAGCTCTGGAAAGGCGCTGTTGTCAGAAGCAAAAGCCCAAGCATTGGAAACCTGATGCTCTCCTATCACTTTGCCGCTTCTCACATCTCGTTTGCTTGTCCAATTTATTGTCCATTGTCCCATTTTCCCTTCGACATAGTACATTCCAAGCACACATTCTACCGTAATTTTCTTTCTTTTTTCTTTCTCGATCAATGCCAAAATATATTTGCAGCTTCCATTTTACTTATTCAATACCCTTCCTGCAATTTATTTCAACCTTTTTCGCTGGTTGGTTTCGACAAAGATATTTTCCCAAGTCTTTCCGTACTTTTTACGCTAAGTACATACTCTACTCTTTATTCAAATGTCCCTTCATTGTCCTCTAGTCTTAATTAGATAGTTTCCGTTTAGTATTTGATCTTAGTTTCTTGTCGGCTTGAATATCAATTCAGGCATTGAGTTTTGTTTGCCCTAAGATTAAATTCCTAGCTTATGTGTAGCACCTAAAACAAAAAGCAATTACTCGCTGTTATCTACTGAAGATCGCGGCTGAGCTTAAAGTCACCAAGTGCGTCCACCGGGTTGCTACGGCAGTGAATCATGGACGATGACAGCAGCGGAGAAGGAAAGGGTAGAAGCATTTGAAATGTGGTGCTACAGAATAATGCTGAAGATTAAATGGATCGACCGAGTAAGTAACGAGGAAGTGCTAAGACGAGTAGGAGAAAAGAGAAGTCTGCTGACAACTCTAAAAAGAAGAAGGGAAAACTTAATCGGCCATATCTTGAGACACAATGGGCTGATAAAGACTATCGTCGAGGGAAAAGTGAAGGGGAAGATAGCAAAAGGCAGGCCTCGTATGAGATACATGGAACAGGTTGTGAAGAATGTAAAAGAGAAGAATTACGTCACAATGAAAGGGTTGGCCGATAGAAGAATCGAGTGGAAAGCTGCGTCAAACCAATCCTAGGATTGTTGACCAATGATGATGATGATCTACTGAAGTAATATACCACCTTTCTTTAAGCGTTTTACCATTGTTTTGGTGGTAAAGCTTCATGCTGTAATTGAAGTTACGTTTTATCTCCCTATGCATGTCATGTGCTAATGGCTACCCAGCTTCTTTGCTTTAATAATCAGTTTTAAATAACAACCACTATGTATTAACTTATCAAGTATTGTTTTTAACTAAGGTTGGCAATATAACTAGGTATAATTGCGTTTGGAATTCGAGTTAATTTTTTTAATCGTCTACTCTTTTTCACCCAAGAAGGAGATTTATGACATCTAGTATTTAATTGCACTCCAACTGAATAAAGAGTTTGGAAACAATTGCAGTAGAAGCTTGTGGTTGTGATAGAATATGTTTAATCAATGAGATTATATTATCTGAAGAAAGTTACTTGGCATAAAAAAATCATGCAAGGTGACCCCGTGTAAAATTAATCACGTGGAATAAGTTATAAGACCAGCACGTAGGAATTGAAGAAATTAATACGACCTGCTTGGAGGAGTGTCTGCCGTTTCGTAAAAATGGCACAATGATATTCATGAATTCGCAGGCTGAACCACGTTTTCACTCAAAATATGCAAATGTATTCAGATTGCTATCTCCACTAGGTGTTGTGTGGTTTTGATTTTGTTGGAGTCTCTCGCTTGCCGTGACATTTTTGTTTTCCTATTTAATGTTTTCCCCTCTTCCCGTGAAAGATACCCTTAATAGAAAGAGAGTCAATTATTGCCTTGGAAAGGATGCTGAAGTGGGTGGAAGGTGAATCGCTCTCGATATGTGTCAAAGGAGCTGGCTTTGGTGACCGGGTCTTCATGCGGAACCCTTCCAACAAGCCCTCTTGTCTCTCTCCCTCCTCTTTCAATTTACACGCTGTCAGATTCTGAGGTCACGCTGAATTAGCACTTTTGGTATGATACGTTCTCAAAGGAACCAAAACCAGTCATGAGAAAATTTAATCTCAAAGATACCGAAGCTGATGACTTACCTTTTAGCTCCCTAGGTTAACATTATAAGGCGTCGTATATGTATGCAAAACGAAAGAACTATGCCATAGGTGAGAAATTATTTACATTTAGAAAAAATATTGCTCGCTACAGGAAAACAAGCCTCTGTTTCTGCTTCCTATGCGTTTAAACTATGGCTTATTAAGGTGATTGAAAATTTAAAAAAATGAATATTTCACGACTCGATACCCTCCATGCTACCGCGAGGGTGTGTGGCAGGGGGTGAAGATCACCAAGCATGCACTACTAACATGCAAGCAAGCAACTAAAGGGTCTCATGCAACTAGATTGTTAGTATATATAGAATTTGAGGGGTAAATACATGCAACATGCACTACAGAATACTCTAAAATATTTCCCCTACCGATCCCTTTCCTATGCTGCCTATTCTGTTCTCTTATAGTACGGGGGAAAAATGCCATTTTGAATCTATCAGTACGACAATCTATCTCTTTAATCTTATATTTCTGATCGAATCTTGCATAATACGCTGGTGTTTTAAATATGTGCCTAACATCTTCAGTAAAGCTATCCGATTGAAATTTCTCAAATATATTTAATCTGTAGCTTAACCTACGCCCTGATAATGACTCCCACCCTAATTCTTGCATTAATTCTGAAACACTACTCAACCTATCGTAACGCCTTTTAACGAACCTAGCTTCTCTACGCTAAACACTGTCTAGTTCTGTGATCAAACCTAATTCATCCGGATCCCATACACTGACTGCATACTCAAGGTGGGGCCTATCTATTGAAAAGTAACATCGCTCTTTTGTGTTATCATCACATTTCCCAAGTACTGTTTTTATGAATCCTAGCTTTCTTTTCGCTCGGCCTTATATTTCCCGGATGTGTCTTCCCCACGATAAATTATTGCGATTCACTTTTTTCTGAAACAGCTTAAGTAAACTTGAGCATAATTTCTCTGGAAAATGAAAGTTGATTATTATGAAAATGAGTTTAGTATTAATCTTAGCTTAAGTTATGTCCATGTGCAGTTTCAAACTAGCCTTAAGGAGCATTAATGTTTTATCACAGCCTGATAGGCTATTGGGTAGAGTGCTGAAAGGAAGACGTGACATTTTGTTTGAACCTCAGATGAGGAATTGGAGTAATTCTAGAGAAATCCTATCTGAATAATGTTGTAAGCTACGGATTTGTCCAGTGACTTGAAAAGTAAGGAAAGAGAGGAAGGAGAAGCGGATAAATAGGCACTGTCCACTACTACAAGTGCTGTAGCAGTCCAATACATCCATAATGCAAATATTGTTCATCTACATCCATCTAAATCTACATAGTACCCTGCAAGCCACCATAAAGGTGTGTGGCAGGGGGTGAACTCTCACCAAACATGTACTACATATCATGCATAAAAAAAAGGATCAGTACTTTTATAGGTACTGTTCAAAACTACGCTTTTTAAAAAAAGAAGAAAATAGCAAAACATACATGCAAAATCATGCCGTTAGTTGGGTTAGTTATAAGTCCTTATACCAACATGCAGCTACCAATGTTATCCATTGCTACACTCGTACTAGATATATTTACCGTTATTCATATCCCTAATAGTACGCGGAAAAAAGGACATTTTGAATCTGTCAGTTCGGCAATCTATTTCTCTAATTTTATGATTATGGTCCAGTCTACCATAGTAAGTTGGGGTCCGCAAAATATTTTTAACATCATCACTGAAAATATGGTCTTGGAATTTGTTTAATAGATTAAGTCTAAATTTCAACCTGCGATCTGACAATGATTCCCAATTCAATTCATTTAATAGACTGGTTACGCTAATAAGGTTATCATACTGTCTATTTACAAATCTTGCCGATCTTCGCTGCACACGTTCAAGTTTGTTATTTAGACCGATTTCGTAGGGATCCCATAATTGTTCTTGAATTAGGGGAAAACATTTGCTGCACAAAAAAAAAGAATCACCTATTCTAATATTATTTTTATGCACTTTTTAGCTGAGTAATATCTAAGCTTAATTTATGCGTAAGAGACCAGTCTTCGAGCGGATCTAAAAGTTTTTTTAGGGAATTTGATAAATTTATTTTTAACGTAGTATGCTTTAATTCGTAGTGACCCAGGTTACCAGGACAACATTTTATTTCTCCCTCTTTTTGTCTCCCTTTGATGTCACTCTCACTCATCCTTCGTGATTGCACTCCAGTCAGTTGTCACTCATTCTGCGACACCCCCACACCGCCCACTCACTTTCCCGAATACTCCCCAGGCATCCTTCTTGCTACCCCTTCCCTCCATCCTTGGGACCCCTTCCCACCTTCCCTGACGATTCTTCCGCTCCCTCAGCTGTTTGATATGAATTGATATATCGTTTTCCTTAAGAAGAGCTTACAATTTTTTATGTTAATAGTGAATGCTAGGTGATCTTCACCCACTGCCACACACCCTCGCAGTGGCTTGCAGAGTATCGTGTAGATTTAGATGTACATAAGTCACTTGTTGCTTACATAAGATTATGCGCAGGCTCTCCACCTCTTTTTTTTCATAATTTTGTTTTTCCTAATATCATCTCGTGAACTCCGGAAATAGTTTTCGAAATGAGGAATTCTGCCAATAAGTTTATTGATTTTTAGTGCTGGCCAAATTTAAAGAAAGTAACATAGCATATTCCCATTTTTAAATCAGTTAAAAAATAAGGTAGAACGCGCATTAAGATGATTTACCTACAAACCTTTGGTTTATATCTTCGTTCTCAAAAATGAAAGATATTTTTAGCGGACTTCATGTAAGTTATATGCCTTATTTACAATTCGTTATGTGTTAAGGGATATTAGAAATTCGATCACCTGGCATGAGCAGTAGCTGTGGTGTTTGCAAGAAGGTTCTCATTACCGTAAAATATTTTACCAAGCAAATGTAAAATGTTTACCATGTATATCATCCCATATATTCAGGCTATATTCATAATCAAGAATGTTAAATTCAAAGAATCAAATTATTTCAAACTATTATTAAACATCCCAAGTGCCAACCAAAAAGGTGATCATTCGAAAGGCCACAATAAAACAAAGGTTAAAATGGAAGGAATTAATAGCCTCTATTTTAGAGAGGTACGTAGAGACTAACTTTGCCCAGCTCAGAGTGCCTCCGGCTGGGGTGAAAGCCAATAGTAGAAGGGAGGCCGAGTCATTACTCCTCCTTCCCCTCCGGCATTTATGCCCTCACTACACCCATTGGATAAATACGGTATTACTATCCGGGATCTTTTCTCACCATTTTTTATTCCTTTTTGGATCACTAGCTTGCCTTAAAGGCTACTGAAAGGGGAAGTTGTCTGAGAAGTTTGGCCAGATTGTATGATTCCTTGGAAACACTTTGTGCATCCTGTGAAAAGTAATTAAAAAAAGGCTGCAGATATTTGATTGAAACGGAATTTCTTTTTTATTAAATATCTTTACACTTTCAATACTAAGTAATAAGAGTATTAATTTTAAGATGATATGCCACTTTTTTTGCAACCGGTTTCATCTAACATATATTCTAGATATAGATGATAAACAACTAGTGGCCCGGGAAATCGACAAATATTTCCCACCCAAGCAAAACTGAAAAAAAAACGTTCGTGTTCCGAGCTTCCAGTTGAGAAATCCATCATCCATCCAATAAAATCAGAGGAACTAGCTGTCCAAAATGCGGATAGAGGAAACACTGTGGTAATCATGAAGAAGGAGGAATATAATTCAAAGTGCGATGATTTTTTTTAAGGAGAATGACATCACGAAGCTACACAAGGATCCAACTGTTAGCATTCCAAAAAGACATCAAAGCAGTGATCAAATCCTGTCCCACGCTGTTCACACCCTATGATTCACAGAAATTAGTGTAAATGAATCTCTAAGCACAGCGGTTTTTCGGTCTTCCAAAAGTTCACCGTCCAAATCCTAAAATGCGTGCACACTGATTGCAACATTTTAAACGACCTTTTGTATGCCTCCCGCTTCCCCCTGTTTAACCTCTCTCTGTTCGATTAGCCCCCCCCCCCCCCCCCCCAACCTCCATACCTCTGTGTTCCACTATCTTCAACCGCTGAGTTCTTTCCCACCACCCACAGGTAATTACACTGAAGGCTCTACTTCCACCCTCCCCATATCTCTCCCTCTCCCTCCCCCCACCCCACCACCTTCCTTTCCACCTCCCCCCCACCAAACTCAACTGTATGTAAGTGACAAAATTTCTGTAATCTGTACCTGATGAGGACGTTAATCGTCGAAACCATGGTCGTAGTAGTGCGAGATAAATGAATGTGGAAATACAAAGGTTATTTTGTCATTCATTATGAATACAAGTAAATTACATAAAGTGACGCCAGAAACCATCAATTTTATCTATTCTGTAAACCTCGAGTATTTTTGCCTTAGCTCCACTATAATCAATATCTGTATTATCTGTTCTGGGATTAATTAGCTCCATGCCTAAATTCTCCCCTATTCCTTTACATCTTATACTTACCCTAAAGGGTTTTTGCCAACATCCCTTCTGGTTTAGCCGAAGTATTTTCCCTTGCTATGTCTCCAGAGACTTTTCCTTTAATCCCTTCAATATGTTAGTTAGAATTTTCCCTATTCTATCCAATACGTTAATTAAAATTTAATTGTGTTTCGAGAAGTGTCCAAGTCAGCCTGATCTCTCCTACCGTATGCTGTTCCATGGAAATCTTTCTTCTTATCATCATGAGCATATTACTTCCACTCTAGTCCTCCCCGTCCAAATGAACTTTAGCATTCTTTTTTAGCAATATATTTCATGGTAACAAAGTTGTCATGTCCCCAAACGTTTTAAATATTCCACTCAAGACACATCATACATAATTATAGAGTACTTCTTCCCACCGACAACCGATTAAGTTATAAAAATGGAAAATAAATGATTATGTTCATAACAATTGTCTTGTATTTATTCGACGCCTTTGCCTCGGAATTTCACCATTAAAACTAAATTTACTTTCATCTTCTGAAAAAAAAATCCATCTATATCTACGTTATACTGTGTGAGCCACTGTGGTGTGTGGAAGGGGATGAAGGTCACCAAACATGCACCATTTACTTGCAACCAAGAGCTAACAAGTCATGTGGCTATGAAAACAAGATATCCCATGAAATGCTAGCCATGCAGCTAAGAGTGCAAATCAGAGTGGAACTGCAAACTATAAATATTTCATCCTCCTATGTGTGCGAACTTATGGTACGCAGAAAAAAAATATGATTAAAATTTTTCTGTATAGCAATTTATCTCTAATCTTATTTATTTGGCCAAATCTGAACGAGCATCAAATGGTGCGTTTATATTCTAAACATTTTGGTATAACACACATACATTCGGTGGTTTGAGGTATTAAATTGTTTTTAATTTCATGCGGCCATTATTTGTTGGTATATTAAATTAATATTGAGAATGATACTGTAATTTTTGAGGATGGATTGGTCACAATTGCCTCACGTAGAGTCACTGTCTGCTGGTAAATACAGTCTCAAGCATACTTGGATTTTAAATATGATGGCAAATACGATACTCACCATGCGATATGGGGCATTCTATTTAGTCATCCTGCCATTTTCAAAATATAGTATTGCCGATAATCAATGCGAATTTCATGATAAAAATTAATTTCAGTACTGAGAGCCTTTCACTTGCTAGTGTAAGATAATGTGTCTCATCTTTTCTGTCGATTTCATTTATACTCAACATCTTCCCTATGGTTTGCCTGTATTGAAGCCAAAGTATTTCCTACCTTCGTTCAGAATATCCCTAACAGGTTTCCTTTTTATTTTTCGTTCTTACTTACCCAGCATACTACGCTCGGTAATGACCTCAACATTCTATTCTACCTTAGTGACTGTCCCTTCCACATATTCTGCCTTCAGCTAATTTTTAGGGGATTATTCTCCCCTTCCAGACCATATCCCAGAGTTTTTAAATCCTTCAATCTTTCCAACATCATTACTCCCGTAGTCCGCCTCTCACATCCCTACAGAGCCATGCCCCATATCGAGCCCCCCATATAGCCTTCTCCGTAAACTGTTCTTAATTAATATGTACCTGATGATTCTACTAAGGCGAAACTAGTTGTACCTCTGTAGAATAAAGATTGCGGATGTTACAAAGTTTTTTCTTGACAGTGATAATGCTGTCCTTCCACAAAGTCACACCCGAGTCCATCAACTTGATCTCTTCTAAAGTTTCCATTCATAATGTTTTGATAAAGGCCTGCTGTTTTGATGAAGGCCTGCTAAGATAAAGCCATCTCTTAGTGCAATCATGAAAACTCCCATCTTCGTCCGTAATACTACACAAACACCAAAAATATTATTGCAGTTTTAACCAATACTGTATCAAGGGGTTTTGTTATTCTTATGTTCCTCTGAAAAACTTTTAGTTCTGTTTTTACTGTGATTAATTTTATGGTAGTAAAATATTGCATATATCTTGCTAAGGAATGGGCGGAGAGAGAGTCGGGGCGGCCAGCCTTCCATCTCTCTCTTTCTTTATCCTCCGATCTCTCGCCTGGCATCACTCAATTCAACACAGGCCGCTGCTATCTCATTCCCCGTCGCTTTTTCATTATGCCTTTCCCCCGCCCCCTCCGCCTCCATTTCCCTCTTTTCATCTCCCATGCGGAGAGCACAGAGCGTTCCCTCTTCTTCTTCCCCTATCTGCAACCCCAACCTCCCGCCAAGTATCGGCGAGAGTACTTTTCCCTTTTATCCGTCAGATGAGGGAGGGTTTTTCACGTTATTTTTTTTTCGCCGTTATTATTTCGGCGTGATGTTCGTGGGACTGCGTCAGAGGCGTTCATGCTTGGGATGTGTTGTGCTTCACCTTCCCGCTCCCTCCGATGCTGAAGGCTTTGGGTTCTCACTCCTTCTTTTTTTATCCGCTGCCTTCGGGGGAAGAGACGGATTTGCCTCTGCGTCTCACGTCTTTCATTCTCCGCAGTGGCGACGAGAGGGGTGATAAATCTCCACCCTCTCCGTCGCCGCTTCTTCAGCGTACCACTCACCACGTGTGATTACGAACGCAAGGAATTCTTAATTGGCCTTTAATATTAATTATATTCAGAGGCCATTACAGTGATTGGCATGTACTTATAAAATATCCAAATACCAGTTGAATTTTACGTTTACTTTTGCACTGAAATTTTATAGTAGCGACCCTCTTAAAATGCGTGTAAGGATTTAAAATATTGCCGATAATGTCAGAAAAACTTTGCTCAATATATAACTTTTCACTGCGCTTCATTGCTGATGAAACCTTTGAAAGCACACGAGTATGTGCGTACGCTGAAATAAATAGGTAGTTATTTTCCCAACATATGTCAGATGAGTGGGTTGTCAGAAATAGCCGTATTGACGAATACAATATTTTAGGTACATAACGGGAGTCAAGCTGCTGTCATGATTATATTCCGTGGTTAAAATTTCAGCAATATTTTATCAGTATACTTGCCCCAATTAGCATGCCTGTCGTCAAAATTTGTGAAAATGTGAAGAATCATTCTTTCAATGGGACCGGAAGTACCAAGGGAGAAATACCTACGAAAGAAAAAATTAACCGGACATCTTACATCTACATCCACACGATACCCTGCAAGCCACCACGAGAGTGTGTGGCAGGGGGTGAAGATCACCAAGCATGCACTACCGACATGCAAACAAGCAACTATAGGGTCTCATGCTACTAGATTGTTCGTATCTATAGTATGGGATAGTAAGGGATTAATACATGCATCATGCACTACAGAACACTAAAATATTTCCTCTACCTATCACTTTGCGCTGCTGCCTATTCTGTTCTCTTATATTACGGAGGAAAAATGCCATTTTGAATCTATCAGTACGACAATCTATCTCTCTATCTTATTTATCTGGTGGAATCAAGCATTATACGCTGGTGTTTTTAGTATGTGTTTAACATCTTCAGTAAAGCTATCCGATTGAAATTTCTCTATTAGATATAATCTGTACACTAACCTACGCTCTGATAATTATTCCCACCCTAAATCTTGTATTAATTCTCAAACACTACTCAACCTGTCGTAACAATTTCTAACGAACCTAGCTGCTCTACGCTGCACACTGTCTAGTTGTCTGATCAAACCTAATTCATTCGGATCTCATACACTGGCTGCATACTCAAGGTGAGGCCGAACTAGTGAAAAGTAACATCACTCTTTTGTGTTCTCATCACATTTCCCAAGTACTGTTTTTATAAATGTACTTTATTTTCGCTCAGCCGCATATTTCCTGGATGTTTCTTCCCCAGGATAAAGCATCCCCACTTCCCCTCTTAGCATCTTGTTTATGCGTTGGGCGCACATCTTCATGAAAAGTCATCTTTTTTCTGCAACCATCCGATCCAAAGGAACTATTTATATGCATTAGTGTATAGATGTTCCCAATAGGCTATTATAAATCTAATATCTCTCATAGTAGGTGATATTCAAGTTTTTGGTGGTGATATAAGAATATCAATTCTTCGTTTGCATTGCAGAAGATACAAAGAAAAATCATATTAGGGTCAAAAATGGAACATTTTAATGATATTTATTTCGTTTCCTGACTAGTAAGGGCTATCTACTCAAGGGAGCCAGCTTCAAATTCCAAATTTCGGAGTGAATGTTCATCTCTCTACTGATCCTAATTTGTGTTCTTTGAAGAGTGTAAATACTTCGCTAAGTGGTTACGTCCGTTCAATGTGGTGTTAAACAATGATTCATCTGACGGAATTTGTTTACAGCAGGCTTAAGTAGTCAGCGGGTTTCTCTCAACCCTTTTTTCTGCTTTCAGGGACAGCCTTCTATAAATTAATATGACATCTTTTCAACAAATATGTTTTTATTATTTGGAACTAAGAAATAAGCTGAAAGTAGTATAAATTTACATATTAGTTTATTATGCTTGAAATTTTAGTACATTAAAAACGCTATTAGTTTTGCATTCAATATTACACCAGCAACAATCAATTATTTGCCAGAAATCTGGAAATAAAATGATTTCACTGTAATATATACCTACACTACATTACATGATTATCGCCTTTAATGGCACCTTTAATTTTTACTTGTATATTTTTATTATATCTACCCATTTCCAGATGTTCTGAATGAAACTAATTAATATTTATTTCTTTATTCTGGAACGCAGTCGAATGGCTTGATTGATAATGTGGCCCTGAAAAATAAAAGAGAGAAAGTTATTAATCAGCTTCGCATTCTGTTTTGACATAAGGGATCTCCACTGTCACTGAAATGAAAGCTTTCTCTTCATAAATCCTGGCCAGGCACATCTCCATATTTTAAATGTAATTCAAATTTTAATAATTTTTTATTATAATTCTCTCATTTTCCTCTACTAGCGCTCTTTGGCAAATAATTTATATTAGCGATTTCAAGTATGCCCCCATTTGAATGTTGCAAAGTTGTGTTCACTCTTTTCTTTCCCAAATTTCTCACAGAAAAATCGTTTCCTGGGAAATTTTTCCTGAGAAATTCCGTGGACCGCGTGTCCACAAAACTTTAGTATAACCGAATTAAAATATTACAGTGGTAATTAATCGATCCTTGGGATAGTGTAAGGGATCTATCATCGTAAAAAAACGGCTGGCTACGTTGAATACCATTTTCGTGTGATGGACCACAATCGCCAATGAGATGCAGCTAATCTCGGACAATTATTATTACTTTTGAATTTCATCAACCTTGATTAGCGCGGTAGTTTCTCCTTGGAATGGTAAGACAAAGTCCATGGTTTCATTTCTGATGCATGGAATTGCTTATCTATATCCGGCCATTTTCAGCAAACATTGGAGTGTGCATAGTTAAAAAAATTTTCTAAGTGGCCCGAATGGTAAATCTATCATCTATCTATTACCTACTATTGTAAATTATAGCACACTTCACGTTTACTTAAATAATACATATGACCTTGTCCAGAAACAATCAGTGAACGAAACATGGTTTACTAGATCGTGAGTAAATATTCAAAAAAGAGCCGAACATTCCAGCATAAAGAGTCCTGCTCCATTTAATGACATAATGGAAACACTTGTAAAATTAAATTATTCAATTTATTATTTAAAAATGGAAAATATTAGATTATTTCTATTTGAGAGTAAAACAAATACCATATATTTGAAGCACATATAACGGGAATGAAGATGATGAAATTTAAACTAATCTAGTAATCTAGTCATTCGGATTAAATACCGTAGGTAACTGTTGAAAAATGGAAGAGGGAGCCATTATCGGTAGAACCTAGACGATGATTATATGACATATATTTTTTGCTCAAATTTCGATATTCAGGCTTCAAATAATTTGTTTGCTCATTAAATGACAGTATTGCACCTTTGTGCATGATACAAATGGATCATTGTCAGATCGCAGGTTGAAATTTAGACTTATTCTCCTGAATAAATTCCAAGACCATATTTTCAGTGATGATGTTAAAAATATTTTGCGGACCCCAACTTACTATGGTAGACTGGACCATAATCACAAAATTAGAGAAATTGATTACCGAACAGATAGATTCAAAATGTCCTTTTTTCTCGTACTATTAGGGATATGAATAACAGTTAATGTATCCAGTACGAGTGTAGCAATGGATAACATTGGTAGCTACATGTTGGTATAAGGACTTAAAGCTAACCCAACTAACAGCATGTTTTTGCATGTATGATTTGCTATTTTAGATTTTAATTACAAATTTTATCCATGATATGTAGTGCATGTTTCGTGAGAGTTCACCCCCTGCCACACACCTTTATGGTGGCTTGCAGGGTATTATGTAGATGTAGACACAGCAATTTCTAAAAAAAAAATCATTGAGTGTAAATGATGAAAATTCACTTTGTACGGTGGACTGAATTCACTGGAATAATTTAATAGTTACAATCCGATTTTCGTTATATATTAATATCACCAGGTTGATGATGTTATTTTGCAGTGAAACATGGGTCGTAGCGGATAAATTTGTCTAGTGGACCGTAGAAAGTAAATTTTTTATCATTTCTTACATGGAGAGGTTCCACATAGTTAAGCCTGAAACAATAATTAAACAATTAAGTGAATTATTATGGAGTTGTCATCCGGGTTACATTTTCCATCTCTACCGACGCGACGGTTTGTTGACCGACCCGACGTTTCGCTCACCTTACCCGGATGAATACCCGGGAAGAATGCAATCAATTAATAAACCGGGAAATTACAAGTAATTTCTTTAAAAACAAAAATAATTTCCAAACGGTTGGTCGTTGTTAATTCAACTACTAAACATGTATCGATTCCGTTAAATTTTAGTTATCGATAGGCTTAATGCTTTCGAACGTTTCGATGCCTTGATTTTAGCATTGGCAGTAGATGTGATACACCTATGCATCTTTTGGAATGGCAGAGGTGTAGACAGGAACGCATTAACGGCTGCGTTTCCTCGGTAATAATTCAAGTGGCGGACATTGGGTGTGAAGGGAAGGAGAGTGGTCACAAAAGCGAGAGCAATGGGACGCCATTGCTCTCGCCCAACGGGGATTGTGAGAGCGCCAGCCTTCCTCTGCAGGAGGAAATGATTTCGATTCTGGAAGGATGCCCTCCTTATCTGCGAATACCTCTCATTATTCTCTCTCTTTCTGGGTCCGTTCCAATCCAAGTGGGTCGAGGGAAAAAATTATGAGTGAGTCTTTTCACACACCCTCGTACGCACGGTCTTGATGCATATCCTGCCGAGATCGCACTTCGAGAGGGTGTCTTTACTAAGGCGTGGAGAGATTGAGGGAAGGATTATCCTGCTTAACCTAACCATCCTCCTCCTTTCAACCATTTGGAACATAGTGGCCGAGGCAAGAAAAAATTCTTTCCAATCAATTTCTTTCTCTTTGGAAGAGACCAATTTTTAAATCGTCAATCATAAAAAGCTTGCTTTGAATGGTAAACGAACATTTTGGATACGTACATTTTGGATGGCCGCAGAAGTAAATAAATTTCAAATCGAGTTAATCTAATGAGGTGGATGGTTGAGGTTAAGTATTTGGGGATTCCAAGAAAACCGTAAAGAAAACTTAAGCGGAAAGACAGGTTGAAATGTGATGCAATTTTTCATGATTCGCTACTCTGTAGCATCTTCACTTCTACTAGTACCTACATATGCTACAGTGTGGCAAAACATGCTGCATTTAAACATATTTGGAGCTGCTAAAAGCTAAGGTTTTCGTTCCGATTACCTTTTTTCAAGTTGAGTTGAGTTTCGCAGTATCTCGCTGTTAGAGGAGGCAATCGATAGCTAAGTTTACTTGCATCGTCAAGGATTAGCTTACGTTCGACAAGTGGAAGGAGTTCAAGGAAGGGTGGAAAGAAACCCACAGGTGTCACAAACTTACTCTTAACAGATGAATAGCTAAGATTAGTGCTCTCTACACCAATTCATCTACCTAGCCACCTGAAGGCAACATGATGATACATAGATAGTTAGACAGATGATACATAGTCCAATATTATGCACAAAAGCAACCTCATGCAAATCAAAGTTACAATTTATAAATTCTATTGAAAAATTCGTGCAAGTAAAGAAAAAATATTAAAATTAGGATATAAATGAAGAACTTCACCTATTGATTCTTCATTTAGCCCTTCAACATTTGTCCTGTAGCCATAAATACTTTTGGTAAATTAACTCTCTATTTCAACCTACAATCTGATAGTGATTATTAGCCTGACTTTTTTATAATTTGGTCCAACTGCTGAGTCTGTTTAAGCTTAAACTCTGCTAACCTATTTAACGGTTCGTGACTGCCTGATGTGTTTTCCTCACGATGGTATTTCCCTATTCTTAGAATCTAACTGTTATCAATTTGAATATATGATGCAGTAAAATGACACAAGTGAACTCTCCAAGTTTACATTACAAATTATTTGGCCCATATTTATCCTCATCAACAATTATCACACAGTCCTCGCATGAAAAACAGGATCCATATAAGCGCATCCCTCTTTTATTCATTAGAATAATCACTCAAAATGCAACCAACACACCACTTAATTCTTCCTATGCCAAGCGTTGAACCAGTTTCTAGGGTTAAAAATACAGTACTCAATCCATCAGGTGAGCCAAGTCCACATTTTTTTGTGCATCTAACATTTCTAATGGACACCAATTATCAGAGGCGCGAGTAAATCATTTATTAATCCCACTGAACTGAGTTGTTAAATACTATTTCTTGTGTGAAAAAAAACTCCTCGCAGTGCGAGGTAGCCCAGGGAAAGAAACTGGCCCCCCTACCCTGAATGTGTGAAATTCACACGCCTGTGGCTTAGTCCGGGGTGAGCACTATCCTCACCTATCCAAACCAACCTTCAGGTTGAATTACTGAGTGAGTGAAATGTGAAAAAAACTTTTCGACGTAATATTTTGGTGATATTTTTATAGAAATATCTTCTGTTATATATCCATCTTTTAGCAATTTTGTTGCTCTGCGATGTAGATCAAATACTCGTATTATGCAAATTACTTTCTGATTTTATGGAGAGCAATTCAACATCAAACTCTGAATCTTCAAAATTCTCAAGAAATTGCACGTTAAACTTTTCTCTCTTGTGAATGAGCAATGTGGTAACTCGGAAGATGCAGCTACAAGGAATCGAATTTTTTTTTCATTTTGTTAAATATTTTCTTAACTATTTTATTATCAATGTGATTTTAGATTCAGTTTATAGAAACTGTGATCTATATAGATGGGTCTTTTATGGACATATGGCTCTTTTTATCTAATATTTTAATCATATCTGTGCATTAATTTAAATATTTTATATTACGGTTAAATTTTCTATTGATGAAGGAATTGTGAATTTTAGGTGGTAATTCATCAAGACTTATCCTTTAAAAAGCTCATTCAAATCGAATAGTAGTCCCACGCCTCGGCAAAGTACGAGGCCAGCCTTTCTTTTAGTTGTGTTCATATATATTCATAAAATCTCTACTAAATTATCCTGTCATTAGATACTTCTGATGAATAAATGACGTTATCGGCACTAATTTTTCCTTTCTACTTTTTACTTCGTACTCTATACCTCACCCCCCTTTAAACACACTTTCAAAGTGTCACCAGCTATAACTTCTCTCCTCCTGTACTTTGAATTTATTATGGTCCACATTTTGCATCGGAATCTACTAACGTTTCCTTTTCTTATCGTTTATCATATTTCCGTACATGTCTAATCTTTTGTTTAATGATTCTTTCCCCATTTCTGTGGTGTCCAAATTATACTTATCCATCGAGACATAAGTGCAGAAATAGAATGTGAGTCCCCCAAAACACATCTTCATTCAATATATTCTTGGTGTCAAGAATGAGGATTTAAAATTCATTTAACCCTTAACAAGTGACGTGCAATTTTTGTTACATAACCAGTGACGTGTGGTCTGGGAGACCGCAATAAATCAAATATTCATAAAGTGTTGCAACACCATTTTTAATGCTTAGCTTAGTATTTCTTTACTTGCTTAACTATTCTAAAAGTTATATTTAATTTTATGCATTACCAATAGGAACCAATTTTTCGGTAATAATAGTTATTTGAAACAGGATCAAAAAACTGATGTCAAAAACACTTGAGTTATTATTATCGTTTTTAAGTATCAATATTTCGTCAGATTTAAAAATAAGGCCTAAAATTTTTAAGTAAGAAGGCTAAATAATAAGAAACAATTGAATTTATCGCGTTTACTCCTTTTCTTAATGCATTCGGTTGGCGATTAAAAGTACATTTTTTTCAAAATAGCTCTCATATCTCAGTTTCTACGCAGTCTTTACAAATTTTCTTCGTGCATTCCAAGCACACAGGCTTTTTGCATCGCAAACAGAAGAAAGAGGTTTTCCGTCTTTTGTATGGCAGGCACAGTCTACATGTTGTCCGCTTCTCGAGCATTTCAACTTCTTCAGCCTCTTCCAACGGTAGATGGAGAATTTGCGCAATACTTAATCGTACATGTCTCGGGAGTCTAAGATTTGACATTCTCCTTCTCATATGGGGTCTAACAAGATCTGCAGCTATCGATTTAATGAAATTAAATCATGTCATATCTTTCTTATCTTTCGCAGACTGCTTAAGCTCAAAGGAGTTGACAAAGGAGATATCTAATATTCTGAAAAAATACTGCCATTGGCCACCTCCTTGTCCTTCGGCCGCATGTGTAGCTACAGCACATTTGGTCTAAAGCATCTACGCCACCCTTAGTCGTGCTGTAAAATGCAATAACCTCTAGTTTCCCTGACTATATCGTCACTCACCCTGTAGTACATTCATGAAACTAAGCAAACAGCCTTATTTCTTTTGAGGACATGGGATACTAGAGTCATGTTGGCCAAGAATCCGTAAAGTCCGTAAATCTGACTCATAATGCGCTTTTGGCAAGGGAAATTAAAACAACCTCAAAATATTATGTTGGTGAGGAGAAAATGTGTAAGAAGTGAAGTTAATCATCCGGGTATCAGTCATACTTGTAATCTATCATGGGGAAATCACATTCAAAATATTCGTGGCACAGTGCCTACTGAGGATTAATGGATTTCTAAACGAACGATGGGTTATTATTCTAGTAAAAAGGGGGAAAATTGTATTTTATACTTTTAAGGCCTCATTTGGAGCATGTACCAAGCATTTAAGACCCAATGAGCAGTTTTATTTCAGAACTAAGCTAGGTGCAGAGGAAAGCGTTTTGCAGAAAACACTCCCAAGGACGTACGAAAAGTCTCACTCATGTATTGGAGGAGCTTGATTGGGAAATCCTAGAGACCACTAGGTTGTTTGTTTAAACCCTACTAAATAAATTCAAATTTCATGACCCGAATCTGCCAGTGGAGGCAATTTTCCACCTCCATACCACGACAGCAGGACAGACATGTGAAAAACGAAGAGAAATGTAATTTACAAAAAAAAATTAGTTTTTTACCCCAAACAATACACGACTACATTGAAAACAAAGTATTATTCTTTCCAGAAAATGCTACAATTTTAATTTCCAAATTTTTCGCTAAAATAATTTTTGATGGCTGGTGACCTATGGCCAACCCCTACAACTCACCGTTGTGACTGCTCAAAGGATAAAATGCAGATGGACGAAATGTCTAACTTATAAAGCTGAAAAGATACATTTTCAAGTGATTGACTTTCACATCTTCACTGTAGGTTTCACCAGCATAGGTAGCCTAATATTTTGGTGTATTGTCATCAGACTTTTATGTGGAATGTCTAAATAAATTAATCACATTTATTAGATTTAATTAGATTATTTACTGTTCTCATAACGTTTTTCCAGTACGACTCCCGCTGTTATCTTGTCTTATGTAATGTTACGATCTTCTTTCCGTACTGTAGAGTAAACATTCGTAACCCTGCCCTGACTATGACGTGCCAGTATTCCTTTTTTTTGAAGTGGAATTATTTTCGGGTCGCGGGACGGTCCAGGGCCGAAAATCTTCACCCAAAGGGCCGGCCGGCCGGTCGTTCATACGACGTCCTGGGTGGTTATCTACTCCCGTCCGGCCTCTCCAACCCCGGAGTGGGGACATCAATAATCCATTGTTATGACATCTTGTCGGAATTTATGGGAAGTGATTTTTACACCCTATGAATAAGGGAACAGCGCAGGGGTGAGTGCTTCCTCTGCCGGACCTCGGGTCCCTGCCGTTCATTTGCGAGCCTAGGACTCCCTCCTTCACCCTTCTCTCACTCTCCTGCCCCTTTCCCAAACACCCCCATACCTCATTGAGAGAGAGATAAACCCGTGTTGTTGCCCGAAAAAGCCCAAGCGAGTGGGTCCATCCACATATCCTTCTCTGCACCCTCTCCCATTCCCTGCCCGCATAATGCAGCAGGGGCGTATTGCTTTAGTTATCCCCGTGGGGGAGCGTGAGTTCTCAGCCAGTTCCTCAGATTCCTCTCATTCCTTCACGACTCTTGCCTTCGCGTCTCCGTGTTGACAAGCGGGACTTTGCTTTTCCATAATGCAACGACCTTGGATGGAGAAGATTCAGCTGGTGTGGGGTATCTACTGAGACAAGTTCCTTGGTGTGAGCAGAGAAGTTCACTGGGTGGGATTCGGGAAAGAAGAGCGACTTGGTTCTTCTACTTTGGAAATTATCGTAGGATAAAGATTCTCACGATCAAGAATCAAGGACCAGCCCTTTGGGTTTCTAGGGCACTATGCTACTCACGATTTTTTTCGCAAATACAATTTGTGCCTGTATAAGCTGGCATTTATGTACTTTCACGGGTCATCAAGAGTTACATTTGTATTCAGGGTGGGAACAAACCAGTATCCAGATGGTTTTTGGTTATCAGAGGACTAGCTTTATTCCTAATGATCGGGTTTGGATCCTGGCAGCGACGTATATTTTTTAATTCGTCTACTTGTCCCTACTGGAGTACCATGTGGAGAGTACTAGCTTCTCCGTCAGCCCTAGAAACCTAAATTATAGTCGGCGGTGACTTTTATTGTACAGTTTGATGTAGCTTCGATCCCTGAATGATTAAATAAGCAAATTATTATTGAGATGTCAGTTACACAATGATTGCTAAATGTTTCGTATTGCTCTTAAGTAAGTCCATATAATTATATTATTTTCTGCATGCTTATTAAGATTATTTTAGCGACTAAATGATATAAGGGCGGAAAATATTTTTCAGGAGCCCTATCATACATGTGATTTCCGTATCTTCTCTGCTCTGCTCATAAAATACACCATTCTATTACAGCTACCCGTTTTTTCCCTTTCTATATCATACTTACCTTCCATTCTTCCCTGATTCTTGTTCTTCTAAAACTCTCTCCCCTTTTCTCCAATTTCACTCACAAATTGTCCCCTAATTTACTGAACAAACCAGTTTTCCTGCCAAACAATTTCAAGCGCATCCTTATTTATTTTCCTTCCACACCCACCATAGCTTTTCCATCGCCATCCACACCCACACTTCAAACCCTTTCATTCATTTCTCATCTTTTTCCATTAAACTTCGATCCCATACAAGGCTGCTCATCTTTTGTCTTTTCGTCATAATTTTATTTTCATTCTTCCTGAAAGCACCAGTAAATAACTAGATAGAAACTGATAATTCACTGAAGGAAGGAGCACTTCTCTGTACGATAAGGAATGTACAGCTAAACATGAAGTCGAATGGCAATATTTATCATAATTTTTGCGAGAAAAGAATATAAATTCAAGGATTATCCTGTAAATGCTATTGAAGATGCAAGGGAAAAGAAATTTCTGAACCTACATGTTCAACAACTAAATGCTAACATCCTAAATATCTCCTTATTTCGGTCCGCTCTTGTATGATATCTGTAGATAAAATAATTGGTATTCAATAGAAAATAATTGATTTGGTATACTATACGCTTCAGAATATGATGAAATGAAATAGGCTTCGTTGGTGTTCACTAAAATAATAAACATGTTCTGTGAAAATTCGTGAGAGAAAAAATAGTTGAAATATAAAGATTTACGATATTTTGGATCAATGAGGGAAACGATTTCATGATGGGAATGCAAATATGATAGTATATTGAAGTTAAAAAAATGATTATCCAAAGCTATTGCAATCTCATGTTTCAACTGTAAGACTGTTATGACAAACATCACTTTCCCATTCCTCAAGAGGTTAACCCTTTCGTACAATAACGTTTTCCTCTTTTTTTTGCAACTCTCAACTCCACCACTGAAGTTAATTTTATTCATTGTTTCTATACTACTAGTGTCCAAACGCAATTGAGTTGGTTAACGTTCCCGAAGAGATTTTCATATTCTTATTCAGAGTTTCCACGGAATCATTTTTGTATATTATGTGCATGAAAGTGCTTTTCTACGTAAGAAGTATGATAGTGGCGCACACATCGTTTATTTATATTTTTTCTGTGTTTATATCATTTTTCCCAATTACAAGTACAAATTGCAATACTTTTTGACATTTATTTTATTGACGCTCCAGATTTTGACCGCGCAAGATGCACGACTGTCACTTTGCCGAATATTTATGAAAATATTCAACACGCTTAATAATTATTTTTCAAAGCTTTTTCGTTTCAATTCTTATTGCAGAAATCATTTTGAAGGCGGGTGACTAACCTCCCTCCGCTACACATCCTCTCAATGGCTCGCATTAGTGTTATATACATGTGCACGAAACTGTAATCTAATGTGGCAGAAACTATGAGTTATTTGAAGAACTTGCAATACACAACTATGAATATTTCACAATGGTGATAACGTCTGATACGCATCCCGATTACAGTGGGGCTTTGTCCGTTCCGAGGAAGTTTTGCAAGATGAAGAATTAGTCCCTCCTTGCGGTATTTAACATAAATTTGGTTCTGGTACTAAGACGGTTTCGTTGAGATCGAGAACAAGACCTCATAATGACCATGTACTACATTACATAAAGGCTCTACAGGGAACGAAATTAACCGAAGATTCACGCAACTTTGTTCATTACTCGGCATCTTTTTGTCGCATCACGGCTATGGTCTGCAACAGTAGCCTTCGGACACAAAGCTCCTAGGGACTACAGATAAATGGGGGACTATGTATCCCCAAGCATCTAAATTCTAGTTCTGAACTTTGTGAGGATAAGCGTGGAATGAATTCCACCCGCTAACAGAGCATTTACCTACACCGTAACACCGGGTCTCCTCTACATGCCTTGGGAAATCAAATTGGTCAGCATTTTGCATGATGATAAAGGGCAAAAAAATGTTCATTTGAGAAAAATCAAAACTTTGAGGGGGCAACTTTGGAAAATAGCAATGATATAGATGCTTATGACCAAAGTAAATACATGAATCATTTAACATGACGAAACAAAACATTAGCAGATCTACCACGAAGCCACTGCAGCACAATGGGTTGCAATCGAAAAAATCTGACCAAAGTTCATATCTCCTTTGTTTTTTAAACAAGAGCAATGAAATTTTCAGAACATCATGCTATTTGGTCTCAAACTTAAATCCAATATTTAGAAGCCGTAGACTAGTCACGGACCACTTTAAGACAAAATGGCGGAAACCACAAAATCCACTTCGCTAGCAATCATACGGACGGTCATCTAATATTTCTTTTCCCTGAAGAAGAATATTTCAAACGTCTAAAAACAACTATCATTCACTAGCGGATATTGATGATTGACGCACACTGCGTACATTTTACTGTATCGATTCATATATCGATATAAACATCGATACCAAAAACAACTGAATGTAGTTACAAAATTAGCATCAGAATTTCTGTAAAATGTGAGCGATGGGTTCAATTGTGATTCAAATCGGAATATTAAGAATAAAAGCACTATTAAGAATATTTCATGCATACAATTTATCCGTTTTTACCTAACAAACTCTCTTCATCTGAGTCCGATTCTACATCATCATTGTCCTCTTAATCTGTTGAACCCTGTATTAGAAGAAAATTCCGTACCTCCTAAGGACATTCTCCGTTTCTTTTCCAGTATTTATCTTGTTGAAATTAGTGGATCCGAACTTATTAGTAGTCTTTGGAAAATATCCTACAATTATTTTTTCCAAGACTTTTTCCTCGAGTGGTGCTCCCTGAAGCTTTTGATGTCCCTTTGCCTGGATTCCAGAGATTCATCCGAGAATCTTCCAGTACTTACAGTACTGCAAAAACATTTATTCATGAACTGCGACAATACTATATTTATTGGAATCTATTGAAATATTTATTTTTTCCGCACAGATATTGTAGCGCAGCTGACTTCTTTGACTGAACATTCTGTTCCGCAACTGTCAGCATAATGTCATGTATTTCTTTAAGAGGAATTTATTCAGGATTTATCTTCTCCTTTGTGTCGGTGTCATGAATATAAACCAACATAAAAAACTATTGCTGATCAAATAAAAGATAATTGTAAAATCTCTTTTATTATACGAGAAGACAACTTCGATGCCTGAGAACCAATGTTGCTCTGAAGCCTGCTCTTATCGTTCTCTAGCACTCTTCTGATAGATGGATAATTCCGTAACAACTCCTCGATTCCATGTTGATGAACCGAAAACACATGAGTTATTCCACTCACAGCAGCAAAATAAGACTGAATCGCTCCGCGAAAACGAGTGGGAGAGAAAGTTACGCAACGAATGGGAAACGCACAATTTCGGAAAAACCCTCAAATCATTTGGCGAAACGGACGCACACGTGTGTGAGAGAACCTGTGCTCTGGGGAACATAAATAGATTTGCCTGTGAAGGGGTAATAAACTAATTAGCGGCATCTTTAGAAACTTTTCGGAGTTTTAAATGTCGTCCTATTGCAACAAATTGCTGTTCAGGGAACTAAAACTGTAGTGCAAGTGAGGGATATTACTAGGGAAAAAAGGCTGGGGGAATCTCTCAGAGTTGCGGAGGATTACCGCGGTCATGGAACTAAAACTTTAGTGCAGGTGAGGGATCTTACTGGAGACAAAAGGCTGGACGAACGTCTCAGGGTCGCGGAGGATTACCGCGGTCGGCCCGAGTATGACCACGCTCGCTCATGAGCATTGTGGCTTGTCCTTTTGGAAGGGTGAAGTAACCGCTGTAGGGAAAGTTCTACAGTTCGTTGAATGCAAGAGAACATGCTGATGTTTCATATGCCTACTTCATGAGGTTGTTAAGTGCCCAGCCAGGAGCCTCGAAGTTTAATACCAAAAATATTACAGAACTCTCTTTATTCTTGTTCTCTAATTATTGCTATCTATTCCTCGTGATTCTTACTGTACTAAAATATTTTAGTAATTTAATTGGCCTTAGATCCAAAACTATGGAGAATGGAATAAAATTCTGAGTAAAGGTTGGTAGTAACGAAATTAAAATATTCATTAAGCTAATTTCGGACGGTTCGCCGGACGGTTGACACGCCTCATAGAACATATTTCATCTTAAATGGCGCGGAGGCAAGTTGGGGCAATGTTTTTTTTTATAAACACCTAGTAAGGATGTTGTAATATAAGTATCTCATTGTCGTTATGTGTCGATCCTAAAGTGTTTGATAACATAATATGAAAATCAGGTAAAAAACAGGGTATGTTAATTGTTTAATAATTATCAACAAAAATTGGTTTACAAAATAAAACGACCACGTACTGTCTGTTAGAAAGGTGCCTACTTATCTTTAATACTTTTAAAATAATCATAATTGCTTTCAGGTGGCCATACGAGCAAAGAGAATACACGAGCTTTCGCGAAAATCCTTCTTCGTAGGATTTTGACAATTTTTTGTCAACTTTAATGGGCTCTGCTGACCTAAAAAAAGGCTCAAAAATTAAAAAAACCTTGGTTCTTTGTAGCGTGGATGTTGTAAACTCAAACTGCCAAGCTGCAGGGTCTCAATTTAGAAGTCAAATTTTGAATTTTGGCCAAATTTTTCGATTTCAGCCCACAGTGCGTAGGTGTATCGGCATTACTTTTAGCCCTACAGAGTATATTATGACAACTTTAAGGTACATACTTACAATACGTAATGAACCATGAATAATGGATCAATACATAAAGGAGATTATTTTATATACCCTATGAGTAGGCATTTAGCAGAGAAACTCGATGGTCATTATCGATTATATCCGATGACTTCCGAATTACATGCTTTTCTGGCTACAGGTTCTTTGTATCTAAGTGTTGCCAAGGCCTAGAGCTAGAGAAATCATGTTGTTGTTATTTATGGTGCTTCAAACACATACAAGCGCACAAAGTTCGTATTTGATAACACTGAAAACGCTCATCTGGTTTTCCAATGCAGAACGACTTTAGATATTTTGGCAACTACTTCAAAAAACGTATCGAATCAAGAACGAGTAACCTAATTTGAGGAATAAATGCAGAGAATAAATGCTTGGCAAATAAATACATTTTTTCGAGAACGATTATGGGTTTTTGGGGAAAGTGTATTTTTTCTACTCTCGGAAGTTTTAGAGAAAAACTTCTTCCTCAGATCAGCATATTTCCAAATGTTCTCATTCTTATAAGTCATAGATCGTTCACCTCATTTCATTTCCTGTTCACCGTTCTCCGATGGCAACGACGTAATGAGCTCAGTCCCTTCAAAGGGAACGAATACTCTTTACCCGTTCCCGTCCATTTCACGCGTCGTTGATTCACCTTTTTAACGGCTTTAGGTATTTTGAAAGCTTTTAAATTACGAAATGACATTCGGTGTCCCATTAAGGCTCGAATTGTCGACGAAATGGACCGATTCGAATGAGCATTAGTGCGGATCAAAGCGGCGAGGACGGAGTGGTGTTTTCTCGTGAGATCTGGAAGGAAAGGGGGCTTTAGGGGGAGTGGGGACGGGAGTGTGGTGGGAGGGGAAGGGTATGGGGCCACCCCTTCAATCGACCCACGCTGCTCTAGGGGTCGGGGGTAGGGAACGACGGTGAAACTTAGGCATCAATACCGCCTCCGAAAAGAGCAGCCGAAGGGTGCGAAATAGAGGAAGAGGCTGCACTCATTAATCACGTTTTAATAAGTGTCACCGGATCCTCGACGCGTTTGATTTAGGGCTACACTCGAGAATCTGGTCCGTAGGAAAAGCACGCGTCTCGAGAAGAAATCCAAAAGATGGAATACGTTAGAGTTCCCCTCCACCCCATTTTTGCACCCCTGAGGACTTCCGTTCCCTTACCCCCATCCGGCTCCTCCATCACCTCCAGAATATATTTTTTCGGATCATTACCTTTTTTCCGTGACCAGATACAGCCTTCATTCCTCAGCGGGAAGAGTTGGGTAGGAATTTAGAGCTGTAATTTATAGCGCCCTTTATTCATGTTATCTTTATTGAATTGATAGATTTTTCAGAAATGTACATGAAAATCAGGTGTCTTAAATTTAATTTCATGGGAGCAGTCGTTAAAAGTGTGAGAAAGGTTAGTCTAAGTGTCTTTGGTTTAAATTTAATAAAAAAATAAGGTCAAGAGGTTTTATACAACGTGGCTCCTTATGTTACACAATCATTTTGGGAACCACACGTGAAGAAAAACTAATATTTAAGTTTTTTGCAAAATTCATTAGGTAATACCTTACTAAACGCCTAGCTTGCAAGCAAGAATATTAGAAGGATACAATTCTGTTCATGGAAGTAGTATAACATACGAGAGCTAAAAATTACTAAGGTTACCAAAAAACTCCAGTTAGGTTACCAAGAGAAAATAGAGTGCACTATATTATACATGCATGCTTGTTATGCATTCTGCCATGCCTAAATACCGAGAGAAGATAGACCAGTGGCCTAGATGAGAGATTGTTTTTCTATTAGGAGAAGATCAGTTAAATTTGTGTGAAGCTCAAGAAGGACGCATTAGAGAATGTCATTCCGGTTAATAATGTCTAAACACGATTAACTTAATGATGCCAATCTTAGGTATATTACTCACTTGGCTTTATGATTTATTACATAGTTTAAAAAATAGTATAGCAGTCACTTAACAAAGGATATAATTCAATGGGCGTCGTGGAACTCACCACTATTCTGTCATGAATCAACAATGCTACCCTCATCCTTCTTCACCTCCATTCGCAAATTCCTAAATCGAATTTGCTAACTCTATCATCCCATTTTCTCGGTCCTTCCAAACTCTCAGTCACCTTTTAATGAGGAACTCACTTCCATTCCCACTCCCTCCCTCGCTTTCCAACGACTGAATCTTCCTTTAATCGTTGCTCTTCTTCTTGAAAACTGTTCCTCTCCTGAAAATCCCTTCGTTTTTCCCTAATTACCTCTTCCGCATGCCCTTCCACCTCCATTTTTCATCGTCTCTCCTTCCCCACAAATTCTCTCGGCTACCAAAACGAGGACTGATCGACATCGCGAGTCATCAATCCCATAATAGGACGATATCAGAGAATTGGGTTCATTTTTTTTCGTCGATGGAAAAGTACAACCTTCTTTTATTGCTTCTTTCTCCACGTATTTTTTATTTAACTCCGCGCGACAGTTTGATCTCGTTTTGGTATTTGATTCAACTTCCTCCCTCGAAAAATGAACCAAAGTGATGTTATTTTCCTGGCTTGAAGCTTAATCCAAAATTCGAATGCGATAGGAGGAAAATACTATCAGACAGCTCTCACTCGGATTAGAGCCTTCAAACACCATTAGGGATTTTAGGCCTGAGGTATTACCGATATCCATGTAGTTCTTTCAATATAGCCTTTACACTGTTTATTATTGAGAATTTGACAGATATACTTAGTATGTCAAGAAAATATCTCCGTCTCAGAAGAGGCATCATAAAGTATTACTGCTAATGGACCTTCAAAGAAATCGATCAACCATATGGTCACGCAAATTTCTTATCTGTACATCCTTTGGATTTTCTCCAGAAATGTTTACTTTCTTGATGATTCCATCAAATTAAATGCCTGAGCTTACTGAAATCGACTATTTTTTGGCGTTGACTGCGCAAATTGTTATAAAAACCTAATAGTGGTGATTTTTATTTTAACCTGGTATTTACTAGCTAATCTCATTTGTAGATTCCTGTATCAGAAGCTACGTTTAAGCCACAACTAAAGAAGCAAATAATCTAATAGCTATTAAATGTCACCTTGGCCACAGGAGAAAAATAGCTGTCCGTTAGCACTAGAAGATCTCAACCACCCCATCAAGGTTGGGGCACTTTCAAATAACGGCATGTTCTTTTATTTTTAACAGCATATTAAGCCCAGATATTAAGGTATTTCACGCCTATTAACCCAATTGAAACCTTTTCAACGCCCGGACATGTTTTTAACCGTTTTAGATAAGATATGATCTGAAAGAGCGTCGTGTTGGCTTAGTAGGTAGAGTGCTACGCTACTGACTGGAGGGTCCTGGGTTCCAATCCCGGGCAAGAGCCTTTCTGGAAACCCCCACTAAAATCATGGTGACTCTATTTTGTGCGTGTAAGAACTTCGCAGGAAATCGCAGGTGGCCCAGGGGAAGGAATTGTCCCCGCACCCTGAATGTGTGAGTTTCACTCGCCAATGGCTTAGTGCGGGTTGAGCTCTTCCCGCACCCATCAAAAACCAACCTTCGGGTTGGACACAATTTTTTAAATAATGTGAAAATTGAAATGATATTATTATTTTTATCACATTTGCTGTAGAAAGAATAGAAGGACGTATTGATACATAAAATTCTAAACTTTAAACGGCACTGCATAACTGCAAATTTCAATGCTATATCAATGGAATATGTATAATGTATATGCTGGTAAATGGCTATTATATGTAGTGAGTAAACATGAAAGTAAAAGTGTTTCTCGTGGCAAGTGATTTTAACTTACTTTTCCATCCTTAACAAATTTTCATGTCATTTTTTCACTATCCTTGCATTTACTTTTTGGAGTTCCCACACATTTTATTAATCCGGTTTTTGTTACAGTCCTAGCTGGCTTGCGTGAGATTTTATATCTGTAAGATGGGACGCTTTCTCCCGCTAACTTTGGCAAACAGTCCTACTCTAAGCGTATATATGAGCTCATTGTTTAATACCGCGAAGGGTAAATAGGCATCTGGATAGTTTGGTCAGATACAGATTCTAATAGAGAACAGGATTTCTCAAGCCCAAGTATAACTTACTAAAATAAATACACATATTGGCATCGTCAGGTCATCAATTTCACGCTGTATTTACGTCACATTTTGTCTACGCTGTTCACACTACATTTAATTACATTGAAAACACTAAATTTCTCCGGATTTTGTAGTTTACAGAGCTGTACAAAGTTTATTTGGCTTTCTGAAGTGCAGGAGTTACCTCTTTTTTCACATCATTTAGAGTTATTACAACGGTGATACTCCTATTTTTGAGCATTCAGCCAAATACAGTCATATAAGAGCGTCGTGACTTCTGAGACGTTGTGCCCACTAGGGTTTTTACCATGAATTTTCTAAGAATGGCATCAAAAGGCAAAAAACGATAGTCCACTTTATTTTACCCTGACGGCTTTAAATCTTTTTTTCCTTGGTAGGGGAAAGCATTGAGCACATATATCCCTTTTGCATCAGCTTATAGCAATAATTACCTCCATATTTGCAAGGCTTATCATCCATGCATTGAGCAAAATGGCATTGGCATTTTGAATAGCGTAAAAGTACATTAGCTGTGACTATCTAAAAGAGCATGTAAAACGGAATGCAATTTTAGATAAATTATTCCCTATTTCAGAAGGAAAGCCTAACTTATGCTTTTGATGATGGTACAGTTATGAAAAACCATTTAGCAGAAATAAGTAACTTTTAAGTGGGTATCAACTTAACTTTATGCGTAGTCTGGAGTAAAATACTCGATTTTAGGGGATGAATAACATGAGGTGAATACCCGTAAACTGCCAGGTTGGGTAGAAGGATAATATCAGTATAGAAGGTAAGAAACATGCATAAATTGTGAGAAAAAATTATTCATAACATTCTTAGTGAAGTTAAGAAAAAGTATGAAAACATTAAAAGATGGTTGTTAAAGTTTCATTGACATCAATCATTCAGCATCTAAAACTGACAAATGATAATAAATCGTCTTCCTGGTGTTATAATATAATAAATCCAGTTCTCTTTAATGCATCTGTATCGGCTCAAATACCTTTATTTACTATGGCCATAATTTTCTTCTCATTTCCCATTTGTATTGTTATGTCCGTAGGTAATTGTTGAGCTGTAGTTTGAACAAATATGATGCATGTACAATCCTTAATTTAGATACAGAACTTATGCAGAGCGTAAAGCAGTCTTTGAAGCCTTTTCAGTACCTTATTGAATGGGAAGTATGCATATTAGTTCTATGTACATTCATCACACAACTATCTACATGTAGTTCATTAACCCATGTAATTGAATTCAATTTTGAGGAATTACAGAATTGGTAGACTTAGCTGATTATTAATAAGGAGACGACGTGGAAGAAGCTTGCAAGGCTTTTATACATAGACAGAGAATTAAGAGAAAATCTGTCCCTCACTTCAATGGTTAGACTAACTCGGGTCAGCCAAGCACGCAACTTGTCGGGCAACCTTAAAGCCCGAGTTTGGGAAGTTATAGATATTCGATACATTCGATTAATTTTCAAAGGCTCAGGACCGTTTTGACTTATGGACGGCAGCGGAGGTTGGCCGCTGACGTGAGGAAGTTTACCTCTTCTCTAGTCCCTTCCCTCTCTCTTTCCACGGGATCCTCATCAAACTTTCCACCCCTTTCCCGCTGCCTCTGACTCCACTCTTCCAAAGTTTTCCTTCACTCTTCGTGACTTCTTGATCTCCTCCTCCGCAGTCTTTTCATCGCTAACAACCAATCTCACAAAAAAAGCTTCAAGGATAACTTTTTTTGGTCTAGAACCTATCCTTTAATCTCACATTCCCCCTTTAGTAAAATATTGATGATTTTTTTTACGAAACTCAGTTATTTGGATAATAGTAATAATAGGTAGCTTCCATATAACTACCTCATAGGTTTTATTTCGCTTGAGGAATATTTTTTAGGAGATTCAACTTGGCAGACATGGGTCTTCAAAAATATCTCCTAGGGTCTAAAAGATCAAACATACCGTTTTTATTAAATTATAATGTTCATGGTTTTGGCGTAAACGTCAAAACCTAGATTGTGTGAAGGAAAGGAGTGCAGAAACAGAAATTTCTCTTGAATAAATAAGTAGGTAAGAAAACTGCAAACGTACCTGCAATTTCCCTGCGAGTACCTGCGTACTCGCCTCCAGCTCCTAAGTTATTGACTTTTCCAAAACAATCACACTGTTAGGGTCACAATGAACTTAAAAAGGCCTGTTGCGTTGTACTCACTTGGATAGCACGCCATTAACACTAGGTGGGCAGGTAAAAATCATGGTATATAAAGATGATTGTTTCAGGTTGGACTAGGGAAAAATTCCTTTATGATGAGGATTCTTTTATGTAATTCCACCAAATGTATTTTTGTAAACTCAACGACCATGGCTTCGAAGCCGCACATCATTTTCAAGCGTCGACATCCAAATTTAGACCTTATTTACAAAATTGGGTGGGGGAGAAGAAGGTAAATTAAGAGCAGGGGATTTTGGTTATCTGAGTCATAATATGTCAGAGGATTTGGGAATAGGGGAGTGAAGTAAGGAAGTTCTATGTTTCACGGAACTAAGTCTGATTTTACACATGCATATTTTTCTCCTAAAGGAGAATATAATGAAAGATTAGAAGAACCACCTAAACAATGGGAGAAGGAGGGGTACAAACTTACGTCCTTACTGCAGCCACTAACATTTAAAAATTAACTTTCTGTGTGTGGTGTTCAAGTCTGTACCGAAACTATAGGTGCTTCAGTTTAGGAGGAAAGGTACATGGAAGGGCGAGGAGTAAGGATGGAGGGAGACCAGGCGTTAAAATTAGCCTTCTCTTAGCGAAACTTGCTAAGTGGACCATGGTTCAACGTCCCATCCGACGGACTAAGTGCTGTCGTCGACTGCTCTCCACAAAGCGAGCAAGTAGAAGCAGTATACCAATGAAAAATATCTTCCACTGCCGGGAATCGTAAAGTGTCTTTTTCTTTCAACTCTTCCTGCGCGTCATTTTCTGTGGTGTTTGCGTAATAATTACTTTTTTTGCGAACAATGTTTGTCTTAGTACCTTTTCCAAATATGCTAGGAGTTCTTTTGTTCTCACGTATGGTTGTTACTTGCTCTCCATAGCAAGAAAAGTGGAGACAGTTGCTCGGATTGCAATGCCATCTACGTTCAGCAAATAGGTACCTAGGTAATGTGTAGCGTGAGCCAAAAAAAAAGGTGGCCGGGTGAAAAGGAAACTTCCAATTTTATCTTAGGTTTTTGATTAGCGCTGCACAGTTGTATATTCTGTTAAAATTTATGATTTCCAAATTTTGTGTTAAAGTTGTATGCAAGACTAAAAGAATATAGTAATGGGAAGGAGGCAGAGTATGAGTGGTTTTTGACAGCTTAAATATTTTCTTAGATCATGAGCTTGAGAAGAAATATGCACTTGATTTTTCTAATCTGGCAACAAAAAATAAAATGTGCTTTACCTTATTTTGTCAATGTTATGGAGAGATCTTGGAAATGTTTTAAGTAAAAAAGCAGACAATGGTGTTCAGGGAAATGGGTAAAAATAGTCAATTTACTCGCACAAATTGTTTTTTTTCCGTGAGAATAATGGATTTTCTTTTTGCGCGCATGGGTTGAGTAATTTAGTTCATTAAGAATGGAGAAATTTCAAAAAATATGAAATGCCACATCGGCGTGCGTCGAAAATTTTTAATGCTGTGGTCTTGACAGCGATCTCTGTTCCTTCCTCTTATGCTGCCTCCTCTGCGCTTCCTCCCTGGAGGGCGTCTCGGCTTCCTAGATATCACTAATTCACCCCAAACAATACCCTTCCTTCCTTTCAGCTACCTTCCGCCATAACCACCTCTACTTCTGCCGTACCTCCCGACGCTTAAGCATCCTCCGTTTGACTTCCTCTGCTATCTTCCTCATCCGGGAGACTGCAGACACGGTCTTCCGCCTTTCCCGGAAACCACTCACCTCCTACCTCCACAATTTGGGCTACCTGAATTGATACCGTGGGCATAGCAACTCTGACTCCCTCACGGTAACCTGTGTCGTAAACTTCGGCAACGAGCGGGAGTAGCGTCTGGTTCGATGGGAGAAAATGAACATTATATTTCTCGCTCTCTAAAAATACAGTGACTCGATGCTTAAACAGTTTACATTCCGTTATTTGAATAAGATTTAGTTATTTTTACTGCGTGTTTGCCAAAAAGACATTCAAAATCACTCCTAATATTACCGAGAACTTATGTTTTCGATCCAAATGCTATAGCTTCATATTCAGACGTAGAGCATGTAATATGCTCGTAACAAATTGTATTTTTGTTATTGATTTACAGGTTTACATGGAAATACTTTTACTATGGCATAGTTGCCTCAACAAACTGAAATTCAAAATTTTGCCATATTCAAGGGCAGAGAAAAAAATAATCCAGTTCTATGCCATTATGTAGGCATTCTTGTCCTTGACATCTCGTTGATTACTAAAAAAGAGTGTTTACCAATTTTCTTTATGTTTGACAAGTAACGATCACTTATTTGGATTTTATAGAATTAGCTTGTGAGTAATCAAGTACCTACTTTCAGTTTTACAGAGAACATGCCCCCAGTAGCTGTCTTTGTGGCTCTTTGTCGCTACGCATTAGGATAGTTAGTTATAGATTACTTATATTATATACGTATAATATTATGAATATTAAAGAACCCTGTTTTTGCGGAAAGGATATTATACAAATGCTTGAAAATACACTCTCTACAAGACTGGCGTGGTAAAGTATCCTTTTCCCGACTTATTGGTAATGAATAACTGGCTCTTAACTCTTCATGTTGTAATGTTAACAATAGGTATTAGTTGGAGAAAAAAAATATGTGTGGGAGTCAAACTTTCAGCGACAATATTCGAAGGGGAAAGATGTTCAGGAATTTATCCTATATTTTGCGCTTAATATTTCAATTAATATACATAATGTTATCTGATTTGCAATTTAATGTTAAACACTTATAAATTAATATCAATAAAAGGCGGTCACTAGTATAACCTCACTTTTAATCCTGTGATAACTGTTTTTTGTTTTGTCCTCCGTATCTGTCGTAGTATCTAAATATAAAACCTAGCTGATTGAAAACAGCTGACTAGATCCTTTCATACGATTACTGTTCACGCCTTGAGAGCGTCTTTGATGAACGAGCGCTGCATTTGGATGTGGAGAGCATCGCCGCTTCATGGTTTCCCCCGTAAAATGCCCGAGTCACGCGATTAAAGCGTCACAAGTTTAATAGCTCGCCTCCTTGCTCGTAACTGCTGCAGTGATCTCCAGCAATTAGAGACGACGGAATACAGCATCTACAGGCATTAACTGCTCATAGAATTCCTAAGAGAAAGAACTCATTAATATGTAGACATCTGCTCTTGGTTAGGAGAGGATTGGACTCCTTGGTCGAAAATGTGAAAGGGACGTAGACGCAAAAGAATTCTTCCAATTTAATGACGTTTGGAAGAACATGACTTTTATTTTAATTCGTGCCTTTGAACGGCAAAATTAAACGAAAGAAGTACTTGAAATACTTTTTCAATTACTTAAGTTCTTTTCTCCAGATTCGTAATTTGCCCATCAGGAATCTGGGCCCTAAGGGGGTTGAGTTTGAAACCGTCGATATTATATCTAATAGGTAATCAAGGAGTCACGTGATACAAACACGAATGGTTTGCAAATATAGTGTGTATGAATGCCTTGTTACAGTATCATTAATTGTTTTCACTTGCGTTTTACCTATCAGTCTCGATTATAGAGAGCCCCCAGATGAGATAAACAGAAGTGTAAAATATGGATTCGGTTGTAATAAGCAGTTTTTACACACATTATATTGACGAACAATTGGTATAATACAATACCACGTGACTCCTTGGTTACCTATTTGATATAATCCCGAAGGTTTCAAACATAACCCCTTTAGGTTGTCTTGAAGAATTTTCTCCCCTTTAATGGCATTATCAACGCAATGATCTGTTACTGATTTTAAATAATCAATGCATTGCTTTCTTATTTTTCGTGATAAATATTCTCAGTAACTCAAAAAAGAGATTGTGGTTGCCACAGAATAATTTTTTTTTGTTAATTTTAGTCGTAAAATGTGATAAATTGGTCTATTCGAGTAGAATGCTAAATATGATTGGCGGGATCATTTCCGATTTTAGATTGTAAATTGAAAGCATTTTGTATTCACTTGCTATAATCCTAGAGTGTTATTAAAATATCTTTCTGTTCAGTATGTGTAATTGAATTTATATAGTGTAAAAAAAATTCCCTGCGAGATATTTTTGTATTAAATCATAATTTTACTCCAATTTATTTTTAATAACTTCTCCATTTTAATGCGGAATAATGCAGAGTGAGTGACTTTCAGAGCAGATTGTATGGTTTAACGTCTTGAAAAACGTTGAGAATAGTGGGTGGAAATTTCCAAGGTGAAATTTAAAAGTACAAAGGGGAATTATGAGAGTTTGAGAGAAACGTTGAACAAGCGTCACTGCTCGCAACTATAAAGGGAGGAACGATTGAGAAGAGGAGTTACAAAACTTTTTTCTCCTCAAGTAGTTGTCATGAGAGAGAAACGGACTAGTGGCATTATACTTTAGGCAGAATTAGAGGGAGAAAGACTTTGTCTGGAATAGAACACTGGAGGACATTTTTAACAGAAAAAAGCATTGTGAAACCTGATGAAGGACAACTTAAGGTATGAGGATTAAGTGCTCTCCTCGGACGCCTTGGTACAAAGCACGTCTGAATTTAGAGGGAATACAAGAGTTGAACGCTAACCCTGGGATTAAAGCTTGAGGATTTTCAGTGCCTATTCAAGTTAGTGGCAGGAAAGGGTGATAAATTTAGCCCTGAGTCCTAGAACAAGGAGTCAAATGGTGCTGTGAAATGGAGAAAGCATTGAAGTTCTATTAAACTGGCGAGAAATTAATGGCTTTGGAAAATTACTCCTTTAAACTTTTTTATCTATGGCACAGATATTATCCAGTGATCGGTCGTTCCAAAAATAATTATTATAAGAAAGAGTTAATATCTCAGTAGTGTAGCCAGGGGTTAAAAAATTGCAATAATTTGTTGGTAAAAATATGAATACTGCTGAATGCGCCTGAAATAGAGAAAGGATCCACAGTTCAATGGTTGTATTGATGTGTTGACTCCATTTATCCTGTTACTTCGTTCATATCCCATTCAATTTCTTTTTGCTGGGAAAGTTTTATCGTGCTACATATTTCATTTTGGAAGAGTATTTTCCCGTAAGTGGAAAATATTGTTCATACTTGACTTTTATGGTATTTTGAATATGCAATTCATATTTTCATTCATTTTCTAAATTTTATAACTATTTTTTTGTGGTAGTATTTCGTAAAGCATGCATTTTAAAAGTTTTATGCTGAGTTTTCATAAATTTTCTCACATTTGGACCTAATTAATTACACTTTTTTTACATTTAGCGTTGTAATACATAACATTATTCTGATTCACTATTCATCCACAAATTGCGTTTTTCTTTAAGATTCATTTTTTTGCAGCCTAATTTAATCCATTTTTAACATTTTATGTAATATTAACTATAAAATTCTTACTGCGATGACCTCTGAAATGTAAAATTGAAAAAGTATTCGTTTTATACCTTTTCCACATGGTTTTTAGCGATTTTTTGCTACGTTGACCCCAAAAATGATGTGCAAACATTTTTTAAACCCGCCTTTCATTTTTCATGATATAAAAGAGCTAAGACAGCATATTATGCTAATAGTTTACGCTACATAAAGTATTCATTATGCACTGTAGTTTCGTGTTGTAAAACACAAATATTTTCATTATATAGCGCCTATTCGGTGGAAGAAGTTGTGTTCGTTTTCTCATGGTACACAATACTCAAGTGTACAATCAAATCAACTTTTCTTCTGAAATCAAGCTCTTGATACATAACAGTGCATCCATGGTTTTCTTTGGTTTTTATTATTTTTCAACAAGTTTGAGTTTTTTTCCAGATAAATTTTTATATATTATATCACTGTATGTTTTCATAGCATCCTTTACCTTGTTTCCACTTTTTAATTTAATCCTAGAGGAGATAATTTTGACATAAAATATGCTATGAGGGTTACCTATGCCTCGATATACAATTATATATTATATATATTGTAATTAAATTGCGTAAGAACTTTAAATTAATAATAGTTTTTATTGAACTTCATATAATATGTCTACGTCTTTGGAGCTGTAACTCGCAGAAAGCTATATGCCTGAGGAGGAGATTTCATTCGCCACTGAGGGCCCAACTCGACCCCTGGATAATGCACATATTCCAATGACACCTTCTCTTGTATATTTCGGCCAAATTGATCTTTTGATTGATGACTTGGGGGATGAGGTGAGAATGTGCAGGAATGCCTTGTTTGCCAAGGAAAGGAGGGTATCTTGGATAAGGGCGCAGTGTGTGTCCGTCCTGGGAAGACAAAGGCTTTTGTGGGCGCTTGGAAGGCTCTCTGGTATGACAACCCGCAGTGAAACTGGTGCGAATTTCCTGTGAGGGGATAAGGCACTAACGACGGCGATGTGGAGGAATTCTAATTGTTCCATTTGAAGTTTCGGTGAGTTCCTACACTCCATAATATTCCAGAATTTGACTCCGAACACAGACGCTTAATGACGATGGTGTTGTAAAATGGGTCAATGTGTATTCGCGCAGTTTCATTTAAAACGGTGTCTGATATGCTAACTTGCATGTCATAGCCAAGTCATAGATAAGAAAACACGTAAATGAACGAGAGAAAAAGAGTTAGATAGATGAATAAGAGTCTTTCATGGGGCACGATTGAGACTAAAAGTCCACTCTTCCATCTAACCCCTTTGGAGTACCGAAGAGATGCAGAGTAGTGCTGTGCTCCGAAGGCAGTTCTCCGCTGGTTGAATAGGCGAATTCGATTACTGTGTTTTCTGCGGATACCTCCGGTACTACCGACGGAGGTTGGCAATTGGTGGCAAGCCAAGGGAACGGAGGTAATCGGAGGAACCGGAGGTTTGCGGAGCAATGAGTCAAACTTGACAGCCGGCGCCGAATCTCAACAACATTTTATTTTATAGAATCTCCGTTTTTTAAGCGAAATCACCTAGGAAAAAATAATTGTATGCACATATCTTTATATGTATTAAGAAAAAATAAATATTTACAAGCAAAAATATATTATAAAAAAGTAGCCACATTTCCGTAATTCCTCATAAATACAACCACCTATTACAGCGAAATTTTAATCTCATTACCTTTGGCTAGGAAGCTGCTTTTAATGATGGAATAAATGTTGCCGATGGTATAAAAGGAGACGGACACCCGTCCTGTGAATCACATCCCTTTCGAAGTCCACGGTACAACGAACTCTACGGCACTGATCACCGCACTTTATTTTACAGCTCTTCTTTTAGACAACAGTCGTTGAACACGGATAAAGTTATATATTTATATAAGTATGTAACAGCAAAAAAACAGCTGCTCCTGGCTGCTCTTTCGGGTTCTATGATAGTTTTTGTCCTATGAGGTAAAAGGACTATAAAATCACACATTTACTCTGCCAGTATCAATCTCAATCAATTCATTTTTGACTCTTGTCTTCGTCAAACGTTACCTTTTATGGGATTGTTTACACAATATTAAGTTATGCAACAATTTTTTGTATAAATTGATATTTTTTTCAAATATTCACTACAAAATTTTAACATTTACCGGCAAAAACCAAACAAAAGGAAATTTTACTTTTTAAGGCACTGTGGAAATAGGAAAGTCACCTGAGTTGGGTTTTTGACGGGGAGAGCAAAGCATTATTTTCAAGGCCTCTACCCCTCTCTTCAAATAGCCCGCTTCACTCAACAATCGGGTTATGTTAGGGATCACAGTGAAAAGGTACTGTCGAAAACGTGAATTGTCGTTCTTTTTTAATTGTATTTACTCAAGCTCGCCAGTAATCATATCATATGCGAACATTTAAGACGCAAAGAGGAATGAACATTGAACTAATTAAGGGGACTAGCGTTTTCTCTCTCATCATTCAGTTGATGTTTTTTTCAGGAATACAGGCGCCTGCGTTAACTTTACTTGATGTGACTTAAAATAATTTTTTTCAATTTCGATGCCGCCATTTTGTTGAATCCAAAAGCCGACTTCATTTTTGCAGTTACTGACTTAGAAAATCATGTGTACAAAATTTCAGGTGCCATGAATAGTTATTAAGTACGTTTATCCGCCAATTGGGAGCCACCATTTTGTTTAATTTTTAACTGACTTCATATTTTTAATTAGTAGTCTAAAAAATCCTTATGTGAAAAATTTTATAAATATCGAAACACATTTTCATATTTTAGCCATAATTTGGGATTTGGAACCACTGTGTGCGAGTCGAATAATGACAAAACAACCGGAGAAACAGTCTATCTCCAGAAACAGCTAAAGCCTAGATTTTTCAGAAAAGAAATAAAACTTATCTGGCATGAATAAATGACGTATCAGATGAAACCATGAAATAATTTCGATCCAGATTGTTTAGAATGTGATTTTTATCCGCTCTCGTGAAGTTGAGAGAGTTTTCTGATGTAAATCGAAAAAGTTTATTTACAGTAAAGAATTTTTAGAGCATGGATTAAAAACAATATATTTACCATTTTAAATAAATATTGATATTTCTTAATCGTGTCAATTTTAATTTGTAATTTACCCATTATCGAAGCACCCCTTCATGGGATGATTACTGTCATACAGCTATTTGCTTGAATCTCAATGGAAAAGGATAGTTTTTTAGGAAAATATATTTTTGCAGTCCATATAATACTTTTCATAAGTGAATAATGCCACTATTTTATTATATAGCGCATAGCCGACAAGGGAAGAAAAGGAGAATGATTCAAAAATCCCGCGTCAATCATGGGTAATCGGAAGCTCCGATTGAAAGCGCGGCAAACACTTGCTCCGGAAGCCTCTGCTCCGTACCCAACACTAATGCAGATACTGGAAAATTCAATACTGTTAAAATTAAAATCTGTTTAGGCTGGGTTGATTTTTCCATGCAATGTTTAGCTTCGTGCATGGGAAATAATTTTCACCTACATACCACCTAAATTGAATAATTTTAAATTGGAGGACCTCGAACTGACCGTGGGAGCATTTGGTTAAAACATCTGCCCGGAAAGCAGGGATCCAGGTTAAGAGTCCCGGTCAAAGTGATTACTTTTTTCTCCGTGGAACATGAATAATTTTAATTATTTTCTGCTTCAAAATAGGTTATGAACCACATTTTATCACCATATGGCATATATTTGATGTATTTATGAAAATATTAACCTAACCATCTATGCCTCGTGACCTTTTTGGCATCAATTTTAGCTATTTAGTAGTTTTTCGGGGGTTCAAGTAATTGTAAATAATGAGTAATGCAACCCTCCAAACCGTCCATCCAAGTATAAAGTACATTTATGGCACCAGGGTTCCCTCACGTTGAGTAGGTATTTCATTAAAACTGAGGTTTGTTCTGCATTCTATTCTGCAAAATATGTTGTTTGCATGTCAGGTTACGTTGATAGTATCAATGATAGGCAATATGTGTAAGAGTTTAATAATTTAATTAGTAATTGCCTTTTACATACACCCAAACTGTATTTCATGTGCTCCTCGAGAAATGGTTTGATTTACGCGCTGTAAACTATAATGTATCTTCGTATTAGAATACACCACTATACTTGGATTCATGCATATTTATTTTTTTTAAAAAGGCTGTTACTTCGATGTTACAGTGTAGCTGTTTACTTTAATGACCTTAGGTTTTAAAATTTTACTGAGCTGGCTATCGCTTAAAGAATCTCACGAGAATTACAATCAATTGAACATATCCTCGAAATCACCTTAGCTTGTTGAAAGTGCTGCTGCTTACTTTCCCCCATATTCAAAATATTATTTAGCCTGAATAAAAGTTCTTCTAGGTGTTCGAAACTATTAAAACCATCAATGTAAAGTTTGGGCTATGACATCCTTAGATTTGAGTAGGGACAAGGGGAAGGGGAATTTCCCTTTCTATAAAAAGGGGAAGTTTTCATTTTTGATTTCTCAAATTACTTTACAAAGTAAAATCTGAAAAATATATAAAATTGAACGGTTGTCTCTTTTGTTTAGTTATATGGAGAATCACGCTGGAAAGAGGGACGTATTCCTACTCTCAAAAGAGATAATGAAGAATTCGTTTAGTAAAGTAAAGACCAGTAAAATGTTATACCTGTTCTCTCACTGTGACTTACGCAGAAACAGAAACTCCAAGGAAAGTAGATGAACGTAGACCACGTAGTCTTGTAGCTCTTGAAATGTCGATTCAAATAGGATCGAGAAGAAAGTAATATAAACAGGATTGTGTAAATAATGGTAAAGGAGGTAGGAAAGTTGATTTGGGATATGAGGAGAAGGCAGAGGGAGTGGGTAGGACTGTAATCAGTCTGGTATAGCCTCCAGAAGCATTACTTAAATTTTCATACAGTCATTATTCAAGGGAAAAAATAAACAATAATAAGACATTTATAACTTCATCAGCTAGAGAATATGAAGCGTCACAGTAAAGAAAAGTACAAAAGGTATGTGCTAATACTATAGGTTTTCCATACATTTCTAACGCACCATTATTTGTGTCCCGACCACGAGAAATGTCAGAGTTTGAAGGAATTGTAGAAGAGTCACCTTATTAATTAAACTTAGGAGTCATTTGGATGAAATTGGCAAAGGAGATGAATAAAATTGAGAAAGAGGAATGAAGTTAGAATCTATTGCCAGTAAAAAAGGGTTAGTGTAGCTTTTCTGAGTTCCATTTTCATTATTTTCGTAGAATAAGAAGGAGCTCTGATTGTAATTTTGTACCCTAAGCCATAGCAAGCGTGGCATATTACGTCCATATTCCCGGAGAAACAGACGACTGGCAGCCTCGTAATTTTTTCCCTGTCACCGAGCTTCGGTTAGAATCAATTAAGTGACGAATTCAGGCTCTCGTTGCAGTTGCGTCCTCCGGAGAGCGACAGGTAACCGTGACGCAGCGGGCATGTTGACTCAGTGATTCACTTTTACCCAGCGATCGAAGCGAGACCGATTGGGCCGAAAATGGGGCGACGCTCGTTTGTTTTGAGCGCATTTTTTTCCCTCGACAACGCCTCTGGAAGCGGATGAGGGCGTCCGGGAAACGTTCGATTTCGCCTCAATTTCAAACAAATGACATCTGAAACACTTTTGTTCCCCAGTCTGCATGGCGTTCCTTCCATTTAGTGTTCAGGCCTTGTATCCATTGAGGTCCGCCACTATGGGGGCAAAAAGAGAAACGTGAAGTTAATCAAAGCCGAAGAGTTCTTCTATCAAAGACACATGGAAAGATGGGATGCTGAAAAGAGGTGGATGGGGAGTGATACTGGTTGAATGGCGGATCGAAATTTTAGGCCGTGTTGGCAGGAGATGGACAAACAAGGAAAAAAGTCAACACTGACAAAAGCAAGCGTATCGGAGTTTCAAATGAAATATATCAAAGCCTCTCGCATTTGAATGGCGAAAGGGAATAAATAAAATTACCAATTCTTTGGAATGGGAGTTATTGGCGATTGACGATCCAGTGTGCCTGCCTGCTCAACAGTGGGGAGTGAAATCGGGAAATAACAATGCCCAGAGATTCGCGCATCGGGTTTCATCCATCGTTAATTCCCACTCGGCTCCCCATTCTCTTCTAACTCCCTCCCATTCCCTCCCTCTTACTTTCTCCCCTCTTCCTCCATTCTCTGCGATCACCCCCTCTCTTCTCCCTACCCAGCTCTTCTCCATATTTCATCGGAGGAGTCGGCCGAGGAATTCACGGATGGGCAGTGAAAAGACGTTGAAATCGAGATTTTATTTCTTTGTTTCCATTGGATAAAACCTTCGTGTTTTTCAAATAATCTTATTCTCTTTTTACTCTTGAGTAACAAGGGAGATGAAGACGATATCATTGTATTCTTGGTACTGATATTTCTGAGGTTTGCATTTGTGTAGATTTAGTGTCTTTCTAGTCATTAGAATAAATTATAATTTAGAATTTTTCTATAAACATGCTTTTGCATTCATAGCCCAACTTAGAAAACTATCAGTAGTTGCCTAAATATATTAATTTGAATATAACCAGAAAATACTACTTCAAATGCTAATAATGACAGAGATACTAGATTGATAGTCCAATTAATAGTACATTAAAGAACAGAGATTAATAATAAAAGGAATTTATGTCATTCACTGGAGATTATTACTTTGCTATAAGGGTTATATGGACAGAGATAACGGCAAAGAAAGGCCACGTATGAGGTGTATATAGCGATTGATGAAGGAGATGAAGGAGAAGAAATACCTATTTAAGAACAGAGTTAGCAGAAGAATTCAGTGGAGAGCTGCGTCAAATCAATCTCAGTATTTCTGACTAATGATGATGATCAAGATCCTCATAGGTGTATCAAAAGTTATTGATGCATACATGAATCCTAGTTTTTTTCCAGCAAATTATTACGCTTGGTGAAATATTGAGATCCAATTTTAAGTGCACTAGTTAGGTTTTGGTAGTGGCAGAAATATTTCATTGGTTCTTTTTTCCTCTTGTTCAGTATATAGGTCCTTTACAGGAGTACGTCAGCCAGAACATCATTTTTCATTTTGAACAGTAACCACTCATGCTATAGCACTAATTGTGAATGCAGGATTTACTTTAGATTCTCCCCAATAATGTGCCTAGCCTAGTGCTATAAATGACCTGAACCGTTGCTATAGACATTGAATTTGATACTTTAAGGACTGTGCACCCCAAGAAGCATTTCATTTTATATTATATTACGTACCAAATTGAAGTTTCTATGGTGAAATGCCATATTCGTCAGAGCATAACAAAAAGTATGATATAATTCTTTTAGGTTTTATATTGAGTATGTTGATATTTATTTGTGGTATTACGATTTCTCATATTGTGTACGTGGCTGTACGATCCATTTACATACATTTTACTGTGAGTATGAGAATCATGCGTGTTTTATGTCTGTGTCATCCACAGTGATGCTATATATTAATTCACTGGATATGACTTGATTAATACAATATCCGTGTCTTTGCGAGTGTAATATTAGCTCCATATATCGTTCAATCACTGACTTGTTGGTGAGAGAATGGCATTACATTAAAAGTGAAAGGAAAGTCCTTTCGTATCTACTTATAAGCGTTCGAGAGTGCCATTATTGCCACAGCAACGTTGATTGTTCATGTTTATTTGGTACCTCACCAGAATTTTTAAGAGAAACCTTCATGAAATTGCCAATATCTTCTCCGGGTAAAAACTGATGCTTGGGACGTGCTCCTTAGCGCCAATCCGCGCTGCAGTGGTGCACGGGATTTATAACCCCATTGCGACGTAATTTTACGCCCTCAGTGGTCCACTGGCGAAGTATAAAGCCCTTCGACACCCCCGTCTTAGAAAACGAAGACGTGAGCGAAGTCTTTCTCTGTGATAAAAAGGATCATTATGCCACATATCCTTTAATGCACTTTTTCACTATCTCTGGGGATGCTGTTTGCATATAAAACCCGCTCTAGCCCACCTCTGCTCTCGACTTCCGCAGAGATTTGTGGGTAGGCTTTCGACGGCGATGGGTCCCTGGTGGTGATGAAGTCCCGGGCCATTATGCCTATATATCTGATGGAATGGCGATTCGTGACGTGTCGATGCGTCGGTGGCGCCTCGACGGAAATGTAGGCGGCTTTGGGAACTACGGGCTTAATATCTCTCGCTGCTACCAAACCTTTGCCGCAACCCTTCCACTACTGGCCATCCCCGCACTCGGCATCGGTCTAAAAACCAACAAATCCGCCGTTGTTGCAGTTCGTCATCCCTACCATGGCTCCCATTCCCCGGAGAGGAATCCGTGTTCGCACCTGCAGCCGTGCGATTCCTAAACGTGAGCTATGTCTCCGATGTGACCACTAGGGAATTGCAATCCCCCCTGCTGAATAGTTTTATCGCTCAGAGCAAGCGCTGCTCGTGTTCAGTGTGATTTGACGCACGTCCGCCTGTATGCTTGTGCATGCGTCTTTTAATCCATCCTTGGCCGTTCGGCACGTTCTCTTTTCGTTTCAATTTGCACCAAGGCAATCAAAATTATTGAACTCGGTATGGATTGGGATGATACGGGGTTTTCTGTGTGAGGAGAGAGGTCAGGTCGTTTGTTTATGACATTATAAAAGTTTTATCACGTTTTGATAAATGCCTGCACATCATCCCAAAGTAAACAAGTGATCTTTTTTCTCTTCTCGCACACACTCACACGATCCTTCCGTTGGTAATCGCTCGCTTTGTTTAATATGGGTTTTGGGGCATTTGAAAAATTTGGAGAATGTGGCTTTTTCCCGTCATGAACGTGAAATATGAAGGGATGTGCGAGAAACCATTATTTTTTTTGGTAGGTGGCGTCCTCCACGGGATTTCGCGACTTTTTTTATACGTGATAACATTAACTCAGTCACGCGTCACCCGATTATTATGGGTGTAAATCACTCTGGACATTCAAGTGGATATGTTTTCCCTCTTCCCTTTTACACCACCTAACTCTGCTCTGAGTCAAGATAAAATGATGCTCGCGGAAAGGCCGCGTATACTCGCAGAGCGTCGGTAACTCCAAGGTCGTTAATATGGACGGCTGTAATATTTCCTTGGCAAAATCGCTTCCGCAGCCAACCTTCTTTCCGGATAAGCATTCAACCTACACCATTTTGCTTTCCTTGTAAAACTAATTAGTCCTTTGTCATTTAAGCATATTATACGATCCGTTTTGGAATAAATAAGGTCTGTATTATCTTTACTAAGAGGAATTTATCTCTAACTCAACATTATTAACTGTAATCGGTCTCTTATTTACATAAGTATGACTTGAAAGTTTAATAGGAATCTCAACTATATTCGTAGTTCCCCTATGCCTTTAAATTACACGGAGAGTAGTAGTAACTCAGTTGATGTGGTGTAGAATTGAGGTGTTTCGCGCAAATTAGGATGGATGGCAACGTATTGATGAAATCGTCTATGCATTATTGAGTATTAATACGGCATTTGTGATTACAAATAGTATTAGGAAATAAAGGCATATTTATTAAATCTGCTAGTTTGACGATCAATTCCTCTATATTTTTGCATTAAAAATTTATAGAAAAATTCTACCAGTGTATATAGCAGATTACAAATTTTTTTTCCGACATCAGTAAAAATACCGTTCGTATTGGAATTTACTTAGGAGACTCGGTATGTATTTCGACCTACGTCTTAAAATAATTCTCATTTAAATTCTTATAATAGAGTAGTTAGGTACCTAACATTATTATTGCACTGTTCCTTCGCAAATCTTGCCGGAACTCGCTGGGCACGTGTCAGTTCGTTATGTATTCCTATTTTGTAAGGATCCAATATACTCGCAGTGTATTCCTTGTTAGATCTAGCAAGGAAAAATGAGCCCTTTGTTGGTATTAGCCTCCTGCTAAAGGAAGGTACTACGGAGTCCATAGTTTTACTTAAGAGGGATGAAGAATGCACTAAAATTTTGCCCAAACATTCACACGTACTTATAAAAATCCCAATATTTTAACCAGGTGTATTTTAGGCTCTAAGGTTCAAAAACTGTTTATATGATACCTGTTATAAAACTCAGTAATTGTGTAATAGAGAAATAATACCAATTCCAATCCACGAGAAAGACCAAAGTCGTAAGTTTCGTGCTATGTTGTTCCCTGTTTTTTTTATTACTTCTGCAGCTAATTAACGCAAAATGTATATAATTAAGTGCTGATTGCTAAATAACTGATGTTGAAATAGTTCACTCTTCGTTTTCATTTAATGGACAAAACGTGAATCAGTAACTGCCATTTCGATAGATGGTAGTCTAAGTAGACTGTATAAGTGTACCCATCTTGGTAAATACCCTCTTAGCAATATATTTAAAACCAAGTGCAACATTGAAATAATCCACATACTGAATTTTTCGTTGAAGATTCATGTCTGCACATATAAGGAACATTTACCTATATGGTAAAATTGCTATCCATAATTCGGCAATGCATTAAAGCTGCAATCCTTATTTCAGTATTAGGGTTATTTTATTTCTGCCCCTTTTAAGGTATGATGCATTAAGTTTATGAGTTTTTCTGCGAAATTTTTGCATCTAATACAAAATTCACTTTTTCTCTACCCTTACAATGTGACACCGAATGGGAAAGCTCTCTAATGGCCACCCACGCTAATGCACTCAAGATGATGTCGTGAGTTAGAGATGCGGGAAATGCATCTCATTTAATGGAAATGTAATTAAATGTGACCATCCAGGATTATAAAACCCTTAAAGATAGTATAGGAAACGTCGACGATAAATTGTGTTGGGACAGGGTGTGGTGCTACAAGAAAAACAGAAGAATTTCATGTTATGTTAAGCACCTCATCGTATGAGCGGTACCACTTTCAAAACGTACCAGATATTTTTTTAAATGAGGTTTGCCAATTTACACTCAAGTAATGATGTGTCCTAGTCACCCCTTTTATAGAGGAGGTGGTCCACATATGGGCTACATATTTTATCTTGAGGTCTACTTTGCTAACTTTTATTGTTCTTTGCAATGTTTATGTTGTAATTCAACCAAAAACAAGTCATATATTAAAAAGGGTAGCAATATATACTTAATGCCTTCAACTTGTTTTGAAATGAGTTTATTTCAAAACCTTTTCACAATAAAATTATCACAAACAGTGGTCTAAATCAGTTTTGATGTAATAACAACAAATGTACCTTAAATTATTTGAAAACCTTTTCAATAAATGCAAACCATTTGCCTGAAAAAAATTCAAGTCCTCAGTAATGAGGGTTATGGACAAAACACGCTACAGCTTCCCACATGGAGGGCGGAACTACCTCAGTTACTCCATTCCAGCTGTATTAACAATGAGCAGTTACCTTATGCAGCAAACGATAACTTAAGATACCTACTAGTACCTCATTTATCAGCCAGCCCTCATTTTGACCATAGTCCGTATTTGGACTACCTCCTTTAATTCTTCATTTTTATCCTAGCCAATTCGACCTAAGATGCTGTAAATAACATTAAAACAATAACATTTGGTAGTGATCAAGTTAAATGAAACGTGATTATCCTCATGAAGAATGAGGAAAATTTTTAAACACTTTGTATCATAGGGCAAATCTATTGTTTTCAAAGGTATGTCAATGCACTTTCAGATGCACCTAGGAAATCAAGGAAAGCGCAAAAAATAGAAAAATACCCTCATTTGAGGTGCATAATTTACAAGGAAACCCGAAGTAGTTTTGGGAAAATAAATTCATTTATTCATGGCATATTGTACTCACGATTTTCTTTATTTCAATAGGCTTAGGAATGAATTTTTAGCAGGATATTCCAATTAAAAAATATTACTTTCTAATCATTCGGTCTATTAATTTCAGCGCAAAAAACTTAAGGAATTCAGTTTATTTAAAGGTTAATTTTATGGTTGCAGAAATATTTGATCGCCTCATAATGTATAGGTACTACCACAGAACCTAAATCCAAAATGAAAGCAATGGCCGTTATCGAAGTTACTGGTAGATAGGGGTGGAATAATGTAAAGTTTCATAGGATGTACCATTTATCATTTCAGTTAGCAGCTAAGTGGCAAAGCACTTCAAAAAATCTCAAAAACTTGACTGCAGATACTCTTCACTCGATAACCTATAATTTTGGCAGTTATCACACCTCTACCATTCCAACGGAGAAATCTTAATTCTCACTTTGTCATCCCCACTCATCTAAATTCTTCCTCCATTCCGCCCTTCAAAGAAATCACGTGCTTATAACGAGCACTTATCATGTGCTCAGTCCAAATTATTTTTTTCATTTAGTTTCTAGAGATCTGCTAAATGAGGGTTTAAATTTGCCCTGGCGAAGCTTGTTTTAATAAAAGTTGCATATATTTGAATTTGAATTGAATAAATTCTCCGTCAATTTGCGATTTTACTTTTATCGTCAACGGAGAAATGAATGGAAAAATTTCAAGTCGAGTTCAATGATCGCTTTAACATTACCCTCATTGCTAATTTTCAAGTCATTGATAGAATCAGCATTATATTCTAATGTTGGATTGGTGTTTTTCATTTATTTTAACTGAAAAGTGACTATAAATGAAGATGATATCATATTTAATTGCAAAATAGTTATGAAACAAAGATTGTAGAAGGAAGATGTTTCGTAGTATCCAGAAATGCATGGCGGTAGACCCAGGCAAAGGACAGTTGTAACGGTTTGTTTCAAATTATACGACTACGCCCACAAGCGGAGGTTATCTCTTTTAGTACTACCTCAATTTTTATACTTCTAACCGTTTCACCTCATCATAATTCTCCTTTCATCTACCAATCATTGTTTGAGTAATGGTTTCAGACTTAACTACGAGGAACCTCTCCATTTCGGAAATGTTAAAAAATACACTTTATATGGTCTACTAGAGAAAAGATGTCGAGTGCAACCCGGGTTTCGCTACAAAATAGCATCATCAGGTTGTGTAACGAAAACCGAGTTGTACTCAATATTTTTCTTAAGTGGACCGTAAAAAGTGTATTTTTTTTTAGAATTTGCAATCACTATTTGTTCAATATCCCTCCCCACTGGACTTCCATTTCTTATCTTCTTTTTCTCCTTTTCACAAAGGAATACTTTCATGAGCCAGCGTATTTTAAGACGTCTACAACATTCTTGTTTTATTTCCCCTCCGAATTTTTCTTATTTTCACCTTATTAGATCCCCTCCGTCATTTTCCCCTTCACTCATTTCACTGTCGCCTTTCATCCATGACGTCTCGTTACAAATACATTCAGTATTATTTTTTCTTCGACTAGATGAATTCAAAATAGAAAGTGTTGGTTGGCTTGAGGGGCAAAGGAACTGTAGACCTTTGGCTAGTCGGTCAATGATGTTTTTATGAAAGAAAAATTTGTGCCCAAGTCAAACTTAAATATCCGTGAAATAGCAGCTTTATCCCATAAATATATTCACCGGAGCAGGATAAAGGCTGTATTTGGGCGAGTGTAACGGAGGCCAGAATGCGTTGCGATGGCAAGTGATTAATGGGGCTGAAGGTAATTTGGCCGACGAGGGCTCCAGAATCCACTGCGTCGACCAAAGGGTAAAAGGGAAAAAAATGCCCTGAGCCATTAAAATGAGCATGAAAGGGGATTCACCAAATAAATTCCGTATAAAATCCCAGTTTTGTTTTCGTATGATCATTTTGAGCATAAGATGTTTTTCCGGCTTTTTTGAGGATACCAGTGAATACTAACTTTCAAGAGATTTTGGTTACCAAATTTATGGCTTATACGAGTAAGCAGGTGTAGATAAAAGCTGCAGTTGAGATGAGATTATCCATTAAAAAAAAAACAATGAACCAGTAAGTGGTATCTTTTTCATACATTGTTAAAAATGACCATCACATGGCGTCACATATCTAAATTTCACCATTATCAGTTTTAAAGAATAACCTAACACACTTTTCCCAATTGCGTGCGTAGTATTTTATATAATTTCCAGAACAAACTAAGATATCGTACATACCTGTGAGTTCATTGATATCCTCTGCTTCTATTCTCTCGCCTCATTCATACTCTACGGTCCCATACAGCACCTCTTTCTGCAAGGATATGTTTCAAAAGGAGTTAGGTATTCATTTTTGTTGCTGCCATCCAATTATTCGAAACAACTTATTTCCTCACCTACATTATTTTTACTTTGTTATTTATCCTTTTCATGAAGTTAAACTTCTCCATTCATATTTATCCTGATACCTAGGAAAAGTAAATTTATAAACTACAAGAGAGGAACACATTTTCCAGTTTATTCACACAAATAAGCTCAGGTAAGCTACATAAATTTATTTGAGATAACTGAGAGATTTTATTTTAAAGTATGTAAATAGTCACTGCAAGCGTTGTTAGAAACAAGGTTAATTATCTGGATTAGGCTCAGAAAGTCTAATTCGTTTCGAAATGCATAGCACCTGAGTCAGAAATTGAGTAAACTCTTTATCCTTTAAAAGGGTATTTTGAGGGCCAGTACCAATTTCTAACGAGTAATGACTCATTATTAGAAAAAAGCACAGAAGAACGGGGTTTAACAAAAAGAGTATGTAGTGGTGTATTCTAGGATGCCTAGTAACCGTTGCCTTAGCATCATAATGGGCTCTAATTTGGGATGCTATCTGCAAGATCTCTGAGATGTAATATAAACTAGAAGCCAATGGGACACTCTCTTTCAAGGCTATTGGTTTAATTATGATTTCATTAAGTACCTGTGCAAAAGTCAAGGTTAAACTCCAACACGTCTTAAAGACCGTGTTTATTTGTTTGTCTGAAACAATTCAACATCGGTGATCATTGTTTGTCTCTTGTTTTCAGTACTTTATTTCTAAACATTTTTCCACTATCTGACAAAATATTAGAACTGCTTGCACTGGAAATGCGGTGTAGTTAATTTTTTCATCACTACGAGATGTTACCTTCGAACTCGTAATGGGAGATGGCGCCACTATTTAATTCATCTTAGCGCGTTATCTTATTGTTAATGTTTCGCGGAGGGATTGTTATTACACGATATCATATTTTCACATAGTGGTATCGTTTTGATGTGTTAAAATTCTAATTTGAAGTTACTTTAAATACATATTTTGTTTCATATTTTTAACACATGCGCTCCTAGGTTTTACGTAGCTTTGTAGCCCCTTTTACTGTTGAAAATCATAATGAATCATATAAATGTGATAGCATCAATGTTTTGTACCAGATGATCTATTATGTTTTTTTACTAAGAAAATAGATTAACACAAATTTCAATACTTCAAAGAAGCTTAAATTTGGGTTAAAACACGAGCATTGTGAAATCACGCTCTTTTAGACCGTGCAAGGCCTCTTAAGGGTTAATGGAGTGAAATATCATGTTCACACATATATTTATAAAACTCCGTAGAAATAAGGATTGAAGCTGAATTCGAGGAAGTCCAACTCAGATCGCAATGGATAATGATTACACGTGATTAATCTGTGGAGCGTAATTTGGCCGACGATGGCTGCGAAAATCACTGACCCAGCCAAGGATAAAATAGGGATGAGATGATGCCTGTGATGATCCATAAAAGGGTGTGGATATGATCAATACCATTAGGCATTAAAGAAGATTATTAAAAGAAATGTAATGCTCAAATTTAGATGGTCGTAATGAATGTATTGCTCTAAAAGGTATGATACCTTTAAGAAAAAATCCTTTTAATTTCACCATATACTAGAAGACAACAAAATCTCACACGAAATTGAATAGATACGGAAAATGGCTAAAAACTATGAAAAGAAGACAGGACAACCTAATCGGCAACATCTTAAGACACGATGGCCTGATGAAGACAATCGTCGAAGGAAGAGTGAACAGGAAGAATGGAAAAGGAAGGCCTCAAGTGAGATACATAGAGCAGATCGTGAAACACGAGAAAGAGAGGAGCTACATTAATATGAAGAGGTTGGCCGATGGAAGAATCAAGTTGAGGGCTGTGTCCAACCAATCCTACGATTGATGGCACGGACCATCAGTCGGCCGTAGATGATGGTTAAGGTAAATGGAGGAAAACTTTTTTCCCCATCAGATCAAGACACAAATCTTAGCTGACATGAGTTCTCCTTTTACGCTGGATAGTAGAATTCCATTGATGACGTGAAAAAGGTGTGCTCTGATTAACGAGAGAACATTGATTCTCATAACTTGGTTTATGCTTTAATTAGTGTTTAATGTGACAGTAATGAAAATAGGCGAGGTGCTACCTTCCATTGCTCAGACTCAGACAAAACATGTATATGATAACACATTGGCTAATGAAAAGGTTGAATGAAAACAGCTTCATCTCTTTACAATATGAAATCCCAGTTGATATCGTAAGGGATGTGTAGAGCGTATAAATGGAATTACTTTAGTTGATCATAAAATCTGAAAAAATATATTTTTAATGTGCAATAACATGCTGAAAATGTTCTTCCTTTGTCTGCAATATTTTAAAAATTGTAATAAAATTGGATTTCAAGGTAGTTAGTTTTCTCTTTTTTTTGTAGTAGCATTCAATGAAAATGCTGTCATTGAAATTTCCAACCATCCACTAATCTTCGATCTTAATTATTGGTAAAATTGTGGTTTTACCCGTAGTGTACTTTCATAATACATTGCTTAAACAATTACCAGCTTGCCCAATTAAGTTCCCTCATGCACTAGGAACATTACCTATGCAGTTACTATACATCAAAGATATCTTCTTTAAAGCCATTGCATGTTCTGATAGGAAGTAATAACTATGGCTACTTGTCCAAACCACCATCACTAAATGCATTTGCACCCTCATACCATAAAATGGAGATTTTATATTTCGTAACGTGTATTATCCTATTTTAGAGACTTCGTAGATATTCTTATTGAGTAATAAATAAGGATACTTTTTAAAATCCTCACCTCAGAATCTACACTTGTAATTCATGCGCGGAACCGAGAAGTATTTGGCGAAAATTTACGTGCTCGAGTGCTCAGTGAGTTCTAAAACGGCTTGAAATATTACGAATTCTGCTGCTCGAGAAACTTGGTGGAAGCGAGAGAGTGGTGACGGGGGACGGTTGTAAATTCCCCAACTTTCTTCTGCGCGACTCTCAAGGAAGGGAGGAGTTCATTTGAGTGCGAATCGTCACGTGCCTCCCTCTTCCTCCCTTTGACTTCGCGTGCCGACATACCCTCCTTCTCTCTTCTTCTGCCGGCACCCCTCCCTCCTCCTACTCCCCTTCCGGGCTGCCCGGATGGTGATGGAAGGGATGTTATGGCACGAGGCGCTTGCAATTAGCACGGCCGAAGGGCGGACGTCGTCACTCCTCCCAGCCGTCGCGTGATGCCCTATTTGCTTTTTGCCCACCCACGCCCGGGAGGAAGGAAAGCACTTCCTCATGGCATATAAAGTAACACTGCCCCCGTGTGCTTCGACCTCTTCATTGCCTTTTTCGTGCCCGTAAATATCGCTGCAGCGTGCCACCGCACTGTATGTCCGGACGAGCAGGTTACTCTTCGTTGTACCCTCCAAGTAAAAAAGCTTTCCTGGCGAGGGGTTAGTAGTAAGTGGTGAACTTGTCGTTTTTAGAGACCAGTTGATCTCTCCGCATTTGATTTTGGTTTAGCTTTCGAGTATTCCGTAGCAGTTTTAAATGCTTTATTTTGCATGCTTCATGGATGCTTTTAAAATTTGGGCCCTCTAAGGTTCATTTATTTGTCGCACACTCAATGGCAAAAATACCTATCACACTGGGTGCGTCATAAATGCTCTTGCGCATTCTTCTTCAAACTAAAATTTCAGCGATATATGAGGGTTTGGATATTTTTATGACTGGAGTTACATCAATTATCCCATCTTCAACAAAATAATATACCTTCCAGTTTAAAAATCCATGATGATACCCTCTCTAGCAAGTTATTATTTCGCCAAATTAGTCCTGATTTTCCATTTCAAAGTGCAGAATATTAAGCAAAAATTGTAAATTCTCTGTTTCGAATTTATTTATTTTAAAACAGATGTAACTTTCGTTGAATTCTGGAAATTATTTTTGCGAATTCCACTCGGTTGATATCTGAAGTCTTGTTCATGCGTGTGGTTTCATCAAAAGTTGTTACACTTAATTGCCCATGGTTACACTTCATTCCCCATATTCACTTCTGTTGAACCTTTTTGTCATAATTCTCCCCAACCTTATGATACAGGATATGTTAGCCAAATTATGTTTTTGAAAAACATAATAAAGAACGACCTTTGACAGTAATCTTTGCAAATTGGTTATTGGTACACTAAACCTAGACAAAGCATTATGACAGGTGACTTCGTTTTCCACATATTCTGAGCAAGCCAACTTTAGTTGTTTCCTAAGTGAGTGTTAACTAATATTTTCATAATGGAGCTTTCCACATACCACTGAATATATATCGCGCACCTATTAAAAATTAATGCAATAGCGTTGCTTGTCAGGCATCAAGTATAATTGAAAATTCTCATTAGAGTAGAAAAATAATTTTCTTGTCGTCTTAACTGTCAGATTGGTCTTTTTTTATTTTTTCACATGCTACACCCATATTCCCTTTCACTTTTGGCCACATGCTTGGGCCTAATATGAAAATTTTGTACAGCTTTGTGTTAACCATATATCCCATTCCTAGGAGCGTTCAGGTCAAAAGCGGCCCATAGTATTGCAAAGCAAAAAGTTTCAACGCATAAAATACTTGAATGGTAATTTAAAAGCATCTGATGATAACTTAGTGTAGCTTGTGTATAAGAATGTGGCTGGTTATAGAGATCGGGTTAATACTGTGGCCTCTAGCAACTCTTTCAGTGGTACAGGCTGAAATCCCGGATGTGGAAAAGACTTTTTCATTGGTATACCCGTCCTAACTTGGGAGCACTATGAGAAGAGCACTTGGCATGCGCAGTGCTTCTTCCGCAGAATGGGTCTCCTCGGTGCCTTTCAATGAAAGTAGGTCAATGCAGATCGGTTTCACTGGACGTCTCCTCCTTAAACATGTCCATTTATTTTCCCTACCAACCAATCCAAAAACCTTGAAAGTATCATCCACTCTCCTTCAATGTCTCTGAAAATTAACATCATCATATTGCTTGAATTTTTGATAATCGTAGGTACCTAAATTTTTAACTGAGAACGGATATGAATGTGCACATATCACTATTGCTGTTATTTGTGTTCAATTATTTTGTTTACTTAACTACTTAATAACCCTTTCTTTCTCAGATACACTAATATCAATATTGCGTTTCACAAACATATTAGTAGGTACTACAAGCAACAGGCGATGTTTTCATTTGATAGAAATGTTTTTGTGAATCATGGCTTCAAATAGGAGTCTTGTGCGCCAAGGTACGAGTATTTATTCTTTTTGTGTCATCTCTACGCCTCCCAAACAAAGTTGGTCCGGCGTAGCAGCCATGGAAGTTTCTCCAACCACCGCCACTTATGCGAACTCATCGTTAACTCATGTCACGTCGAGCGAGTGTCAGGAATGTGACAGTTTCCGGAACGCCGCGCTATCTCGAATGGAGCGGCGAGTTTTCGCCGATATCTCGTTTCATTCCGAAGGAACTCCTGGGACGCAGGCGTCGTCCCTGTCCCTCTACTACCCCATTACGCCTGTCCTTCCTCCTTCTCTTCTCAGCGACTGGGCACAGCGGGGCCTTTCTCTCCCCTTATCAAAACCGACGAGCAACGCACTTAACCATCCGCTCGTCTCGCATACCTCCCTCTAGGAAAGCACACCTTCCGCCCAGCCATTATCGCCAAATATACCCTCCCTCTCCCTCCCCCTCATGAGACATATCGCACTTAAGATCTTTCCCACTATTCACATTCCTCCTTCATTCTCTCCTTATCCCCCACTTTCTTTCTGACGGGTATCTGGAAGGCCCTTTAATACCCCACCGCTCCTTGCCCCTTTTCATACTCCTCTCAGACCTACCGTAATTTCTTACGAGCGGATCTCAGCAGTTTAATTTATCCCGCACCTTATCCGCTTTGAGCAGTTCTTGAAGTAATTGGAGTGCATAGATCTAGGGCTTCCGAGGGAAGGAAGGGAAGAGATACGAAATGTTTGGGGGACAAGGGGTTATCTCTCATGGACCGGTTCGTGCTTTCAGACCTTGCGCTGCTTTCAGATGTCCATTTGATAAGGGTCTTGTTTCTGCTTTTGACAATACCCAGGTTAACCAGTACATGCGCTCCTCCTTTTCCAGCGATAACGGCTCAGATTGTGAAGTCAACTGGTGACATTACTTACGGTCAAAAACTGCGCAATAATTGCTTTTTCATTTCTAATTTAATTTTTATCGAAAATTTGTATTTGATGAAGCAAACGGTCTAATTTGTACTTATGTGTTTCTGGCTGCAAATTATTAAATGTCATAACGACTATTTTTAGCAATTTATCATCTTGATTAATTTTATGAATTTGAATTTAAAAAATTGATTTCGACAAAAATAACCATTTCCGAGGGCACCTAAATTGGGTTCTTTTTGAACAAAATTTTTCAAAAGAAAATATATTGCAAGCTTAGGTAAACAAATGTATGCCTATCAAAATATCAAATCGTTATAATAGGGTGACTTCTTAGCTAACTACTGTTCAATCCGACCCAAGTTACTTCCACTTGTATTTTGTATGGAAAGGTTTAAAATATTCTTAATTTTTTGAGCACTAGTAAGGTTGAATCTACCAGGGACTGGTTAAAAGGTAAGGTATTATTTTAAAATTCAAGATTTTTACGAGTTTTTATTTTCCCCCCGTGAATTAATACTTGGAATTTGAGGATTTGCTGGATGAACCATCATCGAAAGTGAGAAACAGCTATACGTTTATTATTTATTGAATTATTTACCCCAGAAACCACGTTCCTCACTTTAGAAAGTGAAACAAATTTTAAACATTTTCAGCTATCTAGTTTATAGAATTGATGAAAAATAATTTCATATGTCTTGTAAAAATGGAAATGAATATTTCTGATGCTATGCTTCAGTACCGGTGCTAAGGAAAGGTTTTATGATATAAAAATAAAACGTGGTGTTAGAGTTGAAGGTGTCTGACTACGTGGAATTCCTTCATGATGAGGGTAAGAAAGCAATGCACTTCCGCAAAATATATAATTTATTCACTCACGACCATGGTTTCGATTCTTAGCATCATCTTCAGCGATACATCAACGCGATACCCTGCAAGCCACCACGAGGGTGTGAGGCAGGGGTTGAAGATCACCAAGCATGCACTACCGACATGCAAACAAACAACTATGGAGTCTCATGCAACTAGATTGTTAGTATCTATAGTATTTAAGAAATTAATACATGCCTCATGCACTGCAGACTACTCTAAAATATTTTCCCTACCTATCTCTTTCCTATGCTGCCTATTCTGTTCTCTTATAGTACGGGGGAAAATGCTATTTTGAATCTATCAGTACAACAATCTATCTCTCTAATCTTATTTATCTGGTCGAATCTAGCATAATACGCTGCTGTTTTTAATATGTGCCTAACATCTTCAGTAAATCTATCCGATTGAAATTTCTCTAATAGATTCAATCTGTACCTTAACTTACGCTCTGATAATGACTCCCACCCTAATTCTTGTATTAATTCTGAAACTCAGCTCAGCCTATCGTAACACCTTTTAACGTACCTGGCTGCTCTACGCAGCACACTGTCTAGTTCTCCGATCAAACCTAATTCATTAGGATCCCAAACACTGGCTGCATACTCAAGGTGGGGCCTGACTAGTGAAAAGTAACATTGCTCTTTTGTCTTCTCATCCTAATGGTTGTTTTCAAGTCTGTTTCCGCATTAATAGGCGCTTCAGACCGGGAGGAAAGGTATAAGGATAGGAATGGAATGGATGGGGCTTACGTCACCCGGGAAACCGTCTTCTCATCACATTTACCAAGTACTCTTTTTACGAGTCCTAGCCTTCTCTTCGCCCAGCCGAATATTTCCCGGATGTGTCTTCCCCACGATGAACCTTAAGTGATTGTTACACCTAAATGGTACTTTATGGTTTAAAAGCTATCGATTTTCGTTTTATTAATTTTATAGGATCACTCTATTGAATTATTTCTCCTCCAAAAATTGATAGCCACACGCTTTTTAAGGTTAGGTTCTGATTTCATCTGTCGCACCATTCTTGAATTGCATCTAAATCCTTGCTAAGCGATTTTCTGTCTGCTTCTTTTTATATACCGCTAAACACTACCCATCGTCTGCAAAAATTTTAAGCTTACTGCTAACTACGGTACCCAAATCGTTTATGTATAAAAGAAATAGAAGCAGACCTACTAGGCTACCCTTGGGAACTCCCGACGTGACTTTGATTGTGTACGACATGACACCATCTATGACAACCCTCTGCTCTCGTCCACTTAAGAATTCTTTTACCCAACATACAACGTCATTATTTATACCAAAACGCTCTAACTACAAGATTAATGTATCATGAGGAACTTTATGGAATGCCTTTTTAAAATCTAAAAATATCGCTTCAACTTCAGAACAGTTTGCGCCGTAGACTAAAATATCATGTACGAATAAAGCTAATTGTGTCTCACAAGATATACCTTTCCGGAACCCATGATGGCTGTTAATAAGCAATTTCTGACTATCCAAATGCCCCATGATTGAACTGAATACAATGTGCTCAAATGCCTTACAAGAGATTGACGTGAGTGAAATGGGTCTGTAGTTACTAGGCTCTTCCCTATCACCGCTTTTAAAAATAGGTGTAATATTAGCTACTTTCCAATCCTTCCAATCCAGAACCACAAGGTGCTGTGTGGTTCTTTAGTGTTTTATTAAATAATATTTCCAGATAGGGGGCTATTTCACAAACTAATGAAGCATGATCGGTGCTCTTTTGCCCTAGTTTCGAATGTTCTTCCCGTCTGTCCTATGTATATGGCAGTCCGAGCAGCTGAGTTTATACATGCCACTCTTTTGTAGTTAGTGGACTTTGTCTTTTGTTGAGTTTAATATGTTTTTGAGTGTGTGTGTGTGTTGTAAAAAGCTGCTTATATGTTGCCTTTGGAGAGAAGGTGTGTTCTGAGTGAAATGTATCCAAGCCAAGAAAAGGAATCCTTCGCCATGTCTGTTCCTCTGAGGGTCTACTACGGTAAATCAACTCCTCTGCTAAAGCTTTTTGTTTCCTGTTGTATAATTGGTTAATCAATCTGGTCTTGTACCCGTTATTTTGCGCGTTCTGTTTTATGACATCTAACACTTTCGCGTTCTGTTTTATGACATCTAACACTTTGATTCGTTTCTTATTAGACAGCGAGATTTTACATACTCTGTTTACCATGGCGTGGAATGCTGCCAAATTTGCGAGTAATGATATCTGGAGTGTGAACGGATGAGTGTGTCTGAATAGCAATATTTGCGGTAAATGGAAAAGTCAAACTCATTGTCAACAATCAGCACACTCAAGTCCAGGTTATTAGGCACACCATCTGCTTTCACTTCCATGCTGAATTGTATGGCACTGTTAATGGAGTTCAACACTTTCAAAAAGTTCTCTAATTGAAGATGATGCTAAGCATTGAAACCATGTTGAGTCAATAAATTATATATTTTGTGGAAGTGCATTGTTTTCTTACCCTCATCATGTGTTGTAAATAAAGAGACCTGAAGTCTTGGCAGTGTTAGAGGAAATAAAATGAAGACTTTTGAAACTCGAACAAATGAAACATTGATATGAAATAAAGGAGACCACAACAAAGATTGAAGTGTTGATTTTGGACGAGAGAAAAAATGTTTTTGGAAAACAAGCGGAAGCAGAGTAGAAGAATAGAAGAAGTATAAAGGTCGTTTGCATAGTGAGGCTCTTCATTGATGGCAGATAGCTGAGTAGTTAAGGAAGTAAAAATGAAGTATTTGCTCGGTATGAATTAAAAATATGTTCACTTGAACAAAGATATGGTATAACGGAGGTGCCATTACTAAAACACTCAGTTCAGTTGGCATAGTTGGCATGTTTCGCTTAAAGGACAGAAAATAAGTCACATTAATAGACCAGAACTATAGCTTTTTAAGCGTGTTTTATTATAAATTCATTTCACGGCGAAAATGTTTTTTTTTCTCCCTTTAAAATTCAAAACTTAGGAATAGTTGGGTAACCAATCACTCATTTTTACCCTTGTATATTCAATATAATCGAAGTCTTAATGCATAAAGCGTTGACGATTATCGTCCAATTTTTCTCATCTGTTATCTACTTGAAAGCACTTTTGATTCTTGATCTCGATGAAAATTCATTTTTTCATACCCGACTCTTGATTCCATGGTAACTATTCCCTTGTTATGAAAAAGGTTTAAAGTACTTCGTGAAAAGAAAGAAATGGTGTTACATTTGTATCATTCAGTTTTCGTTACAAATTTCTGGCAGCAATTTCACAGCAAGCAATTTACAAAGGCATTTTTGGGTGCTGTTAGTTTATGGATTAATTCCAGTCTATTTTTAAGTTTGTATGCCAAATTATTGGGCAATTAAACCCTGATTTGCTTATGGTATCTTCGGCTATTGATAAAAAATATAAATTTTTAAATTCATGTGATAATATCTACGGGAGTAGCCTGCAAGCCATTTTGAAGGTCGGTGACAGAAAATAAACAATCACAAAGGTTGCACTGCATACCTGTTCCAATCATCATACCTGTTGTTCAACAGTGTAAATATATTTAGTGTATGCACACCCTAGTATGTGCCATCCCAAGAGATTTCATTAGATGTTCATGTAAGCTATGAACCCTAAAAAACACCATCATCATCATCAGTGAGTAATCTGACTGACTGACTGGTTTGACGCAGCTACCCATAGAATTCTTCTGTCAGATAAGCTTTTCATATTTACGAATTTATTCTCTTTCATATAATGCATAATTTTCTCCATTTATCTCATACGAGGCCTTCTCTTGCCATTCTTCCCGCGCAATTTTCCTTTCATTATCTCATTATCGCCTTCATCAGGTCATCATGCCTCATGTTGTGGCCGAATAAGTTTTCCGTCGTTTTCTTAGGGTATTCAAAAGGCTTCTCTTTTCTCCCACTCTTATAAGGACTTCGTCACCTACTTGGTTGATCCATTTAACCTTTATCATTCTCTGTAGCACCTCATTTCGAATGCTTCCACCTTTATCTTTTCCGTTGTTGTCATCATTCATGCCTCAATGCCATAAAGAAATATGCTGCATATGTACGTTGTGACGAATTGTTTCAGGCTACCAATTCCCGAAAGCCAAACCAAACCAAGGCGTGAACCCAAAATTTATCTTGTCAGGGATATATTAAGTATTATTTGACTAGGAATGGATTGCATTATTAATTGCAATCATTTGTAATTACACATTTTTGTAACACACAATTGTATATAACTCAGGACTCCTTCTGGAGACAGTACTTCAATACCTTATGATCAAATCCTCTCCTGCCACCTACTGCATATATTTTAATCTGAGAACTTACAGCAAACCTACAATTCAGATTTATACGACTTTTGTGGACATTTTTTTCTAAAATTTTAATAGAATTTATTTAATAATATTTTTTAATAGCATCTATCAGTTGATCGGAATTGTCCAAATTCTTGTACATGTCAACATTTGAATTGTAATTCGTTCGTGTTGTGTTTGTATAATTGTAATTGAGTATAAAGTATATAAACACATTTTCGGTAGTACCTAACCACGATAGGCGCAGCTGACTTGTAAAGGTGGAATTTTCTACTGCTCTATAATGGTAGTAATAAATTAGTATGTACTGCAACGCCTGTAGGCGAAACTCGTCAATTCCTACAACCAAAAGTCTTTATCCGCATACACTGGCATATGTTTGTTTTATAAATTTTAAGTTTTTACTTACATTTTCACAGCATCGTTATATATAATAATAACTTTCCTGCTTTTAGGAGTACGCTGCTGTAATCTTCTACCAAAAATGGTTGCAATGGAAATCACGATATTCATCGAGGCAATGTCGTGTAAGGTACAACCCAAATATTTGAAAACATATTTCACAATTATCTATTAATTATTGTAAACAATATAAAGAAAATGAACCATTTTACCAATAATATGTAACGAAAATTTGTACCGCTCATTAGAGAGATGGAAAGGTAATTAGCATTAAAGTTTTATAACTGTAAAAAACTAATCTGTTTACGGAAGACGAAATCGCCAATGGGTTTTCATCCTCAAGGAAATTTTTCACTGTCATGACAGGTTTTTTATCGCATTTCGTAGCCGTGTAAAATAAATAAACTTCAGCCGGTCTCTCCTGAGAGAGGCATATAATACCGTAATATCCGGCTTAATTAAATGCGCATCTGTGCTCCTTGGAAATCTAGCGGAAGATATTTCGGAAGCTATTATGATTTCTTTCTTTCGGGCACACACTCTCTTCTCTCCCTCTTTCATTTCATTCCGAGAGATTACTCATCTCCAAATTCTTCCCCCACTCCGTATCAGTCCTACCATTAATATTCCGGATTTCCTTCCAAACCCTTCTCCTACGAAATCCTCACCCCTTTCCTTCTGTCCTGCCCCTCTCAAGCGGACCACTCACGAAGCCCCAAACCATTTGCGTCCCGCGCTGAACTGAGAGGTCGGCCGCGGGGAAACTTTCCCCCTGCCCTCCCCTCAAAAACGTTAACCTTCGTGATGGGCTAAGCCAAGAAAGGGAAAAGAAAGCTATCATCCCAAATTATTCGCAATTTTCGTTCGTTCCTCTCTCGTTTTTCGGAGCGATTGCCATTTCGTGCTAGTCACTTATCGATCTATTGTGGACTGTTCCTCGCTTAGTCGCAATTCCCTTCTGATCTCGCGTGAAATCGTTTTGATACCGCTTTAATGATGTACACAAAATTTGACTATTACGCACCATCAGAAGACAAGAGAGGGGTTCTCTCCCACGGCATTAAAGTGTTCTGTTGTCATTTTAATTATCATATCCATCTGAATATCGTCTGGATAATCAATAGGTAATTTAAGTGGTTATATATACTAAATGGATGATAATAACCCTAAAAAACTAATTTATTATAATCCCCAAGATTTAATTTTAAAATTTACTAAATAAGCCAATTCATGCTTAGTTATTTCCACAGAACACACGATGAAAGCAAGTTTTTTTAATCCAACCATTTTATCCTTCAAGGAAATGCATTTATCATCATTATCATCACCATCGAGCAGCAATCCTAAAATTGGTTTGACGCAGCCCTCTACTCTATTTCCCTATTCTTCTCTGATAATTCTTCTCTGTTGCATCCTTCACAACTTGTTCCTTTTCCGTTATTCCCGTTGATTTTTTCCTTGACGATTGTCTCATTACGCCACCGTATATTACGGATTAAGTTGCCCATCTTCTTTTTAGAGCTTGCATAAGATTATTTATTTATCCCACTTTTCTTAAGACTTCTTCCTTTATCACTCGGCCGCTTCATGTGATCATTATCATTCCTCGGTAGCACCATGCTTGAAATGCTTTTAACCTTTAGTCCTCTACTGATGTTTTCGTTCATGGCTCACTTCCATAAAAAGAATGCTCCAGCTATATTCTAATGGAATACTTCCTCATTTCCACGCTAATATTTGCAGCTGTGAGGAGAATATTATCTAGGTAAAATATCATTTTTATTTGGCTGTTCTACTGACAACTTCACTTTCACTTCGTCCATCGCTGGTTACTCGGCTTTCCGGGTAACAGTGCCCGTGCACTATCTCAAGTTTTGTCTTTTCTAATTTAGCATTATTTTTATCCTCTTCTCTTTTGTTGCAAACCAATGTCATAGTTTATTTAAATTGATCTTCAGGTGATAACGGCTCATTGCCCTTTCAGTATTTTCTAGTCTCTTCTTTAAATCTCTTTCTGTTTCTAACATCACTGGCTATGTCGTCGGCAAATCTACGCACTTCTTCACTGTAGGCGTCGTGTTTAGCATTATATTGTTTTCCAGGCCACTTTGACCATCACATGACTCTTGCTCATGTTTTTTGGTATATTTATCCATTTATATGGCTTTTCTAGCCTTAGGAATTCCTAATATCACTTCTATCTCAGGCCTATTGATCTCAAAGTGGCCCCTTAACTTTTCATGTAAAATTAGGTATCTCTTGAAGAAAGATCTGGTGCTTTCCCGGCGCATCAGCTGGTTGAAGGTTTCTCGGGTCCTCCACCGGGTTATTGCGTCCACGTCTGCCGACGTTTCGATTCCCGAATCAGTCATCGTCTTCAGTCTTGAATTAATTCAGAAGCCCCGAAGACGATGACCGAGTCGGGAATCGAAACGTCGGCAGACATGGACGCAATAACCCGGTGGAGGACCCGAGAAACCTTCACGTAGGTATCTCTTCCTCACTTATACTCCTGATTGTACTTCTTAAGTATCACATTATCCGTAGCTGCTGGATGTTTATTTCTTCTTATGCTTTCTTAGCCGTTATATTTTTCACGATGCGTGTTTTTACCGTATGATTCAGTTGTTTGGTTATTCAGGGGAGGTGACCGGCAGCTGAGAAAATTTTCGCCATTTAGGATAGGTGTGTAATTGGGTAATGGTAGGTGTGTTCAGGGAACGAAGGAAAGGTGGAGAGAAACCTGGCGTCGGCATTAGCCTACTTTAAACGAAAGCGCCAAGGGGACCACAGTTTAATGTCCCATCCGACGGACGGAGTACTGAACTTGAAATGCCCTCCACTAGGCACTCAAGTATTGACCAGTTTTCCACTGAAAAATCTGCCACTGCCGGGAATCAAACCCGGGTCTTCGGGATGGGAGGCCAGTACTCTAGACACCACGCCAATCAAATCCCCCCGTATGATTCAGTTTTCTACGGTACGTGCTAGTGGTGTTGAGTTTTCCTTTGCTTTAAGGTTTCACATCTAAATCGAAAAATAAAAAGAAGCTGGAATCAAATTTTCTAAAACTCAAACATTAATAAAATAAAAAAATTAAACAAATTAAAAATTTAAGTAAACGAGTTTTAGCTCCAGCAGTTTTGTTTTAAAGTTGAGATAATAAGGAATAATAGGGTTGAAAAAAATGAAATATTAAAAATATCCTACGAAAAACAGTTCAGCACACTTCAGAAGAAAATACAAAGCACAACGGGGACGGCATCTCCACAACGCCGCAGCGAAAAATTTAATGATTGATTGTAAAAATATATGAATTTCAAATTAATTATCCCCTGTAACTTTTGTAGGGTTAAGAGTTATTGCATAATCTTCTTTCCAACATCATTCTGGGAAGAAAAACCGGCTCCCTTCAAATAGCTCAGTGATGAGGAATCTTTAACTTTCAGCATTTGACATTTTGGTGGGGATGTATCATCCCCGGGCGTTAATATAGGTTCCTTCTTCCAATATCCTCGGCGGCACCATTATGAAACATTCTGTTTTCGTGTCCATGGCAAGTGGGGAAAAAACAAAGCCGTGAAGCGAGAAAAAACAGAAGCGTGCGGGAGAGCGAGGCCAAAAGAGCCTTCCGTGCAATTCGAGCCTCCTTTTTTTGCATCAGTGGTAAAAGCGATCGCAACTGCTTACTAACAGCCGCGTATTAAAAAAAAACAAGCGCGGAGCGAAATGCGCTCACGAAAGAAGAGTACCTATCTCTCCTTTGTTAGCTTTCGCACTCTTTTTAAGTTACCCAGTTTCTTCCTTATGGTTATTGAGGAGAATTCGTTTGGGTAGAAAGCTCTATGGTATTAAATATCCAAACTCCTAATTTTAATTATAAATTCAAGAAATTTTAGTTCAAAAACACCTTCGTTCACGCAGGTCTAGGCCACAATTTTTCCATTATCCTGGTAATCTAGGTTATCGATTTTTAAGAGTGAGTTGAATCAATCATTAATCAAACATATACAATTATCCATTCCCAAAGCAGTGTACCTACTATATGTTTCCAGTAAGTTCAAGCCAAACGAATCCGACTTGAAATAAATCTAAAAAAACTAGATATGACAGCAGATGTTCTTTAGCCTATCTTACCGATGACTTAGACTATTTACATATGATAGAATTGGTGGAGATATCGGACAGTTGGGTAGAGACAGGATATTTTCAGGAAATAAGTGTAGGTTGATAAGAAGCTAGGGTCATAATTACCGCACTCTTAAATAAAAGCAGTAAGGAGTCAGCGAAAATCCCATGCGAGTGACGGAGCACTGAACTTAAACTCCACATAGCACTCAAGTGGAGATAGGAATCACAATGGAAAGACTCTGCCTCTTTCCGCATTCACACCTTGGCCTTCGGAATGGAAGGACAGTACTCCAGGTGCGATGCCAACCTGAACTCTGTCAGAGCTTCAACAAATCCAATTGTTGATACTGTAAAGTTGGATATTCTGAGACTAAAGTTCAAAGTATTTTTGAAAGGAATGACCAATAATGCTGATTCCTTGGTGAATAAAACCGCAGACCGGAGAATTTAAACACTGATAATTTTCCTTTACTTTTGCCACGGGCTGAATACTTTTTGATGCATTCAGTGCCCTAATTGTTACTTTTTACATACTTTTATTTAACTCACCTCTCCATGTCTCCATGTTACCATTTCAATGTATGAGTAAATAATGAATAAAAATATCGTTTTTATATTTTGATTAGAAGGGGCCTTGTGGTAATGTAACCGACTGTCAATCTGATTAATAGTAGTCAAGTCCACAAGCTGGCAAATGTTTTCTAGTAAACAGTTCTGTTTTTTTCATGCTTTGCTTTAACTTGCTTTTGCAAGGAACCATGGACCCATGGTTACTGCTGCATTTATGACCATTTTTTCTTAACACTGTACGGCATGGCTGGAACGATTATGAGCTATAATGCGCTCGGAAGGGATCTGGCGGAAGGGGAACGGTAATCGACAGGCTGAGCGGGTCAGGATTGCACTTGGAGGGAAAAGAGCCATATAGAAAGTAAAAGAAATGGGACAAAGAAACGGTGGATGTCAATGGGTATGGGAACTCGGGAATGTAGAATCGAATGTGTTAAGGTAAAACAAAGTGGTAAACATGGATTAACTGGACTATGAAAAAGCGACTTAGAGAAAAGCACGCCATATTTTATCTAGAATTATTTGACTTTTAATGAAGTGGTAATCATGGGCCCTGTATTATTGGAAAAGGAATTTAAAGAAAGTTTCCTTTTCAGCAAAATATTCAGATGTATGTTTCGTTTTAAATTTCAGAAAAACATGGTTAAAAATGTTCAGTGTTTTTTTCCTGATGCATTCGATAATGCAGTGACAAGTGTAGTGTAAGCATGCTGTATCTGCTGGAAGACACTAAACTTATTGCATCCTTGTTGGCAGGCTCTGTATCCACATCAAACCGCGTCCTCCGTCCCACTATCCCGCAATTCTTGAAAGCCCTCAAAACGGTACTGTTTATTGAACGCCTGGACGCGGTAGGGAGCGCATTTCGAGGACGTCCCCCCTCCATGCTAGCTTCACTCTTCACTCTCGCTGAGTCCCTCCCTATTTCCAAGACCCCTTTTTTCCCCCTCGGTGGAACTCTTCCCAAAACTCCTCTCGGGCGCAACCCTCCCCGACCCCCATTGATCCCGTCCAAGGCTGGCCGCTCGCCAGGCACACACTCACGGGATGCCGTTCCTCTCTAAGGATGAGATTCTCTCTCTCTCTCTCTCTCCACCCCATTCGTCTCCCCATGTGCCCTCCCCCTTGCCCCGTGACGAAGTCCCTGAAAGCGCGCCGGAGAAATCGAATCCCGACAATCCGACCGAAAACAGGGGATGCCTTCATAGGATTCCCAATTCCCCCAATGCCATCTCCACGACAGGATCTCGAGTTTGATACAACCCTCCGCCAACTCGCCCCCAGTTACATATTCGCCGAGTCATTGTTTGCCGTCCCCTTCCAGGTTGCGACCTGGTGGGAAAAATATTTTTGAGACGCATATCCACGTTTTCTTTAGGTGGTTTGACGGTATTTGTAACATAGATTGCTGAATGCACATAAAAACAAATCGAATATCCTTTGATCTACTATTTTCATGAATTCTGTCTCTTAAAATGCTTCGTAGAATTATAAAGGCACCATGTGATAATAATCGAAGTAATCTCAGAGTAAGCTAGTGCAGTAGTTGTATTTATAAGATACTTATGCAAATCAGAATTTTATTTCCAAGAATAGGATATAACATATTTTTTTTCCTAAAAAGTGTGTTAAACTATTTTCATTGTTTTGGAATGTTAAAAGATGAAACGCGAAACTTCCGAGAGAAATATCTATTGAAAAGTTTTTAATGTAGTTCCGGTATTTCATTGTAAACATTAGGTATTATTCATAAGGTGATGGACGATTTTTTGAAAATCTTCCTCATTCTTTTAAGGTTATTCTCTTTAAAGTGTCCATAAAGGCTGAGAATATCTCTACTATAAACGAAGTGCGTGAAAAGAATGGTGGTCTGTAATTGGATTTTAGTAAACGGGTAAATATGGATGTTCAAGGCTATAGAGAGGGCTTATATATGGGCTTTACTTCAACTTCCCATTTAAATAAATTCTTAAATTGACATTTGCTGGGTACATATAGCACTCAACTTATACTGTCTGGTTCCACTGAAAAGTCTTTCTAGTACCATTACCCACATTCAATCTGATTCAGCCTAGATGGAGACCCAAAACTCCAGCCAGCGCTAAAAGTGGTTTAATAATAACAGTAGCACATATATATGTCGTCAAACTACACGTTAAAGCCTATGAAAAATCATCAGATGGACACAAATCGATAATAAACGTGACTTTTTATATAAAAGAATCCCAAGTTCCTGTTAATTTTATAAGTTTTGCACGGTACGCTATACAAATGAAATATTATTCGTCTTATATCAACTATTACGTTATTATCATCGCTATTTTCTAAACGAATATGTACTTTGCTTTTAATATTTGCAGCTGCTAATAAAATAAAAAGCACAAACATTAAGGAACACCTATTTACCTATGGAAAAGATCAATCGTATGCCTTGATAAATTGTCATTTCTTCATGTTGCATGTAACATGGGATTTGAACGTTTTGACTTTGGGTGTATACACATGATCTACAAAAGAATGCATTTATTTATTATCTCACTTGTTACCATGACCTTTTGTATTCCAAGAGTGTGGTTATTTTCACATTGATTTTTTATGTATGTGAAAAGAGAAGCTTTATCACATGACTGACACTGCCAATAGTATTTCATTCTATTACATCTAATTTTGAGTAGAAAGCAGAAATGCTAAACATCTCTTCATTTCACATGGTGCTCCACTCCTTTATAAATTTGGCTACATTTAACTCTAAAATCTTGTATCGAATTAGAGCTGAGTTAAAAAACGTTTTTTACTTAATTATTTATTTAAATGAAAATTTTATCTTATTTCATGGCGTTTTCAATAATATGCCAGGGTTGTAGCTAAATTCTAAGAGTCTTTGCCAGTACCAAGTATTCATTATCCGTTCCTCCATCATCAGTTTTGGAATTTTCTAGCACGTACTCATTGTAAATTCTATAACAAACTAATTTAAATACCATATAATCCTAAAACGTTTAATATGTATGTAACCATTTTAAACTTATTATCTTAACTGTGCCCAAACATTGACAATTAACTTAAAATCTGTAAATTGTCTTTACTTTGTTGCCGTAGTTTTGGATTGTTGTTTCAACGGAAAATGTAAGCAGTTTTTGGTGGTATATTTAAACCGTGTATAGAAAAGTTCAGATATCAGTTTGAACTGGAATTTTTCCTTCAAACCTTCCTGCCACAAAAAAATGCCTGCTTCTTGAGAGTGCCTTGAAATAATTCCTATTGTAATTAGAAGTAAATGATAATTTCCAACCAATTTTTTTTCGTTATCAAGTGGCACTACTCATGAAAAGTTCTTGCTTATAATGCATGCGTTATCAAGCTGTAAATAGGGCACCTATGTCTGGATATAGTCAGTTTCGTGGCCCAATTCTATATTCTATTCCACGGTCTTATATTATCCACCACTTCTCGTTACTATAATATGTTTTGACAGTGTATAAGACTATGGTTGTGCATTTTGATTGGGAATGCTGAACATGAATTAATTCTACTAACTCAACCCTACTTGTAATATGTGCTGAAGTGAACTTTGACCTTCACTTTTTTCTACCAGCCTAACGCATCAATTCACATTTCTGTGTTAAAATGTTAACCATGCATCATATTGTTTATCTTAATTAATAAGAGTCTTAAATAATATAGAGGTTTTCTTGGCACAATCTCATTTTCTGGGAATTCTAATACGCATCCGCACTAATCCGCATGCAACATTATTTTGATTTCATCCATTTACTCAATACTCCTTCGTGGCACAGAGCTTGCATCCTTTTTTGTAAAGAGGGTTGCACTCGGTAGCTGCCAAAGACCTTCCCCTCGATCCACTACACACTCATTCCATTGTATTGTTCTTCATGTTATATCCTGAGGGTACTTGAATCCCTGCCTTCGACGACTTTCCAAGGGGTTTTAATATTCTTGCTTTCCTGCATTGCCACCTGCGAAACGCAGTATCTTTAACCCGTCCCATTTACCATATCTCTATTCATTTCTGTAATGTTGCCTTCCTTGATAGGTAATCCATTTAAGAGGACACTGAATATCTGTTGACCTTCGATTCCATCTTTTAGAACCAAAGTAACATTTATCTTATTTTCGGCTTCATGCATATTTCAGTCTTGTTAGACATTCATGTGCTTCGAAGAAAATACTTGCACGTGTACATTTAAACTTACGATTACTAATTGTTATAGGTGCTACGGTATCAGTCTTCCAAAATCATGAGAACCTGTAATTATTGACTTTTCGACTGAAAATAAAGACCTTTTTGGTACATATCCTTTTATTTCCTTGGCGCTCTTTTAGTTGGATGTATATTATTTTACATTTCTTATTAGCACTGTAAAAGGTGCATTACCTTTTATTCCAATAAATCGGTTAACATTTATTTCCTAACATGAAAGGGAAAAAATGCGTAATCATGCAAATCTTGACGCGTACAATAAGTGCATTCAGGAATTGGAATACATTATATTAGAAACGTTCTAATGCACTTATACGTATTTGCTTGAACAAATTTAAAATATGTACCACAAGTTAGAACGCATCATAGCATAACGGATAGCTAACACTCGGTTCAATGAATAGTTTTAAGGTTGAGGGTTTAGTCTCCTTTCTTCAACGAAAGTCGCTAAATCATTCAGAGTAGCTCACTCCACTCGACGGAGAAGTGTTCTTCACAAGGCAAGTACTTGGGGATTGCAATGTTATATGTCCATTTTTTGACTTCAAAGCTTTGAAATCTTCAGCTTTCAAAAAAATTATCTAACTCAATACAAATTTGAGCCATAATTGCAACTAAACGAATAATTAAAAAGAAAATTTAACGTATTTTAATGATACGCTACCATGATTAAAAATGATCAAAGATCCATATTTTGTTGAATAGAATAAGGTAATTATTTACGAGTATAAAGAAGAATATATTATTCATGATGCATTCACGATCTTTGGAATGATATCATGAAGCTCTTTTCTTCTTGATGGACTTTACCAAAGGCACACTGGTGCTTGTTACAATTATATGGTGTCAAAACGAGTGTCAAATGACAAAAGCAAGCTTGCTAATAACAACCGTTCCATTATGTGAATGCCTTCGAAGTTATTTTTCTATAAGTGAGTAGGAGGCCGGAAATTTCATTTTCCTTTTGACCTTCGAACTGTGATGAATGCGGGATTATATGCAAATTGACGCTTAGGGTTTTGTCTTCAATCCTGCTGCGTATTACAGCAAGGTGTAGAGGGGCAGTCGGAAAATGGAAAGAAAAGGGAATCGCTGGGAGGATATTGCAGCGCTCTTCGTAATTCATCGCAATCGTCCCACCGGCGTTCGAAAATCCTTCTATCTTTCTCTCCCATTTCTCGTCCATCGCGCTCCACCATGCTTTGCATTAACTGGGGTCGCAGCCGGAGCGGCAATCTAAAGGTAGGGGAAGGCCATCCCCTTGTGTTTTCGGGGTGCATGTGCGTGTCCCACTCATATCTCCTCCGCCCCTTCGACGGCTTGCCCTCCTGCCCCGCTTCCGCACGACCCGCCCCCTCTTCCGCCCCCGTGCGTGCGAATGTGTCCTGCCCCCAGCCCCCGAGTACGCCCCTCCGCCGACTCACAAAGCCCAGCCCCCAACCTTCCTCGCGTGACACGGGCCCGCCGCACGAAGGCCAGCCGCTAGGGGTGGGAGAAACGGCTTTGTGGCAGTTTGGGAGATATCGGAGTGAGGGGGAGGGTAAGCGAGAGGTTGCGTCGGCAAGCAAACGGCAAACATTTTATTATTTTTTTCCACCCCTACCATTCTTTCCATCCCACTTCTTTCTCCCTTCCCCAATATGCAACATCCCCTTCTCTCTCATCCCTCCCCCACAAGCGAGCGACCCTCCCACATCAACCTCAATATCTCTTTCTCTTCCTCTCTCTCACTCCAACCCTCCCCAACCCACCCCTTGTAATTCATGCGTTCCGAATTTTTCTCTCGATGTTAACATCTGATTTTTCCGCAATATCGACCCTCATCGATCCCCATTTAATCGATTCAACACTCGACGGTGGGCCACCGCAAGCAGTTCGCAGCTCTTGGCCAGTTTACAACTTCCCTCCCTTGCACACTTTCTGTCGTGTTTCGTGCCACTTTCCACAAGGGGTGAGGAAGGGCGAAAGAAATGTTTTCGGACACACGACAGCAGGAAAAAAAAGGTGCATTAGGAAGATAAAACTAATTTGTTTTTGACGGGAGTGGTCGGATGTTTTTATGGGGGTGTGAAGCGTAATGAACCGTAAGGGAGTAGATCGTTTGACTGCTGACCTAATTTTTCATGAGTGTTGCATTTGTGTGTCTACTTGCAAAGGAGTACCTTTTAAGGTGGGGATATTTGAGCTCCGTGACACTTTTTTCTGGTATGCTGGAAAAGAAAATTTAAATAATAGCTTCGTGTTCAAATATCGATTCGCCGTATCTTGTGATGCTATTTTATGTATATACATATTTATATTCTCATATTGTTTATGTAATATGTGACACAAAAATGTAATACACGTGCAAAACTCATTTCCAATTTAACTCAATACCTGTTATATGAAAATAAAATTATAATTTTATTTCAAATATTCAGCAACCAATTATAACTCCCTTAGAGTTTGCTAGTTATATTTTTCCCTATCCTTATTCATGGAAAAGATAAAAAACCTGGAAAACAGAACATATGTAGTTACTTACATTTAAATATTATTATATATATGTATATTTTCCCAAAATTGATTAAAATTTCCTAGGTTCACCAGATCTATCAGCTGATTTAGGAAATAAATCCCCGAAAATTTTAGCAGCATCAATCTGCGTATCTTGTGCACTTAAGTGTGATATTTATACTCCAGGAGATGACAGCATACCATTGATAGCCTATTGAGTCTAAGAGGATATTCTTATAAATTACATATCATGCTATTCATATGAAAATTCCTGATAAGAGAGATACATTTAGGAAATTATAATCTAAAAGCAGGCTATTGATTTCAAATTAAAAGTGGAAACTGGGGGATAGCTTTAAGGGCAATATGTGTACGTAATACCACGTTGCTTAATGGCTAACGAGCTGCTGGTGATATAATGCTCTGGTTCAATGTTATCAACGGACGGTAATTTGAAAGGGGTAGCAGGTGGAAATACCGTTGCTGTTAAAGAACGTTAAAACCCTTCCATTTAATTTTCTAAAGTTATTTTTTCACTCAATAGGCAATAAATATATTTAATTGTTTTATGTTCACCACTTGAATTGAAATCCAATTTCCTATAAGAAAGGCTCTCTTGGTATCCACTTGGCGCAATTTATGACTTGGTTAGTCGTTGAAAGAAGCAAGAAGATGTAAGCTAAATATTGTGATGTTAGCATTTATAAATATTAATTGATAATTCAGTGATCAATTAAGAATTGTTCATCATCATCCGTCATGAATCCTTATATTGGTTTGACGAAGCCTTCCACTCAGTTCTTCTATCAACTAATTTCGTCATATCTACGCGTTTCTCCTTTTTAACACTCTTCATAACTCTTTCTTTATATCTAATTCAATCCCTTCTTTGCTATTCTGTCAGCTCTTTGTCCTTCAATGATTATCTTTATTTAGCAATTATTTCTCAAGATGTTGTCAATAAGCAGTCCCGTCTTCTTCTTAGGAGTAAGACATTTTTTTTCTCTTCAGAATTGTCTTGCTTTCCTGAGAAAAGAAATTGTTTGGTTTTGACTATTATCATTATATTTGTATTATTCCTAGTACCGATATACTTATGCCGCAAGTTAGGGAAATGATGCTACGACATGGAAAAATTTTCGCAACTTTTTGTAAAACTTTGTCCCAATGCTAAATTTGAGTGAATGGGTTACTCAGCTACGTAGTATTTTTGCCTTTGCAGGGAATGATTTCCGCAAGAAGTGAGCTAAGCTCATCATAATAGTGTAATTGATCAATCCAGACCGTGGGAATGCGTACGATAAAAAAATAATGCTGGTAAGGGGCGTCCTGCCATCGTCAATAGAATGATGCTAATGTATATGGTAGCAATTTTTTAGATTGCAGGGGAAATTCGTTTTCCAGAAGAAATGTGAGGTATACTGTTCCACATCTCTTTTCTCCCTCCATTTCGCCTTTCGAGGGTGAACTTCATGAACTGGGTCTCTTTTATTCCCTATCTTACCCTACAAAGTTCGACCCCGTATGTTACCTCAGCAAGGCCCATTATCTACGGGGAAAACACTTTAACATTCGTTCGTCCATGGGATGCAGTGGTAGTTTTGGGAAGATAAAGGGAGAGGCACAGGTTAAGAATGGTATTCCCTGAATAGTATCCCCTTTAATTCCGGAAAAAGCAGCGATTGTTTGAAACACTCCTCTTTTACTGTCTCATTAAGGCTCATTGCTTTCCTTTATTTTAATGGAACCAATAAGAGTCTCCTTTTGCAAAAGACTTAATGAAGCAAATCGGAAGAAACAGTTTGTTACAGGCCAACTGGACATTTTCCAGTTGTGTGCTATGCTAACAAATTTCTCAAATATACTTCAATGTTATTTTTTGGACCCTGTCATTGCAGTTCTGTATATCAAATCTAAATTCTTTACATTGTCTTGCACAAATTATGCATGTACATTTATTCATGCATGAACCGAGACAAACTACAATTTTATTTAAGTTTTCTGAGGACTTTTAATTCGACTTATGATTAAAATAAATACAAAATAGTGTTAAAATGCTCTTTCACTTTAACAATGTGTCGTAATTTTAGTTCAAACACTTTTGTTCAGAGGAAACGAGGATTTTTCATTCTGTTAAAATTTTTTCTAGGGCCTTGCCCGTTTTCTCAAGAGATTCGTTCATATTATTTTCGTATTTAAAAATTATATTTACATTTTATACACATTTATCATAAACGTTTATAATCATATTGCTCTTTGAATACCATCGTAATTATCAGCAGTCAGCAATCCTTAAACTGTTTCGGTGCAGCCCTCCACTCCATTAATTTATCATTCATATCCATCGTACTCACATAATTTTTCTTCCACATCCTTTGTTTCTTATTTGAGTCTCTCTTTTTCTCTTTGGATTCTTCTAAATCAGCTTTCCCATTCTAATTGTTTTAATCAGGTCATCAGGTCTGAAGATACTGCCCATAGGGTTTCTCGAAGCCTTCTTTGTTTATTCAGCATATTTCTCTCTTACCCTTATTTTCTATACAACTCCGCACGTCTCTTCACTCTGCCTATCCATTTTATCTTCGTCATTTTTGTGTAGTACTACGTTATGAATGCCTTGGCTTTTCTCTTTTGTATTTAAAAGGGTTTATTTTAGTCTTAATTCAGGGTAGTGGAACGAGAACCAAGACCATTTATGTCACATTGAAAAATCGGGTACTTATGTCCAGGAAGTAATTTTTCATGGTAGCTACGAAAGAATGGTAAGGTTTTTCCTTATTATTATGTTCTCATAAGCCCAATCTAAATTATAGTTTCCTAATTTAACGTCGTATTCAATTCCCGTGTTGTTTATCTTGGATTGTGCCTCGCATGACAAGCTAAAGATATCTCCCCATTCCAGTACACAAACCTCAGGACCCGGGATGGATAGCCAGTGTAATATTGCGAGCTCACCAACCTGATTCCTAACTACCTCTTTTTCCCCCTTTCCAGCATAGGTATCATTATACTGGAACGGTTATCAAATCTAATCTTTTACCCCTCAAAATTATTATGGTGGCATAATGAACCAATGATTATTCCAATGATGCAATTAAGGAGGTAAGGATTTAACTGGCGAAGGTATGCTCTACATCATCGTTTTCACGATTTTAACATCATTCCCGCTGGATCTTTTTTCAGCAATAGCGTTTTATTTTACTCGAGTTGTTTTTACTATCGCTGAAATTAGAAGGCGTTGCAAAAGTTTCGTGACTTCCTGTATTAGCTCTTTTTCATAACCAAAGCCCAACCTGATTAAAAGAGATACACAGGGGTGAAAATAGCTATATATGTATATACATATATTCTATAAATATTGATGATAGTGATTTTATGGAATTAAATTGTCACTAACAAAAAATTGGGAACAGTTAAAACAAATGGAATATAAGAGCTATTTTCTCAAAGTATTATTCACAGATTAATAGCACTGCGGGAAGGAATACAAAGAGAAATAGCAAGTCGTTACAGTAACTAGCATTTTTTTGTTAAACCCATAGAAAGCAAATGGGCTAGATTTTCTCCCACTTGCTTTAATGTGAGTGCTAATGATGCTGAAATCAGTTTCTGATCCTTTGGTTAGAATTGATTAGTCATGACGAAGGCTTACTCCTTTAAATGATTCCAAATTACGAAGTGATGTCGTCTTTTTGTGTGAGAAAATAGCTGGATTCATTATCATGATAATATTTGAAGCTACCCTGTATCACTTAGAGGTTGGTTCAATAATAATTATAGTTTTAAAAATAAAGCACTCTTAACCACGTATCACTCATGTACCACGTGATCAACTCCATTCGGACGCATATATTATGTCTCCTTCTCTCCCGCACTCCCCTTACATCAAATCCCACCGGGATCCCTCCAATTCCCCTGCGGGCCTCCATTAGTCTCTCAAGGAAGATCCTCTCCTCCCATCCCTCTACCTGCTTTCCTTATCCTTCCTCCCATTAATGGTGGTTACATTAATCCAATGCTTTTAGAACATGCCCTTCAAAGACTGTACCTTTTCCTCCATCCTAATAGTGATGTAGTGTGTTATATACTCTCACGATAGTGTGTTCGCTAAACTTACGTATTCTCTTCATTTAGACTATTCATTACTCTCTTATTTCCATGCACCTATTTCTACACTCCCATTAAATTATTCCAGTTTTTTACCCTGAAGAAATCCCTTACCTTTTGATAAGTGCAAGGCTTCTAGTTCTAGGCTTGGACCTAAACATTATCCAATCATGAGTTTTATCTAGCAAAAACTTGAAGCTTAAAGCCTGAAGCCTGAAGTTTAAAAATTCCCTAAAAATAATCTACTCTTTAATAGTGATGATAATATGACTAGAATAGATTTCATGCATGGATATTTGTCGCGACCATTATGCATGAATTTGCTATGAACACAAATGTAGGTATTTCAATAAGAGACACTATGTACTACAAAGATCTTTGTACACATAAACTGTTAACAACCTGCATTTTATGCTATGATAATGCTAGACACCAATCCCTATTCAATAGTTTAAAACCAAAATAAACTCACAAGTTGAACTACCATGTTTTTTCCTTCCTTTTTCACACATGCTACCAAAAAATAAGTGAAGGCTGCCTACGTTTTTTTTTATTTACTTTATATAAAGCTCTAAACATTAGAATAAAGCTTCTTTTCTCGAATCATAACGTAGACAAATTAAAGCTTGTTACCAAAACTGCGTCCTGGTTTAACCTTAAATATATAAAAACTATAAAATTATGCATAAGCCGTGTCCTGGTCGTAAATGTACAAAAACATTCAAATTATTTGTATAGAGATCGTCGCAAATACTCCTTGCAGCATACGTGCGTACTTTACATGTTCGTCTGCGCACCAATGCGCACGTATTGAGGAGACAACATTCTGTTAACCCATATCAGAACCACAATAGTTGTCGTCCTTTTTTCCCTATCCTGGATTCTTGGTACTGAGAGCACGTTGTTTGTGTAAAATACTTGCCCTGTAAAATCGTATACGGGTAATTCTCATTTGGTAAAATCGTATTTTCAAAGGCCCGTTGAGGCGAAGTGGCCGATTCCGCAATCCATGCGACTGAAGCAAGATTGATTGCTGCAGGCTCTGCAGAATTCTCACGAATGCTGAGGTCATCCGCATCGAGTGGAATTGATCTGCAGCCGAACACGTTTGCAGCTCAGGTGATGATGGAAAAACCGGAAGGGTCGGAGGAAGCAAAAACCAGGGTTTTTAGCCTACTGTCTGCAAAAGGCTCTTTAGTGAAGCGCGGGCCCATCCAATTGGTCGGTGTACTACGCAGCACTCGAAATGCACTCATCCAACCAGGGTCGCTGTAAAGTCAGAACATTGGCCACCGCCGCCGCGGGAACTCTATTCCCTCAGTGTGGGTGAGCTGCAGGATTGATGAGAAGGGCCTGAAGAGGCGATGGTGCAGCATTGAATCCGTGTTGGAAATCAGGTGGCAGGTGAGAGCACCCAGATCTCGCCCAACCTTCCTTTCAAGCGTGAAAAGTCTGGGAAGCGTTTGACTGAAACATCGTTTTCAATGACCAGGAATTTTTAGTAGAGGTGATTGGGTATGAACTGTGATTTCAAATTATTTTACACATTTTGTTAGTTACATAATTTCAGAGATTGATTTTTAAAATATTCAGTCTCATATTTTTATTATAATTCTATGGTGTGAGAGAGAGAGGAAATATTTTATTTCATATACAATACATTTTTGAAATTTTGTGCCACGTTTGTAGACACTTTCAGGTTGGAGTTAGTAGCTCATTTTTGCTTCAGAAATGCATTTCTTTATGGTGGTGCGTTCTGTTAGAAGGAGGTTGTTTGAATTTAAATGGGTAATTTATATTAAACATATTTTCAAAGGATGGCAACTTTTCGATGCATATGAAGCCTCGTTGATAGGGGAAGAAAATATATTGAATTCCTTTCCCTTCTGGATGTTTTAGGTCATGAGCGGATTTACGAATGTTTTTATGATTTATGAAAATGGATTATCAATTATTAACTTTTATCAATACTTGCCTTCATATATGAATAATTATATCAAAACAAAATATAATGTCGTAAAGTATTTGAAGTTAGAAAATTTCTTAATATTGTCATTGGCTAGTTTTTGCTCCCCAGCCCTTAATACGAGATAAAAGGAATGCGAGGTAATTACCTTCTTGTTTCTCGGTACTAGGCAATCAAATTCAAATAAATCCAAATGGTTTAGGTTATATACAAGAGCTTCTTGGTTGTGAGGGGGTAGTGCTTTTATCAAGCCGCCTCAGCAAGTTTTTAAGCACCATAATCGCCCGCGCTCAACTGGGTGCTTTTTGGAATTTTGTGTCACGTTTGTAGACACTTTCAGGTTGGAGTTAGTAGCTCATTTTTGCTTCAGAAATACATTTATTCTGGCCCTTATCTTTGATCAAGGGATGTAATCTCTCAGTTTGTCATAAGTTTTCCGTATTTTGTAGGCTAGATAAATTATTAGCCAAGATAATCATATCTTGGCTAACAAATTGCGGATAATATGACAATAATTGAATACAAACGTGCATCCGCTGAAATCTGGGGTTTAATTACCCCATCTCAAAAAAAGGATCTGCTTTATTTTTTGGAATACCCTTGCAGAAGCAGAAGCTTGCTTTTAATATAAGTGAATAATTTATTACGGGCTTCTAATAATGAGTCTCTCGGAAAAAAGTTTTTTTTTAACTTTCACGAGCTCCAGAAGGGGCAAGCCCAAAGATAAGGTGCCACACATTTGTTCATTCATTCACGTAGCCTTTTTACTAAGTCTTTTTCCTTGTTTTTGCCATCCCATACTTCCTCTCCCTGTTCCTTGTTTATCCTTCCCCACCCTTCCCTCTCCGTTCATCTTACGTTAGGTACCCTATTACCCTGATTCCCCTCGAACCTTTTCGCTCAATGACTCCTCCCCTGCTACCCTCACACTTTCCCAATAAATTTCCCTCCAGTCCGCTCCACCCTTCCACATCTTCCTCGCTACCCCTTTTGCATTCAACCCCCATTCTCTTAAGGGCATCCGTTCCTTCGCTTCGCAATTATACCCTGTGTCCCTCCTCCTCCACTCCTTTTATATCGAACGCCCCCTTTTCCCTTTTTATATCCCACGTCTTATTCCACCGCGTGTTTTATGGGATTAAGGAGCGGAGTTGTGTGTGGCTAATGAAACCAACCTGTGCCATCCTCTGCTTGCCTCTTCGCTTCCCCCTACTCTCTCCCTTCCCAGGCTTTCTCCTTGTTTATCCCTCTCCCGATCCGTCTGTCTCTCCTCCACAGCTATTCCATCCGCCCTCTCCCTCCCATCTCCCCCCTACCCTTGCCACTACCTCCCCTACACACCCACCCCTTTATTCCCACCCCCCCTCATCGCCTCCGCCCCAACCCTCCTTAATTAGTTTCCGTTCCAAATCCGTTTCCTAATCGAACCGCGAGAGAGCGGGAGAGCACCAAGGTTCCCCGAGTTTATTTAAAGAAGGGATTTAGTGTTTGTGCAAGCGGCTGTGTGCAGAGAGAGGGGTTTTCGGGTCCATACAGGGTTGTATTGGTGTGAGTGGGGGGATGGGAAAACACGGAGGAGTTATATTATTCCGCAACGCTTTCACGCGCTTTTTTTTCCTGCACAATGGGAATGCCCGCGGGGTTAGAGTGCAGCAGTGTGTGGAACAGCCTCGACGTGTGGGGACCTTAATTGTGTAAACTGGAAAAGAAAGCGTAAAGAGGAATTTTATTCTAATTTGTATGCCGTTTTTTATGGTAAAAGCTTTAAAAGCGACACTTTAAAAACCAATGCAGGTTGATTCAAAAACTGACGTATCTGATCACTCTTCTTCTTTAAGAGAGTTTGGTGAATAAAACATGAGTAGTTTTAGACTGAAAACTAATGTTTAAATTTTTATTGAAATTCCTCTTAATATGATATAAGATTGCATGCTGTCAGTTTTAGTTGCATACTTTGCATTAACACACATTATATTATGGTTTGGAGTAGCTTGTGTATGTAATTTCTTATGATTGTTTTATTCAGAAAGTATTTGTTAATTACCAGATTTGATTATGATAATATCCATTGCTGGATTGCAATCATCGCGTTCAAAATTTTTAAAAATTTGAAGTTCTCGTTGAAAAGCGCAGAAAATGAACCTGTTTTCTGAGATTTTAAATGAGAATTCGGTCTATGAGGACCTTATCCGTAAAGGCACTAGTCGCAATTAAAAACTATTATCAAACTAAGTCATCATCATCATATGCCATCAATCCTCAGATTGGTTTGACGCAGCTCTCCACTGAGTTCTTCTATAGACAAATCTCTTCGTAGGTATTTACGTAATTCTTCTCTTTCACATCCTTTATCACTTGTTCCATATATCTTCCACGAAGCCTTCTTTTGCCATTCCTCCCTTCCAATTGTCTCTCGACGATTGTCTTCATCAGGTCATTATGTCTCATGATGTGGCCTATCATGTTGTCCCGTCTTCTTCTTAGGGTATTCAGAAGACTTATCTCCCACTCTTCATAGACCTTCCTCATTACTTACTCGGTCGATCCATTTAATCTTCATCATTCTTCTGTAGCACCACATTTTGAATGCTTCCATCCTTTTCTTTTCCACTGCTGTCATTGTCCATGCTTCTCAAATTAAGTACAGGTTAGTTTTGAAATTATATCGAAAGAAAGGGGAAGTTGCAGTCACGTGCACATAGTTATTCATTATTGAATACTTAATTAATTTTCAGTTCATTGTAACAAAAATAATTTTAAAAAATGACGAGAAAATACCACCTGCAATGGATAATTTTTTGTCATTCAGTTATCATGTCGTAGAAACATATTATTTAGAATAAAGCATCACGATATGTAGTAGTAGTACCTATATGTTAAATGCGGATTTTAAAATGGTTTACGTAGTTAAAAAAAGAATTTATAGAACATTAGATTCTACGTAGAATCAAATGTTCTATTATTTGTTAACTACGTAAACCATTTTTAACTCCGCATTTAATATATACTACTACTATATATCGTGATGCTTTAACTCAGGAAATATACATTAATAGACGTATTTGTATGCTTGCATTTCAATTTTCTATAATCGTAGTCTTGGATATTCCGTATACCGTATTCATAGGAATAGATGTTCATACATAGATGAAAATATTCTTTGCTCGAAGGCATGCTATATTCATGCTTTCCACTGTTTATTTTTGGACCCCTACATCATCCTGGTGTATGCGTTTCGCTTTTAACGATTTCAGCCAAATTGCTTGTTAAGCATTAAAAATGGTTCGTAATCCCTTTGGAAGTTGCCCGGATGGCAAAAAGATAAACTTCCATCCTCTTTCGTCCCTTGTGATGTGCTCCTCTTACGTTTTTGCCTCTCTCTCGTTCCACCGGCTCTCCCGAGGGACAGCGAGGCATCCCTTTCCCCGTCCTTCGCCCGTTCGGGGATTTTCGGGATGGAGACGCCCCTATTCCCGATCCTCTGCTTACGGAGGCCATTAGCCATCCATTTATCCTACATTGACCTTAAAAATAAAAGCTTCTCCCATATCCTACTGGGTGAACTCGAACCAGTGGACCCGCTAACATCCCCTTTTTCTCTCCCTCCTCTTCCCCTTTCCTCTTCCTTCCCCTGAACACCACTCCTTATCCTTTTTTTCCACCCTAAGCTGTCAATAACCCCTTCACCACGTTTTGTCACGTTTTCGGCGTGAAACTGCCAATTTCTCATCTAGATATGTATGCTTATCAAATAAGAATATAACGTCTTTACCACATGCCAGCTAATAAAGCATACTATAAATGTTCTTTAGGTTAAATTGTTTTATCTTGCAGTAATGGGTACTTCCGCGGAAATTGCAACTGTTGAAATGCCAATGAGACCAAAAGCCCTAGGATGGTACAATTAAACGCAAATATTCACCCTTTTATATAATGTAAAGGAAAAATTAGTGTTATTCAATAGTTAAAATAACGAGAAGAAAGTTGATTAACACAAACTCGCAAAATCTGCACATGAAAAGCTAAGATGGATGAATAAATACCTAAAAAATAGATTTAAATGTCCTCAACTCGTATTTTGATTCTTGAATTGAAAGTATTCATTTTTAAGAAAACAATTGTACAACTGTTCATCGTAAACTAGAAATATATAGAATAAAAGTAGCTCAAAAAGAGAGGAAAACTATTCATTGGTTTGTATGACTACGAAAGAGTTAAAGAATAACTGACGGATAGCGAACTATTCAGGGGAGACGACAGATGGCTGTGGCTACTTGCACCATTTAGGATAGGTGGGTTATTGGGTAATGGTAGTAATATTTCAGGTAATGGAGGAAGGATGTAAAGACACCTGGCTTTGTCATTGGCCTATTCTTAACGACAAGCGCCCAAGGGACCACGGATTAAGGTCCCAAGCAGCGGGCGGGGTTTAGAATCGGAAATGCCTGGAGGAGTAAAGATATCTCTCGCGCCACCAGGTCTTAAAGCTGGCAGGGGGTAGGCATTGTACGAAAACTCAATCGCTTTCCCTATCAGCTTACTCCATCACATAAACGTAATTTTTATCTTTTAAATCGTTCTGTATTTACTCTAATTTGGGCTTTGACACTCATCTCACTATCTTTTCTGTGACCGATGTTTTCACTAGACCATACTATGTCATATTGTGACGCATGAAGTTGTCTCGTCTCATTTGTAGTTTTTTTATCAGGTTTCTCATTTCCTTCACACTTGTTAAGCAGTTATTCCTTTGTATAGTGCTAATGGCAGGTATTTTTCATCATTATGTCTAAGAAATCCATACTGAGTTCTTAAAATGTTACCTTATTCTTGAATATTGTCCCCATTATATGCCTACTGAAAAAGAGATACTTCTGCTGTAGCAATGTATTGATCTACATACACAGCACACCTTATGATATCGTTCCATGTGTTTTGCTCGGAAAGGAAAGAACTTCAATGTAAATGCTTAAAACATTTTTGGTGTATTGGTTGGGTTTTCTTTTCTTTACTCCCCGCTGGATATGAGTTTGTGCTTAGTTACTCTTCAGCATGACAGTAGTTCATCTTCTCCTCAGAAAAGTTTTCGCAATTCCCTCTTTTGTTCGCCTCTTCCGTTGTCTCTTTCTTCTCGTCCCTCCTCGGCTATGTCCTCGTGGTGTCATATTTTTTGCCTCGAGCTGGACCTTCCCCTCCCGACGCACCCTCCGTCGTTATCTTCGCTTTCACGAGAGTGCTCCCAGCGCCGACCTGAGAATTCAAAACTCCGGCCAACCGCCCACGCCTTCCCCTTCCCCCCCTTCCGCTCCCCGTCCACTTCAGCCTCCCTACTCACCCCACATCCCCCTCAGTCCTTACCGCCCACGCGTTCTTCCAGAATACCCCTCTCTTCTTTTGCCCACCTTTGTAACTCCAGTCTCCTTTCCCGAAGGGTATCCTCCCACATACACAGCTTGGAGGGGGCGGCAACGCCAGCAGTTGAACACAAAGTGCGACGTGCATTTTTAGTGAGCATCCGTTTTTGCTAAATCTCCCTTGTTTTCAAGCAAAGCGCTCTGCTATATATATCCTATTACAATTAGTTTATGGTAAACTTTATGGCGTTTATCACCTGACAGAGGGCGTATCACTTATAAAAATAAATTTTTAATTTCCCTTTTCTTCTTCTTATTTGACTGATTGTTATATCATTTCGTGCACACACGTAATAACTCATGTTTTCGCTTTGCTTAAGATTCAAATTGCACTAAGGAAATGCGTTATCTTATGTTTTTTATCCTGAGGAACGGTGATCTCATTATCTGTACACGTTTACAAAAATTTTGAAAAATTATTTACAGAAAATTCACCGTTATGAAAAATGGCTTCATGTTTCTTCGTGTTCCATACATTACGAAATATTAATGAAAGGAAATTATGTGCAATGTCAGTGACAGGGACATTCTACTGGAGAATGGTAGCTGGTGCTGTTTTGTTTTCTATCGCTTTCGTGAATGTGAATGTGAATTTTCACATCAATGATACCTCGCCTTACAGGTGATCCTGTAAAAAATATTTTTTTTGACTCTAGCAAGATTGTTTAGCAGTATCCTATGCTAACATGAAATTGAATTAATAACTTTCGAAATCTCTTAGAATTGACTTCGACGTTAATGTTTTGGCTTATTTAACTGAGGCATATGATTCCATAATTAACTATTTCCGCTCGCCGTGGCTCCAATAAAATTATAATTTTACTTAACTCATAGTAAATTGTTCCTTTTTATAATATAAAATATAGTATTCCACGAGTGATTTGAAAGAAATGACTTCAATGTTAAATTAAATAACACATTTTCTGTTATGTGTCTATTTGTTATTAGAATGTATGTTATATTAAGATTGTTTTTTTCTTAGAACCAAAGATATCCAGAAACTGTTACAATCGGTGATGTTCCTTTTCTTCTCCAGATAAGGTTGCTGAAAAACATATCTCTGTCGTTTTTACTGGGTATCGGCTCCAAGAAAAATATTCTCGATGTAACTATTGGTTTCAGGCTTACCTATGTGAACATCTCAATAACAGAAAATTTAGAAAAGTACACTTTGTTCAGTCCGTTAAACAGATTTTTTGAGTACGAAAAAGGGTTTCCTTACGTAACGATGTTATTATGATGCTGATTCTGATTACATGATAATTTTATTATGCACATAAACTTGAGTTGTTCTGAATAAGTCTCTGCAGTGGACCTTAGAAAGTGTATTTTTCACAAATTTCCTTTTTAGATGTGGTTCGGTATCGATTTCCGTAGAAATGGCCTCTAGAAAGGTCTGTAGAATCGCTCCATGCTCGAAACAGTCGGACTTCCTTCGTCAGCCAGGTCACGACCCCATTGGTTCATATCACCCATTCCCCATCCTCTCCTTCCCCATCCTCTCCTTTCTCCCTCCACCCCGCGCCCCGTTTGGAAGTGTTTTCCATCGACGTTCCTCTCTCTAGATTGCCACTCAAAGGGATTCTCGGCAGACCCATCGAGCAAAAGGAAACGTTATCTCCCTCTCTCTCTCACTCACCCACTCGCTACTCTCTGTCGCGCTGCTCCCTTCCTTTAATCATTCCAAATCGCTCCATCGGCTCCACCGATCTTCCCGTCTCCCACATCTTAATCTTTCCTCGCCTTTTCCCCCTCCCCACATCTTCTCCCGCTCTTCCACGATCCTCCGTCAGCACCCTCAGCCCTCAAAACCTTCTCTGCGGTTGCTTCCTTGCCTGCTCATCCCAATAGGCTCTTTCTATTTTCTAATCCTGGCGTAGCTGACTTAGTTTATGCGACCTGAATGGTCTCGACTAATAGATGACCCTGGGGATGATGTCATTTTCCGATAGTAACAGTTAGTGATGGAATGTGAGAATATTTCCCACACGACACTATGAAGATATCTGATAATATCGAGCAAATTAGGCAGTAGAGAATGTAAGAAACCTGCGCCATATAATTCTTTTTCTTTATAGATGATTTCGTGAATAAAATTGTCTCATTCCAATCACGATACGGATTTTAATAACATGTAAAATAATGCAACATGTTCATGTTTATATAGCGTAATATTTCCGGTAGTTAAATAGCATGTGGCAAAAAGCATTCTTTCCATTTCTTTCAGTTACCTCATTTGCAACGTAAAAGTTTTTATTATAGAATTCCATATTAACGCTGCGTTCTGAGAGTATAAAACAGTTTACTTAATATATTTTCCCACGAAAATATAATTTTTATGTTACAGTTATTATCTTATATTGTATTATATCAAATATCATGCTCTAATGAAATACCTCCGCATCTGTTACGCAATACCGTACTCTGAAGAACATAGCATTCACATCTATGTAGAGTTCACTTGGCTCGTCATCTTTTCTCACTACATATTTATATGCCATGTATTGCCTTAAATACATTCATTTTCAAAGAGGGTGAAATATCACATTTATTATGTATGGTTGCCACTTAATGTAACACAATAACATCCATTGCATGCAGTCCATTGTATATTCACACGTTTCAACTATTTGCCATGGCATTAAAAGTGATTTATTTTCTTAAGTTTTACCACACATACGTAGTTTTCCTGGAAGGAAAGTTGATTTTAGATCATCACTGATGATGGCTAGCTGAGGTGACGGTGACCGAATGGATGGAGTACGATGGATGGGGAACTCACGTTCAATGGTATCAGTAGTGAATATATTTTGTGACTCATTTAATTTCCTAACAATCTCTCAAACTACATTGGTGGCTTTCAAGGGATGTTCCAGGCCTATAATATACACTAAAACAATTATCAATTTTGCTGAGGACTCAGAGTCCTATGTTAGAGATATGCTCATCTACATCTACATAATACCCTGCAAGCCACCATTAAGTTTCGTGGCAGGGGATGAATTCACACTAGACATGCTTTAAAGGATTATCATTTATAGTATAATCTAAATTTAACAATTTAAAAAATGATTAAAATAGCTGTTTTCCTGGAGCGGGCGGTAGTGAACCAACTGAGGCACTCTCTCGGTGATGGCAGGAGTCGGCGGTGCAGATGGAGAGTTCTTGTCGCGGAGGAAGGAAGATCCCCGCGATCCAGTAAAGGTTCCAGCCAGTGGATATTAGACAGTGGAGGTGGATGTTTTAACTGCCCCGTCTTTAAGGCCCACTTTGGTGCTAAAATACCGGGGCTCAGACAACTAAAGCAGTCGCTAGATAATCGCTATGCTCCAGGAAAACGCGCGGTTCGTTGACAGTGATATTCTCTAGGGACTCGTGGCTCAAAAGCGGCCCAGCCCAAGGCTCAAGGAAAGGCCCAAGGAAACAATGGGCGTTGGTGACAGATTGCCCGGCAACCAGAAAGGGGCTGACGCCGTGAGTGAGGAAGGCTTGGACCCAGACTGAAGACAAACGTGTTTTCCCTTAGTCGTCATCCAGTCGTATGCGTTCAGCTGCTCCCTTTTATTCTGTGCAAAATAGTTAGTTAGGGTAGTTAGGATGAACATATTTTACGGCCAGGATAGGTTGAGTAGTCAGTTTACTTTTCGTGAGACTTTGTTTTCTTATTGCTCGATGCCCGCAATCGTGTCAGAAGTGCCAGTCTTAATGCGGCCCAGATTATTTGAATCTTTGATGCTTTTAGGTGATTAAATACTTTTTACCTAGACTTTCACACCAGTGAAATGGTTTTACGCGCGTAACCCATTGTTAGTGAGTTGGCTGCTGGTTTTTATGTGTAAAAAATGATGTATAATCGCGTGCGAATTTTATTCTACTCTAAACAAGGTGATAAGATTAGTGCATTTGTTTGAGTACTGAGTTCTCATTTCAAAGACCCGGATTCCAATGTCATCCATGACAAAGAATATTCACTCATAGACTAGTACCTACTTGTTTATTTAATGTAGAACGAATAGAGTTTGGTTATCTGTCTGTTAGATTGTTCGTGAACCCGTGGACTTATTTTTGCCTTCAATAACCAATTACTCATCGGTCCAAGGTGGAAAAAAAACCCTTATCATTCCACCTTTATCTTCCGCATGTACACATATAGCATTTAAATATCCGTAGGCAGACATGATTATGAGTCAATATGAAACCAGTAAATGACAAAAATTTTATATTGTCGTGAATATAATACAAGGCAATAAAAATTGTGTAACCTGATTCCTAAGTAAAATTTTCTCTTTAATTTTAAGACCGTTATAGGGTTTTATTTAGCTCCTGCATCTCAAGAATTCTCTTAATGCACTTATGAATCAATTTTCAGCGGTAATGATTGGAATATTTTGGGCATGCAATCGTACTTGTGGAGTGCACTTCTCGAGTTTTTCTCTCAAAATCTAACAACGTGCTGCATTTTTCCATTGTCAGGTACCTTCCGTATTCGCGCTGAGCGTTTGTCCTTTCTTTTCTCTCGGAAGAATTTTGGGAGGCTAATAGGCCTTCCCGCTCTAAATCCGAGCTTATCCAACCGCGTCAAATATGCCCTCCGTTCGTTCCCTCACCCTTAAAAAAGGGGAAAAAATAAGTCACTTTCATGACCCCTTTTCCCCATGCCCAACCAGCCATCTCTTCTTACCACCATTTGCGCTTAAAGACGATGGTCTCACGGAGTTTTGAAATTGGACTCTCTCAGCTCTCACCTTGTCTTACCTCTTGCTTCGCTCGTTCTCCATTTCTTTCCCAGCTCTCCCCCCTTCAACACCGCCCCATCCCTGTCCATCCCTTACCCCCCCTCCTATTTTTTCTCCTCAATCCTCCACTTTGCGCTACTCGGGTAAAAGGAGGAAGAGAGAATATCGACCTCGGTCAGAGAAGGCCGACTGCGTCCCAAAATTTTATTTTCATTTTTTTTAATGTTCTCCCCTTCTTATTTTTTTAATGCTCTGCGGCCAGAAAAAATTGAACTCGTCCGGTATAAATGCGTACGAAAACGAGATTATCTCTTTTATTTTTCTCCCTTTTATCTGGAGCAAAATTGTAAAAACAAGTAGAAGTGGGAGTGAGGAGTGTGAGGTAGGGGGGAGGGGTATTTTTCTCGTCTACGCTCTGCGTTGGCGTTGGCTGCATACGCTAGTTGGTGGCGGGATATTGAAGGAGGTAACATCAAGGAAAATAAGGGAAATTAGTAAAATAATCAAATGGCAAAGAAAAGTGCGTCGCTGGAAAGCGCTTGGAGTAATTATGCATTGTTGACATTCTTTCCTTTTCTCCTCTCCCGAGTGTGTGAACGTTCCTACCTCTCTTTTACCCTCGCTCCTCTTCTCTCCAACTTCTTCTTCTATTTTCCCTCTTCCATTTACTGCTCTTCCTCTGTTGACCTCTTTTATCGTGCATCTAACTATCTTCTTTTGTCCGTTTCCGCTTCTTAATAAACGGGCTACTGATCTAAAACTGTTTCACATTTATCCATCCCATCTCCAACTCTATTACGTTGTCCTGTTTTCTTTTTAAGGTTTTCAGTAGACATATTTTCTCTCCCACTCTCTTTAAAGTTTTCTTCGTTTGTCACTCGATCGATACATTTTACATTCATCATTTTTCGGTAGCACCACGTTTCAAATGCTTCCAACCTGGAGTTCGCTGCTGTTATTGCCATGCTTCGCTGCCATATAGTAGAATGCTCCAGATGTATAATTCTAATTATTTGATAAAATTTACATTCAAATCCGTGATATAATTTACTTGCGATTAAGGTCTCACCGGATCATCTTCCACGTGATTCTGGAACGGTCACTAAATGTTAGAGCGCAAACATGCGAATATAAATATTCAATTAGGCGTTGGAGTCATATATTGAAAATTTTCTTTACGCGCCTAAATAATATAATTCCTCAGTTCTGTGATTTCTTTTCTTGGAAGTTTGAAGTACAGCGACTATTAAAAAAAAATAATTGGAATCTCCTTATTGTCAATAATTGTGAGGACACACTTCTTAGCTAATGATACGGGTAGCTGTATTAATTTATAAAGGCATCAGTTCTATTGTGCCACTTGCTAGCGTTCATATGGACTCTGAAACTTCATTGTTCGTTTTCCGCGGCCAGATTTTAACATTATGTCCAATATTTGTTCACTTTCACTGGGAATTCATTCGATTATTACACTGCCATAATATAATTTAGGAAAATGGAAACATTAATGCTTTCTTTCATATTGCACTTAGAGTCATTTCTCTCTTAAATTGTCTTGTCTTGGAATGTGAAATGTTGATTTTTTTTATTTTCCTTTTGAAGAAATTTGGTAGCCTGTTGTATTAATTTCTTTATTTTGAACGCCTTGAGCATATTTTAAAATATTCATGGCGTCATAACGATTCCTTATCATTTATAGATGAACTTTAGCGGTGGTCTATTAATAAAACAATATGAACTGCTAAAAAATGTCATGCGATTTCCATAAGTAACTTTTTAATCATATTTATATGCTAGAAATATCAAAGTAATAAAGAACGGGTGAATAGTCGAGGACTGTAGCTTTTTATTCATCATCCAAAGAGACATTCTCTGCATCATTAGCAAGAATGTGACGCTTTAGGAATAAACCGTTCTACTTAGCAGTATCTAGGGATCAAATGGTTGGATACAATGAGTAAAACTTGAAGTTATCCATAAATTTATCGCCCACATTTGATTGCGATGAAATCTCCATGGCTCTTTGAGGAAATTCGATTTTCCCTCAGGAATGATTTATAGCAGTGATGATTTTGGCAATGACGCTACGTTTTACTTGATTATTATAACATAATATGCGATAATATAACATCAATAATAAATTATATCATAATTGACCCATGGCTTGACAGCTTGAGTAAACCTTGATATGTTGAGAATTTGTACAAAAAGGTGATATCAAAAAGATGGAAATATATTTTGATAAGCTGGAAAAAAAGAGGTAAAAAATAGTTGGGGAGAAGCAATAGCTTCCAGGAAAATATAATTTATCTCTTAAGGCTATAGCTATTTTGTCTTTAACTTTTACAACCAAATAAAAAATAACTGTGGGTACATAAATTCTCAACGAAAGGGAAGTTAAAATAATTCATCAGTTATCTATCTGAACTCTTTATTCTTGAACTCTAAAGTCGACTGAGAGGGTGCGAAAATCATAATGTGCATGTTTAACAGTGCAAAAACATGCAAATAAAACTTATGGGTACTTCACGGACTGAAGTAGCTGAAAGAATATGGATTTTGAGTTCACAAACGAGCTAACGATAACTATCCTACCAATAATATTTTTCCATATCTAGTGTGGTAGCCAAGAGGGTCAAAAATTCCTTCTTGCATGGAGTAATATCTTTTGTTTTTTCATTTTCCATAGCGCCTTGCTGATAAATCACTTAATAGAATGCTAAAACACACGGCTTTAAATAGAAAATAATTACGTTGTTAGGATAACTTTGACATGCATACCTATAAGCCTGAGACTATGAAAATGAATGATTTGTATAAAAATATGCGTTTTTGTAAAATATGTATATTTAATTTTCATTCATGGACAATAGAGTAATAATATAGCCGTCTAATCCGGGAGGCATTGTTGTCTCCATTTTTTCGTTATTCTTAAAGGGTAACATTCCCTGCTGTGGATGTAGACAGAGTACCAATTTAAGGTGTTATTTTCCAGCTTGATTTCAATGGCTTATGTAAGGAGACGATTCCAATGCCAATTTTCTTTGAAGGACAGTGTCAGTTTTATTTGTAGAAAGTCATAGCGGAGATTTTGGATCGGCTTCTATTTTGAAGAAAAATGTAGTACATTTTAAAGCAGGACTTGAGGGATTTCATGCATTTATAGACATAAAATGATAAAAAAAACAATGGTTTCTCAGGCGAAGTAGTGAATGAGTTCTATTAATGAGAAGAAAAAGAAAATATCTCTATCTTGATAGCATTTAACAGCACGTGCGTGAAGTGGATCAAAACGGCTTGAAAACCAAGGGAGTAGAAGATGAAGGGAAAGCTTGGGGAACACAGCCCCTATTCGATGCATCATTTGCCCCAGGCTATGTGACGGCGGGGCACTCCTTGGATTGGCGCTGTGCCAATTGGGCAAGCCAGTTCAAAGGCCATTAGCTAACCTCATAAAATCATCCGGTTCACGGTTGCATCGCATCCTCTTCTGTTCACGTAATAGCCGAGAATGGCTTTTGAATTATTCAAAGGAAAATACCAGCACACATCAGGACTTTCTTTAGAAAATGTACTAATTATGCGTATTCAATTACGCTAAAACATTTAACATTTTCGTGTATTAACTATCACAATGATATTTAAGCTTTAACATCTGTCAAACTTCTCATACTCAGCGTAATCTAAGAAGGATACCTGCAGTAATACCTTATGTGAATGACAATATTTTTAATTTCACTGTAATCGTAAGTTCTTGAAGGATAAAAAAATAGCATTTTAAACTTGACATATGCTTCCTCATTGCTGTGATCAGTACAGTGCTTTAGCATTGAAATCATAGGAATCATATAATTAACGTATAAGTAGAATAACTCATGATGAGTAATGTTAGTAATGACAGGGGCGTTGAGTAGGGAAGTGAAGAAAATACTAGTGAAAAGTTTAATATGGAGCGTTGCACTACATGGGGCGGAAACGTGGGCTTTGCGGAAAGAAGATGAAAATAGACCTTGGGCTTTTGAAATGTGGGTGTGGATACGGATGGAGAAAGTAAAGTGGGTCGAAAGGAAGACGAACGACGAAGTGCTGGAATTGGTGGGAGAGGAAAGAAATTTGATACATGAAATTAGAAGGCAGAAGGTGTGGATGGAAAAGGTAATAAAAGGGGATGGTGTTTTTAAGGAGGTGATTGAGGGAAGAGCGTTGGGTAGGCGGGGAAGAGGGAGGAAAAGAACGGGTAGCTTGGATGGAATGGTGGGTGGCAGGAGGCATGAGAGGCTGAAGAGGGACATCGTGTGAAATTTAGGGGGTGGGAAGATTTAAATATCCATTTAAACCTACCTTCACCGGTAGAATACTTATCATCATCATCAATGCTAGTAAAACTACTATTTTGTTTTTAATTTAATACTTTTTACCTATATCCTTCACAAAGAAAATGTTTAAGCACATAGGGGCCGTCCTGTACTCTCTCCGTCCTTACACTAGCTAACGACCAAATCAATTTCTTGAGCAAACAATAATCAAAAAAGCACTACGTGGTTCGATACCCAGTCGGTACGATGAAGTAACAAAAACATATATGTCATCGATAATAATGAAAGTTTCAAATTTATTGAGAACATTTTCAAAGTTTGGAAGTTAATTCAATACTCATTAGGGAAAGTTCTTTTTTGCCAGTTATTCTAAAAAACTGATTTCGTTGATTTCCCATAACCTCAGATATTCATAATATAGGAATTAGAGTGGAAAGTGAACGTGTCAGGATTGACCAATGACAAGTTAGCCTACATTTTTTCTAACTTCCGCCATTATAGTGGCAAAAATGAAATGGATACGCATGCATTAAACCTATTGACTATTTTATTGCAATTATCTTCACAATGGCAACCGTCACAATACTAATATACTAAATAAGGTCTATCTTAACATGCACAACTGCAGATTTTGAAAACGAAATACTAATTATATATTTATAGACGATGAAAAATTAAAAAAATTGAAGAAAGTTTAACTATTATTTACTGATAAACAGTCCTGTAACAATTTTTACACTAAAATAGTAATTAATCATCGTCATGTCAACACATTGAGGATAGTGTATAGTTTGTGCTCTACATATTTTTAAAATTACTACTCTCGGAAGAACTCCCGACCAAGCCATTGACGCTACATCGCTACAATTCAATTGCGTGTTTTTCTCCAACCGAGAAAATTCACTAACCAAAAAGCAAATTTAGTTCGTAATAGGATTGTTAACCACCATCTTGCGACACCTATCTTGACCTACCGTACATGCCGTCATGTCTTATAGCTAGTAACCTATCTATTACCGCTGTGAAAAATAAATCACGTTTTGCCACTAACAATCAAGATGGCTTGCTGGACTCTGAAGAAGATGTTGATCATATTTTCCAAGTTACTGTCAAAGATCTTTATTTTTATTTAGATAGTAAATATAAAAGACATAATTCTATATTTCCAGATTTATATAATGTATTAGGGAAATCTATACGTTTTACATGCCCGAACTGGATCTTGAGGAACAAAGGTGTTTGTGGTAAGCAACAGCCTGACTTACTGCATTACGAGTTACTACCCTATAAGGAGTGTGGATTTTTAGTGTTGGCAATACGTCACTCTATCGTTGCCTTAGAACGCTATTTTAGTAAAACTCATCAATTTATTTTCAACCAATATTTCGACATGTTAATCTTTCCTAATGTTTGCGTAATACGCAATTTCATTGAATAGTTTAGTGCAAATAAAAAATGCATGAGAATAAAATGCTCAAATTTATTTGCCTAAAACTAATAAGCTTATGTATGCGTACATTTAAAAAAGATCAATCCTTATTCATTTGAGTCCGGTATTCCTTTATGCCAGTCGTTAAATCACGCAAAGAACAGCATGAAAAATGTCTCTAACATTTATTTTGTGCCATATTAATTTTTGTGTTCCTTCACTTTCAGGTATGGACAGCAACTTCGTAAACATATTGTTGTGAAAGGGAATTCTTTTGTGGTGAGTATTTCATTTACAAACATTTATCTTTTGCATTTCATGTGTTTCAAATAATTGGCATTACGGATATAAGAAGTCATTTCTGGCGTGACTTTGGGTATTTCGTTATGAATTTAAAATAAACATGAAGTTCATAAATATTATTTGACTTTTTGAGTGAGGAATATGTAGTGGAACAAGTGATTGCCGAAGATTGAGACATAAAAAGTAATTTACCACTGCCAAAATTTAAATTACATTTTAAAATGCTTCTTTCCACTTCCAACATTAAATGGTTTTAATCCTAACCTTGTTATTCATAAATATTATTTGACTTTTTGAGTGAGGAATATCTAGTGGAACAACTGATTGACGAAGATTGAGACATAAAAAGTAATTTACCACTGCCAAACTTTAGATCACATTTTTAAATGTTTCTTTCTCTTTTCAACCTAAAGTTGTCTTATCTCTAAACTTGTTATTTAGCATTGGACAATGAGTATTTAGTTTGCAAATAATTCCTTACTTGTTCTATTCTTTGACCAAGTATAATTTTGTAGAGGCCCAAACCGCTATCGTTTGCCTACCGCAAATCAATTGTGGATCAAAAGAAGTAGATGTTTTCGTGAGGTGGTAAAGCAGGGCAGAATTTAACTGCGGCTATCAAGACCGAGTCTCCCAAGGACACGTGATGGAAGTGGAGGCGTGGGTGTGGCTGGGTAGCAATATCCTGCGCGGGAGAGAGATAGAGGGAGACCCTTTCCGTTTCTCCACCTCGTGCATTAGCATAACTTACGGGGAGTGCTGGCCGCGGACCTCTTGTGCCTGAGTGTGTTTGCGGTTTGGTGCGGCGCTGATCCTCTCCTCCTAACTCCATCCCTCGACCCTTTCCTCCTCACTCTTGCCGCAGCTAGCCACCCTCATCCGTCCTTCTCAAACCTCCCCTCACGGCTGCATCACGGACACTCTCTGTGTGGATAATCCACCGACTGCGGCCAATCTTACTGCAATGCCCGCATTTGTGGATCTCACCAATTAGATTTCGTCTCGTGCCAAGATGCGAGTGAATCAAAAATCTGTAAAGAAATTCATCCCAAGTATCGCAGAGTATTATGCTAAATATTGTTAATTTAAAGAGAAAATTTCTCTTACAATCAGATTCAGAGCCTCGTGATGTGGATAGTACATTTTTCTCTCAATTGTTGATTTAATCAATGCAGTTTAAGTTCCTAGTAATCATCATCGCTCAACAATAATTATCTAGGCTTGACGTAGTCCACCACTCGATTCTCCTGTCCAGCAACCTCTCTATATTGACGTAATACTTTTTATGCTCTTAGTAATGAAGGAAAAGTAGAAATTATTCCTAAAAATCCAAAAAGGAGATTCATTGAGTTGTTTCTCGAGCATGGTTGTTCGCGTGAAAGAGGACTCTAACTGTGCCAAAACCCGTGAAAGAAGGAAAACTTCTGTTAACGCTGTGAATTTTGCAGATTTGAGGTAATGTTTTCCCAATTAAATTCAATTATGAAATTATAGCTCTTCCGCATATTTCATTTGTCACTCCTACTTCTATATTGTTTCCTCTTCTCTCCGTAATCACTGATATCACTCAGCAAGCTGAAAAAATCACGCCTGTATCTGATCAAAAGCGCTTAGTATCATGCAGGCAGGATAAACATATTACTCCGTTTATCCACCTCTTACTTGAAACCTCATTGATTGAAACCAAGGGTCACACTGAGAAAACCACTACTACCCAGTGGGGAATTAATTGTCCAAAAGATGTTCAAAGAACGTTCAGTGAAGACTATTTGAACGTTCAAAGATTATTCAAGAAGGATATTCAATGAACGTTCAAATGGCACTCACAGATAGTGCAAAGAACATTCATTGGAATACTTCATAGAATGTTTAACTTGAATGAATTGCGGCTGAACTGTTTTTGAATGACTAATATATGAAGCATGAAGGTATATTATAAAAGGATATTCTCGTGAAACCGGTACTGAAAATTAATGAGCCCATATACATTCTACAGACTTGGATTTGCGAAATATGAGCTTGGTAATTACAAGGTGCTGATAAGTTCCGGTTGAACATAGCCTATTAATTCACTGCGGTGAGTAAATAGATAGACATCGTTACTGCTCACAATTTTCAAATATTACTAATGTATTACCCTGCAGTGGCTTTACTACAATTTTTCATGCCCAACCGATATATGTAATATGACTAAAGTGTTCTTAAGTTGCCATTTGAGGTTAACCTAGCATGGGTGCATTTTTGAGTAATACTTCGAAGACTGGAAATGAACGATCTATGAACAGCCTCAAATCAATAGTTCACACTTGAACATTCAATGAACGATCTATGAACAGTTTCAAATGAATAGTTCACACTTGAACATTCAATGAACATTCTATGGATGTATGCTCAGGATAGTTCAGTGGTGGACTACTTTTGAATTAGTTCATGAATGCCTTTTGCATGGTCTCTCCCCACTGGGTACCCCGCAACCACTTCGAAGAAATACTGAGCATACAGTAGCAACACCCGTGGCCATTGGCCAGGAATGTCAGGTTTTACTTCAATCTACGATATAAAAATGATTTATAAGGCATTACGTCCAATAATTTTGGCACACTGCTAAACCTATCAGAATTTTTTCTGCAAAGTAAACCACTCTGCACTTCTCACCATCCAATTTTAAGTTCAAGACGTGTCGTTAGAAAAACGCACTTTTACAAGTACACTCAGCGCATCGAGTGAAAAGTATAAAATAACTGTTATTCTCGGGTCGGGACCGGAGGCAACATTTTCGGAGTGCGGTGTTTAAAGTCGAACTCCTTCCGTCCCCCGACAGCCACTCTTTGGTTTGGTGGCGGGGAGCAGACACTGTAGGGGAAGGGCTACCTCCTTGATCCTCTCATTATTTCGAGGGCACTTGTGGTGTCGGGACTGGGTGCTGTGGGGTCGACGTGGTGAAGGGAGGGGTTGAGGATGGGGGGATGGAGGGTGGGCTCCCTGGGGGAGGGGGTGGGATGTAGATGGAGGAGACGAGGGAGAGGGACCTTTTTGAAGGAAAACAGAGAGGGCAGGAGATGCGAGACCAAGAAATTTGAAACCCACGAGAAGGTAGCCGAAAGGTGAGATATCCAAGAATACCAAGTGACGCTCGCACAGCGAAGCTATAAAGTTTCACCCGAGTAGTCGAAATCTTGGTTTTTACAACGTTCTGATTTTACGAGGCTACGTAAAAGGCTACACCAGCATCATTTTTTTCTTATTGAACTGTTGCGCACTTATGGGGCGAGTTAATCTACTTGAAGATACTAAGATTCATTAATGTGATCGTGGGAAATTTAATTTGAAAATTTAATGAAAGTGTGTATTTCCCAATACAAGGGCCTCACCTGGAGAATGTATTGAGCATTTGCGACCCACCGAATGAATACTCAACTCCATGCCTCTGAATAGGGTCCAAGGGAAAGTAGCGACTTTCGTAACACATAACTATTCCCTCATAAAAATACCTCCTTTGGATTGCAGAGGAGTTGGTTGAGATACAATAGAGACTTGAAGGTTGTTCGCAAGATTAAAGTAAGTTAGGAAATTAAAAATACACGAACCTGAGTCTGACAGTTATGACATATTTATATCACCACATTACATCAACAGGAGAGGAAGGAGCGACAAATTTATAGCTTAAACTCTAGGACCAAGTAGTTCAATAATTCTTTCTTTCAAGCATAATGAAAGTATCCTTTTTACTGCTTTTATTAAGTAAAAGTCAATTTTACAGCAGATACCAACCAACCTCTGAATGACATTTTTGCTGTAGCTTTCGGATTGTTATGAATATATGAATCTACTTTCCTATGCATACTAAATTTACTCCTTTGCCTATTGTTACATCTCGCTAATATCTAGGAGTGGAAAGCTATTAGCTAGAGTGTTTATGGTTCCCACTTTATATGTCCAAACAATTTCTAGCCGTATTATATTTTCTAAAATAGTTCATAGTCAGCACCTCATGCTGACTATACTGCTCATGTAATTAATAGCTTGTGAGTTCCTTCTCGTACTAGTAATTGTTTTTTGTGTTAAAGTCATCCAACTAAATCTTGATAGGTCAAATCTTGGTGATTAAATTTGACAATGAGACTCTAAAAGCAACTATTCAGAGCATACGTTATGAATTAAAGGGAGTATTGTGCACCAAAATTGTCATAAGAAAATAGTTTTAACATGTACATTCGATGTTTTATTTACCAAGGCGTTGAAATGGAATTTTGTCACTTTGGTTTTATTCCAGTGTCACTCCATTCTTAGCTATCTACTGGAAAAGAAATGTTATCGATGACTCTTTTACAATCAGCTGATTATGTCCTACAAAGACAATTATATTATTCGTATTAGTAATTTTGTCATTACTAAATACGTTCAATGGGCAAATTGTGCTTAAGGAAGTGACAGACGAGGTGATTACAAATATATGCTTGCCCTGTTTCAGCCTAAATACGTAAGGTGTGACCTAGCAAACGAAGCATCGGCTGTTTCAAACTAAATCACACTTGCACTTCAGGGAAGACATTATTTTTTGTTTTTTTGGACAAAGCATCATCTAAGAAGATTAAATAATCTCAGCAGTCTCGTAATACATTGAATGGGTGAAAATGGCAAACCGGTGATCAATTAGGGTGGACGCTCCTCGGGTGATGAGAAGATCCTCACGATAGGATTACGCGCTCCATCAATATTGTTCCGTAATCTGGAGATTCCCTTCCTCCGAAACCACTTGGCGTTGCCGATGAAAAATGATTGCTGGAACCTCCAGGTGTTAGCCAACACGGCCATTAGAAGACTTTGACGTGATAATGGCTGGAAAACCTTTCGGGGTGCACCATTTTTTATCGCATCTGCTCTAATGCGTATCACCTTGATCGTCGATAATTTGTCACTCCGAATTCCTTTTCCTCCTGTTTTTCGCAGCATTAGCTAAAATAAATAATCTTGAAGGCTAAGAAATAATTATTCGAGCGAAAACTCTTGATTAAATAATCTCAACGTGAAAACCATGCCTGCGTAGTACGTGCCTAGCCTCCTTGTATGCGGTTATATTTATGCCTCGGAGGATGTCCTTTGGTTTTAGCTCTGGATAAATTTTTTGTTTCTCCATATACCTTTGTATCCCACGTCAATTGTCATACCCTGAAAGTTTTTCTTTCAGATTTTCATTTCAATAGCTTGATTTAGTGTCTGATGGGTATTTTCTACTGCAGTTATTGTAGCAAAATATCATTGCTTGAAGTTATTGAATAATGATAAAACTCTTATTCGCGATTTACTATTGTCTTTAGGCACCTCACTCACCCAGTGATTCAAACCGAAGGTAGGATTTGAGAGGTGAGAGTAGAGATCAACACTTTAGGCACCGTATTGAGATAAATCACGCAAATTATTTTTCTATACATGCTATATTTTATGTTTGAGATACATAACTTAACAGTGGGCGGGAATAGCACACTCATGACAAAAAATTTGCCTGTAATATTTAAATATCATAACTATCGACATCGGCCAACAATCCTAAGATAGGTTCGACACTTCTCTCCACTCAATTTCATCTATCTAACCCCTACATACTTCTTTTCTTTTATATGCTTCTCAATTTTTCCCATACTTATTAGAAGCCTTTTTTCCATTGTTCCCGTTCACTTATTCTTTTGCAATTGTTTTTACAAGGCCATCGCGTTTCACGATATGACCATTTAAGTTTTTTATCTACGTTTAGAATTATTGAGCAGGCTTCTATAATCTTCCACTTAAGACCTTTTCATCTGTCACTTAGGAGATCCATTTGATCTTCATTTTTCTTTCGTAGAATTCCATTTCAAATAACTCTTACCGCAAATTCTCTGTTTCTGTTATAATCAATGCCTTGCCGCCATAAAGAATCATGTAAGTTCTAATGAAGGCCTTTCTGAATTTCAACCTCAGATTTCCAGCTTGAAGAATAGTCTTCCATCCGTAGCCATGGAATAAAAAAACCGCTTATGCTGAGCGGGTGACGGGAGTAGGTGAAAAGTACTTAGAATAGAACGGGGCAGATATTGTTTGTCGTACTTGGGGGCTTCAATTGAGAGAAAACCGACAGCAAAAAACGAAGTCATAAGTAAGGCAATGGAGATAAAAAAATCGTTTTATTTTAATGCTACCGAGATCTTTTAGCATCCCGGTTTACTAAACATTTATCTCCTGTCAATTTTCTGCGGCAAAAATAGTATCTTTTAGTAGAGTGAATGTGGAAATTCCTGCATATGAGATTTTATATAATCCTGGAGGCTCTAATTTTAAAATTTATGAAAGTCTTTTGCTTTTCTTTGTGTTTATGGCAAGGAAATACATGAGGGTAACATAAATAAAAATTATACTTAAGTTTTAACCGATGAGATGAAAAATGAGTCGTAATGACTGCGGTTTTGTTCACTGATTTTGGAACGGGACTAGAAATATTTAGGACTGTCCCTATGGAAAGATATACCCTAGAAAATCATAATTATTATATTGAATTAAATTTTCTCTTATTCACCATCTATTTTATTATGTTCCATGTAGTTTACAAGCTCATCAGTGGGAAAAAACTGAGAAGTATCAATTAAGTGCCTATTCCAAAAATGAAAAGGCACTTTTCCCTGATAACGGCGTCTTCATCAATCATACCGATAAAAGAGGTATCAAAGACCGGGACTAGTATCCCATTCATTTGCTCAATAATCCGATAAACATTTGTAAGAATTTTTTTTGCGTCTTCGAGGAATGCATTTTTCGACCGCTGCTCAGAAAAATTTTCAATTTTAATTGTCCACATAAACTTACGTGTTCGTTTGTCACCCGTCCAATGGAAAATAGTCAAAGTTGATGCTCATTACAGTGTTGACTTGCAAATTTAGGCTGAAGATAAAAATGATGAGAGCAGATTTAATGGCATTCTAAAAGATTGAAGCACTAAGATGGATTCATATTTATCATTCTTATCCATAGAAATATGGGAGTTTTTATAAAAGAGTGGCCCTTTGAATGAATACTAGTTGAACTGAAGTTTAATAGCTAATGCAAATTTAAGGAATTCTAAAAATGTCATATTGGAACGGAAAACATGTGAATTTTATTTACTCTCCATCAACAAGCTTGATCAAAACTTCTAGCCCTGTTGATCAAAGCTAATTCCTTCTTCTCAGTATCTGCGTTTTATTAAAACTATGTTTTCTATGATTCAATTCAAACTTTCTGCTTTTTTGTTCTTTACAGTAATTATCAGCAATCAATTCACTGCTTATATTAGCTACTTTATGATATTTTTTAGCTTATAATAATTTAATAATGCCCATAACCGTAATGTGGGGAGATAATAATAGGCTTCAGAATTAAACTTTGTTTTTATGGGACAACCTGTCAAATAATTAGGTAGGTATAGTAGGATTTGAACAACATTCTACCAAAGCGATGTCGCTTTCTGGACAAAATACAAAATTGCCGATTAAAATAGCCATCCTGTTTAGCTCGTAACAAATGAAACTCCTTAATAATCTGCATGCCAAATTTTTATCACCGTGTTGGTATACATCCATATTTCGTGTAACTTGAATGAGGCACTCGTGTACATGGTTCCCAATTGTCTGTGAGGAATGCATTTATTACAGTTATTAAATGTAGATTTATCCTCCCTTGCATTAATTTTTAGATTTAACCACTTATTCATTTATTTTAAATTACTCGGTAAATTTATTTTGACACTTTCTAAATTTTACAAAGGTGCACTTAGGCTAGTTAGGCACTAGGACGTTAGCCTGCTAGATCCTGACGCAGAGATGTAGGCATTTATAGTTAAGTTGGCGTGAAATGAGGTGGGTTGGAGGCCTCAGATGGCTGTCTTAAGACGAAGGGAGGGAAAAAACAGGGGAAGAGGCAAAGGATGGGGGAGATTATGTCATTGCATAGGTTGTCAGGAGGTGACGCTCGCAGAGGGTCTGGACGCCTCGCCAGGCATCCAAGCGAGGCACTTCAACTCCCTCAACCTCGTCGGGGTTGAGTTGTACAGCTCTAACCCCTCTGACCTCCTCCCGATCCCTGTCGCTAAACCCGAAATGTAATTGAAGCACGCGGAGCAAGTGCGGTGGTGACGTAGGGCACGAGGAAGGTGGTGCTTCAATTCGCGTCACCCTAGTCCGGAGAATTCCCCTTCAAATGCCTCCACTCCTTTCACTCCCAGGAGGACTAGGGCCTTAGAGTGTGAAATTTAAAACCGACTCCACTCTTGCCTGCGCTCCTGTGGCGTGAGCTTCAAGGTCCCACGAGCGCCAACTACCAGCCTGGATTTTAGTTTCCAAGCGGGCCAAATTGCTTTCGTGATCAAAGGGCCACTTGTCTACGATTATCCTATCCGGTACTTGAGTACGAGCACTACGGTATACAGTCAGCTACAGCGCCCCCACTCTTGGCAAAGGTGGTAAGTGTAACTCAAGAAAAAAATGAGACACATACATGTGTACAAATTCGTAAATGCCCACTCGTTAATGCTTTCTCCAACGTCCTGTAGGCCGGATTTCTCGAGGAGAACTTTGATACGAGAGTCTTCTCCCTTGTCCATGGGTTGGTTTATATGGAGTCCGAAGAATTCCATAGAGTGCTCCTTTCTCACGAGAGAAAGCATATTTCCAGAAGCAGCCTCGGAAAAATTAGCATTGGAATGTTGTAACTCCTCATTAGTGAATAAGAATGATCTTCGGGCAAAATATTAAGTGTTGATGCCTCTTACACCAAGCAATTTTTGCTGTAAGAACGTAAATATTTGGTCAAATTCATATAAAAGTTTGGCTCTGCCAGGAACTTCCTTTATATGTACTTGATTGTACTTGGATAATTGATTTTGACGTAAAAAGTCGAATTAAGTATTTACCTTTTGGTTATCTGTGTAAAGTTCTATATTAAATGCTAGTAGCAACGTTGAAACATTGAGCTTTGTAAAATTGAGATCAACATTGGTAATTCTCCTTCATTTGATCAGGGCGCATAGGGAAGTATTCATGTTTTTTTCGAAACTTTGCGTTTGACTTGTCGTGTGATATCAGGGTCCAAATTAGCTTATACACAATTGTGCCATTATTTTTCTTTGTTGACTGTCACTTAATAATTTGTGAACTGTTTTAGAGTAGCTCTATTGTTTAATGTTTACGGTAGAAATAGAGAATAACGCATGGCTCTATTATTTTAAGCTGAAATTTTCAAAACTTATCATGTTTCTTCCATATCAACAGATCAGAAATGAATTACACTTAACTACTGGTATTTACAATTAAATTTTGATTGTTCCACTCTGAGGTTTTCTCACTTGCGTAGTTAAAATATATGCCATAAAAAATATTAATCACAATAAAAACTATCATTTTAATTATACTTTAAGTTAAGTATATAAACTGAACAATATCAGTTACATTGCATTACCGAGAAAAACTCAAAAAAGAGGTCTACATGAAAATACTTGCGCATGTTCAGGCACCAGTAAACCCATAGGTGAAATATCCTAACCAAAAGGTAATAGGCTTCTCCTTGATCGATTTCGTCACTTCAAGGTCTGATATTCTTCGGTTGGGTATATATAATATAATAATCGGCTCATCGAATTACCACTAAACGTTCATACATTCTCGTGGGGTTATCTTTTCGCTTATAAAGCTTAATACGGACTCTGCGCAGTTTTCAAATGGATCTTCTTGATTCTGAACTAAAATATTTAGTTTCTACCTAGGCTAGGCATCTATTTCTAAGCATTTATTCCATTTCTTATAGTTAAAGTGCAATATTGCATATATAAGTGTTAAAATCTATCAAGTACATGAAAATTACAACGCTAAAAACACTATTTAATAATAATTTCTGCATTATGCTCTGAATTTCGTTGAACTTCAGAAAAATATGCGATAAGTTTGAGAATAGAAAATGACCAGCTGATGGCCTTTTTTGAATAAATGCATCGACGTAAAATTTTATAGAGGATATATTTTAACTACAGCTTCTATCTCATCGCTGGATACGGTCGTAATATTGCATATAGGAGAATTTAGTATGCATTCAAATGATTAACTCATACCTGGATGGTGCCATTAAATTCACAGAGAAAATATATTTTCAGGTAAAGAAATTATCAGTAGCTTCTGTTGCTTCATGAAACTTGATGAAGTCATGGAAAATTATAGTATTAGATTGAACTAAAAGACTTCGCGTATAAATGTCAAGAAAAGAAATCAACGTCAAAACTATTGGACATTAAATATTGATTTACAACAGCTATACTCTCCATTTCATTCCGGCCTTGGATATTGGAGACTTTTATATCTGCATAACTCTTTCTTTTATCATCTTTCACGGCTTGCTCCATATTTATTACAAAATACCTCACTTGGACATTATTCCCTTCACTTTTTCCTCTACGGCTGTCGTCATGAGACCATTATGCCTATGATGTGCTCGATAAAGTATATTTACTCTCAGTTTTCTCCCAAAGGAGGTAAGTTTTGAAGGAGTAGGTATCATTGTTTGGAATTAACTCTTCTGGAACGCGTTTCAATAAATTTTACTGTGCAAAGAACTATTCGGTATTATATTTTCAGTTCGGGAGACGAAATTTCCTTTAATGTATTTAAGATGAAAACTGCTCGATCAAGCTCCGGGTTTCTCTCAAGTAGCTCAGGTGTTCGCGCGAATGTAACTATGACACCATGTCTCCGGGCTGTTTTATTTTGCTCTAATTTCGCTCAATAATTGCTTCCTACGCATATATTTGCAGACACTTGGTTGCATATTTTGTCCACGTTAGCGAGAGCTAAAATATACTCCCTTCCTTTGATTTCTTTCGTCACAGAAATCCGTATCATCATTGTGTTCATTTGCTCTTACATAAACCCTTACAATGCCTTATGTACCCTCAGAGAGATACTATTTAAAATTTATTTTAGAGAATCCAATTATCAATATTCTGATGCCAGTGAATTTTTGGATGTACATTAGCTATAAGTTGACAAAGAGAAAAGCATTTTACATTGTTGTGTAATCCGGATTCATGTCTTCTAGGGTTCTGCAGCATGTTCAAGTATTCACTTTCATCCCTTGTCAATACATCCCGATATCGTGCTTTAATTTTAGAATATAGTCTTCCTAATTAAGATTTTCCTTTTATTGTTTTAGAGCATACCATTCATGAATATTTTTAAATGTACCTACTTTTTGCTTTGAATTATTTTAATGATTGAAATTAATTATCTTTTCCACCACAATTACTTTGTTATCTGGTAGTTCAGCTTGAAAAAAATATATTGCCTTCGTTCTGTTTGGCTATTGCAAATTAACATAGCAGTTTGTAATTAATTTCGTAACTAGGAGGCCACTAGCAAGAAATCTTGTTAGTGCTTACGTAATTCTTAGCTTAGGCTTTGATAGCAGCACAAAAGTAAGGCAACAGGGGTTTAATCTCGAAAACCTCTGCAGCAATGCATTGTTTTAATATACTTGAAATTGAAGTTCTATTAGGCTGCTTATCCTTCATATTCAGGAATATATGGTATAGTTATTTGATATATAGTCCTCAATATCGCTCATTTTCGTGAAGATGATCAATGACTTTATGGCTTCCACTTTAATGTTTTAATGCTACTTCGTCCGCTCATGTAATTTTGTTCAAAGGCTCTGAAAGGGATCTTGGCGCAAAAGTAATTGGCAGGCTTCTGCAGCCAGACAATTGACACTTACAATCACAAATTTATTGTAAAAGGAAAAAAAATCGAAGCATATGTTTTACCATTATAAAATATCGATGTCATATAGCAGATATTAGTTGCATTTGAACTCCTTACTCCGGGGTATGATGCTAGCAACAGGTATAGTTGTAAAGATTAGCATTTGAAAGGTCTTTCCGACTCAAAATTATGTTGTTGCTCCGTGGGCTGTAAAATATTTTCTGGAGGGCCGTGAACTCACTTCTAAGGATATTCCTGTCTGTGAGCGAGAAGCGAGCGAAACTCCTTTCCGCAATTCAACTGTCGTCGGTGCCTACCCGTTTGGTTGTAAGAGTGAATATATGCAAGCCCTGGATATTTATGCACATATATTCACGGTCCTGTCGTAAAATAGCTGGCTGTGCGGCCGTCGGAGAAACCGTCGTCGTCTGGATTCTTCGCGCCCCCACACGCAGGACGGGGGAACCGAAATTGGAACAGAGCGAATTGCGATGGGGCGAGTGCAGCTGACAACCAATTACGGCGAAAATGCCCATGAATCCGCCCAAATTTACGGGAGATGGCCCCCGTGGAGAAATTCAGTATCCGTAGCGCGGAAGAAAACGACAAACAATGTGCGAGCTTTTCAAATACGGCTGCGGGGACCATTTTGTTCCAATTCCGAATGGCTTCCTCTAATGCGTGGAGGTTGGTTTGGCGCCATTATTCCGTCTCCGATGTTTTTAAGTGGAAGAAATATATTCTCTCTAATATTTTACATGTGGTAGTTCACTGTGGATAATGATTGGCAGACTAGATTATAAAGTTCTCTCTGTGCTGTTAGCAATAACACGTTATAACTCATTAAGTTGCTAGATTACAGTAATCACGTAACGACCCCATATAGTTTACCACTACTGGCAGACAAATATTTATACGGGAGATTGACAAAAGCCATATGAATTTTTATGTGATAGGTACCTACTGTAACTATGGATGGTGATAGACAATTTCCAATGCACCACACCCCTGTGAGCAAAGATGTGTATATTAAAGGACTGATGGATACAATTATCTTTCCGTTTTTAATGAAGAAAAAATATCGTGCTTGGCGAAAATAAATTATAAAAAGTCCTGGCGTTGTTTGGATACCATTTTTTTCGCCTTCACAATCTTTTTTATATGATGAGCATAATTTTCTTTTAGGAAGCTACCTGAAACTATATTAAATTTGCGCTGAATATTTACATAAGTGAAATTTTATTTTGACGCTCCGGTAATTTGGTAAACAGAAAATTATAATTACCATTCTCCTTTTTAGAAAAGCACTCGATTAAATCACGACATTTTACATGAAAATTGCCCTAGCGTTTGTTTCATCCAAACCATAATAACGCGGAACTAATTTAAATATTAAACCTTCCATTTAGTGAAGACAAGCTTCTGGAATCCTTTCTCATGAATATAAGTTAATTGATCGTACTTAGTTAGAAATTTGCGTTTGGGGTGAACACACTTTAACCTGACTTTACCTTCGCTCGTCTCTTTTAATCTGCGGCCTTCTCTAGGAAACTTTGCAAACAAAATTTTAGTATCTGTGCATTCCACTCTGCCTTTCATGGGAGGTATTCATTTCCTGAGGATATCCCTGTGCCCTTGGAGAGGTTATTAATCCCACAGAACGGCTCCTCTGCGCATGTCTCCAGTGCGGCAGGCCCTATATAGCGCAAGTTAATCCTGCATACTCCTTGCTAATGGCACTCTTCTCCTCATTAATTTGACAAAAAAATTTTGCGAGGGCAGATAACCAGGGGAGAGAAAGAAGCGGAGGAGGGACGTTACTTGCCGAAAGAAGGGGGGAGTGGGGGATGGGCCCTTAGAGAGGGTGGGGGGGGGGTTTGGGCAGAGGTTGAGGTGGAGACGGGGTCAGGCCCTCTGCGATTGTTGCCTCCTCACAGAAAAGATTATGCGCGAGGGATGGTGGAGGCTTGTGAGGAGGAGTGGATAAACTTCTCCTTTTGCTCAGTCCATCCATTTTTCGCGCTCCTCTCCGGACAACCTCCGGGGAGATTTTCGCATACCATACTCATTAAAATAAAAAGCGCAAAAAAGCGCACAAAATCGCCTAGGGGGTCAAATTTCATATGTGTGTGGAGTTACTTTAGGAGTAGCAGCAATTATATCTCCAAGATCCTCAGTTTGAGTTTAAGCTGCGCATGTTTTAGCCAAGGCTTACGGTAAAAACAGTACTATATTCTGGAAGAAAAGGAAATTACCGCTATCCACCTCCCGGTGGGATCGTACCTTTAAAAGCCTAGCTTATTCTTCCGTAAACATTAAAAAACAAAGTTTCTATGTGCACATTTTCTAGAACTATAAATAATTTCATATACAAAAGTTCCTTATTCATGTCTACCTACATAGTACCTAGCAATCCACCGTAATCGTGTCCGGCCAGGTGTGTCGATAATTAGGCATGCATTATAAGTCAGAGAGATTAGAATTACACATAATACGATGCAGGAATGCAAAAAAATACTAATCCGTTTATTTATTACTCACATGAAACCGAGAGAAGCTATGCTACGAGTTAGAGAAAAATATTTATCATGCAGTTACAAGCAAGTGAACTGCTAGATATTAATGCAACCAAGTGGTTAATCAATGCATAGTTACGAAATAGTTTTTATTAGTCAGTAATTTATAAAAATAAATTAAATTATGAATATATATTGATTTTGACAGGAGTACATATTTTAGTCTGCATTTTGCTATTGCCCCCATTTTGGTACGTTCGGTGTTTATTCTCAATTTTACCCCAAGAAGTAGGGTAATTAAAATATAAAGGAAGAAATATGAATTAGGGAGAGGATGATGAAAAATATGGTGAGGGATATTTGCTGGAAGGGAGGAAGGGCGAGGCTTCCCTAGGAAGGAAAGAAGATAGTAGGTGACGAAAATGAGACAAGACAGCTCTTAATCACAGCTAACATGTTAAGAGGTTTAGGCCAAACTCGGGGAGATGAAAGCCAGATTTACTGTTTCTGTTGAATCACCTAGGGGGTCAAATTTCACATGTGTGTAAAGTTACTATGGGCGTAGCAGCAATTATATCTCCAGAATCCTCAGTCTGAGTTTAAGCTGTGCATGTTTTAGCCAAGGCTTACGGTAAAAACGGTACTATTTTATGGAAGAAAAGGAAATTACCACTGTCCACCTCCCGGTGGGATCGTACCTTTAAAAGCGGGTATTTCGTATTTAGTACCTACTTTAGATATCGTCTTTAGTACGGTGCGGAGATCACAGGACTCAAGAACTAAAGATTCATGTCTGAATTGGAGGCCAATAGTTTGGTGGGGTAGCATAGGATGACATATTACGCTCTAAACTTCCGCATAAGAAAAGAAAAAAACATGTACTATCATGTTTGCAATGCAAGCGTGATGGCTCACTTCACTAACAACAAGAACCGATTATCTACGTAAATAGTTCGACGTTCAGTGTTCAGCCTTTACTTGCTTCCTTATTTTTAATTTACTCCTTATGTAAAGCACGCCTGGTCTGTTCCTATTTATGGTGCTCAATATCATCCAAATATATTCCTTGGATCTTACTTAGAATTGCAATTCTAATAGAAGGTAGCTTTGATATTACGGCGATTTTCATATCCCACATTTGATTGATTTTTCATTATATTCTCGCAATTTCACTCGGTTAAATATTTTTCTTTACAACTGTCCCATTATTTCATTCCTTATTTTGTTTCCTCGCTTTTCTCTCAATATTTCACTATATCTGTTTTTCTGATTTTTCTAAGTACCTAGCTGCTGATTCTGATGATTTCGTCTTTACATATTGCACCATGATACTTGCTGCTGTTATGTTTAGTTTTAATTGATCCCCATTTTTTATGAGTTTTTCTATACCGTGCTTTTAGGTTTCTTGCTACTATTTGACTTCATGATTTCTTGAGCAGCCTACCTTTTAAGGTGTCACCGCTTTAGAATACTGCGCCTAGGTATTTTCTCCCTTAATGTTTCTTTTACGTTTTCCTCTTACCCAAGCATGTCCTACATATTTTTAAAATTAAGTTTTGGTTTTTCCTATGAATTTATCATACCTTTTTGTTTTATTATTGAATCTAAGTCACATTGTTCTGTTACTTTTTTAATGTATTTCCATTTTAGAAAACCTTAAAGAAGATTTTATCTATGAGTGAATGAATAAAAATAGGTTTATAATTAAATTCTATCAGTGTCTTATATTTTACTCCACTTTAAATTTGAGTGAAATTTAATGCTGTTTACATGGAATCCATTCGGGGATACATTAGTGACACAGAAATGGAGCGAATGAAATTGAATTTTCTGATTGCCATTAATGTGGATGTGTTTGCGGATGGAATTTCGATTACGCTAACAGGAGAGGAAGAGCTCAAAATTTTAGGATAATTAATACCACATAATATTTAAATCACAGTAAAACGAAAGGCATGATGCCAGTGCAAATATGACTCATATCCAATTGCGAGAATCGGGCGTTTCAAAATTCAGCAACATTCACGTGTCCTGCATATAAGGAGTCGTTTGATGAAGCTTTAACGCTGTCAATTGTGTGTGCTCGTTGCTAACGCATACTGAAACTGTATGCAGAGCAACAACAGTAAAATTTAAAGAGCCAAAAGGAATTAGGCGAACCTAATTTACGGTACAGGCCAGGGTTCAAAAGTCTGGATGGAATTATTCGAGCAATACTCGTTACCGAAAGATAATAATTTCAAACTGACATACGCCTAAATAATAGGTATAAACGTTATCCTTTCAATTTTTTTTATGCCGTTTAGTAGATAAAACAAATAGTGCTAACTAATCCCACTGTTCTGGCCCAATTCAATATTATGCATATTCGTAGAAGCATTTCCAATTTATCATGTTCCCGTAACTACGTATGATAGTTGACTACGTTTTTTGTTTAAGCCTAATGATGAATGAATGAATGATGGTTAATGTTAAGAAATAAAATTTCTCGTGTTTTTAAAGTTGTAATTTGAGTAGAATTCCGGTTGTAGTAGCTGTAGTTAATAAGGGGAGGGGACTAGAATCGAGGTCATTTGTGACAGAGAGGGTGGGGAACTACATAAAGTAAGGATTTTTCAGGGAACGGAGGAAGGGTGGAAAGAAACCCGGCGCCGGCATTATCCTGCCCTTAAAGAAATATACCAAATGGATTACGGCTTAGCGTCTCATCCGACAGATGGAGTACTGGACTTAATGTGCCGATTAGAACTTGGCACTGGATTAAAGCACCTGAGAGGAAATCATCGAATAGTAGTTGGCTTTTTTCCTTCTCATATTACTTCAATTAATTAAGGGTCGAAAAAGATTTGCTAAATATTTGCACATGAATACGCAATTGATTAGGGGTCCAATATTTCATCATTGTCTTTTAACATCTTCACATACGGGAGGCACGGTGTTCCTTTTGAAGCTACAATTAGCTCATAATTTCCTGCTTATATCTTAATGCTTTGCGTTCGTTTGTTCAGGTTATAATTTGATATCTATGAGTAATTTGGATCCTGCCGAATAAGATCACTTAGGTCTTATCCATCCAGCATCCCGCATCCCTAAAATATTTATCCAGCTGAGGCGTTTGGGGGATAAGCAAACAAACTTAGCCTTTTGTTTGATGTTGGACAAGCTTTTCTACTTCTGCTTCAATCCAATGTGGTCCGCCCGCCGAAAGCAAGCCTTCGAGGTCATTTTTCTCGACAGATTCCACCACCTTTCATCATTCATGCCTCGTGCATCCAATCAATAATTCTCTCCCTCGGAACAAAAAGCCTTAGACGTGATGCCCTGAGCTTACTAAGACTTTAACTCTATCCCCAGCCGCGTCATCGACCCAGTTATCTCAGATATCGCATTAATTAGCCCGCGCCAATGCCACGCACTCCTCGTCAAGTCGTCTGAGACCCGTTCCGTCTCCTTCCGCCCTTCCTCTTCCTTCACGGCCCCACCCGCGGGCCGCCTTCCTTTCCCTTGCCACTGCCTTTCCACCCACTTCCACCCTTTTGCCCCGTAGCTCCTTGCAGTGAGGTTGGCTTATCCTCCCCCCATGCCAATTAACCCAGCCGCGACTGTGCCATTATATCTCCCAAAAGCCGTATCGCAAATTAAACCCGGATCCCTTTAAAGAGTGACGGAATCGATTTCAGCTTTCCAAGCCGCCAAAATATTGCAGTTTTATGGCTATGGATAAATAAGGTTCATTATTTTCGAGCTTTAATTGTCAGCTGTAATGCTTGAATACCTTATCAGTTGCAACAGTCTTGCTTTGTATCAAAAAGCTGTATGTTTGGTGCCAGGGAGATTAAGCTATGAAAATTCTATTCTGTTTGAGAAAACTCCTTCAGTATGTAGTAATAATATTCATGTCACTGGTGCTATCCCGGTTCAGACAGCCTCTGATGGAAGTTGAAATCTTCTCGTACGCCACAGTATTCATACGATGTACTTCTTTAGCTGCACATACTATCTACCTAATGCTTATTATTATATACTAAGAACCCGTTATATTCCTCCGTGAACCTCACTAATCCAAAAGTCTTCTTTCTTTCGTATCCTGTTAATTACTATTACCCCTTATTTCCCAATTTATCCACTACATCTACTTACTTCAAATTTATTTCTTCAAATTCCTCTGCTTCCGTACTTTACAAAGCACTTCCTCGTTCGCCTTTCTTTCAACACGTTATTTTTGCCATCCTCATTACCGCATAATAAATTCTCTCTTTCTGGAAGGTCATTATTTGTCAGTAGGATACTTTTTTAGCTCAGAGTCTCAATTTTGCAATAAGTTTTACGTGCATGCAAATTTGAAAGAGTACAAAATGATAAGCAGGTTCAAACAAAAGGATCGTTACTCAACGTTTTAATGCATGCCTTGTACAGAATCACCACCGACAATTCATCGGCCACTGCATACCTTTGTCAATTATATTTAGGTGAAGCACTTTTTGCATTGATTTTTCGCTTCTGATAGAGTGATGGTTAGGTATTCATTTATAGCCCTCTCCTCTCTTCCTGCAGCGGTGTTTTAGTGGCACCCCCCTTTTGCAGAATGGTCATTCGTAAAGAGAAACGGAAAAATAAGGTACCAAGTAAGCATGTTAACAGACTTAAAAAGGTCAGGTTAATGGTATAGAAGAAATCAAAATAAAAATTTTTAACATTTCTCAAGAGTTTAAAAGCATTACGTTTTTAAAAGCCAAACGTGATCTTATTTCATGTTGGAAACACATTTATGTCAGTAAAGTAGGGTGCACAGATATGGTAGGGTGTACCATTATTTACAAAAAAATTCTTAGCGCTGTCAACTCTCTCACATCATTTATATGCATCATTTCTCTGTATAACTATGCGCAGTAATGTGGAAAACGATTAACAATCGATGTATAAGAAATGAGAGAAAATATGACAAAAATCAAGGTAATTAGTTAAATCTCTTTCCAAATTTTAAAAATTCACTGCTCAACTCAAAGGTTAGATTTTGACAGGTAGAGCTTACTCTGTACTAAACCATTGGCGTGTGGAAGTCACACAATCAAGGTAGGGGGGCCTATTCCTTTCTCTGATCCACCTGATGTTTTTTATACGAATTTCTGACACATTAATATAGAATTGCAAGGATTTTTGTAGTTGGCGGTGTCCAGAAAGCTCCTACTTGGGATATGAGCCCGAGACCCACAGATCTAAAAGTCTAGCACTCTAAGGGCCAGGTCACCACCAGCCATTAAACTTGGTATACAATCCCAATCTTTTATTTCTCCTTTGTATGTACAAAGACCTGTAGATCATTGAGACTGGCACGTAGCAAATACGAACGATAGATTCTGAGATATTTACTGCACTCAAATTGCATTATGATGCTTGTTTGAAAAGTACAACATCAATTCGATATTTTCGTCATCCAAATGCCATTTTAGCTACACTTTGATTTATATTATTATAGATAGATCATGGCAATCATGGTATTTTAAAGAGGATAATACTTTACTTGTATAAATGAAGTAAAACATTTATATAGCAACAATCAAGGCGATATCAGGACAGCAAGTTGGTGTGTTCGTTAGATTTTTAGTTTCCAATCCTGGGGTGCTAGTTTGAATCTTGGTGTTGGCAGGTTTTTGTTATTGGTACTCAAATCTCGATGTGAGTCTTTTGAGGAGAAGTTTTGCAGCACTAATTCTATCGTATTCAACGTTAAATCCTGAGAATTTTGGCACCTGAGGTAATTTCAAAGCCTATCCCAATTTACTACTACTTTTTTACTACTAGGAGTTCTTTCCCAGCGGTAATACTCAGTTTTTCCTGTTCAGGACAACTTTAGCTTGGAACAAAGACCTTTTTGAGTCTCAACGCGCAAGTCAGCGGGAAAAAATCGAGAATCGATAATTCCTAAACTAGCGGCGTGCGTTTGTTGTTTGTCCTCCATTTCTTTCCTCAAAAAGAGGGAACAGATTACAAAAATCCGAGCATGGAGATGTGTGAAAATTAAGTGCTATAACAAGCTATAAGATTCAATGGTTGATATGATAATGGATTAAAAGACTTTTTAGGGAAAAACTGAAAACATTATTCTAGCCCAGGATGTTGAGGAGAAATAAAAACTTATTCCCAATTTAATCAGAAAATGATGGGTTGACAACACCACTTGAGGGCTTACTTTATATTTTTGGTTGTTAACAAATTAGGCTCCTTAATTGGTGAAATTTTTGGAATATTATTACTTTTGGAGCATGGTAATGTATATTGTATGAATCCATAGCTATTTAGATATGGTTTTTACCCTATCTTTCGTGAATGACGATAGTTTAAAGAGAGCTGCCATTGAATTCACTTCAGGGAGGCTGCTGTATATTCTTCGTAAAAATAATAAAACGTAAAACCGGCAATGCAGAGAACCATACGAACTATGGTATTGGTTAACGCCACAGTAATACCTACCTGTGTGAAGGGGCTCCACACGGACAGGTGTTACTGCTGTGCCCCCCTTGCTACACAGTTTTCTGCTTGGTTTGCTGGGTTCTACGTAGATGCTGGTGCCCCAGCAAACCTTGCCAAAGTACGACCCCTGACCGAACACTACGCTTTCCCCCGATTAAACAAGATTTATGACTCGCTCAAAGGCGTAGGGGGGAAATTTTCAATCGATCCACTGCCCCGGTCGAAAAATCATTCCCGAAAATTTGTAGGTGGAGGATAAGACCCACTGTGTGTGGAAGTGAATGACAGCTGCTGAGGGAAGGGATGAAACTCGCTTGGTTTGGGGTGGAGGAGGGGTGCAGGTCGGATAAGTTTGGGTTTCGCAAGTGGGGGTGGGTTGGGTGTTTGTTTCGGCTCTGGAGGGCGGAAGGTATTAGAATGTTCTGCGGGTGGGCAGGTGGGCAAGGACGTCGCAACCAGGTGTGATTAATTGATGTGCGTGTTCCCTCACCTGATTGATGCATCGAAGGCCGGCGTTAAAAAGCGTTCCGCGTGACTTGGCGCTTGAGTTCTCTCTTTTCCACTCTCAACTCGCTTCAGCTTCAGAAAGGAAGGTATTGCCTTATCGCGATCATGTGCTTTTAGCCTTTTTGTCCTTAGGTCTTAAAGTCTTAATCCCATCACGAGATTCAATAATGGGAGGAAAGTTTGCTTCCAAGTAGTCAGTATAAGTGCTTAGATAGGCGATTGAAAAATAAGGGATCAAAATTGAACCATTAAGAATCGATATGATATTGAAATAATTCAGTAGTTCTCAGTGAACGAAGAGAAACCCCGCGTCCTCTTTATTCTTCTCTCAATGATCAGCACCAAGTTTCTCACTTTGTATCGCCACTTCCGTCGGATAAAGTAGTACAAATAAAATATTCTCCAAATAATAATCAAGACTTTGCCGGTTAAATACTCAAAAATATCTGCCACGTTGGGACTTGAACCTGATTCCTAGGATGAGAGGCCAGTAACACCGCATGAAACCTGATCCTCTAAAGGTATTTTGAGTCAACAGGTTACATGGCGCTACTATAACACACGGATAAGTACTACTTCAATAACTGGCAGATAAATGAGGAAAAACAAACAGCCGTGATGGCCAATGGGAACAAATAGTTTCCAGATGCGTTGCCAGATGCAAGGATACTTGGCCATGGTACTATTACTTGCAATTTGTCTGCTGGAGTGGTTCTACCTTTACAGATTTCTTAGCTCTAAGAATACATTTCATGTGCCAATTAATTTAAATCTACATCTACGCTTTGCAAATCATTAAGTTTGTATAAGACACGGTGGTTTCTCGTCAACCATTCACTTTCATTAAGCACCAATTTTCATTTTTTGCATTATTTAAACTGGTTTTTCAATTGTAATATTTCTCTAAAAATTTGTTTGCCTGCATGCAATACACACGTAACTTTTGCAAAGATAAATCTATAGTAATATGAACCTGTAATATTTTTTAATAGTCACGTGTCAAACAAGTGATGAAAGGTACCTATAAATAGCTAAATACATACTTTTTATATTAATAGTATCACGCATGTATGAATGATATACGTATACGTAGCCTTTCCATAAATTATCTACACGCAGTACTACAAGAAACTATTACGCATATAGCAATAATGATAATCTATTTATTTATATGGGGTTAACAAGAGACTCTTTCGTCACAGGCATGGTTTTTTTACCTTCCAATTAAATATGAATTTTGACTTTTTGTGAGAGCCCCTTTGATTTCTGTTTAGCATGATTTTTTTCTATCAAACTAAACAGAGGAAGTTTCTATGTGTTCATTGATAAAATATCTATGTAATCAATAGGCAATTATTTCGGTATTTTTTAGTTAATATTATAGCGAAGTGTTTGGGAAAAATAAGATTGATCTACTCAACACTAAAATTTGAAGTTAGATTTAAGAGTACACCACTCTATTGATATATTTATGTTATTGTCCATTGCGCCATTCATGTTTTTTACACACAAGTATGCAGCTAAGCGATCATAACATTTCTAAGGCTCATATAAGGGATAAGTTTTTGACGTTAACATTTTAGATAAAACGATTGTGGTGGTAGTAAGCCATTCATGACAATTTTTATTATTCTATACGTAGAATGCTTGTCTTAACATGATCATTTTAGGTAATTTTTATTTTTTTTTATTTTAAGGCGGGTAATTAGGTAGGTAAAATTGCAACTTCCTGATAGCCAATTGTACCTCTATACCAGTGGTAAAGTCCTCTTTAGGTTCATTGCTTTGTGGAAGATATCTCTTTCACATTACATGCGACTCTTCATTGTCCAATGAGCAGTAATACATCTTATTTTTTCAGGTACGTTTTCCTTGCGGGATAATTTATTTGAAAGGCACTTTCGTGAATGCAGAATACGAACCTAGCGCAAGGACTTCCTAATAACGACCAATGAAGGAGTTGGAGTAGCGGAGTGGGAGAGAGGTTCGAAAGCGTGCGTGGTTCATAAATACGTAGAGGGGGTGGGTGAAAGTGATAAATTGGATTGAGGGAGGAACTGGAGAGAGTGAGGGATTGGTCTTCTCCGTGGAATGGGAAGTAGGATGAAATTTTTCTGGGGTACGGAGACGAAAGGAGATTGTCATTTCAGCCGACTAACTGGGTGCAATCGGATCCCGCGAAAGATGTGAGCGGTGCAGACAGTGGGGCGTAGGTATCTGTGCTTGGCTCAAGGCGGCGGAGGATTGGCGGAAGAGTAAGCCCGGGTCGCGGAGAGGCAGATGCGGTTCTCGCAAAGCACACGGAGGCTAATGGAAGGGCGGCGGAGGAGATAGACTAATGCGGTAAGAGGGGGAACCGTGGCGAACGGGGTCGATCCTCCTTGGAGACGTAAGTCGATGCCTGTGGGGAGCTCCTTAGGGAGGACTCAAAATCTTTGGATGAATATCGACTCATATTACTCCCCATCTCTACACTGGGGGGTGGAAAGAGATGATGCTCGTAGAAATCAAAAGCGCATGAGCGAAGGAGGATACTGCTAACATGATTTAACGCCATGTGCGTGTCAATTTGCTTTCAGGTGCTGTTCTTCTTGAGCCTCTGAGATCCCATACCTCTGATAAGAGTTCGTACCGTATGTACCAGCGCAAATGTGGTACCACAGTTTTGAGAAACTAATTTTGCCTATACATTTTATTTAAGTCAAAAATAAGACCTACATCTTAATTGACGCAATACCTTTTGAGCCACTGCGAGGGTTTGTGGCAGCGGGTGAGGATCACTAAACATACACTATTGTCTGGGACTAGGAACTCGATTTTCCCCTTTGACGACCCCTTTGAAGACAGATAATGTTTATGATGGAGAATGAGAGTGAAAACATAAGTTATGAGCTAACATGTGAATCATTATCAAACCATAGACTGAAATTTATGCCTAATCTACCATGAAAATTCCAGGGTAACATTCATACTGATGTCATCAAAAACATGCGTACTAAGACAGTATGGTACACTAGACCATGAACATAAAATTCGGTACATTGTTTTTCGAACTGATAAAATTAAAATGTCATTCTTTTTTCGCATAATTAGGGTTATGAATATTTACGAATATATGTATATTCAATAGCATACATACAAGTATATTAACATGGAGATTAGGTAGTTTTATGCAAATGTATCTAAAAGGTAATAAAAAGGTAAAAGGTTAAACTAAATAACAACATGTTTGTGCATACTTGCTTCGCTCTAGGCATATTTTTTTTTAAGTGCTCTGTTTCGGATGACTATTGGCTAGCGCCACATGCGGACGATGTTGTATAGCTAAAATATGTATCATACACTAAAATTTACTCTAACAATATTTCTCCTACCTATCCCTCTGCTATGCTTCCTATTATGTTTTCTTAAGGTATGGCATTTTAAATCAATCGGTATGTCATTATATTACACTTTTCTAATTATCTGGTCAAATGTAGCATAATACTCAGAATTTGTATATAGGAATACGTTGAACCTTCAGTCGACGTACCCGTTGTAAATTTATGCGAAAGATGTACTCGGTAATTTAACCATCGATCTGATAATGATTTCTAGCCTTCGTTTTCCATAATTAATTTGGCATTTGGATTTTCAAGTCTTCGGACATTTTCTATTCCTAGCTTTTTTATCAAATTAATTTTGATTATTGTGATGTTTAACCAGAATTTGACTATAAATTCTTTTTAAGCATAATACGTAATGAATGTATGGCGTCAATTTACTGCCTTCTGACACACTTTTATGGCGGATTTTAGGGTAATATGTAGTTGGAGATGTTTTGAGAAAACCTACTTGAATATATTTGAAGCAAGTAAGTACGTACGTATATTTGTTATATTTTTAGCTATTGATAACACTATATTTTGTGCCTTTTAAATCATCAGAGCCGAGCAAATTAATGGTAGGATCTGTTACGTGATCAGTTTTATGTATATGAAAGTACTAACAGAGCGAACATTACTGTGTGGTAGTTGAACTGTATTGGGACAGCGTACTAGGTATTACCGAATTCACTTGCGTTAGGGAATGATAAAGAGCCTAAGTATTTAATTACACTGCGCCTGTGAAATTAATTAATGTCGATGAGCTTTCTCATGAAATAAGTTACCACTGATGAGTTTCGTAACGTAGCAGTGTCAAAAATATTCTAGAAAATAACCGAAATTAAATTTGCATTCAAGCCACCCACTCTGCGGCCATGCGGATACGTTACTTAGGACCAGGTGACGTTAGATAACGGTTCTCCGAGCAGGTACTTGAACGTTTTTCCACCTCCATAACATCTTTGGGCTCTGATCCATCTGGCCGTCCGTCTCTTTCAAAAATTTATCGCTCAAAAATAAAAAAAAAGAACCGCTTGTTTCAATCGAAGACTCGAGGCGTTGAGCTAGCTTTATAAAGCTGAGAGAGGAGGACGGATATGGGGAGTGAACCAGGTTTCAGAAAGGAGGAAGGTTATAACGGAAGGAGGGAGATCGAGAACGGGAAAATGAGGTAGGGAGGGAATTAGGAAGGAATTCCACAACAGCAGCGGGGATAATAAGCTTTTGCCGCGGGGCCAGCAAATAAAAGACGAAAAGAAATTTGGGCAAGTAAGGGGTGGGGAGAGTTTTAAGGGGTGAGGTGGCAAACCAGAGTTTGGAGCCGCGAAGGGGATGTGAGACGGCTCGGCCCTTTTTTTACCCTTGGAGTGAAAACCTCCCCCCTCCTTTTGCGCGTAAGCCAGAACGAAAATAGATGAAAAATTCATAAGCAAAGCATTTTGAGCTTCCGTCTGGGTGCCTCCCACAGTTGCTTATCCCTTTCCTACCTTCTCCTCCTTTGCTTCCCTCCCCTCCTTGAGAGATAACCCCTTTCCCACGGCGCTCATATTCAGCGGTCGCCTCATCCGGGAGTGAGATTAGGGGATTGGGGATTGCGGCGGTCTGAAGGGGGTGGGAAGAGTAGTGCGAGGAATGAGAGTTCCCAAGGGATCGATGGTGCCAACCTAGATTTGAAGTGGACTTCCAAAGGAGGTGTCAAATAGTAGGAATATTTCAAATTCTCAAGTTCCTGAGTTGGCAGAATTGACCGAAAATGGCGAAGGGGTTCCATTCATGAATTTCCCTTTTACTGGGTGCCCATCCTGAGATACTTGCACGGTCGTGAATTTATGTAACGCAAACCGCGGACACTTACACCAGGATGAGACGATAGGGTGGAGTCACAATCGAACACATGATGATAGATAGAGAGTGTTCATGTCTTTTTTTCCTTTGCATAGCCCCGCGACAGCCCAGTTCACTACATCTACATCTACCTAATACCCCAGAAGCCACCATAAAGGTGTGCGGCAGGGGGAGATTCTCACTTAATATGTTTTACCTGTCATGCTTGAATTAATACTAAATGGTGAGGGAGGAGAGACTTCTATATATCAAGGAACAAGAGATAAGGTAGGACCATACTCCACCTCTCGTTTACCGCACAAGTCGTAACTTCGTTTGACAGAGTGAAAATGAAGCGCGCGTGTAATTACTTAATGCTAAAAATGAATTATGAAGATGAGGCGGAACGAGAATAAACAACTTTCCTGAAAGTGGAGGGAGGTGAATAATGAGGATAGAGTGTAAAACGAAAGGGTCTGAGCAATTGTGCGAGCGAAAATGAAGGCAAACCTCAAGGTTGTCCTTGGTTGAAAACGAAATTATATTAAAATGATGTTGAATTGAAATTCTTCCGGCAGCAAATATATTTTTATCGCGAAAGACAAGAGATTTAATGAGGAGATGGTAATATTTCTCGCATAAATTTCTGTAAATATTTTTTGTCTTATCTCAAGGTTTATTTTTTATCCTGAGGCATTATAGAATAAACTTTATTTTCATTCCATTTTTAGAATTGCCCTCATTGGCGTAACAATTATATTTTATCGCTATTTGTATCTCTCAGTGTGATTGGTGGAGGATACCGACTGCTGTCATGTCTTTAAACAAGTCGGAAATTGATTTTTAGCTTGTTTACATGCTAATTTTGATAAGCAATGGAAAAGAACGTGACTTTAGAATTAGCCTGCTCTAAGCAAAGATGCATTGTAGTCTAGCTGTTTGAACGTCCCATGCAACGAGAAGAGTACTAGCCTGGAAAATATTATATGGCACGAAATCTAAGGTTGGAATTCGAAGGTAATCTCTGCCCCTGATATAAGATCAGTACTCGAGCTAGCGTTAAAACCTGATCATCCATTTGCCTATTGCACTTTTTTCATCAAGCTTGACTCCAGGTAACCTTTAAATAAGCATATTCCTCCCGGATCTTTTGTCTCTAGTGACAATATTTGACTTCCTAAGCGGTTATAATACATTCCTAGGGATAGGAGTTGGTTTTAGTCCATTGCAGTTCTCGAAAGTACTCTTCATTTTATGAGATAAAAATAATAAATGGCCTTTATCCAAATTATGTTTCCATCTTCTAAATTGACGCATGATTTATCTGCTGAACTGCTGAATCTGCTGACCATGATATTTTGTGATCTGATAGTAATTTCCATCTTCCTCACCTCTTTTGTGTTAAGACATTTATGTGTTGCTTTTTACTATATGTTTTACTTGTGCTGTAGTATTGCTATGTTTCTATGCGTGTACGTGAAAATGCTTGGATACACAACTGAGAGTCAAATTAAAAAAAAAGAGTCCCAGTGAAATATATCTTTCATCTCAATTTTGGTAGCTGAACTCTAACTTTTATATCACCTGGGATATGATATGATTCTCTTCATTGTAAATAATTATATCTCAATATGCCTTAAAGATAAAACACAATCGAATCAAAGCATTACTTAGTTTTTATGCTTACATTTGGGCATGATCTGTTTAATGCAAAGAACTCACTGGTATTGCACGTACATGGAACGAGATAAACATATGATTTAATTACATCGAAGTGATGAACCTGAAAAAAAGAATCACTTTTAAAACATCTAACTGAACTTCGATTAAATATTAATTGAAAAGATAAAAAAAAAGATGGAGGAAATTAATTTGGAAGAGAATGTGGTATAATTTAGCCCTCACACTCTCATTCTATTTAACAAAATGAAGATATAGTTTTTTCTGAGAAATAATTAGGAGATATTGTTGTACTAAGACATTATTTGATGCGAAAAATGTCTAGCTTCAGTTATAGTTTATAACTTGCTTGCACGTGGTAATGTGGCGCAGCCAAAGAGGAGTAAAGGGCACACGACCAAAGTTCCTCTTAAGAGGAGGAAATTTCCATCAGAGCTTGTGTTAAGTTCTCAAAGTGCAAATCTCAAATATCCTTTCTCCAAACAACGCGGAAGAGGATCGGAGGGAATGCCTTTGTTTTCTTATAAATCAATCTTCTCTCCACTCTATTTTAGATTCAACACTAACTTAGAGACTAATCTTCCACGCCAAACAGTTTTTTCATTGGTTTTAACCATTAAATTTCTGATATTATTGCTTTTTATCAGGATAAAATATAGTATTACTTCCTATATTAGTTCTCCGTTATCTTTTTTAAATTCAGAATCATTGTAAATAAGCATCCCTTCCTTAATCAATAATTAAAACCTTACCTTCACTGAATACAATCACTTTCTATCGTTTCCCCCTGAGCTATAATTTTGACATGCTGAACAAATGATATCCCAATGAGGACACTTTCGAGTATGATTTTTTAACTCAGTCATCTTCTATGCCTAATGAACAGTGTGTATAATGGGTTTTATGGATCAAAACTTGAGAGAGATCAGGCATCAATATCGGGTATTTTTAATTGCTTTACGAATAATTTTTGTTTAAAACGTGAATATCGTCAGTTCATCTTTGTTTGCCTAGTGCCCACACTGAAGCCCATATATGTCTCTTATATTTACCATTAATAGGCTTCAGTGTGGGGTTAAACTACCCGTTATTGGCGGTGAACTTTCTTCCTGTCTTATTATTTTGAAAATTTGCTTCGTTATTAAGTTGTTTTAACGGGTGTTTTGTGCGTCTAAGAAACATGAAGTAATATGAGAGTCATTTTTCGATCCATGGAGAGCACACAATGGTTTGCTTGGTCATGTGGTTAATCGATAAGCCTTACCGATTTTTCTTTCTGAACATAGCGCTTTGCTAAATTATTTGGGTTATGTTCGTGAAAAATTCTTTGCTAGGCGCTCTTTATTGCTGTAGGTACATAATTCATTTTAGATTTTCCTACAGAATATAGCATATTCAAATTTAAAACAGATTCCTAAATCAAATATCAAAGAAAAATGTTTCAGAAGACATTTTAATTACAAAACTTAAGTCATTTATGGCCACTTGGAACAATTCGATCCACAAACAAATTTTTTTCCACCATTCAGTCCTTTATGACGATAAATTGTCAGGATTTTTTACCACTCATAATTTTATACTCGTGAGTCTGTTTCCCTTTTTCTTCTGCAGTTTTCTTGTTTCTCTGCATTGTCATCAATTTATCGCCACCGTTCATTTAACATCCTCCATCACATGTTCTTGTGACGGACCATAGAGATGTAAATAGACTATAGGTGTCAAAAAAGTTCAGTGAATATTTCGAACCAACTTATACCAGAAGTAAAAAGGATATTGTTATTTATTAAAATCCTCTACATAATATGTTGGCATAGAATACATGCTATGTAAATGCATTCAAATGAGTCTCTGGTGTCTGCCAAAACTAGTTTTTTACTAGGAAAGTTGTTTCAAATGTTATTTGAGCAAATACCTTTACGTCTAGACATCGTTGGTAATGAACTACAAGAAGTAATGGCATAATAATTATTAGAACGTGAGTTTAATACGTTTTTAGCGTTAACATCCATGCCCATGGATCATATAAATTAAGAAAAACGGGCTAAATGGTGTCATTTTTAACCTGGGTTTCGAGTTTCACTCAGCATTTTATCATACAGGATTACACACTGTTGGATAAACTACAAGTAAAATATAATGGCCATAAGCAATATTGAAACAAAAATGTTTTAAACGGAATGAAATACAATACCTCTGGTAGGGGTGACGCGGTATACGAAACAGAAGAGGCTCCTAATTCACTAGAACATGAATTAAATACCACTGCTAGACCACTGCTCAGTATACTACAGAAGCATAGATTGATAGATGATATTGAAATGTGCAAAAGAGAACATATGTATATTTTTGCGGTGAACAATGCTAGAAATCTCATTTATGTTGTACTTGTGCGATCTTATTGCTTAAAACAATAAAAATAATATGAAAATGAATCACTTGGGACTACGTTTCAGCTTACACTGTTTAATTACCATAAAGTTTTTAACAAACTCAATACCATAAAGTTTAGTTCTTAGAGTGATGAAGCATGGAGAAGAGCAAACCTCCTTAGAAGAGAGCTTTAAAATGTCATCCTAAAGTACCTTTACCAAATAACGCTTTATTAATGTAAAAGACATACCTAGGGAGAAAGGGAAGATAGTGATCACAACTCATTCCCTGAGAATATTTTCTCAAGTGATGATCAAGACTTTTGCAGGTCCCCACGCCAAGAAGGGTATGACTGTAAGCCAAACTGGAAAGACCTCGGAAGGATGGTGATTTATATGAAATCTTAGAAAAGATGTATGGGAATCAATGCGAAAACTCTCTGCGGAGATACAGGAAGACAGATGGAACGGTAATGGAAAGGACTTGGGATCGAGCCTAGAGAAAGCGCCAGGGTTGGACGGGTGAGAGGAAATGGAGGAAATTGGAAGAAGGGGTGATTTGGCGGAAGCAGGTGGCGTCGGAGGAACGGAGGCGTTTCTTCTAAATTGGAGGAGAGGGATGGGGGTGATTCTGGGGATAGGGGTGGAGGTGGGGTTGGGGGAAGGGAGGGCTCCTTCCGGACGGATGAGGGGTTTGGCTGGTGCGCAGGGTTTGAGAGAACCCCTAGAAGAGAAAGGAGAAGATAAAGCAGTGGGCGACAAAAGAGATCCCTAGGGGTGGAAGCAGCCCCCTCTCATTCCTTCGCGACCCTTTTTCCATTGACAGTGACGTTTAATTTATTTCCCGAGACGCTTGCCTCTTCCTCGTCCTCTCTCCTCGGCTTCACTGGACCAATAAGGTCCCTTCCGCTCCGAAACTGTTTTGAAAACTCTTGTGTCGGCTCGCTTTGTGCTGCGTCTTCGATTTCACTGCTCGGATATTTCATTATTCTGCTGTCTGATTGCACGGAACCAATAAGATGTTCTGCGTATTTCTTATTGGTGACGAGAAAAGTGCCTAGACGAGGTAAGGATAATGTTGTCTCCATGACAGTGGAACTTATTTTGATATAATCGTTGCTTTATAAGGAAAAGCGCTCTGGCATATGTTTAAACATATTTCTTCCTATTGCCTTTCCATTGACGCAGGAGGAGACAGGTTTTTCATGGATAGGGCTAAAATACTTTCGCAAATCAAAATTGCTATTCCATATTTCTATTAAAAACGTTAATAAATGAAGTTCCCTTATGATATTCTAATTTTATGAGTTAATAACAGCAGTTTTAACATAAAATATGTTTAAAGTGATAAAGATTATCGGATGGTAGCATTTAATCGACAAAACGATATTCTCCATCGCAATATTGCTAAATAAGGTCATTCGCCCAATATCATTCGTTTGGCATTCATGAACTTAAAAAATAACATAAAAATGAAGTTGTTACAAGTTCTATTGATCTACTCTATCAAATATTTCAGTAAACTTTAAGTCGACAGATCTGCCCATACTCCAAGATTCTCTCCTTCAACCTGGAGAGATTGACATGCACCTCATTTCAAAAGCCCAAACAATTTTTATATTCAGTCTGATTTTAAAATTTCAGGATTACTTTTCTTTTGCATAATATAAACACCTATTATAAATTCATTTTTATATGACCATAGAGTTATAATTAAAAACTAAGGATTAATAATTAAACCAGGGTAATTTTGCTCTTCAAGCCATTAAAAATTCTGGTGGCTATGTCTTAAAGAGTAAAACGGAATGGCAGGCTACACTTAGTGATAATTGCCAGGAAAAGGCAAAGACTCCCGTAAATCAGTAGTGGTACCTGATCCATATGCAAGTTTAATCATATATATTTTTTTATATTTAGACACAGGTATTTACTTAGTATTGTTATTTCTGTTAAATGTGCTGTTGGCATGGTATATACCAACTCAATAACTATCATTTTCGTTGAAAGGCTATATGATATCTGTTAATTATTTTCAAAGTCAATCATTATCTCATCCACTTCTCAATTTAAGTATAAAAAGCTTAGTAATATATTTAAATTAGTGATACTTTTTGCACGCTAGGGAATTCCTTAAAAAATCGTACTAAAATCATCTCTTAATCAGCTCGGAATGTGAATAAGTTATTAAAACGACCGTTAATAGAAAGTATTAGACTATCGACGTTCTTGTTTCGGCATTCCTGCTTCAAGTATTTGATTTCATGATATAATGTTCCAATTAGTATTCAACTACTAGGCCGATCGAATTGGTCAGGAAAAAGGTGGCCATAAAACTAAGGCCACCGGCATGCGAAAAGCCGCATTACACCTTTCATTTTCCAAAGTCCGATTCCCGGCAGAACCATTGACCTGCGGATAATAGACCTACACTTTTAGTTTTTACACTTTATTTTCTGACCGCTGGAACATTCCTACAATTGGAAATTGAAAAACTACTTGGTGTACCTCTATATTGCTGAGTACGCTCTATAGCGTCTCATTTTGCAAACATCTTTAAAGCGTACGCCTACCTCGTAAAAGTTTATATACTTAGTTCGTGAAGAATTTAATATGTATTCCTTTCACTTCTGTTCGGTTATTGTTAATTGGTACACCAATTCGTGCATATTTGTTTTTCTACGTGGAGGAGTCACAAAATTTGAAAACATCTTTTTTGAGTGCGCCCTGGATTTACTGAGAAATTAAAGCAGGAGTTAATGAGCAAATGGTTGATAACTTCTGCTACTCACCCAGTAGCTTTTCGATTGCATAATCATATTCTGTGATGCCATTTTACTATTGTTCCTGTGCTGATGGTTATAGCTACTGTATTTCTCCAAAAGCCGAAGTTCAACAACTTCAAGTTCAACGCTCAACAATGGATTGTTGGATTGCCGTCTGTTCCAGCTGATGGCGACATCGCTACCTCACCTGGTTCTTACCTCCCGATTCGGGAAGGCAGTTGCGGCGGATTGTGTGAATGTGATTATCCTTCTGGAAGCAGTCCGTCCAACTCCTTTCCGTCTCGGTGGGTAAGTAATTCTCAGCGTGATTTGCGTGACAGAAGAATGGACTTCCAACAACTCCCAAGATTTGAAGAAAGAATGCAGCTCCGTGTGTGTGCGTCAAATGCTACAGATTTTCTCAATTTTTTTGCGTCTTGCGTTCCAGTTTCTCCCCCACCCCCGGAATATCAAGTCCAATCAAAGTACAAAGAGAGGTTATAACACCTTTGCTAACACTGCTTATTGCATTGGCAATTGCAACTACGCTGAGAAATCTTTATGAAACGGCCAGTGTTCACCAAGCACCAAGGAATGGAATTGTATTTATTCCTTTCACTACTTGGTTATTGAGACAAGTAAATGTTGATTGAAAACTAAATTGAGTGTTGAAAGTCATTTACGCTCCGTAAAATATAATGTGATAAGCTCTTTTGCGACTAAGCTAAGCTACGTAGATACAATAGTGATAGGTGGTAAGGAAAGGACAATACGTGAGCTTACGTTAATATGGCTCACATTTTATGCTATTGGTCTGATTTCCGTAAGAAAAGTAGCGAGCCTTTGAATATTATGGAGTTAAAACTGTGATAACATTTTTTAGCAATTTTTTAAACATACGCTATTGACGAAGAAAAAAACTTAGGTCAATTTAACGCTGTAAGAGTTCGTGGAATGAAAGGAATTTTAAAAAAAAGTTCCTTAGCATTTGGCTTTCCATTAGCCCTGAAACTTAGAAGTCAATTAAATCACATTATGCATCATTTTATGAAAATGTGCTGAATATGTGCAGTAAAAATGTTATTAAATCTACATCTACGCAATACCCTGCAAGCCACCGCGAGGGTGTTTGGCAGAGGGTGAAGTTCACCATTGATACACTATTCACATGAAACTACGCTACCTATACTTAGAGTATGAAAAGCCATTATTCCTGGAAACTTATTTCGATCTTTGCTAATATTTAAACCATTCTTTTCAACGTGACTAAAAACGTCACCACATTTCATTCTAAAATATTTTGGCATTTAACCGCAAGAACTAGTATAACAACCCCTCTTGTTTTCACCATTTTCAAGCAAACATAAATATATGTGCATGTATATTTAAAATATTCATTTTTAGCTACTTATGGGTTTAAGTGTACTTCTCTCTCTCTCTCTGCTGAAATAAATCCTCATGGAAAAGTTATCTGCTATGAGCTATAAGTCAAAAGTCTAGCATAAACTATTCTCGCGTTCACTAGTATATAAATAGCAAGGGATATCTCCGAAGAAGTAGATAAAATTTGCTCGTTGAATGAATTTCAGGATATATATTGGGCAAAAATCTGTCTATGCCGCAGTTATCAGGCAGGACTCTTATGATGATCACCAAAACGAATGAGATAGAATTTAAACCAAACAAGGGGAAGGCATTTTTGCTATTTTTCAAGGCACCCGATTTACTTTAATTTCATAAGCATTAATTTATCACCCTCTTTGACTTGAAAAGCATAGTTTTGATCATTCCCTTGTCTCCGTTATGAAACAAATGGATGCACATGTGGAGATCACACTATTTTTGAGAAAATGGCATCCCCGGGACCTGTCTGTCACCGATAATGTGTCGTACGCCTCGTCACCCATCCCCACCTTCGCTGACTTAGTCGAAACCGAGTAATCGACATCTTCTTTGTGAACACGGGAAATTACGGTTTGTTTTCACGGACGAGACTCAAATTACCCTTTTGTTTGCGAATTGTCGGTCGTGCTTGCTGTTTGTTTGTGGGCTAGCTGGGCAGGATGGAGGATATAATAGAGGAAGGAAAAATGAGCTCGCATGGCACTGAGGGTTAGGAACAAAGAACAGTGTGTAATGGGGTTGGGTGGCCATTGGAATAGGGGGAAGGGAGGAAGATAGAAAGGGGTAGTTATTGGGCGTGGTCGAGTCCGATAAGGATTCCCTTCCTGCCCGACCAAAAACCCCTCCCCCACACCCAACCTCTGCCATATACCATCCTCTCCCATTTTCCCCTAAGTGCTGTTGCCTCAAAAATGCGAGCAATGCGATAAAAATACGTTAGGGTTGGGGCAAAAGTTGAGGGAAATGCGGTCTCTCCAATTCATGGATGTCGGTAACATGGTCTTGCATCTCCCCACCCCATACCATACTCACCCTCTCATCAAGTCCAGACTATCGGTCTTGCTTGCAACAAACGAGCATACAATTGAATATCATTCTTTGGAACAGCCGACAAATTTAACTTTAGTTACACAAGAATCATTTCTCTGCGTTGTACATGTACCGAATGGCATCGGATCAGGAAGTACCTCAGACGTGATGCAAGTGAAAGATTATAAACCGATTTACTAAGTTTAAAATGACGAAAATCGTCGTACATTGAACGCTAATAATTATCATAATAATGGAAATAATGCCACAGAAGTATTTCAGACAATTATTAAAAAGCTCGAAAATATAATTCAGCCCAAATTTTTTAGTGTTTTCTAAAGTAAAAGAAAATCTAAAATTCTTGATGCCCGTAGCTTCAATACTTAAATCAATGTTAAGATGATACCCATGTTAATATTTTGATGGTGTTTATCAAACATTGTAATAATAGAAATGTAATTTCAATTTCCTAGTGTATTGGTAGGCGTGTTGAGATTGCACGTGTTAAAAAATCTTTTTAAGTTTACAGTTTACGTAATAAATGTGTTATTCTGAATATAAATGGAAACTAAATGGTTGAAACACTTAAAAGAAAAAAAAGGAATATTATAAGATACGCTTTCAAAAAAGAAGACGGGGTACGATTTTCAAAGTTCACTGAAATAACCATGAATATTATGCAAAAAGTGATAAAAATGTTATGAGCCTTTGTTTATTCACATATAGGTATTCCTTTTTTATAATCAGCTTTGCTGCTTCCAAATTTTGATTCACCAAAACTGAAAATCATATTGCAATCTTTTTAAATTTCAGTGATACCTATACTGCTGAAGGCCTAACTTAATTAACTTTTCACGGAAATTTCCCTGCTTTTAATCCTCTATTTTCAGTCCCCTCGTAGAATGAAGTATTAATACCATTATTGCATATCTTTTTTCATTTTGTATGCTACATGATTCAACTAACAATGAAAAGGAAAAACTAGATTCTTCTTGAGATTTGCAGGAGTAAGAAGTTCCACATGATACCGCTCCGCTGGAGCGGGGATGGGGATAGGGAAGTACGCGCGAGAGATGTAGGGTGACGAAACGGAGTTGTTTCCACAGCGCGCTTCCAGCTTTGCCCTTCTTGCGGGTGATGCTTTGGCAAAGGCCAGAGAGTGATAGTAAACAACGACGTTCAAGATCGAGCGAATTAGGAGTAATGTTGTTTTCCCTTCCTAAAATGCAGGTCCTGGGAGGGTGCACTTGAATCATTCGAGATTATTTTTGGTATGGAATAACCCTGAACGCAAAGTAAAAATCTACGAGTGAGTTAAGTACCGGAATCAATCTCAAGTTATTCAAGCACACCCTTCACGAACTTCGTTACCAAAACGTTTCCTACTAGTACACAACCTGATTCACTAACCTGATTATTATCATGTTCTTTTTTATCGAAGTGCATTTCATGGCATCATAAAATTGAAGGAATGGTATGTCAAAATGGAATTGAATATAAAGAATGAAGTATTGTATTGTTGGTTATTTTACAATCACAGGAGACGGCAAATTTTAGTCAAAATACGTTTTTACTCTTAACATATTTAACCCTTGCATACTTGAGGGTATCGGCCGCTTCATCTTTGAAAAAGTTTACCATAAATAGTGAAAATAGTTTAATATTCAATTTTTCCTATCGTAAAATTATACTAGTACATTTCTCTTTTTTCTGATAAAATACCAGTGCAGTATATACCAGTAGTTGCAGCTTAGGGTGACGTAAGCAGAGGAAACTTTTTGTGTCAAGCAGAATTCTGTTGGAAAAATATGCTTGCTGATTTTATATACGCTTGTGGGCTTCCGTATGACAGAAATTAAAAAAAATTAAGATAATATATAATTTTGTGAAAAGTAAAAATCAACAGATCAGATTAATATGGTCTCAATTACGATGCTTCTATTCTCGCTTGATCTCTTGCAAACGCTGTCTTTCAACAGAGGGTTAGCACATAATCAATCAAATTTGACGCTTTTTGTTTGCTATTGGTAAATATTAAAAGTATATGTAAATAAATGCTAATTAGAGGTAATAATTATAATAGGAATTTTATCGTAATTTGTGTTTTATTGGTTTCATAAATTTTATGCGGAAAAATAATGATTTTAATACGTAATTGAACAAAAAAACTCAGATCATATATCACCATACCAATACGAATCACTACTTTCTAAAAATATAAATGCTTATCAGTAATGAAGCAAAACTGTATCTTCTGACATTGCAAAAATGACTTCATTTTGTTCAAAAAACTCTATTAATAGGAAGAATTATAACGCATGGCTTCGAACGGGTAATAGGTTAGGAAAAGGCAATTAAATAAATATAGTGCACTATTTCACACTGAATTTGCGATTTATAGATATAATAACATCCCAATTTTGAGCCAGAAGTATTTTAATGATTTGCTAAACTACTAATTTTTGTCCGAGAAAAGGCATGAAAATACTAAAGCTCAGAAGGCTTTTGAATTACTCCTCTTTTTTTTTGAAGAATTTATCCTTAACTTCTTCTTTTCTCTCCTATTACTACTCGATTTTGATGTTATTTGTGACGGAAGTGTACCTGTATAAGCCCTGTCGAGAATGAAACATGCTAATTGTGAATTCCGCTTGTAAAAATGCTCTTTCATTCAATTTTTGACGAGATGTATGCAGTAAAGTAGTCAATAACTACTAAGGTCTACGATCGTTCCTTTCAAATTCCAAAAATACTCAATATCTTCGTGAAAATTCTTCGAGGGGACCCTGGAGCAAAAAAGTCTATCGAGAAAAAAAACGAATGGACCTCAGAGTTTCTCTTCCACTTTTGTGGATGGCGGTTAAAAGTGTTAACCCATCGCCTTGGAAATTGGAGGCGAATTATTCTGGGGTCCTTCGCACGGCCTCGTCAGGGTTTTATAGGTGGACCAGTAGAGACGTTACAGTAGTCCGCATTGGCTTTCGGGAGCGCATTGGCACTTTTCCAGCGCTTCCGAAGAATAACCATGGGGGAAAATACGGATTCCTGGAAAAACTCGGTTGAGGTGTGCTTAAGAAGCTTTCGGATGGTGGGAAAGAACCCTTTGCAGCCGTTACCGCATCACAAGGGTTCCTAGTCTATCTCCTCAGACCGTTTCGGACCTCTCTTCCAATCGAAAACCAACGCTCCTTCTCCCTCAATTCCCGCTATGTATTTTTATGGTCACACGTGTCACATTCACTGTTTTTTTTCTTTCTCCTTCCGTCTTTTATATCTCGGGTTCATTTCTCACTTGGGCATTCCTGCCTATGGCTAAGAAATTGGGGAGTTCGGCCTCTCTGCAAAGCACGGGGTCGACGTCAAATGGCTAGATGGCTGAGCAGTACGAGTAACTTTTCGGGGATATCGTGGATTAAATTAAATGTAAAGTAAAGGTATATGCATGTTGGAACGTTATTACTGTTAAGTATGCATTGTCAGACAATGTTTCCGGGCGCACAAATTAATATTGAGTGAACTAACTACGAGAAGCTGGCAAAGATAATTATTTCTACATTGAATATATTATCAAGCCTCAAGTGCTATAAAACACTCATGGCTTGGCTTGATCCATTTAAGTTTGGATTTGAACACAAGTTATTTCGCTCCCTAATTGAGATAGCAAAAGCATCTTTTGTGTTTTTCAATAATAAATCAAATATCTAGGTTTCGCTCTAGCATTAAGGCCATTTTTATTATTTCCATATGGTATCGGGCATAATGGCTGTCTTAGAATAACACTATTAAATAGGCAATACATGAATACATTCTCTAATTTAACGCCTTTAAATTATTTGCACCAGCTTTAATCAGATACCTACCCGGTATCTACAGTTTTAAACCAAAAGAACATTTGATAACTTATTTTGGGACTCGGGAATGAATTACTTGTTGCATAACTAAAGGCTACTTTTCTAAACTCATGGAAGGTAACTTTTCCATGAAGTGTGGGCATTGTTCTTGGCTTGAAATCAAATTAGGGGATACATTTAACAATCAATTTATGAAGCTATACTTGTGATTCACCAGAATTCATGTAATGATAGCGCATATTCTATGTTACGTCTGAAAATATGAAAACATTCTGGACGTTTTTTGGGACATATCCTTCTCCGGGGTTTAACGTAATAGTCTTTATTAACTCGATTAACTCAATTCTTACCTTTAATTAGTTCTCTCCTAAATAGAAGGTTTGCGTAACTTTTAAACTCATGTTGGAAATATCCTTGAGGAGAATAAAAGTCAAGGCGTTACTCTATTCTAAGAGAAATCGTAGATTCCTTTAGGGTGGAGGTGATTTATCCAACCAAGGCAAGAATACGGTGAAACGGTAATTTCGCTGTGACTTGGCCTGTGAAATGTGAAATTTACGAGGAGCGCTAAATGTTTGTTACAGTTCATAATACCGAAAAGAACTGTAATAACTTGCCTGTAAACTTTTGTTGAATCTGTTCCTCGGTCATCCATATAATCAACTAATATATGAATAGCAGATGCATAATTTATTTTTTCAATAACTTCGGATTAGAATGTGAACGTCCGAAACTTTCTTTGACGTAAATGACTCTCTGTGTAAGTATCTTTACTGCACAAAGTTGCTATTAGTGATTTTATCGATAATTTTAATCTTTCAATACCAAATACTTTGCAGGATATGTGGCTATTTAGTAGGCAATATGAAATAAACGCCTTAAAAAGTTACGCACATCGATTTTCAAACTTTATATTTACCAGATTTTATTCAAGTAAATTCTGAAATTGACAGAGTAATATATAATATGCATGGTAATTACTGATTCACAAAATTAAAAAACAATGCTGCATGTATTTGTAATATTCAACCAATATTCAACCATCACTGAAAATAAGAATCTTTTCCTCCAAAAATATCCCTTTTCTGTATCGTTTTTGTGAAAAAACGTTATATCCTGTCTATTTTTGGGTTGGCCTAATATTATTTAGGGTGACAGTAATTGAATAAACTTCAATAAACATTTGTGCGGTGGCCAACAGAGGCTTCTTTCGCCAAGTGTCGGGCGACCGAAGTGGGGTGAGGCAGGGGAGTGCGATGACACCGTGGTGAGGGATGAAAGGCACCCGACGATGCCTGGGCACTCGTGCCCAGGCGTCGCTGCTGCTCCCGACGTCTGACCGCACAGCTACTCAAACCTGCCGCGACCCCAATCTCCTATTATATCCCCTCAATTATCTCCCAATACTCGACCGAGTTCAGGAATGATTTCCGTCACCGGTCACGGCGTTTCAATCGGTGAGCGGCCATTAATACCTACCTCTATTCAATCCATTCACTTAATGTCTTTCCGTGTTCTGTGGCGTAACAGGCTAGGAATTTTTTTCTTCTGCCACGATCGTTGATTGGCAATACTCAGTTTGCTTCTCGTGAAAATGTATTTCTTTCATTCACGTTAATTTTGATCATTTTTTGCATTCTGTAAATGTCTAACCACTGCGTTTATTACATTTTCTTAAAAGGTGCGGTTTTAGTTATATTTAGTCCTGTGTGCACCCCATTATCTTTTTTCCCTTACGTATTACATTGTGATACTTTTATAATTAATGTACATCCATGTAAAGATTTAACCCTAAATTTGTGCTTTGAACTCACCATATACTTGTTATTCATAATTTTTTTGAATGTTACTATGATCGAGTACCTGACAATTGAATATTTTTCGAAGCACTCAACCAATTTCTCTGACACATATAAATTTTTCCAAAATTTTCGCATGACCCACTTCTAGTTGACGCTCCCATATTAAGTAAGCAATTAACTTCCATATTAATAATAATATAAAAATTTTTCCAAAACTTTCGTATGACCCACTTCAAGTTGACGCTCCCATATTAAGTAAGCAATTAACTTCCATATTAATAAGTTAATAGCAATAAGAGGCTAAATTTTCTAAATGTTTAGGATTTTTCACATATTTAGTCACATAATAGTTTCAGCATCAAATATTTGAAAAAAAGTTGAGATGTGTTTTGCGTTAAATAAATTTAAAAAATCTAAAATACTACACCAATAAGACATTTTCAACTTATTATTTCATATTCTAGCAAGTATTCAATTCACTAACGTTAGCCTTGCTGAAATGTAACACTTTCACATTCCTAATTTGCAGAAGATATCATCAATCTTGATATGCGTTTTCGATACGATTTCTCTTGATATTTTCACCTGCTGGAAAGACTCACAAAGAGCTATACCTGCTTTTATTGGTTAGTAACCTTTATTTCAGCTCAATAGTTGTTCCTTGATGAAGTAATGAGCACTAAAATGGTCGCCTCCATCGACTACTACTACCATAGATTTTAAATATCCACTTCGTGGGTCCTTTAAACACCGCATTGGGTAGTCAAATCTCGAAATTGGAAGAAAAATTTCCGCTCCTTAATTAAGTCGAATGCCGCTTATAATTCTTGAACGTCGGGCAGATAAACATATTTGCTAACAGTTTTACGGATAAGGTAAATTGATTCACAGGGGGATTAATGCGGTCCTGCGTTCAAAGTAACCTTTTAATAGAAAAAATCTTCTTAAAATTTTGGGAAGACTTTCCTCGTATAACACAAATATGAACAAGTGTGATATTATTCAAAAGAATAGAAGATATTGAGACTATTCTCCCTTGTCTGTCTATATCACCCTAACCCTCTTGTTGAACTGCTTTTCCCCTCCTTTCTACACGTGTCGCAAAATGATTATACTTTTAGTATGCCAACACCTTATCACACATTTCTTATAACTTTATCTTCTATATACTTTTTTAAAATTCCATTTGTCGCTAAAGTGAAGGCTTTAAAAAGTTGTCAAATTTTACGAAATAGGTATCGGTATATATCATAGGAATCTCCGACTCTTCGTTGGTTAGGACGTTGCCCTTTATCTGCAAGTTGTTTATAATTAACGATTTTCAAAGTTTCAAGCTCGTGCCACTATGATGTTTAAAAAAAGTATTCTTGCATAAAAACGCTGTACAAATCCGTGAAAGCTTTTGGTTTATTTTTTATATATCATAGAATGGAATTGACGATTTTGGGCCTTATACAGATAGGCAAAGTAAATCTAAAAATACAGTTCACATGGTTTATCGAACTAGTCAACATGAAAACTTGACTGCATATTTACTTAAACCATGTTTAGTGGCAGTATTTTTCAGCCCTTCCGCCTCGCAGTAATATTCTTAGTTTTACACATGGATCATTCCACGTCAATTCGACAGAAAAATAGGCAAAAATGACCCTTGGGGAAACCGATTTTGATTAAATTTGGCAAAACGGCTCCACTTGACAATAAAATCCAAACTGCATAGCCGTTTTGTAAAATACTAAACAGTTTCTGAAATATTAAAACGTTGCAAAATTCGATTTTTGCTAAAGCTACTTCAAATTTTACGATATATCTCCAAGACTATTAAATATACTGACGTGTTTAAGAGCTTATTTTAAAGCACCTAATTTAAAAAATATAAAAATGCATTATATTGTGAAATATTAACAATTTTATAAAGTTTCTATCAATTTTAATGTTTCAAATCGATATTTGACAATGTATCCATGCCTTCGATTTTGCTCATTTTTTATATGTTTTAGACACAACCTTTTTCTACAAATTAAAAAAGTTTTTGAGGGGTCATATTTCATTTAAGAAAGAAAAATATTTTTGAGTGAAGGCGTGACGCCCGCCAGTCACCACTGGTATCTTCAGGTCTCTGCATCTTTCTCATTCATCTTCTTATCACCAAATTTGAACCGTATACCAGCTCTTTGCCCGTGAATATCGCTAATAGCTTCGCCCAGGTGTGACCACAGCCATAGAATGTATTGAGAGAGGCCCCTGGCCTTATAGCAGTGGGCCATATATGGAATAACAGATTATGCAACAACTAATATTAAAAAAAAATAATTTTATCTTCAGATGTAGCTTCTCTTCCAAGAAGCTTCGGCACGTAGAGGCTCTTTCCCTACCCTCCTACCGTTAGCCGCTTCAATCTTGAATTGTGCACGTAGCCATCGGAAAAGTGATAAATTCTCCGTGATGCCCTTTTCTCCACCCTCACGTTCCTACTGGAGTCATGTTATCTTTCAGTACTCTCTTTTTTCTTGGTCGAATTAATCTTGCCATCGGCATTGGTCTGAACCAGCCCCCTGCAACTTCCCAAAAAAACTGGGCCCCTTAATGTCCGTTTACTTCCAGTACTGGCCGTCGAGCGCTAGTGGTACTCTCGTCCTACTTCTACAAGGGACCTTATGGGAAGGTCTCCTATTTATGTGCCGAGAAACGTATTGAGTGTGATTTATGTTTTAATTCCTGCTCGCATCGAAGGAAAACCATAATTGCTGAAACAAACACCTGAATATTTACCGAATTTAGGAATCTTTTTTCCTGTCAGTGCTACTTACCAACATAACTTTACACAAATTAAGTACAATTTCTTTCCATCAAACATGTTAAATACGACCTGGTTCTATTCCACAATTGTAAAAGTGTGGAATTTAATAAAGTTCCTCATTCAAAATGCATAAAGCTATAGTATTCCACACCGTGCCGCAAGTGACATTCTCAATTATTTTTCCAATATGAGACCGAAAGGGAAATACCAACCTCATGATACGTATAATCAACTATTGGCAACGTAACTTTGTGATGCACACTAATCGCGATGATAAAATTTGCGTAGTAATTTTCTACTTCTCTTCGATATCGCTTTCTTAAGTCTAATGTTTTGGAATCTTGACTACCTCTTACAATGATATTGTAACCCGTCAGGCCAGCATCATGAATAAAATAAGTAAATAACAAAGTGTTTTTCCCCTCGTAACCTCATTATTACGATTTTGGCTCAGAAAAACCACATTCAGAGAGCACCTTAAAGTTTCTTTGTGGATTTTCTCTTGAAGGCTGAATATTGGGTAGCAGAATTGAATAAATAAATATTAGTAAATCAAGCAGTTTGTGCATTGTTTCTCAAAAAAATTTACGTCATAGATAATTTGGACAGTTTTTTCTTCATTGAATATTCTATGTTAGGCTCAGAATTACGTGTTTGCAAATTTCCTCATTCGCATGCTAACATAATAATGGATTATGAAGGCCATAACATCTTAACAATGTTTTGAGAAAAAAAACAAGATTTTTTGGAGGATATCACTTATAGCAAGTTCAATTAAATTTGCTTTCATATAATGTAAAATTAAAACGTGTTCCGCAGAACGTATGAAACGAAATAAATTTAAATGTTGGTGCAAAAGAGCGCCTTTAGTTTTTAGCTCAACTAATTTACCCACTGGTGCACCGAATTTGCCAGTGGCTTTAGAAATTCTGAGCGGAAAACTGCACAACGTGAATACTTAAACATTTGCTTTGAAACATAATTTGCGTGATAAAATATACATTGAACGACTTCAGGGAGCGCTTAGTTAATGATATCAATACGGTGGTAAAAAGTAAGTTCGTCTATTTTCCGATGAAGCAGTAGTGTACAGGGAAATTCTATGATCAAACGATAAAGAATATTTAAATGATGACCTACAAGCAATAGAAAAATGGTGTGATATATGGGTTAGAATTAATTTTTAAATTAATGAATTGAATTGAATAAAGAATTGTTCTCCTCCTAGCATATACAAAATAAGTATTAATGAATTAACAAACGAGGAATCCATTAAATATCTTGGAATAAGACTAACACATGATCTTTCCTGACGAATCGTAAGCTGGGATTCGTCAAAAGAGTACTGGGTAAATGTGACGATCATGTACGAGAAATCAGCTACATTTCTCTTGTTAAACATCATTTAGAATATGCTGCCAATGTATGGATTTCTACGAAATCAGTCTAAATAATGAACTTGAGCGTGTGCAGCGAAGATCGGCAAGATTGTAAAGGGAGGGTACGATAACCTTATTAGCGTAACCAGTCTATTTAATGAATTAAATTTGGAATCATTGTCAGATCGCAGGTTGAAATTAAGACAAAATCTCTTAAACAAATTCCAAGACCATATTTTTAGTGATAATGTTAAAAATATTTTGCGAACCCCAACTTACTATGGTAGACTGGACCATAATCACAAAATTAGTGAAATTGATAGCCGAACTGACGGATTAAAAATGTCCTTTTTTCCTCGTACAAATAGGGACACGAATAACGGTAAATATATCCAGTACGAGTGTAGCAATGGATAGCGTTGGTAGCTGCATGTTGGTATAAGGACTTGAAGCTTACGCAACTAACAGCATGTTTTTGTATGTTAGCCTACCTATTTTTATCTTTTTTTAAATAGTGTAGTTTAGAACAGTATATAAATACTAATCCTTTTTTTATGCATGATATGTAGTGCATGTTTGGTGAGAATTCACCCCCTGCCATACACCTTTATGTTGGCTTGCAGGGTATTATGTAGATGTAGATGTAGTCATGATCAATGATGACTTCTTCCACATCTCATAACCCGTTTTCAGCCACAGCCCTCAGTTTTTCCTTGAGAGATTTCCTCAAGTCTTCTTTGTTTTCATATATTTCTTTGATTTCATGCAGTGTAATCAAGAGATCCAAAAGCTTATCCTGAAGTATATATATATATATATACTTCAGGATAGGCCCTATACTACTATAACATCGAAGAGAAGTTGATAATTACTACGCAAATTTTATCATCACGATTAGTGTGCATCACAAAGTTACGTTGCCGATAGTTGATTATACGTATCATGAGGTTGGTATTTCCCTTTCGGTCTCATATTGGAAAAATAATTGAGAATGTCACTTGCGGCACGCTGTGGATTACTATAGCTTTATGCATTTTGAATGAGGAACTTTATTAAACTCCACACTTTTACAATTGTGGAATAGAACCAGGTCGTATTTAACATGTTTGATGGAAAGAAATTGTACTTAATTTGTGTAAAGTTATGTTGGTAAGTAGCACTGACAGGAAAAAAGATTCCTAAATTCGGTAAATATTCAGGTGTTTGTTTCAGCAATTATGGTTTTCCTTCGATGCGAGCAGGAATTAAAACATAAATCACACTCAATACGTTTCTCGGCACATAAATAGGAGACCTTCCCATAAGGTCCCTTGTAGAAGTAGGACGAGAGTACCACTAGCGCTCGACGGCCAGTACTGGAAGTAAACGGACATTAAGGGGCCAAATATTTTCTATTGACGGCATAGGAAGATGCAGGGGGCTGGTCTGAACTACAGCTGTAAAATATTTAATTTCTGCTGTGCCTCGAAATATTAAAATTTTTCACCTTGCACCCCCTCCAGGAGGTCGTCGGGGTTCAACGCGGTGCTGTGCATATCATGGAATTTATCTCCTTATAGAGTATAGAAGCACCCAGACTACAAATTTTGATTGATGGAACCATGATATTTTGATATTATAACATTTTTTTTCTGAACAGATATTGTTTAGATTTATTTCTATTCCTCATGTAATTGAGGCAATATGACGTATATTGTATGTAGTGTAATGTAATTTATGTATGTAATTTAAACCTATGTAGTGTAATTTAATATTTATTATTAAATACATATTCGCCTAATTCACACTAAATACATGATACTGATGATGAAATTAACTGTTTAAATTTTAAAACTAAAAACTACGGCAGCTACGATTTAAGAGAAAGGGTTTTTTTACTAATGGATTTTCTAATGGATTGGATAGTTTCAGGTGACTCATCTAACTATTCGTATTAACAATTTTTAGATGAATGAGATATTCTTGAAAACGTTTCATTTTAATCACGAATGTTTTTCTTCAATGTAAAAACTTCGCTTCAATCGATTTTTTCTCAATTTCCTGTCCTCATCGTCACTTTTTAGTTATATCGTCGTACTGTCTGAATTTGATCAAGTATGTTGATCGGGGTAATTAGACTACAATGTTTCGGTTGATTTTATTCCTGCATATTTCCACGTTCTTCTGTCTCAACTTTCCCGAAATTTGTGGAAAATATTTCAGCCAGGACAAGAAACTAGACATATGTTTATTCCCATTGCTATTGTCATTACCCCCATTAACTATTTTATTGATTTAAGTCACAAGGGTCTGAAAAAATGCTTGTTGCCCAATTAAAACTTCATGATAGTGATTATAGAAAGTATATATAAAGAATTCTTTCTTCTAAATCACACCAGTACTCACCTTCTGAAATCCAAGCACGTAAGCGAATGTCTAAGTTTTAGGAAAAAATGTTTTTGAGATGGCCAGTTTGCGGAACAATTTCGCGATAAGTAGGCAGTGTTTTGGCACTGCACCCCAGAGGTGGTGGAGTATTTGTACAGCGTGGTTTTCAAGAAGATGGTCGCACAGTTTATCGCTGGAACGTTTCCCGAGAGAAAATATTTTTCTGCAAATGAAGTTTTTTTTCACATTTTCCCATGTTTGATTCAACACATTTTATTTCTGTATTCAATCAGGGTGGTAAGACATAATATACCTTCTTATTTAAGATTTAAATTTAGTGCTTAAAAATGGAAGTATCCACAGGTATGTAGCATCTATTATATTCCAGTTCATAACTTATCCCTCATATGTCACTTTTGCACCTCAGATCTTTTCATTAACACTAAAGTTAAATATAGTTAGCTGAATTATGCCCAATGGTGTTAGAAATTGAATACCATAAACACCTTCTGTTTATAATATGAAACCACTGGCTATTATTGGGTGATTACTACAAATTATTAGTGATGCATTTTATTTTCGGCTCATCTCCTTCCTGAACCGAAAGCGAAACCGTTTCACTGTTCCTTCTCTTCCTGTTGATGGGCTTCGCCTCCCTTTCTATCAATTGTCTAGTTTTTCAATTAAATTTATATCAGTTACCCTCTCCTGACCTTCCCCTTTTTCCATCTTTCCCTTCCATTTACCCACCCGTGGCATTTTCACCGGAAAACACCCGTTGGGTGCGAATAGCAGTTGGACCCAAGTTTTCCTGTCTGATGATCTCCCTTCGGTCCGTAAGGATTCGAACGCTATTTTCTGTGCCCCATCCATCCCTTTGGAGGGCATCTGTTCCTAGGATTCTCCTACTACAGTAGGTACTTATGTGTTATCATGAGAAAAAAGGGAGAAAACTTTTGTTTTTTAGATCCATTTCTTCATAAGAACACTTATTTTTTTATTATGCCCCAGTGATCTGTATATTTTTCGCAATTGGCTCGGTGATAAAATTAGTAAAATTATTTTTTAGGCATACTATGCTACTATCACTCATAGAGAGGTATTAATTTTTGCTAAAATGTGTTGAACGTGACTTGACTCCTCATATAGAATTTTTTGAATTGACATTTTGGACAACTTTTATGGTCATCACAGTAAATTTTAACAAAATTCAAGTCAGTCATTAGCAAACCTCTCTTTTTATTTATTCGTTGCCATCTTAAACGCACTCCGAACCAAAATTGCTGATTTCATCTTTCTTTAATAATTATATTCTTTGGCCAATGTCAAGCTTCTTTAACTTCCTCTTGGTCATTGTTCTTCCCACAGTTATGTTTGTGATTGTCCATTGATACTCAAATTTTGCCCCAGCCCCAGGTTTATCTGTCTCACTATGCTCCATATTGACAGTTTCGGTCTTTATATATGATTATTTTTTGTTTGTTTTCCATTTCATTTAATTTCCGGCATTTTATCCTTCAGCCTATTTTATTTCAATTAGATTTTCCGATCAATCATATATCTGACCCATACCATAAATCTAATTCCTAGGTTATTCCCTTGTCGTTGTTACCCTTAGTCGTTGTTTTTTTGTCGTTGTTACCCTTAACTGAAAATTACAGTTTTAAATCTCTCACTCATGGTGTCACTCTTTCTTATGTTTGGTGGAATCATAATATCTTTTGAACCAAAATTGCTGATTTCATCTTACTCATTTTCTGATTTTTTTCTGAGCCCTGAATTGATGGTTAATAAATTAGGATACCTAAGCCTATAGGGCAATATCTGTATCATCGTTCCCTTCCTATTTCTGTCATATATATTCTCGCCTTATGCGCCCAAGAAACCACAGGGGTGCAACGCTAATGACGTAACAAACATCCCCAAGCGAGCAATAACTTTGTTTTATGAGCAAATGGCTGGAAATCATAACTCTTTTTTAGTCCTTATTTACTTCCAGTGGCTTCATTGTAAAAGTTTTCCGTGCCTGTGGGAGCGACCCCATCACTGACTTATTTTTTTCTCTTTCTCCAGTTTATTTTTATTTCTGTATTCTCGAGATAACAACTTCGGGGAACACAGGGAAAAGATGTTTAATAGACGTTTGAGAAGTGCAAAACGGGTTCAAGGTAGCTGTCATGAAGTGGTAGAAATAAATAACCTCTAAGGCAGGTGTTTTTGAGAACCATTTGTTCGCGTTTTGACTGCAAAGTGAAAGGGAAATATTGCCACAATTATTGAGTTATTTGGTGGAATTCCAGCTATATGCACGAACAAGGGTAATATTTGAGAAATTGACATGGAGAATTAGGTAAAAATTCGGGCTTTTAAAAGTTTAGGAACAGACCGAAGAAAATTGAAATATATATTTCAGGAATGGAAAATGAAAATTCAAAAGCCCTTGAATGATTTCTGGGCTTGTGAGAAGAAGAAAAGTTGAACTAAAAATGAAATTCGGTAGCATCAGCGTAAATCACAATCATAAAGCGGCCAAAAAATGTTCACACGATATAAATGAGAGCGGTAGAAAGGATAGTTTTTATAAATGACGCAGCGAAGTAAAACAATAGGGAAAATAATACGAGTTCTATGAGCAGTATTGTATGATGTAAAGGAGGTAAGATTGCACGAAAAAATTTAATTTATGGTACATATTTTTTAGACAGATCGTAAATGAATTGAATTCATTTTTTTCTGTTTCCACTCATATTTTCCACATTACAAAATTATATCTTAAGTGACTATTCCAAAGTCACGAGAAAAAAAGACACTTTTTGTAAATAATGAATAAAAACGCAGTTCACCATTTGGAAAAAGAATTACAGGAAATGCAATTATGGTCCTTTGTATATTTATGCGCGAGATATATAATCGTGTATGGAAATTGGCACGGTGGAAATACCGAACAAAAGCTTTGAATAAGTTATTTGCAGACAACTTATTTGAGGCACATGGGTGTTGGAGAGAAATTCTGCTAGTTTTTACTATTTTCCGCTTTGGTTGCTGTGGCATCACTTGGCTCGACGAACATTTTGCACGTTTTCCCCATCCATGCTTTGCGTGATAGGGAATATACGAGAGGTAAATGTGATTTGAATAGGATTAAGTAAAGAGTTTATGGGGTAGAGAAGGGAGAATGGCTGAATGAGAAAGGAAGAGAAAATGTCTTGGCATGAATTCTATCGAAGAGGTTTAATTGGATAAAGCTCTAGTTTTTATTTTCTCTCGAAATGCTTTGGTGTGCCAGGAAGAAAAAATCTACATCTCTCGACGTGTTCTGCAGTGAATTCATCAAAGGTTGTTATTCTTCTTTTAAGCAGATTAATAAAATGTTATTTTATTAATACTTATTTGTGTTTATGAGCTAGTGGAAGAGTTTGATTATGACGCACTGTGGGCTAAAATCGAAAAAGTGGACAAAAATAATATTTTTCACTTTTTATTTCGGAAAAAAATGTTGATATTTTTTGAATGTACAATATTCATTATCCAAAATACTGATAGAATTTTAATTCTAAGTGCTCTTTTTAGACTAGCTGATGTGTGTAGAGTTCATGAAAAATTTCATTTCCCTTATATTTTTATTATTTTATTATTAAATACGTTCCATTTTTTGTGGAAACTGACGGAAAAATTTTGATACCGTTGCGTTTTAATGGTTTAACACGTGGTTTTTTAAGCATAAAAACATTATAAAGAGTATTTTTTAAATCAGCTTTAGTGAAAATTAGATTTTGTTTATGGAATTTCATTCTAATTTTGATATGCTTCTCCGGTCAATTAGAATATTCACTTTCCACATTAGAAAAAAATGGACCCTATGAAAGTGACCCGACCCATATAGAAATGTATGACGTAATTTTCAAAGGATGTAGAAATTCGGTGCATTCCAATTGAAAATTATCCGTGAAATATCTTCACAGTAAGTTTATCCTGGGAAAAAAATATGGAAATGAAGGAAATTTGACGAATGTCATGAACGCAAATGAACGCACTATATTCTGGGCTTGAAATTAGTTACTGTACTTTCGGTGATTGTTGCTCAATGACTGCTACCCTGCACGTGATATTGTATCTGTGCTATTTTATGACACCAACGGTGCACAAGGTGATATTTCATGGAGCATTAACTGCAAAGGCAGCAGTGCTTCCCATTAGTCAACTGTCTGAGGAAGCTTTGGAATCTCGGCATAAAGATATTAGAAGGTACCAAGAACACCGTACGAGAAAATTTTCCCGTTTTGCTAAAATGGATGATCTTTTCTGAAGTTTCCTTTTAACATCGGATTCACTAGTTTCTGGAAGTTTTATTTCAAAAAATGTAACAAGAAATGTTTCAAAAGAAACACGATATTTGCTTGTGATGGAGAAGCCAACTTCGGATAGGAACAGTGATGATTTGGAATCCGTAGAAATATTATAATGGGTTGTTGAAATAATTTTTCGAGTTTAATCAATTTTAATAAATATTTTTGCTTTAATTTTTTATATTACCTATCTGTTTCAATATTTGAAATATTTTTGAATTAATTTCTTGTGTATGTAACAACAGTACAAACGCTGACCCTGACGCCTTCTGTTAATCAATTATTACATGCTGTTTATAAAAAAAACATTTTATGCATTTATTATGTAAAATTTTGTTTTAAAATTTAAGTACATTTGCAACGGCTTCATTTTTTACTAAAACAATTATTAAAATCAAATAATCTCTCTGTGCTGCAGCGGTACGTCTAGTAGATTTTTCGATATTTTCAGTCTCCACCACGGACGTAGAAATCAGGACTGGACACTTCCCACTGTCCTTGTCGCTAGTATTGTCACCAAGTAGAAACTGTTCGAGTAGATGGCAGCACTATAGCTCGATCTTGAATACTATGTCGTTGCATGACGAGGACAACGAGGATGTATGTTAACTGTGTTTTTTATAATATTATCAGTAGAAGCGGCTCTTAAGTACTCATTTTATTTCAAGCACGGACTTAGAATAGTCAGGACTGGACACTTCTCGCTATCCTAGTCGCCGCTATTGTCGCCGAGAAGAAGCTGTCCGAGTAGATGGCAGCACTGTAGCTCGCCCTAAAATACTTTGTCGTTGCATGGTGAGGACACATATGCTTTCTGTGTTTTTTATAATATTGTCAGAATCAGCTTTGTAGTACTCATTTTATTTAAAGTACTCACGGAATTATTTCGCGAAGATTGTATATAAGGGCCATCGTTGTATTGAACCAGGACCTTCGGGTTAAGATAGTAACCCGGAGATGGTCCAATTTTTTTGTGCCCAAGAAACTGGTAATTTTGAGAAAATGGGCAAATGCCATTCTTAGGAGAGATTTTGCTACCAATCCTGAGCTAAGGGTCCGCCAGAAACATTTTTCGCCGGAAGAAATCACATGGAAGGAGCTGCAAAACGACCGTAATGGAAAAGTGATACATATAGATCTACATAATACCCTGCACAAACGTGCTTTTAGTTGTAATACCTTAAATTTCTCATTCCAACATGCAACTACCTATGGTATCAGTACTTGTATTTATAAAATTGGAAATAATGTTTACACCTATTCATATCCCAAATTGTACAAAGAAATAAGGACATTTAGAATCTGACAGTTCGGCAATCAATTTCTCTAATTTTATGACAATGGTCCAGTCTACCATAGTAAGTTGGAGTTGGCAAAATATTTTTAACGTAATCAGTGAAAATTATGTCTTGGAATTTATTAAAGTCTATAATTCATCCTACGGTCCCAATTAAAATAACTTCCATTTTAATTCATTTAACAGACTGGTTACGCTAATATAGTTATCGTACCGTCCCTATACAAATCTTGCCGATCTTCGCCGTACACGTTCCAGTTCGTTATTTAAAGCCCTTTTAATAAGGATTTTATATATTGGCGGCGTATTCCTAATGATTTCTAACAAGGGATACCTGTGGTTCGTACCATTAGTGTTGTTTTATAGCAGTTGGTAAGCTAAAAATCGATCAGTCTTCTTGTTAGGACGTAATTAGTTACTGGTATTAAAATTATTCAATGCTTAATATTTAAAACTTTAGCTCGGATTCCATTAAATGCTTGAAAATCGTATAACCTATTTTGTTTAATCGCATGTGAACCTAACCAAGGCATGACATATAACTTCACCACAGTCGCATAAACAGCTATACCTTTTGTTGAAAATTGTGTGCATCAGCCTTCGTTAACAAGGCTTTTCTGGATTGATAAGAGTTTGTGCCTTAACTATGCCATTTACGGCATTAGCTTTCACTTTTTAACTTGAAAGGGATTCATGTCTTATATGATACTCAAGAGAACATCCATATTAAATTGGGGAAAAAATATTATGATGCAATTGGATAGCACGTGGTGCTAATGACCTTAGTCGTCGACGCACCCGTAATCCCAAACCTACTAGAGAACAGCGGGGAATTGGAAATTGTCAGAAAATTTGATCAAGCAATTGCTTGTGTGGGATTTGCTAAATAGGGTAAAAATGGAGAGAGAAGTAATAAATTCCACCTTCTGATTGAAGAGGCTGTTTTGTTGACAATGTGCGCCGGAGAGAAGAAGGCTTGGATCAGGAAAATGCATACATACAACAAATGTGGTCCCAAAAAGCGGTTTCGTTTTTATGAAGGGTGCTTTTGATCAGCTACTAATGGGAAAGTACAGTCTTAAAAAGGTGTTACAAGGGCACTTTGCTGAAGAAGAAGTGGACAATCACAACAATGACAATCTAGAAAGAAAAGCTTCATAAATGTTAACATTAAATTGCAACTTCACGGGAGAGTTCCATTACTGGGCAGCTGCGAATTTGCGAAATACCTGTCAAATTGAAGATAACCCTTCTGCAAATAGTCGGGTCTGCTAAGGCAAACGACTGAATATTGATGCGATAATACATATAGAAACAAATTATGCCCATGATGCTTCGTTTTTTCAATTGATTGAAAAAATCTTGATTATAAGGAAGGATCATATTTGATACGGTTTGATATAAATTGTAGAAATGGTCATACGTGAAAATGTTAGCGCAAAATTCAGAGACCATAACTTATAAGTGACAATAGATTTTGGGGAAGATGGGGCTGGGCTTAGTTTACAACTATGAAAACATTGTCACTGGCCGTTGGAATACTTTATCAACATTTTTTCGTTTTTGTATTCCGTGTGTTTTTCACTTCTACTTTATCGCTGCTTAATCGACTGAAGGCCTAGCAGACGATATATGTTAAGACTGTTGAGGAGAAATTCGGACGTCGTCACTTAGTTTTCCACGCATTCCTGTCACAGAACAGATATAGAAAATTGTATCCACATAATGCTTCAGAGCTTGATTCTATATTTTAAAGCGAAAACATCCATTGAAAACCTCTTCCATCTATCTCACCCATATAAACTACTAAGGGAGCAAGGGCGAGCGTTAGTGCTGCCACCTACGCAGTGAAACTCTCGCAGGGCGACAGTAACGGCGACACTGGTTTGCATGGTTGGGATAGGGGAGTTGCACTGGGCTGATTTCAAGTAATCAAGGAATTATTACGCAAAGGTTTGTTTATAATGGCCTTCGTTGTATTAAACCAGGCTGCACGTCAGGCTACGATAGTAACTCGGAGATGGCCCGATTATTTTAGTGCCCAAGAAACTTGAGAAAATGGGGAAATGCATTTCTAGGAGAAATTTTGCTATCAATACTGGGTAAAGGGTACGCCAGGAACATTTTTCGCGGGAAGAAATCATATGGAAGAAGCTGCAGAACTACGGTAATGGAAAAGTGATTTATCTACATGCACATAATACCCTGCAAATACGTGCTTTTAGTTGCAATACTTTCAATTTCTCATGCAAACATGCAACTACTAATGCTATCAATTGATGCACTTTTATTTATAAAATTGGAAATATTTTTCCAGCTAATCATAGCCTTAATTGTACCAAGAAAGAAGGGTATTAGGAATCTCTCACTTCGGCAATCATTGTCTCTTATTTTATGACAATGGGCTAGTCTACCATACTAGAAGTTCACAAAATATTTTTAACATAATCTGTAAAAACAATGTCTTGGAATTTATTTAAGAGATGAAAACTGTAATTCAACCAACTCACATAATGACTCACATTTTCGTTCATCCAATGAACTGGTTAAGCTTACCTATGCAACTATAATAACGTCTCTATACAAATCTTGCCGATATTCGCCGTATATGCTCCAGTTTGTTATTTAAAGCCTTATTTGTAAGGATTTTATAAACTAGCTGCGTTTCCCAAATCCAATTTCTAAAAAGGAATACCTGCTGTTCGTACCATTAGGGTTATTGCATAGCAGGTGGTACGCAAAAAAGTCGATCAGTCTTCCTCTTATTATAACGTAATTAGTTACTGGTATTAAAATTATTCAATGCTTAATATTTATAACTATAGCTCGGGTTTCTTTGAATGTTTGAAAATCGTATAACTTATTTTATTTAATCATATGTGAACCCAACCAAGGCATGTCATATAACTTCACCGCAGTTGCATAAACAACCTCAACTGTTGCAGAAAATTGTGTACAATTGCCTTCGTTAAAAAAGCTTTTGTGGAATGATGAGATTTTGAGCGTTACCTATGCCATTTACGACATTAAATTTAAAATTTAACTTGAAAGGGACTCGCGTCTCATATGACTTTCTAGAGGGCACTGGGAAAATGTAAAATGTCAGAAAATTTGATCAAGAAACTGCTTGTATGGGATTTACAAAACAAGGTATAAAGGGAGAGAGAAGTAACAAATTCCAGTTTCTGATTGAAGAGGTTGTTTGGTGGAAAATGTGCACCTAAATAAGAAGGGTTGGGGCAGAAAAATGTATATACCAATAAAATGTGGCCCCAAAAAGCGGTTACGTTTTTCTGATGGGGACTTTTGATCAACTCCTAATGGTAAAGTGCAAAGTCTTAAAAGGGCGTTGCAAGGGCACTTTGCTGAAGAAGGAGTGGCTATCACAGCAATGACAAGCTTGAAAAAGAAGTTTCATGAATTTTAACATTAAATTGCAACCATACTGGAGAATTCTCTTGCTGGGCAGCTGGAATTTTATCAAATACCGGTCAAATTTAAGATATCCCCTCTGCAGATAGTCGAGTCTGGTAAGGCAGTGAATGAAGAAGAAACAAATTGCGTGCAGCGTCGTGCTTCTCCAATTGATTGAAAATAAGGAAGGATTATATGTGATACAGTTTGATATAAATTGTAGAAATGGTCATACGTAAAAATGTTAGCGTGAATTCACAGGCCATAACTTATAAGTGACTAACAGATTTTTGGGAAGATGTGACTGAGCTTGGTTTACAACTAAGAAAACAAATGCCACTCATTTGTAGTAATTTATCAACATTTTTTCATAGTTGTATTTTGTATGTTTATCGCCTCATCTATATCGCTGAGTGATCAACTGAAGGCCTAGCCGACGATACATGTTAAAACAATTGATGAGGATTTCGGGCGTCGTCACTTACAGTTTTCCACGCATTCCTCTCGCAGAACAGAAAAAGGTAATTGTACGTACATATTGCTTCAGTGCTTGATTCTATATTTTAAAGCGAAAACATCCATTGAAAACCTCTTCCATCTCATTTCATCCATATAAACTACTAATGGCTGCCACCTCCTACGCAGCGAAACTCTCGTAGGGCGGCAGTAACGACGACACTGGTTTGTATTGCCGGGATAGGTGAGCTGAACTGGGCTGGTCTCCTCTAATTTGTTTAAAAAATTGCCCCGGATTGCTGTTTTGGCAAAATATTGTAAAATTTATGTTAAGAAGTCCAAAGAAAAATAGTTGGGATGATTTCGTCGTTTCTATAAAGATAGGGAAAATATGATTTTTGACCGATTTTTTCGATTTAAGCCCACAGTGTGACGCTTTCAAAAACCTTCGAGGCCATGGTTCATATTTCAATATCACTCGTGTTTGCTTTTATTATTCCAGAAATATTTAGCAATTGCAATAATTATATTAAAATTGCATTTCTTTTGAATTTATTAGAATTAAAATAATATTTTACTTACGATAATTAACTTTGTATGGAGTGCATTATAATAACAAATAAATATTACATTAAACATATCCTGTGGACCAGCAAAGTATTTTTTTCCCTTGTGATCACAAATAAATATTAACTAAGGTATTTGGTAAAAAGACGCATTTTTTGCTCTTTGTTGTTTGATATGTTGTAGGTATTTTTAGTGTTTTGTTATGTGTTTCAATATTTTGTTGAATCAGAAGTATTTTTCTCAGTTTATGGCAAACAGAAAAGATAGGAGGTAGCAATCAGTGAAATGTTTTATATGCATTTAGTGAGGTGTTTTTAGATATATCATGTGATTGATGTTTGATTTCTATACTCTATGTTTGTTAGCCAAAAAATGTATTAATTTACTCCGCTGATCATTTACATAAACATATTTTGGATGCACTGTTCTTCATATGCTCGTATTTGTTTATGCCTACTATTATATTTTACTAGGCGTGAAGTAAAGGCATGTTCATATAGTTTCATGCTAAATGAGTGTATGTATTTTATTACGCGTATCTTGGTAAACGTTTTGTATATTTGTCATAATGAACGCTCCAATAATCTATTGTAGTGGATTAAAATTATGACGATAGAGTTTAGGAAGTTGGGACTAGTTCTGTACTAAACTAGGAATCGACGTGGAAAATGGAGGCAGAGGAAAAGGTCGATTATAAGAAAGTGTTAAAGATTTAACAGGGGAATATCAGACTAGAGGACAAGAAAGCAGCATTTTTCGCCAAAGAAGGCATGGTTTAAGAGGAAAGGACAGCGGGCTCTGATCTTTTGGCTCACCGGCACGCCCTAATATGTTGCCGTAGTAAACCCATTTCCAGCATGATGCCAATGGCACAGAATCATCGTACTATTGTTCATGGCATCATGTTTCATGTGCTTATCACTAGGAAGAACATTTTTAGACAAGCAGTGGTTTTCTGTTGGTACATTTTCGACCAAAATTGAGTTAATTTCATGTATTTACCACCAGACGACTTAGAGTCGCGCATTTTTATTGAGGCTTCCTTTCGAGAGCTTGGAATGAAAGTGATATTTTAACCATTAGGAAATCACGAGCTTCCTTAAAAAACTATGGAATGATTATTGCTGGGGTGATCCAATACTCTGCTGACCCATCCATTTAAATGGATGGGTCAGCAGAGTATTGGATGTCCTGAATGAAGTTATGCACTAAGAACATAAATATGCGTCACAATCATTGTTTGATAAGGTTCAAATGCCCTAAAAAGAGAAAGCATAGGTAATGTAAGATCGAACGTGGAAATATCTCAGGAAGGTTAGATCTTATGAAACGGATTTGTTTCTTGCATTCTTGAAATGAATATATAAATGCTACATGCCTCACTGGAATGCTGAATGTGTTCCAAAGTGTATCTAAATGGGAAAAATTGGTCAGGATGGTTGAAAATTTCATTATTTAGGAAAATAATGCGTATTGGTGTGTACTTGGAATCGAAAATGAGTCAAAAAATGTTAACCACTTATTAAAAAAATATTAGTAGCCTTAGAGAGCAAAATATTATAATAAACGTAGCTTTGAATAATAAATTCACTAATTCACTTAGTGGTATACATTTGAAACATAGACGCACAAAATAATCATTTTTAAATACCCTTTTTTAGGCATGAAATTGGAAACGCAGGCCTTTAAAATGGTTTATCCTAATTTTTCTAAAAAATTTGGACCGAAGGTGGTTATTGAGCATTTGGAAAGTGTGAAAGTGAATGATCTAGTAGTTAGGCCCCTGGTGGAAACTTTCATATTCTTGGTTTTATTTAAAAAGGATCGTCTTAAATGGCAGCATTTTTGCAGCAGAAAAATTAGATTCCTAGAACTGGGGCAAGAGAGAGCTTTGTTTTACGTTCGATAACACCCTTTCCGTTGTTGAATGGAGGGCACGCCGTACGACTGCACAATTAAGACGGAGGGAACAAAAGCATCAAGGTGGAGGTCATGCGTTCACTGGAAACACTGGCTTCTTCTAACAGGCCTTTCCTTGCGTTCCTTTTCCGAGGGAACATCCTTTTAACTCCTCGGCATTGAGGAGGAGTGGAACGGAATTAGAAGATGAGTAAAGAGAACAGAAACGTTGGCTTATAGGGGAAGTTTACAAAAAGTGAATATTACAGTTATGTTTGGCGAATGGAAATTCCCCCACGGACACTTACACACACCAGAAACATTTTGGATGTGAAACGCCTAGCACCGAGGACATTTTGCCAGCATAACGACCGGACCTTCTAATTTAAATACAGTTGTGCTCCTCACGAATTCGTGAACGGCAGCTTCATTGAGCCGAGTGGGAAGCTGTGAAAACAATTAAGCTTTTAATTTGCTCCTAGTTTTCCACTCTGCGCCACGACCCTGTCCAAAGGCAGTTTCTGCTCATATTACTTGCTGGTTTTGGCGTAAATACCTTGCCGTTTGCTATTATTCGGCCTGAGCAAGCCAGTATTTTTTGCAGGATCAGGACTATTTCTCCTTATGTTGCGAGGATATGAGAAATTCAACCTCCGTTCTTTTACTGCAATGTGAAGACCTAGACGGGCATGCAAAGACTTTAGATTGCGGGCTTTCACCTAATTACTAACAGTAAGCAGCAGTGTATGAGAATAGACCCTAATTACACACGTTTTTAATTTATTATCGTTCGATTTATTTCAGATCAGGCAATCTTCTACATCTATTTCTTTCCTATCATTATTGCATATAGTAACGATAATGAAGGCTATTGCATATTTTTTCTGATTCCTTGCAGTTAAATTGTCTATGTATCCTATCCATCTGGATACTTCTTCATAAGAATATTTGATACCATGTTGTTAAATGTATATTACTACATTGGCTGGTTATGGTTATGATTAGCACCTATAAGTTTTAAGTTTGATAGTAAGCTAGTTTAGAAGCTGGTTAAGTTAGTTAGAAGGTTTAATATTAAGCTAGTTAATGTAATATTATTCCTGTATATTTTTGTAAAGTTTTAACTGGATATAGAAATTTAATGAAGTTAATTAGTACCATTTTGCTGCTGTAATTTCTCCATTTTTCACGAAATAGATTGGTTGAAATTAAAATAATGTAATCTTTACAACAGGTGACTCCTAAGTCAAAGGTTTTTGATTCTCCTTCACATTAGTTTTAATCCTGGTGATATCATTTTTGTTTCGTTTTCTGGAAATATCCTCAGGAAACAAAATTAGCACTTACTAAAGGAAAGAGACGTTATAGAGTCCCGAAATTGGTCTATAAAAATACCATGAAAGATTTATTTGGAACTGTTAGCATGTTAGAAGGCAGTGTAAAATATAGTTTTGCAAATATAACCCCTGTTACGATAAATTTCCGGGAAGGGTATCATCGCGTAATATGGTTAAATCCAGGGTTTCTTACTTGCCATCAATTTAATATATGTAATGGTCTCCATATTTATCACTTTAATTACGAGTATATGATACTGAACTCTATATTTCAATCCATACTGCTAATTGCTACGATATTTTTGTGTAGGTATTGCTGAATTATATGGTAGTTGAATTGAATTTTTCAGTAACCACTTGTAACTTTCGAAATGAGGTACACTTTTGAAATTACGTTTGGTAGTTACGGAATTTTATGTGGCAAACTTTTATTACTGAATAATGGTAACGCAGGATATTATTTTACATATGGATTTTAGCAATGAGTGGAGATGCTTTGTTTCGTACAGCAGTTACAGCAAGTTTCTGAGTTCACTTACAGGTATTTATGACATTTTAAATTTGGGTCCTTGTCTAGGTGTCAGGTGATACCGAATGGCTCCTTAATGCTATTCGTGTTTGTGATCATTTGTTTCACTTTATCACCACCTATTACGAATTTATGGAGGATAATATTGCGATAAAATTCCTCCGCTAAACTGACACCCTAAGAGACTGCGTTTCTTTCTCTTTTCATTTCGACCGCCCTTTGATTACACTGTCCTTTCTTCAATACCGTCTTCAATTAGCTTTAAATTAGCCATTAAACCTCTCAAACTAACTTTTATTGAAATACTATTGGTAGTATGCGTTGTAAATCGATTTGAATTGACGGCTAGTTGCATGTTTCGTGGAATCTCACCTCTTAGTTCCCTCTCTGTTAGCATCGTCAGCTTTTTACGTAACGTTGTGGGTGGTTTCCTAGAACCGGAGATATTATCACTGCCATCTGTAGGGTCATTGTCATTACTTTTCCTCAACTTTCTATCCTATGTTCTATGCCATTTTGCCAACATTTGTTTCCAATTTGATTGGGCAAGCATTTGTGTTTTGTAATAAGAGAACTGATAATTTTAACATTTGCACCGAGATTCGAGTCTCCGATTCTCTGTTTCAGATTATAATGAGGCTGGAATTATTTACAGAGCTCGAGACACATACTGGAAGAGCTCATAAGCTTAGTTGGTGATAAAAAGCCAAATTTTGCTAAGTTCAAATTTTAACAAGCCACACCAAATGGTTCATTGCTTCTAAAAGACTGCAATGAAAACTTTCTTGGAGTAAATATAAGAATAGTATTCATCTGTGTGGAGAAGGAAGAACTTGATGGAGTGTTAATTGAAGCATAAAATAGAGAAATCCAAAATCACAATGACAAAAGATAACAGGTTAGTTGAATCATCCTGTTTGTTTAGAGATTATTGATAAAGGGAATGGATTGAAATTCCGCAGTACTTTGATGCTTTTGCCTACAATCTAAATGATGATGAAAGAACATTAGGATCCAAGACTGCCCAATACCCTACCTAATACATGCACAAAACGCACTTGGCTACGGAATTTTATGGAGTCAATTTTAGGCTTAATTTGAATGAATAATATTGTATGAAACATGCATTAATTGAAAGGTAGAATGTATTATGTAATGAAAAATGTTATAGATCCATGAAGACCCAGAACACGTAATTAAGGGAATCAGTTGAATGCTCGAGTCAGTACGGGGAGAAAGGCGAAGCTACTTTTAGCCTTTGGAATTCATTAAAGGCAGTATATTTATGTTTTAAAAATGTAGGAGCGCATGTGGCAGTACACACCAGAGTACGCCGTCGCCTCCCGCACGAGGTATTCTTGTTTTCCATAATAGAGCCAAGTTCACATCCAAAGACCTAAGGGTTGAGTGATATAATGGACCAACGACTTTTGAAATGTCTTCCTTGTTTGAGCCATATAGCTTGGACATTAATTTCATTGTACCGCAGCCATCTTTTATATTTCATAATAATTTTTAATATTTGGAATGTAATGCGTGGGATACCTCCTTAAAATGAAATTTATAATGAATAGTGGAGGCATTTTTCAACGAGCCAAGGGAATTGTATGGTTGTAATAATTCAAAATGGCCATTTTTCTAAGCAAAAAGATTTAAAGTGATTGGCGAATTTTATTATCCTCTAGCTGTTTGGCGAAAGCGAAATTTCAATTACAATCAAGATGTTGGTTAAAATGAGAAAGAAACTGACTCATTTACTGACATTATCAGCAATTTTTGAATGTACATTGAAATATATTGCTCAATGCAAAGTTAGATCAGTATTTGAGAATAGGGCTTAGCAAGTATTAAGGTGAGGTTCATGTGAATCTCGCCAAATCTGGGGAAGGAAACATCACTTTAGCCACTGCCATTGATGTTACGCACAGAAATATATCGTGTTTTAAAATTAGAGCTTTGTGTAAATTGGACATGTTCTAGGTGAAATCTCCAGAGATCGAACTCATCACAATTCATTAGGACCAGAGCACTCTTAGGTACAAGGCTGGATAACTTCAATATTATTGCAAAGTTTCCAATGCACAAATCTGGAGAAATATCTCAGCTTGCTTTTCCCGTTAGATTGCGTAAATCTCTGTTCAAGGGAGTGATGACTTTGGACTAATCCTTGGACTAATATGCACGCTTGTCTTGAGTCAGCCTGGGGGTAAGGTCGCTCGCTCTCACGTCCCCTTGACGGTTGTACGGGGGTGCCAATATCCGCTCTGTGAGCGATATGCCGCAAGGGGCCAGCGGAAGATGATGGATAACGGCTAGGTGGCCACGGGCGAGAACTGGTGAAGCCGTGCGGGTGCAACTTGCGTCAGCTGTTTCCGACAGGAGTGCGCCATTGGCACGTATTATAGCTGGTTGCCTAAGATGCAAGCCCCGGATCAATCGCTGAGTTATTTCGTCACCTGAACGGGTTTCATGGCATAGCACCCTGCCTAGAGATTACATCAAAGGATGCATTTGCGGTAATTTCGGATCGGTCCGTGGACGATTAATATCGTGCCAGGATTTCCTGTCCCTTAGTATTGTCCCAGGATGCACTGAGGTAAACAGCTATATTAATTTTTCCAAAATTATGAGAGAAAAATCTTGATAAAGTGAACTCGTTTCAATGTTAGTTGCCAATATATAATCCCATTAGGTCCATCTGTTATATTTTTAACACTTTTGCTTTACTTAATGCATACGACTTTTTTTTTATCATTATTTTCTGCTCATTATTTTTCACGCTTAAATAACCTAAAATTCATTGAAATGCAATGAGCAAGTATTAAGGCGAGCTCCATGTTTTGGCAAAAAAACATCACTTTAGCCACTGCCATTGATATTACACGTAGACATATATCGTGCTTTAAAATTAGAGCTTTGTGTAAATTTGAAGTGTTTTGAGTGAAATCTTGGTCAAAATCGTGAAAAAACACTTGATGTCACTTCACTTAGATACAACTTCACACATTCTCTGTGCATGATATATCGTAAAATTTCCGTCACCCGGTTATTTCATTGACTGAACCTATATTTCTAGGCATGCTTTTTCATTTCCAATTGAGCTCATTATCCTTATTTGCGGCCACAGGTCCTTCCATATCTCTACTCATGTTCAAACTATATTTCCGATGCTTTCGTATTTGACCATAATGCTTCGCGTCTTCTAAAATATCTCCGTGTCGATTACTGTTCATTGCTGAATATATTTACGCGAAAAATCCTCCTTAAATATACAGATAACAAGGCCTATTCCAATTTAAACTGCGAGTTAAAACTCGTAATAACTTTATTTAACACATTGATGCTTTTGGGATCTCATTAATTATTTTCAGTAAAGAGAAATATTCAAGCCAAGTTTGATCAGCATCAGCATGCTTTTATTGGAAATAAGTGTCCTTAAAAATCTCACTTCCTGTTGAAATAAAACAATTTGTCACGATTACTGTGTGCTGGAATAAAATTGAAGGTGGGGATAGAATATCTCCGTGCATTGATCACATAATGTGTACACGAATGTTGCTCCACATCGTGTACCTTTCATGAATCTGTTTAAATTTTTTTTCGCATACATATAAATTTTAGAAAATTTAGAATAATTTTGCTTTAGTTAAACTCACCGATTCCAAATACCGTTCACTTATCATGCAGTCACAGTGCTCAACCCGAAAGTTAGACTAGTTTTCGTAATAGAATCTCCAAGAACCCTACCTACCGTGTTAAAAATTCATTATTCAGTTTAGGAGGGTGGTGTTGTGCTGCCCTGTGATGATATCAATGAACATATGTTGACCATTAAAATTATACACCTGGGTTTAGCTGGGTGTGTCATGGATTTGAAACTCGTCCATTTTATTCCCAGACATATCTTCTGCGCTGCTAGTTGGTCGTAATAAAACGATTATGTTAAGAATCACGTAGGTAACTCAAAAGAATAACTGATAACTATTTTTACATATAAGACGCTTAAAGACTGAACCGAATGGAGCCAGGGATATACATTTTGGTGGAAAAAACTTGCGAAGCGTGTTTTATATTAGATTAGTTATTGCACAGAGTGGCATTAGAATAATTCACACTGAAAACTGTGACGAGTTAAGAAACGGTGTGTACTGGAAAACTATCTAGTGCATTGAAAGCATCGCGAAAGATAGCCCCCGCTCTATTCCAGTATTTGTAGTTCCTAGCCGTAAATCTACGAAATCTCTTGCTTCAAGTTAAACTGCCAATATAAGACCCATTCTCTCGCTAGCACTAAAATGGAAGGTAGTTATTGTGAAATAAACGCCCAAATTTTTGGATAATTAATTAAGTTTTTCATAGTTGCTTGAATCCAATTACAGTAGCCAAATTATTATATTTTCATAACATAAGTCTTTATAACAAACCCAGTACGATGTTCCTTTTCTGTGTATTTGATTACTTTTACGCGTATTTCTTAGAGAATGTTACTCTTCTGGCTTAACCGAATATATTTTAAGTCACAGGTGACTCTTCGATGGAATTATCATGGCATCTAAACAATGGTCAAGGACGGAAATTAGTATAATACCAACCAATAGAAACATACAAAAATACCAACCAAAAGTACAATCTCTGCTTTTTTACTCCACAGGCATCTTTTGGGCAAGTTTTCAAGGCCAAAAAAATGTGTAACTTCATTATTCATGACGTTAAGATCAAAGGGTCTTGGGCAGTGGTAAGGGGGAATGGATTATGACATGTTCCGCTGGGGTCTTCCCACGAGAGGTTGATCTGAGGAAAAGGTAATTGTTTTTCAATCCCCCCTACTACCAGTCGCCCGGGGTTCCATCTCCTCTTCAATGCTGTTTCCATTTCCAATACCTCACGAATTTCCTCGTTCCCATTCCTGCCTTCAAAACCTTGACGTTTCTTTTTCAGAGATTCTGCTTGTGATTGCCATATATTTTGGTTTTTCCCTGGTTGAAGAAAGGGACGACTGAATGCTAGATTATTGTCATCCGGAAATATGTAGGCATTTACTGTGTTAGTATCCTCCAATAGACTGAAGTAAGGGGGCTTCTCAAGCGTTTGCCTTTGGTTTGTCGCAATGTTTTATGCTACTCATATCTCGTTCCAAAATTTACAAACGGTAATTTTTTATCCAACGTTCTTTCTATTAATTTGTTTCCTATTATTGCCGTCTTCCCTCATAAGCTAAACACCCCAAATTATTTGACCAAATGAGTACATATTTATTTCATCAAAGGTACATCGTTAGCAGTGAATTGTGCGTTAAACGCCACGTCAATATATCCTATTATTGTTGTCATCTCTATTGAACAAAATAAGCCAAATCATTTGATCCAATGGAGTCTATTCTTTTATCTTATGAAGACTATTTGATAAACAGTGAATAGTGCATTAGGCACGAAGCTGAACTAGTCATTTTGAATAATCAATCCCGTAGTGCATAACGTACCCTCATATCATGAAACATTACCAATTTTTACGTTTGGTAATTATTTATGCAAGGAACCCATGTCTATAAGTTATGCTGAAGGTACATGAATTTGCAGACCTAAGTCCCTTTATATTGCTAAATATAGTGATGGTAAAAAGGCACAACTCCGTGTAATAATTGCGAAAGAAACAATGAAATCGCTTTTAATTGTTGTTAATTTTCCTAGTAACTTACGGCTTTTGGGATGATTTCATCTTCACCTGAGGAAATCATGAAATATAAATATGCCTCATTATCATTCCTATAATTATTGATTGGTTTGAAGCAACTTCCCACTCGATTCTGCTATCAGCTAGCCTCTTAGTATTTACACAATTCTTCTCTTTGTCATCGTGCACTACTTGAAGAGAATTATCCATGGGCGAATGTCTTCATCAGGTCATTATGTCTCAATATGAGGTCAATTAAGCAAGCACGCTTTTTATAATTATTTCAGAAAAATTCTATATGCTCCCACTATTCTTAGTACTTCTTCGCTAACAATTCATTCGATCCATTCCATTTTCATCTTTTTTCTGTAGCACCACATTTCGAATATTTTCAGCCTTGACTTCTCTGTTGGTGTGAACCTCCTTGCTTCAATGGCATAAAGAAACCACAGATGAATGTTCCACTGAATTGTTTCCTTAATTCTATTATTTTATTTCTAGCGGTAAGTAGATTGTGTTCCGGTCTTATGCCCTCTTTTCGTGGATATTTTTGCAGAATTTTGTCTCCTTGCTTTGTCCATTACTGGATCCTCGGTCTTCCATATAGAAACTCACGCATTGTCACTGTAACTACTACGGTGAAAATGAGAGGGTGTGTAATTTTTGCCTTAGAGTTCTGAGCAATACCACATAGGGGCTATACGATCTGGCTCTTTGTAAACTAAGTATTGAATTTTTTGTAAATGAAAAAACAATAGCAAAGCGTGATAAAAATGCTGCGAGATTAATCATCCGTAGAATAATTCATGCTACGGAGCAATTCATCCAAAATATTTGCTATCGTAACTCATGATATATCTTGTGTCTAGCCAAGGGTTATTGACATGTAATTTAAGGTTCTACGATGAGAGAAGAATAAAACAATTTGAATGATCTTGGTGGAGAAGTATGTTCTTTAGGTGTGGTACGTACGGGAAAAGGTAAAATAAAATAGCTTGCATATTCCGTTAGAATTTTTATCTCACCCTGCGAAACATTTTTGCTTGGGTGGAGGATATTTTTTTAACGGGAGGAGCGTTTTTATGGAGTAGTTTAATGAATGCGGCCGCTGAAAATGTGAAAAATGTTCCAAGGATCCCGAATGGCCCCTCCCTCGTGGGAGATTCCAATGCAATTTTCATTCCGCCTTTTAGGGGATGCTCGAGTTATATCGCCATCACTTAGGGAAAGTGAAAAGGACCCCTCACACTCCCTCGGGGGTGGGAGGGGTGGAGGCAGGACCTTCCGGGCCCACATGCTTCGTGGCCCCCTGAGTGACTGGAGGTCAGGAAAGAGGTGGCGTGGGCCATGGGGGTCAGTTTCGAGGAAAGTAGTGGGCTGAGGACGTAAGGGAATGGCCTCCATTTGGTGTTCTGTGACGACCCCGGGGGAAAGGGGCAGTTGGGCTAAGCTAGCGCCCCAACCGGGGCCGGTGAATTTTGTCATAGGAGAAACAATTTACCTCCTCTGTACATTTATGAATTATTCCGCATCTAGCTAAATAAGTTTTTGCCGAATATAATCACCTTGAACTTGGTACTTTGTTACTAATGCCCTCCAAGCCACCACGACTGTGTGTGGCAGGGTGTGAAGATCACTAAACATGCACTATTGACATGCAACTTAGAGTTAAAATACTACTTTTTCATGGAAACTTCTTCTTCTCTCTCAAATCCCCTTATGTTGTTAGAAGTCGGGGTCATTCAGCCACTTTCTAAATTCCCTCCTGTTCTGAGCAAGTTGCTTCACTTCATGCATACTCTTCCCACGCCGGGCTACCAGTCTCTCCACATTATCTTCCATTTCCAGCCTTGGTCGTACTCTTCCTCGTCTTCCTTCTGGTCTTGCCTCCATTACCTCTCTTGCTTCCTTTCCTCCTTCATCCTAACCACACGCCCTTACCATCCTAGGGTTTTTCTTTTCATGGAAACTTGCTAGATAATAAAGTCACATGTAGTAAACTGGGTAGCAGTTATCTACATAGTAAAAGGATTACTAGTTAGAAAGGCCATCTCTAAATATATTTTCTGTCCGTTACTTCCTTCTGCTTCCATGAAAATGAGAAATATTTTGGATGAAGGATGGCCTTCTATCTTATATCATAAAGCCTCTGAAGTGTAACCCTTTTTCATCACCCTCTCATTGATCGTAGAATATTAATAATTTTGGTGCGCCGAATATTTCCTGGTTCGGCTGATGAAAATTCGGAATTAATAACGTACCATTCAGAATAATCAGCGTGTTAAAAGCATTATTAATCTCTTTCTTCTCAATGGCTTACCTGAAAATAGCAAAGGAAACTTTGTTCCTCGATATGAAAAAAATCAATTTTCGTTCATACGAGAGTAAGAGGTTGCAGATATGTCTTCATTTTGTCTTCCGCTATTTATTATATTCAGTTGGAGCATTTCATCCCTTTTAACGCTATACCATTTTTGCTGTGAATGAAGGAGTGGGCTAATTTGTATCTCCTGTGACCTATGTGGAACACTGCATGAGGTGAATCAAAAATAATACTTTAGTGCCACTAACATGGTCGGGAGATATTAATATTAGGTTAATCTGCGTAAACGCTCCATGATGGAATCTCATATTAGCCTCTTTTAATGTATCCTATATATGTACCTATATCTCATTAATGACTTTTGGTCAGTAGATTGCGCTTCATAGAAGCTGATGTATAATTTGTAGATCATAGCTGATATTTCAGAAGCAACAAAATAATTAGCAAGTGTTTTGAATTTAAAGTTGGCAATTATATTGTTTCAGAAAATGATTAAATGGAGTTGTCGTAAAAATGAAGTCAGTAAAAGATTTTGAATGCTTTGATTTTAGTACATTTTGCGTGAAAAAAAACGAATTTAATATACACATTTTTTCATGTAGTTAATAAACAATCTCAATTTCACTTGGAGAATTTTAGAAATCAACACGCTGCCGTGGATCAGTTGTGTAGATTACTTGTCTTTCTTCGCTTTATATTTTAATTTTTGATCTTCTTTAATTCGTGCACTTAACATTTTATTTAACCACATGAATTCCAAAATAAAAATACTGACACTATCGCATTATTTAAATATCACGGAATCGTATGTGAATATCTATTATTCATTCAGGCTTGAGATTTCCTTAGTTCAAGAAAATAAATGTACAATTAATTGGAAATAGCAAAAGATAGTAAGATTAAATGCACAATATATTTCATACAAATAATTTATTGCCCTTTGAATTCAGCCTTTCATGTAATTTTTCTTTTTTCTACAGGTAATGTTCGCGACAAGTAGCGGAGTACCTTATGATGGCTGATTCACTTCCTTCTAAAGGTCTGCCTCGGAAATCACAATGAGCTAGTGTTTGCTTCGTTGTTCTTCATATGCTTACGAAGAAGCGAAGACATATCAATTAGAGCATTAAATCTTCTTCGGCTTTACTTATGGTGGCTCATCTGTAGGTGAATATATCACTACTTAGTATGTAAATAGTCATAAGTTGTTAAGGTATGAGAGTATTGTGAACATTTTTTCATTAATCATTCATTGTACACGCTGCTCTGCTCAAGGATTCCATTATTTCAAAGCATGGCTGTGATTGCTATTCTTAGTTAGTATCATATGTATGTTGAACTATTTTGAATTCTTCATATGCTTTGAGATTTTTTTAATTCCAAAGCATGCTTTTCTCTTAATATTAAATAATTCAAAAACCCTATCTGCTTATCCATTCCGCCAGCTTACTTTGTAATATTACACTTATTGCCTGGGATAAAATTCATGATCAGATTATGTGGTAGGTAATAACCACAGTTTGCACTGGGCAGTGGTTTGGTCATCGAAATTTAGATTTTATTATCTCAGATTATTACATATTTATTTCTACACAATATCGTCCCATAACGATGGCGTGTATAATGAGAAGGCATTTCCGCCATTTAAGCAATGGGTTCCTCTCGATAAAAATCAGTTTATATTCTGTGAGAGACCTTTTTCAATGACTTGCCCATTTATACCGATTTCAAATGCTTGTTAGACGTATTCGGGAATACTAATAAGAGAGTTAAACCAATACCATGAAAAGAAGATAAACTTACTTATACTTGTAGTCACTTAAAGAGAATGACGCTAACTAATACAAAAAAGAGCAATATTTTCGGTCTCTTGCATATATGCAAATACGACTTTTAGTAGCTTATTTTTAGTTCATTCAGAAAAATTTCCCTCATCTTCTTATGACAGATATTTCACAAATATTTTAATTAATGATATAATAAGATTATACAGGTGCCTTATTTATGCATAGCTTAATGGTAATAGCTTTAATATTTAAAATTTCGGGAAAACTTCACTTCTATAGAGAGTGGAATATTTTTTTTAATGTTTTATTTTTACGTTTTGTAAAAGTAATTTTGCGTCATCCTCCTTAGTTTTCCGTTTAATCTTCCTTCCATATCGGAAAAATTAGCTAGAGCACCGAAGGGGAAAGTAATAAGGTGTTTTCTGTAGAGGCGCCCTCAAAATCACCTATTCTATGTCATCTATCTCCTATTCTATATCTATGTTATGAGAATGGACGAGGCAAAATAAGGACAATGTCTCCTTCTTGCTTTGCTTTCCTGAAGACGGAGCGGCCTTGTTGACTGGAAATACGAGTGATTCTCTCCTCCAAGAAACCTCTTAGCGCGGCTTTTGACCTCGAGATGTTTCCTTAAATGGAAAAGTTTTCATCTCTTAGCAATAATCTTGAAACCTAAACTTCAATCAAAGCAATCTGCTGTTTAAAGGTCAAATCAATGGAGCATTATCCCACAAAATCCCCGTTGTGTAGAGCAATGAAAAAAACATGCATACTTTTTTCCCTCCATTCACTTTGAAACCGTATTCATTTTTTATATTTGCTTTTAGCTAGATAGAGGAAGACAAAATATAGCAGGTCATTGCGATACGTTGACTAGTGTTCTTAAAAATGTCGATAAACTTTACAACCGGTGTTCAATACTATTGTTACTAATATGTTGTGCATCGTAATATTGAAACAACATTTTTATTTAAAAGCTCACATTTTTGACGCTTGATGTGAATATTTGTTTATTATTGATGAAGAATTTTCATGAGCTTTTCGCAGGTATAAAATGCTGCTTCCATTCTTGCATTGGAAGTTGAAGTTAAGTGAGAGAAGGAAGTCGATTCCCGCTCCATTATAAATTCACTCTTTCCGTCAAATAAAGCTGACCCGAGTGGGGTGTGGCTGAGATGACCGCCGGTGACCTCTTTAAACATTAATACTCTCATTTGCTTAATTGATTGTTTGCGTCTCCATGTGGCTGTAATTTACTCTCGTATATTTTTCATTTTAGCCCAAGTCACGCATTGGGTTTCGCGCTTCTACGTGTCTGCTCTTACGGAGGCTAATCAGACCCCAAAGTGACTGGAAAAGGACGCTAAATAAATCATTTCAGATTCCTTGCGTTTACAGCTATCTTCCTCGATTAAACGACTCATGAGATTGATTGCAACGTGAAATAGCAGAATGGGACATGAAACCGATTGCAAATTTGGAAATATTTGTATTGATGTTTTGAAGCTGGTTTTATTTTTAATTTCAGTATCAATCAAATCTTTCAAGCGACGGAATATTCGATTTATTCTGAAATTCTATTTCTCTAAGTGTATGAGGAAAGCTACGAGTCAGGAGTTCACATTTGGAATAGATCTCTATGCGTTTTTCATGGGTGCATGTTAGTATCAATTACTTCAACTTATAAATCTTGTTTACTAAAATTTAATCCGTCGCTACCAAAGACCAATAATTCTAACGCTTAAAAATAATTTTAGCGCAAAGAGTTGCAACAAAATGTCGTTAAGTTTACATGCTGAAATACTGAGCTGATCATAAAGAACTACTGAAATCTCCGTAATGGAAATGTGAGTATTTCTATCATTCTAATCACTGATGCAACAATCCGTATAGTCGTCAAGGAAATAGGACAATTTAAAATTTAAAAACACACCAGAAATCGTCATCTTTTTCTGAAATACCAGTAATATTGATCCGATATCAGAATTAAACAATAGAAAAGTATTAATTCTGAAGAATCAGGCGATATGGAGTGGAAGCAAAACATGATAACAAAGAAAAGAATATTTTTTTATTATCTTTCGGCTAGTGTGCATCTCATTTTGTGAATAGGTATTTATAATTAAAAAATTCAAATTAAAAAATTATTGCATGCTATAAAAAAGCCCTTAACATGCATTTCTTACGAAAACCTTTTTGATTCAGCTGAGGTGAAACATTAGCCCATTGTCTGACTTACTATTACCGATGATGACATTTAATAAACCTTTAAGTTTCATAGCTGTGCTGTATTTGGTTCTCGAGTTTTTGGCGAAAATATTTACGTACTACTTTGTATATGAGTTCATTATATGCGGCGCTCCATTTAAGTTTAAAAATAAGATCAATTTGTCATCTTTCATGTCTTGAGGCCAATTACTGCTTTCTGAATATAAATCCGCATTTCATCTTTATATGGTGATCAGTTTTTTGTGGAAAATCATTTTCCATTTATAGATACTTTCTTATTTGCGACGCTTCAAAGTTAGCATGGTTAGAGTTTTTACTCTCTTTTGATCCAATGGAATATCAGAGCATACCAAAGTCCCTCGGGTTCCTAATAAAAGAGAAATTTTAAAACAAAAAAGTGTTTACATGAATTAACGCTGGCGTTAGCACCTGGAAAGCTATTAATTTCATACAATAAATATTAGCCTGATAAAAGAGGAATATTCGAGACGAGTAGCTTTTTTGCTGAGAGATAATCGAATGTTTCAGATTGCGTTGGAGTGGTGGCTAGAGTATGGCCTTCCATCTCTAGGGCCCAGGTTTGATTCCCGTGAGTGGCGGATTTTTCCGTGGCAATCAAGATCCTACTTGAGTGCCCAGTGGAAGGCATTATAGGTTCAGTACTCCGTCCGTCGAATGGGACGTTAGGCCATGGCCCCCTCGGCACCTGTCATTAAGAGGGTACTTATGCGGACGCCGGGTTTTTCCTCACCCATCCTCCGTTCCTTGAAAACTTCTACCATGACCCAACAACCCACCTATGGCGCAAATGGCCTCAGCTGTCGGTCATTTACCCTGAATAACTAAATAACTAATCTCATGTTTATAATGGTCTTCAAACGGATGCGAGGCAATGAAGTCTATGGTTAAGAAGCAAACGTAACTCATTGAAGTTATTTCATTTCTTAGCAGATATTTTCTTATTTCACTTCAGTTGACTTTAAAACTATAATCTACAAAATGAAAGGGCAGTTTTTTTTATCGAAAAAGAGTTACACATCCAAGTTCCTTTTCTAATGTTCCCGAAAGAGGGCGTTTTTTCCATTCTAGCTTCTTCAGTTTAATTTGAATTTCAAGATGAACGGGGCTAAAAAAAATATTTTGACTCTCAATGGAAGTTAATGAGAGGAGTCGCGACCCTCCAACCAGTATTAGCTATTCAGAGTATCGCGGAGTTTTAAAGACTCCATGATTCATTGCATGCCCTTTTGGTTCGGGAAAAAACAGGATTTCCTTTACGATCTTAAGGGGTTCTTCCTTATTCCAGGGAAGGAAAGTTCTCCGTCCAGAAGCAGGGCATTTTTTGGGCTCTGAATTGTAATTCCTCAAATGACCTGGCATGGTTAAAGACGGTTAAGTAAGGCTAATGAACACTTGATGGCGATAAGGGTTTGGAACGGAAAATGAGAATCATTTATTCTGAATGCGATGGGAATGATATTGAACTAGTCTACCTTGTGCATTTCTTGCTCGCAGCGCAGGAGGTGGTGCCTCTAGCTGCTCTAGTGTGAAATGCTCCTGCGTACAGAATTCTTATCAGACCGGGCATAAAACCCGAAAATTACGTGTCGTGCGTTCAAGTATCACTATCTCCGGGTTAACAGTCGGATACGCTATCAGCTCCACCAGCATGATACGGTGTGTTTGCCGGCAAATTTTTTCCGCTTTGCAGGCAAGGTTTTTTGAAACGAAATGCAAAGGCACACTTGTCTGAGAATGAGTCCCATTTTCCGCATTGTATTTGCTTTTCCAACGTTGTGGCATCAAGATCTTTGCAATAATTTTGTTTCTGTGAAACAAGATGCATTATACGTTACCATAACGTTGCGGTGACCGCATGATGAATCGGCAATGGTGGAATTTGTAGGAAGTGAGACCATGTCAAACTAATTTTCTTCTTACTACTTTTAACAAGACGTGGAGGGGGAGATATTTACTGCAATCGATGGATTCAAAATATTTCTTGACTTGGTGGGTTGGTGGTCACTCTTTTGTTGTGTCTGAAGGTATGGGGCAACAAATGCAGGAGGTTCATATTTATATGGCTTCAAAATATTAAAAATTTTTAGCTATAAGAACCTTGTTGTGTTCATCAACACCTATTGAAAGCAGAGATTTTGATAAAATACTGGGAATAAAATTAACTGAAGTCTAAGTAACAAAGAAAAACTGATTTGTGCACCAAAATGGTGGAAAGGAAGTGAGCATGACGTGTCGGTCAGACTATATTGGGAAGATTGTTAACTTAGCCACAGAAAGAAGAACACAGTATGTTGATATTGTATTGAGCAAGGCAACTGACTTTTTATTGTGCTACTCCTGAATATACCAGTGGCATAGTGTAACAGACTCACTGTTAAATGCAATCAGGTTACCTTTACTTTGACGAATGAATTCAACAAATATTCCATTCATTGCACGGAATCAGCACAGTGGAGTGCAAACATTTTATTGTAATAAATATGGCATAGTACTGCTTGTTTTGGTAACCAAAATTATTGCAGGAAGATAGGATAGTTTTCAACTTAAGATGTTCATTCATTCCCAAGATAGGTGCAAGAAGAAATGGAATGAGTTCAATAGGGAGCTTTAGGTATCCTAAAAGGAAAATTTCTGTTGATGCTACCATTAAGTTAATTATACATGCTTCGGGAACTAAAAAATAAATATATAAATGTCACTTTTAGCTTGGGGAAGGGTAAAAATTCACTTATTGTTAGTAGGCTCCATGAGGAATATAAAGAAGTAAGCTTGTCAGAAAATATATATGACGTAAATTATTAAAAAAATAACGAACCCACTCATTGAAAGTCTTCAGTTTGAAATATGTTCCTTTGTATGTGATACTCTTTTCATGCGGTAAGAGGGCAATGAATTCCGGGACCGTAAACTTAGAACTATCTTTCCCTTCAGCGATAGACATTGGGGAGGGCATTTGGTGAAGGAAGCAGAGAAGGGAAGCAGGGAAGAAATAAAAGGGAGACGGAAGGGATACGTTAGGATTAGGGGTGAGGGTAAGGATGTACGAGTGGCAATGGGGCTGAAAGGGGCTCATCAGTCGCCCAGGGGGCGTAATCGTACCCCGGCTAGGTTGGAAGAGGGTTTGGTGGGTTGCCCGGTGGGCTTAGGGCTTTGGGTGCTTGTTAGTGGCGAAGAGGCGCAGAGTAACAGGCGGCCGGGGGATGCCGCCACCGGCGCAAAGGGGCGGAATTAGAGCCAGCCCCTCGGGTTGGCGCCGAATTGCACTCCGAAGCTTCTGACGGAACGATAGAGCTCGGAACGAATTTCCACGAGGGCTCCAATGTTAGTGCCCCCAACGTGTCTCGGGAAAGCTGCTGATTTATTAGCTACCGATCTTCGAGTTCATTGTTTGGAGCACCGGAAATTGAATTCTCTACGGAATTTGACCAAGAAGACCGGCTTTCATCAACGTCAAATGTACATAATTTCGTGAAAATCAGCATAAGAGCAGGTGGAACGAGTTTAACCATCAGCGAGAATGCAATAACAATCAGTAAAATCACAAACTACCATGCATGCATGCAAAAAACATACCTCCTTATTTACACACTACTTGCGTGAAAGCGAGTCACAGTACTATCAAACCAAGAGACAACCATCACCAACAAAATAATGTTGGTTAATACACAACAATTAGTCCATTTTTTATTGATTACTGTTTTGAGAATTGCCACAAAAAAATGGAAATGGAAAACATGATATCATAAAGGGTATATTTTTCTCAATCAGTATATATTTTAGTTATTTAAGGCTAGCATTAGGTTCCTGAAACTTCCTGAGGCCTACAAACATTTCCATTAACACTCAAAACACCAATGAAGCGATATTATTTAAGGCTCGTTTTAAAATTGAATAGAGCACTCTTAACGCTAAGATTTCAGTCAATGATTCAAACGACTTAAACTTTATACCTAATTTTAGTATGACTTGAAAGGTGTCTATTCAGCAATAATGTGCAGCTGCAAGTAATGGTTTCATAAGCAGATCCGTTTGATTAGTAGAATGAGGATGTAAAATTCTCGCCAAAAACTACTATATTCCTTGGCTGAAATTGACCTCGGATTAGTACCTCAATTTTGATAATTATTGTCAATGAATCAGACTGAGTGATTGGAAGAAAAACCTTTCATAATAAATGCTTGCTTATAAGAGTATTATTATTATTATCTTCTGGCTCTCTACTGCCTATTTGGAAGTTCATTAGTGATCGAGTTATCACTTTATCCGAGAATTCTCGTTTTTTTCTTATATAAAGATATTCGTCCATGCAAGGATGAAATATTTATGTGTATTTTATATTTTCAATGTGTTTGTTTTAAGTAATATATATAAAAATTGGAAATAATGATGCTTCATGATTGTGGTTTCTGAATGCATACTGAAATTCATCAAACAATTTTGCTCGCATTTTTGGATTGAATATTAAAAACATAGCTAACATTTCCTAGAGCGCGTATCATGTATGTCACGTGAATGGTATAGGTGTAATTGAAGGTGATATAAAAATAGGAAGGAAATTCGCTAAACTTACCTTAAGCCTTGTGGGTGAATATGAATTCCTAATCTAGTCAAGGATTCTAAAGCTCCCATACCTTCCATTCCTATCCTAATAACTTTCCTCCTGGTCTATGCGCCTTTAGGTGCGGAAACAGACTTGAAAATATCCATGATGAAGTATTTAATTAAATTGCAAAGTCGTCTATGGCGATGAAGGTGGAAAATTAATAATGGAATTCTTGCATAAATTAAATGAAAATAAAATAGGTTTGACGTTAATTTATTTCATTACGTAGATAATATTGTGGATACAAGTGACCATGCTGTAGAGAAAATATCACTATCCAGTTCATTAATATTGTAAACAAAGAATCTAAAAGGTAGCTTTAAAATTGCTCCTCGTGTTGTGCATATCAAGTACCTACCACTTCATGCTTTGATCGAACTTGCACGCAGAGGACAAAAAAATGAATATAATTTTGAACCTTAGGATTAAGGTATTTGGAAAAAATATATACAGTGCAATTCCTAAAACCAAAGGTATAAGATTCTTCGAAAATGAAGTTGCTCGACGCAACTTTAACGAGGTTGATATGATAAGCAATTAAGAAGCAAAGACTGATGTCTCGGACGGATGCCTCCCATTAATTTTCCCTTCTATTATATTTCTTTCAAATTTATTGTGCCTCAATGTATGTCCAAACCATCTGGTTTTTCTTAGCCCTTGCGGGTACCCAAGGCTCGAGGTATTGAATCCTGCCTCGGGAATAGACATTGTGTTTGTATAAGGTGTAGGCTAACAGTTAACCCAGATTATGCTTGGGAGTAAAATAGAAAATCCATTGGGATTACAGGGCACTTCATTGCTGGGAACGTACTTAGTTGTAACTTTTCAATGCACCTCCGTATCAGTTTCATATTATTTTTATCGGAATGCAATTGAAATGTGAATTAAATGCGCGTGCTTTCCCGGCGAATAGATTGAAGAAATTCTTCTCGGTTATTCCACCGATTCAGTTCGTCCATGCTGAACGAAGTTTCGATGCTCGAATCGGAGATTTTGACGCGTTCCTCAAATTATTGGGGCCCTTTCGTGAAAGAAGCCATTGAGATCCAGTAAGAGAGTAAAAGTTTTAATCGGGACTCAAACTTTTCCATCTGCAATAGTTGAAAACAAAAGTTGTGTTGTACAGAGAACAAAATAGTTGTGTTGTACATGATTAGAAAACAACGGAGCACTCCCGACATTGGAGTGGTCACCAAGGTCCCTTCCCAGCACGGCAAAAAATCACCTGACACCTGACCTCCCGCAAGGACACTTCAGACGGCCTAATCGTGAAACCGATACACAACTGCCCGAGTCGAGCATCATGGACGATCTTTTTCAATGCAAATGTGGTTTGTCGTACCCCAATTGAAAAATATTTCTTGCTTAATGAAAACTAATAATCAATCTATTTAATGCCCTCTCGTTTATCATCAGATAATTTATAATTAACAGCCCATAGAGCCATAGTAATCTATGGTTGTTTGTAAAATTATAAAATTGCTAAGAAAACATTCACCTTTTTGCGCTGCTTCATCCTGTGTAATTGCGAATGATTTTCACGTGGAGACAAAGGCATATGACCGATGTGTACATCACCCTTATCGAAAATTTTGACAGGTGCTAGAGGAATCGTCAGCCGTTTTGAAAGGTGACTGGTTTTAAGTTGGATGGTGGAATTCCCCGTTAAGACATTTCCTTTATTATTTACGTGGGCAGTTTATTCTTTGTGCCAAGATCCATTACACTACCCACTTTTTGCATTTTGTTTGGAAAGAAAACGTAGCTTGCAACACAAAGGCTGTATCCATGCCTGGAAAGGTGACTAAACATCTAATTCAAATGATATATATTCCCCGTAGGCTTTTGCTTAAATGCCTTACTTTATTGCAATGAAATGAGTTCCTGTGTAATTTTGAAGTTCGCTAAGCAAAAAGTATGGTTTGAAAATTAAACCTTTATTGATCGCCTTATTTTCCTGATTAATGAAGATATGAAATGATGAAAATGGCCTTCGATAAAAACCTTTTTTCAAAAGAATAGACATAATATTAGTTTAAAAAGTATTCTATAAGCGTTATTTAGGACAGCCGAGTCAGATAAATTTTTTTAATGTTACAAAAATATCCACAGCAATATTGGAGAGAATGTTATATTTAAATTTTAATATATTTGGGTGAAGTTGTTTCCTTTTACAACTTTTTTCACATCACCGATAAAGAGTGTTACGCTTATTTCATGGACTTGAGTAATGTTAAATCGTATTATTACATATGATAGTGCGTTACAAAATTAAACAGCTCCTTCATTTTCATTTATGGCCTGTTGGTTTAAAGAATGATGAACTGGCTGGAAACTAATTGTTTCTTTTGGGTAGAACTATGATTTCACTTTGCTTCTGTCTTATCTGTACACGTTTCGTACCTAGAATGAGAAATATAACCAACTGAACCTACAAATTATGTCGAATAGTATTTGAATTACATTCTAAAACATTAGTGATTTATGTGTAAAGGAAAACTTTAGGTTTTGTGTTTTTGGACGCACCCTGACCAACCCACTCTTTTATGAAGGCTTCTTATTCCATCTACTCTTATCAAACTTTAAGTCCAACAGTTTTGGGAGAAATTCAGGACATTCATTCACGTGCGCTGGGCTGGCAAATTTTGTTTGGGAAAATTTTTTTAAAATATGGTGAGGAACATTGGACCACGAGTATTTTAAATGGAGTGCACGTTTCATCCGTTTTGCGTATATTTTTAGTCTGTTTCAACCAAGGAATCACTTTGCCAGGGAGGAAATAAAGAACGTATGGAACGCGAAACATTCATTCCATCAAGTGGCCATTGCCCTGAGTCCCGCGCTTGGAGGTTATTCTGAGGGCCAGAGGGAAATTTAGGGAGAAGGGAAAATAAAATCTTACAGACCACCGAATAATAAGTGAGTTCAAGTAAGACCTTACAGAATGCGACGGTATGGAGGCAGTAATGGAGAAAGAGAAAATTCACTGTTAAAACAGATGAATGATGTACAAAAATGTACGCTGGCATGTCACAGTTGAAGGATGAAACAGTATTACTTTGACAAATTGAAGGACCGCGAACTGGCCACGAACACCTTAACTGCGTTACATGCTGAAATCTGCAACAGCAGGGGCGAATGGAGGTGAGCCTCAAGGCGAATGATTTTTTCTCTGAAAAATTTCTTGTGTTACTTTGGTTAGTTACAATCTAATCATGAAAAAGATGAAATAAATTGGATCAAAAACACAGTCTTTCCCTGAATATAATACTGAAGTTTACATCGAAACCATGCATTTCATTTCTAGTCAACCTTTTCTGTCCGCAGTGCTTAAAGTAGCACTGTAACTTATAAAATATGCCTTATTCTCGTTACGTTGGCGATAAATGATGCGTGAAACTTTAAAATTTTAAATAAAATTTTAATGCAAAAACTTTCCAAGAAAATGAAGGTATTCGGTTTCATCAACTTTCTAGGCTAAGCTTTTTATGTTGAGGCAGAGATTACTGTGGTAGAGTGAGCATCTATTTGCTAAACTATTTGCATCGTCGATTTTTTCTTTCCACAATAAAATCGTACAACAGTTCATACAGTCATTCCCAATAGCTATTGCACCGCTGGCCTATTAGGGATGTACACTATTATCCTGTGCTATTTTGCTGCTAAGTAAAGCATAAATGAACCGAAGATTACTTTAGAATCTTAGCAGCACATCTAATATTGCACCAATAAATGACGATGATAAACTTCGGTCAGTTTGAATTTTTTCAAGGATTACTGTAGTAATTTATACAATCCCGTAGTTTTTGTAGAGTAGTTATTGTATATATAAATGTTGATCAGTTTCTTTGCATATCTCTTCAAATATAGGTGTTTAATTAATAACTTACCCCATTACCAGAAAATATGTAATTTTCGCTTGCGTTACAATCTTTGTACTTTCCTAGCTAAGGAAGAATAATAAATTCAAAATTTTTGCTGAGGACAATGAGTTTGACTTTTAAATAGTCGTAAAAAATCAGTTGCAGTTACAAAATTCTTTGTAACATCTCTGTAAGGTATTAAACCCTTGAAGGCAGTAGCAAACAAGGCGGCTTGAAATTTGTTGACCCACCACGGAAGCTAGATATAAATCCTGGTATTTGTCAACATTTGTAAACAAAAGCCTAGATAAACTTGAGTTTAGGGAGGCAAAGGTGTAGTGCTTTACCCGTAAAGTGAAATGTTTAAGCGTGCACTGATATTCCAATTCCATAATTCCTCAGGCCATTGCCTAAGCAGAGATCGACTCCATCCTTACTTGGTTTGCAACTAAGTTCCAGATTATAGCCTGCGTAACACTTCTTATAATCTCACTATATCATGACTCTTATCAGGCGCCCTGTCCTTTATTATCATGAAGGAAAGGAAATAGGTAGAAGCCGCATGGTCGAGCGTTGGATTTTCTCCTCAAGTTAATTGTTGTTTACCATAAGTTTACGATTTTTTAATACCGAGCGGGACAATTTATACTTGGAGAGCCTGTAATCTAAATTATATTTCTAGAAAAAATTTCATCTAGATGCATTTTGACTGCTATTCTACAGTCAAGCATGAAGTTGAACAAAGTTACATAGCAAAAGATAAGACTAATGACTAGGTGATAGTGTTTGAGTGACAGCATCTTCAGGAAAACTGGATAATGTGATAGGTGAGAGTATTTTCCTTTTTCAGAGAAACGTGTGTATTGAATTGTGACGGAAATTTTGTCCCGAGGCAAAAGGAGGAACATGAGACCCGGGGGACGCGAGCTTTTATCCATTTGCCGGTGGGTGGTGCCTGTGGAAAAACGAAAGTGATCCTGGGAAAAGTTTCCAAGCATTTTGGGAGAATATTATCAGTGTCTTTTTCTCCTGTATGCCTTAGTGGGCGGTGCTTGCGGGGCAAAGAGAAGGCGCTTAAGGGACAGAGAGTAGGCTGAAAAGAGGTGGCGGAAATGGAAGAGGAAATGAAACACTTTTTACCCGGGTTTGAATGCGTATCCCGGGAGACGAGGTTTATTTGGGTTTACTTCTTTCTCTTCCTGTCTGTTAAATGAAATCCGAAAAGTATCCAAACCACTACTACTCCTTGCCGTACGATACACTCTGACAAATTATTCCCCATTGAGATTTTGTAGCCAAAGTAGAGGCGAAGTGTAACTTAACGTTTAAGAGAACGCGGAGAGTGAATATTCAAATTAGTGAATGTTGTAAGATTGTGCTTCGGGTTTTTTAAGAAGGTGAATAAATTTGTCAATAACTCAAAGTATCGTTTGTTTTATATCATTTCTAGGAGAAACTTTTTGTGCTCCACACACATTTAGCCCATATACCTGGGAAGTGACTCCTAATGATTTTACAGTTTAAGGCTTTCGTGAGTACTTGGGGAATGACGATATTTCAAGAGAGGTGTTCTGTATCCATATGTTCTAAACTTCAATTTTATTTTTCCGTGAACACTAAGGCATACGTTGATCCTCTTTTAAGGAGTGCGTCAACATTGTGGTCGACCATATATTTTTAAATAATGATAAAAACCCAAGGACTTAGGAATAAATAGTAACTGCTGCCTCAGGTGCATGAGGTAAAATGAAAGTAGACATTTGAAACAAGCAATTAAATTCAATGTATCAGTTGACATAAAACTTCACGAATTCACGTGATGCAAACAGACCTGGCTGTTGACCTGTAGGGTTGAGCCGGTAACTATAGTTGTAAATACCGCAGTTTATACCTAGTGTGATATATAAGGAAATATTTTATTTGTTCTGGGTTGTTATCATATTATTATTTAAAAATGCAGTGGTACCTGTCTGTCTGTATGTTTTAAGTTCCTTACGCATCTCCTTAAACACTACTGAACAAGTGAATTTGAAATTTTGTAGGACTCTAGTGAATACGCTATAAGGTGCTATTGGCCATATAAAAAAGGTTCAGAGCCCCAAAAGGCCAAAAATTAGGCCTTTTTGTAGTCTTTTAAGCAATGAATTCAATGAAATAGTTTATTTTTTACTTTTTAATATTACTTTCAGTCAAGTTAGTGGGTTGACATTTTTATAGACTGGCTAAAAGAAGGAATATTGCTATCACCCTTAATAAAAAATATTAAAATTTATTCATACAATTTGTATTGACTATAGTTCTCCTTCCCGCTAAAATTACAGGACACCTTCAACTAGTTTTCTTACAATATTTAAGAGCACCACTCCAAACGTTAGCTTAGATATAGATGGTATTATCGGCCGTGACATGGTGGAAACCATTCATTATAATATAAATAAATAAACTTGATTTTTCCACAAATTTTATTTCCAGTCACTACCCAGGTTTCGACGGTTAAGTTATTATCAGGTGAATACTACAGAAACAGTTTTTCCAGCAGATTACCACCCACCCTTTCCCCGCCCCTTTGACCCTTCTTACCCCCACCACCCTTCCTCAAACCCAAACCCTCCCCTCTTCACATTTTGTATATGTACTTGCTGGAAAAACTGTTTCTGTTGGTATTCACCTGATAATGAGTTAACCGCAGAAGCCTGGGTAGCAGAAGGAAATAAAATTCGTGTAAACATCAAATTTATTCATTTAGTTAATAAGTTAGCTTAGATTTATTTTGGTACTATATGTAGATGTAATGGTTTTATGCTGTACCTATTTGTGAAGGACAGTTGACTTTATTAGCGTTGGAGAAAGACGGGTCATTATACGGTATCACCTTGCCAACAAGTCCACTCTGCTCTATTATGTAATTGTGAAGATATTCTCTATTTGTTGTAACAGTACTATTTTTATGGCATTCGCTTACATCAGATACTAAATCTTCAGCGAACAGTTTTTACTTGAAAATTCAATTTTCCTAAAATGAATCGGGAAATGGCAACATTTTATTATGCTGGTTTTTAAAAACGAAATACTTAAACTATTTCTTTGTTTCAATCTAACAATTTGGCGTACAAAATAGCGTTTTTGGTTCCGAATAAACGCCCCATTGAACCCATCGTCAGGCTCACCACTAGTTGAGTACCAATTGCACAGACCTGACTGACTTACGGGATGAAGACAGCAGTTTTGTCAAATCGAAAGGTACTCAAGGCTATATTTTTTGCAGCTGAAATATACCGAGACGTTTGAACTGCGCATATTTCCCCATCACATTAATAGAGGACGTAGTGATGTGCGAGGCAGGAAAAATACGCATATGCCTTTTCCGCTTTCCCTCAGAGCTTCATTTTCCCTCCTGATCCTTAGTACCTCGCGCATGAGCCCCGATCATCTTCCTTGTGACCACTCGTAGACGGAGGACCCCATCCGACGCCTGAAGCGGCCGGATCCCGGGTCCCGATACCTAGGGTCAACTCCTCGAATTTTCTGCACCGGGACATGGCGTTTACACTGGCGGCCGCTGTAGCATCCTTTCTCTCTCTCTCTGTTCAACCACCGTTTGATGGTTCTTCCGGTTTGCCACACCTCCTCATACCCACGTACATCCGTCGGAAAGACCCTCCTATCCACTCTCGCGTCGGGTCTTCGATGATGGCGGAAACTCAGCTCAGTGAGCGCCCGTAGTAGCACTGGCACATCCGAGCGACGTCCTCCAATACGGTTGCGTAGTCCATCTTGCGTTCCGCTTTTCTCATCTCACGTGACGAATCTCTCACATATATCCCGAGGGCTTGATGTATTTTTCTCGAATGTTCTTGAGGAAAATACCGTAAAAATTTTAAGCGGAATTTATTTTATACCGTTTTTTTCTTTTACCTTGACAGTATATACTCATCTCTTTCACTGCCAGGTTTTACTCTCCTGCTATGACTTATATTTTTCCATGACTCATGGTGCATCTCTAACCTCACCTGTGGAGTATCCCGCTACTAAATTCAAAGGTTTGCGGTAGGGGGCGAATATTTACCAAAGTCTAATGCGTGCTAGAACCAATATACACAATAGCACTCAAGAAGAGAAAGGTAATTATTTGCCATCCCTCGGGTATTTGTATGTAAATGATTTGTATCCCGGAAATTTCTGATGGAGGTTGGTAAATTTTTTTAATACATTATTTTGTACCTGATTCTTCCCTTTCGTTAAGACACACTTAAAAATCGAATAGCTCTAATATTTTTTCATATTATTCAAAAATATTTCCTTTGATACATTAATTTGTCCTCGCAGTATTTTTCCTCCCCTATCCCGAGAATGGTCTACATTGCCCAATTGTCCCTTATTATATGTTCCGTCCCCTAAAAAAGCATCGTCCCATTTTTCGCCAATAATGTGTTTACCACACCCGTGTTCAACTATTCATCATCCTTGCTAACATAAGTATTGGATCTATACAATACTCCCTCTCAGGGAGTTTTGTAGAGATCCAATTAGCTCTCCTTCTCATTTGTTAATCCATTTTTTGCAATTGTAATCAAAAGAAAATGAATAATTGGCTCAAAGCATTTATCCTTTCGTGGAACAGGCATGAAAATGATTAATATAGGTGACTATATACATCTCTGTTCAGAATTCATCCACGAATAAAGGATAACCAGTGGAGCAGATGAATCATTTGAAGATTAATGATGGATAGGAAATATTATTCAAATATTTAGTGCCTAAACTGTAGTTTAAAAATCTAAACTGGTGTAAACCTACTGTTACAGTTATCTATCAGGTCAATTTTCACTGCTTACATGAATTAATTTTTGTTTGGGGACAGTTCAATTTTTAATCGTCCTATTATTTTGTCTTTAATCTTTCCTATTTATTGTTTTTATATACATGTAAGTTGAATGTTCATTACTTTGTCATTGTTGATTACTCATACTTAATTGACCAATTGATTGATTCAAAATTGAAATTCAATCAAATTAAGCCATGAAATAGAAAGTAATTAAATAAGTATTATTTATAGGTAAACTGATAGAAATTACAAGTGAAGATCAGTGTCAAACCAATGTGTTTCTTGGCTGATGACGATTATATAATAAATTCAACTGAAAAATTTTAATCTACTTAGTTCTGTTATCAAGGTATTCCGGGTACGAATGACACAGTGACGTGAAAGAGACCATATTAAATAACTTCAGAAAAAGAGTTCAGTAGGGAAATCTATGAAAAATAAATATTTCATATTCATTGATAATTCCTACAATTGAAGCGTGTTGCATTGAAATACAATTGGTTATTATATATGAATTGAATTTTTTTTTTAACTAGTCAGTTCATATATGAAATGAACAGTAAACTATTGCGTAATTTTTTAAATTACTATGCTGACACTCTATGTCAGTGGGTATTTTCTGCTAAGGAGGCCAGAATATTCTACGCATATGCTTTGAACTAGCAGTTAACATAAACATTAGGCTTTAACTAAAAGGTATCTACGCTGTTTCATATTGCTGCCATTACACCGATGTTAACGTTAGTGGATTTATTGCCATTTTTATAGTTTTGCGCGTTCCTGTATCTGCCTCTTGCCATATCTCTAAGTCTTTGCAATGAAGGATTATACGACTTCTTCGGCGTGAGAAAACACCAGAATAGGTGTTTCGTCTTGAGACAGCGACGTGACGAAAATCCCAAGTAATCCTGTTGGAATCACACACTCAGACAGTGTTCGAGAGGATTTCTTTTTATGCCGTAATTCCGACAAGTATCTTTGGCGTTTACGACGTTGCTAAGGAAGGTAACATAATTTCCGGAATAGCCTCAGTGGCCCATTTCTTCTTCAACTCAACGTGTCTACAAACACATGATCCTTTTTCGTGCTGCGTTTGTTTTATTTTTCTCACTTTATGTGATTTTCTGTCCTCGTCTTTGGGGGTGGATCGTATGATCCCAAATCCCTTAGGTGAACAAAAATCTGTAGAAAGCGATTAAAATTAACCTCTGTGGATTACGACGATAAGTAATGCTGAAATTAGTGTACAGTTATTTAAAACCATGTATTTTACCAGTTATATAGTTGAAAAACCTGAACCACGATATGGACGGGAGGAAATTTTAAACCATGTAAGTATTTTGCTCCTCCCCTCAAATATCCAGTTAAGGTCACAAATGTTTCTGTCACGTTTACGCATTTCTGTACGACACACTTTAAAAGAAAACGAAGGTTCATTGAAAAAGTATGCTGATAATTGCAATTAACTTACATGTGACCCGTTAATTCACATCCAACTTTTCGTATATGTGGTAGTATTTTACCTCTAAGTTACATGTAAGTAATGCGTGCGCGGTAATTTTTCACCCCGTGCCTTATACCCAATTGGTATAAGGATAATGGTACAAGGTCCTTGTTGGATATAATGTTTATGTAGATGAAGTACGCCAATTGACCTTCTTACGTACAGTTTATAGGATTATGGCTGTTGACACACTTCCATTGCCCTGAAAAACATAATCGCGTGAACAGTGAGCAAGTATAAGCTATACAGCTCCCCCACGTCAATCGGCAATTAATTGAGGTCTTTAATAAATAAGTGAGCGTAAGAGCCATTGTTAAAAAGAGATATGAAGAGACTAATGTTAAGTCCCATCTATCTTGAGGTATATATAATTGAGGAACCTGAACCACGATATGGACGGGAGGAAAAATTATTGGATAATAGACATGTGAATTTGGAGAATTATGAATAAAACAAGGTAAAGGTAATGCTATAAAACACTGAGGCTAGTATGGAGAGAAGTTTTGATGCAGGAATTTAGAAGAGCCAGAGTATGGAGGTTTATGTTACGGCCAATTAAAGAAAAATAGATGCTAAAGATCATCGCAGATGGGCTAACGCTGAAATAGGAAGAGATAGGAAAGCAAAAAAAACCACAAGAGCGTGGTAAAAGGAAAAGGCGATTACGAGGCCTAAGTTAAAAATAGAAATATTTCAGAAAAAGCCAAAATGTGGAAAAATAGAATTACTTATATTCACATCTGCTAAGTACCCATCAAGACTCCTCGAGTTTTTTGTGCAGTAATATAGATAAAGATATATGTTTTTTCTTGTACATTATATTGTACAATTCTATGACATACAATACAACGTAAATGCGTTGCGTAATATAAGAAATTAGTTGTTGCCATCTCTCTCAAATAAATAACTGAATAGTTTTTATTTGTGAGGATAATGATTGAAGGATATAGATATTGAAGAGATAGGATAGTTATTAAGCATTAATTACTTTCATATAGTATTGTAAGAGTAATAGCTATTAGAGATAAATATTATTTATGCCTTTGTCTGACATTTGCCTCTAAATGATAAATACTTTCGAAGGGGTAACTTATTTTTTCTTCGTTTTACTATACTTTAATATGTAATTAATCACTATTCCCTTTGGGCATGAAGAGTGTGGCTAATATGTGCTAGTACTGGTTTGAAAATTATTCATTTGCACTACTTGACTAGCATACCTACTTTGCTGCCACCTACATATACTTATATTATTATATTCCTTACTACTACTTGTTTTCTACCTTTAGTCTAAATGGATATTTGTTCTTTCCACGAAGCCTACATTTCAGACAATTCCCTCTTTAGACTCCTACATTCGAACTGACTCTTCTTTTCCTCCCTGTGCACAGATTACCCAAGGTTCTTAGTAATTGGTTGGTTATTTAGGGGAGGCGACCGACAGCTGAGGTCATTTGCGCCATATAGGATAGGTGGGTAATTGGGTAATGGTAGGAGTTTTTTCAGGGAACGGAGGAAGGGTGGAGAGAAACCCGGCGTCGGCATTAGCCTACACTTAACGAAAGGCGCCAAGGGGACCACGGCTTAACGTCCCATCCGACGGACGGAGTACTGTACTCGACATGCCCTCCACTAGGCACTCAAGTGGGGACCGGTTTTCCACAGAAAAATCCGCCACTGCCGGGAATCGAACCCGGGCACTCGGGATGGGAGGCCAGTACTCTAGCCACCACACCAACCCGATCCCCGTTCTTAGTAATATTATTAGTACGGGGCGTATGTGCTGTATACAGACACATCAATCTTGGTGAGAGATCCTCAAAAACATTAGCAGCTAGTTGCGTTCAACGAGGTGGCATACGGCTGGGTAGGCGTGTCTTTCGTCTCATTCTGTCGATGCGGCATCTGGGATGAGGGAGGAATACCCTTGCCGAGGCGCGTCGCTTCCATGCAACGCCCTTGGTCCCATCAGCGCGCGACGCCAATGCAGTGATTCCTGCGCGGGAGACGAAAATGTTGATGCACTTGGGGAAGCGATGGGGAGGGCTCGCGCGTATCTGTAAACACCGGTCACTTCCCCACCCCCTCCACCGCCATCCTCCCCCACTCACGCACTCAGAAACAGGACGAATCAATAATGGGGAGTCCCCACCCTCCCTCCTCTCACTCTCTTTCCGATTCGCCACTCCCATCTCCTTCCCACCTCTCCGTCTCACCTTCCGCGTATATTCCCTTTTCTCTCCTCCCTGCCCTAATGAGCACGGACATCGCGGAGGAATCAATACCATCTCCATATTCCCCACCCCCATCGCTTTCGCTCATGACCGCACTTTTTATGCTTCCCCTTCTTCCCCATCTCCCTCACATTTTCTCTCTCGACCCCATCATAATTCGACCCAACGGAGTGGGTAATCATCGTACAATTGCATTAAACACCGGGTAGGGATTCCATGCGCTCGTCATTAAGCTTTGGAAAATGTAAGCGCCGAATGAATATCTTAAATTCAAGGGTTCATCTAACCAATTCACGTGATTGAGTTAAAGCAGCCGTATTTGATGACTGTATTTTAATGAGCTATCTTACACGATAGAGTGGGTGGATTTTAATATATTAAAGATGCCAATTGGAAACAAAATTAATGGACAAGAAGTCATTTCCGAGCTTAAATGCAGCAAAATTTCGGTACATAAGGTAAAAGGAGTTGGCATTAAATATGAATGTATCATTTGTAGTGATAGCATGCAAAATCTAACCATGTTTTAAATAATTCAGGCCGAATGAAATCCAGAAAGAACTTTAGTCTTCCAAGAAGGTAATAGCTTATGAAGCTAAGGTTAATATATTTTACCAATATGTCATTTAAACACTATTTTTAATGATGATATTAAGGATAATTGGTTCAAAACAGAGAATTCTTTCATTCATATTGTAGGTATCCGATTTTAATTACCTAGGCTCAAATGTGATGACCTTCGAAAATGATCGATGCTCAAATGAATATTTGGAATTAATAAGAAGGCAATTAAGGTTTTCAGCTTAGATTCAAACTCTGGTAAGCGGTATAAAATTAATATCTTAGCAAATGTTTTAGAATATTTTGCAGACTCTCGCTCACTCTCTCCCTGTTTAACGTTTGCTTTCCTTTTTACTTCATCCTGCATGTTGTTTGGTTGAGTGCATTCTTCTTTAGGGGATCATTTGCCCTTCCCTCGTATTTGTGTACCACATAAAATTGTACCCTCTTCCTCTTTTTCTCCTTCCCTTTACTTCATTTCTATTGCTCATATCACTAAAATGTTAATTCTTAAATCGTATCCTTCCAAATTTACAGTAATTCTGTAATTGCTTGGTGATTTTTCCTGGCATTCAGGCAAATATTTGTCAACGAGGCAAAACGTACGCTCATATTTGTTCACTGCAGAGCATAAACGTGTTTATTTGGCAGGATTTAAGCATTTCAATTTCAATACCTCGCATGAAAAATCAAATTACAGCCTGAAATATAAGTGTGAAAGTCAGGAAACAATCCATCGCAACTTCTATCTGGAACATGTTTCTTGAAGTGAATCAACAAAGCATGGTCGATAACAGCAGCATAGAAGTCAAGGTTGCAATAATTTGAAATATAGTGCTTCCGAAGAATGATGAAGATAAAATGGATCGACTGAGTGACAAACGAGAGAGCCTTAGGAAGAGTGGGAGAAAAGAGAAGTCTGCTAACAACTTTAAAAAGAAGATAAGACAACTTAATCGGCCATAGTTTGAGACACGATGACCTGATGAAGACAATCGTTGAAGGAAAAGTGAACGGGATGATTGGAAAAGGCAAGCCTCATATGATATACATGGAGCAAGTTTTGAAGGATGTAAAAGAGAAGAATTCCGTCAATAAAAAGAGGTTTACCGACAGGAGAATCGAGTGGAGGGCAGCTTCAAACCTACTGATAGTAATAAAGTTTGAATATAGTATTTTCTTTTCACACAAGATCTAAAAAACACTCCATTAGTTGTTACACCCGAAGGATCTTAATAAATAAAGTTTATTTTCAGAATTCTTCTCTAAATAAAAAATACTGATAGAAAATAAAAAAATGTTGCAAGCTTTTTAACCTCTGTTAGGAAAAATAATCTAGCGGAGTAATTCCACGGAGATGCGTTTCTCATCTCGCTTAACTCCCCTTTAAAATAATTGCAGAATCCACCTATGCAATTCATTTTATATGCTTCCCTCTCCATGCCGCCGATTGAGTAAGGTGCACCAATTCCGTTTGAAGTAATTCGGTCATATATCGGCCTCGGAGGAGTTTATAGTGAGGAGTATGGTGTGAGCAAGGTACCGAGGTAGATTGGCAATTGTGAACGTCGCCTCCGACTTGGCTTGCGTTCTCAGGGGTGTGGTGCTGTGACGTGGCAGCCACTTCCAGCCCGCTCGAGAATTTCGACGCCTCGCCTAAAGCCGTCATCGTACTTGAGAGGTGCCCTTCCGTATTAATATACTTGGTGATTATGTTTGCCCATGCCTCTTCGCTCCGTAAATATCTTCACCGGAAGCTCAAAAGTATTGATAAATACACCCTTTCGATATTCTTAATAACTTTTTCAATCGATAAAAAATGATAATATATTGCGAAACACTGTAATGGAATTTGTTTAAGAGTTAGTTAATTTTTTTCTCCACCTTTGATAAAGTAATGCAGTAAAATTCATGCTCTCTGGGTCTTTGTTGGCTTTAGATGTGTTAAGGCTGAGTGGGATAGAATGAAATGTGATTTGCAAGTGTGGCTATGATTTTATGGACACTTTTAGTTTTCCACACATTTGCAATACACTCATTTGTACACCACTTCATTCTACACCAGTATTCTATCCTAATCACTTCCACCACTTCTCTTTGGAAACTGTATTCCTAATAAATTGTAGTCAATTGTCCATCATCTCTATAGATTAGATCGATTTATTAGAGAACTCTACTAAACAATTCATTTCGATATTTATTCTTGGCGTTTGTGTCTGTCTGATCATAAAGTATTTTGCACAAAAATCTTCAACGGTATTGGTCTCATGTGCCGATGTAAATTCATTAGATTGCACGGTAATGGAAAAATTTTCCTTAAATTAGTAATTACGTTAAGAAAAGGTATTTGTTTATAAAACCCAAGGATCAAATATAATAAAAGTTGTCTTCTTCAGGGTGAAAGGATGTATTAAAAATAATTTCTAATGAAAAAAATTCTGTCTCTATTAGTATATTCTCTGTCATTGTTTTCGTATTTAATGTTTCCATACCCAAGTGCAAGAGTAGGAAGTGCGAAAATGCATTATTATCGTGCTTATTTTGACGAATTCAGTACTCTTAAAGTGACATCATGACCCTTATGTAAAATTCCGGCTTCTTTTTAACGTATAATAACTGTTCTTGCTACTGAAGCAAATATCTAACAAATATTCGTCCATTTATTAATAATTGTTAATTTATTTCTGTTATGGCACATATCTGGCTCAAATAAAGTTTAAATGTATTATTTCTACCCAAAATTAACTTATTTAAGAGATAAAGAGAGGCAATATGTAGTTAACATTAAAACTATATTATCCTCGTAATTATTTCAGTTAGAAGCCGTTTTATTTTCTCTCCTTGCGTAGTTAGCCAAGACGTCTGCTGTCTCTTTTCCCCCACGAAAATCCAAATGATATTGTTATGGAGGAATTCCAGAGTTAAACGTGGAAAACCCAGCTGGAGCCAAATAAAAATGTTGTATTTGAACATTCCAATGTTTCCTTGACGGTACTCGCCACTGTAGGAAATGCATTTACTAAAATACATCATCCCATTTTATGTACCATCCATTTGTTGTGTAAGCTACATGTTTACCTATCTGAGTAATACTTAGGTCATCGCAGTTAATGCTTTCTGCTGCTGTTCTTCTCACCGCACTCATTACTTTGTCTTTTTGTCCCAGTAGGCTCCCTTATGTATCTGTAATTAATTTCTAGGCGTATTCTACAATTTTACGTGCCCAAACAGACTTATAGCATTAAAAGTATTGGTATGGAGAAGGCACGATAAGTTGAAAGCAAGATAAACGAGGAAATGTTAGTGATGATGGGGTGGCAAAAAGTAACATTAGAAGTATGCAGAGGAAGTGGATTTAATGGGTGATACGGGGAGTTGATAACTTGGACGTGAAGGATGTGATCGGAGGATTGCTTGGAAAGTTGGATGAAGGTTGGAGAATATCGGGCTGCTTGGAAACAATAGGACAGTAACAGGTTATCTGGCCCTGAAAACATCAAGTTTTAATAGATTAAACTAGTAATAAACACTATAAATAAGTAGTCTTTAAAATAGCTATATGCCCATTAAACCTAACTAAATCGGCGGAACACTGGAAATAGATACATATAATACGCGTCACAATCGCCTCCAGAACGAAAATAACGGGAAGTCCGTGTAATTTGGACCAGCATGTAATTCGGACCAATAGCTTTACTTTGTATTCATTAGGGGTAGCAACATATTTGATACAATATCGTTAGGGTGTACCCAAATTACACAGACATCCATTATTAATGCGTTTCCACCATATTCCTTATCCTTCTGCAGTAAAATATTGAAATTTAAAAATTTCTATGCAACAATTCTATGTCAGGAATTGTTTTCTGAGGCGTATAGTTTACTTCGGCATTGCTTCAATTCCATATAATATTTACTCGGCCTAGAATGGCCGAATCCCACCCCACCGGCTGAGAGACAAGCCGGAACATTTTTGTTTGCTTCATGAAACCTATTTAACCGAGTAGCACTAGAAAATTTAGCCGTAAACGTATTAATGCACCCATAAAGTAATAGTTTTGTTAAAAACTATTATAAAATGCCTTTTTCACTACCTTTCCCACTGTTCCAATGGCATGCTAAGCTTTGGTGAAGATATTTTAGAAATGGTATTATCCTGTATTCATTGACGAAAAAAATTACGTCACATCTCGGGTAATGCTTTAGGAATGGTGATGAATATTTATTATTTATTTCCAGATCTAACCTTTTGTTCCAAAAATTCCAAATTTCCAAATATAAGTTTTAAGAATCGATTGAATAATCTTCACAATTAATACACCAGCATGTGACTGTTCAACTTTGACCCAAAGCGGAGCAGTTCGCCTTGCATGTAAAATTTTTGAGCGAAATCATTCGAAAACTCGCTTTTATTGTAAGAGCAAAATAGCTGGAAAAGAGGTATTCTGAATTTTTGACACATGACCCCTGGCTAAGCCTAACCCAAGCCAACATCGCCGGCAGGTGATGCGGGGTTTAGCCAAGCCATGGTGAATAGATTCTTTGCGTTGTTTGAAAATACTATATATATATTAAGAATATCGAAATATTGTGCCACAGAAAAATGTTAAAATATTAAATAGATCGATCGAGTAAGTAACGAGGAAGTCCTTAGAAGAGTGAGAGAAAAGAGAAGTTTTCTGAAAACCCTAAGAAGGGGATAGATCAACTTAATCGGCTACATAATGAGACGCGATGGTCTGAACAAGACAAACGTCGAAGGACAAGTGAATAGGAAGAATAGCAGAGAGTGTATGTGTACTCCGTCACTTATTCTATGTATGAAATACATATAATAAGTGACGAAGATGTGAAAGAGAAGAAATACGTAATTATGAAGAGGTTGGCTGATACGATAATTGAGTGGAAAGCTGCGTCAAAGCAATCTCAGGATTCTTGAAAGATGATGATGATGACCTAGAAGATTTCTGCTTTAAGGGAACGCTAGAATGGGCGAGGAATCTACGGTAAAGAAAACTAAAAATTCATGCCGTGTATTTAATCCTGAAACTCAGCAGGAACATTCAATAAATGAAGGATTTAGCCTTGTTTAGAAAATTTCTCCACTTCCTTCAACCTCATGTGAGGGTCCGTGGCAAAAGCAAAGGGGGCTAACTATGCATCTCCGGTTGTTTTAACCAAGATAACTCATAAGTAGTCAGTAATGATGTCCGCCAACGCAGGTGCTTCTAGAGTGAGGAATAAATGGAGAAGGCATTTTCAGTATAAATTTGACTCTAAATTTATACTTAAATTTACTTTATAATTTATACTTATACTTAAATTTACTGCCTTTTAAGCATGCATTTTCGGTAAATGAATTGAAACCTCAAGTTGTTGAAAAGGCTATGAGTCTTGTTTGTGGGGACTCTTGCAAAAATGCGTGGATACAGTGTGAAAAATACAAGGAGTACTTGAAGAATGTGATGTTTCAAGTGATGAGAAGTATAAATACTGTGATAGCTGCCTTAAGTTACTAAATGCTTATTCGAAATGTATACCATCTGTGAAAGAAAACTATTGGTTCGTTTTTATATTCTTTGGCAGTTTTATTTTTGTAAACATATATTGCTGAAATAACGAATGCCTATTAAATTTTGGCATATGTAAATATAGAGTTTAATGGAGGAAACTGATCAAATAGAATGTTTAATGAATGAAACTGATAAAATACATTGTTTGTTAGTCATTTATAATAAATAATAAGTAAAAGCAATAAAACATATTAGTTTGTAAGAATTCTCATGACAGATCGTAATTTTGGGTTCAGGTCCAAATTATATGCATAGCTGGACTAAATTACACAGAATCGAAACTTTCCTAAAAACATTTTTTTAATGCCATACCTGAAAACAATAGTGAAATATAGTTGAATTAATGCCATTCTTCTTTTGTGTAGTTTGTCATGAAAGATGCTACTTTTGTAATGTACTTATGGAATAAGTTATATGCCACTGAATTTAGGTGGTACAAATTACACGGACTTCGCCTAATGTTCTAAGTTTTGGTAAAATGCGGTATCCCATAGTCCTCCTCTTGATTGTTGGAGAGCACAATATACTGTACATAGCTTTGATTTATTCCCCCTATGTCAGAAAGAGACTCTTCTTTCTATTACTGTTTCCGAAGTATTATTTTTAATACACGTCTTACCGTCAAATACACTTCAATCCTTCAAAATAAAAAAAATAATAGAATAAAATGTATAAAATGCTATAAAAACACATACCTATACGATTATATTTATCCAAAGTCAAGTAAGAGCAGTATGATATCTCACAGCCTTCACATACTATAATCATCAATTTGCTTCTGTGAAAATAAGCTATAGAAATCTCATATCCTCCATTGTATTCTGAATAAGGAAGTAATAAGATGCTATCTAATTCTGTACAAAAACCAATTTGCTAAATATCTCTTTGCATTTTACTCTCCAGTAGAAACGGAGTCAAGTCCTTTTATGAATAATGCTCGTGTTCGCATTACATCCTTTTAGAAAGAATCTCTAGCAAAACACATAGTTGCGTTATAATAATATATTAGCATAAGGTAATCAGGTAAACTGGCAGAACACTAGATAAAGTTATATATGATACGCGTCATAATCTCCTCCAGAACGAAAATGATTACTGGAATGAAACACACATTATTTATGGCTTAATAACCCCATAAGTTTATACATCTACAAAAAATGATCCAACTCAAGGGCATATGGCAATGGCTGGTAGGTTATCAACCGTGAATTTCTGTGTCTTAAGAAAAACTTGATATGATGTGTTGTGTGTGTGATGTGTTATAAATACTCAGCGAATATTGTAGTTGCGCATGGAAAATTGGATACACGTATCACACGGGTGAAAGTTGACCTTTACAAACTTAATTCAATAGATTCCGGCGATAATACGTGGTATTCGAACATCAAAAAGAGGGTAAAAGTTTGCAATTTACCACACATCTGTGGTAAATAATTCTCTGAGGGTAAATTGCAAATTTTTAGCTCTCATAACTTGTTACTCATGTCTGCCCTGCTATTATAAGGTAGTGTATTAATATTTATGGTGCACATTGGCATACTAATTCAAGTGGTGGTCATTCTAATGTGAAGTGGTTATTACTAATGCAATGCTATAGATAAAACAATTCTATATTATTATTACGAACAATGCCTATGTTTTCCAGATTCTCTCTTGAAACAGAATGCAGGAAATGCATTGAACATATCAGCTCGGCACTGAAACCCTGATGAGGCCTCCTCGAGAGTGTGTTGAAAGCACTGCATGCCGAGAATCCATTAGAAACGAGTAAATATCCCGAATGCTAGCAGCCGTCGTAATTTTACGATTTTGGTACGCACTCACCCTAACACGCACTCAGGGATTTACCTGTATAAAATAAAGAATTTTCTTGTTTTTTCCATAACACGTACCATGATGTGAGAGAACGGTATTTTACGATAAAATTGATATTTAACGTGGTGTTTATCCACCGTTCAGTATTCAGAAAACATTTTGTAAATAATAAGACATATAATTGAGCGATCCTGACTACTTGTATCCACCACCCTGGCATGGCGTTCTTTCTGTAGCAAGTTTAAAGAGCTTAAATTTAAAAAAATATAGTACATTTAAATATAGGTATGTTTTCAGGCTTGGTAAATTCTCATTAATTTTCATCCAATTTTGCATTCTCAGAGAAAATTACGTACCCTGCATAGAACATTGCGTTATGCTATTGTTTTTTAGTATGATTTCTCAAGTAAAAGCAATGACCTCATGTACAATGTATATTTCTAGCTCAAACTATCATTATTTTAAGAATGAACCTTTGCAAATCTTGCACTCAAGCAATGGAAAATTAAAGTTCCCTTATGTAGGCAAATCATCTACCAGGTACAGTAAGCGAAGAGAGATAGCGCAGTTTTTGTACTGCTTTTCATTACCTAATAGTGTAATTTTAATTTTACTCATTTACCAGATTATTGCTAAAAGCTTAGCTTAAAAGAATAAGGGGTAGTATTTGAATGTTTTCAGAATTTCACTTCCCAAATTTTGCACTAAATTAGTTTTGAACGACATTCACAGCTTGTGAATAAAATGTATACTTATAAGCATTTAAATCACGGCACGGCCTATATTTTTGGCATCATTGAAAAAGAAGCAGTTGTGCCTGCTAAACTGGTTAGACCCACCCTATCCCGTCTTTGCTATGGAATGTAATGTATTTTTTTCGTTGCGTCAAAGATATTCCCCGTTATTTAGAGCAATATTCTTCTTGGGGTGCCGATAATTCATGCTGTAAGACTCTCTCAGGTATCTGTGCCATTGTCTTTCACCTCGATCTTCTGCCATGCCAGAAGGAATTGCGATTCATTTTTATCAATTCCTCACAATCTTGTCCACGTTTCAGTACAAAGGAAAACCGAGGGAAACCTACGACTAAGATTGGGAGGCTACTCACATTTTTTGTCGTATGTCCCCAATGTTTTTCTCGAAGATTTGAATGCGGCACCAGTGAGCGAAAAATGTTCCCTCGGTTCCGTACATTTGATTACTCCGTCTCGTTGAAATAAACCATTCGTGAATGTGAAACGAACGTGTGGTAGTTTTCTCTGATGGTAAACCGATAGGTGACCTTTCAAACATGTCAGGTATTCACATCGATTTTGGTGAGCGGAAAGGTGGCAAGATGGAGGTTTTTCGAAAAAAACGACTTCTTTGATGCGGTTACGATGACCTTAGTTAATTAGCAGTGAAAAGTAGGTACTAGGAGATTAAGGGGATTGAGGGAGGTGCCTGGTCCAACTTCGCAAGCATGGTTTTTCGACTTATCACCGAATAAATTCCCATATACCTTCGTAAGTTTGACTAATAGTTCGTGTCGAAACGACTTTATGCATATGGCACAAATACTGTCATTGCTATTCAATAACAGGACATAAGTAATCTTTTTCCTAATATTTTGTGGAACCGTTACATCTTATTATTGATACTTGTTGCATTATGTATTTTGGCATTGTGTAACAAACTTCAAAAAGTTCAAAACCAGAACACTTGATAGCATGAATTACTATCCGTCCTAATTGGGGATGACGAAATAAATAAAACGGGAGGTTTAGAAGTTTATTCAAAGGTACGTATTTTGAGCTGTGAAAAATTAATTAATGCAATTTTTTATCCAGTGGAAAAACTTTCAAATCTGCATATCACATTGCATTAGCTGTGGTTTCTATGGTAGTTTATTCACAATAGTATATGCATAGAAGCATAGAAGTATTATCCTATGCCTTTTAGTAACCTAATCAATCTAACCACTGTAATACCTGTGTAAATTAAAGCTTCATAATATTACTTGGCAGGCGTCACTTATTATTCTAGCCTTAGAGAGATGCAAAATTCTTAGGAGTGATTTTTATATACATTTTTATTACCTTAATTAGGAAGCAAGTAAAATGATTTAAATTTAAAAATTGCTATTTTCTAGTTATCTCATGATAAATTTTAAAAAACCACATTATTTAAGGCATTTTCATTAGATCATTTTAATTAAGGGAAAATATGGTTACGTATATGAACATTACTGTTTTGAGTTTATCACCATCATTGAAAGTTAAATTTAACGAACAAATTGCTGTAATCGTAGAGTTCCTAATTGCAACATGTTGACTTCAAAATCTTTTTTTCCGTCCCACATTCATTTAACGTTTTATAAATTACAGTATATCCAATGTTGTCCATGGGAACCTAAAATGGGCTGCCTTCTCCTTCTGGTATACTTGGTCCATGGCACGACTTTTATTTAAGTCCTCCTTCCTCAACCGTTTCGAAGAAAGGATATGCTTCTCAATAAAATTAGCCGCGATCCTCCGTCATCAGTCGGCAGCGTCGCGGTCCAGGAGGGCGGGGAAGAGGAGCCCGCGGACCGGGGGCCATCCCTTCCGGTCTCCCCACTTAGTGAGTGGGCGCTACGCTCCATCGATCCGTCCTCGACCCCGTCGCCTGCCTCCGTCCGTTTCACTTTTGAGCCCACGGAGAGTAGCGGGGGAGGGAGAGATTCGAAATCAGAAAAAAAAGAGAGAGCAGAGGGCGAGTCCCTTTTGGTCAGAGGCGTCCTCATCGGTGATGTATCACCGTGTGGTATGTACTGCACGAGGGAGGGAAGCGTTAGGCGATAACATGCTCGCAAATAAACGGAGCGGGTGAATATATGAAGGACGGTGGGCGAAAAAATAAACCACCATAGTCCCGCAGGACTATTTTTTTTTGGATTTTCCGAAAAGGACTGTCTCGGTCCTTCCGTAAAAAATCCCATTTTTAACCCAAAATGTTGACTTAAGCCTTTCCGTACCTCTATTATTCTTAACTTTTTAGTCCGCGAATACTACGTTGAAAACTCGTTCTAAAATTGTCCTCAAGCCATAAAGTTTCCACCGCGAAATGAATTAAGATTACGCAGCAGATAGATTGGTCAGCTGACCGTAAAACCCGAATATCGCTGGTAAGAATTCAATATTGGCATGGATGTTGTGTCACTCTTACGGAAATTTCTATTTTTTATTTAGATTAATAATAACAATGAAAGATTGAGAAGCTAAGAACACTGGGGTTGAATTACAGCATAAATTCTTAATAGTGCTACAGCTACTGTTGCTAGTTTTGTGCCAGTGGCTTAAAATATAGCCAATATCGTGGCGCCTTTTACCGGGTATTCGCAAGCCTGTAATGCTTGCCTGAATCTACATCAAGGTAATAACCTACATGCTACCGGAACTGTGTGTGGCAGTGGGTGAGCCTTCATCCGGCATGCATTTAAGCCAAATGAGAATTAAAGTTACACTCACTATCATGCTAGGATGGTAAATTGCCACCGTTTGTCAACCATTTATAGCAACTAAAATTTATAATGCTACAACTTTATTAAATCATGTTATATGAGTTTTTAGGATACACATGTAACTAAATTATTTGTTTCTACAAATTAAAGCAATTTCCATTTATTAGTAAGGAACTTCCAAAGCATGCATGAGATACATGTGTTAGAGAATCAGTTATTTCTTTCTTCAGTCACTACAATGCTGCACATCACTTTATATTCCCCTAAATTCAGATATATAATTCATATCATTACCTTTATCAATTGTTCAACCACCTTTTTTTGTTTTTGGAAACGTTTATTTACACGTTCTCTTCGTAACAGAAATTTGATAGTTATCGTACTGTGTGCCCTCATACACTGTCAATTCATTACCAAAAGTGTTGTACGAATGGGTTTTTATTTCAATAATAATGATTTCCTGTATATTTTGCTTTATTGTGGTGTTAAATTATGGTTAAAGATGTTTCCTCTAATGCTTCATCGCGATTATTTAATCACCATTGGACCTTCATTGACAAAATAGAAAGTTAAATTAAATTTTGGCCACTAGAAATGCTTAATTTTTAAAAAAAAGCTAAAGAATGTGTCCATTTCAGGTCTTCTCTGTCGTAGTCAGGGATCTTATAATGAAGTATGTTATCGACCACTTTATTTATGTAGAAATGGAAACAACTTGAAGTTGCTTGGAATCGACCAAACAACTACATACAACTTTTCCATTTCTACGTAGTCTGGGAAATGGTATTTTCTAGCATATTTCCACACGCATTTCATACGCATATTATCATATTTCAATAAATACACTAATTATAACTTACTATTTATTTTTATTGATCTATTTATGCTTCAAATTGACCAAAGTTGACCATACGCATATTATCATATTTCAATAAATACACTAATTATAACTTACTATTTATTTTTATTGATCTATTTATGCTTCAAATTGACCAAAGTTCTGTGAATTGGTGACACGAAAAATTCATTCATTTTAAAAGAAGGCGTTCAGTTGAAAACATTTATGACGGGAAAACTAGTCAAAGCTGTAGTTCTATTGCATTTGCGCTGCTCCTGCGTATTTTCTTAATTAATTTTCCATTTTGAAATTCATTTACGGTAATCCTAGCAGCGCTTTTGATATGATGGGTTTCCCAATAAATTCCCAATGCATATAGCAGGCTTGAATAGCGGAACTCGGGCAATGTTCCCAGCAGAACGCTTTGAAGTTTCATAAAACTCTCCGGGGTTGAGTATGAAAACTCATTAAATATGGTTAAGTACATGTTTCTATAATTTAGTTTGATATAGTATATATCCCGTAAATCTGCATATTTATCCCGATGATAATATTGTTTTGGGAAAACCAATTGTATTATCTAGTGAAATAGGACTCTCTCATTGATAGATATTTTGTATGAATGCCCTAGAAAATGCACTTGTTGGAAAAATAGGATAAATTAAATGAATTTATCAATACAAAAGCAATGTTTTATAAGCAATGCACATATGGCACGGGCTTAATTTATATTACTAAGTACTGTTTAGTCAAAATATTGCTTTCTCTCTTTTGGAAACGTACTTCACCTTTTCAATCCATGGCACTAATATACAGATGCTTTCCTTTCCTTGTTATTCATAATATAACTAAATTACTGAGACAACTAAATCACACCATGATATTTTTCTTTTTATTCAGGACTGATTCACTCATTAAATCGCTTATCTTATTATTTTATGTTCCGAAGCACTTTGACCGGCTTATTCTTTGCATCAAAGCCAATTCATTTGCATTTTCGATTGTCCAAACAATGATATCTTCTATACATGCACTTCGAAAGCTATTGAATTAGTAACAATATATTAATACATCTAAAGACCCTTTGCTTCCTTATGTCTCGTCACCGCTTTGGCGATTTCGGAATTAGATTGAATTCTGAATCATACGGTCAGTTTCTCTGATGCTCTGTGGAACTAGACTCTGTTGGCTTTTCTTACAGCTGTAACCATTTTAGTCACTTCCATCAATCCTTATCTGAATACTGAAACTATATTGGCTAAGTTGATAGCTTTTAGAAGTCAGAAGATGGGCTCGACTGTACCGCTATAGGTGCCAGTGTGTTATTCACATTAAAAATGAGGCAGCACATTCGATTACAGCATATTCAAAATGCCAATGTGAGGCAACAAAAATGTGGATTAGTTTATGTATTTGTGAAATAGGAATATATTTCAAAGCTTGATTGTATTTTACGAAATAGCACTTGTATTTTAAATTGAAATCCCCCCAGAATCAAATGTTTCCCTTCGGTCTGGCAATGCCAGTTTGAATTCAACCCGGGAATCTATTTTGCCTTTATCTTAGAATAGGCTATTTGATCAAATATAACCTAGAACAATTGGAGCACTTTTGACCAAAACTACAACCATTACGCTTACTAATATTTCTGCAGGATTCATTGAAGCGTATGGTAGATGAAAAAAATATTATTTATATATGTTAAAAGTCATATTTCTGGTGTTCTACCACCTTATATTTATGATATGCTAAATTATTTGTAAAATAATTTCTTTTTTTTATTTTAGGTGAGTGTCCATGTTATTGGAAGAGATATGACCTTCTACTACAGACTTTGAATGTTATAATGAACCTCTGGGGTGAGTATTCTTGAGTCCGTCATTGCTTGTCTGAAAAAATATATCAATGGCTCTATGGACAAGAATATCAATGTAATACGCTTGAAAAACTGTTAGTTATTCCTGCTAGCCGAAGCAGTAAATTTCTGTCATATGATTAAGATAACCTAGCAAGCTCTCTTCTTTTAAATGAATAGATCTCTGTTTTTAAGACTGACTTCCCAACACGATTGAATTTCGCCTTTTCCTGTATTGGCATGACAAGGGAGACTTCCGTGATATATCTCACACCTGAAAGCGTTTTGATCCTAATCATTTATACACGAGGGTACGTGACTGGAGCGTAATCATGGGAACGTTGTGATTTGTGCCTATGAGCGATTCAACACATTTGATACTTACTGAGAGATTAACACAGTAAGACAAGAGTTTTCTGCTTGCATTAAGAAAGTCTTAGCATTTTATCATTCATTTTCAGCTTTTAGCTTACAAAACCAATTATTCGATTTTATGCCTTGACATTGATTTTGTATATTAATGAACAGAGCTCATGTAGTCCTTTACGGAAGACAAGCGTAGCAAGTGTGACCAGAATTCCATAATTCTATACCTGCCGTATAGTACGTGCACTAAATATATCATAAAAAGCCAAAAATGGCTTAAATAGGGAATGCTTTTTTGATTTCGATTAAAATAACATTGCTTTAATACAGAAAATGCCTTGGAAAGTTTTATATAAGTTACTTATAAACAAAATATAAGCCACGTATTACTTATTCGTAGTACCTTTTGTATCAGGAACCTCTTTAATTTAGCCCGAAAGCAAAATGCTCATTTTCCTTCCTCGTTGCCTGTAATCCTATCCTATATAGTAGCACTCAACAGCGCATGCCTATTGTTTTGATATATGTTAGGGGTCTTTGAGTTTATTTTAGCTATACATTCATCTTTACATACCGTGATTACTATCCAATGATTAGCCTTCCTTCTAAAACTCATTTAGTGTGCCATTCTTCTTCGACAAATGGTGACATATTAGAGCCACATACACGTAATGTGTTTTGATTGCAGAAAATATAATCAATGAATTGCATAATTGATGGCAGATATTAATAAATTATCTAAATCCCAAGTTTTCATCAATGGGTATGGCAAAATATTTTTTTTGCATGAGTAGAACGAATTCAATACGTTTCTAGGATTTCTCGACGGAATCCATCAATTTCATGCTTTTTTGTATGTTGGCCTCTTTTTCAATCCCAAGCCTTAGGTGAGCCCTCCATTCTATCGGAATATTCTGTATTTTTTATCCTTCCAGACGGATCGTGTGGTCGTTATTTTCACGGATGACCAATTGCATCCCCTCGCATCAAAACCAGAAGGGTGGGTCACTTACTGTTGTATCAGATACGGGAGTTCTCTCTCTCTCTCTTCCTCTCTGTCTCCCCTCCCAGGGTTCCAAATCCATTGGGTCAGAGGGCAAAGGAACGGGGATTTGCTCACCTAGGTCACGTCCTGGGCTGCATGTCTGGCCGGAGTAGAAGGAGGAAGAAATTTTAAGCTCGCTTCTCTGCTTTGGAAACGTCAGTATGGGTCAATGCCCTTCAGATGAAGTACAAGGGGTGCATGGCACATTCTCGTCCTAGAAATAAAGTGAAGGATGCCAAGGGAAGAGCTGCGGAATGAAGAAATACATTATTGATGTAAAACTGAGATAATATTTTGGAGAATATGTTATCTTTCTTATATTCACCAACTCTCTCGTCAGGTAACTGCCACTATCGTCAGGTATCTTTCCTGCTTCGTAACAATAGAAGCTCGAGCTCTAAAGAAGTTTATTTGCCAAAAGGGAAAACTTGAAATTTTAATATATTGCCTCCCAAGAAGCACGAAAAAATCAGGAATCAGAGTTTATGTGAGGAAGCTATTCTTGATAAACAATGCCATCACATCCATACACAGTTTGAAGAATTAGTTTAATAATTAGTTAAGTAATAAAATTTAAATAATAATAATTAAATAATAATAATTAGTTAAGTCTATAAAACCCATCAATTACTACTAGAGTAGTTCCAAAGCATATTAAATCATTACTTTGTCCAAGTTTCTAGATCTTTGAGCCCAAATGGATAACTATTCATTGTCTAAATAAAATAAATGGCGTTCTACTCGCCCTACGACTACTTCCTTGCATCACCTCTCTCAATAGATTAGCATATTTTTTCAGTTTTGCAGCCATCTTTTTTTTTATTGGAAAATGCCTCGTTATTTCCCTCTTGAACCCGCTCACTGCACACTCTTGAAACTTAAGGCAGCAAATCGCATAAAACGTAGCTACCCCTGGAGACCAAACCTAGTAATTCATCAACATTGGAAATGTCAAAAACTTTCGTTTTTTAAAATATCAACATTTATTCCTGAGTGAATGTTGGGCAAATTTTCTATTTTTCGCTGTAGCACTGAAATATAATTAACAAACATGATCACGGCATTTTTTATCCTTAAGTCTCTAAGACCCAGAGTTTTCTTGTGAATTTCGGCAAGATTTGAGGCAATGACTTTATACACTGAATAACACCGTTTTTAAGCAAGGAATGTGCACTGAGTTACCGTTTTATCATATATAGGGTAGGTACTTATAGAATGACTTCACGCAATTAATGCCAGTTGAATAAAACATAAGGAAATATATAACAACTACCAATGCCTAGGTGGAAACCTACATACCAGTTAAATTTTGGGATATTTTGATATTCCTTATATTTTATTGGTGAAGTAAAATGAAAAATTATCTATCAATTTTCAAAATTATTATAACCGTTGATTTTTCATTTTCAGTCATTTACGAGAACTAAAATATATGGCCACTTCTCTTTTCCACATCGAAGAACTATTGGAAGCGGAAAACGAAAATTCACGCCTATTGTAAATGCAAGTTCAGAATTGCTAATTCAACAGATATTCTCTCTTTTTGGTAAAGTGGAAGACTTGAACATTCGGGATATAAGTACGGTTATACTTCAGGCTCATATGCTTCCCTACAGAGTAGTTACCACTTTTATAAGAGGATGTTTTGAGGTACTGATTACCGGACCTCAGAAATGTCCAGCATCTGATTATTGTTAATACTGATCCAGTGTTGCATCATAACTCTTTGATATTTTATTTATCAAGATTTCACGTCCACTAGCTTTTATTAACATTTAAGCATATATAATTCTTTCTCCATTCATACCCTCGTTTTTTTGCCTCTATGGTATAGGTATGTAAAATTATAGAAGTTCAAGGTTCATTATTTTATGACCGTCATATTTGTATTTTTCTGAACATTCAATTAGGCCTTGTGGCGAAGTGTTTTTTTATATTTTAAAATATTTTTATTATTGGTTAGTTGATACAACCTCCATCTTTTTCGCTGGTGAATTGCCTATTAATAGAAGGTATTTTCAAAGTTTTCTTGGTGAGTATATTTAGTCCGAGAGATTTGTGACATTTTATTCCTTCATTTCTTTCTTTAGCTGAGTATTATTTCCCACTTCAGCTCTTCTTACCCTCTCTTTCCTTTCTTGATATTCAGAAAGCCTTTTCTTTTCTCCGTTTTATCCTCTCACTCAATATTCTCTTCTCTGTCACAGTCTTCAGAATCCCATTACCCTTAAATACGTCTTCCATCCACTTATTCTGCTTCTTTGAAATCCACCAACCAATCTTCTCTTTTCCCCTTCAATGTCTTACACTTCGTTTGTCTTCCTCACCGAGCGGCTTATTTTCTCTACCCTTCTGCAGAAACCCTACTTTGAATTCTCTCCACGCTTTCTTTATGACCTATTATAAAAAGGGGGTGGCATTTTAGGCGTTAATCCATGGCAGTGTAGAAGGACTTGGTGAAAAATTAGTACGCTCTGCTAAGAAATTAAACGAGTACTGTATCCGAGCTTAGCATATAGATTATGGAATGTGTCACTGTAATATGTGAAATACAAGAGCTTTAAAGGTAGGCATACGAAATTAAAGAATAAATGTCACAGGATTTAAAAACAAACTTAAACAGCCATAAAAGCAACATTATTGCATGAGAGATGTAGCAAGTCTGATTCATTTGTGCGATATCGTCACTGATAAGTGTCATTTAAAATTTTGGCCACCAGCGCCACCAGTAATGTCATTCATCACTTCTAGAAGCTGAGGATCATATTGGTTTGGGATGCGGTAACATTAAACTCACCTAAAGAAACGCTGATTAAATCATAAGGTATTAAAATTTTCTTATTGCTGAATAATCATTGTATATGAAATGCAATGCACATTACATTTGTGATTTTAACACTTAAAAGGCGTAGATTATTGAAAAATATAAGTATCCTGTGAAACATCATTGAAGATTATTAAATGAAGACTAGATCTTTTGGTCTGGTGGCCATTTATTTTACCACGAAAACACGTCTGTGTTGATTTTATTAATGAGTAGAAAGCATTTCAAGAGCATTGCATCTATGTCATACGTTGAAAGCATGTATTTTTAAAAGTAAATGTTCTAAAACCCTTACCTCAGTCAAAAAAAATATAAAAAGCCAAAAGCCGTAATTTTTAAAGAGCCGCAATCTTTATTAAACCGTATTATTTTTTAAAGCCGTAATTTATTTTACGGCTTTTGGGTTCTTGCACACAGCCGTATATACGTTCATCTCATATTCGTACCCCACTTAAGTGTCCAACAGATACAATGCGCCCATTTCACTGCTTCTCCACAGGACACATGAAAGGTGGAACGTTTCTTAATCATCACATATGTAAAAACATACAATTTGTACGATCCATCAGAGGAATTAACTTATTGAATACGACCCGGATTTTGTTACATTATAATCTCATCCTGTGATATTATGGTGATGTTGCTATGTAACGAAATCCGAGTTGAACTCAATACGAATACGACGGTAGACAAAGTAGACTCTAGTAGACCAAGGAAAGTGTATTTTTTATCATTTGCGGTATGAAGAGGTTCCACATAGTTAAGCTGGAAACCATTAGTCACTGTTCTTAATTATTAAGGTCTCGGGACTTGAAGTGAAACGTCACCTATTTTAAGTTCTGTTTACTATCAATGTGTTGCAGAAATAATGCTGTGATAAAGGATTATTATATTCTCTGCGAAAGGCTGTAAAAAAGATTAACCCTCGTCATATATTGCATGGATTCTTGCAATTCTGTGCTAAAAACCTCCAGTAAAGCTCTCGTCCCTGTTGGATACCGCACCGACCTCTCCACTTGATCATGATTTTGAATCCATTTCGATTCGGATCACGTGAACCGTTCCCCCCTTTTTTCCCTACCTCCCCGACCAACCCACGCCCACCCCCCTTCTTACTCCTTTTTAAACCCAATCCCTTTGCTATGAGCATCCGGGACCGCCTCATTTTCCAGTCCATGCCACGTCATCCATCTTACCCCCGAAAACTCTCGCACACCACTTCCAACTCGAATATTCCAATCATCCTCTTACCGTTCCCGTGGGTCCCTTATGGTTAAGGCTAGGGTTTTGGCGGATCTGCTCCGTACCCAGCCACCCTTTCCCCTAAGAACATCCCTCTTTATACCCCTCGCTCTCCCCGCTGGGCATTCCGGCTGCGGGTGGGTTGGGTACGCAAGTTCGGGAGGAATGGGTGTTGGAGAAAGAGGGATGGGGTTGTTAAGACGATTGAGGGGTTGTTACTCCTTCCTTCTTCATATTTTACTCTCCAATATTAATTGCTAATCTTGTAACCAACCTTCCTCGGTTTCTGGCAAATTTTTGGGTGAATTCATGGTTTTTGGTTTTTCCCGGTGGAGGAAGAGGTAGGTAAAATTCGGATAGACGTTGAGAACAGGAGAAAGGGTGGTACCAAAAGTTTGGGGTATCCATATAGAACTCGTCTTTTTCAAGCTATCGGGATCTGTAAGCTCTCCTTCCCACAGAGATCACTAGCGATATCCAGAACACTTCCAAAAGAGGCCGTATTAGAATGTTCCGTTTCCATTTATTTTTATCTTTATTCCATTCCATTATCTAATCCTATCGGATCATCCTGTGGAGTTAAAATTATGTTGATCAAAATTAATTGTTAATTTTGTGATGTAGCATAATATTGAGGTTTAACATGTTTAAACCCAAATTCAGTGCTTACCTGATGGTAGAATGTTGCTCATACTTTTGGCACTGCCTTCTATGTTTTAGAATGTTTCGTTGTTCATCTTTTTGGACGTGAAGAATATACCATTGGGTAATGTAGCGACCAAGGAGCACTTAAAAGTTCAAGAATATGCATACCTGAATTGTATGTCTGTGACCTATCCTTGATAGGGAAGAGAAAAATAGCGTTAAAGAGCTAAAACCCCAAAATTAAAGTCTTTAGTGTAGGGGTTAAGAACTGAAAATGGGTTTCGGAATTACGGCTTATCCTCGTGATACTATTACTCACCTTTACGTAGTTTAATTGCATGTACAATAATGAAATGATTATTATCTACAATTTTAAGCGGCAAGGAATTGGAGTTGAACTTCCTTATCATTCTTCTAAAGCGATATGTGACTTTTATACCACATTTCTTTTCCCTTTCTGCCTAACGTAACTTCTCCATTAGCGCGTGGTTTAAAAAAGATGTGCTTTATGCAAAATTATTCCTCACGCTAGATTTATGTTATGCAGGTAGATGCCTTAAAGGTGCATTCGGGTGTGGGACTGATTGATGATGGGTCCCTTGATATGTCCTTCGCGAGTAATCAACTATAATTATTTTTATGGTCTCCATGACTCTGATCAATTTCCTAACCGTAATATACTGTATGTTTGCTTAACAGCGTACATGATTTAAAAGAAATTGTTTTGGGTTTCATCATGAAAACCAAAAAAAATATATATTGGTTAATTATTAATCATATTTACTTGGTGACTGGGAATTGTTAAAGATTTATCAAACTCTCCTTCATTTACTTAGCTGCTTAAAATATATCAACCTTCTGTCTCCTACGTTGGTGAAAAAGAGATCTGGTATGATTTCTTTTCCATTTTAATTATATCTTAGGATTGGTTCTATGAAAACAGTTGTTAAATTCTATATTTAAAAAACAAGTCTTGTAAAATTTTTGGAAAAATTAAAGTTTATAATACTTTATTAATAAAGCATAAATCTTCAGGGTGAAAACCTAATTCACTTATTTTGTTTCCATTAGCATTATTTTGTTCCCAATTTTCCTAAGTTTAACTAGGAACATGTCAACTTTGCATTTGGATTCCAGTAGAAAATATTGATCTCCACACTATTTTTTGTTCACTTTTTCAAACAACATGATTTAGTATTTATAATGTTTATTATGAAGTAAAAATATGCATTAAAAGTCAATTTATTGCCTTTTAAAGACTAAAAACAAGAGGTTTTTCACTCAGCACTCGTATATCTAAGAACTAACATCACACATTTTACTGACTGAGCGTTAAAACATATATTGATTATAAAATATCACTTCGATGGTACATGAATCTGTAATTTTTTGTACATACGACGTTCGAAAGGCAACGTTTTGTGTGCTTCACTGTATAATTTAGCTTTAACGCCATACATACGTGGGGGTGAAATTAATATAAAAATGCATGTGTATATGGACGGTATTTTATTGCGATGCGAAAGAAATATCATTTAACGGTTGCGGTATGAAAGAAACGGTATTGTCTGTCATGCGTGACATTATTTCAAATTCCGCAATAAATTGTTAACATTAGAGCATATATATATGCATTTCTTGCTTCATTATTATCCCGTACACCATCTTGAGGTGAATTGTGTGGTACCTACTTACAGGTAATACGTATCTGAAATGCAAGAAAAATGGGCGTTTAGTGAGTTTATTTTAGTTTATTTCGTTAAGCATGGTGATTCAGTTATTCCAATTCCAGTCCTTAAAAATACTTTATGTCTATTCAGTCTCGGCCGATTCCAGTGTTTCCGACTTCCGACTACTTATTTTTGAATGCATTAGGAGCAGGAACTACTCCCCAATAATGGAGGTACCAATTGCTCAGACGGCAATCTTCATAAATGTTATCACTGGGTGAAACTCTGGGGGAAAATTCCCCAAGGACAGGAATCGGATGAGTACCCCGTATTAGATGTTGAGGATTCGGCAAGCGTGAGAGGGTAAAAATTAACGAATACGAGAGAGAGAAAGAGAGAGAGAGGAGAGATTCCGTCTTCGGAATAAACGCATTCCGGCACCCTTTGCGTGGAACTCCGGTCGGAGGTTTGGTGTCATTAAGTGCTGGAGGAGTGGTCGGTGCTTTCTGAGGTTGCCTGAATGCCGAGTCATTTCCGCTCCTTCGGTGCCGAGTCCTTCGAATTTCCTCCTCACAACAACTCCCTCTAGCATCCTGTTTCTTCCACCATTTCTTTTTCTGCAATTTTCCGTCCTCAAGATCGCCCGGGATTTTCATTTTGCCCCCGCACGTCTAAGGCGGCTGAGCAACTCGCCGTGGGATAGAGGGGAAGTCTGCTTCAATGCCTCATACGTATGAATGCTGCTACAGCCATGAAGACTTTATTAAATATCCAGTATTCTATGTTGCTTTAGTTTTTCCTCATTCGCTTTCCGAGGAATATGGGTGGCTGTTTAAAATTACGAGATAAGTTATCAAATTATTCATAGCCGTAAAATGTGCATGTTTTTTGCCTAGATGGAAATTGATTCGCAACTTATTTCATTTGATGCTTCTTTCTCACACACATCCACTATTTTTCATTTCATCTCTCGTATTTAGCTATCCCAAAACATGAAATGAAAAATCTCTTGGCAATTAAGCTGGCATAACACACATAATGTGCTATAAAAAACTTGATGTGTTTTAGCACATCAGCACTCATTTTTTAGCAAAATTATATACTATTTACTTCTCACTAAAGCCTAAGTGTAATACGCGCTTTCCAATCCTATGGTTGACGAACTTATGAGATAAAAAAGGCAAAGTTGTTTCTCAAAGTCATTTAAAAAGAGATTTAAAGTCACTGATATACTTTTACAATTAAAAGAAGGGTAAATTATAATGTAATAAGCTTTTCTCTTATCTTTAAGTTTATTAGGCTATGAAAAAGTTCGCAAAATATTGCATTTTATAGCTTTAAATACCGTAAGTTACCTATGGCCCATATTTGATCATGACCGTAAGTGCACTTCCAGAGATAACGCCCGTGTAGTTCTCATTTTAAGGCACTTCTCCAATTTAATAATTAAGTTATTATGCAGGGTCTGTTCCAAAAATAAGTTTAATAAATTACCTAAGAAAATGAATTGCAGGTAAATGTCCGGACGACTAACATTCTTCAATGTAGCACCCTTGTTTGTGGGAACATCTTTCCCAGCGTTTTTGCCACTCACGGCATGCGTCCTGGACTGCGTCAACGGAAGCTTATTCAGACACTTCGTCGCAGCTTCTTTGACAGCTTCCAGCGTCCCTAAATGGTGGCCCTTCTAGCTCTTCTTTAATATTGGGAACAAAAGGAAGTGGTGCCAGGTCAGGATTGTATGGCGAATGGAACAGCGTTGCCCAACCGTACCTGGCCAGAAACTCGGTACAATCTAATAACCAATCCAAGTAAAATTAAACACTCAGGCGTCCATCCTTTCAGAATGTCTCTCGCTTTCTCCAAAGGTTCATTGATATGGGACGTACAGGGCTTTATTCGTGATCATCATCCTTAATTCCCTTGGAACATCCTGTGACAGCGGAAAACCATTTCTTGGGGCATCGATTAATCCCCGTAAGCATCCTTAACCATGGTCATGGTCTCCAAACCCGATTTTCTAAGCCTAACACAGAATTTTATCATGCATAGTGTCTCCATGGAACATGGCATTGTAAATTCGTGACGCAACCATAGAACAGGGGTCGAGTCCATCAGTGATTTTCACACTGTAATGGACCACATGTAAATAACGTGTTTATTTGGTTTGGTCGTGTTTATTTCTCAGGACCAGTCATCACAGTTTCAAGTTTGAGGCTTTACTTTGTGGAACCACTCGATAGGAAAAGAAAATCCACTTTGTACATTCGACATTAAGGTTTTATTTGCTCCTACGATGGTTTCTACAATATATGTCATTATCAAGATAATGACACATATTGTTGAAACCATGGTAGAAACCAATAAAACCTTTGTGTAGTAAGTACAAAGTGGATTTTCTTTTCCAGCCAGTCATCACCTTTTCCGCCACAAATTGCCCCTCTTCAATTATCCGTGTGGCCGGGAAAAAGTCGTTCTACTTATTTTTAGGACAAACCCTGCATGTTTATTTACTTATGCCAAAGTATTCTACTACTTGTGAAGCTGCTGAGGTTTTATTTTCCTTTAGAGTCGTAAATAGCTGCTAAAGAGTCTAAAGTGGTTTGCCAACACCTCGTAGAAACCTACCATGATTCAACGAATGAAAAGAGGAATTACCTATGAATACGACCCTGCGATATTGAGCTATATCACCTGACTCCCCAGTGATCTAAGTACCACGGTGTCTCCAAATTATATGATTTTAAGTAACAATTTGATGTTTAGTTGCGCAGTATATTATTTTTTATCTGAAAGGGAGGAACTAAAAATAGACTGTGTGAATCTGGAGAGGTGAAAGGATCGGAGAATCCAGTGGTGATCCTGATGAACTCAATCTAAGGATTATTTACTACTTATGAAAATAGATATTTCCTTCCCGATGTTTCTTTATTTTTTCCTTTTATAACTGTTGAATAAGAGAATATGCATTCAATTTCTTATTTTTTATTTTTTGACCTGGCAGTTATAGCAGTGTTCTTTGCTCCGTATTTATTGATTTTTTTGTTTATAAAGTTACTGTCTTTGAAATTATTTTATCAGCCAGAAATCATAATTTCATTTTCCAAGAAAATTTTAATGACATATGCTCTCATAAAATGTAGTACACGCATTGATGTTTTGATATAGCTATAAATAAATGAATTCTACCTAATCCATCAATTCACATTTAATGCAGAGAAAATATACAGAGTAAAACCATATTTTTACGCTTCTAAATTTCCTTATCAAATATTAAATAAAATATTTCAATCATATTTTCTGCATGACCAAAGTATCAGGTGCCACATATGTTATCTACGCATTAATTTATGTAATCAAGCTCTAATTCATTCACATCGTTTTGCAATTCTAATTATGCCATTATTTGAATGAACACTGTCAAAGAAACAACGGAGTTACTACTTTTTAGTGAGTTTGCACAGAATCAATTAAATATTTAGTATATTATCATTCCTTAGGAATATATTTTCGAAGATTGGAAATCATTTGTAAAGGATTTTATGATAAATATAATTACCGGCAGGCACTAGTTAAAAATATCTAGATAAATCACTGTAGCACATGATCAATGAAAAATATCAATTTGTTGAATGTTCTGGCTTTATTGCTGTTATCATTTTTTCTTGCTTCATAAATGGAAATAAGCAGAAATAAATTACCCAACTATTCATTTACGTGGGTATTTAACCTCTTAATTTCGCCATGTCTACTGAGAGATAAATAGATGATAGAAAGATGAAGATACTGGTAGGAGTTTATTTCCGTAGACATAAACGGAAATAATATGGCTTGTTAATGGAGTTATTAGGTAAAGATATCCAAGTTAGGACACTTAAAGGGGCATGAAAGTCAATATATTCGTAATTTGTTATTAAAGTAGAAAAAGCGTCCATTTCAAAGAGAAATATTTTTAAAGAAGAAGTTATAGGCTGAAAGCAATGCAACGGTATATACAGCACCTTAACTTCCATTATAAGGTACATTCAAACAAGCTATTTGGGTTTGTTACCACAAGGATTTAGCTCAGTGGAATTTCGCACGCGGTAAAACAGTTTTAATACCAATTAAGTCTATTTGAAAGCAGATTTGTATGCATAGACCACTTTTTATGATGAAAAGTCATAAATATGGTATCAATTTGAAAGTATTGACATTTTGTGCTCATTATCACCCGACTATTCATTTACGTGGGTATTGAACCTCCTTATTTCACCATGTGCGCTGAGAGATTAATAGGGTAGGAAGATAAAGATAATGGTAGGAACAACCGTACTACTTTAGTTGTTCCTTCAAAAACAATTTATATTCAAGAGTAATTAAAAAAATGGAAAAAGTCACTTAAGATAGGCAAAATTATTTTTTAAATGTTGAACCATTACTCAAAGTGTAGGCAAATGTGTCCCTTTTAAGGCCATGCAACAAGCAGAAGAAAAGTATTTATGCAATAAAAGAAGGAATATGATTGAAAAATAGAAATATAATAAATATATTTGTTAAGAAAATTCTTACATGTAAGCAGTGAATCAAAATCAAGCGAAGAAATATTTTACATTTATGTGAACGTTTACGAATTGTTAACATTTTTTTATAGGAACGCAAGGTAGAGGTATAGCAAATACAAAAACAGCTGCTATTTTCGCCATTTGGGATTGTTGGGTAGTTGAGTTCAAAAAGGATTTTTTGGGGACGTAGGGTGGGTGGAGAGAATCCTGGTGTTGGTTTATGCCTGCACTTAACATTAAGGTCCAATAGTCCACGGTTTAATGTTCCAATAAAATAGTTGGATTACTGCGCTTGAAATGATATCTTCCAAGCACTTAAGAGGTGTTTGGTAAACCAATGCACCCCATTCGGCCCTAGGATTCAAACCCAGACAATCTGGATGTGAAGCTAATACTCTAGACATCACACCAACCGGATTTCCGAGAGCCGGTTTGATGAACAAGATCTTTTTTAAAAACCTTTGAAAGTTTTTTTAATTGATTTTTAAGCGTTTAAGTTCAAATTCTTCTTGTTTTTTAATGAGCAAGTCAATTGAAATACAAAGAAAAAGTGACTGCTATTTCAAAGATCTAGGGTATTCGTTCAATGTTCGATCGTTTATGGTACTATGCTGGAGACAAAACTATACTGTGCGACTGTTAAAATCTTTATTTGTGGAATGGTCCCCTATTTATATTTTCTACTGTGTGCGCCTCACGTCATTGATAATGATTACCTGGACTCCCTTTTAGTCATTAGATAAGCTAAAAGAGAGTCATCAATCTTACTACTTTTCTTACCAGCTCATAAATATAGAATGCTAGATTTCCGCATTCGTTGCTACATGGGCTCTCGTGGTTTCCCAATGTGTCAGATTGGTTGCATTAGAGAATTTTAAGTAGCAATTTCTACTTTAGTTCTCAGTGATATTGGCTACTAAGTTCTACCCAGACTTCAATTCTAGGTTACGCCGCTGTGTATTCCTTCGCTTCCTTACAATTCCTTTCCTTTCGCTCCATAAAAATTTATTGCTGAGTACAATAGGGATGCTGGAGAAAAACACCCCGGGGGAACGAAATTCCTAAAACGTTTACGAGTGAGGGAATGGAGACATGGTCGGTTAAAGTGAGGAATGGTGGATCTTTTTATGAAGCACTCCTGCCGCAGAGGACCTCCCAGCTCTCATTTCTTCATCCCCAGTCGGGGAAGTTGGCCTTTATTTATGTGCGCGCTCTGCGAGTGATGAACCGCCTCTCATTTGTATTTCTTTCTTCACCTTCTCCTCAGACCATCTCCCTTTTGTCATTAACTGTTTCCCCTCTTCCTGTTTGTGCTCCCATCCGCTTCCTTTACTCCGCTCTGCTAGCACTTTATCGTCCTGCCTACACCCCTCCCCTCTGCATCCTTAGTCGACTTTGCAACCCCTCATGCCCCTATTTCCTTCGAGCGAAACGTCATTTCCCTTCTCGCTTCCATTTCCTGCATTCTTCCGTTCGCTTCATGCACCGGCCGTAGGCTTCCGTACAATCCCCGTTAACTGTCTCCACGATCCCTTCCCTCTTCCATAAAACACCGGGGCACTATCAGCAGGGTCATGCAGGTTTTTAACACCGTTCTTCGTACGACAGTATTCATCTCCACTTCGTTATTTTGTAGGGCTTTGCAAATAATAATAATACATACCCACAATCTTCCCAATAGCCTTTCCTAAATGTGATATAATGCATTTTTCTCCATATTGGTTCATTGGTTTTTATCGCACATGTTTCCATGTAAATCTGTACCCACTTGTAAATATCAATGCTTTTTTCTTTGAAACTCTTTGCAGTCTAAGACGCCCATTATTTCATGTACTCATATATGATACGGAGTGATAATATATGTATAATTATGAGATCAAAACATAAAAATAAAGCAGGAATCCGTCCAATTTTAGCCTGGTTCGAGCATTGCGGACGTTATGCAAGGGAGATTCATTTGAACTTCCACAGCTTCTATTAATATAAAAACGCTTTAGTGATATTTTGCATTAGGTTCAATACTTCTGTCTTTGAAATCGGGCAACAAGGGAGGGGCCTGTATGATAAGCAGCCCGCTTGCCTGGGTCTTTATTGTCCACAGTAATCTTTTACCATTGTGTTGCGAAGCATCGTCTCAGCATACATTTATAAAATATAGAATCTCAGCTTTATGGGCTCAAGGGATTATATTTTATTTCAATCCAAATCATCCGTGCCTTCATTTTATTTACACACTACCTTACATATCTATGAAGAATGCGTGGCCTGTAATCTGAAATAAGTACTTTTTGCATTAACAACATTAGGCTATAAAGCTTTACTTCAGAGTCTTTATTTCTCTGTTTGCAGCATTTTTACATTTTTAAGCGTTTTATCGTAGTAATGAACGGTAACCTTATGCTAAACTGTACAGCAAATTGAAGCTAGTTTTGATGGTAACTACTGATGGAAACTATATAATGATTATATCGTCATATAGTCTTTGTATATGAATAATATATAAATGGATTCCTTTAATTCTTAAGAATAGATTTTGCCCTAGATCCATGGCATAACTGGATTTCCAGAATTCCAAATATGTACTTAGTATATTGAGGGTTTCGATAATCAAAGAAATAGTGTTACCTGCTCTAGTAATCGAATGAAGACTTTTATTATTAGAATTATTTTCATTCAAATTCACTGGTACTTATCGAAATAATAGTACTCGCTCGGATTCTCGTTGTCAATTACATTTCATAAGGTATTCAAGGCACTCAGAGTTTAATTGCAATTCTAAAGTATTCCATAATAAGTCCAAATAATTCCAGTAATTCCATAAGGTATTCAAGGCACTCAGAGTTTAATTGCTATTCTAAAGTATTTACCCTCATATAAATTTCATTACAGATGTGCTCATCTCAGCAATCCCATATTGTGCAGATATCTATGCATTTATTTTGATATTATAATACATACCAATACTAATAACACACTTGGAGGCATGTAGGTATAAAGTTAAGAGTTTTCTATTCTAGTAGAGGCCATTATAAGGTGGCATAAGTGTTCTGAGGGTATTGTGTGAAAGTGGCCAAGATAGCATCAGGGAAGGCAGATAAATGTAGAAAGGGATGTTTAAGGGAAGGCTTTTCCTCTTATAATGTGGTGAAGTGGTATGATAAGACATAGCTGGGAAATTTGACTGTTAATTTCCGCGCCCCCCGCCGCTATCGAGTTGAGGTCGCGGAGTTTGCGGGGAGGTTGGAGTGAAGGGGGAGGAGGTAGGTGGGAGTGAAAGCAAGGGGTGAAATCTTCCTGCTTTGGAAGCGAGAGTGTTTGCGACGTTCGTACAAATGCGGGAATTTTGGTGAGCGGCTAGGAACTGGAGGTAGGCCGTGGGCAAGTGGGCGATTTAGAATTAATTTTCGGTAATGGGGTGAACGAGAAAGGTATAGAGCGATAAAAATGTAGAGGATAGTAGGAAAGTTTTTTATCAAAATGTATTTAGGCATACATTTAAATTTTTGCTTGCATTCTTTATTTTTTTATGTTGAACATCCGTGAGTGGAGCATACGGGTTATACAGTCTCCGTTAAGCATTAGCATTTGTCCAATTAAACAAAACCTCTTTAGCCTTCTGGACACCTGTTTTTCGGGACAGCAAAGGTAATGAGGGGAAAGAAAATTCCCCATCTACCTAATGATTAGGTATATCTCACTCACAATCAGCACCTGATGATCTTTAGCCTTATCAGCTAGCTAGGCCTTTAGTATGAAAACACAATACTTTCTTGTTACTTAGTTTCTACTTCGTATTTGCTAACAGTACTACTCTCTTCCGATGAACAGGGCTCAAACCGACCATAGAATATTAATCTTGCTCACCGTTGAACAGAGAAATGTGTGGTAATTATAAAATCTTATTATGTGAGAGTGATTTGTGAAACAATTGAGTGGAGTAGGATGGGATGCATTCTCTGACGTTTTAAAAAAAAGAAATAATTTTTTACTTGAGTGAGAGCCTTGTTTGATTTCTTTTTTATGTCGTCTACCTTCAACAGATGTAATTTATTTACGGGCAATCATGCATATGACATGCGTCATACTACAGCAAACATAAATTTTTCATACCAAATATACTGGATATTAAATAAAACTAGAGGTATGTATTGCATATCTTAAGGTTCATGCAAGTCTAAAAAATGTTCAAAATCTACATTGCATATCATTATATCTTCATGGTGGCTTGGTTTAAATCTATTATTGCTCTTTATTTTCACTCTGTAGTCTTGTCACCGCACACTGAGGCTAGTGGAATGCCTTTTTAGCTTTCATCTAAGGAATTCCTTTTAAATCTATTTAGAACATTTATTCTGTACTACAATCTATGATATTGTCCTATTTTTTAACAAATTTGGATGAAATAATGAAGATTTCGTGAGACACTTTTACAAACCTAGCTCCTTTTCACTGCTCACTATGTAATTCCAAAACACATATGAATGCTAAGTTAAAATACGTTAAATTTTGGAATAAATTCCTCAGTATGCTGAAAAATACTGCAAACCAGATGAGGTTATTGTCACTCTTGAGGCAATTTATGACCTTGCTGTGTGTATTTTCGTATTCATTGAATCGAGTTTGATGGCCAGAAAATTTTCAGGTGGCTCATTTTGAGGCGCGATTGCAAATGTTAGGAGATTTAGTCTGTATGCTAGGGGTATTACATCCTCAATTTTATTGTCATTTTTAATTCAAGAACTTTGTATGGCAGGTTACATGGTTATCTTGTGAATTACTCTGCACTTTTACTTATATGCATATACTTTGTCAGTTGTACTGCGTCATTTCATGCCTAGCGTGAAAAAAATGAAATTGCTGCTGCTTGGGAAAGAAGCATGATCATTCTGTAGTTAAGATGTTATTCATAGCCCAAGGAATAAATTAAGCTCTTCCCATAAACTGCGCATTTGTGTGGTGAAATGGACATTCGTTCTTGCATGATCCTTAGAGCAGTTAAAGTTGGTCCTTAATAGGGTCATTCATGACAGATGGTTTGTAAGGTAGGCCCTGAAAAAAGCTAGTCCACGTACCATTCTCGCCGCGTATGTTCTTTGGTGGGGGGCCATGAGTTTGCGTGCGATCCTAGTAGAAAGGCCTTTTAAATTCGGTTAGCAAAAATAACAGGTTAGACACATTTCTGATGCTGGCAACTGCAAATGACTGAATATAGTCTCCCATAATATAATGAACTATCGCATGGAGAATTGAATCCTAGCAACTGCGAGGCTCTGGCCGAGTGGTATCTGAGAGGGTTTAGTCCGGTTTTGATTGGATGAAATGCACAGAAGTTGTAAGGAGAAGAGACCAGGTGCTTCTGCAGTGATATCACATTTGAAATAGTATCAACATTTGGCAAACTGGATGAACATTAGGCATTCAAAATGCTGAGTAATGGTATGCATTTATCTTGAACATTGATAAAATATTCCATCTTTTTCAAGCAGTCCTGTTTACCGGGAGAAGCCGATTTATATTTAAAAACAGCAATAATTTCTTTCACATTACTGGAATCAAAAAGGAAAAATGGCAAAAGAGTAAATGATATGTTATTTAGGGGGAGGAAAAGCAAAATGACAGACGAAGGAACTTGAAGGGAAAGTTATTTTGTGTATTGGTGATGAATGTTTTCTCTGGAATGATGGGAACTCAAAACAAGTTCATTGGTTTTATCTTGAAGCAAAGAACAAGGTACAAAGACGGCAGTGGGAGCATAGGAAGGATTTTAGATGAAAAACATTGAGCTGAGAATGACAGGCGCAATATCGGACAGCCGATCTCAAAAAAAGAGCTGTCAGCAATGTCAGAGTGCTGAGCGTTCCTTGTGACAACTGAATTTCTGGTAAGCATTGTGCTTTATTTGCGGAAATCCGCCCTATAAACCTCAATATTTCTTTTTAATTTATATGAAAAGATTTCATACCCTATTGCTTAGGATACGGTTTATACTAGTTATAGTTCTCACTAATGGAGCATTTCTAATTTATCTCGTAATGAATATTCCGAAACGGCTCTCTATCTACGATCTCTGTATCTTCCTATATTGCTTGTTTCCTATCTTCCATCTTTTTACTCTAAAGTGTCTATTTTATCCTCCCTTTTTATCACTTTTCAAGCACTATACCTGCAGTTCTTTGCATAAATCCACGGCGTACCTTGCAAGGTAACGAAGGGTAAGTGGCAGGGGTTGAACGATTACCAGCGTTGCATTACCAATTAGAGAGCATAAGTTTACGCTTAGGTACTGCTATGCTGTGCATAATACATTTTTACATAATTACTTACCCTATAGTGATGATTTGCTTCCTTGAAATTTGTCTCAGTGTCATTTTCACCATTTCCGAATTTATTTATCAACTTTTTCGTAAATTGAACTTCGTATGTTCACTTCTACGGCCTACCAAAAATCTCAAGTTATTCTCGTCTTCTCGCTTCATACTTGCCAACGGATATTTGCATGCCATTCTACTTATAAATTTTCAACAACCTATTGTTTACAACAAGGGTATTGCCAAATCTCTCTTACTTGGAAAAATTACTTAGACCTAACCATCTTATACCTTTATTAATATTTACTCCATGAAATCATCTCCAAGGCTCTGCCTAAAAAACAAACCTGTTCCGACTATTTTAGATGATATTTATACTATTCTATTTCTTCGATAGTCAAATATTCAAAACCCCTGAGAATAAATTTTATTCAAATATTTTGCAAAGAATTTTTAACGTAAAGATTTGAGCAATTGTAATGTAGGAGAGTTCAAATATAAGTTCAAAAACGCATCACACTCATTGCTAATATAGATCGAGGGATGAACTTTACATCCTTATGTTTTGCAAAATTCCCCAAGCCTTCCATTTTCTTTAATAAGAGCCAGAATTCCGTTAACAATCACTCTTATGAGAAAAGAATTCATGTGTTATTTTCGGGACGAGTACTGCGTATTTCCTTCAACCTCACCGTGTGGGAGGAAGTGGGGCCAATTTCCTCTTGTGTTCTCTGTGCTATGGCGGAGAAAGCGGTTAGGCTCTTGAAAAATGGCCGCTATTTCTAACATTTTCACCCGGCCACTCTTTCTTATCTTCTTCTTATTTCATTTCATCTTACCTCTTTCGTTCGCAGTTCTATAATCCTCTTCTCTCCCTGTTTTTCGCAGAATATACACGTGGAGAATCCACTACGACCCACACTCGTTCTCTGTACATATGTGTGTATATATATTTCCATCCCTTCTTCCCAACTCATTCTCTTTTGAAGCCGCATTGCTCGGCCTCTTCAATAAAAATTCCAGGAAAAACATGCGGTTGCGTCGTTTCTCCCCCATGCAGAATTGTTGGATATTTTCCCTTTTTACTCTCCTTATTTCCTCTTTTCCTTTTTACTCTCTCTCTTCTCGTTCCTTCTTCATCTCATTCCCACGCATGCGCTCTTCCATACCTCTACCCTCTCCAAGTGTCCTGCCCTGACTGTAGTGAGCCACTGCTCACCAGTAGACCGCACTTTTGTGGAAAACCGGGGAGGGAATAGGAAGGGAGAAAAGCATGGTGTAGGGGGAGTGAAACTGGTTGTCCCTTTTCAATCTGAGCTATTGTGAGGACGGATAAAAAGAGGGCACTGGGGAGTGGAAACGGAAGAAATCTTTCGTATATACCCAGGGATGGGATTCTGGCTGGTGGATCACGCACTAAGCTACGATGTGGAGGAGGAAAGCGAGTAAGGGGGAGGGAGATTGCGAAATGAAAAGGATAAATGAAGCATAAATGAGATGGAGAAGACAAGGGGGATCAACAAACTGGAATTATTGCTGAAATTGAATGGAACCCTTGGGAAGAGGAGTGAGTATCTTCATCTAGGCAAGCGAAACGCGTTCACATTGCGATGGTAATGTTTAATGTAATTGTTTTTGCGAATGTGGCGTTCCCATTGGACATAGAGATAAGGGTGTTTGGACCAAAACAATGGTTTGCCAATTGCTTTCATTTTAAGCTCGCCATTCATTTTGTGCAGTATTCCACTCCAGTGGTTACAAAATATTATCTGTGGCAGTTTTGCACTAAAAAAGTGAAATAAATTTACATCTCTTAATAATTCCTCATTTAAGCCATAATTTACAGAGTAACTGGAGAGCAGCGGTAATGCTGCTATAGATTTAAATGAACTTTACACTACGTTGGGTCAATATATATCATGAATTTTATAACTTTTTTGCGCTCATTAATGCGCGTTACCCTTTAATCCTACCACGTGTTACCCTCTAATCTAGGAAATATGCGGCCGAACGAAGAAAAAACTAGGATTTCTTAATAGAGTACTTGGGAAAAGTAATGAGAAGACAAAGGAGCGATGTTAATTTTCACTAGTTCGACCCCATCTAGAGTATGTAGCCAGTCTATGGGATCCAAATGAATTAGGTTTGGTTAGATAGACAATATGCAGCGTAGAGCAGCTAGGTTCGTTAAAAGTTATTACGATAGGATGAGTATTGTATCAGAATTAATGTAACAATTAGGTAAGGGATCATTATCAGAGCGTAGGCTAAAGTACAGATCAAATCTCTTAGAGAAATTTCAATCGGAAAGCTTTACTGAAGATGCTAGGTATATGTTCAAAAAAACCAGCGTGTTATGCTAGATTCGACCAGATAAATAAAATTATAGAGATAGATTGTCGTACTTATATGTTCAAAATTTCATTTTTCCGCCATACTTTAAGAGAACCCTTAGACAGCATATCAAATGGATAGGTAGGGGAAATATTTAAGAGTAGTCTGTAGTGCATGATGCATGCATTAACCCCTTAAATACTATAGATACTAACAATCTAGTTGCATGAGACCCTATAGCTGCTTGTTTGCATGCCAATAGTGCATGCTTGGTGATATTCACCCCTCGCTACACACCCTCGTGGTGGCCTGCAGGGTATCGCATGTATGTAGATGTAGATGAATCTTAACGGTTTTGTCAGAATTATCAGGCGCGTGTGCAGCTTCCGGGTAGAAAACGTCCTTAAACGTAGTGCCTATATTATGGAACAGTATTTCGCTTTCTGAAGATTAGCAAACGTACTTAACGGGGTTTCTGTAGTGGCTAGATTAAGATGTGTTCGGCTGCGTTATAAGTTGTTAGATTCGGAATATAGAATGCAGAAGGTGACATTGTGTGTTGCTGTCTTTAGTGAGAACATGTTAAATCAGTATCATGTTTACATAATGATATTCGTCATCGTAGAAACTAATAATGCTTTCCAATCTGTTTAATTCAAAACTCATCAGGTGACTAGAAAAACAATTTCCTCTCATTCTTTTGTGCCCATTCCAGTCCTGTCTAGCAAACTCGAGATTGCTTGCAGGGTGTTCACTAGATCTAGACTAAACTACAAGTGATTAGATTATTTTTACATTACAAAGAAGAGTGATTGTTGAGCTATTGTAATTGACTGATAATTTTAGTTAAAGTTCCCACTGTAAAAGACTATCTGTGTTTCTTTCGAGTTCATGAAAAAAATATTTCCCAAATTATTTCACATTCTTCCGTTGCAAATTTGAAACTAAATGGCCGCAGGCTTTCAAGGTTAAAGGTTACAAACGGCTAAACTCTACGTAGCATGAAATTCTCATCTTGGTTTTAGATAGCGTGTTTATTACCCCATTTGGGGTTGGTACATTGTACCATGTAGGAAACCAAAATTTCACCACACATTCCTGCTGACAATCTTTCTAGGTTCACAGAATTGATCATGTTTATATTTTTTCTAATATCCTTCAGCTGAAGGTAAATAAGGATTTCATACTTATTCTATATATGCGCTAAGTCCGGGCTCAAGGTGAAGCAAAATTATAGAAATATCATACGTGAATGTATGTACTGAATTCTCCGCTAAACCTTGAGGAGCAGGTTTCAGGTTTTGGTGCTCCAATGTCTAAGGCTCAATCAAACTTTCTATCAGATCCTAAGAAAAATGCAAAACTCGTATGCCCTGGGTGGGGTTAAAACCCGTGAAATGTGTGTTAGCAGAATGTCTTGTCAACGACCTGGCTACCATTGCCGGCAGTTGGGTTAGCTTTAAGTCAATTTGAAATGAGAAAATCCCTCAGACGGCAGCAAAAATGTCATGATAAAATGAAAAGAATTAGTAAACACATGCCCACCGATGAGCGAAATGTAATAATTGAAAATTATAAAATTTCAAAATTCACTGCAAATACAGCCCTTAGTAATGCATTCGCAGAATTCAAAAGAAAAACACTTGGGGAATAATTGAAGGAAAATCCAAAAGTCTTTTGGTCCTACGTCAGGGAAGTGCAAGGCCAAGTTTTCCGTCCATTCACTTAAAAATGATAAGGGGGAAATGGCCACAAACACTGTTGACAAAGTTAACTTGCTAAATTCCTTCTTCCAAACCGTTTTCAACCCACCTTCCGGCGATTCAACTGTCGTCTTACCTGATCTCTATCAGCGGCTCTCTATCACCTCTATCAGATACAACCAATAGAAATTTCCTGTAATGGTATTGAAAAGTTACCTAAAGATATAAGCCCCAACAAATCTCCTGGCCCTGATCAAATTCCCTCCCGCGTATATAGAGAGTTAGCCTCCGAAATTTCCCCCTACCTTGAAATAGTATTTAATAAATCCCTGACCGAACACGTCGTACCAATGGACTGGAAAGCAGCCATTTTAAAAGTTGTGATAGGTAGCAGCCATCTAATTACAGACCTATATCCCTCACATCCATTTCATGCAAGGTCCTAGAACATATAATTGTCAGTTCAGTCATGGGACACCTAGATAGCCAGAATTTATTGTCCAATATTCAGCATGGCTTCCAAAAAAGCAGATCGTGTGAAACTCAACTTGCTCTCATTTCCCATGATATTTTAGTTTCTGGCGAAAATAATATTCCAGTGGATGCTATATTTCTCGACTTCAAGAAAGCTTTTGACAAGGTGTCTCGTAGCAAACTAATTTTGAAGTTAAAATCTTATGGGTTAGACAATATCATTAAATCATGGATTAATGATTTTCTGCATGATTGGGTTCAAAGGGTTGTGGCAATGAAAGTCACTTCGGGTGTCCCACAAGGTAGTGTGATAGGTTCACTCCTATTCCTTTTTTACATAAATGATATCCATAAGGTGGTTAAAAGTAAGCTTCGTCTATTTGCCGATGATTCAGTAGTATACAGGGAAATTCTATGCCCAAACGATAAAGAATATTTAAATATTGACCTACAAGCAATTGAAGCTTGGTGTGATACATGGCAGTTAGAATTAAACTTTAAAAAATGTCTTGTAATGAATTTTTGGAAAAAAATAGCTCTCCTCCTAGCAGTTACAAAATAAGTAATAATGCATTAACAACCGTGGAATCCATTAAATATCTCGGAATAAGACTGACACATGATCTTTCCTGGGGTAAACACATACGTGAAATAATGGGTCAAGCGAATCGTAAACTGTGATTCGTCAAAAGAGTACTGGGTAAATGTGACGATCATGTACGAGAAATCAGCTGCTTTTCCCTTGTAAGACCTCATTTGGAATATTCTGCCAGTGTATGGGATCCCTACGAAATCGGTCTAAATAACGAACTTGAACGTGTGCAGCGAAGATCGGCAAGATCTGTAAAGGGCAGGTATGATAACCTTATTAGCGTAACCAGTCTATTAAATGAATTGAATTGGGAATCATTGTCAGATCGCAGGTTGAAATTTTGACTTGATCTCTTAAATAACTTCCAAGACCATATTTTCAGTGATGATGTTAAAAATATTTTGCGGACCCCAACTTACTATGGTAGACTGGACCATAATCACAAAATTAGAGTAACAGATTGCCGAACTGACAGATTCAAAATGTCCTTTTTTCCTCGTACTATTAGGGATATGAATAACGGTAAATATATCCAATACGAGTGTAGCAATGGATAACATTGGTAAATATTTTTTTTTATATTTCAGTTTGGACTAATATATTAATACTAATCCTTTCAAACACATGATATGTAGTGCAGGTTTGTTGAGAATTCACCCCCTGCCACACACTTCTAAGGTGGCTTGCAGTGTATTATGTATATGTAGTTGTAGAAATGCATTTCCCTACTTTTAGGCACCTTCCCTTCAAAAAGCCACACGAAACCTATTGATGCAGGAAAGGATGAGCTTCGGGAGGAGTGTGTGTCCATTGGGAATATAAATGAATGGCTTGGCAGTTGAGGTGGATGCATTCATTTCCTCCGGGGTGTGGGGCCAAAAGTACATCGGTTGGGCGAAAAAGACCAACGGGAAGAGAGAGATTGAAAGAGATGTGTGTGAGGCCGTGGTCGAGCACCGGTTTATTTATATACGAGCACTCTTTGTGTGAAGACGAGTCAGACTTCCGTAGTGGAAGAGTCGGCCACCCCATCGCAGGGTGTCCCCTTCCTTTTTCTCGTCCCCTACTGCTCCTTCCATTGTGGAAGGCTCGGGACTTTCCCTTCGCCTCCTCAGGGATCAACTCGGCACTCGACTCGAGTGAAAAGGAAAGGGGAGGAAGGGTCGGACAGCCCCTCTCATTTCCCTCCTCATCTCCACAACCACGTCCTTCTACGTGTTCATACAGAGTATACCCTAGGCATGCGGTTTCCAACCTTGAGAATGCGTACTCTACAGGGAGAGCACTTGGTGACTTGAGGTTAAGCAATAAAAGTTGAATAATGTCTTACCTAGCAATAACAGTATGAATCTAAATTTCACGGAGTACTTGAATCATTGTAAGTAACTTAGCAGAATTGCGCAGCTTTTTGTAAAAGATGCATACAATTTCTTTCACTAGCCTTGATAAAATGTTTAAAAACACACGAGCCCTTAGTACTAATTTTTTTATGAAACATTTTCCATTTTTCCATTGGTATGACACCAATTAGAAACCAGGTGAAATACCTATACTTATATATTGCTTCTAAAAACTCACCAAATAAGCCACGGCACCACCTAATTTAATCTGCTCTTCCATTGTTCCTGTATTTGTATTTACGATTACGTCTTAAATGATGGGAAACTGAATTATTTGCAGGAATCGTCAAAAATTTATGCGGCAAAGAAAAGGTAAATTGATAGCCTAGAAGTAGGCTAGTCGGAAAGGTGGGAAACCGCTACTTTTTGCCTGTATGGGAGGAAAACTTATTTGAAGTCACACAACAGCCACACATTTTTATGGTGGCTTGCAGGGTATTATGTAGATGTAGGTGAATAGGTTATGGATGAGAGAGGAAGTTAAACTTTGGCAACAAGCCTCGCAGCATTTATTTACTTGCCTGACTGGCAGCAAAATAAGTACATATTTCAAGAAAATATTCACTAATGGCTAAAAGTGTACCAAAACCAAATATTTGCTAAGGCATTATAATTTATATTCAGATTTATTATGTTACTAAAACGGGTTCAAAGGTGACCGGCAGGATTGATGAAAAGATATCACGATTATTGCGTTTGTGTGGTCACACCATAAGGCCTTCGTGTGGGCCTTTTCCAATGCAATACATGATTAAGAAATCCATCATTCTCAAGGTCTTTCAAATTATTCGTGCTACTGTCCGTTCTTTCTTCTTCTATAATAAATGCGTCCTCATTGATTACCATTTGGCTCTCAGAATCCAGTTTCGAAGGTTTCAAGTCTCTTCTGTTTTGCTTCCCTAATGAATCATTCGTCTACTTAGTAGCATGCCACTGTCAACACAAACGATTTTTCATATTGCTTGTGTCCAGTAGTACCTCCTTTAAGCATAACTTTCCCATTATAATGAGGATAACCTTAGCTTTAGGTATACTTCGCTTTGTGTCTACCGTTCTTCGTTCATCCCATGCTTCTTTCGAGTTAGGTTAACCTTTTCACCTGTTCCAGTTTTTGCCTAATAAGGTGTTTTTATGAATTAGTATTTTTTCCTCTGAATGTAGTATACCTCCTAAGAAGTAGTTTTCTTATTATTATTTTTCATAAAATTTTAATGTAGATCATTAGAAGCCTTTCATGGAGAATTCTAGGTATTCTTAGCTCTGTACTGCGACTGAAAAACATTGTCTTGATATTTTCACCAATATTTTTGATTCATTTGACTCCTTTTTACTCCTTGAATTTCTCTAAAGATATATTCAAGAGTGCACGTGTTAATTGATTCCAAGTCTGACTTCTCGTTAACCGTTTAACTACTTCTTTCTTCCACCGCTAATCCATAGCATTGCGCCTAGGTCATTGTAGAGTGGATATAGTATTCTTTTATCAATTTAATGCATTCAAAGGTTTACCAAGAACTGTGAATATCAGGATACACTCAATGTTATCGTCCTTCACTTGAGCGCAAAACTATCTCCACCTAATTATCGATTGAGCATCTCAAATTAATTGTACATCATGGACTCTGTGGGGTACCAAAAGTTCTATGCGTGTATCTAGTATTGCTCTCCTTTCATTGCTGTGCTACTTGCTCATAAATTAAGACTAGAATTATAAGTTATAAAATATGATAAAGCTATTGCAGGTATGTTGAAGGTGACTGATACTGCAAGAAGAGTTAAACTGAGGCAGAGGCCGTGCAAGGCAATAGATTGGAATACGGAATCAAGTGAAAAAGAGACCGTGGAATCAATATGTGTAAAACTATGTGATGGAAGCGGTCATGGTAGTAGGAATTTATTGGATCCAGCCTTACAACCCAAAGGCATGGGGTTCAATTCTCACCTAGTCTACGAAAGCTGAGTTCGCCTTATGGCTAGGCAAGATTAGTCAATATGATGGAAGGTAACTTGAAAATGTATATTTTTTAAATGTATGGTTGTTACTTTTATGTTTTAATGGCCAGTTAAGGTAGCCATATCCGTAAAAAAATTACTTGGGAATCGAAGGTTTTGGAATTTAATCTCGGGCAGAGCTGTACTGTTTGCTTCAAGGTTTCTCATAGGGGTTAGTTACGTTAGAGAGTGCAGTATATCTTCAGCAGTTGGAGCATGTGAATCGAAACTAAACTGCAACTTCACCTATTTATAGTAAATAGGTTTAATTAGTTAGTCACGTTTCCTGGCATTTAGATTGAACGTAGTTCCTTCTTTCCCGTCGTGTTGCACTAAATCTTCTTTTCCCTCTTCGCTGTATATTGCTATTCTTTTCCTCCTTACTTCCGTTTCTATTTCTTTCCTTCTCACCTCCTCCTCTCACCCCACTTTCCTTCCCTTCTTTTCATTACCTTACTTTTTCCTTTCCAGGGTGAAAAAAATTCTTGTATGACACGCTTGATGATGAGTGTCAACTCTTTTTTTTCTCGTTCTACGCGCAAGACACTCGCACTATTCACTTCTTGGCTGCTTGTCCTTACCTCTATTCAATTTCACTCATGTCGATTGAGGAATGCGCCATTTCTTAAAGGTAAAAGCTATGTGCCGGAGGAATATTTCTTGTTTTCTTGCTCTAACGGGCGACCATAATGCGGCAGCAAAACAGGGGCGAGAGAGTTTCTTTCTCCCTTATTCCTTTCAATGATGTACCTGAGGTTAGACTGACAAACTGCATCGAAAGGATCAAGAGATGGTTATGCTGGAAGCAAAAACAAGGAGATTTTGTAGTAAAAAATGGAATCAATTCGGATTTTCCTTACGGAAGGGCAGCCTTGAGATCGTCAGTCCATTGTTTTTTCCAAGAAACTCATTGTCACATTAAGATATTAGGCAGTAAAATATTTTCAGTGGCTTTGCTGGAAAGTATGGAATTAGGTGAATCAGTAAAATTGAATTTGTACCAATAATTGCTGGATCATAATTTTCCACTGCAGATTTCTTCCCCAACTATGCAAGTTTTGGCAAACAAACGTCATCAGTCACAGATATTTTCATTTTTGTCTGTCATTTCAAGTCCATTACCGCATGTAGAGTAGCTTCAGATTGGGATGGGATGAAGGAATTATTGGATGGGAACGTTACATCCGACGGATGGAATACTGAAGTAGAAACAAACCAGAATTATGGTTTGGTTTCCAAATAAAAAATATCGGCCACTACTCGTGTTCAATCCGGGAGCACAGGGTGGGAAGTAAGTAGTCAATACCACTACATTGCACTAACCCAACCCGCATACAACTTAGGTTACCAGGTTCCAATTTATGCACAGGAAGGTCTTGGAATGTACAGGGTAGATGGAGGTACAGGAGGCGAAATGCGATTCTGCTTTTACTAAGCAATGCATCATTCTACTATGTTCGATGGGCATATTAACTATAATTGAATTAATAGCTTAAATACCAAGCTGGTGTCTCAGGACTTGCTTTAATAAAATAGTATTTTTTGAATCACACATTACTGAACTTGATTAATAACCTGCTTATGTCTTTTGTTAGACTGATTTCTCTCAATCAGTATCATTAGGGTTGAATGGTCATCTCCTCAATACAAAGGTATTCACCACTATTGCTCCTCGTCACGGTAGATTTGTGCGTCGATTGATGTTGAGGGTTTCCATGCAAAATGAATTCATCCCAGAGATTGCATGACATATCTAAAAATACGTCTGGGAATTAGAAGTATGTAAAGCTGTTAATTTAATAATAATTTTGTTAAATATCGAGCGTCTGTGCTAATCGATTTCATTCATGTACGATAACTTGTAATACAGGTTATTCCTCATTTAACCATATTTTTTGTGATGGAATAGACACAGCAGCAAAGTAGATGAAAATCCTTTAAAAATCCATACATACGGTAAATTAATCCAGAGGTTCTCAGTAAGGAATGATTTCTCCCTGGGAACCTGAACGTTTTAGGGATTGAGTTAGGACCATTTATTTGTAAAGTATTATGATATGTTGACATAAGAGCCAGTAAAATTGCAGTTGCATTTGCATGGTTTTCCGATATGTGTGTTATGAACTACAAAAAATATAAAATAAGTTCCGTATCACATTAATATTAATTGGTATAAAAATATCGTAAGCTATGAGGAAATTGAGATAAAAAGATTAAAGTTTCCGATTCTAATACATCACCCTTCTTCCCAATTTGAGTGTGGTTTCATAGCATTAAGTTATTTTAATGACATTCACATACTAATCATAGTTATTACCTGTTAGGCGCGAGTCAACAAAACTTCCCGAGTTTTCTTAACTAGACATGCATATACCACCCCTTCGAAGAGTCTACCGAGGATAAATAGGAAGACTGGTACTTTAAGACAGCTGGAATGAGGCCACAGACTATGTAACTAGTTTCATAACTAACAGGAATGAGTCTGGTAAAATATTACTCTCATGAGTGGAGGATACTGTGGTTGGTAATGTGTCCAGATGGAGAACGCTAATCTCTTTCTCGCATGCAAAATGCAACGTTTAAAAAGTCCTCTCTATAACTATCCGGGCGTGTATTTTGTAGACACAGTGTTTCTTAAACATGCAAATGGTTCGCCTTTTTTCAATTTTTCCATAAATAAACTCAGCATTGTTGAAACTGTAACCGTTGTTCCCAGATTTCTCTCCCCTATTTTAGCCTGGTAGGATGAAATAGAAGTGGCGAATCAGAGAGATAAGGGCTGGAATAGAGGAAGAGGAGAGAGACAAAGAGAATGTGTGGAAAGAGGAAGGAAGAGGGACGTTAACTTTATACATAAGGTGCTGCTGTCTCCCGCGTCGTAGAGGGCACCTGGAAAAACCAAAAAACGTCGGCTTCTCCTCTTTAAAAAAAAGACCCTTTTCATTTTTCCATGTCAAGGGGATTGTGCACGTAAAACCACTCCCCCCGGCCACTCGCCACCCTACCCCCTATTTTTCCTCCCCTCTCATACGTGGTATCGCCTTCCCTCACCCTCTGCCATACCCCCCTCCACACCCTCCCGTATCTCTTGCCATGACAACGCCCGGGGTCCCATCTCCACGCCGCCGCCGCCACCGCTGCTGCAGTGGTTAAACATGGGTCTTGTGTTTTTCAAGAGTTCAAAGTGTTTCAAGGGATGCCACTGAAAACACTCGCCCGTCTCGTAGCGAGCGCGGGCAAAAAACGGAAGAAATGATAACGATAAAAAGGAAGGGAAAAAAGCGGCTTTCTCCCCACTCCCTCCCCATGCAGAAGTTTCAGGGTGCTGGGAGTGGACGCGATGGTGAGGAAGTCGTCATCTCTCGTCGCCATATGGACGCACACATATTCATCTATTCTCTCACTAGCGTCTTTCTTAAATTTCTCAAGAAGGGAATGGAAGAGAGGCGTTTTCCTCACTACGCCAGCCCTGTAGCTTGTGATGAAATAATATGAAAGCAAGATGACCTTTGTGGTACGCAAGTGCCAATACTCGTGATTTGGCAACATTCATGTGCATTTTCCTCAAAACGAAGTGGAACCATCTGATACCGGTGAAGAAATATCCTAATCGTTTTACACCTTGAACCCAACCCTAAGGTTTAGTTGAAAGTAAAAAAAGTTACGCGTGAAGTAGTGGAAACATGTGCATATTAGTGGAAGAAAACACACATGTAACTTGATATGTTAGTGGAATTATCTACCCAACGATGTCAGAACGATAGGAACCTGGGATGTAATTTAATGTTTCACGCTCTGACAAGTGTTATCAATCTGGTCTGGAGACTATTATTTGTATTAGTTTTATAATATGTATTATCTTATCTTATTGTTGAAACAGCATACCTTCAATACCAACTTATATCAGTTGCTGATTCGAAAACATTGCGAAATGAAAAGAGTACCGTATTGCAATTCTTAGAAATTCACGCTAATATCTTATCTCGGTGGAACAAGCACAGCATTGAAAAGCTGCACAGTACCTCACTAAGTGTGATAATGATGTAAACCTCTTCCTCAAACCAAAAAAAAAAATTTGATCTATTGCAATTTGCAAATTGCAATGCATATTTTTTCCAAATGCAATTACATTTGAATCCAAGAATGGTCAATGATTGTTTTCTCTCTTTAAACCTATTAGTAATAAACTCGCACGGAACAATCACCTTTTTAGCTTTTTTCTATGCGCGTACGAATATTAATAAGTGCTTTTTAAAGGCGCTAAGTGTTGTGGTTTAATGTTGCATTGGTAACGGTTATCTTAGTGATTGAAATCGTAGAAACATGCTGTGGTAGTATTAAGTGCTCGTATTTGATGTTCATATTGTGATTTGTTGCCTTGGTTTTATTTCATCAGTGTATTCTTTCTGTAATATGGAGGCAAATTACGGGCCCAGTAGTTTGTTGCGTAACAATAGTTTGTTGCGTAACATCAATAAGTATATTGGAAGCCAATCGTATGTCTTCTGTTAAGTAATTAAAACGTTGGTATTAATATATTTTTCCTTACAATTTTTCATTTATGTACTTTTTCGCAGCCTTGGCAACTATTTTTAGAGTAAAATATTGAAGCACGCTCAATTCTTTTTTTCGTCAAGTCAATATATTGGGTGAAAGAATATAAGTAAATTATTATTTTACAATTTTATTCGGTGACGTGGGATATTTTTCAGTCTTATAATTGTCAGATGTGTTTGGCTGAAACTATGTATCGTGTTAATTATGACATCTAAGATTTATACATTTGTACTTAATATAATTATAATCACATTTTTTCAAAATTAAAAAAATATATTTCGAAACATTTTTAGTACTTTGCTATTTTCATTGGCCTATAAATATATGAAATTTAGATGTACTCTAACTACATTAAATGCACAATACTTCCATTTTGCCTTTCTTTTTTGCCCCTGAAACATTGGAAGTAACGAATATTTATGACATATCTGTAGATATATTTTCCGTGCAAACTGTGTACACTGCTTTAACCTACCACAGAGTGTTAGGGCAGTGAGTGTGACCACCGTAGCAATAAAAATTAGAATAAATAAGTGTAATCATGGCGAGTGAATTAGATAAATAATAAATTAACGATTGTAATATGAAAATGAGTTCAAAGGGAAAATGGGCTGAACGCAATATTTGACGAACTCAAAGGAGTTGGGGAAGGTTAGAAATAGCCTGATTTAAACATAAAAAAAATATCTGAAGTTGGATTAGGTCCACAGACCTCCAAGCCCATATATATCACCAAAATTCACTTATCGGTTGTGTAGGATGGTTACAACATCATAAGCCATCGGAATGAGTATTGTATGTCTGTCACGTGATTATTGTGGAAATTCAGAGATCAGGATATTATGTAAAAAAAATATAACACTCATATTTGGACTGTAATGAAATGCTATCTCATGCTTCGAAATGTTTCGAGGAACTGGCAATTAATACTTTACCGGCAATTACTTTCACCAAAATGTCTCGTTGGAAATGGGTAGATTGATGGAAAGATTCATGGTGCACTGAGAATATGAAACGAAAGTTTCACTGAAATGTCATATTACTTTAAACATCACACAATGGATTAGCGAATCGAAAAATTATCCTTGGGATTATTTATTGATGATTATAAAATTATTGTGCAAGGCTATTAACCGAAATTCGTGGAGAGAATGCACATACAAATACAGTCCATGAAAATTCATTCATTAGAAATATGAATTTCAACTTTCCATGTCTATTTGTCACTGATTAAAAAAAATACTCTATTACTCGGGGATGGAATACGTATGGAAAAAATCAAATTTAAAAGCTAGAATAACGCTTCTTCTGAAGTCTGCTGCAGAAAATTTCCTTTGTAATTTTGATACATTGGTCGCCCTGTTATACATCGTATAACACGTCGTTGTATCCAGGGTACGCCGTAATTTATAGCCATCAGTGAGAAATTCTAGAAAGTAAATTGCAAGCATGAGTATTTGGTACCCAAAGTTATCTGAGAACTTCTATACTTTCAATCCCTTCATTTTCATGTCATATTTTTCGATTCCCTGTTACCCAAGTGTATGATTTAGCCAAGATTTAGGGGAAAATTATGAAAAAGTAAACACTGAGATATTATTGCAAGGCTTTGCCATTTAAAACCTTTTTGTAATCAAGAAAAGGAAAAAGAAAAAAGTATAAATTTCAGTGCATAAAAAAGAACTAGTGTAGACTGCATAGAAAAAACTGCGTAGCTCTTCTTTCTTTCGCCAGAAGAATGGTTCACCCCCACCTTCAAGGTGAACTTTGCGTTTTCTGTGGCCTTTTTTGGAGATTTTCTTAAAATATGAATGATATTTAAGCGCAAAATATTTTGTCATGCTAGCTAGATTACTTTCCTCTCATTCCGAAGGCCCGGGTTTGATACCCGGTAATAGAAGATATTTTTAATAGGTTTACCGGACCGTACATCGTGTTGTATGCATAGATCTTCAATTTCTGTTTACTGTCCGTCATATGCTGCGTGAAGCCCTGTACCCCTTGGCACCTATCAATAATATAAGGCACCGGCGTATCAAGCATTGGCGCTGGGGTTCTTCATCTTTTCTCCATGCTTCTAAATATTTTTCCCTGCAGGCTATAACCAACGTATACTAAATAGCCCAAATGGCAATACCAGTTGATTGCCTCTCCTGAATAATTATTGTTGGCTCAATGTTTCAACAGAATTATGGCCAAGTTTCATCACACTGGCGTCCGAAATCTTAATAGCATCATTTAAGAGAAGCTTAAATGCATGTTATACCACTGGGATATTTATTATCTCTTTAAGAGCTGGTACAATTTCAATATAATAAAATTAAACATGTGGTTTAGTCTTAAGTGATTGTGCAAATTCAGCATTTATTTTACAAATGAATTTTTTTCCGCGATTTCCGTCATTTACCTTACTACTCCTAGTTTTACCACGCACATAAACACCCCCATCCGTAAGAATTAATTACTTATGTCCGTGTCTACATGAAATATACTACCTTCTCCATTCAGCTCCTGCCTAACAAATTGACCAATCTTACTTCACGAATTAGCTGAAATGCTGACTCCAGTATTTTCTAAGCTACTTATGTAGGCTTATCTTCTCTATGAATTAATATGAGATTCAGATTTAACAACGCCTTCAAGTATCATGGTGAAGGTTTCTCAAAACCACCAAATTTTGGTTGAATTTTGGCATACCTACCTATTTTGATCTTTAATGATTAGAAATATAAACTATTTTTTAATTGTAGAAATTATATCATTTATAGTACTTTCAATCCTGTGGTTTATATATCATGTCCGTGTGATAAAAAATAATAATTTCAAAGCCAAACCAAAATAACGCCGCTTTCTGAAAAACCTATATTACCATTTCACCACTATTTTGGGAGATTGAAAAATTATTTGAAGTGGAATTCGGGAATATGCGGTGAATGAAGAGTAGCCTACAATATACGGGTCGATTACATTTACCAACTTTCGTAGTCGTGCAGGTTACGGTTCTCCAGATAATCAAGCATTGTTCTTTGACGTGGCGGTATCTTGGCTTCTTATGTTATATTATACAATAGATTTTACATCCATTTTCTCTTTGTTTTGAGGAAAACTTTTTTCACAAACTTTCAGTAATTTACCTAGCATGGGAATGGAAAAGTTGACGCCTTTGAAGACGAGGTTTTGGGACGGAAGGAAGTTTTTAGGAGACATTTAAAATTATCGAGTGTACGATTCGAGTAATGAGGTATTTTGATGGATATGATAGAGTTTGAAGTTTAAATTGAGGGGGAATTGAATCTGAAGAGAGAAGTTTGAATTGAGGGTGTTTCGAAGAATGTGATATAAGCGTGATAGCTTTTAGTGTAAGTAGGGTTGGGGGAGGAGAAAGATTTGTAGCTAGCAGTTTGCATTTAGAGATAGAAAGTGCGTGGAGTAAAAAGAAGGACAATATAAAATATCGTTTTAGAAAGGGAAATACTTTATATTTCCCTTTCTAAAACAATACTAAAATCTATAGAAACAGAATATTCGTTAAGAATATATTTTCCGTTAAAATTCACTTTGATTTGTTGAACACTGCTCCTAAAATCTGCATCTATCAAAAATATAGTAAGATTACGTGCATAATTTAGCCGAAACAAAACATAATCTATAATATATGTATAAATTTCTTAGCGTGCAGTTTCTAGCAAATATTCTAGCAATCATCTCTTCATTATCGAGAAATAGTAATCGGGTATTAAGCATTATTTCATAAGTATATGTAAAATTAAATTATCTAAATTTTATCTCTCTTCGCAATCAGAGTTTACCTTTGTCAATATTTTCGTTAACATTCTCCCGCTTTCCCTGCCGATGGCGTTAATGAAGCGCCCGTCATCACTCGATTGTTTGCTCTATGACGTAAGAGGGAAGTTGCGGTAGTAGGTGGGCGGTCGGAGTGCTTGCTTTACGACTAGCGGTCTGCCCAGATTCTAGGGTCCCAATTGTCGGCCCTGAAAGGGTCGGCCCCAAACGGAATCGCCGCCCCTCAGAGGAAGCTCTTTTGATGACGTCGTCGGACGCACCCGTAAATCAGGCCTTCACAATTCCAGCGCTCCATTTGAGAGCCGTGGGGAACCACACGCGTGATTCATTTGCTGATCGCTTCCAGTGGAGACGATGTGAAATCTTTTTTTCTCCGGGAATTTGTAGAGGGAGTGATTGTGGAGAACAAGACTGGTCCAACATTAATTTCTGATATTCCTGAGCGTACGTGGATTATAATGAGCTATTACCAAAACCTAAATAAGGTATTCACTTTCTTACTTTTCTCATTTATTGAAAGGAGTTTCTCAAGAAGGCTCTCTACGTTTTATATTTTTTATTTGAAGAACATTATATCACGGATTACATCTTGAAGTAAGATCATCAAGTCCTTCCGTGCTTTAAAAATTGTCAATGAATTTGTTTCTTAACAGCGTGCAAAATTCCCACTATCTCTTTGATTCCTAATACTTGAAATTTCGCCTCCTTGATTGTTAAAAATAATCATTATCATTGGTCATTAATCCTATGATTGATTTGACGCAGCCCCCACTTGATTATTCTATCAGCCAATATTTTCATATTGACGTAGCTCGTCTCTTGTACATCCTTCACAACTTGCTCCAAATGTATCAGATGAGGCCTGCCATTTCCACTCTTCCCGTTCACTCTTTCCTCGAAAATTCTCTTCATCAGGCCATCGTGCCTTCAGATGTGGTCTATTTAGTTGTTCCGTCTTCTATTTAAGGTTTTCAGAAGACATCTCTTCTCTCCAACTCTTCTTAAGGATTCTTTGTTTGTCACTCGATTGATACATTTTATCTTCATCATTCTTCAGCAGCACTACATTTTAAAACTTCAAACCTAGTCTTCTCTGCTGCTGTTATTATCCATGCTTCGCTGTCATATAGTAGAATGCTCCAGATGTATGTTATAATGAAAGGTTTCCCCACTTCACGCTTGTATTTGCAGCTGCAAGCAGAATCTTACTTCTGGTAAAATGCCGTTTTCGCTTGGACAACTCTACAGGCTATTTATTTTTTACTTCCTCCATCTCTGGTTACTCGGCTTCCCAGGTAATAGAAATCTTTAACCTCCTCGATTTTTTGTTTTCCTTGTATTGGTCCTGGCTTTCTTTCTCCTACTGCATACCAATACCTTAGTTTTCTTTTTGCTGATCTTCAGATGACATGTGGCCATTGTTCTTTCCATATTTCCTAGTTTCTTCTTTAAATCTCCTTATGCTTGTTCCTGTACTGCTGGGTCCTGATTTGATTATGGCCACCTGGATTTTATTCAAGCTGTGGATAACTCTTCGGTCATTGTATGATGTTCCTATTTCTTTCAGGAACTTTAGCATCACGTTCCAATCCTCGATGTCAAATACCTTCTCCAAATCTAAAAATGCAACGAATGTCGGTAGATTCTTCTCTATAAGTAGTCTGAGGGCCAAAGTAGCTTCTCTTGTGCCCTTGTTTCTTCGTAACCCGAATTGGTCCTCATTCAGAATCTCCTTAGCTTTTTGTTCTTTTCTTCTATAGATGATTCACTTCAATATCTTCAAGGCATGTGTCGTCAGGTTTATGGTCCTAAAATGTTCACAGCTCTTAGCCTTTTTTTTTTTAAATAGGGACGATAACGTTATTCTTAAAGTCTGTGGGTCCTCTCCTTTAGAGTGTATGTCGCAGATAGTTTGCAAAACTGAGTAAGTGTCTTCTCTCATACATTTGTACTTAGTTCGGTGGGATTATCATCTATTTCCGAAGCCTTATTAATCCTCAGATCCCTTACTGCTGCGTCATATTCTGATCTTAATGCTGGGGCTCCCAAATAATTATTTTAGACTTAATTTTCCTCTTCGATTACTTCCGCTCTAAGAAGGCTTTCGTTGCTTAGCTCATCCAAGTATCCACTTCTATCTCTTCACATTATCCTCATGTTCAATTAAGTGTTCTCCATTCTTGTCCCTGATGCTGTTTCATCTTGAAGTCCGTTTCTTGAAGTGATTTCCCACCATCCTGTGGGCTAATTACACATTTCATTTTCCGAGTTTGCTTTGTGCATCTTCGCATAGATCCTTCATCCACATTTCCCTTGCTTTTCTCGCTTTACGGTTTACTTCATTCCTGATTCTTTTGAAGCGAAGTTTCCCTTATTCAGTTTCCATATATTTATATTTTCTTGTGTCTTCAATCAATTCTTATGTTATCCATTGCTTCTTCTTGACAACTTATCTTCTCCCCAGAACTTCTTTTGCTGCTTCCTGTAGCCCAATTTTGATGTTCTCCCATCTCTTTCCCACTGATTTCATAGTGAAATCCTCTTCTGTTTTTTTCCACTGCAAGGTCAGTAAACCTCAACAACGGCTGGCCTTTCTGAAAGGCAAGCCGTTGTTGAGGTTCCTTTAGTTTCTCTACTAGCCATATCTCCTTCATTGATTTCTTAAATTTCTACATCTACATCTGCACGATACCCAGCAAGCCACCGCAAGGATGTGTCGCAGGGAGTGAATATCACCAAGCATACACTATTGACTTGCAAACAAGCAACTATAGGGTCTCATGCAACTAGATTGTTAGTATCTATAGTATTTGAGGGATTGATACATGCATCACGCACTACAGACTACTCTAAAATATTTCCCCTTTGCTATGCTGCCTATTCTATTCTCTTATAGAACGGGGGAAAAATACCATTTTGAATCTATCAGTACGACAATCTATCTCTCTAATCTTATTTATTTCGTAGAATCTAGCATATTTCGCTGGTGTTTTTAATATGTGCCGAACAACTTCAGTAAAGCTATCCAATTAGAATTTCTCTGATAGATTTAATCTGTACCCTAACCTACGCTCTGATAATGATTCCCAACCTAATTCTTGTACCGATTCTGATACACTACTCATCCTATCGTAACACATCCTCACGAATCTAGCTGCTCTACGCTGTACACTGATAACTCTCTGTTCTAACCTAATTCATTCGGATTCCATACACTGGCTACTTACTCAAGGTGGGGCCTAACTAGTGAAAATTAACATCGCTCTTTTGTCTTCTCATCACATTTCCCAAGTACTCTCTTTATTAATCCTAGCTTTCTCTTCGCTCGGCCGCATATTTCCCGGATTAGAGGGTAACGCACGGTAGTATTAAAGGGTAACGCGCGTTAATGAGCGCAAAAAGTTATAAAATCCATGATATATAATGACTCAACGTAGTGTAAACTTCAATTTAATCTATAACAACATAAACGCTGCTCTCCACTTACTCTAATACACCTACACTAAATAATTGGACATACGGGTGTATGCCGCGTCGTATATCGGATTTTGCCCCGACGTTTCGTGACCGACTGCTGGTCACTTTTTCAAGGGAATGATGGTAGTGTTTGGCGCTGCTGGCTTTTTATTCATTTCAAGTGGGAGAGGTGGGCGGAGGGGGGGGGATGAGTAAGGAATGGAGGGGGAAGATGAGGAAATGCTGTGGATGACTGGGTTCCATGTACTGCTGATTCTTAATTCAGTGTCTCTGCTAAAATTGTTCTTGTTTTTCTTTATTTCGATGGCTTCACGGATGAGTCTTGGTTTAAAATGTTTTACCTTGGCGATGACTTTAGATTTTTCAAAATCGATCGCGTGTCCCGTGGCTTCGTGCTCCGCTACGGCCGACTTCGTCGAGTACCCCAGTCGAATGGCCCGTTTATGTTCTTCTAATCAAGTTTTGACTGTGCGTCCAGTTTCCCCGATGTATTTTTTATCGCAAGTTCGGCAGGGTATTTCGTAGACTCCTTCGATTTGGAGTGGTGTCCTGTCCTTCACGTTTCCCAAGAGGTGACGTACTTGGATATGGGGTTTAAAAATGGCCTTTATGTCAAACTTCTGAAGGATATTGCCATCTTATCTGTGGTTCCTCTAACGTAGGGGAGGAGGGCTTTCTTTTGGCTAATAATGTCTGTATCTTTGGATGTCTTCCTATTGTCCTTGTTGGTAATCTTTTTAAAATTGCGGGATATAGCTCCGTTGTCGTAACCGTTAAGACGTAAGATGGACTTCAGCTTCTTTGTTTCCGAAGGTAGATTCTTCGGGTCACTCAGTCGGGTTGATCGTTCAATAAGTGAGGTCATACCTAACCGCGTTAAGTTGGGCCGGGTGATGATGAGAATTAGCATGGAGATACCGATTTGTTGACGTCGGTTTTCTATATACGGCGTGTCCTAGGCTTCCGTTGTCATTTCTCTCCACCAAGACGTCGAGGAAAGGCAGTTTTCCTGCTGATTCTATTTCCATGGTGAATTAGATATGGCTATTTAGGTTATTTAAATATACGAAAAATTCTTCCAACTTCTGTCGACCATGCGTCCAAATGATAAAAGTGTCATCTATGTACCGAAGCCAAATTTTGGGTTTGTGCTCTGCATTTTTAATTGCTAATGTTTCCAGGTGTTCCATGTAAATATTCGCCACTGCTGGAGAGATGGGCGATCCCATCGCCGCCCCTGAAACTTGTTCGTAAAAATTGTTCCTCCATCGGAAGAATGTGCTGTGCAGGCTAATTGATGTCAGAGAAGCAATGCTCTTGTTAAACTTTTCTTCTATTAGTTTGACTGCCTCCTCTCCAGGTATATTCGTGAAAAGTGACGTGACGTCGAAACTGACGAGGATGTCCTCCTGGTTTACCCGTATGTCTTTTATGATTTGTAGGAAATGCTGCGAGTTCTTTACGTAAGATTGGGCCTCCTCTACTAAAGACGCTTATTTATCTATCTATCTAACCTATTCTGTCCTATTGTTGTACGTTTTATTGAGCAATCTCCATAACACACATTTTGATTTTTATTGATGACTAAATAGGCAAAAAAAGGAACTATGCAGTCTCAATCTTTACTCAAATAAAGACAGTCTATCATTTTATCATTTTGATTCCTTATTAGTTATCATGTATTACCTGGACATATTATTCCATATATTTATTCACTACCAATTAACACGCCTATTCCTCATTTGCGTTCCTTGATTCATAAATACGTTTATTTTATCCTAATCAACTCTATTAGTGTTGCTTAGAAAACCTACAACACAAAATAAAATCATTCCGAATGTTCTCAATACTTCAGTTGCCTAACGTTGGTACCAAGTTGATCACACTGTTTATAGAACACCTGACTTACAAATACTTTTTCATTTGCAAGCCTAATGGGATAAATTATGCCGTCTACTACACTGATGACAATTTCGAGTTTTTTACACTTTGATAACATGTTAAATTAAAAAAAAAACATGATGTTGACCAATAAATTGCTGGAGAGGCAACAAGAATTCTGGGGTTATTCGGTGCGTAGTTTTAGAAACGAAACTTGGCAGATACTCGAGCATGTGGAATGGCCCTCATGCGACACTCTACCTATACTCCCCGCAGGGGAACTCTCTTGCGCTCGGCATTCCAAATCCCTCGCATTTTTCGCGTCGTGTCCGGATCCGAAAATAAACATGACTCAGAGGGAGAGGAAAGGCTTTCACCGTACTCGCTCTTGAGGTGAACCCGGTTGGAGAAGTTATAACCGTTGGCAGTGTTGGCAACACTGTTTTTCTGAAGGAAAAACACGTTTTTTGTTGCACTTCTTTTTTTTCCCAACTCCATTTCCACCAAATCTGCCCTCGGCTTCTCATTCTCTTTCTTCTTCTCCTCCGTCGCCTTCCATTTACCTTCTACTTGTATCTGCATCCCTCTTATACTTCCTCCACGTGGTTTTGTCATTTTCTACTGAAGAAGTCCTGCGTATCTCTCTGCTTAACTTCCCTTGCTACCTAGGGGTGCCAATATTGCCATATTCAACGGTTAACTCCCCTCATTTGAAGTTTCAGGGATGCCCAGGCTATTTAAATGGGTACATTTCCTTCTCATCGTGATTTGTAATAGGGTACCTTTTTGAACTTTACTCCATATGTTCAGAATGGGAAGGGATTCGCAACATAAATAATTAAAACGCAAAATAGGGTATAACATAAATTAGAATAATATTTAAATATATTTAAAAATATTTAAGGCAAAGGAGATATTTTATTTTTGGAGTAATAACACTATCTACTGGTATCCTGTTAACTGTTGAGAAAATCATGTAAATACCCATATCTCACCTAGACCCTCCTCAGTCCCGACAACCATTTAACAATATCATTTGTTTTTTACATTCACTGAGTTTTTGTGACATGAAATTAAGCAGAGGATTGTAAAATAATAATAGGGTGGTCCATTATGATTTTACAGCATGTAGCATATATGCCACATTAGGACGTAAGTAAGACATTTCTGTGTGTGTTACCTTATGGCGATAAGTTGTTATTTAGTTTTTTAAAAGGGGTAAAAACAATGTTACAAAATAGTTTATACCTATGAAATATTTATTATACTATGTTTATCACAATGACTATTTCATTTGAAGTTCTGTTACAATACAACTATTTCTTGGAAAATGTCAAAAAAATGTTTCTTTTTTTGGTAAAAAACAGAAAAACTTTGCCTATCATCTTCTTCATCGTCTTGCTGCTTTCCCTCTGCATAGTAAATTTAATTTTCTGCAACATCCAACTTAAATTTGCAGCATGTCAGAGTGTCCCTCTTTTCCCAAAATTCTTCACTAACAGCTTAGCGATACTCAAGCCAAGCTCCTGCAATGGAAAAATGAAGAAAATTGAGAATAATTCTACTAGTCCACTTCTTTGTCCTATCCCTCATTGTATACTTGCCAGGAACTCAGTCAAATAGATCTACACCTTCCATATTAATATTGTAGCTTTTAACTGCACTTGGGCGTTGAACCTGAATATATTGTTGGTCCTTCTTGGACCAACGTCTACAGTCTTCAGCTGGCGTGGAACCATGCTCACTGGATGCCAAGTAAATAGTTTGTTATCAATCATTTTATCACAGCCAACTTGTCATCATGCCTCACAATTTACTCGAAGCTCCCTCTCCTCTTCTTTTCTATGAATTGCATCATTTTTAAAATACATTGATTTTGGAAACTAATTGATCATTATTGTGCCATTTGCAAGCTTATTTCTGTATTCCAAAAGGTTCTCCACTGATAACAAAGAAGGATAATACCAATCTATGTCAACAAACAATCCAACTGGTAATGAGTCCGCGAGTTTTAATGTTACTCGGCCTCCTACCTCTAGTTTTTCTGGGACTGTAGTCTTCTCTGCTATAATATCTCTCCCCTTCCACTCATGCAGCAAGAAATCAAGTGGCAAACCACAGGGTGAAGCCATGACAAAATTTTTCAACCCAATTCCATGCGGCTTTCCTTTCACTAACTGTCTCATCTTCACAGGTCCATGGATGGGATCATGTGTTCATCTATGGACAAGTTATTTGTTCGTGAGGTTTCTCTGATAGACTTTAGAAGTGAGCGTGCCTTCCAATAACTGTCCTCTTTTTCTGCTGAAGTGGAAGCATTATCGTGTACTAACTTTATGTTGTTGCGGATTAGATAAAACTTGTCTCGTGTTACATTGTCCGCAGTCAAAGGGTATCTCGTTCTTTTTTCCAAGCACTCTCTGAGACTAGTGAACGCTAAAAGGGTTACAACTATGCTAACTTTCCAGGACTCCTCAGATTCTGAAGAACTTTCGTCGATCACTGGGGTTGTTGGACGAACTGTGAGGCCGTTTTAATCATTTCCCTCCTCTTATATCTTGAGATAGGATATATTAGGATCGATTTTGTCTTATATTTCAGCGTTTCAGCCGTTTCTATATTTTCTAAATAATTTACACAAAAGTTACCCATTCTTTAATTATTACTAAATATGAATTACTTAAGCAAATAGTAATAATATATGTACAAAATGATTTAGGTTTTACTGTTTGACTCCATTAATAAGAGTTAAAACATTATTTATAATCACTAATTCTGCTATTTAAAGGTAATATCATATGAAGTATTTTACCGAAAAATCATAACTTTCATTTCGAAAAGTATAGGCGGTTGCCTGATGTAGAGTATATGCTACTTCATTAGCAACAGTATATTGTGCTAATTTAATATTTTTTATAATGTGTAATTTACGTAAACATCGTTAATCAATATATTTCAAGCTATTCTATGCAAATTTTAATTAATAAAACAGCCAAATTACAATACTTATCATTATATCATCTCGCAATGTTGAGGTGTAAATAAATATGTGTTTTATAATTAGTGTTGACACCTATCTACTGCAATTTCAGCAAAAAAACAAAGCATTAAACACCAAGCGCACACTGTAGAGCATATACGACAACCGGCCGCCGCGCGATACAATCATTGTCTGAGCCAGAAATAATTAAAGACAGCGTGTAGCATATATGCTACTTCAAGATTGAGGATGATAATGCAACTATAATATCGCCTTGGATTGGAATCAACATTGTATATTATCATGTGTTTATCATATGATTCATTTTTTAGGACCTGCTTGATTTCAGGACTAATTTTTGCAATCTCAAAACAGAAAGAAAGGTGAGAGAGAGAGGTCATAGGAAATTCCTTATCCAACTGCCTAACTATTTGGAATTGATACCTGGCAGGAGGTGCGTAGTAATACTGGATGCTGTAAAATATAATGATTTTATACAATTCTACACTAAACCACAAATAGTCAAACCTTAAGTCGCAAATCCTCCGTTCATGCTATAAAACCAGTAACCCAAAGGTTTAAAAATAGAAGGTAGTTACGGGTTAAGGAAGAAATTTGGGACCAATAGTCAGTGAAGGTTTATGACCTTTAGATTAGGCATTTATGGTAATTGTTCGTTGTTTGATGCTGAAGGAAGGTCTAATTGGGCATCAGATTCCTTTCACATCAAATACATTTTGCTCAATGTTTCTCCTCAGATCCTCATATTTCCAGCTTCCAATTATTCTAAGGAAACTACCCGTTCGTCTTCTCCCTCTTCCCCGCTTACCATACATTCTTCCCTGAGTCAGGATCTTTAAAACTTCCTGTGTCCTAATCACCTACTCTATTCGCAAATCCTTCCCCATTCAACTTTCTTAAAATTTGTAAAATTGTTGATTTACTACACATTCGGTCGCTATGGTTTATTTTGCCACCGTACAGAATCTAAAATATTTTCCGCATTTTACGCATATAAGTTTGAAAAACTCCGTCTCAGTTCTGCATTTATGGGAAAGGAGGGATGATATTCCGCACGATGGTGAAGGAAGGGAATGATTCAAGAAAGATTGCGAACTCTGCTGTAAACATTATCTCAAGGATTTACCTACCTTTGTAACGGGCAACTCCAGGGATAAATTCTTTAGGCGTTGGAAACCCTGTTACCACCTCCTTTTAGTTTTATCCTCCTCCTGCCTCAAAAACTTGACGTCTTGGAGGTGTTCTGATCCGAAAAGATGACTAGGGAAAAGTTTATCCGTCTCTCGGACCCATTCCAAGTCACGAAGTTGAGGAGAGAAGTCTTGGGCAAAGGATGAGAAGGGGAGTATGAATGGGAATAGGGATTCAGGAGAGTGGCAAGAGCAGATTGCAGGTAAAGGGAGAGAACGTGAGCCATCAAGAAAAGAAAATCCGATATTGAACTTGGAGGTAGTGAAAGAAAGCTAGGAAACAGAGAAAGGTAGGGTAGTTGTGTACTGTGGGACCAGCTGACGAAGAACCCAGAATCAGTTCATCCAACTGGGAGAACGGACACGTGGTGCGAGCCGTGTATAACACGTGGTGGTTATATTCATGCTCTTCTTTACTGCAGTCGCAGTTAAAGGAAGCTATGTAGGCAGATTGTTTCTCATTTGGGACGCTGTTAGACGATTAAAACTTTCTCACAAGCAAACGTTTAGAAATAATATATGCCTCTGCACCAACAAAACAATAAATGACGATTTAATCTCACCACTTAAGAAAACATTTTTCAGAGGCAATAGCTAAATAAGGAATGCATCTCTTTACTGTACCTAATGTTTTAGCACTGAACCAGCCTAACCACATATTAATTATTCATGAGTAAAAAATAGCATTTTAGAGAAAATAGCCCCGTTTGCTACGGTGACCTTAAGAATTTTATCTCATGAAAAAAATCATCGGCTTATAATACGGACCTGTAACTGAATTGGGAAGTCGAGGAAAACATTAAATTTGAAATAAATTCTCGTGACCTCAAACTTTTCATCATCATCGTCATTATTCAACACTTCTGGGATTAGTTTGACGCAGCTTCCCGCTGAATTTTTCTATCGGCTAATCTCTTCATGTTTACGAATTTCTTCTCTTTTACATAATTTATCATCACTTGTTCTATATATCTCATGCTAGACCTTCCTTTTCCGATCTTCCCTGCCACTTGTCCTTCAACGATTGTCTTCACCAGGCCATCAATTCTCACGATGTGGCCGATTAAGTTGTCCCGTCTTCTTCTTAGGGTTTTCATAAGACCTCTTTTCTTACGCTGATTCTAGGACTTCCTCGATACTTACTCGGTTGATACAATCATCTTAATCATATTTCTGTAGCACCACGTTTCGAATGCTTACACTTTTTTCTTTCATCATCCATGCCTCTGTCATAAATAAACACATTCCTTCTGATATACCTTATGATGAATGTTTCCTTACTGCAGCTTTTGTATTTTCAGCTTTAAGCAGATTCATGTTCTGATAGAATTATTTTTTTGGCTGGACTATTCTACTGAATTTTCTTTCTCACTCCGTCCATCGCTGGTATTAGGCTTTCAAGTAACATAACTCTTTCACATTTTCAAGCTCTTATTTTCCTAGTTTAACATCGTTTTCGGTCTCCCTCCTATTGCTGCCTCAAAAATGTTAATGCAAATATAAACTTGGGGTGTTTTGTACTTTAACGGCCAAGGCCAAGGTAACGATTATCTAACCAATGGTTTTCATTCTCAGCAAAACATATATTCCTTGGCGGGTTTCAAATCAACGGTCTTTGGGCTAGAAACTCAGCAACTCAGAGGTCATTGGCTCCGGCAAGCTATCCAATTTTCGACTACGGCAGACGTGGTATAAATCAATGCATATAATTATTGACATTAATGAACCATTTAAAAAATAGCATTTTAGAGAAAATAGCCCCGTTTGCTACGGTGACCTTAAGAATTTTATCTCATGAAAAAAATCATCGGCTTATAATACGGACCTGTAACTGAATTGGGAAGTCGAGGAAAACATTAAATTTGAAATAAATTCTCGTGACCTCAAACTTTTCATCATCATCGTCATTATTCAACACTTCTGGGATTAGTTTGACGCAGCTTCCCGATGAATTTTTCTATCGGCTAATCTCTTCATGTTTACGAATTTCTTCTCTTTTACATAATTTATCATCACTTGTTCTATATATCTCATGCTAGACCTTCCTTTTCCGATCTTCCCTGCCACTTGTCCTTCAACGATTGTCTTCACCAGGCCATCAATTCTCACGATGTGGCCGATTAAGTTGTCCCGTCTTCTTCTTAGGGTTTTCATAAGACCTCTTTTCTTACGCTGATTCTAGGACTTCCTCGATACTTACTCGGTTGATACAATCATCTTAATCATATTTCTGTAGCACCACGTTTCGAATGCTTACACTTTTTTCTTTCATCATCCATGCCTCTGTCATAAATAAACACATTCCTTCTGATATACCTTATGATGAATGTTTCCTTACTGCAGCTTTTGTATTTTCAGCTTTAAGCAGATTCATGTTCTGATAGAATTATTTTTTTGGCTGGACTATTCTACTGAATTTTCTTTCTCACTCCGTCCATCGCTGGTATTAGGCTTTCAAGTAACATAACTCTTTCACATTTTCAAGCTCTTATTTTCCTAGTTTAACATCGTTTTCGGTCTCCCTCCTATTGCTGCCTCAAAAATGTTAATGCAAATATAAACTTGGGGTGTTTTGTACTTTAACGGCCAAGGCCAAGGTAACGATTATCTAACCAATGGTTTTCATTCTCAGCAAAACATATATTCCTTGGCGGGTTTCAAATCAACGGTCTTTGGGCTAGAAACTCAGCAACTCAGAGGTCATTGGCTCCGGCAAGCTATCCAATTTTCGACTACGGCAGACGTGGTATAAATCAATGCATATAATTATTGACATTAATGAACCATTTAAAACAAATATAATGTATTTTTTAAATTAAGGACCTGAAAATAAGCTTTATACAAAAAAGAGTACTCTCTATACAGCTAACTAAACTTAAAATGAAAGGAATGGTGCCTGTATAGATATTTAGAGCTAACATTTAAACGAACAATTTGCACTATACGGCGATTTAAACCGTCACTTACCGTGGAAATGTAAACTTTACGTGCAATGAGGCCTCCTATTCCGACTAGTTAATAACGGTCAGATTTCTTACAAAGAATGTAAAAAATGCATTCAATTTTCTTTGAAAAGTAGTGATGATTCTGAGAAATTTTGATGACTATTTAAGAAATAATGCAGTAAAACACATTGGGAAATCAATTTGACCTAAAATTACCTCGGAGATGATGAACAAATGTTATCGTACCAAGTAAAGTCGCAAGGAAATTGCAAAAATCGTATCTCATTTTCCTGCCTATGATGCCCATTACTTCATGGAATTCCATGGTCTGAGCCATGAGCAGATGAGCTCCTCTGCCCTAGAGACAGCACCAGCGTATTTTATTTGACTCTGGCTTTTTTCGGAGCTTTTTCAGCAGAGTTCAATGCACCACCCACTCACCGATGGACGCCTTTCATGCCTGTAGATATACACGCTGAAAGATCCTAGCTCTATTGATTCTAGTCCGATATCGGGGTAAAAGAAGTCGGATACCTGAAAGAGACAGGCCACAGAAGAATAGCCCCTAGAGCTTGGGCTGAGAGTTGAGCAGTACGCTGTTGGTCCTCCGTATCTCTCAAGGCAAAAGGGCCGAGTAAAAAGGAAATAGGGTAGCTCTTATCGAAATTTCTTCTTAACTCCTCTGCTTTTTACTTCATGAAAGGAACCCGTGCTCGCAATCCACTTAAGTGATCGTTTTTTTTTTTAATGTGGCCATTCTTATTTCATTCTACTCAAAATTGTTTCAAGGTAAAAAAAGGCCAATAATTGTCATTGAGAAATTTAATTAACTGAAATTCCATGGTACAGTCTGAAAAAGAAAGATGTGAAGCAGAATGTCAGGACATAATATGGATAAAACACACAATTGTTTACTTTTTTACTCCTTACTATTCCATGGATAACGTGTCAATGGTTAAAATCACATAGAAAAATGTTCATTTGCCTAACAGTGCAAGATGCGACGTTTATGCCACAATTATCTCCCTCTCATGGAGTATTGCTATCAGTAGGCGCGTTTAACTGCATACTATATTATTTAAATATACAAACATGTAGAAGCCATCGTATGTGACTGTCTGTTTAACTTCATGAATTGTATGTACCATACCAAATCTTGCTCTTTTAGACAATGATGTGTAAATATATCTCTGACCTTCTGATGAAAATTGCCAGATTATCGGCAAAAATGAAGAAAATAGTATATCACATATTACGTGTAACCCTATTTTTTAATAGTAAAAGCAATTTATTAGGTATCTATTTTATTAAAGTCTTCGGAAGGAAATTACATAAAAACGGTTTTAGGATGAAGAGTGGAAGAAGTCTCGACCAGCTCAAAGGTGCACATATGCGCAAGAGGTTGTGTCCTCTTCACATTTGGTAGTCCTCTTCACTACGGGAAAAGCATTTAAAATATAATGGTACATATTAAGTGTAATGTAGCACTCAAGCAATTAATGACAGGTACAACTTTGGCTCAATACTTAGGAGAATAAATTATATTATGGAATTGAAGTCAGTTTATCGCAGAGAAGAACGAGTAAACAAATGAAGTGTCACATAATAAAAATCATTTGAAATAAGTGCAGCGGATTTTCATTGGCATTAGTCCTACCAAGAAAAAGATTTATTGGGGAAAACTATGGAAACCTCATACCTGCATCATAGTGGTTTTGAATCAAAGGTTTCGAAAAAACCATTATCTCTATTGTAATATTTCTTGTTTAATTTCAATTCATGCAATAATTTCATGAGGTATATTAGAAAACTTTTCATGCTTCATACACGTATTTTCGTCACGTGGCTTTCATTGAGAAATTTAATTAACTGGAATTCCATGGAAAAGTCTCGAAAAGAAAGATGTGGAGCTGAGTTTCAGGACAGAATATGGGTAAAACATACAAATAGATAAATTACGGAGTATTTTCAGAACGCTAAATTAATTAGAAGTATGCTTTCGATAGTGTCCCATGTCTCCCACGGTTATGGAACAAAATCATTCCTGCAGTTGGCATTTTCTCTGAAATTAGGTTTACTTCCGTTTAAGATAAGGCAGGGAAAATGAAGGAGAATATTTTACATTTAACGTAGTTTTTGTAGTCGTACTTGCGGCAACTGGGGCAGAAGCTGATAACTGCTTACTCAGCTACCGATAGTAGTCGGTCTCTTGCGATACTGGAAACATGGTGGATTTTAGAGGCTGAATGAGACAGATGGAATCCGAAGAGTGCCGGTGGAATAAGCTCGACTCGGAAGAGAAGAAAGAAAGGGACTCTAAGGGAAGGAGGTGCGATTGGTGAAAAAGAGTGGAGGACACAGTAGGCCTACCGAGTCTAGCACCCCTTTTGGAAGCATGCGAAAGTTCCCGAGTCGTATATCAGTGACCACCCACATTCACGCCCAACTGCACCCACCCTTTCCCGGGCACAAATAATCCTGGCACATTCTTGAGCTCAATCGGATCCCTCGGAGAAAAAAAGTAAAAAATGTCCCAACTCCGATCCACGCAGCACTCTCACATCTCGAAAACCATTCTTATTCCATTCAAGGGGCGCTTGAAGCTGAGCATTAAAAAAAAAGAAGTATCGTGGAAATGAAATAACGCCTCGCAATTCAGCGTGGTGATGGTTCACACATATATAGCGTGAACACATCTTTATAGTACCCTACCAGCTCCATAGTGCGTTTGAGAGTTAGTGCCCTGGAAACCAAGAATTTAGTGTGCGGCAGGATTTGAAATATCGTCAAACATGCAAAATGTTGATGCAAAAGCTATACGTTAATATGTCATATAAAGAACGTGTAGTTTAGGTATGCAGTAGGTAGTTGTAAAATAATGATATTATGTAGTTACAAAAATACTATTTTTAAAGATATTTAATTCACTTTTTTCACCCTCTAAAGTAGTAACTATGAAATTTGTAAGAAGGAGCAGCTAATTTGAGTTCGCTTAGCTTAGAGTTATAGAAGATGCCCTACAGACATAGTTGCAAACATCACACCCATCTAACCCGTTATAGTTGTGTTTATATAGACCTCTTATTCATCGATAGAATAATTTTATTTCATGCGTTCCGGACAATATTTTTTCCTAATTTTGTTTTCTAGTCAGCCATAATACGCATTCGGTTGACATCTTATACAACAACTATCACTAGCTTAATATTTTAGCTCCATTTTTGTTTTCAGAACCTACATATCAAATTTACCTTGGAACGTGTGAACTGTGTTCTTATTCCTCCCTTTATTCATATACTTATACCAACTGTTTTGCTTGATATTTATCACTAGTGCCTTGTGCGTTCTGAACTCAAAAGTCTCTGCCATGTTGTCCCCGCTACCATTCGACGACGGAGCGGGAAAATATTCGGAAGCGATAAATAACGGGAATCGAATTATACGGCAACCCTTCCACGCCACTGTCGGTTCTCTTTTGTTTTCCCTCCCCCGCCCTCCATCCAAAGCATCTCCCTCACTCACTCCGGAGAGGCGGCTCGGCGTGCGACGCGGATTGTGGATTTATGCCCAACCGGGAGGCACTCGGGAAAATTGACCCGTCGCACTCCAGCCTGGCGTGGGCCGTATTCGCAGGAAACAGCCCCGTGGAAAAATGTTTAACACGGTAGGAATGAGAGGGATTAATGGCCGAAATTATTTATATCACTCACTCTTTTTTTTACCACTCCAAATCAATGACCTTGTGGACAAGCTGGTGGGAGTGAAAAATTATTGTATCGGTGAAAAAAATTGGTTGGAAACATTGCAACTGGCAATTTTCGAGAGTTAACTTTGTTAGTCAACTTTGAATCAAGACTTGGTTTATTGAATGGATGTTTTTGTAGTCAATAAAGTCGTTTCAGTGGCATAACTAATGTTCACAACCTTCGGCGGTAAGTTAGCATTTGGTGATTGTGGACTTATCGTAGTATGTTGTCTTATTTCTTAAAAAAATATTGAATTTAGAGTACCTGCATTGTCAATCGATAATAGAGCCGTTAATTTTTATCCTTTATTCACTCCATCATTCGCAGAGTTCACCCTGTAAGGTTATGAAAATTTAAATGAATGTATTTTTAGCCTAAATGTCAAGTACCTATGCCTCCATACCATCTCTTAAGGTTCCTAATCTCTCATCCACTGCCACACTTGTTTTTGATGATTTACCTGCTATCAGAAAAGTATTACACTATAGCTGTAGGCTTCTTTTTTATTCTCTTAGATAGTTTGTGGTACTTATATACATGATATAAATGAGTTAAACAATGGTCATAGTGCCAAAAGAGGCTGCGCTGCCCAATTATTTGCAATGAATGTTAGTAATTAGTAGATTAAATAAGAGATTCATAAAATTTTCAAACAATATTCAGCTTTCAGCTAGAGTTTTCAACAAAACCTTTCAAAATAGGAGTCGAAAAGATTTCATTCAAATTAAGCTAAAGTTATTTTTGATCAATTATCACATTTAGCGACTACATTTTGACTGCCGGTTGCTCAGCAACTTATATTTTACCGCTGATCTACGATATATTTTGTCGTATACTTAGCCAAAATTGAGGTTTACGGCCATAATATTAGGTAATAAATGGTAGCCATGTTAATTTGATCTTAGACTAAAGATGAATTCAACTATCGGTTACTTATTTTTTGATTTAATAATAGTTTTAGGTTAGTGGTTAACTTCCAGTCAACCTATGAGTTTCCATAAAACCATGAGATTTAATTTTTTTACTAGCCCAATCGATGGCAAAGATTTAGAAGTCCTAAATCTCCATGAGCTTTTTTTAACATTTTTCCCACCCAACTCATGAAATGTCAACGGAAAAACTTGCATATGCGACTTGGATTCACCAAAGAGTTCCAAAAAGGGGTTTATCCCATTTCTGCGATCAAGTTAGAAAAGTACCTTAGCTCCCGGATGGCATGAATTCCCCCTAAAATGAGTAAAGAGAACTTACCTTGAGGGCTGGAGTTCCCGTACATTTTACCTTTCCCTCTCAAGGGTAACCCTAGATTTGAGAGTAAAAACTCCTTTATCGCCAAAGTAGGAAGACGAATAAAAGCTTTCTTGCGACTTTTGGAAATATTTTAATTCTCTGCGCCCGCGAGACGATGTAACGATACTTCTGGATGACTCCGTTTCTCCTTCAGCTTCTCTAGCCTTTAACTTTTCGCTCAAACTCTTTTTCCCTTCCCCATTATAAACTTCTGCTAAGGAATTGAGAAGCGACTAACATCCGCGGATTTCACCCCATCTTAATCCGAGCATGCCTGACCCCTTTAGCATTCCGCCAGCGCAAAAAACAATCTTCAAAATCTGACGGGAAGTTTGCACCCTTTCGTAAGATCCGCTTTTCTCAAGTTTTGTAACTTCCCCATAGTGGGATTCTCCCGTGGAATTTCAACATCACAAGTCTTTAACCGCTTGTACCATAAAGGTTGAAAATCCAAATATGAGCTCAAATTTCAAATTTTCTCTTGTGGCATTATAATACACTTTGCTGTATTCCATGGTCTCCGGCAAGAGATGGAATATTTCATTTTTACCGCTCTCCGATCTTATGCAAACTTAATTTAGATTGTACATTTTGGGATGAAAATATTTTAATACGGTTATTATTCCAACCTTATGCATGAGAATTTCTTCTATGACTCAGTTGCACCTTTTACATGCACCATAATTACCTAAAGTAATGCACCATTAGTTCCTACTTAAGGTCCTTACACAGCTTACTTTAATGACGTCCCTGTTTTTATTCTTGAGTATAAAAGGAATTAAATGGTTTTGGAATGGAGTAATACTCCGGGACTTTTACACTTGCAGAAGATTCTCAGCGGAATTAATTGCACGTAATCTACTGCCTATATAATTTATAATGTGTTTTCAGATTACAAGTCAGAAATATTGCTACAAGGACCTGACTGATGCCTTTAGTAAGGTGGTGATTTTAGCATTGAGAGTGATTTATGGCAAAGTTCTTTACTTTATTTAAATTTTCATTATTGAAGTTTGAATTTATGGCTCACTTCTTATATTTCCCACAGCTGGAAGTATTTTCTAGGAGAAAAATGTTACTAGCTACAGAAAAGATTTGCGGTAAAGCCAAGAAATGGAATATAGAAGGTTATTGGGTTTGAGTGATAGGTACTGTTGACATGAATCTTTGAAGTCTTCCGCTACTTAAATTCGATTAAAAATAGGATCAAAGAATATATATCAAAGGATTTTCGTCGCATTTTTAGTGCTTTAAAAATAAAACCTTCTCTTATCTTGGGGGTGTCTTCAAATCCGAAATACATAAATTCAGACTTTTGTAATTATTTCCTTTAATTCCATTCATTGGGATTTTTGTACTTTGCTGCTATTTTAAACTTTTGGCTGCTTAGGCTTCTCTACTGTGATTCACTTGATATCCTGATTTGCCGGTCCTCACTGTAATCCAACCACTCTCCCATGTCGGTGTGACTTGATATCCAATCCACATATTGAAGTTTCGTGGATGTTTGCTTAGTTCTATCTGCTTCTGATTAATCTGGAAAAATGGCGATTTTTCCTTGACAGTACTCTTGTTTGATCGAACGCAATTTCTTTTCCTGTCTCGGACCACGCATATGCTGCTATTGCCGAGATGCAATTTCTAAGTTTTCCATGAAATCCAGCTCGGATATTCGTCACACGCATGCTTTATTTTAGTGGTAAAAAAGAAAGGGTGTTTTTAGTTCAAATACGTCGTAAAGTAATCATCATCAAGGGTCAACAATCCTAGGATTGGTTTGACGCAGTTTTCCACTCGATTCTTCTATCGGCCAACCTCTTCATATTAACGTAGTTCCTCTCTTTTACATCCTTCACAACTAGATCCATATATCTCATACGAGGCTTGCCTTTTCCATTCTTCCCGTTCACTTTTCCTTCGACGATAGTCTTCATCAGGCCATCGTGTCTCAAGATATGGCCGATTAAGTTGTCCCGTCTTCTTTTTATAGTTTTCAGCAGACTTCTCTTTTCTCCCACTCTTCTTAGTATTTCTTCATTTGTCACTAGGTCTATCCATTTTATCTTCATAATTCTTCGAATAAAGTAACAGATATAAAGTAAACTAATAGGTATAAAGTAAAGTAATAGGTATAAAGTAAAGTAATAGGTATAAAGTAAAGTAATAGGTATAAAGTAAAGTAATAGGTATAAAGTAAAGTAATAGTTATAAAGTGAATCAATAGGTATAAATATCGTGATCAAAAAATTAGCGTAATCAATTTCTTTTGTTTAGCATTTTTAAGCCCTTGAAAGTGCCTGGAACAGGGAGTAGAGATGTTAAGGTTGATTCAGAATAACATATCTATTACTGTATTATGTGATTATTATATGATTAATGTTAAATTACCTGTTGGAGTATAATTTTAGTATTCGGAGCGCCTTGGAACCTAATTCTACTTCTGTTACAATTGATGTTGGGCGAGTCGTGGGCGTCTTTCATCGCCTCGGTGCGGACGCCGACAGAAACGACTTTCCTTTCACTCTCTCCTCGTCTCTGTATTCATGGGCAACCTTCCTCCCTCACCACACCCCACCCACACTCACTTCACGTCTTGCAATATTTGAAGCGGTGGAGCAGTCGTTCAACGCGCGCGCATTTCTCCAGATGCCACCCGAACCCATTCTGAGAGCGGACTTGAATTCAGCCCTGGCGTTCCCGGTGAGGCTGGATGGGTGACGACAGATACCCCCTCCTTCAGCCCTCCTCCCATCTTCTACTAACACCCCTCCCCCCAAGAGCTGCTCCCCTATTCAAGAAGGATGAGAGGGAAGAAATGAATGGAAAGAGTCTCCTCTAGCTCTTTGTCTCCTGAGGTGGGAGGGGAATGGATGCCCTTGGATATTGGTGAAAGGGAACGGGTAGGAGATCACTGCTGCATCAGTTATCTCCTATTGCGAGAAAGGGAATTTCGTTTCTGTTTAATCTACAAGGTTAGCGTTATTGGATTCAACCAGCCCTCCCCATCCATTCTATATCGCATTGGTGTCGCTTCGTCACAACCCTGTTCCGACCAGTGCCTTCTACCTCGTCTACTAGACATCCCACGGCAGAGACAAAAGCTTTTCGAACGATTTGATTAGCTAATGCTTCAAGCGAAGGAATCAAGTGGTTCTCTAATCTCTGCACCTCACGATAAATTGAACGTTTCCTGTCGTTAATTAGTGTCACTGCAAAATTGAGGAAACAATTAGTAACTTTGAAAATTCATACAGTGTTGAAAACAGAACTTCATCTTGAATTCTGATAATAAATTAAGGTATCATAACTAATCGTGAGCTTCTATTAAAAATTGTGAAACCTTTATTTAGTGGTCAGAAATATGGAGTTATTTTTACATTAAATAGACAAACCTTCTAACATATTTAATTTGACCATTTGTCTCAATTCACCTTTAATAATATTTTGTAATTTGTATTAAAAATATTCATTCAAAGTTGCTTCCATTAGTTGTTTCGTTGGAAAAGTAACCGTAATAACATATAGATTAGGCTGGGAAAAATTGCATAGTAGGTGTAATTCATTTACACTTGCTTTTCGGTAAATACCTATAAATCCCATTGGTCCCAGTAAAACACCATTTGAATAAGTTTTTGTGCCCATTTAATGAAGAACCTCACCGTTTAGCCTGTATAATCCGGAAACTTGAAGGTATTTTTCCCCTTCTCCTAACGCTAAGGCAGGAATTGTTCCAACTACTGAGTAATAATTATGTTATTATCTATTAAAAAATACACAAATGTGTATGCTATAATCAATCGGTCTTACGCTTCTATTGAGCTCTATAGTAAAATGGGTAATAATATGAGGTGAATTATAGTAGAGGACACAATTATTAATCTCATTTTGGCGTCATATAGAGTATCAGGCACATAACAAAACACATGTAACGGAAGTTTTATTCAATTATGAGATAGATGCAATATACGACGTAGGCGGAGTAATTACGGTGATACACAAATTTCCGAATTACTTCCTGATTATAGGTCAATTGCCGGAGAATTTGAGCCTTGAGAATGGATATTAACGACAATCAGACTAATATGAGATCTGGGCTTCGATGATGGATTTTCATAAGGCATGCGCTAGCGTTACCCATCGTTATTTTTTTAATTTAACATATGTCAGAGAGAACGTGATATCCGTTCTTCATTTTTTGCACATTACTTCAAATCGCTTATCACAATCAGTGGAGCGAATTTTATAGACGATTATTGTTAACCCTGCGCTACTCTAGGTATAAGCATTAACAATAAAGTTTGCGATAACGCGAGAGATACATACGTGATTCCAGACCTGAAACTCTCTAATGCATAATCTCACTTTGAATTAAATTCGCTTAGTACTGCAGTGCGTTGCTTATCTACTTAAAGGATATGGCATATCAATGAAGTATATAGGTGCCTGCGCTACGTTTGACCGAGGACTCAATTTTGGAGTATCTCTCACCATGACTGGAGCTAAAGCATGTTAAAGTAGCTAAGAATATGGCTCCGTTCCGAGTTAGAATGCTTGTAACATCAGTGTGTATAGATAGCTACAATACAGCGGCCATCTCCAAATTAAGAGGTATAAAATACTCTATTAAAACTAAAAAACTGTAATAAATTAGTATTCCATTTTATTTTTTGCTATCATAATATAGTATACATAAATGCGTTGATCTTTTTCATCTATACCATATTGTGAGACTTAAATTACACATCATTGCAAATTGCATGACTCTTCATTGCAAGAAACGATAACTAAGTGATTAAGAATTAGATTGTGAACAATGATACGTTACACAACCAGATTAACTGCTATAACCTTTATTGTAGAGATTGGTTCCATGAAAATATGTAAACATAACACTGTAAAATTCCCCTGTCCTGGTACAATGTAGTGTTTGACAGAATGGTCTATCATTCACGTTACTGTCATGGTGCCGAATAAAAACTATTTTAAGGCTGCACATCATTAAGGTGGTATTATAGAATACCACTTAGTTTTAGTGCCTATATAAAATTAAAGAAACTAATTATGCAAAAATCAAGTGGTACTGCAATATTTGATGCAGTAGTGATTTTTTATTGGACTAGAATGACTACGAGAAACGGAAAATTTTAGTAACCAATGGTAGATTAGTTTAGAGATCACAGAAGAGAGTCCCTGGATTTTAAGCATGTGTCTTAGGCAGCGGGAAACATGTGGAATAGAGGTAGAGGAAGCAGTGAGATGGAAGAGAGGAGTTGGGGAGGGAAGAGGAGTGGATCTCCACACAAGGTTTGAGGCGCACCGCGGATCAGAAAGTGGGGCGAACGTGACTCAGGGGCGAGTGACGAGGCCTGCGTGGCTGCAAAGATTTGACAACACGGGGAACGAGCGGGACTCGTCCAGCCTGGAGAGGAAAATGGGGGGGGGGGAAATTCACAGGGTGAGTGACGGATGCAAGGACGGGGCCAAAACTAGGCGTGCATCACTTGGCTTCCGTTTGACAATAAAACGTCCTATTTTATGCACAGTCCATTCGGTCAATTCAAAGTTTAAATTTGGTAAAACGGCAATTACCTATCCTTAGGCACGATATGCAAATACGCCTTTTATAAATTTTGACGCAAAAGAGCTTCTTGCTCCACGTAGAAAAATAGGTAAATTAAAACAGTTGTGCCAAGTTTTGATAAAATAAATCTTGGAAGTCACGCGAAATAGGCTCTAGTATATATATGCATGTTTGTGTGTAAAAAGATGATTTCTTGAATCTAGTGATTCGATTCTTTCGCAAGTAATCTTTTCTATATATTATGCTGATATAGACTGGTGGTAAAAATATATCGGCAATGTTAGCCTCAATCTTTCATGATATTGAATTTGATAAGTAACTAAAACATGAGATTTTTAGATCCTAGGTAGATTAAAAGTATCATCCTAGTACTTCGGATGATAATGTTAACCATGATTTAGGCTAAAAATATACACTATTTTTTTGCTGTCGTGATACATTCACTGCCATAAATATACTATGATTTAAGATACCTACTATGATTTAAAACTTAGTAGATATTAAAAACAGAGTGAGGAAAATGCAGGAGCATTCTAACGATGCAATGCTTGTCTGAGTGCGTGATAGCACGTCGCTGTCCCTTCTATTTTTGGCGGAGGGTAAATAACCGTGATGGGTCACTGAGTAACTCCCATTCACCATCCTTCCTCTTCCTGCGACAAGAGGCTCGGACGTTCAAAGCTTTGTTTCACGTGTATTAGGATTAGCTGGAGTACGTGTGTGTTTAATTCATAAAGAAGCAGGCCCATTGTGCTGCAACGGGAGGAATTTAGTCTTCCTCTAAGAGGTCGTGAAATATTTCCGTGTTCTGTACTCACATATCTGCGCGTGGTAGGATTCCTTTTCATCAACAATTTACCGGATCAACCCAAAAAATAAATGATCCCGTTTTCATCGCGAGTCGCGAACCAGGGATTATTCTGCAAGACTGCGTGCCTTACTGCAAAGGATGCCTGCCAAATTACCGTGGTACACACATTGCAAAGCGGATTGTGTCAATCTAAATATGGGTGTTTATCCATAGAGGAAATTCAGCGATCAAATAATGGCATGACGCCTGTTGATTTGTTAACATCTTCATCGTGTTTCATAATTGGCTCGTGGATATCTAATCGGTTCGGGGAAACCATTTCCTGGTCAGAACATCAGATTGGAATCCGCTGAAAACTCAAGGCCGTCTGTGGAAAGCTATCTCATTTACTTCAGTCATTATTGATTTTTTTAACACTTTGTGGTCTCTACTTAGGGCCATTAACTGGAGTTCCTGAGTTTGATTCCAAACATGGGTTTATAATTCTTGTCTCTATTCTCTGTGCATTTTGGGTTAGCAACTAATTTTGGAAACACACTATTTGTAGAGTTAGAAAAACACCTTTTGCTTCAGAGAATTGTCTGAAATGTTTTGCTATTACTTTGCTATTAGGGCCATGTCATATAAACATTATTCCTGCATAGAAAGAAAAAATATATAATACCGTTCATCATCATGAGACTTAGTTGCGTATTTAAATATCTTCTTAAATACCAACGGTAATTAGAACTTGCCACTCTTAAGGAACAACGAATTTTTAATAATAATGAAGGGGAGAGGGCTTAGTCATGTAGAAATATCAGTTCCCGTCCGAGCACTGGAGTTAAGCAATATTGGGCCCGGATGGGTTTGGATGGGTGACCCTCCTCCATAATCATTCTGCGCCGCTGTGGTCCCCTGTCTGCAATTGGTGGGGAAGTAAAATGGATTCAAAGGGGTCAATGTGCCAGGGGAACTTCAAAATACCCCATGGCCACCCCTGTAAATACCATATTAACGAAGATAAAAGCTTTCGCAGTAGATTTACCGCTATTATGTTATAATTTGGAGATGAGAATTGTTTTTATGTTAAGAATGTTGTTCAGAAAATTGAGGTGGATATGTATTTCTGACACTTTGTGCTGAAAGTTGGACGGTAAAGTTTCCCTAGAGAAATCCTCATCGTTTTTAAACTACTGTTTGTTAAATAATCACTTATTTTACTACATTTTCTGGTCAGGAATGATTATTACTATTATAGTTAATATCGTAGATACAGATCTATAAAGTACCTATTGAAAAAATGTATTTTTATAACGCAAACAGGGGTCTAGGATTTTCCGTAACTATAGTATATAACTGCAGCTCTTATAGAAATTTTCAACTTTAATTTAAAAAAGTCATATTTGCCTTTAACTTCACTATTTTCTAGCCTAACTTAGGCTTACCTACATATTTGTCTATGTTGCGAGAAAATATGGTCATTTACATTTCAAATAAACCTCATTGTATATCGCTTTCCGTGGCGAAGGAGCTGCTCGATGGTACTCTAGGTAAATAAGTATATTATCTATCTATAGGTATTTAAGTTATTCCTTGTGAGCCACCGTGAGGGTTGAGCGTTGAGCCAATTTGCAGAAGTGCAGTCGCATTTCACTCGCAGGACCGCAAATTTAGATGTTTTCACTGATTATTTATGTCATATATTCCTTTTAAAAGCATGGAGAATTGAGTGAAACATACAGTTATAATTGTGAACATACCTTGGTTAATATCCGCAAGGAAAAAAATTCAGTGGGTGACTCTGCTAAGGTATTCCCGGCTGGTTCGAAATCCTTGCATATGTACATTCCATTATGGGTATAGGGTTAATTTGTTTAAAATAGTACTGGCCCCTCCTACGTCAATGACTCAGACTTGATTTCAAGTGCCCGTAATTTTCATAGCATAGCATGACATTTCATATGATTGCTCGGTGCTCGGGTACTCAGATTGTACGCTAAACCTCGGTTCATTTAGTGATAGCCGTTGGGCATAGCCAAATGCCGACGCCAGATGTCTCTCCACACCTCCTTATTTCCCTGGGAAAATCCTATTACTTCCCAGATACCCAATCAAAATTGAAGTTCCTTGCCCTTATTCTTGATTATCCGCATTGTCCTTAATGGCCACGTTTCTACCTGTTAGTCGCCTCTCCTTATGTAGCAGTTTTGACCAACTTGCCCTTGGATGCGCTCAAATTCAACACCCCGAAAAAAATTAGGATATAATTCAAACGAGATACATACAGGATGGAATGAGGATTCCTCGAAAAAATATATTTTACGAGTAAACAAAGTTTCAGTATTGAAACAATCGTTCTAAAGTCCTCCCGCAATCAACAGGACGATCGCCATTGATTTTATGGCCAGTCCTGCCTGACAGCAACATATAATAATGATAATATTTTCTTATATTTTTCGTTATTCAGGAGAGGTGGTAGGGGTCTAAGTTTATTTAACCCATTTAGGAGTGCTGGGTAGTTCTAAATGGGGATAATTTTGCTTAGGACTGCTGCTTCAATGATGCAGTTTGTATTTTTTTAGGAAACAGAGGAAAGGGTGGGATGAAATTTGGCACTGGCTTATGTCTGCCTTTAACGAGGGGCGTCAAAAGATCGAGTTTTAATGCTCCATTTGATGTATTGGAGTAATGAATAATAAGAGTGATCTCTACTGAGCAATAGATTAAACAATGAAAAACAATTAAATTAGCAATGAATAATATCCTCCACTGCCAGGACATTGTTTATAGAAATGGGAAACCAAAGCTTATTTGCCTCACTAACCCGATCTCCATAAAATTATCCACCAATTTTCTTTTTAGAGACAGGTAAGCTCGTAAGAAGTTTATCATTTACATAGGTGTTTTTGTCATTCTATTTACTAGATATCAACTTGGTTACGTTGGCAATCGGTTCAATCTTGAATATTCTCCTGGGGTACTGCATGTCTAAATAATCATAAGAGATACTTTTCTCGTGTACGTTTCCACCACGATTTGCGTGCACGTTGTTTGAATTTTCAATATCGAGCTACTGTGAATATGCAGGCTTCCGGACCTCGGCCGGAGAGTTTCCGAGAGAACCCACACTTTTGATTCCCCGAGCACGTACGAGTCAGGTTCAGGGACATGCATTCATATTTTTTCCCTCGAAATATCCGTAATACAGGAGGATTGAATCGCGTTTCGATTGGAACGACGGGCAGGGTTTGGAAAGAAGGTCGATAATGTTATTTTGAGGCCTTGAGGGGGACTGGTGTACCGGTGGGTCCCCTCTCCGCAGAATGGATTTCGGGGAATTGCGATGCATGCGGAGCGATGATTCGCTTTTCGGATCCGAACGCGTGTCGGCGGTCCCTGCCTATGTTCGCGTCCCGACGCCAGATGACTCCGCACCACGCGAGTTGAATGCGCTAATCTGATTGGCTTGGGAGGCAATACTATGGGATCCCGGGGGTTGCGATACCGCCAGGTAAAAGGTGGCGTGGTTGTAATTCGCTTGTTTGAAAACGAGCGAGTCAATATTTAAAAACACACGAGTCGCTGTGGGAGCGTTATCTGGATTAGGTGATTGGTTTTCGAGGCAAATCCTCAGCTGCGGGATTCCACTCCTGAAATGTGAAAGCCTTATCCTATCTTCCTGCTGCACGCCTGCATTAACTATAAATGGATTCTATCCGTTCGAAAGCTCAACTCCGTATGTTCTGCTGGCTGATAGATGGATTTTTTGACTGGTTCATGGACTGGAGATGGAATATTCCTGTTTGCAATCTACAGAAGGCTTTTCTAATAGGCCTTTTCTAAGATGCGTAGTTAAAGTTGAATGCCTCCATTTTTAATTAATTAACGGAATGCATTCCAAAATCCGTCATATTGTACGCCATTTATTTTTGTACATAATACACCATTTCTGACTTTTAACATAATTTCATATTGCTCTCTTCTTTACTACTTTAGAACGTCAAACACGATTATAAATTCTATAATTGAACGTTTTAGAATAAAAAAACTGATTTTCTTTGTTCATTATATTGCATATGCTACTCTACTCTCAGATTAAACCCCTACATAAGATGTAAATATTGCTCTATGGTACCAATTTCTGCATGAGTAAGAGATGTTTTGTTATTCAAGGTATAGAGTTAATCGTTAAGAGATCATTAAGTTTTCAAGAACATTTTTGGCGATAAGGTTTTGAAAATGGTCATTGCTCTATTTTTATATGATGAAGTGACAACGGAAAGTTTTTTGCTACATCACTCCAATTTTTAATATTCTACCTTTCAATATATTATCATCATTTATAAGGTAATTCCAGTAACTAACTACTATTCAATCTTTTTTATTGATAACAGGGAAGTCTACCTGTCAAAAACGTCAGATAGTGCCCATATTATTCCAAAATTGCGAAGGGTATCTTTTCTCATACTCAAAGTACTCTTCTGATCCCTCTAACCTGTTAGTAGCAACTCTTAAAAGTGGAAATTCTAGATGGCCAGAGGCCAGAGGCCGTCTAGAATGACATTTACCCTTGCAACACTTGGTAATGCTATTCAAAAGAAAATTGGATACTTTTGCATTATAAAATATAGCCAATAATTTGATGTTAGTGAACCACTTAATGCCAATCAATTAGTAGTTTCTTCAAACTAGGTACCCATTGGTTTAGATTGTTTGCAAAAGATTGACTTAATTTTGCATTTCAACCTTATCAATTGTCTGGAGCATATTCCAAATCGCTGATTTGAGGATACCAGTGTTATACCTCATCAGACGTATTCAAGGTACTTCCCACCGTCAGTAATTTTGACGTGATGTAATTCTGTACTTTTGCATATTACCTCCTCAGTATTATTCCATTGCAATGTCACATTTGTAGAAACACTTCATCCATTCCAATCACCCAATAGCCTTCCGTCTATTACATTATTGAAAATTCTCATCTATTATCACCGATCAATAATCGTAAATGTTAAAGCAAATGCAGAGCGGTGCACCTCATATCGTTTTGATAAATATATTTTAATAAGTATTCGTAATTATAATTGAAGAGAATGTTTTCGCGCATACACTCCGCCGTCGAATTTTTGGTAGCACATGACTGATTAATCTTTCTGATAAATGTAGTTTTTTATCAAAAATATATTTCTGATTTCCTTTCATCTTTTTCAGGTAAGAGCAACAAATTCCTCACAACCAGAATCGCAGAAAATTGGTCAGTACTAAACAGAAGGCGACATATTTTTCTACTTACTAAAGTTTTCCCTCGTATCCTTTTTATAATTTTTCTTTTGTTTATATTATTTCCTCCTTACCATATTACCAAGACTGCACACTGGGAGGAACGTTACAAGGATAGGAAGGGGAGGGTGACGTGGAAGATAGGAGTAGATTCTGAGTAGTTATTTGGGAACTATTTGGCCATAATATTGAAATTATAATAGAACAGCGCCACATCTCAAGGCCTTCTCATGTTTAACTCACTTTGGCTGCCATTGATAAAGGCTCTCTAGCTGATATTTTCTGCCTAGACCTCTTTGGAGGGTGCAAAATATAACTCATTTCTCCACCTGCAAATCCCCCACGTTTGGAGGGTTAGGCAAGAAAAAACTACTGCCATGGACAAGAAGAAATAGGGTGTGGATTCATTGCTGCTGGAGGGAGAAAGAAGGGAGAGGTTCGAAAAACGGACAGGAGATGCATTATGGGCCCAGTAGGGGCTAGGGGGTTTGGGGGAAGCTAGGGAGAGAGATCGGGTGGGGAACTTGGCACAGGGAATAGAGTCTTGGGGAAAAATGCAGTGGGGAACGGATAAGGAATTATATTCTCCGATCCGGAAACAAAAGGTGAATGCCCGCGGGTAATCCCCGCCAGGCTCTCTCCCTTCCACTTCTTCCCGTCCTTTGCGCCGATCCCTGGCGGGGGAGAAAACGCTGAAAAATTACGCCAGAAAAACTGCTTTAAGCAAGACTAATGCCCCACTGCGAAATGAAATATTCAGAGTGTTAAAAATGGAAGCCAGAATCATTAAATTGAATTGAAAGCTGTTCTCCAGATGGACTTATTTGCGTTATTTGAAAAAGAACGTAATCCCCCCCCCCGCCCCTGATAATAATTCACTATCTTTGTTCAGGGAGTGTTCAGGACCAAAAGGTGAAATAAAAGAGTGAAAACAGGTATAGATGTTTGATTTTTTATTGTATGATTATTAACTTAAAAGATTACTCTCATATATTGGAACTCAACTTGTTATTTTCCGAAATTAATGCAGTAATCAGCGGTGCAGCAAAACTAAAACCGTATGCAAGATACTTATTATTAACTGCGCACCATCAATGTTATAACTAAAAAAGTTACGATATGAATGGTTTAGATATTGCGCTATCAATAGACTGTCATACAAAAAAATAAACATATTTCTTACAGAAACAAACTGTTACAATAGGCACTTTCAAAAAAATAATATGTAAAAATGAATAAAAACAATCCTAGTCTTCATAAAATACATATATTCAATATCATTCACCATCAACGCTTTTTTCGGTAACTAAATTTAAGTTCACCCTAGCTAAGAGCTGTTCCCGGCTGGCAAATATTCATATGACCTTATTGCTATTAATATGCGTTTCTGTTAAAGTTGACAGACCTAATATTTTACATCATCTCGTTCCCTGCTAATTTAATTCACGTGTTGAATTTATCCAACAGTAAATGCCTTCAGTTATTTATGTGTGGAAAACAAGTGATTGTATTTTTTAAATAATATTTAATTATAAAGTATACATAAATAAATGTAATATTCCCTCTTAGAGCCTTGAAATTGTATAAAATTCAAGGAGAACTTAGAAATATTATATTAGGTTAGCACTATAAATTGCCTCAAGTTCAATAAATTCCCTGGCCAATATGACTAGGATCTATTTACCACAAAGCATATTGATTTCAATCTATTGGTCTCTCACACTCACGTGTATGTACGTGAAAGTGCATTTGCATTAAGAAATAAATTCATGCACGAAAGCAAGCCATTTTATGAGCTCTCTTTAACTAAAATTTGTGAAAATTGCATAAGCTAAAATTTAAACTCCTGGAGGTATACTTTATAGAAAATACATCTGTTGGATCATTATTTTTTTCTGACTTGTAGAATAAAAATTATCATCTAAATTGAGCAAAACAATTAAACCGTCGAAACTCATCGGAGAAACGAGTGAGGTTGGAGATTTGAGAGACGTTGTATTTCCTTTTCATAGTTCAAGCGGATGGATCCAGAGGAATGACAAAAAATATTGAAAAAACAAATGAGTGATTGAGCGAGAGTGGCGCCAGAATCAGACCAGGAGGAAAACGAGAAAGAAAAGCGCGTGGCTTTTTGAAAGAAGTGTTGATTTTTGTGAATATAACAAAGGGACATTCAAAAAGGCTTCCTGTTGATATATAACTGTATTTTTCGCCTTTTGCGTGAAGAGCAGGAACAAATATATAGTAACCATAGTACAATCCGGGGAAAGCGATCTATCAATGCTTATAAAACTATCGATCGGTTATCCGCGATATTTTTTTAAAATGAGTAACTGGTTGGAGTAGGGAATTCTTCAGAGAACTGTAGATTAATAGAGATATACTCTGATTCTGCAATATCATACGCTGAATGTAAGTCGTCCAGAGGCCCAATAATGTGTGGCAGATGAATATTCCGGAAACTAGCATTGGAAGTGTGAAATTAGCTTAATTACACATGATAATAATTAAAAGAAAAAATTGAGTTTTTACACACTGCTCTGATTTCTATAATGGAAGGAAATTCTCCACTTAGCTATTATTGAACACATGATACTTGATGCTGAAGCGAGTTGAGCAATCACAAGGGAAAGAATGAGCATGTAGGTCATTTAATTTTAAAATGTGGAGCTAAAACTAGATTTACTAATCCTTTTCACGCAAAGTGTGAATTCACCCTCTGCCACAAATATTTACGGTGGTATGTAGGATATTGCGTAGATGTAATAGACGATAATACTTTGGTTTAAATTGGCTTTTGGTTAATTTTTGCAGAATAAATTCTCTTGATAGCTATTGGCGATAAATAGCAAACTAATGTAAATAACTAACTTAGTTTTGTGAAAATCTATTGCTTACCTTCAAAGGCATTCCTTCAATAGTTCTATGAACGTTTTTGTAATCGTCGAAGTATCACGGCTCTATTGCAGGTTTGAACATGTCAGTAGTAGTGTGAAATCCTTTACATATGATAAAAATTTGTTACCCAAAGAATTTTGAGGGTTTTTGATGAAAACCAATTATTCTCCGACCAATGGTTCCCACTGTTGGCGCAGAAACCATGTGCACTACAGTTTGAATGCAAATAACAAATTAATAGCTAAGCCTACAGAAAAAAATAATTATCCCATAATTTTTCTTATTTCATTATGCGTTATTAGATAGCAGACCTAAATTTTAATACACATTTTCATAATTTTTACAATAGTTGTCACGTAAAAAGTTCTGGTTTTTGATGGTGCGCGACGGAAGAGCCAAGTTTGATGACTCGTGAATCAGTAAAAAGGCGTTCAATTGCAACCATAGTTTGAAGAATGATAGATGTATATGCTTTCCATGCACTCTGTTAGTTTCCAGTATATAACTTTAATTGAAGAAAAGTTGCTATGAATGTTATAAAAAGTTAGCATTTCAAAACTGGGGTGTCATAGAATTCCGTTCTTGGTCGCGTTATAATCCACATGGCCATAACGTATCCAATATGTAATTATCTAATATTTCAACACATGAGTTTAATTTAAAACGATTGGTGTTTATACTAGCGAAAGCGAGCTCCATTGGCAAGCGACGGCAGTGTTGCCTAATAAATAACAGTATTGTGAATAACTTTTTAAGTTAACTGTTGTAATAAATATGAAAATGCGTTTTAAAATTTACGTATTCTATCCAAAAACGCAGAATAAAATACGAAAATTTTCGGTGCAATTAGTTTTTCTGTACGCCTAGCTATTAATGCGTAAATTGTATTCAAACTTGAATGCACATAATATCTGTGCCGAAAGTAGCTATAATCGTATATCCCTATCTAGAAACATTCTCATTTATCAGAGTAGTTGAGCTAATGCAAACGTTAATGTTCAGGAGGTTTTTGGTTGTATATGAGCCATGCAGCAATGAATTTTAAGAAAAAGAGTGAGTGTTGTCGATAATTTGAAGCAGAATGAGAATATTAAAAAATGCCTTCCGTGGCCAGAGGAATTCAGTGCTGAGGATTAGAGGAGTTGGGGATAAGGAAAGTGGGTGAAGAAGGAAAGAGTAAATTTGAAGCTAGCTTCAATAGGATGGAGAAAAATGCCATGGAAATATAATGGCAAAAGTGGAACGAGAAACAAAGAAAGAAATAGGGAGGTATGTGAAGAAGACAAGTTGGGTTGTATGGGAAAAGAGATGAAATTGGAAAGCCCTCGAAAAAGCCGACGAAATGAAATTCGCCGCATATGGCTCTGCGAGCTAATTACGAGCAAGAGTTTGATGATAACGGCTGGGGTAAGGGTGGAATGATCATGAGAAAAATTTAGCTGAGCCCTCTGAAAGTCCGCAATAAAACATTAGGGCTTAATTAGTTTTCCAAGACAAATTAACCATGACCATGAAGAAACAACACTCGTCACTGTGAAAGGAGCTTGTTATTTTAATTGGACAGGATGATTGTTGAAACCATGTAGGCAATCGCAGAACTGCGGAAATTTATCAATCAATCAGTCAGTATTGTAAGTGAAAATAGATTTACTACTACTTTTGGAGCCACGAGGAAGAAGTTGAAATTTAGAAGTCCTGGAAGTGGCAGATATTTTTCATAGTATAAGTGTCCCTACATGCTATTGATCCGTGGGTTTTAGAGAACTTCATTTCTATATTTTCAATATTTTGTCTGTCAAATAGGGCGTTAAAATAAGGACCCCGCGGTTTTCCTTCCATTAAAAGCAGTCTAATGCAGATGTAAAGCTTCTTTGTTCACTTAATTTCCATGCCAAAATCACTTCCATTTTCTAAAGACCTAAATAGCTTGAATGGCAGTAATGACAGCTGTTTGTCACTTCGTCCAATAATAAAGCACCAGCATATTTTCAGAAAATCAAAATGATAAATCCGATGGAACTTGCATTACCCTTCTAAACATAGCTGCCTAGAACAGTGATATAAATGACTAATTATCCCATCCAACAAATGCCAAAGAGTTTAAATACATTTGGAGACCATAGAAGCAACTTAATATTATATCGTTAGTTAATTACAATTTTATGAACTTATAAATGTCTTCTCTCATATTTTCTGCAATATAGTTTTGCGTCATCATGAAGAGGATATGAATGTAACTTCATTTCTAATTAGTTATATATGTCCTATTGAGATTTGCCAAGATGCATCCTATTAATACCTATCACATTAAAGTTTACTTTAATATATATGTCCTATTGAGATTTGCCAAGATTCATCCTATTAATACCTATCACATTAAAATTTACTTTATACGTTCAAACTAATGTAGAATACATAAATGAACAAATGAAATCTTCCCTAATATGAGACAAAATAGCTTAACACATCTAGCAAGTGAAAAAATCTAAGGTAAATTTAAAAATCAAACTACATGGTAAATCGCATCACTCGAAGAATTTAACTAATGCGTCTATCTCGACAAAACAAGAGATTTAGTCGTGATGTGTATCAATTTTGCTGAAGGAATAATAAGAAATGAATTGTCTGTGTAGATGTCAATTTTTCCAGTTGTGTATAATATAAGACTAAGGAGCCCACATTTATATCTTAAGAAGAGTATTCCATTGGTTATAAGTCTGGCTATAGATGTAATATCTCTTGAGTAGTTCCACCTTCCTACGATATAAAAATGATGGATGCATACAATTTTGGAATGAGCCTTGCCCACCTATCCTAAGAACAAAAGATGCGAGACCATGTTTGATGCAGATGATGATGATTGCATGCATGACGACCAGACTTGATACACATTTACACATTCTCTAAACTAATGGATACTTGACCCTGATAGCTCCAATGACGTTCTCTGTACCGAATACTTTGCGAAGAAAGTTATTTCATTCACTTGGTAGTAAAAACGTTTCAGAATTCTTTCAGTTCCTAAAGCTAAAAACTTGAGTGGGAACTCATCGGCAATAAGTTGACGGTTTCCATAGTGCACACCACATGAAAACCATATGTGGGTCTTCCTTAAAAAATTGAACTCATTAGGTGGTGACAAATTGCAACGCAAATGATACGAGAGGTTTTACTTTGGATTGCTTTGGCCAAAGGTGGAATGTGCCTACAATATTTTGTATCCAGTTGGGAAAAAGGTGAAAAGAGAAAATAGTCCGGTAAAATTCACAAAGTATCAGCTAGACTTGTGAACAATTTCTATAATAAGGGGGTGAGTGTATCTTCTATGATTGAGACAGTGGAATGGGAGAACCTGAAAACACGAAGATAGGAAGCCAGTCTAACGCTTTTAACGGAGTACAGGGCAGTCGACAATCCAATACCGAGTTAATCATAAGGGACCAACTCAATATTTGTAGGCATGACCACAGGGAAGGGAAAAGAGAATTAAAATGTACCACAGACAGGTTCCAATATTTGATCTTTACTAAAACAAGTAGTGACCATAACTGCTTAAAGACTTTTGCCGCCACGATTCCTTCATAAATAAATTTACGTCAGCATGACAGTGAAAATGCACTCATAAGATCGATACGCATTATAAAGCACACAGAGATCTAATTAAGATGTCATATTTATTTTCATCTTAGAATTGAGGTATTCATGCATGTAATATATGTAATGCTTAAATTTAGTGCTTTTTGGATGTTTTTTTTGTATGTTAGATATAACTTAGAACTAGTAATGTTTCCAGCGTGATATTCGTAGAAATATCTCCTTATGAAGGTAGCTTAAGTGATAATGATACTATGATAAGTGATTTACATAGTAAACTATAGCGTGTAGCAGAGTATGTTTGATTTCATCTCACAACCTGCCACGCACCATCGATGTGGCCAGCAGGATTGTCAGTAGACGTAGACACAACATCGTATCGATTCTGAGCCGTCTAACCTAAGCTTCGTATCGCGCCAACCGATGCGGAATGTGGGAGCCGGGATGTAGGGGAGGGAGGACATCAGCGTAGCGAGCGAGGACTGGTTGCCAGGGAGGGGAGGCTGAGGGGGGAGAGGGGTTTCTGCTATTGATTTTGGCTCGCGCTCCTCCCAGCATCCTCTCCAGAAAGCCCCCCTCCCCACTCCACGCACTCTCTCCCTCAACGCCCTGCACTCGAAGCCTCAGGCTCTCTCTCCCCCCTCCTCTTCTTTCACTCTCACAGGTACACAGACGCGCGCACACACAAACACAACGACGCACAAGGACACACACAAGAGCGTAGGGGGGGGGGTGGAGATTGGCGCCTCCTCCCCGGCTCCTGGACCGCACAACGTACCACCCACCTCCTTCCTCCTCCCCCATTTTCTTCTCCATCTCTCCTTCCCTTCAAGCTCTTCCTTCTTCCTCCCCTCCTCGATTCAGTTCTTCATTCATCTCCTCGCATTCTCTTTCCTCCCCAATCCCTCACCATCTCATTGTCACGTGAAGACGCCATTCTTACCGGTGCTATATCGATGTCGGGTGATGCGGTCGAGTTGGCATTCGTTTTTGTTAGCACTGCGCCGTGATAGAAATGAGAACGAGAGTTATCTATTTCCCATACAGCATTCAATTTCCACGTAATTGTAAGCCGCTTTCCATTAATTGTATGTATCATTATTTTTCTCTTGACTAAAAAATCTAAACATGCGTAAGAATCTGAGACACGAAAATACTTGTATTCTCATTATAGGAGCATTTAATGTATCTTTTACATGTCGTTTTAAATTACGATATCATTGGTTGAAGAATTTCATGACCAGTTAAACCTACGTTAACATGTGGGACGCTGGAAAAAATAATTGCAGAATGCAATTCGAAAAATACTTTCTTTTTAATCAATGCATGGAAAATATAAAAATATAGAGCACATAAAGATCACAAGTTGCCATTTATCCAAAATATATCTGAGTAACAAAGAATTCAAAGTAGTAGAGATTCAAAGAGTGACAAAGAATGATGGCATTCATTGGTGCCATGTTATAAAATATTTTGTTACGCACGAATATTTGCATACATTGTTTCAATGAGATAAATAAATTTTTATATTGCCTGCTGGTCGCTGGAATAGTTTACCGCATCATTTGCATACCGTTCTCTACTTTACAATGTTTTTCAGAACTACTTTTATTCTGCTTAGTATGGTATAACTCTCATTTACATTTATCTGAATTACTTTCTTACACTAAACGCGATGGTCGGTGGTAAAAAAATCTCCGTATCTCTTTTTTAGGAGAAACGTTTTATAGTGCTCTTAGTATCAGAGTTACAACGTACAATACAGTCCAACACATTCAAATACCTATCGTAAGACAATGCAACACTCATACGTGGCGTTAGATCCAATCCCGTGACCATTGAGTCGATACCGGCGCGTTGCCGACAGGAACACTTTTGTCGGGATGATTTTCACATTCCCGTTTTTATCACGAATTACTGAGCCTACGAATTCGTATTCGATATTTAGTTTTAAACTTTATATGTGTACCAGACCATTGGAATATTTCGCAAATGTCTCGTCTAATACTTATATGAGTCATATTGAAAATAAATACCAAACATGAATTGCTGGTATCAATATCGGTCGATGTTGAGTGGATGTTCGATACCAAAACTTCAATGCATATGTCCGCATCGATACATTTTTGTGTCTCGAGGTCCTCTTTCCTGCGCTTATACCCCTTCTGCCTTCCCTACACAGCCCCCTTCTCCTCTTTTCCTTCTCCCACCCCTTCCTATCCACTCGCCACTCTCTTTTGTTTGCTTCTCCTCTTCTTGCCTCTTCCATTTTCTCCTACCGGGCTATCCTCACCCCCTGAATCCCTTCCTCCCCTCCATCCCTTAATGTTATTTCTCCAGGCTCCTTCTCTCCTTCACGCTCCGCCTCCACGCTCCTCCTCAACCCTTGATTTCCACCCTTTCACCCCCTTCAACTACCCCCTTTCACTCCCACCCCCACCCGTCCTTCTCTGCCCCTACTTGCGCCGAAATAATATACATAAGGGGAAGCGGTGGCTGAGGAGTGGAAAAAGGCGTCCTTTGTCACCGCGTCCCTCTCTTCAAATGAGGGTGAACTATGGCTCCTCTTCAGTAGGAGGACACGTGTGTCGGAAATCATTCATGTAATTATGACGTCTATCCTTAAGCCGCCAGGGAATCATCACAGTATACTTGAGGGCAAATATTTTATTTAAGTAAAGGAAGATAAGCATGAATTACATGTGGTATTCTGCTAAATTTCGTCACTATTACGGTAAAACAAACGCCAGCCCTAACTTTTGGAATAAGGCCACTGACCTAAATGTTGAAATTCTGAAATTTATGTTTTCGCATATTGAGGAAGCTGAATGCAAAATATCTATTGAAATTGTATGTAATGGAAAAAATATCAGCTTATGCCTCAAATACCTATTCAGTTGAGAATTTAAAGCTTCTACAAATACACTAATTAATAACGATGGTTCTAACTAGTTCATTTCATTAACATCCAGTGGAGATATGTCACTAGCTAACCCTACCGTTAATTGCAATACTTTCCTAAAAAAATCAATGTGAAAATTAAAATTTCACTTTACCGTTGGTTACTTATGTTTCATAATGAACTTATTTTGATATCATGAGATTTCAGTGGTAACATTATCAAATCTTTCTTCAAACCCGCACCTTATTTCGACTCTTCCTTTTTTAATTCACTATTAAAAAATAAATATTTCATAGATACTTCCAAAATTTCTTTTCTCTTACATCCTATTACAACTATACTTACTGTATATCTGGCATCATTGATATTTTTAACAACAATGTTGGCAAATTTTTCCAATTAACGAAATACTTCTTTACTCAACAAATACATCACATCTGATTCTACAACATTATTTTAATGGGAAATCTTGGTCTTTACAGGCAGCCGTATTAAATAGAGTTTGTAGCATTATGCTCATTTTTGGTATGCTATTTTTTTAAATAGTTAAAAGCAAATAATATATTAGTGAATAGTAAAGGGCTGTTTGAGAAATTCTTTTATGGGAAATATACCTTTTTTGCACAAAAAATTTAACGATACATAATGATACAGCTGGTATTGATCCTGGAGTCATTTATTATTACTTCCAAAATTTGAGCTTTTTACCCATAGACAATTTTCTGGTTGATCAATATATTTCTAGTTCAAGGTTGTACCTACTGTGCAGTTTTGGAAATATAATTTTTTCTTGAAAAAATCATTAATTCTTAAATCCCAGTTTAAAGCAATTCTTTATTTGATGTCTTATCAAGTTTTGATAAGGTTAAACACTAATTTTTATATACAGTTTTGCAAAAATTTCTTTTCTCTGTGTCGCGCTTCAATGAAAACTCATTTCTGAGTTCAACTGGCCATGGAAACCGATAACATTCTACGCATATGTTTAAGCAAGGAAATATATTTTACCTATAATTTTGTCTGTACTGTTTCATAGAATTGCTTTCTATCAAGTTCACCCACATGGCCATTCGTCAACCTGTATCTACTTAGGCGCGGAAATACGCATGCACTACTTGATTTTTCGATCCCACTCTCTCAGCCGGTCTCCCAACCACTTTATGCTGACATAATATTCTCTTTTCCTTAGTCCATGATGCGAGAAATCAATCAAGCTACATATTTCTTATATTATGCTGGCTTTTTTCATGATGAGTATTTTCATCCATAAAAACATCACCAGTTGTGTAGTTTATCCTTCCTAGTAAAGTTTTCATATTTTTTATCCTTCACTTTTTGGATTTGTTACTTAGCTATTGTTTCATCCCATCTGATCTCAGGATTGTACTAAACCACCACAATTCAAAGGCTTGGATGTGTAAAATTAATTAATTTCATCCCTGATGTGATAAATTTATTTGGTAGTTTTTACATGCAAGTTTAAGTTTTGATGGAATTTCTAAATCTCCGATGCATTGAATTTATCAATAAGATCCAAACTACGCTACCGATATTTTCATACCGACATGATTCCTATACTCCTTCACATTATACAATATCCTCTTTCTCTTTCTTCATCGTCCTTGCTTTCCCAAAACCTTCGACACTAACCTTCAACATTTCATCCTCCTGAGTAGGTACCCATTCCATTCCTTTACTCTGCCTTCATCCAATTTCCGTCAGCAATTATTTCTTTTCCCCAACTTGGTTATATCTTTTTAGTCTTTAGTGATCTATTCCCGCGTGCATTAAGCCTTTCAGAGAAAATAGGAATTATTTTTAAGAGATGACTTTCATTTTATTATTTCACCGAGGTACGTTAAATTTTACATCGGAACCATGATATGGCGTTTTCCGTAAAAGAGTACAGTGTTCTCTCTTCTTAGTTTAAATAGTGGTCCTATTTTTCATCCATCTCCACACCACCGGCCTCGTTTCTCTCTCCATCCATCTCCACCGCCATTCCAAATTCACCCTCACTCCCTCATCTGACGTTTCTTCTTTGTCTTCAAAGATTTCCCTCTCCCACCTCATCATCCTTCCTCCAGACACATCGGGTCCTCTTTGTTATCCTTCTTTTTACTCCGCACACACCATCATTCATTCGTTTTTCTTTCTCAATTTCAACTCCTCACCCCTCGAATACTACGCAGCATTCGGAAACGCAAGAAGATATTTCCCTCTACGATTCCTGGTCCCATCTCTCTTCCTATTTGCCCAGAGTATTTCAACGTCCTACAAACAACGAGGTATACCGAGCCAATTGCTTTATTCTCAATGTTCTCCGGGAATTTTGCCTTGTCTTCTGGTAGATCAATATTCTCACTCCCTCAAGTCATAAAATAACCTTGAAATTGATTATAGTTCATTAAAAATGGGATGCAGTACATTTTTTTGGGAATAATAAATACTACCTGCCGCAGTAACAAGGGTACTCTAACTTCTGTAAGCTCACTACTTATAACTATGCTATAGATCTATAATATTACTTTTCTAGTATTTAACTGCGCTGATATGACTTTCTATATCAAAAAGATATATTTTACGCATAATGAAATTGCACGAATGGCCTCTAAAATATATCGTGGATAGTTTTATTGGTAGTGCTATGTGATCATTTTAATATTAATGGTTTTTGAAGTTAGGAAGCTTGAGTAACTACCTTGGATATGTTACTCTGTGATTTCTAAATGCCACCAGGATTTTGGAACGGAGGTTAGAGGTTTTTATACTGGAAACCAAGTGCATGATATAAGGAACACTTAACTGAATTATTGATGCATTATTTTTTGGTACTCTTGTAGAGCTTATTAAGTGTCTAAAATGACAACTCAGCCTTGAATCCGTTATGATGGTTGACTTATTGTCATTATTTTAGGGTGGTAATGCGCCTGACACTCTACTTGGTGGTGTGTAGTAGTGGATTAATGCTCACAAAATATGCAATGCTCTGATGCAATAACTTTCAGTCATAGATTATAAACTAAAACCATTCGAAAAAAATTCGAAATGTGGTTCTACAGAAGATTGGTGAAGAAGAAATGGATATACTAAGTGAAAAACAAAGAAGCCGTAAGAAGAGAGAGAGAGAAAAATAAAGTCTGCTGAAAACTCTAAAAAGAATACGGAACAACTTAATCATCCATATCCTAAGACACGATGGCCTGATGAAGATAATCGTCGAGGGAAAAGTGAACAGGAAGATCGGAAAAGGCAGACCTCTTGTGAGATATATGGTATAGGTTGTATAGGATGTAAAAGAGAGGAGTTACGTCAATATAACGAGGTTAGCCGAATGAAGAATCAACTGGAGGGATGCGTCAAACCAAACCTAGGGTTGTTGACCGATTATGATGATTAAAACCATGTGGGCTTGAAATTTCAAAATTCACTTTTAATCGGCATGCCATGATATGTCAGTATAAAACTTAGCATAAATTCAACATATCGAGATATACGCGTAAAATCCCAATGTTTACACATTATATACCTGGTTGCTTTTATTCACAGGGCAATATTCACAATTTTTTTGGGATAGTTGACGTGTAAGTAGAATTTTATGCAACACTTTGTTTATAAAAAAAAATACTCAACTAGTCTGTCTAACTGTCTGATTCCATTCTTATCGTAGTGTTTTTCAATCACGCTTAAGATCATCTTATTCCTGATAAGTATATCCGATTATTTTTCTTGGCTTTAATTCCACGGCCATTATTTTCTTAGATTCTCAATTTATTGCTCTCAGCAGCAGTTCACTTCATCAATCTTTCTTGCACCACAAAGCATAACTGATCTGTTGAGAGTGAGCTTATTATGGTTATGAATGAAGTATTGTCTGTTTATGACTACGGGGAAAAACTTACATACTATGGATTTGAGAAGCTACCCATTCAAAAATGTATTCCAAGGGGAATATCTTGTACCGCATGCAAGTTCTCAGCTGCAAACATTTTGCTAAATTTGCTCATTGTATTTGATCACTAAGATTCCACGATATTAACTGTCAGCATTAAATTGCCAAATGGTTCTCCTTTATCGTTCAGTATCTCTCGCATCACAGCGTTATGCGCTGTGATTGTGAAATGCTATGGTTGCCTATGCTCAATTTATTTGACCGCTAAAGTCCCAGGAGCCGCACATCTGTAGCTAGCGTCCGGTAAATCACATTCCATTCCATCCATCGATCCACCTTTCGTCCCCTCCTGATCCAGAGTCAATGATGTTTCTGAATTGTCACCATCGTTAATGCAATGAATCATTCAGTATCCACAGGGGACAACTTGATTCCTGCCCTCCTACATGGCTGTTACGCATAAAGCTGAGATATGAGAAGACATGCAAACTCCGATCTTTCGGTTGTTTTACCACCAACATGGGTATTTGCTGCATCCCAACCAGCACAAAACCGTTGTGACTGTCTCGTAACGCTGATAAAAATTGGATAATGATGATTTGAAATCGGCAATGAGATATAGGGGAAAAATGTTCAAGATTTCCGTTACGCGGAGTGTAACATAGATTCATTATTTAAACAAAACTAAAATGCAGGTAACATTTATAAAATAAATAAGGCTCAACGAAGCCCTTTAGTTTAATCATTCACAAGAATGAGAGGAGGCTGTTTCAAAATTTAGGGCCTATAGACTCAAAGATATTAATGCAGCGTTATATGAATGGAATGCAGGAGTGGAAGCGTACCCGAATATGAATAGACAGGATTGATATACACAGTTAGACACCACAATGTGTCATTCCTTATTTCAATGTATGACATTTTGAACGTTTGATCTCCCTTTTGTCATCTATACAATGCTGTTATAAAGTACCTCTAATTATATACTTGTATTGCTGAGTCAGTTTCTTTGTATTCCATCAACCATTACGTTAGCCCATGCAAATGGAGTACACTTTCATTTCAGCCGAGAAGCTTTAAATTTACATCTGCCAGTCTTTGAAAATAATAACTTCATAAATGAATGTCTTTTAGAAATTCGCACACGCAATGTTTTAAATAGTGCAGTACTGCAAAAATTATCTCACAGGTTCACTATAGGTTCTCGCCATAAATATTTCCATGCAGTAATACACGTTAAGGATATTATTAATAGTTATAGCGTTTGCTTTTTGGGGCAAGCGGAAAGTGAATCTTGGAAATACACACGAATTCTCAATCCTCTTGACCCCTGGGAGCCGTATTCATAAGAGAAGGGACTTCAAGAATTGCTATTGCATTTGATGATCACTCTCAGTTTTACCAGGGTAAGGTAGGAACCGCGATCGAAAATCCTAGCATATGTCGCAAGCACGTCTCGTTTCCTTTTCCGCTATGGCGTTGACAGTGGGGCTTTCACGCGTAAGCCAGTCACTGCTATAAAAGCCTTAACACTGATTATCATCTTTGCTGCGTGTCTTTTCTAAGCGTATTTTCCAACCTCACCCCTTCCAGCCCCTTTACGCTTTCTCTCTCATCTTTGAGGCGAAAAAGTAGGCGGTGGAAGGGAGATGTGATTGTTGGTCAGCAAAGAGAGGAATTTCCTGCTGTCAGGGAGATGAGGATACCCACTCCCCGTGTTTCCTACCCTCCTCTACCTCCTCTCTGTTCCTCTCGAAGAAAGGGTAGGGTGTTATTTGAGGCGTGGGGAGAGAGGGGAGGAAGGAATTAGTCGCCGGGTAGTCCTCCTTGTTCCGGTTGGAGAGAAAGGTGGAGGGGGTTGAGCTGGGTGGACTGAGGGTAGTGGTCAAAACGGTGTTCCGCAATTGGCTTGCACCGGAACGGTGAGGGAGGAGAGAGAATCTTAAAATTGAGGTCCTTGAGCATGGGGGCACAGATATTACACGCACACTGCCACTCGAGAGGTTACCGTTCCCCAAATACTGTCGCTAAACGTAAACCTTGGTTGACATTATTTGTGCTGAAAAAAACTCGACGTTATCAGTATTTATCCTCATCATCTCAATTTTACAGAATAATGCATCAAGATATACATATGGAAAAGTGTAATAATATAACGATTTCACTCGACTTGTAGTATTTTCATAATTAGCTTTACCATCGTGTTGGCCTTTACCCAGCTTATATTCATAATATTGTTTTTTTTAATGGTTACATGTGAAGGAGCGTCCTGATTTTAAGGCACGAATAATATAAAACACACTTGATAAAGTTTTTCTATGAAACTTTTTCTACCTCTACAAATTAATTTAGCACTACGAATTGGTTTTAATTCTTTTTAACGAAATTACGAGGAATTATTCCCCAACTCCTCTCATTACTCCAAATATTAGTTCAACTTGGGTTTGCACTCAATTCTCCAATTAGCTTACCTCTTTACATTTACATAAGTCCATTCTTTTGGATCCTCTTCCTTTTCCTCTTCTCGCTGCCACCACGTACCACGTATTTCATACCAAGTCTTTTTCTGCCATTCTTCCCGTTTCACCAACCCTCGGCAGCAATCTTTATCAGGCCGATAGGATAGCTTGCAAATATTTATTTCAGTATTGTGATGCTGTTTATTTTTTAAACATTGTATATTTTTCTGGATGGAAGCTACTTCACTGTTATAGCATCATGCTCATGCAACTTTGATTCGTTTATGCTCCGTGGGGCAATACTGAAGCTGAGTTTGTTCTAAAGGAATGTATTTAATATTATTCTACCGTCAAGTTATGATATCACGCTCAGTTGACATCAAATACTTGTATTCATACATATGTTCATTTAAAAAAATATCAATTGATACTTCAAATCCTTTTTATGATACATTGCACAATCGGACTGAAAACATTTAAAACCAACTAAAATGGGGAAGGACTATTCTTAAAAAAAAGAAACACCACTTTTTCCTCTAGAAATCGATCTCACTCCAAGCGCGGAAACCCTTTTCGTGGAGGCAACAAAGAAACGTGACGTTTGGCGAGGTCCCTGTAGCGTGAAGCAACACCGGCAGGCTCTCTGACACCACTTTGCATTTATGGATATTGTATGGTGTGCGGTGGCATGAAACTTTTCCCGCACTGCGGAACGCGTAAGTGAAGTAGGTGGGGTCGGTTTATGGCGCTGACGTGATGCTTTTAACAAGTGACACAATTTTTTTAAAGCCCTATTTTAGTGCCATTCTTCAGTCGTGACTTAGGAATTTCCTGTTCAGGCTACTTACCAGTGTGGTACTGTTCTTTCCCGCATTTGTACCGTTTTCGTAATTTAGTGGGGTGGTTTTAAAAGCATTTTTTGTCAAAGAAATAAATGTAAAATAAAAACCAAAGGAAGGAGTCGAATATTCAATCTTCAAACGCCAACCCACGCTGTTGCACAAAGGCACATTATTCTTGTCAGACTTTTCCTTTTCTTCCTATCATAATAATTTTTCTCCACATTTACTTTATATCTTTTTGCATAAAATTCAAAAATGTATGAGATATTACGTATTTCACTTACCGTTTCATCCGTGTTTGATATTTTTTCTATCTTTTTAAATGGCCAACCTCTTGCCACACTTTGATGATTAACGCTTCAATATAGGGCTGGAATTACTGGAATTTTCTTCTACAGCTTTCGAAATTGTTTTAAACAATAATAACTTAAATGGTGTAAAAAAATTAATGTTCCTGCGAATAGACAGAATACCTCTTGATTTGAATCAGTCTGTAAATTATTCACTATACCCATGAACAAGCAATATGAATAATTAATTATTTAGTAAAATCTTTTTCTTTTCCTTCAGCTAAATAACCAACATCCCAAGTATGTATTCAGTATTTTAGGCGTTTTTACAGAGCCTTGGGCCATATATTGGTCTAAGTTTGGCAATGAGAGGTTTCAATTTTGAAGCTTCCTGGTTAATGAAATATAACCGTGGCTACTGGGTCCCAACCACTGAAATACTTGATGAGAATTTCACTGTGAAGTAGCCAACGCGTGAAATGTGAAGTATAATCTGGTGGTAGCTTAATCCGATTCCCTGTGATGCCTTCTTTTACTATTCCAGAATAAAAAATCCACCAATGTGGCTGCCAGCGCTTAGTAGTAGAAGAACTTTCTTGGATTAAAACCTTAATTTTAAAGCTACATTATCAGGAAAGTGGAACTCTTAATTTTTTAATTAACTCAACCCTTTAGATTTAAGCTTGGTATTAAAAATGATTTGCGGCTATTTTTCTGCCAAACTGCAAAAGCTTAAAAAATATATTCAGAATTCCAAGCGTGGCTTCCTTTCGGACGGAAAGCCCCCTCGCCCTGTAAATAATATGTACAGCGCCGCAGGAGCCTTCAGCTCTTTCCTGCCTAACCCCACTTTCAGGGCAACTCCACTTCCTCTACCCCTGCCAGCCCCTTTTTGCGTCCCTGCCTTCCTTCCACCCCCACTTCCTGCCAGGGCCTCCACTTTTGCCCCAGTGCCTTGGTATCTGCATACGAGATGACGAGCGAGCATTTTCGCCGGGTAGAGCGGCCACGTGGGAAACGTTGCGTATGCACTTGATGGATGAATATCGCAAGGTATCGCGACCATGATGAGGAATGCACATGAATGAATGATTGCATCACCAGCAATGCCCTTAGCTGCTTGAAACTGTAACTTCCTTCCTAGTAACACTATGCATATGCTTCCGAGCAACTCCCCTGTAAATCGATAGCTGTAATTTTTCAGATCATTTTCTAATTTTATGCTTGATTTTCCCGAAAAATTTTAATGAGCAATTGCCCGAAATATACCGTTAGGTTTTAAAAAATATTGGGCGAATTATAAAGAATTTTTATTGGGTTTCACACGGGATAATAGCGCTCACGAGCACTAGCGTTTCACTGGCTAATTCTGCCATCGTTTTCAGAGTGAATAATTCAGAGAACGTTCAGATCGTTAAATACATACACACTTCTTTGTGAGCGCTATTTCCCGTTAGCTTTACCACCTGAAACCCAAGAACAATTCATTGCATGCATTCACCAGGAAACCTGAAATATTTTTTATTGGGTCAAGTACCTTGCTTTTCGTGAAGTTCTAACTGTATAGCTGACTTTAAATAAAATAAGTTTGGCAATTTTCCACAAACAAATCTTTACTTCGACCGGTTTTGATGTGATACATCGGTCGAAGTAAAGGTTTGTTTGTGGAAAATTACCAAACTTATTTAATTATGTTATTCCACCATATAACGCCTGAAACGTCTCTTTTTATGTATAGCTGACTTTTAAATGGGAATCAGTCTCGCTTAAAACAGTTCTTTCTCTCGTTTATAGTAGGAGATTTTATGCATGCATTACATAAATTGTAAAAATGCATATTTTTCATGTGTTAAGGCCTGGTTACACGATACATTAACACGTACGGGTTCATGTACATTTGCGTGAATGGTTTCTGCTCAACTTGTGCGAATGCATGAACCAAATAGAAGAGGTTCTATTTTCTGTTCACACATTCATTCATTTGTACATTTTGGTGTGGTTACACGGTGGATTTTCGCGTTCATTCTCGCGTTCATGCATTTACACATTAACTCGTACGGATTAATGTATCGTGTAACCAGGCCTTTAGATCTGACTCACTAATCTCTCTTATCAGCTGTTACGCACAACCTCCTTCCTAATCCCAAATATACATTTTCAACCTGGATTATGTACGGGAGAATTGAGATGTGGTTGGACAATATGACCGGGAACAAAAAAGCAGTTCACTAATTTTACAATTTGCAATTGGAGTTGAAATATTAAGACGGATATGGTTGCAGGATATTAAAAAAGGCTAATAAATGATGTAATTAGCGTAGCAAAAAACAGGATAAAACGAAAGCTGGTAAAATTGACTAGTATCATGAAATCTTAAGTAAGAAAAATTGTTTTTGCAAAATTACGTGCTATTAAACATAAAATGATTGCTAGAAATTAAGGAATCTGAATGATGGCCCTTTATAATCCATTTCAATGCGTTTATTTTTCTTCCATGTCCGTTCTTTGCCATGCCCTGCAAATTAACTATTGATCACGCCTTGGTTTTTCTCTTTGCTCAGATCATATTTCATAGATAACCCCCGCGATTAGATGCAACAGAAGCAGCAGTCGTGTCTGTTTCCATATCTATTACATGATGTTACGGAGGAATAATGAAAAGGAACATGAGATGACGTCAGCTGGTAAGCGTAAAAAACAAAGGAAAGTGAGCGAGCGCTTCTGGCACTGCGTCATCTTCTTGCTTCAGCCTCGGGGTTTGAGACCACCCCAGGATAATGCTCTGATGCGGGGGACACAACGTAATTGGGAGGTTGCGTTCCTCCTTGCTTGTAGAATATCAGCTGCTTTTCTTTTAATTGGACCAAGGTCTTGACTCATCATACAGATCTTGGGAGGATAATGAGTGTCCCAAATCTATTTTCTATTTAGTCCCATTAGCCATGACATTTCAAATCTTCGGGGTCTCACATATCTACATCTACTTCTACATAACACCCTGAAAGCCACCATAAAGGTGTGTGGCAGATAGCCAATTCTCACAATACGTGCACTACATATCATGCATAAAAAAGGATTAGTATTTATATGCTGCTCTAAATTTCACTATTTAAAAAAAGATAAAAATATCATAGCAAACATACAAAAACATGCTGATGTGTGGGTTAGCTTCAAGTCCTTATACCAACATGCAGCTACTCCTATTGGATATATTTACCGTTATTCAAATCCCTAATTGCACAAGGGAAAAAGGACATTTTGAATCTGTTCGGCAGTTCGGCGATCAATTTCTTTGATTTTGTGGTTTTGGTCCAATCTACCATATTATATACGTACCGGTTTGAACGGTACCTATGTAAATGCTAATCCTTTTAAATACACGATATATAGTGCATGTTGGTGATAGATAACCCCCTGCCACACACCTTTATGGTGGCTTGCAGGGTATTATGTAGATGTAGATGTAGTAAGTTGGGGTTCGCAAAATTTTTTTAACACCATCACTAAAAATATGGTCTTGGAATTTGTTTAAGAGATTAAGTCTAAATTTCAACCTACGGTCTGACAATGATTCCCAATTTAATTCATTTAATAGACTGGTTACGCTGATAATGTTATCGTACCGTCCCTTCACAAATCTTGCCAATCTTCGCTGCACACGCTCAAGTTCATTATTTAGACCCATTTTGTAGGGATCCCATACACTGGAAGCATATTCCAAATGAGGTCTAACAAGGAAAAAGTAGCTGATTTGTCGTACATATCTCGTATATGCAGATATATATGCTCATACATCTCGTATATGCAGTTAAAACTGGGATAACTGGGATAATAAAGCAAGACTACTGAAACATTGCAATTTAGTGGAATGTACCGATTCCCTTTATGCAGCACAGGTGCTCTGGGGAGTGCTGGTTACAATAGTGGGATATTAGGCCTATATCCATATTTACATAATACCCTGCAAGCCAACATGAAGGTAAATGGCAGGGGTTATTATATGCAGATGCACTGTCATACAAAAAGAGGATTAGAGAGGATTGTCGAAGGACGGGAAGAATGGCAAAGATAGGCCTAGTATGAGATATATATAAGAAGTGATGGAGGATGTGAAAGAGAAAAAACAAGAAAATATAAAGAGATTAGCTCATAGGAAAATTGAGTGGAGAGTTGTGTCCAACTTATCAAAGGATTACTGACTGATGATGATGATGAGTGATATTATTAGCTATATTACACTCCTCTGTTCTTCATAACTTGGAATCGATGAAATTATTTCTCCGACATACTTCCCATTTTCTACTTTCTTTCCGTAAACGTAAGACGTAACTCTTTCTGAGGATGGATTTTTAATTTTTATGCACACCGTATTTTCGTTAACGGCTGGAGATACGACAATAGTTTCAAATATACTAGTGAAGTCGTGTTCTGCCAATAGCAAACGGCAGTTTGCTTCAAATATCAGTACTTAATGGTCATGCATCCTGATAAAACTTTATGAATACAATTACAAGTGAGCTTTCGAAACATTATGGCTCAAACACGTTCGCGGGTAATGAGTAATTGTAAAATTGCAATACATCACAAGATTTTCAGACCAATGATGAAAAAATACAGTATGTGCATATCCTTTTTAAGCTCAGCTCAAGTAATACGGTACGGATATAGTATGTTCATGAATGATAGCATTGGTGAATTACTGCACGGGAACTCTCTTAATTTTCCCTCATGATTCCCTCTCCTTTGGTTTCCTTTGTTAATTAGAATTTGTATACTTGATCATTAATTTCATTCGTGTATAGGAATCGTTTACACCCAGACACACAACTTGGAGTTTGTTTATAGAGCTCTTTGGAAATATTGTTCTTTCTTATTCTCATTCTGTCAATTAATATAAATTTGCTTTTATCAATAATTCAGACCTGTGAATCTGCTCAAACTCAGTCTGTACTACACTGTTATTTGCTTGAATTTAAAATTGATTATACTCCAGTTGTGTCAAACGGTGAAACAAAAAGTTTGTAGCTTCGAAACAAATGATAATCATTTCCATTGTGCAAAGGTCAAACTCCAGGACACGGCCGAATGCCAGGTGTGAATTCGCTGCCGTGTACACCTTGCTTTCATGTGTGCACTATTATGTGAGTGCAGATATCGGGAGGTGTGGCTGGGGTAGCCCACTGCCCCATATTGCACCCTACCTCAACAACTCCCCTACTTGTGACCGTCCTTACCCCAGTACCCGAGTGCTCGTCGCCCGACCTTCCCCTCCCTCGCTCCCTTTACCACCCTCTCTCTGTCACCTGCTGGGTGGGAATCCACCAGGGGTTTACCCTCCAAGCCACCTCGCTCCCCTAAATCCTTCCATCCCCTTCTGTCTCCACCCCCGGAAGCATGGCTCGCTGCTTCCAATACCCACCCCGTCCTTGCCAATCCGATGGAATTGATATTCTCCGACCAGAGAAGTGTGAATCGGCGAGGCTTCTCTCTGACCTCCCGTAAAACTCCAGAGCGGATCTCGGACTGTATCTTAAGAGCTCTTAGCCGCAAATCGGCCACGCTTACGAAAACACGACTCGCACTATTTCTTAGGGTTTCCTTAATCCTTACCTCTTTCCCCATATTTGTATCTAGACACACGGTTTACTATCAGATTAATTTCAGGCTCCACCCCCGTCGGTCAATAAAATTTTATACTGGCGTGCAGTATATTGTGCATCTTTGGAATTTTTGTTCAGCCAGAGGAACCAAAATCAATTCATGCAGTTTAATATGCTGTAGGGCAGTATGGTTGACAAGTGCTTGGAGGATTGTTTTTATAACTGGGATCCATGTCCTGAGTTCGGGAGAGACTTATGCACTTCTATAGCTAACAGAAGCTGTATTTACAAGGAGACAGATTTTTTCCTGCTACACCATAGATGGTATATATGGAGGTACCGTCCTTCTGTACTTTGCGAATTTACAAATTTGCGTCTTTTTTTGGCCTTAGTATGGTAATTGTTTTTTATCACTACCCTCATAGAAGGAAGAATTTAAGGTGAAACTTTACATGGGCATAATATGAATCGCACAGTTTTTTAACCATGAATTTAATAATTATTCTTCTGGAGAAATGCTATATCCTATACTTTTAAACATATGCTAAATTATGCATTTTAAATATAACAATTGCATAAGAGATATTTATCTAAACTTGTTCCATCTTGTGCACTAAGACCAGGTGAAAATTCGCAAATCTTTAGGTGAATGATTATCTGAGATAAAATTAACCATAGTTGTATCTTAAGATCACGAGCGTGACACTTTTCATACAGCCAAACGGAGTATGCTTTCAAAACTTCATAGGCACTATTTGTGAATACATTGTGCATGCCGTGAAATTTATTCGTAAGAAAATGTTTTCCAATTTCCTTATTTGAATGAAGTTTAACCTTTCTTAAAGTAGATTTAAACCTAAAATTTACTTCTACCAAGGCTACGATACACAACCCTGATACATACTCATTTATTTGAGGCACTGCGAGTGGCAGTGTTTTTCACTGGGGGCATGTATGTGCAAAATGGAAATAGGAAATGCTACGGCAGCCCTAGTATCGCATATTGCCTCACCAGGCGACTGTATAGGCTGTATTGAAGGCCTCAATCAGGCCTTCTGTTAACCCCTTCCCATTCCCCCTCACTCCATCCCCGCCCCCCTCAAAGTCCCACCCCTCTCTATTTCTCCCGCTCTCGCAACGGTGCCCGTTTGAACGGAGTGGTACTGGTGCTGCCACCCTCCGCATTCGCCCGCTCCCGTTTCCTCTCTCCGTTGTCTCGATGCGAGGTAATGAGAAACAAATGAAAGTAAGAGAGCAGGTGGTGGTGCGGTATAACACGTGCGGGAAGAACAGGGAGAGGGGTGAGGAAGCAGCGTAGTATGTTCGAGGAGAAAATTAAAGGAGAAAGGCCTGTGTCCTTTTGGGGGGCAATGCGTTGGATTGTACCTAATATTACCGTTTCCAACATCGCCAACTTCTGACAATATTGTTAGTACTAATTTTGCCTAATTTTGTAATTTTAAATGAACAGAAATTAATTTAGCTCACTGAAACCATAACCCCTTTCCGATTTGTGTTATAATTAATTGGACAATTAATAAAAACAGTTAGTGTAACAATTATTCAGTAAAAAATTCAGGTTTTTGACATATTTTTATGCATTCTCTGCTTGTACTGAAAGGAAAATTGCGAAACAAAATTGAAGTGTCTTTGAACAAGATCAAAGGCCATATTAGCTATGCAAGCATAGAATAATTATAATTCAACGACACGTGTGAAGAGTAGTAATGCCGGAAAACATATTGGAGGAAACTGGAGTATGAGTAACCCTGAGACTATTAACAAGGCAGAAGAAAATTTGTGTTTTCTGTGTAACATCAAGTTTCGCCATGAAGACCCTGAAAACATTTAATGAATACATTCATTCGTCCCCTTATTGTTTGAAGCGCGAATGCCACTGGACATCTTAGTAGGCTTTCTATGAATTGTGTACTGGAGTTCAGGCTATGGCTTTGAATATGGATGGCCAGTACAATAGATTCCAGCTACCCACTGGTCCCTGAAACCAGAAAAATTCCAGGTTTTTACCTAATGTGTGATATATTCACTATCGAAATGCAGTTCTATATGTCTAGATTTAACTTTGTGTTGTGCAAGAAGCCCCATGACTATATTTTAAAGTTTGGAACCTCTTTTTCCTATCATTGCATAGATTTTCAAGCTTGTCTCATCAAACGGGCAAGCATTTGTAAGTTTAAAAATGAAGTACACAATTTTTCATTTATGTTGTTCATTTTCTATCGGATAATTTGGGCTAAGATGAAATATAGCATTTTAAAACCCATATAACTGGCCATATCTCTTTTTTACCTTGAGAAAAATGTTATGGGAATAGTGTGAGAATCTATGCACTACTTTCTAGTTAACAAAACACTGAATAATCTGGCACACATTAGTCAATGATGTTGGAAGAATTCTGAGTAGATAAACGGAATAACCTTTGAATTTGTTGAATAATGAAGTGTATTATCGTAAGTAAAATGCTAGCCTAGCAAACACAAGGAAAACAAATGAATGCATTATGAATAGCATGAGAAGAGGTAACAATTATGCAAATTTAGAGAGAAATAGCATAAAAAAGATCAATGATATATTTGGTGGATTAGGAACAGTCCCTCATTACCTATCCTCACTGATAGAAACTACGTTTCCATCATAGTCTTATTAATTACTACCGCATATCCGAAATTCATTTGCGTTTTCTCTCCATGAAATGGATTGAGTTTATATTTATAGATATTTTTAATTCTTATCAAACTGTTAATTTTGGGAATAAGTGGCACTTCCTCTATACGCTCCCGCACTATTTGGAGGAATGCTACTTCCATTTCTTAAAGAATGCAAAAGGGCAACCACCGCAGGCTCTTTCTCTAAATGATCTCATAGCCAATATTTACGAGTGGGCAGATGAAAATTTCATTAAAGTTAAGAATCCGAGTTGATTGCTCGGGAAGATGAGAAGAAAGAAGATGAAGAAGGGAAGATGCAGTTAAGGGAATGAGGAGCTGGGAAGAGATGAAACTAGAGGGACCAAAATTTCAAAAAAATAACAAGGCTGAAATGAAGGTTTTTCTTAGCGCTCTCACTCCGTGAGTTTAAGAAGCAGGTATTTTTCTCTAATTAGCAGATAATTAACGTGGAAAGGGCTTATTATGTTAATCAATTCAAATCAAATTCTTCACCAACAATTCTTCATAATAGTATGTCCAAAAACATTCCATTCAGAATTTCTGACGCAATGTATCTTCCAGCATGGGGTTGTAAAACCTATGGCAGTTGTATTGATAAGTACTGGAAAAAATGTTATAGTTAGAAGCACAAGCAAGGGTCTGTGCAATGAATAAACGAAAACTTTACTAAGAAATTGGTCATAATGCTGCAAAAATATTCCGTACATCTCTCTCTTTTACTTTTAGCACCAATCTTTACATTGTTTATGTTTGCTTTTATGTTGCTGTATTAATGTGGTTAAAATGTTTTCTACTGGCATGGATATAGGTGCTTTACGCAGTTTTAATCGATCAATGGAGGTAAAAGATAATTTTCTTAGAAAATTAGCCTTAAAATTTATTGCATTCACGACCTAGTTTTTGGCCCCTCATTCTATCACCATCATCAGGCTAGACACGTTGGCAATGGTGAATGATTAAGTTATAGTTTCAAACCACTAACAGCAAATTTTGATGGAGTTACCTTTTTCATTTCGTTGCCTTCCACGTTTCACGATTTCATTTTAGTGATAAATTCATAACCCATGAGAAATGCCTATGGTAACAAACTTTTTCATAAAAAACTTCTGAAAATTTTATATTTCCATGGTAAACGATTTTTACATATGAAAGCAGGGTTAATTTTAGCAATTGGGCAAAAAAAGTTTGGAGAAAAATATTTTTCCCGATAATTATTTAAATAAATAAATATTTTTTCGCAATATGTAGCTATCGACAATGTATTAAATTCACAATAAAAATGACCGTATTTAATTGAAGAAACATAAATAAAAACAAACAATTCCAGAAAAATGCCATATGATAAAAAATTCCAATGGAAATATAATGGCATTACCGCAGTGAATTCACTGAGACACATTATATAATCCCCTCGATCACTCTCGTTTTACAACTCACTGACTTTGCCATTCACTTTCCTTTTTCACTACCCTCTCCCATTGGTCCTCAATGCTGCACTGATTTTCTCCATCCTACTCTTTTAAATTCATAAACCTATCTCATTTCTTCCCCTTCCCACCACCATGGTGCTGTTGTAATCTAGTACCCACACCCGGAGCAGCTACCCCCATCCACCCTTGCCCCTATAATCCCTGTCCTACCCATTCAAACCTCCAGAAAAACTACTTCTCCATGAATATTGCTCCACCCTTTGACTCTGGCCGGCACATTCTTCCGATCCTGACTATGCCCTCCCCAGTTTTATTCCAAATCGCCCGGGTCTCCTCTTTTTTGCTCACTGTCCTCTTAATGCTTTTCATTTCCTTTCCTTATACCCCCCTCCTCCTGCCTTCCCAACTTCCTATTCCCATTCCCTCGTTTTTATACTCCAATTTCTGTTTCCTTCCTCCCATTTCCTCGTTTCCACCTCTCCTTCTGGCATCGCTGTAAATTGCTACGCATCTGTATGGAAAATCAGGCCCAAATTGTTTTCAATCGTATTTAAAGTCAGCTTCACAATTGAAATAAACATTGTGAATCGGTTTTAGCTTTTTTAATGTTAAATAATGCATGTCAAAATCAGCATTAACTCGTAATGAAAAGAAAAAGGTAATTTATTTAAAAGCATATTCTTAATTCGTCGACAAGAGTTATACTCCTTTGTCACTGAAAGTCATTAGGTTGCACGAAACAGGCACCCTTTAACCGTGAGGGTTCAGTAGCTCGATTACGGAAAAATAGAATAGTCACCAGATATGATTGAAAGAAATTGAAAAGTTCTGTCAGTAAAGAGATTTTTGAGTTTACCAGTTCATAAATAAAAATGCGTTTGTTAAAATTTTAAATATTTGATTTGAACTATGATATCATGTTCAGTAAATGATGCAGAAACTGAAAGGAGGAAAAGGATAGTACACATATGGTTAAAATCTCTCGAAACCTTTTTATTCAACATTCTTATTTCAAATAAATGAAGTACAAAACCTTCTTAAGATGTTGTGTCCCCCCTTGCCTGACACTGTTGAATTCATTCATACATCCAGCCCCCTGCATCTTCCTATGCCGTCAATAGAAAATATTTGGCCCCTTAATGTCCGTTTACTTCCAGTACTGGCCGTCGAGCGCTAGTGGTACTCTCGTCCTACTCCTACAAGGGACCTTATGGGAAGGTCTCCTATTTATGTGCCGAGAAACGTATTGAGTATGATTTATGTTTTAATTCCTGCTAGCATCGAAGGAAAACCATAATTGCTGAAACAAACACCTGAATATTTACCGAATTTAGGAATCTTTTTCCCTGTCAGTGCTACTTACCAACATAACTTTACATAAATCAAGTACAATTTCTTTCCATCAAACATGTTTAATACGACCTGGTTCTATTCCACAATTGTAAAAGTGTGGAATTTAGTAAAGTTCCTCATTAAAAATGCATAAAGCTATAGTATTCCATACCGTGCCGCAAGTGACATTCTCAATTATTTTTCCAATATGAGACCGAAAGGGAAATACCAACCTCATGATACATATAATCAACAACGTAACTTTGTGATGCACACTAATCGCGATGATAATATTTGCGTAGTAATTATCAACTTCTCTTCGATATTATAGTAATATAGGGCCTATCCTGAAGTATATATATATACTTCAGGATAAGCTTTTGGATCTCTTGATTACACTGCATGAAATCAAAGAAATATATAAAAACAAAGAAGACTTGAGGAAATCTATCAAGGAAAAACTGAGGGCTGTGGCTGGAAACGGGTTAAGAGATGTGGAAGAAGTCATCATTGATCATGACTACATCTACATCTACATAATACCCTGCAAGCCAACATAAAGGTGTATGGCAGGGGGTGAATTCTCACCAAACATGCACTACATATCACGCATAAAAAAAGGATTAGTATTTATATACTGTTCTAAACTACACTATTTAAAAAAAGATAATAATAGGTAAGCTAACATGCAAAAACATGCTGTTAGTTGCGTAAGCTTCAAGTCCTTATACCAACATGCAGCTACCAATGTTATCCATTGCTACACTCGTACTGGATATATTTTCCGTTATTCATATCCCTAATTGTACGAGGAAAAAAGGACATTTTTAATCCGTCAGTTCGGCTATCAATGTCACTAATTTTGTGATTATGGTCCAGTCTACCATAGTAAGTTGGGGTTCGAAAAATATTTTTAACATCATCACTGAAAATATAGCCTTGGAATTTGTTTAAGAGATTATGTCTAAATTTCAACCTGCGATCTGACAATGATTCCAAATTTAATTCATTTAATAGACTGGTTACGCTAGTAAGGTTATCGTACCCTCCCTTTACAATCTTGCCGATCTTCGCTGCACACGTTCAAGTTCGTTATTTAGACCGATTTCGTAGAAATCCATACATTGGCAGCATATTCTAAATGATGGTTAACAAGAGAAATGTAGCTGATTTCTCGTACATGATCGTCACATTTACCCAGTACTCTTTTGACGAATCCTAGTTTACGATTCGCTTGACCCATTAAATCATGTATGTGTTTAGCCCAGGAAAGATCATGTTTTAGTTTTATTCCAAGATATTTAATGGATTCCTCGTTTGTTAATTCATTAATACTTATTTTGTATATGCTAGGAGGAGAAAAATTCTTTATTCAAAAATTCATTACTACACATTTAAAAAAAATTAATTCTAACTTATATATCACACCATTTTTCTATTGCTTGTAGGTCATCATTTAAATATTCTTTATCGTTTGAGCATAGAATTTCCCTGTACACTACTGCGTCATCGGAAAAGAGACGAACTTACTTTTTACCACCTTATTGATATCATTAACCAAGCGCTCCCTGAAGTCGTTCAATGTATAATTTATCACGCAAATTATGTTTCAAAGTAATTGTTTAAGTATTCACGTTGTGCAGTTTTCCGCTCAGAATTTCTAAAGCCACTGGCAAATTCGGTGCACCAGTGGGTAAATTAGTTGAGCTAAAAACTAAATGCGCTCTTTTGCACCAACATTTAAATTTATTTCGTTTCATACGTTCTGCGGAACACGTTTTAATTTTACATTATATGAAAGCAAATGTTTTTGAACTTGCTATAAGTGATAGCCTCCAAAAAAATCTTGTTTTTTTCTGGATCAAAACATTGTTAAGATTTTATGGCCTTCATAATCCATTATTATGTTAGCATGCGAATGAGGAAATTTGCAAACACGTAATTCTGAGGCTTACATAGAATATTCAATGAAGAAGAAACACTCCAAATTTTCTATGACGTAAATTTTTGTGAGAAACAATTCACAAACTGCTTGATTTACTAATATTTATTTATTCAATTCTGCTACCCAATATTCAGCCCTCAAGAGAAAATCCATAAAGAAACTTTAAGGTGTTCTCTGAATGTGGTTTTTCTGAGCCAAAATCGTAATAAAGAGGTTACGAGGGGAAAAACACTTTGTTATTTAATTATTTTATTCATGTTGCTGGCCTGGCGGGTTACAATATCATTGTAAGAGGTAGTCAAGATTCCAAAACATTAGACTTAAGAAAGCGATATCGAAGAGAAGTAGAAAATTACTACGCAAATTTTATCATCGCAATTAGTGTGCATCACAAAGTAACGTTGCCGATAGTTGATTATGCGTATCATGAGGTTGGTATTTCCCTTTCGGTCTCATATTGGAAAAATAATTGAGAATGTCACTTGCGGCACGGTGTGGAATACTATAGCTTTATGCATTTTGAATGAGGAACTTTACTAAATTCCACACTTTTACAATTGTGGAATAGAACCAGGTCGTATTAAACATGTTTGATGGAAAGAAATTGTACTTGATTTATGTAAAGTTATGTTGGTAAGTAGCACTGACAGGGAAAAAGATTCCTAAATTCGGTAAATATTCAGGTGTTTGTTTCAGCAATTATGGTTTTCCTTCGATGCTAGCAGGAATTAAAACATAAATCATACTCAATACGTTTCTCGGCACATAAATAGGAGACCTTCCCATAAGGTCCCTTGTAGGAGTAGGTCAAGAGTACCACTAGCGCTCGACGGCCAGTACTGGAAGTAAACGGACATTAACACTAGAACGCCCAGAGGGGTCATTTTGACCCCATCGTGTTTTTAAATTTATTTTTTGATCTCATTTTTTAAGAAAACAGAATTTATTCTCGTGACTTTTAATATTTTTATAAGATGTTCACTTGCATAAATTTTTACCTTCCTAAAATAATCCATTGAGGAGATAAATTATATTTTACCTTGAACGCCCAAGTGGGGTCATTTTGACCCACGGGTTCATTTGCGCGCTTTATCCCTGCTAAAGGTCCTTTTTTATATGCATTTTTGTATCATTCTGCTGCATATGTGTTCACTGCTCTCTCGTCGTATCTTTTTCATTCGGTTACTTATTTTCCAAGTTTGTATCAGTTTCCAAAAAAGTTTTGTTTCCTTTCCCCATCACGTCCTCACTTATCGTTTTGCTTACATGTGGAATATTTAGTAATTACTTTATTGATATCATCATACATCGTCAATCTCTGTGGTGTGAGGAGAATGCAATTTTTTTTGCCCGTTCAGCACGAATTTATCAACTTAGTTGACTCCAAATCTAATTATTTCTCTTTGGATGACGAGTGGAGAATAAAACTCGCTCTTACATTGGAAAAGAGAAACCACTTTGCACATTCCACACAAAGGTTTTATTGATTTCTACCATAGTTTAGACAATATTTGTCATTATCAAAATCGATAATGACATATATTGTAGAAACCAATACAACATTTGTTTGGAATGTAAAAAGTGATTTTTCTTTTCCAATCGAGTGATTCCACAAAGTAAAGCCTCAAACTTTGAACTTGTTCTCACAGTGACAGCAAGTGAAGTTTGTGTATTTTTTGTCCATTGTTCGTGGCTTCGCGGGACGAATTTGCGGCGTGATCGGTATCTTGAAGATAGCTGTGATCAAAAATTTCTCAAAGACCAGCATAATGTTCTGCAGACATTATTGATGAGCTGCATAAGATTCAATAAAATGAGTCAATGGTGGAGAGTGTTCATTTGACAAATCCGACGGCAAGCTGACATTTGAAACTTGTGAAGAATAAACAGAATCCTGAGAATGTGACGATAAGTGCCCATTTGATGAACTCAGTAGAGACACTAGGAAGGGTGGATCTAAAGGTAAGCTCACTATTTGATATAATATTCATTCACTATTTTCAAGGCACTCAGGGTCAAAGCAAAAGATACCCTCCTTGGAATAATCAGAGATAACTATGACAGTGGAAGGCCACCAGAGAATTTCCAGAAGAGTGAAATTAGCAGGAAATGCGAAGAACACAGAACCTTTAGCCTGGTGTTACACACGTCGAAAATACTTACTAAGATTATTAGCAGAAGAATGGAAGGGAATATCGAAGGGAATCTTTCGGAAAATCAATTCGAATTCAGGAAAAACCAAGGAGCTAGGAAGGCAATACTCAGCTGAAGGATACTGGCTGAGAAAATGATACACGTAAACAAGCTGTTGTATGTGGCATTCGTGGACTTGGAATAGGCCTTTGAACCGTGGAATAGAACAAGATGTTCAAGATACTGGAAGCCATTGGAATGGATGAAGAAATAAGCATGCTCTGGTTTGCTGATGACATCGCAGTTGTAGCAGAAAGTAGAGGGAACTTGCAAGTATCCCTGACGACTGTGGACTAAGTACATACTTCAATAATATATTAAGAGCAATACTAAGAGGAAACTAAAATCCTAGTGAGCGGAAGAGAGAATCAAGGGCAAATACCACAATTGGAGGAGTGACTTTGGAACAAGTGGAGTACTTCACGTACCTCGGTAGCACTATCTCTTGGGATGGAAGAAGCTCAACGGAGATCAAGCGCATAATATCACAAGATAAGGAGGCGTTTATGAAGAAGAGACAGCTACTGTGCTCAAAGAACCTACGGCTGCAAACAAGGAAGCACTTTATCGTATGGAGCGTGGTAATCGATGGATCAGTGACATGGAAAATCGGGAAAGCAGGCCAGCGAAGAATTGAAGCCTTCGAATCATGGTGCTCGAGGAGAATGTTGAAGATTTAATTGACTGATATAGTGAGGAATGAAGAGGTGTGCAGAAGAGCAGATGAAGATGGACATACCTTGAGGCTCAATGAATTAGTTAGAAATATAATAGAGGGGAAGATCGAAGGGAAGGTCCCACAAGGGAGACCAAGGGGCAAGTATCTAGAGAAAAATAAAGCAGGAGGTGAAAGAGAGAACATACGAGGGCGTTAGGCAATTAACACTAAATAGGGCGTGATGGAGGGCTGCAGTAAACCAATCATAGGATTGAAATACTGACGATGATGAAAACTCTTTTCATTAGGCTACTCAATTTTTTTTACATTTTTTCAGATGGTTTTTTTAATTTTGGCAGAACAAACCATTCATCATAAAACAGTGCGCATTGCAAAAACAACAAATAAATACGTTTAAATAAAGTAGGTGACATTTGTTGTTTACTGAGTGTCAACATTTTAGGAAGAAAAAATGAAATAGAAGAAAAACGAGAAAATGATTCCAACTCTCAAAGTTGATATTTCAATGAATAGTTATATTGAGAAAAACATTGCTGTAATGAACTGATAAAATCAATAAATGTGAAGAACTAGAGCATTATTTAATGAAAAAACACTAAAAATGTACACATATAAATGCCTTGTGAAAAATTAACTTATTAATTACCAATGGGTCAAAATGACCCCATTTGGGCGTTGAATGATGTCGAGAAGTCCGGGCGTCCTAGTGTTAAGGGGCCCAGTTTTTTTTGGGAAGTTGCAGGGGGCTGCATACATCAGTAATTTTTCACTCTCATATGGCCATAATAACATATGAGTGAGAAGTTACATTCTTTTGGTATAGATTGTTACCACATTCCACTCCGTTATCGCTTTTTACAAGGTCGTGACTCTAGTAAACAACTGAATTATAATAATTAGCATCAATATATCTCAATCAAAAGCTCGCCATGTAGCCCCAACTCAGTTTGTATCGGTACGGAGTTTTCTTGCTTAATGTTATATATTTCTTTTGGGAAGACAAATAAAAGGATTCGTGCATTTCTTCTTGCCAATCAATTGGTCACCAGACGCTTCCCTTGGCAAGAGCCCTCTCAGCGGGGGTGCTGCCTGGGTTAGAGGAAAGTTTGAGGCGGCATTCATCAGCCTCTCTTTGTCGGCCCTGGCCCCATTCCATCGCCAAGCTCCAGTTTGTGGTCTCGATGCTTCACTCCGACATCCTATTTAAATGTCAAATCTCCCATGAGTATTCCTCCGCTTTTCAATTTCCAGTGAGCGCAAAGTTCCTTGTTTCGTCTAGACAACCGATTCCTCTACGGATAGTTACGGAGGCCAAGGAGAGCATCAGATAGTATACTAAGTGGCTTCTGCAAGCGACTCTCACCCTTGATTCCGAAGCATGACCACATCTTGTGCATGCTAGACGCCAGTTAGCTTTCAGCCTTGCTTACCCCAATCGTGTTTGCCTCAGTGTTTCCCTCTCGAGAGACCCTTCTATTTGAGCTTTTAGCTTTGTATATTATTACAAGTTAAACTCATTTCATACCTCTGACTCATTTGGGCTTGTGCATTTCTTGTATCAACGACGTTAGTCATCGATGGTAATACGAACAGTGTGATTGTTTTATTTGCATATTTTCTTTACATTTAGGGAGAAATTAAAATATTTCTTCAGTGGTTTTCAGATCAATTGGAGCAAGTCAATTGGAAATATTTTGGATTTCCCCTAATAAAAATGTTCACATTAAATTTCTGCATCATATTTGATATTTGAGTCATTAATGCATTCATAGGTAGTTTCCTTATTAACTAACTACTATTTTACCTTTCGTAAATAAGGGACATTTTTATTTGAAAGGTCCTTGTTTTGGCATGAAAACTAAAAAGTTTTAACTGATTTTCTTAGGTTTTAACGCACCATCCAACCTACAATCCATATCACAGCATACCATGACGAATGCGATCTCAGTCTGTTGGATTCACAAGTTGGTGCGATAACGACTAATTTTGATTTGCCATTTCACTAAGGTAATGCCACGAGCCACAATGTGTGGTCTGAATTCGGAGACTGACCCTCGCTCCGTTATCGCCTGTGCGCCTTCATAACATGCCTTTTAGCATAGCAGTCACTTGACGAGGACGAGAATTTGTGAGTCAGTGGTTTTCTCTCCTGCAGAGTTTTTGCTTAGCCTCTCAGTTTGAAGCCAGGCGCGGCCTGCGAAACTCTACATGCCTGATTCCGTAGTTTAATTTACGCCGTGATCACCAATAGAATAAAAATACGTCAGCCCCTTATCTTTCCTAGACTAATGGTTTATATTTCAACAGGTTCATGATCCACACCACTAAGCTCTATAAGGAGAGGCCTTCTTTTGGGGTCATACTTCAGAAGAATCTTATCATGAATAGTCCAATGCCCGCTCTCTCTATAGCGTACATAACTTTATGTTAGAGCTTTATTCCCATTGTGATAAAGCTTACATTCACGTTATTTTTCATTTTATTAAAAACTATTGCACCAGGAGTTGTAAATTATGATCCTAGGTTATTCTGAAACGTTTTTAATTTCTGTCCCATGGCCTGTCTTCCGCTCATTCAGTCGTCCTTGGAATGCACTCTGCCTATTTCGGCGACAGACCGTGGGGATCAGGATCAAGGCCGATCCATTGCCTTTCACTCCTTTGCTTCTTCAAACCCCCGCCACCACACCCATTCCACCCCATCCTCAAATAACCCTTCCGCAGCCCCTTGTTCTGCTCTTCCATCCTCCCCTCTCCTTTGCTTCAAATTCCCCTACCATCTTTCCCACTCCGACTCCTTGAAAGTCGATTCTCTCTTAGCAGCCGCCCACAGCCAAACCCTCTTTCCCGACTACTCTCTTCTTCACCCCTCTCCCGTAGCCTTTTTCTTTGAGCCCCAAGGCGCTCTTCTCCCCTACCTCTCCCCACCCGTCCTGCCCTTCGGGCTCTTTCATCAGATTCTCATCTGGAATGTTTTCCTTTCCGAATACCTCCCCCACTATCCCACCCTTCTTCACCACTCCCTCTTCCAAATCCTCCTCCTGCCTTACTCTTCCTTTAACTTGTTCTTCCAATCCTCCACTTCTATTTCCTTCTCTGCTCCGACCGCCTCCTCTACTTATCCTCCCCCCAGCAGGTCTTCACCAGGAAGAGGGGATGTTGGAGAGGAGATACCGAACCCACCGCCTTCCTATTAAACGCCCCTCTCACAATTCCCTTCTCCCCAAACAGTCCCGGGTTCCCCTCTAGCACGATCAAGGGGGCAATCTATACAATTCGTTCCTCTCGCCAAGTAACCTCCCTCGTTTTCTCTTCACCGTCAGTTTCTCCAGTCCACCTCGCTTCCCCGCACCGCCAACGGGCCTTGCTGTGTGGAGGTGGGCCTCTCAGAGGGGCCGAGGCCCACGTCCAACCGAGCAATCCACTTGATATCGGACGAGATACGTTCCTTCGTCAAGCAGGCACCCTCTTCAGGTGGTAGTCGGGCGTAGATGATTTATTGCCGTGGCGTGAAAACAACTCGTCCAGCGCCAACAAACGCGTGACCTATCATGGACGTTCTCACGAGAGAAACAGCTCTGTTAGCATTGCGCCCGGATGTTAATGCCAGCCTCACCTCCAAGGTCACCTTATACGCTCTTTTTGCATACGTTAGAGCAGTAAAATGGATGAAAACATCACTTTCTGCTCCCTACGGTCCATTTTTTGTAATAACATTAATTTCACCTGGAAAATACGGCGTATGCCTTAACTGAAATTGTGCTACACTCCATCTTACTGCATTTTGCCCTTTTATTATAGCTACTAGTTTTTAAGAGCTCTGAAAAGAATTTCATGGGTATAGATTTTTTTAAATGCATATATGTGATTTTGACGATTTGCAGATTTTTGGCCATTAGCGATATTTAGTACTAATATTTTCGAAGACTGGGCTCTTAAACTATGTGATTATTATGTAAGATTTTTATTTAATCATGCAAATGTGAACCAGCACTTTCCAAATAATGTTTTTTCTTTTCTTCATCATACTTCCTACTCCTTTAAATGCGTCTAAACAGCCTGTGGTCCTGCACTTTGTTTTCCAACTCCATTCTTCCCACGCTCCTGTTCTTCAATACACTGGCGCTCCTTATTACCTACTCAATTCGATAATTCTCTTTTTCTAATTTCCTCAATCAACTCCCTATCCTCCCCTTTCGTCAGTACGTCTTATTACTATCTTCCTTACCACTTAACTCTCACCATCTTTATCAAGTCTCACATCTCAGAAGCCATAAGCCTTTATTTATCCTCATCATGAAATACCACTCATATTTACCATTCAATGCCACGCTCTATTATAGACTCAGTCTATGGGTTTCCTGAATGTCCCTAAGACTGAAGGCCCTAATCAGTACATCCCTTGTTCATAATACTTTCACCAACACAAATTGCGCAACTTGTAAATGTTTTCATGTTATAAAATATATTTACATTAAGTTGTAGTAGAATATAAACGGGATAGATTTGATCGTTTTCTGAGTATAGAACAAATATTCATTCGTCACTTGTCTGCAAGAGCTTAAGTACCTAATATCACTCTTCTAGCTCTAACGCTAACGCTATTTCTGAAGGGTTTAAAACACCTTCTTTCATGCACATAAGCTAATATGGATTGAATTTTCTATTTGAGTTTATGGCTTTTAAGGAGTATAGGGAGAAATGGAGTTAAGTGGGTAAGTATTTAAGGAGGTGACAAAATATTCTCTTCCTTTCTTGACTCACATTGCTAGAAGAAATAGGAAAAATTGTAGGATTTCTATTCGTTTGGTGTATATTCTCTTGTAATTTAAACCATAATGTTTCTTTCATTAACTTATATAATCTTCAAACTGTTATATACTTGGAATTAAAAAGATTCAATTGCTGTATTTTAACTTTGTTTAGGACATCACGATTTGTGAAATTCTCACAGAGCACGTAAGAAATAGTGGCAACAAATGGCAATCCCAATAAAAATTAACTTTTTCCCAAGAGATATTTAGTACATTGGTTTACCGTTTCCCTTTAACGGTGGTCACAAAATAATAATGTTTGATGAGTAAGATAATATGCTTCAGGTAGCTACTACATCCCAGGTTTTGAGTATTTATTTATGTATATCTTTCCTTTAATCCCGTGAAATTATTAGCCGTGATGTGTCAAATATCCTCCTTCTATCCAGATTTCAGCCACCAATTTTATTTTACAGATTTGTACAGTTATTAACAAAAACATATGAACAATTTATTTGCATATTCTAAGGTTTCTAAATGAATAAAAAACTTTAAGCACTTTTCCATGGAGTCATCATCAGGTGCAAAACTCTGAGCTCTGTAAGTTGAAACGCATAGTTGATTATTGAATCCGTGGAAAAGTACTTAATTTTTTTTCATTTGTGGAGACACTCCACTACATTAAGCCTGGATCTGTTGATATTTTTCTAAATGACATAAAAACTTCTATTACTTCTTAATAGAATTTGAGGCACATGAGATAGTATATCTGGGATGATATAACTTTACTTTTAATTACTTTACACGCGTATTTTATCAAAAATATTAACATAGAACTTCTATTGACTAGCGTATTTACGCAGCAACATTTTCTTGAACATATTCAGGGCCATTATATATCCTCACGGATAGGATAAGTTATTATGCTTTTCAATAAGTGTGGGATTATGATATCCCTCTTATATTTCAGGCTCTAATTAGACTTCATGGTTTTCTTACTTATGTACTAAGTTTCCTATGCATTTATATTCACGGTGGATTTTATTACTACGCACCTCACATAGGAATTTTAATTTCCCCATATCCCATAACGTTTTGTGCTATTATTACGTGATTTTATCTGTTTTTAGTTATGCATACTTGTTTTTACCGAGTTCTTATCATCAGACTCCAAGTAGCACAGTCAGGAAAACTATAAATAAAAGTTCCCACCAATGTTTTAGGATAATATTGATTATTTAATCTATAGAGCTTATTCAATTTATACGCAAACGGTTTAAATATTATTCCTCCAGATGGTGAACGGAAGCCATTCATTTTTTCTATAAATTACCAAGTGACTACTCCGCCGTGAAAATATTTTCTGTTTTTTCAGTGTATGTCCTGCGAGCTCTGCTTAAGCTTCAAGGTCCCGACGATATAATATTTACTTCAGGCTGGCCAGGCAATATTTCCTGTTTCTCCCCCACTGAGAGTGATCCTAATTATTTGCCGGTGGATTACTCTCAGCTGCGTCGAGCTTAACTCTTGAATGTATTTTCGTGAGAGTTAGGTCGGCAGTTCGAAGCCATTCAACCCGTTTGGTCCTGCTGCCTCATTTAACCTTTTCTCGCTCGACAGATGAGCGGAATATGGCTGTTGCCCGCTTGTCGTAACTTCCTCCTTCCCCATATAATGCCAAAGCATTTATGACGGCGCTCCTCAGTTCCTTAATTTTCATACCCACTCAAGCCTACAAAAGTTTCCATTTATTTTAAAATTCGTCAATTTTACCGTTGCCTTGATTATTACACTTCCAACCAAACAGCTTTCTAATAATGATTGTTTCTTTTTTCTGGACAGTCATGGAGCATAAAATCTCCATGACGATTCCTTCAAAAACTCTTTTCACTGCCCTCAAGGGTAAAAAAACCTTTCGCTTCCAAATGTGCTTTCAGAACACTTGGCCTTTCGATACCTTCAGGAATCGTGTACTGTGAACTGAATTTCGCAAAATTCCTATAAATCATATTTTATTAGTTTTTTGTAGGCCACCATTAAACCTCGAAAAAAAATCCCAACCCGTACGTTTGAGTAACGCCGATAGAACCACAGGGGGGGATTGAAGACAAATGGGCAGGACACAATCTTTCGTAGAAGTGTAGACGCTTTGTAACGTATATCAATTTTAGTATCCAGTTAACCGGACAGGTGAACGACGACTAAAGTAATTTGTGCCGTTTTTAGGATAGATAGGTGATTGAGCTGAGGTAGGATAATTCTTAGGATACCAATAAAGGGTGGAGGGAAGTTTGCCTTAAAGATCAGATGGAGATCGACCCACTGTCACCACCCCATGCCGGAACAATCGTGACGTACCACTTTTTCTAGCAGTTAGAAGTGAATATGTAACGGATCTATTATTAAAATTAACTACTTCACAGCGCACACTTCTGTACTTTCTCTTCTCTTGCTAAAATCAACAATAAATTCAACTGCTTCTGCTAAAAAGAACTAAATCTACTGTTTTTTTCTCTTTCTAACTATTACGAAGAGTGTACCGAGTAGTAATGCTTCATGGATTAGCTATTTCGGCTTCTGCAAGGGGACAAGGAGTGGATGAAGGAACAATCTATAAGGCTGTAGAAGACGCAACTGCAATTTCTGACTGATATTGGTAGTTGCTGTATGCTAATGAATCATAGCAGCTAAAAAATAGCGGGTAGCAATTTAGTCCCTAGTCACCAACACTTTAGCCATAGCTCCGATATTATATTCCTGAGACTGAAAAACGTACTACTATATCAATTTGTGGATACTAAATTGTTTTTTACTGCGAAAAAGCGCAAGCCATTAGCTATTATTGAATAAAATGCTCTATGCTTCATTTCAATTGGAAAAAGAGGAGTTTCACGAGAGTTCAATCTCATCAGTATTATACATCGTCATATGTTTGTTGAAATGTCTATGTCTAAGAATTTTAAATCTCTTTAAGCCTCACGTTATTATAATTAATTCATTTACCTAGTTTAATCCATAATATATTTAAAAAATAATACTAAAATAAAAATTTGACCTCAACTTATTTCCAATCATTTGAGAGCCCATGCTTTCTGCATAAGAGCAAATAGATCCGGCATCTGGTTCCTTTAATGTTCACTAATTAATGCGATTGCCGAGTGTGTAATTTTTTGTGAATTCATACCTCTTTTTAAACGATTCATTCAGATAGTGGGAATCGTGCATTTCCGCTGGGTTGAAATGATTTTGCTGTTATACGAAAGTGTCCATGTGAGAGCAAACTCGTTTCCGTACGATGTTACTGGAAAACGTAATGTGTTTTCAAGTTTACTCTGAATTTCAATTTCTGGAAGTGCTACAGCGATGGATATGATTTAATGTACATCTCATTTTTTTCTTACCTAAGAGTGTTAAAAACAGCTGTTTGGGGGAACAGGTTTTTTAAGTAATTAAATTCCCGGAATATGGCTCACTCTGCGTACAGCTGTTACTCCTCAATCGGCTCGTATCACACGTTCGTGAGCAGTAAAATTGGAAAGGTTTCGCAAATATTGGTATGTTTTTTGTAATAGACGCCAACATTTTATTTTCATCAAGTAATTGCTATTATAGCAAAGCAATACTAAGCTCACGGTCATTAGATACTGGTCGCTCGACTCCGAATCGGAAGTGTTATCAAAATATTCCGCACCTAGTGAAACTATTTGCACCTCAGCGCTGCCACTCGGGAGAAAGTGGGACTAAAGTTAGACGGCGGCCATTTGAAAACCACTCTGAGCGTAAACGACTTAGGATATTAATAATGCTGACAAAAAAGCGGTTGACAGAATAAAAAATATTCTTCAGGGAAAATGAATTTAGAGCTACAATTACCCTTTTTTTCAAGGTTCGGCTTCGTAAAACTATCTCTCAACTGCAACTTTTTTCCGTTTGCTACGATACAAGGGCTCTCATCAGGATTGGAGGAGAATCGGAACATTTGAACTTTTGTGCTAAGAGTCCTAATTATGATGCAAACTATTCAAATTAAGTTTTACAAGCAACATTCTATGAGATATTGAGTCGAAGTCCTTTTTTTATTAAGAAATATTGCTACTAATAGGATGCCATGCTGGATTTCACCTTTCTTCATCACCTAAAATTCTCTTCCCAGCTCCACTCTAAATTGATTCAATAACCGGCCCATAAAATCCCAATTACGAGGTACCCAGATGACGACTCTTTGTGTACTCCAGTTGACGATGATTTCTTCTATGTCCTACTACGCAAAAATTGACTTGAAAAAATGTTTTCTTTTGAACTGAACTTTTTTTGGAATGCATAATCACATTGGCAGCATAAATTGTGATCAAAATTAAAATCAAGGTTTCTATAACCAGCATAATAAACATTGCATCGTCCATCACGAAAAAAATCCCGAAATGAAAATTGTGAGCGGGAACAAGGTGTAATCGATAGACCTTTAGTTAGACGCACCAGATCTATTGATCAAATACACAGCTAGAATGATCATATAATGTTCTAAATACTTGTTATTAACATTAAAGAGACTCACTTCATCGTAATAGTGGCTAAGATTAACGCCAAAAACTAAAGTGTATGATAATTGCCACACAACTAGTGTACTTACCGCTCCGGCGGTTAGGCGCGGTAATTTGTTCAAAACCGTTGAACGAATGTGAATTTCTCATGCCTGCCCAGTTTGAAATTCTCTTCCTTCGTTGCCCTATATTTTGTATTGCACCCAGGCACAAAACAAGTCATGTCGTAAACCATAGCGCTTACGCGAGTGCTACACGGACGACGGATCGAAATGGACGACGACACAGAATTACTTTTAAGTCGTCACAATGCTCTTACAGATTATTATTCTGCGATTATAGCACCACGTTTTTGCCATTGCCTACTTCTCTTACGATAGAAAATTCGAAGATCTCCTTACTGCGAAAAACTAAAATTTGTCTCTCATGTTCAAGGTTACGCCTTTCTTTTGTCAGTGATTCAACGTGGCTAGGCCCTTACAATAGAGTAACATTGCTCACAGCATCGCACCAACTCATATAAACTTGCAATAGCAAATTGTATGAAGAAAAAGAGACACAGTTAATGCCTTAACTTTCTTGAGTGCATTTACATGGAAATAGGGCGAACACGCGCGTTTTGAACATATGTAATCTTGTCACAGGGTGATTTTATCATTCTGTCCAATTGTTTAATTTAATGCTATTTTAATGGTTTCCCGTGGACTGCTTATATAAAGCTTTTTAACGTTACACTGATTCCTGATAGATGGCAAGAGTTCTGTCAAACACCATATAGCACCCCATCACTGGGACGGACAATATGGTGTAATACGTATGACAATAAGGTGGCCCTACCACTATCTGGAGCCATTTTATCAAACTGTACAGGTTTAAGGGGCATGGTAACAAGATAATTCATTACATTACTTCAAGGTAATTGCGTATGGAAACGCATTACTAATATTCACACTGGAAAAAAACAATCATACTTTTTACAGGTAATTTATTGACACTACGCGTTATTGTTTCGACTCAATAGTACATGATGATTCAGTAAAGTGATGAAATGCGTAGTAACAATAAATAATCTATGCATAAAATAGATTGTTTATCATCGATACGAATATTTCCGTCATACACGAAGTGAAAGATTAGGGAGGAAGAAGACGCTATGAAGGATATTCAAAATGCCGATCAAAATTTTCCACTGATTTTCTCAGTTGGTATTAGTAGTGAATGAAACATTAGAACATGCAAAAACATTCCTAATTGCACCATTGGGTTTCGTAGTTATTTTACCATGTAATTTTAGGCTGGATACAATATTTTATCAGTAGTCGTTTCCATGAAAGGAATTACGGCATAGACGGGTTGAATAGAATTAAAATTATAAGCATTTTATTACAATGTAAACTGCGTATGATACTGCCTATAAGCATAGTTAAGCTGCGATAGTAATGAAGAAAAATCAATAAATCAATTTAAATTCAGATGTCTTAAGAGGCATGTTATTAAGGGTGTGTCCAATGCAATACCAGGGAAACTAACGCAAATTCTAATATAACTTTATTTTGAGATTTTTGGAATTTCTGTTTTTCTCTAGTTATATGAGATTGGTTGGTTGTAGGTTTATATATTTTCGTCGTGGGTTGTAACTTATCGAAATGCAGACACACACATAGTAATGTGGATGGCAAAGAATTCCATTAAAGAACGCATTTTTTTTAAATGCTGGAATTCAAATAGCTGAATTCAAATCCTTTCTTGAAATCAATGGTATTCGTAGATTTTTTCTGACTCTATTCATACTTGCGTGGCGTCGCTACAGTCTTATTATTTTGCTCAATGCTGGGATTATCCAAACGGATATAAGCTCCGTCGGATGTCTTGCCCTTCCAAACTTTTTCCACCTCGCTGAATCCCTCGCATTTCACCTTCCCTCTCTCGTAGCATCAAAGGGTCCTCCCTTAGGCCGTGAAAAAGGTTGACGCGATCCATTTGCAAGGAGAGAAATTGAAGAGGGGGTCAGCGATGTGGCAAGGGCCGACCACTGCGCAGCCTTTGTGCAGTAAGTGTCAAAGGGGGCCCAAAAGATCAAATGGAATATGTTTTTTGCATTCCAACATTGTTTTCACGGTGATGCCAGAACAGTCTATTTTGTTATTCTTTCCTCTCGAAATTATTTCGGTGCAGTTGAAGTAATGGGAGTCACTAAGCAGCCAAGTAAGTCCGTGATTTTCAACAGAATGAAATATTGAAGCAAATTCTCAAAACTTTTGATGCAGTCATAGCATTTCACAAACCTGTAATCCTCCCTTTGCTCTTTCGTTTTCAGATGACCACAGTAAAGAAAGTTTCGTCGATTTTTCGCTTTCTCTGTATCTCATTTCAGCACCTACAACTTTTCTAGTACCATGATTTACCAAATATTTTATTATGAAAAAGTTGTAGAGTTATAAAGTTATGGACAATCTTGCAGATTGAAAAAAAGAGACCCTTTATTTTGTTCCTGGGTAATAATGTAAAATAGTAGAAAGCACAGGGTAATGAATGAAAATGTTTGTGTTACGCCCTATGCTATGAATGGATTTCTAATGAAAATGTTTTTCAAATGCATTTTATTTTATCTATGTATTTGTTTATTCTTAAAATACCAAGCAAGACTAATTATCATGGAATTTTCATTTTACTTTGAGGCCGTAGGTTTCATCAGGGCATACTCTCTTGATTGGTCGAAAAACATATTGTTGTCTCTGAATACGGATGATCATCGGAGGGTAAGCTCCTTCATTCCGTATTATTTTCCCAATGGGACTTCATGCATTGCTTATACTGTAACCTGAATAGTGTGGATTTTTTTCCGCCCGAACCTAAGTAGCTTTTGAAAAGGTCGCCCCCATAAAGTTTTCTGAACGCAAAAAAGTATCGAGTCACTTAATTTAATCGTAATATGCAAATAGTTAATATATTATTTAACTTAAGTAGTATCGAGTTACTTAATTTAATCGTAATATGCAAATAGATGACATATTCAGCTACCGCCGATTTCTTAGGTTGGCAAAGCGTGTACAGTGCTCGATGTTTATTCAGCCTAGTAAAATTTGTTCCACCAGTCTTTGTTTCTTCTAGTGTCAGCAATTTAGCTAGACGAGCACGGAACCAAATTCCAATTTCCTTTGGGTACCTGCTTTATGAGAAATAACTCACTTCCAATCAAAAAAGTTCACACCAGAGAGGTAACTGAAACTCTATTTTTGGTCACGTGTTGCTGCAGTGTTCCTTCCAAAAGAAAAATAATCTCAATGAAATGGTCACAAATTATGAGAGTAAAGTATTGCCCACCTCAAAATTCCCTTTCCAGAAGAACAAAATGCTTTATGGCTACACTTCCTTAAGAGAGCTGTGACATTCTTAATGAGAAAACGCAGAAGCAAAAGCATTTATGAATAAAAAATATAGCAACTTTTAACTAATGAATATATTCTTCTGATATGATAAAATAGCTCTGAGGAGGGTGAATGGCTTGCCTCGAACGAAAACTTGCTTCTGAATTTAGAATCTTTCTCCTCGTGAATGAACTAAATTTTACCTCTGTGATGATTGGCAAGCATCTGAAACGGAGCTTCCATTTTAAAAGAGAGGAATTATAACCGGAAAATGGCATTCATAACCGGTATTTATAAAAGAACAAGGTCGACTTAATATATGCTAATCTTATAATGAGATATTTCCGTAAGCTAAGCTTCAGACTTGCATGATATTTATTTAACTTATAGTTGTAAAATCAAAACATTAGTTGTTGGTCCTAAGAGAGATATAGCATAATAATAGTGCTCATATTATATGTGGTACCCTGGAGATAACGAGTTTCATAATTTGGTATTTAAGAGAAAGAGGGAACGCTTGTTTTAAGTGTGGAAGGATATTAATTGCAATTGAGATTCAATTGTTCAATAGACTAAAAATTTATAATTAATGTTGAAAAATAAATATTTTTCCAACATAAATACGCTAAACAGTTTCCATTGTGTTTTCATCGTAGAAGGGATATCTATACCAGTGACATTTCCTGAACATTGTGAAACTATTTAAGGAAAGAAATTTTTCTGTGCGCCCGTCAGTTTCTATAGAGAATTAGTCTATTTCTCTATACGCATCAGTGTTTCGGGTTGTTTTCATAAAGTAACAATAATGTTAGTTGCAATGCAAGTTCTAATGATGCGGTTTTTAGTCGGTGCAGGTTTGCTCATGCCTATTTGAAATGCAGTAGCCGAAACGATGATATTCCATTTGATGTTCTTCCCCTTTGTATCCTCCGTTTGTTTCAGTGTGATCAAACGGATGAACGTAGATGGTACAGGTGGTATTTTCAAAGGCGTTATTGGACTCTTCGATCCATTTTACGATGCCGTTACAATTCCCAGGAATTTTCATCTGTTGCTCGCTGGGTTAGGGCCCTGCATCTATTTTATGTTCGCCAGACAACTTGCCAGTTATGTCTCTCTAGACCACACCGTGCTATATTGGAGTGGAATACGAAAGTACTTTTTATCGCCCCTTTTCTTGGACTCTTAGGCAGATATGTTTTGGGCGCTTTCCGTATGGCCTTAAATATATAATTTACATCTACATACGGCACACTTATGTAATTTTGGCCTATGTTTAAGTTTAATCTACGTTTAAGAATGCATACTTGACTCCATTGATGAAACCAGGTGAAGAGTAGCACCTGGTTTACAATATATTGTGGAAGTTGTACAACTATCACTACAGATAGATTAGAGAGTGAGATACCTAGAAAGTGAATTTCTCTCGGACGGCCTCAATGAATCACTCTGTCAATATTTCATAATTTGCTTTACAATCATTCATTTGCTCTCATATATCAGATCACTGTGCAAGTGACTATATCAATGGGTTAAGTTAAAACACATAGTTCATAATTACTGGACTCTATTAAAATAACCCGATCATAATGCAGATGCATGACGATGTAAGCTATTTATAGATTCTTTCATTGTGCAGAGTGACGAAGTAGATAGAGAAATTTTCATTATTCGTATTAAATACAAGAATTTGTCCTATTCACAGATGAATATGGAATGCATTGGGAGTAGTTGCTTTCATATGTACAAGTAGGAATAGTGTATTATAATGCATGCATTCTCTTATTTTGGGGAAAGGAACACGATTAAATGACCACAATCACCTATTTCAATGGTTAGATATCTAAAAATCTTTCCGTTCAAAGCTTTTTAAATGGCCTTGAATACAACGCATTCTATTGAATCTTACTCTTGAATAAGATTGCAATTTAAAATCACCGCTTCATACACATAATTTTTATAAGAAATTATGATTGGTAAATTTATGTATCAGGAAGCTTCCTTTTCTAATCTAAAATACTTTACTTGTATCACCCTGTAATGAGGTGAACACTTTCCCAGCTTCACTACTTCCACCATATACTGGTAAGAAGGTATTTGATGGGCAAGCTGCCCCCATGAACGCCCGCAAGACGTTGTTGACCCGCGTTTGGACCATTCGTAAGGAAATATATGGCCTTTACCTTGATTACATTGCTGTGTTTTACTGTTTTAATTTGTATTATGTGAAAATAATGCACCTGTATTCAGTTATTGGTATTAATCATCGATAATAAGGACCATCAATACGTATTATATTCTAAACAACTCGTTATTTCCATGGGCTGTGATCTACGTACATCCTCTAAATTCTGTATCCCTTATATATTTATTTATTTATTTATTTATTTTCCACTACCGCTGAAAACAGCACATGTGGCCTTTACATCGGGATATATAACATGTAACAACGGACGAACACACACAACCATGTCCTGAGTGGTGAAAAAACCCACTCAGGCAGGACTCGAACCCTTATACCGATATATCCCTTTTCCATCCCCTGGGACGTTTATGATCGTATTATGAAAGAAATGTGCCTCGCGTCATTAGCCCTTGGGAGATAAAAGGCAAAGATGAATTTCTTGAAACTGAAATGCCCACCTATGTAAACACTCCTCCTATTCCTTGAAGAGAAATCGTTCGAAGAGTGCCGAGATTGCACGAATGGCCAGTAACGAAGAAATTTTTAAGTATTATTTATCATATTTATATTTTTAATGCATCGATCCGCTAAAGTAATTAAGTACTAAGTTTAAATTTGCATAGAGATTGGAATTCATTATCTATAAATTTATTTTACTTGAGGTTTCAATTTTCTGTCTTGTGCATGAAATACGCTATATTTCTATTATTTTGATTTTCCCTATATAATTATTCAACGTGGCAATTTATGTTATTCTTTCCACGAAGATTAGTATTTTATATGATTTTGAGTAAAATAAATAAACCAATAAAATTTCCCACCGTTTCGCATTATTAATATTTTATGGAATTCAAGACATCGTAATAAAATAGACTGCTCTTTCATTGATTTTATGGGTTCTTCATTTATTGAAGTGGTATAAGTAATTACGATTGAAAGGTAGGATTTTAGAGAATTGCGTTTATTTTTAATGTAGTTGAGTTTCACAGGGAATGCTCACGCATTGTCGTCAAAAGCAATGAGACTGAAGGCAAAATAACTTTTACTTTCCGTTTTCAGATGTTAATGCTATCACCTACTAAATACGGTGACTGGAAAAGACATTTTGTAGGTCCCTTTCCCATTTGGACCGGTTCCCACATAAAAGTTCCCGGTACACTCGGAGCAAAATCGAGAACGGCCAGCTGCTAGTACCGCTGGGGGACATCGGACTCATTTTGGTCCCAAAAACGACCCACGTTAAATAACTAGCTCAGTGGGAACGAGTAATTCCTTTCTCTCCGACAATCAGGGATATCTCCTTTGGGCCCTGCTGGGACTCTTGGGCCGAGGAAGCCATTTGCTTTGGACGCCAAATTCGGAGGAAATCGAGAGAGGAATGGACGAGAGGCATTTCGCCTTTCGCAGATCACGGCCTAAATCGTAGGCAACATAAACAGTGTTGAGGCCCGGGAAACGGTTGGGTGGCGAGGGATGTTCCTTGCTGGCCTCGCATTAGCCAGCATTTCATTCATACCGTAGGACTGGGGGGTTAATCTACTAACGTTTGGTGACATGGGAGCCCGTATATTTATGAAACCCGGAGAATGTGAAGGGCAGAATGGTGGAGCGGAGAAACTCGTTATTGACTCTGTAGAGGAGGGTTTCGGGGGGAGGTTGGGCGGAGACTGGGAGACATTCGTAGAGGTCTCTCTTCAATTTTCACCGCTGCGCCGTCTGGGAAAGTATTTATTCAAGAGATTATGAATGTGCGGGACGGGCATATTTCCCTGTTAGATAAAGCATTATATTCCCTCGAGATACCTTCCTTGGAGCCTGAGTGCGGTCTTGAACGTTCCTAAACTAAGACTACCCCAATTAGGTGCATTCCGAATGTTAAATACTCCGTAAAAACATGTAGAGAATGACCTTATGACCTTAGTTTAAAAAAATGCTTTTTTTTACCTAAATGCTTCGGAAAGTCATGAAAGTGAGCCTTAGAGTGAATAGACCCTTCGGATGAAATTGCACACAGAAAACTGTTACTAAGATTGATTTCAAAGCTAAGAGGTACTAAAGATATGCACAAAAGTGATTGGTATAGAAAGTGTATCACCATAAATGGATGCAAAAATTGGGTATGCTGAGATCTACAAAAAAAATGTGTGCTAAATTTAACTCCAATGTCAGCAAAAGTGCATCAGTTAATGTTAAATTTGGCATCATTTAGATCGAACTTATTTAATCCTAATCTGGCTTATATTTCAGCTACGAAAGTGAAAGAAATGATTTTAAGGAAAACAAAAACTCAGATTGTAATTTGAATGAAGAAATTTTCAAATATTAATTGTTTACTGCCAATTGTGAAATGAATCGCAAGTAAATCTTATTGGCTCAACCAAATTCACTTTTTAAAATTTCACCTTACTCGGTTTCTTTAACGATGATTCCTGTATAATAAAAAGCTCAGATGTCAAAATTAGTCAAAAGTTGGTGTTTCTATCGTAAGGTTGTATAGTTGATATAAAACTGCTTGTACGTATAATGAACAAAACAGCTGAGTCACTCGGGAATCGTCTCAAGGGTTGAAATGAGATGTATTTATATAAGAAAATTTTCAATGTCAGCTGCCAAATATCTTGCTGTCAATCGTTTCTTCAGTAAAAGATGGGACAAATCAGATAAATATTTTTAGGAATTATTGCATGAAAAACTACAATGATGCCTTCCTCGACACCATAACTTGAATTTCTCTTTGTTCCCTTTGAGACTTCTATAAGTTTCAGCCAAGAAGAAAGAACGTGTAACGCATCAGATGGATCACTTCCATTACAATCGGTGATTCACTCAGCTCCTTGTTTTACCGTTCCATTTCTCACGCCAGTTGGGAAATACGGCAAGCGTTTTCAGCCGCGGCCCTTTCACATCAGTCATCTCTTGTTTCAGTGTCCCTTTCCCGGCAGAATACTTAGTCCAACGCATTGTGTCTCGCCTTTATCTCTTGTCTTTTTACTGCCCCCTCGAGCTGCCATCTATTTTTCCGGAATCACTTCTCTTCCGGCTCTGCCATCAATTCGGACTCGATGCTGATTTCAGTGGATATAGATATGTTTCCCAGTTCACAAGCACTGCACAAAGAGATGAGTGTCTTGCTTAGTGCTACACTCTTCTCATCTTACATTCCACTTAACTCCCCTACTTCCTCCCACCACTTATCGCGGGCCCTTTATTCTACCCTACCAAATATGTCTCTTCAAACAATGACAGTACTCAATGGAGTCGATAAATTTCTAGTGCCCATCACTAAGCACATTATTCATTTCAACTCAAATTCTATCTTACTCTTCATAAACTACTTACCTTTCCAAGTTTTAGATAACATTTTCTCGTACGAGGAATATATTTGGCTAATAATGTTAAAGTCATTATGGGACATTATAATATGAGCATTGGGATACTTAATGCTTATGGATACTTTAGTACTCTAACGCTCACAATCTTACCAAATATTTTCTTTTCATTTCATGAAAAATATATTTTCCAATAGCAGGTAGATAGAAAAAGAGAATTCATGATTTTGTTGGCTTTACTAAAATGGAAATATTACTTCTTTCAGGCTAGAATGAGGCAAGAATAAGGGATTCCTGGGAAGGATAGGACCCGCCTCCTTGGAAAAAAACTTTATTTTCAAGTTTTTATTCAATTATGCAAGTATTTTCCGTATAAACTCTCAAAATTTATTGCAATGGAGTCAATAAACTACCTACGGATATGTAACAAATTAAATTAAATTTAACTCGTCCTTATTTCACCTGCAAATTTACGACTGTGAAGTCCTCTCTTGAAAAATTAACAGTTTACACAATCAGAAACATCGATGCCCCGGACAGAGAATATTATCCTCTGGCGGGATTCGAACCTATGACACTACGATTGACAGACAAGGATTTACCCCGTCACCACAAGGGCTGGCAATAATTAAATAATAATGCAATTTATTCCACTGCGATTGGAATTATTTTCGTAAAAGCTGGTACAAAATCCACTTATCACACAACATACCTGTCGTTCTTTCGCTTATACTTGAATATCCCTTTGTGAACCATTACCATTACATTTATTATTTCAATACTTACTATTTTTATATTTGATTATATATGTCCTTTGGGATTGTCACCACGTTTATTAATCTCAAAATACGACAGTTTCGAAATAATCTTAGATTTTTCTATTGCAAATCTATAAAATCCGTTAGTAACGTTATTGGTGATTAAAATGTATGTATAGTATTTGGAATTTAAACATTTTTTTAAGGACAAAATACAATTTTCATCAAAGGGCTATCTTTCGCTCCAAGTCTAAATCAAATCCCTCAATCTATTATAAACCGACATAAATGCATTAGTACTGCCAGTAATTGAATATGCACCTTTACAAAAACGGGAATAATATTCAGAATCTTTCAGACTAGAATATGGCCAGAATTGGGGTATTTGCGAAGAATAAGGCCCGCCTCTTTGGCAAATAAATAAATGAAGCCAGTAATTAACGAAAGTCGTTAAGGGGGATCGGTTTAACGTTCTATCCGAAGGACGAGAGACGACCCCTATCCCTCTAGCAAAAGGCCGTTAGGTGGACCGACTTGATAATCAGCATATAAAATCGACGGATAAGTTGTGTGAAACTAAAACGATAGTGGGCCGTAAATGCAACTTTTTTGCCCTTTACTATACATATTTATACAACCCGCACAACCTCAACACATTTACCTATTTTGGACAGGAAAGAGGAAATTATTATTATTGGTGAAATTGTGGATGTTTCTTGATGATTCCCGCTCTGGAATTTTCCAATGAAAACGTTGGAGCTTTTGTTCATTTTGATTTAGTGAGAGTGGTTACTAAAAAGCGTGAAGGTAACAGCAAGGTTGTTCTGAGTATCGTGGAAAGATGAAGCGATATCTTGGAGAGCAAGAAGAGAATATCGGCTGGGAAAATTATGGACATTGTGCAATGGAGTGTAACTGAACTCGATACCATTGAAAAAATAGATTTTGAGAGATATGAAAGAAAATGAGAAGTTTAGAATGAAAAAATTGAGAGTTTAAGGCATAGGCAGTGAACGATTTTGTTTTCATGTCAATTCAGTGTGCACCTTCTTTAATGTCACCAGAGAGAAAGAAATGCTACAGGAGAGTGCTCGGGAGTAGGTGAAAGATGTCAGGGTAAAATATTTTGCGGCAAGCAATGGGTGGCCAGAATGTTTCAATAAATACCACAAGTTATATTTCCGTACAAAGATATGATCGGTAGTAAATTTTTCTGTCAATATTAAAAGGTCTCCATTCTCGTGCTACAATTTATATTTTCGTACATATATATGAATGGTAGTCAATTTTTCTGTCAATATTGGAAAGTTTCCATTCTAGTGGTCTCAATTTTTGGGAAAGGGGGAATATTCTACCAATTAATTTTCTTTTAAAGTTCTAGTCTTCAGAAATGAGGCGTGTAAGAAGAGACTTAAACACCATACTAAATAATCAATAGTAATATAAATGTATTGACCTCCCTCCTACCAAGAATAGATAAAGAAAATGGTGGAACTCTGTAATTCCATAATATTAAATTGAAAACGTTTTACCTCCAATCAGCGGTCACCTCCGTAAGCAGCCAATTCCTCTTGGCCCCACGATTAAATGGAAGATCTGACTGTAAAAAGATCAAAATTAAATCAAAATTAAAAGGATTAAAAATCACCTATAAATGCAAAAAAATATTACTGGAGCATTAAAGAGACTAAAAAATCGTTTGCAGTATGCGAGTTGGCGACATTTAATGATGTATTAAGCTTTGTCTTCGTGAAAGTTATAGCTCCCCATATAATCGAGCGTTGCATTTTCGTGTAACAGGTTTTGTCTATTCCTTTTTTATTATAGAATAGTTAAATTTTATGCAATTTATTTAATAGGAAACAATAAATTTTAATAGGGTTTGGTTTCGACATTCGCCCCGGAAAATTGGGGAGTGGTCTGCATCTTCATACAATGATTTCCGCTCTGGAATTCTGGGTACGCGACAGTTACCGCGCACCGGGATGCGAGGATGCAGCGATGAGAGTTTTGGTGTCCCGTTTCGATGCTAACGTTGGCGAATGCACGGACCTTGTTAAAACACCGAGCTCCAATTCGCGCGAATGTCCATCGAGGAGATTCACCTCCCCAATTCCAAGGGATGCATCCCGAGACTCATTTATTTCCACCCAGCTGACGCGAGGAGTCACGTGAATCTCCATCATTAAAACGGTTCCCGGGTCTTAGACGTATAATAGGAGCAGTTGGACACTGCAATCACCAGAAGCCTAAGTCATTCACCTAATAGGTCAAATATTATTTTTATTAAATAAAGGGGAAGTCATAGTAATACCCGGAGTTGAAACGCTTCAAGTATAGAGTTATAACGTAGTCACTGCTATAGATGTTTATAAACTTACAATGTTATCTAAAGGAAGAAAGGTAGGTATACATTTTTAAATAAGCTTAAAGCAAGAGAAGGAATTGTGAATTCTCATCCTCTCCAAAATTTGGTTTATCACAGTGAAAATGTCAGGATGTAATTAAATATAAAAAATGTTTATTTCCATTGATGTGGGAAAGTACCATTTGGAGCCGGATAAAGTATCTCGCTATTAAATATAGCGGAGCAAGTCATTTACCTCCTCGTCAAGTAATAATTTATTTCTCTTCCCTTTCTTCTCCAGCACTCCACCTTCAGCGACCTTCTTAACCAATCAATTAGGCATTAGGTATCTATGTTCCTATGTTGCGGAAAACAGCATTGCACTGTCGTATTTCCATGTTATACTCTAAGAAAGCGTCCAGCTAAAGGAAGACCCCGTTATTTAGGGGCCGAGAGGGAAAACCTAGAATGGCCCCTGTTGGTGGAAGGCATAAGTTCTGGGGTTCATTGCAATTCTTTCCCCTGCTGACCCTCTTGAAATTATCGCCGACAAGGTTAGCCGCGAGTAAGGCTTGTCGAGGTAGGACTGGCACCACTGAAGACAGAGACGGTCGGCTCCTGGCTCTCAACAAGAACCTACGCGCTCTACGCCGCGGTGTAAATACCTAGTTGCAATTAAATTTACTACAGCCCTATCTAGCATCACTTTTAATAAAACAGTTGAAGCGGATTATATTTCGATCCAACTGGAAGCCATGTACCAGCGAAACAACCACCAGCTTTTCAGCAAAAATTATTGCAATAATGGGAATGTCATCATCATCAAAATTCAACCCTAGGATTGGTTTACAGCAGGCCTCCATTCTGCCCTATTCTGTTTTAATTCCCTCACGCCCTGGTATGTTTTATCTTTCACGTCCTTCTTTATTTGCCCTATATATTTGTCCCTTGGTCTTCCTCGCGGAACCTTCTCTTCAATTTTCTCTTCTATTTTATTTCTAACCAATTAGTTGTGCCTAAAAGTATGTCCAATACTTTTGGTTCCTCTTTGCCGTAGGATTTTCCATATTGTTCTTTCTTCATCTGCTCTTCTGTACACCTCTTCGTTCCTTACTTTATCTGTCCATTTAATCCTCAGCATACTCCTCCAGTACCATGTTTCGAAGGCTTCAATTTGTCGTTGGTCTACTTTCCCAATGTTCCATGTCTCTGATCCATAGAGTGCCACGCTCCATACGCATGTTTTGATGAAGTACATCCTTGCTTGCAGCCGTAGGTTCTTTGAGCATAGTATGTCTCTTTTTCATAAACGCCACCTTAGCTTGCGCTCTTCTTCACGTTATGTCCGTGGAGATTCTTCCATTCCAATTTATAGTGCTGCCGAGGTAGGTGAAGTTCTCCACTTGTTCCAATTTCACTCTTCAAATTGTGATATTTGTCCTAAGCTTCTCTCTTCCGCACATTAGGAATTTATTTTTCTTCTTGTTGATGCTCATATTAATTTCTTCAAGTACTTGGTCCATTGTGGTCAGGGATGCTTGCAGGTCCTCTCGACTTTCTGCTACAACTGCGATGCCATCAGCAAGCCTTAGCATGTTTATTTCTTCGCCATTCACCCTGATGCCCTTGATACCAATTTCCTCTGCGTCTCTTATGGCTTCTTCCAGGTATATATTGAATAACGCTAGGGAGAGGTTGCATCCTTAAATGGGAATGTGTGCTTTACGTATTTTAGTTCGTGGAGTTTGGCAATTTAACTTGCCACAATTGACTCTTATTGAGAGGTTATTTCTTTTCCATTATGCGTTCAGTAGTTGTTTTTCTCACGCTCCCACGTCAGTTGTTGGCAGTAACTCTACCCTTCTTGTAAGATGGCGTTCGAGGCACGTGAACGCGAGAACCACGGAGTATCTCACATCCTACGTAGAATGGGGAGAGGCCACTCTCTAACAATCAATCTATGTTTCCCACAGTCTACTCACGTGGGATCATAACCTCTGGCGGACAGCACACCAGACTTAGAGCATCAAGGGATAAACTATTTTTGATTTTGTGAGCGCCATTAATGGTATTATAGCCAAAGTGCTCCTAACGCTATTCTGTTCATGCCATATCACTTCTGAAATTTTGTGTAAATTTGTATGTTGCTCTCTATAAGATTGGATATTTTATTCTGTCATCAATCTACGAATATTTCTAAGTTCCAGTAGACAGAGTTTGGCTCACATTTAGATTCCAATACCAATGTATGTGATTATTTTTGACACGGAAAAGGGTTATGATGATACCCTTTTATCCCGCTTCAAATTAATTCGTATTCTTACCCGGCTCTTGTACGGACTCTACCCTAAATATATAAAGAATTCTTTTCAAATGCGATGTCATTTAATCATTTCCAACGATTTATAATTTCATGAGAGTAGGATTTATACACAATTTTAAATTTTGTCGGTGCAAAACATATCTTTCTCAACTTTCTGTGAGGTGTTTAAAAAACATAAGTGCAGTGGAAGTGTCTAAGTTCGGAAAAATGTGTTACTTAGAAGCACAACAATTCATGTGTGAGGGCATGTCATCCAATTTGTTCTTTAAAATAAAGACAAAAGGTAACTTTTCAATTGCACAAATCCTATTATAGGGAGTAGGATATATGTTTCAGTATTGCAAAGGTATAAAAAAATATATTTTACTTGATTTCTGACATTTAATATGTGTACTTTTAAATGGAAGGAATTTATTTTTTTAGATATTAATCTCACAATCAGCCGGATTGGCATGGACTTTGTGCATCCTATTTATAACAACCCAATAAATCTGCTTTATTACACCTCACTATCTTCATTGTTACATGCCATTGTCACCAGTTTTATCAAGTTACTCGGCTTAAATGCCGTATCTAGTAGGAATTATTTTATTTCTAACTTTGCATGATGCTTGGTTTGAATTACTGCCCATTACTGCCCATCCCTTAACTTTGCCTTCCTTACCTTTCACTTTTGGGGAAGATTTTACGTGATTATCCAGTGAACTAAATCAAGAGGTTGGAAATGCTGTAGATCAATATTTGAGGGAAACATTTAATAAACAAATGGGAACAAAATGCTTTTTGACTCTACATAATCAGTCTTTCCTTTCATTAAAGTTTTTTGGTGCACCATAATGCCTTCAGTTTGATAATCCTAAGAAGAGTCGTCGTTGCTGAAAGTGCTGCAGAATAAGGAAGCATTTTTACAGAGGAAATGTTTATTTTAAGGTTAATCCTTGAGTTATTCTTTGCTAGATTTGTTTGAGAAAAGAGGAACAATATGCTATGATTTCTGTTACGAGATTTACTTGTTCTATTATTAATCAAGCGGCGAAGTATTGTGACATTAGCAGGCATAAAAATTTCCCAGAGGTGAACTTCTGGCTAGGTGGGTTCCACCCAGGCTCTTCCGTCCCTCAACTCCAGCAAACCTACTTTCCTCTCGGACACGTAATATGAGACACTCGTCCCTTTTGCCCGTAACTTCCTCCTTCTTCTCTCCCTCCCCTGCGCCGTTTTCCCTTAATGCAATTCCACTGTTCATCTCGTCCTCTCCCTCTCTCTTTCTCTCTCATTCCTTTCTCTCTCCATCTCACTTCCGTTCTTTTACCCAAGGCGTCGCTCACAATGCTGGTACGTCTCTATTTCTGGGAGTACCCTTACCCACTGTCGTTTTTCCTCCTCCCTTTATCCCCCTCCCCACTACCAACAGAGAGTTGCCGCACCCTCCACCCCCCTCCGTTATATATGTAACTAGAAACCCCGCCCTCTTCGCTCCCTCACCTTTCCGTGGCAACATCAGGGACCACGATGACTAGTTTCTGTGTTTTGAAGCGGCAAAGTTCCTCTAAGTGGAGCAACTATGGTGGTTACAAAAGCCGGCCAACAAAGATTTGATGTTTCATATGAAAATTAATGACCCAAGTGCATCCCCATTGTGGATAGAAGTAATTAATTACAACAATCTTAGATATAGCAGGCAGGTATTCTTGGTGGAGTTTTGATATTATATAAATAAATAAAAACTCGCAAATTTTAGATCATTTAAGTCGATGTTTTCTGAACACTTAAATTAATAATGATCACTATTCTGATTTTATTCCCAATATTTTACGTGTTTTTGACAAGGACAGATAGCTAACTTTTTTCTGCTAAACGGTACTTTTTCTGATATGGCGTGCCCTAGAAAAATAATAAATATATCTATCTCTCTAACTTTCATGGATAATTTTTCAATCTAATACTGTTTTACTGTGCATAAAGTCCATATTTTAAATGATCTAGCCTCCTCCAACCTCTTCCTCTTCAATTAAGCACTTGTACCCCCTCCACCATCCATAACCTACGATACCATCGAACCATAGTACGATATTTTGCCCTTGACCAGTGCTTTAGCTATATCGTCCATCTCGTGGCCTTACCAACCAAGCCTTGACAACCTGTCCTCCTTAGTAACTCCTCACATCCCTTACTTCTTGGAATTCGGTCTTTCACCCCCCCCCCCCTCCACTGGTGCTCCGTACTAATATATACACTCAAGTTAGCATTATGTGTCACACTGCTCTTTCTAATGACCTAAAAAGGTCGACACCGGTTGAGCTGTATTTTATAATATTTGTGTATAATGGAAAAAAGTTATATTTTATTGATATTATAAGGACAGAACTCATTTTAAATCGACGTTTAAAGCTGATATAAACTAGCAGAAACCAAGAAAGCATGAGATAATAGTTTACATATTTCATAGGCGAATCTATTAGAATGGATTACGGCATAGAATGATGGTAAATTGTGCGATCAAAGGCTTTTATCGAAGGAACGAATGGCATGGAATGAACTCTCAGGATATACATTCTATGTCAAACCTTTGTTTTAAAGAATAAACCAACAAAATCTTGTTCTCTTACACGATTTAGAATTATTTCCATCGACGTATCACAGTCCAAGAATAAGTAACTTTTTAATTGCATACCCTTTTGAATCTAAACAAAATAATATTTGACCGAGAAAACACATATATTTCTTATTTTTTCTCCTTTGCTTTACTGCGTTTCACATTTGGTTTATAAAATAGGAAATAAATTTCGTGGTATGTCGTTAATGAAACAACTACATTATCAGAATTAATACATACATAATTTGGACTTTTTCAATTTAAAGTGAAATATTCAGTGGAAGATGACGCAAGATCAGCTGTCATTTACTCCATCATTTATTTATTTAGCATCTATTACATACTTTGATATAACAAAGTCAATACTGAACCTTCCCCGACTTATGCATGACGACGTATGACTTAGTAATACGGCCTTTTAAATTTGCAAGGTATTTTACCCCTTTGCCAGATATAACAATAGAACTTCTACCATGGATTAGAAATTATCAGTTGGTGAGTAATCACATCTATTGAATCTATAAACCAAAGGGCTTGGCAATGAACCAAATACCCTTAGTTGCACTACGAAGCATAAATATTAAGGTAAGAATAGGGTATAATATTTCTATCCACTCTTCACCTTCTTTGGAAAACATTCATTGAATTATTTAATCAGTTAAAAAACACAATTATTTATCACATGCTGTAACACCGTTACAAGCGACCGAGGTGATTATTTAGTGACAAGTGTATATACCTCAATACTTAACCATTGGTATATTGTTCATATATAACTGAAAAATTCTTTTCAGCAAAAGGTCTCATAAGTCATTTTTTAATGAATCGTCAAGTATATACTACATTGAAAGTTTCACATTTTCCATTTTCCCGTTAAGTGATTTTGTGGCATTACGGCTGGGTATATTTATGAATTTGCCTAGCAAGAGCCTAAAATAACGATGCTTACAATTTTTACATTCAAAATACATTCAAATTAGACACTAGGATTTCTTGAAAATAGGTTAGAAGCGTCACTTTCATGGGATGACTGGAATTTTCCGTGCTTTTCCTTATTTTTACTCTTAGGAAAATATGCAAAGTCATTGGACTCTTGAAATATGTTTCATTAATCTAATAGCATGCTGAAGGACCTCTCAATGGATGGACATAATTGTGTCCAAATGACTATATTCCCGTGTGACGATAACAACGTGTTCATAGAAGCACAATAAATAAAATTAGTTTCACGAAGCCAAAGTGATACTATCACTGAAGTCATTAACTTTACGCTAAATAAAAAAACATTCCATAAGGTTGTCTTTATTCCATAAAATTGAACGTTCTAATCCATAGAACGGATCCATCTTGCATGTTTCTCTATGATTTCGTGCACGTTAGCTTCCCGCTGCAGGTCTCATATTAACTCTTTTAGTGGCGATATAGTTTGACGAATTTTAGAATCACACAGTAACATCAGTAATAATAAATTAATTTGAGAAATGTCACCGCATGAATTATATTATGTATCAGACCTTCTTCCCTTGTTTTACATCTTTCCTTATGAGGGTGCTCCATTACGCATTCAAGTTTCTTAATACCTGGGGCATGAATTCTAGTCTTGCAATTTTGCAAGGCTTATTATTAACGCAATCTGCAATAAAGAATACAATGCTAAATAAAATGGTGTTAATAACTCCCATACCGTATAAATCGGCGATTTAAAACTAGTAATAAATCGAGAAACGTTGCATTTACATAATTATTTGCCTAGACTCAATAAAATTATAATGATAATGGGAGCAGAGCAATAGCAAGCATAAGTGATTATGTCTTTGGCCGTGAAGACTACTATGAGCATATTGGTTTTTCAAAAAATATGTCTTCCTATTTTAATTCTCTTATTAAATATTGTCTTTCTTGAAGCATGTAATATTCATTTAGTCACCCTGTTGCTTGAGCATTGTTTGAAAAACAAATCCCCAGTTTCGTGTAACCTGCAGTCCAAACAACTTACGAAATCAGGTTTCTTGTTTACTCCCATTCCTTCCACCTTCAAACATTCCCCAATATTTGCTTTGCCTTCCTCTATCCTCCTCCCCCTCCCTCCTGAGCACCAACTCTTCTCATTCCTTCTCCCTCCACAACCATTCTCCAACTTCCACTCATCCCCCTTTTGTCCCTACACAGGCCGATAGTCATTTCTTGGCCCCTACTGCACGGTTTTATTTACAGCATATCCCCGTCTATCATTGATGAGTTTGATTGCTATTTATTTACAAATATACAATACTTACAGTGCAATTGTCCATATATAGGTACTAAGCTAAAGGTCTTCTATAAAAGTTCACTTGTTTATATAACTAGAGTTCCTTCTTTCATTGCATTGAATTCATGAAAACAGTTTAATTTGGCTATCGCACAGAAAAAGGTTAACTATAATGGTAAGCCCAAAATTTGAGCAATAGATATTCGTATTCATATGCTGAGATACCTAGTTCCTAATCATAGGGTTTAAGGAACAAATGTGCATTTATGGAATATCTTTACGTAGGTATTTTGTTCAAACCTATAATGACAACTTGCAGAATTTAAATGACATTTCTATTTTTAAGTGTCACTGATGGATATTATCTACTAGAAAAACGTTGTTTTGTAAACCTCTATTAAGACTGCCTCATCATTCATTCAGTCATCTCGCGGTTTAGAAGCTGAACATTACAATAACTATCAATTCTCAAAGTTTTTGTTAGTCCAAATAACATTTTGAGATTAAAAAATTTAGAAACAGACACGGAAGTAAATATGTATGCTAGTCTTTTCTTCTCTAAAACTGTTCGTTGTTTTATTGGCACGTTAAACCAGTATCCCTGCAAAGATCTACTTTTCGGAGAATCTTCTGGTTGGCACCATAGAAAAATTTTTGATAATAAGGTGATTATGATAAATATCAATAAAGAAAACACAATTTATGTCTATATAGCCTCCGGAATTTGGTTAGGCACTTTTGTTAACAATAATTCTTGAATTTAAAGATTATTCTTTGCAAATTTCCGAGAGTGTAAGCTCTATTTGTGCCCATAGCAATTATTTTTACGGTAAAAATACACTTTTTGTGATAACGTATTCGTATGCAGCTTATTTTGCTATTTAGGTGGCGAAAGATTACTGTTTTTCTCTTTGAATGAATGCAGTGAAACTTATAGTATATTTCCATCAGCTCCGTTACAGCATTCGAGAAACACCAGTTCGCAAAATTACTTTCCAGGATAAGTTGTTGAAGGTGGTCTTTTTCTGGTCCATTCCCCTTCGCCGTTTCCATTGGAGGGAGGCATTCATTTGCATTTGGACCCCTTGGAAAGTCCAGATCACCCCGAGCGTGTGAGAGTATATTTTTGGGCATATGCTTGGGGAGAGTAGGGGGTGACTCTGGCTATTCCACCACCGCTGTTTAAACGCCGCCGCTTTTTGGAGCGTTAAATGGCGCGTGAGACAAGGACGCCCTAACCCTTAGGACCCCTTTCGACCTCTCCACCCACTCGCTTGCCTCTCAACTCTCTTCACGGCCAGCTCTGCTTCCCACGCTCAACTCCTTCCGAATACCCGCTCCTCAGTGAGATCTCCCTCCCTTGCTTGTGCGCACATACGTATATCCACCAGAGCAAACCCTTCAAGTGCTACAAGTCAATGCATGGGAAGAAGGCCTTAGGAAGTGTGAGAGGGAACTCCATTCAATCCTGTTTCCATTTTCTCTCTCTCGTACTTCTGCACTCTCATACTCATTCGTTCCTCGTGCTTCCCTCCACGGTGATAAAAAAAGCCCAAACCTTTCATACCACATTTCATACCACGTCGCCTCACTCAACAAAGCACTTGCACGCGCTGGCATTCGCACGCAGAATCGTCGAACAGCTTACGGCATTGCTTCCTCCAGCAACAAAGGATACGCCTCCGTTACGAACACACCATGGCGAAACCCGATTGTAAACAAGCGGGTTTTGCCCCTGTGATTTATTAAAAAGGGAGGAGCTGGGGTGTGTTCCCCCTTTCGTTTTCTCTCTCTCTCTCTGTCCTTCTCACTGTCAAAATGGATTTCGGACCAATCTCCCCTTCCTCCTCTCCCCATACTCATATTGTCTTTCTTCCATGTTCCAATTCTCCTGCCTCGTAATCAATAATCCCAAACTTCGCATCTCTCTACTCTATGAAAACTCCTCTTTTGTCGGCCAACAATCAAGGAACCCGTTGCTATCTGCTCATGCTTTTGCTAGCCATATCTTAGAACCTATTATATTAGAAAAGTTTGAATACATTGGCGTTAGCGCTTACCTGATAATTGCAGAAAAATTTAATGTTTTTTTTGTTGTTTCATTTTTTACCTCTTAAGTCGTACAGAGGGAATAGTTTTCAGAATATAAGAGAAACCTATATCACTAAATGATGTCTTTAGATACTGCTTTTGTAATTCGTAAATAATTTTCTCTGCTTTTTGTAGAAGAATATTATATTATATAAAATTTATACTCTAGGATATTCATTTTAACAAATGCGTCTCATAAAGGAAAACGGTTGCGTGCGGTAGTCAGGACTGGTTTGAAGTAGCTCTCCACTGAATTCTTCTACTTATTAGCTAATCACTTCATATTTACGTATGTATTCTCTTTCCCATCCTTTGTCACTTGTTCTATTTATCTCATACGAAGCTTGCCTTTGCCTTCCTTCCCGTCTACTTGTCCTTCAATGACTGTCTTTATCAGCCATCATGTCTCTTGAATGAGATGGTTTCTGGCGTCACTAGGTAGAAACGATTCATTATGGTATGAAATAATCTTGCCATTCCTAATAAGATGTTTTATTACTTCACGACCTAGATTTCAATGAGTGGCGTCATCACCGTGTATTCACTTTCATAGAAATTATTTCATTTCATCATGTCTCATGATGTGGCCGAATAAGTTTCCCCGTTTTCTTCTTAGAGTATTCAGAACACATTTTTTCTTCCACCCTTCATAGTACTTCCTCGTTATTTACTCGGTTGAGCCATTTAATCTCTAGCATTCTTCTTAACTACCATCGTTAGCATTTTGTATATATCCTCTCCTTTCTTCTACGCTGCTATCATCCTCTCTTTGAATTGAAACTGAAATGCATCCCACTTCTTGACCATATACTAAATTACAGTAATGTGATCAGTGTCATTATACTGCTCCTTCCTTGCCTTTGAGTCATGCAGCTTGTGCTTTGGTTGCAAAATTATGTCAGTTAAATCAATTGTATGAGATATTACATAAGATTTAAATGAAATCACACTTTCCTCTCGGCCTGACTTTGCTGTGAGAATTATAATGGGTGAGTGACCACTAAAGGCATTTGTGCCATCAAACACCGGGATACCTGGATGAAGTGCGAAAGGGTTTGCCGTGGATGAAAGATGGACATATCCAATAATATGTGGTGTCAAAATTAGACTATTCTCAATAAAACGCAGGTATAAATGTGCTTATGTTATTGTTCAATGTGATGACCTTGGTGCTAAAATTTAAGTACAGAAAACTAAGCACTTGAAAACAAAATAGAGTTTTGCTAAAATGCCGTTAATTTAAGCAACAATAAAAACCCGTGTTGAGATGGGGAACTTGTGAATTACCCACCACCCAGGAGCACCATTCCTACAATTTACATGCGTATGTAACCCCAGATGTTCATTTACATTGCAATAAACAATCCAATAAAAAAGTACCTACTCGTAATATACGAAACAAGTCGAATTGTTTTAACTCTTTCTTAAAGCGAAAGAAGGCCACATCAAATAATGTACCAAATTATAAGTTCAGGAATATTTCGTTGGAGAGATATGGTCTCATTAGCTAAACTTCATCAAGAGCCCTTTATACTAAACTGATTTATACGGGTTGTCAACAATCATTTGGCTCCTAACTTGCAATCATGTATATTTATAGGTTTAAGCAACCAGTGAATAAAACGACCATGTAAGAAAAAAAATTAAGTTGGTCATCTGGATGCATTTATTCATTTTAATGGATCTAACACGACAAAATTCTTACCACAGGCCATAGCTGGGGCCCAGCTTTCTAAACGAATATTTGCGGTGAATAATACAAACGTGCCCTAATTATTCGGCCGTTGAAAGTTGTGGTATGGTCAATAGCATGATTCATATTTTATTTTATATACTAAAAGTTAGTAAAAGAATGTAAGTGAACATGATCTGCAGCTGCGGGAACGTATAGTCCACAATTTTAAAGCCAACGATAAGTATTAAATTGATAATTTCTACCATTAAAAACTGGAGGTCTCCGTCAGTGTACCTGAATTTTCTGCTGGTATTTGTTAGCCTTCTGTATGGTATTTATTTATGAGTAATGATTTACAAAGTTTATGTTTTTGGTAGATTAAGTTTCCTAAAATAACCTGAATGGTAACAAAAAAAGCTATAACACAATTTCACTTTGATCGTAATCCTATGGTCCATAAATACCGCATAAATCAGAGAGAAAATCACCTTTCCGGTGCCGTGAAAAGAATTATTATGTGTATATATGGTCGCAATTGCTATTTTTCAAGTTTGAGAATAAGAGGGTAGGGTGCCTACCTCATAAAGCGGCCAGCCGTACTTTGAGGGTGGAACCCCTATATCAAGCCTTATGAACTCATTTCAACTACGCGGAGAGCAGGGAGGACATGGAAAATCCAGCCCTTAAAGGCCCTAGGGTGGTGAATAATTAACAGCCAGATAGAGGGGAGCCAACGCTGAAGATTCCTACGCCAGGCTGATGAAATTCAAGTAGGTACGCGTCTGACATTAACGAGAGGTAGATTTTTATGCCACCACGCTTAGCATATTTCTCATATAAGTATTCAATTGTGCATTAAAATCAGTTTATGGTAAGATATTATGGAACACATCCTTCAACAGAGAATGAAACAGACTGTTGTATTTGGCCATTGTTTTACTTCGTGTAAGATGAACAGTGGATTATTCAAGTGAACATTTAAATTTTTTCAAAAATTTTAAATTTATCCTAATGAATATTTTACTTCACACACTTTCTAAAAGATATCAAAGGAATTCCCATCACACATATAGGTTTAACATACACAACCAACTATAAGCATCAAGCATGTAATTTAATCAAATTCTTTTCTCTTTTTAAACGCTGTAAATGTTTTATTTATCCGGAATATTGTCATATTTAAAGCTGCCCGATTAATAAGCCAATGTTATGCTATATGTACTATTCAGAGCAGGGGAGCCAGTTCCTAACCTTATAGCAACCGATCTACAAGGGAGGCCTACTAAAAAGGGAATAACACAGCTTGGGTTTTGATATATGATCTAAGGCCTCGCCCAAATTCGGGACCTCAAGTCTGCAGCTCAGCACTCTGCCCATTAGGCTACCATACCGCCATAAACGTATTGAAAACAAAAATAATGTAAGGAGATTGACAAAGAAAGGGAAAGTAAAATGTGTCCCTTAGCAATGTGTGAAAACCGAAAAGCTTCAAAGAAGAGGATAATGGTAATCTTTTTTTGCATAGTTAGATAAACGAATACCATCTTTAGTCGTTATCCTTTTCTCTGCACACACAGTCAAGTGAGGAAATTGAGGAAGATCACGACAGAACACATTTACATCTACATAATACCCTGCAAGCCACCTCAAAGGTATGAGGCAGGCGGCGAATTCTCACCAAACATGCACTACACACCATGCCCTTAAAAGGATTAGTATTAATATATTAGTCTAAATTGCAATAGTAAAAAAGATAAAAATAGCAAACTACGCATTCAAAAACGTGCTGTTAGTAGGGTTACCTTCAAGTCCTTACACCAACATGCAACTACCTATGCTATGGATTGTTTACTCGTATTGGACATATTTACCGCTATCCATATCCCTAATTGTACGAGAAAAAAAGGGCATTTTGAATCTGTCGGTTCGGCAATCAATTTCTCTGATTTTGTATCATAGTCCAGTCTACCATAGTTAGTTGGTGTCCGCAAAATATTTTTAACGTTATCACTGAAAATATTATCTTGGAATTTATTTAGTTGATTAAGTCTAAATTTCAACCAGCGATCTGGCAATGATTCGCATTTTAATTCATTTAATAGACTGGCTACGCTAATATAGTTATCGTACCGTCCCTTTACAAATCTTTCCGATATTTGCTGCACACGTTCAAGTTCGTCAATTAGACCGATTTCGTAAGGATCCCATACACAGGAAGCATATTCCAAATGAGGTCTAACTAGGGAAAAGTAGCTGAATTCTCGTACATGTTACGGACTACAATGAGCTAAGACCATAAGTACTTTATGTATAATATTGGAGGTTTCGGGTATTCCTATATCAAAAACTTGTCTAAGGAATAGTATTACGAAACCCATACAATATCATTTCCCCGTGTTTGATGCCAATTGCTTCGTACAACGAGGATATATTAGTTTTAAAATTCTTTTGGAAAATATTCCAATCTCTGCTATCAAAAATTGGATGCCTTTGAAGAAAGGGAATGTCAACGTCAAGAGAACGTGTCATCTTTCTTTAAGGCAGCCCTTGAAGTCCATCTTGTACCCTTATGCAAGTCTTGCCGAGCCCATAGCCCCTTCTTCCTTCAGCAGGATCTACCTATCGCGTCCGGAGTCAATATCGCCAGAGGGGGGATAATGAGGTTAGTTTGGCGAACGCAAGACGCCGGATGTGAGGCTGAGGGAGGAAGGTGGGCTGGATAGAGAGGGCCTCTGATTGGCCAGTTACTCCCTATGTGGCCACTTGGAGGTTATGTAGAGGCCGAGTTTGCAATGAAGGAAGAGAGATTTCGAGAAGACGCCAGTTACTCAAGTAATAAGCTGATAATCGCTTTGGCTAAGACTAGATTGGAGAATTGAGGCATCCTTAAACACTCTCCGACTTGACCAAAGGGGATTTGCAAGATTAGAAGAGATGAGAGACTGGATTTTATCTGCGTCACACGCATTGATTTTCGATTATTTGTGAAGGGCTCTATTCACGAATGTCACTGCCATTACCACGGCATAGGATGAGATGATTATCAGGATCTTCTATTTTCCTTAGAATCAGAAACAAAATTGGTTTGTGTCTTAATAGTGCACAGTTTTATAGAATGAAAACATGCTCATGACATGGCTAAAAAAGGGTTTCGCGGAAGAGGAAAATGTGGATAAAATAAGGTATAAAGGTATTTTATATGGGTCATTCCACTTCAATTAAACAAACGTTTGTCCCTTAGGGTCTCAGATTTTGATAAAAATTCGTCAATGGGAACAAAATCAACTATAACTGAATACCCCCAAACAGTTTTGTGAAAAAGATGTTTTGAGCGAATTATGCATGTTTTAATTTTTTCGCATTTTTAGCAAAAATCCGAGCCTTAAATCATATTATCACTTATATCTCCGCTTGCAATTGTCATACAGCAATTATGAATAGCTCTTGTTAAATCTAAATCTTTATTAAATGCAAATATATCAATAAAAAATTATTTTCTTCCAAACCCTATTGTTGTTAATTACTAATGTTTAAAAAATTGTTAGTAAACTTTTCTCAAATACTCCATCTCAAAATCAGCAGAAACTTTTTCTCCGTAATATAAACATATTCAGCTAACTATTCCAAAAATAAAATTTAGTGGCAAGTCATAAATGCGTTTTACATAAATATTTAAACATTTACAATATTCTCTCGCGCGGGTCGTCGGCTCCCCTATTTGGAATACATGCAGCAGACACGCGATGCAAGCCTATAATTTCCTAATTGCTCAAGGTCCTGGCTATATGAGATAAAAATATATTATAAACTGTAAATGTTAACAACAATTGTTATTTGTTCTGTTAAATGGATGTTTGCAGAGAAATTTATCAATGAGCCCCACTTACGTTTCCAGGCGGATTAACTTTTATTTGAGCGAAAGAGAATATATACGTAAATATGAAGTGACTAGCTAGTAAGTAGAAGTATTCAGTGGAGAGCTACTTCAAACCAGCCTCAGGCTTGCTGAATAGTGGTGATGATGATTCACTGGGAGGCGTAGAGGGCCGTTTCGCCTACACGTGCGTCTCAGATGAATGGTGAGAAGTAAATATCCTTTCCCTTGCACTTTCAAAGAAGGAGGATCTCGGTTTTCGCAGCGTTGACCTCCAAAGTTTCATCTTTGCGTCACCATCGACCATGCGTCTGAGGAAAAGGGTCAGGTGGATTCGTCTCCGTCGACCCCTGAGCTTCACCTCCAGGTTAAGTGTCCCCTCTTTCCCTCTCTTTTCCTCACTCCTCCCGGGACTGAGCCTGTCAGAAGTCAAGGCCCGGTCGTCTCCGCACATTACCCCAAACAAGCAATCCTTTCTCCCTTCACCCACTCGCGACCGTCCCAGCATCCCTCTCCGCTATCCCTTCGGTGGAAGTGGATTACTCTCCGAGAAGATCCGAGCCCTACCCCTTCCATCCCTCCTGGCCTCTCCGTCTCACTGGCCATTATCTCCAGCTGCGCATTCCTTCTGTCTCCTTCTCCTCTTCCTTCCCTCGTCCTCTTACCCGGTCACCATGACTTCCAAGGCTTGACGCTGAGCTCGTTTGCGTACCCTCCCTCCCCCTGTGCATGTGAAAGGCACACCACGGAATCAGAGCTAAAATAATCTTCTCGATTCGCTAGTATGAAGCCTTAGATTTAATGCCAGGTTAAATCCAGCAAAGCCTCTGCACTCGCCGTTGTGAATATGGCGTTTTAAGCTCAGTAATTCTGGTTGGGCTAAAGCATATACAATGTGGCTTACCAGGCTCTTGAAGAGGTATATACTATTGATTAAATTAAATTTCCTACGTAAAGAAGAGGTTTTTTTAGGATGGTTCGCACCAGGCATATGTATCTGATGTATCAATGATGACTTTAATTTTACTTTACGAGATAACTTTAATTCATGAATTAGCCAATGGTTTTAGTTCACCATACCAAATCACAAAATAGAAAGATGGAATTTTAAATTTTCACCTTCAATCTTTTACCGGGTAACGACTAAGTCATTCCTTCGTGCTCTTTAAACAAATAAATTTACCAAAAGAGACTTTCAAAACTTTCGCTTCTCACCTTTTCCAACGTTCTAATAATATCAAAATTCTCATTCATGGATTCAATGCATTTTTTGCATTAATATCGGCAAATCTTGTATCAATACTTAGAGTTTGACAGTGTGGGTATTTTGGCAATATTTTGTGTAAGTTGAATCGATACCTTCATCATCACTGAAAACCAGGTTGGTATTTCAAACGTGTACGTGGGCATCGTTGAAGGCAGAGAAAGCTGAAAATGAGAAACGTAGGTCTGTATTTTAACGTTAAATAGTGCGAAATAAATTGAGCACTAATATTTATATCAATGACGAAACAGGATTTTCCAGGAATATAAGACGGAGATAGGAGACCAATAATATTTAAATAGATATTTTAGTTGAAATAATTGCTCTAAATATATATAAACTGGCCTTGAGCTCTGGTCGGTACCTCGTAAAGTCATACCCTTGCCTGCATCGCCGCATTAGTAAGTGATATTATCGATGTAAGGGAAGGAAGAACGCTGATTAGTGATATACAAGTTTTATACGAAACTGGCTTTTTCTGAACCAGTGTAGTAAATCTCATTTCACCTTCTCTCAGCAACACTAGTGGGTCCTACCCAAGAGTTGTTTAAATCTTGGATGGTTAACCTGTCAGGACTACTCAAAATTTTTGCCGTTTGTTCTACAGAAATAATAATCTAGTCACCAGCGAACGTAGACACATTGGTAAAGCACCACCCTCGAAGTATGAACACGGCACATTTGAGCTAGTTGTACAATATATGGTTAAACAACAAATAGAAATTCTTTTAGGGAAAGTAGAGTCCTCCACATTTTTGAGTTATTCTTAATTTACACCACAGATATACTAATTACCCTTTGTGATCATTAGTTTTCCTCTTCGGATTCTATTTTATTGCTTGGAAGCTCGTATATAGAACTCTCACATATCTATGTGAGTTCACATTTGAAACATGTTTTAATGAACTGATGACGAAATGGCCAAGTGCGACATCTACATCTACACGATACCCTGCAAGCCACCGCGAGGGTGTGTGACAGGGAGTGAAGATTACCAAGAATGCACTACCGACATCCAAACAAGCAACTATAGGGTCTCATACAAATAGATTGTTAGCATATATAGTACTCGTAATTAAGGGATTAATATATGCATTATGCACGGCAGACTACTCTAAAATATTTCCCCTGCCTATACCTTTGCTATGTGGCTATTTTGTTCTATTATAGTACGGGCGAAAAATGCCATTTTAAATCTATTGGTAAAGGGAGATTGGGAACCATCTAGACTAAGTTAGACAGTGCGATATAAATGTAACTGATAGAGCTCATAGAACAGTTCTACATCTACTTTAAACCGTTCCCGTTGAGCACATTTCCCTCGCCTGAAACCCGGCTCAGCTCTTCCAACCGTCCATAGACTTCCCACCTTGCACTTACAGCCCTCATTCTTCTCTCGTGACGTGCTTTGCGTCGACAGCGGCACTAGACATGAACTCACACACTCCCTCCGCACCCACGCAGAGCCGGCTACTCCGACGCTTGCTGCTGGAGGCAGTCCTCCCGACACGTCGATCCCCCAGGCCGTGGGAAACAATTATTGACTTAAGAGTCTAGGACTGCTGTGTGAAGGATCCTTAGGGGACTTAAGTTAGGGTTGGAAGGAGGGAAGGGGAAGAAGAGGTCGCGGGTGGAGGAGAAGGCGAGGTGCTAGGGGTTGTTTGCAGTTAGGTGGCGAAAGGGTTAAGGGGTTGGGGTTGATTGGTGAAGTAGTCGGGGTCTGAATTCTGGAAAGTCTGAAAGTGTTAAGAGGAGACGTCTGAGAGAACTTAAACGCACGTAGCAAGCAGAAAGGCAGTGAGCTAGAGGAGAAGTGCACTCCCATCATGGATAATGAATACGGAAGCCTCCCTCCGGTATTAAACGTCCTCTTCTTCCATTCTCTTAGTTGCGAGGTCTTTTTCTAACCTTCCAGTCTCTCTCTGTATTCCATGAAAAATGCAGTTGCATGTTTTTGAAACTTTGAACTCTGAAGTGAATACTTCAAGTCTAACAAAAATGCTTCCTTTTAATCGTATAATTATAGCCATTCGGATATTAATGCATTGAGAGAGCATTACAGAAATCACAAAAATAATTCTTGTGGCTGACAGCTGAGCTTTTGCGAGGGATTGCGTTTGCGATACGCTTTGTTTTTATCTTTTTTTTAGTAGTCTTTAACTCCTGATTTTAATGCGTAAGTGAAACACTTAAGAATAATTAAAGTTTTTAAACATAAAAGAAATGAAATCTCAAGCCATTTACAAAACTTATTTTACTCTGTTCCACGATTTTATAGCCGTAATACGTGACCATATACATCTTTGCTCAAACGAAGTTACTGTACATACGCTATTTTGTACAGGAAGGTAATACCAAGCAATCTGAAGAATTTTATACGGCAACAAGAAGAACAAGTAGTACCTATATTGAGGAGAAAAGAAGTTGAATTTAAAATTGCGAGAAGACTAAGGGAGTGGGTAAACGCGTACTTAGGACCACAAGTTTTGAAAGGAAAGAATACTGGGAAGCGGTGTAGATGGGGGAAAACGGGTAGCTGGTATAAATATTTAGAGAGAAGAAATAACGGGAACTAATTAAAAGGACAATATAAAAAATAAGGACCTTTCTCTGAATATAATAGATATTAATACTCACCTTAGTCAAAAACAGAATTAATAATGAATAATAGAGCTAACACATACGCGTTGGAAACAATCAGATGAGTTTCAAGGACTTTTAAAAGCATTTCAACGGCACACCTTACCTCCAATAAATTCACTACCGTTGAAATTCCCCATGTACAAGCATGCCTTATCTTGCTAATGAATGCACGCTTTCTTGAAGCACCACTCTCCTTCTGTGCTATCAATGCAACCTCAATTGGTCAAATGTATGCGAGATGTATGTTAATTTTTTATCCTCTTCCTATACCATTTGACATCTGTTACTGCAATTAGGAACACTTTATAACCTCTTAAAACACCTCTTCAAGAGGTCACATATCATTTGAAACGAATTATATTGCTCCACCCTGTTATATGCCATTGCTTGAATTTTTTGGTGCCATTTTTGGCTTTCGAATTCTCTTGTTCCAAAACCAAGCTTCTAAACTTTGATGATGAATTACTGTTGTTATAAAGTTCCTTTCTTCGTCTTCATGTCATTCATGTATTTTGAGTACTCATAGTTTTACTTCATTGATCGAGGAGCACTGCCCCCTACAGAACTAATTGTATCCTATCTTGATTTCTGATTTCTCGAGTAGAGAACTACCCTTTTACAGTTTAAGTGCTAAATGATCGGTGAAGTTGTTCAAAGTGGTCACATCACTTTTTTTGCGCTACATATTTTCCCATCACACCTGCTAGTGATCCTAAATTAGTCTTGCCTATTTGGACCGGAGAATTCCCACCGCCCTTTCATAGGGCCTGACTTCTAATACTGGACTATTCAGGAGTATTCAGAAGAATTTCGGCCCCGATTGGAATACTATATGGGTAGTAATCCAAGAATGCAATATGTAATGTATTAATGCAAGCCAGCGCTATGCCCTTTGTATGGAGCACTATGTCGTTAAAAAGTTCGTTAAAACTCGTCGGGTTTTTCACTTTACACACTTAAATTTTTCCTGAGATACCAGGAAAAACATGATTTTAAACTTTCATTTTTAAAAGGTAATTAACTCATGTTACTATAATGATATCCATTTGATAGAAGACTTATATGTGGCTGCCAATCTCGAAACGAGTAGGTAGTAATAATGTCATATTTCAGTGGTAAATGAATTGACTAGCCATTTGCAGTAAGCTTTCTGACACATTGTCACAATCTGCAAAACATTGTTTGAATTGATAGTTTTCTACCTGCTAGAGTATGTTTTGAAAGTGTTCCACTTCAACTCCGTATTTAATCCATATATCGTCCTCATTTCAAACGTTATTTTCCCCTTAAAAGAATACTTGACTATACTTTCATTAAATTACTTTTATCTGGTAAGATCTAGCTAATATTAAAGTAGTATAGACCGTAGCTTAGAAGAGTGATCAGGCTAGTTTAATGGCCAAAGTACTGACTTTCTATCTGTAAGTCTTGGAGTCGAATCTTGCCGTTGATGCACTTTTCATGAAATTCTGCCCTGTACTGGCAAGCTGGGTTGGTGGGGGAGGGTGAGAGAAAATTAAATGCAATACTGCGTACGTCAGATGGGATAACAACTTATAAACATCGGGAAAATTTTTCAAACAGCAAGCTCACACAAACTCTGCTGTTTCCTCCACTCTTTCTTCTACCCTATGGAAATACCCACATCTTCCCAAATACCAACAGACGCAAATGACCCTAGCTGTTGGTCGTCTCCCCAAGCAGTAGCAAACACGGCAGCTTAGGAGCCACTTGCTGACGTGGAATCATTATTATGCTATAACGACGTCATATTAAATGAGTTAATTTATTTTCATACTTCCTTGTCTTAATTGAGTTGTAATATTTCATGACTTGCTTCTACCTTAATTTTCAGTCTTCCTGTTCCCATTCCTTATTTTCTCAGCGTGCGCCAATAATGTCGCAAGTCATTAGTCCCATATTTCCTCCTCCTCTCTCGTTTTCGTTTCTCCTTCTTATGAATGAGGGAGGTATCTTTGACTCCCCTTGCTTTGGCCCAATGTACTAAGGACATGACTCCGCCCACACCGAAGTTTTTCCTCTTCTTCCAAAAGTTTTCAAAATTTTGTGGATATTTGGAGGAGTTCCTGGCTCGGTAGATGGAGGAAGTGTTCTGGGGAAGAATGCCAACAGGAAGCGTATATGAGAAATGGGCAACGAGTTGGATACCTACTCAGCTATATGCTCTAGGTAAAATTGTTTAGCTTGGCCATTGAAAGTTATTCTCTTTAAAATTGAACTGCCATGGTGAATATCTAAGGAAAATATGTGCCGAATGCATTGTATTTTTGAGATAAATGTCAAACGATCATTATCTTGATCCATATAAATAGCATAGGTAAGTTGTTAGACCAGGTTTTTAATATCTGTGAACCTACTCTTAAGGTAAGGTTATCCCTGAATGATAGATCTACTACATGTCACCATCAGTATAGATTATTAAATAAATAAAAAAAATATTCGTAAACATCGTCTACTTGGCTCCATTTCGATTTAGTTTTCCTCACGCGGTATAGTTCATACGTAATATCGTAAGCACAATGTCTATACTACAGGTAGGGATTATAGAAATCACCTTGTATGTACCTTAAGAAACATGGAAGTTACCCTCCTTGCTACGGCGTACGGTTTCATGCTGTAATAAGATTGACTGGCATGTGAAATAAAAACTTGGCTAACTAAGTAAATAGGATATTGAAAAAAATTTAGACGTTTTATCTTTCTCATATACTGAAAGGTAAAACTCATACACAAGAATTCATGCACTTTCAAATCATATTATAAATCATATCATACTATAATTCTGAGAGAAAAATATATACGCGACCTTGAAATTCTACTGGAGGTCACCACCCGGGTTATGACGTAAAACGCCACATGTGAGTTAATACGTTTAGAAAATGTAGGCAAAGTTGTAGTAGGGTTGAAACAGAAGGAAGTAGAAACAGGAGCGACATCGGGGGTTAAGGGAGTCTTTGGGGAGATGGGTCGGTAAGGGTGGTCCATAAAGAGGAAGGGTAAAAATGTCTTGAGTGGAACCGTTTGGTCACTAATGCTCCTTTCTTTTTAGATAAATTGATTTTATGAGTACACGCCCAAAAATATCTGTGCTACAGGGTATTTGAATACAATATGTTTGAGCTTCACTCCAGATGCAAACGTAACTGTGTCCGTGGAGACGTAGTGGAAGGATATCATAATCAAACACAAAATAGACCGAACTTATTTCTTAGATTTGATGGGTTTTATAACGGGTTTCAACTATAAAGCCATCGTTAGATACAAAGATTTTCTCTCTAGGAAGCGGTGTGCATACATGACTAGGAAGGGGAGGGAGGTGGGAACATTTGAGCAGCAGTTCATTGATGAGGGACTTCTCCCCTTGCTGAACAAATTCAAATTCTTCAAGAGCGTTCATTCTTCTGCCTTTTCTCTCAACATGGGTTACCTCCGGGTCAAACAGGCAGTGGTATGCTGTGCCCAAAAGGTTTTTGGCCAAGAGGGCAAACGAGTCCCCTTTATTCCAACATTTTCGTTTCGTACGATCTAAGAAGTTGATTGCTAGGTCCTTTACTCTTTCATTATCATGAATTGTGAAGATAAAAAAACCTAGGGCTTCCTCTCACGTCCAAATACTCCTCCCCTCATCATTCCGTAACTCACCACTTCACAGGTTGCCTACTCCTTAGTCATTTAATTTAAGTTTCTCCTTCTCCGTGTCTCATTTCTTATTCCCTCCTTCATAACTTCCTCCACCCGACTAAGGGACGCTCCCTCTCAGTTTGAGCAACACTGATGACTTTTCTTTCACGCCACTCGAAAGAATCTCTCAAGTTTCTGTTGGTATTTGTTTCGTTAAATTTGAATTTGTCTCCCTCCCAGTCTTTTCTTTTGAGGGACGTTTGGCGACTTCCCAGAGAGGAATTTCAAAAGAGTCTAAGTTTATACACAAATATGATGTTTGTGTTCTTTTCTTATGAATCCCAAATTGCACCATCTTTCCTTGAAATGTATTCTGAATGGAAGTTGGAGAGAAACCAGTAACGAGGCTTTCTTCATCAGGGGAATGGAAAATCTGCCATTTTGCTTTTGTCATTGTGGGGAGTCCGAGAACTATGGTTTGAAATTGCGACGTGACATTTTTAATTACCAAATTATCTTTCATCTCTTATATATTCTCAACTGATTTAGAGCAATTACACTGCATGGTATCTATATTATTTTGTGGCTAAATAATTTCCAATTCTAATTATTCTTCGCTCTGCTTTATCATTCTAGATATGGGAGCATAAAACTTAGTACTCACTCAGAAGTATTATCTGTGTAGCATTTGCAGAATGAGAGGACCATGAACCTAAGCATTTTTTCTTATGTATTTGATTCGTGAGTTTTACAGTGTGACCAATTTTAACTTTTAGTGTTATTTTACGTTTAATAGTATCACATGTCATATAATGAACGAGGAAATATCCGCAGCTTGTATATAAAGCAAGTGGCGGTAATCAAATCAGTACCCAGTGGTCGAGAAACCAGAACCGATAAATTTAAGAGTGGGAAAAGGCTGTGCGCTTTCTTATACACTATTCAATGTCTACATCGTTAAATACCTCAAAGAAGTCATGGAATGCCTTCGGGTGTGAATATTCACTGGGAAAGAAGCAGTATACTGTGTTTTTGGGCGACATAGCAGTCATGGTAGATACAAAATTAGAGTTAAAGATGAGTCTGGTCTATATTATGGACAATGGCCAGATTTCATCTGAATGGCTGTAAAAACTACAGTATTGGTAAAAGGTGGGAGAGAAGAGGTATGGTTTTGTATATAAAACAGATTATTAATTAAAATAGATTACCTAAGGGAAACCATTTTAAGAAAAGCTTGGCACGGTGAAACAGCAGCCTGAAAAGCCAAGTAAATAGCGATGTAAGAAGGTAAAAAATACTTGTCAGAAATTGTCAGCCAAGGCAAAAAGGGCATTTTACCAAAAGAAGATTCTGCTTACAGCTAAGAATACAAGCTTGGAAGTAAGGAAACTTTACAATAGAACAGATCTAGAGCATTATTTTTCATAGTTGTAAGTCATGGAAGGTAACAGCAGCAAGAATTCAAGGTTAAATAATTTGAAATTTGGTACTACGAAAGAATAATGAGGATCGACTCGATCTAAATGAAACAAAAAAACGAAGTATTGATGAGAAGAGTGACAAAAAAAGAGGTCATGAGAAAAATTGAAGAAAGCAGAAGTCTGTTGAATAAAGAAAGAAGATGGGGCAAATAAATCAGCCATATCTTATGAATCGATGCACACTGAGCTCAAATCGAAAATCGCGGGAAAAAATTAAAAAATAGCTTTTTTGATATAATGTCTTGAAACTTGGCACATATACACAAAAACGATTGGTGATTAAGGGATGGTTAGTCACTTCTCATAGCTCTTACCCATTACTTACATACAAAGGCTCAAACACGCCCAATTTTCCAAACAAGCGCACGCTCTCATTTTTTTTCGAAAATCTTAAAAGTTGAGTAAATATAGAAATAAGAGGATTTTTATGCAATAAAAACATTACCAGTTGTGAACAGAGTACTTTTCCTATAATATGCATTAATTTCAGACACTTTTGCTCATATATGAGCGCTATTACGTCAAAAAATCGCCGACCCATTGTTTAGACAAAATTTTATATAAGATAGACAATTTAATTCTTATTCAGCGAATAGTCTCTTGGATAGTTCATTAGAGTAAAAATTGAAGATATTTCTAGGTTATTCCGTAAAAATATTTGAAAAAGTTTGTGAGGCCGAGACGTTTGAGACCGACAATAAACTCCGATTTTTCGATCACGCGCTGCGGTCCGGATCCGCGCAGCGGGACCTGGAAATGCCGAGACTCTGTTGGACCGTTCATGTTGTGTGGTCATTAACTCCTCTAATTCAAATTTTTCAGGCTATGAATGCTGTCACTGAATTCTAAATATTCATACTGAAGATTTTACGAGGATATTGGATCGAGTGAATAGATCAGTGCACTGCGGTAACTTTGTTTATCTTTGGATAAATTTTGGAATCATTTTCAATCACATTCACTCCTAGTAGGGCAAGGAGAGTGCATTCAAGATGGAGGAAAAATCCTGATGTGCTAACGAAGGTGTTACCTGAGGAGGCATTGTCCTCTGGCTGAAGAGAGAGAGACACAGTGGACGGAATGAATGTTAAAGAATGACCACGCATGAGATATATAGAGCAAGTGGTAAACGATGCGAAAGAGATTTCCTACGTTGATATGTAGAGGTTAGCTAATAGATGAAACGAGCGGAGAGCTACATGAAACCAAGTTTATGATTGTTCAATGATAATTATGTTGAATAGGATTGGTTATTGTATTGCTCTGTGCTATTTGAATAATTGTATTCACTCTTTTGCGTAATGTTTATTTCTACCCTTTAGTGGCTAGGCAAAAGCTCTATCTGTTTTTAGCCTTTCATATGATATATATTTTCAGAACAATTCTTTAATATTAGAAAATGAATAGGATTTTCTATCTTTTCCTTAGCAACCTTACTCTAAGAGATTTAGTAATTGGAGTACTCACTAGCTTATGAGCTATAATTTAAAATAGCCATGCCAATTTCATTTATGAAAGTTAGTGCACCTGGCCGGAAATCAGGGGGTCTGGGTTCGAGTCCCGGTCAAGGCGAATAATTTTTTTTCTCTGTGGAATATCTTGCATTTGTGCATCTTAGCGGGTAACTCCGTTAAAGTTTTCGCGGCTAGCTCGCGAGCTTTGAACTTGTTAAAAAAAGTAAGCGCCTCATATATAGTTTTCTTTAGCCATTTCACTATTCTCTACTTGCCGATATGTTTCTTCGATGTTGTTATTATTTGTGGGAGGAAACCTGCAACTGAATTTATTTGAGCTAAAGAGGATAGGTGCGTAACTGGGTAAAGATAGGAGTTTTCAGGAAACAGGAAAGGTGGCGAGAAACCTGGCGTCGGCATTAGCTTGCTCTTTGCACATGGCACCAAGGTGACCACGGCTAAACGTCCCCTCTTACAGATAATATACTGGCATATAGATTTTTCCACAAGTGACCCCATTAGTGAGCCTTATAAGAAAGAGAAGTTCACAAGTTCCAGGATTCAAAACGGAACCCTCGTGATAGAAGGCCAGTACTCTAAGCATCGCAACAAAACGCTACATATTTGCCCCGGTTCATCTCCGCCAGTATGACTTTGTTTATCCAAATTCTTGTTACCCGCACACAGATCATTCTTAAAATCGTTTTCAACCTACCACTGCATCCTCTGCAACGCCTGCGCTAAACTTGAGTTTGTACACGACGAATGCTGTATGTTCCACAAACCTAGTCTCATTTAATTTTGTAATTAACCACCGAAACCATCCAAAAAAATTGAAAGAAGAACTTGTACGTAACCATATATTTCGTTTTTCATCAATAATGCATACTTCAATCCGTGAACTATCATACCAATTATTTTCTATCAATATAATCTTCATGTTTCCGTTGTGACATATTCATCTGATGAAGCGTACAAAATGACGTAAGAGGAAATATACATTCCGTTGCTGTTTGTGTACTAGGGGCAATATTTATGTTGGATTAGTAAATGTTAATCAATGTAATTAGTGCAATGAGACAAATGAAAATTTGACTGACACATTCACTAGTGTAAATTACTGCTAAATTAAAAAGAACATATGTTACGTTTTGGGTACGTAAATGCAAGTTGTGTTTTATAATTCATTACTCTCAGAACTAATTTCTATTGACGCATATAAAAATACTGATATTTTGTGCCCAGAAACGAAAGTATATAATAGAAACCGTTGCTATGCATGAGATAGGAAAAATATACTATAGTTTTTCTGTGCTGTACACCCTGTAAATCCATCAATTTTTAATGATATCTTAATTTAGACTTGGAATAAAATAATTTCAAAAAATAAAAAATCATTAAAACTAAATTTTTGAATTTTTTCCTTTATTTTATCTATTTACATTCCAAAAGTTTTTGCTCTTTTACTGCAAAACATTCCAAATTTTTTTTCTCTTTTACAGCAAAACATTCGAATCACTACTTACTTTTCCATCTTCATGTTTGGAGTACATATTTTCCTGTATCTGTGTGGTAGTTCAGAATGTTTTAACCCTGAACAACACTGCCATTCCCATCGATGTCATTGAGCTGACCACATATTGCCATGCCTGTGAATATTGTCCAATTTATTAAAAAAAAAACATTCTCCCTGTGCAAGTGTTTCAAACTCCCCATGCCTCGAAAAACTCCTGACTTCTATTCTTCGTCCTGGAAGCCCCGCTTCCAGTATGACTTGTGGCCCTCATTACTCAGAAACTTTCACCGCCACACTCTCGTTCATGTCCTTTCTTTCTCTCCACGCCAACCTCTTTTGTTGTCTTACTCGGCTGGATCCAAGCAGACATCCTCCTCCCCAGCCTTTTCCTTTTACGCGCAAATATATTTATTCAGCGTTTTTATTCCCCATACCCCGAATTATGTCTCGCTTTCGTGTTCAGCCATCCGGTGCTCCGTACCGCTCCGTTTTCCCTCGCTCGACGGTTTACGATTTTACGTTTTACCCAGCCCTCGCAGTCCTTCTCTACTCCTTTCTCCTTCTCCGACACCCCTGGCGGTCTTTACCCCTCTCGCGAGGTCCACGGCGTCGCAGGAGTCATTCACACGAGCCACGGGCGTCTTACTGTTCCTGGGGTGCGTCACACCCGAGTGTCCCTCGTTGCACACGATTTCCTCCCCTTGCAAAACGGCGTTTTGGAAACAAAAGTCCTCATCCATTCGTTTCAAGTGCGGTGGAGGCACCAAAGTTTTTCCGATAGAAGTATACATTCAATTGCACGTGGTTTCCTAACCCTCTAATTTAAGGACGTAATATTTAACAAATATCAGAAATGTAACTATTATCCATTAATTCTAAGCCATAAACGATGTAATATATTGCAAATACGAAACAAAATTCATGTTTTCTGCTTGCGATGGAAGTAACCCAGTCATTATAAACCATAAATGGCATAATTGAATGCCAGCGAAATGGTTTTGAATTTAATTTATGGGCTTCCATGATATATTTTAACAAAATTATTCTCTTTTTGTTGGTTAGTTAGTTATTAAGGGGAGGCGACCGACAACTGAGGTCACTTAAGCCATTTAGGATAGGTGGGTAATTGGGTAATGGTAGGAGTTTTAAGGGAACGGAGGAAGGGTGGAGAGAAACCCGGCGTCGGCATTAGCTTTCTCTTAACGACATACGCCAAGGGGACCACGGCTTTAGGTCCCATCCAAAGGACGGAGTACTGAACCTGAAATGCCCCTTACTAGGCACTCATGTAGGAACCGGGTTGCCACTTAAAAATCTGCCACTCGGTGTTGGAGGGCAGTAGCTACACAAGCTACCTCACTAGCGCGATCCTCTCTCGCTTTGTTACATTTGATGTAACTGTAATAGTAACGAATGAGAGATCAAGAGAGTGATTCCAATGTTGTGCCTACTACTGAGAGAACTACAAAGTAAAATTCAATGATTTGTTTTAACTTAGGAGACACTTCCTTTAATGACCATAATAACCATTATAAAATTAAATTATGACGATGGACCGACCTATTATCTATTATTAGTTACAAACCCTAATTTCCAAAAATAAGCGCTCCAGAGAAAATTAATTTATGATAACTTGTCATGTTATTAAATTTCAAGTTACGGTTGATGAGACTACTTTCATCTTTGGATGTTGAAACGATGATGTGACAATAAAAACTGTTTAACCACTTTAATACAAGTGCTGTTTCACTTAATTTACGTACTCAATTGCCTGTCATTGCTAATCAGAAAAAAGTTCATTGAACGCATCTGAATACAAATTGTTTGATATTGCTTTTCGCGTAGGAAATTAAAAACAAATTGTCACTTTCTCTGCTTAAATTATTTATTCATGCAAATGCTATGCGTATTTCCATTGCATGTTGATTAATGCTGGCGATGGTGAATTTACAGAAATTCGATAGCACGAATCAATTACCATATTTTTATTCTCATAAAGTTTCCAAAAGTGTGAGAATATTCTTCTCTAGCATCAGTACTCCTCCATATTATTTAGAGATAGGATTCTTATATTTCTATGCAATATTTTCATGCTATTCTGATAAATAATAATAGTATATTTTCAATTTGCGTAAGTCTTTTCTTTTTGGAAACACTTCCCTCTAAAGTGGTTCGTAATCTTCTCTTTCCCTTATTATGAATAGTTTTTCTTCCATCGTTTGCTTGTCACGTGTTTTGTATGCGTTAAAATTTAAATCTTATTTTTTTATATAATATATAAAACTTCTTTTGCAGCAGAATTTGATGAAAGGCCATAAAATGAACTACTATATTTTGTAAGAGAGGTAAAATAAAATCCTGTCAAGCATAAAGTTGTTATTAAAAAGGATGAATCCGTTTTGATTCACTGCTTCTTCCCCTAACTTTCTCTTCCAGCTACATTAGTTTCTGTGCATTTCACGTTGCTGTAGCACAAGGAATTTTAGTGCTCTTTATGAGTTAAAATGGAATGCGAGAAATATATGAAGCTTAAAAATACCCATTTAGACCGGTCTTGTTTAATTCTCTGCTTCATTTAATACACTATTTTGTATCTGTTCAGAATACATCCATTTCTCCCAGAAAGTATGGAAAAGTACGTAAAAATAACTCAGCTCCTATTTTCTTATTCATTCCTAATATCATCATGTTGAATCAGGAATAACGACTCCTGATTTATTTACGTGATAAATGTTTTACAGCCAATCTACTGGTTATGAACTAATTGGTCTAGGTTTCTTATGATCTAGTCCATCGAATATGCATTAAGAGCTGCAGAAAATTTAAAGAGTACAAATTATGCAAATATTTAATCGAAAATAAAGATATATTTTGAATTTAACTTCGAAGCGAAATAATAGAAAAAGAGTAGAATAAGGTGTTTCTCATTCGTTTTCAGCATTCACATTTTGAATTTAAGATAGGTTAAAGTATTTAGAATTAGTTTTGTATCTGGTGCCGTCATCAGTACAGCTGTTATACTATGGTGTCCGTTCTGCTGAGTGCCCGTTCCGTTGAAGCTTCCTTTGGCTTCCGTTTTATATAAATACTTTAGCTATGTTTCCATTTGCTGGTAATCGTGTATGCATTTCCACAGCAGATACTCCTTCGCATTTTTTTTTATTTCTAAAAAGTGGACGACGCCAAAGTATCGGCATATCAACTAACCCGAAGAAGACACTGGGAAAGCCAGAGTAACATATTCATGTCATTGAAAAATTGCGGAAAAAAAACCTGGAAAAAAATATTTCTCAAAAACAACTGCGCAAAAGCTAACTTTGGTGTGACGAGACTTATTTTTTTGTTGAGATCATACATGGATACGCTTGCCTTCAAAACCAAGTTATGTTTAGGAACCTTTACTATAATGCCTCATTTATATTTATCCGTAACATGAACTAGAAAATTTATATAATTTATCCTTTCGTACGTATTCAAATTGCTTCAAAATAGAAAAATTTTTGCAGAAGAATTCTATCTGATTTACGTACATGCACTGATCAAATTTTGCATGCATCATGGCATCAAATTCAAGAAAAGGAATTTAATTTTGTTAAAATATGTAGACAATAGATTGAAAATTCCGACTGCCGAAGAGTGTGTAAAAATGAAGAATTTTTCTTACGATATCACAATTTTTCTTTAGTAGGTATAATATCCAAACTGCGTACGTTGATATAGTTTCATAAAATAAATTCACACATTGTGGTGAGTCGGCCTAATTTACAGTCCTGAAGCAGTCCTAATTCAATGGTATTCTTTTCCACGAATGAGTATAATAAAGCGGTGATGTATAAATGAAAATAATTCCCCTTAGGTATATCTTTCATAATAAGTTCACCAGAAGCAATTCAAAGCTGTTAGAACTTGCCTCTATCATTTGCCACATTAATCAACATCCGGTGCATTGCAATGCCACGAAATCAAGTCGATAGAAAAATTAAAGTTTCCTGGTTTAAATCCAAGTTATATATTAAGTGCTTGTTTTACTAACTAAATGCGATCATAAAATGCCAAATAATATTAACTTAAAAACCTTATACCTCATAAGATACTTATAAATACGCTATAGTTCTTAAAACAGTATTAATTTGGAACCCTGAAGGAAATTGGAGTGCCTATATTGACGGAAGAATTGTCCTTTGATGATTTATGATATACCAGATACCTGTGATTAAATCTGGTGCCAGTTGTGAAGAAGCAAGATTAAGGAAAGGAATTTATGAAGGTTTTGCACGGAAATCCGTGATTTTTAATGCCTGCACGAGAGCCATCCATGAAATCAAGGGGAAGTCTTCTGGAGTGAATATCCCCGGAGAAAAGAATTAGCATGCTTCGTTTTGCTGATGACATAGCACTCATGGCAGAGACAGTAAGGGGTCTTAATGAGACTCTAATAACTATGGAAAGGCCATTGTCCGAAAATCAGCTGAATATCAATAAAAATAAAACTAAGATAAGGGTACGCTGCAAGAAACAAAGAGGTGAAAATAAACGTTAAACCAGGAAAACAAAAGTTGATGACCTGAAAATTTTCTGTTGCCTGGGAAGCCAAGTAACTAACAATGGGCGAGATAAGAAATAAACAGTCAGTAGAAAAGCTTAGGAAAAGAGGGCATTCTATTAAAAAAAGAATCTACTTAGAGCTGAAAAGACATGCGTAGAAAAACGGAAACAATTGATCTGAACGTACATCTGGAGCATGTTACTTTACGGCAGTGAGGCAAGGACGATGATGGCAGCGGAGAAGAAAAGGGTGGAAGCAATCTAAAAGTAGTGCAACATAAGAGTGATGGAGATGAAACGGATTGACACAGTACGTAATGTAAAATAATGTAAAATAGTAAAGGAAGTCCTAAGAAGAGGGTGTGAAAAGGGATGATTGCTGACAACCCTAAAAAGAAGACGGGAGAACTTAATCGGCCACATCTGAAGGCAAGATGGTAAGATGAAGATCACTGTCGAAGGAAAAGTTAATGAGAAGAATGGAAAAGGCAGGCCTCGTCTAAAATATTTGGGCTAATTGTGAAGAATATAAAACAGAAAAATACGTTAGATTTACGTAAAAACGTTATCAATTGCGTCAAACCAAAGTATTGTTTACCTATGATGATGAGGATGCTTAATAAGATTAACGGTACTTATCTTAAGAATTAAAAAGCATTGGCAAACGTTCCCTGTGTTGTTAATCTTGAAATAATCATGCTAAATTCTGGTATTCTTCTCTTTACAATATGTAAAAATGTTAAGCTTATCAGCGTTTCATTAAAGTGAAATTGGTCTTTAAAAGGCTATAAATACTGAAAGAAAAAATGTAACATATTGCCCTGTATGCATACAATATGGTCAATACATATCAAAATGCCAAGTATGTTCTTATAAAATTATCCGTATTTACAAGCATTATTCGTACATATTGAAAGTCTCCCGCCAGGTCTTCTCTAACATCGCTCGCGAAGAAGCATTCTCTCGTGTGCCTTGCGTGACCCAGTGAATGTTTAATGCCCTCGGATAGCGTAATTACTCTCCTTTTTCCTGCTCAACTTGACGCTGAGTTAACTACATAGTTTGATCCATTCGAACGATGCCGCTCTGCTCGGATTTTGCGAGACGTTCCGCACTTCTCTAAGCGCACTTCCCTCAGATCATTACAGTGTGACCGGCCAGATTCATTAGTGCGAGGAGGAGAAGTTAGGGCGAGCACGATAAATGCGAGAGGAAACTAAAAGCAAAGCTTTGTAGCAAGCGCCTAATTCTCGGCTCCGAACGCACGGGGAGAGAGCGAGCGAGAGAGAGAGAGAGAGAGAGCAAAGCAGAAAAAATACAGCGACAAAAGAAGCAGTGAGCGCGCATGCGTGAAACGACGGGGAAAAGGTCGAATGGGGCTCGAGCTGGGAGAAGGATGAGCGGTGATTATTTTACTCTGCATATCCCTCTTTTTTCCCACCCTTACCCGTTTTTGCATCCTTACGTTGCCTTTCCCTCTCTCAGCGTCTGTCTGTCACACTGGCAACGCGATGTCTTCGCGCATTGCATTCCCGCCCCTTTTATCCCTCGCAATCTTCGTTTAAGTGCCATTCACACCTCATACTCGTACCACCCTTGATATTTTTTTCATTCCTCACTTTCTCTCCCCACTGCCTCTTCCTTTCCCTCGTTTTATTTTTTCAATCCTCCCTTTTTTCACCCCAGTGCGTCCCTCCGTCTTAACGAAAACTTGAAAACCTGTCTCTTATCCTTCCTCCACGGTTTCTTTTACCTTCCATTCACGCCCCTTCTTCCATCCCACCGTGTTCTTCCTGTCTCCTTTATCATCCTTCTCTCCCCCCTCACTTTTCTTTTTAATGGAGTCTGTTTGGGGAGCGGGCTACATGATGGCGGGGGGAATGGAGATAAGGAGTTACACGCCCGGCGTTCAGGAGGGACGCTTTCTTCTTCTTATTCCAAAACCCATTTTTTTCCCTCCCCCCACGATTCAACTTCCCTCTCTTTTCTCCCCCGAACGCTTTTGTCTCGAAAATCCTTCCTTCCTTTTCCATTGTCCTCATTCCTTACATCCTCCTTCCCCTGCGCCTTAGAATCGTGGTCCTTGCCACCGTTTTCCGACATTGCTTTTTTACGGGGTGTCCCGTGACTTTAATTACCCTGCGAGGCAAAAGCTGTAACACCATTTAATTGTTTTTTTCCATTTCGAGTCGTTGCATCACTTTTACGCTAACTTTGCTTTGAAAAAAATAGTAATAAGCATTTTTCTCTCGTAAGACTCCTCCTAATTTAAAAAAATCTTGATATTATATCATGGTATATTTTGGAGGGTAATTAACGTAAAAATATTTTCGTCATGAAGTTGGAGTGTTTCTGATTTTGATCAGTGATATCCATTCATAAACATTATTTTCTCCTTTGTCATTATTCATGTAGGCTTTCATATAAATGATATAGGGGAAGTAATTTTTTTAACATTAATCTTATGGGCTTGAAATTCATTTCTTCTGAAGACTTGAATACCGTTTAAAACGTCTCTCCAACGCACAAAGTCCACCTGGGTTTAAATAGTTTCACTAAATACCAGGGCAGTGAGTAAATAATAAATTGAGGTTGGTAACTGGGTAACTGTTATCATTGTCACTATCCTCTATTTACATTGACTCAAAAATTTAAGCGGCTCCCCTTCTTCATTGGTAGATGCTTTCTTTTAGTACTTTAACAAGGTCTTTTTTAGATAATTTGGATGAATTCCTGTAAAATGATAAATTTTCCATGCCACCCTTTTCTGACCAATTTCCTCAATGACAAATTTGAAAAATTGTCGCTTACAACAATAAGACTTTTTGAAGAAAAATGCATGAATTCCCTATTTGAATTATTAATAAGGCTTTTTGTAGTTTAATTGATGAATTAATAATTGATCAAGCTCGCATGTAACATGAAACTTCAGAGAATCTCCAATATTTTAAACTACTATTATAAATAATTATTCGTGACACATTAATTTCGCTTGTGCTACAGAGGATTTATAAATGTTTGCCTTTATAGAGGTTTTAAATGAACACAATGAGAAAAACCACATCAAGTAGGAATGAAATCTGTGCCTAAAGTTGATGTAAAGAGGATGTTATTGGATGTAAGGCGAATGTAAGAGCAGGGTGATAACTTTGAGCCTCAGTAGTAGCACAATGGCTATGATTTATTTTAAAATTTGAATTAGTTATACAGCTAAGAAGGGAAGTTGCATTGAACTATCCCTAGCTAATTAAAGGTTGAATATTGTTATTTAAAAAGAACCCTTTTCACTACCTTCCTTGGTAATACAATTTTAACGCATGTCTCGAAGTAATATGACAACTTTTGCATTCCGGCCCCTCATGTCGAGCAGAAGTTCCTTATCTGAGTCAACCTCTGGCAAAAGCAATGGCATGGCGTCTGAGGTGGCGTTTAATAGTGCGAGTGAAACGCGTTCTCATCTCATTCTCCAGGAATCTACTGTTACCGCAGCCATCCCTCAGGCCGCGCTCACTTTGTCCTTCTCATTAAGGAGTCGCTCTTTAATGGCTTTCTTCCCACCTTCCAAAAACATCATGCAATGTCGTTTCCATGCCTGAAGGGGGCTGTAATTCAAGGTGTTGATTAAAGGATGCCTCCCTCAAGTCTGTGCGTTTCAGCTCAGATGTTTAATGCTCATACTTTTTAAGGAGATGGTTAACAAGGAAGTAATGTATCAAAAGATGAAACGCCGGTTTAAAGACCATTGTCTCGACACTTAACATGTAAAAGTTGTGTTTGATTACGGATGTAACTATTTTATGCACCGCAAAAATAGAGATTGATATAGCAATTAATTATTTCTCCATGAAAAATCATTGTCTGCTACAATAATACAATTGTTTTTATTTTGAGATTGTGTATTTAGTTTGCGATAAGAGTTTAAGTTTTTCTTTAATGTATTTAAGGTAACTTCATATCGATAGTTACTATTGTAATTATGACTTAGTTTCTTAGAATTGAGATGAAAACTCGTCATTATAGCGAAATACGTGTTTTGGATTACCTCCCGATGTGCAGACTAGGGGATGACTAAAATGTATCAATTGAAATTAAGAGCTGTTTTGGAGATAATTGGATGGCATACCATTGTAGGTCATAACTAGAACTGCTTTCTATTGGACTAGACTGGGTGTTTATAATTTTAGTTTAAAGCATCTGTGAAGTGTTTTAATTAATAAGGAGCATTTATCCATAAGAATCTGCCCTGTCGGCAGAGAGAAAAATTAAAAATTATGTATTTATCACACATCGAGTGATATCTGTTTCGACTAATTGGTGCAAGAGGCAAATGGCATTCAAAAAAGTTTTTAAATCCCGTACACACACAAAATCAAAACATTTTCACAGGGATTTTGTATGGAGTATTTTTCAGGCATATCCGTTGGAAGTTACTCACTGAGTTATCTTAAATTCTTGCCCCAAAGTACATTTGAAATTACATATTTTTGTAAAATCTGCAGTAACAAAAATAGATTAAAGGCTATTGGATATTTAAGGAACATCATTTTTTGTCAAATTTATTTTCGGACCGGAAATGTATGGCATCCAAAATTAAGTTTGAATGAAAAATGTGTTACGGATGTGCAATCTCATATCAGTGTTTGTGCCTTTTCGGGGTTCAACATTTAACTTCTACTAGATTGACACAAAATTTTACGATGAACAAGCAAAAACGTTCGTAGAGAGAGCGAAATTGCATTTTCATCATGTGCAATTCAGTTACTCATGTCACGTGCGGGTGCTTAATCATTTTAATGTCTAATTTTACGTGAGAGAACGTGATCAAAATACGACAAACTCTGTGTTAGATTCAATTGCTAACTCAATCAAGAAATGGGGTGTCAATTTCCTTTGGTGGGGGAAAAGGCTTTGTAAATGACACATTTGGTTTGCAGGTCACTGCTTACGTAATTACCCACGCTAGGTGTTTGATTTCAAAACACATTTTTCTGACGGAAAGATAATTCTGTTGGAGATAGCCGTCATGCGAAATTGCGGTCAGTCATGTATAACACTCATATGGTGAAATTAATTACGAGATGTCACCTTCCACCAGGATAAAGATTTATTATCTCTTCTTGTGAATATATCTAGGATGAGACAGGATCTAGCGTGATAACCTTGTACTCAGTGTTGTTCATGCAGTCACGGTACGATAGTTACCACACGCCATTCTGGTTTTCCTTCAAGGCAAATGCATTGTGTCAACGTTTGAATGCTAACCTTAGGGAGAGAGGTGCTCTTATAAATCACCAAAAATGCTGTCGCCTCATATAACTAAATATGTATTATATGAAATAAGGGAAACTGATAATGGCTAGGTTTACGCTTAGGCAAGAATATATTGATTGAGTCATAGATTACGTAGCAACATAGTTCTCAAATAAGTGACATGCATGTTTATTAATACTATATAATTTTAATTATAATCTACATACTTATCAAAATAGGCAAGCTATATTCAGCTATATTATAAAGGTTTCCACGTTGGTTGGTTGGTTATTCAGGAAGGCGACCAACAGCTGAGGTCATTTGCGCCATTTAGGTTAGGTGGGTAAATGGGTAATTGTAGGAGTTTTAAGGGAACGGAGAAAGGATGGAGAGAGAAACCCGGCGTCGGCATTAGCCTACTCTTAACGAAAGGCTCCAAGGAGACCACGTCTTAATGTCCCATCCGACGGACGGAGTACTGAACTTGAAATGCTATCTACTAGGCACTCAAGGCGGTACCAGTTTTCCACGGAAAAATCTGCCACTGCCGGGAATCGAACCCGGATCCTTGGGATGGGAGGCCAGTACCCTACACCAACACGATCCCCGAAGGTTTCCAGATTTACTACCTGCACAAGTTCTAATTATCTAGTCTTTATATTTTTTAAATGAGCTTGCACGTATATTACCGTCATTTAACTGTTTTATGTAAAATATATAGACCTTAATCAATGGCTGTGCTCTAAACATTTACTAATATTTCCTTCATTTTACTATTATATTCTCGCTCAAAAATAAATCTGAAATAATTTCATTGGATTTAAATATGTTGCAACATCCTCTCCAGTCGGAATAGATAAAATGCTGATGAATATTTTATACAAAGCATACTTTTATTTCAATTCTGTGAAACTGTACTTCAACATATATTCAAATATATTCCAACACGTTCTTAATTTTATGCTATAAAAACACACCTCAGCTTCACGTCATACTAGGCTGATTTGCTATTTTTTCAAAACGAGTCGATGAAAATTTACGGGCAGTTTTGTGAATAGATTCCCAATTGAGGAAAATATTTTCCTACAAAAGTTTTTAGCACACTTATTCGACTTTCTCTGTGATAGTGACCATTTTTCAATCAACGGATTTTTGCGGCCTAACTGTTTTGTAACTAGAGTTCAATCAAATTTTCATTAATTAGATCCGCACTGGATGCGATTTTCACCACCCACTGGCGACTGAAACGCTTTTCCTCTCCGATTGTTTTACATCTACGTCATACCCTTCAATCCGCAGCAAGGATGTCCAGCAGGGCGTTGTTTCAAACCGGATATGCATTAACATCTAGTGAATACATCGTACGAGACAGTAACTGCACTATGCGTTTTAAACAATGGCAGAAATCTAAAATATGTGGTATCCTGTACTTTTAAGGCAGAGAAAATATGGATACTTTAGAGTATACGCTTTTGCCATTTAAAAAATTACGTTACTATGAATGTTATTGTTTTAATTATGTATTCTGGGTTTTTCTGCCACCAAAATGTTAGCAGAATTTACTTTGCACATTTTTTCAACTAGTTTTTAATATAAAAAACATTTCTTTAAAGACTACCTTGAACCGTTCATAATACTTGCAATTTTTTCGTCCGTGAGGTAATGGTGGCTACATAATCAGCATGTTCCCGTTTAAAGAATGTTCATGGTTCTGTCTTACACCATGTGTTTGAGAATCTCTAGATCCAAAAACATTTGAATATATTACTAGCAGAGGTTTTGAAGGTCTAATTTTTTCTGTTACCAATGATTGCCTGTCTTACCTGCGTGCAAGCCAAACTGTCACCAGTTTGGCGTACACGCATTTATCCGCATCAGTTATCATGTGAAGTGGTAATCACTTCTGATCTGGCCTGTTATGATAGAAGTGGTAACAATTGGTAAAAAGGCTTTTCTATTGGCTATGAATAGATTTGTGAATACGTTATAATACTACTAACATGACAGAAAGAAGGCTATTCAAATGACCATTAGCTATGGGAATGTTATAGTACATTGATTGGATTGCCTTTTGAATAAAAAATTCCATTCTTGATATAATATTCATTTCCAGCATTCTATCACAAACCAATTCATTACTCTCTATGTATTAACTGAATTCTTGTAAATTTCCATAAAATCATATCAAAATTCTTCAAACATAAATTACTTGCATTGCCGTTTTAACAGTCTATATTTTCTTGCAGGTGAGTGCCATTGAGGGGATAAAAACGTGTTTCTCTCTACTGGCCAACCTTCTTCCACTATGAAGTAAGTTTGAATTTTGAAGAATTATGTCTTTTTTCATTCCTATAATTTTATACGAGTAACCTATTGAATATTCTTCATATGTGATAATGTTGATGACTACCTGGTGGTCGAAGCATTATCAAAATTTTCACTGTTGCTCTAGTGCCGGTAAACTGTCTACCACTAAAGTGAAGCCTTTGTATTTAAAGTATTCTAAGTTAGACACTATTTTAACGTTACCAGAAGACGTCTGTGAGGATATATTTTTATGAAAGTTTAGTGTCCAGCATTTAAGAAAGTGGATGATAGCAACTAATGGGAAAGAGAAATAATTATGTAGATTTTGGCATTTTTTGCATGCCTGTGGCTAAGTATACTCTTTATGTACATAGCATTATTTTCAATTACTTCCATTATTTATTTGATACATGGCTGTTATGATGTGAGTATGATGTAGTTGTCACATCGAGGGTGATGCTATTTCATTTTCCAGGTTAATTTATTTTAGAATAATCCAGTAAATCCCGCAATATAGTTACGATACTTTGATTTCTAGACCCTAATGCATTTCTAATTTTTTTCCCGGCCAATAAGGCTTCTGATGGCTTTTGAATAGTATTTGGATGTTGGTGTTGGCGTTAGAGCACATCTCTGATGTTTCTGATGACGCAAAACATTTATAAGGATGTAGTAACACCAAAAGATTCAAACACGGCATTTGAACGAAGCGTATGTAAGTAGATCCGTTCACCTATTACATCCAAAGTTCCAGAACATATTTAACGGATGCGGTTCCTCCTTCTCAATGCTTTCTGCAACCTGAAGGAAAGCAGAGTCCCCAACATATTCCCCTTGAAATTGCGTCTGACCTGGCGGTGGGTTGCATCCCAACTTCCTCACTCCGCTATGAGAAAGGCCGGGTGAGGCAGCCTTCGGCCGCGAAACCCTTATTCATGGGAAAGCGATCCTGCCGACGGCGGATGGCGTGAGACAGCCAGAATAGGTGAGGAGAGAGAGAGATGCGTGACTCCAGGTGCCATTGGAGACACAATGATGGCATGCCCGCCAAAACCAACGTAGCTTCTTCCCCAGGTCGTGTCCCAATTTAATCTGCACGGCTTTGCCCTACTCCTCGTGCCGACAGTTGTGGCAAGCAAAGTAAGACCTTCGATCCCTCTTACCTGTTCCATATCTTCTCTCACCACCCAACTGTGAAGAGTTGAGTCATATCTCAGATAACGAGTCACTCTCGGCTGACGAATGTTTCGGCAAAGATGTTTTGCACGGAGGCAAAGAGAACTCTGTCATTTTTTGCATTTGGATATCGAATTTGATATAAATGTTTTAAATTCAGAAGTTTGGGACAATAATTGTCTTTTAACAAAATTTGTCTTCTAATGAATCCAATTTTTTTCAGACGTAACTTTGTGGAAGTCCATTCTGAAAAATGACAATGACAACTTTAATTCAATCCAAAAAATTTTATTGGTACTACTAGTTTCAACGGCATGGCGTAAGCATCAGCTACAAGCATTATAACAATATCCGGTGGTATGTATCCTCAGAAAAGAGGGTGTAAAAGGCGGAAGGATTTTCGGGAGTGTAGTATTATGATGGGGGAGAAGAGAGGTGAATTCTGGGAATAGTGGTGTGAGAGCCAGTAGAAAGATATGTAAACCCCTACTCAGTGACTTTCTACTGACACTCTCACATCAATATTCCCAAAATTCACCTGACTCCTTTTCCATCACACTACCATCCTCCCCCTCTTCACCCTGCTTTTTGCGCAAGTATACCTCTTGCTATAACTTTAATGCTTGTTCCTGATGAAGACGCCGTGGCGTTGAAGCTAGAAGTACCAGTAAAAACTCTTTAGATGGAATCTAAGTTATTATTTTCATTATTATCTTTTAATAGGTAGTTGGCAGCCTCCAAACGAGTTTCTTTAGGATTTCATGGGAAATAGCATTTCGACTGGTGCATATTTTGGTTAAGGAATTTCATTACAGAGAACGAATTGTTCTTCACCTTAGGTACCTATCACTGTACTGTAAAGAATGGAAGCCTTTTCTTTCTACAGTTATAGTACCACGTGTAACTTATGGCATAAAATATATATGTCAAGTAGTTGTAGTGTACCCAGGTGAATGTATATGAAGCTAAAGTTTCACTTTCCAGAAAGAATTGCCTTGAAATATTGCATTGCTAAATGAAATGTGTGATTCCAAATCGAGTGATGAGCGTCATCCAATCATTCATAGTGAAGACAGAGGAAAGACTAGGATCCTCGAGAAAAGATACTCACTGAAGCAGTCATAGAATTGTTAGCGTGTAATTATAACCAAAAAAATTAATTCTAATTGCAAATTGATGTGTAGTTTGATTGAGGAGGGCAGATGCCACCACTTATTTAGCCTCAAAAATATTAAAATCACCCTTTAATGCAAAATAGGGTCTGTTTGCCTCCAGCAAATCCTGAAATATTACGGAAAACGGAAGTAATTGGATATTTTCAACTTAATCCCATGATTAACGAGACCCAAGTTGAGCGGTTTACCTTCTACTCTACCACGCTTATGATCGTATTTTTATACCATCAAAATACACGATCTTCCTATCTATTCTCTCAAAAAATAGGTACTAGGACTTCAAAAAGATGACAATATTAATAATCTTATTAACCTCATATTTAAATACCACTGAGTACTGCAGGTGGCTATTATTTTTTTCATAACTTACACACTGTGAAAAGATGGAAAATGATACTATGGAATGAAGATAAAAAGATAAATTTTGCAGTGTGGTGAGATTTGAGAATTTCCTCGGGTAGTTGACTTTTTACCACGTAAATCACGTGAAATCTGAATAAAATGCGGAATATTTATGACCTCCGGATCTAACGTCACGCTGACAATATGTGTATAGGTAAAAATAATGATGGTGCTGCAATGTTCACGCAAATCTGTCACGCAATATTAAATTCGTGGTCAAGCGCTAACCGTCACTTTTTTGTTCCCGCCGAAAATGGCGTAATATCTATATACATTCCTCTGGTTTTGATAAGGCCGAAGCTGACATCCCACTCAAATTCACTTAAATTCACTATGGCAAATAAGCAACTCAGAATAGCAAATTCTAGCTTTGTACGACTGTAACTGAAAGTGATAGGACTGGTTAATTACAAATGATATAAATGATAATTTGCAATTCCGAATTAATTATAATCATTACGGAATCTTTTGTCAGCTTATTTTGTCACTAAACATGCAATTATACAGTGTTAAGCAGTGTTTAATGTAGGACATTTCATCGGGAACGCATTGCATATATATTAATGCTACAAGTTGACCTCATTGCGTTATGAAAATAGTAGTTTTGTAATTAATGTTTAGGATTACATTACCATATTTGTGGCACCATTTGTCTAATATGAAAACGCATATCATAAAGGCATTTGCATGAGCACTTCAATTAAAGCACCGGTTGGGGAGATGTTTAGCTAACGAGTTCAATTTTGTCAAAAGAAATGAACGTTCGTTCACTGTAAAAGCAATGGAAATAACTGCACTACATTTTTAAAGGAAAAGTGATAAAATAACGTTCTAGTTTCAAATCTTGGCTGCTGTACGGAAGGCATCTAGCCAAAACCTTTTTAAAATGGCTAAAGATATAAGTATTTTCCAATGATAACATTATACAAAGTTTCTAAGATATTCTTGAAGCTATGAATAGGGTTATCGAGGTTTTAGCTAGCCAGAGCTTGAGATGAATTTTATTTGAGTATTAATATTTTGTCGTTTTAATTACTATTTATTTTGCATATGTTGTCTTTTGCATTTGTTTACACTTTAAATGAGAAATAAGATGTCAATAATCTCCCTTAAATTATATGCAAGTTCATATTTATTCCTTTCTCGTCCTGTAGTAATTGTATGCAAATAAAAATGACCTATGTGTAGTTTGAATAGTTCAGGGAGTATCCCAGTAAACATAATTTAGGGATTGCTAATTTTTTGAGCCACAACTGATTTTTGTTGCACATTCTGTGCTTATTAAATAAGTTATTTAAATTACACATCAAAATAAGTTCATATTATAATTTAGCCAATAGCTTGTTGAAATCAATGACCTCAGTAAATATGCCATAGAAAATATTATTATTTAAACAGTTTTATTTGAGAATTCTTATTCTGAGTCTTAAGGGAATATTATACTATACTTTATTTTTTATCTTCTTACCTTCATATTCCAAGATTTTGTAGGGAAGCAGTATTTACTATGTTTAAAATTACAAAATAAAAGATAAAAATTAATATTATATTAAATATTCCTAAGAGTAAACCATTATATGTAAAAGGGCATAACCATAAATAATATTAAACCATAACATAACATGTAACCATAAAAAGGGCATTTTAGTTTTTCACCTATGAAGGCATAAGAGGTGATATTATTTTATTTAAAACAAGTAGCATAAATCATAAAAGTATTATATTAAGCACAGACCTGAGAATGAGCATTAACAATTCTACATTTCTCTTGTATCAAGTTCTGAAACTTCCATTTTACATTCAAATTATTGTTTTCGTAAAAATCCGTAATGATTATATGTGGGTACACATTTAATGTTTTGAGAAATTGGTACAGAATTCGCTACTAATGTGAAGAAAAACCTCCTTCTGTGCAAGAAACTACGCGAGTAAAAGTTATCCGATCTTTTCGTGCCGCTGAATCAATATTATCTTGAATTATTTTGGCTAAAATATATTATTGGAGAGATTAAATTATACTCAGAAAAGAGATTGTAGAATTATAGTCGTTGTTTTCATAGATTTGGGTGGCCAAATACCTAAACGTCTTTACATAAAATTAGTATTTTGAGGTGTACTAGGCTCTAAGTTAGATAAATTCAATAAATGGTTTTGTGAAAAACACATACCTTGCATCACTTAATACTATTCGTATGTCAAGTCACTTAGGAATTGCAAATTATTTCAGCCGCAACTGATTTTTGCTACCCATTCTGTACTTATTGAATAAGTTCTTTGAAGTACACTGTAAAAAAGGTCAGTCCAGCAAGTAGAGCAATCGGTCTTAAATTTACCTCCGTAGAATGTTGATAACTCACTAATGTAGCTAAAAAAGCTAGCAAGTACGCCTCAGACATGAGTTTTAAATTTATGCCAGGAGTATATTTCTTTCTTTTAAATGGTACAGTACAATCTCAGCAATAGAAGATTCTCGACGGTTAATTTTTCAACGCATGATAACTAGGGATGGGTCGGTTCGGTTCTTCGGTTCTCGGTTGCACCGGTTCTTGAGCTTAGAACCGGAACCGGAACCGAGGCCAAAAAGAATCGGTACCGAAATAATTGGCGCGAAAACCAATTTGAAACCTGCACACACTCTGAAAGTGGAGGCTTCACATTAAAACCTGGTGAAATAGTGTACTTAGATGCTTCAAAGTTGCCGCGAATTATTCTAATTCAGTTGTTAAAATGACTATACGATTTATTTTATTACATCCATTTCTAGTAAGTGATGAAATACCACCGTAATAAGGATATACTGATTGATATGTATGTGTTACGTCCACCTCCTTTGGAGGTGCGAGTCCTCATATCATTTTCGTAAATTATATTATAATATAGTGTATGGGTTTTAGAAGATTTCATTCATGCTTTGGACATTGCTTTCGTTAAGTCAGCAAATGATTCGTCATTTGTAGAATAGCATTAACTTTGCTCATGCAAGAGAACAGTGTCAATTTCGAGTAAATAGCAGACGACAATCGACTATTTGAAAAATTGACAGCGCAAAGATAGCCGTAAATGAAAGGCACCCGCAATATGCGGTCAATTACAACTAAATTGTTTTATCAAGTTTCTTCTTCCCTTAATGCAAGGGTCGTGTTCAGCCAAGTAACTATCAAACGTTTGCCGTTGACCATTCTGCTTTCTTGATTGCTCGACTATAAATGAGCAATCATTAAAAAAACGTTGGGTTAACTGGTCATGTTTAACTTTAAAAATGTTTTGTGCCATGAAACGTGAATAAAAATGCACGTGTGGGATATAAAAGCTGATATTGGTATTATCTTCCAATGGGAGAGTGTAACTAAGTATTTGCAGTAATATACGAATTTAAATATTTAAGTTTATGAGAAATATGGTGGTAATTACAAAATCATGGTTGAAAGTACACACTTGGTTTATCTTACGCGTATCATACATAACAAACGTATCGCCATTAAATATAATCACGGCATTGGAGATCCCAGAAAGATTCCGAAACGAAATAGGAAAGCAGAATCATTTGAAACGACGGAAATGGTACACGTAAATTTATGTCAACGCATGTCACACAGATGGTCTAACTGAGATGTAAGCCAATGGTGAAAAAATCAATCGCGCAAGGTAGTGCCAAGTTACCATCAAGAGCCATGGCATACGAATCAGCACTGTTAGCACTTCGTATGTGCCCAGATCCCAGATATCAGGCCCAGATGAATGCTTCCTGAGTCGCACGTCGATAAATGAAGTGCTATCGAAATACGGCATGCCTATCAATATTATATCATACCTATCGATATTTTAAAAATATCGATAGCTGGTGAAATTACGCCTTAATTTACTCACGCGGTTGATTCATTCGCAATGTCTTCCGAAGTGTGGAAATACTTCACGGTTGATGCACAGGGTGGCTACTGATAACCAATTTTCAAATTCCCTGACTTTTCCCTGATTTTTCCCTGATGGCTTTATCAATTTCCCTGACTGATTGCCAAAAGGTCTCCTATTATTGGAATATTTTATTTCTGCTTAATTAATATTTTAGTCGAAACTCAGAAAATGTTAAAAGCTGAAATCAAATACATTAAAAGATACAAGAATGAAAAAATATATGGAACCTCCGCCCTCATGAAAAAAATATATTAAACCTTCACAAGTTAGGCCCTTACACAAATTCTACACACTTTTAATACATTTTTCGCGAGCGTGTATCGTATTGCCGTGGTCGTGTATGTTTCCTTCGGTAAAATTACAAATTGACAATGTCTATCATTGATAACTCAAAAACTTTGACAATTTAATTGGATGAACCATAAATTTTATGGCAATATTACTATCAGTACTTTACTAAATTCTGAGAGTCTAACTCTGTATAATTTATCGTAAAATGTTCAGAATAAATCAGCATGTATGCCCAAGGGGCAATAAGTAGAAGCAGTAAATGTCTCTCAAAGCATTGAAAAGAATTTGTTCAACGATTTAAAGAGTAAAATTTTGTTACTCACTCAAATAACTAAAAAGGTTTTGTGTGTTTGAAAAAATATGTCGGAGCGCAGTATTTTGTACATTCCATGCTCTAGCTTCGGCTTTTGTTCTCAACATTCCAAGCTTTTTCCGATTACTTGACCTTCGGAAGAGTGTGGCCCATATATCATACTCCGCTTTTGCCATTGTCTCTTTCTACGCCTTACCGTTATCAAACATTCTTTCTTCTTCCCCCACCAGGTCCTTTTCGCCCTCTTGTCCTTATAATCCCTCGACCTCCCATTAATATCCTTAATTTATTCACTCCATCCCTGCACCCTGGCCCCTTCCCATCACCAACCGCTGCGTCACACACACATCCGCTCTCCTAACGCAGCGGGCGTCAGCCAAAGGGGTTGGTTTTAATGAGAGTTGCCCCTGTTCCCATCCTTCTCTTCTTCCGCCTACTCCCAGGGGCTGATTTTCCCAACTCCCAGGTCCCCACTCCTCTAGTGGTTATCTACTTTCTTCATCCCCTGTGCGATCCAATTACCACGAAGAAAAAAATGATTATGATTAAAAGGAGGCAAATTCTTCTTTCACCCCAATGAGTTGCTACCTCGAATCCCATCTCTTTAACCCCATACATTAAACCGGGCATTATCTATTCTACTTCTCAATTATTATCTTAATTTTCATTCGTTGGTAATGCAGTTAAGTGTTATTCGTGCACTGCAGTGAATTAATTATTGCTGATGAATCAAATAGCTGTTTGCTCCTCAATAGCCTTTTGTTACCTTGAAGTCAATTGAAGTAAATTTGGATTTTTCTCCAGATTGTTGTCTTCAGTTTCTTAGCACATTATACAGATTAAAGTTTATGCTAAATCCACATCTATGTCAAATATATGCCTAATGTGTAATAGCGTACTGTATGCAGAGTGGGTAACTCTCTACGAGAACTTATTCTTGTAATGTTTAGTATTTTGTAATAACCATACTTATGTTTCCATTGGTTATAATCTCCCTTGGGATACCAGAATAATATAGAGCATTTGACCATAAAATCCAATAGTTGTAGTTTACTATACGTGATGTTTATTACTGCATTTTTCCCCATCACGATATATTTGTGACAATTTATATTCATCCTTTTTATAGTCTCCCGAAACCCTCCCCTTTTTTCACTTCTTATTCTAATGGGCTACAGTGTTATCAGCAATCTTTTGGAGGCTTTTCGTCTGCTTCTTATGGCTATCCATCTTTCATATCTTTTACTCTCGTTAAAATTCTCGATGCTGAGGTCTGCTTCCTGTGTAAAACTCTGCAGCTCTACCGTTATTAAAGCACTTAGAAAAACTTCCAGCAACTTGTTAAAGCGTTTAGTATTTGAGGCCAAACCCATTGACCTCTTGGTGCACAGTGCGCCGCTATTGACTTTATTTTGCGCTCCAAGGCTTTGTCTGCACCCAATGGGATACCATTCCCTGTTATCTTCGGAACTCTTGCCACTGGGATTTGAAAGATTTAGTTGCCACCGGGTAGTACCTACATCAAAGTTCGGCCAATGCTCATTAAATTTTGAATTTGCTTCATGAGGTTCTCACGATAAAAGCAAAAAAATGAGACGATATAATTTAAGAATATTCCTAAAGTTATAAAATGAAGGAAAAATTGAGTTATTTTGTAAAAATGCCAACTAACATCTGCTGCAGGATTTGTTATGGTGTTCAGGCGTAGAAGATCACAGCCACAGGTAAAAAAGACGGAAATATTTTGGAACTGGTTGCTCAGAGGAAAATGAAGATGAAATGTAGGCCAAGTAACCAGTAAGGAAAGCTCAAATATAGAGAAAAAGTAGTGGCATGCTGAAAATAAAACGAAGCGGAAGATAATATATCCATATATATATATCAATATCTGAGATCTAGTGGTTGGTTTCATGGGGGTACTCATCGAAAAAAACAGTGAAGGAAAGGAATGCCAAGGATGACTTCATATGAGAGAAAAAGACATCAGAGAATGTAAATGAGAATAATTGTTTAAATGAAAAGATCTGTACAGAAAAAATAATCTGGCTGCGTTCGTACAATTCTAGTAGCAAGATTTTGATGGCGATTTTCTAATTCCTTTGATATTAGATGAAATATGATTAACATTTGTACGTCAGCCAATCTGTATGAGAATTGTGTATCTATATTTAGCTTTTATCTTTCTAAAGAGACGATTATGTGTCTAGCTCGTAAGGAGTTTCATTTTCGTTGAATGGTATTGCTAATTCTATCCACAGGAATGAACAGAGTTAGTAGGTACCATCTTCAGAGTATGTTAATATTACCATATATATCATGTCATAACAGAAAAAAAACATTGGGCTTTCTTCTAGATATTAGCGTTAGAAGTAAAATGAAGTTAATCTCAGTGGAATACATTCCACTTTTAACAGATTTATACATCCCCCAAGATATCACAACAGGACTATGCTTGATTACGAATAATATACATTTCAAGTTATATAACTCAAGAATGACGTGATGAAGATAGATACAAGTAAAATCTATTTTGTTAATGTATCCGTAATTTCATCTCTTTTTCATCCTCCACTAACTACTTCATGCAACTCATACGAGGATATTATTTCCGTTTACTTTTTTTCCTCAAGGACTGTCTTTGCTAGGCTGTAATGTCATAACTGATAGACTTATTCAATTTTCTCTATTTAGTTTTCATGACACTATTTATCCTTTCATTCTTGTAATAACATCTTCGATAGTCCCTTAGTTTACTCATTAATTCTTAGTTTTAACTGTGATCATGAATTCCCAAACGCTTTCAGTCTTGTCTTCTCTGCATCTCTAATTTTTCTCACCATACGCTGACTTAAAATGCCAGACTCCGTACAAGAGAAATGTTTCTATAGCTTGGCTTGAATATTAATTGCTGTAAAAAGATTCTTTTTTTAATATTCTGGCCTATTCGACTGATTTATTCTATTGATTATTTTCAAGTAGGCCATTCTCGAGAAGCCATTCTGCCTTCCAGTTATGAAGTATGTCTTGAATTCACGCATTATTTCTCAGAGCTATTAATGGAGCTGGAATTATATTACACTAAATGATCCTAGCAATATGATTTTCAGTGTGCTTTACAATGATTTCCCTTTCATGTGTAATTTATCTTCTCACCATGTCCTGGTGTCTGCATTTATTTTGTCACGTGTTCCATTTACTCTGTCAGTTAGTATTTCGGTGTCACCTGCATTATTTAGGTTGAAGTTAATTAATTACATTTTAACATTACCCGTTGCTTTGTCAATTTTTCTAAGACATGGTTTACGTTAACATTCTATCGGATACTCAATGCAGACGTTATAGGTAAGTGGCTCTTCAGCAGCGTCAATTTTTATAATTTCCTTTATAACCTGTGATCATCGTAAACGGCAGCATACCGTAAGTGAAGCCACGTCTGTAATCCTCTTTTAGTTTCTTTAGGGGTAATTTTCTTAAATGTTTACCTCCACTCATCCTCCTCGCTCCTCTCTCATCTGCTCCCCTAACTTCCCCTCCGTGGAGTCAATCCCTCCCCTCACCCCTCGGAAGTCCCCTCTGCTTCCACGTCCCATGCCACCTTTTCCCTATCTCACTTCTTCCCATCTAACCCCTCTCTTCCCTTCCTTTCCCAAACATATCTGCTATTAATTTCCTAAACTCCGTTGATACATGGCCTCCCCGGCCACCCCTCTCTGCCTCCCAGGCACCGCCCAACCCTTCCTCTCTCCTTGCCAACTCCTCTCTCCCCATCCCACCTCCGCAAAACTTCTCAATCTAACCCTCTCTCACTCAACACTTCCTCCTCCACCCCGTCTGTTTTCTCCCTCGCCAGGTATGGCTGCGAACTAAATCGATAGGCTCCTCTCTCGCTCTACCCTTCCCTCGCTGAGAGAGAGGACCTGCTGGTGACGTCACCCTCCCCTTCCTTCCTCTTCTCCGGCAACGGTCGACGTCTTAGTGCCATCCCACCCTTGGCAGCAGTCTTCCTGCCTCGTCTCTTCCCCTTTACAGCTTCCTCTCTCCCCACAAGAACAGCCCACACTCGACACTCAGCTCTCGCTCACACTACGCTTTCCTCCTCTTGTTTATCAAGTCTTCAATTTAGCCCCGCAACTGAGTATCACTTTGTTTTGCATTGAACGAGACATGGTCGTGTTTTTAAGAGGAAAAAACCATATAGGTACTCCTTTTCATTAAGGTATATTTTGCATCTAAAACTGCTCAGTACCCTGCAAGCCACCTAGAGGGAGTGTGGCAGTGAGTAAGTTGTCACCAAGCATGAGCAACGCATACCCCTTGCACATAGTGCTACATCTACATAATACCCTGCAAGCCACCTCAAAGGTGTGTGGATTAAGAACAACGCATTAGTTGTAAATGCTTGGACCAAGTGCAGCTAAATAATTTAGTGAATGGTGAAAACAGTATTTCTTTGCTTATCTAAAAGGGAATATAGGCTCTATTATTGGTTTTGTAAAATACGCGTCCTACAGTATTGTATTTTGATTCACAGAAATCATAAAAATGTGCATTTAAACAATAGTTGTTGATTTTAGTACATTAAATCAAATTAAATGTGCTCTAAATCCATACATAATATTCATATACTTAAACTCATTACAATGTCCATCATATCATGATCTTATTTTTGTAGAAAAAAATAATTTAAAGAAAATTCTATAGCAGCTTAGCTCTAATGTTTCCCCCCCCTCGAAGCAAGCAAAATACGCGAATGTTCTCATTTTATTTCCAACATCAGTGCAAAACCCACCAGGATCAAATTTAATAAAAATGAAGTCTATATTTTACCTTGCGGAATGACAGTTGTTCTCATCTTATGCATCTCCCGTAAGCTTGAGGCACTGACATAATTATTATAGCAACCTTTCACCTGAGTCATCCTATTTTGTACGGGCTCTAACGACATAATCAAACTAGCCTCGTACGGATCCCATATGCTAGTCGCGTGAAGGTTTTATGCTAGTGCGGTGTCTTCTGGTAATACCAGGATACCGTTTCGTTTCTACCTTTCGTCATCCTTTCCTCTCATTCCTTGTCAGCCTCGTCACCTTCGCCGGATCCCGCGTCCTGCTACACTTTTATACATTTATTTTTTTCACCCTCGGGACTTTTGGTTTCCCTCAGTGACACTGCTGGGACTCTCCCTTCACAAATGCCCTTTCGTGAATTAGGAATGAGCCCAAAATTCGGTAAGCCGAGTTTGTTGTCCCTGTGTTTTATTTCCCACCGTCAAGGACGTCCATCAAACCTTGAAGTTTCTCGAAAGGTTTTTGTGGTATTCAGGTGCCGCGCTATGTGGGGCGAAACTGCAAAAAAAAGCAGCAACGTTGTTTCGTCCGTAATGCCATGCCAGCGGAAATGTTCTCTCTTGGGGATTATATAATATAAATGTGCCTACCACGTCATTCAATGAGGCAACTAAATCAAATTGAACAATTAACCTCATGTTCCAGAAATATTTTTGAAATTTACCAGATCACCATATTAAAAATACCCCAACAACGTAATTTTTTTAGGGAATAACATTCCGTGTTAATGAACACTTCACTGGTATTTTGAATAATTGCAAGAAAGTTCTACTCATATGTTGTTAAGTATTAAGTTTCACTTTTTCGCAGGTACCTTGCGGCTATCCTTTCCACTTCTACTCAATTTTCCTCATGGAGCTGGATTCCAACTGATGTTTTTCTTAATAACCATCTACCTCTCTTCCCTTGAATCTTTCCTCTTCGACTTTCTTTTTCCATGCATATTTTTTCTCTCACGATTTACAGCTCCACATTTTTATCGTTAGACACCAACTCTCATATTTCTTCTCACATGTCGAGTCCAATTTATTCTTATTCCTAAGAACTCTACTCTTTTCCTTTCCAGTGGTTTCGTCATTTATCTTCCCTAAAATTTCCTTTTTTTTCCACCTCTCTATTTTTTGGTGTCAGTAAATCATAACTCCGATATCTTGAATTTTTCTCATTTTGTTGCTGCGAAAAAGTTTATTTTTGCCTTTCATTTTTACCATTTTATAAAGTTGTCAACAAGAGGTTTACTCCTAATTTTATGGGAATGCAATAATAGCAAAACATTGTAAAAATAATTTAGAATTTATTCTTCGCTCTTTATCATACTGAATTTATTTCCCAATAATTCAGACATTGCATCCCAGAATCGCATATTAGGAAGGATTTAGAAGTTGCATGATTAAATTTTTGCCTGAATGAAAAAAATATTGGCAAAATGAGCTATTCACAATCGCGGAATTATCCGGGTAAACAGTAGGTGATGGATTATGATATAAATTTTGATTAAGTTTTCAAGCTTGAAGCGCTAATGCAAATTTCATGTCATAATCCTGGATAGTTGCTGAAATTTTAAAAAGGATAAAACTCTAAAATATGCTCAAAACCCTGAGTGCTGTGTTATGAATCCCATTAAGTCGGACGTACCCATAGCCTCGCGTAGTAATTAGATGCCCACCCACGCACGCAAGTTGAATATTTGAAACATTTCCATTTCTCCTCCCGTTCCTTTCGCCTCCTTGAAAAGTATTAGAATTATTTGCACCAGATGTAACTTAAAGAATGGATTGAATTTTAATTATTCGCTCCCTTGCCAGGCTGTGAGTTGGAGAGAAACGAGCTTTGGTGATGGGAATGTGAAAATATAATCCGCCCAGAATTTCATCTGAATGGGGACAGTTTAACTATCCATCTTCCCCATCCCCTTGCTCCCTACTTCTCCCCCTCACACCCCTTCTCCCCAGCAGCACCACACATACCCTTACAGACGCCCTGGCACTCACCCCTTCATAGGCCGCCCACACCACCCATTGGATTTTGCTCATGTTCCATTTCCCGTCCTCTTCCCCACTCCACTTCCAGACCCTCCCCCTTCTCACCCCAAGCGCCAAGTCCCTCTCCTCCTTCCCTTCGTGGACCACTTGATTATTTCCAACCGCGCTGCTAAACGAGCGGCGGCCACTTTCCCTACCTACCCTCCTCGACCCAAACCATGCTTCCAGGATTTTTCCTTTCCCAATTCCTCCCTCCAGGCAACGCTGCCAAGTGAAGGCCAAGAGATCCCAAAGTGAGAGCGGGGTAAATGAAAATTTGACCAATATTTTTCCAACCTGGGGCACTTTTCTGGGTTTAGATCTGTTTTGATTGCCTTCTCCCCCTGCTGCGTATATGGAAAAATATTTGAGGTGATGGTTAGAAAGCTTTGGGTTTCAAAATAGCCACTTTCGATCTGAGGGTGGGTAATTTCAGTAAAAATTTTAAAAGCTTAGGAAGTGTGGTTTGAGTTTTTTCATTCCTGCGAGTGACATAAATTAAATTTGTGTCATTTATGTATGGTGACATAAAATATATTTCTATTAGTTTCCATAATCAACTCGGTGTCTGAAAAATAAAAAAATGTTGTTAGGCAAATTTCGCAATTATGTCTAATCGTCCTTCAATTTTTTTAAATACTAATAATATTTTCACCATATTTACAAAAACCGTTACTGGAACTGGAAGGCAAAGGAAGAGATTGGCATCTACAACTAAAAAATTGATTTTTGAAACGAAAAATAAAATATTTCGAAGCCAAATAAATAACAAAAATTTTCAATTTTAAAAGTAATTATATGAATATGGTTACATTTGAAGTTTTTAAAAAATATCTGGCATTAAAAGTATAGTTATTCAACCAGGACTTCATGTAATATGCGTACGCTTCCCGATGCTAGGTTTCACCTACAACGTAACTATTTGTTAATAATATGCAACGTTATTAATGGTGGCTCCTGCATAGTTCCTGCTTTAACTACCACCTCCCTGCTTAGGTGCCATTCCTGTCACCCCAACTTTATTGCCTCCTATTCTTAAACTGTTTAGATTTACATGTATATGCAGTTTAATGTATGTTTAAAGCCAAAGTTAATCCGTATTTTGCAGAGAGGAAACACAATTGATTCTACGCCTTGGGATACCGTACCTATAATGTCTATGTAAGATGGACTGCAAGAACGTCAGGCAGTTGTAGTAAAACGTTTGAGGAAAAATGAAACCACTGAATGATGTTTTCCGATAATACAGAGTGGTAGCAAAAATTACTCTTAAATATCGTAAAATAATCCCAAAACTAAGTGAAAACCAAAGTCATTTTTTAATGGATATCCTGAAAATTAGGAATAATACCAATTGACCAAAAAGTTCTTGGAACTTTTGCCAAAGTTTTGCCACTGAAAATAAGTCAATGAAGTCAAGGCAACGTGGGAGTTATAGGAATAAGTGGTCAACATTAATGTATGTTCAGTAGTCAAGCTGGCTTCAATTTCGGGGAGATATTTTTTAAATGCAGGGTTCTGGGAAATGAAGGGCAATTTATAGGTTAAAAATAATTCGAAAAATTATTAAACTGTCCATTGCTGACAAGTTTAAAATAAAAATAAAGGTTATCACCTCACCTATATTTAATGCATCTTTCTCATTAGAAATGGAACAGGAGGCGAATTACATCTGCTATAATACTACTGAAACCAAAATAAATTTATTTTACACCCAAATTTGAAGCATAGTTATCGCATGTCTCTCACTATCGTAAAACGTAATCTAGTGGTATAAATTTAGGTTTTATAAATCATGTCCATTTCATACCACCCAGTTAGGCTTAAATATATTAAAGAAAAATAATTCAATGCCGCTAGAGGTATCATAACTCGAGACCAGTTATTTAATTACTTACAAGGTTACTACGGCCGCCATATCAGCAGCACTTCGGTTGATGGAACGCAACTGAACCACTTTTGATCAACAAATATCTTCTGCATTAACAATGTTTTTCCCAATGCCTTCCTAGGACGCGATCTCTCCTGTATCCCTGCTGAGAATCCCTCAGTCTTTTTCCCCTTTCACTCGGAACCTGTAAATATATATATATCAGTGTATAAGAGAAAGGTATAAGTGTTATGTAAACTATAAATAAAAGTAACACTTCTTTTGCAGCATGTCACTTTAATGATTTATAACCTCGGCAGCCCTTAAATGAACTCCGAATACTGTCTTCTCCGGTATTCCTCCCTCTCCCTAATTGCTCTCTCCGTTCTCCATCTCCAATTAGTGAAATGGAGGCACTTACTCTCTCTGTCTCTCTCTTCACCCCTCGCCCAGAGCACAAAGGCGCGTGGCCCCGGAGAATTCGCGTGGGCGCGTAGAAACCCTTATCCGGAGTCGAAGGAGCGGGGAGAGGAGAGCATCGACGACCAACTCGCGGGGAACACAAACACAAGCTACGCGCTCGAGCGAACGAAAACTTTGTCCTGGCATTCCGCGGGTGAGGACGCTAGGACGCTTCGCACCGAAGGTGGTAGGGTGTTTCCGACCCCTGTTTCATCTACATCTACGGGGTACCCTGCAAGCCACCTCGGGTCATGTGTGGCAGGAGGACTTGGTTGTACGAGCGTTGACACAAGCATGTCCGACCGTTGATAGAATCACCTACGTGGGAAAAACGCTGTAGCGCGTAGCCTCTCGGTTAACCAATCCTATAGTTTTCAAAGTTCATTAAGTTTGTGAAGGTACTATTCATTTGCCTGCAAACCAACAACTTTTCTTGAATGAAGTTTCTGTTTTAGTACATGAAATAAAATTTTTCATCATGTGGCAAGAGTTTGCAAATACCGTGTAAATGTTTCTAAGCTCGTTTTTATCTGTGATATAGAATTCTAACATTTTTTGTCATTTAAATGAACTGCCAAGCTAAAAAACACGTTTTACCCGAATTTTTACTATAAAACAGCTTTGGCTATCGTGAATTAGTAATAAATTGGTACTAGCAGGAATAACAAGAATAGCTATTCGTAATTTAGGAAAAAAATTAACCTTGGCAACTAAGAGTTGCGAATAGTATATAAATACTAATCCTTTTTTATGCCTGATATGTAGTGCATGTTTGGTGAGAATTCACCCCCTGCCACAAACCTTTATGGTGACTTGCAGGGTATTATGTAAATGTAGATGTAAGAGCATGTTAGTATTTAGGTAAATGTAATTTTTCAATTTGTGTATTGCTAAGTCTTTCGTCATTCAGTATAACTTTCCACCTGGGTAATCCTCGTGCATATACTCGTACATATGGTGCTGAAGAATATTCCTAGCATTCACATCTATTACTTTTCTGCGTTATAACGTTTAATACAGCAGTAAACTAATGTTGTTTCCTTCAAACACATTGCGTCTCCTCACTGAGTGAATGATGTATTTGAAGGTGTTTTCCGTTTACTTTGTCAAAGGTACACTGCCGTCGAGGAAGTCCCGACCCTTTTTTTCAGCCCACATCTCCGAACTGTGTCCCTAACCCCCACGCCCTCCCACACTCTCATCCCCCTCTTCTGCCCGCATCCCGGACCCCTCCTCCCCCTCCCCTCTTCTCGGTTTAAGTAACAAAGTCGGCCAACGAACCGTGGGTCGGGCGTCGCACGGCAAACACGGGGAACCGCGATGGATTGAGCGTACTCCGCCCCCACCTCCTTCCTCTCCTCCAACGACTGCTAAACACGTCTCGCAGTACACACCCACGAACACAGCCGCACACTCTTCGCTCTCAGCCAAACTCTGCCCTTCCTTTCTGTCTCGCAAGCCCACCTCGGTCGCATTCATTGATCCCGCCGCCGTGGAAACTGTGCTCACCTCCTCTGTTTTTCTCTAACCTTTAAAATTCTAAATTTACTTTCCCTCGTGGATCCCGTGCGGTTTTGATCGTTAACCTTATTTCCTGTACCATAAATCCCATTGGCCTGCGTTCGTATCCTTCAAAAACGTGTTTGGTCCATCTTCATTGCGTGCTCGACTTATTAACCGCGTAAAATGCATAATGTAATGGTAAATTACTTTCAGTACTGCGAAACTTGTGGCTTTAAGGATTAAAAATTGCGTTAATAATCACGCCTAATTAGTCATACCGCTAGTTACAATTGTAAAAGCCAAAAAAAGTGAATGTAAAGCTCTCAGACTAAGACGTACATTTGAAACCCCCCAATTGGTGTCATATTTTTCAGGAAAATTATCTTTACGGATGTTCGGATTGGCAGTCCCATGTAGCCTAAAAAGGTGGATGACATTATCAGCTAATTAACCGCTATACAGATGACATAAATATAATATACCTAGTGAGAGCGATTATTTTCTTATATGTATTTAGGGTAAATGGAGTGGAACATACAATTGTTATTCTAAAATATACAGGGCATGAGTCCTTTGTCATAAATGGGTTACATCGCAAAGGCATTCATAGTATATATGTAGCTGAAGCCAATGGGGTCGTTTACCATATTTTTCTTATTGCCGAATCTGATAGAGTTTTTAAAATAAAAAGACTCATATTTTTCCGATTTTGATCCACTGATTACTTCTCGAGTTATAAGCGGCGAAAAACTGATGTTTTTAGCCCTTTCGGAAAAATGGGCGTGGTGCAACCACTGACGTATATCGACTTCGTCCAATCACAACTGAGCCCGCGAAGCTAATTTGCCTTATCGCAATGGGGGAGACACAGTTGACTCTGCGAATAGGACAGTTGCGACAGCATCTCTGCGAGCAGTCCTTCCGAGAACCCCCCTCCACTACCTACCTTTCCCATTAGAGCAGTCAAGGACAGGAGGAAAATGACGTCAATGTTTTCATAGCAGATTTTTCGGTGGGCGTCACCTTTTGCTTATTTTAATTTTTGATTTATGAGTGAATGGTTGTGGTTAGAAGATTAATTTTTTCACTAAAATTCTTTTTTTGTTTCCATCTAACGATTTCGTGTACAAAATTGCGATTTAGGTTTCGAGTAAACGCCCCCATTTCAATCTTCTGGCTGATAAAAACAGGTAGTAACTAGGAGTATTTCAATCCACACCAAGCGCCAGGAAATTTAAATGGAACAGAATTTATAGAAAGTGGAGAATACAGCACTTATCAAGTTTGTAATGTATTCCAGTCTACTGACTGACTGAGTATTTGAATAAAAGTACAGGATTTGCGGGTACTATCGGTTTACTGTTTAATTTCACAATCTAGGGATCTTATCAGTAAATGGTTAGTCAAGTGCTAACGCAGGATATATTGAGAAATTACTAGTTGCTACGCAACGGTCCGTTTAGAATCGAAATCTATACAGTCTCGTTGATTCCAGGTATAGAAGCATAAAAATGCATTTCTAAAAACGTGAGCTCCATATTTCAGCTAAGAATATAACGAAAGCATACTTTCTATCTATTACTGAGTAATACTGGCGTTTTTTAAATAGGAACCCATCAAAGTATTACTCCAACTTTGTCACATTGAATATTAGTCGTATTATAATAAATGTTGGCTTTTATATTGATAAAAAATTGGAAATATTCTTTGATGTTTTTACGTTTCAAGGCATCGAACCATTTCACATTGCTTTATATCAGTAAAAAGCATCTAAATTCAAATGATAAATCATATTGTACAAAAGGAAATAAGCTCGTTAATAAATGATTTAGTTTTAATGAATCGGGAACAGAATTAACGTAGGGAGCTTTTTGTATTTCAGTAAGGTTTTAGTTAAGTGAGTAATAAGGTTAATGAGGTTCAGAATGGTTTGTGACTTAATTTAATTTGTCTCCACATAAAATTGCAATTAAAACTAGGAAATGTGTTTTGGTAAGCACGTACATGGCTGCGGCATAATGAAATTTAAATTCGTAAATGAATTGAAAAATTAAACTATCGTAAAGTATCACATGAACTACATTTGGGAACGCCGGAGGAACCTCAAAAACGCATAAGCTGAATGCACGATCATGTAACTTAGTACGGAAAAAGCGGCTAACTCTTAGGAATGGTGATTTTAATCTGATACGCTTAGACGACCTTAGATACGCTTATAGACGAGTTCTGCTCTATAAGGTGATGTTTCAATGGTGAGCTGAAAATTAGAGGCGTGTCGCTCATGAGTCAATCGTTCAATGGGAGCGATTCATCGGAACGACTCGATGAATTGAATCATTTTCTTCAATCAAGTGGTTTATAAAGAACCAAATGAGTTATTTGAATGGAAAAATCTTTTGAATCCCAATGAGAACGGTAGATAACAATTTGAATCCTTCTAATCATGCTCGTATTAGGTGAGAATCAAGAGATTCGAGAGGTCCAGGTTGAGGGTAAACAGTGCAAATATGAACTAGGCAGCTTATACCAGTCATACTATGAAAATATTGCAATAGCACTCATTTGCGTCACCTAATGTATTCCTTACTAATAAGAATTCCTCCAAAATGATGGAAATATTGAGCATGGAAGTTTATAAAACCGAGTAAAACACAATAAATTATCCTTTAAGCTCATATAGCGGGAATAGGTGTGTACAGAAAATAATCCACGCTTTATTGGAGTTTATTCAATATTGTATCAATGTTAATTCTAGTAACAAAAGGCATATTAGCGCAAATAAGGGGTAGAAACCCAAGAAATCCTTCAGAAGCATTCAAGCCAGCCAAAATTTGCACCTAATTGCTTTCTCAGACATATGTTTGTTATTGCAAAATGTTTTATCATTATACTGGGTAATGAAGAAATTTTGAAAGTTAATAAGTTTCGCATTTCGATGAAAACGTTTCCATATTTTGATTGTTAGAATTGAAACGTTAGTTAATTATAAGCAGTCGGCGCGTGATTGAGAAATTGCGTACAGTATGATTCCATGCTTTTAAAATCCTAATTTCAAGCGTAGAACCAGAAAAATGCAGACCTGCTCTTTTACTTCGTTACCTCGTTCCAAAACTAGCTGTATCATCTGGGTATGAGTATAAATCTGGAACTCACAAATTCGCATGGTCCCTCCAGTTCATGATGGTTTATATTAAACCATTTATAAGAACGAGTCATTTGTACGAAACAATTCGCACGAATCGTATCACCGAAATGAAGTTCACATCTCTACTGAAAATGCCGTCAGTGCCTTCCAGGCAGAGGACGTATTATAGATTTAAGAGGACACGGGTGAGACCCTGCCGGGCCGATCCCCTTCCACACTCCCCGGACTGAAATCCTTCCCATCATGCCGTCTCCCTCGGCTCACATCAATTCATTTAGCACCGATGCCCCAGGATGCGATTCCGTCGCTTGACGTCACCGCCTCTTGTCGACGGAAACGAGAACGCCTTCCACCACCCTCACCGCTAATGCCCTCTAGGAAGGAAATAAGGAAACGTACGGTGAATCTGGACGTTGAGGTAGTTGATTTATGATACTTTGAAAAATAATGCATTAGCAAGTCACAATTATACCATGAATACCACCTGGTATCTTCTTATCCTGCTTCAACAGCAAATTTATCACTCAAATTTGTATTCCTGCTATTTGCTACATAAAGCACAGGTAGTATTATTGTATTTGGTAATAATATGAATAATTTATTAAGACAGTACTAATGCTGGCTTATCTGTGCTATTGGTGTATCTCTAGTCCAAATAGGCGTTTCAGGAGCTTCTAGGATTACACTCAGGGTTGTTTGTTAAAATCGGGGAGTTTTTTTTTCACTCGCCTGTCGTTTTGCACGCCTAAAATTAAAGTTAAATAATCAAAAGTAGTATGGTGGCTGGTGGTGGGTAATTATGGGGGTAAAAAATTGTGATTTATAGCTAGAAACTTGTCCCTTTTTTACCAAGAGCACATTATTTCCATCTTTAAGCCTTTGCTATGAAACTGAGTGGGAATGTGATTCAAAATCCCTGCTTGGATGTCACGTGAAAACCATTCCAAGTGCACCATTTCGTCCATAATAATAATATACTATTCCAATTTTACCATTTCGTCGATAATAATAATATACTGTCTTTATTAGGGGCAACATTAGGGCTATGTAGATATGTCTTCCTCCTAACACTCACGATGAGACCGTAATATGTGAAAAATTCCTTAAGAATAGGCAGATGGAGACCAGGTGGCCAGACTTGGCCACTTCTCAGCCTTCTTATGTACTCTCCCAATTCTCATCCAAAGCTCCCTTACAAGGCTATCCTCGCTAGATATTTCACGAATGACCATTAATTTTCCTCTGCTATAGCTCGTGCAGCTTCATCACATATTTTAGAACCAATTATCAACAAGTAAATAAGTGTGATTTTTCATAACAGCACTACGACACGGGTTATTAATTTGCAAGTGCGTAGGTGAGTCGATCTTTGATTCGTAGAGACTTCAAAAATGTAGTTATTGAAGTACTCTCAGCCATTTAAGTTTAGGAGGCCAAAAGCTAATGTCTTTTCCACCACACAGGTTTAGTGGATTATTGGGTGACAGCAGAACGTTTTCCTGAATAGGATGAAATTTGAACCTGATTACGGTATCGGTATTTTCCAAAGCTTAGCGTAAGACGCCAAGGGGTTCTTCGTGTGGCCCTGCGTATAAATGATTCATCACTGGGTTTGATATGATTTCCGTGCACTCAAATAGGAATCAGTATGTAATTATTAAAATCATTCTCCTCCAATATTCAAACCCGAGCTCGCAGGATAGATAGCTAGTACTCAGGCTACCATTAAAACCCGGTGCCAATATGGCGTGAAATAAGTGAAATCTGGTTGATCTGGTGCAGCAGTTAATTTCCTAGTATCCCATTTTGAAGGCTTGGACTAGAATATTGGCAATCCTGTACTACGCTACACAGTACTCAGGTTCCAAAAGTCAATATTTTTTACGAATATTTCTGGAACTAGTAATCCTTCGTCATTGAAGTCAGTACCTATCAGGTTGGTGTGGTAACTAAGGAACTAGGCTCCATAGATTCTCAGGAATGATTCCTGGCAGAGGAACATATTTTTCCTTGCTATTGGGGTTCCCACTTGTACATTTTAGAGAGCATATCAAGTTTAGTACTCCACTTATTAAATTTGACGTTTAACCGTGGCTCTATTGCCATATATCCTATGCTATCCAGATATCCGTATATCCTATATGCCGTATATCTAATACCAATTCCAAATTTTTCTCCACCCTTCTCAAGCTCACTAAAATAGTTGTTTCCTCTATCTAGTTACCTGCCTATCCTCAATGGCCATCATAACCAAAGCTATTGGTCCCCTTACCTAAATAACTACTACTACTACTATGAGTAGAATTAGCTAGTAACACCAATGTCATGTGGCGCAGTTGATATGTAAGTGAGAGGCCTACAGTGAATAATCGTTAAAATCGTTTTATTTTTCAGATAAGCATTTTATGAGTGCTACTTGTATGTGCTGTCTTATTGAACAAATCAAATAAGTAGATTAGTTATTTTACTTGGCGCTAGCTCTGTGATGCAAACTTTTGTTTTTGGAATGGTTTTTTTTCGCCGGTGAGGCTCTTTTTCCAGCAACTTCCAGTGACATGTTGGATTATTTAATTCATAGTTTGAAAGCTGCGCATCATACGAGCCCGTGTGTGGAATACGGAAGCTATATTCACTGTGTACATGCCGCTCGGTTAGAATTCTTGAAATCGGATGTAGTGTTGGGGTTCGCCGGTGAGCGCCCAATATTTGAACAGCTGGCGAGGGCGGTCCGATCGTCAGTGGGGGAACGCGGTCGTGTCAGGGAGAGGTTGGGGTGTCACGTGACTGTAACCGACTGCCTCTTCGATTTCTGAAGTAGGGCGACCAAAATTTGGGTCAAAAGTATTACTTAAACGCATGTGCCATGTTCCAGGAATACGATAATATCTTTATCTGCATATTAAAAGGTGAATATTTTTAAAATATGGGAAAATTTAGCCAAATTCAATTGAAATAACTCAATGCCAATAAGATTGTTTTAAACTGCATATGCATCATGCCCTCGGGTTTTAAATTTGATGATTTTTGTTCCCAGTTGGCTTAAGGTCTGTTGCTCATATCAGCTAAAATACAGGAAAGTGGTATGTGAGGCCATTCCTAGATATAATCTAAGATTGAATGTAAAGGATATCGTGTAAATATAATTTGACCACAAGGTTTTCAAGAGCCTATATTATTTTTTTAACTCCTTTGATGTACTTTAAACTGCGTGAAAAGACCCGTTCTGTTTTTTTTATTTGGAAAAGTACGTGATTCATGAAGTAGAATGGTATCTTAACTAATGTAAGTAAACTTCGTTGTTTCAGGCGTAACTTTATAATGTAAGTAATAATGTATATATAAATTAGTAACTTAAGTAAATTAGCTAGCTAAAATTAATAATCAATATGCTTTCGTTTACATGAGAGAAAATTATTTGCACTAACAACAATCCTATTGAAATGATTTATATATCATTGATAAACCTCAATTGGTTTTAACTCTTTAAATATTAGCCAGATTTTTAATTTATTCGTAAAATATAGGGATATGAGAAATTCTGAATTTGAAAAAATTCAAATATGATATGCCGTATATTATTATAGCTTTCTATGTCTAACACAGGTCTAACACAGTCTTCTATAGATTTATAGAAGACTCCATTTGATGTGATGAAAAACATTTAATTGACTACATGGCCTGATCATAATCTTATTCCCCATTTATGATAGCATGCCGTACCTATATTTATGAACCTATTTGTACGAATGTCAGACTATGGTTTTCTTCCCTAAGACTTCAAAGGAAAAGAAAGATTGCCTTGCGACTTAAGGGATACCTTTACTTCAATTAGATTGTATTATCTAAATATTTACTCTTAACCTTATCCATAATGAAAAGCAATTTGAATGAATTTTTCATCATTCTATTACTTTTATTGCATTATTCTGTATTTTTTTATTTCTAAAAATACCTGCAAAAACTGGCCAAAATAATTCAATTGATTTTTTTTTCACTGACTGTGTTAGTTATTCGAGTACTTCCCTGTCTTTATTCCAAAAAAAATGTGTTACCCTAGAGAAAAATTTGCATTACATCAGATTTGCTATGCTCACACCATTCAACTGCACATTACTATCATGCATGTGCTGTAATTTTCACCACTACCGGCAGAAAACAACCTTTTACATTAGGATCCAAATTATCTGGAAAGGTAAAACGTCGATCATCCATGCTTACGGAACAGGTATTCAGGGTTTCATCACGTGCTTGTATCACATAAACGCCGTAATCTCCCACCCAAAGTTCCTGCCCATAAATCCACGTCTGCCGCCGGAATCAATGTTCGATCAGCATAGTAATTGCGTTCGCCGCGTTTCAAAATTCCGGCATCAAGATCGCTTACGCCCGGCTGGGAATAACACTTTGATTCAAGAGCGACCGTAATGAAGGTATGCAAATTAAACTTTAGGAGTCTCTGAGGTGAGAGGCAGGTCGCGACATGTGTGTTGGGTCGAAGGATAAAGCGATGTATCGGATGGGAGCTTACCTGATAAATACGGATGGGGAATGTCGGGAAATGCATAAATGGCTTTGTGTCTCTGCGACACCTGCGCCGAAGTTCAGCGCTAAAACAATCGGAAAGCCTCAGATAAAAAATATGAAAAAAATACAGACCTGGATGCAAACGGGTAGCCCGATTCTGCTGAATTCAAGGAAAAATAATTAACTTATGACCTTATATTTCAGGGATAGGTATTGAATAGCACTTAAACGCATGCAATTACTATGTATTTATGTGATAAAGAAATTTTGAAAGACCGTAAGTCCAATAAAATGATGTTGCTCCCAATCTTCAATTGAACAATCTATGAGTAATTTCTATTAGGTACCCTTGAAGGTATTTTCAACGTGTTGAAAGGCTACCATTAGAATATAGCTAGTTCTTGCTCCAATTATGTATAACCAACAATACATAATACCATCATCGAAAACTTAATTAACAAAATTAATGTTTTACATAATTATAAATAATATCTCTTCTGTCCTTTCTTTCTTAAAAAAACCCTAACTTAACTGTATTAGTGTCGCATTTATGCTCAAAAATAACATTTGGGCGATGAATTAGACATTAGGCCATAAATATAGAAAAAGTCATTTTTATAAGAAATGATTAGGTTTGGGCAATGGTTTGATATTTTTGCGTATAGTATGTTGAGAGTAAGAAGAGAAAGAAGGTAAATAATGCTACAAACCTGCTTATCCACTTATCTTGTGAAATCGTTGCATAAGTAACCCTAAATTTAGAAATGAAGGATAATAATCGAGATAAAGTATAATCGGCTCTTTTTTAATACAACAATGTTACAAACCTGCGTATGCACTTATCTTGTAAAAGCGTTGCGTAAGTAACCCTAAATTTAGAAATGAAGGATAATAATAGAAATAAAGGATAATCGGCTCCTTTTTTAATACAACTCTGATTCTGTTTTGCAGGGTATACTGCAGGTTTTAAGGAGTTTAGCTAAACTCAACCCAAAAAAAAGGCATGCTTAGTCTGGAGTGTACTAAAGTACTGTATTCAATATTAATAAGTGGAGATGACATTTGTTTCCAATGGCGTAGTCCTTTTTGATAGTCCATTGTATTTCTATTGCTACGTTCTTAATTTTATTGTCATTCTAAAAATTCATGCAGGGTAACTCCCATTTACTTGAAGCTAGATACTTCTCTTAAATGGGTGAACAGCTATTGCATGAAGTCCTTAAAAAGCGTTTTTCGTGATAATACCCTATTATTATTATGCCTGTCAACATCCTTATATCACATTTATTTGGTATCAGTTACACTATTTTTTGATTTATTTGATTCTAACCGCTATCTCCATATAATAAAAAATCAAATTATTTATTACATTTTTCATTTCCTCAGTTTAAACTACCTCAATTGCAACTGAAAATCAGAAAATGTGATCAATTGACCGTTCGTTAAATTTAAAATTAGATAGGTCATTTATGATTATGTATTAAGAAAGGACTCTGATGAAGACAGAGTCTTTTGGAACTTCATATATTGTACCTAGCTATAACTTGGTACCTAGGACGGATCGGGGATCGATAGTTTGGAGCCGAGTGGAAGGCATAAACCGGAGACATATGGAAATTTGGCTAAAAATTAATGATTTCAAATATGCGTTGTACCCATCCTTGGATCGGTCCCTGGTTTTGACGATTAATAATCTATGTTTTCCAATAACACTTTTGAAAATGAATTAGAGATACTCACTAAAACTTCAAATTACATACATATAAATAGAAGTTTGATGAAAAAGAACTGATTGCTTGCTACAATATGTTTTCAAAATGACAAGTTTTCAAAGCACTCCATTCTTTGCACATCCTCTTTCATGCCAAGATCCCCAACTACCTTTTCTTGCTGTCCGTCACATCATTCCATTAGCCTCCGTCGGCCTCGCCGCGTGAGGCCCTGAAATTTTAAAAACTGCTTCGCACGCAAGCAACAGTTAAGGGGGGCGCTGAAGGCTTTCAACAGTTTGCCCGGCGACGGGAAAGGGAAAGGGTCCAAACACTGCCTGGGCCTCGCTCACAAAGGGTTCCTGACCCACCGTCTCTTTACTTTCCTGCTTCCTCCTCTTCATAGCCAGTGATTTTCAATCGTAAGATTGGTTAACGGAATCTTTCTATTGTTGTGTATGCATACGTCATACATTTGTAAATGCACGGTTAACGCATCCAGGACAGGTGTGGCCTCGGGCTCCCTAACGTTTAAATTGCAGTGCATGGTTACCTTAACTAAAGAGCATAGTCTGGTCAGGAATCTCATTCTGCTGCCAAAACCTACGTCAACCGAATCATAATTTTCGGTGTGTTTCTATTGAAACTATTATTTAATTTTGGGTACTGTATTAAGATACGTTAGAACAGTACAGTATGGAGAAAAACGTCTGCAGTCTTTGTTGAAATTGTTGCCAATTACCTTACGTATATTTGAACTGGAGGACAAAATAACGATCAATGTACTAATATGTTGGGAATGTATTATGCAGATTATAAAAGTAACCTGAAAGTCTTTACGCTAATTTTTAGCAATCGTCTCCCAAATGTTCTAGGTAAAATCCTACTGTTAGCGCTCACAACCACCAATGCCTTCGTTAGGCAATATAACATTCTTAAGTTTTTCCAAAATGTTTAGAAAAATCTTTGTAAATTTATTTGGCCCGCACTTAAGTCGAGTTTTCTCTATACTCGAGTGTACTTTACGAGTATTCGCTCCCGTTGCATTCGATACTCATGTGATCTTCTCCTTCTCCACAATGTAATCTTGATACCTTCTCCATCAGTTTCTGCGTGTAAGAAAGCTGCCTCTTATCAATGGAGCCATGTCATTTTGTGCTTTGTTTTGAGCAATTTAAGGAGGTTGGCTCGCGACTGCTTGAGTCAAGTTGTCTAAGGAATCTTATTAATTTAAGTACGAGTATGTGCCTGCTAAGTAATCCTTACTTCACAAAGAAAATTACCTAAGCTATTGAAAGTCATAAGTATCACAAGAAATACGATGTAAAGTCGAAGGATTTCTTTTTTATGATAATTTTAATCAGCTCGACTATGGAGTCAATTCAGCATTTACTTTAAAGAAATAAATCCATATACTAAATGAATTTACTAATTTATAACATTAGAATATTACTATCAAACATTATGTTATAATATTTTACTGAAATATGCTTTAATATCTCATTAGTAGTGATATTATTCATACGCCATAATTTTGGCTAGAGCCCCCGCAGCGCCACTCGAAGACAACTAACGCATTTCGTCTGCTATTAGCGCGGAAATTGGTGGATTTAGCGAAAAGTACGGTGGGTTAATGACTTTTTTTTCGTGTCATTTTATTTCTTGTGAAATTACGCATAAAATATCTGTTTTTTGCAAAAATGACATGTCACTATGGTATTTTTAAATGTTATATTCCCATGTGATGGTCATTCTCGCCATTAATCATATGTAATTTCAAATGCAAAATGGAGTATGGGTTGGTATAATTATCTTTACTTTATTAGACAGAGGAACTTTAGTTCTATAAGTACTGAAAATATAAAAAAATGACATGACTTTCACTTTTTGGATCAACCTCCTTAAGTGCATAAAATAATCTCTGGATTGGGACGTACAACCTTGCACTCTCTGGTGACTTTATCTGTGAGCAAGGCAATGCCAACACTAGGTACCGTCCAGTCTTCCGATGTCTTCACTGAACAGTTAACTGCACCTTCCCTAGATGGCGCGAATTACCTTAGATCACAGTCACCTTCCCGGATACTGTACTTGAGCTAATATAATCTACAATGTTAATCGAACTCTTTTTTCTGTCGACATTTAATAATCCCTTATGAAAAACTATTCGCTTTCCACGACTATGCTTCAGAGAATGAAAACTTTAATGTTTTCCCCAAGCTTTTTAAGATTATTTTCTCTCTTCATTTCAACTAGCGCAGTACCTATAAAATGTGATGTACATCATTTCTATCTTTATACCTTTACTGCTGGTCTGAAGCGCTTTTTAATGTGGAAACAAATTAGAAAAAAACGCATGAAATGATGCACTAAAGAAAATAGCGTGTGCATGAGACAACAGCGAAAATTCTTGTAAAGCATATAGCGTAAATGTTTTCTTTGGTAGAAACTGATGGTGATAAAGCTTAACAAATAAGGAGATTACAAACTCTTCGTCACCCCCATATTTGGGAAAAAATAAGTGAAGAATAGACAATTATATAAAATAAATATGAAAAAGATAACCTGGGAGGAGTTTCTACTCGGTGAAGTCCTTAATACCAATACAAGGACTATGGTACACCACCAGAAATTTGCGGAGGTGAGCAACTGAAAGTTTGTTCAGTACTTGGAAACAAGAGTATGCCCAGCAGCCACCAAATACAACCTCATTAATTGCATTTTGAAGCTGTTTATTCAGTAGTAATTAACCCTCAGTCACTTTCGACGTTCGCGGGTTGTAATTGGAGAAGCGCATAATGGAACATAAACAAGTGCATGTGCATGGCAGAATAGTAGCTGTGACGCATTCTATTTGCCGCTGGAATTAAATTCATCCGCAAAAAGAGAAGGCATCCACGATATCAGCAACTGGTTCACTTAATATTTTGACGAAGTGCATTTTTATATCGCTTGGAAAAAATATGCTCAGCATAATGAATGCTCAAACTTGATAGTTGGAAATAACATAATCTCTGTGAACCTCGTAATTCGTACAACACGTCTATTTAAATTAGGGCCCTAAAATAGTTACTTAAACCATTTTAAAATATTGAATTTGAAAGGACTTTATTAAATATTTATGATGATAGAAGACAAATAATTTGCTAATAGCTTTTGCGCGACCTTTGTAATAACTTTTCAGGTCCCTCTCAACATTAATTAATATCTTGTGGCAATATTAATTGATTATCTAAGAAATACTATTACTTTGCACCCTAAAATGCGGCGTATTCAAACAGGTATAGAAACTATAGAGAGGAAGAGATATTAGAGTTTACATAAAAAGAATCTACTCGCCCACTCAAAAGTAAAATTTTCATTTGGGTCTATAACTGAACTTAATAGTAATATTATCATCCTTATCGCTGTAATTTTGATAGTGATTCAACGTATTAGCACCCAGCGACCTATTTATAAGACATATTTACCGGATGGAAGTGTAATATTATAAATTATATAAATGTAAAATTAAGTTTGCACCCACTATCACTCTATGGTGCAGGTGGACATTTTATTAGCTTTTTTACAGTTTTTAAATGCATTCTATGAAAACATTTAATAATAACAGCCGCGCGTGAAACGGAGAACGCACAAAAATGGAAACACAATTATCCCAGCCAACGTCAATATTTTCACCGAAGAGATTGCGTGAGAGAACTCATTTCATTACATGCTGACACAAAATATCTCAGATTAAAAAAAAAAATATTAGTCACCCAGATCCTCGATGATGGAAAAGGATTATTTTTAGCTCTCCCCTCTTTTAACCCACGGCCTTTTGAAAGTCACGAATGTTTCTTTTAAAAATATGTGTTTCTTTCCTGGGAGATTAATTCACCCAGAAAACAGAATGAATTTAAAGCTTGATTTAATATGGAAGGCATATATGACACTATAAATGAGTATCAATTCTAAAAATATACATTTTAATATTGCCCTAGCAACAGTCTTTCATTTACTCTTATATATGTCATCCAACTAAAGATCTCATTCACCCATCTTTGGTCCCTTATGTTGCTTATGAAGGAGTGCGTTAATAAATTTGAAACACAGTCAGCGTTTTTTGATTATTTTGACCAAATAATACGAAATAGTATCCCATGTGTTTTTAACACATGTTATGCTTATTCCTGCATTTTTTCTAACACTATTGTGTTGGTTTAGTCTTATATATGAGTGGGATATAAAGCAAACTTGAACATTTGCCATATCCTCAACACTGCTCCAATGCCAATGAAATATATAAACATAATATTTTACATCTTTGTCGGTATAATTGCTTAGCAGTAATAAATAATTGCTGTTTTTACTACATTTCTTTCTTTATATTAGCACATTGTGAGAAAGTATTCAAGCAATCGGTTTTACATGAAGAAAATTTTGAATGTAAGATTGCTTATTTTTTGTTGTAAGACTGGTGTATAAGGGATTATTTTCGGGCCTACAATCGTGGCTCAGATGCATCAAGAGGCGTAATTTAGAAAAATTAAACCAGTAATGATGACAAAAATAAAACACTCAAATAAGGACTGTTAAGATTGAAAATCAGCAGAAAAAACGATCAGTCAAAAGTAGCGTGCGTCAGCAAAATCGAGCTTTTCTAGATACCTTTGGTGAACCACAGGTGGCTCAGAAAAACGAGTCCCCCTCTATCTCTGGTGAGCAGTTCCCTAACCCCTGTTCTCAGTGTTTGGAACGCTTACGGATCAACCCGATAGTAGCACTGTTTCACGCTTAATTGAATTCTACTTTAAGAGATTTGTTTTCGAATTCGATAGCAATGAGGGTGAGTTTTGATGGAGTACCTATCCATCCTCTCTTTTCGGTTGAATTTTTCATACGGATCCCTATGAATTGTCTATCTTTTCAGGCAAGACTTTCCTAACCTATCTGTGCGATGTTCAAGTCGATTTTCTTTCATTTGTTTAGAGTTTCCCTTTCAGTAAAGATCTTATCAATTGTGACATATTAGTCAGCAGATATTCATCAAGGTTTCATCCATGCCATATCTTGCTCGTAACTTTGTAGATTTTCCCCCTCTTGGTCAATCATATTATTGTATACTTAATTCCCATCAATCGCATCTTATGAATTCATTTTCCATTAAAATATGGTGCTGCAAAAGAGAGACAAACATGAAATTGATGGAACAACTAAGGAAAAAAATGGAACAACTGGCCATATAACGAGGCTTGATCGTCTAATAAAAACATTTGCTGAGGAAAGAGAATCAGAAGAATAGGAAAAGCCCAAATAAGATCTATGAAACAAGTTGTTAAGGATGAGAAATAGAAGATATGCACCAATAGTAAGAGGTTTAACGACCAGGGTATCGACTGAAGAGCTGCGTAACAAATCTTAGGATTGTTGACTTTTGATGGTTAAAAAATACGTACGCAGTCTTCATAATATGATAATAAACTTTCTCCATATTGAAATCATAAATGCTCTGGGCTAGCTTATGTGGATGTTTCTTGCCTCTAACTTCAATTTAATATTCCTGAAATCCGCGGGCCAAGCAGTGATTGCTCAAATTATCCTCATATCAATCATCAACGATTGCTCAAACCAACCTTTCCTGATATACTCAATTTTTCAGTAATTTTAGGAGTCACTGAATCAGATTTCAAATATAGAGCCGAAGATAGTGAAATTAAGGTCCGCTGTTTGGTTAAAAAGCTAATACAATTCCATCAACCCATCGTAATTCATTATTTCCTGCTGAACGACGCGGGCTTTTCGGACACAATTTTCACGTCTGTGGTTTTTTACGCTTGGTTAAAAGGTGGAATGGCGACTCCATTAGGGAGCGATGAGGAATCTTGTTAGCTGTTTCACCGAGTGTGGAAGTTATGGAGGTTTTCCCTTAATTGCTCTTACTCTCACCCTCTCCTCACCACCGCTTCTTCATAAACCTCACACCCTCCTTTCCTCTTTCTCACACCTCCTCACTGAAGGAATGGCAAATAAATGCATGAGATTTTTGATTGAATTTTTCCAGCTTTTATGTGGCCACCACTCCAGTTAGGTAATTTGCAAATTAGGTTTCTGTATATTTCATGCTTCGCTGACTCAACATCCCTTCGGGATATACCTAACAATACAATGTTAATATGCCATTGTCCTGAAAATTACTTTTATCGTCGCTTGAGTGCGTGTTTTAACTTGAATATTCTTATTACCCGTTTTCATCCCTCGGGGAGTATATATACCGAAATAATGTTTACAAAAACCATTAATTTTATCATGTACCCCACCCAAGATATCATTTCGAGCTGTAATGTAAGGTGAATATGGTGTAAGGTACTAAAATGTAGCTATCAGAAAAAAAACTAACGTGAAATAGTATTAAAAACGTTCAGCTAGAATATCATATGTAAAATTGAGCTTGAATAAAGTGTTTTTAAGTATATTAGATTGCAGAATGTGAATTTCATAAGAGAGCTAAATTTTACAAGATATTTTTAGTCTTCTATTGCAATTCCAGTGGTTTGAATACTAAATAAATATTGGTTGGTGCAATAATGGCATCGTGGTGACGCAGTGGTACTTATATGTGTAATGGCTAACGCTAACTATCTCGAAATCTGGAATCTGACATAAACTGATTAAAAATTTCGAGGATTCAGTTCCAATGGTAAATTTGCCTTACAGTTTGTCAGCGATTTTGTGAACTCAGAGAATTATATTTTTTCAAACATCACGCACTGTACATTTACGCGATTTCATTGAGTCAAATCCTTAATGTAGTGGCATTTCTAATTCTCAATTTTTTCCAAACCACTGAATTTTGATACCTTTTGACGATATGTGGATTTTGAGTTTAAATTGGACTCCTTCTAACTCCCGAAAGCAGAATATCCTGTGCGATAATGGTAGGCGTAGAGATGTTGACACAAGTACAGTAAGTGTGGAGGCTCAATTTGCCAAAAAATCTCTCTTTCACGCCGTTGCCCGCCACCATTTTCAAGAAATTGAATAAGTGTAGTATTTTTTGTGTAGTATGTCACACATATCTGTAATATTTATTTGTACTTAAAAATATGCCAGTGATCGTAGCAGCATTGTTAACATGCTTGCAAAGTCAACGTGTTGGAAGTTCCGGACATGAATGATAAGCATGTATCTGAGGTTGAAGCTTAGGAGTAGGTTAGAGTTGCTGATAGTACATAATTCAGAAACTGAAACATCTAAAAATCTAATTTCATTAGCCCTTTCACATTATATTGCCCCGTTTTTCCTTTCTTTCCTTTCACAAAAAATGTCTTTCTGCATCCTATTCACGCCATACAGCCCTTGAACTATCATAAACAAAAGCAACCTCACCTTTAACACCGGACTGACTGCAGCTATCCTGAATATCCTATTTACTCCTAAGATATCTCATTCTACAGCTCCCTTAGTGGGAAGCTCTTAAGCAAGAATTAAAAGTCCTTCCCCCCACTCTGTTACTGTTGTCATCAACATTACTTGCGCCTAAATTTACACCTCTCATGTTCGATTAACATTATTGCGGAGTATTGAACTTAGGTGCTATCCCCGCAAAACTGAAATCAGGACCAGTATTCTACTGAACACTTATTTACCAAGCCTTAGCTTCGAACCTGAATCCTCGGGGCACAATACTCACAATAACAGAGGCATGAAATTTGGGTGGCAAGGAGAAGGGTTGGGCAGATATCCGGTGCCGGTATTAGTTTACTCTTAACAAAAGGCGCAAAGACATAACCGCTTAACGTTCTATCTGACTGACGGAGTATTGAGCTTAAAATTCTCTCTATACTGTAGTGAAAATGAACCAGAGTTCTTCTAAATGGTCTCTGGCACTGTAGCAATCCGAACTCAAGTCCAATCTATGCATTTTCGTCAATCCTTTTTATATTAAACAAAATATTTGATCATGCATTAGACATAGGGTTGAACGTGTTTTAACTGTTTTTTGGTTAATATGTAATATACTAATTCCTAAATTATTTAAAAAGTTTATCATTCTTATTTTAAAAAATATCACCAGTTATATAAAGTATTCCCAATGTGTTATGTTTATTAAAAGTTCAAAGAATGGGCATCATTTTTCCTTCCAATAGTTAACCTAAATTCTGGAACTTTTAGCAAATATTGAATACCTTTAAATATACTGGTAATAGAAGTTTATACATAGTCCATGACAAAGAAAATACTTGAGGCTTTGTTAATATGTGAGAAAGTTCATTGAGGCCTTGTGTTCTATACCTTCTAAAATATGTTCCGGCAAATTATTCTTCATCTAAAGACTCACCACATAAACGATTTTCAGTTGTACTCAAATGTGGTTCAATGGTTGACCATATACTAGAAGCTTTAAATATTTTACATATAGGTAATACAATGAATGACTTTAGGGCACTTCGTCCGTTATGCCGCCAGGAATGATCGAAAACATAAGGAAACTTCATTCTTCAAGTACATGATCTGGTAGGGAAACGGTCACATCCTCAGATAAAAAAGAAGAGGACCTTTCTCCTGGTCGCTTTTGCTCGGATTTTGATAGTAAAAAACTTGATTGAATGCGTTTTCTGCATTTTTTTGGCCAAATTTACCTTTTAACTATCAAAATTTAGGTTCGTGTGTTGAATTTCTGATTACAATTAAGAGATAATTAAAAATAATTAAAAATACTAATTTTTATTCCTGACTGACATTTAAGTCTTTTGCAACATTTACATTAAAAGTTAACGTCAGAAAAATCGTGATGTTTTTTAAAAAGCTTTGCCACAATGAAGGATTTAAATCACTGCCTAGGAAGAGGTAATGGCTCCCGATGTACTGGGGTAGCATTCAGGTCAGAGAATGGTGAATAGTTTATGAGAATTCGTCTCGAGTGGAGAATTCCGTGAATCGGATGCCGCCTAGTCGAGAGTCCGATTCAACATAGTACTTCTCACAACTCAGGTGAATCAGATACATAATACTTGTGAGTAGGGTCTTTATTTAAAGCAATCTGATGAAACGGGTTGTCTTTTCTTCCCCAAAAATAAAGTGAAGTGAACATTTAAATAAGAAAGTAACTTACTAACAGCCGAACAGGAAATTGACGATTCTCTAAAAACCAGTATGAGGTACCTATTTGTTTACATGATCATATTGGCATCACATTTTTCTTATTCTCTTTTCTTATGCTCTTTTAACTTAGTTCGACTACTAACTAAAATTTTAACTTAGTTCGACTTACTAACAGCCACTTTTACCTTTTAAATCCCCGCTAGAAATCTAAGTCATAATTTGATTCCATCAGTAGAGCAATATTTATAGATAATTTTTTTAAAAGACTCTAATCTGATGGATTTGAAGAAGAGTATTGAATGATTCTTTAGCTGGTCATAATAATCTAAAAAAGTCTTAGTTTATAATTTTGGTTTGCTTTAATTCAAATAATTCGCGTTCCCCTTTTTTTTTGATTAACTACTTTAAAGCTCATGCTTTACGGATTTATGTTTCCTTTAAGTTGCTCTCAAATTAAAAGAAAACAGCTTGAAAGTAAACTCCATAGCATAGGTAGTTGTAAAAATCGATCGAAACTGCAATGTGTCGATGATAACTATACCACATTGGTTGCTCCCACATCGATATTCCGAAGCTGTCGACCAGCAACGGTCATCCTTTCATCCCTGGTAGGCGCTGCGGCTGGCCGCCCAATTTCCCTTTTTTTTCTCCCCCATCCCTGCCCCTCCTAAGGTATCGGGGCAGTCTCGGCCAAAGGCGTCAGTCCAATCAATCCGTCCTTCGCACGCACTCCCAATGGGATCCATTCGGCCTGCCTCCACCGAATGCCTTGAGGTGGTGCCACAAGGACTTCCATGAAAACCAGCAATTGGATGCTCACGAGGGTCGAGAGGGATTGGTAGGGGAGTAGCGCTTAATTCATCAAAGAATCCCACCCTTACCCTGGCAGACTTGATGGGGGACTCAAGCCTATTGTTTTTAGGTTAACGACTGTTTATTTTGCAAAGCTATTATAGCTTCACCATAGTTATTAAAATATTGCATGCTATTATTTATGAACAGGAGCCGTCTAAAAGGTAGTACATGTCTGAGTAATTACCTATTTAGTATGGACCTAAGATAATTAGGATAAAAATGAAGAGATATATGGTAAGTCAGAAAGGTAGAACATATCGTTTTATACGTGTGCAATAGGGGGAAATTATGGATAAGTTTGAAGCAACTAGGGAGATAAATAAGATCCGTATTGCTTATACATACCTGTATTTAATTTTCCCTCATAAGATTGAATGTCATGTACATCATTTTATTTTTTTCATGATTGTTAGCTCCCCCGAATAATTTTTATGGGAAGTGTGCGATGACCGTCCCACAAACTGGTAGCTTTTATTTTTTAACTGAATTTCTAATATTCCTTATTACCTCTATAAATTTTACACGTTAGAAAATGAGTTTAACATTATAATATTTAATGTAGTCACTAGCAAATATTTTGGTATTTCTACATTAATACATTCCAGCTATTAATATACCATATACTACATATTTTTCTGTTGATGAATAGATCATTGTGTATCTGTAGATGTAATAGGCCATGTACGTTAAACATAGATGGGTTAATGCTTCAGCTATAGTCCATTAGCATAAGAGGCTCCTTTATCAGTCTAATGTGTAAACTGATTTCCTTGTTGATATGATTTTGGCATAAACATTTTCACCATTATTTTAATTACTTTCTCCGAAAGTCGTATCAAAGACATGTACCCTTATATTATAATATCACCTTCTCCAGCTATTATTTACACATTAGTCGGCTGTAGCCATGGTTAATGGCTATTAAGAGGAACATGATTTGAGCTTTCATTTTGTGTAAACAAAAGTCAGTGGATGTGGAACTATATGCAATGGTTTTTCGCTAAACTGTGATATTTACTCATGTAATTTATAGTATTAATATTTAATCCAATTGCTGACTTAATCCGTGAAGATAACAACTATAGTATTAACAAAACTCTGATAACAACCTCAAATCATTAGAAGTTTCATTATATTACCAATCTATATTAGTTTCGGCAATGCTGCCCTGACTCGAGTGAGTTAATATATTATCCTAACGTTTTTTACACACGATTTATCAAGTTAGGACTGTATGCATTCATTCTAATGTAACGTTAGAATCATCGAATAATGAAATATATTTCTGATGCTCTAGATGTGTATAATGTTAGTGAGATTAATGCTCACCTAACGCTAGGAATCTAAAAGCAGATTTCTAGAATTCATTTTTACGCCATGTATAAATGCCATAAATTTCCTTTTTAGTAAATTTGTACAGCATGACTACTTCTATTAATATTTGTCAAATATAATAATTCCAGAATTACAGATACTTACAGACAAATGGATAATAGAATTAAAGATTATTAGGTATAATTCCATCAAATGTCTTTTATATATACGTTGACAATATACAATATTACATAAATAATATGTAACATTATTAGGGGTGGAGATGAGTAGCCTTACTATACAGTAAGGTTGTTGCCGTATGAAATTTGGGCACTTAATTTTTATAACAAGAGTACCAATGCTTAATTGTAGTGTTCTGTTAGCATCAATAAGTATGGAAAATTCAGCTTTTACTTACTTCGATGCAATTGTTAACCTAAGTCGAAGTTTAGTATCAAAAATTTGTATTCAAAAGTTGAATAAGAAGATATACGTAGAATGCGCTTTCTTATTTATCATCGTTACCAAGAGGAAACCTCATGATGCTATTGAAGAAGCTCAAATTTGAAATAAAATATGATGTTCTGTTTTTTGGTGTGGCGACTAAATGGATGCATAGCAGCGTATGAAAAACAGTGAGTCATATTTATTTATATTTAATAGTTCATCGCCAGCTGCCTCATTTGAGAAAGGTACAAGCAGGCACATTTAATGGCTTAAAGAGTGAACCTCAACCAATTTAGTGTAGAATTTGGGACAATGGGCCAAGTTCCTGGTTTTGCCACCGAAGCGCGTGATTCCGATGGCCACGGAAAAGCTCAAGAGGCTTGTGGTGAGTCAGAATCACTCGAACACTGGTTTTCATGTACTTTTTTATTGCCTCCCGTCTTTGATTTCATGCTTGCGCCCGCCATGTTCGCGCTCTAAAGGGACACCACGAGCGCATTTGAGTTCGTCGCTCTTATTGCAAAGGAAAAAAAACGAAAAGATGAGCATCGAGTGGCACCACCGTTAAAAGACTATTTTCACACAGAGGACGACAGCGCCGTGGCGGTCGGGCTGTAAATTGCGATATTAATTCCACGGCCCTCCCTGTATCCACCAACGTTATTGGGAAACAATAGCTCGGGAGTTTGACAAAAGAGAAACGCTTTTTGCGACTTCTGCCTGATTTTATATTTCTCTTTTGTTCTAAGCGCTGGAACTCAGGATGATGGCAAAAAAAGGGCCACCGATGATTTGCAAGCATGTGTTGCGTTTTACTAGAACATGCTAAGTAGCTTGCCTAAGTTTCATTGTCCATAATAAATACGTTTGTATCTTGTTATTTACTTTTTCAACTCATTTACATTCCAAGTACTTCCTTCTTGTATGCAATACTGCAAAAACTACCAGTCCAATGTGGCAACCACGGTCACTGCACCACTTAAAAAGTAATTGTTCAAATGTGCTCCACAGAATGTCATTCGTGTAGATATTTTTTCATTTCTTAAAAAAAAAACATTCCTGCTTTTTTCTGCATTTGAGCGTGGAGAAGCGAAATCCTAATGGATCAATTTTTTTGACATGTACTCTAGTTACCCGACATTTGCTGAAATCGATACCTTGAAGTGTAACAACAAAAATGCACTTAGCATGTGCGTTTTCTGACATTTAAAATTCGTGGTGAATTTGACATAAATATTGCGCTGAATGAATTCAACATCGATATATGTGCAATAATGTTATGCTTTTTCATATTGATAATTTTTCTGTGACTATTAGAACGGAAAATTTTCCTTTCTCAAGGAGAAAAGGGGAACATTTGTATAAAATCATTACTATTATTCTTTAAGTTCACACTTAAGAAATCATTCTTAAATTTTCAACGACTGTGATCTACTTGTAGGACGCTATTCTCCCTTTTGCTTAACTTTACTCGAGGAAAATTTGTAATGAATTTTCTCTTATATTAGTTTATCGTTAATATGGCAGGGGAAAATAAGTTATATAACCACGGGAATGGCTTGAATTTCTGTCTTATTCGAAAAATACTTGCTAGGTTTTGAAAATAAAACACTCTTTGGTAAGATGTGTATGAAAACTTAAAATTGGTTCCTAATTTGTGCTAAAGGGTTAATACGCTGATAATGTTTTAAAATTTGGAAAATTAAAGAGGTGGAATTATTGATTCCAATTGTGGTAATAGTTAGTGTACTGGTCAACAGTTATAGAAGAGGTGTTACCATCGTAATAGCTCACGCTTTCATTCTTTGATTCAGTCAGAGCATAATCTGTGAGCCCTGCTTTTACTCTCTCCAGTGTAGAAACCGACTCCGTTGTGAATTCTCCGGCCACCTTTTCCCCCAATGCTAAAGTTTTCAAATTGAGTTACTATCCGCCCGCATACAGGGTGTTCTCTGGGAAGAGATCTGCGAAGGAGTTTTCGCGCGAATGTAGCCATGCAGGGAAAGTGCGAGAATGGAGGAAAGGAAAGAAGGGGGCGGAATAAAGAATTGAATGAGGGTCGTGGGAGGCCAAAGTGAGTGAAAAAGCCGAGGGAAATGAGGATGGCAACCGGAGGGTCTTTTTTCTTAAGGTGCGGTTAGGTGCGTAAAGTTCCAAGGTCCTTCATATTTCTGTCTCTATCCTTTTCCCCCCTCACCCCCTGCCCATATCCCACCCCTTAAATAAATAAGGCCGTTATCCCCAAACGAGCGGTGCGCTTCCTTCAGGAGTATCCCTTCCGGCCTTATATTTCTTTCACGGCTACCGTTTGCTCCTCCCTTAACCTTCCTCCACAACCCCTCGACAAATCCCCCCAGCCCCCAAAGCTTCCTTCTTTTCCTTCTCAACGCCTCCTACGCTTCCTGAACACCTCTCTCCCTCAACTCTTCCGTTTCCAGTAGCAACGGAAATGTTTATACTGGAGCGGGAATTCCGTCGCTGCTTTCAAAGTTATTATTCAAGCGGTGTGTAGCGGTGGATTAGGAAACATTTTTCAACTAATTCCTGGCTGTTATACATTATCAGTTTTCTGCAACAACTTCTCTCTCAAAAGAGCAATTATCAAGTAAGGATGCTCTCAGTGTCTTTGGTGATACTTTTAGATGACTATGATGACGCAACAAGAGCAATTTGTCAGATACATAAGTATTTCAAGCGAGCATTTACTATTTTAGACCCCAGTTAAACTATCTCATGCAATAAGCGTTTTCACAATTTTAAAATGAGCCCCTAATATAATGGCTATGCGTATATAAATGATAATTCAACCGGTGATTTCAGTCAAAAAACTAGTATTGCTGTTAATGGTATTGGCCATTAAGACAAAGTTTCCCGATTTAAAAGTCAACCTTTGTAGCTTCTCTAATATATTTTGCAGCATCCTTCTATATTATGAAAGCTAAGTGTTTATTGCTAATATATATTTATTTGAATGTGTACTCAAATATATTTACTGCATAGAAATTTTCCACCACTTCAAATATTAAACATATTAGCATGTTTTAAACACACTTAGTATTTTTTGAAAATTGTTTCTCTATTTCTACCAAAGGTTTTAAACCATTTTTATTACCCTTTGTAATCCTATGACCACGCATTCACTGGTTATATTTGCAAATTTTCATAATGTGCAAAATGATACAATGAAAACAACAACATTATTTGCTATGTTAAATTTTTATTGAAATTTCTGAATAAGAACTTAACAGAATAAGAATCCAATTGCAACAATAAAACTCTCACCTGGGATTTCATTGTTTTCGTAAATGTGTTTTTTAAATCGTGAAGTAATCTGGGGAAGTTATAGACAGATAATTCTAATCCTTGTTCGATTTTTGGACTGAAATAAAATGTTTTCTTAACAAAATATTATTTTTTGTTATACCAAATAACATTCGATGTAAAATTTCCGCAAAAAAATAGGGAAGAGTAAATATTCGTAATTTTTCAATTTGCTCCCTCGGATATATTTCTTTCCTGTCCTCACTACGGTAACTCTTTGGCATCCATCGTTGATACATATTCCTCGATTCAGAGCTTCCTTCCTTTCCTCCCGTCAGCCTTCTCTCAATCCAGCCAACAAATCTTTCCCTTTCCCTATATACTTTCAGCACATTCTCCCCACCCACACCTCCCCATTCCTTCCCTCCTTCGGACGAACTGCTCCAAAAAGACCACCTATAACTGCCAAACTTCTTTCCTCAACACTCCATCAGAAACAGTACCCTGCACCCTCTGTATCCCCGACTCTCTTTATTTCTTTCTCTATCCTCTCCCATTATACAGGGTATCCCCTAAACCTCTCTCCTTTAGTCCCATTTCTCCTATAATCCCATATCCTGAAGCTCGACCTTCAACAGTGCCCGCCCACCCACACCATCATCTCGGCAACACCAAGCATATCTCCTCAGGCTGTTTCCCCTCTTTTCCTCTTCCCGCAAAGTTGCCACAGTCTAGAAAACCCTTTCTACTTCCCACCCTTCGGGGCTCAGACAAGTTTTCTCTCCCTCTCCTCCCACCCTTTACACCCGAGCCCTTTTCTCTTTTCTCTCTACCTCTTTCGCTTCTTCTCTGACCACCAATCTTACTCTTCCTTCAACTCTTCTTGCCTTCATTCACTTATTTTTAGTAGACGAGGAGTTTGGGATGAACGCATACCTCGCAGAACTCTTTTCTCCCACCACACTTTAGTTCTTCTCACGCTTCTCTCTTTGGCTTTTATGATTTGCCAACCGCTTTCGTAATAAAGAAAAACGTAAGGAAAATAATTAGAAGTTAAGGCTAAAATAGTCGTCATCTTATATCTTGACTCCGGTTCATTCAAGACGTAACTGTTCTTTCAGTTACGTCTTGAGCATCATAACAGTCAACGAAGTTGTTCATCAAAGAACTTCGTTAATTTTCACTCTTCACCGTCACCAGCTTTCTCTTCATTCTCCTCCACCATAACTAATTTTGCAAAAAAAATATTTGATTCCATCTGGTTTCTTTTACAATATCTTATTTGATGTCACCCAATATTTTTTTTGCATTTTGATAGGTTTTAAAATTACGACGCATGTGTAAAAGTTACATATCTATTGAAAGCAATATTGCACCTTTAAAGTTGTGACATCTGCCACCAATAAATTTTTGTAAGCGTTAGAGTGGCACGTTGGTCAGAATTAACGTTATTTTTTTTAAATTCTTTGCGACAGAAGTAGTTTTAAAACATATTTCTCAAAATATTTATGATTAAGTGAAGGTTAGAGTTTTGTTCCATGCTCCTGGAGCCTCGCCTAATCTGCTCTTTGTTGACTTTGCTTAAAGATATTCACATGACGATTTTATATTTTAATAATAATGTTAGTGGAAAAATTCCATCAAGTTACCCCGGAAACAGTTTCTTCTTTAATGTTAGTTATATGATGCATCTGACTACGGTTGGTGAGCAGGTCTAAGTTCTGTTTTAACAAAACGGGATTCATCACCCGTTAATTTGTTTGGCTAAATAGAGAAAAGTATCATGCTTAAATAATGAAATCGAGTTCCTCTTCAGTGAAAATCAAAGCAATTTCCAATTTGTAAATCAATTTTTTCCAATTTTCTGCACTAATATATAGCACCAAATGTAAATATTGTCTATTTCGTACAAGATAGGCTCCAAGCAGTATTTTAAAAATACACATAATGTGATTTAAAAAGATTTTCATCCGTATTTGCATTTGAATTTGCAACCTTTGCATTTAAAACCTTCAATTACTGTAACAACGGTGAAAAAATTACGTTTTCAATATATGAAAATTACTTTAAAGTAATAAACTTTATTTTAAATTACCATTAATGTTGTATGGCTTTTACCCTGGCCCTCTAGCTCTTGAGATAAGATGAATAAATATCTCTTATGACTGATATTTAGAGGCTAGCGTATCATATAGTTTCGAAATGTCACTGGAGTTGTAAGTTTCCTCATATGAAAAATGCACTTTTATTCAATTATTACTGATAGCGGTGCATATGAATGTTTTCCCGGTAATTTGTAATTTATATTAGTAACTGTTTGTTTTAAATTAAAAATATAATTATCTCTATTTATGCCTACTTTGGAAATGAAACCAGATTAAATTGTCATTAAATACCTTGGAGAAAAACCATCTCAAAGAATTTCTGCAAAACAAAATATGGTTTTAAAAAGAATGATAATTACTGCATGCAGAATTTTGGTTACAACTCAAGGACAAGACTTATATACGGTAAGAATGTACAAGAATCACGTGAAGACAGGACACAGGAAGCATGCACAATACTAACTTGTGGTTAGCATGGAGAATCTTGTAAAATTACGCCACAGTTGATGAAAGAATTGCGTCAACTAATCATTCACAATATTTTTCTTCTACGCTGTAACGAGAGAAACGGATTGAAAATATTCAGAAATTATAAAAATGTTCACAATTTCTCTCCAATTGATCGTGTTTGTTTTTAAAGAAGTATTGCATTTTCTATAACTACGGAAGAATGAAAGAGCATCCACATCGTGCATATTTTGTAAGATACACAATGTTGTAGGTATTTTTTTACTTGGATGAGAACGGAAAACTAAGCAAATCTATTATACTTTATCGTCATTCACAAATATTTAAAAAAAAGATGGCTTTCTCCACCATTGTCTGATTTATGTTGTAAGTTTATCTTCCTCCTAGCAACGAGGGGAATAAGTAGAGAAAAAAATACATTTATTCTTTGCCTTATTTAATGAAAGAGTGAGCGGAGAGCTCGAGCACCGAGGCTATCCCTTTGTCTGTCCGCCGCATTCCAGCTGTTCTTGATGTTGACCCCTGTACGCATTCGTCAGCTCCGGCGTCGTTCCTCCTCTGATTCAAAGCGGAGACAATTACTGCGCTCCGGGAAAAATGTGCGAACTCCAGTTCTCGAGGACTATTCAAAATTGCTTGCGCCAACTGTTTTTGAGCTTCCATTTAATTCATGCAAGTTCTCCATTCATAGGGAAGACTCAAAGATCCCGTATGAAGCCATATCTTTTGGAAATATCTTCCTCATTAAGTTTTACTTTCATCATTGCCAACCTTCTTGTTCATAACTACTATCTTCCATTTCATTTTGAACTTACGCTTGCCTTAGCCGTTGTAAATTGGCTAATTTTATTTTATGGAGGTTCGTGGCAAATACTCCCTGTACAATTAGATATGTGAATAGTTTTGTGAATAGCCGTTGAGAAATTAATTCCTTTTAAAATGAAATGTATTTTTATTACCATCCTTAAACGTATGACCTTATGTAACGCTTAAGATGACTGAAAACTGAAAAACTCTGGAAACTTATAGTTGAAAAAGGTTTTTTTCTCGTTGCTAAAAATTCTTTATCCTCCTTCAGTATTGTACGCATATTGATAATCTTACACCTATCTAAGAAGTTTCGAATATATTCCTTGTGCTTTTTCATTGAGTTACAATTGGGTGGTATATGAATTATATTATTTTTTGCATATGAATGAAGGATTTTGCTCTTTGTTGAACAATAACGTATGCACATCCTAATATTTTAAGTCTTTCTTCAAGGCTTTTAAATGAATGTATGCTCTAAATGTATGAAAATAGTGATGGTAATGGTGGCAAATAGCGAATGAAAAATGTCAACTGTTGTTTTTTCTAGTGTGTCCTTCACATGCGTAAGTTCTTCATACCTGGTTCCTAATTAAACGACGTTTATATTTTAATCAAATAAAAGGTTAGGTAATAAAAATATTTTTCTTCTCTTTTTAGGTAACAATGGAAAAGGACCTGCATTCATTGTCGCAGCTTATTTTTATCTGTGACCGGATTTCCAGGTCTTGACTACTTCTGATGAAGCAGTAAGTGACATTGCCATTAGTATGCCATTTGCCAAATCGTTTTATCCGTATGAACAGCTTTGCGTCAAGTACGTCAAACGTAAATGCGTTAGAATATGCGTTGAAATACTTACCTTCGTAATCTTTTCATACTGGGCTAGTATCCCAGTAATTAAATTTGGAGAAAAATGTTATTTTTTAAAATAATGAGAGGTTAGCGTATTCATCCGTACCATTCGAAAATAAAATAGGTACACGTATATTTGCAGATAATTTCAGCTATATTATGACTGAATTACGATGCTTCTGTTGATTAAAGGCAAACTCATCTATACTCTGTTCTATTCATTATCAATGAGCTTAAGTGTTTTTCTAGATTCTAAACATAAATTCTTTTATCATTACTGAGCACCCTCATAAAACACCTAATTTTATAGCATTTTGTTTTATGTGGCCTGTTTTTTTGATAATCTCTGATCGAAAACATCATGGGTCTGATAATTATGTATTATAAAGTACATAATCATCAGATACTCGATAAGGCTCTCTATATGTTGCTGATACTTTCTTCGTTCCTTTGGCACAAGTATAAGACAGATAGGTGTATATCTATACATTCATAAAACTGTGGCATTTTACTTTGCATTAAGTCCAGTCTCAGGATGTGTCAGTTATTCTTTCATTTGGTCCATACATTTCACCCTTTCCTAAAATATCATTCTGACGATTATTGTAAATAAACTCATTCGTTTGTTGGTATCACTAGACCATGGGTTTCACGTATAAGGACATTCTAAACCAACCTGATCAATATGACGACTCTCGCTTTTCTACTCACCGGGGTGTTATAATTATACTCCAACATCTAACTTGGGATTGTCAATATATTTGAGATTCCTTACTTAGAATAAATTCATTCAGTTGATGAGTTTGGTGCACTTTTTATCAGAACGGTAGGCAAATATATATCTCTTTTAATTTTAACAGCTGGAGGATACATTCTGCTGAATGTCTATAGTTGAATTCCTCACACGTTTGGATATAAATCACTTGCATTTACATAACATTTGTAACATTCTTTCTATCATTATATTTTAAAAGTTGATTATGAATTGCATATGAGCTACTATTATTGCTTGGTTAATTTATAATTTTTATAACGAGAGCATTAATAGGGAAATGGGTGTTTTAAATTTGGTGCCTAATAAGTATTTTGACTGTAAAATGTGCAGGAACTAAGATGAGTGAATGAAAAGAGAAGTACGGCGAAAACTAAGAATTTTGATGGGACAACCGAATCGGCCATGTCATGCCGATCAATGCTCTGTTGGGGAAAGCCGTAACGGGAAATCTGAATTGGGTGAAATATAAAAGAAGGGCAACAATATGTGAAGTTATAAGTCTGTTGGGGAAAGTCCCTCTGTTGGGGAAAGCCGTAACGGGAAATCTGAATTGGGTGAAATATAAAAGAAGAGCAACAATATGTGAAGTTATAAGTTAAGAATCAGAAAGTAAAATCACGTAAACACAATAGTGTTAACCATCAGAGAACTCAAGACGAGACTGGGTGAATATAAGCGTGAATAGTGATTATGATAATTAATGTAAATGCTATTATTAGTATTGCTCACTTGACAGCTCTAAAACTCTAGCCTGGAATCACCCATTGCCGTTAACTAACGAGGTGGCTCCAAGGTTCACTAGATAAAACTGTAGTGATAACACTGCATGGGTAAATAAGTACCTACGTATAAATAATAATCCAATGTACAGAAAAGAGTTATTCATTCGCTACTTACTACCCCACTGCCGATATGACCGAGTGTCAAGCCCCTAACTCTTGTTTATCACTCTTTCTCTTGGCATGAATGTGTCTTTACTCTTCTCGCAAAGGGTGAGAGGGAGGTAGAGGGGGCACGCGATGTTAGCAATCCGTGCCAAGTGCAGTGCAATCGTCGGCGTGCGGTTTGGACATGTTCCCTCCCCTTCGCTGGCGTGTCACCCTTAGTGTCCCCACGTCTGCGATCCCTCGCCCGATTAAGAGTGGAAGGGCAGCTCGTGCCCGGCGTGAGCCAGATAGATATCTTTTGTGTCCCCTCTGGCGCTGGAGTGCCCAAGGCGGCTGCTCCTCAGTTCACGCCAGCCCTTTGTGCTATGTCGTGGGATTAGTGGCCACGGGCAACTGGGTGAGAGTACTATCGCGGATAGAGACGTGGAGGGAGAAATCAAAGGCAGCGTCGGACAGCAACGCATTCTCTTGCTGCTGAAATGTCTTCATAGCGTATCCTATTTGAGTCCCGGTGGTTTCCAGACGCAAAGCTTTACTTGGCACTAGGCAGTGTTGAAATTTCATGCTATTCATAGGAATATATTCCGTAGTTTTGAATTCCTCTGCCTCGTCTATCCTAAATTGACCATTAGGATTACATTTTTTAATTGGCTTTTAAGCTTTATTCGGCATTCTATTAATACCTAATAATCCTAAGGTTTATTGCTCCAATAAGATACAAACAGTACAAGAAATAATATCATAACAATTTGGAGCTTTTGATGAACCCTAAGGCATTTGTTGGTTGATGGAATCACCTTCAAAATACATACTGAGCAATACTAGCGTAGGTACATTCGTAGGTATATAACATATGTAGGTATGTAACACTAGTAGAACATAGAAAAAATTTTGTCACAAGAAATTACATGTAGCGTTATAGAACAGCTTATAAAATATACAGTTACAATTATGGAACAGTTACAATTATGGAACAGTTACAATTATGGAACAGTTACAGGCATTGTAGAAATATAGTATACGTAGTAAAAATAAAATAAATATTTCACTTTTGTCCAGTTAGGTTACTTATTTAACATATAAGTAATCGTTACTGATAAATACGAAATCCAATACTGAACTTCTTATCAGTATCTCTAATATTCATGAATTCCTCATTCATCTAGTACATTTTTTAAACATACTTTAATGGGTTTTGCATGAGGACAACTGGTTTCTATTGAGGTAGAACCTCTACTCCAAGTACCTCAGTTAACATTTCTTGATATTTTTATATATTGTAGAGAATTCATTCCTTCATCAATCGAAAAAAATAGTCGGTGGTCATCGGCCATTTAACGCTGAATACAGGATTTAAAGGCGTCATTTTCAGCCTCAAATTACATTTTCGTGACAGCGCTATCTCAAAAGCTAGTGTAATGTGACTGAATAAACAACTGATAAATATATTTTTTCAGTTGCCTCATCGGCCATTTAAGGCTAAAATTTATTACTGACAAGCGTTGAAGAGACTAACTTACGTTCCTTAACCACCAGATTGACAGAGGTTTGGCAACCATATCAGGAGAGTAATTAAAACAAACTGGCCTGGTAACTCACTCATTTCTCACGTCACGATTACAGACGATTTATGCTACCAAGTGTGTCATTGATCAGCAAATTCTGTACTGTACTCCCTGTCACTAATGGTTATTTGAAAAATACCTTAGTGTGCTAAAATATCTTTTAACTTGGCTGTCATCGTACCCTATAATATCATAGATCCCTGAAAATAGTAAGCATAAAATTGTTTACTATTTTTGATATTATATTACGTGACAAAGTCGCTATTTTATTATATCTTACATCTGTTTGTTCTTCAAAAAATATTTTTAACAAAAAGTTTTTGTTCTTTACTCCATTTTTGTTACCTCTCATACACAACAAATAATCTCATATTTATGCTACTTCCTTTTCCAAATTTTCATTATTTTACCTGCTACCTGAAAGTCTGGAGGGAGTTTTCAAACTCGACCCCATTCTCTACAGCCTTGTCTTTACCAATATAACATTACACCAACCATAGTATAAATGCCCTAGGATGTCTAGCTTATTCCTTTCATGTCCTCTTTTAATCAATAATATTTTTTCATTAGCAGGCTAAAATATAATAAGACAGCGATTATACAAAGATAACAGATATTAATTTAAAAGCTACCTTGTTCCGGCAAATTTTATGTCTTATATAAATAGCACTTCGAAACAAAGGTTTTATTTTAATTACAAAGTAGTTTATCTAAAAAGATCTGGACAACATATTAAATATACTTTAAATAGGGTTTATGCCAAACATTAAAACATTTCCTACAGAGCAGTGACTTTTCTTTGACTTTAGTTGTATTTGACTTGGGCTAGATGAGGCACGATGGCCCCCTCTACCCATAGCCAATGGCTCATTTAAATGCATCGTAAGCGGTAGGAGTTTGGCACGCAGGCCCCAAATGTTTTTCGGGCAATACATTTTAGTTATAAGAATGAGTCTGGATAGAAATGTATCTGGATAAATTGAACGACCACAGCAGTATATCTAAGCTTAATGGGTATTTTGCGCAGTGAATATCACATCTAATTCAAAGTCGGCCCCGGTGGCGGCGTGGTGAAATCCTCGGCTGCTAACCTTAGGGTCGCGGGTTCGAGTCCCACCTGAGAGGGTTTTTTCACCACTCAGGACATGGCTGTGTGTGCTCGTCGGTTGTTACATTGTTAAAACCCCGATGTTAAGGCCACATGTGCTGTTTTCGACGGTAGTGGAAAATGTATAAATGAATAAGTAGCGGAAAGCGTGCTTAGGAAAATGAAATAAAATCCCATGGTTGGAAGGAAAAGTTGCAACATTTTAGCAAGAATAAAATATCTACATTTTGGTAGATGATGTGCTTAACCATTTCAATTGATGGATACGCCATTTCAATTGATGGATACGCCAGGGTCTGAATAAAAATACGTCGCTGTAGGTGATCATTTTTTCAGAATAAAATGGGTCATCGCATTTTCGTCACGTTATTTAAGGACTTTATGCCCAGTGGGATGACAAGTAAACGTTCTATGCATCTCGTCCGTTGGCAGTGGGGAATAAAATGCCCCCTAATGCCAAGGATGTTTTCCAATTTTAAATTTCTCGCATTTTATGAGTGCATGTGGAGATTTGGTCAGGATAAAGTCTTGCCCAGTCTTTTATATAGTTCACCCAACGGTCACGTTGTCCTGTTGGGAGTATGTTTTTATATTTTTGGTCGTCATTCCCTCGAGACACGGAATCGGGTCTGTTGCTTGGACACAGGCGGGAAAATATCCCTTTCCCTGTGGGGAGCTCAGCTGCACGAAGGGGGAAGCACTAAAGAAGGCCATGAAACCCTGTTCCTATCCTGTTACTGCTTCCACCAGAAGATAAAAGAAGAGGATGGAGTCGCAGACGGAGTATAAGGGTCACCTCATCAGAAATGGGAAGGAATGTGACCCAAAGATAAAAAATGTCCCGAGCAATGTGTTTTCACATATATCTTCATAACGGCGTTGGTTATCCTAGTGTGAACTACATGGGCTGTTCTGAGTAGATAATGCACTATGGAACGACCCATAATTGTGATTTTTTCGTGTGTGTTATAGACCGTAGCGAAGCGTTGATGAAAAACTTAGCAAGCTATGAGAAAACTGTCATATTTTATTCGATAAATGTTTAATACTTTTATTTTTTCTGTAAAGTTAATTTAGAAAATACTCCTTAGTAGCACAATAATATGCAAACACTAAATATTTAGGCATAAATTTACATATTGGCTCTTAGTGAGTGATATAATTGAAAATAACGTTTCAATTATCAGTAACGGATTGTGAAAATAATAATTTTTAAGAAATATGCTCACATAGCAGTTGGTTTCTTTAGCAGTTATTCTTATTAAAGCCACCTGATAAATCGGACACTTGGTAACTGCAATATACCTACCAGGTATGCTAATTGTTAAACTTCCACCCATTTTTAAGTCTTTAAGTCAAAGGTTGGGCTCTTGTAAACTGAAGTTCTATTTTTTATTAATTGGAATCCATGATTTAACCAATATTTCGTTTAATGCTGAGATACGCTATGTAGTTAGGTCCATACTTCCTGCGATAGGAACTTAAACATAGTTAATTCACCATTATTCCACATCGACGGAATAATTATTGTGGTTGGCCATTCTTCGCGGATACCTAAAGAGAAAAAGTCCTCCCTCAGATACCCTAGGTTAGCCAAAAGGGTATGGAGGAAAAGTATGATAGATATGATTTGTAGTATATCAGAGGCAGATAATAGGTTCATACGTCCAAGGTTATACTTGTTTTTCATGGAAATTGACAGTCTTTGCTGTCCTGAGAATTTATGGAGCTATTCCCTCCTCCAATCCCACCGTGCAGTCTCTTCTCATACTTTGTTGTTCCTAGACTTCTTTTAATAATGTTTTCTCTTAAATATAACATCGCATTCTCACAAATTCACATTCATACTATTCATTTCAGTCACCTACTCCCTGGTGAAGTGATGCATGGCAAGTATATAAGAAGTGACATCACGTGACATAAGTAGTGACATCACTACTTATATACTTGCTCCATCTGGTCAACTTATTGCACCCAGGCATATGCATGACTGCGTGTGGCTTTTCGTGGCCTTCATAAATAAGCATAGAAGAAAAATCTCTAGAACTGTTATATTATTAGTTTAAAGACAATATCGTTTTATCAATGGTTTGAGAGAAAATCAGAAAATAAAAATCGTTAACTCACTCTTTTTCCATCCAATTTCACTCCATTTACCTATACCATTTAGATGGGTAATAATTGTATTGATCTTACTAATCCCTTGCTTACTATATTCTTTTTATCTGCTGTTTTTTTATTCGTAACAACGTACTGAATCTATCTAAATTTAATGTCTCTTTCAAAATTTATACCGCTCATTTGTTGAAGGGCATTAGTTGGAGGTAAGGTAATGTAGGTATACATTTTTTCCCAGTAATGGTAGTAGGATAAGATTCATATCATATTTTCTCGGAAAAACCATGATTTAATGTGAAAAGAACGCAATTATGAGCGTAAAGGCTAGAAAACAAAGATAAGCTCCCTCCTTTGGGGAATTCACCCATGCATTCTAATTTTTATATCATTGACAGAGTCCTAAATGTTGCACAGCAGAACCGGTTTCAGCTTTTTTTATGCATTTTTAAAGCAAAATGAATTTCTTCTTCTATTTTACAGTCAGAAGCACCTGATTTCTGAATATTATGAGCCCAAATCATGCACTCGATGGTTAATGGTCCAAATACCTCTTTTTTATATTGACTTGTATTCTCTGGCGGTTGAGCTATTCTTGTTAACGAAACACTGCGAAGTCGTGAAAGTAGAAACTAGTTTAATGGCATATAAGGCTAAATAAAAGTTCTATTCACAAAGTGTCAAATTTTTAGTAAGAGCTTGACATTTTAAGTCACTTACGCGTAAATTTATTTCTGATTTAGCTATAATACCTACGGAAGTCTTATAATACACATATCTGTGAATATCACAACAATTTTCGGAAGTTTCTTGAAGGATCCTTTTGTCCAAAGCGTCGTTCTTCTTTTCCACCAAACTCCTTACACCGTGGCGGAGCATTATTCCGGAAAGAGGTGGCAGTTTGGGGATATTAATGGCGATAAGCTCGTGACTTTAGCTTATTAATCATGTTCATGACGTCCGGCGTGCTTCCCTCGCAACACACGACACCAGCGCCCCTAGAAGAAGAAGCACGACACCCATAACAACCCCACTCCATGTCCATACTACCTACTCCCCCCATGACGGCCTGAAAGGGTAGTAGGCTGGGGAAGGGGGAATAGAGGAAAACGGGGCTTAATCTACGGAATTCGTTCCAGGGCGATAAAGTGTGTTGTTAATTGCTCCTTCCTTTTCCAGTCGCCTCTCGCCAAGGCCGCCCATAACGGCCCGACGTCTTTGCTTCCCTTTATCTCTTCGCGTTTGCCATTATAACTCACACCAAATTCTTACTCAAACCCTTCTGTGAGCCAAAGCAGCATTTTACCATTGAACTGGTTGTCTTCGGGCATGACGGATAGTATTTCTCCGGAGTACCTCCCTTCTAAGTCAATTTAAGGACGATAGGTTGCGCGATAGCAATTATGTGCGTTCTTTCAATTTTGAAGCGTATCCAGAAAGTGTGGCAACACCAACATCATGATTTAAGATTAATTTCTCTTCTCACGATACGTTTTATTTGATAAAAATTTTTAATCTTCATAAGACCAACGTATGCCCTGATATCAAGGAGAAACATAAAACAAGTTGCGATAGCCAGGCCGTTAGCACACAAGTCTTTAGAGTAATAGAGTAATAGTTGGAATCCTTCCTGGAAGTTTGCGGTTATTTTTCTCCGAGGAATAAGATATTACATTAATTTGAGGGCATGATATAATTGACAGTAGCTACCGAATTTCTGGCTTCCTCAACAAATATTACTAATTATTTCTTCTATTTCATTTCATCTTGCGATGACTGTTTGCACCGTTCACGCCCATTGCTTTTATATTTATTTGTCTTTATTGTATAATATTTATTTTTAAAATCCTAAATTAATTAGAATTTCACAGTAGTCATGCATAATTAGTTTATAAGACGGCAGGGGGGAAACCTTGTTTTGAGCAAAAATAATGTCGCAGTTAGCTCTCGGAGGTACGAGGCATGCTATCATCCCTTGCAATAGCAGTATTGATAATAAAGTCATTAAAATACGATAATTCTCGTTATAAATGTTTTTGTCACTTTGTTACTTCTAAGCTTCTATAATAAATATGCATACGGCATGTACTAAAAAATAATGTGAATATATTGAAAAGGATATGATCATCCTCGCTTCCAAAAAATATTGAGTAAATTAGTTATAAATTTTAGGAAGTAAACGACGTTTGATGCTCGCATCGATTATTTTGAGAATATTGATTAAAATAAATCAAAAAGCAGAAAAAAATAATTTTCATATTGAATTTGGAAAACGTAGGAAACAATGATAGTTACATAGGCTACTAAAATTTATGGAATAAAAGATGAAAAAACGATATTTATCAAAGCTGTAGACACTGTCTAATATGCTGTGATAGTAGAACTCAGACGAATATCACTTATGTTACAGCCAACTGCAGCTTCTATAATCGCATCTATTGCGGTATTACTTATAAATGTTTCCGTCTAGTACCACTTTACGCCAAGGACACCCGATAAAAGCGGTAATTTTAAGACATTACAGGCAATGGCAAGCACTTTGGGGCCTCAAAGGTACTTACCATCGATGAAGACTGCCATATAATTGATTAATGACTTCTTGCGGGTACGTCATGCATTCGGAGAGATTGTTTCCCACTTAACCGAGCTCTTCTTGTCCTTGAAGAAATTCGGAGCTCGTAATTGGAAGAATTGTTAGCAAAATTCAATTTCAATGCCTATTTCTGCCCAAAATATCCACTTTTTGGTTAATTTCTTTTTCTCGTTAAATTTCTTCTTTCTGAGGAAAAAATATTCCCCAGAAAACCAGTAGAGCTGGATTTTGTTACGTTAAATTAAACCACAGTGGGAACCAAGTTAGTTCCCACTGTATTTCCCGGTTCAACCAGCCTCTTATTTATAACTTTACTATATTTTTTATTCCTAACAAAGTTTTGATTAATATTTTAATCAGTGGTCTTTGAATGCGAGAATAGTGTGTGTACCATTTAATTCCTTTATTAATTCTTGTATACAAGAATTCTTTTAATGACAAGGATATTTTTCTTAATGAATTCCTTTTTATTAGGGAATTACTATTTGCCTGAAAGCTGTTGTAGCTGCTTTAGTGTATTTAGCGTAGCTTTAATGTAGTGTTAAATTTCTTAAGATATGTAAAACATAATAATAATTCTTATGATATTTCTTAAGATATCTGCTTTGCCGGTTTTAAAAAAGCAGTAATAAAATACCTGTCGTTAGTTGGTATCGATAAATGCAATATCTACTATGAAACTAGTAAAGTAAAATATTGAAGCTCCAATATGCTGAACAAGAATATTTTAGATATTGTTAAACATGCAATATTAAATATGAATCAAGCTATGCATAAGTGAATTTAGGAAAGCAATATAGGGATAACGTTTTATGAAACAACCTACGCTTATTATTTTTTTCCTCGTTGGCCCAAACAGAACGTCTATTTATTTAAAACAAAAAATTTCTCCAAATAATAATTTTACCTTCAAGCATGACACATGTCTGCTATGTTTCGTGCAAGTTTATAAAACTGTTGTACATGCATCACTTTAATTTTATCGCTTCTTGAGGAAATGTTCAGTAGCATAAAAATACTGTAATCTTGTGTAGAAAGGAGTAAAAATTTGGTTTAGAGACTAGGAATTTTAAGTATACCTATCCAGGTGTAAAAGCGATTGAGAAAACGTTTATTTTAGAGCATTTCTCAGCGCAAGATTCTTCGGTTGGTGGGCTAAGACTCGTGAGAATTAAGTTTAGATCCTCAGCATGGACACCATCTCCTTTACCGGAGGCGGCTTTCCAAAAATTCCCTCTCCCTTTTGAAATTCCACTTCGTGACTGGAGGCCACTGTCTCTTTCACCTCCAAAGTCGGTGAATCTTGTATCAAATCTCGCCTGTTGAGCCACATTCTTTTGTCGTGGAGCAAAGAGCGATTGTTGCTTACATTCCGCCTAAGGATGGACGCGGGCTTCATAATGTGACTCGAAAGTGTCTTCTCACCTTGTCCCTGTAAAGGTGGCAGGGGAGTAAATGAACTAGGTTTCTACCTTCCTAATATCAGCGATTCACTTTACGCTATGGGAATTTGAACCTGAGGAGGAGAAGATGAGTCTTCCTGGTGATTTTATCTCTCCTCATGCCACGGCCGAAAAGATTTCATTCTTATACAATAGTTATCCCCTTGGTCCTTTTGAGGGCGCTGGCTGATTTTCTTCCGAAAATAACGCCGAACTTTTTTTTTCAAAAGCTGGATTTCTTTCCTGAAATATCCACAATTTTGTGTGTGTATTTATTATTATTTCTAAAATATTTTGAAATAAAATCACATCTAAAAATGAGAAGAAACATTGTAACAAATTCGGACTGATTTGACATAAGTAAAAATTAATGAGCTCTAATGAAAAGGTTTGCATAATAATACCGCACTAAAATGACTCTTCTGGCATTTTTCTATAATAGAGAAACTCTTAAACGTGTACTGTAAATGACTATGGCCTTAAAATGAATTTCAAAGCAGCGTTTGTAGCTATATATAATATACTAGTGCGTGAAACATATCTCGTTTACAGTTAGAGTATATACTTACTTTTATACAAAATTTTCTGTGCACATTGTGCCAATTAGACGAGACTTCCTAATTTCTACTATTGCCTTTTCTGGCGTCATGGAATTTCAGCACGCGAGAGGTGCAAAATAATTTATTTATCTAAACGTCTGAGGACAAATTGCACCACTCGTGTCCTTAGATTCCATGACACCAGAAAAGGCGATAAGAGAAATTAGGAATTAAAGTATTAATCATTTTTAAATTTATCTTCCACTGGAAACCATAATAATACTATTTCGATTACAAAATATTAGATTTATATAAGATTCGTATTTTGATCATTTTGACTCAGAAAAACAATAATTATTTAGTAACTTGACATTGATTTTAAAGTGCTATTTTTAAAATCTACATTTATGCATACCTACATATTACCCGGTGAACTAACATGAGGGTATGTGGCAGAGAATGGAAGGTACAGGTCTTGAGGTGAATTTTGTTTTAAAAAATAATTTTTACTGGATAGATATTTTAAAAAAATAGGAAAATAATGATGTCTAATATGTCCAATATGTAATGAAGGCATACTCGTCCTTGAATTTTACGTAGTTTTCTGTTAGCATGTAAGGTGCACAAAAAATTAATACCTCTTTCGCTGACAGGTGATTTGTTTCTTTTTAGCACCCATCATTCCTGCTAATGCAGAGTGGTGACAGAAATATACCTTAAGTGTCAGCCAAGAACTAGTGTACTTTAAATGTTTACAAAAGCTTTAGTCTTGATTTTCTGACCTCTCTGTTATCCCAGCAAAGATGGGTGACACCTTTTGTACACTCATGGCAGTTAAATTTAACACGCGCTGGTACCCATTTGTATGATAAAGTTATTGATTTAAGTCCTTATTCATTGGATCTTTACTTTCCACTCTTTCATTCAGTTTAAAGCGTCGTAATTTTGACTAGTATCTTTTTTCGTCCAGGAAAATATTACGCTGAAAAAAACGTCAGGTTTTTGAGCCCTCACACATGAAACCAAAAATATTTTTACGACCAAGATCAGTGTAGGTAGTCTGTAGCCGTATTTTCACAATCTAACGGTTTTTACTCTTTACATTAAGTGGTGTATTCAACTAATATTAATTTAATAAACTCAGGATTCTTGTAGCTTGAAAATTTATTTGTCTTGATAGAGTCCAAAACACGTTTATGTACTGGCTTTTTATTTACCTAGTATTCGTGCGTCTTAAAGAAATAATCTAAATGTGACAAGATCTGTCTCCAGGGAAATTGTACTAATTTTAGATAAGGATTTTTTCATCAATAGGGCACGGCTTTGCATTAATTAATTTCGTGTGCTTAAGTATTTTAAGTATTTGACATCGAAGTTGTACAAAGTTGTTTATGTCTCAAAAAATCTATCTTGCCTCTAAAGAATAAATGCCCTTTGATAAAGTTAAGTTTTTGTGTACTATGTGTTTTATGGCTCAACTCCTGTGAAGGTTATATTTAAAAAATTAAAACTCAGATTTTATTTGTGAAATGTTTGATTTAAAACATCTTATCATACTCATGAATTGTTGTTGTGCATCTTTTTTTCGTGTTTTAAATTTGTACATCTCACAACAAGGTTGAAAAATAGATAAAAGAGTGCAGAGTACATCCTACGAATGTATATGTATGAAGGCTGTTAGTTTGGAGGTCTTGCAATAATGAAAGACTAAAAGCGATAATTGCTGACGGTGATGCCAGGAAATCCTAAAGGTCGCTCAATTCTGAATCGGCTAAGCTTCCAGATACATCGTGGTGATCAATAATGCAAACGAACAACAGCTCTATTGCTCGTGCATAATTCAATTTCCGTGCACCTAACGGTAACTTCTATCTTTTTCAACTTCCTGTTAAAAATGCCTCTCATCCGGCTTTTCACGTGCCATTTTCCTCTACCATACATATTTTGCACGAAATTTATCAGTATATTTCCTATTTTGCCCTATGAATTTTCCATGTAATGCATTATTATTATTATGTTATTCATTTGATGATCTATTTCAGTAACGCATTTTTTTCCACAAAAAAACTCATAACACGAGTGCGATTATAACAAAACTCTGTTTATAGAAAAGAATTCGTGAATGTGGGATATCATATTTATTCAAGGTTATGTTAGCCGTTGTTGTCCAATAAGTCAGTAAAACGAGATCTTTTGCATGATATACATTTTGCGTATTGGAGTTTATTTCCCTTTGCGTGACAAATGTTTTTCCTGAAGTGATAATCTTAATGAAATTAAATGGGATTCTTCTCAAGTATGTGATGGTTTTTAAGATCCTTCTTTTCTGTAATATTTACCGCAGCTGTATATATTCCTTAAATGATTAACCTTTAGCAATTTTGCAGAGAGAGATAATATCAGGGCAGCAATATTCGAGAAAGTTTTATTTTAGAGATACAGCTTGTCAATGTTGAAAAATTACATTCAAATGCACAAAGAAAATTATGCTTACAAACGAATATGTAACACACTGATTATCAATTTAAATCCATTGTTAGATATTTTCGATTACTATAAGTTTCAAAGAGTGTATCTCGTACATATTGATTGCATTTAATAGATATCTATTAAATATATTTCTCACCTGGAAATATATTAACTAAAATTCATATGTTAAACACATTCACGCTATTAACTATTGTATATTCAGTAAGCACAGTGTATTAAGAAGGTATAAGAATTCAGATATTCCTAAATCCCATTAGTCCCACTAGTTATGCTAAGAGATAAGGTGAGATAAGTTATATAAGTTAAAAGATGTTGATCTAAAAAAAGAGGTAAAAACTGAAATGCTAATTCGTTAATGTATCACTATATAAACACTCGCTTCTTTAGAGTATTTGGTCTGGCCCAAAGCCTTTCCTTCTTTTACAGTGCCGAGCTATCTAATGAGTGAGACATCTTATATTAAAACTAGTATACGTTATGAACGCGAGTTATTTTAGAGCACCTCGCAATCTATATTTGATTTTCCTTTTATGTCTTCTCTTCAAGTCAAAAAGGTCTTGTGCATAATATACTCCATCTAGAGCTCTGCTGATTCAATTCATCCTTACGTTAATAACTATTTTAGACCGCGAAAGCATAGGCTTAGGCAATACGGATCAATGAATTTAATCAGGAGTCACCGGTACTTTTGATGACCCCCACGAAATGGGACTGCAAAAGGAATAACTAAGCAGGTGGGTGGGAATTAAGTATTGGGAGGAAAAGATGTGTGGGAGGAAGAGCGGGTGGCGAACTTAGGGACCATGTTTGAGGTGGAGTAAACCTTATCCCATATCAAAAGGACTCTGTCTAGCTAGGTCCCTTGTCTGATTTATTCCCCTTAGTGGGATCCTCCTATTCGGGGTTTAAATCGCAAGGCTATGGAGGCTAGGAAAGTAATTCCAGTTGTAAAGTCAACGTAAAGGATATTTATTCTGTATGTGCATGCCCCGACTCCACCTCATCTTGAAATAAAAGAGAACGACATGTTCTACGAGCGAGGTAGGCAACCCGAGAATTCAGGCACGTGTTTTCAGTTGCAGATATACCAGGATGTTATCCCGCCATCACACCATGAAACCTAATTATGATTTTTTTTCAGTGATAAATACGATTCTTATTGGTTCATACAAAATAATCACATCAACATATGCGTTTATGTATTTAAAATCATATTAATATTTTATTCATTAAAGTAGATTAATGGCAATTGAATTTTCTTGAGAAAATTAATATTACAGGCAAGTTAAACCGTAATTAAATGGATGCTGATTTTCTTTAGTGCTAATTGCTTACGCATTGAAAAATTATGTTAAAATAAGATTCCCTATTGGATGGAAGAATTAACATGAGCAGGAAATAAACGAGAATACGGAGTTGTATTAAAAATTATTGAGCGAGAAAAGATGCTTTAAAACATTGACAATTTGAAATGTTATAAATTCAAAATTTTCTAAAACGCATCAGTATCTTCTTATAATAGAAAAAATAGACAAATGGGACCTGTAATAATAAATTTAGGGGAAGAGGGGATAATTCAATAATCCAGTGGGACGCAGAATGTAAGAAATGTACGTAGCTAAAACTAAAGTGAAGTTAATGTGTTAATATTATGGCGTTAAAACAGCCATTGGAGAGTATTATTATTTAACGCCAAAGATTCCGATGGTGTCACAAAATATAATGCGTAACTTTTAACAAGTTAATAGCTTATATATTTTATGAGATTGAGGTAATAGGTGAGAAATGATATTTTACTAATCAAAATCTAAAGAATAATTACCTGATCATGTCAATAAATTGTAGTGAAATGAAATATTATGAGCACGTTAATGCCGTAACTTTAATGCTTTGCTCTAAATATATTTTTAAACTCTCAATGGGCAAACCTTGTCGAAACCATAATATTAAAAATACAATACTTCTATTTTAACAAGTTTTAATAGAAACATTTTCAGTAAGGAATAACTATGGCATGAACCTTTAGATATGTACCTATTACTTTTTACAGTGGTTTATTAGGCTTGAGATATTCCCAAAGAAGAAATTATATAAAAGATGTATTAATAATAGTTCTAACCCGAACATTTTATTTGAATGAAATTTTACGTCCAGAGAAATTTATTCTACCTCTCTTTTATAATATTTGGCGGTTTATGGGATGCAATTGGTTGTCACTTCAACAAATTAAAATGGATATTTTAAGTTCGATAACAAAAATTCAGTGACTATTCGATACCCTCTTTACCTGCCTGGCGCTTTGCTTTACGGCCCACTCCACCCTCTCTAGACGCCAAGGCCTATCAATCTATCTCTACTGACATGTCCATTTACAGCGTTCCCGCTTGCCGCCGACTTACCGTCCGTAGCGCGAGACCGGGTTTTTCCCCAAGGCCCGACAGTGCGGGGTGATCGAGACACCACCAAGGGGCGGCCGGTCGAATTAACCTGCAGTGCCTTGATTGACGTCCGTAAAGGAGGTCACGTGGTCTCCTGTGCCACGTCTAAAAAATGTTGGGAGAGAGAGAGAGAGGGTTTCTCATTTTTTTCTAGAAGAGAGGATGCTTCTCTGCCCGTACCACTTGGCTGCCCGTCTGCGGTGTGGGCGAGAAGGTCGCAGCCGCTCGCCACCGCATTGGCAAGTATCTCACGGCGACTCGACGGCCGGAGTGTTTCGTGGCGCCACTTTTACTTGAAGCGGCAGGATGGAGAACCGTCGCTCCCTCCACCTGCGACTCCTTTGTGTCCATAGGCAACGGTGTCAACTTGAAAGGGCCCAGTATATATCTGCCGGCGACGTCTTGACAGAATCAGTTCTTTACTAAATTCAAGCTGCGAATGAAAACATACTGCGTCAGAGAATGAAACACAGGGCATTATTAATTTTTATTAATTTCATTCTCATTCAACATTCTCATTCTCGTTCAACACATAGCATTATTAATATTAATTTTTCCCCAATGCACATCCACAACTTCGCGCATTCTAAGTGAAAAATATATTATATCAGAAAACGTTTTTCCAAATGGTGGTACACTTCGTTATCTTAGTTCCAGAAAAAATATCAAGCATGCTTCCCGAAATAAATTTGCTGTGGGTGATCAAAAGTTAAAGTGATGTTTGAAACTTAAATATTTTTTTAGCAGTATTATCGGCAAGGAAATGATGATGGCATGAATATTTAGGGATGCATGCTTTTTAGTTGCTGGTTAATAAGTAGAATTAGAGAATTAGGACATTTCAGGGAATGGAGAAAAGAGGGAAGTAGTTTCCGGTGGTACCTTTTTTCAACTTATATCATGGAGCACAAATATCCTAGGTTTAACGTACTATCCAACGGATGGACTACTTCACTCGTGGAACTTCCCATACAATTCAATTGATGACCTTGTGTCCCTTACCAATATTTTTTCACTGCTGGGGTATGAACTTAGACTAGGTCAGTGTTTCAGCCATAACATCAGTCCAATTACCATGAATATATATGTGATATGGTACTGTGTAACAATCATGATGTTTCAATCAAAGCAGATTTTTTTATAATAATCGTCATATACTGAATATTATGTATCTATAGCTACTTAATCGTCCTTCTTAACGTATTAAAAGGTAAAGCTGGATTATGAGAGGTCCCCTCACTTAAAAATTAGCTAACATCCACGACTTATTTTTAACCTGCTTATTCCATTTTCTGTGATAAAGCATGTTTTCCTAAACATTTAATTAGTTTTGTCTTATTCTTATTAGCTTTGGGACTTCTATCCAACTAGAATATTGGTAAAGTATGGAGACGGGAGATTCAAATCCTAGGTCATAAAATTGATTAAAAATTATTCTTTATTTGCAAGTATGCATATTTTAGCATTATTAAGTAGAGGTTTTTATTTAAACCCCTCTAACAAGTTAGTATTTACAATGTAATAATGATGGTTTCTTTTAATGATGGCAAAATGATTTGAAAAATGAGACTACGAAAGTGTTATTTTTCACTTGTCTTCAGAGCCACATATACACACCAAAAGAATTACACGTCACTCGCAAGCTGTACTTTACCGACTCCTGACCTAGAAGCAACAGCATTTAGTTTTAGGAGGTTGGGAGCTGAGATAGTCTACAAGGGGTAAGGCTGGGGCTTTATTTTTACGATTTGATCGCACTGGGCGCTGTTCTTGTGAGGCAGTTGGACAAGACAGGAGCAGGAGAGACGGATTGGCGAAATGTGGTTTAGAAAGGGGAATCAAGAATGCTGAAGCCTAAATTGATGAAGATTCCTCACTACGGACTCATGATCCCTCCAGACACATAGGAGAGCCCTCCTATCCTTGAACCCTTTTAGCCAGAACAACCTAAGTCTGCCAGCCTCTACCGTCACGAAAGCAAGCACCCATGCCTGTGTTCCTGGAGTCTTCGTTGCCACTCATCAAGGCTCCCAACGAGAGATGGAAAGCCCTTGCTTAACGACACTCGTGTTTCCAAAAACTGTTTGAAAGGAGAGCATCTGCCGTAGTCGGGCTAAAGAGACGTGCAACGAGGGTTGTTGGGAAGGCAGGGGTCAGAGGAGAGGTCAGAGTGGGGAAAAATAGAGAAAAGTGGGCAAATAATGATGTGGTTTAAGATAAGGTCACGGGTGGAAGGTTGGAGGAACTGCAAGGGTGTGAGGTCCCTCTGGGATGAAGGGCTGATAGAGATAAGAGAGACTCAGGACGGAAGGTTTGCACCCTAACAAAAGTGGAGTGCATGGTGAGGGTTCTCAAGCTGGGTCGTAAACTGCTTATGGTCAAAGTATTAAAGGTTTTATTCAAAATATACAACAGAAATCCAGAAAATTCTAGTTTCCATTTAAAAATGATGCTTGTCAGACATTTTACATGAATGCCACAATTGCAGGCGTTATCTCTTTGCACATGCGAAAAAGCTTTAACATTTAAATATTTTACTGTATAAATGTTTTACTGTTTTCTTATGCTGAAAAATGCTATTTTGCTTAAAAAATATGCCTTAAAACATTCCTATCACTGATGGCATTTGAAAAATGTAGTTTATAAGGAATTATAAGGGTTATTCAGAGTAGTTATCAAATTGATTCTTCATATATATACGTCACTTTGCCTTCCCATGGCAGAAAGAAAATGTTTGATAGAAAACCATAAAGAAGAAAAAAACATTCTAATTGAACGTCATGAGACGCTATGCTTTTTCAAATTTAAAACTAGCGAAGAGGTTATTGGGTAGAGTGAAACGTAGGCTTTATATGAGCATATTGCTCTTGCGAAGGAAATTGTTGAAACGAATATAATAAATTATGTTAATGAAGATTAACCGATAAGAGAATGAAGCGTAGATCTGTATCTTACCATTTATTAAATTAATAACTAGTGATGACAATGAAATTGATTCTATTTGTAGATAGTGCTAAAAAAAAACATAAATATGTTTTGAAAAATGATTTAGACTTTTCACCATCAACATCTCAGCTAATACATGCTCATTGGCTTATATCTGCAGTAAATGGATCATTTGACGAGTAAAATGTTAATATAGTAGTGCGTGTGGGCACCTTATAGTTTTGCGGAGGGGTGGAGGGTTGTGGTGGCCTAGCGGGTAGAGAACTGAGCTACTGAGAACATATCCCGGGCAAGAGCCTTGCTGAACACCCCCATCTAAAATCCTCCCGATTCGATTTTCTGCGCGTCAGAACATCGTAGGAAATCGCAGGTGGCCCAGGGAAAGGAACTGGCCCCCCTTCCCTGAATGTGTGAATTTCACACGCCATTGGCTTAATATGGGGTGAGCTCTACTCTCACATATCATAACCAACCTTCCGTTTGAATCACTGAGTGAGATTGTTTACCGCCATCATGCAGTCTGCAATTGTACTCCGGGCCCTGACGCGTTAAGTCCCCTGAAACGCTTCAGGCATATCTTGAAATATTTAAATTATCACATATCATGCAACAATAATTTCAATGGTAAATTACCTGACCTAAAGTACGTAAAAGAAAAAAATAGCAAATCTTAATTAATTTTTTTTAGTATCCTAGTAACTTATTCTAGTAAAACCACGAACATCTATGTTTAGTACTCTATCCTCTCGTATTAATTATACGTATATGGAACACATGTGTAAAAATACGTTAGGTATATGCATGTAAAAACATAACATTAAAAAAGATGTATGTACTGAGGAAAGGTAGATTACTTGAGAGCAAGCTGGGGAAGAGAAGACTCTTGGCCATCAAGTTATAGTTTAGTTTACCCTAAAATAAATTGAATTAAATGTGGTCCACAGTCCAGTGATACTCTCCACGATAGTCTCCTCCTCTGTATAGTGGCAGGACAAGAATGAGAAACTGCGAATGCAGGAAGGGCCAAGGAGAAAGCACCCATCTTGAGGGAGATGTTGGGTATACAATAGCATTATCTATGAGGAGAGAAAAAGGGAGAGGCGTGCGGAGTTTTCGTGAAATTGTGTTATGGAAAGTATAGGGGATGGGAGTTGCTCCAAAAACTCGCCTTCTCTCCATCCCTTAGCCCTCCTCCAATTCCCGCCCCCCTTTCACACACCCAAGATGACGGTCCGGAGGTTAAAAGCAGCTCAATTCCGGAGGGCAAGGAGAGATGCTCACGAATCTTCGTGCCTTGGCCCATCATGGTCTCCTCATACTCCATCGAGCCCACTCTCTCTCTCGCCGATCATGGTATCCTTGAGAACGGCTGTTTCATCGAGGGTTTCCGTCGTAACCCTGATAGAGGAGAGAGCAGAGGGTGGGCTAAGGATGACCTCTGCAGGCAAGGCGAGCTGTCGTGCGAGAAAAGAGAGTGGAGTGGGGAAGTGGTCCAGCGCATCCGCAGTTTAAATCCCCACCCACTCTCTTCTCCACCTCCTCCACCCCACAAACACTTACCTACCGTCACGGCAGTGCTTTCGTTGACTTGTTGTGATGTCCTGGAGTAGAGGATGAGAGCCATAACCTCAGAGGAAAGGCATCCGATGTCGCAGCGGCAATCCATCAAGGTGCATCACGAGTGGTCGTAAAGGGACCTTCACTTACGAAAGTCACCGGCGAGAGAGCAAATGCCATAAAAGAATTATTTTGTCATTTTAGAGAAAGCATAGGGGTCTGCGTTATTTTTCGAGCCCAAAGAGATGAAAGAGTGAAAGGTTTAAACTCAGGGCGTGGGGATTCCAAACTTTCTCCGTAACAAACACGAAGCATTATTTGGGAAATATTTATGTAGGTGAATTTTGATTGAAAGCATATTTTCATCTTTTCCAACTCAATTACACAAATTATCACCATGAAAAACTATCATGCAGTGTAACACTTGTAATGGCACTTGAATTTTGAATCCTCTGTTCCCTTTTCATATTATAATAAGAGATAAAATCGTATTTCGATAACAGTAGTTTTAATAAAACGCAAAATAAAGAGGAACATGTGGATCGTGAACTATCACTAAGTATTTTCTACCCTTCAACCTATCAGTCACGGCTGGTCCTACCAGAGGAATCTTGCAGCTTAAAAGGAGAGAGAAGCAGTAGGGACTTAATGAAGGACTTTTTCTAGAAAAGTTATTTAATTATTTCTATTTGTGTGTGGCTTAAGTTTATCATATAAATCTTCTGGCATTCAGTTATTTATTTCTGAACTTCAATGATTTAAAAAAAATTGTAGGTTTCCCTACGCTCAGAATTTTATACGGTTACCGTGATTTTTTCAACTACTTTTGGTTTTTTATTCAATACCCGGCTAGTTTGTAAACATATGTTATCTTTCATTAAATTTTACCTGTTTAAGTATTTTTACCAACAGTTGTTGAAGTTACAATTACCAAGCTTATATTTTATTTTATCCCGTAATGAGTATTTTATCTATTTTAAATTTCAAGTTTTGGGAGCATGTAGTATCATTTAGTTTTGCTTTATCATTAGAACTCACTAGGTTTTTCATTACTTTCGACTGCGTTCTCTGAAAAAATTCCCAAGGAAGTGCTTTGATGTGAGGTTTCAAGACTTGAAAACGTACGCTGTGACCTCTACTGGACCGCAAATTTGCCGTACGCTATGAGGAATGCTTTTTACTTTCCCCGGTCTATCAGGGCTTGCAGTCGCTTTGATGCGCCTTGGGATAGAGGCCAAAGCCTTCATTGACTTTAGTGAGTTCGCCACGCTCTTTTGCAGCAAATACCCTCGGGATATCCGAGTTGGAGAACGTAGCAGAATCAAGACCAAGTTTCAAGTCCCTCGTAGGAAGATTAAAAAATTGTTTTGCCAAACGCTCTTGGTTAGCTATAGAGAACCTGTGATTGAAATAGCGTCCCTTGATGCCACTCGCTAACTTCATTCATTACAAAGGAAATGCATTACTATTGATAGCACTGAACTTCGTACTGACCTAGTTATATGGTTGAAGCATTCAGTTTACGCCACTTGGAGAAATTGAAGGAAGTCACGATGATAAATTGTATTTAAGCCTCTTTGGGCACACGCATAACCCTCGCCACCTGTTACTAAAAAAATCGCGTCCTCCTTACTTGGGGTCTTTGTGACCCCAACGTGGACCTTAATTAAAAACAATAATATTCCAAATACAGATATCATTTTGTACTTTATTTAAATACATTTCATATGTATTAACAAAAAATATAACAGTGTAATATACATTGCGCAATTTACAAAAAAAATATGCATTTTAGATGACACTCGCTGAAAAATATTTAGCCTTGCATAATGAGGATTAAATTTACCTAACTACGTATTTAACGACATGGTTTAATTAGCCGAATACAATAAAACAAAAAATATTTGAGTATTTGCAACACAAGGCCAAAACGTTTCTCAGAACACAAGTATTACAGTTCACCAGCACAAATTTAAAAAGAATAGACTTCTGTTGGGTATAATTAATTCCAAACAATTTGTATTAGAAATAGATTCTTTTACGAAATTTCATGATACAAAAGAATTTTGCCAAATTTTAATCTGAATCTTCATCTCCAAACTCATCACTGTTGCACTGCATACAGACGCTTCTTGGCTGGGCATAATCACCGCATAAGCATCTGTTGCAAACATTACAAATAATTTTGGGTTTTTCACACTCTTACTAGGGCAAATGGAACTTCTATCACGCTTATTCTTGGACACAATTTCTCTTTCATTGACTGGCAGAATACTGCCAATACCAGCATTTTTGATCACAGTCCGAATTATATTTTTTTGGCATTCGGTTTTTCCTACTTGACCATGAATTTCTGGTGTTATCATTCTTTTTGATAATTCTAAAAGGAACCGCCACCTAGAATTTTTTTTCGCGGAAAGAGGGGAATTTCCTCTAAACCATTTGGCATGCATTTATACCAGCAACATTCACGATATCATTGGCCATCTTGTAGTCTCTCTTTATACAGAATACTGTCGGGCTATTTGATGCACTGTATCAACACCGAATTTCACACAGTTGTAGTAGAGAGTCACTTTCGGTTTGTTCTTTTCAGAGGAACACATTTCATATGCCTCATTTTTAATAGACAATTAAACCCCTGATATTCCTCTTATCAACAAATTCTTTTACTACCCACTTCCCTCTCAGTATTTCATGAATTTATTTAAGTTTACCTGCATAGATTTGAACATTTATAATGTTCAGATTTTCACAATTAACAGTTATCCCAATTATAAAGCCGTATTTTCATGGTTTCGAGGGAATATATACTTTAAAATCCCACCTTCCTCTAAAAGTAGGTAAATGTTCATCAAGAGTAATCTTGGGACCTGGAATGAATGAATTATTACATGCACAAGAAAATAGCTTCATGATTTCCAATACAGCTTCTGCCTTGATTTCTGTTTCTTTTTTACGTGCTTCCTGCTTTTTTTATCATCAACATTTCAAACAGCTCAGAATATTTTGAAAGCGCCTTCTTGACATAGTTGCTTTAAAAATGGGAAATGCAAATACATCCGGGCAAAGTTCGCTCAAATTTTTTCCTTGCCCTTTCTGAACACCGTACGTGATACATAGGCCAAGATAAGCTATCTATTTTTAATCAAATTCAATCGTATCAAGTCTATTCCATTGTCTCCAATCTTCTTTTATTCTCAAATTGATTCGCCCGTTGATTTATTTTTTTCTACCAATGAATCATTAACAAAGCATCGGAAAAACGCAGCTTTTTCCCCACACCTCAAGTGTCCTGGAAAACCTGCCTAATGATATTCCTGGATAATATTTTTTCCAGCTGTCATTGGTTCCATAACACTCCTTTTATATTTTCCATCCTTACTCACCGTGGATCTTCTTCTTTGACAAATGTGCCTTGGATTTCCTCATGAAACTCGTCCTTTTCCTGGTCCTCTGTTTCCACCTCTATGTTGTCTTCCTCACTTCTCATTTTCAATGTTTTCTTCCCCTGAGCCAAATAAATCGTTATGGGCTTCATTCTCTCATTACCAAGGAGCAAATTTGACTATAGGCCACCTTAATTAGGAATTATCCTTGTATGACTGCTAGTAATTCACGTGCGGGAGATAATCTTGAGCGAGGAAAGCGAGGAAAACTGTGACAGTATGTCACAGTTTATGATAAAAATGCTAATATTCTTTCTTTTCATGACATAGTCATGATAAAAGCAATTTTTCATTCAATTATTTCTAAAAAAAAAGATGAAAATTCATCTTCTAGTATTGAAGTACGTTCGGGTATATTTTATTTACATATATCCTACCTGGGGTCAAAATTGACTGCAACCAAGAAATTGTTTTTTTAAAGACTTATCGCAGGAAATAATTAAAAATGAAAAATGGGGTCGTGCAAAAGTGTTTTATCTGAGAATTCCCAGAATATGATACATAAAACTGTAAAAATTAATAAGTTTTTAGCAGACCTACAGCCTGCTTTGTAGGTAGTCTCTGTCCGGTGCGCTCTTGAGGTGAACTTTGTGTCCTGGTGGCAAATGAGGTTTTGCAAAGTGTTTGGAAACTACGGATTACGCATTACTAATAGGTGGCAGTAGTGCTTGTGCTTCAGTCAGGCAGTTACTGCTTAACTACTCAAAGTAGTCGTTGCATTTTTTTGCACTTTTGTGCACCAACTTTTCATAAGCATTTCGTATGCAGAGAGGAGATAACTATTTTATAAACAGAGAAATGTGTCCCACTCTAATTATCCTATATGTTTTTGTACTTTTTTGTACAAAATATTTTCATTTTATGTTGTCTCCCACTGTCAAAAACCACATTTTTTGCATTTTCCTCTGCACTATAAACTGATGATAATCCAAAACTACTACCAAATCATACAGAGAGTAAATGCACACTCAACGTGCCAAACCTCACCCTTTTAGCTCAAAACTTGGGAGAGAACAAAACGGATACAGAATGACTGACTGACTGACTGACACGCTACAACATTACACCTTAAATACGCCAAAACCGATCCAAAGGTGGCTAATATATTTTTCTGGGTTCGTCTGGGTGGTATAATGGTAATTGGTATTTGGTGCTTTTAGCTCTTTCAAATATTTTACGTTGGTATGTGAGTGAATGTCTTTTTTAAAATTGATGAAGAAAGGGATGTTCTAGGAGGTTTTAATATCGATCGAATGGTTTGGTCGAAATGTGTAAAATATTACACCCAAAGCGATCTAAAGTTTGGTGTAATATATTTTTGGAATCGACTCGGCAGATTTATTTTAGAGTTGGATTTTTGAACTTCTGGAAATAATTTAGGTGAAACACCTCCTTGTCAACTGTGTAAAATATAGAATGGAACCCAATCACCACAATATATTTGGGGATCTGAGCAAGGTATTGGGAGACAAACGTGTCGATTGCGTTTTAAAATTTCTTCGTGAAGTGAATTTACTACCCAAAATTTAAGACGCATTTTAATCTGCCCAACAGTTCTAAACGCAACTCTTTTTCCATATGACCATTACAGAGTTGAACCTATCGTGTACACTCATAGTTTACGCTATTTATAAGTAATACTTTTATACTATGCTAGTCACAGGACCTTAAGATAAATATATCTATATTTTAGTTGGAAATATAAGTAAATGTTTTATTTTTAATTGACAGAAGACGAAATGGATTTGATGTAGGACTGCCATTAGATAAATTTAAAATGGTGTGTGTATTTTAAAACTTTAGCAATGAACATTTATTCATAATAAACGTGTTATAATCTTCTTTTTACTTTTAGAAATGTACTTCAAAATGCATAGCTTTGATATTCACATTTCATACACTAGATCAGGGCCAATAGGCAAAATATTTTTTATTTCAGTATCTGCGCATCGAAAACATCAATTAATATTAATTTTTCTTTTGCATTTTTCTGTGCACCACAAACTGTTCAAAACCCAAAACTACTACCAAATCATACAAACAGAGAATCCACATTCAACGCTCCAAACCTCACTCTTTTAGCTCAACATTTGGTTGAGAACGAAACAAAACGGATACAGAAAGACGGACTGACTGGCATGCTACGAAATTAATATACCTAGATTCAATTTTTCCTGTGAGCTTGGGTCAAAAAAGACACCAGGTAGATTGGGAGGGATAAGATTCTTAAATTATGCATCATCAATCTCCAAGTTTATTCTTCAAATAATACCATGTAATTTAAGCGTCAAAATTTTTTATAGAAGGAAGAAAAACATCCTTCAGTTGGCCTATTTAACTCACTCATCATCGAAGTATATTTCTGGATTCAGGGACAATCTCCATAGCCCTTTTGCGGTATATGGCCCAATGATTTCAAGAGATGAGAAAAATCATCGATGCTGGAAATTGACTTTTCATATTAAATGATGAGGAATTTTTAGATAGAAACCTATGAGATTAGCTTATTTTCAACATAATATATGTGCGAGAAACCTGGTAATTAAAATATCTTTGTTGGAATTGAGCAGATGTTTTTTGGAGTAAGGGCAACGTTGAAGAGAAATGTTACGTCATTTTAAGCCAATTAGAGACAGTTCTTTATTCTAAGGTGCAATATGAATCAGCATTACTTTTATGTGCCTAGGAAATATCTACTTTTTAGTGAAATTTTTTAGTCCGCCGCTGTATGATTTGACTGCACAAACATGTTAATGTTCAATGCATATTGGCTGCTTAGTGCAGAGAGATACATATTACCAGGTGCTGTTTGCTACTATTTTTTTCAAAATTTATGAACAGCATACTATATTAATTTTCGTAAACCTGTCAACTTAAGAGTAAGTTTTTTTACATTGGTTCCAATATTACCAACAGTTAGAGTTCATTAAGCGCTTTGGTGCGTGCTAGGTGTGTATATTAAATTTTTTAAATTGTAGGTCATGATTTAAGGCAGCATGAAATAGTAAATTTTGATTTTAACAGTTGCAAAGGCACCAGCTTACAAAACTTTTCGGGGTCTTACTCTCTGTCCTTCTAAATTGACTCATGCAAATATAACGAAATATTTGTAACCGCTCATCTTTCGTCGCTCCTCACTTGCTTAGCCTGGGGGTTCGTCGACCAAAACTTAGAGTGAAAAATATTGTATATCGGTAATCCTGTTAACGTTTATGCATCAAATTTGAAATATTATTATGTTGACAGCCATGCGTCGACAGCGATCTCACAGTTGACCAAATATTATGTGCACTCATGTTTGAAGAGCGTTTGTGCCATGATCTAAATATTACCGGAATATACAGCGATACATTGATTTTTATCAACTTATTTTAAGTTAATTCATGTAAGCTTTGAATTTTTTGTTTCATTTTAGTATTTTTGCTGGAGTGAAATGCAAAAGGTGACGGTTTTTTAACGTCCTCAAGAATTATGCCTACATTAATTTTTGAAAACCCTTCAATCTATAAAGCCATGTTGTAACCCAATATATATATATACATTTTTAATCCGTTCTTTAGTATGATCAGAAATGTGCCTGTCCTAAAGCACCATTAACATTTTTCTCAGAAAAGTTTTTTTCTGCTCTGGGTCGTCGAAAAATGGTATCTTAATCGTGTTAAGATCCTTAGATAACCCATGTTGTAGAGCACATCCTCTTTAAGAGCATAACTGAAACTTCACAGCCACTATATTCCTCAGTGACCATGTACATGTTCTTTTGGACTTTATCAAACTCAGATTGTATCAAAACACCTCCCTATCATTACAATGGCTCCTTGAGTGTTTACAATATTCCCATTTCCTTCCAAATTTATGAGTATTCCTTAACCGATAACTGCTCTGTTTAATGTCGAAAGCGGCTAGTCATGGGGATAGTTTTTCCTGTGCCTAAAATAGTTTGTTAAATAATTTGCAAAATATATGAATGGAATGAGGAAAATAATTGTCCAATATACCTGACCGAAGAAAGCGTTACATCTTATGGGTTGAGAAATATCATGTCTGCGACGGAAGGAATTATTGGATACGTATTTTCAAGCGTTTAATTGGATGGCGCAAGCGGTGTCGATGCGTGATATTCGCGCTCTGCAGTTGCGGCGGTCGAGCCCAGCAGCGCAAACGCTTGCCCCGGCTCGAGTTTCCCCAAGGGAGGAAGTGCCCCACGTTTGATTGGCTCTCGGGGACGCGAAGAAGAGACGTGCGGGAAATCGGGTGCGTGAGTACGTGCATGAGAGGGTGGAGAGTGCGTGATGGGAGCGGTGCGTGTGCTGACCGGGGCTAATGGGGCCAATTAGGTATTCTCTACCTTTCGCCGCCTCTCTCCCCGTCCGACAAACTACTCCCACCTCCCCTCTTAACTCGCCCTCTCTCCTCGAGCGCCGAATTCCTCCCATTCATCCCCCTTCTGCGCCCCCGCCTTGTTCGCCTTGGGTTCCACGGCGCGAGAGACGGCTTGTCTTCTGGCGTGCCGGCGGAAATGAGATTTCCCCCTTCCTGCCCAGCCAGGATGCGTTCGCCAACATCAGCTCGGTTGCTGGGCTTGCTTATCCAACTCAAATACGGACTGTAACGTTGGATCCTCAAACCCTGATCTTCTCGAGATAAATATTAAATATATATTATTTTTTTACACCGAAAAAAAACACATTTTTTTGACAATCATATTCTTCAACTGCATCAAAATAGCTAGGTTTTTAAATATTTCTTATCATCGTATTTATTCATTTCAAATTCTCTTTTCTTCGTGTTAACATTAGGTACATTGAATTCTTTAATGAATTTAGCACAACTTCCTCCCGCCTAATTTCCTTTTCAGCCCATTTCCAATAATGCCTTTTCGCATCCCTTTTATCTTAAATTCTCAGGTGCATTTTTTTAAATGCATCCTTTCAATTTCAATTAAACTTTCATCTTTAACATCCAAACTTTGACCAAAAGACTGATTGCCTTGCCTTCCACTTAGTTCAATTATTTCATTGCCATCCAACAACTAACCTCAATATCCTATGTGTTTTGCTGATTCCCTCTAGCAGGGAAAACTCTGCGAAACCATTACTTTGCCCTCTAGTTTCTTAATATATTCTTTATGTCTTTGCTCTCCCATTAGTTTCCTCTAATAGTTTTCTTCTTCTTGTAAAATTATTTGGTGGCACACGCATTTCATTCTATTCGTTATTGATTCTAGGTCGTACAAATCATCAGGGTAGATACTTGTAAAAAAAAATAATTGGGCTTTTTTCAGTGATGCAAGGGGGCCTACTCGAATCTTTAACTTCACAGAAAAAACATTTGTGCACATTTAATAGATACTTACTTACGAAATAACAACGTTTTGTTCTAACCGGGCTGGGCATAAAATCTATGATTAAAATTATTGTATTTTAAATATCGTGTGTTTTTAGGTTTTTATTGCATTACGCTCGTTATACCAGGATGACAAATATATAACGTAATGTCAAGAAATTAAACTGATTAACAATGATATTAATTTATCAAAGACAGCACATAAAAGTGCTTAGTGCTTTTGCACTTAGTGCTTTAATGTTAAAAGTATTCTAGGAGCTAATTATTCGCGAATACCTCAGCGGAGTTACATGCTGAAATGCATAATAGCAGAATGTTTTCCCTGTGGAAATTCTGCTGGAAAAATTATTTTTTAAATAATGCGTACAATGATCTTCACAAACACAGTTAATATTTTTAACGCAAATGTACTGTTACATAAAAGTATAATGTAATCTAGGAATACGTTACTATTATTGCGGACTCAAAATAATAACACCCATGACTGCTCCAGTGAATTACGCCTTTTTTAATATTTTGATTCTCCCATAAGATGTTTACTTCCTTTGAAACAACCACCTCTCAAGTTAACTATTTCTAATACGTAATGTTTAAACTTTTGTCCTACAGGCCTAAAACCTCACCAGCGAAAGTAGCAACTATTTGAAGTGAAATCGATGGTATCAAAAGAAAACGTCCACCTTCAGTGTCTCTCCTATTTACCCAACGTAATTTACTAATCAGTGGCCACATTCTCACCCCCCACTACTTATTTTCCCCACGATATCTGGAGAGGAAAAGGACGGAGAAAGACCTCTCCACGTTCGTGTCAGGTGGCAACAGCGTGTCGAGTGTCGGGTTTATCTCGTGGAGTGAGAGTGGGGGTGCGGGTGTGGGGTCGAGAGAGAGGGAGAGAGGCTGGTGAAGTGGTGGCGTGCGTAATAATCAGGGTGCGGTGGCGGGTTCGCGTCTCCCGGGACGCAAAGCGTCGACGTGGAATGAGGCGGATTTCTCCGGAGACGGGTCGAGGGTCTCTGAGTTATGCGGGGGCGAGAGGGTGTAGGGAAGAAGAGAAGAAAAGAGGAAGCTGCTAGAGGGTCGAAGTTTGGGGTAAGGAGAGGAAGCAGAGATAGAATGACTGGAGGATGCCACGAGGGAAGGGATGCCAGGAAAGGAGAGAGACTTGAAAATAAGGAATGCCGCGTTATTTGGTGGCTGATGTGTGCTTTGGTGCACGGGGGAACTAGATGCATAGAACAGAAAATTTTCCGTTCCTACCGTCCACTTGTCCTCGAACGATTGTCTTCATCACGCCATCATATTTCATGGTGTGGCCGATCAAATTGTCCTGTTTTCTTCTTACGGCATCCAAAAAAACGTATCACGAGTGAATACAAAAATGGAACCTGGCATGCAAGCAATTTAGATCCAGCGTTAACTTTAATGCCACATTATTACTAAATTAAAGTTAAACTATTTTTATGTTTAACAATCTAAGTTAACCCCATGCGTTAGCTCCATATATTACAATGTGTTCGAGAGTAAATTTCAAGCTCATATATTTTTAGGAGATACATTCATTAGGGAAGCTAATTTATTTTAAAACGTTCTGTGACATGTTTATTTTCAAAGATAATACAATTTACAGCTTGATGAATCAGTCATTACAATTTTCAGGTTAATGATGACTATCAAATGCCTTTTTTACCCTTATTACAATTGCATATATTAGTTCCATTGTGTAGTGTCTCATTCTGTACTTTTCCTGGTTAAGTCTTAAAATGTGTGACATTTCAAACTTGTATAATCAGTTTATAAAAATTAATTTTCACACTCGTATTTTTTGTTTCGTACTAATTCTGCTCCACCAAAGACCACAGAAATAGCGTACTGGTTATTAAATTTTATTAATATGTATTGGAGGTGATGTATTTATCATCTTTGAACAAGCATCAGCAATGTCAGGAGAGATTTACTTGCTGCTAATTTGTCTCTAACCTTTCGTAGCAAACATATTTTTATTGGTATGACTTTAAGCACCATAAGTAGAACACCTTCCCTTTAATCTCCTTCTCCTTTTGGGATTTCGCACCTAGCTCGCTTTAAGCTTAGAAAGTGCCTAAAATATAATACGCTTCGGATGCCAAACTGGATTCATGCCAGGATTCAATGCTACGGTACGTCAGAGGTATTCGCGATAAGACCTCTTGCAGGATAAATCAGTCGCGGTAGCCATGAGTGCTGAGTCTTCTCTCCCTCTCGAGGACCACTGAGTCGTGCCAAACATATATCCGGATCTCTCTCCAACACCCTCTTTCTGCCTATTTTCCCTCCTACCTGAGCTGGGGGGCGTGGGAGCACAATTAGTGGTGAAATGGAGCGTGTCCTCCACGGTCATTAATATGCGGGCGCATGTGCCCGAGGTCTCCTCCCTACTTCCCAGTGGTGTGCATGAGGAGCTGGCCGCAATGCGAGACGGGAAGCGCGACTTTCCCCTCAGGAACCAGTTTAGCGCGACCACGACTCACTGAGGCGGCTGCAGGCGCGCACGCGTCGTTGTAGACACAAACACTCACCCTAAAAGGATTCACCTCACAAACTCCTTGAGCTCCCGCTGCTCCTCAAGGACTGTTGCCACTTCTCTTTCCTCTCTCTTCCTTCCTCTGCTGTTTTACGGGAGTCCATTCTATATCTGAAAGAATGTAGGCCTTACAGCAATGCCTCTCATCATGAACATACGCCTGAGACCTAAGAAAACACTTTTTCCTTTGCTAATATCTTAGCTGTAATAAACATTTTACTCAATCCAAATCGCACTAGAGTATAACCAAGTTAAATTATATTAGCTAAGCAAAGATATCCCTGGGTAAGCCCACACTTACGATCTGCCGAGTGATGGCAACTGTTAAGTATTTTTGTGTTTGATACTTTTATTGATGGCGAACTATTATGCTAGTATTGACTGTTTATTTTTCCGGGATTCATTCCGCGATGTTTAAAATGGTAAAAAACAATATTTCGCTGGTCCTCCTGCCAGCTTCATCAGATTAACAATTACCATTTTAAACATCGCGGAATGAATCCCGGAATAATAAACAGTCAACACTACGTCCGCGGAAGCCTACGAGCTAATATTATGCTAATAATTAATATACACAGCATTAATATAAATGAAAAACAGAAACAGCATCAGGATTTTATTTGTAGGTAAATTATAGTCACGGTAGTCAGCGGTGAATCTGAAAAAAAATCCCATCACTACTTACGAAATATAAATGTTATCATTCACTGTTATTTATGCCACACACCTATCTAGATCATCTTGTTGTTCTTAGATACTCTACTTTCTTCATTTGGCACCTTCTCTCCCATATTATTCCATTTTTATCCCCATTTCCCCCATTTTATTTAATAAATACGCTCTTCTTTTTTATTTAAACTGCTGATTGCCCTTTTCACTTTTGTCATTTAAATATTAATACACATCCCTTGTCTTTTGCTGGAGCCAAAAGTAGGTCATAGTTTTCCAGCGTCAGTCGTTTATAATGAAAAATTCTAATTTTACTCTCATTATGTCCACATGGAAGTCAAAATTACTATATTTTTGGCGTCCCTCAAGCCACCCAAGGGCGTCTCTCAGAAAGTGATTGGTTACCAGCTGTCAATAACATTCTGCTACGAAATTTCTGCGGAGTTTGATTCACATTTTCTTTAGGAACAAGGCTTTTGTTTGCGAATCGATATGTATTGTGCTTGGAGAAAACGATTTATTCTGCATCACATTCTTCAGTTAACTCTTTCAGTCAGGAATTTTTTCCTTCGAATGAAAAATTATATTTTGTAAATTTTACGTTGATTATTGACTTTTGAACTTATATGCCATAACTTATGACTGTTTTACTGGTAGTAATGTTTTGTTACTGTCCATTAAAATGGACAAAATTACCCAATGTGTATTTTTCCTCTGTTCACGCACATCACTTACATTGACTTACATGTTGTTGACAATGATGTGTGGTGAAATAAATTAAGTAAAAACATGCACAGTTCACACTTCATGATGAATATTTATTGATAGGCAGAGGAATTACGCTTACTTCATCATTCATTTTGTTTGACACATTTTGAAACAATTCTTTTTTTTGAGAATTACACCATTGATGGCGATTACATTTTCCGCAACAAATATGAGTCTCTCAATACATTTATAAAGTTTGCTCCTTGATGCCTCCTTTATGCCACCCATTTCGGGAAATTGGTTTATTCCATCATTGCAAACATCTGAGGATGGCCTTCTTGAATCTTTTCTCTTTATCTTTGGACGTAGTATCTAACTTGTGTTTGCTGGTCTACCCCTCTTGGCGATATACAAGCCAGATATTCACTAGAGAAAAGTCAAGTGCGTGCGTAAACATTGGTAGAGTCAATTTTCGTGACCTTATAAATGTTGTATACAAGGTGAGTAAAAAATCTAGCTTGTCTATACCTCTCATGCAAGAGTTTTATTTACGAATAACTTCTGGCCTAGTGACAGGCACATGCTCTCCCTTTTTCCGATCCCATCGTATAGCTTCATCAATATTTCCCTTTCCGATGAAATTTAAGGCCATCAAAACTGTTCTATTGTCCATCCATTTTGTTAGCATCACATCATCGTCCATGCTAAAAACTTCATAGCAGTATTCCCTACCCCTTTCCTTCATTTCAAAATCCGACATTAGTGGAGGCATCAAAAACCTGTCTATTCTAGTGGTTCCTGCGGCCAGAATGGTTTTCCTTATGCATAATTGAATGAGGTGAAACGAAATAAAAAAGTTATCGAAATACAACTAATGGTTTGAGCTTGAAATTTTGTCAATGAAATGCAGTACAACGGTAGTACCATGCCCATCTGTTGCTATACTTTGAGGTACACAGCTCCTTCTCCAACATTAGTTGCAAGCAATAAGATCTAATGGCATAGTAAATAGGTCTCACTTTATTATTAGGTCTCACTTTGTTTTATCAATCGTTATTTATGTGACTTCCAAGTTATTTACAACATACAAGTTGTTCAGTAGTTTCTAAAAGCGATTGATTTCCATTGACTCTTTGGAAAGCTGTATTTCAATCGCGCTATCCCAATATATTCTCACTCTTGGATAACCAAGGTTTTCCATTATAATGTGAAGCCCAATAAAAATTTCAATTTCTTGTCTATTAGTTAGGAGGAAACTTGTTGCACTGGATTGCAAAGAGTATATGTTTGCCATTTCCACCATTATATCAATTTTACCCTGTGGGATGTAACTGTTGAATAACTCACAAGGAGACATTAGCACAACAAGTTGTTTTCCTTCAACGGCTTCTCAAATCTGATGATGCTGGCGTAACATGTGTGTTGTTTACCTGTTGCGCCAACAAATCTTCTTTTTCGCGGTCAAGTGGTACAGGTTCAACAGCTTTTGGTGCAATTAATAACCATCAGAAAACTCTGTATCACCTTCTTCTAAATCAGCGTTGTTTTTACTTCAGCATCGTGTAAAAAACTTATCGTATTTTTAAAAAGAAAGCATGAAAATGTTCCATGGGTGTAAAACAAATTTCAAAGCAGATAAACAAGTTGGCGAAATAATAATGACATACATAATTCAACGGTAAAATTTTAAATGATTTCATATTTGCTTTATAAGATTCCAGGATTCGGTGATAGCCACACAGTAAATTCTGCCACACTATCCTTGTTCCAGAGTAAAATGTAATTGAGGGAAACTGTATGCCTTCCTCAGTAATTTGACGTTTCTCATTCTCATCATCACTACTTTCCAGAAACACCACCTCAGAAATATGTCCATCATTTATAATATCCTATATTTCCAATGTCTTCTATGCTCTCGATGTCAATGAACCTAAAAATACAAAACACAGTGGTGATTGCCTAAAGCACATGTACAGCCATTGAGAAGATATGTCCATTTAAATGGACACCATATTTCAGGTTCTTAAAAGTTTTAAAAAATTATTTAATATTGCATAGTTCACGGAGTTGATATAGTTCCATATTTGTTGCTGCCGAATTTGATAGGGTTTGTAAAATAAAAAATGTCCGTATTTTTCCGTTTCTTGATCCATCAATTAGTTCTCAAGTTATAAGCGGCGAAAAACTTATGTTTTTAACCCTTTCGGAAAAGTGGGCGTGCATACGGCCGCTTACGTCATCAACTTCGTCCATTCAAAACTGAGCCCGCGAAGCTACTTCGCCTCATCATAATGGGAGACACACAGCTGACTACCAATGGAAGTGGTTGCGACAGAATCTGTGCGAGCAAACCTTCCGACACTCCCTTCTATTTCCCCAAAAGGAGACAAGGACGGGAGGTGGATGACGTAAAAGATCTCAAAGCAGCTTTTTCGTTGGACTTTACCTATTTTTTATATTAATTTTTGATTTATGATTGAATGGCTTTGGTTAAAAGATTAATTTTTTCATTAAAATTCATTTTTTGTTTCCATCCAACGATTTCGTGTACAAAATGCGATTTCGCTTCCAAGAAATAGCCTCCATTATTGATTTGTAACAATATACAGGGTAATTCAATAAAATAATTATGTGTTTCACGTGGTGGTCTTCTGACTTCGAAATAATTCAAGAACTCGGGCAACAGATAGGCGGAGCTGACGGGCGAAGAGCGAGAGGTTGCTAGCAGCGGAGTAGAGTGCAGGCACCATCACCAGCTAGATAAGTGGACATTCAGACATCCAGCGCTTAGGCATGCATAGTTGAGGTATGCGGGGGAATAGCAAGGTTTCTCGTGATCAAGCCACCAGTGCTACCCAAAGTAAGATAAAATAGATGACGAGATGAAATGAAACAAAGGTAGGTACTTTTTAACATGATGCATAAGCAATCTTTCTTATTTTCTCATGCCTTCGTTTCTACCAATCTCACATCCAGGTCAATTTTAGAGCGTCCAGAGTATTATGCTCATGATACCTATGTCTCCTTAGATCGCATTAAGAAGGTGCTTGAGATGGATCAAAATCGAGATTGATCGTCGGAGGAAGTATAGCAAAAACTTGGTACTCATATCTGCATTGCGTTGGATATCTATTTTCTGTTAAGTGACCCAATTTTGTTATGTCATTGGATCGTGAGGGAAGAGGAGATATGATGTTTCAATTGAGTACGCACGCAAAACGGTCATTGGTGTAGAAACTACCCTGCCTAATGCGTGTGTTCCGAATGATTGGTCTCCCTTACCTGCCTTAGCACGGCTCTCACGTCATGTTCACGGCAGCCCCATTCCCTTCACCGCACACCCCTACCTCAGTTTCAGTTCAATTTCCTAGAGAGAGCCTTTGGCGGACGCGTGTACTGTTCTGCGTGGACGGGTCCGTGGGGGCTACGTTCCTTGCCCCAGCATCACCGAGGCGATGCGTATCTTCGTGGACCACCCACTCGGACGGAATGAGTTTGACGGAAGTGGAGAGTAGGCAGAGTGAGAATGCGCTCGGAAAAATGGTGGCACGCCCAGGCTCTCCTATTCGCTCACTCACCTCTTTCCCCTTTCCCTCACCCAGTTCTCCCTGGAGTAAGCCGCAAGAAGCCTTAATACGTCGTCATCGCTCCAGGTGAAATCCTTATCAGACGCATATAAAGCTCTTTTGCATTACGATTGCGCCCTCTGTTGCATAAAAATTTTATCTCTTTTTCTGCCGTCTGTGAAGTTATATCGTGCTAGAGTGCTGAACTGCTTCATATTAAACTTCAAAATGGCCACTTCTTTTTAGAATATTTCCATATGCATAGTGGAGTTGAATTTCAAAATGTACATTTGTTCTCCATGCGTGAAACATTACATGGTGTAATTTTTTCTTCATTGCACTTAAACAAGAATTAAATAAACTCTCTCATAGAAACGTAACGTTTTAATTTTAATGTCTATTTCACCACTTCTAAGGGTAAAGTTTCCTGGACCCTTTTCAATGTCTTTTAAGAATTTGTACGCTACTTTTGACATTCCTTTCATAATCCAGAACTTTTATTAGCTCTTTCATTGCGGTTTATTAAGTTTAATCATTTCTGCTCTCTTGTTAACTTCCCCAGCTTTCTAATTTCTATTACAGTCCTCAATAAACCAACCCCTTACATTATATTGTCCACTCTAACAGGACGAATCGATATCGACTAAAGACTCTTTCTATAAAGCGATATGAGAAAAATTAAGAAAATGATTTGCAGAAAAACGTATGGTTTTTTGTTTTAACGCATATCTGCGTTCAAAAAATACTTTTTGGAATAATATGCAAGTATGAAATTTGGTTTGTGCATTTTCATCAAAAATGTCATAAATAATAATGTAATAAAAGCTGATGGCGGGGTTTTATTTTCTCATCAGTATTCCATGCAGAATTTGACTTGAAAGCGATGAACCAGGGAACTATTCATTTTGTTGATGAAACATTTAAAAAAATGAGCTACGCAGAAAAATCCGGATGCATGTCCGAGGGTGATAAAACCATTCAATATGCAGTTATTCATGTATTTAAAATATCATGATGATTGCTGGTTAGCCACGTATACGTGATGCAAATGGATATTGTGTTAAACAAACCTAAAATTAGTTGGAAATCTTAAATAAGTGAAATTTTTCAATCAAATACTGGTATTTCATCGAAGACTTAAGCTAAAAATATAATATTGCCCTATATTAAAGAAACGTAATCTCTACCTGAAAAACAACCTCGTTTATATTGATCAGAATATTTTTATCAGGGAAAAATTATTTGGAAAAACGTTTTTCCCTGATGCTTCATATATCTAAAAACGTCTGAAGTGTGTTGATGTGTGTGTACAAAATTCAATCAGGCCATAAGAAGTCAGGATACAGAAATCAATGGGAAATTTGCCTAAATGTTTTAAAGATTCCAATATTTTTGTTGGATACAGGATAAAAAAGTTATATTTGAGCATAGCGACTGTGGCAGAATAAAATTTAATTACGAAAAGAGAGTTAAAGTATTCTGATATCAATAATGTGCGCTAAGATTCAAATTGGCAACTTATTTGTCATGAAGTAGTATTGATTAGAGTGAGTTACTGAAGCAGCATTTAGTGGACAAAGGGTGTTTTATAATATTTATTTATCTTGAAAGTCACCCCAGTCTGGGAAGAGTGGTCAAAAACCTTGGTGTGGCGGTAAATTTACATCACTCAAAAAATGGTGGTAAATTTACAGCACCAATTAAAGAATTCCAATATTTTTGTAGGATAGAGAAAGTAAAATCTATTTCGGAAAATTATGGTTTCGAAAGAGAAAAATGTAACTTCAAAATGAGAGTTGAAGTATTTTGACGCAGTAGTGTTCTCCAAGATTGAAATTGGAAAATTATCTGTGATAAAGGAATTATTATTGTTTATAGTGATTGATTAGATTGAGATGCAGAAGCGACCTGGTGAACAATTGCTGTTTTATATTCTTTATTTCCCGTGAAAGTCCCTCGGTCTGTGCAAGGGCGGTTGAAAACCTTCGTCTACGCGGTTGGATGCTCGTGTAGATGATTTCTACGAGAGAGTTGGGGGGTAAAAGAAGTGAGAGACCCGAGCCATTGGATGAGAGCGAAGAATGGAGCAAGTGAAGGATGAAATTGATGTTCGGGAGCGAATTGGAAGGGGCAGACGGAGAAGAGTGTGGAGGATGAGAGGTTCGGGGATAAGATTGCATTCTAGGGGAGCCAGGGTGGGAGAAGGGTTAGAGAGGATGGCTAGTGGGGCAGGGGCGGCTTTGGCAGGTGAGTAAGTTGATAAAAGGTTCGGCTCAAAGGAGGTGAGTACAGCTTGAGAACTAAGGGGAGATAGAGGTGCGAAACTAAAAGCTCTGTGGCTGAAGCAATGATAAAGTGGAAGAGCATTGCCGATATCTATGGTGAACCAATTTTGCTTCACATACCCAGCTTTCAACTAAAATAATACTATTTATGCCATTGCATTAACGGTTCACCCATTAAAAATCCAATTATAGAATGGATACCCTATGTCAAAGAGATTAGGGGTATGACCAAAAGGAATAAATTAAGAAAAAGAAACAATAGGTGAGATCATGTGCCACAGGAATTGGGTTTTTAATTTGGTAGAGAAAGCATTTGAGGAGCAGAGGAATTGTAGAGTTAAAGGAAGTGTCGTAGTCGTCATACGTAGCACTTATGATAGGTATTAAGGGATCCACGGCTTAATTCTACATCCGCTGTACAGAGCACTGATTATTACGTACTCTCAGGCTCAGAGAACTCAAGTAGATACCACTGAAAAATCTTTACCAATCCTAGGATTGCATCCGAGAACCTATTGATGGCAAGAATGTATTTATACAACTGCAGCGTACAAAACCCAATATTCATTTTTGTTGTTTTTTAATGCTCTAATATATTTCTCGTTGAGGTATCTATATCTAAATAAAATTCGGTTTTATGTGGGTGGAAATGAATTTCATTAAATGATATCCTAGTTATATTCAGTTACAGCTTGACACGGTGAGACATCATAGGAAAAAACTCATATTTATAAGTCAAGAATTCTTGCATCAGCTTAACGTAGCTCTCTCAGCAGCTGGTGCATCAGTGCACCTTCTCGTACCGACGTGATTCTGCTCTTTCAAAACATTTCATGCTTTCTCTCTTTATCTCACAAATCACCTTCCTTTACCATTCATCTAGCTCACATGCACTTCAACGTCTTTATTAGACAATCGTGCCTTAATATGTGACCAATTAATTTGTTTTGTCTTCGCCTTAAGGTTTTAAACGGACTTTAATTTTCTCCCACACTTCATGGGATTATTTATTAGCCACTTCGTCGATTCATTTACTTCATCATTTATATGTAGCATCACATTTAGAATACTTCCAGCCTTGACTTTTATCCTGATGTTATCATCTTTGCTTCCGTGCTGCGAAGGAACGTACTCCAGCTGCGGTCTATTGACGTGTGACTGCATCTTCGCGCATGTATTTGTAGCTTTAGTTAGATTTTTGTTGTGCTAAAATGCTCTCTTCTCCTGGGCTATTCTACTCACTATTTTGCATTTGCTTTGCCAATCTTTAGCTACTCAGGTTTCTTCTTTGCAATACCTTTTGACCAGGTTTATATATTTTTTCCGAGTGTAACATCGGTTTTGGACCTTTTCTCTTCGCTGCATACTTTCATTTTCAATGTATGCCTTAATTTTCTTTATTTGGACCTTGAAATGATTTTAAAAAACCTTCATTAATTCTTTTCTGTTTCCGTTGCGGCCGCTGTAGCAAAGGGAAAACGCAGAACGTTATTTGTTGCTAACGAATAGCTATAGTGCTGAAGCCTGCTCTTTGATTAATGATGGCTTTTCCGATGCTCAATGAAACTTATAGGATAGAGAGAACAACCTTGTCTCAAACCTGCTTTGCTCTTACTTTTATTATCAAACTAACCGAAAGTATGAAACATATGCAAAATAATTTTAGAAAAAACTGTTCTTTGCAATTACTTTGTCGGGAAAATAACCACCATTTCCAAATATGTTCCTATTTAAACAAAGAAGTGTATGGCTTAAATTGATATTTTTACGTGACGCGTAGCTGCTTATTTAGCAGCTTAATTAAAAGCTGCTATCTGGAAAAGAATAGTAATTATATTTGCTGGGTTTATAGAAGTCGAAGGAGGGTAAAATGAATTATTTCAACCAAAAGTATGTTTCCGTTCACAATCAGAACAAATATGCGAAAATGGCAGACATTTTATTGGAAAAAAAGCATCGGATGCACCTATATTTTGGTCAAATAGAAACACATATTTCCCATGTATATGTTCTTCATAATAGGAGCCAGCGTAAGAGCACAGATGATAGGAATTTGTTTTTACCCACAAGAAAGCAACTGAATACATTTTAATCAATTATAGGGGAAGAAAAATATTTTATTTTCATTTCAGGACTTGACTAGTTGAAGCAGAGACCTCCATTTTCCAGTGACTTTGTTTTGTATATTTACTCTCAGCTAGAATGACAATAGAACAGCATACTGCCCTAGCGTCTGGGGCTTTGTTTTTCAATACATGTTTTTTCCCTCAAAAAGCTTTCACCTAATCTTACGCGTTTATTCTTTGTGTCAAATGAACTGATAAAATTTCACCGTAGCGGTGCTTGCGGCAGCTTTATTTTATTAGGGCACGTTTTGATTTTGTCGATAGCATGGCAATAAAAAATTACTTCATCAGCCACCATGCTACAAAAGAGAAGAATAAGCAGTGATTAATTTATATATAGTACATGATTTAATGCTATTTGTGCCATGGAAATATTGTTTACTTTAAAATGCAATTTTAATGCGAATGGTACTGCTTAAGGGCTCTATTGCTGATCAATCTTCTTATTCTAAAATTCATTCATTAGTTGAGTGTTTTAGTATCTACTTGCTCATGGAACCACAAAGCAAGGTGAGGTTGTAATGATTTTACGCTGAGAATTTATATATTTAGTTTCGCATTTATTTATTTAATTTTAGCATATTCTGCTCATTCACCTGTAATACCATTACATTGTGCAAGATATGATTACAATTAAAATCCTCAATAATATGACCTCGAATAGTAGTCTATGAAAAAGTTGAGAGCATACAAAACGGTCTTTTTTCAGGTCTTTGGCTTTGCTTGGAGTTTTTCTGCCCCTTGAGCGTTGAAGAAAGATCTTCCCGTTAGAATGATTCTACTCTTTTGAAGTGCAGTTCCATCACGTGGATTCAAACGCCGCAGCAGCTTTCTTCCGTGGCCCATCCACTCTAGCCCTTAATCCGGTGGAAATTCCCATTGCTTGGGCATCTCACTTGCTCCCTCTCCATCCACTCTCAGTGCCCTTGGCCCACCATTTTCCAAGTTCCACCCTCTGTCCTGCCCCCTTTAGCTGTATCATCATAAACTCCAATTCCACTCCGTCTAGACATGCTCCCAACTTCCAAAACACCCTCATCCTTTCAGGTCTTTTCCACGCCCTAAAAAAATGTTTTGCCATAGTTTTTACCACCGATATTCCCGCTGACCAGAACTCTCCTCAGTCGGCAGGAAACTTTTCTTATCATTACCTCATAACTAAGGATTTTTCTACCCGTTGCGACTCACGGAGGGAAAAGGACGCTCTGGCGAGATGAAAAAGGCATAGTATAGGCGAGTGAACATGCCTAAACTGTTTTCTGGGAAGAGTGAAATCGTCACCTGGTGTAAAACTAATTAGATCAGCTGTAAAATATTTCCAAATGCTACTTCTTGCATTTTTATATAAAAAATTAATGGTATATGGAAATCTGTAACGATTATTTTTATTTACTAATGAAGCGTTGTAGTTATCCGAAGTTAATTACTTTTAATGCATGGAGTATTAACTCACGGTGTTTAACGATTTCATGTCTTTTGATTAAACTAGAAATTGGCTATAATTAACTCATATTATCTTTAGGTCTTCATTTTAACATAAAATATGCTTATTTATAATTAATTTGAAATAATTTATACTCTTTAGCGTTCCTTGAAGCTAAGAACGAAATTTTAATGTTTGTATACGCAAAATGTACTGAGTTATCATTTCATATGCGTGCATTTACTTGTATACACTTGCATACACTAGAATAAAACTTCAATCTCTAAAATTTTGTAACAGCCGTAAAAACGACGAGAAGAAAAGTTCCAGAATATTCCCTCCTTGCTTTATTTGAACTTCTTGTATTTTAGATAATTCCTAAATAATATGCCCTGTTACAAAATTACATTTAAAAATATCAAGAGATGTCAATATTTGAGCATTTATCGACACTTCTATCATATATCTGGAACATAAGACACATAAATTTGATAGCATACTAAATAATTTCTCATGAGGAACATTATCATTTTGATGCTATAATTTAAGGTTCGAGCAAGTTAAAAAGACCGCAGGACATGTCACCACCTCTACTTTCCATAATTGGAACAGCATGTTGGATTCCTAATGCATGTGTTACGAGAGAGTGTTACTCTTTGTTGTTGGGAGATTTCTTGTTGACTTTGTGTGTCTTCCTCGCCGTTTCCCGGAACGCTATTCTTGAAGCAAAATAGTTCGCAGAATCAAAGGAAGGCCGCAGGAGTGGGTGGTTTGGGAGGAGCGGGGTTTGAAGATGTGGCTGGGGAGTTGGGGGAGGTGGCGGCAGTAAGCTCTTGCGGTTGCTGGGTGACGCTGTCGGAAGAGAGTCGGGATTTCTTCCCGCCACCCTTATATTTTCTCTTCGGCTCCAGGGGTGGGATGGCGTGAAAAATTTTAGATGCGGAGTGGTGGGATGTGATGCGGCAGCTTTAGGCGGGGGGAGGGTGAGTCTTACGGGAACCGCTCCCCCGGCAGGTGGCCTGAGTATGTGGGAGCAGGGGGGAGGGGTAGGGGAAGGCTTCGGATGAAGGGTTGTGAGGAATTGCTTTGCGGAGGAGTCGACCTCGGGAAACTCGCGGAAAAATGAGGAAAGTTTTAATATTCGCGGCGCTCCGAGAGAGGGAGTGAGGAAGGCGGATGTGGTTTGAAGAGGACGGCAGTGCTGCCAACTTGTGAACCTTGCCAACCTTCGCTTAAGTGGTGCCAACTCCATAGATACCTCCTAGAATAGCTATGGGTCATCACCTTTGGACATGAATCCTTATATTGTCAAACAAAGGTTCCCTATAGGCTATCTTATCAGCTAATCTTTTCATTAAAAAAAAACTCTTCCTATTTGCACCTTTCACTATTTTTAAAAATGTCATGAACCTCCATTTCTCTTGACAAGAACTTCCCTTCCCCTCCCTTCATTCACTATCCCTTAAAGGATGGTGCATAAAAATAGTTCTAAATATCCACCGTACCTACTAGAAGAAAATATTAAGTTAAGAGTCTCAGAAGGTAAAAATCAATGTGTGAAAACCTAGGGAAAACTAAGGGAAATTGTGGTAAGAAAATTTACAGGTTTGTCAAAGCGCTGGTATGGATTTGGGAAGAATTAATGGGTGCAAGATACGATCTTCAGAATAGTATGCTGATGGTGAATATATTATTGATCCTTGGTATGTATAGACAACTAGGTTCAGTTGCAAATGCAGTCTCCTTTGACTGTCAAGCCAGGTGTGTCCCTAATTGAAGATATGCTTGGAGATAGGTGATGCAAATAATTCCAATCCTTTCAAAAAATCTTATAGCAGAAAACAATGCATGTGATAAAGCATGTCTCCGTGCCTCATCTCAAATCTCTGCACTCAGACAATTTACATAATTCAGCCTAAATTCATGACAGCCGTAACTTTAAAGTACAATCCTTAAAAGCTACTGATACGCTCAACGAAGTTATTTGCCTTTCTTTTAACTAAATTTCTTTTTAAAATATCCTTGTAGATTTCTCAGCGAACCCCACGAATTAGAACAAAGGCTATCTTAGATGTACCTAGTATTTGAGGCTCAAGTATTCATAGGTCAAAAGCTCTGTATGGATCGCTGAGAAACATCTCCAGTCAATGAAATGTTCAATATACATAATTTTTGCGGTAAAAGGCGATATAACTTAGTGCCCTAGCCACTAGGTTCAATGAACAGCGGGTTGCTATAGTGGAATTAATGTTTCTCAGCTGACTAGGAGAAAATATTAACATATGCGGTCTTGCAGTCAACAAAGTTCAGTACAGTTGATTACTCCATCATTTGCCTGCGGAAACTTCCCGTTGTATTCAACAATCTTCAACGCGTTTTGAGAAAATTCTATCACTACTTCTGACATTATATAGTAGCCTACCCTCTTGAGAATTGCATCAAACCAAAAATAAAAGTAAATTAGTAAAACAGTCTTAATCTGTCCAAGAAAATTAATTGCCAATTATTTGCTAAGGTAATCGATATAGAGAGATCCCATTTGGATCTGCTACTTGTTTTTGGAAGAACAGTGCATTGCCTACCGAGAGTGAGTTTGTAATAATTAAATTTACAGCGAGTACACAATTTTGTTTTTTCTTATTGCATAAATTTCACTTTTTATGGCAGAGACTAATCTGCAGCACCTCAAATTAAATTTATATCCATATCCTACTTCCATAAAATGGATACAGTTGCCAGTTGGGATCATTTTTAGCAGTTAATCTTTTGGAGGACAGAAACTGTATTTGAATTATCCCCACAATTGAGTTGCTTTGCGTCACTTTCCGTTACCATGCAAGTGATGCGGGTCATTTTATATCTATGCTCGCATCTATATGTTTCACTGTGAGCTGTCGCGCGGACGTGTGGCAGAGAGTGATAGGCCAAAAGCCGTGAATATGGCAGTTTTATGAAAAAGGCAGAAAAACAATAAAAAATTGTGGTTTTTCATTTGATTTTAGTGTGTTTTTAAAATCATATTTTTGCAGATTTTAATTTATGTATTATCATAATAATTATTCAAAAATCCTGAGGCTGGTTTGACGCAGCTCTCCACCGAATCCTCCTATCGGCAAATCTCTTCATATTTACGTAATTCTTCTATTTCACATCCTTAATCACTGGTTCTATGAATCTAATAGGAGGCCTTCCTTTGCCATTATTCCGTTCACATATCCGTCGTCAACTGTCTTCATCATGCCATCATGACTCAGATGTAGCCGATTAAGTTGTCTCGCCTTCTTGTTAGGATTTCCATAAGAGCTCCCACTCCCACTTTTCCCCCACTCTTCTTAGGATTTCCTCTTTACTCACTCGGTCGATCCATTAAATCATCATCATTCTACAGTAGCACCGCATTTTGAATGCTTCCAACCTTGACTTCTCCGCTGCCATCATCGTCCATGCCTCATTGCCATAAAGAAACATGCTCCAGCTGTACCTTCTGATGAATTTCAAGTGGGAAAAATAAATTCATGTATATTCCGTCTCAATAGAACCTCCCTCAATATGCCATTTCTTCCTGTCCTGCTAGTTACGTTGGCATAGAAATATCCTTATAGTATCAGACTGGAATTATTGTGACTTTATTCGACAGCTAACTTTCAATGCAAAGGATCAAAAAGCCTTCAGATATTCCGAATCTATTGATTGACTCAGTGACATTTTCCGCGTGTTCATAGTAATTGGTTTCGGCAGCTACCGTATTATTTTAATCTAATATGAGTTTTCACTTAGGGTCAAAGTCACTTCAGATTTGGAGAAAAGGTACAGGATTAGGAATTATTTGGTAAGAAAGGAGGGTGAAGGGAAACCCGTTGTCGTTGGCCTACTTTCAACAAATGGTGCCAAAAGGACAAGATTTTTAACATGAATATTCTTCACAAAGAACCTAAGTATGGGCCAAGTTACCAATGAAAACTAGCTTTCTCTACCAAAATTTATAATAGGGTCTTCAGTGTGAGAGGCTAGCGCAGTAATCCCTACACTAACAGGAATTCCTTTTTATTCCAACCTTGCTTAATCCCGAACCATAATTTGCCCGATCTAACATACTTAACGATAACTCCATGCCTTAAATGTGCAAGATAACATCTCTATTTTCCTCTTTTGCACCATAACGTTCACTAAACACGTCTATTTTATCGTAGCCTCTTCGTATTTTAAACGATACACAGAGACATGTCGATAAATTCATTGTTAGCGCTCCAATAATAGTATTTGAAAATGGAATAGTCGTGGAAAACCCCATCTTGGAGTAACCTAAAATACATTATAAACTTTTCGTAAATGCCATCTATGATTTCTCTGAAACTATCCCGTCAATCTTAACATGACCAATTGAGCATATTGCATCATTTATCAGCTAGCTAGTACAGGGTGGTGAAACTTGAGACGGACGAAAGGATCCGTTTTAGAGAGACAACAAGAGATTAGATGGAGAATAATGCGAAAAAACGGATTCCAGGAGGTTAAGGGGATGGGAGTGAAACTGGATGAATGGAAGGGGTTTCCGCAGTGGAAAGAATTGCAGGCCTCTCGTGGGAGAGGTGGAAGAGAAAATCTTCTTCCTCCGAGGGAAGAAATAGCGCATCACAAGCCACTGGAGGTCCGCCGAATAATACTCTCGGTGTTTCTCGCCTTTTCCTTCTCAGAGGATTCATGCTGCTTAAATGCGTCCGTTCCATTTTTCGTGAAGCTTGTCTCTGAGATACGAACTAGAGAGAAAGGAAGGATTTGATTTCTGATTTTACGTCCTGTCCACCACCAAAACAATCGCCGAAAAATGAAATTTAATCATTTGTGGAAAGGGAGAAAAATGTAAATTGGAGGGGTGGGCGGTGGCTTTCTGGAGCCCCTCTGTCACTTAGACCTCTTTAAATCCATGGTGCCAACCCACATTCAACCTGGCCGCCACTTGCAGACAGGGGACAATAGCACCGTGGTAGAGGTATGGAGGAGAGTCACCCATCCAACCTCTGTCCGGGCCTAATGTTGCTTAACTTCGGTAATCTCGCGGGAACCGGTGCGTCAACGTGGCGTTGCTTTTTCCCTGGAAATGGAGAAGTACATTTACGTAAAAGATCGTTTCACGGCTCAATGCAAACAGTACTAGATATAAAACTGAGATACTGTAGCAGTATTATTTGGGTTATTTTTACGATATTTGTGTTGAGATTATTGATGAAAAATGTACATTAAAATTCATATTTTAGGTACCTAATTGTCATAAATACTTTTTAAATTATCCGTGGCTCATGAGTGTGCTTTAAAGTGTCAGTGGTTTCAACCTGTTTTCTTCTGCCTAGCTAGTTATTGTAACCTTGTGATTGCATGAAGAGAATTATCATAGATATTTTTAAGAAAAATAAAATTAATGTCACCTTAGGCAGACCTACATGTGCATAGTCGGACCTAAGGTTTGTGACAGACCAGTTACAGAGTTACCAGTTACAGACAGACAGTTCATTTCCATACATTTGTGATAAGTAGATCACATGTGGACCCATATCAATATAATAAATAAATTGAGCACACAGAAAACAACTTTGGGTAAAACATCACCTCGATGAAGTAGACTTTAAAATTGTGACTGAGCAATAAAAAAAGCATACGTTAAAAGTACATTGCAGTGCTTCAAGATGTAGAAACTTGGTTAGCATCAAGAATGATGAAATAAGTTTTTGAAAGTATCTAAGATGTAATTCAATGAAAAATGTAGCAGTATATTTGAACAGGGAGTAAAAAAAATCTAAGAGCTACTACTCATGGTAAAAGTGGTGTAAGTATTTGCTGGACGAATTTCGACCAAGTGTAAAAGTAAAATAAATACCCTATCAGAAGAAGCAGTACCTATACTGAACTTTTAAGGGAATTATGGAGGAAATGCATAGTATAGGGAAAATTGTATAGATTGAAGACGATAAAAATATCGGTGTAGAGCCGAAAGAATAGATTTTGTCCAGATTTTTTGATGGTATGGAATTCTAAACCCACTTCCACTGCTTTATATAATTTTGGGTTCCTTTTTAAATTCAGGGACCTACATTTTTACTCTGTCCTTCTGATGGTATTTATGTGTTGGCTAATCTCCTCTCTGAGGATTTTCAGTTTTTTCCCCTCCATCGGCTCCTTTATCACTTTTGCCTTCATAGCACTCAATATATTTTAATTTTGAAGTTTACAGCTTGATGCAATCAAACATGGATTCCAAATAATTTTGTTGTAAACATTTATTAGAAAAGCAATTTGAGAAGCACTTCAAAAGCATTCCTATCTTTAAGGACTTCCAGTTACATTGTATAGTTTTGTGCGATATTGCTCAGTCTTTATCATAATCTATCTCTATCAAAAATTGCCGCTATGTCATTCTCATGTCCCAAAACAGCATCCTCTTATAATCTATCCCAGCAGTCTAAATAAATTCCGGATCATTTCTTAGAAGCCGTAAACGTTGGTCTTCGTACAGGGATGAATTTTATAATATTTGGAATAAAGATTTCAGGTGGAAACATAACACGAAATATTAATGTTATTATGACCCATGATGGAAATATATTTATTGAGCATCACAATATTGGCGCACAAATATAATAATTAGGCTAATAAGTTACTAAATTATTTTCATCGTTCACAAAAATTATGTTATTTTGAAGTTAAGATATCGTGGCACCAGCAATTACAATTATGAATCCAATCTTCTAAGAAATAGCGTTGGTACTTGTAACTGATAATTACGGCTGTTACCAAACATTCCATAGGTGTAGTAAAAATATATTCAAAAGCTATTTTTTTGTTTTATTCTGGACTTCATATACCATTATACAAGTATACCATTTGCCAACCAATCAAAAGTAACATTAATTACTCTTACCATTTTTGGAGATAGTGAGTAAATGAAAAGTTTTACACCATAAAATATCAATTATCATTGGGCCATGTTCGCTTGGAATCCAAGCCATGTTAAAAACATTCCAAGCTTTCTACCAGCATGTCATTTTACCAGAATTTCAATGTCAAATTCTTATCTCAAAGTGTTTTGAGAAAAAGATTACTATCTCTAGATCGTATTTTCCCTAACTGTTCACCAAAATGACCTTTAGAGCGCCTTTAGGGTAGGCTCTTTACCGTGAAAAATAAAATATATGGAGGAAATGAGTCGTCCTCTACTCCAATTTACTCCTGTGTCACCAGCAATATCCTTAAATTAAGCGAGCCCCTGACAATTTTAGCGTCAGTCGTTCGTGAAGACGCTGACGAGGGAATGAAAGTGAAATGTGTTCGTGGGAACGGATATGGAGGTGGCCAGGGAGCTAATGAAATGCCGCAGAAAAAAAAGAGCGTTTGCCTCTAAAGGATATGGGATCATTAATTACATAAGGCAGTTTTTTTAACCGTTGAGATTATCAGGATAGAGAGTGGCTCTGGGGATGAACAAGGCAAGAGAAAGGAAGACGGAAGACTAGAACTGAGTTTTTTTATGGCGGGAAACTCACTGTTAGGTCGCGTACGAGTTATTTTGATGGCTATAAGTTCAGTGGTGATATTTTTGACTGGGAATATTTTCTTTTGATAATTGTAGGGTGCATACCACCTTTTAATTATCTCGTTGTAATTTGGATCGTAGGAGAGCAGACGAGACTTGAATAGGCAACAAATTTAATCCTCTCTTCCTGACCTTTGCATCGCTCCGTGAGAATGCAAATGAGATTGTTATGCTTTGTAAATACTGCATGAAAAATGTAATGACTGGTTTTGAGTTTTCGCTGAGTGTGAGTATGCGATGGACTCGTAGCACATTCATGGATGCAACCATTTTTCTATGACGAACTTTCCTGGCGGAGTTTCTGCGCAAAATTAAACGGAAATTCCAGTGTGAATGCAATCTCATTACAAATCGACGAGAGCAATTATCGATGCATAAAGCGGTCGGAAGCACTATCGGTGTTCAGGCCAGCAGAACTCTGTTTAAGCCTTGGAAATCAATTCGATGGAAATCTGGTTTGATGCAATGGCGTTTATTTGGCAGAACTAAATTCAAATGCCATCTTGTATCTGACAGCATTCAAAATTCTTTTCAGGGTCTTGCATATCTTCTCCAGGCCTGAATATTGATTGACCTTGAAAATCTATTCGTTGTACTTGCACACGGGCCTCAATAGACGGTGTGTTTAGAAAGTAGATCATTTTTAGATAGTGAGATTATTGTATCTAATGCTAACCTCTCGGAAATATCTATGACAGCAAATATCAGTTAAATAGATGCTAGAAAGAAAATTAATACGCGTTGCTAACGGCAAAATATATTCCACTGTTAGCAGCAAGTGTTTGACTTCTTCAGAGGTTAATTGATAAAGATTTTTTCGCGTCAATATTCTTGGATATTCTTGTTACTGATGTTAAAAATTGGGTGAAATAGGCAAATAAAACTGTTAAAAATATAAGTGCGAGGGCTTTATTAGGTTAGAAAAATTGAAAAAAGAATGTAGTTCGCCCATATATGAGATGCTGGTGAAAAAAATCTGTACCGTCAGAAAGACCTGAACTGTATGAGAGCAGGAGGATAAATAGGGATTACTATGAATTCAATAACCAAAAATCCAAAATCCAAAAGTGTATGTACGATACATTTAAAATGCGGAGAAAAATCCTAAATTTCCTTATTGTAGGCAATAAAGCCTTGTAGGTTAAATAAACAACTATTCTGTATAATTTAACGATCTAAGTGTTATATTGCAAGGAAATAGAGATTCTAAAAGGGGAAATTCCATTAGGCCACGTCATGCCCATTTTTTAAATAAATTTATTGGTTTTCTCCAACCAATACAGTGGAGAACTCTGGGCTTTTCACGCAACGAAAATGATTCGAATAATTTGGGTCCAGACTCAAGCTTCTACGAGAGCTTGAGTACATGCTTTCCTTATTTACGACATGCAAATATAACAGCATTAACCGGATATACGAATGAGGATTACAACGTGCGTCGGAATATCCACTGTGATTTACATACGGCAAAAGTACAGCTTTGGACCTTTTCACTGGTTTGCAACGGGGGTTGACTATAATTATTATGCTATTCACAAATCGTTGCCAGAAAAAAGTTTTTGAGATAATATTGTTTATTTTGGCACCACACTTTAGAAAATTGAAAGGATAACGCTTTTCGCTCTTCGGCGGGTGTGAAAAGCGGTCTTGACGTGAGATTGAGGTAAGGTTGATTTGAATGTAGGACGAAAAGAAGAGTTGAAAAGGCCATAAGCGTCGGAAACTTGGGAGGAATGAACGAATAGAAAAGACAAGGGAATAAAGAAACTTCGGCAGTAGAAGAACTTTGTCATCAATACATAGAACGTAGACATAACACAATAAAGAGGGCATAAGTATAATAATTAGGCACAAAGAGAGATTGTGAAGAATAAAGAAGCGGGGAAAGTAATTATTCTTTTAAGGACGCTATTACTTTTGACTGCGGAAGGAAGTGAAGAAAATTCTTTTATCCCCTTCAATTAAATATTCTCTTGATTGATTTTTTTTAGCTTCAACAGCATAACCCTCAAGAAAGTTATGTCGCAGCTTCATTTACAAATTTTTATTTGCGCATCTAAACCATTTTTATGCACCTTGAGGAACACCCTCCGCTCATCACGGTCAATTCTTGCTATCAGTATCCATTACATCTGCATATTTAAAGTAATTGTGAACAACTATGTCCTGAGACAATGCAATGTCTTCTCTTCATTGTAAATATATTATTACGAACAGGATAAAGAATTGAAGCTAAGCTAATTCGAAACAGTCAGAAATAGGTTAAAATAAGTATGTTTAGCTCCCAGTCCCTGCTTTTTAAGTTATATGAAAATTAATGATGTACACGTATCCTCCAATGCTTAAAAATTCATATATCAATACATTGAGAATGTTTTATTTTTTTAATTAAACTCAATAGCAATAAAATAACAATTATTTATGAAGACTGGCATTGAGGCCAAAAATAACGTAGAACAGAAAGGAGACTTGCTCACTCAATTTCTCTATGAATGAAACCAAAAATAGCTACTGATAATTACTGCACGTATCATACTTGTTTGTATTGAAGCAAGACAAAGCGATTGCTTAAACATTGATATATTAGACATGAATCATCGTCATTGCTTTAAAATACCTCCTTTCACTGTGGCACCTTCTTATTCATTTGTTTTGTATATGAATGTAACCTTCTACTTTAACAGTATTACTCCGATAAAAAAGTGGTAGCTACAGTAAGATTAACTTAACGTAGCCTAATGCACGCCAGATACTGAAGTATAGATTACAGCAGTGCATCTTGAAGAGCAGTATGAATGATTAATAGACTTTAGGACGCGGCTTGTCTCAAAATGCACTCATTAAAACAGCGGGTTGTGTGATTGTGTGAATTCTATCTAACTTTAGTTAGCTTAGAGGAATAAAGAAAGCGCAACATTTGTGTATACTCATCGAAACCATGCATACGTGGTGAGGTCTGATCTTGTATGTCATATGACGACTTTCAGCAAAAGGCTGATTTATTTTACAAGTTGTCTCGGTCTGCGCAGCTGGGAAGTAAACACCACATCAACCAAAAAAGCGATCTGCGGAAGCAAACCACTGGTAAATAATTTATTCTTGCACCCGACATATTGATTAATTTATAGGACTACACCTGCTGCTATAGAGAGAGGTTTGTTACAACAGCTTCATGTTTGGGTTAGTACTGCACGATAATTGTCTGGCAACGTGTGGTGGATTACATAAATCTGCAGATTTAAAAAATTGGCAGTAAATAGCAGTTATTTATTCTAAATCATGTTGCTAAAGATATCTTCTTCATGTAATACATTGACATTGAATCTGGCTCCTTAGTAAGTTTTTTTTTATAGTTATAAGATCTCTGCCACCTCAATTGTACTGTTGACTCCGTCGAAGTGGATTGGTTGTGTCTTGAGAAAACAATCATTCCTTCGCTGCGTGGGGGAATAAAAAAAGGAAAACTTGATGAAAATGCTCACGGAAGAAAGATGATGTTTCGGGAATTTTTCCCCCTTGGTTGGAGATTCAGTTTGGGGGGAAGAGGTCGCGGGGTTGGAAGGGGGGAGGGATGGACGAAGTTAGGGCGGTTTTGGGGATGATGATGGGGGAAATGGGTCGGAGGGGGGAGGTTTGCGATCAATTTTGCAGCCAAGTCTTCCTCAATTCCATTCACGTTTTGTCCCTGGGACTCCAGCCACCCCTCATTCCACCCGGAGGCCCTGCCTTTTCACCCTTTCCTACCCCATGCCACGGTCCACCCCTTCGAATTCCATGCCGTATACCCTCCTTTCCCTCCACCCTCCCGGTCCCATTTGTTATAGCGGCGAGCACCAACGGCCCTGTCTCATGCGTTTTATTACTGTCCTCCCACTTCCAGCCTCACTCTCCTGCTGCCCTTACTCCCACTCATATTCTTTTTATCTTTCAACCCCTTTCCAACATACCTACTCCTCGTCACCCGACCCCCCTCCCTCTCTCCTCGCAGTATTTCCACTCTTTCCCTCTAAAGCCTCGGTCTCTCACTCTTCTGTGACCTCCGTTGTCCCCGTTACAACCCGTTTCTCTGCCTCCGCCAGGGAGTTATCTGGGCATTGATACCCTGCAACATCTGATGAGTAGTTGGCGGCAGCATGGCGCGTAAAGGCGTAACAAATGTTTGTGGCTTTAGGAATACATATACATAAATATGACCTTTACAGCAGGGTCTTTCATGCTCAGAATATTTAAAGAATATAATTATCGAATGTAAACAACAAATTGCTACCAAGTTTTGCTAGTGTATTCCATACTGTTCTATCCTGAAATCGTCCAAGGTCAAATTTATCTATTTAAAACGTGTGAGCTTAAACTTATAGCCACTTTCTTTTAGCCCATGTTTAATTTAAAATATCTCAAAATTATCACATGAGCGGCACTTTTGCATACGGTTTCTTGTTTTCATATACAATTTTGGGTGTCTTGCTCATTGGTGATATCTGGAAATTAGTAGTTGAACTTTGTGTGAAGATGCTTGGTCAATTCATTTTAAGAAAAGTGGTAAAATAACTTATTAAAATATGGTTAAATTAGCTATATACAATGTGACAGGCTTTACGTGTAGCCTTATAAGAATCGGTAAGTAGAATGTACGGTATTATGTAGACTTTAAATATATTTTAATACTTCATTTATCTCATTTTATTGAAAGCATTATGCTATGTTGCGTTAAATGCGCATCAAAGTGTATTTTATAAATCTATAAGTAATTAGCAAGCAATCAATAGCTATTAATCGGCGCATTCTCAATACCAGTATGAGTACATGCACGAAGTGTATGTTCGGTGATTACCCACCTGTACTGTCAGTCGCCGGACTCTGATACAGTGACATTGATGACTACCTTCAGCTCCATTGTTTAATCTCAATTAACTCCTTGTTATAACCACTCATCTTTCTGGTACCTCTCACCTCTTTCACCCTCAGCAGCTTATGCAGGCTATCATTTTGTCATTTGATAATTGAGGGCACATAGCATTTTATAAATCATTGGGAATAAAATATAAAGAGCCAATGACTCTAAAATGTGTATAAGACATAGAGAAGCTTATTCCACTGGAAAGTTAACTTACCCCTGAATGATCTATAAATCCTGTTCACTTACGAATGAACTTGTTGAATACCTCCTCGTCCATTTACTTCAGCTATCTAATGCATAGTAAGAGGTTTAATGGTCTTTAATTCTGGAGATGTGTCCTCAGGTTTCATTAAATGTCGGATGTAAATTGGGATTTGTAGCATATTTCCTGCATGATATTCTTACCAAACCCGCAATGGATAGGTGATATAAATTAGTGCATCTATGTGGCACCTGCATGATGATAACTCACCACCTGCCACTCACCCTCAAAGTGGCTTGCAGCGTAAACAGTAAATATAGATAAGGATATTAAAGTTTTAGAATTTTCCCTTCTCCAGATATTACACCGATTGAGTCTGCGATATGAGCATGGGTATTGTTGAGGTGTGGGCATGATTCATTCGCCTTATCTCTGAACAATGCTTCCCGTATTTTCGGTGTAATGAGTGCTTCAAGCAAAAGACATGGACCCCCATGATATCGTGGCCCGTTCCTCTTCCGCAGTGCCTCAATATTTTCTCCCGCACCCTTCATCCCCTTCAGCCGTCCACATTGTGCTCTCCGAGACCTGCCCATATCAAGGGCGCAGCTTTTTACCCATCCCCCATCAACTTTATTTCTCCACCGCGAATTCCGCTTGCTGCCCCCTGCCTATCAGCCGCTTCCTTCCTTATTACGATTGAAGGACCTCCCTATTTATGACCATGTTAATCTTACCTTTTGTTGTATTTTTTACTGCGTTTATCTTTTAAGTTCTCTTTGGAGAACGTTTTGTCATTTCCTTGCTAATGTTACCTCTACGAATTCTCAGAATTTTATAACAATTATTGCCCTTTCTCTCGTAAAGAGGATTTTTTAATGTTGATCATGGAATATTATTTATTTTCCACCTCTTACTTCTATTGCTTCTTCTACTGTCAGAAGTTAACAGCGGTAAACAAAAGTGTTTATGGTTTTGTTCCCTATATAACGTATTGTTCAGTAAAAAATAAGAAAACGCGGTCGATATAATTTTTGGTGTAGGTGCAATTCATGTTATTATAAACTTTTTTTTCTAAAATTCTTTTCTCAACATGAGAGCTGGTGGTTTCCTTTTTGTGATATTCTTGTTTAAATCCTTGTCTCTTTTTCTCTCTCATCCAGTTATTTAACATTTTTCCCCTTGAGAAGGCTTCCGCAGTATGGTGTCTCTCAGCTCTCTCATATGGTTTTTTCCCTATGCTGCTTATAAATTGCACAATGCGGACCGAAGTGTTTCAACGAAGTAGGAAGGAACCCAGGAATAAATCTGGTTCCATCGCTATTGTTTATCCTCCTCTTCCATTTTTGTTTTCCGTACACTGAAGTTTCGTTGTATTATCTTAGATTTCATCTCTCAATCGCTTGCATTTGATCATGCTGCTCTTCTGGCCTGATAAACAATCAGAGTCTGTGCTACGTTTAGCAAACACGTGCTTCATATCACAGTAGAGCATTAGCGCGTTATGTATTCTGCATGTATTTCATGAACATTTTGACGCTGTTCCCGTGTATCTTCTGTGTGAACTTTTCTCAGGTTTTCATTTAGGTAAGACTCCCCATCTTCACCGACAATTTAATGACCAACTAGCTCATGGTCTTAAGGGCCCTGAAGACCATGGGTGACTTGATCATCGAAATATTGGCGAAGATAGATAGTTTAACCCGGATAAAAGCCCGAGAGAAATTCCCGAGGTATTTATTTCAGTTTCACATGAAACGCATAGTTATTAGTCAAAAATCCAAAGATAGGTTTATCTCAATCATACATTCGATAGCTACATTACTGGACTTATTCAAATTTACATGTATCCTTCAATTACATCATTTACTACTTGTTTCATCTATTTTTTGTAAGGCCATAATATATTTATTTAAGTAGGGTAGAAAGCACTTTATCATCTCTTTTCCAACTTTTTCAGTATATCTATCCCAATTTTAAACTTTTCACTGCAGGAATAATATTTATTTAATATTTTTATTCATTTATCTCAATTTTGACCCTGAGAGGTTATAGGATACGGTAATGGCATTTTAGCGTATTTTCAATCTAGGTTTCAAAAAATGAGAGTTGAATTCCATGATGATGAAATAGAGAGTTTTGCTGTTTATGAAAGAAACAAATCCTTTGACGTTAACTTGACCGTTATTTCAATATAAAATACTGGTACTTCTCCGTGTACCTGACAAGGTTTGCAAATGTGTCCATGAGAATATACTTTTTCTGGGGGCTACTGTGCATTAAGGATGGATAAAAGTAGATCACATAGGATAAGCTTTTGAAACGATGTATTTCCCGAACTTTAACTCCCAATCTCAAGTAGTGTTGAATTTTGTGCCATGCAATTATAGGTTTAATTTTAAATCATAAATCATTGGTATAAATGCAATTTATGTTTTATTAATCTTATCATCAATTTCCAATCTCTTAAATATAAAACCTATTATTTTTCGATTCTTGATACGTTTTTCTTCTCAATTTTTCCACCCTCTCAGATACGACAACGAAACAGAGGGAATAATACAAAACTCTATTTATATTCCCTTTGCCACCATTTCTTCGTTCCTTCCATCGTTTTTGATTCTTTCCTTTCCAAGGTATATTAATATCAATGAAAAATATTCAATACCCTTGGGCACCGTGTGCCATGTGACAGTAGACGATTAATCACACTGCCAATCACTCTATCATTCAATCCACTATTCATTTGACGTCGTCCCTCTTGACCCACCTCTGCTTTCCTCCTTCCGAAGGCCCTTCACCAAAACAAATCCCAGTGCACCCTTCCAACCTATCCCTAGTGTGTCCACGACTCTTCCCCTCCTTCCTTCACGTCATATTTGCCAATTCACCCCACCTCCACTCCTCTTTCCCGAATGTACCAATTGATCGTGAGGCCTTACTCGTTTCATACATACTATATTTATATTCTTTGGGGCGTTTCTCCCTTCACCATTTTTTATTTTAACTCTGTTTACTCGTACAAAATCGTTTCCACGTATGTCCTCTTGAAATAGGGAGTCTCAGGAGGTCGACAACGCTCTCTGGACTCAATAATCTTATTTTTGTTTCTTTATCCCTATTCCTATACAAGTACACGGTGATTTCATCTTGCGTCTGACCAAATTACAATAAATACATTAATTATAGCATCCTAATGTATAAATTTTACATACACAGCTTTTAACGTCTCAAAAATACAAATTTACAATGATTGATTACTCTTTAAACAAATTCAGAAAAACAAATATTCGTAATATTAATGCAATTATAACATTTAACCAAATTATAGGATGTATTTTATTGCAGAATTTAGCATTTGTCCATATCCTTATTTTTATTGGTATCATAGAGAAATTCGGGCGTAAAATTGGCCTAGCAATTTTTTTACACTATTCAAAAAAAAGCAGAAATGGTCTTAAAATTATGCTACGCATTTTTTGTGAACTATTTCATTAATTTGGTATAGTCTCAATGTTTTGATGAAATACCTAGGGAAATTAATGAAAAATATTTCCCACGAATATAGTTATATATTTTAGGCATATTAAATCTATTATTCTGTTCTTCATCTTAACTCACGTAATGTCTTCAGCTCACCGTGGTCAAAAATCAATAATCCACAAAGCATTAAACTTACTTTGTATTTCAACAGGCATGTATGATATGATTAACAGATGTGTATGCTTCAAACTCTTGAGTTCATGTACTTGCTTCTATGAGTGCATTCATATCAGCAGAAAAAAAGTTTTGTGAAATACATCTACCATTGCCTTTTTGAAATAATCGTTGATAGATCTTTTTTATCATCAAATATTTTTTCCATAACAACCAAGTTGCTAAAGCGCTTTTTGTGGTGATTCTGATTTTGCAATATAAACCAACTTCAAATCATTAAAAAAAGTCACTGCATGAACATAACCCTAGCAGTAGTTTGGAATTTCATAGTACATAATCAGTTTTCAGATCGATTTCTTAGTCTCTTCACTATAACCTAAGTATGCCGGAAAAATTACGTTTTTAGTCAATCTTAAAACTGTAGTAAATTTTAAAGCACCTTTCTCTCAAATATTTATCCCCTTCATATTTTTTATATATTACAAAGATAATAGCATATCGTTATATGCGTTTTTTGAATAACATACATGTTATGGTATCGTGCATTTGGAGATTTAATAAGTCACTTAATACTATGCTACATCTTCATTCTTAGTTAGCGATAACCACGGAACACAAAAAAATACCACATATAATGAGTACAGTGGATCATTAAGTACATATGAAATATTTGAAATAATCCTTTTACCTCTTTCCCCTTTGCCAAATTATAATTTGAAAAAATACGGTAGCATTCGTCCTTGCTTGTCCTTGAAGTGTCCCTTCCCTCAATTTCGTTGATTCTCTCTTTTCTTCAAGCCTCCACACTCATATTCCTTCCCCATACCACTCTTTCTCATTCCAACACCTCGTTTAATTCTCTTCCTGTTCCCCTAGCCCGAATTCCTGGGCACTCTCTTGCCTCCCTTGTCTTAAATGCTGACAGGGTTCCACTTCCAAGAGCACGCCTCCAATGAAAGCTTACAGAAGTGCCGGCAGGGCGCCTAGTGTCATCCCGCTGGGATGACGGGCTGGAACATGAGGGAAATGACGGTTGCATTATGGCGTCACAACTTTTCTCATTTTTTTTTATTTGGAAGTATTTGGGATATTGAGAATAATGGTATATTGAGAAGGAAATAATGAAAGGCGCCGACCAAATACTAAATTAAAACCCCGGAAAAAGACGTTTCCTTCATTCTCACCAACGTTTTTGAAGGAGATGTGTCTATTTCTCAATAGGTGGACACAAACACACACATTGGAGTTACATCTTATTTCTGTTGATTTCTTTCCTGTTCTGAGATAGTCTACCAGTTGTTTAACTCTTTGTTTAAGCTTAATTAAAGTTATTACTAGCTTCAATATCTATTTTTATTCGATATGTAATTCAACCAGTCAAAAAAAATTTTAACATAATTATCGGATACACGTTTTCCCCAGTGTAGTATCGCATTTTAAAAATATTTTATTACGAGTAAAATAAAAAATGGTTATTTATTTAATTGCGGTTCTCTTTGATACATTATGTCATCAGCACTAAAAGCATGTCATTACTTATTTGAATGTCTTAACCTTATGGCCTTATTATTACATTAAACTATGCACATTTCGCTCGAATTCACATAATTAAAAAAAATCATGTCATGCGTCATGCGTTTTCGTAAACACTATTTAAATGCTGGAACCAAAATGAAATTGAGTTATATTACTTTAGTAGGATTAAGAACTAATAATTCTTATTAGTTTACATATGTTTTTTTAATGATGCCTTCGCCTTGAAAAGTTGAGCAATGGTCTTCACGTACAAATTAACTTTCAATTTTTATGAAATAGGTATTAGCACATGAATATACAGTATCATGTTTTTCTGGTTTGGTTTCTATTAGTGGTATTGAAGTATTTGTATTGTAAAGCAAAGCATGTATTTTGGCATATCACACGACGTTTATTTGCTTAGGTAGCACAAAATATTATATGGTTTTCATAAGTGAACCTACCTTTGAAATGATGTTGAACCCTAAGCTTAGTAATATGAACATTAATATTTTAACTAATTTTTCAAGCATAAGAGAAAACTATTAGTCCACTAATAATTTACCTTTCATATGCAAAAAAGTTATTTATTGAGTGTATATTAAATTACCTCTCAAAGTCATGGCGATTTTATTATATCGATTGTGTAATTTTATAATAATTTTATAAATTGAATCAATTTTTCTTGGATGAGAAAATGCCTCCGTCTTTAATCTTGTCATTGTCACGCAGATTCATATTTTTTTCCGGGAGAGCCGCAAGCATTTTCTGTGCTATCCCGCACTGTAAGTCGGAAAACTGTGGTGTTTGATAGAGTGTGAGTCTTCGAACCTTCTGAAACTCGTAACCCGTTCGATAATAAGCCATTTTTTATTTTCTTCTAAAACTAATAAAATTTAAAATAAAGGTTCTTTAATTATTCTCATATTTGGAATTGGACATATAGTTTCAAATCAAATTTGATAACAAAGCATAAACATTTACATACATTTTCTCGAGATGTTCTCCAAGCTATAGGCTTTTAGAAATCAAAAAGTCAAGGCTTTCAGGAAAACACTTAATTTTACTAGCGGTACATTTTTTTAACCTTTTACTTAAATTTCAGTTGAACCTTTTTCAGAAGTCTCTGATATTTTAAAAGTAATATTTATGCGGTAGGGGAAACAGTCAAGAAAAACTCTCGGTTTCTAAGCAAAATATTCTATGTCTCTTATCGACTATGATATCAGAATTTATTATTTTTATGGCTTTATCATCTCAAAAATCCGAAACTTCTACCCAATTAGTATTGCAACTGTACAGTGTGCATTGTTTAACTTCCGCTTGCAATAAAATTGCCCAAGAAAGAATTAAAATTAAGTTTCTTGTGAACAGTTATAATTTATTTGAATTCATTAATTATTAACGGATATCTCTATATGCCTGTAATAATTTATATTTTGCCTAGTGTTTTCAAGCCTGATCATAGAACATTAACAAACGTTTCTTCCTCCCAATAAACTGCTCTTTTATCGTAAAAGAATGGTGTATGCACAATTAGCACATACTTAACATTATTTAGCTTCGTTATTTCGTGAATATTATAAATCGTTGATGATAATCCGCCAGCCCTCGAGGCGTTAGCAGAGTGCCCTTGCAAATACAGATGTGTATTTTATGAACGGCTCCTTCCCATCTCTAGAGTGAATGCATCTGCTGGTTACCTCTCGGCTCGAAAGAATATAGAGTACCTCGAGGCATTTGGAGAATTGGATTTCTTCGAAAGAGAATGTAGTAACAAGTAAAACGGTGACGAAAGCATCGCGGATCGCGACGGACGCCCAGGAATTAAGATTGCAATTCGACCGTCGTACTTGGGAGAGAGAGAAAGAGTGCTAGTGAAAGGCAAGGGGCCGCTTTGGAGGAGTGTAATGAGGGGATGGTAAGGGAGAGAGAAATGAGAGTGTGTTTCGAGGATTGGGGGATGGGTAAAAAGGCTCGAGCAGGGGGTGAAAGGGTAAAGGGGGCTGCTTTAAAAGACAATTGAACAGAGATTCTCTCTTCATTTCGGAGGAAATGGTTCCTAGCGAATTCGCACCAGAGAAAGCGTAAATAAAGCGGAAATGGGTAAGAAGAGAAGAGGGGCTGGTGTTGGGAGCAGGGAAAGGAATACGGTTTCCGCGTGCCTTCAGGCGCGAGGGTTAGCGAAATGTGGAGAAAGGGGTAAGGGCTGTGGATCCGTGGAGATGAAGGTACTTCGCTGTCTGGGAGAAGGTCGGCGAGACTCACGCTTCGCTCGAGAGAAGCATAATGGCGTGTTAAAGGAACGCCATTGTGACGAAAGGAAGCATTTTCCTCAGCAAGAGGGAAGTGAGGGAGTAAGGAAGGGGATGCTAAACGCCCGTTTTAAAACACTTATTACGTCATTAGCTCCCAGGTCTTGTAGTAAGCCACCGACCGTGTGCATCCGGCACCTTTAATGAAAACTAATAGGCCCTGCCGCATTCCAATTTCTTTCCCCCAGTTCTCAAATATCTCAGACTCTCTTTGGATGCTCCCTTGTGAAAACTAGGGACTGTTTTAATTCTACCTGGTTAACGAAGGCAAGCGGTGTTGGAGCAAATGCACGAGCTTAAGGAATGTGTTCAGAAGATTCTTAGCAACATGGTGATTGTAACTTTTGAACAATATTTTGGCACGCTATGAAAGTGTTCTCAGTATGAATAATTCAGTTTATTGCTCGAACTATTTATTTATACTAAATCATGGTACATACCTAAATCTACCCTGAGTGCTCGGAAAGAGGCGGAATTACTTAAGTGCTGGTAACTGATACCCCCAGTCAAAAAGTACCATTATAGGCAATGATACGTTGGTTGTAGTAAGATCAAAATACAGTAAAGAGAATGTAAACTGGGCATTCTTTAAAAAAAATGGAATGAACATTTGCTGGTGATATTGTCCTCACCATACACACTCCGGGTAGGTCACAAGAAACTCGTACAAGTAGAAAATATTAAGCTGCTAAAGTTATAATGAGATTCCTAATTACAGTCCATCTTTTCCCGTAAATTTTCGGTGCTAAAATATCTAAACCTCTCAAAACTTTACATAGTAAGGTAATCCATATATGTACTAGTCAGCACACACTAAATACTCATGATTGTGAGTTTCATTGTTTGGAGAGGACGCAAGTATAAAAGCTACACCAGAGCGTAGTATATTAGGCGTTTATTGATTACTCAAGGGTATTCTTGAATGTTTGAAAGTATTAACGCGTCAACGCTTAATGTGTATAATAGAAAAAGAAAATCGTGGTTCATGATCAGAAATTTCCTTAAAAGCAAGGATTGCACAGAAGTCCACAGTGATTTTGCATTTATTAATGTGAGAATAGCAATAATCAAGGTGATTTCACAACATATGCATAATAAAGAGAATTAATTTAATAATTGGGAAATTAGTAAAAGGTTAATAATTAATCTATGGAATTTAGGAATCTCTTCGTTGTATATATTTCGTTAAAATTTATGAAGTGTGGCTTCAGCAAAAGCATCATCATCATCATTGGCCAACAATCCTAGGATTGGTTTTACGCAGCCCTTCAATCGATTCTTCAATCGGCCAACCTCTTCATACGTACGTAATTTCTAACTTTACATCCTTCACAACCTGTTCTATGTATCTCATACGAAGCCTGCCTTTTCCAATCTTCCCGTTCACTTTTCCCTCTGCCATTATCTTTATCAGGCCGTCATGTCTTAAGATATTGCTGATTAAATTGCTCCATCTTCTTTTTAGAATTTTCAGCGGTCTTTAACTTTTCTCCTACTCTTTTTAGGACTTCTTCGTTTGTTCGCGATTCATTTAACCTTCATTTTTCTTCTGTAATACCACATTTCGAATACTTGAACTATCTCCTTCCCCGCAGCTGTCATCGTCATGAAAATAAAAGTGAAAATTTACCTGAAGTTTTATAGTTTTAGAGAAATTCAGCCAAAGCTGACTTTGTACTTAACCTCTCACAAGTGATACGCATTTAAAATCATCTTTTTATGACGTTTTAACCACAAACATATTTACTGAACCCTAGTTCTTAGATTTTGAGATATAACTCGTAATCGAAGAATTCCTAATTGCATTTGCGCAATCCCTAGACAAACAAAACGTCTCTCCGTAGGAACCGTGATTAAATTTTTAGGCGCCACTGCAAAGCGAGAAACAAAATACCTTAGAACCACAGATAAATAGTCATGGAAACCAAAGCGGAAAAATATTTGGTACCTGGAATCCTCAGAGTAATTATGGTAATTAATTGTTGAAACTAAAATGTGATATTCACATTCATTGTACTCCTGAAATTTTGATTCCAAATGCATCAATGTAATAACAGATTGGATCATATCAAAATTGATTCCAATGATAATTCTGCGATCAAAGAATTGAATTTAAAATGATGCTTTCTGACAGAACAAAAGATGTGACCTTCTCCATTATGAATGACAATCAAGATAATTTTCAGGTAGTTGTTGGAAATCAATTGAGGTTCATGATTGTAAATAAATCTAGGTAAAACATCATGCATATTGCATGTACACAAACCATTCGGTGTAATTTCATGGGGAAAAATCAGAGGAACTAACTTTATTTAAAGATGAACATCAAAACTTAAAATGATTCAATCATGGTGTTTTGTGTTTATTCAAATATTTTTATTAATATTTGTTATGATATTTTTATAAATATAAGTTATTTTATTTTCATTGTCAAGTTAACACTGTGCGCCTCAGATTATCTAAAGTCTCATCTGTTGAAGCTAAACGACTCATTTTACAGCATTAATGTGTTCACATTAAATACCCCATGTTTTTAAATACAAATGTTATCGTAGACGTGAATGGAATCAACACATTTTAAATCGCCTAAACTTCGAAAATTCACGCATTTTTTACATTCTTGCGTTCTATTAGGGAGAAAAAAATCCTGAGACATTGATAACATGGTATAAGTGGGTTTATAAACCATTCGAGTTGCCATCCACAAGAATATTGAGCTTGGATCTAAATGCTGCGAGCATTTGCCGTTATGTGTCACGCGGGATAGATAGGATTAGTGCCCATGTCGGGTTTACTGGGGTCTGGGTATTTATTTGATGCCCTCCGCGGGGACCGTCATTTTGCTGTCGTGGACAGATGTCTAGGGTCGCGCAGCTAACGAGGACTTAACCGTTATTGGTCCTCCGACATCATCGGTTCCCTGGGGTCCTGGCTCATACGATTTCTAGGGACTGAAAACGTGCCTGGACTCTGTTAACGGTATCCTTCTCCTTCGGTTAAAGACTCTACGAGAGTCTGGTGTATTGACGGAATTTAAGGATGGTGAAATGTCGGTAAGGAAGAGGGAGTAATGATTGATAAATGACCAAAACGGATGTGGAGGAGAAAGCATAAAATACGAGGTGGTACGAGGAAACGGTGGAGACTCCTAGATAGCTAATATATTCCGTTTCTTTGGGAATAAATAGAGGCCGTGGAGGAAAAAGGAGGCATCACTCGGTGGCTCTGTCAAGAAGGTATGTAGGAGGAAGGAAAGGAGACCGGAGATGTGGGTTTGAGAGATGGAAAGAGAAGGTGGCTGGAGAAAGGAAAGAATTGGAAGAGAATATTGGGAAAAGGGGGTGAGGTGTCCAAAGTGAAGTCCGCGACGGAGAAAGCGATCTGGAAGGAATAAGAAAGGCTCCTTAAAGAGGACATACCCTGGGGCAAGAGGCAGAGGGAAAAGCAGAGAAATGGAGTTTATCTAAAAAACGAGCCAGAGTTTTTTGTGCCAGGAGGCCTGATGTGTCGTAACTCATCGGCCCAAATGAGTGAGTTATTATCTTCGGAATGTCAAAATTATCATCTATTTTAGGCCATGACCAACTTTAGGTTAGCCTACTTCGAATCCAATTCCTTATCCATAAGTTATTTTCTATGTATGTGCTCTTATTGGGACCTTGTATATTAACATGACCAACTATCTTTCTTTGGTATATATTATCAAGACTAAACTACTTTGCATCATAAAGGGGAAAAAATATATATTTTCTATTTTGTTTTCTCGTGAACTCTAAACATCACATGTATGGTGATCCATTGTACGCGTCTTTTTCACTACTCACAAAGATGTGAATCCTAAATCAAATAGTCAGAAATACCAATCAACTTCTATTCGGTGCCTTTCAAGGCACTTTACGGTTACTTTTGGTTGAAATATCACAGAAAATGGTCCCATTTGAGAACTGATAGTTAAGTCACTGCACAATTTGAAATTACTATCAACATCAAAGATGATAGGTGTAACAAATTTACTCTAGAACACGAAAGGAAATATGTAAGATATATTACAACATCGCACCATTTCATTATAGGACAACTCAATATCCGTTTGAAAGGAAGTGGCAGCGAACTATAAACCTTACTACCAAAATCCGCTTGGAAACAAAAGTGTGGGGGTATAGAAACACTTTATTTTTGAAGTGTTGCATTGACTGTTAAGTATTCTCTTTTATAATCCCGAGGAATAGACGATAAAGCAGCAGAGAAGTCAGCACGAGAAACATTCAAAATGTGTCACAGCATAAAATTGTTGAAGAATATTACCTATCGAGGAACAAGCGTAGAATCTCTTATGAAATTGGAAGGAAGGTAAATCTTAATAAAATATTTAAGGGTGAATTAAACATCATAAAATAATTCATCTCATGACCTGATGAAGATATTTATTGACAGAGCTCTAAACGGTAATTAAGACATGGACGGTGCTACTACGGAATATATTGAGCAACTAATGAAGTGATCGGGAAAAAAGACTAGTAGTAAAAACGAAGAGATTCGCCATTCGGATTGCCAAGAGAAGAACCAATCTTAGCATTAGTCTGAACGGTCTGAACCAATTATTATTAGCAAAGAGCCGTGTATTCACAGTTGAAATAAATTATAGCATGCAAAAGTATCATTTTTGTAACTAGGTTTTTCTTCTAGGGATAACAACCTCGACGTTTTAGATAGGGGCACGAATCGAAAATATCATTTTTTTCCCAGCGATTTTCTTGAGGTGGTAAGTCTTCGGCACATCACCATTTTTGGGTCTAGGAGTGAAGCTCTCTGCTATTTTCGTCCGGTTCTGAGTGAAAACCTAAGGCGACCGAGGATAGGAGCGAAATTTCGAGGTGCCGTGACGCTGAGCAAAGCGAGACGTGCTGGGATGTCGTGAACATGACTAGGTCCGGTTCCCCATGATGGAACCAGCGCCGTTGGCGTGATTTGTCTCCTCGGCCGCGATAGGGATGGGAGACGGAAATGACGGGGCCTCGGTTGCGACTAATTAACATGGGGCTCGACACTTCCATTCTCCTCGAGGCTATTTTTTTACCCCGGACAACGCTTTTCGTCTTCCTCTCTTTGCCGTTTTACCTCGTCTCATATTCCCTATCGTTCGGCCCGAGCTGTCCCTCTTGACATCATTGTACGTACCGAATCCTTCCCATCCTCCACCTACCAACCGCCTCGTCCACTTTCCAACATGTCCAAATTCACCCTTTCCCGGACACCACATCGCGTGCTCCTTTCCCGCATACACTTTCCCCCCCTGGTGTTGTCAGAATCAGGGGCGGCACCGGATCCTCTCCTGCGGGAAAAGGAGAGAGGAAGGGGGGAAGGGAGGAAGGCAAATGATTTCCCGCAGCGTATGCCTAGTCCTCTTGGGTCAGTCAATATTATATATCCGGACGAGTAAAAAATAAAAACCGTCAATGTCAAAAAATCTCCTCCTCCAGCGATCCCACCCTCACCATCGAATGTGCAAGCCAATTCCATCCTCGCAATAGTGAGTCTCGCTTGTTTCGACCCCCAGAGTGAGGTCGAGGATGGAGGGGAGGTAATGGAAGGAGGGGGTGGAAGTGGGGGTTGGATTTGGAGAGAGTGCTTCCACTCTGGTCGTGTCCCTGCCGCCAAGTCACTCCCCCCCCCACCCTTATCTCCTCCCACCTCCCCCGACTCCAGATGCTTTCGACCACAAAATCGAAGTTGGTCGAAATGTGAGGCCTCTGGCAGCCCTCGGATCGCTATGCCAAGCGGTGCTTCCCCCACGACCCAGCTCCCATTCACATCCTCATTACCGACTGGAGAGTTTAATACTGTCTGCATGGAAGGGTTCGCGAGTTGAAATTAAAATTTCCGATTTCTCCTCTGGGAGATCGGGTGGTGCGACTATAGAGTTACATTGTGTAAAACATGAATTTATTTTGCTGCGAAATATCTCATATTGACACGCGACTACAGAATTCCTTCTGTTACAGGAATATTTAAAACAAAAATCTATCAATCTAATATGGATTTATTGGGAAGATATTACTGTAAAGAGGAATGTGAAATACAGAGTTGATGTTTGTCTTCAATTATTGAACAATTACAACTCGTAGAATGTAATATATAGAGTTTGAATACATTTTTGGATTCTGTAAGGAAAAATCTGGAATAAAATACCAATTACTGATGAAATGGCATTGCCAATGAGTCCATTAGAGATAAAATCATATTTACATGTCTGTTAATTACCACGTGCAGAGTTGCTCTCATGTTTCATTTTCCTGTTGTGTGGTCATTTTTTTCCAATAATTAATCAAAGTAATATTATTTTTGGGATTTTAAGGAAGTTTCAACTTTTTTGATCCTGCTTTTAAGAATGATCTCCCCATATGAAATTGTGTGTATGATGTAATGCTACGAAATACTTCTTTAGAGTATTTTTTTTGTATATAGGTGGCACTGATTTAGAATGACGACACCGGCATCGTTTCCTCCAGTGAAAGTTCTTGGTGCTATTTCATATTTAAAAATTATATTTCATTTTCGCATTTAAACGAACCATTTTTATTATGTCCCTCACATTATTATTCATTACATTTTATAGCCGCTTCTTAGTGGTGAGTTCTATTTGACAGGGTTTAAATCATTTCTGCACGATTATATTATATTCAAAATCTGTTACGTCTATCGGTTCAATTCGAACTTACATGACTAAATTTCTCTAAATAGAGATTTTAAGGTAAAAAAGCGTTCCAATTTTCGTAAAATATGAATTTTTGCTCTTCCATTCCAAAAGGGAGACGAAAGTTAACAGTGCGCATCTAAATTACAAACTAGAACCGTAATTAATATTGCATTACTCGAATCGCGTTCTTAAACAGGTAAAAAAAGTTAATATTGCGTTAAGATTTTGGATATTAGCAAAAAAGAGAGTTCGATTTTATTTTTGCTTCATGTTTTTTTTAATTTGAAAGCAATAAATTGAATGTTTAGTCAGTACTTTCCACAATTATTGCAATTAAGCAACACGCTGCTTTAATGCGGGAAATCTTCAACTCGAGTGTCATCCTAGTGCATCGCAACTACTTGAAAAAATAGAGGATAAAGATACGCGCTTAGAGTTGGTAGCACAAACTCCGTTTTTGAATCTTTTGGCATCCCAATATTTATGCGAGATTTCGAACTCAGCATCTTATTAACAGCATCTCAGACTGCTTGCGTCTTTCTCGCTTCATGTCAAACATCGACTTATGTACCCTCTGAAAACTCAACATTTCCTCCTCGACGTCCTTTAACACGTGCATATCCGCCGGGTTACTTACATGCAGGTACTTACTTAAATAAGACCTCAGACTTGATACGCTTCCCAACAGAAGAAAGTTCCCCATATTGCTGCGGCTCTAATCATGGAAAACATTTTTTTCTGGTACCCCTTAAGAGCTGATATCAGACGTTTCATTTAGATTTACCAAAACGTTAAGTGCTAATTCATGCTCTACCGGTTTCTATAATATATGTCTGTCTGTCTGCAATTGAGACAATAGTTTTAAATTAAAAAATCTAATTTAGTTCACGCAAAAAGTCAAACAAAAATATTGATGGCAGGTAGCCTCATCTTATACTGATGGTGCTCGCTGTCTATGAATAATTACAAAGAATTTCATTTTAAAAATTAAGTGAAATTAAGTTAAAAGGAAATTAAGATTATTCAAGCGTTTATCATCGATCCGTATTTTTTTCTCCCGTAATATTATTTTCCTTTGTATATTCTTCCGTTCAGTTGTTTTAAACATCTAGCAATTGAACCGTGATCACTCACTTTCCTTGGTTTGTCTTCTTACTTACCTTTGTTATCAAACTCTGCTGAAACTGCAGACTTGCATCTAATAAATACATGTTTTGTCAATTTCTAAAAAGGCTTGTAATTTGAAATAGGGAATGAAATTGTCATTTTGTGAGCGAACTTCAGTATGCTGTAATAAAGCATGATAGCGTAAGTACAAGAATAAATATGAGTAAAATATTAGTGTCTGTTCCCAGTTTTATGTGTGCAAATATTTAGTAATATATTTATTTAAATCGAATGAAAATAACATTTGTAAAAAGCTCTTGTTTGGCAGCATCATATAATATTTGATTGAACAGATAAACCTCAATACTAAGCTATAAAGCGTATTTTTTTTGAACCGGCTTTTGTAGCTAAACTTCCGGTAATGTGAAGACTGATATTCAATAATCATTCACAATATATCATCTCAATTTTTAACTCCTAAACTCTTGTAAATATGCAATAATATTACGAATGTACGTTTGCTACGCTGAAGTGCACAGGAAAGTGATTCTATCATCAAGATTCGTCCAATTTAACATCTCTATTGCAGCTAACATAAATTTTCTCAATTATTTATTTAATTTGAACAAGATTTACTATTCCTATTTTTATTTCAATTCATATACACATATAATTTTTATCACTGTAACTCTTGAAAGCTTTGAATTATAAATATATGTGTAATTCTGATATTTATTTATTGAATGTGCGTGAGAGATTATGTAAAATTATTTGAAATTTGTCCATACGTTTTTAAATACGTTTTAAGTGGATTTCAAAAGATAAAATGTCATTTCTCACAGCCGGAGTTAAAGTAAGAGGTGACGACATTTACATACATTTCTAAATTTCTAAATTATTTTATAAAATTCCTATCCATTATGGATATCATATATATATTTTTTTTCCTATATTTTCATAAACATAATTGTGCCTCAATATGCTAAAGTCTAGGCTAAATGCAGCGCATGGAAGAGCCGTGTGCCTTGAATTAGACTCATTTCTTTCATATTTTGATACTTTCATTTGTCATAAATGCGTTACAAAACAGGGTTCCTACGGTACATAATTCATTGTGATTTTATGCGAACTCCGATGTAGAACCTTTTATCCCCACTTCAAACTTTCACACCGGCTCCTTTGAAAAAGTGAATGTTTAGCGATTTTTAAGGACCTCATCATCATCATTAGTCAACAATTCTAAGATTTATTTGACGCAGCCCTCCACTCAATTCTTCTATCGACCAACCTCCTCTTGTTGGCATAATTCCTCTCCTTTACATCTTTCACAACTTGCTCAATTTATCTCATACGAGTCCTGCGTTTTCCATTCTTCCCCTTTACTTTTCCCTCGACTATTGTCTTCAAGGACCTGTGACCCATTGTCAATAAGAACATATGCTAGTATTTTAGAAAATATGTCAAACCATTTTAAAATCATAATTGATAAATCACCAGTTAACTCATTATATCATCACGTATTTTTCCCATGAATGGTTTTGATGAAATAGACAAAATCTTATACTGAGGTTTACTACTGTAAGCATGAAACACAGTGTCAAAACATATTATTTTAATGCTGAGTTGTCTTGCAGACTATGTAGGTATCGAAATTTGGTTGATCACATCAAGTAGTTGAAGAAATATCCTCAGGCGTTAGTTTGTGGAATTGAAGCATCATGGAAATAAAAATGACTTGGTATATTCCACACCTTTTATTGCAAGAACTGACCGTGGTTTCGACGGCTAGAGCGTCATTTTCAAGGCAAGTTACCTTGATTTAACTATGATTAACTGTATGAACTCCGATGTAGAACCTTTTTATCCCCACTTTTAACTTTCACACCGGCTTCATCAACAAAGTGAATGTATAGTGATTTTTAAGGACCTCACCATCATCATCATTCGTCAACAATCCTAAGATTGATTTGACGCAGTTAACTCATTATATCATCAAGTATTTTTCCCATAAATGGTTTCGATGAAATACACTAAATGTTATACTGAGGTTTACTACTGTAAGCATGAAACTCAATATCAAAACATATTATTTTAATGCTGAGTTGTCTTGCAGACTATTTAGGTATCGAAATTTGATTGATCGTATCAAGGAATCGAAGTTCTTGCAATAAATGGTGTGGAATATACCAAGTCCTTTTTATTTCCATGACGCATCAAGGAGCATTCAATGACGTCACGTCACCATGACTTCCGCAAGGAAGTGCACAGGACTGATGAGAGTGTCGGGAGAAAACGATCTGGGGGCGGGCTGGGCTGAAGAATAATTTCCAGCCACGGTGATTCTAAACGTGCCGTTTTACACCGCGTGAACGGCTGCAACTGCAGATAATCGCTTTGGATTGGACTTTACCACGGTTCGCGTACCCGACTAGCAACCCCTCCTCCTTCCGTCCTCTCATTCACTGGAGTTGGGGCCCAGGGACACCCTGGGAGCTGAACACTCCTACCTCCCTCCCTCCTTCTTCCAAACGCTGCAATCAAACGCTGCAATCACCGTCGGCCGTCTGGAACGCTCCAGATTGCCCCCATGTCCCGCGAAACCGTGGCACCCGCTCGTCAATAGTCTCGTGACTCAATTGCCGCCATCAGCAGACCGACTCAGGGAGAATGGACAACGGTTAGATTTCCGTCGTGTCGGTTGAAACGAAAAGTGTTGATCCGACCGAGCGAGGGTACTATTGGAGGCAATTTATCAGTAGTAACCTGTCCTCTATATTTGGCACCCTATCAATATTGTCTAATTATGAGACATCCTCTTTGAAAAGACGTCGATTAGAGCCGAATTATATTTTAGGTACCCTCAGTGATGCTCATATCGTTGGCTATTATTATTATTTATTCGCATAAAACTACTTTAAGTGTATTAATCTACTGTGCGATTCGCTTTGCTGGAGAGATGTTGGGGTTGAATTATTGTCAATCATGCGCTACCTACTTGGCACCATTACATTTGTTGCCACGCAGTAAATGTGTATAGTAGGATTGCATCAGGCTTATTAAACATAGAATTACATCCATCAGACAATTTTAGTAGCTCCTAAACCCCACCAAAGGTGTGTACCATATCTCGTCTACACGAAGGTAAAAATACCTTGGTTACGCGATATTTACCCAGCAAATGAGGATATAACATGCATAATTCTTATTTCTCTTCGAATCTATTGTTATACCCACCAGAATTTCTGCACCAATTATTACTATTATGATTAGTTTTTTACTGGTAATGATAGGTCTAAATGGACATTTAAGTCTCCTACACCCCTCAATTTCACATAATAACCCTATTCAGCGTCTCATAAAAGCCCCCTCACATAATTCTATTACATTTGTAATAGAATGTAGTTATCTAAGTTGTCTAGTCCTCATTATGCTTTTGTAGTTGATTTTATGATTTGGGAAATGAATACGATTGTTAGAGTACATTTGTGAGATAATTAATTCCCAGCAGAATTTAAGGTCCGTTGATTTTCTGATTGTATAAATAAGTGTAATGCATGTTAATAAAACCGTCATCCAAATCCCGTACGGCGAATCGCAATATTTAGAGATTGTAATATGGGACTAAAATTTCGTTTCTTTGGATGTAGTAAGCGACTGTAATACATAATTCTGATTAACTGGGAGTTTGATTGATGAGAATTAGAAATTTATAACGTCCTAAAAAGAATGGAAGTGTGGTGAAATCTGGTGAAATCTAAAAAAAATACAACTTCTTCAGCACATGCTGTATTATGAGACATGATCGCCTGATGACGACTATCGAGGCTCGTCGATGTAAAAGTAGGTACATTGGATGGCCTTTGAAGGCCTTGGGTAAGGCCTTTAGGATTGGATTAAGGATTGAAGGCCTTGGGTAAACATTAGGAGATAGTGTTTAAATACGTGTAAAAAATTAAATTAAAATAAAGAGTTGTTTTCTGATAGTAAAATTTAGCGGAGAGTAGCGTATAAACACTCTCACGGTTAATGAATATTAATGATGTTTAATTATTAATGTTATTTATTATTTTATGGCTACAATATTATGTATTTTTATACGCCTGCGCGAGACTGTAAATGTATCACATTTTCCCGAAAGTTTTTGTATTTTAGCATATAACTAACCATGTTTGCTCCGTTCCACTCCCTCTCGATAACTATATGAGCTTTGGGTCATAGAAGAAGCAATGGCATAAGAACCTGTTTGCTTCCTTGGTTAGCATTTGGTGTCTTAGCAACTGAATCATCTACATATTTAACCGCTTTCCGGACAAAGTTGGCAATATGCCATTCTGGCAGCAAAATAGCCACGGGTTTGTTACCATACAGGGTATATATGCTGTGCTTGTCTTAGCATTCATGTCTTACGTCAGATGGTTCGATAATACCTTGTCCGTTGGAGCACTTAATGTCAAAAATCTGTATTTACCATTTATCAACAGTAAAATTGTTTATTCTACCGAAATGACTGCTCACTTAGTGGGGAGACCCTACAAATATGTTTGTGATGATTAATAGGGTGCGTGAAGATGCCAATGAAGTGTGACTAACCTCCATTTCTCTCTCTCCCTTTCTGTGTCTCACGCGTAGTGCAACGCGGCAGTGGGCGTGAAGGCGTTCTTCGACATGATGCACGAAGGCCCGCGAAAAGTAATGCTGTTCGGAGCCGCCTGCACGCACGTCACGGACCCCATCGCCAAGGCCTCCAAGCACTGGCGTCTCACGCAGGTAAGTCGGCGCCCTTCCCCCACCCTTCACCAAAAGCACACATTGTTGTAGGTCACGCGACCTCTGCTTATGTGGGATGCGTCATTCCTTCATTAACATATGAGTATAAATAGAATTCTCAATCGGAAAATATTATTTTTTTGGTTCTTCTTCATCTGGCAAGTTCCAATCATTCCGAGGATAGTAGTTTTATATAGAGAAAATAATTTAAATTCAAAGAGATTTATGCATTTTTATACAATTAGCCAGAAATAACTCTGTGCTGATTAAGCGTCATTAATGCGTAAATCTAACTCCTCCATTATACTAAATATTCAAGGGTGAATAAGAATGGCATATGTTAAGCAACTCCGAAATTAGAGAAATTATTTACAATTAATATGGACGGGATTAAATTTAAAACTGAAAATAAGCCAGATTATTTTGAATCATTATTTGCGTACCTGTTTACCGACTACTTGCTTTTTGACATTAGAGTATTTTCAGGTAAGCGTTTGTACAGAAGAATGTGATACCAAATAAGATTAAAAGGACAATTAATATGGTAATGCATAGTTAAAGGATTTAGATTATACCTATGTATATTTGGAAGAGAAATTCGTAGAAGTGGAAAAAATGACTTAAGATTATATATTAAGGGTTTTCATCATGAATATTCACTTACCCCCATCAAAGTTTTCACACCAGTAGCATTGCAGCAGTAAGTACTCTTGGGGTATAACTTCTGCGTTTTCATATTAAGTTTCATGCCAAATCAAAGTTATATTTTAGGGTAAATATTTTTTTGCATACTCTCCGGTAGCCTTCCAGTAATTTGTTATTAGTTGCCACTTTCGGTTCAAGCAGAGAGAAAATATTTTAAGTCATCTATAAATATTAAAAATTTAATTTAATCGGAAACCTCATCAATCAATCGATTGCAATAAAAGCATTCATCACCTTGTATACTTAAGTAGTGACTTTTTTCCATATGTTCCCATTGTGCATTCTTTGCACTCACACAAAGGACATTTCCTTAGCGCAATATTTTAGCGTTTCACTAATGAAAGGGTAATATATTGCGCAGGGCTTGTAGTGGGCGTGACTCCAATTCTCTTGCTTCAAAGGGCGCTGTGGCGTTATGAGCCCGGCAATGCACGAGCGCCTATCTCGAATCCGCAATTGAGCTTCATGAATGACCTTCCAGCCCCATACTCATTCTCGCGTTCATCTCATCACCTTTCAATGCCTTTCATGAGGGGCATCGCGAACATTCGTTTGAGTCGGGGGAGTACACCTGAGCGCCTTCCCCCCCCCCCTCCCTGCCCCGCCATGCAGATACGTTCATCAAGCGGTCGTTGGACGTATCCTTCGAGCCAAACGGGTGGGAACAGAGCGATGGCGTGGCGAGAGATGTTTTTCACTCTCGAATATTCCCCGGAGAGAGCGAACTGCGTGCCCATCCAAATCCACTTCTCTTCCTTTCATTCTGCTCCCTGCGATTCGAACGCTTGCCTCGCAGCTGTCAAACGCCTTTGAGTTACGGAGAGAAGACGCTTCCTTCCACATCCTTTCCCCACTCCCAAAACAGTCCTTCGAATCCCATTTCCCATAATGCATCGCGGCTGAAAAGATGCACTCGTGCACTCGTGAATTCCCTGTTGTACGTTTGCAAGACTTGGCGCCCATCCACGAGACGCCATTCTTTCCGACACCGTTCATTTTCAACCGCGAACAATATCCGCTTAAACCTATTTTTCCTGGCTTAGATAATCTTTCGACTGTATCTCTATTGAAATTCCCTGGGAACTAGTCATTTCCACAATTTGATTGGCAGATAATACACCTTCAAATTTACCACAATCATTAAAAATCTGACTGACGCAGAAAATAATTTTTGGCAAATGAGGCTGAGAGAGGCGGACCGAAAACAGTTTGAATGGAGTAATGAGAGATAAAAGCTTTCAAAAATATAAAAGGACAACAGTTAATGGATAAAAGGAACCGTTATGTCTCTTTAAACATAATTTTAACAGTATAACACCAATAAAAATGAAATCAATCCTCGCATCAATGCTTCAGCCCCGGTTTCAATTATTTTTGCCCTTCGTTCTTTGCTTCGCTCGTTCATGTTTTGCCTTTGGGTTGTAAATATGTTGCTCAAATATTACAAAGCTCTTTAATGGCATGCAAACAAACATGTTTGTTTATTATTTTATGCTATTTATTTTTTCATGCCATCATGTTTCTGACATATTTATCTTGGCTGGAATTTTATCTCATGAATATAATTTGTTTTTTAACGAAAGGATGTTTCCATATAATGTATCTCCAAATATACTCTTTTGAGATTTTTAGAAGGATATACGTTACGTTTTTTAATGCTTAATGGATATCAAGTTTCAAAAGGTCAGTTAAATTCCAAATAATGTATTCCAATGCATAAATAATGGCTTGTATTTACATGTGAGGGTACAACATGAGTACCTTTTTCGCTATATTTTGTCAATTTAAAAGAACTTTAGGAATAATTCCAGCGGACATTATTTCCATTCCTTATTATTTACCTTAATTAAATGCCCACATGGAACAGATAGAATGGTCATATTATTAAGTATTCTGTAGGTAAGGAATTACACATGCCATTCCCCTCCACTATTTCTAATTAATTTTCAATATACCTGTCCCATTACACTGTGTTTAACTGCTGTATATTATTATTCAATTATTTTCTTATCACAAATAGTGAGCCGGCATTCAATGTGCAATAATTCTATATTTGTTATCCCTAACTTTTCTGTAAATTGTCACTCTGAATACGTTTTGTATAATATTCTCGCTAAGCTTCAGGTCAGTCTTCCGGGTTTCCGTTTCTATGGAAATACTACCTAAATAGATCAGGGCAACCTTGTTTATCGGCGGCTGAACTCATTTCCATGCAAATAAAACCCAATGATAGCATATATCTTGTAGTATAGCACTTTATATTACTTTACTGCGTATTTATAGATTTTAATTAAACTCGCTGAGTTATTTTCGGAAAAAATATAAAATTAGCATCATTATTCCTCATATGTTCGTCAAATATAGATGAACTACAACTATAGGTGAACTATTTGGTGAACTACAGTCTCATACAGTCACCACTGCATAGTCTCTGGGTAAAAGTCTGTCCTCAAAAGTTGTGTCGACGTTGGTTAAATGCTTTTGGCACAACCATTCGGGGAATTTGGCGTACCACGAGTGAAGAGCGTTTATATGTCAAAGGTGCGTCTGCACTGGAGCGCAGGTTGAAGCGCTGAGAGAGGGCTCAGTTATGCCCCAGATAGCTTGGGCTCTTGGCGTGCCTGGTTAATGACTGCAAATGGAGATTTCCATTCGGCCTGACCAACGGAAATTCCCTGCGAAGGACGAATGGGCCCGGAACGAGCACGTGATAAGCCATCGCGTAAATTGAATCGGGGCTCCGTCAAATCATGACGTAGATGTTTATTGGCAGGTGCATTCTCCGATGCGGTTTGTTTCATAGCGGGCTGAGTGGCCGCCACTCTACCCATTAACTCCTCCCTCTACCGCAGCGGCGCCCACCCCCTCTCCCGAACACATCCCCTGCAACTCACACCCCGGTATCCCCGCGCATCCCCCACTGTTCCATATCAGCATGACTGCAATTTCGAGCACGTCAAGCGCATTCGAGGTTGTCAAACCTCTTCTATTCGTCCGGTTTACAGGGCAAGGTGCTAATTTAGCCCTTAAAAACCACAAGTAGGTTGAAGACTATAATCTTGTTTCAATTAAACTCATACGGTATTGAGTTTAATTGAAACGAGAAACGAAAATAATCCTATTGGATAAGAAGGACGTAAAGGTTTTATCTACATCTATATCTACTGACTCTCCAGAAAGCCACCTATAAGGTTTGTCCGGGGGTTAGTTACCACGAAATATGCACTATAAAAGAGTATTCATATTAAGTGCCTAAGGAGAGATTTTTCATGAATCTGATAACAGAAAACATTATAAGTTTTACTTTTCGTCCAAAATTCTTAAGAGCATTTAAAAAGTAAGGTGGAAATACATTACACAAATATCTTTGATGCAGGCATGCTTAAATCCTAAGATAAGAGAAAAGAAAAGAAAAATCATCAACATAATGTTACCTATTATTTTGTACTGATCCAATTTTTTTATATTATGTAAATGTATTATTGAGGGCATCAATTTTTGAGAATATTTGAAGTTGGTATATTCATAAATGATTGGGTGAAAGGAAAAATACCTCTTTTATTCTCTCTGTGATGCATTGCACTTCTATTATCTCGTAATTTTGGTCCTCTCTACCAACCTAGTGTTGGGCTCTTACTGTTGACAGATGTTCGAGACGAATTTTTCTTACCCGCACCTTTGTAAATCTGTAGAATGGCTTGCTGTCTTTATGAAGGGGAGTTTTCCTAACCAATTTTCTCTAGCAAATAAGTGAACACTTACGACCTTATCATAGCACTTGCTCACGTATCTAGCTAATCTCCACTTAACTTTCTCTGTGTTGATTAAAGAAACATTGAAGTGGATTGAAATGGCTCATATGACCCAAAGTGATGCGTACTTTTTTCGAATAATATTCAGGAATAAGTGTGAGACAAAAATCAATTGGGTACATATTCAGTTATAATTTGGAATCATCTAATTAACATTCCGTACTGGAGCAGACTCATTGAATTGTTGTTTTTATTTATTTAATGCGTTGGTAGGTTAGGCGAAAAATGATATTGAATTACTTAATTAGCATTCTTTTTGTTACAATTTCTATATTACGATGTTAGCATTTGTGTAAACGTTTTATTTACATGAGGTAGAATAATTTTGAATCATATTTCCACTATTTACTAAAAGTTATATCTCGTGAGATAGGGAACAAAAACATATTTAAATCCAAATATCAAGTATTTATGAATAAACGGATAAAAAAGGTGGCTGTTAGCATATCTTCAGTGCTGCCAATGCAAGGTTACGCTAGGTATGGTTACATATTTTTGCGCCTATCTATTTAAAAACGGTATGTAATCTGAGTACATAGTTTCCAATAAATTACATACAAATAAAAAATATAAATAGCAAGTTATTAAATTCAATGAAATATTATATAAAAATATAAAAATAATATTTGCATATATCAAATATTTTTGTAATTTTTAAATCGATGCAGCAGGAGTAAAATCAAAGTGTTCAACTACCCGCAGCAAACAGCTATATTCATTGATTCTCAGAGATATTTAAAATAATATCTCAAAGAAAAAATTGAATTCATTCCTACAGTGTGAACGAAGGACTATCCCAAGAAAAGAACTATTGAAATACTCCTGAAACCCCTATTTTTAGCTGTATTAACTTGAATGCCTGAGAGCATACATTTAAATCGATTTTTAAGATAGTTTATTGTTGAATGACATGAAAATTTTCCTTAGGAATTTAATTGCGTCGATTAGTTTCTTTCGCATCGGTATCGTTTTCATGTGTCTTGGCAATATTTGACCGGATAATATTAGAGTATATGTGTGATAGCACGAGGAAATAGAGGTGATTAGAGATTTCTCTGAATTAGACTACGGGGGAAAGGAAAGATTTAAGTAACTAGTAGGTTAAAATTGGGAGGTTCACAGTTTACTGTTGTGGAGCTCGAAACTGCTTCCACCAATGACAATATGGTGATGATGACGGTGATACGCATATATGCGAGAGAGTTGTACCGAAATGTTTATGTATGTTTATGATAACAATGTGTTGAATACTACTTCGCAATTATTCCATTGAAATGATAGCGTTAAAAAAACTTTACATATTATAGGTTTCCAATGGGCCGAGGCTGAAATCATTATGCTGAGCAATTGTGCTATTAATGTTGGTGTTCTTCAAATGCCGATAAGGTGAAAGATCCTTTTCCACTATTATGTTACTATTACTTAAGGAGTATTTTTTATGTCTGGAGTGTGTACCAATGTGTTTGAATATTCTATGAATGCCTGCTTTCCTGTGAAAATAATATCAAAGGCATGAAACAGTCGGCTTATATCCTTTTTTTGCCAACTGCAGCGTTTCCTTTCTTGCATTTTCCACGGGACTCGTCGTTGAGGTAGCTCATGTGCTATTGTTTCGTTATTTTCCGCTACACATATTCTCTGCCTCACCTTCCTTCTTTTCTCTCAAAAGTTCTCATTATGTTTTTTTTAGTGCTCACCGGGCAAATTTTCGTGCCAATGGAAAAACCAGACATTCGCTTTTTATCGCCCACGTTGTAAAAATTTCTATCTTGTTATCTTGCGCAGTTCAGCGTGCGTCACGCTTTATGCGTTTTCTTTGACAGAATAATAAATTTACGCCCATATCCACTTCAACGAGTATTTTCTCCCGATTTTTGCTCTCGGCAGAAAACAATTCCCTTCTTCACTCGCGTCACTTCGTTCATATTTTGTCTCTCATATCTAACTCACATTTACGATCTCACCCACTCCTTATTGCTTCTCTCCATCTTTTCACACGATTTATTCCCATCATTGCCTAATTTATGATATTTTTCTACTCTTATGACCTACGAGATAATTTTATTCGTTCGTAATGCAGTTGAATATCTAATGTTGACTAAAATTTAAATTTCGTACATGTGATTATCTTATTACTTGGGTAATACAGCATTTTATCTATTAGTCCAAGTAATCGAAAGACATGAGTTGCTCATTAGGTATATTTTCAGCAGTTTTTTTTACATATTTTATTCATTTTTTTCACAAATTAAATAAACGGAAATAATTCGGGCACCTATTTGAAATCGTACACAATTACAATCCATTGTTACATATATTATTTATTTCATGCAGGCTAATGATTAGTTCCCAATGAAATGCAAAACTGCTATCGACAACTTAGAGCTTTTTGAAGTGACGTGCGTCATAGTAGCCACGGCTACAAACTGTACTTAACTGTAGTCGCAGTAAAACCAATACTGATTACCTAACTTCACCTTCAAACATATAATTGCTACTTGTGATAGGCTAGCGTTGTAAATCTTCATGAAATTCCTGTTGTTTTCACAAACTTATATAAAAACAACGTGAAAATTCGGTGTGGAGGCAAGGTGAGCGGTCTCACCACACTAGTAGAATATCCCCACCGGTTATCTTTCTCTGATACTGCTGTACTGACCCCCTGTAATAATATCTTACAGCAGAGGCAGTACTTTGAGAAAGATTCAGTGCGATTCCGGCTGTAGAAATCAAATTTAAAATTCAGGGAGAGAGGATAAAATATGTATATTTGTTTATGAAATAAAAAAAGAGGAACCATGGTGTAAGAACGTAAGCTAAGCCCCTTGACTAGGAAATATATATATATATATATCTCTCTCTACATTATTTTATATGATTTGTCAGTACCATGGAATCATTTACTTCCTTACTTAACGCGTGGCTTTGTGGTTTAGCGGTGAGTTTATTAGTTTTCCTTGAATCTACCCCGTCTATCCTTTATGGTTTGATTAGCGGTTTCATTAGAGCAATCGACCGCAACCAATCACCTCGCCCGGTAAACCCTCCATAAATCACTATACGATCCTCTCCTGCGAGAAGCACGATTCTTCGTACCCTGATTCCTTCCCAAACCTCCTTCGTCGTCTCGGGACGATTTCTCTTCGCCCCATGCCTTGCCGCAAACAGATCCTAATCCCCGATTTCACTGGCCATATTCATTGGACATGGGCAGGAATCCCAATGCCCTGATCTCAGCATACAAAATTCCCCACCTAGAGCCCAGAATTATACGGTTTCATGGCGGCGTTCGCTCAAACCTATATAAGTTAGCATATTTATCACCATTACGAAGAAAACGGAGTTACTAACGATACCCACTAATATATGACTACCAATGTTTATTCAATGTCTTCCACTAGTAATGACACTACATAAACATTTATTGGGAAACGCAATTGTTTACCTCATGAAAACAGCGTGCGTTAAACCAATGCCTCAGCAAGCTATCAGTGAAAATAAGGGATACGATGATTAACAATCAAAAGTGAACTCTTTAGACCCATGCATAAACACTAAACTTGATGGAATGTATTAACACGTTCAACCCGATGGACGCGAATGCGCGTCCGAGGTGCGTTGCCAAGAAACCGAAGGACGCGCATTCGCGTCTGTAAATGACCTCTCTGATGACCTCACTGAACACCTCTCTGAAGACTTCTCTGAAGGAGGCGAACTCATGTCTTTAATAAATTAACGAGTTTTGTTATAAAAAAATTTTTTAAACTAATTTTAAAATTACATTTAATTTACTGGCCAAATTAATGTGGAGGAAAAACCTTTCCGTTTTTCACGATTGCACACTAGAAATATTCCGGGTTGAATGTGTTAAGTTATAGGGTCCATAGGTAATTATCCGTGGAAGTGCGATAATGCTAATTTGTTTGAAAAAAAACATATCTAAAATTTGCATAAAGTAAAATTTAGTGATACTACTTGGACCCTAAATTGGCTAACATCAAGTTTTATTACTACCATTGAAGACATTTTTAACTATTCTAACGAACGATCTTAAGGTAAAGCGAAATCATCCCACTTTCTAATGTTTACCGCGGTGAATATGAAGTGGAGCCATTTGAATTTTTCCGGGGCTATTTTTAGTCCTGCTTTCCCAGGGTAGGTATAGCCTGAGAGAACTTATTAATATGAACATTTTATCTTTGAAAATCACAAGAAAGAAATACAAAATGAGATATCCGGCAAAACGCCCTTATTAAGACATGAAAGAACTTATGTTATGCAAATTTAATGTATTAAAGGATTTTTACTAATTCTGAAGAACTTTTTGGATTGATAATTTTCTTTTCGTAGTAGATAATTTGAATGCATTATTCTGAATCCACTACGAAGTGTGTACATTCTCTATCACTTCTATCCCATTCTCCGTTTCTTCACCTCACTCACCTTCATCACCTCTGTTTCTTTCTTTCTTCAACTCAGCATATTTTCCAATCCTTTTCATACCGTCCATAATATATGATTTTTTTTTGCCCTCGCTTACATTGTGTATATTGGATAAGGATCTTTAGAATTACATGTCAGCTATTCACCCCACTCTTATGAATAAAATTAAATGGTTTAAGCAACTCAGTAGTCAACCAGAGGACGGCCTTTAAAACTATGGAGAATCAATATATGTGCTTAGTTGAGACGACGGTAAACCTCCGTCAACTAGTCGCCTATCTCACTAGTGGTGGATCTCACTAGTCTCACTCTAGTGTACCTTCACGAAGGGTCACGCACGAGCCGAAGCACGTGTACCCTTTTGCCTTTACTCTTCCCCGTGGTAATGGAGACGAACCCAGATCCGGGCCTGGATGTACCCTAAACGCTTATATTCTTCCCTCTGACTCCCACAGAAACCTATTTAAAGGGAGTACTTCCTATGCCACTCTCTTTAAAGGTTTACAACATTTAGTGAAAAAGGAGATCCTTGTGTGTTGAAACTGAAGCCAAAGCTATGTCCAGTCTCACTTGTGATCAAAGGAACTATAGTATATTTTTTATTTGCACATAAAATTGGTATACGTACGCAGCGTATCTTCGGTAAGTATTCATTTCTGCAACAGATCCTCAGAATGGCTAGCAGTGTATTCAATAGACGTTGATAAAATCAATGAAGTAAACAAATTATAATTACTTTCTGATATTATGTTACTATGGTACATCCACTTATATACGTTCACTGCATTAAATATGTAGCCAAAGATAAATGAAATAACTGCACTGGAGAGGTTTATTTGAAAAATATAACTTTTTCTGGATCCGTAAGCTGCCATAACATCCCACTGACGTGGTATTGAGCGGTAAATTGTCATTATTGAAGGTGACCAAAAGCTATGTTCATGTACGCAATAAAGGATTGGTTTTGATGAATTGGAATTCTAGGCGACTGAGTAAGTGGCGAATGGGTAACACAATTACCAATCTATTTACAAAAACAACCAATTATAACGAATTTTTACGTTGATTCCGACGAATGTAGTTTGAACTTAAAATGCGCACGACATTTACGCTTACGTGTTGAATGCATAATTTATCTAATGCTATATTTTCAAAGTCAAACCTAGTGATTACAGGTCAGTTCTCTAGTTACCACCCTCTTAAAATTAATATCGTCAATCGCAATTGAAAGAAAGATATTGTAACATAACGCAAGGCCGCCATAGTAGTTCGCGGTCGCTAGGGGAAGAATCAACAACAGGGAGTCAAGGAAGAGCAGCGAGAGCGGCACGTCGCCCACGAGGGAGGCGGAGATTGGTGTTTGAGTTTTTGGCTGTTTTATTGGGGTGAAGGAGGAAGTTTTGGAGGTGGGAGTACCAAGTGAGAAGTGCATTGACTGGCAGGAGCGGGAAGGCGAAGTGTGGAACTGTATGGACCGATCGGTGCTGTGGCGGTGCATATGGTATTTGGGTTGATAAAGTGACGTGGATAGTTTTGGAGGTATTGAAGATATTTTGCTTTGTTTCCACCATCGGGAACATGTATTGATTTGTAGCTATATGTTGTTGCGTGGATGGGAGAGTATATTCTATAATTTGAATTTGTGTGTTGAATATCTGTCCTTTTAAATCGTGTTGCATACTTGATTGTATAAATAGGTCTGTGTCCATTCGAACTCCGTCTTAGGTTACAATATATATTTTTATCAAGCTTTGAAGATACCAAATATAGATAATCATTGGTAAAAAATAATTAATAAACTTTATAAGTTAAAAGACGGTTGCTAAATTACAGAATTTTGTATAACAAGGATATGTCCCGCAACGATTTCTGGGTGATTAACTGTCCCACGACTTCATCACTTTCAAGCATTGTGCTAAAAGAAAGAAATGAATGATGTATTCTTTAGAAGGAAATGGAACTTGCCCAATTAATTACACTTGACCGCGTTAATATCACACATAGCCTGTCTATGAAACTAATGATTTTTGATATGAGATTATCATCCTGAAGAAAGATTTTGATTGGTGAAAAGGTGCATTGAAGTGATACTCTTTCATTGAGAGATACACTTATTTATTGGCAGCGTATTTGAGAAAGGAAACCTATTTTTTCACAGCCCTTGTTTTGGGAATATGAGACACCGCACTTCAAAAAGTTTCAACTACTTTTCAGTCAGTTCAATTCTGAAGCAGAAATATCACTTCAACTGCTTGGATTTCATAACTCCATTTATCCAAAGTTATATCTTTGCCTGATTTCTTAGCCTGATAAATATCAACACCGCTACAAGAAAACAATCATGGGAATGCATAAAAGATTAAAATTTGGTAAAACGAAGTTGGGGTCAAATGGCCCCTTGCCGTCCTTCCAGGTAGAGTGGAACTGCCGTCCTTCTAGTGTTAAGGTGCAAATATGAAGAACTTAGCCGATGGGATAATGCAATGGAGAGCTTCGTCTAACCAATCTAATGAATGTTGTCCGAGGAGGATGATAACACAAGTGCTCGAGGCGGTAATTTAGCTTACGACCCATGAGTCATTTCACCGGCCTGTATTTCAACGTGGACAGCCATTTCTCACGCTCCCTAACATTGATTAATTAAATTAAAAGCTCTTTTTTTCTCCCTTGTGATTCTCTATAAAGCCAGTGAGATGTTATACTATTTTTTTCCAAACTCATCTGGAATTTAATTAATTGTTAACCCATTACTTCCTGCTGGGCACGTTCGAATTTTATGAGAGGGTGATGGAGAGAAACCTGGCATCCGCATTACCCTACCCTTAACAAAAGGCGCCAAATTGCTCACCGTTTAGCGGCCCATCCAACGGACGGAGTACTGCACTTGAAGTTCTCTCCCTAGAACCCTAAAGTAGGAACCGGTGTGCCACTTACAAATATACGGCAGCCATATTCAAACCCAAGCCTTTGAATGATAATCACTTATATAGCCACCACACCAACACAATCCCATTAAAACATATATAAGAAAGAAATATTTCTTACATTAGGAACCATGGTAGTAAAACTAGTCATTGTTTAAGTAAGGCAACCGAAAACCGTGGCCGGTTTTACCAGAGAGGATCGGTAGATACTGGGTAAAGGTAGGAGTACTAACGGAAGGAAGGGCGGAGAGATACCGTGGGCATTAGAATATCTAAACGAAAGGTGCTAGGGGGACCACGGCTATACTTACCATTCGACGGATGGATAACTGCAAATTGGCCTATGCTGAATTTATGACAGCCTGGTAATAATGCGGGTTTCTACTAAAATTCAAGCCTACTTTGAGGGGCCGTCTTATTTTAAGGCAGGTGGACTGAAAATCAGAGCAGATCTTACTTTAAGATAGGTCCATGCTGAATTTAGGACCAGGTGTGGAATCATGGATGCATCTTTCGTGTTATCGCAATCTCTATTGATAATGCTTACCCCTTAAGTAGCGCAGGGTTAACATTAACCGTCTATAAAATTCACTCCACTTATTGTGATAAGCAATTTGAATTGCTGTGCAAAAAATGGACAATGGAGATAGCGTTCTCTCTAACATAAGTTAAATCAAAAAATAACGATAACGCTAGCCTACGCCTTATGAAGATCGAGGCCCAGGGCTCGAGGTCTTAAACTCAGCATGGGCCTATGTTATAAGAAGTGTCATGTAACGATGCGAGTTGCTATAAAAATTAAAGCCTAATTTGAGGGGATGTCTAATTATAAATACCTACCACATATTTAAGCACGTCAAACGAGCAAGAACAAAAGCCCTAACGTTTCATACTTTCATTCATGGATACTGTTTTATTGATTAATTTTTTGATAGAGTAAGCGTAAGAAATATAATTTCCATTGAAAAAGTATTCAGGACTGAAATGAGAACATAATAAATATAAATTCAAAGATAATATTAAAATTTGTAATTATATTGGAAACAAAGTAATCCATTCAAATTCTTCGATACTAAAGATATGTGCCAGTATCTACAAACCGAGGCAGGAGCGGTCACTTGATGAGGGAGACTATTTTTTAGTTCTTACAACCCGACCACATAGACAAAATAAGGTAGTTTAGTCTCAGGATACGTCACTCAGATGCAACTGGCTACCTTCCTCAAACAAACTAAGTATCAACCCTACATTCTCATACCATTAATTCATCGCACGAAACTTATTTCACCTTGGATACTGATTTACTGATTAAATTCTTCACCTACTTACAATGAAATTTGACTAGACTTCGAATTTGACTTCTTTACGCTTCGTAATCATTGTTAAATTTCATCTCCCTGGTTACGCTCCACCAATCAGTCTCTGCTATTGGCAGGTTAGCTCCAAATGTGAAGCCAACCAAAGCGTTCCTATTTTCAGCCCGGGTGATCTGAATTTCAGATCACAACCATCTTATTTTCAAGATGCAGTTGATAAGTTCTTAAAATAAGACGGAGGGGTGTCTGATTTTCACGCATGTTGAGCCTTAAATTTAGACCACTACCGTAAAATCAGACGGCGTTTAATTTCAGGTCGCACTAAAAATCAGATAAACTTTTTACAGTGCAGGAACAAGATATTGAATGTCAAGTTCCAGTGCTCTCAGTGAATTGGATTATACCATTTAATTTTTCATTATTACTTTCTAAGTCTAATTGTTCAACGGCCTGAAAGTGAGTACAACATAAAATGAGCGTAAAAAACTACAGTGCTTGGCCATAAGTGGGTTTGTGTGTGATTATCAAAAAACTACAGATAATTCATGCTCTCATTATGCCAAATATTCTCATAATTTTTTTTCACAAGTGAAAAACATTTAGCGCCTGTCACCCTCAGTGATGTGGGGTTAACGATCCGTTAATATTTTGCAGTGGTTTTAAACGTTAAAGTCTTTCCGACTCCACTGAAGTTAAACCAAGGTAATAATTTTACATCACCCGTGTTTAAAACTCAATAACAAAATTACTTTTCCGGCTTTGTCACACCTCAGTTTTTCCTCTTGCCTCCATCCCTTTGGATTAAAATTGCAAACGAAAAGTGAACGAATGGCAGGACTAGAGACCTCAAAGTCTGTTGCCTGAGCTCTAAATATTTGGGAACAGAGTATGCGAGAGTAAATCCAAGGAGGGATGTGGGAGAGAGGAGACGACTTCATCCCCTGCTCTGGGAGGGGGAGTCAAGGATGTCGCTTCGTTGACGCGAGACCCTGGGGGCTGCAAAAACCGAGAGGAGGATATATATGTGACGTAGGGAGGCAGACGTAATAAGGGAGAGCAAGAGGGAAAGGTGGGCCACAGGATTAGGCGGGAGGGAGATAAAGAGGCTGCGTGGGCTGGCGGAGATATGCCGAGGCGGGAGGAGCGACGAACTCCTTGGGAGGGCATTTGATACCGTTCGTCTCCCTTCACGTTCAGCCCAACGTCACTAAGATGGAATAATCGCTAATACTGCCGGGACGAATGCTAGTACACATAGGGAAGAGGAGCATGTGCTAAAGTCCCGTGAGGTCGGCACGATGCTTAATGGGTTACAAAACCAGCGTTAAAGATAGAGAACGAAGATAAACTATGATGAAAAAGATTTCTAAGAAAATATCTATCCTTATAGTACATCAGTTAAATTAAAATTGTGGGGGGATCAAGTTGGTGTGGTGGCTTGAGTAGAGAACTCCAGTCTCTAGGACTCGGTTTCAATTTCCTGCACTAGCGGATTTGTATTGGTTTAATCTGATTTTCAGTCCTTCAGCTGCTTTAATTTTCGACAAGATATTAGTGTTTAAAATCAAAATACACTGTCTTAAAAATGTGCATCTTAAGTTCAGACCACTTTTTTACCTTAAAATCAGATAAACTTTTTACAGTATGGAATATTCATTTATTTTATCCATTTTTATAGGATTTTTGAGCCAAAAGTCGTAAAATCTACTACTGCATAGACTAGTGTATACTACTAGTAGATATTTCCTTCTTGTCTTTTCTTCACCTTACATTTTTGCTGATTTTGCCCTCATTAATCTCATTCCATGGAATATATTAATATGTTTAATAAATATAACTAGTTGCCATTAGTTCGTGCAAAAATAAATTTTATTGTAAGTACCTAAGTGCCTAGTAATTTATTTTTGTAGAACGTGGAAGCTATCATTTTAAAGCATTATGAGTAACTAGCACATTACCGTTAATTTAACCTAGAAAAATAAACGTGTTTTCACATACACCGCGATCAAGACGTGTGTGAATATACTCCATGAATTTATTCCTTAAGTATTGCATTGCAGCCGGAATTCAGATTAACCCAGCATTGATTGCTTCGTTCTTACCCTAAGAACCTTCAGTAGTTTTAATTATTATTTTTCTAATTCTTTCTCCCTTCCCATTTGCATCATTTTTGAGGTGAAAATATGCTGAGAATCTTCATCATTAAGATGAATTTTCTCTTAGAAATGTTTTTTTACTACTTAGGTTAATCCACCTAAAGTATCGCAAATATTCCAAAGTAATTTTGTAAATATTAACAATCTCTGGTAACCATTTATGTCGCTACTTCCATTAACGCAGTGTTTGACATATTATTACGCCACCACTCAGCTACACATGCCCAAACGCAGATAATGCAGTTCCCTCGTGGAAATCACACCATACAACGATATAGTAGCTGTCCCTCTGTCCTGATATGTGACCGCACTGCGCTATGATCTCGTACAACTTTTAGTTTACCAGTTTAGCATCATCCTCATCAATCAGAACGATATTTGGGTGGGGTGTTCTGGGTGTGTGACCGTATAATACGAGCAATAAAAAAAGGAGTTTCATTTTATTATTTATCAACTTTTAATCATAATTTAATAATTTTTAATTAAATTTTCATCTAAGTAGTACTTGATTGATTGTGTTTCCTTACCAAGATAGTGTTTACCGGTAATCCTTCGTGAAGTTTTGGTGTGGTCTGCGCATAGAGTAGCTCCCTTGGCAGAGGAGTGAAAGTAATTAGCACCTGAGGTGCGTTAATCGCAGGAAATCCCTCTATATTACTATTCTTTTCCACCGTAGCTCTGTGGCGCCACTCTCTGTTCATCCTACGTAGCCGCCCTTATTCTTTTCTTTCGTTTCTCATCTTTCCTCACGTTGCTGTGGCATGGGGGAAGGGGATGGAGGATGAGACTAGGCTGCGGAAACAAATCCCTCGTTCGGCTCTCTCCGTTTAATCCCCTTCCCAACTCCCATCTTCCCTCCCCCAAAAACACCCTCCCTTCCATTATGATTAAACAAGCCCCAGAGATAGAGCCGTTGCCTCATCCACATCTCATACACCCCGACCCTTCTCTAACCCATTTTCCTCAACCACCCACCCCCCTCTTATACATCACCCGACCGCGATAATGCAATTAAATTCCTTTCTCCGACGAGAAAACCTTTCGAAATCATGGGGGCGTATTACCGCCATCGTCAATATTGTCGACGGTTTTAATTATTAATGCCCTTCTTTATCAAAGGCATGAGCCATTTTGCAGATTTCGTCGCGACCTTTCCTCGATTCGATAGGAGCGCCATTTTAATGAGATCGAAATCAGTTCCCACCCTGCATAATTGCTGTGTAATTGCGTCTCTAGATATGGTTAGGCACAGCAAAGGTAACAAAAAATGAAAGAAAATAACGAGATGAGAGTTCACCGTTATATTTAGATCTAGATTCATTCCAAATTATCTCTAAATGCTTGTGAAAAGTAATCTGTATCGCATGCCTCTCAAGGAGATCAAGCATCTCATTTCAAAACAGCACTGGTAGAAGAGGCAGATTCATATGCAAGAGCAGGTGATGAAACTCGGAATTTTCTTGCTCATTGAACTTCTAGCTAATAACATTTGATGAATTATAATCACAATGGTGGTTTCATGTTCAAAATTACGGTGTACATTTAACGTAGGATGAATTTTGACTGAAAATTCTCTCCTCTTTTTTAATCAGAAACGAAATCCATATCCGATTATGTTTCTTAATTGAAACAAATTATATTGAACCCTTGTTACGTTTATGGTGTTTAAAATGAAAGAATCATACTATTTTCATCATTATAATTACGTCAGTAGTTTCTATCGCTTTCAAAGATTAAGTGGAATAAATGCATATGAAACGCTGCTGAAATAAATGAAACTAGTGCCGAGGGTTTTTTATTATTCTTCCTAAATTATTTGGTATCCTAATAGGGTAATTCCATGCCAATTCACCGAATACTTGTTACAGCACCATTTCAGAAAAAATTCAAATTTAACACACTTACTACTACATGTCTGCAAGGCTCAAAACCAATTTTTGTCAATTTTTTTCCATGACCTCAAGGACTTACAGGGCCGCGAAGGTCACAGCGCACTGTAAAAATGACACTTTCAGCGAGTATCGGTAATTAGAGTTACTCGGCAAGTACAGGTTGTAGTAGAATCGTTCAAATACCATTTTGATGGTCATAAATTGAACGTTCATTGGAAATATTTTTTAATAACCTTACTATGTAACATCTATGAGAATGATGAGAGAAAGTTTTGATACAAAATGCTATTTTTTACAACTTTTGCTATTTATTTTCTTATAGAAGAGTCGTGATCACAAGGCCTATATTTTTGTTATAGTATATTTGGGTACCATAGTAAATTTGTGTAAGAAAAAAGTTGTGTGTTTGGTAAGCCTTTAGCTGCTACAAGCTTCCGCAAATAGGAAAAATTGAAAATTTACCATTTTCGGGCCCCTGTATCTCTGGTGGGGGACTTATTAAAAATTTGAAATTTTCAGCACATTAAGCTATGATCCTATTAAGAATTCACTAAAAATTTGGAGTATGTGTTTTGCTTCGTTTGGAAGTTGCACCAAACTGAATTTTCAAAAAATTATCTCTCGCTCACCTTGTAAAAGCAATGTATAAATTGTTACATATAATTAAATGCTGCCAGAAATAAATTTAAATAATAGTTATAACAATACTATCAAACTAGTGACTTGAACGTTGTATATTTCAGTATCAATAAGAATTAGGCGCGTAGCCAGAAATTTATTCTGGGGTGGGGTCTAAGTCTAGTGTTGCATAACTTGAAACAAATCAACTTTGCTCGTTAGGTGCCGACATGTTAAAAATCTCTTCCCTCAATTTTCAGTGCTTTGTATTTACTTTCACAGTGGCTATTCCTATCTTTTCTCACTGGTAAAGTTCACTGTTTACCCTGTTATGAAGCATTAATTTGACCGGCCACAGAACATAGTTCAAACATATCAGATTGAAAAGAACAACTACAGTGAAGCCCACTTATATCAGACCAAGTTCCAGTTATTACCAAGTGAAGGCTATTACCCATCAAAGAGAAGCTCGGAAAAACTGATCCACATATAACGAAGTTCAGTTACTACAAAGTAAATATTCGGACCCCTCAAATTCGTTATAAATGGCCTTGACTGCATTAACCACACACATGCATCAAACTAGTGATCACATTTCAAGACACTTAACACTAGAATTATACGCAGTGTAATCCAGATTCCAAGGGCCACTTAAAATTAGAACAACAAAATTATTGGAAAAAAATTTCGGGGGAGGGCTGAAGCCACAGAGTCTTCCCTCCCCTGCGCCTGGCTATGTGCCTGCTAAGAACAAAATATGTAAGCGGACATTGAAACGTAGGCAAACTATTTATTTTCAATTGTTTTTCCACTGGACTTGCTGTAGAATTGCTATCAGCATGCTACCATTATGACAATATCACTATTTAGGTTGTTCACATAATAAAGGCTAAATGAGTGCCTACTTCTTTGTCAACATATAAGAAAGTTCTTGGGTCAGCTGTTCCTTAATATTATGCACTTGACCAGTTTGTGTTGATAATTCGAGCTGAAAAAGAACCCTTATTATATTTTCATTAAGTACCTACGCCTTGTATTTTTTTGATAATTTGAATGATGTGTTAGGTCCTGAAGGATGGAAGAAGTGCACAAAGTTGTCTCCTTCATTGATGTCTATGCTTTCAACAACTCCAAGCTACCACTTTGAGTCATAAAAAATGCCACATAATCATTTACCTTGATACTAAGTTGTGTGTTGGATTTGAGTATTGCTATTTGGACTTCTTCACCGTTATTTGAATTAGATGTTACAAAGCAGTTTATATTATTGCAAGCAATCAGAATAAAGCAGTGTTTTTCTCAAGTGTTATGAATCCTTAAGGCATTATCAAACCAATCACTAAACCATGTTCTACCCCTGTGATCTTATTGCTTCTTAAATGTTATGCCATGAATATTAGCATTGCTAAATTAAAAACATATAGTCAAAATTTGATGGATGATTTGATGATGGATTTGATGATTTTTGTTCTCTGTAAACTGGCTTTAGACACTAAACATTTAACAGTTCCTCCTATACCATCACAAGGACGTTTTCCGTGTGTAGCTCTTTCCATGGAGAAGGTCACTTGTTACGAGAACCAATCAGAAGGCACTTTAAGGCGGAAGGTGCCACTTTATGCAGAGAAATAGACATCAGACAATTCCCTGAAGCTACCTACATAAATCACTACCATAATTCTTTTGGGATATTGTTCAAAAAACAGTAGGTATAAATGACACTAATGTTTAAGATTGTTTTCCTATCAGCCTACTTGTAACAGAGCAATCATAGAGCAATTAAAGTGGAAAAACCAATGGAGGCTTAATAGTTTGCCAAAATTCTGCTTAAGACATTTTTATTCAAAATGATACATGAAATCTACAACTACTAACACAATGAATAAGTAACTGATTTGTAAGTTATCAATCAAAATTGGACTTATTTCTAGCAACATTTAATTATATGCAACAATCTATACATTGATTTTACAAGGTGAGCGAGAGATAATTTTTTGAAAATTCATATTGGTGCAACTTCCAAACGAGGCAAAAAACATACTCCAAATTTTTAATGCATTCTTAATAGGATTATAGCTTAATGTGCTGAAAATTTCAAATTTTTAATAAGTCCCCCACCAGAGATACAGGGGCCCGAAAATGAGAAATTTTCAATTTTTCCTATTTGCGGAAGCTTGTAGCAGCTAAAGGCTTACCAAACACACAACTTTTTTCTTACACAAATTTACTATGGTACCCAAATATACTATAACAAAAATATAGGCCTTGTGATCACAACTCTTCTATAAGAAAATAAATAGCAAACGTTGTAAAAAATAGCATTTTGTATCAAAACATTCTCTCATCATTCTCATAGATGTTACATAGTAAGGTTATTAAAAAATATTTCCAATGAAAGCTCAATTTATGACCATCAAAATGGTATTTGAACGATTCTACTACAACCTGTACTTGCCGAGTAACTCTAATTACCGATACTCGCTGAAAGTGTCATTTTTACAATGCGCTGTGACCTTCGCGGCCCTGTAAGTCCTTGAGGTCATGGAAAAAAAATGACAAAAATTGGTTTTGAGCCTTACAGACATGTAGTAGTAAGTGTGTTAAATTTGAATTTTTTCTGAAATGGTGCTGCAACAACTTTTTTAAAAATCTGGTGAAATGGCATGGAATGACCCAATAGTCGTTTATTTAAAATCCCTTGGCCAGTTGGCAGTTATATGCCATATTGTGCATGTTAAAGGACAAACTATTTCTGGATTTGCTATTTGTGGGCTGGGCTGGAATGAGTTTTCCTGTGTGTTTACTGTGCCACATTATTCTGAAAGAGCCTAAAAATGTAAAATAGTTATCTGCTTCATAACAGTTGCATTACGAGTAAATTAATAGAACATCGATTTTATCAAGAGATCTTTAAGGTATCGCTGTCAGTAGGTAATTTTCATTTTATGAAAGCGTACTTACTTTTTCAATCCATTAATAACGCAATTTTTTAAAAATGAAAATAAATGTGTTGCATCTCTATGTTACGCATTTTTGCTCGCCATGTTTTGAAACTTAAGAAAAACGACCTTATACACTTGATATCTGATTAGAATGGATTTTTGATGACTCAAGATGCATTCTTTTGCATGATTAAAAAATCAAATGTCGTTGTTTATTTCGCTCAATTTTATTTTTTACAGAGTATTGTCATAGTAGCATTTGATTCATAATATAATACTTCTATGAATGCAATTTTTTATCATGACCATGAAATTTAGAAATCATCAGGTAGACGAAGTCAATTGTACCTAAAGACTCGTTTACATTATTATGGCTACTTGCTGCGTCATTTATTTTCAAAAGATACAAGTTTTGCCTGAATTCCATTCGACATTTACAGGTCAACAACCATTATCTTTTAAAACTATACGGTGACTACCCGTCTATATAGTTATTTTTCAACCCTAATTTGGTGTTTTATTGGTGAGGGTAGAGCTCACACCGTACTAAGCCATTGGCGTATAAAACTCGCACATTCAAGATTGGGAAGCCAGTTCCTTTCGCAGCGCCATCTGCGATTTCCTACAAAGTTCTCACTCGCAGAAAATCTAATCGAGATCAATTTGTGTGTGGGAAACCAGAAAGTCTTCTGCCTTGGATTCGAGCCCGGGACTTACCGGTTGGTCGCTCAGCGCTCAGCCCACCAGGCTACCAAGAGACCCGAAAACCCGTCATGATGCAAACTTTTGCACTTCCGCTCCACAAAAACCTATATATTTATGCGTCGGAATTTTATTTAAATTATGTACATACCTACCTTCCGGTGTGTGACGTAAGAAGAATTCGATCCTTGCGTTGATGGAACGTCTTCCCTTTCAGCTGAGTCAGAAAATATTTGCCCATTTCTTTATCACCCTGGATCCTTTCCTCGATTGATCACAGCCACCACCGTGATCTCCTCCCTTTGTAGATCCGCATATTTTCTCTCGGGGACTGAGGGTGCCTGAATTGTGGCCAAATCCGGCGGCGTCTCTCCCTTTCACCTCTCCTCCTCAATCTCTGTCCCTCCCCCTCAGTGCAGTTGAAGTGGAGTTGATGTGATTCATTAAGTGCCGACCAATACATCGTCCCGACGGACGACAGCCCAACCCCGTGATTATCGTGGGATTTTGATGTCGTCCAGGAAACCAATCAAGCGGTCTTCCACCCCCTCCGTCCATCACCCCTCACCGGTGGCCCAGGAACCCTTTATTCGGAAGGCGATGTCATTCTCTCGGGCAAGGGACCATGTCCCTCCCCGTCCATCCCATCCACTATCTCCTCCTCTTTTTATAGCGGTCCTCTCTCTCGTCATTTGCTTCCGAACACCCGAAGTGTTCCAGCCGTTGGACACGTTTGTGCTCGCCAATCCCAAGCGTTATTCGCTTACAGACTCCGCACCTATCCCCTCTCCCATTCGCACAAATCCAGTGATACCAATTGTGGAAGAAAAAGCATGAAATGAAAGCTAATGTTATAATTTGATGAAGGGCACAATAGTTGTGGAGGAGAAGATGTGGACTGAATATCAAAACTCAGGCATTTAAACAGGACATTATACCGAGGTCAACTGTCAGCATGCCCTGAGAAGACAAATAATGATGCATATTACTCCCAAATGCGTTCTCATGCATGCCTCACGTTCACCCTTCCTGATTATCTAAACGAAGTCGATTGTTTGTTTATTATCCACATGTATTCAGATTGAATGGTCATATGAACTTTCAGTACTATCATTTTAGAGATATTTTCAGTTCACTGATGTGATCTTGATCTTAATAATTATGTTAAGGGCTCTGTGCCAAATCAGGGAAATAATATAAATTAGTGTCCACTACCATTTTACAGCGACGATCTAGAAATAAATTATTAACTAAATTCAGCACACTCATTTATGCAGAATTTCCAACTCCTCTATATGAAAATAGTGAAATAGGTGAGCTATTTTTTTCTCAAATCATCATCCTACACGGTATTGAAATACAAGAATCAGATAGGCAGACATTTTCATTCTCAGTCTGTGTTCTCTATTAATGTGAAACTGTATGTTTTAACTTGTATCAGCATACAGTGAATATACTTTGTGTAAACAGAATGTATGTTCTCAGTTTCTGAATAAAATTCAATGGAAAGTTATCATGCGTAATCAGTAGATGTCAACACTCCTACAAAGCCAAGCTTTGATAAGATTAAGCAAAGTTATAACATAATTTATTTAGTTCAGAAGACTGAAAAAGTCATTCAAATGTGAAGAGAATTTTTTCATGGACCAATCATCCAACATTCCATACTTTTTTGCAGTTACAAATTGTATTTCTTATTGCAAAGGTCTCACATTTGGTGTTACTGTAATGAAAATTATTACGTTTCGTTAATAACGATCAATTGTGTATTCATTTTCTACATTTTTGGATTAGAGATAGATTAAATGAACGTATACGTGTAAATGGTAAATGTAATCCCATAAAAAACAGCCCACACTACTGTTGACAGCACTTGGAGTGTTATCTAGACATAAATGGCGATTTTTGCCAAAATATTAATCGATACCGATTAAATGCTTAAGAAAAAGCGAAAAAATGGAAGTATCATTTACTCTTTTCATATTACTTGTTTTTTATCAAATACAAGGCGGCTTTCCGTATATAGATTTACCCGTTACTAAGAAGGTCGTTACCCGTTATCAGTTACGTGAATGAATCTGCAATCCATAGCGTTGGTCTTTTCTGGTATGGTCTTTTCTTGCTCGTTTTGCGTTGCCCTCAAACTTTATTAAACCTATCCCCTTCTCAATTCATGTTGGGTTTGTTTTCTTCATTAAAATTTCTCCATTTCCCTATCTTTTCTATTATTTTAACTATAGCTACCTTCTCCTACTCTTAATCACAGCTTTTCCCCTCTTTTTACAGAAACATAAAATCAGTAGTGCATTGCTCCTGTTAAACATCTTGACAATGACGGTGATCCGTTGAGACCTTGGTTGGGGGCAATATTAAATTGTATGCATAAATCCTATTTAAAGTTTATCTTTCCTTTTTTAGAAGTGGAGCTTTGTTCATATTCATTATTTTTATTCTTTTAACCAATGATTTAGAAATGAATTAAAATAATATGTCTGTGGTTAAAATCTAATCATACACTCATTATTTATTTGTCTCGCTTAATTCCATAATATTCTCTACCTTGCTTATTATATTCTCACTAGTGCATGTACAATCAATTCGTGTCAATCCGTGGATTTTATTACTATTATAAGATTCCAAGAGACGAAGGCATCTTATGTTATACGCATTGATACTGCAAACACAATTTTTGGCATGTTATGGCATTTTGAATTAAACTCTGCAGAATGACAAGAACTCTTTACTCATTTATCATCTTTTTTATTCTCTGAATTCATTAGCATTTACCGCTCGTTACGAAATGATTATGTATTCTCATAAATCTGACCTGATAGTGCAAATAATAAATTTAATAGACCATTAAAATTGCTTTATATCGGCTCAGCAGGCTTGTGGCTGCGTCTTTTGGTTAGCGTATTTTTAAACCCAATTTCTAAACCGCATAGATTACCTATTCCTTTGCCAAGTACTGACTGTGGTCTATCCTTATAATTCAAGAACATAAATTCCATTTATCTTGGCATGTCAACATGGTTTTAGTTGGATTGAACCTTCTTTGTAGGAAAACGGGGATACTCTACCAAAATTTGAATCCTCAGAATAACCTTGCTTGTTAAATTTAATTTCATTTGAAGATGAATGGCTAATTATTATTGCTTCGTGGAAATGTACCAGAGCCATTGCAACGCAAAGCCAGTGTTTTAGGAATGTTGACTAACATGGCCCCAAAAAAGCTCAAGGATATCATTAATAGTGGATATAAAATGCCATTACATTTGCGTTGCAATTTCTTTTTTACCTAATTCTCGACGTGAGATGGTACAGCATGCACCCGCATTCAGAGAAGTCACTTTGCTCTAATGAAATATTTCTATAAATTATGCCAACAAGTGAGTCTTTATTTTCCAAGCTCTTCATATTTAGTTAGGTACAAGAGGGGAGGGCTTCATAAAAGAAAAAATAATAAAGGAGGGGTGGACTTAAATCGAAGTAATTTTAGACTCTTATAGAATAATATTTTCGTTCTTTCCAGTCAACCGCGATAACAAAGACTATTGTTAACGTGCTAATTGTTTATTTATTTTGATGCAACCCGTTAAAAATAATAAGTTGTTGGTTAATGGCAAAATCCTCATCATATTCCACGGCCAAAAATCCTAGGATTGTCTGACGCCACCTTCCACTCGATTCTTCTATCAGCCAACCTCTTCATACTAACGTAATTTTTCCCTTTTACATCCTTCTCAACTGATACAACAAGCTCCATGCATCTCATACGAGGCCTGCCTTTTCCATTGTTTCCGTTCACTTTACAATCGGCGATTGTCTTCATTAGGATAATGGAAGTTCTGAAATTGCCGCGTTACAAAATCTACATGTGTCTTTCTTCCAGTATACGCAATGCATTATTACGACATTTATCTGTCAGTAATACACTACAAATATTTACCATGCATAGATTCAATATAGCTTAAACCCTAGCAACATAGGGTTAAACCATTATTTATTTAAATGAATATGATTTTTTCCAGAATGATATTTCTTTTAATTTTAATTCAATGAAAATAATAATATTAACAATTTTTCAATTGATAAAAGCTTACTATACAAACCTATTTCCATGAAATATAAATGTGCACAGCGTCGCTGTTGCCTACGTTATGTACATTTCAGATTTATTTCAATGTAGGGAGGATATGATAAGTGTAAAACAGGTTTTAAAAATATTTTCTTTGTTTCGTACGACACGGAACAAGTAAATTGTTGTTCCATGTTATTACGACGGGTGCCTCTCCCTCAGCTTACTGCAAATAAACCTCAACCATCTGCTCAGTTTAAGTTTCAAATGATATGACTATCAACTTACGTCTCAAAAATAGCTACAGTAAGTTTCTATGGTCTTCGATTGCATGCGAAGCTAATTGATGGGTATTTTACATTAACGAAAAGTGCTTTCGAGAATCATTGCTGAGCCGTCTCATAATTTTGAGGTTGATAGGACCATAAACAGATTCTTGACAGGTCATATATTTGTAGGAGGTCGCCATAATAACCAAAATTCATGAAACCCGTTATCTCAAAACGAAACATTTTAAGTGATGATTGGTCCATTAAATTCTCCCTCTTTTTCTTATTTCTGTGAATCAAGGCATAAAACAATTTCATCGAAGAGTCATCGACGTCTTTTACCGTGATCTTCCGTATATTTGCTGGGTAATTTCTTCCACATCATTGCACGCGTTCTTTGGAGATACCTCATTATACCCGGGCACGAATGATTTACTAGCCTTGGACTCATATGCACATGGTATATTTACAAGTTTCAAAGTTGTGACCCAAATTAATGATTCATTTATTAACTGAAAACTTTGTTTTGAAAGCAAAACAAACACAAATGAAAACACATGGAAATAATTCTTTTACGCCTATAAATAAAAATCCTTCATCATTTTTTTGTCATAAGTTCAAGGTTGTTTACTGTGCTGGCCAGAGAAATGGCAATATCAATGTTGGAAGCAGCTTCCGCGTGAAATTAAAAATAAGTCTTCTTTGAGAATCTGACAATCCTGAGGCTCGCTAAGGAGTCAGGGAGGAATCAGGAGGTCTTGGATGTGATTTTAATATTTAGGGGTTTGTGGCGGTGTTCTCTTGTTCCGTGCGCGCGCTTCGTCCACTGCGGAAAGCAATTTTGTGCTTCCAATTCTCATGGCATGTCGATGTGGGACTTTTTTCTTCAATCACTGAGGATTGAAAACGCTTAAGTTATACCTTGACCTTACTTGGCACATGGAAATGAAATGCATATGTTTATATCTTCCAAGCTTCCGATGAGTTTTTTTACATCTAATTTTGAAAACCGAGCCTTGATTCACGGACTTATTCCAGAATATACAATTTTCGTTTCTGTCGAGCATAGTATTTTGAATTAAAAAAAGAGCATCTGCTACTTTCACTACGTTTCATATAGCAAATTCCATGCAAGGGAGATCGGCTTACCATGCCAATTGTAAAAAATAGATTTCTTAAAACTAAGTTCTTCTCAGCCTGCAAGTGTGCACCCGAGAGTTGGCCGGTGAAAAATATCAATTAGATATTATTATCACTCAGATATTTATAGAGAACACTTCGCGGAATATTAAATAATTCAAACTAGACAGATATTTTCGAATAAAGATGTACCAATTTTAATGATGCTCAAAACAGTCAGCAATTCGAAGAGTTATTGGTAGAGACACATATTCATTTCCTTTTCAATGTTAGCGAACAAGGTAAACCAAATACGCCGTGGATATGAGGAGAAAACCGAGAAAAAACCGAAAATATCGCGGTATTTGTATGCGTAAGATTCAGTTGTGCGCCATGTGCTTGAAACACTAGACTTGAGAGACTCTTTTAACTCAAAACAACCCTATGACTCAAAGCATCGCGTTTTTCAGTTTTATAGTCCATTTTGACATAGCTAGCTGAACTTATAAGCAGTCGCAATTGGTTGCGTGAACTTGCCGGTGGTATAATGAGAAATTTCCACCTGTTTAAAATATTTCTAGCTCGATATCACATCTACATCTTTGCAATACCCTGTAAGCCACCACGAGGGTGTTTGTCAGTGGGTGAAGTTCACCAAACATGCACTATTGGCATGCAAATAAGGTACAACATGGAAACATACTACACAATAAAGCCGCATGCAGGTAGATGGTTAGTATTTTCATAGTAAAAAAGGGATGTGTTGGTAATACATGCGTCATACACTATGGACTACAACATTTCACCTACATATCTCTTTGCTATGCTGCCTGTTGTGTTCTCTTATTGTACGGAGAAAAATGACATTTGGAATCTATCGGTATGACAATCAATCTCTAATCTTATTAATCTGGTAGAATCTAGCATATTGCGCTAGTGCTTTTCATATAGGTATGTCTAACATATTCAGTAAAGCTATCTGTTTTAAAATACTGCAATATATTTTATCTGTAATTTAACCTACGATCTGATAAAGATTCCCTACCTCATTCCTGTATTAATTCTGACACACTGCTAAACCTATCGTAACACCTTTTAACAAACCTATCTGGTCTATACTATACACTGTCTAGATCTCTGATTAAACCTAATTATTCGGATTCCATGCACTGGTTGCATATTCAAGGTGGGGCCTAACTAGGAAGGTATTGATCAACGTTCGTGAGAAAATGGCACTTTTCACCTTGAGAAGAAGGAATCAGGTGGCTTGATTGCTATAAGTCAATTTATAGTTCAGGAACATTGCCTGAAGAATGGATGTTACTCTTTCTACAATCTCTATATTAATGCATGTGTGGGCGAACGAGCAATCTGTTAATAAAAGGGAGGGTTCAGGCAGGCGAATAATAATCATAGCGTGGAATATGAAGAGTGACTTGTCGATTAAGTCAGTTACAATCTATTCGCGATGGTCAATGAAGCTCGACTTGTAAGAAATTAGTTAGCAAGTTGCAGAACAGTGTGGCGGAGGATCTTGGCCACCGATGTATTTAGCAGTTGGGTGGACATCAAGGAGTTTTAATTAATTTTTTAATACGCTCAAGAACATGTTCAGGTGAATAAAAGTTTTAACACGCTTGTTACTCTTCACGAGGAGTTAATTTTACTTTTTTTTCAATATATTGTAATATTTTACTGTTATGACTAAATTTCTATGTCGGTGCATTTTCAAACCGCTAGAAAAAATAATTGTCGAACAATGTAGTACATAACAGATTGATGATTGATCAACATTAGCGAGTCTATTGTAAGGTGTAATTGAGAGGTGTGAAGGTGGTTCAAAATTGATTGTAAAATAATGCACAATATCAACTACCAAAGTTATACCTATCTATCAAATGCTGTATTAAACAAATTCTAAAAACCAGCATTTTATTAATGTCATTTTTAAGGCCAAAAATTTTCATGCATATATGTGTAGTAGTTTTAGCAGCAATTTAAAAAAAAATATAAGGTGATAATGAAAGATTGTTAATAATTATGATACAGTTTACACTTTCCGTTTCAGCTTTGTGAGGGCAAAAATATGAAAAGTTTTGATTCTAAAGGAGTTTTTGGCTTGTTTTCACATTTTGAACGTGAACTTGCAGAAACTGACGAATACACCTGCTGTTAAGGCCGAAGTACAGACTACGAAGTACAAGCTACATGTACAGTACGAAGGAAGGAGAAAATAGAATATTGTTGAAATAAAATGGTTTCTCCATCTACCGCGTCTACAGTCCAGAAATACTAATGTGCCTTGCCTACGATCATACCGAGACCTAGCCGACGCAAGATGTCGAAACAAAAGTGGATATTTTTGCACATGGAAGGATATTTTATTCCGTCCCTGTTAGTGATTAACCTTAATCTGAAGGGATATACCATATCATTAAGAAAATTATGCACAATTTAAATTCCCATGTAAAGTGTCCATAAAGATATCAAAGGAATCAGATGGGATGTAAAAGTAGTAATGTTATGATATTTTTATGGCATTTCATTTTTAATATGTCAGTTGTGCAAGTTGTCCGATTATTTTTTTCCTTTTATTTTGTCCAAGATTCTCTAAAACGGTGAGACCCATGATGGAACTGCAGAAGTGTATCTACTTCAACGGCCTGAACTTATGATGTAGTCACCCTTTTTCCCATCACATTCTCTCGCCCCCTAATGTCGTTGGTATTAAAACCCACTTCCAGCTTTCCCCTCAATTCACAACACGTTTATCCTCTTATATTGCCCGTGAAATGGGTCCCTCGTCTGATACCCTTGCGGATAATAAGGACCAACTGCGGAGATTGGAAAATCATCGGAAAAATCGACTCGGTATGAGGTGCGGAAAATATTTAAAACAACGCACGCCAACAAGTTATCCGCCTTTGCTTGCAGCACGCCATCTTAAGCTAATGTCGAAGCCTGGCCAATAAGAGTTGATGATGAAGCAATGGAAATCGATATCTGAGCGTAACAGGCTTTTAGGGAGTGGTTAATTGAGATAATTTTGAAGCGGAAAAAATAGTGGGGAAATCTCACTCGAATCTTTTATCGGTTGACCTTTTCCGGAGCATAAAATACTATGTTGCTACCTGCATCCTCAAGGAAACAAGCAAGTTTTTGAAGTTCTATTTGGTTAATATGCTGTTGAAATTTGGGCAAAAATGAATCCATTTGTTTCATATTTTAAATTCCATTCATTTTTTCATCATCACAATCCGCTCAAGGTCGCTAATTTGGTGATTTTTCTCATTATTCTATGTTTATGCTGGTGCCACCAAAGGTAATTTGCAATAATTAGATTTTAATATAAGAACAATATTGTTAAACGGGGTATAGACTGATGTCTATTCCACTGAGATGCATAGTTTATTCAGTGTTTTTATTTTGCCAAACTAGAATAAATCGAAGAGTATTATGTCTAATTAAACCGGATATTTATGCAAAAAGAATTCAACGTGTGTAATGAGGATGCCCTGAGTAAACTCATTTATCTTATTAATATTCGTGTTCATTCGTATCGTATCGTAATCTTATTCATATTAAACACCGCACGGATCTATAGTGATACGGTGCTTTTCTTTCTCTTCTTTTCATACATAAGAAAATTATAGAAATATAAACTTTGATGTACGAAAGAAAAGATGTTTTATCAGTTATGTAAGCAAATTGATGGTGAAGTTATAAGGTTTTTGAAAAAATGCTTAGGACACTGTATACACGATCATCATCAGTATTTTAATCCTAGGATTGGTTTGCTGCAGCCCTCCATTCTGCCCAAATCAGTGTTCATCCCCTCACGTCCTGGTAAGTTTTCTCTTTCACATCCTTCTTTATTCGCCCAATGTATTTTTCCCTTGGTCTTCCTCGCAAGACCTTCTCTTCAATCTTCCCTTCTTTAGCATTACGAACTCATTCATTTTGCCTCAAGATATGTCCAATCCATCTGGTTCTTCTTTGCCGTAGGATTTTCCATATTGTCATTTCTTCATCTGCTCTTCTGTCCATCTCTTCGTTCCCTACTTTATTTGTCCATTTAATCTTCAACATTCGTCTCCAGCACCATGTTTCGAAGGCTTCAATTCTTCGTTGGTCTGCTTTCCCGATATTCCATGTCTCTGATCCATAGAGTGCCACGCTCCATACGAATGTTTTGATGAGGTGCTTCCTTGTTTGCAGCCGTAGGTTTTTTGAGCACAGTAGTGGTCTCTTCTTCATAAACACCTCCTTAGCTTGTGCTATTCTTCATTTGATGTCCGTCCAGCTTCTTCCATCCCAAGTTATAATGCGGCCGAGGTAGGTGAAGTTCTCCACTTGTTCCAATTTCACTCCTCGAGTTGCGATATTTGCCCTAAACTTCTCTCTTCCGCACACTAGGATTTTAGTTTTCTTCTTGTTGATGCTCATATTCTATTCTTGAAGGACTTAGTCCATTGTGGTCAGGGATGCTTGCAGGTCCTCCCAAATTTCTGCTACAGCTGCGATGTCATCAGAAAACCTTAACATGCTTATTTCTTCGCCATTCACCTTGATGCCCTTGATGCCAATTCCCTCTGCGTCTCTTATTGCTTCTTCCATATATATATATATATATACTGAATAACGCTGGGGAGAAGTTGATCCTTGTCAGACTTCTTTACTTATTTTGGCTTCTATCTTCCTTCCGTCTATCATTCGCATCGTGGTGACCTGGTTCTTGTAGAGGCTATAGATTATTCTTCTATCCTTCCATTTGCTTCCTTTATCTTGAACATTTGTTTCAGTTGACTTTGGCATACACGATGCGTATATCAAGGTTCCTCTGATGTTGGAGGATACTTATAGACGGACATTTAATATTTCCTGCGTAGCCTCTTTCTCATATCTTTCTTAAGCTCCGTATGCTTTATACCTCACTCTGTGATATAAACTCTTTGTTAAATTCTTCGTATACCGTGCTTACTCAATATTCATTTCTCTCCCAGGCCTTTTGCAAATATGAACCTTAACCTTTATTGTGTAAAGAAAAATACACGGCTGAAAAACATGAACATGTTTTGTACTTGTTTAGAACAAGCTAACTTTTATTCATCCGCATTTAACATGTTAATGAATCTCCTTTATATTAGAAGAAACACGACGAATTAATCTGATTATAAGGGACTCTTGAAACAGTATGACAGCATTTTTTTAAATACCTATCTTACTTATGCATGATTTGCGTGGTGTTATATAATTTATATGGTAAATTACTAAGATATCACAGCAGGATATATATCATAGGCTGGATATAATTCTTACAAAATACTAATTAACTGGTAGAGTGGATTATACTATTCATTTTTTATTTTGCGTTCATATGTTAATTTTTAATGTGATAATCTTTTACAAACTTCGTTTTTACTACTTTTGAGGGGAAAGAAGTTGTCAATCGCAAATTTTAGGGATAATTTTCCTTTTTATGTTAGAACACTTGCACATATAATGTTGTTTTGCCACAATATCTGAAATAAATCTATATTTCCGAAACTTTTTTGATACGTTTTATGTATATTGTACATGCGGAAACCCCGCTTTATAATAAATGCTAAATTTTGTCTAAAGATACTGATTGATATCTTTGGTACTGATTGGCACTACTGAAATTTTCCGATGACGCTAATGAGGAGTAGACAGTAAATGCAAGAATCCCTCGATAAAGAGGGGAAACAACACCTTGGTGAGTAGAGTTAAGACTCCCAACACGACTAGTATTGGAAGAGGGGAAGCTAGTGAGAGGAGGGAGATCGGTGGGAGTTAGAAGATAGTTCGCCCTGGGATGCAGAGGGGAACCTCAAAACCGCAAATGAGATTAAGGGCGGGATAATCTCGTCAGTGGGTCGGTTGGATATTAAGGAAGTATCGAGGACCCCTCCTCCTCGCCAGCCATTCCCAGGAAACCCGAAAACATCCACCTCTCCGTGCGCCAAACCCTTCTCCGGAATCTTCTCCGTTGGAGTTCTCAAGCTCTCCGGTTGCAAAAGTGGCGCGGGAAGGTTTTTGTGAGCATCGATTGCAGTCCGGCGAGGTTTTCGAGGGATTATGTTCTTCTGGGGGGCCATAAAAAGGAGGGAAGGGGTGAAAGGGAGGGTATAGGGGTGGCCGGATATCCCTCCGACGGTTCGGAAAAGGGCCGGAGGCCTCCTCTTCCCGCAAGGGTCTTTTTTCAGGGCCAGTACGTCACTCCTCCCGTCCGCTCCACTGCCAGTATTTTTCCATCTCCCGGACGCTTCGCCACTCCCGGCCCGCATGGACTGTCTGGCCTGTGTTTAGGGGAGTGGATTTGGGATTCAGTGTGGGGAGCAGAGCCGGGGGGAGCGGTGGGGAATGGAGGCTTAAAACGCGACGAGGGGGCGACGGCCGGCGGCGGCCTAGATTGTTGGGGCCCGGGGGGTTGCTGGCTGGGGGAAGGCTGAGCTCAGGGGTAGGAACTCCATGGCATGCTCCCGCCCCCATTCCCTTTCCGTCCCCTGCATCCATCGGCCCAACAGCCACCCTGATCCTTTCCCTCCAAATGTATCCCGGGACTCCATTCGCCACCACCCGTTTCCGCAATCGCATTTGTCCCAGTAATAACAGTGTCCTGCAGGGTAGTTGTCTTGGCCTCTCCTCCTTCCTCCAACTCCGCCGCACTTCCCAACCAACACCCGCACCCCATTCCAACGGCCTCGACCACACTCTGCAATTATTTTGGGAAACTACTTAGTTCCACAGTTCTGGGTTAGAAGTATACCGCGCCATGTAGAATCCACATTACGCACCCGAAAGTTTTCAACTTTATGATTTCCTCATGACTATTCTCCCCAAATTCCTTTACTGAATTGCTTTCGCCACTCCGAAACAAATGTTTTTCGTAAGTGACCCTTGAATATAACCCTTTATAGATCAATTAGAGAGAAGGTGACTTTAAAGCCTGATGGCAACAAGTTTCATTGCAGTAAACTCAATACCGAGCACGGCATAGCACATTTTCCCTTGCTCCACAAACCTCCAAAATCTCATTTTAGGTAGTCTTCTAATAATTATTGGCACCAAGAGTCCAATACTTCTCTTACAGAAGAACTTCTTAATTAGTGCACGTTTCATTTTTATCCTTTTTCAGAACTCAATTTTCGCCATTCTTCAAGTCAACGAAACTAAATATAAGAAAAATTATTCAGTTAATCAGTATTTAAATTATAATCCCCTAATTTTTTCAGCAGCTTATTGTGAACCTTCCTGTATTTATTCCTCTTTAAATATTTCATTTCCCCGTACAATTTTCCCAAAAATACCTGAGGGATTAAGAAGGCTAATAATAAGTGAAGTTTTTAAAATGATATTTTAATCGAAAACTATCTTACTTTCTCTCAGTGCTAGCATCCTTATTTACTTATATCAATTCCACATTACAAGATACCAGGTCTGCATAAGGATTTCATGTATAATTGGTAATAAAAGACCAGTTTTATATTTCTGCCTCCCAAACCCAAACTTTACAGTATTTATTTATAACTCATGGTCTTGGTAGTCATAACGCAGTAATCATGTCCACAAGCCCTCACTGTCACTAAAACAAGACTGTTGATAGATATATTTTTTATGTTTAATATTTAGTTTGCAGTCAAACCCTCCAAGTCACTAAATGTAGAAATATTATTACTACGTTTGAAAAACTTATATTTCTAAAAGAGTGACGCAGTGGGCAAGATTGATGCAAAAAATATTTATGTTATCACAAATACGATTCTCGTTGTTATTTTGAAATAATAAAATTATTTTTGAACACAAAATCCTGGCAGTAGCAATGAACTTGAGAGGTAAAATCCAAACGTGTATAAAGTTACGACGTAACCAAATTTCGACTCTAGATAAATAAAAACTTTCCTTCTAATGATTTTCATTTATTATGTTCTTAAATATTTTATGAATTATTTGGAATGTAAATCAATTGTACAGTACCAATTCTCATATTAGTCCTTAAGACAAAAGTTTGAAACAGCAGAAAAGTTATCTACAAGAATTAAACTTTTCGATTACGTAACACATGGGATTTTAATAAATAGAGATCTTCATCTTGAGGATATTTTTATAGCTTAAAACTTCAATAATTAATAAGAAGTAAACGCAAAGATTAGAAGCATAAAATTGGAAGGTTTGAAGCAAATTGGAAATGTAATCAGGGAAATCCGAATGGTAGTGTGAATTGATGATATTTTATTTGCTTAAATCATTACGCTTTGCTTTTATTTACTAGAGTCTTTAGCATTGTCAATTGTAATGACCAATAAACTTCTATTCTGTGCGTTGGAATAACTAACCAATCAGAATTCAACTAGTGACCTTAAGGGTTGCAGAATACCACTTCACCTATCCCTCAATTGACGATACGTTGTCTAGTTTAATGTACACTACTCGGTACCCAATGAAAATAAACGGTAGCAATGGAACAACCTCCGATTTTTTTTCACTAATAACCTTACATATCATTATTTGGTGTATTATAGCATTCATTTAGGTGAAATTGTATCACCTGCAGCCAAAATGTAAATATTATATCCAATCCAAGAAATTTAGCGTGAAAGTAGCAGAAAATTAGTAGACTATTTAATTTTAGGATAGAAATATATAGATCGAGGCTACTTATCTATTTTGTGTGGTTTGAAGTAAATTTTTGCAGTCGTCTGAGATCTCATTTTATTAGAGTATGATTAAGATCTTGTGACTGAAACCTGTGAAGCAACGGATATTTAAAGAGTAGGGGGACTTTTTTCCACTTCTTATCTACTCCTCAAGGATGGCCTCTGATGAGAAATCTCTCTGTTCCTTCTCATTCAATTCTCCTTGCTAGTGGTAACATAATCTCAAATAAATGTATTTTCCCTCAGAATGTGAATTAAAGGAAATTAGCGGTGAACGGGAAGCGGGACCGCAAGCTTTCTTTAATCACGGTAAGATTTTCATCGCGCTTGTTTGACTGTTCGTTTCAAAAGAGCAGTGGGGCCCGACCCAAGCCGCTCGCCTTAAGTTAAGTCTTTTCTCTTTGATGCCCCCTTCTCCTAACCACCCCATCCCTAATCCTCACTTTGCCAAATTCTATGACATCCCTCCCCCGACCTCTTCAGAATTCCTCCGCAGCCACTGTACCCTTTCCAGACTCGCGCTGTGTCTCCATCTTCCACCACTGCCGACACCCCCTACCCCCTCTTTATCTCCACCCTCCCACCTCCTTTGGAAATCCTCATTCAATATTCCCCTCCGCAGAAATTCTCCCTCTATAGGGCGGGGAGGGGACGGATGGATAGGTATGAAACTTTAAATGGTCCCATTTGGAGAGAATCTGCAGCAGTCGACTAGCGAAGAGGCCACCATGTGGGAATGGTTTACTGAGGAGGGAGAAGAACGGTTGAGATTGAGATTAAGGAATCCCTGCCGGCCCCATTTTTGTGCGGGGCTACGATCATTTCGGTTTTCAACTGTTTTTACTCCACAATATGGGATTGTGGTGAGAATAATAGCGGTGTCTTCCTGATTAGCGTCGCCATGATTACCGCACTTCTACTCTCATGGTTACTCTCTTCTACTCTCACAATCAACATAAGTCAATAATCCGAAGATTTGTTTGACGCAGCTCTTCAATTGATTCCTTTACATGCTAACTGGATCTAATTAATATAATTCTTCATTTACACCGTACACCAAACGCTCCAAATATCTCATGAGAGGCACTCCGTTTCTGGTCTTCCCATTCCCATTTCCCTCGACAATATAATACCCGTGAATACTCACTCCGGCAACCTTAATATTTGATGATTTTCTCGGTGTGGATATGGAAAGATCAGCTTCCGTTTATTTCTTCTGTTTCTCAACTTTTCGATCCTGATTTGATAATATTATGAAGCTCTAATTTTCTTTCGAAAGTCAAGCATTGAATTACATTCCACGTAGCCGAAAGCCTTCTCCAAATATACAACTGCAGCTTGCTTCAGTTTATTCTTCTCCATTCTATTCTCTATAAGTAGTCTATGTAAGAGCAAAAATAAGTATCTTTTACAAATGCCTTTTTAAATATAATTTGTGTTCCTATAGAAAATACTCCGTTTTTTGTTTATTCTTCTGGGCGAAACTGTCGTTAATATCTGAAAAGGCGTGTTCTCAGGCTTATATTCCTAAACCTTCAGTAATTTTGGTGTGGAATCACGGATGCATCTTTCGCGTTATCGCAATCTGTATCGATAACGCTTACCCCTAATGTATCGCAGGGTTAACAATAACCGTCTATAAAACCCTCTTCACTGGTTGTGAAAAGCAATTTGAAGTGCTGCGCAAAAATGAAGAATGGAGATCACGTTATCTCTGACATAATTTTAATTAAAAAATAACGATAACGCTAGTGCACGCCTTATGAAGATCCATGATCGAGGCTCATCCCTTTTTTGCGGAAACAGGGAGGATGAAGTTCGCTGGTATTCCCCTCATTCAGTACATGCCGTACCTTTCATTGCTTAACTGTGTTACTATCGTCTATTCAGCGTTTTGTTTAGCTCAGTAAGAATATTGTCAGTGCCAGTGGCCATAACTCGCCACATGTATTTTGCTACTTCGTGGAATTCTGATCTCAATATTGAGTTCTCAATTCATATTCATGTTGACGTCATTTTCCAATTCGATTACCTTCTCTCTGAGATTACTTCCGTTGCATAACTTCGCCAAAGATTCCTCTCATCTCTTCACTTAATATTCATTTTTAATTAAAAGTTAAAAATTGTTGTCCAATTTCCCTTCCACAATTTGACAGTAAAGTCCCCTGCCTTCTTGTTTTCCTCTACCTCCTGAAATGCCAGAGGATATTGATTCTCCTTCAATTTTTTAACATGCTATTTGATTTAAATGCTCAATTCATTTTTTTTCCAATTTCGAATTCCATTACATCGTCGCATAGTTGTGGTCTCTATTAATATCGTACTTGGGTATTTTGGCAGCTCTTTACTGGGTTTCTGAATCTCTGTCAGAGCCAGCATGTAAATCTTCTTCGTTCTCCTCGCAATTATCCTTTATTAAAGAATACTTTATACTTTAAGAAAGTATAGTTAAATTAATTAAAGCATACTTTATACTGAAAGTATACTTTTGACGCTATGGTTTTAAAACATGTGCTGGCCATAAATACCTAGTATTATGATCAGAATTTTATTAATCTTTCAACGCTCTCGTTTCATTTCTTCATTCCATGTTTCAAATTAATAATTTCATCTTGACCTTCGCCAATTATAGCATTCTAATCTCCATAGTAGGTACATAATAAAATGCTTTTTCGTGATAAAAACTGCTTTACTATATTCGTGATAATTTTATAGATGTGTCCCTATTCTACACCAATGCAGCCCATCATAGTCTAAAAACTTTTACCACAACGGTATTTGTAAGCTTGGTCTCTAATTTCTCCATTTCTATCTCCACATTATACTTTTGAATCTCTTCAGGCATATTTTTCCACTCTCTGAGCGTTACCGTTCAGTGATCTGATATGTACAATCCTCTAACTTAAGCCGCGAAAGAATATATATTTTCCAATCCATTTTACTGATTCCGAATTAGAGGTGTGTCGTTCATGAGTGAATAATCGTTCAATACGAACAATTCATTGGCACGAACCACTTGAATTGAAACATGCTCTTCATTCAAGAGGTACACAAAGAACCAAATGAGTGATGTTTTGTGGAAAATATATTTTGATTGGTCATGAACAGGAGTGGTGAAGAAAAATTTGAATCCTTTGAATAAAGCTCAATCATGATATTCAAGAGTGATCGAGATTGAAGGTTGGGAGGGTAAAGAGCGCAAATTAAAAAAAAATTGCTTACACCAGTTGTGCTACTGAATTTAAGCATGGCACTAATTCGTATCCCCAAATGAATTGCTTGCTAATAGAAAATCCCCCAAAATGATGTCAACATTGACGATGTAAGTTAATAAAACCATCGAAAACATAATATGTATTTTAAGTTCATATTGTTTAAAAAAATTCCCAACGCCTTTATAGGCGGTAATTCAATATTATATGTGTAACTTAGTTGATTAAACGAAAGGGTTATTTATGAGAACTTCAACCAACAAACATTTGGACATAAACGGTTTTCTTCAGTAAACACAAAGGCTAATGAAGTAATTTCAAGTGTTAACTAGTTTCATTTTTGCATGGAACACTTTCCTCTACACGTTTCATTAGAATTAAAAATAAAAGAATTACCTTGAGGTTGGTTTAATAAGTTTTATTTCTTCTCCATAGTCAGCATTTAACTCAGCAGTTGTGCACAAAATATTTACATATTTTTAAAGACGCAATTTCAAGCGCAGAAACAGAAAAATGTTGTACACTCCCTATTTCCTTCATAACGCAACATCGTTAGTGAAATCATCAGGGAATGAGTATGAATTCAGAATTCGCAGATTTGCTTGTATCCTGTGGTTCATGGCTCTTCGTGGTTCTTTCTGGACACTATAATTGAGATTCCCATCTCTATTCCTAATAGGTTGAGTTTCATTCACCACATTTCACCCTTCGGGCTATTCAATCTCCTGTAGGCCCAAAGAGATCTTACATTCCATGCTCCTACCCTATATTGCTTCTAAAATTTGACTGATAAAGTCTTTCAGGTAGTCTCCAAGCAGAGATTCAATTCGGGAACTATTTTACCTCCGGAATATTTCCCTCAACGGGGTTTCATTCATTCAGAGTGTAGTAGCTGATATTCCTCCTTTCTGAAGGGATTGAGTTGAAAAGCTGCAACTCCCTTGGGGTATTAATGTGGTTGTTTCTTCTTGCCTTTTAAATTATATTACTACACACATTAAAGTAAATGTTACTCCGCCTCTAGTGTGATAAGTTGTAGGAAGAAATGCCGCCTCGTCTTCAAAATGATGAGACGTTGTGGACATCCCATTGCCACGTCACGGCTTCTAAGCTTTTCTGTATTGTAGGAACTACGTCCCCCTAGAGAACAGCGTTACCACCGTAGTATGTCGTCGCTTTTTATCCGTGGGTCGATATTTTAGGGGTAAGCTTGCGCATGTCACAGATAATCTCAGTCTCTTGAGCTTGACTCAACATCCGCCACCCAGGAAATGCAGTCGATGACCATCACAGTAATTTATTATTATTGTGATTGGTGATCTACCTGTTTATGTATCTTTGTACGGGCAAGAAATATTTCCACATGGCCCCCCCTAAGACTCTCACACCTTACTCAATTCATTCCACCCAAACTGAAAGTTCTTCTCCCTCTGTCTAGCTTATACAATACCTCTCTATCTAGGTATCAAGTCCTTCAGAAAACACTTGCTCCACATTAACGGTTCAGTATCCACTCTCTCTGCCTTGTCGTAACATTCTCACAGAACTCTAAGCTCCCCGACTTCCTCCATCTCTGGCAATAAAGTTGACTCGTTTGGAACGTCAATACCCCAATTACATTGAAACCCATTACATAGTAAGTCTTTATTTAGTTCCCACTAATTTTCCGGTTTCTCTAGAATCTACCATATGGATCTGAAATCGTTGTTTCCCGACAATTTAAGGACTATTTTTTTTTCACTTGCCAACTTTACTTGTGACTTATATCAGGGTATTCTTTGAACGCTCATGCAGACTAAACTGATGTGAAAATAAAAATAAATTTGTGACGCCGAAAAGTACACATGATTTTACGACGCGCAAGCGGGTCCCGGCTCCATGCGGCTGGGGCTGGATCCGATCAAGTGACATGTGGCCTAAAGGTTTGAATTCGCCATTTTTCAGCTGGAGGCATTATCCCTAACCTCCACTGACTCTGCGTTGTTGAAATCTGGAGAACATTGAATCATACGAGTGGATCTCGCTAGTGGGAGCTGTTATTCCATGTAAGTATGTCTTCCTCTGTCGGGATTTGAATCAGGGGTTGCAATATAGGGAGCCAGTTTTCTAGTCACATCCCCATGTAGGTCCTAAAATGACGCTTAACAACTTAAGTACCTGAACTGCTAATCCTTTTTCTTGCTAACTTTCTTTATTAATACCATTTGAAAATTCTTTTGTTCTAAATTTATTATGCTGTTGTCCTAATATCTCTGCATTAACCTAACATCTCTGTACCTCCTTGCAATGATGTATCACAAACCACTCGCTATAAGGTGGATGAAAACTAAAAAAAAACATGAGAAACTACAGGAGGATACTAGTAATCGCGTTCAAGTTATTTTTCTTTGCACACACTCCGGGAACATATTTCTAATGTATTGGCTCGAAGAATGTTTCAATAATCCGATATCCCACATGTTTAAGTGGCAAAGCCTTTCCTAGTTACTAAATAGTATGGCATTAGGATGAGGTAGGGGTCCATTAGTATGCTGAGGATTGTGTTATATAGAGATGGATGTAGGCAGCAGTTTTGCATAGTTAGGGGTAAGGATTCTCTTTTGTCAGGAGTTGCCGCGGATAACTGCCTCGGGTTCGGCGCAAATTTCACCGCTCCTACACCGCGGGTGCGGCAGCGCAGGAGGGTGCCAGGAACTTCCGCGGATGAAATCACGCTCCCTTCTACACCCGGCCTTTGCAATCTGCTTCCTGCCCTCTCACCCCAAGCTTTCTGCTCCCAGCATGACTCTCGAAAAGTTTGCGCCGAGTTACGGAAGTTATTACTCCCTGAGCGTCTTCGACCCACCATTTTTCACATTCGGCCAAAAGTTTATAGCCTCACAAGTTTCCTAATAGCCTTTCATTTTAATCATCCGTGAAATTGTGGAAGATTGAGAGGGGTGTTATTTCGATGACTGTTTAAACCTTTACCCCAAATACCTTTTTTAACATTCCGGTAGCGTAATGCTATTATTCTTAATGAAAAATAATGCCGTTTCTCAGGTTTTTTTTTAGTTCTCATCCACCTTATAGCAAGTAGTTTGTGATACAACATTGCAATGAGGTACAGAGATGTTAGGTTAATGCAGAGATATTAGGACAACAACATAATAAATTTAGAATAAAATAATGTTTGAATGGCATTTATAAAGATAATTAGCAAGAAAAAGTATTAGCAGTGCAGGTACATAAGTTGTTTAGTGTCATTTTAGGACCTGCATGGTGATGTGACTAGAAAACTGGCTACCTATATTGCAACCCCTGATTCAAATCCCGACAGAGGAAGACATACTTACATGGAATAACGGTCCCCACGTTAGTGCGTCAGATTGGACCCAAATGCGTCCAAGGTACCTTTCGTCAGGAACAGGCAAATTCTGATGCTTAGTTTATTTAACCATTTTTCCACTCCCTGAAGATTACCTATCTCAACCACACTATCCCCATTCGAAAGTGACATACTTGGCTTCAACTCTTGGCCATCTCCCCGAAATAGCAAACTGGCTACCGTTAGGTACGTTACTAAGAGGAAGCATAGGAGCGATGAATGAAGGAATTTTTTTTTATTTCCCATTTTTCTGTACTAATTAACGAATTGCAAATAATAATGTGACCAGGCAGTCCATTCCTTTCTAACTTCCAATTTGCTGCTTAAAAAATAATTTCATTCTTTGTTCGTTTCATTTTCTTTCAATATGCTTACATTTTTTAGCAAAAAATTGTATATAATGACGTTATTGTTATTTGGTAAACTGCAGCATAGCTATTTGAGTATGTAATTTTGACCATTTCTCTCTTTTTTCTTCTAGGTAATTCATGTGCAATGGAAATCACAATTTGTCCAAAATTTTACGAGGTCAAAAGAAAGCGTCTAAATGAGGTAAGCTTTAAATGAAATAATATGGAATAGTGCTTATAACAATAAATATCACGAATGCTCTTGATAAATTACCATTTAGGATTCATTCTTTTCCATTCATCTTTGCATTCTCTTGGTTTTCCATGAACCATGTGTGTTATTTTGGGCATGGGTCAGGATTTGGATGAAGTTTGTAGTTATATACATCTACACGATACCCTGCGAGACACTGCGAGGGTATATAGCAGGGGGGATCATTCAAAATTCTACCCTCAACAATGAAATTTAGCCGTTTTTCAGTATGGAATGTGAAAAATTAATTATTTTCACCAGTTGGTATAGGTTTACTATGAGTGTATTTCCATAAGTAGAATGCTCACTCCACTTGGCATAGTCGCCATCCATCGGTTCAAACACCTTCCACCTTATGTTCTTCTCTCCTCAAATTTACCGTTTGTGTTATTTTCCTTAAATAGTTCCCTTGCTACTTCTCCGTCGATCATCCAGAATTCTACCCTCAGCAATGAAAATTAGCATCAATTATTTAGTCCGTATGTTCTATTGCCTTATTTATGTCACCAGTACTCTTTTGGTAATGCCCAACTATTTTAAACAGTTTTCTATACATCCTCTTTTCCGTCTATCGCACCTCTGCATTTCTTTCCCAAAGACATTCCTATTGAAGATATCCCAATTTATTCTCTTCCTGCTTCCGTTAAGTCTCAGATCCAAAGAAGGTCCCATGCACTTTCAAGGTAACCTTTTCATTCCGTTTTCTCCTCTTTATATCTATATTGAAGGTAAAATCCCATATTGGTTCAATATGCTACCTAAGATAAAATATTGTTTCAAATATTCTAACTGGTGTACTTTACGTAACTTCAATATTTTACTACTTTGTATCCCTCTAGTATCTCAACAATTTAGTTTTAAGTAGATAGGATTTATACTAAATATGTAAAACTTATTTCCAGGGTGTCTTTCACAAATTATTCCTGGTTATGTTTAATCAAGTGCATAATTCAAATATTTGACAGTGAATTAACTCATAGGATGCTTGTAATACCGTTGGCTAAAACAACCGATTGCTAGTTTAAGAGCGTTTGTAAAATTGAAGATTAACCTGAACCATTTAAATCGATACATTTGTTAAGAAATAGCTAAGATATACCCGCGTTTGAATGCTTCGGTCAATTAGCCGTTAATATTTTCATTGATTCTTCTTTTTATCTCCTTATTTTACAGTTAAAAATCATTTATTAGTCTTACTCTGTGAATAAATGCAAGAGCAGTATTGCTGGTAACCTAATAGCCTCATAGCACTCAGAAAAATAGAATTTACTCAAACTGCGAATGAAATATACATAATCAGCGTGTATTCTCCAGCATGAATCTTCAGACTGCAATGTAATTGTTCCATTAGCGCAAAAATATATATCTTCATTGCTTTTATTGAACAACCAATGACTTTTACTCTACAAGTCGGTGATCACAAATTTAGATAGGCATTATATTGATAATTAAAAAAAATTAACTACTTCATCCCTTGTTATGGCCAAACAGTGATTTTTCCAGTTAAACAATGCAATAAACGAGAGAAATATGATTGCATTAAGAATGATAGCATGTTGAGCATTGAGTGAAAAGTAAAATCAGCCACTGCTTAAACGCGGATGGATAACACCTTCATAGCGGTATTTTTCATCAACATATTTTCAAAGTTTGCGTTTTATCACCATGAAACTTGAAGATTGAAATTTGAAATTCTGCACCTTCATTTTCTTCAAATGACAAAAATGATAAAGATGATTTTTTTATGTGCTTCACCAGGGACTTGTTTTCGAGTGGTCTTAACATCTCACGTAAGTGAACGTAACTATCTCCTTCAGGAACGTGCGTTTGATGTAATCAGCCCTCGTCTCCCTCCACCCCAGGATTGCTTCCTTGGACCCCACTCACCCCATTACTTCCTCATCCCTTCCCACCTAACCTTAAGTCCATCACCACCCATCGACCCAACCCCGCCATTTCCGCTCTGTTCATCCGTCTGCAAACAACCGCGCGCTCGTTAGGGAAGACCCTCTGATCTCGTTCTCTTCGAAAAAGATGCTTGGCAGAATAAAATTGCAAAGAGAATCCAGACGTTCATTTTCTTTCCTCGGTATACTTTTTTTATAATCTTTCTCCCTTTCCCTCCTCATTTTGTCTGTGGGTGACTGGCGGTGGATAAAAAATTAAGCAGCTAAATGAATTAATCCAATGTGCAAACCGTCTCAAGAATGCCCATTGTTTAGCCCAAGACTTTTTATTGAATTTCTTGTGAGCCTAGTGTAATCTGATTGAATGAATGCGACATTGATTAGCAGGAAATTCGATGGGCTACCTCCCAGAGACTTTAGACGCTCTGACATCAGTGCCTTCTTTTCTGAGCTTTGTGGCAGAGTTACGATGTTAATATAATGAAATTTGTTCAAGCTAGAAAACTTTTTTGACCTCTACATTTCCTGCATGTGTAAATGATTTCCTAATTAGAGTTGTAGAATACCCTAGGCACTGAAAATAAGTTAAAATTCGGGAAACCTGTAAAACTGAAATGATTCTTTCTTGTTTTTTTAATTTAACAATTTTCTGGTAATCATGTTCAAATGTAACGATGAATTTACGAGTATTTATTTGTTTAATATTTATTAACATGCAAGAAAACCTGATTTCTCATTATGAAAACGTAAGTAATCTTGGATTCAAAATTTTTTTCGAAATTAAGAAAAAGAAATGGATTTCCCCGAATAGGAAGTACATAAATTAGAATTGAAACATTAGGGTTCATTATTATTGTAATTATATAACTCGTATCACATGGTATCTTCCTCGATGGCAATTAATTTAAACCCTTCCAGGTGCTTGAGAGAATACCACTACCAGAACAATCATATTGATACCATCATGAAGGACCAAATAACGTGTAATCCATAAACTGGGGTATAAACTTGTGCTACTAGCGTCTTCTAAAGAAGCTAGTGAATGAACCCTTGAATAAATTCTTTCCCAGTATAAATAATAAGAGTAAACGCCAAAAAACTTTGCAGGCAAAAGCAAAAAGATATTCAAAAATGATGAAAGGGAGATTTTATAAAATCGGTCAGTATCAGTAATAAAATAGGCAATATTCTTCAGGAGGAACGCAAGAGAGTGGGAAACACGTTGTTCAGGGGGTAATAAGAACACATTGAAAGGCTTCAGAATGGAAGAAAAATCGACAGCATTTACTCAAATCCTCGAGTAGTGTCAGGTAAGTGGGCAACGATAACATTCATTAAGGGAAGGACAGGAAATTTAATTGACTTTTTTTCCGAAAAGTCTCATTACTTTATTATTCTGATGTTTCATCTTCATTCCATTCTATTCTCCCTGCTTCTGTAGCAAAATAAGAAATTTATGTACCTAATACTTTGGTTGCCTGGCTTATAGAATTTTAACACCATGAGGGAAAGTATGGGAATCCTATCGCTGAATTAACTGAGGTTTCTCAGAATTATCTGGTGCCCAGATAAACCATGCATCTATGGAATTATGTCATATGGATATATGTTACGCTTTTCCACGCATTGGAATCAGGGGCCTCTGATCAATACACTGACTTCCTACCTAACAATCTGGTGTAACAGAGCGCGAGTTCTCAACCTAATTAATCTTGTGTTCCAAAGTTCTAACAAGTTCTAATAACTTTTAACAAGCTGCAAAGCGATATCCTAATTACCTATACTTTTCATGGGTACCCTGGTGAACTTGTGCATTGTAAAAAGTCATAATGATAACCTAGTGGCTTCGTCTTTTCTGCGATTTTTGAGTCTCGTTGTATACTGAATAGAAACTGAATAGAAATGTTATGATTATGAAAAAATATCTATGAACAGGCTCGTGTTGTGCATGGGCTTTGGATTAATGGCCATGCATTAACTTCCAGCATACCTTTCCAGGGAGTTGGCTCAACGCAGTTGGAGGATAAATGCTCTCCACAGAGCTCCAATTAAATAGTTAGCTTTGGGAAACTTCCAGAAGGGGTTCGGGAGAGATAATTTGAATATAGTTCCTGAACATTTTGAGGAAACTAGGGCCGCTCTTACCACGTAATTTCTTGGAAATTAATCTGAAATATTTTTGACTTGAAAATCAGGGGTAGTAATAGTATATGTGAGATTTGGCCATTATTTCCTGCTTTCATGAGGATAATAAATGGGGTACAACATTCTATTGTATGGCATGATTGGTATAAGTAACTTAAAATACTTGCATCTCTGGGAAGTCAATCTAAGGGAGTGACAACTAATAACAAAACTGTATTGCATTCCTACCTAATTACATTCTTAAACGTATGGGATTAACTTTTGAATTTTAGGATCAAAATATAACCAAAAATGCAGCTACCAAGAAAAAGCACTGGAAAAAGAGGCCTCATGAAACCCATTCGCCCCTTGCCATACACCCTTGCGGCAGTTCATAAAGTAATACGTAGATGTAGATGAATACGGCAGCAGCGTCCCTTGAGCACACCGTCTGCCCGAAGGCCAAGATAATTGCGTTCCCATCATGAGCATCGTTGCGTTGATTGATGGATGCTTCGTTCCAGCTCTTCCCACCCCACCCAATTTGGATGATCTTATCACCGAGCGTCTCCACGTTTTCATCCGTCTCCTTCTCTTTCCCTGTTCACCTTCTTCACCACAGTTTCCCTTAAGTGGCAAGCCTTGAGGCCATTTTGGGCCTGCCACTTTCCCCAGAAACTTTACGCATTTTGATTTCCTCTCGCTTCATTTGAAGCTCGTACAGACTCGTTTATTCATGACGAAAATCCATGACAGCTCCATCCACCGATATCATTTTCAGATGATCTGTTCGTGAAAGGTGGATTGATTTAGATCACTGAATTTCCGTTGGGAAAACCTGCAAGAGCCATTTCATTAGAGTACATTTGTCTCGTAGTTCTGAATTACGGAAAAGAGAAGGGTCCGTTTTTATCCTTTAATATCATTGGACAAAATTACTCATTTTAGTATATTTAAACCTTCAATTTCACTGTATATTCCAAAATAATTCAGTAGCACATGAAATTCAAGAGCAATTTCTGAACTCAAATCTTTAACAATATCTGTCCGTTATGATCCATCAATATCCTTGTTTCAGCCTTAAGGTATTGCCAAATTAAATTGTTCGTTTGGATTAATTTAATTGATTCACGCAAACTAAATATATATTTCACACCCAGAATATGTTTTTTCAGTAACATGTTCATTAGCCATAGGTAAAATAGGTGACACTAATAGTCAAGCTCACATATACCGATGTATAGGCACTCTGTCAAGTAAAATTATCAACTAAACGAAAGATACTTTCAATATGCCACGGTTGATAAGTAAACTCTTGCATCAATGTTACACTCCCCCTTATACGCTGTGGAGAGAATATGCATTTGAAGATATAAACGGGCGCATGGAAAGTTGTTTTCTTTTTTTAAATTGCAGGGTGAATCTTCTCAATCCTTTTCCCGATGTTAAACAAGATTTTGCCTTTGCCTTTCACTTCGTCATATATAAAACGACCTATGAACTTTTGAGTTACATACAAGAATTTTAAACGATTTTCAATGCTGTAAGCAAAGCAGTTTCATGAGTGCTTTCATTTAAGAATGTTCACTCATGACATTTGTCCGCAACCTATTAAAATTAAAAATTTACAAGTGGCAGTGACTCTATCTAGTGCATAAAATACAAGTGATTTATCATCCTCCGCATATCCACACGAGATATAGTTAGATTTAAATACGAAGAGAAGAAAAAAACAAGCGGAAATCAAGACGAGACATACTCGTAATGCGCATAATTGAAATAGGCTCTCGTGACGAGACACTACAGTCACTTGCAGCAAAAGATATTTGTACTAAAATGACTCAGAGAATAAATATGTAGTTTTTATTGCATACCTATTGAAATAAGGCAAGTTTTTTCTTTATTTTCCTTATGTAATTATTTCTAAAATTTCTCAGCAAAATCGAAACTCTTCTCTTCTTTAATGCATCCAACTTTCATGATATAATTGCATGGTTAGGCTTGAGTAAAAAATAATTATACCTTTTTTAAGTACATACTCGACTTACTAACCCTTATACTTTCTCATTTTTCACGTTGATATCACTGTACTGAAGGTAAATAGAAAACAATTGTAGAAAATCAATTATTCATCACAACTCCTCACTCCTGCGGTGGTTTTTGTTGTGAACCACTTTGAGTGGTAAGTAATAAAATATCTTGAATATTTTTATCGTTTCTTAAAAGGTGAAAGCGCAAACCGGCGATATCTCCTCAGAAATTTCAAAACATTTTCCGAGGCCTATCCGGTATCTGCCTACCTCAATTTCCCCTCACTCAGTTCATTTCCTCCACCTCGTCCCTAGGTTCCAGGCGCCCAAAATTATTTGTCTCCAGCCAACCCGGGTCCTCTTCAGACTTCTCTCCCCCAGCGCATCCTCTCCCTCCTCTCCAACCCCTTGGGTCCCGTTTTTACTCGCCCACCCGTCATCTTCCCTCTTCTATTTTACGGCTCTCAACTTCCTGCGTGTCTCATCCCCGTGGCTTGGAGACAGACCCTTACTTCACCCCATAATCGCTCTCCCACACCCATGCCTTCTCCCCTTTCCCTCCCCTCTCTCCTCCACCCCGCTCAGAACTATCTTCTCCTGTGCTTCTAAATTTCCCCTCCAGGCCTCCACCATAGTGCCTCCTCTATTCAATCCCATCTCTCCCCCTTGATCTTCCAATCTTCTCTGCCCTGTCAGCTTCCTCACTTTCTCCCTTCCCCTTGATATATTCTCAATTTTAAAAGTTCCCTGATGAAGCGGCTTAAGGGTCTAAAAGTTTTTTTCTCTCCTCCATCAGCTCTTTTTCTGATCATGATTCTGGAAATAACTAGGAATTCTATTTGCTTTTCTTTGCTGTTTATGTGTTCTTATAATGTATATTTTCATCCTGATAATTTTTTTGTCAATATATAAGGTCGGATATTTGTTGAGCAGGAGCTGTAATTGATAAACTTAAAAGACCTTATTAAATAACTTCAAACAAATCGTTTAAAATAGCGGTATGGATGTTAGAGCGAAAGTTCATGGAGCTGTTGCTGTTGTGATATTTTGAGATGTTATCGCGTACGTTTTTTCCCATGACGACAGTTTTTGCATCATTCTGTTTGATGTCGCATACAATCCTGATAAAGTCAGCTGAAATGCTAGAGGAACATTCGTAAAGGCAACCAACCAACGTGAGATTAGACGCAAAAAATCGAGAAAGCAAAAGGTTGGAATATTCACATGGTTGTGAGTTTCAAAGATCCATCAGTAATAGCTCAAATACCATCACACCATTTACATGTAAATCACTGGCTACTTCGGAGGGTATCAAAGACTTTTATTACGGTAAATATGGTACCTTATACGTATCCCGTACAATATCTTTCTCGGGTGCACACGAGAAGGATTTTATAGTATTTCTTTTTTCACATTGATAGTATTGTTATCATATAAAAAACTGCATCACATAACAAATATACTGCTTAAACTTATCCTAACAACTGCATGTACACAACTTACATTTTAATTTTTCTCCACACATATTTTGTTAACGTAAAAAAATTTGGGATGCACTTGTTTTGAATGTAAACAATAATATTTTTTCACCAAGGACAATAGAAAAATAATTTTTCCCTTACTTATTTATTTTGTGATGTACAATGAATATAATTATATACTTTACGTAGAACACTAATCCCCTCAATTCAAATAAACTCCCAACAAAGGCAACATAGGCTCTATACCTTTAGTCCATGATGTAAAAAAATAAGCACATATAAAAATGAATTTTCCGTTTTGTGAAAAATTCTCGACTTTAATCGTGTTGCTCCGCAGTTGCAATTTTTCGGAAAAGAAAGAACACTTTGCTTGCCCTGCACGGAATTTTATTTCTTGTACAGTTGGAAAGCTAAGACTGATGGTAAATTGCTGATTTGGCATCGCAGGCAATGGGATTTTGGAGGAGTCTGACGAGCTTTGGCCATGGATTTAAAGGGAATTTACGGCGCAGAGGGATTAAGGTTAAGGGTTGGACAGATACCGCGCGTGTAGTCGAGACGGGGTGGCAATGTGTCTTGAGAGGAGGGAGGACCTGGGGAAGGAACGTCGGGGTGGGTTGTCTAGAGTCGGAATAGCATGAATACGTAAGCGGTGAATGGGCCTGTGTAATTAGAACACAGCGTGAGAGGCAATGAGGGTTTGAAATATAGAAATTTTATCCTTAGTGAAACGTGTAACAGAGTAATCGTACATCGAATGAATATGTTAAATACCATGTTAAGTCTGACCTTTGGGGTTTCTGTTACAATTGAGAGCCAGGTTCATACATTTATGAACGCTTGAGAAAATATGAGTGAATTTTGAGTTGACAAATTTTCCCAAATAACACGTAAATTATTTCCTTTCATTTAAGGTGCTAATAGGTCTGTTATCATACGCATTGAAAATGCCTATTCTGGCTGTATTGCTAAAGTTTTTAGATATTCCGAAAATTACTCAGCTTTTGTACTTAAAGATCTTTAACTTCCAGAACTTCCTCCCAGTAGCTTTTATACTTCAATTTATTGATCCTTATCTACCATTTTTCTGATCATTGGTTTCCATGAGTCAGTTAGAATATTAAATGATAAATATATAAAAGGATAAATAATGATGAGTGTAAAACTTGGTACAATAATGTAGATTATGATGTCTGATTGCTATCTTTAGGCTATAATATTTTATTCAAAATAAATTGTGTATTTCTGTGTAGTACATTTCGTTAATACCCTTCACCAAAATTATGGTTTAGCTGGAGGATAACACCTTAGCAAGTTTGGAAGCACTCTGGTTCCGTCACATACAGGTTAAGGGCTTGAATCCGCTCAGATTATTTACATAAATAGTTTGATAGAGTTTAAACATCATACACACAAGTAAAATTTTATTTTTATCAAACAGATCCCTGGAGTATGATTGTTAAAGAGTGAATAGTTTTTAAATATTGCCATATACAGGCACCTTGTTTTGAGCATGACTTCATTTTACAAGTATCAGGCTTACGTCGAAAGAAATAACTTGAACATGTTTCTAAAGGATTAGCATATTATGGTAGGAGTAACATATTAAATTAACGTATTGTGGTGGGATATATATTTCTTACCAGATTAGGGAATATTTGTGCAATGTTCAGGCTGAACATCTCATGATTATCTTTGCAAGGACTCTGGAAGTACCGAGTCTCCTGAAGGGAAATATTATCCGAACGCATTGCATAGCAACCATGTGGGTCAAATTAGACTAGAAGAGACTCGTTGCCTGTATTAAATATATATCTCTGCAGTAATTATTTATGGACATTTTTTATCATTTTATATAATAGTCCGCGCACAAATGTATTCCATATATCAATTGTAAGATCTAATTTTCCTAACAAATATTAATGTTTAATTTCAATAAACCATGCAAATACTTTAAAATAGTATATTACGTGAGGGGGAGAAAGATACTGATTTTTCTGAGCGAGATGTGTCTGTAAAAATTCTTTAATACTTAAAATCATTAATCCCAAGAGTTTCGAAAATCATCTTCTTGAATCATTCATACTAGAGTTAATTTTACTGATATTAGAGGTGGAATTATCCCTTTTCACAAGTGCTATGGTTCATAATAACTGGGAAGAAATGAGCTTGTTTGAAATATTCACATTAGACGCAAAGGTTTTTCCAAAGTTTTCCAAGAATTATATGTGTGGTTAATTTTGCGATACCTTTTTCATGCCCTTACCCGTAATTATTGGTCAAAAATGATCACCAATCATTTTTTGGCAGCTAGCGATAACTTTCGCTTATTCTCAGGTCTGCGCAACTTAAGGGAACTCGCAGCATGCATTAATCTCTGCATTTTATGATGCGGGAGAAAACGGGTACAAGGCCACTGCTGCTATCTCCTTCCCCAACTTTCCAATCCGGGGTCTCTTTACGACCAACGAGCACCCGGGGAGTCGCGTCATGGGTTCTCAAAATTCCTCCCTTCGGGTACCTCCCGGAGCTTCCATCCACCTTTTGCCTTCCCACCATTCATCTCCTGAGCCTTTTTCCACCCCCGGACACGTTTTCATCCCTCAACCCCCTGTGGCGAATATTACAGCTCCCTCCAACCCCCTCCTCAATTTCCCAACCACTCAACCTTATCCAGCGCCTCCTTTCATTTCAAGAAGATTAAAAGGGATTAAATTTCTCCTCGGAGAACTTCCTCCCCCATTTCTCTCTTCACCCACCCACACTTTCAGAGCTTAGCCCTGCCATCGTTCCTTCTCCCCCTCCCTGCCTCATACCATTTAACCCCCTTCCCCTAGTGCATCCCAGACTTGCTGCCTGGATAAAGGGGTAAAAGCATACTGGCGACTGATCCTCTTTCTCTCCAACCAGGCATTTCTACATCTCCCTCTCTTTTTTCGATTCTTTCAAAGACAACATGTTCCCATACCCCTACCACCAGCTACTGGAAACCGAATTTTACTCCCCTCCCACATCTCACTCCTTTTCTTACGTCCTTGTCATTATCACCCTTCTTCATGCCTCATTACCGGTCCTTTTCTACTTGCCCTTCGGCTGGGCAACATAGTTCCAGTTGTTTCCTCTTCAGCCAAGTCAATGGCTTGAAAACTCTTGTCATTCTCAACTTGAGTGGAGTCGTTTAATGCTAATAATGAATTCTCTTAAAAGATGAGCATAAAAATAATTTTAGACTTGATGAAACGTGAACGTAAAAGCAAAGAAGTACGTCCATTGAATGAAGCAAAGAGTGATTTTCAGTCATTAACTGTACCATGATTCAGGTAATTAAATATAAGTAGAAAATAAACTGCTTCGATGAAAGCATCCAAACTGAGATATTTTGCAGAGGGAAAAGTGGGTTGAAGGGGTAAAAATTAATTTTTGTTTTTTGCGTGGGTTAACTTTTGGGTATTCTGAGATAAAAATGGGTGGATATAATTATTTTTAACGATTTATCTATTATTTTGGTAAATAAAATGCTTCTTAAGAGTAGGTTTAATCTAAACGAGTGAGAAACACATAAAAAATATTTTCTCTCATTGATTTAGAAATGATGTTACAAAAATGCTTGCATGGTCTTCACAGTGACCCCAGTGTATTTTATTGGCTGCAAACATGAAGAGGAAAACATGAAAGTGAAAATACAATTGATAAATAATTTATGAGCTTTATTTGAGTATCAAATTGATATGCTAGATTGTAGAGAGAGAGTGAAGGCGTGAAGGTTGACGAAGTGGAGCTTAAGCAGAGTAGTACAGTAAGATTTTGAAAGGGATTAGATGGCATGGTAACTATGTTAGCGGAACCAGTTTTTGGATGAACTAAAATGGGAATTCTTATCAGGCCGTGGGTTTTAATGCATACTTGATTTCTTTACTAAATTTCACGACAATACTTTTACTAGTGACGTTAAAAATATTTTGCGAACTCAAACTTACTAAGACATTTTGAACTATGGTCATAAAATTAGAGAAATTAAATACCTAAATGACATTCAAAATGTCCTTTTCTCGTACAATCAGAGATATAAATTGCTGTAAAAGTATCCAATAGTATAAGTACAAGTGTTTTAATGGATGGAATAGGTACTTACAAGTTGGCATAAGGAGTTTAAGCTATCCCAGCATGTATCGCATGCTTACTTTGCTATTTTTATTTTTTTAATTGTTAAGTTAAGACTGAAATATAGTTTCAAATCCTTTTTAAGAATGAAATATAGCATATGTTTGGATTCAATTCACCCACTGCCACACACCATCATGGTCTCTTACAGGGTATTTTGTAGATATTGATGTTAAGTTCCATTCTCTCAATTTTTTACGACTATCCTCATAAGACCACATGATTTTGCGAATTAGATTATCATATCTGCATTTTTAGTTTTTGTACGCTCCTCTTTCATCGGACTCCTTTTAGTACTTTAGTGTTAACCACTAATATAGTCCTTTTGTCTTCATCATTCCTCTATTTACCAAAGTCACATTTAAAATGTGTTCAGTCTTGACTAAAATTTATTGTTATAGTTTTGTCGCCCATAAAAGAACCGTTTTCACATGCAACCCCTATTGAACGTTTTTCTTATTTCCAAGGTTGAGTTTTTTCATTTTGCTTCGTCCAAAACTGATGCCTCTCCTATGGACTCACACTTTCACTTCTTCCAGCTATTGCTTCCCGAGAAGACATGCAAGGTTCTCAATTTCGTCTCACGAAAAGAAAAAGTTTTCCTTTTCAACCAATGCCCAGTAATGAAACCCACCATGATTTTTTAACCATTTCTCTTTCAATCAAATTTTTCCTCTCAAATAGCCCAGATATGGATGAAATATTAACTTTTTGTTTGCAAAATTGTTTTCAAGCCTAATATTTGACATCAAGTGTGAAATACCAAGCAAAAATTTTAGATGTATTAGAGTTGAATAAAATTTCCCAATATCGTATTTAATTTTGATTTTTTCGCCAAAAAGAATTAAAAAACAACTTTTTATACCGTGCCAATATATACCGCACCCTGAGCGTTTTTCGAGTAATGTAGAGCTGATTTAGTGGAAATTTGAGCGTTTAATGCATTAATTTGACAATTTAAGTTTTGCTGCATGATTGAATATTCACAAGATGAATATGTTTCGAAAAACATTGACGACGAACAACTAAAAAAGAAGCATTTAAAGTGCTCGTTCCGAGCAATTCCCACCGCCTTGGCAGGCCGAGTGAAGTGACCAATGTTGGCCGTGTTCTCCTTTCTACATTTCTCCTCCCTTCCCTTCACCACGTGCTCCTTTATCAAATACCTTCGTTCCGACATGTCCTCACCAAACCCCTCGCCCCCCTCACCCTCCGCCGTCCACCAATCCCTGGGCGTCCCACCCTCATCCCATTCCCACGTCTCCCCAACCTTCATGCACCCCGCCCACCCAATATATCTCCGCGTCAAGATCGGAGGAGAGTGACGGCTCAGATCATTCTGGACTCGGGCTGGGTACCAGGAAAAGAAAAAAAAAGAAGGAACGAAAATGAAGTGCGCGTCATGTAGCGCGAGTTTCACCTGCCAGCAGCGTTTCAAAATCGAAAATTGAGAATGGCTGGCGCAAAATCCTTAACCGCGGAAAATTGTGCAAATAGTGATTGAAGGTTCGTTACTTTCAGACTGCTTGATAATGTACCCCTCGCGATTCCAGGGAGAGTACTGTTTTTTTTAAGAGGACTTTAATATACCTTCTCTCTACTCTTGAATACGCTTCGTGCTAAGAGGATGCAAGGCATTACTCTGGGGTACACAGGCTGTCTATTGGGCCGTAGACTTGTACTTGCCTTCCCGGAATACTTGTTTTTAAGGCTTTGCTCTCGTTTGATGATTCTCTATTCTCTCCAATGCCTTCGATGGCGTCGAATTAGAGTGAGCAAAATTAAATTCTGCGGTTTGTGTTTCAAAATTCCTCTCGCGTTCTCATAAATGAAATGTCACTGCTAGCTTGGAAAATATGTCGTACGGATTAAAATAGCTCCCATAACTCACGATAAACAATTTAAATAATATGGCTTCTCCTAAAAAAAAGGATCGTAACTTTTAATTTCTAGCATAAAACTGGTAACGGCTCAAATAGAAGAAGTGGGAACTTAGACTACGGTCCATAATTAAACTACGTACTTAGATTCTTCACTGCAAATTGCAATAATTCTTAGTTCGCGTTTACTCTCGTTTACTTGAATTTCACCTATCTCGAACGAAGTTACTTTGACCGTATTAATCAAAAGATATTGTAATTATATACAATTTTATTTATATGGTTATTAGTGCATTAATTAGCAATAAGTCAACAACAATGGACAATAGTCCTGTATAATTATCCATTGAACTGATTCAATACAATCGATACTCATGAAAAACGAAAACCTGGATTCATATGAATTCTTTAAGTGGAACAATAGGTGTTATTGAATTGTCTATGCTGAATTTTCTTCATCTACTGGCATAGTGGTTTGTTATATATGAACCTGTTAACTCATAAGTACTTTAATTAAACTTTATTTTAGCTCCCAAGAAAATAGACATTGACCATTTGTATGAAATTTTGTGATGCTAGACTACCGAACATAGTATTGTTATTATATTTCAGGTGTGAAATTGTAAATAAGCAAACCATTTGGTTTTCATGATAGAATTAATCTTATAGGTTCTCCCAACATTGCTTTTCAAAGCTTTTTGGTATTGGTTTCGGTTTTCTCACAAATCCCTGTAAAGTAGCTTTTATTTCTTCGTCAGAAACAAAATTTTAATGAACCAATATTATGCTTCAGGTCTTGTAGCGTTTAATCAGTTATGGAAATCCTTTATAGCCTTTGAAGGATTCCTTTCTATCAAAAAATTGTCCCACGTAATGTTGTGCGATAGCATGCAAAGATAATTATAAATTTCAAAATAATAATGTTAAATAAGCTCAGCTGTTATGAGACGTGTTTATCATTTTTTTCGATGACATGCAGGCGTTTAGACATTCAATGTCAGGCTCTAAAAAGCGGTAAAATATGACAAAGCTGATGAACTAATTGTTTCCGAGATGGGGCCGTTTGACATCCTGTGTCTTAGTAATTGACAGGGTCTGCTAGTACTCGTAACCTGGTGGAGACGTTTATGGTATAGTATACCATAAACGTGTACCATTGGTTGGATTGTGTATACCATTGGTCTACACAATCAAGGGTCACTTTCTCATACATTCACGCGCGCACATGTGTGTTCATTTACGTACAAGTTGTACGTGAATTTAATCATTATTTAATGCTGATAAGCCCAGTAAACCCAAGGAAATAAAATTCTAAGTTGAACGCATTTACCTAATTGAATATAGTCGTACCCTTATAGATTATAGTAGATATATACATACGTACATTTGATAATGTAAAATATTTACTTTCTCATCTCGAATATTCTGTTGTACGCATCTTCGTCAACTTGAAAATTTTCCAAAATTATGGAATATTTTTGTGATATATTACTTATAATATAGCTGCTAATAGAATCGGATGATTGTATCTAGCAATATCTCGAATGAAAAAGAGAAAATGCCCAAGGAGTGAAATTATGGTCCAGAACTGAACGCTGCCTCACATTTTACTTCAAATTCTGGTATCAAATTGCTACATGAAAAAATTACATTGCTTCCAGAAGCACCAAGATTAAGGTGAAAAAATAGCGTTTTTTTTGGAGAAAGTAATGCCTTATGTTCTCCTAAGTATTTATGTATGTTTTTAACTATATTATGTCTAAATATAATTTTAGAAGAAACTGCGCGTGAGAAAATTAGTTAGTTTGAATGATAGAGGCAAAATTGGCTGTCAGCATATTGCGTATGCTGACACAAGTACTATCATCTTATTCCCAGATTCTAGGATGAAGGCGATGTTAATTGAACTTTAATCTCAGCATTCGGCCCACTGGGTAGTACGGAAAGCTATCCACAACATAGCAAGCTTCTGAGTCCCCTAGATGGCATTCTCAACACTACTCCCTTTATAGTAAATATTTGGCAATCCAAAGGACTCTGGCTAGCCCCTTCCTTAAGGGATATTGCCCAAGCCGGATTTCTCTCCGTTCTCTCTTCTCTTCGTACACTCCCAGAATTTGTTTCTCTGCAAAATTTTCCTCCTTTTTTCCTCTGACTGCAGCAAATCAGCCGTTGGTCTTCTCTTTATTATGAAAACTACCAGTGTCATCTATTTAATGAGTCATGTTCCGTCCTCCACAGGCTAATTTCAAAGAGCTACTTCTCAGTTTTTCTCAATTCATTTAATATAATAAATGGGAAATGGCCATGATGGGTAGATGTTTTGGCTCGTGGGGGTATTAAGGTTTAAAAAACTGATGAGAAATGTCTTCGGAGCAAATATTTGGATCCATAAAATATGCCTTTTGACTACAAACTCCGGTTTTGAAATTGAAAAAACCTTTTTATTCTGTTGGCAAGGCGGAGTGTCCAAATTGGGAAAAAATTGGGGAATAATCAATATATGTCAACAGGTGCAAGTGAAGGGACAACAATGGTATCTAGTGCAATCCATTTGAGGGATGATAATCAGTTGACCAGAAAATAAATTTTCTTTAAATGATACGAGAATATAGCATGGCCATTTATAAAGAGTTTAATTATGAATAGTTTCATAATTTGTACTCTGATGCAAAGTAAGGATCTTTAATGAATTCTGATGTAGATGATAATGTTGAATATAGAAGTTAGCGGCAAGTGAGAAATGAATGTTTGTGATAGAAATATTAACGAAGCAGATAACTTTTTGGAAGTCACTGCTTTACTAGGAGGTTGGTGATGAGATTGATATGAAGCATGACTACCTTTACATACATAATCTCAGGGGATGTAGGATAGGAAAAGATACAAAGATTGAGAAATAAATATGTGGAGGAAAATGAATTAAGTACGTTTAACGAAAAGGCGGACGAATTAAGAGATGCTCATTATGATTGGGCAGGAAAGAAAATAGCTGCTGAATATTAGGAAAATGTAATAATTATGAATGCAGTATGGTCTTAGGAAGGTAAATATTTACAATAGAACGTTAGGTGAGCAGGGAAGAAGCAGGAAATAGGTTTTCAGGGTACTATGACGAGATGCTGAGAATGTGTAAATTTGAATAATATGCATGGAGCCATCAATGGCTGCCATCATAGGTAGATAAGGAAAACGAAAATGATAAAACAAATATTAATATATGTTACTGTATATTAACTAATAACTTGGTAGTTTTTCTATTTTTCAATTACCTTGATTAAATGTTAATAGCCACTGGAGTACGTATTTTAATATCTTTTATCATAACATGACGTTAAGTATCATTTTCTTGTTAATTAAAACGTGAAAACTTTAAATGGCATAAAACGCGACGGCAATTTATGCGTGTGACGTCAAGGGCACGTAGGGAATCTCTCTTACTGCTACTAGGAGATGCTGCGGGTGCTTCTAAGCTGATGGTGTAGTGTGTACAAGTAGGTGAAAGATAATTTTAAAGTATCTGAGAAGTATTCGTTCAGCTAATTTATTATGATTTTCTTTTATTAATTTAATTTAAAATTATTTGCTCATTTCATTTGTTTAAAACAGTTCGTACCCATTATACAAAGAATGACTTGATCTTGGCGTGCAAGTAACTTATTAACTTAGGAAATGGCTTATCAATGAACGTATGTTAGAAATTGAGGGCTCTGAAATACAATGGAATGCTTCGGAGACGAACAGTTCCTATCCCTCTCATCGCAAACTATGTACCTGTTAATGTACCAATAACTTTAAAATGTCATATTTCCCGCGTACCAGAATAGAGCACAATACGCAACGTAGCAAAGGGATAGGTATGTGAAATATTGTTAGAGTAGTCTGTAGTGCATGATGTATGAAATAGCAACCAATAATCCTTTTCTTATTATGCTAGTACTAACCACCTTGCTGCATGTGACCTTAATATCTAGCACGTCTCCATTAAATATCCTATTTGGATGTCAATAGTGCATGTTTTGTGATCTCTGCCCCCTGCCACACACCCACGTGGTGGCTTGCAGGGTATTACGTAAATGTAAATTTTATGTCAGCAATAAGGCTGCGCAACCCCACAACTGCGGAGCTTTTTCAAATGAACTTAAATATAAATTTAATTTTTTATCAAACTAAGATATCTCAAAATAAATTATTTGCGTGTACTGGATGCAATTATGGTGGAGTATGAATCGCAATTAATGAATTCTGTTTTCATTGATGACGAAAACTACCTTATTAGGTGTAATTTTTGGCTAACATTTCACGTGCCTGCAGATGCATGCCTAATATTTTCCCGGGGAGGGGTGGAGTTGTACTGTGACTCTTGGTTTTATGTTAGCAGTGTTTGAACCAAGTAGTATTTCTTTTGCATACCATTGCTTTCTTTGTTTGATAATGCATGCCTGTTATTTGTTCACATCCTGCTACATTCCCTTATGGTCGCTGGCAGAGTGTTATAAAAATTTAGATGTAGACATTTTTTAACATTTATTCTAATTACTAGAGAGCTAGAAGAGAAAAATTAACAATGCAATTCCATAAAACTTTTATTTCAACGCGAACATGGGTTCGCTGCGGCGCAAAATCTTCAGGTGGAAAGATGCTGCGCCGCAACGAACCCATGGTCGTGTCGAAATAAAAGTTTTGTGGAATTGCATTGCTAGAATTTCCTTTCTCCATTATGGAAAAATTCCACCAAGTTACCCCGGAACAAGTTTCTTATAGTAGTAAGCTATTAAATTTCTGTTTGAAATTGAGTGAGAGTAAAGGACATTGAGTTGGATGGAGGAGAGAATTGCTATTTTTTGCGGAAGTCAAGACGAAAGTGGAGGTAAAGAAGTGAACCATTATTTAGAGTTTAGTGGCTTTATATGGGAGGAAGTTCTGAGGCCTAGTAATAAATGAGTTTAATTAAAGACATTCAGAGACTTTCTGTATTGGCAGACTCGTATACGAAACTCGAAGTTATGCGGGGAACTTCTTAGTTTTTCATAGGTGAATGAACCCTCATGAGTCAAAAAAGTACTGTCTCTCAAGAAAGTGCTCCTTCTCTCGACTAAAAAAATATTAAAACTTCAGTATTTGTTTGAGTTTTAGAATCAATATAGTACTCTTTAATTAATTTTACGCTATAAATAAATATATGTTTAAAGGCCGGTTTTACGTCCACTCGTTCTGAATAATTTATCACCGGAATCACTACCATGCCCTCGATCTTTTTTGCAATGCGAGGGAAAGCAAACTATTGATCTTGATTGATGCATTCGATTTCCACGTCTGGCCCCCCTGGCATATTTCCTGCCCTAAAGTCCTCCTTCCCCAACCCTCACATCTCCTCCTTACCCATTCTTCATCGGGTATTTCTCGCCCTTCGTGAGCACACTTAAATGCCCCCCCTCTCCTCTGCCGAACCCATAATTCCCTCTGCTTTCAAACCCCCTTTTCCCCGTTCTCCAAAACCCAAACCAACATCCCTCCCGTCAACTTCCCTATTCTTCACTTCTTCCTTTGTTTGCTTTCCATTTAACGGAGATAAACAGGGAGCCCCACTACCCCCATTATTCGCCCTATCCGATGTCTTGCTTTTCTCCCTCTCTTCCTGGCTTCTTTCTCCGTTTCCCACCTCTTCTCCTCCGCTCCTAATATTCACTCTTAGCCTCCGGTTCCGTCCGAGGGTTCAGTGCGTGTCCTCATCTACAATTACTCTCATCGCATTGACTTTCTCTTCGCCTTTAGTCAAAGCAGTCCCTCGCCGCCGTGCTTATATGATTTTCGTTATCCCCCATTGTAAAAGCGCTGCTCAAACTCAACGGGATGGCGCGCGCGCGTCGAAATTTTATCAGAACACAATGAGGAAGGATTTTTGCCAGCGGCGAAGTTGCGCTTTGCTGAATGGTTAATTATATTTTGACGGCATCTCCTAGAGCCTGGATGATCGTGGAAAACTCAGTGATTTGATCGCATGGAAATTTTGGTCGTATACTTTCGCATGGATCGACTAGCATCTGAGATCTATTGGTCCAACAATTATGAGGTCAACTTATGTGCTCAACCCGTAGGCAGTTTGTTTGGTGTAGTTAGAGCTCAACGTGTATGAAATATAAACGGCGTTTGTCGACCGCGATAGCTACTTGCTTACATGCTTGCCTGTAAAGCCAAAGATTACGTGCTGGAATTCCGCTTTAGTCATTGCTGCTTCGCATGCACATACTTTGCCTTGAGTTTAAGAGTTAAAGATGCGTTATAAATCATGACGTTGGAGTACTTTCATAAAGAATTCTACCTCAGCTACCGATGGCATGTGAAGCAATCCAGCAGTAATTCGCGTCGGCGCAGGGAGGGAAGTTCGTCTGTCTTGCTAGTTATTTTTGAAAAGTATCTGATACCCGGAGAATAACCTAGCTTGAATATAATTAAACCAGCCCAAGGTTCTAGATATAAATATCTGAGAAATCACTCGAACATGAGACTTTAGGTCAGTCCTTCTGCACTGGGCTGGTCAAACTGAAAATTTAAGCACTGTGTTTGGACGGATAAATCTTTGAGTATGGTGCCTTTTAATTACTTAAAAATTGTTTTTGCTTGGAGCTCTATATTTTTCTTTGCTTGGTCAGCAGTAACCCATAAATATTTTAGTTACGCTTATAGTTAGCTTTCCCCGATACGTTTCTTCACGCATCGATAAAGTTTTTATAAGCATTTTCCGTATTTTTTTGAACATTACAGTGAACCTATTATTTTTTAACTCTTTCTTGCAATGCTATGTTTTTATTTCAGCGTATATCTCTAAATATAATCCGTAGGGTGTTTGCACACGTTTTGGTCCATAATAACATTACATCACCACTGTTCATTGCACGTTGCATTGCAAATTTGTTATCTTTCCAGAACTTTGTATAGGTCCAATCGAAATTTCTTGGCACAAAAATTAAATAATATACCGTTGTTTACTTCTGCCACTTGCATTTATTTGTGGATGCTGCATTTTTATGGCAAAAACTGTCAGAAAATAATCTTAGATCAATATTGGAAAGACTGGGAAAATTGATATCCATGCGGTATATAACTCATATAAGTTGGTAACGACTGACCTATGGTCAAGTTGTCCACTTGGTTCCTCTAATTGGTGATTAGACATCCTCCACTTCTGAAATACCCATAATGCAATTGGCAGCCTATTTGACACGCTAACATTTCCGCTAAAAAAAAACAAGAATCAAATTTTCGAAACGGAACCCCTCAACGCTATCCTTTAAACCGCTCCATAGGAGACCAACGGGGAAATATTCCACCCCATAGAATTCCGGCCGTCGTATTTCACCGAAATGATAACGCAAGAGTCGTATGAATGAAGAGGATGCGTTGAATTAAGAACGATGGCCGATTAACTTATTTCATTTTTCCCCTGAATCCATCGTCACCGTCCGTGTCCGTTCTCACTGGCACCCCGAATATGGGATGTCTAATTGAATCGTGGCGTGCGTGCTGGCAGCTGTTATTTTGTTGCGTGGGTGTAACCGTTCTTCCTCGTGCAGTTCATGCAAAATGGACCGTTTCGATTACCTGGGGCGCGAGAGATGATTCGTTTAAAGTTTCACGCGTTGATCTCCCACACATCTACGTCTCCTTGACTTCCTCTACCACCCACTCTTGCCTTTTAATTCCTCCTCCTCACGTTCCGAGCCACATATTTCCCCCTCTCTCTATCACCCTCTCAACCTCCCCTTTACACCAAACCCCATTATTCCCCTTCAACACCCACCCCAACGACGCCTCGCTAATAATCCTCCACGTAACGAACTCCGGCTGGCATTCCGCTGCCCTTTGAAGTGTTTCCCCACGCAGGTGAGCCGGCTTAAGCATGTGGTGGCCATTTACGAATAATTATAATCCTCAGGTGCATATGGAGAACTTGATGCCTTTTCGCTTCTATCTTCTGGCACCGAATGCATGAATACTGAACTAATACAATTCTCTGTCTGTTCAATATGACTTAGGTGACTCCCAGTCCCATCCCCCTCTACGCAATTTTGATTTTGAATTCTTTTTGGAATAAATATTTTAGGATGCCTCAGTTTTATGAATGCATTACCAGATTATGAAGCAACCTAAACTGGTGGCATTGAGCTAGTTTCTCTTTTCAAGTACTCCCTATATAAGGGGAAATTTTAGGCCCTTGAATACTTAGGTCCAATTATATTTAGGCTCATGATAATTTCACGATTTGCCCCTTTTAATGAGTTACAAAGTTTGAGGTAAAACAATCGTTTTTTCTTGAAGGAGTTATGTTTTATATTCTGAAATCTAATGCTTAAACCCCAAGCATGGTAAATAATTCTAAGGGGTAAAGTGGATATTACTTGAGTGCTATTCTGGGGCGTAAAACCATGGAAACTCTGTTACAGTTCGTAAAGAGTAGGTTGATTCCGGCTCCGGTGTTTTAAAATCCATTTATCCTCAATATCTGAACTTGACGGTGTCTGGCTTGACGACGTGGACTACATGACACCTGAAGATGATGCTATGCAGTGAAACCATGGTCGTGAGTAAATAAATATATTTTGTGGAGGTGCATTGTTTCCTTAACCTCAATATCTGAATGACGGAAAATTATAAATTAACTCTCGGTCGTCTCCTAGAATCAATTGTAACTAAAATCTTCTGAGAGAGCTATACGTTTGGTCTCAGTCCTTTGGGTTTAAAAATGATCCCCTTGGCGTTCATGCTTAGCTGTAGGCTAATCAGGCAATCCTTTTTTTGGCATATCCATCGTCAATAATTATAAGTGCAATATGTGTTAATATATTCACCTACCTGCAATAGCACAAATACTTTTGAATTTGGTACTTCTTCTCAGTAAAAAAACTGAATTTTATGGAAAAAATTGATGAGAGAAAGTTTTACTCTAAATTTGTTGCTACTGATTACACCTTTTTTACTTGAGTTTTACACCCTTCAAAAATTATATTATTAGTCTAATTTCTTGAGACTTATGTGTTTACATTAAAGTTATACATGCTTGCAATTGATACGAAAGGGTTGATATTGTTCAATGTATATTTTGTGTTACTATTGTACGTATGTTCTCAGGCTTTTTCTCTAAAGAAAATGATATTTTCACTATCCAGACTACCGTAGCAAGAGGCATATCATTAATTTATGAATCGACGGAATGCCTCCTTGCTTTAAAAATTGATTCAAGATTTTGAATTAAATTCGCAGCCATTACGAGAATTTTTGTGAGACATCAGAATGTGAAGATAGTCTGAGATTACACTTGTGCCATTGGGTACTAAAATTCATATTTTCGTTACAGCTAATTCACAGAGAGTTAACTTTATTCTCTCCCTTTCTAAACTTTGCCGAAATGATTTTAATCATTCCTTACGTAAACAGCACGCTTGGCATGAGCCGTTTGGGGCCGACCTATTTGTTTCCGGGTGAGTGAGTCATTGACAGCCTTTGACTGTCTACAGAGTGTTTGAAGCGAGGCACCTATTTCTGAGAGGTTAGGGTGTGGAAGATGAGAGTCAATTAGCTCTGAATTTACAGAAGCAAATTCTGAGACAAAGTCATTGTTCAAAGCGTTTGAGAATCTGTGGACATCCTTTGATCTCCGTTTAATTATCACGGTCCAAATAGGTTGTGAGTAAATCGTTCCAGGTCATGAGGCAAGGCTCTTGGATTCCGTTTCCTTCTCTGAATTTGCTATATCCTGGGATCCGTCAACACTTAGTGAAGCAAAAGTAAACACAAGCTATTGACAGCAAATTTTCAATATATTATTCGGATTATGCATTGACCATATTTGCCGTGCCTGTAGAGATATGAATAAATTTGTGAAACTCATTTCAGACCATACATGGGATTTCATCCGTACTTCATGACGTCTTTTATCTTTGGACACTCACGAGAAATCAATTGTGGCAAACGTTCGATTAAACTTAAAAAAAAGAGTTGATACTAAACTTGCAATTTTTTTCGTAGAAATTTCGTACTTGGATACTCTCCATCGTTTTTTTTGTGCTATTCTAGGCCAAATTTTCCGGCTGCCGAGGCTTAAGATATATCTAAATAAGCATAATACCCAGCAAGCAACCATAAATGTGTGTGACAATCGGTGAAATCACGCCAAACATGCATTACATATCATACATAAATAGGATTAGTAATAATGCACTAGTCTAAACTTTTAAATTAAATTTTTTAAAAAGACAAAAATAGCAAAGCAAGCATGCGATATCATGCTCCTAGTTGGGTAAGGTATAGTCCTTATACTAACATGGAACTACCTATTCTATCCATTGATACACTCGTATTGTATAAATTTACCACTGAGTGTACGAAAAAAAGGACATTTTTGAATCCGTTAGTCCGGCAATTAATTTCTCCAATTTTGTGTATGAGGACCAGTCTACCATAATAAGATGTAAACACTTTCTGTATGGTCAGTCTTTGGTTCGCTGTAGTAGCCTCGTGCTCGTCATCCGGGATCACTCCGAATATGAATATCTTATTTCAGTCGTCATTGCTTTTCTTTCCCCACTTTCCCATTTGCACGAGCACTTTCACCGAGTGCTCACTGCCCGGTTCTTTGCATATCGTTAACGCGTCCGTTCATTGCGAGATTGCATGCGAAAATCTTTTCGTCCTAATTGATAATTATTCCCCTTTCTGAATATTATGCTTCTGTTAGCCTAATCGATTTTTACCATCAAGAGGTAAATTTTCCGTCTTTTTCGTCGGTCGGTTCCACAGCAGTTTGTTGGCAGTTTGGTAACTTACCCAGTAAATTGTTACGGGTTCATTTCCATCGACACATTTAAATTGTTTAACTTTAGGAACAAAACAGTGCAGTAAACCTGGCATTCTAATAGTTGGATGTACATTTGTTGATATGTTGGGAGAACAATGCTACGTCTACATCGCCTATCTTTATGATATATAACGTTGGTAAAAGGCATTCGAATGAACAGGATATAGAAATGGAGTTAAAATGATTCTTGAGCTAATATTATAGATATATTCTATATTTTTGGATGGCTGCTAATAAAATTTCCGTTGATGCATAATTTTATGCCTGATGTGGCTGTACTTTTCAATAATTTAACTGGATTTTTTTACAGTTAAGTGGCAGTTCATTCTTCAAAGAAGACCTGCAATCATTAAAAAAGGAAACTAAATTTCAAAACGCCATATCAAGAGAAAATTTTTCAATATAAACTTGTTAAAGGATTGAAAACAAGGCTGATTCTATAACAAGGTCTTATATAAGCTCAGCCAAATTTACACCTTGTTATTGATTTTAGCAGTGAGGTGATAGAAATGACTGCGGTAAAAAATAGATTCAAAAGCCTATTATCTGCGATAATGAAACAAACCCCCTATTTCCATTTATCTCCAGTATTTTTTCCGCCTAATATTCATTCACTTTTTTTACTACTCTACATCGTGTTGAAGAGTGTTCATGTGGAAATGATGATAGAATCATACTCGAGTTATTATCGACCGCACGTTTCCAAAAAATCTCCCGACCTCCTTCTGTTGAAAGATTCACTTCTTCACCCGTGAGACGGGAAAGGATGATTGCAAAAATATGAAGGAGGGATCTCCTCTGCAGTAAGTTCAGCGCGAGATGAGTGAGCAAGAGGCTGGGGAGACGGAATTTTATGACCGGGTAACTGCGACCGTGGGAAATCTTGGCTAAATCATCAGAGAGTTATCCAGTCACACTTTACTATCATCTTAAACCCGTGTCTAATATCAGCCACATGTTACCCTGCGCCTTTCAACGCAAACATTAAAGACTCTTTCTACTACCTTCAGTTATATCTTGCTGTCATCTGCATACGTAGCTAAGCTCGAAACGTGTTAATATTGTTCCTTTCCATTTTTGTTATTTGCACATAAATGCTGTCGAATGGAACTAATGGCCCGTCGAATGAGAATAAATTTTTGATACAATTACTAATTAATTGTACACACATGCATCCTTTTTTTTAAGAAATATTGAAGTAATTGTAAATTATGTCCAATGATATTAGAATACCAGCGTATTTGACATTTTCACGCACTTATCGTGTGTTAAATTATTTGGAGAATTATAATATTTGTTTAGTTTTGAATACAGCCCAATTTAAGACATGGGTCTAGCCTAAAAAGATGAACTAGTCCCTTTAAGGTTCGTTGCTGTCTGAGAACTCCATCGCATTTCGGGATAATAATTTTAAATTGTGAATTGTTTTTTAATCAAATATTGAAAAATTGAAACCCACATTAACTTCGGTTTACCTAATATTTATAAGTATGTACAATCTATTTAAATTATCAATGTCCTTTGGCCAAAAAGGTTTAAATTTTGCATACTTGTTTTTAGTGCCACTAAAACGCTGCCACATTTCAGTAGAATTGACGCAGGGAAACAAGTAATTTGCCTTGAGTGGAAATCGAACCCGGATCCCCCTGATTCCATGTAACACATGTATGTGTGTGGGGGAAACATTTTGCAGTGAAATGAAACAAATTCTTTAGTATATTTTTCCATATCTGTAATACGGTTATTGCTTGACAAGCCGGAATTTGTACACAAGCTACCAAAGGCACGCTCCATACGCTACGCAGCGCTGAAGGGAGGATGGGCCACAAAATGACTGAAATGTGGAAATGTTACTGAGAATGTAAGATTCCGATCCTCCAAGGCAATGTGAGAAATAAAATTTATTATGATATTGTATATTAAAAATGTTTAATGCAAGCAGTAAACGGTGGTAAAATAGTGGTCTAAATAGTGGTATTCAGAAAAAAACTACGTATCAATAAAAAAGGCAATTTTTAAATGAAAAATGGCAATAAATAAATAATAGTAAATGATAAAGTGCAAAAACTAATAAATAATATTAAATAATATAATTGTAAAAATTAATAAATAATAGTAAGCAATATACTCAATAATTATACACATAAAAAATAAACTACATATCAATAAGAAAGGCCATTTTTGTATTTAAAAAATGTGGTTTGCAGCTTTGTGTAAATTTAGAAAGAGGTGTTTTAGCATGGTTAGGAGTGTTTTAAGAGCTGGTGGTGAAAAGGAAGAAAACCATTGTTACTTATCGCGTAGATGGCCAAATATATTATCAAAATACCGTCACCATTACGTAAAAATATTTTTGGCAGTGTGAAATGGGGAAACATAAATCGTTTAGGATATGTTTTGTGGGTAACTAAACATTATGCTTGTGGTCTATATGTACCATGCTTGGGAAAAGTTTTTATTTGTGTTCATCTGTTTCTATAGAAGGAAGAATATTTGACTTTCACTCAGAAAGTGCAATCGATTCTTCTTCGCTCGTGGCTCATCGTCCCCCATTCCGATCACGTATTCAATCGTTCTCAGGAATGGCTTTTCCATTCCTATTCTCTTCCTTCCTCGCCTCCCTCATTTCTCGATCTTTATTCCATCGCCGTATTCTCATTATTCGTAATGGCAAATCCCCGCCATTAACAGGCTCGGGAGCAAATATTGGGAACGTTATCGCCTGCCACTCTCTCTTTAGCCACATCATGAAATGCTAAAGGTTTTATCTTCAGCCTAGATTTAAGTCTTCAGGAATTATTTCACTCTGTATTTTCGTAAAAGGATTAAGAGTCAGCATACAGGGTGTTTTAACATTTTAGTTCATAAATCCAGGAGGTCGTGTGTAATTGCTGCGCTACGATTTTATAGTTATGCAAAGAAAAATCGTAACTTGTTATTTTGACGAAAGTTGTGTTTTTTTCTCTTGTAAGCTGTTAAAATAAAACCCTTTAATTTTTATCTTTTCACGCTTACAGCAATGTGAGTAAGCTGACGTGTATATGAATTTAGTGAGTTCGAGTTCTATTACACCACGCGATTCGGAGTTATCTCTCTCCGACCAAACCGGGAAGGAATGATTTTTTTACTACTAGCCATACGGCCATCTCGTATCAGATTCATCGTAAAAGTAATACTACACTTGCTCTTTTTTGTTGCATGCCTATATTGGTGAAACGCATCGAGTTTCATTGGGATGAATGTTTTTATGCATTTTTTGCATTTGTCTAAGTTCCTTGGCGGAAAAATATGAACACAAACAGGGAGTAAAAGAGTGAAGCTGTTTTCATTCCAATTTCTCGCACCAGGGCCTTTGGGACGCACTCATATTTAAGGGCATATTCCTCATATCCCATTTGCTCCGAGTATTTTTTTTCCTGGTCACTCAGACCAGTTGACCTCGTTCGAAGCAAGGGGTGGGAGTAATGAAATGCTTCTATTCCCGCGCGTAACCCAAAAAAATACGACCTCGCATTCGGAGACATCGTCATTATCTATGTCAGCGATAACCCTCTCTCCCTCTCCCGTTTTTCACGACTTCCCTCCATGGACAAGTTTCGAGCTGAGTGGATTACGGTTCGTTTTCCCTCGCAGAGCACGCAATATCTTCACTCCCATCCCACCAGAGAGTCTAAACACTGGACCAGGGGGCAATCCCTCAGAACGACTCCCCTTCTCTCCCTCGACACAATCCTCCCTGCGACGTCGCCAGGGGGGATGCTTCCGACGCCTAACCGTACGTAATCTGGCGGCTCTCACGTTAAGAAATGCCAATCGGAAAATGCGGTGGGCAAAAGGAAGAGGAAACGTCGTGAAAGAGATGAAATGAATCGGGACGAGGAGGGAATTCTGATAGTGGGCGGGCGGAGGAACTATTGTACTTCCACGCTATTCCCGTGTTCTGTGGAAAGGTTCTCCAGGGGTCGTGCATCCAATCGCTTTGCCTCAGCCAGTCAACGTTAAATGTTGGCAATGGGTGACCTGAAAGAAGCCGCGTACCATGGGGTGTACGTGACTCAAGCCAACCCGGGGTGACTTGCAGGATGTACATACCTTTTGCAGGATTGCCGCCAAGGTTCAATCCCAGTGAAATCCAAATGATAGATTACACTTCCTCTGCTTTAGAACTTGATAACCTATCGGATCTATTGATGATTGGAGCCAAATATCCAAAACATTGAGTGCCGCATTAGTAATAGATTGCTATAATTGGAGATAAATTGTTAAGGTCATTTGCGGTATTAAGCAGTGGTTCTCAATCGCGCTTCATGACGAAGGGGAAGATTAAACTTTAATATTGGTGGAAGTAACCATGGGCATATTTGTTTAGAAATGGTTCTGATAGATGCTGTTTGGAGAGAGCAGGCTGGTTGGTTAATATTTTTTATTGATAAAATGACCCCAAATTTGAGTAATAGGCGGAAAGCATTTGAGTTTATTTATCCATCCTCAATTCGGGTGTTAAACCACGGTTTTCTTATCGCCTTTCGTTAAAAGCTGGCAGATGCCATGGCTGGGTTTTTCTGCATCCTCCCAAACTCATGTACGTACCTTTTCTATCCGTCTGAGGCGGCTTTCAAGTCCGACTTACAATTTACTGAGAAGATGAGTAGAATGTGTATAGATATGTAGAATAAATATTAATATTGGTATTCTGACTACCTCAGGACTTTTAATGATTTCACTGTATATTTACAGGAGATACATGCGTTAGAGGCATGAGTAATTGATAACGGGAAATATGATAATACGAAAATATTAGATATTACTGTCAAAAAGAGCATTAGTTTGGGAAGAGGCTAGAATAAATGCGCGAAAGACGATTATCTATCATCCAAGGTAATATGATAAAAAGAGCAAGAAAGATTGTCTGGCCCAGTTATTTTAATCTTGCGATAATAGGTGGAGGACGTGAAAAATATTATCCTATTATCCATGGATCAATAATTTGAAAAATAAGACAATAAAAGTTTATTAGTCGCCTAAGACGTCGTTAGTACACAGTTCAGGAGTAAAATGTAATTCGGAAATATAGCATTTAAATTGAAGCGATTAGTTGGATATGCTCTACATTAGAAGAAATTCCAGCGGGTAACGCCGTTAAGGTTCTCGCGGCCAGTTTGCGGTCCTTCAATTTGTTATGCTGTACATTATTTTAAAATAGTAATTAGTAGAGTTAGCCTAATATTCATAGTGCTCCGCAGAAAAATATCTATATAATGTTTTCAAGAGTTCATTTATTTTATACGAAGATTAATTAATTACGACTCCAGACTTTGAACCCCAAATTACCAGGCGCGGAGTTCAGTGGCAGAATAAATCTCCGAAGAATTTTCAATAATGGCAAAGCACTGAGGATGATGATGATAGTATTTTTACGTGAAAAATACTTTTTTTAAAGGCATTTAAGTGCTGTAAATTAAATTTTTTCGCATAAAAATGACATTTTTGGGCCTGCATACCCCTTCTGGTTACCCAAATTAGCAACTTAATATCAAATTTGGTCACTCTTTTCGCATTTTAAAAATGTTGTTCAATGTTGTCAAGTCAGTAAATGTAGCAAGATATTCCACAGAGAAAAAAAACCTTCGCATTGACCGGGACTTGAATCCGGACTCCCTCCCGGCCAGGTGCTCTACCAGTTGAGCTAGCTTATCTTTCTCTGTGGGAATTCTAAAGGTTTTAAAGGAAAAAGATGTTCCCAGACTGCTGAACATATAATAACATTGTTTTTCTCTGCGAAATATCTTGCTATCATGCAATTCATTGGGTAACTCCGCTAAAGTTTTCGCGGCTAGCTCGCGAGCTTTGAATCAGTAAATATATACGAACTTAATTAAAAGTAATATCCAAATTCATTTCGTATCTATTTCGTCTATCTCACTTGGTCCTTATTATTTGAAGGTACTGTGGTAGTGATATTTATTCTGTTTTCAGAAGCATAAACCAATATCAAGATTGGTACGGTGGTTTCTCTTTCTGACGAATCGGGTTTTAATCACTGCTAAATAAGAGATTTTTCATTCAGGTACCGGTCCCTGTTTGAATTCTGTGTGAAGAGCACTTTAAGTGAAGTATTTCGTCTTGCAGATCTTAGGTACCTTTAAACATGGTTCTTTTGATGTCTTATGCCAAGGCTAGGCCACTCCTTCTTTCGCCGAAGCCGAGGTTTGCTCCACCTTTCCACTATTCTCTGAAAATTATATCATCCTTTACCTAAGTACCAAATTATTCTAAACGGCTTAATTACCTTAGCAGTAGGGTGACTTCCTTGATTAATTACCTAAGTGTAGTGCAATCCATTTTTACGTTTGGTAATTGAGTCCGATATGCAGCATGAAATGGTATAAAACTAAAATATTAATATTTAGGTGAGCCAATAATGAGATGTGTGTTTGGAGGGTGTTCGATGTAAGATATCTAAAAAATTAATTATTCGGCTAGAAATTGTAAATGGTAATTGAGTTGATCTAAACATAATGGAGGAGGCCAGGTGGCTGCATAATGAAAATAATGAGGGGCAAATCTGCTTTTTAGTACATGACTAAGAGAAGAGTGTAAATTGAAACAGCCACAGTAAAATTCCACAAAAGTTAGTTTTCTGAAATATTACCAAGTGGTTTTCCTCTTTGTTACCACCAAGTAAAAGGCTGAGTACTTCCTTTTTACATGGTATTAGGCTATTAAAATGATATCATGGTAGCACTTTTAAGAAATCGCACGGTCTCAGGGGTTACTTTGAAATTTCTCCATGGTAGATAAGGGAACAAATTATGTAAATTTCACTAAAAAGGTTTTTATTTACGATCCAAGTTTCGACAGTTTATATCATCTTGTTGTTGTTTAATCACCCAAAGATGACATAAACTGTTAAAACCCTCGTTGTATTTAAAAACCTTTCTTGTGAAAATCGCATAGTTTTATCCCTTTTCCACAAAATAATGGATGGTAAAAACATGCGAAGATATATGTTTGTCGCACTGCATTAGAGGAATTCCGTCTTCTCGTATCATAATTTAAGTACTTATGATGATAATTTAAATCAAAAAGACATTACTCTGATCATGCAGCAACTGAGATTCTACCTTTGAAAAAGCTTTGCTGGGAAAGCCGTAAGACCAAAATGGTTTTGTGTACTGTAAGTTTTTGGCAGAATCATAACACAAGAGTTCCAACCTGACAATTCAAACAGATGTCAATCCGCCAAGTTTATCAGCAGAAAACCCAGGAGCGAAATATAAAGAGAGGTTTGCATTAATAAATTCATTTTTCTCTTTAAAATAAATGACTACGTTACAACCAAAGCATGATTTTAAAAACAATAAAATCTATTTTCATTGTTTTTTAGCATTGTATTTTCTCCCTATCTTCTCCGATGAAAACATTTCTTTCTGCACGGATAATCTTTTAGTTTCTGAATCTCTTTACCCCTCGCACACTGCATAGTTGCAATTTAATCAGAGTAAAATTCTTTCAAAATCCACGAATAATATTAAAACGCTAAGATAGCATCATTCCACAATTTATAAACGTAATACGCGTTACAGCTTCTAGGCCATCATCAGGTACATTTATATAGGCATTAAATTCACCTCATGGTAGTCTAGGGGCTGACACGCGTAACACGGTTAATAAAATATGGAGTAATGCTATATTGTTGGTTTTTATCACAGTAAAAGTCCACTACATCTCGCCAATGATACAAACCTTTATTAAAACTGCATAACAATTGCATATCATTAAAAAATCTCAGTTTTTTCCCACAAAATGCCATCTAAAAAAAGAATGTGACCTACCACATGCTCTTTAAGTGGCTCAAAAAGCAACAGAGAGACGTAAAGTGAAGGCAATTATTTGAGTTATTATTTGGGTGATTGAAATGTTAAATGAATGAAAGCTGCAAACATAATGTTTTAACATGTCTCAGTGTGTGAGTTCAATGATATTACATAGTGTTGTTCTTCCGAATACTTCCACGTTACCGAAACCCGGGATTTCAGAGGGAAGTCTCATCACGGCATTAGTAAGCAAGTCTTTCCTGTTAAGAGCTCACGTAATATAGTTTAATCGGCCCGTAGGAAAGGCCGTAGCCTCCTAAGCATATAAAGCAGCCTGAGGCGGCGTAGTATCCCTCCTTTGAACGTACCTGACTTATCAATCCCATTTAAACGATTTAGCTTAGGCACAAATATTTTTAGCAAATATAATTGCCTGTGCAGCTTCATTATCCGTAATGGAAGTCATAAAAGGTACTTCAAGGCCATACAAATAGTACACACCAGTGATAATGTAATATTGTGTCTTGGATGCAATCATAGAATATTTAAAAAATTATTTACTGATTTTTATACATGCATATATTACCATGAAGGATAAATAAATGCGTGTTTTAATTAAAGTCCTAATAATCTCATTAGACTCTTGATCATTCATTAAGGTAGTGGAGATATTTCTGCTTTAGTAAGTGAAAATCCGTAATTTATATGCTAAGCCTTATATCGTAATTTTAATTAGGAAATAATTTCATTTATCCATTCCAGTATATATATAATTAAAATTTTTATTTTAGTTATCTGAGAATTATATCAAGACGAATAGATTAACGTTTAACAGGGGTTTGTTGTTGAAGTAATTCATAATAAATATCTCCCATGTACTATCGGAGTAGCGTTCTAGTTTCGCTTCTAGAGTATGATAAATGTAATTATATATAACCTTAGGGTTTTGGTTTCATTCTTCAAAGTATCCAATTTTCTCATTATAAGCGATAATTTTATAATAACTCAAGTCTCTGTGCAAGATGTGTAGGGCCTTTCACATCGCAACTACGATGCTGTCAACATATTTATTCCTACCGAAGGGATCTAAGACATGCTTTGAGTTATCCCGGCTCAGTACCTTAACGATTAAGTGGTCAGAGATGACATTTATAGACACTATATATCGTCTAAGGCTATGCTTAGCCTCGAAACTGTATCGAAGGTTTTAAATACTCCATAATGCCGCATCTCAAACTAAATGTCGAAATGTTCAAGCATTCCGCCTTTATAATTCTCAGTCTGAGTCAAAATTCTGTGCCAATTCGTCAAAATCCTCTCATAGAGGCAAATTACCTCATCAAGGAGATATCAAACAGTTGACTGTTAATTTTGCAAACAATTGTGCGTAGTTGTAAGTAATTACATTATAAATCACAATGGGGGAATCAACTCTTGAACATTATAAGCCACGTAGATCAGTGCACCACATGTTTCAATATAAGACATGGAATCAGCTTGTAAAGTCATATTAATTGGTTGTTGCATTTAGTAACCATAAACCACTGCTATGAAGAACTCCTGAGTTTGAACCACATGCATTTATTGCATAATCCCTTTGTCTTTCACCGTATTTTGATTTTATTTTATTATGCTAATTTTTCTTCTACTTTTATTCTTTCCTACTATTGTCATTCTAATTTCCTTATACTTTCATTTCCGCCTTCCTACTTATTTCGTTTCAACTTTCCTGCTATTTTTATTTCGATTTTCATACTCTTAGCATGATTGATTTATGTTAAAGACTTTAATTTCACAAGAAATTTATATTGAAAGTTATATCAAATTTTTCTGATGGCTAGTTGTTTTTAGCATACCTTAGAAAATCGACTGTTTACCGTCTTGCTTAACTACACATGATAACAGTTTTGATCAGGTTCGAAGATCAAAATAAGTTCAAATGTTTCCCTTAAAGTTTCCCCTGATACGATATTTCTGTAATTCCTTAGCTTTTTGAAATCGTGTAATTCTGATTGAATTAAATCCAGAGAAGTGCAAAACAGTGAAAAGCGAGGGTTATGATACTAAGGAGGTCAAACAGGAGTAAAAATGCGTCTAGATCAGGTCATTGAAATAATTAAGTAGAATCAGCCTGAACCTGCAAGAGAACAATTATTTTTTTGCTTTTACTGTGTAAAAATTCCAAAAAAATAAACCTTTCTCACCGAAATTTGAAACCAATAGTTATATTGCATTAACTATAACCCATTTTTTTACAAATAAGAAACAAGTGAGGCAAGGTTGCCCACTGTCTCCCCTAAGCTTAACGATTATATTGAGAAAGTCATTAATGAAATCAAAGTCAAGGCTCCACGGAAAAAGATATCATGCTGCGATCGATCGACGACATAGCAGATACAGAGAGGTAATTGAAGGAGATTCTAGTAATTAGGAAAAAGAAAATCTTCAGATATCAGTTGCCATGAACAAAACTAAACAGTGATAATGGCACGCAGCAGGAGAATAGAGATCAATACCAATTTTAAGCTGGGAAAACAAAAACTTGAGGAGATAAATGACTACTGTTATCTGGGAGAGGGAATAACCAGCGATAGACGAATCAAGAAAGATATATATGGTGGATGGAATAGCCTAGATGGAGAGGGCATCCTACCAAAACAAGACTCTACCTACAGCTGGTAATGCAAGTGTGGAAGTAAGGAAGCAATCATTAGAAGTTACATCTGAACCATGTTTATGACTGTGAGGCATGAAAGTCTGATCTTTAAAACGTCAGATATGTCACGGGTGGAAACATTCGAAATGTAAAGTGCGATTCGATGCTCTCGCGGTGAATCGCTGCTATGAAGTCTATTCGGGTCTTCCACCAGGTCAAGTTCTGCATTCCTGCCAACGTTTCGGAGACCGAGTCGCTCTCCATCCTCAGGGCTGACGTCGAGACTTGAAAATTGTCCTTTATGGCCGGGGCGTCAAGTTTCCTCTGATCGGCTGTGGTCTTCCCACCTTTTTCCGTCCACCAGAAGTTTGTTCAATGCGGGTTGTGTCTCTGTTGAACGTTGGCAGGAATGCAGGACCTGACCCGGTGGAAGACCCGAATAGACTTCATAGCATTCGAAATGTGCTTCTACAGAAGAAATATAAAGATTAAGGGGATGGATCGAATGAGTTATGGCTGTCCTAAGGAAGGTGGGAAAAAGATAATCCGTTTCAAAACACTAAAAAACAGACGAAAGAACTTAATCTGCCATACAGTGACACATATCTTGGATGAGATATCTTGAGCAAGTGATGAAGGATGTGAAAGAGGAGAAGTATTTACTTGTGTAGAGCGTTGCTGATAGAAGAATAAAGTATACAGCTGTGCAAAACCAGTAAGGACTGCTGAGTCATTTTGGTGATGGTATAAAGCAGAAATTATTTCGCTAATTAGGCGTTTATCAGAAAAATAGAACTGACTACAAGAATCTTGAACAGGGATATAAAGATAATGTAAGTGAATAACCTTAATATGGAACGTGGGTTTCCATGGGCCTATGATATGAACTCCGGAAAAAGGTGAATTAACAAATTAGAAACGTTAGAATTAGAGAAGAGATAAATAAACATGTTTGGGGGAGAGAGGACATAGCCGATAAAAATTAGAAAAGGACAAATTAGCTGGAGAGAACAGATACCTAGGGACGAAGAAATACCTGAAATTGCTATCGAAGATAGATTTTTCGGTAGATAAGGAAAAGGAAAGTTACTATCGATTGCATGAAGAGAAGTATCAAATAGGCATACCAAATTGAAAAAGAGAAGTAGCATACGGGTGGAGATATTAGAAAAATGAAACGCAAATTTGAGTAGGAGCACTCCATAAAAAAATCTTCTAACCACCATCACAATGCCAGTGAATAGAGTTAAAACATGCGAATCAATTATTTATCATCATCGTCACCGTTTATACTCAAGAACAAGCTCATTTTACTTCATCATTTCATATTTTAGCAGTAACGGGAAATATTTCCTCTTAACCGTGCACCCGTATCTCAAATGCGGATAAAATGAACGGAGCGGAAAACTTGAGCCAGCGGTGAAGGCCTCGAAAGTCCGTTCTTTCCGCAGAAGCAAAAAGAAAAGAGCAATATCCCAACTCCCGCGCTAATCCACTGCCCGCCAGCGTTCTCCAATTCAGATGCACGGGAGGTGCCTATGGGGGGAAGGGAGTCATATTCTTCTCTATTTCCATCCTTCTCTCTTCAGTGGAGGGTGCATACGCTCGTACTGCACTCGGACCGTTCACATTTCCACTCGATTCACGAGTGCGAGTCACGGAAGGAGTGCTCGCCCGTTCTTCACCTCTTCCCATTCTCATCCGCTTCTTTGATGCCCCAGGGCACTACTCCTCCCTTGCCCTTCAATGGCACCAACCCCATGCCAAAAAAAAACTATGGTACGCGTTCACCCCCATCCATTTTTTACCCTCCGCCGTACTTGACCGTTCTCCCTGCGATTCAATGTGTGCCTATTGGGTGGGTGCCGTTCCTGGACCATCGCTGAGGGCTGATCTGTAAACCCATGCCCTTAGGGGCAAGATAGCTGCGCAAACATTTCACAGGCGGCTCAGTCGTTTGCTGTGTGCAGGGGTGGTAGCATTGCCGGGGTTGAATGACGCCCCAACAACGTGTGGGGGTTATCTGGAAAAGAAGCACTGCTGTTTGTATTATTTCCCCTTCAAACCTTGCGATAGGCATTATTTACGTCTGGTAATATTTTGTGTCACACGCGTATCTCACTTACCCTTACCCTCCATTTGTAAGTCTCTTTATTTAAAACCATAGTTTGTTTGGAATATTCCTGTGTAGGATACGGTGTAGAATCCATGGCTCATCCTATCGTCCAACAACAATTTACGAGGGCACACTTACCGTCAAATGACTTTTGCGCATCTAAAGCTATGGTCTGGAGTCGATGCATGATTTATTTTAACTCTGTTCTTCCCAAAAAATTTTTACCTTTAACGACCCAGCTTTCGGCGTAAAATACCGTTATCGCCGTTCTGACGCAATGCGTGCTTTTTAAACATGAATCCATGTTCTTGCCAATAAAAACTTTTATGGTTGAAAGCCAAGGGTGTGTGCATTAATCATCTTTTTAGGTATTTAGGAAGGACAATCATGTAACGCTTTATTTTTTAAAAAATTATGTAACGAGGAACATTCAATACTAGCTTTGTAAGCTTCACTTTCAAATATTTCTTAGAGCTACACAGTGTAGTGAGTATACGTTCAAGAGAGGGTACACATAGTGGATTTCCTATTGAATGAGTGAAGAGTCTACCTTGAGCATGTTTGGCGATTTTAATTTCCTGTTAAACCCAAACCAGGTGGCTTATATGTTATTTCTTTTTAAATTGTTAAGAAAAAAGGGATTTCAGACGCCCACTAGAGATACGAAACCCAAAAAGATGTTGAAAGGCGCTGCCAATGCTACGATCATCAAATATTACTTTTTTGGACGAACAAGTTAAATGTGTTCACCGTCCTACTTGGCCGTTCTTCCTGTCATTCAGTATGAGCCTTTCGGGTGGGTGCCGTTTTTGGGTCGTCACTGACGGCTGATCTTTAAACCCATCTCCTTTGCGGGCAGATAACGTTGCAAACATTTCACAGGCGGCGAAAAATATATTTCACAAATTGGAATGAATGACTTTTGCCAATTATTTTTTGCTGCTTTTATAGTGCTGTTGCAGGTAATATATGGATAAATAGTTTGTTATTTCCTTATGCTTCCTCTCTAAAATGTTTATCTTTATTTCCAACTGATTTTGAATATTATTGATGATGGTAAAATTTATAAGACATTAACTTGCTTTAGTCACAGTTATTTCCCGAAGTAGGGTTTTTAAATAATTCACAGAGAAAAAATAATTGCTAATTATTGCAGAAAGAGAGGATATAACATTAATTGTTAATGCTATTTCAGGTTAACTATGTTCAGCTTTTGAACTTATACCCTAATTATCATTCCAGATTAAAAAAGAGCTGCATATAGCATGTAATTTTCAACGAGAGAGAAAAATTAAAGCTGAGGTTTAAAAGTTAAATAAAATAAAAAATTACTTAAAAGGGCTTGATTAGATAGAATAAACATATGAATGGGTATCTCTAAGTGTAAGAAATAGTTATATTAGGGTGTTGGTGTTTTCGTAAGCTTCCGAAATAGAAACTGAAAAAACATTTTTCATGGCTTAGTCTTCCGGAAAACTCTGTTACTGCTGATGACAATCGATCGAAAAGTTGGAGACGTAAATGGATTGATACGCATTTTTTTCTGGAGCCGATAACGCCTAGGGAGGATATTATTTCCTTGAGCAAAGGGGTCTCGTTGATGAGTAAAATTAATTAGATCCCTTAGAGGTCCATGATCTATAAGTAAAATTCTGCTCCGCAAAGTTGCTAACCTCAATTCGTGAAACTTGGTATATTTAGTTACGTCTTTATTCCTCAAGCATAATATAAATTGTAATGATGCGTGACCGTATTTGAACGTGAATTGCGGAATGCAATAAAATACGCTATTTTTGTTGTTATCGTCAAGGTTTTCAGATAGAAGCCATATGCATGCAAGGATGCTGTGAAATTTTAGAAGTAGATATACGTCTAAGATATATCTCTCAATGTAACTCACATTTACATTGTTCATAATTGTGTTGCCGTATTTTTGTCGTAAGAAACGGGTTGTATTTACGAAAGTAGGAATTATTTCCCTGATAATATATTTTTTTATTTCCCTAGATTTCATGACGAATTTAATTGAGTTTCTTTATTTCTCTTTCATTGGTGTTGGTGTATTTAAAGAACTTTCCAAAAAAATGGATATGGTCCCATTACTTTTACTCATCTAGTTACCCGTTTCCCATCACCTCGATATTTGCCCGGCTGTACGTTGCAATTCGATATCGCCGAGTGCGCGTCCAGAGTCGATAATAGTCCACGGAGGATTGAGTAAAGCATGGGGGCCTGGAAAAAGCTGTTTGTGTTCGAGGCAAAGATTGAGCGTGGCTGAGGGTTGGCAGCACCATCACCGTTTTCGAGAGGTGAGGGGAGTGAGAGATGTCTCAATGGCGGCATATGATGACAGATGAAGAGCGAGGTGCGCCCGCGGTGGGAGGAGCAGTAGAGCGAGAAAGATTGGGGGAGGAAGATATAAAAAGTGAGAGATTGGAAGAGGAGAGAGGGGTGGTGATGAAAAGGCAGCGCGGAGACGAAGGAAGGAGAGGACTTCATTAAAAAGAGCGCGGAGTTGGTTCACTTGCCCCGGGGAATCATGGGTTTTTGGGGGATCCGAAGGGGTAGAATGGGGCAGGAGATGTCGAAAGGGGCGAGGGGCATAAAACGGAAAACGGAGGCAATAAATAGGGGATAAGGTGTGGACTTCATTCCCCGGGCGAATTCGGTTCGGGGGTGGAAAGGAGACGGGAGGGTGTGATGGGCAATGAAAGCTTGGCTGGGGCCCTCAAGTTCCTGCCGATGGGGGGAATGTAGGCCCCCGGCTTCACGGAAGGTCCCGTTTTGTACGACGACCGCCATGCCATCACCAGCGTGCGTGCTCATTGGACAAATGCTCAGGGGCCCATGTCTACCGAAGGCACGAAAGGTTCTCTCTTTAGCAATAAAAAACAAGAAACTCGTTGCCCGAGCGAGTTATCACGAATGCCATCTAAGATTGATCGGAACCGAAGTTCGTAGGTTAAGGTCATTTTATGCTATATTACGCCATATCCTTTAATGAAAGGATTCAGTAACATCACTGGCTTTACCACAAATCACTCATTTCAGGCCCATTTTATTGACGAAACTATGAGTTGCTTGAATTAAATTGCATGCAATTCTGAATGTCTTTTTTTTTGTAGCTGAGCCTACAATGGAATACCAAGAGTGGCCTGCACTTTGGAAAAAGGTACCTTTTTCCTTTATGACACCTATCATTGAAGTCCTCTGCGCTAATCCCTGAGTAGTGTTTTTGCTCGGAATGGTATTAGTGCAGGGCGATTTTTTATCATCATTTTATCTCGAATATATATGGTCCCTGCACATATATTCAGCAAATAATAATGCAGACGTAATCGATTATTCAATGGCCCAGGAACTCTTAGTTGCCGGTGAAGGTAAAATCTGTATTTGACAGACATGATATTGTGTGCGAGTGATATCAATCTGAAATTTACATCGCTTTCTAAATATTTATCTTTGAGTTCTTATATCATTTTTTAACCAAATATTTAAAAAAAGCTAAATACATAAAAAACTTCTACTTATGTTGATATTTGTTACACGAGATAACATAAATGTATATAATTTTTGTGCAGCTATTCATAGCCTTGCAAAGTTCATTGGATTTTTATCATATTTGTAGCTGGTAAATAACGTAGCTTCATGAGTTTTTAACGATTTTATTTAAATATTTACAACACGCACCATACTTTGTGCAATCTATCAATTGCTATCAGCAATTACTATCAGCTGAAATTCCTGAGGTGAATCTTTTAATGAGATAAAACATTGAGAGGCTTTTTTCATAGCAGGTACTCCTACTGGCTATGTCAAACAGTAGTCGCCTAAATAGAAGTTTTTTTTCTTTTTATTGCAGAAATTGCGCACCTGTTTGATAATTTAGAGGTTTACATTTTGAAAGTTAATATTAACTTTATAATTCTTTCTCACAACTACCCCAACAAACGTCCATAGCCGCACTAACATCTGTGGAAGCGGATTTCCATTGTTTCTCCTCGTACCCTGGTTTCCCGATTATTCTTCATCCATTGCCGAATTTATGACATCCTTCCTTCCTTTAACCATTTCCCTATCCTCATGTTTTCTTTATGTATCCGTTCCTATGGAAGCTTAGGGTACAGAGGCATAGCTTTTGACCTTTTTTGATATAAGATCAAGAATGAAGCACGCTAGAGCGCATATTTTCTAGAAACCATTTTATACGTTCCAAGATCTCACAACTATCTTATAGTCTTTTCCCGTCACAACTTCGACTATAATGAAATATGAGGATATGCGTTTTTAAGGTCATTCTCCCAAACTAAAGGGAGGTATTCATTTTTTAACCTATTTTTTAGTCTTTTTTGCTCGCTCGCAACATGAAACATTGATGAATGCATCGGAAATTGCACGATGCAAATAAGTGCCTGAAATTAGAAAAAAAATGTAGGACTATTAGCTTGAAATGAGGTTAACGCTAGAGAAGGGATATGTAAGGAAATATATTTTCAAAGTAGCATTGCGCATACCTTCGGTTTTCTTGTGAATCAAAATCTGCTTTGGAGTGACTAATTTTGAATATATTACTGCAATTGAGTCCAAATTTTGCAATGACTAACGTACTAATGTGTAAGATCTAAGTAAATTTTTGGGGATTGTAAAGTGATGCATGTCTAAGTTATCATTATTTCTTTAACTTCTCTCCCTTGGTTGGAGAACGATTAAATTTCAAAGCAAAATGTGAGTTCTCAAATGCCACTTATTTGAATATCTGAAGATAATTTCTTTAGATTTTGGGTATTATTCTGAATCTTTGATATGCATATTCACTTCCATCTTGATTATGAAATGGACATTGATGTAGCCAGTTTTTTTCTCTGGCTTATTAAAGGCATTAAAAATTACTACGTTCTACTGTAAACGAAACGCTAATAGAGACAACTGGGAAGCAGAGTAACCAGCGATGGTCGAAGTAAGAAAGAAATAGTGAGTAGAAAGCCCAGGCAAAGAGGGCATTCAATCAAAAGAAGAATCTACTTACAGCTGGAAATAAAAGCTTGGAAGTAAGGAAGAAATTCATCGAAACATATATCTAGAGCATGTTTCTTTGCGGCAGTGAGGCAGGGACGATGAAAGCATTGGAGAAGAAAGGGGTGGAAGCTTTCAAAATATGGTGCTATCGAAGAAAGATGAAGATAAAATGGATCGACCGAGTGACAAATGAAGTCCTAAGAAGATTGGGAGAAAAGAGAAGTCTGCTGAAAACTATAAAAAGTAGACGGGGCAACCTTATTGCCCATATCTAAAGACACGATGGCCTGATGAAGACAACCGTCGAAGGAAAAGTGAACGGGAAGAATGGAAAAGGCAGGCCTTGTATGAGTTATAGGGAATAGGTCGTAAAGGACGTGAAAGATAGGAACTACGCTAATATGTAGTGATTAACCGATAGAAGAATCGAGTGGAGGGCTGTGTAAAACCAATCCTATGGTTTTTGACCCATGTTGACGAATAGAGACAAAAAATATAAATTTCTAAGGGAGAAAGCATGGAAAAAATTAATGAAAGGGATATCTTCAGAGTGTTTTTAAAATTGCAAATGGAAAGGTTTACGCTTGAATAAACATCAAAGGTCATCAAATTTTGGGACCATGTAATGAGAACATTTTCATTAGTGCTGCGTTTGAAACCCGAATTCAGAGGGAGCCTTTCAGTATCATCAGTCCCAACGCTCCGGTTGCAGGCTGCGGTTCTCATTGCTTGTACAGCTGAAGAAAATAAAGTACAAAACCACGTTCGGTATAAGAGGTCCTCATGATGTGGATGTGGATGATAACCTAATGTTAGAATCTCGAAAAATGTATCAATTTTATATGTATAGTTTTTGTCGTAGGACATTTCTATTAGTCTTCAAATTTATTGCGACATAATCACACTGAAAGTACACCGCATTATCAATGACTTTTCTCAACAAAATATTGCCCATCTTCGTCATTCAGTAGCACTTGTTAAGAGTAAGAGAAATTTCAATGTCCTAGAATTTCAAGATTATTTTTTCAGATTTGTAAAGTATAAAATAGGATAGATTTAATCGGCGTTGCACAAATCTATTGCTAACCTTATCATTAGCAACCTGCAATTACTCATTCACGTTACCTTTACCCATTCTTAAATGTAGTATTAAATATTACTGCCTAATTTTCCACATTTTTAATTGCGTTCCTTCCAGTAAAATATATCGAAAATATGGCCTTAAGAATATCAAAGCACAGAATTATTTGAAAATATAGTTAAATATAATATTACAGCAATTTAACCTAATTTGAGGTAGTGTAAGGCCAATGCAATGAAGTATTGCAAGACCGTTGAATTTTTAGACACACTTTGAGTGTTAGTATTGGGCTAATAAAATTACTGACAATATGAGTTTATAACACCGTATTGAAGGTTCAATATTTTTCTTCATGTTCACATTAGGAGAAGTTTTAATAGTACTTTTACTAGGGGAAAAAATTAGTTTTTTCATTCCAGCGGAGATTGAGGCAAAATCATCCTTAGAATAATAATAAATAGGAGCTTGTATTATATTCCCTCTCTATTCAAATGAAGACTATGAGACGACTATGGACTCAATACAAAAGTGTCAATGTCTAGTTATTGAAAGTTTATGTGCATGGAAGCTATGTGAATATTATAATTGCGAACAGTATGATGATAAAAGTGATAAATAATAATGATAACAGCAATGAGTTGTTTTTACCCGCCATCGCGATTTTAAAATATTGTCACAAACACACTACATATTTTAATATCTTTACCATGCAAGTGTGTAAAATCATCCACTTTAAAACTATAGGAATATATAACACGGAGAAATTTAAGATAGCGCCTTGCTTGTGTATAGTTATGGACAAATTTTATACTGATCGTAATTACTTTGGCTATAGCTACTTTACGTTTGGTTATGCAGTACTTTAACTGAACTGAATATCTTTCTTAAATGTGAAAAATGTTTTCACAGTTCTAAAAAATAGATTATTGTAAACGATGACCATCTGCATAATAATTTATGAGTTCTGTCATCAGAGATAATATTTTAAAATAATACGCTGCATAAAATGGGGATTAATTTAATTTAGAGTGAATCCATTATTATGGTTTCTAACATTAAGTTTGCGAAATTTAAGACTGTGTGCACTTGCTGTTCACGCACTCTCTTTCAAATAGAGATTTGTGCTTCAGGTTATTTCCATGTTAATAAATTCGTTGTTTCAACGTGGGAGATGAATTGATATGAATTGGGAAATGTATTTACATGAGAAGAATTAAAGGAGAACTGGGTAAAGGATTGGTAGCAGAGTAACTGAGTACCACAAGAGAGTTGTTTGTCCTAAATAAAAATGCTGAGTGTTTGGGATAGCGGTGGCTCTGTTGCATCCTCACCCGCCCCTGGTTCCAATACAGTCCCCTGTTCCTCAAACCTTGTCCTCCCAGAGCCCAGAGCAGTTTTCCCCCGGGAACTCGCCCCGGGTATCATTGGCGAGAATCCCTTACACGGGGAAGGATAGCGCCGAGATCTTCTGAGTACGTGCATCTGGAGGCAGGTGGTTGAGCGAGAAGGCCTTCGACGTATTTGCAAATGGATGAGATGCAGCAGTTCCAAGGAGTGCTGTTGCTCCGAATATATTGCTTGAAAGGAACATTTACCCACTCCAAACCCTCCCCCCCCCCCCAACTCTCATGTACGCCTTTCATATCTACTCCTTGCCCTCCTTGGCGATCCAAGTATGATGCCTACGCAAGTTGCAAAGCGCGTTCGTGAATCCCGTCGATTTTTTTTCGGCCTGATCTTCTGTGTGATTGACGGAGGCATAGCTCTTAAATGAACGGCTCATTATCTCTTAACGGATGACGCAACGCATTGCGATGACTTGCCTCTGTGGACTGCTGTCTGAAATTCAGACTCTTGTGCTATTATGAAGTTTGTGTCCGCGCCCTTCAGACCGGGAGGAAAAGTACAAGGACAAGAATGGTAGGGTAAGGAGCAGCAAGATATGAATAAATGGAAACCCTATTTATAAAATTAACAAGACTAATGAAGGCCATAACTGGCTTGTTGCTGAATATATGAAGTAAATAGAAGGGAGGAAAGGGAGAATGGTTAGGAAGGATGAAGAGAAACCTCGTGTCAGCATTGGCCTGCTCTTAGCAAAATGCGCCCAGGGGATAACGGCCTCCTCATTGATGGATAGAGTACAGAACTCGAATTCACCCACAAAGCACTCCCCGGTTTTTCCTGATGAAAAATATCTCCCATTAATATTTTGAAATGCGTATTATCAGTAGATAAAGTTGTGGTATTATCGTTTACTGGTGTTTCAACATACAGTTAAGTCAAATTTAGAACCATTTCCTAAAATTATATTAAATATATTACTAATCGGTGCAATATATAGTATGCATTGTCTGCTTGGTGAAAATGTACATTAATCTCCAAAACTTTAACGGAAAAAGATATCTTAACATATCCTGAAGGGCTAAGATGTCATTTTCAAAGATTTCAACTGATAAGTCTGATAAGTTCTCCTTTCCTTTCTTTTTAGCAGTTATCACTATTGGTACAGTAAAGCTGCTTGAAAGTTATATATTTTTTGCAAAAAATACGTCAATAGTTATGGTGTACGTTATAGTTATGCGAACGATAGAGTTAACGTTTTTTCAGCATTGGCTTCAAAGGAACGAAAAATGATGTAAGTTACGGAAATAATTTTCGAAAACATTAAAAGTTTTGAGGCTGTGTCGGAGTCTTACTATTGTTTTATTTTAAATTGATGCACATAAAGGCAAGCGATCTCAAATCCCAGATTGAAAATATTTTCCAACTTGAGTGACTTTCCTTCCATAAAAAATATCATGATACATATAACATACATCACGATATCATTAATAAAGTTTTCATTTTGCGGGAACAGTAATGCAATTCTTCACACCCATAAATCGTTCACGCCTTCATTAAGGAATTTATTAGGCATGAAATCATCGCCAATATTTTTCTATTCAACTCGCTCTCTCAACTCTCGACCCAAGATCGCTCAATATAACCAGCACACGCTTTGACCTAGCCCACAATAGATGATTTCATAAAATATGCCTTAAACAGACCTTGTAGATGCCTGTAAACAGGATTTGCAAGAACCCTGGAACTCCGTTTTGCAGCTCAACACGACATGCAGGGTGATCACACTATTTGCAGAGATACAATTGTGAAAACACCATCATAGGTACAATGGAAAAATGTACTTCAACCTTTCGTGGAACTTGCCATTTAGTACTAAGGCATTAGAAAATATCATGTATCAGCAGGTATAATAAACACATTCATCATCAATTTAGATGCCACTGTAATTTTGATGATAGTATCTCAATGTCTGAGACGAGACTCGTCCCAAAATCGCTATCATCAGTGCTATATACTTAAATTATCATGGGTGTTTTAAATTCTGTTTCGGCACCAATAGGCACTTCAGACCGGGAGGAAAGGCACAAGGATAGGAATGGAAGGGATAGTCTAGCCACAGCATTGTTTTTTAAAACTACTTAAAATAAATCATCAACAGGACACTGTATATACCTACATATCGAGACACGATAGATAGATACATAATATGGGTAATTTCATGTCTGTTTCCGTACTAATAGGCGCTTTAGATCGGGAGGAAAGGTATAAGAATAGGAATGGAAGGGAACAAGGCATATCGTATTGATAGATACATAATAATAATTGGTGTTTTCAAGTCTGTTTCCGCACTATTAGGCGCTTCAGACCGGGAGGAAAGGTATAAGGATAGGAATGGAAGGGATGGGGATCGATAGATACATATTCATGGGTGTTTTCAAGTCTGTTTCCGCACTAATATGCGCTTCAGACCGGGAGGAAATGTATAAGGATAGGTATGGAAGGGATTGGTGGAGATGATAGATGCATACAACGTCTAAAGGGTTGTATTCATGCTAAGATCGATGACTCATCAGATTAAATATTTCTAACATTTTACGTTAGCTGCACTCTTTAGACTTAGGTTACAATCTTTGGGCACTCATTTTAGATATTTATTTCATATTTAGGGTGTGGCATCTCTCTCCATCTTCTCTCCATTGCCAGGAAAATCGGCGCTTTACAGTAATACGTCCATTGGTTGGAAGACCTGGTTGTAAGAAGTTATTTTGCCATCTATCGGTCGTGAGAGTAATCAATTCAGAAGCTAATCCTGGTAAACATATAACGTTTTTTCCGCAATAATATTTTTTCCTCGATTTTCCCCCGGTACGCTGAAATACCATAGCACTCCAGTTGGGAACCACTTACATAAGGGGATAACTAATTAAATCTCTATTGCCTGCATAATGTGCTGTCTTATATGAAATTTCCGAATTCCTCAGTACGACAGTATACTTAAGAATAATGAAATGACCTCGAGAAATTTCTTCTCCAGCTTGGCAAAAACCGAAAATACGGCATCAAAATACCATTCAGAAGTGAATAAGAGGTCTAAAAGCCCCATTTTTGCAAAATGATCAATTAAAAAAATCGATAATATTCACTTAGTGTCCAAATTTACGGTTATTTTGATAGTTAGTTGCCATAATGTAAAAAAAAACTACTGAACATCTTGTGAAGAAAAATCACATAGCTTTCCGGTGGACCAAAAAACTCTAGCATTACTAACTTTATACTCAATTTCAACATATAAGCTAAAGCATATTATAATATTAGTAATTTTTGATAACATTCATCCCAATTTCTTTAAAATTATCATTACTTTAACAATAAAACGTACGCATTGAAAATGCATTCTTTGGTGTTTAAATTTACCCTTTTTGAGTAATGTAGTAAGTATGTCATGGAGTTACATTGAATAGGGAAAAATAAAACAGGAAATGAATAAAGATACATGTCATTGTCTATAAAATTTTATTTTTGCTTGGAAACCTTTGTGTTTTATGACACTTTGAGCTCCAGAACAGAAAAAGCTTGTCGCTCTACAAAAGGAGTTCTTCAGTATTCATTGGCTTCCGTTCATGCTGTTATCAGAACCATGGAACCTCGTGTAATTTCCTCCTCATATTGTTCGTTTTTACACAATCAGCTATGAGTCTTCTCTTGAGGATACAAGTGTCGTTTTGCGATCAGTGCTGTCATGACTGTGAGACTCATTCATTGTCAGTAAGACAGTAGGATACAGCTCTCAAGGGATGAAGCTAAATAGACTTTGCTGAACTGTGGTGGCATCCTCTCGATGGAAACATCTTCCCGATCTTCCGCCTTCCCAACATCCCTTGCGACGCCTTCGTTTGTCAATCACTGCAGCTGAAAGACGTGGCGATGCGGGACTCAGCGAGTGAACTCCACTTTCCCGTGCCGCCAGGGAACGCGATGCCTTTCGCAACGGGAAGAAAGACGGAACTCTTCGACTAGAGGCGACTATTCCAGGAATACGCACTTAGCTTTGAAGAGAAGAAAGAAGTGGTGCATCCAAACTTCCGGCCTCTTCCACCAATTGACTGCCGTTCACTTTTTACAAGCGTTTCAACGTCTCAAGAGAAGGGTATTCAGCCATTTCACACGTATCCCATGGAAAAACTTTTGAGTTAATGGCAATAGAATTAATATTGCTGACATTAACGCTAATAATCAAGGCACATTTATAATATCTTGAGAAGTCTCGTCCAGAATATTTGGCGCGAAAGATTAAAACTCCAACTCCATTTTTCATTAAGGACGTGGACCTTGGTCGTTATCAAGAATTTTCGTCGAATTATTAATCAAAATTTCGTCGATTAGAATTTCACTTTGCGCATTAGTGTTGGGTTGGTCTTAATGGTTAACTTCAGGTTAGATTCTTAGATGTTATTTTACAGGTATAGGGGCACCTGAAACCTAAATCCTTACATTGCAATTATTTTATTGCAACGTCCATTGTGTCATTTCTAAAATATTTCTCTTACCATTAACACTAGAATGACCGGGGACGGTCAATTGACCGTTCGCGTTGGTCTGTCGCGCACCACTTCGTTATCTTACAATATGTGAGGCTGAGCTTTTTTGACTTTTAATATTTTGGAATAAATAATACAAAAATGAACTGAAAGCAATGACAACTTTTACTTACAATGACCGCGAGCGGTCAATTGACCGTTCTTGTATTTTATTCCGTTATTTCGATCTCTTTGTCGATTCTTGTTGTTAAATGTGTCAAATATTATAATGAGCACCTTACCAAACACGCACACTACTCAAATTTGACCCTCATGTCTTCAAACAGTTTTTACATATGATTTTACTGTTTATGTGAAGGAGAGACACATAAGCAAAACCACAGTATGTTGCGTCGCAAAGAGTCGCTACTAATTATTTTATGAACAGTGGTGATCACACTTTTAGCTGAATTGATTGTGCTACGATTGTGCGTAGCCTGGCAGCCGGGGTGCGGGGGCGCCTGTCAGCCAAGCCAGGCGCCGCCGCAACCCGCTATCAGTACGACAATCTCTCTCTCTAATCTTATTTATCTGGTCGAATCTAGCATAATACGCTGGTGTTTTTAATATATACCCAACATCTTCAGTGAAGCTAGCCGAGTTAAATTTCTGTAAGTGATATAATCTGTACTTTAACCCACGCTCTGATAATGATGCCCACCCTAATTCTTGCATTAATTCTGTAACACTACTAAGCCTATCGTAACACCTTTAGATCCTAGCTGCTCTATGCCGCACACTGCCTAGTTCTCTGATCAAACCAAATTCATTCAGATCCAATAAACTGGCTACATATTCAGGATGGGGCCTAACTACTGGAAAGGAAAAAGTAACACCACTCTTTTGTCTTCTCATCACATTTCCCAAGAACTCTTAATAAATCCTAGTTTTATCTTCAATCGGCCGCATATTTATCGGATGTGTCTTCCCCACGATAAATCTTTTGTGATTGTTACCACTAAATACCTTATGGTTTCAATTCATACGATCTTCGTGTTACTAATTTTATAGGATCGCTATATTGAATTATTCCTTCTCCAAAAATTAATAGCTAAACACTTTTTAAAGTTAAATTCTAACTGCCATTCGCTTAACCCATTTGCTTCCATAACCCATTCGCTTAGTTCATTCCACACTGCGGTAGGGAAGAGCACGATGGATCGTCGACGTGGACAGACCGAGGTGGAGATCATTCAGGCACTCCAAGATATCTCGCTCTCCCAAAAGATAAGAAAATTTACAAAAAGTGCTCACAGGAGTAATTATATACTTACCTTGAGACCACATTTTAGCGCTTCATTGTAACACTGTCTTTTTGAATTCATTTCAGACCGCTGGCGGTCATAGTAGGTATGCGGCTTACCCCGGTCATTCTAGTGTTAAAAAAATATTTTCACCGTCAAGGTTTGCGTGGATGCCATGATTAATCGGAATTATTGAGCAAGGAAGAAAGCATTAGTGTTAAGTCAGTTCCTGCCATGCATTAAAACCCCTAATCTGGTTTTTATGTGCTGTAAATGCTGATTGTCAAGGCACGTGCTTCATTTTGAAAATCGTTACCATTTATTTTCAAAATTGTTTGTATTGTGAGAAATCAGGATGTAATAAATATTGTGCAAGATATTGAATGAGATATCTTTATGGCAATATATTTTCAATCATAAATGTACTATGTGACGTGTGCATATTCTAGTTGTAGTGAAATAACTAGCCTTATACCTTGTTTTAATGAGGTATCTTGTATTGATGCTTATGACCCACCGGATGAAAAAGTTTTGTATTTTCTGGAACTGCGGCAATTACATTGTCCCTAAAAACCGCCTACTACCATTTTAGATATTAATTGATGAACGTACTTCACAAGATACTTTAGCTCCTCTCTACTCGAAGGTTATGCACATGAATATTGAAATGTAATAAAATGAACGGCAATGTAAAGATAAAAGAAAATTTGGCCTAAAATCGCAAAAATGGATAATCTGAATGAGAAATGGAGGCGTTCTAAAATAATGAAACGAAAAGGAAACTAATTCTGAAAAATATTAACATAAATTACCAACCGTATTTTGTGTATAAAAATCTATGATGGTCAGATAATGACAGCCAATGAAAAGAGAATATAAACAGTGAAAAAAAGGCTTAGAATGGCATATGTGGGCATGAAAGCGAAAAATGTTGGATTTATGAGAGAAGAATTGTATCAATATGAAGACGTTGTTGGAAATGAGAAATGAGTGGAACGCGGAGTCAAATTAATCCTGGACTTGATACCTTGTTATAATAGGTGCAAGTGATTTAAAACGTCGCTGTTTGCAAGTTGTTGAAACGCTGACAATGAGGCATCAACCGGAGATTACCGTGCAGTTCGACGAACGGCCATGCGGTCAGGTACAACTGAGCACAGACTCTTTTCTGGACAATTGATTCCATAAAGTAATCTTTCGATTAACCGATTTGTACTTTTGATTGTATGACAAGGATTGCACAGGGAAAATTAAGGAGATCGCACTTTACGACATTATATGATGATGGGAAACTTGAAATCGATAGGTACTTAACCCACGATTAGATGGAGAACAGCTGTAAGTTAGCAGTCCAAGGAGAGAATGGTTGTGGAAAAAATAAATATGACGTGAAATGATTATATGGTATGGAGTAAGGCTTCCTGAAACGATTTGCATAATATTATGTTATTAAATTTCCTTTATGAGTATTATGCGTTGGTGCTTCCCTACATCTTTCACCACATTTGAAACTTCAAGTGGACCCTGTCATTCCCCTTCTGGACCCACTGCATGTGCGTAGAAGTAATGGCGAGCTCAAACGACCCATAAGTGCTCTTCAAGACATTCCTTTCGCCTTATGCAAAGTTTGACCGCAGGAGTTCCTGTATAAGTGTGTGTGTTGAGAGCCTTAAGTTCTCATGGCTTGCCTTGCCTTCCAATTAACAGCAACCCCAGTCGCCTCCTTCATCCTCGCCTTGCGTTAAACCTCTTCCCCTCGCGTCATCTTGGTCTCACACTTTTTCATCCCCGCCCCCGCTGGTGGTAAACTTGTTTCAGCCTCCTTCTCCCTCCCTCCATCCCCTTCCTCCTCCTCTCCCCACTTCCCCTCTCCATCCCCCTCCGCTCCATCCTCCCCCAAACACTCTCGAAGGGGAAGCCATTTTGAGGATGGAAAATATTGCCTGGAAGCAACCGCCCTTACTCAATCCTCTCCTTCCTTCGTTCCCATGATGCCCCGGAGTTCCTCGCCCGTTGTACACACCTTCCCATCATTTAACCCTTCCGCCGGCGTTCACGTAACCGTATCACACATAACTCACTCATATATTTCCCCCTAAGAGAAGTTCACTAGTACAATGCTGCTTATGTTTTCACCAGGGAAGGTTACTGTAAAGGAGTTTGTTTGAACCATTTAGAATTAATGGCTATTTGGTTGCAACTTGAAATATTACAGGGAACGAAGGAAGGTTGGAGTGAAACCTAGCGTTGGCGTTACAGTGTTCTCAAATGAAGACATCAAGGGGTAGATTTTTACGTGATGGACGAAGTAATGAACTTTAAATACTCTACACACAGCACTAAAGTAGACGCCTCAATGCCAATAAAAATCTGTCCCTGCCAGGGTTCGCAATAAGACCCTCGAGATCGTAATTTAGCAGTATCGCCACCACACAAACCCGTAACCTACTTCTTTCTGCATCCACTCACATGCATTCATTTATGCATAGTCAAGTCATATTCTGCTAGTAAATGCACCTTGGAGGAAATACTTTCATTAAAATGTTGAGCATTGATTTTCACTGCATAAAGCAGTGGTCCCCGACCTGTTTTTACTTGCGTACCCATTTGGCTATCCATTTGATAATCTGATTCTAATTCATTTGCTACTTTTTAGCACAATGTATGAGTAAATTATGCAGATTTTAATTTAAAACTGCATGTGCTCTCATTGATTGTGCATTGCCGATTTATTGTCCGTAATATGAATAAAATTTCAGACGGTAAAATTCATTTATTGCAAAACAAATTCTCTGGTTTTTCATGGAATGATAAGAGTTCTTTGGTTGATCATTAACAGAATGGCTTGTGAAGAAAAAGGCTCATCTGAAGTGAGAGCTACATGACCACATAACATGCTGCTATAATATTCATAAGGCCTTCAGGTATCTATCTTCCTAACAACTTTAAGTAACTTACGCATTGCTTCACGTGGTGTTCGATTCACAAACCATCAGTAGGAGTTGGCAGAAAAATAAGCGTGAAAGGAAGACATGGTGAAAAAGATGTGTCACTTGGTGCAGTATGTTAGGACCGGTTTGTGTTGCGGGCGTCACATGGAAATAGGGTGTGCTTTTGCGATCTAATGCCGAAGAATACGGTCCAACCCGTCTTCCTCAATAGATAAAGTAACTTGCATTGGGATTTATTTGAGTCTGCGTAGGATGGGAACACATTCCACCATTATAGAAAATTGACTCGGTTCCACCCTGAAATATGCCTTCGCGCCCTCTTAGAGCCACTTCACATAAACCCGCCCTCCGAGATTGGACCCACCAAAAGAGAGGAGGGAGCTAGATATCCTTCGTCTCATTCGCCCCCTCACCCCATGACAAGACCGGCTTCCTGCCGGTATGAAGGCGACATTGTGCGCTCCCTTTTTCGCAGGAAATTTGAACCTTGCAGTTCGGCAGCCGCCCCCTCGCTGTCAATGAATTTTGCAAGAGTTAACGCAAGCGCCTTGGGGCAAAGAAGGTATCTCCGAGAGCCGTCGGCTGGAGTAAACCTATCCCAACTTCCACTTCACACCATTCTCATCCACCCTACAGTCTTCTCACACTCTCCTGCATGGAAATGGAATCTCCCTTCTTTGGAGACGAGATGCGCGGCGTCCATTATCATGCACACACCTGCTCATGTAGAGTGATAGTCATAATTTTTTGAATGTGTAACTTCTTAAACATAAATATTGTTATTTTTAATATTGATTTTTATTTTTCATTACTATCCAGAGATGTAAGTAAAGTCTCAAGGGAATTAAGTTCTCATTCAACTTTAATGGTAGCTAGGTTCTCTCCATCATGCTTAGGCTTGAATCCCGGCAATCACAGGGTTAATTCCAATGATGTACCAGGGGCCTCTATCATGGATCTTCATAAGGCGTGCGCTAGCGTTAACATTATTTTTTTGATTTACCTTATGCAAGAGAGAACGTGATCTCCATTCTCCATTTTTCACACAGCATTTCAACTCCGCGCAGCGAGCTAGCGGAGTGTCCTCCTCTGGGCTCGCGCGTTATTTTAGGAAACATAAATTTCGATATAAAATAAGATTATAACTGCAGCTAAATGTTAATATCTGATTCGCTCTGGAAATTTAAAGAGAAAGATGATAGTTTTAGTTTCGGGGCGCCATAATGAATAGTTGACGAGAAAAAGTGCGGTCAATATTGGAATAGCATACCAATAAGTGCAAAAGTTGAAACCTTGATACTTGGTAGGCATAATAATAAAGATATAATTCACCAGGTATTATAATTGTGTTTCAGCCAAACGCTTTGATTGGTAGTTATTAGACGTCAAATTGACGCATGGCACCGTAGCGCTAAAAAATTGGCCCTTTTTTTCTCTAAGGTAATAAACAGGTTCAAAATTTGTTTTTAATAATTATTATAACAATATATTCAGTCAATAACAAAATTATCTAAATTAACATGTAAATAACGTGAAAATCCGATGAAAGGTTTCGGAGTTATTTAGGTTTAAACTCGAGTCTACAAGATTTTGGCGCGGACAGTTGGCGTTAGCGTTTACGATAAAGATTGCGATTGCGACGCCGACTTTTTCACCGCTGCCAAAATATTTTTACCCCTACCCAATTACCCAAGTATTTTTAATGGAAAAAATGGACTCAGCTGATGGTTGCCTTTTTCAATAACTACCACTGCTACAATTATAGAGGTAAAGCAGGGAAATTGATGACGACGTAAACGTTCAACTTTTGTTTCTTGAGCCATAGTTTGATATACTCCTTGTCTGTGAGAGATAACTCCCACAGAATTGAATGTATTGTTTTGTTTACTAGGACTTACAGAGGGACAAGTGCTTTTCTTCCACTATAAAACTCTTTTGATTTTAAATAAACGATACCCTTATATTGCATTCAAATTACGACTTTTGATGTAGATGATCTAAATATATCTATTTAATTTGTACAGAGAAAATGCTGTATAAATTAGCTTGTTATGTGCAATAATTATTATAACATTGGTTTTATTATTATAACGGATTATTATAACAGATCTGCATCCTCATCTACGTTATGCTTTGCAAGCCATTATTAGTGTGTATGGCAAAAGGTGAGGATCACCAAACATGCTCTACTTACATGCAAATAAGAGCAATAATGCAATCACTTCATGGAGAGATGTTAGATATAAGATTTACGTGCCACCGTCCCACTCTCTGTCTGTCTCTCACTCCCAATAGATGCAGGAAGTGGAAGAGTAAATTCTTCCGAGCTATGTCCGCAGAGTTATTAATCAGGGATAAGTTTTTGCCGGCTCAGTAGAAGAGATTTTCTATTGTTTCATGGAATTAAGTTCACATCATAAACGTAAAATATAGATTTATGGGATATTGCTCCTTCATATGCAATACTACATGCACTTTGATAAGTTTTATTGTATTACATTGATTTTTTTCGGTTTCCAATCTCTATATTTTCATCGTTAGATACGCTTGGGATTTTGCACTCTCCTTTTCTACATTCACATTTTAAGTTTCATTGACAAAAATATTCTACATGTTTTCTATGCAGCGATTCACACATGCGTGGAATAATTGAGACTTAAAATGGTGCCAGTTTCTCCATTAATTCTAAAATAAGGATTCCTATCATTAAGTCGTAACATAAATCCTAACATAAGGATGGATTTACAGCCGTTTTGTGGATGTCTAGTGGATGATCCTGTGGGGAAAGTCAGTGGTGTAATAATCAGATTCTATCTTTCTCCTCCCCAACCTATAACCCAAGCTATAACTCTTCGGCGTTCATGCCACCCTGGCGAAAAGTAGATGAAAGAGAAAAATCCGCCATTTCGTGCGTTTGCAATTTTCGAAACTCTCGGCCCATATGCGATTCTCTAGAACTGCTGATCATGTCGTTCCGGAGTGACAATAGAAGGGTCTATAGTGAAAGGGAAACCCGAAATACAGAGAAAATGGCTGCCCACGGCACCCCATAAAGGATGGGAATGGTGATGGCGTGGAGGGAGCCAATGTCCTTGGAGCCATCTGGGAGGTCCCAAAAACCCAATCCAAAGCCAATGTATTACGCTTGGTCAATTTAAACCATTTTACTTAGAACAGCTACAGTTTCAGAATCCAGGTTTTAGTATATATAACTCTTGTTGACTGAGGCGGTGAAAGGAAATCTACGCGAAAAAGCATGTTTTGCATCACATTTAATTTTGTTAACATCGAATGGGGTCTTATTGAACAACCACTGAAACAGCGAGAACAATCGCTCAGGATTGGAACAGAAGCCTATTGAAACCATATTCTCAGGTTTGTTTTTGTAATTTGATCAAGCCAGTCAGTGGCATTCAAAATGAGCTTTTTTTATACAAATGTGCTTTCATAATTGTAATTTACAAATAGGCATATCATTCAGCTTTTCTGGTGTATGCAATAATTCCTTACAAGGTACTTAAAAGTATTTGATGAAAATACCGATACATTGTAGGGAATATTCGTAGTGAACTTTCGCAGCAAGTGTGTTTAAGTTAATTTCATGCAATTTATCATCTTTACTTTCTAATTTCTTTGAAAATATCCCCAAAGCTTCTAGAGTCATGGGTTTTAACCGTTATGAATACATTTAGAGGATCGACAATGCTTCCAAATGCAGCTTAATGAGAATTACACAATATAATTGTATTTGATAACCAAACGTATGAACAATGATGTAGTCATATATGACTTTCAGTTACAACTATTGATGCGCATCTGCATACCTCTTTGCTTATTGTATAAAGAGCTCTACAATGGTTAATTTAGGCTTAAACAAAACATGCATCGAAATATTCCTATTAACATAATTCCTAATAACGGAAATTCCTTTTAACATATTTATAATTCCTATTGCTACGGATAAAGTATGGAATGAACTATTTAACCCCTTACCAAATCATTTAGAAGTAAATGATTCTCACATTTAAGAAAAAATAATTTTAATACTGCAATATATATCAACCATATAGTTTCCCTCGTTTCTCTCCATAGTGCTGAACATATTAGTTTACAAACATGTATTACATTTTCACACGCCAAAGGCCTACTTTCTGAGTTATTTATAATAACTACATCATAGTTTGCACTCATTTTAATTGCTATGTGTACAAATATTGATGCTTGAACAAATGACAGTACAAGATGGAAGATACGAAGATTTAACCTGCGGAAACCCACGCTGTTCAGTGCAGGGTGATAGTATTTCCATAATATGAGTGTCTTTTTTAATGCTCATTCCTTGCAGTACACCCCCAAATTTCCCCAATGAATGATTTCTCGCGACCCCAGGAATGGCAGTCGAGAGCTTTACCTCGCCATTATCGAAGCTTTGTTTCTATTGGCCAGATTTTATAGCTTTAAAAATATGTAAATATTCGAATCCAAGGTAGGCATCTATTTTCTGTGCTTTGGAGAACCGGTACTATTGGTTAATGCTAAAATGACATTATATTATTAACGTTTATTTTGGAACTGTGGACTAATGAGAAAAAGTTAAAGGGTTGGACGGGTGAAGCAATGTTTTTTCGAGGTTTATGATCAAAATCCCTTTGTCAGTATTACGTGTGCCAAGCAGGTGAATAATTAAATAACTTTTTTCTATAGTTTATGCACCACTGTTTCAGATTATGATTTTTATATGAATAAATAAGTTTCTATGAATTTTTCATGGAACGAAAAAAATATATCTTTGAGGAATAATAAATGTCCCTGTAATTAGAGCAGTAATAATTTACAGCTCTTCCTACAACATCGTAAACTGTGGCAATGTGTAAATAATATCGACCTTTAAAGCCATAGTTATGCATTTAATTATAAATAATTGCTAGCGTATGATTTGTTATATTTAAAGATGCTACATCACATTAAAAAGCTTTGTATTCTAATATATAACCACTGAAACTTCGCAATGAATTAAAATAAGGCATACTCATATCTTTCAATTTCAAACCTATTCTCCGGTGGATAAGGTCTCACCTCAAGAAGGATGAGTTTGGTATGAATATTTTTCGTAAATAACCCTTTACAACACATTCTTTCACAATTGACTTAGTGTATGCCAATTTTAAGTAGCTAGGTCTTAACTAAACATTCATCAGAGATTTTCCTCCAAGGACGAAATCTTGCACTCATCCCTCACAGTCTAACCAGGGTTAGAGTTGGTACCTCTATTTAGACCAATTTTGGTGGTAATTAACCATCTGCTACTCATTCTTGACGTATCACATAGTCTCCTTTGCAGATGTTGATTTTATTTAGTAAGATCCTAACCACTGATTTCCAAGACTTTTTTCAAGAGATGAATTTAGTCACTTATCTTATCGTAAAACTCCTCTCGTTCTCTTTCCTACCTGTCTCATCTACCACTCCTACTTTTGCCTGGAGAATTTACTCTCTTTCTCGCCTTACTGCGTTGGTGCCAACTTCCAGTAGGCGCCTCTCGTCTGCCACCTTCTCGTCTGCCTTCCCTCCCTCTACACTCTCATGCTCCCCCGCCGTCGGGCGACCGAGGGTAAGTGGCGACGGTGTCCCCTTTCGCTTGGAGGTGAACACCGCCCCACGAAAACTCCCTCGACCGCCTCCAAGCCTCGGAAACTCGACGAGGGACCCTCTGGCTCCATTTAACCCCCCATCAGCGGAGTGGGGAGAGCGTTTAACTCTCTGCCGAAGCATCTTCAAGGGAGCTTCACTTCTTGGCTGCGTGGGCTCAAATTACCACCCGCGTCCGTGTGGTTACGCAAGTGAAATTTAATTGGACATCCCACTATCTTCACAACATCGGTACCCGATCTGATTTCAGTAGTTGATAGCATTTGTGCTGAGGGAAAACTCTCCCTAATAACGAACCCTTTATCTCATATTATATGTATGATAAACCGTACTATTAGCTCTAATAATGCAATGCTTTGGAATGAAAACAAAAAGTTATAATTGTCCTTATTATTTCCTTCAAACATCTAATCCAGTATCCAAAAACTCGGAAAACAAAAAAAACTCAGACCGTTTAAAGGAGTTTATAAATAAATGAGTCATAGAAGGCAGATGTGGTAAGTGATACACCAAATAGATGGAGTAGATATTGTATACATCAAAGAATAAAATTCGTGCAATTAATACGCAGATGTTCTTACGTTACCCAAATACAACCAGTGCTGAACAGTGTATTGCCCTGGATAGAGGCATTTTTGGATTGTAAATGTAGAAGTCCATGTCCTCCAAAATGGTCTGTACTAACTATACTTCTCTCAATGCTCTTTCCACAGAAATGAGAGATGCTCTTTTATTCTTTACAGAAGTATTTGTAGGCACCATTGAATAAGTTTAGTGCTTTTTTCCTCCCGCAGGCCATCCTTCGGAGTTCGAGGTTTTCTTCACTTTTAACCTGAACTATAATTTGAAGTTAAGAGTTCAGGTGCTGCTTTAAATCATTAGTAATTAAAAAAAACTTCTGTTTTTCTTAAACTCCTTTATTATACAGTGAATATAAGTTCACAGCCAATGTTCTCTCTTGCCGATGTTTATTTACTCCTGTTGAGTTTGCTTCCTCAATATGTTGAAGTGAGCATAGGTCCACACCCAACAAATTGATCGCTTCAATGCCGAACAGTTTCCTTTTATTCCTGTGCATTTATTTTCGGGAAAGGAAAGATAATTCAATGGCGAATCGATCGATACCTAATTGCCATTCGAGTCCTCACCCCTCCTTCTCCATACCAGATAGCGAGATTAATTCCACATCATTCGCAGTAATGCCCCCTGCCGGTTCACGATTGTATTTATTCCCGTCCGCCGAACACATTCCCCCTTCACATGTCGGGCGATCATTGGTCAATTTTGTGGACATTTGGCTCCATTCCTGCGATACAGGATTAATCTAGGCAACGCTTTGGAGGCGATTTCCCAGTAATGAACTGAGTTACTCCATTCATGTGGGTTCAACATCCCAATATAAACATTGAGCGCTTCTTATAAAATCATAATGTGGTCACCGTTCCCTGCCCATCAATTTGAGCTGCGTGCTGGAGAACGGTATTTTTACCACCATTATAGAGAGGAAATTATCATCTTCCTTCTACTTTGAATCATTCCATAAAATACGGGAAGGCTAAAATTTGATTGATCAATGGTGGGTGAATTTATAAACTCCGTTTTTACGTTATAGGTGTGATGAAGTGTAATTATTTCAGCAACATACTAACTTATTAGCAAAGAAGTTTAGTATCAGTTTATGGAAGTAATTCTACCGAAGCAAGTTTAGAAAAAATTTGAAACATATCGTTTGTGAATTATATCATTAATTTATTGGCTCTTAGGTATTACATGGAAATGCATTAAGTTATGGAAGCCGATTTCCAGGGTTATTAGGTCAATTTTATTTTGGCTGTTTCTTTAGCAAAATCTGATGTTGCTTGAAAAAATATGCATCCATTTACTTTTACTAAAAGCGAAGATTTAATCGCACTTGAACAATTTCCTTTCGTTTATTGTGGCAGAAAAATTCTTTTTGGTCAAATTTACCGAAATTATATTTTCAGGTGACCCATCGTTTTTCCAACTAAATATTTTGTAGGCTAATAACAATTGTATTTAATTTAACAATTGTTTTATGCTAAAAATAGTCTTATATTTCTCTAATGACTTTGTGGTCATGTCCTCATGCTTAATTTTCATCGCCTAGAGCGTTCGTGGTGTCGCACGGGGCACATTATTAGTTAAATTATGAAGTTATCATATTCTTTAGTAAGACCAACGACCGAAACATTTTTGCTAAAGCAGTGAAAAAATTGATTTTTTCAAATGATATGAATGAACTTCTCTCGTTAACAATGCAATCATAGGAAATATTATTACTGGCGATACTTTGAAATCCTATGTATTTTGATTCGGTAGTTTAATTCATTATACCAATTTTTTGCTAAGCTATGATGGACTACCACAGCCGATATGGTCAAAGCACATATACAATTATGCATTTAAAAATATGCTTATAAATAAATGTTGAGCCTATCTTAATCATTCATGTTTGCTTTTTTCTCTCGTGTTTCAGTTGTCATACGCAGACACCCATCCGATGTTCACGAACAAGTCCTATCCGAACTTTTTCCGCGTGGTGCCCTCCGAGACTGCTTTCAACGCTCCCCGGCTGGCGCTGCTGAGAGCCTTTAACTGGACCAGAGTCGGCACCCTGTACCAGAACGAACCGCGATACTCACTGGTAAGTGGTACCAACAGACACTTCACCAACTTTAAGAACACGGGGCTGGATCTGAGGCCTCCACTATGATATGATATTTGCATAAAAAATCGTCACGTACAAAAATGCTGCTTCGCGCAGCAGATAAGCTGTGGCTAGATTGCAAAGGCTGATTCCTCAGTCTCAATTCATGTGAATCTTTAGTTCGGGCACAGGCACAGACTTTGCAGGATTAGTATGCAGAGAACTAGAGTGGGCAATGGTGGTGGGTGAAATGCAAGGATGCCTATCTATATTCATCGGTTAAAGTTAAAAGACCTGCATATTTTCCAAAACATTTTATGAATGAAAAGAAGATAATAACCGATTATTATTGGGGATAACTCAACTTTGTGAGCAAGTGAAGGGTATATTTAATTGCCATATTTATTACAGAGTAATTGTGAAAGGAAAAGTCTATATCTTTTTATTCGCTGATGAAATTCTGCAGTGAAAAGTTGACAAAGATATCGGGTTTATCCTAGAAAGCTCTTAAAATTCTGAGTTTTGAAACTTGAGTGCATTAAAGTTAACTAAGTATTAATTGGGATGTAAGTGATCAAATTGCCAAAAGCTAATTTGCATTTGGATAATCACATTGTTAAAGACTTTATTAACTGATAATCACTAATAATAGTACCCTTTAGTGAACGTATTAAGATTTGGGTGGAAAGAATTTTTAACTGGAGCATCCCTTTTCAAGGCTTTGAAATATTGAACAGCGTAGAAATAAAAGGGCAGGAAGGGAATGTAGGCGTTTAAGATGTGGGTATGAAAAAATATGCAAGCTCATATTAAGTACTCAAGATTGCAGAGAAATAAGTCACCGTGCAAAGTAATAAAAGAGAGGCGAAGATACTAAAGATGCCGCTTACAAGGTAGTTTAATGAGAATGAGAGAAAGAGGAAAGATAAAAAATGAATAAAGAAGAGTCTTCAGAAGAGGGATTGTAAGGATATCTGATTAAATTAAGAGGTTAAAAATAAAGACGGAGAAACATTCAGAATTTCCATGAAGGAGTGATATAGTCTATAAATATCATGTTGGGTGCAACAAAATTAATACCAAAATTTTTCATTGACCAATTTTAGAAAGAGGTTTGTAAGACTCTTTAATGGAGAATAATTTTTTTGTGCCATTAAGAAGCTTACAAGCAAATTTAACTATTACCAATCTTGATGCTAAATTTTACTTACATTTTATCGCAAACAATATTTCCCGATTCATAACAGTAATTTTGTAATGTTCAAAGGCATACCATGGTATAAATCGATGCTTCATGCGCAAAATTATTTTCCGAGTATATTCGTGCGGTATCAGAGAAAATTATGTGTTTCTTACATGGCTTGATGCTTGAAAAGGTATATTAAGCACAAAATTACCATCACTTCGTTCGTATTCCACCCACCACTCACCAGAGTGATATCAGAAATCTTCACCAATTTATTTCAATAGTATTTATCATAATTATCTGTAACCATTCGATTGTTTAATTGCGATTTTTTTCCGTCATGGAACACTCGGGGAAACTTTGAGGGAGAGAAATTCTTATTCGCGCTGATGTTCCTTTGCTGCGTCATTTCTGTCAATTTTCAGCAGCCTCCTCTCAGAAGTCTTTTATTTTCTGTCATTTCCCTAAAAATGCAGTCCTCCAGGGGCAACGCGGACCTGAAAACCATCCTTTCAAGCTACATGTAAGCCACTATTCATGTTCAAACTGTGCTTCCTTTTTTCCTGAGTACGCATGGCACGACTATGGTATTCCAACTGGAGAGGTACGGTGTGATGGATTTTTGGAGCCAAAACCTGCTTCATAATCAACTCTTCTCTGGGGTGATTATGTCCGTCTTCAAGCACTTCTAAAATGTATGATATTTAAAATATAAACGGTAAATAGTTCGGTAGTTCGGAAAGTGATATGAGTACTGAAAATATTTATTCAACCCATTTCCGCAAAGTATTTGATGACGGAGGAGCTCATATTCAGAATTCCCTATACCCGAATATTTCGATAGATTAATACTAAAATATTCGCAGTCGTACTTACTTCATTTTTGTCTCACATACGTTCTTTAAATTAAAACTTTCACGATCCATATTGTTAAAGAAGTTTACCTTAGGGCGTATCACGTGCTTGGGTTTAAAATGCCAACATTTCTACTTCTTTTCCGGAGCCCTACTTATGTCTACTGAATTGCAGCTTGCTGTGCATCAAAATTTATGTTATATTATTTTCTTATGTAAAAGTATTCTACTAAGATTCGGGTTGTAAGGTCCTAGTCTCTTTCGAGAATTGCAGGGTGGGTGACGCCAATATCGAGGCCTTGTGTACCAAGTTCGGCAACGACAGATTTTATTTTTTGGTGGGCCAAGTGAATTGTGGCATGATGTTCCTTGATCTTTGTTTTAATGCTGTATCCTGTTTCACCTGCGTTAACTCCATCTCAAGCTTTTCATTTCAATATGTACACTTTCCGTCTCACTTAGAACTTTTTCTTTTACGTCCCGTACAATTTCCCGTATTTCGCTCCGTGGTTTGCATACCGTTTTTATTTTGTGCTTAACCCTCCCTACCTACCTGGGGTCTTTTTTGACCCCAGCTCATAGAAAAAGTTGAATAACTCATTCATTTTTACAGCTTTATGCATCATATTTTAGGAATTCTCCAATAAAACACTTTTGTATCGACTCCATTTTTCATTTTAAAAATATTTCTGACAATAAGCCTTAAGAAAAATAATTTCTTGCTTGGGGTCAAGTTTGACCCCAGGTAGGGTATGTGGAACTAAAATATACCCGATCGTATTTTAGTACAAGGAGATGAATTTTCATATTTCTTTAGAAATAATTAATTAAATAATAGCTTTTTTCATGGCTTTGTCATGAAAGGAAAGAATATTAGCATTTTATGTCATAAAATGAGTAATGCACTGAGTGTTAAAATTATTAGAAAAGAAGAAGATTGTTGAGCTATGGATGTATTTCCCTCGCATGTGACACCAAAATAGATATTCCGGTAATATACACCATCGTATCAAAAAAAACTATATTTCAACTTAGTGAAACAAATAGAGGCTAAGCTATTCAAGTGAAAATTTATTACATATCAGCAGTTTCCAAATGGGTGATCTTGGAGACTAACGCATAATAAGTCGATCACATTCACCTCCACACATCACATAACAGAAGCTGAATACTGCTAAGTGATTGCTGGCGTACTATGATTTCAACTTGCTCTGCAGCTTCTAATCCAACTATTATCTACGGAAAGCAGATTCGTCGTCAACAGCGTGTTTTCTTTGTAATCAGCAACAGCAATCAGCAACCTTTTTTGACTTTGTAATTTTTGTCCTCTGTCTCTTAGCTGGTATAGAGAGAATTAGTAACTTGTGGTTGCTCCTCCGACGATTGTTGAAACCATCATTGCTCTCCAACTTCTAATCTAACTGTTATCTTTGCAGAGCTCATCAGCATAGTCATCAATGCTGTGCCTTCTTTGTAATCAGCAATAAGTCAGAAATAACAGTCAGTTTTCTCTCCACTTGTATTTTGACTTTGTAGTATTCGACCTCTGATTCAAGCTAGGCTGTTACGCTGAGAATCGTCACTCGTGGTCACTCCTCCGACGACTGTAGAAGTCACATCTTTCCTCGCTTAAGCGTACATACCGCACTGAGGATCCCGATGGGGAATTATTGGCGGTCATACAAGAACAATAACTGATTATGGCAGCCTTTAGAGTCAAATTTATTCCTGGATACAGCGAGAACGAAGCCGTTAACGATTTATTAGAATCGAAAGATTAACGATGAAGAAAACATTCAAAATGAGAGTGATGGAAGTAAAGCAGAGGCAGGCAACAGGGAGGTGGAGATAAGGGACCAGGAGGAGGACGAGCTTCATGAGGAAATCCTAGGTGTATGTATCAAAGAAGACGATCCACGGGGAGTGAGGAAGGAAAATAAAATGGGATGCTATAGAACCAAAGTCGACTGGAAAAAATATTATCCAGGAATATCATCAGGTAGGACGCTGGTTTCCCAGGGCATGTTCAGTGTGTGGAAGAGGCTGAGTTTTTTTGATGGTTTGTTACTGATTTAATGGTAGAAAAAATTGTCAATGCACAAATCAACGGGCAAATCAATTTAGTAATAGAAAAAGATTGGAGAAAATGGAAGATCCGCGATTCCATTGAATTCAATTGAACATAATAGCTTTTCTTGGCCTGTGTATCATTTACAGTGTTCAAAAAGGGCAAGGAAAAATTTTGAGCGAACTTTGGTCGGATGTATTTGGATTTCCGATTTTTAAAGCAACTATGTCAAGAAGTCGTGAATATTCTGAGCTGTTTAAGACTTGATGATAAAGTGAAGTAGGAAGCACGTAAAAAGGAAACAAAAAACAAGGCAGAAGCTGTGTCGGATATCATGAACTTATTTTCCTGTGGTTGCAAAAGTTCATTCATTCCAGGTCCCAACATCACTGTTGATGAACATCTATGAACTTTTAGAGGAAGGTGTGATTTTAAAGTATAAATTGTCCTTGAAACCTTGAAAATACGGCATTAAAATTGGAATAACTGTTGATCTTGAAAATATTTACACTATAAATTTGCAAGTGTACACCGGTAAACATTCGTGAAATACAGCAACGGAGGCGGGTAGAAATGGATTTTGTGAGTCACTTGAGTGGGATTGGTCGAAACATCAGCACAGTTAATTTTTTACAGCTTTTGATCTTGGCCAAGATCTATTAAAATCATCCCTAACACTCACGGGTACTACGCGCAAAAAATCGCACGAAATTGCCACCAACAACAGCAAAAACCCGGTAGATTAATCCTCAAATTTTGAATTTTCCCATAACACTCTTTAGACTTCATATAAAGTTGCCCCTAGAAAAGGGAAATCAGTGGTTTTATGGTCTGATAAACATAAGGCATTTGAAATTTGTTGCCCTGAAAAGAATAAACGGGAAGTGATTCTGTATTAAAACTCTGCAAAATTCGGTGTGCATACTGTAGATCAAATTATTCTGTAAAAAGAGGGACTAGAAGATGGCCATTGGCTATTTTTTTTTTGATATCGTGGATCTTGCAGGTATAAATGCATGACAAATGTATTCGAGAAAATACCCCTCTTTCCGCGGAAAAAAAATTCTAGGCAGCGATTCCTTTTAGAATCAGCAAAAGAAATGTTAGCGGATGAAATTCATCGCTGAGTAGGAAAAACCGGATGCCAAAAAAATATATTTCGGACTGCAATCGAAAATGCTGGGATAGGCGGTATTCTGCTAGTAAATGACAGACAAATTGTGTCCAGAAAATGGGTGGCAGGTGTTCCATTTGCCCTCGTAAGAGAGACAAACAACCAATGATCTTTATAATGTTTGCAACAGATACGTGTAAGGTGATCATGTTCAGCAAAGCAGCGTCTGTATGCAATGCGACATTAGTGAGTGTGTAGATGGAGATTTCAGATTAAAATTTGGCACAATTCTTTTGGGTCATGAAATTTTGTAATTGGTCATCACGTTTTGGCACTATATTGCAAATGTTTAAATATTTTAAATATTATATTGTATTCAGATAATTAAACTATGTACTTAAATACGTATTTAGGTAAATTTAATCCTCATTATTCAAGACTATACTATGAGTGCCATCTAAAAAATTATAACATTTTTTTTCCAAATTATGCAATATAATTTATACTGTGGTATTTTTTTGTTAATTTATCTGAAATGTATTTAATTAAAATACGAAAGAATATGAGTCATTGGAATAATATTATCACTTAAAAGAATTAAAATTCACGATGGGGTCAAAAAGACCCCAAGTAGGGAGGACGTGATTTTTTTAGTAACAGGTAGCGAGGGTTAAGCAGTACCCGGGCTTTCTTGCCCGTTAGTTCTTTAACATGTGGCAAGCATGATTATTTCTTGTCGTCAGTCTATTTCACGAAGTAAACTTGCTGACCATCGACTTTATTGTAAGTCTATTCGTCTTCCGTTGGCTGTGGAGGCGATCTTAATTTTCGGAAGATGGCCTATCCCATCTCTCTTTTCTCGTACACGTACTTGAAGAGAATAAATTGGTACTGTCCGATGCCACCATGGGTGGGGTTTAATACCACTATGTCAAGAAGCCTAATCTTGTGTGGACTGTCCAGTCTAATCTTCCATAAGCTAGTCTCTTCATTTTATGAAATTAGTTTTTTTACTCTTCATCATATGCTCCATATGTCTCATACAAAGCCACCATTTTTAATGCTTTCATTTACTATTCCCATGACAATTTATCAGACTAGCATGTCCTAAATATTACCATTTAAGTTGTCTCATCTAGTTTTTTTTATTTTTAGCATACTTCTCACATGCCACGCTCTTCTTAGCGCTTCTTCGTTCGACACTAGGTCAATCCATTTCATCTTCATCATTCTTATGTACCCTTCCCCATGGACTACGCCTTGTAGTGGTGGGGTTGGAGCTTGTGTGTTTCCGTGACCCCTAGAGTCGCACAGGCGGGAGCAACTGATATTGCTCCTGGTAGGGTCACCCATGCCAGATAGGTCGAAGGGTAAGAACTTGACGAAAGGTAGTCCACGTACCGTACTCGCAGCGTCTGTTCCTCAGTGAGCTGGCTGTGAGAAGGCGTCTGACCCCAGTAGGGCGGCGTACCAAGTGATGGTGTCACGCTAAAAACACTATTGAGACAGGCAACTAGAAGCCACCTCAATATAACTCTCCCAAGATTACAGTGGACTTGAACAATAGAGAATTAAATCCTGGCAAATACGGGGCCCGAGACCAAATTAGTGGAACGGGTGTCGTGCGCGGCAGCAGGGTAAGCAAGGACTCTGCGGTCGTCATCTCACGAAATCCTTGCACGAAAAGAAAGACCGCAGCAACGGTAGCAGCAGAGGCGGAGAAGAAGAAACCAGATACGAGAGAAATAATGCTAGGGATCGGGACATGGAACGTTAGGACGATGTTAAGGGCAAGAAAGCTAGAAAACATTAAGCGCGAAATGGAGAGGGGAGAGGTCGATTTGTTGGGATTAAGCGAAGTAAGATGGAGAGACCATGGGGACATCTGGAGTGAAAAGTATAGGGTTATATGCAGTGGAGGGGAAGAGAGCCAGCGGGGAGTAGCAGTTGTATTGAATGCAACATTAGAAAAAAGGGTAATGAATGTGGAACAGGTAAGCGATAGAATACTAGCTATCTAAATCAAAACGAAGCCAGAAAATATAGTCGTAATACAGGTATACATGCCGACAGGGAGACATAGAGAAGAAGAAAGCAACTAAGAAAACAATAGTAGACGCTAGGAGTATCAAGAAACACAGCGGTCACAGCGGAAATGATGGAAAGGATCGAGGAAAGAAGGAAATGGAAATATGTAAATACAGAGCTAGGTAAAAGGCGTTTTAAAGAGATTGACCGCAGGCTTAGGAGAGAAACAAAGAGAGCAAGAGAAAAGTGTTGGAGTCGGCAATGCGAGGAGATGGAGAGACTCCAGAGAGAAGGAGAAATAGGCAGTCTGTACTCAAAGGTTAAAATGTTATCGGGAATCAAGAAAGGGAAAACGGTCCAGTGTATCAAAGACAGATGGGGTAAATTTAGCAATGGAACCAGAGGAGATCCAGCGTCGTTGGAGGGAATATGTTAAGGAGCTTTATGATAGCGAAATTATACCCAGGAACTTGGAAATAAATGGGGAAAAGGGCGTAGATCAGGATGACGTGGCCCCCGGAACATGAGTGGGGGTAGATAACATCCCAGCAGAGCTTCTGAAAAACCTAGGAAGAGGGGGGAGGGACAGATTTTATGAAATTGTTCGTTGAATATACGAGGGAGGGGGGGGGGCTTAGCTGGAGTATTTTGTAAAAACCGTGCTGATACCTATACCGAAAAAGAGGGTGACAAAATAATGTGAAGACTATTGAACGATAAGTTTGATTTCTCATGAGGCAAAGGTAATGCTTAAAATCATCAATAGCAGATTGGAAAAGAGAGTAAACAAATTACTAGGCGAGGATCAGTTTGGATTTCGGAAGGGGAGGGCCACTCGGGATGCGATTGCAGTGATGAGGATACTATTGGAAAAGAATCTAGATTACCATTAGGATGTACTCGCGTGCTTTGTTGATTTCGAAAAGGCGTTTGACAGAGTGAGGTGGGGCAAGTTAATGGAAATATTGCGGAAGATACGAGTAGACTGGAGAGACAGGAGACTGATCCGGAATTTATACATGGCAAAAATGCGCGGGTAAGAGTAGCCGGTGGAGAATCGGATTGGGCCACAATAGGGATGGGGGTTAGGCAGAGCTGTCCGTTATCGCCGGTACTTTTCAACATATATTTGGAGGAAATGGTGAAAAAGGCTTGGGATGAGCTGGAGGATGGAGTAAAGATCGGGGGTAATTTGATAAAATCAGTGAGGTTTGCGGATGACCAAGCGCTAGTCAGCTAGTCAGCCCGTGGCTTGAAAAAAATGCTGGATGCGTTGCTGGGACAGTGCAAAATATACGGGATAAAAATTCGTCAGGCCATCATGTCTTAAGATGTGGCCTTTTAAGTTGTCCCGTCTTCTTTTTGAGGTTTACAGTAGACATCTCTTCTCTCTCACTCTTCTTAAGACTTCTTCGTTTATCACTCGATCGATCCATTTTATCTTCATTTTTTTTCAAAAGCACCACATTTCAAATGCTTCCAATCTGGATTTCTCTGCTGCTGTTATTGTCCATGCTTCACTGCCATACAGTAGAATGCTCTAGATATATGTTCTAATGAAATGTTTCCTCACTTTCACGCTTGTATTTTCAGCTGTAAGAAGAATCTTCTTCTGGTAAAAAGACCCTTTCGCTTGGGCAATTTCTCTTTCACTTCGTCCATCGCTGGTTACTCGGCATCCCAGGTAACAGGACTCTTCCACCTCCTCCATTTTTTTTTCTTTTTCGTAGTGTAACATTGGTCCTGGCTTCCTTTCTCCTACTGAATACCAATACCTTAGTTTTTTTTTATTAATCTTCGGATGATATCTGGTCATTGTTCATTCCATATTTCCTAGTGTCTTCTTTAAATCTCCTTCTGTTTCTGCCATGACTGCTATATCATCGGCGAATCGTAGCATGCTGTTTCTCTCCCCGTGGATATTCACTCCCGGAGACTTTTCTTTAACTTCTTGGATGGATTTCTCGGTGTAGGCATTGAATAATACGGGAGACAGTGCACAGCCTAGCTCACCCCTTTCTTTATGCTTGCTTTTGTACTGCTGGGTCCTGATTTGATTATGGCCACCTGGAATTTATACAAGCCCTGAATAACTCTTCGGTCATTGTATGATACTCCAATTTCTATCATAATTTTTAGCATCATGTTCCAATCCAAGAGGAGGTTGAAACCCGTCTAAATCTCGATTGTCTTCGAATAAGGTCAAAAATTCCTTGTATTAATCTCATCGGCTCAGAGTAAATAAATAATTCATTGTACTATTGAAGGATCTGAGTTCTCTTAATCATAATCCTGTAAGATGAATTTTCCTGCATGAGGGTTTCTCGGAAATTCTCACTTAGGGTATGCAATATTCCACCCCAAAAGGAATAAATGGAAATTAATGAATGCTGAAGGCTTTAAATTTATTACTCCAAGGCTAAGCAACGTTCACTTGGTAATTTATTTTTATTACACACTAAAATCGTAGCAGTAGGTACACTGATGAATGCACACCACACAGCCAGCCGTTCGGCCATCCTCTGCATACTTCATCTCCATCGTGGCTTCCTCCCCCTCCTATCCTCATCCCCCCCTGCTCCTAGGGTTTATATGCACCACCGCGCACTACGCCTGCACCTCGGGAATTGAAGACAGGAGGGCTTTGGCTATTTATGGTGGTTGTATGGCACAAGAAAACCCCTCCAGTCGTTCCATGGTACACTATTCGGGTCACAAAGGGTCCCTCGGCTTTGGTGTGAGCCCGTAGTCGGAGGATATTTGAGTGACTCCAAAATGCTTGCATTATTGAGCGGAATAAACGGCATCTGCTTCCCACAATCCAGTCATCATTGGCGCGAGAGCTTAATGTGTGCTCTCCATATGAAGAGCCGACCGCCTTGGCTTATCTGCACCCGCCTTCAGCCACATAAGAGGGCATGCAGTATGCAATGCACTAAGGTTCAGTCTTCAAAGGTAGTTTTATCTCTGATAAATAATTCAAGCATTAAAAAATCTCAATAAATGAGACCAGTATTATGAAAATCTCCCATAAAAAATAAAAATATCAAAAAATATCTGATAAAAAATTATAAAAGTTCTAAGCTTTAAGAGACGAAAACTGAACTGAATGGCTGGTCACTAAACTGCATAGCTCAAACCGTATGTAGTAAATTCGACGTAAATTACTTGCAATGGTTTTTAACTTAAGTTTGAAGCAAAACGTGGAATCGCTAGCTATAAGAGAAAAACGTATCTCATAGTAAAATTAACAGGGAGATGTTTGAGATAGATCATGCAAATTTTTAGACATTATGCATAAGTGCATGAACCATTAAATATAGAATGCGTTTTTTCAATATTTCTTTACATGTATCCAAAAATATTTAAAAGTAGAGTTTATCGTTTATGATATATACTAATGATAATATCTTGCAGAGTAGTAGGCACCTACTGTAAATTCTGTTACATATTTGAAAGTTTATTTGTAATTCACTAATATCTAATTAGTACACTTAAATAGCTTTTAGGGTACTTTGTGTAGAGTATCTCGAGGAGAAATTCAAGGGTTGCGCATCAAAATAAGCCGATTCCGGGTTCAAGTCGTGATCAAGGTGGATTTTTTCTTTACGGAAAATCTTCTGTTATAGGTGTAATATTGACTAGTGCCAAGTTTCCCGATTAAAATTCCCTTCAATAGACAATAAACGACAGAAATTATGCATAAAGTGGATTTTCAGAAAGTTTGTCATCCCGTTTATGTATAAACTACAGTTTTTGGGTTCCATTGATTCCAAATGTTTATGAATATGTCCTTAATAATCTTTGCGTCAAAATGTCGTCAGGTAAACTTTTTTTCCGCTTTTTTGGTAAACTTTGCTGGCAGGGAAGACGAAAAAATGAGAATGGACATGGGGATCAAAATTGTATTTTGCTGCTAGGCAAGGCGGTTACATTACGATAGGAAGTGAAAAAAAGAGAACCGGATCAACATAGTGCGGCCTAGTTCTAAAATGTTCACGGCTTCTAACCTCTCGCTATGTTTAAAATATTTTTATTAGGTATATTATTATATTTGTCTGTTAGTGCGGTACTAAGCGTCTTTAGTTTTTTAATTGCAAACAATATTTTAAAAAGAACAATTTTTAATCGGAGAAAGATGTGATATGTACTTTACTTAATTATTTTTTTTGAAATACCATTTTTTTCCAAATCAATTTTTTTTTTCATTTTTTTCTCGCTGCCGTCTATAACGGCATCCAGTTTTCTAGGATAATTAACTTTCCATCTCCTCCTAACTCCTTTATAACTTCCTTTGCCTTTAAAAAATGGTATTGCTCATGGTTTTGCAGGTCGGAGTGCTAGGGAATGCTTTTTAAATAGTGGGAACAAAAGTTCCCTTGTAGCTCCTATTCATTTCAATTTCCGTAGATTTTCAGATTCCCTGGCTGAAAAAGTCTTTCTTTGTTGCATTTCTTATCCCTCACCATGTTTTCTTTGTGCTCTCCTAGCATTTTAAACCCTCAGGAATGAAAGTCACACACATCAACGCCATTGCATCACCAGAGTATTGCATCTTTCGGAAGGTTTTCTTATTTATCTTGTAACCCCTGATTTTTCCCATTTTATTAATTACATGGCGAGAGTAGATATAAGATGAAATCTGGAATGAAGAATAGTTAATCGTCGTGTACAGACAATTTTCCAGCCATCTTTTAAATTTGGAGCTTCTTTCATTAGTTGTTCCACGATTTTTTTGTAATAATGAAAACCCTTTACGTCCTTCCGAGAAATACACTCATAGTATTTAAAACCAACTACACTTCTAAAATACAGCTTTTGAAAGAAAACATTTGGTGTTATACCTCCCATGTTTTATATTCTACTAATGGGGGAGGCTCCCCAACTTTTTGAACCTTGTTAGTTGTGTCATCTGGTTATGAGTCTCCCTATCTGTACTTATACATTTTAGGGAAAGGTGCAGAAACGGACGATGTGCTAAGAATACGCATATGCTGCTGGCCATTCCACTCTCTTGATATGTTTTCCTTTTTGTGTGCACTGGGTAGTAGTAAGAGATGAGAGCCAGCTAGCTCAGGGAGGACGGGTACCAAAGAACCCGATAGCAGCCACAGAAAAGAAAAATAAGATAGGGCAAAGACGTCCAGGGCTCACCCTTTGACATCATGCAGGGTTCAATTAAGGGGGCTCGCTACCATCCCATCCTTTTTCTCCCTTCCTTATACCCTCCAATATCTTCAGTCCTGCTCTTTAAGGTCCTCGAATTTTATGGTACGTTTACCCAAGAAGTTCCATTCTTACCAAGGGACACGAAGCAATTAGTGTCCTCTTCTTTCCGATACCGGAAGCTGGAAGAGGCCTCTGGTTGCTCAAAGAAACCTAGCAACCTTTTCCAAAGCGTATGGAGAAGTAATGAAGCATCTGATACTGTGGAAGTCACGTGGGATTTTGAATTTTAGCCCTCGAGCTTGAATAATGTCGATCCTGCTAGTATGCGTCAAGTGGTATCGGGAAATAATTTATTTTTCATTTTGCGGGTGAAAGAATGGGATACAAAAGTTTTCAAAATATTGCAATCAAAAACACATTGCTTTCTTCCACCCTCTATATGATAGTGTTAAAACAGACATTTCTAAAAGGGAACTCACAACTTAATTCTCGTTTAAACCTCTCAACTGCTCTTGCTGGCTCAAAAATTTATTTAGCAATGGGATTCGGCTACTGTGAACCATTTTCCAGTAGTTATCATAGAGAACTCATATATTTTTGTACATTCACTAATTTAGAAATAAATTGGAAGTTTGTTTTATTAGGTGGTCGGTAATTCCATTTTACGATCAACGATTCATGGCTCACCGATGACCTTGAGAGTTTTTGGAATAGAGTATTGGAATAATTACTTAACCTAATTAATTGCTTAACTGTTGCGACACGGCGAAGGGAAATGAGATGAAGCATTCCTTTCATTCTGTATGAGACTTCAATCAGAATTTAGTGTACTTCCCACGTATTCATTTCACATACGATAAAGGGTGATCAGCAGCTTAAAATAACGCAATGTAAAGCTATTAAAAAAAGGAATTCAAATGTCTCTAGTTCCCGTCAGTAAATTAATTTTTAACGTTTTATTTTAAATTATCATTATTATTGATGACAATATGTGCACGGCACAAGTTGTGACCCATATCTTACGCATATTTTTAGTAATAAATAAGTAAAAAGTTGAATAAAACTAGAATGATGACAGGGAGTGGAACACTAGTGCCAGAAAACCCCTTGACATGAGCTGACCACCTATGCCAACTCGTGTACACCTTTGAGCCCCAGTCGGAACGTCCGGCCTTTAGTTGGATTCGGTTTCAGCAGTTTGATGTGCATGAAATGAAAATTAAATTGGATGCTATACTAAAATGTAATACTTAAATTCAATGCAATGCAACCGAATAAATAGGTTGATCCTAAGCATTACAGTAAACCTATTGGCGAGATTTTTTTCGCAACATTTTCCGTTCCTCTAGCCAGATAAACATAATTTTTACTTCACTTGAAATATGAGCCACATCCACTGTGATGTTGGTCATATTCGTTTTTCCTTTCTCTTTTTCGTTAGCTTACCTTTATTTTTTGCTGTTTATTTTTCAGTTTCTCATATTTCAGGTACAGTTAATTTCTGTTTTCACTCAATCACGCCTGAAATCTCAGATTTAAAACATACTTTTCTAAAACTTAAGATTCCATAGCCTAACGCAAAGAACATTTCAATTGATACACTTTAAATCCCTCTGAATCATTGTTAAAAAAACCAATTGCTGCTTCTTGCAATTACTCAATGGAATCCCCTTATTGCAAAGGCCTTACGACCATGGCTTTTAAACAGAATGAGGCGTATATTTATCCAATCGTGTATTTCGTGATCCCTCTTGGACGCCATTATATCGGGAAACTGTTGGGCTGGAAAAAATTCTGCCACCTTGCATAGCACGGATCTCAAGCAGGCGCCAGGGATTAAAAAATGGAAGAAAAATGTTTTTTTTTTATTTCATTGAAATATCAGGGTAAGGCGATTAAGGAACGCTCGAATAAAATGTTCTTTCCAGCAGCTTCCATGAAAGTTTGGTAATCTCTTTTGATTCTATTTCCCAATAACATATCTCTCTCTGGTTCCCTTCCAACATTCCTCCCCCTCCATTTGGGAATAACTCTCGCTCTCCGTCATTCGAGCGGTACATTTTCTCCGATCGTTCACCCAATATACACACAAATAGGGATTGGAACTGACAAGAGGGACAGAGGGAGAGAGACTTAAGGTTTTTGAAGAAAGTCATGAAGAAGGGCAATCGGCAGGAAAGGATCTGGTTAGTGGGGACAGGGATTTGCGAGGTATCGAAAAGAGAAGGGAATGTTGGTCTTTTAAATGTATTTCGATTTTTTGGGAAAAGAGAATTTTTTCTGTGCATTAAACCATCTGGCGTTGGGGTTTGGAAAGAGAGATCATTCTGGCAGTCGAAAGGATATACGTAACTAGGAGCACGGAAACGAAGCGGTGAAATTCGTCAACGTAATCCATACGCTGCTTCCTTCAAATCTGGATAAATGAGATCAGTGAAGTATAATGGTTCAGGGAGAATGATTTGACCTTGAACGAGCATCAAAGCATCAGCAAAGAAATTCCTATACGATAAATCATTGATTTATTTACAAAAAAAGTAAAACAAGCTACTGTAGATCAGTCGCCTTATTCTATCTACCGAGTAGCAACAGTTTTCAAGCAGTATATTTAGCTATCATGAAAGTGGCTTCAATAATCTTTAAAATAAGGGTGAATTGAACAATTTATCCTTTTCCCCCGAAAAGATTCATAATTTCTTTTTTAACCGTAAAGAGTTTTACGCGGAAAATACTATGCCTTTGGTATGAGTGCGAATTTATACCGATAATATGTACCATTATTGGGCATTAATTGAAGTCTTACAGGCAACTTCACTCCAAAAATTCCTGTGTAATGTTTCGACACAATTTTCTCGGCTTCTGAGATAAACCGTAGCATAAAAAAGTTGTTCAAATGCACGTACTATGCTAATTATTCAGGGACTGATCAATGTCTTAGCTTTGCAGAGATGTTCTCGCTGAGTTCTCTTGACCCAGTTACCCGCACGTGCAGTTTCAGATTTACAGCTCTACCTTCACGGGTGTGAAACAGCCAATGCGGAAACGTAACTGTGAGAGTTCTCTTTCATCAAAATCTTGATTACCAATCAATGCCAGTGCTTCGAATATCGTGATATGTCCCCCCAATTAATTCTGCGGCGGCGTCACGGTCGCTATGAACCCTTCGGGTTCGTGTTGGTATCCTGGCGCCTAGCGACGCTAATGGCGCCACTTGTTGATTGCAATTGAGAGTGCTCGGCGTTGTGGAAGGAAATGGCGGCAGGATGAGGAACGAGAAGAAATATGAGTCAAAAAGCAGGAGTGTGTGAAGCAGCGAACCGAGAAAAATGTAACTTTATTGAGGAAAAAACTCTCTTTTCCCTTCCAATTTCAAATCGGTAATACTGACTAAAATATGAAGTAGTGGAATCAGACACTTGATACTGTACCACCAGGAATATTATAACGGCAATATCTGGTTTTGAAAAGCCTGGCTAAATATATCAATGGCAAAGAAACTTATAATTGAATGATATCTGTTTATCAGCCAGAGGCCATCATCTACACTGGTATCGCTAGTTTTATTTTTTTAACCCCCTCCATACCTCCTTGCATGAGTCATTAAGACCACTCAAATAAAATTCAAAACGCTGCCAATGACTTCTATTTTGTGGCAAAATATATTTTATTCTTAAACTAAAAATATCTTATTTAGTTTTAAAATTACTATGAATAGTATGTTGTGAATTTTGGAGGCAGTTTTTGAGGGACTATAAATTCTTTCCACGACCCTTATTTCTCAAATCATGTCCTTCTTTAGTTCTGCGTATTTTTTAATCGCTATCATTTTACGCATACTACCCGTCCATCCCTCCACTCTGCCACGGTTACCCAAAATTTTGCCATCACGCCCTTCAAATACCATCGCCACTTTATTACCTCTTCCCTAAGCTATCTTCCAATTTTCTAAATCCACTCGCTTTCCTATCCCTCAATCCTCCGTACATTCACGTCCATTTTTGCTATTACCAGCATTTTTTCTCCTTCAAACCTACATCTAAACACCCTTGTCAGCACCTTCTTAATTTAAAGCACATTTTTCCGTCTCATTGGATGCCAAGTTTCTTATTAAATTCTTCACGATTCTTTTCTTTACGTCGAAGCAAATTGACCCGCTTTTTATCTCGTATGTGTAAATGCCTACTTTTCTAAAGGAACAATGCCTGTTAAATCCACTACTTTTTCAGCAATGTCTAGCTTTGCCCTCTCAGATTTCAACGAAAATCGATGCATAGATTCATAGTGTCAACCTTCTTGAGCCAAGTGTCACCACCTCAGTCACCACTACAAAGTGCCATTGCTACTATTTATGCTATTATTTTACTATTAAGTCCATCTTTCTTTATGTATTCATACACTAAGTACGAATGGCGAGATGAAGTTTTATTTTTTTTCATTCTTTCTTTTTATAATTTTAGGCTAAACTTGTGAAGAAAATGAATTTTGAAAGCTATATTTACAGCAAGAAAAATAATATTCTTGCGGAAAATCATTGTTAAAGTAACTTTGTATGAAATATACTTCATAATATTTATACATATGATTAAAATGACGCTCAGACGTCGAGATCGATAGATAAAATACATTGAAATTGTGTGAGTGTACAAAGTTATTTTTCTTAGCACGTTTTGTTCATAATATTTTTAATTACATTCCTAATTTCTGTGTATTACATAAAAAGCTGCAGCTTGTAGACAAAAGTGCATAAAGATCTTTTTTAGACGTTCACGCATTACACAACTGCCTATATTGCAGGGACGAATATTTTTCCTTCTGAAACAGGGAGTGGCTTTTGGCTCAGAAGGTTGGCACTGACAATGTAGCAATTTTCGTTGAAATCTGTGACGATGAAGCTAAACACGTTAGATGATTTAAGATAAAATGACCCAACTTAGCTCTACTTCGAAAGTTTCTCCTTTTTCCTTCAACAATCGGCCCACGCAGCTAAAGTGTTCTACGTTCTTCAGCAGCAGACCTCCTGTTCTAAAATTTAATATCTCAACCTTTTAAAATTTAAACATATCAATAAACTTTATTTCATACTCTTACATGATTTTGTGTCACCTCATATGTGAGCACTTGACTGGCTGGCTGACTAGACCTTGGTAATCCGCGAAACTTACCTACTTTATCAGAATTTCTCCCGTCTTCACAATTTTCACCAAATACATGTTTTAAAACATTATATTTAGTACTATTATGTATTGACTATTGAGAAATTGTTATCAGTAATTCCATCAACATTTTTTGTGTCACTGATATTACTGTTTGAACAAATGATTGTAGCACAGTGTATCTCTCTTCCGACATAACGGAAGTCACGACTCCCAATCTTGTGGAGCATCTTATGTTAGTAGTTATCCTGCCCCAGCTCCCCCTAATTTCAACGTAATATAATTTTATTCTATCCTCAAATTACTCTTTTCAAGTCCTGTGGTCCCTCGTCACTCAAAAAATCAAAACGTCTGCCTGATACGCATCACAAAATAGGAGCATTAATAACCTCAACGCTAGCACAAAGTGCTTCTTATCGTTCGCCAGGAAATATTATCACTAAGGCAATTATCATGATAACCTTTCACTTAGTCTCGCTAATGTTCTGCCAAACGGACCTAGCCATTTTGTACTAATGATGAAGAGGATACTGATGTTTAGCCATTACCCTTCAGACAGTTTGAGGTGAAGATAGAGAGGGAAGAAATGTTTGCAACTTAAGATCCTTTCGAACCTGGCTCGAGTATCGATTTACGCCATTACATAGCACCGGGGATGAGTGGGAGGGCGGGAGGGAGGAAGGGGGATTTAGATGAGTGTGGAGGGGGGTTCCGAGGTCGAGGGCCCCAGCGACGGAGGCCCGGGACTGGGCGGGGCCTCTCACATCGGCCGACACACTCCCTCTCATTTGGCTAATGCGGGTGAATTTTCGCAGCTGCGGCTCTCGCGTAGAATTCAGACCGGCGCGGCGCCGGGAGCCAGTCGATTATTTTTTGCTCTGCTTTTTTTTCTCACGCGCGAACGCATCTGGGTGAATGTAAATTGCGTGGAAAATTGACAAAATGCTAGAGTTGAACGGGGAATGGAAGATTCGTCACGTTGATTCGGAGGCACCTCATCCTCCTCCCAGATTTTTCCCCAGTCGGTCCCCTCCTCTATCTTTCTCTTTCCTTAATAGTTTTCTTGTCTCGCAGTTCTTCTCTGACGCGTCAAACGTGGCTTCGTTTGTACCCGAGACTATCTTGTTGCCAGAAATATTTGGAAAAATTTGGCAAGAATAAATGAAGATGATCACACTTGTAGCTTACATAAAAATATACTAACTTTTAACTGCCCCACCATTCTTTTAATAATATAATTTTGAATATAAATGATTTCACAGTGAAATATATCTCTTGCTCATACTCTACTCTCTAAGCCAAGTCACGTAGCGAAGGCACGATGAGAATATATAATTGGCGGTTCAAAAATTAAAAAAATATGATCATGATCATAATTAATACTTGCATAATCTTTCCCCGTCACCATTTATCGGACTATTATCAAGCTGAGTATGGGAGTAGTCTTTCCCTTGCAGTATTAATACTAGGTTTATCGTATTCGAGAATGTAAGTGGTTATTCATAGAGCAAACGGAAATATATGAGTAGAGATCCATCGTCAACTGTTGAGTTAACTCTAATTTTATGTCGTGTACAAGCACGAGTTTCAAATGCTGAATTTGAAAATGACTGGACCCACTGACAAGCTGATCAAACATCAATCTAATAAATCACATACATCTTAAACACAAATGTGAGTGATATAGTACATCTGTTTGAGAACGAACGACCACCCTCCATTCTTCCTGACCTGACAACCTTTGACATTAATCCGGATGACATTAGTGACTCGGATATTGGACTCCGGTGTGCTATGCATGGAATGTATGAAGATGGTTCAGGTTTAGTCAGAAACTTTTTTTTATTATTCATTGCCACACACATATGACTACCCAATATAACTAAGAGGTTACCTGCCTGTGATTCATCAAGTGCTGGAAAGTTTTGTTTAGTAGCCTTCATCAATAACACATTTTTTCATGTTACCGACATCAAAAATGGGCACCACTAATTCCGTCATTGAATTTTCCTTAGTTACTTACACATCTTTAGGTTTACTATAGTTAGCAGCAGTTTTAAAATTTTGCATCATACGTTTCATGAGACCTTTTGTTTTCTGGTTTTGTACCTCAAGAGCAAAAGGTGCTTTAATGCTAGTTATCCCGTCGAAAATTATAAAATTAAGTATAAGTCTTAGTATATATATTTCTTATAACTTTCATAGTTTTTTTCCTAGCAGTATCCATAGCTGATAGATTCTGATCAATAGTTAAACTTTATCATATTGTTTTACATGGTACAATCTCCGCGTATTTAGCTACATTTTTGATCCTGCGCTCCTGTGCAGCCCTGTGAGTCTTAGATAATTTCAATTATCTTCAGCACTACGCCACAACGATTTTAATGATGATTTTCCACGATAGATTTGAGGTGATCGGGGATGTCCAGATATTTAACTTCCTTTGTCACACTTATGTTTACTCCGCAAAAGTTTTTAATTTGAGGTTGTTCACACTTTTCTGCAAGAATGTTATTGAGGCCCGCATTGTTTTTAATGGAAGATTGATTGATATTTTTCTACCGGTTACATCTTTCCAGATGAATTCCTCCTCCCTATTCAGAAAAACGAATCATAATGCTCCCAATTCAAGCCATCCACTAAGGAATTGGGCCATGATACGTAGATGTGATTTTCCACGTTCGCGGTTAAATCCTGAATTTTAATTATAAATCCATTTTTTAATTTTCTTCAATCCCCTGAAAGGACCACTTTTCCTATTAAAGACTTAGCTGCAAAAAATGATGCTTGGGGAAAATCTAGCTAAGGAAATGGAGTTTTAAAACAAAAATTGTTATCACATTCCTACGGTAACATCATTATTTGGAAGTAGAATCTCTTGATTGTAAATGATGTAATCAATTGTCTTCATCATTGTAATTACTCCGCAAACGTTTTATCTTTGAGGTTGTTCACACTTTTATGCAAGAATGTTATTGAGGCCCGCATTGTTTTTAATGGAATATTGATTGATATTTTTCTACCGGTTACGATGAATTATAAAGGTGCCCTTCTTAAATATACCCTTAAAGGTACTCCTCTAAATCTACTCTTCTTAAAATCATTTCTTACAATCTCCCGGCTCCTTCCCTACACTATTTCTTTTTTCATTTCGGCGGAACTCTACTGCTTGACATCATACCATTCGTAATGGTATTCTCTTTCTTTTTCTTCATCGATTACCTAGAATTACCGGCATATTTCTAGCGTTTTGTTGTTCCTAATTTTACCTGTCCGATCCTTTAAATCCACCTTCTATATTTTTGCCAGCAATCTTCTTTCCTTCCAATTTTTTTTGGCTCTTCTTCATTCATCTGCCTTTCCACCCCATCCATTCTCTCTCTTCGTCTTCATACTCAAATTTAAAAGAAATTTAATCTTTTATAGTCACATCTACCTGTAGGTAAGTCCTCAGACTAATTTAGGTCCTTAATCTGCGTCCTCGTAATAACTTTCTACTCGTGGAAAGGAAAGGCTGAAAATGTCTGATACACTGTAACAAAAATTCAAATGCTGCCTGAAAAATCAATATTTCCTAATTTGTTCCCAATTTTTATACTTTTTGAAACCCTTCCATTATACTTGATAATGGTCTAACATTTCGCATCACACTATATTCTTGATGTCCTGAATGCTCCTGCCTCTCCATATTATTGATGTGTCAATCATCATAATCATCGCTCAAAAATCTTAGCATTGGCTTGACCTATCCATCTATTGGACTATCCTATCTATAGACCTATCCATCTATTGATGTGTGTATATTTTTTCATGTTTGTGAGTTTATATGTCATAGAGTTCTTTGACCATGAAATGTACATCATCTGGATTATGTCAATAGCAGTACAGTGTCCCGGAAAATATAATAAACTACCATGTAAATAAAACTGTATATAAGCATTGTTTCCTGTTTTATCTGGACACAATAATGAAGCAAAATATCCAAAAGAAATCGGAATCATACCTGCACTCTACTTCATAGCATTACGGTTGAAAAAGGCTAAAAAATCACCTGCGCGGTTAGAATTTCCTATGAGGTTAAGCGCCAGTTTCTTATTACATATCCACTTTCCTGGATTGCAGTCTTACATTTCCGCTGTAGCAACTTTTTACTTGAGAATTATATCTGTAAAATAATTTAAATTTTAATTTTAAAATTTTCCTTCAATACTTGTATTTGTAAAGTAAATGCAATAGGGTTGTTTCCTTCACCAAAGAAAACAGAATTCATTATTTGCGCTCATTATTATTAGCCTGTGAAAACTATCAAATTTCGAAAAGTCTTCTCTATTAAACATGGTATTAAAGTCGTTTTATAGGCTCAAGGTTATTCTGCTCGTGTTGTCTTCTGCTACTGCGAGGCATTTACGGTAGAGTTCGCGCGGCTATGGTCAAATTGGACGGTATGCTTGTAAAAGGAACACTATCGGATTTTAAATGAATCAACTGCCTAAATAATATCAAATAAATAATTAGAAGATTCTTATAATAAATTAACGGAATAAATATGCTTCCGATTCCAGTTAATAAGTTTTAACGGAGTGCAGCGTCTACTTGTAGGCGTCCGCAGCACCAGCTGGTGACAGGTAGAGGAAATAGTTTGACGTCACACGTAGGGGATTAACCGGTATGCAATATTTTGCCGTCGCGTTTTCGCGCCATTGATTTTTTCACCTTTTAATTAATGAGGAAAAATACTTACCATTATTTAAAAATCAAATGGCTTAAAATACGTGCTCTTAAGGGCACAGACTTTCGATGAAGACAATAAAAAAATAATAGGAAACGTCATTTTGTATAGACGCGGCCCTGACTCGTTTACACATCTATTGCATGATAAAAATGCCAAATATTTATATGATTTATTCTAATATGATCTACAAGCAAAGGAAAAATTTTGACCCACGTGAGGCTTCTAGCATTAAGTAACGAAGTGTGAATACTACAAAAAAAAGAAATGTTAGAGATCGATTGCTAGATGAGATGGGAGCTGGAGATAGATGAGACCTGCGTTTCGTGCAGTGACCCTGTCTTGACGAACCCTTCTTTTCATGCTTCAATGCTGCAAAACATTTCTCAATAACGGGATGAAAACGTGACGTGGTCGGTCCTTTTGGGGGCAATCGGGCTGGCTAACGAGGCGAGAGAGCAGACTCGCTGAAAAGTAGGGAGTTGTTAAGGGGAGGATCCGGAATAATGAACAGCGTCCACCTTTCACCGGAGGAATAAAAATAAGCAAGACGTGCCCTCAGAACCCTGAATCTCCCCTCCGCTTAATATACATATATCTCGCCCGCAATTAGCAGCCGTGCACCGAGCAAAGGTTACGAATAGGAGCAGACGGAAGTGACTTGCTCGGGTCGTTATCCATTTCGCCAAATAGCGTCTGCATTCATGGGAAGGGGGCGATGGGCAGAAAAAAAGATTCCGTAGACAGAAATCATCTCTGAGTGAAGGTCAGGGAGTTGAAACTTAGAAAGATCGAGACTCAGTAGCCACCGCGCCGCAGTTAAGACGTCCGCAGTCTTATTTTTGGCTCTGAAAAGGGTGAGGAAAGTTTCTTGGAGGGATTTTCTTTGAAAAGGGGGGATGTTTTTATTTTTCAATTATGAGACGCGCCTGGTCTCTTCCGCAGTGAATGTGCTTGGAATAATCTTCCATTCCTAGTGCATAAAAATACTCAGCATGTTGCGAGGTGAACCTCCGAGTATGAAACTTAAAAATCTTCATCTTGGTGGAGCGATGGTAAGTGAGGTCGTTTCAGTTCAAGAATATTATTTAGATACTTTATTATCTATCTATTTTATTTAACATGCATGCATTTATATGCCCACCTCGATCACAAAGTGCCTATGTATTGTTTTATCGTAATCATTATATTCCTACCTAACTCATCTTAACCATCACAAGATGCTCGAAATAAATTCAAGCTGTTTCAATATATGTTTCCATAAAATATCGGCTTTTTGGGAGGGTAACTTTTTATCAAGTTTTCCTTTTCGCTGGCTAATAAGCTTCTATCTTAAAATTTATAATTCGGAGCATTTAAGTATAGCTTTTGTCGAACTTTTTGTACGATGTTCTAAGCACGACCATATTATCTGTCACGAATTAACTCCAAATGTTTGTTACTTTTCTGCGTCGGTAAGTGTTCCTGTTGAGGTTCAAATGATAAATTCGAAAAAGAAGTTAGCATGTAACTTTCTAATAAACTTTGACTCCATTAGCATTTAAAACAATTGTTTTCAATTCTGATGCAGAATCCCTGTAATTAGGTACTCAGCTATTAACCATGGCTGCTTCTTTTTATTGTAAGAACTAACTACTAATATTTCTAGCAAAAAATTACTCGAAAACAGTCTTATCTCGTAGCATTACCCGTGCATACCCAAAAAAATGAAAATCACGATTATGCTTTTGATATGTTCGTTTAAGTATTATTTCTTTCATGGTCATATTTTAAATTCAGTGATCAAAGTTCTTACTCTAGTTTATACGAATGATATACTATTTCCCCGGTGCGTATTAAATAAATTATGTAACCAGAATTTACCAGCTTACGAATTCTATCTGACAATCATTTAAACTAGTCAGCATCTAAATTAAAACAATTCAAGTGATGCATTCATTCTAGTAACTGCGGGATTTGCCTTGTATCCCTCTTAAGAATGATGGAGTTCACTATTGATAACCAGGTCCCATCTATTATTTCACGGTGAATGTGTTATTGGTTCGTCTTATAATATAGCTTGCCGAATGTATTGGTATTTTTACTTATAACTATTTTTGTGCTTATAAAAATTATGAATATGAATTGTCGTGGTGTTCAACTTTCCCAAACACCATAACTCTTTCCTCTGCTCCTATGGCTAAGTTACTTGGGTCAAATCAGCCTTTTCACAGCCTTTTGTAACCTAAATTTTGGTGTTTATGGTCATTCTTAGGAATTATAATGTGTATTTCTTCGAAATATAACTTGATTTATTTTTACCTTGGTAAGTTTCAAACGATTCAAGTCTCATAAATCCCCTAATTGAGTCAATATATAAGTGATATAAGTGGTTATAACTTTTCCGATATGGGTGAAATTACTTCCGGTATAACTCTTATACACCTATATGACTCAAGTAGTGGCAAAATTAGGCGTTAATTTTATTTTAATAATATCAATGTGGTTTTATTTAAAATACTTTTGTAGAAAATCAAGAAAGTTATATTCCACATAACGCTGTATTCATGACCCAATCGTTATTACTACGCTACTAATAACATATTTCAAGGGGTTCGTAAAACACAGATATAATATTCCTAACTAAAAAAACTAGAATTATCTTTCATAAGGCTATTTTTAATGCCGTAATTTCAATCCTTTTTTTCTTCAACGTTAATCACGTTTTATTTCAATGCTTTGCGTACAAAAACCCTTAAAGCAACAAGGTAATACATAATGACTCATATGAACTTTTGCATAATTGTAGAGGACAGCATTAGTTAAAAAATATTACAATAAATTAAGCATTTAAATAAGATACCAGTTGCCATTTTCAGGGTAGGTAATTACATAACTTAAGTGCCCAATTTTTACTTTTAGGTTAATTTACCGTTATGGTCCTGCTAAGCCACTCTTGACTTATTAACAGGTGCCATTTATACTTTATTAGTTAAGTAAAGACTTTATCAGTACGTATCTCTAACAACATTAATTATATGCTCAGCAACCATTTCTTGGTCCTTCTCTTGACTTCAGTTATGGATTCCATATTTTTTAAGTCATCACTCATTTCACAAAATACTTTTGGAACTAAACACTTAGTTTCCGACTGCCCTTATGTGTATAATGTCTTGGATTTTCATATTTATTAACTTTAATCATTTTCTCAGGAGGACAGTCATGAATTGGATCAATTTTGAAAATTAATTCTAGCTTAAATGAGTTGGAATATCTTGTATTTCATGATATTTTCCTAAATATAATTTAAAGGGCTCTGTGGAATGCTTCATTTGAAAGGGAAGCTAAAAATGACTCCTTTGATGCAATGAGGTGTGGTAATATTTTTAGCGTAGACCTTAGCTCGAAGTTTGTATCTAATTTTCTATTTCTTTTTAAAGGTATGTACCAAGTACCTCCGAGTCAATGCCTTGCCCCAGATCAGAATGGAAGGTAGGACACTACTTTCAATATAACTCCCAATTGTGAAAACAAATTAGGGATACTTAGATGATAGCTTTGTATTTATTCCAATGTCATTACGACAGAGATTATGGCTACAAATTATTATGCACATAATTTTAATAGGATTCACTTGCACTTTTAATTAATTACTTAATCCACTTGATACAATCTTTACTATGAATCTTATTTCTTTAAAGTTATCCTCCATATCCTCATTATACTTAAATTCCTCCAAACACTTAACTTACAAAATGTTGCATACACAGTGCGCCCATAAATACCGCAGACACAGTTTAAAAGGTAATCTGCCCGACAGTTATGAGTTTCAAATTAATCCCTTATTGTACCACAGAACCCTCTTGTCCTTTTGTTTGATGATGCCGACCTTTATGTACCTTATTTTAACGCTCGCACGGCCTTACTAATTCTTGCAATTCTTAATTCTTGTTCCGTTTTGAGGTCAGCTGCCTATTTTTCCTTACCGTTTGCGTAATTACTTAACTTACGAGTTATAACAAAGGAGTCGCTTGAGATGTGGAGTGTCTTTATGGAGCTCTCAAATAAGTATCACCGTGTATCCGTCCCGTGTTGATTGCTGATAATCAGTTTATTCTGTTAAATTTCTCCACAAATGTGGACGTCACTCCTGGAGCTTAAACTTAATTGGTCACCAGGTCAATATGATAGATTTGATTGCTTACGGTGGGTAAAATACGATCTGTACGTCTAACAGCTGCAAATATTCTGATATCTAAAGCGAAATAATTTTTACTAGGCCCAAAACTTTATTCAAACTTTCTGGAATGGTATACTAGTACATAAAGTATTTTACCATAATAAATCATAATTTCAACCTATTATTGTTTAATTTTTCTCTTTCTTTAAGCAAAATAATTCATAAGTTTAAGAATTTGATCAACAATTTTTCAATGACCACCGAATAATCTTGATCGACATATTCCATAAAGTTAATATTTGTTTGTAAGAGTGCTATTTCATTTTCTTTTCTTAATATAAGCCTCACCTCTGTCTGTTGTAATTGAAATACTTAGCACAGAATAAAGTTTTCATTACAGGCCTCCTTTGAATTTAGTCAACATTTTATGCATAACTGAATGGCAGGTAGTATTAGATTAATATATATTTATAGCTATATGGATTTCTAGTTTGAATGCAAAGAAAAACAATATAGCCTCTAATTAGGGCAATAACTGTGAATTATATGCATGGATCCTCAAACTAATTGTTATTGCAATAATGCTAAAGGCAGAGTAAACCATTCCTCAAGGGTACGCTTAAAACATGTGTGTTATGTTGATCAAGCATAACGTAGTGAACTTAAATTTTCTAATAACTATTTTTTTCTCTTTTATGTGCAAGGCATAATATAATCTACGTTAGCTTTTACACGTATCATATTGACCTTTTTGAGGGAGTTTAAGCTGCCATAAGTAAAACTTCCTTTCCTAAAATTTAACCTAATGTGTTATTTCCTAAGTGTTTTCCAATAATTTGAAGGGTAATTTTTAAGTAACTAACTTTGATTGGGGGTATTTTAGACGCATTTCTAATATAATTATTTTCTTATTTTCTGAGACTTGGATGTCATGTACTAACCCTATCCCTGGTAAAGAAAGAATGGTTGGTTTTTATGTGGTTGATCAACTGTTTTTAAAGACTGTTGAGCAAATTTGGTACTATTATTCGTCTTCATAATGTTCTTTTAACCGTCCTTGGTTGCCGAATAAGCCTTATTTTCTTTTCATCTCTAAACAACCAAGATATTCCATAACCGTCAAACAAGAATTATTAGTAGTCGAGTTTATAGAGAGTTGAAAATGTTCCCCATGCACTTTTGTTGTCAATTATGAATCCTGCTCGTTTTCCTTTCCATCTTTCCAGTTGAATTCCTCCTCCCTATTCAGAAAAATGAATCACAATGCTCCCATTTCAACCCATCCACTAAGGAATAGGGCCATGATACGTAGATGTGATTTTCCACGTTCGCGGTTAAATCCTGAATTTTAATTCTAAATCCATTTTTTAAATTTTTCAATCCCCTGAAAGAACCGCTTTTCCTAATAAAGACTTTGCTGCATAAAATGATGCTTGGGGAAAACCTAGCTGAGTTTCAAATACAGAAGGAAATGGAGTTATTAAAAAAATTGCTATCACATTCCTACGGTAACAACATCATTATTTGGAAGTATAATCTATTGATTGGAAATGATGCAATCAATTGTCTTCATCATTTTAATTACTGTTCGAAGTGTTTCATAATAAGTTCTGCTTTTATTATCCTCCGGGGATGAATGCATTCCAATTGAATTTTTCAGGTCTCGAAACATTCGTTTCATTTTCAAAGTTACTCCCTCACTCCAGAGAAGGCTAAAGTCATTTCCAATTACCTTTACAATTCATAATATCCTCCTTATATATTTAATTTTTTACTCAAACTCCGATAATTACTACCCTAATTACTCGTTAGCCTAAAGTGAGGATAGCGCGTCAGCGGGAATTAGGTGGGTCTCTGCCCCCTGATCAAAGGGACGACATGGTACAGAATCGCAAAGTCTCCTCAGGCACTCCCCCTAAAAAAAACACTTCAATCCGACCAATCAAAGTGCAGGAGAAATTCCTCAATGGGAGAGTGAAGGTAGGGATTGTTGAAGAATCTCCTCTCCATCCCCAGCCCACCGCTCTGAGTAATTCAATTCCTTTCCGTATTCCGAGATTTAAACTCCAGCGCTGGACCTTTTCAGGTTCAAGAGACAAACGTCCCCGCCATCCTTTCCTCATTCGCCTTTTGTCTCCCTGGACCCTTCTCGTGGTACCCCTTCCCCTTGCCCCCCCCCTACTTTGGTCCAGCACTCCAGTTTTCCCTTTCCATTCTGCAGGAAATCTCCACATCCTATCCCTTCTTCCCTCTCGGGGTTGGGCGAGAAGGCCCTATTGTTACGCCCGCCGGACGGGAACTCTTTATCTCCAACAGCATAACACTCACTCCCGGCTCTTGTATTTCCCCTCTGAACCCTTTGCTACGTTCCTTCCTCTCATTATTTCCACCACATTCCTCCCATGATTCACCACTGCCGTTTCTCTCTCTTTCGCTTTACTAATTCTATTTTTTTTATTGTCACCTCAAAATTTGATCTATGTCTCGCGTCACGTTCTTTGCGCGTGTATATTGTCTTAATCGGCTCATTGTCCCCATTTTCGGTCCCAATAAGTGATTAATCTCAGCGTATCAAACTATAGGGTTGCCTGTTTACTTCAGTCTGTTGCCATGGACACAGGATTTTTCAAAAAATATGTCTACATTTTTCGTAAGCAACCCCCAAATTTGCATTAAACTATAATCTAGCTTAAAATAGTAAAACTGCCTTTTAATCTAAACCTCCCGAATGTGAAATAATACACCATGCCATATTGTAAATATAATTACATTACCTAACCAATAATTATGGCCCAGAAAAATTGGCTTTAGGCTAGTGGATTATCGTGTAAAATATTTATGCCTGAGGTGAGGTGAATAGCGTTAGAGCTTGGATAGGCAAAAAGAATCCCAAAACCTTCAGAAAACCATTACCATCCAAATGCAGCGCAGTTATTATTTTAAATACCTGCAAAATAATTAGACCATATTATATTACCACTGTCCATAATATTTCTGTGCTGATTATTGAACTACGATTTAATAATGAAGCATGAGAGCAGTTATAATTCTTTATGTATTTTAGTTTTTAACGTTCCAAACCATTTCACTTTCGTAATGTGCCACGAACTTTTCACATAATAAATAGCAGTTAAATAATTCTAGCATAGTAGTAATAGAAAAATAATTCTAACATAAATAGAGAAATTTTGTTCCAAAACTGTTCAATTTCCTGAAGTAAAAGGAATTATTTCTAATCAGTGGATCTCAATCGGGTAAATAAAACTTTGCACTTGCGAAGGCGAAGTTTATCCTTCGATTTGACATGCTCTCCCCCGGGTCTGCGCCAGTAAGACTGAAGTGGGTCTGGGCGTGGAAGTGGGTGTGTATGGGTGGATGCAGCAACGGGCGCAGGTGACTGCGCCGGGTGCGTCTTGGAATTGGAAAGTGGAGGAAACGCCCCTCCAAAATGGACTCTTTGGAGGTTGCTCTCCCTTGCATGTCGGAAGAGATATTTTCACGCAAAGGGAGGAATGTTTATCACCGCCTACGGACAGGACGACACAGGGGTGACTTTTCTTTCGGTACTCTGGAAACTTGGGGCAGCTCATGCTCTTTCTCCGATTTTGTAAATAACATTTGCACTAGATGCCCACGTGTGTGGTAGCCTTGGAAGCAAGTTATTGCCAACAGAAGTGTTAGTCAAATCAGAGAAAGACACTTTTTTGGAGTTCGTCGTTCTCATAATGTAAATCCCTTTTTATGAACTCGCTGACCAGTGAGAACCCCTTTAAAATGATTTGATATTTTATTTTTGCACAAAATTGTTTAAAAATAAATATTTTTAGATTAAATAATAAGAATTAAAGAAATATTTATTTCCATTTGCGTTAGCACCAGTCGAATATCAACTATTGATACACTAAGAATGATAATAAGGCTGCAATAAGTGGTCTCTCTACCACTTACCCAATATTTCTAGTACACTGCACTTCTATAGCATTTACGCCTTTGCGCTCGAGAATCGCGTCCTTAGAAAAGAAATTCAACTATTTTTCGTGGTTATTTCTGCTGACATTGGTTTATCCTCGTTATGTGAATTTTATTTTGGCTAATTCCTCTATACGAATGTTTTCCCGCATCTAATTAAGAGGCATATTTTAAATCTGTCAACCAATGCATTATTTTTTCAATTATTATTCATATTTATTTGGCATGCATCTGATTTATTTAGCCTCCTAACCACGCAAGTACTTCATAAAAGTATTTAAATACTCTCCAACTTAAACATATCTCTACTCTCTGCTTCAATGTGCACTTTCACAATTTGGGTAAATCTGTTTGCAACATCAACCTATAGGATAGCGATAACGTATTGATCCTAAAACGAATGTTCCTTCATATTCACTCAGGTATAAATTATTATTTACTCGTGCTTGCTGCTTTATATCAATAATAAATAAAATCATTGGAAACCTATTACGCATTCGTCAAGCAATGGGTAAGAGGATGAAAAAACAAATCTCTTGGAATTTTAATTTATCTTAAAGATTAAAAACATAAAAAACTAGAGATAAAAATTAATTATTAGATATGGAACAGATAATATAAATGATTCCAGTTCTGTATCGTAAAATCGTTGAATTCTCTAAAATACTATGAGAAAACAATAAATATATATCCTCATAAAAAGACAAGATGTTTGAAGTATTTTTTTTTAAATACATGCTCTGCTCACTATCTATCAAATTTTTCTTCATACCAATCAATAATTTTCAAATGATGTTTATATTAATTAAATTGCACATATTCCATATTGAGCACATTTGCAGCACTGTTGACTATTTAATGAATATGACATTCGTTTCACTTGTGTTATTGGGTGAGTGTTACCTACTTATTTTAAAAATATTAGTCTGTGCTTTAACACGATTGTAAATATTTTTCTGAACGTGGTTGCTAAATATCCGTTTTTAATGTCTTCTGACCATGACGCAGAGAATTCTTGTGAAATATGAAACCAACCACATAGGATATACCTACCTATCAGCAAAATATGAATACACATTACCTGTTTTCCGTCCCTACTCATTCTGTTCCTAGTGAAAAACTATATTTTTATAACAATGAAACTTTTTCTTGAAATTTCACTGTTGCTTTATCACTTTCGCATTGATTTTTGCTTTGTATGACCTTAAATTTTATTGCACTACTGCGAATATCTTGAAATCCGTAGCAATCTCCAGCGAGTGGTGTCCTATAGCCGGCTTTTCTGTAGATGGTAGAGAGAGGCGGAAAAATAAATTTTGAGCATAAATGACACCGTGGAATTAGATTTGAAGTGAGCCGATATGATGGTACGAGGATATCTCCAGGCGGCTGAGATGGAGAAATGAATGGAAGGCAAGAGGTGGTGGGAGGGTAAATCAAAGGGTTCCTGCCAGGGTATGCGGATGGAAGCAAGCGAGGGCTGGAGACGACGGATGAGGACGTGACACACCTGATTGGAAGGGAAATTGTGTTGCAAAGGGCGGTTCTGATTGGTGGAAAAAAAGGAGGTAAAAGACGCCCGGTCCCCGTTTGCCCTCCGGCCACACGCTTCTTGAATGGGCTAGGGAACTGATTACTAAACTCGACTTGCCCCCACCTCCCACGCTGATTGGGCCAGGCGATTTTGGGCGGTGTATGGTGGGGGGTGAAGGGTAGAGTGGGGGATAGAGTATATCTTTGTGTATTCGTGACCTGGCAAGGCGTGACGGGGGACACTGGAAAAAGCGATGTGTGAGGCAAGCGTCGGTTGTAGAAATAGTATAGTCAGTGCCGACATTCTATCATTCATCTACAGAAACATAAATGTAAGCCGTTCAGTAACACTATCCGTCCTTATTTTGGTCTGAGAAAGTTACATTTTTTATTCAAAAAATGGAAAAAAATGAGTTGAGAATTGAAAAAAATTTAAGCCATCTGTACAATTCTCCGTATATACCACCCGCAGTATTCATCGATAAAATTTGAGATGTGCCTATTAATTTATTGTTATTATTGAAGAATTTGTGAATGTTAAGTCACTATTTTCTTTAAAAAATTTATTATTTCAACATTTTTCTATCCAATTTGAGTTGCATATTGAAACTGGAAGTCTTATAAGAATTACATGAACTCCTTAAATTCCCGAGAAACTCGGCTGGAACTATTTTTGGACTGCTAAAAAGCTTTAGGTAGCAGTAAACTAGAAATCTTAGAATAATCTCAAAAGGGATAACCTGATTATTTATCAAACTATTCAGTCAGTTTATGCTGAAACTTGGTTTATCTTAAGATCTTATTTTTCCTTTTAGTGTCACAGTTGTGTTTATTCTATTGTATTTATGAGAGAATACTTGTGGAAAATTTGATCCACGGCACAAATTGATTTTGCGATTTAAAAGTAAAATGTTTTTAATGTTATGGTCTTTTTGGTAGGATTTCCCTTCTAACATATAATGGGCTCCAAATCAGTTAACTTGCCTTCTTATATACTATTTTTTCGCATTCCACACGGCCGTGAATAATTATTTAATGTCACCTCACATGATAGGCAAAAAGTTTTTCCCACTTAAAGTACTTAAAACAAAGTCATATTTTATGTCTTGTTTAATATAACATCTCTATCTCTAGAGGTTTATGGATTATAAGCCAAACGAGGATGTTGTTTTGATATTTATTTGTGAGAAACCAGAACTAATAACCCAATAATACAAGACCTCAACAGCCATGATATGAGGTAAACATTTTTGACAATATTTTTTACAAAAGAGACTTTAAAGTATCCTTAAACAAGATTTTACGAGGCCTATGCAATTTCAGTGATAGAGCAATTAGAGCAATAAAACTATGCGTTGCTTTGCAGTCAACTGTTTCACTATACATTCAGTTCATATATGACTTTAGTATTATCCCACCGAATGTTTGTTTTATTTTTCCCTTGCTATCATTAATTTCTCTCTCTTGTATTTTATAAACTATTATACATAATGATCAAATTATCAAATTGCCCAATGGCAATCAAGATTGGCAATGCAAGCCCATATTTTGCAAGCCTATTTAACTATCAAACTGTTATCGCTAAAATAAGAAGGCGTATGGTGTCATTTGCCTTAGAATTAGACAGAAAATTTAACTGAATAATAAATATTATATATATTTCATTTCAGCGGAAAGTTGTAACTTTCACAAGTATCATTAAGGTGTCAATGACTCCTAACTTTCATTAAAATTTTGATCATTACCTAAACATTTTGTTCTGATTTTCTTAAAAGTCCTTTTACACTTTCTTTAGTAGTCTGAGCTTTATCACCAGTATCATTTGGTTTCCGTTTTGGCAATCATTCGCATTGATATCCGTGAGTGCTTCTTTGTTTCAGTCGGCGATTGCGGCTTTTATCGTGTAACCTGCCATTCCCGCCTTTGGCGGGTTCTTTTCACTGCAGTGTCCTATTTGCTGCCAAAGTTGAAAGGTGGCCTTTTGTCGCAGTCGGAACAGGGCTCTTAAAGTCATCATCAAGTGAGCCGAAACTCAAGGGAGCAGAAGCAAGCATTAAAAATTCTTTTCATGAAAAAACAGAAAGATAAAGGCAGAGGAAATTAAATTGAGGTCCTTAAAAGTCCAAAGTTAACCGTTAGTTCCCATTGTGGTTGATTGACAAAAGAACTCAGAACTTGGGAGAAAGTTTTGGGGGCCATTCACTAAGAGATTGAAAAGTTGAGAGACTCCCGATGTCGGCAAAATTGTGCGGTGATTGATTGAGGTGATTATCCATTGATTGCATCTCCATTGGATTTTCACAGACGGTGATTATTTAAACTTTTCAACGCAGACATTCCAGATACACATGGAAGACTCTTCATTTATGCATTTCTTACGAAAGATGATAATGAGGTCATTCAAAGTTAGGTTCTGCTTTTGAAATTCAAAAGAATATCCATGCACACATCAGTGGATCCAAACTAACTCTTGTTTGATTATCGTAGGAGGTATTAAAAAATGGAAGGAAATGCAAAAAATGAACACACATTTCTTTCATAGATACTTAAATGCATTTGCATAAAACTGCTCTCATCACTCAGTTCAATATACATTACATATAACCAACACATCAGTTAAAAGCACTGGAATTCACATTATTTATAGAGAAAAAAATCTTATCTGCATCTAGCAGTAGCAATAGCTACTGTTTTCTAAGAACAAATTTTTCAAATATGAAAATACTAATCTACATTTTTCTATTATACGTATGAGGCAAGCATTTCTTCTTTAGGATCAGCTATTATGTTTCAGTGCAACTTGTCTTAAATGTAAGCCAAGTATGCAAAAAAACTAATATAAAGAGTGAAGCCTGATGGGTCGGATTGAGAACTGACTGAGATATTCAATTTTCTATGATGATAAGAGTGTTAGTTTTAAATCCTGTTATGCAACCTTAGGGGCAATTCCATACTTTTATTTCACGGAAATACCCACTCTTCATATTAGTTTTCTTATTTCTCTTTCCACAATTAATCCTTGTAGTAGTATAGAATTATGCATTTGCAACTAAATACATGTACCTTACACCTCGTCCGCAAAAGGTTTCCTTAAATAGCTTCATTTTTGACTAACCACTTCATGTATTTCCTTGTTCATCTGCCACTCTGCCATTTTGCCCATAACGCTCAAAATCCACATTCAAGCATTTTATATTCGTAATCTAAATCCCTCTAAATGCATGGATATGATAACTATAAAAATATAAAATAAAAAAATAATTATTTGCACATAAATTTGAAAGGTTCCAACACTCTAATGGTGTGTGACCTACGTTCATTATATTGTGTAATGGTCTCATTTTTCCAGAGATTTTACTGCACGTTTATGTGATGCTATGAAAACAAATTCCTGAAAACCACCTACGTTTGCTAACTGAAGAAACTGTTATCCATCGAATTCTTTTTTTTACGCTTTTTCCTTTCTAGCTCCCCACGCCCAAACAGCTATTATTTGTCAAGAACATAGGTAATCACTTTTCACTTGTAATTGATATGTTAGCGTAACTTACGGTATACCTTGCTTTTAGGGTTAACTTATGGTATAAATGTATTAATAAAGCATTGAAAAACGACATATTGGTGTCTTGTGTGCATTATTTTAAATATTATTTTTAGAGCGAAGTAAATATAAAAAATACCAGTAATACTATTTCTTATCTGCTATATCATCCGCCTTGAGTGGTTGGTATATGACAAGCTAGATTTTCTTGCCGGTGGATGCCGGGGAAATAATATCGCTTGTATTGCACTGGTAGCACACTTCATCTCCGATAGATACAGTGCGCCGTACGATTTTCGACTACACCCACCTATGCTCTTCCCCTTTCGAGGGATTCGGCTTCCGGCCGCGGTGCAGGCATTAACTCGCGCACACGTTCATGTGGTCCCCCAAAGCCGCGAGGGATAACCGCACTCTCTCCTGTCATTACTTACAAACCTACTCCACACTTGTCCTCCTCTTAAAGCATCACGCAAGAGATGAGGTGAAAATCGTGTGAATTTGTGAACTGAGTATATCCCATGAGGTAGTGAAGGCCTGCATACGGGATCATGATTTAGCCTGAAGACTGACCAATTGCTGATATTAAGCCTCCCGGAGTTTTCTCATCGTCATCATTACTCATCACTCGGAATATTGACCATTGACTTACTCTGTTGTGCATGTCTTTGTCATGGATGAATTAAGATAATTATTCTTGCGTGAAATTGAGAACTGTGAAACTAATCAATCACTATTCGGATTCCGTTCTCGATCATCTCAAAGTCTCAATTGACATGCCTCCGTTTTTATGCGCAAAAGTTCATTCGAGCACTAATATCGTCCATTATCTTTTGCTGTCTCGTCCATCAATGCTCTACAATGTCTTTATACTAACTGTTAACTGTTTTAAACTGTCTCTCAAATAACATTGTACACTTAAAAGAGTTATTAATCTGATAGCCTCAATGACAAATAACTACATTACAATGGCAAAAAGGGCTAAGCTTAGTGCAAATTTAGTTTTTTGTACTATTGTAGCTCTCAATTTTGACATCAATGCATCATTTTCAAGGTAGTACGAATCACCATCACCACCTATCTCTCCAACCAATATTAATTTTTTCTGTCTTCATCTCAAATGGCTCACTAATATTTTAAATTCGTTTACACCTTAGACTGAGGTCCAACTCAGGTAATATCGACGTTACGGTATGGTGAAGATTGAAAGAAATGAGATGGAAGGTAGACGTTATGACAGCGGACGTGGATGTTAAGCTCTCTTATATGTTTGCGTAAGCCATACAATAAGCTCATATGGATCGCACCTTTTACCTTTTGCAGATTTTACCGCCTATGGAACCTAATGCCAAATATTCATATGCGACTTGTGAGACTCTGTGATATGTGATTTTCTGAAAGCTGAAGCTGAATTTTATGGGATGCTACCTTGTTTTCACGACAGATTAAATTAAATGGCCAAAATTCTGATCAAATAATTTCCGACAAGAGCATCATTATGCACTTCACGATAGTGTATGAGTTGTGTAGAGTCACCTCCAACCGAACATTTTCCATGGCTCGCAGGGGGGATTTTATATAAAATATATGCCTGTTACACCACCTTGAGACGGTAATTTGTAACATTTTATATAGAATAAAAGTAAATTGGTCAATTTTTCGTTGGATGGAATGAAAAACTAACGCTTGGTATATAAAAGAATGGGTTTAGCGCGATGGTGCAGAAACTCCCTTCGCTTGCGAGGGAGTTTTCTCGTGATATCTTTCAGCGTCTCCCCACGTCAATTACATTTACCCTGAAGGACCAGACGGCACGGGCCCTGTCAGCAAACTAGGCACGCCCTTTACGCACAAACGCACACTCGTCCAAAGTGGAGATGCGAGGAGAAAACGCAAAAAGTGCGGACAAGACAGCGGACGGATTTTTTTCCGTCAGTCCCTTCCCACTTTTTCTTCGACCCTTTGCTCGAAACTGAACCTCCCCTTTTGCGTCTTAATTTTTTACTGCATCTTTCTTCATTCATCCTCTTTCCCTTCAAATGTTTCCGCTTACTCTCAAGCCTCCATCCGCTATTTTTTTTATCCAACCTCGCCTTCTGCGCCAATGGCTACTCGTGGGCGTCTTTTTCACCACCAGTGCCGCCGAGGGCCTTGGGAGGGAAGTTCCACCCTTGCTCGGACGGATGGGTGAATGCGCAGTTTTTTCTTCAGAAGTTTTTTTCTGTTTCGCGCACCATCGTCACGCCCTTTTATACTTTCTCATGGGTAGATAGGTGACTCTTTAGACGTCACCCATGCACGTTACTGGCCTCTTAATTTAAGAGAGGCACCAGGTAGCTTTCAATCTGCCATCTTTCTTTTCTGCTCCAAAGTGCTGCGTAGATGGCTAAAGTAAGTGACCTTTTACGTTAATTTTGATGGCGTCCACCTTCGAGTCTCCGATGAGCATCGAGTTTCATTGTAATTATAATGGCGGGAGACTTTGATAGGGATTTTGAATGTGGATAATCACGTCAGTTACCATGGGAAACCCTGCTTTCGGGCCGTGTGGCCAGTGCAAGCAAAGGGATGGCAAGAAGAACAGACTTCTGAGTGCCTACTGAAAGTATATCCGCACATGTCCTGCACTCCGAGAAGTACTTGGTGTTATCCTATGGTGAGCCGGTATATTTTCTTGGATTCACGTAGAAGAGCTTTGTGTTTCGTTGGCATTTCCATCTCCTTCGTTGCCATGCTTGCTTCTGTCAGTGCCCAAAACGTGTTCCTATTATGTGATAGGAGAGCGATAGGTATCGGGGCTTTGTCGCCTTTGTCATCATCAACTGCCTGATGATGGGGAAGAAATAACAATACGTCAATATATAAATATTCTTACGCCTACCGTTTTTTATCATGGATTTGGTGTTTTCAGGGGTTTCTGGCAGCGTAGATTTCATGTCGTTAGTACACAGTACACAAAGGGTCGAGTTGTGCCCGTGTATTAATGCATTTTTACACAAATGACATTAAAACTATCATTATTATTGCAATATTTTTCTTTAAGATTTTACCACGGCCCCTAGCCAATTTTGAAGGGCTTTCTTTAGCCCCACATGCCTCAATTATTCCCCCAAAACTATTAGATCTTCTTCATCCCCTACCTCCTTTACGAGTACCCATCATTCTATTCTGTGTCTTGTTTTTCAAATCGACCTAGTAGCCACCTAGCCGTTCATCCCAAACAAATTATTTTTCAAAATGATAATTTACTCAGTCTATCACCTATTCTTCCCAACATTATTAGCTGTTGCTCACTTGCTTACCTTCCACCCTAATCACCTCCTCCATCTTTCTCTCGATCTATTACTAAAGGAGCCTAAGTTTATTTCCATCTTTTTTCTCAAAGACCATGTTTCCGCGCCAAATGTGATTATACCATTTCAATGACAGTCATCCTTTCCTGCTCCATTTTCACTCCTTTTATTCGTAGGGTTCTCTTTCTTCATCCCATTTCGCTCAACTTCCTCCCGCATTGTCCTCATTCTAATCCACTTCAATCACTCCTTCCTTGCTCTTTCATCACTTCTCTCTCAATCACAGTTGTCTGAAGGAAAAATTACAGTTTCTGACATATGTTGCCCTCAATTCGTCCCTTTCTCTCTAGGTCTTCCTTTATCCTTCTCACCTTTTTTCCTCTCTCTCTCAATTCCCCTTCGTACCGGTTAAAATACGTCCAGGAAGGCAGTTCCATCGGAATGCCGGTCCCGCTTTTGGCAAGCCGATCCACTTATTCGAATATGACATCCTCATTCCTCCGGCAAAGACGCACAAATCTACTTAAAAAGCGGGTATTAAACCTACAGTAGGTCTTCAATTTCACTTCCAGTGTTTTTCTTACTTGCGCTGTAGCATTACAGATATTATTGCAGATAATTTTTATGGTCATTTTGTTTCATTTCACCCCAAAGGCTTAATAATTTTGGGTTACGAAATATTTTATATAGATAAATGCTGTTTGCTATTAGTACTCCTATTGGGAAAATGTTAATAATTCAGAATTGATTGAGAAAAAGAAATATTATTGCTCCATTGAGAGAGCGTCATGATATTCCGAAAAACTCTCTACTAAAAACATTCATTGTGTACGTCTGAAACTCCGAATTTCCGATTTAAGACTGTTGAGACCAAATAGGTTAACATTCAATGAGGAAATATGTCAAAGATTTTAAACCGTTATGTAAAGGGAATAGTAATTGAATAACAGAGTGCACTTCATTATATCGTCCAGTAAAGGGTGGAAAGTGTAAAAGTACGCTAACATATCCCGACTATATAATTAAATTACAATTAAAATCATATATTGAAAACGTTTTTGCGCGTTTCTTCATTTTCAGGTTAATTCGTTCTCATCTCTCCGATCCAAATTTTAAACCATAATTTTTGTACTAAATGGGACTAAGACTTCAATAAAAAAAGCGATTTATTTTTCATAATTTGTTCATATCATTACTAAAAGTACAAGATATTCTTCCTTTCCTTAATCATTCGTAGCATTCCCTTTCCTTCTTAGTTTACAGTGCCTACCTTCTAAAAGCATAAGAAAATCAGCAAAACAGAATAGCTGAATAGCACTGCAAACTGCTCAACTGAATAGCATGGCAGAAATGCTTGAAGTAACTTGAAATTAAGTGCCTGATGTAAGAGAGTCTACTTCAAAATTCCTTCAGTAAGTGTGCATAATTCCTGTAGTATTATGGGCACTTTGTATTCTGCAGTTCGTTACTTGGAAAAGAGGATAAACATTTTTTGATTTTTAACTTTAATCACCCTAAAGTACTTCAAAATTCCAAGAATAAGTCCCTGTCAGTATTAGAGGAATTCATTTCCGGAAAAATCAAATGTGCTAGCAGTTTTTCATTCCACCCCTAACAGCATGAAAAGTTTCTTTAGTTGTCACTTAAGTGTCTTGATAGCTGAAGAAATGCACTAGTGATAGGAACGAAATTATTATTTTCAGTAAACTAGACATAACTTCTCTCCCATATTACTTTCATTTTCATGTCTAAGGAGATGAGTTCTACGGCCTCGTAAAGTGACTTATAAAATTAAAGATAAAAAATAAAATTCTTTAATGGCCTTCATTTTCATGAGTAACAGAAATAGACGCTGAAGGCTGAAAATGAAGAATAGTGACACCTATCATCCTCAAATGATCCAGCGCGCTTGTCTGAATCTTTATCCTACTTAAAATTTTGAGCGAGGTATTCTTGTCCCTCACTATCATCCGGACGCTTTTTAATATCCTGTGCAAATAGAGGCCTTCAGTCTGTAAGTTGAATTTGGTACTTGCATATAAAGTCAAGAGATTCAATTTGACGGCGTGAAGATCCGTGTTATTTCGATTGCTGAGATATTTGAGAGCAGGTCCCATTATACTGAATTCCCCGTACGGAATGGGTAATGCTTTAGCATGGCTTGAACCTTTCATTTTCCCTGAATGGCTACACCAGGTGCGACAAATGGTTCCCTTGGATTTGATTGAACAGGAGCGAAAATAAAATTTCTCTCCGTGTGCCCAGGAGATTTTCGCTTGCACCGAGGAATGTCAGGGTGCGATGGAAGGTCATGCGTGAGCTAACCGTGTCAAAGCAAAAATGCGATCGGGAATGGTTCGGGAATATCTCGTCCTCTTTTTCAGTGGGGAGAGGGGGTTAGGAGGGTGACAAATTCCGCTCCTCCTTTAGGATCGATTTTCTCGGGAATATTCACCAAGTGAACATGTTTTTAGCTACTCTGCCAGAGTTATTTCCCATGCCAAATGAATGCTAAGACCCGCGATAGTTTAATTTATTCTGAGCCCTTTTTAAATGAACCCCTTTTCCCAGGTGTAACGTTCAAAAATGAATTTTACCATATTAAAAAAGGGCTAAAAATACAGATATGAAGAATATCCATTAGCAATACCAACAGTGTAATGCAAAGTATAATACTTCAAGATTTTTGAATTATTAAAATTAAGAATAATAATACGAATTCAGAGACTCAATACTGCAGTAGACAATAATGTGAACTTACTCATTATGGCATCATTTACGATTTGATAATGATCTATGTACATACTTACCTCTAAAAAAACGGATAATTCCTCCATTTTTTTCATTTTCTAAACGTAGGGTTTATTTTAGGGAATTTGTTTTCATTCCTTCAATTTAAGTTCTTCATTGGTTCTTGAAGCTAGGCTAATAGCGATTTTGCCCAATTACTTTCAAGTTACGCCATTGGTGAGTGAAATGAAAATTCTCTCCATTTAAGGATTACTATTCTCCTCGTTTTCGTGATTCCCGATACAAGGCCTAAAAAATATATCAAAGTCGTTTGGTGTCAATCTTCAAATGAGAAGCGTCACCCATTAAGATTGTGTAGGGTCTTTTACCACTCTAAATATATCACAATTATGGCTACGTAATCTATTCCTCAGCCCAAGTTCGGGCGATAGATGTTGACGATGAATATAAAATTTTTTAAAAAGTGATATCAGGCGAGATGTGGCGAAATAAAGCAAAATATAAGAAATAAAACCTTAAATTTCTATGAAATTCAATTTTACCAAAAATCCTGTTTTTAACGAAATGAAATGTAGCATAATTTTTAGATACTAGGGATGATGTAGTTCACAAAAGCTGGGTTGGTGATAAATATTTATTTCTATGTCAATTATGTTTAGAATCAACATTATAATATACTTATAATTTCTATAGAGACAATATCGATTTTACAGCAGCGTATGTACCAGCTCCTACCGGATGGCACCTGCGAATACTGCAACTCTGCAATCGAAAATGAATTCTCCGAAAATTCCAGGTGAATTTCTTCCCACCTTACAAGTAGAGGGTGGGAAGGGGATCGCGGTTGGCCAATAGGCAGAGGGGAGTATTTCACTCTCCTCGGGGTCATTTCACAGGTCATATTTAGCACAAAGTTTCGGTGGGGTGGGTATCTTCCCCTCCTGCCCGCCCTTCTATCGTATTTCCGCCCCCCGGCTCAGACCACGCGGCAATTTTTAATCCACCGCGTCCACCAGTCGCTAACCCATTCTCTCCTCTCCTTCCTCTTCTTACTTCCCCTGATTGTAATATGCGATGGATCGGCACAATTGTTGAGGAATCCCAGGCATTTTATCCCTGCCAGAAATGCTGTCTGATACTCCAATTCCTATTCATCCTCACTCGCACTTTCAGTCTTCATCGCGTGATCTTCCACTCCTTCTCACTGTCCTGTTTTGCCTTACATTTCTGATCGCATATTCAGCGCTTCCGCATTCCAGGCAGGTCATTTTTCGCTGCCTCTCCGAACTATGTGAATCGGAATGATTTCCTTTCATGCAACTACCTGTTCTTCATGCCCTGCATGGAAGCTTATAGATAGACTTAAATATCCGTAGCCCATAACAACCGTTCAGCTTAGTGGATGTCTTAACTGAAAATCTTATTATTTAGAGCGCATATAGGTGAATTGTTTTCCACCTTACTTGGGCTCCGTTATTATTCCTTAAATGTGTACCGGTTTATAACTTTCTTAAATGAAAAGCATTCTTCAATTTATTAATCTTAAATTGATTATTTATCAAATATTTTCACGGCACACCCATTTTGTAGTTTTAACACATCGGTTTATAAAGGTGAAACTAAATATTTTACAGCCAGGGGTTTCAGACAAATGAAAATGATGCAAGAACAGGTATCCTTGTAAGCACTACCAATTTATTCTTGATAAAAATAAGTTTAAATGTGATAATCATTGTGTGATTATCAATTAGAGGGCTGTGGTGATATCAAGTTCCTGCATAAGGCTAAAATAACATGATCACTTGTAACAACTGAGGCGTCACTGTGTGGCTTTTTAGGACTTTTAATCAATGAAATCTCTATTTTAGGCAATAAAATATGTAATATTGCAGAATATAGTTAAATTACCTCCATACATCAAATTAGATCGATTGCAGCACAATTTTTTTCAGAATTTAGGAGTCAGTTGTTTGGGAGAGAATTTCACTTAGTGCTATCTTGCACTTAATGTAAAAACTAAGTTTCACTGTTATTTAAGAATAATTTGGAAAGAAGGAACCTTTTTTCTGAACCACCAAAAGTTAAAGGTATAATACAAATAATATTTCTTTTGAGAAATATGTCTGCAACGATTGAAATACGTGTAGAAAATATCGTTGTTTCATTCATGGAAAGGAAGATGCAAAAGAGTAAACCACAGTGAAGAATAAAGTTACCAGTGTTGATTGAGAAAGAAGACAAGTATATCATAAAACCGCTATGCATGAATTCCCCAATGTTGAGGAAAATTCTGAGTACTAAGGAAATTAATTAATAGTCTATTACATTTTAAATTTGAAAATTCACGTTTTTTAGGTTTAATCATATACACTTAATTTAGTTATTAACTCTGAGAAACATTTTGCCATTTCCAGCTTAATTTGGAGACTTTATTATTAAAGATTGCCTGGAAACAGCCTATTGAAAAGTTATTAATGCTTTGCTTCTGTTATTTCCGCTTCTATTTATTGCGATATTTCAGCCTGATTCGTACGCATAGCATGCCAGACATGGAAACTATATTGGCTACTGGACGCTTATAAGTGGATTTTTCAATATGTTACCACTAAGCCTACCATTAAATGATATTTGAGAAAATACAAAATAAAATCCAGGTGTCTGATGCATCTTTCCCTTGTAATCATGGTATCTCTTTGTGGCGTAACTGGTTTAACGCCGGTACGGAAAGTAAAAACTCATCTCGGATTAACTAAGTTTTTTTCAATAAAAATTATTATTTTTACTCTCCCCACAAATTGTGCAAGTAATTGTAAACCAATGAATGATCACATTTAAACTATTTTATGGCTTAAAACGATAAAATGTCATTGTTAGAAATAATTACACGTGTCTTGTAACAGAAGACTTAATGTTTAACATGACGTGGTAGTATTGCTACTCTTGGTTTCATGCGGAACGTAAACGAAGTAGTACTTCACTACAAGCATGCATGGCAGTCAGTTTTCTCCTTGATTGATGCTGCATGCTTGGTGATGGTTACCACCAGCCTCACAATCTTCAGTTGGATTTCAGAATATTAATTGGACGCATATATGCGTTCACTAACCTTTTCGTAACCATATCCTACCTCTACCTTCCCCACGGCTCGAGTTTTATGTGATTATAAATGCATAAGTGTACACACATTCGCATAAGACTACATTCCCATGCCAAAAGAGAAATGCTCTTATATACAATATTCCCCAGTCCGAGAGGGAATGCTAGCGGAGCATTGGAGCTATGATTTGAACGCATCGAGGGATTTTGTCGTTGGTGGGTCGGGGACGTGCAAAGGACGCGAGATCTGCCGAGGAGATGGGATCCGACGCTGGGCCCCGCGAGGTGGCGCTCGGAATGTTAGTGCAAAAAAAAAGGGAATCGGGAAGTGGCGAGGAGGTGGATGAAGGAGGGAAGACGGAAAGGGGACGAGGAAGAGAGAGAGAGAGAGCGGTTGAGGTTGGGAAGGGAGGGACAGGGAGTCGGAACGGTAATGTGGGTGGCGCTGGTAGGGTAGGTGGAGTAGAAGGGAAAAAATGGAGGCTCGAATGGTAATTCGGATCGGGGAGAAATGCTCGTGGAGGAATTCGAAAATCGCTTGTGCAATGGAGCGGAGAGTGGATGGGAACGCGCTTTTGGGATGGAGAAAAAAAAGGTTGGCAGCATATATATACTCCCCTTCCATATTAAAGTATTTGAGAGTAACCGCTGAGATTCAGGCGTGGCATAAAAAATAACCAAACCTTACTAAGAAAAGAATACACGATGAGATTCATCGAGATGATCATGGTTGATTAGGAGATTTTCTTATAAAAATTAATTATCTTTCTAATAATGTATTATAAAGGGGAAAAGCCTGTTAAAGTAAGGTAAAACTATGACAGTTATTAAAAGTACAAATTTGGGAATACATTTTTCGGCTTAAATGGTCAATTATTTTGTAAATTTTTGAGTGCATGGCCAAATATCTTATAGAATAACTACAACTTTTCTCTCGCTAACTTCTTGCCTATTCCCATTATTGTTTTAACATCAGTGGTTTAAATACAAATCAGTAATATATTTTTGGTAAGTTGACCAATGTGTAAAAGCAGATGAATTACATTTGAAATCACATTCATGTCTGAATCGTACTTAATGCAAAATATAATGCAAATAATTTCTCGATCATATCATAGTAAAATTTTTCCTCGATGGCTAGTTACTCTAAAAATTATCCATTTGCATTGAAATGTTTTTAATATCAAAAAAATAAATACTGAAATAATATAGAAAATTACTTTACCTGATGGCTAACAGCACTATTATTTTTACGGCGGCTTATCATGTTACTACTTGCATTATTGTCTCTTCCTGAAAAATGTGAATGGCTGTATTATTATACGCCGAGTGGCTCTTGAATAAAAATTACTCCTTTTTCATTTCTCAAAACTTAACCCGCAAAAATAGAAATAAAAGAACTAACCCATTATTTGCTACTATCATGATTCACGTGTTTCTTTCATATTTTCTCCATATAATCTCAAAAGTGTGTTCATAAAACATGAGGTGAGGAAAACTCAAAAGGATCTGAGTTTAAAAAAGACACTAGAGCTAATAGGCTCATTTTTCAGAATTTTCGAGGCCTCTTCTGCTCGATAGGAAATATTCTCAGTCGCGAAATGTTGTATTTTATTATTAGGGTTAAAAATGGCACATTTCGCTTAAATTCCGGACTGTAGTACTTTGTAGTTATTTCCACAGAATTGCATCCCATTAGGAAGTGCCTGTCTGATATTCTTAGGAAAAAAAATGTCCAAAAAATATTGCAATAATATTGATTTTTAATGATAACATAAAATATTTTATATTGCAGCACAGTTTTAATATTTAGTTTCTACAGAGACTTTGTTTTCTTTTATTCTCTCGGATGAAATAATTGAACATTGTATAACGTTGGTATCCATAGCGTGCTAAAGGTGTCAGGAGTTGGTCTGGAGTCAACACATTTTTCACGCATTCAGCTAGTACATAAATCGTTCACATAAAATCATGTATACTCTTGTACATGCATCGTATTTGTGGACGCACCGCTATAGGAAATGTTTACATCTACGTAGGTGTAGCTTAGGAATCCCGAGATTTTCACGTGTAAAGCTGGTGATATGAGTGTAAACAATCGTGTACATATCTCTTACACTCCATATCTCCCAGATTTTTTTTCCTCTTTGGCACTAAATCTCGCTTCCACCCCATCATATCTGGCTCCATCTCGATCAGAATGAAGAGGGGTGGGGAAGAAGGGAAGAAAAAGATTCCTCGATCGATTCTGAATCTCACTTCTCAATGGTTTTGGTCCCTTTCCCGAACTTTCCATTTAAACCTGACTCCCCTTCTCTTTCGAGAGTGAAGCACGGCCGGTAAAATGTCAGCATTAATGCTCAGCATAATGATGTGCGTAAGAGGATGGGACGTATGAGACCACGGGGGAGGGGAAGAAAGAAGAATGAAAATACGATTGCCGCCAAACGGCAGAATAAAGCGATTGTATTTGATGAGGAACGGCCCAGGAGGGACTCTAAAACTGGTTTATGGCGAAAATATTATCATCCGACCATGGAGTCGTTTGCTAACCTAGCTTTTCCTCTAGACCCGTGGTGAGTCTTATGCATGTGAGTCATGAAGCTGTGACGCCTGAATCTGCAAAACGGCTATAAGATGAATCCTCATGTAGCAAATACCTATGCATAATTTTATATTTGAATTGGAACTGCAAATGTGTAAAGTTTTATATCTCATTTATTCCCAAAATCGAGTATTATGGCTTTGACATGAGATTGATGGTGGTCATGAATAATTATGCAATTTTTATCTTAAAAGTTAATTATTAAAAATTAATACGGTAGGTCTTATCAGATATAGAGGGAAAATGGGTCTATGTTTCATGGTCACTTCCAAATTGACAAAATATGAGTTCCATATCCATGCCATTTATTAAATTTGTAATGGCCACGATGTCCCCATACTCTGCGGAAAACTTATTAACATATTTTATTTTGTTCATATATTTTATTAATGTAGCATCGTTATGTCGTTTAGTTATTTGGGAGTCATTCATTCTAATTTTATGAATTCACTGTAAGAAATATATTTATATAATGCACTTAATAATCGAAAATAAATACACTTTTTCAAAAAAGGCTCTTATATCCGATTAAACTCCTATTTGTTGTGCTGTAATATAATATTTTTAATGTAATAAGCAATAAAAAGTATAATTTTTAACATTGCTGCATCTTTTTAGACTCCAAAAGTCGTTTATGTGGATATATACAATGAGACAGTCAAAGTTCTTTTTTTATCACCTCATCTTGTCTTGCTATCATGTATTATAAAAAATTTCTTTTAATATTATGCTGTGCTACTTCGTTGATTCCACAGTTGCCCATTAATGTTTATAGAAAATTTATATATTCATTAACTGAATTTATTTGCATTTTTAACTGGAGTAGTAGTTGTAAACCAATCAAACGGTATTTTTAAGAGTACCATAAAAATGTTTCCGTATTTTCTGTTATAGATATTGGTGAAAGGGATAAGATCATTGGAATATGCTTGCGAGCCCTTATCATAATATATGCTTACAACCCCTCAAATTCAAAAATAGGTTTTTTTTTCATTTTACAACCTTGCGTAGGAAGTTCCAGAAAATTAAAGCTATCTCAGTAAAAAGTCTGGCAAAGGTTTTCAAATCACACAGAGCAAGACATAGATTTCTAATTAATTATGTGTGGCTATTTTTAGTATCCGCTTCTAGCCTATTCTTATGGCTAACGGAAGCCACTAGCCATAGTTCATTCTTCATTACGATATTTATTATAGTTACGCCTTGAACATTTATAATACAAAGTACCTTTTATCACAGTATTTGTGAAAATCAGATTGATTGACAAAATTTTATAAATCATAGGCGTTGAGGAATATTTCCAAGATATTATTTGAATCCTTTTCATCTAATCCGTGTTTCATTTCCAAAAAGGATAAACAGGCCCTCCGGCGTTTTGATCATGAGTCTGAATGAATAAATAATTCCGTCATTTGGCTTACTAAGGCAAAGATAGCAACATTTTTTCATGCAGGGCCTCCATGCTGGACCCGTGATTTTACTACCAGAAATCATAATTTAGTGATGAAATGTAACCTAACTAAAAATATATTATGCATTTTTAGCCTACACTTGGTAATTCACGGATATTTTTGCCAGACATTTCGGGGTAAACTTCTTCGTAAAGTTTTGAAAATGGTGGAGGTTCCCTTAATTAAGCCTTTTAAAGCATAGAATACGCACCCTTGAACTAATTTCTCATTTCATATAATCTCCTTAGATCTCTTGTGATTATCTGAGGAATGTGACCGTACAGAAATAAAAAAAAAATTTTTTCCTCTCAGAATGAGATTAGCATCCACATATCTCCATTACGTTCTCCACCTAGAGTCCGGATTCTTCTCTTGAAAAAACAGTTACTGCTTAAAGATTAGGTTTCGTGCATTGATCCTTATTCATCGGTTACTGAACACTGCGTGACTACTGCCTTTTTAAATCCAGTAGTAAGATTGTTGTGATTGAAAATTCCGTGCGACGTTGCCACGTTCGACCCCATCTGTTGCCATCGGACACCATTTGGTGCATTGTAACTTAAAAAGGTGATGGAAAGAGGTGTATTTTATTTCGAAAGATAAGAATCCCATCTGTTTAAGTTACAATGCAACAAAAATGTATTGATTCTACACATGGAGCGCGGGATTGGTGTCGAACACGGCAACGTCGCACGGAATTCCCAGACCATGCGTCCTGTCCTCTCCCTCGATTCACTCCTCTTGTTGTTGGAAACACCGAATTAAATGTAAGCGCACATAAAATAAACAACTAAGTAAATTCTAAATATCGAGAACCGATAATTCTCGTACTACCATAAGCTTCATGACAGGACAAGATTCGTATCGATATGACCACGCAGTACTGAGAAAAAGTTGTTTCACAAAATTTACAAGAGCAATTTTGCTTCAACTTGTATTACCTTAAAACTTTGCATTTACCTTAACAACAAGTTTCTCTATGTTGAATTAAAGTTTGGCTACGATCCAATGAATGATTTTACAGTTATGAATTTTTAAAGTGAGCATTCCGTTTAAAATGGTGAAAAAACCGGCACTTTTTTTGTTTCGCAGACGATAAAATTTTAACAAGTCAAAATAAAAATTTTCACTCTCCACTGTTAAACGCAAAATTAAATTTTCTAATTTTTGAGATAACTTGTTTTCTTGTGGGACTACGCGTACCCTGTCATTGACTTGTTAACTCGAGTGTCATGACTTTTTTCCACGACAGTAACGTTTAAGTAATCCACTAAATGGCAAGTGAATGGCTATAGTATTCAGTCCATTTAAAGTGGTAAAACTTTACAATAATTATGCACCCCCGAAGATACTCATCTTAGCCCAAATCATAGCGTTAACTCTCGACTGGTTTTCTAATAGCGTTAACTCTTGTGGCTAAGATATCTCTTCCTTTTATTTTCAAAGGTAAAAGTTTTGTAATTTTAATTCGTAAAACATGCCCCAAGGGATTTTTTAAAGAGAGATATTGTTCTCTTAATGCATCTTGTTGTAGATGCTGCATGAGGCACGGTTTTTCATACTTTCACGGAGTCCTAGCGAAAGTTTGATCAATCTATCGGTCGCTAATCAATTCAATGTCAAATACAACTTTTAATTTTGGTTGTTATCAATTCTCTACTGACTCCTTAACTTTTAGACCAAGCTCTTACCATTCCTCTTCACCATTTATTGTTTATCCATCTCTCAATTTTTTTTCTTGCCCCCCACCCTCTTGCCTCCAAATATGTCCATCGTCTGCTTATTATTTTACTGTTAGACACTTTCTCATATCTGCTTGATATCTTCATGTGCAGGGTAATTTCATTCGTCCTTATAAATGCAGAGTTGTAATAATGTATCATATTTAACCCGGGAGAACTCGCATAGCGGAAACAACGCGGGAACTCGCACGCGGTCTTTTCGACCGCGTATGTTTTATTGATTGTAACATCTGCTGGCTGGATTATTTAGCGTAGCCAATAGTATAAAAACAATCTGAAGTTTTTGCTTGTATTCTAATATAATGAAACGCACCTATCTACTAGTATTTTTATTGTATTTATACATGGTTTTACCATAATGTAAATGAAAACACTTTGAGTTACTGCTATCACAATTTTAATGGTAATCTTGCACTAATATATAGTTATATAACACTCAGAAATCACAAATGTAATGCAGCATACAAATGAAGGCTCTTAAAATTTGCTTCAATACGAAAAAATAGAAAATAATTGTAAGAACGAACAATAAAAGCAGTTGTCTATCTGCTAAAAATTGTAGACATTCAAACATTGAAATTTTTATCGTAAACAATTACATTTACTAATTAGACTCAACAATATAAACGTAGATACAGAGGGTATTATATTTCCCAATCAATATACAAAAAAAAGCCGACAAACTAAGGAAAAGTAACTTACAGGTTAGAGTTTTTTTGTTAAAAATTAGAAACCCAATGGAAAATTGTAAAAGTAGATGTGACATATCATTCCATATAAATACATTTTATATGCATAAAATGAGGAACAACTAGTCTTTGGTCTAATAGACTGATAAATGAGCAGTTTACTAACTTTCATCTACTTCACTCGTGTCCTCTTCGGCCAAGCCTACGCACCTTTCACAAGTGAAGGTTGTGTGCTCTCTACATATGAGAGCATGGCACTGAGCACATGATGTTTTGGATTTTCGGTTTTTCTTCCTATCACAGAAGGCACATCTCCCTGGAACTTCGTGATTCACTCTTCGGTGGTTTCATCCTCGGGTTTTCCTAGTAGTTCTTTCAGTCTGAATCGGATGCTTCGTCGAAGGCTGCGAACTGTTAGACGTACTTCTAGGTAGTCTTTACATAGCTCAAACGATATTTGTTTCAAAAACTCTCTGCGATCAATGTCTACCTTAGTAGACAAAATGACGAAAGCATTTATTCCTGCAGTGTTCAACAGGGTGTAGAAAATTGTCATACTCCATTGGTTGCTCACTCTTGAAACTGAGTAGTTTCCCTTCATTTCATCAACAACATCTACTCCCCCTTTGGTTAGGTTATAAAACGTCAAAATGTCTGGTTTGCATGCGTCTCCTGAACTGGTATCAATACTTCCTGTCTCGTGCATGGTTGACAACAGCAGCACAACCTTGTTCTTCTTAGGTATATATGAAACAAGAACCGTATCATCTTGATATGCAAATAAACTACTAGCAGTAGGTCGAACTTTGGCATTCAAAAACAAAGGTGGTATTTCCTTCTTGTTTTTGCGGAGTGTACCCACTAGAGTTAGGTTGTGATTTTTTAGAAGTGACTCTGCGAGAGGCTTAGACGTATACCAGTTATCAGTTGTAATGTTACGTCCAGTATTTGAAATGGGTTGAATCAATCTTTCAACTACACTTTTAGCACTGTTGTCAACTTCAAAGGGGCCATTCGGTTGCTTGCCAGTGTAGGCTTCAATGTTAAAAGTATAAAATGTGCGAGCATCTGCAAGCACGAACAATTTCAACCCATATTTGGCCGGCTTGTTTGGAATATATTGCCGGAACTGGCATCTACCCCGGAAAGCTTCCAATGATTCATCAATTGTCATGTATTCACTAGGTGAGTAATTTTCCTTACACCTACCCACAAAATCTTCAAAAACTTCCCTTACTGCTGCCAACTTGTCTACGCTTTTTCTTATTTGACGGTCTGTGATATCATCGAAGCGTAGTGCTCGAAGTAAGTACTGGAATCGTGCTAATGACATAGTCATTCTAAACCTTTCTACACCTGTTCCATCACTGGCCCACAGGTCTTTCAAGTTAGTGTGATTACATTTCAGGGTCCCGGCCAAATACAGAAGGCCTAGAACAGCTTTGAGTTCTATCAAATCGATATCTGTAGCATCTCTTTCCCTAGCAAAGTTGTTTCTATTTTCTCCAATCCAAATATTTGTGTAATTTACGATCTTTTGCAATGATTCATCTGGAAAAAATAATTTCCATGATTCTATAGGGGTTTTTACTTGCCGAGCTTGGTGTATAGGTCCTGGCAGATGCGTCACTATATTTCTCCTTCCCCTTCGACCTCTGACAGCACTTCTCTTCGGAAGAAAGCTCCACTTGCTTACACCGTCCCTTCCCGTGTAGAACAGATTTTCTCCATTCCGGTTTTCACCTTCTCCTTCCTCTTCATCAGCTGACTGATCAGTTTCGGAATTATGATCACTCTGTTCCAAAACATTTTCGTCATCGTCATGTTCTGAGTCCACTTCACCATCAAATAAACTGTCGTTGCGAAAAAGTCGTCTCCTTACCAAGTCTCTCTCTCTTTGTAATTGTTCATTGATCTGCACTTCTTTTTCTACACTATCCAGCATATTTAAAATTCTTTCCTCCTCTCTATCTCCCATTATCACGTTAAATTCGAGACGCAAAATAAAAAAATTATATAACAGGAAGACTCGCATAGGGTCGAAAGCACCGCACGCAACAGTAACGCGGCCACTCGCACAGGGTCTAAAGGACCGCGCACAAACAATAAGCCCCGCTGGATGTCGCAGGGCAAATAAACTACTTTGCCTTGACGTAAAGGCGGTAGGGGGCGGTCTGATAAACAAAGTCATGGCAGGTCTTGACGTTTAGACTCATTTCAGCAGAATTGCAACAAATTATATTTAACTGCGGTCTTTTCCCCGCCATGCGAGTTCTCCCGGGTTAATGTGGACGTTCATAGCGCACCTGTACCGAATTATTAAATTGTCCTTCAGAGTGATATAACTCAATTTTTATAAATCAAATTTTCATGGAAACCATATGTGGTGAAAGCATAGAGCCTGAAGAATAGGTTTATTAGGCCAATAATTCCGGATGACCCGATTTCATTCATATTTCTTAGAGTAAATATTAATCATTTAAATTATTAGAGCAAGTCTGATATCACATCAATATAGAAAAATATATGTTAGACATAGTATGCATTATTGTGCTAAAGTGTTGCTTCAGGTTAGAGGAATTGGCCGTTTTTAGTTTTAAACAGTTAATTTGTTATTGCAATAGCCTTTTCATTGTTCTTAGTATTTGACATGAAAGAGGGATCCCTCTTCAAAATGCTAGTCCATATAACTCCGTTCCCTCTTAGCCCTTTTCATTTGACATGAAGAAATGAAATTTACTGAAGAGAAATCTGGACGATAAATATTCTGTGAGTCTGAGAAGAGGGAGTTGACTGATGAACTTGCCCTGAAAAAAAGAAGAAGGGAAATTTATATTGAGACTAAGCCAAGTTTTATGCTGACTCTCTTGGAATTAGAGTGAACAGAAAGATTTGCAAAAGAATCACAAGTATGAGATATGTGGAACGGAGTGGAATTTATATAATGCTGAAGGATATATAATCGAGGAATTATGTTAATATGAAGTGGTTAGCCGGTAGGAAAATCGAGAGGGGAGCTGCAGAAACGGATTTATGACTATTGATGATGATGATTCAGACATTTAGAGAGAACCTCCCACCAGCTGATACGTAGACGTTGAAGTGACAAGCATATCGATATTTCACTATCGCGCTGCCCATATCGCCTCCGCCTTCCTACTCGAGGTCGGAAATGGAAGGCCTGCTCCGCATTCGAAAGCCCCTTCCCCGAGGAAGCCGACTGGGTGGGCAAAAAGTGGTCTCCCCCACTCCTTGCAGAGGTGAACTTCCCCCAACCGATCCCATTTCCAAATCAAATTTAAAAACTCCTCCACCACACCAGCAGCAGGAGAGGAGCATTCGCTCCATGAGAGAGGGGCACTCCAGACCCGCAATAGTCTTTAACCTTCCGCCCTCTCCGCTTCGGTTGGGGAACCTCTTTTCCCTCAAAACCACGCCCCGCCGAACCCACTGCCAACCCAACTTTCTCTCTCTCTCCTCCATGTGGTGTTCACCCCTTTCCACCTCCTCGCCTCTTCCTTGCTTCCTTCCTCTTTCAGCCCCTACTTCGCTGCTTTTCTTTTCCAACCCTCTCTCTCCCATACGAGCAGCGTCAAAGGTCTTTGCCGTGTTTAGCTCTTAGTGCCAAAATTTGGTTCACTCATGCGCTTGTTTGCTTGTTTGTTTCTGTCTCGACAGGATGTAAGCATCCTACCTGTTCCTCCCGTTCCCGCTTCTTCGATGTTCGTGTCATTCAGCATTTCATCTTCTTCTCAGCACAATGTGTCTTATACTTGATTTCCTCGTCTTCTGCCCATATACTATTTTGCATTATATTTTCCTAAACTTATTCCCTAAACGTATAGAATGGATCCACCATTTGAGCTCATATTTTCTCCTTTCACTTTTGGCCACATAAGCGAGTCAAATTCCATCCGATAAACTAAAGCCAACCAGTTATTCCTATTCAGCTAGCTACCAAAACTGCTTAACATAATAAATAGGTTGTTTTCAACAAGGTATATCTCGTCCAAATAGATAAAAGCTTATGATTTGTGCTTAAGCACCTCAATGGCTACATTTACAGAATATCTTCTAAAACACCTTGATTAGTTGTAGTAGAAGATGATTTGGAGAAAACCTGTGCTAGATAGGGTTTTTATGTAATAATTCCTGTGTGTATTTTAGGCAAACAAATAATCCATGTAACTAACTGGTCAACAACTGTGACAGAGCGTATATTTTATGAAAGCCTTAGATATTTTTTTCAAGCTTTGTTAAATATTGTACAATAGGCATACTACGATGCAGATATTATGCATTCCTGGAGTTTTGACTATTTAAATTGTATTTTAATCTGGTCATGAAACTTCTTGAATATGGAAAGAGTGAGGCAGTATATTACATGAAATAGTAGACTCAACCTTTTACAGAAGTGGTTATTTTTTCCGTAAAATACTTTGACTGGACCTTAAATATGATACATTTTTTCCACTTTTTGATTAAGACTTCAAATTGCATCAGATTTTTTGTAATTATATTTTATTTCACTACATTATTTCATAAATATTTTACTATTTTTGTCCTTGTTCGAATAATGGGAATGCCGTCAATACCTACTGTTGTTTCCTCTGAAACTTGTCTCCTAGAGAATACTCCATTGCTTTTACTTCCTGGGAAGAGTGGCGTATCGTGGGTGTTCATTAAAATTGCACTTACTATGACAATATTTTGTCAGGAACAACCATGGCTCTTACCCGGCATCATAGTTGGCTTTATTGGAAAGTCAAGCATTCTCGACACATTTTTTACTGCTTATATCCCCCACTAAAATGAAACCTTCATCTCTTCATAGTCTCTCTTCCCTTTGGAGTCGATACAAAGAATATGCGATATTTTTTAATCTGGGAGCTCTTATTCTGTTTCCCTGGAAAGACGAAATTGGCAATATGAAGGGTGAATGTTGTTTCAAAGTCGCAGATATTATAAGGGTTCTATGGGTACTTGAACTGTCCCTTTGTATCTCGCCTCTTTTATGAAAGCCCATATCATTCCACCGTTATTCCCGGCAGATGCCTGTCATCTGCCCTAACGCATTCCCATTTTCCAGCGCTCCTGTTACACGCTCTGTGAGAAGACTAGGAAGAGCGTCTTTCCCGCTCCATTCGTCTTTTTTCAAAGGCTGTCATAAATAACATTCGTATCTCAACGTCGAAAAGTGCTGGAGGCAACTTTTCCACACTCCACAAGAAACTGTCATCATATGAGTCCAGAAAGATCTTACTTTCTACCCAGGGTCATGATGTCTAAGTATTTACCCCATTTTCGATAAAAAAACTCATGGCAACAATTTATAGTACCTCCTTTTTGGAAGTATATGTATCATGGCATGAAAATTCAATAATTTTACATTAGTATATAACCCTGATTCATTCATCAATCATGCACGAGGATGCATTTTGCCGATTGAGTAGATTGCATGTCCTTGGTAGAAAAAAAAATATTTGTCGAATTTATCGCCGAAGCAGATACATTTTTTTAAATTTATCATAAAGTCATTGGATGTTTCTAATACGGTATGTAATGATATAGTTTCTGTATTTCTCCATTTATGCATTTTATGGCATTATGGTGATTAGGAGCTTCTCCTTAAAGTACTACCTAAGTAATTTTGACATTAATAATCCATTAAATAGGTTTCGAAACACAATAAGTAGCAGAGCGCTTCTTAAAAAAATATTCCTTTACATGAGCAACATTAATAATGGCAACCACTTAGTTATTGCCAATCATAAAATATTCTGTTTTTCAACGAAGTTCACTCTTCAAAAATATGAACCTTAAAAAGTAATAAAAGCATATCTGAACCCACCTAAATAACGAAAGAAAGTTTAGTAGATATATTTATGGAATTAAGTTATAACGGATGAATTTAAAGTCAGCAGAAGGCAATTATATTTGAAGAGGCGTTCAGTTTATTAAAAAAAAACTTGAGAAAGAAATTGAGGCAACATAAAATCTCTGGAGAAAGTCAGGGAGGGGCTATTCATGAGTCTATTAATATTTATGGAATACACATGATGATGGTCAGTCGTATTTTGGTTGCTCATAGATGTGATGACCATTTCCGGATAATTTGGACTGATGAATAATTCTGTAGCCAGAGCTTGGCAATGAAGATGTGGGAAAAAGAAATAAATACCAGCCTTTACATTAAGAGTGGCTGTTCATTATTAGGAATGCGACTAAATTCCTTAATATTATATCGTCATCTGATGATTTTGATCCAATTATTTCAAATACGAAGATCCATGCAGAAAAAATGCGGAATCGAGGTGATGAGCTCAGAAAGCTGGATTAAACTCTGAGTAAATATGGATGAAATGAAAATTTACTAGATTCATTCCACTTATTTCCAGACCCTACCTAAGTCTTGATGCGTTGTATCACCTTCAGATCTCATAATGGATATATTCCACAAAGTATAGTAATAGTTCCTCAGTTCTGTTAAAATAATTAATAGCCCATGTTTTTCTCTTAGTGCAGAGTATGGCTGTAATAATACTAAGTGTATTTAACTTACATGAAAATTTAAAAAAACATTTGTTCGTGTGATTATTTTTTCACTTAGTAATTCAACCCGAAGGTTGAACCTGAAGGTGATCGTTGTGATAGGCGATAGTAGATCTCACCCCGTACTAAGCCAATGGCGAATTGCAGGTAAAAGGCAGTGAAATTCACACATTCAGGGTAGGGGGGGCCAGTTCCTTTCCCTGGGCCACCTGCGATTTCCTACGAAGTGCTGATGCGCAGAAACTTGAATCGCGAGGATTTTTAGATAGCGGTGTTCAGAAAGGCTTTTCCCGGGATTTGAACTCGGGACCCTCCAGTCAGTAGCTCAGCGCTCTACCCACTAGGCCACCGCATACGGTTCTTATATTGGTCATCCTATACGAAGGAATCTTTGAGTTATGCTTTCCATGTAATATCTAGGATTTAATTTGGGATCCAAGATTTAACTTTTAATTGGAAATTCTCACTTTGCTTGATTCCATTTGAATAGATCTCATTTAGTGACATTCAAGTGGTATCTACGGTTTTATACCGAAAGTAATTCGCCAGTTTGCATTCCTGCAGTGTCAACTTCTTTTCCGAATTCTTCCTTTCTGTCGATCCACACCCCTAATCCTCACTCCCAATAGCCTTCTCACTTACTTTTATCATCATATTCCCCTCAAATCCTTTTCTTCGAGTCCCCATCTCTTGGAACACACCCCTACCGATCCTCATTTCCCAACTGCTTCTTCTTCTCCATCAGTAGAGAGGGCGAGAGAGAACTTTTGCTCAATCCGGAAATTTCCGCCCCTGCATGCCTCATCTTGAATCCAGCTCCATCAGATTCACACCTCCGCAACTCCTTCGCCTCTCACACATTCAAGTATTTTTCCGTTCACATTTGCATCTAAAGCAGTGGTTCCCAACCTAGGGTTAGCCTACCCCTAGAGGCACACCCTTGGTGATTTAAGGGTACGCAAAATATGCTGAATAATTTCGGAATTAATAGCAAGCAGATTATTTGGTCTGCAACGTTTCATTCAGCCATGAGCTAACTTGATTGGACGGGAGGTTAAGTAATAGAAAAGGATTATTTTCTATTGAGATAAGCCCTACGCCAGTAGTCTTGTTAATAGAATTCTAAGTTATGTTCGCAATTTAACAATGCTGCATTGTGAATTTGTGATGCTAAAGTATATAGTCATGAAAGCTTTAATTCCTCGTATTTATTCATTGTGTTTTAACACTAATTCCCCTATTGTATTTCTGGTTTCATTCTGTATCAAAACTTTAGCCAAAGCTTCGGTGTAGCAAGATCGACAAAAAATCCAATTATTGATTTTTAAAGATAACAAGTCCATTATAATTCCAACGTTTTACGAGGAAATGGATGATAATTTCAGCATCAGGAAGGATATTGAAGCCAAATAGATAGCTTGTAATAGTGGTGGAGTTTCTAACAACGGAGGCCAAATATTGCAGTCAAATCTAAAGGGATAAATTGAAAAACAGTTAAACTGCACTCTGAGAGCCGATACAAACAAACGAATACTAGACTTTTAAATGAGTGAATAGGTGCCGCAGTTGTCAGGTTAAAGGGAAAATATGAGCATACAAGAGTAAGCATAAGGGAGAAGATGCGCGCAGATATTGCAGCGCAACTACTACCAACACATTTTAAATTAAATCTAAGACTTCCCCGTCGATTTAATCGCTTTCAGGTGTTCCTCCGCATTATGATGGTTTTTGGCGACAGCTGTTTCCCCAGCCATACTCCTTTCCGGACCTCAGACCTGAAGACGCCAGCAGTATGGATGGAGAAATTGTTACCGGTGAAAGAAACCATTGAGCGGAGGAACGCCCAAAAGCCATTATTCAAGGAACACGTTTTTCTGAATGCTGCATGCTAAACGATTAGGTTGGACGTTGGTGTGGCATTAACGTTAAGAAAACTGCTCTGCTTTAAGTAAAACTAAGCTGCACGTATTTTCGTCGATTATGATATGTCAGTTTTTTTCCCAACAAATGGGGATATCTCATTTTCGGAGAAAATTAACGTAACCTAACGTGGCACTCATTTAAGGCACGTGATAGTAATTTTTGTAGACCAATTTTCCAAAGAAAAGTTTTTCTTTACCTCCTCAGTAATCATGCTTTTAAATATTCCAATTAGTAAACATCCAAACACCATCTCAACATCAGTGTTTCAATCCTAGGATTTATTTACTGTAGCCACCCATTCTGCCCTGTTCAATGTCAATTCTCTCACGCCCTGATACCCTCTCTCTTTCACATCCTTCTTTATTCGCCTTATATACTTATCCCTTGGTTTTACTCGAGGGACCTTCCCTTCAATTTTCCCTTCTTTCATAATTATTACTAATTCATAGTCTCATGGTATGTGCAATCCATCTGGTTCTTCTTTGCCGTAGGGTTTTCCATATTGCCCTTTCTTTATCTGCTCTTCTGTACTCCTCTTCGTTCCTCACTGTCCATTTAATCTTAAGCATTCTCCTCTAGCACCATGTTTTGAAGGCTTCAACTCTTCGCTAGTCTGCTTTCCCGATGTTCCATATCTGGTCCATGGAGTGCCACGCTCCATACAAATGCTTTGATGAAGTGCTTACTTGTTTGCAGCCCTAGGTTCTTTGAGTACTGTAGTTGTTTCTCTTCGTAAGCGCCTCCTTAGCTTTTGCTATTCTTCCAAATACCAGCTTGGTTACGTCTGATGCCAATGGAGTGGAGATTTTCATTTTTTCTTAAAGCTTTCGATTACGCAGCTACAAAAAAGGGGAAATAACGTCTTGGTACGCGAATGAAGCGAATCAATAACTTTGAGGATGGAAACGATATGAGGATGTTGGGAATGCTAAGGTGAGATATAGGTCTGACGTGATATATTAGAAATCAACGTCACTCTCTCGGAAATTGCATGGATTAAATCTGGAAGCCAGTGAGTGATCAACATGATGAAATCTTTTAATATTATTTAGCTGTCTCGAGAGACTTAACCTGCGTCTATGAATTTCTCATTCATTAACCTAATTTTTTATAATTTAACAGTTTGAGAGTCATCCGTCACTCAGTTTCATAAAAACTGATATCATCTTAATTTTCCAAGTTGTTGACGTTATCTGAAGTGCTTATATCTGAACTAGCCTTCCAAATATTAGCTGAAATCCTAATTTGTCATGACTTTAGCGCAATTCGAAATTTCTGTCCATAATCTGCTGGTCTTATTTCCACGCTTACGAATTTTATTTTGGGCCTGTTTTTTTAATGAGTAGCGCGTCTATAGAAATTATTATCCAAATAAGTATCAAGTAAATCACATTTTAAGTGAGTTCAATAAATGCTATTAATGTTGAATTAATGGTACGTAGAATCATGATAGCTCGTCCCTCTAACTTGAGTTCCTATATCCTGTCCCATCTCACTTCTTGCCATTGCGATGCCTTTTTTGTAACTCATACTCATTTTTACTGTTCAGTGCCAAACTCACGCCTGTCGTTTATAATTAAAACATATTATAGAATCCTCCATACGTTGGTCAAATCTAAATATGTTTTCCATGAATTTGATTTGATGACATACACTTGAACACCACTGCCGGCAAGCACGACTCTTTGCTTTCCCGCGGTGGTTAGCATAAAATACAATGATCGTGGTCTAAACCGGTACAAAGAACGAAATCAAGCTTTTAGATAAAATAAAGTTACACTACGGAAACAATCTCAGCACGAAAGTGACTGAAGAGGAAAGCGAAGTCGAAAAGGATGGCATGGAAACATCAATATTAAGATCGGAATTCGACGCAGCAGTAAGGGACTTTCGGATGAATAAGGCCTCTGGAATTGATGATATTCCCGCAGAACTAATGAAAAATGCAGGAGAGAAGACATTAACCAATCTTTAAAAAACCATCTGAGACATGTACTCAGCTGGAGAAATACCCAGGGACTTCGAGATAAACTTCATAACTCCTATTCCAAAAAAGAAGAGAGCGGAGGAATGCCAAAATTCTAGGACTATAAGCCTGACGACATATGAACCGAAGATATTGGCAAGGATAATCTACAGAAGAATAGAATGAAAAACAGAAGAGTTCCTGGATGAAGATCATTTCGGATTCAGGAAAAGTAAGGGTACCTACAAGGGAAGCAATATTGGCTCTTAGGCTGCTAATAGAGAAGAGAATGGAGAAGAAAAAGCCGACCTTCTTGCATTTGTGGATTTAAAGAGGGCTCTTTACAACGTAGATTGGAATTAAATGCTTGAACTTCTGAAATAAATCAGAGTTTCGTACAATGATCGAAGAATTAACCATAGTTTGTATAAAAACCATGTAGCTGTGATAAAATCTGGACCCAGTTCTGAAGAAGGAAGAATAAGGATAGGAGTGAGACAAGGTTGTGCACTGTCTTCCGTAATTTTTAATGTTTACATCGAGAGAGCCATCATTGAAATCAATGAGAAGTGTTCTGGAGTGAACGTCCACGGAGAAACAATCAGCATGCTATGATTCACTGATGAAATTGCTCTCATAGCAGGAATTGAGAAGGAGCTGAATAAGATGCTAACATCCATGGAAAGGACAATGGCCAGTTATCATCTGATAATAAATAAGAATAAAACTAAGATATTGTTGTGCAGCAAGAGAGAGGAGGCCAAAACCTACGTTATATATACTAGGAACACAGAAAATAGAAGAGGTGAAAGAGTTCTGTTACGTGGGAAGCAGAGTAACCAACGATGGACGAAGCAGGACAGAAATAGTCAGTAGTATAGCACAGGCAAAGAGGGCATTCTACCAAAAGAAGAATCTACTTACAGCTGGAAACACAAGCTTAGAAGTAAGGAAGCAATTCTCAGAACGTATATCTGGAGCATGTTTCTTTACGGCAGTGAGGCATGTCACGCTAAATTAGTGAAATCGACCATTGTGCGGCAGTGAGGCATGGACGATGACAGCAGTGGAGAATAAAAGGGCCATAGCATTCGAAATATGGTGCTACCAAAGAATGATGAAGATAAAATGCATTGACCGAGTGACAAATGCACAATTCACAGAAGTAGAAGACAAGTAGAATGCGAAAAAAGAAGTCTGCTGAAAACTTTAAATGGAAGACTGGAATTAGGATTATTGAAATCCTAATTCCAGTCTTCCAATCACCAATCCTAGGATTATTGACCCATGATAATGATGAGATAAAACAAAGTGTGCTATGTGAGATATTTTTGTGCTTCTAAATGTTAGCGGTAGTAATATTCCCTTTGTTGTGATATTTACCGATATTTTACCCTAATTTGTGACAGCAAATTGTCAAATTACATTTTATTGCCTCTAATCTACACCTCGTTTGGAATTACCTTTAAATTGTGGTTCCGGTGAAACTATACCCATGACGGAGGACAAACTCTGGTTGAAGGTCTTTGAAAACAGGAAAAACAAGCAAAACATAGTGAAAATGGTATGTAACGGCTGACCTCTATCAAGTTACATGCATGAAAGAAGCTGAAAGTGAGAGGGTACACCGAGGACTGTGAAGGCTTAAACAGAAAGGAGAGTGTTCAGTAAGTGATCAAAAGCTTCGAAAACAAATGTAGATTCAATCAGCGTGAGGAGTTTATTCTGAAATATGCATTAATTGCATGAGAAAAAGTTTAAATTTATAGTTTACTCATAGTGGGGAAAGTTGAGTGTACGTACAATAGGCAGGAACTTCCCAAGTACACGCCATAATTAGTAGAACAATCATGAAAGGAATTAATCATTCAAAACCCACACGTTACCCCCACTATGTCATTATTACCATTGACCTTGGCATTAAATTGGTAATTGGCTAGTTTAATTTAAGATCATGTGCACTTGATACGGGTCCATTGCAATGAGTGTGTTTTTTGGGGAAAATTTCCGAAATTACCTCCCTAATCTATGTTGTTTCCAATTATGCTTTCTGTCACATACCTATCATTCTCTCGTTGACCTCGTAGTTGAGCACACGTTCCGGTGCGATGAGTTTCCATGTTCAAGTGGTGGAAACCAGAGAGGAGTACATACTGTGAATTGCGGACGCGTTTCGGTAAATTCCCTGTCGCCGTTAGTGTCACGTGTGGTGCACGCCACGTAGCCAATGCACATTCAGCCATCTGTTGCGGGTAGACTGCCCTTCCACAATGTCGAGATAACACCAGCAGCAGCCTTGCAAGTAGGAAGGTCGCAGAGTAATGGTCTTATCTCCATCCCTCGCTATGCTTTCTTCTAAGGTCTATATTTATTCGCCACCCTGTTCTACGCATAATAAACGAGAAGCAAACAAATATTTTTTCCTGATAGGTTACCGACATACAAGGATTGAAGAGTTTTACATGTCAATAAAAGTCCTTAATATGAAAATATTTGTGAATCGATCTCATTATTTTGCATAGCATTCATTTCGTTTACTCGTTAGTTCAAAAAAAGCACATATGGCCCCTTTAATTGGATACTATAACCAATAACATGTACACAAGTTGCAACCATTTGCTGGGTGGCAAAAACGCATTCCAGACAAGACTTGTACCTACGACTCCAGTAATATAAGGCGAGGACTTGTACTCTGCTGACCATATTTTTAAGATAATGTGATCTTTGGAAAATCATTATCGCCGCTTTCGATAGGTAAGAATTATATTTATTGAACTGCAGGGGAAAACAAACATATCGTGGTTAAGCTGAGATAAATGTGGCCTATCACGAAAATGAAATACCCCTGCATAAACATTAAATAGCACGGCACATTGAAGAAAGTATTGTGTAAGTATTACTTCCAAACTACACGGTGGGTAACTAGCAAAATCATTGCTTCTGTTTCTGATATGCAAGAGAAGATATGTTTTTAGTACTACCCTTGGTTCATTTACTTCAAGGTGTGAGGAAGAACCAATTGATAGAAATTAAAAGGCAGAGTTACTTTAAATATATTTACTGCTAAATTTTAGCCAGAAAGCATGCTTCAACAATAAAAAGCACTGGTAATACTTAAAATGTTACTATCTCTCCACTTTCACTTAAATAGGAAGGTTTTCATCGGCTGGCTGTCAGCTATTTTGCATTTTTAATTTCTGAGTACTCCATTTTCACAAATTTGCTCCGTTCAAGTCATTTGATCAAGGAAAGCCTAGGTTGCTTCAGCAAATGCATGTTGCTAAAGCAACCTAGCATAAAATGCTGCATAAAATTCTGCCTGAAATCGGACCCTTAATATTTTGGTGTGAAGCTATGACTATACTCCATTTAAAGACCCATACTATGATCAGATAGGCTAAAGCAATGTTAATTAATGAATCAGGTGATGGTAGTTTGCCAACGAACAATAAGCGATTCAGTCATTACACACGACTGCTTCTGTGAAAAGTTTTTTGTAGCCCTCTCACACCTTATAATGCACAATGAAGAATGAGGTTATGATTCTGGAATTTACAATATTGAAAAATGCACTATTATGACGACGTCGTATCACAAAAATTACAATATTTTATATTCGTGATATAAATTGGTAATGCCCAGTGATATCCTACAGCACGTAAGTTTTCATATTGCGTGTCGTTGTAATTCGCTCGACATGGTATATCGCGTGATAGAGTTTCAAGCGTAATATCACGTTCGCTTCCATTTCTATATCGCGAAGTTCCTATTGCAGAATATAAACCTAATGCAATATTTCCTAGCAAGGAATTAGGATGCTCGTATTTGGTGGGTGTTACGTTTACGGGCGATTGATGGCTTCCCCAAAAACCTTTTAAGAGTCATGGCAACGGTGTTGAAAAGTGAATGGAGGAGGAAGTTTGGAATGGGACGAATTCGCATCGCTTTTGTTTCCCGACTTGTCCCTTCTCGAGTGGCATCACTCTCCCTGCCCCAAATCCATCTTCTTCTTCCCTCTCGCACCATCCTACTTGTCTTCTCCCCTCTTCCCCTCAGTCCATCACTTCCATCGCCTCTATCTACCACCCTCAATGTAATCGTCAACAAATGGTGTTTATCCGTGTCAACCACCTCTAAGAGTTCATGGCCGAGGGTGATTTCTGACTACATTCGAGAGGATTTGCACCCAATGTAACCCATTTCCGCGTGGAAAGAGATATTAAGTGGTGATAAATGAGAAAAATTTGTGCGGTATATTACTAGAAGTAAATAGTGTACAAGCAGGAAATATAACGTAAAACTTTTGACTGCTACGTACTATACCGCTACGCTTCTGGTATCTTTTTTATCTTATATAAATGAGTGAATGGTCATTATTCATTTGTTTTGAGCTTGACTGACAGTGTATCACTAGGCGTTAACGTTGTCTTCAAGAAAGCCACTTTAAAAAAAAACTATCAAGCGCTTCGGATACATACTCATTAAAATTCACCTGCATCTATCAACTTTACACTGCACCGTTCTCACATCAGAAGATTGATATTGTAAGTTATTTAGGATCGGGGGAGCTATGGGTGTACTTGGACGAATGTAGGGTTCGTAGGTGTGAAGAAAATTAGCTAAACCAAGCACGAGCTCTTAGCTATAGGTCCAAAATGGTTCACAACTTCATGACTAATCTGATGGATGGAATACTGGACTAGAAGTTGAAATCACAGTATGATCCTTGCAGTGATTACTTAGAGTTTGGGTTCCATTGGCAAAGTCCATTAGGCAGAGGGATTAAAAATTAAATATTTTAGTTATTTAATACCAGACAAGGTTAATGAACTGGCAGTGTTAGGCTGATATTTTTCTAATCATCTCTTAACAGTTTTATCCCATGTATTATATGCCTATAAATGGTTAATCTGTTTCACCTTTTCTCCTCTTTTCCACCATAAATTTCTTGGAGAGGCAGTCCTTCATCTATGCTTGATGCTTCTCGTCTGCGGAAGGAACTTCTTTTCCAAAACGCGGCACTTACCTTAATTCGGAAGCACGTCACGAGTTTTCCCGGCAATACTTCCTTCACTTCGTCCATGGCCTCATATTATTCTACCTTCCGGGAATCATTCTGGGTGTCTACATACCCGCACTCCTTGATTATTTAAAGCAGTCTCGATCCAAGCGCGGGTCTCCGCTGCGCCAGGTAATGCAGCAATTGCTTCTACACGGTTTTTTTTTATTTTAAGATACTTAGGGAATCCTAAGGATGGAAGCCCCGGCTTCTCCATTACTCCCCTGAGGCCCGTTCGTTGTTGTCTCCGAGGATGTTTTTAGTGGGAAGTTTCTCCTTCTTGGTTCCTCACTTACTTCCTCTAGACTGAAGGATTTTTACGCCCCAAGTAATCCTTTTTTTCCCCGTCTCCCTTGGCATACATTTCATTGAGAAGTGTGGGGATTTAAATGTGATGGACTGAATATATGATGCATTTACTCCTTTGAGGGTAAATGGGGGATCCAAAATATTTTGTTCGGTGTGGCTATATCGTTACTGAAATAACAGCGTTCCTGAATTTTAATTTCTAGGTTACGTTACCGGGATCTTCATTACACAGGTGCTTCACTATGCCGTCATTGTGGGAAATAGATATGTTTTAAGTCAATACATGAGTTTTCATTCATGCTCTTAAATAATTGGCATCTTTTACACGACCATTTTATTTGTGATGCAAATCGCTGTTCCCAAGTGAGAGGTGTGTCATTTTTATTTATAAGAGAATTTATTGTTGAATTGATTTTATAAGCTTTAACACGAATGGATCAAGTTATCTCTCAAGATGATCAGTTTTGCGCTTATGGCTTTATTATAACGGATACCATTATGAATAATATCTTAATTAGGCTATGTTCACAAGTGAACAAAAATAGAAACATATTATCTATAAAAAAAGGATGGCAATTATTTAATTAGAAGAGTATCAGCTGGAACAGGAGGGGCAGCTATGTTGCTTCAGATAGATAACATTGATCTATGGTGAGCGTAGTTTTTGCAATGTTAGGAGAAGAATTACTTTTACTAAGTAGGCGTTTGCCGATCAAAAAAACGTCTTAAAAATTCCTTGATTAGGGGTAAAAAAGTATTTTTAATGACTTTGAAATGAATCGGGCTTTGCATTGATTTTTGTTTTAGACACTTGAAAGGATGGCGAAAGAAGATAAGAACATTTGCAAGTGAAGATATGAAAATGTGGGTGTAAAGGTGAATGAAGCAGGTTCAATGGGAGGGTAGGAAAACGAATGAAGTAATGTTGAGTAAGTTAAGTTGGGAGATATCATAATAAGTTCTAACTCCATATGATAAAGGATGATATTAGTAATCAACCAGCAAAGGGCTGTTTAACGCGTACTGCTTCATAGTTCTGGGTAATTGGATGATGACATGGATCTAAGCAATTTTTACGAGAGAATTTTCTGCAAGTTTTACAGCAGACCAATGAATTGCTAGTAATGGTTAGAGAAAAATATTTTTTCCGATGAGGCTGACGATTTTGAGTTAACGTGATGTTTTTTTTCGTTCAATCGTGATCAAACAGGTTGTCAATTATTCATACACTCCTGAGTTGCGACCGCGATATGCGCCACTGTTTCGACCCTGGGTGGTTATAAATTACCGATGGGCACGAATACACGATGCGGGAGCACTTTGAAATTCATATTTTCCCCAATTATTCATCACATGTGCGAGAAATGGAAAATTCAATGTCACCTCACTCATTCTCTCTGAATGGCTGGGAATTTGTGGCATCCGCTCGTCTAAAGTAAAACCTTGTAAATTCATATGATTTTTATCCACGCGTCTCATCTTTGGTTAAAATGTTACTTTACCGTCGGAAATACACATAAACCGAAAAGCAGTATACGAGGGTGAAAAGAAAACTTATACGATGAGTTTCATGGGAGCTAAAGAATGCCTATCACTTAGTTGTACTTTATATAGGTATTCAGGATCTGACTTGTAGAGAATACCCATTATGTATTTTAGTACTCCTCTTCGTGAGCATATCGAATTTAGTTTCATTATGGAGGGAGAAGATTGGGCGCTCTAGAGCATGGATATATAAATGCTATTTACTTAGCATGTCATTCGGGCCACATCTTGCATACTTGTTACGTACGTATAAATATGAAGCATGAAATAATAATATAATTAATATTATACATCATATATATGATAAAATATAGGTAATATAATAAATTTATATAGTAACGACCTACTGTAATGTTATTGAATTAACTTCAAAAAATACACAGCATATAGATATTTTATTTGTTGAATTCGTCATCATCACCGGGAAAAAATCCTAAAATTGGTTTGACTCAGCCCTCAACTAGATTCTTCTATAGATGACGTAGTTCATTCCTTTCATTTACATCTTAGCAGCTTGTTCGCTATGTCTCATACGAGGCCTGTCCTTTCCATCCATCCCGTCCCCTTTTCCCTCGACGTTTGTCTTCATCAAGCCAACGTGCCTTTGGATAAACGGTAATAAACGATGTGCCTTGCAACTACCGCGTGTATTCACACTTTTATTAGGAAGCGGTCGCTACTATCTAAATTCAGTACTTGCAGTAAGGTTTTCGTAGAATTTACTGATGACCATCATGTATGGTATTCCAGACACGCAATGGTGGGGAAAGGATATCTTCATTTCCACCACCTTGTCTAACAAATAGGATAAAGAAACAAACACCGTTATTAGGCTCCTAAAAGCGGTGCAAATTAGTTCATCTCAAGGTGAAACTTCTGTCAAAATTAAGAATACTTACTCTCTTTTACTATATATCCAAGTATATGTTTTCTTAGGCCGTTGAAGGAATATCTTCACAGTCAATATAAATGGGCAGTTGAGAGTCCTTGTACTGAAAAGATTGTATGGCTTTATTTTGCAGGTTTCAAATATTTTAATATAAATATTTAAAGTATCACAACACAATTTTAATCTTCTCTCGTGCTGAACGGAAAATGTTTATGACGCTATTTTAATAATTCGCCTATCTGATATATATTTCATTCCGCTTGGACATCAATAATGTCGGGCACATAAGAATAATCTAAGAACAATCTTGGTGTAAAAAGAGTAAAAATAAGTTTCAGAATGACTATTTCTGATAATTTGAAGACTATGAAAATCAAGAATATTAGTTTTTAGTTATGATTTAGGCTCAACGGAGAAAAATAAGGATTGGTAGTATTACAGAAATCGTAAAGAAGGATATCAACTGAAAATAAATTTAAACCGATTGGAAATATATATATTTGAATGTATTAATGTCCATCTAAACCTCCTCTTTTATTAGAATCGGTATTATGTCCATGTACTGCCATCGTTACCAAAATGTTACTGTGAAAGCTCGTATAAGAAAACAAAGTTATCAAATCCATTCAAATACACTGTTACAATTACATAATGTTGACTCGTAGCTGTGAAGGTTTCGATTATTTTTAATTCGGAGCTCATTTCTCATCAAGAATATAATTGGAATTTTATCGCAATTTAATATATAAATACAAAATCAAGCGGAAACTAATTTTAAAGGAGAAACAATTTTGTATGCTGATTTTTAAAGATTTAAGTGAAAATTAATTGCAAAAATGGTATCATATTGAATGAATGATTTTCTTCTGCAAATTGTTTTCAACTATCTATCTAATTGAAGAGCGAACTCATGGAAAAAACCCAAAAATTCACATATCTAGCCGTAGGTTTGTTGCGGGCATTTATAAGTCACGAAGATAAAATAAATCCAATGTGAATGAAACATCTGCTTTAGTATCCATAACGGTGTAAACGTGTATCAACCGGTATAATGGCATATCTAGGTGTTCAACTAGCTCTTTTCAGGTGCCACACATCGGATATCAGTTTTCAAGTAAATTTTGCCTTTCGAAGCTATTTATGCACCCGAATTTTTTCCTAGCTGTACCTACACCACTGATATATATTTTATTTACTGTAAATACCAATGGTTTAAGAATAGGACACCAAAAAAAGATTCAACGAAACATCTATTGCTGATATTCAAATACACATCTATATTTATAAATTTGAATAAAATCTTTCAATATGCGCCAAATTATAGGAAACAGTCCAATGTTTCGTGTCACCTATTTCTGTGCTACATCCATTTAAAAGTTGTATTTAACCCACCAAATAGTTATTAATTGTTGAAAAAACTCAAAAATGTTCTGTATCTTTCGAGTCTCATTCCAAATGGCAAAAAAAGAAAAAATCTGAAAAACCTATTTTTAATAATTTTCTAACGAGTATATTCCCATTTGATAATTTACATTATTGCACAGGGAAGATGGCACTTTTAACATATATTACTCTCTCTTATGTTTTTCGTAGCTTTCAGAAAACATTTCATTGAGTATTTTAACTCTATGGCGTTTAGTGCGAAAGCTCTCCACGTAACTGTTATCTGATTGTATGCATGAAAACACCTTGATGGGCTAGCATTTAATCAATGAAACCGGTTGTGCAATCCTAGTCTATATTTGTAGGTATAAAAGTCAGTGCAGGTATGCTCCAGCATCACCCCCAAATAGTTTCAGTGATTGTCTTCAAATTTAAAATATTTGTCTAAATTATTATTGATTTTAAAATTTATGCTAATTCTGTTGATATGTCTTCCAAGACCTGTGAATATTTCATGACTATTCCCGGCCCATTGTTCAAAAAAACTAATTTAGTGACTGTTTCACCAGAAAGAAGAGTATACCTCACCCGACAGAGCCTTCTAATAATTTAGGAGGTACCTAGTTCAAAAACTAAAACTGCGCGAAAAATATCACAATTCACTCAGCAGAGACCTTCTTAAGACCTATCCCCCTCCTATACAGCTGAGCTCTTGACAGCGTTTTCACGCAGCAGTCGTCCATCTTGCCTGGAGAGGACTGGATACATTTCTTCCGGAATTGGGATTCACAACTTCTACGAGGAAGCATGGAAGAATTATCGCTGCCCTCCGGAGATTCACGACTTGCCTCAGAGACTTTCGTTTTCGCCTAGAGTTCTTATCCCTGGCATCCTTGGGCTCCCTTTGTTCCTTACATATATATTCGCATCTTTCCAAGAAATTACGCTATGGTCTTCAGACCCTGTGGAATAGTGGAACTACATATTTTGAATGTCGCACTTATCATGGTGCACGAAGCGTCATTGAAGGACTAAGTATCGACGTCACAGTGAGAGTGGGATTGTCGATTGTGACAGTCCGAAATAATTGTCGAAATGAATAGTAATAGAAAAAAGATATAGAAATTTTATTGTTCCGTAGCAAATAAAACATTAATTATAACAAATTCAAGCAATGTTGTTAATTTGGAGCTATAGGTATCCCCCAAGACAATTAGCCTGAATTAGGAGACACCCTCAGAATAGAAATAATAAAATACTCCTGACTCTGATTACAATGGCCTTCAACATAACACTTGCACAGATATTTTAATTTTTAAAACCTTGCACATAGCACCATGAATACAAATATATAACTTCAGGAAAGGTTTTTCATATGCACACCTCAATTGGGAAATCAGCAAGAGCCTATTTCAGGATAAGAAGCGATTTGCATTTAATATGCTCAGTAGCCATGGTTTTAAACATCTTAAGAATATATTCAAGCTTTTTGCAGTCCTGACATTACTCAGTAACATATCTAACGACTTTGGCCCTATATAACGGTAACAAAGTTTATGTAAGGTTAAGCAGGGCTTCGGCAAAACATAACAAAAATAAAATTTAAACCTTTCATCATTATTGTGGCATAAAAATCGGTATTGTCCACAAGTGATACTATCTCAACATTATTGGTTGAATTATAATAGCCAATATCTGCTTTGCTCTTCTATGTACTCTACCTTTACACTTTCCTCTATCTTGCTTAGGAATGGGCTGTTACGCGAAGCAATCATTTATCATTAGTTACACAGGTCTGCAAAAGAATTTTTTTTGGTCCCGAAAAATTTGATTCAACTATATTTTGGGCGCTGAATCTAAATCATTTTTTTTTATCAGCTCTACATTTGTAGATATAGCATTTTCAACCCTCAATCATTTTGATTTTATAGATGCCTATTTAGGAATTGTCAGCATAAACACCTACTTACATATTATAATTAAATTGTTTTAGCATCGATACCTGTATCCTATCCCTTTATGTCTATTATATTATTACCAGGGAAACTTTTATCTAACATAAATAGCAATCAGTCTCATTTCTACAGTGTTGAGGAGTGGTTGCTTTTTTTAAACTTCCACTCCGATTTCATTTGTGCTTGTGTCAGAATTGGATCTCCCGAAATATGCTCTACAACTCCTGTTAATTTGGAGACTTAACTAATTTCTACAAGATTCCTCGTTTTTAAAGCATGTAAGTTCATATTAATTAGCGTATAAGTTTATTTCCATTCCTTTTAGTGATTTTTAAAATGACAGGGCGTTGACCTCTCTCATTGCAACATTCTTTTAATTACCGTCAGTGCCCTCATGTTTCAGAGTGAAAAGCTACAATCAGTTCAAGTCGACGGATCTTTATCAATCATCCTGATGTGTTTAGATACGTTTGTGGGGTATGCACGTTTAAAGAAGACAGAAAAACTATAACTAACTTTGTAAAAAGGACGTATCTTGAATTTTTTCGGGTTCAACTTGGTGATCAAGATAACACTTGGGGTACCCTTATTGTGCGGAAGACATGTGTGAAATATTTAGGCCAGTAGGCTACTGGTAAAAGGAAATATCTTAAATGTGGTGTGCCTTTTGTTTGGAGGGAACCTTTGAACCACGTTGATGACTGTTATTTCTGCATGGTGAAAATCAAATGAATAAATCTGAATAATCATAGTAAGTGGACATATCCTAATGTAGCCTCTGCAAAATTCCCAGTTCCACACTCTGATGAAGTACCTATCCCAAAGTTTTGCCCGCTCTCAGAGCTCAGTGAGAATGAAGTGAATACATGTAAAACTTATTCTGACACAAATGGCAGTGGTGGCAGTGATTATGAAGGAACGTCATCAAGTCCTATGAGTTTTAACCAAAATGAGCTTAATGACCTCTTCAGAAATCGCAACCTTTCAAAAACAGCATCTGAATTACTTGCCTATATGTTGAGCGATAAGAATTTACTGGAACAAGAAACAAAAATTACTTTCTACCGTACAAGGGAAAAATATTTGCTTCCCTTCTTCTCTCAAGAAGACAATCTTGTATTCTGTCAAGATGTTAGAGGACTCTTGAGGAAAATGGGTCTTCCTGAATATATTCCGGATGATTTGCGTCTATTTATTGACAGTTGTAAGGGGATTTTGACATGGTACCACATTCACAATGGCAACAGTTTGGCTCATTGCCAATTGCACAATCAACAAAAATGAAAGAAGAATACATCACAATTGCTTTGGTCATGGAGAAGATAAAATATCAAGAACATCAATGGATGATTTGTGTGGGTTTAAAAATGGTTAACTTTCTGCTTAGACAACGAAGTGACTATACAAAATACCCTTGTTTCTTATGTCTTTGGGATAGCAGGGATAGAGAAAACCACTGGGTGAGAAAGGAGTGGCCTGAGAGAGAAACCATGATTGTTGGAGAGAAAAACGTCGTAACCTATCCTTTAGTTAAGCGAGATAAAATAATTTTGCCTCCACTGCACATAAAACTAGTTGTGTTTTTCACTGCACTGCACTGTGCATAAAAGATATTGTGAAAAATTTCCTGGGAAATTACAAAGCAGATTATTATATAGAACTAGTAGATGAGATGCTAAATAACTTTAGAAACCTTAGATGCAATATGAGTGCAGTGCAGTGAAAAACACAACTAGTTTTATGTGCAGTGCACTCACTCATTGATTTTAACATCGATATTCCTCAAGCATCGAGTGAAAAATACATCGTGCCTTTTCTCGTGCCATTGCGCTCAAGACAACTCCTTCTTCACCCTCTTATTTTCGACAGGGTTCCTCTCTTTTCACAAAAAAACTCCGCGACAGAAGCTCCGCAAACCACTCTACCGGCGTACATCATAACTTCCACCCCCGCGAGCGCTTGCCTCCATTCACTTGTCCTCACCAATCTCAAACTGCGCAACGCGTCTCCCACCAAACAGCCAAGCCCATCACCCCGCAACGTTCCAAATCCCCTCCCCCTTACACTTCCAACCAGGCCCTGCACCGCCTGAAGCCCTCACCCGCTCACCTGGGTCTCCATATTACTTCCCACCATGGCCTTCTCCATAACTCAGGTCGGCGCGAAAAAATACCCCACTTCCTCCTCCTGCACGCAGATCCCTTCCACCACTCCTTCCGACGATTTTTTCCCGCGCCTAAATTTCTACATAGGACACTCATAGAATAGCGAGAGCTCTGCCTTCGGCAATAAATTACCCTACTTCCCTTACCCTGAGGCCCCTTGGGTGGGCTCTACCTCTCCAAATCCCCTCCCATCTTCCCTCACACCCCGACCTTCCCCTCCCATGGGAGCTCTGACGTTGCCCTCTGGTCCATGAAGTGATCTTCTCACCTTTCCGGACAAGTTCCCACTCACTGCTTTCCAAAGAGGATGAATTTAACCCAAAATTGATAACGATACGTTCCCCCAACCTGGTCATTCTTCTTCATCTAAGCTAAATTGATTAACGCTAATCAGAATAGGTTGAAAACTAGATGGAAAAAGGATAAGGGGTGGATTTTAGGTTTCCGCAGGGTTTATCATCAATGGAGAGGACTTCTGGGTGTTGACTTCAATGGAGAGGACTTCTAGTTCCTGGTTGACAACGGTTTCTCAAGCCATCCTGCTGGTGTCTTTAGATCATAAGTGTCGATGCATTAAATCCGTCCATGTCATGTAGGGGCCCGGGCCCTAGGTTGGCTCTGATTGTCTGAGAGGGCCGATTTGTCTCCCTACTGGAAAATTCTCTTCAAGGGGTGACCGAGAGTCTATCTCGGTTGTAGTTTTCAGGGTGTTTTACGACCTCAATCGCCTCTCGGGTTAAAACTGTTGACGCTCAGAGACAAGCCAATACAGAGGAGCACCCTGAAGTCCTCTTCATTAAGGATAAAGGGTGCTGACACCGGTTGGGAGATTCAAAGTTGTGTAGAAAATTACAAAGTTTCGTTATTATTTCCAGCTATGAAAAAATTCCATAGTGTAAAGTTTTATGTAGTTTTTATGATGAAATAGGAAATTTTTCCAGGAACGAAGGAAGAGTGGAAGGAACCCGCGGCGTGGGGGTTAGGCTGCTTGCAGTGCAAGTTCCTAGGGTTGACACTTAACACCCAATTGCGTACATAAAGTGCACTTCTCGAAGCAGTCATATGGGCATCAGTTCACCAATGGAAAAACTGTCTATTCTTGGAGTTAAATCTGGACCCTAGTATTGGGAGCTCTGTACTTCAGTCACCATGAGAAACCCAATCCCCAAATAAACACATGATGACTCAGGAGTTAGGAAAACTGTGTTAGATGACAGGCATAACCATTAAGTAAGAAGGGAGGGCAGATAAGTTGATAATTTGCTTTGTTTGTTAATTTGATAAGCTGTTACCAGTCATTGTGGCATAACATTGATGACAGTTGTAATAATGTAATCATTTAACAACGGTTGAGGTGAGAAACTATGTCAAGGAGATGCGATTTAGACCATCTCTTCCCGGGAAACTTTCTAATCACCGACCGAATTTGACGCATTTGTGTACCACCTTCCAGGCATGGAACAACAGTGGTGTAGGTTTTGAGCATAGGGATATAATAATTTCCAGCAGAGAATTCTTGCCTTGAGAGGTCAAACGCTCGGATAGAACTGGCGCAGTCACTAATCTCAGAACCATTCGCAATCTTCCCCTTTCAACCACAGCCAGGCAGTTATCCCAATTGTATTTGACAGCTCTTCTTTCACAAGTCACAACATTTTCCTGGACGTGGACTGGAAGTTTAATAACTGTTAAACAAAAATTATTATGAGCAATGAGAAGAATAAGTGATAGAAAGTTTTGCTATATAAAGGACGTAACTATATCACTTACCTAAATCATTCTAATAAATTTTCTTGCAAAGTATATAATGATACTCTGAGTTCGAATTAGCATTATTATTATACCGTTTTGTAGCAATAATGAAGAAGGAAACCAGTTTTTACTGTAAATATATAAGGTTTTCTCTTTGCCATATTCATTATTATAACGATATTTTTTTATCTCTGAAATTTTCCTACGTGAATACGGGGAGGAATCAATTAGCGTAAAGTTGGTGCAGTATAAATCCCACACTCTAAAAGAAGGTTATAGCTTATGACATGAGTAAAATTCATGTTGCATAAGTGTTAGAGCTAAAATTGATAGTAATTATAATTTATAATTATTTCGATTCCTGCCCAGTTACATGGCAAATTTTCATTTCGTAATCTAGCCCTGCTACTTTTATTTTTCATTGTGATCCGACTAATTTTGTTAAGATATTTTTCATTTTGACGCAGGGTTATTTTTTAGATCTGCCGTGTTTCAAACGAATTTAAGCTGAGAATTAGAATCTCGCACCTCTTCATTCACATATTTCACTCTGAAACACATGATCATCTGACATGTTTAGCACGTTAAACGAGATTGCTGAGTTCAACAGAGATTGGTATGGGAGCGGATTGCTAATGTCAAATTATATCATCGTCACTGAAGGTAGCTATAAAACACTCAAATTCAACAACTTGGCTCAGTGAATCTTTGATTCACGATAAAAAGTTTTGAGGTCCACTCAAAACACCATATTCCCTTAAGGATGTGGAAATTCCGACTGAACTGTATTTAATGTTTGCATATTGTACCTCTGCGGTTGTTCCCAAGACTGTGCTTTTATTTATTAGCCACATCTGATACTCAGAGTAAAGTGTTGCACGCTAATATCCCTTGCGCCCGGAAGCTTGAGTCTGTGAATGGATTGAATTGATATCGCCACAGTGCTTTCAGCGTTTGATCTCAATTATGCATGGGTTTTCAATATTTTATTCTTCGAAACCCATTGGAATTCACTTTGCAAAAATGTATTTCCATACGTATACCCCGCGGATTATCGCACCTTCTTTGTTTTAATCCCAATTCTGCGCATCCTTTTGCTGCCCCTTTTCACTCCTCCCCCGCCAACATTTCATCTGCAAGCTCAAGCTTTCCCTTCTCCTCACTTGATCATAACCCTCAGCCCTCTGCTCCCCTACCCCGCTGATAAATCCCACGGGACTACCGAGATCTCCCAACCTCAGTGCATGCAACCGCTTTTCTCACTTCATCCACCCTTCCGCAAATTCCAAATCCCTTCCTTTCCTCCCATCTGCATCCGTCCGGACGCATCCCAGCGAGAGATTCATTCGATCGTTAACGACCGCTGGGTTTAGCGAGTTCCGCGTCGGCTGTAATTTGAAGAAGAGTAGAATGTGTCCGGGAAAACAGAGTGCGATGGTAGGTGGGAATGTTCAGGATTTGCTGGACTTCAGTTTTCCAAAGATTCCAGCATTATGATTGACGGACCGTGCCGGCGACAAAGTATTCTCGTGTGTGAATCAATCAATGAATATTTACGATATTCTGACACTACCTCTTTCACTCACCTCAACAAAATCCCGTTGTATGGAAATTAAATAAAGCCCTGAATTGTAAGAACCTTTGTTTGGATGTAATAGAATTGATCGTTTGTAATGAATAGCTGTTGGAATGAATGAAAACGTTGAACATGCGAACGTTTTATTTTCCCATGAACAACACCATGAGAATTCTATTAAAATATTTTTGATCATGCCGGTAGGTACTAGTGCTTACCGCTTGCGCACAAAATGCATGTAGGTACTAAACTGATCATGAATACAGTATGCCGCAAAAATAAAAAATAAAATATTTCAAATTCTTTTATTTGGGCTTTTTTTACAATCCCGAATTCCCTAATCAATTTGGCAATCAATTATTTATTTACATTGCTTGAAATTAGTTTGGAGGAACACTATGCAACCGTAATCAATGATGTAATAATCTCTGTGGAAGGTGATCACCGGAGTTGTACAATTATTGTAATTATTAATATAATGGCCACCAAGAGGTCTAGGTCTTGAAAGCTAACCAACGGACAGAGTACTGAATGCTCTTCACAACCAATTAGAAATTGGTCTCCCAAAGTCTCAGTTTTAACACTCGAACTCGGGTACTCATTATAGATGGTTGGCCAACACTCCAAAAAACCTATATTGTTTAATCAATGGTTTAATAGCAGTTAAATATTTGTATTTCATTATGATTTATAACAGTTACCGTTTATTTAAAAAAAGTGTTTAGCTGTGATTTAGCTCATTAAAATATGCCATTTATTGCTATCCCGCCAGCACGGTTTTAGCTGCATCTATCCAGTTAGTTAGCCATTCAGGGGAGGCGACCAACAGCTCGGGTCATTTGCGCCATTTAGGATTGGTGGGTGATTGGGTAATAGTAGGAACATTCGAGTAATAGAGGGAGGATGGTGAGAAATCCGGCATCGGTGTAAGCCTGCTCATAACGACAGGCGCCAAGGGGACCACGGCTTACTATCCCATTTGGCGGAAGGAGTGCTGAGCCTGAAATTTCCTCCAATAGGCACTCTAGTAGGGACTGGTTTGCCGTTGAAAAACCCACCACTGACAGGTATTGAACTCGGGCTCTAGGGATGGGAGGCCAGTGTTCTATCCACGACACCTTCCAGCCTTCTTCCAACCTTCGTCTTTCAGATTGTTTTTTTTTTTGTTCCGCTCCTATGGGCAAGGAATTGCTTCACCTACTGCTTCCGTCACCAGCCATTCCTCTTCATCTTTTTACTAGATAGCACTATGTCGTTTGTTCCTCAGAATTCCGAAGCACCCATCAGTTTGGTCACGAAACTGTGAAATGGGTGTCGTACTGAAATTACCAAATTTCATTCCGGATCCATTTTTTCCGGGACTTCCAACAAATTAAACGATAGGCAGAAGCATGTGAGCTGAAAATTATGAACGAAAACGACGAGAGAACGTCCCCAATCGCATGCGCGACGAAATAATTTCACCCAAACGTCGCGAATTTAATTAGGTGCCCGCCACTCACCCGAGGAGGATTATGATTACGCCATTTTGATCCGTTCGTCATTTCTCGTCGCCGCAGTATGGAAATGGAATGATATTTCTACGCTGAATTAGTGCTCACGCTTATCTTTCTGCCCCATATTATATTTTTTTCGTCCCCGTGGTGGAAAATGATTCACCAGGCCTAATTTATGCTCATGTGTGTTCTCCCTTGCCCTTGTGCCCTTACCTCTGATGAGATACCGAGCGGCGCGATATATACTAGTGACGCATGGGGCAGTAAATCAGGCCAAGTTAATTCATGTACCATGCCATAAAATATTCGTAAATTTTTGTTATCGTTCTATAGTGAAATTTTCGAAACAAATTTCACAATCACAATGTCATTCAGACTAGTGTGAGATCTGAAAAAAATATGTAAATGCACGTCCTATAATTCGACGAATGAAATGTTGCCTTGCTAGAGACATATTTTAATCCAAAATGCATTTTCCCTGCATGGCTGGTGCAAAAATATTTCTCGATTTAAATCATCGAGATGAATCGGCTTTTGATGCAAGCTTCTGAAATGAGAATTGTTTTCATTTTTTCAGTCACTTTTTTATTTTAAACTCAATATTTTCCATTGTGCTAAAAGCAAATACGGCCCAATATGTTATACTATTATTAATAATTATGGGTCTTTTTAAGTTTACGGTTAGGCATGTCTGATTCTTCTCGCACACAGGTAATTGCATAAGGTTATGCTTCTTTTATTTGCACGCGCGTATCTTCCTTCAATTTGTCGCTTGTCCAAAATGATTTACCATATATATACAATATTAATTCTTATTTTTAGAATTCAGATTTTCCCAGATATTTACGCTCTATTTTGTCTCTAACATTTCAGTTGAAATTTGATTGAGTTTGTTGTGAGCATGTGTCGGAAATCAAAATTCATGAACACAATTTCGTTAACCGCTGTCATGAACTCAGCCTCAGAATGAAGAAAAAAATTAATGACGCATTGGATGAAGAAAATTAAAATTCATATTACTGTTATTAGTTTTCTGCCTCGTCCCTGAATGGAGAGAATACTATCGAAAATATATGTGCCGTAAATGAATAATTGAATTGAATGCACACCGCAGCATAACATGTTCACAACGACGGATTATTAAGTCAACTTTGTGTCATTAAATAACTTATTCATGAAGTCATTTCCCTCAGCGTCCTCATTGTCCTTTAGAGCCGTTGCATGTTCGGAGTAGAAATATATTTTTCGTGTGAAATATATCTTTCTGCTCCAAATTCAATCAATACTCTCTTAAGCTCGGAGAGATGGGAATTCACTTCTTTTTTTAACATCCCATGTCGTTTTATACTCCAAGTTGGGGAGTTGGGGGAGTTCGCTGGGTTTTTTCGTGGATTATGGTCGAGAGAGGTCAAGACAAACTGCCGGGACATGAGATAGGTACTGAGAACACATCAGCAGAGTGGCGGCTGGTTTGGATTCCACAGCGTACGCTTGTTGCTGACGACAAGCGAGAGATCCGGTCTCCCCCTTTACCATGAAGCCTCATGTTCTGTCGTGTTCGCTTATCTGCTAGAACTGCGCAATTCGGTCAGTTCCAGTTTATCGCTGCTCCTTTATTCCAGCACAACAATGAGAATATTATAGTGAATATTTCTACCCTTTACGACTTCTGACCACCAAATAGTGGACCTTACATGCAGTGCCTACTCTTATGCTTTAAATATGGCAACTTAGCTTTTTCGTTAGACGGTGAAAGTAATTCGGTTCTAGATTAGTCAATACTCATTAGTAAACATACATGAAAGCGAGCATAGAGCAAAAATGTCAAGTAGCCTTGTGAGCATCTATGAGGAAAGTATATTCATGGCAGAGGAAGAAGGAAAATAATTTCACTCGCGATGAACGGGAAATCAGTTAATCTCTTTCTTCTGATATTAATTATATTATTCAAGTCTTGATCATGGAGCATTTCAACATATGTACAAGATGCCATTCAGTGTTCTAAGTACCATACGTGAATAATTGAGGCTTGTACATGAATATAGAGAAAAAATACTGCACAATAAGAGGGAAACACTTTTTTTAGAAATCCAAAAAGAGAATAAAAATTCTTTCGAGTATTTTGAGAATTATCGGGCTGGTATAAATGGCGAAAAATTTTAATGTAGTTGGCCTCAATACAGATATAAGAGGAGGTAGAGGATTATATGTGTGGAAAGAGGACTCTTAAACTAATAGAATCAATTTAATGGACAATATAACTGGTTTCAGTTATGGCAAGTAGATGGTCATGTGTTCATTAAATGCTTGTCATAGTCATCGAAACACTCAATCACTTTTTATCATATTCTATGATGCCGCAATGTATTTTATTATTTCAGCTTTGGCTACTATATTATAAAATAAGTATCTTCTCCCGAAAGCGCAGGTTTATCTAGTTGATGCTCAAAAAAGAATATTTGTATGCGGCTTCAAAAAAATTTGGCTCTTGAAATGCTCCCTATGGCAGTTTAGTTGGGATAGCAATTACACGTACCATTCTTCATATCATTTGGTACGAAACTCCGTACTTTTATTCTCCATTAAATTTATGAATATTGTTGTTTGTTCCATGAAAATTTACTGTAAAAAGAGCACATCTATATTTGAGATTATTTTGATAAATTTGATAATACTCATAGGTTAGTGGTGGTGCTGCTATAAAGTCTTTTTTAAATCAAAATTTGACTAACATTCCCTCAGGTTGATCCCACGTGATTTTTTTCGATACAAGGTTTTCTGACCTTGCACTCATTACTTTCAGATCTGAAGTAAAGTTCAGAGGTTTTATAAACACCGTCTATACTCTAAACTACACTATGGACCCTGATGCCGAGTAATGTTCTTTTCATGAGGTAAACGGCCACCAGCGACCAATTCAGGAACACCAGAATTTTATACATCGTGCCGTAAAAGTTCGAGAAAATGTTATATTTTCGCTTCTCGTTATCATGAGCCTGTTTAGTAGATACCGTTCGTTACTCTGCCATTCAGAATTCTTTGCATACCAGCTAGAGTACAAACAAGCTTGAGATTGTATCATCCTTCATTTTCAGTTCTTTTGTCATCTACTTCATTGGTGTCTTCACCAGAGTCACTTTTACTGTAGCTTATAACGCACGAGGAGTTGAATTAGAAACACTGTCAGTTGTAGTAGAGAGATGATGATAATAAATAACTCTTACTGTGGTAATAATAACACTTTGGCAGTTATTAGGCTTAACATTCAGCCTATTAATAAGAACAATGTATTTAGTAAATTTGATATCACGTGCGTATTTATTACCCCGTGAGCCCAAAATTTCCTGCATACTTGTGGACCGTTTGATCTTAATGATCGTTATTTCATAAACACCTTGAACATTGCTTATTATGTTTAGTGTTATAAATGTGGTTTACCTACCATATAAATTTAATATTTCGATTATGATTTTTTCTCCATTTAGCGGAAGTAAAATTTACGACTAATAATTTTACACCTAATAATTATTCCGCTTCAAAGAATATTCAACTAAATGTATCTATTGACGTTAGAATAACCTCTCCCCATTCATATATCTTTACTCCTTCGAGGTTTGCCTTTATCAACCATCCGAGGAGGATAAATATCTTAAACATGAGAGCATTTTACAGAAACCTTTAAAATTATGACACAATCGGTGCAGTCAGGTCACAAACTTTGAGAGAGTTTCCGTCAAACGGATGATGTTTGAATATTTCATTGTAATAGAAACGAGTTTTTTTTCTCAAATCCATCCTTTTTTCATTTTCGTATAATTCAATCTCTTTCCCTAGACCTTATCGAATATGTGGCGTGGTGGATAATGCTCTAAATCATCCTAAAGGGACTCCTTTGAATAGAGAGATATCTTTTGAGTCAATAAAACCTAAGTTTGAGTTTCTGAGTCATCTTTTCTGATAACTCCCGAAGAGAATAAAAAAGGGTACACCTCAACATCGACCCCATTTCATTTCCATACTCCACGTCCCCCTCCGGTGCTTTTGGAGTTTTTCTTTAATGCCCCATCCTATTCCTGCATTTGGTTTTTCAATTTTTTTCCCTGTTCCTCGCCATTTTACGAATACATTTCGTTTTAGCGCCAGTGGAAACGAAATGGTGTTGAGTAGTCGGGGAGCAGGGCGGGGATTTCAGTGTGACCAACGTCTGCCCGGTGATGGGACACAAAATAGTGGGTTCTCAAGGGCTGCCATTCAAACAGCTACTGTCCTGCCAGCATTTTCTTGTCTCATTATGCTTCGACTAATGCGATAATCAATTTTCACTAGCCATACCAAGCTGTAAAATGTAATATTGCCGTTACGGTGCATCGGAGTTGCAATTTTCATCGGGAGATAGTATGTATAGCCTATAATATCACCTAAATTAGAAATCCTCCTTCTCAAAGCTTCAGTGGATTTAAAGCTACAGAAAAATTATGATACAGAGAAGTAAATTACACGAGACAGAATTTAAGCAGGTCAAATCATAAAATTATGATTTGCTATGCAATCGTGCCCAACCCGTGAAAAAAACTTACTTCTTGATTAATCCTCTTTAGTTATTCACCCTATGTGTAAATGCAGCGTATCAAAAGGTGTATACATGACGCCCGTCATGACATTTCACTATCTACATTAGCAGGATCGATGTGGAAGCATCGCTTGTGGATCGGTATATCGCTTTACCCCACACAGCCTTAATAAGATACCCTGTTTTTTCCCCTCGGCCCTGCCTACCCCATTCCGCCCCTTCCTTCAGTGGCCCGCTACGGCCAGCGACACCCAAACGAGCATTTGCATAATGAAGGCCCCCGCAAATGGAGAGCAGATAGTGGGGGAGGTTGTGTGGAGAGAGAGAGGAAAGGGCGTGTTTGTTGAGAGGGCCGATGAGGAAGAGGAGTTCGTGGCCGAGAGGAGATAAGAAAGATGAGGGGAGCTCGAAACAGGCGTCTAGCAAGTTTTTGGTTAGTGCCACGTATGCCATCAAAGACATCAGACCAAGAACGTAATCAAACGGAATTATAGTCCTCCAGGCCACATTTGGAAATCGGTTTTTGCGCTTTCAACCCCTACCCCAAAATAAATCGTTTTGCTAGCATATTCGAGTGTTGAATGAGGTAGATATAAATAATCTCACGATTGAATCAAGTCTCCGACCAAAAAATGCTATATTTTGGATGAAAATGATCCCAATTTACATTCTTTCTCTCACAAATACTACTTTACATCTTAGCTAAATAGACTATTCAAGGAATATACAGCCACTGTGGTTTGTGCAAGCTTTTCTCTCTATTTTTTGGCAATAAAATTTTGTAGTGCGTGAAATTGCGCAGCCAAGATTTGTCGTGGCAGTAACAGCAACGTTACGTTACGGGTAATTCAATGTTATGCTGTTCGAGCGTATTTAACAGGAAGGGTTTCACTGTACGGCACAACAAATATACGCAGATAGTATAGGATGAACGGCCTCTCCATTTATCCATAATTTATGCCACCCTGCTTACATGAGGCCAGCGTTTTAACAAGTTTGTGCATAATATTCCAAACAGTAATAGGGTAATTGGGAAACATGAGGAAAACTATTTTAATTCTATCTTCCGTTACAGCTATAGTGTAGGGTAAGCTATCATCACCGCTTGTCTTATAAAAATGTTTCACTTGAGTTGCAAGTTATTCACTTGAGTGCAAGGAGGTTATTGGTTTCCTGTCAGTAAGCTACGCTGTGAGAAATTGAAGCTACAGTCCATTTTTATCTTAATTTTTGAAAGTCGCACTATATGTGTTACTGTGTCATCACTCACTCAGTGATTCAACCCGAAGGTTGGTTTTGATAGGTGAGGATAGAGCTCACCCCGGACTAAGCCACAGGCGTGTGAATTTCACACATTCAGGGTAGATGGGTCAGTTCCTTCCCTGGGCCACCCCGCACTCCAAGGATTTTTCGTTTAGGGGCGTCCAAAGAGTGTCATATTCTTATTTAAATATTAGCCTTAATAATGATAACCTTGGAATGCACTTAATTAAAAATGATGTTTTTGGAATCCTCTGAGGAATTTTCAAGCTAGATAATGGCTTTTAAGGTACACAAAAACGAAAAGAGGCTAAAAAGGTCTATATATTCCAGGAAAGCTAAGGGTCACAGAGACATTTATTTCAAACTCTTAAATTTTGAACTCCACCTCTAAAATTCAATTAGCTGCACAAAAACTTTTTCCGACGAGTTCACGGTGTTGAGTGTATTTGCTCAGTGTATTAGACGCTCCTCATGATAAACTGTTCCATCAATCTGGTTTAAAGCAATTTCTTAAAACAAGTGCACATGATTGTGGTTAGAAATTGCTCATGTGATTAAGAATGGTTTTCTTGATCTTCTCGAGAAGGTTTTCTTCTCCAAAATTTCTTTTAAGTTTCAAAGGATTGTAGCAAACTTTATGGGTCTTTTGAAACCAATAATTTCCTTGAATGTAGCGTTCACACCATGGGAGGCAATTTATGTTCGTTCACTATCTTTACCCATTTCATTTTATTTGAGCTTATTTTCTTTTCTTCAAATTCAATTTAAAATAGCCTGTTTAAAATTTAATCAGTTAGCAATATGTTGGCTGTCATTTAATAGATTTTCAGCTGCGATTAGTTTAAAGAGCGTTTAGAATAATTCCGATATTTCAAATTATAAATGATTTAGCGTTTGAGTCTTACTGTAAGCAAAAGGAATTCTAATTCTTACATTTAATTTCCTCGTATGAACACGGTGATATAGATAGTTAACATTTTTATGCAAATGTACGTGTTTCATAAACCAAGGTAAACCTTAAATTATGAAAATATGGTTTGCTTGTTATATTTCACATTGCCTGAAAAGTACCTGTAAAAGAACGATTTTTTCAAATCTCCTCATTCCTTTTCATGCAATTTACAATCTCTTTCCATCACTTGCATGATGATTACAGGAAAGACTGCCGAGCCAAAATAAAAGGGCCACACCCTTATCCAACAAATTTGCACTAAATCTTGATAGTTTTATGAAATGTTCCTTCCTTCAGATTTATAGGCATGATTCATTGCAGGAATATTCAATTGTGAGTAATTAAATAAGTTTGGCAATTTTCCACAAAGAAATCTTTACTTCGACCGGTTTATATGTGATATCACATCGAAACCGGTCGAAGTAAAGATTTCTTTGTGTAAAATTTCCAAACTTATTTAATTATGTTATTCCCCCATATAACGCCTGAAACGACTCTTTTTATTCAATTGTGAGTATAAAACAAAAAATGGCTATGAGTATAATGAGCTTGATACTTCCAAATTCCGAAAGAATAGGAAAGAACTTAATAAACAGTCAAAAACCGTAAAAAGCATCTCAGGTTCTTATCTGGGCTCCTTATTTCCACCTCCTTATCCGGCGAGATAATGGCTTCCGAGATTCTTTTCCCCCGGATGCCGAAAATCAGCGAGCGCTTAAGAGGAGGAGTTAGCATTCTTCCAGGCCCATTATATCCATATCCCTCCTCTCTCAAGGGAAATTTCTTTTTCAAAATCCTCGAGTACATTTCATTAGCAGAGATTAACCCTCTATGGCTTGGAAGGGGTTTTGAAAAAAGAATAAGAGGAGAGGATTCAAAGAGAATGGAGGGAGTGAAGGTGCAAGTGGGTTGCGGGAGAAGGCGCCCAAAGGTAAATGGCGGGTTAGCATCAGCCCGAGTGCCGCATTCTCGATGTGAGTCTCTGTGGAGAAACAGGGTTAATGAAGCGAAGGAGGAGAATCCTGTATGGGGCGGAGGTTGAAAGAGGGTGGGGAAATGGGCTGAGAGGTGTGTTTAATGGTTCGAAAGAGAGATCGGACGGTTGCGAATGGAGCCACAGGGAGGATTACGAACGGTTGCCCTCGAGACATCAAACCAGGGAATGTTTTTGCGGTGAATGGAAACGCCATAGTATATATCCTGTGCTTATTTGAATGGAGCAAAGGTCTATAATGCATGTCATCATTGCCTAAAGCAACCATGTATGCCTGTGATGATAATTATGCTTTAGGCTTCCTTAGGGGAGTTGGGTGGAAAAAAATCTTTCAAGAATATAATATGAAGATCATTACGAAGAAAATATAACTCAATAGCACATGCCATCCCGAGGGCCCGGGTTCGATTCCCGGAGGTGGCGGATTTTTCAGTGGAAAACCGGTCCCCACTTGAGTGCCTAGTAGAGGGCATTTCAAGTACAGTACTCCGTCCGTCGGATGGGACGTTAAGCAGTGGTCCCCTTGGCGCCTTTCGTTAAGAGTAGGCTAATGCCGACGCCGGGTTTCTCTCCACCCTTCCTCCGTTCCCTGAAAACTCCTACCATTACCCAATTACCCACCTATCCTAAATGGCGCAAATGACCTCAGCTGTCGGTCGCCTCCCCTAAATAACCAACCAACCAACCAATAGCACATGGTTGAGAAATGCTATGAGCTTAACCTGCTAAGATATGATAATCTAGAGAAATACAATAATACATTTTTTATTGTTCATAGACATTCACTACAAGCATAGAACTCGCCAAAGGCGTAAAACTAAATTAAATAGGTGCAGATATATTAAACTAGTCAAAATACAGTTAAGATGCAAAGTAATCTATGTAGAGCATTATTTCATGGGACGCAGCATGATGGACGTTAAGCACTGAACAGCTCAAGTAGCTGTTCAAGGGAGATTACTGAAAACTTAAGTAATTTGAAGCATTGGTCGGTAATTGTATGCGAGTAGGATTTTTCAAGTCCCGTAGCAAGAGTGAACTGAAATTTGGTATAAGAAGTAGTCTACTCTTAAAGAAAAAGATCCAAAAGTGCAAGGGTTAGCATCTCATCTGGAGTGCTGAACTCGATATATTCTCACTCAATACTGATGTGATAATAAGCTCTAGTGAAGGTTCTTGTTTGAACCCTAATAGCAGAAGAGTTCCATTGAAATAACAGTTCAGCAGTGTAATTACTGGTATCATTGGTGGTAATGATTTGGTAACAAAAGCCTTAGAACGACCTTTTTCCCTGGCATCATAGTATTTATTTGGTGACCTTGAGCATAATTATTGGGAGCATTTATAAAATATAGTACTTTTTAGGCAATCAATAGGCCGTTGGAATCTGTTACCTAATAATAATATTTCATATTACGCAATCATTTTTAGTGAAGCAATCATTGCCTGCCGAAACATTTTTGCCAGTAGGTGGTCCTTCAAAATATAGGCAGCACCGGATTTATAATGGCACTCTTTAATTTAAAGAATAATTAAGCAGCTAAAATATTGTTACCTGATGCGACTTGTGAAACTGTTTTCCCAGATAATTGCAAGTTGTTTTCTCGTTACTTTCATACAATTTTCTTCATCCAGCTAATTTATGAAAACCCTTTAATTAGGTGATAGATGAACTTCCAAATTTTTATGTTTGGGTTTAAGCTAGAAGGAGATAATATAAAGAGGTCTTGTTCAAACTAAGTCAAAACCCCATGCTTTGATGGCACTTAATTTGCATACTTGAAAGTGAAACAGAATATAGATACTCGAAAGGGGAATGAAAAAACTTGAATACCTCATCAATTTACCATCACTAATGAGGGACTGAAAATAAGTCATATATTGCTGTAAATTAAAATTTCCTGTAAGAGCTCAATACTTGATTATTCATATCTTAAAAGTGATTTATTTTTGCATACTTTTAACTGAAATTTGCCTTAGACCGTTAGCATTAATTATCAAGCATGTTATTTATGTGTTATTTCTGTTTGAATTTCTAACTTATAAATGATATACATTATTAGTTATAATATTAATAAAGATAAGATAATGTACTTGTTTCATTTCAATAGTTGACGTTGTTAAGATTCACATCTTCATCTGTGGCAATCTGGATGGATAGAAAAGTTGTTTTAGTTTCTCATCTCACTGTAGCATGGAACTCAAAGGGGGATGGGATGACTTAAATATCGTTAACGACTTCGAATATCACATCGTTGTTGTTTCCTGAGCGACCTGAAGCACTGAAGATAAAGGCCACTATAATGTGTCCTGCCCACCGGCTAATGATTTTTGGACAGGATTTCATTACTTTCGGATAATGAGTGTGAAATGGGGATGTAGCGGCTTCGAGATGGACTGGAATTGCGTCATCGTTCACCGTCTCTGCTGTCCTGGGAGAGGATTGCATGGGAGGGGGAGGTGAAGGGAGGAGAGGGAATCGCTCGTATCACCTCCCACTCCCTCTTCCTTCGAGTGATAACAAAGGATGAAGAAGCGTTGAGGCGTCAATACTAATATTCCCTATTAATGAGCGACCCTTTGGTGGAAGAAAGCAAATCTCCCAACCCCCCTCATCGCCGTAATCAGCAGACACTGGATTGAGATAACGTCCAATTTTGAATCCCTTAAAAAGGGGTTGAGAAAATACCTTTTGTTTGACAAAGGAATGGCTGAGAAATGAGACATTCGCTTTCCATGTCTGAAATGTTTTTCTCCCCGTACCACACAATACCTTGCCTAACCCGCTTTTTCCCTCTTCGCTACTCGAGAGCGCCGATTTTCCATGGAAATCAAAGTAGCAGAGCTTCAAGATCTTTCGATTGCAAAGTAAAGAAATAAAATAATAAAGTATTTCTCAAATTATCACGTTTAAAAAAGGATTATATTTAGATACCAAATATGTGGTTGAGCCGAGAAATTACTTTGAATATTTATTTAGGAATTGTTTTTTTTTACTTCTAGTACCTACTTTTTCCCATCCCGAGGGGCTAATTGACATTTTTATGGAACAACTGCATTCCCCTTCTCTAGTAGCAGCGCAAGCAGCAAGCTGGAAAAAGAAAATCGATTCATTTTTTTTAGCACCGATATATATCCTAAAAATATGCACGCTTAATACAAGTTTTCCACAAATGGTCTTTTACCCTGTGAATTTCTATACTGCACCCATTTTCTGCCTTCAGTTGACGTAATTCTCTAAAAACTTGTTAGGGTGGGAATAAGGCATTCGCTGTAATTATCTGCAACTGAAACCAAAAGTGTAGAGAAAATATATTTATCATATCTACGAATAAATATTCATAAGAAAGACACGCGTTACGGGATCTTGACAATGAAATATCAGTACATCATTTTCATCTTGATCTCTGTTTGTTTCAAGCCAATGATTATATATTTTAAAGGTTTTATTGGAGCATTTCTATCTTTCTGGTAGATTATGTTATGCCTAATTCTCACAATCCCTAAGTTGAACAATCTCATTTTTGACGATGTTCCCAGTCCTAACTTCCAACCGTCTAATACTATCGTACTCTCTCTTCCGTTCTCCTTCAAAGTCAACAATGAGGTTTGTCAAGTGAAGCAAGGAGTGCAAGTTTAGCGAGAAGAATCGATGTACAGGTGGACTTTAAAATGGATATGGATAGGTTATCGCACCGTCCATATCAAGCCGGTTGATTTGGAATTACTGAAAACGAAAATTCTAAGTCATATCATCAACTTTTCATTTAGATGACAGTTTAGCACCACATCTGCCTGCTTGGTGAGTGCAATTCTACTAATTACAATGATAGAGCAACACTTCAATATATCGCACTTGACATGCTACCTACTTTCCAACTTACTTATCGAGCAACTGCAGGCACCGAAGGCACCGAAGCCTACGCTACGTAATCCTTTATTGCTAAAATTCCACTGGATTTATCTGATTGTCATTATGTTTTGCATTCAAAATATTTCATATAATTACACGATTTTAATAATCTGAGTCCTTCTTTTGGTAGGTTATGTCAGTAGATTATGACCAATGCTACTCACATTAATCATGCTAATCTCTTCAGCCAAATATCAGCCATTTAAATGATAATTCTTGATAATGAATGCCACCTTACATTTAGCGCGTAACTATAAGTGGTACATTATTGGTTCCAGGGTTTATTTCATCACATAGAGGGAACAAACCGATTAAGCTTGAATCTATACACATACTATGTAATGCAAATTCGCAGAACATCCCTATATCCACTGTCATGACATCACACAATTGCCTCCTTCCGTCTATTCCCGCCTTTAGAAATGCAGCTCTTCGACCTGGAAACACAAAAAATTGCCCAAATGTCTCAGAATCTTGCAAATTTGCTAATAATACCCTCCACTAAAAAAAACCTCCTGGAAGGAGCCAGAATTTGCTATGATGTACCAAATATAAGTGGAGATACAAGGGTGTATGAAGGATTACTAGTCCGCAGCGTGGAGAACCGTAACTGTTGACAGATGTTATATCTGATCATTGATTTCATGAATTTCTCATAAGTAATTATTCATATTTCATTAAAAATTTAAGCCTCGACTACTATTAATAATAGTTATGATAACAGTTGCATTATATATTCTCTTTCAATGAATAACATAATAAGAATTATATGGTCGAATAATTTACCGAAGCAATTCATCATTCTCTATTATTTAATGGCATTTGGCTTTAATCTTGACGGAATTTAATAATGTTTTGCTCTTTAAACCCAAAAAGGAAGAAGAATCCATGACTTCTACTAAGACTTTCAAAATGAAAGAGCAAAATCAGATGTGTGTTGCATGCAAAGCCTGAATTGGCAATTAAATAGCTAATTAAACTTCTTTCCATTATTTGACATTTCTTAGTTTCGTTATCTTTCACACTTGGCAGTTTCAATCAAGAAACATTGGAAGGCTTAGGATGAGTGGTATGGGCGCAATACCCTCTTTTAAATGAATGCCATATTTATAAAACGTGAAAAAGCATGCTCTTTTATCAAAACGATCTCTTGGAGAAAGTTTCACGGACTCAGATTAATAGGCCATTCACGTTCTATTCGTTGAGATCCAAGTTACTCAATTCAGACGGGAAACTTCAGAAAGAGGGATCACATCATTTAATTTCACGGTTTTCCTGCAAATTTTCTGTCTCCACTCGAGCGATTTTGCTTTGAAGTTTTGATTTTCCACGTATTTAGCTTCGAGATTCCCATTAATTTTCATGATGGGTCTGAGCTAAAAAATTTAAATGATTCTTTTTCAGTCTAGTAGGAACTAGGCGGAGTAGAGCTTTAAAAGCAAATGAGGAGGAGAAGAAAAGTTGATAGTAGATTTAGGAGTGACAGCCAAGAATAAAAGAATTGCTTTTTACATTTTTCTACCGTTTAAGATAGGTTTTGATGGATTTTTGTTAATATACATTTTATATTCAGATACATCAGATTCAGCCCTACGATATTTATTACTTCAATTTGACATACTTTCTAACCATCTACAAAGTACCTGTTCTATTTCCTCCTCGTCCTCGTTTTCCCAGCATTATACCTTCAAATTAAACTTCACCTTCCCGTTGCCTATATATGTATATGGGAGTTACCAAACTCCGTCTCTTGCTCTAACTCAAAGGAGTTATCTCCAAAGTCATGATAATTGCACTTGATATGTAATATTACTAATTAAAGGTTTTGGTATTTGCTGGTCTATTGGATAGTTGAAGTGGGTAAAAATATAGCATACATTGGCGATTATTATTATTATTGTTACTATCTGTAACTTCCACCTCCGAGTCTCCGGCGTGCATCAGGTTTCGTTGCCGTCATAATTGCCGGAGACTCGAGAGGGGTCGGGCCTAAGGGTAGCCACGTCCGCCACCGGTGGATAGGTGGCTACCCGGCATTAGGGTCATGCGCACCAAGCAGGCGGAGAGACACGAGAAGGACAGTCTTCTGCATTGCCCTTGCTAGTGCATCTGCTCGCGCCTTGCACGCCGGAATGCACTTGAGATTTTCGGCCAGTGAGTTCTTGAAGCCACCAAGCACACCCTCGATGAGGACTACCAGTTTCACAGAGTAGCCCGCGTACATTTGCCGGAGTTCACACAGCAGATCTTGATATTTAGTCCTTTTTTCAATCTCCTTCGCTGCCATGTTCGTTTCGGCCGGTGCCGAAAACTCGATCACGAGCATGGCATGAGAGAGATTGTCGACGAGAACGATATCAGGCTTCGTCGCCTCCAATTGCCTGGAGGTGGAGAAGGAATAATTCCCCCAGATCTTACTCTTATCGTTCTCCACGACGGACTCGATGTCTCCAGGTACGTAAGGCAGCACCGGATTCGCGTCTACACCGTATTGGTGTCTTAGATGGTAATACAACACCCGCAGAGCTGAGTTGTGCCGGTTTATATATGCGTTCTTCGCATAAAAGCTGCAGCCGGAGAGTAGATGACCTAAAGTCTCCGGCTGCCTTCGGCACGCTCTGCATGTCGTGTCCATCACGTTTGCCCCAATGATGAGACGACGGTACACGAGGGTGTTGATGACACCATCCTGGCACGCGAGCACGAATCCCTCGGTCTCGGACTTCAGACCTGCGGAGCGCAGGAAGGCGAACGTGAGTTCCTTCGATAGCCCATGCGTTTCCAAGTTTCGATAGAAACTTCCATGTATGGGCTTCTCGGTATGCTTGCGGAGCAGGATCTTTTGCTCCGCATTCTTTATTTCGAGCTTTAACACGTCCGCCTTCAGCGACAAGATTGATTTGTCGAGCGCTTCTCCGCTGGAAGTAAGGTCAAAGTCCAAACCGAGGCCGTCTGCTGCCCTTTTCGCCGCCTGGAATAGGAGCGCCCCTTTGCCGACACTCTCGTGTTTCTTCACGAGCAGCATAAGGGGGTCCGTGCTGTGGAACACGCGGCAAGCCGTATTCAAGACTACTCTGTCATGGAGGCACTCCAGGCTTATCAGCCCTCTACCACCTAGCCTTCTCGGGAGATACAATCTGGTGACGGAAGACTTCGGATGAAGACTACGGAACATGGTCATCACTTTCCTCGTTCCCCTGTCGAGGTTTTTCAGCTCGTTGACATTCCATTTGATGCAACCGAAGGTGTAGAGCAGTGTTGAAACCGCGAAGGTGTTGTCGCAAGAACCTTGTTCTTGCCTGACAGGTCAGAGCTCCAGATTCACCTGAGAGTCTGCCTGTATTTCGCTGCAAGCCTTTCCTTCACTGCTCTCACCTCCTGCAACCGGCGCTGGGGGACGCCAAGATATTCATACGCTTCGTCGTCATCAAGATGACGAATAGCGTTTCCGTCAACGAGCTGCATGTCTTCCTGGTCTTCCGAAATCTTTCCTTTCGCCAGATGGATGGTCGCGCACTTGTCCAATCCGAATTCCATCCCTATATCCTCACTGTATCTGCGTACGGTGTCCAACGCCAGACGCAGGTCTTTCGCGCTTGAAGCATAAAGCTTCAGGTCATCCATATAGAAAAGATGGGTGACCTTATGCTCCCTCTTTGACGGGGCACCGCACATATATCCCCTACCTCGTCTCAACTGAACGGACAGTGGGAGGAGAGATAAACAGAACAAGAGGGGACTGAGGCTATCGCCTTGAAAAACGCCACGGTGGTATGTTGCCAAATCCGTGTAGACGGTCTTCTTGCCAGATGGTATGGCGAACCGCGTCTTCCACAGTGGTAACAGGCGTTCGATGCAGGACACAACATCTGGGTGGACTTTCATGTACCTCAGCATGGCTATAATCAGCTCATGAGAGGTGGTATCAAAAGCCTTCTTGTAGTCCACCCAGCCCATTGACAGGTTACGCTTGTATTGACAAGCGTCCTGGCTCACACACCTATCAATGAGCAGGTTGTCCTTGCATCCCGCGATGCCTTTCTTCGAACCCCTCTGCTCGAACACTTCCTCCCATACCGGTTGGACGTGGCGGAGGATAAGATCGTTCAAGATGGAAGTGAACGCCTTGTATACAGTGTTGAGACAGGTTATAAGGCGGTAATTCTTCGGATTGGACAAGTTTCCCTTTTTCGGTATTAGGACCGTTCGCCCCTCAGTCAGCCAGGACGGAATTGGCTCCGTCCCTGAAAGGAAGGATGTGAAGATTTTGGCCAGGTGTTTGTGCGTGGTAGAGAACTTTTTCCACCAGAAGTTATTCACTGCGTCCATTCCTGGAGTAGTGAAGTTCTTCTTGCCTGAGAAGGCCTTCTTCACATCACTTTCCGTGACTGAGATGGAACGATCCATATCTTCTAGGTGGCGGTCACAAAACTCTTTAAATTGGGCAATAGCTGGAGTACCTTCGTTGAATGGCTTCTTAGTCTCGTATATGTCCTTCCAGAAACGTTCCACTTCCGGGACAGTTGGTGGTGTTTGGAAAACAGGTGGAGGGAGTCGGAAGAAGCGGGACGGCTGAAAGGAGAAGGTGGAGTTCTCTTCCCTGGCGTTGGTCCTTTTGACCAACTTCTTCCTCGCCGTTGTAAGTGCCCGCACTCTATCCACCTCATGCTGCTTAAGGATAACCAGCACTATTTTGTTCAGTGTGTGGTGGTCTCTCCGGATTGCACGCGCAATGCGCTTGACCTTCGGCGTAAAGGCCCGACCGGAGGAAAGGTAATCCATCACACACTGAAATCTCGACACCTGTTGTCTTGCCAGCGTGATTTTGGCATTAAGCTGTTTAAGCCTGTTTGCTGCTTTAATCTCCCAAGTGGCAGGCACTCGGGGAGATGCCAACAGTGTGGCGGCAGCATACATCACGCAGTCTATTTCCCAGAGGCTACTCGTTTTGGTCAGGGTCATACCTACGATGCCATTCAACTGGGACAGTTGTTGATCCCGCAGAGAAATTTTATGATGAATATTTCTCTGCCTGGTAGTCGTCTCATCGTAGCTTATCGTGCTTTCCAACCGCTGAAGTAGATTAGAATCGGCCTTCGGCTCGTCTCTCTCGAGAAGGGCCGGTTGTGGGTGGCGTTACTGGATTTCTTCGGAACCCAATATTTCCGCGAGTCGGGAGGTTAACCCCACAAGCAGACGGCCACAATTAGCCGGCCGAAGCCGTTACCGGGGACGCCACGAGGAGGCCGGTGGTCCGTTTTTAACCCCGGGTCCGTTTTTGACCCCGTTTTAATTATTATTATTATGCAGATTGTAAAGTATGAAATACTCTGATAGAGATTAACTTTATTAACTCGTGCGAGTGGGCCACATGCAATAGAACATGAAAAAATAACAAAACTAAATTCTCGAAGTATTAAATTCGGTATAAATAGAAGTGAACGATAAATAAAACACCAGGGGCAATAAACCATAATACTACTGAAGCTCCTGTCGTTTGTTTGGTAGAATTAATCATAAATAACTATATTCAACCAGCAGAAACATTTTATTTCCACCAAAAGTTATATCTCTCTTCTTTGATTGCGTACCCAATCGTATTATGGTAAATGCAATTTGCTGAGTTTTTTTATTTGAAGAAATAATACTTAGATACAGTCATGGGTGATAGATATATACTTACTCTAATCTGTAGGCCACCGGCATCTTAGGCTATTTCATCATCTGTCATGTGCTGGTGAGTAGTTGCGGAGAAGTTAAAACTAATTAGAGAACTAGGAAAAGATGAGACAAACTCAGTATTAGTAACTTATACTTTAGTCTACTGTAAACCTACTGTAGCCTATTTACATAATAGTTGCCAAACATTGAACGATTTAACATTTTAGTGGATGCAGAATTCTCACTGCCACGATTCATTCCCGATCTATTGAAATGTAAGCCACCTGATTTTAAAAAAGTGAGCATCCATGGCTTCTATGCTAAAATAGGGTGTCACTGATTTACTGGCATGTAACAGTTTATCGCTTTTCACTTATTTTCACTGAATTGTAATTTCTAGTCAAATAAAGATTAAATACAAATGAGTTTCGTTTATTTGCCTGAGGGTTCATATGCTTTCGACTTAAAAGAGGTATCTACCTATGGTCGGGGACTGTGGGAGGAACTCAAGTACTTTTACAGATTTTCATTGAATGGCTGTCATAAAAGTATATTTATGGAATAAATGATCCGAGTTTTGAAGGAAATTCAAGTTCTCTTTCAGAGTTTCATTTACAAATGGCTCTGTTATTAAAGCGTTTTGAAATATATGTAACGACAAATCATCAGAAGTCCATCTGAGCAAATGCATTAATTGAATTTATCAAAGGTGGTTTCAGTAAGGAACGTGGAAATTGGTGAACTCTTCTTTATATCTCTTTGAGGAAGAATGTGAATGAGTGAAATATCATCTCTCCTCCATTTTCGGAGCCTTTCAAAAAAAATTATATTTTTTCACTATTCCTCCCCGCCATATTTTCATTGGTCTTCTTCCCGTTCAATGGCCAGGGGACCGAAAAGTGCTCCATACCTTTGAATTAAAAATTTAGACGGGGGAAGCCCATTATCGCTGATAGACTTCCGCGCATTGGCCCCATCCACTGGAAAGAGAGTTCGGTGAAAGGTTATCGATGTATCGCTAAGCCCCCCGGGGGATGGCACCTCACAGCTCGCATCCGTTGACTTATAAAATTCACCTTCACTTCCAGAGGCGTGAATTACTCATAAAGGGAAGGAGGAAATTCGAGCAGTCATCAATATCCTCCAAATATTTCATTTCTTTGGCCGTATTTGCCACGAAATAAATTCGTATCCGCTCCCGAATTCGAACCATGTAGCGTTTTTCACGGCGTTCAAGCGCGGCTAAAGATTTTCGATTTATCGACGTGTGCTAGACCCTTTTACACGGCTTCGTTCAAGAGGGTTTTAGGGTTTGGAAGGATGTGTAACCCTGGGACTCATTTTCTCTTGAGAGGACGAAGAAAGAGTGGGGATATTTCGGACGGAAACGAGGTGGAAAGGGAGTATTAAACAAATTAATAATTAACGTCATCAGTGTTGTGGACCCAGCGTGCTTTTCCTTCTCAGGGCCGGCGGGTATTTTGTTCCTCTGTATGATCCCTCTCGTTTCGAGGGGAAATTTATCCAATACGGCCCTGGGAAAGCCCCTTCATTCAACTCTGCCCCAATGGGCCATTCCACCAAAACGCCCAGCCCTCCGAAGGGCTGCAGGAAGGAACTCAACCCTCAGACCAGACACGCTCGATAAATGACGTAGTGATGGTATGTAGTGCGGCCTATTTGACGGACATTATCGAATCCATCAGCCTGTTCAGCCCCCAGAGAAGAAGCCGAGGGGATTTCGCGCAACAATCGAAGTGTGTAAACGGAAATATGTGGTTCGGGAGGTTTTTTCAGGGAGGTAGAAATAAAGCCCTGGTTTGAAGCAACAGGAAATGTCTTCCACTCCCATTCGTACGCTTCATAATGATATTTTTTAATTTTAAAAGGAGGCCCAATTTTATAAGAAATAAAGTGAATGTAATCAGGTGATAATTTGTGAAAAAGTGACATGCCGACAGGAAAACTTGGACGATGCATTTTTCAATCTTTATAAAGTAAAACCGTTAGGCTTTTACTTACTTAATAACGTGTGGAAAATACATCGTTCAAGTTTTTCTGTCAGTAAGAAGATATATTTGTACTGGCCTTTGTTTGGATTGTGGCATTTTTAGTTTCCAAATTTGGACTTTTAAGAAGGCGGAACGAATTTTTTAGAGGCTTTTTAGGGGTGAATTTGGAGGAGAACGGAGGGAGATTTCTGGGCAAAGAGGCAGAAGAGCAAGAATTTAAGTAGGAAAAGAATATAATTAAATCGTCATCATGTGTGTTTTCAAGTCTGTTTCCGCACTAATTGGTGCTTCAAGCTGGGAGGAAAGATACAGGAATGGAAATGGAATGGTGAGTACGAAGGATCGAAAGAGAGAAAACTGGCATCGGTTTTAGCCTGCTTTTAACGAAAGGTGCCAAGTTTTTCCATGGTCTTACATCCCATCCGTCCGACGGAGTACTGAACTCAAAGTGCTCTCTACGTAATGAAATGATCATTATGACGATAATTTTAATATAATAATGTTACTAATCAAAATATGTTAACATATCATATGATATAAAATATATCAATATGTTAAAATAACATATCACTATAAACCAGGTGTTTTTACTTTATTTTCTTTTGTTCATTATAAATTACAATATTTCTGGATAATATTATATAAATAAAATGAAACTTTCTTGTATTCCAAAAAATATTATCAAATACTACTCGACTTGTTACGACATTCTTAGGCCATTTGCAAGAGCTGAGTACCTCAGTGGAGCCGGCCGTGGCCGGAAACCGGTCGACCAGTATTTAATTATATTTTGTGGAACAGAGCAAAGCTTTATTTTATTCATTTAATGTTGAAATATCACTACGTTAACTCGACTGCTATTACTATGATGTGTGACTAATATGAGTAAGGTAAGAAAGTTGACAGAGATCTTTTTGACACTTCACCTTACGTTCGCGGTGTCAAAGGGATAAAATCTAAGGATGCAAATTCTGTGCCTATCTCGGCAGATGAATTAAATCCGCGCTCAGCTCATTATTGAGCCATCTAATGAGATTCATTTATTTGAGACCGTTCACCGTTTCCATTCCATGAGCGTTCCATCAACATGAGACCGTTGTTTTGATCTGAATGAAGATTACAGTTATACCAATGACGTGCAGAGAATTAATTAGCTTTGCCTTTTCTCTAAGCTAAGGGAGATCTTTGAAACCAATCGTCACCTAGCCAATAATCTTGATGAAAGGTATCATTTTAATCTCTTTATTCATGAGCAAGCAGCACTTTTCACTAGGTTATAGCTCGTTCCTTTTCGATAATTATGGAGCGATGGCAGCTATTACCAAACGTTGGCTCCTTCCCGTTAATTTTCCTGGTTCTTCTGGTGACTTTTCCGAATGGAATCATTTCGAGATCTCTTCACATTTGTAGTTCATGGTAGGTCCCATTTATCACGTTCATAAAATTTCCCCATGTTGACGTTGTCTTTTCCCGCTATGAAGATGCTTATCTATACTGTCATTTGACCTGATTTGGGAAGGCTATCTTAATTCTGCTTGCAGCTTTGAGGTCTGCGATAATTTTGAAACTCTGAGGGCTTCAAGAATTACATTTATACGTGTATTATTTTAATTATTTATTTGCAATTTTTTTAAATATTTAAACGTCTTTTTCTTATCGTACTCGGCTTTGCATACTTTGAATTAACCCAATCTCGGTGTTTCATAATGCTTTACTTCAAGCTTATAAAAAAGCTTAATTTTGGCCTAAAGAGATAACCTTCTCATGTCTAAGACTCGTTTTGCAACTGGAGTTTACGCTTCAGATGTCTGCTTGATAGCACTTTTGATATGCAGAACTTCTTTCGATGTTTTCATTTTAGTGCTATGACAATTCTTCTTTCAATCGGTACCTTATTTATTGCATAGCCTTCAAAAGGGTATAACTTTCTTACATCTGAGTAGCATTATCGGTAGTTTTTTTGAGTGGGGCGGATACTTGAGGGTGAATTGGTTCCCATTATTTCTCGGAAATTCCCGCAGAATTTGCGGAACAAATTTTTGTAACTTTTACGATCGGTAAAAAGAGAAAGGAAAGCCGTTTGACCAATTTAACCGTTAGAAGTCGCTCGATCGGCAATATATGGTGGAGCCTACACCCATAGACATTTGTAATTCCCCTTCTCGAGCTCCTGAGCAACGAATCCCTTAACCCATAGCTTTTCTCTTTAATTTTTTCACTATTTTTCTTCCCTTGGATATGACCGTCCTGACCATTACTTGTTGTGACTACTTTGCTAAAGCAGCAGTTCACAGCGATTTCATATGATGTCATGTTGGTGAAGTAATAGTGAGTTAGCAATTTGCTAACGCGTTGAATTTATTATACCAGAAATGCACTAACTCCTACTGCTAAGACGTACTGCAGTTATTAATACTACCATTTAATCCTAAGGGTAATTTTACAATGCTCTTCGCTCAATTCTTACATCAGATAAGTTCGTCATGCCTCTCTTTTTCAATCATTTCCTTTCCAATCTGCTCTGTGCATCTAAAAAAAACTCTTATTTATTTTTATCCCTTTTTGCCTATTTCAAAGCCAACATTAGGGTCTCAGAAATTTTTCATGACTAATTTAAGGGTGAACCTACAAGAAAAAATGAACCGCTATCATGCCTTTCACGTTCATGTAACATTTCATTGCTGAATTTGGTTTCCCAATGAGTCCTTTATACTATGTATATGATAAACATTTACGCGTGGTATATGGATTTATAATTGCTTAAAATGTACGCAATATACTGCTTTTTTATTTCGAGACCAATTATTATTTTATTTTCTCTTGGTTAAAACTCTTGTACGTATGCATTAATGGTATTCTTTTACTTAATTATAAATGCCGTTATTTTCTGATGTTAATGTCGCAATGCTTTCACCTTTCCTTCCATCGCTCTTTCTCAATTTTCCCCTAAATCTGAATTTCTAATGCTTCCAAATGATTTTGTAAACCTGTCCAAGTGTCCGGATTCCAGGTTCATACAAAGCTATTTACTGACCTTCACAATTTCTTGCCATAAGTTCCCTTCTGTGGCTCAGGGCTTGTTTAACTAAAGAAATTCTGCAACAAATATCATTACCATTACGCCCACTTACATATGTCCACACACATATGCTACCGAAGAAAACAAAACATCGATTGTGGTCACTGAATTTAAAAAATATTAAGTTTTTGAGTCCAGATCCTCAAGAATTTCAAAGTATGTGATAAATCCTTCTCTCATATCTATCGCACTGTATTTTCATGGCATCTAATAGTGACTTTTCTCTGACTACCAGCAGTAGCACCTTGAAGACGAAGTGAATATATGTCTTAAACGTTAAAAAATATCGCTGAGGTGGGTATGGCGTAATCCTAAATATACTTTCAACTCTTTTATGTTTTAACCAGCGTCACCACCCTCACCATCTATTTGCAAGCAAGCACATTCCTACAACGCAAAATCTACATCAGTGTCATGTCACATTACGGAGGTACACATTAAAATAAATTGTCACGGGTGTACACTTGACAACCCTTGTTTGAGGATTGATTAATTCCCGAAGGGGGCGCCCGTCGTTTGACTCGACGATAGCCGAGTGACCACACACCCCTATTTCATGCCTATATCCCTTTCGGAGAGGGGAATAGTAGCGTTGACGATGTAGAACTGGGAGACGAACGCAATGACGTGACCGGGTGCTGGTCCCTTGCTGTATCCTCAGGATTTGATGCGCAAACATTTAGTTTGCGGTGCGGGAGGGCAGGGCATCTTATTTGGACACGCGGTTGCAGCATGCAGCGAGAGGCATAGCTTGACGCCGCAGTGCAGGCCGGGAATTTTGGTGTTTGCCAAACCGAAATTGAGTTCCTTGTCGTACACACAGTAGTGACCCGGGGGCCTTCTCTGCCAGGCATCTCACCTGGATTGTTTTCATCTACGGGCGTAGAGAAAGAAGAGTAAATCTGTGCGCACTCCAGGAACGCAACTATGGAGCGAAAATCGTTTTAGCGAAATAGCCCTTTTGGTCGCAGTGTTTTGAAGGAACGAGAAGCAATGTAAGATCACCATTAATAACACTACAGACACGTATTCCAGATATTATGCAGAGTTTTCCACTCAATATAAAGTAGACCTAATTATATCGAGCGAGATATGTATTTGGATGGAAATGGGTGTAATGGAAGTTTTGTGTATATTACCTTGTTCCTAAATGGTAAAATTTCAAATTAATTTTGATAAATAGAAGGAGGATATTAAAAAAGTACTTACTTCAATAGCTTGAGTGGTATTTTAGGCCGCGGCGGGCTGGATAGCGATTAATGCAGGAGATAGAACTATCTCTAAGGAGATATTTACCAACAAAAGACCTGCATCGTACCGTAGACATGGATCGTGGCGTCACATGGATCCAAAATTTGGAGTAAGGTGAGAGATGACGTGAAAATACTTGAAAAATGGGAGTATGGTGTGTAGGTTAATGGAAAATTTTCGAAAGAGGAAGGGAAGGCAAATGATGAAGTACTGAGTATTATGATAGATGCAACAATGCAGTTGCCTTGCTCACCTAGGTAGGATTAAAGTCAGAATTTAAAAGGAGGAAGTTTTAACACAAATTATGAAAAGAAATTTTTGTATTATTGAATAAATATAATTTTTGCTGAATTATCCACTACAGATGATTAGATATATTATATCTCAATGGAGAAATGCGAGGTATTTCAGCGTATTATAAATAAATGAAAATTGACTAGGAAGGCCCTGTAATAAAATCAAAAATATTATTTTGATACTTAAAAGATAGCGTTGATATAAAAATAATTCTGAAATCAATATCTATAATCTGGGGAATTGGGGAAACCTGATAAGTTTTAGCTTTATATTATACGGGTATTTCACGAAACAATGCAAGTAATGCAAGCCACGGAGAAATTCACTCCAGGTCAAGGTCCACCGACCCCAGGATTAAACGCGCCTACCATTTTTTGCATGAAAGAGACTGATAAAAGTAACAGGTAAAGTGGAAGATCACTCATATTAAGCTTCATATAGATGCACTGAAACATTTCTTTGCTTGTAATAAATTCCCTGAATGAGTAGTTTTATGGTTTTTTACTGAATAAACTTGCAACATCTTTGTACTTTTGAAACTCTTGAAATGTTTTTGTTTGCAGATGGTATGTGCATTGAAATGGAATACTCGCGCAATATTCATTGATCAATCAAAAAAATGTGTAAAATTTTAAATAGTTTGATAGCATGAAGAGCTAATTGAGAAAAGTGTTCTTTGTATTCATCTCATCACATTGCTTGACTAACCATAAAATTTTCACATGAATACCATACAGAAACGTGAAATAAAAAGATGAGTAAAAATGCGACATCACTTTGAAGCTAAAAATAAATCCATTGAACATTCATGCATTTAATTAATATCAGACCCACCGTACAATGGAAGTCTTTTTGGGAAGAAAGGGACGCTTCAGTCCTCCTCTCCCATCTGCCCTTTGCCCTTTGAGCAGCAGATCCTTTCTTTTTGACCTCGCCCTTACCCGGGAACAGGGCTCCCCGCCTGGAAGGGACTCTGGCGGAGGAAAGAGGAGCGTGAGGCTGCGGCGGGGTACTTTAATTCCGGGGCCTCAGTTGTGTTGTAGTCGGCCGGCTGCTAATATGGCGATGGACATAACTCCAGGCTTCCTCACTGAAAAAAAGCCGGTCCACGCCCATTTCAGGGCTATCCGAAGTCCCGGGTTTGAACCACGGTGACAGAGTAAGCTTCCAATCTCTCTGACCTGAATTATTAAGGGACGGGCTCAGCTCAATGCCCGGACGCGGGTCCTTTATCAATCAAAAAGTGGTTGAGACTCGCGAGAACAGGTGAATTTTGGCCCATGTCTCGACTGTTTGGAGCGAGGCTCACGCCCTAGGGACCAAAGGCATCGTGTCTTATTCAGCGGGAGGGACCCCCAGGCTTAATCAACTCCCTAACTTAATCAACTCGTTAGTGTATTCCTCGAGTTCTCCAAGCGTACTCTTCGGAATGACTGCATGAAGATTTTATTGAGTGTCGAAAGAATTTTTCAGTCGTTGTTTATTGGTTTTTATCAATAGTGGGTGAACAGAAAGTTCTTCGACCTCAAATCTAAGGACCTTTCTCATGTAGCTTGCATTGCAGAATTATTTAGTACTTGTATGGAAGAGGGAGAGGACTTGACCCTCACCGTTCGTTGTTGAACAGAATTTGGCGAACTTTACCCTTTCCAAAACTGCAGAACTTTAATTCGACCATGTTGCTGATACAGAGACGAAACTTTGAATGACATAAATCCTACATCAGTGCTCTGAATACGGAGGATATATATGTGATATTTTTGAGTAATTTAAGACTGTATTAGAAACAAATCTGAGGTAAATGAAAGGAAATTTGATTACTAGATGAGTAAAGTTCTTTTTGAATCAACTGTACATATCGGTTTGACGGCGGATTGAGAGAATTACTAGTACGCTTAGCTAATTACGTTTTCTTTCAACGTACTGTTTTTTCGTTTAAGGTAGTGGTGGAGCAGTTTTGAATTGATTTTTTTAGTAATATTCATTTAAGTTATGGTGATTTTCGTGAATGCCAAAATATACCACTTTCCTTATTGTTTATGCACTTTTGTCTCGATTTTGTCAGATAATATGGCTGTAATCAATCTATGTTCAGCATAAAAATATTTCTTTAGAACCGCGCCATGCTACATTATTGCATTGCTCACTGAAAGCTTACAATACCATTCTTTGCCAAAAATACTATGAAAATAGTATTTTTGGCAAAGTGTATGGATGGTGTATCGACCAATGTTTGAAAGTCCACTAAAATAAAAATCTACAAGTGAACCGATGGAAAAAGAAAGTGATTAAATTTGAAATGTATCTTTGAAAGACTGTAGTTTCTCTGCTATGCCATTTCATTCTGTCAACATGCCATTGGCAAAATGGCACTGCTGTTTTATTCAGTCACTATTTTTAGATTCAACCTCTTCAAATACATAACATTGCTTTGATATGCCAAAAGATATTTCCAAAATCATGTTTTCACGAAGGAAAGGAGAATTTAATGGGCGAAAATCAACCAATCATTATTCCAGCTGGAAATTCACTCATGTAAAAGCCTTTTGTATACCAATAAACACCAGTATTCTGTCGTAATCAACGTTCTTAACCAAGAATTCGCCAACCTGTTGGGATAAGAATATTGATGGCCCAGTGATGACTGATATCTGTTTTCTTGCCTCTCCCCAACAGGCTCACAACCGCTTGGTGGCCGACCTGGAAGATGCTGGCATCTCCATCGAAGAGTCACAAAGCTTCGTCCCGAGGGAGCTGGAGACGGCTCTGTCGCGTCTACGGCGTCGCGACGTCCGCGTCATCCTGGGCAACTTCAACGAGACGTGGGCTCGTCGTGTGTTCTGCGCCGCCAAGTCCAAGGGCCTTGTGGGCCGGAGGTACCAGTGGCTGCTCGTGGGGACATACTCGCGCCGCTGGTGGGAGGTAAGAGGACATTCCGTAGATTAGTCAAAGTACGATTCTCAAGTCAACTCAAGGCTCTTTGGGTTCGTAAATGTGGCTCGGAAGTAAAATTTAAAATGAGTATAAAACTTATTTCTTAGTTTATTACATGAGTAATAATCTTCGTTTTATTTAAATAGCATATGTTGGAACTCATAAATTAAATTTACATATCATCAATGATTGATGAACTGGGAATCATGAGTTAAATTAAAAAAAAACTATTTATTTCACAAACATAAATGGCTTTTCATGTGAAACGCAAACTCATTGCTCATACAAAACCGAAGAGAGCAATATTTGGGCTAAACTTTTTACTACAACAGAAATATTTTTAATAATATTGCGAGTTTTATATTGCCAAACGTTTTCATTTTTTTAACATATTTATGTCTACACAATGCCTTACTAGCCATCATGAAGGTATGAGGCAGTGGATGAAGATCACGAAACATTCACTGCTGACATGCAAATAAGGGCTACAGTAGATTTACAGTAGATAAGCCACTGGTAGGCTATTCCAGGAAATTATATTATGCAGAGTCGTTTGCAGCTTGATGGTCAGTACCTCACATAGTAATGAAGGAATTACTCGTTTTTAAGGCTAATCTATAAGTTTATGTGGCTCTGAAAACTTTTTAAGTTTTCGTAACATACAGAATTGGCTCTCCCGTCCCAAAAGACTGCCAACCTATGCCATAGGCTACCAGAATGAGTCAAAGAATAACTATGTTTTTATGAGTCCTTGGGCGCGTACGCAGATGCTCATAAAGAACAACATTGTCGTATGGACGGACACTGGTGGCAGAAATAAGTCAGATTCGGTCAAAAAACTATCATCTGCACGCTTCACTGTTAGGTGTAACAGAATAGAACCCAAATAAGTTACAATACCAAAGCATACGTCTACTACTACTAACTACTCTGGTGTAAGAATATACTGAAGGAGGTATTGGTATACTAGCTTAAGGATGACAGTGTAGCCAGACTAGTTGTTATCCCCATAGTAATCCCCAAAATTATTTTACAAAATATTACTACTTATGCGACCTATTATTGGAGGCTGCATGTGCATTAAATTGAAATAACGACGATTTTATACCACGTTTACATCGTAATGGCATCAGTTATAATACTATAAATGGGGTCTTAATGAATTTTATATCAATGGGGGTTAATTTTATTGTTAAAACTGGTTTTAATTGAGTACAGTTGAACTACGCATCTCTTTTGCATGATTTTGCAATTTTTTGTTTTTTTGTGAATTTTAAAAATACGTTCCATTTTTCGATCTAATACTTAAATTTCTACTGCATGAAGAACATTCACTTTCGTACAAGTCTCTGTTACTGGCTTTTTAAGGTTCAAAATGTGATAACAACGCGCCGATCACTTTTCGCATCCAATATTTTCCAGCGGAGGGTGAAAATACGTCAGTATTCAACTGCTAACTCACTATAAATGAGTACACCGCGCAAGTTGTAGCTCATTGTTGGATAAGAATGTAGTTCAAGAGCGAGAATAGGCCACGCGCATTGCAGTATGAAAAAGTTCCTTAGTAATGCAAACACTCGTTATTTTTGCGTTGAACTCGCATGCGTATATTTATCCTCCAATAGCTTATTTTTTAATAACTCATGTGGCTTCCCTATTGCCCTCTTTGTCAGTCAACGTTCAGGAACTTTACATCTTTTCATTTGCTCTGGATTCCACGTGTGTTGATAGTAATTTAACAGACTTTAGATGATGATCTTACGTTAACTCATCCCTCCGTCACTGCGTTCATGGTAATATACCACCACTTTAAGCCTGGATTGATGTTTTCTCTTAGTTTTCTTTTTCTTTCCCCTCTACATCTAAGGCTTGCTCGTTAAATGTTTTACTGCGTAAACGGCAATAGGACTACGAGGCACCTGAATATTGACATTAAGTCCCCATTAATGAAGGAGAGAGGAAAGGAAAAGCAAATTGGTAAACAAGAGAAATGAGTTGTTTTTCGAGCAGTATATTTGCCATTGTGATAGCTTTCGTTTTCTATGGCGCCTAAAACAAAAACGCTAGTTCCTACTAAACTTGTGAAATTAAACCGCCCAGAATAAGTCTCTGTGGGCCAAGTTTACTCTCCTTTGACTCTTCTGAATACAGCTTTTCCTAAAATATCTCCCTCTTTAGTTGAGCACAAGGTTTATTTCTCCTACCTTTACTCGTGAAACTTTCTCTTACTCTCTTCCCCAGAATTATTTTCTCTGAGGAAGCCTTTATGAAAATAACGCTTTCATTTCATGGCCTATTATTCCTCTCCATCTCCGCTACGCCTAAGAAATAACACCGGGCGTCACTCGTGAAAATGCTCGATACTCACGTTGCAGGAAATATACGAAGTACTTATTTCAGGTCATGATTGGTAAGCTATAATTTCATGCTCTAACAGAGCGACTAATGTGCGTGGTTTGTTTATTAAACACAACCCTCCTTTATTTTTCGCCTCTTTGAAAATATACGTAATTAAATAAATATTACTGATATAGAGCTGAGACTCAAAATAACGACGGTGTACGCCGGGGTACGAATGATGGGTCAACGTGTAGACATAGAGCTACAAGGCAAGGAAGCTTACTCGCCCAATAAGCAGTCATTTACAAAAAGTGAAGGCTTTATGAATATGCCTTGACTTGGCGACGGGAGGCCGCTGATGTGTAAACCACCATATTAATATCCAGAGAAGCCTCAGACACTCCACTATTTTCCTTTATCAAGAGGTCATGGAAGACTTCAGTAAAATATTCCGGAGGTGGAAGAGTCCCTGATTTCTAACTCTGCGTAGGGAATACCTAAGAGAATACCTTCGTCATTTAAGTGTGAGGAACATTCTAGGGTGAGAGGATTGAACGTGAGATTGCTTCGAATCTGTGGAAGCTTGGAGAACATGAAGGTGGAAATGCGAAGAATAAATATCGGCATATTAGGAAACTGAAATTTGCTCGAAAATTGGCTTTTGAAGCGGAAAATAGGGGATTATACACACGGTAACACTAAATGATAATGGTGTCGCTGGCATAAGGGCTCATAAAGTGCGTGACCGCTTGTGAGGTGCTTCTTACAGTTTAAAAAAAGGATCATATGGTGACCAGACCTACAATAATATTGCTGTGCTACTGGTTTACTTATCCACATTAGACTATGAAGATACAGACATAGAAGACGTCCATGGTGATATTACTGAATTAATAAGGCAGGATAAAGAATATCGAAAATTTAATAATTTTAGGATGCTAAATTTTTTTGGGGGTCGAGATAGAAGAGTAACTGAAATCTACTGATTGGAAATCCTCCAATCGAAAGAGGAATCCCTTATACACGTTATCACAAAATAAGCTAATGGTGACAAAATACTGTTTATTTTCGAAGCTAAATAAATTTGACAGGCAAGTTTCTGGGGATAAAAAGCTTTCGAGAAGTAGTCATATATTTAAAAAGTCTTAGACATGGTTGAAGAGAGATGAAAATGCTAAAAGACGGAAATTGAAAATGGAAAATCTGTTAAAGATGAATGAGGAACAAAACAAGACGTAAAGTGAGAAAAGAAAGAAAACATTTTACAAAAGATACAGGGAAAAGTATATCAACGAGGGATGGGTCGGTTCGGTTCTTCGGTTATCGGTTCCACCGGTTCTTGAGCTTAGAACCAGAACCGGAACCGAGGCCAAAAAGAATCGGTACCGAAATAATTGGCGCGAAAACCAGTTTGAAACCTGCTCACACTCTGAAAGCAGAGGCTTCATATTAAAACCTGGTGAAAGAGTGTATTAAGATGTTTCAAAGTTGCCGTGAATTATTCTAATTCAGTTGTTAAAAGACTATATGATTTATTTTATTACATCCAATTCTAGTAAGTGATGAAATACCGCCGTAATAAGGATATTCTGATTGATATGTATGTGTTACGTCCACCTCCTTTGGAGGTACGAGTCCTCATATCATTTTCGTAAATTATATCATAATATAGTATATAAGTTTTAGAAAATGTCATTCATGCTTTGGACATTGCTTTCGTTAAGTCAGCAAATTAATCGTCATTTGTACAATAGCATTAACTTTGCTCATGCAAGCGAACACTGTCTACTTTGCCACGCAGTAAATAGCAGACGACAATCGACTATTTGAAAGATTGACAGCGCAAAGATAACCAGAAATAAAAGGCATCCGCAATATGCGGTCAATTACAACTAAATTGTTTTATCAAGTTTCTTCTTCCCTTGATGCAAGGGTCGTGTTCATCCAAGTAACTATCAACCGTTTGCCGTTGACCATTCTGCTTTCTTGATTACTCGACACTAAGTGGGCAATCATTACAAAAACGTTGGGTTAACTGGTCATGTTTAACTTTAAAAAAATTTTGTGCCATGAAACGTGGAGAAAAATGCACGTGTCGGATATAAAAGCTGATATTGGTATTATCTTCCAATGGGAGAGTGTAACTAAGTATTTGCATTAACATACGAATTTAAATATTTAAGTTTATGAGAAATATGTTGGTAATGACAATACCGTGGTCGAAAGTACACACTCGGTTTATCTTACGCGTATCATACTTAACAAACGTTTCGCCATTAAATAAAATCACGGCATTGGAGATCCCGGAAAGATTCCGAAACGAAATAGGAAAGCAGAATCTTTTGAAACGACGGAAATGGTACACGTAAATTTATGTCAACTCACAAAGATGGTCTAACTGAGATGTAAGCCAATGGTGAAAAAATCAATCGCGCAAGGTAGTGCCAAGTTACCATCAAGAGCCATGGCATACGAATCAGCACTGTTAGCACTTCGTATGTGCCCAGATCCCAGATATCAGGCCTAGATGAATGCTTCCTAAGTCGCATGTCGATAAATGAAGTGCTATCGAAATACGGCATGCCTATCGATATTATGTCATACCTATCGATATTTTAAAAATATCCATAGCTGGTGAAATTACGCCTTAATTTACTCACGCGGTTGAATCCTTCGCAATTTCTTCCGAAGTGTGGAAAAACTTCACGGTTGATGCAGCAAAAGAAAATTTCGCAAAGCGTAATAATCGTCATTCCCTGATTTCCAGGGATGCATGTAAATCCACTCCTAACCTGGAAAAGCATGCGGAAAAGAAGCATAAAATAAATTTTCGCGGGAAGAGTCCAATCGTGTCTCCAAAGAGACGGAATACTTTAGTATCTAGTAGAGGCCTGCACACGGTAGCAAAATACGGGCGAGGGTCGCCTTCCTGTGTGCGAGAGATAAAGAGAGAGGCACAACCCGAAGACATTTTTTCTCTTTTTCGGACTCTTCCGAAGTGTCACGAATGTGACCTTAACGGAGAAATGGCCGAGAAGAAGCGGTCACCCGTCGTCTGCTGGGCTGGCGACCGCCTCCATCCATGGATGGGCAACGAGTATAAAACCAAAAGTGCTTGAGTTCTATAAATATTTTCACATAAAGGGTAAAAATGGATTAAAATTACATAAACACAAAAATAATATGAAGTATTCTTTTTCAAGCAGTATGTCTCTGAAAATGATTATTGATTATCTTATCTTACCATTGAGCAACGCAAAGTAAGTGGTAAATTAAGAACCGGAACCGAGAATCGGAACCGAGAACCGAAGTTAAGAACCGAACCGGAACCGAAAAAAAGTGGAACCGACCCATCCCTAATATCAACCAACCTCCCACATGAAAAGGTAGAAATTGGATTCAATAAGGCGAGAGATTCACCGGTTTACATCTTGCGGCCCACTTAAATGAGTGGCCGCAAGATGTAATACCGTTAAGGAAAAGAATAAAAAGCTTTCAATTGGGCATGAAGTTAAAGTAAAACGATTGATAAAATATTTGTAGTAATTATTAAAAGTATTCTAAATGGAATGGCAACGCGAAAAGAACACGAAATCCGAAAAAATTATATTGAGATCAGAATTTGCCGCAGCAGCAACGAACCAATGTGTAAATTAAGCTTCTGCTATTGATAGTGGTCCTGTCATTCTAATAAATATTGCAGGGAAAAAATTATATCTGTTTTTCAAAACCATCTGTGGCATGCACTTAACAAATGAATGAGGAACAAAATAAGACGTAAAGTTTAGAAAAGAAAGAAAATATTTTACAAAAGATATAGGGGAAAGTATATCAATCAGCCTCCAACATGAAAAGGCATAAATTAGATGGGCATTAAGTTAAAGTGAAACGATTGATAATATATTTGTAGTATTTATTTAAAGCATTCTCAATTGAAATACAACGCGAAAGGAACACGAAATCGGAAATAATTATACGGAGAGCTTATCTTGAGATCAGAAAAAGGCGAAGAAGATCTGCTGTACAAAACCATCTGTGACATGCACTCAATAGGAGAGATACCCATGATCTTTGAGAAGTGCATCGTTATCCTAATGTCAAAAAAGAAGAAAGCTGAGAACTGTCACAGTTTGAGGACTATGAGCACAGACGCATATGACTCGTAGATATTGACAAGGATCACCCAGAGAAAAACGCAATGGAAATCGGAGAACTTCCATGTTGATGACAAATTAGAACAATGAATTTCTAATCATAAAGCCATGGGCACAGGAGAAGAGATTTCGGTAATCAGGCTACTCATAGAGAAGATAATGGAGGAGAAAGAATACGGTCATCACGTATATGGTTTTAATGAAGTTTTTTAACAAAAAGGGTTGGAATTCATTGCTGGGGATTCATATGGAATTTGAATTTCCCAACAACTACCAAATAATTAGACAATATTTATACAAAAACCAAGTGGCTACAATGTGATCATGATCCTGCAGTACAGAAGCAAGAATTAAGAAAGAAGTGAGATAAAGTTGTGCCCAATCTTACGTACTATTCATAGTGTCTTTATGGAATGTCACATTCAATAAAATTTATAAATAGTACGTCTACCTCAGCACTTGATTTTACAGGTTTATATAGATATTAACTGAATGTATATGCATAGTTATTTCTTCTAGTTTAATAAGAATTTTGGAGACTTTAGTATGAAGATGAATTACCTGTGTAATGGACGAAGTGAGTACGAGTGCTGAAATATTGAGCATAGTGGGAAAGAACGGAAAGTACTCGGCGAGAATCAGTTGGAGGCAGATGTGGTGATTTTAAGGATTAATTGGTGACAAAGGAATACTGAAGGCAATGAATATTAAATAGATTTCTGGTTAAGCGAGAAAGACGCAGCGAGAAATGTACTATGAATAATATGGAGAAAGGAAGAAAACATGCTTATCTGAATTAAGTAACGGTGTCGGGACATATCGGTTCAGGAAATACAAAACAAAGTTGGTTTCTGCATCTAAACGTACCATTACCACGGCATACACGTGAACTTAAAGGGAAACAAATCTAAATGTGTGAAAAATTTTGCTGGTCAAAATATTTTATCGGATTCAAAAGCAACTACATTTTGAATCTTCTTTTCTAATCGAAAGCCTCGATTGAATTGAAAATGGAATGACAGGATTCTTAGTTTTTAATTCTAAAATGCTTTGAATGTTGGATGGAATGATTGCAAAGGGGAGTCTATAAAAATAGCATATGAGCTTTGATGAAGGAATTGAAGGTTCTTTTAGAAATAATATAATGTTTCTTTAAATTTGTGTGGGACACTATGCTGCATAGGTAGGTCTCTATTTATGCTCAGATATTTAAAAACGATTAGTTTGAAATAGACTTCTCTGAGGGTGTAAATAACGTTAGGTTCGGGGACAAACATGAATAATTACTTTTTCGTATTGAAAGTAAATATTGAAGAATGCTAAGGAAATACCCAATGGGGTAAATATTTACAGATGGAAATCGAAATAAACCACCAGTCTGTTTATCTCCATGCATGCCACGCCCACCAGTTGACCCAATAGCTTGCGGCTTGCTTACCCCTCGGGTATGCTGGTCAGCTCAGCGATATGTCGTACACCCAGCCATCGAGCTTTCGTGAAATATGCAATCTATCTCCAAAACACACATGAATCCTATTACTAATATGATTTCTAGAAAAAAACGTTGAAAGCACTCAAGAAGGAATAAGGAAAGACATAACTAAAGATTTATGCTTGAATGAAAAATGGAAAGGGTGAGTAACTGATATACTTGGTAAAAGAAGTAATTATAATTGGTGGAAAGTGTAAAATACAAATATCCATGTGTTATAATGAAGAAGTATAATTTTCCGCTTTCACGCCATCATTTATGACTTGGCTTTGATATTTTATTTGGCGTCTCTCGTGACTGCAGGTGAAATGACCTGGGCTAAGAATTATTTTAATAAACTTGAAACATATACGTTATTAAAATCACAAGAAATAAATCTCTATTTGGCAATATCCAGGCGTTATTGAGATAAAAATATTGTACAAATATTTCTCCTAAATTGCTTTCTTTTCTGGTCCAGCATTGACTCATTAAACAAAAAAGATGCATTTATTTTAGCGCATTCCAGAAATGCACTTAAGTTTTCAAATGCCTAATTTTTTTTTCAAATGTCATTTTCAATTAAAGATCGCTTCGTAAACAGGAAAGATTGAAAAGTTAAAATTATTTTGCATTTTATGAGTAGAATTTAGTAATGTGATGAACTGAAGAAATAGAAACAAGGAAATGTTCATAAACTGCGGCACAATTATGAGTGGGGATAGTACCTAAAAATCGAAGGTAATCGGCTGAAACTTCATTAGGTATCATTTTAATCATTTACTTATGTTTGAAAAAGCATAAGTGTTTTACAGGGTAATACATTTTATTTAAACATGTTTTATTTCTCTCTCTGATGGAAATAGTTTGATATACCTATCATATTCAATGTTTATTTTTTTCATAGTTTTGTAAATGTTTTCCGTCTTCTACTTCTACAATCCATAAAGAGTAAAAAGTTAGTCTTGTGCTTGAGCCCACAGATAGATAGGGGTTTTCAGAAGATATTCCATTTACATTTTTTACTTGCTGCTATACGGACTGTGTTTTACAAACCTCACTACTCTTTGCCACCGACATCCAAACTCCGAAGTAACTACCATTAAATGATACACTTATTTGTTAAACGAAATTTAGGAACTTATTTAATTGAAAAAGAAAGAGCATGATGCTGTTCCGCGCCTGTATGATCTCAGTGGAAGTATGCGTCAAGCATTCTGGATACGGCACATAAATTAAATCGGAAACTGAATACAATGCGAAGAAAAGCAGTACTTCATATATCATAATCCCTTAAACGTAGGTACTACAAGTATCACTTACAAGATACAAAAAAGTTGTTTGAAGTATAAAATTCACAAGAAAATTTTAAGTTTTATAAGCAATGTAAGCATATTTCAACCTTTCACACTGCACCAGCAAGATTGAGAGACGGGACGCAAAATAATATGTTAATTTTCTGGCGGAGAGAAACAATTACCTACTCGTTTTTCTGATAGACAGTGCCTAAATGTAGGGCGAAATCAAAGTGTAACTATTATAAAATATCTCGAACCATACTTCATTATTAACCCAAACTTCTTGAACTACCTTTTCTGCTTTAGTTTAAAACCTTCTTTGGCAGCAAAATTCACTTTCACGGCAGGTGACGAACGACCCCCTGCCATACTCCCTTGCGGATACTTGCAAGGTGACATGTGATTGTAGATGTACTTGCTGGACTATTATTATAGGATTAAATTATTTCTGGATTTAATGCTAGTCACATACTTATAGCACAGAGTAGTTGAGTCGTTAACGAGAAGATATGGCGATTTCCTTCACCTAGTCTGCCTTCTCGTTCCCGAGCGGCGTGGTAACAATGTGTTTCTGATCAATCGTTTTCAGGTGGTGGAGAAGAGGCCGCCAAAGATCTTGAGGCCTGACGGTGAGGAGCCGGAGCCCGAAGAGGAGGAAGAGAACGACTTCTCGCACTGCTCGCCGGACGAACTGAGCGACGCCTTGGAGGGCTGCATCCTCACCGACCTATTGCCACTCAGCACCAACGGCGAAATCACCGTCTCCGGAATCGTGAGTACAGGACAATTCATTCTCCAGTAATCTCTCATTTCTTCTTTAATTTTGTGGCGGTGGACAAGAGGTGCAATAACAACTTGAACTTTTAAGTTTGTTCTCTACGGTACCACAGGAGACTATCCTTGGCGTAGAAATGGACTTTGCTGCTTGTCTCAAATAATATTTCTTCAAACGAGCGCAACGTCTCATAATAACCTTTTTATGACGTTAATAACGTTCTCTGTGACCCTTGTTCTCAACTCAATTCTAAAAGAAATCACAATGATTCTAAAAAAATTTGCCTTATAGGGCAACAGCTTAGTACGTTTCATAACATTTTTGATAATTTAAGAGCTGCCAATGAATAAAACTTCAATTCAAGCATTAAAACGTGTACATTAGTAAATTTATCTATGTTTCAGGCATTTTACATAGTTCTTTACATTGTTTGCGCATAATAAAATCTGAATTAGGTGCATTTCTGGTATTAAATAAAATCAGACGTACTATAAAATCAGACGTAAATAAAAATCAGACGAGTCGTATTCTTTGTATTGGGAAATTTTTGAGCATCTTGAGTTGAGTTGAGAGATGAAGCTATTTATAAAACTTTAGACACAATAAAACATTGCGGTTTAGTACCACTTCATCTTCCTTATGAATGCAGCGTGTAGGGAATTAGTGATGACAGCAGTGCCAAGAATGTCGTCATTATAAAGAAAATGATGGTGATAAAATTAATGAGAACATTAAGAATGAGATTGAAATAATAATTAAGACGCGATTAGGTGGAGCTCTTTACGTCCCCATGAAATTTGCTGGAGGAAAAGTAGTTTAGTTATATTTACGCAAGAAGAATTGCGTTGGCGAATGCGGAATTCACCTGTGTGATGGAACAAATGACATTTTGAGGAGCATTGACGGAAAGATAAGCCGAGGAAAATGCATAACAGGGATTGAAATTGAGGTAGGATGTCATCTTTTGAGATTTGGAAATGAATTAGCATGGAAAAAGTAACGTCGGTTAAAAATACGATGATGGATAAAGGGCATGGTTCCGTAAGGGATGAGAAAAAGTTGATCGAGGAAATTAGGAGAGGAGCGAGTGAGTCGATGGAAGAGGCAATAAAAGATGTTTTAAAGGACGTGGTTGGAAGCAAACACCTAGATAAACGGAGTAGGAGGATAACGAGTAATCTGGTCAGAATGATAAGAGATAGGAAGTATGCGGGGCTGGTGAGAAAAATCATTTCAGCAAGTTTAATGCTTTCACTGCAAGAAAACTTAAAATAAAATTTATAGCCATAGCAAAACTATTTACAATTTGGTTGAAGGTAATGTGAGAAATCATTGGTATTTTGATGTTTCTGGTAGCAAATGTACTAACTGTAAGTATTATGGCTAAGTGCGAATTTGGAATAGTGATATTGAGGTATTTGGCGAACCAACTGCGAAACTGAACTTGCCTGAAATTGTACTTTAAAATAAGAACGAAGCTTTGTAATTTTCCGCACAACTTTTCTGTACAGAATTAAAAACTTGCGTTTTTTCCAGTATGGACAAATTCCACAAATTCAAAGTTCACGAACTAGCCACGAAAACTTAAAATGCGTATCCTGCGTATCCACAATGTAAAAGTAGGTGTTGTTTCAATGATTTTGAAATTGTATTCCGTGAACACTTAAATCTAATCATTCTAATAAATCTCCAACACATTTTTATTTTACGAGCACCAAAAAATGTAATTCCCCATTCTTATGTGAAGCCTTAGAGTTACAATGAAAGATACATTGCTTCAAAATCAATAACTATTTTCATCATGAACTCACCTGATAAAAAAGGCAGTTAATTTATAAACTTTAATTATTTTTTTCGAAATAAATGGTACTCTAAGATACTAAAAACCATTCTTCAAGGTGAATTATATATTATTGTGCTCCTAGAAAAGTATATGAATTGCAGTATTCTTAAAAACCACGCCATATTCTTAAATACCACTCCCAACGCAACTGATGAAATACGATATCAATTAAGATCGTATACAATGGAAGTTGCCAAAAAATCTACTTTTGCTGACGCATACGGGAGTAACCACGATTTTGCTCTAAGCTCACCCATATGAAATGGAACTTCTTTTTAGGACACGGGAAGCTTTGAGGAGTTTGAGAATAGAGGTTTGCTACAACGGCCCACGAGCACCAATGGAGCGCATGTGTTGAGAATCTTTTCACTTCCATTTTTCTTCACCGCATCGTATCGAGTCTTGTATCGCTGACCCAATGGCCCCACACCCTACAAAACTTCCAGGACCCCCAAAAACTTTATCCTCCTTCGCCGGAAATGGGTCATCCCTAGCTATAGCGAGGATCACGTGTTGCTCCTCGAGCACACGCCACTTGCAACACTCCCCTTGAAGGTATTTCATTCGTCCTCTTTTTTTCGGAGCGAGTCTTTAAAAAAAAGAGAAGAAAACAAAGGAGTACTTTGCCACGTCCCCTCTCAAACGGAAAGATGCCCCTCCTAACTCTTCCCGTGAAATGCCTCCACCACTCCGGCGAGGGCATTTGACCCCGAGTCGTATTCTACCTCCTTGCCATCTGCACAGCTCTCTATTCTTCCATATCTCTTCGATCTGAACCCTGAATGTCCCTCCGAGAATTTCTGAAGGTGTCCTGATTTAGCAGTATTGGACGTTCCAGGAGTGGAAAGGCTGTTGGCAGTGTAAATTTGAAGAGGCACCAAAATAGAACGTTTTCAGAGGCAACAAAATGTTGAAGAGGGTGATAGATAGGAGTAATTTAAGTCAAACATAAAGGAATAAAAAAATTGAAGTCCTAGCTAGAATCTACATTTTTTTCGTACCACGCTACCCACCCTGAAGTTGTGTGGCAGGGGTTGGCCATAGGAATGTATTAAAAAGGATAAAGAATCACGTTTTTAATAGAAGCCATACTATTGGCTCCAGCGGTAGCCCATTTAATTTTATCAATAACATGCCATTGCTTTGACACGTTATTCATCTTCCTAGCTCAACCTTGCTCCATGTGTTACAGCAAAGTTCATATTCTACAATATATGCAAGGAAATGTCTGGAAAAAGGCTATATTCGTATTATGCCTATTTAGAGGTTCAATAGGATATACAAAACAGCGTGCAATCTACATTGCCTTCCACCGGCATCAATTTATCAAATTCGTCTTTTGCTATCCTTAATTGACATAATATTTAATCACCGAAATTTTGTAATTGATTCTCTGCCTTCCTATCTACTGACTGGCTTAACATTAATCTTTAACATTAATTGGACATACTACGCTGGAAATTTTCTTATTATTTTAGCCGTTTAAATTTAGGTGGCCGTCTTAAACTCTTCAGGACCCTGATTGCCGAATTATTAATTAGCAATTTCCAAATCATTCTATTACGTTGGGCACTATTTTAATCTTATCATAACATCTTTTTATGGGCCTACCTGCTATCTTTTTTTGCACTATCCTCTCCCTCTTTCAGACCATATTCTTTGTCTTGAAATGGACAGGAATATAAATATATAGCGAAGAGAAATTTGATCTGTTTAGGTGAAAGTAAGAGTATGCATGGATAAAAAGCATGGCAATTTAGAAACCAATTCTTATTGGAGGAATACTTCAATGGTAACGCATGTACGTTGGTTTTTATGAGAGTCGAGAGCTTTAATATCATCCTGATCAAATGGGAGCCGCATTTCAGAATACATCTGGCTTGATTGACATAGTCACTGTCTGACCTATTCATAGCTCGGATATAAATCGGAATATAATCTCTTTTACTCTACGGAGTAAAAACCTGTTGATATTGTAAATCTTAACTACACGCAAGCTTTCACATTTTTTACGCATGTCTTTTTGCTTGTCTGTAATTCCTCTATTGGAGCGTTTTATTCGTCATCATCCCAGTCACCACAGATTGATTTAAAACAGGCATTCAATCAATTCTCCCATCGTGTAACCTCGTAAAATTAACGTAATTCTTCTAATTTACATCCTGCTTGCTCCACATATCTTTTGCAATTCACATTTGCCATAATGTCCGTTCCTTTATTGCCTTGTCTACTGTCTTCATTCGTTCTATTGCATCGGCATCCAATCTCGGGAATTGATGGAATGGATAGTACGCAAAGGAATTTTAATAATTAACAGCGCTTGAAAATTTAAAAAGAGTTATACTAACTTGCAGTGCATAGTTGATGGGTAAAAAATAAGATTTCAGTGGCTACAACTCGGATATAAAGAAAACACATTCACCATGATTTTCTCTGAGTAGCAGAGTTAAAATCCTTACAGTTGGAAACTCCTATTAAAGAAAAATATTCACCCTAGTCGTCAGAGCTAACCATTCCTGCAGGGCACGTTGTAATTTAGCAGTGTTGACTGCTACACGCTGCAAATGTGTTCGCTCCCGGAACCCCAAAACCGCGACGTGGTAATTTTGGCTTTCGCTGTGCGCGGACTGGTCGTTTGTCCTCCTCCCTTCCCCCTCATCACAACCCGTGCCATCCCTGGCCGTCGGAGGCGGTTGGAGGCCTCTGGGCAGGACCGTGGAAGGCAGGACAGCGGGAGCCGCAGATTGAGTTTTCCATTATGGGAGGACATTGGGGTCTCCTTTTGGTCCTCGCGCCGAAAGATGACTCGGCCACCCGGGCCTCTCTTGGTCCGGCCCCAATTTTCCTGCTCCAATACATTCACTGGTTTGAATTTCTTCCACTTGTCCGCACTTATCCTCTCTGATTGTGCATGATCTCGCATCACTTCCCTCATCTCCACCTCTCATCATACTTTCATCTTGATGCCTTGCTGTCATTGGATACGCCTTTTTATTTGCTGCTATGGGCCTTATTAAATAATTTCGATTTAGTTAAGAATAAGTAATAAATTTATGCTGGCTCTATCTTCATCGTATTCATTTTTCTATCTATTTTAAACCCATAAACCCAGAATTTATAACATGATAATTTAAGGTTTGAATGTTTATTAATGTTGAGTCATTAATACTGCTGCTAATTCTTCTTGGCTTGCCCGGCTGTTTATTGATATTTAATTCCTTCCATAACTATCCGCAGTTGCTACAATTACTACATATTTTCTTGGATCTTATTATGATTACCTTTCATCCTATAGAGGAAACTCATTAAGTTGAAAAAATGAAATTTAACAGTTTAACATATACGTTATCGTTCAGTGTGAAATTTCCAAATATAATATAAAGGGACCATTCTCATACATAATCCTCTCGAGACGGCCGATTTTGTTCCTATACATATCTTCTGATCTGAGTATCAAGAGACTCTTCCTTCCCCTCTGTACGGACCATTTTCATAAGGCATCCGTCAAGAAAGTTCTGACAGGTACACATCACCCAGAGCTACTACCTTTTGCGACCCAAACCAGCGGGGTCCCGGCCATTAGCTTGGGATACGGGACAGGTTATGAGGAGCCTTCGCAACTCACCCAGGGGCATAAGTTCTCGGTCAACTCATTGTTTATTTATTGTTTTACTACATGTTCATTTGTTGCTTTCTCTCAAAATTTAGATTTTGAAACGAATCCCTCCTTTTTTAATTGGGCATTTACAAGTTTTAAACGAAACTCTACCATCGGTATTAACGGATTTATTGGATAAACCCTTTTCATTGCAAAAATATATTACCTATATTAATCTTGAAGCCAAGATATCCATTATTATTGGAGGTAGAATTTCGCTTAAAAATTGTATATGCTCAACAAAACAGAAGGAATTCAATTCAGATTATATATTTTTTCAGAAATTTGCAAACGGCGTTTAACCCGTCAGCGCCCAAAGTTTTTTTTAAATCAAACATCGTTTATTTTTCTAAAATATGATACTAATGAGCAATGAAGAATGCTCCTAAAATTTTTCTCCGTAATATTACATAGAACCAGAGCTACATGCCGGTGCCATATGGCACCGCTGGGCGTTGGCGGGGTCTTTTCGGTCCTAAAGGTATTTTGGGAAGAATCAAGCGTCGTCAACTATGACAAAACCTCTATTTAATTTAATTATTGCATATTAGCTTTTGAATGGTAAGGAGCGAAACATTGTACATAAAGACCCAACATCACATTTCTTACACTCGGTTCTTGTTTGAGATATACAATAATCCCCAGCACATTTTCTCCTACTCCCCTTTTTGGTGGGAATAACGAGGTGGTTTATGCCATCGTATCGTAGTACATTTGCTGCAAGGCGTCCGGCAATTTTCCCTAGTTAAGTACGGAACTGCAAGTTCCGTACTTAACTAGGTTTACTTGAACAATAAGCCTCCTTACCTCTAGCTGTGATACATCCACTCCTGATTTACGCATTATAATCCAAGTGTTGTGTACACACGCATCTAACAGCCACGTAAAATTTGGCCACCACCGTTTCTTACGGCTCACACCCTCGCTGTAGTGATTTACTCTTCGGCCCATGAGGTCGGTACCACCCATGTTCTCATTGTACACCTCAAATAGTTTTGGTCGCGTCACAGAAATTTTCTTTTTGGCTCCACTCGAGTACCTTGCTACGCTTGGCACAGGATGTACACCATAGCGTGTTAATGCACCCATTACAACCCCATTGTCTAGCCATTGAACAAGGATTATAGATGTTTCCTTATCAGAGCTGTACTCGTAACTTCCCCGTGGCTCCTTTTGAATATTTAATTTCGGGGTGAGGATATTTTCTTTCGGCAATCGATTCCTTCGGAGTGTACCAGTGCCACTATAAGCCCCTACTCTTCAGCTCCATCAGGAGGTGCATTCTTTGATAAAAAGAAAAAAACAGAAGATTATTTCCTTTCCCTCGTGGTAACCAGATAGTGACATAATTTTATAAGAATTACAAATTCACTGCCTACCTGTGAAAAGGTTGTCAAAAAAATATAAACGGCAGGTGCCGTGCATCCTCTCTGATATTGTCCAACATTGATAACATCAGAGCTGTTGATTTTCCTCACCACTTTCGTATACTTCATTTCCATTATATGCCTTTTTCCCTGGTATGTCTCGAAGTCGAGGTATCCAGCTGCACTGTTCAAGCACCACACCTTGTAGCCGAACCTAATAGGTTTGCCTCTTATGACTTGCTTACATCCATGGGATCCGTAATATGCCACCATACTCTCGTCATAGGCCATATTTTGCTCAGGTCTAAATTTTTTCCTAGTTCGTTCCTGCAATAAGTTCATCAGAGGTCTCAACTTCCAATATTTGTCGGTGTGATCAGGAGCATTGTTGTCCGCACAATGTAGAAAGCGTTCAATTTCCAGGAAACGGTTCCTTCGCATCGCATTGCACACAAAATTGTTCCGGACATCTCCAGCATCCTCCCAGTAATTGCGCTTGTCTAGGGTCTCATTAAATCCGGAGAGAATTAAAATTCCCAAGAACAAATTCATCTCTTCGAAAGAAATATTAGGTGAAGGGCAATTACAGAACAGAGCATAATTATTGCTCTCAGAAACTAAGATGTTTACCACTTGTTCATCAAAAAATAGTTCAAAAGTATTCACAGCATTTATATTCCGAAGGTCTGCATAGTCCGCGCTAGGGAAGAAAGACGCTGCACCATTGATATCTTGGTTTTTTTGCCGTATAAATTTAGAAATTTCATTATTTTTCTTCAAACGACAGTTAGATGCATCTCCATCCATTTTCTTTTTCTGTTTTTTAAGATCCTGAGCTTGATTCCTTTTCAAATTGCGCGACGTTCCGGCGACAGGTTCACTAGAATCAACCTGGATTGTTGAGAAATTATGTCCACTTTTCTCATCAAATTCTTCGTCTTCATTTTCTCGTGCTTTTAAAAACAGTATATCTGCTTTTCCTCGGAGCTGACGATCAGATAAGTTGTCAGCCAAGCCACCGACTTCATCACCTGAATCCTCGTCAGTCAAAACGGTGCTCTCTGGTGGCTCGACAAATATTTAGTGGACGTTTTCAACTTCGTCTTCCTCTAGGAGGCCTAAAACCTCTTGAAGAGTTAAATTCTTAAGTGAACAAAATATAATTAAGATTTTGGGGAAAGTAACGTGGCATCAGTAATTAAAGCATTTTAGAATAATACTTTTAACACTTCATTCGCATATTTTCTCATGCAAACGTAATGTATCGTTCTACACATGAATGAAACAGATTATCAGTACAGTTTGACAAATGAAAATGGGGCTAAGTGTAAGAAAGAAAGAAGACTTAGGTTGGTGTCGATTTATTTCGAAAGGTAATAATTCACGAATCATAAACTTGAAATTAACCCACAGCATTATCAATCCACCAACAAATCCCACGAGGTAAAACCCAGAAGCCTTGGAAACATCTGCAAATCAACGCTGCGGGAGACTACGAGTCAATATTTTTATTGATTAAATATTATTTATTAATATTAATATAAAAATAACCTTCCAAATTAATTTATATACATTTTTAAAACGTTCAAAACCTATTTCTGTTAAGAATATTGCTTTATGATGAAATTTAGAACTGAAAATCGCAACCGTAAGCAAAATACGACCACAAGGTGAATTGCTACGGGTAACGCCCAGCGGTGCCAAACGGCACCGCTGATGCTTGACTTCACATACCTCAACATTGAATCACCGGATAGTGCTAATTCGTTTATAAATATTAGTTTGTACTTTACAATGTACGAAAAAATCCCGGTATAATTTTTAAACTAATAATTATAGACACAAAAAGCACTTACTTTGACCGAGTACCCATAACTCATGGATCCGGAAAAAAGCCTTTTTCTGTGAAACAGACAGGACGATCCGATATGGTGAGAAACACAATTCACAATGACTGAATAAGAGAATAAACCTTCTGCTAAGTATACGCAGCGAAATATACGCTATGAATTGCATATTAGTTACATTATAGGAGTTTAGGCTCGGCGCTGCACTGCGGTGCCGTATGGCACCCGTGGGCGTTGACGGGTTAACAATGCAACTAAATAAACAATCATGACCACGGACCCTTGCTACAAAGAGGGGGATCTAATGTGGCGTAGGGTCGAGGGAACTGGTTCACAGTGGGCTGAAATCGAAAATACCTGGCCAAAATACAAGTGACATTTTCAAGCCAAAAAGCTGAAACTTTGCAAAAATATTCTCAAAAGACCTCTGCATCCGATAATTTAAGGCATATTCCTAGTTCTCAACAATTACCAATTTGCATGTGGTAAAAAATGCACAAATTTGGCAAAAATGGTCTACACTCAATTTTCTCACGAAATCCTCAAAATCAAGCCCTTGTGGAACCTTTATGGGTGATTAATTGGAATAAAAGGTGATAAAATTAAATAAAACCGTTTCTTATCTTTGTTTAAGGCAGTCTACTTACATTTTTCTATTTATTTACCGAAGATATTAACCAAAATGGCGTACCCTCATTTTTGGTCATTTTTTAACATATGTAGAGAAAAAATATATTGCATCACCGAGCATAACGAAGTAACTTATATGGGGAAACTCTACAAAGCTTCCGTAGGCGAATCCGATTAGTTATACTGTGACCGTATGAGACGCCGAATTTCACATTAGTTTTTCGATCGCGCGGTCGAGTGTGGTCCAACCCTAATGCAACTGGGCGGCAAGTGTGTGGAATACATTGTAGCCGCATCTACTCCACTATAGAGATTTTCGAGATACAAAAATTGACAAGAGCCTCCATTTATTACATTTTGAAGAATTCGCGGAAAAAATTACGCATTTTATCGCGTGGAGTAAAGGTCTAGAAGGTACTGAAAGACTGCTTTCTTCGGGTTCACCGCGGAGCAGGGAGCTGATGAACAAGAATTCATCCGACATCGATTCTCAGTGCCACATTTGCTTAAACTGAGATTGGCCTGAGATTTCGTCAAAGCCATATTTACAAATTAGTGTGCAATTTATATTATGCAAGGTTGTTGAATCTCTTGAAATGAATTCCAAGTTACGTGATCCTGAATGATCAGGTAGACTTTGAAATTTAACTTCACATGATTCCTCTTAAATAGTAACTTCACCTGGATAAGTAGCACTTTAACCATCTGTATTTTTTCGTAATTAGGATATAATTTATGGCCATGACATTCTGCTACTTTTTGAAGACCTATGTATATACTGGTTGAGGCAATATCACCCTAAAGATGCGACCTTAAAAGCCGCGAATGCTTGGTCTACAAGGCTCCACACGGTACTGCTCCCGACAATGACGCATGCGTACTTATGTACTAACTCTTCTAGAGTTACATGGAAATAATTAGCAATAGGACATTCCTCTGACATAGTTATTGGCATCATGTCAGTTTTCTTCCACTTTGACAGTACTCTTCTCAACCTAATTGGTGTGGTCCTGGTTCTTCTTTGAGGAGCTTGGAGGCTGCTTCATCCTCCTCTTATTGTAAACACGTAGAGGCCGTGAATGAAAAAGCTGCCGTAGAGTGAGAAGATCTCAGACTTTCTGTTTTCTTTCCCTTTGATCTTTTGCTGCTAGTGCGAAAACATTTCTCCGGGCTCCCAGAAGTGCCTAATAAGTGTTGAAATGCAAGCATAAATTTCATTTTAAATAATCATTCAAAGTACAAGGTTATTTTTTAATAATCTGAAATCGCTCGGATATACTTACGGTGGCGTTGAAGAACCTGGAAAATTTTGCATCAAATTTTTTGGAAAAACAGCATTTACCTTTTGCCATTCGCCATAGCGCATCAAACATCTCTTGCATATCCAATATGAAAGAACCTCTTAATGTTATCACTAAAAACCTTTAAAACTGCAAATGCAACCTTTCGGCGAGATAATTTAACAAGTACTTTGTCTTCGTGCGAGAGGACGCATTTTCCATCCCATTAGTATTTTCTACAACTGTAAACGTGTGATTACAGGAGAATTATTTTTTTAATAATTAACACCATCAATCCCTAACAGATAGCCGAAACTATTAGCTTAAAGAGGAAATAGGCGAGTACAATTTTATGCTCACTCCAAAAGAAAAGAATATTTGAAAAAGTGAATTGAGGATTCTGCAATAATATTGATATTTTGCTATTCGAAGCAATTAAATACAATAAATAACTCCATAAACGTTATAAAAATGAACCAATTAAAGGATAGGCAATAGCTTAATTATCTAAATAATTTTATTACTGCGTATCACAATTTTTCTATTTATTTGTAATTATATTTTCCCTTTTCCCTTATTTTACCTTGTCTCATTCTCTACTTCTTCCACTAGCATTTTTATTGTTTTCAATTTGGTAATCATGAATGAAATTGTAACTATCGTTAGATCTATGCTAATATACGCTTTCATGCAGAATGTGCTTACATATATTGATTTGGGGACGATTGAGGGCGAAATGTATTGCTTTAAGCATGAAATTTCTTATTAAGGCCAAAATCCCTGATAAAATCATTGCCCTGCATTACATTTTCTCGATCATTAGGAATGAGAGGAGTATTAGAGAGCACAGAGATACACATGTAACGTCTTTGGCCAGGTCGATAACGTCCCATGCTTAAGTCTCGATTCGAATTCCAACTTGGCTGCTAGTGCCGATATTGTCATAAAAATAGTGATAACTAGATGGTTCGATTTTGACATTTCTCCCTCCACGTTAAGAGTTCTTAAATTGCTACGTTATAACCAGATAGGTGGCTGTAATTTAGTCAATAGTATGCGCAAATGGAAATTTTTCTTAAATATATTGACTCATTCTAACTGCACCATCACGTGCATGAAACATTAATTATTTTTGGGAAAGAAACAAATGCGCAAACGATTAATAAAATTTATGCCACGGAGCCGATGTGTTTATGAAAATATATAATCATATGATCTATTAGCAGTTCTAATAGAATACACAAAGCTTGAAAAAGCGAGAAATCTGGAAGTGGTTGGCAAAGTATCCACACCACAAAGGCTTTTAGAGATAATTTCGAGAGATCCAATACAGACACCAACACGAGTAAAATCCAAGCTAAAGTTTCAAAAAGTTTATGATTTACACCACTGCAAAAATGGAATAGAACGCTCTAGTGCATTTCTTTGGAGACTAGAAAACGTTCTCTCAAAAATTTACACAAATAACTGCGTAAAGAGCTCCTTGGTGCCATAAAACGACCCTTCGCATTACACCAAACCACAGTGCAGGAGGTGGGGGAATTGCACCCATGCGACACCATCTGTGGGTTAGTGGCCTCGAAGAGACAATAATCCTGTGTGATACGCATGCCGTCTCCTTTAAAAGTGTACGTATTCGTCAGTAGGCGATGTCAGGATGGTAAGTGGAGAAACGCCCGTGGTGCACCAGAAAAAAGCAGTCTTTCAGTACCTTCTAGACCTTTGCTAATTGCAATAAAATGCGTAAATTTTTCCGCGAATTCTTCAAAATGTAATAAATGGAGGCTCTTGTCAATTTTTGTATCTCGAAAATCTCCATAGTGTAGTGGATGCGGCTATAATCCATTCCACATACTTACCGCCCAGTTTGCAGAAGGGTTGGACCAGACTCGACCGCGCGATCGAAAAACTAATGTGAAATTAGGCGTTTCATACGGTCGCAGCATAACTAATCGGATTCTTACTATGGAAGCTTTGTAGAGTTTCCCCATATAAGTTACCCCGTAATGCTCGGTGATGCAATTTACTTTTTCTCTATATATTTTTAAAAAATGACCAAAAATGAGGTTCCGCCATTTTGGTTAATATCTTTGGTAAATAATTAGAAAAATGTAAGTAGACTACCTTTAAACAAAGTTAAGAAACGGTTTTATTTAATTTTATCATCTTTTATTCCAATTAATCACCCACAAAGATTCCACAAGGGCTTGATTTTGAGGATTTCGTGAGAAAATTGAGTGTAGACCATTTTTGCCAAATTTGGGCATTTTTTACCACATGCAAATTGGTAATTGTGGAGAATTAGGAATATGCCTTAATTATCGGATGCAGAGGTCTTTTGAGAATATTTTTGCAAAGTTTCAGCTTTCTGGTTTTAAAATATCACTCGTATTTTGGCCAGGTATTTTGATTTCAGGCCAATGTGCGGCTCCCCGATTCCGAGGGAAAGGCCCGCTGCGTTGGGTCCCAAAATTTAAAGATGGAATTACCTGCGAACGGTTGAAAGCAGGGAAAGCAGGGCGTCGAAAATATTTGACGTTCATTCCTTTGCATAGGAAAATCACCGACGAGAGCATCCGACGTTTGTCTTCCTGGTCAGGAATGCTTCTGGCGTATATATCCGCCGTTCATTACAAAAGGGTTAAAATCCTTTAGCAGAAATGGATTAAATGAGATGAATAGTTTTCCAAAATGAAATATTTTTACACAGAAAATGGTTACTACGTCCCTAAAACGTGATAAAAATACAAACATGACCATAACAATTTAATTTTAAAGGCCGGTAGACTTGTGATTGACATTAGATATTAATGCAATTCTACGTGGCTGATAAAGGTATTACATAAAATCGATGAGCAAGGGAATGATAAAATATGGGGATATACTTTTGAATGAATCTCAAGAAGAGTAAATTATCTCGACAATATTAAAACCTTTGTGAATGGATTGAAATGAAATCAAGTAGTTGGCGCATTAAACATCTGCGAATTTTAAAATTTCACACAATGGTACGGAAGTTGTGCAAGGGAGATGGATGATTAAAATCATAATTGCAGATGAACTACTAAATATAATTACAAATTAACTCTTAATCCATAATGTGGAGTGGCATTTTGGAGACCACCAGTATTGAGTCTTAAACCACATATTTATGGAAAATATTATAATATAATGATATGTAAATACTGCAAGAGAATATTATACTATAATATTTTGGGTAAATCATTCATGAAAATCGATTTTTTTACTGAACCGTACCATTTACGTCTACCTAAGAGATGTATGTATTGTTTCAACGGCTTATGAGCCTGCCAGTAACGCAGCCTGCAATGCTGCTGTCTCCCCCGGCCCTGGCGTATAGTAATAACTCTTGTGTAGCAGTCGCGGTGTAAAAGCCGCGGACATCGCATTTTCTCCTACGAGTATTGTCTCGGCCGCTTTTCAAATCCACACACGAACATCCTCAACTCACAATCTCTTCTCCTCTCACTCTTCTCGCCTTGCGGCCCTAACCGCTCTTCTGCCACCTTTGGAAGGGGGAAGGACCCTATGCCGTACCCTGGCGTACCCCTACGCCTGCATCACCAACTCTAGGAAACCTTTGCGCCTTCCCTTTCCTCGGCTCATCCTCTCACGCTGAAAATTTTCCGGGAGATATAAAAAATGGAGAATTAAAACGAAGAGCAACAAACGAATTCGCCGCCTCTTCCTTGCTCCCTCTTTTTAATAAAGGGATGCCCGAGAAAAAAAAATATCGTGGGAAGGCGCGCCGGATTCATGTTGTCCCTTTTCATGAGCAATACTTCTTCACATTGCACAAAAATCTTTTTTTACGGCTTCCGGGGAAGTTGGTTATGCTAAGCGGGTGTGTCTCCTCGATACTGGGGATTGTAGCAGCGATAAGTTACGTGAGAATCGTGGTATGGCGGTAGAGGTTAGATTTGTCGCATTATTATGATTTTCACATCAGCTCCAATGATATACTTAGCTTAACCTTGCTCTCATTTAATTTTTTTCGTACAACTAAAGATTATACTTTATTTCCATCGAGTTTATATAAAAAGTTTTGCAGAATGATTATGACATAAATGTTAGTATATAGTGAGGGTTTGATGCAATGCTTCACAAATGAGTTCATTGTTTTTCTTAATGTAGTTAAGTATGCTTCCCATATTTACTAAGGAATAATAGAGAGAAGCTAAATGCTAGGTATATTTACATAGTCAAGTTTTGCATAGAGCTTAAAAAAATCTCCTGATTATTTGACTCGCCACTATCCATAGGCCTATGGCTTATGGCTTAAGGCAGTTATAGAATGAACATAATGCATCGTCTTTATTTGCTAGATGCCAGCGTAATACTACATTGCGGTTTGTTGAATGGTTAGACAACTTTCGTTTTCAAATAAATATAAAATATCATGGAATAATATTACTATAAAAATATGACTGCCATTATATAAATACTGACTGCGGTATTCTTTTAAATATTCGATCAAAAAATAATTCAAAAGGCCAATATTGAGATATATTTCATTTACCTTTTAAAGATTGTGATACTAATATCTACATCTGCATCTACATTTACGCATTGACGCCATACCCTGCAAGCCACCGCGAGAAAGTGTGGCAGGCAGTGAAGATTACCAAACACCAATTATCAAACAAAACTTTTAACAAAACATTATAAACCAAATTATACCCACAATATTTTTATCTCGCCATCAAATATCTCTCGTTTGGATTACTAATACTCTGAGAGGTACATATTGTTAACTGTAAATCCTTAAATTCCACCAAGTAGACTTGCCGATCATCGATTTTATTCAATGACTTAATTTTAAGCTCCCAATGGTGACCAAAAAAATTACCTTACACTCTTCAGCCATAATGCGATATTTCTGAGCGTTTATTAAAAGTGAGATTGCAATGGCGAAGAAGACATCGGACTGTAGGGTCTTGGTCAAAGTCACATAAACATAGGCATTTGAATACGTGAGCATACCTATTCCTGAAGGTAGAAAAACAGAATAAGCGTCTGCAAAGATAAGTTGGACATCTGGAAAATGAAAGAAAAGGAATTTTAAGACTTATCTGTTCTGTGCTTACAAAATGGGCTCTGCTCGGAACTGGAATTGAAGTAGCATCATTCAAAAATAATTTTCTAAATGGATTGCCATGATTTTTCTGATATATGTATAAATATATTCATCATTCTCATGAAACTGTCCCATTAATCCTCTTAATTTGCTAAACACAAATTATTATCCTCTGAAAAATCTATCGTATACCTCGAAGTTTTGAAATAGTAAATTTTATTTGATTGAATTTTTCTTAAATTCATCGTAATGCATATATTATATGAGCTAATATATATATTTTTTTAATTTCAGCTAGCTCATAAGTATTTACATATCACGTAAAGTTTATAATATTTAATATCATAAAATTAATGGAATTGACACATTCCGTACCGTTTCAACCATGCAGTTCAAACATACATACATACAAGTACATAATTTCAAAAATATTATAGAACCTGTCGACATCTAGGGACAAGTTGAGCCAATGCCCGCCCGAAATTAAAGTGATATAGTATTTGAAGGACAATGAAAGAAATTTTCGAAAGAAAGTGGTATAAGGAATATACTTAGGAGAGAGCAAGATTCAGTAGAGGGTTGGTGAAGGGAGGGTTACTGTAATCACTTCCGTGTGGAGAATGAATGAAGTCACTGGGTGTGTAGCTGTGACTATACCCGTGTTGGTTAGTCGAGGATGCTTTTGACTCACCTGTTTCCAGTTCATGTCATTTTGCCTTCGGCCCAAGTGAAGGCGGTACCTTCGTTTACCGGCAAAGCTGGGATGCAACCATCCCTTACTCAGCATGAAGCTCGTTTCAATTTCAGCCCACCTCCACCCATAATAATGCGTGACGTGTAATGGTCCTCATATCTCAGAGGCACTTCTCTCAAGATCGAACGACTCGCCGACAGAAATACTGTCCATTTTTCTCACCTACACTCTTTGCCCGTCCGCCCACTCGCTCGTTGTCATATTTTTCTCTGTAATGTATACGAATAAGTGTATGTTAACAGAAATATATTGCTCCGCGTAATCAACGTAGTCCTAATCTAGCCTTGCATTTTTATTTAAGTTTAAATTTATCCCCATTCCTCACGAATGCGTATTCAAAATCGCATTAAACCTGCAGTTCTAGGTATAGTGGTGTATGAAAAGAAGTTAATAAGGGGTATTTAAAGGAAAAGTCGTAGGATGGAACAGGTATTTACGTATTTTACTTCTGTATATGACAACAGAAGTATCAATGTCAAAAATGAATGAAAGAGGGAACTATAGAACATTAAATTTTGCTCATCTAGTTTTCTTTTTTATTGGCCACAGTTATTCCATGTTATAAATGTGTAAAGTTGATACTAAGAGTTTAATAAAATTACCCACACATAGTGACCGGAGATGCTGTTCTTTTAAACATCAAAGAATAACTGCAAAACGCTTTGACAGAGGCGTTTTTATATGCTCTAGATTGGCAGTATCAGTATTTTACAGAAGAAAAAGCTTCCTGGTCACATGCTAAGGTTTACGAGTTTAGTGGGTGTAACAACCTATTTTCAGGAAACGATAATATAAGGAGTTTTTTTTAAACTCGCATCGCAATATAATGGGTAGTTTGCTCTGCCATCTGGCTTAGAGCTTCATAATACATAGGCCCGTGTGATTTTGGGTTATGTTTTTGGGTGGTAGGCTTGGGTTATGTTAGTTAGTTTTTGACGTCTCAACGCGGCTCATTTGAATTCCAAAGCATTAAACGTGCACGTGGAGATTATCAGGGGAAAATTCCCATTTAGGTGTTGCATCATAAAAAGAAGTCCATTTTTTGCCTTCGTGGATTTGACTTGTCTCCCATCAACCTGTATCAAAAGAGATCCACATTTCAGTTTTTGTTTTACAAATCTCATGGCTCTCTAATTCTAAAAAATGCTATAGGAGGATAACAATTTTCTGCCACCGGGTATCTCAGTTTTCAAAAATATAATTTTATGGTTGTTTTCACACTTCTCCAAAATACAAATATATAAATGTCTTTTAATAATCAATGTATTTTCACTTCATGACTAACATTTTGTGGTAAAGTTCGTTGCCATTGATGGCTTTAGCGTTTGAGGCTGCTTGCAATCTGCTTTAATTACTGAGGAGAGAGTCATCATAGAAAAGAAAGAATACTGCACTTTGCCGCTCCCCAGAGAAAAATGATCAGTAAAAACACGAACTCTTCAGCCATTTTGACTCATTTGTGTCTCGCCGTTAATTTCATTTGATTTTACATCTTGTTTTGGACATTAGAAGACAATCATGCAAACTATATGAGTTTTGCTCGTATATAAAAAGTTTAAATCACAGGACACCAAGGTTTAACATGCTCATAAATTTCTATCCATCAGCAGGAAGGACAAAATTATCTTTGAGGAGATGTGTATCACCAAACGAATAATCATTTGTTGATTTTCAAGATTATTATCAAAACAACTGGTCAATGAAGTCTTTTTTCCTCACACAGTCCATGACCAAAATGCAAATAAAGGATAATAATTAATAAAATATACTACGTCTCCATTTCAATTGGCTTTTTCATAACACCTTTTCAACTCTACCTCATTTTTAAGTTCTGTAGCCAAACATGGTGTACCAAAATACTTTTCGGTGATTTGTATGCTGCCAGTAAATGAAGATGCTCTCTTTAATTATATAGGATGTTAAACAGTGAAATAAGTATTTTTTAAGCACCTGCCTCAGTATAAATCTCGCAAAATTGCTAATGCTCGAATACAAATCCTCTATAGTCCTCAGAAATATGTGCCCTTGGCCAATCTACGTTTTCTTTTTTTTCACTACGCCTGTACCCTCAATGAAGTATCGAATACCGTTGAGCTTTCGCTTCATTCACCGCACTGTTATCAGTATCTCACAAAAGTGGTAAAATATTCTAATCCTTTTCTCTCCAGCTTAAGATTTCCTTCGGGGGTTTTTGAAGGCATGTAAGGCAATGTAGGTCTATATAAACGGCATGGATAGGCTGTGCGGGAGTGTGGGAAAAAATCTTGCTCTCTCCCATACATTAAAATATAAACCTGGGTGCTCTTTTGGAATCTTTTAATATATTTTTGTTCTTTGGTAGACAGTGGCATTATTCGCAAATACCCCAAAAGGCATATACTACTTTTGAAAATTGATTTAAAAAACTTTGGCTTAAAATTTATTTATTCTCCCGTTATTTTTGCAGTTAAAGCAGAAAAATGATTGACCTTGACCATATCTACATTAAGCTGTTGATAGATGTGTTCATGACATAATATATCAGATGTGATACCTATATTGATAGATCACATGATATATCGGAATATTTTACGAAAACTAATTTCACTCCTCATCTTTCTCTTTTAAGTAGACAGAAAAGCCAGCCTAAAAAGCATAATTTACTCAAAGAATATCATTCAGCTAGAACGGGTTTTGAACCTGAAACCCAGAGTCCCAGTCAAGCTGAAACGTTTTTTCCGTGAGAAAATTTCTTCTACTGAGCATATCAGTGGGAAAATCCGTTAAGATTTTTCGCGGTTAATTCGCAATCCTTGAACTAGCTAGGTAAATGGGTAAGTTTCATCATAATCCCTGGCCTTGTACCAATAAGTTCTCTAATATACATTACTTACTAATATAATATAATAATTACTCAAATGTAAGTAAGACATTAATTTGTTGCCAGTATCTTTTCACCTGACCTTCTGTAGAACAACCATTTTTTATGAAAATGAGTTTCTCTGTTCCGTATACCAAACTTTTCCAAGAATATTTTCTTGAAACTAAGTGATAACTTTCATCGTATTTCGTAAATTTTCGGTGGTCACGAAACGTCACGAGAGCTCGTCATATAAACAAGCCATATTGATTACTCTCAATATACCTTCAGATAAAGATTTAGATCTTAGAGATTTAACATAACAGTTTCTTAACTAATTAAAAGGATATAGCGATGCATAAGGTGGAGTAGGAGTTTTACCAACTTATGACAATGCATTCTTAGTAAACGTTAAAACTCATTGTTGTTTTATATTTGATTGTAAAAAAAAAACATTTCAGCTTAACGAAACAAGAAGGCCACCATTGAGAAACGTATAAACAACGAAGAAAAAAGAATATTGCCGTTAGAGAGTATATTGCCATCATAGAGTAAGCATAGTATAGAGAGCTCACCGTGCAATGCATAACTGTTATACGTTTTAAATGTAGTAATGCAAGGTTCCAAAGATGGCGACTGAAGAATTTTTTGAAACGATATATATAACGCTTCCGTCGCTTTCGTTTTTCTAATCGACTTACGTTTCACAATCGAAGAGTGTCTTGTAGTCTGCTCCTTGTAGCGGTTGATTATGTGTTTTTTTAGAAATTAACTAGGAATCCCTTCTGTGATAAGATGTTTGCTCGAATAGTGAGAGAAATATTGATTTATCCACGTGACAGTTGACGTAAGGTAAAGGCATATCGCACCATTATAATAAAAAAACATAACTGCAACAATAGCATATGTTATGTGCCACTTAATTCGATTGGAGGAACGAAAGCAATGGAATCGATAAATATCGTTTTTGTGACGCTACGCAAAAAAGTCTTACCATGCCATTTATGGAAACATTCCAGCACTACGACCAAAAGAAATAACAGTTTTCTTCTATGCGGTGAGCCCTCTACCTCGTATATTGTTATGAATCCTGCAAATAAAAAACTAATAAGAATTATGGCCAATACCTTCAAATTAATTAACTTTCTTTACTTTTTGCATATACACTATTCTATTTCATTTTAACAACAAAAAAGATTAAATCATGTTGTTTAGGAGGGAGGAGAGTAGGGGATCTTTTTTCATTAATGACTACCACCGTGCAAAGTATTATAAATTATTCTCATTCCAGGTGAAGCGTATTTGAATGGCCTATGAAACCATATATCCTGCCACACATACTGTGGTTGGCTTACAAGGTATTGATCCTAAGTATCGTAGACATGAAATAAGCACCGGAATAGTGGTGAGTGATACCAAAGAGGCGAGGAACTACTCTGCTAGAAATCCTAATTTCCTGTAGACAGGCGCAAGTCGCGTCGCCTCTGACGCCTGCCTTAATCGCTTATGCAGTCTCAAGGGAAGCCATGGCAGCCGTTGATTTCGGGTACTCTCCGTATTGTCCGACGTCAGAGGCGCAAGAGACGCCGGAAACCATCCGCCACTAGAGTGGTGGACTCCTGTGTCTCCCCTGGTGGTGAAGAGGAAGGCTTGGACAGCATTCGGGAGGCTTTCGTCACCGGACCTTCCGTCGCTCCTTATCCTCTGTCGGGAGATAACGGGCTTCATGCATATGCATCCGACATTCCCTGGCCGTCTCGGTCGCATACAGTCTCACGCTGGCTCATTAAATTCACTCTCACCGTGTGCGCTGGTCATTCCCTCGTCGCTCGCTGACCTCTCCATCCATCTTCTCCTTCGGGGGAATGAGATCATCACGTTGGAAGCGTGGAAGTACGTAATCTAGAGACTGGAAGAGACACCAGTGTTGAATTCGTAGTCATTTCCGCACATTAGGATTTGCTACTGAGGAGTAACTTGGGATTGGCTGCAGTGTCATTCTTTATTAGGATTAGTGCTCGAACAGGTTATTTTATTGTGAAAACATTGTACGTCCTTTTAGTACTTCTTAAGTTTTCTCTGCCTACAGTATTACTCTCTTACTTTTAGCGTACGTCATAGCTTCTTTTATGATACATGTGAAGCAAATCCTCCTCTTACCTCTCATATCGTTCTTTAAAGGCTATTAAGAGCTATTTATAATAATTTAACCATGTTACCTATCATCTAACTAAGTCAAGAAAATTACTCCCTTATCCAACTAGACTCAATAATTTATCATTTGCTTTTATCCATCCACCAAATTTTCTCCATAGTTCTCTCCTGGTTCTTATGGATGCTCCATTCCTGAGTCTTTTATATTAATCTCTCTCTAATGCACATAATTCACACCCTCCGGCTCAAGGTGAATTTTTCTCCTCTCATATTACCCCGTGCTCCAGTACCAACCACTTTCAAACTCACCCTAAAATATATAGATTACGGAGATTGGGCAGTAGAAAATTTCATAGCATTTTTCGTTAAACTTAATTACCACGTTACCATGAATTGCCAAGATATATCCAACATCCATATAGCCAGGCATAAACCTGGACTGATATAACGGCCAATATTTTGGAGACGTTATTTAACGAAGAAGACATGACGCCAAGGATAGTAGTGGAAGAAGTACTTTGGAAAGAGATAATGCTCCTCACATATAAAAGTCTTATCTTTGGAGTCTTAGGTAATTATGAGAAGAAAAAGTTGACAAAATTTCTCAGAAAATCTTTATGCATACCATTTGATATGATCGCATTTCCCGTATGTAATAGTGTAAAAATTGGCGTTTGTTAAACATGAGAAATGCTCAATTGTAATAAATTATGAAAAAATCTCTAAGGCACATGTTAAGAAACCTGGTAAATAGTTTGATTATTCTGGCCTGTATCCTCAAAATTTATTACTTAATTTAAAAGTGCTCTTTTTCGCACTTTTGTAAGGTGATAATTTAATGACTATTGCCTTAAAATAATTTTCCAATCATGCCAATCAATAGTTAGCTAATAAACAGCCCATTATTCCAAGCCTTCTTTGGAAACGTGGACATATGTAATCTAAAGGCTGGCATATCTACCGCAGTTGCGTATAAAAGGTATTATTAGTCACCATATTCTCATATATCATTAAATTAAAAGTGAATTGCTTATAAAAATCTCTCACAAACTCAGCCACAGCCACATTTGTAACCTACACATAAACTTTAGTTGGTGGATTATCTTTAGTTTGGAAATAAGGATAATAACAGGTTTGGAAAAAGTTAGAAACATATTCAAGAGATCATATTCTGCGCGGTTCAAGCAATTTATCAGCTCCCTTTACGTGTTCAAATTTCTGCAAGTTAATATCGAATACATTAAGGTAATTCTCAGCACCGTAATTTATTCTAAGACAGAGTTTAAGGAATTTAACATTAGTAACCAACATCAAAATAGTACTGTAACATATGATGACTGGAGACAGTAGGCCACTAGCGTCACTAGACGTGAAAATGGTATTTTGCTGAAAAAATGTATAGAAAATAATATTTATGGGCCATTTTAACTTTTGATAAAAAGATACTCTCTAAGCGTTGTCATCATGTACCACATGTGAAAAGAAGTTAATTATTAGGTTAAACATATGTGTGCGCTATCTAATCCAAACTCTGTATGTTTGTAATGTTCTAGTTACTTTAAATTTATAACAACAACCACCTAAAACCATGTTTGCCAAATGTTTAATTCATTAGTCACACCGATTGGGTCCAGGGCTTTTACGTAGGCTGGAATTGTAATGAAATGGGAAATATTTTTTTATAGTTGGAAGTTCTTGTTGCTATCATTCGGATGATTAATTTAATACGTAATTTGCATCTTGTCCACTGTGATCTTTCTCTCTGCATTATGATTGAGTTTTGATAGCCTTTCTATTACACACAGGAATCTATATTAAGTTAATCTATATGTATTTACTAAAAGGATATAGTTCTTTTAAGGTGCTGAGCATTAGCCATATGATTTTGGGCTTTGAATCCTTGTGGTTTGCTTTCCTGAAGGGAATGAGAGTGGGAAGCCAGAAAATCTCATTTCCCTCCCTGCAAACCCTTTAAGCGGTGGACTCCATGAAGAAGCCCTGTAAGCAGGAAGGATTAGGTGCGAGAGAGTTAGCAGCCTAACAAAAGTGTTTTCGGGTAGGGAATGGACTGCGACACGGATTCATTAAGCCGTTTTCTTCGAGTCATTAGGCCAAAGACCCTGAAACATAAGTCTCTAGAAACTGGATTTTGAATAATGCTTGGAAAATCTAAGGATAAAATGGTAAAGACTCATTGCATTAGTGTTCATGCATTATCGCATATATGGATGTCATTTCTATAACTAACCGTGCACGTGCATAGTGCTCAGAATTTTTTTAGTAACAAGGAAACTAAGTTGATATTGGGTTCAAAAACCCTGCTTCCTCCAAATCATTGACTAATTAATCAAAATATTTAAAATTAACATGACTCTTCGGTGATTAGGGAAAAACTTTCTTCTATCTGAGCTCTGAAATTGCCTTAGGGTTAGAAAATAAGGTCGGGATTTTACACTGAGGCACGCTCTATTCTTGTTGGATTGCATATAAAACGAGGCATAAAAAAGAGAACCATTGAGCATAGCTATCACTAGGTATTTGAAATACTGAGTTCTAGGATACTTTTGCAGACTTTTATGAATTAGCAATGGGAAAAAAACTTAATGTTGGTTACTTGAGAGGAGTGACTGAAGGTTATGATCAGTTGGATACGTTCGTAACTGGCTGGAGAAAGAAATTTGTCATTGAACTGAGGATGTGCTGAGAGGAATCCGACGTTCCGGCCGCACTTAACGATTGGCACCAAAACTCCTTTCTATTTCATGGTTTAACGGCTCATCTGACTGACGGATCACTGAACATGAAGTACTATCGCAACACAGTCCAGTGAGAATTGGTATAATGATGAATAATCTATGTAACCGTTGGGATTCAAACACAAATCTTTCAGGTGGGGAACGGATACTGTAGGATTTATGTCAGTCCTCTCTTCCAAGAAATAGTATATTTGGCATATAGGAAATTGCCCGCAAAGGGCAATTGAAATCTGCATAACTAGTTACGTCTAAAGCATTTTAATTATTCTATTGCAATATGAGTACTAGCATAGAAAAAAATAATTATACTAGTATAGATATTAGCATGATTCACTGAATAAAAACGCATCGAGTAAGGAAAAGATTTACTTTCTCTAATTTAATTATAACCCTTACTTTCTGAACTCACTTCCAAATCCTTTTGGGGTAATGAAATAAACTTGCTTTCATCAGAAAAATCACTTTCTATTCTCGTAATTTTCGTAATCCCAGTAGGAGGATGAAATCCAAGAAAAGAATATTTCAGTGTAATTTAGATAGCTCTTTTACATAACTCTGTTAATAACTTAAGCATCACAGATGAAAAAAGTCAAAGGAACAAAAGCTGGCTTGAATAATGCAAGTAATCTTCGCGCCTCAACTATTAGCTGGACAAGAACTTTTCAACCACGCCAGACTTTTTTTCCAAAAAAGCGATGGCCAATGGTGATACGTGTAGCTAGACTCTGTAGTAGGATCCCGGGCGGAAATGGAATATTGAGATGGAGAAAACAGGCGCGGAAAGAGATGAAAAGGATCGCAGTTTATTTCCACCCTGGGGAAACCGGAGGCGGGGTGGGGGCTTTTTTATTTAAGTTAGCTCCGGGAGTGCCCCCGAGGAACGAAAAAACAGGAATGGAAAACGAAGGCAGCGTAGGGTGGGAGAAGAAGCCTCAGCGGAAACCCATGAAAGTTAATTAAAAATCAAGTAATTGCGAAAATAAACAAAAGAGGCCCGCATCGCAAATGGAAAGATACAATAAAAAGCGAATATATATCGAGCAAACAATGGCTTGAATACAAGAGAGGATGGGACTAGGGCTTTTCTGGAGAGAAGATATGGGGTGGCGGAAGGGGATGGGGGTTGAATTGGTTGAAACCCATTGGCCCGAGTGGCGGAAAAGGATGCAGAAATATCTCCGCAACATTGCATTTCCTCGCACAACTCGCCTGCACGACTATGATAATATAATTATGAGGTTTTTTTACTCTTCCCTGCACTTAATTCAGTCTTGCAGTGAAAGTAAAGTGCATATTGCTCCACGTCTATGGAATAACTAGTGCCCCCCAGAACGTGATCTATCGTCACCAATTTTTTCATGGCTTCACAAGTAGACGATTACTACAAAATGAATAGTGAGAAAAACGATTCTACAGCTGTCACAATAATGGAAGAAGAATTTCCAAAAGCCATTATCGTGAGGGACAGAGGAAAGCGGGAGGGGGGTAACTCTCGTAGGTACCTTCATAGAAAAAAAGAAGAGGGTGGGAATTAGACGAGAAATTATGCATAGAAGGTAAGAGAGTTCTAATTTACTCGTCATTCACAAAAAATCAAACATAAGAAGAAAAATAAATGATACTGATTATAAAAAATAACCATTACTATTCATTTATTTTGCTTCGTATGCTCGACTTTGGAATAATTATGGGTAATTCCGACCTCTCTCATTTTTTTATACTTTTTTAATTCCTCAACCTCCACACCTTTTTAGGTACGTGATTTCCCCACCTTCTCCTTGTCTCTACCCCTTAATATTACGGCTTTTGGAAAATCTTCTTCCATTACTGCTAAATGAGTCAAAAGTTTAGTTGTGCATGCACTATGTACGTGTTGAAAATATATGTATTCTCATTAATGCTAGGCTCTTCAGTTCTTATTGTTGAGGCGATCTTATGTTTAAATCATACATTTTCCATTCTCATTTAATACATTTGATAATTTAATGGAAGATTTCCAAACGAATTTTCTTCCATAAAATCCTCAAACAGAAGAATGCCTTTCCTTCATTGTATGATTATTCAAACACTTAGCTGAAATTCACAATTTTTGGTGAGACGTTAACCATCAACTCCCACGTTCAATTTTTATTTATTTCCATATTCAGCCTTCTCAAAGAACAAAATAAATGTCCGTTTTCTCAATATTTTCTTTGGCAGCCAATTTCAAAATTTACTTGCTTGGCAGTAAATTGAATCAGTTAGACCTTAGACTGTCTCTATCGTGCTTTTTTAACTATGGTAGCATCTCTTGAATGGCCGCCCCATCGAGTCCAGACGAGGGTTTTTTAGCCACCTTATTTATGATCACACGAAGTCTAGACTATCTTTTGTCTTTTCCCTACACTTCTATGCATCTGAATGGCTTGGCCGTAACAGGTGCTACTCTAATTTACTCGAGTATTTCAACCTAGCTATGGCTAGCTGTATCCCCGCTAACACTCCAAGTTCAATGCCTAAGGTGCAGAGAAAGTAAGCTCAATCGTGATCAGTGTGATTTTGCGGCGTTTCGTGTAGTAATTGTTTCCAAAGTAGATTTATTTTACGCCAATTTTGTACCTTTATGGACTTTTTGAGAATGGGTATTATTGCATTTTCCTTACTGTTAAAATCTGCTTACATTAAAAAATATCTCTCTCCTGCATTCACTAGGCTACTTTATATTTGGCTATTGATAAAACCATAGTTTGTTCTTAAACTCCCTGCTGTTGACATTGTTATTCCGTCCAACATTTACCACTGTATATTTTACTTTTATACTCATGTACATATATTCGCCCCCAACTAAACAATTCCCGTTTGCAGCTCCCAGTTCTTAATGCCCCGAGAGAAATTGTTAGTAACCTACGCCCTTGCCTCAAGCTCCTGGTCGTTTTTGAGTCTCCAAATGATACATGAAGAGATCCAAATTACCAAAAAGGAATGTTAAAAGTTGTATACTTTGTTCCCTTCTGGATTTGGAGAATGATCAACAATAATGTGCAATAAAGTCACCGTTTTTTCAATATCGTTTGACACCCAGCAGCATAAAATGTATGCATGACAAGAAGATGTAATATTGAATTTCAGTAATGATTATAATTACGTATGAGTAAAGCTAGTAATACCAATTTTAAAAAACATGAAAAAGGCATCAAAAGAACCATTTTGAATTTCCATGGCTAGAGAATGTTTACCTACCACTTTTTGGAGGACGTAAAACCAAGACTTCATTTTTTGTTTCTAAGTGAAGTCTTAGATACCTTTTGACACTCAAAACTTTATTTGAATTATATTATGGTGAGAAACGAACATTTACACTTACTAAGGTCGTATTGGTTTACGTTTTTTCTCAGGGTTTTTTTTCCGGTTATTCCACTCTTTTCATAAAATATTTTGGTATGTATTTCCTCTCCAGTATAAGCCACGCTTGCTCTTGAGGCTTTCCTGAGGCTTCAGGGCATCGGAGGGGAATGCTGGAAATTAACCTCTCTCCCCCATGATTCCTTCCACTCGGACGAGGGCCAGGTCGGTTTGGGTTTCGAGTTTCAGCGCGCGCCGCCCCGAGGCCTGCAATGCCTGCTTCCCAATCGCACCACTGAGCCGGACCAGAGCCTGCTCGCACGAAATTTAATTTAGCAAAAACTTAATCTTAAGCGTATTCATCTGGTCTAAGTGCAAAAGGAACCCTACGTAAAGATTCAAGCATACTCTGAGGAAGATTGTGGTGTCATTAGAATGAGTTTATGCTTTGTTACTTTCCGAACCACATGGCCTAATCCATAGCTCTTCGAATTTACTTTCTTGCACAGCGAGTGAAGCAACCAAATTTCGTGTGTAGTTAGGTTATACGAATACAGTTTACTTATGCAATGATGCGTCTACGTGGACATTTCAACCACTTAAGCTTTCGCATCAGCATTCAAGTTATCTTATTCTAAGTGCCAATGTTAATAGTGAAAAATTGCCTAATTTTAATTTAATTCTATTAGAGTTTTATTTCAAGACTATAAGATAAAAGGTAGGAGAAAATATAATGAATATTCGATAAGGGTGATAAAAATACCAATATCTTTCTTTTTGCTTTAGCTTTTGTTTAAAAATGAACTTCCATCACCTCACATTATGCAAAATACTTTTTCTTCCGCAGTTGAGATTGTTGAATTATTCATGCATCTGTGCTCTCATGTTCTTCGTTAACCAACTAAGTTGTTTCCTATAACATTCTTTGATTGTAAATTGAGTAAGCAGCTGATTCCAAGTTTTTGAATGGCATTAAAATACTACTAATTAAATGGATTCTAAATAGTTTATTTTTCAACAAATCTTCTCTTCGTATTCGTGTCAATTACACTTTAACATAATGAGCGTAATAAATAACCTGCAAAACATGCAATGTTCTAAAAATGAGTTCCTCTAAAAACTATTCTTTTGTGGTAGGTACCCTCATATGCAGTCATATGTGAACTGTAATTTTCTCCCCCAAAGACATTCGTGATCATAAAACGTCCGCCAAGCACGGCATTTCTCTTTAATTACCATGCCACTTGGGTAGCATCGTCGGCCCCACACTTGAGTATAAACCCCAAATTTGACAACAATGTATATGTGGGCGTAGATGGAGAAAGTCCGATAGATAAAAATTTGGACGAATTTTGTGGGAGGAAAGAAGACTGTTAGCGGAAAATAGAGGAAGGCAGTTTAGGAGATGGATATGTTTTTTGGGAGAAAAAAATATTAAAGGTCATCATCGAAAGCAGGATATTGGGTAAGCAAAGACGTGGAAGAAAGAAAAATGATATCATGGATAGTATGAATAATGGTGTGAAACGCTGCGATTTGAAGAGAGAAGTAGCATCTGGCTGGAGCTGGTACATGAATGAAATAATAAAGTTGGAACACTACTAATAGTACATAGAAACGTAATCTAACTGGTATAAATATATGAATCACTAATGCTACTTCTATTTCCATCCATTCGTCTATTTTTTGAATTTGGCGTTGTTTCTGTAGTTATCGGGAAAAAACCGTTACTCTCCTGGACGTAAATCTCGAATTGACATTATTTCGAATGCCTTCAGAATATATTCCACGTACCCTTAACATGAGGAATGTAAAGATTTATTTTCACCCGTCTTGTTGCCTGCCTAAAATGCGAAAGTGAAAAGATATGTTCTCATTTTTGCCACCTCTCGACTACATGCTGAGCCTGTTATGGGATAAAGTCTGGAACTGAAAGGTAAGGATATCCGAGGGAACGCTGGACGGGATACGTCTAGAGGAAACGGTCCTGAAATATATTTCCCGAGCCATGTCAAGGGTTCAAATTATTTGGAGTGCATACTCGTGAGACGAGTGAGGATAAGGGAGGATTGAAAAGGCAGAGAAGAGTAGCCTGAATAAATGGTCAGTGGCACCCGGTACCAACATTGCTACGTTCACCAGGATATGTGGATGAAACGGTGAGTCTCCCGTATCTTTTGTGAGGCTTGCAAATGCTTTTAATTCCCTCTCACCATCGTCCAGAAATAAATGCATTTCCGTCCAAAGCTTTCAGGTCAATTCCAAAGTCATTAATTTCTTTTTCTGCTGGAATAAATTTTTTGCACTTTCTTCAATATGGCTCTCCCCGCGGGATCCGAATGCGTGCCCGGAATGAGTTAAGCTGAGGGTTGATTCCCAGGAGTTTTTGTCCAAAACGGCTCTCTCCTTCCATCAATTCAATTCGAAATGTCTCGCTTCTCATCGTGCAGAAATATTTTATTTCGATGCAGAACTTACACACCTGATTGAAATGTCCGTTTCAACCTCTCCAGAGATTAAATTAATGTCTGCGGAAACGAAGTGGTAAATGAAAGGGACTATTCATTTTTTTCAGTTCGGTGAGTAAGTCCTGTGAGGTAGCTATTAGGTATTGTGCTAGAGCTATTATTTTGCATACATCTCTCCACTCAAACAATAACTTAAACGACTTGAGTTGAGGTCATAAATGTTGTAAAAATATATGAAAATTTATAAAAATATTGTTACAGTAGAGGTGTTTTATAGTTTATTCATAGACACGTGAAGTATAATTAGAGGAGCTTCTCCATGCTATTATTAGAAAAATTGTCAACTTTTAATAATTTCTGTGGAACAATTTTTATTTTTAATCACATGACGGGTAAAAAGACGAAAATATCCAACCAATTAGTATTCTCTCATAATAAACATCCGTTCATAATAAACATAAAGTTCCGTTTGGCAGCCACATTAATAAAGAATAATTCATTAAAAAATTTATTATTTTTACAAATTTTACATATTCGTAAATGAGCATATTAATGCACATTTTCATTAATTTCATTTAGGTAATTTGAATGGAAAATGAAATGGAAACGATAAATCGTTTTTGTTATTTTCCTGCTGTAACTCCCAAGGGATAGGCATTTCGCCAATTAAAGTTAAATATCTAAAAAAGAAATATTTTTATTCAATGGCATCAAAGCTACGTAAGACATGTCATGTGGGTGCACTACATGCGGACAAATATTTGCTTAAGAAATTTGTCAAATAGATATCTTCATTAGGATTTTAGGCAAATGGTGATGCCCGATAATGCTCCTAATCTTCCTTGATACAATGCACAACTGGTTTGTAGGATCCGCACAAGGCATTTTTGCTATGAAATTAGAATGTTTAAAGATCAGTTTTCCGATGGAATTAGAAATATGTTGACAACTTCAAGGCTATAAAGATCAAATATTACCTCATTCCATCAATTTATTTATCATCTTTCGCCCTATTTCAACCACGTCCTTTCCTATCGAAATACTATTCGTTGCACCCTGCACTATATGCTTTCTCTGATGAAGTCCTTCTTCTAGTTCGCATTTTCCTGCGCCACGTTGAGCCACTTCCTCGATATTTTACCACATTTCTCCACTTCAGTTCCCTTGGCTTCTAGCAATTCTCGTTATACTTATCCCATCCGTGAATTATAATTCCAAGTGGAAACGATCTGAACGTTCGTTTAATTGCTATTCCTTTCCTTGTCTCCTGTTTTGTTTTCTTTTCGGCGGAGGGATGAATATGAGCGGGAATATCTGCTGGTATCCCTTCTCCTCGATTTTAATCAGAAGGCGGCGTTAATGCTGTTGGCGCAAGGTGGCGTGAGTAGAATATTAAATTCCTCCATTTCTTAATGGATTAAAACTTTTTATTGCGACCGTGGTGGAATGGCGTCGTAAAAACTCCCCGAGATTATTTCGCAGATTATATTGCTCCGTGTCATCACAGTGAGCATTCGATGCAGCAACTCTTGAGTCCCTCGGGACAAAGCATTGAGGAGTGCATGATGTGGGGCGGAATAGCGCCTCACTATGCCCTCTGAGGTGGGAACTTCTTTCACGTCCCATGTACGGCGCATCTACATTACTCCATAATTTCTTGTAGTTTTTTCTGTGGTGGTCTTATTCTTGCTTTTCCATTCCTAAATCAGTAGTGGAGTAAGATGTGCTGTGTCCATTAAAGTAACTCTGTTTTGTAAGACATGTTTTTCGTGACTGCTGGTTTGGCTCTAGGATTTTCTGATTCTCATAAACCTATGAACGTTCTTTGGCATAATGCCTCTTATTTTCGATATGATTCTAAAATATTGGTTATCATTACAGACTTTACAGCTAGGACACATTTCGAGAGTAACTTTTCACTCTACCATCATTTACGGTACATTTCTTTTGTTTAACATCGGCGTTTGGGGATATAGACTATTTGGTTGATAAATTGATGTAATATCTACTACTCTACTCGCACCAGTCATAGCTTTGTTACTTTGTATTGCATCAATAAGTCATGAGGAACAAACTGAAAAACGTTCTTGGTGATAATGGGCCATGTATGCTGAGACCTTCAGGTCTATGAAAAATACGAATCATATAAATCCCTAGATTAGTTCGAAATGTTGACAAATATCGGAATGGAATATGTCTAAAGGTATATTGAACGATCCAGGTTACATCCAGGTACAGAAAGCTATTTTTTCCATTCTTCCATAGTAAGTACTTAATGTTTACTTCGTACTACTTTATTAATGTTTTTTGCGCTCCATCCTTCCAATTGGAATTTGTAGAGATTAATTTCACCTTGTTCTTTGTACTTTGTACTTCTTTCAATGTAAGTCCATTGAATGAATTTGGGTTAGAATGGTAACTCTCAAGTTTCATCAAAGTTCTGATGAAATTAAAGCTCCCCGAATATTTTCGACGTTTGCGTGAACAGAAGTTAAGGAAAAAGACTTAAATTAACAGCTAGACTGCTGTCACATCAACTGTCTCTGGTATCAGTAAAATAATTCTCGGAAAATCAGATATCACTCTGTTACCCGTACCATCAATACAATTTAATCTCCGTTGAGATTCTTTTCCCAGGGAGACGAAATTATACAATGGTATGATTTCATTAAGAATGGCATGGTTAAATAAAATTATTTACTTCGTCGCAGCATATCAATGCAACATCGTTTCTGGAAGTCACCACACAAATTACATTTAAATATTACCATGCAGGCTATCACAATAGTGTATGGCAGAAAGTAAACCAACAACAAGCATAACTTTAATATTAATAATTATAAAAGCATATTAGTTATTTCCTCCCGGTTTTTATTAACTGCGAAAATTTTAAAACAAATCGAAATCAACAAAAAATATAGCATTTTAAAATTTTAAAATGCTACTAATGAAAATCCAATACCAACTACTACAGGAACGTTCCTTGACAATCATGTAATACATAATTTGTTTGTTACCACAAACATTCCTTGACAATCATGTAATACATAATTTGTTTGTCTCTTTAAAGCTAACTAACTCAGGAACATTTTGGTTCATGTCGTGAAATCTAATTTCCATTCTTATTTGTCAAATTCTCTTTTTTATTTTTGCGAGAAAATATCCCTTTTCAAGTCGCAATATAAAGTGGAAGTTACTTCTGAGGTAACATTATATTGCTAAGTTATATTTTCATTATAAAGAATTCTAGGAATAATGAATCCTATCGAGTTGTACAATCTAATTTCAGCCTTAGTGTAAACATATTTTGCGTCCTAAAGAAGCTCTCTAACATAAATTTTCATCTTTTCCCAACCATCCGTTAAGACAGATCAGTGTTCCCTGATGGACTGAGCGCCAAACACTTGCAATGTGTGCTCAGTACTCGAAGAGTAAAGAGTAACCCTGCCGCACGAGAAGGGAATTACACATTCCATCTGACGTCAAATGCTTTTTGCTTCCTGCGCCTCTGTTTGGGCGCGTGCGTCAGGGTCGCTGTCTGTGCCCGTGAAATTTCAAAACGCCATTTGTATGTTTCTGGGCCCTAAAATATCACTCGGGGAAGAGGATGGAGCCGTCGCGGTTTCCCGGGTGGCGTCCTGGCCTTAGGAACGAGAGGCGTGATGGGAATGGCAAAGGACCGAGGCAACCTTCCCAAAATGCCCCGGGAGAGAGGGAGGGGGAGGAAAATGGGCGGAGTGGGGGGAGAGCACTATGTCGGTGGCGATGCTATTTGATCACGGAACGTCGGAGAAAGCCAAAGCAGAGACAGACAACCTCTCATGGAGAATTTGAGAACAGAAGTTCACCTCCCCATACACTGCTGTCAATAGGGTGTAGAAATTAGGCGCAATCTCAGCATGAGCATTATTTCATTTGATAACTGTAATAATTGTAATGCCCCAATTTCAATAAGTTACAATGATATTGGATTGGCATAAAGAACGATTGTTCTCGGAATGGAATAGTATGCAGGGAATGGCAGCTAGGTTTGCTGAAAGGTGTAATAATTTTAGTCGTGTATCGAAAAATCAGAAGAATTTCTATGATTTTAAGAAGCACAATTATTAAAAATCAATTTTAGATTGTGCACTGAAGTACGGGCTGAAAGTCCTGCAGAAATGCAAGGTGAAAACATTCTCGGAAGGTGTTAAACATTCTCTATATTCATTAGCGCACATTGACAGATTATAAAGTGAAAACATTAGATAGATACATAGCAAAACAGAGATTCCAAAAGGAATTTTCTCCACCCACAGAAATGAATATTCATTTTCATATCCAAGCCATCAGGGAGATAAATACTATGATACGCAACGCCTGAGAATTCTTGATTACTTGTTCATTAACATTCCTGTCAATCCAACACGGTTTCTTCCCTTCCAAACATATCCATAGTTTGACTTCCACGGTATTTTCACATTTAAATTGCATTTTACTCTGAATTACCAAGCACTTTGTTGCCGAAAATAAAATCCACCCACTTTCACGTAATTTTTATTTGAATAGAAGTCTCCAGGAGGCATTCGAGGATATGTGCAAAGAATATAGCAGTATGTTTCGGTACCTTTTAAGGTGTGTATTCAATGTAAATTACGTTTTTTCATTTCACTTCTTACTTGCATTTCATACATAGTCATATAACGTAGATTTTTAAGTATTAGCTTTCTATTATTAACTAAATTTGATTGGAGTGTGGAGAAAACATCTAAGTATTGTTTCGACTTTTCTTGCAATATATCATTTTTATCTACTTAATGGCAACATATGTACACAGATTTAACGCATGCAATTCTCTCGATTAAAGGTAACTTATTATCACATGATAATATGGAAAATATATCCACTGAGTTACGTTTGCCTATTGGCTTGAATTTTATTACCCTCATAAGTGAAAGTCTAAATTTACGTCAAAAAATTAATTTCATCTTGGCTTTTGACTGCTCTGTCAACCACAGGAATGAAATGAAAGAGAATGAGTGGAAGGATAGAAATGGAATAGGAAGGGTGTAGAGATGGCACTGACATGAAACTTTTGAGTTCAATAACGGTAAGGTAAGAGGGAAGGTGAAAGTAGGGAAATGGAAGTAAAAGTCGGAGGAGAGAAGAAGTTTTGAACCCTTCAAGCCACAAATAGGATGTTGGCAATCGGGTTGACGGGAAACAGAATTTACGGCCCTGGTACTGTTGGTAGAATTTGGCCATTAGTACAGGCCTTGAATATTGAGAAATGTATTTTTTTATAGCCAATCGAACTTTTTAAATGAGGTTTGTAAACGTGGTTCATTGACACAAAAACATTTTTCTGTCTTCATTTCATTCGTTTAAAGAATAAATTTCACTGTTTCACTATAACAAATTATAACTTCTGTTGCCCTTTATCAGGCCAATCCAAGTATCGATTAGTATCGATCAGGTCAACACAACCGACGTGTTTTTCAGCGCTCAAAGGATTGCAGGATGTTATTGATTAATAGCTCCTTATTAAATTATTTAAAGAAATCGTCTTGAAATAAATATTCCAAAGTAGAAAGAGATAAGAGATATTTCAGTGCTATAATTCATTCAAACTCTTCTTTCTTGCTTTAAAAAAACTGAAAAGGTCTAGTTCCACTCACCATAAACGGCGCCCATCTTGGGATAAAGGCGTAGCGATAAGTTCTCATGTCCCGGAGATTTGGAAAGCAAACACAAAACAGGAAAATCTTTTTATTATTATATATGTCTTTCCGCTCCTACAAACGATTTCTCCGACATAAATATCTAGCAATTTTCTCATTCCATGTTCACAGTCTAGTTGATTTAACTTATTCTATACTAATGTTACTCGAGTCAGTTGTCTTCCATGGCATGTTTTTAAGAACGAAATCTAATATCTTTCTTATTCAGACTAAAGTTCAATCGTTCTCCTTGAACTTTCACTTTAATGCTTCAGCTAATGCTTTCGAAGAACCTTTTATAAAGTTATGATGTCAAAATGCCATCATTAGAAACCAAGTGAATGAAAATGGAGTTTAATTGAGGTAGTTTGAGACGTAGGATTAGATACGTATTAGGAATCTATCTAAGAAATGCTTGAAGGAATGATTCGAAGATTGGAGAAATTTCAGATTTCTTTGTTGGAAGAAACCTGGTGTTACAGGTACTGATAGCAGAAAACATCTGGCACAACCCAAATCGTGATGTCATATGTTTTTTCCGTGCTTTTATTTCATTTGTGAGTAGTCGCATAAAGCAATGGAGAATGTATCAACACAGTAAGATTTTCATTTTTAGTACAAATAAATTTTCTTTCAAACGATGCGTGGTATGTTTAACCAAACATTCGTGATTTTCTATGAGGACTACGCCAAAGTCCATGTCCAAACTATTATGCTGGTGATATTTCCTTTAGTGCATGGGCATTGACGGTTTACTCGAAAGGGGGAAATTGCTAATGGGAGGTAGCCATGGTGCTGGCGAGAATTTGAGGGTCTCCAAGGCGATCGGACCGGTCCTTCTGACAAGGGATCCCCTCCCATCAACAGAAGATCTTGGGTGCTGCATCTGACGCGGGCCTCCCCTCCTCTGGATATAACCACACTCGCCCCTCGGGGTCCAACACCCTCCCTTAACCCTACCTGAACCTCCAACCGCACAAAGACCACAAAGTCCTCGAGAGTGCCTGCAGCTGCCCGGGCCCCTTAACCTGGCTGACCCTTGCATTTTTCACCGAGGTCAGACTCGCACCAATGGGCAACGCCCCTTGTCCTTTGGCGTATACTCATTCTCGTGAATCATAGATGGGGCAGCGTGGTGTTGGAGAGCAATGATCACACGACGAACGTTTTCGTCGCAGAAGAACCCTTTTTTTCCCCTTCATCTCCAGCGATCGGTTCTTTCCACCTGTACCAGTACATGAGCCTAGCCATTTAAATGCAAATTATTTATTTTGAACGTAAGATCTCTAAATCATAGTATATAATCATCACGCGTATGCATTGTCCAATATCTAAAGAACTCAATTCGAGACCATGATATTTACTGAAATAGAAACCCTATCCCCACCGGAATCGAGCCTGGATCTTCAGGCTGGTAAGCTCAAACTCAAGATGTCTATCAGTTTTTAAAACGCATATTGCCGACCTCAAGCATTTAAAAAAATATTACCACCAATTCTTTGAGATAAAAAAGTGGAGAATATTCCAACAGTAATTTTACTTTTTTATGCATACATTAGGGATTCCACATCAGCTAAAAAACATCAAGTGGTCAATGTTTCGATGTTTATAAAAGTACTCACCACTCACTCATTATTCATCGACAAAAACATCGATGTATCTAGTTTTATGCCTTCATATCCGAGGTTAGGTATTATCATAGAGGTATTAGGTATTATGCATCAGAAATTTTGCATCTTCTTAAAAGCTTGCAATTTTAATAATTATTCGGAAATCGGACCTTATTTAGTAAAATATTGACAAATAATAGGCAAATATTTTTCCGTTAAATTTATTATCAAACATAGAAATTATATCACTGTTTCATAATGAAATAAAGATAAATAAACATAATACAACAAATAACACAATAAAGTGGGTGTACCTGTTCCCTAAAAATATTTTAAGCTTGGTAGTATAAAAAAAAATCAAATTAAAAATCAGTGGGTTTGAAACGTTCAAACCTCCCGGCATCGGTAAGGAACACTCTTTGCTTAATATGCAGCGACCCCAACCTACTCCAGTTATCTTGTACCACCAAGTTGAGAGCCAATACAATTCTCTCAGAAGGTACTGATATAGGCGTGGTGGATTATGTTCTTGGAAGGCAACACTGGGATGAAAACATGAACGATTTTATACCTTCACTTGTTTCCCTACACGCGAACGATAGATGGCGTAATTAGGGAAGGTTCGTTCGTATTCTAAAAAGGCTTATGATAAGCAGAAAAATGAATTATTGGTCAACCAAAAACATTTATTATACCGCTCGTTTCCTAAAACATCGTTGCGATGTTGAGTGTTTTGAAAACATCGAGTCGATGTTCCATCGATTGTCTTACCACTGGATGTTTTCGATGTATCGGCAAAAAAACATCGAGTAGTCCGATGCATCGATGTCGATCTGACATCCCTAGCATACATGTTACGGTAAAAGGAAAGGATCATATTTTTTTCTTCTTTTAAATTTATAAATATCAGTATTTATCGTTCATGTACCAGTAACATTTTTGTCAATTAAAAGCCATGGTACGAGCACTCCCCATTTAGATTCCCTGCTCTAGAATTTATCGTGAGCCAAAGGCTGGTGTTTTATCGCACCATCAAAAGTAAGTTTCTAATCCTAAGGCAAACATGCACTTGGTTACTTTGAGCACGTGATATTTATAAATATACTTAGTATCTGAAAATTTCCATCTGTATGAAGGAAAAAGATGTGTATTTGTCCTAAGCTCTAGTAATGCGCGGCCTGCCAAACTTCTAGTTTTCCATATCCTCTAGCCATTCATGTTATTTTCAAATAGAATTAATTTTGATAATGTCCTGATAACACCTGAAGATCAATAAAAAGAAAACTAAGGTACTAGAATGTGGTAGAAAAAAAGCCAGGACAAACGTTAAACTTGGAAAACAAAATATTATGAGGTTGGAAGAGTTCTGCTACGTACCAAGCCGAGTAACCAGCGATGGACGAAGTAAAAGAGAAATTTTCAGTCAAGTTACCCAGTCAAAGAGGGAATTTTACCAAAATATATGTTGCTTAAGTTAGTACAAGTGAGAAAAAATTTCATTACAACATTTATCTGGAGCATGCTTCTATATGGATGTGAAGTATGGACAATTATAGCTGTAGAGAAGTCAAGTCTAAAAGTAAATGAAATACGATGCTAACGAAGAATGATGACGATAAAATGCATCATCCGACTGACAACCAAAGTCTTTAGAAGAGTGGGAGGAAATAATGGTCTGCTGAAAACTCTTAGAAGAAGAGGGAACAAGCTTATCACCAATATCTTAAGGCATAGTGACATGATGAAGACAATCGAATCGAATAATAGCCTGCTGAAAACTCTAAGAAGAAGAGGGAACAACCTAATCGCCCATATCTTAAGGCATAACGAGGGAAAAGTGAACGGGAAGTATATAAATACTGTCCTCAGAAGAGATATATGGAACAAGTTGTGAAAAATGTAGAATATAATAAAGACGTCAATATGAAGAGGGTAGCCGATAGAGGAATCGAGTGGTGGGCAGCGTCAAAACAACCTTAGTATAGTTGACCGATGATGATGATGATAGAAAAAATTTCTGCATTAGTACAGGTTGCCTTTAGATGATAGCCATATTACCAATATTTAACGCCGTCAAAGGACAAGAGCTTGAGTCTTAAATCTGAAATATATCATTAGGCTCATAAAAGTCACAGGATGCCTGAAGTAAGAAATAAATCAAATTTTGACCACGGAAAATACCCTTTTTATTTGGTTTTCGGTGCTGTTCATTCATTACGTTCCATGAAGAATTTGAGTGTGATTCAATCCAATTAATGCAAACATGAATATGTACGCTGTGTAAGAAGTTTTTCCATTGCAGATATTCAATGAAAAAAATGTTAGCGATAAAAATTCCCTTTCATGAAAATAAGAGCACTACCTCTGTCCCACCATTTTGATCATATAATCTTTAGTTGCTGTCATACGCCATATAGACTCCCACGGTAATATTTGCTTGAAGCCAAAGCATTCTCGCTCCTTTTACACCAAATATTACATTTTTTGAACTGAGACACTATCGGAGCCGGCTTTTGGCGTTGAAAAGCTATTTAATGGTCATAACTCGTTGCTCGCAAATCATTTGAGGTAGAAATATGTGCAAAGAAAAGGGTTAGTAGAACATCATTTGCAGCTAATGCTTCCACGAACCCTTTTAAATAGGATATCATTTCAGAAACAGTGAATCAATTAATTTTGTATTTAAAACTGCGAATTCAAAATTAGAAGAGTGCCAATTGATAAAATACCCAACGTAGCTGGATTAAATGTTTCAAGTGTCCATTCCACTCCCCCGCTGCGACATATTTCATCTCATATATCCTTCAATTGTATTATATTATTTGCCTGGAGACTGAATGGAATTAATGAAATCGCATATGAATTCATTCGCCATTAGCTGTAGTGAAAGGAGAAATCATCGTTAAATTAAATATTTTGATGGCGCTAATACACGTAGGAACATGCCACTAATAGAATATATTGTTCGTAATTAATTTTCATATTTTTAAATATTATCGGTGCACAACGTTTCCACCCTTCCAATATCACCACATATACCGTAATTTCAACCTAAGATATTGAATATTATTAGCCCTGAATGCTTTCCCTCAAACATTCAGTTAAGGGTCACCAATAATCAGAGGTAGGTATTTTAAGTTTGCTCGATGCATTCCATATTTTTTTCAAAATGGATTATAATTAAAGGTGGCACATTTTATTTATAAGAGTAAAGTTATTTTATACCTTTACTTGAAACGATTTACGGATATTATAACAGCCAGGGCAACGCTGGGCAGGGCTCCATATCTTGTCTAAATTTTAAATCACTATCACAGACCTTTAGTCCTAAGATTGGCATGTCCCAGCACTTCACTCGACACTCCTTCGACCAACCCCTTCATAATGCTTCTTATTCTCAAAACAATCTCTAATACTTTTCAAACATGGTCTAACTAATTGAGTAATAGTATAAAATGATAATTACAGTCCATTTTTAATTGTCACTCAGTTTCTATTTGGCATTCAGTCTCCCACGATATATTTTTAACTCATCGTCTATACAGCTGTTATCAGTGCTCTTTACCCAGTCCTATAACGGGAGATACCCGAGTTGCACGTTTGCAATAGAGAGTGCCCTGCAAGTGCCCTTGATGATGCCGTTACTGAACATGCACTAAGTACATGCATTTAGAAAAAACTAACGTCGCTGGACAATAAAAAAATTGTGGTGATTATTTGCTCCTCTGAACATTAAATAATGCCAAATGAATTAAATGTTTATTTATGCGGAAAAAATCATTACCATTCACTGCGACATTCGTTGCAAGTGCAAGTGATTTGACAGCTCCCCATGACACGGTTTAGGAAGTGGTTTTGCCTCTTAGCCTCTTTTTCATATTTTTGAGTTGGTCCTTCTGTGAATTAATTTCATGCATAATTCTTTCACATCCTGAAATTGTTTCTAGGTTTGTAAACTCTTGTTCTGCAATTTATGACATTATATTTGTTAGGCTTCTATTATTTACTGGCTGATTTCTCATAAATATCTTTTCTACCAAAACCTGGCTGTCCTTAGATACATTTTCACATCTGAATGAGACTGCTGATTACAATTTGATCTAAAAATTTTAGTGTATTGGAGGATTTGTCATCAAATTTGGACCAAAAAATAAAGAGATCAAAGCATACTGTTGACTATTAAGATGTAGAATAAAATCGTAGACTAAGTGGGTGGCCTGGAGGCCAGACGAGTAAATGTTGGGGACGATACGGGTAGAAAGGGAGAAAAAAAAGTGGATATTACAGGTAAATAGGTCTGAGAGTGTTTTCATGGACACGAAATAGGAACGAATATTCGGTAAGCGAGGCAGAGGGAGGATTAAAACGGGTAGCTCTGGTAGTATAACAACTGGTTAGTATGCAGAGCTAAAGAAGTAGACCCTATGAAATATAGTTCACTTGAGATAACTTTAATATCCTTCATAACCTGCTGTAACTGGTTAAATATTAATAATAGTGTCGAGAGTAGGAGTACTACAAAAGTTTAGTTATAGTACGTAGGTGATATATTAAGTGAAAAGGGGTGTATGGAATCCGCATTATTTTGTTTTTATCATGAAACTAGAAAGTGTGCAGCTTAGAGCAGCTAAGTTGTTAAAAGGTGCTACGATAGGTTTATCAATCCATCAAAATTAATAGGAGAATTAGCCTGGAGTCATTATCAAATCGTAGGTAAAATATAGCGATAAAATGTCCATGAGAAATTTAAAAGAGATAGCTTCACTGAAGATTTTAGACACATATTAAGAACCCCTGCGTCTATTGTTAGCTTTGATTAGATCAACAAGATGAGTGAGATAGATTTATGTTCAAACAGACATAAAATTTCATTTTTCCCGTGTACCATAAGACAGCATAATACACAGCGCAGCAAAGGGATAAGAAGGCGAAATATTTCAAGAGTAATATTTAGTAAATGATACGTGTTTAACATTACTAACCCATTCATGCGAGGAAAATAGAGATAAATCTATCCGTATAAATGCCTTTCTTGTTATTAATCACTTTATTCCTATGTAGACGCTAACCATCTAGTTGCAAGTGACTCTTGTATCTAATATATTTCCATGTAATATTAGCGTTTTAGCTCTTAGTTGCCTATCAGTAGCGCATGTTTGGTGATATTTTCCCCGTGTCACATACCCTCATAATGGCTCGTAGGGTATTACCTAAATGTAGGTAGATAAAGATGTAGATGTATCTTCCTTTAAATGAGTCACATAAAGTTGCCATCTTGTAATCATTTTTTCAAGGGCACTAATCAGCTCTCAACAGCTTAACGTGCACTAAAATCGACTCGTTTTCAATTTTACGTTTATCTTACTAAGGATATTACGTTCTTGCTGACATCTCGCAGGAACCTCATGTTGGTTCTCGCTTACGCATGACAGATACCGAGAGTTAAAAGGGGAGTTGAACTCGTTTTAATTTCGCGCTGGCGGTTGTTGTGTTTACGACCGAGTCGCTACTGTGGGACGTCATCGCAGGGCTCCCCGTTGTGGAGGGAGGAGGAAAGTTGTGCTTTGGGAAGGAACGGCCAAATGACGGGGTTGGTGCGGCAGGGATGTGAGAGTGGGGAAGGCCTCAACCACCAGCGCCGCATTTACGCAGCGGCGGGAACACAAATCACTTTTTGCCCCGAGGCCTTATATGCCAGCGAGCCCATAATTTCTCGCACCATCCCTCCCCCACCCTTCCCCTTCCTCAAGACCTTCCCTACACACACATCTTCCGACTGTCTCAGTATGAAAGTAGGGTTATGCGAGGAATGTAGACGCTGTGATCACGCAAAAACCGTGAGTAGTATGCGATCGTTCCTCCATGTCGACCATAGTTTTGGTTTGCGAGCAGAAAGTAACATTAATGCTACTAACGCAAGAAAAAAAGATGGAATATACCTATGTTGTCGTATAGCGAGATGACAACCAATCCACTTGACAGGTAATCTTTCGCCAAGCCAGTACGGCAACTGCGCGTATATTATTTACGAAGTTTTGTGCAAGCCACTGTTAAGGATCGTTTTCACGAGGTCACCCCACACCAGATTTTTTAGTCATTGTTCAAGTAATGCTATTTTTTACAACTTCAGTACAGAGTAAGTAATTGAAATTTTCCCAAAACAAACAATGGTTTTTCATGCAATGCATGTTATAATTTAAAATTTGGGAATTGTGGCGAATAAATCCTACATCGTGTTTCTGTCAACTGCCAAATAATCAGAGAAATCTAAAAAAAGAACTCTCGTGCGCTATACAATTGCGTTCTTACGCAGGCCTGATAAAATCCTAAAACCATATTGCTATACCAACAAATTCTTTTTTAGTTACTGTCATATCTAGTATCACTAAAAGGCACAGAAATAAAAACATACTTCGTACGTGAAGTTTTAATTAACATAGTAGAATTTGGTGGAGGTAAATAACAGCTTACGTTATTTAGCATGTACTACCAACTAGGATTGAGAAGTTATCGTACATGGGTAGTTTTAATCAGGGAAAGATGGACCGAAAACCGGCTTCATCATTTTCACGCTCTTGACAAAAGGTGCCAAGGAATCTACGGTTGAATGTCTCATCCATTGGACTGTGTATTGAACTCTTCAGTCTGAATCTGAACCGTTAGAATTCCAAAAACAATCTTTGCCTTTTCGGGTAGAGCCCAAGACCTCAGGACGTGGAAGTCAATGCTCTAGCTACTATGCCAACTCGATTACCCTGATATGTTTTGTGTGATCGTAATCTAAGTAATGAACAAATATTTTTCTCCTCACCCTTTGCAATTTTTTATTTGATCAAATATTTGCATAAGTTGTTAAAGAGATGCTTTCTAGGTTGGTTTGGAGAGTAGTACAAACACCAGTCATCACTTTTGAGTTGACATAGCTCTCCACCACTCGATTCTTGTGTTAAATTAACTGTTTATATGTCTATAATGTTCTTCTTTATTACTTGCTTTAAATAGCTTATGTGAAACATCTCTTTCCCGTTTTTTCCATACACTATTTCCTCGACAATTACCTTCACCATGCCCTCCTTACTCTTGAAAATGCTGATTAAGTTCGCACGTATTCAAGCGTTCAACAAACTTCTCTTTTATTTCAATCTCATCAGGACTACTTCGTTTGTCACTCGGTTAATCAATTTTATATTCATCATTTTTAAAGCGCAGCATTTGAAAACGTTCCAGCCCTGACTTCTCTGCTGTTGTTATAGTCCATGCCTCATTACCATAAAGCCGCGTACTCCAGATGTACTTTCTTACAAATAGTTTCCTTACTTCCAAGTTTTATTTACAGCTGCTAGTAAATTTTCTTTTGGCATAATGTTCTTTTCTCCTGTGGTATTCTTCTGATTATTTTCCTTCTAGCTTCGTCCATTGCTATTTATTCGGCATCCATAATAGCAACACTTTTTTATCAATTTACTCCTCTTTTTTTCCCAAGTTTAACGTTGGCTTTGGCCTCTTCTCTTTAACTACGTACTTATTTTCATATTTTTTGACCTTTACTTGGTCAATTTCACATAGCTCAGTAGGTCAATGCAATTTATTTTATTGGCTATTGTTGCTATGTCATCAGCGAAATACTAATATTTTCTTCGTAGATACTCAATTCTAAAGCTTTTTTCCCTTCTTTGATGAATATCTCGATCTTCAAAATGATTTTAGGATAAATAGATCCTCAAATGACAGTTTTCATAGTGTAGCTTTTTGTATGATTAAAGTTAACCTTTCCTGGTAGGTACAGTACTAGCGTCCATTATTGTAAATTGAAAAAAAATAATTTTATTCCAGATTGACAGAAAATAAAGGACCAAATAATTTAGGCAGAGTTGTAAAAAGTTTAGGGACTACACCATTTTGGAAATGCTTCCACTCCTGCCCCCCTCTCCCCCCCCCCCCTGCAACTTGGCTGATGGACTCTTTTGAGTTTACAGAATAAAAGATTGAAGGACAGAACCTTTCAAAATTACGGTTCGCCGGCAATTAGGATAAAATCTGTGATCAAACGGACGAGTTGTGTTTCTTTGTCTCGGCGGACGGAGTAGTTCTCCGAGGTAAATGGAGAGTTAAAGTCTACGTGGGTCCCTTCGCAATTATCACGCCTCGCTTTAGTATTCAGCAAGGCAGGGCGAAGCTTAAAAACCACTTTCTCGGGTCCACGTCGGAGCAAAAAGGAAGCGGAGATCCTAGTGGCAAAAAAATATAAAGGAGGCCCTAGGAGAGAGCATCAATGAATCAAAGAGAAACTCCGTAATTCCTCCTCCGTCGCCCGCTCCAGGAGAAAGGAACACACATTCCCTCCCCCCTCGCCTCAATTAGTCCCTTGCCGCCACCACAGCCCCAAACCCTGTCCCCTTAGTCCCTTCCCCCACTGCACCCTGCCCCGATCCTAACTTCCTTCTGTCAAGCCAGCGGTGCGAGTCGATCGAGGCCGAATTACGGAAGCCTTAGCGGTGGCTATGGGTGTACGACATAACCCTTCATTCGATCAGCCTTCATGTCATAATTATTTTCCCTCCATGCCAAGCACAAGGGAGCGGAAAATCTCTAGTCTCAGTTTCATGATTAGATTACGAGCCGAGTGAAACCCGTTTATAGTATTTCTTCGTAAAAATACGTGTATGTATACGGTACAACATCTAAATCTTTCATGTCCACAATCTAACTATTTGAAAATATATTAACTCAATGCTGAACACTCTAGTTTATTAGCAAATTTGTCAGCAATAATTGTTTCAAGGCTGAGGCTGAGTGGTTGTATTGGTCTTATCATTCATTCTACCAGTTAAATTCCGTGCAATTGATACTATCAATATAGGAGAGGAGATTATTACTCATTCATTTTACTTCTCTAAGAAAAATGCCGCAAAAATTAACGTTTTACACCACATTACTTTGATTATATTGAGAAAATAATAGCACTTGTCGTCTTATCTTGTGCAATTTTGTTGTAGCGAAAGAAACCTTTTGCTAAGGATTTCTTCATTATAAAAACTGCTGGTGATATAACGGTATTTTTTCCGCTGCAAGTGAATAAAGTTCAATATTACTGCAACAAGACGCGAATTTCCTCAAAAGATAGCATGCTCTTGAAGAAAAACTAGTAGGTATGGTTTATTACAGGGTAATGATTAATCATAGACAATCGTCGAGGGGAAAGTGAATGGGACGGATGCAAAAGCAACTTCAGGCTCCATTCCTTGGATGCAATGCATGGAATCTGGAGTAAAGGAGGATACTCGCGTGAATATGAAATAATAACAAGGGATATGGTGGATGAAGCTTTGATGTTAGGAGGTTATTGAAATGCTAAGTTTAATAAAAAGCCTTCTGTAGAAAATAGGATAAATTGATGCATCAAAAATTGCGCAAGCATGAAAAGTACTCTCATATGAGAAAACCCATAATTAACCCTTGGCATTGGTAAATGAAAATGAAAAATATCAAAAACTATCTTAGCTGATCAGTCTCCTTATCGGACTTTAATGAACATTATCGCTATAGCAACCTACACATGGTCACGTCCTTTATGACTGCATTCTTATTAGCCGCTCCTAGCGCAGGGTATTTGAAATCTGAAACCTTTTATGAGCAGATTTATAGTTCAATATATGCGTAGTAACAGACGAAAGTTGCCAATTAAGTTTAGCGGAAAGTACTCGTTTTTGTTGAACATAAATATGTTCAATTTGAACTAGGAAAGTATTATAACCAAGTGACTTTATCCCATATTTAATCAGTTCCAAACCATAGCTTCGCTCAGAAACTTCATTTATGAAAATAGCATAATTGGATAGAGTAAGAATTTTGTCATGGTATTGAGAATGGGTGGAGGGGAGCCCGTTCTTGGCGCTAACCAATAGTTAAAAAAAGGCCAAGACTTAACCTCCCATCAGGTGGATAGAGTACTGCAGTCGAAGTGCTCTCCTTACAGCACTCAAGTAGAAGCTTCTATCCCTCTAGCCGCAGCACCAATTATAATCTATCACAATTAACCAAAGTCGACTCCTTTAGACACAATTTTGTGAAGGAATGAAAACTGAAATTTCTTAGTGTTCCCAACAAGTTCACTGAATAAAACAAATTGAATGATCGCGAACTTGTCCCGAGAACCTTCACGGCGTTACTCCTTTTGAAACTGCAAAAGAGCGGAAATTTCACAGAGAAAAAATTAAAGCACCTGGTCGGAACCAGGGGTTCAAGGTTCGAATCCCAATCAAGACGAATATTTTTTCCCCTTTGGAATTTCTGCTATTCACTACATGTGTCACCGAGATGGTTTTTACATGGCTTATCACTCAAGTTGATGGTAGCTTATGTGATTGGCGATATGGTTTGGCTTAAATAGAAAAATTATTTGCGTAGTAATGATTGCCAAATGTATGGAGGCGGGAACGACTTGCATGTCCCCTGACCACCACCTCCCCGTGAATCCTGGACACAGTGTGGACAGACCTCTCGCCTGGAAACGGTTGAACAAGGAGGGCATTGTTGTCCCCGAGAGTGCATAGACGGGGATTGGCCTCATCTCGGCTTTTGCCGGATAGGGTACCGGCCATTGTGACTCCGCCTCCTCCACCCTCTTTTGTTATGGCCAGAATAATGACTTCCTGCTTTCGCGTGGGCCACTGATTTATGCCCTATCCGCAAATCGCTTGGTTAATTTTCCGCCTGAGCTTCGCAGCTTCGTGTTGAGAGCACAATGTTTTTCGTCGAATGTCTCGCACAGTGCTTTCTGCCCGCTCTCCCTTGAGCATTTATTTACGTCATGAGAAATATAACACGCTCCGTTTTGCGTAACGTGAGCTCCGCGTTAAATCGTTTAATTAAAAACCGCGAAAACGATGGTGATCCAGGCTCCAGTGTTCGGGTGCTGGAGCGAATCCAATCAGCGAATAGCTCTGTAACGAGATTAGGCTATAAAAGTGTGATGCAGAATCATCAATTGTTGTGAAAAAATTCCGATTCATGTATCTGTTCATGATTGGAAGTAGTAGCTTGATCAATAGGTTGTATTTTTGCGTTGTCTTAGGAAATTACCTCTTTTTACGTTAGTTGAATTAAGAAAGTATTGGCGTATTCCTAATAGCGTTAATTGTAAATCAATCAGTACTGAAACCAGAATTTATTACGCATCCATTTAAATGTATTGGAGGTGTTTGAGATGACGGCAGATATTATAGCATTCAGTCAACCTTAGTTTAGCCCTTTCACATGGGTTTTGTTGGCAAACTAGAAATGGATCCACATGCAGGAATAGAGTTAGCGCGCTATCGTTCTATACATGCAAGACTACGTTGCAGATTAGTCTGACACAGATACACTGAGGTTGACTAATTCTTTCAATTTATTGTGTACACCGATATAAAGAAGAATCATTTTCACTTTTCCCACGTTATCGTATTTTCTTGGAGCCACAAAATAGTTTTCTAGCCACTACATCAACCCCCTTCATAATTTTAATCTGGGTGTTTGGAAGTCTTTTACTTGGTATTTTTTTTTTATTTCAATTATATTTTAACTGACTTTATCGGTAAGAGAGGAAATATCATCTATCATCATAGGTTGACCTTGCGTGAATGTGGTGCTCAAAGCTTAGAATTCCAAGCAGTCCCTTTGGTCTCATCACGTCTGAGTAGATCCTATTTAGAAAGCAAGGAGCCTACCAAATCGCTTTGCGTCTTTCTTCCGTCCAATTGCTTTCTTCTCGACGCCACTCCAGTTTCAGAATCAATGACGCCAAGGCCTTAGAAGCGAAAAGAATGTGAATTCTTTTGTGGACTCCCTAAAACCCATTCCGACGAATCGCTCACTGCTCTCCGTCGTTATCCCTAGCCGAGTGCGTGCTCGCTCCCCTTCAAGAGGCAACGCAGCCAAGCACGGCGACGCCTCCTATTGGTGGAAGAAGTCTCTTTGCTCATAAAATTGATGGCTGAGCTTCGGAGTACACTCACTCTCGTTCAAAGCAGTCGTCCAAATCGTTGCCTACCTCTCTCTCTTTATCATTCGACTCTTATGTTATGGTTTTCATCTCCGCTCAGGTATAGTTGTGTGATCCGCCTAGCATTTTAATTGCTTCTTGCATGCTTGCATGCATACGCATTTGAATGCGCTACAAGTTAACTTATAATAATCATCAGGGGCATGCCATAATGGGGGCATTTACTCGAAACCAAAATCGCGAATTTTTACATGAAATCGTTAGATGGAAACGAAGAAAGAATTTTAGTAAAATAAATTAATCTTCTAACCACAACCATTCACTCATAAATCAAAAATTAAAATAAGAAAAAGTAGACGCCCACCGAAAAAGCTTCTTAATATCATTGACGTCATTTTCCTCCCGTCCTTGACTGCTTTTAGGGGGAGGGAAGGGAGTGGAGGGGGGTTCTCGGAAGGTCTGCTCGCACAGATACTGTCGCAACTGCTCCTATTGGCAGAGTCAGCTGTGGCCCCTCCATTGCGATAAGGCAAAGTAGCTTCGCGGGCTCAGTTGTGATTGGACGAAGTCGATATACGTCAGAAGTTGCACCACGTCCACTTTTCCGAAGGGGTTAAAAACGTCAGTTTTTCATCTCTATAACTCGAGAAGGTCTTTTTATTTTACAAACTCTTTACTTTTAGATTTGGCAATAGAAAAAGTATGGTAAACGACCCCGTTGGTGACTTAGAATTGATACCCCCTGACTGCTATTTTTCAGGAATGAGTGTAACCTCGTATTTTACGTGGTGCATGAAACATGCAGAGTAGGTTGGATTATGCCATTTATGCTAACTTAATTCTTAGACCAGAGTAATTCTTAGACAAGCACAAATACCCTTAAAGAGGCGGGATTCAAACCCGCGACCTTTGGGTATCCAGTTTAGCGTCCTTTGTTCTGACCACTCTGGCCGGCTATGAACCAACGTCTTAGAAATAAATTTAAAAATGTTATGATTCCCCTCCCCAAATTAGCCTTCTTTCTGTTCTCCTTCATGGCATTTTGAAAATTTTTATTTCTCCTAATCTATGCTACAGTATATTATTAGATTTAGAAGAATTACACCTGGAGAAACTCTTTTCGTTTCTCCTTTTTTCTCGTAAGGATAGCTTAAAACAGTTTTGGTTATGAGTAATGTACAGATGGACTCGACGTAATATAGTCTACGATTTTATTTCATTCTTCAGCGGCAGATTGAGAAAGGTAATACAGTTTGAAGTCCTTAGTTTCTAAAAAAAATATATCAAATCATATTTGATGGATGAAATTCAAATAAAAATAAATAACCTCATGGGATTATTAGTCTCGATTTGATTTCTATTAGAAATATTTTTAAATGTTCGTGACTTCAATATAAAATGGAGGAAAAACCCAATGGCTTTTTTCATGGTAGCCATGGATGATCTCCTCCCTGACTAAGAATTACACATGGTTGTCTTCTTTTGTAAGCTGTAGCGTTCTCTTCAACCTACTGATATAAAAAATGGCTCTTGATCTGCCAATATAGTTTCAAAATAATTATCCTTCAAAAGCGTCTTTACAAGCATTAGAGAAGATGTCTTCCTCATTTTCTTGTTTGGCAGCATATGGAGAACGATCTAAAAATCTTTGATTTGTCATCAGGATGAATTTTCTTCGGGAAATCCAAGCATTTTTAGCTGTGCAATTCGTATTTTTACTTTTTCACTAAGGTTCAATAGCAAGCCAGTGCAAGAGATTAGGAAAAGCGTGGAGCACATCGGTTTCTTCTGATACCGATATAAAATGCTAACTAAGTGTAGCGGTAGCATTAAATACCATTCATATAGTTTGCTCACATTCTCGTGATGGTCTACAAAGAACTCGCCCCGTGTAATGCAAAGTCGTAAGGAAAATAAACGCTGTACCCATTAGTCTTAAAATCTATTTCTTATTGTAATTTTCTTAACTTATAGACCCTAATGGGGTCGTTTACCATATTTTTTTATTGCCGAATATGATAGAGTTTGTGAAATAAAAAGACCCGTATTTTTCCGTTTTTTGATCCGTCAATTATTTCTCGAGTTATAAGCGACGAAAAACTTATGTTCTTAACCCTTTCGGAAAAGTGGGTGTGGTGCAACCTCTGACGTATATCTACTTCGTCCAATCACAACTGAGCCCGCGAAGCTACTTCGCCTTATCGCAAAGGGGGGGACACAGCTGGCTCTCCCAATGGGAGCGATTACGACAGCATCTGTGCGAGAAGACCTTCCGAGAACCCCCCTCCACTCCCTCCCCCCCTCCCCTCCCCTAAGAGCAGTCCAAGGACAGGAGGAAAATGACGTCAATGTTATCACAGCAGCTTTTTCGGTGGGCGTCACCTTTTATTTATTTTAATTTTTGATTTATGAGTGAATGGTTGTGGTTAGAAGATTAATTTTTTCACTAAAATTCATTTTTCGTTCCCATCTAACAATTTCATGCAAAAAATTGCGATTTCGGTTCCGAGTAAACGCCCCCATTATTGCCATAATTTAGAAAAAAACGTTGTCTTCAAGTTTATCACTTAATTTTACAACATCAAACCCTAAACTAGTGTGACAAATAAAATCGATGGTCGGCCAGTTAACTTGGTTGAATTTAGTCATAGTTATGAAAAAACACCTTGTTGATTCCACAATTTATTAGAGTCTACAATAGTGTAAAAATAAATTGTGGAATCAACCAAATATTTTTTCATTTCTATCCAATCCCGGTTTCCTTACTGCTCTTAGCAATTTTCTCTACTAAGCACGTATGTAAATGCCTTTAATATTTGGCATCTCAACAAGCCAAGGCCCGGACGCAAGTTTCAACTTGCGCCAGATTTCACGGCTGGCTCGAATCTCGGGAGGCAACTCAAAGAGACTTTATTTACTTCGCAACATCCCGAGAGACACTTCAATCGAGTAGCAGAAGAGGGACTACGTCGTGACGAAGATGTATCACATTGCAGCAGAGCGCTCCCCGCAAATCCCACCTTTGAGCCTTCATGTGTTGAAACTCGAATCCACGGCACTCAAGGTCCCCTTCCGCAAACGACGCCCATGTTTAGTTCTCGTCGCGTGCGGAGTTGTCTCCACGTTGGTCAAGCGCAAAAGGGATGAGTTTTTCGCCCAAGTCACCGCAATGGAGAGAGAGGTGAGCCGTGTAACGCGAACAAAAGATAATCCTCGCTCTCCAGCATACCCTTTGTTCAACCCCCGCCTGACTGACGCAGTGCGATTCTACACCTGCAGAGGGACTCGTGATGTTGTCAGCAATTGAACGTAAATGCTTTCTGGCTCAGTGGATAGAAAGCCATCAGCAGCGGTGCTTAATCTCGATTCCCTCAGTGTAAGAACTGAACTTGGGTCCATTGCTCGTTAACACACCCATCGCTTTAAAAAAAGCGGCTCATCCAAATAAAACATACCTATAGGCGTAGTCAGTAGTACGTTTGCTTCCCTTAACATCCTATAAGGATTATAAAGGGTACCTTGCCAGCATACAGGCTCTACTTCTTGAAGTGTGTTCAAAGTTACCGCAATACTTAAAATTCCTTTCATATCATTATCAGAGAGAAACCCATGTACTCTGTGCCGTTCTAAGAGTGCTACACTGGTGAATTTTACATACTTTGGGTCTTGTTAATATATAAAATAAATAATTCACAAGATTTCTTAAAGCAACATTACCTAGATATTGGTTCTGGGATTAAGATATCTGTCAAGATTGTATTTTCATTATCATGAACCCTAACGATAGAATATGGCCTAAAATGATGCCTAAGCAAGAATTATTACTTTGAATTTAAATCAGCAGACCAAAATCCCTTATTTGCAAATGTGAGTAGGCAGTTATAAGAGATTTATAGAATTTACAATCAAATTAAGCAATCTTCAATCCTTAACCAGACTGACGGATTTTAGAGTAAATTAACAGAAACTCCGAAGTTCATTGCAAAATAAAATCGGTGTTAAACTTTAAACATATTATTCTCTAGCTGTTCCAGTTGTCGAAAGTGTAACCTTTGGCTAAGCATGTGTCTCTAGCCCACAGTTATTGAGATGAATCATGTAGTACGTGAATTAATTGCTTCCCTGAGAAATTACTAGTTTCCTAGCCATCTATCACCAAATGTTTTTTCTCATCATCTCAATCTTCTTCATTTGCATCTTGGATTAAGGATTAATTAATGCAAAGCGTAAAATCATATTTTGAGTAATTAGACTCTATTGTAGGACTTTTCTCCTGATTCTATGTTTTGATGCAACGGCCTTCGCTATGTATAACATTTGTTCCCACGTTAGCTTCTCTCATTTAGCCTTGGCTCGGCTGTGGAACCAATAGCTGTGCTTCCCACGTTAGCTTCTCTCATTTAGCCTTAACTCGGCTGTGGAACCAATAGCTGTGCTACACTTTTTCCAAAATAGTTGTTTTAGAATTAAAATGTTGAATAGTCCTCATTTGAGGTTCCTAAATGCAGGCCAATAAATAATTGTTTGAATTATTGTATGAATGCATGTTCGTGAGAAGGCAGAGAGGTGAGGTACTAATCGAAGGCTAATGGGGGTTTTCCGAGTTGTAGCAGCGTCATTAGGATTTTATGACGTTCCACTGGTGAGTTCATCCCACATCGTATAAACAACTGATAAAATTTTCTAGAATACACTCTGCAGGGTATTGCTCACCTGGTGCTTATTCCTGAGCTATTTGAAGTCCTCTCATACAAGAAAGTCCATGTATTATCCTTTTCCCTCTGTTGCACGTACTATTCTGATAGCACTAAGTTTCCGTGCAGCTAGTTTTTTGTGACGAAAGCACTCAGAAATTCTCAATTTCGTACTGAAACTCCATTTGTTAATACCTTACTGTTTTGCTCACTAGACAAGCATCCTCCCAATAATTCATTTCCCTCAAGTTTAATATCGGTAATGGTTCGAGAGTGAATAAGCGGCAGGAGTGCGAATTGCCCATTGAGTGGAATTAGGAGGAAAAGCAAAGTGTGATATTTGCGGAACGAGCTATGAAGACAATGAGGAAATTCCTGAGTACAACATTTGATTCATCATAATTAAAAAACCGTATAATTGTGGTAGAGAGGAGAACAGTGAAAACGATTGTATAAAAAACTTGAGAGGACTTAAATGTGAGTTTTGCTGTTCAGTCGCCGTCACGAGCGGACGTCCCTCTCTTCCGCTCGTAGCGAGGCCAAGGCCATGTGTTTATAGTTGTGCTCAACAAATAGTTTTCTGGAAATCGAAAATGTCTAACTGCTTGGTGTGTAAAAAGGCAACTCGCAACACTACATTTGTGTCATGTGTGAATTGCAACAAAAAATTCCATGGCACATGCCTGGAAAGTGCTCTGACGAAAGAGGATATTGAAGCAATTGAAGACAGCGGACAGCCTTGGAGATGCAGCCGATGTTGTGAAGCCAGGCGAGCAACCATGGTTTCGGACCATACTGTTGGTGAGCTACCTAGCCAAGGATCGCAAAGTGTTGACATTGTGAAGTTATTTAGTGAACTCAGAAATGATTTAAAATCGACGGAGTGCAATTTGGGTAAATCTATAAATAAGCTTTACGAAAGAATGGATGAGTCCATGAAAGTTATCGAAGCTATTAGTAAGAGTTTAGATGAGTGTAATGGGAAAGTTGACGCTTTACAGTCCGAAAATAATATGCTCAGGAAGAAATTATCCGAGCAAATGGTACGCTCCGATGATTTAGAGCAACGCTTGTTAGCAAATTGTGTCGAAATTCGTGGTATTCCCTACACGCCAAATGAAAATTTGCCGCAGTTAGTGGCAAAAATAGGTGTATACTTGGATGTTAAATTGAGTGAAGAAGACATCGACATTTGCTACCGTTATAAGCAAAAAGTGGGAAGTGCATCGAGCAGTGAGTCAGGCGCCATTCACGTGAGATTCGTGAGACAGAGCTTCAAAGAGAACGTTTTGACCAAGCGGAGGGTAAAGCGCAACCTGTCGACTCGCCATCTGGGATTTGGTGGATCTGATTCACCTATTTACGTCAATGAAGCACTTTGCCAAGGCCGGCGCCGAGTCCTGAGTGAAGCGAAGCAAGTCAAGAAAGCGAAAAACTACGATTACTTGTGGGTAAGAGGAGGAAAGATATTGATGCGTAAAGCAGAAAAAGAGCCAGTTTTTGTGCTTACGTGTCTTGGTGATCTAAAAAACTTGTGATCAAATTTTTAATGGCAAATAAAAACAGTCAATGCATGTTAAACCGAGTTGGTTCAGAAATTTTGACTACTAATTTAACATTTGTTCACCAAAATATTCGTAGTTTAAGAAGTAACTTCGAATACTTGCTGACTAATCTAAATTCCTTCACCGAAAAAGCAGCAGTAATAATGTTAACAGAAATATGGATAACGAGCTCTGAGGTCGATATGTATAAAATTCCTGGTTATAAATGTTTTTCAAAATGTAATGACAATAGTAGAGCAAAAGGTGTGATGGTGTACGTTAAGGAAGAGATCAAATCTTGTTTAGTTCCAATAACAGTAGGTTCCGCTGACTGTATATTGTTACGCTTATCCTTAAATAGTATAGAAATACATCTGTTGTGTATTTACCGATACCAAAATATACCAGCAAAATCATTTTTTGAGGATATAGAACCTATTTTAAGAGACTGTAAAAATAATTTAGTAGTAATGGGGGATATTAATATAAATATACTGGCATATGATGACCAACGTGATCACTACATTAATCTGATGAGTTCTTACGGCTTAACCAGTATAATTGATCAACCTACCAGAATATTTAAAAATTCCGCAACTTGTATTGATCATGTTTTTGCCAAAATTTACCATTCATATAAATATAAAATGTCTGTAAATGTGCACCATTTGGCTATCACTGATCATTCCATGGTTGAATTTAACATTTCTACCTCTGAAATTCATTCCGATGACTGTACCAAGGGGAAAACAAATGTTGTAAAAAAAACAAACATTAAAACTTTCATATCCTTAGTTAACAATGTTGACTGGTCTCCGGTATACACAGAGACCAATGCTTCCACAGCCTTTGATTTGATGATGGATTCTTTGTGTACCAGTCTTGAACAATCGAAATACGAACTAAGTCCAAAAATTTCACCGATGTTTCTGAAACCTTGGATGAATGAAAACCTGCTGAAAATGATTGAAAATAGAAACGATCTCTTAAGGAAAATTAGGCGCCATCCTAACAACAACAGTCTTCGAATGAAATTTCTAAAGTATAGAAATAAACTAAGGAATAAATTAAGGTCTGCGTCAAATGAATACTATATGAACAAATTTCAAGAATTTCGCGGTAATGTTGGACAACAATGGAATTTGTTAAAGGAATTGGTGGGAGAGAAAACAGCATGTCCTGATACTTTAGAATTGAAATTAAATGGTAAAACAATAAAGAATTCATCTGATTTAGCGTCTGAATTTAATAATTACTTTATTAGTATCTTTGATTCAAGTAAAACCCGTATAAACATCAGTAAGCAATTGAAAAACCCTTGTGCTACACAATCTCCCCCCGGTTCTTTTTTCCTAGAGCCAGTTTTACCCACTGATATTATTAATATAGTCAAATCACTTCCACAGAGGAAATCTCCAGGTCCTGACGGGATAAATACTAAAATGTTAAAGGTTATCATCCAAGATATTGCACCAGTATTTGCTCACGTATGCAACCTGAGCCTGTTAAATGGAGAATTTCCCAGTTCACTTAAGAAGGCTATTGTGATTCCAATTCATAAAAAGGGTGACAAAACTGAAGTACGGAATTACAGGCCTATTTCATTGCTGTCAATTTTTTCCAAGATATTAGAAAAGCTTGTTAAATCTAGGTTGATTAAATTCTTGAACAAGTGCAACTTTTTTAGTCAAAATCAGTTCGGCTTTATGTCTAATAAGTGCACAGAGGATGCACTTGCCTTACACTTCAGTCAAGTGTATTCGGCAATAAACTCCCATAGGAGGGTGATTAGTTTATTTATTGACATTTCGAAAGCATTTGATACTTTGAACCATGACATTCTTTTAAGTAAACTGTATCATTTGGGTATACGTGGAGTCTCACTAAAATGGTTCCAAAGCTATTTACATGACCGTTCCCAGTGTGTACGAGTAAATGATCATCTCAGTGAATACAAAATGATTTGTTCTGGTGTACCTCAAGGTTCTGTATTAGGACCAATCCTTTTTCTAATATATATTAATGACTTATGTGATCACACATTCAAAGGCAAACTAACTGCTTTTGCGGACGACATAGCTTTTTGCTATGCTTCGTTGACATGGAAGCAGCTAGAAAACAATGTGAACATGGACTTGTGTACTTTACGTGATTGGTTCGACTATAATGGACTGGAATTAAGTGAAAAGACTAAGTTTATATGCTATGATTTATCTAATAGCTGTGTGCACAATTGGAAGATAATTTATCACAACTCTGATTGTGATAAAATATGTTGTTTCTGTCCTAAAATTGAGAAGGTAGAGGTGTATAAATACCTTGGTGTACACGTAGACCAATGTTTAAAATGGAAAAAGCACATTGAAGACGTTACTAAGGTGCTACGGTCCTGCTTATCCAAAATGTATTTTATTCGCAATAAATGCCCATTAATCTTTCGCAAGGCGATTTACTGCGCCCTTGCCCAGTCTAAGTTGACATATGGGTTGATTTGTTGGGGAAGTGCCTATAAAAATGCTTTGCAACCAGTTGTTGTGTTACAAAAGAGGATTGTTCGAATTCTAACTTTAAAAATCCGCTATGAGCACTCATTTCCTTTATTCCTAAAATTGAACTTACTTCCAATAAGGCATTTGTACTTGTACAGAACATTAAGGATGTTTTTCATCCGATCTGGTGATAGGCCTATATTGTTTGGAACGACTATTCTAAAAACTGGTTATAATACAAGAGACAAATACTTTATAAGGTATACCAAACCCAACATATCTATGTACAAAAGATCATTTGTGTATCTAGGGCCCAAAATGTACAACTTGCTGCCATACCATATAATTCATGCAAATAGTTCACCTGTCTTTCTTAAAAGATTAACAAAATGGTTGTTACAAAAAGAGGAAGTAGATTCATACTTGTGCTGATTATAACTGGTTTTTTTTTACTTACGATTCTTTGTTGTTAAAAAAAAATTAACTTTATGTTGTCTTGTTCTTTATTTTCATACATTTTTGCTTACCTTATGTTGCGAGGAATAAGTTCCCTGTCAGTGTTAAAAACTAAAATTGTTTCATTTTTTTTCCATTTCCTTCGATTTCACATGTGCCAATGTTTGTAAGGGTGTCATATACAGGTACCCTTCTGACACCCTAAATTATCTCCACGTGCTAAGTGTATGCATATATGTCTTGTTATATTTTATGTAATGCTACTGGAGAAAATAAATTCATTCATTCATTCATTCAGTTATAACTGTTTTCACAACTGCGGGGAAGGAAAATTGAATATATTGCCTTGAGAAAAGTTTAAATGCGTGAAACAAGTAAGAAATCTTTAGGTAAATCAGGTATTATGAGTTTTGAATCTCATGAGAATTTACATACATTTGGACACGTGAAGCTAACGAAAATATCTTTCGTTTCACATTCCTGATTTTGGGCTTTGAGTATTGATGAAGGACTATTAAGACAAAAGGTCAATCAATGCCTACTAATAAATGATATATTATTTGAATTGGGGTTGCACTTGTAGAAATGCTTAACGGCTGTTTTGAAGAAAATATCTTTTTTGCTCCAAATTCCGGTTGTGATCCAATAAATTGAATGCTAGTGAGGAAGCTTTTTCCATTCTTGTGACCTAATAAATGGAAGTTCTTTTGAGGTTCATTCACGATAAGAAGTAAGTTGATTACACATGTTTATGTGAAAATTTAATGCTGAAACAACCATTAAAGGAGCATTTTGAACATAGAAACTTTTCACCAAAAGACTCAAATTATCGACATTTTTTTAGTTTTTGAGTAAAATCAACTTTGAGTAAAAATACTCTTGAAAATAATTTTCGCTGCTAATTTTCCACACATTTTGTTGAAAATGGTATCACATACACTGGCATTCAAGCATTTATTCATTCATTTTCCCAGAAACTGATTTTTTATTCGACGTCTTTCAATTATTCATAGACTCTTTATTTATTCCCGATTAAATTTTTTAGCTTAAAAAATAGTGATTTATTCTAAGAATTGGCAGCAAATTAGTAACATGAGTTGCCCGCTCATATACAGCCATCATCATCATCTTCATCAACTTTGAGATGGTGTGACGCAGCTCCCATCGATACTCCCCTCGGCTAACCTCTTCACATTGACGTAATTCTTCTCTTCACGTCCTTCCTAACTTGTTCCATATAGCTCATCTGAGGCCTGCACTTTCCATACTACCCGTTCACTTTTATCTCAGTGATTGTCGTAATCAAGCCATCGAGTCTTAAGATATGGCCAATTAAGTTGTCCCTTCTTCTTCTTAGAGACTTCAGCAGCCTTTTCTTTTCTTCCATTCTTCTTAAGACTTAGTTTTTCTCTTGGTCGATCCATTTTATATTCATCATTCTTTGGTAGAATTTATTTTAAACGCTTCTATCCGTGACTTTAATGAGCTTCGCTACCATAAAGAAGCATGCTCGAGATGTATGTTCCAACGCAATGCTTCCTTACTTCCATGCTTAAATTTACAGCAGTAAGGAGATACTTCTTTTCTATGTACTTCTTCGCATACGTCCGCATTTCTATTACTTTTTCTTACTTTATGGTTCTTCTCATTCATCATTTTTTTGCAGCTAAGTTCAAATTAAGTGCAATAATACCAAGTTTCCTATTTTTATATTTTATTCTCTCTTCAGTTGACTCTAAGGCTTCTTCTTTAATTTAATGCTACTTTTGACAACTTTTTGACGCCTTAGAACTTCTCTTGCGGCTTCGTGTAGTCCGATTTTGATGATCTCCTATATCTCTTTCACTGATTTTAAAGTCAGGTCCTTTTTATCTTATTTGCAATGAAGAAGCTTCCAATTTCGATTTAACTTTCTTTGTCCTTTTTTCACTGCCACTTGAAATTCCAGTCATTGTTGAATTTCCTTTATATTTTTCTTTTTTCCATGCATTCTTTATTTTTTTCTTCAGCTTCTTAATTTATGTGGCATTTAATCATCGCTTAGTTGTGGTCACTGTGGATATCTGCACCCGAGTTACTTTTACAGTCCTTCATCTGGTTCCTGAATTTCCGCTTCACTAAAATGTTGTCAATTTTGAAATTTTCTTATATTTCCGGACATTTGTCAGGCTTATCTTATCTATTGGTGATTTTTAAACAATATCTTTGTCACGACCAACTTGTGCTGCGTGCATTGTTCCTAATTCATTCTTCTCTCTCAGTTCATATTTTGATCTTAATAAACCTTCAGCAAGCCATCGTGAATAAAATTTTCTTTATGCAAACATACCTAGCTGTTGTTACATAATTAATATTTGATATGCTGTATTTATAAGCTTAATATGCAAATCTCAAACTTTTTAAATCGTATTGTTCAAGGAAGCTCTGATGAGTGCTTGTTAAATCCCGTTTTTGATTTTAAAAGTTAGTGATATAGTTTATCCTTAATAACCTCAGGATGCATGCATAATTGCATGCATAATTGAATAATTTGCTAAAAAATCAAGGCATTTTCTTTTGAAAAACTTAAATTTAAAAAATATAGGTATATGTAATGAGCATATCCAATTACACCATCAGCCATATTGAATTTCATACACATTCTTCAATCAAATTTTGTCAACTTGTAGATTCATGAAATATATTTAAAACAGATAATTAATGCGGGTTTCAAAAGTTCACTTCCAGGTGGCCAAAAACATTTGCAGGGCTAATTTTATGAAAATGTATTTTTTCAAATGACCTTGATCTCAAAATATAATCAGAGATATGGAACTGTGTAGGTTTTGAGTTTCCGGGTTTCTCTGCTGCGTTATTCCAATATTTGGAAGATAACGTTTCGTACCCATTGCAGGATACATCATCAGTTCTATGATCCGAGCACGAGTCATATCGTTGGGAAAGCCTTCAGCAGAAAGATATGGAATTTTTGTTTGAAGGAGACGTTTCGCTCCCTCATACGTACGTATTTAGCGTGAGAATAAAGTCACGGCAGATGAACAGAGAGTTAAAACCTACGAGCAGGGGAGTCATGTGCTCGATAGCCCCCTGGTAATCAGCGAATGTTTCCACTAGAGGTTGCCTCTCGATTGTGGTGTGTTTACTCTCGGATATTTATCGTCAGCGGAGTGGCTGTTGACGTTCAAGCAGACAAATTCCTGCGCCACCTCCTAGTGTGGCATTGCGAAACCTTGAGTGAGGCTTTGTCGGCATCCATACAAATACCACACCGCAAAATATCACATGTGCCATCTAGAGTTAAAAATGGATATTCATTACATCGAGATAAAATAATGACAATGCAAGGATCATAATTTATTCTTGAATACAAGTTATCCTAGGGCAATCTATAGCACGATTAACCGCTCCTTTATTTTTTTTAATTTGCCACCGGAATATTACTTACGTGACCAGAGATAATAAGCAGCCATGATGACAGCGGTAAGATGAATGAATGCGTTATAGCATGAGCACGTCGCAGTGGACAACTATCCCCCCTAGCTAACTGGCGAAATGGAGATAAAATATTCGTATCCTAAATTATCCTTTCTTAATGGAGACGAATGCTGTCAGATTTTTTCTATAAAAATCGCGTTTATGAGCTACTGAGTACTTAGTTTAGAAATTCTTATTTTTAGTAGGAGCAATGTCCCCTGCTAGGCAAGAAATGCTAGATTTTTTCCGAAAATCTCATTGCATTTTTTTATATAAACTCTAAATAAAAGCATGGCAAAGTTGTGTTTTGGCAATGAGAAAAATACTACTATTATGTTATTAAGTCTTGAGAATTTATGAGTGAATTTTATAAGGGATAGGTAAATACGTTTTTTTCACGCCAGTTACCGTTGTAAGCTATCTTACTATGAATGCTCAGTAGAAAACAGCAGTGGGCCATTTCCTCCTTCCATGCATTCTTTGTGGCTATGTAGGCCTGTCATATCTTATCATGGACTACATTTTCCGCGAGAAGTGCTATTTGGTAATTTATTTTTCTACTCTAATTGAATAATCCTTGGAAAGACGGAACCATTGAATTTCTCGAATAAATGAGATATATGTCGCTGGATTCCTCGCAATAAACTGATGGCTATGATCATTCTGAGAATTGCTAAGGTCAACTAATTTATTTTGTTCATCGTTGTCTCACAATTGGTAAAGCTTTTATTTTAGGAAACACATTCCAATAAATCTATGAGAAGCATTTAGTGTTTAAAACAGAGAGTTAATTATATAGGCTGGCTGAAACTTTGATTCCATTTTTATTAATTTTATATTTTAGTAATTTCATGCTGCCATCACTTTAGCCATAAAGGCACGTCCACATCTGATTATCCACTCAGCAATGAAGGAATCACAATCGGCATATTACTGTCCGAAGCAGTTTTCCCTGATACGTAATCCGTTTTACCATTTTTACAACAAAGAAAACAAGGTTTTGTCATTTATTTCTAGAGAGAATAGTAAAATTAAATTATTTTATGATTACACTATAGTTAATGCCCATTGATTATCATTTAGTTAATCTACTGGAGAATGTCATCCAGCACATTTTATAGCTGTTTGGCAATGCAAGCCATTTTACTGTAGGCTTCTTGCACCTGTAGTTCTTAGGGTCTTCATACATTCTAAATAGAATGCTTTAAATGTAAAATTCAAAGCATTTATCTTCCTATTAAGCTTCCAATGACAATTCTTTCACATTCGTGAACAAAATTTCATGAGTGTTTTATTTTTATGCAGGAATTTTATTTAAGCTCATGTACATGTAAGTTTGTCTCCATAGTTGATAGAGCGTTGGCCTCCCCCTAGGGGGGTGGGGGGGGGGGGGGGGGAGGCAGTCAGCCGACTCGTCCTTCTAAGCCCCACCACTCCAATGAAAAGAAATTCCATCTAGTTCAGTTTCCCAAGGTTTGGGGGGGGGGGGGGGGGGGGGGCATCATCCCCACCCTGAATCCGCCCCTGCTTGGCAGTAGTTAAATTTTTCTTTGATGCCATTTCATACATAAGCACTATTTTTAGAGCACTTCAAGATTTAAACTCCATCCGTCGGATAGGACGTAATAACGAGGAACATTTGGCACCTTCCGTTGAAAGCAAGCTTACACTGGCGAAGTATTTCTCTCCATCCTTCTTTAACATACTGATAATTTCAAAACTCTTCTCAAAGACACATCAATGCGCAAAGGATGTTAGCTGTCGACTTCTGCACTAGCAACAACAGCATTAGCAAAACAAATGAAATCCGTCATCTATGTTTTCCCCAGTGTTTTAGTTGCTGATGCAAGCGGCTAGGAGGCGTTCCATTGAGCCTTGAAAGGAGAGACCGGAATCTCTCCACTCGTGAAGAGAAGGAGCCGTCTCTTTCGAAGAGAAATCTTCGTACGTTTTCCATTCCTACCACGTATATCTCTCTCCCCGACGCCTTACCAATGAAATCCCACGCGGGAACTCGTTTGCGGCTGGTGGAAGACTTCGATGGTGTCCAAACAAAAAAATCCACTCGTGGCATAACAAAACAATGAACGGGATATACTGTTCCGGCCCAACCTTGATTCTTCACAGCTCCGTCTGAGACATAGGCTTCCAGGTAGCGGTGAGGCAAAAAAAGTAGGGCGTGGGGATCTGGCCCTCTAATGGATTTCGTCCTGCTGTTTTTTCAGATAACGAAATGATTTGGCACATGCCTTTCAAATGTTACTGAAATTCATTCTCCGTAAACAAACTTGAAGAAAAATGTCATGGTTTCTCCACTTTTTGGAAATGCCCATCTATTGTATTACACCAAAAAGATTATAAAAACAGGCGTAAAACCTTCATGGTATTCTTTAATACAACACTTAGTTTTTTGGAAAACAATAAGTTGAACGAAAATGAAATTTGTAAACGATGTTTAAGCGATCTGCCAAGTGTAGGGTTGCTGATGGCGTCAACCAAGGATGACATATTTGGATTTAATATAAATAAAAGACATTTTCGCTATTCAAATATTTAAAATAGTAAAAAAATTTGTTGTTCTTCTTATTTCAAGAGACTTAAAGCAAAGTTTCAGCATTTTAGCAGCATCGTGCTAACATTGGACATGGTGTCAAAACTCTTCTCTTGAGCATCAAAAAGTTTCTTTTGAAGGTGGTCAATTTCTCCGGTGGCATCATAGTTAAGTAGTAACAAAGTTGAGGTTTGGTATGAGTTATTATTTGGAATAACATCTCAAAACAAATATTTATGAAAGCACTGCTATGTTGTCATTGCGCAATGGCAGTTTATGGTACTTTGAAATTAAAGCTTTTTTGAGGTTCGTTAGGAAAAGGAAGTGATTATTGCAATGAGACATTTGAAATAGGTACCCACTCAACCCAGAGGGATACCAAACAAGCCCTAACATGCAATAAATAGAGAGGCTTACTTAAGTCTTAGCTTTTTGCATCACCTTAAATACAAGTTGAATAAATGCAGTTGGTAAATATACAGTAATTACTTTGTTCAATAATAATACTGGGTTTTATCATTATATCTGATCTCTTACTTGTAAGCAATTATATTTTTCCCCCATAAAATGCCAATTATGCAGTCATGATAAATACAATAAAATACAATACCATACACTACCATGGATGCATGAATTTCATAGACAGTCATCTCAGTCTCTCATCTCAAACTCAGTCATGATGTAGTCTATTAAAATTTTCTCTAATATCCACGATAAAGTTATGTAGACACTCATAAATAATCTTCAAATTCACATTACCGAAATTTATTCACTCCTTTTCATCGCACAACGAACTGCCTCGCCTGTGACCTAATCCGTTAGACTCTGTTAAAAAAGCAGGGTTAAGACTGGTAGTCAGTTATCCATTATGAACACAGAGATGCGCCCGGTGGAAAACAATGAAAAGATTAATAGGCTCCGTGCGCCGAGTTGAAGAACTGAGTCGTGAATGAGCTAGCCCGACTAATTATTAAGCAGTTTAAGGAGTTTTACACTCCTTTCGGGAGGCTCGTTCTCGACTTGAACAAAAGAACGGAGAGTACCCTCGCGACTGTGTTTCTCCGTAATATATCCATCCACCCCGTTGTCCTGTCTGACGAGTGTTGAGCCTAAGGAGGCATTAGCGTCCTGGCATTTATAATCTTGAGCACCTCCCATAGATTTACGTACAGTGCTCGAGAGCTTTTTGATTCACGGCATCCTTTTTGATGTAAATTAGGGCGTAAAGTTAATGGCTCCCGGATCTCATTTCACGGAAAAATGGCTTTTGAATGTTAGACTGTCGAGCGGTGACTCTTCACTTAAAGGATGAAGCTCGGATTGCCTGCACCGACTCACCGTTTATCCATACTGTACTTCCTGAAACATTCAACGTACAAGTTGCAGTTATTTGCTCAGTATATTCATCAGCGTCGTACAAAGTTCATCAACGTTGAGAATGTTACGCTTCAAATTTAAATCGTGTTTCACTCTAGCATAATACAAATTTTGAGTGCGGTGGGTCTGCAGAAAGAACAAACTTTTTAGTAATGTTTGCCTATTAGTAATTACTTCTCCTCTTTTCGACATTTTCATATGTATTATGTATGAAAACGGTCCTTTTATTAATAGGTTACCGATTGAAACATGCAGAAGGACATTTCGCTGATAGTTATTTAAGAGAAATATTATTAAATTTTCAAATTTGGGTTTATTTTGTATTTTTTGTGCACAAAAATACTGCTTAAGGAGTAGTATAACAAGCTTTAATATAAATTCAATTTTCGCTCTAAATAAATTAATGAGCATAGCCATTTTGGCATTTGATGTTAGTTTGTGCTTAGTTTGCATTTATTCATATTCTCTGATTTTTAAGACTTGCAAACGAAACATACCTACTCCTTAATGTGTTTTGCTATTTTTTCTATCGATAATTATCATCACCAAAAACTGGAGTAGTTCATGGTCTTTGAACAAAACTTAGTTTAATATTAGGTTTGGGCGGAAAAAATGTGTCTATGTGTCTTCAGATTCATTTATGAAATTTGTTAATATACCTGAACTTATATTTACGAATAATAAAATATATACTTAAGGAATAAAAAATATGAGATATTCCTTCTCGTATCAGATATGAGAAGGTAATAAGCTGTGATAAACTACTTCATATTAGCTACCTATATAGAATAGACCACATTAAAAAATAGGGTCTACAATTATGCATCACTTCATATCTAAGATTTATCATGAAATCTATCTATACAAGACACCTTTATCCGAATACTTTACGGATACTCCTGCGTAAAAGAAAGATTTACAGATGAAAACGGTGTTCCTCCATGATGGTTTCTTTACCAGCAGGATGGCTGGAGAAACTGTTGTCACCCAGATACAAACCAACGTGGAAGAACGCCCAGAAGCCCTTAATAAACCCCACGGAAACCACAGATCTTATAACATTTCCATTGATAAAATATTTTTGAACGATGAAATATTTTTGTTGAGTTCATTAAATGTGATGTTTGATAATTCAATTTTAATTGTTACATTCAACAACTTTTTTGCATTACAAAATATCCTGTTACGGGTAACGCAAAATAATTATGTCGTGATAGTTTGATATAAAGTAAAACCACTTTACAGGAGACAGTAACTTCGTATGCTAAGTTGAAGAAGCATCATGTAGTAGTTTTGCTTTTAGATTGCTAATTAGGCCGTTCGGATTTTCTTTCTTTGGCGAGGGGCCGAGGGATCTCTAAAGCAGCGAAGATGGCGGCGCGCGATGCTCTGCTGTCCAGCGCTGCGTGAGAGAGGAGTTCGTATCAAGAGGAATGAGATGAGCATCGGGCGCATTTATGAGAAACTTTTAAATGGAATTTTCCCGTTCGAAAACAGGATTCACTTCCCTTTTTATTCTTTTCTTTCGAAGAGTCTAACGTTAAATGCTTTCGGAAAGAGAGAGCCATCTGATATTTCGGTTGACGCGCACGATCCGAACGAAAGGAGACTTTAGACGTCCGTTATCACACTAGAATTGGAGGGGAAGGCATTACGAAAACGATTTTGAAAGAGAATGCAATAGAGGAGGACTTGGGGTTCCTTGTTTAAGTATGAGGGGGGACGTTGGCAAATGGCCGAAAGGGAAAGAGGAAGGAAAATTTATTCCAATATAGTTTCAAGGAAAAAAACGCTCTCTTCTCCCCTTATTTTTTACCTCTTGTCTCTTTCTGAGCCGTCAATGCCTCAAGGTTGTCCACGATGGAGGAAGGCTTAAGGCTTTCCCAACAGTTTCTCCCGATGAAGTTTTTTGAAAGGAAATTTTGAAAACTCCCATGAGTTTGAAACAGCTTGGAGCCAAATAACATATTTTGAAAACCAATAACCGCCCTAATTTCTTCTCCTGATTCTTGCTATTCTCTGCCACCACGAGACAACTCCATCGAGTATAACTATCTTCGGGCTTAGCTAGGAACCAACGTCATTGAAATCTCCTCTCTCCTCGATGCACCTTGAGAGGCAATATTCTCTCTTTTCTAAGATACTTTATACCCTCAGCGTGACCTTCAGGGTCCCTCCGTAATGCCAGGGGTCTCTGAGGAGGGGATCGGGACCTTGCCTAACGGTGTGAAATGAATCGCGAGCATCCCTTGCACCGTAAAGAGTCTCTGTGCTCTAGGCATTTGATGTAAAATACTACCTTTGAAGATTCAAGTGCATATTTTGTCTTCTATGACTCTGTGAAAAGAGATAATCTGGTGCTTTGGCTAGTTTTTGCAAGTTTTCGCATAGCTAATAAATTTCAATTTCATTACAAAATCATTTCAAGGAAAAAAGACAATGGATTAAAGATAATAGATATCATTGAAGGAGGCAGTCGACAACTTACATCCTTTCCTTGATTTAGAACAAGTGGGTATTTAGGAAGCAGTAGGCGTACTCCAGGAGAAGAGGAAGACTGAAAAGAAAACCGGCATTGATATGTGCATCCGATTTTTTTTAGCATATTTGCTTTTTTGAAGAAAAAAACTTCCAGGGATCAACAGCAGTGATATTCATTTCTGCCTGGAGTTATCCGGACCATGTTCCGGAAAATTAATTACGGGGAGTGATGACATATTTGATGACAGTTGCATGCTCCTCTGGAATGAAGCGCTACGGAGAGGTCACCTCTGCAAATTGATCACTTTCCCTCTCGTCAACCAATGTTTAACGTACATCAGTTCAAATTAGACCCACACGAATGTTCAAGTACTCGAGAGATCAATTTTGGAACTACAATCACGCATGTCATGGTAAATTCATGCCCTCATAAGGTGGAACATTGAATTTTTGATTGAGTTTAGCCAAGCGATAAATGAGTAAATCGTTTAAAATTTTATCATATAAAAGACCACCGATGCACAGGAGCTCATTATCATTCCAATTGCGAATGATGTTTAATTATTTCGGAAAAAAATAAATGCTACAAAAACAAATTTTTACGGGATTCATTGATTTGCACCAATCACCCCTTGTTGCTATCTCCTAGTGTCCCTCGCATTTTTCCAAGTGAACCTATATTTGAAATGCTGTTTAAACCATACACTGGATAGTACTTAATCACTCCTATAGAACTCCAATGCTTTCTACCCAAGGTCATTTATTACACCCTGCCCTTGCTCTACTACTACGCTTTCTTCTCTTTCCCTCTACAGTATGAATTCATGCATGGTGTTAACATTGGAGTCTTCCCTATGCAGGGAAACGCTGATTTTCAGTTTTTTAACCCCTTCCATCTCACCATAACCATATGCGCCGGAACACTTTGCAAGTCTCCCTCTAAATTCCGTATCGCTACCAATTAACCCTCATTTTTTGTGAGTTAAGAATCATACATTTCATAAAAATACCTTATTTATTTTTCAATACAATTCTATTCGCAAATCATTATGTGTATGAACTATTCTTTTTAACATGGAATTAATTTATAGTTACTCTTTCTCCCACGCAAGGAAACGCTGGACCTCCCCTCTATATTGATAGTGTATCGTAACAGTTATCCCGAATCCTCTTTTTAACTCATTGAATAATTTACGGCCACAAAATAAGATTTTGGTTAGCAAGGAATAAGGAAGGCATAAAACATTGTACAGATAATTGATGACGAAAAGGGAAATAATCCAAACCTCGGCGGAAAAGAATCGAATTAAGCTATATTTGAGTTCAGTTATACAACTTTGCCGAGCTACCATTTACACCACCCAGGCGGGAATTTTCTCTCATGCGTGAAAGGAAACGGGAGACAGTCCCTCGCTCCCCGGCTTAGCTCCGAAAGCAGATTAATCCAAGAGGAAAAGGAAATTGACTTTTTTCGTTATCTGGAGGTGGTGAAGAGGTTTCTTGACTTGGATATTCGAGGGGCTGACGGAAAGAATGGGGAAGAAGGGAGGTTTATGTGGAGGTACCTTGGGTGGGTTGTTCTCAGGACGGGCTGAGGCAGTGTTTGACGATGGGAACGTGGAAAGGGATGGATTGGGAGGTGGATTAAGCGAGCGACTTCATATATTTTCTCACTCTCGTGACGATCAAAAGGAAGCGTAGTCCACCCCCATCCAATCTCACTCTCACCTCCTTCTCCAATCCCACCCCTTTTAACTTCCCAGCTCGCGTCAACTCGCGCTGCCACCCCACTACACCACCCCTAACTCGGGATTGGTGGTGAGAGGGGTGGTTTTGACGGAGGTTAAGGAAGATGAAGGGACTGTGCCCTCAGCTCAGGGTGTCGCCGGGTGAGGGGGAGGGGGTGGGTGGGAGGCAGGCGAAGACGTGAGGGGAAAATTAATGGAGAGGTGAGAACGGATTCGGAGCGCGCGCTCCGAGCGGGAAATAAGGGAATTATCGGAGCGAGCCAGCCTTGAACTATTTTATTCCTCCCTTCCGCTCCCAAAATATTATGTGTAAATAAGTAGATTGGTATGATTATAAATCGGATTCTATTTAATTTAAATTTTTTCACGCAACGTGCTGCATGTTATGTAGATGGAGTGTTAAAATTGGATTCCGGTAAGAAAGCTCATCTTTTTCGGCAAGGTCCTGATCATCAATTTTGCTTCGGAGGCGATTAGAAACTGGATTAATGGGATATTGAGGAAATTATTTTCTTCGATCACCTCTCGCATTACTTCCTTGATAGCTCACAACTTATCTGTTCCGTTTTTGATTTTTTCTGTCAAGGCGTAATAAATTTTGAGATTACGCCCGAAGGAACCCATGACAACCGGTCATTGATCCAAAAACGTTTGACTCAGAGCTTCACTCAATTCCTCATCGGTTAGCGTCTACATGGTCATAATCTTCCTCTTTTACATTCGTTTCATCTTTTTCATGCTAGATCATCTTTTGTTATTCTTCATACTCTCTTTTCCCTTGACGACTGTCTCTATACCATTTATAATTTAAACGAATTTTGGTACAGAAATTTTTTGAGATTGTCCTTTTTCTTCAATGTCGGAGCCACTTTAGTTCCTACTCAAGTTACTCTACTTAAACACCGCATTCCGTGTCATTCATCTCTAAACTGATACTTTCGGTATAAACATGCATGTTTTCATGAATGCATGCATAAAATTCAGACAGTTCTTACTGTCAAGTTTTAATGTCTTGGTAAATAAATTGTTCCAATGTTTTTGTTACTCCTTGTCCGGGCTATTTTTAGTTTCACAAAAAATACACAGGCATTTAAGAAATAGACGTTACCTTTCTGCTAATCAATTCCCAGGCTAATATATCACTTCATTGCAGGGTACCAAAATGATAAGAAAAAATTCCTTCAGCTTCCTTTTCTTAGTAATTTGTCGGGAAGTGGCGCTAATCATCTTAAATTTGCATAAAGGAATGAAAATACTGTATTTCAAATTTGGAAATTTACTCATGATCACCTTTAAAGAACCAATTTACACTTCATCGAGCATTCATTCGAACTATCTTCCCTTAACATTTTTTTGATCTTCATTTTTTTATCCACACTGAGTTTCTTAAACGGCATGGCGATTTATGATGCGGCATTAAAAATTCCAACAACTATAGTTCGGTAGCTTTTTATTGTGCTGGGAAATGTTATTATATGTTTATTTTCCATATCCTATCCTTAAATATTAAACTATAATGCAGAAGCGTGTGAGATAATATTCGTGGAATATATTCTCTGTCACAGTTATCCCCACATCATATTGCATTAAAAGCGTCATTGCGTCATAGGAGGGTAACAGTTGTAATTAGAGTCCCGCGGCGATAAAATTACTCCAATCCAATAGCACCTCTTTGCAATATTTTATGCGTATTCTAAATGCAGTGGAATCCATAATTGTGGCTATTTATAATTCAGAGTCACATTTTTTTAAGTGGCGTTGATATTATGGGTACAATAATGATTTGTAAATAAAATTTTCCGATCACACTTGCCATATCGACAACGCGCCGACCATCAACCCAAAGACCAAAGGTTCAAATTCCAGGTTTATGTATGTGCTGCAATATTTCTATTATTTTTTGAATTGAGGTATGTTGTATGATGTAATATAGTATTTGCAGTGGGATGAACTGAAGACCTAACTCTGGCTTTATTACCGAATCATTTTATCGATTAAAAAGTGGGTGATCTCTGAGAATGAATAGAAAAAATACGACTTCACCCCTTCAAGGGAACGCCAACCAGCGAGTGATACTCCATATGGGTAAAACTGACTTCAAAGACTCATGTATTTCAACTTCAATGACCACTGCGTACCTCCTTGGGTTCTTTTTGCCAGATTTGATCAGATTCTGTCCCCTCCTGACATTCACTTTATCATGACTGGTTTAAAGTATTTTAGAATCATGTTCAGAATCTCAACTAAAGCCTCAAATATACTACATACGTCCTAAAATCCATACGACGAGTCAATATGATATACCAATCCTACCTTCAAAGGTGGCATTACTTCTAATTGTGAGCACAACTCTGAGAATTGAGTGGATATTCTGAGTATAGCCCAAAATCTCATCTACAGGCTCACTTCTACTGCTTACATAATAAAATCTTTATTACGAGTTTTAAAGGGCAGGTATACAGATTCTGCTCGTTATGGTTTGAAGTGGTATAGAGCGTGTTAATACCAACTTTTCAGGGTGCATCTGCACACGAATTTACTCGTAATAGTGATTCCAGGACGTAAGCAGTGAAAGCGCGACTGTACTTGAAATTATAAATATGGTCCTAAGTGCGTGCTATAGTAGTTTCTCATCGAAACCCTTTCTTTGAATTTAACACTCCTTATCGGACCAAGATAAAATTAGGATTGACACTAGTGAGTCCTCTGCTCTACTGGATCATCTTTAAGACCCTCGCCCCAAAGATGAAGTGTTCCTGAACGATGTTGTTTTTGTTTGCGGATGTAGGCTCGGGTGTAAAAATTTATTTCCCGCTGAGCTGGTCGTATCGGGGAAGTGTTTTCCGTCGAATCCGGGGTTTGCTTGGGTGATCCGAGGCGATCGAACGCTTTAGTTCAAAGTAACATTCATCTCTCCTCTCCCCTGCCTTGCTCACTTCATTGCACCCTGCCTTGGTCTCTCCATTAGACCTAGGACCCAAGGGATCACTCGTCAGATAAACGGAAGGTAATCAATGATGTCAAGGATACCCAGTCACTCGTGCTCGTGCAAATGGGTCAAATTTCGGCTTGCCTGTGCCGAATAACGCCTAGCTCAAGGCAATATTACACCAATTTTCTTTTATAGCTTCTGTTAGCGCACGTAAACAGTCCTTGAACTATTCTGCTTGATTTCATCATTTTACTAAATGCGCACGCCTTAATTGTTACAGTGCCACTAGTTAATATGAATTTAGGTTATTTATTTTTTAAGTGTCATAGCACATACTAATATTTAGTAAATTGCTTGTTTTTTTCTTATATTTACTGCATCACGTAAATAAATTTCACTGAGGTAAAATTCAGTTCAACTTAATTTTAAAAACGTATTTCAAGTGTTTGCATATTTGCATGACTGTCGTAGTTTTATTAATCGTTTTTCATCGAATTTGATTCAATTATTATTTTCTTCTGAAAAGAAAGCTTATCTTTAAATGGGATTTGCGTTCTGTTCACTCGTGATATTGTCGTTAAAATTACTGCTGTCCCGACATTTTCCAGGCTAACTTATTTGTTTCAGTGTGGCTTGCGCTAACTTTGTCCACCAAATTGTGCTTATCTAATGTGATACACTTGTAAGTACTCAAGATAATATTATAATAGACATCATGTAAAATACTACAAGCTGGAAATATGCCGGGTGGTAAAATATTTTTGCATACTGCCATAAAATTAGTTCTGTAATTCAACTATTTTGGCAATAAGGACGTTCCTATTCATTATTGTATTGCTTACGAATGAATTTTCCTAAAAAGGCCCTATATAAAGGGTAGAATTTTATTTAAGGTATTGATGATACTTTTTCAAGCAAAGTTGTTTTTGCTCAAACCTTAGCTTCGGAAATATTTCGGCAGTACTCTTGAAGCTGGGATTGTGGCAATTCACTTTCAACTGCAAGATATAAGATAGTGATATACACGCTTTGCGACTCCCAATCTGGAATATAGATAAAAATTGAGAGATTTCAGAATATTAACAATACAGTTTACCCTAATGAGACGCCTTCTCTGGAGAACTCTTGACAGACCAATTAACAGTTACAAGTTTATACCCTAAGGTGTCAGGCAGCTAAATCCAGCAGTATTTCTTGGAAAGGATAATTACTTGCCACGTCTAAGGTGCTGTCACAAACTCTTTATTTCTTAACAACTCTGATCTCATTCAAGATCAAAATTTTCATCCAAATAAGAGGAAAATCTTATTATACATTTCCCGACTAAATTGATGCTATTAATAGCAATCTCCATAAGTTATACGCCCATAGGCATATCATGCAGAAATTTTTTTTCCTTTACGCTTAACTCTCATAAACTTAGGTTCGACAAATCACCATTGTGGAGATGTAAATATAAATTATCCCAATATTCTATTAAAGTGTTCTATTATCGCCTTTCATAAATGAAATGCGATAACCTTAACATTAAATTTTAATTATAAAATTATTACTAAAAAATCTTTAAATTATGAAAATGAAAGGACTAGTTTTAATGAAACTTGATGCACAGTAGTCTTGAGATGATAGATGCATAGGGCAAAATGAATAGCATGAAGAAAAGCATATGGCTGTAATACGTAGGGAGCTTAAGTGGCTGGTGTAAAAAGAGAATGTATCAATCTAATCATCAGGGTAAAGAAAGTATTTCAAAAAATAAGAAGAGAATATGTCCATTTCAGCATTGCATTATGTTCTAAAACATTTCTGTATAAAATATAAAAAATTACAAATTAAAATGAAAATGGATAATGAAAGTACAAAACTAATGACGTAAATTTTAAGGCAAAAACATTTAGATAGCCATACTTGGAGGAGTTATATTACTCTCCGGGATCTTCGTTGCGTCGGATGGGTTTTGGAGAATAGTTCCATCACTATGGAGGCATATTCAATGAGAATTGAGACATTTGTCGTAATTTAAGGAAAATATCAATTCTTAAACAATACAACCATATTGAGATATGACTCCATCAATTATATCTCGCGGAAACTTCAAGAGCAGTACATAATCACTTCCGATATGTCTTCGCCTTGTATCCTGAATCCATTTCAATTTCCCAATTCACCACTTCGTAGTCAATTGATATTTTCTCTGCTAAATTTGGCCTCTCGTCTTTTTAGGCTTATAAAAGGTAGTTTTGGAGTGTCTTCCTAGAAAAACTCGCTAATGTCATAAGTAAATAAAACCCAAACTGAAACGAAACTAGAAGCGCAACATTCAAAGATTTTCTAGAGTTTTATATACGGGTTGCAATATATTTAGTCACAATGACTGCTACAAAATTTATTTAATTTAACCTATGAGAGTGGGATATTTTACTTTTCTAAGAGGTTAAAAGAAGAGTAAAGTAAAATAAAAAAAATCTTTAAAATTATGAAAATGAAAGGACTAGTTTACATGAAACTTGATGCACAGTAGTCTTGAGATGATAGATGCCGCATAGGGCAAAATGAATAGGATAAATTATTTGGCTGGAGCAATAATAAAATGTTGAGCAAGAAATAGAGGTGAGATAAAAAATATTGTGAACAAGAAAAAAAGGGTAGAAGAAGGGTAAAGGAAAGGATCTGATAGAAAATGCAAGGGAAAAAATACGAGAAGGCAGTCTAAGGATTTATAACCGGTGATGCAGCGGAGTTTAACTCACACAATGGAGCATTTTTTTAACGATCTCTCTTGAAAAGAAGCCACGCAATGAGTGTGCATGTGTATCGCTCATTATAATCTCCGGCTCGCCCCTTTCCTACTCGCCATCCCTTTGGAAACTGCTCTCGCCATGTCCCTTGGCCACGCTTTCATGTCATGCATGCTGAGATCCGACCACCCACCCTCGGGACTCCCGACATGAGGTCATAGGTTACTAGACACGATAAGATGCGGCAAATTTTGGAACTGGCCGGGAATAATTTGTTTCAGGGAGACATTTCATTTTCTTTTTTTTCTCTTCTGTGCAAGAGAATCGTGCAAAGAAAGAAAGATCCCTTTCATAAGGGCTTTCTTAGTTTATCTTTTAATATTTTTTCGTCCGCGACCTCGATTTAAGAGACAATGCCATAAGGTTTGTAAAGGTGCAAAGGAAGATATTTTTGGATTACGAGTTTTAATTTCAGATCATTACACAATTACATTATTCAGCTTGGTGTGCTGCATTGTTTGTTTATTGAACGTTGATTTATTATTGATTTCAGAGACAAAGTTGAACAAAAATTACTACTGGGTATTCATGTGATATAACTGGGGGGCAAAGTTGTAACATCTAACCGAGCAAGATCCTCAGTTTATTCGTACAACGTTTATAATATCACTCCCGCAAGTGATATTCAAACAGAGAATATTTGAATTGCTTCAGCGGCAATTTTTTCTGACTAGACTAACACGGCCGGGTTAAAATACTGAGCCATTTAATATTATTTTTTACCTTTTATTTCATATTATAGTGGTATTGTATTACGGTATTTCATCAGTTCAACAAAGTGCAATGTAATTTTACAGATTTTGCTCAAAAAACATTTCACCATTCTGGACACAACTGAGGCCAATAGATGGATGCAATTCAAAGAAGATCAGTGACTCTTAGATAAAACCTAGCCAAACTATTATAAATCTATCAATGAAAATAAAACATACTATGAGGATACACAAAGCAGGCGTATATGAAGCGTTTTCTCGGTTCAATCCGAAGTTTCACCTTATGCTCATGCTGTAGGGCAGAACAGATCTCTCTCACCTTCATATTTTTCCTCTGCTCGCTTGATGAATGCTGGGTTCTTTATAAAAGTCAACTAATGAGTGTTCGTACGAGCAGCAAAAGATATGTCCTCATATGCAGTCTACATCAATCTCCATAGGTCCCACGGTTGCTTAAGTGTTTTGAGGTAGCAGCTGGCTGTCACGGCAGCTACTACCAAGGCAGCTGAAAAATAGGTACATTTCAAGCTGAAAGGATAAAACTTTTTTGTCATAAAGTGTCAAAAGTCAAATTCTGGCAAAAACGTCATGCGCTACGATATCAAAATTGAAGTTTGCGTTGTCGACATACTGTTAAAAATTAAAAATTATCAATTATAGTTATCCTACAGCATACCGTTTAGTACAATTATAATTAAACATGGTAAGTTTTTGGTGACATCAATAACACAGCATGAAAAACAGTCTGTGGTTGCCTAAGCATATTCATTTCATCCTTTTCAACGGTGTACACAAAATGTCTATTCCCGAAGTGTAATGATAGTTATAAATTTGGCTGGAATGAGTAGTATTCACATCATATCATAGGTTAATTGTTACACAGATCGGTAAATTGCAGTTCGTCATCAATCACTTTATTTTAAAAACTTGGACTTAATTTATATAATTCATTTGATCACAAAATGTTACATTTTTCATCTTCTATAGTGTGGTGAAATGTGTCCATCAAGGATTGCAAGCAAGCCGCGAAAAACTATAGCGTAATTACCCGCTGATAAGTAAAATATGGAGCAGAATTTCCTCAGGAAAATACATTCACATTGACTCAAAGTGAATGGTTTTTTTCTCCGTTAGTATTATTACCGAAAATTTTTCTCTCATGGAAGTAATGCGACATGCTTATTTTTTTTACTTCGAAATGTGAGTGTGAGTTTGGTTGTTTTGGCATTTTTGTGCAGAAGTGAGATTGCTTATTGCCTCTCATAAATTTACTGCCCTGACTCTCTCACAGGGGGAACACAAAAGCGCCGGCATAAAAATTCCGCTAGCCCTACAAATCGAAACCCGTGACTGGAATATGTCGAGGTGCCTCGGCGAGCCATACTCGCCAAGGGCATTATCCGAGAAGTCAGCGATAAGCGTTGACGATGCCCTTTGATAGCGACTGCAATGCTCAACGCGCGGAGCTGAGTCAGCGCCTCATTTGAATCCTCCACGAGACGAAGATGAAGGAGTTGCTTGGTGGAGCTTTTAAAAAGCGCCGCTGCCGGCTGGCGTCTGTCTTTCCTCTGGGTCGCATATGGGTCAGTGTCGCGTGACGCGCCTCCGGAGGCATTTGCCCACGATGCGGCTTAGCGCGTCCATCGTCGAGGACCCATTGTTTCTCCTTTCCCCCTTTCTAGGCCCTTTGGGGTGTCCACTGCTGTCATACGACGTGTTCCAACCCACATCAGCATTAGCAACGGCCACCACGTAATGGTCTTGTAAATCACACGTTACCCACAACATCTCTGGACGGGGAGAGAATGAGAAATAGGACGGGATTTTTTCCGCCAGTTTATCCTCATTTTAGCGAAACAATGTTTTGGTGGATGATAAACTAAAGCTCGCAAACATTGGGGATATAAAATACCCTACTATGAAGCTAGGCATGAAAAGAGCCTCTGAACTCTTTTTTAGGTTGACCTGCTCTGTATTAATTTTTTAACCAGTAGTTATGATTTCCCTACCCAGAGTCATAAACTTAGCTGAAAATATATCTTAAAAATCATTCTGCCGTAAACTCAAAAAATCCTCTCACAGCATTAATGAGAAAAACAATGAATAGCATGTCGAAACTGCCCCATCTTCTGAAAGAAAATATGACACGAAGATAGGAAATGAAATGTTGCTGGACTCTCCATTAGCGTCTAGAGGCGAGATGATTGTATTAAATTGTACAATAATGTCACAACGGATCGCCTTGTCCAAATTTAGTGCGTATATTGACTGTACTTGCATTACCAGGTGTTTTCGGCCTATATGTGTGTGAGAGAACTATACAATATAGTCTATCAAGGAAGAAAATTGGGATGCATATGACTGAATCAAATAGTGACCCGTCTAAATAGAGACCATGATTTTAAGGAAAATTTATTCCATGTTTACCAGTTTTATTCTGATCTCACCTGTCTCTCTCTCCCTTAAGATCTTGATTTGTGAAATGAATTTTTTAATCTAATTCTGGGTGCACGATCAAGACTTCTTGTTTATATAAATGTGAAAAAATTCACTTAAACGACAAATATGCACATTGAATCTCAAATCACATTTTTGAGTGATGTCTCTCTGTAAAGGTTGTTCAACCAAACATTCACCTTCACCAAGGGGACTCCCCCAAGAGCAATAATTTATAAGAGAAGAAATTCACCTCTTCCAAAAATAATATATCATCGTAAGTTTGTCTCATTCACGAGATTTATTTCCACTCTCTCTCGCATATCATTTAACCAGAGCCTACCCCATAATCGAACCCTCCAATCTACGATAGGTATTAGAATTAGCCGTCTTTCCACATGCAACTACCTCATCAAACCAAAGTCTACGGCTGTAGTCACGTACCTTGAAGTTGCATGGATACCCCACCGAAGCGTGGAAACCCAGGGAAAGGGAGCCAGGGGAGATGAATGGATCGCAGCATCATAGCAAATTGGGTTGCCAAGGAAACATGGAGATGAGTAAACACGGAAGGGGGGCCATTTTCAACCTCCTAGTCTCCCGCTCGGGTGCCCGTGTCTCCCTCTAACGTGGGCCGGCATAATTAATGTCCCCCCGAAAAAATATCGTTGACGCAAGGCGGCGCTTTGTACGAGAGAGGGGAATAGTTGGGGGGAGGAAACCAATATGGCGCTGGGGCGCATCCTTGAATATCTTCGTAGCGTCGGGAAGGAAGTGATTGATCTGCAACTGGGACGTTACGGCGGCATAGTAAGAAGACAGTTACCGCGAGGTAGCATAGCATGGGGGTAAATCGGTAGCAGAGTGACGGGAAGTGCCTACTCCTCTTACGGCACTTGAGTTTTCACATCTGCTCAGTTTAACATTCAGTCTACATGACTCCGTGCGGATTCCTCGTCCCCCAATATTTCCTTGCTTAAACCGCCTGAGCTTTGATCGAAATCACCCGAGATCGATGTCTCCGGGGAGTTTGTAGCGGGGACGACCCCTGCCGCCCCTGAAACCCTTAAAAAGGAAGGTTTATGTGGCCCTGGGCAGGGAAGAGGGGGACGGAGGAACTTCGGTAGGGTGGGCAGGAGGGGGTGCGGGGCCGAGACGGATGCTAACACGTAATAAATTGCTCGGGGGAAACCTCTTTCCCCGAAGAAGACCCGAAATAATTCAGGATAATGGCGATAATCTTTTATCGGTGGGGAAAAACAAGGGCGCAACGTTATACTTCGAAGAGCAAGATACAAAGGGCGTTCTTTTTTTGTTTACCTTCCCGTTTTTTATGTTTATCCGTGAGATATAAGAAGGATGGCAACCCGAATTTTGAGATAAAATTACCGCTGAACTTTGGCGGAGGCTTTTGGTGGATTGGACCGATTACTTTCCGTTTTCCTCAGAATTGAATATGATCACAGAATCCTCAATTCAGCCGCGGGAAACAGCTTTCAATTATTTTAAGGAAGTTTCAATTTTTATATGGAGAAAGCTGCTTTCTTTCGTAAATATAAAATGTTAATTAATTAAATAGAAATTTCCTTTAAGTACAGAATAAATAATTAATTCAGATACCATTGGAAAAATAAGCCAATTCATGAGAAAAGGTATCAAAAAATGTACCTACAGAATGGATGTGTCAATTTGGCAAAAGTTTAAGCTAATATTATTTGTTAAACCTAGGATAGTGAATTTAATTGCAACAATTTGGAAAGCATTTAGAGTTTTTTTCATTAAAAAATGCATACGTCCCACTTCTTTTAAGTCGTGTGAGAAGGTTTACTGCTTGATAGTACTACTCGAGGGTAAATGAGGGGATAAACTTAAAAGAGGTGACAAGAATTAGTGGCGAGAAGCTTTTTTTATTAACTGGAAACTATCTCGACGACAGTGAATATGGAAGAAGAGAGAATTATGGCCATGCTACAGGCAATTTTATTTTTCGGTTCTATATCAATTATAGCATTATGTTTAAGGTTGAGCTAATGTTCTTGCTATACTACGCTAACCTAAGTAAAGTCTAAGTTAAATCAAAAGACAAAACATTTTCATTGGTGTTGGGATTTGAACTCGCGGCCTTTATGTTTCCTCACTGGTGCTTATTCGACCTCACAGCCGTGCCCGTCATAGCTTGGATAAGTGCACTAGAGTGATACCCAACCTCTTTAAGCCCCTTTTATTTTTGCATAATAGCAAGTTAGTAATGGACATAGGTGATATATTATTAGGGAGGAGAATGATACGCTAAGATCAAACAGCAGTAGTAAGTGATGCAGGATACGTAGTTTTTACTTGAGTACACATAAAACCGACCCTGAACTCATAAAACTGTACCTGAAGGTGACATTTTTGCGTTGACACTAGTCTTAATTAATCAAATTTCAACCGAAAATATACCTACTTAATTTGTTTCTTTACGTGAACTTGAATTTCCACATTTGCTATGCTGGAAACCATTGAGTGCTGGATAAATAGTTCGTTCCCTACATTTGCAAATGTAATATAATATTGGTCCACTGAATATTTTAAGCAAGCAGTGATATTTTCCGATTTAATTACTGAAACAATCACGTATTTTACCCTTCCTTTTTCCTGATTTTCTTAATTCTAAATATGACTGGCTATTTTCTTTCATTTTTTGAGATGGAAATAATTTATTTCCTTTCTCTTTATTATCCTGCTCATGTGTATAATAAATCTATGCTATATTCTACATTCTGGATTGACAAAATTGAGCATGGAATTCTATCAAACAAAAATAAGGATAAATGCGTAGCTTATTTGAGTTAGTCAACTGAATTTTGTTAGTGGGAAATTGTTTTAAAGGACAGTCTAACAGAGTTGAAATGTGTTTGAAGTCTTATATCTCATATTTTATTTATAAGTGGACACAATGTGTTTAAAAGTCATCACAGCTTTTCTCACATGATCGTGCTTTTAAGCTTATGCATGTCAAAATACAATCTTAGGTTAGTTTTAAGGAAAAATCAATGAGCAACTAAGACTACAAATACATATGAGAAATTTTTGCTCTTGGAATTATTGTAATTTTAGTTGGGTATGGGGATGGTTAGGTATGCTTAAGTACTTAATGATACTGAGATAATTGCAAATAATAAATAAATTTTTTTAATACTTCTGAGTTGGTGGACAAATATTATGTAACGTGTACGTGGTATTATTTTACTATTGTGGTATTATTACTTATTTGTCGATAATACTTGCATGCCTAAAATTGATTTTAATGTAATTAGTGAAAATTATCAACATTTTTTACATTAATGATACCGGCTCTGAAACCGTTAATCTCATGATGCTGACGCATTATCACACATCATTCAGTCCCTTTCCCAGATTCAGTGCAGACTAAGATAGTCAGTACTCTAGCCAAGGAGACGACCAACTTTGGAAGTGATTTTACGCTCCCGATGTAAGGGAATGGAGTGGGTGAGGTGGGAGTCGAAACGGAGAAGGTCGATTAGTTGGGTGGAAAGGAGCGGAAGCCAGGGAGTTAGCGCCGGGGCAGAAGAAGCGGGTTAGGATTTCGTTGTTTGGGGGATTTCTGCGGGCTACCAACCCCACGAGCTGGATCGAGCAAGGTATCGATGAATATCTTAAAGTCCGCCTCCCCAATCGGAAGTTCCGTCCGGATCTACTAGTCCCCCGACCGACATAATCTCTCCTGCTCCGCACTGTAATCCCCCTTATCCCTCCTTGCTACCTTAATACGCCATGCCCGTGCCCAAACCCCTTCTCCCACACACATCACTTGAAGAACTCCATACCCCAAGCACTCTCGTTCCTCTGAACTCCCATCGGCCACAACCGTTCAATGAGTATTATTTCCCTGAGGTCATAAGCATAGGAGTTGAACACAAGGAACTGAAATATGGTGGATAAAATAAAACTGGATCTCAAAAGAAAAAAGAAGTCTCTGAAAACTAAAAAAGCACACCAGATCCAATAACGTGTATTAATGTTAATAATACAATGTATATTATCTAAATTCATGCCTTGAATTCGCATCAAACTTCTATTACAATGATCATTTTGTAAGCATGTCCCCGCGCTATACGAAAATGATCAAAACTTCTGTTTTTAAGGTCACCGGCTACTCAGATTTAATCAGTTATTTTATTATCTTTAGTAAATGTGTTCACAAATTTCTCATACAAAAGTAATGCAGAGATACGCTTAAATATCTGATACATTACAAAGTAGCAGTCGTGATGACATTATTTTTTCTTCTTAGAGTTGTGTACGTGATATAATTTTTCGTTAACAGACTTCTTAAATAAATATTTTTATTTATTATTTTATTATAAAATTCGTCGAAAATAAATCAGGGTGTCCAACATAACTTTAAATAATTTATGATATTTATTTAAAAGATGTCCATTCATTCAAAATCCATTTCGCTCTCGTACTCTTGTCGATGAAATTTCGATGAAATGCCATCTTTTTGTATTTCTTTAAATATTTTCAAATATCACTACACTTTTTCTTACAGCTCCAACAGTGGTGAGGAAAATCAATTGGAATAGTATTCGTTCTAAATATCATCTAGTAAAACAATCAATTCAAATCATGCGCATGAGAATACCGATAATTTTTGGTTCGCTTGTCATTTCTGAACAGAAATATAAAATTTAGTTGCTCTCATCAGTGATAAATCCCAATAAATCGCTGCTAAATAAAATAGCGTAAAAATGGAAGTGTCTTACAACGTAATTAATTCGCCAATTTTCTGGGGATACTTACGATACGTTATTAGAAATGTTAATAATAGTACTGATGAATCAATTAATTTCTTTACGGGTGGTGAATCTAATAAAATTCAGTCGAGGTTATTAATTACTTCAGGTCACAGTCGGTACAACAAGCAGTACCTGCATCTTAATTACTACTAATTCTGCATTAATCATTGGTAATAATCACACTACACATTCGAGGGAAAATGACATCATAAGGATGCAAATATGCTGGACACTGCACACTAAAAAAGTAATTCGACAACCAACTGGAAAACTTCCTAACCGATGAGATGAAATATATTGAGTCAATCCAGCAGTAAATCTAAGCACTTAGATAAAAATGAAATTTTTAAATTGGTCCAACCAACTATATTTTAGAGTTTAATATAAACTTATCAAAACCATCATTGTTTATATCATTTTGAGCAGGCAAAATTTAGGTTATAATTTTAAGGAAACTATCGCCCAAAAATACCAGTGTTCATGGTAATTTTGTTTCGTCAGTTAAATTGAAGAAGGCAGGTGGTACCTAGGTGATTTTACCGACGTTAAGTATGGCAAAAATTAAATAAATCGTAGCAATAATTAACTTTTTATTTGATTCATTATAATGTTTGTTTTCTCCGAATTATAGCAATCAAAAGTTGATAAGTCCTCATAAGAGAATTTTTGTACATTTTTTCGACACTTTCATTTTTACTCATAGAAGTTGAAATCTACAAGGAAAAATTTAAAAAAAAGTGGAGTTGTGTAGGGTTATGTGCAATTTCAGAAATGCGGTTAGAATTTTCACCAAAACTATAAACTGATATAGTCGCAGAAAGCGTTTGGACGTGGTGGGAAATGAACGCCACTTCCTTTAGAGGCCGCTCGTCAAGAGATGAGTGCGAAAGGACACTTCCTTACCCTTCTCCATATCTAATATCTCCCACGGGAACCCTTCTGACCCTCCTCTTCAAAGAGCCCTCACTCACAAGCACACACACAGGGCGTCACTCCTCTATGTTTTCGAACCCTTATCCCGCCTCGGCCTCCCTCAGTCGCATGTCGCTCCAATGGGAAGGAGGACGGTATCCCCACCGATTGTGCCTTCGTTGGCGAACATGCCTTGAAGTTGTCTTCTCTATCGGTGCCTTATAGCAGCTTGCGGAAGCTACCGAAGAAAGCTAGGAGGACTGTTCAAACTATCAACTGTTTGAAAACAAAAGAGCCGCGGTTTCCGTGCAATTCTGTCACTTTGCTTGCCGAGAAAAATTCGTGAGAAGCAGATGGAGTAAGCCTTGGAGCGATGAAAAAAGTGTTCAAAACAATATGTTCAATCGAGCCGATTGACAACCTGTGGCACAAGAATATTGGAAAAAGTATTAAAATTATTAAATTAATGAAGCTATTAGATATCAAAGTAGGACTAGGATTAAAGGTTATGCGGGTAACTAGAATAATTTTCATTCGCACAAATTTTATTTGCGGTTTGAACTAATTAATAATGCAAAAATACAAGCAAAAAATAATTTTTTTAAAATATACTATGAGAAATACTTCTCTCCTTTGTCCAGTGAGGTTTTTGGAAAGATTTAGCAGGCGTGTTTTATGAAAAGCAAAATGAGGTAGGCCATACCCTCAAAATGATATCCTGAAATCCATAAAGCGTCCTGACTATCCCAATTCACGTAAATAATCAAACCTGTGATGTAAGGAGAACTTCTTCCACAGATGTGCCAATTGATTTCCAATGTGACCAGAAACTGACGTAAAGGAATATGTTTTCATGGTGCTAAGGTTTCTGGTTCAAAAATATTAACGTGATTAGAGTTTCTTGAAAATTGTTATGCGTGTTTTCTAAAAGATATTTTACACAGTTTTTAAATATTTTCGGGTCTTAGTGAATCCAATGAGGTATTTAATAATTCTTTTTCGAAAAAGATTATACAATGCTTATAATTGCAGATACTTCAATTTCAATGCATTTCACCTGTTTCCACCATAATCTGAAATCTTGTTTTTCCCAGCAAACAAAACATTTTCAAAGAAAACCAGACCATACGACCAACCAATTTGGAATATGCAAAACAACTTAATTTCACAAAATATTTTTGATAACTATTCCTCTATGTATTTAGCAATATGGCCATGTAGAATTACGAAGAAGTCAGGATCTTAGAATCAAATAAACGCAGTTATTCAATTTTAATGATTTTTTTCACGTCATTTAAAGCAGTAAATGTTATAAAAATGTGCTGAATAGGTCATTGGGCCAATAAAATTGTTAGTAAATTATTCCTACTCTTGAATTTTGTGAATAATATAATAAAACTACGTTGTTTCAGGCGTGACCAAGTTGAATTTGCTTAACGGCGCAAATAAAAAGAGATTTCGTTATTCCAAATAAATTTATTACAAGTCGACTGTAAAATGACGCGCTCCATCTAAATCTAGGCCGTCTTGCAATAACTTTCTGAGGACAAATGAACTCTCTGTTTATTTACAGCAATAAAAATACCAAAATAATATAAATTATAGTCTTCAATCATTCACAAATAGGGAGCTTGAAACATAAGCAGCATGTAAGAATATTATATACTTCGAAAATAAGCGCTTTTTGGTTTTCACCTGATAGCATTCGAGTTTTCCATTACATTATCTGTCCTTATAGATGATAGACGACCTTTTGAATGAGTAAAAGCATAGCAATAGATGCCTGGGTAGGAATGGGCTTTTCCGTCAAAATTGGTTAGAAGTAGCGAAGCAAACGAAGGTCTCAAAAGCAATTTTTTCGCCTAATAAATATTTGCGTAACATTGCTTTTCGAAGGGATTTCATCTTTCAACAAATATTTCCAGTTCATTTGTAGCCTAATGGGATAAATGGTTGTGGATATAGACCGTTAATTTGACCCATAGAAACTAATATGTCGATTCCAAAGTGTTTAATAACGGGACTCAACCCCCAGGATATATTTTAATCGACCCTTTGTTAATCACCTTGGGGAGAGCAACCAAATTTCTATAATTTTGTTTTTCATTTCTTTGAATGCATAAATTTATCACTCCCATCAGGCATGAAAGAGTGAAGTTTACAGAAGGTAGCAGTATTAAGAAAATTTTTCAGGTGCACGGCATACTACTCTGCCTGTATTATGCTAATCTCTTATGAAAAGAAGCTGCTTATTATGTTCTGTATTGTTTGAGGGAAGAAAGTCATTTTATATGTATTCCTAAGTCACCTTTTCTCACCATTCATGTTGTCTGGATCAATACAAGAGTGATACGGGTGTGCTTCTAGCACATTTGTAATGTATTAAGAGGTGAAAAAATATCTTTCATTATTTCTTCAAGGATTTTTTTTCTCTTAGAACTTCTTCCCAGTCCCTATTAAGCTCTTGTCTTTCAACTTCTCTCTTTCCACATGGTTGATACGCCATCTCTCGAAGTGGTAGCCTGCGGTTAGGCATTTTTTTCCAGATGTTCGCTCAATTTAATTCAATGTCTTCTTAGTGTATCAAGCAGTGGCTGATCCCCAAAGTTTTTTCTCACGTCAATTCTTTTCATTCTGTCTATATAGCTTAACTTTATTGTGCTTCCCATGAACCTCATCTTCACAATCTGGATATTTATTTCTTGTCTTTTTATTCCAACTCAGACCTAGTTCCATACATAAAGTACCAACGCCACTACTGAATAAGAAAACATCATCCTTATTTCTATTTTTCTTCACCTACAAATTATGGTCGTACAGGTGTTACCAATATTACACCCAAGTAAAAGTTACCTCTCTTTCAGGAGCCAAGCAAATACCGGCGTTTGTACGATTTGTAAAGTAAAATTATTAAATATGCTATATAATAATTGAGATAAATTCACATGCAAATGGATTAATATGCCTCGTTATGTATTTGAATGAAATGTTTAATTCTTCGCTCAAAAATGGCATATGGCTGATTTCATATTCGCAACCATTACCCGGGCTAAGCATGGGTTTTCACTCTCGCTGCGATCAGCCTCACCAGCCTCACAGCACGCACCACGAAGGCAAAGCTCCCATCGATTGCTCACCAAAGCTAAGGGTGACGAAAATTTATGACCGGGTGACGACAGTAAAAAAAATACGATTTCTGCTGAGCCCGTGGTTTCGCAAATAATTTAAAACCAGGGAAGCCGCTGCTATAGATTTTGTGGAAAGTGCCAGGGAACGGCGCCGAATCCGAATCCTTTTTTTCTCTAACAAAATTGCTTTTTAATAATTTTGATATATGTGATACTTGTGCGTACGTTTGCAGGGCAAATATACTATACAGTTTTAAAATTATCTTTTGTTTTTTTAATCATAAAAGTTCATTTCCTTGCTATGTTGAAACCTAGTCTGACCTACAACCTCTCGGATTGGACGATTTATTGATTCTGCAAAACAGCAAATAGAACTGAACGCGTGTTTAAAAAATCGAGTTAAAATTTGATCCATTTAGAAAAAGACAGTTCCCACGTTTTTCTCATCCTGAAGTAAATTGGTATTTATGGGTTAAATTTTAACTGACTTTTGCTGGTTCAAAAAACTTTTTATTCATTGCTTCAGTTTATAATGCACTTGATGATTTATGGCTAGGTAATTATGGGCCAAAATAATAGGCAATTTATTTTTTGATCCACAGAAATTTTATTTTTATAAATTCACTCTTTATCTGAGAAGGTAAAGGATACTAGTACTAGGTAAAGTACTTGTAATGATTATCACATATTGAACATTTTATCTGAGACCTGGTACACTCTGAACCACCATTATTATCAGTGGTTTTATTTCATCTTGAAAAACAGTACTCTTTATTTTTTTGTGAGATCAGGGGAAAACGTAGAGAAATAACAAACCACAGTACCTTACTTTCGGTGATGGTTATTGCACTATAAGCCAACTGTAACGAACGAAGTTACTATCTAAAAAAGCAAATTTACCTTAGCTAATAAGCATATGCTTCGGTAGAATTTTAAATGCATTTTTAACCGAGATGTGACTTTAAATATACCATTTAATCACCCTTACAACTTTTTATAGAATACGTATCATAGCCTGAGGTCACTCTTTCCTCTGTATCTTCAGAAAATCTTCAGAAACCGAGATGTGAATTTAAATATACCATTTAATCACCCTTACAACTTTTTATAGAATACGTATCATAGCCTGAGGTCACTCTTTCCTCTGTATCTTCAGAAAACCGTACAAGTCACCTTACATAGGGCAGAGGGTGAATAATCACCGAACATATGTTTATGGTCACAAGAATACTCAATTGGATATCACTTTTCTTATCATGCGAAACATACCTTGAAATGTTCAAACTTTATACATCACTCAGGAAGGGATTGAAGAAATATTACGCACACACACGCACTTAATGTTTACAATGATAGCATAGTTTTAAGCTTTTTTACTTCAGTATATCATGTAACCTCGCAACGCTATAAATCTGGAGAATTCATAATTCACAATTTCTCTTTTAATTTTTTATTTCTTTGACATTTAATCCATTTTAGATCGATGGCCAGTTCTATACTTCTCCACAAGTTTTCCTTTCATTCATTCTTCTTAATATCTATTGGTTAACCTTTCACCAAATCCATAAAATTAACTCTTTCTGACCTCAGTGCCTCACATTCGTCCTCTTCCTATATCACCCTAGTAAACACTCCTATTCTCGCTATTTTAGTCAGTCAAATCTAGTTTCTCACCCTTTTCGTTAGTCCACATCATATATCCCACCCACTGTTCTTCCAGGCGAATTCCCGCCTAATGATTTCTTACTCTGATTGGAGACTCAAAGTAACGCCCACGGTGAATTTGCAATCTTCCTTCGCCTTTGCGACGCTACTCCTTTTCTGCGTCACAATTGAACTCTGTCCCCACTACTCAGGCCTTCCAAGGTGCCGCGACGTGAAGCGAGTGCATGCAAACAAAGAATCGCCTCAAGTCACTCGAATTCTCGGCCTCATTAAGGGCTTCGGCCATTTGCCTCCCAAACCCATCATTCTCCCCCCTATCTTGAGACCCTGGGGACTAATCAACACTCTCCATGGCCGTTACTCAGGCCTCTTGTGAACCTCTTGAGGCAGCCACAGAAAGAAAAGATAATCCAGAATCCATTTGCATGCCAAAGTCATTCGAAAGCCTAATTATGTATTTTTGATTCGTCCACTCATTTCAATGTTCATTGAAGCTTGACGCTACTTTCGCACAGGGATTTCTGGGGCTTCTTATCAGGAAATCATTTCACATAAAGGCGCAGAAGTTTTCAGTTGTCAATGAAGTTAAACTTTCTTGTATTATCAGTCTAGGCATATAAATCAGTATTATGCCCAATTGATTGAATTACTAAATATACCACAGTTTTTGCTTGCAAGGTCTAGGAGGAACAATTGGTTTTATTATCCTTTTGTACATGCTATGTTATAACTTTACGTTCCATGACTACAGGGAAGGCGGAGAAGTTTCTAGTAGGTAAGCACTGTGTTACACTTCCTCCTCCTCCGGTTCTAAACTTCCGCTTGGACCAAATAATCCACAACTTTTCAACTACGCAAAGTACTTCAATATTTAGTCGTTTCCCCCGATAGAAAAGAACGCAATGCAAAATGCGTCGTAGGTTGTTAGCACGTGCCTTACGCTCCTTTTCTGCCTTTAATGCTGGCGTTCAGATGTCCGTGAGCTGTCCATCCATGCAAAGAACTCTGTTTCTCGTTCCTTAACACCCTTTTCCAGCCAGCTCCTCCCCTTCAATTCCGTCCACCCCTCGAACGCCCAATGGAGGGACTTTGTTTGATCTTACACTCTCTCCCACCCTCCTGCTTATGCCTTTTAATTTTCAGTGAACTCATCCATTACATTTTTTCAGTGGAGCATATTAATTCAACTCATCTGTCCAAGCATTCCATTTCAACTTCACGACCTTCTCTTTTCACGTTTATTCTTCCCCTTTCACTGAGTTTTCTATAGGAACAAGTCCTTTTGCTCCCTCAAGAATGTTATCCCACTCCAATGATTCAATATTTCTTACGGTGTTTTGGAAAAATTGAAAAGCTTTTTTTATGAATAGTTGATGCGTAACGAAATGCTGAAATGATTACAAAATTGAATGATTCCCCGTGAGTCGCAAGAATATTTAAATTTAGCATTCCAAGAATATATCTCATCATTCCTTTCCCCGAATTCAAATACAAATATATCGTCAAAAATCCTGATTTATATCGTGTTGTGTGATTTAAGCATTGAATTTGCCGTCTGTTGATGCAAATGAATTCCCTCATTTCAATGCTATTGGTGAAACTTGATGGATTTAGTAGGATATACCTCTGTATTTTATATATTTATGAGAAAAGAAAAACTTTGCTGTTCCATAGCAAATAATACCGAGTGTCAATTCCTGTCAAAAGGTTGCAATATGTATTGAATTATTATATATTATCTGTGGAACTGCAGTTTTCCCTTTCTTGTACAAAGTAATTGAAGAAGTTTTGTCAAAAGAATCTTCAATCCTTACTATAAAGTGAAATTTTGCTCAACTCTGAGATTGAATTGACATATTAGTAACAATCATGATGTCAGCTCACCTGTCAATAACTTTAAAAACAGTTGATACCACGAAAAATTTACGCTTTTTATTTATTTGATCAGATTTTAATATAAAGTTGGACTGTGCCAATTGTCGTTAGTTTTATAATTAAAAAGACTTGTTCTAAAATGTAATAAATGCAAAATGAAATTAGTACTATGTGGAAAAAACTGCTAAGAAAACTTACAATGTTTTATTTCTATTGACCTACAGTTCATCAATTTCTTAATTGTTTTGAAGAGCAACTTAGGGTTGCCACATCGGCTAAAAAACATCGAGGGGTCAATGTTTCGATGTTTATAAAAGTACTCACCACTCACTCATTATTCATCGACAAAAAACATCGATGTTTCGATGTATCGAGTTTTATGCCTTCATATCCGAGGTTAGGTATTGTCATACAGGTATTATGTATTAGGCATTATGCATCAGAAATTTTGCAGCTTCTTAAAAACTTGCAATTTTGAAAATTATTCGGAAATCGGACATTTTTTAGTAAAATATTGGTAAATAATACGCAAATATTTTTCCATTGCATTTATTTTTAAACATAGAAAACATATCACTGTTTCATAATGAAATAAAAATAAATAAACATAATACAACAAAAAACAAATAACACAATAAATTTGGTGTACCTGTTCTCTAAAAGTATTCTAAGCTTGGTAGTATGAAAAAAATCAAATAGAAAAACCGTGGGTTTAAAACGTTTAAACCTCCCAGTATCGGTAAGGAACACTCTTTGCTTGATATGCAGCGGCCCCAACCTACTCCTGTTATCTAGTACCACCAAGTTGAGAGCTGATACAATTCTCTCAAAAGGTATTTATGTAGGCATGGCGGATCATGTTCTTGGAAGGCAGCACTGGGATGAAAACATGAACCTTCACTTGTTTCCCTACACGCGAACGATAGATGACGTAATTAGGGAAGGTTCGTTCGTATTCTTAAAAGGCTTATGATAATCAGAAAAATGATTTATTGGTCAACCAAAAACATTTATTATACCGCTCGTTTCCTAAAACATCGCTGCGATGTTGAGTGTTTTGAAAACATCGAGTCGATGTTCCATCAATTGTCTTACCACTCGATGTTTTCGATGTATCGGCAAAACAACATCAAGTAGTCCGATACATCGATGTCGATGTGACATCCCTAGAGCAACTGTAAGGTCCAATGCTTGAACACTATGCTATTTCTCCCCTCTGCTCATAATACCGATGGAAAGCAGAGAGGTGCCAGTAATATTCCAAAGTATATCATAATCAGTGGAAAACAATCCCAAAACAGGCAGGCGAACTCTTTTCTCTGCTCTGTGAACGGATTTCCTCCTCTTATCAGCATATTCCTTATGCATTATTACATTTTTGCTTCTGTATATTTGGTCCATATTTTTACTTCACCGCTCTTCCGATTATTTACTCTCTAAATAGATTCTTCTGTAGAATCTTAATTCAAACTTAAGGTGTTCTCGATATGTTTGATCCACCGTGACATTTATTACGGTGTCTCTCCTATTCTTAGGTTCAGTCAGTCTTTCCATTTTACCTCTATCATTTTACGCCACGCGTCATTTATTCCGGTCTTTTCTATGGCAGTCATTACTCATCCCTCTTCAAGTACGTAATGTAACAATAGAATGCACTTCTCAGGGTAATACAAATGGAGCTGATTAGGGTAACGAGGAGTGTAATTATTCTACGGTGATGTTAAGAAAATCTAAATTTGGGGAGGCATAATATAAAACGTTTATTAGCGTTTTTTATCTTTTCTACTGCAAATATTGTATTTTTGGTGTTATAAACAAATTAAATTCAGTAGTGTCTGAAAACATCCTCAGCCTACATAATGTTGTTTTCGTTAGGGTAGATGACATAAAAATAAGGCCATTACTTCAACTAGAGGTATTATATGTATTACGTTGTGCTGATTTTACCGTTTTTACAGCTGATTTAACAGTTTAATTACAGTTTCAAGGTGGCTGTAAAAATAAGAAGCCTGAGTGAGTGAATGGAACAGTTACGTAAAGGGAAAGATCTTTTGAAGGATGTGATAGTGAGAAAATGCTTTATAAGTGTGTCAGAGGAGGAGAAGAACATTTGGAGACAGAATAGTGTGGGATTGGAAGTATGCGGAAATAACATTTTAATCGTTTGATTGAATACCAGTGCATGCAGGGATAATTTTGGTGCATAATAATACCTGCATATTTATTACTGTGTATGCTTGTAAAGAAAATTTTTCACTATTATTCTCAGTGAAAGAAAACATTTTTTTCTTCTCATTATTTCAATTTCTGCTCATGTGATTATCCGCCAATTCCAACAAAGTAGATGAGTGGGCTTTTATAACTTATATTTATACTGATCGTATGCTGCCTGCCCAAGGTAGAAAATGCGTAGGATGCAGAACAGAATGTACAGTCTCTGTCATAAGTGTCTTTTACAACCTTCTTTCGCCCGTCTCCCAGTCCTTAACGTCGTTTTCGTAATTTACTGCCCTCTTCTTTCTCGCTCATCGCCTCTTCTTGCAAATCTCGTCGGTCGTTTAGTCCCGCCCGCGCATTATCAACACGCCCTCTTCCCTTCCGTCAACTTTTTCCCAACTAACTCCTTCCCCCCAGCCTCCTACGGGTGCCTGTCATTAATCGCTCCGTTACGACCCCCTCTCGCATCCGACAATCCCCTACGTCCGACTCTCAAGGAGGAGCTCGGCAAAAACTGCGGTGGGTCTTCCCGCTCTTAACAAGTGGGCGTGCGTTCCCTCCTCTCTCTCAATTTTTTCTTTCCTTTCCGTCTCCCATCCTCCCAGCTGCGCGTCTTGGGTCCCTTGGTGCTACCCTGATTCTTCTCAATTTGATGCTGATGACCACCCCTCACTTGATTCTTTAGCTAAGTTACATTAGGCGATTTTCAACCACTTCTTTTTTCATTCCATATTGTTAGAATGTCAATATGAAGATATTAGCAAATAGAAGAATTCAGTGGAGAGCTGCGTCAAACCAATCTGACGACTGATGACTAATGATGATGATGATGATTGTTATAATGTGAGTGTAGAGAATTTTTGATAATTATAGTTGATGGAGTAGCACTACCCTCTATAGTTATTTTTAAGAAATTCGTGCCCGTCACTAAGCTTAGTGTCGCATACGATGAGTTAAAATACTTGTGTGTCTCTTTTGCCAATATCAAAGTATCATATTTCAGTTCAACTTTTAGTTCAACAATTTCTAGTGGGATTCAAAAGCTTTTAATTATATTGTAATGCATATAATACAATAGACTACCGAGACACTGTGGTTCCCATTTTGCGGGCCCGGTCGTTAGCGGTTTTTTCCTGAGAGAATCACTATTCGCGAAAACTGCATATATAAATTTGGTGACGATATGGTTTTACATTCCTTTCAGCTCTAAATTGTGAATATAACGTGCTTGGTTGAATAACAGTGCTGTCAGGGGTCTGTGCATACTAATACAAAATAATTAATAATGATGTAATGAAAAAAGAGCATCAATATTTTATTCAGAGGGACTTCTCTTCAAATGTGACGTATATGTATACACCAAATTTGAGAAGATTTATTTCTAATTTTAAATTTAATATAAAAGTGATGATGAGCTAAGTTTTGATGTCCTCGTTACCTTAGAAAATAATTTTGGAATCGCTATGGTGGAGGATATTCCCACCCAAATAACACAATAACTTTTTTATTAAATAAAAAATTAAATCTCCGGAAAACGTTATATTGAACATAATTTCGAAAGTCATAGCGTTCTCATATGCATAACCTTCACAATAATAAATGCCTTAAGTTAAGAGTGTAGAGTTTCCAATTCAATAACGAGAGAAAGTTCGATGTAAAAGTTTTTTTTAATGGTTTAGCATATTCTCCCTCACAAATAAAATACCACAAAAGCGGGTGGAAAACCATCATTCATATGTTCACATCCCGCAAAAACTTTCCTTCTCATCGAATTATATTTTTATCTGTTATATCAGAATGAAATGCCACATTTGATCTATATAACTGAAGTAACTGTTTTCCAGCTGTTCTACAGGGAACAACAAATAAAATGATCTTCGGAGAAATATCAGCAATTTGTGGTACCCTTTCAGCAGGGAATTATTTTTTTGCAGTCCACTCATAAGGTGAAAAACAATATCATCAGATTTTAAACGTCCCCTGGTTTCACTCATCAAAATTTGTAAGATTCTGGGGTGAACCTGGAACTCTTCTTTAGAATTTGAACTACTCGTTATGATAAGCATTAAAACACCAATAATGAAATGTCGGGATCACAGCTCTCCTGAATTAATCTTAATGAATAACTAATTTCTGGCTTGATTTTTAAAGCTTGAGAGAGAGGTCTCAATGTGTCTATCAAAATTCGAAATTTTGTTTTCCGCAAAATGAAGATAATTCAGTAGGAAAAATACAATACTTTTTCTGCCATAATTCCATAAAAGCTAGGTGAGGGTAGCGATCAATCTCTTGGGAAATAATCACAGTTTCTTTTTTTATTGATTCCCAATAAAATTAAGACACCATAAAATAATGATTTTTCTCCTTTATCAGTTTCTACCAATATTTTCCTAGAAGACTTCTTCTCTTCAGTAATTTGAAATTCTCCTTTTTGTACAATTGTTTGATTAGTGATTTTTTCACAAATATTATCAACAAATAAGTGCCCAAAGATTTTGGATCAACCCTTCTACTTATGACCCCAACTTTAGGCTCAGTAACATGCACAGCAATTGTAATAATTATGAAGCAATAAATAAGAAATTTTATTAGTAACATCATATAAATTGGTAAATTACTACCGATATTATTTTATTTTACTCGTCCACTGTAATGATTATAATGAAAAAACCTGAGAAGTATGCAACGTACTCAGAATGTTGAATGCTGCATAAGACCTCGAAATTCATGAAAAAAAGTTCCGGGAAAATAACTGTGAAGATGACAGCTTTTGTCTCAAAGAAATCGCGGCTGGTAATTTTTTACTATCCCTTCTCAATTAACACCTAATGTAGAACGTGTAGATATATCCATGCTCCACATCTCATGAACAGCCAAGGGCGGTGAATACATCCGCTCTCCCTATCTAAGAAATTATAACACATCAATGATAAAAACTTGGACCGTTTTGAATAGATTTAATTTGAGTATGCATTAAAAATTTCCTTTTTTTATTAACGTCTATGCTTGGTTTGCCAAGAGTGTATGCAAGATAAAAAGAAAGCATAGAAGAAAATTTTGTTGCGTCGGTTTTCGTCGTCCTTAAATTACTGTATAGCAAAGTATAATCCTAGTCAAGATCCATTAATTTTATCTTTCTCTTTTTCCTATCTTGACATTCGGTGTTCCTTTGACTAGCACGAAGTACCTCCTACCGAGAAAATGGTCAATTTATAGGTGAGCAAATACGGCTGAAATTTTCCAGTCTATCCTTTTTCATGTATATCGGTGAACCCTCAGCTATTTCATGGCGTAGGTTGTCGTTTCTGGTGTTTCCTGGCAGAGTCTATGGAGCGTGCTCATGAATAATAAAATATGAGGCGCATCAGAGAATCGCAAAATCGGCGTTTTACTGTGCGTGGCGAACATTTCGTTACACTTCCTCCTTTCTTTCTGGCCCTCAACGCATCGCTCCAAGGGCTGACTCTCTCAGAACTGCCCTAAGGGCCTTGCGTGGTGTCCAAGGATTTCTCTACAAAGGGAAACATGACTCTGGCTCCTTTGGGTTTCTTAAGGAAGCTAGTTTTCTTTTTTTCTTGGGTCTTTCGGGTTCGAGCGCAAGAAGGGTCCAAATTGTGTTTGCGCTTCATCAACGTGATGTGCGGTTCTTTCTTGAATCTCCGACGTAAGAGCTCATGAGAAGATCATAAAATTTCCTTCTGCCATAGAAGGCATAATGCGAGTGAAAAGACGATATACGTCATTGATTTTTCTCTGTGAGATTTGAAATACATATGTAGAATGTTTCCTTCCCGGAATAAAGTCCTAAAAGATCTTTTTTTACGCACCCTAGTTCAGCGACTGTTTTTTCTTCATATAAATTGAACATATATGCATAAACAGGGGTATGTATCACTTACTTGCGAAGATAAAAATATCATCAAGTAGAAAATGGGAAAAATGATCCCATTTTTTGGAAAAAGTGAGAAAAATTCTCAATGACATCAAAGAAGAAGGTGGAGGAAAAGTGGACAGATGATTCCACAGTAGACTAGAGGTAATAAACCCTGTTCCACGGGAATGGGAAAATAGTAGGTGGTGATAAATTCTAACTAAGTCTATGAATATTTAAATGCCAGAACAATGCCAAATTGTTGGAAATTGAGGAAAGAGGCTCAACGAGAATTGAATTTATCCGGCAGATTTACAATACGATCTGGCAAAATTAGAGGGCAGAAGTATTTTCGAGTATTCACAATGGATAATGAGGAACTAGGCTACAATGGACCACTTAAGGAGAAAATGGGCTAATGTGAAGTTAATTAGGAAAGATTCTCTCAATTAGTAATACATGATGGACTGGCAAATTTCAATGTGCTGAATATATAACTTTGAAAGATGAAATAATGGTGCAAAAGTGTAACGCAGCAATGAATGGCTTATTTTAATCCCAAAAGCAGGTCTTGTTCAAGGTTTCAATAGCATAATAATAATGATTTCAACTAATATGGCCTTACAATAAAATTTATATAACTCTCACTGTGGTGGGCTTGATGTAAAATGCACTAAGCGTAAGATTTCTCTAGCAGAAAGAGTTCGTAAGATATTCAGGGAAGGTGACCAATAGCTAAGGTCATTTGCGCCGTTTAGAATAGGTGGAATTGGGTAATGGCAGGAGTTTCCAGGGAACTTAGGAAGGGTGGAGAGAAACCCGGCGTCGGCATTAGCCTGCTCTTAAAGACAGTCGCCGAAGGAGCCACGGGTTAACGTCCCATCCGACGGATCGAGTACTGAACCTAAAATGCCTTCCACTAGGCACTTAAGTATGGACCAGTTCTTCACTAAAAAATCCGCCACTGCCCGGAATTGAACCAGGCCCTCGGAATGAAAGCCCAATACTCTAGCTACCACCCCCAACCCGATTACCTTTTTAAACAATATCAAAATATCAATTTTAATCTAAGCATATCATTTACAAGTTGTATTCTAAAGCTTTCAATTAAATTTGAATGAATATTATAGAAGATTCCCGCAAAATTGTTGTTCCGAGTTTTTGGCCCCGCTCTTTGGAGTCTAAAGGTTAGAGTCCACAGAAAAGGCTTAGCATAAAAAGCATTAACGAACAGGATGATAGTTAATTATTACCGGTACCTTGAACGAAGTAGTACGATTAGGTTTTAAGATTTTCCAACCATTAATTTTATGTTACAATTTCTAACCAAACTCAACTTATGCCTAGACGAATAAGAACCTAATAAAAATGACCAAATGTCATGTCATGCCTTCCTGTTAATTTACTTACGATCATGATAATTGTTACAGTTTACATTTGATACGTGTGATTGTTAGTGGAGAAAAATTTTAACACTACAGGAGCTTTTGAGTTTGCTATGCATTATAATTACTGAAGTTTTTCCGGAGTACAATGTATCATCAATTCTCCTATTTTGAATTTCATTGCTGCTAATATTTAGTTTTTTGCATTAAAATATATCAATTTAATTTACTACAAGAAACGTTAAAATATAATTTTCCATGTTCTAATTGTAAAAGCTAATAGATAGATAGATAAGATAGGTAGATAAATGTCTTTAAAATAGTTCTATTTTGGGAAGATAAAAATAAGCATTCCATACTGCTTTTACTGTTTTTAATTGAGAGCTGCATATTCTTTTATCAAGTTCACCCAATTTTACAAAACCTTTTCAGCTTTGATTGGGAATTCAAATTACGAATCTTCGATTCATCTCCATGGGTGTAAAAAGTGGTTTCAATCAAAATAAAATGCAATGTCTGTATTTCACGTAACAGCGTACCTTTCCTCGCTAGTCTCACTGGTTGTGGCATTGAATGAGTCAAAAACATGTACCAGTACCGTACCGTGAAGGACACTACCTAGAATTAGCCAATGGGAATGGAGGAAGGAATGGCTGGAAAGTCCCAGAGTGGGTGGCTTGTGACGGGGAAGCACCCTTGTGCCCCCAATCCAAATACCTTTGGTATTACCAAGCAGTAGACAGGGTCGTTTTGAATTCGCTTTACCGATGGCCTCCTTGATATTTTCGCTTTTTAATACGGAACCTTGGAGCGAAATTCAACGCTAACCTAAGCTTATGTAGTTCATTTGAGGGGAAGTGGCTCCGAGCCCTTTGATTCCTTCCTTTGAGAAGTGTTGAATTTGGAGAGGCGAAGCTGTAAGGAGAGAGAAGTGCGTGAGGCGAGGTTCTTCACGGACCTTTGCCTCTCTCTTTTCAGAGACCACATAAACAACTTGGACGGAGTCCTTTGAGGATATAAGGACCTGTGCGTTTTACACGGGAAGGGGTGGTCTCCTAGTTCCTGCCCGTATCCACGCCAGACCTCATATTCCCACGAAGCTCTCCCAACATATTCCCAATGCTCTCTTTTCCTCATATAAATCTTTTTTTTCAAACTTAAAACTCCGGACCTTATAGATATTCAGTACCGAATGAAAAAGTTGTACATTGAAAATTGATTCACCTAGGTATATCGTTTTAATGGCTGATCAACCAAGGTATACATAGAATTTTCTGAAACGTTTATGGTCTGATTTGTATCATCGTGACTTTTCCATTTCCATTTCGATTTACAGGCTCTTAAGTAATATGAAATATTTACCGATTTTACCGATATATTTAAAATGTCATTTTCTCCTGTATTGTAAGGAAACACAATAAGCAGCATAGCAAAGGGATAGATAGGTGAAATATTGTAGAATTATCTGTAGCACATGATGCATACATTAACAACCAACCACTTTATTACTGTGTAGATAGTAACCATGCAGCTGCATGTGACCCTGATGTCACACTTCACCTGCAGCAGAGTCATTCTTTTATTATATACCGGCTTTACCTATGACCTTAACATTAACCTAGAGCAATTAGTTTGGAATTCAGTTCATTTTTAGTTCTTTGTGAAGAAACAATTTAACAAGCTTGTTAGAATTTTTATCTTTTTTTACGAATATAAGAATAGGAGTTACCCTTTAATGTGCGTCCTATATAGTGCCCTAGCTGCATGTCAATAGTGCATGTTTTGGTAATCTTCACCCACTGCCACACACCCTCGCGGTGGCTTGCAGGGTATCGCGTGGATGTAGATATAAATTAAAAGGTTATTCCCTGGTTTTACTGCGCAAATATCCGATGAAATTGACTCTTTTTATAGGGTAGGTTTGAATTTGATTTAAACATTCAAGTTTTAGGAATTTAACTTCCAATATCTAAGGGTTAAAAAGAAAGACACTCTTTTACTTTGGATTAATAACGCTCTGACCTATTAACTCTTTATATTGCGAATCTTTTTTTCTTCTGCTTTAATTCCAGTATTGGTTATCATGTCTCTATGCAATATTATAGTCCCGCTTTTTTGTGAGTTTTCTCTTTATTCCCATCCTCCAAAGAACTCCTTTGGTAATTACGCCATCAATTTTTTCATTGTTTGGTATGATTCTCTTTAAACGAGTCAATAAATTGCGTAGTTTCCTTTAGTATCGAATCTTGGCTATCGCATGAATGTAAGTATGGAAAAAACTAGGGCTATTTCCCGCCCATAAAACATCCATTTGGAAAGGTTTCAAGTAATTCCTTGCTTTTACGATGCAATTTTCACAGCGCATCAGAATGCGTAATGAGGAGCCTCCAGAAAAACACATTGCACTCATGTAAATTGCCAGTCTAGTCTCGTCTTTGGATTCTTTTCTCCATACCTAATGGCCATAAAGGAGCATGCTCATATGGTAAGCTCTAATGAATTATTCCTAATTTCCAAGCTTCTATTTACAGTTTTAATTCGAAACAAGTATGCTGTAACATTATGCAGTGATCCGACAAATGACTACTGGAGTATTTATTTATTTGTAGCTAGTCGTATTTATATCCCTAAATTTATTCATAAATACCGTTCATCGGATTCAGGAGTCAAGCCTCATTATGTGAACTTGTAACCCAGAGGATTTTCATAACCAGTCCTTAAACCAATCATTGATTTCATGCAGCTCTCAAACCCGTTTCTATGAGCATAGAAAATTGATAATGACCTAAAATGCCGAAACCATGGTCGAAGTAAATAAAACTTAAGTGTGGAATTTACAAAGTGAATTTTCTTTTCCAACCTCTTGGTTCCACAAAGTGAAGCCTCAAACGTTGAATCATTGAACCTCTATCACCTCTTTCCTCAGGAAAAGACTATTTAAGTTGTTCCGTCCTCTTTTTGTAGTTTTCATTAAACCTCGATTCTCATAGTCCTCCCAAAACTCATTCTTTTGACACTCGAATGATCCATTTTATGACTTCATATTTCCTTTATAACATCACAAATGCTAACCTAATATGCTTTTGGCAGTTTTTAACGTCCATGCCACACTGATATAAAAGAGTATTTTTGTTGCAATTTTAATGAAGCGGCGTTGTTTCCTACACTATATTTCAAGTTGGAATAAGAAATATTTGTAATAAATTTTAATATGCTAAAATAACTAATCCAGGCTGTTGTATATTGAACTATGACTCATTTAAATTTCAAATGTATTCAGGAATGTCCTCAAAATGTAGGTGTTGCGTATCACGTGCTTTGGCAACCTTTAATGAAGCTTACGTTTTCATTTTCTTTCAGACGGCAGGCGAGTACCGCGAGGAGTACGACCTGAGGCGGGGCGGCGAATACTCCCGCTTCCACGGTTACACGTACGACGGCGTCTGGGCGATCGCTTTGGCCATCCAGCACGTGTCCCGGCGCCTCCTACACCGCACCAATCCCGTGGAAGTGAAGACAGCGCCGGGGCAGCCGCCAAGGAGGCTAAGAAGCGTCGCCGCCGACTTTCGTTACCGAGACGAAACGTGGGAGAAGCTGTTCCTGGAGGCGTTGAAGAACACGAGCTTCGAAGGAGTCACGGTGAGCCTGTAACTATGGGCGTAGTCAAGCGTTGTTTGCCTTTGGACCGATCCTATAGTTGGGTTCTGTCAACAATCCCTTCCATGGTCTTGCAAAAAAACAAATGAACGACCTCGGATGTATAGTCACTCTATTACTAAAACTTATGTACACGAGAAAGGCATTGCTTTCTTCGATATGCAATTCCCTTTCCGAGCTTGTGTAAAATTACTCCGGCTGAAAACACTTCTTTAACATTGATAAAATTATTATTAATGTTGTTCTCCCCGTAGGTTAGATGGGTGTAAACATTCCTCCAGCACGACATTTTGCATGAAGTCCTTCCTTAGTTCAGCACAGGGGTGCAGCGAGGGAGGGGTAGCTTGGGGGTTAAAATCCCCACAGAGGAATTGCAAAAATTGTGACGAACTTGCTAAAATATCAGATACACTTAAAAATATTTGTAACTGTAAATGAACAGACTTTCTTTTTGTTTAAAAAAATATTTTTGTGCGTACATACAACCTAAGTATTTAAATAACACCTAGTCATTGGGCGAGATAAATTATACATCCATCATATAGGTTTTCTCAGTGTGATAGAATTTTATTCCTTCAAAGGTGGTTTGAAGCTTGTTTGTCACGATTATTATGAATCTTCCTGCACTATGATCTTCTTCAAACTTAAAATAAAACACTTTTTTGAAGAACTGTACTTTTATTTTTCTTAAATTTTAAAAATAAAATACCGCTTTAAAATAATATTTTATTTTGAAATTTTAAGAGATCAAAATTTACAATAATAAGAGAATAAGAATATTACTAATATTAATGTAATAAATGTCCGCTTTATACATAATATATGTGCAAGGCACTTACCTTAGGTAGAGGTAGACCGCTTGTGCCTACCATCCAGTCAGGTGAACCTCCCCTAAAAGATATACCTGGCTGCGTCCCTGGTTCCGCATACGTCCATTGTGTCATCAAGTTAACCAAACTAACTATTCTTCTCCTCCCTAAGTCCGTTAACGAAACTATTTTCCCTTCATCAAAAGGGTCACAAAGAGTACTTAAATTACAAGTTAATGATCTTTTCCACTTAAATATTATGATTTTTTTAAATGTCTATCCTTGTACTTTGTGCTTAATATTTTCTCAGGTTGGGTTTTCTGTAGGATTGGAAAAAATTAATACTATTCATTCAAATAAAACTTATTCTACGCAAAAAGTTGGATAAAAAAATAGTATTGAGATATAATAATTGTTTTAAAGCATATCTATTTTTAAAATCCACATAAAGCGGGTTCATTAGAAGTGCTGAGTATTCAGGGAAGTAAATGAGATAATACTACGCAGCATGATATGGCGGGTGAGACGTGGAAATTAAGCGTTGCGAAATGGACCCCCACGCATAAATACAAAGGAAATTTTGCCAAATATGTGTTGTTGGTTGTCAAACTCTCAGGATGAAACCAAAACAAAGACTGACTTTTGCAGAGCCGTAATTTTGAAATATGCCCTGGCTTCAACAAGTTTGCTTGTATTTTTTTGCTCTCTATGATCTCATCCCATCATGGTGACTTATATTCCCGCGACACCGCCTATAGATATATACCGTCAATATTCGGGCATTGATCGATTTTAAAGCAGAAATTTTCCTCCAAAAATTAGGTGTAAAACCATATGTAAGAAATAATTGTCTTCAAATATTCCCTCTAAAATTTCGTAATTCTAATTATACGCCCAAATGAGACTTTGTTGGGTAAATACTATCCCAGCATCACTTTTACCCATTGTTTTCTTTGTTTATGACCAATAGCAAAGACAAAATCGCCAAAAAGTCTAAAAACCTCAAAGCTAATTCACATAACCGAACGATTACATTCCAAGTACATCCGTCTGCATTTCGTGCTCGACAAAAAGAAACTGAAGATACCGCCATGTATGTAGATGGCTAGTTGCGTTTAAAAACAAATGCCTATCGAAATTGCAGAACTATGTGAGCAATATCCTACGTAAGTATGAGTTGTACTTTCAAATAAGATTTTCACGAATAATGCAGCCTAAAACTTCACTCTGCAATACTAATTTTGGAAGTACCAGATGTTTCATGTTTTGCTGATTATAAATAAGGCTGAAATAAGACGTTCCATCTTCTAGTCGTTGAAAAAATTCTTTTTATGCCGTAGGATTTAGTTTTTAGAGTGTACAAATAGGTAATCGGCTTGACAAAATAGTATTTTTATGAACCCCATTTCATCAAGAAAATTTTCACATTTCAAAATGAGACAGAAATCATTTGTTGCCTCAGTGACTGAGGGAAATGGTGGAGAAAACTGTTTCTCGTGTATCACTTTGATCAGTATTAGTACCCATAGTTATAACTCATTCATGCAATCAAATTCATGCAAAAACATCTATTTTATGAATGGCATAATTTGCTGTTCACCACAACTGATTGACATCTTTTATCATTAATGAAATTCCTTCCCCTCCATAATCGCTCCCATTTATGATATTGTTTTTGCAGGGTCCTGTAAGGTTTTATGAAAATGAACGAAAAGCTGGTATACTACTGAAGCAGTTTCAAGGTTAGTACCTATAAGCTCCTAGCCAAGTATTAATGATATCCAATATTCTTATGAATTGCTTCTCCTAGATTTTTCCTTGAAGTGTCTAAAATGTTTTCATATTCAATTTTTGTGATGAAACTTTGAAACTCTTTCACTATCATGATCAGTTGAAATATAATGAGGATCTTTTTTTAAAAAGACAATACATACTGTATATTTACACTAAAATAAACATATTAAGTAAGTAGTATCTCTTTCTAATTCCTGTTTTTCCTGAGTAGTCATACCCATGCCCTTCCAACCATCTTCAATAGTCAAAAGCTTCCAAGCAGTTGGTTACTAATAGTGAAAAGCTGCCTGGAACTCCACAATATTAAACTATGAATCATACCTAAAGTTTCAATGGGCAACTTCTATCACAATCAGGGAAAATATTATGTAGTAAACAAAGCTCCATCATTAATAAGAAATACAATAATCAGTTGCCTCAGGTGATTGGTCAGTGGTTGTAATTTGTATGTTGTTACAGCTAGAATTTTGAGACTTTGTTCTTGCAATATCAATTAGTTTTATAAATAGATTTTACGAAAAACTGATATTGCACCCAGAATCACAGCTGAAATTTTTCACATGAAGCCTGATCTTGATGACTTTCTTAGTTACATGATCCCAATGTGAGAAAGAATCGGATAGATTTTCAGCAAGTTACTACTCACTGCTGACCAAGGTTGCTCAACTCATTTAAGTAATATGCAGTTTTGGCTCTGATGAAGAGTGGTGGTGGAATTTTAATGGTAATGTGAAGTAAGTGCTCTTTACATTGCTGTTTGACCTTTATCTGAAGGGGGTCATGAAGTCAAGATTGGAGAATATGATGGAGCAACTGGTCACCTGGAACTGGGTCCCCAGCCAGATCAGCGGGACATTGAGAGGGACAACAGGCTGGGCGTTGAGGAGTCTGGGATGCCAACTGGGGATTGGGATGACTTGGGAGTAGATGTGGTGCACCCAGTCAGGTGGAAGAGTGGAGGCCCACCTAAAGACCGAACTCTCACCCTCACAGAACAAGGAAGAGTGCACTTGCCCATCTTTGCCTGTCTTGCAACTGCATCAGCTCTGGGAATCCTAATGGCAGTGTGCTTCCTTGTAATAAACATCAAGTATAGACATCAGCGGTAAGTGCTACCCTAAAATATTTCCTTAAAGTACACTTTGTGTGAAGTATAAATTTTTTCTGATAATTAATGGATAATGAGAGATGATAATGAATGATTTCTAGTTGTGTCATTAATTTTTGTTTGCTCTCAGAATTTGTTAATTCTAAGAGTATCACTGTTTTTTGGTAGAGTGTTGGTATATTTATGTTCGCAAGTGATATTTAATATTTTCTTCTCTTCAAACTTTCAGGTACATCAAAATGTCCAGCCCCCACCTGAACAATTTAATCATCATTGGTTGCATTCTTACTTACTTATCTGTTATATTCCTTGGTCTTGACTCACGTCTGACCTCTGAGTCAGCCTTCCCTATAATCTGTACTGCTAGAGCTTGGCTACTTATGGCTGGTTTCTCTCTTGCCTTTGGGTCTATGTTTTCAAAAACGTGGCGAGTTCACTCAATTTTCACTGATGTCAAGCTCAACAAGAAGGTATGTGCTACTACTTAGGGCAGATGATTTTATGTATCTACTCAATATGTGCATTACCTTGACCATTCATTATAATTGGTAGAGCTACCTTACTTTGACCAATTGCTTTTCTAAACTTCAACTTTATTTCATTTCATAGTTTCAAGGACTGAAGCTCTATTATTTAGAAACAGTTAAAATTCTCATTATCACTAGGAATAACATAATGTTCTAGAGACATTCTGTTTGATATTATTTGCAGTAATTTAAAGACTCAGTAATCATAGTTCAATGAATAATAGGTTTGCTAATGACAAATATTTACAAGATACCTTTTGAAATGGAATGAACACTATACATGAAGTGATAGGACTTAGCATTTTATTTTGATGAAAAATCCTATGCAAACTAATAATTGCATATTAATGAAAATATCATTTCAAGTGAATTTCATGCATGCCAAGACATTTATCTTGATATACTAAGTGATTTTTTTACCTGTAAATTGTAATTTTTTATTATTTATGTATTTATTTATTTGAGTAATGAAGAATTAAATATCAGCTATAATGGGTTTTGATTTTTTCAGGTGATAAAAGATTACCAACTCTTCATGGTGGTGGGTGTATTATTAGTAATAGACTTAGCAATAATGACAACGTGGCAAATAACAGCTCCATTTTATAGAGAAACAAAACAAATGGAGCCTTATGTGAGTAAATCCTTATTTTCTTCATTCTTTTTCATGCTTCTTGAAATCAATTGATTATCTCTTAGTAATAGAATTGAAATTCACATAATCAATGACTCAGAATTCTATAGACTGATTCAGAATAATACAATTCAATCACAGAATCCCCTCAAATTCAGAGTAACCATTCTTCTTCTTTAGTTTCAAGTAATAAACTTTACTACCTAAGGCATGCACAGTTAACATATTTTTACTCTCTCTTGGATACATTTTAATCTTGGTTTTTTTTATGAGCCTTGATGTGTGTTTTAATAAAAATAAAGAGTTGTTTTAATTGTTTTAGGAAATGAAATGCCAATCTATTTTTAAATTAAAATTATTCTATTTCTAGCTACCAAAAAATATAATTAATGAAAAGTAATTTCTTTGATTAAATATTAAGATTTGGATCAGTTATTTTGCTCTACATCCATAAAATACTCTCTTCTCTTTTTACAGCCACATCCCTCTAGTGAAGATATTGTTATAATACCAGAGAATGAATACTGTCAAAGTGGCAATATGACAGTGTTTGTAGGGTCAATTTATGCTTACAAAGGATTGCTATTGGTAATTATCATTTTTACACTTTTATTAACCTAACCTTTCCATATCTGAATCACTGAATTTGTGATTTATTTCATTTGAATGGCAAAAATCGTGGTAAAGAATCTCATTATACTTAAAAGTGATGCTTAATATTTGGGCATAAACAAGATTGCCAGGAAAAAAGGGTCCATCTTCATCTCTCATTTACATCTCTGGGGAAGAAGAGATATATTCAGGAGGATATATTCTCTGAGGAAAATTTCATATTCTCAAAGTGAAAGTGTATGTATCACTCATTGAAATGATACTACTGGCTGCTGACTTGATAATTAACAGTACTGAGTCCATTAAAAATTTCACCATTTTATGGCCATGACTCACACAAGAAGCTGGCTAAAATTCGTAAAAGTTCTAAAAGTATTTAAAGCTATTCCACTGTTATAAGCCATGGGCTCCTATGAAAGTGAAATCCAGTAAAAATGGGAAATATAGTTTCATGCTATCTTTGATTAGGTATTGATTGCGTTTCATGATGTTATTGTTTCAAGTTATCATTTATGTGGGAACTCAAGTGTTCAGACATACTGTAAATAATGTAGAAAAGGCCGATGCAAATGCACTGCTCTCCATTTTATACATAAAATTATAAGTATTTGGTGGATTGCCATTCTGACCATATTCTTCAATTACAGATATTTGGTGCTTTTCTTGCATGGGAAACACGGTATGTGAGCATCCCAGCTCTGAATGACTCCAGATTAGTAGGCCTCTCAGTATACAACTGCGTCATATTTTGTATAGCTGGTGCAGCTGTCTCTTTTGTCCTCTCCGACCACCAGGATGCATCTTTCCTCATTGTTTCAATTTTCATCCTCTTCTGCACCACTGGTACTCTATGCCTCGTGTTTGTGCCTAAGGTGAGTGTTTCATAGTAAAAAATGGTCACCTATGTTTTTTTGTGGTTTCAGTCCTGTAATTGAGATATGGTAATCAGTGATACATAAATAGTAAATTAGGTAATCATTTAGCTTAGGGATCTGAGAGATATTTAACCATCACTCACTCAGTGATTTAACCTACACGTTGGTTTGGATAGGTGAGGGTAGAACTCTCCCCAGACTAAGCCACAGGCGTATGAATTTCACCCAAAGCCAGTTCCTTTCCCTGGGCCACCTTGCTCTCCAAGGATTTTTCGTTTGGGGGGCATCCAAAGGCTTCACCCGGATTTAAACCTGGGACCCTTTGATCAATAGCCAAGCGCTCTACCCATTAAGCCACCACACTCCCATCATCTTTAATCATGTGCATAAAAATAAGGATGTCTCAAATCAGAAAATTACAGAATAACATGAGATTTTTCAGGTTTTTGTTATATTTGTGATAGTAGGTACATAACAGCATAAAATATGTAGTATTTTGTAATTAATGGATATGCAATTAAAAGTTGTTACTTAAGTAATGCATTAAATTTGAATTTATGCATGGTAACTTTTATGTATAGTATGAGGATTCCATAGGTTAAATAATTTGTTCACCTATGTTTGAATACCATGTTACTAATTTGGAATCCTAGGTCCTTTTAAAGTGTACCTATTATTTGTAATTCATTTGTAATTCATAGTAAGTGTACCTATGTATTGTACTCTCTTTACAGCTGATAGAGCTGAAAAGAAATCCCCAAGGGAGCATGGAGAAGAGGCTTCGAGCCACTCTGCGTCCCATGTCGAAGAGCGGTGGTGGTGGTGGAGGTGGGGGGTTTGGGGGTGGGGGGAGTGGAGGGGTCAGTGGGGGCGGGAGCAGGGGGGGGCACCTGGGAAGCCGGAGGAGGGACTCAGACGAGCCATCGGATGCGGGCGAGAGGCTGAGGGAGGTGTCAGAGGAGAATGCAAGGAAGAGGAGGCTCATCAGGGAGAGGGATGCAGAGATACAGGTCTGCTGCAAAACAGGAATATTGGTTATTCACTGATCATCATCAGTCAGCAAATCATAGATTGATTTGATGCAGCTCTTGACTCATTGCTCCTGTCAGCTAATCTATAACATATACACATTTATTTGATTTCACATATTCCATTATTTTCTTTATATCTAATATGAGACCTTCCTTTGCCATTCTTTTCCATTCCTATTTAAAGATAGTGACTTCAATTTAATTCTAATGATGCCTTAATAAAAAGCACCATAATGTAGTTTAATGGTGATTACATTTTCCAGTACTCTTCATTATTTAAACAGTCGGTTATATTGTTTACCCATAACGTCAAAGAAAAATTTATCCATGCACTATTTCTTAAGAGATATTTTGTTGCTCTAAGATACATATCATTCAGTTGTATATACACATAAAGTGCTATTTTGTCAAAAACATTTTTGGCTTTTATTGTTCAGTGATGTTAGTTACTTCTGTCACCCAGATTTTTACAGGATATTTTTGCCAATAAGGACTGTTGAAGTAATACATTTAAAAAATATTATAAAGGAAAGTAGTTGACAGCTTTATATTAGAAATTCATGAGTGTCAATGGAACATATTCTCTCTCATTTCCTTCGCTACAATTTTTTAATGTTTGTATGTGAACTAAAATTGAATCAAGATGAATTTCTATGATGCCTACAGTATGGTGGAAATTCTTCATAAAATTAAAAAACTGTGCATATTATTAATCATTCACTTAAATGTAGTATTGTGGCCTGGTAATTCTCTTTGATCAGACATTTCAACCTGGTAGAAAAGCTTGTTTTGGTTTTTATGATCATTGACTTTTCTATTTCTTACTAAGCATGATGAAATTGGGTCCTAAGCCAGTAAACACTAGTCCTAAATTCTTTGCTTTCTTTAAACAGTCCTTGGTGTCAAAATTGGGCGGGCCCGATGCAGCCAAGGACATAATAGAATCGGACATTGGAGGCATGGACAGGCTGGCTGTTCCTCGACATGACTCTGTCCTCAAAAGAGAAGGTAAAAGAAAAATATACATGATTTTTAAATTGTTATAATATTAGGTTACTCCAACCCTTGAATTTCTTTTTATTGCATATAAAAAAAAGACTGTATAAACCCTGAGAGCACAAAGTTTGCAGTAGACCCAATGTAAACCTATTTTAACCCTTCAAGCCCGGAGGAGCTTTAAATGGATTTTAACCCAGTCACCGGAGGAGATTTAAATGTTTTGATGCTTTATGAAGACCTGTGATCAATGAGTTATATTTCAATAACTAATAGTTCTATAATTTGGGGATTTTTATGGATGGTTACTTAATCATTTATTTTATATACAGCTTAAAAACCTTAAAAATCTTAATTAATTTAGGAGTTAGACACTTATAAATTCGTTCAAAGTAAAACAATTATTAGGACCGAATAGAAAACATTCTAGAAAGAAATCATATGCCAGAATTACATTTTTGAAGAATACGGACCATTGTCAACACAGGTACTTCATTATACATACGTAAAAACTACTATAATGGAGTGATTTGATAGACACAGAAAGTCAATGTAAACATCTCCGTGGCAGATGTTGGTTTGAGCCATTTCCAAGGCCACCATAAGACCTGGGTAGCCGTCATATAGCGGTCGTCGTCTTACTTAAAATACTGATCAGAATTCGAAATCTTTCGAATGTCTTTTTTATAATATGCTTATTCTAAAAGTTATTCAGAACGAATAATTAGTGTTGAAAATCTTTTGAGTGATAGAAAACAGTAAAAGTACTTCACCTTACAAATTCTGCTTCGTGTGGTAATCCTCAAAGCAATCGATGCATAGTCCGGTGTCACAAGGCTTGCACAAGCAAACAGTCTCTTTCCTATTCCCGTGTTTGGTACAGGCTGCACAGTGTCTTTGAGGTCTGGCCTTATTACCTTTAGGAGGTATTCTTTTTATGAAATGCCTTTCAGTTAGTCTTGGAAGCTTATTGTATGGTTTATGGAGGCATTGCACTTATTGTTGTACAGCAGAAAATGTTCTATTGTTTGTTTTACTAGTTTCATCTGCATAACAATTAGTTTCCTCTACAATCATTCCTACTTACTCGTTATCAAAGAAAATTTCAAAAATATCTTCAATACTTTCCTAATTATTTTCTTTGCCCTGTGGACTGGTATTACCAATGAAAATTTCTCTTTCTCCTTTATAATTGGAAACGTGCTTCCAAGTATAATACGAAGTTTCATCCTCTACCTCATCCAAATCACAATATAACAATGCATCAACTTCAGAGTGATCGTTTTATGTCATTCTCACTGTCACCATCAGAACTCAAAACACTTTCATCACTTGCCTTTCAAGGAAGACGTCCTCAGCCTGTTCATCACTCAACTCCTAATACCTTTTCTCTCCTGCACACACCATAATTTATGGTAGATGAGTAACAACCTTGATAAACACAAACACTCACAAATATTCCGCAATTTGAAGCGTACAGTTTGCGGATCAAAGCACATACGGAGGAAGTAATATACTTAAATTGAAAGACTAAAATGTTCCTAAGAACACAATAACACTCCTAATATATTCCTTCCTGAAAAGCGACTTAGGTTTGACTGACTCTGACTTTGGTAGGTTTACTGAGCTGCACATCTTGAAAGAGATCTTGAGTCTCTTCTCTACAATTTGCTCTCCCACGCTCCCTTTCCACGCCGACCTTTCGACACACTAATCTTTCATCATGAGCGCTTGGGTTTGAATGAGTTCCCCTGTCCTGCAGTCATCTCTAAGCTATGAAAATGGTGCACATTAGGGTGGGCCGAAAAAAGGTTTTTTTTCCGGATCAAATTTGCCCTATGCGGGAAAGTTGTGTACTGATATCAGGATCTTGCATGCAAAATTTTTTCGAAATCGGATAATATTAACCACTGCCGCCCGAGCTCTAAAGTTTAAAATTTTGCGAAAATTCAGGCGGAAATGGGAAACAAACGGTTATGGAGAATAATTTGTTGCGAATACTGGAATATTGGTAAATATCAACGATAGATACATATTTTTAGATTACAACACTGAAATGTGAAGTTTATTTGACGAAATCTATGGCTTACACGATACCTAAGAATAAACAGCTAATTTAGAGTGTAGGCAACCCGCACAGCAACAAAAATTTTACGCGCTCCAAGCATCACTTCAAATAGATCACTTTTGGGAGCCGTATTTGGGATAAATTAATAATTTTTCGAATGCAGTTCCTTTATAAATGTCTCATACTTCATTTGGGTATAAATAGTACTTTAAAACAGACGAAAAAGTGGTACGTTTTGTAACTAACTTTAATTATGGCGAAGAATCACGGCCTGATATTTATCACAAAGGTGATTCAAACATTTGATTTCCTCGGGATATACTGCAATATCCAATAATTGGCTCTTGCCCCCCCTGAGTTGCAGATATTCTTCGCAAATCCAACGAATTCGTGTGTCATAAATGCTAGTGAATTAGATTGCAAAAGGAGTGGGTGTTCACTCGGAGACAAAGCGGACTGCACGCTGGGAATGATACTACGAATCTAACATTTTAATACACTAGTGGAGTCCAAATGAATTCTTTTGTTAAAAAAGGCTGATATAGCCACGATTTTCTCATCAGGAGATAGTAGCTTTTTCTAAGAACTTTGATAAATTGCAGTGGTTCACTGTCGGAAATGATAAACCGAAAAGTTCCATAATCAACGCATTATCTCTGTGTACGGTATAAACGTGCTCCTCCAACCGGCACTTTCCTGGAAAACCGGGAGTTAACTAGTCCCTAAGCGATAATAGGTACAGTTAGTTCGACGTGAGTCAGGTATGATAAATATGGCCAGTGGTAGAGCTAAGGAAAGTATGAATGAGACGGAGGACGGAGGTGCTCCTTATCTGGCCCCAGCGATGAGTTGATCGTTGCTCTTTTTGCTCACCCAGAGAATATTCTGCTTGCAATGCTAGCCGAAAAGAGAAGACCGATCCGTGAAATGGCCATCAAAAAAATATTAAAATCAGAAGAAGGAATTTAGGAAATTCTAACTTTCAACTATGAATTTTGATGCACAAGATTATGTCCACTTAGTTGACTGGAAAACAGTAGTGGTAACTCAACCACCTTTAATAGCTGATAACATAAGAAAGGATTTTGGAGATATTCTGAAGGAAGGGGGTTTGTTGAAAGTACCCCCATTTGCATGCCACACAAAAGCAGTTGAAAGGATGGTACAAATGATCAAGGTGGCGTCAAAATCCGTGTGCAGTCCAGAAAGCAGGCATGGATGGGCATTATCATGCATAAAAGGCCGAAAACTTCAACCAAAATTTGAAAATAAAGCACAGCATAAGGTATAATAAGAACCGGTGATAGCCAGATACCTACAAACGTGCTCCATGGAAGGGTGACTTGGGAGGGCACGGGTGAAACTCGATAGTAGCCACTTCCTCGTGGTGACTTCTGGGTAGTTTCTCCACGAAAATAGCAGAGAGTTACTTAAATAAATATTTGGTGATCAGGCTGTGCCTTAATCCTACCTTGATAAACTGATTTTTTTTGTGGTAATAGCTCAACATGCATAAAATTCTTCATCATAATTGAGGTTAGTTTTTAAAAAATTTAATTTTACTGTCTGTTTTAATGTATTATCTATACCCAAATGAAGTATGAGACATTTATAAAGGAACTTCATTCGAAAAAATATTAATTTATCCCAAATACGACTCCCAAAAGTGATCTATTTTAAGTGATGCTTGGAGCGATTAAATTTTTGTTGTTTTGCGGGTTGCCTACACTCTAAATTAGCTGTTTATTCTTAGGCATCTCGTAAGCCATAGATTCCGTCAAATAAACTTCACATTTCAGTGTTGTAATCTAAAAACATGTATCTATCGTTGATATTAATAATATTCCAGCATTCGCAACAAATTATTCTCCATAACCGTTTGTTTCCCATTTCCGCCTGAATTTTCGCAAAATTTTAAACTTTAGAGCTCGGGCGGCAGTGGTTAATATTATCCGATTTCGAAAAAATTTTGCATGCAAGATCCTGATATCAGTACACAACTTTCCCGCATAGGGCAAATTTGAACCGGAAATAAAACCTTTTTTCGGCCCACCCTAGTGCACATGGCCCCCCTAGATACTGTGCTGTGCTAAACAACAGAGATGAAAACATCGTCACTCTCACTGCCCTTATCAATATCACTTGTTGTCTTTCCAAGCCAAAATGAAGCGCGTCCCAAAGGAGCCTTGGAGAAACCAGGCATCAGCGACCAGATATGTTTACATTGACAGTAAGGTCATCAAATTTTTATCTATGCGCTGAATATATTCTCTTTTATCCTCCCACGTGGATGGAAAATTTCTCTCCTTATAATTTCAAGAGTTTGAAATGAAAGTCAATTGCTTATTTCGCGAAAAAGTGTAGAATAGATGCATCAAATGAAGATGCAATATCTTTTCAAAAAATTATCTAAAGCATTAGTAGATACGCTAAAAATAAACAGTATGATTTATTATATCAGTACGAAAAATATAAATGCGCTAGAAAAATGTTCTATTCCTTAAAAAGCATATCAAAACATAGCGTGACACAACCTTGCATAGCAGGTAGGGTAGTTTAAAGGGTACGTAGGATGGCGTTGAAGGGTTAAACGTCTACATCTGGTATTCAGCTAACCATAAGGTTTGCTTCATACCTATTTAAATGTCTTATTTTAGTTTCATTACATAATCTTGTGGTCGAAATAAGGTGCAAATGTCTGCTATTCATGGTCTACCGGTAACCATTAATGTAGGTTTTTAGCATACTGATTTAAATGTAAAATAGTTTTCATAGTAGGGCAATAATCAACACAAAAATTTAACAAGGCAGTAAATTTTGGTTTTCCATACAGAATATTAATGTACGTACCAACTATGTAGTTTAATATTTAAAATACAGTGGAAGCTCGGTATAACGAGTGATCTCAATGGCTGGGAAATCACTCGCTATAGCGAGCGCTCGTTATATCCGAATGTGGGTAAATAAGCCTCTCAGTTCCCACATTTGTTCCTACTTTCCGTTTTTCTTTCGTTACCATGCTATTAGAAACAGGTAGAAGGGCCCTTTTTGTACACAATTGTATATTTATCATTTATTTTGCGAATTAAATCCTCCAAATCAATAATTTACGCATTGCTGAAGTATTCGAGTGTTAACCAGTACATCCATTGGCTAGGAAATTGCCATAATAATTTGCAGAGATACAGCATTTTTCAGCAGTCAAAAATATTTCTTGCATAATTACCTCTTTCAAGCCTTTCCTAAAATTTATTTTTGGTTGTCTATCGAAAATTAGTTGCTGCGAATATTTATTTACACAAGCAAATGCCTCCGTCTGTTGCAATAAACATCATGTGTCATATTAGTGCTGCCATCTGGAGGATCTAGACTGAATAGAGGTAACTACCATGAAATATTATTGCCGAGAATTATCGATGCATTCACTCAAAATTTTATGTCTCCGTGAAGTCAGGATTCATAATATAAAATCTTGTTGAATGGGATAGATGTTAACTATTCACATAACATCGGCCCCGGTTATATTTACGAAAACATTGAAAAATATGCACAAATTAGCAAATGTACCAGAAAACATAAGTAGGTATTCCCATTACTTCTGTTAACAGGGAAAATAATTGAAATCAGATTGAATCGTAAAAATTTAAGGATATAAATAATTCTTTGGCAATGGAAAACTTTGGTGACTTCGTCGCGATGATAAAAAGCATAACAAAACAAGCATTGGACCTGTAGTATCACACATAAATATGCTTCACATTAACAGCACAGTAGTTTCAATTTCTATTCCAGGCTAAAAAATCATTCAAGCATCATCGGCCTTAGTCTACTGGCAGTTGCCAAAAGCCTAGACCCTTCCACTTCACTAAATTTGCTAAAGTCGTCGCGGAAGCATCACTGGCCTGGTGAACGGCACTAATTTTTCTAAGAGCCTGCTGTGCTTTATCTCTAGCTGGCATAGGCACTGTTTCTTTCTTGGAAAGAGAACTAATTTTGTCGTCACCTTCATTTCTCACGGAGGTAATCAACTCCTTGTCCGTCAACTGCTCCCAGAGCGGCAGAAAAAGACAGGCAGGCTGAACTCCACCCCTTACCCACACCACCACTCTCCACTGTCGTGTGGCTGACTAGATGCCTTTCCGCTTGTCCATCTTCCACCCATTCCGCCTCCTATGCCTCCATTTGAACTTGGATTAACAAAAGAACAACTAAAAAGTGCGACACACGCATGGTATGCTAGGACCAGCTGTAAATCGTCAGTGCGTGGACTTGATTGGACTTTAAATAATGCAGAGATGGAAAAAATATTGTATTCTAAGTTACAGTTTGACAAACAATGCTACTAAAGATAAATGCCATGCGTTTATTCGTACTTTGCAGTGCATCACCCTCAAGAAATATCTCTCATAATACTGAGTATATACCATGACAGGAGCTTCTTGGCCTCCCTTTATCTGTTTTCTTTTACATGCTATCATCGGCCTTTAAATGGTACATTGCCAATAATTCGTTATTGGGAGATTCTCGCTATATGCCGTACTCATTATAATGGGCTTATACTGTATTAGATTTTGAGCCCTCGCCATCCATCAAGGATGGCAACGCAAGGGAGAAAGGGCTTCAAAAAAGCTACAACCTCGGTAAAATTGCCATGGGAATTAAGGATCCTGGGTAGCGTAGTGGTCTGTGCAGTGACCTGGAAAGCCAAAGGTCCGTGGTTTGATTCCCGCTCCTGGTGAATTTTTTCTCATGGCATTTAATGTGAATTTCACTGCCGTTCATGAGGCAGGCTTTAAATATCCTACATTTACCACCAAGCATGGTTTTAGCACTGGATGGGGTTCACCATTGGTCATGGCTTCTTTGAAGCCCTTTCTCCCTTGCGTTGCCATCCTTGATGGACCGTGAGGGTTCAAAATCTAGTGCCTTGAACCTCAGTAAAATTGCCATGGGAATTAAGGATCCTGGGTAGCGTGGTGATCTGCACGGTGGCCCAGAAAGCCAAAGGTCCGTGGTTCGATTCCCGGTCCAGGTGAATTTTTTCTCATGGTAATTAAATTGAATGTAGAGATGGAACAAATATTGTATTCTAAGTTGTAGTTTGACAAATAATGCAACTAAAGATTAATTAAGGCCATGCATGAATTCATACTTTGCAGTGCATCACCCTCAAGAAATATCGCTCGTAATATTGAGCATATAGTGTGGCAGGAGCTTCTTGACATTGCTTTATCCCTTTTCTTTTACATGTTGATCATGGGCATTTCGATGGTGCATTGCCAAACACTCGTTGTTGCGGGATTCTCGTTATATGCCATACTATAACGGGCTTCTTCTGTACTAACTACATTACATACATTTCTATCACACATCATCATCAGGTAAACTGATAATGACCCAGTGTAGTCGAAACTTAGTAGTACTGTACTATTATGTGCACCAAAACAATTGATTTGATTATTTCGAAAAACATCTTTGACAAAAATGCCTGAAAAACACCAAATCCAACCGCTACTACAGGAATTATGCCAGAAACCATCAACATATAACAAAAATATAATAATAAATACTAGGGCTGTGCGAGCAGGGGTTTTTTTAATTCGAGCGAGATCGAGCGAGAATTTGAAAAAATCTTGAATCTCGAGCGAGATCGAGCGAGATTTAAGCACACTGAAATTGCAGTAGAGACTTTTATCTATGCATGTACTAATTTTGTTCTTACACAAACATAATTTTAAGCTTAAGCATTACAGTAGTCTTCATTTTACATAACACCTTGGGACCCAAAAATGGGGTGTTATATAAAATCAAGATATGAGTGGATTTGAAAAATATGCTAAGATTTCACAACGTTTGAGAACACAATGACATTGGAACTATTTTCACTATTAAGGGATCATTATTGCAATACATATTACACTGTAAAAATTAAAACTATTTTAATTATCGTGGAGAGATAATTATATTTTAAATCAAAATGTAAAATAGAATTTCAGAACATAATCATCTAGCTTTTTGGCTGCTCAGGCAAAAGTACAGATTTAGCATTTAAATATGTGGCAATCAAGTGTTAATCAAGGGTGTAAATAATTAGAAAATCATGCAAGTGGAAGAGTATGAACTGAACAGAGATAAAATTTGAAAATAAGGCAGTTTAAAAAAGTTATCCAAGATAATTAAATAAAAAAGTACACCACTCAAAGAAAGTTAACTAGCATTGCATAGCAAACAAATAAACTGCCTGGGCAAAATGATAATGAAGAAAAACCCCTCTGAAAGTAAAATTTCATTTACAGAATTAACTTTAAAAAAATATTTTTTGATGTTTTTTTGCACTTTTTACCATTCCATTTTGAGTGGATTACTTTTTAAATTTTTATTAAATTACCTATAAAATCATCATAAACTTCGTGAAGTAATGGGAAATGTTGCAAGGTATTTAATGGCTTGAGGATGTCTTCTTTTTTGGGATGATGCCCTCATCACTTTCATCTTCTTCATCGTCACGCAGCACTTCACTTAAACTTGTGGCAATCAAGTGTAAATCAAATGTGCTTATGAAAAATCATGAGAGCCCGTTGAAATCTATCCGCGAAATAGCTACGCGTCGCGCCAATGCATAGAAATGTCGCAACATTGCAGCACTTTTTCGCACTTGTTAGAAAGCTGTCAGTTCATCCGTTTCGATGAGGAAAATTCATTATTCTCATATTAAATTTCGTCTGTTAGATGGGATAACTAATAAATCCAAGCAACATTTTGAACGGTAAATTTTCGTATTCCGCCATTTCGCAGCGAACTTAACGCGCCCACGCGTAGATTTTTCAATTGAAGCATAAGAATGTCATTAATAAATGGCGTAGATCTTTCCACGCAAGTGAACTAACGGCATGTCAACATCGCTTGCATGTCGCTGCTAAGCGAGATGCAAGCAAGCATAAAAAGTGTTGGCTGCAGAAGCCCCAAAATGTGACCCATTTCCTCCCCCACTAGTGGTGGCCACCTGGGTCGAAGCGAAGCTGGGCGGGGGTAGACACTGATAAGGCGGAGAGATCTTCTCGGGTTACTTACTCCTCTTTCTCGCTGAATGAGTCACGCCCAGATGAATTTCGTCGTGATCAGGGATAAGAGACGAAGAACTCTTCGTGGGTGAAGGGTGTCTTCTGGGGAAAACCGGTTCAGTTGCGTCAATTATGTAGACCCGACTGAGGGATCGACCCTAAAAATGACTACTTTATCGTTTCCCCGCCCCGCTCTTCGCTGGACCCTTCCGTGGCATGCGGACAGGGGTAATCTCCAATCTTTCGTCTCAGCATAGTAGATGCTTTCACTGTGTGTCCGTGGTCAAGCATTTGTTTACATACTCGGTGGATATATAACGATAACAATAAGTATCAATATTTGTAGCATGCTGGGAAAGTATGAACTCAGAGTTACATTTATAAAGTTTTTTCTGTGCATTTCCACATTTTGAACGGAACTATATTATCAAAAAATTGTCGAGTGTGTTCATTTTGCAAAAAGTTTGTTAATAATAACGGTAAAGTTCCGTTTAAAATTAATAAATGCAGAACAGAACATTCGGTATGAACTATTGGGCCTGTATTTTCATATAAGGCGGCAAATATTTTTAGTAAATGGGTAAAAGAATAGTTGGCTGAGTGGGGATGGTACTGAGAAAAGGGTCGTTATCACCTCTGCCGAGAGATCGAGGAAAGGGTCCGGCTTCCCTGACTTGTGATACAAGATAAACGAGGAGTATGTCTGTGCGATTCCTTGCCAAGAGTGAGTTCCGTACGGAGAAATACAAGGATATGCTCACGGTACTAATGACTAGGGAAGCATTTTTCATTGCAAGGCTCCGGCGTGAAAGGGTACTTAAAAACAGCGCAGGTAGCATCTACGATAACATCAATTGTAATTGTCATTTATTAAAAATTGTAATTTCTTTGTCTTAAATTACAGTGTGTTCGCTATCATTTTCATATTCCTTGGTTCTTCAATTCAATTTATTTTAATTTTTGGCTAACCCGAACCTTTTATCGAATTCCGCTTAAAGCTCTAGATTGGAGTAGTACAGACAACGCAACTTAAACAGAACAATACGCAATACATGGGGAAAGTAGTGAGTGAACATGTTTATACCGGAAAAATTTGTTGCCAAGCATTTAAGAGAGTTTTAGCCATCTGATACCACCAGATGTGATGTTTTATATAATTCTACCATGTCACATATCTTCCCAATTGCCTCGGTTGTTGGCATCGGTCAAGGACAAACATTTACTTTATTCCGCTCAACAACGCGCGCAAGTGTCAAGACATGCGTGCTTACAGGCGACCCCAAGGCGAGATTCATCTCGTCTCTCGGAACAGCTGACAGGGTTGCTATCTCAAGGTCATAAAGCAGCTTTGCGTGAGCATTCCGGGATTCCGGCGCATTTACCATTGCATAAACAAGTAAACACTTTGAACCCATAACTTTTCGTGCTGAAAGATGGGAAAATAAAATAATAATATATATTCCATTAAAATGCAATGTATTGATTCGTTACGGTTGAAATCCACAGTAGTACGGGATTAAATTGAAGATTTCCTTTAAAGATGGGCAAGAATAACCGGATTTTTCTGTAACTTTTTTTTACTTATTGGGTTTATACTAGTTCTAGAAGTAGCCTACGTTCATACGTGCCTATTTTATGAGTCATTTGCTAGTAGGTACTAGGCCTCCGATTACGAAATAGAGCAGGGACTCGGTTAGGCCCTACGCCGAGGCCTAGGGTCTCCTAGCTTCTCGAGTCTATGCCTAGAACTAAGAGATATCTCTACATTTTATGACATGACATCATGAAATTATCATGTAAAAGGAAGGGAATAAATATAAATTTACTACGTCGCATTATAACGCAAGACCCCGTAAAATTACGTCCACCGCGACGGAGATCTCGAGACAAGCTCGAGACTCGTTTTTCGAGCGTATTGAGCTCAAAATCGAGCGAGATTCGAGCAGTACTTTTATCTCGCTCGAATCTCGAAAAGTCGAGACTCGCACAGCCCTAATAAATACCTTTATTTACAAGAAACCCAGTGAAAATGAATTGTACAAAATTCACACAACAACACCTCAACATACCATACACTTAATGGCACTTCCTTAGCTTTTTCGAAGACACTGTCTAAGCATGACCAAAATTTTAAACGAAAAGAAAGGGTTCATTGATATCTCATTATTTTGTTACCAGACACGATTATTCAGTCGGCTATATATTGCAAACCAAACTAAACGGGACCCCACTTGGCCTGAATTAAATGAAAAAGGTCCAAATGCCCATTCTTAGTGTGCTCTCAGGGAACGGAGTCCATTGCAGAGTAAAAATTACTCTCACTTTTTTCACTGTGGAATTCATTTCATTGTGTATTATAAGTGGTTAGCTGTATATTGGTACTGTGACTTGAAAACTTCATTTGTTCTTGCCTATGATTTAAATTTCAGTTATGAAGTGTACTTTTGTTTTAAGATATTTAATCTCAAAAGTACACTTCTATATGAATATTGATGTTGAAATGTTTTTACTATTTCGCTTAAAAAGTCAATTTTTGAAATGCTAGGAGTGATACAATATGAGTATGATGTGTACTCCTTGTACATATCACCCATGAATTACATGACTCCTCTGGGTTTTTTTGAAATTCACTTAACACAACACCTTTCTGGTGTTTAATTGGGGTTTCCTGTAATATAAAATGCATTAGTGTACTGTTACATTTTCAGTTATGAAATCATTTGTGTCAATTGCTCTGAATAAAATCACCTTGTCATCAATTTTTAATAATTGGTTTCATTATGACTAGATTTGGACTAGATGAAGTGTATTTTATTTGCTAGTTTGGTAACTGATCAGGGAAAGCTGTGGATGATTTACCAGGAAACATTTTATCCTCAGGGAGAAAGCATAGCCATTATTATGATGGAATGTGCTGCTATTGTTTTTAATACATTAACTTGTGTAACCACCTTGCTCAAAAAGTTATAAAAAAACTGCTGTAAAAACTACAGATAAGTTCATTCACACTTCAATAACCGATCAAATACTTTTTCATGCAAAGGAATGACTATCTTTGTACTTATTAGTATTAGTTCTGAACGTTTTACGTGGTAAAATATAAGAGTTGAAGGGTACATTTGTGTTGCGGAAAATACTAGTGATTGGAGTGCTCATGGGCATTTGCTTTGGAATGTGCTCCTTAGGGAAAGATGGGCTCCCCCATTGTTGCTTACAATAAGTTGTTTGTGATGTGTCAAATTATAAGAGTATCACCATTCGTATTTTGTAGAAAAAAATTATCTAATAGAGGCTGTGATAGAGTGTGAAAAACTTTTATGTCATAAAAAGTTCATTTTTTTCACAGTTTACAAGTCAAGGTACCATCACTGCATATCACTTGCTGTTGATATAGCATGAGGGTTAAAAAGTCATTTATCAGTACTATATGAAAACCAGTATTATATTAAAAATTGAATATTTACCTGATAGTAGATGAGATTTTTTGATGTCTCAAACCAACAGCTCTTTAAATTTTTGTGTAGGTACTAGTCTAAGACCCACCAAGGATAATGCTATTGTGACCCATGCTGGATTGAATATGTTTATAAGGTCAGCAGTATATCATATTGAAATGTAAATAACTCACTGGAATGATACACATTCACAATGCATAACATCTACAAGTCAATATCATTATCACTGTGAAACTAGGTGTTTTATTCCTCTCATTCCTAATGAAGCAGGCAAATGGTTCATCCTATTCACTTTTGAAGCTGAGATTATAGAATGAGTGGAATCACGGATTTGAATAAAAGAGTAGGTCTTGAACACTTGATCTAATCTATTCATTTATTTCACACTTTATCCTATCATTTCATAATAATTCTTATAAATTGTAGCAGATTGATCCCCACTTGTTCATGGAATGGTGGATTCTCCTCCTCATGGGATGTTCTTTACAGACATTTCTTTATTAAAGGAAAGATAATGCAATTTTCCACTAGTAAACAATTTTATTCCGACTAGTTTCGGTGTACTACACCATTGTCAAGTCCACTGTCAAGTCACTTGACAATGTTGTAGTACACCGAAACTAGTCGGAATAAAAATTGTTTACTTGTGGAAAATTGCATTATCTTTCCTTTAATATGGAACGTTTTCACCACATCTCACCTGAATCTGGTTTGTTTAGACATTTCTTTATTAATATCATTAATTCATTTCGTGAGAGCTGCAATAATCCATTCACCTCATTCACCGTTGATGTGCATTGATTCTTAACAAACTTGGAGGAGGTTTTTGTACATTCATTCATTCTTATATATTGCCATGGAAATCACCAAATTGTTACTCTTGTTTTTATTTAAATGGCTTTTGATGTAATCTGCATCAGTCTCTTGCAGACTAAATAAATAAATAGAATGGAAACTATATGTGCATGCAGGGCTGAATTAGAAATAATACCTAATCAGGAATAATGAGAAACCTTTTATAATGAATGATGATTAACTTAGGTCAAATTTCTTTATTAGTTGCATGTCAAATATGTAATTCGGAAAAAGTAAGGATTCCTGTGAGACAACAACTTTGATTGCCATGCATTGATGAGTTAGAACTAAACAATAGCAAATAAAATGCTGAGTGTAATATAATGGCTGTGAGTAATGTAGAAATGAAGTTATCAATAGTAGGAATTAATCTCCACTAATTGATGGTTATTATCTATTAGATAAATGATAAAATCAGCATAAACTCTTACAGGCTCCTGACATTTCTGTTTTCTCTTAACAGCACCATCAGGAACAGAAACCACTGATATAAGTTCTTTGTGTTCAATTAATTCATCTGTCGATGGGGAATATGTCAATCTCTCTGTGGACACACCGAATCAGCGGTAAGACTTGTATTCTTTATCCGAGTTTTCTTGTTGTTGATTTTCTATGTGACTTACTTTTGATTACCTGATATACTGGTTTGCACTTGAAGCATCTGTGCAGAATCTTAAAATTTGCATGAGCTTTTCCTTTGAATAACTTTTTTGGAAAAATTAATGTATACACATTGTAGGATACTTTGTCAGGAATGTGAAGAATGAATCTTTATCCATTCTACAGGCTGCAAGCTATGGCATAGTGGAGGGCTTGCATGTTTTTATGATCCAATGGATTGTTAAGTGTAAAAATGATGAGAGAATAAGAATAACCAATAATTGTGATGTAATGAAGCCTCTGAGATGACAACTTTCATTCTCAGTAGAAGACTAGAATGATGAGTTTTAATGTTAATGAGAAATGTACTGTTGAACCAGTGAAACATGAGGTGACAAATGATAATGAATAATTATATGCTATAATAAATGCACCTATTTGGACTTCCCATGAAAGTGAGGTTCAAGGGTAGGTAGAGGCTACTCTTTTAATAGTTCATGAGAGTTTGTAGCTGAGCAGAGATGAAGTAGGATCCTGTTATGGTATCCTGCTGGTAATAGCAACTTATGTGGGGCGGCTATCATAGAATAGGAGCACATTGGGAAATATATCTAGAATGGCTAGAAAAACACATGTTTGTTTTCGATAATTCCTCTATCAAACCACTTAACCTTGTAAAACAAAATTTTAGAGATGTGGAAGAATCTGTCCTGCTATGCTGTCTGCAAATTAGAATAACCACCGGTAGAGGAATTGAGAAGGCTATGATCATTTAAATATTTTTGAGAGGAGAGTATTCTATATAGTAGATGAAATACCTACTGGTAGATGGAAACATAAGTTTGGAAATAAAGGAACTCTTCATAATAACTTGAATCTGTTGCACACTCCTTTTTACTATTTCATTTGCCTACCCACTGTTCTTCTGCTATGTATCATCATCATTGTATAGTTTTTATTTTGGTCATTTAGATGATATATCATCCACCTCATTTTTCATTTACTATGTTCTTTCATTGATCTCTTTGTCTCTGAAATGGCCTGTATATCATCCACAAATCACAAAGTGCTTTTGAATAGAGAAAAGAATATCATCATCACTTCTAAATGCAATTTCCCCCTTTTCTTGAACTTGGGTTTTTTAAATATATTTTGAACACATTTCCTATTGGTAAGATGAGTCCCATTAACATTGAACCATTCAGTAGGGAGCTCTTTTGCTTGGGTTGGGCATGCATAGAATGGATTAACAAATAGAATATGACCTTTGATTCCAGGTCATCAGTCTTTTGGCTTTTGTAAAGGTGCTAAACAATTCTGGAAGTGAAAAGAGGGTTTGGTTTTAGAAGTAGCGATTTTTCAATGGTGAAGAAAGAAGGTGTCTATATGGCTGGAGGGAGAGTCTGCTAAAGCATGTAGACAGGTACCTCATTGAGTTGAATTCTTTGGATAATTGGAGTATCTCAAGAAGGAAATCTTAACCTTGAAGCCAATATCTTGCTCTTTCAACTGGCTAGGAACAAAGTATTCTCTGCATTGGTCATTTGCATATACACCTGAGAAAGTTGATCACCTTTCGTGTTCTTGTTTCTAAGCTATGGTCATTTGGGCTTGTAGTTTTAAACAAATCGTCCAATAACTTGAGAATAATCATATTCTGGTAGAAAGGAACCTTAGACATGTATTTTTGGGACCAATATCAAGTTTCAACAGCCAAAAAATCTCATTTTTGAGATTAAAAAAAGCTGGCATTTTTCTTCTGACATGCCATTCCAGTTGAGCCATATCGAGCACAGGTGAAGTCCGCTATAGCAAGTATGGCATTGCTGGTCCATGTTGGCAAGCATATGGAGTTTTGTTGGTTATAACAGGTGGACATCGCTGTCATACAGCCATAATGAGTCAATTTTACCATGATTGTAATCCTGATTGTATAACTTGCAACACCAACACTCCATCAAAAAGGTCTGCACACACCGGTGCAGGACGTGGGAGCAAAATTTGTGAGAAAATTCACCAGGGGGGCGAAATTTGTCCCGCAAACCAAAACGAAACTTCGTGGGACTACAGTGAACATTCGGACCTGTAGTACTTCCGATTCAGTGGACACTTACAGTTAAGACCATGAAAATGTCATCTGACGAAGAGCAAACTCTTTTCTTAGTCGCATTGGCAGAAGACGAAGACGGTGAAAGGTATATGAGCATGCAGTACTTTTTAATTAAAAAATAGTATTTGCAATTATTGTTCAAAAGCATGCCTATAAGTCTTTGACCTCATATCTCTATTGATTTTCTGATTGATTGATGGATTCTTCAACATTCTCACAGCAATTTCGCCCTAGACTAGAGTCGCGAGACGCAGGAAGCACTGCATGCCGTGAACTGAATTTTATTCACGGTAGCACCACGTTCCACCGGGCATGATTCGTAACTGTTTGTGCATAGTGGTATCCTGCCATGTAATTTCCTCAAGCGCAAATTTTGCTCCCGCATACCACTTTTGCATCCTGTGCCGGTGTGTGCAGACCTTAAGTTTGCTGCGGCAGGAATGCCCGTTGCGACAGAGTCATATCATAAAGTCAGCAACATGTACTCAATAGCAGTCAGTGAATTAGATAGTTCATCCTTAAATAAATCTTTTTGTCTACCCAAGGAGTAATTGCGACTCGTCAGTCACAGCTTAGGTGGAGCGCTCTTTGACTTACGTCCATTAACTACACAACTAACTTACGTCCATTTGACAACTTTGTCTTTTCGCCCAACAGCTAAGACATTTAAGATACTCTTGTCCATCATAGTTATTGGTCCCATTAATGTTATGCGTAGACTTACTGAAATCATCTTTCACAAGAGGAATTGCTTTAATGGCAACTTTTCTGAAGATTCTTTCAGGATAAATACTACGCAAGTCATTTTGGCGGTGTGACAAAAACAATGCACCCAAACCCCTCCACCATAAATGCGATCTAGGAAGACATACAGATATCATGATCATGCGCATCATCAGACTGATGATAGCAGCATGATCACGTAAATAATAATTATGTATTCATTTCACACCATGAATTTGCAAACATTTTTTCACCAAATGGGACGTCTTTCATTACGTGTCTTTACATACATATCAGAAAAAAACTTAAAGCATATCATGTTTTTTTGTGCAAAATTTTGTACAATAGGTTTAAAAATGCAAAATTTTCTGCTAAATATCGCACTAACAGACAAATACTGCTAAGTTCCATGAATTAAAAGCTATTCGTAAAATTGCAGTGAATTTTGCTAATGTTAAAATTGCAAATTTTAACTTATTAGGGCTTTAAACATCAAAATAACAACTTTTATGCTCTTAAAAAGAAATTCGCGAAAAAAACGCGAAATTTCAGGGACCCTACACATTGGTGATGAAATTGTTTCATTTCTTTATGAAGAATTTGATGATAAACAAATTTATTTATTGATATTTTCAGATAATCTAATGTCTATCTTCACTCTAACTAGGGGTTATGATGAATGTTGAAAGGTTATATTTAGTATTCATATATATAAAAGTATGTTGTTTATAAGGAGGGCACCTTATAACAAGAGAATTTGCGACTTTTGTCAGCACTCATAATAGCAGACTTCTACTGTATTTGGAATGTGCTTTGCTTGCAATCTTCTCTCTTGTGTAATTTTTGGAGAGTTATGAGGTATCCAAGGATCTTTGGTCCCATCCTATGAGTTATTCTAGGGGGTTCATTGTCCTAGTCTGTTACAAATTTGGTCGCCATGAATATCAGATTTGGATGAATATCAGACTCAATTATATTCACATTGACCACACCTCCTTCACCATCGGACACCTCACTGTTGCATGTCATACTAGCTTAGCCTCTGGTCCCCTTTTCATAGCCAAAACAATATCCTCATTGAAATCAGAATTTAAAGTTGCATTTGAAGGTCCAGGATTGTTTTCGCATCTTTTACACACTTGAGTTGTCATGTATCAGCTCTTGACATTTACTCAATCATAATCTTCTTCTCAGGATAAATTATGAAACCTATCATCCAGGTAACACATGCAGTTATCGCTAGTGAATGCACAAAGCCGAGTGCATGATTGAGTAAAAGGTCCCTGAGCAATGTGTGTATGTGTATGTGTGAATGAGAGTCACAAGGGTGACAATGTGTATACATAGTATGCAAATCCAAATGAATGAGTGCTAGAAATTTATTACTTATCGATTTTATTTTATTTACTTTATTTATTTTTCTTTTTTCACTCTCATCAATTTATTATCCCCCATTTTTATTTTTATCTTGTGTCTATGATGGGTCACTGGCATTGGAGAAATCCACATAAACCTTGGTTGTGTGTGTGATTGAACTGCAATTGAATTGAAAGTGACTGTATTTAGTAAACAAACCTGAGTGGATGAGTGATTGTGTGAGTCACTGTTCGTTTTTCTTTTTAGCTTGATTCCCTTAATTTTGTGTGTGACAATTGTTTGTAATACTAATGAGTGAATGTGCAAGTGTGTCATTTTCTTCCATTTAAATTTATTTCTATGCTAGACTTTGTATGAGTGATTCAGAGCTCCCTTGCTTTGTATATACTCATTGCTTCCCCCTCCTCCCCTTTTTTTCCTCCACCCATTAAGATTACGGCTTTGGAAATACATATTTTCTTCTTCAATTTTTCGTAAACAGAAGTGGTTATGCTTGACCCATATGCTTTGTGTGTGTGTGTGTGTGTGTATTGCTGAGTGATGAAATGAAAAAGCTGCTGGATGGTGCACTTGCTGGTTAGTATAGTTAATTGTTTTTCATTAAATATGTTGGTAATAACATGGAATGCCTCATTATGACCTATATCTTTGCTACCAATTACTATTCAGTGTTTTTCTCCTGACATGAGTCCCATTTTAGCTGTTGTCAGATAGATAATTTTTTAAATATGCATATCTCAGTGTGTATGTCAGAGATATATCTGTCCATTTAATTTCAATGTGAGTACTCTTGTTCATCACTAGGGACACCGAAAAATGGTAAATAAAAATCATCAAAAGCGGTGTTTAAAATGACAAATGCGGTAAATAAAATCGTTTTAAAAAGGTGAAAGCTGTGTTTAATGTTGGGGAAAAGGAGTCTTAAAGGAAGGGTTTTTTTTTAAATATTATTAATAAATACTTCATACTAATGTAAACAAACAGTTAATTACATACATTTGAGATCCAATGCAGAAGTTATGGCTACCCTACGCAACATAAAAAACACAGTAGGAAAATTAAGGTAAAGGCAAATTAATGAGATAATGGTAATAACAATAACAGAGTGGAGTAGTGGACTGCAGGTAATGAAGTTCGATTCTTACGCTGTTTAAAATTTTTCTTTCAACCATTGAATAAAAAACTTTATTATCCTTCATTTCCAACCTTTGTGTGTGGATACTGACTTTTTTGTACTTCTATCGCTTCAACTAGATTTACAAATGTGTCACTCAAAAATACACTGTAAAGTTAACGTAATGATTCCACGATTTAATTCTGTAATATAAATTTTTTCCAATCATTTCCTTTCGCCTAATTTAATTATTTTTTTTTACTTATAATCTGGCATGAAATTTCTGATAACTTACTTTTTTTAACAGCCTACTAGCATTACCCTAGGAATACAGCACGGCTGTATTCTTAGGTAGTGTTAAGGATCGAACTCGCGACTGGCAGTACACTAGCCCTCATTTTTAACAACTACGCTCTCATAGGTTCACGGGAATCTGGCGAATGTAGGCGACCCGCATGACATTCGGCGTAATTTTTTTTTCGCACATCCGAGCCTATGGAGAAAAAGGTCAATACGAGTATTTTTTATTTTATTTTCCTCGTTTGTGGCACGGAAAAAATCTTCTTCTCATTTCGTGACCCGAGTTACTTAACTCTCCTCGTTGGTATCTACCATACGTGCATTCCATTCTCGGGGCGCATCGATCACGAGGCCGCGAGATGTTAAAATCTCCGATCCGGATCTGAATTTTTACTGTCTCTGGATATGATTTCAGTAGCGAATGAAATGAAAGACCCTTGGTTCTTTGGATCCGACCCGACCATCCTTAATTTATGAGTGGTTCATTTGTAAATCTAATTTAAACAACAAAGTCTAATAAAGTGAGTATTCAGATGAAATGGTTTGAAATTGAATATGATAACATTTTCGATGCAGTGACTGAAAGAAAAAATTAAACTGCGATTGGGATCGAACTTCGCACAGTACACTAGCTCTCGTTCATGGCTCTCGTTATATGCCTGATCCCGGCGAATGTAGGCTACCCGCATGGCATCCTACGTATTTTATTTCCCGCGATACCGGGGTAATGGGGAAAAAAAGTCATATGTCTTTATTTTGCTTCTTGTTGCACGGGAATGTTTTCATCTAATTACGTGACCTTAGTTACACATCCTCTTCTTGTCAATATCTACCGCACCTACATTCCATTCACGGGGCACTTCGATCGCTAAACCGCGAAAATTTAAAATCTACGATCCGGATCCGATTTTACTCCGTGTCTTTGGATCCGAATCCGGAACCGAGAAAAATGAAAGATCCGATCTGGTTTTCACTAAAGAAAATATTTCATGCTACAAAAATCCGGCATTTGCAAAATATCTCAAATTTCGTTAAAAAATCGCGTTTCAAAGAAGACACGGTAATTTCGCGATTAAACCCAAAAAGTCGCTTATTTCGTGAATCCTGTCGCAAAAAACGTTTCGCGAAAATGTCATGTCCCTATTCATCACCTTTTGGTATGATATAACTTGCATAGGATTTATTTTGAATAAGTATCAAAGATGTGCATAAATGTCTTCTCTCCTCAGACTCATGTTATCTCTCATCTTCTTGTCCAATAGTTTGCAGCAAATCTATTGAAAATCTTTTTATAAATCTAGACATATCTTCAATTGATAGATTTTCCACTCAACTGAGGGCGATGAGATATCTCACCATGGGTGAAACGCAAATGATTTGGGTGCAACATGTTGTCTCCCTAGACGTTTTTTATGCTTTCCAGCCAGCAGATGGCTGACATCAGGAAGTTATTAGCATATATAATAAATTTTAATTTACCTGTATCTGAAGGCATGAGTTGCAATACTTCAATGAAATAAAATGCTCTTTTTTAAACAGCATTTGCCAAATATGTGGTTGACTGTTATACTGTGGGGATACTCCTCAACATTCTCCTCCATCACAAATTATCTAAAGATCTAGGTTGAATAGTATTTCATATACTATTCAACTTTGATCAACAAAATTTCAATTTCATATACTATACTGCCCATGACTTCAACAAAAGTTAGCATTTTCTATAGTTGCACGTACTTATGTCAACACTCCCCCATTTGTTCACCAGTTAGTGGTTGAAGAGCAGTGGAGAGTGGTCAACATTAACCACCCCAGAAGGGCTGTATTTTTCACTGCCCCTTATTATAATTGCAGAAAGAAGACCACCTTCGCCAAACTCCCCACCATCTCAGCGTCAAAAGAAACAGTGGTACTGTCCGGCTCGGAGCAGAAGCCAGGGGAGGGTGACTCTGGTCACGTGATGGACACCACTCCCGAGGAGACGGAGGAGGAGAGCAAGGGGGGGAGGGAGGGGGACGACTATCTTCCAGACAGTGATGTCTCACAGCGTATGTCATCCTGCGCCCTGCACCCAACGCCTCACCAACCGCCCACCTCCATGTCCAAAGTGGTGTCCTTCAGTGACTCAACCCCAGCCCCAGGGTCCACCCAAACCTCTTCAACAAGGTAAGGGAAGGGAACTTTTTGATGAAGCATTCAAAGTGCACCCAGATGTACATGTTATGGTTGGGAGTTTTCCTCTCTTCGAACTCTGTTTGAAGTACAGTGCATTCCGGGGGTCTGAAAAAAATGGCAGGGTTTATGAATTATTTTATATTATCATAACAAGCATGAATATTATTACTGGGCTGCTTTGAAAACAATTTCCTTTTTTGAAATGAAAGAAAATAATAACTGAGAGTACATTCCTACAAATATGCAATATTCATGACCAATTACTACATTTTAAATGAAGAATAAAACAATGTGTATATCATTGATGGAGGATGTGATAATTATTACCCATATTTGTGCACATATAGTGCAAAGGAAGTTTACAAGCATTGTTGTTAAAACTGCTTTTTATGCTGAAATATCTTGGATGCAACTTTTACTAATTTCCAGACAGCAAATGCTATTTTCATTTTCATTGGTGGCTCTAATGAAGTTCCAAGAAGACTTAATTGCGGTAAATAATTTAAAATTATTTGATAACTTTTCAATATTTGAGAGTGTTTTGGGTTTAAGCATTCAAGAGTAGCTAAATTCATAGTAGTTTGGAAGTATCTAGTGGTTATATTCAATATAAAAAGTTCAGAAGTGCTCATAAGGAAAGTTCAAAAACAGGTTAAATATTGGGGCAATGCAATTATGAAACATGTACATCTGGTATGCATTAGTGTTTCTCCGGTGTTTAAATGAAAGAGTGAATGAATTAGGAATAAGTGATTTGTAATTTTTTCTTCGTTCTGTTCTGTTATCATATTCAACATGTTTAATTAGAAACAGGCAATAGAGTACAGTCATCAAGAAAGTCCTTTATTTTTGATAAGTTCATACCTATTGTGAATTAGGGAAACGGCACTGCTTGCAGTTGGATGGTGAAGTAATGAAATATAGTTAGAAATGCTGCAAACTGTAAATTCATTTCACACTAGCATTTGGCCGTAATGAGCACTGGAGTATTTGAGTACCTTCCTACTTATCTGTAGATGATGAAATAGTGTGAAATAAAAGTCCCCGCACCGTATTGTGAATGATAAAGCAAGTAAAGTTGTTGTAATAGAGCATGTGCACTTTATGATCAGAAAAGCTTCAATTAGAATTAACTGTTAGTGATTAAAGGTGGTTGCTAAGCTCTGGACACTAATTTATCTAAACATGAATTTTTAGAAAATAAATTTATAATTTTTCTCTTGTGCTTATACAATACAAGAATTGAATTTAATGTAAATAAAATATAAGTGTATTATTATACGTAAATTAACAATGTAAATAATATCCCTAAACAAATTAAGTAAATACACTTTAACATGATAAGCATATAACGTTTTAGTAAGTTATCATGTACCTAATTATTTTTAAACTCAAATTTAATTATGGCATGGTGATAATTAAATATGTAGGTACTTGTTCATGATTCACTCACATGAAATATTTTTATAGTCTACCTGTGTCCATAAATCTGCATCACATTTGAAGTTGAATGACAGCATAGCAGGAGTTAAATATTTTACCTCTATTTATTCACTGATTTGTCTTTCCTTATAAGGATTCTGTGCGGTGATGTTGAAACTATGTTTCTTCCTGGATGTCTTGCTTATTAATTCATATAGCTAGGACAGCACTCCATTCTTTTACAGTCAGTGTTTCAGGTCAGATGCTATTTAAAAGACCTTCTAACCTGAAGATATCAGCTACTGTGCTGTAAATATATATTTTGAGCAAAATGTACCAATGAGGAAGACATTCTGAAGAGACCCAACTTCCTATTTCCTGTTCTTCACTTATGTTTGTTATTATATTTATGCTTGCCTTTCATGCTAGATAATCAAATAATTACAGTGGACTATCGTTAGTGCGTTTATGTTGGGACCCAAAATTCTGAGCATAGTAACGAGGAAAATGTGCTAAATAGGTTAGGCCTGCCGGGGTAGGTTAAAGTCATATTTATTAGTTGCATAACTTCCACAAGAACAATATGCTGGCAGTCATTTTTGTGCACTCCATTGATAAATGGTGTTCCTATATTGTAGCAAAGTTTCATTAACACTTATTACATCTCTCAAGATAATACATATAATGCTTTACCTTGATGCAATTTTAATTATTAATTATGATGTATAGGACCAAACAGCACATTTTGTATACAAGTGGACTCTCATTAGGATGTTCCTTGATAGCACGTTTTTCTCGTTTGCACATTCGTTTCCCCAGGCCAGCATCTCAGTGCATGTAAATAATACTGGTTAGCACATTTTGGTTACCTCTTTAGCAGGTTCAGAGGAAGACGAAACCAAATTTGTCCCAGGAAAGCAATCACCGTCTATGTTGATTTGACGATGGATATCTCGTAAAAGGTTCAAATCTTACTTTAAAAAGATATTTAAATAGGTATATTATGGTTAGAAAAATTTTTATGAAGAATGAAAAGGGCACCCAAAAGTCCCACATTTTATCGCAGTGTTTGTTTGTTTTACAAGTGTCGACTGGACTTAAAAACTACATGAGCACCAATACTTTGTGAAAGTAAAAGTGAGACAAGGGCTTAGAATGAGCCATGGGAAGGCTTGAAGTGAAAAGAAAATTATCAATTGAAAAGCTCAACCTTTTCCGAAATGTAGACGAAAATCCACGCATGAAGCGTGTTGAAATATCAGCAAAAATTAAAGTTCTACTGTCAATACCAAACTCAAGATCCTTCTACTCAATGCTCATATGTTGTTCAGTGTTTCCTCCTTTGCTCTGAACTCCTTTTCAAAAAATAAAATATCCAAATGAAATGTTGAGGCATGGTCAATTGTTATGAAGTTAATGGACTCTCCTTCAAAATTTTAAAATGAAGACGAAGGTGTTTGTGTGCCTCCAATGTTGCACATTTACGAAGGAAACCCGGTTCCGTAAATTGACTAGAATAACTTAAATGTATATAAGTCAATCATTTGAATCCAAAAGGACATCATGACAAAAGTACAATTCATATTCTATTAAAATTCCCTACCATTTGTTCGTTTCATATTGTCATGACAACCACCAAAGTGACGCTGCCCTCTGCGACTTGAAACAAATCGTGCGATTTTTCATCCTCACTGCAAAAACATGCCTCAAAAGTAATAATTAAAAGAAGTCTGACTCCTGTAGTAAACGAAAGACAAAACTATCTACATGCTGATATGCTGCATGCATATCACTTCTACCGTTTTTGAGATATAAAGTCTTCAACTTGAGTCTTTTTGGGTGGACTGTGTATACAAAATGTGCTCTTTGGTCATTATTGCCATAATTAATTATTGAGAGCACATGAACACAATTTATCGTAGGTTGTTGTTTTTTGTTGATAAATTTGGCGTAATAATTGCAAGTGAAACTTTGTTATAATGAACGAACACCAGCCAATCTATGAAATGAACTGCCTAACTTGATGGCAAGCATATTGTTCCCCTGAAAGTTTTACATCTCACCAGGGGTGTCCATTAGGGTGCCTCGTTTTGCCACTTTTTTCTAGGAGCGAATCGTAATACCCCGCAAAAGTTGCGTACCCGGATGGGTATTACAAATATGATTTTTTTTCCAAATCGGTTAATATCTTCTGTTCCCATTTTTGCCTTAAAATTTCGAAATTTTCAATTAAAACTGTTAAAATTGTAAATAATTTAAATTTGGTTTCAGCGAGCACTATGTTTTTGCAATGAGATATAACCTAGGACTTTAATTGATAATTTAGACCAAATATGTCAGCTATATTGCTCTTAATTATCGAGAAAATGACCTTTTATCGTGTCCCCGAAAGCACTCATGTGGGGTGGGCAACCCGCAACACACTATCTCATTTTACTCTATGCATGCAATAAATGACGCGAAAAAGAGATTTTTTTCTGTCAAAAACGTAAAAATCATGTCTGAAATTGTCAACGATAGTTACAAAGATGGGAAAGATGCTATTTTATGCCATCGCCGACTATACTGACTTTATTTTCGGGTAAGAAGATATCACTGAGGATGGAAACTATCATTTAGGATTCAATATGCCGGTTATATGTCCCTCGACGGTCAAATATGCGGTCGGAAAAGGGTTTATTTTAGTATTATTAAGCAAATCTGCAGCTCCTCGCTCACCTAGCTAGCGACACTGGCCAAACGACCCAGAGCCCACCACGTGGAGGTGGCTGCACCTTGGGCTCCTCCGCCTCCTCTACCCAATTAACCAACAATAGTAATTCAGACCAGTTTATCAATCTGAATCATCACCGTCCGGAAATATTGTCAAAAATTGAGATTTCCATTGAAACTTTGGTAGAATATACCGTGAAACTAAATTGGATCTGATGACGCCATCGCTGGCATCACTGCCGCATGCACAGGAGGCTGCTTCGGTGACTGACTTCGTTCCACTGCCACCGTGTGGCCGGGATATACAGTGAATGACCATTCTGGAGAAGTATTTTCAGGAAGAAGCAGTTTTTCAACGAGTTCTTCATTTGATATAATCCTCACCACTGGTGGCACGGTAATGGACACATCGGTGCTTTCCCAATGAATCATTTCTCCGTAATCCATGGCTTCAAAATTCAAATGGGGAACAATGCTGCATCTAATGCAATGATGCAAATTATCTTCTTCGTCTTCTCTAGCACTAAGAATTTTATTTAGTGTCTCCTGATGGGCAGTAAGTCGACGATCAGTCATCATTGCAAGAAGAATATTTTCTGGCAGTGCGAAGAATGCATTTGTTTGGTTGGATGAATAAACTACGGCTTGGTATTTCCTTGGCAAGTATCTACATTTGGGAATAGTCTCAAAGACGTGACGAGCACCATCGGCGATGGAAGAATGTGTCCTGATCCTGCATTGCATCACTACATAGATTTTTAGTATGAATGTCACTATTTCGATGAATTTCTTGGTGGGTTTCTTAGTCGAAATATATAACCTAAGAATAACGTTTTTCCCATCTTTGTGAGACAATTTCAGACATGATTTCCATGTTTTTGACAGGAAAAATCTCTTTTTCGCGTCATTTATTGCATGCATAGAGTTAAATGAGGTGGTGTTATGTGGGTTGCCTACGCCACAAAAAAAACTTTCGGGGACATGATAAAAGGTCATTTTCTCGATAATTAAGGGCAATATATAGCTGACGTATTTGGTCTAAAATATCAATTAAAGTCCTAAGTTATACCTCATTACAAAAAAAAAAGTGCTCTCTCAAACCAAATTTAATTACAGTACAACCCCTCTAATTCGGGCTAATTGTGTCCGGCTAATACCCGAATTAAACATTTAAAGTGGTTTTATTACCGTAGGAACAACCCTAAAACATTTTTGAAGGTCATTCATGGTTCTCAAGCATATAAGGATATACAAGATGCACTAAAAACATAAGAAAATATAAGATTACATACTTTAAAACATCGTGACAAAACACAAAAGATGTAAAAGAAACAAAATTGACTATTAGAAGTGTTTAACTTGTAAAATTTTAGTGAGTAAAATTTTTTTATTTTTTTTTGGCCCGCCCCGATTTATCCAGAAACCTGAATTAGCGGGGCCCGAATTAGTGGGGCTCTGCTGTATTTATAATTTAAACATTTTTCTGATAAAATTTCGATATTTTAAGGTAAAAATGCGAACAGAAGATATTAATCGATGTGGAAAAAAAATCATATTTGTTATACCCATCCTGGTACGCAACTTTTGCGGGGTATTACGATTCGCTCCTAGAAAGAAGTGGCAAAATGAGGCACCCTAGTGCCCATCCCCCCCAATGCTGATGGTGCATTCCCCCAAAACCAACAATTCCTCCTTCCCTCCCCTCACCTCCTTGCTCCCAAGAAGGGGGGGGGGGGACGCCGAGGGTACCGGAGGATTTGGGGAGTGTTTTAATTATTAGCTTCATAAAATGTTGTCGACCACTGTGATATCCATATTTTTGGAGTTAGTTTTGAGGGTTTGGCTCCAATTATTTATGACCAAACACTCAAAAACTAACTCTAAAAAGTATAAATAAAATATTAAGCAAACTGTTGTGCTTATATAGGGTAACTATTTAAAACTTAATACAATGCTACAAACAACCATAAGGATATGAGAGTTTATTTTTTACGATAGCATGAGGAATAAAAGGAATAAATTGTGAAAATGAAAATCGTTTAGTGACCACATTTGAAGGATGTTACAATAGTTTTATGATCTGCTGAATTTGCATTAGAAATCATTTTTTGTTTGTGGTATAGTAATGGTTGAATTAATATCCAGACCACTACTTACAATTTATTGTGTTTCTTATCTTTATTTTCTTCGGAAGATCCAGATACAAAATCTGCCTTTTCTTTTTATCCAACAGTCAAAATCAACAACGACTCTTTTTTCATTTTCTCCTTGGCAACCTTGAGGCTAAAAGGTATTGAGGGCTTTCTTTATCATCTAGACCATACATCATGTTATATTGTTGTTATTGTGGTTTCAACGATACAACTGATTCAAACAATTGAACGTAACAAATTGTAAGTATTCTTTGATGATTGATTCTAAGGCTGAGCACTCTTTATCTAAACCAAAGAATTTGAATTCAAAGTTTATTTTTCTGCGATGGCATGGTGCGGCAGCCAAGGAAGAGCACAGAGAGATGCGACCGAAATAAAATAAGCTTCCGACTGGCTGAATAATAACTCTGTAACTGAACGATGTTTTATTGCCTATACTTCACTCAATGCTTAACATTAATTTATCGTTATAACCTTTTGATACATATATAAATTACTTTAAATGAGTTAAAATATTTAATTTGGTGAATTATTTTATGCATTTTAAAAATCCACCTCAAATATTCTATTCCCCCCAAAGTTTTTTTCTATGGTGCAATTTGCACCAAACATCCCCCCTGTGGGTGGCCCTGCATCTCACACATATGTCTTCAACTTATCTGGGATGACCTAGCCTGTTTATTAAATTTTCCTCATTACATTGTTCTGGATTTTGGATCCCTATAAAAACATTCTAATGAGAGTCCACTATATACTATCCTCGCAAAAATTATATAGACATGAGTTTGAGGCTTTACATCTCAAAAACAGGAGAAGCGATATTCATGCATAGCATACCAAGGTGTAGAAAATGTTTTCCTATGTTTAACTCAGGTAATAGATTATTATATAAATAATTTGAGGCTAATGTGTTTGCAGAGGAAATGAAAAATTGACCCATTTTCTAAGTTGTGGAGGGTAGTGTCACATGGTGGTCTGTCATATCAATAGGAAATGCACAAGTGAAAGTGAATTTTGGTAGAATATGAGTTGTACTTTTAACATGATGTACTTTAATTTCAAATGAATAACTTTATTTGTTTAAGTTACTGTACTCAATTTACAAAACTTGGTTTTTCCCATAAGCATGCAACATGAAGATGCACGGCAAACACCTTCGTCTGCATTTTAGAATGAACTCCTAATGCAAATCAATGAATGTCATGACACTTATTATTCCACAATACTTTGAATTTTGTTTTTTTTTTATGAGTTCAAAGGCATGGCAGCATTGCCAAACAAAATAAGCGCTGAGTAGGCTGAGATTGTTTAGTGTTCACAGTTGAACTTTAATTTTTCCCACTAATTCAAAATGTGTATTTTCGTCTACTCCTGGGAGGCGAGTTGAGATTTTCAATAGATATTTTTTTCAGAACAGGCTTTTCCATGGCTAATTCTAAGTACTTGTCCAACTTTTAAATGTCACAAAGTAATGGTGCTCAGGTAGTTTTGATTTCCAGCCGGCATTTACTAACAAATGAACTTAGTGATACAATTCATGACTTGTGGGTGCTCTTTTACTTCTTCATAAACATTCAAGCCATAATATACCTAGGTATTTTGTAAGTGATAACAATCTTTTTTAATAGGAGAATTAAAACACTTGAGTGATATTCAATTTCAGATAATATGGTGGTTATTTTCTTGGTACAGATTTCATTTGTTTCTCTTCTAAACATGCTAAGGAAGTAACCAAAATATACTAACCAGAATTATTTACTTGCAATGTGACACAGACCTGATATGAACGTTGGCAATGTTCAGCAGCATTCTTTTGTCCACTCTTGGTGGGGATGGCAATAGACAAAATAATGGAACCAATGAAATATCTATTGTGAAACAAAAGAGTTAAAACATGGATACCTTGGAGTCTTTCATTAAGAGTAGCTTGAGAATGTGAGTTTTTCTCAGCTCTTTCTCCATTTCTGTCATAATCTCCAACTTTACCAAATACTCACCCAATCTTAATGATGAAAATGATCTTAGCTGTCAGACAGCTCTCTTAATAACTTTAGCTTGTTCATTATTCTAGAAGCACATGTATAATTTGCACTCCTGCCTAATCTCTGGAATAATTATGTGGGCAGATTATGATCAAGTACAATAAAATAAAAACATATTTAGCACCACCTACGAAATATTGAAATACCATTTTTTCATGAATGAAAATGTGCAAGTAGATAGAAGGTTGTAATAAAGTCACCAAATGTCTTTAATCTGAAACTAAACATACATTACTCAGGTTAATGAATTGTCTTCTGTGTGAGCAACATGTAGATGAGCAATGAATAAATGATCACAGTTCCTGGATCACTAATGTCATAGATAATTAGTATGAAAGTATTTTACTCAGTGAAATCAGCCTGATCCTAGGAACGAGAATTTTAGGCTTTAGGCAAGTTAGGCAGAGCTGTTTGTAGACGAAATTCTAGTTAACCTGATTTCCTCTCAAATCCAACTCCTCCTGATGTAATTTCTAAGTGGGTTCATCCCATTGCTTATGCTTGCATTGAACATTATAACTTCATTGTCATCAGTTCAGAGCCCTAAGATTGGTTTGACAAAGCCATCATAATTTATGCACTTCTACCACCCAAATTAAAGGCAAAAGTTGTTATTTTGTAGATGGAGAGTTGGCATTTCAAATTCCCACTCCCGTGTTATAAGAATACAACATTTTCTACTCAGTGCTGTTAATTTCCTTTCAGCATCAACTGATGTATATCCCCTTAACATGGATATTATATATAATTAACTGTTAACATGAATAATATTCATGTGTAACTCTTTCCATTGCCTCTCTCTGTAGCTATGGTTATTCATGCTTTATTCTCATGCTTAGTTTTTCTGTTGGTACATGCCTGCTTATTCAAACATTCCTCTGATACATATCATTTATAAGATGCACACCTTCATCTAATAAGTATCTTTGTGACAAAACTGTTCCACCTGTTCTAGCTATTCCGATCCTAGTCCTCTAGTTTTCTTCTTCTTTTTCTGTGAGAGCCTAATAATATTTTTTTTATTACTGTTCATCCCAAATATATCACACTCGACCTGCAAAGTGTATTACAGCATCTTAATGCCCAACTTAAAATTTTAAGTGGTGGCTTCCTTCTCAAATGCATGTTTTACTATTTTTTAATCGACATCCTGGAAAATGGTTGTGCCTTGTGTGAAGAGTCAAATTTGTTTTGAGTCTGGTATGGCACACTGAAAACCATCAAAGTATGCTAATCTTCTACACCAACCTTAATAGAGCATTTGTCTACGTAATGCATACACAGACTATGTAATTAATGCTATACTTACCATGGCACCTATCTCTTCTTGAATTATGATAACATTATATACTCGAATAGGTATCATTGATATTTCTCCTTTGCTCAAAAATCTACATCAGTTTACATGTGATCATATTGCACATTTAGCTTGGGATTCATAATTTTATCATTTATTCTAAGTCTCTTAAAATCATATTGGTTTGGATTGTATAGGATATCCTGTCAGGAAGTTTAATGTATTCCACCTATATAAGTTACCAGTAAATAGAGATCCAATTTATGCCATTTTGAGCAGTTAATTTTAACAGCAATTTCACTATAATTTTCACACTAACCTTTGAATTTTCCCTGAATTATACACCTTAGTTTAATTTGATATGCATGCATAAATCTCACATTTGAAGTAAAAATACATAAATTGGAGCTCTTGAAAAGTAATCATAAAAAAAATAATAAAATTGTTGCCAATATAATTAGCATGTGAATGGCATTGATTAGGAGACATGAAGCAAGCATGATACATGAGTAAATTATGTACATATATCAATTTCAATAATGCTTCCATTTTTTAAAAAGTATCAGTGCATTTTGTTGGAATGCTTAATCAAATCACTGGTAAAAAGTGATTGTATTTGCATTATTTACAAGTAAAAGAGAGCCACCAAACTTTTTTTTTGCACTTAGAGAAGGTTTTTGTCTCATTTTCTTGATAAACATTATTACTTTCAGGGCAGAAGAGCAGGCCTTCTCTCTCCCACTTTAGGTGAGGCTGAGGTGATTGTGAAGCTCAGTTATTGATTTTGTCAGTACTGTGAGAATATGTGGAAGTGGCATTTTTCTGTAATATTTTTATTTTTGTTTGAAACTATTATTATTTGAGTGAATGCCTTGATTTCTCTCTTTTAGACTTGCCTTTCATTTCCTTTGGCCTGATTTTTGTAGTATTTTTAAATGGTTGCTTCTCCTTTTATTTACATTTTTCTAAGTGCAAAAAAACTATGTTACCAGCCTGATTAAAATATCTATTAGGTTTTAATCATTTCTGATCATTGCTGTTGTGTAAATTAAAACTTCTTCATGTTATAATCACCCATAAATAATGCCTTCTCTTCTTAATGGCAAACTTCAAATTACTATGATATGGAATTAATTCTCCAGTTCGGGACCAATGTCTTGCATGTATTTTAGTCCTAAAAAGTGACAATTTAGTGCACTAAAATTTTAGGAGATATCCATTACAATGTTTTGTTGTTTAAGAACTCACTCTAGTATTTCATTAGTAAATCCTCACTTAATTTGAGATGCATAAAAAATCTACTATTTTCGTGAAATTAGTAAAAACTCGGAAATTATTTTCAATGAGTATGACATAACAATTTTTGACACCCTGATGTATCTCAGTAGGTATCAGGTATAAATTTCAGCAGACATATACCCATCAGGAACTCAGGTTTAATCCTTTCAAACGCTGTTTATAAACAGTGCAGATTATTCACTCATGTGATCAAACACTATGTATAAATGCCGAAATTCTTCTATGGATGAGGAAGAATGCCGACTAAAAACATAGCTGGGCCCAGGTAATTGAAAAAGGTCCAAGGTGTCGGTAAAAGACCTTACTGCATGGGTCCGAAGACCCTTTCTCGGGTTATGGGCAGTGATTATCTCAACACTTCTTTGGATGGCCAGTCTCATCCTCAGCATTTGCTCGCGGTCACCTATTTGTTTATGCAGTGTAGCAACTAAAAAATATGTGTTCTATTCTCAGGAAATAAAGTTCCAGAACTCTACCCTTTTTTTGCTGAGTTTATAAACATTTGGAAAGATAGAAAAATTCTACTAAAGAGACTCTTGACTAATTTGGGAGAATTTTTCATTCCCTGCAAAGAAATGCTTTTTTTTTAATAGTTTCAAAAGAGAGATAGTTCTGTGTGTGTACAGCCGATATGTTTTTCTCTGTTTCACTGCTGTTTAGGTGAAAACCTACCCGAAAACACCAGAGTACGTTGGCAATACCTGGAAAAATATCCTCTCACTTTTAAGATTTCTGCCATATCTCAAGAAATCAATTTCTTCCGCATAAGCATAGTTGGATTGATTTTTCACAGAAACGTTTCCAAGTGTGAAAAAATACAAATAATTTACTTTTGTAACAATTGATATACATATCCATTGTGATAGTTATCCTAACCCTTTTACTGCCAGTGGGCCGATACATCGAAAACTGCCAAGGGCGGATATATCGGTATACTTACATTGCATCATTATATATATATATATATATATATTGATTATATTTCCTTCTAAACAGTGACAGCAATAATTATTATTTTGTCCTCATAAGAAGTGAAATATATCATCAACATCGAAAAAAATAAAAAATCATGCATTAAAATTAAGTGCTTCAAATACCTATGTCTTAAATTGATAATCCTACGATTCTCACGGAAATGGGCTTGGAAGTTTTTGCACAGTCTTCCTTAAAGGGGCTGGTAGTAAAAGGGTTAATATTAACAGTAGAACTTTGTTTAAATACTATTAATGATATGTATAAAACAAAAGGAGTAGATTTCTGTGTTGACCTTCACTTAGAGTGTTACTTACATTTTTAAGAAAAATCATTGCATTGATCATCAATTCAGGAAAGAGACAAATTAATCTCAACTTGTAGCTGAATAAAGGGTGAGAAACCCTGCTGTGTCCCCAAAGTAGAGGAAAGACATACCTGCTTGACACCATGAGAGCTCCGTATGAGAGGCGGAAAAAAATTCTAGTGGAATCCATGGCAAGGAAAGCTTTTCTCTGAGTAGGACACCGGCATGAAAAGGTTAAATGTTAAAAGTATTGATTATTTTAATCAAATTTTACTTTCTTGTTAACATTCAAAGGTGCTGTACCTCCTAAGTGTTCCTCAAAGTGAAGCATTATAAAAATGTTCATTTTCCAAAGAGGAGAGGAGATTACTATTGAAAAAGAAGGGAGGATAGAAAGTAGCTTGCATAAAGGGAAAAGTATGTCATGGAATGCTAAAGATTAAAATATTTTGATGTCATAAAGTAATTAGAGTAACAATGGAAATGCCACCAGCTCATGCGAAGACTTATCTGGCCATCCATATAGTCATCCACGATAGATAAGTTTTAACTTTTGAATCCAGGTTATTGGTAGTCCATGCAGTCTGTTCCTCTGTGAGGTGGCTACAAAAAGGGGCTTAAACATGATAAAATGGCAATTTAAGTGATGGTGTAGTATTAACGATATATGTGACGCAGGCAGCAGAACACCTGCATAAATAAACTTAATTGCATCAGGTTGAATTTGTGGAAGAGGTCGATGTTCATTTCTGAAATAAAATATCTGTTGATAATCCACAGTTTTATTGAACTGCATTATAATTATGTTATTGAATGTGAGGTGGGTGGTTGAGCATCAATGTATTGAGGTATAAGAGTCGTGAATGAATGGACAAGATAAGGAAAGAAGGGAGTTTGCAGGGGGGTGCTTTGACTGAGCATGAACAGACACAGCAGTTGAGTGAAGCATTCTTTGGTGTTTAAACAACTGACTGTTTTGACCACTCTGTCACTGTTACAAATTATCACATGGCAGAATAATTTCAAAACACATTTAACATTAATTGATGAACTACAAATGAGATCACATACATGCTGAGCTCATTGTAGTAATAAAAATACATATTGTATTGTCTTGTATACCCACCTGTTTTAGAACTCGTTATTCTTATTCTTCTTGACTATCACCCACCCAAATCATCTTAGCTATTCCTAGATAATGATTTCAGATCATTATAAGCTAACTAATACCTTATATTGCTGATCAATTTAATAAATGTTCTTAACTTCTTCCCCATTAGCCTTTCTAGTCTGCGTGTAAAATGCCTGATTGCTTTGGTATGATTTGTTTTTTCCTTCCACTGAGGACTTCTCTAGAGCTGAAAATTCAATCCTGCTCGTAAAAGTAATGGAAGCTATTTTAAATACCTATTTATTAATAACAAGGGTAATGTGCATCATGCATGGAACATTGGGAATGAGAAGACGAGTCAAATAAAAAAAGGATGGTTCTACTTATTTCCTTTTGCTTTTCCTTCGTTCTTCTACCTTTTTTAGCACCAACCAATTTTAACTACAACTGGAAAAGTTACCTGTAGTATAGAAACAAATAAGTTACACTTCAGAAAAGAAAATATGTAGTATGAAAATGTTTCCATTTCATATAATATGAAAATCCCTGCATTTCACATAAAATTAATAGGTACTAATTGGCAAAATATTGTTTACAATCAAGGGTTATTTAGATATAACTATATTACTTTTGGTCTGCATGAGAGCTCATGGCACTTTTAGCGTAAGAAGCAAAAGCTGAAATATGGGTTTATGGAGTTTATACAATTAATTAGTTAACATTGCATTTTATCTTTGCTCTTAATTTGTTTCTTTTGTTCACGCCTATTTTTTACAACCTGTTTCATCACTCAGTACAAGCAATTATATATTTTATAATTCTTCGAAAAAATATTATTATCCTTATATATTAAAAAAAGCAATCCTTATCTAAAGTCTAGCGAAATTCTTCATGAAGTTGAGTGAACCCATAGCTATTAGGTAAACAGTAATTACAATTACTATTAATTATTGCTTTTTGACCAAAAAATTATTATCTTTTATCACCATTTTCATTGATTTATTGAAGATAATTTTTGTTGACAGTAACTAACGCTGTTGGTTTTATGTGAATAATGCATGTGTCTGGAGAGACTAATATGCCATGAGATTGCATCAGTGTGCCCATTAAATTAAAAGATGGGGTGGGAATATAGAGTGGAATCCCGGTATAACGAGTGCTCATAATCCCTCGAAAATCACTCGCTTAACCGAGCGCTCGTTATATCCGAAGGTGTTGAAAAAACCCACCTAATTCTCATAGTCGTTCATATGTAGTTTTTCTTTTGTTTCCGCGGCATTTGACGAAGGTAAACAGCAAAAAAGTCATTTCAGGCACAATCTGGTAGAATATCAACATATTTCATGAAAGAAACAGGACATTTTCCATTATATAAAATATTAATTCCCCTAGTTTCGATGTTTTTCTTCCAGTTCTTCTATTTTTCGATCGCCGAAGAAAGCTGTAAAGACAGCGTAACTAGTCGGGATTAAAATATTAGGTCTACTGTGGAAGTTTTTGGATAAATTTGCGAATATGTCATGATGATAATATCAGCTTTGTCGAGTTTTCGAATGTTAACCAGTATGTCCATCAGTTGGGAAAATTGGCCTGAAGGTTCACTAAAATACGGTCGTAGATATTTTTCAAGCTTAAGCGAAGGCCAACTTACGGCTGTCTTTTTCCGACACGATTAACTGGAGCAATATCACGATAATTCATCGGGCGCAAACATGCTATGTTTGAACGATCGCGATATCACGATCTTTTATCGCGATATTTATCGTGATAATATATAGTGATATTTTATCGGGGCGCGATATCGTGATATTTTATCAGGGCGCGATATCATGATATTTTATCGCGATATTTATCATGGTCGAGACCTTGGTCACGATATCATGATATTTTATCGCGATATTTCTCATGGTTAAGATATTTATCGTGATAGTTATCGCGATACCTATTTATAGCGATATTTATCGCACCCCGATATCTTATCGTGCCCCGACATCTTATCATGCCCTGATATTTTATCGTGCCCAGATAACATATCGGGGCACAATAAGACGATGTTTATCGTCACGCTGAGTTATCGTTATCGCCACTTTATGATATGCTACAATTATCGTATCCCGATATTGAATTATCAATTTAGCCCATGCCTAGACCTAATTCCCTCTCCTACTCTCATCTTGCTTGTCGTCTGCCCACTTCCACTGATGACTGGGCCTAACAAAAGAAGAACGTAAAATGGGAGCGTGCAGAATGTACTGAAGGCCGTAAATCGTTTATGTTTGGACATAACTGGCTTTAGGTGTTGTAGATATGGCACACATCTTGTATTTTTAGTGTAATTAGCAGATAATACAAAACACAATAGTTTATTTTTGCTAGGCAGTGCATCGCCCTCGAGAGATATCTGTCGTAATACCGAGCGTATACCGTGGAAGGAACTTTTTGGCCTCGCTATATCCGCTTTATTTTACATGTAAAACATAGGCCTTTTGGCGGTACAAAGACAATCACTCGCTATAACGCGATTCTCGCAATAAGTCGTACTCACTATACCGGGCTTCTACTGTATGGGCCATGGATGCACATTAATTGAAAAAAAAGTTAAGGGGGCACAACAAAAAATGATACCCATTTTTGCAGCCCAATTAATATATTGTTTCCCTACTATTTCAAAAGCTGGGGCCACCTGGTCATATTGAAGAAGTTTCACTTTTATCCATCAACATTATGTAATTGTCAATCTGAAATGAAGTCTATTTTCCATTAGAAACGGGTAAGCTGCATACCCATAATTTCTACCCAACTTGTAGAAATTGAGAACACTGTGCTTCTTATAGGTTTTGGTAACTTCTGACACTCAGCTTATTCTGGTTAAGGAGTACTTTATTACTTCAACATCTAGCTATTCATTGCTCAGCAGCTGAGCTTAAGATTAAGAATTAAGTATTTGAAGAAAAGCTGACAATTTTTTAAATATTGTTCCAATTAATGCCATTTTTCTGTGATGAGTATGGCAAGCGGTAAGCCAGCCAATTTTTCATTATCTATTTTAATCATACTTTTGTGAAAGCCGATGCATGTTAATTGCACATTTTCCGATAATGATTTGACATTTCAAACATTCAAATTCAATTTGATAATTGAAGTTCATTTAATAAACCTAACTCAAAAGAGAGCTGTATGTCTCACTATCCTATTCCTGTCGTATGGGTTCCCAGGTAGAACACCAAAGTCACAATGATGTCATTATGACGTCAATATCGGGTCACGGGCCGTAAGTCACGGTGACGTAAAAATGGGCAACAGCGGGGACGTCCTCTGTGAGTCATTTTGACATCATCTTGACCAGAAAATGACTCCATCAATAATGATGTGAGGGACGTCCTTCTTGAGGTATTGTGACCTCATCTTGACCTGAAAATGACCCCCTCTTCCTCGGAAAAATCATTTCCACTGTCATGTGAACTCTGATCAATCCCATTGTCAACATCATCTGAACTGATTTCATCATCAGCATCAAACCTGGAGGATGAATCAGACTCCTCCTCACACATTGCCTTCAGGTGCAACCTGTCATCAACAATGGCTACTGCTCTTCTCCTATTATGCCTATCAACCTACACAGACAGAAAATCATACTTGAAAAGAAAGCCTTCCAAAACACTCACAATAAATACCGCATGCGAACATGTTTCTAATGGAAAATATTGCTTTAAACAGTATGTTGATGCATATTTTATTTGTTTATTAATTTGTTTTTATTAGTTCTCAAGTTGTTTAGGGATAACTACATATCTAAGTATCTGCTAAATTTATTTTCCTGTACATATTTTTAAGTAGGTATGATTATGTGGGCTTTTATTTCTTGCATGACAGTTTTTTTAATGAAGTACATTTATCATAGATTCCACGTGAGTGTAATTTCAAAATTTGTTAAGTTCGGTTCAGTGACATTTCTTTTATGTACTAACATGTATTGTTTGTCATTTTGTTGGATAGAAGTTGTCTTACCATAATTAAGCCATTACAGAAGTTGGAAAATAATCTGGGCACTAATATAGCTTCCTAAGGTCAATGCATCTCACGAGTAAAATAACCATGTGAAAAAGTAACTGGAGTCCTTCCTAAGGGAATTTTTCACACAGCTCAGGATAGCAAAATCTGAAGTAACATTTTATTTTGTACTTTTAGGGCACTGTGATCCTTGCTAGACCCAATCATCTGTATAGTTTAAATGTATAGGATAAACTCCTTGGTCTTTTTCTCCTGGAAAAAAACTCACATTATTCATACCGATTTCATAGGTTTATATTGATCTCCTTTTTTTGCATGAGTTCATTAGTATTAACATACGCATGCAAGGCTTGTAGGTACTGGCATGGGATTTTCTCTTCATGAACTCTGATTTATTTTGTGAGTCTCTCTTGAAGGCCGCTACTCACAATTAACTGTAGAGAGGTAGAGTAAATAAATGTAGATAATTCTTATCTGACCTATGGTTTTTTTTCATATCTGGAACTGAGTGGGTTTTGTGAATTTTTTACTTCCCCTTCCTCTCAAAAATTGGTGGCACAAAAAAATCCTTTCAAGTTTTGTTCTAATTTTTGACTATTGCCTCATTATTTTTTCCTGTTTACTTAAAGTAGTTCTTTTGTATGAAAGCCCTATTTTTTTGTCTGCTCTTAAATATAAGTTTCAGCTTTAGGTTTGGTAGAGTACAGATTTTAAGCCTGGTATATTTAGACTACTGAATTATAAACATTGGCATCTGCAAAAGTAGGATGTAGTGCTTTCATTGAATGAAAATTAATTAGTAGTTTTAAGGTTTCTATAGAAGTTTCATGTTTGTTGAAGTCTAAAAGGTGTTTGCATTCATATAATAACTGGTTGTTGTTAATGTGAATTAAAACTAAATGAAGTAAAATAGTTTTTTGGTAGTAATTATTGACATCATATAATGCTTTATAATATTATAACTTATTTTTTGCATCACTTTAGGTGGTAGAATGCACTTGTAGGGCTGTTACTAATGTGGCTTATTAAGCAAATAAGACAAATTTGCACCACTGTACATCTATTTTACTATGCAAAATTGAGCTCTACCATTCATTAATGACCCTCCTATTTTAATGAATATTGAATTCTTCCTTAGGTTATTTGTTAGATACTATGAAATGAAATTAATTTTTTTTAATAGTTTACCATTTCAAACTGTTTTCAATAACCCCAGCCAAGTTTAATGCTTTCACATCACTCTTATAGAGAAATAAGTCCTCTTGAGAATGATGTGAGATGTTGAAACCAGTGTGGAAAACTATAAAGTTTATATCATTTCATAATATCCTCCAAATTCCACAAAGTGTCCTGGCACTCCATTAAAGTTATTCCTAAAGCCTGTTCTGTATGGTCCAATTTATCAGCCAATCCATTGCAAATTGGATTGCGTGCCTCTTGACACATACCAATTTCACTACCAACCCTAATCCCATAATCTCATCAAAAATTTCCAATTCAATATTGGATTGTAGAACACATTGGGTGCTTTCAATTTGTGGCTACAGCCAGCAATAGATACAGCATTGGGTGCTTTCAATTTAGCTGGATCGCCAGCTTCTGGAGACCCTCTGCTCTGAGGAGAGTCGAAGAGATGAAAAGCTATTTCCATAATATGAAATCATGTCAACCGATGTAACAACAAAGTATCAACAATATTTTATTGTAAAAATGCAGACACAGGGAAGGTATTCTACGGCATTTATCAATCAGAACCCCAAAAATACTGTGATTTCATTCCACTAACATGTTAAATAAATTATTAAAATCAATCACAAAACCTTTTACCGAGCAAAATTGGTGAATTTTATGACTGATTCAAACTTAACCGGGCAATTCCTTTGTTGCTACTTTCTTAATAATTCTCCAATTCCCTGAACTGACTGGTCATGCTCAAAAAGCCGGTGCCAGCTGTGTTTCATTTCATTTGCATCCTGGCAATGGACGGCACCTTCATTCGATAATCGGCTATTGCTGCACCAAAATGAAAAGCACCCATTCTTTTTTCGGATCGCCAATCTCCAATCAGAGGTTAGCATTGCTGTAGCCTGGTGACCAAAACAGCAACACATATCAATGCTGCTTCTTCAGCATTCATTTCAGGGAAGTTTTTAGCTTAAATTTTCTTTTTTGGATGCTTATAATGCTTATGATTATAAAAAATACTTTTATTTCCATCTTCTATCTTGTATTCATTAAACCAGCATCTCACAATGTTCTGTTTTAATATGATGCGGCATACTCATGCAGGCTATGTGAGCATTGCTATGACCAATACTGATGGTGTCATGCGGATAATTTTCAATCCAATACTGATATGTTTGTGTCAATTTATTGGGCAATAAATTGGACCATGTCAAATGGGTTTTGGCTCATCAATATCATCTAACTAATGATGAAGTCTTAAATCAAGCGTGAGAAGAAGTAGACCCAGGACAATCATGGTCTGGTTGAATTTTGTATCACTAAAATGTTAGTTTTTGTTTCATAATATGAGTGCTGCAATTTTGTACAATGAAGGATTTTTGCAAAATAACAGAAAGGTTAATTTAAATTAAATTCCTCCTATTTTCATTGAAATCTCTGGAAAATAACTGCCTCTGTCCATCAAATTTTTCATATTTATACTGTTGGAAAGGAGCAAAAAGTTACATGTGCAAGTTTCCAGTATTTAAATGCAGGACTTGCATTGCACTCATTCCTGCAATGGTTTTGGTCTCATGGTGCCAAAGGATTATGAATACAAGTGTCATATATAGCTATTGTGAGTACTTTTTATTCGTTCATTGTCCGTTTATGCCATTTATCTTGTGAGGAGAATATTAAGGAGTGTTTCATAGAGGTTCAATTTGGATGATTGTCAATTTTTGGGATTCAATGGTTGAGGATTGCTTTTAAGCTGGCAGAGTTATGAGAGGAAAGGGGCTGTTAAGGGGATAATGTTGGGATGTAGTGTGAACTATCTTCTTTGGTATTACTACTCTTCCGTAATCAAAATTACATCTTGCCTCTTTACATTCATTCATACCACTGACAGCACTTTTTTCTGAATGCCTGAAAAAGGTTCTCAATGAGCGATAAAATTGCTGCTATTGTCATTGTGCCTATGTGATATGATGGTATGGACCTGAAGTCCTCATAGGGTATGGTGTTAAAGCATATAAATTAGTATGCAATTAAGGTTGTAAACAATACTTGAGAAAGAAAGCAATTACATGATTTGATGCATGAAATTGAATCCACTTAATCATAAGGCCTCCACTGGGCAAAGTTTTGTCATTTTAGGTTTCAGTATTTTCAGGACACTATTTTTAATTTAAACTCTGCCTCTGATATGAATGTAGCTCAATATATTTTCTGTGATTTGTTAAATTAGCATTAACGTTGAGCACAGTGAAACGATCTGAAATTAGAAGTATTATGCAATACTTTTATGTATATACATATTCTAAACTTTATAAAGACTTTCTTAGTGAAATGATAGTTTGGAAATGTTTCTAAAATATCTCCCCTTGGACTCAAATTGCTCAGATCACAGTTTCACCAACATTGCAGTCAGGGAAACTGATGTTCAAGAGGCATGGACAAAACTCGAAACTACTATTTATAGCAAATGATAATTTTCATTTGTTCAAATTTTGTTTAATTTTAAAATCCTAGAGGAATTATAAAAATATATTTGGAAATTTATCCAATACTTCCTCACCCTATGTGAAGGACATTATATGGAAGCTGAATATGATTTAAAGCAATAAAAGAGGAACTATCTAGTTAAATGGTTAAAATCTCCCCTGGAAATAAAATTAGCCATCCCCATCCATGGCTGTGAAATAATGTTATTCATTTCAAATCACATTGATTTATATTTTAGGAAGCCTTTAAGGTACGTTTTTATTTACTTTGTAATATCAATGGTACAATATCTCACTGTGAGATATAATTCCAGGTATGAATTCTCTGCCTTAGGTTTCCAAGTCACCAGGGTTCTTCTGGACGCCGATCTAGTGCTGCCCCTGCTCTTATGAGTGACGCAACCCACCAGCAGAGCCGTTCCAAACCCTCATCGTCGGCAACCAGGCATCAGCGACGCACTAGTGTTCCGTTCACAATCATCCCGACGCAGATGCCTCCCCCTCTACCAGATGCCATGAATGTTGACCCCATCCCGACAGACTTTACCCCTCCGGTGCCGGCTGAGTTTGCCAACCCCATCCTACCGGAGGATGAGGAGAGAGAATTGGAGGAGGCCCATCACCACCAGGTGGAAGCGGTGAAGGCATTCCGGCACCACCAGCAGTCCCACTTCCCGGCAATTGAGTCGCACAGGATGTACCCGATTGATACAGGGTTCTCGCACCCACCACCCCCACCCTCGTTCTCCAACCCCTCAATCCTGGACGACCCATACATCAAGGACACAGACATGTACATGGGGATGAGTGGGGGTCGTAGGGGCAGTGGGAGGAGGGATGTGTTAGAGGGAAGGCCCATAGTTTGTGTGGGCAGCCGAAGGGACAGTGGGCATGCCTCTGAGGAAGGCTTGGACAGTAGTGGGGGTGGCTATGGGGGAAAGGAACTCGGAGCATCCTCCCCCAACGTTTCCAGAGCCATCCACGAAGGGGGTAAGTGGCCAATTCTCACCTGCATCCTTTAAAATTTGTGAATAAGTTAAAAATATTGTCCGATTATTAATAGCCATGGATTAGTTACTTGCATGAATGGTTATTACTTCAACAAATATTCTTTGGGAAGGTTTTTTCATTATGACTTTTATGTTAATCATATCATTTGCCAATTTTACAAAACATAGTGTTATACATAGCCGATTATGTTTCAACAGCTAAGGGTTCATCTTCAGTAGACATGATAAAAATGCCTTAGGCATTGAAATACATGTTGTGCATCAGATGGCACAATGCAAATAGTGGACAGTACATCTTGTGCCTGGTTTAATTTTAATCCTTAATTAAGTGAGGGTGTCATAAAAAATGATCCCTAGACTACCAGTTAAACTGGTTTTAACTGGTAAACCAGTTAAACACCAGACTAAATCTTATGGTTTTCCTTCTAAGTTCAGGATCTTAGAAGGCACAGGTAATCTATCTGCAATGACTACAAAGATTGACATTGGCTTTTGCCTCAAATAAAGCCTGTATTTTGATAATAAGTTCAAGTAATCAGTAGAACCTTTCATAGGTAAAAATTTTCTGTACGATCAAGTTAAATGTGCATTTAATTGTAAACTCATAGATACAAAGGCAAATAATATTTTGGCAACACAGTGACTATGGTCAAAATATTTACCAATGTGTACTTATTCATTAGTCTTTACTAGCTTTCTGTTTTCTTCTTTCTGCTCTATGCTGCTTACTTCTTCTTTACTTTCAATACTTTAAGTACTACTAAAGTTTTGTTCCTATCTTTACAGAGACCAGTATAATTTAAATATGTAGTGATAAATATGTTCCTGTAAAATCTTATAAGATATGTAGGTGCCTAATATAATAAATATGGCATCATGCAATAAATCATATAATGAGTTAGTGAATAAGTATTTGCTGAAGAAAAAATTAGAAAAAAATATCAACTACTTTAATATGAAGTATTTGAATTTCAAACATTGGAAAATTTATGCAAATGACTCTTATTCATTTATAGATAAAGAAGCTGGTGTTTTTCCAGCATGTAGACTAAATGTATAGCTCTTATGTATGTAATGTGTGCCTGAGGGGAAGGTTGAATCATTCAAGATTGATTCAGGTACATAACTAAGGACTCACTTGCATGGTATTACGTTGCATTTGGAATTATTGTGTACCAAAATCAATCTCGAATGATTCAAGAACGCCTCACCAGGTCAGGAATGCCATTGTTGCTGACCTTTCGATGAACAACTCATTCTTTGTCCTCAGTGCTAAGGATGTCCTTTAAGAGCAATGGATGAGTCGTTCATCAAAAGGTGGGCAACAATGTAATTCTTGACCTAGTGGAGATCATGAGAGCTCTATATTTTGTTCATATATTAGTTGATAACCCAATTTTGGAAATTAGTAGCTCTAGTTTGTTGCAAAATTGCAATAACTGAAAAGAAGACAAAATTTTGTGATTTTCTCTATCTGTATGTAATTGACATTTCCAATGCCTTGAAAGCTAGACTGGGGGAAGGAGGGGATGTGCTTCAATCATTAGAGATTAACATCGGTGCATAACAAACGATGCACTTGTATTATTTTACATTGTGTTAAGGATTATTCTGTACCTGAATTAATCTGAAACCATTCAATCACACTCCCCAGCATGACTATTTAAAAACAGTTGGTGAAGGTATATTGTTGCAGTTTCATTGAATATAACCAAAATGTCAATTTTAAAAAAATTTAATATGCCCGGTAGTGATGGACGGATCCAAGTTTTTTGTCGGATCCGGAACTGGATCCTTGCCTGGGTTTCCGATCTTTATCTCAGTTTCGGATCCTTAGTTTCAGATACTCGATTCTGAATTTCATTCCTTTTCTAATCCTAAATTTTTAATAAAGGTATATATAAAAACAGAAAAAATAGAAATACCAAAAACAGGTAAATTTATTGTAGAAATATCAACTTCCTATCATCTATGAGGATTATATTTACCTGGATCAGGATTTACAGATGCAATAACTACCTATAACTTGTTACTTCTAATGTAAAGTTCACTTTCCTTATCACATACTCATCAAGCAATACATTCTTTAAACCCGTAACCCTATTCTTTAGAGTGCAGTTAAAAGAAACCTTATAAGTTTATTTTCATTAATGAAGGAATTATTTTCCAATTATTAATCAAATCCTTGATTGCTTTCAAATAATGTTTTTAGAAACACAAAAAAATTTTTAATGCGGCCAAGAGATCCCATTTATGGAATATCTGGGGATTCCATTTTTAAGATGAAAAAATTATTATAGAATATCACTAAACTAACAATTTTGCATTGTCTTATTAATAATAAACTTTAAAATGAAATTTGAGCATCATGTACTCCTAAGGGGAGGTTGTGTAACTCTGATCTTGAAATGAGATTAACCTTTTTTCATGCTACTAGAAGCAAAATTTAAAAAAATATTTCGGATTTTTTCTCCATTGACCTGGGTTTGCAAGAAAAAAGTAGAATGACATGAGGGGAACCTGCATTCTCCAAACTCGGGTAAGCCGACAATAACAGAGTGGACTGCAGGTAATGAAGTTCGATTCTTACGCTGTTTAAAATTTTTCTTTCAACCATTGAATAAAAAACTTTTATCATCCTTCATTTCCAACTTTTGTCTGTGGACGCTGACTTTTTTGTACTTCTATCGCTTCAACTGGATTTACAAATGCGTCACTCAAAATACACTGTAAAGTTAACGTAATGATTCCATGATTTAATTCTGTAACTTAAATGTTTTCCAATCATTTCCTTTCGCCAAATTTAATTATTTTTTTTACTTATAATTTGGCATGAAATTTCTGATAATCTACTTAACTTAACTGCCTACTAGTATTACCCTAGGAATACAGCACGGCTGTATTCTTAGGTAGCGTTAAGGATCGAACTCGCGACTGGCATTACACTAGGCCTCATTTTTAACAACTACGCTCTCATAGGTTCACGGGAATCTGGCGAATGTAGGCGACCAGCATGACATTCGGCTTAATTTTTTTCTCACACATGCGGGCCTATGGAGAAAGAGGTCAAGACGAGTATTTTTTATTTTATTTTCCTCGTTTGTGGCACGGAAAAATTCTTCTTCTCATTTCGTGATCCGAATTGCTTAACCTCTCCTTGTTGGTATCTACCATACGTACATTCCATTCGCGGGGCGCATCGATCACGAGGCCGCGAGATGTTAAAATCTCCGATCCGGATCTGAATTTTTACTGTCCTCGGATATGATTTCAGTAGCGAATGAAATGAAAGACCCGTGGATCTTTGGATCCAACCTGACCATCCTTAATTTATGAGTGGTACATTTGTAAATCTAATTTAAACAACAAAGTATAATAAAGTGAGTATTCAGATGTAATGGTTTGAAATTGAATATGATAACATTTTCGATGCAGTGACTGAAAGAAAAAATTAAACTGCGATTGGGATCGAACTTCGCAATGAATGTAGGCTACCCGCGTGACATAATACGTTTTTTTTCCCGCGATACGGGGGTAATGGGGGCAAAAAGTCATATTTCTTTATTTTGCTTCTGGTTGCACGGGAACGTTTTCATCTAATTATGTGACCTTAGTTACACATCCTCTTCTTGTCAATATCTACCGCACCTACATTCCATTCACGGGGCACTTCGATCGCTAAGCCGCGAAAATTTAAAATCTACGATCCGGATCCGATTTTACACAGTGTCTTTGGATCCGAATCCAGAACCGAGAAAAATGAAAGATCCGCGGATCTTTGGATCCGACGGATCCGATCCGGCCATCACTAATGCCAGGGTATTTTTGCTATTGAAAATGTGCAATTCAGTGCACGATAATGTGATTTTCCTGTTATGGTTGCAGTGGTGCATAAGTAGCTCTTCTCAACTCTTGGCAAATCTTGGTAAGTGCTCAGAAGAGGATAGTTTATATGTTACTTTTATTCTCTGTTACCTTTTGTTAATCATTAATTTTTCAAATGTTACTCTCCCAAATGGTTAATATAGCAGTGTAGAAATGATGAAAAAGCAATAATAACTTTTACATTCCATTAGCTGTTACATTCTAAATTTGAGATAAGGATCTGTCATTTTGTAAAAAAAATGTATTCACTAGGTCAAACAAAGGTACTACTAACAAAACAGCAAAATTGCCTTCTTACCACCTCTATTCACTCAAATATGTTAGTAGTACAATTTTTCTTTTCTGGAGTATGTGTCAGCTGTAAAGTTAGTACTCATTCTTATTAAGAATTTATGAAGTGCCATACAAAGCCTTCCATTGTGATCCTGCACATTCTCCTGTTGGTGTCATTGTACACCATGCATTAGATGAGGATGACCCTTATTGGTATAATCCGCAAGGAATGTTTTATATATTTTATCTTTGCATATCGAGCATGTTATTTAGTGCTCCCAGGGTTAAACTTCTTCCTACCTAATACATAGTATATTCAATAAAAAAAGTTTTACAATATTGCATTTATAGCACTGTCCAAATGCAGCTAAATATATTGAAAATAGCATTGAAAAAATAAAATTAAGAAAACCATTAAAAAAAATTTGTTTTTCTCTATTCACTAAGGGAAAAGCAATCTATGAATACCTAATGGATTGTACTAATCAACTAAAATTATTGCATTTCCCTTATTGCTATCTAGATAAGATAAATGCAGGTTGCACAGTTAAACCAAGAGACGTTTTTGATGAGACTTTCATTTTTCATTTGGGTTATTCTAGAGCAGGTGATCAAATTGTTTAATGATGCAGCCATAATATACAGTAAACACTACTTGCACACCAAATAACCCTTTTGTTAATGCAATCAGCAAAATACAGAATATGTGTTTATATCATATACATATTCTCTAAAGAAGGTCAGTCACTGACTCCAGACTTTAAGGATTCCACATTATTTCTAATTCCGTTTCCACATCTGCTTTCAGAGGAGGATATGAATGTGATCCAGCGCTCGGTCTCCGAGCGTAGCAGAGAGAGGGCTGCTGGGTCCCTTCGGGGTCAAGGGAGCACAATACCACTGGGTCATGTGCAGAGCACACCGGATGTGGCACGCCTCTGCCACCGGCACCAGGGCAAATGCTGTCCACATGGGACAGGTGTCACCTCCAGCGGTCATCACCACCACCACCACCAGAACCACAATAACAACCGTGGCATGAACAACAATGGCTCGAGTGATGCGGACTTGGACCTTGCAATACTCCCCATATTCCAGAAGCTCTTGAGCGAGAGACATAAGAGTAAGCGTGGAGGTGGGGGTGGGGCTGGTGGTGGAACTTCTTATTCGATAGCTTCATGTCCCAACATCTCTATCAAGTGTGACATAGTTGAGTATCTGTGATTTAGTGTGTTATATTTTCATTCCATAATACTTTTGTCTTTCAAATCCATGCCATAGTGAGTGAATCACGATGTGCAGAGAACATGAAAACTTTTTACAAGGTGGTTTTAAGGGACTCTTTCAAGTCAAGAGAAGGAGAGAAAGCTACAGACCTAGCAATCCAAAATAGGAGATGAAAATTGCATAGTTTTAATTGTGGATAAAAGATGTGCAAGTGGTATGTGTGTCTAAAATAATTTATTGTTTCTTTTGGTGTGAATGGAATGTTTGGAGCTAGGAATCGTTGCTTTAGATTATGCAAGTTGTAAAAGGAAGGGTTCTGCTATTCCTGTCAGCGAGAGAAACTGATGATGCAGAATCATATATACAAAATGCTCAAAATGGCAAAATGAACTGCCTCTTGTGAAGAACATGTTAGCAATATCAGGAGCTCAAACATTGCATAAATTGCATTTGAAGATTTAATTTTATGTTCGTGTTGAAGACTCCATCCCAAATAGCACAGAAAACATTGAAAGTTGGGTTGAAAAAGTGAAGAGAAACCTAACTTTTTGCATGGGTCAATAGATTAGGTTAAAGGTCATAGGAGGAAAAGAGGCCAAAGATGTTTGCATCCTCAGGTAAGAATCTGGTTTGTATGAAAGCTGTTGCAGAGAAAGTTGACTGTTAAACATTTTTTTATGTTCCATCGCAAACCTTATTCTCTTCAACATATCAACTGGGGGTGTTTTTCTCCTTAAATTTGATGTATTTTCGGGTGCATAACTTGTCTGTTGATGTCACATTCAGTAATTTTTCAAAGCAATTTGCTTTGCATATTTGATCATTTAGAAATTGAATGTAATTTCAAATTACCCTGCTTGTCATTATTTTATAATCCCTCTCTTTTCAGTTTTCTTCCTCAATTTGTGATTTCAAAATGGTTTGGAGGATCATAAGAATGCAAATCCTTTGTCAGCAGCAGATTTTGTTTAGAGTGGATTATTTGAACATGCATATTATGTATACCCGCATCATATAGTAAGTTAATTTAAGATGAGAGATTTACTTTTTTTAATATGACTAACATAGCGTAAATGTGAGTACTGACTGCCATTCATTCACATATTGGAGGTTATAATACATTAATATTTGAAATTGATTAAAAACCATGAAAATTCTAACCAGTTGCTCTAACAAGTTCACTGTGTGGATTTTAAGTCATTATAAAATTCAGTATTAACATGTTAGTGACTTAAAAAATTAGTTATTTATTGTTTCTTTGTAATGAAATATCATTTTTCAGCTTCATTCACCTTTTATTTCATAAAATTCAACAAGGTTTTTTAACTATGTATAATTTTTATGGATGAAATATTTATGAAGTTGTTTTCTAAACGTCATTTAAAATGCATTTTTCAAGTAATTACCTAGTTTTTACAAAAACAAAGAAGGAAATTAGGTAGAAACTATTATTTATATTATTCAATTCAATATTATTTTATCATCTTGGCTATTTGGGTGAACATATTTTGTTTATCATACATTATTTTCAAAGAATTTTATTTAATTATTGGGCTCGATAATTATTTCATATCAGGTACATACATCAAATCTAATATAAATGAATGGATTAATTTCAGAAAATCTCGATATTCAGCTTTTATTTGCAAGGAGATGGTTGCAAAGTATTTAACATGTAATAAGCTGTGACAAAGGTGAGTGAGGACAGTAAAAAATATTTTCATTTAATTGTAAATAAACCAATAAGCCACAAAAATTTGGAAATTTATTTTTTGGCATATGCTATAAAGGACGTAAAATCAAAGGTGAAGTAATGGTTCATGACTCCAAATAATTATTAACAAATGCACCGGACCATTGCAAACTGTTTAATTTATTTTACTAAATATATATTTAACCCTTAGACTACCAACGGGACACATATGTCCCGATAAGGAGAAAAAAATGGTAGTGTAAGGGTTAAAGGCTGCTATAGCTCGGTTAAAATGCTCAACTTGAAATATATTATGTACTAATGTTATCATTTGCAATTATGTAAAGTATTCATTTACATTAAACTTCAGGGTCAGGTGATTGAGTTTGAAACGTGCTAAAACATGCAATAGGTGTTAAAACCACATTAAAATATAGCTATATACAGATCTACTATCAAATGAATTTTAAAAGGGAATTGTAAAATTGGGAATATTTTGATATTTTTAAATTGAGAAAAAATCCATTTAGAACAATTATGTTGCTTGGGTAATAACTTGCAAAAAAATTGCACCAATGAATGGTAATTGTGGCTAAGAAGGAGAATTATGCCAATTTTTAAAATACTAGACTTGGATTTTTAGTTGATTTTCTATTAAAATTAATCAACACAATCTGCTGCTGACAAGTTCATATCATGTTTTTTCCATATTATTTAAGTATCATAGATCCTTAATATCTCTTTATCTGGGATTATAAAGTTTCTTTGTTGCTCTTTCAAAAGTAATATATCCTTGCTCCATGTATTTTTAAAATGTGTTCAATATTTGTTATATTTGTCATTATGAGTCAAAACTGCTTTTGATCCATAAAACATCCAATCCCAAAAACCAAAAAATGAAATACATTTATGTTGTGGGTGAAAATCACTTTTGCAAAGTGCCTACAAAAGGGATTTTCTACCACTTGAATTGTGTGGCATATTTGGCTCTATGCTTTGATGATAACTCACATTGTCACTTATTTTCAATGTCATTAATTTTCTATTATTTTAACTATTTTATTTATGCTATTTAAAAATATCTGGAAGGGATGATATTGTTTATTTGAAAGTAATCAGGCAAATTGTTTGAAGCTAATCTTAAAATTCCAAATTAAAATTAACTGTTTACTAGCGGAAATGTGTCCTTGATTAAATCAATTTTGTTCAGTAAATATTTATTGCTTTCATGCCTCAAATTTGTTGCACTTTTCAATGACAGTATTTGGAATAAATGTATGATGTGATGTTTCCATGTTACAATTAATCGTTTTCTTTCATGCGGATAAGTATCTATAATTGAACCAAGAAAGTTAAGCTGGATTTTTTGAGGTGTTTATTAGTTTTGCCTATGTGGCCTTAAGTTACAAATGCCAGTAAATGTCTATCAAAATTGGAGAGGTTTTGCAGATCTATTAGAATGTTTATGCTTTCAGCAATTTGATGCCTTTATTTCCTTTTACATGAATGGATTGTTGTATGAAATCAATTTGTGGTACAGTCATAGTTGCAAATTGAAGGAAATTATTGCTATATTTGTAGGTACATGTAGGGGGGTATTTGATTTTAAATTTCCTGGCAGTAATGTAACCAGATTCTGTATGAAAATGTTCAAACTAAATGTTATATTACAGAGATTTGAATGCCAGAGGCTCAAGTTGAGGAGTTGAATATCAAAAGGTAATATGAAGATGTTTATTGGTGCATTTATCATCAATGATAAATTTTGCTCAAATATATCTTGGAAGAATTTTTATCTTGATGCACCACTGGTTACTGAAAAGATAATTGTATTATTACCATATGAAATTTTACGGTTGTTTTTAAAGAAGCTCAATTTGATGTTTTTGTTACTTAATAAATAAATGTGGAATTTTTGAATTTGATGGAAGATTTTGATCCATGGCTCACGATATATTCTTGAAGTACAAATAATTATTGAAAAAAATTGACTAAGAAAATTAGATATATCTTACCATGTGAAGCAAAATTTCCCCTCCTTCATTACTCGAGGAACCAGAATACTTTGTTGATTGATAATGGCAGACCAATTGTCCCACCCATCCCTGTATTGGAGGTAATGCATATTCCTCTCTAGCCTTGATTTGAGAAATATTTGTGCCTTAGCCAAATCAAAAGGTAATCCATACCTGGTTGGGGTGGAGGTGGCTTATAGAGGATAGGTCACTTTACTCTTTGATATTTCTCAGTTAAAAGAAAATGAGGAACATTGAAAAATTGGGAACTCTTTATTTGCTGTGAATTTTAACAATCTTGAGTATGGACCTGGGTCTCAGATAACCCAGACATTCAAAATCAAAATTTTAGCTACAATATTTACTACCCATGCAAGAAATGACATAATTAACTGGGGACAATTATCTCAGCAGAAAAAAATGTAAATATTTTTTATCCCAGAAACGTTATGCTTAGTTTTATATAAAAATAAAAATGAAATATTTTTTTAAGTACACTTTTTATTTCTTGTGTCTCTGGAGACCCAAGGTCCATACTCTGACTGTTAAATGATATGTCATATATGTGTATGACATTTGTTTAACTTATTGTTGTAATTATGATTCTCCCTGATTGTTGATGGGAGGTAGAGGAGAAATCCCATCAAGGTTTGGACGAACATCATAAACACCTAGCATGTTTTGGGTCTGCCAGGATTTGAAATATCGCTACCAAATACTATCTAATTGATATTAATATAGTGCTATATATCTCACAAACAAAGCAAAGCATTTGATAAAAAAAAAACTAGTATGCATAAGCTGGTGAAGTTTTATAAAAGTTTAGAGGGGTGGAATTGAATTTTCCTTGCAGTGGTGTGTTTCAGAGTCATTGTCGTATTTACATGAATCTGAAAAGAAGAACCTTTCGAAAATGCAAATAATATGTATATTCGATTAAGTTCATTTTCGGGTATTCCCCGTGCTCGTTGTCTTGTGTTGATGACAGTATCGCCTTGGATTTCACCAGGCGTCTTCAGGTCGAAGTGCCACCTCCGATGTTCTGGTTGCGTTTATATGCTACCCCCTCTCCCACGCTGCTCTGCGCTGATTGGTTGTTTACGTTGATGACCCTCTTCCAAGCGTTCGAAAGGTGATATCCATCTTCTCTATTAAAATTAGGAGTTTTGTGTATTTCTATTGCCTCCCTTAGTAGTCTAGGATAAAATCTTGGTTCTTTCGCAATGACTTTTGCCTCATCAAATTTAATGTTGTGTCCAGGTTCGCTCCAAGCGTGCTCGGCGATTGCAGAGATGCTGAATTTCTTGCGTTCGGTGGCCCTCTTATGCTCTTGCAGACGAATCTTCATGGATCTGCATGTCTCGCCGACGTAGGATTTACCGCATGAACACGTTATGCTGTATATGCCTTTGTGGAGATGTTGTGGAATCTTATCCTTGTACCTCGGGAGGATATTATTAATTTTAGTCACGCACCTGAAACTCGTGACTATGTCCTGTTTCATTAAAACCCTGGATATCTTTTTGCTAGTGCCAGAGATGTAAGGAATGGTGGCATAGGATCTTGGCACTTTCATTTCGCTGTAATTTATCTCGTGGGCCTGGTGTCGTCTTTCTTCTTTTGCAGCTCTCTTCTGAACTGCTTCTTTCTTGTAACCGTTCTTCCTTAGGGTCACCATGAGATATTCCTTTTCTCTGGCCAGTGACTCTTCGTCCGATAGTTTGTAAGCACGGTGCATGAGTATCGCCACCAGTGACGCCTTCTGAGCTGGGTGGTGGTGTGACGAGGCGTTTAGGTAGCAGTCAGTATGAGTTGCTTTCCTATATACCGTGTGTCCGAAACTCCCGTCGGTATTTTTTTTGACCATCACGTCTAGGAATGGAATCTTGTTGTCTTTTTCTGTTTCCATCGTGAACTGTATTGTCGGATGCTGCGAGTTGATGTGCTGCAGGAACCTCTGTAACTCTTGTCAACCATGCGGACGAAATGTATTGTCTACATATCTGAGTCACAGCTTGGGTTTCTTGTACGAGTTCGATTCGAAGTACGAGTCGATCGCCTTTTATTTTGTTCAAATCTTATCTTATCTTATAATAAATCTCTTTATGCTTTGCTATTACAGGAGATAGTGGTGACTCCATTGCTGCTCCTTCACATTGTTGGTAGAAACTCCCGTTCCAAAGGAAGTAGGAATTCCGAAGGCAGTGCTCTATCAGTTGGGGATAATCCTCAGGAATTCTGGTTGTAGCGAGTTCTTTTATGACAGTAATTGTTTCTTGGACCGGGACGTAACGTCGAAACTGACTAATATGTCATTGGCGCTAATGGTGATTTTCTTCAAGATATCGATGAAGTGAGTAGAGTCTCTCACAAAGGAAGTAGTTTTTCCGACGTATATTTGTAGTGACTGAGCTAGATATTTGGCCAGTCGATACGTTGGCGCGTCTATCTGGCTGACTATGGGTCTGAGTGGTATTCCTTCCTTATGGACTTTGGGCAGGCCGTACAGTCTTGGTGGTTTGGCGGCAGAGGGAAGCAGGCGTTTTTGTTCCCCCCATTGCGATGGACGATTTCTTAATTATGGCCCTGGTGTCTCTCTCCGTTTTTGCGGTCGGATCGACTCTTGTTTCTTGTACGTTGGGTCTTCCAGCATTAGGGATATCTTGCTTTCGTAGTCCTCTTTATTCATTAGGACAGTGGAGTTCCCTTTATCCGCTGGGAGTATGGGAATATTCTCGTTATTTCTCAGATCTTTCAAGGCTTGTTTTTGGGAGCTGGTGACGTTGCTCTTTGGTAACCTTGCATTCCGAATAATGCGGGCAACATCTTCTCTTATTTCGTCAGCATCGGCCTTCGGAAGCCTCCTGATAGCATGTTCCACTTCCGTGATGATTTAGTCTCTTGGTATGCTTGCGGGAGCAATAGCAAAATTTAGTCCCTTGGATAATATGGATGTGGAGGCGTCGGTCAGTCTGTTGTCCGTTAAATTGATGACCGAGCGATCTTTTTCGGGATTATTCGACTTTGTAGGGTTTTGGCGTGCTGAAAGCTTTTTAAATTTCTTGATTTGCGTCTCCCTGATTGCTGCTCCAGTAGTATGGGATGAGTCAAAGGTGATTATTTTCTATTTTATCCCAGTCCGTAGGATTCAGTGTGACTCCTAATTCAAGGTGAATGCTTAGGAGTTCCTTCGAGCACAAGTGGAGGGAGTGGCGTGTATGATGTACACGTTCTCTCAGGAGCGCCTCGCTGGTCCAACGGAGAATTCTTCTGGCGGCCTTTGTTTGGAGGTGGTGTTTGATTTCCACACAGCAGGGTAGCGTGTTGGTGTCTCGGCAGCGTTGAAGGAAGGCTAAGGAAGACAAAAGTCTTCCCTTTTTCTTTCGTAGCTTTTCAAATGTGGTGGAATCCAAGGCGAAACTGTCGTCAACACAAGACAACGAACGCGGGGAATACCCGAAAATGAACTTAATCGCTCATCCAGAACGCCGCGGAAGCCTACGATTCAACAATATGTTTATTCATCACAGATATGCATGATTGCTCCTGAAATGCAATGTCTCGAGAATTTTCACAGCAAATAAGAAGAGGTATGAAAACTTTCAATGGTATGTGTGTGAATGTCATTGAGATGAGGAGGGACATATTTGAGGAAGAGCTGTAACAGCAATTATACAAAAATATATTTCTGGTACTGTTATTCTTTAGGGTGTATGATCAGATTGCATGCTTTGTGGCCTAGTGATCATATTTCATGTGCCTTGTAGCCAACTTAAGTTTTCATCATTATCATAAGTCAGTAAATGTTACATTTCATTTTATGCAGCTCTTGTCTCTGTTCTTCTATCAGCTAACTACTTCATATTCACATAATTCTTTTCTTGCACATCCTTATCTGCTTGCTTCATGTATCTACATCTCTTATGAGGCCATTAGCCATTCTTCTCACTCACTATTCCCATAAAAACTATTCAACTGGGCATTATGTCTTACGATATGGACGGTTTAGTTTTCCCATTTTCTTTTCATTGTTTTTAGAAGACTTTTCTTTCTCACAGATCTCTTATCAGTGAGCCATTGACTCCAGTGAGCACGTTTATGGTGGCCAAATAGTCACAAATGCCAGCGTACATTTGTCAGAGTTCGCACAGAAGATTTTGTCGATATAGATTGTGTTTTGGGTGGAGTTCCTCTTAAGGAGGCCCTAAGGCACTTATGTTAGACCTATTGGTACATTGTGCCAACCACCCTTTTAGTGACATCACCCATAAAGAGCAACCGCCCTACTGAAGGCCAACAGGTCCCCTATGGCAGCGGCATCGGAAGAAGCGGGGGGGGGGGTGGGGTGGGGGGGGGGGGAGGATGGGCCGTAGGCTTTCAGGAGGGATACGGCTTGAGTGCCTTCGTTGAATGGCTTCGACGTCTCATAGATTGCCTTCCAGAAACGTTCCACCTGTGAGACAGGTGGTGGTGTTTCAACTAGCTGAGGAGATCGGAATAGATGGGACGGCCAATCGTAGATGTGGAGTTCTCCTTCCCGGCGTTGGTACTTTTCACTAGGTCTTTGCCGTTTTAAGGGCCCGAACTCTCTTCGTTTCGTAGTGAATGAGAATAAGTACCACTTTGTTGTGTGGTGTGTGATGGTTTCTCCAAAGATCACGAGTAAGAGCCTTTGGTGTTAAGGCTCGACGCGAGGAAAATATTCCATCACTCACTGAATTCACGACGACTTGTCAGGCCAGCGTCATTTTCGCCTTTAGGTATTTAAGCGTCTCCGCTCCTTTATCCTCCCGGGTGACATTCACCACGGAAGAAGCCAACAGTTTGGTAGCAGCATAAACCACACAGTCGATTTCCCAGAGGCAAGACGTTTCCGCTAACATATTCTACAGCTATTACTCTCGCGGAGAAATTTTATAGTATGTTTCTCTTCCTGGTAGATTCTTCATTGTAAACTAAAATGCTCTCTAACCGCCTTTGTTGGTCAAAATTGGCCTCGGATCATTTCACTTTACCGAAAAATCGGTGGAAGATACAGCAGATGGATCATTTGCTATTTCTTAGATGGATTCTTGGGCGAAGGTTCCAGAACTTCTGGTTGTTGAGTCATTTTCTTGCGGAGGTGGTTGGTAAAGTCGCGCAGACTTAGCGGCGATAGGTGGTTTATGATCCGGATGTATCTCACACCTCAAAGTGTACAACCTCGCGATGTACCCTCTGCGCCTTGGCTCTCTGGCAGCATGGCAAGCTTGGTTTCCTCCTGGGTGTCCGCAAATTCATGCAAGCTCCCTTTTTAGGGGTTTTATTTGTTTTTCTACACCCATTTCCACTAGAGCCCCCATTCGAGAATGGACGGTTTTGGATGGCGTGCTCTGTATTCTTAGGAGCCAGGTACTTCCTTGTCTATTCCTCATTACTGTTATTTGTTCACTATTCCTTATTTGTGTCACCATTGCTATTTAAATAAAGAATGAATTAATAAAATATCTTTCTTCCAACGGAACGGAAGGCTGGTCCTTCCCCCTCCCTATAGACGTGTATCGTAGGACTAGGCTCAACCCTCTAATGTTTTTTAACTCCACGCTTGGAAAACCGCACGTAGTTGCCGCAACAAATACCCGCTGTCCCGTCTCATTCCTACCCATACAAATATATAGTGATATAAAATGGTTAACTTAATTAAGTTCTTAACATTGGAACATCTAATAAATACAATGCAATTAAAATTTTTTTGACAACTCAGAGCCAATAAAAACGCTTCTGATAAAATTAATTGCAGTGCCATTCCTTCCTCAGATAAATTTATGTAATTTATGGAAAACGCATAAAATATTCTTGCATATATTGTACGTTATATATTTTGAGTAAGATGGGATGACGGGTTTTGGAGAAATAAATTTTCAAATGCGGCGTAATTGTTGAACACGTAAAAGAACATGACTTTTTTCATTTTAACTTTTGAAAAAATTTGACAATATTATTTGAAAATTTTATTCGTACCACAATTAACCCAGAAGAAAACGAAAAAAATTGATCCCATTAAATTTGTGTGGGTTTTTTTTGTTATCTTATAAACATCCTTCAAACTCGAGTGCACATAATATTTTAGTCGAGATAATAGTTGGGAATGTAGTTAGATACCGTAAAAAGTAAAAGCTTGATACAGAGTTAAAAAAATATCTAAGCAAGAATCTCAATTAAAAAACTTTTAAAGAGTCGCTCGTAATCTTAAAGCCACTAAGTTTTCCTCATTCTTAATAATTACAGCTTGTTTCTCGAAGGAAATTACGCAAAATATAGGCTTAGAGAGATCACATTTAGCCTTTTACATGCCTGTAGAGAAATTTCATTTCCCAACACATTGTTATTCATTGCCCATATTGTTCATTTTTGCGCGTTTTCATTATTTTAAAAACTTTGAATTAACCGATCCCTGCAACCCATTTCTTAAGATTAGATACGGGAATAGGAGATTACAAACTGCAATGTTATTGCTATCGTAAATAATTTTACGGAATTCCAGCTCACAACGTGAGCTGCTTTTCACTTTATCCTAAGTTTATCATTTTGGAGTACACATTTGTTTACTTGTTTTGATTGCCTAAACTTCTCTTTTGCTTTTTTTTTAAATATTTTACGCTACCTATACTAGATTTCTTTTTGCTTGTTTGTATTTGTTAAAATAAACTTAAGTATGTTGGTATTGACCTCGGAAACGTACCATTCCTTGTTCATATCTATGAATACAAAGAGCGTAAAATTTTTTGAATCATCTACCGAGCAAAACTATGTTTTTTACGAAAATAACTTCTACAGTCGCAATAATCATAACGTGCACGATATTCCAATTGTGCTGACGAATTTCGTCACTAGCCGTCGTCATACGTTATAGCCCAGTTATGACTAGAAAATATGTAATTGCAGTCATTAATGCGACCTTTCTACCATGCGTTCCAGAGATTGAGTTTTCGCTACAAACTTGTTATGCATGTCAGTTACGTGAAAAAATCGGGTTCAAACCTTTAAATTACTCTTAAACTTAGCGACTTAAGCTACAGACTTGTCTCCAAGTTGACAGTGTGCAAGGATATTAGGAAAGGACTGATTTGAAGCCTAAAATCGAGTGTAAAAGGTGGGCATCAAGGAATGATCGTGACAATATGGCCATATTTGGATGCCGAGTAGTTCAGGGGGAAAAGAAGGGTGACGAGGAAGCGTTATTTGGCGCAGAAGAGGGAGTTAATTGAATAATTTAGGAGGAGACGGAGTGATAAGAGATGAAGGGTGATAAGGGAGATCGACACTGTGATGAAAGAAGAAAATAGGAGTTTTGATGGAATAATGTAACGAAGGTATTATGCAAGGAAGAAGAGCATCGTAATAAAGATAGGATGGTGCTACAAAATAAGATTTGTGTCAAGCTATGACAGGTCGGATTCTTTGTAAGCCTATTAGGGAATGTTTACAGGGAATGCTTAAATGTTCAACACATAACAATGTTACTCTCCGTCTAATCACCGTTGTAAGTTGGAACGACAATCTTTTTTTTGAAATTTTGAATTTCAAGAAATATCGGTTTTAAGCTAATTTCGCACTGTGCTGGATACAGTATCTACATGTTAGAAACCTCTCATCCGCGACTTATACTTTATGCAGTTCACTCAGCTCGGTATTTGGGATTTAAATGACTGCATGAAAGCAGCCGTTGTTTACGTATCGTAATACGAAAGAGTTCCACGGGACATGGAATGAGTCGATGCCGTCTAAAAGGGAAGGTATCGCAGTCTAGTAAGGCTAATTTAATTACGGCTTACGATAAAGTGAAGATACTTTATCTTTTTTTGAAGATTTGCATGTTTAGGCAACAGCGTGCAATTTTATTTCTAAGTAAGTAAACTTCCCTTTAACAGATAACAGTCCCTTTTTGAGAGCCAGTTAAAGGTACTTCACGTTCAGTACCTACACACGTTGATAGTGCGTTGAAATGTGGACCCCTTAGTGATCTTCATCGGTCAACAATCATAGAATTGCTTCGACACAGCTCTCCACTTGATTCCTCTGTGAGCCAACCTTTTCATATTGACGTACTGGGGTCGTTTACCATATTTTTATTGCCGGATCTGATAGAGTTTGTAACATAAAAAGACACGTATTTTTCCGTTTTTTGATCCGTCAATTATTTCTCGAGTTATTAACGGTGAAAAACTGATGTTTTTAACCCTTTCGGAAAAGTGGGTGTTGTGCAACCTCTGACGTCATTGATTTCGTCCAATCACAACTGAGCCCGCGAAGCTACATCACCTTATCGCAATCTGACACAGCTGACTCTGCCAATAGGAGCAGTTGAGACAGCATCTGTGCGAGCAGACCTTCCGAGAACCACTCTCCACTCTCCTCCCTTCCCCTAAAAGCAGTCAAGGACGGGAGGAAAATGACGTCAATGTTATCAAAGCAGCATTTTCGGTGGGCGTCACCTTTTGCTTATTTTAATTTTTGATTTATTAGTGAATGGTTGTGGTTAGAAGATTAATTTTTTCGCTAAAATTCGTTTTTCGTTTCCATCTAACAAGTTCGTGTACAAAATTGCGATTTCGGTTCCGAGTAAACGCCCCCATTCCTCTCTTTCACATTATTCACGACCTCTTCCATATATCTCTTACGAGGTCTCCCTTTGCCGTTTTTCCCGTTGCCCGGGAAGGGATGGCCTGATGAAGACGATTGTCTTTATCAGGCCATTTTGTCTTAAGATATGCCCGCTTAATTTGTCCCGTCTTCTTTCTAGTTTTCAGTTGACTACTCTTTTCTCCCGCTCTTCTTAAGATTTCTTTGTTTATCATTTGGTCAATCCATTGTATCTTCATTATTCTTCTGTTTTACCAAACCATCCGCCCTTGTCTTCTCCGCTGCAGTCATCGTCCATGCCTCACTGCCGTGCCGTAAATAAATATGCTCCAGTTGTACGTGTGTCTGATGAATTGTTTCCTTACGTCTACTCTTGTATTTCCGGGTGTATTAAGATTATTTTTTTTGTTGATAGAATGCACTATTTGCCTGAGCTATTCTACTGACTATTAATTTCTTGCTTCGTCTATCGTTACTCGGCTTTCTAGGTAACAATACTATTCCACCTCTTTCATTTTTGTTTTCCTTGTTTAACGTTGGTTTTTTCCTCCTCTCTCTTGCTGCACACCGTTATCTTAGTAGTCTATTTATCGAAAATGTCCGAAGACTACAATATCCAAATGCCAAATTAAACTATGGAAAACAGTATATCCCAATTTTTCTTATTGATCTACAGCTGATATCTGGACATTGTCCTTCCCATGGTTATTAGAATCTGATTCAGATCCCTCTCTGTCTCTGCTTTGAGCGTTATGTCATCAGCGAATCGTAGCATGATAATTTTTTCTCCGTGAATATTCACTCCAGAAGACTTCTATTTGATTTCATTACTAGCTCTCTCGATATAAACATTAAAATTTACGGCAAAAGTGCACAGTCTTGACTCACTTATTTACTTGAAAGTGGGTTTTCCGCAGCGTGGATGATCTGCATCAGTCAAGTTCGGGAGCAGCTGTGTGTGGCGCCTTGCCAACTAAGCTTTCGTGGCCTTTCCAGGTCGCTTCTTCAAGGTGAATTAAATAATTCTTCTTTTTCCTGGTATTTATTTTGGAGGGGGCCCCCTCTCCACCGTCTCATGCCGTGTATGTCCGGTGACGTCAATAGCTCAGGGAAAGTTGCACTTGACGGATTCCCCCCTCCACCTCCTTCGGGCTCTATGGATGTTTAGGGTGTCTCCTGAGAGGGTCGTCATGGTCGGTTGCCTCGAGTTGTTGACCCCGCATCTTTCCATCAGAAGCAATCACTTCCATGGGGCACTCAGTCGAATGCCATCGTTGAAATTGTCCGGCCGTTTCTAAATTTCGATTGCCTCGCGGATGAGTCGGGGGAAATAATGTTTTTCCCGTGACAACACCCGAGTTTCCTCCGTGCGAAGGAGAATATTTTTTTCGCCTTTTTTTTCGAAGAAGTTTTCGCCTAGTCCTCCCGATAAAATATGCTCTGCGATGGCTGATTCCTTTATGTGACTGCGTGCTATAGCTCTTTGGTGCTCCTTCAGTCTGCACGCGACGGAACGTCCGGTTTGGGCGACGTATACTTTCCCGCAGGAGCAAGGAATTTCATATACCTACTCCTTCCGTATGGAGTGGGTGAAGCTTATCTTTGGCTCAAGGCAGCACGTTTCTTATCTTGGTTAGGGTTGAGAAACGTGCCTCGATGTCAGCCCTACGGAGTATCCGAGAGATCCGTTCCTTTGTCCCGTCGATGTAGGGGATGATGGCGCGCGTCCTAGGTTTCAGGAAGTCACCTTCCGATAGTTTGGTCTTGGCTTTAAAATTACGCCGTATGCATGACTACGAGTAGCCATTTCTCATGAGGTCGTTATGTATATGTTCCTTCTCAGTCTTGAGCGAAGATTCGTCACAAATGGCGCTTGTCCTGTGAATTAGAGTTTTAGCCAATGCCACTTTTTGTCTGGGGTGATGGTGGGAGGCTGCGTGAAGGTACCGGTCGGTGCGTGTTTTCTTCCGGTAGACACTGTGCTGCAGGGAACTAATTGCTCCCCTCTACAACAAAACATCAAGGAATGGTAGGCAACCACCTTTTTCCAACTCCATGTTGAATTGTATCGACGGATGTATGGAGTTGAGTTCTTGTTTGAAGGTCTCCAGTCTCTCTCCTCCGTGTGGTCAGATGACGAATGTATCGTCCACGTAACGGATCCAATAGGTCTCAGGCAAAGAGTGGATAATTCTTCGGTCATTGTAGGACACTACAATTCCTATCAAAATACCAAACATTGAACTCCAATCCAGGTTGTAAAAGCCTTATCTAAATCCAAAAAATGCAATAAATTTCTTCTCCATTCTCTTCTCAGCCCCTTATTATTTTTCGTAAAAAATGAGCAGATGCCGACAATGGGTTTTTCTCGCCCCTCCTCATTACCCTTCCATCCCCCTAATATACCTTTTCACGTGTATAAGATACCTTTTTAAGTGTGAGGAAGTCTTGAGACCACGGATGACATAAGAAGCAGGAGGGAAAATAAAGATATCTTGCTATTTCTACAGCGTGTATCGTAAGACATAAGCGATCGTGCTAATGAAGAGTTATAAAAATAGCATCTTCATTGAATATTTCATTATGTATTCAAAAGTAGCGATAACATCTCAATAAGCCTTCAATGAAATATTGAAATGATTATCGTCTTTCAATAACGAAGAATTTTTTCCAATACGCTTTCAATCTCCTGCGGTTTCCGTAGCTATGGATGTTAATCATTTGGTGCTTTGTGTTTTATCAGTGATGATTCATCATTTCACACACTTTACCTCCACGTTGTAATCGCGGGAAAAAGCATGAGTTAGGCCAGGACTTCTGAATTTTTAATATGCATACTTTTAAAAATGATCAGTTTTGATGTTTCGCGGAGAGAAATGTGCAGTTTGTATCTGCCGAGGTATAACGCAGAGGTTTCTTGCGGAATTCATGGTTCCTCCTTATGGAATCTAAGGTCCAAGGATTAATTAGTTAAATACTCGAAAACAGAAGTCTTGAATAAGGGAATATTTCCTCATTTTTTATAGAAAATTGAACAACACGCTTGCTATTATCCGTAGTTTTCGTTGTTATGAATGTTCCTCCTCTTATGCTAGGCTGATTTGAGTCTTCACATCCACCTTCGTTCGGGGTCTTTCCCAGACATGTTCATACCGACTCAAAATCAGCGGTTTCACTGTCTCAAGTGGCAAATCACTTCAATACCGATGGCCTTTCAATTCAAGTGCACGTATTCCAATCGGAATTTTCATCAATCCCAGGTCCCCTCTCCATTATAGCAGCGTTTGCAAACCCCCTTTCTCTTGTTTTTGCATTCGGATCACGGAAGGACTGGGGAAAAGGGGTTACGGTCAACAGCGCTACCATATGTGTTCTTCGTCCATCTGTGTTTCCAAGTCTGTTTCCGCCCTTAAACTTGCTTCAGACCGGGAGGAAAGGTATAAGGATGGAAATGGAAAGGGTGGAGAGAAACCCGGCGTCGGCACGAGCCTTTTCGTCTTCAGCCAAATGGTTTTCTGGAGGGAATATCACAATATGCTTGTCAACGGCACCTCTTTGTTTCTCTACAAACTTTTTAGTGTCTTTCTTCTTTTGACGTTTCTCCGCACTTTACTCATAGACGCGTCAACTATCGCTTTTCCTGCCCTAACATTTTCCATTTCAGTTTTTCCATGGCATACTCGTTAGCAACGTTGCTAAAATTAAGAATTTATGCACTACAAATCGGAGGATCAGTAGAGTGTTATATCCGCGCGCAATAATGCGCGGTATCTACTCCACCATATTCTCCATTAATCAGGCATTTTAATGAAGGTTTTTACGGTGAAAACGCATTTGTAATAAAGGATTCCCTAACCGTTATTTGCGGTAATTCTTTCGTGAGTTCATAGCTTTCTTAAGTTCTGGGTCTGGCATCATAACTTAATTATGTTTCGAAGAACTAGAGTCAGAATTATAGCTGGACACCCAAAATGTAGCCTACGTAATAAAAATAATCCTTTTTTACACCGGCACTAAATTTTTCAAGACATTGGCTTTCATCACGTCACGGCATCGTTAGGTGCACAAGGAAAATTGGTAAGCCTTTATAGTCCGCGTGATCCGCAGGTCTCGTTAAACTCATTTAAGATTCCATTTTACGGAGTTATGCGGAGCATTATGAGTAGGTAACCGATGAAAGTATAAGAAGTGGGAAACAAGATATTGGTTCCTACATTCCGTTTCTCATTGATATCTTAGAAGTGCAAAGTCACACTCCGAGAGGGTGGCCCTTAAGTATGATGGGGTCACGGCAGTTGGCTTCTTTCAAACAGAAGGGAAAGATCCAAAATGAGCGTACCTAAGCATAAGATCGGCAGAATCGGGCGCAACCACGGGGTGTAGGTTTCCCTGCACCGTCTGAAAAAGGCTAGCCCGGGCGGGGCCTAGTGATGGAAAAATCGATTTCGATTAAAATCAAAAATCGAGTTTTAATAGTCAAAGATCGAGGAAATCGAGATCGAGCCATCAAAGATAGAAAGAGATAGTCAAAGATCGAGGAAATCGAGATCGAGCCATGATCTTCGAGTTTCGATCCAAACTCGATTTTTCAACTTCGATCTTGACCATTTCGTTTGATCTCAGCAGCGCGTAGTAGTCACTAGACGTCCTCGATGAACTGCCACTGAGGTCACTTCTTGTTTTAAGTAGATGCTAGTAGAAGTTAGGCAATACCTCAACAGGTCACCCGTCGATAGGAAAGTCAACCCCAATCCTCTGAAAGTCTGGGAGGAAATAAAAGGTGAATACCCCAACACGTACCGTTTCGCGATCAGAGTGCTGAGTATGATAACGTCATCCGTCCCATGTGAAAGACTTTTCTCTAAGGCCGGTGAAATTGGAAAGGCACGCCCTACGTCATCAAGAAAGCATCTTAATCAGTTGATCTTTCTTAAAAATTTTAGTGAAGCCGAATGGTTTCAAGCGGTGATCCACATTAAAGTAAATTGTAAATTTTTACGACAAATAATTCAAGAATGTTTTCCAAGTACATTTTTAGGGATTTTTAATAAAATTCAAATATGTATTATGAGCGTTTTTCAGATGAATAATAAACATGTTTTTGTACCAAATGCATTTTTTTTCAAAAATTAACCGTAGATTTTTTTCGATTAATCGATCTTTTGGTTCAAATTTCGATTTTTGCTGAAAAGTCGAGCTTTTCATTTCGATTAAAAATCGATTGCTCGAAAAATCTATTTTGACCGTCATTTTTCCATCATTAGCGGGGCCCCCACGGGCGCGGAGCAAGGCCGTGCATGTGTGCACATATATGGCCTTGGCGAGGGGCACAGTGCAGCGGCGGTGATCGGAGTGCACTGCTTCTTCTTTGAGTTTTCAGAAGAATTCTCGTCTCCCAATCTTCTCAACTCATTTTACTATAATCATTGTTCTGTAGCACCACATCTCAGTTGCCTCTACCCTTCGGACTTATATTTTGCTCTTATCGTCCATGCCTCACTGTCATAAAGAAAGGTGCTTCAGATGCAAGTTCGGATGATTTATTTTCTTTCTTCTACACTTGTATTTTCAGATGTAAGCAGATTCTTCTTTCGGTAGAATTCCCTCTTTCCCTAGGATTTTCTATTGACTGTTTCATTCTATCTTCGTCCATCGCCGGTTACTATGCTTCCCAGGTAACAGTAGTATCATTCACCTCGAGTTTCTGTTTTACTATTTATACAATGTTATTGGATTCTTCTCTTCTGCTGCATACAAATATCTACCTACGTGTTTCATCTCACTAATTTTCACTGATATCTGGCCATTGCTCTTTCCTTTGTTACTAGAATTTTCCGCAATTCTCTCACTGTCTTTGCTAGGACACTACGCTCTTGGCAAATCGCAGTATGATAAGTATTACCCCGAGGATATTTGAGCCTCCTTGAATTTTTCTACTTGCTTCAACGACAATTGCAAACTCATTGTAGTTAATTTTTTTTCAATCAATTAGCCTTCCGTTCAGTGCATAATATTATTTTTAAAACTTCATATTTCTTTACATCTATTGATTAGATTCTTAGGCATGGAATGAAACGCCACCAAATCATTCACTTGCTATAATAGGTTTAGAATCAACAGAGCCATGATATATCGAATACGTATGCCGCCTGCGATTAGAGTTTTGGAGGCTTCAAAGGAATTCGATGCTCGCTTTATTTACATCCTCAATGAGGTTTATTAAATCCTGGAAGTACCGGATGAAATTGATGAGATTTTTTCAGACACATCTCCGGGATCCTGTATTAGATTCAGCGGCTCCGAAAGGGGGTGGGAGGAGGGGCCTAAGCCCCCCTTCCCACCAGAATTTGCTCTGGACCTTTCAGGCAAAGCGGACCATTTGGAAGGCCTCAGGTGACTCAAAACTTTTGATTTTTTTTCCTTCTGACCCAGAGTCTAAGACATACATGTTCTCTTTTGGCGCAATTCTAGTCTCTACCCCTCCCACAAAAAAAAAATCGAGCCCTTTTCTTAGGAGCCAGGCACTTTTCAAGATTGCTCCCCCTCCCCCACCTCGCAGCGAAAATAGTTGCGACGCCCTCATCCAACCAAGATTCGAGCCACCGTAAAATGTGTGGCAGGTGGTGCAGGATATTTTTATATGTATCCAGTCATTATAAATCAATATACACTATATTTTCCACTGTTTTTGTTTATTTTTGTTACTAGATAGATCGTAGCTAATATGCTGGAGTATTCATTTTGCCGCAATACTTCTATAAGTATGGGATTAGATATCGGGGCCATATTCATTCTAAATCTTAGTTGATGCATGGAATCTATTCTGCTTCTGAGCTAGTCCAAAACTATGTTTACAATATTCAGTTTACAATATCTACAACATCATATCATAGCGTGTGGCAAAATTATATCTCGAGTAAAATTTTCGAGCGTTTGGAATGTATTTAGGAAATAACTCGTGTCCAGTAGTCTTCGTCCTTCGAAAATATAACTTGGTCGATCGCAAAGCTATTCCGCGTTTGACTCCGTCATGAATAGAAGGACTGCAAGGACGTAATCCGATGCGTGTCTCATTCCAGTCACTTGCTTCGTTCGTGCGACGCCGCCGCCGGGTCTCCGAACCACTGAGAAAAGACAAGGTAGTCGTTTCGTTTGCCTGTGCTTGAGGAAAGTGTCTCTGAGAATTTATAGGAAGTGAACCAGTAATCCATTACCATTCTGTTTGTTCAAATACTTGGAGGTCGGAGTATAGGTAGAAGCAGTGAGTGTGTTTTGGATTTAAGTGATATTGCGTGTATATCCCTGTTTCAAGTGTTACGTTACTAGTTTTTGTCTGTGACGTGGTGGATTGTAATAAATTACTCGCTGTAGGATATCGTGTATTTTTTGGATGTGTTTAACGTGTGTGTGTAAATGAGTGCATATCTACGGATGATATAGTGAGAAGGGAGCGACACTGAGGTAACTATTCATTCGTCAGTTGTGATTGCATCCGACTCTGCCGTCATAAGACCATCATTCAGGTAAAACAGTTATTTTTTTACTATAGTTAAGTTTATTTTTAAGTAAAAACTTTTCTATATTTAAGTTTATTTTAGCAGAAACAAACCTTGCTACGGAACAATGTTTTTGTTGATGACCATCAGACCTCTTGCGTATGTCAAAATATTTCATAGTAATTAGTTCTGCCGCTTAGTACATGTGCAAACCCGATACCGTATGTTATGATATAATTATAATTTTTGTGTCACCATTGTTACGAACATATCGCCTATATCTAACCTATGTTAATTCTATGACTAATTTAAAGGCAAATAATACATCTATTTCCTAGATGGGATTCGTATCTGCGACATATAGTTATGTGATATCATATTGCTATTGTAAATGTTTATCTGAGTGGGTTACACACATGACTACTTCGTACTCCTCCCGTTTCCTATCAAATTTTTTGCCGTACACCGGTGCACTATAACATAGATATTTAGAAATGCTACATATTTAATTCGATTGGAAGGTAGATGGAAGATTTGTGGTAAAAACAGGGTCTTCGGGAGGGGAAGTGATAATTGTAACCCTCTTTGTAAAAGGGAACTTGGTGCATTCCTATTCGTGGCTGCCACGCAAAAGCAGTTGCCGTGATTACGAAACAGATAGTATTTTAACAAAATAAAATGGAGAACCTTTATCTCTCAAATTCTGTGAAGACTTCTTCATTTGGTAAAAATAGATAATAATGTCAGTTTAGGCTATTTTTGTTATCTTAATGGTTGGTTAGCGTTGAGGACGAGGTTGGAATTCTGCGTCAGAGAGAAGGTATGCGAGAAGATGATGATAAATATGTCGTACACGTAAACAAATTCTAAAAGAATGTAGCGACAGGTGTTAGCTGTTTACATGCTATCCGACGGATGAAATATTGAAATTATAATATGCTACATTAAATCCTAGAAACCTAATCTCCTAACCTCTATCCCTCTCTCCCCTCGTGCCAGAATACGATTTTCGGCCTTCCACATGGAATGTCAGGTTTCTGCCTAATCAACATTAATCTGGTTCAATGCAAGGTAACCTCTAAAGAAGGTTTTCGTTTTTACCTTCCTAACCCTCCCCACTCACTTTCGCAGTCATAGTAAAATAAGGGAATTTTTTCGAAGGTATCAGCATTTAACCCGGGTCCGTAGAAACCATCGACACATGCGAACCTTCATTCTTTTTTTCGAATGTAGGACTCCGAGCGATGACCCTCCGCTCAGCTGATCAACCAAGAGTCTTAGAGGGGAATTCCGATGTATATGCTTCACGAGTGACGAACGTATATGGAGAAAGATCTGGTGCTCTCCCGGCGTATCTGCTGCGTGAAGGTTTCTCGGGTCCTCCACCGGGTTAATTCGTCCATGTCCGCCGACGTTTCGATTCCCGTCTCGGCAATTGTCTTCAGGACTTCTGAATGCCGAACGCAAAAATTGTCCTCCTTATATATACTTATCCTGGGGTCAGGTGTCTCCTGATTGGTCCATCGACCAATCATTAGAAGGGCGCCTCATGATTGGTCGAGAATTTCCCCTTTCCTCTAGTATGCATTTGAGGATCGGTCCCCATGTGTTGCTTAGCTGGAAGCCTGCGTCCCTGTTCAAATTCTTCTTTTTGAGACGGATTTCAATGGCCTCCTTGACAATCCGGTCCCAATAGCAGTGTGATCGGCAAAGACGTTTTGCCTCGTCTCACTTAATGGTGTGATCACGGCTGACGCTGTGTTCCGCGATGGCTGACTTTTCCAATTGACCCAACCTAAGGTGCCTTCTGTGCTCCTTCATCCTGGTCTCAATAGCGCGGCCCGTTTCTCCGACGTACACCGCGCCACACTCGCACGGTATATGGTAAATTCCGGGAGTCTTGAGGCCAATTGGGTCCTACGCGTTGGCGAGTTGGTGTCTTAACTTAGCCGGTGGTTCATGGAGCACATGAATATTCAGCATCCGAATATCCGTTTCACGATGGAGATGGAAAACAACGACAAGTTCCCGTTATTAGACATCCTAATCCATAGAAAAGAAGACGTAAGTTTGGGCCACAGCGTCTATCGCAAACCGACCCATACAGACCTCTACCTTAACGGCAGCAGCCACCACCACCCTTCCTAACGCTGCGCCGTCCTATCCTCCCTTATACACAGGGAGGATAGGACGGCGAACTCCCATTTCCAAGCTGTTTTTTGCAGTAACTTGGAAGAGAGCTGAGCAGCACTACGACTACGTAACACCCTGCATGCTATCAGGGGTGTGTGGCAGACTGTCACGACGTGTTCATGATGTGTAGTCCCCTCCACCTGCGGCCAGAGTCAGCTCTACAGGCATTTAAAAAAACACTCATATGTGAATAAGGGTAAAGAGAACATCGCAATTTATGTACATTATACGGTCAGACTGTTAGCGGAAATCTAATGAACCAGTGTGAAATAAGTTCCGAGATACGTACCACGAGAGGAAAGAATAACTTTACACTATATTGCTTCTCAACCGGGTATTATAGTCGTAGTTATTTCCGTTGCTTGAGCAATACCATTTACATTGAGAGCTATCATCTGTCGTCTCTGTTCAATCCTTTTCAAGTATTGTAAAAATGTTAACTTTCATAAATTCAATATTTATTTATCGCTAAGATTTGTCGTTTTAACATATGTTTTTACATATGTTACAAATGGAAACACATATGTGTTTCCATTTTGAGGTATCGCACAAACGATGACTATTGCATACTTATTGAAGTCATACTTATTGAAGTCATACTTATTTAGGTAAGGTTATTGAACGCTAAGGTGATTTGCTCCATTGTTAAAGGTTGTCGATTGGATATGGGTAAAAAATTTACAAGAGCAATTTAGCGATAGCACTAACCTTCACATAAAGAAATGCGCCAATGGGCCCATTGTTGAACTTCTCATCTGACGAACGGCCTACTGTACTCGAAGTGTTCTCAACCAAAACATATCACCTAAAATTGCTATTAATGGGATTCGAACGCGGGTCAATAATATTAGAGTCCAGTATAGTAGTCACCACACCAACTAGAACTCCAGAAGTCTTTGTCGTTCGCTCTGTCATATATGTGCATCATGTAAATCTGGCTGTTTCTTCAATGCCTTCCTTCAATGGAATGATGATTACCGAATCAAGAAGCAATACGTTAAGGAAATGTTAGAAATAAAAATTAACCGTTTTGTCAGAACGTGTTACAGTTATAATTAAATTTTAAAAAATGCCTAGGATTGAATTTTTGGAAAAATAATAGCTCTCCTCCTAGCACTTACAAAATTAGGTATAATGAATTAACGAACGTGGAATCCGTTAAATATCTTCGAATAAGACTGACACATGATCTTTCCTAGGGTAAACATATACGTGAAATAATGGGTCAAGCGAATCGTAAACTAGGATTCATCAAAAGAGTACTGGGTAAGTATGACGATCATGTACGAGAAATCAACTACATTTCCCTTGTTGGACATCATTTGGAATATGCTGCCAGTGTTTGGGATCCCTACGAAATCGGTCTAAATAATGAACTTAAATGTGTGCAGCGAAAATCGGAAAGATTTGTAAAGGGACGGTACGATAACTTTAATAGCGTAACCAGTCTATTAAATGAATTACATTGGGAATCATTACAGATCGCAGGTTGAAATTTAGACTTAATCTCTTAAAAAAATTCCAAGACCATATTTTAGTGATGATGTTAAAAATATTTTGCGAACCCCAACTTACTATGGTAGACTGAACCATGATCACAAAATTAGAGAAATTGATTGCCGAAATGACAGATTCAAGATGTCCTTTTTTCCTCGTGCATTAGGGATATGAATAACGGTAAATGTTAATAAACGGTAAATAATATGTTGGTATAAGGAATTGAAGCTAACCCAACTAACAGCATTTTTTCGCATGTTTGCCTTGCTATTTTTATCTTTTTTTTAAATAGTGAAGTTTAGAACAGTAATAAATAATAATCTTTTTTATGTATGATATGTAGTGCATGTTTGGTGAGAATTCACCCCCTGCCACACACCTTTATGATTGGGTTGCAGGGTATTATGTAGATGATGTTTAGATGTAGATGAACGTACTCACATTATGACGGCAGGCCGTGCAAACATATCCGATATTGTCTGCGTTTGACTTCCTAGTCGCGTCCTTTCGCCTATAGAAATCCAATTTACTTAAGTGACAGCATTAAAGATGTCTTCACATTCTCTCCAGCTGCTTTGAACTCCATTCTTGCAACACAAGAGCGATCCCCACGACACGTTAAACGTCTGCGGAATAGAAGGCCGAAGGAATCAAATACTTTCGTGGTTATAGTCTAAAACCGAGCATACAAGTCTCCGAAAAAAGGAATATATCTCCAGGAGGATACGAACACTCTCTGACCCTGAGAATTGAGAGAAGGCGAGCAGGGATTGCGTCACTCAGCTCGGTAAGTATAGAAAGCTCTTCAGAGATTTACCTAAAGTGTTGGCGTAGGGAACTGTTCCTTGAACTCAGACCCCTCGAGACTCGAGGAATATTGTTGCTTTCAGTAGAGGTAAGGTACGTCTCCTGACGTGGTCAATCCTGGAAATATGTGAACATTGCTCGGATTCTTCAACTGATACATACGAAGGAATATCACTTCAAATCGATCAACTTCTAATTCAGTGGAGACCTGTCTTGACACATAATGAGTCGGACTTTTTAGATTCTGAATTAATTTTAAAAATGAGTGATTAATGCAAACTTTACGCCAAGTTGAGATTGGAACTTCGAGTATTTCGATTCCGGAGTTGTGAGAGTGTTTTGATCCCCGTAAAATATGTGTTCTCTGTTCAGTGTAATCAACAATTCAGCAATTGATATGGAACACTTTGTGAAACCGGATCATACGGTTAATCCTACCACCGGGTGCCCAGTGATGGTTCCGAGGAAATTTCGGCATGCAGACCTGTCCTTGCATTTGTAATCTGGCAATGACAATGAAGTATTGTAAGTATTAAGGCGATAAAACAAAGAAGCTGACCAGTCGAGAGATCAATGAATGGGCTTTCTAAGCAGATCCACGATTCAGGTAAACGTAGTCCTATTTATACCTTCTGCCGAGTAGCTTTCATGACGGAGTATGTTTTAAGTTTTAGTCAATGTGTTCATGTCAAATTTTGAATTTGGGAAATAGCGATTTTATGCCTTTGATATATTTAAGCCTCATCAAACTAATGGCATATTTAATGTTCTCCCGTACGCTACTTCATTTCGCTGAATTTGTAGCTAAGCTAACACACGCTCTTGGACTATTTAAAAGTATCCCACGAAAAGTTCATCTTTCCATAACATGAAATTTAAAATCATTGGATATACTTAAAGGATTCGAAGTGCATTTAAAAAGGGACATTCAAGCACGCAAAAAACCAGAATAGTAAATGTTACTCACCTGTGTAGCTTCACGCGCCATACCTGCAAGTACCTGCTTTAATCTGATTGGAAGACAATGTTGCTAAGGGGAGCTCACTGACGTAATATTTTTAAGTCGTAACATATCTAATAGTTGCCTTAAAATACTTGTCTTGCGGAAAAAGCATATTTTTAGATACAGAAATATTTACGCTATGAATTAAAACTTTATAATAATTATGTTTCCTTATTAAGAATATTTTTATCCATCATTCTCTTGACGTCACCTAGCTGTTGACGTCACGTGATTCTCCCGGCATCCCCTTAATGTTAACAATTTTTACCGCTTTTAACTGGCGTCAGTCTGGCTCGATCTGGTCACTGGGAAAGAGGTGAGTACCTACTTTTTTTGTAATCGAAAGCTTTACGTTTCAAGTTATTACGTCTTCCTTTTACTGACATTTTAGTGCGTGCTTTTCTTTAATATTTGGCTTGTTACTATTGTCTTGAAAGAGTATTAGGTTCCTAATTGCCTAAAAGAAAGTAATTATTGAATGACTAGGTTTACGTGCTATTCATTCCAAAGACTCGACGTATCAGTAATAAAATAAGTGCGTCATAGTTATTTTCTTTCGTATATATATTAAATACATATGTGGCAGTATATATATTATATGAATATACTTTAATGACTTAATTAACCCTAACGTTATTTAATTACGCGAAGGAAGATTAGATTGTAGAGCTCCAAGAATTCAACCTTAAGATTGATAACTAGCGTCAATTATTGCATTATTGTAAGTTAAGGTATTTCCTCTACCCTAAATGTTTTAGTTATAGAGTAATATCTGCTCTAATCCGAAAACAAGCATTGAGATTTTCTGTTAATATTTGTCTCGTCATTCCGTTTCTTAGTAGACGATGATGAATTAGATTTTCTGTCCTTCGAACCAATTCCATATCATTGAGTTTCATTGTGTGACCACCTCATCATTCAGGTACCACTAATGTAATTCGGAAAGCAGTTACTTCTAAATAACGAAAAAGTATTACTTCGTGAGGCAACACGGTCATTTTCTTCCTTGATGCTTCTCTGCCGCTTCTTTTCGCGGACCCATTCAACTAAAGCATTACGTAGCAGGCGGCATAATTCTGGCTACCCAAGGATAGTTTTGGGATCTGCCAGTTCATCGTTTAACATAGAGATTATCCTTATATTTCATTTTCGCCGACAAAATTTCACCCAGTTCAGACCGATCAACGTATTCGATGCCGAAACAGTGATCCTTATCAATAATTTTTGAGAGTTAGTGTATTCCCCTATAATTACACATTGACCTAATTGTAATATTTGTTGTTTCAGTTGGTGATATCAGTGGTCATGCTAAGTGAAGTGATTACTCTGAGGTGTACTTCGGGAATCCTTTCTACGAGTATTCTCAGTGAGCCCCCGGAGGAAATACGGTAAGTTGAAAAAAGTTCTCCCTTTGTCAGCGATCTTGATGCATAATTTATTTTTAAAACAAAATTCTTTAGCCTTTATCTACGCTGAGGTTTTCAACAAGTGATGAAGGGTGATTTATGACACCAAGTCTGGGGTTCTATATTATTTTTCTAGTTGTGTTACTACGTTATGATCCGCAAGCGTCTTCTTAGCTAACGCTCGAGGGTAATGAATTTCAAAGCGTATACTCAAGTGTAGGATTTATTTTCTGGTTCTTCGACTACGTTTGTATAGTTACATGTTATCAAACTTCATCCGTATGTATAAAATTGACGTACGTGAACGAGGTAAGATATTATATTCGACCCTAGGCATGACAGGCTGCAGCGATACCAATCTGACAAACACGGCCGTCCCATATAAATGTGTTGACATTTTTTCCTCCGACTGTTATCCCTTTGTGGCTTATTTCAACATCCGAAGAAACACCGGCGCATTTTCAGTCCGTTAATCTGATGCTTTTACTGATTAATTGCTAGAAGGAATGGCCGTGGTTAAGATTTAACCCTTCCGACAATTTTGAATGCATGAATTTTAATTATTATGTAGTAGCCCCTTTCCCGGAGCACTCTTAATTTTGTAATTTTAAGATATTTCATCAAAACCTAGGATTTCCTTTATCACCGTATGTTTCACCGCCTGATATTTTTGGTCCCTTTAGATATAAAGTATGAGTATTCAACACGCTATGTCGATGCCTCACACGATGATATGTCACGCCATGTATGTCGATTCTTCTACACGAACCCGAAAGAATCAGTTTGGGGTACCCACAACATCGCGTTAAGTTCTCGTTTTTTCCGTTCATTTGGAGCAAATCATTTCGCTTTCTATCGCCTTTAGGGGACACAACATGTTTATTAAGACTTAATCACAAACGTACGCAATTTCATGTATACGACGTCATATAATATTACTAACTCTGTAAAGCAGTACATTCCCCTGTGCGTTGATCAAATCCTAAGGAACTAGTCAGAATTTCACCTAATTAAAATACTCCTTCGGGGCTTATTTGCGTGCTTAGACCTTATCGCAATTTTAGGTCGAATTTTTAGCAACCACTCGGTTATTCATATTATTATTTGTTTTAAGTTTTACTACGTGAAAAGCAACATTATCAGTTGTAATCGGGAGTAGTAATCCCAAGTGTTCGATTCTACCATGATGGTCGACCTTGACTCTCAATTCAGCCGACAGCGACTGCAGTGCATTCTAACCTCTTTGGGCTCGACAAACTATTCTCACAATATGAATGGATACACTAGAAAAGTGTGGCCTTATACTTGGGAGTTAGTCATTCGTGGGTACATGTTCGTGTTTGGACGTCTCGTCGTTACTTGGAGCGAGTGCAGAACAATGTTTTTTAGGTTCCCCACGTTCTTCAGTTTCTAATCCCAGACCTTTTACTTCCCCTCCACCTCTTGGTTCTCGGATGGTGACAATCGTTGCTTAAGGTGTCAATTAGGTAGGGAGAATTACGTCCAAGAACCCAATTAATTTCTCCCATTGTTATCTCATCCCTCCGATGTTGAGATCAAGCTGAATCTCCTTCCCAATCTCAATTCCAAACATTGCTTTTGTTTTCCTCTGATTATGAGAGCAGGAGATATCAGCGGCTACGGGTAAAATCAATCCTCAGATTCGTAAGAAAATAGTGATTTTTAAGGTGTTTGTATGCGTTATGATTGTCTGGCAGGGGTGATATTTTACTGTGCATCGATCTTGAAACAGCAGAACTACCCTCGGCTAGAACCAACTGCACGGGTCACCGGCTTTTCCCCGTTATCCTCCTCAGAGATTGGTTAATACAAAGGGATAAATAACTTTACGATCTCGTTCCTATCGCGAACTTCCGCCGCTGTAACGACAGTTTATACTCCACCTTTATGTTTCTAAGGAGAACAACGGGAGCTTAAAAGATTGATACTGGGAGTCATGCGGGGGTTCTTTCTGCACGACTGCGATTGAAAGCTGCGCTATTCCCTGAGGGGGTGATTTCGAAGAGCAGTTGACGCCTCTCATAAGGCATCGATGAGTCAAGCTCGGTGTTATAACGTGAGCAGCATAGGGAAAGTGCTTCCCAGCGGGGCCATTCGTATTGTGCAACGCCGTCTTGCAGTCCAATGCGGCTAATGTTTCCAGGGAGTGCTCGAGGCTAAGTAGTTACTGAGGCTAATATATTGCGATAATGATATCGTCCCTATCGGTGCGCCTAGGCTTTGAGTACAGGCCGCAGGATAAGAAAATAAAAATACCAAAGAACGCGTACTTGTAGTTAGGCATGTTCTAAAATCCTGCTGCTGACCGAGATAATATGAGGGAAAGGAGACGGATTTGGCTTGAAGTTCCATTCACGATCGTTTGTATTACGTCTTCCTTTTTGTCAGAAGTAGGATTGGTGTGGATACTAGAGTACTGACCTCCCACGCACCCACCCTCCTCTAAGGGATCTGGTTCAAATTGTGGCATTGGTAGATATTTTCAATGGTAAATTATTACTTACAATGGAAAACATTTACTTGAGTACCTTTTGAAAAGCATTCGAGTTCGGTTTTACATCTGTCGGATGGGACGTTAAGCCATGGTCCACTTCGCGTATTTTGTCATGAGTAGGTTATTGTGGACGCTGGGGTATCTCGCCACCATTCAACCTCCTACCTCTTCCATTCCCATCTTACTGCCTTTCTTTCCGGCTAAAAACGAGGATAAGGGGTTTACGTAAACTATGGATGCGAAGAGGGCCTGGCCTTGGGCTGAGGACCTACCTATTCAAGAGTTCTCCGAACATTCTTGGCGAGTGTTTATTTGGACGTGAAGTACTTCATTTCCCCTATCCTCATACGTACTTCAGTTTCTAATCACATACTTTTTCCTTCTACTTCCCCATCCATGAATCTCTGTGGAGACATATGCCGCTTTAAAGTTCGGTTGTACTGAGATAAGGAGACAAAAACAACATTAATTACATTGTTGCCACTTGCCTCTAATTTCAAATGCAGTCGGAAACTCTTTCTCACTTCATCTTAGAATCTACTACACTTCCTCTTTAGTCCATTGTTTCATTCTTCAACCCTGTTCCTCAAAGCTGTTTTCTCCCCCGGCAACCCATCTTCTATCCGAGCGTTCAACAGCATATATTGTAGACACGTATTCTCAATTAAATACCCCTTGGAAAAGTGTTGCTATTTTTTATTTTATCTATTATTCAATCATATGGAGTCTCAATTGTTCCCTTTACAAAGAAAATTTATTACGAACCAAAAATTGGTAGTCATCTAAAACTATTGTTTCCTGGATATATTACCTCCAAGATATGTCCTCTTTGTGGTTTATGCAATGAAACTTATCAATTCACAATTAAGATATAGTATTGCTTTTTTGTGCAGTAAATATTTCGGCTGGAGCTAATCTAAAGATGAAAGATCATTACCGCGTATGTCTTCGAAATCAATTCAAGCCCCTATATAGGCGATGAACGAATTATCAATTGCTTCTAGGTTCCTTTCAAACAACTGCTTATTATCTTGAATTTTCATATACACAACTGTGTTATCTGCATAAGAAAACGAGGAATCGGGTTGGCTTGGTGGCTGAAATACTTACCTTCTATCCCGGCACTGGCAGATTTATCATTGGCGTACCATTAGGTACCTACTTGAGTACCTTGTGGAGGGTGCCTCGGGTTCAGTACTCTGGTTTAGCCGTGAGGTTTAGTGATTCATTATTGAAATCAATCACTTTGTTTTTCCACAGTTGTATTCCTAATTTTTCCTAAGACTAATCTTAAGAATATGTTGCGTTTATGCCGTGGTCCCCTTATTCCTTTGGGAAAGAGTACCTAGGATAGTTCCAACACCCTATTTATCTCTACCCTTCCTCCGGTCCCTGAAAACTCCTATCTATATTCACTTACCGAGCTATTGTGTCTGCCGCAAATGGCCTTAGCTGGTCACCTCTCCCAAATAACTACTTATATAATAAGGAATACTTTTGTCATAATGCCTGAGCTTTTTCTATCAGATGGAGGCGTATATCTTGTTTATCTATTTCTTACATCATCTTTACATGAAAGACAAATGAGGCAAAATTGTTTGAAAGAGGGGCAACCTATGCATATCATCTCAATTTAGAAAATATTTCCCCTATGATTCTGGCGTTAACCAGTGGAGCGATGAGTGTATATATTTGTTCTTCTGGTATACCCCGCGTACTATTGCCAGGTGTGATAGTTACCTGACGTTTCGTGGCCGAAGCTGGCCACTTTATCAAAGGGAATAAGGAATCTGTCGAGCTGGTGGAGTTTATATAGGGATTTCATGGTGGGAAAAAGATGGGAAGGGGAGGAGTGGAGGAAGTAGTCATAGCATTTTGTTAAGGTTCAAAGCAGGGTCCCACGTGTGGCTGATTTGGAGGCCACAGTTCCTATTGTAATTTTTCTGGCATTTTCTCATTTCCAAAGCTTCGTGTATCAGTTGGGGCTTGAAGCTTTTCACTTTCGAGATTATCTTTGTTTGTTTGAGGGCAATTGCATGTCCCGAGGCTGCATGTTCCACAACTGCTGATTTTAAGGGTTGTCCAGTCGAACGTAAGTCCACCAACGTAGTCCAGTATGGACGTAAGGAAGGAAGGCTCTCTTAGGTGCAGGGTTGTCTATGTCTGGAGTCCCAATTTCTTCTTTTGGGCCGTCCTTATCCTTGGTCATGATTTTGTAAAATGTTTTGGAGATGGCTCTCATGTCATATTCATTCTTCTGTAGAATGGCATCCAATTTCCGTCTTTCGGCCGGGAAGTCGGCCTCGTCGCGAACTCTGCAGGAACGCTGAATTACGGTGTTGAGTACCGCATTTAGCTGTGCAGGATGATGGTGTGAATTTGCCTTGAGGTACTGATTATTGGAAGAGGGTTTCCTATACACCGCATGTCTCAGGGTTCCATCATTTCTCCTTTGCACCAATACGCCCAAAAATGGAATTTTACCATCTTTTTCTACTTCCATTGTGAAACCAATATTGTCATTTATACTATTTAAGTAACCATAAAATTCATCAAGCTTCTTTCGGCTATGCGTCCATATAATAAAAGTGTCGTGGATGTATCTCAACCAAACCTTAGGTGTATTAACCGTATTTTGAAGCGCTCTCATCTCGAAGGAAAAGGAAAGTAACCAAAGTCTTAATCAATCAAAAGTCATAAGAAATCAAAATATAAATACAAGGAAAATAATTCATTCAATGAAGGATAAAGTTTGAAATATAACAATCAATGTGTTTCCGATGAACTAAGGGCATGCAATTAAACTAATGGTATCCACGAATGAAGCATTGGCAATGGTGCTTGGTTCATGTAATCATCACTGTTGAACTCAACACAGTTGTGGTCCTTAATGCCATTTTATAAGTTAGAAATCAATATTTAGTGCATTTAAGGGCTCATTAACTTCATTTTATCAATGTTAAGTTTTATTCTACTTAATAATAGAATATGGTATCCTTATCTTCAATCACTTCATTTTAATCTTCCACACACATAATTATTATTGGCTTATTATTACTTCCTTAGCTGAAGCTTTAATTTCCTCTCTAAAATAGACCAAATTTTCCAAAGTGGATGAATGAATTGTTAAATGTTAATGCAAAGCTGATAGAATTTAATGGTATTCTCTGTTTTACTTCATTACAGATTGAGAAAAGCTCATGGAACCACTTGACAAAAGGTGCATTATGGTCCTTAATTGTAAGGCCTTATACTGCACCCTGGAATGGAAAATCAATAAATGGATTCCACAATAATTAGGACCAAAACTCTAACCCAGAGATGTTAATGGGCCAAGGAAAGTAAACTAAACGGAGAATAAGCCCATGAAGAGGAACAAAAGGTTTAAAAGCAAACATCTGGTAAACCAGGTGACCACTAACCATAATAATTTTTATTGCAGGTATCAGGGAATATCATCTATGTGTTTTTATTTCCGTAAATGTTTATGTACATATGTGATGCAGTATTTGTTGTTTGTTGATCAATGATTTAATTAGAAATTATATGGTTGGTATATACTTAACACTAGGTAGGATAGCACATGATCATGATGCTATTTGAGGTGTCTAATTTTAAGAAATGTATTTTGCCTCGACTTAGTGCAACAAAGCACAGTTAGAGGCATCAGTTGGAAAGGAGTTGATTAACTCTTTTTTGTTGTACTGAAGGGAGCTCCCTTAGGTAGGAATGGTACAGCTATATAAGGTGTATTCACAAACAAATGCTGTGCACAGCATACACCATGACACAAAAAATTATCAAACATTAGGAAAAAACATAGCGTTTGGGTACAAAACTAGGTAGGAGTGTATGTACATTTCTAATATTAAACCAAGATGATTGAACACTTGATGTAATTTGGTACATTTGTATCGAGTAATATTTAATAAAATTATCATGCATTTCTTTTCAGTGTGCACTTACTCTAATGCTCCAATTGAGCATCTATGAGGAGAGTTTTACTAATCCGCTCTCTACACAGGATAGAAGAATGGGTTCATCAGCCGAAGAAATTAGCAAGTAGCAGTAGTTTTGGATAAGTGGTAGTTAGCTAGTAGTTGAAGTAGTTAGTGAATGAAGCATTTAGTATTTGATGTTGTTAGTAGTTATGTAGCATTAACACTCAATAACACTGTGGAATTGCAAGCTGCTAAATTCCTTCCCATTTACAGGAATCGTTTCATGTAACGAGGTGGGAATGCCTCATTTCCATTCTTGCGTCATGTTTCCTTCCTGTAACTTTTGCATTTGTTGCCTTCCATAGCTTGCTTATCCACTTATTTTGGGGGCTGTGATTTTTGTGCACTAATCCGCTCTCTCCATAGGAGCACCAGAAAAGCCAAGCTGACGATTTCCAGTGTGACAGCCTTCCCGTAGCTGATCTTTGATGCAGAATGAATTCATTCTTGGTAAGTCATACTGATGCCCATATTTTCTAAGCAATCCATTTATATTGTTTATCGCATTTACAATTTCTTTTATTTTTCCATTATTAAATGTTCAAACTGAATGCATAATGGGTCTATGTAGTGAAGCTTCATTCTATAAAGATACAAAAACTTTAAAACTGTCCCTAGGGCCTAGTCCATGCCCAACAAATTTTTTCGGAGTGGCTCAATCATGACTGGTTTCGATCATGGAATGAGGGTGCAAAAAAAATAATTTTTGGGAGTGTTTTCAATGATTCAGAGCTTGAGATGGACCCCATCAATTAATTGGTCAAAATATGATATAAACCTATTCTATAATTTTCCCCTATTTCCCTGATGGATGTGAACCCCCTGCTACCCCTCACCCTAAGCCCCTCCCCCGCTTGCTACAGCCTTGCCTGGGGATATGAAACAATATTTGTACGAAATAATAATTTTCGGCAGCTCACCGAGAATTTGTTTGAAAATAAATATGTATATAAAAGTGTTGAATAGGTATGGTTCACTGCAGTAATACTCTCTTATCCTGACAGTACAATTAACTAACAGTTGTGACTTTTATTACAATATACATTTCTGATTGAATTGTTTGAAGAGAACATGTGGACATCATATCCCATCTGCCAGAGTGACATTTCATGGAATAAAAATAACCCTTGAAAATTTTTCAGTGTTCTGGCATTCAGACATTACAGTGAATCATTGTAGTACTGCAGATGATGTGGCTGAATAGTTAATTTAAATTAAGTTATTTAGCAGAAAAAATTATCTCTGCACAGAAAAAAAGCACTTTGATTTGTTGATTTGGTGTCAATCATTTATCTGTATTTAAAATGTAGGCAGAGGAACAGGTGAACAACATTTTCAGCCCCAGTGTGAAAGTGGCTTAATCATAAATAGTACTTCCTTTCTAAATATGTTTAAATTAAAGCTTCTGCAACAATTTATTACATATTCCTACATTTTTAATTGCATACCCTTCGACCTATTACAGAGACCGCGGCTCATATCCACAGCCTAAAAGGGCATTACAGAAGAAAAGAAGAGAGAAGAACCGAAGAGAGAAGAACCGAAGAGAGAAGAACCGAAGAGAGAAGAACCGAAGAGAGAAGAGCAGAAGAGAGAAGAAAAGAAGAGAGAAGAACAGAAGAGAGTAGGCAGAATATGCTCCGTTGTTTTTCCTGCTACTTCTCATGAGGATACATGCGATAAAGTTCCACATACTTGGTACCCACAGTCAGCGGTAAGATTTTCCATTTAAACTATCACTATTTATTTTTATTGATAAAAGTTATTTTCACTGAGTATATTATCATACATACCTTGACATAAATTGAATTCTCTCATTATTGAGTCCACTGTCATTCATATTAGAATACACTCTTGATGTAGAATAGCTGTTGCTCTACTCCATTATTGTGGCAGCACAATGTCAGCATTCTAGTATTTGTATATGTATATTTTTGAATTCAACAGGAGAGGTAAATCATTAGTTCATACACAGTCTGGTTTTTTTTATATTTTTCATATGAACTTAACGCTAACATGTCTTTTGAAATGGCCTATAGCTTAGATTATACCTGGGAAATTTAAATTAATTTGAAGGTAATATAAATATATATCCACTGCCACCAATCAACCCCAGGACATATGAACAAATGGGATTAGTTTTTGGGACATGTCAGTTAAAAAGAAACAAAGGAGGTTATGTTAAGGCACATGAGGAGTGATGAGGGAGCTACAATGGGTGTACTCGGGTAGGATTGTGTCATTTCTTCTAAGTATTTAAATGAGTGAAAGAAATAATATGTTATTGGTGTAAATAATGGTTTATATTTACAGACTCTAACTATCACATTTAGTGCTTAGCTCATATTAGAGCCATCGGTTATTTGCATAATGCTAAAAATAGCGGAGGAATTATTGGGACTACCATTATGATGAATGATCAATTAAAAAAATTCAGCTTTTCTTAGATTCATAGTATTTATTTGTTTCATATTTATAAATTAAAAAATAATTCATTGTTAAAAAATTATTTTGAATACAATATTTTTTAATAATTATAATTTCAAATATAAATGTACAGTATAAATAATATAATCTTATTTAAAGAACTTCTGTTCATTCATTTCAAAAAGATATGGATTTATGCTGGTATTAAATATTGTAAGATGGAGTCTTAGAGGGGTATATTAAAATGGGGGTTGGAAAAAAAGAAAATCAGCATTACATGTTTAACACATACTTATATTTGGTCAATTGCACACATATGGCCAGTAACATGTTACATCAATGCTTTGTTAACCTACCTAATATTCGAAACTAATTCAGAATGTTTGGGAAAACAATTTCATATTTGCATCTCAATTTTTACAGCAATCCATGAATGAATATTCTATGTATTACATTATTCATTGCCTTTTAAATTTTCATTGTCATTCCTTAAAATATTACATCCTGTATTTAATTACTTTTTTAAAAATAAAATTGTTTTCAATTTTTTTTTCATTGTCTTATAGGTCATTCTTTTATTTACCAGTTTCAGTACTGATGCGTGATTTGGATGTACATTGTGACCAAGAACTTCAGTCCACTATTACATCAGAACTTAGCCTGCACAACCTTATTTCTGGAATGGAAGTGGACCAAACTTGGATCTACCAGACCTACATATCCTCACTTTTAGTGAGTTTGTTTCTACACCATTAAAGGTAAAATAAAACTTCATTAAAAATTTTGTACAAATAAAATGTAATTTCCACCAAAGAAAAATTTAACTCTCTGGTCATCTCTATCAATCAAACTCAGATAATTTCCATTCAGCCATAAGGTGGATATTCATTGTTAAAATGTCTTATAAACAACATTTTTACGATCTTTAAAATTAGTATGGAATATCTATGGTGCTTTTAATGAGTTGAATTTTTCTTTCATAATTTAGTAGCAAGAAATCTTTAGGAAATTCTTCATTTCCGGAAGAATTCTTTTTTTTGTTTCAAACTCAAACAGGTTTTGTATCAATCATGATCTGTGAGCAGTAATTTTCAATTCCATAGTTTTTGTCTGAGACTTCCACTCAATATAACTTTCTTTACATAAAAATCTGTAATAGTATTTTTTCTGCGATGGTCATTCCAAATACACTTGATTGATGGATCAGTGATATTTATTCAGACTACTTACAATGATCTCTAAATTCTTTTAGGATGAACAAACATGGTGAAGTTACAGACATTTAAAATAAGCAGGATTATCTGGAAGATGAATGAAGAAGAATTTGAAGCAGAATATGTTTTATGAATACAAACTTAAACATGTGTGCATTGAAGTCATGTGATCATTACTATGGCATTTTTGGCAAGTGCCATATTTATCTGAAGTTAAGCCTTCAGCTTTAATACTAATGAAAATTCTTCATCACCACATAATTTGCAGTCAGAGTTGGTTTAGAGGTAGTTCTGCAGGGCAGATATAACAGTTCAGGAACTTGAGCTAAGGGGCAGGTAGTGAGGCCTTTTGTCACCGATTATAAGGGGTTTTAGTATATTGTTCAGGTTAGAAGAGAGAGAGGTATTCTCAGGTATTAGAAGGGGCAGATATAGTTGGAGAGTATTTGCGTAGGACACTGCATACCTTGATTACACTGTGGGTGTGTGGATGTGCGTATGATGAAGTGCTTGTATGAATGTGTTGGCATGTTGCTTGCTTAGTTTTAGTATCACTAGAATTTTGCGTAGTGGGTATTTGTGTGTAGTGATCTGTAGATGGTTGAGTAACTCCTTGGGTGTAGACTAATTTGGTGTAGACTAATGTATGAATGATATGATGAATGTGTGAAGAATGTGATGAATGTGTGAAAGTTGCTGAGTGGTTTTGAATGAGATATACATACACACCAATACAGACCTACACAGACACAATTTAGCAGAGTTTATAGCTAATTGTATAGAGTATAGACAATGTAAGCCTAATTTCTATGCAGGTAGGGAAATGTTAATAAAGGCAATGTGAGATGTTTTTTTCTGTAGAAATGCATGGCATTCATAATGTGAAACAAAACAAAAGTAATGGAGGTAGCTCTTGTGCAGTAGGACTATGGGATCAAGGTTGTGGTAACCAGCCCCTTCGGCGGTCCCTCCTAATGCATGCTTCCTCCTGGTGTATGATCTCTTGTTAATTTTAAATATGTGACCAATTGTCTGATGCAATAAATCTGTAATATTTAAGGCGGCCTGTGGAGGTTTTTACGGGTTTCCCTTCACTTCGGGCAAATGCCAGGCCAAAGCCACTCCCGTCCACAAAAAATAATGGAATAAATGCCTTTGAATTAATATTGTTTTTTTACCTAAAAGAGTTGAACCTCTACCAAACCAACCTTTCTCTAATGAATAAATTTCGGAATGAACAATTTTTCTCTTCTTAACACTTCTCTTGTTAACACTCACATGTACATTGAGTATGAATAAAAAAATTTGCACTCCTAACTCCTTTTCAGAAGTTTTACTGAAAAATAATACCTAATGCAGTCGGCTCAGCTGAACAAAATTTAACTAGATACGTTTTAAATAGTTTCAAAAAAAGTAGGGGGGGGGGGGAGGGTGCCGATATGAATTATGACAGTCGACTGTTTGGGTTTGCGGCACCTCTAGTTCGAGCCGGGAGAAGAGGTTTTAAAAGGGCGTGCACGGCAGACTCTCGCTCTCTCTCTCTTTTTACTCTGGCCCTCGCTTGTACCCTGCTCGGATCGAGTGTGTTCCACTTCAGTTTTTTTTTTACTTTGTGTTGTGCCAAGTTATCGGTCACACTATTGGACTGAATGAGTACTTTGGTAATTCTGGCATTCCGATCATGCTAGTCCCTTTGTGTTCAAGGGAGAATCTATTATTTATGTTATGTTTTCGCCAGTGGGCCGAGTAGGACTGAATGACGTTTCGTTCAGGCCAGTTTTTTTTTGTTGTGTGTTTGATTGGCAATGTTTCTTTGTAAACTATTCGTGCTAATTTATGTTATGTTCTTGCTAGTGGCTCGAGTAGGACTGAATGATATTTCGTTCAGGCCAGTTTTTTTTGTTGTGTGTCTGATTAAAAATGTTTTTTCACCCAATTTATTTACTGAAGTATCTCCTCGCAGCTGTGTTTCCTGTTTACAATAAATCCTGTTGTTCAATTTTAAGTGATCCTTGCTTTCTCGCACGCACGTGCACACGGCAAACGACATCGGGAACCCTAGTTTAGATGGGATTTCTTCCCGTTTGTTGGCTATCGCCCGAGTGAGGTTCGCCACGATAGTTTTATTACAATGTGCATAAAAATAATTAAAATGTTTGGTAAATCTATGGCGTGGTCAGTGTTGAGGGGCAAGAGGAAGTGGAAAAGGCTTACTGAGGGATGTGAACAGTTTGAGGACTTGTCAAATAACTTTTTTGTACGAAGTTTCTGAGGTATGCCTTTTGAAATGTGCATCTTGTGTTTTGGCAGTGTTCTAACCAAATGAATTTTTTGATGCAACAATTTGTTTGCATTTTCAATGCTAGTGAACAAGTTGCCAGTATACATATATATTGTTCTACCATCATTCAAAATTGGCTGACACAAACTTGTAGTGATGTACATGGGTGTTGTCTTTCATATTTTAAGCATAAATTGTATGTATGGTACTAGTAGCCATGGACTGTGCAAGGCTTGAAGAGTTTTATCCCATATTAATGGCGTTTCTGTTTCAAATACTTTAGCATATTGAGTTGCCCTCGAAATTAAATGAGTGATTCATCAATACACTATGTTTCGCTAGGGTGGTATAAGCATTGGAAACAGCCCAAAAGTTTTTCCATATGATCTTGGACTTAATGTAGCTATTCGCCTTCTAGACAGTCTTCATTATTTGTGAAGTGGATAATTTGCAATAAAAGTTCAAACATATTCCTGGTCATGATACTAGATGCAAAGTCATTTTTTTATAAGGTATCCCTGGACCAGTAATCTTTGGTAAGTGGATTCTTTATCCACCCCATGTAAGTGATGAGACCAAAAAAGTGTTTCATTTCATAAAGGTTAGAATGTTCCCACTCATGTAATCTTGATGACTATGATACATTTTGTTCTTCCATAACTTGTTGCGTGGCATAAATATTAGTTTGTTCCGAGATCATGCTGAAGATCGAGTTTTCAACAACAGCTAAATAAAAACTACTTGGCGTGCCTTCCAAACGGCCATAGGATCTATTGGAATAGGTCCATTTTAATTCCAATAGGGTATGTGGATGACCGTAGGCTTTACAATCACATTATATGTATTCATGAAAACACATTGTTACTGTCGACCGCAGCGTGGCACTAACAAGTTTGTTGTAACGTATCATCATAATTTTCATGAGTCTGGACACCACTGCAATCCTCAGGGTCCCAAGAACTCGAGCCATATTCTCTAGATGGTCCGGTTCAAAAGTCCTGAGGCAGCCTGGCTGTGTTTTTATCCCTTCATTATTATATTTTTCTCCCATAAGAAAAGCATTGAGTTTGATGAAGAGGTTTTTTAATTTCTTCTTTTAACCCTTTTGCTGTGGCACACTTCCGAAACCTACTGGTCACATGCCGCGCCATTGTGAGAACGAAAAAGTACGTTCACAGCAGTCTACCATGCTAGGTACGTTCACAGCAGTGAAAGGGCTTAATTAGTTGCACTCAAGATATTGAATGGAAGTTTTAACCACTATATGGAAAAAAATTTAGAATTTAATGTCGAATAATGTAGAATTTAATACATTTATTAGACTTTTTTGTATTACATTTTTGGCTGAAATATGTGTTTTTAACTCCAAATTGATCATTTTTTTGCATTCACAATTATTAACTTTATGAAAATTTGTTAAATTTTCATACCTAAAAATATGTAGTTTAAAACCTGTATTCTGATATAAACCTACTTATGTGACTATAAGGTAGTTGAGCCAAATAATGCCAGGTTAAGGTTCAAGTGTATAAAATTTAAAAGAAGAAAGACAGAGACGTAAGTTGGCGTTACAAATAATAATAGATATTTTAGCTACATACTGTAATAATGATAACTTGTGTCAACCAATAAATTTACCATTATAACCTCTGTTATCAAAGAGCTGTCAAATGGCTTCATTAATATGGAGTGTTCCAAATAACGCCAGGTGCATTTTTGAAGATAATAATTTGTATACTTTATTTTCAGCAACACAAATGAAATAAATATTGCTTCACAGACTGAAATAAATCGAATACAACATAAAATATGCCTCATAACTAATATATTATAATATAATATTGTTGTTTGTTACTGAGTAAAAAAAATAAAGAAAATCCCTTTTTCAAGTTCACAGCGCTGATAACTAAAGATTTGCACAAATAAGCGACTCAAAAAAATCTGCAAATGTAGATACAGGACATAATAAATATTAAATGAAATAATCATTAGACATATCGTTTAGATAGATCATAGAAAAATCGTTTAGACATATCAGTCTACAAGGAAAACAATAAGATGGTATTAATTCATCATAGTGCCTCTTACTTGGTGGATTAACATAAAAAATAGCTATCACACATTAATATTAAAAAGTAACAACTGGAGGTATTGAGTACGTAGACCAATAACGCCAACAATGGCGTACCTGGCGTGATTAGTCAACAGCGCCCATGTTTTATTTCTCGTTCGATTAAAGACACACTTACCTGTATTCTATTATTTTCTCTGTGTATTTGGACAGACGAAGCACTGAGCTTTAAGAATATACAGTAAAACCTCGCTTTTACGTCCCCGCAATTTACGTTTTCCCGCCATTAACGACTTTTTCTTCATGTCCTAATAATGTCCTTATATCCGCAATGTAACGTCTTCCCTTTATTCACGCTAGCAAATTTTTGAATGGTTCGCCATTTACGTTTTACGAGACGATTTTGCCGTGATTGTCGTCCTGGTTGCATAACTAGTGGTTGGACTCAACGCTCCGTGAAAGACAAAGTAAAAACTCATGCAGTAAGTTACCACTATGAAAGAGAAATAAAGTTTGCCCAGATATACCACCATTTATCGTGACCTCGCTCATCTGTGCAATTGTAATGCCGCGAGGGATTACAGTACACGTACGTCGTTTTTCTCGCGATTGTTGTTCAGGTTGCATAACTCGCGGGATGGCTGATGCTATCGCATTGGTGATGAAATTTTTCATTTATTTAAGAAGTGTTTGCTTTTCAGCATTTGCGGTCTTGTCTTTCTTTTTTGGAGGCATTAATACAGATTTTATAAAATCCTCCAGCCAAATTTCATCCTCATATATCCTACGAACACACCCGTAAAATCATCTCATTATTCTCTAGCTCGATTCTTAAGTAGCTTTGATAGAATATCACTATAGTCTCCACACCTTCTTTTCTCACAATATTTACCCTAACTTACTAGCATGGTTGGATCAAGACTCCTGGCCTCAGTTCATCCTTATCTATGTCATTCTCCTCTTCTATTCCCAAGTTCCCTTGTCTATCATTAATGCCATGCAGTTCTTTTCACATTTTCCTTACCCCTATGCTAAATCTCGTTAAGTTCTATCAGCAGCTCTCCTGACTTAACAGTAATGAACAGTGTCTTGACCACTCTAGTGTCTACTACACCATCCCCCCCCCCTCCATCCTTTCTCAACTGCTTGCTGTTCTGCATCTTCCCTCATACACCTGTAAACTAATTCCTGATATTCTCTCCAACTTACAACTGTACAATTTTTTCACACTCTTCCTAATCTTGGCCCAACCATATGTAATCTAGTTAATATATCTCTCCATGTCCCCATGCATTTCAAATAAGAGATTTTGGCATTATTAAAGAGGTTTTGTTGGAACTATATTTCACTATATTTCAATTTCGAAACTTATCATTCAATGAGCAAGAATTAGGCAGGCAAAATCAAGAAGCAAGGAGTTATTCTTTCAGGCATAACTTTCATATAAAATTGCATACCCTCAAATTACACTTTCCCGCGATTTACACTTTTTTCTCTAGTTCCCCTCAAAAGTGTAAAAGAGGGGTTTTACTGTATATGGTTTTTGGTGTTTTTCTCGCTATCACAGCACACAATTCAACACGTATTCATGCCCCAGCGTTAGAAGAACTCGTTATCTTCGCAACTCAGACAAGACTGAAGGCATTTACATCTACAGCTCGTAAGCCAGCTGAATGTAGTTGATATTTTCTACGACAGATGACACATGAGTACGCATCTTTACATCCAGCTCGGTGCGATCTGTTGGAATATTGGAGAAACTAACAGTTGGCGTTAAAGGCATACTTGGGGTTATTTGGCTCAAGTACCTTATAACTATATGTAACTTATTTTGTTTGAAAGTTTTGTGAGAGTTGCCTTTGAGAATTATATAGCAATTAATTGAGTAATATCCAGTAAGCTATAATGCTTACACATACATTTTTTCTTGCCCCTTAAATTAAGGGAAATAATCCAAAGTGCTATCCACTGATGCCTCGGCATGTAAGGGTACATACATTTGATTTTAATCTCTTTCCTGGAAGGGCATAAGCTATGAGCCTCATGCTTTTCCATAGATAAATGTGTCTTTGATTTTTGAGAGAATTGGAAAGAATTCTTGACATATTTTTTTTTCAAAATTGCAAATCTAAATTTTCTAAGGTTTAAAAATGTATCTGACTATCTGAACTTTTGGATTTATAAGTGCGACTGTTTAAATTGAACATAATTGTAGTTGGAAATCTTACTACATACTACTAAAAAGATTCAGCCTTATGCTTGTTTGTTAGCTCACTTTCAACGCCTTTATTCCGTGAGTTGTAATTTTTAAAATATGTAGGGCTCAATGTATACACTATGGCAGTTGTGTAGAAATGGCATTGAATAAAGAATAAGTAAGTTTAAAAAAATATTATGCAACAATTAAGCAGGAAATTGCAAAAATTTGTTAAAATTTTTCAGTTTTTCATCCTCTGTCAATATATAGACAGTAAGTATTCCGTTTTCTAAATATGTAGTCGCATATGTTAACGTGGACCTTACTCTATTTATGAGTTTAGTGAATGTTGCCATAGTGAATTTAATAGCAACATGTTATGCAGTTGCATAATTGCTTTCATATATATTTTTCTTGCACCATAAATTTAATGTAGTTATGCAAAGAGCAATGTACCAATGCCTTGCATGTAAATGTATATTCATTTGCTTTTTATTATCTTTCATGAAGGGGCAAAAACTATAACATTCATGTAGATTGATAGACAAATGTCTGTTTCATTATTTAAGGAAGTTTGAAAAAATCCTTAGTCTCTGTTCTTTTAATTGCCAATCAAAATTTGCAAAAGTTGAAATATTTATCTGATTGTCTGCAGCATTTAATTTTTATATGCGACTAATTAAATTTAATGTAATGGTAATTGGAAATTTTACTGCTAGCAATGTTTGCTCTTTTGCTAGGTAATTAGTTAGGTTCTGAAAATAACGCAATATAATTTTAGTTATATTGCCTCAATGGCTTGGTAGGTTTCAATTCCGTGAGTGCAATTATTGAAATATATTGGGAAAAAAACATACAAGTTTTTCAACATGATAAGATAAGTGGAGAAATAGTAATTACCAAAATTACCCAACATCATTAAAGTTGGTTGTCTCTTTCGGAAGAGGGAGCTTGTCAAACTCATGTGTACCTACCGACCCACTTTACTGATAGACCCTTATGAATTGTGCGTCAATAGTGACTAAATGTTCAATTAGTCTCAGTAATATCATTTTTATCTCTTTGAGGTATGATGTTAGTATTTACAACTTTAATATTTTCTGTAAATTTTCCATTTACTTGATCTTTTACACTATTTTGTGTTTAATTTATAGCTTTACATAACATGAAGGTGTGTTATCACTTGATACTCACTCAAACACACTTATAAAAGAGGTTTTCAATACCCCATATTTGGTAGCAGGTTGTTTTTTGCGTATTTGACATTTCAAAAATATATTTTTTTAATTTAATCAAGTTGTACGTTTTTGCTTCAACAGCCAAAAATAAAGGCAGCATTTAACATATCAATTGCCATAATAGTATTCGAAGCATTTGTAATTGAGGACCAATGAATATTATAGTAAAGTTAAGAATCGAATTGGTGAATTCAGCAATTCGACCCACCCCTGGTGTAAAACATTGTAACTGATCATGCCATTAGAATAAATGTAACGGAAGTCACTCATACTCTTGTTATTTGACCACTTATAATATTATCGTGCAAGGCAATGGCTTCCTAATTCTTTACCGAGGTACTTCGTGGTGCCAGGAAAACAGAGATGGTTTTGAGATTATTTCGGAGAAACGAAAAATGATCAGCAGTGCTAACTTCTGAACTGGTTACTCTCAGGCCCGACAGACGGTGAAAGTAATCGAAGTAATTCTTCCCACCGTTGGGAATCACGCTGTAAGATATTATAAAATAAAATGAAAAATCGTAATAATGAATTTATTGAAAAATAATTTACAATTTGAGACTATACCTTGAAGCTGAGAGTCAATTTTATTCATGAACATTATAAATTGTTCTTAATTTATCGGCGAAAGTTTCACTGCTGCACCCGTGATAATACAAAAGTTATCGAGAAAACAATTTTGCTGCCATTCGAATTGGCGGTAGTTTCTATGGGGAATGGTTTGATGGGCGTATTTTTCGGAGGCGGGATTCGCATTTTGTGAAAATGATAAAATGTCGATTGGCGGGCAAAGGAGGCGCCGGAGAGGATTTTTGGGGGAATCCTAACGGGGGGACCCTGGAATTTTGTCCCGCGTCCATTGACATCTAGTAACTCACTAGGTAAGGGGTGTTGTAATGCGTCTCATATACTTCGAAGGATACTTGTGCGAAATTTTTTTCTTGGAGATGGCAAGGAGATATGCGCGGTTATTATATTAATTACTATTCTGTGAATTCATCTCTAATCTACGTCTTTTTGGATTTTTTTTGCCACGGAAGCCACATTAAGAGAGATGCCTCATGTGTGAGATACATTCATGGAATAATTATAAAGATATTAACAGTATTAAATCCAGTCATATTAAAACAAAATCTTTTCAAAGAATGCTAACAGCGGTATGTTTCGGAAGGTATAAGTATTTTTCAATATTTTTAAGAAGCATTACAGTTCTGGGGTTCGAATCCCCTACCTCTTAAGTGGAGTGAGAACATGTCCATGGACGTAGAACTTTTTTCCGGGGTTCCGCTTTTGCCCATTTTCGTCTCTGACGCCTGTTTTTCCCGCAAAGCGACATTATTCCTTCTTTTAAAATGCTATTTCCGTAGCCAAAAAAAACTGCTGTGTAGGGAAAATAATTAATTTGCCATCGATTTAAGTTGTGTTATCAAAGTAATAATAATAACTTAGCTAGTAAAATATTATAACTGCATATCTCTCTTAGAAACAGAATTCACTCAAACCAATATTAATTTGACCTATAAGAACAACTAAGCTACAAAAAAATAATTTATCGTTATTAAGAAACATTATTTTCATTTAACGTGTTAAACATTATTGTCATTCACATATATTGTTCCCTATTTATTCCCTGATACAATTTGTCTCAGTAAACTACTTTTATAAATAAATATGAATGTAATCCCCACAGATGACACGTAGGGTCGTTTTCCATTATTTTGTAATATATGTTCGATTGTTCATCAAATTTTCATCACCTTCAACTACAATCAAAGAAAAGTATCAAAAACTGTGTCCCGGGGGAAAATAGTTGTGAAGCCCTTGATGATCAGCCATGATGTGAAGTGTGTGGCAGGTGGTGTACGATTTTTTTTAGGTATCGAGTCCTTCAAAATCTATATACGCTTAATTTTCCTCTGTTATTCTTTGTTTTCATGACCAGATAGAACGTAGCTAATATGCTGGAGCATTCTTTTTCCGGAATACTTCTACTAGTATGGGGTAGATATGGGGGTCGTATTCATTCTGAATGCTAGTTAATGCATGACATCTATTCTGCTTCCGAGCTATACCAAAGTGGTGTGTACAATATTCAGTTTACAATATCTAAAACATCATATCATAAAAATGTAAGGAGATGAGCTCTACAGCCTCTTAAAGTGACCAATAAAATAAGATTCTCCAATGGCCGTAAAATTGGCAACCCTTTTAAGGACAATTGCTGTATTGGTTTGCGGGAGGGTCAATTCCACAGCGGTGACCAACTACAGCCTCTCAACCAGAAAACCCTCCTGTGGTGGTTTGCGGAAATGTTACTTCCTCGTCAGTGACACAACCACAGACACACACACTCAACCCAAATAGGTTCATTCACAGGGCTGATGGGACCCTGTTCAGGATGCCTGGGTTATGAACGCAAACACACTCACACACTCAAATGGGCAGACCTAATGGGAGAATAGAGCTCAAAAAGAGCGTAGTCAATGTTGGAAAAGAAGGACAAAACGAGGATGTGCGTCGGATACGCGTATTTTGGCCACAAGGTGGCCCTCTTCAGTGAGCTGAAGGGAGAGCACTTGCAACACAGGGTTGTAAGTGAATTATTGGGGAGGGCAACCTAGAATAAATACCAATAGAGCGGAAGGGGAAGGGGAGAACCAATGGCAATGGGGTGTGGGGGAGGGCAAAAAGGCATTGGATGGCACGGGTGGGGATTTTTCCATTTTATGCCTTTCAGGATATTCTGGGTATCCCGATGCAACCCCTGAGGCTCATTACACCCATGATGGTATACATGTCTACGGTCAGGTTCAGACGAGATTTTGTATGGTAGTAAAGAAATGGGAATGAATTACAATGAGAAGGATTTTAAAGGATGCATGTACAAAAATATGAGTGGGTTTCTCTTAGAATAGTAGGAAAGAATCATATATACATTAATATAGTATTATCTAGGCCGCTTATCCGTCAATCTGTGAAGTTGATTACCAATGACTAGGGACATGACATTTTCGCGAAACGTTTTTTGCGACAGGATTTACGAAATAAGCGACTTTAGGGTTTAATCACGAAATTAACCGTGTCTTCTTTGAAACGCGATTTTTTTAACGAAATTTGAGATATTTTGCAAAAGCCGAATTTTTGTAGCGTGAAATATTTTCTTTAGTGATGGCCGGATCGGATCTTTATTTTTCTCGGTTCCGGATTCGGATCCAAAGACACGGAGTAAAATCGGATCCGGATCGTAGATTTTAAATTTTCGCGGCTTAGCGATCGAAGTGCCCCGTGAATAGAATGAGGGTGCGGTAGATATCGACAAGAAGAGGATGTGTAACTTAGGTCACGTAATTAGTTGAAAACGTTCCCGTGCAATTAGAAGCAAAATAAAGAAATTTGACTTTTTTCCCACATTATCCCGGTATCGCGGGAAAAAAAAGTAGGATGTCACGCGGGTAGCCTACACTCGCCGGGATCAGGCGTACAACGAGAGCTAGTGTACTGTGCGAAGTTCGATCCCAATCGCAGTTCCATTTTTTCTTTCAGTCACTTCATCGAAAATGTTGTCATATTCAATTTCAAACCATTACATCTGAATACTCACTTTATTACACTTTGTTGTTTAAATTAGATTTACAAATGTAGCACTCATAAATTAAGGATGGTCGGGTCGGATTCAAAGATCCACGGGTCTTTCATTTCATTCGCTACTGAAATCATATCCAGGGACAGTAAAAATTTAGATCCGGATCGGAGATTTTAACATCTCGCGGCCTCGTGATCGATGCGCCCCGCGAATGGAATGTACGTATGGTAGATACCAACAAGGAGAGGTTAAGTAACTCGGATCACGAAATGAGAAGAAGATTTTTTCCGTGCCACAAACGAGGAAAACAAAATAAAAAATACTCGTCTTGACATTTTTCTCCATAGGCCGGATGTGCGAGAAAAAAATTAAGCCAAATGTCATGCGGGTCGCCTACATTCACAATATTCCCGTGAACCTATGAGAGCGTAGTTGTTAAAAATGAGGGCTAGTGTATTGCCAGTCGCGAGTTCGATCCTTAACACTACCTAAGAATACAGCCGTGCTGTATTCCTAGGGTAATGCTAGTAGACAGTTAAAAAAAAGTAGATTATCAGAAATTTCATGCCAAATTATAAGTAAAAAAAATAATTAAATTTGGCGAAAGGAAATGATTGGAAAAAATTTATATTACAGAATTAAATCGTGGAATCATTACGTTAACTTTACAGTGTACTTTTTGAGTGATGCATTTGTAAATCCAGTTGAAGCGATAGAAGTACAAAAAAGTCAGTATCCACACACAAAAGTTGGAAATGAAGGATGATAAAAGTTTTTTATTCAATGGTTGAAAGAAAAATTTTAAACAGCATAAGAATCGAACTTCACTACCTGCAGTCCAATGCTCTACTCTGTTATTGTTATTACTATTATCTCATTAATTTGCCTTTAACTTAATTTGGCCTACTGTGTTTTTTATGTTGCGTAGGATAGCCATAACTTCTGTATTGGATCTCAAATGTATGTACTATTAACTGTTTGTTCACACTAGTATGAAGTCTTTATTAATAATATTTTTAAAAACTCTTCCTTTAAGACTCCTTTTTCCCAACATTAAACACAGCTTTCATCTTTTTAAAACGATTTTATTTACCGTATTTGTCATTTTTAAACACCGCTTTTGATGATTTTTATTTACCATTTTTCGGTGTCCCTACCAATGACACCAGTAATCATGCGGAAAATTTTGTCTGATGTGGCCAAAATTTCTGGGGGAAAACAAGTGAATAGGAGTAAAAGGGGATCTTATCAGCACAGGGCTTACGGCGCTGCTCTCGATTTCCAACTAAGGCCATTTGGAGGTATTCAGCTTGGAAAGATCTATCGATAGAAAAAAGATGAGACATGTGAAAGAGTTGAATAAACTAAAGGAAAATATTTTATTGACACATTAATGAGGCTTATTTTCAGAAAAGATTAAAACATTAAAGTAGTTGAAGCTATTACAGATGAATATTTTGGAAAATCGATTGAAGCTCGATTTTCTCAACAGTTTCATGATTATAATCCGACACCCAATGTCCACAAAAAATTCTCGTGCACTCCAGTTTAAACATTAATAAAGGCTTATTGAATTTTCATGTCATCACAATATCATTTTGATAATTTTGTTTTCTATTTCTTAGAATAATAAAAAGATAGTTGAACATGAGCAACCATCTGAGTTGTAACTTTGAGGAGTTATTTAACATACATAATATTTGAAAACCTTGGTAGAAATTCTACACTCTTCCACTCTGAGTGTGGAACTCAGAGTGGAAGAGTGTAGAGCGCTCGCAGCCTCATATAGTGAGAGAGAATCACACAAACTCCCAGTCGTATTTAGTCTTATGCATATCTCGAGTAAAATTTTCAAGTGTTTGGAATGTATTTACGAAATAGCTCTTGTCGAGTGTCTTCGTCCTTCGGCAACATGCCTTGGCCGATCGCGAAGCTATTCCGCGTTTGACTCCGTCATGAATGGAAGGACTGCAAGAGCCTATTTCGATGCGTGTTGCCTTACAATCACTTGCTTCGTTCGTGAGACGCCGGGACTCTCCGAACCACTGGGAAGTGACTAGGTAGTCGTTTCGTTTGCTTGTGCTTGAGGAAAGTGTCTCTATGAATTTATAGGAAGTGAACCAGTTATCCATTACCATTCTGTTTGTTCAAATACTTGGAGGTTGGAGTATAGGTGCAAGCAGTGAGTGTGTTTTCGATTTAAGTGATATTGCGTGTGTATCCCTGTTTCAAGTGTTATGTTACTAGTTTTTGTCTGTGACGTGGCGGGTTTCAATAAATTACTCGTTGTAGGATATCGTGTATATTTTTGGATGTGTACGTGTGTGTAAATGTGTGCATATCTACGGGTGATAATAGTAGTACAGGGTGACACCCAGGTAACCTGGCGATTGAATCTGACCCTGCCGTCATAAGACAATGAATCAGGTATAACATTCCTTTTTTCTATAGTTAAGTTTATTTTACCAGAAACAAACCTTGGCACGCAAAAATGTTTTTGTTGATAAACATCAGACCTTGTGTAGGATATTTCAATCCTGTCGCGCGAACGGCGGTGAAACTCACTTTAGTTGCCATGCGATTCTGCCAAGCGCGGCTTTAGCGCTGGATGGGGTTCACCTTTGGTCGTGGCTTCTTTGAAGCTCTTTCTCCCTTGCGTTGCCAGCCTTGATGGACCGCAAGGGCTCAACATCTAGCACTTTGAACCTCTTTAAAAATGCGAATTTGGGATCCTGGGTAGCGTAGTGATCTGCGCAGGAAAGCCAAAGGTCCGTGGTTCGATTCCCGGTCTAGGTGAATTTTTTCGTATGGCAATTAGGTAATGTGAATCAGACCTTGTGTATACCCTAATATTTGATAGTGATTAGTTCATGTGCAAACCCGATACCGTATGTTGCGATATAATTATAGTTTTAGTGCCACCATTATTACGATCATATCGCCACTATCTAACCTATATTAGTTCTATGACTAATTTAAAGGCATATAATACATCTATTTCCTAGTTGGGTTTCCGATCTGTGACATATAGCCTTCTGAGTGGTTTGCAGACATAACTGCTGCGTACTCCTCCCGTTTCGTATCAAATGTTTTTGTCCTTCACCGGTGTAATAAAACACAGATATTTAGTAATAATATATATTTAATTGGATTGGAAAGGAGATGGAAGAAACGAGGTAAAAAAGGGGTCTTTGGGAGGGAAGTGATAATTGTAACTTTCTGTGTAAAAGGGAACTTTGTGAATTACTATTCACGGCTGCCACACAAAAGCATGTTCCGTCATTGCAAAACGGATAGTATTTTAACAAAATGAATTGGACATACTTTATCTCGCATTGTGAAGACTTCTTCGTTTGGTAAAAATAGATAATAATGTCAGTTTAGGCTATTTTTGTTATCATAATATTTGATTAGCGTTGAGGACAAGGTTGGAATGGGGGCGTTTACTCGGAACCGAAATCGCTATTTTGTACACGAAATCGTTAGTTGGAAACAAAAAAAGAATGTTAGTGAAAAAATTAATCTTCTAACCACAACCATCACAGATGCTGTCGCAACTGTCCTATTCGCAGAGTCAACTGTGTCTCCCCCATCGCGATAAGGCAAAGTAGCTTCGCGGGCTCAGTTGTGATTGGACGAAGTCGATATACGTAAGAGGTTGCACCACGCCCACTTTTCCGAAAGGGTTAAAAACATCAGTTTTTCGCCGCTTATAACTCGAGAAATAATTGACGGATCAAAAAACGGAAAAATACTGGATTTTTATTTAACAAAATCTATCATATTCGGCAATAAAAAAATATGGTAAACGACCCCATTCTGCGTCAGAGAGATGGTATGCGAGAAGATGATGACAAATATGGCTTACATGTAAACAGATTCTAAACGAATGCAGCGAAAGGCGTCGGCTTTTTTACGTCCAATCCGACGGACGAAATACTGTAATTAAGATATTGTACATTAAATCCTATCAACCGAATATCCTAACCTCTATTTCTCTCACCGCTCATGCCATAATAAGATTTTTGGCCTTCTGCATAGAAAGACAGGTCTTTAACTGCCTAATCAACATTAATCTGGTTCAATGCAAGGTAGCCCGTAAAGAAGGTTTTCGTTTCTACGTTGCTAACTTGCCCCACTCACTTTCGCTGTCATAGTGAAATAAGGGAATTTTTCCGAAGGTACCAGCATTTAACCCGGGTCCGTTGAAACCATCGACGCATGCGAAGCTTAATTTTTTTTCGAATATAGGACTCCGAGCGATGAACCTCCGTTCAACTGATCGACCAAGAGTCTTAGAGGGGAATTCCGATGTATATGCTTCGCGAGTGACGAACGTATATGGAGTTTTTTCATTATGACCCGGACCGACACGTACTGAGAATGATCAACAATATTGGGTGGACGGCGTAGGGGTCAATTATTGTGCCCTCTGATGAGATTGGTTCCCAGTGTAAAATTAACTAGACCATTTATATTGATTTTAGCATATACCTACGTGTATTTTATATTACTGTAATCAACGGTAATTGTATCATTCTGTCATTATGGTGATGGATTCCATTCTTTAATATTTTACGTTATGTTGAAAATATTGTAACCAAAGGGATAAATTGTGCACATCGGCATGGTACACTGCAAGCCACCGCAATTATGTCTTCAGGGGATGAATTAGATACGCCCCGTATCATACTTCAAAGTGATTAGTAGCTATATTTGGTCAAACTAGAACAATTTGAAAACATTTCAAATATCAAAGCAAGCATGCATAAACATGCATTTGTTGTTAGCTCCATGTAGCGAATTAAAACTATTAGGCCTACCTTTTGTTAAATTTTTGTTTTTTATTGAATATAAAAATGGGTATTCAGATGCTAAATAATACGAGGGAAGACTGTCATTTAAGACCTGTCGGTTTGCAAGCGAAATTCTTCGATTTTACGTTTGTGGTCGTTAAAACCATATTAACTAATGAATCGCAAGATGGGTTGAACGTCATCAGTTAAAATATAGTCATCGAATGTCCTTCAGACATTGAGTCTATAATTTAACCTACGGCCTGATAATGATTACCATTTAAGTTCGTTAATATATTTTTTACGCTTACATAATTATCGTGTAATGATATTGTTCAAAATATATAGATCTCTATATTCCAGTGAGTGATGCCCAGTTGTTCCCAAATTCCTTAAACCATTACCTTAGTTTTCTTGTCTTGTACTATTACCATATTTTTACCACCAAATTTCCCCCGACAAGTAACAGAAATGTACAAAGAAACTATTTGATAAATGCTTGCATTTTTCTTAATGATATTGTGCGGTTCCGATATAAATGTTAGTTGATGGTTAATAAATCGATTAAATACTGCACTTACAATATAAGAATCGAAGTACTTTAATTATTTACTCAAGGTTACATGTGTAAAGCTGCGTAAATTTGCTCGCAACCCTCATTTCAACATTGAAAAATATTATCTTTTTAGGTATAATCATTTTATTGACTTCGGTATCTGAACTGCATGGCAAACGCAGAGTTACTTCGCATTTACGGAAAGGTAATATGTGGCTAGCTTCAAATTATCCTCTGCAGTGGTATTTTTTCAGATGGCTACTAAAAAGAGAACTGTGTAATTCTAGCCCAAAGCCTTTTTTCACGTCTTAAGGAGACCATTTGATTTTAAAGTCAAGTCAATTCTAAAAACAAGGGGGGTGTGGGGTGAATGGAGAAAGGGGAGAAGTAACGTCGAGAGTAGGATTCGAACTTAGCTAGGGGAGGTGGGGAGATTAAGGTGGCGATCTTGTGGGTTCAAATGGTGTCGGGCAGGGACTGCGGCAGCATTGTTTGGTGAAGGTAAAATCTAGCAGGGGAGAACGTGTCACAAAAATATTTTCATTTGACGAAAGTTGATCACTGGTGAAACCTCTTCTTATCTTCAACTGGTCCCAGGCCTCGTGCCTCCTTCCCTTCCTTTCTTGGTGGAGTATCTCAGGGTCAGAGTCACAGAAGTGGTCCTCCTCCCAAGTGTGACTGACCCTTAAATAGCCGCAGAAGTGGGAACTAGAAAATTTTGCAAACGTATCTGGGGTAAATTCAGACAAGCTAGCCACATCTTCATCATCATCATCGTCATAGTTCAACAATCCTAGGATTCGTTTGGTGGTATACGTTTCGTATAGTGAACACTGCTCGGATTCTTAAACTACTTCATACGAAGGAATATCACATCAAATCGACCACCTCTATTCAGTGAAGACCTTTCTTGACGCATAATGAGTCGAATGTCTTAGATTCTGAATAGATTTCCAAAATGAGTGAATATTGCATACTCTACGCCTAGTTAAGATTGGAACTTCACGCAGTTAGATTCAGGAGTTGTGAGAGTGTTTTGATCGCCGTGAAAATTAGTGTTCTCTGTTCATTACAATAAACAATTCAACAATTGATATGGAACACTTTGTGAAACCGGAGCATACTGTTACTTATGTCACCGGGTGCCCAGTGATGGTTACAAGGAAATTTGAAAGGCTTGCAATCCAATCATCCAATCCTTGAATCTGTAATCATGCTATGACCCTGAAATATTGTAAGTATTAAGGCGATAAAACTGAGAAAGCTGACCAGTCGAGAGATTAATGAATGGGCTTCCTAAGCAGATCCATGATTCTGGTAAACTTAGTCCTAGTTATACCTTCTGCCGAGTAGCTTTCATGACGGAGTATGTTTAAAGTTATAGTCAATGTATTCATGTCAAATTTTGAATTTGGGAAATAGCGATTTTATGCCTTTGATATATTTAAGCCTCATCAAACTAATGGCATATTTAATGTTCTCCCGTACGCTACTTAATTTCGCCGAATTTGTAGCGAAACTAACACATGCTCTTGGACTGTTTGAAAATAGCCGAAGAAAATTTCAGCATTCCTTTACTTGAAATTTAGAATCATTAGATTTAATTAAGAGATTCGAAGTGCATTTAAAACGGGACGTTCAAGCACACAAAAACCAGAACAGTAAATGTTACTTAACAGTGAAACTTCACGCGCCATACCAGCAAGTTTCAGCTTTAATGTGATTGGAAGATAATGTTCCTAGGGGGGGCTCCATGACGAAATATTCTTAAGTCGTAATGTATCTGTTAGTTGCCTTAAAATAGTTGTCTTAGGGTAAAATATTTTTTTTAATCATCATCATCAAGGGTCAACAATCCTAGGATTGGTTTGACGCACGGATTAATATATGTTTGACGCAGCCCTCCACTTGATTCTTCTTTTAGCCAACCTCTTCATATTAATGTAGTTTCTCTCTTTTACGTCATTTACGACCTGTTTTATGTAACTCATGCGAGACCTGCCTTTTCTATTCTTCCGGTTCACTTTTCCTTCGACGATTGTCTTCATCAGGCCATCGCATCGTGTCTTTAGATATGGCCGATAAGGTTGTCCCGTCATCTTTTTATAGTTTTCAGCAGACTTCTCTTTTCTCCCAATATTCTCAGGACTTCTTCATTTGTCACTCGGCCGATCCATTTTATCTTCTTCATTCTTCGATAGCACCATATTTCTAAAGCTTCCACCCTTTTCTTCTCCGCTGCTGTCATCGTCCCTGCCTCACTGCCGTAAAGAAACATGCTCCAGATATATGTTTCAATGAATTTCTTCCTTACTTCCAAGCTTGTATTTCCAGCTATAAGTAGATTCTTCTTTTGGTAGAATGCCCTCTTTGCCTGGGCTATTCTACTCACTATTTCTTTCTTGCCTCGTTCATCGTTGGTTATGCGGCTTTCCAGGTAACTGAACTCTTTCACCTCATCAAGTTTCTGTTTTCCTAGTATACCTAACGTTCATTTTTGCATCCTCTCTCTTGCTGCACACCAACATCTTAGTTTTCTTCTTATTTATCTTCAGATGATAACTGGACATTGTTTATTCCATGGTTGTAAGCTTCTTATTCGGATCCTTCCATGTCTCTGCTATGAGAGCTAGGCTATCAGCGAATCTTAATCTGTTTGTGTCTCCGTTGATGACCACTCCAAAACACTTCTCCTTGATTTCATTGATCACAGCTACTTGGTTTTTATGGAAGATGTGGATAATTCTTCGGTCATTGTACGACACTCCAATTCCCTTCAGAGTTCCAAGCATTAAATTCCAATCCACGTTGTCAAAAGCCTTCTCTAAATCCATAAATGCAATGAATGTCGGTTTGTCTTCTCCATTCTCTTCTCTATGAGCAGCCTAAGGGCCAATATTGCTTCCCTTGTACCCTTACTTTTCCTGAATCCGAATTGGTCGTAATACAGGAGGCTCTGCTTTTCGTTCTATTCTTCTGTAGATTATCCTTGTCTATATCTTCGATGCATGTGTCGTCAGGCTTATAGTCCTAAAATTTTCGCATTTCTCCGCTCTCTTCTTTTTGGGAATTGGAATTATGATGTTTTTCTCGAATTCCCTGGGTTTTTCTCCTGTTGAGTACATGTCGCAGGTAGCCTAGTAGAGATGGGCCAATGTCTTCCCTCCCGCATTCCTTATCATTTCTGCGGGATATCATCAATTCTAAAAGCTTATTCATTTTCTTACTGCTGCGTCGAATTCCGATCTCAATATTGATGCTCCCATATCATCCTTCTCGACATCGCTTTCCTCTTCAACAACTTTCGTGTTGAGATTGTACCCGTTGTATAACTCTTCCAGATATTTTTTCCATCTCTTATCTTTTTCTTCATTTTCAGTCAAAAGTTCTACATTCTTGTCTCTTATAGCATTGCATCTTGCGCTCCGTTCCTTGAAGTGGTTCCTCACTATCCTTTTAAAGGCAGTGTCAATCTTTCCAGGACAAGGTTGTTTTGTACATCTTCGCATAGATTGTTCATTCACATTTCTCTAGCTTACCTGGATTTGCGACTTAATTCGTTCCTTATTATTTTGTAGCAAAGCTGCCCTTCTTCAGTTTTCGCATTCTTGTATTTTCTTCTTTCTTCAATCAGCACTTACACTTCTTCCGTGATCCATGGCTTCTTCTTAACAACTTTTCTCTTCCAAGAACTTCTTTTGCGACTTCCTGTAGTCCACATTTAATGTTTTCCCAACGCTCTTCTACTGGTTTCTCAGTCACATTTTTTTTAAATACAGAAATACTTACGCTATGAATTACAATTATTAGATAAATATTTTTGCTTATTAAAAATATTCTAATAAAACAATCTCTTCATTTAATAAACCATTCTCTTAAATTCACTGGGAATGAGGTGAGTAGGTACTTTTAATGTAGGTAATCGAAAGCTTTAAGTTTCAAGTCATTTGTCTTAATTTTACTCACATTTAAGTTCGTGCATTTCTTTTATATTTGGCTTGTTATTATTGTCTTGAAATCGTATAATATTCCTAATTGCCTAAAAGTAAGTAATTATTTAAAGACTGCCTATTTTTCAAAGGCATTGGTTCTAATTAATCGACGTATCGATAATAAAACAAGTGTTTCTTAGCTATTGCCGCTCGATGTCCCCTCTAAGCAATAAAATCGAAATCATTTGCTAAATATTTATAATAGTAGCAAGTGAGAGTTTTTTTGCGTTGTAGTAGTGTTCATTATTGACCCTGGATCTTCAACGGTGAGAGGTTCAGTTAAGCTAATATTCAAGAAACATAAAAAAATATCTTTATAAGGCGGTTGAAAACAGCACAATAACTTAACTACCACTATAGTTATTTAATTACGCGAAGGAAGAATAGATTGGGGATCTCCGTAAAATCAACCTTAAGATTGATGGCAAGCGTCAATTATTGAATTATTGCAATTTAAGGCACTTCATCTATCCAAGAAGCTTCAGTTTAAGAGTAATTTCTGCTCAAATATTCATAGTTAGTCGCAATCTGCCTTTAATAGTAGGATTTAAATGCCCGAAATTCGACCTTAACTGCCGGATTTAATTCTGGCTCTTTAATTTTTTGATGTTCTTGATACGAAAAACGCCAATATCTCTACAACTACTGAAGATAAATTGTTGAAATAAAAAGGGTTTTATAGCCAAATGTTCGCCGTAAACATATTTATTATCATGTAGTGGACATCAAACTACAAAGGATTTTTAAACTTATTTTTTTCGGAAAGTAAGTTGAAATAAATAGTTATTTCAATAGTTATTTTATTATTCAATAGTTATTTCTCAGGTTCTATCGTAAAAGTTCTATCTTTCCCCTCACAGTTCACGGAAGGGGAGGTCCAGTAACACGGTTGGAAGAGAACTGTGTCGCCTGGAGGCGAAGGAAAATACATACTGGCCGGCGAAAGGGACCCGCCTAAGTTGCCGAGTGTGTTCTGAAAAGGCATTGTACACGGGTAACAATACAAAGTGCGGGGTGTGCTAAGTAGGACTTTACACCTAAAAATGTTTTTAGGAATATCATACCTAGATATAAATTTAACGTAAGATGCATGCATTCATTAAAATCATATATCCATTATTGCATTCACCTATGTAAGAATGAGGAAATTTCTGGACCAACTGGAATAAATAATATAATGCACAATTAGTTCATGTGTAATTGTAGGGGAGTACTCGAACTCACAAAAATGATTGATATGAATCCCTGTTATGGCATTGAATACGCTTGTTTCTGTGAACTTTGGGTTGGGAAATATTTTGTCAGCGCAAGTAAAATGTAAAGATATTCTCGATGTCTTACTCAACGATGAACTGGCAGATCCGAGAGTTTTCATGGGTAACAGGAATAAGAAATACTCTAGAGTTGAATGGGTCCGCGAAAAGAAGCGACCGAGAAGCTCCTAGGAATCAAAATGAACGTGTTGTCTCACGCAGAAATATCATTGCTTTGTATTTAATTGCTCAGAAGTTACTGCTTTTTGAATTATATTAGTTTATTGGTGATATCAGCGGTCATGCTAAATAAAGTGATTTTTAAGGAGTGTAATTAGGAATTCCTTTCTTTGAGTATTTGGAGAGAGCTCCCGGAGGAAATACGGTAGTGAAAAAGTTCTATCTTTATCCGCAAACTTGATGAATCATTTATTCTTTAATTCAAAATGCTTTAGCCATTATCTGCTCTTGAGGTTTTCAACAAGTGATGAAGGGTGATTTTTGACACGTAGCTTAGGGGTCAGTATTATTTTTCGAGTTGTGTTACTGCGTTATAATCCGGAAGTGTCTTCATAGGTAAATCTCGATGGCAATGAATTTCAAAGCGTATACTCGAGAGTAGGATTTATTTTCTGGTACTTCGACTACGATTGTATAATTACAGTGTTATCCAACTTCATCCTTAGATATAAAATTGCCGTACGAGAACGAGGCAAGACTCTTATATTCGACGTTAGGATTCACAGGTTGGAGCGATACCAACCTGACAACCGTGGCCCTCCCATATACATGTATTGACATTTTGTTCCCCTGACTGTTATCCCTTTGGGGCTTACTTGAACAGCCGCATGCCCACTGCCGCATTCTCAGTCCGTTGATCTGATGCATATACCAATTAATTGCTAGAAGTAATGGCCGTGATTTAGATTTAACCTTTCCGACAATTATCAATGCTTGAATTTTAATTATCGCCCCTTTTCCGGAGCACACTTGATGGTGTACTTTATAGATATTTCATCAAAATCTAGGCATTCCTTATCACCGTATATTTCACCGCCTGATATTTTATGATTCTTGTATATATTAACTATGTGTATCAAACAAGCATGTCGGTGTTTCGATACGAGTCCGAAAGGATTGGTTTGAAGCACCCACAACATCGCGTTTCATTCTCGTTTTCCCCATTCATTTGGAGCAAAACGTTGCGTTTTCCATCGGCTGTTGGGGAGGCAACATGTGCACTAAGACTTAAATAGCAATTGTACGCAAATTTCATGTCTGCGACGTCGTAGAAAATTACGAAGTCTATAAGGCATTACATTCCCCTGTGAGTTGATCAAATACTCAGGAAATAGTTGGAATTTCAACTAATTAAAATACTCATTAGGGGCTTATTTGCGTGCTTAGGACCTTATCGCAATTTGATAACGAAGTTTTGACAATAATTCGGTTATTCATATTATTACTTGTTTTAAGTTTCACTCCGAGAAAAGGAACATTATCAGTCATTATCGGGATTAGTAATCCCATGTGTCCAATACTACCATGATGGCCGACCTTGACTCTCAAATCAGCCGTCATAGCGGCTCCAGTGCATTCTAACCTCCTTGGGCTCGACAGAGTAGGATACACTAGAATAGCGTGGCCTTGTGCTTGGGAGTTTGTCATTCGTGGGTACATGTTCGCATTTGGACGTCTCGTAGTTGATTGGAAAGAGTGCAAAAGCAGGTTTCTTAGGTTCCCCACGTTATTCAGTTTCTAATCCCAGATCTTTCACTTCCCCCGCAACCTCTTGGTATATTTCAAATAAGAAAAATAACTCTCTTAAGTCATTAATGAGGCAAGTTCGGTGTTATAACGTTCGCCGTCGAGGGAATGGGCTTCCCAGCGGGGTCATTCGTATTGTGCAACACCCTTTTGCAGTCCAATGCGGCCAATGTTTCCAGGGAGTGCTCGAGCCTAAGTTGTTACTGAGGCTAATTTTTTGCGATAATGGAATCGTCCCTACGGTGCGCCTAAGCGTCGAGTACAGGCCGTGTGACAACAAAATGGAAATACCAAAGAACGCGATTTAAAAACGGTGGGTTAGCACGACGACGGAACATCCAGTTAGGCATGTTATTGGAATCCTGCTGGTGACCGAGATAATATGAGGGGGATTAGCTATGAGTCGGAATTGACTAGAGGCTGTCTTCACGTTCGTTTTTTTTACGTCTTCTTTTTGTCAGAAGACGTATTGGTATAGAGAAATAGAATGCTGGCCACCCCCGATCGCCCCCGCAAAGGATCGGGTTCGAATAATGGTAGTGGCAGATTTTTTCAATGGTAAACTATTACTTCAGTACCTTGTAAAAAGCATTCGAGTTCAGTTGTCCATCTGTAGGATCGGACTTTTAGCCGTGGCTCACTTCGCGTATTTTGTCATGAGTAGGTAATTGGGGACGCCGGGTATCTCGCCACCCTTCATCCTCCTTCCTCTTCCATTCCCATCTTACTACCTTTCTTTCCGGTTAAAAGCGAGGATACGGGGTTTACGTAAACTATAGATGAGAAGAGGGCCTGGCCTTGGGCTGAGGACCTACCTATTCATGAGTTCTCCGTACATTCTTGGGAGTGTATATTTGAACGTGAAGTACTTTTTTCCCCTATCCTCATACGTACTTCAGTTTCTAATCTCATACATTTTTTCCTTCTACTTCCGCGCCCATGAATATCCGTGGTGACATGCCGCTATAAAGTTCGATTGTACGCAACGGTTGAGATAAGACGCAATAAAACAACATTTAGAATTAGTTACAATGTTGCCACTTGACTCCAAGTTCAAATGCAGTCGGAAACTCTTTCTCACTTCATCTTACAATCTTCTACACTTTCTCTTTAGTCCATTGTTTCATTCTTCAACCCTGGCTCAAAGCTGTTTTATCCCCCAGCAACCCATCTTCTATCCGAGCATTCAACAGCATACATTGTAGACACGTATTCTCAATTAAACACGCCTTGGAAAAGTTGCTATTTTTTATTTTATGTATCTATTATTCAATCATATGGAGTCTCAGTTGTTCCCTTTACAATGAAAATTTATTACGAACCAAAAATTGGTGGTCCTCTAGAACAATTATTTCTTGGATATATTTCCTCCAAGATATGTCCTCTTTGATGTCGATGCAATGATATTTATCAGTTCGCAAATAAGATATAGTATTGCTTTCTTTGTGCAGTAAATATTTCGGCTGGAGCTAATCTAAAGACAAAAGTCTTATGTCTTCTTATGTCTTCGAAATCAATTCAAGCCCCTATATATGTGATGCACATATTATCAATTGCTTCTAGGTATATTTCAACCAACTGCTTATTATCTTTAATTCGCCATATACACAACTGTGTTATCTGCATAAGAAAACTAGGAATCGGGTTGGCGTGGTGGCTGAAATACTTACCTTCTATCCCGGCAACGGCAGATTTATCATTGGCGTACCATTACCTACTTGATTACCTACCTTATGGGGGTTGTCTCGATTTCAGTACTCTGGATTAGCTGTGAGGTTTAGTGATTTTTTATTGCAAATCAACTACTTAGTTTTTCCACAGTTGATTGCCTAATTTTTCCTAAGATTAATCTTAAGAATATATTGCGTTTAGCCGTGGTCCCCTTATTCCTTTCCGTAAAGAGTACCAAGGATAATTCCTACACCCTAATTTTCTCCAACCTTTCCTCGTTCCCTGAAAACTCCTATCTATTGATAAACTAACCGACCTCTCGTGTCTGCCGCAGGAAGCCTTAGTTGATGGTCGCCTCTCCCAAATAACTACTTATATAATGAGGAAAACTTTTGTCATATTACCTGAGCTAATTCAATCAGATGGAGCCGTTTATCTATATATCTATCCTTTACATCATCTTTTCATTAAAGTCAAAGGGGGCTCAATTGTTTGAAACAGAGGCAACATATACATATCATCTCAATTTACAAAATTCCCCTATGTTTCTGATGGTAAACAGTGGAGCAAGATATTTGAATAAACCTAAGCCACAGTTATAAATAATTAGGCAAATTAATGGTATTTTTTATTTACATTAGTTTTATTGAAGGTAGGTGCGTATAACTGCACTGAGGCAAGCTAATAATTACCGTATTATTTTTCACAGTTACGTAATTTTTCTTAATAATAATTTTAAGATATGATAGCACCATAAATTGCCAAAAACTCTAAACTGCAATAAAAAATAATTACAATGTAAATGTAATTCGATGAAGGAGGAGTATAACGAGTAAGGAGAATGAAAGAGAAATATGGCGATTAATATGTTTCCGATTTACCAAGAGTATGCAACTAAACTAATGGTATCCACGAATAAAGCATTGGCAATGATGTTTGGTTCGTGTAATCATTACAGTTGAACTCAACACAATTGTGATCCTGAATGCCATGTTGTTTGTAAGAAATTAACGTTAAGTACATTCAAGTGCTCATGAATTTTATCCTATCAATGTTAAGCTTGATCTACTTAATAATAGAATATGATATTCTTATCTTCAATCAAGTTCAATTTAATCTCTCAGTTTTTACTCTCAAACGGTAATGAATTTACAATTTAAATTTAGAAAAACCATAATAGATTCAGTATAATCAATTATATACATTGATTCGTCAACATTTTCTGGACCCTAAAAATTTGAACATATTTTTTGATGATAGACTTCCAATGGCTAAATCAGACTTCGCCCCAGGCACGCTACTCACAATGGGCATATGAACTTACATTCAATGATGGCATGATCAATCCCCGTATTTTAACGCGATATGGAATTGAAGATGAACTAGAGATGCCGCTGCATACGCAAATTAACGCTTTGGGCCTTAGGAGCACAGTGATTTCTCCCGAATTTGAAGCACTGCACGAAATTTTGTTACTGCAAAATATTTTACATTTTACTTAGGGTGTGGATAGGTTTTGAAGGAATGATTCATAGACAAAGAGGGTCTCTTCTATTTTAATTATGCTCGAGGATAATATTTGCGCTCTATGCTTAATCTAATGAGAGTAAGCATAGAGCGCATACTCTTATAAAATAGTGAATAAAACTCCCACATATGTTGGAGTTACAGTGTGGATTAAATATGAGCAAATTACGTTATATTTCCTCTCTAAAAAATAGTCAGAAAAGAAAAAGAACCCTATTATAATACATTTGTTTCTTCAATTTTCAGGCATATTTTCAAAGAGCTCGTGTGCAAGCGTCGGCAAGAACGCTTGATACAGATATGCATAGTGGATATCAAATCTCAGGTGGCGAAAAAAACGGTGATGAATAAAAGCCTTCATTTTATTTAAATATTTAACAGTGCGACCCTTTTTTAAGTCCCTCGAACGTCATGAATGTAAACTTACATTAAATCAATATTAAAAAAATTATATTTCATCACTTAAGTTTGACGAACGGAGTACCTACTGTATTCGAAGTGCTCTCAAACACCTAAAAGTTCAATTGACGGGATTTGATCCCGGGCCCTTGGTATTACAGGGTAGTATTTTATCCAACACGCTAACTAAATCCCCAATCGTCAGTGTGTTGCCCTCTACAAATGTTATTCCTGTCAAATTAGTGCCTACTCATGACTTCCTGTCAAATTAGTTATGGTCACTGAATCAAGAAGCAATTTGTTAGGGCGAACTAGGAAATCAAAACGAACCGTGCCGTCAGAATATCACATTATGACGGTAGGCCGTGCAAACATACCCGATATTTTCTGTGTTTGATTTCCTATTCGCGTCCTCTCGCCCATAAAAATCCAATTTACTTAAATGGCAATATCAGAGATGTCTTCATATTCTCTCCAGCTGCTTAGACCTCCGTTCTTACAACACAAGAGCGATCACCACGACACGTTGGACTTCCGCGGAAGAGAAAGCCGAGGAAATCAAAGTTTTGGAGCTGGTAGTCTAAAAGCGAGCAAACAAGGCTGTGAAAAAAAGGAATACATCGCTCTCGAGGACAAAAACGTTCTCTGACCCTGAGAATGCGGAGAAGGCGAGCAGGGATTGCGTCACTCGGCATCGTACACATAGAAAGTTTTCAGTGTTATTCCTTGAGTGATGGGGTAGTAAACTGTTCCTCGAACTCAGACCCCCTGAGACTCAAGGAATATTATTACTTTCAGTACAGGTTAGGTACCTCTTCTGACGTGGTCAATCCTGAAAATTGTGAATACTGCTCGGATTCAAGTGCTTGAGATAAAGGATTATCACATCGAATCGACAAATTCCTAATTCAGTAAAGATCTTCCTAGACACATAATGAGTAGAATGTCTAATACTGTGAATAGATTTTCATAGTGAGTGAATAGTGGAAATTTTACGCAAAGTTGTGATTGAAACTTCAATCAGTTCGATTTCGGAGTTGTGAATGTCCTTTGACCCCCGTGAAAATGAGTGTTCTCGGTACGGAGCAATCAACGATTCATTGAGTGATATGAAACGCGTTGTGAAACGGGAGCACACGGTTATTTATTTTCCAAGTGCACAGTGATGGTTCTGAGGAAATTGAATTGGAATGCAGTCCTACCTTTGCATCTCTAATCATGCAATGACCCTGAATTCATGTAAGTAATAAGGCGAATATACTGAGAAAGCTGACCAGGTGAGACATCAATGAATGGACTCCCTAAGCAGACCCATGATTCAGGTAAACTTTGTCTTGCTTATACCTCCTGCCGAGTAGTTTTCGTTACGGAATGTGTATAGAGATGCAGTCAATATATTCACGTTAGATTTAAAATTTTATAAATAGTGATGCAATGGCTTTTATATTTTTAAGTCTTATCAATCTTTTGGCGTAGTTAGAGTTCTCGCGTACGCTACTTGCGTTCGCCAAACCTGTAGTGAGGACAACACATGCCCTTGGACTGTTTAAAAACAGCCCAAGAAATAAATCAGCATTTCATAATGTTAATTTTAGAGTTATTAAATATGCTTAAAAGATTTGAAGTGCATTTAAAAGGGAACGGTCATGCACACAAAAACCAGGTCAATAGTTGTTACTCACCAATCCTGTTACTTACTGTTACTTCACTCACCATACCTGCAAGTTCCAGCTTTAATCTGATTGGAAGACAATGTTGCTAGGGGGAGTTCCCTGACGAAATATTTTTATCCCTTAACATATCAAACAAATGTCTAAATGTTGGGGTTAATTTATTTAAAATATACAGATATGTTTACCCTATGATTTTAAAATTATTGATAATTATATTTGCTTAGTACAAATATTCTAATCAATTTTTCTCTTTGCGTCATCTATATGTTAGCGTCACGTGACTCTCCCGGCATCCTCTACATGTTAAAAATTTTAACCGCTCTTGACCGACGTCAGTCTGGCGCGAACTTGTCACTGGAAAAGAGGTGAGTACTTTTGTTCAATTGAAAGTTGTACGTTTCAGTTCAAAACTTCTTCATATTTTCATATTCTGGTTCATGATTTTATTTAATATTGGCTTGTTACTATGGCCTTGATAGCGTATAATATTTCTAATTCCCTAAAAATATGTTTAATGAAAGACTTTTTGTTAATGGTATTAATTCTAAGAGGTCGACGTGCAGGTTGTGAAACTAGTGTGATTGTTGCTCTTTGCTCCCTATAAGCACTAGGAACCCAAAATCATCTGTTAACTTATCTAAATAACAGCTTCACTTACGAAATGAGTGAGATTATCAATTCATTGGAAATTTGATCACGTTTTCGGTGTACGCTAATGTCTTAGATAGGATTATCTGACAAAACGAAAGCGCTAAATCAGCAATTTTTCTTGACAGAATATTGAATGGAGTGTTTTTATTCTTTGTGACAGTAACCATTATTGTCCCTGGTTCGTCAGCCATGTGAGACCTAGATAGGTTAATATTCACGAATCATAGAAAAAAGATTCGAGTGGACAGTTACGCCACAGCAACCTTATAATGCATTACTAGAGTCCATTAATGTATGTTAACGGTATTTAATCTAGCCATGAAGCCAAAGTTTAATAGTAATTTATTCTCTTTTACGATTAATACTTGGAGGTAATCTGTTAAAGTTTGACTCGTAATTCAGTTACCTTAGCAGACGACGAGATATTAGATTCACTGGCCTGCACCCACTAGTATATTCCATCTCCATGACTTTCATTTTACGACCTATTCATAATTCAGGTACCACTAATGTAATTCGAAAAGAAGTTACTTCTGAGAAACCGCAGTAGTTTCGCTGCGTGAGTCAAAAGTTTTATTTTTATTCCTTGGCGATTTTCAGTCGCTTCCTTTCGGGGACCCATTTAACAAGAGCAATCCTCAGCAGATGGTAATATTCCGGTTTCCCATGGAGAGCTCTTAGACCTGCCAATTCATCGTTTCGCATAGAGTTTGCAGTTTTACTTGCACTGACAAATTGATAACCAATTCAAAATTCAGAGTGATCGGCGTATTCGACGTCATAAGAAAGATTTATATTATTCATTTCTTAATTGATCGTGTTTTCCCTAACAATTAAATATCGACCTAATTGTTCATAATTTATTTTTCATTTCAGTGGGTGATTTCTATGCTTCTGTTTTTCATTCAGTGAAATGATTACTGGGCAGTTAATTTCGGGAATCTACTTTACGCGTCTTTGGAGAGTTCCCGGTGGAAGTACGGTAAGCAATTTGGATGCATTATTTATTGCTTAGTACGAAATTCTAGAGCCATAATCAGGTATTCATACAGTGATGAAGTGTGATTTATGCTATTGAGTCTACAGCTCATATATGTTTTTCGAGTTGAGTTATTGCGTCTAAATCTGTTAAGTGACTTCTTAGGTAACGGTTGAGGGCAATGGATTTCCCAGCGAATATCGGGAATAGGATTTCTTTTTCTACGGTAACTGTGGCAATATTACAGTGTTATTCAACTTAGATATAACTCGACGTAGGTGACTGAGGTGGGGTTCTAGTTTTCGATTCGGATTGACAGGACGGAGCATTACGGGCCTGAGAATCGCAATCGTCACATGAACTCAAATTTAGTTTCCATGATTGTCATGCGTTTGGGGTTTATATCATTATCCGCATGGACCAACTTTTCCAAAACTCAAGAAAGGATAGAAAATGGTAGGGAATAATCAGAAATGGAGTGTTATCCTTCGTACCAACAACACTAAGAGAAAAAAATATTCAACTGCGATATCGAAAGCGGTGAATTAAATTTTTTTTCCTGACGTTCTAGGACAATCTGATGCATTTACCAGTTTCTTGCTAAATAATATGACATTAATTTAGATTTGACTTTCCCTGCAGTTTTGAACGCTATAATTTCAAATGTAAATAATAATTTCCTCTATTCCGGTGCACACTTAGCAGTATTCTTTAAGACATGTAAATAAAATGTAGGCTTTCCTTAATCGCCGTATTTTTCGCCACTATTAAAAAGAGCAAAGTATGGGAAAAGAAAGCAAGGTGTGTGCACGGAAAGAACACTTCAAAGTCGTTATAAAGCTGAGGGATTGGCAATTCATACCAGAGGAACCTTCCACCTCGTCTTCGTGAAGCAAGGTTATGACGGAGAGACAAGAGGGACTTAGCGCTACGTTATCAGGCCGTTCATGGTGTTTGTTTGACCCTTCGCCAATCTCACTATTCTCAGTGCACACATTCTACTTCTCCAATAACTCCTGCCTCATAGGCTTACCTATAATGGGATTCATATGAGGCAGTTACCATGTGTATCAAACATGCATGTCAATGCTTTGTCACGAGCGCGAACGGATTGGTTTACAGTAGCTACGGCATCATGTTTCGTTCCCGTGTTCCCCGTTCATTAGGCAAAATGCATTGCGTTTTCTTTTACCTTTCTTGAAACTGCGTATGTATTAAAAAACTTAAATAACAATGTAATAGTACCAAAATATCAATCCTGCGGTGTCAGTTAATATTCCGAAGCCTGTACATTGCATTCAATTCCCCAGTGAATTATTCCAAACCCCTAAAGCTAGTTCAAATTTAACTATTTTTAAAGTAAATAGGACCGATTTTTTGCGTTAATTGGACCTTTTTGACCTTTGTGTAACGAATTTATAATATTCATTTTAGTATTCATATACCTAACTACTAATTTTAAGTTTTAATGCGTGGAAAGCTAAATAAATTAGTATCGGAAGTATTAATACCGTGTGTCCGTGACTACCATGATGGCCGACCTTGACTCTCAAATCAGCCGAGACTCCAGTGCATTCCAACCTCCTTGGGCTCGGCAGAGGTTTGTAGACTGATGGATTCAATAGAAGAGCCTGGCCTTGTGTTTTTGAGGCAGTCATTTGAGGGTACAATTTCGTGTTTCGACGTCTCGATTTCAAGGGTTCATGTCGTTGTTCGAGTTAGTGCAAAAGAAGGTTTCTTAGTTCCTCTTTCCTTCTCCGTTCTTTTATTTTCAAATTTTAGGCCGATTACTTTGTAAGTACTCCCGTATGTCCGTGCCCACCATGATGGCAGACCATGACTCTCAAATCAGCGGTGATAGCGACTCCAGTGCATTCTAACCTCCTTGGGCTCGACAGAGTCTGGTGATTCAAATAGAACCCTGCTTTTGGGATTAAGTCATCGTGGGTACATTTTCTTGGTTGGGAATCTCGATTTAATGGATGCTCGTTTTTTGGAGCGAGTGCGAAAGCAATTTTTCTAATTCCTCTTTCGTTTTCCGTGCTTCAGTTTCTAATCACAGAAATTTTACTTCCCCCTCAAACCCGTGGCTGTCATTTGGTGACACTCACTGCTTAAGGTATTAATTACAGTAGGAGAAAACACGTACTTCCGCCTCTGAAACCAAAGGCTAACCTCGAGCTTTATATCTCTCAATAAAACTACAGAAGCAGAATAGATTCACACCGGGAGTTATGTGGGGATTCGTTCTGCACGACTGCGATTGAAGGCTGCGCTATTCCCTGAGGGGGTGAATGTTCCGAATGGCAGTTGGCGCTTCTCTTAAGGTATCGATAAGGCAAGCTCGGTGTTATAACGTTCGCAGCCGAGGGAAAGTGCTTCCCAGCGGGGCCATTCGTATTGTTCAACAGCCTTTTGCAGTCCGATGCAGCCAATGTTTCCAAGAAGTGCTCGAGCCGAAGTCGGTACTGAGGTACTAATTTATTGCGATAATGGAATCGTCTCTATCGGTGACCCTAGGCTTCGAGTACATGCCGTGGGACAAGAAAATATAAATACCAAAGTGCGCATACCTGCAGTTAAGCATGGTTTTGAAATCCTGCTGTTGACCGAGATAATATGAGGGGGATGGGACGGAATTGGCTTGAAGTTTCATTCACGATCGTTTGTTTTACGACTTCTTTTTTCTCGTCAGAAGTAGGATTGGTGTGGAGACTAGAGTACTGGCCTCCCACGCCTCTCCCCTCCCCCAAGGGATCGGGTTAGGATTCTTGCAGTGGTAGGTATTTTCAATGGTAGACTATTACTTACAATGTTAAACATTTACTTGAATATCTTGTCAAATGCATTCGAGTTCAGCAGTCCTATACCGTCGGATGAGACGTTTAGCCGTGGTGCACTTCGCGTATGTTGTCAATTGTCGACGCAAGGTATCTCGCCACCCTCCCTCCTCCTTCCCTTCCAATTATTCTAGGTTCATTTAAATCCTATTACCTTTCCTTCCAGTCAAACCGAGCATTCAGGATTTAAATAAACTATAGTTTAGAAGAGGGCCTGGCTTTGGGCGGAGAACGTAGCTTCGTGAGTCATCTGAACACCCTTAGCGTGTGTGTATTTGTATGCAATTCACTTTATTTCCCCTTTCCGCTCACGTACTTCAGTTACTAATCACATACTTTTCCATCTCCCTTTTTGTGATTGTCTGTGCGACATAAATCGATTAAAGGTTCAGTTACTCTATGTAAACGAGTAAGATAAGAATTATTAGAAATAATTACACATATTTTTGTCACCTGACTGAGATTTCAAATACATGCATTACTTTTTCCCACTTCATCGTAGTAGCTTCTATTCTTCTTCCTCTTCCATTTTTTTCTTTTTCTTCCCTTGATCCTCGCATTTTTCTCTCCCAGTGACCCATACTGCACCTTGTCTCCGAGCATTCGACTAGCTTCTAAGCACATACTCCATATTTAACACTAGAGGGAAAAGTAGTTTTACTATTACTTTCCCCTCGACTATGCTAGTATCATTTATTATGAACTAAGAATTGGTGGTTATCTAGACTGATAATTTTCTGGAAATGTTCCTCCACAACATGTCCACTGTGAAGTAGATCCAATATTTTACTACTCATATTTAAGATACTTTGATATTTTTGATGCACTAAATATTTTGAGTGGAGATACTCTGAAGACAAAAGATCATTACTGCGCATGTCTTTAAAATCAATGCAAACCTCTAATTTGGTGATGCACAAATTATCATTTGCTTCTAGGTTCATTTTAGTCGATTGCTTATTTTGAATTTGCATATACACAACTGTGTCATCTGCATAAGAAAACTAAGATTCGGGTTTGCATGTTGGTGAAACCCACCCAATCCCTTTCTTTTCTCACTGCACGCCAATATTTAAACAAAATTTAATGTATAACGACCAGGTGGTTTAATTTCGATATAAAAATGAATATATAATATGCTAAAATGTTCAATTCTTGTTTATTTTGTCACATCAAAGGAACAAATAGTAATGAGGTAACATTTATGAAACATTACGAGCAAAATTGACCAAAATATTAATTATTGCAAGAGATTTTAGTGTTTTAAAAATCAATTCTTCGTATTTTTAATGATTTTTAAACTAGAGACATTTTTATGGTCATCATCGTCATAAGTCATCAATCCTAGAATTGGTTTGAGGCAGCTCTCCACTGAGTTCTTCTATCATCTAATTTCTTCATATTTACATAATTCTTCCCTTTCACATCCTTCATCACTTGTTCCATATATCTTGCATGAGGCCTTTCTTTGCCATTCTTCCCTTCCACTTGTCCCTTGATAATTATCTTTATCAGGCCATCGTGTCTCATGATGTGACCGATCAAGTTGTCCCATCTTCTTCTTAGGGCATTCAGAAGACTTCTCATTTCTCCCACTCCTCTTAGAACTTCCTCCACTGATACATTTATTCTTCATCATTCTTCTGTAGCACCACATTTGGAATGCTTCCACCCTTTTTTTTCCTTTGCTGTCATTGTCAATGCTTCCCTGCCATAAAGAAACATGTTCCAATTGTACGTTCTAATTCAGCATTTCATAATGTGAATTTTAGAGTCATTAAATATGCTTAAAAGATTTGAAGTGCATTTAAAAGGGAATGGTTATGCCAACAAAAACCAGATAAATAGTTGTTACTCACCAAACCTGTTACTTACTGTTACTTCACTCACCATACCTGCAAGTTCCAGCTGTCAGCTGACATTGCTGTCATTGTCAATGCTTCCCTGCCATAAAGAAAATTGTTCCAACTGTACGTTCTAATGAATTGTTTCCTTACTTCTACGCTTGTATTTCCAGCAGTAAGTAGAATCTTCTTTTAAAAGAATGCCCTCTTCGCCTGTGCTATTCTGCACTGCTATTCTGTGCTATTTCTTTCTTGCTTTGTCCATCGTTGGCTACTCGGCTTCCAAGGTAACAGAACTCTTTTACCTCTTCCAGCTTTTGCTTTCCTAGTTTGACGCTGGTTTTGGCCTCTTTCTTTCTGCACACCAATATCTTAGTCTTCTTCTTATTGATCTTCAGCTGATATCTGGCCATTGTCCTTTCCATTGTTATCTGCATCTCATTTAAATCCCTCTCTGTCTCTGCTATGAGTTCTATGTCATCAGCGAATCTTAACAGGCTAAATTTTTCTCCATGGATATTCACCCCAGAAACCTTCGCTTTGATTTCACTGATGGCTCTCTCGATGTGAACATTAAAAAATACTGGAGACAGTGCACAGCCTAGTCTCACTCCTTTCCTTATTCTTGCCTCAATGATCAATTATTTTATTTTTTATTTGAATACCGACTTTTACCTCATTGAATTTTCCTTTTTGAATGAGGGTGTTGCGGAAACGTCGCAGAAAGTTTGCACGGGGTTGCAGGATGCCATGTCGTTTCGCAACGTTTCTGCAACGTCATAATTACGTCGCTGATGCACTGGTTTGGTCAGAAAAATTTAATTATAAAATATTAGACGCAGTGGATACATATATTGAAATTCGATTCTTCCTCTTCATGAGATACTGATTTTATATGGGAGTGGAATATCCACTAGGTTGCAGAAAGGTTGCGACATGTTGCAGGTCGCTTTGCAAAGTATTATTTGGACACAGTTTACCCCAAACATACATTCAAATATGGGGTTTTTATAGCGTTTTTAGCGTATCTTCTGAAGCAAATTAGCTCTTTCCAGTGAAATATTTTTTTTTGGTTGTGAGACAATTTTTCCCACTTAGAAAAATTGTATATGAGATAGCGAAAGAGAAGATGGCATGAGATCGATATACTTATTCAATACATCGAACGCTATGCTATCCCGTCAATCCCATCTGTTTACTCTTTGTCTAGTGCTTCCCTTTTTCGGTGTGGTTTTGTGTTCTCTGGGAATCTCGTAGGATATTCTACAATTATTTGACCCCTGCCTGTTTGGATATCAATTTTTGGAACTTATATACTGTTTAATTGCCTCTCATTTGTTTTTGAACCGTCTCGTTTGGATTGTGATTATTGGAAACCGTATTGGTACTCTCATGTTAGCATTGACCCACGTCTGTCTGGAATAATGAATAAATATTTTTTCTAGGCATATCTCGAGTATATTTTAAAGGGTTGCATAAATGTTGCAAGTACTTCGCAGGAGTTGCATAAGTGTTGAAAATATGTTTCACCAGAGGTTGCAGTCATGTTGCCAATACGTTGCGGGAACGTGGTAGAGAGGACATATGGCTGATTTTGCGACGTTGTCATTACGTTGCAGCAACTCCAATTTGGTTGCAGTGCAACGTTTCAAAAACGTGTTCACAACACATTTTGTTTACAGGGTTCATTTTAAGTTCTAATGTTGCTATATTCCATTAGGAAAATCTTTTTTTAATTGAAAAGGATTAATTTTGCACAGGAAATGAAGAGCATTCTATTAATACTAAACATATTTTAGAACTTTTCTCCACCCTTCCTCCGTTTCCTGAAAACTCCAACCTATATCTAATTACCGACATATCCCCTCTGCCAAAAATGGCCTTAGTTAATGGTTGTCTCACTGGCTTCCCATCCTGAGGGCCCAGGTTCGTTACCCAGCAGTGGATGTTTTTTCAGTGGAAAACCAGTCCCCACTTGAGTGCCTAGTGGAGGGCATTTCAAGTTCAGTACTCCATCCGTCAGATGGGTGTCAAGGGTACCACGGCTTAACGCCGTGGTCCCCTTTACCCCTTTACACCCATCATCCCCTTGACACCTTTCGTTAAGAGTAGGCTAATGCCAACACTGGGTTTCTCTCCACCCTTCCTCCGTTCCCTGAAAACCCCTACTGTCCACCCACCTAAATGGCACAAATTACCTCAACCTTCGGTCCCCTCCACTGAATAACTATCCAACTGATGGTTGCCTCCCCAAAATAACTACTGCAATATAGAAAATTTGTTCATATAACCAGTGCTTATTCAATCAAATGCAGCGTTATATCCTATTTATCGCTCCCTTACATCATCTTTTTATAAAATGCAAAGGAGGCTCAATTGTTACAAATAGAGGCATCCCATGCATATCATCTCAATTTACATAAATATTGCACAATATATCTGGAGGAAGATGGTGGGCGATATTCTTGAATGAACCTTAGCCACAGTTACATTAAATAGGCACCTACATTGACAGTGTTCATTCCATTTTCATCTGTTTTTAGGAAAGGCATTTGTGTATAACTGTGCTGAGATAGTTTGACTGTGATAGACAGTGCTCAGCTGAGGCAGGCTAATAATTACCAAAAAGTAACCATGCCATAATTTGACAGGAAAATTCACTGCTGCGAGCAAAAAATAAAAACAATTTAAATAAATCATTCAATGGACGATAAAATACAACATGCAATGATTTATATGATTCGATGTGCCAACTAAACAAAGGTACCCATGAATAAAGCATTGACAAGGATGCAATTGGTTCATGTAATCATCACTGTTCAACTCAATGCATTTTTGGTCCTAAGGGCTGTTCACAAGTTATAAATTTATGCTAAAACACTATGGTGCTGATGAATTTGGTTCTATAAAGGTAAAATTTGATTTTACTTGATAAGAGAACATCATATCATAATCTTCAATCAAGTTCAATTTAATCTCCAACCCATATAATTACTTCCCCATTAAGGAGTAGGTATATGATATATTAAAAAATTGATTTATTTTTTACCATATTAGAAAATAGCACAATTTGTGCGTTATTCTTCAAGCATAATTGTTTCATATGACAATGGTGAAAATATATTTTTTCGATACAACCATTTCAATTAATTTCATGGCAAAGTTGGAATACATAATTGCTTCCTTAGGTAAAGCTGTATTTTCCTCTCTAAAATAGACTAAATTTTCCAAATTGGATGAATAGACTGTTAAATGCTAATACCAAGCTGATTTTATTTTATCATTTTTTAACGAATTTTTCTGTTTTACTTAATTGCAGATTAAGAAAAGATGATGGAACACCTTGAGAAAAGGTGCAATGTGATCCATAATAAACTGCACCCAGGAATGGGAAATCAACAAACAAATACCAAAATTATCATGTCCAAAACTAATACCAAGGTATGTCAATAGGCCAAAGAAGTTAAACCAAATGGAGAATGGGCCCATGAAGAGGAACACGTTGTTTAAAAGTAAAACAAATAATGTGGTAAATCAGGTGACCTTCTTTTTAATGAATATAATCATTTTTTTACAGGATTAGGGAACATCTTATATGTGAATTTTTAATTCTGTTCATGTTTATGTATATTTTCTGCAATATTTGGTTCTTGTATAGCAATAATTTAGGTAGGAATTATATGTGGGGTATATACCTAACACTAGGTAGGAAAGCACATGATCATGATGCTATGTAAGGTGTGTAATTTTAATAGTAAAATTCATTTATGTGTTTGGTATTTTGCCTCGACTAGTGCAACAAAGCACAGTTAGAGGCATCAGTTGGAAAAGAGTTGATGAACTCTTTTGTGTTGTACTGAAGGGAGCTCCCTTAGGTAGGAATGGTACAGCTATATAAGGTGTATTCACAAAAAATGCTGTGCACAGCATACACCATGACACAAAAAATTATCAATATTAGGAAAAAACATAGCATTTGGGTACAAAACTAGGTAGGAGTGTATGTACATTTCTAATATTAAACCAAGGTGATTGAACACTTGATGTAATTTGGTACATTTGTATCGAGTAATATTTAATAAAATTCTCATGCATTTCTTTTCAGTGTGCACTTCCTCCAATGCTCCAATTGAGCATCTAGGAGAGTTGTACTAATCCACTCTCTACACAGGATAGAAGAATGGGTAGGCCAGCCGAAGAAACTAGCAAGTAGCAGTAGTTTTGGATAAGTGGTAGTTAGCTAGTAGTTGAAGTGGTTAGTGGATGAAGTATTTAGTATTTGATGTAGTTTGTAGTTAAGTAGTATTAACACTCAATAACACTGTGGAATTGCAAGCTGGTAACTTCCTACCCATTGACAGGAATCTTTTCATGTCACGAGGTGGGAATGCCTCATTTCCATTCTTGCGTCATGTTTCCTTCCTGTAACTTTTGCATTTGTTGCCTTCCATAGCTTGCCTATCCACACATTTTGGGGGCTGTGATTTTTGTGTACTAATCCGCTCTCTCCATAGGAGCACCAGAAAAGCCAAGTTGACGATTTCCAGTGTGACAGCCTTCCCGTAGCTGATCATTGATGCAGAATGAATTCATTCTTTGTAAGTCATGCTGATGTGCATTTGTTCTAAGCAGTCCATTTATAATTTATCACAATTGCAATTGACTGTGTTTTTCCATTATTAAATGTTAAAACTAAATGTATATTGGGTCTATTTAGTGAAGCTTCATTCTTTAATGATACAAAAACTTTGTCTCTGCGGCTATGAAATAATCATTAAAATATTATATGTTCTATTACTGCAATTGAAAATTTAATTATGTGCATTCTGCCTTTGTCTTCATCTATGCTCACAAAATGCACAACTAATGATAATTATGGTTTTCCAAATGTATATGAATTGCAGTTTTCTGCGTGCAATACATTTTAGGGTTTGATAGGTGTTGTTGGCAAAAATAATACTCTCCTATACAGAGGGTCTATTTGACTACCAGAGTGACTGGGGTTTTTCATTAATGTGTATACCTCTAATTGCATTCTTTGGAGAGAACCTTGAAATCTTTGCTGTGTGTAAGTGGCAATTGTTGTGAATTATAGCAATGCTGCAAATGAGCATGTGACTGAAGTTTTTACTTTACATGAACATTAAAATTGATCTCCACAAAGAAAAGATAGAACTTAGTTTATTTTTTCCATTTGGCATCAAACTTTTTCCTATGAGGCAGAGGAACTGGTGAAACAATTTGCAGCACCAGAATAAAAGTGGCTAAATCATAATTAGAACTGCATTTCTAAGCTTGTTTATATTGAAGTTGCTGTGCCAATTTATCATATATTCCCATATTTTTAATTGCACTCTCTTCCTGCTATTACAAAGAGACCGCGGCACATCTCCTCAGAGTAAAGGGGCATTACAGAAGAACAGAAGAGAGAAGAACAGAAGAGAGAAGAGCAGAAGAGAGAAGAACAGAAGAGAGAAGAGCAGAAGAGAGAAGAACAGAAGAGAGAAGAGAAGAACAGAAGAGAGGAGGCAGAGCATGTCCCATTGTCTTCTCCAGCAACTTCTCATGAGGATACATGAAATGAATTTTCACACATTTCATACCCACAACCACTGGTAAGTTTTTTTCATTTAAACTGTCATTCACTTTTATTGATAAAAATGCTGTGTTATTTCTTACAATCACACACTCAGTGATTTGTTGGTTTAGATATGTGAGGGTAGAACTCACCCCTTACTAAGTCACACGTGTGTGAACTTCACGCATTCAGGGAAGGCGTGCCATTTCCTTTACCTGGGTCACCTCCCACACTGAGGATTTTTCGTTCTGAGGCATCTAAAGGCTTCACTTGGATTTGAACCTGGGACCTTTCAATCAGTATCCAAGTGCACTACCACCCCACCATGTTATTTCTCATTGAGTAAAATATCTCGCATGCATTGAAATAAATTAAATTCGATCACTATTAAACCCATAGCAATTTATAAGACCATACCCTGTTTATCTATAATAGTCATTGATCTACCTCTAGCACAGAACAATGTCTGCATTCTAGCATTTCACCATTTTTTTTTCAATTTAACAGGAGAGAGAATTCATTAGTCATACACAGTCATCAGTTCTTTTATATTTTTCCTTTGAACTGAAGGCAAACATGTATTTTAAACAGGCTTATAGCTTAGACTATACATGGCAATTCAAAATTAAAATGAAGGCAATATAAATATATGCCGACTACCACCATTAAACCCCAGGACTTTGAAAAATTGAGTTTAGTTTTTTGAACCTACCAGTCAGCAAGAAACAAAGGATGCTTTCAAACGTGAGGAGTGATGAGGGGGATGAAATGGGTGTACTCCAGAAGGATTGCTACCCATCTTCTCGGTACAAAATGCTTTTTTACATGGCCTCTGATAATAATTTCTTGTATTTTGAAAGATAAACAATGGTGTTGCTATAACCAAAATAATTTGTTGCAGCATCACATATTATGGATAAGAGTATTTTTATGTTGGACATATTATCATTGCAGTAGTTAATTATAGCTGATATATATTTAACCAATTTAAAAAATAATGGGAATTATCCTGCATGCTACCTAACTTTCCAACTTTTATTTGAGAAATCAAAAATTACATTCCTCTACTATTAGTTTTACCATTTACAAAATCATCATGACCTTTGTGTAGTTCCAGCAGTAACCTGTTTTGGCTGTGCCAAAAAAATGTCCTGTCTTCCTTAACGTAATACCTGTGGAAAACTCGACAGGCAAAGTTGACACCTGAATAGCTTAATTGGCAAAAGGCCTTTCAGAAATCAAGGGATCTGGGTTGAAGTCCAGTCAAAGGGGATGATCTTTATTCTGTTGAATTGTCCTTTTTAAAATATTTGTAGCTTTGTATTAGCATTGAAAAAAAGCTATGGAGATCAAATTATGTTTAACCATTTAAATGAGTGAAATTGGTTATTGGTAAAAATGATATATTTATTCAATCTCTAACTAGGTATCACAATTAGTGCTTAATTTATATTACAACCATCAATTGTTTAGATAATGCTAAAAATAGGGGGATGATTTCTTGGGCCAACCATTGTGATGAACGATCAATGATGAAAGATAAGCCTTCATTAGATTCGTAATACATATTTATATATTTCATATTGGTACAATAGAACCTAATGTATTGTTAAAATTACAACAAATGCAATATTTGTTAATAAATATTATTTCAAATATAAATGAGGTATTAGTCAATGTAGTTGTGGTCATTAATTTAAAAATTATAGGGTTCATTGCCAGAATCAAATATTTTTGGAGGGACTTCTTATAGGATGCTGAAGAGTAGGTATATTAGGATGGGAGGTGGGATTATAAAACGAAGGAAATCAGCATCACATGTTTAACGCATCTATTTGGTCAATTGCAAATAAATGGCCTGTAACATGTTACATCATTGCTTTGTTACACATCTAAGATTCAAAACTTACTCAGACAGTTTGGAAGTACATTTCATATTTATATATAAATTTTTGCAAGAACTAGATGAGCTCATAAATCAATATCCCATAATATGTGTTAAACAATGCTTTTTAAATTTCTTAATTTCATTCATTAAAAATAATACTTATTGCATAAGATTTTTTTAAATAACCTCTTTTTCAACTTCTTCCATTATCTTGCTAGTAATTCTTTTATTATCCAGTTTCAGTCCTAATGAATGTTTTGATGTACAATGCGTCCAAGTACATCATTCCACTACAACATCAGAAGTGTACCAGTGCCACCCTATCTCTATCATGGAGTGGACCAAACTTGGATTTACCAGGCCTACATTTCCTCACTTTTAGTGAGCTGAATTCTTCACCATTAAAGGTAAAATAGGTATAACATCATTTTAAATTTTGTACACACAAAAAACACAATGTCTAAATATGAAATACAATGAAAAAATTAACTACGCATATCTAATTTTGATATGCAATAGAGTTCATTGGTTAAAATGCATTATCAATAAAATTTTATAACATATATCCACACTATGGAATATCTATGATCCATTAACACATTCAACCCAGAATATTTCTAGTGTGCAATCATGAAAAACTGAAAGCTTTTTCTGCCACATTAATTTGGCCAGTCACTTGAATGTAATTATAAAATTAGTTAAAAATTGTATTGATTAACAAAACTCAATAATATATTAAAGATGCGAGTTCGCGTCCTTCAGAGAGGTTTCCAGTGAGGTCATCAGAGAGTTCAATAACAGACGTGAATGTGCATCCTTCGGTATCCTGGCAACGCATCTCGGACACGCATTCGCATCTGTCGGGTTGAAGGTGTTAAGAGAATTGAATTTTTCTTTCCTAATTTTGGATGAATACAATAGCAATGACTCTTTGGGAAATATATATAAAAACACCACAGATGAATTTGCAAACACATGGTAATTAAAATTAATTTTAGTATAAATTCTATTTTTAGTTTCGAACTCCAACAGTTTTTGTTTCATTCATGAGCAGTCAGCAATAATTTTCAATGCCATACAATTTTCTGTAGGACTTCTACTTGATGTCATTTTCTTAATTGAGAATTTAAAAACAATTTTCTTTTGATGGCATTCCTAAATACATTTTATTGAATTAATACTTCAGGAATATCAATTCTGACTTCTGATTATGATTTCAAAACTCTTTTAGGATGAAAATCATGGTGAAGGTACTTTGAAAAAATGCAGCGTTTTTTGGATGAAGAATGAAGAAAACTTTGAAGTAGAATGTGTTTTATGTATACAATCTTTAAACTGTTCACATTGAAGTGATGTGCTCATTGCCATGGCATTTATGGCTTGAGGCATATGTATCTGATTTTAAGCCTGCAGCATCACTGCAATTTAAGACAATATTCTTGATCACCTTCTAATATGCTGCCAGAAACTGGTTTTGGGTGGTACTGCAGGGCAGATAGGACAAGTTTTAGTCCAGGTACTTGAGTTAGGGGGGGGGGGGGGGGGAATTATAAAGGGTAGTAGTGAATCATTCAGGTTAAATAAGAGAGAGGTAGTCATTAGCTTCTCGGGGGCTGATTCAGTGAGGGAGAATTTACAGTTCACACTGCATACCTCGATTACACTGTGAATGTGTGAATGTGTGTATGACAGAATACTTGTATGAATGTGTTGGCATGTTGCTTGCTTAGTATTAGTAGATGCCATAAAGTAGATTTTTACGTAGTTGGATTTTGTGTTTAGTGATCTGTAGTTGGTTGAGTAACTCTATGGGTGTAGACTAATTTGGTGTAGACTAATGAGTGAATGATTTGATGAATGTGTGAATGATGTGATGAAAGTATGAAAGTTGTATGGTGGTTTTGAATGAGATATACATACACACCATACAGATTTACACAGACACAAATTAGAAGAGTTTATTTTGATAGGAGAGCTTAGAGTGTAGGTCTAGTTTGTGTGCAGGAAGGGAAATCTTAATAAAGACAATATGTAATGTATATTTTCTGTTGAAATAGATGACATTTCGAATGAGAAATAGATGAAAATATTACAGGTAGCTCATGTGCAGTAGGACTATGGGATCAAGGTTGTGGTAACCAGCCCCTTCGGCGGTCCCTCCTAATGCACGCTACCTTCTGGTGGAAGATCTCTGGTTAAGAATTTTAAATATGGGATCAGATGTCTTTTGTAATACATTTGTGATATTTAAGGCGGCCTGTGGAGGTTTTTACGGGTTTCCCTTCACTTCGGGCAAATGCCAGGCCAAAGCCACTCCCGTACAAAAAACTTAGAGAATAAATGCTTTTGAACTGAAATTAATATGTTTTAATTAACTAATAGAGTAAAACGTCTACTTTACCAACCTCTGTTTACCAAACAATTCCCTAAACAGGCCAAGTTTTCTCTTCTTGACTCTCACTTGTGCATAGAGTATGAATAAAATAATGCACCCTTACCTCCTTACTCTCCTTGTACCTAACAATAAGTAATGCATATCCATGGTTGACAAATTCAATAAATATAGCAGATACACTATATCCACTCATAAAAAGTAGCTGTCAATTACTTCTTATTACGACTTTCAAAGTACATAGTACTTTATAATGTCTTAAACTAAACACTTTAAGGTGGGCAGTATACTTTTAAGATTGAAAAACTTTATTTTCATGTAAGTTTTACAGAGTCAATTACATATTAAATATTTCAATTTTTTGTTTCCCAAAAGAACCTTTGTTAGCCTGAAAAATTACTAAGGAGCTTCTGATATAACCAACTTCTCATCCGATAATATTCATGAAAATCAATCATTACACTTCTGGTAAAGTAATTTTTGGCAATAAATCATTACACTTCTGGTAAAGTATTACCAGAAGTGTAATTATTTATTGACAAAAATCAATATAATGGAAGGGAACAGAATCTATGATTAATAAATTAATAATTTGTAAAAAATATGGCATGGTTAGTGGTGAGAACCAGAGGAAGAGGTTAAAAAAGTAATATGAAAAACATATCTTGGAGAAAGATGGGTAAGCTGGTAAAGAATGAGTGGCATTGTTTTGGTACCCGCCCCCCCTCCCCCTCATTGGACATTACACCTCAGCGGACTAATTACCCTCTGGACTTAGCCGACGGACTTGCACGACTGGCGTAGCTAACGACAGGTAGAGCCAACAACGCCAACAATGCCTACGATTCCAAAGTGTGTCGATTCCGGATTGCAGCGTTCTAACAAAGCATGCCGCCATATCACGCCGCCTTCTACATCTTCGGGGTTGCCCTTACTTATATAGCCCCCAGCCTGCGGAGGAAGTCCAGAAGTTTGGCCATCGTATAAGCTGGTATTTGGTGCTCTTTCGCCGGAGTCAAAATAAAAGTTCCTGATGCTCCAATGATAAACTTCCACCTAGCCCTCTTCACCCATACCATTTTCCCTCCCCTCAAATTGTACCTATCGACATTTTCCACGTTCAACCCTAATCCACTTTGACCTTGCCGAAAATACCCCCTCCTTATGCCAGAAAATACCTCCCCTCTCGCGCCATTTATTCGAGTCGAGACGGCAATGAGTTCACTTCTTGGCGACGTCTGTGATCTCGAGTAAGTTTTGTCGGAGACTTTGTGATTCTCGAGAGTCTCCTAAGGGCCATGGTCTTAGTGCAAGTTATTAGGGTTTCCCTTAATTGGGAAGAGTATTTCAATTTGCTGGTTTGTACTTGCTTTGTCTATTGATGCTGAAATACCGTGTTTGTTATAGTTAGATTCTCATACTTTTGTTTTTTGTTCTACATATATTTGACCTCATCTTTTTCACCCGTGTTAGGTTCACCCGTCGATTCCGGATTGCAGCGTTCCAACAAAGCATGCCGCCATATCACGCCGCCTCCCACATCTTTAGGTACTTATATAGCCCCCAGACTGTGGAGGAAGTCCAGAAGTTTGACATCGTATAAGCTGGTATTTGGTGCTCTTTCGCCGGAGTCAAAAAAAAGAGTTCCTGATGCTCCAATGATAAACATCCACCTAGCCCTCTTCACCCATACCATTTTCCCTCCCCTCAAATTGTACCTATCGACATTTTCCACGTTCAACCCTAATCCACTTTGACCTTGCCGAAAATACCCCCTCCTTATGCCAGAAAATACCTCCCCTCTCGCGCCATTTATTCGAGTCGAGACGGCATGCAACGCATGATAAATCTTCAGAGAAATAAATCTACTCGACAGTTTATGAGTTTGCATTTGAAAATTGAAACTTTTCCAGAGAAAAATATATATTTCAGGAGCTATCAGAACAGATTCCGAGAAAAAAAAAGCTATGAAAGTAAATGGCTTTCTTTTGAGTTTTCTTCTTTATCCTAAATATGAATTATTTAGCTATCAAAATATCTCTATTGCAGTAGTTTGTTTGAATTGAACACTGCAGTATAACAATATTGTGTGATGCCGTTAGAGGATTAATAAAAATCCGGTATTGTGACAGAGGCAGGTGAGGTATAATGGAAATAATGCATGTAGGCAGTGAAAGTAGATGGCACTTTTTCCACAAGTTTTAATGGGTGTATGATGTGTTCCAACCGTTAGGTCATCAATCAGGTACACCATGTACCTGATGATGACCTAACGATTGAAGCCTTGGTACCAAATTTAAACCTTGTGGGTAAAGTACCATCTTTTTTCATTATCAATGATGAAAATTATATTTATTATTGTTGTTGATAGCAGACAGCATGGCCAGGCAATGCACAGTAAAGAATAACCGGGTCGAAACGTGGAAAGTGATTTTAAAAGATGATTGCATATGATATCGCAGCAGAGGAAAACTTCATCAATATCTACAATTTTTTGAGAAATGAAATTGCTCAGCGTCACATTTGAACTTGCGTAGTTTGAATTTTTTGAGTGACATAAGTCTTGCAAAAAACCTAATGATCTCTAGAAATTTCCAAACCAGCTATTCCCAGAGCTGAGTCACTTACTCCACATGTTCATAGGAGTTTTTTTTGCAGAATGTTTTGTATCCAACCCCAAGGTGCAACTAAATACATTCATAAGGATGATGACTGTAAGTAGTTTTGGGCTGTCCAGAAAAGGAATATACATTGTATCTCAGTTGAAATGTATAACAATTTTAAGATACCCGATTCCATAATCAGTAGTTTTGTTCATCACACTGTTTCAGAATATCTGTAAATTATTATTTATGGTGTAATAATTTAGATGTACATTTTCCTATTTATAGAGATATGAGGATAAATGTAAAGCCAATGAAATAGCACCAAACTCTACCCATGATAATCTTTACATTTAAGGGACATCTTTATGAAACATCTCCATGACATTGCAGAAAGAAACTTGGTAACCTTGTTTATTGAAGTATTTAGTTTTAATGGAGCCACCCACGTTGGGAATCTATGCATAAAAAAGTTAAATCTATTGCAATTCAATCATTAATTATCAATAAAATATTTCTGCACCTCTGGATTGAACATAAAGCAATTTCAGTGAAATGGTATGTTTCAAGCATAAATTACATTGCCATGAAAAGCTACCTTCACGTCTTAATCTTTTTTCCCCAAGCCCCTTTAAGTAAGACAATGCAAAAACTGCCAAGACCCTTTCTGTGAAAGTCGTAAGATTTCATATTTAGATATACCATACTATACACCATCATCTTATCTTACACCATCATCATATCATATATAATACAGGTTATTGAAGCACTTAATTAAAATACATGAATTATGAATTTTCTCAATGCTGATGTTATCTTTCAATTTTTATAAGGATAAAAAAATCATTTTTGCTGTATCTGATTTGAAGGAAATCTAATATTACAAATATGTAATGTAGGTGGGCTGATATATCGGCCCTTGGCAGTTTTTGCACAACTATATAGGGCCGATATATCTGTACCCTATGCCAGCAAAAGTTTTAGTTACTGTTAGTTGGCCAAATGTGACTGAAACGATGGAGGTATTTCTCATAACTTGGATGACAGGTGGCCAATAAAAGCAATTCAATGAGAAGTTTATGATTAATATGCTCCAAAAATATGACAGGAATACGAATCTGTTTTTTATCTTCAGATAATTAACAATAAGTAGTGACATGAAATTTTCGCGAAACGTTTTTGCGACAGGATTCACGAAATAAGCGACTTCAGGGTTTAATCACGAAATTAACCGTGTCTTCTTTGAAACGCGATTTTTTTAACGAAATTTGAGATATTTTGCAAATGCCGAATTTTTGTAGCATGAAATATTTTCTTTAGTGATGGCCGGTTCGGATCTTTCATTTTTCTCGGTTCCGGATTCGGATCCAAAGACACGGAGTAAAATCGGATCCGGATCGTAGATTTTAAATTTTCGCGGCTTAGCGATCAAAGTGCCCCGTGAATGGAATGTAGGTGCGGTAGAAATTGACAAGAAGAGGATGTGTAACTAAGGTCACGTAATTAGATGAAAACGTTCCCGTGCAACAGAAGCAAAATAAAGAAATTAGACTTTTTGCCCCCATTACCCCGGTATCGCGGGAAAAAAACCGTATGATGCCACGCGGGTAGCCTACATTCGCGGGGATCAGGCGTACAACGAGAGCTAGTGTACTGTGCGAAGTTCGATCCCAATCGCAGTTTAATGTTTTCTTTCAGTCACTGCATCGAAAATGTTATCATATTCAATTTCAAACCATTACATCTGAATACTCACTTTATTATACTTTGTTGTTTAAATTAGATTTACAAATGTACCACTCATAAATTAAGGATGGTCGGGTCGGATCCAAAGATCCACGGGTCTTTCATTTCATTCGCTACTGAAATCATATCCAGGGACAGTAAAAATTCAGATCCGGATCGGAGATTTTAACATCTCGCGGCCTCGTGATCGATGCGCCTCGCGAATGAAATGTACGTATGGTAGATACCAACAAGGAGAGGTTAAGTAACTCGGGTCACGAAATGAGAAGAAGATTTTTCCCGTGCCACAAACGAGGAAAACAAAATAAAAAATACTCGTCTTGACCTTTTTCTCCATAAATTCTCCGCGTGTGCGAGAAAAAAATTAAAGCCGTGCTGTATTCCTAGTGTAATGCTAGTAGCCAGAACCTTTCAATGCGGCACCAAATGATGGTACCTTTGCCGGTGTCGGAATATGTTTTTTTCCCTAATTCTATTTAGTTTGCCTAATGTAAGCATAACATACATATAAATTGCGTGTACTTGCCTTTTTTCATCTCTTTTAAAAAATTTTTGTTTATGACATTCAGGAATGTCATCCGCTCCTGGCGAAGTTTCCTGACTTAGGCAACCCGCACAACTGATGCGGTGATTCCTTTCTTTTGCGAAGTTTTAGTGGAAAACTTCAAATTACTGTCTTGTTTAAGATCAGTAAGAGGTAAATGGTTGCGTTTATCTAAGCAAAGAAGTTTTCACACAGGTTTATAAAATTTAAATACAGATGTCTGCTTATATTTTAAATTTTTATTTTTGCTCTGTTAGAATGCACATAATTTGTACTTATCTTATTCGCATTTTTTTGCTGTAAATATTTCGGATTTGAGTTGAGTTATATGAAGATGAAATGTGTTCTCTATTCGTAATGGTTTAATGAATTTTACTTAGTAGTGTTTTAAATTTTCCTTCTCCTTGTAGTCCTTAAATTTTCCTTCCCTAATGTAAAAGAAAAAAACCCATATCTCTAGGCGCTGCAAAGATTTTGCCTCCATGAAAGCCACTAACAACTATAAAATTATATCGATCGTAGGTCAGGCAGCAGCACTATCACTAGAGTTATACGCGCCAGCCTAACTGCATATACTCTCTGGTTCCTATTTACTATAATATAATTAGCGATCACGCCAAATTACTTTGGAATCCCATGATATCACTCGTCCGCTGGGTGTCGCCCGCTCGAAGCATGCCTGAGAATTCGTCATGGCAGACATTCTGCCGTTGTCCCTATGAAAAACCCACATATATAACCACGAATATTATATTATATTGTGGTATTCCTTGTATATAACATTAGCCTCCTTGGAAAAACCCGTCCTCGGTAAAAATGTTTATGAGCCGCTTAGTGCCTCGGTCTATTGTACCCTTTCTGTTGTCCTATCCCCTGCCTCTCCCCCCTTCGGGTCTCACTTGTCGCTTCCTTTTCCCCAACCCCTGCCAAGCCACCACTTTCTTTCTCCTCCTCTAGTGGTTCCTTTTCTAACCCCTGACCATCCAAATTCCTGTTCCTTCTATCTCTTTTCCTCAATTTAATTGTCCACTTCCTTTTTTTACCCATTTACAACACACAGTTCTCTGAATTTTAAGCTCGCGTATACATTTGAGAAATACGGAACTGTAACGAACTCAGGGAGCTACGGTGACTTACTAGCGATTTTAAACATTGGAAAAATAATTGCATTACTTACAATAATAATAAATCAATCCTATTGGATAAACTGAATTTACCATAGTATGCAAAAATGCTCGATGCAGTACAGTATTCTTCCAAATCGGGCTCAATAGAAAGGGTACAATAGACCGAGGCACAAACAAAATAACAACATCAAAATAACGACAAAGAAAATAAAAAATATTAAATAAGTTTTAATTAAATTAAATTGAAAAAGCTGATTATATAATGAACTACTTTTTAAAAAATTAAAAATACAATAGTTACCTTCATTTATTAATTGAAGCCAAATAGAGGCATATCACTGTTAATGGTAACACTGAATCATAGATTCCAATTAAAAGAATAGGTTAGACACAAGAGTAAGCTGCTAACTTGGCTCTTTAGCGGTTTAATTCCGTTAATATTCTTGTTTATATAGTTTATAAAAACATTACATTTTCATTGTAAAAATAAAAGATTACTTTTTATAAATGCTTTAAGACAAAATTGTCATCACTACAGCTTCAATGTAAGACTTTAAAATTAAGCTATTAAAACAAAATAACAACATCAAAATAACGACAAAGAAAATAAAAGATATTAAATAAGTTTTAATTAAATTAAATTGAAAAAGCTGATTATATAATGAACTACTTTTTAAAAAATTAAAAATACCTTGCCCTCTCAAGAGCTCACATCAACCATGGTCAAAGCTTTTAATTATAAGTGCCCCCGAAGACAATAAAGGTGAAATAATGCCCTTAGTTCTAATAAAGGGCATGAACCATATACTTCCAGCAAAATAAGTGGAAGAAACATAATGCATACTAATTATATTATAATTATAAAATCCACCAGAAAATAAATAACCCAGGCCCCCTCCCAAAAAAGTTACCATAAAGGCCAAAGTTTTCAAAAAGAAAGGCAAGCAAATCATCGAAGGAGCCGGAAAAATAACTCAAGAAATAAGTCTCCCACCTAAAACAGCTATAAAAACCATTCCTAATATGCCCTTAAGTATAAGTCAACCTTCATCCGTAATACAGCAAGAAGAAGATAATCTAGAATCACCAAATATTACAAAATAAAGTAAACGGGCCGTATAACAAGCAGTAAGCCCAGTCGAGACAAAATAAAACAAAAAAGAAATAATGTTAATAAAATTTATGGAGGTAATCTCTAAAATTAAATCCTTGGAGTAAAACCCAGCAAGAAAAGGTATGCCGCATAAAGCCAAATTAGAAACACAGAAACATCTTGAAGTTAAAGGTAAGTATCTAACTAGTCCTCCTATATAGCGAATATCTTGACAATCTCCTAAATTATGAATAATAACCCCAGCGCATATAAAAAGTAAAGCCTTAAATAAAGCATGTGTTAACAAATGAAAAAATGCTAAATCAGGAAACCCCATAGATAAAATACTTATTATTAAACCCAACTGTCTCAAGGTTGATAGAGCAATAATTTTTTTTAATCAAATTCAAAATTAGCACCAAGCCCCGATATAAATATTGTTATCCCACCAATAAGTAATAAATAACTAGAATAACCAGTTATAATAATTAAAGAATTAAACCGAATTATCAAATATACACCAGCCGTAACTAAAGTAGAAGAATGAACTAGGGCAGAGACAGGTGTAGGTGCTGCCATGGCAGCAGGGAGTCAGGAAGAGAAAGGAATTTGAGCACTTTTGGTCATAGCAGCAAAAATCATTAAAAATGAAATAATTTTCAACTCTAAAGTATTATATAAAAAATCTACATAAAATACATAATTTCAAGAGCCAAAGTTAAGTATCCAAGCAATACCCACTAAAAAAGCCACGTCTCCTAAACGGTTTGATATTACAGTTAGCATTCCAGCTCTAAAAGATTTGAAATTCTGATAATAAATTACTAGCAAATAAGAAATTAACCCTAACCCATCTCAACCTAACAAAATAGAAATTATGTTAGGGCTAATAATCAATAACATCATTGATAAAACAAAAAGTAACACCAAAAAAATAAAACGAACTACGAAAATATCCCCTTCCATATAACCAGCACTATAAAAAATAACTATAGAAGAAATAAATAACACCAACCCCATAAAAATTAAACAAATTCAATCAAATAGAAAAGTCATAACAATAGGCGCAGAGTTTAAACAAAATACCTCCCATTCAACAAAGTAACAAACATTGTAAACAGAAAAATAAAGACCGGTGAAAAAACAAATTAAACTAAAAAAAATAAAAAATTAAATCTAACACTACAAATTCTAGAACGTCAATAAATTACCTAAGGTAAATAAAATTACATCTTCGACACCACAAACCGAAATTTTCATTAAACTACTTAAGATATAACCAATCAAATAGTAAGTCAACATTTAAAATAAACAAATTTAAAGGCACTCAATGTAAAAATAACAATAAATATTCACGTAAATAGCCAGAATTTAATCTATAAAGACAAGAAAAAACCTTACCATGTTGAGAAAAAGAATATAAATAATGAGTATAGCCCGCACTAAAAAAAGATAATAAAGAAACCACAAATAAAGAAACTCATCTTCAAGAAATAATACCGTTTAAAAGGCTAATTTCCCCAAGTAAATTTAAAGTGGGGGGAGCGGCCATATTCGCTGAACACAGTAAAAATCACCATATACCTATCATGTTCATCAAGCCCTTATTAATAAGTAATCTACGGCTTCCTACACGTTCATACGAAATATTTGCTAAGCAAAATATTCCTGATGAACAAAGCCCATGAGCAATTATTAAAGTATAACACCCTCTTAGCCCCCAGTAATTTATAGTACAAAGACCACCTAATACAATACCTATATGAGCAACAGAAGAATACACAATTAAAGATTTAAGATCAACCTGCTGTAAACAAATTAATCTAACCAAAAGTCCACCTAATAAGCTTACACCAACAATTAAGAAATTAAAGGTGACACCCAACTTATAAATTAATGAAAACACACGAAGTAGTCCATAACCCCCTAGCTTAAGTAAAACTCCTGCCAAGATTATAGAACCAGATACAGGGGCTTCAACATGGGCCTTAGGTAATCAAAGATGAAACATGAATATAGGCATTTTAACTAAAAAGGCAAGAACCATGGAAATATAAATATAAAACCCAAGATCCAAATTAACAAAGGAAAAAAACATAAAAACATTTAAAGTATGAAGATTGCAATAAAAATTAAAAATAGAAACTAATAATGGTAATGAGGCAAATAAGGTGTAAAAAAGTAAATGGATACCTGCTTGTATACGTTCTGGCTGATACCCTCAACCAAGAATAAGGAAAAAGGTAGGAATGAGCGATGCCTCAAAAAAAAAATATATAAACAATCTTCTAGTAGAAAAAGTTAAAACTAAAGACAAAAGTAACAAGACAATCAAAAATAAAAATAAAGCAGTATTATTAGAACTATTATAAACAGAACTTCTCGACAAAATCATTAAACTACAAATTCAAAATCTCAATAAAATAAACCCATATCTCAATACGTCTGAACCAAAATAATAATCAAGATTACAAACGAAAAAATCTAAATAGCCGAAAATTAAATAAATAAAAGAACCTAAAAATAAAAAAGACAAGATACATCAATAATCAACATACAAGCAAATATGGGCCAAAAAAACAATAAAAAAAATAAACTTTAACATTGAAATATATTAAAAGAACCGAAATAATCGGTTCCGTGTCTACGAATTATACAAACCAAAATTGAGAGACCAAGGGCTCCCTCACAAACACTAAAGGTAAGAAAATACATTGAGAAATATATATCATAAAAATTACAAACTAACAAAAAGAATATAAAAAAATAAACCACTAAAACAATAAATTCTAGACTTAATAGAGTAGCAAGTAAATGTTTACGATTGCTAACAAAAGAAACCAAACCACAAAAAAAGAAAGAAATAACAAACAATCTATAAAATATTAACATTAGTTCCAGTAGTATAAAAAAAACGTTGGTCTTGTAAATCAAAGATGAGAAAAGTTCTCCTAGAACTACCTTCACCCACCATCAGAGAAGTATAAACAATATACATCATTAATCTCCAAAATTAATATTTTAATTAAACTACTCTCTGTATCAGACAATTAATCTTGTTAACTGTAAGTTCAGTCAATACTATCATATTTACTTTTATAAAACACCCTATATCTATAGGAATTACCCTAATATTACAAACTATTATTATTTGCTTAATCACAAATAATATATCTTACAACGCTTGATATATTCTTTTTCTTGTATTCCTTGGGGGAATATTAGTTTTATTTATTTATATAACTAGAGTAGCCTCAAATGAACTTTTTGAAAAAACTAATATTACGTTAATTTTTGTATTATCAACAATTATTGTAATACTTCTGATCATAATAGACCCGACACTATTATCAAATGCATCAGATGAGGTTATAAAAATAGAACAGGTAGAAAACAAAAATAGAATAATAATGTTATTCAATTACCCCATTAATATCTTGACTACATTAGCTGTTCTGTATTTGTTCTTAACTTTAATTGTTGTAGTTAAAATAACTGAATTATATCAAGGGCCTTTACGATCCAACTAATGAATAAACCAATACGTTTAACACACCCCTTATTTAAAATTGGTAACAATGCACTAGTTGATTTACCAACACCATCAAATATCTCAGTTTTATGAAATTTTGGGTCTTTATTAGGATTATGTTTAATTTTACAAATTGCAACAGGACTATTTCTAGCAATACACTATACTGCTAACATTGACATAGCATTTTATAATGTTAATCATATCTGCCGAGATGTAAACTACGGATGATTATTACGAACCCTCCATGCAAATGGAGCATCTTTTTTCTTCATCTGTATTTATATACATATTGGGCGTAATATATACTATGGGTCTTATAAATATATGCACACATGATCTGTTGGGGTAATTATTCTGTTCCTAGTAATAGGAACAGCATTTATAGGGTATGTCTTACCGTGAGGGCAAATGTCTTTTTGGGGAGCAACTGTTATTACAAATCTTTTATCTGCAGTTCCTTATTTAGGGACTATAATAGTACAATGAGTATGGGGAGGATTTGCCGTTGACAATGCTACACTAACACGATTTTTCACTTTTCATTTTGTTCTACCATTCATTGTGTTGGCTGCAACAATAGTTCATTTATTATTTTTACATCAAACTGGTTCAAATAACCCCACTGGGTTAAATAGTGATAGAGATAAAGTCCCATTTCATCCTTATTTTTCATGAAAAGACATCGTAGGATTCCTAGTATTAATTATAGCCTTAGTCCTTCTATCATTAATTAATCCTTACATATTAGGAGACCCAGATAATTTTATCCCGGCTAACCCCTTAGTAACTCCAGTACACATTCAACCAGAATGGTATTTCTTGTTTGTTTATGCTATTCTCCGATCTATCCCTAATAAATTAGGAGGAGTAATTGCACTAGTAATATCAATTGCAATTCTATTTATTATACCTCTGTACTCAAGAAAATTCCGAGGGTTGCAATTTTACCCCGCAAGACAAATTTTATACTGAAGTATAGTAAGAGTGGTAATTCTATTAACCTGAATTGGTGCACGTCCAGTAGAAGAACCATACATTATTACAGGCCAAATCTTAACAGTTTTATACTTCTCATATTATATTTTACAACCAATTATAATAAACGTTTATTATTAGTGTTAACACTTGAGACAAATTAACAAATTAACTAATAAGCTTTAAGAAGCATGTGTTTTGAAAACACAAGATAAAGAAGTTCTTTATTAGTTTTACTAGGTTTTATACATTAAATCAATATTCATATAATGATTATCTTTAACCCTATAAAAAAAAGTAAATAATTTAGAGTCACAGGCAAGAAACTTTTTCAAGCTAAATATATAAGTTTATCATACCGATAACGCGGCAATGTGCCACGAACTCAAATGAAACAAAAGGAAACTAAAGTCAATTCAATAAAAAATAAAAATGAATCTAAATAACTATACCTAAAAAAATTAATACGAAAAGTATTCTTATAAATAAGATGCTAGCATACTCAGATATGAAAATCAAAGCAAATCCCCCTCTTCTGTATTCAATGTTAAACCCTGATACTAATTCAGATTCCCCCTCAGCAAAATCAAAAGGAGTACGATTAGTTTCAGCTAAACATGAGGCAAATCAAGCAATTATTAAAGGGAAGGCTAAAAATATAAATCAAATATATTCTTGAAAAAGTATAAAACTACCTAGTGAGTAACCCTCACTTAAAAAAATAAAAGATATTAAAATTAAAGCAAGTCTTACTTCATAAGAAATGGTTTGAGCAACAGCCCGTAAGCCCCCCAAAAGAGCGTAGACAGAATTAGAAGACCACCCCGCAATAATTACAGTATATACCCCTAAACTTGTACAGCACAAAAAGAAAATTAAACCCAAATTAAAATCAGAGCCTCCAAAAAAGAAAGGAAACACAAGTCAACATAATAAAGAAATAAATAATCTCATCACAGGAGAAAAATAGTAGGGTAAATAATTAGAGCTTATAGGGGGTAAGTTTGCTCCTTATTAAATAATTTAATAGCATCAGAATAAGGCTGTACAACCCCACAATAACCTACCTTATTAGGCCCCTTACGAATCTTCATATAACCTAAAACCTTACGCTCCAATAAAGTAAGGAAAGCTACTCCCACTAAAACACAAATAATTAAAATAATAGAACCAAAAAAATTCAAAATAATATCATTTAAGTACAAGTACTATTTGTAAGGAAATTCTTACATGAATGGATTCTAAATCCATAGCACTTATCTGCCAAAATAGTTAATTGAATTCAAATAATAAAAATTATTTCACAGCAATGGTCCTTTCGTACTAAAAGCTAAATAAATATTGAGGATAGAAACCGACCTGGCTTAAACCGGTCTGAACTCAGATCATGTAAGAATTTAAAGGTCGAACAGACCTATTAACCCTTCAAGCGCGGAGGAGATTTAAAGGAATCCCATCTCGTAGGTCGGAGGAGATTTAAATGGAAATGGAAATTAAATGGTCGCCGCGACGTAGTGACTACGTCGCTTGACGGCATATGAAGTCCGGGCCTGACGTAGTCACTACGTCGCTCGACGTTGAAGGGTTAATCTAGCTACTGCACCAAATTATAATCTTAATCCAACATCGAGGTCGCAAGCCTTTTTGTAAATTTGAACTCCAAAAAAAGATTACGCTGCTATCCCTAAGGTAACTTAGTCTAATAATCAATAATAATGGATCAAAAACTCATAAATTTATGTTTAAACAATAAAACAGTTAATTATTTATTTTTGTCACCCCAACAAAATATTAAGTTATTTTAATACCTAAGATATAAATCAACATTTTATTAAAAAAATTAATATAAAGCTCTATAGGGTCTTCTCGTCCTCCAACAACATTTAAGCTTTTTAACTTAAAAATTAAATTTTAAATTATAAAAATGAGACAGCTAATGATTCGTTAAACCTTTCATTCCAGCCCCCTATTAAAAGACTAATGATTATGCTACCTTTGCACGGTCAAAATACCGCGGCCGTTAAAAATTTTCACTGGGCAGGTCAGACCTCCAAAATAAGCAAGAGGACATGTTTTTGATAAACAGGCGAACACAAAATTTGCCGAGTTCCTTATTGATAAAACACACAAAATAAACACCAAACAAAAATAATATACTAATTTAATCATTATTACTTCTAATCCTAAATTAATTAGAAAATTTTAATATTTAATTAAATAAAATAAAATCAAAAATAAATTGAAATATACTATAACGTAATAAAAAGATGGAAGATTATAATCCTACTATAAACAAAACAATTAATATTATAAAAATAAATAGAGCTTATCCCCTATTAATTTTAATTTAATTAATCTAAGTCTAATAAAGAAGAAAAAGAAAAATTAAAGTTAAATTAAATTTATTTCTTAAAAAACTAGATACCATTATAAACGAACAGAATTTCTCTCCTAATAAATATTTTTAATAGTTATGTAACACTAAATGAATTCAATTATTAGCTCTTATAAAATCGAGAATTTAAAATAAATTAAACAAAGTTGATCAACCCTGATACAAAAGGTAATACAAATAAAATATACTTTTATAAAAATAATTATTTCAAAATATTTCAAAGTGCCCTCACGGTACAAATATTATCACTAAAAACCTAATTTTAATTCTAAATACTAAAAACAAAAATATTTTTTATAAAGATCAAATTAAAAAATAAAGTAATTAAATTATTAATCAAATCAAACTGAATTGCACAGTTACTATTTCAGTGTAAATGAAACGTTCTCTAAATGAACTATAATTTGTTTACTTTCTAGATACATCTTCCGATACATCTACTTTGTTACGTCTTATCTCACCTTATTATGAGAGCGACGGGCGATGTGTGCATATTTTAGAGCTAAAATCAATAAACCTAAGAAATAAATTTACAATCAAATCCAACTTCATCATAAATATAAAGATAAAAATCCGCATAAATATTTTTATTGTAACCCATCTCCACTTGAATGACCTTGACCTGACATACTAATCTTAAATAATTAAGAAAATTAACCCTAAAAGGATATTCTTATGACGGAGGTATAAAAACTGCATACAAATAAAAGTACATGAAATCGTGGAATGTCGATTACGGGACAGGTTCCTCTGAAAAGACTAAAATACCGCCAAATCCTTTGGGTTTAAAGACCATATCTAATAATACCCGGGTATTTTATTTACATTCAGCATAAAAGGGTATCTAATCCTAGTTTAATTTCTAAATTTCGTAGAATATAAAAAATTATTTTATATAAAAATATAAATTTCACCTAAAGAAAATAAAAATAAATATTTACTACTAACCAATAATAATCTTTTTCTCCAATCGTATAACCGCGGTTGCTGGCACGAAATTCACCGGAAATATAAAATTTGCTGTATCCAAAGTAACTTGATTAAACAATAAAAATTACTACAACACTGTTCTTTTAGAAAACAAAGATAGTATATAAAACAAAAATAAAAAGATCAATTAGCAAGGATAAAACTTCTTTCTTGTGAAAAGTAAGAAATAATATTTAAGAAATTTTGTTAAAAAACAAATAATAAATAAAAATAGTTAGTATACTTCCTCCCCATAGAATAGCAAAAGATGGGGACATTTCATCTTAGTTAAAAATAACTGGAATATATACTAATTAGGCGGGACAATTAGCAAGGATAAAACTTCTTTCTTGTGAAAAGTAAGAAATAATATTTAAGAAATTTTGTTAAAAAACAAAAAATAAATAAAAATAGTTAGTATACTTCCTCCACATAGAATAGCAAAAGATGGGGACATTTCATCTTAGTTAAAAATAACTGGAATATATACCTACTAATTAGGCGGGACAATTAGCAAGGATAAAACTTCTTTCTTGTGAAAAGTAAGAAATAATATTTAACAAATTTTGTTAAAAAACAAATAATAAATAAAAATAGTTAGTATACTTCCTCCCCATAGAATAGCAAAAGATGGGGACATTTCATCTTAGTTAAAAATAACTGGAATATATACTAATTAGGCGGGACAATTAGCAAGGATAAAACTTCTTTCTTGTGAAAAGTAAGAAATAATATTTAACAAATTTTGTTAAAAAACAAATAATAAATAAAAATAGTTAGTATAACAATTGTTAATATTAATTTTCTTTTATATAAAAATAAATAATAACTCTATCATCTAATAATTAATTATATTAATATTAAATTCTTATATAATATTTTATAATTATTTATTATAATATAAATATTTATATATATAATAAATAAATATTAATTCTCTTTAATTTTTTAATTTAATTTAGTTAAATAATTAATATGTATTAGATATTTTATATAAAAATAAATAATAACTCTATCATCTAATAATTAATTATATTAATATTAAATTCTTATATAATATTTTATATACTATAGACATAGCTCGCCCCCCCTTAATTAGGTGGATTAAGCAAGAAAAAACTACTAATATAGATTAGAATATAAGCTATCTACTATTAAAAATAAACAAAAACAATAACTAATTTTGCAAATAAAAATGAAGTGCCTGAGAAAAAGGATCATTTATTTAGGAAAAATGCAATTTATACCTTTATATGAGAGTAATAATCTCTCTCTTTTTAATTACAATTAATCTGTCCAAGCTATTATTTTTAATTACTCTTATTAGAGGAACTTTAATTAAAATTACATCTAAATCATGAGTACTTATGTGAATTGGACTGGAAATAAATCTATTTTCCTTTATTCCAATGATAAGAAGTAACAAAAATCCTTATGAAAATGAAGCTGCAATAAAATATTTTATTACTCAAGCCATAGCTTCCTTAATTCTACTATTATCAGTAATGATATCAAGTATGTTTGAAATTAACAACATAATTGTTAATATGATCTTATTAAGAAGACTTTTTACCAAAATAGGAGCATTCCCTTTCCATATGTGATTCCCCATAGTAATACAAGGTTTAACCTGAAAAAATGCTTTCATTCTAATGACATGGCAGAAAATTGCCCCAATGATAATGATAGGGTATCAGCTACCAAATAATATTATAACAAACTGCGTTATTATAATAAGAGTGGTTGTAGGGGCAATCGGGGGTTTTAATCAAACATCATTACGTAAAATCATAGCATACTCATCTATCGGACACTTAGGATGAATAATTATAGCAATGTTAATAGGAGTAAAATATTGAACTATGTACTTTATAGTATATTCTGTATCAAATATCGCAGTGATTATTATTTTTAATATAAACTCATTATTTTATCTACCCCAAGTGTTTTTATTAAAAACAGAAAGATATAGAAAAATAACATTATTTATAAGAATATTATCTCTGGGGGGATGCCCCCATTTTTAGGATTTTTACCAAAGTGAATAATTATTCAAAATAACACAAGCACTGAAAATTTTATTATAATTATTATAATAGTTATAGTAACCATGGTTACTCTATACTATTACTTACGAATAATATATAGAGCCTTTACCTTTTATAATAACACAGTTATTTGAGAAAATACTAATAAAACCTTAACTATAACAATATTATCTATAGCGATCTCAATTGCGGGAATCCCCATAATATGTTATGTTACTTTATATTAAAACCTTATGTTAAATAAACAAATAGCCTTCAAAGTTATAAATAAGAGTAATTAATCTCTTAGGTTTTAGTTAAAAATAACAACTTTAGAATTGCAGTCTAACATCATAATTTGACTATAAAACCTAGCAAGAGAGGTTCAATATAAATCCTCGTTCATAGATTTACAGTCTATTGTCTATTTCTCAACCATCTTACTTTATTAAAGGGACATTAATAATTTAGGATTAGAGTAATGCGACAGTGATTATTTTCTACGAACCACAAGGATATTGGAACACTTTATTTAATATTTGGGGCATGGGCTGGAATAGTTGGGACAGCTTTGAGAATACTAATTCGAATTGAGCTAGGCCAGCCAGGATCTCTAATTGGAGATGACCAAATTTATAATGTTGTAGTTACAGCACACGCTTTTGTTATAATTTTCTTTATAGTAATACCCATTATAATTGGGGGGTTTGGTAACTGATTAGTGCCATTAATATTAGGAGCCCCAGATATAGCTTTTCCACGTCTTAATAACATAAGATTTTGATTATTACCTCCTTCATTAACCTTACTTTTAGCAAGTAGACTAGTAGAAAGTGGGGCAGGTACAGGTTGAACAGTTTACCCTCCATTAGCTGGAGCTATTGCCCATGCTGGGGGGTCTGTTGATCTAACAATTTTTTCTCTACATTTGGCCGGGGTTTCCTCTATTTTAGGAGCAATTAACTTTATTACAACAACAATTAATATAAAATCACCCGGTATAAAAATAGACCAGATACCTCTATTTGTATGGGCTCTAGTAATTACAGCAGTACTACTATTGCTTTCATTACCTGTTCTTGCAGGAGCAATCACAATATTATTAACAGACCGTAATATTAACACTTCATTTTTCGACCCTGCGGGAGGGGGAGATCCTATTTTATATCAACATTTATTTTGATTCTTTGGACATCCTGAAGTTTATATTTTAATTTTACCAGGCTTTGGTATAATTTCTCACATTATTGCTCAGGAAAGTGGAAAAAAGGAAACTTTAAGAGTATTAGGAATGATTTACGCAGTAGTAGCAATTGGAATCCTAGGGTTTGTAGTATGGGCACATCATATATTTACGGTAGGTATGGATGTAGATACCCGTGCATACTTCACGTCAGCCACAATAGTAATTGCGGTTCCCACTGGAATTAAAATTTTTAGATGACTAGCTACTCTTCATGGTACACAGTTGAACTATAGCCCCTCACTTTTATGAGCTCTAGGGTTCGTATTCCTATTTACAGTAGGAGGACTAACAGGAGTAGTTTTAGCAAATTCATCAATTGATATTGCAATACATGACACCTATTACGTAGTAGCACATTTCCATTATGTACTTTCAATGGGGGCTGTATTCGCTATTATAGGAGGACTGATTCACTGGTTTCCCTTATTTAGAGGTGTCAGTATAAACAGACAAATATTAAAGGCCCAATTTATAATCATGTTTATTGGGGTAAATTTAACATTTTTCCCTCAACATTTTTTAGGGCTGGCCGGAATACCTCGACGGTATTCAGACTATCCAGATGCTTATACAGCATGAAACATTGTCTCTTCTGTAGGAAGAAGAATCTCAATAATTGGGGTCATTCTTTTACTATTCATTATATGAGAAGCCCTTAGTGCACAACGTCAAGTTTTATCTACAAACGCTTTAAGTACATCAATTGAATGATACCAAAAAACTCCACCAACAGAACATAGATTTACTGAACTACCATTAATAATCAAGTTTTAATGTGGCAGATAAGTGCTAGGGACTTAAGCTCCTTCCATGGAGGCTTCATTTTCCTCCCATTAAAAATGGCTACATGAGCACAAATCAACTTTCAAGAAGCAGCATCCCCCATAATAGAACAAATAGTTTATTTTCATGATCATACAATAATAATTCTTTTGGTTATTACAGTAATAGTAGGGTATGTTATAGTATCACTATGCTGAAACACTCAACTAAACCGAAATCTTTTAGATGGACAGAAAATTGAAACTGCATGAACAGTTTTACCAGTATTTGTATTAATTATAATTGCATTACCATCTTTACGACTTTTGTATCTAATAATGTAATGGTTTGAAATTGAATATGATAACATTTTCGATGCAGTGACTGAAAGAAAAAATGGAACTGCGATTGGGATCGAACTTCGCACAGTACACTAGCTCTCGTTGTACGCCTGATCCCCGCGAATGTAGGCTACCCGCGCGGCATCATACGTTTTTTTTCCCGCGATACCGGGGTAATGGGGGCAAAAAGTCTAATTTCTTTATTTTGCTTCTGTTGCACGGGAACGTTTTCATCTAATTACGTGACCTTAGTTACACATCCTCTTCTTGTCAATTTCTACCGCACCTACATTCCATTCACGGGGCACTTTGATCGCTAAGCCGCGAAAATTTAAAATCTACGATCCGGATCCGATTTTACTCCGTGTCTTTGGATCCGAATCCGGAACCGAGAAAAATGAAAGATCCGAACCGGCCATCACTAAAGAAAATATTTCATGCTACAAAAATTCGGCATTTGCAAAATATCTCAAATTTCGTTAAAAAAATCGCGTTTCAAAGAAGACACGGTTAATTTCGTGATTAAACCCTGAAGTCGCTTATTTCGTGAATCCTGTCGCAAAAACGTTTCGCGAAAATTTCATGTCACTACTTATTGTTAATTATCTGAAGATAAAAAACAGATTCGTATTCCTGTCATATTTTTGGAGCATATTAATCATAAACTTCTCATTGAATTGCTTTTATTGGCCACCTGTCATCCAAGTTATGAGAAATACCTCCATCGTTTCAGTCACATTTGGCCAACTAACAGTAACTAAAACTTTTGCTGGCATAGGGTACAGATATATCGGCCCTATATAGTTGTGCAAAAACTGCCAAGGGCCGATATATCAGCCCACCTACATTACATATTTGTAATATTAGATTTCCTTCAAATCAGATACAGCAAAAATGATTTTTTTATCCTTATAAAAATTGAAAGATAACATCAGCATTGAGAAAATTCATAATTCATGTATTTTAATTAAGTGCTTCAATAACCTGTTTATGATGGTGTATAGTATGGTATATCTAAATATGAAATCTTACGACTTTCACAGAAAGGGTCTTGGCAGTTTTTGCATTGTCTTACTTAAAGGGGCTTGGGGAAAAAAGATTAAGACGTGAAGGTAGCTTTTCATGGCAATGTAATTTATGCTTGAAACATACCATTTCACTGAAATTGCTTTATGTTCAATCCAGAGGTGCAGAAATATTTTATTGATAATTAATGATTGAATTGCAATAGATTTAACTTTTTTATGCATAGATTCCCAACGTGGGTGGCTCCATTAAAACTAAATACTTCAATAAACAAGGTTACCAAGTTTCTTTCTGCAATGTCATGGAGATGTTTCATAAAGATGTCCCTTAAATGTAAAGATTATCATGGGTAGAGTTTGGTGCTATTTCATTGGCTTTACATTTATCCTCATATCTCTATAAATAGGAAAATGTACATCTAAATTATTACACCATAAATAATAATTTACAGATATTCTGAAACAGTGTGATGAACAAAACTACTGATTATGGAATCGGGTATCTTAAAATTGTTATACATTTCAACTGAGATACAATGTATATTCCTTTTCTGGACAGCCCAAAACTACTTACAGTCATCATCCTTATGAATGTATTTAGTTGCACCTTGGGGTTGGATACAAAACATTCTGCAAAAAAAACTCCTATGAACATGTGGAGTAAGTGACTCAGCTCTGGGAATAGCTGGTTTGGAAATTTCTAGAGATCATTAGGTTTTTTGCAAGACTTATGTCACTCAAAAAATTCAAACTACGCAAGTTCAAATGTGACGCTGAGCAATTTCATTTCTCAAAAAATTGTAGATATTGATGAAGTTTTCCTCTGCTGCGATATCATATGCAATCATCTTTTAAAATCACTTTCCACGTTTCGACCCGGTTATTCTTTACTGTGCATTGCCTGGCCATGCTGTCTGCTATCAACAACAATAATAAATATAATTTTCATCATTGATAATGAAAAAAGATGGTACTTTACCCACAAGGTTTAAATTTGGTACCAAGGCTTCAATCGTTAGGTCATCATCAGGTACATGGTGTACCTGATTGATGACCTAACGGTTGGAACACATCATACACCCATTAAAACTTGTGGAAAAAGTGCCATCTACTTTCACTGCCTACATGCATTATTTCCATTATACCTCACCTGCCTCTGTCACAATACCGGATTTTTATTAATCCTCTAACGGCATCACACAATATTGTTATACTGCAGTGTTCAATTCAAACAAACTACTGCAATAGAGATATTTTGATAGCTAAATAATTCATATTTAGGATAAAGAAGAAAACTCAAAAGAAAGCCATTTACTTTCATAGCTTTTTTTTTCTCGGAATCTGTTCTGATAGCTCCTGAAATATATATTTTTCTCTGGAAAAGTTTCAATTTTCAAATGCAAACTCATAAACTGTCGAGTAGATTTATTTCTCTGAAGATTTATCATGCGTTGCATGCCGTCTCGACTCGAATAAATGGCGCGAGAGGGGAGGTATTTTCTGGCATAAGGAGGGGGTATTTTCGGCAAGGTCAAAGTGGATTAGGGTTGAACGTGGAAAATGTCGATAGGTACAATTTGAGGGGAGGGAAAATGGTATGGGTGAAGAGGGCTAGGTGGATGTTTATCATTGGAGCATCAGGAACTCTTTTTTTTGACTCCGGCGAAAGAGCACCAAATACCAGCTTATACGATGTCAAACTTCTGGACTTCCTCCACAGTCTGGGGGCTATATAAGTACCTAAAGATGTGGGAGGCGGCGTGATATGGCGGCATGCTTTGTTGGAACGCTGCAATCCGGAATCGATGCACTTTGGAATTGTAGGCATTGTTGGTGTCGTTGGCTCTACCTGTCGTTAGCTACGCCAGTCGTGCAAGTCCGTCGGCTAAGTCCAGAGGGTAATTAGTCCGCTGAGGTGTAATGTCCAATGAGGGGGAGGGGGGGCGGGTACCAAAACAATGCCACTCATTCTTTACCAGCTTACCCATCTTTCTCCAAGATATGTTTTTCATATTACTTTTTTAACCTCTTCCTCTGGTTCTCACCACTAACCATGCCATATTTTTTACAAATTATTAATTTATAAATCATAGATTCTGTTCCCTTCCATTATATTGATTTTTGGCAATACATTATTACACTTCTGGTAATACTTTACCAGAAGTGTAATGATTTATTGCCAAAAATTACTTTACCAGAAGTGTAATGATTGATTTTCATGAATATTATCGGATGAGAAGTTGGTTATATCAGAAGCTCCTTAGTAATTTTTCAGGCTAACAAAGGTTCTTTTGGGAAACAAAAAATTGAAATATTTAATATGTAATTGACTCTGTAAAACTTACATGAAAATAAAGTTTTTCAATCTTAAAAGTATACTGCCCACCTTAAAGTGTTTAGTTTAAGACATTATAAAGTACTATGTACTTTGAAAGTCGTAATAAGAAGTAATTGACAGCTACTTTTTATGAGTGGATATAGAGTATCTGCTACATTTATTGAATTTGTCAACCATGGATATGCATTACTTATTGTTAGGTACAAGGAGAGTAAGGAGGTAAGGGTGCATTATTTTATTCATACTCTATGCACAAGTGAGAGTCAAGAAGAGAAAACTTGGCCTGTTTAGGGAATTGTTTGGTAAACAGAGGTTGGTAAAGTAGACATTTTACTCTATTAGTTAATTAAAACATATTAATTTCAGTTCAAAAGCATTTATTCTCTAAGTTTTTTGTACGGGAGTGGCTTTGGCCTGGCATTTGCCCGAAGTGAAGGGAAACCCGTAAAAACCTCCACAGGCCGCCTTAAATATCACAAATGTATTACAAAAGACATCTGATCCCATATTTAAAATTCATAACCAGAGATCTTCCACCAGAAGGTAGCGTGCATTAGGAGGGACCGCCGAAGGGGCTGGTTACCACAACCTTGATCCCATAGTCCTACTGCACATGAGCTACCTGTAATACTTTCATCTATTTCTCATTCGAAATGACATCTATTTCAACAGAAAATGTACATTAGATATTGTCTTTATTAAGATTTCCCTTCCTGCACACAAACTAGACCTACACTCTAAGCTATTGGCTATAAACTCTTCTAATTTGTGTCTGTGTAAATCTGTCTGGTGTGTATGTATATCACAATCAAAACAACCATACAACTTTCATACTTTCATCACATCATTCACACATTCATCAAATCATTCACTCATTAGTCTACACCAAATTAGTCTACACCCATAGAGTTACTCAACCAACTATAGATCACTACACACAAATACCAACTACGTAAAAATCTACTTTATGGCATCTACTAATACTAAGCAAGCAACATGCCAACACATTCATACAAGTATTCTGTCATACACACATTCACACATTCACAGTGTAATCGAGGTATGCAGTGTGAACTGTAAATTCTCCCTCACTGAATCAGCCCCCGAGAAGCTAATGACTACCTCTCTCTTATTTAACCTGAATGATTCACTACTACCCCTTATAATTCCCCCCCCCCGCCTAACTCAAGTACCTGAACTAAAACTTGTCCTATCTGCCCTGCAGTACCACCCAAAACCAGTTTCTGGCAGCATATTAGAAGGTGATCAAGAATATTGTCTTAAATTGCAGTGATGCTGCAGGCTTAAAATCAGATACATATGCCTCAAGCCAAAAATGCCATGGCAATGAGCACATCACTTCAATGTGAACAGTTTAAAGATTGTATACATAAAACACATTCTACTTCAAAGTTTTCTTCATTCTTCATCCAAAAAACGCTGCATTTTTTCAAAGTACCTTCACCATGATTTTCATCCTAAAAGAGTTTTGAAATCATAATCAGAAGTCAGAATTGATATTCCTGAAGTATTAATTCAATAAAATGTATTTAGGAATGCCATCAAAAGAAAATTGTTTTTAAATTCTCAATTAAGAAAATGACATCAAGTAGAAGTCCTACAGAAAATTGTATGGCATTGAAAATTATTGCTGACTGCTCATGAATGAAACAAAAACTGTTGGAGTTCGAAACTAAAAATAGAATTTATGCTAAAATTAATTTTAATTACCATGTGTTTGCAAATTCATCTGTGGTGTTTTTATATATATTTCCCAAAGAGTCATTGCTATTGTATTCATCCAAAATTAGGAAAGAAAAATTCAATTCTCTTAACACCTTCAACCCGACAGATGCGAATGCGTGCCCGAGATGCGTTGCCAGGATACGAAAGGACGCACATTCACGTCTGTTAATGAACTCTCTGATGACCTCACTGGAAACCTCTCTGAAGGACGCGAACTCGCATCTTTAATTTATTATTGAGTTTTGTTAATCAATACAATTTTTAACTAATTTTATAATTACATTCAAGTGACTGGCCAAATTAATGTGGCAGAAAAAGCTTTCAGTTTTTCATGATTGCACACTAGAAATATTCTGGGTTGAATGTGTTAATGGATCATAGATATTCCATAGTGTGGATATATGTTATAAAATTTTATTGATAATGCATTTTAACCAATGAACTCTATTGCATATCAAAATTAGATGAGCATAGTTAATTTTTTCATTGTATTTCATATTTAGACATTGTATTTTTTGTGTGTACAAAATTTAAAATGATGTTATACCTATTTTACCTTTAATGGTGAAGAATTCAGCTCACTAAAAGTGAGGAAATGTAGGCCTGGTAAATCCAAGTTTGGTCCACTCCATGATAGAGATAGGGTGGCACTGGTACACTTCTGATGTTGTAGTGGAATGATGTACTTGGACGCATTGTACATCAAAATCATTCATTAGTACTGAAACTGGATAATAAAAGAATTACTAGCAAGATAATGGAAGAAGTTGAAAAAGAGGTTATTTAAAAAAATCTTATGCAATAAGTATTATTTTTAATGAATGAAATTAAGAAATTTAAAAAGCATTGTTTAACACATATTATGGGATATTGATTTATGAGCTCATCTAGTTCATGCAAAAATTTATATATAAATATGAAATGTACTTCCAAACTGTCTGAGTAAGTTTTGAATCTTAGATGTGTAACAAAGCAATGATGTAACATGTTACTGGCCATTTATTTGCAATTGACCAAATAGATGCGTTAAACATGTGATGCTGATTTCCTTCGTTTTATAATCCCACCTCCCATCCTAATATACCTACTCTTCAGCATTCTATAAGAAGTCCCTCCAAAAATATTTGATTCTGGCAATGAACCCTATAATTTTTAAATTAATGACCACAACTACTTTGACTAATACCTCATTTATATTTGAAATAATATTTATTAACAAATATTGCATTTGTTATAATTTTTAACAATACATTAGGTTCTATTGTACCAATATGAAATATATAAATATGTATTACGAATCTAATGAAGGCTGATCTTTCATCATTGATCGTTCATCACAATGGTTGGCCCAAGAAATCATCCCCCTATTTTTAGCATTATCTAAACAATTGATGGTTGTATAAATTAAGCTCTAATTGTGATACCTAGTTAGAGATTGAATAAATATATCATTTTTACCAATAACCAATTTCACTCATTTAAATGGTTAAACATAATTTGATCTCCATAGCTTTTTTTCAATGCTAATACAAAGCTACAAATATTTTAAAAAGGACAATTCAACAGAATAAAGATCATCCCCTTTGACTGGACTTCAACCCAGATCCCTTGATTTCTGAAAGGCCTTTTGCCAATTAAGCTATTCAGGTGTCAACTTTGCCTGTCGAGTTTTCCACAGGTATTACGTTAAGGAAGACAGGACATTTTTTTGGCACAGCCAAAATAGGTTACTGCTGGAACTACACAAAGGTCATGATGATTTTGTAAATTGTAAAACTAATAGTAGAGGAATGTAATTTTTGATTTCTCAAATAAAAGTTGGAAAGTTAAGTAGCATGCAGGATAATTCCCACTATTTTTAAATTGGTTAAATATATATCAGCTATAATTAACTACTGCAATGATAATATGTCCAACATAAAAATACTCTTATCCATAATATGTGATGCTGCAACAAATTATTTTGGTTATAGCAACACCATTGTTTATCTTTCAAAATACAAGAAATTATTATCAGAGGCCATGTAAAAAATCATTTTGTACCGAGAAGATGGGTAGCAATCCTTCTGGAGTACACCCATTTCATCCCCCTCATCACTCCTCACGTTTGAAAGTATCCTTTGTTTCTTGCTGACTGGTAGGTTCAAAAAACTAAACTCAATTTTTCAAAGTCCTGGGGTTTAATGGTGGTAGTCGGCATATATTTATATTGCCTTCATTTTAATTTTGAATTGCCATGTATAGTCTAAGCTATAAGCCTGTTTAAAATACATGTTTGCCTTCAGTTCAAAGGAAAAATATAAAAGAACTGATGACTGTGTATGACTAATGAATTCTCTCTCCTGTTAAATTGAAAAAAAAATGGTGAAATGCTAGAATGCTGACATTTTGCTGTGCTAGAGGTAGATCAATGACTATTATAGATAAACAGGGTATGGTCTTATAAATTGCTATGGGTTTAATAATGATTGAATTTAATTTATTTCAATGCATGCGAGATATTTTACTCAATGAGAAATAACATGGTGGGGTGGTAGTGCACTTGGATACTGATTGAAAGGTCCCAGGTTCAAATCCAAGTGAAGCCTTTAGATGCCTCAGAACGAAAAATCCTCAGTGTGGGAGGTGGCCCAGGTAAAGGAAATGGCACGCCTTCCCTGAATGCGTGAAGTTCACACACGTGTGACTTAGTAAGGGGTGAGTTCTACCCTCACATATCTAAACCAACAAATCACTGAGTGTGTGATAGTGAGAAATAACACAGAATATTTATCAATAAAAGTGAATGACAGTTTAAATGAAAAAAACTTACCAGTGGTTGTGTGTATGAAATGTGTGAAAATTCATTTCATGTATCCTCATGAGAAGTTGCTGGAGAAGACAATGGGACATGCTCTGCCTCCTCTCTTCTGTTCTTCTGATCTCTCTTCTGTTCTTCTCTCTTCTGTTCTTCTCTCTTCTGTTCTTCTCTCTTCTGCTCTTCTCTCTTCTGTTCTTCTCTCTTCTGTTCTTCTCTCTTCTGCTCTTCTCTCATCTGTTCTTCTCTCTTCTGTTCTTCTGTAATGCCCCTTTACTCTGAGGAGATGTGCCGCGGTCTCTTTGTAATAGCAGGAAGAGAGTGCAATTAAAAATATGGGAATATATGATAAATTGGCACAGCAACTTCAATATAAACAAGCTTAGAAACGCAGTTCTAATTATGATTTAGCCACTTTTATTCTGGTGCGGCAAATTGTTTCACCAGTTCCTCTGCCTCATAGGAAAAAGTTTGATGCCAAATGGAAAAAATAAACTAAGTTCTATCTTTTCTTTGTGGAGATCAATTTTAATGTTCATGTAAAGTAAAAACTTCAGTCACATGCTCATTTGCAGCATTGCTATAATTCACAACAATTGCCACTTACACACAGCAAAGATTTCAAGGTTCTCTCCAAAGAATGCAATTAGAGGTATACACATTAATGAAAAACCCCAGTCACTCTGGTAGTCAAATAGACCCTCTGTATAGGAGAGTATTATTTTTGCCAACAACACCTATCAAACCCTAAAATGTATTGCACGCAGAAAACTGCAATTCATATACATTTGGAAAACCATAATTATCATTAGTTGTGCATTTTGTGAGCATAGATGAAGACAAAGGCAGAATGCACATAATTAAATTTTCAATTGCAGTAATAGAACATATAATATTTTAATGATTATTTCATAGCCGCAGAGACAAAGTTTTTGTATCATTAAAGAATGAAGCTTCACTAAATAGACCCAATATACATTTAGTTTTAACATTTAATAATGGAAAAACACAGTCAATTGCAATTGTGATAAATTATAAATGGACTGCTTAGAACAAATGCACATCAGCATGACTTACAAAGAATGAATTCATTCTGCATCAATGATCAGCTACGGGAAGGCTGTCACACTGGAAATCGTCAACTTGGCTTTTCTGGTGCTCCTATGGAGAGAGCGGATTAGTACACAAAAATCACAGCCCCCAAAATGTGTGGATAGGCAAGCTATGGAAGGCAACAAATGCAAAAGTTACAGGAAGGAAACATGACGCAAGAATGGAAATGAGGCATTCCCACCTCGTGACATGAAAAGATTCCTGTCAATGGGTAGGAAGTTACCAGCTTGCAATTCCACAGTGTTATTGAGTGTTAATACTACTTAACTACAAACTACATCAAATACTAAATACTTCATCCACTAACCACTTCAACTACTAGCTAACTACCACTTATCCAAAACTACTGCTACTTGCTAGTTTCTTCGGCTGGCCTACCCATTCTTCTATCCTGTGTAGAGAGTGGATTAGTACAACTCTCCTAGATGCTCAATTGGAGCATTGGAGGAAGTGCACACTGAAAAGAAATGCATGAGAATTTTATTAAATATTACTCGATACAAATGTACCAAATTACATCAAGTGTTCAATCACCTTGGTTTAATATTAGAAATGTACATACACTCCTACCTAGTTTTGTACCCAAACGCTATGTTTTTTCCTAATGTTTGATAATTTTTTGTGTCATGGTGTATGCTGTGCACAGCATTTGTTTGTGAATACACCTTATATAGCTGTACCATTCCTACCTAAGGGAGCTCCCTTCAGTACAACACAAAAGAGTTCATCAACTCTTTTCCAACTGATGCCTCTAACTGTGCTTTGTTGCACTAGTCGAGGCAAAATACCAAACATATAAATGAATTTTACTATTAAAATTACACACCTTACATAGCATCATGATCATGTGCTTTCCTACCTAGTGTTAGGTATATACCCCACATATAATTCCTACCTAAATCATTGCTATACAAGCACCAAACATTGCAGAACATATACATAAACATGTACAGAATTAAAAATTCACATATAAGATTTTCCCTAATACCTGTAAAAAAATTATTATATACAGTGATCACCTGATTTACCACATTATTTGTTTTACTTTTAAACCATGTGTTCCTCTTCATGGGCCCATTCTCCATTTGGTTTAACTTCTTTGGCCTATTGACATACCTGGGTAATAGTTTTGGACATGATCTTTTTGGTATTTATTTGTTGATTTTCCATTCATGGGTGCAGTTTAAGGCCTTACATTTATGGATCACAATGCACCTTTTCTCAAGGTGTTCCATCATCTTTTCTCAATCTGTATTGAAGTAAAACAGAAAAATTCGTTAAAAAATTATAAAATGAAATCAGCTTGGTAATAGCATTTAACAGTCTATTCATCCAATTTGGAAAATTTAGTCTATTTTAGAGAGGAAAATACAGCTTTACCTAAGGAAGCAATTATGTATTCCAACTTTGCCATGAAATTAATTGAAATGGTTGTATCGAAAAAATATATTTTCACCATTGTCATATGAAACAATTATGCTTGAAGAATAACGCACAAATTGTGCTATTTTCTAATATGGTAAAAAATAAATCAATTTTTTAATATATCATATACCTACTCCTTAATGGGGAAGTAATTATATGGGTTGGAGATTAAATTGAACTTGATTGAAGATTATGATATGATGTTCTCTTATCAAGTAAAATCAAATTTTACCTTTATAGAACCAAATTCATCAGCACCATAGTGTTTTAGCATAAATTTATAACTTGTGAACAGCCCTTAGGACCAAAACTGCATTGAGTTGAATAGTGATGATTACATGAACCAATTGCATCCTTGTCAATGCTTTTTTCATGGATACCTTTGTTTAGTTGGCACATCGAATCATATAAATCATTGCATATTATATTTTATCGACCATTGAATGATTTATTTAGATTGTTTTTATTTTTTGCTTGCAGCAGTGAATGTTCCTGTCAAATTATGGCATGGTTACTTTTTGGTAATTATTAGCCTGCCTCAGCTGAGCACTGTCTATCACAGTCAAACTATCTCAGCACAGTTATACACAAATGCCTTTCCTAAAAACAGATGAAAATGGAATGAACTCTGTCAATGTAGGTGACTATTAAATGTAACTGTGGCTAAGGTTCATTCAAGAATATCGCCCACCATCTTCCTCCAGATATATTGTGCATTATTTATGTAAATTGAGATGATATGCATGGGATGCCTCTATTTGTAACAATTGAGCCACCTTTGCATTTTATGAAAAGATGATGTAATGGAGCGATAAATAGGATATAACGCTGCATTTGATTGAATAAGCACTGGTTATATGAACAAATTTTCTATATTGCAGTAGTTATTTTGGGGAGGCGACCATCAGTTGGATAGTTATTCAGTGGAGTGGACAAGCTGAGGTAATTTGTGCCATTTAGGTGGGGGGACAGTAGGGGTTTTCAGGGAACGGAGGAAGGGTGGAGAGAAACCCAGTGTTGGCATTAGCCTACTCTTAACGAAAGGTGTCAAGGGGATGATGGGTGTAAAGGGGTAAAGGGGACCACGGCGTTAAGCCGTGGTACCCTTGACACCCATCTGACGGATGGAGTACTGAACTTGAAATGCCCTCCACTAGGCACTCAAGTGGGGACTGGTTTTCCACTGAAAAAACATCCACTGCTGGGTAACGAACCTGGGCCCTCAGGATGGGAAGCCAGTGAGACAACCATTAACTAAGGCCATTTTTGGCAGAGATGATATGTCGGTAATTAGATATAGGTTGGAGTTTTCAGGAAACGGAGGAAGGGTGGAGAAAAGTTCTAAAATATGTTTAGTATTAATAGAATGCTCTTCATTTCCTGTGCAAAATTAATCCTTTTCAATTAAAAAAAGATTTTCCTAATGGAATATAGCAACATTAGACCTTAAAATGAACCCTGTAAACAAAAAGTGTTGTGAACACGTTGTGGAAACGTTGCACTGCAACCAAATTGGAGTTGCTGCAACGTAATGACAACGCCGCAAAATCAGCCATATGTCCTCTCTACCACGTTCCCGCAACGTATTGGCAACATAAATGCAACCTCTGGTGAAACATATTTGCAACACTTATGCAACTCCTTGCAAGTACTTGCAACATTTATGCAACCCTTTAAATAATACTCGAGATATGCCTAGAAAAAATATTTATTCATCATTCCAGACAGGCGTGGGCCAATGCTAACATGAGAGTACCAATACGGTTTCCAATAATCACAATCCAAACGAGACGGTTCAAAAACAAATGAGAGGCAATTAAACAGTATATAACTTCCAAAAATTGATATCCAAACAGGCAGGGGTCAAATAATTGTAGAATATCCTACGAGATTCCCAGAGAACACAAAACCACACCGAAAAAGGGAAGCACTAGACAAAGAGTAAACAGATGGGATTGACGGGATAGCATTAGCGTTCGATGTATTGAATAAGTATATCGATCTCATGCCATCTTCTCTTTCGCTATCTCATATACAATTTTTCTAAGTGGGGAAAATTGTCTCACAACCAAAAAAAATATTTCACTGGAATGAGCTAATTTGCTTCAGAAGATGAAAAAATGCTATAAAAACGCTTTGAATGTATGTTTGGGGTAAACTGTGTCCGAATAATACTTTGCAAAGCGACCTGCAACATGTCGCAACCTTTCTGCAACCTAGTGGATATTCCACTCCCATATACAATCAGTATCTCATGAAGAGGAAGAGTCGAATTTCAATATATGTATCCTCTGCCTCAAATATTTTGTAATTAAATTTTTCTGACCAAACCAGTGCATCATCGATGTAGTTATGACGTTGCAGAAACGTTGCCAAACGACATGGCATCCTGCAACCTCGTGCAAACTTTCTGCGACGTTTCCGCGACACATTGTGTTTACTGGGAACTTTCCAGTAAACACAATGTGTTCCTCACTTAAAACGGAAAAGTCAATGAGGTAAAAGTCGGTATTCAAATAAAAAATAAAATAATTGATCATTGAGGCAAGAATAAGAAAAGGAGTGAGACTAGGCTGTGCACTGTCTCCAGTATTTTTTAATGTTCACATCGAGAGAGCCATCAGTGAAATCAAAGAGAAGTTTCCTGGGGTGAATATCCATGGAGAAAAATTTAGCCTGTTAAGATTCGCTGATGACATAGAACTCATAGCATGGACAGAGAGGGATTTAAATGAGATGCAGATAACAATGGAAAGGACAATGGCCAGATATCAGCTGAAGATCAATAAGAAGAAGACTAAGATATTGGTGTGCAGAAAGAAAGAGGCCAAAACCAGCGTCAAACTAGGAAAGCAAAAGCTGGAAGAGGTAAAAGAGTTCTGTTACCTTGGAAGCCGAGTAGCCAACGATGGACAAAGCAAGAAAGAAATAGCACAGAATAGCAGTGCAGAATAGCACAGGCGAAGAGGGCATTCTATCAAAAGAAGGTTCTACTTACTGCTGGAAATACAAGCGTAGAAGTAAGGAAACAATTCATTAGAACGTACAATTGGAACATGTTTCTTTATGGCAGGGAAGCATTGACAATGACAGCAATGTCAGCTGACAGCTGGAACTTGCAGGTATGGTGAGTGAAGTAACAGTAAGTAACAGGTTTGGTGAGTAACAACTATTGATCTGGTTTTTGTTTGCATGACCATTCCCTTTTAAATGCACTTCAAATCTTTTAAGCATATACAATGACTCTAAAATTCACATTATGAAATGCTGAATTAGAACGTACAATTGGAACATGTTTCTTTATGGCAGGGAAGCATTGACAATGACAGCAATGGAAAAAAAAGGGTGGAAGCATTCCAAATGTGGTGCTACAGAAGAATGATGAAGATTAAATGTATCAGTGGAGGAAGTTCTAAGAAGAGTGGGAGAAAAGAGAAGTCTTCTGAATGCCCTAAGAAGAAGACGGGACAACTTGATCGGTCACATCATGAGACACGATGGCCTGATAAAGATAATTGTCAAGGGACAAGTGGAAGGGAAGAATGGCAAAGAAAGGCCTCATGCAAGATATATGGAACAAGTGATGAAGGATGTGAAAGGGAAGAATTATGTAAATATGAAGAAATTAGACGATAGAAGAACTCAGTGGAGAGCTGCCTCAAACCAATTCTAGGATTGATGACTTATGACGATGATGACAATAAAAATGTCTCTAGTTTAAAAATCATTAAAAATACGAAGAATTGATTTTTAAAACACTAAAATCTCTTGCAATAATTAATATTTTGGTCAATTTTGCTCGTAATGTTTCATAAATGTTACCTCATTACTATTTGTTCCTTTGATGTGACAAAATAAACAAGAATTGAACATTTTAGCATATTATATATTCATTTTTATATCGAAATTAAACCACCTGGTCGTTATACATTAAATTTTGTTTAAATATTGGCGTGCAGTGAGAAAAGAAAGGGATTGGGTGGGTTTCACCAACATGCAAACCCAAATCTTAGTTTTCATATGCAGATGACACAGTTTTGCATATGCAAATTCAAGATAAGCAATTGGCTAAAATGAACCTAGAAGCAAATGATAATTTGTGCATCACCAAGTTAGAGGTTTGCATTGATTTTAAAGACATGCGCAGTGATGATCTTTTGTCTTCAGAGTATCTCCACTCAAAATATTTAGTGCATCAAAAATATCAAAGTATCTTAAATATGAGTAGTAAAATATTGGATCTACTTCACAGTGGACATGTTGTGGAGGAACATATCCAGAAAATTATCAGTCTAGATAACCACCAATTCTTGGTTCATAATAAATGATACTGGCATAGTCGAGGGGAAAGTAAAAGTAAAACTCTACTTTTCCCTCTAGTGTTAAATATGTAGTATGTGCCTAGAAGCTAGTCGAATTCTCGGAGACAAGGTTCAGCATCGGTCACTGGGAGAAAAAAATGCTAGGATCAAGGGAAGAAAAAGAAAAAAATGGAAGAGGAAGAAGTATAGAAGCTACTAAGATGAAGTGGGAAAAAGTTATGCATGTATTTGAAATCTCATTCAGGTGACAAAAATGCGTGTAATTATTTCTAATAATTCGTATCTTACTCCTTTACTTAGTATAACTGAACCTTTAAGCGAATTTTGTCGCCACAGACAATCACAGAAAGGGAGGGAGATGGAAAAAGTATGTGATTAGTAACTGAAGTACGTGAGCGGAAAGGGGAAATAAAGTGAATTGCATACAAATACACACACGCTTAGGGTGTTCGGAGAACTCATGAAGCTACGTTCTCAGCCCAAGGCTAGGCCCTCTTCTCAACTGTAGTTTATTTAAATTATGAATCCTCGCTTTAGACCGGAAGGAAAGGTAACAGGATGGGGGTGGAAGAGAAAGAAGGACGAGGAAGGGTGGCGAGATACCCGGGGTCGACAATAACCTACTATTGATAAAATACGCGACGTGGACCACGCCTTAACGTCCCATCCGACGGAAGGACTGCTGAACTCGAATGCTTTTCACAAGTTACTCACGTAAATGTTTACCATTGTAAGTAATAGTCTACCATTGAAAATATCTACCACTGCAAGAATCCTAACCCGATCCCTTGGGGGAGGGGAGAGGCGTGGGAGGCCAGTACTCTAGTCTCCACCACAATCCTACTTCTGACAAAAAAGAGGACGTAAAACAAACGATCGTGAATGAAACTTCAAGCCAATTCCGTCTCCTCCCCCTCATATTGTCTCGGTCAGCAGCAGGATTTCAAAACCATGCCTAACTGCAGGCATGCGCACTTTGGTATTTATACTTTCTTGTCCCACGGCATGTACTCGAAGCCTAGGCGCACCAATAGAGACGATTCCATTATCGCAATAAGTTAGTCTCAGTACAGACTTCGGCTCGAGTACTTCCTGGAAACATTGGCCGAATTGGACTGCAAAAGGCTGTTGAACAATACGAATGGCCCCGCTGGGAAGCACTTTCCCTCGGCTGCGCACGTTATAACACCGAGCTTGCCTCGTCGATGCCTTAAGAGAGGCGTCAACTGCCATTCGGAATCACCCACTCAGGGAATAGCGCAGCCTTCAATCGCAGTCGTGCAGAACGAATCCCCGCATAACTCCCGGTGTGAATCTATTCAGCTTTTGTAGTTCTCTTGAGAGATATAAAGCTCGAGATTAGCCTTTTGTTTCAAGGGCGGAAGTACTTGTTTTCTCCTACTGCAATTAATACTCTAACACCTTAGCTGCGATTGTAGAATGGGGGCACATCTTTCCACTCTCCCTCTATCTCCTCATGATATCAAGCTGAGAAGGAGGGCGGTAAGGAGGCAAGCGATGAACGCTTGCGACGAGTATTAGGACGGAAATCTCGGAAGATCTATCACAAGAACGGTCTAAAAACTCCAATGCCCTCTAAATGCTTGCATGAGTCTCATTTGAAATCTATTGGTATCAGATCATATCACCCAATTCATGAGTAAAATATCTTCGTTAAACCTTTGATCGATACACCAAGTTCGCAGCCTCTCTTTTCTTTATCAAATTATGAACACCAATTCGTCTCCTAACCTCTTAGAAAGATTCAGCAGGCTGAAAAAATGTCCATGTAACTTATACGCTATGGAATTAAAAGGTGGTGAAAAGTATCTGTCCACCAGACTATCATTTTTAACAAATCATTCATAGTCTCTTCATGTCGCAAATGAAACGAACTCCCCTTTCTCTCAAGAGAATTGTGTTAAGCGGTGAGTGTCATCAACCGACCGCCACGGGTTTGAGGGGGAAGTAAAATTTCTGTGATTATAAACTGAAGCACGGAAAACGAAAGAGGAAGTAAGAGACTTGCTTTCGCACTCGCTACAAACAACGAGCACCCATTAAATCACCCATAAGAAAATGTACCCACGAATGACTAAATCCCAAACGCTGGGTTCTATTTGAATCATCATACTCTGTCGAGCCCAAGGAGGTTAGAATGCACTGGAGTCTCTATCACCGCTGATTTGAGAGTCATGGTGGGCCATCATGGCGGGTAAGGACATATGGGATTACCTACAAAGTAAACGGCCTAAAATTTTAAAATAAAAAACGGAGAAGGGAAGAGGAACTAAGAAACCTTCTTGTGCACTCGCTCGAACAACGACATGAACCCTTGAAATCGAGACGTCGAAACACGAAAATGTACCCATGAATTACTGCCTCTAAAACACAAGGCCAGGCTCTTCTATTGAATCAGTTCTATCATCCTCTGCTGAGCCCAAGGAGTTTAGAATGCACTGGAGTCGCGGCTGATTTGAGAGTCAAGGTCGGACATCATCGCAGGGGTGTCGGAACTATTTTCGTTGGGAGGGGAAAACCTTGAAAAAGGCCCGCATTTTCTGCGGATAGGAGGGGGTAGAGAATATATTTCCGCTAAAAGTGCATATGAATGTGGTAGAATATGAGTCCGAAGGGAAAATGCAAGCTAGAAACAAGTGAAATTTAATTTTCATTAATGAAGACTCATTTCTCAAGGGCCCGGGGCAAATTCTGGGTGAGGAGGAAGGGGGGGGGGGGGGCGAATGCCCCCTCTTAGTTTTTTAATACGCGCGATGCCATAGCTGCTTAAACAAATCCGTTCGTGCCCGTGACAAAGCATTGACATGCATGTTTGATACACATGGTAACTGCCTCATATGAATCCCATCAAAATGGGAACCGTATGAGGCAGGAGAAGTATTGCAGAAGTAAAATGTGTGCACTGAGAATAGTGAGATCGGCGAAGGGTCAAACAAACACCATGAACGGCCTGATAACGCAGCGCTAAGTTCCTCTTGTCTCTCCGTCATAACCTTGCTTCACGAAGACGAGGTGGAAGGTTCCTCTGGTATGAATTGCCAATCCCTCAGCTTTATGACGACTTTGAAGCGTTCTTTCCGTGCACACACCTTGCTATCTTTTCCCATACTTAGCTCTTTTTAATAGTGGCGAAAAATACGGTGATTAAGGAAAGCCTACATTTTATTTACATGTCTTAAATAATACTGCTAAGTGTGCAGCGGAATAGAGGCTATTATTATTTACATTTGAAATTATAGCGTTGAAAACTGCAGGGAAAGTCAAATCTAAATTAATGTCATACTATTTAGCAAGAAACTGGTAATTGCATGAGATTGTCGTGGAACGTCAGGAAAAATAATTTTTAATTCACCGCTTTCAATATCGAAGTTGAGTATTTTTTTACCTTAGTGCTCTTGGTACGAAGGATGCACTCAATTTCTGATTATTTCCTACCAATTCTATCCTTTTTATAATTCTGGGAAATTCTATCCTTATGGATATTGATATAAACTCCAAAGGCATAGCAATCATCGAAACAAAATGAGAATTCGTGTGTAAGAGCCAATCGCGATTGTCAGGCCTATAACGCTGCGTCTGTTCATTCCTAAACGAAAACTAGAAGCTCGCCTCAGTCGCCTACGTCGAGTTATATCTAAGTTAAATAACACAATAATATTGCTTAAGTAGCCGTAGCACTAGAAATAGAAATCCTACTCCCTAGTATAAGCAGGAAAATTCATTGTCCTCAACCGTTATCTAATAAGACACTAACGGTTTAAGACGCAAACATAATTAAAACATATACGACCCGTATACTCAATAGAATAAATCACACTTCATCTATGTTTGAATACCTCAGCACTGATTATGGCCCTAGAATTTCGTACTAAGCCATAAATAATGCATCCAAATTACGAATAAAAGGAGAACGCTTTTCAACTTACCGTACTTCCACCGGGAACTCTCCAAAGACTCGTAGAGTAGATTCCCGAAATTAACTGCACAATAATCACTTCACTGAATAAACAACAGGACCACAGACATCACCGACTGTACTGAAAAATAAATTATGTACAATTAACCTGATGTGTAACTGTTGGGGAAAACACGATCACTCAAGATATGATTAAAATGAATCACTTTTATGACATCGAATACGCTGATCACTCTGAATTTTTAACTGGTTATCAATTTGTCGGTGCAAGTAAAACTGCAAGGATAATCTGTATGTCAAATTTAACGATAAAAGGCAGATCCGAGAGCTCTCCATGGGATACCGGAATAATACCATCTGCTGTAGATTGCTCTTTTCTTAAATTGGTCCCCGAAATGAAGCGACTGAAAATCACCAAGGAATCAAAATAAAACTCTTGACTCACGCAGCAAAACCACTGCGGTTTCTCAGAAGTAACTTCTTTTCGAATTACATTAGTGGTACCTGAATTATGAATAGGTCGTAAAATGAAAGTCATGGAGATGGAATATACTAGTGGGTGCAGGCCAGTGAATCTAATATCTCGTCGTCTGCTAAGGTAACTGAATTACGATTCAAACTTTAACAGATTACCTCCAAGTATTAATCGTAAAAGAGAATAAATTACTATTAAACTTTGGCTTCATGGCTAGATTAAATACCGTTAACATACATTAATGGACTCTAGTAATGCATTATAAGGTTGCTGTGACGTAACTGTCCACTCGAATCTTTTTTCTATGATTCGTGAATATTAACCTATCTAGGTCTCACATGGCTGACGAACCAGGGACAATAATGGTTACTGTCACAAAGAATACTGTCACGTTTTGTCAGATAATCCTATCTAAGACATTAGCGTACACCGAAAACGTGATCAAATTTCGAATGAATTGATAATCTCACTCATTTCGTAAGTGAAGCTGTTATTTAGATAAGTTAACAGATGATTTTGGGTTCCTAGTGCTTATAGGGAGCAAAGAGCGACAATAGATGTATCACACTAGTTTCATAACCGGCACGTCGACCTCTTAGAATCAATACCATTAACAAAAAGTCTTTCATTAAACATATTTTTAGGGAATTAGGAATATTATACGCTATCAAGGCCATAGTAACAAGCCCATATTAAATAAAATCATGAACCAGAATATGAAAAAATGAAGAAGTTTTGAACTGAAACGTACAACTTTCAATTGAACAAAAGTACTCACCTCTTTTCCAGTGACAAGTTCGCGCCAGACTGACGTCGGTCAAGAGCGGTTAAAATTTTTTTTATGAAGAGGATGCCGGGAGAGTCACGTGACGCTAACATCTAGATGACGCAAAGAGAATAATAGATTAGAATATTTTTACTAAGTAGAATAATTCATTAATTTTAAAAATTTATAGTATAAGCATATATGTATTTGTTTAAATAAATTAACCCCAAAATTTAGATATTTGTTTGATATGCTACAGTATAAAAATATTTCGTCAGGGAACTCCCCCTAGCAACATTGTCTTCCAATCAGATTAAAGCTGGAACTTGCAGGTATGGTGAGTGAAGCAACAGTAAGTAACAGGATTGGTGAGTAACAACTATTGATCTGGTTTTTGTTTGCATGGCCGTTCCCTTTAACTGCACTTCCAATCCTTTAAGCATATTTAATTACTCTAAAATTATCATTATGAAATGCTGAATTTTTCTTGGGCTGTTTTTGAACAGTCCAAGGGCATGTGTTGTTATCGCTACAGGTTTGGCGAACGTAAGTAGCGTACGCGAGAACTCTAACTAAGCCAAAAGTTTGATAAGACTTAAAAATATAAAAGGCATTGCATCACTATTTATAAAATTTTAAATCTAACGTGAATATATTGACTGCATCTCTATACACATTCCGGAACGAAAACTACTCGGCAGGAGGTATAAGCAGGACAAAGTTTACCTGAATCATGGGTCTGCTTATCGAGTCCATTAATTGATGTCTCGCCTGGTCAGCTTTCTCAGTATATTCGCCTTATTACTTACATGCATTCAGGGTCATTGCATGATTAGAGATGGAAAGGCAGGACTGCATTCCAATTCAATTTCCTCAGAACCATCACTGTGCACTTGGTAAATAAATAACCATGTGCTCCCGTTTCACAACGCGTTTCATATCACTCAATGAATCGTTGATTGCTCCGAACCGAGAACACTCATTTTCACGGGGGTCAAAGGACATTCACAACTCCGAAATCGAACTGATTGAAGTTTCAATCTCAACTTTGCGTAAAATTTCCACTATTCACTCACTTTGAAAATCCATTCACAGTGTTAGAAATTCTACTCATTATTTGTCTAGGAAGATTTTTACTGAATTAGAGTTGGTCGATTTGATGAGATAATCCTTCATCTCAAGCAATTGAATCCGAGCAGTATTCACAATTTTCAGGATTGACCACGTCAGAAGAGGTACCTAACCGGTACTTAAAGCAATAATATTTCTTGAGTCTCAGGAGGTCTGAGCTCGTAGAACAGTTCACTACGCCGTCACTCAAGGAATAACACTGAAAACTTTCTATGCCCTCGAAGCCGAGCGACACATTCCGGGCTCGCCTTCTCCGCATTCTCAGGGTCAGTGAGGGTTTTTATCCTCGAGAAGGATGTATTGCTTTCTTTCAGAGCCTTGTATGCTCGCTTTTAGACTACCATCTCCAAAATGTTGGATTCCCACGGCCTTCACTTCCGCAGAATTCCTACGCGTCCTGGGAACGCTCTTGTGTTGTAAGACGGAGTTCGAAGCAGCTGGAGAGAATGTGAAGACATATCTGATAATGCCACTGAAGTAAATTAGATTTCTATGGCCGAGAGGATACGACTAGGAAGTCAAACGCAGAAAATATCGAATATTTTTGCACGGCCTACCGTCATAATGTGATGTTCTGACGGCACGGTTCGTTTTGATTTCCTAGTTTACCCTAATAAATTGCTTCTTGATTCGGTGATCATCACTTTTTTGACAGGAAGGCATTGAAGATATGGTCAAAATTACATTAAAAACATTTGTAAATGGCAAAACTAAGATGATTGGGGATTTAGTTTTGCGTGTTGGGTAAAATAATACCCTGTAATACCGAGGGCCCGGGCTCAAATCCCGTCAACTGAACTTTTAGGTGTTTGAGAGCACTTCGAGTACAGTAGGTACTCAGTTCGTCAAACTTAAGCGATGAAATATATTTTTTTTTAATATTGACTTAATGTAAGTTTACATTCATGACGTTTGGGGGACTTAAAACAGGGCCACATTGCAAAATATTTTGCAATTTGGCCCTTTTATAAAGCTTTTATTCATCACAGTTTTTTTCCCCACCTGAAATTTGATATTAATATCTGTATCAAGCGTTCTTTTCGACGCTTGGACTCGAGCCCTTTGAAAAGATTTAAGAAAATTGAAGAAAAACATGTATTCTAGTAGGGTTCTTTTTCTTTTCTGACGTTTTTTTAGAGAGGAAACATAACGAAGTTTGCTGATATTTAATTCACACTGTAACCCCTGTAAGTGTAGTATTTTTATTCATTATTTTCTGAGAGTAAATCTCTCATTAAAATAAGTGCAGAGCGCAAATATTATCCTCGCAAGTCTTAATTCTGTTTAGAAAAACGAAATTCCTAGCAGGAACTAGGCTTGACGAAGGTTTACATCTAAAAGATTTAATTGAAATAAATGAGACCTTCCTTGTCAATGAAGCATTCCTTCAAAACTTATCCACACTCTAAGGAAAATGTATTGCAGTTACAAACTTTCATTCACTGCTTCAAATGCGGGAGAAATCACTCTGCTCCTAAGGCCCAAAGCGTTTATTTTCGCATGCAATGGCATCTCTAGTTCATATCCAATTCCATATCGCGTTAAAATAAGGGGATTGATCATGCCATCATTCAATGTAAGTTCATATGCCCAATGTGAGTAGCGTGCCTGGGGCGAAGTCTCATTTAGCCATTGGAAGTCTATCATTACTTTTTTTAAGAATTCCTATTGAAGATCGTGTGAATTTCACCAGCACTTCTTCAATCTTCGTTCCCTTATGCCAATTTTGAAGGTTCGTGAATTAAAAATTTTCCACTTTTCTCATGCACGCTCTAATCTGCCCTATGTTGAAGTTTATCAATTTGTTATGCGTATATATATATAGGCTTGATATTAGTTATCATATATAACTTTTAGTCACACTTAGCTGTGAATAAGTGTTTTAAATCCCAAGTGCAATGCGCAAAGTCTTTCGTAACTCTCTGCATTTCGTAATGCTTTGTTGGTCTTCTGCAGCTCTCCCTTTCAATTTTCCTTCGACACTTGTGTTCTGAATGAGATTGAGTCTCGAGACATTTAAGATTAGATAAGTAGTACCATATCAATGGAATGTTCTAAAAAATAATCTATTTATTACGCTTTTCTTAAACCTTTTATTTAACTACAAGTTCTATTTATTTATTTATTCTTCTTGAGCCCCCATTTTAAATAATCTCTCACCTACTTTTTCTGCCGATAAAATACCCAACACTCGCTTTTATAGAGGTGTAAGCTTGAGTTAAACAGTAGAGTGTCCCAAGGCATGAGGAATTTTTTTTCGTGAAATGAAATACGTATACCCTCTATTTTATTTCTTTTTGTCCTTAATTACTCACAAAAAATATTATTTTGGTTGCATTATGATAAAACGTGCCGACTCGATGCCGAACATGAGAAAGAACTAAGTTTGTTTGTGCCGAGTTAGTTGGGAAGAATTCTAGAACTAAATGTTTATTTATTAAATTAAACACCAATCTGACCTAATCAAGTTAATTTACTGCTTAACGTGTAAAAAATATTATTCTTTCAATTTTCGGTTCAAAATTTGCATTTTGCAGTCTGGATAAATCATTCGGCGTTCTTGTATACGCAACGTAACAAAAATTGCTTTGGTTCCTCCTCAACTGTGACTAAACCTTGAAAGTCTTGTACCAACTTGACCGCTCTTTCATCTATACCTATAGTTCACTGCCTTCAGCGTTGAACCCTTCTTTGTGGCCTATCAAAATAAAACATTATTCGACCACATAGTAGGACGCTCGTGGAGAAAACTGTCATCATTTTTAAGACGATCGACAATGACTTGCCTCTGACTGAAATGAAGACGTAGATTTCATTTCAGTCAATTTCAGCAGATATTATAACAAGTAGGACAAATTGAAAATTAGGTATGAGGCGACAAAAATTAGCTCTTCAGATTTTTTTCTATAATCACGTCACGTTGATAAAGAGTTGAGAGAGTTGAGTTGTCAACTACTGACTTATCTCGAAAGGCCAGACTGACTTTATTTGCCAATTTAGACGGCACATAGAGGGCTGGGGTGCGGCATCTGAAGTTGATTTTTATCCATGGAATTTTTTTTATATGAAGGCATTTTTTTGAGTATAGACAATTCAAAGTTCTAAGAGCGATAATATGATGAATACATATTGTAAGATTTAGAAATATGGGCACAGGAATTAGGGTAATAATCTACGAACAAATGAGGACAAATTAAGGGGAGTTAAAACATAGTTGGTAGACAAGTTGCTAAATGGAATCACAAATATGACAAATAAGTGGATGGATTGATGGGGCTATGAAATGCTAAAGGTCGTTATTTAAAGTAGAATGTTATGTACCAAAGGAAAATAAAGAAATATATATTAACATTGCATGAAGAGAGTTGTGCAATATTCCGACTAGAAGAGATAAATAGCGTAGGGTAGAGCCAATGTTGAATGCAATTTAACGAAGAGTAGTGGGACTGCATCAAAACTTAGCAGTGTAAAACTATTAATAATTCTATGAGCGATTCCCAGCCAAATTCTTCTAGTCAGCAAGTAACAATTAGGTTAGCAGGTAACATAATTATCAAAACCACCGTTCACGATTCTCCTCATTTTCCTTTGAGCACCTTTTAATACCTTAATCGAACCTTCATCAAATCGCTCCCATACGATAGCTGTGTATTATATATGAGAAGGGATGAAATGACGAGGGAAAGGGAGGTTTAAATCTATCCCTATATCTACTGCTACAATGGCATTGGCAAAAAAATGTTCAAATTTTTAGGGCCCAAATAATGTTGACGAATCACCGTATATAATATATTATGCTGAATCTATTATGGTTTTTCTACATTTAAATTGTAAATTTATTACTGATTGAGAGTAAAAGCATTTGCACAATTGCTAGGTCCCCATATATTTATTTTAAGGAAACACCCTATTCCAATACAACTTTCTAAATCATCAGGGACAACACTGATTAACCCTTAAGAGGTCCCGCAGTATATTTGGACGGAAGAGGTCACATGTCCATTAAGATGGCAATGAATATTCTTTTAATCCAAAAATTATGATAAATGTAATTACATGTAACAATTTATTAGGTTACACCTTATTGTGAAAGCATTAACTTACCACATTTTAAATTTATTTCTACTAAAAGAATAGTATCTATGAAGCTACCAAAAATTAGGGAGGAGTGTTTGTGTAACTAATAAATAAAATATTTATTTAAAATAACATCAATTTTACAATTCGTTTGCAGTTGTACTGATACCACTTTGCAAAATTAACAGCTCAAAAATGCAGTCCAAAATTAACGAACGGATGTGGCATTATAATGAACTAAAATGAATTTCCTGTTCAACCAGTGTCAATATATCAAGAGTGGGAAATTAGAGGTTTAAAAATAACATCCTGAAAAGAAGAAACAAACTATGATGACCAAATTTGAATTATTGCAGTTAAAAAAAATAACCCGGTCTTTAAGACGGTGCCCGACCTCATAAGGTTTAACCAAAGTAAAAACTCTGGGGAGAAAATCCAAATAAAATTTCACGAGTTGTGAAAGTAAAACTTCTTTTCCATGCTACATGATAGAAAGGTTGATTTTTAATGCCTTCCGAGAAAATTTTATGAGTTTTTTTTATGTCGCCGAATAATTTTGCAGCACTCACAAATCTGGTGGCAGTCTCAAAACTTGCGACATTCTCTTAAGTTGGCTCCTCTGAAATTTCCTCCCATTTCAACTCCGTCTATCCCTCCCAGTGTCCCCCTCTCCATTTTTTAAAATATCCGATTACCCCACCTACCCCCCATTCCCGCCCTCTTCGGCCTGCCTTCAGCTTTCCGTCCAAAGCAGTTTCATAATCCGCGGTGAAGTCTAAGTCTATTTGAATATTTGCGCACTTTCTAATCGTCCCACGGCCAACAAAAATTCCTTCCCCCTTCTCCTTCCGGGTGAAAAGAAGGGAGTGGAAACTTCTTCAACAAAGAAACGCTTAACGCTAAGAAGCGCTAGTCGATATCTCCGTCCATCCCCGCGAACACCCGACATATTCCCACAATTTGGATCCTTTTTTGCCTGTTGGGGCACCGATGTGGATTTGTGGAATGAGTTGAGGTGGGAGAAATAAGTGTACAAAATGTAGGGAGAAAAAAGATAAAAAAAATTAAGTATTGGGTCTTAAAATGTAAGCCCAAGTCATCATATCTTCTCAAGGAAATGTCCCGTGCAAAATATTTTCTTTCGCTATACAGAACTTCTGTTGAATAATGAATTTCTTTCCAAAGAGGTAAAGATCATTTTTTGGGATGAATTAACTAGAATCCCTTTCATTGGTATTGTGGAAGTTATTTCATGAAAATAAATCGCCACAAATCTGGGGTTCTGGATTTCCTCCGAGAGAGAACGAACACACCAGTCAATTGAAACTTGAATCAGAGTTTCTCTGGAGTCTATGTATTCTCTATTTATGAACAGTGAGAGAAATTCGGATGTAAACCGATTAAAATTACTGATAGTTATAAAAATGTTATAGAATGCACAAAGTTAAGGTAATATTCTTTGGACACTAAAAAATTGCATTTTATCCTCCAATGTTTTTGCTGTAACATCTTTTTATGCTGTTTATCTGGAGCATGTTTCTTTACGGCAGTGAAGCATGGACGATGACAGCAGCGGAGAAGAAAAGGGTAGAAGCATTCGAAATGTGGTGCTATAGAAGAATGCTGAAGATTAAATGGGTCGACCGAGTAAGTAACGAGGAAGTGCTAAGAAGAGTAGGAGAAAAGAGAAGTCTGCTGACAATTCTATAAAAAAGAAGGGACAACTTAATCGGCCATATCTTGGGACACGATGGCCTGATGAAGACTATCGTCGAGGGAAAAGTGAACGGGAAGATTGGAAAAGGCAGGCCTCGTATGAGATACATGGAACAGGTTGTGAAAGATGTAAAAGAGAAGAATTACGTCACTATGAAAAGGTTGGCCGATAGAAGAATCTAGTGGAAAGCAGCGTCAAACCAATCCTAGGATTGTTGACCAATGATGATGATGATTGGCAAACATATTTCTTTTCCCACATTGTTAAAATGCCCAATAAAATAGGAAATTTACACAAAAATTTTACTATCGATATTGTGGTTTAAAACAGTATTTTTATTCAACTGCAATTTTTTTATTCCGTACCGTTCACAGAAAAAAATTGCCTGACATTAAAAAACTAGAGAAAATTTGGGTTTTATATTTTGTTTCAAGTGATGATAATGTCAATTAAATTTTATCACCACAATTAGCAACGGAAAAATTTATGCACGATATACATTCTTAGAACAATAAGATTAAAGAGATGGATTGTTTTACCGATAGATAGCTTAACGTGTTAAAATGTCATTTTTCCACTCTACTGTAATAGAACAAAAATGACATAATAGCAAAGGGATAGGTAGATGAAATGTTGTTATAGTAGTCTGTCCCTGATATCCAACATGTTTCCATGTAGTAGCCTATTTGCTTGTCAATAGTGCATGTTTAGTGATCTTCACCCTTGCGGTGGCTTGCAGGGTATTGCGTAGATGTATATTTTGATATAGATCCGTCAAGTATCGTCTCATCGTCAGCATTTGCAATCAGCATGTGGCACTTGCCTCGCATATTGTTACTTAGAGTTACTTACTTGTTACTCTATTTCATGCGAATCACTATGTTTCTCTCGGTGGATTTAGTTAAGTTCAAAACCTAGGGTGGTGTTACTAGCAATATAGATGTTTACTCATTGATATTGCATATCTAGTGACATTTAAGCCTCCGTCAACACTCACCTTCAAGGTGGCTTGCAGATACATATAACTAGATAGAGACCAGTACAAAATTTGAATGAATAATTGAATAATACGACAGAGTGTCTTTACACACCCTTTATTGGCTATATGCTTTCGTGGCGAACGATAATTGACGGTGGATTTTGAGTGGAGTTGCGTGAGGAGAAAGTTAAAGCAGAAAATTTTCCTCGTATTTCGGAGACAATAGCACATATCTGCTCGTAAAGATGTTCGCTGTCGTTCCAGGGAAACGTTCAGCCAAGAAAAGCGTCTCATTTAGCTAACCGCAAGAGTAACTTCTTCACTCAGTTTCATGCGCATTCTTGCTCGTTCTTTATGGAGTTCCATAACTCTTGGGCTTCAGAAAGTTATACTTCTGCCTTATGGATTGCAAATTTACTTCATGGTCTGTCGATATGGGGTGAAATGCGTTCTCAAGTAAAGAGGGAGTCGTCCTAAAAACGCCAATCAATAAATTATGTTTAATTAGAACAGTTCTCATTATGATACGTGTTCTTAAATATTACAATAAGGACACTGGCGCAGATACTCCACTCGAAAAATACAAAACCAGTAGTATGCTTCCAAGAAGGCTTTAGCAGTTCTTACTAACATGCGGCCTGAGTACTGGTCATTGAGTAGCCTCGAGGATCGGATTTTAATCCCAACAAGGGCAGAGATTTTTCAATAGAATACTTATCTAATCTTACAATTTAACCTTGACAAAACTAAACTTTCCTAATAAAGCAGCCCATATTGCACTATATATGTGTAGTCAATCTTCTGTGTCCTTATACATTGAAAATCGATTTTGAAGCTGTTATATACGTTCCGACGAAAATATCCAATTTAGTCTCAATACAAAGGACTATGGAAATTTATTCGAAGATATAAGATAGAAGCCCAATTGGGATTCCAGGGAAGTTGACTCAAAATGTGGTACTCAATTTATTTCTACATGTTTGCTTGCGTTAATAGTTAGTTTGAACTATATATTTCCAGTTTTTGCTTCCTTAGTTTAATGTTTGTTTTGGTCTCTTCTCTTTTGCTGCACACCAATATCTTATATTCTTATTGATCTTAAGGCTAGGTGTTAAGATGATAAAATTTTATTGACGTTATTGTCACTTAAAATATTTGAGGTAGCCTACTATAGGCGGATATTTTTATTTGCGTCAGATATGGACAGAACTATGAAATTACCGATATGCACGGCCATTAATTGTGTTACAAATAGTCATAGAGCTTAGGCAATAGTCTTCCAGAACCAGAATTGAACTAACCATTGCTGGGGAAATATGTACAGCGCGTACGACACTCAGGAATTGGTCCAAAATTGGACCCAGATATTATATAAAGGATCTAACCCCTACCGAGAAGAATTTGACTGAAGTCACTAAATTACGTCTACGAACATGAATCATGTGGTGTTTACAAACCCCGAATCGATATCATTATTTCTCAGCGCCACACTCGCTCTCAACCATCAATACAAAAAGTCCCATTAAAACAGCACGGGGCATTTTGCAATCCTATACATCTACATCTAGGAGTAAAAAATTGCTGAGCTGCCTGTTTTAGATGAGGAAAGATTCAGTCACTCCAACTGGTCACTCTGTTTAATGTGCGATATCCTTAGTTTAGCACTCCACAATAATTCACAGTTGTCGGGCTCTCTAGATCATTTTATTTAATATGGGTCAATTACTGAATATTTAGAAGTAAAATGGGGATCATTGAATTAATTAATAGCTACATGAATATCAGCAAAAATATGCTAGCTTTGGTCCTGGAGTGATTGAAACAACCGAGTATTATTTTTAACAATATTATAGAAATACAATCATAGTGTCAACATAATTAATGTCATTTACAATAATATTCATACGGAATGTTCACATATATTATGGCTTTTCTACACGTATCCTTTTATGGAGCTCTTTACATTCATTGAAAATGAGCACTAGAAAATGTAAGTCAGTATGTACATGAATCGCGTGTAAAACATCTCAATTGCATGAGAGACTGAGTGGAATATAGCCTTTGCTCTTTTATTAAGAGATCATTCATGACATTTCTACGATTGGAAGTAGCTTCATGTTGTGAAATTTATTGCCTCATGTGCAAAAATAACTCAAATATGTCTTAAGATATGGCCAATTAAGTTATCCCGTCTTCTTAGAGTTTTCAGCAGGCTTTTCTCCCACTCTTCTTAAGACCTCTTCGTTTGTCACTCGGTCTATCCATTTAATCTTCATCATTCTTCTGTAGCACCACATTTCGAATGCTTCCACTCTTTTTTTCTCCACTTCTGTCATCGTTGATGCCTCACTGCCGTAAAGAAACTTGCTCCACGTCCTGATGAATTGTTTCCTTACTTCTACGCTAGTATTTCCAGCGGTAAGTAGATTCTTCTTTTGATTGAATGCCTTCTTCGCCTTTGCTATTCTGCTGACTATTTATTTCTTTCTTTGTCCGTCGTTGACTACTCAGCTTCCAAGCTAACAACACTCTTTTACCTCTTCCAGCTTTTGCTTACCTAGTTTGACGCTGGTTTTGGCCTCTTTCTTGCTGCAAACCAATATCTTAGTCTTCTTCTTATTGATCTTCAGCTGCTATCAGGCCATTGTCCTTTCCATTGTTATCTGCATCTTATTTAAATCCCTCTCTGTCTCTGCTATGAGTGCTATGTCATCAGCGAATCTCAACAGGCTAAATTTTTCTCCATTGATATTCACCCCAGAAGAATTCTCTTTCGTTTCATTGATGGCTTTCTCGATGTAAACGTTGAAAATTACGGGAAACTGTGCACAGCCTTGTCTCACTCCTTTTTTTATTCTTGCTTCTTCACAGCTGGGTCCAGATTTAATCACAGGTACTTGGTTTTTATACAAACTGTGGATAATTCTCCGATCATTGTAGGACACTCCAATTCCTTTCAGAATATTAAGAATTGAATTCCACTCCTCGTTGTCAAAAGCCTTCTCTAAATCCACAAATGCAATGAACGTCGGCTTGTTCTTCTCCATTCTCTTCTCTATGAGAAGTCAGGGCCAGTACTGTTTCTCCTAAATACCTGTACGTATAAATAATTTATCATTTGATGGGATAATCACCTTAGCTATGCATGCACCTGGCACATGAAAATTAAAGGAATGGGAAATAGGAATGAATATGGTTTCTATTGTGTTAGTCAAATGTCTGAAACCACATACATTTTTTTACAAAATGGATGACAAATGCATTTTAAAGATGGCGAGATGCATATCAAAGTTGTGATGTGGTATTTTCCCAAATGAATTGTATGTGGGGTTTTATACGCCAAACCTACTAATCAAGGCTTACTTCTCATTACAATGACTTACTAGAGAAGAAATACCTTAAAAATCATGTCTCTCAAAAATTATTTCCGAAATGTAGTCGTACGTAACATATGCTTTCACAATATTTTTTAATTACAAATGCCAGGCAGAGTTTTTAATTACCTTTTTTGGAGCAGAAAGAGATGAACGGTGAAGAAGAAGAGTGTCTGTTCACATGAGATGAAAAAAGGGTGAATTGGTCAAAAAATTACAGTTAAAAAGTCATTGACTTGTTTTTATTAGGTTTAGTTATTAGTTGGTGATGGCCGATACTTGAGGTCATTTTCGCCATTTAGATGGGAAATCGAATGAAGGGAGATTTTTGATGCAAAGCATGAAGGGTGGTAAGAAACCCGGCGTCGGAATTAGCCTGATTTTGAAGAAAGGCGCATAGATGACAACGGTTTGATGTTCAATCCGATGAACATAGTATAGGCCTTGATATGCCATCCACTATGCAATCCAGTGGGGACATAAATACTAATTAAATATGTATAGCCACTGGAATTCCAACCCGGGGAGGGAAACAACTTTTACAGTCGCCAAATAGTTTTTTCATCTCAATGAGTCATGATAAACCCAAAAGAAAACGTGCGTCTCAACGAAAGAAAGAAATTATCATTTAGGAAGGGAGAATTCGCATTCCCTAAAAGTTCACGATAAATTGAACTGACAAAAAGTAACAAAACTATTAGTTGTATTTGTGTAACTACAAGTTAAAAAGTACAAAGGGCGACATTTTACATGAGTCGTGTTCCTCAAATTAATATAATGCAATGAAATTCGTGTTAATTAAAACGTAATGTTCCAACAGTGGACGTTGCGATAAAATAATCATGTAACATTTCCATTTCCATTCCTTAATCATCAGTTGCAAAGAAAATTTTCATGAATACAAATAACATGGGTTACGAGACATGATTGTGTTCCTAAGCAGGTATTCACTGATACTCCTGAGACGTCCATATTAAGAAAATCAGCTCTTATTCGCCTATACATATCTTCCAGGTTGTCTTTTTCCTATTCTCATTCCACCAGTACGGACGAAATAGAAAAAATAATGTTTTCATGCCTGTCCATTACCGAATCCTTTAGTGGATGAAACCTCTGTCTTCAAGTGCTCCAGTCTTTTTAAACACCACAAACTATAAAAGTCCAGGAGCTCGTTCTAGGTATAAATTTTAAGCTCCTTAATAGGTTGGCTTGGAAGAGTTTTCTGTATACTGGTGGACATCTGTCAAATGTTCTTAGAGACAATTTTACTTAACTTAAATTAGTATATTCCTATATCATTTCATATAACCAAACATGTTGTTCTCTCCCCCTCAAACTAGCTTGCATTTAATGATGGTCGTCAGAGTCCGAGATTCCGCTAACAATTTATTCCATCCACATAATTTATCACCCTCTAATTTCTGGTGAAAACCCTACAAGGTTGCCAAATAGTATTGAATATAGAAGTAACATGCTTACGGATAAAGGGAACATAATAGGCGAGTGTAAATGCAAACAAATACACGAGCATATAAACGAGCATACGAGACATGAATCGAATAAATTGGAACTACTTGGAGGCGTAAAACAAATCGGTTATAAAGCGATTACACAACAAAACTCTGACACAGAGAATAATTGGTAGACAAATGATCAAAATGAATATTATTTATACTTAAATTTCAACAGATTTATTATCAAATCACCAGGGTTTGTTCATGCGTTGCATCAGCTCAAAGCGTGCTTGCATTAGTACGAGTATTCATAGTGTTCAACCGTATTCAGGAAAGATACATTTGGGTAATAGGCATTTTATTAATAAATTTTAATTTAATTATTCCAATGAGCATTGCTGCAATATTAATTATGCCTAAAAATATTTACAATTTTAGATAAGAATGAGTGGGGAAAATTCGACGACTTGCCATACCATTTTTATATTTAACGAAATTAAAACAAAGGATAAGAACTTTTTCACGACGTAAAAAAATGATGTAGGTACTGGAGGTGTTGATCCACCTTGCATCGATTTATCAGTGAAAAAGAAACATGATTGCAATAAAACACAAGAAGGTCTCGAAGCAGAACTCAGATCTCTTTCTTTCTCTTGATGTTTTTAGAAAGTAATCTTATCAACTATTTTTAATAATTTTAAATAGTTAAGGGGCGAGTTAAGGTGTTTTTGAGAACGTTTATTTACTTAAAAGAAGTAAAAATATGAGTACCTATTTCTTTTTGACTCAACAAAGGACTTAATTCAGGGTAAAAGGTAATTTTTAAAATAACCCTAACTCGTACGAAAGAATTCATTAAGACCCAAATTTAGTCAAACTCCATTAATACCTGACTTATGGAATGTTAATCTATTAAAGTAAAAATTATCAAGAAATAAAATATTTTAGTCATAATATTGAGTTGAAAATATTTTTCAAAAATATTCCGAGGTTACTAATCATTCTTAGAATTATTAAAATGTATCTTATTTGTCAATGTCATAACAAAAATCTAGGAAGGAAAGACTAAGTAAATCTAGTATCAAATGCATTTTAGCTTATCATTTTATATTCAACAGCATTATTGTAGCTATACGTGCGTTCTATCGTTTTACTTTCCATTTTATCTTTCTGTTCAGAAATAAAACTTTCTCTAGAGAAACTCTGATTCCAGTTTCAAGCTAACCTAATCATCTGCCTTGTTCATATTCAGTAAAAAATACTTAAGCCACCTCATTTTAACCCATCAACAGAAAGAATTAAGAGAGTACATACTACAGAAAAAGAGAGGGAAGAGGAGAGGAAATTTCTGCTAGTGGAAAGCTTGCGCGCTTCGAAAGTTTGATACGTTTCTCGCTCGGATTAACGACTGTCATAAATGTCCAACGGGGTCCCTCTTGATTAAAACATCAAGTTTGACGCTTGAGAACCTTTTGATGGTGAATTTGGGCGGTGTGAGAGGTGAACGTGTTGCTTAAAGTAACTATAATTAACCATTCCCTCTTAGACTTGTTAATCTTATTAAGTTAATTGCAAATTGAAAGAAAATGCTATGAATGGAAAGGTAAGATGGCGTTTAGTTTTAATTCAGTGTTGTGCAAGCTTGAAAGACTAGGGAAAGAGTTCATTATGTGTCCATGAAAATATTTTAACGTTATCTACGGTTACACAAAATCCTATAACCCACCAGCGTGTTGGAGTTGGTAGGGTGTTTTAAGGCACCAGGAATTAGTGGAAATGACGAATTATCGCGCGGAAATATTCCTAATTTTTGTGAGTGGACATTGATAATATGATTCTATAGGCAATGGGACCTACATTATATAACCTTATCTGGGCGATCCATAATGGGAAAATAATGTATCTGATCGAATTGCGTGGGCTTTTAAATATTTCGAACCCGTCGTTGCGAGGCAGATCCATGAATGAATGATAAAAAAAATGTGTTTACTGTTGTACCCGTTTTCTTTCAGTATCGCAAGTTCTTAGCGTTTGCCTCTTTCTTTGTCTTGAAGATCATCGTGGAAAGAAGAGAATTACTGGCTACAGTATCTAGGTGATTAAAACGTCACTGGTAGTAATCCCTATCGGGAATGGGTTTGTCTCAGGACAGAGATCTTAGAAGAGCTTGTCTAATTAACCTTTAAAGTTGGTCAAAGCACTTAAGGTCATAGAATATGATGGATTTAATAGACCACTGAATGTTACTTGAGATTACTGAAGTGATTATCCAGAATTGGGTAGCGCTCACTCACCGATTACTAGATAGACACAGAAGAGCGAAGACAACGGGTTTTCCAAGTAATGCTACTGCCGAATTCGGGCCTAAACATACGATACCTTTATAGAGGGATATGTTTACTGCACTTGGACTATGATATGACGCCATCCAATCAGGGGGGGGGGGGGGAAACACCAGTTAGTACACGCTCAGAAGCTTTCACAGAAAAACAAATTTGAGTCTCAGTTACGACCCACTTCGTACCAAACCCTCCCAAATCTCGACCGAGTTCGAACATTGACCTTCCAACTTGGCATTGCATGGAATTCTGATTGGCAGATTGATCCGTGCGCTTGTGAGGACGGTGGCGGGTGATATGCATACACTATGGCTGTAAGGGTCGTGCGAATCATGAGTGATCGTCTATGAAAGAAATGCGTCGGTCAGGGAGGACGATTCAGAGCGAATTGGGTGGGCACTGCCGGTACTTGAGGTTTGATGTTCGGTCGTTATGCCCCCGCGCCGTAACTGCCAACTGCTGCCATCTGCATGCGGGGAAGCGGGTGAGACGGCCATTTAAAAGTTACCCCTCAGCATTCAACTGTTTTGGATGCGAAGGACTGCGTTGCCGTTCTCATTCACTGTATTTTATATATAATGAACCTTCATCTATTGCTCCGGAGGTCTTGACACCTCTGTTATTTTTATTTCTCTCACAAACAAGTACTCAATATCACAAGTGACACCAAAAACGGAAATCCGCCAAAATCGGCATTTTTCTCCAAAACTTTTGAGACTTATTTTTGACAAGGTCCGAGTCATCGATTGATATCAGCAAAAGCCAAGAAGTGATGTAAGACGACCTGGAAAGTAGCTGCCTAAAATAATTAAATTAAATTTTGCGACTTTAAATTTTTAGCACAAATAGTTTTGCTGAAGCAAAACTATTTGTGAGAACTACCATAGACAGAACATAATTTACCCCTTGTGCAGTTTACCCACTGAATTTTAATTTTGATTTAACATAAAAGGGTACCTTGTTTTATATTTTATAGCATTCATTTGACTAGTAAGATAACAAAAGAAATTTATCTTATGAAAATAAATATTTATTGAGAATTTTCTAGTGGTGGTGGAAAAAGGTAAAGCGGGGCTATGTAATCGAAAATTTGAAAAAATAAACGTAAACCACGAATCACCTTTAAAATGAGATTTTCACGGCAGTGAGATTAATAAGACAAGTTTATGGGTGACCTCCCTGTCAGCATGATAACTCCTTGGTAGGATAAACTACTTTTCAATGAACAGATATTATATGCCAAGGGAAAATCTACCATGAAAGTAAATTAAAACTCCCTGAAGGAAGGATATGATAGCTATGCCAAATGTTCACAGGAAATTCATTAAATGGCAATGGTGAATCACACTAATATCATTTTTAGCTTTCGTCTCAAAAACAAATAATATCTTAACGGCTGAACAAACAGAGGGACGTGGGTTTTCTCATCAGGATGTTTTATAATAAAAAAATAGCAAATGACAGACGATAAAAAAATGAATAAACAGGTTACAATATATTTAAATCCATAAATACAAATCGGGTATAGATGAGAATAAAGCAAGCGAATGACGATAGACAGCTCTATAAAAGTCATGTAGAATATTTGTTTGTACAGATGAGATGAGTTTCAACATGTTTACCAGATCATCTTTGATCCGGAAAAATGGTGAATACCGAAAATGATATGAATATAATATATTTTCTATTACTTCAATATATTTCAATTTCAATTACTATATTTCCATTAACAGAGATAAAGCTGTTAACCCTAATTGCTTCACGAAAACAGAAGCGTTGTCTGATCAAGGATTAACGTAAGCACTGTGACATATCATAGCACCATGGAGCAGTTCGCTTGCTCCTAATGGCTCTTCTTCCGTGAGTATTTGTGGACCAATGAAAGGAAGAGACAGGAAACCCCCCTCCCCCCCTCCTGATGTAATCCCTTGAATGCATTGCCGACACAGCCATAAAAGGTTTTGCAGCGGCCATGAGATGAAGAAATAAAAAATTATGCCCATTTAGGTCAGGGCAGTTTGAATAACGTCTGGCGATTCAAATTGTAATGCCTCGCATAACTTCTCTGAGACAATGCGACTTGTTTTGCAAATCAACGAAAAGTGCACATTAAGACGAGTTAGGACAGAGAATCTAGACTAAAGGTTGTTCGGATTGTTTGCTTTCTGCCTTGAGGGATATTGGATTTAATATAGTCTTTGAAATATTAACCCTATGAAAATGACTATGGATGGGAATAAGAGGACATGATTTATTTAAAGCGATATTTGGATGCAATATATCGGGATAAATTCCACTATATTTAGGTATTAAAGTGTATTCATGAATCCATACAGCCTCACATACTGTGTCACGCATTGAATACAAGAAAGTGGTGATGTCCACAATTATAGTTTAAATATTTCAATCAACTGTAGAGAGGTAATAATTTGGAGGAAATATGCAATGCTATAATTTTTTTTAGGACAAATAAATAACTTATTTAAATCTTCTATCCACGGGAACGATAGTTAGTACGTATTTGCTTCACTTTGAAAAAATAGGTCTCAAATAGCTCGTGAGAACGATATGATCTCAGTTTTGAAGAAAATTCAGGAATATGATGAGGCCCTCAATATTGCTGAAAAATGTACACGAAAAATACTTTCTATGATACTTAGAGATGCATGATTAAGATTCTATACATTATATTACAAAATTAATGTTCGATAAAACCATAAACAATTCATACGATCCATGATATTCAAAATTTATTGAATGATGCTATAATTGGAAAGAATTTCTCTTATTAAAGTTTTCTTCCGCAATGTAATCGATATTTAATAATGCTAAAATATTGGCAATGATGATACTAAACTATGTACTTTGTATGGAGACAATAATGCATACAGAATTTAATCTCTATTATACTGACGTGTTTAACTATTTAGCCAAAAATATTACTTACAGCCATTCATAGATGCAACCCACTGTTTATTTGCGACTTATTCATGATTAAGGTCTGCTGGCAACTGGTTGAACGTAGAAATTTTTTATGATTGGAGGAAGGGTGGAGAGAAGCTTGGTTCGGCAAGTACCTTAAAATGAAGTGTAGTTTGGTGACGAGGGATTCAAGTAGGGGTGCGATTCAAATAATTTAACCATCTGTTCTTTGCTAAAATGACCATTGATAATTACATCATGCTTAACATGAAATAGTCTTCTAACATTCAGTATATGGCAAAACATGCCATTATACTGAATGTTAGAAGACTATTTCATGAATTTTAAATAAAAAATTTGTTGATCCATACAGTATTAATTATTGAATTGAATTATTATCAATTAGTTCAAAAAATATCAATGGTATTATTAAAAGGCGGGTGGGAATTAATGTTAAAAATGGATGGGAAACTCACTGGTTCCCCAAACGCAACAATATATTCTACCAAACCAGTTGAATCACAGCAATATAATTAATATTTATTGAAATTCCTTCTGTCGACATTAGTCAACTATGGCCAAACTACACCAAAAGGCCAACATGTAACGTCCCATCCGATTGATTGAGAACTTCACTCGAAGTCATCTCTACGCTACCTTCATGAAGGAACCGGCGCGGTGTTTCATAAAAAAACCTTGTTTATAACCAAAATTCGATACTAAATCTTTCGCATGGAAGTCCACTACTCTAACGACGAAATCATGCAATGCTTTCTTAAGACAGTATATGACTAGCCATGGTTGAGGCATTTTTTATAATAAAACGACATTTTAAAGCTATTTTAATTGTAACGTAAACAATAAGAGGGAATCAATTATGGATGAAGAATTACAAAAACAGCAATTATACTTATAGATGCGGAATACTATTTCACCAGATAATGAGAATAGTCAATGCACATATTTTCCAGGAATAGATACCTCAGGCTACCACATTAATTACATAGTTCACTTTAATTTGAGTGCTGGTTAACCTGATAGCGCAGTATTAATAAAATATGAATGTCGGTACGGATTAAACGAAATCGTATTCTTTAAAAGACTATTGATCAACAATTACATCATGCTTAACTTGCGTATTTTCACGTTAGCTCGAACGAGATATCCGTTTGGGGCCAATTAAAGGCAATAGTATGGGATAAATCAGATCGGTAGCCCACCTGTATGGTAGGAAAAATCTTAGGACGCATCTCATCGTATAACACCTGAACCGGATTATGGCAAATTTGTCTGGATTCAACTCCTTTCAAACCTATAGGGATTACGCAGCGGATGTCCTCCCACTGACGTGTCTCTCCCTAATCACCCTATCCGGCCCGACTAACGCGTGCTGTGTCAAGCGTCTCCGGTTCCTCCCACCATTTGTATCGGCATCCGATTGCCTCGCAGCCTGAGCCATCGGCAATGTATCAACCCTGGCCCACGCACGATGGGTCTACTCGCACGAGAGCCCGCATCCAGAACGGGTATTCGATGGTGACACCAACACCCACCCCATCAAGAAGAATTAATTTTCATTTGGTTTTCGTAGAACCAAGATTATGGAATAAAATTAATAAACAATGAGGAATATACATTAAATAGGTTTCTAATGAATTAATTTTGTACATGATGTGAAATTTTCTCACAAATCGAAGTACACAAGCCGAAATTTAATATTCCAACCTCAAAGATTATTAAATCGAAAAAGATTTGCTCGAGAAACAGCAGAAAACCCTTAGTTCCATGAAAATTGCGTTACAGTAGGTTAAAATTAGCAACGGTACTTTTGACGGAACGTGATTACGAGCCTATTTACTCACTTGATTTGGGACTACACCTTACCAAGCTCCTTCATATATTTTTATGTAGTGTAAGTATTTCATTGGCTACTGACATGGTGTTATTAATACCAATGCTTCCAAATGGTAGCAGCAGAAGGAACGTGATTGTTGCCAAATCTTTTTCAAAATATTAATAATAATGAATTTTAAAGCAAAGAGTTTTATTCACAAGAGAATAGTTTAAAAGTAAATAAGAAAATATTTTACCCATATTAGAATACGAAATAGTAGGAATGAGTATGTATTCTCACTTTGGAAATTAAACCAGATAACAACATGTCTGCCATGTTCCGAAGTCAAAATGAGCTAAAAGACCTTGTAAAAAATACAATGCAACTTCAACGTGGTAAATAGTAGCATACTCATACAACTATTGTGCATACGTTATCACAATGTCAAAGAATTTCCATGCAGGTATTTTCTGGATCGGCATTTATTAATTAAATAACATAGCTCTTTTACGGGAGTATGGTGCGAGTCATAATGGGCCTCCTTAAGGGGCGATGGAATGACGAAGGTCTTTACTTAACTAGGCTTGAGAATTGGGTAAATAAGTACGAGGAAAAAATAAAAAAAATCTATGGGCAGTACGAATATGGTAAGTAAATATGGATAATTAAAGGAAGAAATAGTGAATGAGTGGTGAATACAAATGAATGAAATATAGCGTTGATATGGGGTAATCCATCAAATTCTTTTTACCATAGCCCGTTTTAAACCAAGAATCAGTCAAATTATTTAGGATTCATTTGGAAAATTATAACTCACCTTCAACCTCCATTTCTCTTTCGGTAAATATAAGGAAAAAGGAAACCCTAAAACTGTAACCACAGGTAAAAATAATGCTTTCTAAGTAAGGAAATGGTTGGATAAGCAAAGAAATTCGAAACAAAATGAAAAGTATAAATTAGTAACGTGATTAAAGAAATAGTGTAGCAGAGAAACCATTTGAAAAACTTATACTAAATACGACTGAACCTTCAAAACCAACAATAGCACATACAGAACTCGCATAATTTTCCGACTCACTGATTTTTTCTACAAGTCTTTCCTTTTTCACTTACGATAAACATGTCAAGTTTTCCCGCACTGCTGTACTAATGACCATTTCACCAAGTGGCTTTAAAAGTGTATTTCAGTAATTTAGATGTATTGCATACAGTGGTCATTGCCCAGTTTCAGACCTATATTCCCATTTCTGAGTAAGATTATACGATGGGACCAACGAAGGACCGAGAAACCTTAAGCACATTATACTATAGCCAATGTTTCACGCCATTTTTTCGTCTCAACATAAAGCTATGCAGTGATCATAGCGAATTGCCAACCTCAACCCCGGTGAAAAAAAAATCATAAAAATGTGGAAAAGCCATACATTTTTCTGTTTAAAATTAAATAAAACTTAGATAATGTTAAACAAATAGATAATTTAAGCATAGGTATTGATCTCTGAACTGGGTGGTAGATTTAAAAAGTGATATTGAGTCGTTATTTGTAGATATTAAAATTATAGGTATCTAAAAAACATTTTCTAAAGTACATATTTAAGAATCACATCGAAAAACTTTAATTTAAAATGAAACATTAAATCAATGCATCTTCACAAAAACGGAATAACACAATTCTGTTTTAAAACATTAGCAGTAGAATTATATTATTTTACTTCGTCAATATGATGAGTTGTAAGCAAGGCCATAGCGAGCGTGGAGAGTCAGGGGGTTTAAACCTCCCCGCCGAAATTTGGGGACATATTAGGTATATTGGAGTAGATATATGTCCTATTTTGACCAATTAATCAATAGGGACCGTCTCAAGCACCAAATCATTGAACACGCTCTCAGAAAAGTTATTTTTAATACCTCATTCCATGCTCCAAAACCAGTAACCTTAGGCTATAACCAGAAATATTTTTTGGGGGTGCATTCATAATTGGATCCCCCTGCCCCCTCCCGAAAACATTTTCTGGCTACGGCCTTGGTTGTAAGTCAGTAAAAAAATAAATGATAACTTACAATGGAAACCTCTATCTTACATGACTGCGACTTAATTGCGAAAATAACAATGGTTTAGGAATATTTTACTTTTAGCTGAATCATTACTACTCTCCCTAATATCAAAAGCTAACATAGGCTTCTTCTCGATGTAACAAGCATTATCCCTGAAAGGAGACTCTAAAAAACATCTAATCCCTTATTTCGGTCAACACTTCAACTACATCATCGAAAGCAGCTGCAATGAGGCAAAGGATTTAAATTGATAATGGATTGTAATAATTCCTCCAAACTGCAAATTTCTTTGAATAAAATCCATTATTAAAAAATTGGGGTGGCAACATTTTGAGAGATATATAAGAATAAACTACACTTTTAAACAATTTGTAAATAATCTGATAAATGAATGTAGAAATTATCTGGAATAAAAAAATAGCAAATGTTAAAAAATATTCTTAACTGCAATGTCTGAAAAAATGCAAAACTAAATGAATAAAAAAATCACTCAGCTCACTGTCAAATACGCACTGATATTTATATTTGTTTCATACAAGGGACAAAAGGAGGTAGGATGCGAGACGCTCAAAAAACACAACAAGGTCTCAATGTTTATTTAGATAATGCATAGGCACACATTCGTTACTGATTCAAATAAGTGCATAATGGACGCTTTTACTAAATAAATGGATAGGGATGATTCATAGAACATTGACTACAACTTTTGTAGGAATATTAATTTCAATATTGTTGTCAATTAGGAAAACAATGTTTATTATAACAACAATTAGGAAATTGTGTTGAAATCCCAACGTCAAATTTTAACTGCTCGCACTTAAGTGGGAACGTTTTCGTGTATCCACCTCAGGTTAAAACCTTATGCTACAATTGTAGTGAATATGGACCAGTAAATATGAAGTAAATTCTCAAGATGTGGTTAATATTTTTTGAGCACTATGACCTTATTATTATCTTTAGGAAATTATATTATTATTTCAATAGGAAATCAAAAACTGCGCCTTTCCATTACCACTTGCGAGTCGTGTGCGCTTGAGTAAAGAATTTGACAAAATCACTACAGATGGCAACCTATGTATGGAGAAGTTAGGAAGTTAGAGGCCTCTAAAGGGCATTCATAACACTAATTGAAGCAATCTGCGCGCCGAATAGGAACGGAATTTAAAATTCATCACATGCAACAATGCTTCCTCTAATTATAACGAAAAATTTGAGTAAATGAATCATTAACCTATTGTAAGGATCATCATTGGTATTCGAAACGGAAAAAGAATCCTTCATTTTAAGGTTTTTATTCGTTTTCCTCCACGCATGTCAATAACTTGTTATTTATTATATATCAATCATTGCATGCAAAGAAAAAATGAACATTCTATTTGTTTAAAGAAAACTTTCCCAAAACTAAGGTGAAGTAAACTTCACACTTTATAGTCATGCATTCATATAGCACATTTAAAGGCGACCTTTTTGGTGGCACAACACTTTAAAATTGTGCTGCAAGGTCTAATTGTACCTAAAATTAAACAAAAAACTCTCTAGATCAACTATGTAAACGAAGGGATCAAAAACCCTATACACTTAGAATACGGTGTATTTAGATGAAATATAGCACTATATTTCGCACAAATGAGGTAGTAAATTTTTGGTAATCAACAGTAAATAACAGTACTCAATATTATGGAATAACGACGTTTTGAAATTACGAATTTCGGATCTCCGTCCTCAGGTGAAAAATTACTCGTTCTTACGAATAATGACGGATCATGGCAGCGTTTTTCAGATGCTCCTTTCCAGAGTAAAGTTCCTAATCATTCACTGTTGACATTCACATTATGCATTAGGACGACTTTGGGTCACAGGTGAAGTAGTAAATAATAAATGTCACCAATACGACTAAAAATACAATCGGCTTTGCCAACAAGGAGTAAAAAAACGTAAATTTTTCAAGTACAGATATACTTGCCCATGAGAAACTAATTGCTACAACCAGCATTTTCCTCTTATGATCCCTGTCATTTTTTGCTACCCGTTTTCCCCAAACATAAATCCATGAGGATTATTCCTAGTACAGTAATCATTTAATGTGCGAGTACAGTTCTTTGCAAATTTCTCAAGATAGAAATTAAATTTACTTAAGTTACAAAACTTCCAATACATATCTCAGATCCATCTTAAAATATTACCAATTGAAACAAATTCACAAGGTAATACGCACATTGATAGTAATATCATATGAAAAAACTGAATCCTATGCGATTTAAATTAAATTTAGGGGTAAAATGGAATTTAATGGAGACTCTCATCGAGGAGTTACAATTTCATATCAGATAGTAGGCTCGAGGCCTATTATAAATAAGCGTACAAGAGATGTATCTATATATCCTCAATTTTACGGTTCAGATTCAGATTCAAAAACGTTTATTTTCCCCAATAGCATATACATTAAATATTTGATAACAGTAACAAACAATAATATGTTAACAAATATTGGGGAGCCCTGCTATAGGATTTAAGAATCCTCTTCAGGGTTTTGTGCTTGGTGATTGATCAAAATGTCTTTGGTATTCATCATATGTTGCATCTGCTTGTTCGTCGTACGGGAGTGCCTATTGGTCCGGCATTTCCCCGAGGTGCAGGGCCAATAGGCACTCCCGTACGACGAACCTGCACCTCGGGCAAATGCCGGACCAATAGGCACTCCCGTACGACGAACAAGCAGATGCAACATATGATGAATACCAAAGACATTTTGATCAATCACCAAGCACAAAACCCTGAAGAGGATTCTTAAATCCTATAGCAGGGCTCCCCCATTTTACGGTTAGAGTGCTGAATATTAAATACTTTTCACATGGCACTCACAATCAGTTAGAGGCTCGAATCGGTCTCGAGGCCTATTGTCATGTCCTAGACTAACACAATAAATGCTATTATCTGGGTGTCAGATTTTTCAGGGGAATTATAAAATGCACGGGGTAAGAACTGTTTGCCCTCCATGCGCTAAATTCACATTACTTTGGGATTGGTATATTTGACATATTCGCATAGCTTCGTATTTAGAGAGCTTACCAACCAAACCATAATTCAGGTTAAACAAAACTTTACGAAATGGATAAACTTAAATTTTAGCTGATGCTCTCACATGAACCACTCGCACAGATGTTCAAATCCTAGCAGAGGCATAGTTTATGCACAGAAGTATCTGCCTCTAGCTGAGTGCCATGTGAAAAGCTTTTAATATTCAGCACTCTTAACCGTAAAATTGTGGATACATAGATACGCCTCGTGTTAAGAGTACGCTTATTTATTATCCCTGTTTTCGCTCCTAAATATTTGTGGGTATCTGTTTGGGAAAGTTTTGATCGAGAATCTCAGAATTATTATTTGCATTTCTTCTTCTTCTTTCATCTTTCATTCATCATTCATCTTTCCCTGTACTAATTCTCTCATCTGAAACATCCGCAGTGAAGGAAATTACCCTAAGATCATAGCCATGGCGATAGCAATGATAACCTAGATGACCAGAGACATATCAGGTTTATCATGTTATGTTTGAATACTTGCCTTAAAACTTTTTTTTTTAATTTTTAAGTGACATGGCCAACACGATTGACAGAGGTTATGACACCATAATGATGGTACATAACGTATCCCTATCGAAGTTGGGGAAGGATTTCACTTAAAAAGGAACGTTTAGTACTTAATTGAACGATAATTAGTATTCAACTCCTGGAGCCATTAATCTTTTCTTCCCTACCCAGGAAACATAACTCCCACAAATATAGCTAATCATTTCAATTACCACTCAGAGTGGAAGAATGTATCTTGCTAAACCTAGTAGATGGATTGGATTCTCGATTCCTAAAAATGGTGAGTTGAAAAAACTCAAAACATATCACATTAATAACGGAGCTGGAGTTATTACAACCAACTTATGCTAGTTAATGCTGTCCTTGATTTTGCCATTGAAACTTCAATTTACAAAATGTACCTAAGGCAAGCTATTAACGATTAGACAGACTTGAACTATAACATCATGAGATCTAAATGGTATCTTTAGCACCTAAAATATTTATCCAGACATTTTAAAACCATCCTTCAGTGAGGCGCTTATTAAGTTTCTTATAAAATTTATGATGAAGATGCCGATAATAAATTTTCACAAGTTATATGATGGATACAGTCTTCAAATACTGGATGATAACACTACACGCAGATCAGAGAATTACGACACAAAGCGGATAAGCAGTCAAAAAATAAGACTGCAAAAATGGATTATCATGGCCCAAAATTGGACAGGCTTGGATATAATTTTTATTCAAGTAAAAAGTTTTTTGGTTATTCAGGGGAGGCAACCGACAGCTGAGGTTATTTGCACCATTTAGGATAGGTGGGTAATTGGGTAATGGTAGGAGTTTACAGGGAACGGAGAACGGAGTAAGGATGGAGGGAAACCCGGCGTCGGCATTAGCCTGCTCTTAACGTACGGAGTACTGAACATGAAATGCCCTCCACTCCCCAATCAAGTGGGGACCACCGAAAAATCCTCCACTGCTGGAAATCGAACCCTGGCCCTCGGGATGGGCGGCCAGTACCCTAGGCACCACACCAACCCGATCACCTCAAGTCAAAAAAAAAACAGAAATTATGTCGTTTTTGTTCATTGATATATTTGGGTAATAATTTACACCTCCGACATTTAATCACGCCGCAGCTTCCAGGGCAAGTGTCGATTTACGTGAATTTGAAATTATTGAAACTAACCTCGGGTCTTCTGGACTGAATGTATTTTCTAATTTTATTAGTAAAGGGCACCTTTTATCATGTGATAATCAGAAAATGTTTGGTAAAAGGATTACTTTTTAAAAAATAATGCAGTCATTAAAGGTTTATGTGTTACAATATTTGGCCATACATTCATGTTTCATAAAATACGCATTTCTGCAGGAATTTACCTCAGAAGCAAATATAACATCTAATGAATTGATGTTTATTAGCTCTAACACTGAGGCCCCACCCATCAGCTGTGGTCAATATTAAGACAGAAAAACACGATCTATTTTACATGAATATTGACATATTAACCCTTTTAAGAATACAATGAAGTAAACATACGAAAACATACTAGTTCGAAGCGATACATTAATATGGAGCTCATACCAATATAGAAGTATACGAATGCCACAGGAAAGTTAAGACTACCATTATTAAAAAGGAGGTGAAGCAAATTAATGATAAAAATAACTTTGATCGACCTGATAACAAACAAAGAGGGAATATCAATAGTGAAAGAAAAGAGAAATCATAAAATTTTAAAAGGAGCATGGAAAGATCTTATCAAACATATCTTGACGCATGATAGTTTTACAAAGACAATCGTTGAGGATATAATGAACGAAAGAATAGTAAATGTAAGTTGCGTAGGGCGAAATGGATTTATGTAAGTATAGAGAGATTGGCTAATAGGATACTTCGTGATCTTTGATATGAGATCTTCGTGAAACTACTCTTATGATTGATACGGTTCATGAATTCAGTAATGGCAATTTTGGAGTGCATATTAATTAAACAGACGCATATTGACGCTAGACAGTTTATAGCTTTATACAAATAATTTGAAAAAGACGAACTTTAAAATATCTTCACCACATCACAATGTTAAACAGTTTTCATTGAAAGAAATCCATACATTGGTGGTTTGAGTCAGATTTTGGGAGTCCAGAAGAGGAGAGGGATTAAAAATCGAACATAGTGATATAAGTCCCGTTAGTTTGGACATCGTTGAGGATTAAACTGGTGGACGCTTTGAGAAAGTGATGCCATTTAACTATTTTTAATTTTCTACACTACTTTCGGTTTTCCAGATTTCAGATTTTCAACCTCTGGTCTTAAAGTGAAGATGTTCCGGGATCAACTTGGTCGTGTGCAAACACTCCTTAACGTGTAAAATGCTAGGTTTAATTTTCCCACCGCAGTGTTCAACTTTTAACGATATTCATAGTACTATGCACTTTTCTCAAGCGTATTCATACAGCACGCCGTTTCCGGTGTTATCGTGTCCGTTCTTTAACTTTGTGATCCACTTAATTCAATTTTAAATCCATTCTTTAAATTCTCCCTTAATGAAACTGTTTTTTTTCCTGCTGGTGTCAATAAAACTAAATGAGCCATGATCAAATAAATCTAAGGAACTGTTTAATTTGTCTAAGGTTTGTTCCAATTATGATTCATGATAAAAAGTTTAATTTACTCAACGCTAAAATATAGACCAATGGAGAGTTGTCACGTTAATAAAATACATACAATTTGAAAAATGGCAACCCTTCACCTAAGCTTGTTAGCGGTTGTCAAAGAGTCGAGGTTTCATGCATTGAAAAAAAAATAGGTTACACTTGCAACAAAATGCGTACTAATGATCGGCAGTGCATGACGTATGCTTAAATTGGCCAGATAGGCTTTTGAGCGCCAATTAAGTTTTAAAAGTCGAGTAGTCTATTTAAAAAAAAAGTTAACATGACTCTGCTTTATTACCAAGTGACAGTGCATCCGGAAAACTGGAAATACTCAGACTAAAGGTACGATTCGAACCATATCCACTCTCAAAGCCCCGAGGACATTGAAATCGCTCTAATACTCGGTCATTTATGTCGACGTCCGAAATCAGAAGTCCTCTCTCTCGCCTTCGGCTAAAGCACAATGGAAAACGTTTTCTGGACAGATGCATTTCTGTTCCTTAAAAGATTTCTCTTTTCAAGTTAAGGGGGTGAAAAAAAAATTCATTACGGTGACAAAAAGCGTCAGAAAAAAAGAAACAGAGGAAAATAGGAAGTCGGCCGACTTGGCGGAACTGTCCCGTTAACTTCCTTTCACGGGACACGTCAGAGCAGGAAAAAAGGGAACTGGGCGACGTCCTTTGTCCGTAGGGCGTCAAATACTTCGTGTAGGTGTTGGCGTAGTCCTGTGTGGAAATCGCGCACTCCTTCTGAAAGGGTCCTCCACTTCCGTCATCCGCATTTCGTTTCTCTTTTATTTTGGCGGTCCATTTTATTTTCCTAGTTTTCTGTCGTACCTCGCTTTCGCTGCTCGCCTTTTGTGTGAGCCGAGGTAGGTACGTTTTTCTCTATCCCAAAACGCACGGCACCGCGGTTCGGAGTGATAGTCGGGGAAATGCATTGTTCCACACGTGAACATTCAAGTATATCGTGTACTTCGGGGTGCTTGCTTGAATTATATGTCGGGGAAATGCACATGGAGTCGTCGGCGTGGGTGAAGAAGAGAAAGGAAATAACACGTTTTGGTGGCTTCCTGCGCACCCTCTAATCAAAAATCTCCTCAAAATGCTGCTCTGTGTTTAAATTGTCATAATCTCAATTTGCGAAACATTTTCTGATACTATTTCGATGGCAAAACCATATTCCTCCTTTGGTACCAAATATTTTTGCTCGTTTCAAGCGACTCATATCCGCACATCCTAATCTTATATGCAAAGCTTTAAACTCAATTTTCAGATCATACTCCAATTCATATTAGCTAAATAGACTTCACCCTATTGCATGGGCTTCAATATATTTATACACAGTAAACTTATGATCAAATTTCTCATACAATATCACCGTGCGATAATCACAATGAGAACCTTCATTTGAAAATTTGTCAGCATCCAGATGATATGCGTACGGTATCATATCCTTATCCAACAATGGTCTGCGAGTCTAATTCTACCTAGTTGACTTGCTTTGTACAAATAGTATTGATTTTTCTTACGTCTGCAATTAATAATAGCATTATTAAATCAATGAACTTCTTAATATCACTCCAAAATAATACCACACCCTATTTATAGGAAAGATATTGCAATTTTCTACAAGTCAAAATTAATTCCAAATAGTTTCGATGCTACAACATCATTGTCAAGTCATATTTTTGGGGACTTGACAATGTAGCATCTAAATATCTGGAATAAAATTTTGACTTGTGGAAAAAATTGCAATATCTTTCCTTTAATATGGAACGGTTCCACCACATCACACCTGAATCTGGTTTGTTTAACCACACCCTATGGTACGAAACCTCGCTACCTATTTTAATTTCATATTCATCGTCATAGCAACGAAGTTATGATGATGAATATAATATTAAAGAACGAAGAAATGTCTACCACATAGGATTCCATGAAAAAATTCACTACCATTCATAACCTAATTAAAAATCTATAATTATTATTCAACTCGTGGTAGGGATGTCACATCGACATCGATTTATCGGACTACTCGATGTTTTTTTGCCGATACATCGAAAATATCGAGTGGTAAGACAATCGATGGAACATCGACTCGATGTTTTCAAAACACTCAACATCGGAGCAATGTTTTAGGAAACGAGCAGTATAATAAATGTTTTTGGTTGAATAATAATTCATTTTTCTGATTATCATAAGCCTTTTAAGAAAAGGAACGAACCTTCCCTAATTACGCCATCTATCATGCGCGTGTAGGGAAACAAGTGAAGGTATAAAATCGTTCATGTGTTCATCCCAGTGTTGCCTTCCAAGAACATGATCCGCCATGTCTACATCAGTACCTTCTGAGAGGATTGCATCAGCTCTCAACTTGGTGGTACAAGATAACATGAGTAGGTTGGGGTCGCTGCATATTAAGCAAAGAGTGTTCCTTACCGATACTGGGAGGTTTAAACGTTTTAAACCCACTGTTTTTCAATTTTATTTTTTTTATACTACCAAGCTTAGAATATTTTTATGTTTATTTATCTTAATTCATTATGAAACAGTAATATGTTTTCTATGTTTAAAAATAAATTCAATGGAAAAATATTTGTGTATTATTTATCAATATTTTACTAAATAAGGTCCGATTTCCGAATAATTTTCAAAATTGCAAGTTTTTAAGAAGATGCAAATTTCTGATGCATAATACCTAATACCTCTATGATAATACCTACAACCTCGGATATGAAGGCATAAAAACTCGATACATCGAAACATCGATGTTTTTTGTCGGTGAATAATGAGTGAGTGGTGAGTACTTTTATAAACATCGAACCATTGACCACTCGATGTTTTTTAGCCGATGTGGCAACCCTAACTCGTGGGCTTCTAATGTTATTTAATATCGTTTAATCTAACTCAATATTAATAAACATTAAAAAAATCTGAAGATTTAGTTGACATGGCGTACAGTCAAAACAGGCATAGAAATAATAAAAATGAGTACTTTCCAAAAAATAAAATATTTATTATGAGCTATATTTCGCTATTTACCACATCGGTTGATCTGAGGGCCTCGTAATGCTGTATAAAGCCAATCAATGCTCATTTTAAATAGTTTATTTGTGGAAATATCCAATTTTAATTATTTGTAAGTAATACGCAATATCCTAAAACAAAGATCAAACAAGACCCCTACCAAGGTGAGATTAGAACCAGAGTTCAATAAGTAATATTCTGAATAATTGAAGACCTGCTGCCCGCTTCTTCGTCCCACACGTCCCATAAATCGATCTTCTACTAGGGCGACCTGCACCTCCATCAACACCATCTATCGCCTCTCCAGTAATTTTTGTCCATCTTTTTACGTTGGCGAGGCCACCACCCCACTGTCGATCCGTATGAATAGCCATCGTCATTACAACAAGTCTCCTCATTTCCTCGATCCCATTCCGAAGCACACCGCTTCTCAGTCACCCTTTCTACCATTGCTTTTCCCTCAATATCATTGAAGTCCTCCCTGAATCTGCCGGAAGCATAGAGGTGAAAACCAGAGAATCCGCCCATATAATCGTTTTGATGGCCGGGGAGTATCCAGGCCTCAACCAGCAACAATGAGAGTCCCTATTGGTCACATTTTCCTACCCACCACCGGCCCCTCTTCGCCCCACCCTTTTCTCTTTCTACCCCCTTACTCTCCGTGGAGAACGTCACTCTCTCCGGATCGAGAATGGTGCCATAAGCGTCGAAACGTCTGCAAGATAACTGTGTGAGTGTCCCCTTTTTCGATGTGTCTATGTTCAGTGTTCAATCTCTTTTTTGTGTAAATAATTAATATATTCAATAAAAAAACTCCGTTCAAATCATGAGGGGAGCTCTTGATAACCATTAAAAAATCCATCTCACTACCATATGTGCAATCGTTCCAATTCAATATATAAGATAACCCCATCGTTTCGAAGGCTTTGAAAGGTTACATGAGGTCATTGATTCCGCTAGTCGAACTGTTCACTGGCAGCTCCGAGCATGAAATATGTCTGATCTTTAAATATCCTTCATCGCAGAAGGATTACCTCCGCAGGCCTCATTACCTCCTGAGAAAGATTCGTCAAAAGCCTTGGAAAACTTTGGAGGTAATCGTCTCGACATACTTCCCGCTACGGCATTTGCTTCCTCGTTAGGAAGTTCCCCGAACTTCCCAGATCGGTCATTTTTCACGAAAAGCATTGCATCAAGAAGTGCCCACAATTTTGAAAATTGATGGCAAAGTAGCCTTTTTCAGAATATATTGCGAGAAATAAAAGGAAACTGAGGCATTAATTTGTAAGGAGCTCAAGGCACCGAGAGACAGCGAAATGTAGCTCATTAAAGATACTTTGAAACATTTCCCCTTCGTCAGAACATCTTGATGTAGATCATAGGCTTTATCCGATGTAGATATTATTTTACATACTAAACGTCTCTACCTTATTCTGCCTCTTTTAGTACACCTCACGGCTATTTATGAAGAGCATGGCATTTCCAGTACATAGAGAAATATTGCAATAGTTCATTCACATTACACATCCTCATCGCCATTATCTACATCCCTCCTTACATTAGCAAACTGCAGGCCTGAATTCTTTATCATTACATACCAGATATAACAATTTTTTAGTGTAATTCCGTATCACACCTTTCCAGCTCTCCAACTTATATATTACCATATCAGTGCGGCCATTGCAGGACGCACTAATAAAGAGAATTCGAAAGACGGAGATGTATATACGACCAGGTCACCGATTTTTCCCCATCCCCTGCCTGTGATGGGTGATTCTTCATGCAACCCTTTTGGATACTCTTATATTTTTGCACTTCGATATTCTTCGAGGCGTTTTACATCAATACTTCCATCTAATATCTTATTTTTTAACATTATAAAACTTGTAAACGTTGAACGATGTTCATTTTTCCTTACTATATGAGATGTGCTGATAGAATTTCTGGCAGGAAAAAACAGCTGGCTACTTGTAGTACTTATCCAAAGGTAAACGAAACTCCAGACTTGCATGCTAACTCTAATCGTATGTAAAAACGTTTGAGCTTTAATAAAGCTTTTTTAATGACTCATTAAGTTTATATATTCCGGTGTAACGTTGTATACACGGTGTGAAGAACTAAATGAGGGTAAACGCAAATACTAGGCTTAGTTTACTATAAACGCGTTCTCAGATTGTACAATTACATTCTGCTTACTCTTGATGCTCAAGAGGATAAAACTAGTGTGAGGAAGAAACTAATCCTTGTCTTTGTATTTCAGCGTCAGTCCCTCATTATAGACATTATCGTATTTATTAAGGAAGATTACTGTTTTAATTGTACCCTGAAATCAACTCTCAGTATGTCGACAGCGGGTAATTTCACTCAAGAACGCATTATAGACAATGAGTAACGACGCTGTTAGAAATTACTTAATAACCTCTACTGTTAATGCAACTAGAGCCACCAAAATACTATGGCAGATTCACGTGAAATAAAGTTTCAAGCTATCACAATTTGGAACAAACACCACAAACATATTTTACAAATAATTGCGGCTAAAACTCACATGTTCCATGAGAGTTCTCAAAAATGCTATTTTTTATATATAGTGTGATGTATACATAAAGATATGTGTAATATTTACATTATCTTTCCTTATTATCTCTTCAATAATTACGGTATTTAATTATTGCCCCTCACTTTACGCAGAATGAATGAAATTTTAAACTTCTTAGCAATAAATCTCTTAAACTACATTCTCTTGATGTTATCTATTAGAGTTGTCCGTAATTTTAATACATTTTTCACAACTTGAGCAAAACTATTCAGTACAAATTTCTATTAAAAATTTCACAGTATTTTAACCAAAGATTTAATAGTCATTTCCGAAATAATTCATATGAAATTTAGGGCACAATGAAAAACCTATCGAAGCAGCGTTTTACAAACGGAGTTGGTCTACATTGCAAGCCCGATTCCGAAATAAAACCTGTGTCATCTGGTGGTGCAGCGAATGACAATTCGCATTTCAAGTGGCAGTAATGTCGGAGAGTGGAATATTCCACACGCGGGTTCCTGAAAGTTATTACAAAACCCTAATAAAGCGACGAAAGGCGAAGTGCTTGGTTAAAAAGGTCGAGAAGAAGAGAGAGAGAAAGTAATGGATGGATGGAGGGAGAGAGGTAGGGTATCAAGGGGAAGGAAGGGTCTTTTGATCGAGGGATAAACTCCTTAATGTCCAATAAGGCGCTCGCAGAATCCGCGAAGGAATGGAAATTTATCTCATCGCCTGGGTCTTCTGTTGCCAGGAAACGGCTTCATTAAGGCTCCCTTAATCCCAAAAGGTAAATCAATGGCAAGGGAAATGGGAGCCATTTCGTGAGTGACGGAACTCCAAAAATTGGGCATTTAGAGGGAAAGAATTAAGATGGATGTTTTGATTAGAGTTCTACAAGCAGCGAGAAGTTAATTCTGTGGCCCATTCTCAGCCCTTCAAGCCAGGAAGGGGATATAGGATGCAGAGAAGACCACATGACCGTTACACAAATTAACGAGGGAGGGCTGCCATCGCACATCCACTTCATGTTAATGAAAGACATGTTTCCGTTCCTCGGATGTGGGTGTGAGACATTACTTGCGTATCAATATGGATTGCGGTCTCTCCTTAGAGGACTATTGCACTCATAATATTTTAGGTGAAATGTCGAGCATGTAAAATACGCAAAGTTATTGACTCGTACTAGCAAAAATTCCGCCAGAACAAAATCGTTCATGAAATGATAATGGGGCATGAGAGGAGACTTTATGTTAGAATAAGAAAGCAGTTTATTTTAATGATTTGTGGATTTGGATATTACACAATATGGCAGTAGTGCCTAAAATAGTAATGTTATGGTACGTCATCTCGACTATTTAGAAAAGTATCAATATTTAAAACGTAAAATATATTATGAACACGCTAAATAATGCACAGGATAAGAAAGTTACCAGGGTTCAAGTTATTTAGAAAAAATTAAATCTAGCCATCTCTTAAGAAAAGAAAACATAGAGTAGAAAGGAAATGTCTAAATATAGCTTCAGTCTTCGGTAAAGAGAGCAACGCATAGATATGCTTCAATTTAAATGGACTTTGAATTAAAATCCCCATTTGTACATATGTTTACACTGTCTTTGGAATACAGCTGTTGATATAATTTTTCTTTACAATTGTGGAAATGGAGTAGTGTATAGTACAAAATAACATATGTATTACACCCCAATAAATTGTAGGGCCCATGAGGCCTGATCATATGAAATATTGCCACATTAATGCAGTAATTTATTTCAGTTTTTTTAGTTGGGAATATTTTCCTCAGAGAAACAACTTTCTTTCAAAGCGTAAGCCTACCATGTCCTTGCTTTATTGTAAGCCGGTAAATAGAATTCATTAACCCTATGAAGCAAATAAATTTCTCATTACAATTATGTTAAAAACATAATTCAGGGGCACTACTGCTTAGTGCTGGAAGTAATTATAATCACTATTCTGCCTATTATGAAATGTGATTGTTAATGGAAAGAAAAACATTTAAAATCGACCATTACCATAGTCCATTAATCTAATCTTATTCTCATGATTGATTTGATCGTAAAACACGATCATTAAAGATATATATTTCGAACTGGAGCAGCTAACAGATGGCTACATTGATTACTTATGAGCTTCCATATAAATACCAGCCTACAGTCTGATTGCCATTATTATTGTATGCTTGTACCCTCCAAAGGAAATTACCTATCATAATAGCCTGCAGCAAATCTGAGCATTCTTCTTGGCACAGGTTTATATTTATAACTATGATGTGAAGAATGGGTTTTTATTTGCCTAAATAAGCCATGAAGTGTTTAATACCTGCGTGCAGCTTTCCTCGAAAAACTCCCTACAAGTCGTACAAAAGGCGAAATTTATAGTGTGTTCCCCTCATAATACTGGAGGTAATCTTTAACTGCAGCCTTATGTAAATGTATGTAGTGTTTGATGAACTCCCTGCCACATACCATTATAATAGCTAAAGCCGTGGCCGGTTTTACATTGCTTTGGTAAACTCAGCCACGGACTTGTGTACACATTACATTAATTTCATCGTTATCGATTGTGCCGACTGTTGGTTGATATATCAACAGGGAAAGATGTCACCGAAATAACTCTGAATCATCAAGAACCGGTGGAGACACCTGATTACCCGAGTTACATTCCCCGAGTGTAGCGCTTCACCCTAATATTAAAATCAATTCCTATTACTAAAGTTTCTATGGTATATATTGTGAGAATAATTACTCTGTGTAGAATCGGTTAATCTGGAGCATATTACATTATGGAAGCAAAGCATGGACGATAACGGCAGCGAATAAGTCAAGACTGGAGGCGTTTGAAATGTGGCACTACCGAAGCATGATGAAGATAAAATAAGTCGATCGAGTTACAAACGAAGAAGTCTTAAGAAGGGTGGGAGAAATGAGATGCATAGTGAAAACACTACAAATAAGATGGGACAACAAAATCGGACATATCTTAAGACACTATGGCCTTATTGACATCGTGTCTTAAGATCGAGGGAAAGGTAAAGATGAAGAATGGAAAAGGCAGGCCTGAGATATATGGAGAAAGTTGTGAAGGATGGAATGGAGAGGAACTACGTCAATATCAAGAGGTTGGCCGATAAAAGAATCGAGTGGAGGGCTGCGTCAAACCAATCCTAGGATTGTTGAATAATGTTGATTAGAACCGGTTGCCCATGATCCACGCTCTGGTCCCTGCAATTTATACAGCGCTGGTGATGGCAGTCGTGATGGCAGAGATTTTCAAGGAGTTCGGAGTCGTTATGATACCGTTATCAGGTGCTTGGCTGGTCTTACTTCCAAAAGTGAACCGAGGTATAAGAAATGACATTAACCAGTTTATGAAAAGTATGTTAGGTATAGCTGTCAGCAAGTTTAAAATTAATTGGCTTGTGAAAAATTCATCTGGACCTGGAATTGAACCACGGACCTTTGGCTTCCCGCGCAGAGCACTACGATACCCAGGATACTTAATCCCCATTGCAGTTTACCGAGGTTCTAGGTACCGAGGTTCGAGGTCCCGAGTACCGAGGCCAAGGTCAAGGTTCGAGGTCAAGGGACCTCGAACCTTTACCTTGAACCTCGGTAAACTGCCATGTGAATTAAGGATCTTGGGTAGCGTAGTGGTCCTCGCAGTGGACCGGAAAGCCAAATGTCTGTGGTTCGAATACCGGTCCGGGTGAATTTTTTTACATGGCAGTTAATGTGAATTTCACCACCTTTCACGCGGCAGTTTGGATATTTACTACAACATGATCAAAAGCCAACTAAACCCAATTTATAGAATAAAGCATCTATACGTAATTATAGGCACTAAGAAAATTAACTTAGAATTGACTCTCAGGTCGATACAGCTATACATTTAAATATCTGAGTTACGCCATGATTATGCCAGAGAGAAATGTTGAGAGCCATATTTAGTGTCTCAAAGTGCGAGTTAATAAGGAAATCACCTTATTTCCTTATTGAAGACTGCGCAGCGTAGAGTGAAGTGGCTGTGAGAACTGTGAGTGAGTAAGCGAACATGCCATTCCCCTAGAGAGTACTGTGCATTATGCTAGATTTGACAAGGCAAATTACATTGGGAAGATAACCTGTCGTACAAATAGATTCAAACTATCAATTTTACCCGTATTATTAGAGGACACAATAGGCAGCATAGCCAAGGGACAGGTATGCGAAATTTTGTAGAGTAGTCTTTATCGCATGATGCACGTATTAACAGCCAATCCCTATATTAGATACAACATAGCTGTATGTGACCCATATCATTAGCATGCTTCCATGTAGTACCCTAGTTGCATGTCAATGGTGCATGTTTTGGTGATCTTCACCCTCTGCCACACACCCTTGCGGTGGCTTGCAGGGTATCTCATTGATGTAGACGCATTATACTCTCTAGATAATGGAAGAGGATCGATGTATTATGTAATTTACATTTAAAAACCTTGTACATGATTATGATAAAGGATAAGTCATACCTGTATCTACTGTGACTTGGCGTTAGTACGTCCCTTCGACCGTTAATACCACCGACCGTCCTTCTCAGAGCGTCCTGCCTCCGTATGCCAGCTCGATGGCCTATTTATCGGTCTCTGGGCAAATATATAGGTGGGATGAAGCCTGGGAAAACAGGGAGGACCCGGGTTTCAGTCCCGGTAATGGAAGATATTTTTCATTCGTATTCTGGCCCCTTGAGTTAATACTGGGGAACACACGAGTACAGTACTCCGTCCGTCGGATGGGATGTTAAGCTATGTCCTCTTTGGTGACTTTTCGTTAAGAGGGCCAATGCCGTCACAGAATTTATCCCCACTCTTTACTTCCTTTACCTTCCATGCCCATCCTTGCACTGTACCTTTCCTCCTGGTCTAAATCTCCTATTAGTGCAGATACAGACCTGAAAACTCAGATGACGGTAGTCGGTGAGAAACATCAAATGTGAACGTGCCTTCAGCTTTCTCGTTTTAAGTCGGTTAAGTTTAAAGAGACGGATTGCGTAACACTTAAGCGGAGAGATCCTCGTGAGAAGACACGGAGCAGCACAGATAGTACGGCTGTTGACCTCGGCGTTTACTGAGAGATTATAAACGCACGATTGTTATCATTGTTTGATAATAAAGGGTGTGGCAACATACCTTCTTTTCTTACATGGATATATCCATATAAAAAAGGAAGTTATGTTGCCGCACCCTGTATTTAGCGGGGCTAACTAATGCTAAGTCTACTTGACTTGCTAACTTGATCATGGTTAAATCAGAATTAAAAGCAAATACAACTCGAAAGCAATGCTCTATATTCCTGCATCGGTAAATGGGTTGATATCCCATTCGGTCACCATGAATACGACGCAGAAAATGCTAAAATTGTTGTTCAATTTATTCATAACACGTACCAACCAAGATGAAATACGTAACATATAGCGTGGAAAATTCGAGTAAGTTTGAAGGACGTTTGATAGCAAAGTTAGAAAAAGAGACATATGACCGGAAGAAAGGGAGATGTGAAGATAAATGGAAGAGGAAGGAAAAGAGAAATGAGGGAGAAAGCGCTGGGCAAAAGAGATAGAGAGAGGGAAGGAAAAGGGACGAACGGACATAGGGAAGAGAGAAGGAGAAAGTAATGGGGAGAGATTGGTTGAATGTGGGGCTTTGTGTGGAAGGAAGGCCGAGGGTCGAAGACTGTGAGGAGGGGGATAGGGGCTTAGGGAAGACCAGGGCCAAGAGATGGAGGGAGAAAGGATTACCCTGGGCGTGGGATAGGACCCTGGAGCGGGAATAAGACGCCCGAAGGATAGAGAGAGGAAGGCTGCGTTGCCGAAGGGGGAGGAAGTCGGAACGCTGAAGACGTCTTGAGGTGAAGATGCATGGCGGACGTCTTCGGGAGCCTCACTTACTGAGATTACCAAAAGAGGTCTCCCCTCCTTACTTCTTCTTCCCTTACCTCCCCATAACATTCTATTTCAAGCCTAAGCGTAGATATACTCACTGTTGGCTGTATTTAGGTTTGATTCAAGATGAGGATACTGGAGGAATGAAAAAGTTTTTGTCACTTTTTTGCTCAAAGTAAGCTAAAACTAAAATGTGGATACACTTATCGGAAAAAGGGTAAGATGCATGGTTAAAGTTTAGCATAAGGGAAGCCATGGTCCGCAGAGTACCTAAAGTTAAGGGCAGGCTTATTCCGACGCCGGGTTTCTACATTTATCATTACCCTTTTTAGAAAATCTAACTATTTCGTATAGAGAGAGGGAAGGAAAAGGGGCGAACGGACGTAGGGGAGAGAGAAGGAGAAAGTAATGGGGAGAGATTGGTTGAATGTGGGGCTTTGTGTTAAATCAGAATTAAAAGCAAATACAACTGGATTCTGGCGTTTTAAACTAAATAATTTGTTCACAGATACGAATGAAGTTACAGCATGTCTGCTTATAATTCAGTTCTGAGACACACTCAAATATTAGCCATTAGATTATTCTCTTGATACAGATCATTATAACCACTTTTAGTGATTGAGATATGGTAATAGGTATTCAGCCACTGCTTGCATATTCCCTAATTAAAATGTTACGGGAAGGTTACCGTGAACAATGATGTCAAATGTTAAAATGGAAGAAAAAGTATTAACTGACTCAGTTTATGTGGGAAAATAAACATAACGGACCCAGTTACTGTGAGTCAAGAGAAGAATGGCGACGAAAAAAATGAAATGAGAGGATGAAGGAAGAAGAAATGAAATGGATTTGGATGGGCGTGGAGGACACATAGCAGATGGCTGAAAGGAGGGAGAGAGAGGAGACTGATAGAGGAGGTAATCAGAGAGAGAGAGAAGGAGAGTTTAGGGAGTTGAAAATCGTGTGGGAGGTATATTGTCTGGTGATAGGGTAAGGTGGTGGAAAAGAAAGTATTTTAAAGAGAATGGTGAGGAGGGTTGGAGATTTTAATATGCACTGTCATCTAAATACAAGCTGAAATTTTCTGAAATATTTGCTTTACCCATAATGGTAGCAGTAGTATAAATCGGTTTTTGCGTGTTGAAATAACCTAAAAATTAACATTTTAGGAAGTTAATTCGCTCTGAAAATCTCTTAAATATAGTAGAAGTAAGCTAACGAATACCCGAGTACCAATGTATAATGTAGTATAAAATGTAGTATACAGCTTGTTGAAAATGATATAATACTGTGAAGCTCATGGTGTACTTCACAAGAAAAAATATATATTATTCACGTTTCTCTCTTCTTTCCTATCCACTAACAAATACTCAATAATATATGCTATCAAAACCTGGGCCATCAATCGCCCCACAGAAAAGAAGGAAAATTAAGATATTGGGCAACATTTTATCGGAATAATGAACGTGGGCTGCTACACCTGACAGAGCAATTTTCAGATCCATAGCCCAAAAATTTCAGTTTGCTTTACTTAATAGCAGCCTGCAAGGCCTTTTTACGAAATGGAGTGAGTTGATGAAGAACAGATGTAATATTAACATTTACGAGTGATCCATTGAGGAAGCTAAAAATCTTTTTACTCTTCCGCCGTTGCGGCCACAGGGGTAAAAATAATCAAACGGTACCAATGGTATAGAGGGTATCAACGCTTTCATTAAACACTAGCTTCGCCCGAACACGTTTTTACAACACTCGTTTTGATTCCAATACCCTCACTGTCAGACGCACACGAAACGTGTGGTCCGGCTCCCGAGTCCATTCACCAGATTAGATTCTAACCAAATCCATTTGAGAATTGGGTCACGGCTGGATTGGAGACCATCGGAGACCATGTTAAAATTTCCACGAGCTTGACATGACACACACATCTAAAACGATTGACCTCTCGAAGATATTTTAGAAAAAAATATGAACATGATCGTTTCGTTTGCAAGAACTGTTTCTTTATTTTCTGTCTTTAATTATTCAAAAAGGGTATACCATGCGTAAACCAGCGTAAACACATTGACTGAGTTAAAAAATTATAAACGAACATTATTGGGCTAAAAAAATGTCGCTTCCCTAAGTTTAAAATCCTTGAAAAATGTGTAAAAATATTTACTCAATTCTCAATGACTGCATTAAGGACAAGGCGATATCAAATTATATTTGTGTTTATGTATGCATTTAATCTTGCGTTTGAAAAAGTTTTTTTACAAGTAATATAATAATACTTTGGGTATGTGAAGAAAAGTATCCCATAATGGCTCAGAAGGAATAAGATTAAATGAAATACGTGGCCCTGGGATAAAGGTATAGGTATCTCATAAATAGCATAGCAAAATAGCATTGGAACTGATTATTTATTTTCTGTCAGCATTTTATGTACGTACATAAGAATATGATTTGAAATTATGTAAAATAGCTTTGCAATATATGATTAAATACCGTCTTAGAAGAGCAACTGAGGCCCATTAGGCATTTGAGCCAGATAACTAAGCCCTCGGAGCTGCTTACAATGCTTACATTTTTTTCTTAGTAAGTATTTCATCAGAATCTCTACCTGGAACACGCTTGTGTGCACAGTTAAACATGATTGTCAACAGAAAACAGGGAAGCTAAGGCAGGAAGCATTTAAATCAAGTGTTATATCAAAATTATGAAGGTTAAATACTTGAACAAAGTTACAGCTCAGGATGGCCTATGAAGAGTGGGAGAAAAGAAAAGTCTGCCAAAAACTTTAAAAAGCAGACTAGGCAGTATTATCTGCCATATCCCGAGGCATGATGAAGGCAATCATTGAAGAGCAATAGAGTGGGGAAAGGAATGCCTCGAATGATAGATATATAGCATGGACAAATAAATAGTTCAAAAGAGTAGAAATAGATAAATATGAAGTGGTAATTTGATAGGATATTTGACTAAGGAGATTCGTCAAACCAGCTAAGGGTTGATAAATGGAGATAGAGATGGTAAAATATAGAACAATCATAATGACGGGCCACTCTCAACAAGTCCATCACAATATATTTTAATTTAAATCAATTATTTTAATGCCTTACATAATTAGTATTTGCAGTAAATTTTTAAGCTTTTGATGCATTTTAGTACTGAATTTTCTACTATTCCCTTATTTCTGTTCATGCCATTAAATATCTTTAACAATTTAATGCAACTAATTTAATGGAAATAAAATGCTTTGTATACTCTCATTTTGCTTTTAAAGACTGAGAAGAGTGATAGAAAAGGAATTGCTCTGGAACACTATTATTTGATCTGCAAGTATTACACCCTAAAACCTCTTCCATCTTCTTATCAGTGTATGCATGTGTTTTCGTTTCCCCTAATTCTTACCTTCATTTTTTCTTATCTACCTGTTTACCTTTTTCCAATCTGAGGCTCAACTCCATTTGCTTGGCTTCCCCCGCGTCCTTATCTTAGTTCAGGCCTTCGCCCTTCTGATTTTCGGATTCAGTTCCCTTTAAAGCTACCCGGCCATGCGCTTTCTTCTCCCTCACTCCTTAAACACACCTCCTCCTTTCCCCAATCTTCCTGCTCACTCATTTTTTAAGCCTTTTTTTACCGTTCATTCGGTGTCCAAATACGAAGCAAGGCCCCTTAAAATGTAAAAATACCGTTCTTTTGGCAAACTTGGGCATGTACATATTTAAGTTTATGTACATTAAAGAAAGACCATCCTTACTAAGACGTTTGCCAGATGAAGCAGTCTTTTGTTTCCCACCCCGGCACTAAACCAAGGCTCACATCCCCCCTCACTCCCCTCCGTATCATTCCCTTCCTTAAGTGCATCTCATCTCTGGAATGGGACCCTTGCCTCTCCCAAAAAACGTCTTAAAACTCCCAACCTCACCACCGCCGCATACAAGACCACCCACTTCCCTAGTTTTGAGTCCCATTCCCCACACGAAGATGGAAAAAGGGAAGCAGACGTGAAAAAAAAATATTTATGAATAAAATGAATCGTGTGAAAAAAATGGAGCTATGCAACAATGAGAGAAAACTGCTCCTGGTGCTTTTTATTTAAGACAAAAATATAAAGAGACTGGGAGAGAATGGAGATGGTTTGAGGGTGGAAAAGAGTTTGGCTGAGATGTGAAGCGAGTCCCTCTGGTTGGCAGCCTTACCCAGGTCACTACGAGCGATACCCCACCCTGTGCATTGTGAGTCGATTTTTAGCGAATCCGAGAATGGCTACCTTTAACTCAAATCCTGAAATTTTATATCTAATGCGACCCACCAAAGGAATTATTTAAAGGCTGTTTCGCAGGATACATTAGCATCAAATCAAATTTAATATGCTCAAAATCGTATCTACATCTATATGTTGCACTCTTAGGTGCGTGGAAAAAGGTAAATCTTAATAAATCTTTCACAGAATCAACATAATCTACCCACAAGCATTTAGGATCAAAGTAAACATTAATGAGAAAACGGCTTTAGTCCTCCATGCACCAAGATGCTAGTAGATGCACTCTTTGGGTTAGTATATCATGGTTCGAACTTTAAATTACTCTTCCTGCAGTACGCCTTCCTAACCGCTAATTATATTGCCTATTACTGCCTCAAACTTCTGCAGGGAGGAAGAAATTTAGAATATATCTCTAAGAAAATCTCGCTAATCTTGCTTTAATACTTGATTCTAGAATATTACGCCTGTGTTTCCAATATACTTAGAACAACGTCTCGTGTAAATGGCTGAATTTTATTCGAGAAAATGCATCGAAATTGATTTTTGCATCGAAAAAAGGAATAAGTATAGCATCAAGTATAGCATGCAGATACCATTCACAGGTGGGTAGAGAGAAGGGAGAATAAGTTGTTGAAAGAGCTGTGATTAACGTAACATTGTTGTCATCACAAGCAGTGCGATATTGTGTTCCGTGAGTTTATCAAGTACTCGCACATTGTACTCCTAGGGAGTTCAAATTTTCCTTTCAGGGAAACAACTCTAAAATTTACTGAAGAATATAAAAGTATCAACATTTTAACTATGGAACGATATGAAATGGTGCATAAAAAACATACTTGGAAAAAAATATTTCAAAGCAATTTACAAAAGCAAAGTCACTTTTGCGCAAGCGCTGTTAGAAATTTAAACGGAGAGTTGGTTCATAGGAATTGATTCTTCTGACACTCTTTGTCCAACTTGGCGCATGCTGACTCGACTTCGATTTTCACTACTGAAAGAAGTGTCGCGTAAAACGGACTTAAGGAATGGGTTCTCCGCTGGTTCCCTATTTAAGGATCTCGTTTCCACAGAATGCCATTCTCCAGCTGATTGCTCTTCCTAGATCTACTACATTTGAGGAAGCTACATTTCTACTTCTCTCCCTTATCATTGAACATTTCACCACCAATCAGTTGTTAGCAAAGCGTTGTCCATTCAGGTCTTCTCCCTGTTGAGCAATGCTACATTAAGGCATGGATGATGAAATTCATCAACAGATAAGAGAGGATAGATGACAAGAACATGCTCATAGTTCCAATGAAGTAGTTCCAAATTTCGAAACCAGTATAAATAGCTAAAAACATTAAATTCCTTTGATGGAATGCACTCCTAGCCTGCTTTATTCTTCTATTACTTGCCTTATCAGTTGTTAGGTAGACGCATTCATACTGCAACTCGTTTTGAAAAAAATTGATCATGCATACTTTCAATATTAAAAATTGCGCGTAATTCGCAATCCAATACGGGTTATTGATCATCATGTATGCTTCAAGTTTTTTTATGTTTGATGCCATCGTCGATATAGTTTGCTCAAATATAGACATCAAGGTGTTTTATTCATATATCGATACATGTAAATGCATGGAAGCATCGTAAGCCACCCTTCTCTTTCTCTCCTGGAACACCATACCCTTTCTTCCTTCATCTCCACTTCCCCAACCTCATCAGGGTCTTTATGATCCCATCTTCTGGGGACAATATTCCAACGACTTTATAGAGCCCTCCTTCTCCTCCCTTCCCTCCGCAACCCCTTCCCATCCCAAACTTCCTTTACCTTCCCACGCATCTCCGTCAGCTTTAACGAATAACCAAAAGGACCTTCCCGGGTGTAAGAAGGGGGGGAGGGGGTTACGGGGGTTTATGGGAAGGCTTTTGAGGTCGAATTCTTCCCTCGCCGCTCTCTCTTTCTACGTCCTTCCTATCTAACACCCTTCTTCCTCACCTCGGTAATGCGTATATATAAATCTTCGTCGTAAGATTGAGTGATTTACTAATGCTTATTATTATTTACAGGGCCGAGGCAGTTTTCTCAAACGTCAGGGCAACGTTTTCTTCCACAGTTTTTATTCCCTGTCCCTCTACTATTCCCAAAAGAAAGAGCTAAAGGACGTCCTTAAGAGTAAATATTTAAAAAACAGATGCCTGGAAGAAAAAAAAAATAAGTAAGCACCAAAGATAATGATGTATAAATTGTATTGATATTCATCATATGGTATTCATACAACGACATTGGAAGAATTAGGTTTACGAATAACGAAAATATGTCCTCAAGGGGACAGAATTAAAAAAAGAGAAGCCTGGATGAAAATAAATAGGGAAGAACCAAAAATAATAATGTATAAATTGTATTGATAATTATCATATGTTATTGATATAACGATATTGAAAGAATTAGGTTTTAAAGTGCTATAATTGCCTAGGCACCAAAGCACCATCTAATAGCACTTAATCGATTACTTAAGACTCACTAAACATTTGATGAACTCAACGCCCATGATCTTGGAGGGATGCGATCCCGCGATCAAATGGTGGCTAGGCCGGTGCATGAGTGACCTTACTATCGAGGTCTGTGGCTATGGTAGAGGAGATGATATATAGTACATTCAACTGTGACACTTAGCGTGCCAAGGCAACCTTTAAATCCACCCTGATATTTATTTGCGGTTTCTGGCGTAACTTTGTGGATTTGAAAACGCATGGTATTAGAAAAAGATCTTCGTAAATTACACAAGAATAATTAAATCCGACCCAGGTTTCCACTGCCCTGCAGTAATTTTAAAGGTCGTTCTAAATGAACTGTGACCTTGAAAATGACTACAGGGTAGTTGAAACATCCACTCACTCAGTGATTCAACCCGAAGTTGGTTTTAATAGGTGAGGGTAGAGCTAACCCCGGACTAAGCGCGGACTAAGGTAGGGGAGCCAGTTCTTTTCCCTGGACCACCTCGCACTCCAAGGATTTTTCGTTTCGTTCACCCGGATTTGAACCCGTGACCCTTCGTTCAGTAGCCAAGCGCTCTACCCACTAGGCTACCACGCTCCTCCTAGTTGAATCATGGTTAAATTATTGGTGAGAAATTAACGAAGTTTATCTTTTTTCATGAGGATCTTTCTTCTATATGAGTAGTGGTATGATTCTAATACTGGAGTACAACTTTATTTGCTCAGAAAGACCACCCATAGTCAACCAAATTTGTTCTCCAATCTCCACGTTCATACGTTTTAGGAGGAAGCTTCATTTCTGCTGTAGACTAAGTTGGAGCCATTTACCTCATGCCTCACGCCAAAATGTTTTAAGGCTTTACGAGCTCTAAAAAGTGACGAGCATATAAGTCTATAACACAGGAATTCACCTAAAATAAGTTTCAGGATATGGACGAAGAGCTATAAAAATATTTCTAACATGGGCCATTTCGAGTGGCGTAAAATTGTGATGAAAAGCATTATGAACGAAAGGAAAGCTTCTTTCATAAAGGAAAAGTTTAACTGAGCTAACACAACCTCAGCGGAGTTTCTCTCGTGCTAAAAAAACTACAACTTCCAACTTGGTTGGTTTTAGAGAAAAACGGAGGGTTTTTACAGTACTCTAAATACGGAGATACCCTGGAGGCCATCGGCTTCTCTCCCATCCTTTCAGTGTTCTGACCTCTTTTGTACAAGGAAAGCGAGAATCAGCGGAAGTGGAATATAATCTTAATGCCCTTTAACTACTTCTGCATAAAAGTTATATATGTCAGTACAGTGGAAATAAATCATACGTCTTGTAACATATTAGACCTAAGGTTCAAACCAGCGACATTTGCGTTGCAGGCAAACCATGTTTAACCAACCGGAGTACCGTGGCCTGGTGCACGAATTTTTATAAATAAGAATTAAAAGTAATCGAGCTACCATCGATGTGTTCCCGACGTGACACCCAATGCTCTCTAATCAATAAATAAATCGACAGTTAGAGGAAGCTGAATGTTGACTGCACATATGACTTATTCACCACTACTTTTATAAAAGAAATTCAAGGGCTGCCCAAATTACCGGTTCAGGATACACGCATAGGAAGAAGAGGAGCTTTATTTCCTAGTTTCCCCTGTAGTTTCGCAGCTAAACATTTTATGTAAGAACTTAGATTTAGCTTGGAGCGTGGAGAGAATATTCAAGTGAATTTAATACCGGAAATACGGGTTTTCCATATAACACTTAAAACTCAGAGCTTTCACGAAGTGCTTTAATTAATCACTCCTGTATGTTTACAAGCGGCAATCAATCTGAAAGTCACCTGGTTTTACTAATTTCCAAAGCTAATACAAACTTTTGACGAGTACTTCCTCCGACGTTGTTCAATTAGAGGATAGAAGCTTAAACTTAACAATCTTATTTCTTTTACAAGTTGTTCGGTAATATTTGAGAGCTAATCATTCAATTAGTCCTAAAATTGCAACTTCTCTCATGCAGTTAACAGGGCTCAAATTTATAACGATGCTTTTATGAAGGTAACAATGTAATTATCATCTAAGGTGTAAAGTATTATGCTAAAGTTAATCTAGGCTCCTTTTATTCTCCAGGAATGAATTTTTTTCAAGCAACATTATCAGTTTAGTAACACCAGTTTAGAAAGTAATCCGTAACTTTTCGCATTAAGATATGCATTCATGTAATTTATTATTTCTATTTTCATTTTTTTCACAATCTGAACGTTTACGAGAATAAGGGATAGATGGCAACGAAAGGTTTTAACAGTGTGCTGTTCATTGACGGCAAAGAACTCTGCATTCAATGGAATGTACATTCTTTCTGATTTCAATCTTTGAGCACGAGCAAGTATTTCATGACGACCTATCATTAATATTAATTGATAGAATTTTTTTATTACATGTCTCCTGGTGCCAACCACTCTATTTCAAGTTCATTCCAATCCACTTCCATCTATATCGATTTTTAAGAATTGGATATATCTAGCCTTGTTTGCACCTTGTCCGCTAAAAAAATGGTGTTCACTTGTGTAAGAGCAATTGCATCCCAAAAAGAATTATCGCAGATACCGAAGATAGAACCAGAATATGGAGCTCAAAGCAAATATAAATGAGGGAGATTTCCAGGGATAATGATTGAAACGTTACTGCTCTTAGTTATATTTTGCTAACATTTGATAATATTCACATAGCAATTCATTTATGAAAAATAGCTACTAAGAGGATGTTCTCGAATAAATCCTGTCATGATCAGTAAATCTTATAGTAAAGCAGATTTCTCCATTCTGGTATGATATTATGATTATTCTACAGTAGGTGTCCATGAATTTGACTAACTGTGAAATTAGTCTTTATTTAGTGCCGTGAGAGGTCACAAAATCTACTTCATGCATTCATATAATCATTTCGGTATTATTAAGCATATTTTTAATCCAAGGAAATGGTAACAATACAATACCATGCTAGTTAGAGGTTTCTATGAATTGAAAGTTGAATGTGATATTTTTTCAGACGGCTGAGAGTAATTTACTCACTGGTGCAACACAACTGAGCCGATATTGTTTTTCATCCAAGAATAGAGACAATAAACAGAAATAATAAATACCAAACCAAAATGAAGGGGTAGACTTTTTCCAATTAAAAACGGATAAATAGACTTCCTAAAATAGCTGCACTGACAGCAACTTTAAAAGAACCTCATAATTTTATAGCATCTACGACTTGCATCTAACTCGCATGCAGTGATTTCATACGATAGACACCGATAATAATGCAAAATTATGCATAGTTAATGAATAATAATAAAAGGGGTTGGTGGCCTAAATATTGTGGAAGCCTAGAAAAAAATCTAATACCTCATTTGTATGGTGATAATATTATATATAAACAGCATTTAAAGTTTGTATGCTTTCAATGATGAAGTTATCCAACCCAGTATTCACGTTCAACTCAAACACATGAAATACCCTTACAACGATTAGCTCAACAGCGTTACGCAGCTCCTGCGATGGTTTCCACGAAAGATGGACGATTGACAAAAGGAAGATTCATGCTAAAGCATTCCATTGCTTTCTAAATGGTACAAGCGTTTGACACCAACGTGCAATAGGGTCTAGAACAATCTAGATCTCGTGTTCAATTCGAGCTAACGGCTAATACACGGGAGGCACAAAATCGAGGATCCCTCTGAAAATGGCGAAATCTAATCCAGTAGCGAAAATGACAACTGCGAGAGGGGAAAAGGGGAGGGTAGTGAGGTTGGCGCAATGGGCTGAAAATGTTGGCCATTGGGGCCATATGCATAGCCTGCGGCTTCGAATTAGTTTTTACATTGCGTTGTCCCAGTGATAACGTTTCCGACATTATTCATTTTCCACTTGTAAGAATTGCTGTAATGATTAAATCAAACATATAAAATTATGGCTCTAAAATAGATTGAGAGAATGACAGTGGAATATTGCCTAAGGTCTGTGAAAAAATAGTGAAAATTAAATAGACAGACGGATTGGGAAAAAATATCTAGACAGTCATCACTCACAATTAAACATTTTATAAGGTGGAGAGGGAAAGGTGAAGAAATACACCATGAAAATTCTGAAACGAATAGGCATTGATAAGACCTCAACATACGTAATACGGGGCATGATGGCCTAAAATATAGCTGTTGTGGATATAGTGAATAGGAGAAATCGCCAAGCAAGATATCAGATGAGGTAATAATGGAACAAATAGCAAATGCACGCAAAATTAGAAATATATGCCAATAGTTATAAATACAACGATGAAACATTTTAGGCAATGGTTTTAATGGAAAATACACATAAATAGGAAGTCGTCAAATTTTCCCTTAGTAGCAGTTTCGGTGATTGAAAACAAACAAATCTTAATGTAATGTATTGAAAATTCGATTACACTGTCATCATCATTAAATTAAGCTGAAATTTACTCTCGTCTTAAAAATTGTGATTTTAAAGATTAACCCTTTCAGTGCTAGGCATTTCAGTTTACACACTAAATTTGAAACGCATATATGCGTTCATAGCACTGTAGGCGTTAAGGTGATAAAAATTTCATCTTCTGCCGATGGCGGCTTATAGGGAGCTCATTGATCTGGCAGTCGAAAAGCCGATACACCATCTCGTATATTCACATATTTTGTATACAACTGCATGGCTAAAAACTTATTGTCAGTCTAAAAGGAATGAGAATGACCTTAGACGCGGGATTCAGATGTTAGGCACGAAGAAGAATTCGAAGCGGTAAGCCAGGTTGCATGAAAAAATGTTCAAGAAGGTTTGTGACAGCAAGAAAGAAACATATTTAGGATAATCTGAGTCCAAAAACCAAGAAATATTTAGGGAAAATGATAAGCAGTTGGTTATGATCATTATGTTATCAACATAAATATAAGGAGGGGAAAAAATGACACTGAAAATGAGTACTAGTAAAAAAGTTGCGGATGAAATGGGTAAATGTAAGGCCTTTTGATAAACTATTGGAAAATGGCTTACTTGCAGTGACCAGAACATACACAACCTAAACTTCTGTAGAGCCAGAGGCAGAGTCTATAGAGATTCTCATATTGTAAGGAATTTTGACGTTATCGAATTTGCGAGTAAAATGACAACGTTTTTCACTTAAGAAAATAAAATATTTCCAGGCGGACACTGCCATTTTTTTTTAGGTGGTAATAGTTTAGAAGTTTACTGAATATTTTCTAGGCAGGTGAGAAATCATCAAGATGCAAACTATCACTGATGGCCAAGAATTTATTACTACAGCATGGGCAGTAGTAGTCGTTGTAACTTTAGGTTTCAAATTACTTCAACTGCTACGGTTACGACCAAATTCTTCAAGATCTTAAGACGAGCATAGTAGGTACCCATATTAAGGTGGAACTTATGGTCTTAAAATTTGGTTCATTAGCCCGCTTCTTATTTGCCTGACAAATTAGACCGGCTTCTGTAAATGTTAAGAAAATTTCAAGTAATTGCAGCGCTAATAAGTATTCAAAGTATCATTTTCGACTAAGCAACAAGCGTCACATGAGTATTCGCTACTTCACGAAAGTAGAAAATGTTTTTCAGTTTTCCTGTCGTTAACGTTTAATGGACGACCATTTTTGAAGTTTTACTTCATTATAAAGTGCAAAACTCTTGGTTTTTCCAATGTTTAAGAACTATGCAATTAAAAGAAATCGGTAGTGCATTAACACTTAAGAATTGGAAACTGCAATTAATATTCCTCTTTTGTGATGTTACATAATGTTTAAAACGTAAACTCCATATTACTATGAAGAAAATAGCTAATCACTAACCATTTATCGAATACTTATTTTTAATTCTTAACTATGTGAATTTGTTCTGGAATCAAATCGATTCAGAAATAGCATTGGGCCCATCACTTATTTCCTTGAAGAATGATTGCACATCTCCACCCTCCCGATTCCCCTTTCTAAATAAGTCCCTAAACTATTAAATCAGCTTTGGATTGACACGTGCATTAGCTTAGTTTTTTAACTTTTATTTTATTTGCGAAACGCGTCTGACACAGGAAGCACCATCAATTATTCAAATCCTTTGCCTGCATTAAAGTTCCCAAAGGTAAGAAAGGCGAGCGCTTTCCTCCAAACGAGAAGAACTTCTCACACCCCTCACTCTTGCATGATTAAGACCTTTTGGCGGACTGGGGGGACACGTAGAGGAAAGGGTACCAGTGCCGTGGGGCAGGGAGGAAGACGTGCGAAGAACATGCGGGGAATGACGAGGAGTGCGCTTAAACAGATCCTGGTTTCCAGATTCGAGCAGAGAGAGAAAGAAGTGCGGTGAGGAAGACGAGTTTCTTTTGTTTTTTACCGAATTCCTTCTCGCGAAAATAGGAAGCGCGCGGGGCCCCTCTTGGAAGTCTGTTCTTTCAAAGTGGGTCGCAGACAATAGAAGGATCTCCATTCCTACCCAGTTTTCACCCCATGTCGTCTCTTCCGAAGCAGGAAGGAGGAACAGCTCTGGTATAGGGTCATCGCCGATTCCACACGCGCTGAATGTTTAACGGGCTCCAGAAAACCGTCCTTGTGACCTAGAGGAGGCGTTGGAAAGGCTAACGAACCCTAGTGTGAAAAGGAAGTTCCCAAGTCCACTTTTGAAAGGGAACCTCAGAAGCCGTTCTCTTTGCAAAACTAACTCGGACTGGAGCTCCTTGAGATTTTATTGTCTTTGAAATCCCTCCACTTTGGAATCCTTTGAAGTGATCTCCTTACACCAATCCCAAATAAAATGATTACTTCTTAAATTGGGCGAAGAATAATCACATACCGTCTGGTCATTGAATTTTTAACCTTTTTGGTCCAAACATTTTTCTTTTTTGGAAATTGTCTTGTTAGCCACAAGGATTTCATCATCATCGGTCAACGATTCTAAGAATGGCTTGACGTAGCCTTCCACTCGATTCTCCTATAGGCTAACCTCTTCATATTGCCGTTATTCTTCTCTTTTACAACTTTCACAACTTGTTCCATATATCTCATACGAAGGCTGCCTTTTTCTAATCTTCCCGCTCACTTGCCCCTCAAAGATTGTCTTCATCTGGCCTTCGTATCTTAAGATATGACCAATTAAGTTGTCCCGTCTTCTTTTTAAAGTTTTCAGCAGACTTCTCTTTTCTCCCACTCTTCTTAAGACTTCTTCATTGGTCACTGGGTCGATCCATTTTATCTTCATCAATATTCAATATTCGGTATCACTACCTTTCGAATGCTTCCAACCTAGACTTCTCTGCTGCTGTTGTCATCATGCTTCGCTGCCATACATTATCATGCTCTATTCTGATGTGTGCTCTAATAAAATGTTTCCTCACTTCCTCGCTTGTATTTGCATCGATAAGCAGAATCATCTTTTGCTAAAGTACCCTTTTTCTGGGCTACTCTACTGGCATTATTTCTTTCGATTCTTCCATTGCTGGTAAATCGGTTTCCCGGGTAACATTACTCTTCCACTTTCTCCAGTTTATGTTTTCCTTTTTTAACGTTGGTCCTGGTTTCTTTTCTCCTACTGTATACCTTAGCTTTCTTTTTCGGTAGGTTTATCTCTCTACTCTTCTCTATTATTAGCCCCGAGGGCCAAAATTGCTTCTCTTCTGCACTTGATTTTTTTACCCAAATCGGTCTTCATCCAGGAACTCCTGTTTTTCGTTATATTTTTTAGATGATTTATAGATAATTTTCGTCAATATTTTCAAAACATGTGCCGTCAGGGTTATGGTGCTAACAATTTTAAAATTCTCAGCCCTCTTATTTCTCGCAATGGGAATGATTTTACTCTTCTTTGAGGCTGTGGGTATCTCCCCTGTAGAGTACATGTCACATATGGTTTGGTGTAGCTGGGTAAATATCATATTCTATCCCGCTTTTTTGACTAGTTCAGCAGGCATATTGTCTTCCAGAAGCCTTATTTGTCCGCAGGTGACTTACAACAAATCAACATCACCAAATTCATTTTCCTCCTCCATTACTTTCGCATTAAGATTGCTTCAGTTATATCTCTGTTCCAAGTATTCCTTACATATCTTCACTTTATGGTAAATTCCTCATTTCCTTGTGCAAGGTTGCTTTTTAAATCTTTGTATAGATCCTTCATTCACGTTTCCCTTGAATTTCTCGCTTTATGATTTATATCATTCCTCATTCATTCGTTAAAAAGTCGTCCTTCTTCAATTTCCACATTTTTGTATTATCGTAATTTCAATAAATTCTAAGATTTTTTCTGAAATCCATGGCTTCTTCTTGACAACTTTTCTTCTCTCCAGGACTTCCTTTGTGGCTTCCTGTACCATAATTTATTCTGTTCTCCACCTCATTTCCACCGATTTCTCAGTCAGATTCTCTTCCATTTTTTCCACTGCCTTCTACAGAAGTTAAATTATTTAATTTACATAGCATTGTGGTAAATGTTTTACTTAATGTCAATTTACTACGCATAGATTATAATTGTAGCAATTTTTATTAATATGTGGTCTTATGCGTATGATATATTGTTCCAATTACCATAAAATATCCATTCATTTTGATTTTTTTGATTCATATTTGATTTACTTTTGACAGGGACAAAACATTTATGACTGTGGTTTCCTATTTGTTCGGGTAGGTTATCATGGCGTGTTTGCTATTCTTTGCATTTTGATTGCTCATCAGCCTCATCATTACGCTATTTATTTCTTCAAATCAATGCTCTTTCGCCTTGTCTTACAATCCTGTTTTTTTCTCTTCTTTCTCATCTTCACTTGCTCAGCTTCACCTTTGATAGCTTGCGGCATTTCATTTCCTTTAATGATTTCTTTCATACACACATTCTACCTACCCCTAATTTCTGACTCCTATTTCTTCCTTCCCGTAATCCTCCCCTATATGCTTTACTTATGCTTCTTTCTTTCAATCGCAATCTCTTCTTATTCTTCCACATCCTCATTTCCAAAGATTTTAAGCTTTGATCACTCTACATGTAAACGCTATTCGAATTATTTTTTTTAAAAAACCTAGTTGGAGTTGTTATTTGGAGAAGGCAAAAACAGCTATGGGGATTTGCACCAAGTATGATAGGTAGGTATGTAATTGAAGAGAGGCAGCATAATATCAGAGAATTGATGAAGGTTGAAGAGATGATACCCGGCGTCGGTATTAGCCATCTCAAAACAATTTTTGATTTATAGTCCCATCAAACGGAAGGAGTATTGAACTTGAAGTTTTCTCTACTGAGTATTCAATTAGGTACCGGTGTATTAATGAGAAACACCTGCCACAACCGTAGTTCAAACCCTAGCCCTAGATTGGAAGTCCATTACTCCTGCAACCACTCTAAGCCAATCCCAAGCATACATAATATCCTCTACAAGGTGGGAAGTGTTTACGTTATCACCTAACTTACTAGAGAAACCAATTCAATTAGGCTACTACGTAAATATAACCAACATTAAGGGTGTGTGAAAATCTTCCATATATGTTTTCACGAGTTTCCTATCCAAAGAGCTACAGGCAAATGCTCAAAATAGGGCTATTGGATTAATAAATTATTTGGTTAGGTACCTATGTAACTATGGACACATGTCTCGTTCTCCAATGAGTATCCAGCAGGGTTAAATCTACTTGAGATCGGTATTTGGCGTAGATTTTGGGCGGAAATTCTTGCAATGGTTTTCGAAGCAAACAACTCATCCAATTTGAAATTTTATGTGTTGTTTTTTTACAATAAATAACATTCCCCATTCAATAATAACATGCATTATTTTTTACATTTCTTTGAATGAGGGCTAAAATGTACAACTGTACAAATGTACAAATGTGCATTGTACTTTACAACAATTACACTGAAGTATTAAGCTATTAAGTAAAAAGATGTCATCATCGCATGACTTCTCGGAACGGTGTCACTATGAGCGTTATTTATCTGTTGTACCTGAAGGTAAGTTGTGTATGAGCACTTGGAGAAAACGCCAGCATTCATCTCATTTGTTTAATATAAAATAATTTTTTCAACTTTTAATTTAAGTAAAGTGCATCGTAATGAGGAAATCGTTCATGAAATATGCACAATACCTGCATTGTACCCTGTTCATTTTCGCTCCGCGAATCTCATCTCGGTACGACAAATCAATGGGGGCGTTTACTCGGAACCGAAATCGCAATTTTGTGCACGAAATTGTTAGATGGAAGCAAAAAAAGAATTTTAGTGAAAACATTAATATTCTAACCACAACCATTACCTCATAAATTAAAAATTAAAGTAAGCAAAAGGTGACGCCCACCGAAAAAGCGGCCGTGATAACACTGACATAATTTTCCTCCCCTCCTTGACTGCTCTCAAGGGGAGGGAAGGGAGTGGAGGGGGATTCTCGGAAGGTCTGCTCGCACAGATCTTGTTGCAGTCGCTCCCATTGGGAGAGCCAGCTGTGTCTCCCCCTTTGCGGTAAGGGGAAGTAGCTTCGCGGGCTCAGTTGTGATTGGAAGATGTCTATATACGTCAGAGGTTGCGCAATACCCACTTTTCCCGAAAGGGTTAAATACATCAGTTTTTCGCCGCTTATAACTCGAGAAATAATTGACGGATGAAAAAACGGAAAAATACGTGTCTTTTTATTTTGCAAACTGTATCATATTCGGAAGTAAAAAAAATATTGTAAACGACCCCATTGCTGTTTCATTTATGAAGTAAACGGTGTCAACCAAAGACAAATAGCCGGCTTGTGCTTTTTAAAATCCATTTTCAGTTATATTTTCAATCAAGAAACGATATAAGGCCTCGAAACCATATATTTTCGTCATTTTATTATAGAAAATATATATTTTCACGTGTTAATACGGAAATATATCCTGCAGGGACGTTAGTAGGCATTTCAGGCCACGTGACTGTCACCAATTACGGGAACATAGTAATAACATTTTGATATATTTGTCGTTAGAATTGAAATTATTGCCTTATATTTTCAATTTATTGAGAAAATTTCAGATTAAGTACGTCATCAACGCATGAGAAACGAAATTCATTCATATTCCCCGTTGTTTAGAGATTCATAGATATTTAATGCATTTCACGGACGCATTCCTATAATTAATATGCTCTTCCGAAATACTGCTATCTAGTTAATTTAAGGAAATTACATTAATATCACTCATGATGTCAGTCAATGATCACTCAGCTGTAAACTAAATGGTTATAGCTTAAAAATTACATGAAGCAGCACACGCTTTGAATTAGAAACATCAAACGAAAAGTTGTGATTTCAAGAAAATTAAGACAGGCTTGGATTCTTGGATTTCAAGAGCTTTTCCGGGTAAAAAGCGACAATACCTCTTTATTAACCGTTTATTTTTCTTCGGCATCACCTTGTACAAAGTACGGAATCTCCATCGGAAAGCAACGCATGGTTGATTTCAAAAGAAAAATTGTTGCTGGAGTACCACGCATTCCTTTCCAAACACATACCTATGGACGCATTAATAAATGGTCAAATTTAATATGAAATCTAGATTTATATCCATAATTTCCTTCGTCAGGAAAACGCAAGCTAATCTTACGTGGTGCGAGCACTTTTGAGTTTCCGTAGGTATTAAGGAATCTTGGGTTCGGAAAATGGTGTCTTCTTAACGAGAAGAGTAATTAATATTTAAAGATCGCGATTATGAATATATAACCATGCTTTAATGACTTCTTATATACCCTGTGCTATTCCTCACATTGAAAGCTCAATAACGATAGAAAAAAGAGGAATAAAATTGGATTTGTTATTTGTTACAGCTGAATAAAACATTTGAATAATTATGAATTTAAATAATTTCAAATTTCCGATTATTTTTGTATGCCATCACGTACTTATCAAGAAATATCTAACTATGGGCGTTATGCCATTTACGATACTACGAAGAAATAAAATAAGCAGTAACTGGGAAATTCACTATCGCACAAGCAAAACTTGGTCCTTAAAAGGAAAAGAGAATTTTAAATCACCCAGATCTAAAGTTGGCATCAATCATATTGAAATTCTAATATAAATAATTTAAGGTTATTGAATATTTTTTGATTCATCGATTTATATTATTAATCGAATTATAAGGTGAAAAATGATTTATTTTAACAGAATTTTTTACTCAATCCCCTCATCACATTATGAAATATAACCCATTACCTCCCATTTTCTGGCAACGCCTTGTCTAATGTTTGAAAAGGAGATGAATCTCGCCTGAGATTGCCAAATTTGCAAGAATTTAGGAATTTATTTTTTCCCTGGGGTAAGGAATATGTGAGGAAGATGCTGACTTTGTGTGACTCTACACCAGAAGTAATCCTACAGCACTCTTAGGCTTTTAGCTCATCCACACTCTTAACCACCAATGCATACTGTCCATTCCACATTATTCAGACATATAGTCATATTCCACAACTGATCCAATTTTCAAATGCATAAAACTCTTCTTGAATAATCATTAATCCATTCCAGGATTAAAAACTGACACCACGTTTTAAGGGTTCTGAATTGAACTACTCTCTTTCACCGAACCAATAATCCTCTATTGCCTTAACAAGCATAGGGCGATGAACGGTATTATATCAGTAGTATTGGAGTACTTTCATTCAGCAATCGCTACCTCCATTACTGACCCTATTTGAAATGATTGCCTTCAGTTTATCCAAGACAAATTCTAAGTCCCTAATATCTCCCATAGTTATTGATTTCTTAAGCAGTTCAGGACACATCTACTCATTTCCATTTTTATATGACTCCGAGTTGCCCAAAAGTAGCGTACCTACCACATGTACAGTAATCATGGGGTATTAGATATTATTGCCAGCGCTAAACCGTGTAAAGCAGGATTGGAAACGCATTAATACTCCCCATAAAACCTATTACATGATTTATAGAGCAGATTGCATGCTTCCTATTTCTGATTTTCTACAAACTTATTTGTTCTTGTGCTCCTTACACGCTAATGCATCATTTTTTCCCTATATTGTCATTTAAAACATTCTTTCTTTGTATCCAGCACCATATTACATCCATGCACTCCTATCTCAATTTTTTCACATTGATTTTCTTATTTCCTATCATTTTCTACACTTTCTTACATTTCTCACTTTCCGCTCACCACTAGCGGAAAGTGAGACAGATTCTAGCACCATAGCCTCTATCATTTCAAAATGCAGACAATCTATAGCCATCCACTCATATTTTTCGGCTCTTTGCAATGACTTACTTCATTTTAGACTTTGCATCAGTCTTTTCTTGAGGTCCCAACTTAACGGCCTGTTATTGGTTGTCTCCAACGAGCAATCGACTCTTTGACTAACGTGATTCTTTTTCTGCGCTGCTACACACTTGTGCCTCTATGATGCTACCCTGGGAGATAATATATGCTCCATCTGGTGACATCAATTAAATTTAATTTCACCCTCTTGGACGCAGAGTATGATTTATCTTTCAGGACGTCAGTAGGATTCCTCGCTTAGAAAATCTAGAGTTACGATCTTAAGTAACGCTTTATCAAGCAATATCATTTAAATTACGAAACATGCATGGTAATACGAGTTTGTACTGCACATTTTGCGCGTAAATTAGTATAAGTCTGAACTCCGATGTGAGAAGGCGTTGATTGAGCCACCAATGTATTTGTATTTTTGGAATAATATTCCCCAAATACTTGATAATCGTAATTATTTTTGCAAGATTTGCATGAATAAACGAAACAACAGAGTAATATGGGTTATCATCGAGTGCAAAAGTATTGCAAGCGAAGCGAATACGAAATAATTAAGAAAATCGTGACAAATACCAAACACAATTATTTATCGCTTTTAAAAATCTCGTTACAAACGCTTTCTTATATTTTTTCTTCGTTCTCAGTTTTCTTCGTAAGCCCTTGGCTGACTTGTTTATACCATGATCACCTGTAAGCCCTATCGGTTTCATCAAATTTCCTCTCCATTTCCTGCATGAAGCCCAACCAACGCCACGTTCCATATTTCCTCTGAATATATATTTCACAGATCCGCTGGCATTAGCAGGTGGACCCGTCTACCTTTCTTCTGTGTTACACCCATTTGAATTTTCCTGTCGCTACTTTTACGCTTTCTGGATCATATGCAAAGTCTGTATCAATGTCTTAACTGGATAAGTAGTCCAACAAATTCCAGGGAATGATTGTGTTCTGTGTCCTCAAATTAATCACTTTGTAGATGTAAGGCTAAGAATTAAGATTAAGAAACGCATCAACTAACAAAACTGAAGGAAAAGAAAAAGAACTTCCATTTATCTGTAAAATCGAAGAAAGATTATTTTTGAGAAACTGAATTGGAATAATAAGAGTAATGTTTGATTTGATATGAGGATGAATTTCCTTAATAAAATCCAACATGTTATAAACAATTTACAAAACAGAGAAATTACCATGACAATCACCAAGCTAATGCCCTCATTTTCAGCTTATACTCGTGGATGATGATGAAATTTCCATCATAAACATTTGAAACTTCTCAAATGGTGAAATACAATCTTTAGATGATACAAACGTGACGAGAATATTCCTGTTTTCGTTCTCTGATTCATACAGTGCAGGTTTTTGCAGTAATCTTCAGTATTCACGTGACCCACCCCTTGTCCCCGCCCTGGACCAACTGCATTATATGCTTTCATTCCTTCTTTCTTCAAACACGCGCTGGTGACGAAAAACAGCTGTCGTCCACCCACTGAATGTTAATGGGCGGTTTTTAAGGCACAAAATGTATACGAATCCACGCCTTTACCGCGAATGTGAACTGGAGAATTATTATTGCCTGCGAGAAAGGATAAAACTGTTCCGGATATTTATTGCAGCATTTATTTCAGTATGAAATAATAACAATAATCTCTCCATGAAAATTTACGCATTCTCTCCCCGGACAAATTTTTACTTTGCATGCACGATGGTGCCCAATTCTTCATTACCAGTCCTTCGAAGCGCACTTGGCTCATTGTTATGGCGCGCAGACTTTTCATTTATTCCAAATAAACCCTTGCAACCCCCACAGCCTTTTCTCCCCTCTCCCAGAACGCTACTCAATTGTCATCCCCGTATTTTACTTTTTTCCTCATCCCCCGCCTCCCGGCCAAGTGATTGCGTCCTATCAGCACGCGTGCCTCCGCTGACACGTGGGAAGAGTGAAAAATGCCCGGCACGTCTCCCACGAAAAGAATTGGACAAATATTTCCCTTGATTTGGACAAAAACATCGCTGTATCAGGGAATAAAAGACAAAAGGAAAACAAAAACGGAAGAGGAAAAAAAGAGGAGGGAGTGAAGGGAAGGGATTCCATCCCTGTCGAAACGGTGGCTGAACATGTGTCGCGAATTGCGCATTGATTTTTTAGCCGTGGACGCTGGGGCCGTAACCGAAACACAGCTGTTGTATCAGTCCCATGTTCTCTCACTAGATTCTAGGAAAGTGACGTTCTGATGCAAGGCATACAATGATGTTTACCGAAGCTAGTATTGCGAGAAACCACGAACAGACCTTACGAACTAAAGTTTTTATCCTAGCATATTTTACAAACAGATATACTCATATCCTAAGAAATCATAATTGAATCCATAGAAATGCCAAAAAATTTAATATGTTGAAGTGAAGTGGACTGAGGGTCAAATAGCATTTATCTTAGAGTGCTGAGTCCCTTGGATCACGCAAGAAAAGGTAGAATAACATATCATAATGGAATACACCTTCTGCTTTGTATTTTTTTACTGCTTCCTTTCGTACACTGCACTGTGTCTTAGTTTGTATTAGCAATACTCATATATTTTTTTCCTTAATCTAAAATATCTAAACCGCTCCTCGCTCTACCATACTTTTTCAACATCTCACTCATCCGTTGATATTCTGAATAACCTTTAATTATCTATTCATTACTTCCTCTATGTACTTGCTCGTCTACCTATTACATAAAAATTCAACGAATTAATCTCTTCTCCACGTCGCTAGTCGCTGGTAACTGGTTCTATAATAACCTTTAATCACTTAGCCGTTTTATGCTTACCTTTCCTTTTGCCTTATGCACTCTACTCAATATCCTCTTCACAAAGTCAAAAATGATCCCATTCTATACTAATCCCTCTCTCCAGAACTTATATTTCCTGCCATGCTTTACACCTAGTTCTTAGATAACATTTACTTTACACTGTTATGTAATCAGCCCATAGATTCATCTGAAGCTATGTAAGGCCAGAAGTCACTAAGTTCTAAGCTCATAATCATATAGTTTCAACTTTAGATCTAACTAACAAAATCACAGATTCTGAACTTAACTAGAGCGTCCAAAGACGACACTTACAGAGTCAATCGCAGGAGTTTCAATAAGCAGTTCACCCTACTACGCACTAATTCAACGATTCAGTAATTCTAACGAAAAAAAATATTTCATGACTTGTTCCTAACCTACAAGTTGGCCCCGTGGTCATGATGCATCACATAAATACTGAAGGTACTAGACTTTACATTAATTTGACATACTGGATGACTGACATGCGTTCCTTAGGCTTTGAGTATACGATTCTATACGGCTATTGTAATATCGTTTTTTATAGACTTGATCGAAAATGATGCAGTGTATCAACTCTCAGTTTTTTCCTTATATCTATATAATTAGTGAGGTAAGTGGATTTGCCCGATATAGCTTGAAGATAAAGTTTTAATTATTTATATTTAAATCAAGGCAAGTGATATCAAATGCGATCGGTGAAGAAGGGATATGATCGCTTGATCGAAAAGGATGGGCGATTGATTGTGGAATTATTATTTTTATCATCTATTACAAAGACATTTTTATAGGGCATTTTTTATAGACTTGATCGAAAATGATGCTGAGAATCAACTCTCAGTTTCTTCCTTATTTCGATATAATTAGTGAGATAAGTGCATTTTTCTCCATATAGCTTGAAGATTAATGATTTTTATTTAAATCAAGGCAAGTGATATCAAATGTGATCAGTGAAGAAGGGATATGATCGCTTGATCAAAAACGATGCGCGATTGGTTATGGAATTATTATTTTTATCATCTACTACAAAGACATTAGGCGTAAAATCCAGCTAAAAAAAGCATATAATAGCAGGCAGTTATATGTAACACAAATGACGAGATGTCGACAAAAATGTCGGCCCCGTGGTCATGCTGCATCTCATAAATACTGAAAGTAATAGACTTTACATTAATTTGACCTACTGGATGACTTACATGTGTTTCTTAGGCTCTGAGTATACGATTCTATACGGCTATTGTAATATCGTTTTTTATAGACTATAATGACGATTCAGTGGATCAACTCTCAGTTTATTCCTTTTATCGATATTATTAGTGACATAAGTGCATTTTCCTCGATATAACTTGAAAATAAAGTGTTAATGATTTATAATTAAATAAAGACAAGTGATATCAAATTAAATCAGTAAAGAAGGGATATGATTCCTTGATCGCTTGATCGAAAACGATGCGCGATCAGTTGTGGAATTATTATTTTTATCATCATTTTTCAAAGAAATTAGGCGTAAACTAGCGCTATTAAAAAGCATATGATAGCAGGCAGTTATAAGTAGCCAAAAATGACGAGAAAATATCAAAGAAATGGTTGTAAAAGAGATAAGTGCGGGGCATGGAGTCACATGCTTTCATGATCGGGACGCTGGTGAATAATATAAATAAGTTTGGAAGATTTTGAAAAATTTTGAGTTAAAACGAAGTACAACATGCAATGAGTAACAAACATGATTCGCGATGCAGTTGTTAAAGGCAATGGAAAGAAATGAAATTCCTGGAGCAAATAAAGAGGAGAAATACTATGTTTATAGGACAAGCAACAAAGAACACTTGGGTGATTTAGCTATTTATAAGAAAACAGAATAAAATTTTTTTATTTGATAGCAAAATTTGTTCACAGATTAAAGAAGTCTATTTTAACCGGGATTCGAACCATGAACTCCATAATTATCGGACTGGTTCTTAAGTCAAGTAAGCATCGAGACATCCTTACGGACTCAATCACGGATTTATAGAATTTCTGAATGATCAATATATTAACCTAATTACTCATCGAAATTACACTCTTATCCGCATATAATCTAAAAAGAAAGTACCTCAATAGACTTTTTTCCGTCAAAATTTGAGAAAATTTATTTAACAAGCAATATTTCAAAAGTAAGCAATAGCATTTCATTTTATTCCTCTTGAAGCTCATATTATGAACCTGGAAAATACAGAACCTATGAGTACAAATGCAGTATCTTTGAATAGCAAATGCACTGCATACCTACCCAAAAAAACAACCCAAAACCCCTAAAGAATCCGTAGGAAAATTTTACTTTTTCTATGATCTTTAAATAGTACCTAGGTATATGCTAGGGGAACTTCAAAACCACTCTAGGAATGAAGCGATAAGAAAGGACCGGTTATAGATAAAGATATAATAATTATTATTAGTATTCTACCGGCGAAGGTACGTTTAAATGGACATTAAATTCATCCTCGGGATTGGGAATTTAAATCCAGAATCGATTTTCGATTACTTGACTTTCGATTATTGTTTTTAAAATAAATTTTCTAAAAGTTCGATTTTTGCCCAAAATAATCGAAAAATCGAAATCGATATTTTTAATTAGTAAAGTAATTGTCCGCTGAAATACGGATGTGATGTTGTAACAAAATGCAAAATATGGGTTAATGGAAGCACTAGGGGTATTAACTGAATACGGTTAAATTTATTAATACAACTTTAAAGAATCAATAACGTATGCAGGAAAGTAATAATTCATAAAAGATACTTATGTACGTTTAGGTAATATAACAAGCAAATTACATATAATTTAGTAGCAATAGGAATTGTATATTGAGAAGTGGGCATACCACAGAATGAAAAACAGAGTTTTATTTATTTCCAGTTTGCAAAGTCGTGGAACCAGTGTTCCTCAGGGATGGACCTTAAAAAAAACTAACATATTTAAATGATTTTCGGATAATCGTTTTCGCACCTACGTTGCAATTGACCTGACGTGAGAATAAAGTCGCTCACACGGCACGGAAGAGGCAACTATAGATAAAATTCTACTGGCTACTTTGTATATGTGGGGATATTCTCCATTAATCTACTCCCAGGCTTGTAGGGTTGGACTTGCGGTCGACTGGAGGGCGGTTTACGAAATGGCGCAGCTCGAATGGCACGCCACCAGCCCGATCCTGATCAGCGTTAGCTTCAAAACCCCTCACTAGTGCGTTGGGTGAAAGCAAGTCGAGCTTGGAGTATAAAGTATCAAACCTTACCAATCTTATGAACAGTGAGCTCACCAGAAAATGCAGAGGCATTGCGGAAACATCTGTCTAGAGGTCCTAAAATGTTACCGCGACTATCTGGACGAGAGGATCCTCCGGAAGAACCTGCTTGGCTTGGCGGTCTTAATCGTGCAGATGACGAGAGTAGTGAGTACATTAACGATTGAACTGACGGAAATCGACAATGGGAACAAGCCTATGAACACAAATTTTCATTTATGGCATCTGCTTACTTTTCCAAAAAAAATTGACAATATTCTTTACTGAAGCCCTGAAGTATTGTCGTCTCGTCGTCCGTCCTGAAAATGTTAATAGTAAACAAACATCCGTATAATTTGACTATTTATTTTTTCGGGATTCATTCCGCGTTTATTTCAATAGTATAACAATATTTCGCTAGCTCTCCTGCTAGCTTCGTCAGGCTAATCAGAGGCTATAGAAATAACGAAAAGACCATCGAACATCAACCGTGAAGACGGTTACACTTTGGGGAACATTTTTAAACGGATTTTTTCAAATTCAAGCATTCAGGCAACAATGGTGTCAACTCCTATGTATAGGACGACGAGCGAGGACACGACAGATCAGATAACCTGACGCGTTTATTTGAATATGCTATTTAAATAAATGCGGAATAAATCCTGAAAAAAGAAATTGTCAAGAGTGCATCCGCGGAAGCCTACGAGTTACTCTTACCTTATCTAATCGTGGTGATGGCGAAGGTAAGGGAAATGTTGCTGTTGCAGCATCAGAATCACTAGCCGGGTCCATTTCTTCCTCAGACTTATTATCTTATTCACTGTTTGCCGTTCTCTTTCTTTTTGGCGCACTAACATATACCTCAATCTTGTGCACCTTCTTCAGTTGAGTGACCAAAATACTAGTCGAGCCACAGTAAGTCAAGCTCAGGTGACACTTTGAACACTTAGCGAAGGTTTTATTATTAATTGTTTGCTTGCTATAATACTGCCAAACAGCACTTGGAGGAGCCATTACTGATGCAAAGGGCGGACAACCGCTGTCCGATCGGCTCGGCACGAACGCAACACAAGTAGCACGGTGACGAATCAAACAATACGCATACTGGCTAACGCACGCAGCCTACAGTACAGTGCGATTGAAAATACGTGGCCCATGCGTAGAAGACCATATTTGAAATGGACGAATCTACTTTGTAGAAGGTGAGTGCTCTGAAGCGATTTATTGAGAAGACGTTTACAAAAAAGGCACAATGTCAACGCATATTATCATTTCGAATCTCAGTCTCACGGTCTACAATGTATTACTTTCGACCGCGAGTACCCGCCGGAAAGAATAGAATTGTAATAAAAATCCGCAGGCCTACAGCTGGCAACTCCAACCGCCGGAAGTATTCGTAGCACTTTGTCTCCTCTCCAAGGCTCCCAACTGCGTTGCAGAGTGAAATAACACGGCGCAGAGCAAAGCGAGGCTGCAACAAGCTAAAAATCGAAAATAGATCGGCTATAATCGATTTTTAAAAACAAAAAGTCAACTTCGATTAAATCGAAAATCGGAGTTTTATAATCAATTTTCGATTAAAATCGAGATCGATTTTACAATCCCTAATTTATCCCACCCCCTAATTTTCACACAATGTCCCTCTTCAGCCCCTCATACCTCCCATCTTTCCATCCAAGCTACCCGTTCTTCTCCTCCCTCTTCCCCGCTCACCCAACGCTCTTCCCTCAAACACCTCCTTCAAAACACCATCCCCTTTTATAACCTTTTCCCTTCACATCTTCTGCCTTATCCTACTTTCATCTATCCTTTTTCTTTCCAATCCTACCAATTCTAGCACTTCATCGTTCATCTTCCTTTCGACCCACTTTACTTTCTCAATCCTTCTCCACACCCACATCTCAAAAGCTCTAAGTCTATTTTCATATTCTTTTCGTAAATACCACATTTCCGCCCCATATAGTAAAACGCTCCATATTTAAAATTTTCACCATTATTTTCTTTACTTCCTTACTTTACGCCCCTGTCAGTAGTTCACGCCTACAAGTAAAAACTTATTTTGCAAATGCAAGATCTTCTTCTCACTTCAATATTGCTATTCCCTTTTCCTTCCAACACTACCTAGATAGCTAAATTGATCTGTCTGCTCTAGCTTCGGACCTCCTAATTTTATCGATATAGCAGCCCTTTTTGTTCTTAAAATTCGCATTACTTTCGTTTTCTTCCGGTTTTCCTTCATCCCGTATCTTTTGCACTGTCCCTGCAATGCATCCAGCATTTTTTCAAGCCACGGGCTGACTGGCTAACTAGTGCTTGGTCATCCGCAAACCTCTCTGATTTTATCAATTTCCCCCTACCTTTACTCCAGCCTCCAGCTCGCCCCAAGCCTCTCTCACCATTTCCGCCGAGTATATGTTGAAAAGTTACGGCGATAACGGATAGCACTGCCTAACTCCCCTCCCTTTTGTGGCCCAATCCGATTCTCCATCGGCTACTCTCACCTGCGCTTTCTGCGCCATGCATAACTTCCGGATCAGTCTCCTGTCTCCCAGTCTACTAGTATATTCCGCAATATTTCCATTAACTTGTCCCAACTCACTCTGCCGAACGCCTTTTTGAAATCACCAAATCACGCGAATACATCCTGATTGTATTCTAGATTCCTTTCTACTAATATTCTCATCACTGCAATCGCATCCCGAGTGGCCCTCGCCTTCCGAAATCCAAACTGATCCTCACCTAGAAATTCTTTTGCTCTATTTTCCATTCTTTTATTTGAGATTCTAAGTACTACCTTTGCCGCATAAGGAATCAAACTAATCGTTATATAGACTTCACATTCTTTTGTCACCCTCTTTTTCGGAATAGGTATCAGCACGGTTTTTACAAAATCCTACGGTCAAGCCCCCTCCTCGTATATTCTACGAACAAGTTCATATAGTGTCTTTCTTCCCCCTCTTCCTAGGTATTTCAGAAGCTCAGCTAGGATCTTATCTATCCCCACCGCTTTACCTGACTTCATTTCTCGCAGTGCCTTCTCTATCTCACAATCCAGTATTTCGGGACCCACGTCAGCCTGATCTTCGTCCTTTTCTTCTTCTATGTCCAATTTCCTAGGCCTATTTTTGGTATCATACAGTTCCTCAACATATTCCCTCCAACGATGCTGGATCCTGTCCGGTTCCATTGCTAAATTTCCCCGTCTGTCTTTGATGCACTGGACCGTTTTCCATTTCTTCATTCCCGATAACATTCGAACCTTTGAGTACATGCTGCTTATTTCTTCTTCTCTCTGCAGTCTTACCATCTCCATCAAAAAGTTGTGGAGTCGGCAATGTCTCCTGTCTCCTCCGAGGAGTGGAGTCGGCAATGTCTCCTCCGAGGAGGTGGAACTGTATAATATGTAGCGTAAATAAATATTCGTAAATAATGTCAAACACCCGACATTTAGAAACCATTATTTTAATTTGCACGAAATCCGATGCCGCAATCTGCGTGGTACTTGAAAATCGATCCTTGTAATGTAATATTCACTATGAGTTTGTTTACGAAACTCGAGAACACTATAAATCGGCAAATGTTACGCAAATAAATGGTTAGAATGTGCCCTCTACAGTGTATATAGTATATATTTATTTCAAATATCGCATTGAAATCAATACAGTTCACTCAAAATAAAATCAAGTATTTTTTTCATCAAAAACTTTGATTTAAAATAAGGCAATAGAGATAAAATGGCATTGTTGATGGAATGTACCGAATTTGGAGTATTTTGGTCCAGTTCTGCATTTTGTATCCGATTTCCAATATTTCCACAATAATTTGGCCAAGGATTGACCAAAAATGTTTCACCACGAATCGTTTAATTGAATTCATGAGAGGAATTCCCAAATCAGTCAAAAATCGGTTAACCAAAAATACGTTTTGATTCGACGGCTGGAAATTAAAAAAAAAGTAAAAAAGTTTTTGCTTTTTTGACCCGAATTGCTCCGGACGTTGCACGCGTATCTAAATACCGGACTGAAATACGCTTGATTATGCAGGCCTCGTCTCCCTTTGCCTCTCTCCTCCTCTCTTTCATGTTTTATTATATACCCAAGGTGAACTGATATGGGGACAATCTTTCGCAAAGCGATAACACGTTTTTCGAAATGCGACAAAAAATAGGAAAAAAAACTGTCAAGCGTCCGTGTGAGCGCCCGCGTGTGTTGGACAGGAAAATAAAAACAATCGCTCGGATTATAAAAAAAGAAGGGGAATGCGCGCTAAAAATAAACCAGATACAAAACACTCAGCCGCCCGAATCATACGGGCGCAAAAAATCCCCAACCGAGGGACTGAGGGCTTAGATGAGTATGGCATTGGTGACCACTGCCCAGCGCTCTGGATGCGGGTTTAAAGGGAAGGGGACAGTGGCAGCGAGAGGTTTGACCGAACATTTGACATTTGAGTACTAGCGCAACTCATGGAAGGATATGTAGGAAATAGGAGTAATATGTATGAAAAATGGGATATTAAACATTCCTAACATGAATATCGGAGTTGGGATGCTAAAATTCTGGGTTTTTAAGATTGGGTGTTAGGTTCCAGATGCTTTATGATTCTCTTACGAAGGGTAAAAACAAATTAGAATTCAGAGTACCTGATTTTCCTAAAATTTTGCATATTCTATCAAACAAAATAAAGCCAAATACACCAAAAATTAAGAAGAAGAAGGCAGGGTTGTTTTGGGAAAAGCCCCAAAGATGGTATTAAGTAATTTTACCATGACGATAGCCTTACACGCTAATTCATTTTTTTCTCCTCTCACCAAAATTACTACTCCTTTACCTATCAAGTGTGATACCCAAGTAAGAAAGCAGTTCCTTTTTTTGTGATAAAGTACCGATCATAGAAGCAACGTCGACCATCACTCTGAGAAAATGTTTCCATAGGCAAATATAATAACTACATTTTGTGAGAATGGCGAAAATGTATTTTAAACGGTAGGGAGATCCTAAATATTCTGTGGAACATTAAAAATTTAGTTATGTTTTATATTCCCAAAACCTACTTCAGGAACATCTTTATATTTTCCTTTATGGGTTGGAGATCACGTTTTTGCCAAATTCAGAACAAAATATGCTGCATATTAAATGTGTTAGATCAAATTGCTTTATATCGCTAGTTATGAAAATATATTTAAGAAGTCTTAAAGTTATTTCTGAGTTCCTGTGGGAACAACATATCCATGGGGTGCTGGGAAAAGTGTCAATCAGCATACCTATTTAACAAGTGAATCACATAATTTAAAATAAAATTGTTTGCATTAGGTTGTTTCTTAAAATAAATCATAAAGGTCGTCCAATAATTCCAAAAAAAGTACTGAATATTTAGTTTTACAGAAATGGTAAGTATCTTTTAAAAAGTTACTGAAACCAGAGGATATGTAACGTTTTAAGTTGTGTAACTGAGCAAACAAGATCAAATTTAGTAATTAATACATTTGTGATAGGAAATATCAGTCGCTTTTCTGCTATATATTACAAAATTTGGAAACAAATATTTATAAGTTGCAGCTAAGTAATCCAGATCTTGAGCCTCGTATATGATACAATGAGAAAATATTTCAGTATATGGACGAGAAGAATGATATAAATATGAAGAGGCTAGCTAAAATGGGAAGTGGAGAGCTGCTTCAAAACTCTTTAATATGATTTTATTATCATGATGAAATATATTTAATTGCATATGGAGGTAGTAAAACCTATCCAAGAGCCACTTTATATGGTGAAAATGTATTTCTTGGTGACTAATACGAACGGAAACATTGTGTATACATAAAGCTTATGATACGTATTGAATTCTGTAACTTGTCTATTGTTAACTTAAATATTAAGAAAAACATGTGATTACCCAAGATTTTATTCCAATTTTGGCAGAAATTCAGTATTTTGTGAGAAAAATATATTCATTGATCAGATATAAATAGTAAGTGCATCAAACTATCCAAAATTCTGAGCTATCATGAAATGGATTTTTCTTTCATCAAACGGTTCCACATGTTCTTATGCCTTATTTCATAGCCGCATATAACATCGATGACAAAACAAATTAAAGTGAAACCATGGAAAGGCGTATTTTTGATAATTTTCCATTCGCTTTTCAACAAGGTCATATGGAATTCCACTGTCAAGAAAAAGTGGCAGCTGAAGCAGCGACTAAAACTCTCCAGAATGAATTAACTACAACATTTATGAACAGAAAAAAATGCCCTAGACAGGGAAGTTACCTACTATTCAATATCGAAGGGAATGATAATTACCCATTTGCCAGAGTGTAGTAGGAATATACGAGCTAGATTTCTCAGACTATTTATATTGAGCTTTTGCTCAATTGACTCAAGAACCTAGTCCCGCATAGCAGAAACTTCCGTCCTCACTGGAAAAACCTTTGCCACAGCTGTTCTCCTCGGATGCGATCTTCTAAAAAGAGATTCTCGGGACAGGCCATGAAAGCAAAAAAAATCAATATGGTTGAACGATTCTGTGCATAAGTGTTTAAGTGTGTTTTTCTCATGGGCAAAGCAGGAGGAGCCCAATGAGTCATACTATTAGTTACTTGTATCAGTACTTCTCCGGAAAAGAAATTTCGGTAGAATTTTAGTGATAAGGGCTCACTGGCTTCCCAATCTCAAGGCATGGGCTATTAGGCTATAGGACCTACACTTTCAATGCAGTACAATTAAATGCGTTCCAGCTTCGTCTGTCGGATAGAAGTAAAAACTGTGAACTACTTCGCGCATTGCGGCAAGAATAGGCTGATGTTGACACCGGGTTTCTCTCCAAATTTCTTCTCATCTCTTCCAGTTCATTGCTTATACTTATCCTAAAGGTCTAAGCCTTTGTTGGTGAGACTTACTTTATTGAAAACCCGGACATTTTAAGCTTCAGAATTCATGTCTTCTTTGGAAGAATTGAGAAAAGGCATATCAAAACATCTTTATAGTTTCTTGTATCATGGCCATTTTGAACGAAACAATTAATCGCATCCACTGAAACTCTGCACATTTGAGGATATAGAATAAATCAATTCATGGAAATATACATTTTACGGGTATATTGCATATAATTACGCACATTAATCCATGCCTTCGTGAAGTTTTCAATGCAATTCATCCTTTTATTTCCACGACACGATTTTCACTACGCACCTTGCCATACATCAAAATGCTGAATGATATATATCGATAAAAAATACCAAACTGAGCAATCAATGAAAACATATTGCATTTTGGTGTTAGCTGGAAATTGGACGCAACAACATCTAATCAGAAGGCAAATACAATAATGAATAGAAGGCACTGATGTTGTTTTGGTGCTAGCCGATAATTTAATGTAATGTTATTTTTATTTATGTACAGTAATTTTTCCATAGTATTCTATTATGCATCCACTTTCACTCTTTCTCCAAAACTCGACTAGCATAGTTTAGTAGTGTATAATGGTGGTTAGTTGAGACATTATCTTCGATAACATTAGTGAAAAGATGACGTGCTCCACTAGCCTTATTTCTGTATTTTAAAATATTTGGCACGCTTCCGTATGGTTATTCCTAAAAATGATATAGCATTCGGCAAATTGAATCAAAACCAATTGTAACTAGAATAAAAAATTAATCACTCAGTAATTATGAGTTCAAAATCGCAAGGTATGATTTTTATTACCAACTCACCCTCTTTCTCTAGACCCAGGGCAGCATTTGCTTACCGATACTCGGGTTGGCAAGTTACGTGAACACCTACAGGCCTATTGCCTAATTTCTTGTGATAATATGGAGGACATATTTCATTATTTTACATGATTAATTTGTTGCTTTGTTATGTGTAAATAACTAATCTATGAAAATGTATTTGATGGTAGCATCAAAGCAGGTTTCTCTCTTCGAGGCTACTTAAAGTTCCACATTAAACTTATTTATTCTTTTTGTACTTAATTTGCGAATAAATGAAATCTTGTTTAACATAATCTTAACTCAATTTTTCCTGCCCAATGGTATAGTTTGCTTATGGTGACACTAGCGGCGACAAGATTTACGGGAAGTGCCCAATTCTAAAATTTCTAGTTCTGGGCGTGCTCTTAACGAAATGTGTGAAAGAGAACACCGCTTAACGTCCCATCCGACGGGTGTAGTACTATACTAATTCATTCAACAAAGAAATAATTAGAACCTGGTTCACTAATAAAATATATCTTTCACACACAGGATTCAATCCCAGGCCCTCGAGGTTAGAGGCCAGTACTCTAACCACTACCCTCGCCATTTCATGAATCCATAGTTTTCCATTTTTTTCAGCCGTATGCATAACAATATTTTCCTATTCAATTTTGTTTTACCTGTTCTACCTTTTCTAACTGTTCAATTCCATTTAATCTGTATAAACTATCTTATTTATTTTTCAAGAACCATAGTTATTCCAAATTTACTATTTAAATTGACAGTAGTATTGAATAAAATTAATATTTCATGTGCATTGTACACTGTGAATAGTACATAGAAAGAGTGGACCGTATCCTATCCAGCTTAGCGTTAAGTAATTTATAGACGTCCCATAGCTCTGCCTTAGAGCAATATTGGACCCTGTGACCTTTAGGGTGTCAAGCTAGCACGCAACACATAGACCAACTACCTTGCACTTTAAGGGATCAAAACGAGTATTTAGTACCCATATGTATGGGCCAGGTTCATCCCCATGGAACTAGCTCTGGACTCTTTCGGTAATTACGTTCAGAATATTACAAGTTCAGTATTCCGGCCGGCATTTGGGACGTCAATAAGTGGAAAATTTGTCGCCAGGTTTCTCTACACCATTCCCTCTTTCCTCTTAGATCCTATTTCTGCACTTTTCCCCCGACCTGATACGCAGCAAGAGAGCTGATTAAATTACCTTAGGTTCCGCGCTCGACATCTAATAGAAATGACAATCAATACCCAAGCTAGAAGCCATGTCATAAAGATTGAAACATCTGTCCGCCGTCTGTAAGATAGGACGTATAGCTGTGATCTCTTGTGTATCTTAATTGAATTCATTACGAAGGAAGTTAGTCAAACATTGAATCATTGAAATAGGTTACATATAAAAATATGAAAAGGACGACTTGATAGTTATATTTTTCGGCCGTAGAAGCATGAGCGTCGGAAAGTCCAGTGTGTTTATCATGAGGAATCCATTTTCAATGTTTGTGTACATAGATTACCATTTTTACACTGTATTGCCACTAAATCATTTTCCTGCTTATTTAAATGACTTTTGGTCTTTATAAGTTTTATATACAACAAAGAAATTCATTGATTAGTCTGAATTGATTATAGCTTGCCAGGGAGTTTGTTTTACATGAAAAGAATAACCTTTACTTCATGACAACAATAGAAACAATTGGATACAAGTTTAAACGATAGTGGTGCATATGCCTTCCTGATGATAAAAATATTACTTCTATATCAGAAAGCAGTTTATAATTTGGCATAAGGAAATGAACTTTAATTAAAACTACTATCCAAAATAAAAATAAAAATGAATCCATCGTTTGGCTACCATTGCAGAAAAGGACTTGGTCCATTTGAAGCTTCAAACGATTTTCAAGGGGGCAGCTCGAAGGTGAAGGTTAAGCTACTCCGTGGGAGTTAACAAAGTGTGAGGGAGATGGATGGACTCCGGAAGGGAAAGATTTAGAGCATCGTTATCCCGAAGACTTAAAAGAGGCCAAATGGGATCAAGGGATTGTGTTTTATTGGGGTCAGATGGGTTGTTGTAGCTGATGTCTTACTCTGGTTAGGTCGATTATTTCTTTTTTCTTAACCCGCTACAGACAAACAACTAACTCTCCCTTATTGAAGAAATGTGTCTGTTGAATAAATGGATTTCGTCTGATTAGTCATGAATAACTTAATTAAGTTACACCATCTATTACTGAAATGATTATAAAGACGCACCAGTTTATGCCTGTGAGATATGTGATTTATCTTCCATGTCATCAATAATGACAAGAATTATTAATTTAAACAAGCCGCGAAGGATGTAAAAGAGAAGAATTACAGTAATATGAAGGGATTGGCCAGTAGAATAATCGATTGGAGGGCTACGGTTACCCAATATTAGGACTTCTGACCAATAATGATATTAATTTAAGTGCAATTACTGGAAACAAAGCTTCATTTGTCGCTTGTATTATTTTGAAAATGGAGATTATTTTCGACAGATTCAATTCGAGCATTTTTGAAAGTCTACTGTTTAAGTAAGTCAGGTAAGGTATGTTGGTAAGTTGATTTGCACCCACTGATAAGCAGCAACGAAATTTGTAATCTGGCCCCGTGATTTAGACGCGTACGCTAGCAGGATAGTGTGGTGTACGAGGGAGTTTGCACAAGTCAGTTTACAGCAGAGAGTGAATAGGGTTTGAATCTTAGGGGCACGTAATGAACGCTCCAGAAGACGCTAATGAGAAACACCAATATGCTCTGAGAGTCTCCTTCAAAGAGAATGCATACATCACCGTGAATTGGAATAAAAAATATGCCAATATTAAAGCATTAAAAACATTGAAGAATACGCGACTTCAAAATATTAAACACATATCTTTAGCATCTGTCTTAATAAAGCAGTTTTATCATAATACATCTGTATCTACGCAATACCCTGCAAGCCACCACGAGGGTGTGTGGCAGGAGGTCACTGATCACCAGACATTCACTATTGACTTGCATATAGGCTTCCATATGTAAACATGTTATACATACTCTTTTAATGAATTTTACATATGCTCTCTAACTTGCTTGGAAATAATTCATTAAATCATCAAGTTAAATTGTAATGGGCCAGCTCATTTTTGATGCCATAACTTGGTTATAATTTGTAGTTTCGTAATAGTTCAATCATCATTATCTATTATGTTATTTTGGAATCTTCGAAAGTTAGCAGACCTAAAACCAACCTCAAATTACGCTTATCGTATTAATATCACAGTTTTGTACAATTTCAATCATTATATGATTGATGCATCATTCCGCATGCAATTTGCGGCAGATCCTTTCAAGATAAACGAGGGGCACATAGTCCCGAAATCTGCATTTACTATCAGGCAGTTTGTCGTCAGTATCCGTTTCGCCACCAACTCATCCATCTCCCTCCATTACTTTTTCATAGTATCTCAATCCATGGCACCTATGGTAGGACATCCCTTTTCCTGTTTACCTCCAAACTTCTTCTTTGTGCCCCCTCTCTCCCCTTTCACCCTCGCTTTTCATGCGCCAAATCTTCCAAGACTCCATCCGCTCCTTACATCCTCTCTAGGGGTTTCACCACCCCCTGATGCCAAGACACTCGTTCATCATCCGCTCTTAACATGTGTCCAAAACACCTCAGAGCCACTCCCTCCACATCCGCCCAGACACCAGCGTCCTACTCGCCCAACTTGCAAACACAAGCCCTGCCCTGGTGTATATATTGCTCACGCTGTCCAACATTTCTTTCTGATAATTGTACTGACTCTTGAAGGAGAGCTTTACCACCTCTGACGAATGTGAAGGCACTCCGACATCATTATTGTATTGTATGTTATATCATCCAAACAGAACTTTAGAGGGAACTACAAAGTTGCAAACATCTTCTTAATAACTAACCAATTTCCAAAACAAATCGATAGGTGTATGCTACGTTAATACTTGCTTGGAAGACGATTTTCTCCTGCCATATACTCTCCAGATTGCATACAGTGGTACTCTAGCAATAAAAAAACCTACATGCCCTGGTATATCCTTGAACAACTTTTCTTAAAGACTACGGAAAACTCCTTATTATCCGTGCGCCCGTTTTCGGGCTTCGAATTATCCGTGTATCGCCTATCTATCTAGTGTATTGGCAGTGATACTTGATACTTGAGTTTTATTTTACCTGGGCGGGATAGGACGTTACCGTCTTCTCCACCCCCCGCCCAGGGCATAAAATATAGATGTATGTCTTATTACGTTATTAGCTCAAGGAGGTACTAAGTAAAAATGTAGAGTTATCACATTGTAAAATCTAAAAAAAGAAAAAGTGCAAAACATTTTACCTTACACAAATCAAAAATATTACAGGCGGGATTCATCGAGTTGCACATGTGAATAAAGTGGTCTCAAAGGCAAGTAAACATTTACTATTTTCCTTCAATTGTAACTTTCACTACGGCCCTGCCAACTGGTCCGATGTCTTACGCCAGGCTTCGTACCACCACCTGAGGCATGCGAACATTTAATTGCAGCTGGGATAGCTAGACTGAGATGCTAGAGTCCTTTGTGTCATAAAATGCCATTATGTACCTACAGCAAAGATCTTTCAATGGGCAGATTTTGTCATTTTCTTTGGCATTTTATTTATTTTGGCGGCGCATCGCAGAGAAATTAAAATCGCAAAGAATAAAACAGGGGATTATCTCTATTTTCTGATTACTCATGCACCCTTTACCAGTCATTAACAAGGAAAACTGGAGTTTACTGTATTTCAATCTTCAGTGCTGTGCCTCAATATATCATTGAATCCTGCTATGAAATATTCTTATTTTCCTTCACCTTACCCAGTTATCTGGCAAAGCAGCGAAAATTCTGATAGCCATAGAAATCCTATTGAGAATTTATCATCAAAATTTATCACTTTTTCTTAAAAAACGTATCAAATAAAAACATGAACAATACCTCTGAGCATAACTTCGGCTAAACAAATAAAATAAATGTGAGTTTATCGTTCAAGCAATCGATTATTGCTATTTTAGAGAGACCAATGTAATAAATCTAATTACATCAAATGTGCTGGCCAGCAAGGCTACATTACTACAAGCATACAAGAGTGCGATATTGCATTGTTTTGAAAACAAAAACGTGGAACCGTAATGCTTTAGTTACAATGGGCGCATACTCAACTAACTTCGAGACTGATTTTGATCATGCAAGAGTAAAATATATTCGTGTGTTGGTGTGAAAATCTGAATACGAGAAATGAATGCGTTTAGCGGAGGAGAGGAGAAAAATATCTAAATCTTTTGAAAAAGGCCCTTGAATAGAAAGAGCTGATTTTATTTATTTTAATTTATGTACCAAAATAAAAATATAATTTCTATTCCACCTTTACTGAAATTTCTGATAAAAGTAATAAATTAAATGATATCTCATTGAAATAGCTTCAAATCCTAAACTGAGGATCAAACCTAATGTTTTTAATAGGTTTTTACTTTGCCTTTAAATGTAGACGCTTAAAAAAAACTTGAATTCTGAAATAACTGTTCTACAGTTATAAACTAACAATACTAAAGATTTAATAATTTCCTGGTATTAAGAGTGGGAAATATACGCGACGGTGCGAATTCGTATATTAGTTTTTCTGTTAACCACTTCATCACATTTGTTTGAGGATATTTCTGGTCATTTGACACTGAAAATTTATCCCCACGTCCAATAAAATTCTATTTGAACTACTGAGAAAAAATAGATTCCCTCTTCCATGTTTTGATCTAGCAAAATTAGCACGGTTCAAAGACTAGGACTAAAAACACCTACGAAAAAATTTTCAGTCCAACGAAGGAAAACGATCAAATACTCCAATTGACAAGTTTTATGAACCTTTTGCAAATGTAGGACACACCAACATGAGGGTATCAGCCAGCCAATAACGATAAGTCCTGACCTAATCAGTTAGATGGTGATAGATCATGGAGTGCTATTGATAGCCCATCGACACTCTGAAAATGAAAAAGGGGGAATGAAAGCACTTTAAAAGCAGTGCAAGTGGCAGATTGCGTGGAATACGAAACGAAGCAGGAAAAATGGACAAAAGAGAGGGAATAACGTGAAACTGGGAAGAGGAATGCGTAGATTACACGCGCATGAAGAAGCAAAAAAAAACAAAAACTGGCTGGAAGGTTTGATGTTAATATTCATGGAAAAGTATCCCCGGAATGTTATCCTACTCCACACTTTGCCTAGGCTTGACAACGCCATGCCCTCCACTGTCGTTCATTTCGTTATTGCGTCCCTCTTATTGTTTAAATTTGCATATAATATAACATTCTGGGAGATCAAGATCCCAATCCGCAAGGCCGGGAAACATCGGGGCCGCACCCGACCTGCCTCTCAGATACGCTCGCTCCAATCGGACCTCAATGAGAGCGACGGCTTGAACGCACTCGCCTCTTTTCCCACGGAAGCATGCGAACCTAGAAATGTGCAGCAGTGGATAATCCTGATTGTTTTATTGACATTTACGCAATCGCAATGAGATTGATTGTGCACGCGCAATATTCTCCTGCGGTCATTTACCAAATGCAGCGCTGCAAAAGTTGGACAGAATAATTATGAGAAGTCATTGCATGTTGAAACAGCCATCCTCCATATATTTTATTCCTGCGATAGTAAAATATCACATTTAATTATTATTTACTTATTTACAAATGTCATTGGGGTGTCAGGATTAGCAACAGAATAAATTTAACTTCCCCAAAATTTTGTTTGTTTGATTTTCACGTTCATTTGACCTAGGAACTCCAAACACCGGGAATTCATTTTTTTTATCTGGTTAGTTGGAAATATTAATGGTATATTATTAATGGTAATATTATTATTGGTCTATTAGTCTCAACAATTTGGTTAATTTAGGAGATTTGGATTTTCTATTTTAAATATATTTACTTACTCTTACTGTACTTCTGATTAAATTAAATTTTGTGCTGAAAATATTCACGTACTAATCAAGAACAGCCAACGTTAGAAATCTAACTATTTTTAGAACAGTGAGGACGTTACTTGAAACAACGGAACTGGTTTGTAAAATGTAGTAACTTACTTAAAATGTACAGCCAATGTAGCTGGAATCCCAATGGTAATTGATACTATTCCAATTAATAGCAGCCAACTATCAGTATATTTTGGCGGTTATATCACTGATTTCTGAAATTATAGACATAACGCAGAATATGCATTTATTATTTAAATTTAAAAAAATGCACTTTGTAAGATGCCACGTGTACTTATTTGCCTCAACCGGTTTCAACGTAAACAAGCGTCATTCTCATGAGGTGTGGCAGTGACCAAGGGTATGGAAAGCTCTTAAATACATGGGTTACGGAGGAAGTGGTAGATGGAGTGGAGTTTTGGAGAGGTCATGGTACAATTGGGGGTCCCCTTTTAGGAGATACTTAAAGAAAGTGGAAAGAAAAAGGAAGGGGGGGTTTCCAAGGGATGAAAGAAGAGCAGAGAGGGGCGATACACAGAAAAGTAAGTGTTTTAATAATTGACATACGTTAAGAAAACTAGGTATGAGGTCAAATGAACACTCCAAACCCTTCGTTAACAGTGTTTACAAGTTATTTATACTGTGAATATTTTTATCCATGAAAAGATTCCTGGAATCAAGCCCATGAAAAGTTATCCGGAATGCAAGTGGACCACGTTATTACTAATCTTAGAATTCTATTACTTAATAATTGGACCAAAATCAATAAAAATATTTCTGTTGAAATAAAATTCCTAAATCGGACGAATATGTCGTATTTCAGACAAGTTTCATAATTTCATTTATGTTGTGATAATTAGTTATTAGTTTCAACTTCATATGAGCTTATATATCATTTTACAATTATGATCGTCGTTTGTATCTAAATTGGTGACTGGCTTTTATTTTCTGGGGTATTCTAGTTGCTAATTGTACATTGCCTAGCATGTTTACTTTTACTGCCGGCCTAAAGGCAGATCTCCATGAAAAGCAAGCGGGAAACATACTACGCTGTCCTACTACACTATACTTTTTATAATATATATGGTGAATAGATTCCTGTTTCAGCCTAGCCCAAGCAGTTTCCAATTTTATCTAAATCTTTTTCATTTCCTAAGAATGAAATAAAAGTTAATTGCGTCTTGTACTTTTATACAAAAGATACCATACGCGACCAAAGTATTCCACTTCACTGCAATGGATGCTTAAAAAATCCTCTGAAATGGTATTTTATCATAAAAAACTCATTAGCACCAGATGAAAAGATTTCATTACTATAAAGATTATAAATGCAAATGAAAATGAATAATCATCCAAAGTTGATTACCTTGTTCTTCCTTCATAACTTGATGCATGTTATTCAGTATCATGTTTTCCCCAGGGATCTCAATTTTCCTTGTTTCTCGAAAGTTTGCCCAGAATTCACCAGAGTGGAAGAAAGAAAAATTCACTCCTTTCCCGAGATGGGGCTCTAGAGGAAAAACCAAAGGTCAACTTAATATTTTTTTCCAAATAATCCAAATCCATTTCATTTGAAGAAGCAATTTGTGTTTTAATCACTTGTCAATGAAAATGAATTATTTTTCTATTTCAATGAGCTTATTTTTTACTACTGTGAAAATATCGTAAAAAACACCTCATTTACAATGGCACAGGATATAAATCCAAACTTTTATTCACTATGGAAGATGTAATAGCTTAAATTGATTTATATGAAGTTCTTTTTAATGGGCCCTCAGAACAGATAAATAAGATGGATTTATTGAGAGATGATCAAGTATTAAGAATATAAATTTCAATTTTGTGATTAAAATTTCGTGAAATAGTTATCATATGACGGTACCGTAACGTCTCCATCATCCCTTTATCATTATAAGAAATTTGAGTTAGAGTTAAAACTCAAACTAAATTAGAAGTTCGCGCATTGAGAAATAATTAGCAATGTTAAATCTAGGGAATTTTCTCTTTCTCCTGATAAATTTAACATAAGTCGTCATTCATCGATAGTTTTATTCATATTAGGAAACATTTTGATGCAGTTCTTGCTATATATCGAATCTCATTCTTCTGTCACCTCCTGTCATAATAATTCGCTCTTTCTCTCTTCAAATTGTCATATTTCCCACCTCTCTTCATACTACCACTAATTCCTTTTATTTTTATTACTCTTCCTCATTTATACTTCTATTTTCAATCCCGACTTTCAAAATTATCAGTCTCTAAGCATCTACTTCATTACTTACTCTCCTTTTACCCCATTTCTCCTAGCAATCTCCTTTACTTCCAAATAATGTCAAAGACTATTATTTTATACCTTTTCACCATTATACTTTCCCCACACGCACATATAACTAGAGGTTCTCATATTTTCTCTTCATTTCTCCCTTAAGTCCATATCTTAGATCTATACTAATCCACGATCCATAGCAAAGACTTTTCAAACTCTCTGCTGAGTCCTCTCCAAAAATGAAAGTTGTGTTTAACGCTAAGGTTCGTCTGGTTGGTGAAGTGAACTCGCCAAATACTCTGCAATTAGACCTCATTTAAAACATGCCACTAGTATACGGGATCCGTACGAGTAAGGTATATTAAAGGAACTATAGCGTACGCAAAGGAGATCAGATAGATTTTTTAAGGCAGTTGTGGTAATTATATTAGCGTAACGAGTTTATTAGAAGAACTAACATGGGAACTCTCATCAGAACGTAGGTTATAATTTAGGTTTAATCTTTTAAGTTAATTCGAAACTCATTTGTTTACAGATGATGTTTTATATAAATATTAAGAACTCCTGTGTATTATGCTAGGTTTGATCAGATTAACCATATAGAAGAGACTGCCTGTGGTACCGATATATGTAAAATGTCATTTTTCCCGCGTACCATAATAAATCACAATATGCAATATATAGCAAGGGGATAGGTTGGTGAAATATTTTTAGAGCAGTCTGTAGTGATTGTTACATGTACAAGCAACCAATCCAGTTATTACTACGTAGATACTAGCCATCTAGCTGTATGTTACCCTATTGTTTAGAATGTTTCCATGTTGTAGCCTAGTTGCATGTCCGTAGTTCTTGTTTGGCGATCTTCACCCTCTGCCACACACCATTATGGGGACTTGCAGTGCATTAAGTAGATGTAGATGACTACGGAACCCAAAATCGTGTAAATTCACATTAAGTTTTGGGGGGCCAGTCCCTTTCCTTGAGCCGCCTTCTGATTCAAAGAATGATCTGATACCCCGAAAATGACACATCTTGTGTTTCACTGGATTTTTCCAGAGGTCTGAGTTCGGATTCGAACCCGGGAGCTCCGGTCTGCAGCCCAACTCAATAACCAATGTTTCACCGATGCACCTGCTCAAAACATCTGTCACACATCAGAACCCTTTATTTCTCGTATTTTATTCCAATGGGTCGACACAAAATCGTTCGCCAGAGGCCTCAAAAACTCTGTTGACAGCCAGGCCACAGGATTGGACGCCGTCCCGGACAACGTGTCATCGGCGGCGGAAGCATTTCTCCGCTTCGAAAAATGTGAAGATCGCGGCGCTGGAGGAAAAATAAAAGAATGGGACACGATCGAGCTGGAATGGATGGCCATTCACAAAGGGGCCGAGAGATGGAGGGGGGGTTACAAACGTATCGAAGGGAGGCGAATATCGAATATCGACGCCTCCCTATCGATTGCGTGGCGACAGTTATTTACCGTCGGCCGGTGGGGAAGCTGCGACGACAGATATTTCCTTTGCTGCTCACGCGACGGTCTGGGGATGGGCAGTTCTTCGCCGGAACGTGAAATGGGGATCCTGCCTCAAAATGGCAGTGCAAGGGAGATGCGGTAAATGTGTCACCAGTCAGAAAGGTCGCCCAGTTCCCATTGCTTTTGTTTTTTATATTTCGGTCTCGTCCCTTGGGGAAGGAGTATTTGGATTTTGATGATGGCGTAACTTCAAGGATTACCGTACACGTGTACATCAACCTTGGGATGGAGTCTGGTCTGAAAAGAAACGCTGATTCCACAGCGGATTAGGAAACATGTATCCCTCAACGTTCTTCGCTTTCTTACATCCCCAGACAAGTTTTTGTATAATTCATGCTTGGATACACACAGTACGCTCTGTGAAGTACAAGTGTCTTACGCATGCAATGAAGGTTAAAAATTTCACTCTGTTTACATTACGTGTAATAGAGACTTAAATATGTAATATTTTATACGGGTGGAAAATGATAAAAAATAACTGTTAGGTACTAGCACGTAGAATATTTAACTTAACTGTATAACCCTCCTTTTAAAATCCGGATAGGGACTCGTCATACTTATATTATTAAAAATGAGACCAAATTTATTCAGTTAATATTATTAGTAATATCGTATACTTTCCGAAATGTTCACTATACACCACCAAGGTTTCTAATACCTGCAGATCAAAATAAAATGATCATGAAGTTAAGATTGGCTAGAATGACTGCCTTATGAATAGATTAAAAATACCTTTTCCTCGTGGCAAGAAACTCTAACTAGACAATGTTATAACAGTATACGCTGGTGTTTTTATGTACATTTCTCTGTTATGCAGCTGACAAACTCCCAACTTCAATAGCGCATGTTAAATACAATCTTATTTGCCTAAAATGATGTATTATTTACAGAGATTTTCAAAGGATCTGAGTGCAACTATGTGTGAAATATGAGGAATAATGCGGCGCATGACACGTGAGAGGATGAGGAGAGGGTGGAGAATTTTGCAAAATATTGCAGTATTACAAGCAATAACAGCAACTTTTATCTACCTACCCCCATTTTGTTAGTATGACTGTACAAGGAAATACATAAATAGTTACAAACAAGACATTATTTATAGTTGCCTGGTAAACAGTGCATGGTATTAAGGTAATCACTCACGAAATTATGGTAAAAACACTCGCAAAAGGCAGAATTTTATAACGTAAGGTTACCCTTAACCGTTATGCTTGCTGGAAGTAAAGTTTATTTGGTGTCTATAATACCTTTTCCTAAAAATATGTGTCAGACTATAAAATAGTTATTGCGAACATAATTAGCAAAATTGTAAAACAATAGCCGTTTTCAAACCTCAAAAATAGATAGCTAGAAATTATAAAAACGGATTTAATAGACTGAAACCACCAATGACGAAATTTTCCTACTATTATAAGTTATTAGGTGGCTAAAACTGCCTATAATTACTACTACATATCATGTATTCATTTCTATAATTAGTATGACGTAGATCTGTACTCTACTTTTACGTGTCCTCTTTAATTTTTTTATTATTTTATTCATGTTTCAATTAGCTAGAGGTTTCAATTGAACAGCTTGGTTAAACCAATCTTACAAATGATAAAATGTGATGTTGACACTTGCTTTCAAATATTCGAATTATTTTAAAAATTTTATACGATAATTTGTCATTCATAAATGGCTTAATGCAATTCTTTCTTACGGAAATATATACAAGACTGTAAATCAATTAAAATAACTATCTATACGAGTAAACTATTTCACTTTATCGGTGAATACTTGTCAATTTAAAATTTTTGCTCTACACATAAGTTAAAGGGACCTCCCAAAGGGATGATTTCATTGTTACATGATAAATAAAACGCTTTTGAGTGATGTCGAACTCTATTGAAAGTGTTCTTCATCTCAAGAAAATTACTTGCTTTTATGTGTAAATTCTATGCGTCTAAACAGAATACAAGTAAAGTTTATTAATTTTAAAATTGTGTATTTTAAGACGAAAAACTATTTGGCTGCATGAAAGAGTAACATTTAGCTCCTTCGATTTAGATACAAGTAGGTTGATATTTCAGAGATTATATTAGAGGAGAAGATTCGATCAACTTCACTCCAAATTTTCAAGCGTGCCCGAATGATGGAATGGAAAATTCGTCAACCCTTCGCTCATATGACGGAGAGCTGAGCACGGTCTCTAAGAGATGAACTCACCGATAGGCAACAAACGACCTTCCCAAGCCTGAGATTCACGCGACCTTCAGAGCAGGATTTCACATCTGCCACTACCAAGGAGCAGTATGAAGGGATTTACCTCCTCCAATATCGAGAAAATCCGAGCGCGCTTATGGGACGCGAAGAGAACTCAATCACCATCCCGAAGCTCAAAATGCGACGGGGATTTTGTAATGAACCAGGCCTTGCTACGCTGCGACGTAAGGCTTGCATTCTTCATGCATTTTTCACACGGGAGTCGCTTTGGTAACGTGCGAGATGGAGCAGGAGTCGTAATGCTGATGCAGCTCAGCTGAGAGCGACTGATGCACTGTATGCTATCGCGGAATTCCCCTCACTTCAACGGAGAGGGGAATCCGATGCACGCACGTGAGCATGCTCGCACAAATATTGTCCCGCGGTACACAATGTGCGAGCGTATGTCGGCGACCACTCAAACACGTCATGGTGCTGCGATTGATAGGCAACTGGGACAGGAGTGCTCAAAGTAAAACACGCACCATGCGCCGGCAAGAGTCTGGTCATGAGCCATGAGCCGCACCATTTTTTCGGTCGCCATCCCTTTGATTTTGAGACGGAATGTCCCGGAGCGAAGCATGAATGTAACAGATCAATAATCTTGTACGGCGCTCCTCAAAGACTTCATACGGGTCGAGGAGTAGTAAAGAAATAAACGATCTCCTTATCAATCCGTAGAAGAAAGCGTGGCAGCCGCTGGGTTGGTGCGTTGGGTACAATACTGGCCACCTCACCCTAAGGGCCATGGATTAAATCTCGCCATTAACATACACAGAGTTTCCCATTGATCATGTATCGTTTTTGACCCGTAATTTTAGACATTTATTTTCATGACACGTAGATGAAATTTGGTACCTTAGTAGAATAACGTTGTAAGTTTTGTTAACTGTAAGCAAATTTTTATAAATATGTCCTGTTGACCCAAATAATAGGGTCCAACCAAAAATCCATATTTTGCCTTATAGACTTTCTATGTTAAGTTAGTCGAAATAAAAAAAGACTATTATTTTGCGAAACGTTCAATGATTCGGTTGTATGGTACGAAAAAAAAGATCGAATAATTTTCGAGTTCGAAAATATAACCGTGATCTTGAAAAGCCAAGGTCAATATTACAGAGGTTACTAAAAGTGAACCGCCGCTACATACCTGTCGAGGTTTAAAAAGGTGCCAAGGTCGATGGTAAAATGTTAAGATCCATCTTGTTATCCCTTGACCTTCAAGGGTTAGGATTAGTACTCCCTACTTCAAGGAAAATTTATTGTTCGTGCATTTTTTTGGAGAGTGACATTTGTAAAAAATGCTTAACTAGCAAAAAAACAAGTCATTGTAAGATATCTCAAACATTTTTTTATGTATTTTGTAGGATCATCGTTATTATGAAGTCTTAAAGGAAAATTTCACAAAACAATTAAGCTAAATGCTACCAATATTTTTGTAACCTTCAACTACAACTCAATTTTTTTAGGATGCTGTTCTTTCAGAATCAATACATGAAATAATTCTATTTAAAATCACTCTTCAAGTTAGTAATCAATATTTTATCTATACAAGGTAAAAACGGGGTTTCACAACATATTCTATGCACTTAAATTGCAAACACGCTTGAAAAGATTATTTTCTCAGAGACACATGATCCATAAATGAATAATGGGTGTGTCATACACTCCCAATGCAGCCTTTAAGTACCATCATTATTTTAGCAAAGATCGTACGCTTCCGACCCAAATTGAACGCATCGTATGTTCCAAACGGGATCATAAGGCTTCCTCTCCTAGGCAAGGGTGGCTGCGTTTTCTTCTTGCAAACGTAGGGAAGCGATATTTCAACGGAAGACTCGGAGGTAGCGCCATCCATTACCTATCACGAGTACTCTCTCGAGCCCTACGCCGACCGCGTCGGCTCATCCTCCCGAGCTCGCGACATGGTTCCACATATTGCCACGTGAGGGCTCTGGAGGATTTTGGAGGACTGAGAATCCACGGGTCCATGACAACGAATATATTTATGAGGGCAATCGGGGCGCCGTCACCACCAATATTACCCCTCCGCGCCCGAAGAGTAATCTCGACAAAAGCAGGGAGCCGGTGCGTCTCCCAGGAAACCGAAGGCGGGATAACTCCATAGAAACGCCCTCGTGGACCATATATTCACGTGTTGATCGAAGAAATCGCGGGAAAAGTGTCTTTTTCTCGTCCTTCGTCCTCGTTTCAAGGGACCATTCACACAGCTCCTACTTAATCGGCTACATGAACGCCATGGGACTTATGCGAGAGTTAATGACAAAGTATTGGTCATAAAGCCCTTCATGGCAGCACCATTTTTTCTATATAGACTAAGTGTTCTAAATAAAATCACAGAGAGGCAAAGAGGCAATAGAGTCTGTAGAAAAAGTTATCTAAATTTCAAGTTCAATGCATGCATGCAGCTGTACGAGTAGCTGAAAAATTGACATTATTTCCTACATGGATTGAGGCTAGACTTGAGCACATTCATTGAATTGTTCAAAAGTTTATTTAATACGGTATTTACACGCGTATAAAATTCACTTTTTTTGGCGTGGCACACTTTTTGAACGGTGGCAACCAACAGATGTGACTCGCACACAAATTGTCATGCTTGTGCAATAGCAGATGAACAGTATCCTGCTTGGCCTACAACTTAGCACGACATGTATCTTTTGTGGGTTGCCTATGCTACAGGAAATATAGTATTTATAAATTATTATTGGACTATAATAGTTCCGTCATTACTATAGCAGGATTTTCATTTTAATCACCAATTTTAACAGGATACCTTGAACAAAAAATGCAATTTTTTTAACTTGGATCAAAATTTAAGACTGGTTTGCATACGACTTTTGTATACGACTTAACAATAAAGTTTAGATTCAATCACAAATGTATATTACGGAAACTGATTAGTACGTAAATTATAAATAGTCAGTAGTAAGAGAAAACCTTATTTATGTATAATAGAATATATCAAATAATGTAAAACACAGCTTAAGTTAAGCAAACAGAGCTTGACGCCAGATGTAGAAAATCCTATTAACTAATTCGGGCGAGAATAAGAATGGCGAAATTAAGGAAAGTTGGATGACTTTCCTTGATGACTTTAAACAGTTGACATTAGAGTAGTCAGCCTAAGGTTTTGCAAGGGAAAAAGTGATGATAGAGGTTATCAATTAAAAGCAGACAAGAGAGCACGCAGTAGTAGTCATTCCTACTACGTCTAACGATATTATTATTAGTGGTAGTAGTACGCAACGGATATAGTTAATAGTTAGAAACGTATTGATGCAGTAATATGTTCAATTTCTCCGTCTCAAGAATAGATGATTGAAACCAACATTACGGTTTGTGATGTGGAATTGATGAATAAAATACGTGAAGAATAATTGTGTTTACAATAGTTGAACTCACAAAAATGAAGAAAAGCATAATTAGAAAAGATCATAATGCTCTTATTCGGTGCAATTTATGCAAATATTTTCTGATTAATAATTTCATATTCTTTAGCATTTATTTGTTTAAAATTCATATACCGAATTTGCGCACGTATGAGATGCATTTTTTTCGATTTTTGTGGCCCAAAACGTGGGGTGCGCCTCATACGCGTGTGCGTCTTATAAAAGTGTACAAAGGAGGAGAAATCGTGAAAAATCGCGTTATGGATTCGTACTCACCGGTGTCTTTATGAAATTGGTTCATTTAATCTTTGTAGAAAGTGGGTTTACCCTATAATAAAGTGGTTTTAAAATGAGGGAAATGAGCCATTTTGAGGTAATTTAACCTTAGTGCGGCCCATTTTTGTGACTTATTAATTTTTATTCTGGGTGAATCTTATATGCGTGATCAAACAATTATTTAAGATTTTTCGCCTCAAATCCGGAGTGCGTCTGATAAGCACGTGCGTATTGTGTGCGCGTAAATACGGTAGTTACAAATCAACTTAAATAATTTGTATAAAGAAGTATTGAAAGGCTATCATGAAATGCGTAGCAGTTATACTCATATGGTGGACCAGAGGGAAATTCCATCAGATTTTATGTTATCTAGGTTATTTTATCGATGGAAGAATATTAGGATTATTAGGATGGAAGAATATTGGGATAAGAATATTAGATGGAAGTAATCTATTCCTTTAAAATGTTTTGTGTTAGCACAATTACACAAATGTTTCATTATCTCATTTGGTAACTATTCGTTTATTCAAAATTTTGTCTGAGATATATAAGTTTACCGAGCACTAGGCTTAGATTCTGGTTTGCCTCGATGGTAATGTGTTAAATCCCTCGCTTATGAAAGTCATTGTTGCAGGTTTCAGATATCACACCTTAGAGAGAAAATTATCACTTTTATGGGCGTGGATACTTGTGTTACTCAATCAATTTAATGTGGCAGAAGACTTCATAGACTAAATTTGCTAAAAAATAAAAAGATTAACTTATATGTAACATTTATTTGCTTTCTACAGTACCATCAGAGTTTTTATAGATCATGTTTCAGCATTTCCTCACTAGCAATCTTTCGTTTGCATTACAAATGCTATATCGTCTATTAACTAATCTGAAATAATTACGAACTGTTTTTATTTATCCACTCAAATACTTAATAAATTCATAGAATAGCAGTTACCACCTTTAAACTCTTTCCTAAATTTTCATGCTAATGAACAAAAAAATTACAGGACGGGTTACCACCAAAATTTTTTATGCATTTTTATACACATATATTATTCCTATTCATTGAGTTACAATTGTTTGTTGTATTATTTTCCAGACAATCTTCACTCCTCTAGTAAAAGTTTAATATAAAATACCAAACACGACGTACTTTACATAAGAACGAATAGGAAAGTTAAAGCCTTATTCATATTCATGTATATTACTGCTACAGATAAACCCATAAAGATATATTGTCACAAGTATATCAGTACTTTAAAAAATCATGTGCAATGAAGAGGTGACAGGAAGATATCTTTACTAGTATATCAGGTGAACGTCAAAATTCTCCCTAGCTCACAAAGAATGTGGGCTACGGAGGGTGCCTTTGTTTTTTTGGAGCAAGATTACGTCTTGCAAGACAGCCGCTGCACATAACTCTTTTGACACGGATGAAAAGGGAGACTGTACTGTGTTTGACAAAGGAGCGGAGACTACGGTCTACTTCCTGCTTAAGATGCGCCGAGTAATATGAAATGAGACGGCCTAGAGATTAAAGGGCTTAGGAAGAAAAACTTGAGACTCCGAAAAGCATCTTCAATAGTGTGGTTGGCAACAAGAGAAAAGACGCTGTATTAGGATAGATTTTTGAGGCGCTCTGAAATTTTAGGTCATTGCGCACTATGTAGTCTACAAGGATACTCCAGTTCATCTCCGGCATCGGAAGACTCATAACGACCTCAAACTGTACGTCTACGTGTACGTAGTACCACGCAAGCCACCGCGAGGGTGTGTGGCAGTGGGTGAAGATCTCACAAACTTGCACAATTGACATGCAAATACGAGATAAGATACTAATAATTCATGCACACATGTCAAACAAAATGGTCACGTGGAGGAAGGTGGATAGTAGCTAACCATTAATCGAGTGACATTAGTACTGGCTAGAATATACATTCCCCATTAATACATTAATCGGCGTTTCCCTATCATGCATGTTCTAAAAATGCTGAAATATTTATCATTCACTACAGACTATATCACCACTTATTTAACTACCTAACCCTTTGCTATTCTCCTTATTGTGCTCTCTTATAGAGCGAGGGAAAAATGATATTAAATTTATCGGTACGACAATCTCTCTCTAATATTTTTGACATGATGGCCTGATGAAGACACCCGTCGAGGTAAAAATAACCGGGAAGGATGAAAAAGGCAGGCCTCATATGAGGTACATAGAGCAAGTTGTGAAAGATGTAAAAGAGAGGAGCTACTTCAATATGAAGAGGTTGGCTGATAGAAGAATCGAGTGGAGGGCTGCGTCAAACCAATCATAGGATTGTTGACCGATGAACACAAATCTTGTTTATCTGATCAAACCTAGCATAATACGCAAGCGTTAATAATATGTATCTATCGTCATCTGTGTGCACTGAATTGGCCGACTGACGCACACAGATAAAATTAAAGTGATAACTCAGCTACCCGTATATCTATTCAATTGCTTGGTGTTCCCTCAACCAATTTAAGCAGCCAGAACATCAGCAATATTTGGAATACCATTAGTGAATCATAGACTGCCATTCACTTCGCTCTTTTTCTATAATTTTAAAAGATTGATATTCAAAGTGAGAAAATATGAAAATGAGAATAAGAAACAAAATGCGCTGTTTTCGGGAGCAAGCCTGCTCAAATTTTAGTCCCAGAAGTCATTTAACGCATCGCTGCTTGTCACCTATTTTTAGTTTTTTAAAAGCTTTTTCTCTGAGATTGCACAAGGTTACTATATGAAAATGTCTAAGTACGCCTTAATTTCGAGTGAACCGAAGTTCTGCTACGATCTCCCCGTTTAATTTACTTTTTTTAAATTTCCATTTTCCTTTGTTAGATATTTGCTGCGTGCAGCCAAGCTGGTTGCGTACAGCGGTGGGAAATGGAACACGGTTTAATTTAACAAAATTATTTTTTATTTGAAATAATAGCGGATTTTGGTAGAAAATGCTTTTATCGTTTACTTTCATGAAGCACCTATTTTCTAATACTTATGTTATTCTAATCTTTATGCGAAATAATGTAAAAAGCAGCTTATATTTGCAACTGAGTTTCAGGACCCTTCAAACGTTTTGCACGAATTTAACTCGTGATGCGCATTTCTTTAATTTTCCGAAGACTTTCCCATTTGGACTCCGTATCCATGGGTTGTATGGAAACATTAATACGACCCCATGCGTAGCAAAGACTTCATGGCATATCACGATAAAGAACATCAAGGAGCCGGACGCGGTAGTCAGGTTGATAACGTGACGGCGTGAGCAACGAAGAGTTTGATACCCATTTTGGTAACGGCCTAGAACTTGTTTTCAAAATAAGAACATTGAGAACTCGGCATGATACAGCCGCTTCCGCTTGATTACCAAAAAATAAAGCCTGCTAGTACCAGAATAAACGTTTAATGAGGCGAATCAAGCCCAATAGGTGATGAATTTCACGTAATAGCCCCATATATCGACCATGCGGCATGTGACCACTGTACACTTCCCGCTTAGTTAGCACAGTAGATGATCGCGTAAGTACACAACAAATTTAATAAATAATGTCCCAAGAACCAAATGATGCATCAGATTCTTGGATATTGTCTGATTCTCTAATATGGAGAATGTTCATCACATGACAGGGAATAACTGCTGACAGAAGTTTATTATATAATTGTAAGCAGTACAACAATAGCCACCAGTACAACGTGTAGCTCGGGGTGGGCATATAAGTGTGAAATTCCTAGATCAGCATTCTTACAAACGAGGAAATACATGAATTTATCGATGTGTACATTTAATTAAAGATCCCATGGAATTATGAACTAGACGACGAAGGAAAATTGATCACCTCTGGGGTAAAAATGAATTTAAATTCCATTATTATTGAGAAGAATGATACATTTAGAAATGATCACATGCCTGACTATCTCAAAAAACACATTCATGACCAGGGAATCTAAATGCTGAACATGTCAATGCAGGAACGACACGTGAAAATTTAAAAATATGCCTAAACGATTTGCTATACCAATGCAGTAGCTACAGAACATACAACTGTTGGTTTATTTCATACCGGAACCATTAAAAAACCTTTATCGATTCTCAAGGATTATTGCATTCAACCGCAGAGTAAGAGGGCAAATGAACCTTTCATTTCTTCATCCGAAGAAATTTCATTCTTCCAAATTCATAAAAGGAATGAAAGGCGTGCTCACAAAAAATGTCTCCAGCCCCCCCCTTCTCTCACAGCCGCTAGTTTGGCCTTAATATCCTTAGCTTACCATGGATGAATCGTCAAATTTCTGCATTTGGATTCCTGCTCAGTACGTCTCTGGCAAGCGTCCCGTATCTTGAATGGAGAGTTGTCCTTGGCCCACCTTTGGGCGGCCACCGCTTCGATTCCGCTTTTGTATCCCTCCACCCAAGTGCAAAACCTAAACACGTGTTCGTCTGCCCTTGAATCACGGCCACCTGAGGTGTGAAACGATACTGGTGGGCATTCTATGCCCCCAGCACGATGCCAACCATGATAGGCAGCGAGTATTCCCTCTCGCTTTGAGCTCCTGTGAGTATTGCTTTCCTCCTCCGAAATCATTCCGTATCAAGGCAGCGGTCCTGAATGTGGATTTCTTTTCCCTGGCTTACTTAGCTCGTGGATTGTATGGGGAGCATTGTCTCGTCAAAGACACCTGCTGCGTGGCAATATTAAAGGCCAAGACGTGACGGCATCGAACTCAGTTGTACCTCAGTTATCGCCTGTGGAGGTTTCCACTCGGGACGATTGGCCCTACGCCTTGAATAAGGCATTAGGATTCAAGACATGAAGGAAAATATTTTATCAATAATCTTAATCTTGTATGTAATATTGGCAAGCCAAACTATTATCTATCTTATAACCTACCATAGACATTTGCAGAGACATATATTTGTTAGACTGGAGAATGAGGTGAGAGGAGGACAAATAAAAATGAAATATAAGGTACAGCCGCCATTGCCCGGCAGTTTTTTGCGTCATTCAATCCTGCACATGAAATAATATGTCTTTTAAATATCTGAGGTACAACTTATAGTTTTATAAAATATATTTTATTGGGTGAATTGTGTTTGTGATGACATTTTGGGCAAAAAGAGAACTAAAATTCAAAACTGTGTTTAAAAATGTAGATAGAGTATTACAGAAGAAATCTATTCCAAGAGGGAAATGTCTTGAGCATAAAATTTTCCTCGGAGTTTGTAAATCATAAGTCCTTATTATTCGTAAAAAACCGTTAAACTAAGTACATCTATGAAAATAATACTTCTTTGCAGAAAAATTCTTTGATTTTCAGAGCATAAGAAACGAATCATTGAAACATTAATTGCGGAAAAATTGATCTAAGAGTTTACGCATTCCTATCGCTGAAAGGGCAAGGAGCTATAAGAGCTATTTTACCAAGAATTTACAGAAATATGCATAAGCCTGAAAACAATATAAATAACGATAATTAAAGATCATAAAAAGCATGTAATACCTTCAAATGATTTATTGTATTGAGGTGTCTGCCGAAATGAAAATAGTAATTTAAGCGGTAGTACTATTTATTCTTTCTCTGGACGTGCCCAAATTATTTAATTCTTCCTTCTTCTTGTCTCAAAATGGTCTCATCTTTACCGTCCGTCTGATGATTATCATTCTTTATTTTAACCTTTCTAGTCAAATAAAATGTGCAAATGGCAAAGTCTCTAAAATGTTTGCAATAGATAAGCCTCACCACTGGAGAAATGGTAAATGTATAAATTTACCATTTCTACAGAAAGATCAAAGAATGAAATCACCTATTATAATTGACGTATGATCATTTTCATAAGAGTTTTAAGGAACAAAATCAAGTTTATATAAAATAGCATTTGTGATTGGACATCAAATAAAAATATAATCGCACGAATAATACCATTTGGTTCGTTAGCAATTTTAAAATTTTCCAAAAAGTCCACCTTTCCCTCTTTACGAAGAATGTTTGCAATCTCTGGGATTATATATCTTTGGAGACCCTCTTTATCTCACATATTCAGTGAAACTAGAGCTTTATTCGCTTTTCTCATAGCACTTCTTGTGTTAATTATCCCTGGTTCTTCCACTTTGATCAGTGTACCTTGCCCATCAGTTATTACTTTATAAGTCATATTATCTCATAATTGTAAAGCAAAGCCACTTCAAACCAGAGCTTAGATAATTTCCCCGACAAATATATTGGTTCTTTAATTGAAATTTAGAATCCAGGACTGTGCAATAATAACAGGGTAAACACCTGCTGAGTAAGGGTCTAATTAAAAAAGCCCGAAAGAAGGGAATCCTTTCATTCCTTGTCGTTTTTTTACAGCAAATGAAAAATGTGATTAAGCCAGTTTTATCTAAAGTATGGCATCTCTTTGGTCCTGTTCGGTTGAGTGCCGCTACTGGAATTAGGTTGCCCTTTTTCAATAACGCCCGTTCAAAACCATATGCATTTGGCTTTCTGAAGATGATTTAACTTTTGATTAATTACAATGATTGCCTATATCAATTCGATCAAGCATGTACAGGGTTTATTAATGCTTTGTGTCGCATAAAAAATAAATGTCCAATATCACAAACAATAGCAATGATACTTCCCTCGGTTGTAGTTGAAAGTCAGACAATTGGTCCCGTCAAAATCGTGTTTTCTTGATTTTAATCACCCACAAATTGGAACTAAAGTGGACCGATATTAATCAAGTTTGGTTTCACGGAGACAAAGACTTGAGGGTTTATAAAAGTTCATATTTTCCAAATTCCAACTAATTTTTTTCTCCATGTCGGAGACCAAAACGAATGTTTTCTGATGCAGCATGTGCTTCTTGTAGATAATTAAATATGGCTTGTTTCATTACGTTGATGGCCTTTTCAAAAGAACATACTTCATCAATGTTTTTGTGATTTAGGAAAGAAAACTTTTACTATAAATCGCAAAACATTTGTGTTTAAATGTCATTGCCTATAAAAAATACCTATTATACTGGCTTCAAATCACGCACTATAGGACATGTTCCCTTAAAATATAGAATAAATCAGGATTTATATTGGTAAGCATTCGTTGAGAGGCTAATGACATAACGCATTAACTTATAGACGACGCCCATTAAAACAACTTAGAGTAGGTTTTTTATCTATTGAAGGCTGTATTTCTGTTTAAACTAAATTTGAAATAATAATACTATGCCATCCAAACAAACACCACAATAGGGAGGAAAAAATTGTAGATTCTTATTTTGGTTATGGAATATTGTTTCCTAATCGAAACCGCGAGACAAATTTAAAAATACACAAAGTATTAACGTGTATTTCTAACGCTAACATGATTTATAATCACAAATTTTTAACGTTAATTTGAAAGCTGAATTCAGCGCCAATATTGGCCTGGTTAGTGAGGGTGGATTTTGTCAAATACTATGCCCAACGAAGCATAAAATTCACACGGCAGGGTTAATGGAGGGGCAGTTACTATTTCGGTGCCACTTTCCGTTCCACATAAAGATACCTAGGAATAACCCACGTTTATTTTAGCTGGATATGTATATACAAGGTCCACTCTTGGGAATAAATACTGGACCTCCAGTGCAGCAGTAAAGCCTAACTTTCTACTTATTATAGTACTAAGCTCAACATTTATCGTTAAATAAGAAATGCAATTAACAATTACGATTGCACTATTCAATTTAAATAATTTCCGTGACACTTGACAGTGGTCAAATATTTATCTTTATTTATAATATTTATCACGTTCATTTTTCCTTTTAGCTCTACGTGGTTGGTAGATGGAAAGGTGAGGTTAAGTGCATTTAATAGAGCCTAAAGACGGACATAATGCATGCATAGTTTGAGAAATGATCAATCACGAGCTAACAGAAGTAAACTACTGCTTCTTTTTGTAGCATGGTTTCTCGGGTTCTCCACCAGGCAACATTTGTAATGGATATCTCCGACATTTGGAGAAACATAGCACCATTCGTGTTTTATGAGATTGGATCAGGTGTCTATTATTTGGCAGGTTTATGCATGTGGATAACAATAGATCTATTTATTTAGAACCACCTATTGGCGAAATTCAAATTATTATTAACGGAAAAGTTAAAATATTTAAAAGCTGAACGAACTCCATTAAACTCATTAAAAGGTCGAACTAAAATTTGTCCAGACAACATGACATAATATCAGAAAATCAAAACGTTGACTAGAAAAATTTCTTAAATTCACTCCTGGTTTCCCGAATTTCATCACAATGGCTGAGTTGATGGACTTTAAGAAAATATTAAAATCACTATGTGACATTTTACCAAATGAAGAATCTAGCAACTGGCATAAATACAAGCGTAGACGAAAGGAAAAAAATCATCGGTACTTACATCTGGTTCAAGTTACTCTATGTTAGTGAGGCGTGGGTGATAACAACAGCAGAGAAGCTAAGGCAGGAACCATTCAAAATACGTCAATATTTTTTAGGAGGGAATAAAAAAGTGCGTGAAGTTTTACCTGGAATAGGTGAATAAAAATAGACCTACACCCTAAGGTTTGACGACATTAAATGCCTTGTAAATTATCAAGATTTTGCACCTTATGGTTCTCTTGCCGAAAGCAAGTGGTGCTTAAAAAGTTTGTCAATAGCACTGTGCAAAATCGTGACGGTATTGAGTTTATTTTTATTTGTAAAGGAAAAGATTTTTTTCACAACAACACTAGAATACTTTTCTCCTAGGAGGCAGTAACCATGGACTTTTAGTGGAACCTCTATTTTGTGCCACGCTTGTTCAAGACGATTCACAAAACCATTTAATTAATGCCCTTTCAGAAGAATCAGTGATTGGATGCATCGATATTAATACGCTCCTGCAGCAATAACACTCCTTCAGAGAGCCATGAGTCAAAGCCACTTAGGGAAGAGTGGAGTTTGCCGTTCGGTGAGAGATAAAAAATGGGCCATTACGGCAGATCGCGCCGCTCATCAAAGCCTACAGGAAAGGACGTACATCAAAGAATGAACAACGCATAGTTGTTGCAAAAGGACCCACTACCCGGGAAAAGGTTAAATTTTTGACAAATATTTCGCTGACGGAGAATGGTAGAGATGTGCTATAACATTGCAATCCTTTCATTTTAACCCCCTATCCCCACCGTAATTAAACAAGTTTCCCTGGAATAAATTTTATTACCATCACATAACCACAAATATTATTGTTTAAGCCATAAAAATTTCTAAAGAGTCGTACACTACGACTGTCATAATAATTAAATCGGTTTATTTTTTCTCGTGAGACAATGAGCTTGACGTTATCTGTTGTTAAGTGAGGAAAAAAATCAACGGGAATAAAAAATGCGGAAGTAAGTTCGTTCATTTCCTGTTTTTTGAGCGCCGAATCTCGCGCGTTGTGCGTAATTATGCGCGCGAAAATGAGCGCTTGGTTATCGGAAGCGAAAAAAGTAGGTTAAAAGAAGGGCTTTATATTCGGGGCTGGGCAGCGAACTGCCCATTACGTAAATTAAATCTGCTAATGAATAGATGGTTCTTTCGTGAGTTATGGCGAACGATTTGTGCGGTGCAAAGGACGAAAATGAAGGGGAGGACGCAGAGAGGAGGGAATTTAAAATCAGGATATTTTCCGATGATAAAGGGAGGGGGTGAAGGGAGTCCGGATTGGCAACACTCGTAGATTGTTATTGGATTGTTGGTCAACAGCGGATTCGCCTCGTCGTTGGGAAGCCGTCTCACAAAAGGATCCCCATTCAATTTCAATTCGGCTGTAACAAAATCTACATCCACCAGTAAATTCCATTTGAATTTTACAGATATTGTTATATCCCGGTTCAACTAGCGTACCTTTGAAAAACCTACCCTTTAAACTTATATCAAAAGAAACTATCATCAATTTCAAATACATTATCCCCAGTTTGTCTATTTCACTCCCCCCTAACCTTCAGATCAGCATCTAACTACAAGAAAAGGAAGGGTGATTAGCAAACTCAATAAAAATGAAAAAAACAACTGCCTTCATTGTCGTTCGCAAGGTTAATTTTCAAAATAAATGTTAGTTGAAGATTTTAAATCCCACAAATTATCACAGGATGAATATCTTCCTATACACATTACTAGAACTTATTGCAAAAAAAAAACATTATTTTATTTTAATTAAAAGCTTAAAGATGTGTTAGATTAATAACTTTTAAGGATAGATAATTTTTTCTATTCAGTATCATTATCACGGCTGCTCACATAGTACCACAACCCTGTGCGGTTGCTATTGGCGCGCAATGTGTGAGAAAACATTTAGCATTTGAGATGGGAAGGTAGATGCAGATGAAGATTAAATTACCTGATACTGTCATTTTACAAACAACCTTACAAAAGACTACGGATTTTAACAAAGAGGAATACTTACGTTCAGTTTCTAAGATCTTGGAAAACGAAGAAACTTGAGATAAAATTTGTATGAAAAATCTACCCCATAGAATAGTATTACTGGTTGATAGTATTCAGTTTCATATGGAGGTGACAGTCCGAAAAGTGTTTAAAACCATTAAAAAATTGGTGTTACTTGCAGAAAAAACTGCCAGCGTGAAAAAGCCATGTCCAGGTAAAACAAGTAGCTCTAACTATTAATTTTATTTTGAGGGCATTAATTGAAGCATCCCAAAGTGTTTGAGAAATGCAATAAAGGGTACTGATTGAAATATCCAAGGTCGTAATGATTAAGTGCAACCAGGATCTACTATGTAGCATGTACCATATTCATTCGGTACATTGCAGCTGCCAAACAAAGCCTTGACTACAGTACAGTTCGAGGTTGGTAGGCTTGGACTCCAGGTGCTTCGTCAATCCAGGCAATCAGTACAATCCCATTTCCGTTTAATATTCCTCCACATAAATTCGCGATCAATGTAAGTTTATAGCTACTACTAATTAAGGTAAAAATTCAATTTGTTTAATCGATGTATTACAATTCTACCTAGAATTATATTCGAGTAAGTTGTCCACATTTCTACGTGTGTGTATAGTAGGTTGACTGGGGAAAACAGGATCATCGCCTAGGATGTATTCTTAGTCTCTCCTGGTGCATAGTCTTCTGCGCATATTTTAATGAGACACTTTTATAATGGAAAAGTAGGCCAGACCCGGTGTATAATTACCAGAGACAATGTTAGAACAACGGCCAAATGTTGTCGCTGCACTAAACCACAATGAATTTTACTATGAATAAAACTAATGAATTTTATATACTGTTATTACCGCACTAGCAATACACTTGAACAAAGGGTTTTTCCAAGGGGAGAGCATAAAAACCCCGGATACCAACAATACGGGTTGGCATATCTTTATCGACGTCCGCGTGCGTGGTCGAATTCTCCTCACGTGCAGTTACTTTTCTAAATCTGTGTTGAACCTGACTGCCACTAGACTCGGGCGTGAGTTACATTGAAGGCATATCAAGAAAATTGCTACAGGACGAAAGAGTGAGAAGAACTGCCGGACACTTACCCGGAGGACCAAGACCGTCGAGGGAACGGAACTAAGGACCACCCGACACGTAAAAAAAGTGCATGGGCACGATACCTTATTAATTCAAGTGCATTTGTGAAATTTATTTAATGTGTTTTGACAAGTGGGCGCTCAAAGTCACTCGCGAATCACTTTTCTATTTATTAAATGTTAAATTTGTTCATTTTGGTCGTATTAAATGTTTCATATAAACTGATAGATCTATGCATTAATGTAATTTGTTTGTGAATGTAAAACCGTACCTGTCCACAGCTAGCCGGGGGAAAGGAGCTAAACAAGATGGGTCTTACAAGTGAAGGGCATACGTTACACTTGGGAGATAACGTAGGTATTCTGAGAGGAAAACCGCTTCCGTCACAGCAAGGTAATATTCCGTGAAGAGGAACGAAAGGGTCAGCTTGCAAGCCGTATCCCGATATTCTAAGGTTGTTGTAATGGGACTGGGAAAGAATAGATAGGTTCAGGCGCTGGAAATTTCCATCTCAGGAAATCTTCCAAGGGAGATAGTTATTTGGGGGGTGGGAGGGAGACTGACAAATTAAGCCATTTGCACTAGAGATGTTAGGTGGATAATTAGGTAAAGGCTTCAGGGAACGAAGTAAGGGGCGGAGAGAACTAATGATGGTAAAGGTGTTACTCAGTGATTATTGAAACACTGGCATTAGCCTGCAATTCACGAAACGCACCAAGAAAACCACAGTTTATCGTGCCATCCCACGGACGGAACGCTAGGAACGCTTTCTGAAAGTAGGAAACGGTATGCCAATGAAAAATCAACCAGTGCTGAAATTAGAACCCAGGCCCTCAATGTAAGAGGCCATTACTACACTGTAAAAAGTTGATCTGATTTTCAGTGCGATCTGAATTTAAGCGCTGTCTGGTTGTAAGGCAGGAACACGGATTTAAGGTACGGAAGAGGCAGGAACATGGATGGTTGGTACAGGAGCAGTTGAGCAGGAAGCAGAGGAAGCAGGATTCTGGATGGTCTGATTTTCAGCCGTTCACCTGCCTTATTTTTAGACAAGATATTACTACTGAAATTCAACCTGTCTTAAAATTGTTGCATCTGAAATTCAGATCGCTTTTGTACCTTAAAATCAGATCTACTTTTTACAGTGTATAGCTACGACACAAATCCGATCTCAGGCAACCAATGGAATATTTAATATGTTACAAATTGACCGGAAGTTTGCGGAAGAACTTCGAAGAATCAAGTGATAAAAAAATGCACACCACCTTGAAAATAGGTAGTAAATAACAGTGGATATACGATGCTACGAGTGGAAGTAAAATCCTCGAGAGGATTAAAGATTGAGGAATGTTTGCTATTGTCTCAAGTAGAAGAATTGATTAGGTTTTTATGATGGCATGGCATTAATATGGCAAAATGTATGAAAAATTAAATTGAGTACAAGTAAGGAAATCATAGATTGCTAATGAAGAACGATACTCAGTGCTTATTGACAGCTGAAACTGTCACATATGTTCACCGGATGCTCCAAAAAGGAGTATAGATCTCAGTAAGGGTTACATAGGGCACACATTCAGGCCTCTAAAATGTGGTTTAAAGGATGAAGTACCTTAACTGATGAGGCTTATTTGGTAAGTTCATGAGATTGTGTGGGAAGAAGAACACATATGCATAGAATAGGCGGACAGAACAGGTTAATGGGAGAAACAAGAAAGATTAGAAGAGTACTGAAGATTGCTACGGACTGAAAAATATTGGGTAGGATAAACGGGTGGGGGTTCAGGCAAAGGAAAGTATGCAGCTGAGATCGCCTATCCTTGCTGCAGTGTTTCGGCTGTTGTACTAACCGATTCAAAATTGATGGAACATATTCAATCATAAATTTTTATGAAACTATGTAAACCATGAAATGCATTATCAGTTTACCGATACTTGAAATTCTCAGTCAATTCTGGGATGATCAGATTTCCATACCATCCGCTAAATATCCTCAATGTTTCCATGCAAGTTGCCAGGGTACTTTGGTATATAAACCTCTACGTGCAAGCATTTGACCTAGTTAAGAAAAGATTATATGAGAGGTAAAATTTGTATCATTAGCTTAATAGCCTTCTAAATAATACAACAAATACTAAAATCAAGAGCAATTAACGAATTTCAATTAACGTAGCACTTTTGATCGATTTTAATACTTGGTACAATATAATAAAATGGTCTTTAGGACAACTCTTAGTGCTTAATAAAAATTCTTTGGTGCTTTAATGTTTAAGTATTTTAGAATTCATCGCTTATTCAGTCATTAATTAATTTTGGTGCCATTTCATGGAAAATTCATACAATATGGCGATTAGTGCAGCTTAAAACTCTTCCGTTGGGGATCGCGCGACTGAGGGAAAAAGGCAAGGTGGAGGGCACGTGAATGAAAGAAATGAAAACAGCTGACTCGTAATCTCCGAGTTCTTAATCAATGGGAAACCGGCGCTTTTCCCGGGTACGCCTCGCGGGATTTGAAAATAAAAGAGGAGGCAAAATGAAAATAAAATTCAAGCCCTGAAGCCGAAATTCCTCCACAGGAAAAAAAGAAACGAGCATCGGATGAGTAAGCAAATTTTACCTCTCGCCAATCGCTCGTCACGCGTCATTTGTTTTTGGCGGCCTCGCGATATTGCGACGTACGTTCACGCTCCGCTGCACTCTAATGAAACTGCAGCAACGCCACCCCACGGCCCTAGCCCCAAACACTACGCCATTTCCTAGTCAACCTCGCTTTCCGAACCGGCACCGTCGACTGCTGATGATATCCCAGCGCGGTTATAATACCCAATCTATGCGAAAAAAATATTCTGGATTTAAACTCCGCGAAATTCTTTTCCGTGACATACTATGGCAGTTAATAGAATCCGGTCATAGGCCAAGCCCTTCAAACGCATTGGAAAATGGAATGATCGGTAAAAAAATTCATGGAGATAAAGAAATTTATATGGAACACTCTTGGTATTTTTTGCTATGTAATTAGGACCGTAGCAGCCACTAAGCAACCATTAAGAATTGGTTCGCTCGCTAGTTCAGAGACAATAACGAGGGAGAAAAAAATGCTGAAAGATTTAAATCATCATTGAAGGGAAAAAATATGAATTATTAGCGCCAGAAATCAATATTCATGCTTAATTTCGAATCACAGGGCACAATAAATTTCTAGGAGGGAGAGAGAGAGGAAATATCAAAGGAGTGAATGAATTAATACCGGATATTTTGCGGTTATAGAGGCCATTAGAATGGAAGTCATGTGAAATTTAGTGGAAACATGGTGACATCCGATTTATTATAAATTATACCTCAAGCAACGAATTTTTCCCACTTCAAATATCATCTAAGCATATGAAATGGCTGATAATAGTGCTGAGGTAAAAGTAGTATTGTGAGGTTATTGAAATTATTTAAAATCACTAGAGTTACTGACTGCACACTTGAATACAAAATATCGTTCGGAAATTTTCTATGAAATTTAATCATCTAGAAAATTCAAAAAAAAATATGATATATAGATGGGATTTACAAGATAAGCATCCGCCACCAAAAGCGATTCAGAAATAAAAAGGCTTGCTGATATCACAAAAATGCGAACAGCGTATATCGTACATGATAACACAAATTCAACTTTCACCTCCGGTCAACGGCACTGGATCATAAAGGAAGCTCTATGTGCGGAGTTTATAAAGAAATGAATGGCATCACTGGACGTGAATGAAGTAAAAGTATGAAGAATCGTGTCAATATCATATCTCGTAAGGATTTTATCAATCTGTTCATATATCGGGACCCTCGCATGAAAAGTGAGTGATATATGATAAAGTGATTATCTGAAAGGACATAAATGTCTGAAAATTGATACATATTTTCTTATACGCATAAGCGGTAAGACTGTTCCTACCTCCAACTATTTTTGTTCCCCGATAGTTAGTAAAGTCTTTCTTTACTTTCTATAACTATTTTTTATTCCCTTTCTGGAATTTCTCTCTGATCAACATTTCCTCCAACAGAAAAAAATGAAAGTTTGCCAACCTGCTATTCTAAGATGTTTCCCTCTAACAATGAGGGATCTTAATAACTATGTATATGTTCAAGATTAAGTGTACAAATTTACCGATAGGTAATCTAAGTGGTTTCATGTTGACATTTCGGCTTTTAGCACGTCAATGCATGCTTGATGATGATGATGTGCCCTGCATCGGGCATGAAAGCTCGGACGACAATGACTGTTACGCAGCAGCTACCAAAAGATACAACTGGACTGGCGGGGATACATTTTGCGCGTGAGCTTCCGATTAACTGAAACTTCATTTACTTTAACTATTTCAATAATACTATGCCGTAATGGGTGTGAGTAAATAACAATTATAATATAGCTACGTGTACGCCACGGCTTGAACCGTGTACGCTCTCGTTGAAACCCAAGTCACGACTCTTCTCCGTCTTCAGCGGCGCTGACCCTTTCCCGGAAAAACATTTTCGCTGCTAGCTGTGGATTTCACAATTCCAAAAAGGGCAACAAGAGGATGGAATGCAACAAACCCCCGAACGCACGCCTTTCTCCGAGAGGAGATCTAGGGTCCTGGTTTTTTCCCTCATCCCCACAATAAGGGGGACTACCAGCAGCCGGACACCTGCTTGGAAAGGGTCAAAAATGGAAATTTGACAAACACACTATATATCATGGAAGGGCTTTGATATCCTGAATAAACCTGAATTGGCACTTTGGCATGGATCTTATTATTGTTTAATCATGGATCTGTTCAATTTACAGGTACATGTACTTCAAGTCACCGCAAAGGGAATCGCTGGAAAGGAATATATTGTGAGCATTTGTAAACAGAAGTTCATTTATCGATTATGTGAAACTGGACATAGCTTCGAAGGTTTTGTTTAAGGTATTAATTTAGTAGAATCCCAATGCTTAAAAATTGTTGACCAAAGCATTGTGTGATGAATCGTTAAAGCCTAAACCATGATCAAGCACTGAAATCTGGTAATGCATATTGTTTAGTAGAAGAAACTTGATTTTGTAAAGATTATTAATGATTCTATATAATATCCTAGAAACCACCACAAGGCAGAGGGTAACTCATAAACTTCTATTTCCTAAGTACTAGTATATTTTTTCAGGCACTCATATTAGTCTTACTATTTGTTAACTATTCTTACTCTCTTTGAAAAATGTGGGTCTTCGGTTTATTCCATCGATCCACATCCTTCACATACCTACATTCTTCTTTGACCTTAGAAATCATGTCTCTGAATCGCACCTTAAAATTGTCGACAAAGTGTGGTAATAACAATATTTTGACACAAGAATTAAGTGCCAGAATTTTCTCCAATAGGAGGTTTGTCGCATGAAAGTTTCGGGGTTGTTCAGCGGCTTACGATCTGTAATGTTAGAGATGGCAATGATAATAAGACTATCATCTCCGAAACCGATCAGGGCAAATGAACACTTTTTCAGAACACCGTATGTTTCCGTCTTTTTATCCTGCGTAGCCTTCCAAAACTGAAGGGAAAAATCTGATTGCTCTGGTCCAGTAAATGACCAATTCAGGAAACGAGATCCAGACAAATGTTACGGTCAACAGAAAACTATTATCCGACTATATTTTTATCTCAGCTAACCAAGAATTCGACTCACATTTTGCAAGGCTTTTCAACACTGTTTAGGCAATGTGATTATCGAAAAATTTCAGATCTTTTCTTGATTTATCTTCCAAATGTGTAAACAATTGTAATTTAACTTTCGCGAAGCATTATTTCATTACAACGAATTTTACCTCGTACAAGCACGAGAAAATTTAAACTCAGAGAACAACGTAACAGAGGAAACGTTCGTTACAGTATCATTTGTATGACTAGTCTGAGATCTGATCTGCATTCAGACACACCCAAATTTGGTCAGTAGTTTAAAGTGAAATATACGTGATTTTTACAAAAGCTTAGGATATTACATAATCTTAATGATTTTAACTACACGGATAAAAAGACTAGTATGACAAATATATGTGTGTTACTGAAATAAATGCCATTTTTATGGACAACATAATATATATTTAAGTGCCTTTTCAGAAGTTATACAAAACAGTACCACACCACCAAATGATAAAATTAACCGTATATATTATAAGAAAAGCTGTAGGGTTTGGGTTTTAAACAAAACCCTACACCAAATTTATATGCATAGATAGCAATCCTCAATATCAAACAATAAGAACCGAAAAACTTAAATAAAACAAATAAATATGGCTAAGATGCAAAGAAAATATTAGGGTGGTACTGTACCACAACATATATCAATCTAAATTAGGCATTTCACTAATCACTGAATTAATTTCTGATGTTTTAAGCAGTTTATATCAACTGGTTTCAGCTTATTTCTCTACACTTTCATCAATGACCGAGAAACCGAAATAAACATTACTACCGCAAGTCAGCATAGTGTAAAAGCTGTAAGCAGTAAGCAAGTTCCATAAACAGGAGAAAACCTTGTCCTATCTCTTGCGTTAAAATCACTTTTCTTACCTGTGTTTCCCCCAGGAATTCCTCTTTTGCGAACTCCAAAGTGCCGTTTGTCCCCGGAAAAACTTTCACCAACTTCACTCCAGTCCCGCAAGACGCCCTGACCGACCCCTCACTACAGCATGCTTTGGTTTTTCCCGTCGGGACCGAGGGTAATTCATAGCCGTCTCCACGAGAGAGAGTGGTAAAGTGTGGTGGGATTGTTAAACCGGATGTTGTGGCCTTGGACCCTTCTCGGAAGCTCATCCTCTGGGATGGCAGTGTGAAGATAACGAGGGGAAATGCTTGCCTGCTCTTGTTCTCTTTCCCGGAGTATGATGTGCTCAAAAAGCTTGGAACAATCATCATTTTCTTTCATCTCCAACCGAAAAACTGACTAATAAACGACAAATTTGAAAAATTTATATCAAATAATAAAGTTGAAAGAAAAGTTATAAAGAAGATAAACAAAAACCATTGCAGTAAGGTATGCATTTAACAGGTCATGCCAGTTTCAGATCCTTTTGCAAGGGTCTTACATTAGTAAGATAAAATAGTGCATTTGCTTTAGATACAAAGGCTTTTTTACCAGATGCAAATATGAAAAACGATATATAACAACGTTTCAAATGTTTTTTCAAGCCATTTAAAAATAATTTTGCTAAGGGTGATATAATTTGACGCAAGAAAAATTAGTACCTTTCAATGCTACTGAAACATTAGTCACGTATTTTAGAAAAGAATATGTATTTAACCCTTTTACTGCCAGCCCCTTTAAAGTAGACTGTGCGAAAAATGCCAAGCCCATTATGCCCAGCCAATGGGCAGACTCATTAAGAAATATTATAAGCACTTAATATTAATATATGAATTTTTTTTTTAGTTTTGATCATATATTTTCACTTTTTAAGAGGATGAAAACATTATTCATGCTGTCTCTGATTTGAATGAATTGTAACCATTACAAATACATGATGATGTAATGTAGGTGGGCCGATATATCGGCCCCTTGGCAGTTTTCGCACAACCATAGAGGGCCGATATATCGGCCCACTGGCAGTAAAAGGGTTTAACTAGTTTTTAGTATGGAGGAGAAAAATTTGAAACGGGCATGACAAAGGAAAGACATATTTTAAACGGAAATAGAGAGTTGCTATTGCAAACAGAGTGTTCCAATCACGGGAACCAATCTCCAAAACCTGGATATTACCTCGAACGATATTACCTCGAACGATGAAGAATGTCACGCGATGCCAAGCGATATAGTTTTCCAATACCGCTACACTCAAAGTTAACACCTTCTATTAAATATAATTGAACTCGGCACCATAAAAAGATATGTTCTATTCAATTGAACGACCACCGTGCATATGGCTGCTGAGACAGGATAATCCGAGCCGGTTACAACAAAAGGAAAGAGTTGATGTGTCCGATATTCTCTGAACCCCTCCAAAAGTGTGACCCTCTTGCATTTTATATGTCGAATATTTTTCTTTTAGAATATCCATGCGATCATTAAATCTCTTCTAAAGTGAGCTAAACGTGCAGGGGTAATTTATTCAGTACAGTTGATTGAACTGGGTGAGGGTGTTTTTAAGAAATGGCTGTTGAAGAACATGAGTGGGCAGTTCGTATAGAACTATTTGGGAGAGAAAGCATTATGAATCCAAAAAGGTCGAGGTCTAAAGACCTTACGTGTAGAGCAGCTAAACCTCAGTTGATTACTGCTATTACAAATGCATTACACGGATGTTGAGAACCCTGAAAGGAGTTCTTAAAACATATTTTATCCAGTAAAGTACTCATTTGCTCTTAAAATAATGCATTCATTGCAACATATCCCTACCATTCCAGCCAAAAAATCAAATAGGATATGTAAAACATGAACTCATTGGTAGTATTTGGTTTCCTTTCATTATACATAATAATATGACGGTAATTTCGTCCGATAAGAGTTTAAGGTTACCTTTAAACTAACATCTTAATCATGTAAAGGATATATTAGTATAAGAAACACAAAATAGTTTAGCTTAGCATTTATTAAGCAATAAAATCAATCCAAAAATGTGACGACGGGTCACAACCCTTCACTCGACCATTTCCTATCGTTTCCTCCTTAAGTATTGTCTATAGTTTGATACCTTTCCTCCTTAAGTATTGCCTATAGTTTGATACCTTCCTTTCTTAAGGATATCTTCAACATATCATTCCGTTTGCAATTTTTTCTGCGTTGCATAATATTTATCAGTATATAATCACTATTTGAAATTATAGATTTTAAATCTTACGTTTGATTGACTGCAGACCTCTACTTTTATCCATTTTTTTCTGTCTCAGTCACACCCTGTTTAATTAATTTATAAAGTTCTCTTCCTTTGGTAGATTTCTACGGGGTATTTTATTCCATTTTCCCGTTATGTAGTTAACGATTAATACATTTTCGTGAACCGTGATAGCCAATCAGTCTACTGTAGCCTACAATCAGCCTGACTAGCAGACTAACATAAGCAATTACTTCTCAACTCTACGCCAAGCTTCATTTTTCGTTACATTCTTTCATTAAATTGTTAAAATCTTACAATTATGGACTAAATATTTCTATTCAATCAACTTCACAAAGGCTTAATAAAAAATGAATGAGCGATTACAAAGTAAGGAGGGGAGAAAGTACTTTTGCCTTTTCCGCTAGCTGTTATAATGTATGCAATTTATGCTCTTCCTCTTCAGCTGATTGTGAGTGAAACAATATGCTGTCTATGCTGAATTTTAGCTTCAATTTCAGTAGTATGGCTTAGAATTTGCATTTTAGATTTAAGGACATGGGAATGATCGAGAATTTATAACTATCCTCTCGAGCAGTCTATGCTGCAATGAAATTTTGACAAAGTGAAATGCGTAATGCTACAGGAGGTGCTTATTTGAGTTCCTCCCAAGAAGGACTGGATTCAAACAATGAGGGCATTAGAAAGTGGCAAAACCAGATCCATCCTAACTGACAACCTCTGGGGACATACAGCTTGTGCTCCTACTACATATTGCTCAGTCCTTTGCTGGGACTTATATCAGTTCTCTCCGGATTTAGAGAACAAAAACCCGCAACAAGATACCACATATCTTCAAATACTGTGTCGTAGTTCAGTACCGTATATGAAAAGATATCAGATGAGATCGATTGTTGATATGCCAAAAAGGCTGCTGTCTCCTAATCACACCTCAATATCCCTTTCATTACTGAGATTAGAGAGAAATACGTCGTTGACATTAACCTTATCTTAGCAGAAAGAGCCAATGGGTCCACATTTTAACATTCCATCTAAAGGATGGAGTATTTTACCTCACAACAGCATTCAAATTTGGACCAGCATGCAAATGGCAAATTTGTACCACAAGACAGTATTCTAACCAGCACTAAGACAGTATTCTTAACTCCTGATAATGTAGGCACTTTCCGTGCTAAGTGGCAGGCCAATTCTCTTGTCTAACGGAATATAAAATAAACTATTCGTTAAACTATCACATTATTCTTCATTTATATTATTGGTCACCAAGTTACACTTTTGTTATAAATGTTTTGCATGGTAGTCAACAGTAATTGCATTTGTTGCTTATTATTATTATTATTATTTTACCATTAGTTTCGTACCTCACTCAATAAACGTCAGTTTATCCCTAAATAAGGAAAGATGCAAATTCCATACGAATCTGTTACCAGCTGAAATTTGCTATAAAACATTATTTTCGTTTACATGTTTCTGAAAGTTTAAGGTATTCTACGACAATGTAATCCTTTAGTGATATTCTCATCTTCTTTTCTCATGTCCATAAAAAAATTGTAATTGATTGCTAGGGTTGCTCCGTTCTTCTTCCGGAATTCATTACATTTATATTTTCTCCTATTATTTTTGTCACTTTGCCAATTCTTTTGATGTTACGCTCTACGCAACCGTTTCTGGTAATATTTTCATTTCCAATACTGTTTTTCTTTACTTCTTTTATTACATCTGGAAAATTATTATATAACCATACACGTATTTTTCAACAGAGAAACTTCTGCTTCTCTTTCTATACTTGCGTCTAACTAACCATTTGCGTAGACTATTCCTCTGATATCAGTCCATTGAATTTATCAAATTTACTAATACTTGGCTTTTGAAACTCGGTATAAAACCTTTGTAGGTTTCAACTATTAAAACAGCCGCGCTTCGCATGATATTTAGAATGACAAATACATTTTAATTTTTTCAGTCCCCCACGACTCTATTTTGTAAGAAAATGACTAATTAGAGATAATGGTTTCATAAAACAAATCCGAGTATCACAAAATGGCAACGTAAAGGGAAAGTTTTACTTCATATTACATCACTGATATTGAATTAGTGAAATATTATGTGAAATACACAAAGAGTTAGTAATGCGGAAAACTTTATAATCTCTTTACTTGTTTCCTAAATCTATAGGTATATGGAACCATTTTACGGGTAACATTTCGAAACCATTTACGACTCTAAAAATGAATTCCTTTACAATGAAAACAATATAAGTGGCATCTGGTAAATTTTGACTGGGTGTTACAAGTGCTGGTACACTTTCCAGCATTACACCTAAGTTTTTAGTATTCATTTCACTGGAAAGTATAATTTTATGAAGGATTTGATCATAAAGTGAATATTCGAAGTACATAAAAAAGAGTTAATCTTTATCTAAATTTAACTTCCTCAGGGAGTAAGTTAGACGTTTGACTTCAAAACTCATTGCCTAGACCACGTTCCCGAATAGGAAATTCCTTTTCCTTCGCCAAAAGAGGGAGAATGCCTCCATCCCAAGACTCGATCGCATTCTTACGACATCGACCGCGAATCTCATTAAAGAGTTAACGACATCAACCCCTCTTAGGAGCCTCATGCTCCGTCTCTCACCCATTACCACTCACCTCATGTGATCGAAAACATCGCAACTAAGTCCAACATTTATTCATTCATAGAGAGCAAAAGTATTAATTAAATTACTTGTAGAAATATCATGTACTAAAGGCTTCTGGCAATGATGTAACAAATAGTTAAATAAAATAACTAAATAATTATTTATTTGCTTAATCGTGTGCTGGTTACTTAAAAAATTAATAATTATAAACATTTTCACAAAAATAGGTAAATAATTCTGGAGAAAGTGCAAATATGTAGATAAATGAAGCAATGCTCGTATCCAATTTCGATCTGCACTAACATTCAACTGAAATTATCTGATGAAAGCAGAAAAATAGCAGAACATGACCGAGAAGCACTGAATAACACAGTGATGTATATAGGCACTAAGTACATAATATTAGAAAAAAAATGATTAAATACTACATAAAAGATTCTTAACATATTTTTATTTATTTCGTATGACTAAATATGATATCTCATACTGGCCGATTGCTAAAGCCCTGGCATAGCAAAGATACCCTGCCTCATTAAGGGCAGACACCGTCTGCGTCAATAACTACATCCACTCTGAGAGGTTTTGCATTTAGAAGGGTGACCAACATTAACAGTGATGCTGTCACCGGCCAAATGTCCTTGCTGAGGCGATACTGCGATACTTTGACACAGGTGCCGATAACCAGTGAATATTACACTAATTGGCACCGCGGTATAATCATGTCGCAGAAACTTGGGCATATGAATATGGATATAAGTAATAAAACCGTAAAATGGCTAGGTATCATTTGGTCATCTAATAAATTTTTAACAAGGTGCTTAGCCCTGAGAATTGGTCTGAGTGGTTAGGGTAGGGTTGGAGCTAAGTATATAACCCAATGGCGTAAGAATTGTGCCAAATTTACCACGAGGATATACGCCAAGATGCATATATTCACCAAAAATGCAACAAGTGCATATATTGACCTAAGAAATCATATATCAGGGTAGGAAATTTAGCTCTTTTCCAATGGCAGCCTATTTTTCATGAATTATATGTCAAAAAAAAGCTCAGTTTGGGTTTAAGCTGCGCGTGTTCAAATGCATTTCCGATTTGAAACTACCTGCTTCATAGCCTAACGTTTGATCAGATCGCCTAAGTGATAGCAGTGAAATGATATATTAGATAATTGGATCTTCATTAATATTCATTAGTCGAAAGCGTCGTTTGCTGAAAGTTGATTTAGATTAGGTTCCGCTCCGTTGTTTGATTGTTTAATTTGTTCAGAATACTGGTTGATATATTAAACTATTCTACACAATAAAAAGGGAAAAATACTAATTAGAAGAGCTACCCAATTGGCGGAAAGAATCAAGTGAAGTGAGAAAAAAATTGACGATATAAAAATATCATACGCTTTCTAAAACTAATAGAAAATATGTGAATGACGCAAATATTATTTCAAATTTTCAATGTAAAAAATATTTATACTACCACTCACGTACATAAACCAAAATACTCGTTATTCGAGTCCAAAAACCAGTGAAACTCATATTTAGACGTAAAATTCATTATATAGATCATTTGACGAAATATCAGTGTAAACTCATCACAAATATGACAGTAGGCATTGCCAAAGGTTTACCATAAGATTGACAGGATAATACAAATCGATAAAACGGTAATAAGTGCTGACTTGACAGAAGATGTGGAGCAGATATGCGAAATGAATGCATTTGTGTTATTCCAAGGAGCCTTAAGAGGTAAATGCTATATCACCAGAATTCAAATATGGTCTTCACGATCACTATGGGACACCTAGTAGCAATAAACGACACTCATCGCAGCAAGAATCTTTAATCCCAAAGCTTCACTCGAAACTCACTGAGCGGGGTATACGGACTATCGCTTTAAAATACTGGGCACCCCCAGGCATCAATTACAACCCCCTCCACACTCCAACTCTCTTTCGCTTTCCCCCAACCAGGTATCGACAGACGAAGAAGAGGAAAGCAGGGGTTGGGTAGAGTGGGGATCAGAATTTAGGGTACGGGCAGGGGACGAAGAGAGGGGGGAGAGAGAGTCCTTGAGCCGAATTTATCGCGCCAACTCCTCGAGAGATTTATCCCGCCTCTTAACACTTCCAGTGGATAAGCAGCAGGAATTCCATTATTATTACGCCGCGTTTTGCCAGGGAAGGCTGGAAACTCAATCTCCCTCACTCTCTCCATCCCTCTTCCCTCTCCATCTTCTCCCAGCGAGCGTGTCTCTACCTTCAGCGGCCCCGAGAAGGGAAACCGGGAATTGAGATCGCAGGGTGGGAAATGAAAAAAGAAGAAAAGGGGCGGGTTTTATTTCCACGCCGGCGGAGCAAGGGAGCGGACAGTGGCGGGAAGATGTCCCCCATCTTTCTTCGACTCAAGTCTCCCGCCGCGTCCAAAAATGGTTTCTGGGAAACTTTGGAAGCGTTATAGTTCTCCGTACGACTCAGTGGAAGGGAGGGGATTGGCGGAAGAAGAAAGGCTGACCTACTCTTTATCGACATCGTTTTGCTCTCAAGTCGCAGCTTCCGAATTCGATGATTTTATTCACCTTAAGGATTCAAGGTAATCCAGTGGGAAGAATGTTGGACCTCCTACCATAAATGTACCTCTGCGTCCACACAATTTAATATTATTTCGATAAACTAATGACCGGTACCCAACTTAACTACGTTCGATCTATTGCAACAATCTAGATTAACAATAGAACTTGTAAAGAAGTCACCGCATAAGATTTAATTTTTGATAATAATTATTGAAATGCTTCACCGCTTCTCCCACACCACTGCAGTCCAGTGCCTTGCAGGGTTCAATGGAATATAGATGAATCAAGGAAGCCACCTTAAGGATGTGTGGCAGGGGGTATTACCGCACATTAATGAAGAGTTCATAATCAGTTTTTAAGTGATCACTCAGCCGATTTCATACGTAAAGTTAATTTAGATGGGGAACAATGAAATCAAATGAAATAGAATCTAATTGAGTTAAACATTCTTGGATTTAACTTGGATAGAATAATGGGAGTTAGTAGGTACTAGGGACTGAAAAGGGACAACGTTAAAATGTTGACTATGTTGAAAAAAAAACCATGTAGACCTACTTTTACCGGTAGAATAATAGTTACTATTTTTATGACATACACCTCCTTCTCAATTTGTAACTAACACCATTCCTTGTAACTTATAAATACCACGAAAATTCATTAAATCTCACAGTAATTCACACTTATTTATGCCCTCTATTTGTGTAATAAGTTACTGAATTCTGTGTTTAAAGGATCCAAATGAAGAATGAAAATTATTCTATGGATTTCATGGTTTTTTCTTTTTGCCTTCACTTTTATACAGCGAACTATGGAGTTTCTGCAGATATTAAGAACGATCTATGCTGCCATATGATAAAAGTTGTGAGAAAATCTATTTACCACCAAAATACCAAGCTTGTAAATTAGAAAACACTTCTCTAGGGCATACAATTTTATTAGCTTCTACTGCAGCTTTTTCCGAATAAATACTTCTCGAAAAGATAATAATTTTAATAACCATTCGAGAAGTGTTGATATATGGTTAAGGCTATGAAATAAATAGAGCAAGTAGCAAACGAGGATAGTAAACGGTCGGAAAAAGACAAGTTTATGAAGAACTGTAGGGATAAAATCCGAAAATCTAATCAGCCAGATTTGAACTTGATGTCTGCTGCCAACAGATGTCAAGGATAAAGTGAACACAGAAAATGGCAAAAGAAAATATCGTATGATATACGTGGAGCAGTTGGTAACGAGTGAAAGGAATAAAATTATGGGAGTATGAACAGCTTTGCCAACAGATGAATCGAATAGGGATTTGCACGAAACCTAGCCATAAAGGTGGACCAGAATTCATATTTGATTTTAAAAGAAAATAGAATGTATCAACTTGAATACTTGCAGCTTGAATAACAACATTGGAATTCATTGTTGGAAGCAAATTTTAATTTCATCATCTATAAACTGAAACATAAGGAGCTACTGATATATAAAAATTGCACTAAATCTTCCATTGACTCCACTGGAAATATGAGGCATACATGCATTTATTCTTCTTAATTTATTATGAAGATAGAGAACCTGGAGTTAAATTAATACAAAGTATAAAATTAAATGATTCTGAATTAAGGTCTGCTTCTAAACTTAATTAAACTAATACTATAAGTTTACTACCTTATAAAATAGCTCCCAGTTAAAAAAATGAGGTTAAAGTGTCCATTTTCTTTTGATAATGATAGACGAAGCTTCATAATTTAAATCTTAATTTCTATATCTCGAGTTATGCGTTTTACTAAAAAAATTTAGTTACTACAAATAAAGTCTTTTTTTAAAAACATTTTTAGTCTCAATTTTCACCACTCAGTGATTCAATTTGGGTGGAGTTCTCTTCGTCAGGGTTCCTCGGTAGCTGAGGGTAGTTTTAATTAGTTCTGACAGTTTTCATTAGACGCTGGGAGATATGGCTGCAAAACCTACGTTTGACCATTCTATGGAAATTCAAATTCGGAGAGGTGGAATGTATGATTTCCTCACACATTTGTAGTGAGCTAGCTTTGTAGGCTTGGCGTTTGGCGTAGTCTTTGCGATTCAACGATCTTTCTTTCCCTGCAGAGAGAACAAAGTAACGCGTGCAGCACTCAAACTCGTGGCATCGTTAATGCCGAGAGTACAGCCATGTGATGTTTTTTTTCTGCCGCCTACATCTTGCCTTCCTAATTGAGTTCTCATTTCGGGTACTTGCCGGTTATCAAACATCAAGGCCTTTCATAATTGCTCCTTTTTTCACTGCAGTGCATTATACGGAATAATTTGACGTTATAATTGTGCGTTTGTTTGCTCACTCCTTTTACTTAAATAACCGGAAGCGTTTCACAACCAATTCAGTTTGCAGAATGGTATCTAGATGCTGTTTGAATCCATTGGATTTAGAATGGCCCAAAAATGCTCAAATTGTTCTATATTGTGTAAATGAGTGAGTAAGGGGGAGCATATCTCATATAAGAAATATTATTTTAAATAACTGAATTGGTAACCGTAATTTATTTGAATGAAGAAGGAAAATTGTGGAGGCTTAGTAATATCTATGGCACTATATTTCATGAGATATTTTCTAAGATACATTAAAATTTTACTTAATTCATATACATCATTATTGATTGCGTCTATGTCATAAGGCATTACATGTATGAATTTGAATAGACGCTCAATTAAAGGCTTATCAAATGACGGGCAACAGAACAGGGTGAAACATTACAACGTGAATATAATAATGTTTACTGTTCCCCTTTACATGATATTATGGCGTAACTGAATCAGCCGAACTCAAAGATAATACATGCTCTTTATCAAATTTAATGTAAAGAATTTTTATCCTGCATATTGAATTTATTCCTGACCTCACGGAAAATATGGCGAAAGAATCTCATGAAGAGGTCGGCCGATAAAAGACTCGAGTGGAGGGCTGCGTCAAATCAATCTAAGGATTGTTGACCGATGATGATGAATCTCATTTACAGCAGTGTTCCATTATATATACCTAATAATAAACGGAAAATTAATTTCCTATTTGATGGGGCTACTTGAGAATCACAAGGGACAAGAAGATTATTTGTAGGACGGAATATACTTCAAGATTTTATACAACATAGTACGTTCAAGGCTGATACTGCCAATCCATTTTTACCCCCACCCCGTATCAAGATGACAGGCACAAGCAATAAGAGGGATTCCGACCTTTAAGTATATGAATATATTTTCCATGAGGCATGAAAAACTAAAACGTAAACCAAGTGTAATTCATGAAAAATGGCGTTAAACTTATTTCACTACAATAACCTACATAATAATCATTTTTTAATGTTTTTCTTTTCCTTGATTTTAAGCACATTTCCTTTCTTCACGGCAAAAGTAATTTTCAGCATGGTGGCCTATCACAAGCCCTTGCGGTTTTCGGGGTAACTTGTAGATGTTAATGACATTAAACTTGGTTTCTTAGGGAGGGAAAATTAGCGATGAGAGTACGATTGTGATAATGTTTGAAGAAAAGAACTTAAAATGCACATATTCAATTGAATTTTATAGGTTTGGTGGGTTTTGAAAAGACGTTTAACAGTGCTATTTCAGAAATCATAATTGAAATTTTGCAGATGATGTGGTTGAATTGGAGTAATAGGTGACAGATCGACATGACCAATTTGTCACACAAAACTGCACCAGGAAATTTGTCGCTTCGTTGTGGTGTGATCCAACTTTTTCAATTTAATCTTTATTAGCTGTTTTTATATTCTTTTTGGAAATAATAATTGATCAAATGGAATGCAAAAGGGAGTCATTTTCCTTATATTCTGCAGGAAATTGATGTTATCAAGCCTCGTAATGTCGTAAGGTTTCATAACTATGAGTAAACAAGAAATCCTGGATCTTAGGAATGATAAAATTTAAGTGTAAATACAGGAAGCGCGGTGAAGGCAAACAATAGGAAAAAGTGGTTGGATCCAATAACACTAATTTCATTATCACCGCCAAAGTATCTTTTCTTTTACACCCTTGCACCTTTCCTACTGGTCTGAAGCACATTTAAATGCCAGTTCAGACTTCAAGATGATACAGAGATATACGTTATACTTTGTGCCAGATATAATATACGGTTGTAGACTCATTTTAATCATAATATTAAATTAGGAACACAAATGTCACAAACAAGCATTCTATCAGTTACAGTCGTATTGCTTCCATGCAAATGTGTGGCTTTCCACATCTATAAATTAACTATCAATGTATTTATGGGTAAAAAGGGTGAAATCTAGTTCTCATATGTTTCGCTCAGTCTAAAAATCAAAATATATCCCTTATTTTCTGTGTGAATCTTAGTTGGAAATATAGGAACAGATTTTATGGCAATTAACTTGTGGGTTCTCTAACAAGTCAAGAAATAAAAATTATATCCTGTGAGTAAACGTAGCGTCACAATTGAGGTTATGCATAGTAAAATTTTGAAATCGCATTAAATAATATTTGAGATGGATCATAATACGTCATTTAATATACGGGCCCCGAGTTACAAGCATTCATGATGCAAGATTTCTTTGCGTGCAATATTGAAACCTGGCATAACACGTTTTGCCAAGATAAAAAAACCGATTTGGATAACGTAATTTTTCATAGGATTTAAATCAATGCTCCCAAAATTGCCTTAATTTAGCTCCCTTTTGCCGATAAAAAAAAATTAGAGTGCACGCGCTGAGCTGGATATTGCCCTAAAAATACTGCATTAAATGTTTCTGGCACTGTCATGACATGCAATAGTTACATATTTAACAAAATTTAAAACCTGATGAATGCACTGGTTGATGGTAATGTCTCATCAAGCAACTTCATTAGTAATAACGTTCACGTTATAAAATATATCAAAGATATTTTGAAACACAAACCCAAAAATGCCATCAAATATGTTATCAATGGCACTCATGAAAATAGGTCATGCGAATAAAACGTATTGGAAACATGGGAAAATATGGTTTTCCCCTGGTCGTCGATTTAAGAGGAGTGCATGAAAATGAGGTCGCTGGATTTGAATTTATCTGGTAGGTATAATTCAGTTACCGTCTTTTTTTTCGCAGTTTGCAAATGCAAAGGCTTTGCTGGAATATCGCTTGGCTTAAAATCTGCCCCAAAAGATAAATAAATCAAGAGTTCATTGGAGCATGGTGTCTGTCACTAGAAATCGAGCAAAAGCTTCTATTTAATAAATGAATAACACCGTAGCGTGATGAATCGCTTTGGATCGGGGAAAATCGTAGGTTTCCCCGCGATAAATCTGCAACATTTGCGGGCATTGCTTGCGGATGCATAACATGCTATCGCAGTGGAGGGGGGAGGTGGATAACGCAAATATTTATGTCCTTGTCCTATTCTTCTCCACGGTGTGCGAAAGGAAGATAGGGCGCCTTGGATGCACGGAAGTAGGCACATGAGGAGTCAGCATCCATTTTGCTGGTGAGTGTCGCATCTAGCGGCACAAGCCGAAACTAAAATCCCCCGGGTGATCACGTAGGATTAAAATATAATCCCACAGACTACCAGTAACAGATGGTGATAAACTTTTAGAAGATAGTTCAAGTTAGAAGGGGTTAGTAACTAAGCTTCATCATCACTAGTCATAAAATGTTTAACTGATATATAGCAGCTCATTCCACAGATACCGCCAAAGTATCCTTTCATTTCCACCCTTACACCTATCCTACTGGTCTTAAGCACCTTTAAATGCAAATTCAGACTCCAAAACGATAGACAAATACACGTTTTAGCTTGTGCCAGATATACATTACGATTGTAGACTCATTTTAATCTTACGCTTACCATCTAACCTTCACAATTAAATACTTTAGACAATAATTTATCAAAAATGCTAAAGCTTGCCACCCTATTCTTAAACTCATCCAATTTACAAAATAATTCCATGTACTTTCTCAATCAACGGCTGACGCTTTTGGACTGTCATGTTAATAGACGAGAAATTGTTATATTTTACTACAGAACTTTGGCTTACTCGTACAAATTCATTTCTTAAAACCATGATATAAATAATCAACTGAATTCTAGATAACTTCGAGAGCGGTTTGAATTACACTACTTTTTCATATTCTTAAGCTATTTTGTCACACCTACATCTATTGATTTGGCTTATTCATTGTTGTGCAGCAATACGTTTTGGACTCTTCCATTCTTTTCTTTTCCGCGGCACTATTAACTTATTTTTCTGATCTATAGAGAGACATGCTCAAGATATCCATTCTAATGAGGCATTTCCTTACTTCCTAACTTGTATTCCAAGTAGTATACTGATAATTCTTCCGGTAGAATGTCATCTTTGCTTAGGCTATGCTGCTTATTATTCTCTTCACGATTTAGCCATCGGCTATTATTCCGCTTCCTTAAAAGCAATAATACTCCACCTCTAGATTTTGTAACCCAGATATTGCAGTCAGTGTTAGGAGTGGATGTAAATATGGCTATTTAAAAAGTCAAGGAAGCTATAAATTCAATGCAGTAAATTTATGCAAAATTGAAATATTGCAAGTTTTTCAGAATATAGTACGTACAAATTAAAACGACGAAAAAAACGGCTTCTCTGTGTAAAATCAAATTTTTACAGTAATTTCAATGCATTGTACTGATTTGAGTTGCATAAGTTCATTCTACGCGCAAAATGACTACGCATAGTTTTATTTGAACAATGAATTAATAAAATTAAGGTACTTAACCAAAATTTTTGGAATTTTAAGTTGTAACTGTGTTAGACATTGAATAATATAATTTTCATGAAAATAGAAAAAAAATCTGCCGAATAACTGATCACAATAAAACATTACCCTTATTCCTATAAATAACAAATAATAGTCATGCACAAAATCCACACGCACCCACAAATGTACGATGATACGGACAAATTAGGTATCTAAGAATATCTCATTGATAGGTATAAAATAATAAAAAAAAGAAGTAGTCATCAGAAAAGTATGAGAAAATAGAAGTCTGCAAAAAAACTATTCAAAGAAGATGGGTCCGCTTAATCGACCATATTTTATGGTCACACGATGGCCATATGAAGATAATCGTCGAGGGACAAATGAATGGGAGGTTGGAAAAGAATACACGAAACAAGTCGGACAGCATGTGAAAGAGAAGAATTATATCAATATGAACAGGTTAGCCGATAGGGGAATTGAGTGAAAGCTGTGTCAAACCAACCTTGGGATTGATGCCAAATGATGTTGATGATGTAAAAAATGGCTGATTAATTAAATAATTTTAAATGTCTTCAGATTCAACAAAATTGGTGATAAAATAAAGAATAATAATCACTTTTACGCAAAAATACTCGCTACAACTACTCTTCACTTCTTAGTCTTTTTCATCCACATCATAAACATATAGGGTTCCGGTATATTAAAACTTAAACAAAAATGTGTGTAGATTAAACCGATGGAACATAAGAAGTTAGTATTTGTATTCGGTGGTTAAATATGCTTAGAATTCAATGAACCGCTTCATTGTCATAGAGCGCAATGCATTATTTGTGAACAGTTCTAAGCAAAATGCATTGAAGTCATTTAAGCTCTATCATATTGATCCCAAGCAACGCAACGATGTCGTGGTCAACGAAATAATTTGACGTTACTCAGGGATAATAAGAATTAAAAAGTTTCAGTTCCCTCAAGAAAAACCTCGAAAATGGCTTGGAGGAGTCTTTGGGGGTTTCCATAAAGTGATAAAAGGGTAAAAAATGGTTCCGTTTGGGCGCGAAAGGAGGGTGAAGTCGAGTGGAAGGAGACGGAGATATCTGCGGGAGGGGTCCGGACGGTCTTTGGGGGCCAAATGGTTCAGGGGTGGTCTCAATCGCTCGTCAATTGTCGCCCAAATTGATAACAGTTATCGCTTACAGAGGGCAGGGCTAGCCACGGGGAAGGGAAGTGGAAGATCTTAGATAAAAATCCCCTCCTTCTTCCCAAAGGACATGGCCAAGCACAGTTCGAACGAGCCATTCACACCCTAGGTCTTCACCCGACCCTAGTGACCCCCGGCAATGCACCATAATACACCATCCCGATTTTCAATCGGCCCTCCTTTACCCTTTACCAGAGGAATCCTCTCCTCTATTTTGGAAACGGACCCCCAGGGCTCCAGCCTACGACGATGGGTGACAACTCAATGCGAGTAGAGCTACCACCACAAACATGGAGCCTACACAACCTGCTTGCCATTCAAACCCTTGCACTGATTAATAATTTTCTCCTACATCATCCCAACCAGAAATAAAAATGTGAAACCAGGATCTTCCAGTCTAAAAAAAACATGTTCATATTTAAAACTTCGGCAGTGATAGCTGTGGAGATTATTTTCCACTAAAATTTTAAACCAGGTTTATATTTTGATAAATAATCTGACAATATTTGGAACAAGTGATGTTATAGACGAGGAGTCGTTTTAAATGACTTTTCTGGTGGAAATAAAATGTTTCACGCAGCTAATTGTATATGCGTACATACTGTCAGTGTAAATAAGATAGTAACGTCATCTAGCAAGATCTAACAAGATCTAGCATCTAGCAGTGTACATAAGATATCAACGTCATATCACGAGAGTTCATCTCAAGTAGCCTCAATGTGGATTTAAAGAACTCCACAATTAGGAGTTGATCGGCCTTAAATATCAATACGGTATCAAGGTTACATGCATCAAATTGCAGAATGACATTCTAACAACAGGATTAATAATTCTGCGGAGTATTTTCTTTCCTAAATCACTCCTTACATTTTCATTATTTTAAACCTCACACCAGACTAAAATTACTGTTTAGTCATACTGAGATAAAACGTTTAAGTGCCGTTAAATTATTACTCATTCAGTTGAACATGCTATTAAAATTTATTGATACATTTTTATATATTTTTAATATTTCTATTAATAGTCAAATTTAAATAAATTGGAATCGCCAAAAACCATAGAACTCTCACGTCGCGGTGCGCTGGTCCAAAATGAGATCCCAGAATCTGAAATGAGTCTGGAGTTGATGCACAGCACATCAAGGGTTCCGCTTTGAACCAGTCGTTACTCTTGTGAACGCTAGCTAACGGAAATTAACTTTGCTGCCGCATGCTTTAGGTAAACTTCACCACAATAAATTTCCAACTTGAGGAAATATGAACCATCTAGCTGCGGATATTAGCATTGCTCGATTCCGCTATCAAGATCCAGAACATTTCTTTTAGGGGATGAGCAAGTGATTAGCACTCATGGATGCAGAGAACTAAGCTGGCTTATTCTGGCAAGAATATTATCGGAATATTATACTACATAATTCGATCGAAAAAAATATCTTTTATCGTTAAATGAAATGTGCAAAAAGGAAACGTAACCAGCCGATGTTAGAGATTTAATATTAAAAAATTCTGAACTCGAGGAGTAAAATTTTATCCAATGTTTTTAATTCCAAAATCACAGAAGGAGAATCACTCAAGGAGCGAACAGAATATGGATATAGATTTTCCAATTAAATCCAAGAGACTATTGCCCAAGTAGGTAAGACTGGAAGGTACATTTTCCGTTTCACAAACGGAATATACTAATATCACTATCATCAACAGAACTTTATGGAGTCTGGTCTTAAACATGATTTTTTTCATATCTTATTAATCGTGACTCATTTATTTCATTTAATCAGCAGGATTTCTTTATTCTATGAAACACTATATGCTCAATTTACGAAGGAAAACATGGCCATATTGACCGAAATTAAATGTTTATAATGCTCTTCCAACACAAAACAACATACACAGAGGGCAACATAATACATGAATTGGTCACTACAATATAGAGGCCACCTAAAAAATTGACTCTAACAACCCATGTTAAATGCATGGTGATTTTACTAAATGGGAAACTACATCTAATCTGTTCAAACAAATGATACGTTTAAAAATGTTTATTACTTTTGAGATACTTATCTTTTCAATAAGTACTCATTTCAGGCATATAGAACAGTTGAAAATTTCATTTTTTAGCTTTATGCATGAAAAAGTTTACGCGACCAGTGGATATTTCATGATTGTCTTCACACTTTCCCAGATCCTCTTAGGAGCTTGGATATTATTATTCCGATATAGGCTAATAATTACTTTAAGATATTTGTATATATGAATCACCGAATCCTGGCAAACTAATACTTCGTAAAGCAATATTTAAGATATAAAATCAACCAAAACTCATGATACAAAACAAACAAGGAGTCTGAATGATGTCTGTTTGAGCATTAGCAGCATTAAATAACACGTATTCCTTATCAAATGTATTGTTTCTTTTACATCCTACAGCAGAGGTTAGAGAAATTAGGAATAGCTTTGCAAATATTCATATAAATTGCAATGTTAGGAGGCAATGGTTTTCTTTCCTTTAGACACATTGCTTTACTGAGGGCTGCTCTATTTTCTTCAAAATATCTCACTCACATAGCGACTTTTTCTTATTGCTTACGCAAGCCATGCACCGTTTATCAAGATTTCAAAACATATGAAAGATGTGGAAAATGAAAAATGGAATGGGAAATTTGTCGCCACGAGAATTAGAGTTTCATCACTGGATCCAATGATCGAGAGGCTTTCTCTCGGAGGCAATACATATTCTGTCTTCCCTTGACGCATTTATGTCATTGAACGCACAGCAGTTACGTGACGCGCCTCTTCTTTTATGTGAGTCGGATTTCAAGTAGGAGAGATGATATACGAAACAACGTCACCTTATGACGGAGCAGGAAAGAAGGAGGTTGATGGGGATTATTGCGAGGGAGATAGAGAGGGTGGAAGGAGAAGAGAAAGGGAGAGAACGAGAGAGTGTGGCAGGCATATCGGCTTATGACGGAGGACTCAAAGTTGGTTGGGGAAAATGAGAGTCAACAGAATAGAATTCAGGCAAAAAGCTTGATAGAGGGAAGAGGAAGGGGTTCAGGGGAGAATCGCAATCCTATATAAAGACTATTGCAATGCGAGACGCGGGATCTCGGGAAATTGGAATCTAAGGAGCAGGAATATTGGAGCTGCTCCCCGGAGAAAATCGAAGCCATCTGAATTTATCAGCCCGGGGAAATTGCGAGAGTGACTTCGCATTGGGAGACGTGCACGGGGGGTGAGATGTGTGGAAAAGGGAAGACAGAAAAAAAATAAAAAATAGTAGGGAAAAATTTGTTAGCAATAGATAAAAAAACGCGAAAATTTTCTTATCTGCAGCAAGGAGATATGCGGGTTGGTATTTTTCCCGCCATGTTTATTTATGTAAGAACAGCATGGGATAAATTAAAAGCAAAGAAATTAATGAAATTATTTACGTGAAAGAGAAAAATTCATCCTCGATTAAATTTCTAAGCTCAAGGAAAATGAAATAAATTCTTACACGCCCTTTTATAATAACGATTTCACATTAGTAAAATAGCAACTCTGATTTGCATCAGTCAAAAAACTTTTCCCACCAAGAAGTAAAAGCAAATTTGAACAAGCAATGTTCTACCTGAGCTAAGATATGGTCGACTGAACTTGTTCAAAGAAAACCAAAACAATCATGCAATTAATCAATTCTATTCCAAAAGCAGTTTTCGCATAGACGCATGATGCAATTCGTGCCATATTAATTTGTATTACTGGTGTCCCTCTAAGTCTAGGGACATAAGTAATTAGAGTGTACTTACCTGGATTATTCCTTTTTAATAGGCAATAGGTATTATCATTTATAACAGCCCATGTGTACATGAACGTCTTAAATCTCTTAAAGTCACGTGCCACCTGGGAATCATTTCACAAAATAAAATATACATATGTAGTACTCCTTAATTTCTTCATCAGTTTGCACTAAATGATGGAACTTCTTGTCAAAGACAGAGTCCACTGGAGAGAAATATGCCTCGTAACAAAACGTGTTCTTCCTCCTCATAAAAAGATCTTTCCTGAAACGTATACCTTTACCTTTCATTGATCTGCATAACGGACACGATTGCATTATCTTGAATTTTTAGTAACCCCTAAAAGAGCGATAATTTGGCGATATGCTTCAAATTTTTCCCAATTTTTGAGTAGTTTGACCACAATTAGTAGGAAAAGTTATTGGAACGATAACTATTACCAGTATGATACTAGTGAGTAACGTGTTATTAATAACTCTAACTAAGAAGACGGAACTATAGAGCCACCCATGCAATCCCTAGATAATATTTAAAGCAGCAAAATCAACTTTATATCCATTAAAGTATGCCATCAGCTTTAATAGCTTGGGGTAATATAGACCTTTCTCCCGAGTTGTAGCCTAGTACATTGATTACGCAGTCTCCAGGACAAGCGCATGCTTTATTATGAATTTTCAGCCTTTACCTGGGAGCTGAAATTTTATTTCGTAAAACTGAATGTTGTCTACCTAATCCTCGCTCTTAAATTCGCAGCCAAAATATATAGAGACCTGAGCTATTTACTCAGCTCTCTAGCTTATGCTGAGAATAATCGAATACAGACATGATATACACTCGTAAGTTGATGAAATCATATTCGAATGAACTTCTTATTTTGTTTAGGACTTACATAATTCCAGGGAATGATATCCAGATGGGAAAGGAAGTCGGAAGATGGCTTAGCTGCTATCCATATGCTCCAAAGCCAGTGTTCTTATATTAATGGCAGTCCAGAAGATCTTCAAGGAAGTGACCCTGCAATGATTGAAAATGGTTCACAAAAATGATATAAGTTTATTTTTGAGTGGAATTTTAATATTTATATTAAACTTTTTAGCGGAAAAGTAATGAAAATTACTTCCGTAAAGGAGCGTGCAGACATAATATGCCCACATAGGCAAATTAATGAATATTTGAACTCATATTGGAATTGTCAACTCATTAGTAATCGTATTTATTGACTCATAGCCGAATAGTGTGAATTATTGGTCTTCCAATTGTGTGGTGGGTACAAATAACAATTCATCTCGAACTCAATGAGGGAAGGACACGGACTGAACGAAGGCTAAACGAAACCAAATGACTTCGCTGCATTGAGTTGAATACTTGGCAGGGATACTTATTTTCATCAAATCTGCGATGATAACCTGCGAGCCGCTGTAAGAGTGTGTGGCAGGATCGGTTTGAAACAAACAACAAAAATTATATTTTTACTGTGGTCAGTATTTGTTTTGAAATAATAAGTAAGAGCCTTTGTGAAATGAATAATTCACTAGCCATTAGGGTTAAGAAATCTGTCTCCCAACATCCAAGTGATTTTCGTTTGTTGAATCGAAAAATCTCAGTGCTGACCTCAGATATACCATACAGTGCTAAACAAAATTTACTATTCATTGTTTTGCTCCAGCACTTTTTCATGTATATGATAATGTCTTACGAACGTACATATTTATTTCAGGTTCAACAATGGAATGTAGAAAAATTGGACTCCTATTATAGAGTCGTTAGTAATAAAATACTTAGTTGTGAACAAATGTTTAACTAATGTACTTTTATAAAATGTATTGCAAAATGTGCAAAATATGTCCTTTGCGCCTTAATTCCGATTAAATTAAGTCAAAATATTAATGCAATCCTAAAAAATCAAAGAAACATAATAAATTTGCAAAAGGAATGATACTGTCTGCTCTTCTCTTAGTTTAACAAAGGATCTCTAAGAAAAATAGGAAAAGACCGGTGAAACTTGAAAAAATTCTTGCTAATATGGAGAGCTTTCCAATAGGGGCGCTCCGAGCTTCGTACCTAGATAATATGAGAGCGGGAGAAACTCGTGCTAGCTCTCGTTGCATGCAAGTTCGTAGATTGATCAATTATTCAAGCCTTCGTCTCTCTCATAGTACGGAACACGTAGGATCGACAGCTTTCAATGCACATAGTACATCTGGTTTGCATCTGACGCTAGGCGACGAATTTGCCAGTGGTTCAAATCGAGAACCGCGGCGATACTGGGGTGTGTGAAAGAAAATCGGTGGTTGACTATTAACATATGTGCTATCGGCAACATAATTCCATACATGGAACCAAACAAAGTCCACACATGACATATAATCGTTTTTCATTGCTTACTGAGCACAGATGAATACTGATTTCATATCACTTCCATCTCTTATGTCATGAGTTATATCTTAGCCGAGCACAGAGTAGAGGAAATAGAATGACTGTAAAAAATAGACAAATTGATTTTAATGAAGTGGATGGGAACTCAGCTGCACAGGGATGTTCTCCACAAAATCTTGATGTGCCATGCATATACTTTTTAAGTGAAGAAAGGTCCGACATATTAATGTATAAGGGTTGCAACTTTGAGACACATGGTGTAGTCAATCTTATCAATTTTCCATTTTACCATAGGCTATGTAAATGGATATCTCTCTCAGAATGCTTGACTTATTTGTCATCTATGAAAACTTTTAGTAGTTGGATGGATCAAAATATATATTTTTGGAATGAACAGAAATATATATCGTTCTGCCTATTAGGAAAACAGTATTTTGGCAATTAAAAAGTCCATGGTTTCTTTATGTTTCCCAATGATGGTATGCTTCATACAAACTATAGCTATCTATTAATGGTATTACATTTATCTCATAGATTTGTTTTAACCTAAAGATAAGAGGCCCGCAGAACAAGTCATGAATTAAGTGGGGTGATCGAAGAACATGCATAGAAAAAAAATACATTGGCGCCCTTATCTTATGATTGAGATGAAAAACCTCGATTTGCAGGTCGCCATTGCAAAATTGAGGAGAAACATCAGATAGATATGATGTGAACTTAGAAGACCGCACTAAATGGTGTTATTATTGCACTGCACCCATATTACCTTTGAAGTACAAGCTAGGATTTACTGAGGCTTACAAGGCAAATTTACTGAGGTTGCACACAAGACACCGAAGAGAAACGGGTAAAGCATGATAAGCAGCTTAGATTTATCTTTTTACATTGTACATGTCACCTTTAGCATGGTTATTTCAGAATTTATTTATATATTTTTACCAAATTTGGAAAATATATCTCCATGGAACCAAATGATAGCACACACTGACCGAAGAAAATTTCAAGCGTAGGTTACTCTGTTAAAGGTTTTCACGGTTAATTTAAAAATCCTGCAATGTCTTCATTAATTAAAAGGAATTATTAAAAAACATTTTAAAAAATTTATCAAATATAACAAAAAATATTCTATATCGAAATACCGCGTTGCATGCTATGAATAATTTGGAAGTATAATTTGGAAAAGTTTTATCGAGTAAACATTTTAAATTAATAAATTTACCACACTGAACATTTTAGCACCGTAAAGTCTAAATTTATTTAATTTAAGTATCATAAAAAATAATAAGGATTCAAGAATATCAGAGAATTTCCAGCAAAATACCGTTTCCATCAAATAATTCATTTATTACCGTTTGCGTGATAGAAAAACAAGATAACAACTGCCCTATTGCTTTATGTTTTTCCTCCAATAATCCACCTGAACATTCCCCCCAAAGTGGCTGGCACTATTTACTCAACCTCGAGGAACAAGACTCAGAAGCCTACGGAAGAAGAAGTTGACGAAAGTACGCAAGAGTCTGAAAGGTAATATCTTCCCAAGTTTTCAGCGTATTGAAGAAGAAGTGAAACGGTAGGGGCTCCTTTCAGGACAAGAGTATTGGAAGTGGGTGGTGAAAAACGCTCTGCAAAGGTGAATTGGGACAAAATACTGCAGACTGCAAGAGAGGACTGAGGAGATTAGCAAAGAGGCAGTCCATAGGCAGAAAGAGTACATGGGAAATAAATCAAAACTCTAGAAAATGCAAAGACTATACGAATTTATACTAGAAAAATGGATTCTCTGAAATAAAATTCATTTCTCGACAAAGAAGAGGCCTGTTCACACAAGTTATTAGTCGGAGAAGGGGAGAGACCTCTGGATCCACTCTGGTGATCTACAAAATAGGAAATGTCTCGAACTTTTTTTCATTCAAAAATGCCCAGTTCAAACTACGCTGGTCGTTACGCGCGTCCTGACGCGCGTAGGTCGTATCTCGTAGCTCTCGACGCTGCCAATTACAATAGTCGGCGCTGCAGTTGGAGTGATAACCGGAAACAGGAAATGAGAAGAGGCACACGAAAAGACACCACACACGTAAAATTCAAAATATTGCCGGACCGAGTACAGTTAATTAAATATGAGTGAATATAGTAGGGACCACAAATGGTTTCAATGTTATGAGCACTCAAGTTTGAAGGATATTTATAAAATAACCTAAATACGCACAGAACATTTCATAACATAATTTTTTTCTCGTTTAATGCGGTGAAAACGACGCACGGCTTTCCAAGCAACAGTAAGCCACTGGCCGGTCTCGTTCCTACCCATGTAATTATAAATCGAATTAAGGAAGTTGATTAAATCATATTATTAACGACGATGTTTTATAATATTTGGATACCTAAGGATTACAAGGCAATGATTAAAGCATTCATTTGACCACCCAGGGACGAAAAAAACGCTTTGATAATAAATGTACACTAGTTGCCAAGTGAAAAAGTTCACCTGGACGGGGAAACGTACCACGTACCACGGCTTTCCGAGGTACTTCGCAGACCACTACGCTATCCAGGAGCTGTAATTCTCTCGAAAATTTTACCGAGGTTTCAAATGCTAGTTTACTGAGTTATTTTCATAAAAACTTATTTCAACAAAATTCCCTGCAAAGATAAATGTCTTAGATTTACAGAAAACACATATTGTGTTAAAATTTAAATTGGATCGGAAGATAGGTTTTCGAGAAATAAAATTTTAAATGCGGCGTAATTGTAGAAGATGTAAAAAAACATCACTTTATCCATTTGAACTTCAGTAAAAATTGCAACGATATAATTCAAACATGTTATCTATGCATACAACAATTAATATAGGGTCAAACAAGAAAAAAATAATATTTAAAATGTTCAGTAAGTCCTTTGGTTGCGTAAAACATACCCATCAAACTCGATTGCACGTAATATTTTGGTCGAGAGTAGTGACTTGTTACCTGTACACTCCCGCCATTAGCGGCTTGAAGGTAGCACTGAAGTTGCACTGTAATTCAGGCGTAGAATGAACGCGCGTAAGGACCATCGTAGTCTGAACAAGGCATAAAAGTACATTTCTAGTATTGTGGGTTTTAATTTTTGACATATGTTTCGTTTCAAAATGTGTACACAATCATTTATAGGGTAAGAGTCAACTTCTTCTTGATAGTGAATGTGGAAAAATAAATATTACTCCTAATAAGCATTTAACAGCGTTAGATTACCTTTCAGGACTAAAGTTTTGGCAAAAATCATAGTTTAATAAAATTTTTAATCAAATTTTAATTGAAGTAGCATAGATGGATTTAATTATTTCCAATAATACATCATTGTCTACTATACAGGCATGAAAATGTTTTTCAGTGCAATGAATGATGTAACTGAGCTAAGAAGAGTTTTAGTATCACTCAAGGAAGACATAATAAAACTAATTTGGAAGTGATAAAAAACCAATAAGAAATCGTTAAGTAGACAGTAAAAACCTTATTGCGTTCACAACTTCAAAACTCATTATGTTTGATGCGGAAGCATTAAAAGAATTTACCATCATTAGTCGTAAATCCGAAGATTAGTTTGATGCAGATGTCCGCTGAAATCTTCTATTAGCTTATCTCTTCATATTTTAGAAGTATTATAAAATATTTTTTTTGAAATCACTACATTTTTCAAGTTGATAGCAGTTTCCAAGTAATCATTAGTTTTTGGGTTCAATATTCAGCGTCTTCCATGCATAAGATATTGAATGTATAAAGAAAGACAGACCTTGTATGATATATATGGAAAAAATTTAGAAGGATGTAAAAGAGAAGAATTATGTCGATATGAATAGGTTGGCCGATAAAAAAGTGGAGTGGAGGGCTACGTCAAGCCGATCCTAGGATTGTTGACCGATGATGATGAAAAAGAGATATGGTTTGTTTACAGTACTCGTTTCAAATTTTCAAAACGTATTTACTAATCATTAATTTATGCCAATTCTGTTACTTCCGAAAAAGGTGACTTTTTTTGCCTACATCAGCATTTCATCCGGCAAATAACCTCAAAGCTCTGGGACCGAGGTTTTCACCCACACCCTAAATAAACTGTGGACGAATAACAAGCTTCGAAAACATCGTACTCGTTAGAAAGCGTCCCCGTTCACGTATTTACAAGGAAACGCAGATAAATTTGAGGAATATATGCACCTTCCTCAACGTTACATATTGAGAGGCTTTTACTAAAGCGCTAATCTGCTAGTCAGCCAAGGCCTCACAAAAAATCCTGCATTCACAATAGAAGAAGTAAAATTAGGCATAAAGAAGATAAATCAAGCGTTGATGAATGTAAAGAGGTTTTTGAGGACAAAAATGCCAAATAAAAATCATATGAGCAGAAAAGAAAGTTTACTTTGGATATATGAAGAAGGCGGAGAGAGTGGGAAGAGATAAATCGGGACGAAGGTGTTTCGAAGGACTCGGTAGAGGAGAGCAAAGAAGGGAGACGATCTGGTAATTTGGTTGGAATAATGGGAGGTAGAGAAAAACATCGTATACGACGTGTTCTTCTCGGTATGGATTTTATATCCATCTTAACCTACATTGGTCAGTTGGTAGTTCATTATTAATTAGATAGTTATAAAACAGGCTTTTTTAAGTAGGGGAATCCAAACTTCCATTGTATGCATGAGTTGTATAAGTAATTTACGAGGACCAAACGAATAACCGTGGCTAGATTAACGTTGGCGTGCTGTCCGCAGGAGCATAAAGGAAGAGAATCGACATATTTACCTCGATGCATGAATTTCAGCTACCCATATAGTAGTATATCACGCTCTGCACCTTCTCCGACCTGACCAATCTTTGGAATGGACATAATTTTTTCACCTGATTACGTTGGGTTTTCATGCATATAGCAATTCATTACTATTTATTACTCACAATGCACTCAGTATTATTTTAATCCTATAAAATGACTACAATTTATGGAATTTTAAAAATCCAAGCAAAGAAGGACAAGGCACTAAAAATCACCCTCACACTAGGGTATGAAATGAAGGATGGCTAGGAGAGGCGTAGTATCCATCCTTACGCATTAGTAACGAGATGGAGAGATGAATTTTTATCCGTATCCTGGACGATAAAGGGTACATTTTAATTGGCCTTCACCCTGCATAAAAATCCCGTCAAAGCAGCACTCTTTCAGAGGATCGATGGAGTAAGTCACTAGTAGGGATGAGGGACAGGCGACAATAACGTTAAGTGGGGACGGGCAGCACTTTTAACAGCGGCACGGAGATGAATCCTGGGGGATAAAAACAAACTGGGTTAGGGGAAGGGGTGAGGGTGACGGGGTAGGTTCAGGGTCTTCAGGGCCGCGTAAGGGGAGAAGGGGAGGGAGGGTCCGGAGGAGACTGGTCGCTCGCTCGAGAATTCTCGGCTGGGCAGCCGGTCGTTTAATACAAAACAAACACTGAGATGAAAGTCCAGACATTGGAGTGAGTGAAGCGCCGTAAAGATTGCGCGGATGGAAAGGTCCTTCGAGGAGGAGTCGTAAAGATCGGCAGAAATGGGGCGAGGTGAAGAATAAAGGAAAGGAAGGATGATGGTTCTCCAACTACGTAGTACTTTACTAGGCATCTCTAATGTGGCCGGGAGAGAATAGTCACCGAGCATATACTGGGTGTGTGAACTAATAGTAACAAAACTTCTCCATCACAAATTAATGCCAACAACAGGAGAGACAGAAACCAATAATTTCACTACCTAAAAAACACACAAAATGTTATTTTAGAAAAAAATACACACATTCAATTGCACATTTGATTGTCCATGCAGTCCTACAAAAACGCCTAAAAAGCTACATTACCTATTTCATTTATCCCATGTTAACTTCAGTTTTACTTTGCTTCTTATTGCATTGGAAAATGATATTATAATCTCACGCTAATTTTTTATTTTATACTGATGTACTAACCACAATAGTACACGGGGACTATAGTCACATCATCAGCATATTTTATTCAGTATTTAACATTCATATATAATGGTAGCCTGTGCTTCAATAACCAGATAATGATTCACAACTAATTCTACTGATAATTTGGAGAATTTGATTATCATACAATGATACCTTTAAACAAATGTAGCTGTTATTAATTAGTCAGTAATCCTCATAATGGATTGATGGAGCTACCTACTTGCCTCTTATTACACTTAACTCCTCTTATTAACAATTATTATCCATTCTATCACTTGCTCAATATATTTCATACGAAACTTACAAGATATGTTTCCTGGTATTTTGTCCTGAGATGATTTTCTGCATCAGGCCATCATGTCTCAAGATATCGTCAATTAAGTTGTCCCCTCTTATCCTTAAAGCTAATTTTCTTTCGATTTCTACTACCTGAGTAGCAAATTCTGCCATCAAACCTTCTGCTTTCGGTCAGCAGAAAACATTTGCTGACGTAACTATAAAACCTTCTTCGAACCTGTAACTCAATGGGAGTCTGAAGGTGCACAATAGTCTCAAAGGGTAGCTTATTCCGGCAGGTTAAGTTTTTCACGCCAGGAACGAAAAAGGCTTAGGTACAATCTCCAAAGAAAAATAATTGGTTTTTGGCTTAAAAATGCTTGAACTTTGAGATATCCTGGGAGTATGTCAAGATAACTTGAAGACAATTTTAATCTTTCACGAAATACTGTTGTTTTGCATATACCTTATATGTACTGGACTGATTCAAATTTTTTATATGGACTTGCATTTAAATGAAGTTGTTGCATTGTAAGCAGAATTACTTATTTAGGCAATCAATTCTCTCCAAGAGCTCCAGATGTCAAACAATTTTCAGCCTAATAGGCAAAAAAATTCCAAAAATGTTAATATACTATCTGGCCCTTTAAGAAGGCATAAAATATTTATGTGAATATTTTATATGAAACGTTGCTGGATAAAACATAAGAAAATAACTCCAATTACTCTATTAATTTAAAATAATGCATACTAAAGATGGTTTTATTAACGTCCAATGAAATGAATGCATCCATTATTTATCTTGTAAAAACAATTAACTTCAATTAAAAATTTTTTTTTTAAGATAGAAGATATTAAATTCTTCTCATTCACAGACCCAAGTTCACCTCTCTCACTAGTTATTTTTCAAGTTTTTTATTGATTTTTCTCTATTGCCATTCAGGTTAATTTTTCATTCCTTTGCTAACAGCCGTAAGGATAAATGATTGTAGCGCCACTAGCCAACATATTCCTGGCTAATGGTGAATATGTTAATGAATGAATAGCAAACGGATGCAGAAAAAGTATTTATTTGAGAAAATTAAATACGTTAGCACAATGGTTTATATTTAAATTTTGTACCGCTAAAAATAATGAATACGTGCTTCCTTCATTGTTTCAAAACAATTGGAATACATAAATAACAAAATAAATAACAAAAAAATACATAACAAAACAATACGAATGCATAAATATGTAACTAATAATGTATGCATGAGAAAGGCGAAGACAAATGTAGTGCGTTGATTTATATAAAGCTACAATTTACCTAATTAGTCTAAAACGTCAAACACAGCCTAGGCTATTCTTGATATAGTAAAGAATTACTGGAGAATTTAGAAAAGAGAAAAACTACATAACACCTTCATGGGAGGAGAAAATCACAGAGCTGTGAAAAGAAGTTGAAATTTGAAGTGGAAAATGTATTCAAGTCCAATCCCTCTAACCGTGGGTGCAGAGTTTGCGGTCCCGTTCGGGGTAACCCGTGATCGCGTTGAGTTTCGGTATTCAGCATGGCATTGTTATCAACAGTCGTTTCCCTCTGCTATGCATTCCCAGACATCCAGGTTGCACGGTCCTGAATTCTCTTCTATCCACGTATAGAGCATACTTGCGGTGACTGATCGGAGTGAAAGAATTTTCAAATTTCGATTATCAAATGTTGACAATAGGTTTCAAGGCAAAGTGGTCACCAAGTACCTATCGCACTAACGAAAGCAATAGAAGGAAAGCCAAAAGGAATCTATCATGGATCAACTGAAGTGAATGAAAAGATTTTGTGCAAATGATAGCGATACATAATAGGGATGGATAGAGATTTAGTAATTAATAAATATCTGCATACCAAAAATAAAACCCTCTGAATTCGTTCATCGAAATACATGAATGCATTTTGATGAACGAATTGAGATGGTTTTATTTTTGGTATACAGACATTTAGTCTGTATCTGGGAACTCAACACGAGATAATCCGATGCAATGGACGAGGTAGCCACGTAACACCAGTTAAACGTTCTTACAATTAAAAGTAAGAGCAATGGCATACATTGTTCAATTCACTTTGAATTTATTCTGTTACACATCTTAAAAGTAAAACTATGACGATATTAGCCACATAAAATGTGTAATTCTGATTTTATTAAGACTGAAAAGCTAATAATGAACTCAAATTGAACTATTCAAATGACAAAAAACAAAAAGTCTAATATTTTATACAAAGACGCAGCCTCTTATTCCTAATGTACAAAACAGAAACACCAAATGTAAAATAAGATATTAATTATTCTTCTTCTTATTTTCACGAGAGTTTAATAAAGACAGGCTAATACTATGAGCTTTCATCAACCATCTCTTACTCCAAATGATGTAAAAGAGTTTATCTCAGTAACCCAATAATTATATACTACAGTCAAGGACAATGGAAGTACTAAGTGACATATAAAAGTGAAAACATATTAAATTGTTATTTTTTAATGGTTTGGTCAAAAATATTTTTTCTATCTAATTGATTCACTTTTTGTAATAAATTAGTAAACAATTAATTCAAATACCTACAGTAAACGGCATAAAATATCCCGAAACACTTTTTTTTGAGAGATAAGTAAATTCTGAAATTTTATGAATTTTAGCTATATCTCAATTGATTTAATAGTTTTAGTATTATTTCAAATATAATTCTGCAGATATATTTTTTAATATTTTTAACAAATATGTAATTCAGGGTAAAATTCCAAAGAATTTCTCTACAGATCACCTCAATACTGAATTAGGGACCACTCAGCCTTATAAAATTATGCTAAGCCACAAACTGTAAATAATACTTGAAAACATTGTAATACCTCCTCATCTTTAAAACTGAATCATTTAGTAGACGAATGAACCTCCATCTTTCATGTTTTAAGTGACGTTTAGGCTATTTATTTGACTCATCTGATAAGAAGGTGTACGAAAATATATTAATTTCATGTGTCACCCTGTGTGGATATATATTCACCCAAAACTATAAGTGTCGATTCCATGGGCCTTCCAGAGCGGCTTTTATACGATTCTCTACCATTTTACATTTTTATTGCTCACACTTATCACGCCTTTTCATTCAGGAATTCCTTTTCCAACTACAAACACTTGATGGGCCCCCAACCCCCTCTACAAGCTCGCGGAGAAATGTGCGGGTTTAGCAAATCGAAGCTCTGATGCAAGCGCCGACTCCTCCCCCACTCCCAGCCATTCTCCCCTCGGCAATTGAACACGCCAACGTGACGGCAGACCTTTGACCCCACCCTCCCCTCCAATTCCCCCTTTCTCTTGATAATTGGAGTCATTCCAAATGCAAGGGGGAGAGGGGGTCGAAAATTAACGGTCCCGAACGGACCCCTTGATGCCCAGCAACCCCTCTCGTCGCACGCCCTCCATTTGACGGGGTTTTCAATTTCCCCCATCACACCCCCCCTCGCATTCCTCCACCCAGGGAATGTGTATCATAATAATAATAATAATAATATTTATTTACTGTTCTTGGACTGGTCCATTAAGAACATAATTGAGTAGTACAATACAATTATCATAGGAGTGCAAGCTACGACTAAAGGTCAATATCTTCAGCTGATAAAAAGTGTTGGCTGATGACGAAAACGGGAAATAATAAACGGTTAAAAAAAACTTGGCATATAATTTCCCGCAACAATTTATTTTGCTAAAGAAATTAAAACAGGTTTCCACGCTTATCCTTGATTCAACATCACGTTCGTTATTTATTTATGGTCGAATTACGCTTAATTTCTTTTAACACTCATGAATAAAAGACCACGTTAAATGTGAATTTAGGTAGCATAAATACGATAACCCAAAATAAATATTTATAGGATGGAATTACAGAGAGATAAAAAATAAAGCGCGAATTAAAGAAGGCTTGATAAAAATAATGCATTATTTATCATGGATAATGTAATTAAATGAGGCACTTCATGGAGAAGAGTCAATTAGTTGCTCAGACAATGGAGGTTACAAACGTTGCTTGAAATATAAAGTGAAATAGAAAATCATTATAGCATTTGAATATTTTAATTTAATACAGAACAACTTTACTAAAGAAATTCCAGAATTTAATGAAAAAACGAGGAAATAATGATAAAAACATTTAAATATTCGAGAAATGAACATTGAGAAAAGTTAAGCGAACTTAAAAATAAGTTACGAACCAAAATTGCATATAAATTAGTGCGAGATTCATTATTCTATCAATTTATTTAAAATACCACTTCTTCCATAATAAATGATGGTAAAAAATAATAATTCTTTTGCTATTTATAGGTAACCACATAACTGTATTTATGCGACTCGTGTTGGTACGATTCAATTTCCACCTCAGATCTGGATATTGTGTGCGTTTATGTATTTAATATAGCCTTTGCTAATGGATAACCTCAATGCAAATTCAGTCACCATTTCCTATTTTGATCAAATATTCTCATTTGGATCCAAATCATAATTTACATCTAGAATGGTTAAAATTCAAATAACTAGATCCTTCTACAGCATTCAGCCAAGTTATGAGGAGGATATAATTCATCTAATACCATGAACCAGTGAAATATAGTGGATTATAGCATCCCAGAAAAATAAAAGAGTAAATTTCCAAATTATGGAAAGCATATTTCTCTATAACTTGTACGTATGGCAAATAATGAGGAGGCTGGAAGGTCATTGATTAATTCTAGAATTGTATGACATGATAGAAAGCTGCAGAATTCCAAAATAAACTCCAGTAATCAGAGGACCAGTTAAGATAAAAGAGAACGTGAGGGCAGAAGAGAAGGATAATGAGAGTATGACACATAAAAGATGTAAATCCGAGACAAAAATTAAATATGACGACTGGGAAAAATGAGGGTGTTAGGAATGAAGGGAAACATGCTCCTTAGGCAATTAACAAGAAAGAAATCTAAAACAGATGCTTGAAGGGGCAAAGGCGACGGGAATGCTCTAGGATTACAATTTCCATAATTTTAGTAATTGAAATCTACATTCTAATTTTTCCTCACCGTTATAATTATATATTTAAAAAATGACATACTCATAAACAATCTAACATAAGCCTTAACTAGATATTACATAAAACGAGGGAATCAACTTTATTCTAACAATTATATTAACAATTCTATTATAACTTTCAGAACATGAGTCTTCCATTGCTTCAATCCAAAAAGTTTCAAAATACTTAGCGGCTACAGTAAAACATTGGAATTTGGTCCTTGAGTTACGTTTGAGTTGAGCCCAATTGATCTAATTGCGTTAATATAATTAAAAGTCAATGCTTTCATAATGCTTAGAATTTTTATTATTTTTCCGGTAAATAAGTGCATATTGCATCAATTCGGATCAAATCACAGTCCGTTATTTTACCGAAGGAAATATTTCAATAAAACATTTTACACCCAAAAGAAAGGAAAATAAAAATGTGCATTCCATATTCCTACAGGAAGAGTAAATGGATTACGAAACTCGCCGAAGTATTAAAAAAGATTCTAGGTGAACACTAAATAAATTTCACCTAATACTCATAAATATTATTTCCAGTAATGAACTGAATTTTTGCATTAAATATCTTTGAAAATCCATTGCTATTTTGCTATTTGAAAAAATCTTGCATTGGATGAAAAAGAAAACCTTAACACATAACGTAAATTTAAATATGAGATTCGGGCTTAAATTACTTTTGGGCCTTAATCTGAACGATACTAACAGGAAAAAAATGTAAACGGTGAAAAGATTCACCCATGAATGTACCTTCACTGCAACTTCTCGATTACCCATGGTTAATAACAAGCAAATTACAGAGAGTAGAAATTTTAAAAGGAAATCGAAAATGAAAATTATTAATAATCCAGCAAAAAAACGCTATATTTTTATAACTTAACAAAAGTTTTTCCTTTCAAAATAGCACGTATATCCTCGTGAACACCGTAATGTTTACTTTATAACGTTCAATTCGCAATTGAATTCCAATTAAGCATTGATAGATAACATGGGTCAGTGTATTTTATACCAAGCACGAAGAAAAATAAATAACGATTATATTATTTTAATAAGTAATGCGTCAAAATGTAATTAACAACACAGTTCAATTACGATTTTTTTTCTTGTTGGTAAATGTAGATTTCCCCATAATAAACAGTAATACATTTGAGAATATCTGAAAGTCTTGAAATCTTGCAGCAAATTTACAGGAAAATATTATTTCTCCTCCAACCATGTTCAATACGTCATCATTCATCCGCCTTCATTCAGGTGTGGCTTTTGTGTTATACTCTACACACACATTTCCAAAGCATCCAATTCTTTCTCACCATCCTTCTGTAGAGTCTATACATGAGTAATACCTACAAAAGGTCCAGTTGTCGTTGTCAAATTCTTCTCCTCCCTCCTCTTTACATTCCTGCTTAAAGTTCTTGTATTTTGTCCTCTTATATTTGTAAACACTAGCTGAGCACATAAGCAATACTTCTTCTAGCATTCCTATAGCAAGGTCCACTTTGATTAATACCCATGGTACCCAATTCACAAATTGTTCTATAAGTTGTAGATGGTGCCCGAATTATCCGATATTAAGTTTAGACTCATTTTCCTTCAATAGCATCAGTTATAAAAATAATTTACTACCAGCATTTTCGCATCTTAAAAACTCATTCAGCTGGCTCCTGAACCTTGGTAGCTCTTTCCTATCCTAATCGTATTAGATTATTTTATTTTTCAAACTCCAGTTTATTTAACCAGAATACCAGGTTTCAGAGTTTTATAAAAACGAAAACTAAACGAACTTATCTTCTAAAAAAACGAAAAGCTTCGGCCGTTCATGTTTGTACTTCATCTTTACGGAGACTTCTACAGTATCCTGCCAAAATTTTGCATTTCTCTGCAACTCCGAGGGTTTCAGTAGCTTTTACGGCAGTGCGGAATAAGCTGAGGATGTAATAAGCCATCTGAATTAAAAAAAACAATGGATTAGTTCATAAAACTGGTCGCGGTGGATTAATGCACTCTATCGAAAAAAACTTAACCATGAAAAAGGTACGCACCCAACTATTTTTCATAAATAAAGCATTAAACCTTGCTTATAGAAAGTGTCACATTTTGGTCTTTGGTATTAGCGAAGTTTACTAGCGACTAAGCTCATTTGCGCCATTAAGTATACTAGAGCATTCTGTAAGGCGTAGAGAATTTAAGTGAGCGGAGAACTTATTGTTGCGAAACCTGACGTTGACATTATTCTGATCTAAGCAAAATCCGCCAGGACTCCGTGGTATAACGTCCTACTCGACGGATGGGGCACTGAATTTGAGTTACTCTTTAGGAATCACTCGACTACCGTTCATTGCATTAATTTAAACTCTCTAAAATCGCCAGGGGGAAAGCACCTATCAGGATAAGAGGCCAGTAATCTACCATTTACTAACATGGCTCTTTTTTAAGAATGCATGCGTGGAGAAGGAATGGTCGATTTTGGAGAGTAATAAGTCTGCTGTGTTCGTGATCTACAAAACTTTCACGGTGTTTAGCTGCGAAGGATTCCACAATTGGACATGAAAAGAATTAAATAAGTTTTATTGCATTCACTACTTTCCAGATATATATAAACATTTTTTATTGATACCTTTTGCAATTGATCCAAAATTCTGTGACAGTCACTACTACAGTCACATTCTAAGTATTACTTACGAGAGAGCACACTTTGTACCATACCTATTTATAACCAATACCCTTATTTACGTCAATGTTCACATGTGTCTTTGAGAAAGCCACCCACTAATGGCAATCGAATTGTATATCACATGGCGTGGTAGAAAGGTTATCATTAGATTTTGAATCCATAAAACCTGTTAAAAGCCTTGAGCAAAGACACCTGTTTTTTAAGCGTCCTAAGAAATCCTTTTTTCCAAATTGAATTTTGCAATATTTATGTTTATTATAGTGTTGTGAGTGAAGAGAAAATATTTTTAGGTTGATTTAATAGCTAAGCTGTTGATTTGCCTAATTAAACCACATACATGAGTACAACAAGACCACTACGTTAAAACTATGGACGAAAATGCCAAAGGGTTCCATATTGCTCGTAGTTTCCCATACTTTCATTTCGGGTGACCAAAAAGGCCAAACTCGGGATAATTGAAAAGCAAGACATTTCCTTCATTACTTCACAAATACAGGCGGAGGGAGCGAGGGTGTCTATGAATTTGCAGTGCTTCTCTGTCCACTCACGTAGGTGACGCGGACTTCAAAATGAACTCAGAGCAACGCTCGAGGAGGGAAAACGAGGCCGGTTCATTTGCGGGGGCAAAGCAGCCGGGATGAAGCCGAGGCCTTTCCCGGCATGCGCTTCCACTCGGGGTAAACAAACTCGACGGAAATTGGAAAACGCTGCGAGGCCTCTTGACGCAAGCAATGACCCTTCCAGGCCAAATTTTTTTCTTCGACCCATCTCTCAATTCCAAGAAATAAAATTGCTGATGTCGCAGTGAACACTGCGAAATGGATTTCCCGGACTTCTGCACTCACGCCTCCCCGCAACTTCGTTCACAAACACACGACCCAGGCAGGGTTAGAGAACTTAGGGGGACACAGTAAACAGTATACAGTAGAGAGCGGATAGGATTGTTAAAATGTGCTACGACCGGTTTGACAGGCTAAGGTTGAAATATTGACTTGGTATTCACTATTGGATCGCAGGTAGATGGAAAAATTCAATGCGAACCAAGTTTAGGTGGACAGGTTCTCGCAAAATGCTGTCTATGGAAAACTTAAGCGTTTTATGGTAAGAGAGACCATAAACTAAAACTAATATGCACAGATAGAGTCAGACAGGTTTTAAAAGTGATTTTGCTTGCCTGCATGTGAATAAAGCTTTTAAGAACAATTAAAAGAACGTAAACCCTGCTTGTGTGTGTGATTGAACTTACGAAGGTGACTGTATTTTGTATACAATCCTGAGTGATTGTGTGAGTCACTGTTGGTTTTTACTTTTACCTTGATTCCCTTAACTTTGAGTGTGATGGTTGTTTGTAGCATGTGAGTGAGTGTGCGAATGTGTCATTTACTGCCACTTAAGTTTCTCCGTATGCTTGATATTGTACGTGTGATGGAGAGCTCCCTTAATTTGTATACACTCCTTCCTTCCCCCTCTCCCCCTTTATTATTCCTTTTCCCCCTTATGGTTACGGCTTTGTGGATTTTAATCTTTATTTGTTAATACTTTCAAGTTTTTAGCATGAATGTTACGAATAATCAAGTGCTAATGTTTGTAGGATATCTATCCCAGAATACGATAGATTACCATTATTTTAAAAACTCAATGCAGTTATAATTTATTTCTCAAATTCACTATGTTAATTTTTGAATTTTAGGTTAACAATTGCACCAGAAATATAGTAACTTCCATAAGTTTTGATTTCTTAACATCAGCTCATTCTCGCACCCTGTATCCTCCCCTATACACCGCGTAATCCATCCCCCAAATCCCTTCTTCCATCCTTGTCTCCGGTCCATCTCCGAGAGAATGTGATCCTCCCCCGCTTTCACACCGGTCACGGTATGCGCAAAAAGAGTGAAGGGAAGCCGTGAAATGTGATGTGCAACACCGGGTCCAGTTAATTAAAGTCCCCTCTATTGAGTGGGCACGTGAGGCGAGGTTGTTCGCGCCGAGGGAGAAAATGCAGGAGATGGATGGATAGGAGGGGAAATAGGACTAGTGAGAGAGGAAATTCGCGCGCACGGAAGTGATACCGTGCGATGCCTTTCCCATTTGTTCAAAAGACAAGCCAAAGGGAGAAACAGGAAGAGTATCAATATCAGAACACTTTTCAAAGAGCCCCAGCGGGAAGCTGGTTGAGGGAAATTCAAACTCCACACCCGTCGCGTTGATCGGATATTATGATTTACTTAGAGCTATGAAACTTTTCAAAAAAAAAATTCAATACACCTACCCAATATTCAATACACCCACATGCTCGCAAAATTTTGATTTTATCATGAGCACAAATGTACACGAGTGGTTGGGTAAAATCTGATAAGCTTAATGAACTGCATTTTCTGAGAACTCCATGCTCCACCATATTACAGGGACTTTGAGGTCTAATCATATAGTTCAATCTGTATCGTGTGTGCTCAGAAAGAATGTTTTGAAATGCTTGTAGCCAGAAAAATTGTAATAGAATGTGAATTAAGTACCATCGAAATGATTACAAACAGTATTGGCTGCATTATTTGGCCCATGTAAACGATGTTTTTATTAACGTCAGGTTGCCTATGAATTTAAGACTAAGGACTTCATAAGAGAGAAACATTTCAAATATAATTTTACTCCTTTTAGTCAATAGAACACTTTTCTTTAAGAAAAAACTTACAATGCAGTACAAATATTTCAAATATAGGATTCAAACACTGAAATTAACTTACATGTGTGTTGCAAGCTACAATTTGGCTGAAGAAAGAGTAATATATTGAGATTTTAGTAGTAAAGAATGTAGCGTGTACCACGGTACTGACTACAGTACGAATTGTGAAGCGTAATGTCATACTTTCGTTGTAAAAATTCCCTTGCTTTGAAGTATAGTTAGTTGAATACCTATACATAATAAACCTGGATACGATGACTGGCACATCAGTTGAGATAAATTCTTTTCACATCTCATTAAAACTTATACCCTAGAGAAGTATGTGGCTATTGTGCTAGTTTTAAATTAGATTTGAGCTAAGAAATACGTGTTTCTTGATATACACGCTGGCACCATTACTCTCATAAATTATGTTTAATTAGTTTAACTGCAACGACAATGCATCTGGGATTAGTAAAAAAAAATCTGCCTATGATTTTGAAATATTTTAACATTTTTGTAGAAAAATACTACATTTGTACCTATGTATCAGCTATTTTTACGCAATTTCATTGCATATGTCAGAGGCAACTTGGAACATATTTTTTCGGAGGAAGATAAAAAAGCCAATGAAAAGTTTTGAGAGAAAATTAACATGGATATAGTTGATTATTTATCGGATTGTTTAGCAATCCATATGCTTTACAATAACACAAAAGTCATGACTTGAAATAGTTTTCAGCCTATCTTCCTTTGACTGTAGGAAAAAATACGATATTTCTTCTACGTATTTCCTCGGACAATCACTTATTCCATTTGTAACAAAAAAAATTAATAAATAAATTATAATCATACTCCTACGTTAACATTACCTATAAACGTGTGTTTAATTTGTCTTTGTAACTCGTATATCTGATTATGTAGCATTGAACCTTTTAGCTATGAGTAGACTGTACACATTCATCTACATCTACATCTATACGATACCCTGCAAGCCACCGCGAGGGTGTGTGGCTGGGGGTGAAGATCACCAGGCATGTACTTACATGCAAACTAGCAGCTATATTGTCTCATGAAACTTGATTGTTAGTGTCGACAGTTTTTAAGGGGTAAGACATGCATCATGCACTACATATTACTCGAGAATATTTCCCCTACCTATCCCTTTCCTATGCTGCCTATTCTGTTCTCTTATAGTATGGGGGAAAAACGCCATTTTCAATCTATCTGTAGGACAATCTATCTCTCTAATCTTATTTATCTGGTCGAATGCAGCATAATACGCTGGTGTTTTTAATATGTGCCTTACATCTTCAGTAAAGCTATCCGATTGAAATTTCTCTAATAGATTTAATCTGAACTGTAACATACGCTCTGATAATGATTCCCACCCTAATTTTTGTATTAATTCTGATACACTACTCAACCTATCGTAACACCTTTTGACGAACCTAGCTGCTCTACGCTGCACACTGTCTAGTTCTCTCATCAAACCTAATTCATTAGGATCCCATACACTGACTACATACTCAAGGTGGGGCCTAACTAGTAGAAAAGTAGCATCGCTCTTTTGTCTTCTCATCACATTTCCCAAGTACTCTATTTATAAATCCTAGCTTTCTCTTCGCTCGGCCGCATATTTCCCGGATGTGTCTACCCCAAAATGTACATCCACGTACAATCCACATTTGGTGATCATTTACTTCCTATCACACACTATTGAAGTGGATTGAAAGGGACAACATGAAAACTTATCGCAGATGAAGGAAGACCTTAAAACTGGTTTTGGGACGAAAAAATTTTAGCAACATAATTATTTGAAAAGTTTCCTTCAACACTGGAGCTTTCCTGAATATAAACGTCAAATTGTAAAATATCAACTCTTGGTGAGAATACGGGCCATCATCACCGAAGAGGTTACCCTTTGCTCAACTTGGCAACGTCGCAACGAGTTCTGATGACGAGTCCTCTTGGACGACCAACTTCTTCCGACCATCCATCCCTCATGTCCCTCGCTCGTATTCATCCCCTACGGATGGCCGCAATCAGGTCGCCTTCCCGGAGGATTCCAACCAACCCTCTCCCCATTCCTTCAAAGCAAATCCTTCCACCCCCACGCCCTTTCGTGCACTAACGGAAAAGACACTTTGCACATCCCTTCCGACAATGTCTGCCCCTCATTCTCCCCAGGCACACCACCACCGCAGAGTTGACTTGGCAACCTTTCAATCCGGAGATACCCAATATTTCCCCCCCTTCCTCAGGCACACACAAAACCTTTCCAGTGTCCGCCCATGTTTCCGCATTCGAACGCAGGAACACACGCACTGAAACGCATGTACAAGAGGATGTGCGTGTGTGGCCGATTGAAAAGAGGACGATCAGGCAATGTACAGAAACTATCTATGCAAAAGAAGGCTGGGTAGAGACGGACATAAGGCGACAGGAAACAAGTTTTGATTTGTATTTTTTTCTTATTTTGTTCGCCGATACCCATTGCCGTTTCTCCATATTATTAAAAAGATTTCGTAAAATTGCTTTCAAAGTAGATAAAAATGAAAAATTTTAAGAACCATGGAAACTATGTGATTATAATTCATGAAAGGAATGTAAAAAATGAAAAATGAATTTCTTCACCCTTTTATTTAGTTAGAAATGTAAACTAAGTTCTGACTTAATCACTTGCCTGCACGTGCACGTGCTTATGCACATGCATGCGCAAAAACCCACTATGTAGTAGCCCTATGTAAAACAAAAACAATTCTAAGCGAAGAAACATTGAAAAAAGGCATACATTGAAAACAGTATAAAAGGAAGGTTTCTTTGGTTATGCTGTCTCTGTTTGTGATAGTATACCATTTCTTATAGCCCTTTTTCAATGCTTCTATGCTCTGAACATTTTTTTCAACTTTCATAGGCATGAAAAGTCCTAGTTCCGTTTGGTAGACTAAAGGACACGACTTTAGTTACGACACTCACAGCGAGAAGCAAGGACACTTCGATGACGCAATATATTCGATACATTTCGATGACCTCCACGAAAACTACTCGGCGCGGCTTTCTTCCCTTTCCGGGACGTTAAAAACTATTCCGTGGCCGAACCGAAATTCCCGAAAGTCGTAAAGAAATAAAAAAGGGTGCGTGATTGTCCTGAATATGAGGGCAAGGATATCTTCCCTTCGACTCATGGCGAGCCGAAGCATTTTATCCTTCGGTTTTATTTTCCTCACGGGAGAAGAATTCCTCGGTCCCTTGCATATAGATTCAGTTTGAAACATCTAAAGCCATTGAATTATTCTTTCAGAAAAGCCATAACGGACGAGAACAAAAGAGCGTAAAGAAAAAACTGGGAGGGGACACGTGACTTTGGGATTACTCTCGCAGCGAAATTGAATTGTGAGCGATACTTGGTGGAGAGATAGTTTAGCTGAGTGCTTATTTTACCGTTAATATTTACGGATAACTAAAGGCGGGTATTACAAACCTAATTGCTATGCAAGTTCCATTTGTATGCATTTTTTTTAGGGATTCAATGATTCAATTCCAGGAAACTAAAGCAAATAAACGCATTTTAACCTGTATACCTGCCCGTTAAATTTTGGAAAATGTTCGCGTATTTAATATCCACTTCAGAAAAATATTATTCTGGCCTTTTGTTTTGTTCTGAAGTGATATAGTCAGGGAATCGTTTGTACAAAATAGCAAATATGCATTTTTAATGTTAACCTTTTCGCAGTTTAAAATACCTCTTCTTAATTATTTATTACTATAATTAAAATTAACATATATATCTCCAATAAATTCTAGTATTGCTTATTTACAACTTTTATTGGAAGCGTTCTTGTTTCATTATCATAAATATTTTAGCTTATATTATTAACAAGCAACTGCTGTAATTTATACATTGTATGCGATGATAGATTCTTGTAAAAGAGCTCTATTCCCTTATACCTTATCAATCACTTAAGGCTTTGAGTTAGTTAATAGAATGGTATGCTGATCACAAAGAATATTAGTGTTCGTATTGCTCGTATGCATGAACATTAAAATCGGTAACAATAAAATCCATCGTTGCTGCATTGTGTTAGCTTTCAAAAACAAACAATACTTTTCGGAGAAGATGTACATATTCGTAAATATAAATTATTTAGGTTGCATATTTTGCTTGGTGTCATATTTATGAGTGCGTGCTTAGTTTTGTGATAAAATATTTCAAGAATTTAGCATGATATCATTGCAGAGATACCGTTGCCCATTTTGTTCGTTATACAATCGTAGGATGAAATACCTGTTCTAATTAAAATAGTTAAAATATAACCACGTTTCCCATTATATGTACACAATGTGAGTAAAGTCCCTTTTCTGTCATCATTAATCCTCCTCAATCCTGAGATTGGTTTTACGCAGATTGGTCTCTTTCTAAAGGTATGAAATCCTGAATAACAAGTATACATAACTTAGGAATTTGTTTGTGTAAATCATGCATTTAACTGCTCAAATATAGCTTAAAGTTGCCAGCTATGAGTGTATATTTTACATCAGGCATGGTTATTCCAATACGTAGCACTCACATATGTTTGGAAATTCTAAAAACTTTCCAACAGTTGTTTAACAATAAATGGTCGAATATACGACGAAGGAGAGTGTTGAAGTATTAATATAAATGGAAGAATGTATTCGACTGAGTGGATCATAACCAACAGATGACATGGTAAAATTAGAAGGGAGGTAGAGAAAATGCTGGTGAAGAACTTGACATGGAGTGTGACTTTATTTACTATGAGATATGGAGTTCAAGGAAAGATTATGAGAAATATTGGAATCCTCATAAATGTGAATGTGGAAGAGAATTGAATACAAAGATACAATGTATGGAAAGGCATGATTTGTTGTTGAATATGTCCGTAAAAGAAAACTAAACGGTGAAAGGAAATGGCAGAAGGCAAAGTAGGGAGATGAAAGAACTAGTAATGGATCATGGATTGCTAAATCTCGATGTACAAGATAAAGTGCTGGGAAATCAAGGAAGAAGAAGAAAGAGAAAAGGCATTATGAAAGGAACGGAGTTGTAAAAATATACAGATTTGAAGAGAGAAATAGTGTAGGGTTGGAGCCAATAAAGAATGCAGACGCAAAAAAAGAAGAATATCAATTGTAACCGGCGGCTAACTATCAATTAGTCAATTAAAATAAAAAAAATAATTACTCAGGGGATGTGCGATAGGGAAAATGCTAGTTAGCCCCTAAAGAGATACTCATCTACCTTAGTTAAGATATACGGCTTAGTTCAGATGACCGAATTGGAAATAAGTGCAAATCCGTTGTAAGATTTCAGATTCTACTGGAAAACTAAATTGTTATCCACTCAATCTTTATAATGCCCTTACGTCATGGATGAAGAGATCATCAATATGAATTCTGGAGCACAACCAACTCAAACAACGTGCCCTTTCGAGTTCTAACCCTTTGCCCTTTATTATAAGGTCAAAATCCCTCAACGAGAGTTTCCTTGTTACGCTGATATAAAATCTAATAAAAGAGCAAAGTGGGATAAAGTGCTCTCTGCATGAAAACCTACAGTAACGTATGCCTCATGAAGTTGCTAGTATTCTTTTTATTTTTTAAACTCATATTTCTCCTGGCTTTCATGGAAGAATATTTTTTTTCTACTCGGCATACCTAATAGCAAATTCCTAAAATTCAATACCTCTACGTCAATGAACCACTCTTCAAGCCAACGTAATAGAGTGCGGCAGGCAATGTTAGGTAACCAGCCATGAAAAAGAGTTTTGAGAAATAAGAAAGCAATATAATAAACATGGTCCAATGTTATGGTCTCCTTCCCCGAATAAAAATCACATAACAACCCTCAAATTTACATTTGACTTTATTTCAGCTAATTTTAAAGTGTTAGTGAATATTCATTGGTATTTGCATGATTTGTAGGATTAATTTGTCGTAAAACTGTACATTGATTGAATCGGTAACTTAATCTGTAGTTATTCATGGCACTAATAAATAGCATTGTGGCGAAGAATACTTCAGACCCCCGGCCGGTACACTACCAAAATTTCTCCCGCGGAATTTACCTTTCCGAAATAGGCGTGATTGAAGATATATTTAAAAGCTAATCACTGAACTGGTTACAGTAAAGGGAAGATTCATTCACCAGAAGAGAAGTTTTAAATTTTCTTTGCTCTAATTCACGAAAGGGGTTTCGATGAAAAGGCCTAGAACCTAGGTCTACAGCCGACGAGAAACGCACCCGCATACGGGCGGTGGGTACGGAAACGTCGAATTTGCTTGCGGTTGATCGCTCATGGTATCTGTATTGATGTGGGCCATACGCGCGAGAGACCGCTGCGAATATATCGCGCGGGTATCTTCTGCCCTCTCATCCCTTAGGCTCCCGGCTCCTTTACGCGATCCTAGGAGCTGTCGATGAAATATTTAGGTGGCAGAGATAAGTTGGGCGGGTGAACTCGTACCGGAAGAAATGAATCATTTCACTGACGGAATGAGTTGCGTCCCTTCGTGTATGGTACATCGATCCGGTCAGAATGTTTCAATATTTTTTCCCGCTCTGTGTGTGCAGCAGCGCCTAATATATGCGATGTTTTTTACTCCCTGTTCGGGGGAAGCAATAAAAAGTAACACTGTTGATAACGGAGCAAGGCCAACACAAGATTATGTATAAGGATCATAATACATAATCTTCTGTTATACATAATCTCATAATCATAATAGGGATAAATCTAATACATCCCAGGAACCTTGTTATGTATAAGGATTAGAATAAAATCAGAAGATTTCTTAGTGCATATTAAAGTTGCACCATTGATTAGAAACCACTCCCATATCATGATTTCCTTTATCCTTTTCATAAACGTAATGAATGTTTGTGGATTAAGGGCAAGGCTAAAGAAATACGGAGTAAGATGATTAAATTATTAGAGTACTTCCTATTAGATATCCTACTAGTCGACGGATTCATTTATGTTTATTTCTATATCAAACTTTTCCGGCATCCTGTTACCATACTTGCAGCCAAATACTGAGTGAATGCTACGGCCAAGGCTAGATTAACATGAATTTGGTGAATTATAAATGTTCCAAACACATATACTTCCAGTCATGTTTTTGATTTAGGTCATGAATCGCATCAAGCTTTGCTGACCGTGGCATGCTACTAGTAAACTTAGAAACCAGCAATGGAGGTATATACTTTAAGGCAGGGTTGATTGGACAGTTATATATTATAGGACAGGATATATCCCATCAGTACGGATGTGAAAACCCCCTATTAGTTATTTTATCGATTAAAATCTCTTTCCTAATCATGTTTTTTCGGATGTAGGTGACGTTTGTAGAGAATAATAGAGTTATATTACCTGACTATAACGTTTACCTGTACATTACGAGAGTTTATTGACTAAACACTAAAACTTTTCAAGTCAATTCAATTATTCCAACAAGGATGTGCAATTACAGCATTTTGACATTCTAACTATTATTATATCAGAGTTTTCACAGAGAAAAATATCCGCATCAATCGGAATTCAAACTTGGTACAGAATAATTCACGCCAGGCTTAATAGCTCCAGCAAGGCTACCAAGCCGTCCATTTGTGGCGGATTCGCAATCTGTGAACTAAAACTTCATTAGTTTTATATTTTTTCTATCGGTGCAATTTTATCTGAATTTCGGTCTGGCTGATGGTTTCATGGTTCATTAATTTGCTTCAATATAGGACTAGAGTTTAAATTTAACATTCCACATAGAAATAAGACAGGGGACAAAAATTTTTACCCTGCACAGGTTAATATTTAATGATGAACATTTTTAAGTTTAAATCATTGAAGACACCATAGGGTATTCAAGGTAGGGTATTCAAGACCTCATTTTCCTAACTCTTCCCTCAGAAATTTTCCTCCAGCAACACATACTAGAAGTATATTTTCTCCATTAGCAGTTGCATCTCCAACTTTGGCTCCCAATTTTCTTAAAAAAAACTTTTCTCATCCCACTACATGCTCAGCTCTTCACCATCCGTTTATCATACGTTTCCCATAAGCATCTATTACCACACATCAAAGAATCATAATTAATGTCATAATCCCCTATGTATTTCCTATTTTTATTCAAGCTCAAGCTGCAAAATGATTACAAAGGTATGACTTTCAGATTGGTTTTCATGTGTTGCCAATCTCTGCGTTCATTTATAATAGCCCCCATAGTATTTATGTGGATTCTTCACTCAAACGAGATGAATTTAATACCGATCAAAACACATCTACATAATACCCTGCAAGCCACCATAAAGGTGTGTGGCAGGGGGTGAACTCTCACCAAACATGCACTACATATCATGCATAAAAAAGGATTAGTACTTGTATAGATGATTTGATGAACACGATGATTTGTAGTGGATAAAACCTGTGCATGTGCATTTTATAATGCACATGTACAGTAAAATCAGTTCCCACATCTATTACTTTGCAACATTATTCTCTTATTATATTAAAAAAATTCTTCATGAATTTCGAATACTTTCCATGCTGTCGGACTAATAGCGAGGTGATTTAAAAATCTTTGACTATGTTTATTGTTAAATAGTAAATATTATGCTGTATACCACCATTACTATATATGGTAATATAACACCATAATTTATGTGAATAGTGGGCTATACACATGACATTGACTACGTTTTTCTCCTTAAATTTGTACGCAACTGTAATAACATACGTCTATCCCTTAATTGTCATTTGATATGTAAATGTCTCATGAACGGCAAACTTTTTTTTTAGTATGTATCCATTTGGCTGAATTTGGATGAAGTGAGCAGTAAAAAAAAAGTAGGGGCGCATATAATGGTGGTGGATTAATGGACATGAAGCGTGTAAAAACTATCCCTGAATATGAGATTTAACATTTGTATGAAACATTAATTATTGTTTTTTGAATTCACTAACAATTCAAAAACGATAATTAAAGAAAATTCATTCTGACAAGTTTTATAAGACTTTTAAGCAATTGATTAGCGGTTTGAGGGATAGAATGTTTAAAATAAAACCAATAATGTTCATTGAGAGAATGCATGTTACAAATATTCCTGTATTTGAAATAAAGAGAGCAAGAGTAAGAGTAAAGGTAAGAGATATATAATGTATGGACTTTTCAACAACACGGAGCAGTCGAGACCTAGATATTCCAATTCAACAGTGACCTCCCTCAGAAGAAAACATCCGACCAAAAATTTGCGGGGAGGGCCACGCCTTTGTCGCAATCTCACCCTGTAGCTAATTTTCAGAGGGATGCTAATAGAACTCCTGCAAAAATAGGAAGAATCCTCTTGAATGGGATGTGAAATATAACTAGGGAAATAATTCGGAATAGTGCTGAAAAGATCTTTTATTTTTAAATTCTTATATCTGATATATGTTTCCTCTAGTTCATTATTGAAATACCACCACATTAAGCGATCCTCTATTTGCGATTCATCCCCAGGGCTTTACAATGCCATTGAGACCTGGTTTACAACTTATTAATAAAATAAGCCTTTAAATATTAGTCTAAATATTTTTGCTGAAGACGGGTTTGTCGACTAATATTCACCGAGCAGTAATGGTGTCGAAAAACTGCATTGGTGCATGAAAGAGTTTAAAAGGTATTTAGCGTCCATCAAAGATAGCCTTGGCTAAGGCTAGTATATCTATTTAAAAATGCGGGAAATAAATTTTACGGTAATCTTAAAGGAAATGGAGTATTATAAGTACAGAAAAATGCTCACTGGGATTGTCCTAGTGACTGAAAGAATGTTATTCTTACAGAATAACGTATACGTCTTAAGTTATTGGAGACGAGGCAACAAAATGACAACACTAGATTTGATCACTAAATAATTTTATAACCATTTTTGGACTCTTAGACTTCCTTTTTTTCCATTCATGACAAATCATAATATGCTAATTTTTTACCATTGATATTCGAAGACCTTTGTGCATTTTAGGCTTATTCCAAAATAATTCATCTTCCATGCAGAACTTATCTTACCCGTATTTAATGAAGTAAAATGTCCTTTCAGCAAACATTTATCAAGCCTTCCATTCTTTAACTTCATTCTCCTTGCTTGAATAGCATCCTTTCAGTCATAGCATATTCCCATAGCCACTCATCTCTGACTTCTTTTCTGCCTTATTTTTACTTTAATCACCCCATTTTTTCGTCTATCATTCCAATTACGTCCTGAAATGTTTATCTCACTCTTCACTATACTCACACCATCCTTCCTCGTTTACAAATTCCAACCCTTATTTTACAATATATTTTCGTACACCATAGGCACAAGGTAAAATTCTCATCATTCTTTGACCACACTCCATGCCAAGGTACGCATAAATGACCCAAATTTTTCCTGAATATAAGTTAATGTTATATCTCCTTCTTGTGACCACACATTTACACTCGAGAAATTCCTGCTAATATGTGAAATTCATTATTTTCGCTGCCGTTAAGGCAAAACCAGGCTCTTTCATCAGGCCATTCCATTCTTGCAGTCCTCCACTCCAAAGCTTTAATATTACGCGGCGTAATCCAATTTCATTCACATTAGTAGATTAATGAGATAAACATTCGAGAACGTCTATTCTCTTGGATTCAGCGCACTCAACACGATATATAATACTTTCCAGTTCTCCAAAATTGTGAGGTGAAATCGAACCTAAGACCCTCATCAGTAACGCGCAAGCCAAGTGGTCAGTTTCATATCCTTATTCACACTCCAATCGCGGAAAGAACCAGGGTGCGCATCAGCAAGATCAAAGTGGATTTCGTCAAGGTAGAAAATTGACTTATTTTGATACGGCAACACCTCATGATGTTACCGAGAGATGTTGTACGGAATGCAAGAGCGAAGTACGAGCTTAATTAAAAAATATTTGACCGTAGTAATTGTTGAAACATTGTTTTAACACCTTAGAACAAAATCGGTGTGATCAGTGAATTTTAAAAAGGGGGTAGAGCCGTGAGAAGGACGCAAGGTGCCTTATTTCTCACACCGAAAGTCCTTGCCCGCATCATCCAACCTCTCGCCAAAGTGAGAGAATATTCTTGCGGCGATCAGGATTAATCTTGTTTTCACCCTGCAGACGGAAGGATAAATAGGACGCATTTCTGTGTAGCGGAAGGTGTGTGCCGAGGAAAACGCTTTTAATTTGTCAGTGCCCACTAAGCCGACGCTCTGTAATCCTCTTCAGCTTTCAACTTGGGATTGCAAACATCCTTATATTTATTTCTCGCGAAAGTTTCTGCTAATATAATTTACATGCAAAATAAAAGCAGGGGAAGGAAGACATCAGTGAAGAGAAAATTCAAATTTTAAGAGTTCTGGAATTATAAAATTAATATTATTCTAGCTATTAAATATTATAGCGCATTATATGAACATTTACTTCATTTCATACCCTTGGTAGTGGGAATTTGCCCTAAAATCATACTTTGGAGTATGAATAAACACCAACATTTTAATTCTAATTATAATCCGTTGCTAAGCTTAAGTTGAATGGTCACATGAATTAAATGAACCTACTGGTCCTTGGTAATAACGCAGTAGGAAGCCAAACAGATCATTTTGTTGTAGCATAATTATATTCTCTCTGCATAAGCAGCCATTTGATAGATATCGGACTATGATTTTACAGTTAGCATACCTTCAGGTAATTCACTAAATTAAAAGATACAAAGGTACATGCTGTAATTCACAATGGAAATTACCACTCGAGGCCTTGAAATAGAAACATAAAATGATTTATATTAATTATTCCCCTTTTTACCTAGGATTTGACAGGCACTTTGTGTGGTTACGTAGCCATGATTATTATTTTTTTAAGACATCATATAAAGTTACAATGAGTTGCACTACAACTGGCGCTAACAATGCGTTTTAGCTACAGTGGTCGTATTGTGTAGTCTATCCTAAAAAAAATAGAAATCAAACACGAAATACATGCCTAAGGGAAGATATGAACGGATGGCCTTTACTAGGTAGGTACGTACATTAAAATATTTTGTGGCAAACAGGATAAGTGATCGTGAAAAACTTTTTTTCGCTAATCAATGGCATGCATACCAGCAAGGACACATTCAATTTATACGCCATTCATGAAATACGGTTTTAATCGAGGAACAATTTTTTTGGTTGCTTCTCCTTATTTTCTTCTCGTGCTCAGCAGTTTTTATGCAGGTAAGAGTTAATTATTTCATCATCCAGCTGTATTGTGCAAGAAAACAACAGAAAGTGTCCTAATTGGATTTATACACTTTAAAATGAAGAAGTAAGTGTCACAGAATAACCAATATACTCGAGAGTCAAATACATCTATGAGTCAAAATGAAAACGAAACCATATTTTGTTTTCATTTTGATATGTTCGAATAGTCCTCAATATCACCGGAAACTACTGAATTTATTCTAAACGATGATTGTTTTTACATGTTATAGTTATTTCAACTTAAAAATTAACAAAAACCATAAAAAACAAAACTTAAAAAGTAACTTACTGAATACATGAAAGAGTATAAGACACATTTATAATAATTGATAACCAGCTGAAACTATGCCTAAAATACTTATAGCAGGACCTTGGATGAATACCGTTGTAAACGATCTATTCCAATCACACAATCTCAATGCTACATCCCAGCAACCTTACGGAGCAAAGCATGTAATGTAGAGTTGATTTTTGGGTTAAACTAGTAGTAGTAAGCAAAGAACGATAATGCCATAATATAGTGGAACGTGGATACTTCATGAGATTCATTCAGGCATGATATAATTAATTTTGCCAATCAATCGAACGAAGCCACTCACCGGGAACGTTGTGGGGATAATTGAGCAAATGATGCTGAAGGGTGGAAAGGAGATAATGACAAGATGAGAAGGTAGGCGAGGCAAACGTCGGGGAAAGAGCTACCCGGTACGTGGGAGGACTCTCACGATTTGCCAGGGGAGATGGGGGAGGGGAATCGTAATATATTTCGTCCATCACTCGTTTCTACCGCCCTCCACCTCCGCACCAACCCTTCCAGGAACTGTCTGCTTTCGCCATTTGTCTCCATCGCAAACCTTTCTCACCCCCCCCCCTCCTCCTCCATCCCCACTAATTACGCCTAACCCACCTCTTTCTGCCACTTAGCACTCAGCCACCCCATCCATCTCGCTCTTCGCCCCTCTTTTTCAACCCTTTCCACACTCTCACCCCACCTACTTTTCTATTATTGCGCCACAGCTCGGGGTCCTATCGCCCACGTCAAGCAAACTTTCCCGGGAGCCCAACGTCGAGAACAGCACCCCACTGAGGGACTTTTCCAGATGGAAGGCTTCCAGGGGAGACGACTTAGCAGTTGTTGCTACACTGAGGTCTGTTCCGTGAGGAGCGATATGATTAAATGCCACCGATATCCAGTCACATCTATCGATAACTTATTCGGTTTCATTTACATGTACCTACAAAACAGCCTGCAACACCACTCAAAGAGTGTGTAACAGGGAATGAGCCATTACAAGTATTTAAAATAATTAATGATCCCGGTTATCATCCCTAGTTATGAATCTCTTCAATAGTTTGAAGCAGCATTCCACTTCATTCCGACAATAGTTTCAGGTGTGACATAAGGTGAAATAATTTCTAATTTATTAAAAAAAACCATGAACATTTTATTTCCGCAAATAAAAATAAGCTGAATAGTGAAGTGTGAGAAAGAGATAAATACAAGATGAAAAGAGCGCAGGTAGGCGAGGCGGAAGTTAGAGAAAGAGTTGCCCTAGTTCTATGTTTTTCCTTGAAAAATAGGTTTGACTGTGGTGCAGTATAATGAGGCAAAAAAATTACATCTAACGCGCGTATATATACTTAAAGGTACTAACTGTGAAATTGGGTCAGTTATTGTGAGTGGATTGGGTGGGTGTTAGGGGAGGGGTACAACACCGCCATTGCCAGCCACTTGGGTTGTTTGGTATGGAGGAGAGCCATGCTCCAGGAGCCAACAGCTGTATGTATATACCAGTTAGATGTAACGTTGCTCGTCTGATGCTGCCTCACCGAATTGAAACATATGTGACATTTAAGCTTCTTATATGCGGAAATACAAAGTTTTGTTTTGTTGATGTTCATTGACTTCGATGCTCAGTTCCCTTATCATTGAAACTATTCAAATTTAAATAATTGCCTTATTTTGTATTCTTAGTTTTTTTTGCACGTTTGGAAAGGCATTTCATGTATTCTCTTTCACCTTTCCTTCAACGATTGTTTTTATCAGTCTCTTATGCCAAATTTTGTGGCCGTTTCTTCTTTCTCTAAAGTTTTCAGCAGACTATTGCTTTACCATTTTCCGGGTTTCCTCTTCGTTTGTTATTTTATATATTACTCCTTCATCACTCTTTTTCAACATCATATGTTGAATATCACGGAATTCTCTTCCCTGTTGCTTCAATCGCCCTTGCCTCACTGCCATGAAGAAGCTAGCCCCAGATGCAAGTTTTAATATTTCTTTTCAACCAAGATTTAATTTTTGCCACAAGATATATTGTTTTTGGAAAAAATCTCCTTTATAGGATTATTATTACCAATATATTGAATGTTGCTTGCGATTCTCAGTTTGAATACACCTAAAATATGGTGACATTGACATTAGTTGCCACTCTCTCCATCAGAAAAAATAACATAACTTATTTGTCAGAAAGACTGATAAAGAATGGTTACTCTATGATAAACCTCAAATTTCTCATCCTTGTGGAGGACATAATTCACCATAAATATGGAATCAGACAATTCAATGTCTCTATAAAGGGAAATTCATAGATAAAAAATAAGTCACTGTATATTTAAATTAAGTCGATTTCCTTGCACTTTCAAAGTGTTGCCTGCAACTTATGAGCTGTTTCGCATTTATTTCATATTTTACTTTTAAATGGGAAACTTGTGATGCTTTATCACATCAGATTGACCAAATATTTAAGTATAACCAATGTAATTGAAACCTGTAACTTTCATTTCTACTGAATATTATTTTTTTACGTCAATAGCTAATTTTTTTTCATGGAGAAAAACGACAGTTAAAAATATTTTAACATTGTTAATCATGCACGAGAAATCAGATTTAAGCTTATTATTCATCTTTCCTGCAATAAGAGGGAAAAATTCATAAAATTATACAAGTAATCAATATTTATGCCGAAATTTCAGCAATGGCCTTAAATCGTACTGCTGGGAGGGCCCCGAGAGAGAAAGAAAAAAATTGAAGCATGAACATGCAAGTGGCAAACGCCATGAAGTATAACTATTTTTTGTCTTCTAATGCGACTTTCAACTCCAATGAACTGACGCGGATCCAATGTATAGCATAATCATTTTTATTCAATCAACTAATGAGAAAATTACCTAGTTTTGCGTGTTTGGAGATGGGTAGCCAAAAAACAGACGCTTGTATACGCGAAATAATTATTGATTCCACAAGCATTGATGAGCGAACATGTTATTTGCCTGGGCCTTTGGATGGAATTACCTCTCAGCCTAATTCCATTTCTTTCCCATTAAGAAATCAACTTGCAATTTGCATGATACATTCTGAAAACTACCGTCAATCAGCAGGTGAATAGCAGGGTAAACATTTCTTAGCATAACGCCTTTCTGTGAGCAGCTGAATTTGTCCTATTTGGCCGTAGTTTCTAAGTCATGGTAAACCATGATGTAAGGTATTTTCCTGGAATCCATTACACTATTTGTGTAAGACGCTTTAGTGATTTGACGCTTCAAACATTCACTATTCAGGATATCTGATAACATAGGTTACACCTGAGAAAACTTTTCATTCCAAGCAATAATCCATACTAATGTATAAAAATGTAATGGTTTCTGTCTGTCTGTCTGTCAGTCGTCTGTCTGTTGCTCAATCACGCAAACAGTACTAGACGGATTGAACTGAAATTTGGTATGTAGATAGGAAATGTGTCTGGGTAGAACAAAGGCTATATTAAATTACCCTCAGGGTCCCCAAAAGCCCCTGAATGGGCCCTTAGATGGATCCTGGTGGTCCCTGGCATTGAGTTTGGTGCAGTGGTCTTATTTTTGGCTTATTTAAAGTACTTCCATTCAAGACAGAGGGCTGGAGTTTTTTTTTATCAGATGGCTGAATAAATGAAGTTTCTAATTCTTTCAATTAATTTTCTATTACGCTTAGTATTTGTCTTAAAATCATATTTTTAGGTGAAAAATCTCACATTTTTCTCTGAAATCAACAAAAGCATATTTCCTTGACAACCAGAGATCGGTGTGAATGTCCTTTGATTTTAAAGCAACATTCAAGCCTCTAGAATTTAAATATCACGTTTTTCTGCAGACCCATGATAACACAGAAATAAATTCTATATAAGAGGGGCCCAGAGTCCCGAGAGTACCATTTTTGATGTTTCTTAAGGTTTGAAAAAGAAGTTAAAGAAGATAAACGAATAACGGTCACCGCCTCGTGGCGATTATCGTGTAACGTTAAGAACAGTAAAAAAAGTTTTCTTCCCAGTCGTCTTCTTTCTACATCTATGACTACGTAATAACCTGGAAGCCACCAATGTAGGATACGGTTGTAGGCGTATCTTGCAGGAGGTGAAGATCGCTAAACAGGCAAAAAGTGTTTCATGTTCTCATGTTACTAGCTAACATATTTCTTGTAGTAGCCTAGTTGCATGTCACTAGTGTATGTTTGGTAACCTCCCTCTGCCACCCTTGCAGTGGCTTGCAGGTATTCCGTAAATGTAGGTATAGATATTGATGTGCAATTTGGCTTCTACATAAAAACCAGTTAGATAACCCTACCTATCTTTTGGTAATGTGAACACATGCAATTGTCGTTCTTTCCAGGTATTATGTGTTTAAAAGCCGTAAGAGAAGCTACTTGTCTTTTTCTGTTTATGGTACCGTGTACTACCTACACGTCGCACAATACATACATTATAATCTATGAGGCATGGAGAAAGTTTTTAAAATTAAATTTGTTATCTGCATTTAAATTAAATTTTCTTTGTGCTCATGAAAAAATTTATTGCACTATTAAAATAAACAGAATTTAGCCAAGACAGTTCGTGAGATAATTGAAAATCTATTCACTCTCATGATTCATTCAGAGAAACTGTTGAAAATATCATGCAAGTGAAATGCTATAGTAATACTATTTTAGTTACAAATAATAGTCACCAATAAGTTAAAAATATTTACGGTAGAGGAGGGTATATGGTGGCAGATGATTATGCAGCTTTTTATTATTCCTTTTGTAAAAAAAACTACAGTCTAAAACTCACATGCCTACTATGCACATGTGGCATTTCTATTTAGGACAATTAGAAAAAAAATAAACACCCGTTCTATAGTAAATGTAAAAAAAATACAGAAAGGTGAAAATAAGCTCTTTTCGCATTTCATATGGATATGACTATGGTTAAAAACGTTAAAAAAATTAAAACTTAATTTTAGTCTCGTCAGTGTGTATCAAGATGACCAAATTGATGCTGCTAATGGGAAATTTGCATAACAGAAATTATCACCTCACAAAGTGGATCACCTCACTGGTGCATGGCAGGGCCGTGCCGTATGCCGTTCTCAAAAAGCATTCTCAACAACACCTAATAGGGACGATCGTCATGGACCGGTCAGATCATTATAAAAGTTCACAAAGAGTCAGCGATATCTGGTGAGATATAGTTAGAGCAATAATGTTACGAACACATCAACTCTTTTCTGCTGCCAGAATGGCTCGTTTTTAATTTTTTTGCTCTCCTATCCGTGCCCTATGAAGCCAGTTATGTCGCATGGCATCATTCTCTCTCAAACGGGTTATATTTTGTTCATTCTATTCCTTACAAACACTCCATGGCTTCTATTTACTCCCCGAAGAAATGTATCTAAAATAATTTCCCTTATCCCTCTCCCAATCTTGTTTATCAGCATTCCGTCTCTGATAGATATTTATTGCTCCTTTGTACCACCTCAGTCCGCTTTACTTGTCTCCTTTGAATATTTGAATAAAAGATCCAAGACAACTATCCTCATTTAAACATTATCCAGGAATGTTTCGCCTGTACACCACTTGACCCAGTTCTCCCTTCGTATTCTAATCCATGCCTGTAATTCGCAATACATGCTAGTCCTCATTTCTAAAAGTCCATTTCAGGTACCTATCAATGTAGTAAAATAAGTAATTAACTGTTGAAAAAATCATATTAATATGAAAACCTTAATAGAATAAAACCTATAATGAAAATCACTTAAAATAATCAATAATATTTCCATCCTTTTTTGAGGAGGGCTGAGCATGTACAACTAAAGGCAGGAAACCTAATGGAAATTCAGCTCTAGTACCCCTCGTATGGACTTGTCTGATTCAATACTCTCAATCAAGAATCAACCACTAATGCCTTCCCTTGAAGGCAGATTATACCTGTTAGTTAATGATGATAAGCACGTTCAATGTTACCTACCTGACGACCTTCAAAAGCCACAGCTTCATTCAAGGTAGTAGAGAATACGAATATGGAGCATAATTGAGAATGTTAACAAAAACATAGCATAGGATTTCGTTCTCTCACGGCGAATCATGTTAAAAATAATATAGTGTTTGTCTCCACAGAGGAAGGTGTAAAGTTAAAGACTTAGTATTATTTTTAAATTAACAGAAAAACAACCTTGATTAAGAATTGTGATTTAGAAGATAACGTAATTGATAAAGCTTAAATTATTGAATTAAATGTAATATGGCGCATTTATAAAGTATTCAAAGTGCAAAACTTGCCTTTATCACAAGTAAGTAAAATCATTTTATATATTTTGGTGAAACTGGAATAAATTCAAGTTCAGAGTGCAAAGCCAATGCACTATGCACTATGCATTCGGGGCATATTAATGAAAAAATTATTTACACTACAAAATGGATCGCTTCATTCATTGAAATACAAGCCCTAAGAGTCAACTAAACGACGAAATGGCGATTGAAAGATAATTTTATTGGTCTCTTTCTTTTGTTTTTGTATTAATTTCAGTTAACAATTTGAGATAAAGAAAGTATTTCTATGAATTTTAATATAAAATTTTTAACGTTTTACTTAACACATTAATTTACACACACAACAATTTATACACATCATTTTAACATTGAATTTAAACACAAGTATAAAGTTCTATAAAGTGAGTATAAAAATAACAAAAATTATTAAACCTGAGTGAAAACAAAATAGCGTATCAGAGATGACAACCAATGGAATAAAATCTATGTGATTATACTATAAATATAACATAAATTGATCAAAAATATATTAAAATAACAATAAAAATAAGTAAAATTAAAATATATATATATACATATATATATGAACAATAATTTTAAAAAAGAATGATAAACATAAGAATAAAATGATAAAAGATGAAAAATCAAAAGTATATAGATGCAAATGCGATGGGAAAGTACGAGAAAGAATCTATTTTACATTTGCCAGGCCTCATTTAAAATATGCCGCTAGTATATGGGATCTGTATGAGGATGGTGTGATAAAAGAATTAGAGCATGTGCGAAGGAGTGTGTTTGCTTGTGCAAATCCCCTTACTCACACCCTTGTGGCCGCTCGCAGGGTATTGATGACGTAGACGTAGACGTAATTGGAGGTCATTTGTACGATAATTAACGAACAGTAATCGCTTTTTACGCCCTTTCTCCCTATGACACTCAGAAAAAAATTATCAATACGGTAGCGCAGAAGAAAATTAGTAAATAAGATTCTAATTACAGCTGGAAATTCAATAGTGAAAGTTCAGAAACGTTTCATTGGAACAATCATCAGAACAATGCTTCTTTACTGCATTGAGGCATGAACGGTAACAGCAGAAGGGAAGTCAAGGGCATAAGCATTTAATTTGTTGCGTTACTGATGAATGATGAGAATTAAATAGATCAAACTAGCGGAAAAATTAGAATTCCTGAGTAGTGTGGGATAACTATTGGCAAAATTTGAAAAGAAAACGCGACAATTTGAACTGCCATATTTTGAGACATAAAACACTGATGAAGAAACTCACCGAGGGGCATGAGAGTGGGAATATCGGCAAAAGATTGCCTTCCTTGATATCTATAGAGCAAGTTATGCATGATTCTAAAGAGCAGAATTATGCTTATGAAGGCGCGAGCCGATATTGTAGAGCTGCGTCAAGCTAATCTTAGGGTTGTCGACTGATGATTGAGAGCATTTCCGAAATCCTTCATACATTCCCTTAAGTTATCGATGAACACTCTTTATCGTGAATAATTAAACATACTGTAATCTTAAATATGCATCTCTTTCTTTTCTCAATACTTATCACTTTCCCGGCATCATTAACGTAATAGGGAAATATAATTTAGAATTAATCTAACGCTCAACGTGACGTAAGGCTGGACCATTCTCCCTCGCCGTCCATAGTACTTCGCATTAGTCGATGCAAACCGAACACGCAAAGTTTTCAACTGTGATATGAATATTATCTTATAACTGGTGTTATAGCGATGAGGATTTACCACGCTTATCTTTCTTACTCTCTTTTGTGCTAGGTGTTTGCAGCCCATGTCGTTACTCGCTACGGACCCGGAGTCTCCACAAGCTCATCCGGTAAGGAAAACACACAAATGCATTTCCTTGCGCACCACCGGTCGAATACTCTGGCGACGATCCACGTATTCTGTTCACAAGCTGCAATAAGCTGAGAGCAAGGCCTTTTACCCACGGCGCCAAGGTCGAAATCCCAAGTTGTTCAGACTCAAGCTTGGCATTGTTAGTGGTTAAGGAGAGCTAAGGAGAGGCGTTAGAGAAAGGCCATTGTTAAGGGGAGTGTTGAATAGTAGAATGCATTCCCGGCGCAGTTTACCTACTTTTGCAGGGACATGCAAATTAGACGTTTCTGAGTGTGGTTTGCGATTCGCAAGGGTAATAATAACGTTCTCTCCCGACTGATTTAACCTATCCTATATACTTGTAAGCCTGTAACCTCCTTTATCCCACAACATCCTCATTACTACTCATTTCTTCTAAAAGGACTGGCGCAACACTTTTTTCAGTCCATCTTTCAGCTATCATCATGGCAATTCAGCAATACCTCCCTTCAAAATTCACCACATCTTTCTAATCATCTTTTACTCATTTCTACATTTCTCTTTAACCCATAGAATGTCTGAGTTTTCAATTTTTTTATTACTTTTCTTTCAATAAGTCTTACAAAAACCATTAAGTCTCAATCCTATGAGGTTCAGCATGTGTCACTTTTCTCCCAAGTTTCATAGTCTTTAATACAGCAATATTCTTTCCACATCTATCCATTTTGTCTTCATTTTTCTTCAATAAATCCAACTCTCAAAATTCTTGCTGTTTTGACGGTTGTGATATTCCATATGCCATTGTCATGAAGTAGAATATCTCAGGAAAATTCTAACGAAGGTTTTTCTTAATGCCAATACTGAGTATCACACTTTTTAGGTAAACACCAACAAGAAAAACAAGTTTCTGCACATCAAAGACCTGGCTCGATTCCAACTTCACCACCTTCTTCGTGTTCGTTATTTATGTGCCACCTATCCATTTATCTTATCCTATCCTTAGTATTCGGAATTGAGCGTGTCCTCATGATAGGCATTACATAGAGATAAAATATATAGTTTAACCAAGCATGCTTAAATATTAGTACTGTGTTTTATTAAGTCATATCAAATACCCCTTAGTTCACCATTGCCTTTTACGATAAAAGGGTTTTTGGTTAGAAGCATGGTTTCAAACTGAAAGAAATGGACGGTTGGGAGAAACCTAGCGTCGGGTCAGGTACTATTTTATTGAAGGTGGTCATGGGATTTACAATTCAGTATTACATATGATGAACTTCCTCTCAGCGCAAATCACTCAGTTAGGAATGGGAGTTAAAAAAAATTGTAAATCCTAATATTCGGAAAGTTTGAAGGTAAAAAAGAAACATTCTCGTAAATAAATGCTTTTTTCGATCACGAGTAAAATTATTATGCTTTTAAGATAATGATTCATATCTTCATACAAGATAGCTGACGAAACCGGCTTTGTGAAAAGTAAATGGGAGATAAGGCCTCATATGAAATATTTATTTAACAAACGTAAATTTGGAGAGAAAAGTGTTGGTATAGGATAATTACTACTTGAGTGAATGACCTAATGATGTTTTGACAAACCCGTCCTGTGTCAGGTACTTTAGCTTTAGTGGAGAGAAATTTAAAATTCCCATTAGTGCTCTGATCTTCCAGAGTTTAGACGGATACGAATCAGTTCATAAGTTTTTCACGGAACAGGCTACAGTTATTAACATAAAGGGGATCTATTTTAGTCTCATATACTACAAAATTTCATTACTTGGTTCAAACTGCCAAGGATGTGTACAATGGAGACAAACATCAAGAGTTTATAGGGGCACGAAAGTTCCGATTATCAAGTTGGCCAGCGAGTTACTTGCAGTAATATAAATTTGTTTGACTATCGGTAAAATATCATCGAATCGGTTATTACAAAATCAGTGCGATTATGGTGTGCCAAAGGTCAAATCAAACGTTAATCTCTATTTAACTCCAATACTGTGAAATAATGCTATTCAACTGCAATGATCACACTAAATCGGTTGACCAAAAAAAGGTGGCGAGTATAACTAAATACCTAAACGTCGGTCATGGCTGTCTATTCTATCTGTCACTCTTGTTCTAACTGACAGAATGATTTGCTCCAGAAAAAATGCTCTTCTGCTGTGACTGCGTCCGGATCACTTTCTCTATTTGACGAGCCAATCCATTATGCGATTTCAAGGGCGGTGCCCACCCCTCATAACCGTTTGGTCAAAGTGATTGCCTTCTGGTTTACTCATGCCTCTGTTTCCGTCCTTCACATTCTTTTGTTGAATCAGGTAAAACCAATACCAAGGGTGAATCGCCAACTCTGGAAATAGGTGTGGGAAACAAGTAAACTCTCACCAACGTTTGACGGATATTTTATTTTCAATCACCGCTTTATTTGGACAATTTTAATGGGATCTCTTTGCAGTGAAATAATTAATCGTAAACAAATATAAAGTTTATCAGTTTGGAATGGCATAACTTTCATTTTTCCGTTGGATTCAACAGTTTCATTACTTCGTCTCCATCTGCACATGCATATTATAATGTTATGCATATCAAAATGACCGATTTGATAGGCAATGAAGGTAAATACTTCACAGTAATTAGAATAAATTACAATAAAATATAGGTGCACTTTTCCACAAATAATTTATTGATACGTACGACGCGTTTTGGCTCACAGAGCCATCACCTGGTACAAGACTGGTCTTGTACCAGATGATGGCTCTGTGAGCCGAAACGCGTCGTAGGCATCAATAAATTAGTTGTGGAAAAGTGCACATATATTTTATTCTAATATGTCAAACTTCCACTACATCTCGCCTGAATCGGTTTACTTTACTTCACAGTAAATTCAATAGTCATATATTAAAGTCTTCGCTGGAAAAAACATGGCTTAAAAATTAGAGACGTTACTTTCAAACCAAGTTTGCTAAACGCTGTAAATTTTACCGAGAAGCAGCCGAGAAAGGATAGAGTTAACCACAATTATGGTGCTAACAATATTCAAAGAGGTGTTTTAATTAAATTTACGGAGAATTTTATTGAAGGAACCTCCAGTTAAAGAGCATGAAAAACTCCATCGAAAGAGGAAAGTGAATTATTAGTTAGCCATTCAGGGGATGCGACCGACAACTGAGGTCTATTGCGTCATTTTTTGGATGAGTTGGCAACTGGGTAATGGTAGAAACATTTCAGTTAAGGGAGTGAGGGTGGAGAGAAACCCGGCGTCTGCATTAGCCTGACCTTAATGGCATGCGCCTCGGGGACCACAGCTTTACATCACGTCCGTCGGACGGGGTACTGAACGTGAATTGCCCTCCTCTAGGCACTCAAGTAGGGACCTGTTTACCACTGAAAAATCCACCACTGCCGGGAATTAAGTATTTGGATTATTTTAAATTAAGTATTTGGAATATTTATAGGATGCTATACTATTTATATTTTCTCTAATGTTTAAACAATAGAATTTCCTTTCGTAGACAAATACCGTTTCAACAAGATTTATATAACATGCAAGAATTCTAATTTTTCCAGATAAATGGGATACATTTGTTTGATTTCCTAAAAGGTATCTGCAGGTGGCAGTAAAACGCATAAAATTGTTTATAGCAAATGTATGTTAGCCATACGCACTAGTGCGATACATTTTCCGCTAATAGAATGATTAACTCACGGTTTCTAAAATGTACGTGGTTCAGTCAATATCATGCGCTAAGTAATTGAGGAAAACTGAATTTGCAGAGATACTCGCTCATTAAATTTAGAATTAATTACTATACTTTGAGTCAAGGCCGTCTGGAGCGGATTGGGGGGGAAGGTCAGGGGGTTCAAACTCCTCCCTCCCCGAAATTTGGAGACAGAAATGAAAAAGCTTTTTCTAACGATTTAAAAAAGAAGTTAGCGGTTAGCACGGCATTGAAAGAAACACCTGGCTTAAAATATTATTAACTCAATGAATCATATTTTATTACAGTTATTTCTTCATTACATACTAACAGTAACGATAACTACCAGTCAGTGGAGATTTCAAAGGGTTTACGTAGGTGGAGCAGGGGGTCTAAAACTAATTTATGTAAGACTTTTTGGACGTCACGAGACAACATAGCAACTATTTTTTAAAAGAATTTATCAAGGAGATTGAGCACCCTCTCGTTAATGGCTTAGAAGGTAAGCACGTTTTTCAGACCTGCTCAAACGAGAGGTACAAATTGTACATGTCCAAGAGCTACAGCAGACGCCTACCATTTAAGGCGCTAATAGTTTTTAGGAACGAGAGGTCCCCTATCCCTTCCATTCCTATCCTTTTACCTTTTCTCCCGGTGTGAAGTGCCTATTAGTGCGGAAACAGACTTGAAAACACCCGTGTTATCACACTACCACTTCTGCAAAATCTGAGGCCTGCGTATGTGCTAAATATTCTACAATATTCTTGTGCCCCAAGTGTACAGATTCAATCCCTGCCATTGACTAAGTAGGTACACAAGTCGTGTGTAGCGATGCAAGCTAAAGCCACGTTTACACTATGTAGCAAAACCTGCTATATTGAAAATTTGTATAACATATAGCGAGTTATATACCATTTGCTAAAAGTAGAAAAAGTCACTTCTGAAAAGTGCTATATAACATTGCTATATGTAGCAGATTCTGCTATACATAACAAAAATTATGTTATCCATTGCGAGTCGGTAAAGATCAAAAGAAATCGTGCTATATCTAACTTCGCTATGTGTAGCAAAAGTTACTGTTAAAAGTTAATGTTATAAAGCAAAAGTTATATTGCAGGTTTTTCTACATAGTGTAAACGTGGCTTAAGTGTGCTGGTGTTTGTAGGAAGTGTACTGATGCCTCAATGAAGCGTAGGCTAACGGATTACACTGGATGTTCTAAGCAAACCATCAAGAAACCTTCAGGAAGCTGATATCACTAGTGCCAGACTATTGGAACTGTCAAAGGTATGTATGTCAGAGGTAGTTTATAAAAGGTGGTTAACTCTTCTCGGGCTCTCCACTGGTTAAAACTATTCATAATTGCCGACGTTTCGAGAGACGACTCGTCACTCGTTCTCAAGGCAAGAATGTGAGAATGAGTGACAAGTTGTCTCTTGAAACGTCGGATATTATGTATATTTTAAACCGGCGGAGAGCCCGAGAAGAGTTTTATCATATTATTAATTATTAACACCGGGAAAGTGTTAGATCCTTTTTTTAGAAAAGGAGCTGTTCTTAGAGCGGAGGGTCTCTTTTGCTCTCTATCTCAGTCTAAGCTGCAGCAATGACAGTTCGTCAGGTCAAGCTCAGTGAAAGTGGACTTCTAAATGTTTTTTAGTGTTGTGCTTGCCTATGTGTAGCAGAGGAAATGGAGTGATGTTATAAGCACTATAACATTCGTCCCATATACATTTGTGAGCATTAAACCGTGGTGAAAAATTGAATTCTTTCGGATTTTTGTCTTTCTTTTTGCTGATGTCTTTCTTTTGGCGGAGTGATGTGGGAACCCTACAACAGTCCCGATTCTGACGTATTCCCGTCTCTTTTCCCCCTTCTCTTCCCCTTTTCTTTCTGGTCTTCGGAAAAGTTCAGCCGGGAGAGATTACGGGAAGTAGGGGGTGGTCACACTACACACGAATATGTACATTTATGTAATAGTACATGCATAAAGAAATGTAAGCGTTGAATCAATATTAAAATGATCCTTTCCTATTTTATCGAGCAATTTTTAAAATTTGTAAATATCTCCACTAAATCTAACAAAACCTAAAATCTAATAAAAAAGTCACAGTAAAAAATTGGTATAAATATTCTATTTCAAATAAATAAAAGAATTTTTCTACATAAACCTCAGCTGTTAGAGCACGTAAAATCAAAATCTTCTGCTGCAACAACGTTTTAAAAATGAATTTCGATATCAGCCACCGAAAAATTGAATCTTTCAATTCCTATCTCCAGCCCATAGTCACAATTAAAATGATTAAAAAACAGTACAATTCGTATTGACAAGCAATCAATCCCTCTTCTAAGCTATGCATGGTTTAACTCCCTGTTGATTTCGCGTTTTATTACTTGACAATTTGGTAATAATTTTTCCTTCGCCGAAATTTATTGCTTGGAAAACGTTGATTTGAAACAGAAAGGTCGGGAGGGGGAGGGAGAAGAAAGAGATTCATGTTGTCCGGGGTGACGTTTGGCTGTAAATAACTAGAGGGCGCTGCATTTGAAGTCTCGCTTCGAATCGATTAAAAACGGATTTCCACGCCCCTTTGCCTAGATGGTGTCGGGAACTCGCAGTTACACGGCCCCTGACCATGGCGAGGACATTGGATTGGATAGGAGGTCCCGTGGATGTCTTGTGGATTACCAATCCTCCACTCCCGATGCCTCCCCATTGATTAAAACTTCAAGAGGGCATGTGCATGGTGATATATGGGGCGATTAAAACCAAATATTGCGATTGCGCTCCAAGGAACAAATGGCATACAGCGGGGTCCAATATCGATCCCTACACACAAACTTTTTCAAATCCTTTTCCTTTCATGACTCTCTCACATTTTTTCTTGTTAGAGTGGCGTTTTGTTTTTTTTTTCAATTTACGATCTTTGTGAAGCAATTTTTTTCACAAGGGCCATTTCTGCACACATATTATCTCTTCCGCTCGAATAATCTTTGCCTGCAGTAACAAACTTGTTTTGCACTGATTCCTCTCCTGGAATACGACGCAATTTGAATGAAAATGGGATGAAAAAGGAATAAATACAAACGTTTATGCGCATTAGAATAATTAACATATTGAAATAAATAAATTCAATCGGGCAGAGGAATAAATACAAACGTTTATGCGCATTAGATTAATTAATATAGGTATTGAAATAAATACATTTAATCGGGCAGACTTCAATTTCGAATTTTTTGAAAAAATTCTTTTAATGATACTGAAATGAAAAACTTCATATGCTTAAAAAAGCCCTTTACAATACTTAGTATGGAGAGCTGCTGGTATACAAAAAGAAACCCGTAGAGGAGATGATAATAATCATTGATCATTTATAATTCATATAACTTCTTGGTTAGGAATGGAGTTCTCTATCTAAAAGTTCTGGCTTTGAATTAAAACAATATCAGACACTTCTTACTCATATACCGGTCCCTTTTTCAGTGTTATGTTGGGAGCATATTATGTTGGCTGCGTATATCACTCCTAAAAGGAGAATAGATGCATGGGAAATTAAATAGAGAGCCTGGTAACAACTGGAGATTCACCAATGCCGGGTTTTGCTCCACCATCTCTTTGATCGCCATCGTACTCGTAACATTATGCTTTCATGCAAAAATATTTAAAGGCACCACTAGCCGTAACTGTTAGCAGGCCGGGGCGAACCGAGCAGTTGCTTTTATATTCGGAGATTGACAACTAACTTTTGTCGAATAAGTCAATTCAGACTATTTAAAAGATAATTTTTACTACATAGTTCAACTGGTGAATATGTAATAACAGGGGTTGATAAGTGGGGAGAGGGTGGGAGGGCGTCCGAATACTCTGTCTGGGAAAATTTGGTCTAAAGCCGGCCCTGGCTCCCAGCCTTATCTCGGGCATGGAAACTTGCAAACAACTTTAGCCGATTGTTTGATAAACAATTTCATTATTAAAAGATATTGCATTCGGCAATGAAACTCAGTTCTCTCCAATAAATTGATACTCGATGTAGTGAGAAAAAATATCATTGAAGATATAACAAGGGCGCATATGGAAGAGGAAAGGAAGAAAATATCTACGCAAAAAAGAAATACCGGCAGGAAGTAGTAGGCAGGATAATGTATTTCCAAAGAACAGGAAATGGAAGCTCTTAAATCAGAATGTACCAACACGTAAAACAAAAGAAGAGGAGGCTAGGCGGAAGACTTGACGACCGGAAAAGCATCAGCTATGGATGGGGAAGAAACGAGGTCTTGAATTATCCTCTTTATTATCCCATCAAATTGGAGTTCTTCAGCTGTACCCGTGAGCGATGTGAGCCACACGATATTTTATCCAATTGATTCAATGAATGGGACAAGGTTCTTACGACTTAGCCTCAAGCTAGTAAAGTAGTCTCTGCGCGAACAAACGGAAATACTATTAAAGTAGTTGTAGATTGCAGAAGAGAATTTAGAAAATTAAACGTGTCCTAGTGACAGGTTCTTACTGATGAGGAAAGCAATACAAGTAGGCCTCTTCCTAACGGAAAATTAACGGGAATCCAGTAAATATAACTAAATATAAGCAATTATCGTATTCATGGGCTTGTGGAGAATAACAAAGGAAGTTTTTATTAATGCAAAGAAGTATAGGCGTGACCTCCGTAATAACTCTCTAAGGCGTGACCTCTGTCTCCAAACCTTTTGAGAAGTGGAATGCGTTTTGGTTGCTACTATTTATTATACCATTTTGCATGCTTTTATTTTGAGAAAAAATAGAGGAAGTCAGAGATCACACACGGTTAATTTACTTTAGTTTTTCTCTTGATTTATGCCTATTCTACTCATTTTCCTCTGACTATTCTTATCTCAACTACACCAATATATTCCAAGTATACCTCAATGGAAGTAATAAAGGGTTATTTTCTGCTGAGAATAAGCATTTTTGGCACTAGCTGTGAAATTCAATGCTTGCATTACAATTCTTAGTTTCTTTTAAAATACCTTTTATGTTTCCAATAAATAATTAACGTTCAATAAATTAATTTTAATGCATAAAAACGACAATGCAAACATAACTACTTTCAGCAGTATAACGTATATTTTAATGCATTATATTTCAGTCAAAGCGCATATACTAGGAATGGGCTTATTAAAGTGTGGCGTATAATAGATTGAGCTTCAAATATGCATAAAAATGTATAAATCATCGAATTAAAGAACATCAAATCACGTGGTAAGTCTAATAAGTCTAGTAAGTCTAATAAGATCTAACAGAAGACTACCTAAAATTAACTGTTTCTTTCCCCATCTTCCTTCTCCACACTACCTTCTTCAACTTAAAGCAAAAGCCATTAAATAACTCCTCTGCAATTTCCTTTCCTCTTGAAACTTAATGAAGCTAAATAAATTTAACAAGCACAAGATATTTCAGAATAGGAACAGTAGAGCTACATTTATTAACTGTAACTGGAAATAATGTTACTATAAAGAAGCCTAGATTTGTTGCTACTTCGATATTTAAGATTTAATTTAATTATCTTAAATCAATACAGATGTAGTGTAGTTTCTTGGCATTGTAGAAACAAATAATACATGTGAGTTAAAGTAATAAATGTTCTAAATATTTGAAAATATCGTCAAACAGAGTTACAGAGTTAGGATAATATCCTCACTCTTGATGAGTGCAGTTAAAATAAGGTCTCTGCAGTTTTTTAATAAATAATTTCATTCTACTAATGATTCTAATGAAGGCTCTAAAATCCTGCATATCAAAAGAGAACTAAAGATAGGTACGTGTTGCAACCTTTAATTGTCGAACTCAATTTTTAATTCGATTGATGAAATTAATTACAAATAACGGATTGTAAACTGTTTACAAAACATATAAATTGTAATTTAATAACCATTAAACTTAAAGTGTACTTCATTGGAAATTAATCATATAGATAGTTTTTATTCATTTGAGAATCTTAAAAATAGTATCGATGAAAAATATAAGGCACCTTTCTTCAAACTTTTAATTATTTTAAGGGATTAAGAGCTCCTTTTATCCTTGATCACGAGATTTCTAGGAGAGAATTTTATCCCTGTTTGCTCAAAAGCGAACTTAAATGGCTGCAATATATTTTTATCTAATGGCAAAACCGGCCTGCAGATATGAATAGAAAATTCTAACGAGCTTTGAGCAATCTAAATGGAACCCCAATTTCGCTCTCTGGTCGCAATGTCTCTTAAGCCTTATATTTTCCTTTTTTTTCAATTTCCCAATGCCGTAAGTATACTATCACACTGTGTGTGCTATGTAAAATTCTATTCAGGAATGTGCGGCTTCAAGGGAATGGTTCCACCTTCGAATATTATCGTGAGATTAAAGTGCCGAGCTAAAAGTCATTCCGGAAAAATAAAATGCACGAAAAGAACTCATTTAAACAGGGAATTTTGGGGTCCATCTGAATGTAAATATGAGGAAGAAAATGCATCTCTGACAGTAAATGGTATATGAAATGATAGGGAGCTATGATTTATTCATTGATGTGGGAAGAAAAAAATATTGTCCCCATCAGAGTATGCATTGGAATACTACATACCTTCTTATCAGATAAAATTTGTAGTCCCTGTATAAGGTTCCTGAATTTACGTTGCTTGCTACGAGCTAAATCACAGTTCCTTTCCAGCAGACCAAAATATAATATATCACGTTATCATTAGTATATAAAACTTTTTGACCATCTTCTTAGACAAAAAAGTTATGCAGGAAATATATTTTAAGGAAATGTTCTAGAAAGTCGAAAAAAAGAAAACGGAGGTAAAAGATAGAAATTCATTCACAAGTAGTAACAGGATGTCAAAATTATCAATATCATTCATGAAAATTAGAAGTGGAATCAATAAATGCATGGATCATGCTATAAATCGTGCATAGAATATATGCTCCATGCATCCTTATATGCCGGAGGTGATGGTAAGACGGCATCTATGGGAAAAGGGATCTAGAAAGATCACACCCAGCTGCCGTGAAAAGTGCAGAAAAAGATTAAGATACTCTGAATCAAATCAAAACTGAAGACTTAATTTACGCATAAATTGACAAGATTAGCCGACATTATAGATACTTGAGTTCGAACAATAGTTTTCTACGGACTTTGGTTAGTTTTAAAAAAGTTTTAAAAATTATCAATGGCTGTCGTACACGCAAATTATTTCGTTTTTTATCACTTTGAAACAATGCATTCACTTATATCTCCACCTAAAAGATATATGACATTATCTTAAGGTGACTACTAAGGTAATTTCGTAACTTTAATAAAACAGATTAAAAATAATTGTTAGAAAAACAATACGTGGTAAGTAAGGAAATTACTTAGAAATACTGTAAACTATGAGTGGACACGATAGGCTCAACTCTGTATTGGTCATTTGGCAAAATAAATGCATTTAGAGCTGTTGGGCATATTGAAATATGTCTTAAATTTTGGGTATTAAATATACTTCATGAAGAAATTTTAGAACAAAATTGACACGTTTGAAATTGTCACCCAATGCCTTGCTCGGATCTCCAAATATTTTGTGGTGTTTGCGTTCCATCTATATTTTACACAGTAGACATGCAAGTGTTTTACTTGCAATATTTCCAAAAGCTCATAAAACAAATTCTAAAATAAATCTACCGAGACAATTCCAGAAATATATTACACCAACCTTTAAATCGCTTTGAGTATAATATTTACTACATATTAAGTCAAACCCATTCAATCGAATGTATTAAAACATCCTAGAACATTTCATTTTTCATATATAAAAAACATTCACTTACATACCTTACATTTTCTATTTTTAAACCATCCAGACGATCCCAGAAAAATATCGCAGCCATCATTGCATCGGTTTGGGTGTAATTTGGGTGCAATTTTGTTGCGTGTCAGTCAGTCAGTCATTCTGTATCCGTTTTATTTTGTTCTGTTCCAAGGTTTGAGTTAAAAGAGTGAGGTTTATTGCGTTGAGTAAAGATTCTCTGCCTGTATGATTTGGTAGTAGTTTTGGATTTTTAGCGGTTAGTGGTGCAGAGAAAAATGAAAAAAACGTGGTTTTTCAGAGAGAGAGACAACATATAGTGAAAATATGGTGTAGAAAAAAGAATAAAAACATAGAGGATAATAAGAGTGGGACATATATTTATTTCCTTCTCAATTTCCTCAATAGCCATTTCCTTCTCTCTGCATACGAAATTTTTATGAACATTTGGTGCACAAAAGTATAAAATAATGAAAGACTACTTTGTGTAGTGAAGCATTAACTGCCTGCCTGAAGTACAAGCACTACTGCCACCTATTGATCCTCAGTAGTTTCCAAACACTTTGTAAAATCTCATTTGACACTAGAACACAAAGTTCACATCAAGACACACCAGACAGAGACTGCCTGCAAAGCTACCGCAGGTCTGCTAGTCGGTAATTTATTTCACTTATTTTTTGTGCATTTTATATTTTATTTATCTAACTGGAACACTTATTTTTTGAACAGTGACTCAAGAATTTTAATTTGACTCAGTCTCAACGGATTTTTAGTAATTTCTTTCTCTTCCTCACGATATTTTATGAAATTGGAATCCATATGGAAATCGATATTTTCTGAACTTGGAATACATATTTTATTTTCATCTATAAATTAATTTAATGTATTATTAATAACTTAATTTTAATTCATCTATTCCTTTCAACAGTACAAAGAGGTAAGAAACTTAGATTTTTCCCGAGCTAAGGAAATTTTCCAAAATTTTAATCAAGAAACTAACCCAACCTCTGATTTCTCTCGGCCACGAGAGGCAATCGTCGACCTGCGACATTTGAGAATGCATTCTTTACCTCGAGCACCGAGGGTGGAGTATATTTTATCTTGAGATTAAACCTTATCTTTCTCTCTCTCTCTATATACTCTATTCTCTCCCCTTACCTCTCATCCCTCCACATTAAAATGTAATCGTTTGTTTAACTTTCCCAGGGAGGACGTAACCCACTTTTGCGGCCGGCTATAGTCCCCATTGCAGACTCCTTAAGGCTGTTTATTCCCAGCCGCTTCTCCTTCGCCCCTGCCACCCTATCTTGCCCTAAAAAGGACTCCCTCCCCTTGGCCCTTATCTTCTCCGTCTTGCTGTCTGAGGTCTCGTTTCTGTGGGCAAAGGAAACTATGTTCCTTTTGCTGCCGGGAATAAATTAGCTGCAACAACGCTTGGGCAACTAAGTTTCACGTTACCTTGGTCACAGGGCAGAGTTTCCTATCAAGAAGGCATATTCTTTTCTCAGCCGAGTAGTGAGTCTTCTACCCCTCCCTATCTTCCTCTTTTCGGCTCCGAGTGCAGAATGAATGCGCGTCTACGCATACACAAAAAGGGAACTCCCGCATTCGGGAACTGCATTCGGATTTGCTTAACCCGCAGATATTCTCGTTTCGAGTTTTTTATTAAACTCGCTGTGCTTCGAGGTATACGCTTTGATATTTTTCTTTAATCCTAAGGGGCGAAAAGCGTCTCGTGGCAGGAAACTATGCTCTTTATGCTACTTCAGCGCTCTCTGAGGCCAATGATGAAATTGCGGCGGTTCAAACGAATAAAAAAATGCTTAATAAACATTTGCTTTCCTCGATTAAAACTCTACAGCGATAAAATGCTTTATTTGTATTCTCTTAACACATGTCCTAATGAAAATCTGACAACAGTTTACTATAATCATAAGTCATTAGTTAGATATTATTTGTTTGAAATAACTTTAATACCAGAGTAATAATTGCAAAATAGTATGCACGGTTCAGATTATCAGAGCTCAGCAATCGGACCACATAGTACTGGTATTCTTGTGGAGAAACAAATTCATTATCTTCTTCAAAATGGACGTGGAAATGAGTACTCATATAACCAGGAAATATGCCGATATATTTTTTTCAGTCAAGCGGTTTGGTCCGATTTGAAGAAATAAGGCAATTTTAATTCCATCGGCAACCACATCTACACAGTACCTTGTAAGCCACTGTAAAGGTATGTATAAATATTTAACCAAAATTTCCATTCATCCGTAGAGAAGTAAAAAAAAACTTCCAGAAAACCATGAGAAAACTAGCTTTTTCAATCGGATCTTAGATATGGATTATGTTTCGTATTTGATCGTTAAAGCAGAGAACTAAAAGTCATGGATGAGCCACAAGATATCTCAAGTTTTTATTATGAATGGTCTCAAAAGAATGTTACAAAACATAGGACAAGCAATTCCGAGCAGGAATTTCAATTGAGATTAGATAGAGATAACTCTAGGCCGTAGCATGGACGGATAAGACCTCATGATGATTGTGGTGACCATTTCAATATGCTCAAAATCAGTGAATTTTCATAAACCACTGAAAAACTGGAAATGACTCTTCAATCCTTAATGACACAGATTACACCATAAGATTTTACGTTTTGTTTAATCAATGAAATGCAGAGAGATAAAATAAAACAGGGAATTCAGGAAACTATTAGCATGTTAAATTTGCTAACATCAGATAGAAATCTTCGGTTTACTTTTAAACATTTCACCAGACAATGTTACCATGCATGTGTCTTTACGGCAGTGAGGCATGGACGATGACAGCAGCGGAGAAGAAAAGGGTAGAAGCATTCAAAAAGTGGTTATGCAGAATAATGATGAAGATTAAATCGATCGACCGTGTAAGTAACGAGGAAATCTTAAGAAGGTGGGAGAAAAGAGAAGTTTGCTGACAACTCTAAAAAGAAGAAGGGACAACTTAATTGGCCATATCTTGAGACACGATGGCCTTATGAAGACTATCGTCGAGGGAAAGGTGGACGGGAAGATTGGAAAAGGCAGGCATCGTATGAGGTACGTAGAACAGGCTGTGAAGGATATAAATGAGAAGAATTTGTCACAATGAAAAGGTTGCCCGACAGAAGAATAGATTGCAAAGCTGCGTCAAACCAATCCTAGGATTGTTGACCAATGATGATGATGATGATGAATGTTAACCACTAAAGTTTTCTTCAAGAAATATATGAATTATGTAAATATATAAATTCTGTATGAGAAAAGTATTTGAAGATTGATATCTTTGCTTGAAGGTTTCTCTATAGGTAGAATACTGGTTTCATGAAATAATCACAACTATTGAAGATAGCTATTTTACTGCAAAAAATTAAATTTATTGAATATTGACTACTGGATATTAATATATAAAAGTTGTTTTCTTTTATACTCAAACTATTTGAAGATGAGTCCTGGCAGTTAGGCATCAAATATCTAATTGGAATTCATTCATTGATGATTGAATATTACAATTATTTTCGAAGAGATAGTGTCCATTATTCTTATATTTACACTATACCCTTGAAACGGGAATCATAATGAATCTAAGAAACGGAGAAAAAGATGGTTTATATAAGAATTTGGATTCAGAGCATCATTTAACTTGATAGGAAAACTGAAAATCTAGAGAGTGAAATAGCATTTAACAATAAAATATTGCAAGCTACTTATTGCCCCGTACTTTGGATAGCATAATATCATACATACTTATCTTCGTTTTATGTAACGTAATGCAAACCATTTAAATGTTTTTGAAGCAAATCGTCGGCTGTGATGGCCATGTCTGTAACATGCTGATCGGACAACTCAAATACAGAGTGTTTGAATAACACCCACGGTAGGGTAGTTGTGTTTATCCTTGGAGTAAAATCATTGGTTAGATCGTGCAATATAACCTTAGACGTAGAAACACCTAGAGTCCAGAAATACCAAATGAAGGATATTTAATGAGGCATATAGATGATATCTAGACATTCATTTATAACAGAGAGTGCTATAAAATTTGAAGAGCTGGTGCATGCATATAAACTGTTTTCCCTTACTAATTAGACCTCTGCAGGTACATCTGTTACTGAACCAAACAATTTCCATTCGTCTCCGTGTTCACTAGATTTACCATCTTTTAAGTTAACCAAAATTCTTATTTCTTTGTCTTCTAGCCTCTGCTTACCTACTCAAAGTTTTTTATTGTACCCTGCAAGATTTCTATTTTTTCAATACTTGGTACAGCCATTAGTTACTATAATGTATATTATAAAGCAATACATTACTCTCCTGATCTGACAGTCGTTCAATCAGCATTGCTTTACCCAAGAGCGAATTCCAACCCACCTTTTAGCCTACGATTTTAGTCTCGTCTGCTAGCTAATTCTTTTACATAAAGTTCGGCCAGCAAATGACGTAGCACCTCTCACCTAGTTATTCAAAAATAGATGCATGTTGTTTGTTCTCCGTAACACTTTTCATATTCACTCCTAAAAATTTCTATTGAAAAAGCAATTCTGAATTCTTGCTTTTAAGTTGAGTCTCAAATTAAAAATTAAATGAAATGCATAAAGTATTATTTGGTTTAAATTGTACATAGGTTTAGTGTTTATACTCTCGCTATTTAGTATTTGGCTACCCTATTATTCTCACCTCAAAACGTTATTGTACTTAACAAACACTAATATCTAAAAAGACTGGCTTCAGTAACTCTTGGTCGTCAGCATTTCTAATTGAATTCACGAATTAGCTCCCTGGCTATTTTCAGCCGTAACTTGAGGTCAAATATTATCTCTTAACCATTTTCCTTGCACAAAAAACTAGCTCCGTTTGTTTGCTAGTTATTTGGCTGCGTTGGACCGACTGCTAAGGTCATTCGAGCCTTTTGGTACCCTTGCGCAAATAGGTAGAGGCCAGAAGCTTTCAAGAAATGGAGGATGGGTGGATAGAAATCTGAGTTACCCAGCTATTTACGAGGGATGCCAAGGGTTCAAGGTCTTAGCATCCTACCCAATGGACTGAGTAATCAATTTTGAATGATTTCCGCACAGTACTAAAGTGGGTACCGACATACTTATAAAAAGTCTCGGCCTAAGCCGGGAATAGAACTCGAGCCCTCGGGATTGATCACCTGTACTTAAGCCACCACAGTAATCCAATTCCTAATCAAATAATGCAGGCGATAACTGGCAATCTCAACTGGTTCCATTGTATATCCTTGCCCAACTACCCAATTTCCTACCTCTTCATCCTTTTGTAAAATGAACGTAACTGGGTCCAGCAAGTTGTAGTGGTAGGATACCATGCCTAAATGCTAAAAACACATAGCAATATTCCAAATAAATATTATATTGTATGTACTAGCGTTCAACGCGTCTTAACCGTTAGGTCAAGGTTGGTCATCAGGTACCTTAAGATGACCTATCGGTTGAAACGCGTGGCTTGCAACAATAGAAAGGTTCTATGGAATATTGCTTTATTTTAAAAATAGATATTTTGAAAAGTTTTGCATTGTTTATGGATAATGAGTAAAATGATTTCCGAATTATAATCAGCATGAAACAGCACTTGCGAATCATTCTCATTGAAGAGTAATATAATAGTGATAAATATATATGTTCTATTTAAAAAAGAAAAAGAGCTATAGCATGAATTATGACCCCCCCCAATATCATTTATTAGAAAAAGTAGTTTTATCAGAGATCTAAATTTATTCTTCTACGGAGAATTGATTAATAGTCTATCTGACCTCTATCGCCCACACACGCTGTTACGAACAATAGTGTCGTTGATACAATGAGATACCAATATCCGCGGTTTATTTTCTTCCAGCAATGGTAACCCAATTTAATGAAACCACATGAATACTTCTTACTCAAGGCCATTCATTTCTCTTAATACATCAATTCCTTGAGCCCTAATCAAGACCGTAAATCAAAATAGTAATTAATCCGCGAAGAAAGGGTAATTTACGAGCAATGGAATGAAACTTCTAACCTTCGCAGGCTTTTCAGCGATGCAGAGGTGTAGCGACAAGGGCGCACTGCATTCTCTTTCCACCGAGGCGGCATAGGGGGCGGTACAGCTCCTTGAAATACGACCAAATGGCAGCGCGAAACCGTTATTGCCCAATAAATCCACTGTACCCCTCCTCCCGTATATCTCTCCCCGCTCATCCGCCTCCCACTGTATCTCATACATGCATATCGTGGCGGCTAATGGCGTGGATCGAAATGTCTCCACGGCAAAGCCGGCGACGCGATTAAAAGAATAAATCGTCGATTGGCCGAGGGTGGGACCGAGATTTACTCCGGGAAGGGGATTCATAACCACCACCCACACGAGAGTCAGGGCGATCATAAAGTTTGACAGTCTGCAGGTGCGTCTGCGCATCCGGTGATTAGGGTCTCAAAAGGGCGCGAGGGTTTTGAGGAGGGTCGGATGAAAGTGCGTATAGCGAATCCAAAATAGTCACGAAAGAGGAAAGTGTTTTTTGATTAATATTGACTCGAACGATAGGGATTAGTCTCAGGACAACCGCTCCAGCCGTCCGATTGTATTTTCTCTCAACCCAACAGAACTAAAGTCGGATTTATTAATATCTACTCCCAATCGGGATTTTAAAAAATCGCTTGTAAATCATATATTTTATTTAATTGTTCGTTCCTGTCAGGGTAAAAATTGTGCCATCACTCGCTACTTTTGATCCGTATGTAGATATGTACTCTATACTTAACGAAAACTCGTTTTTGTGCATGCTATTGGTGCTATCGAGAGGTGGCTGACATTTTTGGCTATAAAGGGTATTTGTGTAATTTTCCCTGAAATACGGGTAGTGCCCGTACAAACAGACAGTTATGACATTTCCTTTGCCTTCGCGCAATGACACACTTAAATTGGCCACTCAAAAACTTTTCATTTTCTTCAGGTTGAGACTGTTGAGGCCACCAATGAGGCATTTCGAGTTGTTAATTTTTAATTGCTTCTATGCAGGTTTCACGCCTCAATTTTCCTTAAAATCGCGGTATTTGGTTAAAATTGCTTCGAGCGAGGTTTACAGGAGAGATTTTTTCTTCAGATGCCGAACCTTTTTCATGTCTTATCCTATATTTCTCTCTTTTATTCGTTAATGATTTAAATATTTTACTTATTTGTTTTCTCTTTGTGTATTAATACACATGTCCATTGTTCCACAAGTATTGACTAGAAGTCTACAATCATCGCTGTCCACGACCGAAGTCTCACACGTGAAGGTTCCCAATTCACGTACTATAAATGTTCTTGTGTTCTATAAGGATGGTATTAGGCTATTTGGATATTAGGAAGGAGGGAATGATTGGTAAGGAGCCCAGTATCGGCATTAGGCTGCTCCAAACGATTGGCATCCGATCGACAGAGTATTGGATAAACCAAGGGCTCTCATTTCCACAATTACGGGGTAGTACTTTTAACACAAAGAAACATGCCACTACAGGGAGCCGTATCCGGAACCAAGAGAAAGAATATCATTACTAAACTCACCACTATACCCTCTGGCTCTATTAGCGTGGTTAGGTTCCGAAATTCTACATGAATGTAACTTCAGGGGCACAACCTTTTTATTAAAACTCTTGTTTTAAAAATAAAACCATAAAATGTAGCAAGCTAGAGGAATATCTATATAAAATCATATGACATCATCCTGTGCCAGAAACTCACAATTATTAATTTTAATGGAAAAACACTTTTTTGGTCATACACTCGGATTGTTTATATACTAGTGCAAAATCAACACATGTTTATTATGGATTAAAATAAATTTATATGAAAATAAATTCTGCTAAATAAACATGAAAATTTGTAACAGCTGAGATGCAACCAAAAATTAATTTATTCTTGCATCGGAATATGTTTACAGGTAGGTTTTACGGTCCTTGAATGCATATCTCGTGTTTTAATTTACACTGCGCAGCTAACTTCTTTAGATTCGATCACGTGAATTTTACGCTTTACGTTTCAATTACGTGACACTTATCTCTCTATTAGGTTGTAGATAGGAAGATCTTCCCGGAATAAAAATGCACCGATCTTGGTTGAGATTCAACACATTTTCCCCCTTTTTTCGGCTGATTGACATAGCAAGGTAAATACTAAGACTTCGCTCTCCCAAAGAATGTCAAAGAATGTCATAGGAGGGTTATGCATCTATTTTGTGAACATGATTTTATTCTGACCGCAACTATTTTCTGATTGACTCACCCTGTAGTAAGTTACAGTTTTTCCCTTGTCCCTTAGGTTTAAGATTTGGATAAAGATTCAATCTTAGGGCAGCCACTCAATGATGAAACAATAAAAATTAATATCCACGATCAAATAATATTGAACCATAATTAGATCAAAGTTAATGCAAAAATGCGGCAAAGCGGTTGCTGAAATTACAATTATTTTATATTTGCGGCACAAGGTGATTAACAAGTGGGGAAGTAGAAGTTATTTCTTCACCACTTAACATTGCGTGGATAAAAGTTTTTCCAGAGGACAAGTGACAGTTTTGAATTTTTAGTTCAAAAATCCTGAGTAATAGAATCTCAATTATTGAAGTTAAGCAGTCAAATTGATTTATGGGAAAAAATGATGTACACGTAGCTAATACTACATTGATGTTAACGGACGCATGTTTTGGGATGAATGAGGATTTTGCACTGCATTTAATTCAGCCAGGACTTGAAACATTTTGTTGATAGACGCGGGCATCTTAGCGTATTGCGCCCATAGTGCAGTGACTTCCAAATTGTATCACTAGCCTTAGATCGGTGAATAATTCAGTTGGGACTTAAGTACTATTAAGGGCTAAAATACTTCTTTGAATATAGCCTTTCTTAATAAGTATTTCCTTGTGGCATGACAAGCATTATTAACATGTACTTGCTGAGAGAGTTTTTTAGCTCTTTTTCTTCGACTCTATTCAATTTCCTATCACAAAAAGAATCCATTTCATTGTCAATCTCAGTGGTAGAATAGCGAAATTATAAACCTCAGTGGTAAAATCACTCAGTATATTTATCGAATTAGAAGCTAATAAAATATGAAATGCATACATCGGTGTTTATTCTTTACTTCAGAACATGATTTTCAGTGTATGACTAATTTACTTAGATGTGCATTAAAGTAAATGCACATTCAGTACAAAAACAAATTTCACTGTCCTTATACCAACAGTCAAAATTACCTGATGCAATCCAAGTACTTCTATAGTATAAATATAATCTCGAATTCTTTGCTCCATACATCATCTCTTAAAGTAACCTCGATTTTAGATGGAGAAAATGCTTGGTCTACTACAGCTTATACTAAAGTATTTGCTAGAACAGCAGTAATTGTATACAAGAATTTTATCAGCACTACCTACTGCAATTAGGTACCTCTCGTAAATTGGAGACAATAAGGAAAACGCAAGGAAATGAATAGCATTTCGTGAAAAATATTCTTCTTGGTGGGCACTGCAGGATAAAAAAAGAATTTAGTAATCCACACCGTTTTAAAGTATTTCTATAGTTATTACTTGATGGTTTCCAAAGTTCGTAAAATATCTCAAAACTTAATTAATCTGATAATTACTTGGTCTTGAAATGATGAGAAAAATCCAAACTCGCGAAAGGTTAAATTTCCATACAAAACTAATTAAAATATTTCGCGAATTTGCTTTCACTCACTCAAAGCCAAGGATATTTATCATCATTTTATTTCTCGAGAATATGTCCTTAGGTCTTTCCTTTAAACTTTTATCCTTAAGTCTCACTTTTTATCTTTTTGTTCATCCTCCATGATTCACGTGCCTCTGCTTAAATTCCCATCTCTTCCCCCTGTAGACCGCCAGGGTCACAATCATCTTCCCTAATTACCCATCGTCCCTCGCCTTCGGCGGCTAATTGATTGAAAGTTATTCCATGGTGGCGTTTACGTTCGAGCGCAAGGGCCTTGATGGATATCGCTTTCGACTGAAAAGGACCTTTTCCCTCCCTAACTTCCACGCAACCCACCCTGGTAGGATTTTTCGGAAAAACATTCAACGCCGTCAATCGAAGACTTCAGGTCTTCTGATCAGAAACACTATCCCCTTGGAGAAGCGACATCAATTACTGTCAAAAGAGTCCCTGTATTTTCGAAGCGGATGGGCTTGCAGCCAAATATGGTAAACGGGTTTTGTGTGAAATATTATTTCAGGGTTAAAATATGCAAGGGAAGTAAACGACGCCATTAAGTACACAATTTTTTCATACAACGAGAGAGTAATTATACTGTATTATTTATGTGCGTGGTAAATTTATTCTCATACCGTTCAGGTAGTCAAATTTATTGTTGCCAAAGTCGGGCAATGAATTACAGAGGAATGGACACTAAATTCCCCATGCTTATGCGAATTTTTTCACGTCACAGGTCTATAATGCTGTTTATTGCTACTTAACGTAGGTCTGTTACATGCCAGTGAATTTTACATAGACCACTACATGCTAGATGAATTTCATAAAAAATGAATTAATTTTTAAGCCATGGGATACTTGGCTTTCATCTTAAAATGCCATATAATTGGAATAAGGGAGGTACCGAAGGTTGTTCGTTTGTTAAAAGAGTATAATTTTAGACGTTCGTGCCCTTTGCCAAGATGGATATATTAAAACCAATTGCGAAACTGCAAACAATTAATTCTCTACTGAAGAGACAAAATATCACGTATCATATTATTTCTTTATCTTGACGAGAGTGCTTAGGAGAGTGCTAATCCATTCACTCTAAGGGAGAGCTTAATTCCTTTTTTGCAGAGTTATTAAAAAATATAATGGCAATGTTCAAAGACTGTTCAAAACATAACGACTACCGCACATGTTTCCACTGCTTGTTGATCTTGGATAAATAATTTTATACCCTATATAAGGAGGATTTCACAAATGCATAAAAAAGAAAAAAAAAAGATTTTTTTCTGATTAAAGATGCGTGGCAATGAGTACTATAAAACTAAAAATGTTTGGAAAATCTCTTCGCCAGTAACATTCAAGGTTACTTGTCAAAATATTAGCTAAAGAAAGACATGCAATTTTAAGAAATTGCTGATCTCGGTTAGAGAATGGATTTAAAGTTAAAGCAACCGTCTTTTTGATTTCTCAATAATATTCACATACTTATGCATAACTCATTTATTACTAGAGTACTGCTATGGATCGATGTTTTTATTAAATTAACTACAGATAAAATCTTATATTACACTAATTATTGTAATATGTGACACATTTCTCCGTAATTAAGTGCACAATAATGGCTGTTTTATCTAACAGGCAAAGGTAGTATACAGGTAGAAAAATAACGTAATCTAGTAATTCAAATGGAGAAACATGTGCACTTCCATTTACAACAGTGATCTTACTAAGGGCATGGAATAGGATCAGTTATGACAACTAAAAATCGGGTATCTAAGGAGACATCGCTCTTTCTCAATCCATCCAGGTGCCTGCTCCAAAAGACATATATTCACGAATTATATCTTCACGACATGTATCACAGATGGAGTCTTTACGTGGATGTGCTGAATACACGATATTCACTCGAGTTTCTTGATAAGTCCTCACTTGAGATTCAAGAACATTTTTGATGCTTAGATTTGACCCCTTGCACTCAAGTGAATACTAAATATTCTTGTCAAATAATAATATGATTTCTTAATTTATTTCCCCTCCATATTGTACTACTTAAAGTAGATCCAAGCATGATCAAAATACCCTGCATGAACAAAAATATAGGAGAAAAAAATGTGATTATCTCAGTGAATCCGTGTAGGCATAGTTAAATCTAATGAAAAAGAACAAATTGACAATGTTCTCAAGTACTTCTTTACATTTTTTCGAATAGTATAGTTTAAGAGTCGTAGGGGGAACAAGATTTTGGGATGAAAATTGGAATTAAATGTTGGCAAAATATCAAGCATAAGTAAGCAGGAAGTCACGGGAGATAAAAAAAATGAGATCCCCGATAAAAAATAATGAACAACATAAAGGATATATGTGATGCATGTTTCTATATAGCAGTGAGAGATGGAGGATGACAGCAACGGAGAAGTAAAGGCAGGAAACAATCAAAATGTAGTACTAGAGCAGAATGATGAAGATTAAATGGATCGACCGAGTGAGTAGCGAGGATTTTCTGAGAAGAGCGGGAGAAAAGAGAAATCTTCTGAAAACTCTAAAAGACGTGCTAACTTAATCGGCAGTGATTATGAGATATGATGACCTGATGAAGACAATTGTTGAAGGGCAAATGAACAGGAAATATCGTAGAGGAAGATACCGTATGAGATATGTAGGACCAGTGATGAAGAAATTGAAAGAGGACAGAAATTAAAATATGAAGAGATTAACTGATAGGAAAATTGATTTGAGGGCTGCGTTATACCAATCTCAGGAATGCTGACTGATGATTATGATGAATATGGAGGAGGAAAAAAATTATAGGGCAGCAGTGATTACGAGAGGAATAGTTTTGTTACGTGTGTTCATAGGATCTACGGGGAAGCATAAGAAAATATTGGAAGCATTAGGATTGTTGTCAGTAAGAAGGGTGCTGGAAGTGCATAGGCAATAAAGTGGTCGAATGAGGAAGTGAATAACTTGGTTGTGAAAAGAAGAAGGCAGCTAATAGAAATTAGAAGCCACAATATGTGTTAAGACCAGACCTGGCACCCAGGATTCAGAACTTACTTCATGTCTTACAAGCTAATTTACTACTATTTCTGCCAGTTCAATTTTAGTAGAACGTTTAACCAGTAAATATGTTATGCAGCAAGGTTTGATAAGCAAGGTAAGAGGGAGAGAGAGCGCTAGAATACTCTCACCCGGGAGAAAATGTTGCCTTAAACCGGCACTGAGAACAGGTAGTTAAGGGCAATAAGGTGCTGATATGGTAATGCTAGTAAAAAGAAAGTTATGATTTACGCTACTTTGAAGAGAAAAGGCGCATTAAGGGCAGAGCTAATACATAAATGAAATAAAAATTGAGCAAAGATGCAGCTTTGAAACGTATCCTAGCCAGTAGGATACTAGAAGTCAATGAAAACATGCTTTTTAGTGAAAACTATTTCATCATTACTAAAAGCCTATTAAAAATTAGGCTTAATGTAAATGCTTCCTTTTACGTGTCTCTAGTAGAGGCACGTAACAGGAAACAGATAGGGAGACGAGTTTAATGACAAAAAGCAATTTAAATGCTTCATAATTTTGTCATCTCATTTTTCCAGGATTATTTAGTATTTCTCCTCCTTTAAAGCAAATTTATTTATGGAAATTTCTCGAGATGATGAACTTCCCTTCAAGACACTAGTATCTAAAATCGATTATTGTCATAAAAATTTGATCAAATTTCATGAAGATACGATAATATTATTATTTTGTTAAAAAATCCAAAATTGTAGACATTTTAAAATTGGTATTTTTTTATTAATGAGCATCTCATATTTGGCCACGTTTATGAAATAAGGAACTAATGCAGCATTATTACCTTCAAATTTAGCAGGAATACTTTTGTTGCATACTTACATAAACTGACACCTGAACAAGTTTTGGACGTAAAGTTAATTTAAAGAAAAAACTCAAAGTTTTGATGACAAATTCGGTAGAAGTCTGAATTATTCTCACCATTGCTACCTTGTAATTTCGTGTTTCAGCTCATAATCTTACTCGCCCTAATCCATACCAAACCAAATATTTCAGCACCGCCTGCCAGTTCGCGGGAAAACAGCGACGCGGCAGTAACCTTTCAATCCACCTGCCGTGAGAGTGGGTACGAGGCTATCGGCAAGTCACCCGGATGCCGGGGGCAATCTAGGTCACGAGCGGTATCTCGCCAGGCACGCGACCTTCAAACAGCTTCCACTCCTACCTTAAACGTTATTGCATCCGATGTTTTAGCCACATAGGGATCTGTCCGCTGGAAACACCTCGTTCTTTAGCCTAAGTGCGTTCATTTTAGCCAATAAAAAGAGTGTTGCGCTAAGTATTTGATAACAAATCATCCAATCCAACAATATTAGCTGCATTTAAAGATCAGCTATTTTTAGAGCGTAATCGACAAAATGCTAAGATTTTACTAATACGCAAGATCTATCATGGTAAAACCAAATTTTAATTATTTGTTTGAAGACCTTATATACCTAATTAAGAACGTCAATTCAAAACCCAATGTTGATAATGATCATTTATTTCTTACATACTCACCCCTCTTTGAACTTCTTCTATTTAAATTACCCCAATTACTCAGATAGAAACCTCCCGCTCTTTTTTCCCCCGGCACCTATTGAAGACCTAATACGTCAAAAATGTTTGAATTCAGTAAAAATAAAACTTGTGGAAAGACCAAGTATTTGCTGATTTATAATTTAAGAGATTTGGACTGGGCAATGCGTTCATAATATAAATAAATACCCGTAAATATATCCGGTAGTATAAATACAAGTGCATCAATGGATAGCATAGGTAGTTGCATGTTAGTAACCCAACTAACGGCATGTTTTTGCATAGGTACTTGCTTTGCTATTTTTATCTTTTTTTGAATCTTGAAGTATTGACTAGAATACCATTAATAAAGCTTACTGTGCGTGCGATTTATTATGCTTGGTGTGAATTCAATCCCTGCCACACGCCTTTCTGGTGGCTTGTAGGAAATTATGTAGATGTAGAATAAGACTAATCATCGGTGTTTTTCTTCAATAGTTCTGTCACAGCTAGAATATTTAGCAATGAGCAAATATGGGATTTCAACAGAGGCGCCAAGGAAGTACGTAGGTTTCAATGAATGGCTGGTTAGTATGTAAAAAGGTATCAAGAAAATTTTTGAGTGTTTTAGGGTCACTATCATGTGGTAAGATGAAGGATAGATTAAATCGCCAGCAGAAATTTAAGATTGATGATACACCTATAAGACCAGCGTAATGCAGCGGATAATATACATAATAAATAAAAGATAGTAAGATGATAAGACAAAAAATGTCATTTTACAAGTAAAAAATGAACAATGGGTGATAAACCAATGTTAGCATGTAAATAATTTGAATATGTTATACAAATTTAAATGTGCCTCTGCATTCAAACATGAACCTTCATATTCCGAACGCGTATGAATAATATTATGTTAATATCTCATTACATGTAGTCTAAAATGCAGACTCTGCAAATATATTTACTCACCATCTTCCATCAGCTCATTAATCATTTACATATATCAAATGAACAAAATATGCTAAACAGTCTCATCTTGCTGAGGACTATACAAGCCATTTTAAAGCTGAAAATAAATCGTAGTACGCCGTAGTAAAAAAATTGGGAACACTTATTTGCACTTAGCAGGGCGTCATAAGGGTGTTTGGAAGGAGTGACTTCACACCAGAACTTCGTTGTCAACGACTAAGCAATCATATGGCCTATCTATTTTTACTTTGATTCACTAAAAGTTAACAAAATATGTCTGGCTTGTATGATTGCTGCATAATGTTACTGAAAACATGTCAATTTATAAATTTCATGAAGTATTTGCTATTCATTACGACCCAGATTTCAAAAATGAATGATCTTCAATATGATGATGGGATATAGGTGTCAAAATATACTTATACATATATATTTGCATAATACACTGCGAGCCACCAAATTATTTGTTGCAGGGGATAATGCAAACCAAATGCATGCTGTACATTATGCTTAGAAAGGATTAGTAACTATTTTCTATTCGAAACATAAGAATTTCAGGAATGTAACAATATAGCAAAGCAAGTACCTATGCACCTACAATCTGCTAAATAGGTTTATGTGAAGATCCTTGCACCACCATGCAGCTAACGATGCTATATATTCCTGTATTTTGATATATATACAATGGGATATTATTTACAGCTAAATATATTCTTAATTGATCAACAGCTAAAGATATTCTTCGCATTGTACGAGGGAAGACAGATGCTATAAATTTCTCTGTTCGTCAATAATGTTACCTATTTTTTATGTTCATGCTCAGGTTGTAAATTGGAGTTCGCAAAATGCTGATTTGTTATTCGTCACGTCCCAGATTTAAAAAATGAATGATCTTCAATATGATGATGGGATATAGGTGTCGACATATATTTATACATATATATTTGCATAATACACTGCGAGCCACCAAATGATTTGTGACAGGGGATAATTCAAACCAAATGCATGCTGCACATTATGCTTAGAAAGGATTAGTAACTATTTTCTATTCGAAACATAACAATTTCAGACATGTACCAATATAGCAAAGCAAGTATGCACCTACAATCTGCTAAATTGGTTTATGTGAAGATCCTTGCACCACCATGCAACTAACGATGCTATATATTCCTGTATTTTGATATATATACAATGGGATATTATTTACAGCTAAATATACTCTTAATTGAGCAACAGCTTAAGATATTCTTCGCATTGTACGAGGGAAGACAGATGCTATAAATTTCTCTGTTCGTCAATAATTTTCTCTATATTTTATGTTCATGCTTAGGTAGTAAATTGGAGTTCACAAAATGCTCTTTAAAGTATTGAGTAAAAATATTTTCTTGGAATATTGTTATGAGATGAAGTCCAAATTTTAACCTAGATGTAGTATTTTAGTCTCTTAGTGCAACACATCGTCAACTCTGCCAATCTATCCTCACCAGTTGCACCAATTTACTGATACGTTGGCGGTCCCAGTTATCAGGGCATTTATTCCCCACTTCTTGGACCAGCCACACCATGCTAACCCCTTCTCCATCCCTGAATCAAGGGTTCGCATTCTACATATATTTCTCTCCACTTAATCCACCTTCAACCTCAAAAGAAGCGTAAAGCAGGGTTCTCCGCTTCTCTCCCCTTACGTCGACGCCACTCAAGGAGTTCGTTAGGTCCTCGTAATGTTCAAGTGTACCAGTGGTTAAGCCCAAGAAGAGTAGCTCCTTCAAATCAAATTACTTGCCGATGACACTCGTAGCCATGGCTACCGGATTTGGCTACCAGTACTGTTGTAGCCATGCTGAAGAATATCTGTCAATTAAATTGTCTTCTGAGGATACATAATGGAAACCTTAATTGTAGATTACAAAATCAAGGTTACGATTCCTCTGTACAGTTCGTTACTAAACATATTTAAAGTTAAGCTATCTAAGTAACCTTGTTTTATTTACCTTTTCGCTTTCAACATGTTAGGCAGTCAAGAACTATTGTGCTAGTTTGAAGTAGAAAATTTTATATTATGACCATCGGTCAACAATCCTGGAATCGCTTCGACACAGTTTTCCACTCAATTATCATATCGGCTTATCTCTTATTGTTTCGTATTTATTCTCTTTTACAACATTTGTCCCCTGCTCTATATATCTCATATTTGATCGGTAAATGTGAGCTTAAGGGTCACGATCTTCAAACATTTTTTTCAACCCCTAAAAATCGTCATTTTTGGATGAAATTTTCAGAACACAACATGCTATAACAGCCATTTACACTCACGAAAAAATATTTCGAAAACAGTAGAAACTCACGAATTTGCAGCGATTTAAATCCATGAGGTGAGTGTTCGCAGCACCGCCATATTGGTGTTTCCCAGCTTCGACACCAGGTGTCACGGTGTATGTTGAGTGCATTTTCTGCAGTATAATGGTTGGCGGGCGAAGGCGGGGACAGGAAAACAGCGGAAAGTGTGTTACGAGACTCCTCACAATCGTTGAAAATGAGCAGAAACATGAACGGGATGGGGGTTTTGATACACCTCACAACCGATGAAACTGCACAAAAACATGAACGGGATGGGGTTTTGAATCACCTCACAACCGATGAAACTGCACAAAAACACGAACGGGATGGGGGTTTTGAGTCACCTCACAATCGATGAAACTGCACAAAAACATGAACGGGGTGGGGGTTTTGAGACACCACACAGCCGATGAAACTGCAATCGAATCGCAGGTTTTTGTCGGACGACCACCAATATTAGGATTGATCACTTATTTCACATTCTAAACCAAACTAGGAGCGGAGGAAAGGACCTCCGTCTGCCTCGGCAGCCACAACGGACGACAATAGACGATCGAATCAACAAGTTCGCGTTTTAAACAATGCCCTTCGGAAGCTAAAACCCAACGTCCCACGACATCGCGTATTTAAACAATGCCCTTCAGAAGCTATAACCCAACGTCCCACGACATCGCGTATTTAAACAATGCCCTTCAGAAGCTAAAACCCAACGTCTCATGACATCGCGTATTTAAACAATGCCCTTCAGAAGCTAAAACCCAGCGTCTCATGACATCGCGTATTAAACAATGCCCAATCTTTAAACAATGCCCTTAAAAAGCTGAAACCCACCGCTGTGAACAGGATTGAGGGAAGAGGTGAAATGTTGCGGAACCCTCTAGCGGTGGTCTCGGGAGCAACCCAAGATGGCGTTGAAAAACGTCGATTTTCTTGTGAAAAATGGTGATTTTCGGAGTGTTATATCTCATGAAATAATGGCATTGGAGCAATAAAAGGCATGTCATAATAAATCTCCATCCTTCCTTTACCTAACACAGTTAGAATAAAAGGGCTAATCAACACCTTCTTGAGACGACTTCTTCTTGATTTAAATGATTTCTTTCTCGATGTAAACGTTAAAAATTACGGGAGACAGTGCACAGCCTTGTCTCATTCCTTTCCTTATTCTTGCTTCTTTCAGCTGCGTCCAGATTCAATCACAGCTACTTGGTTTCTATATAAACTGTGGATGAATCTTCGTTCAATGTAGGATACTCCAATTCCTTTCAAAATTCCAAGCATTGAATTCCAATCCATGCTGTCAAAGGCCTTATTTTAATCCACGAATGCAAGAACGTCGGTTTTTTTAATTCTCTATTCCCTTCTCTATGAGCATCCCACTGGCCAAAATTGGTTCTCTAGTTCCCTTACTTCTCCTTAATCATAATTGATATTCATCCAGAAACTATTCAGCTATTAGTTCTATTCTTCCGTAGATGATCTTTGTTACATGTGTCGACAGGCTTATAGTCTTTAAATTTTCACGTTTCTACGCTCTCTTTTTTTGGGAATTGGAAAATGATTATTCTGTAGCACCACATTTCAAATGCTTCCATCATTTTCCTCTCCACTGCTGTGATCGCCCATGTCCAAATTGGTAATCATCCAGGAACTCCTCTGACATTTGTTCTGTTCCCCTATATATGATGCATGTGTCTTAGGTTCATGGTCGAAAAGACTCTGTTATCCACTCTCTTTTTTTTGGAAAAGGAATGATGATGTTCTTCTCAAAACCCTCGGTATCTTTCCTGCTGAGTACATGCCACCAATGGTTTCATAAATATGATGTATATTTATTTCCCCTGCATTTTTTACGTTTCGACTTACTATATATACGCAAAATATCAAATGACCCCACGGTGGAAAAAGAATCTATCAACTGTTTTGAAGTTTGATGCGTATAAAGAAGTAGCAATAGGAAATACTCGTCTTCTAATTTTCTTCAAACCAGACCACACATATTTCACTGCCTTGGAGATGATTACCCTGTTAATTTTACGCATATTAAGAGCATTAAAAAGATATATACTTAGAGATAGAGTACGAACATTTAGGGTTTTATATGAATGCAATGCCCTAAAATTTGCGAATGATAGCTTAACCATTAAATTGAAAGTTCAATTGACGCATATATTTTAAGAATAATTGAAAGCAGCATCCTCTTGAAAAGCCAGAGCTTCAACTTAACACCAGAGCTTCAACTTAACCATGAAGCTAAAATAAACTGTGAGACAGCTGAAGCTTAAAAAGTCCGAAAATGAATTACCAGTAGGTATCGTTTACACCATCCTCATATGAACTTATTTCTAATGAACACTTACTAGTCAGGAAGAGCAACATAATGTATATATGTAGAAGTAGAAATACCCTTCCTTCACTTAACAATTAATTCCTTCCTCTTTCCTAAAACTAACCAATCCTCAATGACGAAGATGGTTTTAAATATTGGTCATTTTTCCAGAATAAGTACATCAGGATGATATTGGAGGCTGAATTGAAGTGGATAAAGAGTGGAAGTAGCTGCAGATGACAGAGGTTATGCACAAAAAAATTATAATATATAATAGCTCAACAGACACATTTCTGTGCAAAAGCTAATTTATATGCAAGCCAAGAGCAGTACTAGAACGCAATCAATTTGACAATAATAATTGACATCCATCAGATTTCTTTTGCGGCAACGAATCCTTCCAATTTTTCTTGGCCTTCTTCGTTACATTTAACGAAGCATTTATATTTCAAAAGTCAGAAATAGGGCACAAGGAAAGCAGGAAATGTTCCGGTAGCGACTGTAAATAAAAATCCCTAAACTATAAGGTTCTTTTCACTAAATTGATCTCCTGAATTTTCATTCCTGCATCATCTTCCTTACAACTATATCGTCTCAACTTTAGCCCAGGTCTCCTCATCATTTTCTGACATCAATCTTAGCGCATGCGGTGGAGAGAATTATAAAGTTTTCTTTGGGAGAAACTCAGGAAATAATTATAATTTTTGTCGCTGCTCAGAGTTGCGAGGTGAAGACGATGGCAAGTCCAAGAAAAGAATGGGAGTGGAAAAAAATTGTGAGGTAGACCGAAAAAGGGCTTTTCTCCTATTCGGGCTCAGAAGAATGACTGAAATGGGGGGAGGGCTCTGGAACAGAAGGGATAAGAGAAAAAGATGAAAAGGTAGGGCGTAAAGCAGACAAAATGAAGGCATCCAGGCCGTAGCAGTAAAAACTTCTTCGGATGTAAACCATGGCTCTAAAGCTCGAAATAAATCTATCTTAGTCTTTCTCTTTTCTCGGTTAGTCTAGAATATATACTTAACGAGGTTTAGACAGAGGAAAGCATTCCAAAATAAAATAAAAACATGAGAATAGGCGGATACGTGGTAATTACTTATTCAATTATTTATTTATTTTACGAAATTAACCACCAAAAATAACATTGTAATGAATGGTTAAGCCATTGACCTGAATGTCAATAAAATTAAAAAATGCTTAAATAATTATTACCTCTATTGCAATGGTTAACGAATCTATGAATAAAAATATTTTTTTGCTTCTAGGTTTCCGAAGACATCTCTTCTCGGAAACTGAAATACGTAGGTGACAAGGTGTACCAGCTTTGATCGTGAGAGTCTTAGTTCATCATTCAGCATATGAAGTACCAAACATCATGTGCACTTGAGCAAAACCCTTGACATTGAATAGATTGCAAAGCCTAGATATTCACGCCTACCAGTGTGTATACTTAATGGTTGATTAGGCTAACTCCCCATCACCAATACCAACAATCACAAAATATTTATATCACTATCGTTGATTAGCCTCCTAACTTTGATTATTTCCCTAGTGGAGTTCCAAGAATGTGCGGATTGTCATATTTCGAAATTCTCTCTTTATACTTATTATCCATTACATACAGAATTTCAATCCCTACTGACAAATTCAAGTGAATTATTTTACTGATTTAGGAAAATTGGTAAATTTAGATTTAGATAGATTTATGTCTCCCAGTTCGAATTTTGTGGCCAAACTTCCTTATTTCATTTGCTCCCTATTAATTTGGCAATGCTTCGGAATATTTTTCCATCGTGATATGTCAAAATTGTTTCCCAATGGTAAATTATGCGCCTACACTCCCATAATTAAAACTTTATCAATTCTCAAATTCGTCAAATATAGGTATAAAAACGGTTATAATATTTTACCAATTATTGGTATATTTTATCAAAGTTTCCGTGAATTCGAACAGAAAACTATATTTCATGGAAATACCTAGATTCCTCATAGGATGGTATTGATGAGGTCATTACCATATTTTTTATTGACGAATCTCATAAAAATTGTAAAATGAAAAGACCGGTGTTTTTCTGTTTTTTAATCCGTCAGATATTTCTCGAGTTATAAGCGGCGAAAAACTGATGTTTTTAACCCTTTCGGAAAAGTGGGCGTGGTGCAACCTCTGACGTCATTGACTCCGACCAATCACAACTTAGCCCGCGAAGCAACTTCGCCTTATCGCAAAGGGGGGCGACACAACTGACTCTGCCAATAGGAGCGGTTGTGACAGAATTTGTGCTAGCAGACCTTCCGAGAACCCCCCTCTACTCCCTTCCCTTCCCATAATTAGCAGTGAAGGACGGCAGGAAAATGACGTCAATGTTATCAAAGCAGCTTTTTCGGTGGGCGTCACCTTTTCCTTATTTTAGTTGTTGTTTTATTAGTGAATGGTTATGAATAGAAGATTAATTTTGTCACTAAAATTCGTTTTTCGCCTCCATTTAACAATTTTGTGTACAAAATTGCGATTTCGGTTCCGTGTAAACGCTCCCATTACATATTGGCTCATATACGGTCTTCGTTATCAAAGTAAATTTTTTTTTAAATAAAATACTGGTGCATACAGAGAAACCCATTTTACCGAGTATTCTTAAAGAAAAATGTAACAGTGCGTAAATTTTAAGTCTAGAATTTCAGTGCGTAACTTCGACTAGGTCTCTGAGCGTTGCGTAAGACGTCTGACGATTATGAGCATTTATTTTTATGTTGTACAATATATTTCATGAATATAGATACTTCAACATTAATATCTAGTGAAGAATTAACTCTCTTCATATTAAAGAGTGTTTTCGTACACTGTAAAAAGTAGATCTGATTTTAAGGTACAAAAGCGATCTGAATTTCAGATGCAACAATTTTAAGACAGGGTACGTTGAATTTCAGCAGTAATATCTTGTCTAAAAATAAGGCAGGTGAACGACTGAAAATCAGACCATCCAGAATCCTGCTTCCTCTGCTTCCTGCTCAACTGCTCCTGTACCAACCATCCATGTTCCTGCCTCTTCCGTACCTTAAATCCGTGTTCCTGCCTTTTAACCAGACAGCGCTTAAATTCAGATCGCACTGAAAATCAGATCAACTTTTTACAGTGTAATTTAGTGTTCGATTCATGGTTTACGTATATGTAATTGGAATCAACACCTGGATGGCATATTGAGAGCGTTTGAGGTTAAGAGCTTTGTCAATAGGATAGCGCACAAAGTCATGGATCTCTTGGTGCTTTTTTTAAAGAGGTAGTTGACGTCAAGTATGAGCCTCTCTTCACTCTTACTCCACTGTAAAAAGTAGATCTGATTTTAAGGTACAAAAGCGATCTGAATTTCAGATGCAACAATTTTAAGACAGGGTATGTTGAATTTCAGCAGTAATATCTTGTCTAAAAATAAGGCAGGTGAACGACTGAAAATCAGACCATCCAGAATCCTGCTCCCTCTGCTTCCTGCTTAACTGCTCCTGTACCAATCATCGATGTTCCTGCCTCTTCCGCACCTTGAATCCGTGTTCCTGCCTTAGAACCAGACAGCGCTTAAATTCAGATCGCACTGAAAATCAGATCAACTTTTTACAGTGTCCTTGGGTCTCTTCTCCCATTATGAAGCGACTTAACATTCTGGATTTCAAATTATTTAATATTCTCAGTCATCGCTTTTGCTGGGCATGTTTGCCTTGTTCATACTCGGACATACGAGGGACCAAGAATATAGAGCCTATGAATCTAATAAATAAGGAAATAAATCTAAAACATAATCTTTATGATAGTAATATCACTGTAAAAAGTTGATCTGATTTTCAGTGCGATCTGAATTTAAGCGCTGTCTGGTTGTAAGGCAGGAACACGGATTCAAGGTGCGGAAGAGGCAGGAACATGGATGGTTGGTGCAGGAGCAGTTAAGCAGGAAGCAGAGGGAGCAGGATTCTGGATGGTCTGATTTTCAGTCGTTCACCTGCCTTATTTTTAGACAAGATAATAATGCTGAAATTCAACATACCCTGTCTTAAAATTGTTGCATCTGAAATTCAGATCGCTTTTGTACCTTAAAATCAGATCTACTTTTTACAGTGATATTACGTAACTCATTAATTTTTCCAACTTGATGTAATGTGAGTAGTCTTCTAACTCATAAAGAGTATAGGACGGAAGGACGCAGCTTTTGTCAATAGTTCACCGCAGCAAATGTTTTGCGCAAATGAGCGTAAAATACTACCAATCAGCGTCGTATTTGATAAAAAAATTACGGATTTACTAACAAAACAAAATAAAACTGGCATTCTACTTTCGGAGAGGATTCATGATTTGTGATCAGTTGTGATCACAAGTTGTTGTGATCATATTTCCCAGTAAATTAACAAAAATGCATCGTTTAAAGATTTATTGAAAGAAGCAATAATGAAAAACCATTACTCACTAATAAGAGGTAAGCATATATTAATCATTTAGGCTTAGAAAATATATATTTAACCCGATTGTATAATTGAAGCCAAGCTAAAAAACTAAATCAAACCGGAAATGAACAATCCTTATCACCACCGAGTCATTCTCATCGTTACAGAAGAGGTAAGTGGGGAAAAGTTGTTTTCAATGCAAAAAAGCTATTTTTATTTTGGCATGGATAAAAATGCACCACTGTTGTTTCATTATTTAATTTAAATGTAAATATAAATTTTTTTCCTGCATTAAACTAAACAAAATAATTAAAAAGTTTTAAAATGAATATATTATGGCAAAACATTTTGAAAGTTTAACTATTTCAGTTAACAAGGTCACTTTTTGCGTTGTTTAATATTGACATACGTTCGTAAAATTTTTAATTTAATTGTAAAAAGTAATAAAGGAATTCAAAATATTACAATTTACATGAATTTTCAATGATAAGATTAGTAGCCCACATTCAGGGCTCAGCATCTTGTAGAGATTTGCATTTGACCCATATTTATTGTCAGATATTCGCCTCAATGCTCTGGATTTGGAAATGTGAAATTCTTAAGAAACCAAATACACCATTCAACTATGTAAATGCGTTGCCCTTGTCTTTAGCATGCCTAAAATATGACAAGTGCTTAGTATAACTAATCACTTTTAGAATTACAGGAAACGGTTGTTTCCTGCAGTCATCTTGCACGAAAACCAACACAATTCTGAGGAGCTCTTGCCCCTTTACACCCACATCCCAGGGCTCTTTACCTGCTCCTTTCATCCCCTTAACCGTGCCCACAGGAAGTGTCTTCCAAGAATTCCCTCGAACCATTCTCCTCCCTTACATTTCGCTCCCTTATGGAGCTCAGTCCCGCACCTTCCACCTCAGAGACGGCAGCCGTGTGCCCAAGGGCATCATTCCGGACCGACCCACTTTATCTCCTCGTTCTCGTCTTCACGTCTCACAGGATACCAGGATTTTCGGAGATTTTGGGGGTTGGGAGATTGGGGAAGGGGTGAAGGAAGATGAGGAATGCGGCCGAGATAGGGAAGCAAAGGGAATAGCCACGAGAAGGAGGGCACGGGGTTTTGGATATAAACACTGCTGTGTTGAAAGTAGTATCTGCTTAGAGTTCCAAGCCTAATATAAAACCCCTTTCAATACACACTTGTAACATTTTTATCCAAACCAATGTTTTGACCAAAGTTGAGTAAAATGTACATGAACTAGGTAATTGATGGAGCAATAGCAAAATTCTCTAATCTTGAATTTACGAATTTATACGAAGACGCTGAATGAATCAAAGATTGATTTTGATAATTCAATGCTGATGCAAAGAAAGTTTTTTTAATTCAAGCGGGGACATCTCTTTCAGCATTAAAACAAGAACAAGAGCATAGGAATTATGAATAATGTTCCTAGATTTTGCAAATGTTGCGAAGATCATTCAGAATGCCCCAAGTGATTTGAATGGCTATGTAGAAATCAGAATGAAGTGGACAGAAGTACTTTAAGGTAATAATATAAAGCGTTTTTGAATTTGAATAGTTATACATAATTGTGGAGTGTGAATATTGAGTAGCGATGATTATCAAAAGGAAACCTGAAGTGAAACGAAGCGTTATTCCAAAAGGCTGCATAATAAAAATGTAACATCAAAACTGTTGGATTAAGTTTTTATTCAAATCAATGGTACAACCATTCTCTTTCGTGTTCAATATCGTTATGCCCCGAATCCTCGTTATCAACAAACTATTTCCCCCATGACAACCATGGAAAACAAAACATTTATTTTAATTTGATCCGCGATTATTATTTAACAAATTTACTTTGCTTCAAATTCCTCCTTTCGCGTGACAAATTTTAAATAATTAAACTCAAGTTTGGAATGTGCTTCTTCATTAATGCTTCGCTGACGTCCTTGGTCAAAACATCAGTTTCCAAGTCTGCTGAACCCACGTGATGAAGAACCACCTCACCATTTTTGATTTCATCCTTGACAAAATGATACATTCTTCTGATGTGCTTGTTTTCTTTGTTGATCTTCTCATTGTTATTCCAATTCAATGCTGATTGACTGTCAGTTCGAACTTTTATTGGTCGTTCAACAACTTCAAATTGTCCCAGCTCTTCTAACAACTCTGTCAACCAGATGCCCTCACAAACTCCATCACATAATGCCACCAACTCCGATTCCATAGTTGATAAAGCTACCATCTTCTGCTTTCCGCTTCTCCAACTGATCAATGCGTCTCCAATCTTCACTGAATATCCGCCAAATGATTTCGAATCCAAAGTGGTACACCAACTGGCATCTGAACTAATCTCCAGTCTTCCAACTTCTCTGCCAATCTTCAAACGATACCCTTTGGTCCCCTTCAAATATCTCAAAACTCTCTACAACGCCTCGTAATGAATCATCCTTGGATCTTTTGAGTACTGCGATAGTTTGCTGTAGGTGTATGCCAAGTCCGGCCTCGTCCCTCTCACCAAATATCCAATACATCCAAGTATTTCTTGGTACAAATCCTTGTTTGCTTTCTCCGAATCTTCGTAATCGTCAAGTTTGACTCCACTTGCTGCTGGTGTCTTCACTCCATTGCAATTCTCCATTCCGAATCTCTCAATAACTTCTTCGATGTAGCTTGATTGTTCCATGATAAATCCTTCTTTTTCTTCTTTGATTTTTATTCCTAGGAACTTCACTTCATCCTCCTTTGACACCTTAATCTTCAATTGCTTTTTCAGTTTTTCCACCAGTTGATCAATCTTCTTTTGACTGTCACCAACAATTATACAGTCATCCACGTAGCATCCAATTGCCAAAAATCCCTTCTTTGACTCTTCGACAAATACACATGGATCTGCTTTACATGGTTTCAATCCCAATTCCTTCAAAATTCCAGATAATTTCTTAAACCAACATCTTCCTGCTTCTGGAAGTCCATATAAACTCTTCTTTAGTCTAAATATCTTCCCTTCTTCAATGTTTACTCCTTTTGGTGGATTCATGTACACATGCCTGTCCAATTCTGCGTTCAAGTACGCTGCTTCGACGTCAATGAACTCCACTTTGTAATTTTTCTTCGCTGCAATTGCCAACAGTGTCTTCAATGACTCTTGCTTCATCACTGGACTGTAAGAGCTTTTGTAATCCACTCCCATTCGCTGTCGTGAACCATCAGCTACCAGTCTTGCCTTGTATACTTCTGCATCTTTGGTTCCCTTTTTCTTGAAAACCCATTTGCTTTGAATTAATTTTACCTCTTTTGGCTTGTTAACAATTTCCCAAGTCTGATAATTTTTCATATTTTTCAATTCCTTGTTCATTGCTTCAATCCATTTGATCTTGTCCTTGGACTCGATTGCTTCTTTGTAGTTCCTTGGATTGATTTCTTGCACCATATTGACAATGCAATCGGGCTCCTTCTTCTCTCTCGTTGACCTTCTTACTCCTTGTTGTCTTAATTCATCTTCTATTCCTTTTAATTCTTCTTGGTGTCTCTGTTTCAGGACATCGTTCGTGTCACCTTTTTTTCTCCCTCTTCTTCTCTCTCCAGCTTGAACAATTACCAACGGATTTTTATGAGATGAATCATCATCACTGTCGAATTGTCCTTGAAAATCTTCAACAACGTCATGGATAATTCCTGAATTGTTTTCTTCCTCGTGTCGTTCGTCTCGATTCTCTTGCCTCTCAATTGGGATAAAAACGTAGTTAGTCTCGTCATAACCAACGTCTTCTTCCTCCTTCTGAAAACCCATTTTTTCTTCAATGAACTTTACGTCTCGACTCTCGTGAATCTTCCTGTCACTCAAGTCAAATACTCGGTAGGCTCTCCTGTTCTTCGAGTATCCCACGAACACAGCTTCCTTTGATCTCACGTCAAGCTTCTTTTTTTGAACATCTTCATTTCTGTAGAAGACCTTGCAGCCAAAAACTCTGAGATGTCTGACCGATGGTTTCTTGTTTTTCCAAATCTCAAGTGGAACTTGATCCCTCTTCTTCGTAGGTGAAAGATCATGCAAGTAGCTCGCAGTCCACACGGCTTCTGCCCAAAACATCAGTGTTAATCCAGCTGCAATGAGTAACGTTCGAGCCATTTCCACCAACGTTCGATTGGCTCTCTCAGCAATTCCGTTGCTCTGTGGAGAATAGATCGTCGTTCTCTCGTGCTTGATGCCTTTCTTCTTGAAATATTCTTGCAATGTGTCGTTGGTAAATTCCGTACCATTGTCTGAGCGAAAATTCTTGACCTTTTGTCCTGTCTCGTTCTCTTTTCTCTCAATAAACTCGATCAGTTTATCGGCAGTTTCACTTTTACTCTTCAAAAAATCGACGAAATATCTTCTGCTGTACTCGTCCACAATAGTCAGCATGTACCTACTCCCTCCAATTGATTCTTGTTGCATTGGACCACACAAATCCGCGTGCAGTCTTTCCAAGATCTGCTGTGCACCTTCGATTTCGACTTCTTTGAATGGTGCTCTCGTCAGTTTCCCTTGAATGCAATCCTCGCAGTTGTCGTCCTTGATCGACACATTTTCGAGTCCTCTGACAAGATTCTCTTTCGCCAATCTAGAAAGATAATTATTGTTAATGTGACCAAGTCTCTGGTGCCATAAATTACTATTTATTTCGCTTGTGCTAAAGCAAACTTCTTTCTTCAGCTCTCGTTCATCGCTGTCCGTGCTCATTCGAAACATAAAAGCATCTGCTTCAAAGATCCCCTGTGCAACTAATTCTCCTGTTTTCTTGTCATAAATTCCAAATCCATCTTCATCAATAACTATTTTCTTGCCCATCTTGACCAGACTTGGAATTGACATCAAGTTGCTGTTTAAATCTGGAACATAAAGTACGTCTTTTATAGTTAATGCTACCTCACCATCGTCAAGATAGCTGGTTCCTTCAATTTCTCCTCGAAATTCAGCGTGAATCTTTCTGCCTGCTTCAGCCGTCACGATCTCCACATTGTCTTTCCTCTTATTAATCAATAACTCCTCTTGATGAGTCATGTGAGATGTGCACGCCGAATCAAGCATCCAAGTGACTCCATTTTCTGCATTTATCTTGTGATGCTCCCTCACTTCAAATGCATGTTGATTCTTGCCTCCTTTGAAAATTCCCTTGAATTTGCTCTTATTCTTGTAAAAATCCTTTGAATTTTCTTTAGTCTCAATTGAATTCTCCTTGTCCTTGTGCCAGCAATCACGAGCAAAATGTCCAATTTTGCCACAACAGAAACATTTTTTCTTAGTCTGCACCTTCGCCTTAAAAGCCTTGACCTCTCCTTCATTGGTTGATTTCTTGTTTTTCTCCTCATATCGCAAAAGTGCTCCTCTCATGAATTCGAAATCCACCGTTGGATTGGAAGAAATCGCTGTTGCAACTTCACTGAAACTCTTTGGTAGACCCTCGATTACGTACATAATTAATTCATAACCTTCAATATTATTACCCATTTCCTTAAGTTGAGTCTCTAATGTTTGAGCTCTAGTTAAATAACCGTCAATGCTTTCTTTCTCTAATTTTTCTAATTTAGCCAATTCAATCATTAACTGAGTCTTTCTATGTTTCTCAACACCGTCATGACGTTTCTTTAACAAAAGCCACAACTCTTTTGCATTGGAAATACCTTGACATGCTAACGCCTGCTCCGCCGAAAGTGTCATAATGATCAGCATGTTGACCTCGTCGTTCTTCTTTGACCAGGCTTCCCACTTCGCCACAGCCGCTGCATCAGCACCATTCTTCTCTGGTTCATCACCGAAAATGATATCTTGATACAATCCTTTCGCCTTAAGAACTGCAACCAATCTCATGCTCCAAAGTCCATAATTCTTGTTTGTTAGAGGCTCGATTCTTGAAACTCCAAAGTCTGACATTTTCCCTTGTCACTTTTCTTGACCTCCTGGAAATTTCACTCGTGTATCTTATAACCACGCTCTGCTACCAAATTGTTGGATTAAGTTTTTATTCAAATCAATGGTACAACCATTCTCTTTCGTGTTCAATATCGTTATGCCCCGAATCCTCGTTATCAACAAACTATTTCCCCCATGACAACCATGGAAAACAAAACATTTATTTTAATTTGATCCGCGATTATTATTTAACAAATTTACTTTGCTTCAAAAACGACCCAGAATTGTGTTTTTTTTCGATTTAAATGTGTTTGGAGCATTAATAAGTAAGTAATACATAACGTCGATCCTAAACAAATACCTTCACAAATTATAATTTGTATTGTGAGAAAATTACAACAATTTAAGTTCTGAATAAGCTGAGGAATGAAAGACACGTTTCACAGATAATACTTGCCCAACTCTTCACTGTAGCTCATGCAACTTACTTGCCAGCATAAATAAAATAAAATGATAACATAAGAAAAATAAAAAAATAAAATGTCGTGATAGATAAGTTCCCCAAAAATTTATCCCAGACGTAAACGGTTAAATCTTTTACCCTGAAACTTATACAAGTTCACACATGCGTACTAAACTGCTATTTTAACTGTTTTAGGCATCGCAGGAGAGAACATTAAAAAAAATTAAATTTTACATAAATATCTCTTGACTTAACCAGTGATAATGAAACCTCTATTCTTGCACTATGATGAGAAATATTGCATATTTCTTATGGGAGATTCGGTTTACCCACCTGTTTTCATCGCGCGGTGTTTTATTTTACTTGTGCGTTTATCCTTTAAATGCTTCATCCTTCCCTCAGCCTGATGGTTCCAACTCCGCTCTTAAATATAAATTTTCTTAAGACTGGAATCCTAGGTTTCTAATGGAGATCGTCATAGTAGATATAGACATAACGTGTATTAAACGTAGGTAAAGGGTTGACATGAGAAACCAAAGTTTTTTAGTAGGAAACCATAAAAAAAATTAGTATTTACCACTCTGAAAAACTGTTATATGATATAAGTTACATTTTTAACGCTATTATATGATCTCAATATCATATCTTGGGAAATGGGATAGTTAAAAACAATGAAAAACGGGTATTTGTAGCTCAAACAAATAAAGAATGAGTAGTATTTGAATAACTTTGCTGTGATATTGCATAATTAAATTAAATTTCCTAGTATTTGATGAATTAAGAAAAATGAAACATACATATTTACTGTTTGAATAAGTAAAATGTAAAAATAAATGAGGATAGTTTTTTTGCGGAATTCTATATTGCAATTGAAATAACTTGTTGTTCGATAATTTTAAAATAGTAAAATGTGTATTTAACGCTTAAATAAAACAATCTCTGGTATGAATTAGCATTAAACGGGGCCGTACTTTTGAATTAAAATATCCACATTTTTGATCACCATGTGGAAACATTATATAATAATGTAAAAATCTATTTTAAAAATTTAAAAATTTTTTCAATTTAATTGTATGATTTCATCTCTTAATTTGCCAAAAGTTTCAAACATGATAACTGTTTCTGAATTATATGTTTAAGCATAACGTAGTATTTGGTCATGGAATTTCATGGAATTAATACAGAAATAATTTTTTTGTACTTAGCGTATGAACTTTGAATATTAAGGAAGCCAGACCGATTAGGTTCCATTAATGTAAGTCCTTTCCAGCGTTTGATACCACTATATGCTCAAGTACTTTTGCTTCATTAATATTAGCACGGTAATTATGGTGTAATAAAAGTGCACAATGTGGAACATAGTAAAGTAGGTTTGCACCATCCTGGTATCTGAACAAGAATTAAAAATGATATTGATGATTAATATACTTAAGAAAATCCCTTTAACAATAATTAGACTGGTTCTGAATTAGATCGTGTGACATGGAACAAACATAAAACACAAGATACCACAGAAAAATAGAATATTTTCTTCCACTTTTCTTCCACATGCTCAGTGTTGTCTTCAATTACCTATCTGGGTGGTATATTAAATCAAACATACAAGTTCAATTTAGTCAGCTATTGCATTACCTCCAATAGATCCTATTAGGTCCTGCTATTTAGAGGTACGAAGCTACTGATTATCATGAATTGCGAACTTTAAGCAGAGACGTAGAAATAGCCGGCAATTGTGCGGCAGATGATAATCTTCAATATTTCTCTTAAGTTTAGCTTATGTCTCGTTGATGAAGGAATCACCTTTCAAAATCATTTCTTTTCAATGTAATCGCTCAGTAAGTGTGCAAAAATGATATTGGAAGAAAAATTCACCAGCGTCTCTTCACATCATTAAATCGCAGTGAAATCTGATGAGATCAGGTAAGGTAATTTTTTTAAATTGAAAGAGAATACTGCAATTAGTTTTGATATCCTGAAGACAGATATTTTACTGGCTCATTCACCCCCATTGGAAAGCTTTGCGGAAGGCTATTTAATCTCAGTATTCTGTCCGTCGGATGAGACAATAAGTCATGTACCGATTGGTGATCCACCTCTATATCCAGTGGATGTATACTCCTGGGGTCTAATTTTTTCATACATTTACCGCAAACCTATCGCACAGTAAGTGTATAAAAATGATATTGGAAGAAAAGGACACCAGCATCTCACAATTTATCTCTAAGTACTTAATCAGTGTCCTAATTTACGAAAAAAAATTTGACCTAATATTAAACTATTTACCATATTTTGAGACATAATGGCTGATGAAGAAAATCTTCTGGAGATAAGTGAATTGGAAGAATGTAACAGTAAGGCCACGTATTATATATAATAAGCTAGTTTTAAGGATGCGATTGGGAATATTTATGCAATTAATGAGGCTACACAATGATAGAATGTACTTGAAAGTTGGGTTAAACTAATCTGTTAAAAGCATAATATGATGAAGCACTTTTAAAGAGATTAAAAATAGTCATCAATTTCATCTTCATGCACATAAATATCACGTTATATGTGAATGGCTGCCTTATATTAGATAGGTAGGAAGTGTGCTATGTATTCAAGAGAAATAGTTTAGAAAATAAACCTTTAAGAATAGTCCCTGAAAAATAAAAAAACTCCTTCTAATCCTCCCTGACTTGTAGAAAAAAAATACTTACGTCGGTTATTTTGATTCTCCTATTAAACTTAATACAAATCAATGTTTACAGCATTTTTATATTTATTTTTTATAAGTATTAAATAAAAATTGAGATAAACAACGTTTTTTCAAATTGCATATGAAACTAGCATGATAGGTCAAAAAGTTACGGTGAAATACTTGACGAATTCAGAGAAACAAATGGGATCTCTTCACATCAAAAAATTGTTGTGAAATTTGGGATGATCAGGTAAGTTGAATTTTTTAAACTGTAATACAATACCGCGACTAGGTTTCGAAATCCTAATTAAACATTTTTTGTATCGGTTAACCCGCCCCAATTAGATGGCTTTGTGGAAGGCAGTTTAACATAATTCCGTCATACGAGACGCTAAGCCATGAACCAATGGGGTCGTTTTATTGCCGAATATGATAAAGTTTGTAAAATTAAAATACAATATTTTTCCGTTTTTTGATCCGTCAATTATTTCTCGAGTTTTAAGCGGCGAAAAACTGATGTTTTTAGCCTTTTCGTAAAAGTGGGTGTAGTGCAACCTCTGACGTAAATCGACTTCGTCCAATCACAACTGAACCCGCGAAGCTACTTCGCCTTATCGCAAAGGGGGGGACACAGCTGGCTCTCCCAATGGGAGCGTTTGCGACAGGATCTTTGCGAGCAGACCTTCCGAAAATCCACGTCCACTCCCTTCCCTTCCCATAAGAGCAGTCAAGGAAGGGAGGAAAATGACGTCAATGTTACCACAGCAGCTTTTTCGGTGAGCGTCACCTTTTCTTTATTTTTATTTTTTATTTATGATTGAATGATTGTGGTTAGAAGATCAATTTTTTTACTAAAATTCTTTTTTCATTTCCATCTAACAATTTCGTCCGGAAAATTGCGATTTCGGTTCCGAGTAAACGCCCCCAATGGCGATCTAATTCCTTATGGGGCGGATGCTAACTTAATGTGGCAATATGTAAAAAAAAACTATTTTTTCTTATATGGCCGGCGTTTGAGTTAATTTATGGCACTGAAAAAGGGTAATTTATTTGGTACATTAAGAATATTTTGAGGAAAGAAAGGATGGTGAAATTCAGCGTCACCAGTTGACTAATCGTACCTCCAAGCGCCAAGAATTTAACAGGCTTTAACATTAAACAGGCAGGCAGATTAACTTCCAATCCGGCGGGCGGAGTACTGAAAACTACAGACCACAAAACATCCAAGTGCCATAAGAATAAAAACTTTGTCACTGCCGATACTGGAACCAAGGACCTCGGAATGGGAGGACAGCCTTCCTTGTTTCTCCCTCTAACTACGTTCCTAATCTCTTATCTATTAATTGGCGCAAGTTATGTAAGTTGCCTTCCTCTCATCATCATCATCGGTCAACAATACTAACTTGGTTTGACGCAGACGCCTTCACTCGATTCTTCTATCAGCCAACCTTTTCATATCGACGTAATTCATCTCCTTTAGCTCCTTCACAACTTGCTCCATATTTCTGATCAGTGACCTTCCTTTTCCATTCTCTCCATTCCATTTTCACTAGACGATTGTCTTCATCAGGCTATCGTTTCTAAAGATGAGGCCAATTGAGTTTCATCGTATTCTTTTTAGTTTTCAGTAGACATCTCTTTTCTTCCACTGTTCTTAAGACCTCTTCGTTTGTCACTCGGCCGATCCATTTATCTTCATCATTCTTCGGTAGTACCATATTTCAAACGCTTCCAGCTTTGTTTTCCATACTGCCATTATCGTCCATGCTGTGCTGAAATACAGTAAAATGCTCCAGATGAATGTTTTAATGTGCCTTTCTCTAATAAAAGAGTTGTGGCAATGCTAGAAGAAGAGTTGAGGACGTTGAGCTGGGTATGTTAACCTTCGCAGTGGAGTGCGGTTTTCGCATGGGGCAGATTCGGTTTCCCCGGATGCAGGCATCCGCTCCGAAAATTCCTCCCTAAATAGTTCGAGCTAATCAAGTGAAGGTTGTGATACTCTCGCACCATAAGGGCGGCAAGGTTCGGGTGGTGAATGCAGGCCAAGTATTCGGCATCCAGCCGAATGCGGCAGAACGGACTAGGGCGCAGTATTTCCGATAGCAAGAAGGAACTCGCAGCAGAGATGCACGGAATCAGGAGGGAATGCGATCCACTCCCTGCAGAGCGAAGTGCATCACGCACTACCTCACCAAATGTGCATCGCGTTGGTGCTGGGAGAAGCACATTTGTGCGGATCCCCACGGCGCCAAATGACACTCGCAAGATGCTGTCTTAAGAAGTCAACGATAAATAGTTTATGAAGGCATCATTTCACTTTGTGAGTAGTGATGAAAAAAGAAATAAAACAGTATGGAGGCAGATGTTTTTTTATTACTGAACTATTTTCTGAGCGAAGAAGCGATAAGAGAATAATATATTGATTTTTAAATAGTTTTAAAAAGACATGGATTTAAATACCTATCTGAATATTTCTATTCAAAAATGTTGAAAAATATAATTATTGATAAGCGTAGAAAGAATAATCATGAAATATAGACTTTTTAAAAACCGCAGCCGAACCCTCTTACGCTGCTGCGATGACATTGAGAGATGCAGACAGTACATGCTTTATGAAGGCAGGAGTTCACTTTACCAGTAGTGATGCAAGCCAAAATTAGGGTTGTAAGGCTGTCATTTATTTTACTCTCTGAATTAATTTAAACGAGATATAGAAAAAATATAATATTAAAGGGTCTCTGAAAAATTCTTTACGGCATTAAGCCCGATATTTCTAACCATTGATTTTCAGAAGAGTGTTGAAAAAATACTTGGTAAATATGAAAATGATTACCATAATTTCTGCACTTTTTTCCAGCCTCAACAAGCCTAGTAAGATATTTGGTGTCATGAAGATAAGTTGACTTTAAGCAGTAAATGAAGGCATAATTTCACTTCACGATTACTGGTGCAAGCAGTAAGGATGGTAAACGCGATATAGGTTTCCTCTTTTAAATATATTTGTCAAAAAACAGCAAAAAAATGAGGAGAAAAAACTGAAATAGTTTTTCGATATTTATTTCTAAATTCGTAAATATTTTTACTAAAAACTATGCCAAAAAGTCATCTGTAAGATAACAAAAATAATTATTACCGCTGAAGACCTTTTTACCAGTATGTGTATTTGGAACCAAGAAAAACCTTGCTAAAAATGTAGTAGAGTATAGAAAAGATCAATAGGATACAACAGTACAACTGTTTTAGCTTTAATTTTTGTTATATCACTCGGTATATGGTGTTAAATAATTGATAAAAGTTTCATATTGTCAAGCCACATTGAAGGTTTTAACGTGTATAAAAAGGTGTAAATAAACCTTTTAAATATAGTATCCATTAAATACCGCAATAGCCAGTGAATGAGTTATGTAGTACTTAGGTATGCATGTATGTTAATGTGTTACTATGTATCTTCTGCTTTGCATGTACAGTTGGTGTTTCCGATAAAAATATGTAATTAATAGATAGAATTTTAATGCGCTAATAACTATGCAGGATGTTTTTTAATGAGGTAAATATATGTAAACCTACTTTGAAAAAAAGGCAGTACCAAAAAAGTGGTTCCTACATGAAAAGCTCCAGATATGTTGAACCATAACATAATAAACTGCATCAAATTATTTAAAATGAACTGCTCTTCACACACTGTCATTTCCTCATCCACTGTTTATTTCTGAACCAAGGCTGAAAAACAAAAAAAATATTTCATGTTGCGTGTAACTTAGATCATCCAAGTGTAAATTTCTATCCACCCAAATTAGCTGTGCTATAATTTTTAAGCATTTGCATTGAAGAAAAACGACGCTAAATAGTTCTAAATAAAGCTTAAGACTTTTTATCAACCAATTGTTGAGGGAATAATACATTGGCTTTGAAATAGTTTATTTTTCTAAAAATTAAGCATTACTTAATCATGCGAACAAAAATGTATATTAGCCATTTAAAACAGGCGTACAAATAAAACTGTAAAACGTTTATTTGAATTTCAGTACGATCTGAATTTAAACGCTGTCTGATTATACGGTAGTGGTCTAAATTTAAGACTCAACATGCATGAAAATTAGATACACCTCCGTCTTATTTTAAGAACAAAATAACTGCATATAAAAAAATAAGATCTGAAGTTCAGATAACCCGGGCTGAAAATAAGCATGCATTGGTTACTCCGCAATTGAAGCTAACCTGCCTTAGAAGAGACTGATAGGTGGAGCGTAACTAGGGAGATGGAATTCACCAAGGATTACGAAGCGTAAGAAAGTCAAATTCGAAGTCTAGTCAAATTTCATTGCAAGTAGGTGAAATACGTTTCGTATGATCAATTAATAGTGTGAAAATGTGGTGCTTATAGTTTGTTTGCAGAAGGGAGCCGGGTGTATTTGAGTGACGTACTCTGAGACTAAACTTCCTTATTTTGTCTACGTGGCAGGGTTGTTAGAACTAAAAAATAGTCGCCCTCGTCAAGTGATAGTTCCTGCCTTGGTTTGTAGATACAACTGGCAGACATCTGTGGTATCGAAGACTTTGAATGGATTATTTTGTTTCTAATAAGAGTATATTTTTTCATATTATCAATGAAAACATTGTTAATATGATCCCATTTAAGTCCTAAAACCTTTTCCAATAGAAATTACATTATTTACGTTTCTTCTATTGAAGATTAATTTAATCAGTAAAACAGTTTCATTGGATAAAAATACGAAAAGCTACGGTTTTGGATCATATTCGAGTGAAGTGTTTAAATATATCCGTAGTATTTATAATTAGATATCCCCTCAAAATAGGCCTTTATTTCAGTAGCAACCCGCGTTGTTACGTGGGGCTTATTTTAAGATAGGCCAATGCTGAATTTAAGACAGCCTGGTCTTAAATTCAGCATGGGCATATCTTAAAGTAAGTTCCACCTGGTCTAATTTTTAGTCCAGCGCCTGCCTTAAAATTAGACATCCCATCAAAGTAGGCAATAATTTCAGGCACAACTCGCATTATTACCAGACCAGGGTTGTCTTAAATACAGCATGGGTATCTCTTAAAATAAGTCCCATTCGGTCTAATTTTCAGTCCTGCACCTGCCTTATTTTTTGACAAGATAATAGCAGTGAAACTCAACACACACTGTCTTAAAAATGTTGCATCTGAAATTTAGATCGTTTTTGTACCTTAACATCAGATTAACTTTTTACAGTAAGTATGTTCCATGACCTTTAAAAGATGGCGAAACTGATAAGAAATCATTTGCCCATAGCAGCTGAAAATTATATAAGATTGTCATAACACTTCCTTTCCTGGCCAGGAATCTAATAATACAACCTAAAAAGTCATGCCCTAACATTTTAATTTCAATCACCGAGTACAATATTTCAGATTATCCATATTCCAATTTATTAGCACACCCAGGTTTTTTCTCACACAACCATGTGCAGTTGATTCAGTTATACCAAATAACGCCGGAAAAATGCAACATTTTAGTGGCTTTGTAATATATGTCTGAGAACATTTACAACAACGTAGACGCACTTGATACGCATAAAAATACTATTATATACTGCCCAAACTCATTATTAGATGGTTATTGGAATGCATATGAAATAAAATTGCCTTTTATCTATTTCTTTTACTCCAGCAAAGGCCGCATTCCAAATACCAATCATCACAGAAAAATCCCATAGGGTATTCAAGCTAATATAAGATTAAAACACAGTAAATACATTTTTCAATTCATTTGCCTACAACATGAACTCTATGATCTTGCTTGAAATATAAGGTTAATGAATTAATGGGGCCAGTGACTTCATAGTTTACGGATATCGCTAAGTATAATATTTGTTACAGCTATAATGCAAACTATTATTAATTATAGGATTTAATTCTTTCGCGGCGAATTATTTTCGTAAAGTCTTCTCGGGCTTTCCACCGGGTTAAATATTGGTATAACACCAACGTTTCAACGGACGACTCGTCCATCGTCTTCAGGGTGAGTGAGTAAATTAAAGCCGTTGAGGCGTATCTATAAACGGTTGCAACAATCAGGTTACTCCTGATTGGCCAGAAGGATCTTCGAAATTTGGATAAGGAGGAGTTCTATCGTTTTTTATTTTATATAAAATGGGATTCCACGAATTGCTAATTTTATAGCCTGTGTCTGTATTAAAATTATTTTTGTTTAGCCGGATCTCAATGGCCTCCTTAGCAAGCCTGTCCCAGAAGTTGTTCGAACGGCAGATTAATTTTGCGCTATCCCATTTTATCCTGTGGTCCCGAGTAATACTATGTTCCGCCACAGCAGACTTATCAGGTTGTCCAAGCCTAAAATGCCTCCGATGCTCCTTAAGCCTGGTGGCAATCGTTCTACCAGTCTCCCCTACGTAGAGTTGGCCACATTCGCAAGAAATCTGGTAGACACCAGGGGTCATTAGGCTTACGGGGTCCTTCACCTTAACTAGTTGGTCTCTCAGTTTACTTATTGACTTATGGACCGTATCAATGTTATATCTCTTGAGAATTCTCGAGATCTTGGTAGAGACTGTTGACAAATACGGCAAAACGGCAAATTTTAATAGAGACACAGGCTATAAAATTAGCAATTCGTGGAATCCCATTTTATATACAATAAAAAACGATAGAACTCCTCCTTATCCAAATTCCGAAGATCCTTCCGGCCAATCAGGAGTAACTTGATTGTTGCAATCGTTTATAGATACGCCTCAACGGCTTTAATTTACTCACTCACCCTGAAGACGATGGACGAGTCGTCCGTTGAAACGTTGGTGTTATACCAATATTTAACCCGGTGGAAAGCCCGAGAAGACTTTACGAAAATATTATTAATTATTTTACACACTTGCTTTTACAACAAGCTTGATCGTCGGATGGATCTTAACTCTTGCAAATGACAGTCAGCTTTCAAACACATATCTCTCAGACCATGAAATTTTAATGTCAGTTAATTCCACCTTAATTATTATCCTCACTGAATTTGACCAAATTTCAGATAATTTTAAAATTCACTCAATTCACTATTTCAAATTTACTCTAGGTGAACAACCAAAAATAAACATGAATTTTTAGTTGATATTATTTTGCTTAATATTATATATCCGTAGTATCACTTGTATATAGAGGAGTATCAATATGGTTGTAGGCATGGAGCGCCATTCGATATGGGGCTTATTTTTAATTTATAACATTGACTTTGTCTACACATGTATAATAGGAATATGCCTTTTTCTTGGATTCCTGCAGACCCAAAATTAACTATTTATCAATGGATTACGCCATGTACTTCAGCATTCACAGAGTAGTAGGTAAAATGCATTCTAAGACTCTTTGAATAAATTTGAATTTAACAGCATTATTTTATTTACAATAGAAATCAAACCCAAAGTGTAGTGAGTTAAATATTACAGTAGTAAGATTTAAATTTTTCTTGCGAGCTTTTATCCATGCAAACTGATTTATTACATCATCAACATTTACTCACTAAGCAACAGCGTTCTTTATCAATATTAAGGCTAGGCCGGTCTGGTGAGATTAGCTCATTCTTGAGCGAAGATAGCTTTTAATTAAGCTTTAAAAAACTTCTTTCACATGAAGAGACGGACACACACACACAGTCAAAATAGTTTTAGGGCTTCAAAAGTATTTAGTAACGACTCTTGAAAATCCAATTCGATAATGAACTGCAGCATATTCAAAGCGGAACACGACACTGTATCAGCTTTAGAAATTCCTGAAGCCTATAGATGCCTTTGAAGCCTCATGATTTCTGGCACCATTCTTTCCTTCTCAACATCATCAATTTTTTTTAGCTGCAAAAACAGAAGTGAGAGTTGTTCATAACTTGCTTTTGCAACATTCATCGGATGAACAGCAGAAAACTGTTTGTAAACATTTTCCATTGAGGTCGACCTAGTTTTTAGCTCTACAAGAAACTTATCAATGCAATCTAGCATAGAACTTCGCTAGAATGCGTCTTTGTCCTTTTATCCTGTCATTATTTTTTTAGCACGCGTGTCCTGCTTTCAATATCTATGCCCATTTTAGTACAAGTTGTACTCGCATATTTTGAAGGATTGTTAACAAGTTCTAACCGAATTTCTTCTAATAAGATATTCAAGCTTCTAAGCTTTAGCACATATTTTAAAAACTGATCCCTTCGATCTGCAAGTATTGCTTGGCAAAATTTACCTCGAATAAAAATGTGGTGGACGGGAAGAATGGCAAAGGAAGGCTTCGTGAGTGATATATGGAACTAGTGATGGAGGATGTGAAAGAGAAGGAATGCGTAAATATGAAGATATTAGCCGATAGAAGAACTCATTGGAGAGCTGCGTGAAACCAATCTGAGGATTAATGGCTAATGATGATGACCACAAGTGCAGGAAAAAAAGAAAATTTAAGTTACAAATGCTTGTAATTGACACCTACGATGTTCTTCTTGAATCAAGATTTTCTCAAGATTATCAAGAGAAGAAACTATTGCGCGTGTGCATGTGCATTTCTAGAATAAACGCCTTTCTTTAGATTTGTCGTTCTCTTAATAATTGACCCTCTACGGACCCTCTACGTGAGCTCTAACAATAATTTATCTGCCATAATGTATGAATCGTCTCAATAGCAAGAAATTGGACTCTTTATATGCTAGCAAATGCGAACTACTTACTCAGACTCATCGGCCACAAATAGGCCACCACATGTATACTCCTTGTATGATAGCTCAAAACCCAGTAGCAACTAAACCCACAAAGGTTCTGATAATTGCCTATTTAATACCTCAGAATAGTAGCATATTGAAATTACATAGTAACATATCTCTCGCAGGTAGATTGGACGGAGTCCGATACGAGCGGACAAAAACTATGGCAAATTAAATACTGATATCACTTCGTAGCGTAGCTATAGCAAATCCTTTATTTACTGAAAAAAAAATTCCATAGACAAGAATGGACGTTTCGCAACTACAATTAGACCATCATATATGGAAACCAAAAGGAGTAGGGCACGTGAGAGTAGGGGAAAGTTATACGTAGGCAGCATTTCTTTGCACGATGTTCTTTTGGGCGCTGAACGGAGCGGCACATAAGAGCGAGGAGTGCCGTTCTAAAAATATGAACGCTCATTGCAAATGGTGATTGAAGAATTCCCACATTTTATTCTTAAATTGTACTTTAAAAATGTATGCGTGTTATAATCGGAAAATTGAGGCATAAAAGACATCGCGTTCATTGCATAGAGAAGTTGACTTTCAATGGCTGGAGGGTAGGGTGGGTGGCGAGCGGCGAACAGCTGATTCTGCGTCTGCACATCTGCGCGACCTGCTTCGCCTTGCCCTCTTCTCTTTTTTTGCTCGTCGAGGCTTACGCCATTGCTGTACGGTTGGCCTAGAAACTTCCAAAGTCGGTATTCATACTTTGTTTCTTTGCTCATCAATTCATTTATTACCAAGGTTACGATTTAGTTCAAAAGACAGCTCAGACAACCAATTATTCATTGAAACCAAGGTCAAGTTAATACGGGAAAAGCTAAAATTTGGGGGTCTATGCTGAAAGAGGGGCCTGAAGCGCCCCCCTTCCTCGCTATGGCTCTGCTTGTATGAACTAATTTTTTAGTGCATCAATATTTGTTTTGCTATCAAATTTTGAAGAAGATAATAGGAATCATGGTGTTCTTCTCAACTGCACTAAGTATATTATCTTAAACCGAAGAAGCAAATATTTGAGTGAATGATTCAATGAGGATAAAATAGCCGTACAGGAGTTTAGACGAAGTGACTAACAAAATATTACAAATAAAGAAACGGAGCTAATTGAATAAGGGACGAAGCTTACTGAATAAATGGGACATTTACAAACATGACATGGCCTTAAAAACGTTCAAACAATCAATAGGATGAGAACCGGAGTAGAGTTAGAGGGAAAGCTTACAATGTTCTATAGTTTGGGCGAACGGGGTCTAAGAGACGGTTTATTCATCCAGGTCATTATCACCACTGAATTAGGCTGATTCCCGGATCTATGAACAACGACTGCTGATGCTCTCACTCTCTGCTAACTTCTCAGCAATATCTCTCAGCCCATCTTCGTCATCATTAGCGCCATTTCCCTCCTACCAGGCATCTTATTCTTAGAAGTAAATTGCTTCACGCATCAACTGTTAATAGGAAAGGCAGAGATGGAGGTTTGAGGCGAAGAAGGCTCTTGGTTTGATTTCTAGAGGAATTGCTCCTCGCCTCCTCGAAGTCACCCTGGGAACGTTATAACTTCAAATTGAATGCCATCGGGTGCGTAGTTGAGAGGGGATTTCGTCCGGGGGAGGTCGCGTGAATGAGAAATATAGGAAGAGGGGGTAGATTAGAGGTGTGAGGGGGGGTTTGGTGTCTGGGGGATTATGGGTAATGCCCGCAACGCTGAGACGGCGGGAATGAATGGATTGTGGTCGGAAGAGGAAGTCGACTGAGCTTTTGGCTGGATGATGGATTGATAGAAGCCTTTCTGTCAGATTCAGTCAGGAATCATTTTACAGTGGCGTGGAGACGGCAAAGGAGAATAAATACCTCATCTCTGGGCGAGAATGCACGATTCTGGCGAATGCAATTCTCTCCTTCAGGAGACTTAAGATTCTCACGCCATCAAGAAAACTGAGGAAGACGTTTCACGTGAAGCTGGGCACTCAAGATTCAGAATAATATTCTTCCATAGGGCACATAGATCGGGAGCCTTATTCGGTTTTGCCGAAAATCGACATTGCTCGTAAAATACTCACCGAATTGAAATGTTATCTACGAATTTCAGGCTAGCCAATAGCTATCCGTTTTACTCTATACCAAACTGATATTGATTTAAAGGGAATTCTTCATTTCACCTTGCGTATTCCATTTTTGAAAAATGATGCTATCATTCCTTCATCCGATTATGTTACGTAGATGTATTTGTATTTAAGGTTGGCTTCCTCCTATCTAATCTGAAGTTTCTTAACTTGAATGAATTTTTTGTCTCATATTTTCCACTATTTAGCAACATATTTTATGATATACGATAATAGATGGTTACATCATTCTTTATTTCCCGTTGAGATAATTCCTAGGGAGATCAAACCTACGTAGGATTTAAACGACGTATGACCTATTATAGCTAGAATATTGGGTTTGAACAAAAATCTTTTTTTATATCCCAGAAATGGCAAAGATTTTCAGGTATTTCCCCCAAATACACTTTATAATCATCGACCTAGGTGACTTAAACGGCTTTTTACATGCCACTTTTTTCAATAGGCTACCTCTTTTGTTTTTCTCCATATCCTAAACATTTTTGTTTGATAAATATCTTTCAAAGCTTCATTGCTCAAGTTTTCCTAGATGTTGGTCAGCTCGCCCTAAAAACGCCCTAAAATGCACGTCTAACCTTGAATTAGAAGCCTATAAATTAAACACTTTTGTTTTGCACCACAAGTCCATACTTTCCAGCAAGGTCTTTTCTCGAAGGATTAGGCTTTTACTAGAGATTTGCTCGGAAAATATTGTTTGAAGTCTTGCAAATAGCTTTTTATCCGTTTTTTGGAATAAAGCTATAAATCTGAGCATATACGTATTTGAATTTTTATGCTTTCAGGTTACTAGTCATCCTCATATTTTGGAAAGCGGATGATTATCAGCAAAACTTGCAAAAGAAAAGGAAAATCTCCTATTGAGTGAAATTGACTAAAAACATTATTTTACACGGTTTTGAAAATTTATTTTTATTCGGTAAGAATTAATGTTCTCCAAGCGATGCTAACTTTTGTTACTGAGCTCCAATTATATTTGCACTGAGGTTATTCTTATAAATAATTGTATGCCAAATCAAGCACATCTGATGGTAAAAATCTCAAAATGCTGAAAAATGTTAGATCTATATAATATTTTTCACAAAAAAATATAATAATACTTTTCCTGAACATCATAAAATTCAAATAATATAATGCTGGGTTGAAAATACTGTTTTTAGACTCATAGAAATTAATATAAACGGTGTATTACTTTGGTAGTGAAATCCTCCTGCGATGTCACTTTGGAAGTACCTAATAGGCCTACTTTTTTATACATGAACCTTTAGACGCTAAGAAACTTGGTACTCGGGCAAATTAATACTAAAAAATTGATCGGATTTTGAAGTTCTTCAATATCATAAGAGATAAAAAATAATAAATTGAAAAAACTTATATTACAATTATGGAACGTTATGTAAGATAAGATACCGCATGCAAATATTTTAATGAAAGTAATATATTTAAATAGCACGCTAAGCCTTTCTGCTACTGCTGAGAAATTAGAGAGCACGGAGTACATTGTACATGTGATTTCGTAAGGAGGTACACAATTGGATCAGTATATCTGTGGTAGAATAATCACGATTAAAATAAACTATTTGATCGTTTGTTAACTTACTTAGCGATAAAATAACCAGCATCTGGTGACAATCAATTGTATTTTGCTGATTTTGAGATTTATCTTCTTCGTTACACAGTACTTTTATTCTAGATATGAAATACTTTCCACCATGCGAATGAAAATGGCATTTATATGAATTTAAGCTTTGTTCTTAATATCCCAAAAACATTCCCGCGTTAGAGTTAATATTGATGTCCACTGAACGGAATGGGAAATGGAGTTTCTTAATAGCAGAGATAGTGGAAGTTTTTGAGAATTTCTAATGGTGATAAGTGGCAATGATGGCCTGATTTCTTAGCTTCTCAACCTCGTCATAATCTTAAAAACATTTTTGACACAAACTGGAACCAATGGCTGTGCATGATGACGCATTAGCGTTCCCAGCTAACTCATAAAACCCGTATCCCATCAAGAATGAGCCTAGCTCTGTCATACTGAACTACAGTTACTCGGATCAGCTCCCGGGGATGGTGTCGGGAGATGAGCTCCATAGGAAAGGGATGAGCTGCAAGGCGGACCGCCATTCTAACCCCTCCGTCCCCAACACCTCATCGACCCAAATGGGAATATTCTGCGACCAGCCTCGTACACGGTGCCCTGACTTTAAGTGCCCTTAATTGCTGCCTTCACCGCCTTCATCGACTGCGCAAGGTCTTTTATGAAAGCGGGGGGAAGATGTGCAGTGGCACACATAGCCCCCGGATCCGATGACAGGTCCAGCTTTGCGATCGAAGGGAGCCTTTCCGACCGCATTAGCATCTCCGTTCCCATGCAACCCGGGGCATACCCTCGACTAAATTGTAGGTGGGAGGTAAGTCTGGGAGGAAGGGGGAGGTGATGTGAACGGTTGAATAGGGTTTGGAGGTTAAATGGAGTTCACGATCATTTCCCTCCACCCCCTCTTTCCCAGACGGGCAACAGAGCGCCGTTTGACGGCAATTTTGAATGGCGCATCTTGTACCCTCATCCCACCCCCCCCCCTCGTATCCCTTTCTCCACCCTCGCTAAATACGCCCGTGGAATTCCATATCGGCCAGTGATCGTGCAGTTCTCTAACCAATCGATCCGAACTCCAGTCACGAATGCACTACGGCCCTCATATTTACATATTGGTTGGGTAGAGAAGGAGAGAAAAAATGCAATTACGCGGAAACTAGATCCTTATCGCAGGAGAAATGCATGCTCCTCTCTCACCGTTTGGATGAAAAATATTAAAAAAATAGGGTATATGTATGCCAGATAAGAATGAGTCGGATATGGAGCGATGTTCATTGGTTGCCGTGGCTCCACCGTGCCGGTTTTATGGCACGGGCGGTGATTTCAATCGAACTCGAAATGCAAGACTTCATCCACGCTAGAATCCGATTGCATTCTCGTATATTCATATCGTATATTTGTATTCCATGCGGTTCGTTAAATTCTACGTTCCTGTACTGGTATATGACCCTTGAGGTTTGGAGGAGACGATACGGTCCCCCCTCCCACATTTTTTTTTACTTTTACGTGATCGGGGTTAATCAGATTCAAGTCCGCACCCCACATACCATGATACCACGGTCATATCGGTAGTCACTCCTAATTTTCAGCTTCAAATATTACTTGCTTGACACGTGATGGTCTCGTGATGGTGATCAGGTTTTGTTCCGTTTATGGCTTCAGAATGATTCACAGATTCTGCGTATTAATAGGTTGGTCAAATCTAAGTTTGCTTCTGATATTCAAAAGTTTTCACACGTAATGCCTGGCGCAGTAGAAAGAGTATTAATTTCACGACTTTTTATTTGAGTGTTCAACATTTCCCATCAAAAGGAAATCTCAAGATCAAACTTCTTGAAGCGATTGCCTCCTACGTACTAAGTGGTACAGGTTTGAATCTCATCAATGCCGAGATTTTCCTCAATAGTTTTATGGTTCTTGATTGAGTGCTACACTAATAGCACTTTGCTAAGTTCAATAATAATCAATGTATGCCATATAGCCTCTTTTGTTTACAGAAAGGTTTTTACCCATGTAGGTTTGACCTCCGTTCATCCGTTCTCAGATGAACTCCTTACTCTAACCATCAATCGTAAATGATACAATTCATCTATCCTGTCGGTCATCTCCAAAAAACACTCAATAATGCTACCAAATATTTAAAATATATTGCACATGTAGGGAATCAACCATAATGCGCGAACACCTAATAGACCTCAAAAAAGAGGCATTAATCGTAATTTTGGAAGTCCATAGTAATTTAAAACAATTTGCTTTATTCACGGAAATTAATATTTATCATATTATCTGACTGTGAACCGTCACGTTCTCATCATTATTATCAGTCAAAAATCCTAGGATTGGTTTGACGCAGCCCTCCACTCTATTCTTTCAGCGGCCAACCTCTTCATATTGACGCAATTCCAATCTTTCACAAGCTGGAGTTCTATGGTTTCGAAAAGAACAAATAGAGTTTCCATATTTGAAAATCTATTACCACTGCCATATAAACTTCGGAAACTTTAACTTTTTTAAATAAACATTTTACGGAAAACCTATCAAAATCTTCATTTGAAGATATTTTGAAAAATATAATTGCACAATAGTGTTTCAGCGGTTAGTACTGAGCCTTTTAGGAATTGTAAGCCATTAACAAAGGTCTTTTAAGCAATGTCATGACTTGTGATCCATATACAATTTTGTCTCTTCCGTTAAATTCCGGATTCAAGTGAGGTTGAATTGCTATAGTTCACACGGCTAAACCACCTGCTGCCCACCGTTGCATCGAGGTTCTACTGCTAACATTCCTATGTTGACAGGTACACGAGATCAGAATTTAGCATTTGCCCCATAGCGACAGCAGATGCTGGATACTCGGGTGTTTTGACGGACCTTCCCCATTACATCGATGATTGTCACAACTGGCTAATTTTCTATTTCTCCTACGGATTTCCACCGTAGCATATTTGGAGTACAAGCCAAAAAAGAATTTTATGTACCGACCTTGCATCATATTTTAGTTCAAAATTGAATATATTATTCATACATTTAACGTTTAAACCCCTTACCTAATTCAAATTAATGCTATTAACAAATAAATAAATATTTTTATGTATACTGTATTTAAAAGAAAAATCTTATATAAGTTTTATTAAGTATATTTTATTGATTGTTTTTTGTCTATCCTGGCACGCTCCGACAAACCTTAGGCTTAAAGAGAGCGAACGGCATTATTAATGAATTAAAAAAACCTTAAATGTGAAATATGATATAGCATGTAAATATGTTGATGTAATAATGAACTAAAACTTAAACTTTAATACAACTATGGTAACCCAATATATATGCGAAATAAATCACAATAATTTTTCATATAAAAGATCGGCTTCTTTTCAAAAGTCAAACAATGCCACAAAAAATATTCTTCACTAAAATGGATAATGTTTTTCCAAATGAAGAGGAAACGCAAAGAATTCGCATTGTCGAATTATAAGAGATAGTGATCGACCAATTAAGTCTTAGGTAAGTAGGAAGGGCAAAAAATAGAATTGGAGGGTTTGAATAAAAGGGTTAAGAGAGACCCGGCGCAGCGCTGACATTTGTCTGCTCTGGACGAAAGACACTGAAATGGATTGTTCTTAGCAAGGCTTTTGAGTAGAGTTTACTAATGAAAATAAAAATATTTTCCATTACTGAGATTTCGGAAACCCGGGGCTTTAAGGTGAGACACAAGTGAGTACAAGTACTTGCTACTACACCGAATTGACTACCAAAATTCATCCCCTGGATCACTTCAAAAATGCTCAATATGCTCAATAATGGCGACTTTAACAGCTTAATAATTATTGGATTTCATTGTATTGTTTTGTAAAATTCCTTTGGACTTAAGTATTTCACTTTATAAAATATATGCTAATAATTGTAACGTGAAAAAGGATCTGATGCTTTCCCGGCGTATGCAGGTAGTGAAGGCTGCTCGGGTTTGCCGATCAGCCCTGATGATGGAGTACGACTCGTACCCCGAAACGTCGGCAGCCATGGAGGAGATTACCCGGTGGAGCACCCGAGCAGCCTTCACTACCAATTGTAACGTGTTAACCACGGGTTCAAAACATTTTTTTAATTTCACATCATATTTGCTAGGGCAGCAGATGATTTAAATTACAAAATACCCTATACAAAAAGCACTACAGTATCTATTTAGAGACAGACATACGGGAAAAATAGGCTTGACCACTCGAGTAAAGGTGCAAGGTACAGTGGTAACAAAACAGATTAAACGATTTAGCCGTTTTACTATGAAAGAAATTCGGCATGGCACTTTTTACATCTCTACGTTATCAATATGAGGCAGGCCATTCAGAATTTAGTGAAATACAAACTATTGAAACCCGCAATAAGTTTACTAAGGTAAGTTGTAAAAACGCGCATCAATAAGAATATTGCCCCTTGTTAATGTAATGACTTATTTAGCTACAAACAACCTGTCACTCCCTGGCAATCGACATTGATTTTTATGAGACAGTATGTGGCTCCTCGTGCAGAGAGATAAATATCTTCATCAGCCATTTAGAGAATTCTTCAGTAAAGTATAATTTTTCAGTCCACCCAGCGTTATATAACGCAATTCTTTTTTCATAGTGTCCACTTAAAAAAATATGTGCTTGGCTAACATTTCACCCCGTACAAAGCTATAGGCGTATGAAACTTACACACTCAACGCAGGTGGTCAGTTGCTTTTCCTAGGCCACCTGCGTTTTCCCACGAATTCCTAGCAACAAAAAAATTGCATTTTTTGCTAGAATTTTAGATTGGGGTGCCAAGAGATGCTCCACTCGTAAACCCTCCGATTCTTAACATAAGGGTACTAGGCTACGGATACTTCCATGAGAGAAACAAAACTATAAAAATAAGTTACATTTCTTTTGGTAATTCTAAAAGAAGTTTTAAGTGTTTTTTCAGGGGGCATAACCATTGCTTTATGACTTTATATTATTTTTTTATGATGTGTAATTAATTATTAAAACGTGATTACTTGATTGGCTGCTATATCAATTGAAAAATGCATGAGTTTTGTGTATGTTTGTTAGAATAAGAATTGAATTTTAAGTTTGATACATATGTTAATGGTACATGTATATTTCCCTACAAAACTATAGAAAAGAGCGTTTGAAACGTATTCATTAGCATGAATTTTCCTAAAATGTAGAAGGGCAAATTTTTCCGATAGTGAACAAAGGGAGAGAGTTAAAAAAGTAGTTCGGAAGGTAGCACTATTGATCAATCAATACGACTAAGGTGATCAAGAGGACATTAATTATGAAACGGGTTACAAACTAAAAGAGCCAAGTAAGGCCCATACTTGAGCAAGATTCATACGAGTTGACACCAGCTCTGAATTAGGACTATCGAACTTCCATTTATGAGTACCGATTTGAATGTTAATGCAAATGAAAAAGATGAATAAAACGCTGATTCCATGTTCTCAATAATATTTGTGTTTTCTTGGATAGCATAAAATTTATTACATTTATAAGCTAGATTCATTAATCATGCAATACAAGAAGATACATTGGACCTTGATTGCATAAAATGCACTACATACAACTATCAAAGAAATTTCATGAGTTATATTCTCATGGGTGCACCAGCAGACTGCGTGAGGTACAAGTATATCAGTCACACTGAAGCTCGGTTGTACCTACTGAATGCGTACACAATGTATACGCATCAAACAAATGTTACTTTTGCTTACCCATTCCGCTCCTATTTTGAAACCTAAAATTTGATATGGAATGAAACTGAATACGAATGGGTGAATAGTGAATACCACGAATGGGTGGAGGTAACATTAAAATGGAAAAGTAACTCCGGATAACTTTAGCGGCAAACATTGAAAATTCGATCAGGTTTTCGAATCTTCGAGACTCGGGGCTTCAATACCGGAATAGGAACAGAATGAGAATAAGTAGTAAGACAGCTCAGGAATTCCTAATGAGTCAGTTGGAGAGATTTCATTGGATAAACTCCTTCGTAGATTACACTCCGCATTTGAACTCAAAGTCATCCATCAAATATACTTCGATCTCATTTCCTTGCAAACTCTTTTGGCTCAAAGAAGAAAAAGTTGAAGGGTAGTCATCGGATGGCTAGCGTAGTTCTAATCGCATTTCTGTTTTACCATTTCATCCTTTCAGCCTCGTTGTAGCTGAGAACATTAAATTTCTCTAAAAAACGCAGCGTACGAAACCAAATTCATTTAATTGATGGTGCTAAAATCAAAAAAATATCTTGGATTTACCATGAAAAACGGGGATTACCGAAGAAATATATAGCACATAGTAATTAAAGCAATTGATTTCCCGGAGCCTAGCATGTGGGCGTACAATATGCTTCAGAAAAATATTCCATAGCTTTAAAAATCAAGGAGGATAAAAAACATTTTAGATTTTTTGGCTTTTCGTTATGGAAACTGCTACATAAAATGTATTAATAATTTTTTAACTAAATACTGTAAACTCTAGTTCGCCGGAGATCCACTGATGGAACGCTAGGGAAGGTTTTAGGCAAGTAAAAGGTCACAATTCATACTAGTTGCTCATTTATTACTACAACCTCGTTCCATCCTCGCTCGTCAAGATCTCAACAACTTCTGCCCTCTTCCCCATGCTGCGTATTCCGCCGACTTGCAGTTTCCAGCTAGCTATGCCGGATGCAGGGGAGGAGTGGGGGAAAATGGGTGGGTAAGGGATCTAAGGTTCTCTTACTCAGGTAGAGGACAGGATGTGGGGCAGGTGGGCAGGGGATGGGTAACGAGGGACGGAGTGCCATCTCTCAAGCGTGAGAATGCAATGCAGCAGAAGCGAGGCAGGAAGCAATCATGCACCCTTTAAAATACTTTATTTTTTCCTACCTTAAAAATGAAATTGAATATTGAATCTTAGGTCGGATTGAAGAATGTGTGGAATTAGTTATAAATAAAGGAGAGAGTTGTGCATATGTAGACACAAATACCTATTCCTTAAATGATCAGCAACAGGCATTAAGATGATGAACGATTTACTAATCTTTTTCATGCTTCATAGCATTATGGCCAGCGAAGTAAAAGTTTTTAATGTTAGAGGCACAAAGTGTAAAAATATTTGGTTGAAAATTCGTTAACTTTGAAATTGCGGAAAAATCTGAAACATTTCTTACATTTGAAACATTAGTAATTTTGAAAACATTACATTTTAGATATTTGATGCTTACAAGTATTAGGTATATATCAATTCTGAATTATAGGATAACTTTGATTTTTAGAATACATGCTATTCTTATACGTTTCGCTGAGCTTTTGGGTAGAATATTCAGTTGCGAGATCGAAACCAATGCTCAAAGTTGAATGTTGCTAAAATGGAACTAAAAAAATCTAAATTAAAAAAGGTATGAATCTGAACTAGCTTTTGCACCAAACTTAATTAAATTTTCATCGTCGAGTGTTTCTCATAAGAAAGGGGATAAAAGATTCCCCATGTAACCTTTTCTCTAGCTCATGGCACTGCAGTCTATGGTTGTCCCTAGTCATCCTTAAACTTTTGCCTCCCCACTTATGTATCCATTGCCACACACTTTCAGGGTCTGAGCCATTGATGATTAGAGGTGTTAGAAAACATTATCTTCTTCTATCACTTTGGCGATCTTCTTTATCGTATTTTGACATGTATGCAACATTCCGATGCTCCCTTTGTCAACTTCCTGTCTTCCATTCAAAGTATATGCTCCGCCCACCGCAATTGCTTTAGTTCCTTTACGATTGACAAATGAGGCTTTATAAACATAGATCTTAGAGATCCGTTTAAGTCTGATTCCTTAAAAAGCATTTCTTTCAAAGATGGAAAATGTTCCCACACACTGTCCCGCAACAGAGAACACTTTAAAAAAGTACTTTGTTTTGCATACTCTCAGATTGTTATACTACCGGACGCTTTTTCAAATAAATACAATCAATAGTTACCATGTGGAAAAAGTGACAAAGAAACTTATGCCATTCATATCATTTTTATATGTTATGATGAAAAGGCAGGCCTCGTATGAGTTATTTAGAATAGGTCGTGATTGATGAAGAGAGGTTAATAAACGTTAATAAAAAGAGACTGGCCTATATAAGAATCGAGTGGAGGGCTGCATTAAACCAATCTTAGGATTGTTGACCCATGCTGATGATGATGAAAAAAGTCCATTGCTTGTTCCAACAATTGAAAAACGAAGCACATTATAGTTTACTATGAATCATATAGAGTAGGTTTGAGTATTGATTGGTTCGAAAAAAAGGAATAGAGCAGAAAATGTGATGTCACTAAAGAAGAGAATAGAGAACTTTCTATTGACAGTGATATAAAGTGAAATGGTGGATGAGATATATACAGTAAATACATAGCATGAGCAATTTAGTATAAAAATATTCGTAGAGGAAAATGAAGTTGAAGAAAATGGTAATAAAATATGATACCTCTGGGAGAATGAATGTTAGTATTGCGTGGGAGCACAGGATAAGCGGATGAATAAGGCATCTAATTTTGTGGGTATTACAACATCATCATCATCAAGGGTCAACAATCCAAGAATTGGTTTGACTCAGCCCTCCACTCGATTCTTCTATCGGCCATTCTCTTCATACCAACGTAGTTCCTCTCTTTCACGTTCTTTACGACCTGCTCCATGTAACTCATACGAGGCCTGCCTCTTCCGTATTTCCCGTTTACTTTTCCCTCGACGATTGTATTCATCAGGCCATCGTGTCTTAAGATATGGTCGATTAGGTTGTCCCGTCTTTTTTTTATAGTTTTCAGCTGGCTTCTCTTTTCTCCCACTCTTCTTAGGACTTCTTTATTTGTCACTCGGTCGATCCATTTTATCTTCAACATTCTTCGATAGTACCATATTTAGAATGCTTCCACCCTTTTCTTCTCCGCTCCTGTCATCATCCATGTCTCACTGCCATAAAGAAACATGCTCCAGATGTACGTTTTGATGAATTGCTTCCTTACTTTCAAGCTTGTATTTCCATCTGTAAGTAGATTCTTCTTTTGATAGAATGTCCTCTTTGCCTGGGCTACTCTACTCACTATTTCTTTCTTGCTTCGTACATTGTTGGTTACTCTGCTTCACAGGTAACAGAACTCTTTCACCTCTTCCCGTTTCTGTTTTCTTAGTATAATGTTGGTTTTGGCCTCCTCTCTCCTGCTGCACAGCAATATTTTAATTTTCTTCTTATTGATCTTCAGCTGATATCTGGCCATTGTACTTTCCATGATTGTTAGCATCTTATTCAGCTCCTTCTCTGTCTCTGCTATGAGAGTTATGTCATCAGCGAATCGTAGCATGCTGATTGTTTCTCCGTGGATGTTCACTCCAGAACACTTCTCCTTGATTTCATTGATGGCTCTCTCAATGTAAACATTAATAATTGAGGGAGACAGTGCACAGCCTTCTCTCACTCCTTTTCTTATTCTTGCCTCTTCACAGCTGGGTCCAGATTTAATCACAGCCACTTGGGTTTTATACAAACTGTGGATAATTCTTCGATCATTTATGGAAACTCCAATTTCTTTCAGAATATCAAGCATTGAATTCCAATCCACGTTGTCAAAAGCCTTCTCTAAATCCACAAATGCAATGAAGGTCGGTTTGTTCTCCATTCTCTTCTCTATATGCTGCCTAAAGGCCAATATTGTTTCCCTTATACCCTTACTTTTCCTGAATCCGAATTGATCTTCATCCAGGAACTCCTCTGCTTTTCGTTCTATTTTTCTGTAGATGATCCTAGTCAATATCTTCCATGAATGTGTCGTCAGGCTTATAGTCCCAAAATTTCTCTAAAGTTGCTCTGATCTCTTCTTTTTGAGAATAGGAATGATGATGTTTTTCTCGAAGTCCCTGGGTATATCTCCTGTTGAGTACATGTCGCAGTTGACCTTATAAAGATAAGCCTCTGCCTTCTGCCTCTCTCCCACATTCCTTATCAGTTCTGCGGGTATATCATCAATTCCAGAAGTCTTATTCACCCGAAGGTTCCTTACTGCTGCGTAGAACTCCGATCTCAATATTGATGCTCCCATATCATCCTTCTCGATTTCGCTTTCCTCTTCAATCACTTTTGTGCTGAGATTGTTCCCGTTGTATAACTCTTCGAGATATTCTTTCCATCTCTTCTTTACTTTGTCTTCATTTTCAATCAAAAGTTCTCCATTGTTGTTCTTTATAGCATTGCATCTTGCGCTCCGTTCCTTGAAGTGGTTCCTCACTATCCTATAGGCAGCTTCCACCTTTCCTAATGGTTAGGTTGTTTTGCACATCTTCGCACAGATTGTTCATCCACATTTTGACTTCTTTCGTTCCTTATTCTTTTGTAGCAAAGCTGCCCTTCTTCAGTTTTCGCATTCTTGTAATTTCTTCTTTCTTCAATCAGTGCTAAGAATTCTTCATGAAACATGGCTTTTTCTTAACAACTTTTCTTCTTCCAAGAACTTCTTTTGGGGTTTTATGTAGCCCACATTTAATGTTTTCCCAACGCTCTTCTACTGGTTTTGCAGTCAGATCCTCTCCTTTGTTGTTTTCCACTGCTTTCTGAAATTCCAGCTGATGTTGAGTCTCCTTTAGTTTTTCTACCTGACAAATGTTCTTTATTGTTTTCTTCAATCTCTTGAATTTTAGATGGCATTTCATCACCACTAAATTATGGTCGCTGTCAATGTCTGCACCCGTGTAGCTTTTGCAGTCCTTCGCCTGATTCCTGAACCTCTGCTTCACTAAAATGTAGTCTATTTGAAATCTTCCTCTGTCTCCTGGCATCTTCCACGTGCATATTCTTCGGTTGTGATTTTTAAACAATATATATTAGTAACTACTAACTTACGTTGTGTGCAGAACTCCAGCAGTCTTTCTCCCCTTTCGTTTCGGTTTCCCAATCCATATTTCCAGTTATTCTTCCATCTTGTCCTTCGCCGACGACAGCCTTCCAGTCTCCTAAAATAATTAGGTTTTCTTCTCCTCTTAACTGTTTTGTTACTTCAGTGATATCTTCGTAGATGTCTTCCACTTCTTCAATTTCGTAGTCCAACTTAAGCATCTAAACTTGCACCACAATGGTATTTGTAGGCTTAGTTTCAATTTTAACCATTATAATCCTTACACTGTATTGCGGAAAGCTCTTCACACGCAGTACCGCACTCTTCCTGAGCATTATGCCTACTCCGGCGGTACTATTCAGTGATCCGGTGTGAATAATTCTATAACTTCCACTCCAAAAGTCTCCTTCTTCGGGCCATCTCATTTCACAGATTCCTAATACATCGAGGTCCATTCTCTGCATTTCCACCTTCAGGTTCTCCAGTCTTCCGCAGGTCCGAAGTGATCACACGTTCCACGTTGCTACCCTGAAATGACTATCACACTTGACTGATGTACTCTCTCGGGTAGTCCCCGCCCGGAGATCCGAATGAGGGACTGTTTTACCTCCGGAATATTTTACTCGAGAGGGTGCCATCACGTCTTGATAATAAAGGAAAGAGTGGAGTAGCTGCGACTCCTCAGGATATTAATGTGGTGGTTTCCCCTTGACTTCCACATCGCAGTACTACAGCCGTTAAAGTAAATGTTACCACGCCTGTAGTGAAATGAGTGTCGTTGTACCCACCACTGTGGTCTCTACCTTCATTCATGTGAAGAAGAGCTGCTGCCCTCTCCTCCGGGTGATTGGAAGCGTAATTGTTTGCGGCCTCCATCACCAAATCACGGCATCTTCACAGGTACTGTATTATTTAAGGCCTACCTTGCCCAAGGATAGACCAATACACCCTCGGAATGCCGTAGCTTTTTGTCCACGACTGCTTATTCGACGAGTAAACTCGCTTTATCGCAGCTAAGCTCTATATCTAGAGGTCGACCCACCATCTGCAACCCAGTGGACGCACTCGATGGCTTTAAGCTCAGCCACGAGTATTACTACAGAACTAATAAAAAAACAGACTAATCAAAAATACTAGAGAAAGAAATTTAGCCGGCTGTCCAATAGCATCATTGACACAAAGGAAAAAAGGGAGATCCACATGGAAGAGATTCAATTAGAATGACCATAAATATCATTTTTCCCAAAAACGAAAAGGCTGAGAACCATGAGCATTTTAGAGTTAAGCCTAACCGCACGTGCCTCGAAGATACTGAAGGTTGACATTGATAATCAACAGAAGAATAGAACGCAAATCTTGGGAGTTTCTGAAGGACGACCAATTATACGTGCAAAAGCAAGGGCAAAGACTTTTTAAACATTGATAATTTTCTAAAAAGAAAAACTGACAAATTTTCCGCTTTCAAATAATTTAAAACTTACATGCAGAGGCAAACGGGTGCAAAAAGAAAGAGTATCCAATCGGACAATGGCCAGGAATTTTGTGGAAGCAGGTCAATGACTTTCTAAAACGTGAAGGTATTAAGAGGATTGTGAGTGCACCATACGAACCCCAATAAAACTGTGTTTCGTAGCGCAAAAATAGAACGCTGGTAGAAATGGCGAGATGCAATATGTTGCATTCGAATTGAACCCCGGTATTTTGGGCCAAGGCAGTATCCACGGCTAATGATATAAGAAATAGTTGTTTTTCGAAGAGTTTAGGAGGTACCTACCACTCCATATGAAAAATTGGTTGGCCGACGTCCGAACTTGACGTATTTTAGGACATTTGGCCAGCGAGTGTATATCTTGAACAAAATTTCTAATAGGGACAAGTTACACGAGCGCAGAATTCTAGGAGCATTTGTGGACTACGCTGAACAAGCCAAGGCATATCGAATATGGCTTCCCACGAATAGGAAAGCAATAATATCCAGAGCTGTGCGGTTCTTAGATACATTCATGTCGCAGGGGGAGCATGAAGATATTATTTCATTAGATACATTTAATAGATGAAGTGAAATGCTTAGACCAGAAATGGATTGTGATGTATTTAGAGATGATGTTGGAGCCAACAACAATCATCCGGATTTGACTGCCGAAAAGGATGATGTTGCTGAGGATAGAGTTACCGGAATGAAACGCCAACCAGAGAAACCGATAATAGTTTAGGGTGTAATAATGAGAAGAAAAGGGCTCGTGGAAGACCAACGTTTATCTACACTGGCGGTAGAGGTCGTCCAACAAAGCAGTATCACTATCAACTCTCAAATGATGATAGTACAGAGACTGATAATGAGGAAGCGAGTAGTGCCGCAGTCAGCAATGATGAAGATTCAGATGTGAATTTAGTTCTTGCTAGTGCAGTGGAGATATCAATGAGACAGGCTCTTCAAGGGTCAGATTGTGACCTTGTATCCTCAATTATCTAATATATTCGTTATCATCGAACTAATAGTCTTTTCATTCACATATCCACTCTCATCCTAACAAGCCAGATATACATTGAAGTTTAATGTACGGAATTCAATGGTTTATGTAGGTATTATAAATTAAAAAAATGCCAAGAGCAACAATTGAATTGGAAAAACAAATTTAGAAGAGATGAGCAAGCTTTGGTGTCTTGAAATTCATATGGATATCCATGAGTGAAAAAAGAAAGATATAGCCTGCAAAATAACACGTACGAAGAGGGTATAGTACCAAAAGAAAAATTTACTTAGAGCTCGACGTATAACATGGAGCTCACATTATCATAAAACTTGGATCTGGAAGCATGCATCAAATGTATGCGCCGATTTAGTGTTTTCTTAACTATGTGATGTTTTGGCAGCTAGATGTGGACAATAACAGGAACAGAGAAGGTGAAAGTAATGGTTTTTGCAGCCACTTGGTGGAATACCTTCAAATTTATATAATTAAATGCTTTTTTCGAAATAAAATTTCATGTGAACAGCACAGTATTTGATTATTTCGTTATGCATCAAGTAAGTCGGTGCAGCCAAGATTAGAAGCAATCAAAATGTGGTATGTGGTGCTATGAAAGAACAATGAAGATGAAATAGACCTATGGGGTGAAAAACGACATACTAAGAAATGTGGGAGAATTGAGAAAAGAGAAGAGTCTTCACCAATAAGAGGAGAATACTTAATCGACTATAGTTTATAAGATGGCATGGTAAAAGAAATCACCGAGGGAAAAGTGAATGTAGAGAATGGAAAAGGAAGGCCTCGTATGAAATGAGTACATTAATTTGTTCATTATTTAACAGGGTGAAATCAATTGAATAGTTAATGGTAGTTAACAGTAGAAATGAGTGGATTTCTGCTTAAAATAAATCGTCGGAATGTTGACTCTTGATCTTGGTGAACGCAGTAAGCCACGAATCATTGGTTTCCGCACAAAATGGCAAGAAGATAATTGTGCTAATCTGAAGACAGAGAGAGACTCAGCCATATCAAAGTATGATGAAAAACATGACTTCCCCGTTATTAAGATTTCCTAAGAAAAATAACGGAATTTGGAGGCAGATATATTATTTAAATGCAAGGTGTATTTTCAAATCACAAACCATAATGATAGCGTAAAACCATTTTGTAAAGTATAAAAATGAGTAGATATATGCAGCGATCCTAACAAGAGCACGCATGAAAAATAGTATTAAATACTGATCCATAGTATTTTCACACAAGTTTATGAAAATATTCAACAATGTGGTATTGGGGTTGGTAAGCTTTTGTGATTAATCTGAGGCTCATTAGGCATGCCGAATGGTAATGGTTATAATTGACTTATAGTCAGCATCCACATGGATAAGTGGAGAGGTAGACGGTTACCCATATACCAAATGGTGCGCAATTAACTCCCACTTAATATAGGCCACTCGCAGAAAAACAAAACCAACGCGCTGTCGAGGCTGCATTAGGAATCCTTTAAAAGCCGCCGTTTCCTGTGCTCGGTGGAGATGCGAAAGATAAATGATCTTCTGGCATGCAGTGGAGACGCTATCTTCATACTCAACTACAATCTTTACACCTTCTGCATTTACGAGAAAGTAGGCATTAATGAAAAGTGATGACTTCCAGCGGAAGATTTTAGTCTAATCGCCATCTTGCTACGCAATATTTATGATCTCTGTAATTGGACGTGAGTTCGTAACGCTTTTTTTACTAACCCGTTCTCGGGCACACATTTGAATTATATCTCGTTTATTTTAATTCCATTCATTAAATAATTGTCACCGCCTTCAGTATATCATATCTATGGCATTAAAACGGAAGATTAAAAATAGAAGAGAGAAATACATTTTGGCCTCCGAACTTAAACGCGATAGGTGCAAGTTGACGGTAGATAATGGCAGTAATCGGTAAGAGGAAGATGAGTCTTCGTCAACGCGATCCAATGTCAATTTAAGCATTCTGTAGCAAAACACAGTGAAATATCAACAGATAAGTACCTACTTCCCTCCAATGTTGTTTTAATTTATGTCCATTGATTGCCAATGAGCTAAAATTATTTCTGAGAACATGGAATGATGGAGGGAAACCGGACGTTGGCATTACCATACTCTTATCGGAAGTTTCCAACGGGTCCCATCTGACGGACACAGATAGAAATACATATATCTATATTTATTCATTTATATTATAATCTACAGTATATTACACAATGAGGCATTGCATTGACTAACATCACAAATTAATTAATTTCTTCTCTCCCATAAAAATAATTGACAAGTAGATGGTAGAAAGTGGCAATTGAAGAGGCTTCACGATTGCCAAAGGGCAAGATCACTCCATAAATAGGCTACACTTATATGAAATGAATGACGAAGGGCTTCTGCGTTGACATTGGGGACAACCTACGGCTCATGTACACATGTTCGTCGAGAACTTCCGCTGGTACTGACTCTGAAAAACTCAAAGAGATAGGTGGGTGTGTTGTTTTTAGGACGTTTGAACATAAAACAGGCTAAGAAATATTTTCCACGACTCATCGCCACCATGAGCTACCCCAGCCTGTAGAACGTGAAATGCTCAAATCACCTTATACCATTGTGCCCCTGTTTACCATACGCAGAAGCACCAGATCGTGTTCCGCAAAAATATAATGGTAAACCAAGGAGCAGTAGCCAACGACGGGGAGATGTGTTGCCACTAGTACTAGTGTGGTACGGAAGGAGGGCTGAACTCGAAGTACTCTTCTCTGAAAACTTAAGTGGAATAGACATAGCAATTATAAATCTCTGTTTTTCCTGAGATTAGAAACCAGTTTCTTGGGAAAGGAAGTCAGAACTCTAGCAATCACAGCAGCCTGGCCCGCAGGCTTGACTTAAGCCAGCAACTACGGGGTAATCAGACCGTTTCGATTCCAGCCGGAACACCATGGCCTGTAGTGCAGTGCCACCGCTCGCTATGCTGTCAATGTCACACACGTTCAGAAAACAGAACGACCTGAATTTGATTGTCACTAAAGAAAGTCCTTATATTAGGATGAAGATAGAAGGTTACACTGTGTTATAGGGTCTTAGCCGGTGCAATAACTAAAAATTGAATCCCACTACTTATATTAAGGCTTCCTTGCCTGTTATAGTGCTAGTGGTCAAAACCACACACAGAAAGAAGGTATCATAGGAAGACATACTGAGCACTTAGAATAACACGCCCGAGAGCTGGCATCGCAAAATCTCTCTCGAATTCCCACCCCTACTCTCTCCGGTTCCCTGCTTCCCTGACTTCTCTTGCGAGCTCCTACACCCTCTCCTCTTCCTCCGAATCCTTCCTCCCCCGTCTCTCCTTCTCCCCAGCCCTCCCTCTCCAAGGACATCCGCCTCACATCGATTTCTACGCTCCATTACGTCAGTCAACAGAGGGCGAATGTTTCCGACATAAAAGGCCCTCGATGGGAACTTAAAGTCACAACGGAGGGCTAGGGGACTTGAAGCGTCGACGGCACCCACAGAAATAAAGGAAAAACTAACTTCTGGATTGGATTTGTCCGAGAACAATTAATCTCCTCAAAATACGTTTTGTTTCGTGTTTTCTGCGGAGTTTTATATCACGGACGCGTCCATGATGTCAAGAAGTCTGTATTTTGAGATTACCCAAGACATTAGGAGGATTCTCACACTCTGAAACATCGTATTCTTACTGTCTTGTTTAAAATTTTCGAGAAGTGGGACATGAAATATAATTCAATCCATGAATCGGAATAATAATTAAAATATAATTCCCCACCTTCTTCCATAAAAGAGCAATCTGGATGCTTCACTTGCTTAGTGAATTTGGAACTCTCGGTGTCAAAGTAATTTGCCAAAACTTGAAAAAAATACTAAAATGTACAGTTTATTGAGCACAGTATATTTATTGAGAAAGTTTTAAGTACAAAATGATATATATATATGAACACCTCATGGTAAAAATTAGGTGTTATATAACAACAGATAGAACTTTTTGACATTTTCTCAAGAGGTATTGCAGCTATTTTCTCCTTCATGTTTTCTGAATTATTCCTTGGATATTTCCATTTTTTTAAATACTACGCTGAGGTATTTGTTTACCATTTAAGAAAATGACTACGCCATAATTCTTTTAACTAGTCTGAGGAGCAAATCACAAATACACTTATCCCTAAGGTTTTCTTCACGTTTGTTCTAATGTTTCACTGATAATATTTTATTTCGAAATTATATGGAAAATTAGACACAAAAAATTGAACATTTATTTGAACTTTACACAAACCTTAGTGAAAATAAAACTAAATTTTATTTTCACCTATTTCTCATACTGTAATTACATTACTTGCATTATTGTAACGGGATTGTATTTGAATTATTTATTATATCTAAATAATTTATTTCTGAAATGATTGTATCCAATTCCTACATGAATGTTCAATAAAAATACCTTCAATAACTGCTTTTAGTAGAGAAAAAATGTAATGCGAAACGATTTATTGAGAGAACCCTAGATCATATATTTATGCATTAATACTTATCGGCATAAATATTTTAATTTACCGTGGCATACTATAGTAAAATAAAATATATTACTAGAACATATCTTGAAGAAAACGGTCGGTGTTTTATTTCATACCGGAGGGGGTATTAAGTCTCCCCATTTAGACCGAAACCGCGCAAAATGACATGCCCACAATGTGAATAATCGTGACTCATTTCGGGTGAAATTATCGGGGCAATTGAGATTGGGCAGAAATTGCGTTGCATTCCGTTCTACCTTTTATCCAGGGGTCTGCAGCCGTTATTACTCTAAACACCGCCGTTAGGGGTAATCGCTCATTCATGACGTGCAGAATGTAAAAAAAATATTTAAAAAAAGGCATTTCGACCGTTTTCGCTCGATTTACCGCTGAGCTGGACCGAACCGATGGAATTCGATGAGCGCTGACAATAAATGGAGGATATCGGATGAGGAAGACTCTCGCGTGGCTGCAATCCCATGGCAGGAAGGACGTGCATTCAATGCAGCCACAAAGAAACCTAATTTGCGGCTACCTGGCTGCAATATCGAATTTCTGACCATTCTTTTATTTGGAGTGCAGATAAATGACCAATCAGCAGGGCGAATGACTTCCAGGGACGGAAAAAGATCCAAAAAATGAGATGATTGGCCGCAGAATGGTATTCAGCTTAGAATCCACAAGCGTGAACAATTGTCAAGTCATTACATCATTTGGGGCCGTCGTATCAATTATACAGTAATCAATTAATGAAGGGAACAATTTTACAAGATATAATTACATTATTTTCGACTTTTTCACCAAAAAAAAAATTACCTACGAAAGACGGAATTGATGACAATGGGTGAATGTCCAACATTAACAGTAATTAATGTTACCTAAACTTATGAGGCATACTAATAAGATATCAAAATTTTAATAGAAAGAACCTTATTCATAAAAAAATAAGCCTAAGAAGTTAATGATGATACTTGAAGTTCTTCACTTAATTTTGAATTTAAAAAATGAATTTTTAAGATAAGTATTTATCAGCAGATAAAGCTTTCACAATCTTCTACATCCGTATTCTGTTGTTCAGTGAGATTTCATGTCAGTCGAGTTGAACTCGAAAAGTGAGACTAAATGCGTTCCTCATATAGTCCTTGTATATTTATTTTTAGTAGTTAACAGATTAAATCCATACAAGGCATTTCCATCATTGAGTTGAACGGGAACTCACGAAATAAATTGTCCCAATATATAAGATTTATGACTTACTAGCTGAAGGTGCCCGTTGAAATTCAACGGGAGGGAAAAATATAATTATTCCAAATTGTATAAAAAAATTTTAACATTTTTTCATTAACGGGCGATAATAAACTTTTCTTATGGATATAACTATGACTCCAAGTCTTTATAAGAACCATAAATATAATGGAGGCATTTACTTGGAATCGAAATTGCAATTTTGTACTCTAAATTGCTGGATGGAATCGAAAAATAAATTTTAGTGAAAAAAATAATCTCCTAACCACAACCATTTACTAATACATCAAAAATTAAAATAAGCAAAAGGTGACGCCCACCGAAAGAGCTGCTTCGATATCATTGACGCCATTTTCCACCAGTCCCTGACTGCTTTTAGGGGAAGGGAAGGGAGTGGAAGGGGGCTTTCGGAAGGTCTGTTCGCACAGATCCTGTCTCAATCGCTCCTATTGGCAGAGTCAGCAGGTTTCTCACATTTGCAATAAGGCGAAGTAATTTCGCGGGCTGAGTTGTGATTGGATGAAGTAAATAACGTCAGTGGTTGCACCACGTCCATATTTCTGAAATGGTTAAAAACATGTTTTTCGCCGCTTATAACCTGAAAAATAATTGACGGATCAAACAACGAAAAAATAAGGGTCTTTTTATTTTACAATTTCTATCAGATTTGGCAATAAAAAAATATGGTAAACGACCCCCCTTAAACCAGTGTAAATACCTAATTAGGTACTGCCTGAACTCATTTATGAAATATAAGAATATTATTTTTTATTATTTAAAATTTTACTTGAAAATTTTAAAATAAATATTTAAAATATAAGAAAAAAAAATTTAAAATTTAAAAGGCCAGAAGAAACAAAGGAGGTTAGGGGGTGTATACATATATCTATGGAGGCCACATTCGGTTTTTCGGCAATGATAGCAACCGCCTCTTCGGCAAAAAAAATCTCTTTAGCCTTTTGTGCATGTTATGCTTGTCTCAATTCTCCAACTTCATAACAGAGGCGTCAATGAACTTCCTACATATACGTATTAATGCATTTTATTGCATTAATAGAAAATTTATTCTTATTACCTATTACAGATATAGCCCAATTTCACATGGTACTTGTCGCTCGGCTGCATATATTTACACTTTCTACAGTATTTTATTTGACGCATAACTATATCGCAAATGTATTTCATCTTGCTAGTCTTATTTCTGATAAGACTTATAAGACTTCATTAACGTTTTTTATCACGTTCTTGTGGCTCAAAATACATCAATTTGGAAAGCGGTCCTCTTCGGAATACGGTATAAATCAATAAAATATTCACCCTTGAGCCCCGCAGAAACTTTCTATCAGATACTTTTCCTTTTGCCGAATGCAAATCTATTTGATCTGGGAGTAGAGCTAAAAGTATGCCCGTATGGTTTATCTGAACTAAATGGCCGATCTAGATTCAAGAATTAGCTGCAATACCTTTTTTAGTGCCTCTCAATATTTTCACGAAAAGAACAATGCTGTTTATGGCACCTCTTTTGGACGAACATTTTTAGCATCATTGCAATGGCATCAATGAACATCCCATAGATACGTGATGAGATATTATACCCCATTGCGATTTGAATTTATTCCCTGGTTTTTGTTAAAGTATCTCAAATCTCAAGCTCAATATATCCCTTTATCTCTAAACGCACGAAGGAATTAAGCCATTATAACTGGATTATAATGATTATGAGATCGTATTGCAGAGCTCACATTTTCCGATTCTAAGAGAAGTGAGCTTCGTCCGATTACGACATTAAAATTCGTCGGTTCTGCTAGCAATTTCTCTATTTTTTTACTTGGTTTAATCTTCCATATTAAGTTGGAGTTTGTAAAATGCTTTTCTCGTCATCAGCGAACATAATGTCTTGGAATTTCGTTTATATAATAAGTGTTAATTTCAACCTATGGTCTGATAAATATTCACATTTTACTTCTGCCAATGGAATTACTACGAAAATATCATCATCATACCGTTCCTTTACACATCTTACCGAACTTGGCTTCATATGCTCCAGTTCGTAACTTTAGCTTATGTCGTAAGGTCTCATGTACTGGCAGTATATTCCAAATGAGGTATAATTAGGTAAAAGTAGCTAATTTATTTGACACAATCGTTAGATTTTCCCAGTAGTCTTTTGATAAATCCCTGTCCTATTATTAGTATCTTTTCCCTTCATTTCACGTTTACGTATTCCCCAAGGAAGATCATGTTTCAGTCTTATGCTAAAATATATAACGAATTCCACATTTATATATTTACTTTATTTAATATATTTGTTGTAAGGAGGTAAATCGTACCATTTGAAAAATTTATTTCAATGCATAGTTTTTCAAATTAAATTCCAAATGTCATGTAACACAAAATTTTGAATGGCTTCTAGGTCATCAATGACAACTTCTTATCATTTGGGCTAAATATTTCCGGTACGGTACTGCTACATTGGCAAATAGACAACATTTACTTTATATACCTTATTTATATCATTTGTAAACAGGAGGAACAAGAGAGGATTTGTGATACTGTGTGACTTCAATCGCAGGAGAGGTAACGCTTGTACAAAACCACACTTTGCACACGGTCATGTAGGACATTTTTATTTACTTATTATAATTTAAATTATATTTTTCAGCAGTAATTTACGTATTCTACTCATTTCTCCAAAAACATCGGTTTAACCCGGTACTATCCTGTATTGTGAACAAAAAGGACTTTTTCCGTCTGTCCATCTCCATATCTTTTTCTTTGTGACTTAATTCTAATCTCTAATTTCTAATTAAGAGAAACTTTTTGAAAAGATTTCATGAAATCAAGATATGTAGCATCAACTAGAATATATATCCCCTGGGTCTAAAGTATTGTGAGAAAAGAGACGAAGTTGTGTTTCACAATAACTGATCTTTCGGATGGTATGCTGAAGATTGGTCAACAAATGCTGACTATCTAGGTGCCCCGCTACTGAAGTGACAAATATATGCTCTAGGATGAGATAAATGTGTGGAATGAAAGTGATGAGATGAATTTTTAGGGATATAGGCCGTAAAATAGCTAGCTGTTCCTTGGATATATGTCGTGGCCTATAACACATCAAGACAAGGTACGTAAAAATGTAATGAATGAAGTAATGTTTTAGATATTTATTATTAGAAGAGGAATAGTACGATAGAACGATTCTATAACATTAGGATAACGTGAGTCAATAAGGTATTTAAGTGTCACAATCACTAAAGATTTGTCTTGGGAAAGACACATCGGGGAAATATTCGGCCGAGTCAAAAGAAAGCTTGGATTTATCAAAAGAGTACGTACTCGGGAAATGTGACGAGAAGACGAAAGAACAATGTTACTTTTCAATAGTAAGAACCAAAGTCGAATATGAAGCCAGTACATGGGATCCGAATGAATAAGCCATTATCAGTGGACTAGACAGCTTGCAGCGTATAGCAGCTAAGTTTGTTAAAATTTGCTACGATAGGTTTGGTAATCTATCAGAAGTAATAGAAGAATTAAAAAAGTTGTTAGATTATAGGCTAAAGTACCCATTAAAACTCTTGCAGAAATAGAAAACGGATAGGTTACTGAAAATATTGATATATTAAGAGCACCTGCGCATCATGCAAGATTTCACCAAATAAATAAGAATAGAGATATGGATCGTTTTACCGATATAATCAAAATGTCATTTTCCCACTTACTACAAGAGAACACAATAGGCAGCATAGCAAAGGAATAAGTAGGTAAAACATTGTTCGAGTAGTCTGTAGCGCATTATGCATGTAGGTACTAACATCACCAACCCAGGCATGATAGGTAAATACAGGAAAATATATTTAGATAAATGCCAGTATAGCGAATACCAGCTTCACGTGACTCTATCACCTAAAATGCGTCCATGTAGTAACCTAGTTGCATGTCAATAGTGCATGTTTGGTTTTTAATCACCCCCTGCCACACACTCTTGCGGTGAATTGCGGGGTATATATTAGGTGTAGTTGTAACAATAACCATTCGTGAAGAAAGACAGAAAAAGTGTCACAATCCTACTATTTTATATAGTTAATCACGTAGCAATAATATCATTAAGAACAATTCTTGGAAGATAAATAAACATGGCATTTCTTTTTATATGCCATTGGCTATTCTGTCATAGGTTTGCATCATAATTCTTAGTTTATTTTCACAAATTTAAACGTATTTGGCAACTCAGAACGTTATTCTCTTTTGTGGTTGTTACCCTTCCGCGTCTCTTATACGTAGCTACGCTTAACTAGCATACGTATTTATTAGCATTTGCTCAATTAGCAAGACCTGATTGAATGAATTTTATGCACAATATGGATTTTTATACACTTTATAAGTAATAACTATGCAACCAATTATAAGTTTTTAAAATAGTTTTTCACTCTGACCAAGTTTCAGGGATCTTATCCCACTGCAAAGTATGGAATAATTTATTACAGAAGTGTCTTATAATTATGACTCAATGTTATAATTTCTTCATCTTTAAACCTTCAATGACCATATGAACCCGGTAGCTTATGTAACCCGGTAGACAAACCGACATCCCGAGCACACACTCGATTATATTTAAGGAACTCGGAAAACGCTAACAAGTACATGTGTTTTAATATTTTTATTGCTCGCAGAAATATTAAGATATTCTTTTAACTACACCTAGTTTCTTCTCTTTTTTCCGTTAACTACAAAGTGGAGAGACATCGGACGGTAAAGTTCGTACTATGTGTTATCACTTTACCCGAGATGTAAACACGGAATCTGTCCATTTATGCTTGCAGGATTGGAATTCAACTGAAACGGGAAAGTGCCAAGTATTCGCGCCTTACGGAACGGATATAATCTGGACTGTTGGCTGCAAACTGGAAACAACTTTTATGATAATTTACAGACTTTAGGTGTAAAACGGTTTGTGAATGAAAGCTTTCTACTGCTGCCGTTTTTCAGCTCCGTACTATCGAGATTTTCGGCCAATTCTCCAACTTCTACACTAACCAAATCCTCTGTAAATCCAAATTGAATCATCAAGTAATAGGGGGAGAAATTTTAATGAAGCATTAATTGAAAGTTTATATCAAAAGATAATGATATTATTAACAACTATAATACATTGAGTTATCACATGGTATTTCATAGAAAATTTCATTTTGCTGTAGACGCGTGATTTGAAAATAAAATATTTTTTTTCCATTTCAAGTTGTCGTTTCAAGTTTATAGAAGTATCAATAATAATAGTTGAGGCCCGCTTTTATGGGATTCCAGGTAGAAATTGGAGAGAACTGCAACTACAGAAAAGATCTACCAATACCTATATTTTACCAGAGTTTTGAACAGTCATTAAGGAAGTTAAAAAATTTTAATTTTGAAAAATAATTAATATTTTGAATAAGGTAAAAGCAAATCAAACGCTTGGCATGATGCTTTTGCTCTGCTCCTTGCAGGCGCCACTTTTAAATTAAATAAAACTGAAATATAGCCCTCAAAGTTGAATGAAGCTCATTGTAAGATAAGACTTACGGAGAAAATCATTTCATGCTATCACTAAACGCGGAGCGTAATTTAGCTTCGAGTACAATTTTATGGACCTTAGGGAGGACAACTATTTATTCCCTTCATAATTCCAAATTTCCCAGATTTGCAGCAAGTTTTTACTGCAAAAAGTGGTTGTAGAATTAAAAAACGGAAAGTATAGAATATTTCCATAAAAGGTCCACTCGACTATTAGGTAAAAAGCTCTTTAAATGGATATTATAGAGAATTCTGTACATGAAAAAGAGGCGAGCTGTATACTTCAGTTACTTACCTCAAAGGCTTGGAGAGGAAATCTTTGTAACCGATACTGTATTCACCAAACGCCGACTTCCATTCTTCGAGATATTGACCAAGAATCTGAAAATAAATCACCTTGTCTTCACGGCATCCACAATACTTCCACTGCTAAAAAGAGAAAAAAATAATTATGTTGAACTCGCATGGATAACTAGTTTTACTTTCACAATTTTAGTTGCACAACAGATCCGTAGAGCATGACAAAACTATGCACCGTGAGCTATAACCAGTGTCTTTATAAATACATACCTAAAAATAAATGGAATTGCTAATGGCTTAAAATATAACCTTTTATACATCACTGGCGCGCTGAGTTTTGCAAAGCTTTAAAAAATTAACAGAAATAAATTTTAGCCTTAAAGTAGATTCAACAAAGAACACACACACACTTAATGATATTATGAACGCTGATTAAGTGAGAATAATGAAGAAAAATAAATGAAATATGCTTGGTAGACTGATTAAATGCAAATATTAGAATGGAAATCATTAAATTCTACCCTAACCGGCTGTACATTGTCAAAATATCAATTAAGTATATTTCAATCTGAAGCCTTACTCGCATGCTACTAAAATTCTACTTAAATCCCTACACTACATAATTTAGGGACAACGAGGCCTGCTCTTTATAGATTCCTATATAAAAACGGCACGGGAAAGAAGGTGGTAGATAAATGAAAATTAGTAAAGAGCTGGTGTACTCAAGCAAGCCCTACCATAAACAGCGAAGGTACTCAAATAGAACAAATTAGCCATCTATAGATACAATATACTAAGTAACTTGTTACTGGTTTATGCGTAAATTTGCAATTTTACTCATTCTGTTTTGACATATACTATACTTTAATGGGCTGATTCCAAATTTACATCTCATTTAACGTGAAAAAGTACGAATACGTGCTTGGAATCCGTCTACTTTGTGGCTGACGAAAAAAGAGTAGAAACAAGGATCATGTTAAAAGAATATCTGTATAAATCTGCGAGAAATGACAATTCTAAAACTCATGTACCCGATCGTCTTTCCTCAATTGCTTAAATATAATTGTGTGGGGGATACGTTTATACGCTACTAGTTTGTCTACCTGAGCTACCGGGTCCATACGTTCGTTGAAAGCTTAACATTGTAGCAATGCTACTACGTCATTGACACATTAGCTATAGGAGTCACTAGTAACTTAGCAGATGGTTAGTGTCTACGTCACCTATTATGCACACATACATTAATTTTGCATTACTATTGAATTGCAGATGGCTATCAATACCATAATACCAGCATTTTTTTGGGTTGCGTCCGCGTATGTTGTAGTTCTCACAGAATTTCGCTAGTTCTCCTGCTGTCATCCTCATTATGCGGAACCATACTTCACCTGAAGGTGTCAACAGGAGGGCTGGCTAAAACTATTCTGAAAAAAACAATGAATGTGGACGCTACCCGAAAGAATGCTGTTCTCAACCATCGTACGCTGCGAAAATCTGAGATTGAGTATTCCAACTATGCATGACAGACTCTACAAATTTAACTGTTTATGCAACATGTATGGGAATTTTTATTTAATACTGCAAAAAAATTATTTTTGATCAAAGTACTCTTGTAGTTTTATGAAACTAGTCGTGAAGGATGTGAAAGAGAGAAATAACGTTAATATGGAATAATAATAAGGTTGGCCGATCGATTAATCGAGTGGAAGGGTTCGTCAAACCAATTAGTTAGCTGATAACTTCAGACTAAACTATGTAATACCTTTCCATGATAAAAAATAAAATAACGGAACTTTGTTAGGTTCACTTTATATTCAAATAGGCACGACCCGGGTTTCATAACGTAGTTAAATCTTCAGACCTGAAGATATATCTACGTTATAAAACCCGGATCATGCCTATTTGTATATAAAGTGAACCTAACAAAGTTTAATTCTTTTATTTTCCAACCCTAGGATTGTTGATCAATGATGTTGATTTGTATCAAAGTGTTATAAGATTCCAAAATAGAGTTATTGTGTAGATAAAGTGAGCAAAAATTGTGCTTACCTCCTCATTACACAAAATCGTTTTTCTTTTCTTCCCCTATAGCCAAAAAGCAGTAAATCTAGGACAACCCAAAGAGAATGAACGGGGGTGGCTGAATCACTTCTGTCCGTCACCCTACGTGAGCTACACGCCCGGAGTGGATATCGCGGTTGCAGTAGGCGCGGCAATCGAAGTGTGGGTGCGGCGGACAGCTAGGGACGTGGCGGAGTGTTAACAAGCGGCGAGCCTAATGAAAGCCCAGAGTGCGCGCGACCAGATGGATGCAGCGTCGTCAGTGGCTTGAGAGGAACATCACTTTTGCAAACGAGTGGACGAAAATGCTGGAGAGGAGAGACTCCGGCAGTGGCGAGGGGGCGGGTGACTGGGGACAGGGCCGGCTGGCTAACAGAAGGGGTGGACGCAGCACGGATGGAGGGACGAGATACAGCGGTGCCCGGCACTCCCAGCACCTCGTGGCAGGAGCAAGTGGCGCCTTGTTGCGGTGTGTTGCGGGAGCTGACACCTAGCTCAACCGTGTGTCGCACCCGTGAACACAAGAGTGAACGACAGGCATTTGGTGAGGCAGCGAAATCAAATTCACGGAATTTTCAATGCATGTGTATACGCGCGAGGGCATTACTTGCTTCAGGATGGGCGTTTTAACGTTTGGTACACAACATTAATATCATTTTTAACCGTCAACGATTTAAAAATAATTTAAAGTTGTGTAGAAACTTCTCACTTTTCCTTGTAAGACCTCACTTGGAACATGTTGCCAGTGTATGGGATCAGTACGAAATTGGTCTAAATAACGAACTTGAACGTGTGCAGCGAAAATCGGCAAGATTTGTAAAAGGACGGTATGATAACCTTATTAGCATAACCAGTCTATTAAATGAATTAAATTGGGAATCATTGTCAGATCAAAGGTTGAAATCTAGACTTAATCTCTTAAACAACTTCCAAGACCATATTTTCAGTGACGATTTTAAAAATATTTTGCGGATCCCAACTTACTATGGTAGACTGGACCAATATCACAAAATTAGAGAATTTGATTGCCGAACTGACAGATTCAAAATGTCCTTTTTTCCTCGTACTATTAGGGATATGAATTACTTTAACACGCGGGGGCCCGGATTTTTTTACCTCCTAGAAAGCCCGCACGGGTCATTTTGACCCGAAGTTACTCTTTTGCCCATTTGAAAGTTTTTCTTTCTATTCTAAGATTAACCGTTATCAATAGAAGTTTAACACTGCTAATACCAACAATTATAATGTAATCAATATTTTTGAACATTTTTTTGAACATCATTAGAATAGTTGATATCACAATCAATGCATATGTTTGACAACGATGCAGTATATTTACCACACACCGGCCTCTTGTAGCTGTAGCACGAATCATATGTCTTCTTTCCATTTCTCTTGCTCATATATGTAATACACTTTCTTCTTTTTTCATGATGGGAATTTAAATCTACAATATTGAGCGAAATATTGCGCTATACCCTTGACTGATTGTAATCCTCGCATAGTTCAGAGGCCATTGTAACAGAAATTTGTGCCGTGATGTTTCTATCCCTGTAATTTCACGGTAAAGCACCTTTGGGTGTTTGTGGCGGAGAGAGCCAACAAATTGTAACACATTGATACTGGCAAAAGGCGTGTACAAGCTCGCACAGTGTACTTAGGCGCCATTTGGTCTAAACAGTCAACGCCACATTTCGTAGCATTATAAAATAGCACTGTCTCTGGAAGTTTAATTTGCCCTGTGGAAATGGAAACATAAGGGTGCATTGTACTCAATACCATTGCATTCCTTTTTCTTCCTACACTATGCACAAAGCGTCATGTCATCAGACTTTAGAACGGTGGTGGAATACATAAAGATATTGCATTACACATGTATTTACTATTAGAATCAGCTAGAAATCAGAATTTTCTACCAATTTTGTCAGGTTTCTCTGGCATATATTGAATGAAGAGACATGTGCAGAGCGAATACCAGAGTGAATTTGTCAATTTTTACCCTCTCCAGCCCATTACACTTACGGTCAAACCTGAAGTAAGTCATAATTTCCTTGAACCTTATTTCCTTAGGCATAGTATTGCTACAAAATGAAAGACCCCACGTAGTATTTCAGAGTGAATCTAAATTGAACGTCCGACTACCATATGCCCCTAGGTAATAAGGCAATGCAATGAACTATTCTAGTTTTGAAAGTGAAACTGACGAGTTTTCATCGCTGGTGATTCTATGGGCCTCGTCTTCCATGAGTGTCAGTACGTGCTTTAGCATTACATCAGAAAAAAGCAAATGCTAAGCACTAAGGGCACAACCATTCTCCACGCCTCATTTTCCATGAGGCGTTGGACCTGAAATTTCACTCACTATATTTCGAACTGCCCTCCGACCGGGATCTTCTACTCCAATTTCAGGCACCGCACACTTGACCATTCCATTTTTGATATAACAGTCTCACCCACCTTAGGGAGAGCCAAATTACGCAATCCTAAATTTTTTCCATCACCTTCTTGATGTCCACCCGCACACACAGCACCTTCAACCACAGTTGATGCAGTCTCATCTTCATCAGTATCCTCAGACTCGAAATTCACTGGTCCACTTATTCCCTATCCACAGGTCCGACTTCGTCGACTGCTTCGCGGTCTGTTTTGGTTTGCTGCATGCCCAAGGAATGAGCCAGTTCAGAGTCTAACTGACATCTGATTCATTTTCTGAAATTTATTGCATTATGTTCAAAATCTTTCTTGGAGATATAGCACAGCGTCGTTTCATGGTAACAATGTTTCCCTATCCAATATCAAGTTTTTGCCACGGATGACAGTCTCATCTCTCCTTTCCCCTCCCCCTTCATCTGACACCATGTCTTACCACCCCCTCCTTCCCGCCTCATTATATAGAAACTTGTGCATACGTACATACATCGGCAATTAGAATACTTAAGAATGTAATAAGTGTAAAACAATGTGGAAATACCATCAATTGTAAAAATGGTAGGTGAAACTAAGGCTATTAACTCTTCGGGTCAAAATGACCCGGGCGGGCCTTCACGGTAATATTTTAAAATCGGACTGAAAATGTTATGGTATATAGATAAAATTTTCCTCAGAGCTAAATAACGTCTTTCCATGAAAAGTCACGGTTAGTTTTTCCATTATTTCAAAATTTAAGAAAGTTGTGGCACTTTAAAAGTCCCATAGGGTCAAATTGACCCGTACGGGCCTTCGTGTGTTAAATATATCCAATACGAGTGTAGCAATGGATAGCATTGGCAGCGGCATGTTGGTATAAGGACTCAAAGCTAACCCAACTAACAGCATATTTTTGCATGTATGCTTTGTTTTTTTTATCTTATTTTAAATAGTGTAGTTTTGAACAGTGCATATATACATACTAATACTTTTTTATGCATGATATGTAGTGCACGCTTGGTGAGAATTCACCCCCTGCCACACACCTTTATGGTGGCTTGCAGGATATTATATTATGTAGATGTAGATGTGGAGATGGAGCTTTATAATTTTAATATCCTATCTTGAATCACAAAACTCGGTCAGACCTATGAAGAAGAGGAATAAGATTTTGAATTCGGTTTTTCAAATGTATTACACACAAGTGGAGTCCTCAGGGCAGGGAGGATCTATAAGATTCAATTTTTTGCTACATGCCCGCAATCAACAATTTGCAGGCATTTTCATGGGAAAATATCCGCTTGAGAACTGACTTACATGCCTAACGCTGGAAGACAAATCGTAAATATTTAATTTTATACTTCCTTATAAAAACATCAACCATTCCTGAGTAGTGTATTTTTTGTGATAGCCAATACACTCTTTTAGGATACTGACAAATTTTGGGGTACACGAATATTTTGCTCACATACCAGGTGGTCGTTAATTGAGTGCCGAGAAGAGGTAGTGGGTGTAGAGTGAATGATTTAATGGGATATCGTGACATAGCAATGGTTCCTCACGTAGTAAACCAACATTCGCAAACCTCTATCGTCTTCACTAAAATGAAACAAACGTGTATTTTTCAAAAGCCAGGTATGGTGTTGAGGGTTCTTTTAATGGCTTAAATATTGCATTCATGGAAATCCGTCAATTTCATATGCATATTAAGCTGTAAAAGATTAGAAATATTTCTCAAACAAATTCTGAAGTTGCAGGCGTGATTGATCGGAAACGTAACATAAAAGTAACTGAAAAATGAGGAATTTCTACAAAGAAAAACGTTTATTGCGACCTGGTTACGCTTTTTACAGCATCTTCAGGCCAAAAGATGCTGTAAAAAGTGAAACCCGGTCGCAGGAAACGTTTTTCTTTGTGGAAGTTGCTCATTTTTCAGTTACTATTGCATTATTCAAAGCGAAACAAGTACAATATATCTATTTATATTTGTATCCCAATTACAGCTGTGGCCATGATTCCTGCACTACGAAATATCAATACTACCCATGACAACAAGCCACGAGACAAAGCGTTCGATATAAAAAAAAAGAAAATCTTAAGATAAAAACCATTATTGCTTCCTCTCTGAAAAAAATGTAATCATAAGTATAATTTAATTCAAATAATGTATCTGTAACCGAGATGGGGTTAAACAGCATAGTAGCGTTGCCATTTCGGCGCGTTTTCGACTGGTTACCGTGTCCATTGAATTAAACATTAGGTTATTGTAATGATACAAGTTAATTTAATGCTTCGTTACAAATGAATCAAGCCACGATTTTTTTATTTTTTCAACTATAGTTACGCTAACGTTTCCCGCAAAACTTTTCCACTGCATTAATTTTAATGAAGATGAAAAGCTAGCACTGTTATTTCAGATGTTATGAGCTTCATATGTTCAGAGCTTTTACGGTATCATTCATGTAGCTCTCCACTAAATTCTTCTATCAGTTAGTGTTCACATATTTACTCATTTATTCTCTACCACATCCTTCATCACTTGTTTCATGTGCCTTACCTATTTTCTATGTTTAATTCATTCCCTTGCCATTCCTTCCATTGATTTCGTACAAAAATTGCGTCAAAAATCACAATAATTTTTTTAACAAATTTTAGCAAATAAATACGCTCATAGGGTAAAAAAAGTCAAAACCATACAAATGGTATGACTAGCCTCATTTTCTTCTGTATTTTACACTACCTAGATAGGTATACCCTAAATATATTTGATAAATGTCACAAGCAATGTTAGCACGTTAGTGGAGCATAAATTTAGGTCACTTTTATCACTTAATAATTAAAAATCAATATAGAGATGGTTTGAATAAAATATATATAGGTAGGTACACAATATAGGGAGTCAAGCTGGAAACAGTAAGTGTTAAAATATGACTAAAGGCCTATCACAATTATAATGTAATGAGCAATTTATCTAACGCAAAAAACGATTAACTCTTCTCTTTGGAACGCTGAGGTGACAGTTATGCTAGGATACCATTTATAACGTGGAATATTTCTCCCGCAGATATAGGAATTGTAACAAAAACAATTAATTACAAGCTTAAAAATCCATTTAATAGTGGCATCCTAATCTCATGTAATTTGTAACTGATATTACCTACTAAAACACGAAAGATAATTATCAAACAAAAATAAATGGAAAATGTATGTGAAAAAAAAGGTTAACGAAAAAAAATCTACTCACGGAATTTAAATGGTTTCCGTCAACATGAAAATTCATTAAAAAAGACATTGTTTCAGAGAAGAAATCGGAGTAAGACGGAAACGATTTTTTTAAAGAGGGAATTTAAATAAATGAGGAATTGAATTTACGAAAGAAATCAGAGTTGAAATAATTATAACAAGATGTTCAGCTTGGGATTTGGAAAAATGAAATTTGGAACGTATACGTTTGACCTCAAGAAATAGAAGCTAATTAAGGAACCCAAGGTAAATGCGGTTGATCAAAAGATTTGAAGAATAATGACACCGCCACGGGCAGTAATTTGATTAGCTCCATGATATCGTTGCTCGCGAATCGTTGCTGTCCCTCCTCAACTTCCCTTTACTCCACAAGTCTTCCAAATTTAGCCTCTTCTCTCCGATCTCGGCGTGTGCTTTATCTTTCCCAAACACCAAACGACATTGCGCTATATCTGAAAGTATCTTTTCCTATTCTCATACATTTCCCACGTTACATAATCTCCTGCAGAGAAGTGTAAACCGAGCGCCTATATTCGAGACACACGTCGCAAATTATATTTTATTGAAAAAACGTGTCGGTAATGTTGATATTGATATTATTATACGAAATAGAAGTATTTTTATCTTTTTTAATGGATCTAAAAATTAAATATTTAATACCTAAGACTTCTTGTATTTAATAGCCTACCTTCTACGTATTTTTATACAATTTAAAACCCATAACCTGCTATATAGATAATAATATTCGAAATGAATGAGAAGATGCAACCTATGTAAATGTTGTCAGATAACAGATTTTATTTGCTGGTACAACACTTTTCAATGCTAAGACATCATTCTTAAGTACTTGGCGTCAAAACGCCTACTACCAGCAAATAAAGTCTGAAAATTTACATAGGTTGCATCTTCTCAATCAGCATAAATGTCACCAAGTTAAAGCCGGACCTACCCATTTCACAAAATATTCATATTTTAATCACAACTTTGATTATATGCCCAGAGTATATGATTCTCGTTATTCAAAGTATATCAAAGCTCCACGTGCCTTAATCACATGTCGTTATTTAATGTTCCCTCTCACTCAAGTTGAAAATTTTATCTTCTAGCTCTTCAACAGCGGTAAACTATATACCGTTTTTCCAGTTGGTAAAATACTTAAGACAAGAGAAAGTGATATGTATATTTAAGTAATGAAAGAATTTCAGGAAAATAAATAGTTTTTTAACAGTAAAATCTTTTAGATAAATTTTTATTATTATAAATGGCGTTTTTATCCACTACCAACTCTTTTAAATTTCCTGGAAACAAATATTTTTAGTGTTTTTAATTTATAATGAAAGAACAATCATAAACAAACTGAAGTGCATTTAAATTGAAACACACGGAATACTTAATTCAGCGTTACAGGTGCATTTTTACTCAGCCGCCAACAAAATACCTATGTAAAATCTATTTTCGCAACAAGAAGAAGATAAACTACCGAAAAAGTGGGGAATACTATCTAATCTCCAAATTAACAGATAGATTTAGACAATACATATTACTTCAACATCTGTATTTTTAAATCATTCATTTTACATTTCTTAGTATAGAATAAAATGTAATAGACATATTCAATTGTCATTGGCAGTCTTTGTTTACTATGAACAGAGAAAAAATACACAAATGTTAGAGCTCATAACACATACGTCCATTTTCAGAGCGATGGCATATGGATCAATAAAAATAAAACAGCTCATTCCATAAATGTTTGCATACAATTTTAATTGAACGCCTTTTTGGTTAACTATATACCAACATCTTTTTTAATGAAATTATTGAACTTAGCAAGAAACATTGGTCTAATATTAAATAAAATATTTAACTAAAAGTCTAATGCCACTCAACTTGGAGTGGAATTTTTACTACAACCGTAGTACTTCACAGAACCAAGGCGTGAAAGTAACGCAAAAACTCAGTCAATATTTTACTTACCTCTTTAAGAGATCTTTAACATATCGAATTATGTTTTATGGCAGTCAAAAACTGTTTAAAGGCTCAATCAACAAGTAATTAGGAGAGTACATGCCAAACTGAAAATCAATTCTTAATATGAATAAATGAATTTTAACGTAATAAACTTTTTGATTCATTTCCTCTATTGTTTCTAGGAAACATTTCCCAAGAACTATGCCTATTTCTGCAGTTCGATAAGAACTCAACCTTTCGAGATTTGAAAAAAATAGAGTCGTATGGCAGAGCACCCTCTCTCGAAAACATTTATTTCCTCCAGCTATACGCGGTTGTTTTAAGTCCCTCATGTGGAAGGTAAGCAAACACTAAACGCAAGGACATGATACTCTGTTTCTCTTCCTTGTTTTCGCAGTATTTCTCCCACCCCTGGCGTCCCACAACTCAACGGACCCACGTAAACACTTTGACAAAGCCTCAACTAAAATTCTTCTGCCCGTATTACAATTTTTTGCAGAGTGCCATTTAACTCAATCTAACCTAATGGAACTCTGCTTATAACTAGGACACCATTTACTCCTAGAATAATAAGATAAATTACAATTACAGTTGTGAAAATATATGATTTGAAGATTTGTTTCGTAACATAACATTAATTATTCATGGATCCCGAGAACCTATAACTTTACATTAGCCATCTTTTCACTCAAAATTTATTTCACATCTTTTGCATCTCATGAAATGCTATCTACATCTACATGAACACAGTACATTGCAAGCCACCATAAAGGTGTGGGGTGAATTCACACAATAAATGCATTAATTATCATGCATAAAATATTTTACCTAGTAATTATATTCTAATCTAAACTTTACCATTTACATAAGATACACATAGCGAAGCATACGATAATACACTGGTAGCTGGGTTAGCCTAAAGTCCATATACCAACAGGCAACCACCCATGCTATCCATTGATACACCGGTATCTAAATTATTGCATATATTTACAGCTGCTATATTTCTAATTGTACGAGAAAAAAAGGGACATTTGAAGTCAGTCAGTTCGGCAATCAATACGTATCTCTGATTTTAAATTATGGTTCTGTCTATCAGGGTAAGCTAGAGTTCATAAAATATTTTTAACATTGTCAGTAAATATATTACCTTGGAATATATTTAAGAGATTAAGTCTGAATTTCAACCTATGGTCTGACAATGATTCTCAAATTTGTTCACCTAATAGACTGGTTACGCTAATATATTTATTATAATGTCCTTTTCGTTACCTTGCTTTGCATGAGAAGCCATCATATTTATACTTGCATGTATTTGAATTCCTTGAGATTTTCTCCAAAGAATTTAAAACCATGATTGATGACACTTATGTCTATGATGACGAATTCAATTCTGCAAAACAAATCTAAGAGGTACCAATTGATTGATACTGTGAATGCGTAGATCTAGATGGTCTACACGTAGGTAATCTTTTTGACCAGGATACCAATATAGATTTGTCGATCTATGTTACAGTAAAAAATTATAGTTCAACCCGAAGGTTGGCTTTTGATAGGTGAGAATAGAGATCACTCCGTAAGCCATTGGCGTGTGGAGTTTACAAATACAGATTAGGGGGGCTAATCCTTTCCCTACGCAACTTGCGATTCCTACGAATGTCTTAAACGCAGAAAACCGATTCTCAAATATTTCAGGTGGAGTGTTAAGAAAGTCTTCTGCCCGAGATTCAAACTCGTGTCCCTCCAGTTGGTAACTCAGCACTCTACCCACTAGGCTTTCACGACCTCGTCAAATTTAGTGTTCATCTGAAAAAAGAGAAATATTCCAATTCATATTTATTGGAGGTGTATTATTACAAAAGATCCGAACTTAGGAGAGACACGTTAGAATAGGCAGATAATTTTGTATTAGTGAATCATTGCTTCTGCTTAGCATCTGCCAACATTTTTTTTAATTAATGACCAGCATGTTATGAACATTATGTGGAGAAAAGAACGTTTAGCTTGAATTCATATCCTACGTTAATGGATAATGCTGGATACCATTTGGTAAAACCAAGATTTTGAACGGCAAATATTAAATCAGGCACATTAATATTGTTTTGATTTCAAATCAACGAACAGGTGAACACTCGAGAATAATATTCTTAGCTTCCGTTTTCCATTATATTATCAAAACAATCTGTAGTGGCCAGCCAAAGTTAGGGTGTTTTGGTGATACTTAAAAACGCGAGGAATAAAAACATGATGCCAATTTCACTGACGCAGTCTGTCTTACAGGTTTCCCTCTACCTTGAAATAGTATTTAATAAAAACCTGACAGAAAATGTCGTACCGATGGATTGGAAAGCAGCCGATGTATCACCCATTTTTAAAAGTGGTGATAGGGAGCAGCCATCTAACTACCGACCTATATCCCTCACATCCATTCCATGAAAAGTCCTGGAACATACTTATAATTGTTAATTCTGTCATGGGACAACTAGATAGCCGTAATATATTATCCAAAGTTCAGTATGGTTTCCGGAAGAGTAGATCATGTGAAACTCAACTGCCTCTCTTTTCCCGTGATATTATTTTTTCCGTCGAAAATAATATTTAGGTGAATGCAATATTTCTCGATTTGTAGAAAGCTTTTGACAAGGTGTCTCAAGGCAAACTTATTTTGAAATCAAAATCTTATGGGTTAGACGGTAATATTATATCATGGATAAATGATTTCCTACATGCTCGGGTATAAAGGGCTGTTTTGGACGGTGTTACCTCCCCGGAAATTGAAGCCACTTCGAGTGTGCACAGGGCTGTGTGATAGGCCCACTTCTGTTCCTTCTGTACATATATGATATCAATAAGGTGGTCAAAAGTAAGCGTCGTCTATTTTCCGATGACGCAGTTTTGTACAGGGGAAATTCTATGCCCATATGATAAAGAATATTTAAATGTTAACCTAAAAGCAATTGAAAAACGGTGTCATACATGGCAGTTAAAATTAAATTTCAAAAAATGTGTAGAGATGAATTTTTGGAAAAAGAATTGTTCACCTCCTAGCACGTACATGATAAGTAATAATGAACTAACAAACGTAGAACCCATTAAATATCTTGGAATAAGACTGACACATCATATTTCCGGGGGTAAACACATACGAGAAATAATGGGTCATGCTAATCGTAGACTTGGATTCATCAAAAGAGTATTGGGTAAATGTGACGAACATGTACAAGAAATCAGCTATTTTCCCTTGCTAGGCCTCATTTGGAATATGCTACCAGTGTTACGGATCCCTACGAAATCGGTCTAAATAACGAACTTGAACGAGCGCAGCGAAGATCGGCAAGATTTGTAAAGGGACGGTATGATAAATATATTAGCGTAACCAGTCTATTAAATTAATTAAAATGGGAATCATTTTCAGATCGCAGGTTGACATTTAGACTTAATCTCTTAAATAAATTTCAAGACAATATTTTCAGTGATGAAGTTAAAAATATTTTGCGAACCCCAACTTAGTATGTTAGACTGGGCCATAAGTACAAAATTAGAGTAATTGACAGCCGAACTGACCGATTCAAAATGTCCTTTTTTCCTCGAACAATACTGGTTATGAATAGCGGTAAATATGTCCAATACGAGTGAATCAATCCATTGCATAGGTAGTTGTATGATGGTATAAGGACTTGAAGGTAACCCAACTAACAGTACGTTTTTGCATTCTTAGCTTGCTATTTTTATCTTTTTAAATTGTGCAGTTTAGACTAATATATTAATAGAAATCCTTTTAAATGCATGATATGTAGTGCATTTTTGGTGATAATTCACCTCCTACCACACATCTTTGTGTTGGTTTGCAGGGTATTATGTAGATGTAGATGTAAATGCTCCCCAAGGATACAAATTGAAGCTATGTTTTTAAAGGCAACCGACGCATTGGACACCCCAGTATTTAATAAGAATATATAAATTTTAGGTCACAGAAGCCTCAAGAGCAATGTTCGACCATAATTCTGCTAAGTGGCATCGCAAACATAAGATGGTATGTTTTGTAAATGCTTGAGTGTAGGTTTTCACAGCGTGGAGAATATCCAGTTTTCTCATTTGAGAGCCGCCGTGTGTGGAGCTTTGTCGTCCGAGCTTTCGCGTCCATTGCAGGCCGCATCATCAGGGTGAAATACCTACGGAGAAGTAGCATTACACCTTAGGATAGTCTTTGCTATTATAAGGATGGGAGGTAAATGCAATATTAAAATGTTCGACAGTCCCTACCCAGTGGACACCCTCATTTTATATGTAGCTTCAATTGCTCACATTCGGCTTTCAAAGATAGGGCTAAATAAATAAGATCTAAGCCTAGAATACATTTTATGTACATTGTACATATTGAGGAGAAAGTCTCTTTATTTTGATTATCTAAGTTTGCTGCATGAAATTCTTATTACCTATAAAAATCTATGTCTCAACGTTAATCTACACATATGTTTAGGAGATTACTATTTTAGTTTCAACTATTTGACCTTTTCCATCCCATTCATACTATTGATTATCTATTTATTCAAGATCAACACTGATAACGCATGTGACGGGAATGTAAGGACCATTGAGGCAGAGTTTTTGAGAAGTAGGCTTGAGAGAATAGATGAGGTGATGTAATTGGATAAGAGAGATTTGTTGAGGCACTGAAATAATGGGTGAAGAGAGAGAATCGATTTTGGACACCAGGAGATGGCAGAGTGGGTTAATAGGTTATTAAGTGATTAGAAAAATGGAACACCGAAGGCAAAATTTATAGCACTGAACGCGATAGCAAGCTAAAAGAAAGATGGAATGAAAAACTTTTGGATTCTGTGGTGAAAGGTAGGAAATCAGATAATATCAATGCAAAAAGGAATTTTTACTGTGAAGGGCCTGAGGATACTCCACTATAACTGACTTTAAGCAATAAAATACTTTAAAAAATACCAGAAAATGAAAGGCAATAGCAACGAAAAGCTGTTCCGGATAGATATGTCGTCGCTTTTAACACGAATAAAGCTCCCTCCTGGTCTTGACATCTCAATTTTTACGCTCCGTGCTGCGGAAAACGATACACTTTTAAATCTTCCTGCCTCACACTATATAAACTCCTGGCAACTTTACCGTCGGACCGATTCCAACGAAGACAGCGTTCCTTGGGCCCCAAACAGAGATGGATGCACAGAGGCGGTTGTTCACGCTCCTCTCCGGAAATCACGCCGCGAAAGGAGAAAATATTTCCTAAACGATTCCCTTTCACTGGCCGCCCCCCCCCTCCATCTGCCCTTTCACCCAATCTTCTCGCAGTTCCTCACGTCTCCAATCCGTGACTCGGGCATCCAAAGACCCCTTCTTCTCCCTCTTGTTAAGGGAACTTCCCTACTCAACCCCTACACCGTCGACAATTGAGCCTGCTCGACAGCCATAAAATTTATACCTCCATGATGCTGCCATCTGGTAGGTTCTTTTTCATCTTCATCCCTCGCACTAGTTGAGTTTTTTTATCTATGTGAAAAAAACATGTCTTAGGGAATATTAAAGAGATCACTCTGTGAGTGCGTCCCAAATTACATGCGAATCCAGGAAAAACTGACTATTTGATAATTCACTGGCGTTTATTTTCATCTGTTTTTCTGCCTATCACAGGGTATAAGTGATTCCAAACACCACGTAAATACTAAAATGATGGGTTTTGTTCATGCATAACAAGGGAACGCATGCTTCACTGGCATTTAACGAAAAAAAGACACAACAAAAGTTTTAAATTAACAGAAACTTTAACAAAGTAGTGATGGCATTTACCTATATACATTTTTTCACCGAACACATTCGGTTTCATTCCGTTAAAAGTAACTGCACATGCTCAATGTCAAATAACATAAAAGTTTCTATCGGAGTAATTTCCGCTCAGAACTGAGAATTCAGAAACATTAACTATTATCGATCAGAAAATGAACTGATTCAGCGAATGACTTTGTCATATTGGTTCCTCTTTTTCAGAGAAAAAGAAAAGAGAAACTTAGTTTTTTGAAATACCACTTTGGATGGGTTCAATTGATGTGCAGCAAACAACCTTATAACATTATAAAAATCACACCTAAACGAGATAGGATATGAGAAATGTAGCCCAAAAATCCGCTAATACTTCGAAAGAATATTTTCGTATATGACAGACTTGGCCCAAAAATATATTTCACTGGTATTTACGCTACAGCGTTTCAATAAAGGTTTAAACATGAAGAACTCGTTAAATTATTTCCACCAGAAATAATATATTTTCCCGCTAATTTCAATCAAATCTTTTTCGATACCACAGTGCTTAATAATTGCATATTTCAAACGAGAAAGACAACAGCAGATATATACTTTATTTACGATTAAAAATTCCACACATTTCAAAGATTGGTTTTTGTTGGGACGGGCGAGCCTAGGTTTTGTTGGAACAGGTGCTTGCGTTAGTGACTTGGCCCCATTTCGTAGCAGCACCAGTAATATACCAGGAGAACAGTTGTTAAGCTACAGCGGCGCTGCTTCGTAGCCTGAGAGTAATTGTCGAAGTCATTCAGTTGGAATGCAGCAATTAAGTCGCGAGTTTCAAAATAAGTCAGGCAAGAGAAAAATCACGCTGGGTATACATTCATAATATTCGCGACTTCATTTAAAGTAGAAAATCTATTTGAAAAATCTCCTCACAAACATTTAATTTGAATCGTGAAAAAATTCATAGTAACATTAAACCATCCAAACCTTTTCGTTTTAAAAATACTTTATGGAACTATTAGTCTGGTTTCATGTAAAATAAAGTAGCATTTTGACCCTCAATTACTATGTTGTAGGTCAAATTTTCCATATTATACCTTGATACTGTAATATTTATCGCATAAAATCATACCGATTTCAGCGAAACTTCCAGTTTGATTTATATGGCCGTGCTAAGCTGTAAAGGATATATACTGATAGCAGCACAGGGTTCGACAGCAGGAAGTAATCTATTGCTTTAATAAGATGCGAAAGTAAATTATGAGCAACAATGTGATGGTTACAATAATTTTCGCGCCAGTCTTCGCCAATCTCTATTACTTATGTCATCATATGAAGTTGGTTAATGTGACGATTTTTATTAATTTCGTTTAATTTAATCAAGATGAATAGCTACATTAATTAATGATAAACATTTCATTGCATTAATGCAACGTCTACATCTACACGATACCCTGCAAGCCACCGCGAGTGTGTGTGGCAGGGGGTGAAGATCACCATGCATGCACCTTTGCGTGCTGCAAATCTTAGTGATGCAATTATATCGAATATTATTCGTCGAGGAATATTTTCCAGTCTCAGTGATACCAAAATGCTACTATTTGACAAAATTAGCCAGATTTAACCACAACATATGGAGCTATTTTATGACACCAGGAAGTTTTGTGTTTACTATTACACATGGAGTATTCCAGAGACGAATGCAGTTATAACGCCGATTGTTAAATCATTTCCAATTTTTATCCCATAACACTAAACCTGCTCCATAATTGGCATGTATTTGGAGCAGAAACATTTAGCCACTATTCCATGATAAATGTGTATTTATTTAAAATGTTAAAACTGCGAATCTTGAGTCCAGGTTAATATCTATGTAGTATTCCAACACATATGAAGGATAGTGGGTGTCCAAAATGCATTAGCATCTACTGGTTTTATGAGAAGACTACATATTTTAACTTACAAACACATTAATAAGATATTGGTATAATTTAAAACAAATTTCAATCAATCTTTTGGCCCTAACGGCCTTTACCTTCAGTTAATAAATACTAAAATAAGTACCTACTCTCTATCTCCATCAAATAACCACTCTCACCCAATCTAGGAACCTCAGTCATATACATTATTCTTATCTTCGTAATTATTTTAATTTCCTACAATTATAACCAACTTAACAAATAACTGATTTAAACCAACTTTTATCCATAAATGTATGGAGGTTTTCTCATAAATATGAAATAACTATATTTTATATTGCTACGTATAAAACATGGCTACATAATGGGTTATCTTATGCTATCATTTCTTCACTCTAAGGTTACGATATTGTTTTTTTCAAGTGGATTTAGGAGTACTGTACTCGTAGCACATGAACTTAAATTATGCTGCCAGATTTCAGTACCAGCACTCTTAATCCTTAGCGTTTACAACCTAAGGTACGTAAAAGGGAAGTAAATTGGTGAGAAATATTTGGACATAAAAGCAAAAAATTAAAATAATAGTTTTCAGGAAAATATTTGAAGAATATTTCCTAAAATGACTATTGGCTCTAGCAAAAAAGGTATGGCACACATTCCGGTATGACACATGCATTTTTAGACCGCAGTAGAAAGCGGAGCTGATGCATGACGGACACTCGGTTTACAGGAGTGCATTCCTGTGTTTGGATGCCATTCCGCGAATAAAAAGAGAAAATGGAATGAATATGACGCCATGGCATCCATTCAAGTAGAGGTGTGCATTTTTCTCCTATATCCGGAATGAATGGATATTATTCCGCACACTAAACGATACATTCATGAATTTGGCGGACGCAAATGCACCAACGATGTCCTTTCAAAAAGATGAGTGGGCGGTGTTTCAACTCCCTCTTGCGTTAAATGAAAACAGATGCTGAGTAACGCTGATACAGGTCACCTTTTTCTATTTTACAGTTATTTTTGGGAAGTAACTACGCCTTCTTCCTGTGGGAAAACGCTCTACTTTAGCAGCCAAGTCAAAATATCAAATATACCTATTGTGTCAGAAAGAGCACTGTGAGGAATCATGCTTTATCGTTAATTGCTGAGATATTGGTAACAATGATAATATTCTCATATGTTTACGCTTTCAATAACGATTAGGCTTTAAACACCAGTGACTTGATTATGTTCGATCGAAATGGAGCCGCTTACGTATGATCTACTTCTTACTTCCATACTTGTGTTTCCTTTATTACTTTTAAACCCAATATGACTCTGATATCGCCCAAGAGAAATATCATCAGATAATTAGTGTGATCTTTTGAATGAGTAAAAGGAGTGATATTTTAAATCAATGGTTTTATATATCGCCATTTCCGTCAAATCGTAACTACTGGTAGGTCAGATTTATAGATTCCGTCGACAACTATGGTCATTTTGCACATTACTACTGTCTGGCAAGTGTGGTATAGATGGAATATTATGATAACATCGTTTATAGGAGAAGAAGCAGTGGCAAACATTTGACCTCATAGTTGAGGGATTTGCCATTGATTATAGTGTAAATTAATTTGAAACACAGCATACATTTTACTAAAAATGTATTTTCTAATCCACACATGAATCTGCCAGAGCCCTAAAGGTGTCATTCAAAGGTTGACATTTTAAATTATATTAATTACAAATTATTTCATCGTATAGTTACGGATTCGTTTCAAATTTTCCCTCTTTGAAATGCTTAGAGATTTTACTTAATATTATCAAAATCCTCCCAGTCATTATGATAGCAATTATTCATGATAGGAAAAGTAAATTACATGTTTAATTTAAGTTAAATAATTTAGAATTAATAAATGAAGAATGGAACCGAGAACCACATGTGCGCATAAGCCTTTAAAATGAGTTCAGAAATTTCATGCTGCTGTGGTCACAACCTAAGAATCAACCTTAAGATTTTTTTATTTGCATTCTACCTGAAAATTGAGATGGTAATGGATATAAAAATAGTACATTTTCTGGAAATCAAAATATACAGTATATTTTTGCAGCAGAATACCCCTACATTTTACACAAAAATCGACATTGATTTGGTGAAAATGTTTTCAACAGAAAGAGTTTTTAATTTTTTTAAGCGATACCCTCCAAACGCTGTTTCGCCAGATTCTGCAATCGTCATATTTCTGCGGTGTACGATTCAGCATTCGTAATTAAAAGAAGCATACACAAAGCAAAATTTCGTGTAAATATGCAATATTTAACGAATTTTGAAATTCTGCAATTTATTAAGTGCATAATATTATGTACAATATAAAGTATATGGGAACCGAATACCAGGTTTTGTCAGAGAGATAGGCAGTGTGCAACATAGAACAGCTAGGTTTGTTAAAATGTAATAAGATAGATTTACTAGTGTATCAGAATTACTAGAAGATTTAGTTTGGAAATCATTATCAGATCTCAGGTTTTAGCATCGATTTAATCTCGTAAAGAAATTTAAAAGGAATAGTTTTGCTAAATATGTTAGATATAAATTGAAACCAGCTGAGTATTATGCAAAATTTTTTCAGGTAAACGTTTAGAGAGATAAATTGTCGTACCGATAGATTCAAAATGAAATTTTTCCCGCGTACCACAAAAGAAAATATTTGGCGGCATAGCAAAGGGATAGGTGAAATATTTTTTGAATAATCTTGAGTGCATTATGCATGTATTAAGATTACTAACATATGCATGATCGGTAAATATAGAGAGATATATTTTCATAAATTCCATTATGGCTGATTATCCCTTCATCGCTATTTTCATAAATACTCTAGACACCAGCGACCCTTTTATCTTAAATGATTGCATGTAGTAGCCTGGTTGCTTGTCAATTGGGCACGTTAGATAATTTTTGCCCTCTTTTACACACCCTCAAGGTAACTTTCAGGGTATTGCGTAGATGTAGCTGTAGTAGTAGAATCATAACTCTATGCCGTAATGAAACGAAAACTAAAGAATATATTTAGATTTTACACATCTACCGTCACCATATTGTATATTTATTTCAGTTTTGCATGTCATAGTCGATGTATTTAAGAAATCGCAATCTTTATCGTTAACGCGTACCCCTAGAGTAGCACAGGGTTAACAATAACCATTTATGAAATTCGCTCAAAAGATTGTGATAAGTGATTTGAAGTGCTGTGTTCCCTTCCATTCCTATCCTTATACCTTTCCTCCCGGTCTGAAGCGCCTATTAGTGCGGAAACAGACTTGAAAACACCCATAGAAGTGCTGTGCGAAAAATGAGGAACGGATATCGCGTTCTCTCTGACATAAGTTAATCGAAAACTAACGATAACGCTAGCGCACGCGTTATGAAGATCCAGGATCAAGGCCCTGGTAAGTTGGAGTACGAGAGTTCTTAGGGCATCCCGTTGTTTTCGTGGGTTATAAAGTGTCGGTGTGGAATGGTCTCTTTTGTCCTCAAAGACACGCATTTTGAAGAAGAATTGAGGAACTCAATAACATCTAGGCCACGCAAGCTGTGTATGAGATCTCTGCATTAATCTAGTTAGGCGCAAAGCCATTTATCGGCATTTCCCGAAGGGTCTGGGATTCAACTTTCATTACTTTGATATACCCTCTCCAGCCACGCATTTTTAGTCACCCCCAGCGCAAACCTCCCGTTTCAACTCCTAACCGTACTTCAGACTATCTTCTGTTCATTGAACAACTTTGAAAATACTACCCTGCAGGGGAATTAGGGTTCAACCCTTTCCTTATCCTTATCTTAAGCATGCCTCCCTTTTTATCCCCACTCTCCAAGAAACAAAATTTTTATTCTAGATATTCTCACAAACCGAGTTTTCATCTTCAAATCCCCTGCTCCTTAGGATCCCCTCCTGCTCTTACATTAGCCATTGTCGTCTCCACCTCATAAGTCGTTTCCTGTCCTTCCTTTTTGCCTCATTACAACGCTTGCCCAAATTCTCTCAGCCCCAGTCTACTCGTGATGGGATGATAAAACGGTGCTATTATTAACCGTGGATTAGCCTTCCTTTTTTCAACTAATTCCTCAAATTCATTACGTTCCCACAATTTAATGAATCACCATCCCCAGTTTAACAGTGTGTGAACCTTAAAGATGGACTCCAAGGTGGTATTTTACAGTGACAGCTACTTTCCATTCCATTTTATTCAAGACGACTAATTTTTAATGGTTACTTAAAATAAGGCATTATATGTAATGCATGAATAACAAAAATGGTGTGCACATTTGATGAAACCATTTTTTCTTGTCAAGCCCCTAATATTCTTTCGTACTATCCTACAATTCCAGCTTGGTGATCTTCGCCCCCTGCCACACACCCTCACGGTAGCTTGCAGCGTATCGCGTAGATGTATATGAACACTTATAGATTCCATTGAATTATCATATTTCTAAGGCAATTAGATTCTGTTTTCATTTTCAGCACCTTCTCGCAACAATGTACTATTAGTATCTCTCCTCTCGTCGGAAATACGAATACATAGCCTTTTTAACTGTCCCTTTCACCTAATTTTACTTTGCCCTTGCCTGCACTTCCACGCAACCATCACATATGGCCCTTTTGTATTTTCTAATGTACCCAGGTAATACTGTCCTTTTCTTCCCCCAAAGAAATTACCTTTTCAAGATCATTTTACTATTCTCTTGAACCTAGATGCCATTGTCCTTTCCAGCAATATCGCACGCACCTTGCTCTTTTGTCCTTGCCGACGATCCCTCACACCTTACTACCAATGCTCTTTCCTGCACTCCTACGAAACTTGCTAGTATTACCATTTTTATCCTCTTGGATCCTTAGAATCTATCGTTCATCTACACCTGCATAGTACCTTGTATGCCACTATAAAGGTGCGTGGCAAGGGGTGATTCCACTCCAAACATCCATGTATTATGCTGAAAAAGGATTAGTAGCCATATTCCAGCCAAAAGATAAGAATTATAAAGTATAAATTTAAAGATAAAAGCATAAATGCACAAACAAGCTGTTAGTTGGATTATCTACCGATTTGCAACTACGTATGCTTTCCAGTTATCCACTTCTTCATATACCTACTGCTTATTTTATTTAAAACTACTCATACCCCTAATTTTACGAGGAAAGAAAAATTTTTAAAATATGTTGGTTCGGCTACCTATCCTAATTTTATGTTCATGTTTGAGTCAAATACAGTAAGTCGCAGTTCACGAAATGTTTGCAAATCATTCTTTTAACTCTTTCCACTCACTAAACTCCAAATGCCCAAATCAGCAATTCCATGTATGCAGCCGACCCCTTATTTCCCTGTTCCTCGCACCAACATGCCTAGTTCCGATTGGCCTCTTTATCGCCTTTAAACTAGTTTCTATTGCGCTTTTCACCACTCCTTAACCCTTGATTCTTTAGTGCAATCTGCATATCCAAGAGCCATTTCCACGCACCAAGCTCATTGTGCCTTTTCTCTCTCCTGAAAAATTCTATAACTGTTTTCACTTCTCCTTAAAACCTAGGTTTTCTTGCATGTTTTTTTATCTGTTCTTTTCACCAACCGTAATTGTCTATCTCTTGTTCTAATTTTCCTTACTCCGAAGTGTCTAGATTTTAATGCCCTTCCATGTACTTGCAAGTAGTTACCTATATTTGCACTTTTCTCTCTTCTCAGTAATTATTATTTTTTACTCACCATTACTCAAATTCTGTTGCTATTTCTTACTCTCCCACATACTCCCACAGCTCTTATAGAACTATTTCTATCCTAAGAACTGAGCTTCATTTTTTCTTTTTAGATCTCACTTTCACCCAGTTTTCTTTCACTCTTTAATATTTAAGTGTACTGTCCTTTTCACCCTATTTACTACTAACTATCATTTAGCTCCCTAATTTATTTTCTGCTTCTCCACTCATTTATCCCTATTTAAATTCGTTCTACTTGGTTAGGGTCTCAAGTCTAAGCCCAAGGCGTGTGATAATACGAATGTTATTTGCCTGAAAGTTATGGTAGCCAAATAATCAAAATGTTGAGGTTAAATAAACATTTTTATCGTGTATTCTCTCCGGTCCAAACATTAGGACAATAGAAGGTTTTCAATGATATTTCTTAAGAACGCAACATTGAACTAACTGACCTACATTATGAAGACATGAAGAGAGTAACGAAGGTCATAAAGCAATATAATACTGAAAGGAACGTTCATTAGACGAATATCATTTAAATGATAATAAGTGAACATATTTGAATAGAATGATTGCAAAAATCCTAGTAAAATTAGGAAAAAGAATTAAATATTAAATTGCGCATTTCCCACGTGAGGCTGAGAGAAAGCGCTACACGGGTAAAGTTGCTGGGCATCATAAATTTTTGGATATAAAAAATATGCTCTTTAACTGCTCCCATTGAATCTCTGGTGCTGTCCATTTTACGGCAGGTTTTACGACTTCAGAAAAAAAGACTCCATACGACCAAACCACCACATCAAACGAACTGACACGTATTTTTCTTTCCGCTCCGTCTGTCGTCCGCCCCAGTCACGCCAATGATTAATTCATTGAATTTCGTCCCCACTCTATTCCTGCAACTTGCCGTTAGTCGATCTTTTTGGAGAGAGTCAAAAGCAAATCGCCAGTCCACCCGCCGCGTTCTACGTACCACACAGTGTCCTATGCATATTAGGGGAGGACCCGGAATAAATTTACCCACCCCCTACCAACCGAGAATCCACCCTCCTCCGACCGCCTCCCCTCAAAAACCCATCTTTCCCTTTTCCACCCCTCCAAACTGTAACTTGCCGCAGCAGAACATCCTCACCCGGCCCTGAGTTTAAAATCTCCCGTCGCTTAAGTTTTCCTACTTCCACGTCCGCAGCCAAATTCTCGGAATCCATCGCATATTTATCCTCCGGAACATATTCCTCGACCTTTCACTTGTGTTCTCATGGAACTTGTGATCATATTCGTAGAGACTCAAGCGTGAGTCAGAATCAACACCTAAGTATACCATTAGTGGGGACTTATTTGCGGGTATATAGCAGAGAATTCTACAAATTTCCTGTTTATTTTTCACCATACCTACGGCAAAAAATTATCAATGCCGTAGAGTATTTTGGTGGGTTAGCTAGAGAATGATGATAGTTCAACCTAGACGAGATATCATGATTGGTAGGCAAGGCCCATTATTATCATGGCACTTTTAACTCTAAGATTACCTAACTGAAAGTTCACATTCCCTTTTAATACGTTATAAGATGAATTACACCAGGATGGTTCTTTCCTAATCATCATCATCATCAGAATCATCGGTCAACAATTCTAAGATTTAAAATAAAAGAATGAAACTTTGATAGGTTCACTTTATATTTAAATAGGCACGACACGGGTTTCATTACTACACGTGTATCATAACGACACGGGTTACATCTTCAGGTGACTGTCACCTGAAGATGTACCTACGTTATGAAACCCGATTCGTGCCTATTTAAATATAAAGTGAACCTAACAAAGTTTCATTCTTCTATTTTCCATTATGGAAAGGTATAGGTATAGTTAAGCCTGAGGTTATCAGCTAAATCCTAAAATTGGTTTGACGCAGTCCTCAACTCAATACTTCTATCGGCCAACCTCTTCATATAAACTTAATGTTTCTCTTATACATTATTCGCAACTTGTTCCATATAGCTCACACGAGAACTGCATTTTTCATTCTTTACGTTGACTTTCCCCTCGACTGTTGTCTTCATCAGGCCAAAATGAATGTTAAGAAAGAATAGAAGCTTAGAGAGTGTGATAATTCATAAGAAAAATTAATCAACTCATATCATAAATCCCTCTTAACTTTCTATTTTAGTCATTCGGTAATTCACCTAACCCGTATTCCTATTATATATCTTTCCTTATGCTACCCACCCTTTTCTAATTTGTTCCGCTCAACTTCTTCGAGAGATACGTGACTCTTGTCCTGCCGGATGGATCACTTTAGCGCCTCGATACAAACATTAACGAAGCCCATATTGTGTCTCATTTTCTCCTTAAGATTACCTTCTCCTCTGTCAATATAATAGTATTACTTAGCACAACCAATGTATGGGCCGTTATAAACAATAATCCCTTTATGACTATGTAGATACTAATCATCCAGCTGCATATTACCCCGTTATCTAATATGTTTCCGATTGGTAGCCTAGCTGCATATCAATAGTGCATGTTTTTTCATCTTCACCCCCTGCCACACACCCTCGTGGTAGCTTTCAGGGTGTTGCGTTGATGAATTAGATGCATATGAAGTGAGAGTAACAATACTACCTAATTACAGATTCTTTTTTAACACTACTTGGGTCAACATGCTTCAAGTGATTTTAGTGCAGCATGCTATGTGATGTCCAAATAAAATTATACTCATCGCGGTAATATTCAGATATTCCTACGGACATCAAAACATGCCTAAAATATAATTTACATTTTCATACCCTGTAGCCTATTTTATTGTCAAAAATGCATGTTTGGTAATCTTCACCTCGTGCCACACACCCTTATGGTGGCTTTCAGGGTATTGCGTAAACGTAGATGGACATTTTGGCGCAATGATGGACATCATGCCCTGTGTGCTTAAGCACACATGGTCATGTCTCAACATCTCTGATGATCTTTCACTTTGTTATAGAACTTCGTACATCTTTAGGTTGACTATTCTTTTGCAACAGTTCACTGACAATATGGTGTTAATGTGTCTCCGACTAAATTCAAGTTTGCTGTTGAGGTTAAATTCGTAAAAAAACGCTAGAATGCAGCAAAAATACCAAAGAGAAATTAGAATAGTTATTTTTTAAATAACTACATTGACTCATTATACTGCAAGCCGTCATGAGAGCGTGCGGAAAGGGAATATGCTGCATTTTTCAGAATATTCACGCACTCATTCTTTCACAATTCAGGAAACACAAATTAATTAATATTCGTAAGTAAATTTCTGACTGATCAATAACTACTTCAGTAATTTACAGTCAAATTACATTTAGATATAAATCTCTGTTCCTTGAAGGTAGCAGGCACAGACTATAATTTTACACGTCTACAACAAGAGTAATTCGATATTATTATCTCTTTTTCTTCAAAACGTATATATGGTGATGATTCACCCCCTGTCAAAGAGTCGTGTGATGCCTTGCGATATTATGTAGATGAATCAACATATTCATCATTTTTCATATTACATTTCGAATTTATATACGGGTTGGCTCCGTAAATCTCGTTTCTATCAAACATTCAGAAAGTTTGGCCATGTAAGACACATATATGCCTTATAGGATTATCGCCCCTCGAAAAATGGATCCTTCAGTAACTTAACACGGGGTTATCAAGGGAAGAAACATGCATATATGGCAATTATCCTTGAAGGCTCAGCGTCATTCGTTCTTTTTTACCTCTATTGTAACATTAAGGGGAACGAAACACTCTCCGCAACGGTAAACCTGTATATAGCTTACAAAAGGTTTATCACATAAAAAGAACACCGTGAGAATTTTGTGACTTCAAATCGGCCTGCCTACATGTAATAAAATACAAACTTTTTCCGCAGTATAATATTTGTCTATTTTATGTTGTCTTCAAATCTGGGGCCATTTTGAATGTCATATAGTACCTCAAATTAGTTACTACACAGAAGGTTTGCAAACGCTCACAAGGATATTCAGAACGGTGATATGGAGAGAAAACTCAACACTGCTGTTAGACATTGGGGGTTATGGTGCGTAAAACAAGAGATGTAGGTGAACCACAAATACGACACAGACAATTTGAAGAAAGAACTTTTCGAGGATAGCAAAAAAGATATTCATTACGCTTGGAACGTTCAGAGGCATAAATAACCTTCAATGATGGATACACTGTATCTTGATGTTGATTATTCTCAACCTAAGTTTGCATATATGCATAAAATAGTTTCTGCCATGATTATTGAATGTACTTAATATAATAAAATTGGATAAATTGATCAATACATAGGACTTTTTAAGAGTGGATAAGAAGTCACATATCATGGATTAAATATTATGAAATCCACCCGATTTAGAAGTATGCATCAACTCTGGCGAGAGTTTTCAATTTACTGGAGTATATATATTAAAATTAACCCTGCATGTCATTGGCTAATGTACTTTTATGCAGTTGATTTAGAAATTCCTTTAGTGGTATAATTGCGTTTTAAATGATTCAACTACTAAGGTTCTACTACTCTATCGTCGACTGCCTTAACATGAATATAATAATATAAATGCAGATTCAGCACTCATGACCGAGGCGGTATTCGAAACGCGTGACCAAACAGCCGGTTGCGGCCGGAAATGAATTTATCTTCAGCTCATCGAGAAACCAATGGCATACTAATATATACTTTGTTCACAGTTAACTTGAGTTCGGTATACCAGGATGCACATTACCTAATGAACGACTCCCTATTCAGATACATCTTGAATTGAAAATTACGCGACACGCTTGCATATTAGCTCATTATGTCACTAATTGATTAGTAGGTACCTCTATGTTTACGATGGTAGACTGCAAAATGGAAAATCGTTTTATTTCAAAAGTCATAAACAGAAAATCTCCTTTAGGCAAAGGTTTGTGAATGTTTTCTGGCCTCGTAAAAGACTTGTTCATAAGAAATACAAAAATTTTTAATGAGCAAGGAACTGTAGGAATGATTTTAGTTTGAGATCTGGTTAAGGCAATATATACTGCGTATTCAATGGATTAGAAATCGGTTATCTACTAACGAGATCATTGTTTTTATCCGATATCACCACAGTGAAACTACTTACCCACTTCCTTCAAATTCCAATTATATCTAGAAACTTTTTCCCGGATCACTTTAGGTATCTCGTTAAAGCTTAATTATTTCCTCCACCTCAAGCAATTGCTTTTCAAAGTAAGATACCATGCGCTTGAAGCACATCTACAAAAATTGTGGTGACCACAAAACTAAATTAATATTGTTAATAGTTATTGAAAAGTATTTAAATATAAATTAATATTGACAATAGAAAAAGTTCCCTAGTGTTCTAAAAAAATAATATTGTTCTTTTTTGGCACTTAAAAGAACACAGAACCAAAATATAATTTCGATGATATTTTTGCTGGTGTTGAGTGTCTTTTTTAATTTTTTGATCGCTTCTGGGAACAATGTTTTCATTTTCATCTTCATTTTCATAACACCCCGAAAATTACAATAAAGGTGTGAAGCAAGATGCTTCTTGCAAGATGCAAGAAGCAAGATTTCCCTTCAAACATGCATAAAAAGGATTAGTATAAATATGCTGCTAGTTAGGTTAAAGTGGTTATACCAACTACCTATGGTATCCATTGCTACACTCGTATTTATGCTATTGGATATATTTACAGTTAATCGCATACCTAATTGTACAAGGAAAGAAGGTCATATGAATCTGTGAGCTTGGTAATGAATGTGTCTAATTTTGCGATTATGGTCCAGCATAAAAGGCTGGAGTTTGCAAAATATTATTAACGTCATCAGTGAAAATATTATATTTGGATTTATTTAGAGAAGTTTTTAATTTCGAGGAAAAGAGTAAAGTAGGCTTGGTTGGGTGTGGTCTTCTAACAATGAGGATTTGCTCAACCATACTCCTCCAAGCAAAGCCTTTCAATGCCACAAAATAAAATAAAATGGTCTCGAAAATCCTCCCCACAATTTCTCATTGCTTTATCTGCACTTACAATTATCTCTATGCATTATTCTTCCCCTGTAAAGTGGTTCTAATTAACGTTTCGTCTCAGACACTCCATTTAATGATGATAATAAAACTTATTCACGTCCCTTCATCCGATTTTGACACCGATCTGTCTCCGAAAACAGAGGGTAGGAAAGGAGGAAAAAATCCTCTAAGATCCGTCTCATTCGTCACCCTCTCTTTAAAAGCCCACTTAACTCGCATTATCTCCCGCTTACCTCACCACATTCCGTCCCGCACCAACCACCCCTGACCCCCACTCGCCCCTAGCACGCCAACGGATGAGGTGGGACGGTCTCCCCCCCCTCCCCCCCCGTTCCCTTAGTTCCCGCCGCGCTAAGGGGAACCAGCGTAATCCTCACGTTCAGAAGGGAGCTTCCTTCGCTTCCGTCTTCTCCCCCCACCCTCATCCCCCCTACTTTCCCTAATCCTTCTTAAGAGTCTACTTCCCATGTAATCGCCTTCTCGCCTCGCTCGTAAGAGAGAACAGCACGGGGCGTTAAAAAAAATCCCATAAAAATGCACGAGAGGGCAAGAGAAGTTTACACCTCCCAAAGCTCTGATCTGCCTGTCCATAACTCTCTTATGCATCTCACTCACGCTAAGGTACACCCACGCAAGTGACCCTGGTTGCCTTTCCATGAGAAAAACGCGGATCGCGCGTCCCTGGAACGTATTACAGGCCTTACTCCGTACGTCTGGATGTTGAAGTTCCGCCCCATTCTTCGTGGCACTTGGAGCCAAGCCCTTATCAAATTTTAAGTCTTTTACCTCCACACTTCTAATCTAAATTATTTTAACCTCTGCTTATTCCTACTGGGATGGCATTCTCTAGCATCCTGGTTGAAAATATGGACTAAAGGAGTGCTTTAAGAAAGAAATTCAATTTACCTCGTCATAAGGAAGTATTCCAGTGCATGTTGCGTAGGATTTGAGAAATTGCTATGGTATATCTTTTACATTATAAATTTGCAAGGGATGATACTACATTTCAGTATAGGAAGGAAGATCAACACTTAGAAATACCAAGGCGAATACAAATGCAGTGTCGGCTAAAAATATAGGAAAATCAAATATGGTATATGTCAATTACATTAATATTTACAATGAAAAGAATGTATACAATTAACAGATTAGGTTACAAATTTGTAACGGGAATCAGTGTAGTCTTTAAAAAGGGGGTTCTCTCAGACCACTTCACATAAAGTACAGGGTTCAAATCTCAGCAGCTGTAGGAAAATTTCCATGTTGAAGTAGCCCCTTTATTGAGTTCAATATGGACAACATTTTGAGTTCAATATGTTTAATGATTTGGGCGTTTAACCGTTTGCCTTTGGCATCTATCGTTATGGACGATGGTCATAAAATAAGAGACATTGAAAGCCAAACTGGCAGAGTCACAATGTCCTTCTTTCCTCGTACAGTTAGCTGTAAATATGTCCAATATTTCTGAATCTGTTTTCAATTCTGAACCAGAATTTCAATTCTGTTATGAATAGCTGTAAATATGTCCAATAATATAAATACGGGTGTATCAATGAATATCATAGGTAGTTGCATCTTGGTATAAGGATCTTAAGCTAACCCAACTAACAGCAATTTTTTGCATGCTTACTTTGAATTGTTTATTTTTTTTGTAATAGTGAAACCTATACTAAAATATAATGACAAATCCGTTTAATGCATGTTTGGTGTGAATTCATCCTTGGTACCTTTATTCAAGCCTGAGGGACATTTTAGCGTAGGATGGATTTGGAATCACAGATCAGGTAGCGTGAATAGCTAGTGATTTGGAACTTTGGAACTTAACCCTTTGGAAGATCCTGGTTGATGCATCTTTGAGTCACGTCTTAGATACTGTCTGGTTGGCTATCGCAGTTCATACATCTGTAGCTAATCAGAAATTTTTTAGAAGCAGCTAATCAGCACGTTATTTCATAATATTTGTTTATCTCCTTCCTCAATCATGTATGTCATTATAGAGTTCAAGTTATTTTTTGGCAAAATCCAACTTGAACTTAGCTGTCTATTATTTGCCCAAAGGGCACCAAAGAAAGGTGTTATAGAATATATTATTCTTGATGCAAGAGTTAATAAAGCTTGGGTCATTAGCTAAACCAAATTTAAATCATTAAAAAATAAAAGATATGAAGAAATCCTTTTGAATCTAAAATAATGTCTCTGTTATACATTTTTCTCTAAAAGAACGCCAAAATATGACGAAAACCACCCCTATTGAAGAATGATATGCAGAAAAAAATCTTAATCTTAACTTCCGCGACGCACAATTCCCCGTGAAAAGAAAGGGTATTATTACAGGAGACCTTCTTCATAAAGGGACATCTTTTTGTTTCAAATTTCACGAAAAGCGTTTTACATTTCAAGAACAATGAGAGCAAATAATAAAGCGAAGTCAGTTGACAATGCACCATGTCATTATGAATCCCTGCACATGAATGCAATATTTTGGTAAACATGACATTTTCCCGTGTCTTTACTCATTTTGTAAAGAGTCACTAGTGCTCTGCTTCATTGTTTGAATACATCTATTTTAATTGATGTTTGAATTAAATGCATCATGGAATGAATAAAATGTTTGCACTTTAATTGGACAAGGTCATCCTAGATGTCAAATTGAATATGCAAAATATACTAGCAATATATAACTTAAATACTAATCTAATTTATATCTACGAAGTCTGTTTTCTTCCTAAAAGATGGTGCACTTCCTTTTTGAATGTACAATCCTTTTAATAGCGGCTTCTGATGCCCGCGTTTTAAAATGCAACTCTCCACCTCTCAATAAAAATTTGGTTGATTCTCAATTTTAACATTATTTCCGGAATCCGCAAGAAACGGTACGGGTCCACAAGCATAAAATTCATCTGAATTCCCACTTAAGAAAATATTGTCCATTCTGGAATTTGCCAGCCCTATATTTTGATAAACATTGTTCGCTTCTTATATCCTCATTACGATTGAACTCATTAAAATACAGAAAGTTCGTGTCAGTCATTAAGTCATAATTGGATATAAACAATAAATATATCACCTAGAAATGCAAAACCGTACTGGATGACAGCAGCCCAAATGTGAAGGATCGGCTTCATGTAGGCAAAGCCTCGAGGCGTCGATTATGACCAGCTACAAGGGTGGACCATGGCGGCAGCCTCACCGGGCCAGTAAAGGACAATGCAGAGACAGTGAACCAATGTCGGCAATCTGTCGGCAATTGACGGTACTGAGCCTGGCCTACTCTATAACTATTTTCGCTATACCTAATCGTGAGAGCTAACTTTAAATATTCATAGCATCCATACCATCGAAGTTTAAGGGGTTTTTAATATTTTATTCGTTAACTGACTTATTGTGGGAAAATGATATACGCCAAAAAATAAAATAATTCTTCTAAACCCATTCTAAGTCCTCCGATTATTTAATTATTTATCCCATAAGCAGTACTATCAGTGGCGTCGGAAGTGGGGAGCAGGGTACGCCGAAGATCCTCCCCCCCCCGAGAATTTGCCCCGGGCCCTTGAGTAATCTACATCTACATCTACACGATACCCTGCAAGCCACCGCGAGGGTGTGTGACAGGGGGTGAAGATCACCAAGCATGCAATACCGACATGCAAACAAGCAACTATAGGGTTTCATGCAACTAGATTGTAAGTATCTATAGTATTTACGGGATTGATACATGCATCATGCACTACAGACTACTCTAAAAATTTCCCCTACATATCCCTTAGCTATGCTTCCTACTCTGTTCTCTTATGGCACGGGGGGAAATTGCCATTTTGAATCTATCAGTACGACAATCTATCTCCCTCATCTTATTTATCTGGTCGAATGTAGCGTAATACGCTGGTGTTCTTAATATGAGCCTAACATCTTCAGTCAAGCTATCCAATTGAAATTTTTCTAATAGATTTAATCTGTACTTTAACCTACGCTCTGATAATGATTCCCACTCTGATTCTTGTTAATTCGGAAACACTACTAATCTATCGTAACATCTTTTAAGGAATCTAGCTTCTCTACGCTGCACACTGTCTAGTTCTCTGATCAAACCTAATGGATTCGGATTCAAAACACTGGCTGCATACTCATGGGTGGGCCTAACTAGTGAAAAGTAAGATCACTCTTTTGTCTTCTCATCACATTTCCCAAGTACTCTATTCATAAATCCTAGGTTTTTCTCCACTTGGCTGCATATTTCCCGGATATGTCTTCCCCACGATAAATCTTTAGTGATTGTTACACCTAAAAACCTAAGAGATGTTTAAGAAATGCTAGGATAAACTAAATAAAATCACTAATTTTGGCCTCACAGAGTGTGACAAAAGAAGAAGTACATGAATTTTAGGCAAACGAGAAATATTTTTAAAGGTAAGTCTGAAAAATATTTGTAGGTAGAACTTTAAATGCGTGGTAGAATAATCAGAACCATGGAACCTGTGAAATAGGCGAAACATTACGAAGTTGGTAGATTGTAGCTACACTGAAGGTTAAAAAAATTGAAACATAGTGGATTGTATCCCTCAGTGCCCAATAGAAAAACTTCAAGATTAAAATAAGCAATGAAGGACTGCCCAGCTTGGAATTAATAATAATGAAATGAATGGTGACATGCAGAACCACAACAAAAAAATTAAGATTCAGAGAAAATTTTTGGCAACATAAAACTTCATTTGAGACACGGAAAATAAGTGCGTTTAATTACCTGTGCACCTGTGTGTATAAAATATTACGGCCTTTGGGTAGGGATGAGCCTTTACGATATTGATTAATCAAATAATCGATTTTTAGGAGCCATTGTCGATTATATCGATATGTATACCCGATTAAATCCATCAATTATTTTGTAATTTTGGGCCTGGTGAACTTTGATTGCTAGGGCGGCTCACGTTCTTCAGCTGGAAAATTCGACTGTAGCTGAACCCTACTCGACGACGTTGTAGAGATATTTAAGTAGAATGCGCATGCTGTAACTCTACGCGACACCACCTTTTGCCGGCCACTCACCATTAATGTGTCAGATGTCGCATCACCAGGTATAGGCATGTGTTATTTGCTCTTGTTATTTTAGTAATAAAGGCGGTTACACGTCTTACAACCCACGGTTCAAAAACTGCACTTCAAGTGCCCGATCGCTGTAGACAATGCCATGAGCACCGCCATGGCTGTGACGGCTGAGGTCTTTCGCGAGGAGGATCATGTGAAGGTCATGAAGATGTCTTCACACGCTGAACGTGATGCCGCACCATCAGATGACATCTGGTGTTTTCATGATACTGGAGCAGCATCACAGAACCCTGTAAAATGACGATGTCACTTGTGGGACACCATTTTCACTATGGCAGTCCCTCAACAAACCCGTCGTTCACCAGTATATGAATCATTTTTCACTGTGGAAGTGAATGAAACCTTTGTACCCTCACTTACATAAGGTAGCCAGGAAGTACCTGCCACGAGTAACAACATCAGTTCCATTAGAGTGACTCTTTAAAGCGCTGAGATTCAGTCTGACCGAAGAAGCCACCTTACCAGTACCCATTATACAAAATTGAAATTTTAACCTTTATCTCCTGCAAATATTTGGCAATTGTTCACAATTTTAATTGAATTTAAAACAATTCCCACCTATTCCCTGACACGCCTCCTGGAGGTTATCTAGATATTTGTACTCATCATAACTTCAGCCTTATAAAATATATCATCATCATCACTATTTCAATCCTAGGATTGGTATACTGAAGCCCTCTATTCTGCCCCATTCAGTGTTACTTTCCTTGGGGGCTAGTATGTTTTCTCTTTTACGTCCTTTTTTATTTTTCCTATATATTTGCCCCTTGGTCTTCCTCACGGGACCTTCCCTTCAATCAACTCTTTTACTATATTTCTAACTTATTCATTCTGCCTCAAAGGTATGTCCAATCCATTTGGTTTTTCTTTGCCCTTGGACTTTCCGTATTGTCCTTTCTTCATCTGCTCTTCTGCACACCTCTTCGTTCCTCACGTTACCTGTCCATTAATTCTTCAACATTCTCCTCCAGCACCATGTTTCGAAGGTTTCAATAATTCGTTGGTCTGCTTTCCCTATGTTCCATCTCTCTGATCCATACAGTGCCACGCTCCATACGAATGTTTTGATAAAGTGCTTACTTTTTTGTATCCGTAGGTTCTTTGAGCATAGTAGTTGTACCTCCTCCAAAAACGTTTTCTTAGCTAGTGCTATTCTTCGCTTCACATCCGTCGACTTTCTTCCATCCCAAATTATAGTGCTGCCAATGTAGGTGAAGTTCTCCACTTGCCCAATGTCACTCCTCGAATTGTGGTATTTGCCCTAAGCTTATATATTCCTCACACTAGTATTTTAGTTTTCTCCTTGTTGATGCTGATATTATATTATTGCATAAAATGTAATATAAAGTATTTTACTTCTTATGGAGGGGACATTACCTCGGAACAATTGTTTGTTTTGTTTGATGTCATAATTGAATCAAGTATTCGATGTATCGATTAATAAAATCAATTAATCTGGCGAGATTGAAATCCTGCTTGCAATTAATCGATTTACAGAATATCTATTAACCTTTGATAATCGCCCATCCCTACCACTGAGGAAATTTTAATACTAATTACTACAATGGAGTCCTTAAACGTTTGAGAGGAGAGTTTAGGGGAAATTTTAAATTAGAAAGAGTTAATCCAAAGGGATAGGAATTCTGAAATGAAATCGTGACGCAATATATACCGTGTAAGATTCAAAATATAGACCAATACCAACGAGTACAGGAAGGAAAATAATACCTAAGTCTTAGGAAAGAGATAAGATAAGAAAGCACTACTTTCTTTGCAGAAAAATACTTACCAATTTTTTATTACTGCTCGCGTTCCACCTGTCAAATTACATTTAAATGGAAGTTATGTTCCTCCAGAAAACCCTAGTTTCATACGATGTCAGTTCATACTTTCACATTCTCCTTATCCCTTATTTTCCTTATAAATTTCTCATTTTTCTTCTTCCTTAAATCTGCTCAACGAACAGTCATTCACTTATTACATTCTTCAAAACACCCTTGCGTCTTTTTAAACGTTTGAAATATGCATTATATGACCTACTTTCTTCAATAACCTTCCTATAGTCTCCTATCAACCCCAGCACCTTCTCATTCCTCTTTTTTTCCAGCCTTCTATAAACCCACATCTTTAATGCTGGCTATTTATGTTCATAGTTGGAATATTTCATTAGCATCATCCTCCTGAGCAAAAATCCAGAAAACTAGTGTAACGCAGATCACCGTTGCATTCTCCTTTATTTAGTATCTCAATTTTCTCCTCTAGTCTCTTATTATAATTAAAATACAACTAGTTTCATCTGAATAGTCCACTCTTTCTCATTCTATTTCCCGCCAAAGAATGCTCTCATCATTTAATTATATCTCTAGTTATGGCCGTTTACGTTGTCTAGTGTTCTTTTAAAACTATTCCAAACACCTACTATATTATTGATCCATTAATTGTTATACATTTTTCATCAGTTACTTTGTCAACAGATGTTTTACTCGTCATTTTCCTGAAACAACTAATTTTGAAAGATTTGATTCGATTTTGATCGAAGAAAGACTTGATTCCTCTGAGACTGATACCATTCAGGACTCACTGACATAAATATTAATGCTCCTGGTGAAAGTATTGAGATAAATGTATGACCTTTTTTCGGTATGGCCGAGAGAGCAAGCAAGGTATGACCTTCTTGCTCTCTTCGGTTTGTTAAAAGGTGTTACTATAAATTTAGTAGTGTATCAGAAATAGTACAGGAATTCGGTCGGAAAACATTGTCAGACCATAGGTATACAATACAGTTTAAATCGAGTATAGAATTTAAAAACGGATAGCTTTGCTGAAGATGGAAGATATATATTATAAACTCCTTCGTGTTATGCTAAATTGGACCAGGAAAATTAGATGAGAAAGATGTGCTGCCTTACTAATGGATTCAAAATGTAATCTTTCCTCGTACTAAAAGATAACACAAATGGCAGCATAGCGAAGGGATAGATAGGTGAAATACTTTAGAGTAATCTGTGTTGCATGGTGAATGCATTAACAACAATACCTTTATTACTTTTTAGACAGTATCCTCTAGATACTAACCATGTAGCTGCAAGTGATTCTGTTAGCTAACATTTTCCCATGTGGTATAATCATACTAGGAGATCATGCATGTGATCTTCACCCCCTACCACACACCCTCGTGGTGACTAGCTGGGTATTGCGTAGATGCAGATGTTCTGCATGGACTATTTAAATGTTATTTCCTATCTTTCCAAATGAAAAATGGATAAATGCTTGACAAGCGTAAATGCTTATTACCAAAAGATGTTGCAACGGTAAGTGAATAAAGAGAGAGCATATGGTATGGTCCCAAAATGTTACTGTTTTATTTCTGAAGAGGGAAGGGGAGTGTTGAGGGACCAGGGGAGGAGATTCGAGGTTTTTAACTGTCCCCGCATTCGGAGAAGGGGGTGTGGGAGGATGGGAACGTCGTGTGTGTGGGGAAGAGCACGTCGGGCGAATCTGGATCGCAGAACACGTCCGGGGCGTTCCTTTTATTTCCCCTTCCCGTCATCCACTGCACCCTGATCCCCTTTCCCGCCCTCCCATCAGGCCATTTCGGATCATGCGACCGACCGCACCCCTTCAACCCCGTCCCTACTCCTGCCCATCGAGCAACCCTTAATCCTCGCCAATTCGTCACCAGCTAATCTCCCCCGCTCCCTTCCGGAATTCCACCGTGGCCCCTACCTCCAGAGGGAGGCGAAGGGGAGGGGGATGGCCCCTCCCCGGAGGCCCTAGCCTCCCCAAGGCCATTCTGGGAACGTGGGATAAAACCGTGACGAAATCGCTCCACGCGCCAATGGCGGTGAAAGCTCGTGAAAGAGCGCGCTCATCGATTGTCATTTGTTGCCTGGTCGCCGGAGTTGATTTGCCTGTCGTGGCGGCTGACCGCGGGTGAAAATAATTGTGACACCCGACTTTTTTGTGATCGACGTATCTCCTCTTCATTCGAAGCTAATTACCCCAATCATTAAAAACATATAGGGTCAAATACGGGAGAAATTTAACCTGAATACTCCCATATTTTAACCTAATTTAAAAAACTATTAAGTGGGACAGTATGTTCATCTTTGAAAGGTAAATGTAGTCATCTTCAATATATTTCATGAATAAATAGTTATTAGTTACTATTTACCATAGGAACTATTTATGTAGTGCTACTTTGCTGCCTCAGAATATCACTTCATCGTCTTTCTAACAAAACTTAGAGCATGCACTTTTTTAAATGCAAAAAACCCCTTTTAACTTTGATCGTATTGATAAGCATGCTAATGTTTATTAATATGAATAAACAAACTAATATTTATTTCATGTTCTCATTAAAGTTTTAAGTGGAGCTATTCAATATATCATTAGATTACGAAAAATAATTTGCCATTCAAGCTTCAAAGAACAAGATATAAATGTGAAATGGCTCTGATTCAGCATATCTACATACATTAATCTGAAATGCACAAATACATACAATTAGCACCGATAAAAGGGTTTATGATAGCTTTTCAACAGACTAATTAAGCTCCAGGATTTTAATAGGGTTATTAACTCCAGAGCAAACAAGTGAAAGCTATGATTAGAACTTAGTAGCTTATAAAGCACGAAGCATATAAAATTGAGCGCTGCTTCAGTATAATTGTAATTTTTCAGAAAATAGTAATTGATGTAATGTGCAGTGATTTTCGGAATTCATTGCGGAGGATACGTATTTTGCACACCCAGGTTAATCGAAATAAGAGAAGAATTCAGTATGGACTACGCTTAGCCGCAATGAAAAGGATATCAAGGATAAAATACATACAAATTATTATGGCAAAAGGGAAAAGAAATGAAAAAAAACCGTAAAGAATATTATTCAATGAACTGAAGATCATTGGGAAATTTCACACAATTTGTCATTTATAACTGCATTTAATGATAAAGTATTAAATGTTCGAAGATATATACATAACTGAGTGCTGGATGATACGTAGGAAGTCGACAATCCCACAGATTTTTAACCCCAATTTATATTAAGGAGGAACAATCATTTTAGGCATACCCGATGCCTTAATTTTGACATATATTATAGTTCCTTATTTTTCTAATTGGATGGCATAAAAATATTGCTATTTAATCGACCATTTAGCGGAGATATATGGCTTTGAAAATGAAGTTTTTTCACTTTGAAATGTATGTTCCTTATGACAGCGACCTTCCCTCGCATTACAATTTTTATTAGGATTTTCCCCCAGCAATTCCATGATGAAACTAAGGCAACATGTATAAGATATTGGACCACCTAGTATATTTTTTTAGCTTAGGTCATTTGAAGTTTAATAATAATATTTTAATTAAAAAATCATACTTCCGGTTTCCTTTTTGAGCAAGGAACCTGCATGCTGCGTTGAAGATTGCAACGTTGCAAAGGACTGGGAGGTAAAAAATGAAATAGGGTAGAGAAATTAAGTTGAGGGATTTCATTTCAATCGTCGTAACTCCTTGAGAAATTAAATTCTTAGTTTTAAAAACTTGGAATCGATTTTGAAATGGATATAATATGATGCCATCAAAAAGATGATGACGAAAAGGTAATAATGAATCTGATTTACGAATAAATGGAATAAAATGAATGATTCCACTAATAATCGATTGGAATCCACCAACTATTTCGAACCCTGTTCACAAGATATCATAGAGCACTCTAGCACTCAACTGTTTATACAATCTCGGTATTACTATGTGCTTGTAATATGTCTTTACCATGCAATTTATCAGCAAAATAGTCATTTAAGATACATTTTGAAAAGTTTTAAGCCTAAAAATAGTTTTTTATCAGCTCATCTATAAATCGTGAATCTAATTCTGGTGTTGCAGCAACGGAGGCTGAAGTCATTACAATATTTTGTTTCATTAGGGATATAAACATTTGCTTAACATATTATTATACGATATTTACCTTATTGATTGTTTGAATATTTAAAAATACAAGAGTGATCATAAAGGCTTAAGTGACTCACTACCGCAAATTATATTTATCATATGAATACAGTATTTAGAAGCACAGGTTACTCCTTAAGGTATAATATGTCTAATTGTATGCCACAGAAGGGAGAATTTTTTCAATCACTAAAAATAATGGTCCATAGTTAGAATATTTAGCTATTGCATGAGAGAAGGGGCGAAGAAAGTTTAAGACCTAGGAAAATCAACAATTGTCATACCACATTACATAATATCCCCAATACCAATCTCATATATCATTAAATACCCAATCCCACTACGCAGCACTAGATGCAAAATATTGTTTAAAAATCAAATTCATTTTAGCCTCAAAAATTATTGAAACTATGATCCTATACGACGACAAACTTGGAGAAGGGTAATTCAAATGTACTAGCAATAACATTTTTTCCCTATGTCTGCCCATGAGAAACAAAATGGAGGGGAGCTCACCACCTTCCTTGGCTTTTTGAATTTGAAGACACCTTTTGGCTACGTGGATTAGAATTCAGTGTTGATAACCCATTAGAAAATTAAAGCAATATTCGTCAAGACAAAGGGTACATAAAGAAAGAGGATGCATTCATGCTACAGGTAAGGAAGGATTTTATAGAAAATACTCACAGAAAATGAAGAGATTAGGTAATAGTAGAGTTGAGTGAAACGTTAAATCACATTAAAATTAATGACTAGTTTTACAGATCAAAAACGATAAGTTGAGAGCACATTGCAGCTTCATCTCATTTTACTGGGAAATTATATCAATTAATTACTTAAATGCAAATTGTAATTGATGAATTCCACGATATATATAGAGTTATACTTATTTGAAATGGACATTTTGTTAAAATAGTATAGTTCTCTAGACACCAGTGTAATTTGGTATTTATCCATTCAGAATGTAGTCCAAACAGTTTACATTTCGGGCCCTTAATGACCGTAGCCTCTTCTGCACCGTAATGGACTAGGCCGCATAAATAATAAACTTATTTTCCCAGTTTTCCCCTCTGGTGTAAGGCTGAGTAACTTTTAATATTCATTTTTGGATTATCATTGTGTTCCTTTCACTTTAATTCATCAAGAAAATAGTATTGAAACGCTCAGCTGATATTATGTATTCTTTTTCTCTATTTAAGGTTAAAGTCTGTCGATAAAGTTAGATTGCTGTCTGGAAAAAATAAAAATTTTTTATTGCCATTTACGCTCGTAGATTGTGGATTCCCAATGCCCTTTTACATTATTCCTAATTATTGGAAAAGTAAATGTCACACTCATACGTTTAAATAAATTACACTATTGCTCATCATCATCATCATGGGCCAACAATCCTAGGATTGGTTTGACGCAGCCCTCGACTGGATTCTTCTTTCGACCAGCATCTTCATATTAACGTAATTTCTCCCTTTCACGTCTTTTACGGCATGTTTTATGTTACTCGAGGCCTGCCTTTTCTATTCTTCTCGTTTATTTTTCCCTCGACGATTGCCTTCACTCTTTTGGAAAGTCCATTGTAGCATGATGATATATGAACACTACAATCTCCACTACGTGCCTTAAGATATGGCCGATAAGGTTGTCTTCCAAATACAGTTTCCACTAGACTTCTCTTTTCTCCCACTCTTCCTAATACTTTTTAATTTGTCACTCGGTCGATCCATTTTATCTTCAATATTCTTCGGTAGCACCATTATTCAAATGCTTCCACCCCTATCTTCTCCGCTGCTGTCATCGTCCATGTCTCACTGCCGTAAATAAACATGCTCAATGAACATGAATTGCTTCCTTACATCTAAGATTGTATTTCCAGCTGATAGTAGATTCTTTGTTTGATAGAATGCCCTCTTTGCCTGGGCTATTCTACTGACTATTGCTTTATTGCTTCGTCTATCGCTGGTTACTCTGCTTCCCAGGTATCAGAACTCTTTCAAGTCTTCCAGTTTCTGTTTTCTTAACATAACGTTGGTTTTGGCCTCTTTTTTCTTGCAGCACACCAGTATCCTAGTCATTTTCTTATTGATCTTCAGCTGATGTCTCGCCATTGTCCTTTCCATGATTGTAAGCATCTTATTCAGCTCCTTCTCTGTCTCTGCTATGAGAGTTATGTCATCAGCGAATCGTAGCATGCTGATTGTTTCTTCGTGGCTGTTCACTCCAGAACACTTCTTCTTGACTTCATTGATGGCTCCTTCAATGTAAACATTAATAATTACGGAAGAGAGTGCACAGCCTTGTCTCACTCCTTTCCTTATTCTTGTTTCTTCACAGCGTGGTCCTGATTTATCACAGTTACTTGGTTTTTATACAAATTGTGGATAATTCTTCGGTCATTGGCCGACACTTCAATTTCTTTCTGAATACCGAGCATTGAAACAGTGACACCTTCATTACGTTATGTTATGATAATAAAGAAGCTCCTTATCCACACATGTTAAAAATACGTATATGAAGGCCTTATTTATTTCACAAAGGTAATTTATGCTCCAATTACTAAATGTATCATGAATTATATTTGCACAAAGAATTACTCTAATGCCACGCATTGCATCTTTATTCCGAGGCAACAGGAGGTAGTAGGTCCATGACGATAATGCATCGCGGCAGACAGTCCAACTTCTCTATTTACCGTTTCATTGTATTTGGGTAAGTACTTATCTTTGCGAGGCACAAGTATTTACTTTTAAATACTTCCACACTCCAGCAAGAAGTTCCACAGATAAAAAATCATTCGAACCCGGACCCCCTGATTTCTGGCCAGGTGCTCTACCAGTTGAGCTACCAAGACGTCCTCTTTCTCTGTGGAAATCAACGAGGCTTAAAGGAAGTAGGTGTCCGGTGAACTAGGTGTCATAAAGGAACTCCGCGGCCAGTTCGCGGTCTTTGACTTGATTGATACATTTGTTAATGATTTTCTTTTGAGGATTTAGTTTTGAACTCCAATCCAAAATTCTCTTGTGTTTCTTCAAATCTACATAAATAATGAACATCGATTTGTTCTTCCCCATCTTTTCCCTATGAATAACCCAAGGGAAGAAAATACGATACTAATACCTTGCCATTTCTAGTCCAATTTTGTCTTCCTCAAAGATCATAGTTCGTATTTGAAGGTGTAAAGCAGCATTATAGTAAAATCAGGAATGTATTTGCTTAATAAATGAAGGTTAACTCACAGTTTCACATTTCTGGTACGTAGTGACCCATTGCTTATGAACTTGGTTTATGTTTTATATCGGTCTCCCGCCATAGACTTAGCTTAAATTAATAACGTAATTAATAAACAAGCCGTATAATTTGACAGCATAAATACCAAACCAGCTGCATAGCTAATAGCATCAGGCGTAAAATGATGAAATTGTATCACAATGAATAGCAAAAGAACAAAACTTAGTAATTTCACGCATAAAAAGAGGCTTTAATGAGACCTCGGTTTCACTGCGGTGCAGCATCGTCAGGTTTAATTTGCTACACACATAAACATATTTTCCCATTCTTCGAGTTCACCAATCCCTTGATGAATGTCTTTCTAATTTTCATTTTAGCTTACAGATCCAAAAGTTAAAAGTAGTTTTGTTTTGTTGTTATTCATCTGCATAGTAATCGAGTGTGCTTCAACCTACGATGTGTGCTTCGATGTGCTATATCGATGTGTGCTTCGACCTACAACTACAAGTTTGGACTAAGGTAGTGACTTATGTAGCTATATCTTGGTAAGTAATCCGTGTTTGATTTCCTTGGTGCCAAACATTTCTCGGAGACAATACGCGATAAAGGAAAGGAAACTAACCCTTAACCACTGTTTGTGAATCCTACATACCGCTAGGCTTAACACATGGCGAGCTACACGCTAAAAAGGTGGTATTACTTTGGTGATATTTGTAAGCAATTTAAAGCTAGAAGCATCCATTATCTTAAGCGGAAATTCCTAGTGTCATGTGTTAAAACTAGAATTCATATTTACGTGCTTATTTTTGTGTTATACTTCTGAAGTTGCATTCCCACTAAGCGGGTAACTCATGTGGTCAAAAGCTGGGAAACTATACTTGGGAACAGGAATGGTAACCGTTTAAAGGCCTACTATTAATAACTACTCTCTTTAATATCAAAGACAGTGTAGGTGGAAAAAAAGTTAATATGCTCACTAGTCCAGATGAGTAATAATAAAAGGAGTACTGGATAGGGATAAAATAGAAATATTATGACTCGAATGCCTGTAATATTTATCCAATTTTCCTCGTATACCTATAGGTAGTTATGAATGCATATGAATTCAGAGCCCCTTAAGAGCCCAATCTCCATAGTAATTATGGATTAATCTACCTTGCGTCATTGCTGCGAAGTATAAGCAGCAAGCATTTCTCAAGGTAATAATGCATTTGAATAAGTGAAAAATTCAATGCAAATTCTCAGTGCTATAAAAAATACAGACTCTGTTCCGAACGAAATCTTAATAAATTAGGCTCCACAGACTGATATCTATGCAGTTGTTGCATTCCGGCTCAAAATATGGGAACAACTTTTGCATTACAATTTTAAATACGCTCTAAAAAATATTATTCCATTCTGAATCGGTATAAGGCAGTATTTATTGAATCATATAAGTGTGGTTGAGTTCAAGTTTTCAGCTCACTTGTTCCGTAATTGCCTTCCTCGATGATTTTTTCGCGTGCATATGCATGCATGGATAATTCACTATTTTTTCATTTTAAGAAAAAAACTGGCATTCTGAGGCTAAGAGTTATAAAAAAGTACCATTTTTAGATTATATACCGCCATTGTTTTCGAAAAATTTCCCATTGCAAGAAAATTTGACGCTTCAAGCATTCGTTTCAGAAAGCTCTTCACCATATTCACATTTTTATCTCAGAATGCAATTGCGAGTATACTACTACGATATCCAGTAAATAGCTTACATCACGTAGCCTTAACCTATCCACTTAACACAAGATTCTTTTTTGCACTCAGTCCTTCCTGAGTGGAAAATTTTCCGAGAAAAAATCTCATTTTAACTGCTTATCATGCGCAAAGGCTGAGGATAGACGCTATATAAGCGGTAATATGATGGTCACTGCTTCATTCCAATGGGAATGTATCTTTTGAGAAATACATATTTTATTGAGGACTATATTTTAGTATCTATTTTCATACTCGTGCCAATTTTCTCTGCCTCCTAAATGGGTAAGGATTAATTCGTAAGCATTCCTGGCCTAAATGCTTAGAATATCTCTATTTTGGAAAAAGAATGTGAACAGCATTGCAATTCAACACATAAAATGCTACTGGTGACACCTAGGATCCACCACAGTGAATTTGCAACTGATCATTATGATACTGCCGCGATATTGCTGCACATCAGTGGAGCCTAAGTTGGGCTAGTATTTTTTTACACATTGTATACGAATTGCACTGCTATAAATACAATTTTCTCATGAATAAGGATAAATACTAACGCCTAACCTTTTGCTCAAAGAACTATTAGTGCCTATACGCTTTACCAAAGAGATGTCTTTATTTAGATCCATTTGATTTTATCACCAGGTGGTGATAACAATGGTATTGATGAAAATTAAGAAAACACGTTTGCGAATAATTTGGTAACACAACATTTGAAAAGCAATGATTAATGATTTCTTTGTAGCAACGCTTTTGCACATAAAATGATTCATATTTAACACAATATCTTTGTATTTAAGCAAAATATATTTTTATTAATTATATACCTTTAGTAGATAAAAAGTTTTCTTATTTATAGGCCATTTTATTCTTAGGCTCGTGTTGGCTTCATGGAATACTAAGGAACAAAATTGCAGATTACTTCATAAAATTTTGTATTATTGATAGACTCACAATTAAGTCGTATATGAGTTGGGTCTCTTTTTATCAAGTGAAACTTGATATACTGTCCCTGTATTTCCCTCTGCTCTAAGTCAAAATAGTCAATGGCAAAAGAGCGTTTAAGCAATTAGCGTTTCAGGAAATCAAAATTTTATAGGAAGTAGATCATGAAAATTGTCAGTATAATACAATATAATACAAAAACTCGTGGATGAATTATAAAGAGATATAATATGGACTCTAGTGCAGAGTCTACTTAGTCGGTGGGATAAAGAAACCGATTTTAAGTCATCTCGCACCAAAAGCCCATTGAGGAAGTTTTCCGGGCAGTACATATTGAGATAAATATTGGAGTATGAATCTATTAATAATTGTTCATAAGGAAAAATCAAGTGTTCACGCGGAGGACTAAAGTGATGTCTAGGTCATGCAAGCTGAATACATTGTTCTTAAAACTTTAGAGAAGATAGATGAGGTAACTAATGCAACAACTTCGAAGCCTATAAATGAATCATAGGACGCTAATAGGATTTCTAATAGAGGCAAATGTTTAAGAGCAGCAATAGGGAGAACGTTAACGCTATGCTCATTGCCACTTATGCTCTTCAATGTTAATGAATAAAAGAAATGGTATAGGAGGCGTGGTAGGAGCCTTATTCAGATATGAAAACAAATGTAGTACCTAGTATGAAGGGAAAAAAGTTAATAATGATGTCCACTATGTTTGTCAAAGATCAATATCAATTAATATTTAGTGATTTGAGTTTAATTATTTAGTGGGTACAACGGATTGAAAACATTCCTATGCGTAGTAAAAATAGCTCCAGAAATGTGTGAAATATTTTAGCCACATGAAACTACAAGTGTGATTCCTTTGCGAAAAAATAAGGTGAAGCTGATTTTAATATTAATCTTACCTAACCTTAAGGTACGGTAAGGTTCAAAAATACTATGCGTTTTGCCCACGTAAATAAAATAAATTCAGCATAAATCTGATTATACATGGAGTAGTATAGCTTTAGGGGAATAGTTTTTTACCCGCAAAATAGAACCTCTGACTAGATATTCGGCAAAATATTCAAGATCAATAAAAACATGCTACAAGAGAGCATGCAATACATATTCAGAACCAAACATTGGGAACTGTGACAGCAATGACATCATTATGAATTGACATTGTACTGGAAGACGAATTATAAAGAACTAGGCATGGTGTGCGGTACAGAAACATATGATATGAACCGATAGACCAAGTGATCACTCATTCAAGGGCGTAATAAAATAGGGTGAATGGCAGTAGATATGGATGAAGTGATCATTAATTTAATTATCAAAATGAAATATAAATTTACACAACATAAATCTTCTCACAACGATAATCAACGAAATTAACCAGTACTTAAGTCTCTCCAAGCGATGAAGGCTGCTGTGCGGGGAAGGTCGACCGCCAGGGGTGGGGATGCTGGGGGGATGAAGGGGGGTTGACACTCACTTAAACACTTATCCGGGCACACTAATGTAAGACATGGGTTACACCACTATGACCAAGTCACACCACTATCTCCATGCCAACTACTTAACCGAAGTAGTTCTCTAGAGGTTTTTGAACACCAGAAAAAGGGCCTTCCTGTGGCAATCTAATCTCGCGAATAGACAAACAAGAACGAAACGAAACCTTAACGAAATGATACGAAACAGTGAGAAAATAATTAAAGGTGGCATGATTTAATAAAAGGTTTTCAAGAAGGAAGTAACATATGTAAAAGAGCCATTAATTTAGATGATAATGAAATTGAAAAAAAAACTGCATGAGTAGGACGGGGAAGGAAAACTAATAAAAAAGGCAAGCAAGACGAGTAATAAAAATTCAGAAGCAAGTAGTGGGAAAAATGACAATAATGACATCCGCATGTGTGACTGAAGAGAGCATTTATAGAGGAAATGAGTCGCTGGAAATGGATAGTAGCGTCGTATAATTTTCATAAATTAATGCCAATTGAATCAAGAGTAGCAATATGCATATACATAATTTTAGTTCTTGTCCACCACTTAAATTTATCCTCTATTCTCATTCGTTGATTGGTAGATAATTTTCCTCGGTTAGGGTCGCTTTTACTGTATGGTACCAAACAATTCGTTTAAACCATCTATCTGTTCCAACCCAACGATTTTTTTTTCAATCAGTGTATTTCTCACCACTATTCATACTAACGATATACCTTTTCTCATTCCCCCTCATCCTTCCTTACCCGACATTCTACCCTCAATAACGACCTGAAATATTTCATTGTTCTTTTTTACATTTTTCATTAAACTAGTTTGAATTCTAATTTCATGCCAAAAATCTAACAATCTTCTATCCGATCAAGATCAAAAATTTTTTCTCCGTCTGCCTTTTTATACATTTCATGTTCTCCATTCTTCTATACACATACATTTTTCTGTCTTCCAAACTTGTTTCTTCAATATTATTCAGATTTTTATGCGCCCGAAAAACGCTTCATGTAACTCTTTTCCTCACATAACTGTTCATTAACTTTATGTTTGCATCTCATTTAAATTCCTCTTTATCAGATCCCTTCCGTTGGTAGACATCTGTTTGGCAAGGGCATCTTTCACCTAGAAATTTTTATCATTAAGCGAGTATAATGCCCTTTGCATCGATGAAAAAACATTGAAATTCACATACGACATAAATTGAATAAAATCAGGCGATACTTTGCGAAAAAGTGACATGCTGTAAGAAAATCTTGACGATGTATTTTTCACCCTTTTCATTGAGTAAATCAACACAAGTTTTGACACTCTTATGCCATTGACACTCTTGAGTACCCATGGCAATGACACGAGAGTGACGAAACTGGTAGGGTTTTACTCAATAACAAGTGTGAAAATACATTGCCAAAAGTTTCTTACATCACATACAACATTATCATTTTACGATATTTTATTTTTTATTACTACCAGTACATTACTATAATTAACATCATATTTACCTCTCTCACCTTCGTTCAAAATGCTGCTAAAACAGCAAAACTGTTCTGACTTTTCCTACTTGCTGCATGTTGTTCATGGCTTATAAAATGATAAACTAACATTGATTCATTTTAATCATTTTATCTATCAGTAACTTTCTCTTGTTTTTACTCATTCAAAGTTGATTTTCTTTTGAGTATCAACCTAAGTAAATCCTTAAAAGTAACTAAAAAAGTTATTTTTAAGGAAAACCTGAGGTTCTTTCGATTACAACTCTTTAAACCCTCTGATTTCTGTAAAACTTATCGCTACTCCCAGCATATAGAATTCACATATCATATTACATAAATGCTTAAACTTCATTTGCATCTCTATAAAACATTTTCTATAGCCAATAGGAGTTTTTATAATTTCAAACGCTTTTTTTCTCTCCTGTTTCAACAAATCAACATTCTGTTTCACACTCATTGAAAGCAATTTGATTATATGTTCGATTGTATGTAGTTCAGGAATCCCTGTAAATCTTAAATTTCAGTCTATCTGTTGAAATATAATTTTTTTTCTAATATCTAGTAGCCGTTAAAAAGTATTAATGTCCAGTGGTGTTTTATAAAAAGGACACTAAATAAAAACTAAAGGACGGAAACTCAGTAACCGTATGTGTCTTCAGTGAGCCGATCCTTGGAAGTTAACCGATGAGCCATAAAATACATGGGGAGTATCACCGGTGCGATTTCTTCAACCTTGAAAAAGTCTGTACTGATAGTAAAACGCTTACTCCAGTGAACATCTCTCTATATCCGACTCAGCTATATCCATATCGCATTAATAACAGCAGTTCATAATTCATATTCGTTCCTTGATACCCACCACTGAGACAAAGGGAGCGTTGCGCTAGGATGTAGAGTGGAAACGATGTGATTCAAGACCATGTTACGGTGGTTAAAAAAGATGAATGACGGCGAGAGGAAAAAAAAGACGCATGGAAGAAATGGATGTGTAGATCGTGCAATGGGAGTTCCCAAATCCTCTCTTACATCGCCAGCGCCGCCTGGAGAGATGTCTCAATTTTACGGCCCACGCGCGCTGAAGAAACGGGACGACCACACCCACTTGGCCCCTACCCTTATCTCCCTCGCTCATCGGAATAAACTTCTCAGACGGCAAGTGTCTTTTTGTGCCACGAATTTCGACTTGTGACATATCACAGTCGTTTACCCATCCCCACCGACTCAGGCCTTAAAGACTCGTCCACGTAGGTGTGGTATTACCCTCAGAACGGTATCGAGATGAAAAGAGTCTCCAAGTCCTATGTACAGCGAATCGAAAAAATGATTCAGCCACTATTTCTACACCTCGGCTTGAAAAAGAGCAATATAAAGAAGCAACCACAGAAAAATAAAAGGAATGCTTTGAAATATCGCGTCACAAATGGTGATGGGAAGGCCAAAATGATAAGACAGAGATGCATTCTGATTATGAAGAAGTTTAAAAAGAAATAGGACTAGAGAGGGAAGAGGAAAACTTATGTTGAGAACGATAAAAACTATCGCATGCCATACAGACGATAACAATTAGGGGATCGACAGCAAAATTCATAGCGTAAGAATTGAGGATAATGAAACAAATTTTGTTGATTTTTAATTGGTTCCTAGGAAGCATATCCTACTGCTTCCAAGATATCAAAATAAGAGATAAATTCCAACGGTATATGAGGTGTACTGCAGCTTCCGATCCCATTGGTCAGTTTATTCTTCCTCGTGACTACTCCGACGTCGAAATTAAGGAGGTATAACAATTATTCATGTTATACTGGCAAGTTAATCTGGCAAGGTATATGTTTATGAAAGAAAGTTTCTAGTTAGTTAGCCAATTATTCTCATTACACTTGAGTGGCATAAAGATACGTTCGTGGTTTATTGTGAGTGTTCTACATAATATATTCAAGCAAAATAGGGTGGATAATATAACTTATATAATAAAATGAATTAAGGCACTGGTATAATTATTGCATTTCTCAAATATTTCGAAGAACTTTCACACAATATGTTTAAAAATGTGTTTCACACGCTATGACCGTAAATGATGCTGATATATATTTCAAAACTAATTCTCAAAACCAAATCTCATAAGGTATAAAAATAGGTATATTACTACACTATGAGACTATTTAATTATTTAAATGCTTTCAGCGTCAAAAAACTTAAAGAGTTAAATTTTTTTCTCCTCTCCGTTTGATTTATGAAGGAGTTTTACCCTCAATGACGCCATTTTTATCAAAATCAGTCTCAACGGGTTTCAGGCTAACACTGAATAGAGCAGAATGGATGGCTGCAGTAAACTATCCCTGGGATTGAAATACTGATGGTAATGGGCTTTCAGGATTCCCCGTGAACTTTGGCATAGTATAGATATATATTCATATGGTATAAAATGTAAAAAAGTAGATCATATAAATTATGTGCCCAATAATTAGCTACTAATTTCTAATTATCTTGCCTAAGGAATAATGCATATTTAATCAAATTGCCCAGTAATTAAATTGCATTAAATATTAAAACCAAAAATTAAATTCGCAGTAAGAATAATCTATGAAATTTGCGCTATTTAAGGAAGAAATGCAATTTCTTTCTAAAGGCATTGAATTCTTGAGAAAATTGAAATAATATATGATTTTTCTATTCAATCAGATCTGGGTCAAAAGCTGTCTACACTGTTTGCGATTCGTAACATATGTAACACAAAGTCCACGATCGATGACGCAACTTTTATTTTAGCATTGTGGCAGAATGATTAGTGCCAATGGCCAATGAAAAGAAGTCAATTTGAAAGAAGTTTATTGAAGAAGTTTATTTGATAATTATTTGATGAGAGCTAGTTTCATTAATATATAAGAGAAGGGTTCAAATTAGAGGTGGGTAATGCATTCATTTAAAATAAGTCTCACAAGAAATTTTATGTGCCGTGTATTGGTATGATGTAGCAAGCGGGTACGAAATATTTCATTGTGTTTCCAATCAGAAGTATTTAAATCCCGGCACCTTTTTTAGTAGCAGTGCAGTTCGTATCTTGCAAGAGTACAATATTAGCTTTGAACTAGATGTAATTTTGTAGGTGCTATATTTCCAGGGTTAATTTTATAAGCTAAGAGAGCGACTGGAACAGTTACTAACAACAGTGTAGCCAATATTAATCCAAATCTGGCTGCCAGTTCAGAATCTAAAGAAATTGAACATTCAAGCAATACACAATTTAAATCCTTTAAGCAACCGAATTTGCAACCAATGAGGCTGGGGCATCATTTGAATGAATTCAGACGACGTAGAATAAAAACAGTTCTACCTACTACTGTTACCAACGATTAAGCACACTACTTCATTCTATTATTCCCCTGAGTCAATCTTTATTAAGAGACATTCCTCCCTACAAGCCTCTGCTAGCATCTGACCAGCTTTGGTCACAAATGTGTTATTACCCTCCTTATTTACGAGGATTAGAGCAAATTTCACAAACTGCACTACCTATGTATCTTTAATGTACTCTAATACTCTGAAAGCGTTTAGACGCCAAATGTGTCCTTATCATGACCAATATAAGTTATAAATACCAATTGGTATTCAAACAATAAATTTCAAAAATGGGGAGGAAGATTAACCAATGAAAGAGGGGGAGTGTGTTGTTTTATCATACAAACGACACTGTTCGTACAAATATCCCTGAAATCCAAATAGGCATTGGCCTATCATCAGTTTGCCCAGGGGCCGAACCAATGGAGCCTGACAATTAGCCGTGCCAAAGGTGGAGAAAAACTCACCGAGAAGAGACCGAAACGGAGGCACAAGAATTAGCAAGCGCGGGTTTTACCTCGCCACAACAGGGGCCAATTGATGGCGGATAACAGGTTTTAACAGGAATATTGCAATGGGTGATGATCCAGAAGATAAGTTTCGAGGGTGTGTCCTAGAGGAGGAGGTAATTCTTTTCCTGTGAAATTATATTATTTAGTAAATCAATGACCTCTAAATAACGTATATTTAGTTTGTTAAGCAAGCAATATCAAATAAATAAAGCCTTTAAATAAATATTATACTAACACCTGTCATTGACAAATACATTTAGTTCAAATACAACTTGTCATTCACTTTTCAATAAAATATTAAAATGAACGAAGAGAAATATGCCACTGATGGCGTTTACAATATTTACCATTCCTTTGTGATTGCTCGCAATAACTTTAATTTAATATGAATACCTTTGTTTGACAATTGCTTGCCTATTGAAAACCTCAATTTTTGATCTTTTCTCTTTTACCTCTCCATTCATGAAAATTTAAGATTCATCCCTGAATTTTATGTTAGCACTCGTTTGCATGTCCTATTATCTGCCTTATTAGTCACTTACCTAAAATGGAAGTAAAAAAGTCGGGATAAAGTCGTGACTGAGCAACCGCATACCTTTTACACAGGGGTCACATTTTGTGAATTATGTATTACCTTTTTATAAAAGATTCTCGGGTTTCCAGCCGAGTAAGATTTTGTGTTGCTGACGTTTCGACCGAATACTCCTCCATCGTCCTCATAGCAAAAAATACTTATTACCTACTAACATCTACATCTACATGTACGCAATACCCTGCAAGCCACCAAAAGGGTGTGTGGCAGGGGGTGAGCATGAATACTACTCAATAATCTTATCTTGCTTTTTAGATCAAGCATAACTTTATGCGTTTCAAAAAAGGCATGGCTGCTATGGACTGAAAGGAAGTGTATAGTCCATTTTCTCCGCTCCCTTGTGGTTAATTGCGAGCCTTTTTTTGCCATTTACAACTGCTCTGACTTTTTTACGACACCAAGAAAGAATCGCTTCCTCACCCTGGCTGTCTCCTTGCTAACCGTCCTCTGAAGGCGTGCAGATTACCGGTGGCTCTCTTCTTATCCTCAAAATACGACACGCCTTAAAAATAAGGAGACAGTGCTGTCATGGAGGAGGAAATGAGCCAAGGCGATGTCCGAGGGAACCAATGCAAAGCACTCACCAGCCTTGCCCATTCATCTTGCGCGCTCCAGATACCAAGCTATGAAATCTTCTCTCCGAGAAATAGTCCTCTCACACAAAAGACTACGGCTTCTCCGTTAGGGATTTTCTAAGCTTATCCTCTACAGATGAAAAGCTGTATACAAATTTTATCTTGCATCATTATCCTGGCTTTGTGGAAAGCTTTTTTGTTATATTTAGAGGCAAGATAAGTTTACAAAGAGGCATAAAGAACTGTATTTGCAGCACCTCATTCCTCAGAAAATACAAAGTGGAGCCAATATTTCTTATATACGTGGTGCGAGGGAATAGTGCGACTTAAAAACTTAGTGGGAATTTTCCGTCACATAAAGCCATGAAAAATATTGAGAATGGATCAACTCAATATCCTGAATCGTTAAGCAGCGAAATTAATACCATTCAATGTCACGCCACACCTGACGCGTTATTTTCTTCACTGACTGAACCTAGTCGATTTTCGATGATATTGGATCATTCAAAGATTCCAGCTTTCAGTTACACACGGTAGGGACTTTATAAAGTCCAGTTACTTGGCGGGGAATGCAAATAAAATTTCTAACTAAAATATTTTCTTCTAAGGTCTTGAAAAACTAGAAAATAAAAGGTGTAATTATAATTAACGTAGGGCCCCTTCAGTTTCCTGATAAATAAATTAGGTGTACAAACTTCTGGGACCAACATAGATCAACATTGTACCATTCTGCTGTTACCCTCCTCTTTACACCCCTTTTCGACGCATTTGATAATACCATGCGAGTGTGTTTCACCCTACCCAAACCTTAAGTTTTCCATCAGTTTTGCGGATCCGTACTGTGGGAAATAACTTATCCTGAATTTTAGCAAGCATGTGCAGGGAAACTCAGTAATTCAAGTGGATAGCGGCAATTCGTTGAAAATTGATTCACTGACAAATGTAGAACGGAGAAGTGATCCTATTGAGCCGTTTGTTACATTTTAATTCGTTGATGGTGGCGATAAGAAATAAAAGAGCGATTTCCCACTTCATAATACGGATCTATGACCAATTACTTGATAGTTCAAGGGATAGATAAAGCAAATTATGTTGTCCACAAATTCAAAGCTAATACGCTGATCAATGAAAATGAGTGAAGCGAAACTAACGCCGGAATCGTTTGTAACTCAGGGCAATAAACATCCTATCCGAACATGGTAAAACAAGTGAAACATTTCCCATTGCTCTATCGTCCATCGGTGTGAATTGGCCGTGCGTATCATGAGCTAATCTATTATTTACGACTCAAATCACAGTAAAAGGAGTGAATAATTTGTTGAGACATAATTTTTGAAGAGAAAATTGATTTTCATCTGAAATTTTAAACGATTTATATGCATCGCAATAATTTCTAAAACAGTCGCACTAAATGCCTGGAGTGTCTTACGTCACATCAGCTAATATCTATTCATATTAAGTTGCGATTTAGACAATCTTTCATATGAAGAACAATTCTGTATGCAAATGCTATAAGTGGCTACTGAATCAAATGTAATTAATAAAATTTAGCGATAAAAGTTGCTAGCTAGTTAATGAAAATAAATTAAATATTCTATCTGCAGAGACACTTGCTAATGTAACCACAAAATGCCTATAATAAGGAAATAAAAAATAATGTTATATATCAAGTCAATAAAAACAAATTTTGAAGTCAATTAGGACCACTAGATATCATAATAATGGGGTTAAAAAATATTTTTTTAATTTTGAGTAGTTTGTATTAGATGACAAGATAATTAAGTAATTTCATTAGTGAATTCGTGTTAATAATTTTTATTTTGAGCAAAAACTATAACCTGAAATGTGGACGCTTATGTATGCTCTGATTTATTTGCATGCATGCATGCCTGGTGTTGGTTCGATCCCGGTCACACACCCCAGAGTGGTCTGCAGGGTATTGTATGAATAGAGATGTTACAATCTACCGGCCACATTATAAGAAGGCTGGAGGACTTTCTCGCCCTCCTGAAAACATATGAAAACGAAAGCAGGAATGATATTCATGGGAATTTTTGTCGTCGTTCGATTAAAAATGGATACAGATGCATACATCTCATGAGGCATGAACTCAATTTTGGACCGAGTATGTTTCCAAAATAAGGGTAGAGAGGAAAGAGGTTTAAATTACAAACCGTTCACTCAAGAAATTACGTCAATTGTTAACCACTCGTCGGGAGCTGATGAAACGAAGTTGTGTAAAGGGAGTAAGGATGACCGGCAGTTTTTTCGCATGCCGGCCACAATCTTGTCCTACCTTTAAATGACGACAGAAGAAGAATGAAGTCTGAGTTGGCTACCGGAAGTTAGAGGGAGTGTGGGTCTGGTTCCGACTTCAAGATGTGCCAAGGGAGGAGCTTGAAAGAGTGAGTAGGATGGGGAAGAAGAGGAGGGAAGTGGTGGCCAGGGGTGAGGGATGGACGGGAACGGCATCATTCAATGTCACCGCGATAAAAAGTGCCCCCTTCGTCGCACTTTTCTCTCCAGCATCCCCACGAGAATGGAATGCCCTGGGACGCCCACCTCTCCCCTTTCCAAGCATCCACCGTCTCACCCTGTGACTCTCTTTCAGTCACTTTACGGAGAATGATTGCGTGAGGGTGAGGAATTTCACTCCCTTCTCCGCTATCAACAGTGCCGCTATCAATTCTCCAAGTGATTGATATCCATTGCCATGTGTGTTGTGTTGCATATGAAGAACTCAGCCGTCTTGATTTTGTTGTAACAAATACAAACTCCTTACAACAATTATATCACATGAAGGAACTTTTTTATTTAAATAAAGTTAAAATAATAATAACTACGACTCTTTAACTATTTTAAACTTTCCCTTGTTCGTTATAATAATTTATGGCTCTCTAATACCTACATTTCAAATTCTTGTTAGAGCTTTGGCTCGTCCGCCTAAAAAGTTTAAAGTAACAGTTGACATACTGAATAGCGAATGTATTTTTGATACCAGATTATGCAGATTAATTGTAGGCGTAACGTTTAGAAATGCCATCCTGAGAGGTGACCCATGTATTTTACTTAACAAAGGGCCTAAATACATATGAACGCCTCTCTCACTGTACCTACTCATCAGAATTCGGGTCAATAAATAACAGGTGGTTTTTAACACTAAGCATGCCAAATTTTGGACTTGATCCTTTATTTTGCGAATTCTGAGTGTAGATTTATAGAAATTTCCTTTGTAATTTCTTGGATTCACGACCTTAAACGTATTTATAAAAAATAAAGGACCTATTGGATCTAATCTCAAGCTATCCCATGCGTTCCTATAAAGTGGTACTTGCAAGGTGCAATCGGGCTTCCAAAATGTGAACTACAGTGAAGATGGTTCCCATAACCCTTCTGAAAAAACCATTTACCACGCATAGGTCTGTGGAGCCAAAGGTTCATAGTTGAATGCCTGGTCTAGGACACCTTTTACTTTCAGGAATATCATACTCGTTTGCCGACCATAGCATTGCGAGAAAATCATGACCTAGATTTTTAGCCAGTTATCCATTTGTCTGTGTCATGTTATCAAGCGTAGTTGCGGAGTTTTGTGTCATAAAATATGAGAAAATTTCGAAGCATTCGTCTCTACAAACGCAGAATTTAATTCACGACAGGCAAGCCAATATTCACCTACTAGATCGTAGTTGGCTATGTATAAGCTAACAATGTATTAGTGAGAATTACAATAGAAAAGAAAATTGAAGGGAAGATTTCGTGAGGACGATCAAGAGACAAGTATATAGGGAAAACGAAGAAGGACGTGAAAGAGAAAACTTATCAGGGCATAAGAAAGTTAACACTGAAAATAGCAGATTAAGTGAACATTTTCGTAGCTAACCTTAGGTACATATTTGTATATTTTACACGCAAAAAAAAGCATTTTACCCATAAATAGTGATGGGAATTTGCTGCTCCATGTTCCATGCACATTAAGCTCATAGTTAAATTTAAAAAAGTTAATACATTTGCTAAGACATTATGGGTAACGTACTATGATCCACAATAACAAGTCAAACGTTACTAATAGCGTAGAACCAACAATTGTAAGACGTATTCCTAGCAGAAGAAATGAATCACAGAAATCTTAGTTCGAGTTTGATCAGACAATGTTTTTACGACGCCATCATTTGTGTTATAAGAGATATTTCTGGCACCACATCACAAAAATTTGAATTCATCTATCGATATATTTTGCCTAAGGATATCTTTTGTCCATAGATTGCAATTAGGCAAATTAAGACTGTACACCACAATATAATGATTTCGTTCCTTCTCGGCGAATCATCCAAAGAAATAATTCTTGGGCTTCAAGCCGAGTAAGAACACACAAATGTGCAACATGACCCTGGCCGTCGATGCACCTCTAAATTAATTCTACAGTTCCACATCAATGATGAAAATTGATTGTACAAAACATTACAATAAGCATAGATGTTTTTATCCAGTTAAACAAGTCTTACACCAGCAAATAAATAACCAGATAGTTGGAAACAAATATTTCCAAATAACAACGACGCCGTATTCAAGACATTTTCCCCTAGAACCAGAAGAAAACACGATGGGCATCATAGCAAAATGATAAAAAGGTGAAATATTGTTAGAGTAGTCTGCAGTACATGTTACATGTAATGGTAACAATAACTTTATTGCTATGTAGATACTAACAACGTAGCTGCTTGTGGCCAATATTATTAGTATGCTTCCATTTAATACCCTAGTTGCATGTCAGTAGTGCATGTTTGGTGTTGTTCATCCCCTGCCTCACACCCTCTTGGTGACTTGCAGGGTATTGCGTAGATGTAGATTCTTTTAACCCTTCGTCAGTCGCGTCACATTTTGGAACGCTACTTGTCGCGCGGCGTCTCAGAGACACCATTTAGCAATGGCTAAAGAAACTGCATGCAAGTAGAAATAACTCTTTTAACACCAAAAAACGATTCATTGAATGTTTAATTTCATGTATGGGTAACAAATTTATGCATAATAATGATATAGATACTCGTATTAATAAAAGACTTAATGCTGCTTATTTTGACATTTATTACAGGTTTTATTGCATCAAATTATGTCAACATGTTATACTTGATCAGTAAATGCAAGCATTTTCTGAATGCTCTAAGCAAATGAAATTTTTACAATTTTTACATTTGTATTTCGTCATTCTATTTTTTTTTCGCCCACAGACGTAACACCTCTTTCGGGCTGTGGAATTTTCTTTGGTTCCACTTTCCTCAGTCTCCTTTCGAAAAGGTTTAGACGCACTCTTTCACAATTCATTCTCTTTAGTTTCATTATTGATTATTACACTGAGTTCTAATGTTCGTTTCTTCCACTCTAATGGTAAAAAAGTGATTTCAGACCTCTTTTTTATGTGTTCCGTCACTAATTCTTTTGCCAGAGTTTTGAGAAAATACCTTCTTTTACGAAGTTTCTGGGAAATAAAATTCTCTAGATAAATTATCTGGGCATTTATTGCTCCTACATTGAGCATTGTATAGAATACCACCATTGGCCAGCGATTAGTGTTTCTCGAAACAGAGTATGTCGCGCATAACTTATCCACAACGTCCACTCCAGATTTCGTAGCATTGTAAAATGTAACAATTTCAGGTTTTTTGGCTGTACCTGTTGCTTCATCAATATTAGAATCGTGATGCATTGATGATACTAGTAGGACATTTTTTTATGGCTTTGGGTATGCATGACACTAAAGTGCACCGTTTCTGAAAACCAAAACGGGATGTAATTGTTGCCGAACTTGTGTGGATGTGAAGGATGGCGGTAGCTGCCTTTTATTTTTCCTAATTGTGCCCACATATGTAAGCTTGTCACTTTTTAGAATATCTGTAACTAGATCATAACTAGTAAACCAGTTATCTGCGGTGACGTTGCGTCCACTGCCTCGAATTGGAAGAATCAATCTTTTTACAACATCATAAGGACTGCTGCTAACCTGAAATGGGCCATCTGGCTGTTTTCCAGAATATATCTCTAATTTTGATGTGTAGAAACTCCTTGAGTCTGTCAATAAAAATATGTTTATTCCATACTTTCCTTGTTTCGTTGGGATGTACTGGCGAAAACTGCACCTTCCTTCAAATTTTGCCAGCATTTCATCAATAGTTACGCAATCATTCAAGGAATAGCATTCTTGGCAGTTTTGGACGAAGAACTCAAAAGCTTCCCTAAATGGTGCAAGTTTATCCAAAGCTTTCCTTTCATTCCTTGTTTCTTTGTCATCAAAACGTACATACTGCAAGAGGAAATGAAAACGTTTCTGAGACATTACCATTCGAAAAATTTCTACCCCGGTTCTATCATTATTCCACAAGTCACTAGTATTGAGTTTGCTATTTTTTTGGACGCCTGCCATATAAAGTATTCCTATGAAAGCTTTTATTTCAACAATATCCTTCGGAGTGCAATCCCTTTCTCTACAATAGTCGGCTTTCTTAGCGGCGATGAGCTTATTTGTATTTTCCACTATGAGAGCTAATATATTGTCACTAATAAAGTTATTCCAACACTCGGAAACAGTTTTTGAAGCTTTTGCTTTCCCTTTCGCTCCTGGTTTTTCTGTCAATATATTGTGAGAGCGAATTTTGACACTTCTAACCGAACCCTCAAACTCCCATTAGTGACTTGATCTTTCCCTAAAACAATGTTTTTACCTGCAACTTCTTCTTCTTGGCCACTTTCTTCCTCACTGACTTCTTCCACATCACTGTTCTGAAGTTGGTCCTCAATAAAGTCTTCTTCACTACCATCACTGTCCACAGCTTCCGATACCTCTGAATAAGTTGATTCTAACAAAATTCCCTGAATATATTGACGATCCTTTTCTATCAAAGGATTAATTTTTCTTCTACTCTCCATCTACTCACCGCATGGAAAAATAAAAAAAAACAATTCAGACCTATGCTTATCATCTAGGGTAGAAAAAAATGTATAAAATGAAATATACCTTACCATGAAACGATAGGAGAGATTGATCCCAGCTCTGAAAATGTCGTGACGTAACTTCCTTAGAATTATGCCAACTGTAAGAGTCACCAATAATGAAGAGTTCACAACCGTATATATACAACATCCAGATGCGTAGGGGTGATAGGGGAAGGGAGGGAAAGGGGACGGGCGTTGGAGTGTGGTGTCGTGAGCATGAGTCAGAAGGGAAGGGTGGGAGGGAAGAGGGCTAGGTAGGGATTTTCCGGCGTTGATGGGTCTCCGGGCAGCGCAGCGGGTGCTGTAGCGAGTGAGGAGAAAGAAAGGAGGGATCTGCTGGGAACACATTATCAAAATATAGTTTCTGAGAACTTCTATGCACAATAGCCAATGAGGGTATTCAGCAAGTCCAGGCTACTTTTAGGGCCTGTGGTCTTTTGGAGGGAAGTTTTGCTAGTTGGTAGAAATAACGCTGGTGAAAGGAGTTGAAGAATTTGCTCTTGGATTTGAGAATACTATTTCTTGGAATATTCTAATGGCTCACTGATTGTTCAGCTACTGGAAATATCGGTGTAGAGGGAAGGGAGGAGGTGAGATGAAGGAGGAGTTGGGTGATGGTATCGCTGATGAAACATATCGTTTAGTGGGATGAGGATAAGAGGGGATGAGAAGGAAGCACTTTCTCGTTTGCAAGGGGCACGTTGTTTTTTGAGTGCTGGATGATATCAAACATTTCCAAGTCGTCGGTCCTCATATTTCCATAGGAGTGCAGGATTTGCGGCATAATGTCAGTCCAATGATTCTACTACTTTTTCGACAAAAAAATAATACTGGTTTCGACAAAAAAATAATACGGATTTTGCTAAAGCCTAGCAAATAATTCTGACTTTACAGGCGACATTACGGATTTTGGAAACATTTTATTTTGATAGCGCCTTCAATCGAACTTGAACCAAAACATTTTCTCCTATCAGATTGAAAAGTATTTATTCAATGTCACTACAATATTGTTATGTGTATATTTATGGGAAATGTTATTCATCTATATCTATATAATACCCTGAAAGCCACCACAAAAGTGTATGGCAGGGGGAAACGATGTAGTATATGCCAATGATCACTCAAATTATGTGAGAACCATAATACATTTTTTTTGCAATAATAGTTTCAGTCAACGTTTTTTATTATTTACAGTCAAAAATGCATATGAATTACACGCGTATCCTAAATGTAATACATTTATTAGTTGTTTGTTTAAATTATTAACGGTATTTGAAAGGTTGGAATGAATATCGCAAAGGTATTAGCATATAACGTATTGTAACTCAAGTTGTCGCGTGGCGTCTACTAGACTCCGAAAACAACAAAATCTCAATATTTAATCCAGAAATGCGACAAAACGTATAAACATATTGGTGACTATTTGAGAAGCATAAAATAATAAGATACCAGGAAGGTGAGTCTCCTAACTATTAAAACACGATGTGGGCATAGAAAAGAATATTGCTTGGCGTCTGATAGACGCCGCGCGACCAACGGAGGGTTAAGAACATAATTATTATACTTCAACATAACTATTCCATGCGTATATTTTCGGTGACCAGAGCAATGGTAAAATAATACACATAAATACTCGGTGTAAACTGATCAACATATTACACCTAAACGAGGAAACAAGAGGACTGCGATGGAGAATCAAGATAAAAGCTAAGTGAATGGTATGATTCCGGCAAGGCAGCGACGCGTATGATGGAGTGATGATGGATGCAGAGATTGGGGATCCTGAACGACAGCAAGAAGGAACGGGGGACTTGATCGCTCCGTCGATCGAAACGCCGGCGATTCTGCTCGGAGCTCTTTTGTTCAGCGCGCAACTGGGTCGCTTTTCACGGGGTTCGGGACAGTATGGGATAGTAGAGCAAGTGCCTTATTCCCTTAAGGTCATATTCCATCATTTTCTCGTAGAACGTACTACTCTCGCCCGCGAGTCTAGGGTATTGATCATGTCCTCCGAAGTTAAAGCATATTTCATCTAGCGCCATCATCACTAGTCATCAATCTAAATACTGGTATATTGTACCTGACCTCTAAATTCTCACTTAACACTAGGAGGACGGGAGTTTCGCACTACCTAGAAGGACGGCTAGGGGTCATTTGACCCCTAGAATGTTTTTTGGAATAAAAACACTTTTTTTCATCTTATATTCAATTTTATTGTACAAAGTGTTTAATTAACTCATTTAAAACATTTTTTTATCATTTTTAAATAATGTTACAACTCTCAAAAATTTATAACAATTTAAAAAAAAATCGTGAATTAAATCATATTGAGTAGTCAATTACATATTTAATCAACAAATTTCATTTTATGTACTCAGTACAAAAGTTATATTTAATATTTTACAATAGGCACAGCATGTTTACACAAATTGTATAAAAATTTAAAGAATATTACTTCGTAATACATCTCAGACACACAGTAATTTTTCCGGGAGGGTTCCGTCACTGATATTCCCCAAACTTCCCCCACCAATTTTTGGATGTATTTTCTACGACTCATTTTTTTGTTCGTTGTTTTTATGTAAAGCACCCAGCTGTTTATTGTGGCCAGGTCCAATATATTGTAAAATACATGGACAGACCACCTCCGTGTAGCTGGCCTTGTGGAATATTTTCGACACATGCTGTCCATTATGTCTACTCCGACTTTGTTTTTATTATAAAAAAGTATGGTTTCTGGTTTTTCTTTTTTTATTTCCGAAACAGTGACGTCTTCGTGCATGGTGCTGAGTAAAAGTACATTCTTATTCTTTTTTGCCTGGTACTGCGTGAGAGTATGGCCTAAGGTATTTTTGAAGACTCGTGTGGAATAGATTGGAATATTCATGCGGACCGAAGGTGGCAAGCCCCGCCTGTTTTTTCTGATCGTCCCTACAAGAGATATTTTCCGTTTTTTCAAATGTTCAGCAAGCTGGATTGATGAAAAATAATTGTTATAAGTAACATTTATGCCTGAATTCTGGTATGGCTCGGTCAATCTACTAACCACATATTCCCCCAGTGCTTGATTAGACGGCCTATCTTCATCTTTGCCACAATATGGAAATGCATTTAGGCAGTATTTTGATTTTACATCTGTCAAAACCCAGTACTTGATTCCAAATTTGTCTGGTTTATTTGGCATATACCATATAAAGGGGCACCTGCATTTCATAGGATAGAGCTGTTCATTGGCTGTTACTCTTTCACCTGGATTGTAGCAGGATCGAGAATTGTTCACAAAATGATTCCAAATTTCAGACATCAAACAAACTTTATCTGTTTTCAGTGCTTGACTACGAGTCACTTTCAAATCGAAGCGTAAATGCTTCATAATGTTCAAGAACCGATCCCTAGCCATTGCGCTAGAGAATATTTTTGAACCCCACGTTTTGTTCCAGCAGCTTTTTATGGACAAATGCCTCTGCCCCAAGATGCCTCTTGCATATATCAATGCGATAAATGTTAGTTTTTCCAATTTCTTCTCTCGTCAAGTTCCAATCAGGATTTTGAAGTTTACCATGCTCCACAGTATATTTTATGATGGAGTCTAAGAGGGTATCACTCATCAACAAGCGGAAGGCAGTCAACACTGACAGTTCTTGAATATTTCTCTTGGCGTACGGTGTCGGACCGGTGCTAAATGCAGAATATTTTGCCTCGAGAGTCTCCCTGCTGGGATGTGATCAGATGAAATCTCCAACCACTTCGTTCCATCCTGAGCAATTTCGCTTGGTGCGGATGCTTCTGGGGGTTTCTGTAAAAAATCAAAAAATAATAGCTATTCTACCAAGAATATCATATTTTAGGGTTTTACATAATTACTTCATTTCTTTTCTTATATTTTGTAAGTATTTATAGGCAAAAACATATAAGAATTGGCAAACATAAAAAATTCAATGTAATCGATATTTGCAGATTACTTGATCTATAAAAGTCAGAGCTATCATAGTTCATAATTACATCATGTTATCATTGAATAAAAGATAAGATATTAAATCAGTAAAATGCAAAAATGATAAAATAGAAGAAAAGAACTTACAAGCAAGAATCAATGTCACAACCATCATCACTGGAGTCACCATCGGATTCACTGTCTTGTAATTCGGAACTGGAATCGTCGCTTCCATCACACGCAGGTGATGATGGATGTCGTCCTTGGACTGATGTTTCCGATTCCCTTCCAGACTGATCTTCGTCCAACTCCAGTAAAACAACAAGAACACTCTCCGGTGTACGATATTTCCTCGCAGCCATTTGAATGGCAAAGCTCCTCTTCTCTTTATTTCTTTCTCGACTTCTCGCTTTCGCTCTCGACTTGCTACTGACGTGCATGCAAAAAAATGTGCAAACGGATGCGAAATATGGTACTCTCCCTCCAGCTGCATGGGAGGGATAGAGAGCTGGAGAGCAAAATGGATACAAAAGGATTAAAATTTCAGATGTGCCGGTAATTGCCGTTCGATAGGCAGGGACTCTAGCGCCACCCGGGTTCCAAGAACTTGCTGCAATGTCCCTTCCTCCTCCTAAGTGCGGATTCCAAGGGTAGGATATACAATAGAATTTTACAGCTCACCCCATTCCTCCGCCCTCCCAAAAGCAGACAAGATTTTGCCCTGGGGCGCAGCGTGACGTGCCGCCCCCCGCCCACCCCGACGGGGTCCGGCGTAACTGCGGCGGGACACCCGGCAAAGGAGCTAGGCCGAGTGACAATGCCATCAGGCCAGAAATGGAAAGAGTTATTCGAAAAGACGATGTGGCGTCGATGAAAAATAATATCTCTGAGGGCCCTAAATCATGGCTAATGGCCAACTTTCCTTTGAATACGTGTGATATTAGGGTATGGGTAAAACAGCTATAATTGCAAAATAAAAAAATACAAAAGAAAAATATTATAATTGCATGAATGTCACAAAAAACGACGATTGGGACCGTGTTATTCCCCTTTGCTGCCGTGAACTATCGAAAGATCGCGTGCAAAAAGTCACTATGCCTAGGTTTTGAAATAGGAGTCTAGGGGACGATACCAGCATTGAACCGGGTACTTCCTGGGTAAAAATCAAGTACTTCATCTACCGAACTAGCTTCTTGCTGATGAATGACATACATGAAGCAAAAGAGCCCAAGGGCAATAGAAAAAGTAGTTCACAGCGCGAAAGCAAGTTGTGGGTCAAATGACCCCAAGCCGTCCTTCTAGGTATAAATTTCTCATAAATAATGAGAAAAAAATATTTTAATTTAATTCACGCAAATTTATCACATTTTAGAACAAAATGAAGAAAGTGAAAAAGTTTCAAAATTTAAAAAAATATTTTACTAAGAGAAAAATAAGTTTGAAATCTGAAAATGGGTCAAATGACCCCTACCGTCCTTCTAGTGTTAACTTTACTTCACCATATTCACTTCATGTTATCTCCTTTACCTTGTTATAAATATATTATACCAGGCCTTTATTTGCCATTCTTCTAACTCTCTATCCCTTCGACGTTTAGACCATTATGTAGTAGAGTAAATAGACGATTTCGTCTTCTTTTTAAAGTTTATGTGAAGCAACTATTTGTGTTCAGTTACCTTGGGGGTCTTCGTCCGTCACCACATCTATCCATTATTATTCATCGTTATTCTGAAGAACTACATTTTAGAATACTTCCTACCGTCACATTTATACTGCTTCGTATTGTCCATTCCTCACTACTGTCACGTAGTATGTGTAGTGTGTAGTATGCACTTGTCATCCGTTCTAATGAAGTGTTTCCTTACTTGCAAACTTTAATTTACAACACTGAGTGAATTGTTCCTCCGGTAACTCTTCGCCTGTGCTAATTGTATCTGTGTATTGTATTGTGTAATAGCGCTTTCCTACTTGATCTTCGCCAATCGCTGGTTACTCAACTTCTTAGATAGCGATACATTTTCCCCCTCTCGAGCTTGTGCTCTACATCTTTTGCAAGCCACAATAAAGGTGTGTGGCAGAGGGTGAATCTTAAACGCACATGCACTGCACAAACTCCCTTTTTTCCAGGTTCAGCAATTTTCTGGACCTATTCTGTCCTACAGCCAACCATTATCTTAGTTTTGTATCATCAAGATATTTTCCATATTTATAATAATCTTATTGTAAAGATGGAAGATTATTAATAGCGTTTTACTAGCATTGATGCCATTTGTAATTTCAATTAAGATTAGCATACTTCAGAAGATATACATGGCTGACATCGGCGGCTTTGCAAATAAAAACTATTATCCTCTGCCTATGATCACTTCTACATTACAAGCAAATTAAAATATTCATCCTTAAGGTGCATCTAACTAACTTCAGGTGATTCAAATTAGCTCACATACGTAAATGTAGATGAAAATGACTACAACCTGGCAGTTCCCCTCAAAATGATAAAATAATAAATGTCTCATTATCTAAATATTTTATATATTTGTTATTTTTGCTCAAACCGGATTTTTACCCAAATCACAAGAGTAAGTTTCAATACAAATTCAATTATTCATATGGAGTACGGTGTACCGACATACATTCCACTTGCTCCAATTGTTTCCTTCCTCTCTTTCAATTAATTCTCCAGTTCTACATTCCTTTGCAAAAAACATGTCTGTAAAAATAAAAAAGTCATTAATCCGTACTAACTATCATCTAACTCAGTTTCCAAATTCCTTCAATCAACAGCCTGTCCTCTCTGATTTATTTCTCTTCTTAGGGTGATTTTCTGTCAATCATCCCTAAGTTAACCTTCCATTTACAACCCCACTTTTTATTATTTGCCTGTACACTTACATCCTCTTTCCTAAACTCACATACTTCGCCACTACATAATGAAAATATACTTGTCAGCCTCTCTAGTGGGTTATTCTCCCAGTTTTTAGTCAACATCTCATCGAGAAATTTCTGCTTTACTAAAGTAATTAACTTCCAAAACCACAGTACCCGTTATCCATAAGCATAAGTGGTACAAACTTGGTAAATTATCCCAACACCTAAACCTATAATAAGAAGAATATTCCAACGTCATTCACAATCAATTTTTAATATAAATTTCCCAGAAATCCGATTGCCATTGAAGATGTAGATCATGTATATTACGTGCAAGAAAACTTAATATGTATTTATTTCACAAAAAAAATGACCTATACCTATCATTTTCTGTTTAGGACACATGCTACTCGCCCTTTCGGTGGCCGGCAGGGTATTACGTAGATGTAGATGATAGATACACGTATTAAATTCAACATGCTCTCGTTCGTAGTCGAATCTTAGGAATCGATGAAAAATAAAATGTTTGCCCACTAAGTATCTAAACTTTACCTTTCGCAATTTTACCTTTTGGATGGTGCTCTTATTTTTAGTCTCTTTCATTTCATATAAAAAATATGTGGACTGTTATTTTAACTTGAGAAATGATGTATTTTCCACATGTGAAATAGTAATTTCTCTTGAATAGACCCATTGATACCAAGGGTAATTAGTTTGCGCAGGGACGTATTCATTGGCAATCTTACTCTTGAAACATTATTGAAGAGATAACAAAATACAATAATTTCCAATAATAAACATCAATCTAAGAGAGTACGTTGTAAGAACCGAGTTACAGCTCTAGATAATACCACCTCAAATGAGCATTTCAGCTCAATTTAATAACGTTATCTGCAATATGTATCACCACTGGATTTCGCATCCAGATTTTTTATATCTTCTTTAATAATCCTATGGATTAAATTATCCTACTTGGGTGGTTTGCCGCGGCCACCGTGGCCATGATAGGTCAGATTGCCACCAATTTGGAATTAAAGGAGAAGTGACCCCCTTGCAATTCATTCGAGGAAATAACCTGACTTCTATCTTATTTTCGAACAAATTAAGAAGGATGAAGATGGGGTTTAAGCGGTGTATTGAAATCTTTGGCTTCAAAGCAAGGACGGACTCTTTATTGCCCGGCTTATGTCATGAGAATATTGGAAGAGATCCATAGTGTTGGCCCGTCCGTTTTATCCTTCGTCCTTTTTTTATGAATCCATTTTGTATCTGCTGTGAGGACAGAGAGAGACGGGAGGAAATCACGTGACTTGAGCAGAATAGGCCCACAACGAGACAACGAGGTAAGGGGGAGGGGGTGGGGTTGATGAGTTTCAGGGAAGGGGTTATGCCTAGGGGGTGCCGGGAAAGGATAAGGAGAGGGGGAAGGGAATAATAGGGCGGATGGGGGAACGAACCGAAAACAAAAGACGGGGAGAGAGAAACAATGACGTAACAAAAAATGGGAGATAAAGAGAGACTACAGCGCCCGGTCTCGGAGCAGCGGCGCTCCGCCGAAACGTCTACAGATGAGCAAGCAGACAGTTGCGCGTTTGTACACAACACTCTTCCATTCCAGCGATACAATGGCCCCTATTTCACGCGACGTTACACCCTAATCCCCAGCTTCCCTCCCCCTCGTCTATTATCCTGGAATTCTTTCTACCTTTGCACTTTCTCGCCACTTTTTTTCGGCTCCACCCGCAAAGTTCTAGCTACCCACTCCCGACTTGTCCGGCGCTAAATCTCTCGGTCCCACTCCTACTTTCCTATCTCCCTGGCTTCAGAGATTTCGCGCTCGGAACAAAAGTTGATGTAAAACGTTTTGGAACTACGCCGCGCTTCTGCTTTCTCGTGTCCTTTCTCTCTCATTTGCATCATATTTCCCTCTCGATCAAAGAGGCGAAGCCTTCGCATGAACACGCTGAGCTCGTTAAGCATGCAACAATATCCCCCGATCATTGTTAAAAAATTGTTGCAACGGCAATTTATAATACAGCTTAAATGCGGAGAGAGAGTGCTTTCAGCTGGGAGACTAGCCAATGCCTATTATCTCGCAAAGCTTCCTGGGGATGCGTGAAGAGCCAGGCTTTATCCACTTCAATCAAATGACTCATTGAAAACAATTATAAAAAACTTTTGTAATCTGACTTTCAAAAGCTAAGCTCAAAAACGTCAGCCATGAATGGCCTTTCAAATAATTAGTCCCAAAACGTTAAACTAAGCAATGAAAAAGGTCGAAATGTGTCAGTAATATTATTTTCAAATAATAAACATAATATTCCTGCAGAATTCAGAACATTCTTTGTAATACCTCACTGAATTATTGTTTTTTAATATATTTTTGCACTCTTTGAATGAATTATTACTAAAACCATGAAAACATTTCATTGCTGACTATTACGTCTTTCACTAAAGGCACATTCCAGTCATCATGAATATTCGGCAGTGATTTGGCCACAAATCCTATAACAGGATGAGTAGCTACAAAAACGATCGTTGAGAGCAATAGTGCGCTGGCTATATCGGCAAAATGCTCCAAATAATCTTTTATATGAACTGTAAAATTACTTTTTTTGATGGCAGTCGTAATTGAAATTGTTTGGAATCAGTGTTTCAAGTCATATTTACATGGCTGATGAAAGTTAAATCCCGATGCGATATAGCAACCATGTTATAATGTCTTTAACAAGAAGGATTTTGCAACGCAAAAAGTTATTAAAGTGTTCCCTAATGCACTCTATCAATTTGCGATGGAAGAGTATATGAATGAGGAAATAGCATACATGTAAATAGGAATCTAACTGAAGAGTGTTTTACCGGCAGGAAAAATACATTTTGCGAAGTAGCAGGGCCCACTACATAGAGCATTTTTACGGAGAGTGCTCTATTAAATACACCGAGAAATGGAAAAACGCCACTGTCGAAGGTTCAAGAGGAAATAGATATTAAATTATGAGATTCAAATACATATACGTACATTGGGAAAAAATTGAAAGCTTTTTTAATATGATTAGCAGAATGATGGTAATAATTAAATTCAATTTAATTGGATCAAATAAAAAATATGGTGAAAAAATAAAGGAATCTAAAAAATATGGAAAAAGTAAGATAATATTGCATTATCAAACACATTCCGATAAACCAGGATCATGCACGCTGTCTTTGAGAGTAAAGTGAATTTAAATAGTGTAATGATGCATCCCTGAAGATGTACATAAAGCAAATAGTAAGGATATAAAAAAGGAGAATGAAAGGCAAGCTGACGGCAGATGCTAAAAGAAATAGAGAAATTGCTACACTACAGGAAATCATTGATGATCAGATCTATCTGTATGTTGTTACTATCGTGATAGCCACCTCGAGGGTGAGTGGCAGGGGGTGAGTTAGCAGCAAGCATACACTACTTGCAATCTCAAAGATAACCTATAAGTGCCTATCGGGGGATTTCTAATAATATCATTTGGAGCACATAAAAATTGTTCTAAACTTCATTCAAATAGAAAATATATTTTATAAACGCTACATGCCTGTGCGGGTTTTCGAAGGAAAGATCTTGAGTGGTGGTATTATTTACGGAAAGGAAATTCAAATTTAGAGAAGCAATAAATTCAACTAATTTTCAAGAAATTGAATAAAATTGGCGTTGTTATATTTTTATGCAGAAAATTTTCCTTTAGGAAAACGGTCTTGTATTCTCTACGAGAAAAATCTGGAAAATTAGCTTTAGAAGAACTGAAATGGATTCCCTACCAAAACATTCAAACTAACCTAAGTAACAGTATGCTTGCTTTGCTAATTTTATCTTTAAAAAAATGAATTTAAGACTTGTATATAATATCTAATTTTTATGAATGACATGTAATGCATCTCCGGTGGGAGTTCACCCGCTGCCATATAACTTCATGGTTGCTTGCAGGTTATTGAGTAGATGTAGATTCAGGTATACAAATACCTAAATTGGCTACCCTATACATATGGCACCATTTATTTTTTTAAATTTTCGCATCATCAAAAGTGACGCTTGAAAAATTGGAATCAAATGTCGTGACATGATAGGGAGGGGGTGGAACGTAGCAATGTAGGAGTCAAGTATGCATTCCCTAAGAGGTACGTGCTCTGCATTCCCTCCTCGGTGACGTACGTCACACGCCTCGGTTTGCATGCCTGCGGAGACCGATATGAGGAAATGGTGGGAGTATGGCACGTCGTTGATCTGCACTCCTGACAATTGATGAACGAAACGCAGTTTTTTCTACCTTGGCACTTCACACAACCGCAAGGCATAGAAGCTTCACAACAAGGGATGCCTTGAATGGGACGACCTACAGGAATGTGAGGAACAGATGAGCTGCGCACTGAAAGCCAGAAAGGATGACAAGGCTGTTAACGCCGTTTTTCCCTCAGTAACGTGCTCGCAGCTATAAAAGATAGTGCTGGTGATTGCAAAATCCTAAACCTTCGACAGCTCCTTTAAAAATAATTTCGACCTCCAACTAACTATGTCACAAACTGTATTTTACACTGTATTTTACTGTATTTCACTGTATTTTACATGTCATAATTTTACAGAAATTGATTACCAAAGTGGTAGATTCAAAATGTCCTTTCCTCGAACACTTCTGGATATGAATAGCTGTAAATATATCCAATAGTATAAATACGAGTGTCTCATGGATAGCATTGGTTGTTGCATGTTTTGTTATAGGTACTAAGCAAACCCAATTAACAGGATGTTTTTGAAGTCTTGCTTTGATATTTGTATCTATTTTAAAACTGTGGAGATTAGACTAGAAGACTACCCACACAATTTAGGCAAGTATATGTGGCCCTTAATTAACATTGAATACGGTAACATAATAAAACATTTTCAGTAATAAAAGAGTATAACCGCATCGGCAAAATATAAACGAAATTTCTTTTACTGGTGCCAACTTGTATCCTATCCTAAAATGAAATTCTGAAACGGCTATTCTTAACCCAAAATTCAGATACCTTTTCAGAAAATGCCAGCTCATTGTTCAAGTTGATTAATACATATGAAAGAATTCATTTCAATAGATATGTCTTATTTACCAAGTTATGGTTTAGATATTTAATTTTCACGCTTATAAAACATTTTCCTTGATATTTTATTATTCTTATGGCTCTTAAATACTTCCTTAGTTATGATAAGGGACAGTTTTGACGATATATAAGATTTGATTTCACTATCGAATAAATTGGTAATGTCTTATGATTGATTATTTAGATAAAATGAGAGACATATGTATATATAGCAAGATTAAATAGGGAGATCTATAGAGAGATAGGTAAAGAGACCGAATTTTTTTAAGTAGTGCAGTTTACTCCCTTAACAAAGGGAAAATAATACTGATTACCAAATTCATGAATAGGGTAACTGTTTTATACATTTGGCTGTGTTTTGTAAGATTACGGAAGATAATAAAATATTTTATCATTCCGTTATCCACCAGCAATGTCGATATTTTCATTGGTAACAATTTTGGTCTTACTAAAACCCTTTAGTTCTAATGGAAATTGATTGGTTTTAGAATTTTAAGTGATATTTAGCTCCGAGAGTGAATTAATACAAATGAAGGTATTGATTTGTTGGAATAATGCATACCAGGTGCTGGTTCATCACCTATTACACACCTTACGCTTGTTTTCAGTGCATCATGCACTTCAAGATGAGTAGGTGTCCAGTCAAGAGAGATTTTTTCAGAACATTCCTTCCAAGGCAACTCTCAGTAACTTAATAGAAAGACACCCCAAGGATATTTCACACTGTGAGACCCTGAGGCGAAAATAGATCTGTTTGGTAGCTGGTATCTCCAATCAAGAATAGCAAGGAGAACCGGTACCAGCGTTATTCATTCAGGAAAGAATATGGTTGGAAGAAGGTATATTCCTGAGAAAAGAAAATGGCTGGAGAGTTAGCTTTGCCCAACTCTACGGTGCAGAATACTCGAATCCTCCCTCATGTAAGAATTAGTTAGGTTTCATCAGAGAACTAGACAATGTGCAGCATAGAGCAGCTAGGATCGTTAAAAGGTGTTACGATAGATTAGTAGTGTTTCAGATTTAACAAGAATCCGGGTGGGAATCATTCTCAGAGCGTAGGTTAAAATACAGATTAAATCTATTAGAGAAATTTCAATCGGATAGCTTTACTGAAGATGTTAGGCACATATTAAAAGCACCAGCGTATTATGCTAGATTCGAGCAGATCAATAAGATTAAAGGGAAAGATTGCCGTACTAATGGATTAAAAATGGCATTTTTCCCCCGTACTATAAGAGAACAGAATAGGCAGCATAGCAAAGGGATAGGTAAGGGAAATATTTTAGAGTAGTCTGTAGTGCATGATGCATGCATTTATCCCTTAAATACTATAGATACTAACAATCTAGTTACATGAGACCCTGTAGTTGCTTGTTTGCAAGTAGGTAGTGCATTCTTGGTGATCTTCATCCCGTCACACACCCTCGCGTTGGCTTGCAGGGTATCGTGTAGATGTAGTTGTTAGTAGAATATCAATAAAATACTTAAATTCCCTCTGTTCTTTAATCTTGAAATTTTAGTCTTTGAAAGGACCAAATTATTACCAGGTACCTACAGGTGAGTAACTTTAGAATGGCTTAAAGGAATTACTATAATGGAATACCTTCTATTTCCTAGGCATGTCTTTGGGTTTCTTAACGTCAGACTTCTTAAGCCGGGCCTTGAAAAACGTGAACAGTTGCTTACTTGGGATGAAACTGAGACTTGTAATCCGAGGTAAGAATTTTAGGTTATATATAAGAATTTTATGCAAAGCTCCAAAATTTGTCATTAAAAAATTGACGGAATTTTGGAAGAAGGATTCGGTCTTTTGATCTTGCTTACTCAAGATCGCCTAGCATTGATAAGCTAATATTTATTATTTGAGCTTTGGGGTGCAGGAGTGTTATCCTCTGATCCCTAAGCATAAAGTTCAACGTCCTTTATCTGGTGCAAGCTCTTAAAAATTCTTTATTGGTACAACTGGTTTTAATTTTTAATTTTCTTCTCTTGATAACAGAAAAATCTACAAGCATTTAAACGTCAAATTATTTGTGCACCTCTTGGGATTGGATCGCATTGGTAGGCTTTTCCCGAAAATTCATTTTCGCAAAATTTCCTGGAAAATGGAATGTTAACAGTGACATCCTACTTTTAGTATTGTTGCCTAGTTGTTCTCTCAGGGTGCTCTCAAGTTGTCTCTTAGGAGATAACCCTTTGTAAACTGGTAAAAAGTGTCATTGTACATCTTAGTTTTTTATACTGGACCTGACTCTTACGCGATTAAATTCTTGTCAATATTTGCCATCAATTAATGGAGAGAAGGATACACGAGCAGCAAAACAAAGGAATGGAAATTGTTTTTCTTGGTGCATTCAATTAAGAGCGTCACTTTTCGCACCGAGCCACTAATTAAGGACAGAAAAAATAGTAATCCAGAACAATCGGTCAAAGGCAGCGTGCCAAAAATGAGCTCCTCAGCCCAGTAACATCTCCCCAAAAGACCATTATGTACGGATGCCACTCTTCACATCTCACGGGCTATTACAGAAAACTGGGCGATTTACCTTCAATTAATTAATAAATCTGCTGATGTTTTGCTCAAAAAGATTGCATGATACTTAAGTTTCAATGTAAAACATGATTTTGAGAAATATTAACTGATCAATTTCTGAAATAAAATGGAATAACATCACATGAATTTACTCAATCACTCACAAAATACTGTAGTCACTGACCACCTAATTGCACGTGACCCTTATGTATAATACGTGTCCTTTAATTAGGAGCACTGCATCACATAGTTGCATGTAAGGAGTGCATGTTTAGTGATCTTCACTCCCTACTACACTCTCTCGTTGTGTCTTAATGGGTATTGCGTAGGCGTAGACGAAGTGAGGTCATTGTCCTAAAAAAGATTTTGTGTGGTAGGGAACGATCACACCAATATCACTGCAATTCCACGTCTTTGCTCGGCCGTTTCCATTATCGGAAGCAGAACGAAGGAGCCATACGTCGACACTCATGCATTCAGCTCCAAGGTATATCGATTCCCGGAGAAAATTACTGTTTATTCACATCCGCCCTCCGCCTGTGGTTGTTTTTAGCCCGCCCTTTCACTCAAAGTCCATCGTCGCTTGAGGTATCTACACACGGCGAACGCTATCCGCCGGTCACAGATGTTTGCTTTGTCTCCTTTGAATTGATTTCCAGCGGCAAACAGTGTGCCAGGATTCCTCAAAGACATGGAATGAGGTAAAAGGGGGCAGAGAAAGAATCACATTCGGGAAAAGAACGAAGGAAATACAACTACAAGATTATCTGGCGTGCGCGCCATTTCATTCAGTACAATGTGACTATTTGGAGAAAAGCTGGTGTGTACCAGGTGACGAAAAAGTAACGCTCAAGGATCAGTATGGTGTAAATAGGATCGAGGCTAAAGAAAGGTAGGAGATCCAAGATTTCTGATACCTAAGTATCCGTAATAACAGTCATAAAGCATATGATCATGTTTAGCTTTTCAAAACATGTGCTATATTTTCGGTCTGAAAACTGGAGTGCATCGTTATGAATAATTCCATCTTATGCAAAGGTATTTCCCTCATTTTTTCCAGCCATGTTTTAAAACACCTCCCTCAACTCTTGGAGGGTCCTTGTCCGTTTACTCACTAACTACTCCTCTAAAATCAAAACTAAATTATTTCCTAACTAAACTCCTTTATGCAGCGATGTTATTTAGTAAAAAAAATAACTTGAAAAAATATTGTGCAAGCAAACCAAGAATTTACTCAAAAAAGAGAAGTAATTACAGTCAGTGAACTTGGAATGCATAAAAATACTGATGAAATATGAAATACAAAAACATCATTTTTTTTTGTTTGCATGTTAAACTAAGGGGTTGAAACGTGTACGTAAAGGAAATATGATGAAAAACCTGTCAAATTTTTAGCTTCGGTATGGAGAAGGATTAATAAGGAAGGACAGGTGGAAAGGGAGGTGGAGGCAGAAGTTCTAAAAAGTGGATGGTAAGGGAGGATAGGAAGTTCATTGAAGAAATTGGCAGATGGAAAAAAAAGAGAGTGGAACGGGTGATAGTTGCTATATATATGCGGGTGATAGTTTTAAAGAACTTGCTAGAGGGAAGAGTGCGGGGCAAGCACAGTAGAGAGATGAGTAGAATCGGTAGTTTGGACAGAATGATGGGAGGCTGGAAGAATGTGGAATTATTGGAGAACATCGCATGAAAGATAAATGTCGCTGGAAAATTGTGTGCTCATATGAACCTATTTCCAACAAAATTACACTAGTTAATAGCAATAATGATTACGAAAGCCTGTATTTACCGTTTTAATAGCTTTGACGGCCATATTTAAATAAACTCTACGACTCTGGGTCATTCCCTCGTTTATTTGTAATGATGGGCGACAGTTTGGCGGGCACTGAATGTAGCATATTCAGGTCCGAATCAAACTAAACTCCTAGGTAGATAAATATTTCAACGACCCTCACTTTCCAGGCGTCCTCCTTCGTATCCATATTTTTGTGGTGGTCCGGAAAAGATTTAACCTACGAATATCTATTGCTGGTTTACATTGAGTGAATTACCTGAATGGCTACTTGAAGTCGCATAGTACCGAGAAATGAATTCCTATGAAATGGCAGTGACTTGAGGAATATTTCTCTCTGAGACGTGGACTATAATTGTCGGCAGATGATTCTCGTGTCTACCCAAACTTCGAGGTGAAATAAAAAGCTGAAGATTTCTCCAATCAGACGTCTGCCGAAGTGATGACATTCTTATGTCAAATTGAAACCCTTAAAGGTAATAATTTAGTATCCATTGGAAAGGGCAATAATTCAGCATAAGTTAAAATAATATTCATCCAGGACTTCGCAAGCCAATTTTTACAGTGCTTCAATGAATACAGGTAAAATATAATTACTTTTTATTATGCTAATGTAAAACTCTACTGAAAAATATTTGTCATCAGTGATCAACTCATTGATTTTTTTCTCTTAACTTTATGCTGCTGAATATACTGCTGTATACAATGTTGGCATTGGCAAGCACTTAGAAGGAAAGAGAAAACAACCTAGAAATAATTTTAAAAATTCATTATGCAGTGTTGATGCTACGGTTGAGATCAACTCTACTTTAGTAAAACAGAAATTCAGTTTTACATGCTTTCAATTTATTCAAAAAACCTATAGTTTTCCTCCTCCTTCCATTCGAATTTGTTATTTGCCCTCCATATCTGATTTCAATAAACCAATGAATTTAATTAACATAGGAAATCATTTACTTCTGCCTCTTTGGGGTGCTCAGTACTTGGAGGAGTCCGGGGCGGCCAGGTCGCCTAAGGAGAGGTGTATCGGGCCAGGGGGGTTAACCCAACAGCAAAAAGTCTCCTTGGCAGTCTTCACTTCCATTTATTGCATCTCCTGCATTTGTCTATCTAACAACCCTACAATCCCTTCTAATTCTATTTATTCAAAACCCGTGTTTTGCCAATAAACAGTGCCAGAAGTTTAACTTATCGTTCGCTTTTTGTATTTACACAGGGGTCCAGTCATAAATACTTTTCCAATAGGAAAATACTCTATCGCCAAAACAAATCCATACATTCCTTTTTAAAATTCTACTCAAATGGATATCCGTGTAGTTGTGATATTCAAACTTTGATTGTTCGTGCCTGCATGTATAAGTTGTAAGCTATTTGGAGGGGAAAGGGGGCACTTAAGTTTTTGCACCATGGAGGATAGGGGGACAGAGGATGGTGGTAGGAATTTTCAAGGCAAGGAGGAATGGTGGAGATAGCCCAGACGTTGGTATTAGCGCTCTGGTATTAGTCAACGCTTAATTGTTCCATTCCGCAGATAGAGTACTAAACTTGATGTACTCCCCTCACAGCACCCAAGCTGGGATTGGTGTATCAATGAATAAACTATTCCTTTTCCAATTTGAACAAAACCATTGGGACTGGATGCCAGTACTCTAGCCACCACGCCAACCCGATCCCTCCAAATTGGCACGCAAGCTTCCGTTTTGTTTCAGAACAATTCCACCTTTTTACTTTTCCTTGGTTCCTGAGGAGGAAATTTATTTCCATCATTCTATTTTAGCTATCGTATAACTCTTAAAAATGTCTCCCCACAAACTAAAGAGAATGTGCAGTAAAATTAAAGATGTATTCAGTTTTAATGGTCACGGAGCATACCACTGGAATGTCTCCTCACACTCCGATAAAACTCAAATACCGAATCTCGAATTTCCATTCAATCAATTTTTTTTATCTCAAGGGAGTGCAAATATGATCCTGACGATCCATAATTAACCACTTCGAACAAAATACCATCGCCTGATTTTTTCACATTTTTTTTCAGCGAATCAAAAAAAAAGACGCGTTTCGAAAAAAGTTAAAATTGGCCTCTTCAGAGATTAATGAGCAGAGAATAATGAATGATGTGATTCCAGGCACGGGTTACTCCCGTGCAGCGAGTTGTGGGAATGAGGGCGTGGAGAAATTGTGATGGAGGGTGAGGAAGAGGGAGGACTCCACACTGTCGATGTTGAGCCTCAGTGTGGGTGGCGGTGAGGAATGTGCTTCAAGGGGGAAGGTTTTTGTGCAGGAGATCGGGCATGCCCCTCCCCTCCCAATACTCCAACGTTCGCTGGGGTATCCGCTGGCAAAAGGGATTTAAAAAAACTGTTTCCGTGGCGGGAGTGAGGTCACTGAGAGGACATCGTCGGAAGGGGGTTGGGACGGTGTCCCCGCAGCACCGCTGCGATCGCGCAAACACAGGCTCTGGGAGCAGGAAGAGAATCGCCTTTGGTGAATAAACAGAGTCGAATCGTTCGGAATCCGATGAGCTGAAAATTTGATGCGGAAAATGGAGGGAAAAAATAGTAGGCTGAAGTGCAAGCGAACAGGATTCTGTTAACGTTGAGTAACGCGGTCCCTACCCTGCCTCGAAAACCTCTTCCAAATAAAATAAAACGAAAAACCATCTCCACCTCTCGGCGTCTCTCTATTTAGATCGAGCAGGCATCGGTGATGTGATGGAGTCCCTTCCAGACTGACATCGAGAGCAATCTAGGAATTGCGGCCTGCTAGAATTTAAGGACTTGTCGAGGAAAGAGGCACAAACATCAGGTCTCACGCACAACACCAATGGACACCAGCAAACTTGTAAATGAATTAAGAAACTCCACGCTGATTGTGGTGAGGTTGACCATGCTACTTTTTGATCAACTATCCTCCCCCGTCCTACTCCCATACCCTTCATCACACAACGACAACAATCCGAGTCATCAACAGACAGAGAATTGCGTATGACTTGGTTAAAAACAAATGAATCCGAAATTCGCACAATACATTAATTTCCAGCAACTTTTTTATTGATACACTCCCACGTTACGGTAATTCCACGCAAACATTTTAACGCGTTTATCTAATCCAATTATGGAAATAATTCACAATGAGAGATCAACTTCATCCAAACATATAACAAGCATCCTTGACGTAACAAACACCTAATTGGATTTCTTAAATTATCTTGACAATGCATAAGACTCTTATTTTCACAAGTGTCACAGGATTATGCTCCAACGGAATTATTTTCCCCATTAAGATATCTCATTATATTCCCCTCTTAGATGATTATTTGATCAATGACTATTTTCGCCCAAGCCATTGTTATCACAGCCGTTATATTCTCCCATCAAACTGTCATTCCATTTTCATATACGAGAAATCAGCTAATTTTCCCTTGTTAGACCTCATTTGGAATATGCTGCCAGTATATGGGATCCCTACGAAATTGGTTTAAATAGTGTACTTGAACGTGTGCTGCGAAGATCGGCTGGATTTGTACAGGGACGGTACGATAATTATATTATCGTAACCAGTATATTAAATGAATCAAAATGGGAATCATTGTCAGATCACAGGCTGAAATTCAGACTTAATCTCTTAAACAAATTCCAAGGCTATATTTTCAGTGATAACGTTAAAAGTATTTTGCAAACCCCAACTTGCTATGGTAGACTGCACCATGATTACAAAAGTAGAAAAATTGATTATCGAACTGGCACATTCAAAATGTCCTTTTTCCTCGTACAATTATGTAGATTGTATATGTAGACGTAAATGTAGATATATTAAGAATGCAACTTAAGAGTGCGTTATAAAATTTCCATAGCCCAATTATTAATGATTAATGAATATAGATAGTAATATTCTCATGGATGCTTGAAATAAGAAATGAAAATATATTTTAAAATATTTAATATTAATTGTAAAATTTTAAATATTTGAAGAAAGATACATCTAAATATATATAGCATCCTGCAAACCATCATAAATATGGGTGGCACGGGTTGAACTCACACAAAACAGGTTTTACATGTCAAGCATAAAATGGATTAGTATACTTAATCTAGTCAAAAACTTTGAATTTGAAAAAGATAAAAATAGCAAAGGAAGCATGTTATAAAATGCTGTTATTTGGGTTACTTTAAGTTCCTTATACCAACATAACATTTGCTATCCAGTTTCCAGTGTAACATTTTGGGTTTCGCAACATATTTAACGAGTGAAAATATTATCTTGTAATTTATTTAAAAGATTAAGTCTAAATTTCAATCTATGATCTGACAATGATTCCCATTTTAGTCGATTTAATAGATTTGTTACGCTAATCTAGCTATCATACTGTCTCTTTACAAATCTTACCGATCTTAACTGCACGCTTCACAAAAGGTTAATGGGCTTGGTTAATAAAGGCTTAATAAAGCATGTGAATATTTTTCAGTAATTTCGGCAACTCTAAATATCTCTCCTAAATCAAATACACTTCTCCACTGGGATTCATACGCACGCCCAGTTCTGTGATGACAAGGTTAGGGCATGAGATTTGTGTTGAGAAATTACTTGCGCTAAACATCCGAGCAGTTCATTTTAGTTGCAGACGGTTCGCCATCTCAAGAGTGGGACTTCACGGTGATTAGGGATAGCAAGTATTCCGTGGGAATCATATTTAGGAAGCGCGATAGGGCGGGTTGAATGGTGAAGGGGTTGCTGGGAGTGGATTTAGGGAGGTGAAGAGAGGGGGGGGGGAGGAGAGGGCAGATTGGGGGGATGCTTGTCTCCTGTGGTTACGCCTAGAATCCTCTTCGCTTACCACGATTGGGGTCGGTTAGGGAAGGTAAGCTGCAGAAGGTGGAGCAGGTGACATCTACGGCGAGGTGCGTGAGCACAAGAGATGACGGGAAGAAGCTCAGAAGGTTGGAGGAGTTTTTGGGAAAAGGGTTGACTGGTGAAGGGGGACTCAGTTGAGGAATTTCTAGAAGCCCTCTCTCGTAGCTGTCTCCCAATGCGGTCATATGAAAGAGCAGATGGTAGTACATCATGGGAAAATAAGGGGCTGAAAGTAGTTGGGGCATGAGGAAAATATGTTTAAAGTTCTATACCTGACGCGCTGACACTGGGAGCAATTGCACCCTAGCATTTAACTGATGTTTACAGTAATTCTAAAGGCGTATTTTTATATATATGCCAAGAAAAAAAAGCTCCTGAAGAAGGTTAATTAAAACAAAGCCTTTAGGCTAGGCAGAAAGGAACGAATATTAACGGAACAAACCTACGTTTCCCTAAAACCCTGAAAGCCACCACAAGAGTGTGCTTCAGAGGGTGAACCATCAACAGGCATTCATCATCAAACAAAGAGAACACTTACTTCCATGCAAATATGCAAAAAATACTACCCCCATTCAAAACTGCTACCAAATGTCTTAATACTATCGCCCCGAGGAAAATATTAAACATGCAGTCACGAGAAAGGTGAAATTTTAGCTTTCAATTGCACTTATATATTAGTTAATACAACATTGTGCAGGCAAGAGTTTATAATTGGGAAGTCATTCCTATAAATATATTGCATTATTTACTTATATTTCCTAAGACATGAATATTCTTGAGGTCACCAGTATAGTATCTAAAAAATACACATCAAGTAAATTGATAAGTGATGATACAGAGCCAAGGTGGTTTAACGCAGATGTTAAGAAATCACTGAAGTGACAAAGGGTTTACCATGCTGGGATGAATAATGCAGGACAGAGTCCATCGGTACATGAAAGAAATTATTTAAAATATAGCTCAAAACGATAGAAAATCAACAGCATTAGCAAGGATCACATGAGGGCAATCGTTATCATATTACAAGCGCAAGATGGTAGGAGAATGTTTAGAAAGTAATACTAAAGTATTTTGGCTATATGTGAGAGAGCTTCATTGAGCTCAGAAGTGGAGGAAGTAGAAGATGGAAAAAGATTAGAGAAAGTTTTAAGTGGCAAAGATTGCTAACGGGGATAATATATGGAAACATGTTAGGTAGACGAAGAAGAAATTAAATACTGGTATTCTGAGCGGCTTAAAGAATGGCTGAAGTTACAAATATTTAAATAAAGTTGTAGAGAAAATCCACGTACAATGATAAAGAATGAGGATATTCCTATGAGTTGAAAATAGCAGTCAAGGACGGTAACAACCTATATCTGCTAGGAAAATACTTTCAACGGTGACTTAATAGGCAAACTTGTTCATAAAAAAATTGGTATTGAGAAGCCGTGTTGATCTGGTAGTTCGAGTACCAACGTCCCACCGGAAGGTTCCCGATTTGAATCCTAAGTATGAAAATCATTTTTCAATGGTAATCAGGCTCCGTCGGATGAGACGTTAAATTTTAGTCCCATAGGCGACTTTTGGTAGAAGAAGGCTAACACTGACTCCGGGTTTCTCTCTACCCTTCCTCCTTACACTTCCATTACAATCCTTATACCTTTCCTCCTGGTCTAAAGCAGTGCAAGCACGGACTTGCTAACAAAACAAGATGAGAAAGCGAATCAGGAATAGAATTGACGATTTTTCATTGTAATTTCCAAACCCACTTTCTCAAAATTGGCAGAGCAAAATTAATTTTAAATTATTTATCCAAAAACTTTCATGACCGAAAAAAAATCTCGCTGGTTATGAGAAAATAATCGCCTATTTATAAGTTAAATTACAAAGTCGACTACACTCGATACAATTTGTGTACAATTTCTTGTGCAAACGCTTGTATGATGAAATTGTACAGTGTAAAGCGGCAAATTGTGTGAACCTTTGTGCGATAATCTAAATGACTGAACTGGAAATAGAACCTGTTGTAATTCCATTCAGACAAACATACACTCGTTAATTTTATGCAAGCAGAAATTGTATCGTGTAAAGTGATCTTTTGAGATCTTGAGTCCCATATTTTGATAAATAACCTTCTGTAACACACTTGAATGGATCTGTGAAATGTTGTCATAACTTTTAAATTAAATAGATGTCACAATATTGAATAGCTTCCTTCCGAAAGCTTTGAAAAGATAGGGAAGTAATAGATGGGAATAATTCTTTTTAAAATAGATCTAGTTCCTTAATACTTGTAAAGAACAGTTCTTCAATGTATTATTCCTAAATTCATCTTTTAGATGAACGTGTCATTTTAAGTATGACCTCTCCCATTAATGAATTTTCATAAATATTTTTTTTCCTTCCGACGAATGAGCAAGGAACTATAAACACAACCTCGTGTTTCCCATTACGAAGATGATCCTTTGTCAAAACACGAAGACAAACAAGATGAGAACTAAATAAAGATAATTCTTCGCGCGACGACAACCGGTCGCAAAAATCACTCAAGAAAACTCCCTCCGACTCTGGAGACAGTAGATTTTTCATAATAAAAGCACATCTCCGGCTAAAACTGGAAACAATATTCATAAGCACAATGCCACTGACTCCCTGTTGGTGAGAGCTTGGCGAGAGAGGAAGAGGCGGGAGCGAAAGAAGCATCTCTGAGCAAATCTCCGAAGTCCACAATGCGATGGTGGGGTTCAAGAGAAGGCGAGTGAGGGTTGGTTGAGGATATCGAAGTCTTTCATTCGTTAACTTGAGGTGGAGGGGAGGGAGGTGAATGTGAGACAGTGTTTGTCGCTCCACGGAACAATACGGAGATGTTTACTTCGACAAAGTGTGAAGAGAAGATTTCGGCTGCGTTTCGAGGGACTGTAGTGCTTGGGGAGGAAACGCCCCTTCCCCTGCCCCGCACTCCTCCTCCTTAAAGGAAACGACCCAAATCCTCCCAGTTCTTGTTTTCCTCTGCCTTGGGTACACTTGCCTTGCCATTGGCAGAGAGGAGGCAGAGAGATAGAGAGACGAGGGGGGTGGTGTTTGCATTTTTGTTCGAGCTTGACGCTTGCAGCATTGTGTGCTACCTGTGAGATTATCACCATTGAAAAGCTGAAAAGTAATTAAAATTGAGTAATTCAATAGATATTTTTAGCACATCCGAATTCCGCGAAAGACAGTCTAAGGGTAAAAGTAGAAGCATAAATACCCAAAAAAATGTCTTATATTTATGAGTTTATGCATTGAATCGTAGCTATTATACTATAAAAACATATTTACGTTTTTTATCATCAGCATAATGTATCTCATTTATGGATTTAAAATGATATTCAGGATTTTCATAAAATATATACATGTAAGGATCATCTACAGAAGAATAGAACTAAAAGCGGAGAAGTTCCTGGATGAAGATCAATTTGGATTCAGGTAACGTAAGGGTACAAGAGAGGCAATATTGGCCCTTAGGCTGCTCGTAGAGAAGAGAATGGAGAAGAACAAACCGACGTTCACTGCATTTGTTGACTTAGAGAAGGCTTTTGACAACGTGGATTTAAATTCTATACTTGGACTTCTGAAAGGAATTGGAGTGTCCTACAATGATCGAAGAATTACCACAGGTTGTATAAAAACCGAGTAGATGTGATTGAATCATCTGGACCCAGCTGTGAAAAAGCAGGAATAAGGAAAGTAGTGAGACAATGTTGTTCACTGTCTCAAGTAATTTTTAATGTTTACCTAGAGACAGCCATCAATGAAATCAAAGAGAAGTCTTCTGAGTTGAATATCCATGGAGAAAAAATTAGCATGCTGAGATTCGCTGATGACATAGCATTCGTAGTAGAGACAGAGAGGGATATTAAAAAGATTACGATAACCATGGAAAGGACAATGGCCAGATATCAGCTGAAGATCGATAAGAAGAAGACTAAGATACTGGTGTGCAGCAAGAGAGAAGAGGCCAAAACAAAAGTTAAACTAGAAAAACAAAAGCTGGAATAGGTGAAAGAGTTCTGTTACCTTGGAAACCAAGTAACCAACGATGAACGAAGCGAAAAAGAAGCAGTCAGCAGAATAGCCCAGGAAAAGAGGGCATTCTATCAATAGAAGAATCTACTTACCGCTGGAAATACAAGCGTAGAAGTAAGGAAACAGTTCATCAGGATATAAATCTGAAGCGTGTTTCTTTTTGGCAGTGAGCGTGGACGATGTAATCAGGGGAGAAAAAAAGGGTGGAAGCATTCAAAATGTGGTGCTGCAGAAGAATTTAATGATTAAATGGATTGACCGAGTAAGTAACGAGGAAGTTCTAAGAAGAGTGGAGCAAAAGAGAAGTCTTCTGAATACCCTAAGAAGAATACGGGACAACGTGATCGGCCACATAATGAGGCATAATGACCTGATGAAGAAAATCGTCGAGGGACAAGTGGAAGGGAAGAATGGCAAAGGAAGGCCTCGTGCAAGATATATGGAATACGTGATAAAGGATGTAAAAGAGAAAAATTACGTAAATACGAAGAGATTAGCCGATAGAAGAACTCAGTGAAGAGCTGAGTCAAACCAATCTGAGGATTGGCAACTTATGATGATGATGCTATGCATGTACTTACAAGATGGTACCTGTCTTGTACCCTGAGAGGAAAAAGGTCGACGCCAACATGAGGATAGCCAACGAATTTTGAAGTTAACATACAAAAATATATAACACTTTATACAAGGTAGGCATGAAGTGCAACATCTTATACCCTGCAGGCCACGTCGAGGGTGTGTGACAAGAGGGTGGATAGTACCAAGTATTCACTACGTATATGAACTAATGTTGAATGGTAAGATATGCTTATTAAAATATTTTAATAGCTTACGTCGTTGCTAAGGGGCTGCCCTTGAATTGCGTAAAAAATGAAGAGGGTGAGGGATCAAGTCAACTGTTACACAGCTCGAAGCAAATGCAATCCTTATTCAACAAATAATGATGATTCAATCAATGAAAATTGAATAATTTACGGTAATGACAAAGAAGTTCTTGAATTGAATGTGCAACAAAATTCACGATTAACTATTAATAAGATTTTCATAATTACTGAATAAATTGTTTTGCGAGAAGTTCTAGAAGTAAATGCACTAAAGGAGGAGCAAAATATTAATATTAGCAAAATATTAATATATGGCATTATATTTTCCTAATATTTCGGGCTGTGCCATCTACATATCCTATAAAAATAGTTAGAAGTAGACTTGTCACTCAGCTTTAAAACCCTTTTTAATATATATATTTGTTATCAGAACTCCCCAAGTATTGGAAGTTATTGCATGGCATAATATGTCATACGAAAAACAGTACATAGTAAGATTTTAGCCAAGTGCTAATAAATATTTGATTCGGCTAATAAGGAAATATATTAAAAACCAACCCCAATAAAATACCTTTTACGGTTTCCAATCACTCAAGCCTAACGAAGAATAGCATGAAATCACAATATATATTGAATTATTAAAATATTTGCAGAATGTAAAGGAAGCACACACCAGAGAATAGATATTTTCAACTGAAAGAAAGAATAAAATCATCAGCTTTCCCCACTGCAATACTCAACTACGACAGTTCATGAGAAACATTCAAGTATGTAATATTTTTAGTACATCAGATTTAATAGAAGAATTAGGTTAGGAATCATTATCAGAGCATAGTTTTAAGCGCAGGTTAAATCAATAAGACATTTAAAACAGGTAGCTTAACTTAGGCTGTTACTTGCTCATTAAAAACGCCAGCGTATAATGATGGCGCCTTATATAAATACCCATACTGACCAGATAAATAAGATAAGAAAGATATATTGTCATAATGATAGATTAAAAATGTTATTTTTCCGCAATACTACGAGGGAACACAATAGGCAGCACAGCAATGGGACAGGAAGGTGAAATATAGTAGAGTAGTCTTTAGTCCATGATACATGTATTAATAGCCAATCCCTATATTAATGTGTTGATAATAGCCATCTAGCTGGCGGTGACCCCATTATGTAGCGAGCTCCTTATAGTTGTCAGGCTGCTTGTTATTAGTGCATGCTTGGTGATCTTCACCCCATGCCATACTCCCTCACGTCGGCTTGAAGGGTATCTCGTTGATGTCGTTACACGAGAATGTATTTACATATACACCAAGCATGCGTTATGGCTTAAAATCTGATAATAATTCTCCCTTCAACCCAAAAATTCCCTTCAGCCGCTAGTCAATAATATATTTTGAAACTTCGCTGGCTTAATCTGTTGAAAATACGTTTCCCTAGCCATGACGGCTAAGTAAGCAAAAAGGTAAAAGGAAAGGCAAAATAATCGATTGGGTCTCTCGATTATTGACTTTTCTTCGGCAGAATATCTAGTCGTGCAAGAAATGTCAAAACGTAGCCAGACACGTAACTTAAAAGAGTTTGAATTAAAAGTTAGGTACTGATAATATAATTAAAATACATGGTTGTCTTTAAATTTCATCATATGAAACGGAGCTGACTTATCTCCTAAAATATAATTTCTGCAGTCAACTATAAGTACAGGCTTAAATAATTGGAGCGAAAATCCAGTTAATGATGCCGATATCTTAACACGCAATTAGTATGTATGTACAAATAAAATTATAAAATTTTACAATGATTGCTCTTGAACACGCTACTCTTGCGAGTTGTAAATCCAATATCAAGAATGCTTTTGCCTTAATCCTCTTTGAAGAAGATTAGGGAAAACTGAACCAAAACTTCAATGAAGGCCGAAATGGAATTGAAAATAGCAAAAATCAGCATACTGAAACCACTAAAACTTTAAACATCAACACTTCATAACAAAATGATGCATCAACTTTATCTCCAAATACAAACACAGAGACTCTCAGCCATAACTTAAATCATTATGATATCTTCTGATATGACTCTGATGGCGGGACGATAGTCATCGATATTTTCACCGCTCTTCACTTAGTAGGTTTACCAATATTTCCACATTTAAATTAAACTAAAAGGTCCACAACATATTCCTCTCAATACTCTGTTAATTAAAAATGTAAATATTGGATTATTATGACATTTATTTTTGGTCTTTTTTATTTCTCACTCAATCAGTAGGATACAATTTAATTAGGTCAAAGAAAATAGGCATTTAAAGAAGTTGGCTGATAATTCTATGGAATGTAGCCCACACTATAAATAAATTACTTCCTCAACTCACTTAATACAAATTGGCTTATCCCTTCCATATGATTTAAAAATTGTTATGCAGTGTGAATACCGACAACATTAGTCCTAGGTATATTTCTATCCTTGCCATGAAGGCAATATTTTCTATCTAGACGTAAAATTAGAAGATATTCAAATTTGCCAAAAAATGGAGTTACCAAAGTTTTAAGGATATCAGGGTAAGGTAAAAAAAGAACGCGGGCAAATGAGATCAGAAAGTTACAATAAATGCCGTTATGGACACGATATTAATGTCACGGGTTTACAAAAAGAACTACGCTGTGAATAACTATCAGCACAAAAGTTTAATTTCAGGCTAAACTTTACAGTGTATTCGAACTTCATTTGAATGGAGATGAAGTGAGATATACAAACATTAAAAATCTCTGCTAATTATGCTACCTATGATAAAGTACACAACATTCGAGAGGTGAATTGCCGTACCAATAGATTTCTAAATGTCACTTTTCGCGTAGCATAAGAGAAAATAATAGGGTGCATAACTATTGCAGATGTCTGTTGCTCATGAGAAATACTTAACCATTGCTAATTAATACATGCTAGGGAAGTATAGGCAAATTCATTCAGATATAGCCTATTTAACCATTAAATACTTTGCTACCATGTAGAAACTAACCGTGTAGTTGCAAGTGACATTTACAATTAAATTGTTCCCATGAATTTATAGCAGTCTACCTCATAATAGCATGCATGTAGTGCATGTTTGCTAATATTCATCCCCTGCCACACAGCCTAGTGCTGGCTCACTGGATACTAAGTAGATTTATAAATCACACAAGGTTAGAGCTATCTAAGAAAGAACTCTGTGTATGACTGCTCATAAAGAATTTTAAGCCAAAAACTTAAAAGTTTTAATAATTGCAGAAGTAATTTGCATAAACAACTGTACCGTAGAATAAGCTGTTATTCTTCAATTAAATAAAACGTTAGAGTTTTCTCCCCTTCGCAAACTCCTTCAAGATGTAACTACTTCATCACTAAATTGAAATATGTAGTCTTATATACGTTCACATTTGAATTTTTCAATTGATTAGGTACGATTTATTTATATTAAGCATTGAATAGCTACAAAAACAACAAAAATAAACGAGATTGCTATGGTAGGAAAAGATAAGAGGAGTTAATAGTGGTTTCTTGGTAAAATTCGAAGAATTCCAGCCACTGAAACCAAATGAATTCACTCGGAGCTTCGTAGCCAGCGAGGTAAATAGTTCCAATTGTCTCTCCTTTCAACTCCTTAATCATCATTTCATACCAGCAGTTGGATTCATTAAACACTTCATTTCTGGTAACCAGGAAATAAAAGAATAGTTAGTTGAGAAGAGCCTTGAGCTAAAAATATTGGTGTGCTCTCATTTCCCTGAGGAAATGATAAGCATTTATAATATATTTTTATGGCTTCATTCAGAATGAAAAATAATATTTTAAAATATAGGTCAAACAGCTTGCTCGGCCATAAAAATGCATATTACATTCATTATGAAGTTCTTTTATTTCAGGTGTAAATTAGTAAACAGCCAATAGTCAGGTTCAAATCCTGACTATTGGCTGTTTGAATTTAGATGAAAAAGTACCAATTGTGAACACCATGTTTGTGTTATATGTTATAAAATTTTTATTTCGCTTTATTTTCGTCATGACCAGTCATTAATCTTAAACCGCTCTGAAGCTAATTTACACCCTAATCCGGTCATCATCATCATTGGTCAACAATTGGATTGGTTTGACGAAGTCCTCCACTCGATTCTACTATCGGTCAACCTCTTCATACTGACGTAAATCTTCTCTTTTCATTCCCTCACAACCTGTTCTATGTATCTCATACCAGGCCTGCCATTTCCAATCTTCCCGTTCACTTTACCCTCAACACTGAAAAAAAGCATTCTTAAATTAAGAGGAAAATATTCTTACAGCTGTCATGTAAAACGATATTCTAGATTTTAGAGGATTTTCTTACTTGAGTAAGTCGGAAATACTGCCATCTAGCGTTCACGGCCGAAAACTTACAGGTTTTAAGAAAATATATCTCAATTTAAGAATATTTTTGTAATCGCTATGGTTACGAAGGGACTCACATGCGCTAGGGAATGGGGAAAGAAGGGGAAGGTGGGAAAGGAAATGGTAGCGAGAAGGGGATCAGGAGAGTAACGGGCTACGGTTGGCAGAGGTACCAAAACAACTACATACATAGTTTAGATTAAACCTTATCGCGTGATTCTCTTCAATTGGGCGCCAAATAAAAATTGTGAGATAGTGACACAATAAGCCGAATCATAGGCGAGTTTATCTATCTGTCCAATTCCTTTTTTCGAATTTTTTTCCTCCCAAGATTGGCAATTTAGATGCAATACTGCTGCAAGTTTGCCAATATTGACACGTTCCGTGCAAGTTGCACTCGACTTGCATGAAGTGTGCCAACCTTGGCTACTTTGCTGCAGGACTCTGGCAACATTGGTAGCAATAGTGCAAGTTCCAAGGCAATTGCAACTATAGGGTTCCTACTAAGGGAGGAGTACAGGTACCTGTGCTTGATCGCGCACGGCGTATTTCCCGTAAGAGAAAAACAATTCGAGCTAAATTGAAGAAAACAAGTTAATAGGAAAAATTAGCACGAAATTAACTTAACGAGCTCGAGGGAGCCTCTTGATTTAAGAAAACTTTTTTTCAGTGAACGATTGTCTTTATCAGGCCATCGTGTCTCAAAATATGGACGATTAAGTTGTCCCGTCTTCTTCTTAAGGTATTCAGAAGACTTTTCTTTTCTCCAACTCTTCCTAGAACTTCCTCGGTACTTACTCGGTCAATCCACTTAATCTTCAACATTCTTCTGTAGCACCATATTTCGAATGCTTCCACCCTTTTCTTCTCCCCTGCTGACACCGTACATGCCTTACTGCCATAAAGAAACACTCTCCAGATGTATATTCTGATGAACTGTTTCCTTACTTCTAAGCTTGTTTTTCCAGGGGTAAGTAGATTCTCCTTCTGATAAAAGGCCCTCTTTGCCTTGGCTATTCTGCTGAATATTTCTTTCTCGCTTCGTCCATCGTTGATTAATTGGCTTCCAAGGTAACAGAACTCTTTAACCTCCTCCAGTTTTTGTTTTCCTAGTTGGACGTTGGCTTTGGCCTCTTCTTTCTTGCTGCACACCAGTATTGCTGTCTTCTTTATTATTTTCAGCTGATATTTGACCATTGTTCCTTCCATGGTTACTAGAATCTAATTCAGATCTCACTTTGTCTCTCCTATGATTGCAATATCAACAGTGAATTACAGCATGCTTATTTTTTCTCCGTAGATAATCAATCCGGAAGATTTCCCTTTGATTTCATTTATGGCCCTCTAGATGTAAACATTAAAAATGACGGTAGACAGTGGAAAGCCTTGTCTCTCTCCTTTCCAAATTCTAGCTTCTTCACATCTGGGTGCAGATTCAATCATTGAAACAATCACTGAAACTTGGTTTTCAGACAAACTGTGAATAATGCTTCGGTCAATGTAGGACCTTTCAATTCCCTTCAGTGTTCCAAGCATTAAATTTCAATCCACGTTATCAAAATACTTCTCTAATTCAACAGATGGAATGATTGATGGCTTGTTCTTCCAATTCTCTTCTCTATGAGGAGCCTCAAGGCCAGTGTTGCTTTTCTTGTACTTTTCCTGAATCCACATTTATCATCATCCAGGCACCTCTGCTATTTGCTAGATTCTTATGTAGATGATCCTTGTAAATATCTTAGATACTTGTGTCGTCAGGCTTATAGTCCTAAAATTGTCAAATTTTCCCGCTCTCTACTTTTCAGGAATAGGAATGATAACGTTTTTCTCGAACTCCCTAGGTATTTCTCCTGGTGAGCACATGCCGCAGTTGGTTTTGTAAAGATGAGTCAATGTCTTCTCCCCTGCATTTTTTATTAGTTATGCTGTAACATCATTAATGCCAGAATCCTTATTTGTCCGAAGGTCTCTTACTGCAGCGTCGAATTCCGATCTTAATATTGATGCTCTCATATCATCCTCTTCAAATTCGCTTTTCCTCCTCGATCACTTTTGTGCTGAGATTGTTTCCGTTGCATAACTCTTTCAGAATTTCTTTCCATCACTCCACTTTGTATTCATTTTCAATCAAAAGTTCTCCATTCTTGTCCCATATGGCGTCGGATCTTGCGCCTCGTTCCTTGAGGTGGTACCTCACTATCCTATAGGCCGCTTCCACCTTTCCAAGTGCAAGGTTGTTTTGTTAATTTTCGCATCGATTCTTTTTATCTTGCTTTCTTGGCTATGCGACTAATTTCGTTCCCTGTTCTTTCGTGGCAGAGGTGCCCTTCCTCATTTTTCACATTCTTGTACTTTCTTCTTTCTTTAATCAGGTGTGAGACTTACTCCGTTGTCCATGGCTTCTTCTTTGCAGTTTTTCTTTTTCCAAGAACTTCTTTTGCGGCTTCCTGTATTCCACATTTAATATTTTCTCAACGCTCTTCCACTTATCTCTCATTTAGGTTCTCTCCTACGTTGTTTCCCACTGCCTTTTGAAATGCCAGCTGATGTTAAACCTCCTTACTTTTTCTACCTGCCATATATTCTTCTTTGCTTTCTTCAATTTTTTGAATTTTATATTGCATTTCATCATCATTAAATTATGGTCTTGGTCAACATCTACCTCAAGGTAGTTTTTGTAGTCCTTTACTTGGTTCCTATGTCTCTGCTTCACTAAAATGTAGTCTGTTTGAAATATTCCTCTGTCTTCTGGAATTTCCCACGTGTATCTTCTCCGGCTGTGATTTTCAAACAATGTATTTGCGACGACTAATTTTTGTTGTCTTCAGAACTCCAGCAGTCTTTTTCCTCTTTCATTTTTCCTCTTTCATTTTTCCTCTTTCATTTCATTTCCCAATACGTATTTTCCAGTTCTTATTCCACCTTGACCTTCGCCGACGATAGCGTTCCAGTCTCCTATAATAATTAGATTTACTTCCCCTTTCACTTGTTTTATAACTTCCGTGATGTATTCGTAGACGCCTTCCACTTCTTCATATTCGTAGTCCGTCGTACCCATGTAAACCTGCAGCACTACAGCATCAATAGGTTTGGTTTCGGTCTTCACCATTATTATTCTTTCATTGTACTACAGGATGCTCTTCACACGCATTCCGGCACTCTTCCTTAGCATTATGCCTACTCCAGCATTACCATTTAGAGAATCCGTATGTATAACCCTGTAACTTCCGCCCCAGAAGTACCGAGCAACTTCATTTCGCTGATTCCTAAGGCGTCGAGGTCCATTCTCCACATTTTCCCTTTATATTTCCCAGTCTTCCGCAGGCCCGAAGCGATCTCACATTCCATGTTCCTTAAACTAAAATGTTTATCACATTTGACTGATGTACTCTCTCGTGTGGTCCTCGCCCGGATATCCGAATGGAGGACTATTTTTCATCGGGAATATTTTACTCGAAAGGGTTCCATCACGTTTTGATATAAAGAACAGAGTAGAGCGGCTGCGACTATACTCGGAATAATAATGTGGTGGTTTCCCCTTGCCTTCCACATCACAGTAGGTACTACAGCCGTTTAAGTAACTGTTACCTCGCCTGTTGTGAAATGAGCGTCGCTGTGCCGACCACTGTGGTCTCCACCTTCACTCATATGAGAAAGAGCTGCTGCCCTCTCCTTCGAGAGATAAGAAGCGTAATTTTCAGTGGCCTTCCGTCGCCAAGTTACAACATCTTCACAGGTTCTGTATTATTTATATTCCTAAGTTACCCAGGAATAGACCAATACCCCTCGGAATGCCGTCCCTTTTTGTCCACGACTGCTTATTTGACGAGAAAACTCGATTATTTCGCAGCTATTCTCTATATCTAGGGATCAACCCACCATCCTGGGGATTGGTAAAAAAATGGAATTGGTAAATTTAGAGGAAAAGATAGTCAGCGGCCACGATACTCTCACCACACAACATTTCGCAGATGATGAAATCATTGAAATGGTATATAATAACAATAAATCCGAGTGGAGATGAAGAAGATGATCCTGAAATTGTTGAATGAAGACTATCGTTAATGGTTGCCTTGAACCACGATCCAGTCCGATCGCCCGTGAAGTACTGATGGGCGGGCGTGAAGACGACGCATAAGAAATATCAAATTCTATTTACCCTGTTCTAGTAATAATATAATACTTTTAAATGGGCAGCAAAATGAAGCACACGACGCTTTGATTCCGTAATTTTCACTCTCTGCGCAACTTCGATACTTTTAAGTAATAACTTTGTGAATTAGGAAACCATTTCTTTCTGATTATCCTCAGTAACTTTTATTAAATTAATGTTCATTAACACTAACTAGTGTTAACATGGCAAACAAATATATTTCGTTATAAATAATTGACTCCTTTCCATGTAAACCACCGGACGTCAAAAATAGACCAGCTGCCATGCGTGACCCATAGTCCGGAAAAATCCCTAATCCGGCTTCACTTCGGTCCCGACTGTGCCGGAATAAAGATGCTCAACAGTATCAAAGATCAATCGAGCGGGCGTAAATAGCGCTACGTTGAGAGGATGGAGACAGCTCAAATAGCAAAACGATCTAGCTAATAGTGGCACATACGCCACGCCCCCTCTCTTGCTGCTAGTGACTGATTATATGAACTGCACTTACAGTACATTTTGACATAGATTGCATTTAAAAACACAGACATAAGTATAAGTATCCATCTCACACTAGGACCATGGTTTCAACGATTAACGTCATCATCCTGATGTTTATTCTGTTAAACCTAAATGATTACCAAAACTAAATTCAAAATAGTATTTAGTTGAAAAAAAAAAGTTTTTGAATCCTCATCATCCTGGATAAATATCTTGTGCACAAATTAAGAATGAAATCTAACTTTTTCCCTAGCTCCTCACTATTATGAGCTAATTAATTTATGATAATGTCTTTATCTTGATCTTGTGTTGCTAATTTTTTATCTGAATTGAAAAAAATCTTGTTCCACATTAATGAGAATTAAATTGGACAGAGTATCTTGAGTAAGCGTTCATCTAAGTCTGTTTTCGACGATTTTTAAGTTAGAAAATACTCTCACAAGTTACCTGAGTGTAAGGAAGGGTTATGACAAACTGATTGTGCTGTGTACAAGTTAATAAAAAGCTTAGATTGAATCAGTTCTTAGACTTGGGAAAAGCACAAGCTAATCATTGTAGCATTATTTATTTTGGATGCTAGGAATGAACTCCTTTTCTTCCTCTTTTTCAAAGTTAACTTCATCATCTTCAGTATCTTTTCGAATTTTTCTTAGATTAGACATGTCTTCTCCTTCATTATATTCAACTTTTTCAGTCTTGGTAAATATTTCGCACTGATTTGCAAACTGTTTCAGTTCTTTAAGTAAATAATTTCTTTCTACTTCACACAAAGCCAGAATGGCGCACATTATATCGAGAGGAAAATTATCGAGAGGAGTATTTTTTTAAATGTCTCTTTGGGTACGAATTTGTCTTTAATACCTACTTGTTCTGGCGGGATCAATATATACTTTTGAGTTGCAGCAATTTCAGGTGCTTTTTTCCTGGAATTGTTTTCTTTCTTGAAGTCGATTGCGTTTTAAAATCCAACCCACTTCCACGCCAATTGAGTCATCTTGATCACTTCTTACACTTCCAGTATAGGTACTTCTCGTTCTTTCGTAATGAAATGTAAGTGCTCAGCACATCTTTGCATTAACAAACAATCCACCTATTCAAGGTGTAGCGTAGTTTATACTCTTGCTCTGAAGGTATTTAGACTTAGGAGAGGTAAAAAAATGTATCCAAAAAACAAAAGTCGAAAAAATGTTTTCAAATGCTCTCCATTGGATTACGAAATACTTGGCCATATTTTTTGATTTGCACAAAATGTTCGGTAGATATATCCCACAACATACTAATTAGATTGGTTAATTTCCCTGAATAACCATTTAATTTTATATACTCTTCATCTTCAATCGATGAAAGTACCCTATACGTAATCCACCCACTTGTTGCACCAATATTTTGGATTCTGCAGTTTATTAAGACCATGATATTTCCTTCTAGTTTCCCACACTGACATTCTCTTGAAAGATGAGTATAAGAAAACAACTGATGTTTCTAATAAATCAAATAAGTTCTCTGCTTGCACCAAATTTATAGTTGAATCGGCTACCAACAAATTTAATACATGCCCCATACAGTGGGTGTATATAAAATTAGGATTTTCTCTTTTAAAGCGGGCTTGTAGGCCGTTGAAACAACCTATCTTGTTAGTACCTCCATCAAACAAGCTAGCAATAATGCTTGACGTTATAACCTCACTCTGCGTCAGCTCCGATTTCAAGTTATTAAACAAAGCAAGTCCACCGGAATCCTTAACTACTATTAAACTGAAAAGTTTGATATATCTTCCCTTCGACTACATAGCGGACGCTAATTGCCAACTGGTCCAACACAGCATCATCTTGTGATATCAACATTAATCTAAACACTATTATGCAGGTATGCAGGTCTTACAGAATGATATCACGCCCCAAAGTACCAATTACGTTAATTAGCTTATTAAGGAAATATTTAGACAAAAATGTTTAGAGAAAGCCACGACCAATCTGTCTTTTAGTTGATTGTCCAGCAGCTCATATTTTTATTTGCTTTCATTCTATTCAGTTCGCTCTCTTCATGGCATTTTCTTACGTAATTTTAAAAAATCACGTCGTAGCTTGCAACTAAAATAACAATTTCCAGGAAATTTCCAGCTTGATTTTCAACTGTTACATGAATTCATAGTGATTTCAATTTCATATTCAATTTGATCTGCAATTTGTCTCTACGCTGTGGCGATAAGCTGTCTCGAGGGTAGATAGGGATTAGACATAGTATCATGTTTTTTTAAACATTTACTGAAAAGTATTCTAATTCATGTCTACTCTATTTAAAAAAAAAATAAGAAATAAAATTTTTCTTGCTTTGCTAGTATACTTCGCACTCATTCTCCGCATCTGAGCACCCAGAATACCTTGACGCCATCTTCGTTGGAAAAACAGTTTTGTTTGTAACTATTTAATTTCAATTATATATAAAATCTTAAACAAATTATGTCCACGCATATAACATTTTTCTCGCTATAAAGAATTCACTTACGCGATACCATTAAAAAATTGACTTCTACAATTTTCACGTTTTCGTGATTCGTTGAAAAACCAAATGGTGATGTAGGAATTTGAAGGTAATTTTCAGAATCCACAGAAAAGTGCGCATCTTTATTTTAAACAACAAAATCTTGCTAATCGGTGATAGCCGCTGTTTTTCCTAGCGCTCAGTACCTATTCCAAAAGTTTTCATCACTTTTCCGTAAAAACAGAAAGAGCAATTTCTTTATTTGTTGATGTAATCTTAAAGTCGAGAGCGTTATCACAATTAGATTTCTTTACTTTTAAAATTATTAATTTTAACTGTATTGGGACCCTGAAATGAAATTTATGAGCATATGCGATTCAAATGAAATAAATGTTACTTTTCAACTACTCACGCAGGTATAGTCTGGTTGGAAGGCAATTAGCTATCAAGTGAGTCAGTTGTCATAAGGTGCGATGTTAAGGCCACTTTACACGATACAATTTTTTGCACAATTTCTTGTACAAACGCTTGCATGAGGAAATTGTACCATGTAAAGCGGCAAATTGTATGAACGTCTAATGTCTGAATGACCCTACGGAAAATGGATCTTGTTCCAATTCCATTCAGACAAACAGACAATTTCGTTCAGTTTATACATGCGTTTGTACAAGAAGTTGCACAAAAATTTGTATAGTGTAACAGGATTTGACTAATATTATTTTCCACCATAAGGTAATCTGAATTGGCAATGCTGGAGAAAGATAATTAGAGTCATTTTTTTTAAAACAATATGGTCAAATGATGATGATGCAAGGACAGCGACCAAATTGTTATAAATAAGTCAAATTACATGATTGGAACTCATTATCCGTCGTTAAACAATGAAAGAATTAAAATATACTCACTCTAAGCATGAATAATTGCAATAAAAATGCACTCATGGCAACCGAACGAACTCAAACTAAATGAATTTTCCACAGAGTGTACTCCATGAATGTGTGATGTTAGGTAGCCCCTGCTACTTCCATGAGAGAGGTATGCATGTTTTATTTATTCGGTGAGCTAAACTGCGATGATTCGGTTAATCTGCTAATGATATGGTGCAAAATAGATAGTACCAAATTGCTCAGATTTAAGTTTCTATAATACGTAAGAAATAATATTAATACCTAAATGTATTCGATTAGCAATAACAGAATAAGCAATTATAGCTGGAACTTTGATCGTTCCACACAAAAACTTTGCCTATATTGTATATTGCATTACATACTCAGCATCTTAGCTATTCCACAGATGAATAAAACGACGAAAAAGTAGAAAAAATCTGGGAATAAAAAGAACAAATAGAAAGTAGTATAAATACCATTTCCAGACTTGCACAACAACCACCACAAGAGAAAGCACTTCACAAAAATACATTCTTCATGCTTTTTGTAAATATAGGCTACAATTTATACTTACTATTCTAAAGTCTATAGTTGTGCTAATGTAAGCTCCCTCTTGAATAATAAGATAAAAATTTCAGCATTGGATAGTTAATTTCATAATTGGATTGTGGTTAAACTTAAGTGCAATTGCAGAGCAAGTTTGCTGAAAACTTACCCTGCCTCAGACCCTCCATGTGGCACGCAAGGCTGGCAGCAGATACACATAAGTAATTCTCTGTCTAGCTTTATTAAATAAGTTTACCTTTTGAATTATACGACCGATGGCAATATTATCTGTTTCTTGTGATTTTAAATGATATGCATATTCTCTGTATATATCTAATATTGATGAAGCCAAGCAGAGAAAGTAGCACGTCTCAAGTGAATGTGGTTTTTTGAACCAAAAACTCATTGCATAAGTATACGTTACGTCCATAGACATAAATATTTGCCGAAGACATGATGAATTTGTTTTTCTGTGGCACTCTGTGTTGAAATATTCCAAAACAATTCTTATTTAAATTAATTTGATATTTGTTTGCGACAGATTGATAAATATTTTCCGCAATAAATAAATGTTGATGATTCCTGATCACTTCCGAAGGTGAACTTCTCTCTTAAAGTGGACTGTATACTTTGCTATTACGAAAATTACTTGTGACAAAAGGTTGAGCCACGACAATCTGCCACTCACCGACCGCGTGCCCGACCGACCGATGGCTCTGCGGCAAGCAGCAGGACTCCACAGGGTTGCTTCTCCGAAGCCGAAACCGAAGTCCAGTGGCTCCGCCAAGTGGTGGCGCGGCTCAACCTTGACATAACATTTGAATACACAACTGAACAATTCTTTGGAGAAGAAAAGGATGCCGAAGGCAATATGTTCCTTATAAGAATAGTGGACGGATTAATACGTATAGATTTTCAAGAGGTGGCAAACGGCTGAATTAAACCCCGTGTCAGTAACCCGGTGTCTTTAACCTATTTCTTTCGATAGTATAGAGGGTTTACCTATCCTCACACGCTACTTGCAACTATTTACCAGTTTTTAACTGAAAAATCTGCCGCTACTGAGGGTCAAATCTAAGCTGCTGAGATGAGAAACAGCCACAATACTCCTAATATAACGATTTTAATCAATAGTCTTAATATTTATAATTATCCTGGCATTCTTCTTTACCGAGACATATTTTAAAACTAAATAAAGGATGGAAAGAAGGCTGCAAGCTGTGTTCCGTACCTTTCAATGCTTAAATGTAGTCAATCAATGATACAAAATCAATGAAAATTATGAAAAGGACTCGGTAGTGGACATACCAGTAGTAAAATACAGCGCTTCCAGAAGTGGAGGGCACAGCAGTCTAGACAGAGGCATAATAAGAATAAAGTAGATTAACTAACGTAGAAAACACATAAGCCAGATATAATCAAAAGATAAAGAAAATACTAATATATTGGTATGCAGCAGGAGAGAAAAGGATAGATCAATGCTAAACCTGGGAAAGTTATCCAGGAGAAAGTTATCAAGGCAGCCTTTGGAGCACGGTTTTGTTTGTATTCATGGCAGTGAGGCACGAACGAAAGTTACAAAATAGATGTCAAGGATTAAACATTTGCAATGTGCTACCATGAATGAATATCAAAATGATTGACACAATGACCGACGAAATTGTTCGAGGAAGAGTGGGAGAAATAGAATTCTTCTGTAAAGTTTAAGAAGGGGCAACTTGCTTGGCCGTACTCTGAGACGTGATTTTCTGATGTAGACATTCTTAGAGGGAGAAATGAATGAGGAGAATGGCAAAGGGAGGCCAAGTAATGAAGGACATGAAACAGAAGAACTGTGTAAATATGAAGAGATTATCCAATACTCGAGTGGGGAGCTGTATCACACCAATCTAAGGATGGGGTCGTTTACCATATTTTTTTTATTGCCGAATCTGATAGAGTTTGTAAAATAAGGGGACCCGTATTTTTCCGTTTTCTGATCCGACAGTTATTTCCCGAGTTATAAGCGGCGAAAAACTGATGTTCTTAACCCTTTCGGAAAAGTGGGTGTGGTGCAACCTCTGACGTGTATCGACTTTGTCCAATCACAACTGAGCCCGCGAAGCTACTTCGCCTTATCGCAAAGGGGGGGACACTGCTGACTCGGCCAATGGGAGCGATTTCGACAGCATCTGTGCGAGCCGACCTTCCGAGAATCTCCCTCCACTCCCTTCCCCCTCCCCTGAAAGCAGTCAAGGACGGGAGGAAAATGACGTCAATGTTATCACAGCAGCATTTTCGGTGGGCGTCACCTTTTGCTTATTTTAATTTTTGATTTATGAGTGAATGGTTGTGGTTAGAAGATTAATTTTTTCACTAAAATTCGTTTTTCGTTTCCACCTAACGATTTCGTGTACAAAATTGCGATTTCGGTTCCGAGTAAACGCCCCCATTGTTGACTAGTGTGATGATGGATAGTAGCATGCTAAAAGAAAACTTTTGATGCGCACATTATTTCAGTGAGACAGGCTTTGGTGCTAAAGAGATACTATCATTATTTTGTGGCAGCTATATGACTTGTTACCTCGCTTCAGTGATAACATTTGGGAGAGAGAAGGGATTGCGAAAATACTTTGTTCTTATCACTTTTGACGGGAGCATAATTTTTTTCCTGCAACCGATGCCATTTTTCACTCGGAAAAAATATATATCGGGTAAAAGAAACAAAATACGAACGGTTACGCCCTTGGTAATAATAAAGTTAACATGATCCCGTGGAAGCAGTCCACCTAAAACAATCATACCTAGTCTAGCCAACCGGGATTTATTTCGGCTGTAGAATCATAGGGTAATAAAGGGGAGTGATGGATTTTAGTATTTGGAAGGCCACCGCAGAGGAGATGGAACTTATACACAGGCGAATTGGCTGAAAGCTTGAATCTTGTCGTTACCAGCTTACTAGAAGAACTCGGGTGGGAATCGATATCAAACCAGAAGTTAGCATCTAGATTGTTTTCCTTCTGTATAAAATCAAGCAGGAAATTCTTTAAAGATTTTCAAAACTTATAATAAAATTATTTATAGTATAATATAGCATAATATATAATTATAGTAAGATTATTTTGTCCTTATTCTGAAGGATTTTTAATCCCAGAAAATGTGAACGAAAAAAGATGTTATCCTAGGGATTTGGAAGATGTAAGATAGTCAAAGTAGATATTTTCCCATTCTTACTTGTTTGGATAAAACAAAGTATGAAATAATTTCGTTTTTTGCATGAATTACGAGAACCTAATTTCATTTGTTTTTGCTCATGCCGAGTCAGCCATAGAAGGTGATGGCTTTCCCTATATTGTCAGGAGTGAATGTGAATATGCTTTTTTCTAGGTTTAATTGATTTTAAATTTAGAGAATGGATAATGATAATATAATCTGTAATTTGGTAAATAGCAATATTATTAGTAAAGAGGTGGGAAGGGAGGCGAGAATTCAGCTGTAATATGAGGCTTAATATGACTAGAAGTGGAAGTAGTAAGTTGGGTTAGAAGAAGTAGTGATAAGTGATTTTTATAAAATATCTGGTTGCTACAGAAAATTGCGCGTCTAATATACTAAAACACTAAAAATAATTCGACGTCAAACCTTGGTCTTTGCGTTTAAATTCGGTAAATTAAAATTACGCTTCTTCTTTTAGAGTGTTTTTGTTTCGTAAAGGTGTCAAATTCATGACTAAAACAATGTAGATACTCTAAATTAGAATTTATATACCATAAATATATGCATAAAATTTCACCAAGTAAGTCTGCTGAACTTTACACAAAACTCAATTTTGCCAACCTTAAATGTAAGATTCAACTAATGATAAAATATTTCCCGACATATCTCTGATTGTGCGGAAGAAAATAACTATGTACATATATTTCAATGACCATGCTAAATGGGACGTGTATTTTAATGCGTATTGCCAAATATCTTGAATATGCAAACTCATAATTTATGTGAAAGAGTAATTATTTCTTCAAGTGTATTTATATTTTGCAAGTTAGCATTTCATTTCTTCCGCAAACATCGATATATTCCGCTAGATTTGATCCATAATTCCATTCCATCCATTCATTAACCACATTACCACGATTCAGCCAAGTGATGTCATTACACGGAAGATGCAAAGGCTTACCCGGCAGGGAAAAAAGTTCCAGGGAGAGAAATAGGGGTTTCCAGAAAATGGAGCAGACTCAAGTCGTAAACAGAAGCAAAAAGTTTCCGACAGCCCTGAGAGCAGAGTGAACGCGCGGGATGAGACGGTTTAAGGGAATGAATGCCGGGTAACAAATGAAGGAGGAAATTTTCGCAGCGCGGCTCTCTCCTTGCCGTGATGAATTGTGGGACGAGTTTGCGAGCGGGGAAGGGAGGGGGGGGATAGGGAGGGTATGGATGCTGCAAGGACGATTCAGGCGGGAGTGGTGACGGATAAGAAGCGGCAACGTAAGGAGCGAGGTGAGAGATTGAGGCGGATTGAAAGGCGTGCAAATAAGGACGTCGTTTACATCGTCTCCAACTTGATTCGTCTGCTGCGTCTCGCCGAGGAGCGAGTAATGCCTTTACGTTTAATTCCCTTTCGCTAGAACGCAAGCGGAATGACTGTCATTTTCATTTGGCCACGTCGTAAAGGGAGAAGTTATTTTCTTTTTCCTTTTGCTCAAAAACTCATTATGGAGCACATCTGTATTTTCATTCCGGCAGCAAATTACATCGTGCATTATACACAGAAATATTTCCAACGAGAAATTATCTTTAATAAGTTTAAATGACCTTCAACATTAGCTAATTGAACATAAACAAAATCAACATCACCATACCAAAACATTTTCCCATCAAAGAGGAAAATAGCCAACAATAATTTCAATTAAAACAGTTGTAGATAAATAGTAATAAGTAAATAGCGTTGGACAAACAAGGGCATGCATGATATTGAAAACAGTTAGGTAAAAGCACATCGAATGCTTTAACTTTTTAATGAAATTAATTTTGACGGTATGGAGGATGATTGGAGAAAACTGTGAGAAAGTTGAAGAAGAAAGGGCTCTGTGAAACATTCAATGGAAAAGAAGAACACAATGGAGAATCATTTATTAATCTATTTTCTCAACACAGTTATATTTTGTTGGTTAAGAGGAGCTGTATTATTGATTGACGTTGCTATTATTATTCACTGCCACTGGATACAATTTTCTTTCTTCTTTCCCCCTCTATGCGTATAAATAAAATCTCCAACACACTCGACGTAAAACATATTTTAAGTTGTTTCACAGTTTGTTTGTGATAAATAGCAGTTCTATAAGATAAAAAATTACAACTCTTGTACCAATTATGATAAGATTCAGTTTTTTTACTCAGAACTAAGAAAGTACATAGTGTGAAAGAAGAAGTTGAGACTTGTTAAGGAAGAGCACCGGACACTGATTATTTCTATCATGAAAAAAATCTATGAACCAAGCATTCTTTCAGTAGCATTTATGAAAACAGATTCTAAAGTAATTTTGGTGCATACAATAATCCTTATGGGGATTTATTAGGTTAAAAAATTTACCGGAGCCCGTCATAAAATCTTATTTTTTCAGCGCTCCATTGCGCCGTGACGTCATCAATGTTGGAGCACACTGTCTCCACAGTATTTCGGTCGCTCCTAAAAATATTGTAATCTCAATGAGAACTGAATGTCTCTTATTGATGCATTGAAAGAGATTGATGTATGAAATAATTCCATTGAACATAATACATATACGACATTCCTGCCGCGATAACTAACAATATGGGAGAGAAGATCACGCTTTGTGAAAAAGCCATCGGTGACATTCACTCTACAGGAGATATACCCGTGAACTATGAGTATTGCGTCATCATCTATATTGCCAAAATAAGAGGGACGTAAGCTGAAAATTTTAAAGCCATAATCTTGATGGCACATGCTTCATTGATCTTGAGATGTATCCAATAAAAAATTGAAAGAAAAGGACGAAGAAATAAGGACCAATTTGGTTAAAAAAAAAAGAGTTCACTAAAGAAGCAATTTCCTCCCTCTGGCTACTTATAAAGAAGAATCTATCGTCGTTTGTTTCATGGGTAAAATTGGAGATATTTGACGAAGTGGATCGGAACTTCATGTGCAGGATTATGAAAAAAATTGAAGTATCATACAATGACCGTATATTTATCCACAACTTGTGTAAAATCCAGGTGGCAGTAATCAAATTAGAACCCATCAGTAGAGAAGTAAGAGTTTTGAAGAGAGTGATACAAGGCTGTGCACTCTCTTACTCTATTCAATACCTACATCTAGAAACCTATCAACGAAGACAACGAAATATAAGCTGGATGAATATCCACGGGGTGAAAATAACTCTGTTATTCACCGAAAACATAGCACCCATGGTATAACCTAAAGAAATTTAAGTAAAACGCTAGGGTACAACGGAAATTGCAAGAGCCAGATATAATCTGTAGATCAATGGAAAGAAAACTATGGTATTGGTATGCAGTAGAAGAAAAAAAGCTAGAAGCAAGGCAACTAGGAAAACAAAAAAAACCTTGACCAGGTAAAACAGTGTTAATATTATCTGGGATGCAGAGTAATCAGTGATGGAAGAAAAGAAAGAGAAATCAACATTTAAATATTGGATTTTACAAAAAAGGTTCCACTTACAACTACAAAAAATAAAACTGTGGAAGTAAGGAAACACATCATTAGAGAGACATCTGGAGCATGGATATTTATGGCAGCCGAGCATGGTATATTACAGGAGGTGAGAAGGAAAGGCTTGAAGCATTTTAAATGTGGTTCTGCCGATGAATGATGTGGATAAAAGGAGCCAACCGGTGACAAATGAAAAGGTATTAAGAAGAGTAGGAGTAAAGAGAAGTCTGCTGAAAACTAATAAAAGAAGTCGGACACCTTAATTAACCTTATCATGGGACATGATGACCTGATGAAGACAACCGTCTGAGAAAAATTATACGGGAAATTTGGGAAAGGAGTGCTTTGGAAGAGAATGATGGAGCAAGTTGTAAATAATGCACAGGAAAATAAAGTGTGCGTTTGCTCAGAACTAAAATCGCTACATTTGACACGTACTTGTAAGACGGAAAAGAAAAATGAGCTATAGCGAAATAATTAATTTTGTAACTTGAGCTATTCACTCATAAATTGACAATTAAAGTACGCAAAAGATGAAACCTACTGAACAAGCTGCACTTTAGACTTCTACGTCATCCAACTCCAATCCTAGACTGTTTTGTTGGCAAAACTGGAGGGGAAGTGGTGAGGGGGGGAAGGGGTGAGAAGAATTGTATATAAAGTTTTATAAATCCTGTAAATAGCCCAAAATACCTGGACAACGAAATTCACTAGATACATATCGTATACATTGCGGCGTCAGTAAATATGTGCTGATCATGATATACCTTTTTATAAATTACGATTTAGTCGAATACAAAAAGCCTCTCGCAATACCCCGAATGGATTTCAACTATTAATATTCATTTGTAGTATGTGCTGTGCGTCCCCAATTGCAATTGGGCGAAGGAACTATGAAGTTTTAGCTGTGATTGGACTGACTGAATTAATTACCTACAAGTCTTCCGCATGCCCAATCAACCAAAAGAGATGTCCAAATTTTAGCCATCTGAAGAGGTTAGCTGATAGAAGAATTGAATGGCGAGCCGTGCGAAATTAATCTTAGGATTGTTGGCCGATGATGATGATGAAAAAATGTTATGAATCAAACAACACAATCTCCCAAGGTCAAATACTATACACATGCTTGTTCAAGTTGAGAAATAACTGCAATTACGTAGACGCTATTGACATACGCTTCGAAGAAAATAATTAACTTTTCCACGAAGAGCTAAATACTAACAAATTTTTCGCTTTGACTTTGTTTTTGTGAGTCGAGCTACTACTATTAATTATTTAACTAACAAACCAGCATTAAACTGCAAATGGAAAATTTCAAAAAATCAATAGTATCGAAAAAATAAATTTTTAGCAAAGGCCTTTGAGTTGCTTCCTTTATATGACATTACTCCTGGCAATCCTGCAGCAAAGTTCAACTTGACATTGAAATACGCCAGACCTTGGCTTACTTGAATACAACTAGGAGTAAACAAAATAAAAATTGATTATGGAAACGGTCTTTCATCATCGTGACTCTTTTAAAGTTGTTTTTTAGCTAAGACTCAAATGCTAGAGTTACTAGAAAACATTGGATATTCTTTTTTCATCCTAACGTGCCTCGTTGTATGACCATTAATTTTTTACCACTTACCAATGGCATGCTAACGTAATAATAAGTTTTTGAGCAAGTAAGTTTCTATTTTACCTTTATTCTTTCTCACGTCTAATATTAGCTTACCGGGTGCTTCCTGCGTATATCTCCCATAAGTACATCACGCGCGTTTGCCCAAAGGAGAGCTGCTGACGCTCGCTTAAATTCGCACGGCATAGTTTATTAAAAAGGGAGGGCATGAGTTGAATGGGCTGCTATTCCCTCAAGGCAGACAGACGTAGTCCCTCGAGCTGACTCCTTGATTAATGCGCTTGGCGAAGACTGAAAATGCTGCTTGCTCCCGATGCAGCGTTGCATGGGCAGGCCTTATTTTTTACAAACTTCTGGCAGAATAGCATGCTAAGCAAGGTTTTGAGCAGCGGAGTGCCCGTAATGTTTTAACGCTATTTGAGAAGGTAATTCAATAACTCGAATTTGGTTAAATCTACGAACCTGCGAAAGGGAAGATAATTACTGAAATTTGTGCAAATTAAAACGAATTCTACTGCTAAAAATGGTCTCATGTCACAAGAAAATGGAGAATAATATTGGTGTGGAATTATATTTACTGATGTGTTGATACAAAATAAGAAATTCTGCGATTTGAATGTGATATTGCTGGAGAACTAAATATAGATAATGACAGCCACTGATACTGCATATTTCCCCTTGCTTTGCAGTGGTTTCTGATTCCTTCATATCTCATGACCTAAAAAAAATTTCAACGCTGTGTATTAAAAAATGACATTATAAAATATTAAATGATTATTTTGGCATACGTATTTCCCTTTATGGGAGGACGTAACACGCTTAAACCAATTAAAGTTATTTAAAAAACCATTTCATTACATTATTTTAATGAAAAATTATTCCCACAAATTCCAGACACACTTTCATTGCAATAAAGATGTTCATTCTTATTGATGAGACTCAAACATGATGTTGTGTTGATAAACAAGACTATTACTCTTTGCTCTACCAAACCAGCTAGCGTCGATATGCTTTTGCAGTATGTTATGCAATTGATTACTTAAATAACTACAACGGTAACCACTCTTACAATTTACTACAAAACGCACAATAGGGTTAACACCTCAAGGGTGTACGAAGAGCAGTGGTTTCTTTTCATGGCTGATTAAGTATTGCTCCAGGAAACGATGTCCGATGAGAGAAAATATGAATATAGTTCCCAGTGAAAAATGACATCATACACATAGAGGGTTAAGTAAACATTCCTCGATAATCTTTGCAGCACCGTATCCGCGGATTGTCTTCCCTCTCCGACACAAGTCATTCATCACCCCCTGCGATGAATTTAACAAGAGCTCGATTTTCTTCTCAGGTATAAATAATTCATGGCTCCCCGTCCGAGGCGACAAGGGGTTTCTTTTAGCGCCTTAATTAGATTAGAAGCCAAACTCCTTCCCCTCCACCGACCGCACTCCTCCTCCGCCATCTCTCCTGCCCTCCCCAACCCCCCCACCACGGTCCAACCCTCTCCCCACTCCCGAGGTATCATTTCCCTCACCTCCACCCGTGCGAATCTTGAGTCCACCTTATCAGCCACCCCACTTCAGCAGAAACGTTCTCTCCAACCGTACTGCGTTTACAGCAAAGAGGCTCAAACTCGTTTCCACCGAAAAGGGAAAAACTTGCCACTTTACAAAATGAGCTTTTAACTATTATGAAAGCAACAATGGGCGCCTCATTACCGTATGACTAGTACCAAATTTTTAAATAAATGTCACAACTAATGCAAGAAAAAATATTCAGTGTATGATCTATGGCACCTAGAATATTAAATAGCCATCCTGAAATCTTATTAATCAAAGAAGTAGTTTCTCCAGAAGATGTTAACATTAGAATAAGTTTTACCTACGTATTTACCAAAGTTGTAATAGTGACAACACAGCGAAAAAACATATTTTATTTGCAATGTTTAGCTGTGATAGATCACCGCTCTTATTCAATAATATGGTACTATTCTTTGTTTATCCTAGAGATTTTATCCCATATGAAAGTCAATGAAAGGCAACATATTTAAAATTCTACCATGAAAAACAATATTAGATCGAATATACACAGCGTTGGTCAGATGCTCTTTGGATGGTTCGCGGTTTCCTTCCGAGTAGGTTGGCAAGACGACAACAGTTTTGCTGGCTCTTCTGTCAGCGTTTTCAGGTTGAAGGTGTGCGAGATTCCTCGCTCCTGAGGAAAATCCTATATTGGCGTAACATGACACTCGATGAATATGCGGATAAAAGAGCACCAGAGGGTGATGAAAAAAAAGCAACATAGCCGTTCCGCCTTCGCCAAACATTTGTGGTCTGAACCTAGCCACGAAATTAAATTTGAAGTCCAAACTTTTGACAAAAGGGTGAAACTTCCCTCGGTAAAGATCAGGGAAGCCATTGACATTCAGTAAACACCGGTCAATTACGGCAGAAAGGACGGTTATTCAATTCACAGCACCTAAAAATGAGTCATCAACGGAACAGCCAATCACAGAGCTTGGAAAGTGTTACCAAAGAGACCTGAAGAAAGAAAACCTTGCAGTGTACGAACGAGGCAGAAACCACATGACAACACCTTCGACCTGAAGACGCTGACATGATAGTCAGAGAACCATGAGTGAGCAGCAGATTCAGAGTGGGCAACCGAAAATATATTCGTCGTTATCGTCGCTAGCCATCAGTCCTAAATTTGGTTTGATGCAGATCTTAATCCCAATGTTCGATCCACTAACTTCCTCAGATTTACACAATTATTCTCTCTGGCATCATTTCCTTCTGGCTCCACGTATGCAACACAAGGATTACTACCTCCTTTCATCCAAGTCTTCTATACCTAGAAACATGCTGTGTTTCTTATGGTAATGCTTTTTACAGTTTCAAGTATTCCATCCATATTAAATAGACGTACAACACACTTGCGAGTTTCAAATAGGATGAGAGTTTATTAAAAGAATTTTAAATTCAGCGTGGAGAATTAAGGAACAAATCTGACGGATATGATGGTGAATAAGTAACTTTTGAGCATAGCTACGGAGGAGAGCTACATATGAGAATCCGGTGAAGGTAAAATTACAGGATTTATGCAACAGGTATTTAGGGTTAGCGTGATACTGAAGGTCAATATCGAAAATATAATACTCGGTGAATTGCGATAATAAAAATCAAATATAGTTTTAAAAGAATGATTCATCATCAGTATTTCAATCTTAGGATTGCTTTACTGCAAACCTACATTCTGCCCAATTCAGTGCTAATTCCCTCACGTCCTGATATGTTTCTCTTTCACGTCCTTCTTTATTTTCCCCATATATTTGTCCCTTGGCCTTCCTCGCGGGACCTTTCCTTCAATTTTCTCTTCTATTATATTTCTAACTAATTCAATGTGGATCAAGGTAGGTCCAATCCATCTGGTTTTTCTTTGCCGTTGGGTTTTCCATATTGTCCTTTCTTCATTGACTTTTCTGTACACTTCTGCGTTCCTCACTTAATCTGTCCATTCAATCTTCAACATTCACCTCCAGCACCATATTTCGAAGGCTTCTATTCTTCGTTGGTCTGATTTCCCGATGTTCCATGCCTCTGATCCATGGAGTGCCACGCTCCATACGAATGTTTTAATGAAATGCTTCCTTTTTTGCGGTCATAGGTTCTTTGAGCACATTAGTTGTTCCATTCACCTTGATGCCCCAGATACCAATTTCCTCTGCGTCTCTTATTGCTTCTTCCAGGTATATATTGAATAACGCTGGGAAGAGGTTGCATCCTTGTCTCACTCCTTTATTTATTTTGGCTTATATTTTCCTTTCGTCTTTCATTCGCATTGTGGTGACCTGGTTCTAGCAGAGGCTATAGATTATTCTTCTATACTTCTAGTCTATTCCAATTGCTTCCAGTATCTTGAACATCTAGTTCCATTCGACGTTGTCAAAGGCCTGTTCCAAGTTCACGAATGCCAAATACAACGGCTTGTTTACGTGTATCATTTTCTCGGCCAGTATCCTTAAGCTGAGTATTCCCTCCCTAGCTCCTAGGTGTTTCCTGAATACGAATTGATTTTCCAAAAGATTCCCTTCGATCTTTTCTTCCATTCTTCTGCTAATTATCCTAGTAAGCATTTTTGATGTGCGTGACACCAGGCTCAATGTTCTGTGATCTTCGAATTTATCTGTCCTTGGCTTCTTCGGGATTCCAATCATTTCACTCTTCTGGAAGTCCTCTGGTAGTCTCCCACTGTCATATATATCTTTGATTATTCCAAAGAGAGTATCTTTTGCTTTGACTCTGAGTGCCTTGATGATTTCTCCATTTATTTCATCCCCTCCTGGTGCCTTGTTGTTCCTTAAGTCTTTCAGGGATTTGTAAAAATTGCTTCTAAGTATCTTGGGCCCCCATTCACCTTCGTCCTCCGTGATTTGTTCTTCCGTTAAGTCAGCTTCCAGTGGTTTGGGTGCTTGATAGAGCTCTTCAATGTATTGCTTCCATCTTTTCCCTATATCATCCTGTTCTATGAGTATCTTTTCATTCGAGTCCATTATATTGTAATGTCTTGTTTTTCTTTCTCCGAATTGCCTTTTCACCAGTTTATAAGCCATTTCTGCGTTTCGTTTCATTATGCTATTTATTTCTTCGCAGCAGTTTTCTATCCTTTCCTCTTTGTCTTTCTTGCACTCTCTATTTACTTGGTTTCTTAATTTATTATATTGGGCTTCCTCATTTTCAAATATTTTGGATTCGTGTATTTTCTTCTTTCCACTATGAGGTCTCTTATTTGGGTCGTTATCCATGGCCGTTTTGTTTCTATCTCTTTACACACAAGTTGCTCATCTGCTCCCCTTGTAATGATCTTCTTTATTTCATTCCATATTTCCGTAACGGTGGTCTCTTTCACTTCTAGTTTTGAATCGATGGCTGACGTGAACCTTTCTCTTGCTTCTTTTTCCTCCAGTATCTTTGTGTTCCATCTTGATTCCTTCGCAATTCTCTTCACTTTCTTGTATCGCAATGTCCATAATCAAGAGGTATGGTCACTATTTATATCTAATCCGGGGTAGGTCTTGCACTGCTTAACTTGGTTCTTATATCTCGTTCTGACAAGGATGTAGTGTATCTGGTATCTTCCTCTGCCCCCCGTCATCTTCCATGTGTATCTTCTTCGCCGATATTGCTCGAAGAGGGTGTTTGCTATTACCATCTTTTCTTTACAGAACTCTACCAGCCTTTCTCCCGTGGTATTTCTTTTCCCAAACCGAACTCACCCACGCTACTTCCCTCTCTCGACCCTCTCCGGCCACTGCATTCCAATCCCATAATTATTTGGTTTTCCTCTCCTTTTACTGTGTCTAGGACCTCTTCAAGTTGCTCATATATTTCTTCTATTTCTTCTTCAGAGTGGCTCGATGTCGGCATGTACACCTGCACTATAACTGTGCCCGTATGTTCTCCTTCTAATTTGATTATCAGAATCCTTTCGTTATATTGCTAGTAGGACTTCAATCTTCTTGACCAGTATTTCTTCAGTATAAATCCCACTCCCGCCATCTTCTGGGCAAATCACCTTGTAATCGTCGCTCCAGATGTTGTCGGCCCCAGCATATCTGTGGCCCCAGCCCACTTTATTTCGCTCATTCACATGTTGTCTATCCCCTATCTGTCCATCTCCATGTTAAGTTCTCCAACTTCCCACACACCCCTAGTGATCTTATGTTCCACGTTTAAATTCATTTGCATTTGCCTCTTTTGATTGATGTTCCCCTCCCAGTAGTCCCCACCCGGATATCCGATTGGGGAGCTATTTTACCACCGGAATATTTTACTGGGAGGAATACAATCACGTCATGTTGAATGCTGCTTCTTCTAGGGAGAATAATGTGGTGGTTTCCTGTTGCCTTCCACATCGCAGTACTGCAGCCGATTCCGTGAACTGGACTCTTGGCTGCAGCTATGGCATCTGATGCCGGAACGATCCACTTGATCTGCGCCATCAGGGCCTCATGGTGAAACTTCTGCCTTTGTGTACTGTTGTATTGAGGTGTTTTTAGAATAGGAGCTGATGTTTCGTTCCGGAAAAATTGGAAAATATATTTTTTCCAAAAGCCGAAAATCACTTGGTGTCACCGGGAATTGAACCAATCCGACTCGCTACGCCTAGGCTACTTCTCCTGCTATAAATATGAAAGAATGAAGTAGGATAGGAACTACACTGATTTAGAGGAAGATGAATAGAACAGGAAAGTAACAGTTAGAAAAGGTAATGCAATAAAGAGTGGGAGAAAAGCTTAAGCCAACTAATGAAGCAACTATTTCTCTATAAAACATGAACTCTCAAGCCTGGAAATGCCAAAACCTAAATGAAGTAACAATACAAATACTGCAAATGGAAGCCACACCCTGGCATTTTCCTTTCCTTCCCTTGAAATTATATAATTTTTGTGTTTTAGCCGAAGCATGAAACAACAATGTTTGTCCTGGATATTAGTCTAGTTTGTAAAGGGTAGGCTACGTACTAAACTCATAGGAAATATAATTGATAAAAGCAGAGGAGCCATTGGAAGCGAAATATTTTTTCAGTATAATCTGTGATTTGCCAGAAAGAATTGGCTACTATAATCCGGCAACCGTAGAAAAACTTCATTTCAACTCCAAGGACAAGATTGATAGTTCCGAAAAATGTGGTGTGTATTTACTTGAGTGTATTGATTGTAATGGTGTTTATGTTGGACAAACAGGTCGTAAATTCACCATCAGAGAAAAAAAACAATAAATATTTATTAAATAATGACCCAAAATCCTGGTTTGTAAAACATCTAATTGAGACTGGACACTATGGTAATTTTTCACCCAAGATTTTATGTATCAATGACAAAGGGTTTAAACTGGATTTTTAGAGAACTTTAAAATTTTTAAGAGACAAGTTGTTCCTAATGCATTGGTTTTAAATGATTCTTACGAATTTAAATGTTCTCCTATTACCTCCGTGTTGCACCATGACCGTCCGCAACCCCTTCCTCTTCACCTTGACCATCGGTGGTTATCAATACCCCCACCTATTCTCCCACCCTCCCCTCCCCCCCCCCCCCCCCCCCGGTACCCGTTCTCTCCCACTACCCCAATCCACTACCCTACGTCAACTCCTTTTGACCCAACATTGCCGATTCAGTGGCTCTTCCCTCCCTCAACCACTTCTCACCTAACCCCCACCCCCAGGAATTTTGTATGTACATGTGACTTGCACTCCCGAAAACTTCGGAGATTGTACTCCTGATGATGACGTGCTAACGTCGAAACCGGTTAGGCTATAATAAATTTGTGGAATAAGTTCAAAGTGAAATATATATAATAATATATTAATATATATAATATATTAATAACGCACAGAACTATGTTTTCAGTATCCTATATGCAAGTCAAGTGCTTTATCAAATAAACGTTTTAAACCAAGCGCAAATATCGCCAACGTCAACATAAGTCTTCATCTCAGTGAACGTCTAGACAGACCATATGCCACAGATGGCAACCACAAGCATGAATAAGGACTGACCCATTAACACACTTTTTGGCGGAGAATCCTTCACTTGTGGGTCGCGACCGAGTTTTCTCGCAAAGCGTTGCTTTTCCCGTCGACTTCTATTCAACATTTCTTTCCTTTTTCTCCAAGACACTCCAGCCTAAGAGAGCTCGCTCGCCTCCTTCCATCCATGCAGACTTTTGCGTCCCGTCCTCCCAATGACTTGCTGTCCCTCATCACCTTCAATCCTTCCCTCCTTCTGTCCTCAATACCAAGAGAAGCGAGGACCATATACAGAGAGGGGACGCGAAGCGCCATGAATGGATATAAATGGCCGAGTACATAACAATGCTTGCAGCGAAATAGCTCGCCGTTTTATTATTTATGGCTACCGCTAGCGGCGCACTTAGCGACAGTGCTTCCACGTGACGAGTGGTTGTACGAGGAGGCTCCGAGGCAACCGCTCATGAGGAGAAATTCCTTCGTTTCCTTCCCCCTCACGAGCTCAAATGACGGAGTATTACACATCTAAGGATCCTTCCCCATCCTCCGAAAAAACTACACCATCCCTAAAGCAACCGCGATCTCCTCTCCTCTCTCTCTTATGTTTTCCTCGCTCACCGGAGAGACCCACCTCCTTTTTCGCGCCGATAGCGTTTCAACTCTTTGTTTCCTCCACATCGCGGTGGCGTCACAGGAGACACAGGATCCGTATCACACCACCCAGTTTCCTCGCAAGCATTGCATTCACTCCACCACACTATTTCTTGGAAGGAAGAGGGGGGAACAGTAAGAAATGGTGACATTGTGCTATTGAGTGAAACGTCCTTTTCCGTGAACTCACTCGCGTCTGAAAAACTAGTGTTCCTTTGTCATAATATTTCTATTTTCCCGAGCTTTACCTTTCTGAAAACAAGCTTGAAATTTTATTACCCCGATAAGGGACGTGGGTACGAGTCAGGCAGCATTTCAATACTTTTATGGTTAGAAACACGAAAAACCGGAATGTTTTTCGTGTTCTCCGAAATTGTTTTTTTTGTTTCAAAGCAGCATAGGAGCACCAGGGACGAAACAAGTACACTTACCCTTCAAGCAGTTCAAGTATTACCACAGTTAATGGTGGCAAAGACATTTAACAAAATTTGAATTGCGAAGATTGAGATATAGAAGCAGGGAACAACAAAAAAAAAATAAAAACGTAAATAAAAATGGAGGTGTATTTTAAGCTATCGTCGATGAATGCTCAAAACCTTGCGAAACACTTGTCAGATCCTCAGCTAAATCACACCTATGTGACACAGGCACATGCTGTTAATAGGGATTCATTTAGGGCTCGGGATTTGTGCGGGTATTGCGCTTAAGAGACTAAAGAGAATCCTGGTATGGAGAAAAGAGTGTCTTAGACATGAAAAAAGGCGTATGCTCGACCATTAATTGTCGAATAACATTTGATAGAGCAAGCGGATGAAACAGTTTTGTATTTTGGTGATATAGGTATAATGAAGTCAAAGGTCAAAGCTTTCAAAGCAGCACAGGGGCATGTAATGAGCATAGGAGTAGACGTAAAGGTTGCCATCAGCACAAGATAATTCACATATTAAACAACATAGATTAATATCCATGTACAGTTAATTACGTATTGAGCGTCTGAAAATACTTTAATGGAAAATTGAGTAATATAGTTGCCTCTTTTTCATGTGGGTGCTTAAATTTTTGTACCTGGAAAGACATATTAATGAAGGATTGGGAAGTTAATTTTAGACAACTTTTCACATTAATTCATGCCTAACATACATGTACGTATTACCCTGCGAGCCACCACGAGGGTGTGTGGCAGGGAGTGTGTCACAAAAAATGCACTATTGCTATGCAACTAAACTACTAATGGAAAAATGCTTGATGATATGGTCACAACCAGCTAGATGGTTAGTATCTTCATAGTAATAAAGGGGTTGGTTGTTAATAATACATGCATTATGCCCTAGTATACATAACAGTATTACGTTTCATAGGAGCCCCTCTAAAGAACAGCATCATTACAATGTAACTTACGGCCACAGCATCAATACTTTTCATGGGAAGAGGTATACAGAAGTCAGTATATTATATTATATACAGTGATATACATATACAGGTACAAGACCGGTGTACTGGGAGTGATACAGAATGTGGAGTAGAGGTATTCGTAATGCAAGCTATAAGGTCAACAAAACGGGTTCATTTGAAAATTTCAGGTGGGTGGGACAGAGATTGAAGAGAGGGAATATCAATGAGGGATGTGGGACCTTGACCCTTATACGCACTGAAACGACTAGTTCTCTCTCTCTTTTTCTCTTTCTAACAAACCTAGGGAAGCGACCGTACTTTTCTTAATGCTTCTTGCGCGACAGCTGAAGCACGAAAAATAATCCGAGTCACTTTGGCGAACTCCGGTGCAAATTCACGCCCGCGTTATCTCTTGCCCCTTGCTTTACATCTCCTGCTTTCCCCTTAATCCCACCCCCATCACCGTTGGCGGGTGTCTGCAAGAGTCACGAGTCTGACACGTGATGGAAACGAGTGGAGAAAAGCTAAAAATGCCCTTTTAGAGCTGCAATGAATTTTTTCGAAACGTATTTATTCCGCTGCAAGCTGGTGGCGACAGTATTGCTTAAACGCTGGAACGGCACCCACCTCCTTTCCTCAACATCCCCATGCCATATGCCAAGCTGAACGTATCTTGATTCGTTCCTTTTTAATCGACCAAATCTCCCCCATAGAGCAGCTGTAAAGCCTTCCAGAACAGCCTAGTCCAAACCGAACCTTTGTAACGAACTGAAATGGCTCAAAAGCTCGTAAATGAGTACATACTGTTTTTATTTCCTTCGTCGGCGAGAATAATAAAGAGTGAGTGTTTCCGTTGCTCTCGAAAGCTCAAACCAGCGCAGATGTTGGGGTGGGTAAGTTTGATATCCACCCAATGAAATGCTATTTTCTGCCTAAAACAATTCGCATGACCCCGTTTCTCGTAATAGAATTTAACGTCAATTACGCGGCATAGAGGTTTGCCTATTGTCTTCTAGAAAGAAGGCTGTGACCAAATTTATATGTATAGCATTTACCTTCAAATGAAAAGCGTTTCACTCGAGATTAAGTTGGGATATGGACAAAGGGAAAAATATTATTGGGAAATGAAATCCTAGCTTTCTTTTCCTCGTTCATTATGAGGGCTTTGCAAAACACTAGGTCCATCGAATTAAGTTTTGGGGAACAAAAGTAAAAAAATATCATTTAAGGACATTTCCAATATCAAGTGCGAATTTGATAGTGACACGAAAGCTCATCGAGATAAATTGACGTAATACTAAAATGATTACAATTTTGAATTGGCAGTCCTTATGTTTTTGGACATTCCAGAGAAATAGCGACATCTGAAACAAGTTTCTGTAGACTTAAAATTTAAGGGATGCAATGGAGGTTGTGCGCCAATTCTGGCTATGAAACACGCAGTGATGACATTAGCGTTTGTCGCTAAAAATCCTATTCTGGTTCCTTTTCAATTATTTCGCTCTTGGGTAGCGATCGTTAAGAACCCCTAGCAACGAATTAAGAATGAGATTTTATTCCTTGCCTCCTATTGATTTAGCATTTCTTCTCTTCTCTTTAGTCCGTAATGATGTTTAACATTCCCTCGAGTATTTGTACGTTCTTTGCAGTGCTGTAAGTTGACGAACACATTCAATGAATTTGCTTACTGAAAATATTAACTAATATATTTATTGCCAACAATTTGCTGTTCCCACATCTTGAGTGTAGATAAAATTCCCCAAGGTAGCGCATGCATGGTGATCAATTTTTATACTCATTTATTGATAGTAATTAGTTTTATTAAAATGCTATTTACCACAAAATAATGATTCCCCCGAAACTATTCATGACCATCCAGTCGTAAACGATGAAAAAACAAAGGGATTGTAATGGAGGGAACCGTTATTAAAGGTTCGTTTAACTTCAGAAATAAACAAAATTTTTCAAGCATTACATGTTTTTAAAGTAACATTTAACTGTGCTAGGTTAACATAATTGTAAACTGTATTTATCTTCTACGATTGGGAATAACGCAATTATGCTATAGGGATATATTTATTAAATAGCAGGAATAAATTAGTAAAAGATTTTGATACCACTCAGGAATGTTATTTGCATAAAAACGACGTTTTTGTGAAATAAAGTTATTTTTTTACTCAACTCCCGCAGTAAGTATGTTACTGATTTTCGCAGGTAGGCAGAATTTTTTCATTCTGGTTATACTTATCCTCATTTTATTGGTAGATGGAAATGACTCCACCGATGCGAACGCAGGCACTAGCACTGACACATGTGACGCATGATAACCTCGATGAACCTCGTTGACTGAAATGAACAAATGATTTCTCGCGTAGGAAAAAATGACCATTACGAATTCCCATATAATATAGTGAGCTGTTGATAACCTTATTTTTCTTATAACTGCTCCGTTTTGATGAGTTGCAAAATTACGTAATGTTGTCTGCAAATATAGTCAATATTACAGGGGCTATCTACTATTCTTAGTACTTACATACACGTACACTGTTCCCAAAATAAGGCTATTACATTACTTTTACTGCTCCAGATTTAGTTATAAAGCGGCATTTAAATAACGGTACACCTAAATGAATTGATTTCACCACCAACTGGTGAAAGGGACTAGGAAATTAAGAGTTTTAAACTTTTGCCGTATATTTCGATGGAATGGTTTCCATGTAAGATTTACTTTAATATTGTAAGGTAAATATCAAATAAAATTTTATACAAGAGACATGTTTGCCAACAAGAAGCCTAGGGTTGTATAACCTCAGACGTAAGTATAAGAATTTAAGTATCCCAGAAGTTCAAACGGTCATACACAACGGATGGTAAAACGATTTAGGAAATGGGAAGCACAGTCATATATGACTGATAAGAACACAGTAGACAGAAAATTGAGAATATCAAACAAAGAAAGACAGTGTAACAATATGCCTCCTGAGAATTTTTGTGTTAATTCACTAATTCCCATGGAATTTCCAATTTCGGGAAAAATTTCAGTCGGAAAGGAGAGAATTATCACACCAAGAGTCACGAAGGCGTATATTCCACGGCGAAAGTGAAAGGGCCTTCCTCCAAAACGTCTACCGACAAAGAGAAAGGAAACGAGATCCTACGATTTATTCTGGACCCAGAAAGAGAGGCAAGGAAGAGCGATAATGTCGGCCAGGGGTCAAAGTGCATTGGGGAAAGGAAATTACACCAGGGCAACGGGCCAACGAAGCGTTCCTGATTAAAAGGAAAACCTTTTGGTTGTATTCAGAAGGCTTCATGGTGTGTCATGGCGGCCATCTAAAACTATCTCTCTTGAAAATACTTGAACTAAACTGTTTCATGTTAAGTGAAACAAGAGGGTTTTAATTCCACCAAATTTTTTTGAGAAAGTCTAAAGAAGACAACTAACGCCTATGAACGTTTCAATGCCTAAATGTTTGTTATTAATTTGGGTATCTCAGCTAGCAAGTCTCTGTCGTAGATATTACCATATAGTTTGATTAAATTTACAGAATCTCCTGTGATTCATAATTTGTTTGTATCCGGACGTTCCTGTTGGTCCATATACCCCTGGGATCCCAATAGGCATTGGCATCTCAACAGGTTTTTCAGAGGCTGAACCAATTGAGCTTGGCTTATATCCATGCCCTGATTGGAAAAAAACCTAACCAGGCGGACAACAATCCCGCGGAACCAGAATTAGCATGTGACGACTTCAACTCTCCCCCACCAGAGTCGGCTTTTTGACGAATTTTATTTTAACTCTGACGTATATTATTGCCACATTTGGAAAAATTACTCTCCAGTGGAGTGTGAAATGGAAGATATAGAATAAAGCCCGAGGGGAAGATCTTTTTCAGATGATTAAGCTTATTAAAAAAATAAAATTGCAAGGGAAGCGATGCAACCCTACACATCACACAAAAGATCCTTGTGGGTGACTGAGGACTGGAATTCCAATGCATAATTAAAAATTAAAAAAAAAAATATTTTTTGATTGAATATAAGTAGAAAATATATGAGGTCAAGTTTGTAGCCAATTACCAAAAACATAAAAAAAACATATGCAGCCAGGGAGAAGGGTTCACAAAATTAGGCTCAGCGTTGAAAGGACTAAGCTGTTGGATTGGAAACACGTATAAAGACATGATGAAGACTGTTACCAAGGGTAGAATGCTGGGAGAGCAAGAACAGAGAAATGGGATATAATATTATACATAAGGTGGGATATTTTTCCGATTTGGGAAGAGGAAAAGCATTTGTACGGAATTAGTCAAAATTTAGAGTTTAGACATGACATCAAGAAGTAAATTGCCTGGCAGAAAATGTAGTTTAACAGATAAATGAAATATAATGTTTCCAATTATTTTCTATCCCAGAGCTCGTATTAATTTCAATTCCCAACATTATTACCTGTGACGTTAATTCAGGAAATAGCTTATAATGCATTTAGTCCTGCCTTCATACCAGAATATATGTTCCATAGGATAAGCGAAGTGTTGGCAGCCATTGTCTTAATTTAGATGATTTCCAGAAAGCCCCAACGGCTGTATTAAAAAACGATCAGTGTTCCTTAGCCTAGCAAAAACCTATTCGCCGGAAAATTTCACATCAAATTTAAATTTCCATCATAGCTGTCTATAGCCATAGTCAATGTTAAGATAAGTAATTTTCTGGCTCTAATAGGGATGTTGAAGACGTTGTCTATGCATTTGGAGTATTGATGAATGACAATTAAGACATCAATTTTAGCAGACTGAAAAAGTGATATTTAGAGGCCATTACATAGTAGGTACAGTTAATTCAATCCAAAGAAAAGGTACAATAAATGTACCTATTGCTGTGAACCTGACAGAACCCGTGAATTTTAGGATCTACGTAATGAATATAAGAATAAAAATTGTAGGAGTCCTAGCAGTTTTTCAGTTCAAAACCTGGTATATAAACTTTTTATATACTATAATATTTTCGTTAGCATAAGAAATAGATGTATTTTTTAAAGATTTAATGAAAATAGGCTAAAGTATCTGACAGCTACTTTTTTATAAATTACTGTAACTGAACTGGTGATACACAGACATAAAAACCTATGTAGCTAGCAAAATAGCTGCTACACTTTTGGAGAAATTAGCTAGCTACAAAATGTTTTGTAGCTGATCCAACCCTGAGTGGGATCACTGGTTCTCAACATGTGGCTTAGTAGGTATTATGTTCAAATAATACCATAGATTCGTTCACCCTAGTATCCCGGTGCATTCAACCCGGTATTCGAGGAAGCCGCTCAGAGGGTCGTTCTTCAGGTACTCATGTTCTCATAATAGTATCGGTTTACTTATCCAGGGGCTCATTCATTTGTTAGATTCTAACGTTTTAATGCTGGTACAAAAATACCTTGAATGAAAAAATATAGCTCTTTCCCCCCCCGAAAACATTTGCAATTCCTCATCGCTCGTTTACACCAAACTCAAACCCATACAAACTTCCCAGTTGGCCACTTGTCCCCGCGTTCCTCAGCCTATAGAGACCGAATTCTGTGAGAGGATTTGTCTTCATCGGAGAGAAAGAAACAATTGCGAGTCGTTTTCCGTCCCACTTTGCACCATCCGCTCTCACGCATTCTCATTCACAGACTATATGGCTCTCATTCATCTCTCTTGTTCTCTCCCACCCCCCCCTTCCCCCCCGTTTTCTGTCGAACCCAGAGCTCTACTTCTGTGTGGAAAAGTCAGCTTTACATGTGAAGTGACCAACAGCTGAAGTCATTTGCGCCATTTAGAATAGGTGGGTAATTGATTGATGGTAGAACCATTTCAGGTAGTAGACAAAGGGTGGAAAGAAACCCTGTGTTGGCATTAGCCTACTCTTGACGACAGGCGCCAAGAGGATCATGGCTTAGCGTCCCATCTGACAGACGGAGTTCTGAACTTGAATTGCTCTCCACTTGGCACTCAGGGACCGGTTTTTCAACGAAAAATCTACCTCTACCGGGAATCAAACCTTGGTCCTCGGGATGGGAGGCCAATACTCTAGCCACCACGCCAAACCGATCTCCCTGAGGTAAAATGAGATGAATATGCTAAAGAGAGAACGTAGGCAATTCAATCTCTCCCCTTACATTTGCCTCTTGACCTACTTTAAAATTTTAATGGCCCAATTGTCTAAAAATGACGTCCGATGTGAAGCGAAATCACTCTTCTTTGAAAGGTGATTAACATTACTCTCTGACAAGATTGGCCATGAAAACATGTGCCCAGCAATGAAATAATTAACCCACAAAATTGATGCAGCTTAATGAAAGGTCATCCTGGAATATTACTACTTTTATTTTGGTAGAAAAACACACACAATATGACCATTACTAAAAGATACTGATCGGTTTCAAAATGGAAGTTAATGGTAGTTGCCGCGAGAGCTTCTTCCATGAAATTTCCAGGTTTGATTCTTTCTAGCATCACTAAAAAATAAAGAAAATTGATGTCTCACTACTAAGTGATGGATTAACGTCATTAGACAATTGAAGCATTTCACCAATGAGCTACTGCTACACACGGAAATAATTATGGGCTTCATAACCAAAAATCCTGTGCCCGCAAACGAACTGAGTGTTTGCCTAAGGAATGACCGAATTTAGTAAGCTTAACCAATATTTTGTACCGTGTACCCTTCATAGTTGGTACTTGTGAGTAAACTGCTCGCCACCACCAACTACTGAATAGCTTTTCCGATGGGTACCGTGAACTTCGTACGTTTTGCTTCGCGGAACTGAAGTGATTGTGCCTGGAAATAGATAGGAATGAACGTGTGCCCGACCTGACTAATTTATCACATGTGACTAGGAATAAACATGGTTCAATGATACTATAAAATTAAATGTATAATTGCACCGAAGAAAATCACATGAAGGATATGGTACAATATCAAGTCAAGCAAATTCAAGCTCCTCCTCGTAACAGTCAATAAATATACTGACCGAAATGAAGCCAATTAATCATTTGAAACATTAGTTTTGTTACCAACAGAATTCAGCAGTAATAATTCCAAATCCTCCACGTATTTATCAGAGTCCCATTTCTTGTAATAGATAAATAAGTTTATCAAAATTCATAAATTTATGGTTTTGTTACGGAAGTGCTCTGTCATATATTTGTGTTTACCTTCCTTCCGCTGTATCGAACCATTCACTTCTTACGTTTAACTTTCTCCCTCTCTAGTTATTTTGTCCGGCTGCTTTGGTTGCTAAAATAAGGGTTAAATAATAATCAGGTTTATATATTATACATAAATTTAACCTCAAGCAAGAAATTTATATGGGAACATTTCGCAACCGTAGTTGAATCGGAAGACAATGCTTTCCTCCACTTTAAATCAAATCCAATTCCAATTCACTGTCTGAGAGTGCTCATTTGTTTAGCTTTACAATTCAATATACCTTGCGGCAATGGAATACTTTACACATGTATGTAGAAAACGTCTAATTTATGCATCCAAATTTCATATTTGGTGATATTACCTATTTGCCCACATATGAAATCAAACAATTGAATTGCTTTGAAAATACCTTTTGAAAAAAAATAACTACAGCAAATATACAAGTGAAGATGCACAGTGATCAAAGCAAGGTATCCACCTTTAAATAAGGTAAATAAGGACCCTGGTCTAGTATAAATCATTTTATCCAGGAAATGGCGACAGGTTTCCTTCTAACGCGTTGAATTCCCTCTCGAGATACAACCGACAGATATCCTACAAATATGTGGTTAGGCATGGACCTTCCGCGTAGCAGTTGATATCACGTCCAGCGATTTGTACTTTCTCATGTTGATCTGCAATAATGTATCATGCCTGCATTTCACACGGGTTTCACGTGCATTAACTATAGTGGAAGACTATGAAAAACTTGTTTCTCCGCTAATACCTTAAACTGGAGTGGATTCATTTCGCTTTGAAACAAAAGTCATTATTTTTTTTAATTATTGGTATTTTTTACGGTTTCTTCCCACGGTACCCATTCTTATTCCATTCCCTACCTGCACAACGTTGTATGGATATTGCTTGCTCATTTCTACTCCGAAATTAGCTCCTGAAATTGTTGTACTTTTTCACTTGATTTTCCCAATTTTTGTTGGTTTTAATTAAAGATATAACGGAAAACCTTGGATATTGAATTAATTTATGAGAATTACCTAACATCTACTGCTGAATCCTTAAGCCGAAATTATATTGGGAAATATGCACTTACAGGAAAACCTAAAACGGTCATAATTAATAATCCGCAAAAAATCAACCATATTATTCAAAAATATTCTTTTGTGGATCCATCGATTTGATAAATGAACCTCAAGAACTGAACTGTTGCCACGTTAAATTTCTAATTATTATATTCTGAATTACAGCCAGAACTAATTAAACCTCTAGTGCAATGATTGCTTGAACGTAATGACTTATCACCAATTTGCGATTTTTTTCTCTCCGGCTATCTATGCCATATTTGGTTCTTGAGGATAGCAAATAATTGCCATTGATGCTAAGGATTTAATTTTAGTTTCTTCTCAGTAAGTTTAAGCTTCAATGGAATAATTATACTCACATATTCACTCGACTTTCCGAGCGGGTCATGGCCTACAAATAAAATATATTTCACTCTCCGTATCACGTTGTGTTTTACCTCTTGTGAATGGATAAAAAAGCCTATTCGAACCTGTTCCACGCCTGATGGGTAAATACTGTGTATAATATTTCGGTATGGGCCGATAAATGTGTTTGTAAAAGAATAATTAATTTTTTCTCTAAAAATTTGCAGAGAGAGAAAAGCTGGAGAGGCAAAAATAATTGCAGGCAACATTGTCCAGGCATCATTTGGCCGAGGAGTGCAAGTGCCGCGCTGATATCTACAATTGTCCTTGGTCACCCGGATGTTTCTGGACGGGGTCCAAATCTTCTCTCCGAGTGGTCCGTCGCTCGAACACAATTAAAGGTCGCTCCGAGTGACGGCTCTCGTCCTTCACTCTTCCAAACGGGAGCCACTCATTTGCTGCTAATGCGACCGCTGCCTAATGCCAACCCCCCCCCCCTTCCTCCTAACCATTTGCTCAGGGTTTCGAGAGGGAACAGGGCGGCATCGAGCAGGGTTTGAAGGGAATAAGGGTGACTTAATGGACATCAGTGGGTGGGGCTCGAGAGAGAACGAAAGAGCAAAGTAGGAGAAGAAAGATTCCGGACAAGAGCATAGGGGTCAAATTGGGAGAAAGGTCTATGGGGCCGAATTTGTAAGTGCCTCGCTGGGGATTTCTGCCGAGGTCGGGCCTTTGAGGTCGCAGCCAGATAATGATTACAGACCCTTGGAGTCCCTTTTCACATCTTTCGCGTCGACGAGGGTGACGTATTATTAAAACTTCTCTCGACAAGCACCGAGGAGATGAATCAGTTTCCAAGTAATAAGAGAGCGGAAGGAAAACGTCAAGAAAGAGAGAAGAAGTGGCTCAACGAAAGGGGTTTGATATGATGACAGATTAATCGCGACAGAAAGTATTCCTCAGATTCTCCCCTGAAAATGGCTTTAAGAAGCTGGAAGTGGATACTTTTGACTTTCAGATGGCTGAGGGTTAATAACATTAGACATTTGCTCTATGGATTCCATTCTGATAAATGTCTTGTCAGCATTTGTTGATGACATTCTGTTTCATGGTAGAAAATAATGTACCCATTATGAGCCCAAGAATAAACTGAATGGAACACTTTCCAGTTTATACCATAGACACAGATTCAATCTTATTTTCGTAGCAATTTATGTGATGAAATTTACATGTGTAAACGTAATACTAAATGTTAAATAATATTCTAACAATTGACTCCGTCTAACAACAAAATTAAATGGGAGTGTTTTTTGACTTAAAAATTAATTTTTTTCAATGTGATATCAGGATTTCTTGAGCATTATGCTTGCGATGTTCAAAGACACAAGCGTAATTTAGCTGATAAAAAAAACCAATCGACCGTTTTCTCTATATTTTATCAAGCGATTTCAATGTCTAAATTAATTTCAAATATTGAAACCAAAAATTTAAATTCCTGAAAACCAGATAACAATTAAATTCTTTTCTTGCTACTCATTTATGAACAAAGGAAAAGACAAGAACGTATGTGACCATTACTTTTATTAGCACATGATCAGTAATATTTATAATTCTACCATATCAAGATTGTCAAGTGATGTAAGGTAATTATTTTGGATTTCCCAATAATCGTGCAAAAGACGAAAACAACGTTGCAGACATGTAATCGATGCTGATGAGAGCTATGCGACACATGCTTTTGCAGTACAGCATGTAAACATATTTATTCTATAGTTTCATAACATTACAATACTGTACTAAGCGTTTTAAATTGGCTGGACGTGTATCAAATACAGATAAAACCAGCGTACTTTACGTAAAAAATATTTTTTATTGCATTTTTAAGTATAAGAGTATTTCGACAAATTTTTAATTAAATTCACTTATTTTGTCAAATGCTCATAATGAGGTCGTTTACCATAATTTTTAATTGCCGAATCTGATAGAGTTTGTAAATTTAAAAGACCCTTATTTTTTCCATTTTTTTAAATGTCTATTATTTCTTGAGTTATCAGTGGCGAATAACTGAAGTTTTCAACCCTTTCTGAAAAGTGCGTACATGCGACCTCATACGTCATCCACTTCGTCCAATCACAACTAAGCAAGTGAAGCTACTTTACCTTATCGCGATGGGGGACACACAGATGCCAATGGAAGCGATTGCGACAGGAACTGTGCGAGCAGACCTTCGACCCCACCTCCACTCCCTTCCCTTTCCCAATAAGCAGTCAAGGACGGGAGGTAGATGACACGAATATTCTCTAAGCAGCTTCTTCGGTTGGTGTGGCCTTTTGCTTATTTTAATTGTTGATTTATGAGTGAATGACTCTGGTTAGAAGATTAATTCTTTCATTAAAATCAATTTTTGTTTCCACCTAACTATTTCGTGTACAAATTGCGATTTCGGTTCAGAGAAAATGCCCCCATTCATCTACCTTCATCACTCCACATAAAGTGTGTGCAAAACTGTGAGGGGAACTCTTGAAACCCAGGGTAAAAATAAAGGGTGGATCGTAGTCAAGAGTTGAGACACATGTAAGACAAAAAAAGGATGTGATCTAATGAGCCCATTTGGTTTGTCTGATTGGTTTAAATTTTGGGGCAAGGGTTAATAGTTGACACATCAAACACTGCGTGAAGACAAAAATATATTTAGATAACCTCATGACGGTGCCTTCTATCCTTCACTGTAGCTGTTCTCATGAGAGGCTAGCAGCAACTACGGCAATAATTAAAGCACTGGGGTAGCGGATAAATTGTAGGCAGAGAGAAATATATTAGTGTAGAAAAATTCGGTGTTGGAATTTTTCTGTTCTTAAACGTAATATTGAACAGATGAAGGGAAAACTTAGTTTACTCTACTCCTCACACTAGTAGAAAGCATATTCCAATGAAACATCTCCATCACTGTCAGGATTTGAACCCACGCCTCCTAGAAAGGTAGGCTAGTACTCTAAACATCACACCAACTCACATCTGATGATGCTATCAAACGTACCTTTTGACGGACGGAGCACCTACGTGAGGTGCTGTATACGCAGCTCTATAGTAGGGATCGTATAACATTGAATCATCCATCACACTCTGTATTCAAAGTAGAACCCTTGAGTGGATAATTCGGATATTATCTCTTTCTCATTATGAACATCAATAGAGGGTGCTAGCTGCTTGCCAATTATCGCATTCTGTACAGTTAACAAAATTTAAAAAAAGCCTTAAATACATATTCAAAGCGGTGTTTGAACTCTTAATGTTTAGTTTGACTTGCGCGTAGCAAAGACATTAATGATATAAGTAAACGAGGTTCATTTTCTCATGAGAAATAAATGCTTAACTGGATTTATTGTATTTGAAACCAACAAGATAGAATTATAAGAGAGCTAAGTGATTATATTTAAAAACAGTCAAACGTTAGACATGCTCCAAAGACGGAGAAAATGGGATTCTTAGTTCTAATAGAGCTCCCAAGAGAGAGTCAATTTAAATCTCGTACGGATAACCTACCTGATGACACAGAAAATGTTCAGCTACCTGAACAAAGACAAAATTTACGGATTTCTTTCCTTAATAAATGTCAGGGATTCATTCATCACAGTTCTTGACGCGGCTCTTAGGACGATACGTAAATGTAGATGAACAAAGTCCGTCCGTCCAACATTTTCAACAGGTCTTTCTTTTATACTGACGAGTGATAAAATATCTTGCAAAAAGGTTAATGAACAAATGTTACTCCTACTGCCAAGTAACTAGTGTATGTGGTGTCTCATGAAGTAAATTGAAGAAAAAGAAGGTCGGACGGTAACGTGCTAGTTTGGCAATTAAAAGTTAGCCCCTGAAACCCCCTCCGTGTATGGAAGCTATGTTTACCTTGGTATTATTACAGATGAATGTTGCAAAATAACCAAAGGATTGAGCACCTAATATTCTTATTCCCTTTCTCTAAGACGAAATATCTCACGAATGAGCTCAGTTAGCAGTGAGATAAGCGAGTTTACTCGATTAAATAGTAGCCCTGGGAAAAACTGACACCTTTCCAAAGTGTTTTCGGTCTACCTTTGGGCTGAGTTGGTCCTTAAAATGAAAGAGAAAGTTGAGTAGATGCCGTGAAATGGTGACGGTAGGCCTAAAAAAATTGTGCTTCCCATCACTCGGAGGGGAGAGCAGTAGCTCTTCTTCATATGAGTGATGGTGAAGAACACAGTGGTCGTAATAGCGACACTTATTTTACTGCCTACGATGCAACAGCTGATTTAACGGCTGTGGTACTCTTATGCGGAAGGCAAGGGGAAACTACGAAAGTTTTATACTAAGAAGTCGCAAATCGGCCGTATCATGACACAAGACGTCAAAGGGAAAGTGAACGGGAACGATGAGATAAAGAATAAATGCATAGATATGAAGACATTAACAGATAGATTAATCAACTTTGGAGCTGCGTTAAACCAATCTAAGGAAAAATGACTGATGGTGATGAATGAGAAAAATCAATAACTTACATAGTCATCATAACAGCCCATAGTTGATGGACCGGAAACCAACGTATGAGATTGCCCATTAGCTGAAGCAATGGTAAGTGAATACTAGTGTGAATGTTTCTGTGTAGTTGTGTGTAGTGTGTTTTTATTAGTGTAATTTTTCACTGTAAACGAGGGTAAAAAGACCGGATTCGTTGCAAGTTGAAGGTTAGCCTTTAGAATAAAGTCTAGCATATTCAAAGCTCATATAGGAAAGGCAACAAGAGACTTTTTAAATAAACATCAAATATCGGTATGCATGAATCTAGTTCGTACACCCTAACTATTTGTATGGAGCACTATTGTATTTCCATGACTTATCTTAAAAAAAAACACTTTTAGCAAGATGTGACGAGACCAGCCCCCTGCATCTTCCTATGTCGTCAATAGAAAATATTTGGCCCCTTAATGTCCGTTTAGTTCCAGTACTGGCCGTCGGGCGCTACTGGTACTTTCGTCCTACTCCTACAAGGGACCTAATGGGAAGGTCTCCTATTTATCTGCCGAGAAACGTATTAAGTGTGATTTATGTTTTAATTCCTGCTAGCATCGAAGGAAAACCATAATTGCTGAAACAAGCACATGAATATTTACCGAATTTAGGAATCTTTTTTCCTGTCAGTGCTACTTACCAACATAACTTTACACAAATCAAGTACAATTTCTTTCCATCAAACATGTTAAATACGACCTGGTTCTATTCCACAATTGTAAAAGTGTGGAATTTAATAAAGTTCCTCATTCAAAATGCATAAAGCTATAGTATTCTACACCGTGCCGCAAGTGACATTCTCAATTATTTTTCCAATATGAAACCGAAAGGGAAATACCAACTCCATGATACGCATAATCAACTATCGGCAACGTAACTTTGTGATGCACACTAATCGCGATGATAACATTTGAGTAGTAATTTTCTACTTCTCTTCGATATCGCTTTCTTAAGTCTAATGTTTTGGAATCTTGACTACCTCTTACAATGATATTGTAACCCGTCAGGCCAGCAACAAGAAAAAATAATTAAATACAAAGTGTTTTTCCCCTCGTAACCTCTTTATTACGATTATGTCTCAGAAAAATCACATCAAACAATTTCCCTCTTGCTGTCTAAAAATTACAATCAAAATCCCACCACTCGTAGTCAATGAAACATTATTTCTTGGGAGATAACCTAAAAGTTTCTTTATGGATTTTCTCTCGAGGGACTGAATATTGGATAGCAGAATTGAATAAATATTAGTAAATCAAGCACTTTGTGCATTGTTTCTCACAAAAATTTACGCCATAGAAAATCTGGACATTTTTTCTTAATTAAATATTCTATGTTAGCCTCAGAATTACGTGTTTGCAAATTTCCTCATTCGCATGCTAACATAATGATGGATTATGAAGGCCATAACTTCTTAACAATGTTTTGATCAAGAAAAAAAACAAATGATTTTTTTGGAAGATATCACTTATAGCAAGTTCAAAAACATTTGCTTTCATACAATTTAAAATTAAAACGTGTTCCGCAGAACGTATGAAACGAAATAAATTTAAATGTTGGTGCAAAAGAGCGTCTTTAGTTTTTGTTAAATTTGACCTGGTTCTATTCCACAATTGTAAAAGTGTGGAATTTAATAAAGTTCCTCATTCAAAATGCATAAAGCTAAAGTATTCCACACCGTGACGCGTGTAACATTCTCAAATATTTTCCAATCTGAGATCGAAAGGGAAATACCAACTCCATGATACGTATAATCAACTATCGGCAACGTAACCTTGTGATGCACACTAATCGCGATGATAACATTTGCGTAGTAATTTTCTATTTCTCTTCGATATTGTAGTAGTATAGGGCTTATCCTGAATTATATATATGTATACTTCAGGATAAGCCTTCGGATCCCTTGATTACACTGCATTAAATCAAAGAAATATGTAAAAACAAAGAAGACTTGAGGAAATCTCTAAAGGAAAAACTGAGGACTGTGGCTGAAAACGGGTAAAGAGATGTCGAAGATGTCATCATTGAACATGACTACATCTACATAATACCCAGCAAGCCAACATAAAGGTGTGTGGCAGGTGATGAATTCTCACCAAACATGCACTACACATCATATATAAAAAAGGATTAGTATTTATTTACTGTTCTAAACTACACCATTTAAAAAAAGATAAAAATAGCAAAGCAAACATGCAGCTACCAATGTTATCCATTGCTACACTTGTACTTATTACTTGTACTGGATATATTTACCGTTATTCATATCCCTAATTGTACGAGGAAAAAAGGACATTTTGAATCCGTCAGTTCGGCAATCAATTTCTCTAATTTTGTGATTATGATCCAGTCTACCATAGTAAGTTGGGGTTCGCAAAATATTTTTAACATCATCACTGAAAATATGGCCTTGGAATTTGTTTAAGAGATTATGTATAAATTTCAACCTGCGATCTGACAATGATTCCCAATTTAATTCATTTAATACACTGGTTACGCTAATAAGATTATCGTACCCCCCCTTTACAAATCTTGCCGATCTTTGCTGCACACGTTAAAGTTCATTATTTAGACCGATTTCGTAGAAATCCCATGCATTGGAAACATATTCTAAATGATGCCTAACAAGGGAAAAGTAGCTGATTTCTCGTACCTGATCGTCACATTTACCCAGTACTCTTTTGACGAATCCCAGTTTACGATTCGTTTGACCCATTATTTCACGTATGTGTTTACCCCTGGAAAGATCATGTGTTAGTCTTATTCCAAGATATTTAATGGATTCCCCGTTTGTTAATTCATTAATACTTATTTTGTAAATGATAGGAGGAGAGCTATTCTTTCTCCAAAAATTCATTACTAGACATTATTTAAAGTTTAATTCTCACTGCCATGTTTCACACAATTTTAAATTGCTTGTAGGTCATCATTTAAATATTCTTTATCGTTTGGGTATAGAATTTCCCTGTACACTACTGCGTCATCGGCAAATTTACGAACTTACTTTTTACCACCTTATTGATATCATTAACTAAGGGCTCCCTGAAGTCGTTCAATGTATAATTTATCACGCAAGCCATTATGTTTCAAAGCAAATGTTTAAGTATTCACGTTGTGCAGTTTTCCGCTCAGAATTTCTAAAACCACTGGCAAATTCGGTGCAACCAGAGGGCAAATTAGTTGAGCTAAAAACTAAAGACGCTCTTTTGCACCAACATTTAAATTTATTTCGTTTCATACGTTCTGCGGAACACGTTTTAATTTTAAATTGTATGAAAGCAAATGTTTTTGAACTTGCTATAAGTGATATCTTCCAAAAAAATCATTTGTTTTTTTTCTTGATCAAAACATTGTTAAGAAGTTATGGCCTTCATAATCCATCATTATGTTAGCATGCGAATGAGGAAATTTGCAAACACGTAATTCTGAGGCTAACATAGAATATTTAATTAAGAAAAAATGTCCAGATTTTCTATGGCGTAAATTTTTGTGAGAAACAATGCACAAAGTGCTTGATTTACTAATATTTATTCAATTCTGCTATCCAATATTCAGTCCCTCGAGAGAAAATCCATAAAGAAACTTTTAGGTTATCTCCCAAGAAATAATGTTTCATTGACTACGAGTGGTGGGATTTTGATTGTAATTTTTAGACAGCAAGAGGGAAATTGTTTGATGTGATTTTTCTGAGACATAATCGTAATAAAGAGGTTACGAGGGGAAAAACACTTTGTATTTAATTATTTTTTCTTGTTGCTGGCCTGACGGGTTACAATATCATTGTAAGAGGTAGTCAAGATTCCAAAACATTAGACTTAAGAAAGCGATATCGAAGAGAAGTAGAAAATTACTACTCAAATGTTATCATCGCGATTAGTGTGCATCACAAAGTTACGTTGCCGATAGTTGATTATGCGTATCATGGAGTTGGTATTTCCCTTTCGGTTTCATATTGGAAAAATAATTGAGAATGTCACTTGCGGCACGGTGTGGAATACTATAGCTTTATGCATTTTGAATGAGGAACTTTATTAAATTCCACACTTTTACAATTGTGGAATAGAACCAGGTCGTATTTAACATGTTTGATGGAAAGAAATTGTACTTGATTTGTGTAAAGTTATGTTGGTAAGTAGCACTGACAGGAAAAAAGATTCCTAAATTCGGTAAATATTCATGTGCTTGTTTCAGCAATTATGGTTTTCCTTCGATGCTAGCAGGAATTAAAACATAAATCATACTCAATACGTTTCTCGGCACATAAATAGGAGACCTTCCCATAAGGTCCCTTGCAGGAGTAGGACGAGAGTACCACTAGCGCTCGACGGCCAGTACTGGAAGTAAACGGACATTAAGGGGCCCAGTTTTTTTGGGAAGTTGCAGGGGGCTGGACGAGACTGAGGGAAAACGTTGAAGGGATGGTGAAAGGAGAAGAAAATATATTTGGGAAATAATAACAGGAGGCAGAACATTTATGGAACTGCGATGTAAGGTCATGAAATAAGGAATTGTGGTAAGAGCTTTGAGTTGATCTAGTTCGGTATTTACTGGTAGAGCACTAATAATTGAATAATTTCACATTTCCGGAAAGGAAAAATAACAGATCTGTTGAAAAGCGTGTGGGAAGACATAAGATTTGTAATGGATAAATGTTAGAAATCACTATAAAGGTAAAGTGTGTTGGAGTTCTTACTTTGGAGAGTAACTCTTTACCCTGCTACCATTATAGATTGAATGCCACTGCTTACGATATAAAAATGGTGACATGAACTTCGTGCAAAAAAGATTAAACTTTCCCTGAATTGGAAGCGAACTAACCATACCTCCTGTATCTAAGCTGCACTGATTTTGGAAATTCATCATCTAGAATACATGAATATCCTGTCACGTACATATTAATTGTTTTTGCGTGAATGAATATTCATTAGGGATTAATTGCAATTTGGTGCTTGCTCATTTGCTACCCATGCGCAATAGAATGTCAAGAGTATGCTTCGAATAATCGCATGAGCGAGTTAAGTGAAACTCTACCGTGTCGTTCTTCGGTGGTGAGGGCTTCGCTTCCACGTCGCATGGCGTCTTTTATCTTTAATCAAGCCGATTTAATGCCTTTGAAATCCCTCTTTCTCTCTTTGCCGCCCGCCTCTTATGCGTTCCTTTGCTGTCTCTCTTCCCCCTCCGTCAGCGAGAATGCTCTTTCCCTTCTCCCCTCTCTCACATTAATTCCCTTTCAGGAGATTTTCTTCCCCCTCCTCCTTTTTCCCGCCTTTCCATCTCCTTGCCCCATGCTCCTTCCCATATCCTCCCCGCTTGCCCTTTCTACGCCAACACCAGCCAATCTCACCCATTCGACGCTTCGCTTGCGAGGTCTGAGCCCCCTACAGCCCACTCCCCTTCCCTCCCACCCCACTTCACCCTCCTTCTGCTCCACCCCTCCACACCCACTCCGCTCCTACCCACTCAAATCCACTCAACCTCATCTGCTGCCCGCCCTCACCGTGGTCCTTAATTCACCATGACCATGCTACTGTCAGTCTTTAAGTGCTTCTCTGAGGAGTGGATTCGTCGAGTCTCTACTTTTCTCCAAATATTTCCAATCTATAGATGCGTATGGAATCTGTTTGTATTGAAAGACGAATTACGAGTAGTTTGTTTGAATTTACAACCTTTATTCGTGAATTTCAAGAGGATGATTGATAAAAATAATGCACATTTTCTTAAATTGCCTCAAAATATTCTCGAAAAGGAAAATGTTTTATTGTATTTCAATCCTATCGACTATTATAATATGTATTGAACGTATTTTCTAAATTTTTCGTTAAAACGCTGGGTTCGACTTGCACAAATTAAGGATAGCAGAAGAACTGGTGTGCCCTGAACATGGTGTCTCCAATAATTAAATCTATCATGTGCAACATATTTGATTTGCCTGTGAATATAGTTATCTTACCTACACAATACACGCCACTGTAACTAGCAATATGATTTCGTACGGGAGAATAGCGAGCTAAGATCAAATGCGCTGAAATTAATAATAAAATATAGAATATAAGGATGCATAATTCCAATACAGGCGTTGGTGATTAAATTAGGAAAACGTATATTTCTATCATTTGAGATGAAGATCTGTACTAAGAATGTACCAAAAAATGTACTAAAAGAACTATACTAAGATAGCCATAAAATATATAGGAAATGGCAAACAGCCGATGTGAAAGGTTCTAATGCTCACAAACCCTGCAGTAATTTTACATCTTACCTTTAGTACACCTGATTATTGCATATAATTCCTGATTATTTTGACTTTAAAATAAATATAAATACTGCAATAATGAAGATAAATATCTATCACTAACTTCAGCTTACTAAACTATGTATACGGTGGTCAAATATAGTTTATAAACTGCGTAAATGGCATTTAGAAAACCAAAATATTTAACACAATTTGAAAATTTCATGACAACAAATTAGCCTTCAGCGTCCATATCAAATAATAAATTTATTAGTATTTTTTATAGTGGATATTTTACCTAGGTAAGGTTAAAGTGTATGCATCAACCGAGAGAAGAAAACTTTGAAAAACTTTTTGGTTTTTCTAGGTTATGGTAGGACTTTCTGGTTTTCGGTATACCTATTCTTTTCACATGTATTCTAATTTTAAATGCTTTTGGTTATGAGGCCTCAACATTTGGAGCAATGACTATTGTATATAACAACTGGCGTTTCTTTTATTGCTAAAATTCTCAGGCATTCAATATGTGATTACTAAACACAACTTAAGCCATTGTTCCGTAAGTGATGGATGCAAATGGTCTTTCATAAACTTCACAGATGATAGGAAAAAATTTTCCATGGCGGCTGCCGGCCACTTTGGGCAAGATTGGCAGGATCAAAGACTTCGTAGTACACGGCGTAGTCTTTATCTCCAAAGCGTAGGTTTATTAAATTTAAAGCAAAAGTTTTGGATTTTCAGCTTGTTAGTCAATTTGGGATGGAAAACGCATATTACAACCCAAGTTTGATCTGGGAGGACTTGCCATCCTGGGGTGGTGCCATAAAATATTCCCGCCATTCCTATCTCTATTTCACACGCTCCCTCATACTCCCCTCTCCACGACTTAATCCATGCTTCAAGTCCGCTTTCTCTCCCCCGAACCCATCTGCGGACCAAGTTCTCTCCCTCCCACGCATCTCCGCTCTCTCGCCATTAACTCTCCTCTCATTTCCTCCCATCCCCACACCATTCCCACAATCCCCCTCTTCCCCTACTCCCTCTTCCTTTCACAATACTCCCTCTTCTCATTCCCAACTCTCCTCAACCTCCCGAAAGACTCCCTCCGCCGACTCCGCGACTTTGCTCCTCGTCTTAATCCATTACACTTTTCGCAATCTTATTCCCGTCCCCTCTTATAAATCTTTTCCTCGCTTAGTGCCCATCTTGATTCCTTCCCTGCGAGAAAAATAAAACTTACAACTCCACTTTCATCTTCTTAATCTTCCTCCCAACTCTTTCTCAGGACTGACTAGTCTCTCACTATCTTTCTTGTTTCAGAAACCAAAGAATATTTCAAGTACAGGAACACTTTCATTTTCCGTTTGATCTTTCCTCTTACCTTTAAACGCTCCCAGGTTCCAGGTCCATACCCCTCGGCAAAAGGTTCCTATAGAAAACGGCTCCTTGATTTTGAAAGGTGGGAATGCGGCTAAACTGGATCTCCTATTAAAATGGAGAAGATTACATAGTCAATTCAATGAGCAGAAAATGTAAATTAAAAATCAGCTGGATTTTATATGGTTCAGAGAAAACATAAATAAAAATTATCCCCAATTTACCTATACGTGCGCTCTCGCGGGACGTAGCCTGAGACGTAACCTCTTTCTCTTTCCCCTGCGCCTCCACCCAAAAATTGGGAATAGCGGGGATAGGTGTGCGAGGAGGTCATTCCTTTATAACTGAGGCTAAGAATCAAATGTTCAATAATTTTGTTCATCTGCGTGGGAGAAGACTTCTTCCATTTCTACATCATTCGATTACGTCGGAAATGCATGGTAAATTTCCTACTAAATTAATAACTCTCGAATGCTGAGGGTAAGTTGGATGTAGAAGATGACAAAAAATAAGGATCTAATTGAGGAAAAGACGGATAACTCGCCCAAAACCTGAATAAGGCGCCGAAGGGAAGGGAAAACTCACTACGTACCCGATCCACAAATTTAGGAAATATGGTGGGAATTGTTTTTACTGTGCTGAGGATGGAAAGTCTAGCATCTAGGACAGCGTGCATTGAGGCAAAAGAGTAAGAGCCTAAAGGAGACTTTTGGCAGGGAGGAGGACAAGAGCAGAATGTTAAGAATGTTTTGGGACTATCTCAAGAGTTCCTTAACAATGATGCGTCAAAGACCAGAAGTACTTATTGTACTGTCATAGAAGTCATATTGTATTAAATATGTTTTAGCATAAAATGTTATATTTTGATTCCTAGACAAATATCAACGCTAAAATGTCATCATCAAATGGTAGGCCGCTAATTATACCAATTATGACGTAAAAAATCTCATTAAAATATGTTACATATACAGGCAATAGTATCGCGCTAAAATTCAAATTGCACGTAGTAACGAATAAAATAAACCTTTAGTTAATTCCAAAAAAAAAATTAATAAACCGACCTAGGTTTCAACAATTGTCGTCATCCTCAAGTTTACGATGAATATAGCTAAATTCCGCAGTGACTCCTTCAGTCTTATCTGATTAAAATTGCACGTGGCATAAGTCAACCTTAGTCTTACTCACGTAGTCAAAATCCATAATCGAGAGAAACGATTTCGCAAAGCTAGAGAGAACACGACTGTCTATTTGTACGGTTGGGTATTCTATTATCACTAATTCATTTCGTTTTAAATGTACTTCTATTACCCCAGCAAGTGACGCGAGAAAGAAAGGAAGAATCATTTTCCAACAACGGGTTGAACGATTCCTCCTCCTTCCACTTCCCTCTCGACAAGCCCTTGCAATTACTTCGACCTTCCGCCTCCCCCTCCTTCCACTCTTTGATGTCGCGCCTCGTTTGTTCACCGCTATCAACGCCGACGTCGTCTGTGTACCCTTAAGAGGTCACCAGCGGCCCGCTCCGTACCCCCATCCCCACTGTCAGGAAACCTTCCCGTCTTTCCCCGCGCATACACATATTCCCCTCGGGACCTGCTCCGTGATGTATATGCGCGCCATCTCCCGGGACGCAGCCCGAGACGTGACTTCCTCCTCTCCTTCCTCCGGCCCAAAACTAGACTCCTTCCGATGCGAAAGTTGAGTGCGCCCACGAGAGCCGTTCATCTCAGGGAAATGTTCCCTTTTCTTCTGTTTCGTCACTCTACGAACACACCCGTCCCAATCCTCCCCAACCATGAGGAAGCTGCCGTCGTCCAAACATTCGCCAGTGCCCACGCCATGATTATTTCACCTTTTAACCTTGCCACAGTGTGGTCACATGGCGCTTTTTCATTCATTTTCCCTTCTCCACCCGTTTTGGGTCGGAAGGAAAGGCTGAGGAAGAAATGTCATTTCTTTCTTTCCCACTGAGTTATCACCTGCTCTCGGAATATTTCGATATACATCAATCATACCAACAATGTAAGGAATTACTCGAAACCTTTACAAAGAGAATATTTATTATTAATCCATCCGCTTTGGACCAAATGGCAAATGGGTAAAATTTATAAAGTACTAATTGAATTTTACTTTTTTAAACTCAGTAATACATTATGTATGTACATAGAATCTTGCAATGGTTGGGGGAAGGAATTAAACAGTATCCAAACGTGCTCTGAATGAACGTGTGCACTAACAGATAAGAGTACAACATAATTAGATAATAGTTTTTACTCATACATCGACCAGGTATGTATGCACAACTGAACAGATGGTATCTACGATAAGTTAAAATCTGGATTTTAAGTGCAGGTGTTTGTGATTCAATAATCCATTATTCCCACAAGGAATGCAAGGAAGCTGTTCTTGTGAGTAAGAAGTATAATTAACTTTCTTCAGTTGCAACCCCAATCACTGAGATAAATTATTCACCCTTAATGTGACTTTCATTTATTCACTCGCAGCTATTAAAAGTCTATTGAAAAAAACATAATGGTAAGAGATATTTTGGGATAACGATTTTATTGGAACTCTCGCACGTTAAAATTCATGTGATGCGAAAATAAAGTTAAAACATTGTAGACACTATTTATAAAGATGCAGGCTAAAGATGTTAAATGCTTATAACCCCAACAGCGTGATGTAAATGTACCTAAGCATGATGCCTTAGGTAGTAAATCTCTGATGAATGCAAATCTATGAGAAATATTACCAGTGGAATTTATCAGTCTCATCTTAAAGGCAAGAAGATATCATTAATAATGTACAAGATGGGAAAGTGAATTGAGGAATAGTATAATAATATCTAATATTTAATATACTTAGCAGAAGATACGTGGTTTAAACAAGAATGGGTACATTTATATGTAAGCTAAAGACTATATAATAATGATGCTCAAGCTATTTATCACTATTTTTGCCAAATAAATTTGCAGCTACCTTAAGTGTAAAATATGCAGTGCCATGAATCATGGCAACGTTTTTAAAATCAGAATGAAAATGCATTTGTTATTGCCATTCATCCGCATATAGGGATTACCCAGCAAGCATACTCGTGGGTTTGTGGCAAGGAGAGAATAAATACCAGTCATGCTCTAGTCCAGCAACCTTTAAGGTACTAGAAATTTCCGCGTAATTCCATTAATAATGAAATCACTGGGTGAGTGCAACTAAGCAATTAAATTAAATAAAAGATAGTATTTTCAGTAATGACGTTAAAAATATGTTGAAAACCCCAATTTCCAATGGCATACTGGACCATTTTCACACAATTAGAGAACCTGATTGCCAAAATGATATATTCAAAATGTCCTCTTTTCCTTAAACAATCAGGGATATAAATAGCGATAAATATATCCAATACGAGTGTATCAATGGATATCATAGGCAGTTGCATGTTTGTATAGGGACTGTAAGCTAACCCAACTAACAGAATTATATTGCATGCTTGCTTGCTGTTTTCATCCTCTTTAAAAATTGAAATTTGGACTAGTATGTTATTACTAATCTTTTTTATGGATGAGGTGTAGTGCGTGTTTGGTGAGAAATCACCCCCTGTAACACACCTTTATGGTGGCATGCAAGGTAATATGCAGACGTAAATGTAGATGAAGTAATTAGCACGGTCAACTTCCCAGCTACAAAGCCCTCTCTCCAAAGAGATACTTAACTATCACATAGTATAATTATAAGTTTGTTTCTGTGTACGAGATAAAAACGGACAAAAGAGGTGATGCTTTATTTGCCATATTGAATACAAGATGACAAACATAAGAAAATAAAAAGTAAAAGTTCATAGCACATCCTATCTTTCTTTACTTGAAATCGTCACTTTTTCAGAAATCTGGACGAGAACTGGCAAATGGGCAGCATTCCACGGTAACATTGCAGTTCGTTGGACAATTTAATTAGGTGGACGGTCGTAAGTTACGTACAATTTGTCCTCCGAGTGTTTTAGGCTGAAATGGTCCTCTTTGCATGTTGCTGCGAAGGCGGCTTGGTGTGACACACTCGTTGGCGAATCCCCAATCGGCCCGGATGTCACTGGTCCCCTGACGCAGACTGGGGACTCCCCAGACGTCATTCACGTGACCCCAAGGATCCACAAAATGGTAGGATTTACATCCAAGGCCAACCACAGCGTTGCTCATTTGTCTAAGGAAAGGGTCGTATCTCTTTTTCAACACTAAGCTACTCACTCATCTTATATTCCCATTCTTTCGTATGAACCACGCACAAAATAAATCCAAGAAAACATCACAATGATTTATGTTAAAGGAATTAACGGTACGACACGCGGAGGACAACTTAAGATATATTTTTCCAATAAATCCAATATATTACAGTCCGAAAAAAATTAAGCTTAGTACTCAATCAAATCTAGCGAAAAAGATAAAGGCGAATACCATAGTTTGCAAAGATAATACGGTTGGAATGGAAAATGTATATTACTATCTTACCACCTCGAGAGCTAGGGTTTGAATTCCGGCAGTGTCAGCAATTTTTAGTGTCGTATAAAAAGATAGAAAATACAAAGCAAGCATTCAATTTGAAGCTGTTAGCTGGGTTAGCTTAAATTCATAACATTCTAAAACTATCTATGCTATCCAATGATATACTCGTATTTATGCTAATGAATGCATTTACAACTATTCATATCCATAATTGTGCGAAGAAAGAAAGCCATTTTGACTCATTCTTAGAGTGGAAGACATATATACGGAAATAATGGAAAAGGCGTTCCTTCCTTAGGTGCCATGGATAACATCTTATCAGGTGGACAATAGAAATATTTTTACCTGGACTGAGCATGCAATACAAGGATCGGTTAAGTAGTATAATAAGATATAAAATAAATATAAATAAGATTAGAGAGATAGATTGTCGTACCGATAGATTCAAAATAGTATTTTCCCCCGTGCTATAAGGGAACAAAATAGGCAGCATAGCAAAGGGAGAGGTAGGTGAAATATTCTGTATATAGTAGTCTGTAGTGCATGATGCATGTATTAACCTCTTAAATACTATAGATACTAACAATATAGCAGTAATAATAAGCAGTATAGGAAAGGGATAGGTAGAGGAAACATTTTAGAGTATTCTGTAGTGCATGATGCATGTATTAACCCCTCAAATACTATAGATACTAACAATCTAGTTGCATGAGACCCTTTAGTTGCTTGCTTGCATGTTAGTAGTGCATGCTTGGTGATCTTCACCCCCTGCCACACACCCTCACGGTGGCTTGCAGGGTATCGTGTAGATGTAGATGAATATGGTTGCCAGAGACCCTATAGTTACATCGTTTGTAGGTATCGTGTAGATGTAGATGTAGAACTTGACGAGGAAAAAATTGGGTAGAGGACCTCTCCACTAACCTACCAGTATTGGCAGAAAAACATTTGATAATGATGTATTCAGTCTTTCCTGCTATAAACGCTCTATCAGTCCTGCTTTGGATAGCAGCGGCAGTCAACCAAGTACGTATTTGCGCAGAATTTGGAGGCTACCTTCAAACTTACACCACGATCCTGCAAGAAAACTCCGTGGACAAGACCTACGTACCTCCCTCAACTAGTTAAATGGCAGCCGTGGTAAATGGGTTACCACCCACGACGTCCAGGGCTTCCCTCGTTAGGGCCTAATTAACCGGTTATTCCGCACCGTCTCCACACGGTCGGGTTTCGCCCCGGTGAGAGGGTGGGCTGACGGGGGGGCAGGTCGGGTGACCCGATGTGGGGGCAGTGCATGGGGTGGGAGAGGAATTCCGAGTCTCAAGGATGGTTTGTGCTATTAGGCTAACTGAACCACCCCCTTCCATTGGCTGGAAAATTTCTGTACTTTCCCCCTCATCTGGAAAACAAAAAGGGAAGCCCTTGATAGCTCGGCGTTGAATTTCCTCGTTGACCTGTGTGCAAAATTATCCATTCAGACAAAATATTCAGATCATACGCAAATCAATAGATAATTACCAATAAATTTCCGATTTAATCATTTTTGAAACCTTACTTCGACTAAAATATGATTTTTAGAAAAATTTTAAGGCATACATTGTTTTTAAATTTAAGTAGAACATTTCCTAATTTGCTCAATTTCTTTAGAACCTACAGCTTTGCTTGAAGTAACAATCGAAAATTCCCTCTTTTGGGAGGGAATCTTCGATTGGCTTTGCTCTTCCTTTCCACTCTTCCAGTAATCAACAAGTCTTAGGGCTCCTCGTTTGGGTTCAGTAGAGTATTTGTGAGTGCTTTTGTGAGGTATTATGCTGAAATTTACTGTAGCGAGTGATGTTTGGTTTCAAATTCCAACGATCAAAATACCAAGGTATACTTCCAACTAAGGAATTTTAGAAATAAATTTCAATACCTATGTATTGTGTTAAAATCGAAAATCCTAGGTCTTAACGCCCAACCATTGGTTCTCCGTAGTATGACGTCTCCCATACTAGCAGTAGCGTAATAGCCTACCTTTGAGGGTGAAAATATTCTTACCCGTTTTGAAGTTATTTCGTTATTTGAAAAAAACTGAGTTTGTGTTCATAGAAGTTTGATTTTCAGACGAATGTTCCAACAATATTCCGGTTGTGGACGCGATAATGAACGGACGTTTTCTGAGCAACAACGCAAACTATTTTGGATGTGAGAAGCGAGGCGAAAAATTATCACGTTCGCCGTGTTATTATTATTTTTCTTGCTTTATATTATGTAGTGAGCCATGAAATATGCCTTCTGTTATGTATTTGACGTGATAAATTTTACCTAAGCTCTACTTGATAACTATTTAAGCTTTTCTGAACAGCGCACTATTAAAACTAGGGGTAGCCGTATTAAAGTAATATCGATTGACGTGAATGACATAAATTTCAATTAAATTTATTAATTATGTTAAAGTTATTGCTTTCGTGGCTACCGAAAACGAATTTTATATCCCTTATTTTTGTATTTTACAGGAAGGGTCCAGCGTTTTATTAAAGACACCCTTTGTTTTAATACAAATTTAATGTGTTTTACAGAGTTGTGATCACTAAATATATAGCTCATATTTCCCCGCAGGTTAAGCTTCCATATTCCACGACTGTTAGGAAACTTCTACATTTACAATCATTTAGCATTAAAGGAAAGGGAATCAAACTCAAAATGAGGAAATTAAGGAGAGTGCGTATGAATACTATCAGCAAATGTTAATGGTAGTGACTTGTCAGAGTTGATGTCCTGAGGGTGCCTAAACGCAGTGGATTCATCTTCATTTGGAGAAAATTCCAAATACTCAAACAAAACTATTGTAGTTGATGTACTGGCATTGGAAACAGTTCTGAGTATTGGAGATATTTAAAGTTATTCATATCCCTAATAGTACGAGGAAAAAAGGACATTTTGAATATGTCAGTTCGGCAAACAAATTCTCTAATTTTGTGATATTGGTCCAGTCTAACATAGTAAGTTGGGGCTCGCAAAATATTTTTTACATCATCACTGAAAATATGTTCTTGGAATTTGTTTAAGAGATTAAGTCCAAATTTCAACCTGCGATCTGACAATGATTCCATTTTAATTCATTTAATAGACTGGTTACGCTAATATAATTGTTTTATCCTCCCTTTACAAATCTTGCCGATCTTCGCTGCACACGTTGAAGTTCATTATTTAGACCGATTTCGTAGGGATCCCACACACTGGCAGCATATTCCAATTGAAGTCTAACAAGGAAAAAGTAGCTGATTTCTCGTACATTATTGTCACATTCACCTAATACTCTTTTGATAACACACGTGGCACACACAAATTTTAAGACTTTTTTTGATTCGGAGTAGGCCACTATTTCCCATATCATATAATAGTCAGTATCCCTTTTCAACTGAAAATGATAAAATATATGTTTAACAAACGAAATGTAATTACTTTCCGCAAGTCTTAACCGTCGTCACTAGTTTTAATATAAATTATATCAATCGGCAATTATCGCACACATGTATCTAACAAGCAACAGATATTATCGTTATATTTAGAAAAACAAATTTGCTAGTTTAAATATGAGAATAATTTAGTAATAGAACTTTAAAAGGAGAAGATAGAATGCAACCCGTTCAAAAATGTAAAGTAAAAGATATACGGCCTAATTATCGTAATACAACACAATAATCCCTTTAAATACCGCATAGGAAACTCAAATAAAACCTTCGATCCAAATGATACTGATCAGTTTTAGCGGCCGCAATAATATTTTCATGAACGATTAAATTGTCTTAAATGTTCCGCAACTTGAATTAAAACAACATAAGTACAGAAAACATTACAGTACAAAAAAATTTTAGTCACAGTTTAAGCAAGTATCACCTAACAAAGAATTGAATGTAATTCAAAAAGAAACAAATCGTCCCCATAACGTTAGCAGGATTAGTAGCAAAACAGTCGCACACCATGGCTACATATCCACACTGTCTCCAAGTTAAGATATGGTTGAGAATGGGAGATGGCGTCAGAGCCTACTAAACATGGCGGAAGTGTGTTTCGGCGCAATAATAATTTATTAGGTTTTGTTTGCTAATAAAAATTAACGCTAAGCCTCTTGAACGTCGGAATGAACATTTCGTGTCTAAAGTATCAATAAATATTTTAGACATCACTTCCCAAAAGTATGCAAATATTCTGTTGAACACAGCTTATTCCTATAAATTTCGTCCCTTACAGGAGTAGTTACATGAAGCAAAATACATTTCTATGAAGCATGAACGATTAAATACGGGTAAATTTGTTCAAGAAACAGTGAAATATAGAAATGAATTCTCTCGATTCTGATGCATGGAGAAAAAGGTTTCGAAGGTGCTTCGAAACTGACGCTAAATTCACGTTTTGAATAGAAAGTTAAGAAAAAAGTAAAAGGAAAAAAAATAGAAAAGTGTTGAGCACTGACCAATAGTTTAGTATTTGATTCTTGAAGAGTCGTCTTTGAGCATCTAATATGTAGAACTAAATCCTAGTGGATAGGTGTTCTCTGAGTACTATGTTACTACACCAGATAGTATTCCCAAGGAAATATAAGTGGCACAGCGATGGAAACTCCCTTCTCCACCATGAATCCTCAAAAAAATTCTTTGTATTTGATATGCTCTAACTTTTCAATAGACGCCGAAAAAATGGTGTTAAAAAGAAATATTTTACGATAGCTCGTGATAGCCTAAGAGCATAAGAACCTAGATTTTTTTGTAGTGATTGGGAAACCATTTTCAGTTTTGGTATTGCGACTATAGCAAAAGTTGAAAATGCCAATATTTTTCAGTGATATGTTATTTATTCCTTCTTCTTTTACGCATAAAAAATGTTTTGCTCCATCTACGCAGAAGTGCTGCGGAGGCAGCATGGTAAAACTAGATGCATAATATTTTTGGCTACCTGGAGTCTATTAGCTAATAAATACGGTTAAAACAAATGGGGTATTACTATATGGTACTCTGTGTTCGTAGTGACCACTACATTCTCCACTCAAGTGGGCAAACATGCAAATTTAATAATTTTCAACATCACTGACTCTCAGAAAATAACAAATTTTGAAAACAAATGTTATTTAAAACTTAGGCAATGAGCTCTTTATATAAAATATTTTATAAAAACATTCATTAAATGACTTGTCTTTCAAAGGCCTAATGTATTTGCCATTGAACATGGGTCCAAGCCAAAAAATAACAGAAAATAACTAGTGAATTTGAAGGCGGTGTTCTCATTTACCAACTTAAAAAAGCAAGCGAACAAGGAAGAGCACTTGTGTTTTATTTCAGAGTAGTTAACCTGGCAGAGTACCGCGGGCTTGTAAAAAATATAAAAATCACAATAGTTATTTAACTTTAAGCGAGGTACACACAGTGACCCAGCTAAACCCCGGCAGGTGTCATTCAGCTTCAATCTCCTCGAGCCTAAGAAACCGGAGATGTACGTGTAAGGCGTGGGTCTTTCAGGATTTGCGAGTAAATAGACAAGCCCGCATGCTATCGCGATGAGATTAGAACGAGAGTGACACGGAGGGCCCCGGCCCCCTTTTTAATCAACGCGATGCCGTACACTTAGGTTTAAAACTAGCAACAGAAGCATCCATCCACGCTTAACGAGAATTCATCATGTTTCAAGCGGCCGTATTTTTTCCCCTCATCTTTTTCTTAAGGCTTCATAAAAGCGCTCTCTTGGGGGTGGGCCGCCGTAGCTGGCTGGAGGGAGAGTGGGGAATCCAGTCCCTAAGTGCATCGCGAAGGAGGATGAAGCAAAAAGAGGAAGAAGTGACTTCGAGAAGTAAAGGGAGAAAAGAGAGGCGGACGGAACTGGATGGGTCGCAGGAAGGAAGCGGACGCAGCTGCCACCTGGAGGCCGGAAAGTGATCCTCTCTCCTCGGACGGTCGACCAGGGATTGGTTGACGTGATGGAAGGAAGACGCGATAGGACAAGCGTCGGGAATGCACATCCCAAAGGAGTGCGTGGAATAGACTGGGAGATTGAATTACGGTCGAGTCTACGTTCCTCTGATACCTTTAAATGTGCTTTTCTAAACTTCACTGCTTTTCATAATGCCGATAAAAATACTTCCACGCAAAATTAGGCGTTAAAGGAAAGAAATACGATGGGCACAGCATTAAAAATGTACCTGGTAAAATGATTAAATTAAGTCGCTTTAAATTAAGTAATATGGGTGGTAGGCTTGTAAAAATACAAAAATGCATGAGAGTGGAAAAAAGATGTATAACTTGCAATCATTTAGCTTATATCCAGATAAAATTATCACTTTGGTCCACTAGTAAATATTTTAGTGTAGTAGTAGTAGTGTGCTGTAAATTTTGCAATCGATTTTAATCACATCAAGGCAACATAAAATGCATGAACACATAAATACAACGCATGAGTGCTATTATATTGATACAAATATGAATGCTTTGTTCGATAGAGTTTAAAATACATTTTTGTACTTACTCTCCCTGCGAAATTAGAAATTTGGGAAAATCAATTTAATGGCAAAGGATGAAATCGATATTTGTTCTACGTTCAGAGAAAAACGACTAAAGTAAACACCCATATCTCGTTAAATATTCAAATATATACACGGTGTATACAACGACATTGCTTTATGGGTTGTAAATGAAAGGCCACATTATATAACAGACTCAATTTATTTGATTCATCCATATCTCATGTTTATCTCTACACTTTACCGACAGAAGGGACCAGTCCTAAGCCAAAAAATAAATTGTTTCAAGCAAAATTACTTTTATTACTCAATCTTGAGTGTTAAGCCGTGTATCAAAAGTGATAGCCTAAATAGGCGGGAACCATTATCGTTTTGTAGGATTAAATACTGATTAAATCTCTTGCAGAAATTTAAAACTTATAGGACCGCTGAAGATATTGGATAAATATGACGAGCTGCTGCGTATTATGTTAGATTTGATCAGACAATTAAGATTAGAGAGGTATATTGGAGTACCGATAGGTATAAAGTGTAATTTTTCCGCGTACCTTAAGATACCACAATAGGCATCACAGTAAAGGAATGGGCAGGTGGAATATTGTTAAAGCAGTAAGTAATCATGACCTTCTACCTCTACGCGATACCCTACAAACCACAGTGAGGGTGTGTGGCAGGTGGTGAAGATTACCAAACATGCTATATTGACAGGCAAACAAGCTACTACATGGAAACATGCTATATAATAGGGTCACATGCAGCTAGATGGTTTGTATCTACATAATAATGAAGGGATTTGTTGTTAAAAAATGCACCATGCAATACAGACATGATGTCTGTTTAATGCAATACTGACAATATGTATGTTTAATGCAATTCATACATGATGCATGTACCTATGCATGCGAGTAAAATAGGGATTCATACATTCAGACATATGCCTTGCTAGCCATTTATCACTCCATTATTATATAGATAATAACCATTTAGTTGCACGTGACCCGTATCTCATATGTTTCTGTGAAGTGGGGGCCTTGTAGGTTTCATATGGTTGGTGCATGCTAGGTGATTCTCACTCTCTGCCACACACCCTTGCCGGGGATTTCCTTATCCCTCCTTCTCATTTTAATCAGCATGAATAAATTATTCCGTTCTAGAACGTAATCAAAGATCAGTGGACTGAAACATTATGACCTCTGAATTGAAGCAAACTTAGGTCTCTTTAGGTCAAAGATTCTAATGGGTCCACCTTCGGAAGAAGCCGTCGTCGTAGAGGGGTCGTAAAATAATTCCGGAAAAGTAGTGAAGAATAAAAAAATTGAGAAGATCAAAAAAGTCAGAATCACCCAATTAACTTATTCAATCCTGTAAGTAAGGTCAGAAGTGAAAGTGTATTTTTATATGAAAACGGGATACGTAAAATTTTGTAAATTTTCCAGAAAAGAAACAGCCAAATTTATTCATATGCCTTCTGATATTTAACAAACATAAGTCAGTAATATGAGGCGCTTGGGGCTAGTTAATGGTAAGCCACATTTGGGAAATTTTACAGGAGTGACATCTGAACGTTCGAAAAATGCCATAAATTAGGTGTTGTGTCTTGGTGCAATGCATAACAACCAGGTGTGTGCTGTCATCTCTTGGTTTTTTCAAATATTACTCCGCCAGTGGCTTCCTATCGTCTAGCAGATAAGAATGGCGTACAGATCTCAATATTTCTCAGTGTGTGGCTTACCATTATCTATCCCCGAGCGCCTCATATACACTTTGCTGAACATAGTAAGTAATGGCCTCTGTATATATATGCCCTAACTGATAATTGCAGTCAAAGACCCCATGAAGGGGATTTAATCTTTTCCCAAAACTCAATTGATGAAATCTGCCAACAGAATAAGTACATCGAATAATACGTTAACCTGCTCCAGTAATTTATAATAAAAATCCATGAGAAATTATATAATAAGCTAGCTACTTTGATTCCATGACATCGTAAGAGTATAATTTCAGCCAAAAAAATCACTATGCCTTCGTGGTTTCATTTTTCATTGTAAATCGATATGTTACAAATGACTTAGGTAATATATAAAATGAGAGAAGAGGATGTAGCGAGATATTCAAGAGAAAGAGTAGTGAAATGGAGTAAGAGGAAGAGGTTAAAGAGGAAAATAGTTAATTAATCATTGAGGTTAACGAAGAGAAAAGAGAGGATAATTTATTTAATGAATGAATTAGAAAAGCAGCAAATAGAAACCCAACTTGCCAGAATCAAAGCATTTAGCAATTTGACCAGCACACAAAATGTTAAAACTTTTAGAAAAATCTTCCTATATATTCAAATATCCTCTGACAGAGGAGCGATTGGGAACAAATGATATACCAAATTAATTTCAGTTTTATTCTGCGACGACAAAATCTTTCTTTAGTATCATCAAGAAGATCATAATCAATACGTACGTTCAGTGCAATGGTGAAGTTCATTCAACAAATAATTTCAGCTATGAAAACAAATAGAACGCTCCTTCTAGCGCTAAATGGAAAAAAGTACTACAAGCGTGGTTCCCAAATAAGTATGTTAGAGTTTAAAAACCTTCATAAAAAATTGAAATGGTTTTTGGTTAAATATATCTGATTATTTAAAAGAACGTTTTTATAACGTTCGCCTAGTTGAAATTAGCTACAGTCTGCATTTAAGCCATGATTTAGATCAATGTATATGATCTCGTTCGATAGTTAGCATAATTACGTAAAATGCAGATCGAAAGCTCTTGTAACTAAATATATATACTCTATGCCTCAATATTGAACTTAATGCTACTAAGTATTGAGCAATTATTGCCATAGGAGTTGTTAAATACTATTTTGTAAAATGTGGTACTGTAAAGTAAATTATAAGGGCATACCGGCATGCAACGATTGACTAACCAAAAGTTAAACAATCAAGTGGATCACAGTCAGTAAACGTATAACTAGCATTTGAAGGCACACATAAAATTCAAGTGTATACCTCAAACTAAAAATTTTAATCTTGTTAGGATTTCTTCTTTTATTGATATGGTAGACATACGACTCGATACGAAAATCAGAAGATTTTTAAGAGGCCATTTTAATACCAAGGGACTCATGCACTTACCAAATAATTTTGCTACGGTAAGGAGGCCAGATAATAGTCGGGGTACATAAGAGAGGGGTGATAGTGACCTTAAAGACCTTGAGAGTGAGGTTTGGGAGGGAAATGTTTGCATCGTTAACGAGGGATTAAAGCGTTGTGGCCTCTGCTGAGATTTCGGTTCACCAACTTCCACGAGGTTGGAGGTGACGAAGGAAGCCATTGGCAAGTTCCGCTCGCGATACCAACGCTGCCTCGCGACGAGCGGGACTTGTTTTCAGGGACACTCCGATTACTGCAGAAGCGATGCTATCCTCATCGGGTTGCGTTCACTACGAAGGGTCTACTCTCCTTACAGCACTTCAACTCGAGTAAATGTTCGCGTTATCCTTCCCCCAGGCGGAATGTGACCCACATGATTTCAGAGCAAACGAGAATAACGATACAGGTCATACAAGGAGCAAAACCAGAACCAAAAATAAAAGATTATAGCTTGACGTACGAAAACTCGTGACTTAATTGAGATGACATCAAAAAGATTGCTCCGCACAATATTACTCGGAGCCCCTGACATAGGGGCAGTAAAGAAACGGTAAGCAACGTGCTTGACATTACCTACTAAAAAAACTGCAAAAAAGTAATAATTAAAAAAAATCCCATTTAGCATGAAAAAAAGAATTTAAGAAATAAATTGTATTTCACTATAGATCTGGTGTACCTAGATGAGTGTGAAATATTAAAAGTAGAGTAATATAATTCATTGCATTCGCACCATTTCTTGCCAGTACAGAGATTTATGCAAAAATCTGAAACTTGCTTTATTATTACCAACTATTATATAAATAATTGGTCATGACATTCATCCTCAGGAACTACCCAATCTCTAAAATTGCTTTAAATAGACGCCAGCGATGTTTGGAAATTGCCGAGGCTTTACTCTTACACTAGTACTAATATAACACGGAAAAATATATCGCAACTATGTTTGTCGTTACACTTTCCTAACGAGAGCTTGCACGGTACTATGTAGGTGTAGAGGAATACTGACCGGGTTAGTAATCAATACCGATGATAATGATAAAGACAGATCTAATCAACAAGTCAAATATTATGTGCTGAAGCAATTAATAGATAAATTTATAAAATAAAAAGTGTGGTTCCCGGAGGAAAGCTCTTGAAACTGATGGTAGATTGAAATTTGTTGTTTAGTGAAGGTAGAGACTGGAGTGATGTAAATGTCTAAGGGCTGAGAAACTGGGGTGAATACAGCAAAATAATGAGTAGAAATTCTCCAGAAGAAATAGGTTAGCCATAAAAAACACCTGGTTTGTTTACATTTGCATTTTATGAATGCACATACGTAGTGATTTTTAATGATTAATCACTCCACGTAACATCTTGTGGAGTCGGCTACCGGGTTACTGCAGAGATCCACAACTATATAATTCCCTGGAAGCTACCATAAAGATGTGTCGCAGGGGGTGAATTCTCACCAAACATGCACTACATAGTATGCATAAAAAAGGATTAGCATTAATATACTTGTCTAAACCTCACTATTTTAAAAAGATAAAAACAGCAAAGTATCCATGCAAAAACATGCTGTTAGTTGGGTTAGATTTAAGTCCTCATGCCAACATGCAGCTACCTATGCTATCCATCGCTGCACTCGTTTAGGATATATTTACCGATATTAATATCCCTAATTGTACCATGAAAAAAATGACATTTTGAATCTGTCAGTTCGACAATCAATTTCTCCCTTTTTGTGATTATGGTCCAGTCTACCATAGTAAGTTGGGGTTCTCAAAATATTTTTAACATCCTTACTGAAAATATGGTCTTAAAATTTATTTAAGAGATTAAGTCTAAATATCATCTTGCGATCTGACAATGATTCCCATTTTAATTAATTTAGTAGACTGGTTACGATAATATAATTAACGTACCGTCACTTTATAAATCTTTCCGTTCTTCGTTGCACACGTTGAAGTTCATTATTCTGGCCGATTTCGTAGAAGCAAACATTGCCCAGAGATATAGGTGTACCTAAGCCATTAGAAAACAGTATATCAATATTCCCCGACATGCTGTGAAAAAAGAGGGGTTAAGTAATTATGAATACGAGTGGCCAACGTTATTGTGTACGTAGATTGCTTAAATACGAAGTACCTACGGTACGATCTCTGCGTTGCTTCGGGTTTTCTTCCGCGTCAACTGGCTAGTTGACAACAGTTTCTCTGGCTCTCCTGCCAGTTACTTTAGGTCGAAGGAAACAGTTTTCTATTAGCCAACTGCCGTGGAAGAAAATCCGAAACAAAGCAGAGATCAAACCATCACCGCGGAAACCTCTGTTCTACCTGAGATATGTTTAGCTCAGTCATATTATAGTTTGTGTAGCTTTGGTTTTGTCCCTTAGCGCATGAAAGTAGAAAATTTTGATGTAGTGTATAACAGGTAATGAATCACGTCCTGCCACACACATTATACACACAGTTCATGCACAAGAAATAAGCTACTTTTCCCTTGTTAGACCTCATTTGGAATATGTTTCCAGTGTATGAAACCCCTACGAAATCGGTCTAAATAATGAATTTGAACGTGTGTAGCGAAGATCGCCAAGATTTGTAAAGGGGCGATACGATAATTATATTAGCGTAACCAGTCAATTAAATGCAAAAAATGGGAATCATTGTAAGATAACAGGTTGAAATTTGGACTTAATCTCTTAAACAAATTCCAAGAACATATTTTCATTGATGATGTTAAAAATATTTTGCAAACCCCACCTTACTACGGCAGACTGGACCATAATCATAAAATTAGAGAAATTGATTGCCGAACTGATAGATTCAAAATGTCATTTTTCCCTGCTATAATTAGAGATACGAATAGCGGTAAATATGTCCAATCAGAGAGTAGCAATGGATAGCATTGGTAGCTGTATGTTGGTATGAGTACTTAAATCTAACCCTACTAACAGAATGATTTTGCATGTTTGTTTTGCAATTTCTATCTTTTTTAATATGCAATATTGCAATATCTATTTCTATCTTTCAATCTTTTTTAAATAGTGATGTTCTGACTAGTGTATTAATACTATTCCTTTTTTACGCATGATATCATGTGCATGTTTGGTGAGAAATCACCCCCTGCCATACACCTTTGTTGTGGCTTGCAGGGTATTATGTAGGTGTAGATGCTATAGGTAAATCGCAGATATATATTTTGATGGCAAATTAGGCGTAATAATTATATGATACCCTGGTTTTCCAATATACCAGATTCCACTATGGTTCCGGAAAATCTTTGATAGGTTTTGGAGAAAGTTGACAACAGACAACATTTTCCTCATTAGAACGGTAAAAGAAGTACAGTTGCTTGTTTACATGTTAGTAGTGCATGCTTGGTGTTCTTCACCCCCTGCCACACCCTCGTGGTGGCTTGCAGGGTATCGTGTAGATGTAGATGTAGATCTACGTAATACCCTACAAGCCACCATTTTGTGTGCGGCAGTGGGTGGATTCTCACAAAACATGCACAACAAATCATGCTTAGAAAGGATAAGAAATAATATACTAGTCTAAACTTTAATTTTTAAAAATGGTTAAAATAGCAAAGGAATGGTGCAATATATTTCTGTTAGTTTGGTTAGTTTTAAGTCCTTATAACAACATGCTAACCTATGCTATTGATTATTACACTTGCATTGGATATATTTACCGCTATTCATATCCGTATTTTTTTTTAGGAGATATACATATTAGAGATATCATAATCCTAAAAGAGCACTAGATGCATTCAAACGGATAAGAAACATTCGTATAGCGCATATCCTGCACCTACCAAGGGTTAATGGATTGCATGGTTGGGCCTCAATGCGGCACAATGACGATGCAGTTTCCTACTGTCGCCGTTCGGGGAAAATCTTGTCCGGCTAGCACGCAACAGGATTACACTTGGGCCCCACCCTTTAGTCCAATCCAACATCCATATTGCCGGGGTCTTCCAGCTCTCGAATACGCCCTTCGCCCACCAACCGCATGCACGAGTCGGGCTCTCGCTCCAGTTGATTGAATGCGTCGGCGAGATATGATACCTCCCTCAAAAACCGGATTATAACCCCGACAAGGCCTGTGGTGTTAAGTGATTAGCGACGGACATGGTGTTGGCCGGCTCTCCGCGGCGTGCGGGATCTCAGAACTGATGAATCACTATATCGTCGTGCACCGTGAGCACAGCATAATTCTAGGCGCGCAGGGGGAGTGAACTCAACGTTACCTGACCCTCATGGGTGGCGACGCGGGAAATCAGGGCCCATGTCTACAGATTCCCCATTGGATTCGACCCCACCCAGTGGCAATCTGCCTGTTGGCTACCCTTCTCACATTGTCCCTACTCCTCGCTATGATAACATGACGAAACGAGAGTGGACATACATGCTCCGATATTCCAATGGTACTAGCCACACTGGTTTTTGGGCCCCGTTTCAAAAATCAGGCACACGGTTTGAGGTAGCTTATGTTTAAAGTTCAAGTGATTATGCTTTAAGGGTACTTCGGAGGCATCAAACTTACGAATGTGTTGGGTGCATAATGAGCATCTGGTAAAAAATATATATGTATCTATATCTAAAACATACCCTGAAAGCCACCTCGAGGGTGTGTGGCAGGGGGTGCATCCACACCAGGAACAATGACACAACAAACAAAAATGAGCAACACAAAACAAAAACCACACCTTTAAAAGTAATTAGGGGTAAAAGAAAAAAAACTACCAAATCCCAATCATGGGACAGCAGGATACATCCACGAATGACATGCATGACTTGAAATCCGACACAAATTTAATAGATACTCATACATGCAAAAAAAGCAATGCATGCCACTAACACATTGATTTGAACATGCAGGAAATAAAAAATACTATCGACCTACTCTGAATATTACCTCCATAATTATTACTGATTTACGCGATATCTAACGTTCTGATCTTGGATCGTGCGTGGAAAAAATGACATTTTCTACATCTACATCTACATAATACCCTGCAAGCCATCATAAAGACGTGTGGCAGGGGGTGAATTCTCACCAAACATGCACTACATATCATGCATAAAAAAGGATTAGTATTTATATACCGCTCTTAACTACACTATTTAAAAAATATAAAAAATAGCAAAGCAAACATGCAAAAACATACTGTTAGCTGGGTTAGATTCAAGTCCTTATATCAACATGCAACTACCAATGTTATCCATCGCTACACTCGTACTGGATATATTTGCCATTATTCATATCCCTAATTGTACGAGGAAAAAGGACATTTTGAATCTGTTAGTTCGGCGATAAATTTCTCTAACTTTGTGATTATAGTCCAGTCTACCATAGTAAGTTGGGGTTCGCTAAATATTTTTAACATCACCCCTGAAAATATGGTCTTGGAATTTGTTTAAGAGATTAAGTCTAAATTTCAACCTGCGATCTGACAATGATTCCCAATTTAATTCATAAAATAGACTGGTTACGCTAATACAACATATTTTTAAATCTATCCGTCCTACAATGTGCATATTATTAATTTTGTAAATACATTATCAGGTGAATCACGTTTATATAGCTTTTGATGAAAATAATTTACAATTAACTACAACAGAATTGTAGCAGTCAACATTTTCATCCTTATTCCGAAATCTTGGGAGTGGTTTGACGAAACTCTCCACTGAATTCTTCTACCAGCTAATCTTTCTAGATTAGCTTACACTGGCATTAATAGATTCTACGTTTCTTAATTCATTATTATTTATTCTTCAAGTTCTAGGAGGAGAGCAATTCTGCCAAACGCCAAGGAAGAGAACAATTCTGTAAGTTAAGGGTGCCTTGACCATTATAGTAATGACGATTTTTATTTTAGCAGTGTTTTCACTAGTGGTGGGTGTTTTTTTGATACTCCGAACTGCCACACACCATCGAGGTGATTAATGGGCCTTTATACATGTAAATTATGTGTGTCTTATCATACCGTGCAATATCCAATCTTTCTCCCTTTTTTACACAGAACGTTTCATCTTCATCTGCACCTACGCGATACCCTAGTCCGCGAGGGCATGTGTCAGGGAGTAAAGATCACCAAAACATGCACCAACGACATGCAACTAGGGTGCTTCATCAAAATATGCCCGATAATATGGGTCATATGTAGCTAGATGGTTAGTATCTACAGAGTTATGAAGGGATTGGTTGATAATAGATGCATCATGCTCGACAGACTGCTATACAATATTTTGCCTATCTATCACTTTATGATACTGCCTATTGTGTTCTCTAATATTACAGGGTGATAATGATATTTTAAATCTAACGGTATGACAATTTATCTCTTTAAACTTATGTATCTGATCAAATCTAGCAGAATACGCTGATGTTTTTAAAATATATCAAACATCTTCAGACGCTGCATTCAATATTCTCGCAAAAACCAGTTCTTTAACCATCCAGGCCCTTTTCTCATTCCCAAGCCAAACCCTCTCCTCTCACCCACTGCACTATATATTTCTTCCTTTCATATTCTCTGAGGACAATCAGGTTCTCCGACGCCCTCCGTAAGCCTTCAATTCGCGCTTACACTCCAACTCTCACTAGAGGATATTTGAGTCTAAAAAGGCTTAACAAGTGTGTGGTTCCAACATCTTTTTCTAGGATTTTCTCCGAGGAATAACAGCGCTCTCTACCAAATTGCCGCTCTTCCAGTGGGTAGTTTACATAATATGCGGCGAACTTTCCCTTTTATGACGGAAGTTTTGACACTTTGGTCAGGAAGGAAGGGGAGTCGAATGGTGAAAGTACACTTGTTACTTCCGAGAGTTGAGATGCCGCAGGCTTAAGAGAAAGGTCGGGGATCAGCCTTCGTGCCAGGATGGAACCCTAAGGAGGGGCTGCTACTCAGTCAGCCAGCAATGCCCGGCGAAAAAAACCCTCACTTAACTGTGAAAGATTCTTCATTTCCCACCCTTGGCGTTCAACTTTCATTGTCTTCTTAGAACTTGTCACAGTCTAAAAGCATGCAGAAAAACACTGAAGTACAAAAGTGAAGGACCAATGATGGGCCAGTACATTTAGGCGATCGAAAAGTTAAGTTTATATCGCAACATCTACCTTCATTAACCCATGCCTAGGATTAAAGCTATGTCAATGCCTGAGGCGGAATCCAAAAGTGTGAACATATAGTTGTTTGTGGTGGTCAGGTTATTGAGCTAACTAGCAGCTGTAGCTGATAATAATAACAGAACAGTGATTAAAATGTCCTAGTTAAGAGGGTATTCTAAAAAAAGTAGAAAAAATTTGCTGCCGTAAACACAGGTCTGGATGTAAATAAGCATCGTAGCACGGCTATTTACGTAAATAAACCACGGATGATATCGTTTTCAGAATCGTCATTACTGGGGGCATTTGAAATGCGGAACTACAGAACAAGGGTGAGGATCAAATGTGCAATGGTTGTAAACAAAGAAACAGATTTTCTCTGGATGCTACAAAACCATTGATCCCATTTACACCTAATTCTAAAAGCGTCACAATTTAACGAGAAAGACTTTTCTCTGTGTAGTTTTTAGCATTATATGTTCATTCATACACTTCTTCATTTAAATTATATTATTATGCACAATTTACCAAAATTTCAAAAGAAAATTTGAATTTAAGAATGAGTTGGTAGGCAACATGAAATAAAAATTAATATTATTTTTAAAAGATTTACATCTAAGCAGTGCCCTACGAGCCACCGCGAGGGTGTTTCGAAGGGGAGGAAATTCACCAAACATGCACTATTGACATTTAACTAGGGTTCTACAAAGGAATATGTTAGATAATAGGGTCACATACAACTATATGGTTAGTATGAATCTTACGAGCCTGGCACAATATTAGTATGAATTATACGAATCAGATATGTATGGCATTCAAAAATTTTTCTACAGCTCCACTGCATTAACATAATATGATGATATAAGCATTTTTGTGTAATAATTTACCTTTGTTAAAACAAATTTTCCTAGAGTTAAATTTACAAATGTTGGGTAGGAAATATAGTTACCTTCAATATGAAATAACACTTGGCATTACGCTGGGCTTCATGCTGCACATAAGTTGAATAATTATACAAAATTAACCACAGTATTCCAGATGCACATGATCTGCCTATGATGATTTCCGCAAAATAGATTGGTAGAATGGAAAAAAATCGGTTTCTTGGTTGCCATTCCCTGCCACAATTTGAGCGAGACCCAACACTCCTTTCTTCGCATATCAGTTTCTCTTGCTTTCATGAGATGTCCACTTGACCTCTCCTCATCACGTGTCGCTTGTCAACGTGATCGGGCAATCAGACTAGCGATAACTCAAGAGAAGGAGGGAGATGTGGGGTTAGAGGAAGTGATCCAAATGGTCCGATGGAACGGAGACTGATTACAAGTGAAGGGAAGGATCTCTTGCCTGGGGTGATCGAGGCGTTTGAAAGAGATATCTCAGTGGGAGGGAAGTAAAAGCAGACAAGGAAGAAAACATTTGACCCAACCGAGAGGTTAAGGAAGAGGAAGTTGTAGTAGGAATGTAACGACTAATGAAGTCTTTGCGCCACTTTGAATGGCAATTTAAGGTTCATGAGGAAGTAGAGGCGGAGAAAGAAAAACCAGACCTGGCAATGTCTTGCTCTTCTGGGAACTCTGTGAAATAAGTTTTCGCAGCCTTAACTCAAGGACGGGGGAATCATGCTTTAAAATCTCTCAGCCTCTTACCTAAGCACTTGTATTTTTTTAAAATTTGCAATGCATAATGTTGTTTATTCTCACGGAATAATCGCAAGTGAACTAATCTTTCAAAAAAGTTAAAACTGAGTGCTAAAACTAATTATTAAAAAAATTTATCGGCCATTGACGTTATAGCGTACTTTTTAAACATTAATGAATAGAGTGTTTTGCTAAACATAGTAAAATTAACGACCAGGAAAAAATATATCACCTCTTATGGGTTCCTTATTGACCCTTGTATGCTTCGCTGACCTCCTATTCCGGGAGCAGGGAATGCTCAAATTAACTTTTCGAGCACAATCAGTTAATTTTACATCAAAAACCAGTAACGTTGAGCTTTCATTCACGCTGAATTTTATTGACTTTTTCAATCGACTCCACAATTAAGTGTTGGAGGTGCTTAAATGGCGGGTATAAGTAGTGAAAAAGGAAAAAAATCGAAGACGTTTAAACCAACAAGGTCCTATTCCAAAAGTCTATGACCTTGAAATTGTTCAATAGACTATTTTTCCCTCTTCATTTACGGTACTTTTTTTGTGGCTCCTGTTTCAATTAAAGTATACGGTTGCACAGTCAATGTACCAATATTTCCTAAGAGTAAAATATTGGAATTTTAATCGTAAGGAGACTTTAGAAATACAGTTTTAATGAATGCTAGAACTTATATCAAAATATTCTCAATGTATTTCCGATAATAATTACATACTCTGAAAAATACTAGTGTTTTTTATTGTAATTAACAATTTATCTCTATTTTTCGTAATAAAGAGTTAGAAGAAATAATAGTATTGTTGTCTTATGAGAAATAAGCTACAGCACAACAATTTGCACATGATTCAGTACTTGTTACATTTACATCTACATAATACCCCGCAAGCCACCACAAAGGTGTGTGGCAGGGGATGATTTCTCACCAAACGTGCACTACATATCATGCATAAAAAGGAATAGTATAAATATACTAGTCACAACTTCACTATTTAAAAAAGAAATAAATTGCAAGGTAAACATGCAAAAACATTCTGTTAGTAGGGTTAGCTCTAAGTACTCATACCAACATGCAGCTACCGATGCTATCCATTGCTACTCTCCGATTGGACATATTTACCGTTATTTGTATCTCTAATTGTACGAGGGAAAAAGGACATTTTGAATCTGTCAGTTCGGCAATCAATTTCTCTAATTTTATGATTTTGGTCCAGTCTGCCATAGTAAGTTGGTGTTCCCAAAATATTTTTAACATCATCACTGACAATATTGTCTTGGAATTTATTTAAGAGATTATGTCTCAATTTCAACCTGAGATCTGACAATGATTCCCATTTTAATTCATTTAATAGACTGGTTACCCTAATATAATTATCGTATCGTCCCTTTACAATCTTGCCGTTCTCGCTGAAGGAGGATTCGTTACTAGAGGATGCGATCAAAAACTAAGGAGGCTACTAACGCTGGTGGGTATTTGGGTAGAAGTAGATACGTAGAGAATATAAGTAGACCCCTTTCGACCGAATAGAATATGGGACTTCAGGCGCACTCCACTCCCATATTAAGAAGATACCACTGAAAAATCCGCAAACAGCTGGAAATTGAGCCACTGATCACTCAATATGAAGCCATTAACGCTAGGTCTCTAGATAATAAAGCACTTACTACTTATTTTCACTCCATCACCGAATACATTACTTACATGAAAACAATCGATTACATAACTTTTCAATTAAACGAACTTGTATTTATGCTCTAAGCGAAAGATTGCAGCTCAAACCATTGAACAGCAAGACAAGGAAGCATTATTGACAAAAATATAGCTTCTATGCTCAATGTAAACAATCTTGGAGACAAGAAATCATTGTATAAAAATGATCGTGTGGGTTTGGAGTAATAATTTACGGATGTGTAAATTGGAACATGGCAAAAACTGGAGATAAAATAGGCATAATAAGTAATAGAGATGAATTAAACATAAAATAATTCTCTGAATGATTGTATATGGAAAAGATAATGGAGACGGATAGGGATCATTTGAAGTCATGACAGAATTACAAGCAACATACTGAATGGAAGAATTAAAGGAAAATCTTGATGTGGAACACCAAGAGGAATATTATGGAAAATCCAAGAGGAATGTAATTCAGAAGATTTACTGGTAGGTAAAAAGAAAAAAAGGCGTACAGTTAAAAATAAGGGAGGGCCATACTTAATCAATTTAAGGATTGATGTAATGGTAATGCTCATTCAAGAGAGCACAGTGATTACTGCATGCTTGAAAGAAAAACAAATTTTGTAACTTGGAGAAAGATTACATTTTTTTAATTTTACTTCTTTCAATGTTGATGCAAAAGACAAGGAAAATCATACTTGAAATATTTTATAAAAATCTCTAAAGATGATTAAAGATATTCTAATATGTGTTTAAGTAGCTATGGGGACACGCTCGGTAAGATCCTGAAAATATTTTGGGTAAATATATGCCAAATTCAAGACAATCATTTGCTGAAATATTCCATTTAGATCCGAATTACCGGGAAACGAAAGCAAGGGCATTTTTTAATCAAGCTCTTTTGACAAAGGTTTTCTCACAGGCAATACCTATCGAAAGGATCGAAAGAGAATTAGTTTGGGAAATTTTAGTTTGATTTTTTTTTACAGGGAGCATCTAAATAGACTCATGCAATGATCCAGAAGAGTGAAAGCAGGAGGTAGGATAACAACGTGCTTGTCTCTCGCGTCATTCAAGGCATTGCATCAAATTCTACCATCGCCTTACGTAGATAAGATTTTCGGAGTTATTGAAACAAAATCAATGAAGGAGTAGAAATGAATTGAAAAACGCTTAATTAATCGATTTATACGTACATATTACCATTATTACTTTGGAGAAATTATATCGTAAATCGTTTGATCTACGTCTTGATCTTGAAGCCCTAGCCTGGCCATCGTAAAAAGAAAATACATTCACTCGCGGGAGGCCAGTATTGAGAAGGAACAGTGTGTTAAAAATATAAACTTAAGCGGAGGAAATAATTTAAACTTAATTTTTAAAAACCATAATAGAAGCAACAATTCATTAGGCAATTATGTAATCCAAATTTGAAGTCGGGAAACGAAAGGTACGATTGCGCTGGCCTCGATAACAATCGGGTGAGTCCATAAATTCTTTAGTTATATTCATTTCTCTCATATTTGTACAAATGCTACGAAACAAAAGCGTACTGACCTACCTGCTACGAAACAAAAAAAACACCATTAAAAAACGAATCAGGTCTAGCATTGCATCAAAAACACAGCTTTGTCAGCTCTTCCTCTAGACTAGCTTCCATAACGCGTATGAATTTACACCGCTTTTAAATTTACCGTTTGCGAAACCCAGAATTACGACGGGCTACAAATAAATTGAGCGTTACAAGGAAGTATTTTTTCAAAAATAAAACGTATAGATATTTTGTTACAGTTTGATGTTTATTTAATAGTTTTGAACGAATATTACACATTTTTAGTTCACTGAGTCACATTTCATACTGGAAATACATTTATTGCATCGTGTACCATAGGTTTCTATCCAAAATTTGTCGAGCTTACAGTACCTCCGCTACATTGTATCAACAGAGTATGTATTTGCATAGCAAATTTTATTGAAAATATTGATTTTGGAGAATATTTTCTCCAAAAGATAATATACGTTGCATGTGCAGTGTCTCGCGTACTTTAATTTTCTACTGAGGTGCAAATGCATATCATCTCACTCAAATAATTATTTACAATGGGGGCGTTTACTCGGAACCGAAATCGCAATTTTCTGCACGAAATCGTTAGATGGAAACGAAAGACGAATTTTAGTGAAAAAATTAATCTTCTAACCACAACCATTCACTCATAAATCAAAAATTAAAATAAGCAAAAGGTGACGCCCACCGAAAAAACTGCTGTGATAACATTGACGTCAATTTCCTCCCGTCCTTGACTGCTTTCAGGGGAGGGGGAAGGGAGTGGAGGGGGGTTCTCGGAAGGTCTGCTCGCACAGATGCTGTCGAAATCGCTCCCATTGGCCGAGTCATCTGTGTCCCCCCCCTTTGCGATAAGGCGAAGTAGCTTCGCGGGCTCAGTTGTGATTGGACGAAGTAGATATACGTCAGAGGTTGCACCACACCCACTTTTCCGAAAGGGTTAAAAACATCAGTTTTTCGCCGCTTATAACTCGGGAAATAATTGTCGGATCAGAAAACGGAAAAATACGGGTCCTTTTATTTTACAAACTCTATCAGATTCGGCAATAAAAAAAATATGGTAAACGACCCCATTGTCAATGACAGAGAAAATGATTGTTTATAGCATTAAAAAGTTTATGAAGGGTTGTTTTTACATAGTAATTTTGTTTTTCATTAAAGAAATTGACACGACACACAAAAGGTTACAACGTTGCTACTTTTTGAAATTCAGTAATTAAGCATATGGAACGTGTTGTTACGGATATGGAAGAGAGAAAACACATCAACATTAAGAGGTTCTCCGATTGAAGAATAGAGTATAGAGCTGCGAGAAATCAATACTAGGATGGCAGGCATATGTATTTATCCACTCATACTCTTTTTCAAACAGCATTTCACCAAAATACTAAGATATAAGAGATACCGCATTGAAATTCTGAGGCGAAGAAAATCTGTCAGATGCATTATCTGGCTTTAACTGCAGCAGACTTTTTTTTCGAATGCTATGCTGCTTAATGAAAATGAAAAATATTCACCTCACATTTCTCGTTCACTCCCTTCTAAAAGTCGTTATCAGGCGAGGATAGAAGGGACGGTGACAGACATTTTCATTTGAATGAAAAACGTTTTTGATGCAGGTACATAGAGGTGATTTCTTCAGCGTAAATATACACCTAAATAGACACAACCATCATAAAATTTAAATTTAAGTCAAAAGGGTAATGTCATGTTTACTATTATATTGCATGTAGATAAAAAATCTACGATATACTATATTAAATGAAATCAAGTCCTTTTGTTTATACTAATGCGTCAAAAAATACGCATGGAACTGAGTAATTGCAGTAAAAACAAAAAATGTAGATTCAAAATTAGGTACCAATAAGACCATTCTATAGATTAATAATGCCAAAAATATGTTTTATTCGTGTGTAAAATAATTTTAATTTGAATATACCTATTAAGAGCCACCACTTATTGAAAAGCTTAATACTTTTATCATTAGTCGTAAGCTTTATGGTAAGAAAATATATCTATGTGGAAGAACTACTATCCAGAATGTGGTGAAAGAGCTGCTTGAACAACTACTTAAAAAACTAGTAGTCACCATTATTAAAATTTTTAAACGCTACGGTACTCAGAATAGGCATGCTCGAAATAACTTTAAATTCTCAGTGCACTGCATTACATTTTCAAATTTGCTGGATCATGATTTTTATTCTTTTTACGATAAACCAAGAGTAATGGAATCATGAATTTGGCCTAATGCCTAACCATTGTGGCATAGAATACAATATTTTTTTTCATATGATCACGTATATTATGTTTTTTTTACACGTTTTGATAAAGAAATATGCGTCCTCACACTGAAAACTTACCAATCTGTCGAGAATGTAATTCCCTAAACCTTCACCAATAACGGAAGAGTCGACAGGTCAGAACTGCAAAATGTTTATTTTAAATATCACACTCATTTCTTAATGATGATTAAATGTAGATATTGTCACGAGCATGAGGGGTGCAAGCGGGCGATGGGGGTGCGGGCCGGTCAAATATGACCAACGCGATCGGTCGCGAAACTTCCAGAAGCCAGAGCCGGGGGCAGAGGTGTTATAAAAAGACGGAACCAGCGAGACCGGAGGAGAGTTGGAGTGAAACCCGACGTGAGAGATTGTGTAGAGCCGGGCAACCGAGGAGCGGAGTGGAAGAGCGCAAGAGGGCTCTGGAGGGAGATGAAGTGTGGGGAGTCCAAGTTGAATTAAAGAAAAAAATATTGATGACTTATTGCGTACGATCCCAATCCCACGTGAGATAGTCGTTACAATACATATAGAAACTACTCAAACTTAAAATAGGTTGCATGTCAACCGGCGCTGAATCTATAAAGCTCACCATGCAGGAATAATATGATCCCTGTTAAGTTGAGGGAAAATGCTTAAACATAATATTTTCAAAACAATTCCACCTTGAGTAGTTATTATTATGCAGAAAAAATAGCAATTATAAGAAATCATCATCGAATGTTCGCACTTCATCGAAAACGCCCTGCAAAGAGTAATACTACCATATTTGCTTTGATATCGCCTGGAAGAACATTCATAAGAGATGCTTAAACGATTCTTTCATATCTTAATCGGCATTTATAATGCCCTGCAATCCAGTACAATTGTGAGCGGCAAGGGGCAAGCCATCGTTTCTCATGCATTATCCATCCGACAGAACAATAACTACCAAAATTGCATGCAAAGAATACTTCTTTGTGCATAGATAACTTGCTATTTTTGCATTCATCTTGCTAACATGAAACTAAGAGTCTCATTGCTATCAAATGGAGAAAATGCCACAAATTTAGTTTTAGACAAGTGTAATGCCAGCTATAAATGACAATAAATATTGGTTCATACAATGGATTGTAATAATTTTTCATTAGTTAGTCGTTTCCCTATATAAATAAAATTTTAAATTTTAGTTTCCTATTGCATTCATGAGTTGAAAAAGTTACAACATCCACACCACAAAAATAAATCTTCTTTCTACTTTATGCATCAAAATCTTATTTACCTATTCTTATACCCTGTATCTTACCCCCTGTATCTTTGTAGCATTCTACTAATGTTCCTTATTTGTTTAACAGCATTGAAAAATTGAATTTAGTATAATAGAATTGCTTGGCTTGAGGTTTATCAACATTTAAATAGTGTGATTTACTGAAATCATCTCCTCGGAAAAAATATCCTCATCTGTGATTTTGCAATCAAACCGGCGTACGAACTTGTTCGAATAAATGAACGTGGTATGTATGAAGGTCATACATAAGCCTCGCGTCGTATGTCACCAGTTGTGAGATCCTTATTAACTTGGGGTGCCTTCCCAGTGTAGGGCTTCCACGTGTACGGACGAGGAGAAGGTCAGTGGAGGTGGAAAAAGGGTGTGAAGGAATGCGATAACGGAGCCGGGGGATGGGATATGAATGAGTTAAATTAGATTTAGCAGGGGGCGGAGAATCGGAGGAGGTGGAGCGTGAACTGAGGGTGGACTGCTGGGGAGGATGGGTCGCCTCCACGCTAGACCCACCCTGGACGGCATTAAAACCACCGCTTCATCCCACTCCCACGCCATCCCCTATCTCTGACCCACCCCCAGGGCAAGTGCTCACCCGCCGGGTAGGAGAAGAGGGAGAATTGCGAGCGAGATACCGGTGCATGTCGGGATATGAGGCCGATGTAGGTCGTGCCAAGATATCGCCGAGGCTGTGCGAGGGAAAGGCCGGAGATCGGTGCCTAATCCACACCCCACCCCCTTTCCCCTCCTTAAATCCCGCACCCCCTCACCATAACCACATCAGAAATGCTTCCTCATCCCCTCTTTACATCCCTCATCCCCAACACACATTGGATTTTTCCACCTCCCTCCCATCACCCCCTCGCCAAAGTTAATCAAAATGCTTTCGCCGCCATGTCTGACGCGCACACTCCCAGCTCGTAGCACTTCCTTTGAGGCTCCACTCCGATAAGGAATGAAAAATTATTAGCAGACAGCGTAGCCAGAAAACCAGGGTACAGGTTGAATAAGAAGCGAAGGAAATTGTTGCTATTTAAATGCCGTTAAAAGTTATGAATTGTTTCTGATCTTATTATTTCGGAATATTACTATTAATATCTACTGAAAAATTACAGCATATTACAGTATTTTAACTTGATGATTCTGTAATGACAAAAACGTAGGACGTTGAATATTTTTAAAATATGGAGTCAGCCTTTTTTGTAATTTCACTGTAAATTATGACGTTTCTCTAAAAAAATGCTTAATATTTTGAAATATATTGAGTACAGCAAGAGTTCCCTTTTTTCTTTTGCAGATTTATTTCAGAGTTATTATTTAAATGAAACTCTTTTTTCTTATTCCATGATTGAAAAGCATGTAACAAACTACGTCATAGTTAAAAAAATATGCAACAAAACAAGAGTAATAAATGAATAGTTATTCATCAAGATGTGGGCATTAAATAGATGGACTGTAAGAAAACAAACAGAAGGAAAGCATTATTAAAACAAATGTAATGGGATTTTCCGGAAAGTAAAGGGCTAATGAAAATTCAAGGTGAGAGATCACATGCTTGAGAAGGTGTAAAATGCAGCTACCTTAAACACATATTTTTATTTATCAATATGTTGCCTGGAGGAAAAAGGATGAAATAGTTTATTTGTTTAAGGAGTATTGCTTTAACAAAACAAGTGCTGGCACTCAAAAGAATGCTTATAGCAATATAATTGGAAAGGGAAGCTGAGAATGAAGGGCGAAGAGCCTGTTGTGCAGCATATGATTACATTCCCCAAATAAACATTTCTAAAAAGAGCCTGAAAATCATGAGGCATCTATTTGAAATGCATGGATAGTGTAGACAAAGAGAAGAGAGAGCATAAAATGCCAGGGTAATGGGAATGATATTGCAGGAGAGGAAATTAATTGAATGGGCAGAGTAAGCAGACGGAACGAGTACTATGGAACGATGGTCGTATTTTAAAGGACACTATATATGGAAGAGAGAGGTAAATAGGGAAGGAAGAGGGAAGGAATTGATGTTTTAGATTGAATGTTTAGGGGTAAGAAAGAAGTGGGGAAGAGAAAAGCAGCAGAAAAAATATTTAAAAAGAGAAAGTGCATTTTTTAAAGCATCAAAGATCCTAAGAACAACAAACAGTAAAAAATCAAACCATTTTTGTTGTATTCTTATAGGTTCTATGACAAGCTCCCTTTTCCTGTATTTTCTTTGTAGACACCATAATATGTTACTCCCTTTCGTTCTTCAGGCTATTTAAATGTATCTTTTTTACTAGGTTTTATAATGATTCAGGCAAATTTCGATCATCAGAGTGCGATGGTAAGGCTGAGGAATGAAATTTGTGGATGAAGGCGATACTTTATGGAAATTATGAACGTTATGCATAGTAGATGAAACAAACTTTGTACTTTCCACACAGCTGTGTGGAAAACATGGTAAATGAATTGGTAAATTTTGTACTTTCCACACAGATTTGTCGAAAGTACAAAGTTTCATTTATCATGTTTAAGGCTGAGGAAATTTTAATTTCATACACTCCAAGTAACCTTTCCATCATTTTAACCCGCGGTAGCACGCGCTTTTCTTGTAACGCGGTAGCACGCGGGGCGGGGAAAAGACCGACGGGTTGTACATGGCTAAATAAACAATAATAAGTACTACAAAGAAGATTTATTCGGCAATTTCGGTCGTAAAAATATTCAACAAAGGAATGATATTCATTTTTAAGCCATGAACATGGAGAACATAAGAGAATATTTTCTGATTATAGACAAACATTACTATTTACAGCTCACAATCAATCATCATCTCCGCAGGCATTTTGGTAACATGATGTGCATTTGAATTATCAGCTCTGGTAACCTGAGTGTTCACGGCAAATGGGCTTTTTACAGGTATTGCATGCTGTCTTTGTTTTTCTATGTTTTTTAGAAGGGCAGTAAGCACATCGGCCATCAGCATTGTGGCTCATGTTATCGTCTCTCTCAGGTATACCCAATATTTCCCGCAACCGGTGTCGCAGAGATAATCGGATATTTTGCTGTTCCTCCCTTTTCAGCATGTAATATCTGGTCAAAAGTTTAACAAGGTTATTCAAATACTCCTTACGACTAACAAATTTACCTGAGTTTTCCCTGTAAATAACAATGCTATTGATCGCGCCAATGTTCAACAGGGTAAAAAAAGTGTTAGCGGCCATCGGCATGATATGCGAGAGACACTATAAGTGGACTGTAAACGATCTGAAACGTCCCCACCCCCTTTTGTGGAGTTGTAATACATTACAATTTCAGGTTTATTCGTTTGAGGATCCAAAATGTCATCTCGATGCATTGTTGATAAGAGCAATACAACGTTGTTAGCTTTAGGTTTGTATGACACTAGCGTCACTTCTTTTTGAAAACCAAAAATACTGTTTCCGACTACTCTATCATTCGACTTAGCGATAAAACTGGGTGGAATCTCACCCTTACTTCTTCTTATCGTTCCTACTTTTGTTAGACCATTTTTTAGAAGATCAAGTGCTAACGGGTAGGACATGAACTAGTTAACAAGGGTGACATTTCTTCCAGTGTTATAACTGTACTGAACCAGTCTTTTCACCACTGAGTCTGGCTTGTAATCAATTTTATCTGGGCCCTGATTTTGTCTTCCAACGTACAATTCCATATTTCCGGTGTAAAATGTTATTGCATCACAACAGGAAAATATTTTGATCCCATACTTAGACGGCTTGTTCGGCATGTAACCACGGAAACTGCATCTACCCCGGAATTGTGGAAGCATCTCATCAACTGTAACTGCAGCACTCATACTGTAATTATTCCGGCAATTACTGACAAAAGTTTCAAAAATGTCCCTAATTGGGGAAAATTTGTCTTTTTTCTTCAATTCATTTCTTTCGTGGATGTTATCAAATCTCATCATTCTTAGCAAAAATTTGAACCTATTTACACCCATTACAAGTCTAAAATATTAAGTTCCTGTTCCATCTGCTCTCCACAGATCAAAAAGATTTTTATGGTTCGACTTTTGCACCCCAGCTTAATACAGTAATCCCAAAAGGGCCTTCAGTTCAATGAGGTCCGTTTCCCTTACATCTCTTTGACGCAGAAAACTACCCTGCACACTTCGAATTTTTGTGTTTATGAAGGATACAATATCTGATAATATATCATTTGGAAAAAAAATTTGCCAAGAATCCAAAATATCCGATACATTTCGGGCGTTACCCAGAGGTCCAGGTAGACGTTGCAGCAAATTGCATCTCTCAATTCTGGATCTTTTAGCTGGCTTCACAGCAGACCACTCTGTCACTCCTTATTTCCCACGAAAGAAGAAGCTCTAGTTCCGGGCAATTGCTCATCTTCACTTTCCTCAGAAAATGATTCGTGGTCCGAACGGTAAATAGTGTTGTCACATTCCTCATCGTCACTCTCACTCAAATCTGCATATTCCCCTTCACTCTCACTGTCAAGCATTCTCAGTATGTTATGTCTTTCAGGCTCACTCATGGTCGGGAAGTGTATGCTCGGCTTTTTGATTCCTTATTGAAAAAAAGAGAGCTACTTATGGCAAATTTATGAACACATTTCAATAGAAATGAAACTACAGTTGTGACAACCTCTACGAATGTAAATTTACAATAACTTACAGTTATAATTTATTTCGCAAGGTGCACTGGTACAAGGGGTTGAATACAAGGTAGTGATCACCAAATGGAACTAGCGTATGCTTCCCTCACGAGTTCTTTTCAAACTGAATTGGAGAGAAATATGTACGTCCTAGCGTCGAAACCAATTGTTCTACTCACCCATTTCCTAAGTTGTTCTCTCCTAGGACAATGTAACGGGCAAAAAAATGTACCGAAATAGGAAGATAAACTGCGACATTGATCGAGTCAAGTCTCAAAAACTCCGCAAGCAGATTTTGTAACGCGATAGCACGCGCCGGCGGGGATTCGACCATTACGAAATAAAATGTGATACAAAGATTCTTATTCGTATTTACGGATTTTAACTTGAAAAGTGCTCAGAAATAGTAGATTAGAAGAAGTGTCGAACAGAAGAGGCTGCAGTGTGCTGAGTAGGAATTTTTTTTTCGATCGGGCGGGGAATCCCCGCCCACGCGTGCCATCGCGGGTTAATCGATAGATGGCATATAAATATTAATTTTAGTGGATTCTTCAACCTAGCAGGTCTTGGTAATGTACATAGAAATGAATGTATAGTCGTGAGAATGTTCGGCGTTCAGCTATTATAGATGGGCGATCAAGGCCGAATCAATTGCAAAGGATATTCTCTTACGCGTCTCTCTGAACGATCACCCCGAGGTATTCATTTATTGAAGGGAATATGAATACCCCATTTTGTGGGAAACGTCATCTGCGTTGTAGGAATGCCCCCGATTTAATCAAACCACGTTCCCAATTACTCGACTCTGCAGCGAATTCCACTCTTCTCCGAGAACACACTATCCCTCCCTCTTAACCTTCGTCCAGCCTTCGCACTGTTGGCTCACGCCAAAGGCTCCTTGATTAAAAGAAGCCCGCCTTCATTGCACGCTTTACAGTGGTGGGCAAAAGATACTAGGTGGGCTTTCATGAAGGCAGAAACCACACCTGTTTCCGGAGTAATAAATTGAAAATTAATATCCAGCCATATCACGCTTTCTTTTTGACTTTTCCGTTATTTAATAAGTCAAAAAAATGTTAACAGCAAACGTTATTTTCAAACTTCATTCAGTTTCATCGTAAGGTTTTGGCTTCAATGAGTTGAAATATAAATGATGCATAATAAATCGCTAAATTTATCCATTAACTTGTTAAATCTTTTAAAAAATAGAAGCAATATTATAGGACAGTTAAAAAAACAGCTTAGTAATTTATGTTTTTGCCCATCAGTTGATTTAAAAAATTAATACTATGCTCCTTTATTCATCGTTAATGGTAGTTTGTGAGGCGTTAACATAATGCTTTTTACACATATCGAATACTATTATTTATAAAAGTAGAAAGTGGTATATTGTAGTGAATTTATCTCCAATCAAAACTTGATTATGCTTTAATGTTTCATAGTTTTGAACACTCAGTCATGCAGACTTATTATAAATTCAACTGGTTTTTGTGGTTGTTAATGGGATATCTCATCTAACCGTTATATTATATGGTTATAGGAGTTTCAGTACAACCGGTTACCAAGTTTGTTTCTTTGGGTTATAAGTTGTCCTATCCCTGTAGTACTACCTATTATACCCTTTCATTTCCTACATATTCCATGACCTAATCATATCTTTCCATATGATGAAAACCTACTTCATCCAACAACTCCTACATGCTTACTTCCATGTGACGTTTCGGCATACTGTGTTAATATTTTGTTAGTCTAGAAAATAAGTATGTAAAGAAAAAAGAATGAGTGTAATTAAAACAATATTCTGAAGTAAGCAAATTGCAAAAATGGATAAAATCCAATTGTGTTTGGACGTAAAATGTATTAATCGGTAACATATAATGATATAGAGGTCGATTAATGCGTTTTCAGCTCCTAAATATCTAATGAGGGCACATATCATATTTAGCTAGGCAAGATGCATCCTGCCCAGTACAAAGAGAATGTCTTATAATTCAGACTTAGAAAAGAGAGGAAAAGTAATTTAATTATATGAAACTACGAAAGTCATTAGCAAAAACTATTGCATCGGGAAGTTAAAACATAAAATGAGCTCCCACATGCACCAATACAGAATAAATAATGCATTTTGCTTCATTGGACAGAAGCGCATCTACAGCGAAGAAGCCTGTTCTCTGTTTACTACTAATTTTAAAAAAATTGGTTAAAACAATATGTGACGGGATGAATCTAGGTAACTTAAAAGCGGCTTCACACAACCCCATTGGTTATAAAGTAGTTCCTACAGAAACTACCTGAACAAGTGATAGAGCTGGCTTCTCACGAAATGGTAGATCTATATGGTTTAAGGGTGTGTAACTGCATTAGGGCCACGGATGTGAGCAATAGGGCGTGGCACAGAGGCTTCGCGTGCACTCGGGAATTTAACACGCGTTGTTTCATTAGCTGCAGAGTCGCCATCCGGCTCTGGTTATCAGTGATACCTTTATGGTACCCACAGGTACAGTTTAACCCCACTTGTACTGAATTGCAAAAAGGCTTTTAAAACACATGTTTAACCTCAGATTAACCACTCACATTAGTTCTGTTCCACGTTCTAAGTGAAAATAAAATAATATACCTGCATAGGTGACCTCTAGCGCTAGATGTATTTTAAAGGTGACCTCCTTCATTCAACTGACATTAAATAAAATATAAAAATAAGGAAAAGGAAAATAGACTTTCCATTAAATAAGAGAAAAATTAATGGAGTTCATTGACAAATCTTTTAAAAGATATATGTGGAAGATTACGCCGTGAGGAAGATTAGAAAAAAGTTCAAGTACGAAAACTAAAGATGTGCAAATTGAAAAGTGGTTTAAACTTTAAGGGTAATAGCGTCATGAATTGCTGTAAAATCTATTGACCTGTGGAGAAATTAAGATGGTGAAATCAGATTGAAAGGAAAAGACTAACAATAACACCTTGAAAAAATATAGCAGAAATAATACTCAAAATAATACTTGAAAAAATTGGAAATAAGCTAAAAGAGACGGATGATCTCCAAAGAGTAGTGACGAATTGAAATTTATGGTAGACGGCAAGATAGAAAGGCATCATTGAAAATGACTGCTATCAAAGTACACAAGTATAAAGTATTTTAACAAAGTCACTGCAGAAAAATATTAGACAATGATTTTACAAATAATGTATTCTTTCCTCACAGGTATAATGCAGGAGCGTTTCAATTTTTAAGGAATATTATCACAATGCCGACATGAAAATAAAATAAAATACGCATACATATTGCAAAAATTCAGCTTTGTTAAGACGCTTACCAAAACTATGGGTGAAACTTTATAAGAATATTAAGAAGTGTAGGGTGATGGGCGGAAGTGCAAAGGCAATGCTGGAGGCACAAAACATAGCAAAGAGTATATGCAAGGAACCTAACATCAACGGAGTCTCTTATGTTTAAAAACTGGATATGGCAATGTTAGTATCTACTAGAATAGTAGAATATATTTGAAGGAATTTCATGAAAATTTATGTGACGCTAGGAAAGTTTACTACCTCAACAATATTTATTTTTTATTTCCTCTTATTTCGTATCTATAATCCTGAGAGCAGTCTTTAAAAGCTAGTAAATACTCTGGTGACTGACGTTTCTGTGTTGAACCGAATTCATTGATGGCACAAATAATGTATTAGGGTGACTTTTTTAAAAATGTGTTTAGAGGAAGAATTAGGAGTGTAATATAGATGGCTCGTGATATAAAGCAACCGAATGCGTCCATCGAGTTTTGGATTGTGGGTTAGTTGCGAGATATGCGGCCAAAGTCATCTAGCAAGCGGTCGTGGGAAAAAAGTGTTAGCATTACAAGGTACTAATTGTTAATCCTTGTGTAAGTAAGGCCTGCAGATGATACAAAACAAGGTGACAGGAGGCCAGGAGAAAAAAAAGGGTAAAATTAAAGTGAAACAAGGTGACAGGAGGCCATCAACAACTATGCAAACCATCACTCAGAACATATGATTCCTCATCAGTAACTCTTATTCTTCTACCGACTAAACCTACGGCAGAAATTTAAATCCACTGAGTTCACTGAAGATTTTTCCAGTGCATAAAAATTGGCGTAATGTAAAAAGGTGTTAATAACTTCTCCCAGAATAGTGAAAGATAGTAATGGCAACGATAAAGACGGCTTATAGATACAACTGTGGGGCATAACATACGATCGGTTTCTATTCAGCCATATTGTCGTCAAAAGTTGCATAGAGGGTGGTGAATAGCAATGAAAACGGGAAATTTTAGTATTATGTTAAAAGTTACTAATCATCATTACCACATTTCAAACCAAGAGAGATAACACACACTGCAGGAAATACAAATGATTTTCTGCAGAATGGCCAGCATTAGATAAAGAACAAGAAAATACAAATAAGAGAAACATTCAGTAGTGTCTTAGAACTCTCCATTATTTACTCTTACATAGGCTACAACAGTGAATATTACACACAGATACAGCACATGGTTAGAAAAGAGTTTTGTTTTTTGTAGCAGGAAAATATCTGAGTAATATATTTTTCTTGCCCTAGCCCTTCTCTTGTGTTCATGTAAAAGGGCACTACCTTTAGGAATCTCTTATTTAACGCGAGAATTGTTGGGCCGATGGCGTTCATTTACTTCCGTCGCTGCCCTCCGGATGACGCCAGGAAAACTCAATTTGGTTTAATGAAGCCTTACCCTTCCACTCCTCCCACACCATACTAATAATAATATTGCTGCAGTTCCATGTTTGCTGTTTCGCTGTATTGAGCGTGCTGTGTTTCCATTTAATGAACGCGAAGCCAAGATACGGGTGAAAACTTTTTAAAAGTCTGCCAAGGTGGAAGTTTTCAGCAGCGAAGTTTTACCGCCGTGCTTGGGAGCAGAGAGGTCTGAGATTTGAGGTCAGAGAGTAGAGGCTATGGGATAAGGTTGGAGCAGAGGTTAGGGCTACGGCGAATATTTAGCCATGGCGGCAGCGATGGAGGATTAACACTTTGAGACCGAGCGCCATCAATAGATGGCGCGGCGGACTTCGCCCAGGTCCGAGCGCCATCTATAGCTGCGCTCGGCAGTCATAAACTCGAGAGCCCCGTTCTTCGCTTTCCCTTCGCTTAGCGGCCTCGGGTCTTCACAGGCATCACCACTTCAGTCTTATCCACCGCAGGGTATGGTTCGGATTTTGCTGTGGCTGCTCGTGTTTTTCAAGTTACTGTGCAAACTACGACAAGGTATGTTTTTATAAATCATCTCATTGTCCTTAAAAAATATCTTTTCGCCTACCTTTTTATATTACTTCTTATTAATAAAGACTTTCTTCTTGTTCTTTGTTCCAATAGGAGGAGATAAGATTTGTTTTTATATATTCAAAAAATAAAAAACCGTTTTTAAAACCGTTTTTTCAACGTTGTTTCAACAAATAGAAAGAGACGGGTAAGTTCTATTATTTCGCTTTTTCTATCAATTTTTACTGTAGTCATATGCATTATATTTACAGAAATATTATTATAAGAAGTTGTAGGTGGCCTTTTGGGTAGAACGCTGGGATACAGACGGAAGGGTCCCGGGTTCAAGCGTTCTCACTAAATTTTTGTATCGTAAATAAATAGGTTCCTATTTCTGTGGGATGTGATTTTCAGCTTCCTTTTATTTCAGAATGGAGCGATCCAACACCCCTCAACCCTCAACCTCGCGGCAGAGGAGATCTCCAGCATATTTGGGTAATTTAATTTTTGGCATAATTATTTAGTATAATATATTATTGGGTCATTCCACCTCAATTCAACAAACGTTTGTCCCTTAGGGTTTCAGATTTTGATAAAAATTGGTGTATGGGAACAAAATCAACTCAAACTGAATGCCTTCAAACAGTTCCGTGAAAAAAAATTTTTGAGCGAATTATGCATGTTTTAATTTTTTCGCATTTTTAGCAAAAATCCGAGCCTTAAATCATATTATCACTTATATCTCCGCTTGTAATTGTCATACAGCAATGATTAATATCTCTTTTTAAAGCTAAATCTTTATTGAATGCAAATATATCAAGATAAAATTATTTTCTTCTAAACCCTATTGTTGTTAATTACTAATGTTCAAAAAATTGTTAATAAACTTTTCTCAAATACTCTATCTCAGAATCGGCCGAAACCTTTTTTCCGTAATCTAAACATAAGCAGCTAACTATTCCAAAAATAAAATTTAGAAGCAGTTCATAAATGCGTTTTTTATAAATATTTAAACATTTACAATCTTCTCTCGTGCGGCCCGTTGGCTCCCCCTCTTGGAATACATGCAGCGGACACGCGATGCAAGCCTAAAATTTTCCTAATTGCTCAAGGTCGTGGCTATATGAGGTAAAAATATATTATAAACTATAAATGTTAACAACAATTGTTATTTGTTATGTTGAATGGATGCTTGCAAAGAAATTTACAGAGAATTTTATTTTGAGGGTATTCAGTTTGAGTTGATTTTGTTCCCGTACACCCATTTTTATCAAAATCTGAGACCCTAAGGAACAAACGTTTGTTGAATTGAGGTGGAATGACCCATTGTCTTTATTGCAGTAAATTTTCATTTATGTTTTATTTGCTTCATTATTCCAGAGGTGGCTGCCAAAAGGAAGAGAGGCCACGAAGCTTCTACAGCAATCACGGAGGGAGAAATACAACAATTTTTGGAAGACGATTCATTGGGAGAAGACTCGTCTTCCGAATCATGGAGCGATTTCGGCAGTGGGGAGGAAGTTGACGACTGGGAGTCCGAAGAAGCAATAACTCCAGGTAGAGGTCCAACCCCTGCTCCCCGCCTCTCAGAGGAGAATCCTCCACCCTCATCCCTTATTCCTTCCACTTCCCAAGCACCCACCCCACCGCCCTCTTCCTCTCTTCCCTCCCTCCCTCCCCAGACACCCCTTGCCTGGTCTGAGGGTGCTTGCCTGCCTGCAGCCCTTCCCTTTCGGGGAAGGGAAGCTCTTCTAACGGCACCCAGTGGAAATAATCCCATTGACTATTTCCGCTTGTTTTTCCCTGATGAATTCTTCCAATTAGTAATTCAGAGGACGAACGCCTACGTGGAAAATATTTTCCTAAATCAGGTGGGTGTTCAACCTCAAAGAGTTACTAATTGGAGCGAATTGACCAGGGAAGAATTTGAAGTGTTTTTGGGATTAATGTTCCATATGGGTACCGTTAGAACTAACAGGATAAGGGACTATTGGAACAGGAATGCCAAATTTGATTTGCATTTTTTTCACCGCAGGATGGCGAGAGATAGGTTTCTCGCCATCTTGCAGAGTCTGCATTTTGCAGAAAATGCAAATGTTGGTGACCCTGCTCCAATAGATCCCTTGTACAAAGTTAGGCCCCTTCTTGACCTTTTTCATAGTATTTCGGAAAAAACATATACTCCCGACAGGGTATTATGTATTGATGAATCTATGGTATTGTGGAGGGGTCGCTTGGGGTTCAGGACATTCATCAAAGGGAAGAGGCATAAGTTCGGAGTCAAACTATACATGCTTACCGAACCCAATGGGTATGTCCTGAATTTCATTGTGTATACGGGCAAAAAGGATCTCGAGTTGGGTGGACGAGGGCATGCAAGTAAGGTTGTCCATAAACTTATGGAAGGAAGACAACGAATGGGGTATTCCTTGTTTATGGACAACTATTACAATGATGTCAATTTAGCCCGTGAACTACTCAGCAATGAGTGTTATTGCACTGGAACCCTGCGTGGGGACCGTAAAGGGAACCCACCGCAGGTGATCCGGGCTAAATTGAAACGAGGTGAGACAATTTGTATGAGTACCGACACAGGGATAAATGTCATGAAATGGAAAGACAAACGGGATGTCCTCTTACTTAGCACTGAATTCGGCAACGACTTGGTCAATGTTACTACATCCAGGGGTAACATTGTCCAAAAGCCCAAGGCAGTTGCCGAATACAACAGATGTATGGGGGGCATTGACCGTGTCGACCAACTCATGGCATACTATCCCTGTGATCACAAAACTTTAAAATGGTTCAGGAGATTAGGGATTCATGTGATGCATATAATGCTTCTGAATTCCTATCTCCTGTACCAAAAGTTCAGCTCGCAAAAACTGAGCTTGTACTCATACAGGTTGTCCATCATAGATGCCCTTGCCAAAGGCCAAACGAGAGAGAGTTTGCCCGTTTCACGGGGCCCTTCCATAATATCCATAGATTCCCATTTTCCGAAATACTGCGAAAAGAGGAATGACTGAAGGGTCCAAAAACGGTGCAGGCAGTGCTCCAAGCTGGGCAAGAAGTCTGCGGTGACTACCTTTTGCCCTGATTGCCCCGAAGAACCTGGCCTCTGCTTGGATAAATGCTTCCAAGACTTCCATCGGTAATCCCCTCTCCACTGCCGAAAATGTAAATATTGTACATTTTGTACATATGATAAATCTTGTAAATAATGAAAATAATTTTATTGTAAATATTGAATATAAATTTAATCTTGTAAAAAAATCTTGTAAATATTGAAAATAAATTTATTGTAAATACTTAAAATATTGTAAACAATACGATTATTGCATATTCAAAACATTGTACCTATGCAATAAATATGTTAAGATATACTGTATATAAGTGTACAAAAATATATGTAAATATATTACGAATAATTTGGAAATTGTTTTCCTAACTTATTTACTTTTTCTACATTACTGCAGACTATTTAACTTTCAGATATTGTTGATAGCAATGGAATAAACTATGTATGCATTAGGATCAATATTTTGGAAAATATGCCTTGGATTTCTGTTATTTGTCAAAGTTGGTTGTTTGGGTATGTTTCGTCGGCCGATCAAAGAGGAAAGCACCCTCGCCGGGAAGCGGCCTCCTCGCCTTGCTCTTCCGCTGCTGCTGCATAACAATAGGGTCCCCTCTTGCGCCGAAAGTACCCCAGCGGCCGTCCTTGGGTTGGAAGCTTATCGTGGAGCGTTCACTGACCCTTTTCAACATGAAAGGATGCCGTTCCTGGCATCGTGGAGGTGTAAAATAAGTGCGTGCCGGGAGGCGTGTGGATGCGGTCGAGTGTTGGGGCGTGGGGAGGCACGTTTGGCACGTGCTCATAACATAACATGTTTTTCGTCCTCGAACGAATTCTCGTACGTCATTTCGATACTGTAAGAGGCACCATGATTCAGACCACCCGCAGGGACTCACCCGAGACCTCCCTAACCTTCGCACACGCACTTGAAGCTCGCCTTTGGGAGGGTGGAACTCTAGCGCTTATCTGTCAACTCGTGTAAAGGCAGGCGTTTCATAATCATCGATGCAAATTTACATATAAGCTTTAACATTAGCTTTCTAATAATTGAACTTGGTAAAATTATTGATAAAGAATAAAAAACGAGCCTTACTAGAAAAATTTTAAAGATAAAGAACTATTATTTAAATAATTCTAATTTAACTTAATTTAAATTTATCGCCATTCAAATGAGAAACTATCCCTAGAATATAAGAATTACGATTCTTTAGTAAAATCCGGTTGAAAAAATTGCCGTACACGATATTCGTAAAATATTACGCTCACCAGGACCCTTTGACTTCGCCAGGTGCCGAGCGCCATCTATAGATGGCGGCAAAAAAAATTCACAAAAAACCAATAAAAAATTCAATGTAAAGACTTATTTTGGTCACCATTGGCATAATATAACACTTTCGAGTTCAGATCATGAAAAAAAAAGTTTCGGATTTCGGAAAAGTTAAAATTTTATACTTCGGGCTGAAAGTGTTAAGGGGTGAGTAGAGCGGGGGTGTAGAAAGGGGAAGTCACGGTGGGCAGTGCGAGGAATACCAGAGAGAAACAGACAAGTTCGGCACTGATTTAATCAGTTGTTTCTTATGATCACGAAATTCTCCCAGTGGCATGAGAAAGAGCATCGCATACATGATTCTAAAATGAAATAACTTAATTTTGGGTTCAATTAGCCCTTGAAATAGGAGAATTTGAATTTAAAAACAATAATTAAATTAATTTATAATTCATTTAATGAAGTTTAATTATTACCTCATATTTCCTAAGATGATATTAAAAGGTGTTCCTTTTCTATTCATAAAGGCAGGTAGATGCATATAAACATAAAAAACGAAGAATTTACTAAACAAGGAATCAAACCAAGGACATTTGGAATGCCAAGCGAAAGCGTAAGTTACCACGCTTGGGGGTTTGTCTTCTCGAAATCCTTATTAGTAGGGTGGTTATCGTATTACCCATAGTGCAAAAAGATCCTTCGTTTAGGTAACATTTCTCTGGAAATTTTCAACGCAAACATTGGGTATCAGCCGTAAATAGCGACAGGCTGAAATGCTGAATGTTATCAAAGATATGCTGGGAATGTGATGAATAGAAATAGAAGTTATTATGTGTAGTATGAAGAGGGCTTGAAAAATGCAGACGTGAGGAGATAAATAGGAAGCAGTAGCAACGGTTAGGTAAACTAAATGCATAGAAAAGAGCTCGAATGCTCAACCAAAACAAAGACAAATGGTATTGATAATAAATCACAAATAATTTAATGATTACGTGGCAGGAACTGCATGTCCATTCCATAATGATATGCTGGAAAAGAATATTACGGATGAAAAAAATGCAAATTCGGTAAATCACATATTAATTAGGAAACAAATATATAAATATTTCATCCGTCAATTGTGCTCGCTAATTAGAGTAAGAGGAGAATGAATGGAATTGGAAGGGGCAATATGCGAATGAAAAATATACAGGAATACTAGAGTGAAAGAATGAGGAAAGACTACGGAAAATGAATGCAACGAGATAATAAAATTAAATAGTAGGTTCACAAAGTTACTAGAGAGACTACTGACAATATTAAGGTGGGTATTATCCGTTAAAATGGGCATACTTTTCTCACAAATACCTTGCACATGGAGCCTGGTCAAAACGCTTTGCGAATCGTCTCTGGCGACGCCAAAATTGAGATGAAATATGCGATAACGTTGAGCAATATGCTGAAATTCGCATGAAAATACAGGTTTTGAGAAGACGTCGGGCAGAATGACGTGGAAAAATTTATTGGGAATATTATCGAAGTTTGTGAGAGAGTGAGGAAACAGGAAGATGCTTTAAGATTAAATATGGTGCAAGAAACCCAAACTTTGGAACGGAATGAATGAAAAGAGCTTATCGTGAACAGAGCATCTTACATATAATTATATTGCGCGGAACATTTTCCTAACTAGCATCTGATGTATTGGTAAAAAAGGAAAGGTTTTTGGGCTATATGAAGAAGCGTAAGAAATACACCAATATTAAGAAAAAATAAATTTCCAGATGAAACCGTCACAGAAATTAAATACAAAAAAGTGTTGTTTCAATAATATTAACCCAAGACAAAAGAAAAAACTATTAATTATATAATATATTTATTTTAATTGATATTAAGACTATATGTGTGTCTGGAAAGAGAAAAATGTGTATTATATCTATTCTTTCCCCCGTTATGAATAATTAAATATTTTGATAAGGAGTATAAGGCATACATATGTAATGTTGAAATACAAATGACGATATGAAAACATATTCGTTATGAAAAACATTGGGAACCCATTAAATATACATGGCTAACTACAAATGAGGTGATAAAAAGTATACGTACATGGTACATGACAGTAAAGTGTGCATTAAATATATCTAAATGTATTTTCATCATCATCGTCAACAATCCCAGGATTGGTTTGATGCAGCCTTCCACTCGATTCTTCTATCGGCCAACTTCTTCATATTGACGTTCCTCTCTTCTTCAATCCTGTATATTCTGTATATTTTTCATTCCTCTCTTCTTCAATCATTCCTCTCTTTTACATCCTTCACAACTTGCTCTATATGCCTCATAAGAGGACTGCCCTTTCCATTCTCCCCTTTCCCTGTTCCCTCGACGATAGTCTTCATCAGGACATCGTGTCTTAAGATGTGACCTATTAAGTTGTCCCGTCTTCTTTTTAAGGTTTTCTTTAGACATATCTTCTCTCCCATTCTTCTTAAGACTTCTTCGTTTCTCACTCAATCATCTCGAAACATTTTATCTTCATCATTCTTCGGTAGCACCACATTTCAAATGCCTTTAGCCTGGACTTCTCCGCTGCTGTTATTGTCCGTGCTTCACTGCCATATAGTAGAATGCTCCAGATGTATTTTCTAATGAAATGTTTCCTCACTTCCACGCTTGTATTTGCAGCTGTAACCAGAACCTTCTTCTGATGGAATGCCGTTTTCGCTACGGCAATTTTACTTCGTCCATCGCTGTTACTCGGCTTCCCAGGTAACAGAACTCTTCCACCTCCTCTATTTTTTGTTTTCCTAGTCTAACATTAATCCTGGCTTCCTTCTGCTGCACACTACTATCTTTGTTTTCTTTTTTATTGATATTCAGTTTATAATATGTAAAATCATTTGCTTGTGTGGGAAAAACGTAAGGGTAACACCTCATACCTTTAACGAAAAAACACAGAGCAGGAAATTACTTTCAATAAATATTCGATTAAATGATCAGGATATCTGTCAGTATCAGTTTTGCTGAATCACTCGTAAGCAAAAGCCTTTTTATTTTACACTCAACATCGTTGTATCTACAGATGCATGGTGAGCGGCACCCATGTTCTCAATGAGCATGCATGCACTATTGCCAAGCCACGGACACTGAAGTGACCCTGCTCACTCAATGCGGTACATATAAGACACTTGCATACAGCGTCACAGCAGGGTTCATCAAATTTGCATATCAAGGCATATTTTTACGGATATTGATGGCACAATAGCATATTTGAACTAGAAACCTATCGGTCTTTTACGTATATCTGATCATTCGTTTAGTGCAAAATTGGTATGTAATCGAAGAATTCTGATTCCAAACGGATTTTACAACGTCTTTAAGGCACATATTAAAAATATATACACGATTCAACTTTTTAAGGCGATTGTTTAAATCTATACATATTTGTATGTTTATGTGCGGTGTCAATACTACATGCCATTGATAGGCGAATCTATTTTGGTAGTAAAAATAACAAATGTACAAAAATTGAAAGTAAAATCCTTAGCAATTGCTTTGGGACTGTATCATTCTTATAAAATTTTTACTATAGGGTGTTTTGGAAGAATTAAAAATTTAAAATAGAATTATACTCCACAAAAACTGTTTTTTAACGTCTAATTCAAATCTCCACAAATGGGTTGTCAGGACACATCTATCAATAGAAGATAATTCTTAGTGTGAGAAGCTACCTCTATCTATAATATCATGGCTATGCAGGCAAAATTCCTACTTTAAACTACTATGATACCATGGATGGAATATCAATTCTTTTGTCATTTCTTGAAAAAAAATAATTTAGTTGTGCTTATAACGAAACACCTTCCATATATACAATATTGGCATATATATTTCTAATATATATGCCAATATTGTATCCACCTGTGCATACAGCATAATCAAAATATTTTCCATAAAATAGTTTATATTCAGATATCTCTACTATGCATTATTTGTTTGGAAAAATTATTTCATATCAGCCAAAAAATAAGTTTATATATACTCCATAAGAAGAGAAAAATTAAAATGACGCGACTTCAAATGACTTAAATTTTATAGTATTGTGGAAAGAGAAATTGTGAAAAGAATTTTTTTATGCTACTTGGGATAAGCAACAAAACCAAGAGATCTGAGATTGAATTGCTATCGAGCGAGAGCATTGCATGATTGGCAGAGCACTGCAGACCCTCAAAAATGACGTTTCAATTAAGGATTTCTGATTGAATTCTGTAATGCATTTTAAAACTCTCATTTGGTGGAACTATACAAAGGTCAACTAATACAAAGTAGGTCTTTGTGGCAAAAACCCCTAGTCTAATTTGAATGACAAAATGATTCGAAATTGCGAGCATTTGCAATCAAATTTCCGAATCAAACTAGTCCTCTCTTGAATCTATAGTTGCCGGTCGTAATCTAATGCTATTTAAATGGCGTCGATGTAGTACTCGCAAATAGAAGTTTTTTGAGGTCAGCAAAAATCTGGAGCATTTTCACACATGCGCAATAGAGAGGAATTAATTTTTTACCCAGGCGGTACCGAGTGTTATATTTTATTTATTTTTTATAAATTTAATAACATAACGATATCCGGCATTAACCGATGAATTACTATTTTAGGTCAACACTTGAATGACTAATTAATTACGTTTGAGCGGAAGAAAAACCTATCATTCCATATCACTCAACTCAACGGTAACTGCAGCCCTCAAGGCAATACACTCTTTGATCACTAGCACAAAATATTGATTTAGCTATTGGCACACGGTTGCTTCGGATTTTTCTAAAACAATTGTAAACTGGAAAACTTTCAATTTTTTCCAATATTCAACTGGGAGAAACACCGAAATCAATATAAATAAAATACACAGCATAGTACAAGACAACTCCTTTTATAGTGCCCTTACCAAAGAGGAACTCTGATTTTTGTGGACTTATTTCACGTTTCACAGCCATCAGTTGCCATCAAAATAAGAGGCAGGATTCTTCTAAACGGAGCATTAGGCCTCTGATGTGAATATCGTATTGTCTTATACCTTTAGCAGCCTATCATATTAAAACCGCACTGTCATGCATCAATAGTTATAGTCAAGAATTTTCCTACCGTATCAAACTTTTATTTCAAAATAGCCTCATGCCGGAGCACGGGGAATGACGGTTGACCTATTAGGAGTCCACAAATTATTAGAAATTTTCATATGTGAATATCATAGTCATGGCGCCAAGGTTTTAGTGCAATTTTGAATGCATGCTGAAATTTTCCTTTTTTATTCAAGAAAAACAATCAGTTTATTACTAAAATATACAGCAATTGACAGGAAATCTTGTATATGGCAATGTCATGAAATTTCATTGCAAAAAATAACGTGATTACTTCCAAATAGACCTTTGATCGGCGTTAAATCTCCTCCGCGCTTGAAGGGCTAACTAGACAATTCCCCAAACCTAATATTTATTTTCCCGTGAATACCAATACAGCTTACAAATACATTTTCTTACATAATCAGTTAATTTTTTTTCAACAATGGATTACTGAGGTCGAAACTTCATGGAAACCCATGCGGATCAGATAAGAACATAATTACTTATCGCTCTCCATAATAAGTGTAAATTTAAAGTGTTATATACATTGCTGTTGTTGACTCTTATTCTATATTGTATTTCATCCATATCCCCATGGCCATTGATTTGAGAAATCTATGTTTTATAACTTTTCCTCTCATGAATCTTAATTGCATGCATTCTAACCAATTTTGCGACGCATCTAGCATTACGAGCAGTATTTAAGACACAGATCAACTTGCAACCTATCATCCGAACATGCATTTTATATGCTTCCTTTCCCTGGAAACCAATATGAACCCGCATTCGGCATAGGGTATTTCAGATAACATACTCATTTGAACTCCCCTCACGTAGAAAAAGAGTAACGACTCCTACTCCTCTAGAGCTTAAAGACACATCTACTGTTTTTTAACTTCCATACCGCTTCCAACGAGGTCATATCAAGAGTAAATGTTGAAAGAATATAAGCAGTGGACCAGAGTACTCCTGACTCAACTTTCTGGTGCTTCTTAATGACTCTGAATATCACAATGTTATTATTTAAACTAAGCTTGTAAAACCAAGCAGTTGCTTCATTACGTGATGATGATACTCTATTGCATGATTTCTCAGTCTATTTTATGCCACGCACAGCAACCTCTAGTCATGTTATTTTGACTCCTAAATGTAACTCCTTTGCACTTAATGATACTTTTCACTTACAACTATTTTTTGCTTTCGTTGCAAAATATTTATTCATTTTTTTTTAAAATACCATAAATACTTTTCCTGAATAGAGCTAAAAAAATGAGCGTTTTTAGCGATGAAAGCTTTACTTTAGTCGGCATTTTAGGAAATTAGATCATTTTAACAACAAATTAATTTATTGGACCTGCAGGATGTCGTAATGATAGCGCACTCTTGATCAACATCACTTACGATACTGAGATATTTCATTAACTTCTACGACAAAAGGATTTAAACTTATTGCATTATTCATGCCTACGATCTGAAATTATCGGTCAAAATGTTGCGTATCAAAACGTAAGCACCTTCCACAGAAGGGCACAGACATTTCGAGTCGTGGAGTTAATCATCCCTGCACCGCCCCATTTAAACGGCATCCCGAAACGTGTGACCAGCGTGTGTGGGCCTGGGCGGACGACTGAAAGGCCCGCGTCGCGGGAAACAGTAGTCCTCGGTTTGCATCAACAGAAACTCTGTATCGGGGAAGTGTGGCCCTCCCAGGGTAGCGCTGCTTCACTTTAAGTGCTCGCGGGTGCAAATTGGGACGTATTGCTCGACCCCTAATAAACTGCAAAACGCGGCGGCAGTTAATGAAATTTGGAGCCAATTAGGAAGGGTAGGGTTACATCTTACGCTAGGCCACGCCCCCTCCCTCCGACTTAAACAGGTAATTAGGACCTACCCCCAACATCGCCTCCGTGTCACTCAGAACTTTGCTCCCACTCCTCCTCTTCCCTCCTCTTCCATGACCTCCCCCATACTCCTAAAATCCTCCACCAACCTCCTCTCTCTCGCTCAGCTTTCGCACATAACTTGCTCTGCGCCTGAATCTTCTCTCATTCTCATTGCTCCCCTCCAGTAAACCTTAAGCTGAGTAAACCCCTCCTGGCCCTCCTATTAATTCACTTCTTAGTGATATTTCTTGGTCTGGATGACGCGCGATGTTGATCATCGTGTTACGATATCAGCTGAAGATTGCAAAATTCCGGTATACATTCGTGTTTCAATTCAGCTTCTATACTGATATTGTCCTAACTAACTATATAATTATATCATTTAATCTCCAATTGATCTCAAACATGGATATTAGGATACAGATGTTCATGAAATACGCAATGATAGTTAGAAGGAGAATTCATATATCGCTTATTAAAATTGTTTTGAAGATAACTGTATAATTACCTTTTTACTCAGCACGTAAGTGTATGTCTGAAGATATTACACCAAATGAATACTTATATTCATGTTCAACAGAACCCACAATCTATATCATGCATCCCAAAACATATCACTCTGTAACTCCAATTTAAATATTTTTATCTCTTTTCATATAAAAATAAATACTTCTCAAACATTTTGGTATTTATTACAGTATTAATCTCTATTTTTATCAACAATATTATATTTTTTTCTAGTGTTCTAATATTCATTATAGTAGCAAGGATATTCTTAATGATCGTTAGAAGATATGATATTACCTCATCCATCAAAGCACCTAAAACGGAAATCAACCTCTACTTAATGTAAGCCTCAGTAATTGACAATCAATCCACTCACTTGTTATGTCAATTGCATTTGTGGTGTAATATCCCATATCCCATGTGAAATGGGATAATATCCCGTACCACATGAAATTGCATGTTATTGCATAATGATCTTCAACAATGGATTGCGTCGGCTGTGATACCCATATCTTGATCCGTTATCATGTCCTATTCCCATTTAGCATCCAATACATTGCGGGTCTGCACAACCCTCTACATTAACTAGTTACATTCCTACATTAACTAGTTAACACAGCCCACTTAAAAATCCTTCCCTCCTAGTATTCTACTGTGAGAATAAAAAAACAATGATACTCCGGTTTTGGAGGAGGTGACGGAGAATTTTAGTTATACTTAATTAGGAGAGGGGACCAACCCAATGCTATTTGCACCAGAGGGTAGTTGAGTTAATTGGTAAAAGTAGGAGTGTTTCAGGAGTTGATGAAATGTGGAAAAAAACCCGGTGTTGGCATTACTCTGCTTTTAACGAAAAGAGGCGAGAGAATCACGAACATCACATCCGACGGACAGAGTTCTGTACTCTAAGTTTCAGTTAATGTTTCCATAGTATTTTGACGGTTTTGGTGTAAGCAATGAAGGTTCCATTACGAAATCTCTTTGAAGTAAATATTGATATTGTTGTAGTAAGTGTGGAATATTTTAAATGGGGTGAAAGCTTTGAAACATATTTAGAATCCAAAATATATAAAATTTATTATTATTATTATTTTTAAAAAAGCTATAAATACATGTAAGCATAGAAACATTCAGCAAACAAAGCGTTACATCAAAATAACTGGTACAGAGAAATATCATCGGGTAGCAGCTGAAATGCGTAGAACTATTATTTAAACTGTGAAACAAGTGCTAACCCTTTATTTTCATTTTGATATCTTTTCACTACTTCTTGCTTGTCACAGTTACGACCAAATTGGATTCATGATTATGAAGCTATAGGGGGATCAGATTTGGTATTTAGGCTGCTAACAGAAAACAATAGAGAAAAGCAAACCAACGTTCATGGAACTTGTTGATTAGGTGATGGCTTCTGTCAATGCACATTGAAGTTCAATTCTTGAAATAGTATTCTGGAATTAACTGCATTTTCCCTAAAATGCAGAAAAATTATCCGCAACCTACATGAACGCCGAATATCTCTGATTAAATCTGGCAAAGACGAGAGTAAGAAAGACTAAAGTGAGAAATAGTATAACACCATTGTTTCCTGCTCTCCATATATTTCAATGTCCACCTTGAGAAGTCGGTCAAAAAATTCGAAACATACGTTTTGGGAGATAATTGTACGGGAAGACAGTAATCACTGGGTGATTAGTGGACAACTTCGTAGAAATGGCAGAGACAGAAAAATATTCTAATTGACGATGAAATGATAGGATATGAATCTGATATGATCAATAGTAAAGAAAAATATAGGTAATAGCGTGCAGTACAAATGAAGAGGCCAACCTTTTTACAATACCTGGGAAGTAATAGCTAGAATAGATGAGCAAATACAGTTATCTGGGATATATTATACAGCTTAAGCAGAGACACCATCACGCCTGCCAATTACAACCAGAAACAAAAGCTTTGAAGATGGGAAACACTGCATAATAAATCAATTCTATAGCATGCTTCTTAATACCAGTGACCGTTGTACGATCAGCAATCGCTACTGTTTTAAATTGACCCTTAAATGATAATTAAATTGAAAGTATTAATCATGAGGTGCACAGAAACAATGAAAAGAAAGGTTTCTTTTAAGAAACGAATAAAACATAATATAAATTTTTGGAAACTGTTTTGAGCATGAGTAATGAGTGTAGCTAAAATGCAAAAAAGCATCCGCAACCTACATAAACGCCAAACACATGTGATTAAATCTAGAACACGGAGACCGACTAAAAGAAGCAGAAAATGAAGCAAGAGGCAGGCAAAGGAATGTGTAGTAAAAGACAGACCTCTACTATGCTTTTCATAAGTGACTAATATATCAACCGCGTCAAAGCGCGGTTTATCTTTTTGCGGATGTTTCTCACCTCTAAACAGTTGCTGGAACGCATCGTTCACTTGAGCCTTGAGTCAAAGCTCGCTTTAAGTCCTCAGATCCTGTTCAGAGTAATATTTAGTCATGCCATGTTCCTGCTCACTTCCGCTCTTTAATTATACATCTTCGGAAGGCATGATGATTCCCATAATTAATTAAGGGGAAGGAGGTCAATTTCTAAACGCAAAGAAATAGAAATTGAAAAGAAATCCACAAGAAGCTTAAAAAGCCATGGATGTTCATCAGAAACAATACATTATTTATCATACATTTGTTGGAATTCCAGCCCAGTAAGTAAAAACTAAAAATGATCCGCGTACCGCAGGAGAGTACAATAGGCAGAATAACCAATTGTTTCGTAGGCAAAAAATTGCTAATCTATCGGGCATGGTCAACACCACCTAGATTAGATCTAATTTAGGTGGTGCTGGCACGGTGCATGTTTAAGCATTACTAACACATGCATGACAAGGAAATAACAATGACGTATTTAATAAAATGTTTTCTAACCAGAAATCAATGCAATAAGGTGTAGTTACTAACTATCTATTTGCACGTGGTCCTTGTTTCTAACATAAGTTCATGAAGTAACAGCAGTGCATCTCATAGTTACATGTAAATATTGCATGTTTGGTGATCTCCACCCCTTTTCCACACACCCTTGGAGTGGCTCGCAGTGTATTACGCAAAACGTAGACCTAGAGATTATCACTTCTCCTATGTCGATTACCTCGGTCTCGATTCAGGGCATTAGTTCCTTTCCCTCTCCGTCTCTCTCTCTCTCCTCCTTTGGCCTCGCGGTCCGTTTGGAGTCGTTTACCTCTCCCTTCTCCCACCGCCTTTGTTTTCGGTGAGGTTCGCCTGCCCCAAACGCCGTCCATCTACCGTTCTTTGCCCCACCGCAGGCCTTAGATACTGGGTTTGGTTAGGCTGGACGAAGCCTTCGTTTCTTCCGATTCCCCCATTTTCTTCCCTTATTCACCATTTCCGTCCGTCTACTCCCTTCGGTTTCTAGTTGAGTCACCGTCGCTCGCGTCCTTCGTTCGCGCTCAGCCTTCTCCTCTGCCCTGGTGAGATCATACCTCCCAAGCAATTCCAAAAATTTTTCCGTGCGCCCTATTCTTACTCTTTACAGCGTAAATCAAATTTCGTAAGGGAATTTGCGAGTTAATATGTGTACTATCTCTCCTTCGAATAAGGGGTGGACTCAGGGGTTAGGTTAAGGGCGGTCAACAGTCTTGCCCTTCTTAACCCCTTAACCCACCCCTCCTATGAAAAGGCAGTAGATCAAGTTCAGTTCTACAAGGTTTTGAGGGCAAAACGCCACCCCCCCCCTCCCCTTCCCCTGTATCCACCGCTGCTTCGTCTTACGGTGGATTACACTGCCTACTAAGTGCAAGTTTTTGCGTAGTGTAATCACGCACTCTATGATATCTGTGTGTACGATTTTTTCCCGCCGTTACTTTCATTAAAAAAACACTGAGTTTCTCAATCCCATTAGTGAGGAGTAAACATCTCCTTGACCTTACTTATATCATCAGGGTATCCTGCATGGGAATCGGCCACTCTTCGCGCCTCCTTCCAGCACTTGGTAAAAGAGCATTGATTGCTCATCATAGGGCACGCCATACAGCGTGCAAAGTGCACTGTATGAGCAATTGAATGTCCAAAGGGATCTACTTGAATTGATTTATAAATAAATTGGAAAATAGACAAACTAGAACTTGAGACAATGATCTCATGAAAATTTGGAATAAGAATACATAGAAATAAGACACATGGTGAAATTATGAAGAACGTAGAGGCTACTATATGGAAATTGACCACAGCAAAACATAAAAAACTGTAAATTTGTGCTCTTTGAAAGTGATTTATAGAATGGTACAGACTACCGGAGTCGTTAATAAGCATTCTAATGGCTTTACGGTTGAAGCAGGCAATACCTACTTACGATCCAATGATGAAATAATAGAAGACAGAAATTTCACACCTTATATGTTTTGCTATAGAACGCTAGGCTAGACTTGGAAGAATAAACATTGTGGGAGTATCAGCAAGTGGTTTACCGGTCGGAAGGCCAAAAAAATCAAAATTTCCATGTTATTGAATATCCGCTCTACGTATGGGTTTGCCCTAAAGTTCCAAATGGCTAAGGAACCTGTTGGAAAAAGCGCATTATACTTGCGGCGCTTCTGTGGATGTGTGCTGTGGAGTTCAAGTAATTTCCTCGGAATTATAATCGAATAGGAGCCTCAGACATGCTCGAAGCGGGTGCCGCTGGCCCCATCATTCCTCTTCACCTTCTCCACCTCGCGTGCCAACAACCGCACCGCTTGAGCAGCGTCCTTCCTTTCCCTTCCCTCCTCGCTCCGCGACTGATATTCTATCTACTTAATCTTCCCCTTCACTCGCTCTGCGATCTTTTTACCTCAAATTACTTTCCATAATTTCCGTCGTATTAGTTATAGCCCCTTCTTGAGATATTTCTGCCTCTTCTTTCACGTGTCAGAAATCTCCGTGCTCATCTCTAACAACGCACGTTTCCCGACCTATCTTTCCTCTTAGGACATTTAGTGCACTTTTTCTGGCAGTTTACTCCAAATTTTCCGTCTTTTGGATCTAAACTCATCTTGAACGTGTACCATTTTATTTTGACCATTTAATAAGATTCATAGACATAGCCATAATACTTGCCCATGTGGGCTCCTCAGTTTCCGGTGCACAAACCGAGGTCACTTCCTCAAACTCATGTTTTTCCCTTTGGGTTCAACCCCCACTTATCCATTATGATCGATAATCCTACGGCTTAACTTTCTTCTTCACTTTCTTCCGACGCGTCCGTCGCGACGGTGGCTTGTTCCGATAGCCTCGAAAAAAGGCCTTCCCCTCTTCCTTCTCCTTTTGACACAAGTTGGTTTGCCTGTCGCCTCTTCCACGCCTAAGTGCCCCATAAAAGCTAGGATTTATTGAAAGAGTACTCGGTAAATGTTACGACAAGACAAGAGAGTGACGTTACTTTTCACAGATCAGGCCCAACCTTGAATATGTATGTATGGGACCCGAATGATGGATTAGGTTTGAACAGAAAGGTAAACAGTATGAAACATTGAACAGCTAAATTTGTTAAAATGTGTTATGATAGGCTAAGATGTGTACAGAATTAATAAGTGATTATTAGAATTAGGTAGGGAATCTTAACAAATCAAAGGGTTAAGTACTATTTAAATCTCCTGCGGCAATTTAACACGCATAGCTTTACTGAAGATGTTTCATATATGTTAAAAACCCCTGAGAGTTATGCTAGATTTCACCAGAAAATTAAGATTGGAGAAATAGATTGTCGTTCCGATACATTAAAAATGTCATTTTTCCCCGTTCTGTAAGAGAACACATTAGGCAACATAGCAAATGGTAGGTTGATGAAATATTCTTATAGTAGTCTGTGTTGCATGATGTATGTTTCAATTACACTAATCCATGCATGATAGGTAAATGCAGAGAGATATAATCAGATAAATGCCGATATAACCAAGAATCCCGTCATGAGTATGTAGATACTAACTATTTAGCCGAATGTAACCCTATTATATAACATGCTTCCATTTGGTAACCCAGTTGCACATCAATGTTTGGTTATCTACACCACCTGCCACGTACCCTTGCGATGGGTTTCAGGGTATTGCATAGGTGTAGGAACATTGGGCACCAATGCAACGTTCTATTCCCACCCGCTCCTCTCCCCATGATCGTGTCCCGCTGCTTGCGATCGAGTATCGACAACACCTCGTAGTGGGTGTGTGGGGCTCACCTCTGGCGTCTCCTGTCAGGAATGGTGGACACGCTAAGGTGCTGAAAATGCTACAGGAACACGTCTTTGGCGTCTCCTTCTTGTGTCATATGGCGCGTCGAGCCGGCTAGTGACGAGGGAAATGCTACAGGAACTCTACTCTGGCGGGCGGTGCGAAAGGTATCGCAGAAACACTCCTTTGGTGGGTCCGTATGAGGTCCTCGGTAATGGTTTCCACCCATGCATCTCCCTTTGGGCACGTCTGCTTTCTATCTCTCGGCACTCGGGGCATCGACTTAGCCAGCCCCACATTCCGCGGTGGCGTAGCACACTATATTCGTACGCACAGTCAAACACTTTACAATCGCGGCGATTTCCCGCGAAAGTCAAAAATGACGGGTGGTGTTTTTGCTTGCAAGGAATATATTTTGATGACGATGAATTTTATTTGAGAAATTCCAGCAATGATACGGGTTGTATATCAATCCTTTCGAATTAAATTGCCAGCAATGAAAGGGGTAGTACAAAAATTCTAGCGAATTGCATAAATGCTGTTGAGACTATTAAATCCATTTCTTCGCGATCTAGTCCACACTAATAGAAATGGAAAACTAAAATTTCAGGGTTCCAAGGACTCTGTAAAAATGAGATATTAAAACGATTATAAAAAAGTTTCCATAATGATAACCAATGCCTTAAAAAAAATTTAGTCTTTGATATTTACTCAAGCGATAGAAGTATTTTTGATTGCAGCAGCCTTAAAAAATGAAATATATTTATATACAGGTACTTAATTAAAAGCTCGTGAGAAAGCCAAGAAAACTTTAGCTGAGTTACCCACTGATATTCACGATAGCAAGATATTCCATAAAGACAATATCATTCGTCTAGACCGGGACTCGAACCCTGTACCCCTGATTTTCGGCAAGGTGCTCTTCCAGTTGAGCTACCAAGACATCTCTTTGTTTAGTTTATAACTAATTCAAACCTCGCACCTTAGTGTTTAAATGTCGGCTTTAACCTCTTGGACGGTGACGCCATGCGCACGACTTCGGCTGCTTTGTGGCATAATATGTCCATCATTCCGGCAGCATATGGTTTCTTTAAAACCTCTATAACTTCCACAGAGAAAGAAAGTGTCTTGGTAGCTAGATTGGTAGAGCACCTGGCCGGAGATCAGGGGGCTCGCGTTCGAGTCTTGGTCAAGGCGAACGACTGTTTCTCTGTGAAATATCTTATATACAGATCTTATGTTTCCATGGCATTTAAATATATAAAAAGATAAATAGTCGTCAAAATATTCAAAAGATAAAACTCAATTATATAAAAGTAACAATTAAAAGTGAAAATTTTGCTTGTATGCATCAAATATGCTTCCAAAAAAAAGCAAAAATAATTAGTATATACTAAAAAAATTCAACCATCAGACCCTGATAGGATCGAAAACGGTAAGGTGTGCCTAAGGTAATATTTTTTTGCCATTCCCATGGGACTCTGAAATATATTTATTTCCTAGGAGCATCCAGGGAATAATATGTTATTTCCAACAGCATCTGCTGTAACTCAGAGGAGATGAAGGCACTTAAAAACTGCTATTACCTCGACTTCGGATCGCGTTTCCATCTTTTATGCATAGTCAAGCGTGATTCAAAGATATGCTTTCTCGCCGTGCCTCTAAAAATACACTGCTTTGGGAACGCACCGGGAGCAAAATTTTATCGCATGGTCTCACCGAAGCATGAGTCATTCTAAAATGCCATCAACGCGAAAGCAAGAGTGTCTGTATCTTTAAAACCGACTCATCCCCTACCCTCTACTATGGGAAAGTACCCATCTCTTCAACCGAGAGGTGATTTGAACCTGGGCCCACCCCTCTCACGTTCAAACCATGAGATAAACAAAACGATTCTGACGCCCACGAAACACTTTAATGTATTTTTAATGAATAGGCCCTTCCCTTATTGGTTAACGCGTTAGATAAAATTTCCCCGAGGCGCGAGAATGAGCGGCCGGCGTTTCCAAGAACGTCGGGGAAGTTTCAAAAGAGTTTCTGAGGGGAAATATACAATCTTTTCCGTGGAATTCCATTTAATTCAACTTTTGAAATTTTTAATTTATTATCAAAGGTATATAAAATAAAATAAATCACGCGATTTATATAAAATCAAGAAGAAATATCAACTTTATGAGAAAAAATACAAGGTAATTCGTCGATTTAGAAGTAATTTCTAATCTCTGTCAATGTCAACTAAATGTGTCCTTAAGTAATAGGTACCCGAATATACGCGATAGTTCTACTACTTACGACACGAGGTCTGATTGAATAAAGCTTTAGCGCTCCGGCTAAAACATCGTTGCCGTTATCACAGAATTATCAGGTTTCACAATGAAAAGGGTCTACATTTCACAATCTGCTTGCCCACATTATGTTAAACCTATGGTCATGCGATTTGTGTATTGAAACAACGCACTGCGAATCAAGTTCGTAGTCACATAAACACCGTGTAATTAAAATTGCCTAGCCTCGTAAACGTAACCTATTTTTTTTATGTAGCAGTATCATTATGGCTATTAATTAGCATGTCAGTAGTATATACGAGGTGACTTTCAACCCCTGTCACACACTTTCGTGGTAGATCGGAGGATATAACGTAGATTTAGCTTTAGCATGGTGGTCTACGCATAGTCCTGGCAATCCAAAGTACCGTGGTATCATTTCCGGCCCAGAAAATTTTTTTAATCTAGCAAATTTCATCAATTTCACTACAGTTAATCAATAATAGAATATTGCTTCCCATGCCTGTCTAATCCTTTCCATATGGGTCAATCTAGCATAGGCAAATATACCACGGAAATGAATGAGTCACCTTATGTCGCATGTCGAAGTAGAAGATCTTTATGTTAAAAGTAAAAAACATGAATTGTGTCTTTCGTAAAGACGTTAAAGAAAACTAGTAAGGATTTTAGGACTCAAGGCATTGCATGGCTGAGGAAAATACAGTAGAAGCAGCATTTAAATCTCTCGCCAAGATTATATCGCACCATCAATCGCAAATTATTAATTCCCTAACTACACACATTGCCTAAGTACAACATCCACGTCTGAAGTAGGATTAGAATCTGGTACACTATGGTTGTATAACCAAATGGAAGATAAGATGGGAATGACGCCTAGGAGAAATTAGGGATTGCCGAAGAGGAGAGAAAGTTAACGAAGGCAGACTGAGCGTCTTTATGTACCAAGTAATTTTACGAGTAAAAAATCAAGTAAGTAGCAAGAATAATGCAGAATTTTTGAATGGTATGAAGTCACGTGGGGCATGCAGTGAATCAAATAAGGATAAAGTGTTAAAAAATAACTATGAAGTGTCAAAAGAGCATCGATCGGGTGCAGGGTAACCTAACTTTACCGGTAGAACAGTTTTCTACGAATAGTGACTACTATTAATTCTATTCTAAGCACATTTAGTGAACTAAGCATCGCCCCTATAAACCATACATTTCCTGGCTATCTGACCTCAGCCTCTCAAGCCGAAGAAAATAAAAAACCTGTTGAGATTGAGTTCCGTATTTTAGACTCCAGACTTTTTCTCCTTTATGCCGAAAAATTTCATCCCGCCGCATTTTGCCTCACGGGGCCTGACAAGGGGAGGAAAAACGGCAGGAGGAAAATTAAACTTGAAGCGTGGGTTGGCAATGAAGGGGGATTGGGGTTTTAGTGGTTTACTGGGCAGGGATGGCGGGGAAGGTGTTGAGTAATCCATAAGGTGGACACGTATGGAAGGGGGAAACAGTATACCATCCACTCCCAACTTCAGCCTCTGAAAGAATAGGACAACGAGTGCACAGCTTGCGATACGAGGTAGGACCCTGGCCAAAATTTGCAGCCAACAACTCTGAACTGACCGAAGGGCAGAGATCTTTTTCCAGGAATTCTCGGGTGGATGGGAAAAGCAAAAGAATACCATACAACCGCAATGCTACGGGGAAAAATCCAACGCATTGCTGACCGCTGGAGTGCGAGGATTTCTGGGACCTTAGAAAATCTAGACGCATGGAAATACGGGGTAAATAGTCACTTAGTATACCCTAAAGTTAAAATCAAACAGAAAAACGATCAACTCAAACACCAAAAAAATAAAGATAAAAGATTTGTGATTACAAATAAATAAAATTTTTGCTAACAACTTGTATGTAATTTTCCTCCTATTCAGGCAATTTTCAAAATGCTAAAGATCATTAACACCAGAAGGACGGAAATTTCGCTCAACCTTGGTGGCCGGAGGGGCCAAATTTGACCCCTCCGTTCATTGCCGACTGCGTTATTCATTTCATGCGACTTACCGTAAAGTATTTATTAAGGATTACGTAATACTTGTAAATAAGGACTATATGCTCCTATCAAAGGTATGATTTTAATCTTTCCTAATTTCCTTTTAGAGTATTTATGTCGGGAACATTATATCAATAAAGCCTTCTTCGGATGTTCGTATCAGTTCCTTATCAAGGCTATTGCCGTTTTTTAGCCAGTAAGTGGCAAAAATAACATACTTCCTAACAGTTAACTTAGTGTTATTTCAAATGGCATTGAAAACAACTGATGGTTTTTTACGGTTTTTATTGTCATAAGTAGAGCGCGGAAAAAAAGTCTTCAATTTTGCAAAAAAGGTCGCCTTAAAAGTCACCAATATTTTTGAAAAAATTCCCTCAAAAGCCTTGAGTTATTTCCGTGTGAAGAAACTCCTTAAATACTATAGATACTAACAATCTAGTTGCATGAGACAATATAGTTGCTTGTTTTCATGTTAGAAGTGCATGCTTGGTCATCTTCACCCTCTGCCACACACCCTCACGGTCGCTTGCAGGGTATCGTGTAGATGTAGATGTAGATGAGAAAGTTGCTGAATTTAACTGAATTCTTGGAGAAAAGAGCCTAGAGATGCTAGTCCAGGCATTAGGGGATTTTACTTGGAAAAATTAGAAGTAATTCTGGAAATTGATTTATCCTAAACTTTTTGTGTCGCTGAATCCGAATTTCTAACTTACCACCAAAATTCCCCCCGCAAACTCCCCAAATTTTGAAAATAACACTCAAGAAATCGCTTTTTTAGTTTTTAAATCGTTTAGTTTTGATTTTGGGAATAACTAATCAGATAATCGCAAAGTAGACAATATAAGCAACAAAAAAGATATTTTAACATTTTGACGTAGGACGAACAGGGGCCCACGCGCCCTGAAATATGCGCCTCGGCGTCGCGGGGCTGTATGCTTCAAGTTATGCAAGCCCGGTTAACCACTCACGTCGTTTATATTCGCTCTCCCGTCTCTCCATGGTTCATTTTCTTCGAAACTCACCCTCCCATCTCATTGTTCCTCTATTTCAATATCTAGAAGTCCCCAGCACCCTACCTCTTACTAAAAAGGCATTAGATGAAAAAGATGGTGGAAGTACACTCCATTGTAAAACCTTGAAAACAGGGCGTTCCTTCAGTCAAATTTAAAGGGGAAAATTTTATAATATACAATACAAAACAAGTTTTTACATAGGATCAATAATGTTATAAGGCAGTTGAAACATGATTTAATAGTTCAAAACTTAGTTTCCTGCTCAAGAAAAACCAAAAATGAGAAAAAAGTACTTATTTGTTGTCCAATGTGCAGGTACTGTACCCCTATTTTTGGGGAAGCTGAGGACCTTTTTCTCTTGTTTTTCGCGATAACTTTAAAATCTTCTTCTCCACTTGATTGCAGCCTAGAGTCCAGGTTCATCTACGTCATACTTGCCTCGCTACAATTTAGGCTCATAGATGATCTTTCATATAATTGTATCATTTTTCCACTAATCTCCTAAACAAAAGCGGAGTGCTAGCATACAGTGTAGCGCTATCGACTTGTCAGCAGACCACCCGCGTTCAAATAAGCTGGTTCATAATTGGATCAATGCATTCTTTCAGATCAATCTATCCCTTTGTGAAGTGTTTGGACACCCTCAGCAAAAAAAAACTCGAAGTGGGATGTGGCCCAGGGAAAGGAACAATATGTGAATTTGACATGCAAATGGATAAGTACGGTGAGAGCTCTACCCTCACCTATCCAAACCAACCTTCGGGTTGAAGCACTGAGTGAGTGTGATTATTTCACGAACGGTGGAGCAATGGAAAGAATTCATTGCAGTTTCCGGAGCTATTATTAAAATTTCGCATTAACAATTGTTAGGAGCTTACATTTTTCAAAACATCTCTGCTCCGTGTAGTACCGCATGAAAAACACAGATGCGTCCAACACGCAATTGAACAAATGTGATCACAACAGCCAAATACTAACTTAGACATGTGGATTAAATAAAAAGGCCCATAAAAGTCTTTTTTAATCACAAAAGTCCTGCCACGCCAAAAAAGTCGCAAAAAGTCTATAAGAAAGTCATTAAAAACAATTTTATTTGATCAGATAGGTGAAGATTTGTATTTAAAACCACGAAAGTCCCACTTATACAAAAAGTCAAAAGACTTTTTTTCCGCGCTCTAGTCATAAGCCATGATTGTGTGTAGTGAAAACTAAACGTCACTGAACCAAATTCGGCTGCTATGAATCCTTCGAAGAACTTTGACAATTCACAATGTAACCACCTTTCGTTCTAAAAAAATACATTTTTTACCAACATGATTCCTACAACTTTTACTTAGCAGGAATCCCTTAGCACCTTTTTTACAAGTCATTGTCACCTCTCTCGAGAGAACCCAAGCATTTATTCCCACGGAATCAAGAATGTTTCTAATAGTATGAAAAGGCCAACGTCGAGCTGCAGGCTTCACTGAATACAGCCTCGCCATTTGGTATAATTTATCTACGCCGTGTTTCTTTTCATTATAAAACTATGCAGAGTCTGGTTTAAGTTTAGTGCCTAAATTACCGGTCACATTTGGGTGGATGATACTTAGTATAAAAACATTTTTAGATCGCTTGCCTTAAAATTCAGTGATTATGATGCTATTCCTTTTCAGAACTCTTTTTTCTTGTAGCTGCAAGCGACAGGTTTTGATTTCAATAGGGACCTCCCTTCTCAATACGTCAATAATTCCAACTAAACTAGTGTGCTTACTCCTCAGTCTATGTGAGGTAAATATGAGTAAAGGAACTCTTAAAGTTACATTCCTACCCTTACCTAAAAAGGGGGAAATCAAATGTAGCCCCGCATGATCTCCGAGACTCATATCATTTGGCCTGTAATCATCTTTTGCCAGACAGGCAAAAACCATTTATGATGTAATTTTTATCCTTATCCACAGCTAGCCAAATTATTTGCCCATACTTATCAGGATTACTTGACACAAATTGCAAAAATGGACATCGAGCTTTTGTGGGGAAAAGTTGTTCGTCTATTGTTACGTAGGGACCTGACATATAGAATGCCTGACCATTTTCTGTGAAATTGTTCCATGCCTCGAATATAACTGCAAATTTGTGTGCCGATAGTTTACTTGGCTTTGCTGATTTTATGTCAAATCTAAGGAAACGCAAACATTCTTGAAAACGATCTCTATACATTGCATTTTTGCACAGGGGCAAACCACACTTCACTGACCAGAATGATTTAAAGGAAGAGATTGGGCCCCGAGTACTCCTCTCAAGTAAAAAATTCGTAAAAAAGCGTCTAGCTCTTCTTATGTCACAGACCAATTTTTAACTCCAAGTTTCATTTGAGTCTCTGTTTCAGTACAATTCTTTATTATCTTGAGAATTTCTTCGGCTCTAATGGGCCTCCAGGCACTCGAGCAGGTTTCATTTATATCTACATTTACGCGATACCCTGCATGCCACCACGAGGGTGTGTGGCAGAGGGTGAAGATAACCAACATTGCACTATTGACATGCAAACAATCTACTAAATGGAAACATGCTACATAATACGGTCTCATGCAACTATGTTGGGTTATATAGGCACTCGTACAACTTCAACACATATATAACGCTTGGTATGTGCTGTGAATCCTACCCTATCCACGAAAACGTTTTGAGTGACAAGCCTCCCGGGAAGATCTTCATCTGGGCGCAGTACTCTCCACTCACTACTGTCTGCGGCATTTATCTAGGTACATAAGCCAATTTTTTCTACCGGTTCGTTACCCATTAGGTAACACTTTTTGAGAATCCGTAGAATCTGAAGCCATTGTTCTGGCATATCCTCCTCGACTCCCACGACTCCTCAGATGTCCTCGTAGGCTCAGTCGATGTGACCCAGCGAATGAGTTACGTTTAAATTCACACAATTTACACATTGAAAGTATGAAGAAACTCAACGAAAACCAACTTTCAATTCGGAGACTACAGAAATTGAAATTTCATGGAAAAGTCGGAGGGGAAATGCAACACTAGCATGTTCACGTGGCGAAGGAGTAAAAAGTGGGCATTTGAGACGTGGAAGTTATAGGGAGTAGAGATCTTGTTATATTAGGGTATTCTTTAACACTTAAAAAATACTTTCATAGTTTTAATAGCAATAATAAAAGGAATATAAAAAGTTAAAAATTGTATTATAGCGTGGGGGTCAAATTTGACCCCTCCGTTCTCGAAGGTAGAAATGAAATTTTCAACTTAACAGTTCAACCATTTTTTGTTAAATTCACCACGTTTAATTGCTGTCATAAAATATGAAAAGTCACCAAATTTCATTTCCATCAGAAAAAATTAAGAAATCGTCAGAATTTCAAAAACGCCGAGGGTTCAAATATGATCCCTTCGGCCTTCCAGTGTTAAAAATGCGCTACTGACATGATACTTGTCTAATACATGAAGTACATTACGTGAATCGAAAGCGACGATTGCAATAGGCTATAATGACAAGCAGCTCAGCCATCATTACAATACCAAACAAGTCCTTCTGTGGTGGCAGAGAGCTGGTAAACTCGATAAGTAAAAGTGAATTGAAAGAGGAGCCTTGCACGAGATATATGGAGGGAATAGTGAAGGATATGAAAGAAAATATTGTAAGAATGAAGAGGTTAGCTGATAGGAGAAATAAGTCACTGAACTTCCCATGCAACGATGCATAAAGAAAAATCTTTCAACCCTTCAAAGTGGTGCTAACTTCATTATGCCACCAAGCCGAGGAAATCGTCGAAGAGGGTAGTCCTTCCTTCCTTCGAGATGAATCGCCTCAGGACGTCTTTCCTTCAGAATTGATTACCCCAACACTAGGTTTAACTTGCACACTAAAGGACCCTTCACCCGAAAGTTCCAAAGACTTACGAGGAGCCGAATGATGTAACTTATAGAGCATCCCTTTTGTGCAACTCATCTATTTTCGTGAATATATCCATAATACTGAGGTAAGACAACATCGAGACCATTCACATACTGCCAGCTAAACTAAGAGGCCATCTGGTAAAAGCCAAGAGCCCTTTTGTTCTCAAAACTTTTAGCACCCAGAGATTCAATTGAATGCAAAGAGTTCCTACATGGGTATAACAGGACGCGTGGTGGATACTCAAAAATAATGATTGGAATTTTTGTCTGGGGCAGCCTGAAAAGTCAACTGTATCTGAGCATTTCACTCTCCAGGAGTAGCTATCCGATTTGAGGACCAAAAAAGAACCAGAAATAAGTAGGGAATCGTAAAAAAATTCTTTTTTTATAAGCCCAATTATTTGAAAATTGGAAACAGCACATTTCACGTGTTGCACCTGTTACCCTATGGTGCCGACACTAACGACCGTATCAGCGAGTTGCATTTAAGTCATTGTCAGTATCGTATTTGCAAGTATTTGCGGATGATTCTTCACTAATATTTTACAAATAAAATCCACTCTTCTAAACCGTAAAATTCTTGTGTGTTTCGGTGTCCCTTTTTATGTAATCCAACAGTTACACAAAATATGATAGAAAATTTGAATCATTTCACGAACTCCTGCAACGATTATCGCTCTCACTAAAAGTTTGAAATCTACATTTTCCGGTATGTATGTGTCAGAATTATTATTATGCATAGTTACTTTTCCAAATGGCTCATATAAAATAGAGCTAAAATGATAAAATGATGCATTATAAAAAAATTGAAAGCGCGTAATAGTGAAAAGTAACGCCACATTGAAACAATATACTGAGCGAGTTTCAAAAAAGTCGAAAAACTGACTTTTGTCCACCTATTTCGGGATCCGGACCTATTTTCGTTGGCTAGTTTAGACACCCTTACCAGGTGAAAACTCGAAAAGTGTTTCTTCAAACAACCTTTCACTCTCCATTTCATAGGCTAGCGGATCATTGTGTGCAAGTATACTCCTAGTGCAAGCGACAGTCAAGTTTGACACTTCCTTGGATTGGCCACTGGGAGAAGAGAGCTGGCTGGCTGATAATGAAGATAGTATCGAACAAAATCCTTATTCTCCAGAATTCTCAAGGGTCATGCCCTGAGAGCACCCCTAAATGTGTGAAAGGGGACCACATGCTGTCATTATTGTGCGAATTAAAGCCCTTTGTCTGCCTGTTCACTCCCGACCGCAGCATCAATCGCCCTAAGCAGTCATCCTTTATCCCCCCCCCCCTCATCATGCCCCCTCCAAGAGTAAGGACCCTTCATTCTTCCTCAAACGTCTCCCGACCACCCCCCTCGACCACCCCGAAGGCCCTTCGTGTGCCGCGAAACCCCTATCCCCTCCTGATTCTGGATTTCACTTCCCATTACTCTCGCCGTTCCATGAGAACTCCCCATTATAGCCGGCCTACCTACGGGCACGCATTTACCCGACCCTTCGCACTCTTCGGAATCCAAACCCATCCTCCGCGCCACCCTTTATTCTTGGACCTTCACACACACACATTCTCGTGCGCGGCACAACTTAATGCCCAAAGCCCTCATTCCCTCGGAACCTCATCCGTCTCCAGCAGAGGGAACAATGGGTGGGTGCCCTCTTAGGGAAGGCATGGGTATATCTCTATTTATACTTATAATTCCTCGGTAAATTAAACCCTATCCGAGGGATGCGTTAATTTTTCAAGATTACAACATCCGTTTGTTTACAAATGCGCAATTATGAAGAAAGTAGTCGAGTGTTTGCTATCATTCGCTTGAATAGGGAGAAAAGTAAGATGGGCATATTGGCTACAAACATTGCTACCACGTTTGGGTAAAAGACTACACATTTATCCAGATGCACACGCCTGTACTGAGCTAATAGTTGAAGGAAAAAATTACGTTTTTATAGATGTGACATTTTTATTTGCTAAACATTCCGGGAAAAACATATCCCAATCTGTGAATTTAAACGTAAAATATTTGAAGAAATATTTGATTTTATTTTTGCCGCTTAAAGCTTGAAGTTCCATAAGGTAGAAGTTTGCATTGCACTGCCAAAAATTTCACAATATTTCACGTAGTAAATTAAAAACTGACCGGATTTACGAGTAATTCATAACATTTAATCATCTCCCAATTTCCTAAAAAATAAACATTTCAAATTTTATTTCACGAGAAAGGTAATTTCTCGGTTAAGTAGTTGCATAATGTTAAGTATAAAATATATTATTTTGCAACGCGCACATGCCTAATAAATATAACGCTAGTGTGCGAGTATAAAAAGTCGTGAGATATCACGCAGTTATGTAAGCAGTGGGCAATGTGTAATTCATGCGCTAGAGTTGAAAAGTTTTCAACAGCTTCAATACATTTCAAATCATCGCATATTTAAGACATACACGGTTTAAAACAAAACGCCTACAATTCCAACCGCGAATTTTTAATGCGATTGGAAACGCGAAGAGAGAAGAAAACACGATATGGCCGGAAAATTTCTCTTTCATGGGTGTTTTCAAGTCTGTTTCCGCACTAATAGGCGCTTCAGACCGGGAGGAAAGGTATAAGGATAGGGATGGGGGATGTAAAATGAAGTACTTTCCATAATTGAGGATAAAATTCATGCAAACCTCACTAGGATATACAGTTTTTAATTCAAGGCAGAAAATTTAACATGCACAGTAAAAGAATAAAACTTTGTTAGAATCACTTTTATCAATCAATAGGTATGTCCCGGGTTTCATAACATACTTACATCTTCAGGTGACTGATCTTTTATGCATCTTATTTTATACCAAGTCGGGTGCGACAGTAAGGACATCTATCTTCCAGAAAGAAGCGAGGTAAGGCCACACAACTGGGTCGTGCCTCTTGAAATATACAAGTAAGCCGAACAAAGTTTTATTCTTTTAATTGACATGACGGAACGGTATCGTATGGAAAAGCCTGTTGTTATCAGTTATATAGACGTGTTCATAATATTTTTTTCCACCTCATCAATAATTTCCTCTCTTTATATTTGCCGGCACATTCACATAACTTGATTAAATTTGTGCGAACCGATGGATCACAAGACAGCTTTATGATTTGATTTGTGAATGAAAATAACATTTCGTTTTACATTTACAATTCGCGATTAGGTGCACCACACAGTGAAGCATCGTCCTGATAATATCAATTGTATTATACATTTCATCTACAATATAAATATATATATAACAGGACGGTTCATCCGCTAAAATACTGCTAGTAGCATAAGTAGTGAAAATAGGGGCGAGACAAAACACTCGTTGTTTCAACACTAGCGGTGGCGATTGTTTTATGAAGGACCCCAACGTTAAGCGGAGGATGTGAAATGCTGGAACAGTTGTTGTGGTAGGTCTGGAGCGTGTTTTAGGACGGCCCTCAATGTTAGAGGGAAGGTGGAGCAGTGTTTTAAAACACTCGATGAATTATAAATAACAAGAGAGAGTGTTTTAGGACGGACCGCATTGTTAAATGGAAATGGAGGGGTGGAGCGGATGTTGGGGATAGGTCTGGAGGTTTGATGTGGCGAGGGTCCCGGACTTGGCCTAGAAAAATAAATATATTTTTTCAGTTCACTGGTCTGTGGGGAATGTTTTAGTAAGGACCGTTAAAGGGCGTCTGTGTGTGTGTGGGATAGCTTGGAGGCTAGGTCGTTGCGTTGAAAGGATGAGTAATGGGTGGAAGATTGTTCGTTCTCTCTAGAGGTGGGGGAGTGACGCCTCTCATCCCACTGCCCGAACGAGTAAACTCGGCCTGAAAACGTAATTGAGGTTGATCCTAAAGTTTGCTTTTTTTTTCTTTTTGAAGTGGGAGGGGGGGGCATCGCGTGGATATTGGAGGACTCCCCTGCCTGTTAAAGGCTCGAACGTAATTTGTCTCATGATGGGAAGAGTGTGTTACTGGGTGGAATGTGTTTCGTTCCTGTATGTGGGATGGGAAATAATGAAACAATTGAGAAAAAAATCATTTATTGGCGTATTATTCTGTGATGATATAGGTAATTAGCCATTCATAGAAGTTTTGATGGTAATTTAATGAATTTATCAAATCCTTTTCTATATCTGCCGTTGTCCAGGGAGGCAGAACGTGGGTCATCACGGGAATTAATATTGATTCTTTTTTTTTAATGTGAAATTGTAACATGGAGACGATGGAGGTATGGGAAGTTTGTCGAAATGAACAACAATGGTGTCAAATTAAAATTGGTAATTTTATTAAATATGAAAATATATCATTTATTTATTATATCGTCGAACAATGAAGTAAAAGTACATGGTTTATTGAAAGTTATACATTGTGGGAGTGCCAAGATATCAATATGGCACGTGAAGCGACAAAAATGGTACATATGAAACTTGCGACAAATATCAAATATCAATATACTACATAAAAGCATGTGGCAAAACAGCAATATGATACATGACAGACATGTGGAAAAACATCAATATCAAGCATATGAAGCATGTGAAAAAAAACAGCAATGTGGTACATAGCATACATGGGAAAAAATACAGCAAAATCTTGCATAAAAGGCATGTAACAAACAGAAATATGGTACATAACAGCCATGAAGTGGCAGTATAAAAATAAACATTGCGGAATCAAATTACAAATTTGTAAACGCTCATTGTCAATAGTGGCATCACCTATACAAATAGTGACCATGAGCGACAGTATGTATACCATCCTCTAAAATTATTCGTTTGTCATCGAATGGGGAAAGAGAGAGCTTGCTGGTTGTTATGGTGCAAACATTATGCTTAACTGAACGTATTAAGTTAAATTTGGTAATCTTATTTTTTCCTTCCATGAGACATTTATAATAGTCGTCAAACGTTAAGTGATTGATTACGGCCGATCGTTTGATCCCCTTGGCTCGCTTCTTCCCTTCCCCATTGATAATATATGAATATAGTTTCGGCCGAAGGCCGACAAACTCAGAAATGATATTAGAAGACGCCTCATCTTTCATAACTCCCAAACACTTCATGTTTGTCAAACTAAAACACGGATGATTTTTCGGATAATCTGACGTGTCAAAATGCTCCAGCATTTTGCGCATGTCGGAATAGAAATCATCAGTTTTAATGAAGAGGACCTGGGAATCGGTATCGCCGTACATGTGGTTTATACAATTGAATTTTTTTTTCATAACGTTATAATAGAAATCATACATATGGGCTTTTGATATATCTAAAATACACAAACCTAAGTAAACTGGCTTGTCCAGAAGAACCTTTGTTTTGTGGAGATGGACAGCAGCAAGATTTTCGGAATAAATCGTTCTATCTTTAAAATAACTTTTGGAAATCAATTTTTGTAATTTTTTTGGCTCATTCACTAATTCTATGCGTATTCTACGCCTTACACATTCCATGGATTTTCCAAATAGGGAATTCACGAGATATTTTCTGTACTGTTTTTGGAAATCAGTTACTGCCTGTTTCCTCTTCTCTGTATTGTATAGAATATATGGAGCTAGCCATGGGGCCTGTTCGAATTTCAATACCTTGTGTATTTTCTCCAGCTTGAGTCCGAAATCTAGCGCTTGCTTTAGGCTCAAATAGTGGAGCACATAATGTTCCTTTTTGAAGAAGGTTGTTAATAACTTTTTCTGCTTCGATCCGGGTGGGCAAGCGGATTCCGGTAAAAAAGGAAGATCATTGTGCTCTTCATGCAAATTATCGGGGTATGAAATATCCACCTCCAAGATATATCCAATATTTCTATCTTTATCAATGTCGGATATTGAAAATGAATTCGGGTCAGCCCAGGAGAAATTGCGAAAAGGTAAATATTGCGATTGTGCTAAGCCATAGAGATTGTTACTGTCTAAGTACATAATGTATGAGCTCTCCTTTTGCTCGTCATAATTACGCATGTACTTGTTATTAGCTTTTGCATATCTCATGCTACACTGTGTTAACCCGCCACGTATTCCCCGCTCAACCATGCACATCATCTCGAAATCTGTCAACTGCTCAAGACGTATTTTAGTAAATTTCAAAGCCGCATCCCATGAGAGGCCTGGACTCGTAAAGTAGTGACAGGGGTCCAAATTAAATGAGTTAATTGTCTCATCGCGAAAATTTTCAAAAACGTCGGCTAATCCTAGAACATCGGCCGTTAGATAAATGTCGCTATACTCGCCAAGTGTTTTAATTTTGAATACGTTCCAAACCTTTAATGCATGATCGTAGTCTTCATCTGAAACTTCCTGCTCATTAAGTCGATTGTAAAAGTGTTTCTTAGAGGGTAATTCACGAAGCTGAAGCTTATTGTAATCATCTAAAAAGTCATATGGAAATACGCCTTTTTTACATAGCAATTTCAACTTTTCGCCGCTAAAATGCTTGGCTGTTTCGCGGAAATTACTCTTGTCCAGGCCTTGTATTAGGGCATCCAAACTAGCTGGCAAAAACCTATACGTATCAATAAATCTAAGCTGGATGCCATTGATGTGTTTCGTGAAACTGATGTATTTTTCCTCCGAATTGGGTATCACATTAATTTTCCCCGGAATGTTTCCCAATTCACGAATCAGGAAATGGCTATCATACCCGCTCAGATTGTGAATTAAGACTGGAATGTAATTGGTTTTTTTACACTGTAAATTGCAAATTAAATGTGCCGGCCCGCGGTATTGACCACTAACATGGCAATGATCTTTAACTTTGTAATTATCCGGCATGGTGATTTTTTCCCCGCATATATGACAAATATCATGTTCACTGTGGTACTTAGTCTGCTCTTCTGTCAGTGGAATCATTGCTTTATTGGTCGAATAACACTTTTGTATTTTGCCGGCGATGTCGGCTAAATGTGTCATGAACTCCTTAGCTACATTTCTGCCTCGGTATAAAAACGGCTCTTCTGTGATTTCGGGACAATTAATTCTGCTTTTGACATAGGTGCAGAAACTGAAAGCAATATGTTTTTGATAGGGCTCGGAAAATGAACTGTCTGGATTGTTCGTACAGCTATGAATTGGAACTAGAATCGACTCTATGTCGGCATAAATCACAAATCCTAGCTGGATGGCATTCTTAAAATTTTTAAAATAAATTTCGGGCTTCACACCGTTCTTAATCTCAGGCATCAAAATTCTCATGGGTTTGTTTTGACCGCAAAAAAGCATATGATCGGCGAGACGTCCCCTTCTATCGGCTCCTGTAAAATAGGCAAAGCAGCGTTTGCATATACTTTTCATTCCATTTTTCCTAGTCAGTTGCTTGCCTACTAATTTTTCAAAATTTTTAACGTACACGTAATGAGATACGCCTTTTCTATTGGTTATGAAAAGTAGATCTCTATGATCAGATGACTCTTTGTCCACTACTTTGATTGGATAAATATTTTTATCATCATCCAGGCCGAACACATTAATCGTGATGTCATTTCTTAGCTCAAACTTTCGTATGTGTGATAGAGGCGTAGGAAAGGAAACGCACTTAAAGTCATATTTGTGAGTTAAACTGCGATACTGCGTTACTCTATGTGCATTATATGGTACGTATTTTGCTAGAATGGCATACTTAAAGCACAAATCATCTTTATTCTTTACATTAAGACAAGCATGGGAATTCTTAATTACTGCAGGGAGAGCAATAAATGATCTTCCTTTTAACGGCCTATAAATATTTACCCTTAAAAGCAAGCATTTTATTGCAAATAAAGTCCAACCGCTCTTTAAAATGCACATTTCGTCCATTTCCTTCACTAATTTATAAAATGAATCACTCAAGTATTCGTCTAGATCTGTAGTTTTATAAATGGGGACATTTTTTGTTTTGAAAGCTCTCTCGCTTTTCTCATCGTGTACATTAACAAATGTGCATTCCAAAACTAGATTTGCTTTAATACTATTTTTATCTGTTAATTCCTTCCCAATTTTCTGTTTCAAACCACGTCTTTTGCTTTTTAAAAAATTTACGACGTCCTTTCTCGCAGATACATTACCAAACCTGTACGTGACTAAATTGGATTTGAACGCTGACTCAAAAGCTTCCCCTTCATCTTCGGAATCCTCCTCGTCAGTGTCTACATCAGTGGACGAATGGCTGTTGTATTCTAAAGCAACTCTCGCCAGGCCATTCGCGGATACCTGTCTGTCTGCCGCTTGGGAATTTTCACCATCGCTCATGTATGCTTCACATATATAATTTAAGCCATCACTATTTTCATTAATGCTGTTGCCGCTTATGCCGCCTGCTAAACTATTGCATGCATCTCCATAAGAAGTGTTAATTAATTCTAGACCACTTGTTTTGGGGGAATACCGAGAAATTATTGTTTTTTTCCAGTGAGGCATGATTGAAAATTAATCACTTGTTCGATCCATAGTCACTGTTTTCCCTTCATCCCCCATTTCAGCACTAATTAACAATGAATAAAAGAAGAAAAAAACCCGCGGAGCACTTATCCCATCAATAGAAACACCATTGTTATGTAATTATTTCAAAAAGTCCTAAATATTTAATATATAAGCACCAACACCATATCTTCCAAATGATTACCTAGATTATATGCAGTCCGACTCGTCGGAGAACAGAACAAAAAACTCGCGCACCATTATTCCTTCTTCACATAATGTCCAGCAAATAGGCAATGCCCTGTCTACCGCCATACTTCAATATATTTTTCTTCTCACCATTTTTGTAAGCTTCCAACTCCTCCTCCGTGAAATTCTCCGGCTTGAATCGTCGCGGCAAAAACACCGCAACCCTCTCGCCAGCCGGAGACTCCAATGTGGCGCGAAGCGTAAGGCCAAACTTCGTGGACACCTTTTCCATGCTCAGTATGACATACTCCGTCCCAATCTCCAGTTCTTTTATCGAAATGGATGGAACCAATCTGGCGCTGGAAGAGAGTTTTTGAGCAAAGTCCATCTGCGAATTAGAGTTAAACGACATCAGCGTGACCGAAACAGTTAACAGTGCTATTATCCTGAAGCGCGTGGGTACTCACGTTTAACAGGGGAAACCGACTGGTAGAATACTCGAATATTGAGTAGATCTTCCTGCAGCTTCTTCGACGGTCTGTTTAGCGCGCGCGGAAGCGGCTATTTAAAGGGTTTCCCGAGAGAAGCGTCCTACTATATGCACCTTCCTCCTCACACCCATTCTCTTACGCCGCTACCCCCATCCCATCTCGCCTTTGGATGTATGTCGAGGAAGGTATTCAATATTTTTTTCCGACTGACCTCGAAAATGCGTCCGGACGCACATCATCATTCCTTCCACGAAACACGTGCACTCCCACCCGGCAACACCCTCTCAACTTTCGAATTCCCGACCCGACCTCCAAACGAATGGCCCTCAAGCACGGCTATTCACCCGCGTTGATGGGATATTTTTTTTTAATTACTTTCTCATCTCCGTCTCCCCCACGTGCAGCCGAAGATTTCCTTTCGTTTTCATATGTAATCCCCTTGCGTAATCTTACGTATATGGCAATGTCTATATAAGCGCGCGGGAAATCGGAGGAGGATTCACAATTTTCACGAGATGGGTTCACGCAATGCGGCCGTGGTCGAACTCAGCGCGACTTCTGACGAATTCGGCTGCTTGGAGGTAAAGGAGTTTTCGATTGTTATACTTGGAACCCTAGCATCACAACAGTGGATTTTTAAAACTCCGAACCCTAGATACTCGGACGATGATGGAAATGTGTGGTTCAAGTCGCATCCTTCAAATGGTGAAGTCGACATCGGAGATCTTCGAGAAGTTGTAAATAACTATCTTTCATCCTTCACTTATGTGTTTGCCTGGGGTCGGGCAAAAGTGAGATTCATCAGAGGTCTACTGAAATCATCGAAGCCGGTGTTCAACCTGGAAAATTTTGGATGTCCGGCAGTGGGGAATTTACACAGTAGGATTGGAACTGAGTGTTTATACCATTACTGCAAAAATGAAAGTGACCAGTGCTCGCATAGTAATTCATACAAGTTGGCCGAATGGTGTGAAACTCATGCGGAAAGTTTAGATTTGAAAAAGCCGGAGGTACGGCTAAAAACATTCATAGATTGGTCAAATAAGGTTCATAATCCCGAAAACTTAGCTACAGCGGGTTTTGCCTATCTCGCCGGGACCGTAGATACTATCCATTGTGTGCATTGTGGAGTTCAAGTGTCTATGTTCGGGCATGAAGCCATTCCGCTCGCTATTCATTCCGGCAGAAGTAAGTTATGCAATGAGATTGGTGATGATTTTATTGCCCCAGATACGGTGTCATAATTAGAGAGAGAGTGTTTGGTGATCCAGTGTGAGAAAAGTAAATGGTGGTTAATGAAAAAAGATGCCTGTTCGGATAGAATAATTTATGCATTTATTGTCCTAAATTACTAATTGAATATGCTAAATGTACTACAATCGTCAATAAATTTGTTATGAATTACATGCTATTATTTTCATTTGTTTCCCAGCTCTGTTTTTTTCCCTCGCCGGCGTCTCTTCGCTTGGCCTCAAATATTAACCCCGAAACAGTCGGGGGAGGGCGTGTGAGTTTTAAGTCCATGGTCGTGGGCTCGTAAAAAAGTTGACTCATTTTCAGGGCATCAAGTTGTTCTCGTCTATCCACGAGTCATGTTGTGGAGCAAATCCAAGCCATCTGATAAGAGCGCGTCCATTTGATCTCTTTAAAACTTTCTCGACAAGATAGACATTTTTGAGGTCAGTACGCTGCAGCTCCTCCGCATAAAAGCGTCCTTTTATTGCATTCCCACTCATATCTTCCAAGGTGTATGTAAATGGCCTAGTTTTGTGAACACTATCAACAATAAAGACCTCAGTCGACCACGATGGAAAATAGCCTTTATCGAATAATGCTTTGCTTCTCGATATACGCACTGAATCTCCCACATTGAATCGTCGACGATGGCTCGTTAGGGGATTCTTATTTCCTTGCAGCAGGCGACGCAGCACTAATTGCTCATTACTTGCATTGACGTCAATTGGACGTTCTTTTGTTCTCGAGTGCTTTTTCTCATTGTAGTTTTGTATGACTTGAGGCAATACGGCAGGCCAATTTCGATTACCAATTGTGTGTAATTGCTGCCACAGAAGATTGAGAAGGGTTCGGTTAAACCTCTCAACAATACTTGCCTTTTTCACGCTATAAGAATGGTAGTGGTTTACGTTATACTTCTTCATTAACTGGCGAAACTTTGAGTTAAAAAATTCTGTTCCTTGATCCGTCTGGATGTTATGAGGGGCGTGCACCTTTTTTAAAATACTGCCCATTGCAGCTGAAACTTCATCGGCCGTTTTTCTCTTCAATGGCAATGCCCAAGCGAATTTTGTAAATGCATCGATTACAGTCAGTATAAAATTCCAACCTTTTATCTTATGCATCCTCATGTCAATTAAATCAGCCTGCCATAGGTCATTTAAACCTTTAATTATTACTTTCCTACGAGGATAATTTACTCTCGCCGGCTTGAGTAATTCAGCAATAATTTTTCGTTTCACATCCATTGGATTTTAATAAATTATGCTACTTTCTTGAAGTTCTTCTATAATAGCTTGAATTTCGTTATCATGTCCTGTATGGCCACTATCCCTCGATGAAATAACAAGTCTTAGGCGATCGACGAGTTCATTTATATCATTCCAGTAATGAATATTGGTTTGGGATGTCCTCATGCCTTCACCCATCACGCCTTTCCTTCTCGCCGGGAATAGTTTGGATATCACGTTCACGTATTTAAAGCTTCTATTGGAATTTATTTTTCTCTCCGAATCATGCCCGCGCTTGTGGGCATTGGAGTCCAGCAATATTTGCCTATAATTATCCATGTCCTCCTGGCTCACGAGATCCATTTTCGGCTTAGACATGAACAATAATTCATATAAGCCATTTGTCCCATTGTAGTCCTTATTACCGACTGTTAAAGTATCATTATTGAAACGGATACCGGAATTTCCTAGTCTCCATCCCGATTCATTGCGTTGAATTCCATAAATCTTATCAACCTTACGATCATTCTCAAAGATTTTACTAATGTAGTTTGCCGCTCTGTCACTTTTTGCGTTAATATTTCCTTTAGCTTGCTCGACTAAATCTTTGAGTGGTTCCGCTACTGGCTTCAAAACTCTCGTTATAATTTCGTTTTCTTCCACATTTCTCCTTTTCAATGCTATGAATTTTTTCCGTATATTTTCTCTTCTTCGAAGAATATCTTGCGTTAATCTTTCTTTCCGATTTTCCGAATCCATATTAATACGAACGTGTTGATTGCATACCATCAAATGCGTTCTTTTATTCAAAGATCTCACGTTTTATGCCTTCAAAATGCTGATCATTTGCCGAGTATACATCAGTTCAAGCATGTCTATCGATAAATTCGGTCGTCATCTAATTAAGCGGAAGAGGACCGATGAAGATTTTGATGTAGACCTTCGGGGAAACCGTATTAAGAATATGGGCGCGCCAATCGATGCAGACGATGGCGTAACAAGGAGATATTTCAGCCAAAATTCTCTATCCATCGTTAAGGATCGCGTTAACGCCGAATTGAGGTACATTTCAAACTTATCGGATCCCAAGCTGCCTCGCGATGCCGCGACGAAACAATATGTCGACCGCAGAACGTTATCATTAAATAAAAATGTCATTTCGGCCGCAGGAAGAAGAATATCCGCTCTCGCAGAACCTTTGGATCCGAATGATGCTATAACGTTGCGATATTTTCAACACAATTGCATGTTTGCCGCTGGCGATGGGAGCTTGGATGTAAAGAATAATAGGATCTCGAATCTCTCTGCTCCACAGGCCCCGAATGAGGCAGTTAACTATGAGTTTTTGCTTCATAATATGAAAAATGTCGTTAAATATGAGGCTGAAAATATCAACGCTCGAAATAAGCGAATAACAAATGTATCGAAACCTCAGCACGATTTAGATTGTGTAAATTATCAGACAATGCTTGATCATGACACAATGAACCTTAATTTCTTAACGTCATCTACGATGTTATTAACTAACGACATTTTTAACGCCCGCGGCTACCGCATAGGCGACGTCCACGACCCCGTAGAGAGTAGTGATTGTGTAACTCTAGGCTTTATGAAACGACAAATTGAAGATTTAAAATATCAGTTAGGGCTGAAATCAAAGTAGTAGGACGAACAGGTTGAAACTTGAAAGGACGCGGGCTGGACCTCGGAGAAAGCGACGATCATTTCACACAATGAACGTAACCATTAGTGAGTGCCGCGCGGAGATGGATTTAGTGGTTGACCTTGGCCGGAGAACACGCGCATCTAAGATATCACCGTGCGAGGGGGATGGAGAGAACGAGATTGAGGTTAATAACCCTTCACCAGAACTGAGGCTGTACAAAACGCCTAGTCATCCGTCGACATCTAGCAGGAATGTCGGTGATGATTCAACGGGATACGAGCTCGAAGAAAATGGACGGGGGGAGGAGAAGGAGGAGGAGGGGGAAGAGGATGATGGAACTAAGCCTTGCTGGATCCTCGAAGACCGTCTTTATTTCGAATTGATGGGAAGAGAAGAGATGAATAGATTTTGGAACTGAGCACGCTGGCTTTATTTCCAAGCCGTTGTAAGTAGGCCAATGCCTCCCTTAGTGTATGGGGAAATGAAAATTCATCTCGCAGCATGCATGTAACGTTGATGGTTCATTTGTAATAAATAAAAAAAAGGTACTTATCATGTGAGACATTTTTTTATTTCAATATTTATTTTAAAGCGATACTAAATATGTTAATCAGAAATATAATTAATATTTGAAATTCCGTAATAAACATTACTGAGATTTTGTAATTACGGCTATCCAGCCATTTTTACGGAACCATTAAGAGGATTATACCAAAATGTTTCATCACTTATAACCAAACAATATGCAACAGTTTTTGCCGGAAATGGTCTCGATGCGTCGAAATCTATGCGGACATCTACCGAGCCGTTATTTAGTGAATCATCCTGCTTGGAGCAATCGATGACAACAATTGGTGCTGTTTCCACAAATTCTTTTCTCGACATTAGAGGTTCAGGAGATTTTCCATAGAACGACGCTTGGAAGCTTGCATACATATTGTACAACTCTGCGATTTGACCTCGCTCGAAGTTGAGATTTAATACATCGTGCGGGTAACTTCTGCTGTTTAGAAAAACCTTTACGGCCCTCAAATTACAGCTGTCGAAGGCGCTAGAATCTCTTGCGATAGAATTATTCCTATCCGTTTGGAACGCGATGATCACATATCTTGGTTTTCCCAATTGAGATGTCGTTTTAACAGTCCATGTCTGCTTGTCAACTAACGGCAATTCGGGATATGTTGATAATGTCCATTTCCTAAAGGCCACAAAGATCGGATCTCCTTTATCGATACGCTTGAGCAATATCAATTTTGTCTTGTCAGCTGTAGATACATGCGGCATTCGCCAACAAATGCGATCCAGAGAAATTCTGGCCTCAACTTGATTCGTCGAAATATAGCAATTTGCATCACTCCTCGCACGTACAAGTGTTAATTCGTGTGTTCCGGCGACATATATTTTATTATGGTCCTCATGCAATCCAAATATATGCCTTAGCGGTATGCATACATTAAAGTAGCCATTCTTCAAGATTCCATTGTCATGTCCGATTCTTAGCCAGCCGGCATTTTCTAGAGACTTGGAGGCCTCCCCATCCAGCGAAATTAAACCCTTTAGCGTTGTAGTGATTCCTGGATTTCTTACGCAGTCAACTTCAACACCATTTATGCTGTATCGTATTTCCGAGAATATGTGTAGGAATGCATTATTCACTAACGTAGTTGTTTCAGCTATAGCAGTTCCATCCACGTTAGTGATGCGGCCCTCTAAATACAAATAACTTTTGCAAGGAAGTATGAAATCAGATTGATTTTGAACTGAAATTCTTACTTCATCATTATATTCAAGTTTTGACTGCGTGTAAGGCCGGTAACTATACAATTGTAATGAACTAACTGAATCGTCCCATTCAGCTCCCGAATCCATGTTTAAGAAATCCATTTCTTATTTATTCTGAAACCGCAAGCCTTCAAAAACTCGTAGTTAATCGGTGATAGCCGCGTTGTCGAAGGTTTCAGACTAAATTCAGCTTGACTCCGCCACTTCTTATATCCAGAGAAATCAAAACCCATTTTCCTTTAAATGTAATCTAACGTTGATAGTTTCACCTCTAAAGTCAATCAGATCACCGTTCTGGTCCTTAATCTTTAAAGTAATATTAGTTATTGACTTCGTGTTCACCGGCAAATAGATGACATTGGACGGGCGCTCTACTATTTTATACCCGGGAGGTACTTCTGGAAAGAATTGATGAATAGAGTGTGCGATTCTTTCGTTGCTATACGTACCGCCGACAATTGAGCATTCAATCACGATGGTGTTGATATGGAGAATGGATACAATATCATCCGACACATGCCAAGTATTCGGCTCTAAAGTACGCTTTGAGAATCCTAGCAGCGGTGCTATAGTCCCCTCTTGGGTAAAATCCACGGCGTATTTGCAGTAGAGATTCGCACGCAGTGTGCTGTTATTAGCAGTCAACTTAAGATCTCCATCAGCAACAATACTTTTTAAATATGATTGGATATCGTCAATTTCATAAGTTCCAGTTGGAATCTCCACCGATTTCCCATCATCATAAAAGAATTTATTCTTCCCTTTGTATATATTAGGAATGGAATTATACGTTTCGAGGCTAATGAGGCCAATACTGTATTCTTTCTCAGAGTCCAATTCTATCTCTGGGAAGTAATTCACGCTAAGGATGGATTCCCTAGCTGTGAAGGAGAAAGTCGTCGACATCTTTATAATAGTACTGGAGCAATACTGATGCTTTAATCTCCTTCGATGTCGAAAGGCATACTGCGGGGAGTCCTTTCATAGATTCTCAGTTTTAATGCTCTTTCCGAATAGGAACCTCAAGCAAAAATGACCGCAGCGAAAAGATCTATCAGTCTGAAATCGACGCTTATTGTAAAGTATATTGCAGCCCTCAAAATATCTCATTAGTTCGAGTGGAGGTCTGAGGTTGCCATAGCTATCAAAATAATATACGAATTTATCGACCTTCCTATAAGCAACCCAATGTGTCCCCTCTCCTGCGGATCTGTCGAGATTCAAAATGGCCGCCTCATTTTTCCACGGACCACCTTTTGGCAGTCTGTCGCGCATAAATACGCCGCGAAAATTAGGAATATTTAACTCCCGAGCGAAATAACTTATATCCACATTTGTTAAGGCCCTCCTTGGAAGATTTCTTAAAGTAAGTTTTTTTTTAAATATAAGCCGAGGCCCTTTTTATAAGGCTTCAGAACCAAGCCTTTGCCCATGACAATATTTTCCATTTTTAAGTTGTGCCGCTTCAATTCATCCAATCGCTTTCTGGCAACATGAGCATCAGATGCAGATTTAATTACGCTCGAGACGCCTCCTGCTAACCCACCCAGGGCCGTCAATCCCGCAAAGATTGGCATTAATGGGAGAATTCCTCCTCTCTTCGGTACTGGAATAATACGAGGAGTCGCAATATTCGACTTCCTAGTTTTTAAGTCCTTTCGTGCAGCTTTCAAAGCTACTTTAGCAACATCTTCTAATGTCTTCTTTTTGGCGGCCCCGATAGCCCGTTTTGCGTTCTTGACAACACTTCCAAAAGAACTACGACGCTTAGAATTACCAAATCCAATTTTGGATTTCACTTTCATGGCGCTTGCAACCGCTAACGAAGCAATTCTTTCACCCAATTTCGCATCTGACGATCTCACCCTTTTCCAAGCCTCTTTGGCCAAGACTTTATCAGCTTCTCGTCGTGCCACAGAGAGCTTAGAATTTGCGTAAGCAATATCGTGTTCTCGGCATAAAGCGTCAAGTTTATTAATCCCCGTCTCCCCTCGCGCCAACCTCTCCTCAAGCTTAGTCCCAGGACCACAGAATTGATAGCCGGGCAAATGGAGCTCCAAAGGTAATTTATCGATCACACTGTTTACTATTCCTTCTCCACGAACCTTCCGCTTCATACTGCCTGCTTCACTCGATAAAATGGGATATATATTACTTCGCAGTAATATCATCAATAGTCGCCTTTACGACTCGCCACGCGATGGAGTTTATAGACCAAAATGAAAAGCTTGCAATTTCTAAACTTCCTTTCGACGATGATGATGGGAAAAGAATGAGACACGGACCCCTTCTACCAGAATTTATTCGCTGCATAGTATGCGGTCCTTCCTCCTCGGGAAAAACCAACGTAGTCTTCAATCTCATCACTGAACCAAATGGTTTGAACTTTGAAAACCTATACGTACACAGTAAATCATTATATCAACCGAAGTATGAGTTTCTTCGCAATATACTGTCAACAATTCCCGAAATTGGCTGTTTTTACTTCAAAGATGGTGATGAAGTGGTTCCAATCGAAGAAGTACGCCCCAATTCGATATTTCTCTTTGACGACATCCAGTGCGAAAACAGAAATCATAACGTACGAGTGTACTTTTCAAGTGGACGACATAAAGGAGTAGATTCTTTCTTCTTGGCCCAGTCCTACACTAAGATACCAAAACATCTCATAAGAGATAATGCTAACTTACTGGTACTTTTTAAGATGGACGACCTCAATTTGAGACACATATATGATGACCATGTAACTACTGATATGAGTTACAACGATTTTAAAAAATTATGTCATCTCTGCTGCAATGAAAAATACAGCTTTCTCGTTATTGATAAAGAAGCTGCAATGGACAACGGCAGATATAGAAAAGGATTTGATAAATTCATTAAATTACCATCAAAACTTCTATGAATGGCTAATTACCTATATCATCACAGAATAATACGCCAATAAATGATTTTTTTCTCAATTGTTTCATTATTTCCCATCCCACATACAGGAACGAAACACATTCCACCCAGTAACACACTCTTCCCATCATGAGACAAATTACGTTCGAGCCTTTAACAGGCAGGGGAGTCCTCCAATATCCACGCGATGCCCCCCCTCCCACTTCAAAAAGAAAAAAAAAGCAAACTTTAGGATCAACCTCAATTACGTTTTCAGGCCGAGTTTACTCGTTCGGGCAGTGGGATGAGAGGCGTCACTCCCCCACCTCTAGAGAGAACGAACAATCTTCCACCCATTACTCATCCTTTCAACGCAACGACCTAGCCTCCAAGCTATCCCACACACACACAGACGCCCTTTAACGGTCCTTACTAAAACATTCCCCACAGACCAGTGAACTGAAAAAATATATTTATTTTTCTAGGCCAAGTCCGGGACCCTCGCCACATCAAACCTCCAGACCTATCCCCAACATCCGCTCCACCCCTCCATTTCCATTTAACAATGCGGTCCGTCCTAAAACACTCTCTCTTGTTATTTATAATTCATCGAGTGTTTTAAAACACTGCTCCACCTTCCCTCTAACATTGAGGGCCGTCCTAAAACACGCTCCAGACCTACCACAACAACTGTTCCAGCATTTCACATCCTCCGCTTAACGTTGGGGTCCTTCATAAAACAATCGCCACCGCTAGTGTTGAAACAACGAGTGTTTTGTCTCGCCCCTATTTTCACTACTAGCATATTGTTACTTTTTTTCTAAGGTTGAAATGATATTGATTTCTTTATTTTATCTCTACTTTTATATTCTCCTCAAAGCCTCCTTCCCCATGCTATATCACTCTTATTATATAACCATCGGGAGTACCTCTAACTCTATTTTTCACCCATTTTTTCTTCCTCCATCGGCCGAATGGGCTTCTTATTCGTATTTTGTCCATAAAATACGTGTGCAAAAGCCTAGTTGCACGTCAAAAGTGCAAGTGTGGTGATTTTTACCCCCTGCCATACACCCTTACTTTGGCTTGCCGGGCACTGCATAAATGCAGAAGTAGATGAATTTTCTTCATCCATTCTTCCTCAATGCTACGTCGAGAAGCCCCCGGATGTGTTTAATCCGCTTTTTATGTGACTTATGTTTCGAGGCTATAATTCACCCTTTATTAACACGACTACTAATTCCGTGGCTTTATTCTCTAATGTCCTCATACAACTAGCAAGGTAAATTCATTTTACATAATAAATTGTAAATTAGTCTTATAAATATGAGTGATATGTCAGTATTACTGTGATTATCAGATGGAGGAAAAAGTTAAACACCTAAATGTGATCTAGGACATGTTAGTGTGAAGGGTTGGTGTGGCGGCTAGATTACTGGCCTACCATCCCGAGGGCCCAGATTCGGATCCCGGAACTGGAAGATTTATCGTTGCTATTCTGGTCCTTACTTGTGTATATTGTGGAGAGCACTTTCAGTCCAGTTCTCTGTCCAACGGATGGGACGCTAAGCCGAAGTCGACTAGGCGCATTTCACCTTTCCCCTTTTGCCGACGCCGGGTTCCTCTCCACTCTCTCACCATTCCCTTTAAACGCCTAACTTTACCCAGGCACCCACCTCTCTGACCTAAATGACTTCAGTTATAAGCCACCTACAAAAAATAACTATTGCAACAATAACAGAAAGAGTTACGTAAAGTACTTATTTGTAATGGGAAAATTTGACAGTTCCTTTATTAAATTAATTTTTTCACCAGTTACATAAGAAATATAGCTCCAAAAGATAAATTATCGTGATAGAAGGCGAAGTTCTATAAAATAACGTAAGAATCAATTGGTAACATCAATGAACTCTGCATTTATTTTCGCCATTGGAAACATTTCAGAAATTTTATCATTAGATATTATTCCTTTTTAGAAGAATCTATTGAACAGGATATCAAACTTTTTGTTTCACTTGTTTTTTAATTTTTATCAAAATTTTACCCAATATGAACTCTGCATCCAATGTGATACAAACCAATTATAATGCTTTTCGTTTTTCTCATTATTACTTTTTCTTTTTTAACTTCCATTATAATATACGACACTTTTTGAATTCTGGTTCTAGTTTTGAACTCAGTTCAAACTAGCGGCCATTTAAATGATTTCAGAAATGTGAATGTGACATAAAAAGTCACCACTAAGCCTTGCGCTTTCCATCCAAGTTCTAAATCATCCATCTATACTTACGCTCCTAATTAGTTATTTACAGTTTCTTAATGGACATCTCTTTAGGCTCCTTTTAGTCTTCTGAACGGTATTTAATAGCAATTTAAGTGTGCTTTTTGAAATGATTTTGAGAAACAGGAAGGCTAAGCTGACATATCCAGGCAATTACAACGTTCTTTTCATTTATTGTCCATTGCCCCATAGTGTCACTAATTTCTATTCCTATTCCGAAAGAAACATACGTATGCGTTAATTTACCTCATTCCACTGAGCACTCTAAGAATTAATTGTGTCGCGTGACACATAAAATTTTTTGTTCGGTTAGGTAATGAATATAAAAGTAGGAATTTCCATCAATAGCTTCTTCAGAATTATCTTTGGAAAAATACAACTCCTAAATGCTTGATAGCTTATAAAAATTAATTTTCTAACTGATGGAGCCGTATAAAAATAGTAAATAAATAGAGAAAAAATATATTCTCGAGGTAAATCAAGAACATCTTGCTGTGTGTTGAAAATTAAAAACTGAAGTTATGAATAATACGGTAATGGGGAATTTAATAACCAGACTAGGGAGCAATATTCCTGACTATAAAGCTAAATTATTTAATAGCCTGCAGTGAGCCAAAGAGAATAGCAAAAAAAATTCAAAGCCTCCAACTAGAGTGCCCTTAGCTTTTTTTAAGAACTGCGCGCTCAGCGCTTACATTCTGATTTTCGGACAGGCTCAACTAGTTATGCTGCTCGAACGCAAATTTTCTGCGCCTGTATGGTAACATCTTATTTGTAAGGTCATTTTTATTATTATTGACTAATAACGATCAGCGGAGAATTGTCAAAAGCCCAGATGGTTTGAGTTTGGATCTAATAGAGTCAGCAGTGATTTCACTGCAGATTGGCTAAATTATTGGATCTTTTGTTGAATTAAGGAAACGACGAATTAAACGATCATGGTTTTATTCATCAATTTGGGCAAAATAAATTTTCAAGCTGTCAAACTGGACTGAAACAGACGTATGTTAACTGGCATAAGATACGCCCTAAAGTGCTGTAAAATATTCTTTGGAAACTTAAGATGGTAGTGGTAGAAAAACACAGCCCTCCAACAACGATATATAGATAGCTGTTTGTCACTGTACCTCCCAAGTTTATTAATACTTTCTATAACTCTTAAATTATGGCTATGTTTTCGGAGAAACGTAGCATTCTGATTTTATCCCGCTAAGTATTCATCTACATTTTAATGGATTTCTTGATCCAGGAAATGTATAATACAGGATACCATAGGCATCATATTTCTGTGAAATTCCTGAACAGTTAAAATATTCAATGATTCATTCTTGTGTCTTCATGAAGACTGCAGTCATCATTACTCATGAAGTACAGCTTTCAATTACGGTATAATGCCACAAAATATTAAAATTATTTAACGTATGAACTGTACCCCAGTTTGTCACAGAAAAATACTCTTTTTGCTTTTATTTTCAAGATAACCGTTTTGGAAACCCAAGATGGTAGTGGTAAAAAAACACAGCCCTCCAACAACGATATATAGATAGCTGTTTGTCACTGTACCTACCAAGTTTACTAATACTTTCTACATATTCCACTTCCATATAATACTCTTCTTTCTTTCCAAAATATTGGATATTTTAATAACAGAAATGAAAGTGCTAAAGGTCATTTTACGCTAATATTAAAAATGATCCAATCATATACTACTTTATTAATTTAGCTGGTCAGGGTAGGATTATAGTGTCAAATTTCATTCCAACCAAAGGATTGTTCTCAATAGAAAGGTTTATTGCGCGAAAACTGGCCAATGGACATGTATCCCTTGCCACGAAATGAACAACAAAATGGACCAAGGTCCCTTTTTAGAATCCAATTTCTGCTGATATTTTCAATAAGTTCTCCTGCAAGTGACAAAATTGGCCTTCCCTTCCCGAGAATAGCAAAAATACTATCATGAAGAAAGAATCAATTCCGTTATTATGTTCACTTGAAAGTTTTATACCAGTTCTTCTGCGAAAAAAAATCTTTCATCAGCAAAGTCCAGAATTTTAAAGTCATAGTTTGACGAACGATTTTAAAAAAGATATGCACGGAAAATTTTCGCCCGCTGCCCTGAAGGGCATAAAATATTTTTACTAGGGCAGCGTGGAATAGGTATGCTTAGGCCAAGTGGTTTTCCTCAGCTCCAGGGAAAGCGCACCTGTGGTCATTGAAAAAGGAAAGGTAGAATGGAGCCCGGGAGAGGGTGGGGGGTGAGGGAAAAGCCGATTTCGGTTCCGTTCCTGTTACGAAGGCGAGGTCGTTAAAAAAGCGGTTTCGCCGCTCGCTCGGGAAGCCCCGCTTGGCGTCGGGTCTGTTGCGGATTGCTTTCGCCGTTTGAGTATTCAGGTGGCGGACTGCGTGCCAGGGGAAGGTGAGGGCGGCCAAGTGTGTCGGCCTGGGGTGTTCCAGGCGGCGAGCAGTTTAGGGGTTCGGGAGTTCACTGCGCAGGGGTGGCGTCTACCAGCGCCAGGATATGGGGAGAAATTCCCTACAGTCGAGGCAGGGTAGGGTGATTAGGGTCGCTGCGCCCGGTGAGGCCAGCCCCTGATATTCCCGGATACGTGCAAACATGGGAAGAAGAGATTTTAATCTCACGGGTACAGCCTCTTCTATCCCAATCAGGGCATTCTAGCACACAGCAAATCCCTCTTGTTGGCACTATTTTGGGTTAAATCCAGCCTTCATTAAGTCGGCATTTGTGAAAAATCACATATTCAAACCATAGTTCATCCTTTTCTTACATGATGCGAGTAATTGAATGCATATAGGGACATGACACCGGTAAAACTACATGATGCCGATGCTTAGAAAAATGTTACATTTTTGGAATATAGGAAACCGAAATGAATAATATTTTTTAAATAAGACTCAATATCTTAATGTACCTAAGCTAGGTCATTAGCAAATTAGCTTGGAAGCCTTATGGTCAGGCACAGGTTTTTATCCCACATTAGGCATGCACCATGTAGTTTAGAATGTGCATACATCTAGCTGTTGGTGTATCTAACAGCCTATTTGTAATATTATTACCTCTATTTCTGAGGTATATTTATAGACTTAAATATTTTACTGCCGTGAAATCAAATTAGGAAATAAATACGGGTGAACAAAGAGCATACATGCTCATAAAACCATCGTAGTTGCTTATTGGTGTAAAGACTTTAAGTTAACTCAACTACCAATTTTTTTCGGGCTTGCTTTGTTGTTTTATGTTTTTTTTTCTAATTAGTGAAGGTCAGACGAGAATATAATTACAAACACTTTTTATGCAACGCATTTTTGGTGTCAATTGGTCATTGTCACACACATTTCTGGTGGCTTGCGGAGTGTTTCTTAGATGTAGATGCATTTTGGAAGTCCTTAAATTTTACTCTTTCACGAGTGTGTTACATACTATATTATTCTTCTATGTTTCCTATATATTAGGCTTGCATCATATAAATTTTCACTGCACAAATCTGATGCCAAATTATCACGGCTACCTAAATTGGATTTGGCATTCAATTAAAATTATTATTCCACTTTTGCGGGAGTCATTTTCATACTTAAGTCTTTAAATGAAAAAATATAACCGATACATATTGGATCCTCTGTGGAAGCTTTCATTTCACTCCCTCAATCAAAGTTATTAATTTTTCCGCGCTGGCCCGAATCAGTCCAAATCCCGAGTACCAAGAACTAGATGGTTAGAGAAATAAGCCTATCATAGGATTATGAGAAACATAGTTATGGTAAAGGGCTCATTAACAGGGGTGAGAAGTGGAGATACAAGCTAGAAAAAGGGTACCAAGTGTTTACTGTTTGAGCTTCAATGAAGGGGTTTTAAGCACAGGAGTAAAGAAACAAGTAAGAGTTTTTCACAAAAGCTAAGGAACATATATTTGAGAAACATGGTTTTTGAACGGATGTAGGGAAAAAGATGGAGGCTTATGAGATGTGTAAATGAAAACAAAAGTTTAGCCGCACAGAAATGAATATAAATGAGAAAATATTAAAATAGTAAGGGAAAAATTAAAGCCGGTGAAAGACATATTAAGGTAGCACATGTCTAAAAAGTGGACGAAAGTTTATTCGGAAGGTGATAAAGATATAATAAATAAAGACATATTGTTTACACATGGAGAGGGAAAGATATGAATACGTGTTGGTCTGGCTTGGCTGGCATGAAAGAAAATAGAAGACTGCAGGTGTAAGTACCTTAAGAGATATTTATCTAACTCCTCTAAAACTTGCTGTGTGGCTATCACTGCTGCATTCATCAGCATCTTTATTCATTGAAATTCTGCCAGGTAGAACGCATACAAGATCATTGCGAGGGGGTAATGCTAGCCATGTTTTCGCATGCACATAACTGCGATGAGAAGGATAATCCTGAGGTCTCTGATAGCATGCAGGGACTCTGACCTAAACTGCGTCAAATAACGCGTTAATCAATTTTTCCGATGGCCGAAGCTGGATTCCCCTTCCGGCAGATTCAATTTGAAAGCTCTGCCAGCCGGAGTTGCCATTCGTATACGTATTACCCCACACTAATTTTACACTTTTTTCATCCTCCCACTTTCCAACCCATTACTATTAAATTGATGGTTTCAGGTGATACTTTATGGAATTTGCTTTCATGCATATGAGTGCAAGTTTATTCTATCATTCATTACCCATTATCTACTATTGTAAAATTTTTTCCTGAAGCCCTCAACCTATTTACCTTACACTGCCTGAAAATGTTAAGTGTATTATCTATTATTCTTATTGAATAATTTATGCATTTCCCGGGTTTGGTCCACGTGTGTTACTGTTTCTTGTGTTACAGTTTTGCTAGTCCTCCAGCATGTCGTCAGAAATGGCAATACACACGGAAGAAAATCGGAAAATGCAGGTGCAACTTTTCGTACGCTATTTCGTACGCTACCTAACCATTTGAACGAGTAACTTATTTTATTAAAATTCTATAATTAACTAACTGCTTATTAAACAAACCAGATTCGGGTGAGATGTGGTGGAAACGTTCCATATTAAAGGAAAGATAATGCAATTTTCCATAAGTAAACAATTTTTATTCCGACTAGTTTCGGTGTACTACACAATTGTCAAGTGGAGCTTTCTGTTTGCAAACAAGTGTATATATGAGCAGGTCAGTTGGGGGGAGGGCACGTGGAGGGAGGTTGGGAGGGTGGAAGGAAAACGGAGAGAGACGGAACAGGGAACAAGGAGTTATCAGGTAGGAGCGTGGGTGAGAGGGGCAGGTCAGTTTATTCAAATTTGTAAAACCCGGTGTTGGTTGATGACGATGGGGGAAGATGGGAGAGGGAACAGAAGGAGAAAAACGCCTTGGGTCGCCCGTTGTCGTCTTAGGATCCCTCGTACTTTTGTCATCATTTATATTCAATTCAAACCAAAAAGAGAAATTTAAATTAATCTTTTTTCTCAACACAAGGAATCCTGTGTACGCTGTTAGTAGTATATTGTCACATGGTCCCAAACCCCTCTCCTCTTCCCCCAAAGCATTTCTTAACACTTGAAAAACCATATCATTCCTTACTGCGTCCAAGAAAATTCACTTACAGCATTTTTACAGAAGAAGCGTGTTACCAAGCCAAAGGTGAGTTCTGGACTACAGGGGGCTGTAACTTACGGAGAGAGGTTCCTTATGTGCTAGCATATATCGAGAAAACTATATTAAAAAACGTTGAATAGGTATTTTTCAACGAAATTTTAAACAAGAAGTGGAGACAAATCCCACTGGTTACCTAAAGAATCCGCATACTATTAAAGTTGTTATGTGAGGCTTTAGTGCTTATGAGGTATGTAAATTAATTCAGCAGAAAACTTCTAAAATATTATTTAGCACTTATATTTCATTCACCGATGTTAAGTAACAGTGCCATTCACCCTAATTACTCACGAGGCAAATATTAACAGATCTAGTAAGTGTATTGTCTGTCCCTCCTACCACACACTCTCGTGGTGGCTCGCAGGTTATTACGTAAATATAGATGCATATTTAGTGTACTAGCAACTATGCATCCAAGGTTCCGGGTTCAAATCCCAGAAGGGACAGAGATTTCTCAGTGGAATCCCTGTTCCCACTTGAGTGGTACGCGTAAAGCATATGTAGTTCAGTGCCTCGTCCGTCGGATATCAAATAGCCGATTATGGTTGGGAACGATAGAAAGCTCAGGGCTAGTGTTGAATTTATAATGCTAGATAAATGAGCTATAGAAAATATTTATCGTGGCTAGTACGAAAAAGGATATGACAAATGGTGAACTAAAGTGAGATGTAGCGTAGGATGGTGCCAATAAATTAATGAAATGTTAACAAGCATTGGGTGCTCAGCTACAATATCTACCATAGGTGGTATCGGTGGTATAAATTAAACAACAAAACTTCTAGAATGCATTGGATGTAGTATACTTTCTCATGCCGACCGAGTTGGTATGGTCAGTAGGGATTGTCCATTAAATATGTAACACTTAAGAGATTTGGGAGGAATCTAGCCATTTGTTACAATAAACTGTGAGAAAGTAGGAAAAGCTGCAGTGCCCCATTATTTCGGGAGAAAGATACATTATAAGTTAATTCTTCGTTAGAAAAGTAATGATGATGCGCGCAATAGTTGGAGTAAAGATAACAGTGCTGATAATTAAATACGGGGATTTTAGATGTCGTCTTTTCTATAGAAAAAATTGGGGCTTGGTTGGCAAAGTTAAGTAGTTTTGTGAGGGCATCAGAGAATGTTACATAACGCATAAAGGGGGAGGATGGAAAGAAAAGGTAGAAATTAGCGTAACGTGATATATGAATGTCCTCTTGAAGCGTGGGCTCCGTAAACTTATGTTCGCAGTTTTCATTCACACTCTGGGCGTGAATTTTACGTTTCTTAAAGGGATTAGTTACTTATATAACGTAAACTATAACGCTAAACTGTAAGAACTACTAATAATCTTATGCTGTTCAGTGGTTCACTCACCTGAATCCGAATATTTTTAAGCGTATTCCTCCGTAGGGAAGCATGGGCAAGCTGGTCGTCTCTTGTACCAACACCAACACACCAGCGTGGTATTCAATCACAAAGTCAGAAGGAATCTAGGCATGAGCGACTGGCTGTCCTTCGCTTCAGGCTGCAAGCATACACCGCACATGAGCTTGAGTGCCCCAGGGAAGAGCGTCACCAATATATGGCAGCACTGAATGCGTCATGATCACGACGAACACAGAGACTAAAAATTAGTTAAGAAATACGAGTAGCAACAAAAGAAGGTTTATGGGATTCCATCTCACAAAATTATTACTCACAGTCCATTATATATAAATACCTTAGGCATAACGAATAAATTATTTATAAAACCTTTCTGGTAGCTTTGTGACCTTATCTATCACACAGCCTCGCGGTGGCTTGCACGCTGATGCGTAGATGTAGATGAATGACCTCCTTCTTGGTATTTATTTTCTCATTCTATCTTTAGAACATAACTGCCTAGTAAGCTTCCGTTTTTTGTTTATATTTGTACAGGCTTTATATATGGCTATGAGTTTACTCGTCGAAGTTCGATATAAATATTTTTACTAGCCCCTTGATAAATTTAATGGATTGTGACCGGATAAGCCTTGTTCACAGCTCGTAGAAACTCCAGCGATTCCGGATATTTCCATTCGAAATTTTCCCATTGATTCTCTTTTGGGTAATCGGAGAGTACAAAGTCAGTATTTTCAGTTCAATCGAGGAATTAGACAGGCAATGGTGAGGGATTTCTACTCCATTTGAAGCGGAGTGAAGGAGCATAGGCGAAAACACGATCCTCCCTCTCTCTGAAGCACCCTCGGTGAGCGAACATCCCCCCAATCTCTCTCTACCGAATGGAAGGAAATGCAAGTCACGAGGACAAGTTGAATGGGAATCCATTAAGAAGCATCCAAGTTAGGTTTTCATGATATCCCTACGAATATACGGGAATCCTATTCCGAAACTTCAAGATGCTTAAAACTTCATACGAATTCGCAACAAAAACCACTTCCGTTGGTGATGAATAGATCGTGCCACTGGGCCAATGCCAATGCTGCGGAAGGATAAAATCCTTTCATCCTGGCAAATAAAGTTAAGCATTGAAGAAAAAATGATGCGTTTACTTTAAAAAGGGGAAATTCATCTCCTTACGGAAGCAGTATTATTTTGGAAAAGTTCCTAGGTGTAAATATTTTCTTTATGTTGACATTCAAAAAGAATGCACATTAAAGAGAATTCACACCCTGCGTTGTAATCCACTTGCAAGCCATTCACAAACGTTTCGTAACAGCCCCAACAGAAATTGTAATGCTGGATCATAATAGAAATATGGTAGTTTAAGAGTACTGGCCACTCATCGAGAGTGTCCGGGTTTGAGTCCCAGCAGTGGAAGGTGTTCTACATTGTTAATAATACTCGAGTGTAATGAGAAGAACAATCGAATACAGTACTCCGCCCGTCGGTTCTGACGTAAAGCCTTTGTTCCCTTGGCTCCTTTTCGTACAGAGAAAGGTAATGACTACGCCAGGTTTCTCTCCACCCTTCCTCCTTTCCTTTCTATTCCCATCCATATATCTTTCTCCCGATATGAAGCGCCTATTACGGTGGAAAGAGACTTGAAAAGATATGATGATATCATATTATTAGCAGCAAAGAAATTCACACTCTATTCACTCTAAATATCAGTGACTGCAGATTACCTCTCAAAAAATAGGTGAAACTTGGTATGTTCACCTACGTGTACTATTTCCTGAATGTGGACAGAAATCGCTGACACAATACTTTTGCTAGCAACCGCATTTCCACTCCGCCTACTATAATGCGAGACAGAACTTATCAGCATATTAGGAGACACATTTCTATAATAATGTAAACAATTATAAAATTCATTTTTTGGAAAATAACAGTTATGAAAAATAATCTAAATCAACCAGGCAATAATGATTTGCTTGTCTCATTTTCTGAGATTTTTATTTTTGGCCTTGCTTCACGCGGAATAAATTAATACAAAAAAATCATGTTTTCATTGTACTATCCTCATAGTTATATGGACTACTGGAGAACAAGGGTGTACTGTTTGGTTTGTTCTCCGAATACAGTAAGTTTCTTAATTTTGTCACGATATAAATCGTGTCTTCCCATCGAAGGTAACCTAGTTCAAAAAGCTTTGAAATTATACTAAATGTTTCTAAATGTATATTCGCGAAACTATCTTTTCCTCTCGATAGGAAACTTGTGCTACAAATCACAAACATAGATTTTATTTTATGTTCTTTATCTGGTGAAATGATAATGTTGCACGGACAAATTGAACCGTAGTCCATCCACTAAGTAAAAATATATCCCTGATTGAAAAAAAAATCTATTTTCCATATCCTTGATCCACGTGAAAACTGAAGAAAAAGCTCGAAAAACACTGTGAGAATAGCAGATTTCCACATGATAAAATTTCCCCTTGACCGGGACTCCAAATCTGAACCCCCTGAATTTTGGCCAGGCACTCTCATGAAATAAGGCGGTTCCAGGGTCAAGTCCCGATCAACTTTCATGTTTTCCTTGTGGACATTTTGCTATCATGCATTTAAGCGAGTGAAACTGTAAAGTGAGAGAAATGTGCTTTGCTAAGGTATTCACGGCTAGTTCACAATTCTTGGACACGGGAAGTTCTTGAAGGAAACTGGGCAGTGCGGTACAAGATACGCTAGTAAGTCTTACTCCCCTGACTTAATGTAGCGAGAAATTTTTTAGCGAATGTGGTAAAGAAAATTCATCTGAGGATATAAAAGAAAAGCGGAAATGATTAATGCACTCTTTGAGCGAAAAACTCTCCCCATTGCCCGCAATTTATTTTTGCGTCCCCCGCAAGGCTGCGTAGGCTTGCATGGACGCGGACACTGACGGAATATCCCGAGAAGCGAGCGACCCGGCCCTGCATATCCCTCGGTTCCCTTCCCTTATTTTCTCGCATTACTTTTCATGAGCCTCCGCTGTGGCGGAGAAGGCGAAAGCGGAAAACCCTGGGCCTTGAACCTCGTTAATATTTCCTATTTGTCGAGGAACAACGCCCAGTCCCTCCGTCCGCTGAGCCATGCGCGGGGCCTTTCCCACGAGCCCCGAACAGCCTTCCGTAATCCATCTTGTTCCGCTCCCACAAGCATCCCATCCTTCGGGGTCCACGGCCATCTCCAACACAGTCTCGCTCCCACCCAAGAACGGAGGGCGGTTTCTCTCGTAGAAAAGGAAATTTATAAAAAAAATACGCAGGCTGTAAAAATCTTGGGAACCGCGTAGAGGAAAGCTGATACATTACATTATTTTTGGCTTCGCTGAGAGTCATTACAGGAGGAAAAGCGGCAGCTTAGTGAAATAGGAGACGTAATTCAATGTCTCATTATATGCGAGTCGGGAGGAAAATTCTATTATTCATGAATTTTTCCGTAGTAACTTCCCTACGTATACCAGTTTGGTGGCTACAGAAAATTACCAATCGTAGAGGCTATTAACGTATCTAAAGATAAAAGGTATTCAGTACATTAAATGTACTGTGGATTCGTCGTAATCGCCAATTTAAAAATTCTTATGCTACTGAAATGTGAAAAAATTGATAATACTCATCTCTGTAGTCATTATTTTTTCGGCTAATTACGGAAAGTGATTCATGATAGAAACAATTAATATTCAGTCAGCGCATATTTTCATTGATATCACGGTCAGGGCTACTATCATTATCTGCTGAAACTGATGGAACTGATTTGGGCATATTTTTAAGTTCGATAACATAAAAATATCACCAAACTGTTGCTAATAACTTTCCTTGATGAAACAGTTTCTGCGTTACAACGAGAGCAGACAAAAGGATTTGATATATGGCCCTACTACATCATATATTGCAACATGGAAAGTTCGCTTTTTTGTATACCAGTAGGTTTTGTATACCATAACACCTTGAATTATGATATTTTCCAGCCCATGTGCATCTAATCTTGGTACGGTAAGCATGACTCAAGTAGCGTCTTCAGCTCTGATGTGTCATTTAAAAGATTAGACAACTCAAAAGCCTTTTAGTGCTTTCATACTGGCGAAGTCATTTCACTTGGTTCGACCGTTACAGCATTCCTTTACCCAAAGAGACACATTCCTTTAAAGTAACCGTTTACATTGTACTGAATTTTCAACTTCTATGTAACATAGTAATTTTCCACATAATTTGAAGTTGAGACCTTTATGAACGACTTTTGAGAAAGAAAACACCTGGTTTACCAGGCAACAACTAGTATTTTTGTGCCAATTCCGTCCTTTGTATGACTCTTTAAAAGCTTGCGTGCCGCGCACCCATCGGACATGGTACTATCGCCGAAGCCTTAGACCAACCCTTACTCAGAAAATTCTATCAGGAGAGATAGGAACTATTTAAAGACACCCGAACCATCCGCATCGAAAAACACTGGGGAGTTGAGCATCAACCAAAGGAAGAAAGCATTTGGAGTGATCTGCGGGATTTGTGTGGGCGTTTGTAAGAATGGTCGTAAAATCTAAATGAGCAAATGAAGTAGCATGCTGTGTTTCTCCACGAACTCAAACGATGTGGAGTAAGTGGAGACCTTGGAATGCAAGGACTGCAGTCACGTGATGGCGTGTCCCTGGCCCGTTTCTACACCCTTCCTATGCCCTGGCCTCCCACTGGCATCACCTTCATTTAACACCGACGCGATTACCCGGAGAAGAGGGTGCCTAAGGGGGCGATGGGGATACTTGTGATGGGTCCATAAAATGTCTTTGGACATGAAAACCACCGAAGATTTACATGCAATATAAAATGGCGCGTCATATTTGGTTAACTATGGAGTAAATCATTCCATCATCTCCAAAAATACTAATCCTGAAGCGTAAATGAAAATTTAAACTAATAAATTGCTCATAATATTGATCATCAATCACTTTTATAAATATACACGCTGTATTTTTAACCAAAAATAAATTAAGATACTACCGAATGCAAGTCTATCTACACACAGAGATCGTATACTATTTTTTATAAATCTATGCTGTAGGGTTTCGAACTACAAGGTATATTACTCGATAGATTTTCCTGTACTGATTTCTCATAGATTTGCGTGGTTCCCTGTCTTAGTCACTGTTTATTTTAGAATTCAATGCGAACAGGATTTACTGAAATCCTTTACAACATTTTAACCATCAAAATATTTATCTATGCTAAAAATATGCTAAATGTTTACGATTATCACCATACATGTGGGCTAGCATAAAACGCCTGCAGTACTCAAGGAATGTTATCACTAATGCAAGACTTTTCTTCCGACTCACCAAACTTCACTCCTTTCTGCTGTTCACCTACTATAATTGTTAGAAGAAGGAGCGATTATTATTTTTAATTTCATTGGACAAGAGAACGTATCTATCTTGACCTATTGTTGCAATACAATTGACTAATGAAGTTTTAGTCTAAATGTGCCTGGCGTTAATTTCATTCAAATTATGCATAAAAGATAGCATATCTTAACTCAACTTTGAAGGTCCAATCTGATCAAACACTATTTTTTATAGTTTAAATAAAACTCAGAGCAAAGGAGTGAAACAAAGAAATGGTAAGAAATATATACGAAGAAAAATATTACAAGGTTCAAGATTAATACACTTCTTAGCGACACGGTGTGCAGTTTTTCGTTCATTTTGGCGGGGCAGTTATACACAAGGTCAAAGTTTTAACACTTTTTGAAATTAGTTGCAACATCTCTATTTCAATTATCAATTACTCTATTCTCTCAATGTTTTTTTTTTAGAATATAGTGAAGTAAGTAAGTATCAAATTCTATCCCTGAAACTTTACTGATATCAAAACGTGAAGGAAACAGCTAATTGACCTAATGGTTTTTTTGACCCTCATAGTATATGTTCCGCTATTAGAAAACATTTACTATAATACAGCAATGAAAGAAACTTAATTATCGGTAAAATATTAGAACATGCAGTCCTTGATCGTTATTTTAGGTGATACATGGCTTAGATATATTCCTTTCCTTTGAACCTAGTGGTTATATATGAATAGGATATACATACCAGTTTTCTCATTTAAAGAACAGCATTAGTCAGTATATGGCTACCGAGACATCAAAACTGTACCCTGATTATTGAAAAAATTGTTGTTTAAAAAAACGCGCGACGAACATGACACGAACAGGCTGGTCCAAAACACTACCATTAAAATCTACGCTACAAACTTCCATAGTTAACTTGATTTTCGAAAGTTCACCAGTATTCCTTATGGTAGAGATACTATAGATATATTTAGAAATGAGACATTTACATAAAGGAAATTTCCAAACGATATATTGACAGAGCATTGGGTCGACTTCCCCATGTGTCGCTTTCTATCTGCTTCTCGGCAGTCGCTTGAATATTTTCGCGAGATTTATTGCCGCAAGTATCCTGCGCGTCATCAAACTTCGGCCGTAAATCGTGAATTTATTTGCTCCCGGAAGCCATAAATGTCGCGTATTGAACTTTTTGGTTTCCCTGATAATAGCCGAGATTCGTTGACGTAAAACAAAATCACGCCAAAACTTTTTAATAATTTATATGAATATAAGGTCGACAAAAAGGGCCCTTAACGTTGAGATCAGCGATGGGGGAGTATTGATGGACGATTGTGACAGATTCGGTACATGCCCCTGAAAGAGATGGAGAGGATTGATTACCTCAAAATTCGCTGATACATCTTACTGATTAGATCCTGTTTTTCTATTATTTTTGCGACTTAAAGCTAAATTATGCTTTTTTTTGATCAAGTATTTTACCATTCGTCAAAATTATCTGCTAAAATACTCTACCCTGCTGTTTTATCTTCAATGCACTCCTCATAATTTTCAAACTTTTTCTTTTATCTGCGTCTATTACTGTCACGGTTTACAAAATCCGTAATCGATAGCAATGATCATCTCACATGAGCCTATGTACATTAATGTAATTTTGAATTTAAAGAGAATTACATTCTAGGCGAATACATCGCCCTGAAGAAAATTGTATGCACCTAAAACACCATATTAAAGGGTTAGATTATGAAACCACCAAGGGACCATTCAATACACATCTGGTATTGGCTGCGTAAAATCAATTTTCCAGTTTCATCTTTCACTCATGTGATTATTTATACAGAGAGTTAGTTATGCATAAAGGATATTCCAAGTCAAGGGTTAATTTAATTTAGAGATGTACAAGAAGAAAGTCTCACAAAGCGGCAAGAATCCTCTTAGCAAGAAAGCCTTGGAATTCAGATGAGGGATTAAAAACGTCTAAATCCCAAGAAAAAATGTACCCTGGGCATGTTGGCTCGTTTCCGGATTATTTCATCTAAATTTAATCTCTCTCTGGGTAAAAATGCCTAATTTCAAAATGTGAGGCACAACAACTGTTTCAATTAACTCACGCTATTCTCTCAGAAAAATGGCTCCGGAAATTCAGGAGTGGAAAGTTATTAAGGTTTCGGACAGCAAGCAAAAAATATCCAAGCGTCTCATGTTCGTGGACTAGAAGGCAAAGTTGTCCATTTTAGAATCCCTCACTGAGATGATCCTGGTTGTTCTGGGTCGACAGTGGCTACTTTTGCAAAAGGTAATGGACCCATTTATGGCCAAAATTATTTCACGAATATTTCACTAACATTTTAGTCTGCTGTAAATTCCGTCCCCTTAAGATTCTATGCAAAATATTTTGCGAAGATACGAACCCAGATCAACCTAGCTAGGTAGGTTTCAAGGTGCATTTTGGGCCAGGAGCAGTGGTGAGACGTTTTGCCATGTAAAAACCTCATACATAGCACCAAGTAAAACCTCATACGTACTCTATAGCATTTATATCCATCGCATATATTTTAAGTTTGAAGTCCTCTGATGTTTCTACGGCAAATAGGTTTTATTAAATTATTTTCATGGAAATTGCCCTTCTAGTTTGAACATATAAAACGATATAATAAATTTAACCTTAATAACTTATACTTAAACTGTTAATAAACTAATACTGAGGCTTTCCGGCCATAATGATATTTCCACCATGAATTACACTTTTGCGTCTCCCCAAAGCCCTTTCACTAGTAGGGTTTTTTAGGCGATTGAGTGCCTATAGAAGAATCGCTAGTTCAAGGGCATTGCATGTGCACACATTTCCTTGTGCTCGTGGCGCGTACAGAGCCTATAGTAGAACAGAACTTTGGTTTTCGAGCTTTATGGATTTTTATTTATCGCTACACCATATTTTTTCCCTCGCATATAAAAGAAATGTTATCAAAGGCGAGACCCTCGTGGCTACTTAGTGAATAAATGTGCCAGAAATTTCTAGCAGCTCAGGGAATAATATTTCATTTTTGCACTTCCCTAAACTTAAATAGGGTATATATGATATACAAAACGGAAAAAAGAATTTTACATAAAGCCGCAGGAAGAATGGTAGAGAATTAGGGAAATAGATAATGCAAAGAAAAGTATTTTATTTATGCTTGCATATATTTTATCTTCTCTCCACCCTCATTTTTTCATAGACACGTGTTTTTACCCACCCATTCCCCTTTCCACCAACACTTTAGATTACGGAATGGGGTAAATTGTTCTTCAATATTGTATTGGCCCATGAAGAATATGCAAATTTGGGAATGGTGTCCAAAGAATATTTTGGTGCCAAGAGAGTTTGCTTATCAGATTATAGCTCTTGTTTGGATCCGGGAATGAACATACATTTGCCAATGAAATCTTTACTTGAACGCCGCCTTTAGAGAAGAGCAAGTTCAGTTTAGCGTATGGCACATGGCATGTAAAACTCAATCATTCTGCACCTTTAGTCAAGAAAAGACTTTTGCCGTCGTTGGATTTTTCTCAACCCTTCTTCCACATACTTCTACCCTTCGTTACAAGAGCCGCGTATGTCGATTTAAAAATTGACAATAATAATTGATATGTGAATTATAATTGTAAATACATTTACATCGATAAACTGCCTTTGCATTTTTTATATAACTTTCTCTACTTCATTTCAACAATTCAGCAAAAGACTGAATACATTTTTGGGGGTACAGAAGGTTCAGTTGGCGAAATATTGACAGAGATTTACGGATGAAGAAATGTCAGGTTCTTTCCCGACGTAGTAATTGGATAATGATTGAAAAAAAAGGAATAAAAAAATCTGAGAGAGATGAGCCATTAGAAATACTTTGTGGACATTTACGATATGGTAGTGTTAAATTAAAATATATAGCTTTAAAGGTATAATTATCCGGATTGAAGCAAGCTAAAGACAAAACTTGTGAGATCATGTTATCATGTACCTGTAAAATGGAAGATAATGCCACTAAGGTAAATTAAGACAATACGTATGAGAAAACAATAGGGCTATATTTCTATTTTTTTACCCATCTATTATCAGAAAGTGTCCCCGAGTCAGGCAGAATGTGAAAATTGTCAGCTGGTGAGAAGAAATAGAGAGAGAGAGAGACGGAATACGCAAAAAGGATACAGTTACAGAAAACACATTTTTCTTTAGCAACAGTTTCACACGGGGTTTCATCCCCTTGGATCTTGAGCACCCTGAATTCTTACCAATGTTTTCGCAATGAGAGGCTGATGTTTTCTTTACACCCATTACAATTCTGAAATTGAGAAAGTTTTGCGAGACTTAAATGCAGCGATGGAAAGAAAGATCGAGCCAATAAGGCTTAGCAGTGATTTAATTCCCCTCCCAAACGACGCTCCGCTTGGTACCCGGCATCGGATTCCTAAGTCGTTCTTGATCTCGATCACTTTCCAACCCCAAGGCCGCCCACCGATGATCCTGGATTAGCACCGAGGTAGACGATCGGATAATCCCCGGAATGAAACTTCGGAAATCGCATTCCGCCCCAAACTCCAAGAGCTTCCCAACCTCCATTGCGGGCAACTTCCGTTCCCCCTGCGGACATTACCTTCAAACCCCGCCCCCGGAAATAACATGCCATTCCACCGATTCCCTTGTACAATCCAGCCAATGAAACGCCATAAGACCCACTCTCCCAAGTGCCGACTTCTCTCCCATTATGCGGCAGCGAAACTGCCCGATGGCTGAGAATGCTCCACCGTGATTTCATCTAGCATCATTTTTATTGCCCTCCAGCCCCTTGATCCGCTTTCCTTTGGGCCGTTACTGGGGTGATAAGGGAGCGTCTACTGCGTGCAATGACCAGCTCGCGGCCATAAGGCTGGTAACAATCTTTCTTCCATTCGTGAGCTCGGATTTCTTTTCCTTCTTTTAGGATGGCGAAAGGTCCATCTGTTGGTGTAAAAAGCCTAATGCCTTCTGAGTCCTTCCTTCCGTTGATTTTTTCCATGAATTAATGTTAAGGGGAGCATTTATATCATCTGAGAAAAGACCACGAGAGACCACATTTCCGGTCACTTAACAGCATATCTAGCGTAATGACAATACATTATGGTACTAAAACAGCGATATTACCTTCATAATGATAAAAGTTCTTTATTTTAAGTCCTCATCAAATAAATTGAATGGAATCAGTCGATACTTTGTGAAAAAGTGACACGCTGATAGAAAAAACTTGAATGATATACTCCCCGTTCAAGGAAGAGTACTCTTGACAATGACACGAGAGGTTCGAAACTGGTAGTGTTTTACTTGCTCAATAAAGTGTGAATAATACATCGTTAAAGTTTTCCTGTCAGTCTTCATTAATTAAATTAGATTAAACAAAACAGAAAAGGCAGTGGGTAGAGATCAGTGATTTATTTTTCCACCCTTGGTTTAAAAGTCATACACAATATCCATCTAATGCGTAGTTATTAAACGGTCTAAACTAAATACCACTAATTGATACATTGATAAATATCACTCATAGATTTGGAATCTGAATGGGCAAGTATAGAGTTGGGTATTAGTAAAGTTCACCGTTGTCACGAGAACTTTGTAATACATGTGCAGAAGAAATGGTTAGAGAGGCATAGGGGAAACATGATTTCGGATTAAAGTGGGAGAATGTTGATTAACTTGGTTAAGATTGGCGATGAGTGAACGCAAGTAGGCCGGACCACGAACGAATTACCATCACTGTTAGACACTTCAGAAACCCAGCACGATAGGTTCATATGATAATGAATCACAATATAAGTATGAAATTCACGTGAAAAAAATAAGCAGTCGCTCCCTCACTGTTGAATCCAGAGGTTCGTTTGATATGTGAGGATAGGGTTAACACCGTAATAAGCCATTTGCAGTTAAAAGTTACACATTAAGGGTAGGATGGCCAATTCCATTCCCTGGACTACCTGCGATTATCCAGGAAGTTATGATCAGTAAAATTAAACTTAGTGATTCATGGGTCAATTGGAAAATAGATACGCAAGGATTTTATGTACTGCTGTCCAGAAAGGTGTCAGCTTGGATTTGAACACAAGACCCTCCGATAGCGCAGTTCTCTACCCACTACGCCACTACGGTACCCAGAAATATAAGACAAACCTAACTATTAGGACAGGAAGGATCGATTGGAAGCGCATGGAATATTTTTTTTTTTTTGAGCAACATTTTCTGTATGGGTATATTGGAATGTAGGCGTAGCAGAAATGATGTAAGGTGTCAGATTTTAAGAAGAAATATTTTGTGAAGCTGATTTTAGCAGCAGAGGAGAGTTTAAAACTGAATTCTAGAGAAGGGATTTGAAGGGAAGGTTTGTTTAAACAGATCGTACAATGTCATAGATCTAAGATATGGCCTCTTGAGAAGGATGGCAAGAAAAAATATAAGGCATAGAAATACGTTGTGAATCACGACAAAGAAACTTCAATAGATCTTCAATAGATGATCGAATGAAGCAGCGTTTCATGGAAAAATGGGAAATACAATTGCTGGTAGGTGTTGAAGGAATTCAGAGCAGATGGATGCAGAGGCGTATCAACATGGTTGGGGGCCTGGGGCGCTATTCAATATGGAGCCTTTTTGTAAATTATAGCATTGACATAGTCTACGGAAGTGTAATGGGAATGGGCCTTTTTCTTGTATCCCTGCAGACCCAGAATCAATTATTTATCAATGAATTACATCATGTATCTAAGCATTCACAGAATAGTAGGTTAAATGCATCCTAACACTCTTTTAATAACTTTGATGCAAGGACCAGTAACGGTTATGACCGGAGGTAGTTTCGTAAGCATGCTATCACATCGGCAATGGTATTTAATAGGCATGACGTGATGAGATGTTATTTTACAGCGTTATTTTATTTGAAATAGAAATCAAACCCAAAATTTAAAGATTTAAATATTACAATAGTAAGAATTAATTTTTTTTCTTGCGTGTTTTTATCTCTGCAATCTGATTTATTACATCATCAAAATTTACTCACTTAGCAACAACATTCTCTATCGATATTAAGGCTAGGTCTGTCTGGTGGGATTGGCTCATTGTTGAGCGAAGATAGCTTTTAATTAAGTTTAGAAAAACCTCTTTCAGATGAAGAGACAGACATACATGCAGTCAAAACTTAGTTTTAGGGATTCACAAATATTTAGTAACGACTCTTGAAAATCCATATATATAATGAACTGTAGCATTTTAATAGTTGATCACGACACTGCATCATCTTTAGAAATCCCTGAAGCCTATGGATGCCTTCGTAACCTCATGATTTCTGGCACCATTTCTCCGTTCTCAAAATCATCAAATGTTTTTGTTGGTTGCTAAACTAGAAGGAGGAGTTGGTCATCACTTGCTTTCACAAGATTCATCACATGAACAGCAGGAAAATGTTTGTAAACATTTTTCATTGAGGTTGATATAGTTTTAACTCTACAAGAAACTTATTAGTGCACTCCAACATAGAACTCTTCACTTCCTGCTCTGGAGTCATGCCTGCATCTACAGCCTTTTCTCCTGGCATCATTTTTGTAACACGCTTTCGTCTCCTGCGTTCAATATCTATGTCCATTTTAGCACAAGTTGTTCTCGCACATTCTAAAGAATTGTTAACCAGTTCTTTCCAACTTTCTTCTGATTAGATTTTCAAGATAGATTCTCAGCTTTAACATATACTTTTAAAAACTGATCCCTTCAATCTGAAAGTATTTATGGGCCAGATTTACCTTAAATAAAATGTGGTGAACGGGAAAAATGGCAAAGAAAGGCCTCGTATAGGATATGTGGAACAAGTGATGGAGGATATGAAAGAGAAGAAATACCTAAATATGAAGAGATAAGCCGACAGAAGAAGTCAGTCGAGAGCTGCGTCAAACCAATCCGAGGATTGATGACAAATGATGATGACCACAAGTGCAAGAAGCAAAGGAAATTGAAGTTACACATGCTTATCATTTAAACCTCCGCTGTTCCTCTTGTATCGAGATTATCAAGAGAAGAAACTATTACGCTGTTCATTTGCATCTCTATAATAAACGCCTTTGCTAAGATTTGTCGTTACCTTAACAATTGAACCTCGACGGACCCTCTAGGTAAGCTCTAACAATACTTTATCTGCCACAATGGATAAATACCTTAATAACAAGAAATAGGGCACTTTCTCAGCCAACGAATGCGGTTCGCTCACTCAGACTCATCGGCAACAAGTAGGCCACCACAATATTCTCCTTGTGTGATAGCTCAAATCCCAGTAGCAACTAAACCCACATAAGTTCTAATAATTGCCATTTTAGAACCTCAGATTAGTAGCCTCTCGAAATCACATACTAACTTAACTCTCGGATGGAGTCCGATACGAATGGACAAAAACTATGGCAAATTAAAAACTGATATTATTTTGTAGCGAATATCAATTCAGTTATTTACTGAATAAATCATTTCTATAGACATAAATAGACGTTTCGCAGCTACAAATATACCATTATATATGGAAACCAAAATAAAAATGGCACGTGAGTAGGAATCGGGAAACGTTTTATGCAGGCAGCATTTCATTGCACGATATTCTTTTGGGCGCGGAACAGAGCAGCAGATAATAGCGAGGAGTGCTGCTCTCAAAAAGTCGAATGCGCATTGTAAATGGTGATTAGAAAATTGCCATATTTCCCTCGTAAAAATATATGCTTATTATAATCGGAAAATTGAGGCATAAAAGACACCACCTTCATTGCATAGAGAGTTGACTTAAATGGCTGGAGGTCTTTATCTGCCTGCGTTATGGTGTAATAGCCGACATTTGTCGTTTCCAGTGACTGAAGGGGGAGCTCAGCTACCAACCTAATCGCCACTAAATGCATACATTTCGTGGCGAACAGCTGATTCTGCGTATGCACATCTGCGCTACCTGCTTCGCCTTGCCCTCTTCTCTTGTTCTGTTCGTCGGGGCTGGTCGGGGCTTATGCCATTGCTGTACGGTTGGCCTAGAAACTTCCAAAGTCGGTGTTTATACTTTGTTTCTTTGCTCAACAATTAATTTACTACCAAGTTTACTATGTAGTTCAAAAGACAGTTCAGACACCAATTATTCATTCTAACCAAGGTTTTTATGGGTCTAGTAAAAACGGGAAAAACTAAAATTTGGGGGCCTATGCTGAAAGCAGGGCCCGGGGCACCCTTATATTACAAGGATAGATTGCATAGATGCAGCGGTGTATAGAAAGGTATTGCAATGTGGGAAAATAACAGACTTAACCAAAGTAGCAGAAGACGGGATTAGAAAATGTAATGTAGTTTACGGTATTTTTTAATGTCTGCATAAATATCTAAATCTTAGCCACGAAATGTAATTTCATTTTGACATCTCTTAGCATTTTGTGTGAAAGTTACTGAAAGCATTTAGACCCACAAGATGTTCATAAAGAATATTTTATCCTTAGCTTCCTACACGGAGTGCATGTTTTGTTGTTATTCACACCCGTGCCAAAAATTTTCGAGGTGGCTCTCAGGGTACTTTCTGCGTGTAGAAATAAAGGTCAATGCGTTTCAACACATGTTTCAGTCTGCATTTACATTTTGCAGCGGTGAACGTGATTTTATACAAGTCAAATCACACTCCAAAAGAATCACATCAGTAGCATCTCGGGTGCCGAATCCACCCACGCACTTCACCCTCTCGCCTCCTTCCTTCAAGGACAGCTCGGCCCGTGGGTCTGAGAGTGCAGCCTCTCCCTTCTTCCACTCTCCCTTCATCCCTCTGAGAACTTAATCCCACCCCTGTGACCCTCACCTACCCCTCCCGCCCCCACCTCTAATCCCTGAATGCCCCTCGAAATGGAAAGAAGGATGGAGAGGACTCTCTCCGTCTCCTTTCCCCCTATCTCCTTTTCCGTGTCGCTTAAAACCCTCACATTCGCCCTCTAAAAACTCCTCCACCCCTTTCTTCGTGTGGACGCACAGGGATTCTCTCGGCCCACTCCCTCGCGTCCACTCTTCAACCCTTCCCATCCCACCCCATGTGCGAACTCCCTTCCCTTCCGAGCCCTGGAACGAGCCGCCTATTCCGGAATTCTCCGCACAGCCACTTTTTCACGTCCCTCCACACACACACACACACTCTCTCTCGCCACCTCTCCTATTTCATTCCGTTTTGTTGTTGCGGTGGATTAGGGCTGAAATTTACGGAAGGAAGTGGCGAGACAGATCGAGGATGGAGAGCACGTAATGCTACATTCTTCAATACTGACCATACACAATTCTGGATTAGCAATAGCGTACTCTGTCATTATTACTGTATCCAGAACAATAGAAAGCCTTACGACAGTCGTGGTAATCAGGTAGATAACGGACCAGCCTGGCAGCCAAATAGTTCATGAACGAATCTCGCCATTGAATGTTGTATTTGTTCTGAGATCAAGTTCTAAGGTTTGATGGCAAGGTGATATAATCTTAGTCGCTTGTGCACTTAAAATCCAAGACTGTTACCAATAAATTACCACATAAACTACCGGAAAGGTTTGTGGAAGGGAAACAAATCAAACCTGATTTTCCGTGTTGAAGAGCAGAGGTTAGGTACAACTCATGGGATACGACCCGTCGAAGAGGTTGTTGTGGTGAGGGAGTGAGAAATGATTACATGCGTTGTAGTCAATACCATTTCCACTCCCACATTTTTAATAGATCAGTACATACGTTTGGAAAGTAGAGAAAAAATCCTCTCTACTTAATTATATATCTTAAAAAACATGAATATGCATTCCACTCGATAATTATACTTTATCTATAGTTCGGGCAAGAGTAGAGGGTGATCAAAACGTTGTTGGAGCTAATTATAATTAAGAAATGCTTTGATATAATCCACAAAACTTCAACCTCAAACAATGTCAATACACGCGTCTTTTTCAAGTAATTTAAAAAGAATCTGAGTAACTAGTTATTTTGACAACAAGTTATAGAAAGAAATTTCATAACTTTAGCTTAAGCCTCCTCAATTTAACATGCTCATTGTTCAAAGTTTCCATGTATTTATGTATATTCGATATAGTTATGTAAATGTAGTTTATTAAATTTGCTCAATATATGTTGTTTTATATTTATTGAATTTGGAATGTAGTGTGAAATATGTACCTGAATTAATTGTAACACATTAGGGATAAGAAGATTTATTTTTACATTTAAGGACAATTTAAATATTCAAGGACATAATTTCTGTTTAGTTGTATAGCTCTTAACATTTCATTTTCTTCATTTCTCTTGTAACTGCCGCAAAACGCCATAATCAAGGAATGCCAACCCCAACCAAAGAAGTTTCCTACAGGGGTGCCTAATTTCACTCTCTTTTAATGTTTATTTTAATATTTTTAATATCTATTGTGAGTGAAATAAATGTTTATTATTATTATTATTTATAAATTCTTCTAAGTAGTTCGCCGATGCTTAATTTTAATAAAGCATGCATTAAATATGGAAAAAACACTTGTAATTAGGGGTCGCGAGTGATCATTATCTATGACTTTAATGTTCCTGATAGATTTGTGTTATAGATTTGGTCCCACCACAGTTTATCAAGTCGGGATTTTATAGCATTTTAATTGGCTATTTTTTTAGGAATTGCTTATCATCATCGTTACGAACATCGTTAAATCAAGGTGCCAGCAAATATGAGCACCGTTATCTTTGATCTTATAAAACATTGATCGAGATATTTCTCGAGAAAATATGCCTTAATGGAGCCAAATTGAAGTTTGGTAACACTGAATTGATATTTCGGAAATTCAATGAGAATACGCACGAGCACTATACCATTTCCCTACCTGGGTCATATTTACTAAATGCTATAAGTGTATAGGATCCACCTGGAGGCGTGGTTAAATATTTAAACAATCTTCTTCAGCGAAAAGCTAGCTTGTCAAAAAGGTACTACCATATTTGTACCCGCAAACAAATCATGAGAAAAATTAGGTCAGATAGTAATTTGAACTACTGCTTAAAATTCTTAGTGTAATTTGAAGGAAGTTTTGGGCATCTAGGCCTATGCTTAAAATTCCTTCCTGCTACGGTAGTTCACATTTAATATGCAAAAAAGAGAGACGAAAGATGGTAACAACGTAATAAGAAGATTAATAAGATTTCACGTTTTTGGAGAACACATGGGATCGCAATAAATGTTAGCAACGTTGCCTGGGATAAAAATTACACAGAAAATATTAACTTAGGAAATAAGCTAGGTATTTATGTAGCTGCTTTTACTAATATAACTTGATACACATAAATTTGGCTCTTATTCTGCACTTATTTTGAATTAGACTGGAAGACTTGGCATCTTACAATCGGCAGGTTACTCTAACCAATTTGAAAAAAAATATGCATCAGGTCCCCTATGAGTTCCTAGGAACAGTTTTGATAGAAGAATCGAGTGGAGGGCTGAGTCAAAACAATCCTACGATTGCTGACCGACGATGTTGAAATATTTCACGTGCAATTTCTTTCCGTCGTAGGACAAAAGAGGTCTAAACGAGTATCGTAATGATTGCAAGGGCTTTCAAACGACATTAAAGGTAATAATATAATAAAACATATGATAAATACCTACCTTTATTAATATTCATACGTACCTAACTGATTTTTTTGTGAGAGCCACGCCAGCCCATAAGCTATAGCTTAGGCTCTCAGGGTACTAAGGAGAACTTGGTGAATTATTAAGCAATAATAATACTGAAACTAAAAATGATTGGACAGCAGAAATAACTGATTGCGATTTATAATTCATTTTGACTTGCAGAGTAAATGGAATTATAAGTACCTAGAGATCTAGCAAACTAATTTTTAAATTAAAATCTTATGAGCTAGACAGTAAAATTATATCATGGATAAGTGATTTTCTACATGATCGGGTTCAAAGGGTTGTTTTGGACGGTGTTACCTCACCGAAAATTGAAGTCACTTCGGGTGTCCCACAAGGTAGTGTGATAGGTCCACTCCTGTTCCTTCTGTACGTTAATGATATCAGTAAGGTGGTAAAAAGTAAGCTTCATCTATTTGCCGATGACGCAGTTGTGTACAGGGAAATTCTAAGCCCAAACGATAAGCAATATTTAAATGATGACCTACAAGCAATCGAAAATTGGTGTGATACATGGCAGTTAGAATTAAATTTTTAAAAATGTGTAGTAATGAATTTTTGGAAAAAGAATAGTTCTCCTAGCACATACAAAATAAGTAATAATGAAATAACAAACGTGGAATCCATTAAATATCTTGGAATAAGACTGACACATGATCTTTCCTGGGGTAAACATATACGTGAAATAATTGGTCAAGCTAATCGTAAACTGGGTTTCATTAACAGAGTATTGGGTAAATGTGACGATCATGTACGAGAAATCAGCTACTTTTCCCTTGTCAGACCTCATTTGCTGCCAGTGTATGGGATCCCTACGAAATCGGTCTAAGTAATGAACTTGAACGTGTGCAGCGAAGATCAGCAAGATTTGTAAAGGGACGATTCGGTAATTATATTAGCATAACCAGTCTATTAAATGAATTGAATTGGGAATCATTGTCAGATCGCAGGTTGAAATTTAGACTTAATCTCTTAAACAAATTTCAAGGCAATATTTTCAGCGATGATGTTAAAAATATTTTACGAACCCCAACTTACTATGGCAGACTGGACCATAATCATAAAGTTAGAGAAATTGATTGCCGAACTGACCGATTCAAAATGTCCTTTTTCCCTCGTACAATTAGAGATACGAATAACGGTAAATATGTCATATCTGAGAGTAGCAATGAATAGCATTGGTAGCTGTATGTTGGTATGAGTACTTAAAGCTAACCTTACTAACACAATGTTTTTGCATGTTTGCTTTGCAATTTCTATCTTTTTTAAATAGTGTAGTTCTGACTACTATATTAATACTATTCCTTTTTTATGCATGATATGTAGTGCATGTTTGGTGAGCAATCACCCCCTGCCACACACCCTTGTGGTGGCTTGCAGGGTATTATGTAGATGTAGATGTAGATCTGCAAGGGAGTATTAACTAAAGATGTTTTTAGCTATAACTAGAATATTTAGTAGAATTACCTATTTAGGGAATTATTAACAGATTATAGATTAAATTTAGATTAAACCTCCTGCAGTAATTTTAAACGGATAGCTTTACTGACGACTTTAGATGAATATTAAGAACCCCTGTATACTATACTAGATTCGAACAGATAAATAAATTTACAGGGATTAATTGTCGTATCGATTTACTGAAGGTATATTTTTTCCCGGGTATTTTAAGAGATCATAATGGGCAGCATAGCAAAGGGATGGGCAGGTGAAACATTGTTATAGTAGTGTGTAGTAAATGATGTGCGTACATAACCAAACCATGAATATTAGAATAATACAGATAAAAATATAGACAAATGCATAAAACCAAATATCCCTTCAATACTACGTAGATACTAGCCATCCAGTAAAACGTGACCCTAATATCTCTCATGTTTTCATGAAGTAGTTTCACTGGAGCTCTTAGTTTCATGTATGTGGTACATACTGCAAGGTATTTTGTAGATGTAGATTCAGAAGTACTTCCCACTCGATTAAGTTGATAACCGATCATATATACATGCTCCACTGCTGTGAGGAAATGAGCAATTTTGGGCAATCACGAAGGTTAGCCCCAAAATTAAAAACGTACACGTTTGCAAGAAATGTATTTCGCTTCAGGGGGCAGAAGCAGCCCAGTCATTTCTCTTATTTATTTTTAAAACAGCCTGCGGGGAAGGAAAAGCGACCGACGCAATTAGCCTTGCGAATGAGAGTCAGCATTTTTTCCTCCAGCGAGTTCGTGGGAATATTCCCTCTAACCTTCTTTCACCATCGCTCGACAACACTTCGCTCTTTCCGTGCCCTGTCTCGCAAAAATTCCGTGTTATCGCATGGGAGAAAAATAATACAAGCCAAGGATGAACGCTGAACAAGGATGAACTGGTGGCTTGTTTATCCTTCTCGGTGCACCATTAGGATGAGCGGCGTGAGGAGAACGGGAAATTGTGGTAATGAGAGGACGGAACAACGAGAAAGAAAAAGTCTCCCAAGGCCACGATAACGCAAGCATAGGCGGAGGAAACTAAGTTACATGACTAAAGGGTAAGCAGTGCTGAAATTAGTCTTTATTCCTTCCCAGGCAGTTTAGACACTGCAGCTTTTTTGCCAAAGAGGAATTGATGCTATTGTTAATGACTACGTACTCGAATTAGTTAACAACCGACAACCAATCTTTTTCGTTACCTAGCCTATTTAAAGGCTAATTATTTATCATAACCCTTTTAAATACCCTATGCGTTTTAACGTGACGTTAATATACGAAGGGTAAACAGCACGAGTTATCAGGAATTGCAAGAAATTAGGACATCTACATAGGAGTTGGAGCAAAAAAGTTTATCTACATTATAGCAAGAATAAATGGTTGAAATGCGAATTTATCCACATCAATATTATGGTGATATCAACCGGTTTCAACTTTCCAACGTTGTTTGCAAGAGACTAAATATGAGCATCCGCTGACACATTTATATGAGAGGAGTAAGGGGGGTAAAAAGAGAAAGAAGTTGGGAGGCTGAACTAAGATGGAAGGAACTAGGTCAGGATCTTCCAAAAATGAAATGAACCCCTCAATGATTGCATTTTTTAGGCATCTATAGCGCCAGAATGGGGCTCATAGAATAAATAATTGAAAAATAGAGTAGGGACACACATCAAGAGAAACCATAACCGAAAGTAAAGTATCAATCAATCTGTGAAAATTATGATTCGAAAATTATACTTTTGAATTACGTGGTTGATGGTAAATAAAGATTCTAAGAAGTATGAAGAATACTGGGGATAGATATATGGATGATAATGAATGAGAAATACTATTAGGTATAGATTTTTATACTTATATCTTATAGTAAGATCAAGGGCCCATATTTTCAGAATTTCATCCACATCTGCAGAGGACCCTGCAAATGACTCCAAGAGTGGGCTTCGGGAGTTTTTTACGTAACAAGCATCGACGATAAAACAATACTAACGATTCAAAATCGCATTGCTATTCTCCAAAACTTAAAACTTGCTATGCAAAACTTCTCGCTACTCTTTTGCATTCTTCACTAGTTTGTCCTCCGAGCTTGAAAAACAGTTTTCTTTGAACATAAATAAGCTGAACACTTCAATATCATCCCCTCTGATAACGACCTGGTTCCGCAATCGTGTAACGTGAGCTACTACAGACTACTGCCGAAACGAATCAAAAGCTTTTGAAATACATCAAGGGCAACATTATGATCACAGCCTATGCATCTAACAATGGAATTAAAACTTTTCGAGAAATCTGGTTATTCAGCTGAGCTTTGAAAAGTCAAATCCTTTATATGAATGAGGGCTGAGTATTGATGGGTAAAGGTGGTCTTCCACCTTCACCCATCAATACTCTTGACTTTATCTCGTTAAACCTCATTTAGAGGGCGTCATCACCGCACGGAATTCGTATGAGGAAGATTTTATATGGCTATAATATATATGCATATGGAAGATAGGTATTTGTGGAGGATGCCATCATATAAGTGCCAGCACGTTGAATTTACTGAAAGAAACCGGAACAAATAGGCCACCAAAATGCATTTTTAAATGTAGTTATATCTATATACTTCTATAAAATATTTTTTATACAATACAGTTAGCCTAGGGAAATTATTCCAAAAGCATACTAGCCCTAATATATATAAGAAAATAGAGAAATAACCCATATCTTGAGACATGATGGCCTGATGAAGACTATCGTCGAGGGAAAAGTGAACGGGAAGATTGGAAAAGGCAGACCTCGTTTGAGATATATGGAACAGATTGTGAAAGATGTAAAAGGGAAGAATTACGTCACAATGAAAAGGTTGGCCGATAGAAGAATCGAGTGGAAAGCTTCGTCAAAGCAATCCTGAGATTTTTGACCAATAATGAATATGAGAGAAATAACATGCCTTTGAATAAAAGAAAAATAAAACTTTCTTAAACAATAAGTGACTTTTCAGTTTGATTGCTAGATTCAGTATGCATAAGTTTGATTTCAAAAATGGTTAGCCTACACTAAAGAGAATATATGTATGCAATAATACACTGCTATAGGTTTGGTTGAATCTCCAAATAGTCAACATAATAACACGTAGCAACCGCGCCCGCGCGATTCTTAACTCAGTTTTCAAAAAGGTAACTATCATATGTCCAAATAGTATGTTACATATACCTTTTCTACACCAATGTATCGGATGATTTGATTGTAGGTATCTATATCTTGTCATTTGTGGGCTTAAACCCTAGCCGAGTGCCCTGTAAGTGCCTACCATTTATTTTGTACTTTTGACATTAGATTTTCAGTCGTTTACCCTAGGGTCCGTTATGCAGGCAGCACTAGAGCTCGCCATTCTCAATGCCCAGAGGCTTGCGGGATTCGCTCACCGGTCTCAAACTCCCCTCCACCGCCAGCTGTTGCTTTTCATTTAGTCCAGGCGCCCGGAAAACACCCCTGCTCTGCTTTCCCAGGTGGCCCCTTCACGCTCAACCTATAGCGCACCTGTAACATTCAGTAAAAAGCTCATTAGCTTCATTAATCACCACTCAGCTGATTCTTCATCTCTGATGTTATATTCTTGTAGCAAAAACTTTGAAGTTTAATTTTATACAAGTGAGAGATGTAGCCAAATAATTCTGAAATTATGGTTCAACCCAAAAGCCACACTCAAGGCATGTAGTTGGGGAGCCTTGTTAGTAAAGCGTACCCTAAGGAGTGGCGATAAAATGATTAGTTACAATGAAAGAACAGAAATGTATACTTGGACGCCAATCATTTGCTTGCATTTTTAAAGCATTATTCACTTAAGGAGTGCTACTGTAATGAGAGTATGAGATAATTTATTTAGGATCATTTGCACATCCAACAGAAATACCAACTTTCTTCTCGCTGTTTTCTTTGCAAAACTTGATAAAATATCACTTGATAAAATATAAAATATATAAATTAATTTCATTTTTACCTCAGTAGCAAGCCAAATTGCATGGAAGCTTATGAAACGGTGTATGTATTGCAAATCCTTCAGTGGATTAGAGAATAGGTTTTCGCAATTCATGATTTTTTATTACATATGCTATCATTTACAAATTACAAATGCATGCATTGCGAGACATAAATGGATCTCATGCACAAAACCGTTTGATTATACTGGAATTTCATGCTTTTCGACACATTTTTACCTTTAAAATACCACGTTACGACAGCAATGACGAATTCATTTAGAAGCAATTTTGAACATTTATAATGATAACCGTGAGATATGGCTGAGCTACTAAATATGTATGATGAAAATATTCAGCTCCAGCAACGGTATGCTGGAGACATCCTGCCTGTATGTGACTCTAACTCATAGATGTAAAGGGATTAAATTAATTCCCCACAATATCCATTATGCTCACATATTTCGTACAAAATCGCTCGGTATGCGACATCAGCGCAACTATTGCTTCCAACCGTCGTGGTGTGAAAAAGTTCGGAGCAGGAAAAGATGAATGAAAGCGACTAAGGGCTTTCGAAAGAGTAAGAGTAACGTGAAGACCCTCAAAGAACAACAATTTCAGAAGAGAGAGAGGGAGAGAAGAATAGACGGTGGGGCTCATCCCGACAAACGGACATGTGGAAATGACGTAAGGCCGGAGGCTTCCACAGGGAGGTAAGAACGGGAGAAATGTAGGAAGTGAGAGAGTGAGTGAGGAAATGTGTGAGAAAGGAGAGAAAAATGAAGAAAAAGAGAGGTAGAGAGAGAGAGAAAGAGAATCGTCCCATGCGGTATCCGGGCATCTTTTGTTTCTTTAAGTGAGTCGACGTGACCTGCGTACTGCGAGGCGGTGGCGGACGGTTATCCTTCTCTTGGGTTGAGGCGAAAGAGGATATGGGCTTAGAGGAGAGCGAGGGAGGGAAATGCTCGTGAAAGGGTATGGAGAGATGAGAAGGGTTGGGTCCAGAGAGTGGCCGGAGGAGAGTGTAGTGGGCAGATCGACTGATGGTGAAAGCGAAGGGGATAAGCCGATGAAAAAGTAATGTGGGTAAAAGTGGCATGTAGGAGTATTCAAAAGGTGAGGAAAGGCAATCGGTAACTGAGCCATTTTATAGGTACGATTATGGAAAGAATGTAAAGATAACCATCGCTGATACCAGCGTATGAAGATTCACATACTTGTGCATTTGTTTCAATGGGAACCAATTGCATCGGTTTCACACGGTACTGACTTCTCTTTCTTGGGTTTAACACCCTGCAGTGCCCTCCTTGTGTAGCTTGCAGTGGAGAGACCTTCGACTTTAGTACGCCTTCCGCCAGATTGGATTTAGAACCGTCGACCCTCATGCTCTTTTTATCACAAGTAAGCTATTGCGGACGCAATGATTTTCTCCAGGCTTCCTTCACCCCTTATATTTTGACCTAATTTGGTATCCACAGGTATATGTAATGACCTTGACTGCCATTTTATTGACAGAAATAAGAAAATGCTCTCCTTTGATTCATATAACCCTCACTGAGCTATTTAACCCTGGCTGATAATTTAGACGTCCTTATTGCCCGAAAGGCTGGTGATTTACTTTTAAATTCTGTAAGCTCGCCCAGGTAGCAGACCAAATAATGTAACCTGTCTGAGTCCATGGTATTGCCAACTGCTTCAGGGACGATTATGTTTAAGCGATTAATCTTGTTGGCTCCATGAGCTCTGGATGGCCAGGGCCGCGTATTACCGGCCTGGCTACTGTGCCACGCCTCATGTGTCGTCCCTACAATATATCTCCAAGACCGTGCAGGAATGGAGTCATTCTCTTCCCACCTGTTACCCAATGGTAGAGTTGGTGGATGTTTATGTCATCTACATCTCAATAACGCCTAGTAAACCTCTACAAGACGATGTAGTATGAGCCCTTGTCCTGTTCTTCACACGCAATGCAGTTCCTCCCAAACCTTAGCATTTAAACTGCAATATCAGTAAAATTATCGATGATGATTAATTACATACAAATTAAATTATAATGAATATTTAAAAGGAACAGGTGTGGAAAGGTACAGGCTGGATGAGGTGAAATAGTTTTTTTGTCTCATTTAACATTTTGGACGAAGGCGGCGTAGAGGTAATGACGGTAAACGCGGGTTTATGGAAAGAACTAATGTAAAATTAATTTGTCACTTAAAGTTTAATTAACTTAACGCCAAGAAGCGTTACTTAGAGCGGGTTAGACCCCATCTATTAGTTGAGTAAAATTAATCGCAAATGCTCAGCGTTTGGCATATTCTTCAGTATTCACTGTCGGAAATTATTGCCTTACTTTAAACCAGTAAGTCCTTCCAAATGGCTAGGCAAAAATTCAGCCAAATTTTTGCGCCATCAAAAGATGGTGCCGTGACAATAAATTAGTCAATACCAATAAAAAAACTGTTACATTGGAATTTCTCAGTGTAAAAGCTTAAAAAAGAGATATAAACTTAACTCTTCATTCCCACATGAGCATTCCCACACATTCACATTCCTCTCAGGGCTGCCAAACAAGCAATAGCTGCAACTTAAATACATGCTTTGTAATCTCCCAGGTTTTTCATTTGATGTACTTAGGTTTGAAGCTTATAAACACTACTTCAGATTACATCTGACTTATTTTTTTGGAAATATCCAATGCATTCTCTTTCAATTGTCACCCTTGCAATATGCGTTGCCAACAGAGGTGGAAAAGTTTCTTTGCCAAGGTTTTGCCGGAGCTATCATACGATATGGATTAACAATATGGGGTACAACGTACCGAAGTTTTATGCATTAAATAATTTAAATTCAAAGTAATATAGTAGCCTATCTAGATGTAACTGAGTCCAATGTATAAAAAATATATATATTAAACTAGATTTATTATCGAAAGAAGAACTTTTTCAGCATGTCACAATATGTGACAATTTCTTATAAACAAATTTAAAACACATAGAAGTGTTACTAATGATATTTGACTCCGATGTATTGAAAAATACTCTGTTACAAAATACTATAACAACCACGGTAAGAGATCATTAATATTTGTTCATTTATCCAAAAACATTTCAATAAATTACAACCAATACGAGAAACTGATAAAATGTCTCCATTAAAGAAATAAATGAAAAATAGTTAAAGAGCAATACAGTGAGTCAAAATGGTATGCTATCATTTTAACTATCACAATTTTATGCATTTATTTAAAAATTTTCGCTAACATCACTAATATATTTATCATTTGATATAATTATTCTAATTGTGTTTTGCGTATAATTTTTTATTTTCTTTGGTATAATTATGTTTTTATATTAAATTTAAGTTTTTAAATCTGTTTTCCTTTGTATATTATCAAATGCTGTTTCCCAACAATTTAAATTGTTGCACATCGTCATATGTTTTTAAATCTTTTATGCTTTGATTTTTGCATAAATATTGGATTGGAAAAATATGGTGAACTAAAAATAGAGCACCTGCTGACAAGCCATACGCTTAGCAGGACTTTTTCGGTAAATATTCAAGTATTAGTACATTTTATTTTTAGTTTACTTTTAAACTCTGAAAAGTGAGTTTAAAATGCATTTCTTAGAAAGCATTGTGCAATTAATGAAACATATTTTACAAAATGTAGAAATAAATAGAATTGTCTAACACATTCTGGAATTCTTATGACACGCATGCAGGAAAACTGGCGTACAGACGGGAAGAAAACTCTTGTGTAGCGTATATTTGTATAGCGTATATCGTGATATTTTCTTCTCATGATTCATGGCAAATGTTCAAGCTCAGAAGAAAGGCGCACAAGCAAACGACTACAACGCTGCTCCCTCAAGTTAACTTCACGCTAATTTCAATTACGCTAATTTTCCGTAATTTAAGACGGGGTCCTCTATTTTTCCTATGAACGCCGGCCTTACCGGTACCTACGGTTTTTGAATCTCATATAAAACTTACACTAACGCTATTTTGGGCTTATCTTTTCTATAAATCCGTCCTAGGTAAAATATGGCTGAAGTTAGGCTTACGTTTGCAATCAGAAGAGAACTCACGGCAGAAATATTTGAGAGGTGATTTTAAAAGTACCCATTTGAAGCACTAGATTGGTGTGCGGCTTTTCCATGGACCTGATACATTCCGTTTAAAAATTTTGATGAGAAAATGTGAGTTGGATTGGAAGAGGGGCGAATGAAGAGCTGTGAAAATGGTTAGAGAAGAAACAAGATTGCCGTCTGATAGTAAAAAAAGGTAAGTGCAGGCTAATGGAACAGATAATACAGAATTAATGAGTGCTAAAATTTATTATCGATGGTAGGATGCTAGGTACGCTAGGAAAAGAATGATAATGGAATAGTATTACTATGCGAAGTTGCGTAGTAAATGGGTGAATTTGAAGAGTGAAATAGTAAATGGATAAAGAGGAGAGGTAAATAAAACTATACTCGAGTACAGACTCTTTACGTGAAAAACACTAATTGGTTGATTTCTATCATTCATCATGGGTCGATTAAATTAAAATTAGCATTAAGATACTCCTTAATATTTTAAAATTTTCCAACTTTAACGTGTGGAACGTTTATTGTTAACCACTGAATAACTGCTAAAATAAATGAAGAATTATACATGTATGCTGAAAAATTCTATGCCTACATTAAATTTTATTTATTTTGAACTGTTAATAATTAGTTCTTGCTTATATGTCCAATGCAGCAAGCACCTAGGTACATTGATGAAGTAGGATAGCGTTCACTTGCACGTGTTTTTGATGATTCACGCCTGCCACAGATCTCCGAGCTGATTTTAATTCTATTCGGTAGGTAAAATCGAAGTGTTTGGAATTGACAGAATTGCCCATTCACCAAAAACATGCTTTTTATAATTTTTGAATGTTGATAGAAAAAGACAAGGACATTGCATGGGCGGAGAAATAAAATATGTTGGAGAGCAAAGCGAGGACTAATGCCCATCATCCCATTCATCAATCCTTCCTCCAAACGTATCTTCCATTGGCAGGTATTATTTTCTACTTCGTTATCCACGAGCCTGGACTACCAGGGGCATTGTGGACGTAACGGCGAGCCTCGAGAAATCCTTGTTTCGTTCCCCACGGCTGCCCAGCGGCGATCGTTAATTCGTCACACGGCGTCATCGGTTCACAATGCGATTCATGTTTTGCAAGTCAAATGGCGGGAGCGGTTCGGGGAAAATTCGGACCCAGGCGGAAGGGAATTCAAATCCATCCGAAACTGTTCGGCTTGAGTGAAAAGAAAGGGGAATTCGCAGAACCCTGGTTTTCCGTTTCCTTCCCGAGTTCCCTTTGTTCTCTACCCTCCGGTACTGAACGCAAAGTGCGAGGTGGGAATGGAGGAAAGATAGTAAAAAGATAGCGAAAGAAAACTTGAGAGAGAGACAGGGACCAAGTGCTAAAAGGGTAAAAGTGGATTAGTTTGGGTTCGGAGTTTATCACTGTCGCATAAAAAGCCGCGCGCCTGGATTTGAATCAGAGGAGGAAAAAGTTGGAAGAGATTAGAGCGTGAAGGAGTTTGTCGAGGGAAGAAGGGAGCGGAGTCAAGGGTAAGGGTGTGACCGCCCTAAGGTTTAGAAAGGGTCCTTAAAAACGTGAGGACATTGAAGTAAACGCATGGAGTGGCTGTGTAGCAGCTAAAGTACTAGTTCCCTTATTTCATCATAATTTATCACAATTTGCCCATGCTATTATATATTTATTGCCGTAATGCTATTCAGTTAATGGTAAATTATTTAGAAATATTTTAGGCTCTCTATAAATAGAAGGAACAGACGGAAATGGAATAGAAGATGGAGAAAAAAGCCAACAGTTTTTTTTAGAAAAAGTTACTATTATGGAGGAAAATACCACTCGTAAGGCTCCATACGCTAATTTTAGCTATTACTTCGCTGCTAAGTGGTGAATTATTCGAATATTTTAAAGTTATTTGGATATTTACTCATCTACAGCACTAGGATAAGGGAATAAAATCTACAGACAACATTTTTTTCCTCTCTGGTTATAGTCATTCTACAGTCAGTATTTTATAAATGTACCAATTAAAAATTGCAATTAAAAAAATACACTAGGGTAATTCATCGGGTGTTCATGTAATGCAAATATTTAAATAGTAAGGTTGATGAGGTCTTGGTTTATTCAAGAATGAGTTTAATTATTATAGCAATTAATTCGCTGATTCCACTACTACTACTACGACTACTATGGTTGCGTTAGAGGGTTGTAATCATTGCAGTAGCCGGATCTCACAGTGAGGTCGTCGCAGCTGCCTTGTTCTGAATATAATGGCAAACAAAATGAGAGTTTCTTTAGAATAGGTATTATTCATAGCAACTGGAAAGTATGGTATCCAGTCAACAAGTTACACAGCTCTCTGGCATTTTTTAAGCAACACTAAGATTGAAAGTTATCAAGCTTGAATGAATATCATAAGTAGAGCGCGGAAAAAAAGTCTTCCATTTTGCAAAAAAGGTCGCCTAAAAAGGCACCAATATTTTTGAAAAAAGTCTCTCAAAAGTGTGAGTTATTTTTGTGAGAAGAAAACCCTTAAATACTATGGATACTAAAAATCAAGTTGCATGAGACAATATAGTTGCTTATTTGCATGTTAGTAGTGCATGCTTGGTGGTCTTCACCCCCTGCCACACACTCTCGCGGTCGCTTGCAGGGTATCGTGTAGATGTAGATGAGAAAATTGCTGAATTTAACTGAATTGATGGAGAAAAGAGCCTAGAAATGCTAGTCCAGGCATTAGGGGATTTTAATTGGAAAAATTAGATGTAGTACTGGAAATTATTTTATTCTATGCTTTTTGGGTCGCTAAATCTGAATTTCTAACTTCCCACCAAAAATTACCCCCGCAAACCCCCCATATTTTGAAAATAACACTCAAAAATAGCTTTTTTAGTTTTTAAATCGTTTAGTTTGGATTTTGGGAATAAGTAATCAAATAATCGCAAAGAAGACAATATAAGCAACAAAAAAGGAATTTTAACATTTTGACGTAGGACGAACAGGGAAACAGGCGAACAGGGAACAGGGAAACAGGGAACAGGCGCGCCAGCGCGCCCAGAAACATGGGCCTCGGCGTCGCGAGGCTGTATGCTCCAAGTTATGCAACCCCGCTTAAACCCTCACGTCGTTTATATTTGCTCTACCGTCTCCCCATGGTTCATTTTCTTCGAAACACACATTGCCATCTCATTGTTCTTCTATTTAAATATCTGGAAGTCCCCAGCACACTACCTCTTACTAAAAAGGCATTAGATGACAAAGAGGGTGGAAGTACACTCCATTGTAAAACCTTGAAAACAGGGCGTTTCTTCAGTCAAATTTAAAGGGGAAAATTTTATAATATACAATACAAAACAAGTTTTTACATAGGATCAATAATGTTATAAGGCAGTTAAAACATGATTTAATAGTTCAAAACTTAGTTTCCTGCTCAAGAAAAACCAAAAATGAGAAAAAAGTACTTATTTGTTGTCCAATGTACAGGTACTGTACCCCTATTTTCGGGGAAGCTGAGGACCTTTTTCTCTTGTTTTTCGCGATAATTTTAAAATCTTCTTCTCCGCTTGATCGCAGCCGAGGGTCCAGGTTCACTACATAATGCTTGTCTCGCTACAATTTAGACTCATTTAATGATCATCTGCACACAATATGACGCGTTCACCTCGTCTGAAATTCTAGGTGATCTTTCATATAATTGTATAATTTTTCCACTAATCTCCTAAACAAAAGCGGAGTGCTAGCATACAATTTAGCGCTGTCGGCTTGTCAGCAGACCACCCGGGTTCAAATAAGCTGGTTCATAATTAGATCAATGCATTCTTTCAGATCAATCTATCCCTTTGTGAAGTCTTAGGACACCCTCAGCAAAAAAAACTCGAAGAGCGATGTGGCCCAGGGAAAGGAACAATATGTGAATTTGACATGCAAATGGATAAGTACGGGGTGAGCTGTCACCTATCTAAACCAACCTTCGGGTTGAAACAATGAGTCAGTGTGATTATTTCATGAACGGTGGAGCAACAGAAAGAATTCCTTGCAGTTTCCGGAGCTATTATTAAAATTTCGCATTAACAATTGTTAGGAGCTTAAATTTTACAGTACATCTCTGCTCCGTGTAGTACCGCATGAAAAACACAGATGCGTCCAACACACAGTTGAACAAATGTGATCACAACAGCCAAATATTAACTTAGGCATGTGGTTTAAATAAAAAGGCCCATAAAAGTCTCTTTTGATCAGAAAAGTCCCGCCACGCCAAAAAAGTCCCAAAAAGTCTATAAGAAAGTCTTTAAAAACAGTTTTATTTGATGAGATTGGCGAAGATTTGTATTTAAAACTACAAAAGTCCCACTTTTACAAAAAGTCAAAAGACTTTTTTTCCGCGCTCTAATCATGAGCAATGACTAACAAGAGGGCTAGAAAATTGGCAATGATAAAAAATTAACATTTAGTTTCTCCACTAGATGGCGCTCAATAACCGATGAGACGTCGAATGAGTCCGCGTTTCGGAAAATTTAAGTTGCCTTGGAGCACTTACTCATTATTCTTAGAGGATTTCAATTTTCATATAAGTATTCTAGAAAAAGTTAATGGATTTAGCATTTCCATAGCTAAGTGTTATGCTAAGGTAGATACGCAGATACTTAGCTTAGATGAATTAGCAATATTTTTGAAGACACAATACTAGAAATTTGTATTATTTGTGGTGGTATTTTATTTTACCATATACATGACTCGAATTTAAAGTGAGCCGTCTAGCATTTTTTTCACATAAACTGGGTACAAGAGAGTTAACGCCCCACATTAAATTTGGAAATGGATTGCTTTAGTGCTCATTTTTATAAAAGCTTTATATCGCCATGTGCTAATCAGATTTTACTGCAATAAACCACGAGCATTCAAATAGTTAATTGAAATCGAAGACAAACAGCCAAAATTATTGAATGAGACTTAAAACATAATTAATACATCGTGCAAAAATCACGAAGTGTTACAGGAGAGACAGTAAACTATTACTGAAGATGATAATCGTTCCACCGAAGAGAAAAAACTAAGAGACGAGCCATAATTTAGGTGGATACGTTTTTCACAGGCATAGCCTGATTTTTCAGACCAAGTGAAAGGGAGTTCATCATACATTCTTGCCTTACGTATTTATGGATAGGGAATTCATACTGATAGCCCGGAGCCTTCCGGACACCTACCTTTGTAAAAAGTGCTTCAGAAAAGGCCGTGAAATCTCTCCCTTTCACTTTTCCTAAAACTCCCGGCGTATTCCGCAGTGATATCATCAGTTCCGACTGCCTGCTAATTTTTCATTCCCCGAAAAGTTTTAGCTCACAATGCAGTTTTTATGGAACGTTTTTATTACAATTCAATGTCTCGTTCCTTTTGCAAAAATAAGCTTACTGATCCAAATTTATTCACTGTATTGTACGAAGGCAAATTCTTTCCACTTTCCTGAAAATATTCTAGTTCTCTTTAAATCACGCAACACTTAGCCCCACCCACTTTTTCGCTTTCCCACACGACCTCTTGTCTCTCAAACCAACATTAAGTGATCTTTCATGAAAATGTTATTAGCTATCATGAATCGAGTGAATTAAACTCTTACGTGTCTTCGTTTTCCTTCCGTAACTGCTACTTTCTTATGCTCTAACTTAAAAGCTAAACTAAATTGCTAAAAGATATGATAGCCGAATGTTATCACTTATAAAGATTATAGATTTCACCGATACAGGATACTATCACTCAGTGATTCAACCCGAAGTTTGGTTTGGATAGGTGAGAGTAGAGCTCACCCCGTCCTAAGCTTCGTGTGAAATTCACACATTCAAGGTATGGGGGCCAGTTCCTTTCCCTGGGCCACCTGCGATTTCCCACGAGGTTCTGAAACGCAGAAAATCAATTCGTGAGGATTTTAGATGAGGGAGTCCAGAAAGGCTCTTACCCGGGATTTGAACCCGGGATCCTCCGGTAGCTCAGTGCTCTACCCACTATAGGCTCACCTTGACCCACAGGATACTATGAGCAGCAAATTAAATGATCTCCCATTAATGTTTTTTTTGACTATTTTACCGTAAGTATTTTAAAAGGTGTTGAAATTGAATGCCTTATAGTTACTATTATTTTATAAAACTCTTATTAGGAGACTTAATTTTGAGTCACTATTTTGCTCCTAGCTTCATTTGCGAGTACTTAATTCCCAAACGGTAAACAAACTCTGATTAAACCTTATATGAATATAATATTTGTTATTTCTTTCACGTTTTATTTCGATATTTAACGCTGGAATTATGAGTTTTAAAAAGGAACCTTATACACACCATTACTAACTAGAATTGTTACAGCAATAGTGGCACACTTTTTCACTATTTGAATTTTATTTTAGTGTATCAATATCAAATATATTAATCTCTTGAGAAAGCAAATAATAATAATATAGTCACATGAGTGCAGTGATACCATATATAAGAGTTTAAGTGGTGTATAAACCTGGGTAGAAAATGATTCTTAATACCTGATAATTACAATTAATTGGATTCCAACATGGAGCAATCATGTTAAAATATTGTCACCTCAGTGCTGGTGGGAATGGTATTTCATAAAGTGAACTCTAGGAAAACGTTCGCGGGTAAATATAAGGAAATATATATATATATGAGTCAACCTTCTTCCGTTGAAAAAGGCGGCATGACCGCGGAAACGTCCAAACTTTTGTGTGTCTCTTTTGCGTGTTTTTTATGTTTTCGTCGTCTGTTTTATTTTGTATTTATCATGACTGCGTAGTGCGCTTTTCTGGCGATTATATATATATATATATATATATATATATATATATATATATATATATATATATATATCTTTATTCTGGAAAGGACTATTAAAGTATGTACAAGGAATTGTTGACCCAATAGATTAAGAATGAATTCGGAAAATGGAAAATAATTCAAGAAATCTCGTACCACATTACAATGAAAATACCAAAATCGTCACTCGGGTTTTTCAAGGACTTGGATGGAAAATTCTAGAGACCATTAAATTGTGTAGAAGCATAATGAAGGATTGCAATTCAAAGAATTCCTAGGCCATAAAAATGCGAATAACAATTAACAAATGTATTTCAAAGTTTTCTTTGATTTCTTTGGTTAGAAAAAATCTTTTCTTATCAGCTGTGGCCATTTTCAAGGCTGTCACCTAGTACCCCCTGTCTCACTCCTTTGTGAAAACTGGCAGGGTGACATGCAGGTGAAGGTGAATAATTGGCACAAGACTGCATGTCACCAAAATTAACCGTCGAATGTTTTTGCAGTAGTACACTATTTAAGATTACATCTCACTCAAGTTTTTATGCTGACAAAATACTGCATCAACTACATACAAAATATAACTATTCATAGAGTACAGTCTATGAATTATGGCAATGTATATGTACTTCTATTTCCTTTTTACAATTTAGATCATAACCACTAGTTTACAGGAAATTAGCGTATAAAATAAAAAAGGTATTCCTCTTTTATTTTACAACTAAATTGCTGCAGGTTTCCTCAAGTGGAACAAATATCCAATAAAGAGTTAAAAAAGGCAAATACATTGTGCATAAAATCGGGTTTTTACATTATTAAACAAAATTCATGATAATCATTAAAATAAAATCAGTATTCCTTGTGAAAGGTCTGCAGAATACTGAATTAATGAGATGCATATTACACCCCAGGTTCTGTAAATAATGAAATATATGGGTTATGGGGTATTTATAAAAAATTATGAATTAAAAATAATTCGAAGAGTATACTGCATGTTGTAAGGGTAAAATTTTATCAATGAAAAAAACCAATTTTTTAAACTTTCACCATCAACTAATTTTCAAATGTATATGTGTCAAATTATCAATCATTATTTCGAATTTAAATACTTGCATAGAATATGAGATAAATTGCAATCATTGCTTAATTGCATTAAAATATCCACTAATTATAATGGGAAAACTAAAACTCTTAGTTCCCTTATTATTTTTTGTAGTATTACATACGACATTTTTTTCAATGTCAGTGGAGTTTTAATATTTGGAGTAATTAAAATGAATTTTTATAATAAAGGTTTTGTAACTTACTGAAAGCAAATGTGCCTTGAAATAAAAAATGACCTGTTGATGACGTTGGACGTCAAACCCCGATTAATTTGTCCATTAAATTTCTGTGAAACGACAAAGTTAAGTTTTCTTTTCTATCATAAATAGGTTCAATAAAGTTACTCCTGAAACCACCAGTTAAATAAGAAGATCAGGCAAGAAACTATTTATTGTGTTAATAAACTTACCACAAGAACTCAATGTCATTTTGTAAGCAAATATTTGAATTAATAGGGGGATATTTTATGCCTAAAGTATTCTAGCGTATAGCAGTCATACAAGTAAAATAGCAACAACAGAAAAGGGAATGACTGGAACCATTCGACAGGTAACGTCAAAGGGGAATATAAAGAGTAAAGAGTCAGCTAAAAAACACAAAAAGAGGTTCTTTAAAAGGTAAAACTTGATAAATAAATTGAATACGCTAAAAGGAAACCACATCAGCCTCCTCGATCATTAATTATACATGATCTGTAGAAGAAGGTTGCTAAAGAATAAGTGAACAGAAAATGCAAAGGAAGGACGTGTAAGGAATTGTAAATACTTTTATAAAAGCTTGTGCTGCAAGTTAACCATCTGATGGGATGGTATTATACGACACTTAATCAATCACAATATTTAATTACAATCAAATTTGCATTGATCAAAAAGTGGAGAATGGAAAACCAAAGACCAACAATCAAACCAATTTTAGGTACGATGAAGTGATGTTGATGATTTAAGGATATATAAATAAATAGACGAAATAAATATAACTCTTCCACGAACAAACCTTTTGAATTCTGCTTGTTGCCAATCCATAGCAAGGTGGCTATGCACTGCGCGCCCTTCCTCTAGATCAATCTCAACCCAAGATATGAGCTGGCATCTGATACTCGAGGGGCAGGTCACCGATCTCTATCGTCATGGACACTGCCAAAGCAAATTAGAATAGGCGTGAGTGTTTCCTGGAGACGCTTCCACGACGCCCTCGCAGGAAGGACGCCCGAGACGGGAAGACGCCGGGATGACGCGACAATATTTGCCCACGACGCCGCCGTTGCTAGGCTTCCCACGCACAGGAAACGCGTGTCAACAGCGCCGAAAATTGGACTCGATGGATATGTGTTCGCTCCAACCAATCCGGGGCAATTTCCAGGGTGGTACACAGTGGAGGGCATTGTCCGACCCTTTTAACATAATTAAGGGTGCTTGAGGAAGTACGTTTGGGTGTACATAACGAAATATGCGTCTCCAGAGCAACTGGAGAGCAAGCTGAATAGCGAGTGACAAAGAGAGTTCCTTATTATCACTACATTGATATGCAACTATGAATTACAATAAAAATAAGTACAATAAGCTAACTGAGAAAATAAAATATTAATATAAGTAATTTTAACTTCGTGGTAACACAATGGTCAAAAATCCACAAGGTTACCACTTTCCTCTTAAAAAAATAATAATTTTTCCACTTTTCAAATTAAATTAATTGTATCAACAAAATTTACTCATCAAAACTTTCATTGATGAAATTTTGTACACTAAGAAATTAGATGGCTATTTTGCATTGCAATTACGCACAAATCGCTAAATAGGTCAATCTTGTTTTTTAAGACCTACAAGAAATTCCAAATAGCTGTGGACAAATTTTTTAAATATGTCATTCTTTATTTTGTGCAACGAATTTTGTTCATATTTAGGCATCTGAACTAATCTTTTATTTTGTTGCTTCGCACATGTGAATCGTTACACCTCCAAGGCATCGGTTAGATAAAGCTTATCCCCATATAAATTACATAAATAACTATTGTGCTTATAAGCACCCCGCAAATTGTGTAATTGATTTTAGAAATTTTGTGTACATCTACTACATGCAATACATTTAAGTTTATTATATTTATTAAGCATTTATAGTACCATTACATATTTTCGTTTTTTTTACTTCCGTATTATACTTGGTATTTCATGGAGCTAAAAATATTTTAAAATATATCATGTACAATACTCTCATCAGCTATTTATTTTATTAAAAAATCACCGAACCCCTCATGCAAGGTTTTTAGCTCCTAAATTATGCGCATGTTAAAATTACGTAATTAAATAATTAATTTACCATAAACTTCAACTTTTACATATTACAGGTAAAAACTTTCTGAGATGTATGAGTGAACCTAAAATAACATATGAAATGTTTGCCCTGGATAACGTTTTGCCTCTTCCCAGTGGACCAAAGTAGGAATGAACAGAATTGTACCACGCCCAAGATATTAATTTTCGTGGAAACACGTGTAATGAAAGGCGAGATGGTAAACGCAAGGCGCCAGTTGTGTAGGAGAGAGAGGGGGGCCTGGCGCCAGCCGGGGACGCTGGTGAAGAATCTGGGGACCCTCTATTCAAGGAAATACATGGTCACTCCTAAAGAGATCTCCATAAGTCACACCATTTGACGCAGGGAAGATGTCTCCAGAGAGTGCTCTCTCTCGCTTACGATCCCAATTCATCACAATACATTTACGTGCTTTTGAATTGATATCCTGAAAGGTCTTACTGAAAACAATGCGAACACTATATTTCTTCCTTGTATTACAAACGACACATGCAGCCTTAAAATATAAATGGAATGCAGGATTTTTCTATTTTGAGTATCGTCGTTTTGAAAAAACAGAACAATAATTTTAGAAAAGGCCAGTGGTTCGTTTCATGACCTATATTGCTTCAGAAGGCCATTAACTCTTTCCGGGGGAGAATTACATTTCCGATTTAGGTATTTCATCAAAGTGTGTGAATTGGCCTAGTAGTCTTGATAAACATGTTCAGAAAAGGGTAACCTGCATTTTCAATTAATATGAATGTTAAATCCTAAATAATGTAAACCTTGTTTGAGCTCTCTTTGAGCCTCAATAATTAACGGCTCATCTGACGGAATGAGCACTGCACTATGAATACTTCGCCTCCGCATAACACACATGTTAGTATTGGGTATGCAGTAGCAAAAGTGCTTCAATTCTAAAATTGTAATCTGCGTCCTTGAGGTGGCAGCCGTAACTGATTGGAGTCTATGTATGTATCTACATCCTTTCAACGCCCTAGGAGCCACCGTGAGTGTGTGGCAGGAGGTAAAGATCACCAAACATGCACTACTTGCATGTATCTTACATAGAGCTACAATGCTCTACGCCATAGATACATGCTGGATATCAGGGGCATTTACGACTATATGGCAATATGTAGATCCAGAAGAGGCGATGAGAGAAAAGGATATACAAGATTTGATGCTGCGGATATGTAATGAAAGAAAAAGCAAAAGATTAGTGATAACAAGTAATGAAATGGAAGATAGGAAGGAATAAAAAGCCATAACGTATTCTCTGAGCCATGGCCGTGCCTTACGTGACTATTGCTAATCTCAGGGGCGATTGGGGCAAATGGGAAGGAATGGGACGGCAAAGAAGGGACAGAAAAAGAGTGGAGATTGGAAGAGATAAAATAAAATCCTTCCTTGGGCAATGCGGCTTCCAATCAGCGCCGAATCGAATCTTCTTTTGCTTCCCTTTCAACCCATGCACCTTGCCTTTGCCGTCACCTCGCCCTGAATTCTGCCAAAGAGAGAAATGCTGCTCACCCCAATTTATTTTTCCTTCTATATCGAAAAAAGTCAAGGATTCTTATATTGGTGTAGAGTACGAAGATTCAAAAGGTCACACCTACTCTCATTACTAGAATTAAAAATCTCAGGTAGACTAAAACATTATTTTTACAGTTAATTTCTCACATTTGATATTTTTTTTTTGCTTAACTGAGTAAGGTCATGCATCTGTAGTGTACACCATGATGCAAACAATTCCTGCATTTAAATTGAATTATTAAATTATCATCAATATCACATGAAATAAAAAACAAGTCTTATATTTTTAGCCATTTACACTCAGATTTTTTCACCCTCTATACCAGGAGTCTTCTCGGAATTTATGTTTAAATATTCCTGGATATTATGTCGGATAGCGTGTCGTGTATCGCATAATTGGTGAAACTGATGATATTAGTTTAATGGGTCCCAAAAGGGTGCCAATTTATAACTATCACCAATAAATTTCATAGAGTATTTTTAGTTATTGATTTCTTTGCATCAGAGTTATTTTTTTACCTATACCTTTCACTTATAAGCATATTATTCCTATCATAATAGACAACTTCAGTAACGAATAGAAATCTCTGAGATATTTTGCATGAAAAAATTGCAAATGGTAAAAATTTGAGTCCTTTATTAGATCTTACTTCTCCCATAAATATCGCAAAGGACGACTTCTTGAGTATGATATGTATTGCATTAAAAGGGAGATTGAGGACAACCAGTCTCTTGGAATTTTTTGAAAATATATTTCCGTTTCCCTCTCTCTTCTTCAGACCCACAGCTAAATCTCTCAAAATATCCTCTCTCTTTGTCCCCGTGTACCCTTTCCAATTTCCTCCCACCGCCCTCAAACTCACGTCTTTCATTCTCTCCCTTTTGCCTCCGCATAATCTCCGCTTCACACACATGCGGCGCCCTTTCTCCCTCAATCTTCTGTCGCTTGACTTTTCCCTGACACTTGCTTTCCCTTGAAATCCAGAATCGGTCTCTCATTCTCTCCCTGGCCTTTTTTACAGTATGTTTCCCTTTTTCCCCGCCTTTCCTCTCAGGGACACGATTCATTTTCTTACTTGATTCACAAAAGGATTTACCTCGTTTCTTTCTCCTCGATTCCTTCTTCTCTTGCTCTACCTTACGGTCTTTCTTTGCCTTGGTGCAATCGCTTCACGCCCAAATATTTGAGCAGATAAAAAGAAATTTGCTTTGGTTTTTGATGGTTGCATGCCCCCTGGAATCATTGCTCTGTTGTAAAGGTCGGCTTGCTCTTGAAAATTCGCACCGGAGGCTGAAACGACCAACTATAGAATTTATGCACGATTGACTCCGGGCCTATGCTTGTACTACTGACCTCTGCCTAGGATCAGAGTCCTAAAATATGCTCCAGCATAAAATATTCATCACATTTCAATATTTTTTTTCTTGGGTAGAATATTCTACGTTGCTGAGCGTAGTAGTGATGACACAAGGTGTTACTTTTAGGTGGAATTGCCTTGTCTAAGCTAGCGTTTAACAACATGTTGACTGATCGGGGTCTGGCAAGACCCTTGAGCAAGGTAGTAAGGAAACGATGGGATGAATGCTGTATGAACTGCTCAGTAGAGAGTGTGACTCAGTATGGATCTGAGAAAGGAACACTTAGAAGAGATGCCAAGAAAATATGTAAGCCTTAGAAATGTGAGTGTGGAGGATAATGGAGGATCTTTGTGGAACGGAAAGGTGGATAATTGAAGTCCTGAGCATAGTTGTAGAATAAAGAAGATTAATACCAGAAATTAGGAGGAAATGTAGAGAAGCATAAGTAGTTAAAACAGCTACTTTGGGACATAAGAATCGTAAATGCCTTTTCGGAGGTAGGTTTCTCGGTAAGGAAAAGAAAGATATAGGAAAAGCATTATGGGTAATATGAAGAGGAGTGGGAGATATGCCGTGTTGCAAAGAAATGTTAAGCAGGGTTTGAGCTGATAAATGAGTACCTATAATGTAAAGTTGAGTAACTAAACTCCATCAAAACATAGCCTATCTACCTGAAACTCTCTATGGAATCCACCCAAATTGTGGGTATACTTTTCACTTTAATTTCCTGCTATATAAAGGCTAGCTTTTTGTCCTATGCAGTTTTTAATTCCCTTAATTTGTCAAATGAAGCCAACATGTACCATTTAGTGTTAATGGTGAGGAGCTGAAGTTGAGTGTCCCTCGCGTTATTCCCACTCTGGTCCATATTCCTCGGATGACCACTATGCTGTTAATGTACTCACCGTTTAAAAGACTGGACACTTTGACATCAAGATGCCAGCTGCAATCATAGTGAAGCTGCTATCATAACAGCATGGGTGATATGGGCCAAAGTGAAAGATATCTTGCCGGAAATTCTACCCCATTCCAATTCTTATGCGAAATCCATGCGGTTTTGATACGTATTTGTTTCAGAGAATAAAGTGTTTTACCATACATTATTCGTTGATCATGTAGAACTTCTTTTTTTCCGTAGCTGAGTTATTTAAATTAGATATTTATAATTTGTTGCAAATAAAAACATACAGAAAAACAAAGAAGCTGCTATCATAACAGCATGGGTGATATGGGCCAAAGTGAAAGATATCTTGCCGGAAATTCTACCCCATTCCAATTCTTATGCGAAATCCATGCGGTTTTGATACGTATTTGTTTCAGAGAATAAGGTGTTTTACCATACATTATTCGTTGATCATGTAGAACTTCTTTTTTTCCGTAGCTGAGTAAACCAAAAAAGGTTTTTTTATATGCTTTTAGTTTTTTGTATGTTTTTATTTGCAACAAATTATAAATATCTAATTTAAATAACATCACTAAATAATTTCAAGAATTAATTATAACCGGCGTTTATAGAAAATAATATGATGAATAAGAGAAATAAAAATACATCACAGCCAGTTTCATCTGTTTCAGAACTAGGCTTACATTCCGTGGAATGAGAATGTAGGCTACCTAAGGCTGCTTATGTGGCCTGATATTCAACTAATGCTCTTTTCACACGGATGAGAAGGCCAAATGCATTGAAAGCTCAAATAATTCCAAATGAATGCAGTACGACCATGCATTGCCAATACAATCATACGAATATCAATCATGATGCCATTAACAATACTTATATATAAATGGTAGTTTGAAAATTTGTTGTAATGCACCGTTATTCTAACACTACGGCATTCTTAAAGTATATTCTCCCTTAAAATCATTTATTCATGCCGTAAAAAAGTAAACATATTCCTAAATAGTTATTGATTATTTAAACATAATAATAACATTACATATGTAATGTTCTTTGTTCTCAGGTTTTCGAAGTAAAATAAACACTCAAGATACCTGAGGAAAAATAGACCACCCAACTGGATACTAAGTAGTTACTTTAGAAGTCATTTTTAATATAAGGAAGAAATATAGTGTTCGCATTTTTTTCAGTAAGACCTTTCAAGATATCAATTAAAAAGCACGTAAATGTATTGTGATGAATTCCTTGGGATCGTAAGCGAGAGAGAGCACTCTCTCTTAAGAAATATACTGCTCCCAACCAAAAAGGTAAGGCTAAAAAGGACATTCTACATAAGAAGTGTAAACAAAAATTATTGTATGAATGAACCTATCAATAGAATATGTACCTCATTTAATACATTTTCTAGTGAGTTAAATATAGGTTGTCCAAGGAAGTGTTTCACGGACAGATATTATCGATGTTAGAGACATTGTAGATTTTTACTCAATTTTGTATGTGACGTTTGGCCGGCCTTGACTGTATCTTGTATTATGATTGTGATTCACTGTGGAAAAAGGTTACCCTCTTATTGTGTTCCCTGTTGGGTGAACTTAAAAAATTATTAAATAAATAAATAAATGAAAATTAGGTTTTCTCTTGATACCTGATATCTTTGTTTTTTTTTTATTTTGTACTAATTAACAGTGCGGTATTTTCTTATATAACATTGATTTCCAATGCGGCGAAGAGCTAATTAATGAGAAAATTACTTAAAAAATAATTTTTTCAATGAACCGAAATAGTTCCTGGATTCACTTAAACTGGAATTAGGGCGGTCCTAAATGTTGGGACAGTACTATGCTGCAAATCTGAAATATGCTCTTACCTTTGATCTTTTGTGAACTTAACCCATGTATGTCTTTAATAAATTATTTGTTAACAAAGGTTAGTAAATACTAAACGTACATACTTAATAATTACTGTGGCATTACGCATAAACTACCCATTTATTTTCATGTGCCCGGTGGCTGAACAACTAAATCGTTTCTCTAAGAATGGAGCATAGTACATATTACCTGCTCATGCGTAATGCATTATTGGTGATAATACCCTCTCACACACCCTCATGGTCGTGTGAAGGTGTACTTATTTATGCATATGTACTTTAAACAAATTTTCGAAAAGTGGTCTACAGTTATTATTAGGTTATTATTTCCTTAGGTATGTTGAGCGTTCATTTTAATTCGAATGCCTGAGAACAAGGGACAGTCCAATCCAAGAGATGGATTACCGAACTCGAAATGCTCTCCTATCAGAGCAATATAAGGAAACGTTATTCAAAGAAAAAAATCACTGCCAAACAAGGATTTGGAACCAAACTTTCAAAATGGGATACTTGTACTCTAGCCGCACAGCATCAAAGTCAATTAAGGAAGCTCATGATTTGGGGTGGAGTAAAAGAAATGATTACTTTGTTCTTATAAATAACAAGATTGAACGTTTCGGGAAGGATTCCTATCCTTCTGCTCACCGCGGAATTGACGGAGAGACGGTTTTTCCCGGTGCATGCACTATTTGCCGGCAATCATGGTTGAAGGACGCGTGAAAGGGAAGTTCTTGCGACGCCCGCGATAAGGGCACGCGCCATCACGACCCTTTTTGGCCCAAACACGACCCTTCAGAGTCCTATCTGCGGCCGAAATCAAGCTGGCGGCGACTGGGATACCCTTTGTGAGTCCTTTCAATAACGAGACTGGTGTCGCCTCCACGGGGAGGAAGATAGCGCGGCGCCAGTCCGGTAATGGCACGTGACGCGATTATATCGCCTGTCGTGCGACTAAAGGGTCTTTATGAGGCACGCTTTCCCCACCTGCATACCGAAGCTGAAAAAGTCGCGTCAAGGGTCTGAAAGGTTTTCGCTTAACAAGCTCAAAAAAAATGTTGGATCGCGCTGAAGTGAGCATTAAAAAGTCGTTCAGGAATGCATCTTATCTATCGGTACACGAAGGAAGTGGAGACAAATTCCCTCAAGCAAATAAAGCAAACGCATAACATTCCATCGTCCGGTGCGGACAATTTCATTGAACTGATAATATTCAGAATAACTGTATCACATTCAAATCACTGATTCAATTTGGAGGGAAAAGATTACGTTTTGTACCATGTGAGAGACATTCAATGGGTGATTGTTATATACAGCAAGGCATTACAGGCTCAAGAAGAGAGCACTAAACCTGCGACCTGAGAGTAGCCGATCACACAGCTTGATATACACCTATCTTACATATAATATCAGGAGTGGTGAGCAGATGTACAGGTTGGAGGAAGAGCGCGTTACCAGCTGCCTGAATGGGGTCCATTTACTTTAACGTAGCACCCACATATCCACCACAAAGGCGAGAGGTAGGAAGTGACTTCACATCAAGAACGCAATACACTTTTATTAGTAATCGCACAATTGGTTTTAATGGTCAGGGGAACACAGTGACCCAGACGGTAGCTCAACATGCAGTTAAGCATTAAATGGCAAATATCATCATGCGGGGTGAAGCATGTACAAATATTATAGGCCTATTTATCCGGTTCCATGCTAAACCTGCAATTAATGCTGGAATCTATGCTGCAGTCACTGCATTGTTGTGCCAAAAGCACGAAAGAATTTCAAAGAAAAGCACGTCCGCAAGAGTGAATATTGTTACTCGATTCGTTTCAATTTTCCTATAAAAAGTATGCCGAAATTTTTATAGATACAAAATTATATTTACTCATTTATTAAAAAATCATGTAAATACTTGCCTGAAGGGCCCCTTGCATTTCCATATTACCTTAATATGGCACATAGGTGTGCAAAATCAGCTTGAGCCCATTAGATTATTTATTGGAAATTAAGGTAAATAACACCATAGTGTTGACGGATGAAAATAATTCTATTGATCTGATTCATAATTGATTGAATGATAGTTGTCCGTCATCCGGAGAAGAATTTTACGGAGCAAGTTCTCCCATTTTGGTATTTATATCATCCTTTGGCCCCATCCAAACTCAATTTTTAATTTTGAAATTGGCATATTTCTTTTCTCATTTCATATTATACACAATACCGTTTCTCATTCCTCCTAGCCTTCACTGAGCAAATAATTTACCCCCAGTGACAATATTCAGCATGCTCATCTCCTTAAGTACATTTCCATCAAACCACTCTATTTTCTCCCAGTTACAGATAAAAAGTTATCTCCTTTCTGGCTAAGCAACACCCTTTCATTTGTGCCAGTGAAATTTTTGTGTTAAAATTATTGTCATCTAGTTTGATTAGAAACATGGTCACAGGGCTAGTAAGACTTCAACAATGAGTTGCATTACTCTACAACGGTAAGGGTAAATGAAGTTTTGCGGTAGTATCCACCACCAACGATGCGCAGGCACAATCAATTAAAATCCTATTTGTTGAATCACCTCTAAAATATTATCGATGGAGTTACCGGAGGTGTGTTCGGAAAATGCAGTTTCAAATATGCGGAAACAAATTAATCGATGAATGGATAGCCCTAGAGGGGAAAAATAGCCAACTAATAAATTTTAATGATAATGGAAGAAACGGAAAAAAAGCTCAAAAGGTTGTTTTTTTAATGGAAGGAAAGGTTGTTTGAAGTATATTAAAAATTCCTGGGCATTCTAGTTATGAGGTTGTGAAGATAAAATTAAAGAGGTCGATAGTAAGGCAAAGATTTAAAATGAAATTTATTACATGCATATTTAGGCAAATTATTAGAGTAAATTGAATATAATTGGGGTGTTAAAAGGATATGAACTGTACCTTTTTCCATTTTATATTTTCTTGAATGAGATTAAAATTAAACCACTTGAATTTTTGCTTGATTTTAAGGTAATATAATATATTTTCAAATGTTCTGTGTATCTTCTAGAAGGTGGTGGTTTTTAATATTAATTGTATTGAAAGTAAACCCTCTTCATTCTTTGAGGTGTTTTCAATAAAATTAAAAACATTTGACTTAAATGCATTTACGAATTTAAGGTCTATTACTTTGACACATGCACAGTGTTGTTCAACCCATATTTAACACATTAGGTGGTTTCCAGGATATTAGATGGATCCTGGCAGGGGTACAAAGTGACAGGGTGAATATGATCTATTAGGCTACGCTTATCGATAAAACGCAAACAATTATTATTCGTATGCAAGCTACCCCGAGGGTTTGGAGCAGGGGGTGAAGGATATCCATACACATACATGCACTATTACACAGACACTAATTAGTATGAGAAAAAATTTTGTAAGTTCTCTTTGATCCAGGTTCTTGTAAAATGTCTTCGACTATTGAGGAGTATCTTACAAGAAATAAGAAGTACATCAGAGGCGTGGTTATTTTCTTGAATGGACAAGCTGTTTATTCCCCAATAGGCGTACAAGTGCGCAGTTTGCGGGTGTTATTACAGCTCATTACTTGTTTCCAGTTATACGAGAGCCTAATAGTCTTAAACTGTACCTACATGTGAAATAAGTAGGTTAAAATACCTGTGACTCCTCGTTTTTCCCCCAAAAATAATGCTATCTCAATAGCAGTTTATTATTATAATATTGTGTTTCCGATCAAATAGCGAGCGCTTTTGAAACAATAATATTTACTATTGTTCCAAAAGGTAATTATTATAATAAATTCAACATATGGGAATAAAAACATGACATTAAGTTGAACAGCTATTTAGACTAGAAAGTTCCTAGAACCCTAGCTTAAATTCTTAAATTAACAGAACACACCTGAAATGGTTTACCTGGTGTTCCGCAGACACACCAATTGTAGCAGTGCTTCTGTTTTAATAACATCCGTCCAACGTGACAATATTATTTATTCTGGTTGGATAAATGAGGGAATGAGCAGAGATGCAAATCATTCTGTCTATCGAGGGTGTTCTCCGAAATATCGGTTTTAATGTATGTACCTACATTTGAGTTCCACACGAGTTCACGCTGGAATGGACGTTAACGATGAAAGACAAGGAAGAGAAAGGAGCGCCTCTGGCAATGACCTCACCGTCCATTTCCGTTCCACTCGATATGCCCGGCCAATGCCTCGCTAGAGCGTCAAAATTGCCACTGCCTTGAGCAATGCGGACAAACAACTGCGCGAAGAGATAATCTTATTCTCATGAAATCAAAATCATTCATGACTATTGGTTAAGACTAGGATTTATATAGATAATTTTTTCAAATCATTGTAAACAAACTAGTAAATTCACATCAATTTTTTCTTCCGTATTAGAATTATAAAAGCATAATTCCCCTTAGCGCATTCACTCCATTAACATATATTACAAAGACGATAAGCCATGATAAAGGCTGAGTTGTTGTGGTTACAGAGTATTGGCTCCCCATTGTCAGGACTTCGAATCAAAATCAGCCATTGTAAGAGATTTTTCAAGAATTGACTGGTCCTTAGCTTAAATTTGTTTGGATAGCACTTTCAGTTTATACTCCATGCAATGTAGTGCTAAAGAGGACCACTTGGTATCATTTTAAGAGTAGGTTTAGGTCGAAACGGGGTTCATCTTCATCCTTACTCCACTACCTAAAAAAATCCTGCAGCTACCCAATAATTTTCCCATTATAAAATAACGACAAGAGACCTTAAATATCCAACAACTTAAATTACTGGTAGATGTGGCCATCAAATCTGAACCATAATAATAAAAATTATGTTACACATAATAGACTTGCTTTTTATTCAATTTTTTATAATAAACATGAGTTACTTAGTTAAAATAGCCATTTATTCTATTTGTGTTTTTACAGAGTTCCATTTATAAAGCTATTTCGTATGCTTTGCCAAAATTAACCTGCCATTTTAGAAGGGCTCAAGGGCCTAATACGCACGTTTGTGAAATGAAATAACAAAGTGAAAAGTACCATTACGGCCCCAGAAAGGTGATGTTTGATGTCATACTGAAGAAAAAAATAAAGGGAATTGAATTAGTGATAAGCAGATTAGAGTTACTATAGAAACGTTTACGATGACATGCAGTTGAATTTGTTCTTCAGGCATTGCATATACCTTGGTGACATTTTGTGTGGCTTACCAATTTGCAGAAATACCTTTTGAAAAAAATGCTATGGGAGAAACATCTATCGTGGAAAAAGCACACATGAAAGAGCGTATTACTTGAAAAAGTACGTAAAACACCATTTTCAGTTATATGGGCTTCAAGGAGAAAGAAAATTTGCTTTTAAAATAAGACCATGAATGTTCTCACCTTAATTGAGATCTCAAACAAATATATTTTCATTTTCACAAAGAACCCCCAATTTTGATATTTCCCGTGTTCTGTTAACCAATATTAACATCCGAATGTTTTATATGCATCACAAAATATGCACGGAAAGAGAACAATTGAATTTATATGTTATTTTTCAAATCGATTGGAAACACAAAAGATTTCCTTTTTGGTCAAATGATTGTGAAATGATTCTCTGAATACTGATGCCGTGGCAGCTACGAGCTCGTCCGTGAAACCATTCCTCATCATCACATCGTCGATTCCATTTAAATAACTGTACTCCAGTCTCCACACTTCCACCAACGGAACAGTCGACCGTTTCCTCTCCCTTCGGCCCCCATGTCCGCCTCCATTGCCCTCCACGCCTTCCCTTTGTTACCGATTCCACGCCCTCCAACTCCGTTTCCACCATTAACCCACACCTTTCTTCTCCTCCTCTCCTCAATTTCCTTCCTTCGTCTCATCCAGCACAACCTCCTAAAAGCATGCTCTTCCTCCCCCTTGGTCTGTGACTCACCTATCCTCTCCTCCTCCTCCTCTCTCCCTCTCCGATCTCTTGCCATTATCCAATCCCCTGTTTTTCCATCCTTCGCATCCAAGCTGACTTCCCCCATCCATACCGACTCAGCCCTCATTCTTCCTCTTCCACCCCTCTTCACTCTTGCTCATGGCTGAGCCGAAATCTCATTATTACGCCTTGCCCCCCTCTATTTCTCGATCTCGCTACCCCCGCTATATCCAACCGTCCTCCCTCCTCCTCAACATCCCTCCTTCCCGCACCTCGCCTCGTAATTATCTTTCCGTTCGGGAGAAACTTAAAAAAAAAATTCAAACTGTGATTGCGTTCTAATGCACATTTACCAACAATTTAGTTTTTTCTCCTCCGCTCATCCCCGTTCCCACTTGGGTTATTCTGGGCGTGGAATGTGAAAGTTGTCTCTCTTTCACTGCCTCCGTGGGAGATGATAATTTTTGAGTCATGATAAGACCGCTTTCAGCTAATTTCCGAATGCTCTAATATGGGGAATGTCATGCAAATGCGAAATTGACATTCAAAAAGTGAAATATTCAGGGATATTTTAGCATCTAGACACGCATACATCAGTAGTTTCAGTGCCGCACTTTAAGGGTTTTAACTTTATGAGATGGTGTAAATGTGGGGTTGGTCCAGAATGGGTAAAAAACGGAGAGAATAGTATACATTCCCAGGTCAACACTTGCGTTTTCTGCGTGAAATATTGACAACGCATACGAAGAAAGCTTATTCATACATGGTATTAATCTATACATTATTGCCTCATTATCTGATCAATTATCCTTAATTTTTTAGCACATACCTTCTTGTAAAATCTACTAAGGAAATAGGAAAGAGTATTTTGAATTGGAATGAACATTAACTTTCATCTGTTTACTAATATCCCCCTTTGATGGCTATAAAATATTTTCAAATTAATTTTTTTTGGTGTTTCTGCTGTTTTATGGTAGCTTAAAAAATGCAACCCGTGTTATGTAACGCTCTATTTTTAGACTAATCAGCTAAGTATGTGGTATTATTACTGGCAACTTTATCAACGCCTTGCCGAGGATACACTCGTAGCTATTACTGCAACAACTGACGGCTCAACTAATTAGCTAAACTGATACCACAGAAATCGGATACAAATCCGGATGAATTTCTCCCAACGACTAGAGTATTCACAAACCTTATTGAAATCAAGCTTTACTAATTATTTAATTTTACGAAGTAAACACTTTTCACCCAGTAAACGAGCTATGAACTCAGAGGATAACGTTTTTATCTCACCATGGAGCAATTCTAAATAACGTAGAATTTTAGATAAAAAATTAAGGTCACTACTATACTATTTATGCATTAGATTAGGATTAGTTTACTAAGTCACCTTGAAAGTTACTTAAATGGAGCAGGATATGAAGATATTTATAAACTTTCATTATTCTTTTTTTTTAATTTAACTATAGATTTGGGACAATAAGGCACAGTTTAAATGTTTAATTAGGCCTTTGTGGCATGGCTGAACTTGTTAAGAATTGATGTGCCAAAAATGCATGCATAAACACATGCACGCCAGGTATCATAATACGTGAAGTAATTCTTGCACTGATTAGCCAGCCACGACTCCAATACTCTCTAAGAACCCTGCTTTATTTTCAAAACGGTTTCTAAGGAATTCAAAATGAGATGTGGGTACAGAAATATTGGCTGCAAAATGTATTCAAGTGATATATTAGGTTAAGTGAACGTGCATTTTAAAATCATAATCAGGTTTATTTTATCAGAGGCTAGAATAATGTTTCTAAAATGCCAAATATCATGTAATTACTCTCAACGTTCATATATTTTAATGCACCATTTGTACATATCTGTACAGCACAAACTATGACGCAGGAACTGTATTACATGATAACTTATCCACAACTTTAACAACCATGCTCAGCCTAGGTAAACTTTTCAATGTTCTTATCTCTTCTTCTTATATGAAATATTTTCTCATACAAGAGCGATGTTTCTAGAGGAAAGGAAGAAAGCCGCAGCATTGGGCCATGTGGGATTGACCAACAATTTATGAAGACATCAATATATGAGAGTCTTTAAAATTTTACGTTACAACTGCGGGTTACAACAGAGGTGAGTGGGCTAAAATCCACCCATAAAACAGCAAGCAGCTTTATACCTTCAACACAGTCAAATGTTTTGCTAGGATATATGGAGGGCTTATAAGTCATATTTTTCACTAATTACCGATATGATAGATAGTCACATAAATTGACAAAAAAAATTAGTCAAAATTAATCAGTATTGTCCTGCCAATTTATTTACCAAACCTTTACTAAAATCTCACACCTTCACAAGAAAAATGTGAAATGGGCAATAAACTATTAATTTAAAACTCTGGTCATAGATTTATAAAGGCTTAATAGTTCAACCTTAAACACCACACCGTGCATGTAAAAACATGTATATCATCAACTTAATTTCGCTTCTGTAACCTAATACTCACTCCAAAATTCTCCTTTTTCTACATATCTCGATTTGACAAGCCATATCACGCAAAATTCACGTCCCCATAACCATGCTCCCACGTTCGATAACATCTTTAACGTTATGATTTTGCGCACTCTTGTATCACTTATGACAAAGAAAAATACCCGTTATAATCCACCGACATAGCTATGACTTCCCAAAGAATAATTAGCCAGCGCAAACCGATTTCTTCGAGATAAAGATGGCATTGATAATTTCAAAAGCATGTTCCAAGGAACCAATGACATCGGAATCTTATTCACATGACAATTTGAGTCTTCAAAAATCTCTTACGTTTTGCTTCACATAGTTTAAAGCTCAGTTACTCCATTACCTTCATGTGAAGAATGATTAAGGAGAGTAGAGCAAAGTTGATACCAACATATAATTGCCGGAAGTAAAAACAGCGGTTTTTAAGGTTTTTTACTGCTATCGTCATAAATATATTTAAAATTATGGTGCTCGTATATAAAGCCGAGAAAAATGTTTCTTTTCATGTAAGGTACTAGATGTGAGTTTCCATATTTGAAGTGAAATCACAGGTTTTCCATTGAGTAAACTTTAGGTGATAATTTGGTTGATCACTGCTGTAAACTGTATCAAGTAGGGTTTTTCAATTATTTTTGGAAATTAATTTCCTTTCAACAGCTCTTAAAGTATACATTTATTAACATACGTATTTCTCTAGCATTTAAATATCCAGAAAGACAGTCAAACTCTCTGGAAATCATGGTTTCCCTTATTTGAAGGAATCGATACCGTTCGCGGAATTTGCGTGGGGAGAGAGAATGAAAAATCGTCTTTCATTAGAAAATTGCCGTAGCACTGGCAGTTTTTATGAGAAACGGAGGGACGAACGACTTCATTTGCACCATCAGGGAAATGAGGGTAATTAGGGATGTGCTGGATTAGCATGCGGATGGGAGGGTAGAGGGAATATCCTGGTTTGGAGTTAGCCTTCCTTAATGGTGGACACAGAGGAATTCACAGTTAAATATCTCTTCTGACGCACGGAAAAGTATGAGAGTGGTGCTCTCCAAACGACACAGAGTCATGATGAGGATGTCTAAAGAGTCTCTCTCTTTGGACTGAGACCATATGTCCCTCTGGATATCTCAATTCTGCGAATGATGAATCATTTAAATGACTTAAATGCCAAGGATATCATATGTTTAGGGAAATAAGAAATGAGAATGTATTGCGTGCCATTATTGTCCATCAAGACAGTCGTCAAGTAATGAATAAAACCTGGCTTGATCTTGAAAAAATCTTGAGATTGAATCTAGTATGCCAAGTTTAAGCAAGTCAATAAAATTGTATCCTAATTCTATGTTAATTTCCTTTAAATATGCAGTTTGATTGTGGAATGTGATTTATTTCCGTTCAGTAGCCATTATAAGCAAAATTGTATCATTCATAGGCTCAAAAAATCTGCTTGAGAGTATTAAGTCAATATTTAACCTATACCAGTAAAAATGTCTACCAGGGTCAGTACTATGTTGTGACTTCCTATTCTTTTTCGTAATCTAAGCTATTTAAATAGTATTTTGAACCGGATAAGAAAAAAAGTTATCTTCAGATTTGCCAGGATTCGTGGGACTAAGATTTAGCATTAAGTGTAAAATATTGTGGAGAAAATTATTTTTTGACTATCATTAAATCCTTTAAATGAAATTAATGTATCTTATTTGATGTCTTTTAAGCCATCAACTCAAGTGTCTTGACCCTTCCCCCATATACCGTAATAATTGTTTTCCAATATCACTGACCTTTGCGACGCTTGTTGAAGATGTACACAGTGAGTACCTACTGATTGGAATATCTGGCACTACATACATATGAATTTAAGGTATTTTACCCCAGAAAGTTCAAAAAAGTTAAATATGACTCATTCTAGCTCAAAAAAATGCCCCGTTTATCTTTCATAAGCGCCAATGGCCGGAGTTGCATATAAAAGACACCGGGCCTGACAACTGCAAAATCCGTTACTAGATGACTAACACAACATTTTGCAGTTCATTCGTGAAGTCATTAATGGGATATGGAGGGAGATACGGAAAATAGAAGAAATGAATTAAAAATTAATATTTTTATGAGGAAAAATGGTGAAAGAACCTTCCCTTCAGCCATAAAATCTCTCTTCTTAAGTATATGTGTGCTAAATGATACATTTGAGCGTATTTAAAAAAAAAGTAGTGAAACAAATAAAAAAAATAAAAAAGGGAATTGAGTTGATGGGGTGGCTAGAATATTAGCCTCCCTTCCCGAGAGACTGGGTTCCTTTCCTGGCAGAGGTGGATTTTTTTCAATGGAAAACCGGTCCCCACTTGAGTGCGTAGTGGAGGGCATTTCAATTTCAGTACTCCGTCCGTCGGATGGGACGTTAAGCCGTGGTCTCCTTGGCGCCTTTCGTAAAGAGTAGGCCAATTACGACACCGGGTTTCTCTCCGCGCTTCCTCCGTTCCCTGGAACCTCCGACCATTACCCAATTACCCAACTATCCTAAATGGTTAAAATGACCTCAGCGGTCGGTCCCCTCCCCTGAATAAATAACTAACCAAGAATCAAAAAGATAAATAAAGGAGTATAGTCACAAATTATGTTATGAATTATATAAATAGGAATAGTAATCAAGGGGAAATTTATTATTAAAAAAACTGAAACGAAAACATTGCGTTAAAATTATGAAATTTTCAATGAACGATGTCAAAATATTTCTTGTCAAATCCTCTCGAAAAAAGAATGAAATAGATAAAAATGGTTTTGCTTGAAGATAGAGAAAACAAGGAATAGAAAGCAGAGAGAGATATGTATGAGGGGGGAAAAGTTTTCCGTGAAACCTATTTAGGATGGGAGCAAGCATACGGCTTTTGCAAAGGGAGAGAGTGGTTAAGAATGCTCATTAAGTGGTGAGTCGTGGGAGTACGGGTGCCTAGAAGAGGGTGAATTGGAAGCGTTGTACATGCGCCTTCTCTCAAACCAACCCATTCCACCACCTCTTTTCATCCTCATCCACTTTTGGCACCAATTCCCAACATCCCCATTCCCCAAACCCCTCCCATTCAAACTCCTACGACTCATTTCCCATTATTCAGAAACCTATTCAAGAGCGAAGGGTAAGGCTTTGCCTCCCAGTTCCCCTCTTGAGGGGAGGGATTGGGGTGCAAAAGGGAAAGAAAATGAGAGAAGGATAGAGCATGTGGAATTGGTAAAGGAAAGCCCGAAGGCTAGAAAATCTTTCAGTTCCTCCGATCTGCTACTTTCTCAATACCGCTGTCTTCTAACCCAACTCGTCTCCTCCCAATCTTACTACTAATCTTGATTTCCATTTGAAATGACTCCCACCTACCAGCCTATGATAGCTAACGATCTCCACTGAAAAAGGCTACACCAATGATGACCGACGCCCACTCTCATTATTAGTTCCAAATTCGATTAGACCCGTACACATTATGCACCAACCGTGGCTACACCTTCATTTTCTCATTTACTCCTCAGCCGTTTTTTCCTGTGTACATCGTGAAAACTCGCTCATGAAGCATGAAACTAATCACTAGGTGAATGGAATTTTAAATGTCATGGAAGTTGGCCATAGAGTGGTGGTTTCTAGGAGTCATAGAATGTGACTGCCAATAAACAAATAACAGAGTAAAAGGAGAAGTGTATAAATTCATCTTCCTTAGTATACCTCTATCTCATTTTATCTCCATAACCTCTCACAGGTAAGTGAAATTGAATAGTTCAAATTACTGTACAGCCTTTAGAGGAGCCAGTAATGTTATGTCTTCGTCATCTCATCAATCATGACATCTCATCACAGATATTTTACACTAGTTGTGCAGTTTGACAAATTTGTTATGAATTATTCAAGTAAAACACTTAGCACTATAATTTACCACTCTTATGTTCACTTTTGCCGTGAGTAACCTGTTGAAGTGAACCTATTTGAGAGGAATTTGGAATGTTCCAATTGCCACATATCCTTGATTTAAATTGAGAATATGTCTACACGTCAGGTTAGGTTTATGTGAACCGTTTCTTCCCTTCATCATTCTTATGATTGTATCTACTACTAATACTCTCTTTAGTTCATGTTGTGTCCTGATTACCTTCATTAAATCCCTAAAATATTATGCATACCCCTAATTGCACTCTTTTTCTATGCATCACACTCCTAATGACAAGCATTAGTAAGATGTTGCCTTTGGTCCTTATTCACAAATTAGGAACTGACAATATACATAAAACATTTCTGCTTATAAATTATTACCATCTGCCATCATTCTTTGTACAACAAGCATTTTTAATTTGAAACGAAAACTCTATAATACAAGACTTATAATAGCTGCTTTTAAGATAAACAGCAGCAAATGTGCAGCCAAATGGGGATCATATCGTGAGCTGCCTTGAATCGTGAGGCATGTGCGATCTCGTATATATTATACGAGATCGCACATGCATTATGTAAAATAGGAACATCGTAAAAATTTTCAAGCCATTTAGAGACAAGAATAGGAAAAAACGCGGTAATAGTCTTATGTAGACAGAAATAAGGAGTAAAAAACCACAATCCTTTTTATTCATAAAATTATATACCTACATATTTCCATCTTAACTATATTACGAGCCCAGATCCTAACGGTAATATCAGAGAAGTTGTTTTTCGAACACATATTTTTTGGCAAGACCCCTTTTCAAGACGTGTTACATTCGAGAACGCCATTAGGGAGGAGAAAAAGCACACGGAAATATATGCACGCATACTGCAGATTCAGAAAATATCTAAAAAAATAACGGACAACATGCCTTATTTTTTCATCCCTAACGACACAGCCACTGGGCTGGAACCATCTTGCCTTTGTCATCACAAAAGGACAAACCTTTCCGACGCCGGCTTAGTTATTCATCCACGCCACGTACTCACACGCTTCGCCATTCATCCACCAGGCGGTGCCCATTTCAGTTTCATTTTAGAGAGTCCCCGTCACTCATTGCACAGACGTGTCCTTACTTCGCCAACCACTGAGCCACGCGAGCCTCCCTCTCTCTTCCGCTTTCGAAAAACCTCCCTTCTCCCTCTTCCCTCATCCTCGCCAGCTTTCGTGCTCAACACAGAAAGCGTCATACAAGGCCTGGAAGAGACCGTGACGCAGCACGTCAAGAACCTGGCAATCAAATGGAACAGAGGCGGAAGGAAATGCTGGGTGATGCCAGGGATAGCGCACGCGAGGCGCTTTCAACAGCGCCGGCAATAAAATAAACTTTTAGCCTCCAGCTCACCGTCGCTCGAATGCGTTCTCAACTTCTAAAGACGGGACTCTGGTCGTTTGACCTCATCTTCCGCTACTTGGCGTAGTAATGCGTGCGTACATCAGGTGTGGGAGAGCCATGTAGGCCGATGATATGACGGCGTGCTTACCAGCACGTGTCCGAAAGGCGGACTTTGACGTGATCGTGGATGATCTCAGTGCTGATGGCCGTATGAGATAATTTTCACCATCTAAGGGATGGGTGAAAATTTTTAGGGGGACCATGGAATTTTACTCCGCAGTGAAAGTCCTGAAATTGGCCCATGTAAAACTTCATACGCCTGGTTTATCTTCACAGCTGACGCAGGCATCAATACATCCGAGATGTTGGAAAATAGGTAAGGCGGTATCCACGAAACGTTTGAAAGAAATCAAGCAGGAAAGTCTTTCTGGGTAAACGTACATACAATGAGGGAAGCTTAGTGGATATTTGCTCGAATTGCCTCAAATGAGTACGCCTATAATAATAGCAATTCACTTTAGACATTCCATTTTACAATCTGGTGGCAGTCATCACCATCAAAACAAACCACCAATCCTAGGAAGAGTTTTTCGACCTTCTAAATTTGATTCTTCTTCGCTAAGTCCTACGTATTTGCATAATTATTCGTTTTTCTGCCTTCGCCACTAGCCCATTCGATTTCATACGCCGCATCTTCAGCCATTCTTTACATTCACTTTTCCCTTGACAAAAGTCCTCCTCAGACCGCAGTGCCCCTTAATAAGGCTAGCAGTTTAGTTCCATTTTATTTCTTAAGTTATCAGTTAACTTCTCTTTTCTCCAACTTTTCTAAGAACTACTTCGTTTTTCACTAATTCGTTCCTCTTTAACTTCGCCAAACATCAGCAACACCACATTCCGTATAATTATAGTTACGACTTATCTTCTGAGTTATAAGTCTACGTGTTAATGCCGCACAAAACCCTTCTCTAGAAGTCAGATGCAATGAAATTTTGGGACAGTAAATTTTCAAGGGAGGTCACCGTCAAATAGGGTAATTTCAACCATCTAGGTTAGAGCAAAATACTAAAAATTTTTCACGGTTTTCACGGTATCAGATAGATGGATGACTGAATTTGAAGCGCTCTCTACACAGCATCCTTATGGGGACTGGAAAACTTGCCACGTCCGTGACTCAAACACGCGTCTTTGGAGACTCGAAGCTATTACTCTTATCACGACAACAAGCCCGACTTAAAGCAAGCTTGTATTTCCAGCTTCATGTATATTCTTTATTTGAAAGAATACTCTCCTCATGTGAGCTATTTTACAGGATAATTCTTTCCTGCCTCGAATATTCCTAATATTCACTTCCTAATTGCATATTTTACTTCACTTAAAATTGCTCTAGCATAAAATGCAACCAGGGAAAACTAGGACTGGAATAAGTCCGTAAAACTCAACCGCTGAGTTAGTTTCTACATTTTCATATATCTACATTTAGATTTATTTACATTAATCTTGCACGATATAAGTCAAGATGATACGACTGGATAATAAAAAAAATATTAATGATTGCAATTTAGCTTTTTGAAGCATATGATACAAGCATAAAAGTTCCAATGAATATTTGCAATGGGTCTATCAGAATGATAAGGCAATCATATAAAAAAATCTATTTACAATTTAAGAATGAACATATTAATTTGAAAGTAGATTAAACAAGGAATAGGCTCGTAGGGAACTGTCCTGCCATTACCTCATAACAGGAAGCAGAATACATCACAAAAAATTCCAAACACAGAAAATTGAAGGGCTTTAATTATATCATGTATTTAATATAAGCCAGGCATCCCTAGTTCAGACAATGGCTCCGCAGGTCGTGATTGATTTGCATACTGAGTGAATTATGTATTTTTATTGTTATATTTTTAAGCATTCTATTAATCTAATTAAATTACAGCCTCATCATATTTAATTATACATCATCAACACCTGAATAAATATCAGCTTTTGGCACTAAATTTTCAATTAATCACAAATACGAGCGAAGATTTCCATTTTATAAATAGATAATACTAAACAGAAGAGTTACTCGTATATCATCTGACTGTCCATAGGTCTTGTGTAACAGTGCACTTTCAATATGATTGCTATCAAATCAAAATTGCGAAACTTTTAAACATCACGATACGAAGTAATATTTGTGTTCTCAATGATAAGTATGCCATTTAGGCTGTTCTAGAAACTCATAGATTTGGAAATCTTTAAAAGATATGATTCTGTTGGAACTAGACGAGAATTGGAAACCAATCATGTCCACGCATAAAAATATAACATTTTCTCTTACATATGAAAAAGAAATCTGCAAGCCACTACAAGAGTTTAAGCAATAAGAAGTACAGTCAAAATTCAAGCATAGTATGCATGCATGACCGGTTCTGAAGCTCCTTTTTAACGAAACTGCTAGCCAGCTACGTACCATGTGCAATCAAACTATATTTCAGGTGATTGACGTAACGGCCTATTTAAGTTCAATGACATGAAATAAAATCTTTTTGAGGTGCAGCGCATGGTAGTTATTATCCACCATTGCATTTTAAAACGCCAGAGAATGAAAATATTGAACATTTTTGCCTATTTAACAAATAAACAAAAACAATACAAATCTCCTTTTCTACTTCCAAAGGAATTTAAATAGCTGAAAATGTACAATTAGAGTTAATTTGGCAACAAAATCTAGTACCAACTTATGTAGGAGAAATACCTTTGGCCTAGTTTATTGCTTGGTCTTACCTTGTTGAGGCAATATGAGATAATTTTTTTCATGTTATTGTTGAAAATAATTCTTACTTGACTTTCTGTCCATATTGGCAGGTCCCCTTCGAGTAGGAATAGGCAACAACTGAATTTTTTGCGATTCACTTATTTTTATTTCCTCCAATGGTTTCGCAGAAACAAATTATTTAGTGAAAACCCTTTACTGAGAACTAAAACTTAAAAAAAAAAAATGTTCAAAATCGGCGATTGTTCCAGAAAAAATAATTTTAATCAAAAATAATGGAAGTGGGTCAGATGGTGCGGATTCATGGACTTCAAGTGAAGAGGATGAAGATAGTTAATTAGGTTTTACACTTTGGTTTGGAGAAGGATGGAGAACGTGAGATTGATAGAAAGGAGGACAAACCTACCTCCTATCTATATATTCAAAGTTTACATCTATTTAATACCCTCCAAGTTACCATAAAGGTGTGTGGCACGGGGTGAATTCACACCATGCATGCCTTTTATAAGATGCTTAAAAGGTATTAGTTACTATATTCTAGTCAAAATTTCACTCTTTAAAAAAAGATCAAAAATAGCACGAAAAAACATTGCGTTATTTGGGTTGGCCCAAAGTTCTTATACCAACACGCATCTACCTACATTATCCGTTGATAAATTTGAATGTAAATACTATTGAACATTTTTGTAGATTTTTTTAAACCAATTAGTGCGAGGGAAGGATATTGTTAACCATGGAGTGCTAGGGATGATGCATGTGCAGTAAGAGCAGATTGGAGACACTCAGAGGGGACGATGTCAGTACGATGGTACGGGTTTGAAAGGGCAATAGACGTCATTAAGGAATAATCCTGGACAAAGGGTGAAGAAAAAGGTGAGAAGAACGAGCAGTTTGGAGAGAATAATAAGAGATAATTAGCGGCATTAAAGAAGGATACAGGATGATAGATTTTGCGAATTAATTGGGAATGTGGATGACTACGTGGAAAAAATTGTGTCCTTCTACATCATTCTTATTTTAAGTTGAAGCACGAGGACTAATAACCATTGCAAACGGCTAAATGCACAATCAGTTCGAGTGTTGTAAATAAGTTATTAATTTAACCTAATACCGTGCACATATTCTTATTTATGGATTTTAATCATTCTTAAAATGATGTAAGTGGGGGTCCATAAAAGTAGCTCATGTACCTTCGCCACCTAGGATATGGTATTTCTCTGCAAACTGACCTTGAAGGGCAAAGACTCCGGGCAAAAGTTTTCAATGCATTAGGAAAAAATACATAATGTAGCATGAAATTAATATCATTTGTTTAGTACCATGGATAAATAAAACTGGTTTTCTTCAGATAGGTACCACCGTGACATTATGTTGCTTGTAATATCGTAATAGCTTCCGTAGTTAGAAATGTCAATACCTCAAGACGTGTCAAAGGGCGACAAATTTTTAAAACAATGTAAGTGGCTAAATTCCTTCCCCTTTTCCTTCCTATTTTGCCTCTTCCATTACGTACATTTGTTATGTACTATTCCATATTATTAGTTCCCTAATGTGGCATTTGTCTTTTTCCCATTTTTTCCCTAGGTAGCGGTAAATTGACTACTTACCACCACCATTCTTTCACCTCTTCCATTCCCACGGCAATACCTACTCTTCGCTCTCACTCAATCCATCGTACAAGGCCCAATGTTCAAATTCCTCGCACACCCGTTCGCATTACAAAATCTCCCCTCTTCCTGCTGTATTCTATTTCACCCACTTCCTCGACCGTCTCAGAGAAACGAACAATGCAATTGATAGAACTCCCGTCCCAGGTCCGACAAAGCGAAGCGCTCGTCTCAAATCTAGTTCCTTCACCACCCCACCCATGGACTACTCACCTTCCTCCTCACTCTGTCCCTCACAAAAAGGAGATTTCTGGAGAGAATCGTTAGGGGATGAAGCGTGAGGCAAGGGAGGGGAGTGGGACTATGTTTGGGCGCTTTCTTGAGGCATTTGGAGGAGAAGGGTCTCATCTGATGGACAGCGGGCACTCTTGCCGGGACACCCGGGACACACGTTGCCCAGCACCAACTTCAAAAGCTCTTCCGCCACAGAAACGGGCAGCTGTGAGCTGGGCGTCGACGGAGCTGAGGTATTGGATTATCGACAAAAGGCGAAACCACATATTTTTATCGTCTAAAATGAAATATGTATACCTACTCCAAAATACAAGAGTGTACATGGGCTTGCCACTAAAATAGGGGTTGGTGCAGTGGCCTTTTATCTTAAAATACAGGGTTCGATTTCGGAATTGGCAGGGATCTTTACAGACATGCCGGTCCACACTTGAAGGTTCTGTGAAGAGCATTTTACTTGCTATTTGACCGTAGCCTAAACTTTTACGACACGCATTTTAGGAATATCTACTTCTTTCTGGGAAAAATACGTCTATCATAGCTCATATAATCCTCATTCATTTTAACTCTTCTTCTGTTCTGCTCACATATTCATCGATCTTTGATTTTCCCCATTTAGGTAGTTAATGCTATTGGACGTAGTTATTAACGTGGTTTTCAACTAGCTTTTAACCTTTCCATATTTCATTTTCAAGTATTCAATCAATCTACTTCAGACAAATTTAGAGTTAAATACTAACATTGCATGACTCAAGTAAGCAACAAAAAAAGGAAAATATGGTAGTTTCATTCTCGCTCGAAACATACCAATCTCTACCAGCAGAATCTTCGTTACCGTTCTTTTTAAAATGACAGTCACCAGGTCTACCACTCCTATCTCGTATAATGGCCTCTGCCTCACAAGGTGCCCGTTTTAGGATCATCATATCAATATACTTATAGTATAATGTCTATCATATGTGCCTGGATCATTGCTTCATTCAAAATCCCCCATTTATTTGGAATTGTCACTGCAGTCAGTGGAGGGATGGCCAAACACCGTTCGCCTTTGGTGCATATTACTGACTTTCTCTAAATCTTATTCCATTGTCTATAGCTTAATAAACGGTACAAGCCAACAAGTGAGAGTCAATAACGCCGAGTAGATAACTTTCTTTGAAATAGTCCTCAGGGCAACCACCAATGCGTGCCACAATATAAAAGAGCGCCAAGTAAAAATAAATCATATTAATGTGTATTATCACTAAGTAGCTGATTACACATTAGTGTACAAAAAATCAATATCTCGCGGGTTGCTCCAAATGCGAATAGTTGAAAATATATCCAGGTTTTCTATCCCTTGAAAAAAATTGTTTTTGTTTTAAGAAAGAAGTCATAAGTTAATTGTGTTTTACTTGTTATGGAAATCCCATAAATAAGAAAAAATATGTCTTTCTGCTCCCTAGTAATTTTTTTCGGTTAAGTGGTGTCATTTTGTTCCTTTTTTTCGGGACCTCTCAATCAAAAAACTCAATTTAAATGTTGGGAAAAAGAGCATTAATATGATTAATTATTTGCAAATGCGTACATTTTCATAGTTTGTGTAATTGTATTTTTTTCTCAAATTAATGGCTATGATGTGTTGTTGAGCAAATATATTTAAAATGGTAAGGACAAAAGTATTGCAAGGAAGTAAATTAAAGTACCTCTGACTTAAGGAGGTATGTATTTTGTTCCAATAGCAGCAATTCTTCCATCAATCCAAGCTTTTGGACAAAAAATCAGCCCATGTACCAAATATGACCTAGTTTCCGAAGTCTTGGAACACAAAAATCCATCATTCATAATGGAATACGATTCTGGAGAGATATTTTTTTGGCTCAAGTGATGCATTGAGATCTTCAGTTCTAAGCGAATTCACCGATATTCAAGAAATTTTCACTCTTCGTACTCTGTCGTGAGAGCAAATAAAAATAATCTATTGAGAATTCCGACTCTGTGCTTAAAATGAAGCTGAAAAAAATGTCATCCACTGTGCGAAAGTTCATTTTCCTTTGTGAAACGGAATTTTTCATCACCACTGCCAGTATTCTGGAATAATCCATTTCACATGGAAGTGTATATAAAAGAGGAATTATACCTTTGATAAGAAATGGCAGTGTTGCCGAGTGTTACCTCGGTCTCGTGTGTTTTCTGACTCGATTGACAGGATGGACACTCCAACCCGTATAAACGGCATCAGTTCTTTTCTTAAACGTGCAGAGATAAATTAAATATATAAGTACTAGTATGGTTATAAAATCAACGGGGTGCTATATGATTCTTGATTAACTCTTTCTGGTCTAGTGGCTCCAGATGGAATCATACTGGTTTATTGCTTTAAGCATCCATTCAAAGCACCCGCTTTTGTCCTACTCTAGCTAAGTAAATGACATTCAACATATTTTTTCCCTTGCGATTGTTTTCATTATACAACCTATCACCGGAACTAAACAGAGTTAAATTTGATTTTTTATAAACATGTTTACTACAATATGAGTTCAATTTTATCCGGTCCCTTGCTTAAGCTCCCAAGAACAGAGATTAGGGAGGTTTTTGTGGTCTTTCCTTGCATCTTTTGGAGGGAAGAGGTTGATGTCCGCATAATCTGCGGAGAAATATCTAATCAAATACTGGAAATTCTCTCTGCCATCAGCTATTATTTCCGAAGAGTCTAAACCCCAACCACATAATGGGGACTTTTTTCCGTTCTTCAAGTCCAGCTTTTGGGTATGTTTATTAGCAACGCGTGACTCAACCCATATCTTAATATTTATTTTTGTAAAAGGGGACACAGCCTACTGTGCTCGTTACAAGAGCGTTTCTTTATTTTTCACTCATTATTGCAGAGAATCTAGAGATGTAAAACTAGCCCTAAACTCGGGTCGCAATTATTAATAACTTCTAATGCTGGCGGAATATTTCTCTTTATGCCACGGAATACATACCGAACTCTTCTTCTCTATTGCGCCATCTAACTGCCGAGGGTTTAAATAAAAAAGGGATGGATCCCTGGATGCAATAAGGTTAGCTCAAAACCCGTCTTTTTTTCGGCTTGGGATAAAATCAAAAACGGGGGTGTAGTGGGGTGGGGTTGGAATAGGAGCGGGGAAAGGGTTGAAACGAGTGGGCGTCCGAGAAGGAGGGAGATAGAGTTGGGAGGAAGAACCATGGGAAGACGGATAGGTCAACTTGGGGCAAAAAGACTTTTATGGAGGATCTGGGTCCTCAGACTGGGTTCATGGGTTCACGGGGGAGAGGGGTCACCGAGGTCTTTTCCGTAAAATGAAAAGGAAGACGGAAGGGTGCTCTGCTTCTGCTACCTTCTCCTCTTGTACGAAAAAATAACACTCCTTTTGATGAGGAACCGAATCGGACGCGCCGCGACGCGACGCATGACCTTCGAGTAACCACCAGGCATTTTTATTCCACTCGAAGGACTTTCTAGGCCACGCTGTCGAATCTGAATTGCCAATCGCCCTTGCTGAGGTCATATTGGCAGAAGTGGTTAGTGTAAGGGCTTCCACCGCTGAGATCTCGAGTTCGCTCACGACAGGAAACACACGAACCTACTCTTCATGACGTTCCTCACATGCGAATGCATAATCTCCATTGTCGCAATCGGGACGATCTTTCGCGATTCACCGAATGACATGTGTTTAAGAAATCAACTATTAAAAATGGATGGAGACCTTTTGTGTAAAAAATCAATTTGCATTCTTCTATGTCCTCTCCAGTTATGGCTCGTGATTTTGAATTTTTCGAGAGAAAAAAAAACATATTTGCGGATGAGTGCTGCCGAGAGGGTAACTTATTTTTTCAACTTCACCAGAGAATGATTTCGTTCCACTGGAATAATACTGTCGACGTATAAGGATACATTCACGTCGCTGTACTACCTCTTTGAGAAAAGAGAAGCGGAGTAACAAAAGGCGCAGCTTAAAAAAGAGAAATACGTCATCCCACAGATTTTTCTTAAATTTTAATTTACTTTGACTAAAATGTAAGTCGATAAAGAGATTTAACGAAAATACTTCCAATTGCTCAGTGATGAAATTGATGTTAAAAATGTTACATGCATGCATAGTTACGAATCAGTTACTATTTTTCTACAGTCTAGGTCAGGTTTTGTGGATTGTGCTAACTCCATTAGCATTTAGTTAATATATTAGCTCTATCCATAAACTTCCAAATTTTACTATCAATTTTCTTTGATACAGAACCATGGTCAACACCTGATTTATCTTTTACATTTCACTTCCTTCTTTCTCCTCCATATCCACATAATTAAGGCTTTTGATCAACGCTCGTCATCATTACTCAGTGTTAAGTTTCGGATTTCCATAAAACCACACACCACAACAAGATTTTCAATTCTTTTTAAAAACCCGTTCATTGGCTAACAAAATCCTTATCAGCTTCTCGCTATTGTTCAGCAACTCACCCACTTGCCATTGTTACTACTACCATCTTTTATTAATTTTCACCAAAATTAAAAAAAAAATGTCATATCTGCGCTAAGCGATTCCCTCACACTTCAGTGGTAACTATTGTCTTTTTTCACTTAGATTTTTTTGTGATTTGCATTACTTTCAACCTAAATCTATTATATTGTATTTATACAATGTCCGATGTTACGCATAATTACGTAATAAAATTTTCATTATTATTTTTCTAATTAAAGATAGTTATATACGTTAGCTAATGTAGCAAATATGAAATAATAAAGAAAATAAGCGCTACTTGGGCACTTTTTCTAGGTACTCTGCAAGCTACACTGGGCAGTTTTATTCCAACATTTCTTAAGCTATCTTGACAGCATTTTTCTTTTAGATTCCAAATTTCGTTATGTTAACACAAATGCAGTAACTTACATGGATTGTTTTTAATGATTTATAAGTTAATATTTGGTTGTGGTGGATGAAAAACTCTTATAATGGTAACTTTTTCAATAATATTTATGTTATTTTAGCACACTTCTTAATTTGTTCGATCCTAGTCTTACACACAGAGTCTTAAATTATTCTATCCAAGGTAATAGTCCTCATCCGTCCTCTACCGTGCTTCCCCAGTATTCCCTTGACAATCTCTTTCTTCATTACACTTTCTACCCTTATAACTAACTCTACCCAGTTGCTTTGGCTTCTCACAGTATCCTCATCCAACTTTTTGCTCTCGTAACGCTTCAAAAATTGACAGTATGCTCTCATTCTCTTTATTTAAAGCTCACGTTCCCGCTTCTTACAAGGAAACGTCTTGCATCAGAATATTTACAGCCATTTTTCAAGTTCCTATTCAAGGACCCTGTCATTTATTATCTTGTCAGAGTTAACTTTTCTTACGCTAATATGATTCTTTTTTTAATTTCGCTTTTGCTGCTCTACACCATTTTGCTGCTCACCACCAAGCAGTATTGCTCAACCTGCTATACTTTCTGCTCCACTACTTTTAAATTCTACCTGGACCTTCGTTTTCCTAAGTTTTTAATTCCCGTTTTCCAATGCCATACCTCTACGTTGTATTTCAGCAAATGTATTGTAACTCAGCTAGTATGTTGAGCAAACCTTTGGCTGACTGTTTGATGAGCACAAATTAGCTCGGATGCATCAATTTGCACAATGATTTCAATGATACATGCATCATTATATTCTATACTGATTTCAAATCTTGTAAGATCGGACATAGTTTTCTATGGTCGAGATGTCTTCTACAAAGCTTGCGACCTATATATCTCAGGAATTACCTCTAAAAAGCATTTTCAATGCGATACACCAGAAAATGCATAAATAACATGAACAATTTCTTTTGAAAATGCAGCACTTATCAAGGAATTCGTACGAAATTGGAATTACATTGACATTTCAATATGTTTATGGAGTAATGAGAGTTTCGTGATGTCCTTATTGAAAAAGGGTATCAATTTCATAACTCTATTTAATGAATGTCCATGATTTTTGTTGACTACCCGAAGGCTGCAAAGCGCAATGAATGTTTCCAGAAAATTTGCAATGCATCAGTCTCTCTAAGTTTTCATGAACATTTAAAAACTTTCTCATACTACAGTCTAAATCACCATTAAATTAAGTGATAGCTTATACTGTTGAAAATATAAAATATGTTTCTCTACTAATTCCTAAGCAAAAAAAATGATTTGTTTTGAAAAGTAGTGTGAGTTGAATGCAGTCTAATTTCTTTGCAAATATCTATACCTGAATATAAAATCTATAATTTACATGGCATTAAATACATATTTTAGGCAGGCAGAATATGTAAGGCAGTTTTGGAAGTTCTAATGCTGGGTACTTAAGGAGAGGGAATAGTAATGAATTTCACATCATGATGAGATACAAGAAAAATGCTTATCTTCAGATAGAAATAGTAAATGGCGGAGTTACTTGGAGAATACTTATTAAAGTTGAGAACAATTACTATGCCAAACAGTCCCCTAACGAGTAAAGCACTTGCAACGATGATTAAGTTCTAAATATTTATGTATAGTAACTTGGAGGAGAAAATGAGTCACAGCCTCTAAAACGAACTCGAAAACCTGAATGAATGAGAAGTGCAATCGGTTGGTTAGCTTGAAAACTTGACATATTTTCGAACAACATGATTCTCAACTTAGGAATGGAATGGAATTGGGGAGGCTCTGAAAGTTAACCCCCGATTTACAGCATCGATTTATGCCGGTATCGTCCTAACCTGAGGAAGATGAGAGGAAGATGATCCCTGGGGCAGGGAGGAGGTTTTCGAGGAACTGACTGGGAAGAGCGAAGGGAGAGTGCTTGTGTGCGATGGTTGGGGGGTGGGAGGCATTCGAGTAGGGGGAGGGTGGGAGGAGAGGGTTGCGGGTGGCGCAGATGGTTCCGGACTCTCTCTCATCCGAGCGAATGCACTTAAAAAAAACGCCTCGTCGGTCGTACCCGTGAGGAGATGAGGAATCGGAGAATGGAACCTTCGAGTGGGAACGAGAGGAGAGATTTTTGCCGGATTTCGGCAGCAGGGGTCTTGTACTACCCATTGGTACACCCCTGGCGATTCTCTCTACTCCCAAATCTATAGAGTGCTCTGTAAGCCACCACGAGAGTGCATTGTAGGGGATGACATTATACACCGACGTGCACTAGGGAAAGGAACGTGGTTTGTGTGGTGACATGAGTACTAGCCTCCGATTCCGAATGGCCGGATTCGAGTCCCAGAGACGGCTGAGATATTTCATTGGTGCATTGGTTTCCACCCGGTGAGGACTTCGAGGGCAGTACTCAGTATTAGGATTAGTTTTCTGCATGCGCCAATGCCTAAGTTCATATTGTCCATAACGTACCTATAACCTACTCATACTTAACCCATTTTTGGCCAAAGGTGCGAAAACGAACCATTTTTGTTTTAGTTAATAACAAATTCAATAAGAAGAATTCTCCACCTTTTCTTTTATTTATTCTTTTATAAGGTACTAAACTTATTTTTCGAGGCGTTTTATTTTTGATTCTAGCTAATCTCCCTTTGTCATTGATTTTTAAATTTGCCTAAATTCAGGTTCAATGAGGAGCGATTAAATATTTTTTTTTATAAAAATGATAATGCATGCATATGAATAATTGAAGTCGCCAAAATAGAGTACTCATAATCTCACGTCACATACTGATTCATATAATCATTTATTTTGCCATTGAATAAAAAAAATTGTTTATTGAATATAATGGTTCGTTTTTGCACCTTTGGCGAGAGCAGGTTACAACAGCAGACAGGTTCTGGAAGGAAGAATTGGCAACCGTGGTCTTATAACAGTGTATATCCTTATGTAATGGTGTAATGGCATCTAATTTATTTAGAATGCATGCAATGTTAAAGTTAAACTGACAATGATAGGTTCAAACATAATTTTTTTACACCATGCTCTTAGAGTACCCTCTAATGCAAACAGAATTGCGTCGGATTTTTGATAGATGAAGCGAAATGATCACATGAAAAACCAATATCAAACCGTAAGCAATTGTCTCACATTTCATGGCAGTTTTTTTTACCAGAGCTGCCTGATATTATGCTTGGAAGATACTCCTCTGCCAAGCACCTGGGTATAATAGTGTGTTCATGGGGGAATGTAGGAAAGACGTGTAACTCCCTCAACCAACTCCATCTAGGAAATTCAGCCTGTGCAGAAGTCCTCGTTCACTCTTATTCCTAGAATATCAGACGCAGAAGGACACCTATGTCACCGTCAAATAATTTGTGTTTTCATCCCTATTCTCACCGTTTCCGCGATATGCCGGGTGGGTTTTTCAGAGAGCGCGTGGTGGTGGTTCGGCGCGAGTGTGTGCAGTCTTAACGATGAAGACGTACAAGGACCTTCGTTCTCCAGAGACCGCAAGAGAAAAGAACCCGAAGAATATACTGGAGATATTAGGATGTCAGTTATAGTGTCTCTGCTCTTCCGAAGGTACCTTTTCCCGGTGTTTCCAAATGGAGGGGCAAGGGCAAACCCTGATGGGCTGCAGTTAGGTTTGGGAACTCAGGTTGTTTCAGATTTCTTGAAAGTTATTCCTGATCCGCCGCATCAACGATTTTTATTGATACATGTTTTGTTCTCCTTGTTTCGAGCCTATCTTAAAAAACTGATATTTTTTGCAACTAGCACAGTTCAGGGAAATAGTACTGGATAATGTCAGCCAGAAGATTCAATGACCATTGTAAATAAACCTTGTGGATGTTTTGATTATGTATATGATGCTGAATCTAAATGTCTGTTGTGAAATGGAATTATAATACAGTTGCCATTGTCGCAAGAAATAATATTACAGTTTTTCAACGACGAAGTGAAAAAGATTTAGCCAAAAGAGGAGGCTTTTATCCCCGCGCCTCATGTGATAGGGAAGTACGATAAGTAGGATACTTCGGGGTTGGCCTTCATGGCAATGCAAATGCGAACTACTGAGTAAAATCAGGTGAAAGAAGTGGTAGTGGCCATTATTTATTTATCAATTGGCCAGTGTATGCACAAATTCCTGGAAAATATACCGAAATGCTACAGGGAATAATATATCACAAATTGAGTTCACATTGTATGTTGAAAAATGAAAAGAACGTCTCTACGGCTGTATGTAAATAACAAATGAAGACCTATATCCCCAAATCCGTATTCTTAAGGGGGCAGAGGAATAAAAAAAGGGGGAGAGGGGTAAGTAAGGAGTATATGCAAAGTAAGGGAGCTCTCATTCACTCGAACAAAATCAAGCATACAGGGAAATTTAAATGGAAGTAAATGACATAGTCGCACACTCACTCATATTGTTACAAACAATCGTCACACTCAAAAGTTACGGGAATCAAAGTAAAAATAAAACGAATAGTGACACATGCAATCACTCAGGTTTGTATACTAAATACAGTCACCTTCATGAATTCAATCATTCACACAATCAGGGTTTCCGAGGATTTCTCCAATATCAGTGACCCGTCATACCCACAGGATAAAAATAAAAGGGGGGGATAGTAAGTTGAATAGAATAAAAAGGAAAACTAAATAAAATAAAATTGATAATGACTTTCAAGCACTCATTCACATTCGTTTGCATACGATACACAGAGTCACCCTCGTAATTCTCATTCACACATACACATACATGCAGGGTTCAGGGACTTTTTCCTCAATCACGCACTCGGGTTTGTACAATCACATAGTAGTACCCCCTCATGAACCACATTCACACACGCAATAAGGGTTTACGAGGAATCTCATTCGCTAGTGACCCATCACACACACAGGAGAAAGTAGTAAGCATGCCCAGCGTCAAAAACTTATCATAAGTGGCACTGACCCAAATGAAAAGTAATAAGCTAATGTTGGTGCTGGAATGTCAAGCTACCCAAAAATAGGTGGGCTATCGCGTTTGTCCTTACCACTGTACGTAAGAAAAGATAAAGTAAATCATCGAATTGAGAAATTAATCCAGGAGAAGGTACAGGTAATGCAAAACTCACAACACATTCACATGCGTAAAACGTACCCCTGCATCCAAAATATTTTCTTGATTTTCACCCATGAAAAGTCCACATTTATGAACACTTTGCTTTCCAAAACTATTGTAATCATTCTTAGCAAGTATATAAACTATCATAAAACGTTTAATTACTTCATTTATGACTATAAATACAAATAAATTATAACAAAAAAAATATAGTTTTACTATCACCTCAGCATCCAAGAAGTCTAAAACTGCCAAAGGTGCAAAAACGCACCATTATTTTTTTTGCATAAACAAATTTTTTAGGGGATCAATTTTGATATATTTTCTTTTCTGGCATATATTGAGAAGGAATATGAAGAAAAAAGCTAAATTTTCAGTGTAATAATGATCTTGGCCGTAAATGGGTTAACCTTTACATTGATACCCAAATTTGGAAAGATTTATAATTCCCAAAGTAAGGTAAAAATACGTAGTTTACTTAAAAGACTTGTATATTTCATCTATCTTAGCTACGTCGTCAGCTAGTATTTTGCAGATATTCCTATGTTCATATATATCCTTGCAACTGACACACGCCGTCTATCGGATGGGACTCAAACCGTGAACTGCTTTGTGCTTTTCTTAAACTATGCTACTGCCAAAGCTAGGTTTCTCTCCAACTTCCGTCCATTTTCTGGAAAAATTTCTACCACTTAACCGTTTCATGGCGTTCCTTATGGGCGCACACAACATTTTCGTTATTTGTAGAATACTTTATCAGTATTGGCATTAAGTGTAATAAATTCCCCATGGAAAGAGAAGTTTATTTAATAGAACTTCTAATTTAGCATGCAGCATCCTTCGGGGCACATTATGGCCTAAATTATAAGTAATATTTTTTCGCTCTTTTCGATTGTCAACTTTCGGATGTGACGTCACGTAGTGCGGTTCCAATCCGTTAGAGAGCGTATCAAGAAGAGCGCCAGGGGGGGTGTGCTTGAATCGTTCGAGATTGATTCCGGTACGGAATAATCCCGAACACAATGTAAAAACATACAAGTGAGTCCTTAGTTACGTACCGGAATCAATCCCAAGCGATTCAAGCACATCCCCCCTAGTGCACGTAAGGGTACGTCCATGCTCCCTTTTGAGCACTACGATAATAACAGAGGAGATTCAGTTGACAAAATTGTTAAGAATGGATGATAAAACGGATTTCTATTATGCAAACAATTATTATTTGACGTTTGTATGCCATGATAACTTCATATATTTCGGGAACAAGAGTAAATTTTTAAAGTAATAGAATAGTTCTAATGAAGGTAAACAACATGGTTGCAGATAAACTTTCTTATGGCGAAGGAAGTTGTGAACAGTAATTTGTAATGTATTTAAGAAGTATTTTAGTGTAAAATGACGTTAACGTATGGCAGAAATGGTGCTCACTAAATGAAAGAGTATTTATTGCTTTCTATGGTGTGAGGACTACGGCAGCGAAGTGGAACTTACGTGTTTTACATGCTGAAATAATTATTAGGCTGTTTTTACTCATTGGTAAATGAATTCCGGACCATCACAAGTATTTAAAGTTAACTAGCCATACAATTGTATGTCCATGGATTAGTAATTGGCAATAAGAAACAAGAGAAAACAGACTATTTGATGTAAATAGTGCATATCCAGGCATTAAATTCAATAATTCTTACAGGTATTTAAGTACTGTTTATACTAATGCTCTGTATTTATCAAGAGCAGTATAGGGTACAACTAATCATGCTCGTAATTTTTAATGAATGTAAATCTTTATTTACTTAGTTATTATTCAAATTTCATGCATACAATCATTTATATAAATTTCCCCGGATTTCACAACTAGACAGTATTGATATATTCGCAAAAGCTCCTACATTGATAACATTTGTTTAACGAGAAATAAACTTCATGTTAAGCTGTTCCTGGATATTTCAATTAATGCCTTGTTAAGAAAAAACTATGCGTTGTGAATTGCGCCTGTTTATTGCTTTGTTCACCAACATTTGTTGACATAATCTTTATACCGTTGCGACTTCGTATTATAGGATTTGAAGAATACCAAATGATTACCAAACACCATGAACAACGCCTCAAAAATAGGGTTTATTATTACATGCAGAAACAGCAAAGAAAAGTCGTTTACTTTCACATCCCGATTGTGCTTCAGAGAAATCTCTTCCGAAACCACACGATACATGCTCGTCAACTTTTTGCAGTGAACAGCACTACCATAAAGTGTCCATGGCGCTAATGCCGGAATAGAGCAAGTAAGTGCAGAAAAGGGTGAAAGTTCAAGAAAGAGCGTAAGGGTGCAAGAGCGTATTGCACGCCGTTGTGGATTGGAACATGGCATTGGACTTTATTTTTTGCTGTCCTTTATTTTACTCAGAGATAATGAGGATCAAATACAACACCTTTATTTCTTTCCAACTCAAAATATGCAATATTCACCACTCCTTAATGCTTTTTTAAGATTTCTGAGACTGAATATATATTAATATATATAAAAGAAAGGTCCAAAACTACAAAAGAAATTATGTCAGTACCTACTATTAAAAATGATTTCACTTTGGCACCCATTTTTTTCACAAAAGAATAAATTATGGAACTGTGACCTGAAAATTTAGAATAGAATCGGGGAGGTAGGTTATGCGGATAGAAAATGTGGGGAAAGAGCAATATCCCCTCGTGAGAGTCAAGTTCACCCCTTCATTCGCTTTATATTTTAATATGCTCGCGAGAGTAAATAAAGTAATTAGACCAAACAAAACTTTCTTGCATACTCACTTCAAAGAGAATGAAAACAATAAACAAGCTATGAGCCGAACAAAAGAAGAGTTTAATTTAAGAGTGGTGAAGTCCGGTAAACCCAGATGACTCGCAAGGCTCTGCTCAGGATGCAAGAGAGGCAGAGTGAAGTGGAGTCAAGACGGTGAACCTAAAGGTGTAGATCAGAATGAAGCATAGAAGAAAGGATTTCTGAGAGAGGAAGCAAATAAGAAATGAAGGAAGGAGAGGTGTCAAGGAAAGCACCGTAAAGGGAAAATGGCCAGGAATGGTTGATTAAAAGTGCACAGATTGAGAAAGTGTGCTGGAGTTAAGGCGAGAAAGAGAATTTCTGATGGAATAACCCACTTGAAATGAGGGGGGAGCAAACATTACTCACCCATTCCCATGAAATATCGTGTCTCTGAGATCAGTTCATATTAATCTAGCGTAAATGTCATCATTTTGAGTCATGTTCTCTGTTGTGACGTCTGAGATATCTTTACCTCAATGAAATTCGTATAGAGTATTATTATATAATGTAGATATGTATCGCAAAGGCACAGGGAACTCAAAGCAATATCATCAGGTCAATTTCGGAGCAATATAATGAATGCCCGGTCAGTAGAGGGTATAAAGTCAAGTGTTCTTTACAAACAGTATCAAAATCTTTAAACTGGGGCTTATAGATCATTAGAGTCTTCTGCATAAAGCTAGTCAACTTCCAAGTAGTTCAATACTACTGCTAATAATATCTTGTTGTTTGGCAGTTGCTTATTAGAGGAAACTGATTATTCATAACCCAGTAGTGCCGCTCTTCTAATGCATCTAGTTCTGCTTTTTGCGTCAATTTCCATGAAATTCATTGGTGAATGTGACCGAAGAGATTTTATAATAAAACAGTCCTACTACATTTATTTGGATCAATATTTTCCGTTTGCTGGAGCAAATCAATGCAATAAAAAAACACGAGGTCAATTAAAATAGCGAGAAGAATAAAATTAGAAAATAGTCCATATTTTTTTCCTGCAACTATATGACATAATGCTATTTTATAAAAGCCTCCCTAAAAAAATATATTATGTATTTTAACATTCTCATACCATGCTCTTAAATTATAGCCACAACGGATAAAAAAATCATTCTCCTAAAAGTAAAAAAACATTTAAATCACTCGAAGGGCACTTAGAGCATTTGAAGTCTTCATTGAAAGTTTTAGATAATTTGGCAAAAATGCTATCACACACTACTGCAGAGGCGTTGCCCGCAGGTTTATTTGACGCAGTTTCAAAAAAAAAACCTTAACTGAATCACACCGCTTCCATCCACGGGAAACTTTGATGCAGGAAGCCACGCAAGGGATTCGACGAAAAATCTTTCATGCGGAAAACTTTTCGGAGATATTCCTCCTTGAATACTTGGGAACGGAGTTCCCTTCACTCTCTTGGAGAGAAAATAAGGACTTAACAGGAATAAATTTACTCTGGACAAATGTAGCGTCTTTCCTTATACGCTGGGCGTATCCAACGGTGTACTTCTAACATTACATTGAGAAGAAATAACTTTATATTCATCAAATTGTAAAGCATTAATCACCATAGGTATGGCTCAGTGTTAATGTATTACATTGCACTGGTTCCCTTTATCTTTCCTGAATCAAAATAATATCTTTGATTTTATGAGATATACATCCGCATCTACGTAATACTCAGCAAGCCACTGCGAGGGTGTGGGGCAGGGGACGAAAACCACCATGCATCACTAATGACCAGCAAATAATACAACAATGATACTTCTGATAGAAAGATTTTAATAAAATACATGTACCTGTATTTCCCCAGAATGCGTAGATTAATAACATTAAAACATGCTTCGTGCTCCAAATAATGTTTTATCTACTGAATGAAAGAAAGAGATGAAAAGAAAGGAGTTGCACAAAAGGAATTATGCTTATTATTACATTCCATTTACTCTCCTAAAGCATAATTTACCATTATATACCTACTCACTAAGCGAATAATTTTCACCCTCGGTTGAAAGCGTCAATAATAATGTTTTTCATTGTACTAACTGGATCATTTTGAGAAGATGACCCCTTTATGAAAGGTCAGAATATGAAAACTTTTGGTTTAATGGCGAAATAATTTTAAGTTACCTATTGGCTTGCTTCCAATGACCTATTAGATGATTATTTTTCTAATTGGATCAGGAGACAGTCACATGACAAAGACTATTACCTAGAAACTCAATGTTACCAGCCCATATAACAGACCATCTTGCTACAGGAAATTTTTATCTTCCTGCAGATTTCCTTTCTTCCTACAGATAGGAAGTTAATTCAATAATGCTGAGTTAAAGGGGTTATTTTGAATGATCAATACATTTGTGTACACCAACGCGGGTCCTTGCTAATGTTTGAGTACCCACAGAGCAACGGTAGGTATAACGACGTAATTAGAGGCATTTTGAAATCAGACAAATCCATCTTAATCTAGTACATTCCAGTTCAACTCCAACATCGAGAGAGTAATGAAGACCCCAACACTTAAGTATCATACTCAATAATGTTTTTAACAATTGGGAAACTTGGAGAGTCCACTGATAACTGTTCCTGTCTCGCACAATTCATAAACACGACAACGCTATAACCTCCTTGAAATATGAACATAGTACCTGAAAGTTAAAATGTTATTCACCGGTAGGACATGAAAAGAAATTCCATCGTTTAGGAATAAGTCAGAGTGATTGATGTTAAATCAAAAAGTAATGAGGTTTGGCTGAAAGAATATTAGGCATGGTTATTATGGGAAATAAGATAAATATGATGAATTTAACATCCTAGTTCGGAAAGCTAAGGAGATTGAACGTAATTAACTATTGTAATTAATGATAAGGTGGGGCCAAGAATATTACATCTGTAAAACATCAAGTGAAATAAAAATGTAAATATTGGTAGAAACTGATGAATCCCAAAGGAATTGCCAAAGAACTTAGGAAAGACTGAAAGACAAAATTTTAATCGACTGCTTTTTAGGACATTTTTGTTTAACGTTTCTTAGCATGCTGAACGAAGAGTAGAACTAATTATGTGTGTCCCGCATGAAACTAATAGTTATCTTAGATACGGAGTATTAGGTATGGACATCAGGTAAACGCTACCACTCAATATAGCAATAGCAATTTTTACTAAGTTATACTTTTACAGACGCTCATTTTTTGTCTCTGAAAATACTCACTATTGAAGCAATATTATTCGTATTTATTTCATTTAAACATATACACAACAGCTTGTTGCAAATCAATGACTTGACAGGCTCCTGTTATGAAATATATCTGAACTTACAATCGAGTGTCGATATACGATTTGGCTGAAACTGATGCAACCCCTTGTCATGGGGACGAAATTCCTACACTATGGTTTCCGCCTTGTTTCAGTAAAGAATAAAACGGAGGACCTGGGTGGGAAGGATTTCTAAAGGAATTCGACTCGATCATTCCGACAGGTGAGATTGCTGCGAGGAAGGTTGAGTGAGATGAAACAGAGCGAGGAATTCGAATTCCCTCATGTTCGTGGGAAGGGATTTGAAGGTCGGCCCTGGCGGCCGACAGTGCCCCTGCCGAAGGGATTTTACGGCGTCATGAGCGTTGGTCACCCCGGAATATGGGGACAAGGCGAAAGAGACTGTCTGGTCAAAATGAAGATGAATGCGGCAATGCCGATCGGGCGACAAGGGAGAGCGTGCAAGCTCGCAAGGAAGTCAGGAGCGGTGTCAGGTCGCAAGTAACACGTATCTCGGACGTGATTCCCAGCATCTATGTTTCTCACCTGCCTCGAGAGGTCCAGATACCCGTGGGAAAGATGAAAGTAGTTACAAGGCCGGAAAAGATTCCAACTCAGTGTTTTCGCTTTTTTTCTCATGATAAAGCATCGAGTGACAGTAAGATATTTCGGTGACGAAATTACCATCAGGTGACTTATAACCGAAAATACTTCAATGGAGTACTTTTTCACTTATGATAGCCATACATTTAACCCAGAAGATTCCCTCTCCCACACATTTTGCCCTATGTTTTACATTTTTACTCCGTACATATTCCTGCACGAGCAAAAGTACAAAGCAAACTTAGCAAAAATGACAGAAAGATTGGAAATAACTATGGAATCAAAAGTGTGGAATAGGAAATATTAGGCTTGTCACTGTCATATGTAATGAAATAAGAAGTTACAGATTGTTGTTCGCCGGTATTCGGAAATAGAGAAAAAGTTCAAAACAAGGACTTAATGATGTTCTTTTCTCCTATTCGTACCTTCATTGGGATTTTCCACATTTCGTGGAGGTAGAATTTCCGGGACACAAGGATTTCTAAAAGGAGGCTAGCTCGCTACGTGTGAACCGACAACCATCAGCGAAGCCAGCTTAGCGGCCACCTTCGTCGCCCGCTGAGTAGTACGCACGAAGTCCAGCAAGCTCAAGCTCAAGGAAAAACGCACTGTGTGAACTGGGCATGAGAGAGGGAAAGTTTCACTTTCGCTTAGCCCTATATGTACTGCCCTGTAAATGCTGACAGCACTTGGGAGTGCGGTGTAGGAGGTCATTTCGGGAGTTCATTCCTGAATGTTGGGTAGGTCGAAAGGAGTCCCTCATCGGAAGCCGGTCTTGCTTCCGCGGTAAGAATTCAACTCTGCTCTCACATTTTCCTCTCTCCCTCGGCTCTCCGTGTATAAAGTGCATTATGCACTCCCCCTGCTTTGTATTAGATGACTGTAACATAAAATCTAAAAAAACTCAGTGCCATGCACTTATTCTGACCATTCCGACACTGAGGGCAAGAACCCCATTTCGCTGGTGTGCCGCGCGCCGTGTCAAGCAACTTCGAAAGAGGAAAGCTCAGGTGCGGTTCCGACTAGCTAATCAGGCATTCGCTGTCTTTTACCTTTTTTCAGAATGGTAAAGACTTGTTATTTACTAACTTGTTCAATCTTCTCAGAATCACCTCTAAATTTACAGCGTTTAGCATACCATAAAACAGTAATTATAGAATCGATTTTAAAGATTGATAATCAGAATAACGCGTAAACAAGAGAAATACACTAGTAATACTTTTCATGATAACACTGTGTCCACAAAAATTTTTCTCGTAAAATGTGACTACTATAGAAGTGAAATAAAATATAAGCATGAAACCTTCTATTCCCACACAAATGTTCATTCCTAATTATCTTATATGCTTATTTGCTCCCCTGATATTAACAGTTACCTGTTCGTGATAATACCGTCGAGGTATTTGGAGAGGCAGATTTAGATAAACACGTAGAGATATCTACGTTTATTTTCAAAACTTCGTTAAAGAAAATAAGATTGATTTACTATCACTGTATAAGATATTTATTTAAATCACTAAATCATTTGATTTCTGAGAAGAAAGGACACGTTTAATTAATATTAGTAAATAATATTTCAATCGTGCCACGATCAAATAACTCGATAAAAATATGGTAGTTCTACACATTATGAGAGGGCTATATATTGATGCTTCAGAGTAATATTCCATGTTAGTGTTGCTGAATAAAATGATCATATAGAAATTTACCATAGGATATGCAGAGGCTCCGGAAATAATACTTTTTCCGAAGCATTATTACAAAATACCAATATCTGAAATACCTCGCTCTCAGTCAAGCCGTGCGATTTTTTCCCTGCGGAATTTCTTCTCTCTCTTTCTTCATTGCTATGCAGTAATTTTCTAATACCAATAAGTCTAAATTCACTGTCGAACTTTTGGCAAGTGAAGGCACCCGTCGGTTGCTTTAAAAACCTTAATATATAACCTTATAATAAAATTATAGCCTTATATAATGCTTTCATGGATGAAGAGATTTCACCTGTATGATAATCCGTACCAATTGTTTGAGTATCTAATTTTAAACAAAAACGAATTTTTTTGCGAATGGTACAGTAGCTTTTACTGGTGAGAGCTAACCAAGGAATATGTTACCTACAAATGAGAGACAAATACATAAACTTCAGTATTGCTCTTTTTTTAGTGTCCTACTATTTTATGATATTGCGTGCAACAATGTCTCGTGTATATTACCTAAGTAGGGTTCTTATGCACAGATTAGACATGAAATTCTGTCTAAAAAGTTTCCATCAATTTTGGAATTGTTTATTAAGTATGCTGAATTCCATAAAGGTGCCGTATAAGGTTCACACAGAAGACTTCATAGGAGATACAATGGTACAAAATTCTCACACATAGGTTGATTGATTACGTAGGAAAGCTTCAGCAAGTTAACGTTTTACACCGCAATTGACCCAGCTCGCCTTCATCAGTCCTGAACACAATGCAAAACTCTATCCTAGATATTTGTATCAAATAGTGGTAGGCGTCAAGACCAGATGTTTCCAAATCAAGGTTTGGCATATTCATTTCACGTTCTCTCCAGCTCAATGTTTTCCGTTTCACAAACTTCTGGCGACAGCCGGTCGACAACCTCGTCCGACCGATCATGCGCTTGGAAATCACACGTCGATTCGAAAGGGAAACGCTTTCAAAGCGCCTAGAACCCGAAACTGTCAAAAAAAACTTTCACCTAACTCCGCGTGCGAGCGGGGCCCATGATTTTCCAAATGGGAACGCCTCAAGGGCGGGAACTCTGGGAAACCATTTGCCAGGCTCCATTATTAGTTCAAATGCCCGTCGGGAGAGGGCCTTCATAGTTATTTAGTTTTTTTTCCTCCTTGAAACACCAGTGGCGATTGTAAAGGTTTTCCTTTCCCCTTTTTCTTCTGCTGTCGTTTCGTGGAAAAAACGAAATTTTGCAGTAGATGAAGTTAAGTTGGGATCGCCTGGTAAAAGGTTGGTCTGCATAGGTGGGTATTCTCACGTGTAAGTACTTTTGGAGAATGGCCAATTATGAGTATGCTCAAAATTTGTCGGTCAGAGCGAGTTGAATATGTTAAAAGAGAAAAAAGTTATAGAGAAAGGGAGAGAAAGAGAGATAGTCCTTCCATTCCCCTTTCCTTTCTCCAACATGCTTAGAGCGAGGGAAAGCATTCTTAACCCTATTCCGTGGGAGGGTGAGGGAGAACGGACGGATTCCTCGCCCGGAGCTGAGAGAGGGGAGGATTCTCATGCATTCCTAATGCAAAACGTAGCAGGTGCTGCGGAGAGGATTTTGCGAGAAAAAGGAAGAGAGACATCGACTGGTTGAGTGCGTGAGATCGTGGAGGGTGATTTAACACCGGTGAAGGTTAGGCACACAAAATGGACCGCCTACCTCTCCGACACTGCGTCGTCTCATCGCGAGAGAGCTGTCATTTGTTTTCGAAGGTCGATTGGAAAGAAGCGACCGAGCTGAAGTCCCTACTTTCCTAGCCACAGAAGACGTCGAAGGATGACTTGGCGAAGACTTTTTCCTAGCGGCGCTTCTGCTCATCGTCACCTCCGAAATTTCGACCTTCTTTTCTTCATTAATATAAACGAAGGTGGCGCTCTATGCTGGTGTTTCGATTACGAGAGAATCCAATAACGGCTTTTCCGTCCTCGCTGCGAACTCCCAATCGCTTGATTTTATTTTTTTTCCCGCGGGAAACCGCTCGATCATGCTTTGTGCATCATGTGGTTCGTGTAACGCCCTTGTATATTCTCTCATCCCTGCTGTATTCCAAGGGAGTTGAATCTCTCCAATTCAAACCCATCTCCGAGTCTTCCCTCACTGGAACGAACGCTCGAACGCCGAGAAATAATCGCTATCCGAGCAATGGTGCCATGAATGTGTAAGCGGAGTTGGCCTTTAATAGGTGCAACGCATTCAATGCTCGGGATAAATTTTTGAAGCCGGCGAAACTGAAATTAGTGTCTACGTCGTATCCACCCTTTGCCATTTTTATCGTTAATGGGCCTCCAGGACATATTCAGAATAGTAAGATTTTCGCTACGTTATGGCTCTTGCATCTTTTGGAATCATTTAATAAATTGGGGTGCGTATAAAAAAATATTTTTGCCACATATCTACATCTACGTAAATGCCAGCGAGCCACCACGAGGGTGTGCGGCAGGTGGAATATGTACTCAGCAGTATAAAATAAGAAAATACAACCAGTGTTATGGGACTCGAATGAATAAGGTTTGATAAGAGCGCTAGGTAGTGTGAAGGGTAGATCAGCAAGGTTTGTTGAAAGGTTTTACGATAGGTTCAGTAGTGATATCAGTATAAATAAGAGAATTAGATTGGGAATCGTTATCAGCTGGTGTGTTAAAGTACAGATTAAATCTATTGAAGACTTTTAAAACGGATTGCTTTACTAAAGATTTTAGATATTTATTAAAAACCCCCGGCGTATCATGCTATATTCGACCAGATATAGAAGATTATAAAAATAGATTGCCGTACCGATAGATTCAAAATGCCATTTTTCCCTCGTACTATAAGAGAACACATAGGCAGAATAGCTAAGGGATAGGTGATTGAATTATTATTAGTGTACTCTGTAGTGCATGATGCATGTATTAGTAACCATCCCTTACATGATACGTAGATATAAACCATCTAGCTGCTGATCACCCTATTATCTAGCATGTTCCCACGTAGTAGCCTAATTACATATAAAAGTGTATGTTTGGAGATATTCATTCCATACCGCACACACTCACGGTGGCTTGCAGGGTGTCCCGAAGATGCAGATGTAGCTATAAACGTTTATTCCTCTTGTTGAATATTTCGTCTCCTTGAATCAGGGAATTGTATTCATGGCGCATTGATATAAACTTCCGAATGAGCTGTTTCTCGTAGAACGTAGAAGGCAGTTCATGAATTTTCGTTCTGCATTAGAAAAATGTACTACAGTCACTAGCATAGATCATACTTTAAATTGGTCGTGGAATGGTTTGTGCCGTTTGGCGCCACATTAGGGGCCATAATTAGGTTGAGAATTATTTTAGGCACTGAAAAACACTTGAGAGTGCCGGCATACACTATATAGGGCTTACATGACAAAAAGTTTAAAAAGTACACTCCTCGAGGAAATTAATGGGATGCAACGCTAACTGCAGATGATACAAACAAATGAAAAATTTTCATCTATGACACGGGAAGCAAATACAAGTAATTAAGGCAAACACATCTATTTGTTACGCGACTACTTGAGGAAAATGTTGGCCTAAAGTCTTGTAAGTCCCAAAGCCAAATAGTATGTTGAAGATAAAATTTTCTGGATGCACACATAAAAAATGTGAGATGATAAAATCATCAACTTTCTTCAAATACCTGATACTCCATCAACTTTCATCTGCATGAATTCCATAGCTTCTAATGTAGCGTCTATCTTTTGAAGGCATTACAACAAAGTGAGATGCATTACATTGTTATTTCAAGTGATGCTTTAGAGGAAAATAGCGATGTAGTGAGAAAAATTTCAAAATAATTACTTCTTATATTCTTTTCTTTATTCCTGAAATACTTTAATAATGTAAAGACCCATGTAGATTCACCCATTATACTCATTGCTGAACTTAAATGGCATTTATTGGTGAAAATGTTCATAACTTACCACTATATGAATACCAAATTTGAAATAAGCCCACTTTTATGGAGGCAAATCATTTTTCGTCATGTGTAACTGAATACTTAACTATACTTCTTGTGCGTATTTTAGAACCTAATTTTTGTTATGAGCACGGTAATGTATACTGTTAAAAAAGGTAAATGTGGCGATAGTTTGAAGTAGGCACACACTCAGGCTGAAAACTCATCCATCCTCTCTCCCATCCCACTTATCGGAATAGCAATCCACACGACTCTCGGGGTCACAAAGCAGGTCCAAGGGGTCCCAGCTCTTACTAATGCAAACTGATAAGGGATCATCTGACTGCGCCTCTTAGAGCCAGTTTCCGGCGCGGGATTACGTAGTGGCCGCGCCCCTAATCGCCGGGAAAGTGCGGATGTCCGCGGGAAAGGCCGTTTAAGGGGACTTTGTTGACACAGGGGTAGATATAGGGTGGGTGTGAGGTGTGGAGGGTGAAGAGGAGGAAGGAGTCATCCAATAAGGTCACTTTCCCCCGCTTCGGACTCTCTTGGGTTCCGGTCACGTTGTTTACGATGACACGCAAGACGTGAAAGTGCTTAAGCCAGCGGAAGACAGGCGACAGCCTGAAGAAAACTGCCTGCTTGGCTGCCCCTACCATGAGGATGAGTTTTTAGGGTCCAAGGGAGTAAAGGTTTTAAGAGTAGCCTCCACCCTTATGCCACGATGGGAATTGTTGAACAGATGCTGTGCACGAGGCATTAGATCTTGAATATATTTTAGATAAATTCACGTTATTTCTTCAGGGTAGTGAGGATAATTCCTGGACGCTAGCTTCCCAAACGGATAAGGTCGATGCCTTGTGGTGTCAATTTATGATACTTGCTAGCATTCCTAATGAATGAGAACGTAGTAATACCACAATAATTTCATTTTTTCATACGACCATGGTTTCAATGGTTAAATTTATCATCAGAACCTGACACCATGATCGTAGCATTAAATAAAATCAATTTAGAATTACAAAGTTTAACCTGTCGTTAATGATGAATTCCAAAAGAAATTTGACGTACTCCAATTCAAATGTATATTATGGCAAAAGAAATAAGCCATCTCTAATAATTTTGCCTCACCATTACAGCAAGATTGTTTTATAATCAAACTCTGTCGTTCACCGAAAAACTCTTTCTGAAGAAAGTTGAATAAAAACATTCTAACACCTTTAAAAAGCAATTACTCTATAGATATGTGGCGATACCCCGCCACAACAGCCACATTGGCAATTAATCATATTCATTATGTAGTCATGTTTTATATTATTATTATTTATTATCAATTATTATTTATCATCAATTATTATTATTTACTATCAATTATTATTATTTATTATCAATTATTATTATTTATTATTTTATTCATCTTCATACCAACCGGGCAACAATACCGATTTTGTAGACCAGAGAGTTGTTGATGAGTTTGAGAGAAGGACAGAATCTTGTGAGTGGAGCTGAATAAAATAGCTATCTACAATAAGAAATTAGCGTTTCATTCCGCACGAAGACGCTAAACTGGTGACCCCGACGTCGAAAAACACGACGGACAACGGACCCCTGACGACGACCTTTTCATCGGCCTCCGAGCTTCTACGGACATCATCGCACACCGCAATACACGGGCTTCTCTGCGCTACTCGCACAGCATTCTGCTTACCTAGCACGTCCTTAAAGCACCCATGGCAGACGCAGAGGAAGTCGACAAACTCCAGGCGCAACTCGCGGAACTCAAGCAGCAGCTCGTGGCCCAGCAAGCGCAATATATGCAACAGCACATTGAGTCTCCACCGCAAGAGCATCAGGCAGCGCTACCTCCGCAAATATCGCCGCAGTTCTCTCCGCTTCCTGATCCCGCCGGTATCGGTCCTGCTGCCATATATCGCGTCACGCCGAAACTGCCTCCTTTCTGGCCAGCTCAACCCGCAGTTTGGTTCGCCCAGGTAGAAGCACAATTTTCCCTGGCCAACATCACCTCGGACCGTACTATGTACGATTACGTCGTGGGAAATCTAGACCATCGCTTCGCCAGTGAAGTCAGCGATCTCATAGTAAACCCACCGGCCGCAAATCGTTATCAGACGCTTAAAGCTTTGCTGATACAGCGCGTCTCTCTCTCCGAGGAGCAGCGGGTTCGGAAACTTCTCACAGCAGAAGAGCTGGGCGATCACAAGCCTTCTCAACTCCTACGACACATGCGTTCTCTCATCGGCGCCACGCAAGTGCAGGACTCTTTCCTTCGCACGCTGTGGCTACAGCGTCTCCCGCTCAGCGCGCAGGCCATTCTCCAAGCGCAGGCCACAACACTTCCGCTCAATCAGCTGGCAGACATGGCCGATCGCATCGTCGCCGTCGTTCCGCCTCCGATAGCCCCAGCCATCCACGCCGTACGCTCTACGCCTGACATTTCGGCATTGAATCAACGGATAGAGGAACTCGCCAAGCAAGTCCAAGATCTACGAAATCGTGTTAGCAATCCTCCATATACACGGACCTGGACCCGGGATAGACCTCAGCCTCGTTCCATGCAATCCACAGGCACTACACAGCGCCCCGCTAAACTTGGTATGTGTTATTACCATCGCAGGTTTGGTGTCGAAGCCAGACGCTGCACCCAGCCTTGCTCCGCCAAATCAGTGAGCCCGTTAAACTCCAACGGCGACTCGTAACGGTGGCCACGAGTCGTCCTACCACTGGGTGCCGCCTCTTCGTCACCGATCGCCACTCCCGACGACGTTTTCTCATAGACACGGGATCAGACCTCTCCATCTACCCAGTCAACTTTTGCACCGACCACCGGACTTGCACGGACTACGAGCTCTCCGCCGCCAACGACAGCCGGATCCGTACCTACGGTACACTACCTCTACGCCTTCAGCTTGGCCTCCCTCGCGACTTCCTTTGGCGATTCATCGTTGCTGACGTCACCGAGCCAATCATCGGAGCAGATTTCCTAACTCATTTTCACCTAGTTCCTAACATGGCCACCGCTCAGCTCGTCGATACAATCTCTGGCCATTCTGCATCGGGTCATCGCGGTCGATCTTCCCAGGACAGCGTGCGCTCTCTGTCGGGATCTTCACCCTATCATGCCCTCCTGGCCGAGTTCCCTAACATCACCCGGCCTCCAGGCACTCCTCGGGAAGTCCACCATCACACGAAGCATCACATACGCCTCCAACCCGGACCGCCGATCTATTACCGTGCCCGCCGTCTAGCTCCGGATCGACTTCGGGATGCACAAGCAGAATTCGAGCTACTAGTACGCGAAGGCATTGTTCGTCGCTCACACAGCCCTTACGCCTCACCACTTCACATGGTTCGCAAGAAGGATAACAGCTGGAGACCTTGTGGCGACTACAGGGCCCTCAACGCCCGCACCATTCAACCCGCTGCGGCCGCACCATCCGTCCTCCAAACGGATTTGCAGCCGACCCTCTTTTTCCCCACGGGGGGGAGTAGTGTGGCGATACCCCGCCACAACAGCCACATTGGCAATTAATCATATTCATTATGTAGTCATGCATTATATTATTATTATTTATTATCAATTATTATTTATCATCAATTATTATTATTTACTATCAATTATTATTATTTATTATCAATTATTATTATTTATTATTTTATTCATCTTCATACCAACCGGGCAACAATACCGATTTTGTAGACCAGAGAGTTGTTGATGAGTTTGAGAGAAGGACAGAATCTTGTGAGTGGAGCTGAATAAAATAGCTATCTACAATAAGAAATTAGCGTTTCATTCCGCACGAAGACGCTAAAGATATTTACTGAATCTACGTGCTCATCATTCAAAACTGATTATTTTCGTGATATATTAGCCTTCTTGGAATATCTCACCTACAAGGCATATTTTTTCCATGTGAAGCTACTCAGATCCTCAGCAACTTCATGCATTCTAATTTAGCTGTTTATTAGTATACGATAGATTATAACGTATTGCGCAAATTATCAAGTAGTCTAGATAGTAGTTAGAGAAATTGTTGAATTTATACCTAAATGTTGGTGCATCCTTTCATCATAACATTCCAACCAATATGGACGAAAAGGTCTTTGCTAAGGGGTGAAGATCCGTTATAAAATAGTAAGGATTGATGACAATTAAAGACATATAATTTGTCGCAGGATCCAGAAACAAATATTTACATATTTTTAAATATAGGTACATAAAAAATGTAATTAACATTTTTTTAGAAAAAAATAGAATAATTTTGAGTTGCCTGTAAAATTCTTGCTGGCAGTGGCTTTCCGGGACATTATACTTGCACCTTTAATGATTGATCATCAGAAAAGATGCATTATAAAAAATTATAAATATACTTGAAAGTCGGTAAATACGAGAAAATAGTATCGTTTAACAGTACTAAACCGATGGAAATTGAAATTACTCTGGAGTTCCGGCCATAAAAATCTAAGCAAGAAACTAATTATTCACATCATATAATGGAAACAGTATAATCGGCATTATTAATAAATATACTTGCATACTAATTTTCATCGCCACACGTTCCAAACAATACAGTCCAGAAACCAAGTTAATGGAGACGTTTTTTTTCTGGAAGAAAAACGATTCGAATGATAATCTTCATATACATGTTTTTATATTGGAATTTGTACATGTGCGAGTAAATAATAATACAGTGCCCATTATTCTAATTCGTAATACCCAGAGCAATACATGCGTGTGTAGGATTGGGGGTAAAATACAGAAAAATGACACAAAATATATCACAAAGGAATTTAAGCACGCCGTAAAATATGGGAAGGTATTCATCAAAAATCGAACGAAATGAGAAATATTTTATTCATTGGACGGTTATTTATGTGGATGAAATGTAAATCCACTGGTCATCAGGCAAAAATATACCATTTAAATATTTTAATCACGTTCTCATGGTATAAACGATGTCACGAGTATTTAGGATGGTAAAAAAATATTTTTTTCAATATTAAAAAGAATAAAATGGCCTCAGTTTTGATTGTATGTGACAGCCTTTTTCCAGCATTGGCTACTCCACAGTTGACGAAACTTGGGCCGGAAGGGTTTCAAATCATAATGTTCAGTAAGTTTTCAGTAATCGGGTTGGTGTTGTGGCTCGGTTACTGGCCTCCCTTTACGAGGGCCCGGGTTCGATTCGGCATTGGAGGACTTTTCAGCGGAAAACCAGCAGATAGTGGAGGGAATTTCAGGTTCAGTACTCCGTCCGTCGGATGAGACGTTAACCCGTGGTCCCATTGACGCCAGCCTTTAACAGTAGGCTAATGCTGACACCGAGTTACTCTCCACCCTACCTCTATTACGTTAAATATTCCTACCATAACCCAACTACCCACCATTCCTGATAATGGCACATATGACCTCGGCTGTCGGTATCCTCCCCTGAATAACGAAACAATCTGTTTTACAACGATGCCTTCCATTAGCATCAAAATTATTTTTATAAGCTCAAAATCAAAAACATCGCTAATTCTGGTAAACAGTGGTGTCCATGGTTTTTAATCATTTCTGCCAAGCTAGAGTGATAAATTTTTCCGGACTCATTAAAATCAAACGGATAAATTCCTTTTTCTTAAAAAAAGTGATGAAGTTGAGAAAATTTCACTCACTTACTAGGATAGAGTCAAAACAAATGAGGACGGAAACGAAGAGAAATTTGTTTTATTCATAAGAGTGTAAAGGCTGAAATATGAACCGGTGGGGCTTTCACTGGGTTTAGTGCCTAAAATCTAAAAATCGTCGTAGTTCTCTCAAGCTAATTTAACTATCAAGTATATCCTCAAATCAATGGAAATGAAAATTGGTTCATAGAAATTCAGGAAAACCTTGACCATTAAAGCTATTATGAAGATGGGAATGCTGTGATTACTTTAAACAGACAGAAGTAAATGACTAAGTAATTGCTTGGAAGATTGAAGTATAAGGTTCATGAAAAAAGTATTGTGAAAAAAATGAATGGAAAAAAAATGACAAGACAATTGGTGCCTTTTCTTATTCAATTTGTTCACTCTAGGCGATTTACGTAATTTGCTATATTTACATTAAGTCCTTTCTTTGCTTTGCACTGCATCAAAAGCCTTGCTATTATATCAAATGTCACCAAATTCCCTTAATTTAGGCATGATTCTATTAAAGTGAACGTAAAAAGAAGGTTTTGGCAAGAGAGTGTGATAAAAAATGATGAGGGTTAGCTGATGGGAAACGGGTTTTAGGTGAAATGAGCAGGAGGCAACAAAATGAGATGAATACCTTTGGGAGGTAAATAAAGGTGGAAGAGAATTAAAGTGGGAATATTTTGTTGTTATGTTGGCGAAAAAAGGACGGGCAGAGGATATAAAGGTTTACGTAGAAACTGGGAGTTGGAAAATCTTTGGAAGGTGTCAAGAATTAGGAATAAAAAATAGGTCTTTCCACGAGCATGCCTCTTAATATTGGTTGCAATTGCGCTGAAATTGCATTATTAACGATGAAAAATGAATCAAAACTTAAGCGAACCAACCTTAGCTGTAAGCAGTAACATTGTTATTTTTAATACATTTGTTTTACGTTGGTGGATTCTCAGTCAGAGTGATTGATTATCTATATTTACACCGTACTCACTATAACTGAAAAGAAATACTTCTTGAAGTAATTTTTCAATGAGTGGATAAATAAAAAATCAGTTCCACACATCCAGATAAAAGGAACTATGGCAAGTTTTTGAAAATAATTATTTAGAAATACATTCATATTAACCATTTCCTCATTATATATTGCCCAAAACTGGTATTTTTTCCAAACTTCTGGGGCATAAAATGAATTTTACCAAAGGTATGGTATGGAAGTAAGTACTCATTTTTCCTCAAAAGACGCCATAGTTTATTTATTCCTGTCTCACAACTTTGATGAACCAATATTAGAGAAATGTTATCTATATTTTGTTCGAGAACGTTTCTCTAAATGCATTAATAAATATCAAATATAAATAAGATGTGCATCTTCTAAGTGACACATTTTGTTTGGGGAAATTTCACTTCCCTGACATGTGTATGTTAATAACTTAATTCCACGCTATTTACTTACCCTGAATTATATGTAGCTGTATAAATAAAGACGAAAAACATATTTAGTTGCAAAGTAGCCTTCTAAAAGTATCTTTTGACTGAGCCCTCCGACACAGGTAAGGGTGAACAGATACTTTCTTTTCGAGATAATATATGGCAAATTCACTCAAGGGAGAGAAAGAGGCCAGGGAAAATATACCTGCAGGGTATAATAATAACAAAAACTCTCCCTGAAAAGGCTTTAAAGCAATGAGGGATAAAACACGATTACTCCCTCTCCAACCATTCCACTTAAAAAGGGAACTACCTATCGACGAACCAGAGCTGTAATTGATACGGAAAAATATAGAAATGTTCCTGAACCTGAGAAAATCCCTTTCGCAAATGCCTCGGAATCCCGGAAAGTTTTGATGATAAAGTTAATGCTGTTATTCCGCGCGGTGGCTCGGGATGGGATAGCAAGCTCTGAAGGGAAAGCGAGGGAGGGAAGGGGTGGATGAATGGGATGGAGGGTCAAATTTAGGGGAGAGAGGGGAGAGGGAGTTGTTGGGCGCATGTGAAAGGGTGTGAGAGGTTGAGGGAGGCCCAAAAATGAAAGAGAAAGGGTCTTCCAAGGGGAAGAGAGGACTGTTGGGTGGTATAGGGAAAGAGGCAACGCCGTAATGGCTTTCTCTCCTTCCTCAATCACTTCCCTGTCTCGCACAACCTTCACATCCGCTTATCTACAACGAAAATTTTAGAGCACGGAAAATGCAGATATTTATCACCGGTCATCTTTCTGACAAATGAATAAAGCTAGTTTTGCTTAAGTCTTTTTTTTTGCATTTATTGCCTTCAAAAACCATTAAATTTAGTTTCCCTAGTACTGTACCGTCCACGGACAAGAGTTTAGTGTTAAGTTTAAGTCAAAGTTGTACTTATGTGCTTGGGGCAACATTATTCATATTCATCTTAAAATACTATCAAGGAAATCTTATAACACAGTATTGAGTACCTACATTTAAGGTATGATTATTTTAGTCTTAGAAGGTACAGAAAGTATCCACAGTAGCTGAACAATCTTCATGGTCTGCAGTTTAAAGATACAAATACTCATATGCTTTCTAACTAATAGAGGGTAAATAGTTTTATTTGATGTTTTGGATGAGAAAGGATAAAAAGAAATGTTGGAGAACATGTGGAGTCTTATTGCGTGGAAATTCATTGGTGCTTCATACTATGCACATATGACTGTTCCAATATAGTTTCAAGCATTCATGAAGCAGTATGAAGTCTAAATATTCGTCCAATCAATGATCGCATATCTCTTCGCTGAACAAAAATATTTATGCCAATATAAGAGAACCCAATAGATAGCAAGATAGCAATAAGATATCAAAGGAATAGGTGGGTAAAAATTATTAAAGTAGCCTGTATTGCACGAAAAACAAATCCCTTTACTACCACGTAGATACTAACCAGTTAACTGCATGTGACACTATTTCCTAACATATTTCCATGTAGTAGCTTATTTACATGTCAATAGTGCATGTTTGATGATATACACTCCCTACCACAAGCCCTCGTGGTGGCTAGCAGGATATTATATAGATGTAGATGAATATATTTAGACTCCTCAGGCCTGAACGTATAGCCACAGAGTACGTCCACCTTCCTTTACCTTCCTAAGTCCGGAATTATGGGATGATTTCTCCTCCTCATCCTAAACCCTCTAAACACATTTGCTATTAATCCGGTTCATCCATTTGATCTCGCTGCTGAGCTTAAGGCCACCGAGTCGGTCCACCTAGTTGTGGATGGTGGGTTACCATTTAGATATGGAAGTTAACTTTGAGGTAAACGAGCTTACGCGCTAAGCAGTCGTGGACGAAAATCGACGGCGATCCGAGACGTATTGGTCCATCCTTGTTCAAAGTAGGCCATTAAAATTATTCCAGAATCTGTGAGGAAACCGGAAATTGGTGGCGGGAGGTTGCCAACAATTACGCATCCCATCATCCGTAGGAGAGGACAGCAAAGTTTCTTTACATAAGTGAAGGTGGAAACCACGGTGCTCGGTACAGCGAATCACTTCACTACAGGCGTGGTAATATTTACTTTAACGGCTGTAGTATTGTATTGTTGAGTACAAAAGGAAACCTCCACTTTTAATATCACGAGGATTCACCCGCTTTAGCTTCAGAGGACATGGTGGAACCATTTCGAGTAAAATTTTCTGGGGTAAAACACTCTCCCATTTGAAAATCCGGGCACCGAATACGTGAAGATTACATTAGTCAAGAATGATAAACATTTCAAAATCGGATCATGGAACTCAGGATCACATCACTTCTGCAGATGATTGGGGAATGTGAAGTTGGAAATTCGGAAAATGGACCTCTAGGTGTTAGGAATTAGCAAAATGTAGTGGCCAGAAGAACGAGACTTTTGCAGTGGAAGCTAAAGGGTTAGGTATGCAAACGGGATCATTAAGTGGTAATGCTGCAGCAATAGAATGATACTCAAAAAGTGTACCAGAATGTTTGTGAGGAGCTTCTTGAAGTATAGTGGAAGGAAAACTATGGTAGAGATCGGGACCAAGACCTATTAATACCGTTGTAGAAGAAGTTTAGATGTAAACGCTGGAATACGAATATGAAAAAGTGGAAGACGTGTATGATTAAATCACGAGAATAATAATTAACTTAATGCGAAAAGAGTACTTTATTATCCTAAATGATTACAACGCTATGGTCTGTGAGGACATAGATCATGGAAATACTGGAAAATAGGAACTGGGAAAATAGAATGAAAGAGAAGAAATACTACTGGAATTCTGGGCACAACACAAGTTAGCGGCAGAAATCAGGTTATTTAGAATCACCAGCAGAAGGACTTATAGATGAAAAATGCTAGATTAAAAATACGATTACAACCTGATAACATATTGGTGAAGCAGAAATACATGTAAAAGACTCATAAGCTACAAGAGGCAGATATTGATTGTGGCCACAAATTTTAATTTTAATCAACTGAAATAGTAGTTATTTGTGGGAGATGACTGAAAGGAGAGGCCCTGATACCTTAAACCGAAGAAGAGGATTACTGAGTAAAGGTAACAGTTTTAAGGGAAAGTGGAAGAGTGAAGAGATAACCAGATATCAGTATTAGCCTAAAGTTAACAAAATAGAACCTGGGCTTAACGTCCCATCCAATGGACAGAGTACTAAACTTTTAGTATTCTACAATTGAAACACAATTGGGAGGCGATAGAACTATGAAAACTCCACCAGAGCCCAGTTAAGACTCCGGGTATTCGGGCTGGGAGGCCCGTATTCTAGCCATCGCACCAACTCGATTTCCAGAGATTATAAGAATCATGGAAAGAGAGAACATTTTTTACTTGCGCTCTTTTGCCACTATCTACATTTGCTTGTATTTTCTGATAAAGCTGAGATCATGGTAAAAAACGGCAATGTTTTGGCAAAAAAGGCAAGTGACAGAAAAGGGTGAAAAATGGAATAATAGGTCAAATATTTGAAAATGTTTACATATTTTATTATTTTATGATAAAACTTATAGCAATAGTTGGTCTTTTTTGAGTCTCAAATGAGAGAAAAAAGTTTAATATGCTGATTTCTACCACTATCTACTGTATTTTTCGGTTATAATAAATGAAATAAAACAATGTATGAAACATAGTTTTAGAAAAAAGGCGTCCCATATAAAAGAGTACAACCTAAGCAACAGTGAAAAAGGCCGGAAAAACCAGTAGCTAAATAAATTATGGTCAATACAAAACAGAATAAATACTAGAATTCGTGTAATGGTTTCGTAATTAACTAATGTTTATAAAGTAATTTCAATTTAATTGACCTCATTCAGTGGGTTGCATAGAGTTAAGTAACATATCCTGCTATAATCGTCTACATACCGTATTTTTTCCAGTTAAATCAAAGAAGACTGAGGAAAGAATAGAGCACGTGAACGATTTTGCATCAACTATATATTAAGTGTTAAATACTTTAATGATAGAAGATGCTTCATTTTTTGGTTTAGTTGTTTCCTGATGAATTGTAAAAGTGGAGAAAATAGTATAAAAAACAGCTTTCGAAATAATGTAGAGTATAAGACAACAGGACAAACTTCGTAAAAAAAATGCCCATTTCTTACTCGAAGTTTTCTTCATGTGACAAACCCAAGAAAGTTTTGTCATTTAAAAGTGAAACAATAGGAACTGTGTTAGTTTTCCTGCAAAAACATTTTTGCTTCCGCTACAAATTCAAGTTGCGTAACTACATTCTGCAATTGTCGTGGAGGGAAACAACAAGACAACCATCTGTACAGTAGTTTTCCTTTTTGCCAAAAAATAAACACATAATACATTTCAAACGAAACATTTATATGAGCACTACACTTTTAAGTTACATGTTATTTTTTTACTGTCAAAGCTTCACTCATAGATAATAACAAGAGAAACCTGTTGATATTTTGTCTTGTACCTATATCTACACGTTATTCCTTCACATGAGAAAAAAAGAGTGAATAGAATCAAATATCAGATTTTAAAGAAAGTTGATGGACCGAATAAAAGGCAAAAGCTTGAAAAAATATCAAAGGGTCAAAAAAGTTTTTGTTCCCAAAAGATAGCATTATAAAATAGAATTCTTGAAATGATTGAAATTCCCTGCTATATATTTCATTTGTTGTTATAACATTTTCATAAATGATACCTCAAGGATTTGGGCCTAAAGAGAGGAACAATAACCTATTACTCGCGTTATTTTTCTCCATATGAGTTTGTTTTCCCGTTCCGACAAGCATACTGACAGGGGAGTGGAAAAGGTCATTATTTTTAGCACCACTTTGACAAAAATCCTATATCTACTGCAGAGGTATTTTCATATCCTACCTCGTACGGTCCCATTTACAGTCCCATTCGCTTAGTATAATAAATTCCTTATGTATAGCATATTCTGTAATTATAGTGTATATTACCTATAGATCTACGCGTAACTCTGAAATTTCTCGCAACAACATTTAAGGATGAATAAAATACTGAGAGTTTTTTTTAACTAGCTTTTTAAGTGTAATGCCCAATTTAAATCAACGAGTCATCGATTCGTACGTCTTCATAAGGTAAAATATCAAGTAAAATAAAATTCACTTAAATGTTGTATAGGTCAAAATATAATACAGAAATCCACTACCTACTTATCTAATTGTGCTCAATATTCCAACACAAATGTTAGCTTTAGTAATAGAAGAAAAGCTAGCTCTATTCATGTGGTCTTTGCTTGCTTTAACTTCTTTGATTACATTTCTAATATTTTAATTATTTTTAACTGTAGATAATGTCGATGCATTCACAGAAATTGATCCATCGGGGAAAGGTTATACTCCAGAAGTAGAAGTCACTATACTCAAGGAGGATCTATAGTAAAATCACGATGACGAGAAAACGCACCTATGATATATCTTGCTGTTTTGGCTCCGATAAGTCGCATCAGTTTCATTTCAAAATAGATCCACAAGTTTGATTGTAAGGCTGGAAGAGTTCTCTAATCCCCCCACATTAATAGGTATAACGTACTCACTACTTGATAATATCTTTAATCGATGCTAAGCATTCAATGACCCGCAATCGGGCACAGGAACACTCATCCTGCTTTAGATACTTTATCTCGGGAATATGAAACGTCAGAATTGGAAGAAAAAAAGAAAAATTAATAATTCCCAATCTTTAATATGTTCTTGGGTAGTAATCTTCTTTATTGAAATCGAAAGATTTATCAACGTCATTCAGAATGATGAATTTTTTACGATCTAAGGGCTTTTAAGATGACTTGGGTGGCGGACGAATTATTTCTTGAGCGGTGGCGAAGGGGTCGGAAGCCGGTGATTCGATTCATTCATCTTCGAATCCGGGCACCGACCTTTTTCCGACTCTCAACCACTCTCTGGCATTGCTGCAAGATTTCACTTCGTAGGAGTGGAGGACGAATGTATTTCTGAGATATGTGCGATGCGTTTTTAAAGGAAGACAACATTTCCAATACGTATGGAAAACCTTGCACTGATCCCTCGTTAAACAGAGGGAATAAGGCTTTAATTCGAGCCTTGCTAGTATCGTGATGATAGTACTGGTCTCCAAATCCAACGTCCCAGGAACAAAACTTGGAAGTGGAAGACTATTTTCATTGGTAAGCTGGCCCCTACTTGAGGACTATGTGGAAAGGATTTGAGTTCAGAAGTCTGTCCGTTGGATGGGACATTGTGATGTGATCCAATTATCATCTTTAGATACGAGCACGCCAATGCTGACGCCGGGTTACTCTCTTTCCTCCCCCAATCTTTTCATTCATACCATTGTACCATTTTCCTTGGTCTTAATCGTCTTCATGTTAGGGTACTACTTGAAAACAAGGTATGGACTTTAGCTGTACAATTCCTTACCAAGTATCGTACCAAGCTTACAAATATCGCACTAAGAAACCAGATGAACAACATGATTTAGAGACGGCAGAGTCATAACCGTCCTCCAAAACACCTTATAGAACACATTGGAGAGCTATTGATAACTGTCACTAGTATGAAATATTTAAATTAAGCTGCAACGAACGAGTAAGGTCCGATATAGTTTCCATAAATTAAACTGCGGATGTATGCTTAGCATCCACATTCAATTTTATTTCAGAGCCAGAAATAAGTACCGAAAGTCAGTCATTGATCCGCAAATCATTTCACTTGGTTTATTTCATTCTCTGTGCTGGAAACTTAAGAGCAAAACAGAAAATTTTGAATAAAATTTTTTCTACAAAACTGATACAAAAAAGCAGCAGGCAAACAGATTAATAATGCAAAAATATAAACAATAAAAATATTACCAGGGAATATGATGCACATTTCGTACAATTATTACAATAGTTAGATTATATTTATAAGTCCTCACTTAAACAATACTTGAATAATTTTCCATTAAAAATTTGTAGAGAGGCAGAGTTTTTCAAGGACAGTGGCTATAAGTTCCAAAGGTTTGAGCCAGATATGAAGAATGATTTAAAATATACATAAGTGCGAGATATTCCGCGAATCAGGTAGGAGGGTTCAGCCCTGGAGGGTCTAAAAATAGAGACTGACCAAGATTCAAACTTAGTATATGAGTAGTCCGGGTTTTAATTGCCGAAAAGAGCATTTAAAAAAAGCTAAGTAAATATTTCCTCCTGGAAGATATCTTAAGCCATGAAATATTGCGTAGGTGGTGAGAGATATGTTCATCTATCTGGAGGTCAAGAATAAATCTCACACAGGAATTTAATAGCCGCTTGAGCTTATTTTCTAATTCAGAGGGAAAATCATTATAGACTAAAGCTCCATAGTTAAAAGTAGGGAATACGAAAGTTTCAACTCTCGTATTTCCTACTTTGTGAGGATCTGTATTTTGTAAGGAATTTGTGAGGATTACGTGGGACTCACTTTACCTTAATTATCATCATGAGGTAAAAACCACATTCATTCACCAGGTGAGAATTATACCCGCTGTTTTTGGGTTGCCAGGCCAACCTGGCTACTATTCGATGCAATAATTAGAGATCGCAATGAAAGATTTCTCTAAATATTGGAGTTGAAGCGGGATTCCCGGAAAGCCTCGTTGATTTATCTTTGAAGACGACAGTTCCACCATTATGGTAGCCAGAGTAAAACAAAGCCATTAGTACGCTTACTTTAACACAGGTAAACATGACCATGAAAGCTGAATTGACGCGGAGAACATGTTGGGATCCAAATACAACGACTAATGAAGATATAAGAATGGTGGGTAGAGACATCCTATTGGGAGGGTACGTGAAAAGCAAGGGTATTTGCAACCCAATTGCAGGGGTCAGGTCTAAAATCTGGTTGAATTGACATTGTAGCCTTCTCTTGGGATGCGGTGTAGCGTAAATTCCCAATTTCCTAATCGGTTCGTGAAATAGTACGTAAAACTACGTACCTTTTCACTTTGCAGGTTAATTTCAATGCCGCGTGCCCTCCATGCTTCCATTTTCCCCTTTAAATTCCACCTGTATTAATCCTTACGGAGAGAACAGCTTTCATATGGTTCGGATGGATTGATGAAGAATGTTAGTTGCATATAAAATAACTGATAGAAGAGATACGGGTTCAGACCACAGAGATATTTACGCGAAGATTTAAACTGACAATATGTGTATGAACAATAATTAAAACGAACAAAACATAAACCTCATACTTAGCCATTGGAGTGTGAAATTCACACATACAGAGTAGCGAAGCAAATTCTTTTCCTTAGGCCGCCTGCGATTTTCTACGAAGTTCTGACGCGCAGAAAATAGAATCGTATTTTTTTACAATGGGATGTCCAGAAAGCTGGGGGTGCCCAGAAATCTTAAGCACGGCATTTGGACCCGAAAGCCTCCTTTCTGTATTCCACCCACTGCCCACTAGGTCTACAGGACCCCAAAAAAATGAAACCAATGTTTGACTATGAATACCAATTTGGAACAAAAATGCAACATGTTATTGAGAATTCAGGAGAGAAAGAAAGAGTCTTAGCAATGGAGGATATTTTCTATATATTACTCAAGGAAATTTCTTGCCTATAAAAAGGGTCCCCTTAATGCGTATGTCCATGCAATTTATGAACGAAAGTATCCGGAATTTTGAGTAGAAGGATAAGTCCAGTTATCGCGGATGTATCACAAACTTATTCTATTTTATAACGGGGAAACTTTTTTATACCGTACTCACGGAAATTACATTATTATAAATTGAGTTCCCTCAATACTTATGCCCACTAATTTAATTTTGGCAAAGGTTCAACAATCTTAGCATAGACGCAATTTCACATTAGCGAGGCAATATATTCCGCGGCTACTTTTGATATTTCTATGCCTCATTTAACTCCTTTAAACTTTGTTTCAGCGAAGAGAGTGCCTTTTAAATGGGAAGATATTAATTTTGAAGGTCTTGAGTAAATATTAAAGGCTAAATCTGGCATCATTTGAATTACGGGGGGAGGTGAAGAGGGACTTTGAGGGGTTTGGGGGGGTATTCTCGGGAGAGACGTGGAGTGGAGCTGCGGGGAGGGGGGGGTGGGTGAGGAGAGAATGAGTGGAGAGGGAAATTAATGGAATGAGAGCCCGTCCGCTTTCTTTCGACAGCGAACTCCTTCGAGAGTTCCCTCCAGGGCTTTAGTGGATATTTCTTGAGTGCTCCTTTGGGCCGTTTTCACCTCTGGACTGGACCATTGATTGGACAGAAGGGGACACTTTAGCTCGGCTCGCAGCGTGAGCTCTGGGATAGGAATGGGGTGATTAATCCAAGGTGGCGGAAGAGGCGAGAGAATATTAGTCTTGGGTGGACTAAGAGATTGGACAAACAATACCGTCATTAATATGTAAGTTTCAATAATGCTCTGTTTTATATAATAAAAATATCTTCAAAAAAATTTCTAGTTAAAAAATTACCATATCGGTTTCTAACAACTCAGAATTACACTTTTGGAAAATTTAGGGAACTAAGTAGCTACGGCTACATGACTTGCCAATCAGACGGTATGGGATTGAGTTTTGAGAGGACCGCAATAAAATACACACCGGTCCTAATTTTTTTTTGTGATGAGATCAATTTTAGGTTCAAAACACCGTCCGTTTGAAGGTCCGTTAAACTTTGGACCATCCGCCATATTTTAAGAGCTGGCTAAAGTTCATGCCTAGCATCTCGCTACTTTCTTTCTTTTCTTGGCCGTCAATTTCCTCAATGAAAAAGTACTACAAGTCATGGATATGACCATAGGCACTTTGGCGGTTTTTGCTAAAAGTAAGCTATTCACGGACGTTTCTACAAATGTTTTCATCACACGCTACCCTTACCATCAAGGTAATTTCCTTTTATTCTCAAAATAGTCAAATATTTAGTCCCTAGGTAGACATCCTTATTGGTATCAACAATTGAAAAGTCACTATTTAGGACTGTTGGGATCATTTCAGAGGACTTTTGCACTCTTATTATTTATTCAAGACTATTTATACCCAGCAACAACCCACTAAGCTTCAAATTTCTTATTGTTTTCAATTCTACTACCAGTGACAACATACCTTTATTTTTGTTATCCGGTTTAAATAGTGAAATTAGACCATTTCGCAAATCATACACGGAATGCGTGAGTGAATTGAAAACCTGCATATTTATCACGTAGTTATTCCTGAGGAAGTAATAAAAAAATAGCTTTTGCGTAATTAAGCAACTCCATGATCACACCATACATCCATAAGAATAATTAGGTTACCGTTTAAACTAAATCATGAGGGATGGGCCAAGTGTGGTGTTTTTGATTTTGTCGCGTTACCCTAAAATTCAAAGGGCCTTAGAGATGGAGACTGGCTAAAATGTCGGAAGAGACAGATTTATCTCCACCGTACAAACTTCAAAATTCTCTCTCCTCTTCCTTCTCTGGAATAATATAATACAAAAATGCGATCTTGAATACTGTTTTTAAAACACTTCCTAAGTTCGAAGCGATCTATTATGATATGGAAGCTACTACGTATCAATGTCCATTTTCTGTCAGAAAATTTTGCAAGTTTACATTGTATCCGGAGATAGTGTTTGTAACATGGCCATGATCCAAATAAGTATCGAGATGTTTAAAAACGCTTTGAGGCATCGAATTTTGGGTTCGGCACTCCCGGCATGAAACTGTATTTTTTTTGGAAAAATGAATAGCTCTCCTCATAGCACGTAAAAAAAAGTAATAATGAATTATCAAACGTGGAATCCATTAAATGTCTTGGAATAAGACTAACACATGATCTTTCCTGGGGTAAACACATTCGTGAAATAATGTGTCAAGCGAATCGTAAACTGGGAATCATCAGAAGAGTACTGGGTAAGTGTGACGATCATGTACGAGAAATCAGCTACTTTTCCATTGTTAGACCTCATTTGGAATATGCTGCCAGTGTATGGGATCCCTACGAAATCAGTCTAAATAACGAACATGAAGGTGTGCAGCTAAGATTGGTAAGATTGGTAAGGGACGGTAGGATAACATTATTAGCGTAAACAGTCTATTAAATGAATTAAAATGGGAATCGTTCTCAGTTCGCAGGCTTAAATGTAGAATTAATCTCTTAAACAAATTCCAAGACCATATTTTCAGTGATGATGTTAAAAATATTTTGCAATCCCCAACTTACTATGGTAGACTGGACCATAATCACAAAATTAGAGAAATAATCCTTTTTCAAAATGTCCTTTTTTCCTCGTACAATTAGGGGTATTAATAATGGTAAATATATCCAGTACGAGTGTAGAAAAAGGGATAACATTGGTAGCTGCATATTGGTACAAGGACTTGAAGTTAACCCAACTAACAGCATGTTTTTATGCTATTTTTATCTTGTTTTAAAAGATGAAGTTTAGATCAGTATATAAATACATTCTTTTTATGCATGATGTGTAGTGAATGTTTGGTGAGAATTCACCCCCTGCCACACACCTTTATGGCGGCTTGAAAGGTATTATGTAGTTTTATATGTAGATGTATTATCGTCCCGTACGAGAAACTTCCCCATGTTCTCCCATATATCTCCGAACTTATTTCCTCAACGACTATCATCGCTCGCATGTGTACCTACACTTCTGTTATTGGCCATTCCGTTAAACGTTTGTGACGTTTTCTGCGCAGATTTCACTTTTTGTTGAGGTCAGCCGCGGTTCCTATATTTAAGCTGCAATTTCAAACATAGGCTCATGCATTTATTGCATAATCATTCCAGCCACTTAGTACATGACAAAAATTTCTTTGAAAAGCATACTGTAGGTATATGGCAAGGTAGATTATGAAGCGTAATTTCGGCGAGTACCGAAAATTACACTGCCGAGTGACACTGAGCTGCGCAGGGCGTGATGATGAAATCCATACCGTGAGAACCATAGCTACACCTGGGATTATGAATTGAGAGGCTACTCGTCGCTCCACGGTAACAAGTTTTCTGAGAGAATGAAGGACTGGACGCAAGCTGTGGCATAGGGAGAGAAGAACCGTTCCTTCCCTCGAAAAGGACGCAGTTTCGTCACCACTGGTCCACCCAATATAGGCGAATGTAGGAACTACATTCTACGCCGCGGACTATGCACAGAGTAATCTGTTTAGAGGTAGCTGCGAAAAGTTTCCTATTCTACGCCCTTAACCGCCGGGGAGAAATGCAGGAGATGATTGATGAATTAAAAATATCGGTGAAACGAAAACAAAAGGACTATTACCAAAACAGTTTTCCATTCCATAGACGGTCGTTGTTGGCAGGTGAGTAATACGCTGATAAAAATAACAATCTATGAACAAATAGTAGCACGAAGAAACAAATAATATATTAAGCATGCATTTATTTATTAGAGTTTACGAGAAAGATGTGGGCTAAAAGATGGGGTCGATAAAGAGGGGAGAGAGAATTTCGTAACATATAAGGATGGCTCCTAACATCTGATCGCTGTAATATCGCATATTTAGTTAGTTTGCAACGATGCTAAAGACGGTTTTGAATTCCCAGCCAATATTTATATGCATATCCTTAAACCCACTAGTTTATGACGCCATGAAAATCCATCTTACTATGCGTCTAAAACCGTTTAAACAGGAGCGGAATATGCAAGGAAAAAAATCATTCAACTTGAAAGATCTCATGAGTTGTCTGCTATAATGTTCATCGTCGAAATACTCCGTTAAGGCTTTAAATGGCTAATTTAAAACATTTAAATTAAGGTAAATAATTGGATAAGGCCATGAAAACAAGTATCTGGATCTACTATCACTATTCCAACCGTTTTCGCTATGCAATGGAAGATTCGGGAGCGGTAAAAAGTTAGAATGCTAATAATAGGTTACAATCTAAATTAGATTAACTGGAGGCACTTTAAAACCCACAAAAGTATGCACAATCTTTTGTAACCAATGAAAGGAGAAGATCACTAAATAGCTCATCGGAACAAGACTGTGGATTGATTTCATTGTTTTGACACTCATTTTCGAAGCCAATAACGCTGGTTATATGCCCTAGAACAAATATAGGTACATTTTCACCAAAAGGATTTGAACATCACCAGAATTTTGCTCTCTTTGAAGGCAAAGAGAGCTTAAAAAGCAACTTACAGGTAGGTTATTGGCTATTCACTCATAATGCCTTAAAGGCACTATTATGATAAGTTCCTTATGCTATGAAAGGATAAACGAATATGTATTGACCAACACAAAAATTGGATGGGGGAGCCCCTCTGGCTCTTAGACCTAGGTATATCCATTGTGCCAACCCATATTTAGACTATCCGACACTTGCAGGCAGGGAACAAGAGAACAGTGGAAGAGGTGTGGAGGAGGGTTACCAATGCCACCTCATTACCTGCCAAACGTGGCTTAATTTAGGTGATCTGACGGTAACAGGTATGTCATTGCGGCTACGTCCTTACATAGTTCAAACGGTATCAACCTATTGAAGAGGTATACTGTAAAAAATCAAATGAGCATATTTGCCACAACTTGGACTTATCTGTAGGAACAGGGCATTAAACTTATTTTGTGAGATACCATATTTCCTTTGATCTCATTGGATTTTTATAATTGACTAAGAAAGATTTCACCATCCAGAAAAAATCTGTATCACTGACAGTAATTTTGTGAAAGGAAAGGGGATTGTTGAAAAAAGTTGGTTCTGGGGTTTTCCTGAAGTTTCAAAGGATTTGTATATTTCAGATTTTCCTTTGAATAACACAAGTTAGACGACGTAGAAATTTATGCAGAAGAGTCGTCACGTCCCCGTGAGTATTTCCCAATTGGTTGCGAATGACTGAATATGAGGTGAAGTATTTCCCCTCTTGTATCAAGAATATTTCATCTGGCTTGAAAAGGAGAAACGTTCCCGATATTGAGTTCAAAATGGAATAAAGGAGGACTTTATAAAAATAAAAATAAGGGATCAAAAATTGAATGCAAGGGAAGGAGTGGAGATGAATGAGTGAGAAAGAGAGAGAGAAGGAATAAGAGGATGGAATGCTTTTAGAGGGGGAGGGAAGAGGACTTGGAAGAATTTATCAAATTACTCCAACTTTTCCTCTAACAAACAAAAGTACGATAACTATTTGAGTGCTCTGAAAGAAAATACGCGATGGTTCCGCTAGAGGTCAAACTAAATTTTTCTTTATTTCCATTGATCAAAGATTAAATAATTATAATGATTGTCAAAGAGTTTTCATTATATTTGCTATTTCTATATTTTATGAAATGCAGTTAATTATCCCTGTAACTGAGCTAGGTGGTGGCAAATTTTTGTTATGGAATCTCTCCTTTGGTATTGAACCTCTCTTACGATGGTGGATTTTGGAAAGCAAATACTCTTTCAAAACTGAGTAACTTAATAATGACATTTACATAAATGTGGAATGACAATATGTTTAAAATTTGAAAGATATAGCCGATAATTTTTACGAAAAAGTTCAATGAAGTACTTATATGAGGAAACATAATCTGACTAATATGTTACATATGCAGAATGTTCGAAGTCAGCGACGTCTCCAGAGATTTCCAAACATTTTTTTCTTTCCGAAGGAGAATAAATTCTTATACTAATTTAATCTATTTTCAATAAAAAACTATTATTTGATTAAATAAGGTTAATAAAGATAATATGTCATCGGCACAGACTTGCTTCCCACAGAGGTATTCCAGAACAAAAATCATTCATGTAAAAGTGAATAATATGCCACAGAATCAGCATGGAGTCACTGGAAACAGTCGCGATTTATTTATTTCATTTTTGAAGCAATCAAACCATACCAACCAAGAAAGTTCTTACGATGGATGAACTTAATAAGGAAAATAAAAATATCCAGTTATGCAAACGGAGGTTAATTATGCATTTGTCCAATATTTCAGCTGTAATTGAGATGTTCTGCTTTTTATCGTGTTAATTTAACTTTCTTTCTAATTTTGTTTCATGTTAATAATCCTTAATCCGTGAATTTCTTTCCCTATTATTACCTCCAAACGCAATTATCTTTCACTACTTCACCATAAAAAAATCTAATATCTTAATGTTTCCTCCAGCATCATTCTTCTCTCTTCCTGAGAGGAAAATATTGTAATCCACCTAGAACTGTGATCATTTTGCTTTCTACTTGCATCTTCTTGGCTGCATTGTGAGATATCTACACCCAAAGTCTTCAAAGGCTAAAAACATAACTTAGGGCACACATGGAATTTGCACCGTGAGTACGGATGTAAAGTGGTATTTGTATAGTTTAAATTTTTATTGTGCTGAAATTTTCGTAAGTGTATTTTATGTTTTCGGTAAGCAATAAGTAAGTTCATTTCAACATCTCATCTTCTTCCGAAATATTAAATAATAAGTATGGAAAATTTAGTAACTTGTGTTGATATAATGCTTCATCTTTGCATAGAGAATGGAAATATTTTCCCGGGTTAAATAAAGATAATTGGAAAGGATGAGGGACAGTTTGTTGGAGTAGGGCGGTTCGTGGGAGAATGATTTGGTATTGGATATGGAACTTTGGGCCCATTTAAGTGAAACTACATTACCTAATCGAAATTTTGAAAAAAAACTATACGTTTCACGGCACAGGTAAGCTTCCGGGTGTATTCGTCGTTGTCCCCACCGGTTTTGACACTCTCGTGTCATTGTCACGATAATAATTGCATCAAAGTAAAGACATATCTAACGTAGAATCTATTAAATACTTTGGCGTCTCCATCACTGAAGTTATGTCATGGGGGAAACACATCAGGGAAATAACTTGTGTAGCAAAGCGTAGATTAGGATTCGTAAAAAGGGTTACAGTCAAATGCGATGAGAGAGCACGAGAAAGAAGATATTTTACACTTCCTCAGGCCTCAGTTAGAATATGCCGCTAGGATACGTATGAGGAATGTTTGACAAAAGAATTAGAGAGTGTGCAATGGAGATCCGCTAGATATCTTAAAGGCCGTTATGATAATTGTATAAGTGTTACGAGTTTGACAGGAGAACTAGGATTGGAATTACTATCAAAACGCAGGCTAAAATTTAGGTTAAACCTTTTAAATAAATTCGAAACCGATTTGTTCACAATTGATGTAGGATATATATTAAGAGCCCCTGCGTATTAAGCTAGGTTTGATCAGATTAAGAAGATTAGAGAGATAGATCGTCGTATCGATAGATTTAAAATATAATTTTTCGCGCGTACCATAAGAGAGAACTATGGGCAGCGTAGCAAAGGGATAGGTAGGTGAAATATAGTCAGAGTAGTCTGTAGTGCACGATGCATGTATTAACAACCGATAATCTCTTTCTTATTATATAGATACTAACCGTCTAGCTGCTTGTGACCCTATTATCTAGCATGTCTCGATTTAATTTCCTATTTACATGTCAACAGTGCATGTTTGGTGATCTTCGCCCCCTGCCACACACCCTCGTGGTGGCTCGCAGGGTATTACGTAGGTAGATGTCAAGGGTATTTTGATATTCTCACAGTGACGAGTCTTTACATGTACTCACCCAATTAGGGAGAAACTGCAGGAGTGGTTTGGGAAGCTTAGAGGGTATGATTAAGAGGGATGTGTTGAAGGCCAGGAAGGAGGGGGAATGATTTTTAAAGGCAGGATAGGTACATCATAATATGGAGACAGATTTAACGGCACAATGTCATTTAACAATTTAGGTCCCAAGGGCTGCTATAGTTTTTATAGAGTACAAACGGGTAGAAGTTTGAAAATTAGAAAAAAGGATCATTTTAATTTTTCATTAATGGTGACAACAAGTCAGTCTTTGCACCTTATTTATCTGGATTTAATCACATGTCTGATTTTAGAGTATTTTAAATTTTCTTGACAGAGATACAAATCTGGATTTATAGAAAACTCTTGAGTATTTATCAACATCTAATGGGTTTCTCACCTTTGGAGCGAAATTGTTAAATATTATTGTACCGTTCACTCTGACCCATTTTATAATGTACCTGTCCCACCCTTAAAAAGCATTCCTCCATCATCCTGACCCTCAACACATTGCTTAACCCACTTAATCATAACCTATAAGCTACTCTAAGCACTCATACATTTTTCTCTCCCTCATTGTGAGTATATATATAAGAGTTCACCTCTGTGAGAATGCCAGAGTACCCTTGATAATGACACTAGGGTTTCTAAACCGATAGGGTTTAATAATTCAATGAAGTATATGAAAATACATCATTCACGTTTTTCTGTTTGTGTAGGGGTGATATAAAACGGTCACTATGCTGATAGGCATGCATAAAAGGATTATTTTTCTACTAATTGCCTGCCCGTCTAAAATTAATTATAATGCTAACCCTAATACAGGTATTGTTCCTCTGGGGTACTTATAATCCATTAATTTGTATAAATTGTCAAACATAATATGGTGAGTTGGTAATAGGATACAGATTATTATTATTGTTAATTTGACTTTTGCGTCATCTATGACGAAATTTGCTCTGCGTTATCCTGATTATCTACTTTTACCAACTCCATCCAATTTATAATGCTGCATAAGAAGACCTAGACTATCTAATACAGGTAAGTCTCCAGGTGAACACAATTGCTTTGGCAAATGATTAAAAAAATATATTTTATAAATCATAACAATCGTGGAGGAACAGACTGATTGGTGCGCCCCCATGGTGGTCGTCCCGAAAGCAATGGATCAGTCCGAATATGAGATATGCGTGGACTTCACGCAATTAAACAAAAGTATTCGTAGAGAACGGCATGAGTTGCCGTCAGTTGATGAATTTCTTAGTCTGTTAAGAGCATCGGAGTCAAAGGCATTCTCTGAATTGGACGATATAGTCTGTATTTCATATCTTGGCAGTGACGTCACGCCGCAGAGTTGCCAGATTGTTTTGGTTGCTCTCTACTTCGTTTTCTCTCGCACAGTTGATGAACAATTGACTAACGTTTTCCGGCGGATATTCAAAGTTTTTCTTTATTTAAATATTCTACCAGCATATTTTTGGAAGTGAAGTTGTTTTCCGTTAATTTTCCGGGAATTCTTTGTCAGGAATTCAAGGCACCCTCAATTTCTTACTTATTCGAGCGTATTTGCCACGAGTTGTGCAAATGATCTCTCATGGGACTAAGGAGTCAGCATACGTCACTAAAAAGTTCAATTTCAGTGAATCAAGTAAAAGGTGTCATGCATTTCAGTTATTAAGGTTGAGTGAGTTATACCGAGGTACTTTGTAACCTTGGCAGTATCTGTGGTGGCAAAATTCGTACAAATATTGCTAAATGTGAGCTCTGCTGTCGTGTGGAGTTTACATTATTTTTCTCGAAGTTTTCTGCGGAGTTCAGCATTTATGAGCAATAATTTGTGTATTATAGTCATATTTAATACGTCCGCTGTTTAATTCGAGTGGTTATTGATGTTAAAATTAAAATTTTTCAATGCCCATGTGTAAACCAGACGCATGGGCTCGTGACGTGCTCTCACATTCTTCTATTTTCCTGTGATAAAGGCCTCAAACATGACAAATAATGTGTGATAAAGGTTTGTGATGTTGATTCTATGTGGGAATAATGGTAGGAAGTGGATTTGTTGGGATTTAGCATGAATAACTGTAAAATTTGTTTCGGCGACTTACGAATTAATACTCAGAATGACGACAGGTATATCTCTGATATTATTGAGCAGCTGATGCAGTCAAATTTACAAAGATAGTGTGATAATTCGTCGTGCACTGCAATATAAGTGAAAAAGCATAAACCATGGTGTTTTCCGTGAGATAAGTACTGTTGGAAAAACATTTACCCTGTCAATCAAATCCTCATTGTTGTTATGATGTAAGTGTTTTGGTGATTTTGTGGTATTGTATTTATTTTTCGGAATAAAATGATAGTCAGTGTCACAAGGAAATTTTTAAGCCGTATGGTGTATATGAGTATGTGGTTGATGTATGTACATGATGAATAGAATGCCTTGAGTATGAACGTGATTTTCTGAGGAATAACTGTCTTAATCCAAAGTAGAAGCCTTGACTTTAGTTCGGTGTAGAATATCTGAGCAAAATTATTTAAAATGTAGAATCAGCTTGGTGAGTTAGGGAATCATTACAAGATGCAAAGACTAATGCAAACAAAAGAGAATGATGTAGGTGCCCCAAGATTTATCGTTATGGTTTAACACATTTATTTCAGTATGCTTGGCGATTTTAAATGTCCTGGGTAAGTTATCATATTCATTGAGATCAAAGTTGAAACCCAGTATTAGTGTGTTTTTCAGTGTTAACTTCCAAACCCCGTTTTTCAATTTCAATAAACTTGTTATAGGGAGTATCGTAGGATAAGAGATTTGCCATGCTAATTGCTTTCCTCAGTAAGCTTCCTGTCGCTTCTGCGCGTGCATAACCATTTGTAAGGAGAGACAGAGGTTATATTAATATAGCAAGAAAGAATTATCAGGGAGAGGATTGAGGTTGTTGCAATAAAAGGACGTAGTTGAGTATTTGGTAAGAATTCCTTCAAGACGTGGGAAAATTACATTATTGTCCTCCGTTGCCGTTAAAATCTTGTGCTGTAAACCATTAATAATGCATTACAGTGCCATGGAAAAGAATTCCCTTTCAAATGACTTGAAGTTCCCTCAGGATAATTCACTGTAGCGACAGTGAATTGTTCTGTACCTCGTAAGTTGGCAAAAAACTTGGCAACGTTTGTGATTTTTAGCTTCTCTCATAGGGGGAAATTCGATGTGTCGTCATAAATTTCGATGGCGTCACTACCATCTGGCCGCACAGACTATATCCGTGGGTAGGACCAGCTCCCACTGAATAAATTGCTGTTCGCTGACCACTATTATAACGCATTTCAGGAGAAATCCCTTTAATCGAAAGCCTATGGGACTTTCTTTGGCCGGAGAACAGTTCCAGCGGTGAATGTCAGAGACATTGTCAGGTCTAAAGGTGGTACTTAACGTTAAGGACGAGATCCTTGTGTTCGGAGCGACAGAGAAAGAGCATGAAGAGCGTTTATACTCAGTCCTTCATCAACTCCGAGAGAAGGGAATAAAGTTGAACCGTGAAAAATGCAAGTTCCGCGTGTCGGAGTCAACATTTTTAAGCCATATCGTATCGGCCGTGGAAGGGATCAAACCGGAGCCAGATAAGATTAGGGCTATATAAAATGTGCCGCAGCCCAAAACGATCGCCGAAATACGTCGCTTCCTGGGAATGGTGCATTGTCATCTAAAATTCTTACCATTCTTTGCAGGCATTACCCAACCCTTGAAAAAGCTGATGAGGGAAAAGGAACCTCTGCCATGGACGTAGGTGTACACAAAAGCATTTCAAGAAATCAAGCGAAGGTCAACTTGCGCCCCGGCATTACCTGTGTACAAAACCAATCGCCCGACGAGAGTATTGGCCGACTCACTGTCGCGGCTTGGGAGTACTGGAGCTCCCATATTGGAGCAGCAGCAGTCAGACAGTGAGTGGAGAACATAAACTTGTTTTTCTTCGCTCGCTTGAAAAGAAATCGAGTGAAGCTACTCCCAATTGGAAAAGAAAGTCTTAGCACCTAACTTGGGCATGTGAAAAATTTGCAGGCTATGTAGTGGGAAAAATGTTTTCTGGGGACGGAACAGAAACCGTTAGTGACACTATTAAAAACCAAACCCATTAGCTAACTTTCCGCCCGGGTACAGTGTTTTCGCATGCGCCTTAAGGGTTTTGACAATGATGTTTTGTAAATTCCACAGAAACAGCTACTTACACCTGATACGCTCTCGAGATCCCGATCCCCAAAACCCTGAGAGAGAGTGACATCCTCAATGACGAAAAGGTGGAGCTGCGTGTGAGAGAAATAATCGTGGAGACACATGTGTCTGACAAAGTCCTCAAGGAGGTAATGGATGTGTAACAACGACATAAAAAAACGCGGTGGCTGATAAAATACTTGGAAGAAGTTTGGCCACGTAGGGAGAAATTAGGCCTGGAAGAAACAATTTTTTCCATGAACGAGGAAATCTCTCCCTCCTTGACGGCGTCCTCGTCCGGGGTACGAGGATATACATGCCGGAAGTGTTGAGGACAGAAAAGTTGGTTCGATTTCATGCTGTGCACCTGGGGGTCACCAAAGGTAGACGAACGATGCGAGAGCCCCTGTGGTGGCCAGGTATCTCCCAGCAAATGCAGGAATCGATCAGTAGATTCCCGGAGTGTCTCAAACGTAGGCCGTCGAGGGTGGAGCCACTAAGGCCAATGAAGACACCGGCGCGGCCCTGGCAGTTTGTGGGAGTTGATGTTTTCCATAGCAGAGGCCGAGAATACCTAGTTGTGGTTGACTACTTCTCAAAATGCACGGAGGTCACTCGTTTGGCAAGTACAGGGGCACTTCAGGGAATTGGAAATATGAAACCCATCCTCTCATGGCAAGGAATACCAGAAGTCGTCAGAGCAGATAATGGGCCCCCGTTCGGCTCAAAAAAGTTCTGAGGATTTACGTGGAGTTACGTTATTGAACTCGAAACCAGCAATCCACATTACCCGAAAGGCAACGGCCAAGTGGAAATGGCAGTCAATATTGTGAAAAATATATATTCGCTAAATAATTAGACTCATTAATTGGACTGCAGGCATACCGTTCGTCCAGTTTGGAGTGTTTTCGCATGTGTCTCATGCGTTTTGACAATGACGTTTTGTAAATTTTACGGACACAGCTACTTGCGCCTGATACGCTCTCAAGTTCTCGATCCCCAAAACCCTGAGAGGGAGAGAGAAAGTGACATTCTCAATGACGAAAAGGTGGAGCTGAATGTGAGAGAAATAATCGCGGAGACACCTGTGTCTGACAAGCTACTCAAGGAAGCATGGAGGTGTTCACCTTTGGAGTTACTGATGGGTCGAAAGCTCAGGAAAAACGTTCCATTGAACCCCAGGGGGTTAGCCCCAGAAAAGCCCAACCTAAAAGCCTATCGGAACAAGAGCAACTTCCTCAGGGAGAGAGCCAGGAATTACGACAAACGGCACCGCGCCAAAGAGCTGCCCCGATTAAACGCGGGAGACAGGATTTGGGTGAGAGACTGCCTGGAGTACGGAACAATTGTCGGAGAGCCGGGTCAACCCCGATCTTATCTCATAGAGACGAGCACCGGAGTCTTCCGGAGAAATCGGGCAGCTTTGACTCTTGCTAGACGGATTTCAAGGGAAACCGAAGCAGAATTTGATCCGAGGTTCGCGGGGTCGTTCCTTGACTCCGCGAAAAAGAGGCCAAATCGGAGAAAGCCGTCCTACCTCAAGGGCTATACCGGACGAGCAAGGGCAGCGTGGCCAGGGCGGGAAGGCAGTTTTTCACTCCCGGGTTTTTTACGACTAAAATTAAACGTTTAGTGGAGCAAAAGTTTTTATTTCGTTCATATATTATTTGCAAACTTTTTGCCCTTAACTGGAACGCGTTTTTAACGCACAATTTTTTTCAGAAAGGGGGAGAAGGGGTCAAAAACACCTGGCTTCCTTGGACGTGCAGCGGCCCGGGCCCCTGAGCACCCACGCCGCCCATGCGGACGAGATATTGACTAGTTGTTCGTTCTCCATACGGATTGAAAATTCAATAATTGTTGCCATTTTTTCTTCTTTTGTTTTGCTTGTTTTATGAAAAGGAAGAATGTGGCGGGTTTGAATAGCACTGCGCCAACCCTGGATGTCAGACGAGTCGACGGCGAGGAGCGTCAAGCTCGACGGCCTGTACAAATACGACGGGCGAACAGGAGACAGGGGCTGACGTCAGCCAAAATGTTAGCCGGCACTACCAATTTATGATCGTGTAATCGTTTGTAGCCAAGCTGTAAATAAACGGCATCACAGTGAGAACGGCGGAATTCATGGCCAAACAACAGAAGCTTTAGAGCATTAAATCGTGCGATTCTAAAAAAGACGAAAACTGCTGAAAGATTTTGAATTGTTTGTTATAAAGTATGTTTAAAGTGACTTTGAAATGAAAAGTAAATATTTCTAGGGGCGGAAAGAAAACTACATAAAGACCTCAAATCTAAATGATATTCAGATTGTGGAATGAATTACTCCAAATAAATTGAATAGCAACATTTTCGAAGGGTTTAATGATGGAACTCAAGGAAAATGAAGAAGATGAATTTCAATAGTGTTATTGCATGAATATGGCGGAAGTCACAAAAGAATGTAAGAACTTGCACAGGACATAATGTGATGGAAGAAATCGAGTAGAAATCTTTCGGAATACCAACAGTGATGACGAATAAATTGATGAAGAATAGACGCAAGAAGAAGCTTGATATCAATGAGACGTAATGCATGGTTTCAAATGACGATGAGAAAGCAAACTGAAGTATAAGGGCAGCGTGTTGGATTTATCAAGCATTGCACTTGCGATTCAAGAAGTGAATCGCTTCGGATTAAGATGCATTTATTTAAAAGAGAGTTCAATTATACAACAGGAAAATTGGCACGGATCATTTTGTTACACCAAATCTTACACTAAATCGGACGAAGTGAAATAGCACTTCATAGAAAGAATTTCAAATAGAATATTTTCAAGAATAAGGAAGTAAAATAAATTTCTAGAGAGTTTTTGTGGATAAGATAATGTGGATGGAGAGGAAGGCAAAGAAGCAAATTCCAAAGGAAGAAAAGGATAGGAAAATCAATATTAACACAGATTGAGTAGATTGACATGTTGACAAGGAAGACGATGTTTCGAGGCACGCGATTTGGTAGAAAATAGTGGTAGAACATGCCAGAGTGAGTTTATGGAATAGAGTATAATTATTATAGGTATTCATTATAAGCAAATTCACTGCCTGATAAATTGAAGGTTTTCAATTCTTCCCAACGTCAATTAAAGGAAATGAGGTACTACTCACAGTAAAGATATTAATAGGAGTTGTCACAAATTCTGACAAAAATAAAATTTTTTAATTGCTGAATTGTGATAAAATATTTAAAAAATGTGTTTAGAAATATACGTCGTATTGAAAAAATAGACTGATTGGTGGGGGAAATCCGCTTATGCCTATGAAAACGGTAACTTATTAAATGTCCGATTTAATAAAAGAAAATTCCTGGTCCAATTTGATGCTAAAATTTCGGTCTAAAACCCATTTTAAAGATTAACCTGAATACTGATCGTCATTTTAATGATTTTCGCCAAATATCGGTCTGTCTACCTAAGAAACATTTCTTACGCCTTCATTTTACAGGTAGCCACTAATCAATTGCTTCCATTTGTCATAATTTATCAACGTAATCTAACTATTTACTAACTGTTTGTAAACTGACTGTTTACCAACCTGTAATTTTCAAGGAGTGCTTGGTTACAAACATGGGTGTTAGAGGCAGACTCGTGATTCATTCAATTTGGGGAATCCGAAGGAAAGCATGCAGACCAGAGTTAATCAGGGAGCGGCAGATCCTCCATCGTCTGCTGAACTCCGAAAGACGGAAGGCGGTGCTCGAAAGAAGTCGGAACCTCTCCTCAAGGGAGGTACTAGATTACCAACTGTAATTCCCCCGCACGATTCCTTTCTAAAGGAGTCCGCTAGGCTGCATGCGGAATCGTGACTCAGAATACATTACGAGAGCAGAAACTAGAGCGAAGACGTCTCCAGATGCAACGATGAGCGCAGCATCCGTAGCTCTGGAGATTAGACAGAGTGTAGAAATCTGCAAACATACACCAATGTGGAAAATGTTATCATTGATATATAAAAATAACTATAATACTGCCTGGATAATTTTAATCATTCATTCACAAAATTAGGAACACTTAAGTTTGAGTTAATATAATACTATGCACGTGGTGGTAAACGTGCATTTCCTTTCTGAAAATTCAACGAAATAAATTGAAAAAAAATAATAATAAATTTGACAAACTGTAATCTCTACAAAAGGCATTCAGTAGAATTTTATTTTATTTTATTTGCAGAATAAATATTTTTTGTTCGAAACATCGTTCAAGTTAGTGCCTTAAATGAATAAACTCACAGTTAAAACGTTTGGTGAAAACTTAAAGTATCTTTTGTTTAACTATTGTACTCATAATTATTTTAAACAAGCATCTACCCTGCTATTGCTCAAATGAAATGTTGGTGATTTTATATTCTGAGAATATAAAGCGTGGATGTACGATGAATATTTAAAATTAACAAAAGTATGACTGATAAAGAAATGTTTGCTTATCACTCCTTTGTAATCAAGGTCCCACTTATTTTTTTTTCTAAACATATATTTGACTGGTGGTTTGAATGATGGCTGCCTCCTTGTTTGTTGTTGTACATTAAAAATTAATATTTCAGTAGATGGAGTAAAGGAGTCACACCTATATGCCATTTTTATTCTAGTAAGCAGCTCAGAATGTTTCATATTATAATGTTTGATGTCCTGCTAGGGGCTATTTAAATCGAAAAAGGAAGGTAAGGGAATCAATTGAACAATCAATTTATCTTTTCACAGCAATTATATAGTCATGGAGTTCCAAGTTCACCGATAGAACCTTCAATTTATATTTGTTTATAATAATTTTTTTAATAATAGTTATAATCGTAGACTTTAAAGTCCATGGTAGGGGCATCAATGCATAATTTGTTACAGTTATTTAGTAAAATGTTGTGATAAAAGAATCCTTAAAAACGTCTTGATGTGAAAGACTATACATCATCATTATTTTTACTGGAACTCAGTGCTATGAAGAATGAGTTGAAAATGTTTTGCACCCCATGAAGTCGTATCGTCAGAAAATTATTTTTCAAATGCACGATATTAAACATTGAGTTAGGATGTGGGTTGGCCTGCAAGATACCAATTATCTCGTCTTTAGACTGTTCGGTAGCGACAGGTGATATATATTTGGTCCTTACATCAAGAATACTTTCCAATCACATTTCTGAGGCACAAACTATTTGGTACATCATTGCTCCTAGGAGCAATTTAGACAACGATATTTCACATTGAAGGCGAAGCAGCATTTAAGGAAGCATCAACGAAATGATCAAACGTCAATTTGCTGTGGTATTTCAATAAAGGTAACGATTGAATTTAATTGATTATATACATGTTCGATTTTCTTCTGATCTGACAGTTAAGTTTCAAATTTGGTCTAGATTATTAAATTCTCACAGCGTTAAAATTTTTGATGACGTATTAAACGCAACTCCACCAAACCTGTCCTGGATCCTGTCAAAGAACAATAAATTTAAATGGGTCCGGTGATAACGAAACAAGGAAGGCTTAGATAAGATAGAAAATAAGAGCAACAGTCTGGAAGGATTTGCGTTGAGCCGTAGATAGTACGGATCAAATTCTTTCACAAAACGGAGTTTACAAAATCGCGATGCCGATTATTTGGTTGGAAAGAAAGAAATCTATTAAAGTATTAGAAACGGAGTAATCTTAAATAAATTCTCATCTTATTTAGAAGGATTTATAAATAGGACAAGATAGAAAAAAAATCTTTTGGACTCCTTTTTGAAAAAATTAACTAATAAGTTTAAACATTATCAATCAACTATTAAATGCTTGACTTTTAATTTTATCTCAGATTGACCTAAAATTTCGCTCTTTTTTGTCACTATCATGCATCAATCTCGCAACTGTCAAACTAGGTCACATCTTTAAGGTCTCTAATTCACTCTCGCCCCTATTCTAATTAATCCGAATGGGAGCTCACTGCAACCGGATTAACATGGCTACACCCAACCTGAGAACACATTTTTGACTCCCGGCAGGGGCAGGATATTAAACTGGTGCATACGTAATTTTTTTTATTGTAGTGCGTACAGCACTCATGTACTCCATTGTTGGATGTTATGTTAAACGTTTGACCCCTTGGCACCGTTTTGTTAAAAGTAGACTAATACCTGAATCGCATCTCTCTCCACCTTCCCCAATAAACTAAGAATTCTTGAAACGGCTTCTCATACACATAAGAAGAAATTTCACATATCTTCACTAACCTATTGTTCTCGTTTTCACGCAGTTCCCGAGTTCTGACTCTTTTCTCCTTGCAGCGATATGAATTATAAATGACACCCGTTCGTTATGAGAATTACTTAAATCTTACAGCGAGTCTTTCTATTTTCCCACGAATCCCTTGCTCGGTTTTTTCTAAACCCCTTTATAACCCAGGGGGAAGGAGTGGCTTCCAGGACAAAAAATAGAGCACAGTTTTATTTGGATTTTTTAGTGAAATTTTAAATAACGATTTTTAAAATCTTAAAAGACTGAAGGATTAAATTGAGTACAATTTAGGATTATAAATGAGAGATTCTGATGATACATGTATGTAAACGGCGCTTCGTCATAAAAATATGCATGAAAAGATATTTGCAAATGCAGAAGAAAGGGAAGGAGATGGAAGAACTCGCATCATCCTTCTCTCCCCTCTAATCTAGAAGTGTTATCTGTGGCATTGTTCCCTGGTGAGTAGAAAGGGGTGCTGAGTTAGTTTTTGGTGGACCAATGCTGGGGCAGATAAGAGGAGGTGGAAATTAGGACAAGGGTAACAGACCCTTATCCCCCCCAAAACAAACTTCTGTCACTTCAGAGCCCTTTCCTCGCCCTTATTCTTTCCCTCACCCACGACTCAAGCTGTCACCCAAAAGAATCGCCTCGCAACCAACCCCTCCGTTTAAATTTCTTTAGTCTGAACCTGTCCACAAAAAAAGCTTGAACATTTTTCTATGACACTGAGATAGGTTAAGATACACATTAAAATAAGTTAAGTGTCAAAGTATAGAGTATGGATATATTAATATGCAGCGATACAAACAATACTTTATTTTACTCCTATGCATAAAACACTGATGCAGCGAGATAATTAAAAAGAGGAATTTATATTATTTATTGAGATTAGCATGGAAACATGTAAAAAATAGAATTATTTGACATATTGTGGTTTTAATGACCCATTTTAAAAATAATAAGAGATTCTTTAAGTAAATTCAACTCCACCATACTTGAATCAAATTAAACGGTGAATAATAATTCGAAACTGTAAGTATGAGGAATTCGCGGACAGACAATCTATTGCGTCACAGTCATCGGATACATGTATAATACATGTGATTCACGTGAGAGTTGTCAGATAAACGCAGGGTCAGCTTACACTCATGAATTAGCTGCTGATCCGTTTGATTTCAAGACTGCACTTATGTGGCTCGAAAATGATAGCAATCGATCAAATATTCCATAATGTCAATTACTCTTCAACTTCCTCTATTAGCCCTTCCTCCATAGGCCTTTACAGGAAGGAATCACCCTCTAAAATATCGAAACATAGATATTTGAAACTCCCTTGAAACGCAGCGAAAACAGCATAATTAACTAAGAAATTGATTTAGTAAGATAACATTTGTTGACAGGCGAAAAAAAGTATTTTTTTTAGTTCCACAGTTAGTGCTAAACACGGTAATGTATAATCTGGGCGCATACGTTGAATTTTACGACACTGAATCTCAAAAAGCATGAATCTTTAAAATAGTGCCAAGGTTGTTCTTTTTCAGCTCAACTTTTCAGAGGTTCCTAACATTCATCATCTAATCAGAATTACTAGCAGTTATATAAATTATTGTTTTTCAATATTTTGTTGGCACAGCTGAGGATGATCTCATTAGCAATCAGCTGGCTTAGTCTTGTACTTACATCGTATCAACTCACCTGATTTCGCAATTGAGTTGGAGGCATTGAACCTAATTTACTTCCACCAAAACATTTAAGTGCCAACTGAGAATATGAGTGCTAATTGTGAATAAAAGTAGGGTGGAGTAAAAGCCAGTGTAATAAGACTACTCTAAATGACCGAACGAAGTGCTACGCAGTTTTTATTCATATCCTCCGAATGGTGGGTCTAGCAGGAAATCATATCTACACTAAAGTTGAAACAGGAACGGAATTTCCTCATTGATCACTACACACAATAGTTGGATGTCCAATCGCAAAAAAATATAATTTCGAGGAAAATGAAAATCTCATTATATATGAACTTACTCGAAACCCAAGGGAAAATCAGAAATTCAGAAAAAAATCGGTGGGCTAGTGGGCGGAGAGATGGGCTATGGACTGGAGGGTCTCAGATTAAAATCCGGGTGACGCCTTTCTTGACAACCATACGCAAAGTTTGCGATGTGACTGATTCTGTCAGTACTTCTAGGGAAATATTAGGTCACCTTGGGATGGCCAAAATTGTAGTACTTACATAAATGTGTCTATTTCACGCAGTGGTTTAGTACGGAGTGAGCTCTGCCTATTTAACCATTATTTGGGTTGGGTTAAAAAGAGTGATTAAGTAAGTACAAGACCGAGAATAGCTAATCATCATCTCGATGTAAATGAGGGAACCAACCAATCCAAGCATCTGGATTCTTAGAAGTACTATTTTTATTTAAAGTCTAGATAAATAGTCCCCACCCTTTGCTCCATCCGTGAGATATAACATATTCGTATATTTTACCATTATAAATTGAGTCATAGTCTACAATTTTCAATGAATAGCACATATTTAATTTTCATTTTACACTTAAAAATAGAATTATGGTACCTTAAAGTAAACTTCGTCAATGGAATGCAAATCCACCTACTGGAAAAATTTAATAGACATTCACTCGAGTAATACTTATTGCAGTTAAGAGAAATTAAAATTTTAACATAAATCCTTTGAATTCATCCACCATCATTTAAAAGTCAGTGAGTTGCAAAATATTCATTCAAACCTCACTATTCCAAAGATGAAAAAAATATGAACGAAAGGAAATTGGGCGGGGCGTAACATTACAGTTAAGTTCAGACCATTTTAAGATTCAGACTGATTTAAGGTAATTTTTACACTAGAAGTCGCTTTCATAAGAATTGTTCTATATTGATCTTCTTTCGTACTACCAGAAACGACTACGTGTCTTCACATTTGTATAAATACTGAATACATTTATGTAAATACGGATTTATAAGGTATATTTCAAGTACTTACACCTTGAATAATATACTCGCTGTGAGTCTAACTTACTTAGATTCCTGGAACAGAAGCCAGTTGAATTGAAAACAATCATGGTAATGGATATGAATACACAGTCAGTGATAATTTCCAGAGCACTCTATCAAAACAAAAGGCTTGACGGTACAAAAACTGACTGCGAGAAACTAGTGTGTGACAAACTGAATGGGTGTCCCTTCGAAAGGAGTAATTGAAGCTTATAACCTTCCTGATTCCTACGACTTACGTAAGTTGGTTCACATTCATATTGATAGACCTTAATGAGTTCTCTAAGAGGAAGGATGAAAAACGGCTTAATAGGAGTGTTTTTTAACTCTGAACCCAATATTGTCCAAATGAAACTTAACCTAGAAAGAAACACATATTAAACTTAGCAGAGCTTCATTTATTCAACTATATTTCTGGCTTACCTAATACATAAATATGTATCAAAATACTGATAAAATAATCAACCTGGTTTTGACCGAACTAAGCCTACAGTTCGGTAGCTAAACATATGAAAAGCATAGGACTCTCTAGCTAACTATGTATAATACTACCGTGCCGTTATACCACTTAAATATTTATCACTCTCTAATGACCAAATATCTTCTAGTACGTCCTATATATTTACAATAAATGCATATGTGTAACTGATAGCATTGAAGTTTTAACGCTGAAACAAAGGAAGTAGACAAACACAAAATTAGGTCAAAGAAGGTAAAAAAAAGTTACATAGGTATTTACTAGCATTTGTGAAATTGAGCTTTTTAATTTTTTCAGACTTCCACTGTCACCAATCTTTTACCCAGAATGAAAGGCCCTGACAGAGAATTAATTGGAAGCATCTTACTCTGACAAGCTAAAATTAATTAATATGAAACATAAACGAATAAAATTTTCGAAATAGCCACCCTCTTTAGAGCTGCTGATACGAGCCAACAAACATTTCCCCAAAATTAAATCAACGGTAAAGAAGGGAGCAATTTATCTTGGGGCGACTGAGATAAGCAATCCAACTTAGCGACGTGACCAAGGTCTTTTTTATTTGAAAAGCTACCTGACCTTATGGTATGACATTGCCATTTGCTGCAGCATATTGTTCTGTTACGAAAATTTAAGTTATACGCTTGCTTACCTTCCGAGAAGTGACATCGCAATAAGATTGTTTACTAAAATATACTACATTCATTGTTTCCTGCATCCCAAAAATGGACAAAGATGCAGCCACAACTATTATGGTGACAAAGAGTCAAAATTTGACGATTGACATGCAAGGGAAACGGAATGGAATTTTTTTTTATTTCTTAGCAAGCTGACACACACGGTGAATAAAATGAAACCAACAAGTTTTGATACTGAAAGAGGTTTCATCGAGTTTTCCACCGCAGTATAATTGCGTATAGATATGCTTCAGGAAACATATATAAAATAACAGTAAAAAGGGTTAATTTTACGCTTAGAAATTAAAATATTTTGCAGAATCTCAAACAGCTAAGTTTAATTTTTGTAATAAAAACTTATTTTGCTCCACATTCTATTCATGAGTCTTGGTAGATTTAAACCTTGAATTGTAATTTATTATGATGATATAAACTATTATGATATAAATGTTATAATAAATACTGGCATTGAAAGGCAGTGCGGATGTACTTTTCTGGTAGCAATATTTACATAAACATGTTGCTTATTTGATTCAATTTTCGTATCCACAGGTTTTGATAGTCAGCGAAGCACCGTGATGTCTATAAAAATTTCTATGTAAATGTCTTATGGTCAATGTTAACCTTAAGAGTGAGTTATTATTCAGTGCACCACGAGCGCGTTACCAAACTACAGCTATGAAAGCGGGTGACTTCCTTCTTTTTTCTGCAAACTAAATGCACAGACATCGTCTCTTTTGTTAAACGCTAGAATAATGCTCAGGAAACGTCATTGATCGCTAGTAAAATATGAGATAGCCTGCCAAGCATTTAAGGAAATTAAGGTGGATAGGTAGATAAATTGATGAAAGCATCATTACTCATACCATCACCAAAAGATCACATAAAGCAATTCAGTTATTGGGTAGGAGAAGAGGGTGAAGAGTTACATTGAGTTACCTTTTCGTTCATGTTAAATGTTTTTTTGATTAATGTTAATTTTAATTGATTAATGTTAATTTCATCATTTGCTTCCTTGTTGAAAAAGAGATTTACTATATTTAAATAAATATTCTATCAATTAATTGTTCATATTTTTTGTATGCGCGAAAAACGTTATTTAGACCCACGGAATATAATGTACCACGTGCCCAACACCCTTCTCTAAAGATTAGTATTTTCTTCTCTCAGCTGCATGCGAATCATTTATATGAGATGACTATTCACCATATGCCTCAGATTTTGAGGTGAAATGTAGCATTTTGCGTCAATGAAGATGAGTGCAAATGAGAATCATAATTAACTAATTATATAATTTAGTATTTGTGCCCAAGGGCCAGGACAGAGGTTTGATTAGTGACCTCACTCCATACGTCAATCACAATGCTCTTGTCCCCTGTCTGCAAGTGGCGGGCAAGTAAAATGTGAGTTGCTTCATTGGATCTAAAGAGGTCTAAGTGCCAGGTGGGCTCCAGAAGGATCCAATTCATTTTTATATTTTTTTTCCACAGAACTTTTTTTGTAATGTAAATATACCGCGCAGTGCAACAGATTTAGAAAGGATCTTAAATATTTCACAAGTGAGCACCTGCTTTTTCACAGTCAGGTAAATTAAGTCTCCTACCCAGCTCCCTCTTGATTAAACCAGAACCGATGATGTCTTCCGTACGAATGGACGGTTGAGGAGCGCGAGCGGGTTTGACAAAATTCGGGGGAAGAGGATTAAGCGGCACCTAGCATCCCAGAGCGTCTTCTCACCAACCCTGGGGCAGTGACCCGAGCTTTCCCACCCCATACCTACCCTCGCAACACGCCGAGAAAATCACCCCTTATGTGCAGAATGCAAATCCCGGATCGAGTCTTGGGCTCCGTCCTTCTTGAGCTGAGTTGAGTCTGACAATCTGTTCACAACTTCTCTCGGATGGGCGGGTCAGGCTAAAATCTTCAATCCCCCTCACCCATCGTAGGGAGAGGATTTCCCTTTACAGAGCGCACATGTCACCCAAGCCTCTCCCAGTGACCGATATAATCCTATAGGGCATCGCATACCCCTCCGAGGGGTAAGAAGCTCAAAAAGTAAGAACAAGGAAAGGTGCGTTTTATAATATGTTGAATGAACCTTCAGTTGTGTAGTCACAAAAAAACATTATTGTTAACCCGATAAAAATGTATGCTTTGGCCTGAATTATCCCCTAACAGAAACCCATTTTTCGGCTTGCGTGGAACATTCCCTGCCATACATTGTCGTGGTGGCTCGCAGGGTAATACCTAAATGTGCAGCTACACCAACATCTACGCAATACCCTGCAAGCAACACCTCATAGTGTGTGGCAGGGGGATATAGAGGTCACTGCAGATCTATATACCCGAGCTAATCTATTCAGTTCCATAAAAATACATTACGGAAACCACTTCATACCTGGTTTAGAAAGGTTAATATAAAAGTATTTAATGGGATACATTATATCAAAGGTAAAAGAAACACATTCCTATAATCAAACAAGAATGCCTGATTTTCATAGTCAGCAAAATACCCATACGCATTCTTATTCTCAGATACCAGGTGTAAGCATAGATAATTTTAATGCACGTATGCAAGATGGCCTATACCATACTCTGCTGTGGAAGCTAAGAAATAAAAAAAAGTACTGAAAAAGAAGTAACATTAGGAAGAAAGAGCGAGGGAGGCTGATATGCCTAAAATATCATGTTTTAAACAATAACGAAAATTTAAAAAAATGCCGTAGTTAATAGGGTAAAAATTAGTTAGAACTTTTGCCTATTTATCTTGGCTGCATGTCTCCATGGTCTCCACTAAACTACAATTGTACAATTGGTAATTATAGTTTATCATAAATGTACATACTTACTTGACCTGTAATATCAAGTATTTATTATCGGTGTGAAATTAGCGGTGTCCCGCCGCATGATGGAAGATTTATGTACTACGTTGCTGTGCCCAGCGAATAAATTTAGTGGACTTCAAAATTCAAGCCAGTAATGCAGGTACAAACAATGGAATTAATTTTCCTCAGCAAAAGTGAACAATAATCATCAGACAAACATCGCTCTATGGCGGTAAAATTTATAATCCACCAAACTGGAATCGTAGTGTACTGATTCAATGATTAGTAAAGTATGTTTTAACATTAGAATCCCGGACATATTGGACGCCCTGTGAATTCTGGAAGGGTATCATTTTGACACACATCTGTTTGTGTGTTAATAGCGGTGTTTTTTTGCGGATTATTTTATGTTCTATAGTTCCTAGTGTCAATATGGAAATTTTGGTATTTATTGCCGGTTATTTTTACAAATAAAATAATAAAAAGTGGTCGATTTTAGCAAATTATTATCTGCAAAAATTTTCTTTCGAACGCACTATTTTTCTAAGATTGTGCTGAAACGCTGGAGAGCGTACATAAGTGGTTAGTAAATAATAATTTTTTACAATAATATATTGTTCTGTAAAATCATGTATAATTTAAATTACAGGTAAAGGACAAATTTGTGTATAGGAACGCACAAAGAAATCTAAGGTCTTTCATAAAGGGTTACAAAAACCGTGGTCTCAATTGCTTCACATTTATGGCACTTTCGCTCTGTTTTAGCCATGCGCTTGCCTCATACTTATTTATTACAGAGCTTGCAAAATCCAATCGTTCCGTTTCATTGCAATTTATCTTTATTTGACAGTTCCTAGTCAGATCTGGCTCTCGCACTCCATCACACTCGTCAGAGTTTGACAAACGTTTTTTGATGCAGTGTTAGGTCTTCCAAGCTCCACTGCTAACTCTGCAAAACACTTTCGGGATATTTTCTGTGGAGTTATTTCCTTATAAAATATCCCTGCATTTCTACCGGCCAATTCAAGAGTATTCTAGAAAGAATGAACTGGCCAACGTCTGGTTCCCGTTCTAACCGAATATTTCTTTTTCTGATATCCACTCCATACTTGCTCTCATTGACACAATTTACAGTTGACGGCGTTATCTTATAGGTTTTGCCAATGCCAACTTCAGGGTGAAAAGAGCTTAGAATAACAACACGCTCTCTCGGTTTGCCCAGATAAACGGTAAGTGTTGCGACACCGTTTTGTACAATTTAGTTGAGGACAACTCTTCCCGGAAAGCTGTTATTTCAGGAAAGATTTCTCACCTTACCTTATTTACGGTTCCCATTCAACTTACAATTTTTTTAGGTCTAAGAAGAGCACAAATGATGAGAAATTGACATTTCGGACTTGCTCAAGCAAGGCTGCATAAGTTTCATTACAAAATTATCTGCAACGCAATCGCCAGTTTGACATGAGTCATCCTTGCCAAGGTCGGGAAATCAGTTTATAAAATATTTACCGTCTTTTTCTACTGCAAGCCAGTATTTTTGCCCATGTTTATTAGGCCTTGATGCCATATACTGCATAAAGGAGATCCCAGCTTTGCTTGAAAACAGCTGCTAGTCACTAGTAATGAACGGTCCAGGCTTATAGCATAAAATACAGTTATCAATAATTTTCTTCCACACATCTGAAAACATCGCAAATTTGTCTGCCTGCAACTGTGCAGAGCGACTTGACTTTTCGTCCAAACGATGATAGGGTAAAATTTCACAAAAGTGCAACATATTTATCAGACCGCTTCACGGACACGTCTTCAGAAATGTTACGTAGTACTGCCATAATCTGCTCCGGCCTAAGACCTCTACGTAGCGCCATAACCAAACCCAAACTATTTAAATGCAACCGCCTCGACGCAAGGCGAAGTCATGACCGGTCGCGATACTCTATCGAGCCAGATAGCCAGCAACAGATGCCCGGAAGTTGTCATCGGTATTGTCGCTTCAGCACATTTTTGATGGAAACAATGCTTCTTTACGGTAGAAAAATACATTTCTGTGTTGCCGTGGAAAAATGGGCCGGTTTGAAGGCGAATTTTTTGCAAAAAAGTAATGGAAAATAGACATCTCAAGCGCTACTAAATTTCCGAAAAAGATAAACACAATATTTTATCAAAAATAAGTAGAAATAAACAAATGCAAACGTAATGTACTGTTAGAAAATACGAGTTTGACTAGCAGATTTCAAATCACTTCTTAAGAATCACCTAAAACGGAAGTAGAAATGCTAATATATACTGGGCATCAAAATGACACCCTCCGGCATTTACGTTTAATTTTAATTTTTAAGATGAAAAAAAGGTGGGGGCTTATTCTCACACAGTGGTAATGCTAAACCCTTAAAATGAATAAATTCAGGAAATATTTATCTTCAATACAGTTTCATGGGCAGCTCTGCAAACAAATGTAGGTGTACGGTGTCAAAATGACACCCTTCGGCATTATAGTTAACATGCAGACCTGTCACAATTGTGCAACTACGCGACGGGTGTGGCTATGCACGATGCTGCATATATTTCATTACCTGGTTAAATAAGTGTTAAAAACTTGGACAAAGGCACACATAATCACTTAAAACTTAGAATTTTACGCCATCTAAGACAGGTACAATATAGTGAATCCAGCAAAGACAACGACCGAATTTACCAATATACCTCAAAATGCAGATACTAAGGATGTATTTCTTGTTTAAATAATTGTCGTTCATGCTAGTAGATATTGTCACATTAGTAAAACAAATTACACTTAGAAAAAATTCGATTTACTTGTCAAAAATGTAATTAACATTTTCTAAAATTCAAGTAATAATTTGTACAGGAACCGTTATAATAATATTATAAATAATAGAAATATAAATAAATACCGTGCTTGGTTAAAATGATGGTTGTGCGCTATTTGTATAAAATTGCATTGAAAAATTATCTTTTCCAAAATCCCTTTAAAGTATAACATCTGTCCCATTAAGAGTACGGCTTTGGGGATATTTTTCTTAATTTGCTACCTTTAAAATATCTTTAACTTATCCCCTTCAGAACATCAATATTCATTAAAATCATGAGTTTCGTGTCTCATGATGTTACCTCAGATGGAATGTAAATCAAGGTCCTCGTTAGCAGGCTCTCGTGAGCGGAAGTTTCAGGTTATCGACCAGAATGCATTCTTAGACTTTCATTCCGAACTCTCATTGGAACGGATTTCAAGGATTGAGAGGGAGAGAGTGGAACATCTCCAGATATATTTCGAGGTCCTTCCAGCTTCTCCACTCATCCACCCCCGAAAAAACTCATCCATTCAGCGAGTCGCCCATACATTCGCCCGACCATTGCCGGGCTTTGCTTCAGTTATTCTGGAAGGGTTTCTTGGTGAGTCCTACTTCCCTCGCCACAGTGACGTTTCTCCTAGCCGAGAGTAACCTTTTCCGCTCCATAACCTCTCCTCCACTCCGCCTTACACTCGACCCCCGGGATCCGACTTATCCCAAGCTAATCTCAGACGCCCCCTTCTTCTCACACCCTCCCATTCCCACCGCCCTACTCCGTCCCACTTTCTTATCTCCTTCTCCTCCTTCCACATCTTCCCTCACCCAAGTCGTCTTCACAAATTCCGCATCCCTCCTCCTCGATCCTTTAAACTTTTCCAACTGCTCACACTTCCGTAGGTATGTATTCAAAATCGCGGGGCTTACATAATTTGTGAATTATATTCATGTGAGATACTGGCAGCTTTGGCAGTTTGCACAATTTAAACTAAGCGGGTAATTACACAGTGGTAATATTGTTTTATGGAGAAATGTTTAGAGTAATAAAATTTACAGATCTACGGAGCTTTCGATGTGGAGTTAAAACCTTACAGATAGCTCACGAGGTAGAAGTATTCAAAATCAATGGCCAATAATATAAAAAAGAAAGTAACTTTTCGTCACAATTGACCATCAACAGAGCACTGATAATATAGTGTGGTATTTCCCCTTAATTTTAATTCTGAACTAATATTTTCACATCATGATAATATTGAAAAACTCAGACAGTAGTTGCTGGAACTTTTGAGCTAATAGTCCATATTTTCTCTTCATAGCAATAGTTTAGGGGTAGGAATGTTTTAGGAAATAGCTATTGAAATGAAGAGTGTGTGGAAATCAGAGAGAAAAACCGAATAGATGAAATCCACCAACGGTATTCCATCGGTGCTTCATAAAATCAGCCTAGAAGTCCACTGTAAAATGTCAAATTGGAGGGACAGATTATTTAACTTGGCATGCTTTTCAAAAGGCAATCAAATGAGAATACCAATGGTATATCAACTTAAACTCGCTAAACCACAAGGCTATGAGACCAGGCCAAAGGGATGAAATAGTATCATCTAGCCAACACGTCATTCCTGTTAATCTGAAAATTTTCGTTTTTGGCCCAATTGACATATTTTATTTGTCAATTCCTTGATCCCTGAGATAAAGAAAGCATGGAATAGCAACTGCGTACAAGGTCGGAGCACAATGTTGCAGTGTGGGATTGCACGGCCAATATTTAATCACTTATAATCTGCATTTTAACAAATGAGGAATTAAACGCTGAAACGCAATTAGCTTCATATAGTGACTGCATGTGATGAAATTTGTGTCCACGATACAGAAGTTTACCAAGAATGTGTTTTATTTTCGTCCACAGTGGGGAAATGGGAAGGTCTTGCTGACAAGTGGAAGCTGTTTTCAATAGAATTCGCGTTTCTAGCGGTAGGTAATCGTTAACATTGCTTTACACTATTCACACGAGGTATATTTCTTATTTGCGTGTTTGATAGACCCACCTTTAATCACTATTTGTAAAATGAATTTTAGGCTTGAGAATTTACAAAAGGCTTGAAACTTTAGAAAAAAAGGAAATTCAGGCTTTCTTCTGATAAAGCACAATTGATCAGGGGAATTTGTAGGGACGAAGAAATTTTTATTGCTGTTCTCTCCGGAACCTCTCCGGTTTACACTTTCCTTTAATTTATTTTCTCATAAAAACAGCATTTTATTTACCGAATAAATACAAAATGAGTCAAAGAATTCTCACTAAAATATGGAATTGTTAGTTATTCTTTGTCAATCTTCGAATATCATTCTAGTTTTGAACTCGATTTAGGTATTAAACTCACAACCCATTTAAACGATTTCCAGTATTTATTCAGACCAAGTAATTATAATTGCTCTCTGAAAAAAGTAATTTTACATTTACACTATAGACACTTTGGGCAAGTTTATTTAGAATTCGAATTTCAGCTCTAAAATATTTGTGAAAGTTTCAGGGACCCAATTAACATGTAAATTGCTGAAATTCTTTAATAGCATACTAATTCATATCCGATTTTCAATGCCTATATTTGATAATGTGGTAGAAATAATTAATGATGAGTATGATGAGGAGGGATCAATGGAGGTAATTTATTAATAAGGGAAGAGTCTTTTGTAACATGAGATATTGAAGGATTAGTAGTATGAGAATGTTTGGTAACAGAGAAAAATACTGGAAAAGAAAAGGTAAAATTACAGTGTGAGCAAATTTGGAAATTTCACCTATATATAAGCAGAAAAACAGTAGCAAAGAAGCATTTGGGATAAAGGGATGCAAGAAAGAGAAAAAAATGCTTAATATAAGTGCATTGTAAACTAAAAATATTTGGAACTGTGTTTTAAGGAATCTTTCAGCTATTGCCATAGAATTAGTTTCTACTTGATTGTTTCGCCATATTTTTCCCCCAAAGCGTAACTAGATATTTGAGCAGAGACGCCCTCGTAGGATATGAATCAATGCCCAAAGAGAATCTCGAACCAAAATACCCACCAGAAGTTCGGGAAAATGTACGGGGCAAGGGGAAGTTTTGCCTGGCGATCTCACGCAGCAGCCCGAATTCAACTTACTTGAACTTCAGTTTGGGTGAGCTGCTGCCCCTGAAGGAAGTACACTAGGTTGTTGTTTACGAATTTGCATAGCCTCCACTATTCCCGGAGACAAGTCGTATATCCATCCTCTTTTGTGAGTTTGTATCCAGGAAAAATAGGATAGAATCTGTCACCAGAGATAGGAGGATAATGGAATACTTCGCTCAGGGCTAAGGCAGCTTGTTATTGTGTGAAATACATGGTAAACACGATTAAAGAAGATTAAATTTGGAATAGAAGACTAAGAATAATTATTGTGTTTTCACCTCGACGTGACGTTTTGTTTGCTTAATAGAGGAAAAATTAAACGTGTTATATAAAACTGCTGTGAAGAGCAAAATAAATTTTTCGGTAATTTGGTCATATTAGTTGAGAGCAATAATTTTTACTAAAGGTAAGTCCTCTTTTTTCATCAACTCTATAATAAACTGAGTTATTAAGACTTTTTTGTTTATTTAGCCGATTATTTTTCCCCTATTCATAAATAATCAATGAGCAATGACTGACATCAAGATACTTGAGCAGAGAAACTTTTACTTCAACAAAGGATACAAATAAGTTGGAATAGTATATAAAATCCGAAGATTCTCGCGAAATTGAATGGAACTTGTACATACATAAGTAATATACGTGTAGTTTTCCATAAAATAAAAGTTTTTACTTCGATCCGGGTTTCAATGCTGGTACATCATTGCCAGCTGTCGGTATTCCACCTTCTCCCCAAGGTGGAATATGTTGTCAAAGTAAAATGTAGGGATAATAATTTTTTTCCATAAAAGACCACTACCATTTTCATTTACGTTAATTCATCGAAAGTAGCAGAATTAAGAAGATCGACGAAGAATCATGGAATCATGTTAGGTTATATAAACAAGGAAATGCAAAAGTATGATTATATTTGATCAAGGAAGTAGATCTATCATCATTGAATAATTTTCAGCAAGAAATGGAATTATCCATGCAAAATTTAATAATAGTCTTTGACTATGAAGCCATTTTCTTGCTAAAAAAATTCTAAAAGCCCCTGACTTATTCTGATCATGTATTTTAACGATTGAAAATAGAAAGCTAAAGTTTACCTTCCCATTACATTGGACAAACAGTGATATACCTTGAGAACAAGTAAAGAATGTATTCTAATAAATTCTAAATAAATTCTAGTTAATATGTATTCTAGTATAAAAAGTGACAAAAATAAGCACAGAGCGCTTCGGGATCTAACAATACCAACCACATTAACTGAGTGAGAAAGAACTTTGAACTTTTTGCAAACTTTTTGAGAGACCCAAATAAAGACACAATCAATTTTGTAATTTAAGACTTTTTACTCCGATAATATTTTTTATTTGATGAATAGAGATGGTAAAGTTTCTTTTAGCAAATTCTTTGGGAAAAGCCTACCCTTAAAGTTCAGAGAGGAGAGCCTTTGTTATCGGAGATATACCATCGTTTAGAGCCTTCAAAAACTTTCATTTATTCTTGTGCCGGGTCCTTTTACACCCAGCGAGGTAGAGAGATAAACAAAACATTTGGATTCCATCCATCCGAAAAGAAGCCTTCAATTCAGTAGTTTCCCATTATAAGGTGATCAAATGGAAACAGATTAAATTGTTATTCTATACTATTCCAATATAAATTTCCAACCGCAGTTCAATCATAGAGACAAAATTTTATCGGCTCGTATTGTAAAGTTCTTATTGTTTAATAACAAGAAACACCTGAGTGAAATTACATAAACTAAATGGATAAGTAAGACTGCAGCATCCTACAGAGCTCACTCTAGTAATGTTGCTGGAGTTGTGAGATAATGATTAATTTGGTACACTAAATGAAAAGTGAAATTCCACTACAATCATTTTAAATTCTGTAATGTAGGGCTACATAAATATTCCGTTGTTTGATAGTTTTATAGTTTTTGCACCATTGATTAAAATATTTGGAGGAATCGAGTATTAATACATGCGAATTAATGCTCAGGATCTCACATTAATGCGGTTTTATAACACCAACTAGTACATGCATAATACTGAAAAAAGCATCATTCCTAACTAGGTTGCAATAGCTTGGACATCATAATTCCACGTCTCCAATCATGAACCTGAACTGAAATTTAAGCTACCTTAAATAATTATAAATTGTTATCCTTTTGAAATAAATTTAATTTAATTGTTCTACAACTGACCACAGATGTGACCTGATAAAAGGAATCAACCAACTGTGAAGAGGTTTTTAGTTTTAAAAGGCTAGTATCATGCATAAAAATGATGTATTTATATGGAGTGAAATAGTTTCAGGCGTCACTTTAAGGAAGTACATTTCCGGATTTAAAATATTTGCCATATTTTTCCACGCAATTTTATTAATTTCACTATTTAGGTTTCAACGCATAGTGTCACCTTCAAAGGGTAACGATGATGACGCTATGCGTCAAAACCTAGGTACTCAAGAATATAGATTTGCATGTGAAAATATAGTAAGTTATATCATTTCATTTGTATGGAAGTTTTACTATTTATTGCTGTGGTTATTGCACATTTATTTCATTGTAATTAAAACGAATAACATTTTCTTATGAGGGTGATGGTAAGATTTATTTAGTGGAGTCATATCATATCAATCATACCTTCATGAAAACTGTTATTACCGTATGATTCACTGAGGTAGGTATCACTAAGTAGAACGATAACCATGTTCATTTAGAATGTGGTAGTATTTACGGCATCCGTGTTTACTATTAAAAAGACAAAAACACGTAATGATCTCATGAATTAAAATAATATTTTCCTGGAAGAATATTTTTTAAATGTCATGCATATCATAAAAAGTATTTATTGAGCAACGAATACTTCACGCTTCGTAAGTTTTCAATTGCTAATTAAATGAGCAATTTCTGGGTATCTAAACTCTATCGCCCGATTTCAATGTGTACAATTCAGTGATACTCATTTAATTCAGTGTTTCAAAAACAAATCAGACTATTCCTTGCTCCCATTAGTATATCTGCAAGCAATCAAAACAAATATTTTGTTGAACATCGCTCTATATCAAACCATGATATGATTATTGAAACTGTGTTTAACAGTGGTAATGATATTCTGTTGCCTCTTTGTCGAACTACTTCCGGTCTTTATAAGTTGAAAACATTTCTAGGGCCAACGGAATCTATTCCATTAGGCTCCACCCCTTTTTGTTTCAGAAGCCAATCTATTGGGGGAAAGCCTGTTTGAATTCGACAGGGACGAAGCTTGGAAGAAGTTTCAAAAACTCAACGAGGAAAAAACTTTGTTGGCAAAAAACATAAACAAGTTCTCTAGGCCATTTCCTTTAGTTGGAAGAACTAACTTAATACGCTCAACGGAAGCCCATGACTGCGGAATTGGCAGAGGGAATCGTGCATTGATTGATAATGCTTTAATTTGTAAGGATTGGGAAGTTCACCACTACATAAATTCAGCCGGCAGATTGATTTCTAGCTCGGCGAAGTTTTCATACCTATTTTGATCCCGATTGAATTTTACAAATATAAGAGGATTGGGAGTTATCGGGGATGACTTGAATAAAAGGAGTGTTTTTATGGTTCTTGCAATTTTCTCTCAGTTATCCTATTCATTTTCTTTCAAACTGTATATCGGCAAGGACGGCCAAGTTAGAGGGGCCCGGGTTGGTGCGGTACATTTATAAGTAGCCTTTCATCTAGACGGCACATGTTTTGTATCTTGGCAGAGTTTGATGCCTGAAGCAGAAAACATGCCTTTACGTCAATGTTCTGAGGATATATTTGAGTTCTGTTCCTCGTCCTCCTGAGGGAACTTTAAAAATTACACCCCATGAAAATAGTTCTTATAGTTGTGTCTTTGTGAGCACAGATTACAACCTTTCTCCATTTCAGAAGAATTCCAGAATAAATTATAAATAAACCAGCTAAAGCAAGTGGTTGAAATATCATCAACTGCTTTGAAAACGAGAATAACAGAGCCATGGTGTAAGTATTGTGCTTATTGCGATAATATTCTTAGAATATAAGGAAAACTACGCCAAAGAAACATAATATTGTAAGAAAAACTCGACATGAAATTCCTATCAGCATTACCACTGCAGATTTTGTATTTAGAATGATAGTAATTTTTTTATATGGTGAATAAAAATGTCATGGCACGACGATTCTCCACATGTTTTCGAACATTGCTGAGAGGAATTCTTTTAGGAATTTTTCAAAATTTTGGCGGAATATGTTTCTGAGCATGAAGAGCACGTCAACCTCTATGATAAGAAGGCAGTAAGGGCATTAATTTAATGATCAATGGCAAAATGAGCATAGTGTACTAAAATAAGTTTACTTGCCGATAATATATAAATGAAGCCGAGGGAATGTATAAATTTGATCCTTGATGACACTAGAAAGATGTATAGAAGCCCTTCCATTCCTATCCTTATACCTTTCCTCCCGGTCTGAAGCGCCTATTAGTGCGGAAACAGACTTGAAAACACCCGTGATAAACTAGATCCATCACCCTTCGCTAATAACCAAATAACTTCAAGTACCAACTAAAACCGGAAACTAAATGCCACAGCATATAACCAGGTCATTACGTTTGGTGAAGGTGTAGCTCACGAAGTGTTAGCCTTGTTCAAGGACAGCTCTCGGATTGGTATGAGGAATCTGCGGTGAATAACCACACGTTTTTATACTCTCCACTACCAAGCCGACAGGTTCAAAGTGCCGATATGCTCAGAGGCTGCTTCCTCCCGGAACAGGAATGAGGGGTGTTTTGATTATTTGATAGTGAAATTTTGCGTATGATAATGTTTTTATCAGAGAAATGTATACGGAACATGCAGGAAATACCACTCAGAATTGACCTCAAACATATTTCAATTTAAATTAATTTTCTTAAATCCGTGAAGAATAAAGATTTTTTAAATTTATAAACTCTTTACTAATTTTAATAATAGAAAACTGATCCAATGGCGATCATAAATATTTGTACGCCTCAATTTAACAACTACCTCAATTAATACAGGCAACTATGATAATTTACTGAATGTAGATTTGACACGAATTCTGTGAAAAATAATTCTTAAATTTTCCATTTACGAAATAACTCCTTCATGATCTATTTGTTAAACACTAATTCAGTTTACACGGCCAATCCTTTTAATCAACAAACATAACTGAATTACAATCTCTATTTGGATGACCAACACGCTGTATAAGGAGAATGGTTTTCAGAAAAATGACACCTGGCCTTTTATTTTGGCCAACCGCAGATGTTTTGATACAATGGTGATATGATACGATACACGGCTCATTAATCTTGTGTTTTTATTCAAGTAAATCAGTTCTGTTCCAGCCGGTGTACTAGCTACTGTTAAAGTAATTCTCCAAACCCCACTTAGAATCAGTCTAGCAATAAAGATTGGTGCAAGAATGTGATATTTACGCATATGCTTTAATGCAGCATTGCAAATTAGCTAATGTGGAACGAAGCATATAAATAAAAATATTGATATGCAAAATGCGATGGAATGATGCTTTATTATATATATTATGTATCAATTGTGACCAATGCTATCGGAAATATAAGTAAGGTAAGTTGCGTCATTTAGACCTTTTTCTTTGTTACGTACTTCGGGATAATTTCAGTTTAGAGAAAATCAATGAAATTAATTCTAATTTGTCACAGGCATGATTGTTAATATTCATTTCTTGTATCCCAAATAGTAAAATATTAGATTGCTGGCAATGGTGAATGGGTTTGAATCCCGGTAGAGGTCCTTGAATATATAAACAATCCTACGTGGGATCATTTAGGCTTGTCCAGATCCATACTTATTGCATACCACACCCTTGGTCTGAAACAGAGAAAAGGTAGAGAGAGAGAGTCTACCCCTATTTCATGATGACTAAATATCATAGGCCAACGGGCTTAGTAATAGTTAGTGATCTCAACGCTCACCTACGAGACGAACCTTTCAAATGAGCAAAGTTTTGTGTCCAATAGTAATACTTATTTACCCTACCAGCTATCAAACTTCAATGAATTCTGTCGTGTAGAACCCTTGAAAACATAGATCATCTAATATGTACATCAAATAACAAAGGCTACTCAACTACTAATGAAGTGGGAACAATTATCTCATTATTTACTTAATGACTCCTGAAATGCAAAGAATAATGCCGCACCATACTTTACTTACTTCAGATAGTCAGTTAAGAAATGTAAATCTTTACCTATGTACAAGTAATATGTAGTTCTTTAAGACTGAAGCAAGCTTGATTTATGTGAATTATAGAGATACTCAAAGTAATAACGAATAAAATGCTTAGTATTTTATATATGAGTATAGCCTAAAGTAATATTGAAAATGAGGATAGAAGGGAATACTTTGAAATCATCGATAAAATTACTCAAAGAATGAATGTCCATATCACATTATGGTGTGAGATATTTGCTAGAAGCAGAAAAGGTACAGGTGATGCTGTTGGTCATAAATGCGCCTAGCTCACTAACTCAAGTGTGCTTCCAGCAAAGGGTTATATTTTGATGGCATTCGTTATTCCTTGTCATTCATTCCGTAATACAACGTAGAATGCTTTTATAAGAATGCGACGTGCGAACCGAGGTCGTCAACATATCTTTTGCTAATACATGCAGAAACTGGCTGCGCTGAATCTAATTAAGTTCCTTGTAGAGAAATTTTTTATTTGATATTATAGAGAAAGTAGTGCATATTTTCAAAAGTAGTTGATATTTTCAAATGATGATTCTATGGTTTTATCGCGATCGCGATCAATCATTTCTACCAATTTCATGAAAACTTTCAAACAAACCATTGGATAGCACTTACTCTCTGGTTCATCAGCCTGCATGCTGTAGGTTCATTTCACTAAAGATATTTTTGTAATCACCCAAGAGGGCAACGTCTACACAAAAGGGCATGATATCCCGCTTCTTGTACTAATTCATGAGTAGAGCGAACCAAAATCAGTTTCAACCAATAAAGAACCCTGGACCTAACATAAAACATTTTACGTGTCTGATCTGGATCTGGATCCTAACGCATAACTATTTAATTTCCTCAGGAGTGGCAAAAGAACATTTCCCGTTATTTAAATCCCACCAACATCAATCCAATTATAATTAGCAGCTCATATAAGATTTCAAATGCCCTCTCTCAACCGAATCATGTTGAGCTCCATTCAATGCCCATTGGTCGTTTAATGGAATTAATTTCTCACGAACCGAAAGGGGTCCCTTCTCAAAACATTTTGAATGTGAGTCGGCGAAAATCGAGTTAAATGTACAAACCTCCTCCACGGGTACGTCCGTTCGCAGAGGTGCAAAAATAGAGGTCGGGGGGCGGGGGGTGTAGTGGGGGTATGAGAGGGTTAGGGAGGGATGGGAAGAGAGGTCGGTGCAAACAAGATCCTATTAATGGGCCCACCGAATGGTGGCGCCGTAATAGGAGATGCGGGTGTCCGAGGAAATTGAGTTTGCAGAGTTGCCACCTCCTCAGCTTCCACGACGGAACCGCCGCGCACCAAAACTCTTTGAACGCTGGAAACTTGATCGTCTTTCCCTTCATTAACGTCTGACCGTTGGCCCCACCTGTCATCCGTATTCGAGAATCGGGTAATGCCTAGCCATTGCGCATCTCTACTAGCTCCATGTGGACTTGGCCCTAGCTCACTTCCGCTCCGGTTGGTTCTAGAGCAGAGGGAAACTGGAAAGAGTATTGAGCAATATGAGATACTTTTTTGAAGCAAGTTCAGGTAAGAGCGAATTTATATATATATATTGTTTGAAAGAAGGTCTGTGGGCAAAAGAAGTATTTCCCCCGTTCTCCGAGTAACATTCGGCTTGGTTTCAGAATTCTGCGAGAGAAAATTGGATTACGGTTCTAGGATGAGGAAATTCAAGAAAAAGTGTGATACAAATGTATCTAACTTCGGAGGGTAAAAAGAGATAAATAAATTCATAACTAAATAACTATCAATATTGAATAGAAATCTATCAGTGGCATTCAAAATGTTTGACAACAAAATTATGATTAAATGAAAAAAATCGTTCGTGTGTATGTAGCTTATAATTGCTATAGTATTTGTATGAGAATAGCATTGGGTATGAATTTTGCCATGGCAGCTTAGAAAACTTAGTGATGAATGTGAATTGGATTCACCATGAGCTCGATTCCTAAGAAGCGGAAATAACGCATGTACAATGATTGGGATTGCTACTCTTATAAATAATTATTGTGAAATCCCAGATTTCAGCGTACGGATATTGATGGTGTTGGATCATAATTAATAATGCATATGCCTAAATAACTACCACCTTTAACTAAAAGTTTTAAAGATTTTAGGCAAGTACGCATGAGCTTGGCGGAAGTTGATACATGCATACCGTTGCTTAGCCAGAATTTTTGTCACAGTTGGACACAATGGTGGCACCATCATTCAAAGAGACTGTCAGAGAGCGCAGTAAAAGAAAGCGACGCATCGCCTGCCTACAGGGCTCTCGGCAATCATAGGGTAGCGGAAGTTCATTCTGTATCTAACTACTAACTTGAATATAATAGTGGCCTTACAGAAATTCAGGGCATGAATTGATATTACTGGAAGAGCTTTTCACATATTGTTATTAACAGTATTTACATGGCGCTTGAATTTCACTTAAACTCCGAGAGTGAGCATCGGCAGTTGATGCAGTTATCAATGAATTTTAGCATTTTTAAATTAAAATGAACGCGATCTGAGGGTGTTTTGAAATCTTCAAATTTGAAAATGCCCTGAAAATTATTAATCATCGTGTCAAATGTGCATTTATAAAAGAATATGCTCAATTAGGCAAATTCACCCTATATTGTAAGCAAAGGAACGAAATGTGAACTGATTTCACCAATTCGGATTTCACCCAACAGGTATCTATAGAATGCATTTCTTCCAAAATATTTTTAAAAATACGTAGTGTTATATTATATTTTTAAAGACACATAGGTACTTATATCCTCTTAGATTTATTTGTTAACCCCCCCCCCCCTCCCGCAATGTTAGTTTCAGCTACGCATTCTTATTGTGATCAAATATTTGAATGGTACTTATCCGGTTTCATGAATTTTATGAGATTATGACGAAAGACAATTACCTCAGTAATTGTTTAATAAGTTGATATGCCGTATACAGCTACAAAATAGACTGGGCGGCCATTGGTTTTCATAATGGCATTAATCCCCTATGTTCTCCATGATAAAAATTAACATACGTGAGTTCAGAAATAGTTTTTGTACCAGTAGAGAAATTTATGATGGATGCAGGTGAGACTTCACAGAATTTCTGAGCGCTAAGTACTGCGGGGAAAGATAGGACTTAGGTAAGTGAAGCAAAACATGTTGCTTCAACTGGATGGTTTCCAAAGTTTACAAGAGTGTACAAGTAACTAACTTCTAGTCTACTAGTTTTTGGAGTCATTCTATTGTTAATATGATCAAGATTAGTGATCATTCCAAAAATCAGTAACTCTCAACTATCTGCATGAAAAACCCAGGAATTTATCTTAAATCATGTGTCCTTGAATGAAGGCTCAACACCCAGTCTTCAATTAAATTTATAGAATCATACAATCCTGAATATAGAAAAGGTATCTTGCAAAGTAATTATACTGGTATGTGCTGTTTTAGAAAATGATTCGATCATAAATAACAAGGAATGGTCTATACCATACTAATGTAAAACATTTTGACTCCTAGCCCATGCAAATTTTCACGCCCTTAGAAGCGTTATCACGCCGGACTAGTCTACTAGTTTTCGGAGTCATTCTATTGTTTCTATGATCAACATTGGTGAAAATCCGGAATTCTCAATCCGGAATCCAAAAATCAGGAATTCTCAACTCTCTGCATGAAAAACTCAGTAGGTTATCTTGGAGCTTGGAGTTCCTTTCATGAACCAAAATGCGAGCAGAATGTTTGAATAATCTATTTGCATCCAACACCACGTGCACATTAGAGTTCATGTGGCCAGATTTAGCATCGTGTGTCTGTAAACAATACGTAAACCTAACTTTAACTGTTTACTCACCCATTTTTTTCAAAGCAGATCATTTGTGGCTTTGATATCAATGGCGCAGCACGTAGCACCAGGAAACCTGTAAAGAGATATAGAGATGTTAAAATGCCCTGTGTTTCGAACCACTATAAATTGAATATGGTAAGGAACACCAAATATATATATCAGAAACTCAAAATTTTAACTACATTTCGTACCTATAATGAATGCAAAAAAATGTTTAACTTTTTTATAAAAGGTCACAGGCACACATAAGAAAGAAAATTTCATTTAATTTTCTGCTCAGAATCATTATAATTTTTGCATAGCCGCAGTTAACACGAGATAAATTTATATTTTAAAACGTTTTTTCAACAATATATAATGGTAATATATTTCTTCCACTGCTCTATTCCCCAGCAAAATATATTATTGCAAAACTTTTTCAGTAGTAAATGCATCAAAGCCAATGACGACACATTTCGCATCTTAGAATATTGATAATGTTTCTAGTCTTATGAATAATACGAAAAAGTAGCGATAACAAAAATATCTGACCTATGATAAACGCATTTTTTACACATATGGATAGAATGACTTGTATTTGAAATGAGTTAAAAGTTTATGTTCAAACCCCTTATTGCACTACGACTATAACTTCGTGGAAGGTGACAGTAACTTCCAATGACTAATGAAACAACACTAGCGGTAGCTGGATACTGCAATATAATAGTAATGCATGTAATTTTAGCTATAGGGTCAGAAGCAAGATGTTGTCTATTCTGCATGTTATCGCAATAAATTGGTCGCTTACTTCAGTAAACAAAGCAGAGTGTGAAATATAATTTACATAAGGTCAACGTCATCTAACTATATTTCCTGCCTACGTCTGGTGAAATTTACATGTTTAAAATATTTTTCCCTCGATTGATCATGGATCATAAGGATAAAGAAATTTTAAATACATTTTTACGGGATAGATACAACAGTGATTTATGCAGACTAATGGAATTAGATAAGTACATAATAATGAAACAAACAGAGATAAAACTGGGATGTTCTATATTTTTTAGGATTAAAGAATCATTAGTATATGGAGTAGTAACATGTGTATGACATCTGAGTAGTGCTTGCGTGCTGGATGAAATGTAAAACTTGTAATCGATTCCCGCAAAATATTCATAGCCATATTGCCTTAGGTAGGGAGCAAAAGTAAACCAGACAGTACGTAGTGGGTGGTTGATTAAAACTCACCCCTTACCCAATTACCTCAAAGTGACTTACATAAGAGTCAGTTGTTATAATAAGATGACTGGTAAGAGCACTAGGCTTTTTACCATATGTCCAGGGTTCAAATCCTGGAGAGGAATTAATACATGTCCATATAAACACGAATTCGATGATAGCAAACCAGCCTCAAAGCTGTGATCTTCGTACCATATTTTTCTCGGAAATAAAACACATTTTCCTGTTCCCTGGTACTTGAATTTCATAGTGCCGTAGTATTCAAAAATATCTGTATTAAATATTACCCTCCTACCAGACCAATCTTTGTGCTGAAAACCGCTAGATAAAACGTTCAAAACGTGCCTCCACAGCCGCCATCACACGTATTGTAACACAGCTCTTTGAGAATGGAAGGCAAAATTGAATCCTGCATAGAAAATCAGCTGCTCAACTAGGAATTTGGAAAGCCAAGATAGCAATTAGCGAGGGTGACCTGGAGAATAATAGACAAGAAATAATGAAATGAGCAGACCGCTGTACAATGCAAAATGAGTCGGAAATCTCATAATTCTGTTGCAATGAATTCACAGCTCCATTAGAATCTGCGGCGAGTATTTTTGGTTATTCAATCGCAGTTGTAAGACAGATCATAGCAGTAGAGACTTTGGAGTGGTCTATTCTACTGTTTTTAATCAAAACTTTTCTCTTATGTCTCCACGAAGCTTGAATCTTTGATGAATTTCAGTCTTACGTACACACGAAAAAAATTTTTTGGCGGCATAATTTGTAAAATACTGGTTCATTTAACCTAAAGTTTCATGAGATACTCATTTTTGCCAGGTTAATATATTTAAATTAATAATTTTTGCACTTTCATTCAAGATTTGTTTTAGTTTGATGGTTAGTAGTCACGTGAATGGATCGAAGGCATAACTGCTTTCCTTCGATTTATCTTTTTAACAATTTTCTTTTTTCTTCAACGCTTCGCATTAATTTCAATACAGTAAGTCAGCATTTTCCGAAGAGGTATTTCTAAAACCTCTTGGAAATAAATTCTGATTTCAGGATTCTTCCAAAAGAGGCGAAATATGCTGCTTACCATCATCCTCGTAGTCCCTTTCTTTATTTTTACATGGTCATTCGAGCTTTGAATGCGCATGTAGCAAGAGTACTACCCCGATGCTCCGTAAAGTGTAGATTTTTCCCGGCGATGCGGTCTTACTTCGGAATAATTAGTTTAATTTTTCAAGACTTATCACAAAATAGCGTTCAGCGGTGGTGTAGTGGTTAGCGCGCTCGACTCCCAATCCGAAGATCGTATGTTCAAATCTTAAAAATTTTCAAACTTTGAATATTTAAAAAAAAATCGAGTTATTTCCTGGAAATTTTGGGAATCGACGACGCTATCCTCATCTACTGGTGAGAGGCAGCAGTTTCACCAGAAGGCATTGATGGCAAAGATCCAGGTTGGTCCGGTATCAACTGCCTTAGCTTCGGGCGAGAGTGAAGTTCACGGAATCTGTCGGAGTACTGCGATGTGGAAGGCAATGGAAAACCACCACATTACCCTCCCTGGAAAATGCAGCCTTGCATTCAAGTATGACGTGATGTCATTCTCACCAGTAAAATATTCCAGAGGTAAAATAGTCCCCCAATCGGATCTCCGGGTGGGAACTACTGGGAAGGGTACACCAGTCAGAGGTGTCAAATGCAGGATAGGAACATGGAACGTGAGATCATTGAAGGTGTGCAGGAAATTGGAGAACTTGAAGATGGAGATGGCCAGAATGGAATAAGACATCGTAGGAGTGAGCGAGATCAACTGGACGGGAGAAGACGACTTCTGGAGTGATGGATATAGAGTTATATTCTCCAAAGATAACTAGATGATTGAAGGAGCTGGATTGATTCTGAAGAAAGAATGGGGAAGAAGAGCGAAGGAATATTGGCAGTACAACGAAAGCATAATGTTTATCAAGCCAGAAGGTAAACAGACAGATATAGTAATAGCGCAGGTGTATGTGCCAACGTCCAACCATTCGGAAGAAGAAATCAAAGACATGTACGAGCAACTGGAAGAGGTCCCGAGCACAGTCAAAGGGAAGGAAAAACTAATTGTAATGGGAGATTGGAATGCCGCGGTTGGAGAGGGAATAGATGGGAATACAGTAGGAGAGTTTGGGCTGGGGAAAGGAAACGAGAGAAGAGAAAGACTTGTGGAATTCTGCAGTGAGAAAAATTTGGTGTTGGCAAACACCTTCTTCATGTAACACCTACGGAGAAGATACACACGGAAGATGCCAGAAGCCAGAGCCTGATACCAGATTGACTACATTTTGGTAAGTAGAAGGTACAAGAACCAAGTGAAGCATTGCAGGACTTACCCCAGGGTGGATGTCAACATTGACCACAATTTAGTGGTAATGGAAATTCAACTGAGATACTAGAAGATAAGAAGAACGAAACGTGGACAAAGATGGAATCTAAAGCCACTGAAACTGGAGGAAAGGAGAAGAAAATTTGCTGCTGCCATTGATGAGAAGCTGGAAACAGTAAAGGAATCCTGCCAAAGTGGAGTAGAGAGATTAAATAGTTTCAAGAAGACTATCACAGAAGAATCTGAGGTTCAACTGGCGAGCAAGCCGGTGGAAATCAATAAACCATAGATAGCGGAGCTTATTATAGCCCTAATTGGAGATAGAAGAAAGTATAAGAACGCAAGAACTGAAACAGAAGAAGTACTGTATAAGAAGCTAAGAAATCAAGTCATCAGGGAATCGAAAAACGCCAAAGAGAAATGGATTGAAAGCTGCTGTGAGAACATCAACGAAAATATGATGAAGGGAAACTCAGAAACGGCATACAACCTAATCAAGAAGCACTTCAGAGAAAGGAAACTAAGATGCAAAAACATGAGAGATTTGGATGGGAAACTGCTAATGGAAGAGAAAGAAATCAGTAATAGATGGAACAAAAATATTATAAAGCTATACCGAGGTAGGATACCCCTAGCAGAAGCATTCACAAATGACCAGAACCAAGTGGAGGAAACCAACCGCGGTCCAGCAATACTAAGAAGCGAATTCGAGAGAACAGTAAGAAACCTGAAGACTGGAAAGGTGCTCGGGGAAGGTAAAATATGCGGAGAAGTAATCAAATAACTTGGCAAAAAAGCGCAAGACGCACTATATGGAATAATCCAGGACTGATAATAATCCGGAATTCTGCCAGAAGACTTCATGAGCGGCTCAATGGTGACCATACCGAAGAGGGAAACGACTAAGAAATGCGAGGATCGCTGAATCTTGAGTCTAGTATCACATGCCTTCAAAATCCTTACTCGGATAGTCGGCAGAAGAATTTAAAAAAATTGAATAAAAGCTGTCAGAAAACCAATTTGGATTTAGGAATAATAGGGGGACAAGGGAGGCAATACTATGCCTGAGACTACTGGTAGAGGAAATGATCCACGTGAACAAACCATTGTATGTAGCCTTTGTGAACTAGGAGAAGGCATTTGATAATGTCGAATGGAATAAGATGTTCCATATTATGGAAAAACTTGGCTTGAACTACAATGACAGAAGAATTATCTACCAGATCTACAAGGACCACAATACGTACGGAAGACGGAAAAAATACAGAAGCAAAAATTAACAAAGGAGTCCGACAAGGATGTTACCTGTCATCAGTACTCTTCAATATGTACATGGAGGAAGCGATAAAAGAAATAGAAGAATAAGGTAACAAAGGAATGAAAGTGAATGGAGAAGAAATCAACATGCTACGCTTCACTGATGATGTCGCTATCGTAGCAGGAAACGAGGAAGACCTACAGAACTCACTGAACATAATTCAAAAAGTGCTCCAGGAATACAATGAATAACATGAAACTCAATAAGAGGAAAACCAAGATATGTGTGCTGAAGGGAAAAATCTGTTGCCGAGATCCGCCTCAAGGGAGAAAGATTGGAGCAAGTGGAATCATTCACCTACCTCGGAGCACCATCACCTGGGACAGAAGAAGCACGACAGACATCAAGCGTCGAATAGCCCTAGCTAAAACGACATTCATGGCCAAAAGGACACTTCGCTGCTCGAAGAATATAAGACTGGAGACAATGAAAAAGTACGTGAAAACATTCATGTGGGCAATGGAACTCTGCGGATCAGAAGTATGGACTATGGGAAAACTGATCATAAAAGAATAAGAGGCTTCAAGACCTGGTGCAGGAGAAAGATGCTAAAGATCAAATGTACGGATAGGGTAAGAAACGAGGAGGTATACGGAAGAATTGGAGAAGAAAGAGCACTGTGGAGCACCATACGCCAAAGAAGAACACGGTGGGTTGGTCATGTCATGAGACACAACAATTACGTGGGAAGAATAATGGAGGGAAAAATTGATGTGAAAGTCCCCAGAGTAAGACCAAGAGACAAGTACTTGGGGCAAGTCAAGAAGAATACAGGGTCAAGGAATACTATAAAATATATATTCTGATATATATATATTAAGTCACCCAGTGTCTTCTCATACGGATGATTAATAGGTAAGCTAGCGGGGTTCAAACGCTATGAAAGAAAATGCAGGATCATCATTACAATTAAAACAAAGCGTGTGTAAATATTATGCATGTAGCGCAAGACTTTTACATATTGCTGAATGTATAAGCCTTCATATGAACGCACGTACTGCAGGGGTAGCAGTTGGTTAGGATAGGGAGAGTAGTCACGTCACAAAACATCAGCTGCCACGAGTTCATTTTCTAGTTAGCTAAAGAGCTATTTAACGAAAACTTAAGATCGCCTCCCAATTCAGGTAAGAAATCGGAAAAAAATCACAAGAGTTTATTACACATATACATAATACTGTGACGCGGGTTTACCCAAAAAAACAACAACGCCGGATAACATGAACCGCGAAAGTTTTAACGAATTAATATTACACATATGTTTCTAAGAAATAAATATGGACAAATGTTCAGGAAACCAAAGTATACGCGTCGGAAATTCGCAGCAAAATAAAAACATTGCGTCATGAAAAAAGGTGTAGCTTGGTTTTATCAGTATTCCATAATAATGAAATACCGTTTTTAATAATATTAGTTATTTAATTCTGTTAATTAGGTTATACAACAACTCCTTGATTAAATACAATATGTACAATTCACTCTATAAAATACTTGTTACACTAAACTACCACTATGCATAATCATATATAATACGCAATTTGCGATACATTTCCGATTTACAAAGTTAGTTTGTTCGTCAAAAAACGAATGTTTTTATTGCTCTTGAAACAACTTCAAAATTATGTGAAAAGGGTATTAAAATACAGTAATATCACTTAAAAATAGAGTGCATTCGTAAGCGTAGGCATAAACACAACGAAATCAAGAGAGAACGCTTACTAATCCAAATTGACCGCGGCCATCAACTTTTAGTACGGAGATAACACGGCACTTTTAGTTTATAATATAAAAGAAATATTCGATAAAACAACTTGATTTTAAGGCAGGTACAGAAAACACTCACGATTTAGATCCATACACCGGTGAGTATGTATGTACTGGTCCTATTCCCCAAAGGAGGGGATGAAGAACATAAAACCTAATTAAAACCGTTTTAAATACCTAATTGCAAATGTCCTGAGAAGAGATGCTTTTAAAAAAGTTAAGATGGGAACAATGTGGCAGGAAAAGGCAGGAAATGGAATGAAACAGAATGTATGGCTTGAAAAAAATAGTCACGTTCTGCATGAGAAAGATTTACTGACCTTTTTATAAGAATGACATAAACATTACATTAGCCTTGAGGCAGGTAGATACACAAAAAAAATCCAGGTGATGCACAAAACTCTGGGCAAACACCTAGGTGCAGCGAAAAATTTGTAATAATTTCAGTAGACCAACGAAAGCTCAAGTAAAAAGTAGTTGTCAGATTAGTGCTATAGCCTCCAGAGCTATACTGAACCGTGTCATAATTAATTTACATAGCTCCAAAAGATTTTATAATACTTATTCCGGAAAACTTTGGACCACTCTGTATTTACTCTAGCTATTTTCCTGACCAAATATCAATATTCTTATTCCATCATTTCCTCCCCCGGGGCTCTCATTAACTACTTGTTGTTCCCGATTGTGGTATTAAGACAAACATTTTCACTTCACCCAACCAACCTTCGCTCCTCGGTGGCAACCTTTGTTGTTACGTCATACATCTCCTGTAATCCTTCCTTCGCTGAGTAATCCCTAGAAATGTTTTCTTATTTCCTTAATAAACCAAACTCTAATTCATTGGTTTTCCTTTCCACAAAGCTTATTTTATACAAATTCATTCCAAAAACTGAATATAACTTCCAGCGAAAAATTATGGGTCTTTTATGTTACGCAGACATTTCAATTTAATCTGAAAAAGTCAATAAAAGAAGAATTTTATTCAAACCGCAGCTTCATTCTACGTGTTATTCAAGGAAATGGCCACCATTTTCCTTAAATTCGGTTTTTGAAAGCTGTAAAGAATTTATTTATTTATTTGATAATAAATTAGGATTTTTGGTGGAAATGGCTTCCTTTCACGCCGAATATAGAATTTCATTATAAATCTGAGGTGTATTAGACGCAGTTATGAAAATACAATAATGAATGTAAAATTTATCACTTAAGCTTAAGGTTAGCCTTGAATTCCTCAGATAATTTTAAAAAAGAGTCGAAGAATTTCACCAGAAAAGCATTCCAACCATTCGTCCTATAGCATAGGAATCATTTCGTATATCAGTGTTTCAAAACCTAGGGTTTATTTTAAACTTACAGTTATTGCTACTAATTAAGTTTGCATCAAGGGTCTTCTAAAGTTTATGTGCTATACATTTTTCTTTTTGTAAGCGCCATAGAAGTTACCTCACCCGTATGCTGAGCTCACTTAGCAGGCATATTATAATATTAACTATGAGATAAACACTATTAAAGTCAGCGTATAAAAAATGCACCTACCTGTAAAGAGGCAATAGCGAAATGAACGCTAAGTTTGAACAAAATATTTTCATCACTACAGCGTAGTGCGTCATAATTAAAGTACCGACTATAATCCACTGAGTTGTAAAAATTATATAAGTGCAATATTTTCAATAAAACTTGCAATTAGGTTTCATTTTTTCTGTGAAGAATAAAAACAATCAAACCTAAGAAAGTTATACGTACCAATTTTAAAGCATAGGAGCAGATGTAAAAAGAATAACATTAATCGAACCTAAGAAAGTTAAACGTACCAATTTGAAAGCATAGGATCAGAGGTAAAACACATTTGAAAAAAATCGGATCTGATGATTGCATGCTATCTCGTTATTTTGCGTTATATCAATAAAAATGGACAAAAGTTATTAAAAAATGCTAAAATACACAGCTCATGAGAGAAACAGGAACAATATATTTCCTAAGGTTAACCAAATACATTCATCCATTTATTTTGGTATAAAGCCGCGTCCATTCAGGATAGGTTTCAAGGGCATTTTGAAAGACTGCAGCTATCGCCCTAAAGTTGAAGTCGCTTGCTTGAATTTCAGTTAAATGTCCCAACTTGGTCAGCTCTTAGTTATGCCTCAGAAAAAAATGAATAAATCTAGGAGCAAATCTGCGGAAACCTGAGACATAAGATTGCAAAAATAGTCTGAAAATCACGCAAAGCAGCATTTTTGAAGGACATTTCTTAAGTTTTTAACATGACATGGTAATAGACATTGAGCATATTTGTTCAAGAGTTACAAACCTATGCTATAGATGGGCCAGATTAATTTTGCCTTTAACTTACCGCGAAACTGAGGCGCAGGTACCATTTCCATTACTTCCAATAATTATTGCGAAGTATAATCCATGCGGCATTGCACAAATCAAGTTTTGTAGCATTAAAAATTTCATATTTCAAGTAATACCCAAAATACTCCAAAAAATACTTCAAATTTTAAAAAAAGAGCAAAAATTATTTAAGGATAAGTCTCAATGGTTTCCTAAGTTGGAGGAATATGCTTCCATGCTAGAATAATTCGACTTTTATATAATTTTTGCTGCATTACTTTATGACAAAATTTCGTTCAATATAGTGCTATATTCAGTACCTCTCTTCGTTGAATGAAATTATATATTTCGTTCATCAATATAACACGTAAATAAAATACTCAGAGCGGTATGATTTAAGTTAGAGGTACCATTAGGGCATAAATGACTGCAATAGCATGAGAAGCGTGCAAGACATGAGTTCGTAGCCATGGTCAATAAAGTGCAAAAGGGTAATTTTCTCACGCAAAGTAACTCATCAGGTTTTTCTGCTACGTTTTATTATATAGCTAGAAAATTGATGGGTGAGATGGCAAACGACCTTATCGCTCCTAGGGCTTGAGTGAGAATCTAGACAGGGGAAAATATTATTTTCAGAGGTTTAGGAGAAAACATGGCATCATTTGTTTATGGGTAGACAAATGCCTATGATGAGCCTTGATTCATCCTTCCTTCGTTCTATGCAAAAATTGTGCACCTACTACATATGGTTGAAAATCCCCTTTGCTAGATTTCCTACCTGAATAACTGGAACAAGAAACTTCATAGTAGAAAACATTTGAGGTTCGTATTATCGATATTCACTCAATTTTTATAATGTTTAAAAAGGAATTAAAATATTAATAATATATCTTTTAAACTTATTCCTTGTTATTTTTAGTCATCGTACGGTAAGATCTTAGGCTTCAGTGAATTCTTTTTATTTACAGTGCATTCTTTTTATTTAAGAGATAAATGCCCTTGGAATGGAAAAATAAACGGCACTATGTACATTTCACACAGAAAAACAATTTATTGCCTTCCACCATGGTTTCAACAGTTTACGTATCATTATCAAGGTAACGATAGTGACATTAAGGTTGTTGAAACCATAGTTGAAGCCAACAAAGTATGTGTGTGTCTGGAATGTACAGAGCGACCTTTCTTTTCCAATATTGTGATTCCACAAAGTTAGAGAGTTCAACCCAATAAATGCCCTCGTTTTAATATCCACGTATTACGTCGCGGAAATGGTTATTCAGCTTACCTGATTCTCTGACTGTCTCAATGATTGCGATTATCTTCTCCCTCAATATGTTCTCTCTCTCTCTCTTGCTCACCCTGTCACCGACTGCACACAACTGCTCCACTGATGAATCATCAATTCTGCGAGCCCCGAGTGCTGGACTCGTTCTGAAAACTCTGTTCATATCCTAGGGGTGACTCGTCGCTAGACGCATTGAGTTCGCAGCTCCGCAATTCGCCATCCTCACCTCTCCCATTGAACTCCAACCGAACAAGTCTCCTACTTCGCCGTAACTTGCCCAATTCCAGCTCACCCACTCGCGTGGCTCTTGAAAGAGCCCGTCAAGTGCTCCCACGACGCTTCAATACCCTCCCCACATAAGGCAACCAAGGCGTCCCCATCCCATTTATCTTCCGAATGCAACCCAAAATTTCCTTACCATACACCAAACGTCATTTCCCTATGGCATTTTGATAGAATGTAAGACACGATATTTGTCCAAGATTACAACTGCAGCACCATATTCGTTTAACAAATTAGGCCTTATGAATATGAAATACAGCAAATTACTACCACTTCATTTAAATAATTTTCAGTTTCTTGATCGATTCAGGGTAAGTATTAATGGTTATATACCCTTTAGGCACTTCTGAATAATTCTTTTCCAGTGCCATTTCCATTTGAAGTTCAGCACGGTTCAGGTACATTGTACGTACCATACTCCCCTTCATGTTAACCATAAAATTATTGGGTAGCTAAGCTTTCTCTTCTCTACAGCACTTTAGCATATTTCAAAATATTTTCAGAATTCTAGTATTAATTTATTCCAATCATTGAGTCGTCTTTAATTTTCTGCCATCCCAAATGCCAGCCATTTCGAGCTTTGTCACTTTCCATTAGTCACACAGTGCACCACCCACAATCAACCACATTAATGAATCGCAATGGTTTTGCAATTGTATAATTCATTTACATTTTTTAACAATAATAATAGCAATTAAAATGCATATGTATTCTCGGTTCTAGATTAAGCCATGCAAATGAAATACAATCAGCATTCATCAAAATCTATTAGGTTCTACTTTCTTCGAAATAAGATCGTTTTATTTATCTTATTAACATATTTTGCGGATTTCACTACAACATAAGTATGCACATTTCATAAGAATTTATTTGCATGCTTTAATTTCCATTTATCCTCAATATCCTACGCCATTTCACCTGTTTCCAATGGCTTCATGATCCTCTATAGGTCAAAAGCTCCTATTAATTTCTCCTTAGGTCTTTCTCATCCATTTCCTTGTTATTTTCTTTCCCTCCAGGTCAATTTTTCTGTTCTGCATCAACCTGTATGCGTCTGTTAATCAGCTGCGAAAATTCTCTCCGCTTCGCACCAATTAAGAACCGTACACCCAACAGCATTTTCGATCACTTTTTTCAACCTCTTATCGCAATTTATAACCAACAATAAGATATGATGAACAAACTACGTCAAATAGGTGCATCCAAGAGGGAGATAAAATGAAGTTCAAGATATTATTTCACTATTTAATTTATAACGTATGTTATATATTTTGTATGACCTTTTGATTTGTTTATTAGCCTCATAACGTGGATATTCTAACAACTAATTTCCCTCAACATTCAAACTTTAATACTTTGCCATTTCCGTGGTGGTTACATGACCTTCTTTTAAGAAAATCTCATTGACCATTCAAGTGGCTTTCAATTTTGATTTTTCAAAACGACCATCAATTTTGATGATTTTTTTTTTTTTTTAATGCCTCTGTTACGAAAAAAGTGGCTTCTTCCCCCCTCATGCCTCAATAATTGAGTATTGCAGACTTACGTTTGACGCAAAGGTGGCTGCATGCAACATACATGCTCTGAATGCTTCACTCTACCCATAAAAGTACACAACAATGGCCAACGATTGAAACTGATATTATAATTATATAAATCTGTTTAAATAATTAAAAAAATTAACTGGCAAATACCAATTATAATTGGTGATCTATTCTCTTCTCTCGTGCACGACATATGATGAAATATTTTTTCATTGCTACCATGACTTGAGTTATTGCCATCCACATTAATCATAGCAATTTTCTCGTTGGTGATTTTTCTTGTTTTTAGGAATCCAAATGTTGGGCTTAAAGGGTTGACACCGGCGACAGAGGCGGGATTAGTTTTAACATTCGTGGAGAGTGGACGGGGACACAGGACGCATAGGGGCAATAATAGTGGAAGCGGTCAGTCAACCAGAATGGGTGATAAGAAAACGTCAGAATACAAGGAAACGATGCCACCGAGGAGCACGTCAGGATCAGACATTGATAAAGCTAGCCGACAGGCGATTTCATGGTGCTTTTCCAAGACAAAATGCAGGCTTTTGTGCTGATGGAACAATGCCTATGAAAATATTTTCTTCTTGTCATTAAAAAATTGATTGCAATATTTGTTCCAAGGTTATTAATCGGGTTTTGTAAAGTTGTAAGATTAATGGAAGAAAAAATTTGAAAATGAACAAATTATTTCGACGATAAATCAATATTTTTACATTTTGTTCGTCCAAGCATTGCTTAACGAAAAAATGTTTCCCTTCAATCTAAAAGGCTTCTAAAAGAATAAAACTAATTTTTAATGAAACCTCAGACATTGAAGGAGGACTCATTGGTTTTAATCAATTGTTGTGGGAAATACCTCGAATACATTAGTTTTACTGGAGAAATGGTCAACAAAAATGCTAAGAAGCACAAGATCACTGGTGGCGCAAAATTGGCTTCGTGCATACTATGAGGAATGCCTGATAAGAGTGTTCTATGTAAAACAAAGACGGAACTGATTGGTATGAAAATCCTTGATTTAGCCGGTTTCGTGGGTGCAAAGCAGAATTTTTCATGTGTGAGATTTTTCTTTGTATTTTATGACGGTTCTATACATGATGATCCAGTTATAGTCATACCACGAGACAACCGCGTACGTGCACCTCACCTGCTCAACCTGCTCCCTCTTGCGTCTTTTAAAAGCTATAGATCTATCCACACTTGCCATAAGGTCTTCCTATGGTATCATTTTGTCCATCATAAATTGTTTTTTTAATCTGTTTTAATTTTTTCACCGCAGTTAACCTCCGGTAAGATATTTTTCCTCCTTAGTGGAATATTCACATTCCACTCAACAAAATATTCTCATGATTGGTTCAAACTGTCAAATTTCCATGAACAATTTAAGCATGTACTTGACGTTTTAGTCAATTTAAGCATCCACTTGCCATGTTCAACAAACTCGAACTGAAGTGATATGGTTTAAACCGTTTGACGTTTGCCTACGTTGTAACTTAATTCCACCACCTCTCGTATAGAGCGAGTGTGTGAGAGGGTTAACTGCGAACCTGGTCGAAGAGACCTACCATATTCGGCACAAGGTACTTCATTATCCTATACACGGATGCTTCCAAGAATTTTGAGGATTTAAAACATTGCCTGACCCGCTATTTTCTGACATTAGTTAAAATGCATCTTGTTTAGGTGACCTTAAGAAATATTTGACTCACAGAAATTAACGCAGCATAGGTTTGGTCCAACAATTACATCTACATAATACCCTGCAAGCCACAACAAAGGTGTGTGGCAGGGGGTGAAATCTCACCAAACATGCACTAAATATCATGCATAAAAAAGTATTTGTATTCATATACTAGTCTAAACCTCAATATTTAAAAAAGGATAATAATAGCAAAGCAAACATTCAAAAACATGCTGTTAGTTTGCTTAGCTTCAAGTCCTGATACCAACATGCAGCTACCAATATTATCCATTGCTACACTCGTATTGGGTGTATTTACCGTTATTCATATCCCTAATTGTATGAGGGAAAAAGGACATTTTGAATCTGTCAGTTCGGCAATCAATTCATTTAATTTTGTGATTATGGTCCAGTCTACCATAGTAAGTTGGGGTTCGCAAAATATTTTTACCGTCATCACTGAAAATATTATCTTGGCATTTATTTAAGAAATTAAGCCTAAATTTAAACCTGCGATCTAACAATGATTCCCATCTTTATTTATTTAATTAAATTGCAAGTAATGAAGCTCTAGAAATTATCTGGAGGAGACAGCCGTCATCTAAGGCTGATTGAGCTAACATAGGTTAAATGGGTAATAAGGTAGATAATTGTATTTTTCAGGGAAAGTGGTACGGGTGGAGAAAACTAGGCGTCTGTAATGCCATGTTCTGAACTAGAGGTGCCACGTGGGTCACGGTTTTATACCCTATTCATGTGAAGGAGTGCTAAATTTGAAGTTATCACCAAACAGCTCCCAAGCGGGGTCTTTTCATCAATGAATATGTCTTGCATAGCATGTATTCAAACCTAGGCAATCGGGATAGGATGTCAGTTTTCAGGTACCTGATCTGGTTTTCAGGTATCTATTGGATTCAAAGCTGGTATCAGAACTCAAAGCACTCTACCTACTAGGCTACCACGGTGTCTTCGAAAATGATCATAAGTCATTAAATTAAATTCAAGGCAGGTAATGGTGAGGAATGCAATCGGATTATACCACTACGATTTCATGGCAAATTTCGCTACACTTTGAGCACCGGAACATGCCGTGCATTAATGTACTGCGTTTTTAATCATATACACGTTTCGCCGCCTTGCTTGCGATTTGTTTGAGCAAGATTTTCTCCGTGTTGAACTGAAATGCATGAATATTGATGTAGCGCCAGTTTAATCGCTTGCTCGCACAATAGTACAGCTACGCCGAAACGTGGAAATCTAATTCATTTCTGTGTGCCCAGAAGGTGCCGTGAGTGCTTCATAGCTGTTGGTCCACTTCCCTCGAGTACACGCTCAAAGGATCACAGTGAAATAGGTTAACAACGATGAATATTTCCGCATATCCAAGGCTCCATGTATGAACATTATAGCTCCAGTAAATACCATATGACCTATCTGGTGGAATGTATAGCAATAATATTCAATGAAGAAAGTAAAAAAGATTTACCGCATTATGTAAGATATTGTTTAGTAGAACTGAATTGTGGTGAGTTAGGCTCATTTTATTTAACAAATTTCGCCTTAAATTAAGTATTGATGAGCCTAATACCATCATGACCACAGAATCTGTAATTTATTTGCATCAAATGCAACACCTTAGGCAGTAAAGGATAAGATTGGTCCTAAGTTTTAGGTACTTTCATGGCCGAAGTTATTTCACACCGTCAAACTTAAGGTATTTCAGGATTTTTTGGTGGATTTAGCGCATATATTGATAAACACGCTACTATAAGGTAATGAAATAATTGAGGAATTAAATAACATTATTTCAGTAAAAATAGTAAGTATGTTTTCGTGTCACATTCCGAAAACAATCATGTATCTAATACCTACTATGTTGAAAGTATTGCATGGATTGTCTCAATAGTTATCTGTTGTATCATACGTGATACATTAATTCACTAGATATCGCTGAAAGAGATATTTTTTTAGCGGATTGATATTTTTTAGTCCTATTTCTTTAGAAAAATGGTACAAACTCATTTTTCATGAAATTTACGCTCTGAGGTCTGAAGATGATAAGACACGTAAACTGCAAGGTGGGACCAAAATTTCAAACAGTTCTTGCCATGATTCTCTTCAAGCAAAATTTCGGCTCCAATACGCCAAAAGGAAGGAATCGGGAAATCCTTATAAAGCCCAGAGATAGCAATTCTGGAGGCAAATCACAACAGCGAGCATCAAAAACCTATAACGAGAGGGTAGCGCTGACGAGGAAGATGATTTTGTTAGGGCGATTCGGGTCGGATCAGCAGGGGCGGCAGGGATAAGTTTGAGGGGTGGCGGGTGAAGTAAGGGGCGGCCCAAGGAGAATAAAGAGGAGGGATGGGACGGGTGGGGGTTGGGGAAAAGGGAAGAATCACCAGGGCGTCGACTCCAGGCTGGGGCCGAGCCCTCGAAAGGGTCCTATTCGCGGAGAGACCTCCGACCGTGGTAATTGGAACCTACTTTTGCGAGGATTTTCGTCAGCGGGGTCGGAGTTGAGCGTTCGAGAAACTTTGACGCATTTGGGGGTGGAGTGTTTGGGGGAGGTCTGGACAGAGTGGGTTTAAGAGGGAGGTTGGAAGTTGCCGAGGTTTTGGCCGGGAGGCCTCGCCGCTGGGCCGCAGTTTCCAAAGGAAAGATCTGATTTTGCATTTCCCCATTTGCTTCCTAAAGCGTGATTAGGGGGTGGTCTGGGTGGGCTGTCCGTAGACGGAGGAAGGGTGTGTATTGGGGGAAGGAGGGAGGGAGAGGAAGGAAAAAGGGAGGAAGCCGTGGGAGTTGAATCCTCGGGAGGCGAACGGAAACTCCCGACCGGCCGGCTCGGCAAAAACTTGGGTTAAATGATAATTTGAAAAGTTCAAAGTGCGGCGATCGAAAATCGATATATTTTGATAGCTTTTTAATACTCGGAAATATTAGTCTTCCTCTCAAATGCTGCGGAATTAGATTCCGGTAGTACGCGTTTTCGGAAATGGGTGCTCAAATATTTATTCCGAATAAAGTAATCTTAGATCTCCGGAATTGAAATTGATTGTTTTACAGCCATCCAAGGGCGCGCTGGAAAAACTCTTAACGGTTTTTAAATCTTCTTTGCGAAGTGGAGTGTAGAGGGAGATCCATCGGTGAGGGGAAAACTTGGTTGGCTTCTGCGTGCTTAAATAAAAAAGAATATTTAAACGCTAATTGGAGAAACAGTCCCTATGAGTTATTGCTAAAAATATTATAGATGAAAAGAAAATTTGCAACAACCCAGATAGATCTAAGATTGCAGTCAATCATGCTTAACTTTCCTTCCTTTCATCTCATTCGAGAAAATAATGTTAGTCCAGTTTAAGAATTTATAAAGTATTAATTAAGTACTTAAAAGGTTTTTTCCTTGCTATAACCAGTCACCCACGAAATTAAGCATTGATATTACCATATGTATTTCATATAAAGGTTATCCTCACGTCATCGAAAGTGAGCAAATTTTTCCACATGGGCTATAATTCAGTCATTCCTTAGAAAATTAGAGAAATTGATTGCCGAACTGATACATTCAAAATTTACTTTTACCCTTGTACAATTAGAGATACGAATAACGGTATATATGCCCAATCGGAGAGTAGCAATGGATAGCATTTTTAGCTGCATTTTGGTATGAGTACTTAAAGCTAACCCTACTAACAGAATGTTTTCGCATGTTTGCTTTGCAATTTCTATCTTTTTTAAATGGTGAAGTTCTGACTAGTATATGAATACAAATCCTTTTTTATGCATGATATGTAGTGCATGTTTGGTGAGAAATCATCCCCTGCCACACACCTTTGTGGTGGCTTGAAGGGTATTATGTAGATGTTCCTCGTAAGTTGTGAAGGAAGCACACATATGTAGAATTAAAAGTATATTTAAGTAATACTGGGATGTAAAAGAAATTGAACAGCTTATTCAAGATCTGGTTTATCCAAGTACCTTCTTCAAAACCAGAAACGGGTGAGTTTTCGATTGCCAGATCATCCTGAATAAACTCTACCGGAAGAGAGAATGGAATGCCCCTTACCTTAGTGTGTGAAATTCTCTCGTCATAGGGTTAAGCAAACAGTGACCTTTACCCTGAGCAAGCAGGCTGTTATTTGGATTAATATTGCAGTTATCTGCATAAAGATATTTCCGCCAATAATCAAATATTGGTTTTTGATAAATGGCAATGTTTCCCTCCTGTTTGTTCTATTTGCTTTCAAAAACCCTGGTCACCGTTGTTGGACCAAAGGCTTGGACTTATTGTCCTACTCTTTCCGATAATATATTTCTACTGAAAAGATTAAATATACCAATAATATATACAAGGATATATAATGGCCCAATGAAATAAAAATCGGAGAGAGATAAGAAAATGGAATGATTAGGAAAGTAAAAGCTCAACTCAGAGGTATTGTACAGGAGTTAAGTAAGTGAAAAAGAAGAATTATGTGAATATGAAGATTAAGAAAATCGTAGGTGATATTAGAAAAGTTGTAGCGGAGAGCTTCGTAAAACATATTTTAAGGCTGTGGACGTGTGACGAATATGACCTTGTACTTGCAGAGCCGGTTTGCTTCCACTATTTTGCATATTTTTCATGTTTTTATTACCCAGAAAAGTCAGTCTCCTGAGTCTCACTCATACCGGATGCAACATAGGTATAATTTTTCTTCCTTCAACAGTTTCTCCTTACACGTATAACTACAATGATATTCCCTTTCATTACTCCGTTTTTATGGTTAGCTGCACTTTTATTCCCTGATCCTAAGTTTTTAGCTATTCAACTGAAAATACTTTATGCCCCATGCATGCATGGAACCTTGCTCAAAAGACAAGGACCTTCACCTATTCTCCGACACCACAAAAAAATTCGTTTTTCTTTCTGTTCCCTCTATTCAGCCTATCTTGGCTTATTTATGTTCCATTTCTCCTTAGTATTCTTATCTAACATAACATTTTGAATAGTTTACCTATGATAAACAACGAAATGGTTTGCTATTAAAGCATTCATATCAACACCGTGTTCAAAATTCAAGCCCTAGAGATGGGAAGTATATAACCACGTAAAAAATTGCAACCCTTATATGCATCTTCCATCCGTTTCGAAGTACTTTAAATTTCTCTTGTAACAACTGCCAAAAATAATTTTCATGCTGATAAAAATATTCTCACATTCTAGCGGGAAAATAGAAATTTTAAGGCCCTATTATGCACAGCAAAGATGACGACAACTTCTATAGGTAAAAAATTCCTAAGCCTGGAATCGGACCACAAACCTTTTTCTTGCCTGTCCAATATGTAAACCAGGTTACTACGCTACACTTACCATGATTTATATCCCACAGGAAATTTAAGGGAAAATCTAGGAGGCAGTTGCTTACCACTGTAAGCGACACTTTATAAGATCTATCCTCTTGGACAGTGGTTCTCTTTAAGCAGAATTCCTTTGTATGTATGCGATCCTTGACAGACCGTAACTAAAGGAGAATTAGACCTAGCACCTATGATTCCTCCCAAAAGTTTACAACAGAATATTGGGTTGTGTGGTGGCCTGCGTTTTGGTACGGCAAGTAAAAGATCTGTGGTTTGATTCTAAATGCAGAAAACCTTAATCCAATGGGAAAAATAAGTTTCAAATAAGATGTGAAACAATTGAATTTCTGACCTTACTTAAGCCACTCCAATTCTGCTAATTTAATTCACCGGTAGTGATAAAAACCTAGTTTTTCCCGTTCCATTTAGTTTTCTCACAGGAAGGGATTCAAACTAAGAGTTTCGGCGGCCCCACACGGCGGCGCGCGACCTCTTGAACTCAGACCACATCGCAGCCCCCGCCCAATCCTCGCGGTCCGGGCCCGTTTCCCTCGCGGCCTTTCAAAGGCCTCCCGCCCTCTCCCCCAAATTAATTTCCTCCCTCGCAGCTGTCGTCGGGAAACTGTCGCCCGTTTGGCAGGGCGCTGGTCGGAGGGGAAGGGCGGATCTGAGGGCGTAGAAGGGTCCTTCCCTTCGTCCTCCCTTCAGCGCAATGGCGTGGATTGATGGTTGCCTCGACGGGAGGAACTAATTCCGGATGTCATGCGCGCGATTTTAATAAGTCGGAATCGGGAAATGGGGAAGAGGGAGAGAGGGAGGGGAATTGTAGAGAAAGCTAAGTCGCAAGCCATGATTTCACAGCCGTGATGGAAAATATTCTTTCACTTGGATCTCAGGTTACTATTTCCTAATACAAAAATGGAATATGATTGCCATTTTACCTTGACTTCACCGCATTTGCTAATGAATAACACCCATCCAGTGCACATAATACCAAGATACTTTTCTCGCACATTTCTAGCCATATTTCCAAAGCGTAACTTCCGATCCACCACGAGGGTGAACGAACACTGAGCCAGAATATTTTCGTATTAACTTAGCCGGAAATGCAAAATGCCGCTAATATGTGTGAGGGCTATCCATTCCTGTTTTTTTTTGAAAACTAGAGAATTATTTGGGCTCAAAATTATACCTGCTGCCAGAATTAGAGATGTCATATTGGAGGTAGATGGCATCACACACCTATTAATATATTTCTTCCATCTTCTCCAAGTTTGAGAACATAACATAGCTCCATGACTCGTCATGATAGAACGCCAACTTAAAATAGACTAGCCATTCATATGATAACGCAATTGCAAACTCAGTGCATGCATAGATCTATAATAATATAACAAAAATATTCAGGGGTAAGTTGGTCATATTTTGTATCGCACAGTTGATTTTTGAAATTTTTAAATGATTGCTTAAACTACTTTTGTATAATTCATTCATGTAGTTGATTACCTTAATTATCTCATAGTATATGGTGCCAATGTTGTACTAAAGGTTGCTTGTTCCACCTATGAATAAGAGTTATCACAGGTTAGGTAGTATTGTAACCCCCATTTATCATAAATAGCCCACTGATCATTCGCTCACTGGCACACAGAATAAACGCAGTTCTTAGAGTATTAAGTAAATGTACATGATGGGTGTTGTAAGGAGCAATATTATCTACAAAGTAATCAACACAATTGTATTTCCTTCATTATATGTTACAGTGCGTCTTATTTCACCAAAGAATTGGGGCGCCTTCAAATGCGATATATTATACTTGATCAAACTGACATAATTTGGTAAAAATCTCGTACGCGTAACGCGCACACAACCAGATTTAGAGAAATATTAGGAATACAACGTCATGCTCGTAGGGCACAAATCATCAACTTAAATTTTTAATACAATATATCGTGGCATTGATCTGGTAAAACTATTCTACTTAGTATCATACTTCTGAGTGACAAATAAAATTAAGGCAACGGTATTCTCAATGGATTTTAAGAAGGCCGGTAAGCACGAACTTGACCTGACACAAAACACTAGCAATAGGACCTATGTCTTCCTTGTCTATCCTTCTCACATATTTTCCTACTTCATTTTTATTCTACGTTATCACTCACTCAGTGATTCAACCCGAAGGTTGGTTTTGATAGGGTAGAGCTCACCCCATGCAAACCCAACGACGTTCACACATTCAAGGTAGGGGGACAGTTCCTTTCCCTGGGCCACCTGCGATTTCCTAGGAAATTTTGACGCGCAGAAAATCAAATCGTAAGGATTTTAGACAGGGGTGTCTAGAAAGGCTCTTGCCCGGGATTTAAACTCGGGACTCTCCGGTCAGTAGCTCAGTGCTCTACCTACTGGGCCACCACGACTTACATTCTATGTTATAGGTTTCAAAATAGATCAAGTGGATTTCTTTGTTTATCTGGGGAGTAACAGTAATTCGTGAGGGTCCAGTGTCTAAGAGTTATTCATGGAGAATACACATATTTTTTGATGTCTATGCTTTTCTAAAAGAGTTAATTAGTGTATGCATGGAATTTAAAAGTGAATGTTACGTAATCTACACCGTTAAAATTTTTCTAATCATTTTCAGTGACCCATAAGGAAAATAGATCACTTATGCATCGAAGAGTTAGCAGCCATGGATAATTCAACCCGGTAAAGTTACCGAAAAAAAGCTTTACAAATTTACAAGGAGTTGGTAAATGAAATAAAGACGTAAAATAAAAACTATACCCTAGGGCCGTTATTACTGAGAACAATGTTTATCGATGAATAATTCCTGTTTTGTAAGAAAATGTTGAACATAAGCATTAGCAATAGATCTTCCCCAATCATAACCATTTATTATTTATTCTAAATTTCAACATGACACTATATACAACTGGCATTTAAAATTCTAAACAGTTCCAGAATGCTGCGTCTGAGACTGAGAAAATGCAGAACAGATATGCAGAAAATATCTTTCCAATCATTACCGTGTATGACTAATCATGAATTTCAACATGCCAATGCATATGACTGACATCCCGATTGCTAAAAGGTTCTCTGGCGTTGATTTCAAATGAATACAACTGTTAGATATTTTAAATTCTTATAAAAAATATATTTATTTATTTATCCTGAGATACCTTACATTTTTTTATATAAATATCTATTTTAACGAATGTATTGTACAAAAATGATGCATAGTTTTACCATACATATAGGATATCTCATCACCATTTAGAAGAGTGATACATTTGACCATTTGATAGAACATAATTTTGAATTTCATGAATTTAAACATGTAAAGTTAGCGAATGAAAAGGCATGCTGAATCTAAAAAGCCGCTTTAGTTCAATTTTCATATTTACAGCCTGTTATTTGCAGAATTTGAAACCCAATTCTAATAGGTAATGCGTGTAACGGTCAACTTAAAATGGCATTTTGAGTATACTGCTAATTGCGTATAAGTGTTTAAGCGTAAGCGAAAATTATGTTCCATATGTGTATCGACGATTGCCTCAATATACATAAAAACCTTTTTTTCCTTTGAATATGCACAATACGAAGGTAATTGGAATACGGGAACAATGGAAACAAAACACCTATGTTAGATTGGATAACATGACCTCATTATATAAATATGAAATGTAAATGGGGGAATGTAGTATCAAAATAAGTAATATGCTTCACTTATATTAAACAAGCTGACCCGGCCACGCGTTGCTGTGGCTCAATCTGGTTAAATGGAAAGCGCACGTTTATAGTATGTTTAATTTCACAATTCTTATGGGTATACAATATATCTCAGCTGATTGATTGTTTTGCAGCTGGACACGCATATTTGTATATAGTTTTAACGTCTTTACATGTCGTCACAAAGTAGAATATTTCCAGCAAGCATTTATTTCATCCGCTAGTGTCAATCGAGGAATTACAGGTAATGTTTGCCTGAAATGTCGTGCAAGCAATATTAATGCCTTCTCAAATGGTCTCAGGATTCAACGGAAATCTTGCATTGATCGATCCAGAGCCTCGAGCGATGCTTTGTGCACCATTGTGCATTCATCCCAAGCAATAAGTTGGCATTTCTGAAATATTTGTCCCATGCCGGATGATTTGAATATGCTGCACGTGAGTGTTTCAATGAATTGCAAGTTCAATGGGATGCACATCCCGTCTCCAGTGTCGATATTGTATTCTCGATATTGTACAAACCTTCATGGAGTGAACAAAACAAAAAACCATAGCTTCATGGAAGTTGGATGAATGTTGTGGTAATGCATGAAGTTATCAATATTGTATCGATACAGTATCGATATTGTAATGATACTTTATCAAACTTTGATATAAAACACCTAAATAATTTCACCTCAATTTTGTATCAACAATGTATCGATGTATCCATATTTTATCGATATTATATCGATACAGTATCGACATTGAATTATCGATTATGTAGAAACCTTCGCGGAGCGTACTCAATAACTTTCCAAAGTTTCATGGCGATCCGATGAATGGTGTAGTAATGCATAAAGGACAAACACATTATATACATTTGATACAGTATCGATATTGCAACGATTCATTCATTTTTAAAAACTAAATAATTTCATCTCAATTTTGTATCAATAATGTATCGATTCATCGATACTTTAGCGATATTATATCGATAAAGTATCGATATTGAAATATCGATTCCGTAGTCCTCTTTTCGGGGATGTATTCAACAACTTCCCAAAGTTTCATGGCGATCCGATGAATGGTGTAGTAATGCATAAAGGACATACACACACACACACACACATACATTCATTTATATATATATAGATTGTGTACAAAATCTGACATAATAGACTCATTGAAATGAATAGAATACACTTAAAAATGAGGTTAAAGATAATTTTAATCCAGTGGGAGAAAGATTCATTTACAATTTTTGACTCTTAATAACCACATCTCAGAAAATGTATGCAAATGAGTATATCTTTGGAGAATGAATTCAATTTATTCTATGCATCCACCTTTCCAAAAATTATTTTTGATGTTGAAGTATATCATTACTGAGAATATATATAATTCTCTAATAGGCATACGTATTTGATTTGCTAAGTGTCATTTATTTAGCTAATTACTTTTATTATTTTCAAACGTGGGAACCTTGGATTTTGGCTGATATTTTAGCATGATCCAAAAAGTTTTGTACATACCACCTAGAGCTTTTTCAGAATCATAAAAGAAGATTAGACACGTAAAATTTTCATTCTCTGCTTCCTCTAATATCATTATATTTTGTTTGTACGCCCAAAATATATCTTTTAAAATAATTTATCAAGTATTAATTCAATTCTTTCTTATTATTGCCATCCATAAATACTAGGCGGAAAATAATTGTAATTTGCAATAAAAGAAACTATTTTACATCTGCAAGTATATTATGTTCCATATCACTAAATAACTCATTGAAATATTAAGTCGTAAAACGAGAGATTAATTTTTATCTACAGATATATGCACGTTTTGGATTATTTTAATGTGATAACTTCTTATTTATCGATAAATGTATTATTCCGCCTAAAACATCTTCCCCACTAATGAATTTACTGTGAGAAAATATAAATATATGAACTTCAGGGATAATTTTTCTGTCAAGGGACTTCAGTATAATGAAGTCTATTATACTGAATGGACTAAATTCGGTCCACCAAGCAATAGGAATAAGAATTGATGTTGAAGTATATCATTACTGAGATTGTATATAATTCTCTAATAGGCATAAGTATTTGATTTGCTAAGTTTCATTCATTTAGCTGATTACTTTTATTATTTTCAAACGTGGGACCCTTGAATTTTGGCTGATTTTTTAGTGTGATCCAAAAATTTTTGTACATACCACCAAGAGATTTTTCGGAATCATAAAAGAAGAGTAGACGTGTTAATACTCGTGTATTAACGTGTCTACTCTACGTTAATATAACCTGCAGCTGAGAGGATGATATTTATCATGAACTAATAAAGATTATAATGGTATCAATTCATGCAAATCTCGAAACGTATCTTTGGTTATACATTTTGACAACTAAAAAATTGTAATTTATTAATTCTAAACTAATTATTTTGTTTTACAAATTAATACATACAATCATTATATTAAAACTCCGCACTCATTATTCATGCATGAAAAATCATTGTGCTAATTAAAATGTTCTAATGGGGAGTTACACTTTTACAATACATAGCCAAACCTTATTATTTGAGAATAATTGAGAACATGAGAAAAATGGGTTGAGTATAAGTATCGGTCTGAACACAAAGTCTTTCAGAATTAAAGAAATTCAACTTTTAGGCAATGCATAATTTCCGTCCACTCCCCTTAATGGTGGGTTCATAATTATTTTTAGGTAACTTGATATTATTATAAGAACATGATAATTTTCTGAAGTTTTTATCGACTCTCACAATTTATATGCATATCTTATGAACGGCAGTACACTCGTGAGTTTTGTCATAAAGGATAATGAATTTTAAAGAGTTATGCCCTTTTGCAGGCTTCCAGTTAATGGAATGGCAGGTATCGCCTTTCGTTTGTCACTATATTTTTCCCAGATCGATAAAATTCCTTAATGAACCCACTAAAATTTGTTTTGATGTGTCCCTCGTGGCCTTAGTTATAATTTAATCATGCTTTATCAGTACCTACAATGTTACAACTGAACAATACCATTTTGACGTGTATTCAAATCTGAAAAGGTCAGAATGTTATGAAAGAAAGGTATTACAAGTGTCTCAAGGACGAATTTTATTATGATTTTTTCCGATCATTTTCTAAGGTAGCTAAACAAAATTCAATGCCTGTGAATATAGCAATGAATTCACGGTGAGTTTATTGCTAAAATTTCTTCTTTGTCTTTAGAGTCTTTTGAGATATTGGTGAAAATAGTGAGAATATTGCTAATCTAACGGAAATTATTTGTTGTCTTACACAAAAGTGACTTACTACCTGATGATTACATCACCCCAGCCTCTGCTAGATGGTTCAGACATTAGTGTCAGGCGCCTGTCTCTACAAAACGCAGCCCTAGAAAACCTAGTAGTACCAAAGACGAGGCATGTCAAGTGGAATTGAGGCGTTGATTGCCATGACGTGTGGCTCAAAAGCATACAGCCGTCGATCCCTCACATAGTGCCATGTGTACTAATGAAATGGACCATAACAAATTTATAATGTCAAAGAATATCGTATTTTCCAACATTAAATTTGTAGTAGAAAAACACGAAATTATTTTCTATAGCGAATATATAAATTAACAGGCATCATAGTCTAAAGCATTGTTTCCCCAAGAAAAATGACTATCCGCTAAGAAGTAATACCTATTTTCACCCATAAAAATGTCATAATGATGTCAGTGTGAAGATGAAACCTGCATTTTGTTTCACTGTGCTCATTCATTTCTGCACATGGTATGTAGAAACTAATTTGATCGATATTTTACATGTTACATTGCGTTGTGAAGCCCCTACTCAAATATGAATAGGAAATAACTACAGTACAATTTCTCAAACTCTGTTACCAATGATTCCGTGATAGTTTCCCCCTGAAATCAAAATTTCATCATTAACTGTTTGCATAAAAATTAAATGTCCAAAAATTGAATTTTAGAGCAATCTTGTCAAGCTGGTTGTAGACGCTTACATTTATATCTGAAATGAATGCATAATAGCTAAAAGATTACGACATTTTGCCCCTGAACTAAGAGTTTTCCTTTAGAATCAGTACGTAGCTGGCTAATTTACAGTAGTAAAGTTTTTCCTACAACAGTTAATTACTATAACATATGTAATGATATAGTGATGCGACATGCTCGAATCAGTTGTCCCAGGGATGAAGTGGTGAAAAGAAGAGATAAGTGTTGTCTCGTAAGCTCAGAAGTGGTTTCAGTTGTCGGGGGTCAAGTGCAAACGGTTGCTCAAGTTGGAGTGCAGTAGAACCGCTGGAACACAGAATTTCACTCCCTTGAGTCAATTTCCCAGGCACCTACGTGCTTTTCACACGGATTCACTAACTTTACTGCTCTGCGTTCAGTTCGGGAATGTCGAGAGTAATTACTATCGGTAGTCAATCCATTCGTGGCAAGCCACTGCCGGTATTGTGAAGCTAGTAGTGTAGAACTTAATCAAAAAGGGCTTCGACGCACTTTTAGCATATGCGAGTGCTAACTTGCTATTTTCTTTCAGTTCCACTCTTTTCATTATTTATCAGCCATTTTTCATAACATGCATGCCGTTATTTATGTTTTTTTGATCCTCTAAAGCGCAATAAGCAATAGTGTTAGTCTTTCAAATGAATGTTCACAGGTGCAAAAACATGTTGTGTTCGTTATATAGTGCTAATTAGCCCAATATGGAAACGAATAAAACACTTGGTAGTGTTTACGTGACCTCAGTAGCCCTTAAGGTCCGCCCAAGCCGTGGTATGCTGTTATCTAAAAATGTGCATCTTTTATTTCCAAATTTCTGCACACTTCACCCACAAAGAGCATTTGTATCACCACACTGCTGTGTTTTCTATCATATTTCTTCACATATTTCGACATTAGGCCGAAGTAATTAATGCCGATTGAAGTCATCATAATAATTTACTGATATTAACATTTAATCTGTGAAGCCGAGTAACCAGCGAAGGAAAGAGAAATTGCTAGTACAATTGCCCAAGCGAAAAGGGAATTTTACCAGTTCTGCTTACAGCGGTAAATAAAAGTGTGGAATTGAGGAAACATTTCATTAGAACATTCATCAGGAGCATTATACTATATGGCAGCAAAGCATGGACAATAACAGAGGAAGAAAAGTCACTGCTGGAAGCATTAAATAATGTAGTGCTACCGTAGAATGATAAAGATAAAATGGATCAGTTGAGTGACAAACGGATAATTCTTAAAGAAGAGTAGGATAGAAGATATGTCTACCGAAAACCTAAAAAAGAAGACAGGACAACTTAATAGGCCACATCTTAAGACATGATGGCGGGATGAAGACGATAGTTGAAGGAAAACTGAACGGGGAGAATGGAAAAGGCAGGCCTCGTATGAGGTATATGGAGCAAGTTGTGAAGGATTTAAAAGAGAGGAGCTACGTCAATATGAAGAGGCTGGCAGATAAAACAATCGAGTGGAGAGCTGCGTCAAACCAATCCTAGGATTGTTCATTGATGATTGTTAAACATTTATTAAAATATTCAGAAAATGGGTCAGAATATTTTTTAAAATGAATAAGCAATTTAAGTTAAAAGTTTTGTAAATAGTAAATATCGGGACAGAAAATGCAAAATATTTCCTTGTGAACTGTATTAAAAAACCTTGTTTCAATTTGCCCAAATTGACTCTCGCCGTATATTATAAGAATTGCATGATATCTACACATATCCACACACACACTATAGCTAAAGGTGAGAGTGAAATCAAGATGAAACTTGAATTCCTAGAAAAACGTTCGCTTCCAAGCAAAATGTAGGTTAGCCTTCACGCACTCGTGAAATGGATAAAAGTCTTCATTCCTAGGTTTCATGGAATTCTAACCTACTTTGGAAAATACCCTTTTATGCATTTGGGAATTATTTTTTTCTTCTATCAGGTACTTCTGTCGAAGAGAAATTTAAGATTAGATAATTATTTCACGAAAGGTGTTTTCTTATTTATATATGTACATAATTGCTGCTGAAACTACAATTTCCAAGTCATAGATCAGTAGCTGAAAAATGCGCACATTGCTAATCATGCGTATACGATTTTGTCGATATTAACTTCAACCCTAAGCCAGAATGTTATATTCTCATTCCTTTAAATCATTTAATAATTTAATTTATATATTTGAGCACCTTAAATTTCAATTGTAAATTTTATGGATGTTTACTTTAATCAATCCACACGTGGAATCAAAAAATATACATATCTAATGATTGAGATGCAAAAGAGCCTCCATGCTCATATACGAACCCGCATATCATAAAAAATAGGAACGGAACCTATGGGTGGATAATAGTTTCAGAATTGCAAAATCACAATGAAATGTTTGGCTTCCCCGGCAACCACCCTTATATTCTTCGCTTGCCTTCACTTTCAGCAGACGTGACTAAACTCTGCATTTCGGCGGCATTAAGTCAGTTGGTTATTTAGGGGTAGCGACCGACAGCTGAGGTCATTTGCGCCAATTGAAATAGGTAGGTAATTGGGTAACGGTAAGAGATTAAGAGTACAAGTTTTCAGGGAACGGAGGAAGGGTGGAGAGAAACTCGGCGTCGGCATTAGCCTACTCTTAACCGAAGACGCCAAGGGGACCAAGGCTTAACGTCCCATCCGACAAACGGAGCAATGAACTTGAAATTCCCTCCAATAGGCACTCAAATGGGGAAATGTTTTCCACTGAAAAATCCGCAACTGCCTGGAATCAATCCCGGGCCATCAGGATGGGAGGCCAATACTCTCGTCACCACACCAACCCGTTCAGCGGCATTAAGCGGAACCATATTTTCCATAGGAACTTTATATCTCGTGCGTATCGGTACCTGTAACGCCTTCGAGGAAGCCCTTTTTGAGAGTGATTAAGTGAGAGGATTTGGACGTTAAGGATTACTCGTCTGACAAGCAGCAAGAGTTTGAGAGGCAGTGAGGAGAAAGGTGGAGCGGGAAACGCCAGATTCTGGCCACAGGCACCGGAGGCTGTCATAATATGGTAACCAACCGACCCCTGCTTCCTGTGAATTTCTATCCTATAATGGAGATGGAATTATCTCCTCTAAATATATGCAAATGATGAGACGCGAAAGAAGAAATGTTGACGTTTAACTTCGCATATATAAAAACTTTTGGATGCATCTCCTTTGGTTCAAACGTTTCGCATTGGAGAAATATTATAAATTCCGCAATTAGCATAACCAGTTTCTGTGACAAAAAGTGAAATAGGAGAGTGATTTGATGCACAAACATTTACGAAGAGCATTACTATCATAATAATGAGAAATTATATTTGGATATATTCCCTAACTGAGAGTGATTGAATAAATTTGTATCACAAATAACCATGCAAGTCGTGTCGCTCATAACTACTTTGGTTCAATATTAGTTAAGTGCCACATCTTCATGCCCAAAGAGCCGGACGTTGTTAGCAAGACTTAATTTTCCAGCAAATGATACAACCACTGGTGGTACAAAATGGTTTATAAAACCACTAAAATGATCCTATTGGATTCATTCATTAACACAAATATTGCTTTTGTTTAATGCATTATTTAGTATAAAATTAGGTGAAGTAAGAATATTCATCAGATGATGAGCAGCTTTGATGACTCAATGAAATATCTAGAAACAGCTTTTCCATACTTTACTAAATATCATCGAATAATAGAATAACATACCGTGAAACATATGTTGTGACCAAACGTACGTTTCTGCAGTGCAGCTGTGTTGAGCATTTCATAATGACGGGTACTGTTGTGTTAATTACAAACACATACATTTTCTGTAAGGGTTTATGTTAGGAATGGCCAATCACAACGGGACATCAATAGGAAGTAGGTTATATAAAAGCAATAATTTAATTAAAGCAGCATAAGAATTCGTGATATTGCTACTCCGACTTTAGTATTTTGAATAAAATTTTCACACATTATTGTACCTTATCCATAAAAACTAAACCAGTTCTACATTTTTATCAACCTAAGCAATCAATTTGCGTACTTTCAACAAACCCTTTCTCTATTATTGTTACCTAGCCATTATTAGTTAAGTAGCACAAGATTTTCCGTATACATTCTCAATGTAAACTAAATTTTTCCTGTGCCTAATATATAAAATGAAATTTAAATGATGTTTTGCTACAATATATGAATATTACAAAAAATATTATTTGCAAGACGATTTTAATTCCAGTATTAGGTGGTTATATAATTGAATAAATTATATGGTTTAAAATTTTGCAGAAACTCACGTCAAAAACTTCAAACAATTTCCAACTTTGCCTGAAAATAAATGCTCATAGAGTTACAATCAAAGGAATACATTTAAATAAAGGGTTCTTGAAAGGTCCACATGGAAAAAGTTGGAATAACTTTATTTTTATTTTACGTTCCATTTAACTAGGTACACTGGTTCTTTTTTTCTCGTCCAGCGTTCATTGCCACCTTTTTAGCGAGTGAACTCTTTTGTTTGAGCGTGAAATGGATCGTAGAACCAACACAAATAAGCTCTTCTTCACCTCAAGAGAGATCACACTTTGAAATACATAGTAAACGTACGAGGAAAACTGATTTCTGGGGTGAATTATTGTGGCTTCCCTGTAAGTAGAGAAATTTTATGGCTTCATTAAAATGATTCCGCGAAATAGAAGTTTGAATGTCGTTGGCGATTGAAATGGTTGTCTGAAAATGTCATAACAATCAGCTTTGTTAAGGGCTGAGAGCCTCCTAAGTGTCCCCCTTTACCAGTAGAATAGCTATTCAAATGTATGAAGATATACTGACTCTTCGTTTCTCCTGACAAAAATGCAGGTATTACGGCCACGTTGGGAAGGTATCTTTTATGGATCACCTGTCAAAATAGTTCAAATTTCGATAACACTCGGTCACGGAAGAAAAAGATAAAGGAATTTTTATTATACATTATATTGTAACTAAACATTAAAGCGTAAGTTGTTTGGCTAAAAAGGAACAAACAAAAGCAAGGGGAACCATCACTGGATTTACGATGTTTTTGAAGTCGATTCTTTATAACAACGTTATTTGTGATCTATGTAACTCGGCATTTTCAATCAACACTAATCAGTAAATTTTTAACTAAGAAATGATATTTGTGGCGTAAACATCTGTATCTCTAATTGTAAGTCGTATGAATAGCTAGAAGAAATTCGTAGCATTAATAATACGTCTACTATGTTGATTTCATTACACTTACTTACTGCCGCACGAATTTCCAAAGTAAACTATTTCTATGATGAAAGATGTTTTGTTATTTTTAGAACACTCTTTGGACATGTTGTATAATCCTACGAATGATTCGGGGTACTTTGATGGCTATGTGAACAAGCATTCTAACTCATCTATAAATACTAAAAGAATTGTGTTCCCATAAGAACGAAATGTAAGACCTATAAATCAGCCTACAGGAAATAATTATTCTTCCACCTGCCATATTTTTAAATTCTAATCCAGGATTTTCAAACGTTTGCTTGCGGTAGATAAAAGGTTATTCAATTGATATAAATATTTTTATAGCGTGATGACAAAATAGAATTTTAGTTTTCGCATTTGTAAATAACTCTTCCAAATTATAGCTGAACGACTTGGCCAATTTCCCCTGAGCCCCGCGATTTTGCAACGATGGGCTCAAGACTGTGCTTTGTTTATCCATGATAAGTTCCACATCAATGTTATCTGCATGTATGCACAACACGTGTAGCAGGCAAGTGGTAAAATTTTATCATTTTATTTCGGTAACGTTTATTTTATACGGTTATTAAAATACAATAAATACTTCCTACGTAAGATCCAAAATGTGTTTAATATGAGTTTGTGATATAAGGAAAATTACTCGTATTACACATAAATGGTATCTACATTTCATCCGTCTATCCGCTGTCCATGCAGTTTAGTGTGGTATTTTTTGCCTTTCGGGATGAATAACATTTAAATTTAGTTCCGAATGACAGTTTACCTCTTTAGTCATGTGCCTCTGATCAAATATTACGTAATATATTGGGGTTCCTAATATATTTCTAACGATAACTGCATTAATTTCATATTTATTGTAGAATTAGTTGTTTTCTCCCGCACAATTTTGGAATTTTGAAAGATTTATGGCGATAAAATATAATTTCAAAGAAACCTGAACCTAATCTTGTAAATAAACCTGATATTTAATTTTCAAGATTACGATTTATATAAAAACGTCATCTTAAGAAAGAATCCAAAGTGTAAAAAATAAACTTATTCATGAGGAACGATATGGATTTAATTGATTAATATACGCAAAATTTAGGAGTTACTATCCCATTTATATTTTTGCACATTCCAAGACAACTTACGATGCCTCTTTTTCGTATTTCTGAATTATATTTTGGAAAAAATGACCTTCCAGTGATTATTTAAAGACATTGAAGCTCATTTAGATATTTTAGATCAACGAATCATGCTAATATGCACATAATTTTTTCACGTACCGAGGAGTCGTGAATAACTCTATTTGGACGACTTCTGTATTGCCGTATGAAAGGCGTGAAAAAGGTCAAACCTGTTGTATCCGTGAGGACTTGGCGACTCTCTGCCTGCTCACGTGACACGTGGGTGTCGTTCGTGGGACTCCAGAGGCCACAAAGCGACCCCCCCCCCACGTCAAAATCCCTAGCTACAACCCCTGAGGAATGTGTTTGCGCTCTCATTCAGCGCAAGCGTTGGTCCTTATCACGCACAGGCAGACGCGGATCGCTTCGCCTTCCAACCCGCAACTTCAGAGGGTACCCACTAACTCTCACAAAAGGCTCCCTCATAGCCGCCCCCTCAGGCCCACCTCAGCCTATCCTACTCGCTCGCAAGGCAAGCCGCAGCCTATTTAATAGGGCCCCTTGACGTCTACGGGCCCCGTGAGTACATAAGGCCCCCTACCAAGCTTCCTCCCTTTCAGGATGGCTACGTTGTGCTCCCCGCATCCATCTCATCACTCTTGTATGCCCGTACTTTGGACACATCAACCTCATCAATTTCAAATTTAATCCCCAACATTTTAGGCTCGGGTCATCCAAATATCCAAACAATACTCCGAAGTTCACCGCAAGTGCGTGTGGCAGGAGATGTGGTCTTATCGAAAATCGGTAAAGATATAAAAACTTGAGTGCGATCCCTACGAGAGAAGGATGAGATGGATACTTCTGACGTCATGCTCCAAAGTTACGTGTACAGCAGATGTCTTCAGTACCCAACTGCCCATTGGAGAGTGAGTGATCGAAAAGATGAAGTCGAATAGAAGTTCCTTGGCCAGTACAGTATCAATGCCATAAGAACCCAAAGTATAAGATTCCATACGGTAGCGTAACCACCCTAACGTGAGTGAATATATTTAAAAAAAATATCTCTGTAAATTGAATCTAGCTCTACAATTAATTAACAGGCTATAGATAAATTAACATAAAAATTATTCCAAGCGACTGTTACTATGATGTTTGCACATGAAAGTAAAATAATCACCATAAATACAGAAATAAATCACGATATCACTTTGACTCGAAAAAATGGGTATTGAACCAAAAGGTTAGTTTTTGACAAGTGGGGATGGTTCTCATCAACATACCAATGGCGTGTAAAAGTCAAATATTCAGACAGGGGTCCATTCCTTTCCCTGGGCCACCTACAATTTCCAACTAACGTTCTGACACAGGAAATAGAACCACGAGGATTTTTAGGTGGGGGTGTCTAGGAAGATTCTTCTAGGGATTTGAACCCGGGATCTTCGGGTCTGCAGCCGAACACTCTACTCACTAGACCACAATGACATCCTTAAATCCAGTTATTCTACTTGGACTTAGTAAAATAAACAACATTTTCTAAAAATAATTTGGGCTAATTAACTTCACTGAAAATTGCAGACCACGTGTTTTGTTAAACTAGGTAACTACAGAGCTCTCATTTAGCACAGGAGTTCGATTTGAAGAAGCTCTTGAAGAGTCAAAACTCTTCACACAAAAGCATTAATTGGTAATTGGTCTTATTAGGGTCAGAGCAATAAGGAGAAGAAGAAGTTAAGGTTTTCTTTAGCAGATTCTTTGCAGACATACGCCAATGAGTAGTCTTACGAAACTCATTTCACCCACGAAATTTTTACGATGCATTTCAAAGTAATTTCTAAGTCCCCATCATGAATAAAACAACTTTATTAGTAAAAAATGTTTCGTGATGTAAGAAATTGGATATTAGAAACAAAATCATGCCTTTATGAAATAATTTAATGAAATAAGATGTTTGTGAACTCAAGTTTGCTAAGATTGATATCACAATTTTATTTTAAAATTATTTTTTTCCTTGGAGCAATCAGGGAATGTTGTTTTGTTCAACATTTTTGAGGTAGAAATAACTATGGATTATAACTGATTCAGGCACTTATAATGCTTAGGTTAAAAGGTGGCAAGCAAAACTTTTAATATGAGGTCGATATTACTGGAATGCCTGACTCTGGCCAAATATTAAAGAACTTTGTCTTATGCTATAAAGAGTGAGGGGAAGTTTTTACTTCCGACTCATCAGTTCAGTTTCATTATACAACGCGAAGATAATTAAAACCTTTAAATTTATATCACAGTTCTTTTTAATCCATCCCTGTGTGGGAGATCTAGATGGTGTTGTGGCGAGAGTACTGGCCTCCCATCCAGGCAGTGGCGGATTTTTCAGTGAAAAACCGGTCCCCACTTGAGTGCATAGTGAGTAGCATTTCAAGTTCAGTACTCCATCCATCGAATGGGACGTTAAGCTGAATATTTCTCTTGATAAGGCATTTCCATTCACGCTGATAAAACATTTTTGGCAAATTCGATAATCGATTTCTTGGGGCTTGGGGCTAAACTGTATACCGTAATAGGTCATTTTTTCATCATGTTTCCCTGCATACCTCACCACAAAAAATTGATGCATTTCATTTTATGACTTAAAGTCAACTTGAATAAATAAATTTAACCGAGAAGTATGACCCTTAGTTCGGTAAACGAGTCATTATAGCTCTTCAATATATTCTCAAATTGAATAGGCGTTAAATAACGCTTCTTCGGCGCACCTTCAACGCGTCACCTGCTCATAATGTGTCGCGCTGTATTTCTCCAAATGAGTCTGTTCTCGTCTGAATGACTTCCTTAGCAATGTTATAGGCGCACTTTTTCTTCAAATTCGCAAATAGGTGGGATATTGAATGATCCCGTTGGTCGTGTTGTGTGATCGGACACGGTTACGTGGTGTCTACCAATAATCTAACGGGTACTCTATCATGTAAATCTAAGTAATGCTAAAAAAGAGTGCGTGCAAAGAAAAATGATTTTCTTGAATATCGCCCGCGAGAGAAAGATCGCACCTCAAGGTAAGAAAAACCTTGTAAATGGCACGAACCCGCGTAGAGAGAGCTTAGAGCTTTGTGAGTGGAGAGGGAGTATAGGGGGTTAATTAAAGAAGCGAGGAGGAAGAGGCTGAAATGAGGGGAGGCATGACTAGGAGGGGAAAGTGCAAAGTCCACCGTCCAAGGGGAATTTGGAGGGGGTTGGCCGAGGGGCGAGCCCGAGTAGGAGTTCAAAGTCCACCGAGACCTTACCCGATCGAATGGAGTTACAGGGCCTTCTCGCTTGCACTTCTTTTTAAACAACGCCTTCAAGAATACTTTTAGCCCCGTACGCCCCTTCAAACACCCACCTTAAAGATGTTCTCTGCGCATTACACGGATCCGGCGTCTTGCAGATGATCCGGACAGAAGGACAAGCCGATCAGCTGTGCAAAAATTGTTCAGTTCACTTCTCTCCTTTTCCCCTCCGACACCTTTCACTTCTAGCAGTGGACTGTACACCCCGATCCACTCACGTCCAGCCTACACACCCGCAAACAGGATCCGTCCGCCAGCCACACCGTCACTCACGTGACCCGAAGGCGGGAACGTCTAAACCGTGTTAATGCATGGTATGTCATGTTCACTTATATTTTTACTCGTTGAAAACAACCGTGCACACTAACGGGTAAGGTGATCTAATTAATTAGTGGGTTTGTAAGAGAGGAAATCTTCTATTTCCTGGATTCGAAACTTTTGCTCAGAATGTGACCTATAAATGATTCCCTTGTGTATACCGATTGCGGTACACAATTTATTGCTAAGAAGAAATAATTTCACCTTGAAATGGATGCTAGTCTATTCAGTACCATTGCTTATTTTTACTTTCAAAATGTGCACACATTTGCGTCCAAGAGATAGTGAAGTACTTTAGTCATTACTGTCAATGTTTTCTTCCTTTCTCTCTAAATTATCTTCCTGCAATATTCCTTCTGTCACTTTCGGTTTATATATGCAGTCTTGTTCGCAAGTTACTATTGCTCGTATTATCGGCACCTCTTCATTCAAATTTTTCAGTTCTGAAATTTTACAATTGCTTTCTGCTAACTTCTTTCTCCTATCTGCCACTAGTATGCTTTTTTAATTAACATAACAACGTATGATAATCACACAGATAAGAAATATTCTTAAAGTGGAAGTGTTACTAACCACACTTCTGTCATAGCAATAATTCGTAATTAATATTCAATAACTATAGAGTTTTTCCAAAGAAATTTGGGGGTTGAATTATTTAAAATAACACATAACACTGATTTCCCGTGCTATATCTAAAATAAGGCGTAAACTCGCATTTTTATTGGGAAATAATCCGAAGACTACATGCGTGGGAGAAGAGGGGATACATTTGTGTATTCGGTTTATGTACATTTATACTCCTAAACACACCTCTCACAACGGTTAGTAGGTTGGTTATTCAAGGGAGGTGACCGATAGCTGAGGTCATTTGCGTCATTTAGGAAAGGTGGGTAATTGGGTAATGGTAGGAGTTTTCAGGAAACGGAGGAAGGGTGGAGAGAAACCTGGTGTCAGCATTAGCCTACTATTAACGAAAGGCGCCAAGGGTACCACGGCTTAACGTCCGACGGACGGAGCACTGAACTTGAAATGCCCTCCATGCCCACTGAAAAATTCGCTACTGCCGGGAATTGAACCCAGGCCCTCGGCATGGGAGGCCAGTACTCTAGCTACCACACCAACCCGATCCCCTCTCACAACGGAAAGCTTCAGGTTTTCAATGATTAAAAGTAACAATATTCCCTAGTTAAATATTTTTCTTCACACAAATACATATAATGTTTGCTAAATTTCTTGTTTTTTTCCCTAGGTCCCAAAGAGCTTTTTGTCAGCTTGGTGACTTAATAGGAATACAGGGCTATCCTACAAAGCCTCCTCTCAATCACGCAAGACACAACAACTCATATCCTTTCGAATTCCATTATTTTGAGGCATGCTGTTCCTATCACTTGTTTCCTCTATGCCTGCTTTAACCTCCATATAACCTTTATCCATGGTAATGTCCTACAACCTGTGACCCACATCTCTCTGAACCTAATCATATATCCCTCATTTAGAAAGAATACCCGAATCAACGCAGTGTCCCATGTCAAACAAATCCGGGCGAAATTGACCCTTCGATGAAGCCGTAACTTCTTGGTGCCCTTTCTACCAGACTATTATATTTCGCTGCCTCCTATTCTTCCACACTTAACTCTACTTTTTTTGCGGCACTTAAGTATCAATTGCACAATTTATTTACTTTAAATTGGTCCGCGTTCCAAACCGAACTGAACCGAACAAATATGTAATGATAACCTAATTACCATAATTATGTATCGAAACGATTATGCCAGGGTTAAGGTTAAGGTGGGTGAAGAGGGTTATATACGAGCTTGCATTAACCATTATCATGGGTGTTTTTAAGTCTGTTCACGCACTAATAGGCACTTAGACCGGGAGGAACGGCAGAAGGACGGGAATGTAAGGGAAAAGATCGATTGTATGCTACATCAACCATTTTTTTTTCATGGGTGTTTTCAAGTCTGTTTCCGCACTAATAGGCGCTTCAGACCGGGAGGAAAGGTATAAGGATAGGATTGGAAGGGATGGAGATCATCAACCATTAAACGCACATCTACATCTATATCTACGCAATACCCTGCAAGCCTCCACGAGGGTGTGTGCCAGTGGGTAAAGATCACAAAACATACACTATTGACATGCAACTAGGCTGCTACATGGAAACATGATAAATAATAGGGTCATATGCAGCCTGAAGGTTATTATCTAAATAGCTATAATGGGATTGGTAGTTAATACATTCATCATGTGCTACAGACTACAATATTAAACCACGACCTCTCTTTGAGGCTAAATAAAACTTAAAGTTTATGCCACAACCAAAACGGGATCCATACTCAAAGTGGGATTGGAATCCGCGAACATTTTTTGTCCGTCTCCTTATCGGTGGTACTTATGATTTCATTAGGATTAAGTTCCTACGTCGGATAGTAAGTGTTAACTTAAGTTGTCGGCAGACTTGAGAAACAAGTCTACCACCACTGTTTAATCTGCTTGGGATGCTTGGAAATATCCGCAAAATATTTTTAAAATCGGCCACAAGACTACTTGCATTCTTACTTTCATAATGAATTAAAAGAAAATGCTATGAACTGGTTAGTATCATAAAGCGAGCAAATAATTGTCAATAGACATAATGTTTTTCTAATGAAAAATGCACAAAACATAAAATGGATGTATTAACTATTTCCTAAACGTATCCTTGCACAGAGCGTAAAAGCAGTTACTTGTAGTGTAACATTATTAGTAATCTGTGATGCAATATTCTTATATTATTGATGAATATTCGTAGCATGTTTCGGTATTTACCTGCAACACATCCTAATAGTGGGTTCCGGGTATCAAATTTAAATTCAGATTATTTGCCAACTGTTTCTGCGTAAAAATAACGATATGTCCATTTAAACGCATTCTTCGCCATAAATATATATGTCAGACATTAAGTATGCGTAATTGATAGTAAATATGTCTATAGCAACCTGTATATGTCTATAAGGAACCTTAAATATGGCCGCTCGTGGAAGCCAGGTCCATAGAACTGCGGTGTCGATCACAAAGGTAATGGGTTCGAATTCCGCCTAGGGCTTCGATCATGTGTTTGTCGATACATTATAATTAAGAACCATAAAGGTTACAAAGAAAGTCTACATATGCTGGCTACCCTGCAAGCCTTCTTGAGGGTGTGGGGCAGAGTGCGATCTACAACCGAAGAATAATTACTTACAATCACAAATATGTACATTTATTGCCCACTATATGGGACATAAATGTGACTATCATGCGAGGCACACACTCCAATCCCAACTGTCACCTTCATCTACATCTACATCTACACGATACCCTGCAAGCCACCGCGAGGGTGTGTGGCAAAGGGTGAAGATCACCAAGCATGCACTACTAACATGCAAACTAGTAACTATATTGTCTCATGCTACTTGATTGTTAGTATCTATAGTATTTAAGGGGTAAGACAGGCATCATGCACTACAGAATACTCTAAAATATTTCCCCTACCTATCCCTTTCCTATGCTGCCTATTCTGTTCTCTTATAGTACGGGGGAAAATTGCCATTTGGAATCTATCGGTACGACAATCTATCTCTCTTATCTTATTTATCTGGTCGAATCTAGCATAATACGCTGGTGTTTTTAATATGTGCCTAACATCTTCAGTAAAGCTATCCGATTGAAATTACTCTAATAGATTTAATCTGTACTTTAACCTACGCTCTGATAATGATTCCCACCCTAATTCTTGTATTCATTCTGATACACTACTCAACCTACCATAACACCTTTTGACGAACTTAGCTGCTCTACGCTGCACACTGTCTAGTTCTCTGATCAAACCTAATTCATTAGGATCCCATACACTGGCTGCATACTCAAGATGGGGCCTAACTAGTGAAAAGTAGCATCGCTCTTTTGTCTTTTCATCACATTTCACAAGTACTCTTTTTATAAATCCTAGCTTTCTCTTCGCCCGGCCGCATATTCCCCGGATGTGTCTACCCCACGATAAATCTTTGGTGATTGTTACTCCTAAATATCTTACGGTTTCAACGTTTTCGATCTTCATAATATTAATTTTATAGGTACGCTCTATTGGATTCTTCCTCCTCTAAACCTCCTCCTCCACCTTAAATGTATAACAGCATTAGAAAAGTAATGTATCAATCCATCGCTGATATTACGGGTTCAGAATACAGACATGCTTAGATGCTCAAAGATCCACCATTATATGTTATTATATCTCTATGTTACCTCAATCAACTTTCATACATGTGTTTTAATCTTTTTACGTGTAAAAAGATTAACTATTGCATATCTATTTATATTGGAAAATAAATGCACTTTTTGAAAATTAATTATGAGTAACTAGGGTTTTACACGTGTTACATTTCACTGTTCCTTTTTACAAATTCCAATATTAACCATAATAATTACTTCATAGGTGTTTTGTATCACTTATATAGCTTTTATTTATTTTTCTAAGCTTTAAAAGCATTATTATTATGGCCATAACGTAGAAGCACTGTGATATTTACGGGGATGATATATCCAGTTATTGCTGATACTGGAGAAATCCCCGAACCGAAGTCAAGGACCGGAAAATGCAGGCACCGAGGGATGTCAAATCTCCTGCCCGCAGCCCCTCCTCATTTCCACCTTCCATTCCAAGCCGTAATCCACTTTGAGGGTTACCACTCTGCCCAGGGATTACCTACACCGCGATAACATTGGCGTGATATCATGGTTTGCTGGCGTCGGGCTATCAATGTCCCGCCGAACAACCCAAAGCCATCATGTTCTGTGGTTTTCATGGGCCGATGATGCCACCTTAGCAAATAAAATTCTTCCATCTCAGCCGTATTGACGTGGCAATAAAAGAGAGCTGTTAACCACCTCTTTCACTGCTCTTACAGGCAAGGAAACAGTGTTTCCACCTTTTAATAGGCATAAACGTCACAGTTATCGCTATCTTGATCCATTTCGTTCAAATTATCTATAGCAGGAAATCCCGCTTAGTAATGCTAGAAAGGGGAAGAGTAAAGTTTGATTTAAAATAAAATCACACCACTTGCGACTTTGTACTGCCTTGGTTGAGAAATGGCAGTAGTCAAAAAAATTCCATTTGGAGGTTAAGCAATGAACCCACTGGGATTTTCTTTCACATGATATTTCCTAATACAATTATCGATATTTATTCATTGAACACTTCTAACTTCCTTCAACATCTGATGGTTTTGTTCAACGGAGTAGTGCCGCAATTCAGGTTTAATATAATCGCAGATTTTTTGCAAACGAATATTTGTTATACCCGGTATCGACATTAAAATTGACAAGAAAACAACTTTTATTGCTGTCAAATGTAAAAAGTTTCTCTAAGTTTCACCATGACCACTAAGAGTTAGTGTTATAAATGTATTAGCAATATGAATTTCACTGCAGCGACCTGGGTGATTTAACAATGAAGATTGTAATGCTTGTTGTCAGTGTTTTAATATTAACGAGTGTGCAATTGAGACTCATTTTACTTCAACACCCTGGGTGATTAATAAATGAGGTTTTAATTACTTGTTTTAAAAATATTTTCAGTGAATGACTAGGGGAATAAATAAAAATTTAAGCCTTTAATTTGGCGTACAGTAATAACTGTCTCACCATTCGATTTTTGTTTTGTGAACATGCTTTGTTACTATTCGATACCTTTGCTTTCAAATGACGGCCTACGTAACCACAGAAACCATTTGCGAAACCGGATTCCGATATCCTTTAGCCACAACTTCATTTGCACACGGACACTAACCCATCATCTTCCTAGAGCCCTTCGATTCGGAAGCAGAGCCAAGTGGAAAGGGTGAGTCGGATGGGACTTAAACACATAGCGTACCCCCAAGAGGCTCCGTTGTCCGGAATCTTCCTTTCTCAAGTTCCCCGAGCAGCTTGTCACACGTTCTCCCGCCGTGATGAGAGGGGCGTCTGGACATTTCAAAGCATGCCTGCCTAGCATTCGCTCCTACAAGTCTCACTTCCACTTGAAAAAAATAAATCCGGAGATAGTTTTATTAATGTTGGGATTTTAGACGCTAAATTTGCTCTTGTATTGCCAACAGAGGAATTGCGCCCTCAGCTTCCGAGAAAAGCACCATTTGTACAAAACCAGTGTTTTAGGTAGATTTTTTCTGACTAGAAACATGTTCAACAAAGTAATAATAATTAAAGGGAGTAATTCTATTTTTAACGCATATTTACACAAATTAAAATGAATATCTAGGCCAACATATCTTACTTATTGGATTATACTTAGAAAATATCCAAATATATGGTACACTGAAAACATTTGTTAAAAATATCAATAAATACTAAATGTTGGCAAAAATATTTACACATTTGTGACACTTTATTAATCATAGGTTCATCAAGTATGATTTTTTAAGTATATGCCCGCCTTGATAGGCCCTTAAGATAGGGAGGATAGGCGTATGTATATGGATACAAGGTACAGGTGGAAGGGTTATAAAACTTGGCGTTTAACTTCATCTGCTATTAACGAAAGGCACTAAGAGAACCATGGCTTAACGTCCCATCCAACGGACGGATTAATGACTTGAGTACTCTTTACAAAGCATTCAAATGGCCAGTTTACTTAGGACAGAACTGTCATTGAGGGATTCGAACACGGTCCCTCTAGATAAGTGACCAATTCTCTAAGAAATAAACCAACCTTATCCCTGCGTAGATCAAGGTATTTTGTGATACTGATTAACTGATCAACTCAATCAGTCTGTTACGATATAGCAAGCGATACTTTGAGGCAACGAAATGAGGCTTTCCTATGCTAATTCTTTTGGGAGCAAAAAATCGCAGTCGAAAATATGTCAAATATGGTATTCTCACCCCAAACCCTCTCCAATCTAGCCTTTTCTTTCCTTCGTATGAATCAGTTCCCACTGCCCGAAGTTTCCTACCATCTGACGAACGGCTGGCTTCTGGAAGACGGAGGTGGAAGAGTCTCCAGTGATCACTTCAAATAAAATAGGTCTCCTATCAATATCCACTGAACCACAAGAGAATAGACAGTCATGAAAGCGTTCCATCGAGGCCTGCCCCCCGTACTCCCACCTCAATGGCCTTCAATACCTTATTCTGTTTGGAGCAGTAGACGCATCCTCCGAACAATTTAAAATGGTTCTCCTTAAGAAGATGGGGATGGCCCATTCAAAGGACAGGGAAATTACCCAAAAGGAAATGAGTTGACATCACAACAAAGCCGGCGGATAATCATAGCTAAGCTATTCCCTGATTTTTGGTTCATCTCACCTAGGAGTCTAAAATGCAAAAGGTTACACTTTTCTGGATAAAATAAATGGTAAGATACAGATGTGACCTCCACAATGCTCCGTATTTCATCAAATCCGATAAAAATATAACTATATATTTAATCAATGTCTTCCCTTCTTGACTCCAGCAACAAAAGGACTTGAATATATATTACATATGTTTAATGATAATAATTATTTTAATCGTTTTATATCTCAATTTTTACTAATCAAATTATTAATTCTCACCAATTATTATCAACCATAACCACCAAAAACATAAATTTTGGTTATTGTATACATTTTAAAACAACACAATATTTTCGCAAAAAATATACAAATTTTTCCACCAGTTTTAATCCAACAATACTTTGTCTCTAACGCGCAGAATAGGTTTGGAAAATCACCCATGGAATAAACTCATGTAAACTAAATGTCGAACCACGGAGCTTTGAACCCATTAAAAATGTGTCATCATTATCCAGCTCATACTTAAATGTTGCGCTTGTCATTGGCGTCTGAGCTTGATTAGTCATTTCGGTATAAGCTTAAAGATTTGAGTTGAACTAAGCCTACTAATATCTCTACTAGCGGATTTTGACACAGGACAAAAGGACCAAAAGGACAAAGGGACACCAATGAACTAGCTCAGAGAGTTTCAAACTTTCAAGTGCTGAATCCTGGTGCTGAATCCTGGTGCTGAATCCTGGTGCTGAATCCTGGTGCTGAATCCTGTTTTCATTGCTTTGGAAAACAAATCTAACCAAGTTTCAAATTTCAATATTTTGAATTTCCGCTAGTAGGTATATGTAGATGCTTTGCTGACCTATGCATCTGTGATATTCTCAGAGAATTTCTGAGTGAATAGTGTTTTCAGCCGGTTGGACTTCTAAATCCAATGCTTTGAAGACCCACAGATGGAACATTTCCACTGGTTGGAAAACACAGCTGTATGCAACGCATAAAATTTTTCGCTTTCGGTATAGTTCGTGACTGCTCTGGATGCGTTTTGACCGTAGGCGATTGTAGTTATGCATCTTAATGGTGGGCCTTATTTTCTTAAGTTCTGGTACAAAGGGGTAGCACTGCTTTTGCATACCTCCAGCCAAGGGCTTGAGAACTTTTGGTCGAGGTCTCTTGCTTGGAATGGGATTGGAAACATTAAATATGAACGCATCCTTCCCTCAAAGTGTTCCACAATGCCTCCCCACATCTCCCTTATCGACTCGCTTCCATTGCCACCCGCGACTGTATCGTTCTTCAAGAAAAGCCCGCTTGCCCGCGGGACGTGGGCTGATATTAAAAAAATGGAATAAAATGCCACTTTCGCTAGGTTGAAATAAATATTTTACGTCCTGACCTCTTCTTCGACTTAACCCCACCCAAAACGCAAATCTACCTTTTCACGCGAACAGGTATTTCGTCTTTTCACCTCATTCAACTCGTGTCCGTATGCCACATCTTCCCTGAAGCACAGATGGTTATTTCCCTTTTTATCTCCACTCTTGCTGCGGTACCGTTCAATAAAATAGCGGATAGAGCAAATGTACTTCCTCGAAGAGGGATTTATTATTCCCAAAATTTTTGCCAAACTCATTTGTAGTTCATTGTCTCATAATTTTTGCTTCCATTTATTTTTTGTGGTTGTTTTTATAGAAAATAATACAAAATACAGTATTATTACATTTAAATTGATTCAACGACAGTTAGTAAGTAGACAATAATATGCTTAATTAAGCAGGGGGCAGCACAAAGTAAACTGAAACATCAGGTATGGCTTATTTCTTTTTCGTTTCTTATCAGAAATTGTAAGAGCCTTATAAATTTGGGCATGGATTAGAATGGAGAAAATGTGTTGGACAGGGAGAAAAAGTTGAATGAAGGTGCTGAAATAAACTGCAAATGTAAGAATGCTGTTGGAAAAAGTTAGGTTTTTAAGTTAGGAATTTAATGTAGGAGGATTGAACATGTACTAAGGGACAATAAAATGCATTATGTCTTGAATATAAGCTAAAGTAAGCTGGGGGAGGGGGGGGGGGCTGGGGAGAAGGGCAAAAGGCATTATAGGTAGTATTAACCCTCATACGGTACGGTGGGGGTCGGATCCGACCCGAGCATTTAGTTTTCCGCTCCCCTCTTCCCCCCTCTCTTCGTAGGAGGACGAGTTGGCCAGGAACCCTATCAGTCAGTCGTGCTAAATGTGTAGGATTGGTTTCAGCGACCTGGTAAGTGACTTCGGCTAGCTACATTCAGTTTTCCCATGTGCTCTCTTGTTTTGGGTCGCATCCGACCCAACCGTACCGTTAATGTTACAAATTTTACTCTTTATGCGTGTTGATCTTTTTCATAGTTCTGCCCACAAAATGGCTTCAAAAGAAATATTTCGAACCCCTGAGGACGTGCTAGCCGAGTTACTTCGTCAGCAGACCACAGATTCTGATGATGAAGGAGAGGATATACCTGGTCAGGAGGAATCTGTCTCAGAATCGGAGGATGAAATTCTGATGAACAGTGATATCGAAGAAGATATTTTCGACTGTGACAAATAATGACAAAGGTATGTCAGATAATAGAAATTTTGAGTTAGGGTAAGACGAAGAAACACTGTGGACGGATGAGCCATTGCGCTCAAAATTTTCGCGAACCTCAGCTTCGAACGTGATTACTCACTTGCCCGGGCCGAAAGGGGATGTACGAGGAGTAACAGATGAAGAAAAGTTATTTTCATATTTCATAACTGATGAAATGATTGGAAATATTGTTCGTCATACTAATGACGAAATAGAGCGCTCTCATCTCAATTATTCTGACGCCCTCCTTTCCTTTTTACGTCCTACAGAAGTGGCTGAGATGAAAGCACTCATAGGTATTTTGTTTAGGAGTGGTGTCTTGAAGGATTCTGGTTTGAACCAAGATGATATGTTTTCAGAGGTTTATGGACCTCCTATCTTTCGTTGCACTATGTCTCAGAAGAGATTTGCATTTCTTCTGCAAAATTTGAGATTTGATGATAAGAAGACTAGGGAGTCAAGAAAGGCTAAAGATAAATTTGCTTCTTTTCGAGAGATATGGGATACGTTTGTTAGCCACTGTCTGATGTATTATAGCCCTTCAAAATATTTGACGGTGGATGAAACATTGCTTAGTTTCCGAGGTCGATGCCCCTTCAAGATGTTCTATCCATCAAAACCTGACAAGTACGGTTTAAAAATAGTGTCATTGTGTGACGCCAGGACATTCTATTTCATATCAGGCATACCATATGTTGGCAAAGAACAAACGAAAAAAAGGGGCGATTTACCCTTACCGACTCAGTATGTTCAACGGCTCACAGAATCAGTTACTGGGAGTAATCGAAATGTGACAACCGATAATTGGTTCACTTCATATGAGTTGATAGAGGAACTATGCAAGAAAAAACTTACTTTAGTTGGTACACTACGCAAAAATAAGCGTCAGATACCCCCTTCCATGCTATTACCAGGCCCAGCTGGATCATCAAAGTTTATGCACCAGGAAAACAAAATGTTGCTTTCATTCAACCCTAAAAAGAATAAAAAGGTTCTTTTAATGTCGTCAATGCACCATGATGGAACAATTAGCAATGAGTCAAGCAAACCAGAGATAATTGAATTTTACAACCTCACAAAAGGCGGTGTGGATGTATTGGACAAACTTTGTAAAGACAAGACTACCAAAAAGAAAACCAGAAGGTGGCCATTGAGATACTTCTTTGGAGTACTAGATATTGCAGCTGTCAACAATTTCGTAATATTTAAATGTAATACGATACAGGATGATTTTTCCAGAGTTGCGCGCTCAACTTTCCTGAAAAATCTCGCGTTGGCATTGGCCAAACCTTTGATGGAAAGAAGAATGCATAATCCACGCATTCCGAGGGCTCTTCGGCTGGCAATTGCTAAGGCCGTGGGAAAAGAAGAGGAGCCTCGGGAACAATTCACGGTCACAACAAATCAGAATTTGCAAAAGAAACGAAGGAGATGTAACTTTTGTGACCCCTCAAAAGATAGAAAGGGGAACGAATTTTGTGCCAAATGTAAACCTTGTGTATGTGGTGAGCATAAAAGGGTATTATGTGTTAGATGTTTGGTGGATAATTCTAGAGATGAAACAGATTTGTGATTATTTTTGTATTTCTGTATCTATGAACACGTATTTATTGAGCAAGTGTTTGTTTTTTTGTTATTGTTATGCATGTTTTCAAAGGCTAGAATCTGATTTCATTTTATGGGTAATTGTGATGTAGTATGTGATTTGGTTTTGAAGGCTACAAAGTCTGGTTTTATGTTTTAATATGTTTTAAGTTCTCATACTTTTATTTTCCTAGTCTCTGTACTAGTATACCAACTGTAAACCACATTAGGAATAACTCTGTTTCATATTATTCGATTTGAATGAATAAGTGTCTGATTTTTTTCTTTGCACACAGTTGTACATTGTTCAGTGCCTATTTTTAAAGATGTTCTTTACATTGATAATTATATCTTAATATTCAAAGGTACTCACTGTGTTTTTGTTTTCAATACTTTTAGGTTTAAAAGCGTAATAATACGTCCATATGAATTTTTACGAAGGCGATAGGCGACGTAATATTACGTCCTGCAATTTACGGAATAAGCAAACGACGCTTTCATGCAAATATGATTTCCACACTACTCTGGTATCTTATGTAATATCTAATTTCCTCATTCTTCCGACAATTTTCACTTGTGTACCCTTTTAGCTAAAAACTAAAAAAAGAATTTCCTGTATCGGTCGCTAAATCGGGCCATACACGTGGTAAATGGCAAAGCATTGTTATCAGTGTAATCTTTGCCACAATTTTTACTAAGGCGGAGTAGTTTTGAGTCGTACTTTTCGTCTGTAAATATGATGAATGGATCTTCATATCGGAGTAAAGGAATACAAATGAGACAATGTTCTGAGAAGGTGACGAGAGGGGATGAGGGTACGTTCGATGGTTGACTCTGTTGCACTTGGAGCCGCATGGCGTTTTCACTTTCACAATTGATGTTACAATGACACAAAATGTAAACAAAAGATGCGACAAATTCATAGATGTGGCCGGTCATTTCGGTGGAAATTGACTCGGTGTTTTTAGACACACAATTAGTTAGTGGAGGAGTTTGGACGTCTTCAAAGGTTTCAGGCTGTACTTAGTGGTATTGCAACTTTCCACACCCATCCACACGGTATTTATTTAGTCGACCACGGCTTCGACACAATGGCATCATTTTCGAGACAACATTGTTCAAGAGTTAATTATCCAGATACACATAGAGTAGGGAGAGGTGGAGGGAAAGAGAGGGTAATGAGGGGAAGGGAGAGGGGTGACCACGGTCGACGAAATAAACATCGTCTGCTAATAAAAAGTCTTTTATTAGCTAGAAACAGGTGCGTCTTCACAATGTTTGGTCAGTTCATATTATTATGCAGTAAAAATGCTTCCTACTCACTTATTTCTATCATAAACCTCATCAAAAAAGTTCGGGTCGGATCCGACCCGACCGTACCTTCTATTTTGTCTCTCACCACTGTACCGCACGAGGGTTAAAAAGGCTTAAATACGCCATTATAATGAAAAAAATACAGTAGAGATGACAGCATGTCTTTATTTTCGCCGATATAAGAAATAAATGCATAAGCAAGCTAGGTAAGTTATGAAACCAACGTATCCCAACTGGTACCAAGCTATTAATGAACATAATGTTTTGAATGTTACTGCAAATAAACAATAAATAGCAAATTTGTTACCAGTAAAGTTATATTCATATGTTCCACTTTCAACTTTACTTACCTTTAAATTTCTTCATTAAAATTCATGGTAGTTTATGTTTTTCATCATGTTGCATTATTGTCTTTCCAGCTCTTCAATTAATATTTAGTGTTTTACAAGAAACACTCATGAAGGGAAAGATAGAAGTACCAAAAGTATTTCTTATCATGGAATATAGTTTTATTTTCTAACGCTGCATTTTTTAAAAATAAATCCTTCGGTAAAATTTAGTTTTTTCAAAAACATTTCGCTTTGGCGACCGATGGCACTCTTACGGCAGACTCAAATTATAATACTTAGGGAGAAAAGAGGGCTATGCAAAGGGATGAAAAGGTACTTGGAATGAGATTCTGCTGCGTAAAGCACGGGTGGCCATTTTAGCAGTCATTTACCTTAGTATTGGTTTGTTGGAGAAGTTAACGTATTTTTTTACAAGCGAATTATAATTTACTTGACAACCGAATCAAAAGTTATAAAATTAAAGAATTGGGCTGTGGCGTTTTGCTTAAGGTCTGTTTCTCAGAAAATAATTCTGGTTAGGTACACCTTTAAGATTCTAAAGAGGTCTCCCTGAGATTTGAATTTGAGAGTTTTGGGAATATGCAAAACCTCATTCTCACCCTTTTAAGAAAATACAAAATAATACTAGTGGCAATCAGTGATATTTTCCTTATTTTTCCACGGATCAATGTAAGGGTTGGTAGGACGCTTAAAAATCAATGCATTAACTCTCCAATCACCTAAGCGTACATTTAAATACTTTTTTTGCGCATTTCATAAAATCATCCAATCCAAATAATGATATTTTATTATAGCTATGTTTTACTTCAGTTTTTATATCTTTTACCAAGTCCCTTAATTCTGTCTTCGTCATATTTTTGCTGTTAATTACCTGAAGATACTGATATTGACCTAACTTTTAACATCCAATTTTCATGTTTCTGGAAGTAATCTCAAATCCAACTTTCTTAAAAATTTTTGGGGTCCCCGATAATTGATCCCACGAAGTCTTCTGGCCAAAAGTTCTTGTATATTTTAAAAATAAATTGGTTTCACCACACCATAACAGAATGTTAACTAATGGCCGACTATATTAACAATTCCTGCTGCATTTCTGCCTCTCATTTTCCACTGAGGCCTCATGTTACTCTCTGTGTCTGTTTGGCAATCGTGTAAGGTTTACAGAATTTCTAACAAAGCAGTTATTACAACGTGTCATTCACACTGCCTAAAATAAAGAGTATTTTCAATGAAAAATGCTATAATTTCCAAGAATAATGAATTGCACCAGTTCATACTTCTTGACTAACTAACTCTAAGAAAACATACACCTGTAAAGGCAAGTGTACAATGCACTAAAAGTATTTAGAAAAATAAATACAGAAATGGACTTCGAAGCCCTCAAACATGATTGTAACTTTACTTAATCTTGGTACCTAGGCTGTGGACGCTTTAATCGAATAGGAAATGCACCATTTCACACTTCTGGTTAAAACATTTTCGCTTTTTAATTTTAAATTATAAAATTTGTCAGAGTAGACATGTATAGCAAGTAATGTTAAAAAGCAGAACATCGTTTGAACTTCAAATATATCTTTTGTGAACATATTTGAAATACGAATACTAGTGTTTAAAATCGTGGTTTTTATGGAACAAAGGAAAGTTCTAAAGGGAAATTAAATTTAAAAAGTATTTTGCATTATCAATACTTCATTTTGATACGCATTGATCATTTAAGGTCCAACGCATAAAGAATTATTGCGGGAACTCATAAGAACTAAAAGAAATCAGGCCCTATGAAAAAACAGCACGTGTCACTCGGGTACTGAAAGGGCTAGAAAAGTAAACCTAGTGAAAAGAAAATTGCAGTATGACTTTTAAAAAGGTGTCACGGTGGCTTCATTATGGCAAATAAATGAGGTAGTAAAACCATTAAGCTCATTATTAAAAACTGATACTACGCAGAATGTAATCAGATTATATATCCTGCAAAGATTTCTGGTGGAAAAAGTCTCTAATGACATTGTAATACCCAGAGTGCTTGAGTAGTTTTCTTTCATTCTAAAGTGTGAACTAATGAGATACAGGGGTAAAATAACCCATTTTTTGCGTAGTATTAAGAACATTTATGGATGAATTCGATGTTATGTTCGATCTCAGATTATAAAAGAAAAATTTGCAAATTTTTGTGTTTTACTTGCAGGCTGGCATGAGCGTAAATGAAAATCGTTATTTTTTCTGCACTACTGTCGTAAATTTCTAATATTTTGTTTTTTTGTGTGAATCCCCTATGGTAGCGGTTTGTAACTATCGTCGAATATAAGTATAGTCTAATACAAGTAAGGTTGTTTGCATGTTAATTTGTTCAACTCTACATACTCATTCAACTTTAAAACTTTCAAATTGATTATTATATTTCAATAAGAACCTGACTAATCAATAGTTACCACGTTAATCTGTTGATAATAGCAGTTAAATGGACTGTGCATCGTAGCTTCGTGAATACTTATCAAACGTGTGAACTGTAGAGCAGTAAATGTGACTTGCAGATATGGACTGGTTTTTTTACAGATCTGCAGGATATCAAGCCTAAATTTAATTACCTTTTATTTAAAAAACATTGCCTGACGATAGTTCACCCACAGTTACATGCCCTTAAAGTGGCTCTTTGAAATTATGTTCATGCAGATGTATTGAATACTGAAGCTACAACGTGCGTACTGAAGCTACTCTATGCGTGTGTGAATCCGATTTCCTTTTAAACTTTTCTGTTAACAATTAGACCTGCAATAATTACTAATAATAGATATTTACTTTATATCAATGAATGCATAATAATAAATCACATACATACATACCTGAATATTGAATATCTAATGGAATATCTGATACACACTAATATTGAATTCCATACACATTTCCGGTGGCTTGCAAGAAGTTCCCAGGGAGTTAACGTTATACTCTCCTCCATGCACCGCGCTTTCAAAAATTTCACCAGAATTGTTAAAATACTATACAATTTATGAAAAAAGCTTAATTTTATATTCCTTTTATTCTCAATGTACTTCTGTTGCAAAATTACAAGATGTGGTTACAGGCGTGATAAAAAATATTGAAGCGCTTTCGTTACTTAATATATGCCGGTCACCACAGCAATCTTCTTCAAATATTAAAAAGGCTTGATATGGAAAGGGGTGATTACAAGAACCCAAATGGTAAGGGGAAGGAGTGGGGAATGATAACAGTGAGAAGATGGGAGGGTGGGGTCAGGAGTGGGTAACATTCACCTCGGGAGAATAAAAAGGTGTTAAGGGGCAATATGCTGGTGACCTCTACTGACTTTTAGCACTCATATTATTGCCTTATATTGTCCCTCAATTTTTCTCAAAAATACCAGCTTATTTTCCCCCTGTATCTCACAAACTCAATAGCATTCACTTCATCAACACCTTAAAAGTATCATATAACCTCTCTCATTACTATTAGCACCCTCTTCTTACCTCTGTCCTCTGCTCTCTGTTGAATTTCCATTTTCAACTTCTATTCCTCTGCTATCATGTGTTACACAAACTCGTTCGACATTCTTTCTAACCAACTTACCTCCTCAAAGTCTATGCATGCATACATCACAAGAACCCTATGTACTTTTCCTCCTTTCTAATTAAAACATGCCTTTTGGCTTCATATAATGTCATGACCCCCATTAGACATTTACAAATATCCTGTCTCAAAAATCACGTCATTCGCTTTCCCTCCTAGGTAAATTCCTTTCCCTTTTGATGGGTATATCGATGGGAAACATTGCTATATAACGTTATCAATTAGACTGCGTTCGTATGTTAATATATCTGACGGGTAATAAGGGAATATTTTTGGATGCTTTCTTGCTCTAATGACTGGTGACTAGGCACTTTAGGATAAGTTCAAAATACAGCGCTGGGGAAGAAACCAGTGCAGGTCAAGAGAGCATTTGGTTGTATTGGAGGGATTTTGGGTGTAGCATTGTTTAAGGATTATATTCTTCCGTAGGATTTTGGATAATATGTATATTTCTCCAGTGTTGCTGAGCTGAAAGTGCTCGTTCGGTTTGGACTTTTCATCTCCATGCCATAACCGCGGAAAGGTCTTTCTGCGAAACGATTCCGGCGAAAGGGATTCAGTAGAGGGTCCCTTCGGATGGGAAGATGATAAAAGGAAGAGCCGGAGAAATGCGCAAATAGGACTCAAATGGCCTCTTTAGAGAGAATTCCGGAGAACCGTAAAAGATGGCTTCGACGCAGTGTGGGGCAGAGATGGAAATACTTTGGGGAGAGGCAGGTGGGAGGATTTTTAGGAAGAAGGGGAAAATGGGAAGAAGGTTAGGGGGGTTGACGGCGTTGAGGCCCAAGCAGAACGTAGGATGGTTGGTAGGGGGAAAGTCTCGGAGAGTGATTTAGAGGCTGGAGTCGCAGCCAGACTTGTTTGAGGGAGAGGGAATTTCCGGGGAAGTACCCTGGAACTCGATGAAAATTAAGCTCAATTTCGGAACCTTTGGTGATTTGGAAATGTTCCCAAAGAAATTGAGAATCCAAAAAAAACCTGTAAAGTTCCCTAATAATTCTTTTAAAACAATGATATTTGAACGTGTTTTTTTTCCTTGGCTTCCGCAAGAGACCTTGCTTGAGCAAGAAACTTTTTAAATAATCTTTTATACTGCTTAACGACGATCCTTCACCCCGAAAAGAAATCATGCCCCCTTAAGATGCCCACAATCAAATAAGTCATAATTGGTTAAAATTTACCATTAAATGCATTCTTAACCTTAAAAAATCAAGAAAAGTCATATTGCATGACTTTTTTCCGTACGCCAATAGGTGTATCATATGCATTAATTATGTTTCAGGTACGCCAATATTCTCCGGCTTATCTGCTATTATATAGTGCACGAATAACATACGCTGGTTAAGGTGTCTATGTAACAGTTTCTTGCATCTATGTCACTCAATTAAATCAGTATTGAAATGTAAAAAGTGTTTCCAAGATTGTCTTAATGGATAGTTACAACTAAATTTGGGTTTAAACCGAACTAATTCTATTCTTATTCTAAAATCTTTTTCGGCCGAAAGCTAGCGTAATCACCGCTTTGTTTCTTTTTAAATGTACTTCAAACTACTACGTAATAATTATATTTATATATGCAGTAATTATTTGCAGAAGCTAAAATCTTAATTCAAGGAATCAAAATCATTCGTTAAGCAACGACTTAAACTTCACTCTTCAAGTAAACAGTAAATTGGGATCCTCCTCTGAATAAAAAAATTATTTACGACAAATGTCGCTGTGATATCACATTAATAATTCTAAACGACTCCAACAAAACGCCATTATTCATGTTTTCCCAAGTTACACTAAAACAATGCACCTTTCAGACAAGTAGTATGAAGCACAGCTTCACACTACAATAATTCACACAACCCAGCTTCCAAGCCAAACAAAATTACCATAAAATGACTAACTTCGGGCCCTATAACATCATTGTTGACTCCACAATTCTAATTGAAAAACAAAAATGCATATTTAGGATGCATTGTCAATCACCATCCACTATTGTATAGAAAACATTCACCTTTTTTCTGCCCACATAATATATTCACTAATGAATCTTTCACCAACAGATTTTTTAAAACAATATAGCTAAATATATAAGGCCAAACAGAATGGCTATGGGTTACCCCTTTCCTGATTCTTAGCAAATTACTCATGGAATATCTGTAGGAGCACATATTCCAAACCAATAAGCAATGGAGCAAAACACCTTTATATTGTGTATTTAGGCTTCACTCCGTACTATCCTCACATCCTTACGTACACACTCCATAGTGATTTTTCCACACAATTTCTATTACAACCATCGACTGAAGTTTCAACGTCTTATCGCCATTTTCCAGGTGCCTCACCCCAGTACCGCACCTCTGTATATGTATGCCTCTAGTGAGGGAGTCGAGGAAGATAGGGATGGGAGAAGGAGACAAAATTGCAGAAAGTTGCCAGATAGCGTGGTGGAGGAAATCAAAGGCGTTGGAGGAAATTAAAACAAAATAACCTCTAATGTGGATTGTGGTGGTGTGTTTAAGGCTGAAATTGACACACACAAAGCACAAATGGTACTTATCGACCCTCGCTACCTGTTACTAAAATAATCACGTCCTCCCTACTTGGGGTCTTTTTTGACCCAATCGTGAATTTTAATTATTTTAAGTGATAAGATTATTCCAATGGCTCATATTCATTCGTATTTTTAATTAAATACATTTCAGATAAATTAACAGAAAAATACCACAGTATAATATGCATTGCATGATTTAGAGAAAATATTATAATTTTTTAGATGGCACTCATAGTATAGTCTTGAATAATGAGGATTAAATATACCTAAATACGTATTTAAGTACATAGTTTAAATATCTGAATACAATATAATATTTAAAATATTTAAACATTTGCAGCATAGAGCCAACACGTGATGACCAGTTACAAAATTTCATGACTCAAAATAATTGTGCCAAATTTTTAATCTGAAATCTCCATCTACACACTCACTAATGTCACATTGCAGACGCTTCTTTATTGAACATGATCACCTTACACGTATCTGTTGCAAGCATTAAAAAGATCATTGGTTGTTTGTCTCTCTTACGAGGGCAAATGGAAAATCTGCCACCCATTTTCTGGACACAATTTCTCTGTCATTTACTAGCAGACTATCGCCAATCCCAGCAATTTCGATCGCAGTCCGAAATCTATTTTTTTGGCATCCGGTTTTTCCTACTCAGCGATGAATTTCAGGTGCTAAGATTTCTTTTGCCGATTCTAAAAGGAATCGCAGCCTAGATATATTTTTCCGCGGAAAGAGGGGTATTTTCTCGAATACATGTGGTATGCATTTATACCTGCAAGATCTACAATAGCAAAAAAAATAGCCAATGGCCATTTTCTAGTCCCTCTTTTTACAGAATAATTTGATCTACAGTATGCACACCGAATTTTGCAGAGATGTAATACAAAATCAATTTCCTTTTATTCTTTTCAGGGCAACAAATTTAAAATGCCTTATGTTTAGCAGACCATAAAAACCGGGGTCCTACTTGATGATATTCCTGGATAATATTTTTTTCAGTCGACTTTGGTTCTATAGCATCCCATTTTATTTTTTTCTTCCTCACTCCCCGTGGATCGTCTTCTTTGATACATACACCTAGGATTTCCTCATGAAGCTCGTTCTCCTCCTGGTCCCTTATTTCCACCTCCCTGTTGCCTGCCTCTGCTTTACTTCCATCCCTCTCATTTTGAATGTTTTCTTCATCGCTAATCTTTCGATTCTAATAAATTGTTAACGGCTTCGTTCTCGCTGTATCCTGGAGCAAATTTCACTCTATAGGCGGCCATAATCAGTTATTGTTCTTGTATGACTGCCAATAATTCCCCATCGGGATCCCCAGTGCGGGATGTACGCTTGAGCGAGGAAAGATGTGACTTCTACAGTCGTCGGAGGAGTGACCACGAGTGACGATTCTCAGCGTAAAAGCCGAGCCCGTATAAGAGGTCTAATACTACGAAGTCAAAATACAAGTGGAGAAAACAGTGACTGTTATTTCTGACTTATTGTTGATTACAAAGAAAGCACAGCATTGACGACTCTGTTGATGAGCTCTGCGAAGATAACAGTTATATTAGAAGTTGGAGAGCAATGATGGCATCAAAAATCATCGGAGGAGCAACCACAAGTTACTAATTCTCTCTATATTAGCTAAGCTCGTTACAGAGGACAAAAATTACGAAGTCAAAAAACGTTGACTGTTGCCGATTATAAAGAAAACACACTGTTGACGACGAATCCGCTGTCCGCAGATAATAGTTGGATTAGAAGCTGCAGAGCAAGTTGAAATCATAGTACGCTAGCAATCACTTAGCAGTATTCAGCTTCTCTTATGTGATGGGGTGAGGTGAATGTGATCGACTTATTATGCGTTAGTCTCCAAGTTCACCCATTTGGAAACTGCTGACATTTAATAGATTTTACAATTGAATAGCTAAGCCTCTATTTGATTCACTAAGTTGTAACGTTGATACGACTGTGTATATTACCGGAATATCTATCTTGGTGTCACATGCGAGGGAAATACATCCATAGCTCAACAATTTCTTCTCTTCTAATAATTTTAACACTCAGTGCATTACTCATTTTATCACATAAAATGCTAATATTCTTTCCTTTCATGACAAAGTCATGACAAAAGCTATTATTTATTCAATTATTTCTAAAGGAAAATGTAAATTCATCTCCTTGTACTAAAATACGATCGGGTATATTTTAGTTCCACATACCGTACCTGGGGTCAAACTTGACCCCAAGCAAGAAATTATTTTTTTTAAGGCTTATTGTCAGAAATATTAAAAAAATAAAAATGGAGTCGATACAAAAGTGTTTTATCGGAGAATTCCTAAAATATGATGCATAAATCTTTAAATATTAATGAGTTATTCAACTTTTTCTGTGAGCTGGGGTCAAAAAAGAACCCAGGTAGGTAGGGAGGGTTAAAAACAAAGAAAGTTTATAATAACTATGATAGTAAATATGTAAAGTGCACGTAGACCCACTCAAAATGCAACTACTTCTTTCAAAAACCGTGTCTCTACGCCTAATCCGTCATAATCAGGTCTGCTTTCACAGTTAAACATTTTCAGTTTAAACTAAGCCCTTAGAATGCTATTAATCTAGTTTCGCCGCATATGGTACTGTGAATTTCTCAACCATTCCAGTCTTCTCTTCATACCCTTTTACAGACTCACCAAATTTAAACCACAGACACAAAAGTTTTTCCCATTCACTACGTATCGGTCTGGGCGCCGCTCAGTTGACTCAGTGCTCGGCAGCTTGTTGAATTGTTGGAAAGGCGAATTCATTTCTATTATTGTGCTATTCTTCGTCCTTGACAGCCTGTTCTCAAAGTGGTGTTGTCAAGTAGGAAAGAATTATAGGCGGTGACCACCGGCGAGGGAAGGGCAATGGGAGGAGATGGTGCAATGGATCCTGTGGCAGAAGAGGAAACGAGTCACCTGGGGAACGGCCGTCAAGGTGCCTTCGGCGAAAGTTGCTGCGAGAGTACAACTCAAGGAAGATGTCCAGGAAGAGTCGCGGGGTGAAGTCAGCACTCTAACCCGCCGACATCAGCAACACTTTTCGGCCACACGGCCCGAAAGAAACGGAGCCAAAGAAGTCTGAAGTGCCCAAGGCGCAGGCAGGGGCGGCCTTACGTCGTGCAGGGACGTCAGGGGACTGTCGAATGCGGTCAAAGGTCAAAGATGAGGACGGATGTCGCTTGGAAAAGATGAAGCGATTGGTAAATGCAGAGAAGTGTCAAGGGAGGTGGGGGCTAAATGGGAAGGAAAAGAAAGGGCGATCTAAGTACGTCTGGTGGCGTCTGTAAGGAAAGGGAATGGTGAAGAAGAAGATGGCAGAGAAGTCGGGTCGCGCTCTTGCAGCGAGTCACGGAGCGACTGTTCTTAAAAATAATCCTCAGCCACGATCCATTGCCCATCGCCTCCAAACTTTGATTTATGAAACGTGTGGTGTGAGGTCCAAGTTTGCGCCTTATGTTTGATGAGCATTCGTTAGTCTAGAGAGGAGTGGAAATAAAATGTTTCCCTTTCACTGAGTATTTTTCTTTACATAAAGGTGTGAACTAAAAGAAACCTTTTAAGCATATTCCTTTTTGTGTTAACTTAGTCATTACAATGGTGCGGACAATATTTAATTTTTTTAACTCCAGCCAAATTCTCAAGTTGCTCAACAGTATTTAACGGAAATAAATTAGTTTGTATATCATCGTTTAATTAGTGTTTTGTTTAAAAATTAAATATTTAGGTAAAGCCTTTATATTTTACAAAATATTCATTTGATTTTTATGTATATATTTTACGAAAAAATATTTATATACATTAAAAAAGACATATTTATTATGTTTTTTAACCACATTATTATATATATATTTTTATAGTGAGGAGTTTAGGAGAAAGTACAAAATTTTTTCCAAAATTTTGGATAATTATGGATGCATTTTCAGGGCTGTAATGAACATAATGTACATCATCACAGCCCTGACGATGGATACATAGATATCAAAACGTTTGGCAAACGTTTTGGCATTTTGATTTTGATTGACCTAGACTCCTGACTATAAAATATGGGAAAAATAAATATTCTCACAAAGAGACATCTACATTCTACATCATTCACAATAGCTCTCCATCTCCCATCCGTATCATTTATTGACCATCGCGGGAAAAAAGAACGTTTTCATGTATCTTCTCCCTAGCCCATCCGCGCAACACCCGGGTGAGAGCCTTGAATTCGAAACCTCCTGCCCACGGCTAGACCGAAGAAAGGACACCGACCTCATCCACCCCCAAGAACCCAGCTTCAATGATGAATAATCAGATGCACGACTCATTGAAGGACACCGACGGACTCAATAGAAAAATATATGTCCTCTGCACGCACTCACCCATAAGTTACTCCGCAAACAGCATACCACCCCAAATCCTTAATAGCTACTCCGTATCGCTCTTCTTTAATCCTTTTCATTAATAGTTGTATAAAGATGCAATTTTTTTCATTCCAGAATATTTCAATTAAAAATTCAATAGCAGCCTCAAGGAAGATTTGAAAGTCTGAGAACTTATTCTGGTAAATTGTACTTTCATTGTAATTCACTCGTATAGTGCTGACTGTATTCAAATTACGAATGAAATAAAAATAAATCATAGATGCAAATATACAAATATTTATATTACAATTGAATGAAAAATGAATTGAAACAGTTATTTTCGCTTTCATACCACTTCACTTTAGACCTACAAGAAACTTAACAAGGGGTTAGAGCCTTAATGAATAGTAGTAAAATGATTCAATACACTTCTTTAAATCATGGTTAAAAACGGGATTATTTAGGCTCGGTGTTGTATTGCGTGTATCTGTGATATGATTCACATATATTTTTGCAAAAATTCACAATTTAAACTGTTATAATATGTGTAACGACAGAGAAACGTAAAACTCAGTCGCTTGATGGTGCAAGATAGGTATTATTAGAATTTGTTTTAAGTTCATTCCAAGCGCGTAGCCATTAACGCTAGACAAATAGGTTCAGCTAGAATTAAACTCATAAGAAATCTAATGCAATATACGACAATACAATATGCAAACGACCGCTACATTATATAGTTACTGCATGTTGTTTTCCGTCGTTTACAGGAATTGCCTTTCCCGAAAGCCTTCATTGGCATAAGTTTAAAAGCTTGGTACTCGGTTTATAAAAAATTACTTGAGCGTGTTTATCACTTAATAACGATAATATGTAAATTATGGAAGGTAATAACGATTGAATTTCAAATTAATTGAAACGAGTTTTTAACTTGTTTTCATGAAAGTATAATTTTGGTACCTCATTTACAAACTTTTTTAAAAATTATATTAGCTTTTATATGAAATGAACCCATAAATAATCGGTATTATCACTTTCCTATCTTGGACATGTATACAAAGTTTTTGCTATGGAGAATTTTTGACTATTTACCTAGTAAACACATAATGTTGGTAAAGCACCGGAAAAATTGTGTATAAATAACTAAATAATCAACATGCAAGGAATAATTTATACCTGAATAAAATTTTCAATCCAATCCACCTTTCATAGCATACAGAAAAAAAGAGCATTTTTTCTCTATATACCAATAATATGACGAATTATAATGTTAAACGTTAACAAAATTTACTGAAGCAAGCTATATTTCATTTTAAATCTTCTATATTCAATAGTATACGCTAAACTTAGAAATATTGAGATGATGAGAGATTGTGATATATTTATCGAAAGTTATATTTGCGTGCCCTGAATCTGGGGGATTTCTTTATTAATTTAATCAATTTAACGTCTAAAAAATAGCTAATGAACTAACAATAGCATACTACCCCAAGGGGATTAACGATACTAATTAATAATTGAATATTTCAAAAAACAGATAGAAAATATATATGGATTGCACAACTCATTCCAATACCAGATAGTTGGATTTGAATTCACATAGTGCTGGCAGTAAAGTGAAATCTTTGCCTATGCTCGTAGGTAAGATAGGTCAAATCAATTTTCAGTAAATAAGAGTACCTTACATGGTGCATTGAAGGAAGTATATATTGAATTGTATGGTACATTAAAAACATAACATCGACTAGGGACATCAATTTAACGGTTACTGATTTTTTTGCATTATGGCAAACTAAGCTACTTTCACTTTTCTGAAGACCTGGGCTGGGTAATGAACCAATGATTTCAAGCCAACCAAGCCATTTCCTTCTAACCAGCAATCTTTCTGCCCCGTAAGAAACGCTCGCTCTTGCAATTAGCAGTTCTAACGATGGTTGACGCTCAAAGAAGGAGGCCTAGCCGAGCAGTTGAGTTTTTATGTAGGCGGGATTTTTCAACTCCTTTCCCTTTTGACCACATATTTTTTCTCTAAATCATTCTTCTTAGTCGTAATATATTTTGAAGATGCACCAATTACTATTCTAGATGATTCATTATTTATTATATAGTTGTATCTATTACTTTCATGCGTAATAAAAATACCTCAGGTTTTTCACTATCAAGTATATGCCCAGTAATGATTGAATGCTCATTTCTTGAGGAATACGAATGCAATACGCTTATCACTATTCACTAAATTTCTTCCCATCTATATTCTATATAGGTGTAATATAATCTATAAATGTAATTGCCTAGCAATAGCATTTCTACTTAAGAATGTGTTAAATTTAAAACATTAGCTGTTTATTTTCTAATATTCTTTTCCTTTTACTCGATAATTTGGTGAAGTATTCTAATAAATGCCAACTTAGTTAAAGCACTAAATGCCTTGGAAAGCGGGAAAAAGAAGAGGTAAAGAAAGACATAAGAATTTTAATCGTAGGAGTCTTTGATTTTTTAGCGTTTCCTCAACGCAGCTAGTGTATTGCATCATTGTGTAGGTACTAGGTATTTTGTATTACAGACGTCTAAAATAAACACTTGACCCACTTTTTCTGAATCTCAAAGATATTTAATTCGCTGGAAAGACATCTTACAATTAGATGTGTTGAGACGGGGTCACCTCTACCAGGCAGACCATCTGGTCTAATGTTCAAATACAATGAATACCAACGAATATTAAATTCATTTGATTGAGCGTTCCCCCTATGCATGGAAAATTAACAAAACGGAGAAATATTGTATAAAAATGCTTGGTCACGTAGCTAGGCATACAAATAACCGTACCTGAAGACAAATAAAAGTTCACTGCTTATGATTGATAATCATTACTCACTTTCTAACTCCTCGTGAAATTGATTTTATCTAATCCGCTCATTCTGCTAATAATATTGGGTGCTACAGATACATGCATAAGGAGACACTGATTTTTTTCTCTAGATAACGTTAATAATTTTTTTTCTGAATGATACCAGGTTTTTATCCGTAAATATAATAAGTCTCAAATTTGTTGAGGTTGCTGGAGTTTCAGTGGTTATGATCTTTATAAACAGATTTAAGCTGTGCTTTAGGAAGCAGAACCTCAGAGTCTCTAGTGGTTCGTACTAAGAGAACAGGATGTACCAAAGACAACCTATAGAAGTCTCTTTTTGGAGAACTATATCTCATTTATGAGCATGACCAAGGGGTTATTGCTAAGAAGGGCGTGAAACGTGATGATTGGATGGCAGAAACTTGCTGATGACAGTAATGAAGATACACTATTTCATGATTCCAAGGACTAATAGTTTCAACTTGGGACCCATCACGGATTATGCTCCTAATAACTCTCCGGAATGGAATGAAATTAAGACGGCCTCGTCACCGTGGGTAAACATAAAATGACAGTTTCATTATAAACACTAAGCATAACCTATCTGCTTTATTCCTTGGGCTTACATATACCTTGGGACTGGAGATGCCTTCGGCCTTTGAGATTTTGAGACTCAATAATGAGAGGCAGCTAGGAAGTAATTTTACGGAGAGAATCCCGGAAGTCTGAGTTTTGGAAAGTAAAATTAGGAAAGTACCAAAATAGATCATATTTTAATTTTTAAATATTTGGTGATTTTGAACGTACCTAAAGGTTCCTCACTGTTGAAAACCCATTTACCTTAGCGTGGTATTGACGGAACTTCCAACAAAACATGGTTTCTTAACATATCTGTACACATATATCAACTAAAGGCTTTAAACTAAATTGCCATCCCTTTGTTGAACTTATAAATAGTGGTGCTGAATATAAGGAGGATTTCCATCCCAATCTACTTTCCATTTCCACAAGTATGTTTGCATAAATATAAATTAATAAAGCATTAAGCACTTCATGAATGCCAAGGTACAATAACGTTGAGATAGTAAGAGGGAAATGAGAAATAAGTTTTAATTGAATATTTCCCTCATCGAATATAAAAATGGCCACAAAATGGGAAGGAAAGGAAGGTTTTGCACTAAACTGAGATTTTATTCGCATTACAATTTGTTTCAAGATGCTATATAATGGTCCACCGTTTTTTTCACACACCTGAAAACACGGTGCAACCAAGATTGTAGTTATAATTGAAAACCGAGACAACTTTCGTCGTTTAGGATAGATAGCCTGATAAGCAGAGCACTCATAGAAAATAGTGAAAGGGTAGAGAAAAAACCATTTTTGGTGTCACCCCAGCCTCAGTTCCTACCAAGGGGCCCTCAATTTAGTGTTCCATGTGACGAGAAGGACGAGAGGGGTATAGAGACCAACTACAAAAGCTTCCTTTCCGGTATGTAAGTAGAAAAAGGATTATTATGAAAAACTCACTCCCACTGCTTGAATTCGAACCAACACCCACTGTATGGAATGCCAATCATTACGAGTCTTCACACGAATCCAATCCCCAGAACCTTTTCTTTGCAGAGTCACCTTTATTCCCCCTCCGCAAAACCCTACCTTCCTACTGCCTCTTTTTTATACTTACATTCTCATTCCCTTACTATTCCATTTCCAGCATTCATTCATTCGCCCAAACACCCCCCTCTCCCTTGAATGTTTTTTTCTTTAAGGTCTAGTCGTAAAAACCCTCCCGAACTGCTCTTTGCCATTCCTTTAGGATTTCCGCGTTATCCTTTTTTTTACGCCCTCCTCGCCCTCTCACGGTCTTAACGCTAACCAACTGTTACGGCCGAGAGACGCCAGGTGGCCTCCTCGGCGTTCCTAAGGCTCTCACAAGTGCTGCCGCGTCTTTCCTTCCACTCCCACTTCTGCTCGCGCACCCTTTTCCTTCCGTTCCCAGCCAAGAGACTACCGAAAGGATCCAGCCCCCTTGCAATTCACTCTCCCTCTTAACTGGCGGCCCGAATTGACTTTTTTCTTTAATTCCACGAGATGCCTGCCTCCTGCCCACCCGACATCTGGACCCGATGATTGTGAACGAAGGGGAAGTAGTTGTGGTTGGAGCGGAGGAGTCTGGCTCTCTTTGGAAGGCATTTCCATACTTCCAAAACGCAACTCTGTTATTACTGCCATTATGAACGGTGTTATTATACGTGGCTTCGATTTCTGTAGATGAGAGAGAACACCAGCAGAGATATTTTTAGGGATGGAACACATGTTCCTACACTCGAATTTGTTCCACTTTCAGGAAACCTGCAAAAAAGCAATATAAACACTTCGTGGAATTGAGACAAATTTAATTTCCTTCTAGCCCCAGCTATTATTGGAAATGCCAATATTAAATGTAATAATATATTAAATTATAAGATTTAGTTATGTGAAGCACATTGTTTGCGTACAACATTTTGCGTATTTGTAAATATGAACACTTCTTGGTCTGCAATGCAGGCCTATCTGTATTTGAGTCCATTTGACGCAATGATTGTCATGTTTCACCTTTCAATTACAAAAATGCATTATTTTTTACTAAGATTGCTCTTTTATTCATCATTAATCACATCAGTACTGAATATTATGATTATTATATTTCCTTTTTGGAATGCAATAAAGTTAAAACAATATTTAAAATGTAAATTTTTCCGATAAATTCAAGTTTCCCTCTGCCTTTAGCGACCTGGATATGAGTCATTCTGGAGGTGATTACGCTTCTATTTGTATAAATTAAAGATTTTTTTTATTCATCTGGAAATATGGATGACAAGGAGAATGGAAACATACGATGTACGGTATTAAGTGTACATTAAGGCTATGAGAGGGAAATAACCAAGAGAAGGTGCTAATACATATTGAACTTTTCTCCAAAATCAGCCTTTGATACGCAGCAATGACGTTTTAGCATCGTTAAAATTATGAAAATTCCACAAATGTTAGGTTTTCTACTTGGATATGAGATCATTATTTTCGGAATTGCCCTATTTGATTGAGGCATATTATAGCAGTTAAAATGCGTTTAATTCTTTTTTTATGTTTGTCTAGACATTTTATTCCCATTCCTATTCATAAAAGTCATGCTTTTAACGCCTGTGAAATTACCCTGCTTCCATAAATTAAAATCTCTTTCTCTAGATTGACGGAAGTTAGTTCATCTAAACCAAATTAAACATATTTTTGCTGATAGATGCTATGATTACATCATTTTCGTTATGGTATTGCTAAACTAAAAAAGCTGGAATGCATGCACCAAAAAAAAACGGATGTAAGCATTTTAAGAAATACTGAAGGTTATGTGATATGGAGTGGAAGCATAAGAAGTGGAAACATGATAACACAGAAAGAAAAAACAAGAGCCATATCCACAAAAATAAACTTTACTATGGCCCTTGTTTCACTGTATTACAGCATCATCCGGTGATGCTGTTCTGACGATGCTGTAATACAGTGAAACCCGAGTCGTAGTAAAGTTTATTTTTGTGGATTTGGCTCGTGTTTTTCTTTCTGTGTTATCACTTTAAGAGATGCTTTATGACAAAACTTACAAAAATATATTCCCTGATAATATGCTAAATTATTCCAATTATAAACATTTTGCTCACTAGTTGAAAGACATTTTACCCCCTGCCGTGCACATTTATACTGGCTTGCAGGGTGTTATGAAGATGTAGATATACTCGTAACACAACAGATTTTTGTTAATCCTGTTAAATTGATAGCCGTTACACATATATAGAGCAAACATACACGAGACGATTTACATCCTACACTATTTGATTCATTGTCAATATGATTTGTGGTCACTCGTGGCTTATTCGGCAACATTGGATCATGAATAAACATGCGTGGGACTATTTAAATCCTAAAGAAAATTAATTTATTATTTTCTATAACTAATTCTCATTTCTAATTTATTATTTTCTAACTACAAGTGTGGAAGTAACGATATATTTTATAACATAATATATCTGAAGCATTCTACTAAATGGCAGTGAAACATGGACACTAATAGAAGCAGAAAAGTCTAGGGTGGAACCATTTGAAATGTGGTGCTAACGTACAATGATAAAGATAAAATGGATCGAACGAATGACAAACGAAGAAGTCTTAAGAAGAATGGGAGAGAAGAGATGCCTACTGAGAACCTTAAAAAGTAGACCGGACAACTTAATAGGCAACATCTTAAGACACGATGGCCTGATGAAGACATCATGGAGTTAAAAGTGAACGGGAAAAACGGAAAAGGCAGGCCTCGTATGAGGTATATGGAGGAAGCTGTGAAGGATGTAAAAGAGAGGAGCCTCGTCAATATGAAGGGTTGGCCGATAGGAGAATTGAGTGGATGGTTGCGTCCAAACCATTCCTAGGATTGTTGAACGACGATGATGATGATAATTTTCTATAACAACGTAAGGCCAGGGATAAATTGCCCATATGATTTGTGCTCACTCACGACTAATTCGGGAACCTGGGGAGCCAGTGAGAGGAAACGGGTCGATGGACCTTGGGATGTGCCAGGAGCAGATGTGCCAGAAAGAGAGAGGCCCAAGAGATTGAGGCTTAGATCGACGGGAGGAAGCAGATGAGGTCTAGGGGACATCCTCCGGTGCGGAACATTGGCAGGCGTCGCCATAGCAATAATACTTCCATTAGGACACGGTGCGAGAGGCTGACTCCCTCTCCAACGCTGAACACATCTCTCGTCTTGCCCTGACCGTCCACTACCACTTCATTACACACCCTTACGCTCTTTTCAATCCAGTCATCAATGACTCATTAAAACATTGGCCAGCCAAAGTCCTGATTCTCGTATTTAGAAGTACATGATCTGTTTCCGGATTCTTAAAGAAATTAAGTTAAATGGATAAAGCAAGAGTATCTTTCCCCGTGAAGCAACTGATTAGATTACAATTTAAAGCTTATTTTTACATTCGTCTAATAATCAATTTCATTCTATCTGATGCCTATATTATTCTGAATTTGCATTAAAACAACTGAGAAATTATTGCAAAAATGTTGACAATGTCATTTGATATTTTAATGGTTGCATATCAAAGGTTTGAGATAACTTCGTGCATGCAATGTTGAACAAATTTATAGCAATGCCGTATTTGCTTTCAGAACTAAACCAATCATGGTAGGCTCTTGGAAATTTCTTCGATTACTTTCCTCCTCCAAGCCAATTTAAACACTTTCTGTCTACATTAGAACATGCTTTTCAAAAGCTAATTTAATCACGCATGCAAATACGCACTCCGCATCAATTTAGTAGTAAGGTTGTTCACCATATCTATACATACGAGGAGTTATTCTCAAAGGTTCCCCTTCTAATAAGGTAGGGTAATCGGTAGATAAAATTCTTCTACTTATGTCCCAGTTGAATCCATTAAATAATCACTTATTAAATTACTTATAATTAGGAAGGTAGAATTTTATTTTCAATAGGAGTTGATTCTTATTGTTAATTTAATTAATAAAATGTTGGTTCCCTCTTAAGCCGGTGGTTCTGAACAGCCTCTTTCGTATTATTTACCGTTTAGTTTTTTTCCAAGAGGATTGTGTACCGCTATCTAAAATTTCCGTACCCCTGAACCTGAACACTTCAGTTGGGAAGTGGTGTCTAATGAAAATCAAATATCAAACAAATACAAATGCAATTATTCTTTAAGCCGTCATTTTTCATATATATCATAAGAGAGCATAACAGGCAGCATAGAAAAAGGATAGGTAGGTGAAATATTATAAGAGTAGTGCATGATGAATGCATTAACAACCAATCCCTTTATTACTATGTAGATAGTAACAAATAACCTTCATGTGAGCATATTATCTAGCATATTTCTATGTAATTGCTCGTTTGCATGCCATAATTGGATGTTTGGTGAATAGATTTATTTCAAACTTTTACAAACCACACTGTATAATGAAAACTCACGACCCGGGTTTCGGCGCTAAGCACCATCATCAGGTGATTTGGTGATCTTGCAGCAATTTTATTTCCCGATGAGATAAACAGAATCTACTACAAAATGTTTGCGTATACATCATAACTTTGTCAAGCATCAGCACAGTACAATAACCAAATGAATGTTACTAATATGCGGTAAAATTTCACCGTGCTAGTGTACCGCATCCTTGCGGTAATTTCGTAGATGTTAAATCAGCTAAATTCCTTCACAAATTGTTACAGAATGAAAATAAATATAACATCCTATTACCACCTAATGATCATAAATAAAGCATTTTGAGTCTCTCTACAAAACCTGGGGTTAGAGAATCATTTCGCGTAAACCGAATCTGTTAAATTGGTGAACGATTATTCGTGATAGCTAATTATCCCAACTGACACCTGCCACGGATGCTCTACAAGCTATTATTGCCCCTCTTCAAAACCCAATTTGATACAAAACCGCATATGCATACTGTTTACCCAATTTGTCGGTATATCACGCTCCAATTAGCAGCATTATTGCTCATTTTAAGGTTAAAATGCTAATTTCGTGGAAACTGAACCTAAATTACAAATCAAGGAGCAATAAAAGGGCAGCTGTTCCTGAGATTTGAGTGGCTGTGAATAATTGCACCTGCCGGTACTATTCTACGCCGATCCTTCGACGCTGACGTTATTTTCAAACGTTAAATTTGGGAAACTATGCGACTTCTTGATGCTGGTCCTAAAACCTCTCCTAACTTTGCTGCGATCTATCTGCTATTTCTCCTTGTTCCTCGGCAAAGCCCATGTGTTCCTGGGCCTGGGTTGCTATTTTTACCATGTACTGGTGATCACCAAATTATATTTCCAATATCCCTTATCATTTAAAATGTTCTTAATTTTTCCGATTATTTTCATCAGCTTTTACTATTAGTGGTATAATTTAGCCCCTTTGAGCCCTTAAACCCGAATGTAAAATTGAAAGACAATTAGGTTGGTCAGCATCGCTTTTCTTACTGTAGTAAATTTCCAATGCTCATTTGCTCCATATTCTCTACCATTTTCCAAAATTTTTCTTTTAAGGCCAATTTCCACTTATTCTCCACCCTCCATCGTATATAACTCTGTAAATTCCATTCCAGAAGTTCTACTGTTCCTTTCATCTCACTTAGCTTAAATCAGAATACCGAAATTCCCCTCGCCATTTCATGCATGTTTTCTAGGTTCCATGCTCTAAACATCGTTATAAGCTTCCATGTTCTATTTGTTAGTGTTGTTTCTCTCTGCTCTGTCATTTTTTCACCCTTGCCGCAACCGTGGTTGTTGTTTTCCTTTCCTCTCAAAGATATGACGACCTCAGCTACCTAATTTCTCTGTTCCCGGGCATAACACCCCCCCCCCTCCTTATTTCGAACAGAGCCCCGCATTAGCCAGGATTCATATCTCTTAGGAGTGTTTTATTTTGGATATTTAATTCTATGCGTATTGCATTCTTCCCATAGCTATACTACCTCAATATAAGCAAAAAGAGAATAGGGAACTGATATGATGACAGAAAATTTCACTTACATTTTGAAAATATATTCTGGAACATTTAGAGTCACGTAGCAGGCGAGTAAGTTTTCAGTGCTTTACCGTAGATGAAAATTGCAAAATATGTCTGTGTGAGTAACTTCAACAGTGCAAATGTATTTTTTAAATAGTGTTATCATACTTGATGCATTTCATTAAATAGTCAACAGCTCTTCTTCAATGGAAAAAGATTGCCATTTTGTTTAAAATTCACGGTTTCAAACTAGCAATCTTTTTATAAGTTACGATCCTGAGTGGTGTTGTAACTTAGGTAATTCTTGCATTATGCACCAAACAAATCAAATCAAATAACTGTTAATGTAAGCGTCATTGCATGCTTATCAATGCTATTAAGAATAGTACATATTTTAACTAAAGAAATACGATACCATGTATCCTGTGTTTTAGGGTCAAATGTTTTTAAAACAGTCCACAGAATTAAATGAGCTAGTATTTTTTTTTCAATAACCATCCGAAAAATTATTCCTGGGTTAAAGTAGTGTTTCTTTGCAGATTTTAAACAATTTTTTCGATTACATATAGCATAAGAGTTCAATTCAAGACAAGAGTTTCACTGAAATTCCAGTCAGAGACTTCAGGTTGGAGGTAATTGCACTTTCAGATGCAAGTAATTATACGTGAAGGTACCAACTGAAATATCAATGGAACATTTGTTCTCTATAGCCAACGCACATCTTGAATACTTGGAAGAAATGGTAATCCCCACCATCCTAATCTATGAAATGTTTTTGACATCACTGACGATTAATGTCATAGGCATGGTTCCGTATCGTTTTAAAACCATGCCGAAAACTGTGGGCACATACAAATATTTGATCTAGTATTCACCCAGATATGCCTTCCTGCGTTCATTCCTGAGAGGTGATATATGTATTCCTAATGATTCGTGTTTAGTTTCCTAGGCTTTGCAACACACCACTGATTTTTTTACCGGAGCTCTACTTTTTGCCCTCGAGCATCAATCCTAACCAACTCATAGTAGCTTCCTCCAAGCTCCTCCGTTAATATCTCCCCCATCTTCTCCTCAAAGCTAACCCACTAAATCCAAAGGCACCTGGCAACCGCATTTCAAATTCTCAATTTCTCTCTCCATCTAATGGTCGCGTCCATTTCCCTCCTACCAGCGAGTTATACCACGGCAACCGAAAAATAAATGTAACGTTATTCCACTCTGAAAGAGATGTTTCTCCTCACGAAATCCGGCCGTAAATTTCGTCTTCCCTTTCCCTCGTCTCAGATTACGATTGCCATTGCCACTCAATTCTCACTAATCTCGAAGTAATTGGTTTTACACGGGACTTTTTTTTCCCACGAATTCTCTCGGGGCACTTTAGCTTTTTTTCCACTTTGGATATTTTTGATTCGGGTTCGTGTGATTTTTTTAAGCAAGTGGCCCACGTGTTGAAACCTTGTACTTGTATAAATGCTTAACAGTCCACAGTACATGTACCATGCGGAAGTAGAGAACAGTAATTTTCTCTGGTTTAGCATGTTTTTTAAAATTGTAGCCATGTTAATATTTCAAGTTAAGTTTACATGCCAATCTGATGTGGTAATTGGAAGGAAAAAAATTCGACATTTGTGATCCACCTAATTTAATGAACAAACCCGATAACATACTGAAATTATTTTCAATTTCCCATCCTGGGATTTTTAAAAGCTAACTTTATATAGTACGAGATATGAATTGAGAAAATTTCCCAATAATAGATGTTAGACAAATGAGATAGGGGGAGGTGAAGAACTTCGACCTAGAATTTTGAGAAACAAGAAGTATTTGGAACTAAAAAGTGACATCGTAATACAGAGGTGAGTGGCGGAAAGTGTGTAATGTCCATCTACACCTAAATTAACTGGTATATCACCAATAATAGATAAAGTTGCCTGATGAGTTGCCACTAAATTTTAATTGCTTATTTGGTACAGCAATAGGGCGTTAATGTTTTCACGGCTGTAATTTAAATTGAAAGTTATAATATGCAGATAATATAGATTTAAACTGAATTCTACATTCATACTATCAAAATTGTAGATAATTTCTCTGCATTCACCAAATAGAAATCATAAAATAAATCGTTATTCGCTTTCCTGGATCTCATTAGTCAGAATACTGAGCCCATCTCAGCAGACTAACATTTTATGAAATGCAAAATTAACCTTTAAAAATCGTAAATTTGCTTTCTGGATTGAATTACTAAAATTCCCCAGCTTAAGGTTTGAATTTAATCAAAATTCACGACAAAATCCACTGGTCTAGTTTTCACTGGAAAAATCCGAATTCTATATGAAAATTATTAAATATATTGTCGCATGGAAAAATTCCTATTTTTTTATATTTACCCTTCCCTGCAAGAAGAATAAATACGAACGCGAACGGTATTCTCCCAGTATTTGTATTTTTTTTATTGTATATGTATTGTATTTTGTTTTGTATTGTAAAAACCCAGTATTTCACAAGGTGAAATACTGGGAACTCAGCACGCCTGACTTATTAGGGATTACACTAATTACCTCTACACACACGGACCATTTTCATTCTACATTCATGATTATTATCAAATTGATATTTCATATTCACATTTTGGATCACATGTGGTATCTGCAAGACTTATGCATTATTTGCAGGGAAAATTCAAAATTATTTTCAAAATGGCCATTGAAACACATTAATAACGGAACCTATTTTATTTGAGTTATTTTTCCGTATGTTGCTTGCCCAGTCAGTCGAAGAGATCAAATAAATTGCAATACCTGAAGTTCTAGTTATAATTAATTATTACATTATTCCAGCGTGTGTGTACAGGATTTGAAGCAGTAATACGAGATTTGGAATGTACAGCATTTTGTGATGCTTTCTGCTTGGATCCCAAAAATGCTTTCAGTTACTTCATTTATTGGAGCTGGGTGATTCGCAATTCATATTCACCACACCTTCAATTCAAAAATGTAGTCTGCTAATATTGACGGGGTGTAGATCCAATAATTCCAGTAATAAATAGAAAGTATACTAGCACGGGGTGAGTGGAATTCAGCAGAAAAACTAACAGTTTCTGCATGTTTAGGTCATAGATTCGTAAAAGGATACATAAGTAACAAAGAACTTTGCCTAAAAGGAAGGGATTCTTAGAAACTGCTCACATGTTTATCCTGATAAAGGTAATTTTAGAACCTCGTGTCAACTTGATCGTAGTAAGATAATATGAATTAAGAAAATACACCTCGGAGTTGTTAGGGAGGAAAAAGCAGCTAAGAAGAATAGATGGGTAGGCCAAGTGTAAAATGCCCGTCTAAGAGGTTCCATTGCACGGAAAGAATGAGGTAGGGCATTAGAACAGACTCATGGATTGTAAATGGGCTGAGCATTAGAAGTAAATATCGTGTAAAAAATAAGTTGACAAACAGTTTAATGTACCTTTGTGTGCAACACTCCATTATTTATCTCTGATAGGTTACATAATACTTATTTATTCCATGGCTCGCGGCTCCGTAAAGAGGAATGAAATCAACAGCAACAAATAAAATATATTTATGACTTCAAAATGAAGCGTGGCAACGGACGAGTTAATATTTTTTTATTTATTGATTGCTATATATTTAGAGATTTTCTACAGATAATTACAATGCATGCACTATTTTATCATTTGAAATATTTGTGCCGACACACACTTATTGTTTCACAGATACAAAATAATCTACTTATCACCTAATGGTGACTGAGAAAAAAAAGAGAAGGCAGGGCAAGTGGATAAAACGTACGATAAGACGCAAGGGTGTATTATATATGACGGAATACTCTGTATGCGGGGGAATTATTGGTATTTTAGATATAAATTCGATTGGTAGGAATTCTGTATAACTAAAAAATTATATGCTATGATGATATAAAATCAGAATTGTAAGGAAATTTTTTCTACATAAAATTGCCTTTAAAGTTAGAAAAATAGATTAAATTTTCACGGGGCACGAACTACCAAAATATTTGAATTCATGAAGAAATAATAATATTATGGTTCATAGTTTTATTGCCGCAGGTCAAATAGACTTAAAGACGTTCTTTCATCATACAATGTTACCATATAGGTTACATTAAAGGAGAAATAGAATCAAATTATATCTTAGATGTAATCTTCACGTGAATTCACGAAGAAATAAGCGGTGGAAACGAAGCTATTCATTCTCTCTAGCAATCGATCTTGATATCTGACGTTAATTGCATAATAAATCGGGCAGAAGCGTAGAATTATTTGAGAATATGGGGTCTTATATGTGTGGCCAGAGGAATGAAAATGAATTCCTCAAGCTTGAATGGCTAAAACATCTGAAAAAGTTGAACTGCCTCTCCAAGCTGAATGATCAAAAATGCATGTGAAGTGAGATACTAGGAAGGCAACCGGAAGGGTACCCGATTGGTACCAGGGAATGATAAACACGGACTCGGCCAACATACACTTCCCACGCGTCCGAGAGGGCACGACCGTTTATTTATCCGCTCGTTCCCGAAGACCCTCGATCATCCTCACACCCATCTGAACCCCGGAGAGCGAGTGATATCGAACAGGCGAATCCATGTCATTCACCCCCAATTACCCAGAGTGCCCCTTACACTGCTCTCTCCCACCCAAACCTTCCTTAATACGGCTCATTAATAACGGACCTGCCTTCGGGATGTGGAACCCTTGGCTGGGAAATGGGGAGGCTGCAGGAACGGTGGAGAAGAGGAAGGGTTGAAGGCAATGGACCTGTATCGGCCGGAGGTATCAGTGTTAACCTCCCATGGGAAGAGGGACGAGCGAGAGCCTAAATCAGTAATCAAGATACTAAGGAAGATTCTGAAACATCTTATAATATTTATCTTTCAAGGATCTCTCCACTTTTGGGGCCGAATATCACTGTCTAAAATAATCTATGCAGTACAAACTCTGAAGTACGCAAATGGTAGAGATGTTTTATCACCAGTCTTGGAGTTATAAGCAATATAATCCTGCCTTCTTATACTACTGTACAACGTTCTCTCGATCAATAATGACGAGGACTTAATTCAACCCGATAAAAAAGCACATCCATCCATGAAAAATATTCTTTGACGAATATACTCAGGGAAAGAGGAAACAAATGCTTACGCTACTTCCTGTAAAGTCGTAAAACCAGAGTTTTTCCTCAACGCATGCATATAGTACCTACATGGTAAGAACAAAAATGCATCGCAATTAAGTCTATTGGAAAGTATCCTTTCAATATTACACTACATCGAAAAACACTACATCGCGCATGCAAACATTATCAGTTACTGCATTATCTTCTCCACTGTAAATATCTCAGCATACGTTCAGAGAACAATGCTTACCAACGCTTATGCTCACGTGAAACAAGAGACATAAATGTCGCATATATCGAATAATAATTTAGCTCGTTGGGTGCTCAACAAATATCAAAGATTATGCACCGAAAGTGCGTGCAGGGATCGAGAAAACGCCTGTCTTTCCTGATCCTCACTCAAGCATTCAAATTGAGAAATAAGAAAACTAAATTCTCCATTGTTACTACAATCCACTAATCCATAGACTTGTTTGATGCTGCTCAAGCCATGTTTCTCTCATCAGGTAGTCTCACCACATCAGCATAATTCTTCACACCTTCAATACCTGCTCTGTATATCTCATAAGAGGCCTTAATTAGCAATTCTTCCCATACCACCATTCCCATTAAAAATTAACCTCACCAGACTATTGAATCACAATATCTGGCAGATCAGGCTACCCCAATTTGTTTTTATTAATTTCTGAAGGCTTTTTTTCAACCTCTTAGAACTTCACTTTTGTAATTTTCTACGAATTTATCTATTTTATCTTAACTGTTCTTCTCGAAATAACGCAATTCTAATTCATTCAGTATTGATTATATTTTAAAGAGAAATATTTTACAATACCATCTATGGCAATAAGAGGCATTTATAAAGAAGATCATAAAAGAAAATTAGCTGATTAGTAAATGAAAGTTGTTATAAAAAATAATAATTAAAAGGTTGCATATAATGCCTCTACATCAATGCACCTAATAGAAACATAAAATAAATCATTAAAGATATGGTAAACTTCAATTTTTAGTGACATTTTACTGCAAAAATCATTTATGCTGCTTTTAACATTGAAGAATTTATATCCTACTCAAAAATAGTGAAAAGATACATCGCTAGCAGCTATGCAATATTGATGCTGACTAGTCAAAACGTCGATGAAGGTAAGAGAGTCTATAATTTTAATATGCAAAATTAATACTTATGCTAACGAGTCTCGCTAATTAATGCTGTACTATGAATGTGACATACGCTTTAACCTATATACACTTATTTCATAACAAAGCAAGTGCACGCCTGAATATTCTAAAGTGGCCTCTATTTAAACCGCTATCAATGAAACGCTCAAACAAACTATAGCTATTTACATTTTTCAACATTTGGGTGACACAGACGTTAATTACATAGTTCAGATGATGTCTGAAATGAGGAAATTTCATCCGCAATTCTTTTCAAAATTTCATTTCAATCTCAAATATCCAACCCAATTGTTATAAAAATTTCAAAACAATCGTTAAAATATAAGGTATAAATCATTTGCAGTGACGCTGGAATGATGGCTTTTGAATCGCATTTAATTTAAATTATACCGCCATAGAGAATATGATATCTTGCTGTCGTACACCAGGTTCTCCGTAGAGTCATTTAAAACTTTGTGCATAACATATCCTAAAATAAAACATTTTCAATGTATAGGTGGATATTTTAGCGTAGGAATATACTGAATTATGACCAACATGCATTTTCGTGTGCATTTACGTTGATTTATTAGGAACAGATATGTGATTTCATTTAAGTATTAAGGTTAACACATAAATTCAAATAATATTTTTTAAAAGTCATCACAAACTTCTGTTTTGCTATGAATAACTAGACAGTTATGACTCTTTTGGCTGCCTATATTTTATTTATTGAATTAATTTTATGAAGTGGCATATGACAGAGCACCATATAATCAAGTATCCACATTCTAAAAGTGAATTATAGCAGGAGATAATTTACAAAAAACATTACCTTTGCAATCTGTCTTAAATTGATTACTACTCGGCACTTGACTTTTCCCGAGAGAAGATTAAATTTAGAATTAAACCAAATATATAAATTTCAAATTGAATGACTGAAAGTTTGAACCAAATTCATGAAAGAGCAAAGGACAATAGCTAAGAATAAACACATGTGAGCTATGGAAAAAATTAACAACCTCAAAGCTTCATAACACAATATGTGGTCAAAGAGGTAATACCTTTACATCTTACGCATGAAGTACTAATAGCAATCAATTTTCAAAACGTTGAAAAAAATTGTCTTTAGTCGGCTAATTGAGGTAAGTGGGTAGATAATATTTACAATGAATTTGATTTATTAAGTAACTACTGGTTTTAACGTTCTTTTATCCTTAAAATATTCTCAGAAAAAAATGAATCATATTTTCAGTAATAAGAAAAAAGGCATATTATGCACTGGTATAAAGAGAAAAATGGCGTATTTAAAGGGAATAGTGACAAATAAACTTAGAAAAGTGGGGAAAATTCTAATTTCCACTGCTCTGCCAAAAGCCTTCTCTTTATTTGAAATAACTAGCTAAAGTTGCTCGTCGAAATTCAACGGGAGGAAGAAATATAATAAATATAAATTGTGCTTAGAAATTTTAACATTTTTCATGAAGGGGCGAAATATGTGCAGAAGGAAAGAAATAAGAGGAGACAATTTTGCTATGGAGTTAGCTGCAAGTCGGTATCAGAACCATGAATATAAATTTAATCCAATGTAAATTGGCTGGACTCATCCCTGGGCCTTTAAAAAAATAAGAATATTATTTAGCTACTTTCAGGCCAGATAAAACAAAGTGTGTTAGAAGAGGAGAAGCATACAAATGTCTCTCTATTGTTGATAATGAGGCCAGGGATCTATATTTCGCCCTATTGCAATCTTTATCGTTAACATTTACCCCTAGAGTAGCGCAGGGTTAACAATAACCGTCTATTAAACTCGATCCACTGATTGTAATAAGTGATTTGAAGTGTTGTGCGAAAAATGAAGAATGGAGATCATATTCTCCCTGACATAGGTTAAATCAAAAAATTACGATATCGCTAACGCACGCGTTATGAAGATCCATGATCGAGGCCCAGATTCGGGTTTCTGGGAATGTAAGGACTCAAATCTATGGCAACAAAATTATTCTCTGGCCTTCCATATGTTTGTCTCAATTCTCTTACTTCGTGACAGTGGCGTCAATGAACTTCCTACGGATACGCATCAATGCCAATTATTCCAATTAGATTAAATTCTTTTCTTATAACCTAGTACAGATTTACAAGAAAGGAAAAGGCAGGCATCGAATGAGATTCATGGAACAAGTTGTGAAGGGTGTATAAAGAGAGGGGTTACGTCAATATGAAGAGGTATGCCGATAGAAGAATAGGGTGAAGAGCTGCGACAAACTAATCATAGGATTGTTGACCGGTGATGATAAAATCAGTTACTTGTCGCTCGGTTACCTATGTTTACATCTTAACGGGATACTTGATGTAATACTAAATAACAATTTTTTTCATCTTGCTATTCTTACTTTTGGTTTGACTTCATTTAGGTTTCTTATCGCGTTCTTTTGTCTTAAAATAGAACAATTTTGAAAGCGGCCCACTTCGGAATAAGGTATAAATATATAAAATATTTACTTTTTGAACCACACAGAAACTGTCATTTAAATACTTTTTTAAATAATAAGTTTTACCAAACGCACACCTACTTAATCTGGGAGCAACACAAAAGTTAGCCCGTATGATTTTGTCAGATGAAATAGCCGATGTAGATTCAAGAATCAGCTGCATTATCATTAATAATAACATTCAATATCTTCACGAAAAAAACAACACAGCTTACGGCATCTCTTTTGGATGAAATTTTTAGCCTCATTGAAACGGCATAATAAGCAACCCTGGAATTCGTAATGGGAATTCACGTATCAATGGGATTTGAATTTCCTTCCCTGGTTTATGCCAAACTATCTCAAATCTCATGCAATTTGAATTGAGGATGTTTTTGCAACCGTTCCATGTCTTCTCTTCATGTCCCAGGATTTTTCATTAGCACAAACTCGTAAAGAAAAAATAAATCACAATTTAAACACCGCTGAAGCATCCATTTAAAGTACTCCCTAATTTGGACCAAATACAAACCTTCTAAATCTGTGAGTGCATTCAGTACCTTCATATATCCATCGCGAAAAGCACAATGCCGTTTACGGCATCCTGCTATGACGAACTGTTTAAACCAATATAAAAACATAATTGGCGCCAGTAATCGAATCTGGGCCCAGAGCCTTTGTTTGTATAGACTATAACTCTTTCTAGTGTAAACGCTAGAATCCTACAATATTTCAGCTCAATCTGTTTTTGAGGAGTTTCGTAACATAAAGCTGGCAGACGGACATCATTTCTTTTTTACATGCTTTTCTTTAGTTTGCTTTTCTATGGTTCCATCCACGGGCCCCATTCATATTGGTTCGAATCCCACGGTTGACAATTTTTTTTCCACTCGAAAATCTTAAGATTTGAATGTGTTGACTTCATAATTATAAATGAATCGTTTTTAATAGCTCATGAAGCGTTTAAATGTGATTTCAACGCAATATATGGGAAACACATTCAAGGGAACCTGTTTAAAACGAAGATTTTTATGTGTCTTTTGTGTGGTCATATTTCTTTGAATTACAAAGTACTTCACGTTCGATTATTTTTTAGTACCAGCAAATTAGATGTTTATTTGCCATCAAGTTATCTTAGGTATATTTAAACTTAACATATTTAGCATACTTATAGCATATAACGGAAAGTACAAAAATTCACTTTTACAATAAACTAGTTTAGTTTTATAAATATCTAATTTGATCGGACTAAAAAGTAAAAAACTGAAAATAAAATGAAAAAAAAATATTTTTAAGCATGCTTTTCTAATGAAATAATAATCTGAAAATAAGAAATATCTTCGCATATTTTAAAAAAAGAAAAAAATAATTTTTTCTCAATTGAATTAATTTAGCCTAGTACTGGAATAATTAAATGCAATTGAAGAAAATTATCCACGCAATAAATTACCTTTGAACAATATTAGGAAGTAATTTTGGTGTCTACAATATATAATATTTAAAGTGGTCTCTTTATGCAAGACCACATCAAAAAGCATGGGGTTCTCTCATTTATATTTCGCTCCTTGCATTTGGTTCATTTAAAAATTTTCTAGAAAATAAATATCGATACACCTATATCAATACCAATATCTTTATATTTAATTAATTTTTATAATTATCGGATATGAAAGAGCGCCCGATGCTTTTCGTTGTGGCTTTGCATAAATAGACAACTTTAAATATGTTAGATTCTTGAAACCAAAATACTTTCTATTAATGTTCATAAATAATTCATTGTGTGGATAATTTCCTTGGATTGCATTTAATTATTTTCAGTACTAGGCTAAACTTAAATTCACTTGAGAAAATATTATTTTCTTCTTTTTCTAAAAGTATGTGAAGATATTTATTTTCTTATGTTTATATCTTGTTATAAAAGCATGCTTAAAAATATTTTTTTCATTTTTTTATTAGAAATTAGTATGATAATAATTTTCAGGGACAAAAACATAGGAAATAGTGTTTTGGTAGATTATTTGGCTAAAGGACCCAGTGAACCTGGATTCTCCAGATATGGGAAATTCAGTTTCGATTTTCGGTCAAGAGAGTGATGTTTTCTCGATGAAAAAACCAGTATTTTGCATACCAGCGAACAACTCCGTTCAGGTATACGTTTCTGGTTTGCGATTCTTGAATTACATAAAAGCACACTATTGCTGCATCGCATTTAACGAAATTGAAAATAAATAGCTAATGAACACATGTAGAAACAAAATTATTAGCCAGTGATATTTTAATTATGATTCATTGAATGAGAGACGCCATAATCCAATGGTTTATCAGTGATTACATGACAAATGCTTCGCATCAATTATGGATGTCTAGAAAAATGTGTCCAAAGCAGAAGAGTGATATGCGTCATTGCATTCAACAATATATTTACGAGTAACATATATATTCGGGACGTTATTTAGGTTCAGTACTTTAATTCGGACAGAGTGAGTTTTATGGGATGACCCTGTGGATCAGTTGTCGGGCGGCCACGAATTCCTGTAAGGGGGAACAAATTGGGGGAGAGTGAAGGTAGAGGGTTGAGTGGAGGGTAGGGAGCGGCTGTGTTATTAGTGGAGAGGCGGGGAGGGTTGGCAGGGGAGAAGAGGAGGAAAAGAAGAGAAGAAAAAGAGAGGGAAAGAAGTGGGATAAGATATTGGGGGCGTAGACGGTCCGTGAGAGAGGAAAAATTCAACGAAGCGTCCTCCAAAGGATTTAGCCTCCTCCTCCTCTTGCGAAAAGTCCCTATCTACTTCTTCTAAAGTTGCCTCCAACCCTGCGCTAACCAAGGGACTTGCTGCACTCAAGGATTAAGGCTTCCCTTGTTAGCCTTTCTCAGGGGAAGGGGTGGTAAGATTGGAGAAGCAACTTTGGCAATAGGCTTTCCCCAGCCCCCCGCAAACTTGTCTCTCCTCGGAAGCCCTAGGGAGGTAGGTAGGGGGAAAGGGTGTCTATTGGGTATCGATGGACAACCCTGTGCTGCCACCCCTCTAAGGACACCTCGGTCTAAGGGGTTGAGTGCGGAAGGTTCGGCAAATAAGGGTTTATATGGCGGAGAACAAACATGGGGTGACGCACCACATTTTGGAGATGAACGTCGATGCCCGGTTATCTTAAAATATCAAGAGTTATTTTTGTATCAAATTTTGTACTATAACATTTGCTGAGATTATCGTATTTTCAATACAACTGGATGTTCGACATTTGATAAATGAAGTAAGTAAAAATCTTGCATTCACCAGTGTTTATGTTTATAATTTGTATACTGCAATTAATATTACCCAGTTATACTCAACCACTTCCATATTAGAATCATGGTAGTCTTCGTATTTACTGGTAAAGGAAACTGTGAATGTAGGTTGTCCTTACAAGTCGGAGGAGGTCGATAATAGAGGCAATGAATTTATCATGGTGAAGTTTACATTTACGCGTTTCACTGAAGACGTTCAAATATGAATTATCCCTTACATTTCCTTCTTACGCAGAAACGTATATTTGCTTTTGAAAATATAAACCTTTATCCACTAAACACAGGCTATGATTTGGCACCTAGTTGAGACGATATAGGGAGTAATATTTACAAATGGGTGAGCAATAACATATCAAGGAAACTACATAAGGAGTTAAAAAAAGCTCTTTTCCTGCATCCTCCTCCACTTCTAGGGTACCTCTACCTTATTTAAAGATAGGTAAAATACATTTACTTTTAGCTTCACAAATTTAAGCCATGCAATACCGTCCACATAAAACTGTTTCAAATATTACAAGGTGAGAATTTTTTCGATACCATATCCTTATCAGTGTTCTATTTAATCGTGCCTTATTATTATAAGTGTTAAGTTGTTTCCAGTCATGAGAACACTAGCGAAGTGCATTTTAGAATTAGAAGATTATGACTAGAAGACTACTATGTGTTGACAATTTATAGCGAAATTTACACTACCAAAAATATTGCACAAAGTATATAAAAGCATATGGTTATCTATACAATTATTACTTATAATATGGCATCATTCTGTATGACATTCTCACACCCAGCATCGGAGGCCTTTCGAACGATAAAAGATCCGAATAAATCTACCACTGCGAACCAAATTCTTCAAACAGTAATAGATTGTTAGAGAAGTAAGGTCAACGCAAAATGTCATTTATGTAGAATAGTAAAAATACTCTTCATTACCCCATCCATTCCATTAAAATACGTACAATATAATCATTAATACGATTTCTCATCGTTACAAACAACGTTTAGGGCAAATTAAAAAAAAATTTCATTTAAGCTATATAATGTAAAATATTTTTTTTAAATATCAGTGTCCTATCCACGCTTTCCATACCCTTTGCTAAAATTTTGCCGTGAGCTTGATCCATTACGGAGAGTACTTTAAGATTACGATTGCTAACAATAATAATGTATCTCAAGACTCTGTCGTTAGATTCAGAAGTTTATTGCTCTCACAAATATCAGAATAAATGAGGAACGGTAAATAATACGCAATAAACAGAACTATGTCAATCCTCGACACAATTGTTTGGGGTAAAGGGATAGGGTAAAGGCATAATCACATTTTTATTTCAGAAAACAAGAGCTTTTGACCTGACTTTGGGTTTGTCCTGTTAATGGAGCCCACGGTTCCGCTTTTCTTTCCCCAAGAGAGAAGATCTGAAGGTAAAGTAAGAAGGAAGAAACCACCTCTTTCCCCCAAATATCCTTCTTTTGCTCCATTTTTGGAAGCAAAGGGGGGAGGATGGGGTTACGTGAGGGCGAATTCAAACCCAACACCGAGGGCTGTATGGTACACATCACTAGCGCCGCAGTGATAAAGTGGCGCTTGGGGAAATTAGCCGTGGTGATCCTGTTTCGGAAGAAAGGTTGCCTGAGGGTAAGGGGTGGGGAGGATGGGAAGTTTTTGGACGGGTTAGGGGGAGTGTGGGGCAGGGGTTCATTTCGGTCCGATGAGCGATCGGTCGGAGTTGATTGGACGGGAGGAGATGCGGGTGGGCTGCCAGGATGTGGGATGAGGAACCAACGGGAAAGCGAAATGTTGGAAGTTGGAAGTATGGGCCTCTCTTGGGCCAGTGAAGAGATACCGATTAAAGTCTATAGACCTCAAAGGAGCTGATTTCTCTTAGTTGCCAAATTTTTAAACGATTGCCATGTTGAGATCCCTCTCGAGACGGTGTCAAGTTTTGACAAGCCTAAATTACGATAGCTAAAATCCCATAAATCAGGTGATCAAAAAAGGTTTAAAATGCCAACACCAACAGTCTTCCCTATAAACCATAGCGAGGAAGTGTGGAAGCAAGTGATTAAACACAAAACGTGAAATACATCTGTTAAACCAACTTATATGATACCACGTCGTAAAAATATCTCTACTAGAAATGTAAAATGGACTGATTATCTAAAGATATTTTACTCCATTTTTCGATGACACGTTAAATTATTAAGATTAATGGAACGAGGCAGCAAAACAGTGGTTTAAAATATGTACGTAATAATTTGCACAACAGACGACGTGATTTGGGGTGATAATAAATGAAAAAGGTGACCTTATATTTTAAAATTCTTACCCACATTCTGCATGATTTGAAGGGAGCTATAATACCGACATATGCAAAATACATGGATTATATTTCAAGTGCTAATCAATAACGACCCGGAACAATATTGAATTGGTCATTTGGAGATTACTTACGTACCTATTATCCGCCAAAATCTATTGCCACTTAGGTATGTTTTCCAAATGTCATACCAAGGATTTAAAACAAGCAGAGGGACGGAAAATTGGAGCAACGGAAACGGAGCTATTCGGTGATTTGCAAAAAAGCCAAACTTCCACAAAGAAAAAATCATCTTCATTGACCGGGATAAGGTTGATTTTTTAAATTATACTCTTGCGAAGGAAATTGATTTGCGTGAGCAAAAATGTCTTCATATCTTACGCCAGCACTTTTATGCTAATAGTAAACCACGTGAAATATATTTACACAGGTTTTAGATCCTATTCGATATCAAATGCCAGAAAAACAATGTAAAAAATAAGCAAGAAAATAAAAGACAATAAATCATTCCCGAACAGGAAATACAGATTAAAGATGAACGATAAAATAATTAGACGTTGCAAGCTGACCTTCCACAAAAAGGAGTCAAAGTGGTGATAAATTGAATAAATAAAATGGTGACCTCTTCTCAAATAAAGAAACAGAATATTATTTGGAAAACACAAGTAAGTTTACGGCCTACATACATAACACCGAATATAGCATCAAGTGCCTGTCGATAAAAGCAAAATCTATGAGTGTTTAAAAGCTTAATACAGTCACCAATTAAGAATGCAAAACAAACCAAAGCAAACAAAAAATAACAAAACGAATCGTAATCGAGAACAGAAAGATTGCCGAACAAATGTATGCGTAAGTTATTCAACCTAGCTGTTGTGAACAAATGGATTTTTGTATGAAGAAGACCATAAAATAAGCATAGATATATCAGGTGAATAAAATAAGAAAAAAAGATGAAGATTGTTAAGAGCTCTTAATCAAGCATTGAAGGAAAGACACCCGAGACAAAAAGATGTCAATTCACCATGTTACTCACAAATATTGTTCTTTATCATGACGAAAGTCCTAAGACAAGACGAAGAAAAATATGAAATTTTATATTTTAGTTACTTTACTTAATAATTACTATAGTATACTTCATATATATACAAGTGTTCTTCATCTCACTCTCTAGGATTGAAATCAACATACTTCAAAAATTGAAATAAAAACTAGTAGCACATTAACTGAAAATTACTTTTTCAATGCAAACCTCTTTCATTACATTTCTGAAATTCCGCTGAACCCCTGAAAGAAGTGCTTTCCTAGGAATTAATGACTGTCAAAACATGCCAGGCATTCGAAAAATTTTTCTTATCATCTCGTCCTGGTTAATCAATCTAACGCCATGTTATTTATTTTCTCCTTGCTTCTTGCTTGCTTCCATTTCTATAAAGGTGTAAACTTTATTATATACATAATGATGATGCTGACCTATATTTATATGAAATTGATATTGAATTCAATTGATATGAAGGTTTCCTATTTTTGAACGAAATTTTTGCAATAATCGGCTTTGTTGTCAAGTAAGGTAATATGGGAACAATAAGAGAATCACACTGAAAAATTTACGGAAGAAAATAAGTAATTCATTTAATTATTTGCATATCCATGAAATGGCAGAAATGTTATTTTTTGAAAGATTAAGAATGAGTCGAGAAGAGACATCAAGTACTAAAATGACGAGAAGAACCAGTTGGTACTGAAAGAGATGCTCTTCTCGGCGACAACACTGCGCTCTTTCCCTAGAACGGCATGATTATCGCTCCACTCAGCGCCGTAAGATGATGAAAAACGGCTTTCAACTGGATGAGGACTTTTGGAGTTCAGCCGCATCAATTAAGGAACTAATCAACCGAAAAGGAATATCGAGAATGGGCGAAATCACAAGAAAATTCCCATTAAATTCATCTTTTCAGGTACTAAACGAATAACTCATGGGTCGTACGGAAGATTAATAAAATTATCAGCAAATCGTTATCGGTTCCACCATTGAAAATATTAAATAGGTATGCAATAAATGCAATAAAAAAGTTAAACCGTAAACATATTGGAAAATTTAGCCTGAAGATAGGTAATATGGACGAAAAGAATCTCTTATTTCTTCCTAAACTTAGCAAAAGATACCTATCTTTACCCAATTTCCCACCTTATCTACAGGATTATATTGCCGAGGCTATCACTCGCACCTACCAACTACCATCCAAGCGCATTTGAGGGTGTGCGGCCGGTGTTCAGTTACATCCAATCATGCATTAAACCCTCATATTCTTCCTCAGTTCACATTGGTTATCAAATTTACACGTACTATCTAATGTGGCATTACTATAAATATCTATCATGCATGCCAAATACTTCAAATTTCTCTTTTCATTCAATATGCAAGGAGTATTAAAAAACACCAAGAAATATATGGGTCATTCCACGTCAATTTGACAAGAAAATCGATAAAAATTGCGTTTTCTGCAAAACGACTTAGGGTTTTACATTTTATTAACAAATGGAGACGTTATGCCAAATGTTGTCAAAATTGGTGACCCTTAGGGAAAAAACCTGGTCGAATTGACATGTATATATATGTCACAATGACCCATGTATATATATGTCACAGGTTCATGTGGACACAATCACCAAATCGAATTACAAATTCGAGAACCACTTAACCCAAAATTTCATATTTAGTTCTTAAATTAAAATATATTTAATTAATATTTCAGTACAATTAATATTAAATATATAAATTTGAATATAAAAATTGAATTATTATACAATTGAGTAGTAGGAACGTTTAAAACCATTGTTGAACACGGTCAGGGTCTCGAAATTTTAATCAGCAAAAAAAAAAGATATCTCAATTGAGTTAAAATCTCTAAATACGTCAAATTGTTTTGCCTGGACATTGTGAGGAGGACACGGCTGGAATCTGCCTTAATTAGAGATAATGAGAAAAATTGTGATGAAAGGACAAAGGAATGCGACGTCTCTTCTTCTCCTTTTTTTAATGTAGGGCTCAGTCTCATGGAAGTGAGGAGATGGGTGATTCCTGGGAATATGGGAAGGAAAACGAAGAGTAGTCTGAAGTTGAGCTATGGACAGGAGAAAGAAGGGAAAAGGAATGCTGAGGGCAAAGGCCTTATTCTTCACTTTCCCTCTTTCGCAGCAATTGTGAGGACGCCATCTTGCTCCTTTCACAGCAGGAGTTTTTCTTTGGAAGGTCAAGTGACTACCTCCGACGACATCCGGATTATCTGACGCTGGTAACAGAAGCTCAGAATACATTCCCTCGATTGCCCATACAAATTCAAAGCAAGCCTTGAATAATGCAAGCGATGACGATGTGGGCTTCTGTACGAAACCACTTTCCACTCAAAGGTCAGGGAAACCCATAAAATGGTTCCATTTTTCGCCATTTAGAGCCACGCGTAAACCTTTTCTTTCTTATGGCAAAGAAAATGATTTTGTAGGTTATTTTTTGAAGAATTTATCTTGCTGTGGAAGAATGCCTTATTGTTATTAGCAGAGCATATTGGTAACGCAATACGATATTAGACTGGGACACGTAAGAGTGTTGCTTATTCTAAAATCTACAAATATAATCAGCGACAATTGTCAAAGTTCTCTTATACTATTGAAGTAATATCGTAACTCATGCTGAAGAATATGGATGGGAATAGTTATCAAGGAATATGTTACGCATGTATAGCCTTTTCAGCAAATTTGAAGCTAATCAGTAGGCCATGGCGTTATAATAAACATTGCCATGGTCACTATTGATTAATTTATTTTACGTTCCACAACAAATGTCTTCAATAAGTACTAATGTTTCATAAGATACGTTTGCATAAACACGAAAATGTACATAAAGTTTTAATTACCACCCAATGAATTCTTATGTGTTCAATTTAATTAGGTATTCAAAATTCTTCTCCTTAAACACCTCGCATTTCTCACATTTTTGTTTCTCATCTCGCATTTTATTATCTACTACCAAGTTATGGTTGTAGACGGTATGTGCAACCACGATACGGTGAATTTTTCATACTGTCTTTAAGTACTTGGCTAGCCACCTGCAATCTGTTCGACATCTCCATAGGTCATTTGGCATTTTTGACTGGTACATACATATACTTTAGTTCATGAAAAAGGCGTTGGTGGTGTCAGAATTACTCTTCCTGCAGACATTCGCTCTCTGAGCGCGATTATTTCTTACACCCTTCTCTGTATCTTCTGCTTTGTTTCGTCCCTCATTTCCTGTTTTACTTGATTTCAAACACCTATTAACATTCCATTCTTCCTTTCGTTTCATAATTACATCTTTTTCTAGTTCATATACATTTCCCTATTTTAAAGTGAGTACCAGAACCTCAAACTTCCATCATTATAAAACGTTTTAGGCATTACGCTCCAATTGATATGCTCAGTACCCTATGCAATAAGATATTATGCAACCTCCCTTAGCTATTCAAACTACCATTTATTACCATAGAAGGTCATTCGTCAGCCCATGAAACCCAGTGTTTGGCTTACGTAAAATTAAAATCTTTTGGCAAAACCTCACCAATTTTCTAAATAGAAAAAGAAAGAACATTATTACAAATACATTTATATTTTCTAACTAAATATTCAAAGGAATTTACTATAAAAGTTATTATGGAGTCACGGATAAATCACTAATGATTTATTTATATGAAAACTTGTCAAGCTTCAAAAATGCTTTTAATGCTGTTCATGAGACATAGAATTACGCTTTTAACTATATGGCAAGGTGTAAATATAGTGAATCAAGCATTTATTTAGGTAAAACTTCTTTATAGCCCCCTTAATTCATCAATATGGAAATATTTTTGTTTATTTAGTATTTTTTCACTGTATAAATTTTGTTTGTTTGTGTATGCATGCCAGATCATTTCTAAATTGCAAAGTAAATACAGGGCAAGCATAAAAATAACAAAATATCGTCACTTCATCACAGAAAATATATTTTCAATCGGGTGATGAGGCAGGCTTTTAAAAATATCCAGAGATAGGGAAAGTTTTCCAGACCGGGAATGACCCCTGGGCCCATATTCTCGTTTGAAACGCAACCTCGGTTATCTCCCCAACAACGAAACCGAGGTTGCGTTTCATTGATTTCCTCATTAGAATGTTTGCAAAAAGTTAACGCGAGTCCCGAAAACCTTTGGTATCCCTTGGATACCACGACAGTTTCAGAAAGAGAATAAGGACCCTGGACCCATTGGCTTTACAGGCCAAAGTAGAAACTGCTGTGCTAACCTGCATTTCATCAACACAATATTTTTGGAAAATTTATATGAGCTAGGTCTCATTAGGCCTTTTCATAACGATCCATGAAGGATAGCACACGTAGGGTGGAATTGTTTCAAGGAAGAAACTGTCCACGAGGATAGATCCAATTAATCTCACCAAGGGCGATAAGCCACCGCTGCTGTATGCTGCTACTTTATGCTACTACCTCAGTCAGATACCAGTGGTTTGATCCCAGGTATATAGCACCTTTTTTCTTTGGAAATTTTCAACACTGTTTATTTATGTGCACAACAAAAACATAATATCTAACAGGCAGGTCTTTCATTAATTGGACAGTTTATTTACCTCATAAAACTATTTTTGTAAACATTCTATGGCTAAAATTGACTTCATACAACAATTAAACGTATCAGTTGCAAATTCTTGTGAATTATCGAGTACATTAATCAGTAAATACCACATGCTTAGAACATAAAATTAAGCCGTGATAAACTTCGGAAGTACACCATATGTATCATCATTATAATCAGTGGTCAAGAATCCTAGGATTGTATTGACGCAGCTTTCCACTCTATTCTTAACGTAATTCTACCATATGCATAGACAAATATACATGAAATGTCATTTACATACATATAAATATTTCTATCAATTTTAACCTCATATTCTCATGGGGTACTTTTTTATTATTAACGTGGAATTAGGGCCGAAGGTCTATAAGTATATTAGAACGACTATCTCTTAGAATTCCCACTCAATTAAAAGGTGGAGGAAGAAGGAGCATGGAATTATGAAGGGTGTAGAAACAATAAATTGAAAACGGACGGACTCCAAATAAAACCGTGAACTCGCTTTGCTACAGTGCATTACAATTTTTGAGCATTTAAACCTGCGTAAAATGGTCATGGCTACCTTCAAAGCTCTCCCGGACGATTAAGCTGTCCTTATAATTCCCAGCAGAGGCATGTGGTGGTGTCCGACCTGAAAGCACCGTCAAATATATTTCGGACAGCTCAATTGGTAGAGCAGGCTAACGAGGTTTTCGTTTGGAATGAACGCAAGAGTGTCCGGACGTCGGAGGTGGGCAATAGATATAGATCTACTTCGACAAATTGACCTTACTGGGGCCAATCAATTAAGCGCAGAACCACCCTTTCCCTCCCTCGACATGCATCCAAATCCCGCCCACCGCTGCAGACACCAAAAGCCTTTCTCCCACGCACACAGCTACGTAAAACTTCCGCTAGCCCTTCCCCCCTTCCCTCATTTCCTCCCCTCACTCCACGTACCCAATTCGCCGTTCGTTTCCCATTCCGGCCCTACCGTAGTAGTCGTACCAAACGTTGGGCAGGAGCGACCTCTCCTCCACCACCCTCTGATTGAGTAGGGTGGAATGAAGGGAGAAGCCGTGTACGCCATGATCACGACATCATTTGTCAGCCAATGGGATTACTCACGGAGGGTCTTCTGCGGCGGGAGGGGTCGATTGGAAGTCGGAGGTTGAAAGGAGTCTCAAAAAAACCGTTTAAGGGTGAGAGCGTGGGTGAGTCAGGGCAAGAATGTGGAGCGATCGACGATAAAAAACATTGTGACTTAAATGAAGGCTAGAGCCGGGATGTAATTGGGTCTCGTCACTTCAATTGGATTCTTCCCAAAGATTTGAGTTTCAATAGCATTTCAACCACGCGGCATTATGGTTAGGTTTTGTCTATTGCTTCGACAAATTTCTCGTTGCTTATATTCTGAATTTCCATCCATACGACTGCATAAAACTCGGCTTTTATGGGTGAAAGTGATAGATTTCACCGACAAGCTAAGCGATTCTTCATTTGTAGTACACATATCCTTCATCATAATATGATAATCTATGTAAAAGTGCAAAATTACAGTGGTTTTAAGAACATCAAAAGTGGTGTATTGTAAAAGTTATTCTAAAGACACTAGAAAACTATAATGGCGATGAACATTTACGAAATCAAACTTAATTGATATAGATTTATGAACCAATTGGCTATAATAAAATTAGGACCCAGCAATTGAGAATCATGCATAAACGAAGGAGATAAGCTAGAATGTGCACTGTTTCCCATATTATTCAATGTCTAATTCGAGAGAGTCATCCAATAAGTCAAATAATAATCTCCAGGAGTGAATATTCACAGTGTGAGAACCAGCATTTGGTGATTCGCCGACGACGAAGCAGTCATTGCGGAGAATGGAGGAGATTCGGAGAAGGCACTAGAAAATATGGAAACGATATTGGCCAGATATTACCTGAAGACTATTAAAAGGAAAACTATGATGTTTTTATGCAGTAGGAGAAAAGAATTAGGGAAAATGTTAAACTAGAAAAACAAAATATCGAGTAGGTGGAAGTGTTTTGTTACCTGGGATGCCGAGTAACCCGCGATGGACGAAGTAAAAGAGAAATTGTCAGCAGAATTGTTTTGGCGAAAAGTGCTTTTTACCAAAAGAAGATTCGATTAACAGTTGCAATACAAGCGTGGGAGTTAGGAAGCATTTCATTAGAACACAAATCCAGAGAATCTTACTATATGGCAGCGAAGCATGGACGATAACAGCACCAAAAAATTCAAGGCTGGAAGCATTTTTAATGTGGTGCTACCGAAGAATGATGAAGATATAATGGATTAAATAGGTAAATGTTTTTCACACACATAATTCAAGGCCATACATAGGCAATGAATTGTCACACAAGCAGTCTTCATAGATAGACCTTCCATTCACCTGATAATGCGTCAGTGCACACTACACGTAAATATACACGAATAAAATCTGATTCCCTGATTCCCCTACCACACGCCATATTGACAGTCTTCAGGCCATGATGTACATATATGTAGATCATAGAATGACTACTTGTAAGAAAGGTATGTAATGTGAGTCCAGGGATGTGAACAAATACGTACACGAATTCTCGGGGTCTAGTTTGTTAAAATACTGAAAGTATCTCGCTTCACGCTGATTTTGACGTTGGCAAAATTGAGTGCACTCTGAAAACTAATGAAATTGAATTTACGTATAATGTTTCAAATCAAATCGCAGAAATACTACACTTGCACAAGAAAATAACAATTTCTTTCCCAAATGCAAAATTGGCGTGTAGTGCGCTAACAAACCATGTAATTTGATTCTCTAGTGGTTATGGCTTACTTTTTTACTCTCACTGCCAGTAGTGGACTGTACGGAATGTGAAATTGTAGGTAATGTTCCTCAATTAACATAGTTAATCCGGTGAAGTAGTTAAAATCCATGCAATTGCTCACTTGTTGCTAATACATTCCTGACGAGTTCTCGCCTCTCCATCAAACCTTTGTTGCGTGGCTTAGTGGGAACTCGGATTTATCAGTATCCAGTGGCTTCTTTCGTAATAGCAAATTGCTTCATAAGTAAAAAGCATTAATTTACCTTCTGCAGAGCAAGAAAAGGGAGAATAGAGATCTTTGAGCACAAGACGGAAAAGTTAATGTTGATAAATTCACATAGCACTTTTAGTTCGCCTTAAATGTTATACAATACGTAAAGTAATATTTCCGAAGAAAATACTACAATATTCATTAGTAACGAATCCAACTATGAGCTCCTGTGCTGGTGACATCCGATTGTTGTTAGGTCACTAGTTACTTGCCGTCGACTTTTAATTATTGAATCACTAATACTTGCACTTTTTCAGTGACTTTATTTTGGTCTTATTTCATTTGTAATATATTGACATGTAAAGAAAATACAATATGGATCTTATCTTAATTAAAAAAACTACTCCTGGTCTAAGGATTTCCATGAGGCCTGATCATGACTGGAGGCGTACAGTACAGAGAAGAATTTTCAATATCGGGACTCTTCTTGGACGCCAACCCTATTTTGATGGAATAATTCTCTCATCCTTCAACTTCTTTTTATTTTACTCGATATTTTACTCCAAGGGTACACATCATGCTCTAAGAGACCCATAAATAACAATACGTATGTTAACCAGTTTTCACAAAATGTTTGGAGCACCCAAGTTTTATTTTAAACTAGAAGAGGTACCCTTTGAAATTTAACGGGAGGGGGATAACTGAAAACTTTACATCGTAATAAATAACTTAGGCAAGGCCAATGAGAGTCGTGTATTAAAGCGTGAAAAAAGGCGTTTTCACACTCACATTCCTCGCAGTGGTTAGATAGTTCCTTAAGCAGCGTTTAAACTACGTAGAAAAACCTGCTATATAGCAAATTTGTATAACATTTTTCAAGTTTATAGGTATAACATTTGCTACAAATAGAAAAAGTCTGCTATGTATTTTAAATATTGTGCTATCCTTTGGGAGTCAGTAAAGATCAAAATAAATCCGTTCTATATCTAACGTTGCCCAATGTTATATTACTTTTTGTTTTATAGCATAAATTATTAAACAATGTTATATAGAAAAAGTTACATAAAAATTTTGTGTGGCAAAATCTATACAGCAGGTTTTTCTACATAGTGTAAACTCGGATTTAGGATATCTTCAAGTAATATTATTGTATTTTATCCCACTGGCTAGGGGCTGATGTGCACTTAATGCACTTTAAATACATTGGCAGCATTTGTTATCATACGCTTGCACATTCCAATGTTTAATCAAATGAATTTTTACAGTAATTTCCATTATTCACCATGTTGCTTCTATTAGACTGCGTGGAAATGAACTTAATCCGTCGATGGCCAATAAAATGGCTTTGCAACAAGACACAGCTACAATTCTGCCTTTGTAAAATTTCAATATTCTTGCAAGTAACACAATGTAGCTAATGACATCTTTGAAGGACAAACTGCTTGTCGAACATTGATGTCTCGATTCGAAGCTCCTAGTAGCAGGGGAAAATATACCGAAAAATTAATAATGGCGTGACTTACATGTATTGTAGAAATCTGGATTACAAAGCTCAAAACAATTTCAGGAAAACCTAATCAAAATCAATCAATATTTAGATACGTTTTATTTATTTACGTAAAAGAAACAAAACTCAATTCTCTTTATCTGAAAATCCTTATTAAACAATACTCTTATTATTTTCAAAACAGACAACAGCCTTGCAGCTAATAAATACTAAATAAAAAAGTTTAATCAAAATGCCCGGTTTTCCCATGAAAATTGCACAGCCGGCGTAGATGGAAGAAAAATTGCTATATTTATCCACATTTGACGGGATGTAATGGTGTATATATTCATGGCTCGTATTGGGTACACATTCCCATTCCAAGTCTATGCTGAAGTTTCCAATCACGATACATGAAAACTCCTATTTTGACGTGAAGCCATCGTCTAACATTTACGACCCAAAACAAAAAACAAATTTAAGAAAAAAAGAACCATAAAAGAAAATCGAATGCAGAAAATTAAAATTTTGATATTTCAGTCTTCCGAAAATTAAAACTCCAAGCCTTTTTCATTAGAGTATATGATAAGAAAACAAATAAACTTCTTCGGCGAATCTAATGTGTTTCTTATAAATATAAGAGTTAGTAAAAGACGGTCTATTTAGGATCCCTTTGCGCCATTTTAATGTGGTCTATGTTTTTCAAGTTATCGTAATTCACATGCATATCTTCATTTAAATATGTTCAAATTTTCAAGAGCCACATGGACGTGGTGATACAACATGCATACATACATTAATCTTCATACGCATTGAATTGTATTTTCTGCTTATAATTCCATCTTAAATTATATTTTATACCTGTGCTAAAGGTAAATACTACAATGTTTTTGAACCTTTACCCAGCAAAGTGGTATAGGCGTATAGTTTCAGACAAGTATTCGTTTCCGATGGCATAGAAATACATTTTTCTCTCACCCTGGGCACGCATGACGAAGAAACTTTCTCCACCTCTGAATTACGGTACAAGGGGTAGAAATGGGAAGCGGGGATGGCGAAGCATAGTGGCAGAATTGCGGAGGGAGATATAGGAGCGGGGGATGGGTTTGGAGAAGGCAGAAATATTGCGAGATGCGCATGGCCGGGGAGATTTGGTCCCTTGCTGGGGCCCACGATTCGTCCCGCCCCCTCGCCAAGTTTCGGCCCGAGCACGTCCTCCTCGTCGAGGCCCTCTGGAGAAGGTCACCAGGGTGGTAGGGAGGGTTGAGGAATCCCTTGGGATCGAAGGGAAAGAAGAGAGGACCCCATGTGAGTAGGACACGGGGGTCTGGAAAAGGAAAGGGGGGGCAGGAGAGGTGGCCACGGAATTTGGACGGGAGTTTGGCGTCACAAGGGTGTGATGGGTGCACAACGGCACGGAGAATGGTCCAATCTGCCAGCAACCACTTTGTCCGGAGGGTTCTGGAGGAGAAGTTGGGGTGGCATAGCGGTAGGGTACGCGGAGAGATGGGGAGGGTGAGGTATTGTTCATGTTTGGCTATGAGACGTGAGCCGATACACGGGACTAGGAGCTCGGCGTAAAATTGTGAGCCCTTGATCGCAGCGTGTTGCACTGACCAATTGCCAACCACCTCACCCGACAGCGACCGATACCCACGCACCAAATTAACTCATATTAGGTAACGAGGACGGAATCAAGGCCATATATTTCCTGTTTTCCTTATCGTTCCACATTACGCCAAACCATTATTTGTATATTATTTTCAGGAATTATTTTAAAGGTAAAGAACCATAAAATATGTAAAGAGTTTGGTCTGTACTAAAAACTGAAATAATAGCTGATTCATGAAAATACACAATATTATTCACGCAGTAAGACTAGATCGAAGTTGTAGCCACTCAAGGTGTTGTGTTGGCCTGTTTGGTAAGGGTATAGATCAACGAATACTAGTCGGATAGATTAAGTGATAGGCGTATGATATTCTCGCATTGTGTAAGAGAGACAGTTTCTTATCCTATTCCGCCTGAGGTTTCCCAGAACGACCTGGTACCTAGAAGATATCAGAGCTTAGGTATGGATGAGCTAGTCTAAGGGATGTTCTCGATTCGAACCTACGACATCTCCGTGGAAATCCTAAGGCATATCCTTTTGGATAACACTCTGAAATGGTAAAATCACGTTTAGTTGCAGAGCAATATGATAACTATGGCGATTTAGGCAATTTTTTCCTGAGAAGAATAAGTATAGTATCTAGCAATATCAACTGAGTACCCTGAAATACAAATTGCGGGCGTGTTGCTCAGGGTTAGCAATTACCAAGCATACACTAAGTTTTTGGAACTAAACTTTTCACACACCATACACTAAATAAGAGATTACGATGGGTATAATAGATTATATAGAATTAACCAAGCTGAAAAAATGCAATTTTCATATTCCTTTGGTTGACTGCCCGCAGTTTGAAAGATAGCAAACAGATGGCTTGTTTTTAATTCGACAGCCATATTTTGTTAGCAACTAGAACTTTACGCTCAAGATAAGCACGGTCTTTGACCCATAATGTGAAATGTTCATGTCAGTGGCTGTATTGCACACGAAGCTTCTGTATTCTCTAGGTGAAGTTAGCTGCCACCACCAATATGGGCACTAATAAAATGATTACTTAAACGTTAAAAATTCATTGATGGTGTGGTCATTCCTATCCATTGTCATAAATTTTGGAGTCGCAGGCGCGGTCTCACATGGTGGAACTGCATGTAATTAAATTAAGGGAATACTCCGTAAAGCCCTCATAGAGGAAAGTAGGTTGAAACAGAAACACTGCAATTTACACACATAGTAAAAGGAAAATTCGTGGGTCAAAGGCATGGGCATAATTTTTGGAAATGGAAGTGCTTCTATTTCAACCTTTAGTCGTACCATGAAGGATTTACAGTGTTCAGCCTGAAACTGTCAAATATGTTAAGTCCACATATCATCAAATTTCATTCCTAACTTCGGATTCAAATGACTGCAGTAAATACCTCGGTAAATAAGTAATACTGTGAGTCAGTACATAAACAGTGAAGTGAATACTGGAGGTTTATCAAGTGTATACTTCAGAACATTCAAATAAATGCATAAAATATCAATGAAAACTTTAATTTAGTAGTTGCTAGTTATATATTAATATGTACCCGATACATAATTAAATAAATTTTCTCTATTCGAATAGCACGTATCTATTTCAGCATAAATGTTTTGAGGTTTTTTGCTGATTCACCGCCTTGCTACATGCCTTCGTGACGGTTAGTAAGTCATACAGTGGATGGCTCATGGAAGAAAAGTGGGAATGCAATTATTGAATATTAGCTAAAGAGACAGTTATAGAAAAGGTGACAGCAATGCAAAGCCACATCTCTGGTGCTCGTTCATCACCTCGGGCACATTGGTCGGTGCCTCAATTTCCTTTTTATATCTTCCCTCGCCTTCCTTTCTCCGTCCTGCTCCGTGACCCCTGAAATCTCGACTTTCCCACTTCGTCCCCACACTTCGCTCCCAGGACCAACCCCCGCCCCTCGAAAACCCTCCATTTTCGCCGTAAACCACCCCCTCCCAACGCACACATTCACATATTTCCCGCGACCCCTAAAAATCCTCAACTCCCTCCAGCTACTGTTCCGCCCACCCCGCCAACAGTTATCACCCTCACCTTGGGAGACGGAGACCAAGGCTTTAAGGGTGCTTCGCACTTTCTTATTCCCATTCCTTTCTCCCGCACCCTGTATTTTCGTCCCTTCTTGCCCCACTCTCTATTTTCTCGCACTCAACCACTTGTCTTTTTTTTCCTCCTTGGGACTTTTTGCGCGCCAACTTTTTCCTCTCCCCACACTCTCGACCGTGAAAAGGGGGCGCCGGACGGAAAGATGGATTGCGAACGCGTTTGAATGTAATTTGGGAGCAGTTCCCTCCTCACCCTTTGGCACAGGCCTCCTTTCCCTGACACAGAGCCCTTTCCCTTTTCAGTGGGCCGACCCTCTCGCTTTAGGCCCTCAGGGACTTGGTCCGTGAAAATGTAAGCTTGAATCTAAGGACGATGACACTACTTCAACGCGATGACCTCCTGATACGACAACATTACAATAGCAATAGGGTGCAAATGAACAAGGACATAGGATGATATTGTTACACTCCGGAACTGAAGGTATGCAGAGGTGGAATAGTATCGTTGTGAATCACAGTGATCATATATGGAAAAGCGTTAAGAAAGAAGTAGAATATCCCAGGTTGATGAAATTGATGTATTTCCGCAAAAAATGTGATTATGAAAGAAACATAGCGAAACAAATAACGTTTGACTAATCTTTACTGCCAAGGATAGTACTTATCTTAGAATATGAAACAATGGTATTCGAAATCTATTAGAATTTATTAAATTACTTTGGAAGAGTAGAAAATGTGTTCCATATAGCTGATGCTTATCCCAAACGAGGCAGAGCTTCTACCAAAATACGGCCATTGACAGCAAATTTTGCAAGCTTAGAGGCAAAGGAAACACATCACGACACCTTATATTGGGCATGATTCTTTTGGGTGGCGAGGTATGGTTGAGTACAACCGTAAAAAAACAAGGCTAAGAGCACTCAAAGAGCGTAGGTAAAGATGAATAATGACCATAACCTAGATTGACCAAGTGGTAAACGAATAACTTCTGAGAATAGTGGAAGAAAATAGAACTTTGTTGAAAATATTTAATATAAAGAATGAAAAAGAAATTGACCACATGTGTAACACCATGGCAGTTGTCGAGATAAAATTTTATGGAAAGGACGGCAATGGAAGTTTCCGCATGAAATAAATGAAGCATGGAGTGCAGGATTTGGAAGAAATGGTTTATATAATCATGCAGAATTAGTAGGTAGTTGAAGCAAGTGTAGATCTGCGTTGCCCCTGTATTGAATTTTGCTAATGTAGTTGAGTTGAGAGTTATATCTATTATGTAAGTGGAGATTATGGGTAGCAACAGTAGTATTTTAGTTATTATTTGCATCTACGTAGTGTTAAGGGGTACGATGAATCTTTATATTTTACCACGCATCCTTTAGAAGGGTTTTTAGGGTACTACATAAATATAGACGAATTTATGAGCTCCATATAATACGGCTAACTATTGTATAACTCTTTTTCGTTACAACTTATTCTCTATTACTTTTCTACTTTGGTTGGTATAAAATCATGGAGTTTGGATCCAATTTAATATTTTATTCCAAAAGGTCTTTTCTATTCTGGAGAGTAATTGCCGAGAGCTGACTTTCGTGCGCTCACAAACAACCAGAAAGGCCGTTCACCCTGATGGCGTTTGATAAGTGGAGTTAAAAGCACACCTGTTACTAAGCCCCATGAAGAGTGACATACATACATTCTCAGAAACGAAGGGTCACTTTCCGTGTGGTGGGAATTTCTCAGAAAGGCATGAAAGGAAAGAAAAAAATCACTGGTCTTCGATGTGCGTGATGAAAGCAATACGAAATTTATCTTAACTTCGAAGGCCTTTCCAAAATGGGTTAATTTTTATAACTATTTGGTATAAAGCGAGAACAGTAATGGGAATAATATTTATTATTCATTTGAGATCCAGATGATTGCCATTTAGTGACACTTGAGTGTCAAATGATAATATTTGTGAGAGGAAAGTAATATTCTCATTAGCTGATATAAAAACTTAGTAAGAATTGCAATCAAAATTTGTTTCTTTTCCATATTAACTGATTACTCTGCTATATTTTATCGTCAATAAATAAAAAAAATTGATTTTTTACACTGAGTTCGTGTCCTGTTATTTGCGAAGCTGAATTATCTCATTATGAGATTCACTATTCTGCCAAGCAATTCGCGAGTACACGAAATAGAGAAGACACAAAAGAAGAAATAAATATTAATACTCAATTTGTCAACTTATGTCTAAAATCATTTGAGTCCTGGCTTTCAACGGTTGTAGGAAATTCCAGTTTATAGAGTATGTCTGCCTTTTTACACCAATGTAGTATAGATAGCTCGTCATCACCATCATTAGTCATCAATCCTCAGATTTGTTTGACGCAGCTCTCCACTGAGTTATTTTATCGGCTAATCTCTTCATATTTAAGTTTTTTTTCTCTTTCACATCCTTCATCACTTCTTCCATATGTCTCACTCGAGGCTTTCCTTTGCCATTCTTCCCATCCACTTGTCCTTCAACGATTGTCTTCATCAGGCCATCGTATCTTAAGATATGGCAGATTAAGTTATCCCGAGTTTCCAACAGGCTTTTCTTTTCTCGCACTCATCGTAAGACTTCTACGTTTGTCACTCGGTCGATCCATAGAGCCTTTCTGGACACCCCAATCTAAAATCTTCGCGCTTCGATTTTCTGCACGTCAGAACTTCGTAGGAAATCTCAAGTGGCCCTGGGAAAGTAACTGGCCGCCCAGAATGTGTGAATTTCACACGCCATTGGCTTAGTACGGGGTGAGCTCTACTCTCACTTATCAAAGACCAACCTTCGGGGTGAATCACTGAGAGAGTGAGTGATAGACATCTAATCAAGGAAAATGAGTGGCGGCTGAGGTTATTTGAATTATTTTAGTTGGGTTGATAATAGGGTGAAAGTTGCAAATTTTAGGCCACGGAGGAAGGGTTGAGAAAAGCATTGCATTGATACTAGCTTGCTCTTAATGAAAGGTGTCATTTGGAGGTAATTTTAAGACTTCATCTGATAAATTAGCAGTAACTTGAAAAGTTCTCCTCACAGAACTCATTTCGCGATCTATTATGCGCTGCTTGAATATCACTGCAACTTCTCGGATTTAATGTCACGCCCTTGAGATGTGTAGCATGTAATCAAGGCACTACAATAACCGAATTGTTAAAAGAGCTTTACAGATTTTGAACTTTCTGGGCTCTCAGCGCAAAAATAATTCTAATAATGTATCTCACAAAGACCATCCCACTCTTACATCCCAGATCGCCGTGCTAACCATCTCTATGGCACGTGGCGATGAATCTTGAATACATTAGAATGGCATGACCAATGGACGTGGACTTTCTGCATTTGGAAAAAGGTACAGATCACCTTGAATGGATATAGACTATTCAAGATAATGCGATGAAAAATCTGAATCTTTCTCACATGAAAGTAAAATTTTAGGATTAAAAGCACTAAAACATACGGGGAAGATGTCTAGCTGTGTATCGGTGCTGTTTCATGATACTAAGCCATCGTTTCCACCTTAAGCTGTAAAAACCTTAAGCTGCCGTAGATATAAGTAATTACACTAGCATACCATCGTTATGCATATGATATATCATCACTATGGAACAAAACAGATCGGAAGTTAGAAAACTTCAAATTTTTAAACCATAAAAATAAATTAAATATCCCCGTGCGTGCACTACGCATCAACCACCGAAGAAGTACTGAATAAGAGACTGTTACTTTTAGTATTAAATTGTCTGGTGGTGCACGTATATTTACTCTCTAATATTTTATAAAGACAACGTAGCAGATTCCATTTCTCCTAAGAAGTCTAAGGTAGAATGGTATGACCACTTATCCGCCTCGGCACGTGTGTCCCAGCTCTCGATGCACGGGACCCAAAGGACGGAGGACCGGCTCTCTCAAGCTAGAACGAAGAACGGAAAAGGGATTTTCTCCGCCATAAATAGAAAGATATGGAGAATAAATGCACCGACCGCCTCCTCATCATCACCCTTCTTTTGAAACTCACTGGAAAACTTGAGGTTGAGTGCATAACCAGAGGCCAAAGGCCTCTAGGATGAGAGAGTTAAGAAATAAAAGTCAATGAAGAGTCCTCCCTCCACCTCACCTGTAGGTAACCATGACGACAGACAACCCCACCTACTCTTTCTTCTACGAATTCTCCTCATCATACCGCCTGAACAACAATACCGACTTCCACCCGAACAAACACGACGGTATGCTGCCAACCCAGAATTCGACTTCCGCTGTACTCAAACCATTTCGTATGTACAATGAGAATATCGGTATGTCGTTCAATCGATAAACCCTAGCTAGTAAACTATTACGATTATTTACGAAATCGAGATATACCTAGCGGAATTAATAGATGAGAGAAAGAACAGATGCGTTCTTGTAAAAAAGTACTATGAGTGTGAGAAATTGCTAAGTGTCCTTTTTCCTAGGATGATTGAAATACATCAAGATCCGTGTACTGTATTAGGTTAGCCATAACGGGAAAAAAGATTGAGAAATTGTAAGAACAAGAATTGTATATAAATTTTTTTTTTGAAATCTGATAGACTACTAAGAATTAAAAAAAATTGTTACAATGACGATAATTAAGATCAAAATTGTACATTTGGCCTCCTACTAAATATCTTATTGATAATTTGCATAAAAATTGCATTTAATAAATTTTTTAATCAATTTATTGCATTTTTGACATCTTACTATAAAAAAATTACTGATTTGGTTCAGTTTCTGTCCCTCGTGAGCAACCATTCTACTCCTTATTACTTTACATTAAATCCGGTTATGTAGTAACAACCAGAATGATAATTTACTCGACTTTAATGCGTGCCAGTTGTTGAAACACCCCATACTACAATCCCTTGCATCCACTAGCCGATTTAGGTATGTAGAAGTCAAGATCATATAGCCTGGTGAATATATTTGCTGGCTAATAAAAGCCATAATTCTCCATTAATAGCGAAAATGGAGCGATTTTTAACAGCATTATAAAATTGGATTCAATTAAAAAAAATACCAAAGAGTAAATAAAGGCTATATACAATAACAAACTCTTGGCGCAATCCACATTAATGAAGGTAGACTAATTAAAATCCAAGCAGGCGAAAACATACATATTCATCACTCTCTTCCATATGGGGGTTTATGGTGATATTCAATATGCTGATTTACTCAAATACATGAAATATCGACGATTTTTAATGTATTTGAGTGACCTCTCATTCTCTCTTCATTGCTTGTGATCTGGTAAAAAAATGCTAAACCCACGCTCATTCTCTTTGTGTAAAGACCATGAATCTGAACTAAAAGACTAGTTACAATTCATCCTAGTTTTCATTCATCTATTCTACAGCTGCATTGCTCAGTTAAGGTTTTCATGTCGAACCACGCTGGTGACGTAGCTCCGACATCACATCTTCGAAAGACCTCTCTTGTTGCCTTAAAAAAAGCAAGATATCAAGGAAAAGACGCCATGACCATAGCATTTTCAATGGTGAAGAATTTTAAGCCCCTTAGACGTTTTGTTTAGTTCAGCATGCAATCTTATATAAGAAAGTGAATTTTTCATGTGGCGTCCCATCATAAAATATTGAATCAGCTCTACGAGTACAAATGATCCAAGTGCCACAAAGTCTGATGTCACTTTGGCGGATAGTACGCAAAATTTACAAAGAAATAATACTGCAACTCTAAAAGCGTTTGAGTTTGGATAAACATGTTACTTTTCAGATATTATATACAGAATAAAAAGAAAATGCATCTTTTCAGATAATAATGAAGAACATTTATAAAATGTGTACCAAAATAAATATTTAGCAAATAAATAAAATATAAAAACAATTCAATAATTAGTTATCTGTAAACGTGTTATTTCTTGCTAGGGCAATTTAAAATATTGTCTTTGTACTTACAGTAAAAAAACGAGGCATTTTGGGATTACCTGCTATGTTGAGAGTATTGCTTTTATATTATAAGGCATCAAAGCAATTTTATCATCTATGGCATAAAGCTTCCATGTTTTTACCGATCCCTAGTTAATGGATAGGCCGTGAGCATTTTGATAGGAGTAATACGTATATCCGGAAGTTAACCGTGAATCTCTTCACGGCTTCTGCATAGAGACGATGCTGCATTTTGATCAACTCTTTTACCGTTTTCTCACAAATTTATTTCCTCACCATTTGGAAAATATATCCTAATGGAATTCTCAACTTTCGAATCCATATTCTGAGAATCTGATACTCATTACTTAGCATTCAAAAAAACTTGTATGCTGCCACTTAACCTACCTCTACATAATACCCTGAAAGACACCGAAATTATATGTGACGGAGCAGTTAACCATCATCAGGTTTCCTAGGTTTCCCAGGGCTATCAATGAGAGAAAGTAAGGTGACACTTACTACCAATAAAGCATGCAAAATATTCTACCCTGTGCATACACAACTGACATGCAACTGTGGGGCACAATATTAACAAAGATCAAGAGAACTAGGCTGGAAATCGATCCCTTACATGCCATAGGTTAAAATTGAAATAAAGCTTCTAAAATAAACCCTTATCTGATCTGTATGATCATGACGTTATAAGCATATACATCGCACCCTCCGCACCATCGCAAAAAGTCAGGATTGTCGTATATAAATATGTAAACATTCACTTATAACTCGATCGAGAAAAAACATGATAGGTAAAATTGCATACGAATGTGCGAGTTTATTGTAGGAAAAACTGACTGCAGTGCATCTTAAATATGCTAATAAAACTTTCCGCACACATTAATTTGCATCCTCGACTTTCCTGCCTATTTGCAATAAGATGAAGATAATTGATAATTAACCAATACTAATATTATGTCGCGGACCCTTGAGGATACCTTTACAGAAATTGCCAAATATACATTGCATTAGATTCAAGTGCTTAACGAGTGCGAAGTTCCCACGTAAAGCATTCTCACTAGTCCTATTAGAGAGGTTCAAGGTTCTCCGTTGTCACACGCTGCGTTGAAATATCCGTCTGAAGGACATGGAGGCTCTTAGCACCTTTCTCTCATCAGCGCTGCCATTATCAACCCTCTCACGAGTTCCTGGTTGCCTCTCCGAAGCCACGTCGACCTCTCGTTTTCGTGGCCGAAACTTGAAACTCCTTCATTCTATCTTCCGTCTCGACCCTACGTTCTCTGGAGGGCACCATCTTAGAGGCCCTCCAGCGGCTTTCTCGGGAATCAACAACGTGCACCTCATGAGTGCGAGAAAGACCACGTTGGCGATCAGCGACTCAAGATTCTCAAGTTGCTGGGGATGCGGAATGGCATGCTTCCACGCGAGATCTAGTCAAAGGATAAAACTGGAAGCGCTGCGAGAAGATATTATTTTGCTATCTCACAGCGTGGTTGCCTTCCTTTTCAATAGCGTAGCAGGCCATAACGATATTGGAAACGTCCCACATAATCATCCCTGTCATCGCTTGCACCTCTCTTGCCGTGGCTAGCAGGGTACTTTATAGATGCAGGTAATGCAATATACTTCAAAGATAACTTTATCACAAATGCCATTTGCAATCAAACCTAATGTTTTTTGACTCAACAATCGATTCTTATATCGGCTGATTTAATAATTTTTGAATAGTTATTCTACCTTATAACAGATAAACCCTTTGTTTCACTTCTAATTCACTTTCATCTCCGTGGATAATTTCGTATGGCAATTATGTCTAATTATATAGCTGTAAATTAAGATTTTTAGTCTTCTTTTTAAAGTTTTTAACAGCCTTTTATGCTCATCCTACAAAAGATTTTTTCTTATGTGACATAGTTTATCAATTTTATGCTCATTATTCTTTTAGTACAATAAAACCTCCTGCAAGAAATATATGTAGTTGTAGGTATATGCCTTGTGTTGCATAAAACGCGTAACTTATGATCCGCTCTTGGACCTCTTTGGAGTGATCAAAATGGATCTCATACATTAAGAATTAAGTATTAAAAATAAAATTACCTTTGAGTTGAGGAATCGTGCTAATCTTGTTAAAATATACCGAATTTCGAATGAAAGTTTATATCGTTTTATAGCCTGACATTTATTTCGCTGTGCATACACTTGCACATAGCACTCATCATCATCATCGGTCAATAGTCTCATGATTGGTTTGACCTAGTCCTCCACTCGATTCTATTATCATCCAACGCACTACAAATAAATAAACTAAAAGTATTTCATTGCTACTCTTGACGCTTATAATGCTACAACTCTTTACTTCATTGGTAAAATACTGAAAAAAGAAATTATATTAGAAATGAGTTTATTAGCATTCAAAAAATTCATACAATTTTCAGTTCAAATATTTAGTTATTTTAACTATGGACGAGTTACAATTAAATTCTTTACACTGCATATTCACTCATATTTAAAAAGTTTGATGAAATTAATACTGAGGGTTAAAACTTATATGAAGAAAATAATATTACAATTTCGTTAAACAGGCGCGTCTGGGTTAAAGAATTAACTAGTTATCGCTAGAGAAGTTAAATTCAGTGAACATATCTTTTAATATTTTTTACATTCATTTTGCATTCATTTGATAAATGGCAACTGTCGGTACTCTGTCAATTGGAGCTTATGGGCATTAGAGCCATTTAATGACGGCTTTTATAAAGGTAGATTGAATGATTCAGGATGAAATAAGCGTAAGGATTCACTTGCAAATGACGATATAAGCTTTCCTATAATGTCCGATTACTGGACAAGATATCTAAGGGGCATTCGAAGCAAATGATTATTACACATACCTATGCCGTTTACGCATCTGCTATGAGTTTCGTCAGCCACAAACAAAAGGCATTTCCCCTTCATTTGAGGAGACGCTGCGGTCGAGTTGAAGGGTTTCTCTCTGGCCCTCCTCTATTCCCCTTCTGGACCATATTCTCTTCCTCTCCCGCCCACCGTGTCCCCCACTCTAATCTTCCCTCGGGGAGAAGCCTGGCCTAAGAGCCGAGCCAAAGAGTCACACGCCCAACCTTCCCTCCTTCCAGCCTCTTATCTTTTATAGCCCTCCCAGTTTCTGGAGGCGATATGTTGAGGACGAGAAGACGGCTTCCTGAGAAGGGAAGGGCTGGAGTTGGGGGGAGGATTGCAGGGGCTTCTACCGACTGGAGAGGCTGGAGGGTGGAGGCCATTGACAAGGCGGGATCGGAGGTGAGTTGTTCTCACTCTCTCCCCACCTCAAGACCAACTCTCTTCCTCTTCAAACCCTTTTCCATCCTGTACCCTTCGTTGCCTACACATCCTTTTATTTCTCTCCAAGCTCCAATCCACATTCTTCATTTTTTAATCCAGCAACTTTCTCCTCCCGGGATACATTAATTTTTCGGCAGTCTTCAGTTTTGCAACAGAAAACAAAGCTCTTTTCCGTCATATTGCACACTTAATCCGATAGCGAAATTTGTGCGTTTATTGTGCAGTAAATAAAAATATACCTGGTATCACATTCCAAATCATTTGGAAATACATAAATACAAGTTTGACAGTTTAGAAACAATAGACTCAGAGTTAGTTGTTGATATGAGGGAGAAGGAGGGAGAGGGAGGTGTTGATTACGGTCTAGTAGTAAAAGTTACATACATAAACAGTTAATGCTGTTACACTTATGATATGCGTATGAAATAAATTCAATACTCAAAATGCATAAATGTATGCCTTTAAGGGAAAAATACCGTGACAATGCCCATACCTAAGAAAATAAACCACAGAATATTTACTATGTGCATAACATTAACAATTTTGCAACGGAGTTAAAGAAGTTCTATCCTACCCCTCGAAGAAAAAAACACTTTTTAGGCAACGTTATTAAGCATGCATCTATGGTTTATTGAATATAAATGACGCTATCCATGATATAATGACTGACCAATCGTATTGACTCAAATTTTGCGTGAAAATACTTCTTATATTTTGTAATTCTATTCTTTGGTTGGCAATCGTACATAAATATTTTTTTCATTTTAAATAAACTGATTATTTTTCAATAATTTTTCATTAACAATATTAATTTAGTAGGCTATATATTATCATTTTTTCAGATAGTGCACAATACAACTGGTTTGAAGACAACATTTATATTGTACACAATGATTCCAAGCAACATGTGTTGGGCTGTGATTTTTTAATTTGCGATTTTTTTTAATTTTTTTAAAAATATATAATCATAGGAAAATTGTCGTATTTTCATAAAGTTATGTATACAGTTGTTTAAACAATAAAAATATGCTTAAGAAGTTTATCGTTTTGGAAAATATTGAATGACAACGAAATATACTTGGTGAAAACAATTTTTTTTTACTATCGTAGTAAATAAAATATTGGCCAAAAAAAGCTCAAGGTGCACTTATGTGCACCATACTGTAAAATATTTTTCCAGATTTTTGTTTTAAGTTTCACTGTGACGCTCTTTTTTACACCCACCCTGTTTATGACAGGAGCCTGAAACAATAATTAAACTGCTCAGAGACTCATGGGCTGAAGAGGGTAATGACAATAGAGCATTCACACCTATGAAATTAATATCCACATGCTTGCCATCCGTTTAATTAAATGTCAAAACCATCAAAACCTCTCCATTATTTTCAGCAGTGTGGGAGAAGAAAATGGGCGCAGTCAAATGGGGAATTAAAACACAAGTCCGTATCTTCTGTACTACCTTCCGTTCATTCAGCATATTGTAGAACGATGGCCAAGGCATGGGAATGAAGTGATAGCCACACCCGTCAATTATAAAAGCAATTAATTACTTCCTTTATTCACGTCAAATGAAACAGATGCCGCACCTTGCTGGTAATTGTATTAACGTCACATATCATTCAAGTTTCTTGAGCTTAATTTCAGAAAAGGGAAACATAGCCATAGGCATATGGGGTTCAATCTAAACCTACACCTTTCATAAATCATCTAATATTACGCTATAAATTATTTAAGAACCTTTCATTGCCCTTGCATTTCTTGCCTATTAAACCATTCTGTCACTCAAAGCAGAATGATGAAGATTTAATGGATCGACCGAGTGAGTAACGGGACGTCCTAGGAATAGTTGAAGAAAGTAAGTCCTCTGAATACCTTCAGTAGAAAAGAGCCAACTGGATGGGCCATATAATGAGACATGATGGCCTGATAATTATAATCGTTGAAGGACAATTAGACGGAAGAAACGGCAAAGGAAGACCTCTTATGAGATATAGAGAACAAGTTTTGAAGGATGTGAAAGAGAATAAATACGTAAATATGAAGAGATGAAAAAATTGAAGAATTCAACGGTGAGCCGCGTCAAATCAATCCCAGGATTTTTTAAAAATGTTTATGGCCATCCAATTCTCAGGTTACAATACTATGTTTTCCTGTGTCAGCACAATTCAATCGCTAAGCCTTGGTAAATAAGTAGCGGGTTGGTTTTGCAAAAATGTAAAAATCAATATTCGTTCATTTAAAGAAAATGACATTTCCAACGGCTGTTTTCAGAGCCAATTGCACCAATACTTAATATTAATGGCACTACTGTTACTATATTAGATGCATGATAGTTGATTCACCTTAGATAGAGGTTTCTAGTTACTGAATAATTTTTGTGCGTGAGTTCATGCAGATAATGAAACAATTAGTTGTAATTCATCCTATATTTTCTCAAAATAATATTCATTTTAAGACGGCAGTACTGGGGTATATAAATTTCTAGGGCTGTGCGAGTCTCGACTTTTCGAGATTCGAGCGAGATAAAAGTACTGCTCGAATCTCGCTCGATTTCGAGCTCAATACGCTCGAAAAACGAGTCTCGAGCTTGTCTCGAGATCTCCGTCGTGGTGGACGTAATTTTACGGGGTCTTGCGTTATAATGCGACGTAGTAAATTTATATTTATTCCCTTCCGTTTACATGATAATGTAGAGATATCTCTTAGTTCTAGGCCTAGACTCGAGAAGTTAGAAGAACCTAGGCCTCGGCGTAGGGCCTAACCGAGTCCCTGCTCTATTTCGTAATCGGAGGCCTAGTACGCACTAGCAAATGAAGCATAAAATAGGCACGTATGAACGTAGGCTACTTCTAGAACTAGCATAAACCCAATAAGTAAAAAAAAGTTACAGAAAAATCCGGTTATTCTTGCCCATCTTTAAAGGAAATCTTCAATTTAATCCCGTACTACTGTGAATTTCAACCGTAACGAGTCAATTGCATTTTAATGGAATATATATTTTTATTTTATTTTCCCATCTTTCAGCACGAAAAGTTATGGTTTCAAGGTGTTTACTTGTTTACGCAATGCTAAATGCGCAGGAATCCCGGAATGCTCACGCAAAGCTGCTTTATGACCTTGAGATAGCAACCCTGTCAGCTGTTCCGAGAGACGAGATGAAGCTCGCCTGTAAAGCACGCTTGACACTTGCGCGCGTTGTTGAGCGGAATAAAGTAATTGTTTGTCCTTGACCGACGCCAACAACCGAGGCAATTGGGAAGATATGTGACATTGTAGAATTATATAAAACATCACAACTGATGGTATCAGATGGCTAAAACTCGCTTAAATGCTTGGCAACAAATTTTTCCGGTTAAAACATGTTTACTCACTACCTTCCCCACGTCTACGTATATAAGTAGGTCTGTTAATTCTGGTCTGGTAATTCGATACACGGTTCGGGTTCGCCAAAAATTAAAATAAATTGAATTGAAGAACCAAGGAATATGAAAATGATAGCGAACACACTGTAATTTAAGACAAAGAAATTACAATTTTTAATAAATGACAATTACAATTGATGTTATCGTATGTGCTACCTGCGCTGTTTTAAAAGTACACTTTCGCGCCGGAGCCTTGCAATGAAAAATGCTTCCCTTGTCATTAGTACCGTGAGCATATCCTTGTATTTCTCCGTACGGAACTCACTCTTTGCAAGGGATCGCACAGACATACTCCTCGTTTATCTTGTATCACAAGTCAGGGAAGCCGGACCCTTTCCTCGATCACTCGGCAGAGGTGATAACGACCCTCTTCTCAGTACCATCCCCACTCAGCCAACTATTCTTTTACTCATTTACTAAAAATATTTGCCGCCAAATATGAAAATACAGGCCCAGCAGTTCATACCGAATGTTCTGTTCTGCATTTATTAATTTTAAACGGAAATTTACCGTTATTATTAACAAACCTTTTGCAAAATGAACACTCGAAAATTTTTTTTATAATAGAGTTCCGTTCAATATGTGGAAATGCACAGAAAAAAACTTTATAAATGTAAGGAGTTCATACTTTCCCAGCATGCTACAAATATTGTGATACTTATTGATATCGTTATATAACCACCGAGTATGTAAACAAATGCTTGACCACGGACACACAGTGAAAGCATCTACCATGCTGAGACGAAAGATTGGAGATTACCCCTGTCAGCATGCCACGGAAGGGTCCAGCGAAGAGAGGGGCGGGGAAACGATAAAGTTGTCATTTTTAGGGTCGATCCCTCAGTCGGGACTACATAATTGACACAACTAAACCGGTTTTCCCCAGAAGACCCCCTTCACCCAAGAAGAGTTCTTCGTCTCTTTTTTCTGGTCATGACGAAATTCATCTGGGCGTGACTCATTCAGCGAGAAAGAGGAGTAAGTAACCCGAGAAGATCTCTCCGCCTTATCAGTGTCTACCCCCGCCCAGCTTCGCTTCGACCCAGGTGGCCACCACTAGTGGGGGAGGAGTTGGGTCACATTTTGGGGCTTCTGCAGCCAACACTTTTTATGCTTGCTTGCATCTCGCTTAGCAGCGACATGCAAGCGATGTTGACATGCCGTTAGTTCACTTGCGTTGAAAGATCTACGCCATTTATTAATGACATTCTTATGATTCAATTGAAAAATCTATGCGTGGGCGCGGTTAAGTTCGCTGCGAAAGGGCGGATTACGAAATTTTACCGTTCAAAATGTAGCTTGAATTTATTATTTATCCCATCTAACAGACGAAATTTAATATGAGAATAATGAATCTTCCTCATCGAAACGGATGAATTGACAGCTTTCTCACAAGTGCGAAAAAGTGCTACAATGTTGCGACATTTCTATGCATTGGTGCGACGCGTAGCTATTTCGCGGATAGATTTCAACGGGCTCTCATGATTTTTCATAAACACATTTGATTTACATTTGATTGCCACAAGTTTAAATGAAGTGCTGCGTGACGATGAAGAAGATGAAAGTGATGAGGGCATCATCCCAAAAAAGAAGACATCCTCCAGCCATTAAATACCTTGCATCATTTCCCATTACTTCACGAAGTTGATGATGATTTTATAGATAATTTAAGAAAAATTTAAAAAGTAATCCACTCAAATTGGAATGGTAAAAAGTGCAAAAAAAACATCACAAAATATTTTTTTTAAAGTTAATTCCGTAAATGAAATTTTACTTTCAGAGGGGTTTTTCTTCATTATCATTTTGCCCAGGCAGTTTATTTGTTTGCTATGCAATGCTAGTTAACTTTCTTTGAGTGCTGTACTTTTTATTTAATTATCTAGGATAACTTTTTTAAACCCTTATTTTCAAATTTTATCTCTGTTCAGTTCATACTCTTCCACTTGCATGATTTTCTAATTATTTACACCCTTGATTAACACTTGATTGCCACATATTTAAACGCTAAATCTGTACTTTTGCCTGAGCAGCCAAAAAGCTAGATGATTATGTTCTAAAATTCTATTGTACATTTGATTTAAAATATAATTATCTCTCCACCATAATTAAAATAGTTAAAATTTTTACAGTGTAATATGTATGCAATAATGATCCCTTGGTAGTGAAAATAGTTCCAATGTCATTGTATTCTCAAACGTTGTGAAATCTTAGCATATTTTTTAAAATCCGCTCATATCTTGATTTTATATAACACCCCATTTTTGGGTCCCAAGGTGTTATGTAAAATGAAGACTACTGTAATGCTTAAGCTTAAACTCATGTTTGTGTAAGTACAAAATTAGTACATGCATAGATAAGTCTCTACTGCAATTTCAGTGTGCTTAAATCTCGCTCGATCTCGCTCGAGATTCAAGATTTTTTCAAATTCTCGCTCGATCTCGCTCGAATTAAAAAAACCCCTGCTCGCACAGCCCTATAAATTTCATCTCGACTGAATTTTCACGTTTGATTAACTGCTTTGGTTTTTCCGCCACAATTCTACTACTCGAAAATTAGGACAAATATTATCTATTCAATTAGATTTTAGAACGGTATATTGGCGATGATGCTTTCTCATTCACAGCTCTTGATTGCTTGCCGAAAGCAGTTAGTTACTTATCAGACTACTCGTTCCTTTGGATGTGTTTACGATATGGAACCAGTCATGTTGGGCACATATCGTGCTGTGCTCTTTTCCAATTATTCACATGATAATTATCAATAAATTTCAAATTACATTAATTTTATCCTTTAACATATGTTACTCTCACAAATAAATAGCGTAGTTATGTCATAGTAGACAAATGGTTATAATATTCATAAAGTTACGAAAACAACACCATCATTGCCAATGTAAATTTTAAATGGACAATTTTCCAACGACTCTCCTCAAAAGGGCTAAATTAACCGTTTAAGAAAGAGCAGAGGTTACCAACGTCAATTCTTTTTGATGCCCTCACACTATTTATTGCTACCCTTTGACTCCCATTTTCCCATTCCCATAAATAAGATACACTACCGTAAAATTTAGTCATCTCCCAGATAATAGTAGCAACAAAAGCAAAGATATTAGAGATAGCATGGAATTTCCTGAAATTAGGAGGAAAACGAAAAAAAAGATTAAAAGCTCCAATTGTTTGCACCAAGAAATATAAAAATTACCATAGATATGAAGGAGATGCAAATTTAAACTGGCATTGAAGACATATTTTTTCCATCAGCGAAGTACTATTCATATATTTTGAATCAACGTAAAGGGAAAAACTGTTACATAGCGTATTTTTCCTTAGAACCGATATAATACGAAACAATAATATGATATCTGTCGTAGGCACAACCGATATAGTCTTATATTAATAAAATGATGACTTAATACCAACCGTAGTATTTTAGAGTATCTTGAGTAGTCAAACGCAAAAGATTCTAATTGAACTAAAATAAAATTAGCCAAAATCAAATACAGTGTCATTTTTTATTTACAAAATATTATGCTACACTTACGCTTTAAGCACTTATAACATTTTTTATTCTAGGTATTACATATTATTCGTGCATGAACTTCCGTGCATATTCAGTCATGAACCCCACTGCATACAGGCTGTTGCAGCTGAGGGTACAATGTTGTTTGTATAGCGTGGCGTAATTATTAGAGTGATGGCTAAGTACTCTAGCTTCATGACTAGACGAAGTCTATCGTCGGCATGTGCGTATTACTTCGCATCTTGTTTCACCATATTCTTAAAACTTTCCGACACAAAATATCATTCCGCCCAATCTATTGGTGCTAAATTTAGGTTCTAGTCCCAACGAAAGGTGGGTTGCTTTTGGCCTCCCTCCCGCAACATAAAATCCTCTGGAGGGGACATGAGATGCCAACAAGCACCATCCCCTGGAGATGGCAAATGGTGGATGAAATTTCCTGTCAGTTTTCCGTTGGTTGAACGGGACGGCAAATGGTGTTAGCTTATAGGAAGGCTCCAGAATTGGGGACCTTCATCTATGTATAAGGAGAGCCCTTCAAGCCACCTCATGAGTGTAAGGTAGGGACTGAAAACAACTGAATACACACTGCGATCATACTTTGATGTCAACGTATTACTGAGAATGATATTAACGTTAAAATTTCTTTTTTACATATTCTTCACAGAAATCTTTGAGGAATAGCACAAATAATCAATGCAATTTCATTTAGTTTTCCATGCGGAAAAAAAACCAATATATATGTATTATCACCTTATGCTACTTATATCCAAGATAAATTTGGTTCAGTATATATTAATCTACTAACATGTGGTGTTCCAAATTGTATTATGAATTGAAGGGAGAATATTTTTCAGTTAGGCATATCTGAGTTTGTCACCTTAGCGGCGTTATGAGAACAAATTGCGTAGAGAAGGATGGGATTTTATAATCGATCGGTGATAAGGTCTATTTCATAATCTTATCTGCATTATTCTCTATGCCATTATAAAGTGGGGTCATAGTGTAGGAAGGTTTCATTCTCGTATCAAAAAGCTTTATTACGGCCTGAATTTTCCGAAGCAAATGTCTCCAGGAACTCAGGAACACAATTAGGTCCTCATCATAAAATTTATTAAGATTGTAAAGATCAAAGAAATTGAATGGGGAGGAGAGGAGCCTGTGGGAAAGACCATAGCCCTACCAAACAATACCATATTTTTTGTATTGGTTAAAAAAAGATATTGCGATGTGAACATGCTAAATCAAACATTTCTTTGTCTTATAATTAGAATATTTTTCCGATATAAAACAATATTACAATTAAAATGTGAAGTAAATAGCAAATGTTTTCAAATAAACAATTAAAAGATATTGAACAATATCACTTTGATTGAAATGGGCAACTAACTGAAAACATTATTGCAATTTCCTTACGATAACTCAACGTTTTCTAAGAAAGCGATACTTTTTCGCACTACCGGGAAAGAAGACATAGTGGAGAAATCCATGTTATCTATGCATTGAATTGACATAATTTTAAGAAACCATACGTGAGCTTCTAGCGATGTCCCGGCTGTTTTCAAGCAATGCCCATTTTTTTGATCCACCTGCCCCTATTTCTAACGACCAACCCTCATCATGCATGTCATTCTTGTTTCCACTCGAAAATATGGTCATTGTATTTTTTATATCGTTCAATATTTGATAAAGATTCTATTTTTAGTTTTTCTGCTATAATTACCATTTGGACTTCCAAATTATTGATAATAAGCTTCAGGGTGCATTTTAACGTTGACAATTTCTCTTCGTAAATCACGACGAAATCATAAGGAAGAAATAATTGGCGGATAGTGTAAACGACTAAAATATGAAATCAGCGATCTGCATGCTCGTTTATTCATCTTTATTGGTTAGAAAACCAAAGGTTAAATATAACGAGAGCAAATTTAAATTGATTTTTGCTCCAGAAATTGAGATAATTTTATTAAAATATCGCATAAACCACTGTAAACCCAAAAAATTCCGTTATTTAAGATATAAAATCAAATAAGCTCAAAACGATTGCATATTTTTATGTCAAAACAAACACTTATTGACTTACACAAGATAAATAATGCAAGCCCGGTTTCAGCTGCTAAGTGAACTTCAAGTTCATGACTATATTCCGAGTCAGAAACATACTCAAGTTTTTAGACGGAGATAGAGAAGCGAGAGGAAAGCAGGCATGGGATTAGCGGATGAGAGGGGGAGGGAAGTGACCATTAACAAAGTTTGGAAAATTGATGCCATTCAGGGGGTGATTTGATTTTCACACAAAACCGATCGAAACCATTGCTCACGGGTGGCCATTTTCCGTCCTTCGCCGTACAATGCAATATACTGGGTATAACAATGACATTTAAGGTTTCTTCGGCAAATTATCGGATAGGTTTTCGTCCCCTTTAAAAAGTCTTCACGCATGTGTAAACTTGACATCGAAAAATAGTGGTTAAACATAAATATGATATATCTTATGGACTCCATCCATGATTACAAACAGAGGTCTACTACATATAGTAAACCAGCACATCGAGATAAATTTGTAGTCAATAAATCGTGCCAGTCCCTTTCTCACAAGCATACCTGCTTTTATTCGATGATTTACCGTCCTATAAGCATCAGATTATCTCTTACAGATTGTAACAGTGATATTCATATTCATAGTTTGATTAAGGGTATAAGTTGCCCAAATGCCCATGGTTTTAAATAGAAAACTAAATGTCTAGCCTCTTTAATGTCCAATTTCTTGCCACGCTTCAAGCTAAAAAATAAAATCAGAAGACACAAAATCCCCTTATCGGGCCTCAGCCATATTTCATTTCTTACTATATCCCAAGGAAAACTATCATACTAATTTTTAATATAACAACGACTCAGGACGACCATAACATAACTCCAAAGATGCATATGAATCGTTTTAGAGTAGTAGTTTGTATATAATGACATTTCAGGTCTACATGGAAACTAACATCAGCCCAATAAGGTGAAATTTTAAATCCAGAACTAGTGAACGTTAGATATGCCTAATATAAGGACTGCCTTTCGCATAGCTAATACTTGAATTGGGCCATCGAATTGATAATAAACCAATCATATTACATTAAATCGAGAAGGGCTAGAAGATGGGCGTCTGGGAGCAGCGGTTGATTGGCCTTGTGAGAAGTTCAAGTCAACTCCTGAATCGCATCACAATCTCTAACCCATCTTCCTCGTTAGTCGTCACCCTACCCTCCCCAGTAGCCACGTGCTCACTCCCCTTCGGTTCATCCTTCCTCCCAATAAATATGCGTATATACATTGAGGTAAAAGCTAGACATGCACCTGAAGATGGCTTAAAATCCGAAACTAAGCGTGTATAATTAATTATGTGGAAGTGTTTGCTTTTACTAACCATTAACATCCATTCATCAACAAAATACTTGGAATTTTGAGCATATGATAGAGCCCTTATAAAACTCGTAGCATTCAAAGTGTTTGTACATTGTAAATGCAAAAATGCGAGACATTGGTTAGTAATAAATTATCTGCTGCAATGGAAACATTTAAGCTGAAAGTCAAACTCAACGACAGCTTTTAGAACCACTGACAAAATAATTGCTGTACCACTTTATTTTTTTAAATCTGTTTACATACACGAAATTATTGCAATGATTGCTTGCAAAATAAAGTTTTTCTGAATTATGATACTTTTTTCTAAAAATATACTAAGAAAACCATTGGTGGGAAGAGAAATGTATCTTATGTGCAGAATTAATACACATACATATCAGGTATTTGAGGAATTACAAATGCATATACTGTGAAGTTAGGACTGTTTTCAATCAATGAATCATTTTTTTAAAGTCAATTTTTCTTTTTTTGAGGGACATGTAGAATCCAGAGAGAAGAAGATATAAGTACGTAATGAAGGATTTATGACACGAATGTGGCCGTTGGGGTGGTGATGGTTTCTGAGGAGTATACAGGAGGAAATTCGGAGATCGCGTAGGGAAAGATGAGGCGAGAGGAGAGATGGGGAAGACGGGTGTCGCGCCCAGGAAAAGGGGCGATAAGAAAATGCCGAGCAGAAGGAGAAGCGAGGTGGGGAGCGACATGGACGAGCGGATAAGGGAATGAAAAATGGAAAAAAATAGGCATGGGAAGGAGGACGGAGAATGAGAAACATAAATTGGCAATTTTATGAATCAGGAGAGACAGAGGTAGCAGAAGAAGGGGGGAAAGGACCGAATGATTGAGAAGGGGGTGGCTAAAGGGGGAGATGATAGAGTCAGGGGGACATGAGAGTGGTAGTAAAGACTGGGAAAGAACATTGGAAAGGGAAAACCTTAGCTTGCAGCTAGTTTTTGGGAGCAGGCGCATAAAATACGCCTGTGAGAACAGACTGATAATAAAAATGCCGGCTTTAAAGTTATTGTTTCAGGCCACTTGAATCCATAGCAGACCTTAGATGATTAATAAATGCTCTATAATGGTCATACAACTATAAAAGCAGGTTTTTTTAGTGTTTAGTCATACGCTTATGCAATTATATACTGTTGTTTCAATATTACTTGTTCGAAATAAAAATTGAATTTGTAAATTTTAAAGCGATTAATATCAACACTTTAAGACCATATTGAAAGCCACAGCCATGCCCCTACTTACATTTTCCTCTTCCTGACAATTATATAGTTTCTGATGAAGCTGTTGATTTTACTTTTATTATTTCCTATGAAACAATACATATTGAAGAGGGATATCAAGTGGAACGTAGGAGCTCTGGGTAGAAGTAGGCGTTTATCCATTCAGACTCATCTACTATGGTAAACCGGACAATAAAAGATAATTGTGAGTTATAAATTATGATTCATGGTTTGCCTTCAATATTTATTCACAAAATACTTTTTACATCCAAAATGCTATTAACATAACATACCTACTCAAGTCAGGAAACTTCTATAAATTCATTGCAGGCTATGCTGGCTTTAAGAAATAAGGCTGTACTAAACACACTTTTTTCAGGGACCTTCTTAGCTGCAGCGTTTTAAAAACTCTTAAAACCCCATTTCATACGGATTTCGGAGAACATGCAGGAGTGCTCATTTAATCTTTAATATGTACAGCAAGTGCATCCTAAAGCCATAAGAGTTAAAATAATCAAGAAATTAACCGTTTATGGTCATTTATATGGTTGCAATAGACATCAGTCAGAGAAAAATGATTCGGAGGTAGTTCTTTCAAAGTAAATTGAAGTTAAAATCAATAACTAATGGCATTGGTTCTAGGTGTATTCCAAGTAATTTTCACTCAAACTCATATTTTTTTCTAAATTTTGAACTTGCTAATTAAAATAGAACAGAGCATCTTCCGGGCAGTCAATCGTGTCGGCTAAAAGTTGGCGAGAACAGTTTTACCCTGTCGTATTGAATGGGTCCTAGGGTGATGTTCTCCTGCCCTCAGGGGAAGGAAACCACTATGGCTACATTCTACTGACACGACGAGAGACCCGAGAGAAGGAATCCGATACCGGACGTCACCTAACCTGCAATACGACTAATTGAACTATGACAATATGAACTAATTGTGGAAATTACAGAAGGTGGGTGATCGAATAAAGCTCACCCTTATAATAAGAAAGGCTCTGCCATGAAATATATACAATTTATAAAATTTTAAGCTAATCGGGAAATATTACTGTTCCTCGTTTTAAGAAATTGTAAATTTCACCAACATGTTCAAGTATGCACCCTGCAAGCTAGAATAGGGGTGCTTAAATTGTGATGAATTTATGGTAGGCATCTGCTCTAGTCCTGTGGATGTACTTTTACTAGTATGTGCATTAACAAGTTAACAGTCCATATAACAATCAACAAAATAATTTTCAGAAACCAGGAGTACCTACACATGAAAATTAGCTTTGAACTTTTAACAATCCTAATCATTTATCTGCCAGAGTGGTAACATGGAGCATGCTATAACATAGTATCTATCACCATTGGATCAGTGAGAGAAAGTTTAAAGCCGTAAATGAAATCGTAATGAGTTCAAAATTTAGGTGAATCCTTTTCATTTTTAGTTCATTGTACGGGGGAAATTGTTACTTGCCAAGCCCTCGACTCTCGGACTCGACGTGGACGGCGCTACAAGTTCTCTTGTGGTCTTCCAAGGGAATAGGGAATATTGCCCTAAGGGCCCAAAACTCTTTCCTTTCTTGTTGGTGGGCCGCTTCGCTCCCATCTCCGGCTCCATACTCCCCGACTTGATACCCGCGTGGCAGCCAGGGCCGGGGACCCACCCCCTCAACCCGCCCCACGCAATCAAACAGCCCGGCCCTCCCGTGGGTTGCAAGTGCGGGGCATGTGACCTCGTTAGCGTGGAATGTACTCAGACGCCCCTGGCGGCCCTTGTCGGGGGCGGGGCGACAGAGGCGGCCAGGGGCGAAGCGAATTGGGACGTTGGCCACAGGATTTACAGTCCGTCATGTGAAAAGGGGGTAGGCTTAAAATTCTCAGGGGAGAAACTTGCATAACGTCACTAAATTAATTGTTTTTTGCTTTGAAGGGAAACGAGAAGAATTTATCCAATTGGATATAAAACATATTAGAACACAATCCTTTGAGAAGTAGAGACGTTACGATTTAATGAAATGAGGGATGATTTCTTCAAACATTCACTCAGTGTTCAACCCGAAGTTTGGTTTAATAGACGTGGGTAGAGTCCACTCCGCGCTAAGGCATTGTCAAATGAAACTTGCATATCCAGGGTATAAGGACCAGTCTCTTTCCCTGGGCCACATGCGTTTTCCCACGGAAATCTATCGGTAAAAAAAATCGCACAGCGAGGATTTATGTGCGGGTGTGCAAAGAGGTTTCATCCGGATTAGAACTAGGAACCATGCAGTCTGTAGCTCGTCGCTCTGTCCACTATTCCACCATACTACAGATGCATAATAATTCGGCACGCGATGCAGAGCAGTCTTTCTCGCCAAGTTCGTAGAAGTCCAATATGAGATAAAATGAAATTTTAGATTCTAAATTTTTGGACCTCGTCTAAAATATTATGGATGCACGCATGTGAGATGTGAATGCAGTAACTTTTACCAGTATATATGAATGTTTTTCAGCATTAAGAGAAGATTTGTTCCTAATTTCAGCCATAGTTAATTTAGTAAGGTGACCAAGTATATGGATGAATGCTGACAGGAAACATTTTCGTGTTGTAGTTTGGAGTACATTCAAAATCCCCCGCTTGTCCTTAGTTTAAAAAGTGTTCAACTTTACTCTTCCGCGTAAAATAATTGTCAAAAACAGAAGTGATCGATACAACCGACAATATGATTGATCAGGAAAACAAGTGTAGACATTACGCTTAATTTTTATTCTAAATAGGACATTTTTTTCGACTTAAACATTTTTTACGACATACCCTATAAATTCAGACGTGCTACAACCGATTATTAGCATCGAATTAGAGAGTTCATCCTGCCGAACACTATTTATAACGACATTATTCAAGGTAGGCTAAATTATGATAAGCTATATCTAAATGGGGCTAAAAGAAAGTATTTCCTTCTTCCTCCAACCTTAAGATACTCTCTAAAGAATGATAAATGAAAAAGTGCTGATCAAGCCTAGCTACTAGGAGAGGAGAGAAAGTATGTTTTTAATATATAAAACACATAATAACATTGAATGGAGGGAATATCTTAATGTAGATGATTCCTGATAGCTTATTAGGAGAGAAGATGCTCAAGGTGAGAGAGGAAGAAAACAAAAGGTGGCTATTTGAAGAATTGGGAGGATAGTTGTTGGGAAATATTTATGAGAAGCTTGTTGTATAACAGTATTCTTATCATTGGTAATGTTAGCTATAAGAATGGCAACTGGCATGGGAGGGTCAGACAGGCAAGAGCTCTCCAACAATCAACCATTGTTGTCAGAAAACAGATTATCTGCATAGGAGAAATAATCGCAACAAATTTTACATATATTTAGATTGAAAATATTGTATGCTAATATAAAGTGAAGGTAAGGATACTATTTATTACTGCTGGTGGAACGATCTTGGATCAGTGGCACAATTACTGATGTTTTCCATCGTATGAAAGATAGGATAACATAATAATCGTAATCACAAGATGCTGTTTGGGAAAATAATTGAAGTGGTTGAAAACAATATGGAAACTAGGTAAATTATAGCAATGATATCCATGAAATACGATAACAAAATTTAGACTTGATGAGGATTGAAAGAGATTACAGCGTTATCATTTGAATTGTATGTTTAAAAAGGGGTTTAAGCAAACAGAATCGTATTTAAGAGAGAAAATGAAGAAAAGTTCCCAAAGCCCAAGGAGAGAGATAAACGCTTGAATGACATTTTAGGAGTGTATAATAGGGTGGGCCGAAAAAAGGTTTTTTTTCCGGATCAAATTTGCCCTATGCGGGAAAGTTGTGTACTTATATCAGGATCTTGCATGCAAAAGTTTTTCGAAATCGGATAATATTAACCACTGCCGCCCGAGCTCTAAAGTTTAAAATTTTGCGAGAATTCAGGCGGAAATGGGAAACAAACGGTTATGGAGAATAATTTGTTGCAAATACTGGAAGATTGGTAAATATCAACGATAGATACATGTCTTTAGATTACAAAACTGAAATGTGAAGTTTATTTGACGAAATCTATGGCTTATACGATGCCTAAGAATAAACGGCTAATTTAGAGTGTAGGCAACCCGCACAACGACAAAAAATTTTACACGCACCGAGCATCACTTCAAATAGATCACTTTTGGGAGCCGTATTTGGGGTAAATGAATATTTTTTCGAATGCAGTTCCTTTATAAATGTCTCATACTTCATTTGGGTATAGATAATACATTAAAACAGACGGTAAAGTTAATTTTTTTAAACAAACCTCAATTATGATGAAGAATTTTTTGCATGTTGAGCTATTGCCACAAAAAAAATCAGTTAATCAAGGTACCCCTTCCTTCCTTCAGAACCCCTTCCTTCAGAATATATCCCAAATCTTTGCTTATGATATCAGTTATTAAAGGTGGCTGAGTTACCGCTTTTGTTTTCCAGTCAACTAAGTGTCATCTTGTGCCTCAAAATTCATAGTTGGAAGTTCGAATTTCCTTAATTCCTTCTTCTGATCTTCTTCTGATTTTAATGTTTTCGACGGCCGTTTAACGGAACGGTCTTCTCTCATAGGCTAGCATTGCAAGCAGAATATTATCTGGGTGAACAAAGAGAGTGTTTCCCTGAATGATTGAGTAAAGGCGTAATTTGATGTCTCGAGTCATATATTTCATGAAATGTATCATGTTCATGATATTCTTCGGACCTTCCGTGCATTGTGGTCTTAATTTTATCGCGAACCACATAGGAGTTTATACTTTCATCACGAAAGTTGCCAATGTCATCTGATCTTTTGAAGGAGTTTCGGTTGAAACATATAATCGAAGAATGCGAATTGCTGTAGTGGTCCACCTGGAATGAACCATTTTCCCCGGACTTCTCGCTGAAAGACTCTCCAGATATTCTCCACTTGAAAAAGCACGTGGTCTCCTTGAGAAACAATCCCGATATCAACTAGAAGCATGGATGCAAGTGCTGCAGCAGCTCGTTTCGATATACAGAATCTTTTACAGGCAGACGCAAATCTAGACAAATTTAAATTATTTACACCCACCTATTTTCAAAAAATCATCAGCATCACTTGCGTCGCGTAATTCTTCATCTGCAGACGTTTCATCACCTGAGTCTTTCCAAATCTCAGGAACGTCTTGCTCAGGTAGCGTGGAACATTCTAATGCTCTTTTTATTTCTAACCTATTTCATTTCCTCTTCCTCTTGCTAGTTTCCTTGACATCAATGGCACTGATATTCAATTTTCTATTACTACTCTGGTCCTGAAGGAATACACCTTCTAAAAATGGCACTTTGGTGGCCAATCAGTTCACATGCCGCAACATGAAACAGCTGACACGCGTGACGAAGGAAGTCTTGCTTCAGATCAACGAAAGTCTTCTTGTTGACAGATTATTGCGGTATTTTCCATGGTATTGGCCATGGCTTTTAAGCTTTTTCTGTATCTTCGCCATTGCTTTAATCTTCTTGCAACCGAAACCACAATACGCTGCACAATGTAGTTATTCACTCACAGCAATGAATACCAACTGACTGACTACCTCAAGCTTATGAATTGAAATACGCATCTTGCCCGACAACGGAAGGGAATCCCCAAGGAAAATAAAATATTGCAACGAATATGGTGAGTTTATGAGTAAGATAGTAACAGCATGAGATGAGGGAGTTTAAACATCAGTTACGAGGGTTTACAATGGGATATGTCTTGTATGAGAATTCTGTGCCGTTTTATCACCGAAGTATTCACGATCAACTCATAACTGGGGCCGGAGAAGGATAACCTCCGTCCTCCGTCTCATTCATACTTCCTTAACTCTACCAGTGGCCATTTTTATCATACCTGACTCTCGTCGAACTAGCTGTACCTGCAATCGCTTAGGCAGTAGTTAACTCCCGGTTTTGCAAGAAAGTGCCATTTGGAGGAACACGTATATACCGTGCATAGAGATAATGCGTTGATTATGGAACTTTTCGGTTTATCATTTCCTACAGTGAACCATTACAATTTATCAAAGTTCTTAGAAAAAGCTACTATCTTCTGATGAGTATATCGTAGATATATCAGTCTTTTTTAACAAAAGAATTCGTTTGGACTCCACTAGTGTATTAAAATGTCTGATTCGTAGTATCTTTCCCAGCGCGCAGCCCGCTTTGTCTCCGAGTGAACACCCACTCCTTTTGCAATCTAATTCACTAGCATTTACGACACAAGAATTCGTTGGATTTGCGAAGAATATCTGCAGCTCAAGGGAACAAGAACCAATTATTGGATATTGCAGTATACACCGAGGAAATTAAATGTTTGAATCACCTTTGCGATGAATATCAGGCCGTGATTCTTCGCCATAATTGAGGTTAGTTTAAAAAAAAATAACTTTACCGTCTGTTTTAATGTATTATCTATACCCAAATGAAGTATGAGACATTTATAAAGGAACTGCATTCGAACAAATATTCATTTACCCCAAATACGGCTCCCAAAAGTGATCTATTTGAAGTGATCAATATTTTCCTCGATGAGAGAAGACCGTTCCGTTAAATGGCCGTCGAAAACATTAAAATCAGAAGAAGATCAGAAGAAGGAATTAAGGAAATTCGAACTTCCAACTATGAATTTTGAGGCACAAGATGACACTTAGTTGACTGGAAAACAAAAGCGGTAACTCAGCCACCTTTAACAACTGATATCATAAGCAAAGATTTGGGATATATTCTGAAGGAAGGGGCTTTGTTGAAAGTACCCCCATTTGCATGCCACACACAAGCAGTTGAAAGGATGGTACAAATGATCACGGTGGCGTCAAAATCCATGTGCAGTCCAGAAAGCAGGCATGGATGGGCATTATTATGCATAAAAGGCCGAAAACTTCAACCAAAATTTGAAAATAAAGCACAGCATAAGGTATAATAAGAACCAGTGATAGTCAGATATGTACCTACAAACGTGCCCTATGGAAGGCTGGTTTGGGAGGGCACGGGTGGAACTCGATAGTAGGTAGCCACCTCCTCGTGGTGAGTTCTGGGTAGTTTCTTCACGAAAATAGAAAAGAGCTACTTAAATAAATATTTTGTGATCAGGCTGTGCCTTAATCCTACCTTGATTAACTGATTTTTTTTGTGGCAATAGCTCAACATGCAAAAAATTCTTCATCATAATTGAGGTTTGTTTAAAAAAATTAACTTTACCGTCTGTTTTAATGTATTATCTATACCCAAATGAAGTATGAGACATTTATAAAGGAACTGCATTCGAACAAATATTCATTTACCCCAAATACGGCTCCCAAAAGTGATCTATTTGAAGTGATGCTTGGCGCGTGTAAAATTTTTGTCGTTGTGCGGGTTGCCTACACTCTAAATTAGCCGTTTATTCTTAGGCATCGTATAAGCCATAGATTTCGTCAAATAAACTTCACATTTCAGTGTTGTAATCTAAACACATGTATCTATCGTTGGTATTTACCAATGTTCCAGCATTTGCAACAAATTATTCTCCATAACAGTTCGTTTCCCATTTCCGCCTGAATTTTCACAAAATTTTAAACTTTAGAGCTCGGGCGGCAGTGGTTAATATATTCTGATTTCGAAAAAATTTTGCATGCAAGATCCTGATATCAGTACACAACTTTCCCGCATAGGGCAAATTTGATCCGGAAAAAAAACTATTTTTCGGCCCACCCTAGTGTATAAGTGGGATTGAAACATATTGTACAGGATATAAAAAAGCAGAGAAAAATCAGATTGTTAAACAGACAAATTTTAAAGATTTCTGATATCACGAAGAGAGATTGAAAGTTGGTAAGCCGGGGAAATAAATTTTCCATGGAAATGGAAATAAATTCTAGTTTATATCTCAGCCCAATATTTTGTTGAGAGTTATATCAATTAATGATCCCTCACGGGGAAAATTTCACTTTTGGACGACAATTTTGGAGTGTTTTGATTGTGCACTGCACAGTCTGCGGCCAACATGACCAATTCAGCCAGAACCCTAGAAAACATCCCTACTTAGAATTACCTTGGTCACCTCACCAGAACACCAATACGAATGGAAAAGTTCCAATTGGAGGGAACGACAACTTTCCTCCCATACCCTTTCCTAATCCGTTGGGAGAAAGAAGGAAGAGTGAAAACAGCTGAGCGCAATAGCGGCATGAGGTAAAGGGAACTACGAAGCCAGGGAACTCATTTTATTTCCTGGGGCAAAAGGCGAACGGTGGTATTTTAGGGACCAGAAAGGGAGTTGGAAGGGTGTGGTCCGCAGTCAATGGACCAGAAAGAGGAAACGTGAGCATCGCGGAGGGTCGGATTCGAGTGAGATGGAAGGACAAGGGGCAAGGGAGATAGGAAACGTATGGGAGTGGAGGAGGGGTGGAGAATGGATCGGGAAAAACGGAGGAAGAAGTGGTTTCTGAATGATCATGGTTGGGGGTGTGGTGAAGTGGAGAGGTCTAATGGAAGTAAAGGGTTTGGAATCCGGAGGGAGGACCTAAGATTGAAATGGTGGAGAGGAGTCAGGGGGCGAAATGGCCTGTGGAAGAGATCAGGCGACTCCTCTGCTTGGATGCATACAGCCAAGGATATTAAAAGTTTGCAAAAGTATTAGGGATGGAAAAAATAACACTCACCTATAGGCAAAATGAGGAATGAGTACCCCTAGAGCTAATTAATTATTCATTGGGTTCATCACCAAAGCAACCGATAATCAATGGAAAATTCCGCAGAAAAATAGTAAAACCGCATAAACTTTACTGAGTATTCGACGATAATTCACAAAGCAGCCATAAGCAGGAAAATGGCTGCGCTGGAAGAAGTACAATCCTTTCTATACGCTCAGAGAATTATAAATATTGATTGTCACTACGCTCTAGTCTGGATGACGTATATCTGACAGCAAAAATTGCAAGAAGAAAAACAAATGTTATGTTAATTACGCAAATAAATACAGACATCGTATTTGAGTTATGCATGACCTTAAGGATATTTAACTTAAATTTGTACATACTTATCTGGCATGTAATTGGCCGGCAGTCCAAAAATGGTTCAACTTAGCCTTTAAGCATATTAGAAAAAATATAGGTTCTTTTCAAAGCACTCATAACACTAGTTCGCGCAAAGTCCACACTAAAGTATCAATCAGCAGCATTTAATCAAAACAACGTGATAGGATTTTTTATTACTACTGAAATATCTTATGTTTAAAATGTTACAAAATTGGTTCTAAAGGTAGATACTATTTTGAAAAACCATTTTTTTTAAACCTTGCGAATGTGAATCGTAAATGTAATTCCACAGTGAATATCAAGTATAATTTGATGAAAATGTAGCGCCGACTAAAATATAGTAAACTAGAAATTGGGAAAGGCAAACAGAATGTGAAAAATTTTCTTGTTCTTATCTTAAATTTTCTTCTTTTGAATTGAATGTAAAGTGGAAAAACTAAGAACAATAGCTAAAGCAGACGTCGTACTAGTACTGAGATACTGACCATGGGTTTATAATAATATCAAGGGTATCATTGCCGGAGCTACACTAGAACACATTTATGTTCGTGTGCCACATGTAATGATGGAAAATTAAATATATATCTAATATCTGAATTATAGCTATATAGTAGTCTAAGTTCCTTATATAACCACAAATATGGCTTTGTTACAAAAAACAAGTGTCCATATTGGGTTTATACAGAGTAAAAAATTGTGGTAAAATTTGATTATGCCAAAAAGAGCCCATCACCATTACCATCCATCCATTGAAATTTGGCTGATTATTTAATACATGATTCATCCTTATTTATGCTAGGATTATTTTGATACAGCTCTACTACATTTTTCTACCACCAAATGTTTTCATTTCCACGCCTTTTCATTAATATGATATTAATATTCATATTTGTCTATTCTCGCGCCATATATTTTCATTTTTCATCCTTTCTGCTCACCTTTCTGTCTTCTTTGGATCGTGATATATCAAGATAAGGGTTACCGCGTTTCTAATCATATTTTCCAGCGGGAATTCTCTTATTTCCCTAAAATACTCAAAACTGAACGCTTATAAAACAATAACCTTTGCTCACACTGAAGCCCCATTTGAAATTTATTTTCATAAACCAATATTTTTTTCCCGCAGAGCAATAGAGATAGGTGATCTCCTAATCAAGGTGAAATTTTCTCTTGGCACTGTTGAAAATGGCTTTATTCTCCTCAGTACCAAATGTTTCAGTGATGTGTAATTAAACCACAAGTGAAACCCATATATCTGGCTTCTTGGAATCACAAAATAATTTTCCATGACAAATTAAACTATTTGGTGTAATAAGAGACCTAGCCGAATTCCTTAAGCCTAAAATTTTTGTTCTCACAAATAAATGAACACCTCATAAAGAATTAGGACTTAATATTATTAATTTGCAACTTACAATTAGTTCCTCTGCTCATAAGTATCAGCATGGTACTTCTAATTCTATCTGCATCTATGGTGTTCTCAGAAAGCCACCTAGAGGGGATGTGGAAGGGAGTGAATATCACACGTACTAGTGATCTGCGAGTAGTGAGACAATTGGCAATCGGAAGAAAAACATGAGAAAGTGTGTAGATATTTACTTTTGCAATAGTTACTACCTTTGTTACAATCACAAAATATTCATCGTGGGGAAGACACATCCGGGGAAGTATTTATTAAAAGAGTGATTGAGAAATATTACGAGAATGGAAAAGCGTGATCTTACTTTTCACTAGTAAGGCTCCATCTTGAGTATGCAGCCAGTGTGTGGGATCCGAATGAATTAAGCGTGATTAGAGAACTATAAAATGATCAGCATTGTGCATTTAGGTTTATTAAATTAGTAGGTGAATTATGCCAGGAAAAACTATAGGACTGTTGGTTAACATCAAGATTCGATCCTTTGCAGAAATTAAAAACGGGTAGGTATGCTGATAATGTCAGATTTATATACGAAATGTGATGAATAAATAAGATTAGAGATATAGATTGTGATAACAATTCATTGGCAGTATCCATTTTTCCACGCACCATTATGGAGAATAATAGGCAGCGTAGCAAAGGAATAGGTAGGTGAAATATTGCTAGAGTAGTCTGTTATGCTAGTTCTTAGTTAAATGGCTAGAATTGCATGGTAGTATTTGTAAGGAGATATCGCGAGACAGATGCCCGGGATCCAATTTTTTTCCTTTTGAATAGTTAGCGCAATCACTGTAAAATGCTTAATTCCTTACATTCATGGTGGTAAAATCAATATCTTTTTTTTAATTTTTGGACTATTTGCTAGAATTTCCAACAACCCTCTTGTGTGGCTTTGGAAGTAAACTTCGGAATATCTATGGTTGCCCGAAAAGATGCTTCACTTGTCAAAAGCCCTAGTAGGTTTAGAATTTAAAGTACAAGGATAATTCTTAGAAAAGGATGGGCTTCGATTGGTCGTGGGACTTTCTCAATGGATTAGGTACCTATTACTTTTTAATATGTAGCAATTTTTTCACTTACAAACTTCCCAGGAACAGTGCTGGATTAATGACTTTTGGAACTCAAGTTTTCGTTTGATAGCGCACAATATATTTGCAGAAAAGAGACAGTAACTGTGGCCGAGGTTATGTTAAAAACATTTGCTATTACCATATTGCGGATAATGTGTATTGTATTAGGCCTGTCAGCATTTGAAGCCACTTTTCGGGATTTTTGGGATTGAAAACCCAGCTATTAGTTTGAAAATTAAAATACATTGTTGTTACTTCTTCAAGTGCATAGAATTAGGCATTATACAGTGGCTCCGTAAAATATTCGAAAGGTAAAAAATTACTTTTAACGGGACTCGACCCGCAATATAAACTTATTACGAATAATAAAGCGCGTCAAGTCACTTGGCCACGCCTCGACTAGGCTTAACGAAAATGTACTTTACAAAGAATCATTACAAAGGAATATTTTATAGTTGCGTTTTTTCACTAACCTGGACCTATGTGGAAGAAAGTCGTGACTAATTTTCCCACACTCCATTTATAGTTTTAGAAAAAATTTGCATTATTTGTATCCCGTACATCTGTCTCACGATGCACCCTTCTTAGTTTTATAGTTGCTCTTAGTTGCTTGGTAAGAATTGCATAGTATCTCTCTTAGTTTTAAGCTTAGTTGTATTAGGGCATGGAGGTTGTATGAAAGTAGTCTTGGTAACTTTTAGTTGCACGTAAATGGTGCATGTATGGTGATATTTATACCTGCCACACGCTGTCACTAAGTAATACCTGGTAGGCTAATATGCAGATGTAAATGTAGATGCATGAAAATTAGAGGTATAATTCTTTTTCCTTACTGAAATGTATTAGTGATGGATATATTAGGTACTTGCATCTAGAATAATAGAATTTCGAACTAATATATTAATATTTCAGCGTTTCTGGCAAAAATATTATTTACAAGGCATAAAATTTTTCAGTTGATATGAGTTAGAACATATTAAAAATCAAATATCGACTAATCTACCTTCACTTCACCCACCTTGCCAATTACTCTATTGCCTACTATTTTTCCTTTTTCAAATTTCTGAGATTTAGTCAAAATTTTAACATTTTGCCTGATAGTGATGGCTATCCTAGTTCATTTTGTAAGCTTTTGGGTTTTAAAAAATTATCATAACGACATATAGTGACTCTAACCCAACGCCACTGCTACTAAGATACATACAGAACATTTCTTTGGCTTTCTCACCACATTTTCCGAATGCTCTAAAAGGGTCATCAAAGGTGTTCGGAAAGTGTGACTCCACACTTTGATTTAATCTATTTACGCTTTGGTAATTGAGTATAATATTTCAATTTTTGTATATGAAGTACCAATATCACATAGGATTTGGCTAAAATTTCCATGCTAAAGTACTGATTAAGGGTACAACTATCAAATAGAGAAATACTACTGATAGCATGTTAAACGTGGATAGAATTGCTAAAGTTGTGGCTTACTTGGATCTGATTCTTATAGAAAAAGTTTTATATTTATATATTCAAACCTAACAACTAATTTCTTAGCTTGCTTTATTCATCAAGACGGCCTGACTATTATGCATAAAAAGACTAATTTTCTTTAAACAGGAATATACAATGGGTTCCTTCCCTGTTATCCCGAGACGGCATGTGTACTTGGCGGAAAATACTGCACCAGACCATCCTTCCATTTGTCTTCTGCAGGTAAATAACCGCCCGCTTTGGGTGCGGAGTTGAAGAGCGACCATCAGTGGCAGGGCTGGCAATCATCACGGTAGGACTCAGTGGTGAGCGAGGGCCATGGGCCGACTTGATGGGGGAAGAAATGATTTTCCCGCCACGCACCGCTCTTGTGAGGGTGGAGGGAGAGGGAGGAAGAAAGAAGAGAGATATTCACGATGAAGGAAAGCAAGGAAAGGCCGAGCTAGACTCCCGGAAACCCTCAACAATGCGTAAAAAAGATACGTGGGGCGTCGGCGGTGGCTCAGGGTGTGAGGGATGTAAGGGGTTGAAGGAGAGTTTACTGCGGTACTTGTGGGGGTGAGGACGGAATGCTCTCGAGCGGATATGAGAAAAGGGGCTGGGGAGGTGAAGGGAGGTTGAGGCCGTATGAATGAGGGTGGAGGGAGAGAAGAGGACCATTGGCGTACGGTGGGTGGGGGGGTCCTTTAGACGATGGGGGGGCATTGGCGGGGGAGGAGAGATGCGAAGGCGGCTTGGCGAGGGAAATGGACCGAGGGACCGTTGGGTCGGATGTGGGATTCCGGACGAGCCCATTTCGCCCCCAGGGTGTGGCTTGAAAGGGGAAGATACCCACCTTGTATTGCAAATAAACATATATGTGGACTCGCGAAACGTTAAACTTTTAAAAGAATTTAGTAGGACAGAGGGCGAGTGATGTCAAATTTTTATACCTCAAATCGACTTCGAAGATAAAATGAACATATTTATTTGCAACGGAGTAATTTACATACTCGGTTAAATTTTACTGAATTAATATATATAATTGTACGTGAATCTGTTGGCAAATTAAGATCATTATTACACGACATTAAATTGTTAAAAAAGTTCAATTAATATATCAGATGAAGAAGTCCTTATACTTGAGTATAGAAAAATATTAACATTTACTTAAGAATATAAGACATTACTACTACCTCCTACTTGGACGTGAATGAACAAGCTTTCAAATATCTATAACTTCTACTCGGCATCAATATGAGTAGTTGCAGTAAGGGTCAACCATGCTTGAAACGATGAATTGAAACTAGAAATTACAGGCTGAAAAAAAAGGAACTGACTTGAGCGTGGCGGCCTTTAAAACGATGGTGCAACGTTTAAAATTATGCACCTGAAGAAAACCGGATTTCTTTAAATCTTGATGAATTTCCCAGGGACCAATATAGATGTGGTATCCAAGAAATAATAACGGTCTAATTTGCTATCATAAAATATATCTGAACTAGAAAGATTTGTTTCAGTAGGGTTATTACACTTTAAAACCTAGTATACATGAATGTAACTCGAGTAAAAATTGCGAAAAAATGCAAAGGACAGGAAAAATAAAGGATATTTTATGAAATGTGACTAGAACTAGAACACTAGAACCGCGGCTTGATCATTTTTGACCCATTTGCAATTTTTTTCTTTTCCCGCTTCTTTTGATTCGGATATAAAGGGCTAATATTCCTTGACTTTTCATACATAAGTGTGTTAAATTACTCTAAGTAATTCCTCATCTCTAGGGGAAAAACACTCTGAAATAAATTAAGGTTTAGCCTAAACCGCGGTTGGGTCAATTTTGACCCACTGAGAGTATTTACGTTTTATATGGGTTAATTTGCGAATGTTTGTGTTTTTGTTTGTTTCTGATTCAACGGTATTCGGCTCGCTCGGCGACACTTACACCTGCGGAGGGGTGAGGGGAAGTAGGGGGAGGGAGGACCGGAAGAGATTCACCAATCCAGAAAATGTTAGCCAAGTCTAATCTCTGAAGGTAAATGTGATGTATTACCTGGAAAAAGACACTTAGTTGTTGACGTCTGGTCGGAAAATAAAAGGGTGTAAAATTATACGTTTTAATTGCTTTCCATGACTTCAATCCCTTTCACTATTTGCACGCCTCTCGGTCGCTGCTTGGCCGGAGTAATATGGTGTCAGTAATGCAGTTTTTCCTGATGAATATAGTGTGAGAGCTCTTCGTTGATTACGGCCGGACATAGACATCGAAGAATGTTTCTGAAAGCCTAAACGACATTTCGGAGAATGAATCTGAGGGCGAGCCGTTTGTTGTTTCGTCTAACAATATATCGCATCAATTCCCATCTTCAGAGTCGTGCATGGGCAGGCCATACTCGGAATAGGACCCGTGTTGATAGCCTATTTCAGCTGTCTGCAGGTGCAGCGATCGTATCCCCAGACGGCACGACCAAGGGAGTTGGGATAGTGGACCATGTTTCAGGTGGTAGGCGTGAGAATCACAATGTTTTCAGAGATCGCGCTGGCCCCACGCCGCCGCTTGCAAAAAAATATGCTAATGAAACTTGCGTCAGTGCTTGGTGACTTATCATCACTGATAATACTTTGGAACATTGTCATGTACCGAGACTGAGGCACATCGTGTGGCACTGAGGCACTGAGGCACATAGGGATAACCGAATTGCCGCGGTTCTAGTGTTAATAACACCTCTTGGATCCTTAATTAATACAAGGAGTACAATGGAAGTAGGAATTTTGGATTACAAGATGCAGAGAAGACTAGCAGTAAGACCAAGAGAGTAAACTACTAAAGAATGCGACTAAACTTTTTACTCAACAGGAGAGATACCCACGGACCTTGTGAAGAACATCATAATTCCTATTGCCAAAAAGAAGAGAGCTAAGGACTGTGAACATTTTAAGACCATAAGCCAGACGGCACATGCCTTAAAGATAAGACCAGAATCATCTTTAGAAGAATAGAGCGAAAAGCGGAGGCTTTCCTGGATGAGGACGAATTCGCGTTCAGAAGAAACAACGGCACAAGAGAAGCGATTTTGGCCCTCAGGCTACTTATAGAGAAGATAATAGAAAAGAACCTGCCGACGTCTATTGCATTTGTAGATTTAGAGAAGGCATTTGATAACATGGATTGGAATATGATGCTAAAGGTTCTGAATGAAATTGGAGTATCATAAAATGACCGAAGAGTTATCCACAGCTTGTATAAAAACCTGGCGGCCATAATCCAATCAGAAACCAGCAGTACAGAAGCTCGCATAAGGAAAGGAGTAAGGGAAGAAAATGCACTGTCTCCCGTATTATTCAATGTCTACATCGAAAAAACCATCCAATAAGTCGAAGAAAAGTGCCAGTGAGTGAATATCCACGGGGAGAAAATCAAAATGCAACGATTCGTCGATGGCATAGTAGTAGTATATGGCATAGTAGAAACAGAAGGAAACATAAAATATATATGGCATAGTAGAAACAGAAGGAGATTTAAGGAAGACACTGGGAAATATAATAATATGGAATAAGAATGTATATAAATAATATGGAATAAGGATATATATAAATAATATGGAAAGAACAACGACCAAATATCATCTGAAGATTAATAGATCAATAAAAAGAAAATTAAGGCATTGGTATGCAGTAGGAGAAAGGAAGCCAGGACCAATGTTAAACTAGGGAAACAAAACATCGACGAGGTGGAAGAGTTCTCCTGGAAAGCCGAGTTACCAGCGATGGACGAAGTAAAATAGATGTTGCAATTAGAATTGCTCAACAAAAAAGGACATTTTCCTAAAGGAAGATTCTGCTTACAGCTGCAAATATAAGCGTGTAGGTGAGGAAAAATTTCATCAGAACATACATCTGGAGCATTCTACTAGAGGGCAGTTAAGCATGCATAATAACAGCAGCAGAGAAGTCCAGGCTGGAAGCATTTGAAATGTGGTGTTACCGAAGAATGATGAAGATAAAATGGATTGATCTAGTGACAAACGAAGAAGTGTTAAGAAATATGGGAGAGAAGAGATGTCTACTGGAAACATTAAAAAGAAGCGCAACTTAATGGGCCACATCTTGAGACACGATTGCATGATGAAGACGATCGTCGAGAGAAAAGTGAACGGGAATAATGGAAAAGGTAGGCCTCGTATGAGGTATATGGAGCAAGTTGTGAATGATGTAAATGAGAGGATCTACATCAATATGTAGAGGTTGACCGAAAGAAGAATCAAGTGGGGGACTGCGTCAAACCTATCCTAGGATTGTTGACCGATGATGATGATGATGAAGGAAACTACTATATTACCATCCTAAGTCCGTTTCACACTATACTTGATCCACCTAGTGTGCTAGTCACTGCATGATATTGAGGACTGAATCTAGCTTGATTGGAACCACCCTGGGAGGTTTAACTCGGTAATCGACCTTTTGCTTGCTATGAAGTGGTAATTCAACATGATTCCTTAATAATAAAAAAAACAGAAACACTGATTGGTTGAGGCCTTTACATTGTTGAAATCCACTCTAAAGAAGGTAAATTAAAACACTTTGCTTCCTTTAAATTTACTGTATCAGGACTAGTGGTTAAGAAATCCTTGCTAATATACTGAATGGGTTGGGGGAGCGGAGAAGGGGAGGGGTAAGGATGAGGTTGGTAGCGACCTCACCCTTACCCCTCCCCTTCTTCGCTCCCCCAACCCCTTCAGTATATAACTAGGTAGCAAGGAGATCTTAACCACTAGTCCTGATGATGGTACAGTGTATCGAAACGAGTCGACAGTAAAAAGTAAATTTGTGTTTTAATATACCCTCTTCAATAAATGATATGTTCGCACAGCATCTGTAATGTGACGTGATTGGTGGGTAGCCCCTAGGCCCTACTAGGAGCTAGTAGCAAACTAGTACCGCATCAAGTAAGAAATCAAGTAGTTCAGCGAGTATGCTAGCGATCATGCTTGCAAGCCAGTATTATAGTTCTATTCACACGATTTTGGAAATCTAGCATGCCAGCTGGATCAAGTGTCGTGTGAAGCGGGCTTTAGTCAAAAGGGTATAGTTAGGAGCCGTTTGGTCTTCACTGCGCTTTTTCTACGGCGATTTCGCGACCACGAAGGACTGTCTATAGACCCTGCTGCCAACTTACCGGAGTTAAACCCTTCGTCGTGCCCGGCACGTTCTCGTACCTTCCCTTCAACATATTTTCCACTCTAAAAGGCTCAGGGACCACCACTGCTATTCCATTGGTTTGCAGGTTTTATTTTTGCAAAATAGTGAAACTAAAGAATATAAAAGTAATTTGGGATTGTGGCAACAATCACTTGCTCTGTGTTTTGATTGACGCCGGCTGCGAATGAGCTGACATTATAATTTTTACACTTGATTGACTCAACCACAGCAGTTGTAGTTTAAGAAAAGCATTTAACTGCAGTGTACCCTAGCATATTAAATATTTAAATTAAGCAGCAACATTTCCAGGTTTCCTAGATGAATTCCCTAAACGTCACTGAGACATCTTACTAAGAGCTGGGATCTGGGTATGCCTTTCGGTTTAAATATAAATGCACCATATAATTTATCATCATCAGTGGGTAGCATAAACATACCTTAGCTGCATACGTAAATGTATCTCAAATGTCAACCAGAATAGACAAGAACCATTATTAATTACTTCGGGTACTAAAAAAGTAAATGAAGGAGAAAAATTTGGAGGAAATAAAAATTCCTTTCCATAACATTTTTCGCATTAGAATTTAACTTCTTTACGACCGCTGATTGGGAGAAAACATTGAATTCATCTTACCCGTACGGTTTTCTTGGGGCAATCTTTTCGCGAAAAAACGAGTCTTTTCGAGTAGGTATTCGTGAAGGGTTTTGGAATCCATGTTTTATTATCGTCATCCGCAGAGAGAGAGTGAGATAAAGAGAGCGAGATAAAGAGAGGAGGTTACGTTGCCGTTCTCCATGTCGCGATCATCTCGCTTTCCCTCCAGTGGAAATAAAGGGGAGGGCGCATTCGATAGGGATTCAGAATGTCGAATGGGATAGGAGGGTGGATGGGCTTTTGCTTGCATCAGGGTTGCAAAGGAGATAAGGGGAAGACCTGGAGAGATCGATTTTGGCAAGTGGGGGGAGGGATATGTGAAACGTGACGAGGCTCAATCCTGATAGAAGCGAATAATTCTTATCCACAAGAGGTGCGCTGGAAGATCGTATCGCAAGGCTCTCTCCACGACAGACAACTCGGAAAAACTCACCGATCCGCCAATCTGATGCTTCCTGGGTTGCCAGCCCACCTCAGTCGATGACAATAGGATCCTTTAAATCTGGGGTCGGCAAACTGCGGCTCGCGAGCCACATTTGACTATTTGGGGTGTATGTGAGGTTCTGAAGTGATACTGAAAATGAAAATATGAGAATTTTATTTTCATTCATAAAATCACCTTTGACCATTAATACATATAGTTATCCTAGTATCGATCGTTAACGTCAACTTGGCATAGCACTTATATTTAAAATCCACAAGTTAATTAAGATATTATAATGTATTTTAAAAATTCTTTATTTGCAAAAATATATTCCTGGCGAAGAATGAGAGAAAAGATATTTTTTTCTGAATACGCTAATAAGGAGAGAAAACTGAATAGACCGCACCATGAGGAAGTAGTTTGACACGTAGCACGACACCTTGATGAGTCAATTCATGAAGTACAAGTAGACGGGAAGAACGGCCGAGTATGAGATACATAAGAATGGCCTCGTAAAAGATATCTAGAACGAGTGATGAAGAATGCGAAAGGGAGTAGTTAAATAATAAATAAATTGGAGGGGTGGGAGGGGTCCTTCTGGAGCCCCTCTGGCTCTTAGACCTCTTTAGATCCATTATGCCAACCCACATTTTCCTTCCCGCCACTTGCTAACAGGGGACAAGAGCAATGCGGTAGAGGTATGGAGGAGGTCACCAATCCAACCTTGTCAACTGCCCAACGTTGTTTAACTTCGTTGATCTCACAAAAATCGGTGGGCCAACGTTCCTAGGACCTTTTCCAAGGGAAGAGTTTCTTAAATATGAAGGACTGAGCTCTTGGAAGTTTTCAGTGGAGAGCTGCGTCAATCTCACGATTGCTGAGAAATGACGATGATATTTATGTCTCTTGAGTACTTTTTAAACTCTTCGGAGGGATATGCTTTGGCTCTTCTGTCTCAATAATTTCTTGCTGTGAAAAAAAGAGGCTGCTCTAGGCATGATAAGGCGTGATCGGGCGTCAAAAACGGTTGCACTAGAAATACACTTTTTGAAATTGTACAAATCCGTGAATCACAGCTGCATGCCAACGGGCATTATTTTGTGATGCTTAGAAATAGATATCTATTTGCCAAAAACACAAGTCCTATTTCAAAACACATTTCTTTTTTATTAAAAGCTTCCATGTAACTATTCATGGCTCAACCTCTACGTAACTCTTCCAATTTTCCATCAGCATGCTCTCCAGATATCTACACCTTAAAACCTGTTTTATTTTTCCCTCATTTGTCCCGATAGTAGTATAAAACTAAACAAAATCTTATATTTGTGGAAAACGTTAGAAGAAATTATTTTTGTTATTAGTGTATTAAGCATAAATTCGTTAATATGCATTGCTGACGAAAAACTGAGATTGATCACTTGTGTCCACAAACAAATATTTCACTGACATATATTTGCATCAATACAGTAAGTCTCAAGGCTCATCAAATCTTCACCGCAATCCAATAAAAAATGGGAGGTATTGCTGTATAAGGCAGAAAGAGGGGATACAATTAGGACGGGAAATTTTGGTAGAGCGATTCATAGGCATGCCTGTTAGGAAGAAAGAGTGGGAGAGCCCTCAATAAAAAGGAATGTATATACTGAATCAGGGAAAATAAAGGCGAAATGTTTAAGCATGAAAAAGGAGAGGATACACGCACATAATACACAGGGATATACATTTTGTCTTGAGAAAACATAACTATTATCCAAAGTTTTTATATAAGAACGAAGTCAAATCAATACGGTATTTAAAAATAGTGATCAAATCTAACTCCTCTTTAGACAGTTTAATCACATGAGTATGAATATCATTTGGCTATTAATAGTACGTCACTTTTCACCAATATTCGTATCACAGTGATGGCTTCTTCGAAACAATTAGAACCCATAGTTTTTTCATATTCGTCCATTAAATGAAAACTTATTCACGCATCGTATAATGATTGAAAAATACTTTAATCATATGTTTTTTCACTGAAATACACAATAAAATCATAACGGGTCATATTTAATGCCACTGCACACATTTTAACGTTTATTTAGCAGACTATTCATGTGTATTAAATGGAGGGAAACGTGAGTTCCACAGTTACCAAAATAGAACAATATTTAGGTTCGCTGGTTTCCTCGTCCCAATCTTATTCAAAATCAGGGCCACATTGGTAAATCTCCACTCTCATTGGCCTCCACGTAAAGAAAAGGATCTAAAGAGGGAAGGATGAGTGAATATCCGTACCGGGAGCTGAAGACGAGGAGGAAATATCGTCGAAATATCAGAGCTGGAAAGACACGCGATGAGAGAAGAGACAGGGATGGAAGAGTATAGAGGAGAAAGAGGTAGTGACTGGGAAGGATTGGTTGGGTGCATGAGGTGGGGATAAAGCACTGCGGAGCCTTGAGAAAGGGAGCCCCGATACGGGGGTGAATGCGAGGAGGGTGCGTGGGATGAGTTAAGGGTTTGGGGAGGGGCGTGGACAGAGGTAGACCCTGGAAGGAGGATAAAAACCCCTCCACTCATTGGTCTCGAGTGTTAGATTCGTCTCTAAGATCGGCTGAAAGGGAAAGAGCTGGCTGGGGGAGAAAATGGGATATGCTGCGTCAGCGGATCGCATTCAGCGCACACAGGGGACGGGGGTTGCAAGGGGCGTGGGCTCTCGGAGACAAAAAAGAAGGGTTGTCTCTCCACCCTTCCTCCTACCTCCAACGCCGGAAAAGGCGGAAACTCTCGCTTTGAGCACGCGTGCAAACAAAGTGTGACACTCGATACTCCATTCCATCCCCTCCGTTTCCCTCCCATCCCACCGAGAGACATCTTCCTCTTTCATCTCCGTTTACTTTGTCCTCCACGCCGTAATTCTGCCTCCCCGCTCACCCTAGTATCATCCAACCTCTTTCCTAATGCTCTTCACATTTAATCCAAGATGTTTTAATTTTTTTCTCAAGTGGATAGAAACGTCTCCTCGGGAACTCGGCCATGTGTAGTAGCTGCAACTACACGTGGCAAAAAATTTACTAGAAGAATTATTATTCACCCCAAAATGTTCGCCAAGTTAAAAAGAGAGTTATTGAATTGCATACGTATTTAGGTGCACTCAATGGTCAGTTAAACTCGCAAGAATGAAATATTGAATTTGAGACCGAAAACAATACAGAAAATGTCTGGTCGAATGATAGTTGAGGCTGATGTAGGAAGTAGAACAAAGGAGTAGCATCACTAAATGTGTACCATCAACCTGGCTCATATGCACATAGCTAAATTTGGAGAGCTAATAAATGAACAATAAAATAGTGAATGCTATAAATAAATACTATTATTCACCCGGGACTAATAAGAAGCATATTCTGATTTTTTTTAATTGGTCCTTTTTATGCTATAGCTGCACACTGTACGTGGAAAATATTCTTGCGTCTTTCACTATGGCAATTAACTTCTCTAAGTTTGCCAACTTTGTCCATTTTTCTAACGTAGAGTGGTAGAAGAAATATATGAGCATAGTCTGCCTCAAGCTCACATGATTAGAATTTATCAAGGAACTTCAATCGCTGGAACTTACTCTATCTGGGATTTTTTACCCAGTTAGGCAATTCTAATAGCCGATCTACTCTTTCATTTGTGCGAACTTGTATGGAGAGCAAATAATAAGGTCATAACATTTATTTGATTCGCAACTCCTCTGAATATTTTTGTCATATTTATTGGCTGTAATTTAAGTGGTGGACTGGCTTCATATTATTTCTCATGAGAAAATATGGAAACGTGGTACGTTTTTCTGCATGTCTGACAGAAAATGCATCAATGTCTTGACATTAGAATAATTTAAGCACCGTGGGGTGATATAACCAAAGTCAAAGAACAAATTTTAATTAAGAAAAAACGTTATGGTGGAGTCATTGATAATCTATTTGTATGAAAATTTATCCAAGCCAAATACGATTGGAAAATACTTTGGATGATTATCATGTCTTAACTCTGAAAATTATTTATCTTTTCAACTATCTTGCCAATTCAGGAGCATATAATAAATGCATCAAGATTTTTAAACCAAATGAATGCTAAAGCAACTGTATTGCAGAAGTAATTACTAGAAAGGGAGGAAAACACCAATGCGAGAAATTAGATACCTAGAGAGTATTGTATCTACCTTTTTAGCGGGATGCGTCGTGATATTTTACACACTGACTCCAAAGAGGCATTGAAGACTTCAAAAAATACATGCGTACACGTAACTTTTCTACTACCATGAGATTCATAATTGAATGCTATTATTAAAATTTTTTTCTGGGATAAAACCTGGGCTTAACCTTTTAAAAGACGTTGAGAAATGAGAGGCAGCCACAAATTAAAATTAATCTCCAAGAAAGCGCTCAGAAACAATAACAGAAAACCTCATTTAGGCATGGAACAATGACTGGCTTTCAAATCCTTGAATCGTGAAAAAGAAGCAGAAATTCCGACATTCATGGTGAACAATGTGTTGTGATGATGAGTTTTTCCGTGATTTTGTAGAACACATAGGATTGTGTCGATCGGAACCCGCCACAACTCATCATTATTCAAAAACATATAGGTCAGCCATTAAGCGTTTAATTAAAAACCTATTATTCTGTAAGCAACCAGTGAAGCACCTCTGACAAGATATTAAATATGTACTTTCTTTAAAATTGGACATACTGTATATTGCTGGCCTTGATATACATTTAACTCATCAGGAATATCTATTTCTACGCAGGGAAAAGTTGACAATTTATTACGTTTCACGGAGGAAATTAGATATAATTACTTTGAAAAAAAATGTATGTAAAATTTTGTGTTTTTTGATTATGGGAATAAAAATATTCTGATTTAACCCATTTACGGCCAAGTTCATTAGTACACTGAAAATTCAACTTTTTTCTACATATTCCTTCTCAAGATATGCCAGAAAAGAAAATATAAAAAAATTGATGCCGTAAAAAATTTGTTTATGCAAAAAAAATAATGGTGCGTTTTTGCATTATTGGCAGTTTTAGAGTTCTTGGGTGCTGAGGTGATAGTAAAATGATAATTTATTTTGCTATATTTATTTGCATTTATAGTCATAACTCGAGTAATTAAACGTTTTATAATAGTTTATATACTTGCTAAGAATGATTATAATAGTTTTGAAAGCAAAGTGTTCATAACTGTGGCCTTTTTATTGGTGAAAATGAAGAAAAAAGTTTTGATGCAGGGGTACGTTTTACGCATGTGAATATTGTGTGAGTTTTGCATTACCTGTACCTTCTCCTGGATTCATTTTCTAAATTAGATGACTTACTTTATCTTTTCTTACGTAGAGTGGTAAGGACAAACGCGATAGCCAAATATTTTTGGGTTGCATGATATTCCTGCTCCTTGACCAACATTAGTTTATAACTTTTCATTTGGGCCAGCGCAACTTATGATAAGCTTTTGACGTTGGGCATCCTTACTCCTTTCTCCTGTGTGTGTGACGGGTCACTGGCGAATGAGATTCCTCGTAAACCCTTATTGTGTGTGTGAATGTGGTTCACGATGGGGTAGGTACTACTCTCTGATTGTACAAACCCGAGTGCGTGATTGAGGAAAAAGTCCCTGAACCCTGCATATATGTGTATGTGTGAATGAGAATTACGAGGGTGAGTCTGTGTGTCGTATGCAAACCCACGTGAATTAGTGCTTGAAAGTCATTATCAGTTTTATTTTATTTAGTTTTCCTTTTTTATGCTATTCAAATTACTATCCCCCACTTTTATTTCTATCTTGCTGGTATGACGAGTCACTGGGATTGGAGAAATCCTCGTAAACCCTGCTTGTATATATGATTGAACTCACGGAGGTGACTGTATTTAGTATACAAACCTGAGAGATTGTATGAGTCACTATTCGTTTTTATATTTACCTTGATTCCCGTAATTTTTAGTGTGACGATTGTTTGTAACAATATGAGTGAGTGCGCGACTATGTCATTTACTGCCACTTAAGTTTCTCCGTACGCTTGATTTTGTTCGAGTGAATGAGAGCTCCCTTACTTTGTATATATCTTCCTTCTTTTCCCCTCTTCCCCCTTAATAATACGAATTTGGGGATATTTTTCTTCATTTGTTATTTATATACAGCCGTAGAGACGTTCTTTTCATTGTTCAACATACGATGTAAACTCAATTTTTGACATATTATTCCCTGTAGCTTTTCGGTATATTTTCCAGCAATTTGTGTATACACTGGCCAATCGATAAATAAATAATGGCCACTACTACCTCTTTCCCCTGATTTTACTCAGTAGTTCGCATTTGCATTGCCATGAAGGCCTACTCCAAGGTATCCTACTTATCGTACTTCCCTATCACATGAGGCGGGGGGATAAAAGCCTCCTCTTTCGGCTAAATCTTTTTGCACTTCGTCGTGGAAAAACTGGAACATTATTGATTGCGACAATGAAAACTGTATTATAATTCCATTTCACATCAGACATTTAGATTCTGCATCATATACATAATCAAAATATCCACAAGGTTTTTTACCGATAATCATTGAATGTTCTGGCAAATATTATCCATTACTATAGTATAAATATATTTCCCTGAACCATGCTAGTTGCAAAAAATATCAGCGTTTCAAGATAGGCACGAAAAAAGGAGAACAAAAAATGTATCAATAAAAATCGTTGATGCGACGGATCAGGAATAACTTTCCAGAAATCTGAAACAACCCGTGTTCCCAAACCTAACTGCAGCCCATCAGGGTTTGCCCTTGCCCCTCCATTTGGAAACACCTGGAAAAGGTACCCTTTGGAAGAGCAGAGACACCATAACTGAAATCCTAATTGCTCCGGTTTATTCTTCAGGTTCTTTTCTCTTACGGTTCCTGGAGAACGAAGATCCTTGTACATCTTCGCTATGACTGCACACACTCGCGCCGACCCACCACTACGCGCTCTCTGAAAAACCCACCCGGCATATCGCGGAAAGGGTGAGAATAGGGATGAAAATAAAAAAAAATGAATAGGGACAAATTATTTGATGGTGACATAGGTGTCCTTCTGCGTCTGATATTCTAGGAATTAGAGTGACCGATGACTTCTGCGCAGGCTACATTTCCTAGGTGGAGTTGGTCGAGGGAGTCGCGGGTCTTTCCTACATTCCCCCATGAACACACTATTATACCCAGGTGCTTGGCAGAAGGAGTATCTTCCAAGCATAATATCAGGCAGCTCTGGCAAAAAAAAACTGCCATAAAATGTGAGACAATTGCTTACGGTTTGATATTGGTTTTCCATGTGATCATTTCGTTTATCTATCAAAAATCTGACGCAGTTCTGTTGCATTAGAGAGTACTCTGAGAGTACTGTGTAAACAAAATTATTTGTAAACCTATCATTGTCAGTTTAGCTTTATTTAACATTGTATGCATTCTAAATAAACTAGACGCCATTACACCATTACATAATGATATACGCTGTTATAAGACCACGGTTGCCAATCCTTCCTTCCAGAACCTATCTGCTGTTGTACCTTGCTCTCGCCAAAGGTGCAAAAACGAACCATTATATTCAATAAACAATTTTTTTTTATTCAATGGCAAAATAAATGATTATATGAATCAGTATGTGACGTGGGATTATGAGTACTCTATTTTAACGACTTCAATTATTCATATGCATGCATTATCATTTATATAAAAAAAATATTTAATCACCCCTCATTGAACCTGAATTTAGTCAACCTTAAAAATTAATAACAAAGGGAGATTAGCGAGAATCAAAAATAAAACGCATTGAAAAATAAGTTTAGTACCTTATAAAAGAATAAATGAAAGCAAAGTTGCAGAATTCTTCAAAATGAATTTGTTATTAACTAAAACAAAAATGGTTCGTTTTCGCACCTTTGGCCGAAAATGGGTTGATTGATAAATCCTCTAATATAGGTTTTTGAAAAGAAGCAAGTCCAAGAATATTTAAATTTTTAAGACTTATATTTACTTAGTAGGGTTTAGAAGCGGCAAAACATTCTTCCTCTCATCACACTGTCCATTACCTATCTATTCCATAACATCTACAGCTGTCTATTCTATTGCATCACATTATTTTATAATCCTCCTCTCATTCTGCTTATGTAGCATAAGCATTTCATTTATCAAACTCTTCAAGGTTCCATCACCCATTATTTCCTCTACCTCTGCCTTCTTATTTCTTTAATCAACTTCCACTTCCCCCTTTTCATCTGGAGTACTCTCTTGTTTATCTTCTCCACCATGCAAAATAAGACTCAATTTGACAATAATGGTTAGTAAATTTTACAGTTAGTTTTAAATATATTAATACACTTTTCTGTACAATTTGAATAGACATTCTTTGGGATGGAAGTACATATGAGCTTGGGCAAAAGGTTGTGAAGAAGATTTATGAATAGGGAAACTAAACACTAATATTTGTAAAGTATGAGAATTGAGTTAAAATATTAGTATGATAGTGTAGGTAAGTACTATAAAATATTGGTAGAATTCCTATGCGTTTGTTGGAAGAGTCGCAAAAGTAGAGTACTTTTCCTCATCATGTTATTCCTTTATTTCTACTTTCATCATTATATATAACCCAGTGAAGCCACAGTCCAACGTATCTTGCGTTCACAAGTACTGAGCTGTATTAACATGTTGATCTAACTTGCACGGAAATTTGTCGAAAGAATGCTCCTTTCACTGAAATCTTTTCAACAGAACTTGCTGGGAAAAAAAGCGAATCAGGCCCGAGAAAGGGTGTTTTTGGCATGTTAGACCGAAACAAAGTGAGTACATTTGATTAATAATTTAAGTAAAAGCATGGACAAGACGTGGGGAAAAATTTTCATCAGAGCAGGCTACACTGTATGGTGAGCTCATTCTATTCATGATCAAAATATAGGGAAAATTGAACACTTAAAATTTAAGTTACGAAACAGAAATGGATTTATTGTTAAAAACGAATTAATGACACGCCTTCACCATATACATTATGACCAATATTAATCTTTTAGAACTTGTTTTGGAATATGATTTTGTATTTTTGTGTTATTTATTATTAGCTAAGGTATCTTTCCTATACTTCAGTGAATTCATTATTACTCGATCGACTTCATATCTCGGAATAATAACGAGTTTAAGACATACTCAGAATTTACATCAGGGGTGACAATATCAAATTTAATAGTAAAAATATAAACTTCCAGCCATTGCAAGCAGATGTTACAAAATAATATATTTCAAAAAAATACTTCCTAAAAATATGTCTTGACGCAAAACGAAGTCAATATTATTTCGACCTAAAAAGTTACTGCTTCTCATTTTTTATCACCCCAGTCATAAGTATGCAGAGAATCATAGTGAAGGAATAAAAGAAGACCTTGCTTAGCCTTCGAAGACTCTAATAATAAACTCAATTGAGTGTGAGACATAGTTCCATGAAGTTTTTTTATACAGGATGATAAAATCTGATATTGAATGGAATAAAAATGTGTTCCCTTGGAGTTGGTGAGACGCTGAAACTTCCGAGAAGCAGTTCAATCAAGTCTTCGTATTCCTTTTATCTTTTATTAACCTGCTTCTTATGAATTTTCACCCTCTAAGCCAGAGATAAGCACAAAGAAGAATGAGAAACTTAGAAATATAAACATGCATATAGCTTTTCCTTCACTCAATTACTGGATTATAATTCACTCAATTCGAAACTTTTATGATTATTCCCAGATTTGATTGCATGAAAGTGGTACATTATCCTCGGGCAAATTTATATACTATGCGTCACTTAAATCTACTACATTATCTAAAGTATCTGAATTCAGTCAATATTATTAAAAGTATTTTTGAAATTTAAGTTCCCTATTAATCCTGTCAGGGTCTTCATTTTCCTTTACTTTCCTGCGCCCTTGCTTATGCTGTATCCCTGTGTTACTTTGTCCCGAATAATTCTTCCCGAAACTTATTTTCCGTGTAAACTACACTTTTTAATCCTTTTCCAACTAAATTATTTTTTTTAATTGTCATGCATATTCTTCCATTTTTTGTATTAGCCTTCTTTTTGTTGGATTACAAATAGATATGCTCCTCCTTTCTAGGCATATCCACCCAATTCTGTGCCTAGGGTGATTTAGAGAAAGATTTTAATATAAATTATTCCTGCTCTTCACTAATATCGATAATAGTATAATTGTATTCAGTTGTTTACTAAGTAATACTCATCTCTCTATCTGCACGTTTAAATTTTGATCTCAGTATCATCTCACACTCAACCCCAACAATGTTTTTTACTCTTCAACAATTTCCACACTACGATTGTCTACGATGTACTCTTGCTACAAACATCCATCTCTTCCTGTTCAATGATATATTTTACATTTCTGTTAATAGTAATGATGCTGCGTTTTTGAAATAGCTTTTCACATTCTCATTGAAGGTTTTCTATATGTGCTACGCTGACATTTACGTCTACCTATTAGAATCTATCCAAATATCTCAAGGATTTTGTTCTTTAAGTTTCATTTCCTATTACGTTGCACAAAACCTGGTAACTTCACGGAAACAGCAAATATATATTTATTTTACGTGTCTTGCATATCGATATATGGCTGATAATATTTCACATTTATCAAATATAGTATCAGGTACCATTATAAAATGACGATAGACATCACTATGTAAAACGTTATGAGTAATTACTTACATTCTCGGTAACGCAGTGTGCCCATATATTTTACTCGAAGAATACAAATTTTTCCAACTTACTATGCGTTTATCAATTGATTTGTTAGTTTCTATCCTTCACTCATTATCAGGAAACAGCCGAGTTACATTACCACATTACGAATCAATACTGCATTTTTTATTAACTAATTGATAATAACTATTTTGAACTATTATTGGGAAAAACTTTGAATAGAGAAACATGTATATTTAGGCCTATCTGTCTTTGCGCTATTTTAAATAAGGGAAAACATAACACCTTAACAGTCGAGAACACTATTTTCTCACTCATAGAAGAAAATAAGAACTCTTCGGTGTGGTAATAGACTTCTGTCTAGCACAGATTTAAGAGTGAAGACGCCACAAGGCAATGATTAGCTGTGACTTGGACTTTGGAGAAGTGGTATTAAGAGTCAAGGACGAATTAAAGAGCAGTCGTTTTCAAACGTAAATGATATTTTATGCCAATCCAGTGATGATGCGGAAGCTCACTCACGCAACTTAAGTTGGAGGGCTGCAGGGGTTATTGATAAATATTTTTTATTTAACTGGTTCAAGTCCCTTAAGAAGGAAGAGAGAGGTCCTTCCTTTTACGGCGGCTAAATATGGATTTTGGGGAGCTTTATCCGGGGCTTACAATTCGAATTTCCCAAAGAAACCCACTCATACCCTTTCAGCCGAGCCGCACTTTCCTGTTTCCCCGAACCTCTCGCTATCAATGAGACCGCGACAAAACCTCCTCCGCAGAATTTTCATAATGTATGCGAGCACAAAGACCTATTTTAGCTCGCTAAAAAATAGTGGGATAAGAAACAAGGTCATTGATAATGGGGAGACCATGAGGCACATATCTGTTGGAGTACTTAGTGTCTCCCCACAAGCTTCAATAAGATTGGAAATTAAATAAACAATAGTGAAACATCCAAACCTAAAAATATCTTCCCAAAAACCTATTACCATCAGTAGTGAATTATATAGCGCGAAGGGCTTAAAAAACTACAAAATATAGTAAATAATCAGTAGTGAATTATATAGCGCGAAGGGCTTAAAAAACTACACAATATAGTAAATAAAGCAAAAATAAAAATGCTGCAATCCACCGCAGAGACCCGATTCCAACAAAAGACATATGCCACATACCCTTTAGAGAAACAGACGTTATATAATGATAAGACGATACTCTTATGCCAAGCTAATCATAACTACCAGAATGTAGGCGTTATATTCACATGAACAATCTGTCCCTGACTTAAACTCAGTAAGAAAAAAATGGATGGCTTTTCAGAAAAACCCTTAGTGTTTGCTCAAAGATAGAGTAGTTGGTCATGGTACGGTGCAAGTAGTTAACTCTATGGTATCAACCATTACATAGTGCCATTTATTCTTCAGGGATAAAGAAACATTTGTTCACGTAAGTTATTTATTGTTGTAAATATGCCAGATTCTGAGTTGCAAGCTACTCTATTGAGTGTATAAAGCTAAAAATGCTAAGGATATCTTTATTTTTCGAATGAATTCCTATTTTTCAGGGGCAAGCCAACAGTTGATATTATTATCTGAATTGAAATATTTTCTTTGAGATTATATAAGATTAATTTTTGAATCTGAATTTAATATCACATTGTATCAAATGTTACAAATTTTGAAATGTGCCAATAAATATGTTCACCTTCCACGAGTGTCTCATTATTTGTGACATAGGCTTGTAAAAGAAAATGGGTCAAAAATAAAAAAATATACAGCTCCAAAATTTTACTTTCTCCTGGTTATTGCTTTAGGTGGGATAGTTATTGCATGAAGGAAAGGTAGAGCATCACCCAGCGCCGGCGTTTTTCCGCTGCTAACGAAATGTTTCACGGGATCAATTGTTCGACCTCTTATCCGACGGTTGAAAATCTATGACATTTGAAGGACACTGCACACAACAATAACAGAAGACTTAAGTAATAGATATTAGACCAGGATGTAAACCGGTGCTTCTAGTTCTGATAACAATCAGGAGATCGCCATATTTCTACGTAGTCATTGTTATAATGGCTGCGAAAGACTCTAGTTAAGATAACAATCGGGAGATCGCCATATTTTCACGTAGTCATAGTTATAATGGCTGCGAAAGTGTAGAAGGATGAAGTAATCGCCTTCCTCAGAGCCACAATATCTATATTAGTTCTGCATATTAAGTATAGTTTAACGGGAAACTGTGGTTGAGCCATATATTTTCCATTCATTTGCTAAATTTCTTTGAAAGGGTGGTCCCTTCTGCCTTCCGTCTGTAAGCTGCTAGCCTATTAAATAAAACGACTACCTTCACCTTGAACGGCGTTGCTGAAGAGAGAGTGGGGAACGACCCTGTTCTCCGCCAACTACATAATTCTAACATTCATTCAGATGCAAAAATCTTCCTTCTCCATATTACTCTCTGCCTTCAAGCCCCTTCATAATCGTTTATGCAAACAACAAGTGCACTTAACTGACCCTGTAAAATCTTCTTTCTTGCTGCAAAATGCAAAAAGTCTTCGCTGTCCTGTCACATTTAAATGATCAAATGTTTTGGTGAGTTAAAACCCCTGCCGATCGTATACTGTGAAGGGCATCAGTGAGCCAATTTATTATTTTTATACAATAATTTACCATTGGGACCTCGAAAAATGCATCAAAGCCTTATAGCGTATCACGTAACCTCCATCACCGAATGGATCAATAGGTGGACTTTTGGTAACCAGGTACTAGTAGAATAAGGAGAAATTGTATTAAATCTAAATTCTAAAATAAATTAAGCAGAAAACATGTTTCATGTCAACGTCCTCCCCTGCCCATATATAGTTTAGCTCAGGATTCAAAAGTATAAATACTCACACGAAATTTTCTCGGAATCTTTTTGCCACACATACACCAATGCGTTTTTCATGCTTCCAATTGCATATTGAAAGCAAATTACATGCTTTTTTGAGACATATTTAACGATTCAGAGAATGTGACAGTAAATAATGGTGTCAAAAAGTAGAGAATTATTTAATTCATGGTCATCGTAAAAATTAAAAGCATTATAGAAATGCATAATAGCTGCAATGATCTCAATGACGTTACTCGCTCATATGATAAACAGCAGAATTTTCACGGAGAAGAATTCAGTAACGTCTATGTGGCCTGGAGCATTTTTCGATAATTCTAATAATGAGCGGTGGGGAAAATAAACAACAAACCGAAAACAAGTGGCTTGTACAGTAAAAATAAATTTCCTCATTTCTTGCATAATATATCAGGTATATATAATATATACAAGCCCAAAAGCTGCACGGGGAAAACCTAAAAACTTACATAAGGAGGTAAAATGGTCCCAAACTAAAATGTCAGGGAAAAGAATTTGATGAGTGCGGTTGACTCGTCGCACGATGAACCCACTGATTGCATAATTTTATATTATCAAATGGGAATGCGAGAAAAGGTTACAAAGATAAAAAGCAACTGCAGTACAAGATTGACCACTTAGAGATCAAACGTAAGTGAGGCCAATAAACGAGATTTGGAAGTGTTTTCTAATCCACTTGAAGTTATTATTATTATTTCCCTCCTGTTTCGTTCAACATAATGAAGGCACTAGGTACCCTAAATAACCTCAATGGCTTACTTTGCTTGCGGCTTCAAAAATAATGATGGCTACCGCAACATGCTGCGTAGCCAATTTACTTAATTATGGTGTGAAAACACGTAAGTAGGAAAACACCAGCATAGGCTCAGCAAAATCCAAATGGCTAAAAAATATAAAGTAGAAATATGTATCAGGTCAAGTGCAAGATCACATGCTCAGGTTCCAGCATTAATGCAAGAGGAGTGCATTTCTGGAAATACTGTAAAGACCTTAAAAACGCTATTGAACGATAGTAGCCAGGATCATCAAGGTAAAATACAGGGCTATGTGATATTATGGAAAATGTTGTCATTTCCTTCGTAGAAAATGAAATCTAAAAAGCAAGATTAAAGGAGCTATCGTGGATACAACTAATTTGGAAGAATTCTGTACATTTTTGTCCTATTTTGATTCTTTCAACAAGATTTTAGCAAAACAAATAAGTTAGGAATCGTTTTTGTTTTTATTAAAGTAAATTGTCAGGCTAAACTATGTAACAAAATAGGTCTAAAGTCATACTACTGTGAAAAACGTGTAATAACATACAGTTCCAGCGTTGTTTCCCGGACAAAGCTGGACTCATATTATAAAATCAATAAATATCAGGCTCTAAAACTACCATTTATAATTATAAGACAAATAACGCAACATAAAAAAATTATTCCAATAATAATCTGAAACTCATGATGAGATATAAATGTAAAATAAATTGGGCACAAATGTTTGACTATGAGTTCTTTAAAATTGATCACAAGAGTATTTTTGTATTTGAGGATAGAAGGTAGCGACTTTTTGAAATATGCATTTTTTAAATTATGTTTTAAAATTAAATTCCATACTTAAATTCCATACTTAAAATTCCATACTTATGAATAAAAACTAGCACATACCAAAATGAAGGACTTCAAACAAGAGATAAACTATGCTATTTTTCTAAATACATGATTCATTCATAATTCCTCAAGAAAGTTTTCACCGTATCGTGCTTTTAATTATGATATTATATTTAATAACATAATAGTAAATAGTAGCCGAAGTAAACCATTGGCCAGGATATATTTTCTCGATGACTTAGCTAACGACAACAATGTTTCATATGCCAAACGTCAAGGAGGGATTTAAAAATACTTCCCAGACCAATAGAATTGTCAACAAACATTCATCCGTATGCTCTTATACATTGTTAATATGTGAAAGGACATATATCCATATTATCCATTTATGAATGGGGTAGATTTATTATTGATTTGCAGTAAAAAGCCGTATTGATGATCTGTTGAAAAAATGCCAATTTTCACCCGAAGTCCATTTTCGTATAAAAAGAGGTCATATGTGATATCACATGAGAACATCCTTATAAAACCATTTCGTAGATGGCTCGGTCAATATACCACTGCCTTTCCATAGATGACTAAAAATATGAATGTGCTGAAGTTAGCCTTAGAAGGCTCTGACAAAAGTCCAATCTTCGGAAGAAGTTATCCATTTAAGCTTTGTCGATAATGTGCATTTTCAAACGAAGACCTGGAGAAATCTCCAGGAAAATTTTCCATCACCAAGGTTACTGCAAGATGGGAGACCTCCCGGCCACGAAATGGTCTTCCTTGGTCTCTATATTATCCTTCGGCAAACAAACCAACCCTCAATCACCAGCTTATCTCTAAAATCTACTCCCGGGAGCTCAGTTCTGCTTTACACGATCCCACCCTCTTATAGCTACTTGTAACCTTCCCCACACCAATGCAGCAATGAAACCAAAATATACCACTTAGCGCCACCAACTATGCAACTCACCTCTTTTACTTGATGAACCGCTCTTATTTAGTCGTGAGAAATAACTTATCTTTTTAAAACGTATTTTTAGACGCCATTGCATGAAATGAGGGGTCCCAATTAGCAAGGCTATATAAAGCCGCTCAAAAAGCTTTAAAATTACTCCCTAATTGCTTCACAAAGTGGTGTTGGTTGCATCAATCTTTTGTTAACACATGTAAATTAAGCGCGTTACATCAACAAACAAATCTTCAACAAACAAATTTACAGGGAACCTTGACTTTCAACGCTAGGGATCTTTAGAAGTGATTGAATAGGCACTAAATATTATTTATATTAGACAAATATACCTACTCTTGTTGGTAATTACACCACAATTCACGGGTACTCTAACTAAATTAATAAGGGAATCATTGTAACATTACATGCAAATACGCTCCTTATAGTAGCATAATATCATGTAGGGTAAAAACTCCCCATATTTGACACACATAACGTTATTGTCACGGGAAATAACTTATCTATCATATGCAAGTATGTAAATCAAATTTGCCTTTTATATCATCATTGTAATGTATTTATTCAAGGTCAGTATGTTTGCTGAATTAACTATTTCCCATCCTGTGAGTTGGGCAGAGTAACCCGGCAGTGGCAGATTATCCGTAGTATACAGGTCCCTACTTGACCATGGTGCGGCATGAAGAGCATTTCATATATATGTTTCCGTCAGATGGAGATTTTAATTCGGGGCCCCAGGGCCTCTCAATGTATTCCATTTACACTAAGCTAATGCCGAAACCGGACTTATTATTATCTCTCCACCTTTTATTGAAAAATTCATAATCCCCCGTTTTCAACGCCCCGAACAGAAATTCTGCTGATCACGTATCTCCAGATATGTAATAACTAGCCAAAATAAAACTAATTTTTAGGAACAATTTCTTCCTGAGAGATCACTGACGAAAGTAGACATGAAAGTGCCCCTTTATAGTAGTAGTGGGATTTTCAGACGCAATTTGGCCTCTTATGGGCCAGGTGTATCGAAGACTATAACTATTGGGAGACAAATACGTTTATCACATCAAGTTTTATCTATCAAATTTCTCGCGCATGCAAATGAATGTTCGTGACCATTGTAGATGATGTACTTTAGCACTCAGTATATGTGAAAGTATTACAAGGGACATTCAGTATTCTCATCTACCTTCTTTCATCTAATCTGTCATCATTTTATCTTTGCATACAGAACTACCAAATGCCAATCTTCCTCCACCACGCTCAAAACTTCACCATTCGTCCGTTCAACAGCATTTAGGAGCAAGGAAAACCATATAAGTATGAGTTAAGGGAAGTTTATGCTTTATACTGAAGCATTTGCGTCTCAGCTATCACGGGAGAAGAAAACTCCACCCAGAAGTGTTTCCCGCCACCCTAGGTGGCGAACATCCACCTTCACCCCCCCCCTCCCCTGAACTTTAGGGCATGCCCTATCTCGGTCCTTTGAGGGGCATCGAGGGGCCCGTCTTATCGTGGATCTGAACCTTCCCCCTAAACTTCACACTCCCCTCCATCCCCTTATCCACCCTTCATCATCATGCTCTCCCCCCTTTCCCGCCCACCCAGCGAACTTCTGCTCATCCTACGTCGATTCAAGGCGTGAATGGATCTTGGATCAATTTCCGACACGTGGGTAAATGCGATGAAGTTTATCCCTAGACAGAATGATTCTCTATTCCCCACAAAAGTCTTTAAAGGTTCAATTAAGCTATAATGACGTTTGATTTATTTTACTTAGACCGGATTATATGCCAGCGTCCACTCTTTCTGGTCCCACGACTCACAGATAAATAAAATGCAGGCCTAAGCGAATTATGCTGTAGCTATTTTCAATGTTGATATGTCATTTCAAGTAGGTTTGAGTGGACCTAAAACTTTTACCGCTACCAATATTCTCTGTTTTACGTTTTAGTTTAGTTCTTCATTATTCCTATCACTAATTACTAAATTCGAGGCGCGTGTTCCTTTTCTCTCTCTACCGAACTCACTACGACCTCTCCCCTCTGTCACGTACTTCCAAATCACCTCACTACATATCGCCTGGCTTATTCAGTCCACTTGCGGTCTCCCTATCTTCTGAAATTGCATCTTTCCCTCTCCTATACTATATACATAAATACATAACTTTGAAAAATGTAAATATTAGACGAATGAAGAAGATGTTTTATAGCTATGTTGGCTAGGATAAATCAAAAAATTACGAACTAGTCACGAAGAACCGTAGCGGAGTGACCGCCAAAGATACACAATAGCATAATTTCCACAGGCAGAGTTAAAGGCGGAGGGAAAAAGTTCATAGGAAAAATCATTCGGCGATCCGGGAATTTAACCCCAAACTCCACGATTTCGGGGAAGATGCTTTTATCAGTAAATCTGAGAGGGGGTAGTTTAATTGGTAGTCTACATAGGAATTTCCCGTCATTTTATAGGTACAAGACGTTGCGGGGAAGCGCTATCGTCCGCAAGATTAGTACCATCTTTAAACACTGAAGGAGATTACCTACTGTATAACAATTTCAATAATTTTGAAATGTCCATAAAAACCTAATCGGAGTAAACCGCTGGTAATTGCAATAGAACAGTTTCTACAGAGCCTCTAGAAATAATAATAATACGTTTATTTAAGTGAGCTAATGTTAGCTCCTGAGATATTGGAGTACAATGAAATAGAGAAAAATGATTTTCGTTGAAAACGTTCAACAGGAAATAACGAATTTCAGGTTTAAAATACTGACAAGGCAAATGGTTTTTATCTGTAAAAATTCTTCTTAAAGGGATAATTAATTTAGATTGCAAACTACACTGCACTGTAAAATGTATTGACATTATTTATAACATGATTAAGGACAGAATTATGAATTCTAAAGAGTTGGGTGTGGAAGAGAATGGAGCTTGTGATTTAGGAATAGGCAAAAAATGTAAAGGTGAACAACACGACTGGAGAGGAGAGAAAAATACTATCCTATATTATAAGAAGGCCGTGTAGGTAGTTGGGACAGGTACTATGGAGCCAAGGCATTGTAAAGTTTAACATTGAAGGCGTAATGATGCGTGAGTAAGGGTCAAAAATAAAAACTGTGTCATGGATAGAATGAGGAAAAATGGGAAATATCAATTTAAAGAGAACGGTGTAAGGGATGGATCCTATTGACTAATGCAATTAACAGAAGAGTATGGAAATTCCAAGGCAACCAACGAACATTCCATGAAAACCCAAAGTAAAAAGTAAACAAAATTTGTTCACCTGAGGTATTGGTGATTATACTTGAGGTTGAATACTGTGCAGTGACATTTTTTTCAGCTGATGCGCAAAATAATTTAGCCTCATTTATAGCAAGAAATACATACGATGAAATATTTAGACCTATTATAGTGGATTTCCATGGAATTTTCGTGGATTTTGATGGAACGTCTGTTCTCTTTCGGGCATTGAATTAATCAATCGGCTCCTTCTCTTCACTATTTTATTCGAATTGGCTAATATTTCTCAATTATCTTAATTCCATCTAGAGTAAGTGTAGAATTCTAGTAAGAATAGCTCTAGAATGCACTTATTAGCTACAATAAGACTCCGCCATTCTTTAATTATTATCCTGAGAGGCAATTTATTGTACATAATAACCTGATATGCTGAAATATAAATGTCTATACACTTATTATTGTTTTTCTTGCACCCAACTTGGTCTCAGAGGGTGCTCACGGGTAATAACGAATACAAGCTATTCCTGCGGGTGAATATTGGGGAAACATAAGATATAATGCTCCTTGCAATTATTCTTCTGATGAACTATAATCAAAACTACTTGATATTTTAGTACTTTAATCAAATCTAATCATTAATTTAGAAAACCATGCAAAAAATCAACGCGGTATTAAAAATAAATAGTGTAAATAATTATACCAACGTCATATTTAATCAGTGAATAGCCTCAACAACATATTTTTTCCATAATAATATCTAAATTTGGCCATAGACTCTATGATTTGCTAATATTAGCTGCCCCCTTCATTCTTCAGCAATTAGGCTGCTTCATAATCTTGCGATTTTACATCATTAGCTATTTTCTGCAATACCTTATTTTGCCCTCTTCTGCAGATGTCTTGACTCTATTGGTCAAATTTTAACCTGAAATCCATTGTGAAAATCAGTAAGGCACATGGTAGGCCATAATATTTAAGTTCCCATATGGCATGAAATATTTCATCTATTCGGCTGGCACAAGCAGGTAGAACTCACTGTCCCAATTACAGCATACGATGCGATAGTATTGACCAATTATCGGCGTAAACTTGACCCTTGTGGTCCCAAACACGTCATATGTGGTTTCCCAGGCAGTGTTAGACTGAGCGCCTAACCTGGGTCGACCTATAACGCGCTATCTAATCCAACCTCTCCAACATGAGGAAACGAGATGGCCCTAACTTATGTCGGATATAATCCAATCTCCGAAACCAACATTAATTGTACTTGGCAATCAGGATACATCAGGAGCTGCAGCATGTTGAAACCTGCAGCCTAAATATATTCCATTATATTTTCCTGTCACTGCGCCTGAGTATCACTTTACCTCGAGTATATAAGATTTTGAGTATTCAATATTTGGCACTATTTTTAAAAATCCTCAAATAATACAGAATAATGGGGCAAAAGCTGAAATAATAATATTTTATCAAGAGTAATGCACGCATGAACGTAATGAAGTAAACGGTGAAGTAATGCCACATAAATGAAAGTACATAAATGAAGGTACATAAATGATGGTACATGAATGAAGTACCCAATACTATAATCAGGCTGAAAATTGAAAATTACGTGTTTACTAATAATTTTTGCTGTGCTTCATTATTTGATTTCTTCATTTCCTTTAGCTGGAAAACAAATAGGTAATTGAAAAGTAATTTCCCGGTAGCATTCATTCTAGAGTCGAAACTAGCTCACGCTTACGTAACCATGTGTCTACATTAAATAATCTGACGTAACTAGCTATTAACGTATAAGCTGATGTTCCCGTTAGAAAATGAATCAATTACTTGGGCAATAAAATGACTATTTGATTTGAAAATACAAACAATGACACTATTAAAATATACCCAAGGCCTTATTAATGTTTCTACTCTTAAGGCCTCCTCCCATTCACGTGTAACGTAAGGATATCACATCATGACAAGATGTAAACATTTTTACTTATAAAGAAGAATATGAATGAGAAAATAAGAAGCAGAAGAATAAGAACGGGAAATCTGCATTTGTGCACATTATTATGATCTTTTTAGTGGCAGTAATGCAGCGAAAAAAAGTCCTTTTTTGTATCAGGAAATAGTTTTAAGAAAAATGATTTCCTTAGGTTAAAAATTAACCCACAACCTCTTGTGAGGATTTAAAATTTTGTACAGTATTAATCAGTATTTTTATTCTCCTGCCAAAACGTTGTGGAGAAAGGGAAAATATAGAGAAGGACTAAAATTACTTACATACGGTGCTGATCTCTTAACATTCATGCATTCCATTGTTGATTACAATAACTGTGCGGTTCAAGTAAATTAAGTCATCGCAACTAAATGATTTAGGGGAGAGGAGTAATACGAAGCAAAAGTTTGCCAAATGGTACTTAAAGGTTCTTCTGCTTTCAAATGGAACCGGTTCGTGGGGCGCAGCAAGGGCTTCATTAGAAGCCAACTCATCTGCTTCCATATATTTGAATTTGGAGGATGCATGATGCAACGGCATATGAGTTTAGCACTCAATATTGCGATGCGACCAGGTGCATTTCACATCGTGCACATCAAATCTACCGCACTACAGCTCGACCCAAAACAAAACGCTCTATTATTCCTTAGTGTAGCTCAAACGCCATCGCTTTTGATTACCTGGTGGCTATGCAATGTGCCTCGCTCATACAGAGCGCAAAGGTAAGTGAGTACTTTCCCAGGCTTATGATTGAAATTCAAAACTGTTTTCAATATAGGCTGTAAATAATAAGAGTTTATTTCAATTGGTTTTGCTTAGCAAGAAAAAGGAAGTTTTAAAGACGTTTCCATAATTTAAGTGTAAATAGAAGTTTTATAATAAGCTAAATAGCTTCAAAAATTTTTCTAACTGATAAAATTTAAATTAACTTGCCATTCAAATTATTATAAATTTTGGTAATTTTTTGCCTTTGAATGGAGAAAAAACTTTAATACGAAACGCATAAAAATATTAGGAATTTAGCTAAATATGTTCCTAGTCAAACCCACTTTCAAAGAGCAAAGGAGGTAAAGCTGTGTTCAGGTAATCAAAATAGGCACTATCATGCGACAAGCAATAAACTAATTTCATAGATGTGATGGACACATTTTATACATCTGACGGACAGGAGTGATACATTTATTTCTTAAATTACTCAAAGATTACACATTCCAAAAGTGACCTTTCATTTTTTAAGCATTGCAGCTTCCCTTATGGAGAACAGAACCCTTCATCTGGGTTATATCCTGTCACTCATTGCTGTAATAACCTCCCAAGATTTGAAAAAAAAATAAAATAACAAGCAGATGGTTAGAGAAACGCACTATATACGTTATGAAAAATGAAAACCTGAGCGCATAGGGAAGATAAAAGGGACCATTATGCAATAAACGTTACAAATACTGCAATAAATATCGCGGAGATGTGAGGGCGGGGGCTCGGATGTGTTCGAGGGTGTCGCCGGGAGTTAGCGAGACGGACGACGTGCTTCGATGCCAGGAATCCTCTCCCCCAAAACATTCTATCCCTTCCACACGACCGTATTTCTTCCCATCCTTTGTTGCGCTCCAACTAATCCACTGCTGAACTCCGTAACCATTTGCCATGCACTCGAGGAAAAATAAAAACGCGAAAAACCCAGCTTACCCATTGTATGTTTTTTTCCCACAAAAAATTTCAGCCCGACTCATTTTTTTCACGTATTCTCCTCCCAGCGAACCTCCCTCCAGATTTCGACCAGCATTCCCTTCCTATGCAACCCCCCACCAGGCTCCCTTTTCCCCTGTAATACCCCTCCCAAAACAATCTGGGAGAGGGCGCCAGGCCTTGAAGCGACAGCCAAGTTGGCTTCGCCACTCCGAGCTCTCGGAGACTCGAGCCAAAATTCGGGAAGCTGAAAACACCTCGAACCCTTTTTGTTAGGTCGTTCTAGATGGGGGGGGAGGGAGTAGGACGACCTCCCTTCCTCTTCACCGCCATAGCTCCTCACACCCGTGCATTCCTCTCCCGTATTTCCCCTCTCATTGAGTACCGATCTATCGTCGACTCCCCACCTCCTCCCCCACAGACAATACACGGTCGTGCTTTGTCACATCCACATAGTTCTTCCAAACGGGGTTACTACAAGCCAAGCATGCATTGCCATAATGCATGTATCCTGTGATTAGCAATAGTACTGCTACTTTATCTGTTACATTAGTGCAGGATGCAAAGTAGCCTTAACCGTAGTATAGCTCCCAAATTGAAGCTATTAATATGCGAGAAACGAAGGAGAAAATTAGCATGAAACACGTGTATACACACCGAGATATTGATAAAAATCTATGAAGTGATCAGTTTTTTAAGTTTCATGGATGCTTGCCCAATGTAGTAAGGAATAATTACCTTTCCTGACCTATGACTATTGACGCATGTTGATAAATTATATTCATATCGATTTTGATTTCCTCCAATTTGTTTTTACCCATTATTTTATACGACATATTTTCATCTCCTAGCTATCTGTACTAATATTTCTGCCACCGTTTTTCTCTCTATTGGCTACTCCATCATTTGGAGTCTACAGTAAGTTTTGAGCATCATTAGTACATCAATTTGTCTTCAGTTTCTGCAAGTGATTTCGACCAAATTGCAATTCACGTAATGAATGCATTTTTCACCCAAAATTTTTATCAATAAGGACGTAACTCTTAAATAATCATTTAATTTAGTCCCAAGCCTAGCCGCTTTGTCAAATAAATATTTTTTCACTACTAATTTCCCTTCTCTTTTCATTCCCTCAGCATTATACAGAACTGGAAATTTTGTTTTCAGAAGATATGCATTACCACTGTTGCAACATTTTCTTTTTCAAAAAATTATACATGAAGTGCTAGCCGATGTCTTGTTATTCCTTTAGTAGAAAGTAGTGTTCCTACGCAACGTTTAGCTCTTCCTAGACATATTAATGCAATTTAGTAAAACAATACATAATGACAGGGTGAAGGCAAAATAAATAATGATCTGTATTGAGACGCTAAGTTTTAAAAGTCTTTTAAATCGAATGGAGCATTCCTACCACGGTAAAAAATAGGACACTTAAGGTATTTTAAGTTTAATTTTTAGCCTACAAAAATCTAAATATTTAAAAAGGATGGGATTAATACAGGTTAACCAGATTTTTGTAGTGCCTTCATCGCATGATGCTATATGGTCCTCGAAGGAGCATCGTTTAGTGAGAAGATGACGTGATCCTATTGGAAAAGAAAATTTTTCTATTTAAAATCCACACCCAAGTATTATTGACTTCGGCCATGGTTTACACACTTTTATGTCATTATCAAGGCAATGAAATAAGCGTGTCGAAGTCAAGAGCCATGGTCCAAGTCAATAATTAAACTTTATTGTGGAATGTACTAAGTGAATTTTCTTTTCCAATCTCGTGGTTCCACTAAGTGTAGCAACAAACTTTGAACATGATCCCAAGGTGAACTGCACATAAAAACTCAAGGTGTGCCTAGTTACATAAGAATATTTAACTCATCGCTGTATGAACAATAATCCGAATGCAGAGCTACTCGCTGCTAGAAACTGTAGTAATTACCATCAGTTGACTAAGAATTTGTAGTGGTACACGAATACAAAGAAAGAAAGCGTTTTTATTTATGGACAATAAAGATAAAAATGGGACACATTATCCAGCATAGGGGGAAAGAGCGTAGGAATAAGATTCTGAAGCAAGAGAAAGAGAAGATGGTCCACGAAAATCTACCCTGACCGGTCAAGTACTTCTGAAATATCTCCTTCCTCCCTCCACCATGGTGCTAGTGGTGAGGAGGGGTAGCCCCCCTATCTCGCCGGATTTTATCCGAAATCTCTCCTCCGGTATCTGACCCCGACCTCTCCTCTCCCACACTTCATCCTCGCCCGCAACCCACACTGTGACTTGGCTAGAGCTTTCATAACCAAATTCCTCCACCGCACCCTTCTCGTTTCGTATTCCAAATCTGCCGCGGGAATCTTTCTTGCGGGGTTCCGCTTGATACCTCTCGGTGACCCCGGAAAAAAGTGGGGATGCCACTCCGTGGTTTCTTTCCTCTTCTACGTGACTATTTGACTGCCATGAAAGACATCAATCATCTAAATTTGGCATACGTCATTGAAATATGCTCTGCAGCAAAATAGTCACGAAAAAGAATGGCCAGTGTTGTATAAATGGAACCCTGCTAGCGGGCGAGCAATCGGTTGATGAGCAATCGTAAGAAATTTAAATGAACAGAATTCCTAAAAAGAGGAAGTTGAGTTAAGCCTAGAGTTGGAAGTAACAAACAAGGAAAAAGTAATAAAAGTAAGTATTTAAATATAATTTTGTACTTGGTTGGGCCTAGCTCTAAGAAAAAGAGAAGAATGACAGAAAAAACATATTAGGACAAATCAAAGTAAAAAATATTCATTTGATATTGGTTTTACTGTTTGTACACTCTCGTGAACATTTGAATTTCAATGCAAAATTTCAGGCATCCTGTTTCTATTATGAAATATTTGTATATTTTTTACAATGAATGTCACGTAAGATCAGATTTTGTGCTTGTGTCATAATTGTCAGTGTCATCACTTTCGTCCTAAATACAAAAGAGAGCACAGGAAAAGGTATTATTGAGAAGCTCGTTTTTGACAGTTTGATGGAATTATTTTCATTAGTTGATATTTACTTACCTTGTGGTAAACACCATTTTTGCTCCTTATCATTTTTTGCTTCATACCACAAACTTTACTACACTAAACGTCAATAAGTGAGCTACCTCTTTTAACATGATTTAACGCTGCCACAAAACCGACGTTTCAGTTTAATCTGAGCCTGACGCAGATAACCACTCTACGGGATTGTATGGAATGATTTAAGCACTCTACATGTGATTAATAATGCTTAATAGGAACCCTGTTCTGTTTGAGGACGGAATGTCAACGCATGATAAAATGGGACTATGAACAGCCTTCATGCGGAGAAATGGAATTTTTTTTAGATTTATCTCTAGGAAATATAAGTAGACTTAAAAAGGGACAAGCATTCGAATAATAACCCCCTCCAGTCCTAATATTACTCCTCATGCAACCTCTCAGATTCCAACCAGAAGGTCAGTTCGATACGTGACAGTAGAGTGTGGTAATTGGCGTGATAGTAATTGGCGTGTGAAATTCACACATTCTTGGCATTACCTTTCCCTCTGCCACCTGTAATTTCCATCAAAATTCTGACAGTTAGAAAATGACATGGTGAGGATATTAAGAAGGGAAAATCTGGGAGGTTTCATCCTCTTGTCAGTCGCCAGACGCTCTACATACAAGACCACTATGACCTCATATTACACAGTAAAAATATAAGTAATTAGCTAATTCCACAATACATTTGAAATGACTTGACCGGTTTCAACCTTTACAGGTCATTATCAGGAGTAAAACACGCAGAGGTATGGACGTGAATATATACCCGAAGAGTATACAGGGGATGAGGGGAAGTTTTTCAAACGTGTTTAAAGAAAGCTGTCAGCGTGGATCGCATTGTAAAAGAATTCAGCTTACTATTAAATAAATGATTGAACCAAAACTATTTTACTTTATCAATGTTTTCTATTAACAAGACCATGTTCTAGCGATTGGATAACCACTCTCTCTGATCTTAGCAGAGGTTTTCATGAGTAATTTAGAAGAAAAGCTTTTTAATTTTAAACATCCCCTTCTACAGAATATTGTGTATTATTACCGATATGTGGATGATATCATCTGTTCGTGGACGAGTAGTCAACGATTGGATAACCACTCTCTCTGATCTTAGCAGAGGTTTTCATGAGTAATTTAGAAGAAAAGCTTTTTAATTTTAAACATGCCCTTCTACAGAATATTGTGTATTATTACCGATATGTGGATGATATCATCTGTTCGTGGACGAGTAGTCAACGACAGTTAAACCTGTTTTTGTCACTACTCAATTCGTTATATCCCTCTATTTCATTCACAATGGAAGTAGGTTTCGATAAGATTAATTTCTTAGACCTAACCATGACTTAAAAGAACTCTAGCCATAATGTCTCCATTTATCGTAAGAACTCATTTACTGACACCATAATTCCTAATAATTCTATCCATTATCTTTCCCATTAAATGGCAGCCTTCCATTCTATGTTACACCACCTATTGTCAATGCCCCTCTCTCCCGATGATTTTTCTATTGAATTAAAAACTGTAAAATGTATTTCCCGCAATAATGGTTATTACGATTCCTTGGTGGATAATGTATTAACCCGGCATCGACGTAAACTCGCTATAAATCACTCCACCGCTCTCTCCCCGACCATGATTACTCCCTCCAAGTGGGTGAAGTTACCCTTTAATCCGGGTCTTACTTGTAAATTATTTAAATTCTTTCCTAAGAACAAATATAAAATGTGTTTTATAATCCTGTGACTCTCAGGAAATGGTTGTTTAATTCTAAGGACAAGATTGATATTTGTGATACTCCTGGTTGCAACTTCATATATGTTGGCCAAATTGGAAGGAAACTAAGTGTACGAAAATTGGAACAATTCAATTCATTTGTCAACGGAGATAAAAAGTCTATGTTCACCAACCACCTAATTGACAAGGATCATTCTTCTGATTTTTCTCCTAAGCTTTTACATGCATGTGACAATGGTATGAAATTGGACTTAGAAAACTTTGAAATCGTATATTATCTAAATGTGCATGGTAACCATCTGCTTAATGACCTAATTCAGTCAATCTTTTCCCCCTTGTTCTCCGTACCGGTTCCCCCACCTCCTCCTCCATAGTCTAATACGGTTTGCCCTTGTTGGTTCCTTCTGGATTTTTCTTCCTTCCCTTCCCCAACCTCCTACTCTTTGTTTTTTTTAAGAACATACCCCTTACCCCCTCCACACTCTTTGCGTAGGTATATATCCACGTCCCTCTCTCTTCGTGTTTTACTCCTGATGATGACCTGTAAAGGTTGAAACCGGGCTAGTCATTCCAAATAAATTATGGAATTAACTAAGTACTTTTATTTTTACTGTGTATTTTACCGACCATCTATTTCACCTCCCATTACTCCCATAGTGATTTCCTTTTAAATATTTCCAATCTAATGCATGCTTAGTGTGATTCAGCTTCAATTAACCTGCAGAAGAAAATAAATTTTCCCGTGAATTAACGAGATGAGGTATTTTATAATGCAATTACCACGCTAAAACTTTGGAAATACTCTTATTTTATTTTAATAGTATGAGAAGTGCCCATAAAAGAGCCTTTCGTATTTATTCCATTCCGTACTATTCAGCTAAATCGCTGATAAAATTGTAAATATATAACCAGATATGAGATGTATCACACTTTAATTTATTCTCTTCAGAGAAATCGGGCATATCCATTGCAGGAATAATTACAGTGAATTATGGTTTCTCTCGGCTAATGACGCTTTTGTTCCCTGTAAAACTAAAATGAAGTATCAATAAGTTGCAACAAAATGCAAAGGATTTTTCGCATTTCTAAAAGTTTAATATTTAATATTGACCGATTTTTGAATGGGGCCAATTTTTTTGCTTTCTATTCTCACATTTCATCACGCCGAAGCTTATTACCATAGCTTACATTACACCATCGGCTAATTAATGAGTTACACTTTTCATATGGGAAGGGCTGATCTAAGTCTCTTTGGGTGAATTTCCTCAGGACTGCCTACGAAGGGAATTTCTCTCCTTGTCATCACAAGTTGAGAGATAGGGGGCATAGGATGGAGGAGGGTTTGTCCCTTCTTACGTCCCGCAAACAACAACTGGCTCTACTGGGATTTCATCGCAAATATGCTCGGCATCGCAAGATTTGAATGGCTAAGACCCGCCTCCAATTTTCCGGGCAACGGTCAACTGCCGGGGTGGAGAAAGCAGAGTCCATTTTTATTTCGGGACACAAAAAGGGAAAACAGTTCCATGGAGAGAAGCTCACGCAGCGAAGATATTCGAGAGTGATTTACGACCCTGCGGTGCTGTGACGCTGACTGGGTAATCCGGAGGGAGGAGCATTTTTATCATTCCGCCGGGCCGGATCAAAAAACGCTCCAGACGTTTACTTCAGCTTCGGGCGTCTACTTTTTTTTGATGGAAAACCAGTCATCCGCGCGTCATTAATATAGCAGAGCTTTAGTGAAACATTATGAGTCTATGTGTCAGGCTAAAAATAAAAATAAAAATTCGCTTGCATTTTCTGGTGTGAGAAATTATAAGTTTTGCTGATAACAACAGGGTGGAGACCTAGTCAGCCCCGCCCGTTGCTCCCTGGGCCTTTCAGAACATATACGGTCAGATGATTAATGAGGCGCGGAACTGGATATAGGCATGATAATGAGAGAAGTCGTAACTATATCGGCTAGGTTCACAGGTAACTGAAAATTATCAAGAGAAAGTTCAATCTTCTAACCTCATGGTCAGACTAAGGATTACTGTAGCTAGACTTTTTTATCAATCGATTAAAATACTGTGAGATAAGAACGTAAAAGAGAAAATAAACTATAATATTCTTGATAGAAAAATAAAAAATGAAAATTTTACATTCAGTAGGGAGGCCACAGCATAAACTTGTTGAATAATTTTGTTGTTTTCATGTAAAACGTCCAGCCTTGGTATAGGTAGTGATTGTGAATGGATTAATCACCTCGACTAAGCAGGTGGACACCAAAGAGAGAGGACTTATGAAGAGAACCTTAAAGTGGTTGATAATAAAAGGTTAGTAAAGAGCTAAATGAGGAATGTCTCTTTGCATGAATTTATTACCAATTTTCCAGGAAAGGATGATAATTAAAGAAGTCTAGAAATGTGAGTGTGAAAGACAATAAATAGGGTTTAATAGGCGGAAAGAAGGGCAATTGAAAAATGATGAGCAAGGTTAAGGAGAAAAGAAAATTGTTTGCAAACATTAGAGCTGACCCGACAAGTAGACAGACCCAATAGAATTTCGAAGGTTGATAGGTAATATAAATCGAAGTATGTAATGAATAGATAAAAAATATGTTTTAAAAATATGGTATAAAGAGGTAGTTGAAATTATGCTGATTTGTAGAGAGAATTGACGTAGATTAACGCAATGCGCGTAGAGTACAAAACATTATCAAAATTGAAAAATTCAAGTAGAAAACAAACAAAAATTGTTATAACATAATTGGTATCAGTTCTCGGGATTTTCTCGAATAGGTAAACATGGAGGCACGTGGCCTAAAAAATAATGGTTTGCAAAATATTAATTTTTAAAGCTAATTAGCGTAGCATGAGTTCCATGGAGCAATTTGTGAAGGATGCGAAAGAGAGGAGCTACGTTAATAAGAAGAGGTTGAATGATAAAAGAAACGAGTGGAGGGCTGCGTCAAACCAATCCTAGAATTGTTGACCGATGATGATGACGATGAATTAGCGTAGCACAGAGTTTCCAGTTGAGTCTTATCCTATTTGTCTTGAGCATCCCATGGATGCTCAAGGGACGGGATTGGGATCCCACGGATGAGAAAAACTTAAGTGAAAACAACTATTAGAGATTGCTACCCGCGATTCAAATCAAAACTTGAAGTTATTAATTGGTTTTTACGAAGTGGACCCTTGGTTGTCTTTTCAATTTAACTTCAAAGTTTAAAAACACCCCCTTCCCCTCGGGTGGCCTTTTGAGCCTTGGTTTCCCAGTTTTTCCAGAAAATGACGTTAATATTGATTCCTTGGTAACACACACAGTACATAGTGCATTAAATAGGTATTAGACATGCTTTTATTGAAAAAATAGAATTTGAAAGAGGCAGTGCTGTCAACAATTGCCAAAAATATGAATAAATATATGGAATTAAACAGAATCTTCAGTGATGATTCCCCAAAATATGCTCAGTCGGATATCTTTTAACTGACTTCTTTTCATAGATCAAATAGTTAAAAGTAATAAGTTTTTGTGACCTTGATTAATGCAGCTCCTTTTCCAATAAAGCTGAAAAATATTCCATGATAGAAAATGTTCAATATTTAATGTTTTTTTAATCAGTATGCCCGTTGTTTCCCTCAAGGAAAGAGCAAGTATTAATCAACCATTATATGTGATATAAAAATGATTTCAAAAAGCGTCATGGGAACACCAAAACGATAAAATAGTAGTTACTCTGGGGAAATAATTAGCTTCTAAATTCTTTTCCACCACCTATAACAGGGTAATTATTTCCCACCAAGGAAAAGGGATAGGTGGAGAGGGACTCACAGTTGGCAGTAGCCTGCAATTAAGCTAAAGGTATGGATCATAATTATGATGTTTCATCCAAAGTTGAGTGATTTGATCTTGAAGTGTCCCACAAACGGACCTTATGTATTGACCGGTAGGTTTCCAACGAAAATGTTTTTGTCACCGCCGAGACTTGAACCAGTGTCCTTGGGATGGGAATACAACAATCTCGGCACCTATTCAATTCGATCCCTCGTGATATGTTGGTTGCAATATTGCACAATACGAATATAATGCTATTTGATAAAGCTTCCTAACATATAGTCCATTTATAGCTGAAAATTTGGGAGGCGAGGAAATAATATTATTCACCAAGATGGGATGTGTGTATAATATAAGGCATACCATTATTAGGTTTCCCTAATGAATATTCACCGTCATTTCATGTAATCAGGCAAGTGCTTTCAGAAAGGTCTAACGCATGGAAAACTCAGCAAAGTTGGGTTTGACCCGGACAAGCTCGAAGAGACCTCCAGGATTAAAACCCAGGTTTTCCAGTTACTAGTTTAAACTATAGCAACTGAACTACCACAATGCATAGTCATGTAATTAAGGCAAAACGTTCCCTCCTGAGCCTTTCACGTGACATATCATCACATATAACTGCTGATAGATACATTTAAGATAGTTATAGATTGTAGTAATAATCAGTAAGAGCAGTGTTTGACCTCTAGGAAACATCAAATATTTTTTCGTGAGCTCGTAGTCTTTGATATCGATGCATACTGCTTCGCTGCATTACCCACCTTTGCCACGCATATAACATTAATGCACGTAGAACTCTACTGAAAAAACCGAAATTAATTAAAAAAGGCAGTATTAAAGATAAAAAAAGCCTTGCTGGGAGATGGCTAGGCAGGTGCGAATGTTTGCAAAGTCTTGATCGACATGAGCCCAGGCTAAGCAGTCATGGTATTGTTGAATGGAAAACGTGAGATAAATAAGAGCAATCCTTGGACGATACAAAGGAATATCGTACGCAGTGATGGGTTAAAGACGACCCATTAATGAAGATAAATGTCTTGGAGGTAAAGCATCCGGAAGTCGGAATTCGAGGTGGAAATGAGGAAATCGGTTTTCTCTCGGCTTCCATTCAATTTCTGGCTGCCTCATTTTGATACGCCGTGGTGCTAGGCTGAAAGCATTCTATACCAAAATTGTCTGCTCCTTTGCTTCGAAGGAAAGGTGAGATTAAATACCTGAAAGGGAAAAGGTAAACCAGAATATTGCAGGCAACTGAAAGGAACGAAGAGAATTCCGTTGGTTTAGACTCAGGCTCAGAGTCATTTTCCTCATTTTTCAAGGTATTCATTGTTTATAGTACCTACAGTTAGGCATCAGATGTCACTCAACGATAGCATAGATTTTACTTAAAGTACATCAGGTAGGCCTTAATTCCTGCCAATTTCATCGTAAATTTTCACAAAAGCCATGAGTTACGCGTACAGGGCGAACCTTTGGTGCAAAAGGGAACTCTACCTAAAAAAAAGAAATCTACCTGCTTTGATAATACAACTCCGCAAACTATTTTAAATGAATAGATATATATCTACAAGTATCCATAAAGGTATGACATTATCATTAGGGAGCTTGGCCCCCATCCCTTCCATTCCTATCCATATACCTTTCCTCCCGGTCTGAAGCGCCCATTAGTGCGGAAACAGACTTGAAAACACCCAAGCTATCATTAAATATTATAGCTCAGTCGAAATACGAACATGTTTCAAACTGTATTTAGTAATTTATATAAAGTAAGAAGAGCAATGATTCTAGGTCATTTAATTATAGAGCCCGATTTCCTTTGTTTTTACAAATATAAGTGCGCATTATTCATGCAAAAGTTGTTATGCATTAACTGGCGCATAGCGTAAAGGGTCTATAGTGAAATATAGGAAAAGAATGATTCTTCTAAACTAAAAAAGATTTAAAATTGAATGATAAGATAAGGACACTAACTGAAGCATGATTTTTTTATCTTGCTTTCATCAAATCGATAAAGTACCAACTTCATTCAATAATTCCTGGTTTTCTTTTATGATTTCCATTGCTCAATTCTCAAAATTATGCTATTATATTTAAAATTTAACGTACGGAAATGTTCAAAAATATGTTTTTTTCAGCTGCACTAGTAAAAAATAAGCAGTCACCTGAATATTCAAATGCACATTCTACGTATCATGTGCATACAATGTGATGCGAATGCATGAGGAGTTGAAACCTATGTACTCGGATAAGAATTGGTAACACCTTATCAAGTAATAATTTTCCTCTCCATCTCTTCTTCAAATTACATTTAAAATATATAATTATATGTGTATATCCTTATGGAGTGATAAAACAGCCTATAGTACAAGTCTTTATCCTCGTCCTACCACAGACCTGAGCGGTGGCTCTCGTTGTAATCTGTATATGCATATGGCCTAAAATAAAGGAAGACAGAAAAAGCTATTTATAATATACTGATCATGTTATTACAGTTCAATGGAGTATGCTCACGTATGCAGGCGAATATCCGGCCATGAGTCCAACGTCCTTTGTGAAGTGCCTTTGCAAAGTAATATTTCTTCACTAAATGCTTAGTGCAATAAATGCTGAATTGTAATATTTTTAACAAAAAATTAAACTGCTAAATTATATGAAATAAAGCTAAAATATTTTCACTGATCCACAGCCAAAGCAGGTTCTATTCTTTGGAATGAAAGAAAACTTCAAAAAGTGACTGCATGTACGTCGTATTCAGATCGTCTAAATTATTATTTGTTGCGCCACAATTGCAATACGTAAAAATTATAAATCAACACCCCTTAGAATAAAAAATAATAGTGATCCAATTTACCTGGTTAGTATTTTCTGAAGATTTAGAGAACTACTCCGCTAAGTTTTTCAGTTTAATATCTGATTTCAATTAACGCAGCGTGACCAAAAAATTGCAAAAGTTATAATTCGAATTCAGTCCACCATTTTCAATTACTTCCCACTCAGGTAACCATTTTCAGGTATCAGTTCTCATGACCAAAGGAGCTACTTCTATTTTAAGACCTATTTATCTGAGATTTTCAGGTTCACCTATGAGTGAAAAATGTGCTAAAAATCTAATTAAAGCATCTTACTAAGGGTATATTTCGAGGATTTTCACAGAGAGCTTCACAGCATGCGTTTATTATTTATAATTTTGATATTACTTTGTTTCATTTATTATAAAAAGAGGCTTAGAGTTATTGTCAACTAATGGTAAACAAGAATCAATAGCAATTTGGGAGGGGTAGGAAAATACTGAATGAAGAAAAGATAGAAAGAAACCAGTCTTCACCATAAGCGTTATTAAAATGATCCGAGGATTCAGTCCTACTTCGAAACCGAGAAACAGAGTACTATGCGTTATATTCACAACCCTGGAAACAATAAGGACAGGTACACTGAAAAAATGTTCTGTCATCATTTGAACCCGGGTCCTCGGACTCGGAACAGTACTCTCGTCGCCACACCAAATTAATCCTATTTAAGGTCAATTAATGTTTTTTTTTCATTTTCGGCCCTTTAATTCAAAGAAGTAAAGTAATGAAGAGCTATATCTACGTATGAACACCGATTTGTCTCCTCCATACTCAAAAATGTTCTTTTCATCGAATCCTTGTAAAATTTCTATCCTCGTGAAATTTTCTCTCTTTTTTCCCTTCTTGTTAAAAATCGTCTCATTTTCAATGAACAATTACTCACTACCTCAATACATTCCTAAAAAATGCCCCTTTTTCCAAGATAATCACTCTCTTTTTGTTCATTATATGTACTAATCGTATGTTCAAAAATTTTTATGTCACTAATTTTGCGAGCCATTACGTAGAATTAGGAATTATAGGAATTATCGTTTGATATATGGGATGAAAATAATGCAGAAGACCGACTCTAATTACATTGAAGTAAAATATTCTATTAATTTCAACTTTTGGACATTGGTAAGGTACGCGGACATTAAATTCTACTTACTCAGGCAAGGTCTTAGAAAAAAAAGCATTTGAAAACAATGTTTTAAATATTGAGGGATTCGAACCATAAGCAAATAAAAGTGAAGACTTATCTGTAAGACGATGGTGAGATTAAATACAGAAATATGTACTAAAAGCTTGAGCTATTTGCACATTTTAGCTAGCTAAGTTTTATTTTGGAGGAGAGGGGTTAAGCAGGAGTTAAGGGGCGGCGTAACATATGATTACTATTTGAAGGGAACTTTTGAAATGGTCTTTGAGCAGGGTCGTAAAGAGTGGTGGAAAGTCTTTTGAATTGCATGGTCCTCAAAAGAGATGAAAAATGAACCAAGGTATGTTTTTTTAAATAAGCCTTCAGAATTTGGGATGCGTACTTGAAGAAGGTAATGATGTTAGTTGATGCGAGAAGTACTTAAGAAATACTTAAGAAGAAATACCGGAAGTGGTATGTAGATTAAAAAATAATAAACATATTCAATTAATGAGTGAATTTATAACTGTATCCTGTTTTCTGAGGCAAATTATTCTCTTAAATACACTCGGAGGAGCGCTGATACGAATGCGATGAAAATCCTACCAGAGTTGTTCCCGAATCCTCCATCTCGGGATTGAAAAACCAGAATCTCACACCAGTATCACCGTTGAAACATACGAGTAGCAATGGTAAGATAAGTGATTGACTGAAGAAAAAGAGGACTAATGAGGTGTGAAAGAGTGTGGAGTCAGTAAGGTGATTGGAAAGAGAAAAGAACATGGAATTACTACGGAAGGCAGGAAAAGAAAGGAAGGCAATAAAGGAAAAGTGAGGCAATGAGATATTATGTTAAGGGAACTGGTAACAAGAGAATTATGTGTGTAAGCCAGTAGAGGGAATGGTGTAGAGGGAGTAGCGTGAACAGGAAGGAGTTAAGAAATAGTTTTGAGGGAGGGAATGAGAATTACGAAGTATATAAAGCAATAAAAAGCAACAAATGTGGAAGTAAGGGTGACTGAAAGCATTATTTATCAATCTAAATCTACCTCAACTAGAAAATTAGGATAAGACATTTCGATACTTTGGGTATAACACCCATAAAAGCAACAAAGATACATATGAACATGAGGTACTTCTCGGGTTTTTCCGGGAAACCGACGTGAGATTTCAGTCCTCGGGTTTGCTATCAGATTAAATAAAGGACGTGTAACTACTCTGCCCAAAAAAACTTCCTCACGCAGAGTACATGTTATAGTTACAAAGTTTTTCAAAAGTACAATATTCAAACAAAATTCCATTTTAAGGATACCTATTCACATATTTACTATCGGCAGATGTAATTGTAATACATAACTTCTAAATTTAGCTTTTAAAAAAGTGGTCACAGATTACCAATTCTCTTAGTCTTGGGTTCTTTATAAGTATCAAATTGGCGGGGACAAATATGTGAAAACAAATTGTTCTGTGCGCTGGTAGTTTGCTTGGGTTACTTCTGGTAAAAATTCTTATTGTTTTGGGTAGAAAAAAGTTAATAAAATTAACTATTCAATTTTTATTTTCAAATAAAAACTAGAATGATAAAGAGGAGGTATTTCTTTTTAGCGAGAAATTTCAGCCAGCGAAAATTTTCGTTCGGTGAGGAAATATTATCGTCACGGCGGAGATTAAAAATGAATGGGAAGCATGGATGTTTGTAGCTATTGTAATTTATTAGCTATGCTAGAAAAATGGCTGAAAATTATGATAGTAGTACAGCGTTCCCTTTGTAAAATATTTTATGCAAAGGTGGGCGCGCAAGGATATAGGTACACATATCACCATATCCTGGCAAGGCCTTGGCAGTCTGAGAACATTGTTGAATCCTCATGATGATAAGTATCTCTCGCATTAAGACGAGAAATAATTTTGAGCTGTCCTTCAAGGGCATCTCAAAACCTGCGGTAAACGAGGAGCCAGCAGATGACGTGGTTTCCTGCCCCCTTACGAGGTTGGGCGCAAGGGCAGAGGCATAGCCCCAACCTCCTGGGCCTTTGCTTGCCCACGGCTGTGTCGTGGGAGCGACAGGCCCCGAACTGACGAAGCAATGGGTCAAGCCCAAAAGAATTCCACCGACAAAAAATTAAGGGAATAGGTAATAGAAAAGGGAGTTACGGGGGGAGCGCCAGCGGGTAACAGAGAAATGACACGGTGAGAGAAGGGGGGGGCGAGCACCTCATATAGCTTTTCTAAGGCTTCTTCACCTCCGCTGGAAGCGGTCTAGGGTGCAGAAAGAGGAGCGAGAAGCGGCGTCGGGGTCGTCCATCCGTATCCCAAAGTCAGCACCCGTGCACGGATTGCACGGCTGAACAGCTAAATAATCGCCCAACTTTCTTGGTTATGCCTAAATGTAGTCACGTGGGTATTATTGAAAACAGCTGGACAAATAAATGTGCTGGTTAAGAAATGTGGAAGCAATTTTTACATTTTTCTGCATACTGCAACATATTCGGCATGCGGAATGTCTGCATCGATAGATATAAAATATATTTGTATGCATGTGCAATCGAAGAGTGTGGAAGAACAAGTAGTGATGCCAACTTAAGAGCTCAAACTTTTAAGATGTTACCATGACACTTCACAAGTTACGAGTTCCAATATCTTTTTACGCCTAACAGAAATCCCATGATTATATTTTTTGTAGTAGCGACATTCCCTTGCTTTACGACAGCTGCAGATAGCTACCATTGGTTCTCCTCTTTTCTGTTTGACTTTGAGTGCACATGATTTGTTATAGAAAATAAAATACGAGTAATAATAGTCGAGTTTTCAAAGCGAATGTATTTTTTTATGCTAAGACACTTTGGTACTTTTTCAACTGAGAGAATGCGCATGCTAATAAATAACACGGGTTCTTATTTATTTGGCCAACACTAAACATATGTTGATAACATTCACACCACAATCTGATGAAAACTAAATGACAAAGCAATTTGGCACACCTGTTTCAGAAAAACTGTTTTACATCGTAATTACAAGAAAGTTTTACCTGAGTTAAGTATTCTGGCAAATAACTTCCCGTAATGAGTAGAAAAAGAAAACAGGTGTTTAAAATAATTGATGAACCTTTTGCGGTAGATATAAGTACAAGAGAACTATAAAGTTACTCGTTAAATCAGATTTTAACCAGTATAAAGGTGCATAATGGCCAAAGGCAGAGCTTTTCAACCAAAAAATAAAAAATAAGATTGAATAATAACTGGAAAATTAAGTATGAATCTCTTTGGATCATTGCTAGCTACCGGTTTGCTGCTAAGACCAAGGTCAAATCTGGTAAAAAGGGTTAACATCATTTCGAAGAACAAGAGGGTAAATAGTAGAAATGGCGTGAGGCACTGGGTCGAGGTGAGTTCTGACTGTAATTAATCAACGAGGAAATCCCGATACGGTTCTCGCTGTCCAATCCCCGATCGCTTGACTCCCCACTCCGGCTGCACAGGGAACATCAAACGAGAGAGCTTTACAAGCGCTCTGCGGATATAAATTTTATCGCCTTTTGTTCTTCGTTTTGAGTCACCTAACAACCGCCGTTATCCCCGACTATGCGAAGGCGAGTTTATCGCATCCGCGGCGGAAAATAGCGCATAAACGGCGAGTAGCGTGCGAGAGTACCGCTGTGGCGAAAGGTAAGTTGAGAGGGTTGAGATTATAGATGGGACGAGTGTTATAAGGCAAAGTGAAAAGCGCTTCGGATGCTAAGAGGCAGAAAATCCGCTTCCGCTCAATGGTTGGTAGGAGGTAATGGAAACTCTAAATTCCTTTATCATGAGCGGGAAATATTTCATCATATTCGGTTAGAAAAAAGTGATTGAGCCAATTCTAATTAAGATCGTTTGAAAAAAATCATTATTTTATTTCAAATGTTGCAGATATCAAATCTGTTTTTACATTCGTGCTGTTTCTTATACACTGCGATTTGATATGCTGTTTACAACATCTTCAGATTTCAAGGATACCTATTAATCAATAACGCATCGTCAAACGTAGCAGATGAGTGAAATCAAACATATAAATATCCTAACATCTCTTCCGTTACCATAGGTTTACACCAATTATCTAACCACTATCTACGTTTATTAATGATTTATTCATAATTCATGAATCCAATAGTTTTCAAGGAGAATAGGTTTATTTACGACTAGCGAAAACTACCCGTTGAAATTTAACGGGCGTGAAAAACATTGAACTTAGTTTGTAAGAAAACCACTGTATGAAGAATACTGTTAGCGCTGTCATTTAAGAAGTTGGTGACCTATGTTGTACATAGTGGTCGTTGTAGTAGACACACTGACCGTTTTCCAGGTGCACGGAGAGATGAGATGGGTCCTCTTTCATGCACGGAAAATCCAAAAATGGCCCACGCAAACTCATCACCACGTAAAAAAGATGGTCATCTCGTATGTTTGGTTCTGTTAGCCGTATCTTGAGTGAATTAAAAGATTGATCTCTACCCTTGTGCACGTACATACATTAGCAGTCAATGAATTAATTCAGTTGTTCTATATAACGTTGATATTTGGGTTGAGTACCTTAATTAGGATCTTAATCTAGTAAAGTCTTTATAATTCCGCGATCTTAAACAAATTGAAGTTTCGAAGCAATTTATTTCGAAGTAATTTAGTTTATTAAATTTTCATTATTTTTTGGGAGAACATTGAATCTGGAATCTGAAGACTGGAATCCTTAAATACTGAAAATCTGTCTTTGTCTGAGATTGAATTCCAAAACTCTGACCTGGTAAATCATCAGACAATTTCATATCTGCTCATCATCGACAATGGATTTCATTATTAAACGTACTAGCTATAAAATTTCTCTCACGTGATGGGTTCTCAGGTAATACACAGTTGTTAACGGTAAATATATTGGAACTGTTATACTGCTTATTTTAGTCCAGATTAAAATAGTACTTCTCATGATATGAAAGCATATTTTCCGTAAAAATAATCAATTACGACGTTGGCCAGAAGAGGAATAGTTATTGGTAGCTAATAGGCATGCCCTCTTTGCAGTGGAGGTACCACGTTGCCATTTCTCTAAAATAATTGTATTCCTACTCCTATGTTCTTATTACGCTTCCTATATCTCCTAACTGCCTTCTTATAAAATAAAATTTCTAAGCTATAACTTATACTTTTACCCAATAGTAGCATTGGCAAAGGATTTAAAACTTTTCGAGACGTTTATCTTATTTAAGTTGTCTTGCCTTGCATTCCCTTACTTCCAATTTACCCAATGCATTCTTCTGTACACCGGTGAATCACGCAAAGGCCTCATATCTACTTTGATCATTTCTCATTGAACCACATGTTTATTACCGATGCCGGAGAGAAATATCGAATGTCAGTTTATATTTTCTTCCCTAAATGAGTTAAAGCTTTACGATTCTTTCACTTTTCTATGTCTCTTATACGGAAAAGGTATTTTTTTTACATCCCGTTGAATACTTTTCAATATCAGAAAGTTATCCGAAGAGCCTGAAGCATTATAATAACTCAGTTGCGTAGGAAAATCCAAAATAATTGAATTTAAGAAAATGATGAATCGTAGCTTTAGTCGTTGTTTTTCTTACACTAGCACGAAATGTAAGGTACTGAGGCGGCAATCATTTACGCTTGGCTGTTCGTTAGTAACTTTGCACAAAAATTTGGAAAATATACTTGGATATAATAGTGAGAAGTGCAGTAAACGGGCTTGATGCAGGAGTGACGATAGAGGTAATGATGCTAAAGTCGGTAAAGCAATGCAAAGGAATAAGCAACAAATAATTTGTATCTTATCCCGTGACAAACTTTTATCTTAAAATACCATGGTTACATATTTTATTGGATTGGCAATTGATAAAAGCGTTATATATTATAGCAGAAGAAAATGTTTCTCATTGATCCATGCTAGACGGTCTCCCTCACAACAATTAACTTCTAATAAGTTTTTTGGAATCTCTGAACAAGGGTGTTTGAATCCCCTGTGTATGGCCGAGTATGCTTTCATCCAGAACAAGAGGGATGCGCGCCACCGGATTGGTGCGGCCGGCAGGTGAACCACTGGAAGATTACCTCAATTTTATAATACTCGAGATAAATTAAGTGGAAAAAACCGAACTAATGCTGATGGTCCAAATTAGGAAATCAGTTGCCTAATTTGGACTCACAGTTTCATAGGTTGGGCCAGGTGAGGTGCCCCTAATTATTACGGGAACGTTTGCAGTGAGGTGAGTTACATTGTGTGAGTCCAAACTTTCGAAAAACAATGCAACGCACCGCACTAAATACTCTTCCCTAGCCAGTAAATAGAAGATGTTTTAATCCCCGCTGTATGCCTTTCCACAAACCCATCACCCTCACACAATACTTCCCAGAAATTAACTAACTCCTGCCTCGCCATACCACCAGCCTTCCATAATCCTTTCCACTCACGTTTCCCACATCCAGCCTTCCCCGTTTGTAAAATCGATTTCGATTTTAATCGAAAATCGATTATCACACTCCGATTTTCGATTTAATCGAAGTCGACTTTTTGTTTTGAAAAATCGATCAAAATTGATTATAGCCCATCGATTTTCGATTTTAATCTTGCTACAGCATTTGAATTTTTGCCGCCTCGCTTTGCTCCGCGCCGTGCTATTTCACTCTGCATCGCAGTTGGAGGAACCTTGGAGGGGAGGCAAAGTGCTTCGGACACTTCTGCAGGTTGAAGTTACCAACTGTAGGGCTGCGGATTTTTATTACAAGTCTTTCCGGCGAGTACTCGCGGTCAAAAGCTGTAATACACTGTAGACCGCGAGACGAAGATTCGAAATGATAATATGTGTTGACAATGTGCCTTTTTTGTAAACGTTTTCTCAATAAATCGCTTCAGAGCACTCGCCTTCTTCAAAATAGATTCGTCCATTCCGAATATGGTCTTCTGCGCATGGGCCACGAAGTTTCAATCTCACTGTACTGTAGGCTGCGTGCGTTGGCCAGTATGCGTACTTTTTGATCACCGTGCTACTTGTGTTGCGTTCGTCTCGTGCCGATCGGAGAGCTGTTTGCCGCCCTTTGCATCAGCCATGGCTCCTCCAAGTGCTGTTTGGCAGTATTTTGGCAAGAAAACAATAAATCCTTTGCGAAGTGTTCAAAGTGCCAACTGAGCTTGACTTACTGTGGCTCGACTAGTACTTTGATCAGTCATCTGAAGAAGGTGCACAACATAGAGGTTTATGTTAGTGCGCCAAAAAGAAAGAGAACGGCAAACAGTGAATATGATAATAAGGTTGAAGACGAAATGGACCTGGCTAGTGATTCTGATGCAGCAACAGCAGCCTTTCCCTTACCTCCGCCATCACCACGATTAGATGAGGTAAAAGCACGGAAGTTTAACTCATAGGCTTCCGCGGATGCACTATTGACTATTTCTTTTTTCGGGATTCATTCCACGTTTATTTAAATAGTATAACAATATTTCGGTAGCCCTCCTGCTAGCTTCGTCAGGTTATCTGATCCGTCGTTTCCTCGCTCGTCGTCCTATACATAGAAGTGGACCCCATTGTTGCCTGAATGTTTGAATTTGAAAAAAATCCGTTTAAAATTGTTCACCAAAGTATAACCGTCTTCACGGTTGATGTTCGACGGTCTTTTCATTATTTCTATAGCCTCTTTGATTAGCCTGACGAAGCTAGCAGGATAGGTAGCGAAATATTGTTATACTATTTAAATAAACGCGGAATGAACCCCGAAAAAAATAGTCAAAATGTACGGATGTTTGTTTACTATTAACATTTTCAGGGTGGACGACGAGACGACAATACTTGAGGGCTTGAGTAAAGAATTTGTCTTGCTTGTCAAATTCAAAATTTTTTGAAAAGTAAGCAGATGCCCTAAATGAAAATTTGTGTCTATAGGCTTGTTTCCATCGTCGATTTCTGTCAGTTCAATCTTTAATGCTCTCACCACCCTCGTCATCTGCAGGATTAAGACCGCCAAGCCGAGCAGGTTCTTCAGGAGAATTCTCTCGTCCAGATAGTCGCGGTAACATTTTAGGACCTCTGGACAGATATTTTCGCAATGCCTCTGCATTTTCTGGTGAGCTCAGCGTTCAGAAGATTGGTAAGCTTTGATACTATATACTGCAAGCTCGGCTTGCTTTCACAAAACGCACTTGTCTGGGGTGTTGAAACTAACGCTGATCAGGATCGGGCTGGTGGCGTCCCAATCGAGCTGCGCCAGTTCGTAAACCGCACTCCAGTCGACCGCAAGCCAACCCTACAAGCATGGCAAGAGATTAATGGAGAATATCCCCACATATAGAAAGTAGCCAGCAGGATTTTATCTATAGTTGCCTCTTCCGTTCCGTTTGAGCGATTATTTTCTCTCGTCGGGTTGATTGCAACTCAGGTGCGAAATCGATTATCCGGAAATCATTTAAATATGTTAGCTTTTTTTAGGTCCATCCCTGAGGAACACTAGTTCCACGACTTTGCAAACAAGAAATAAAATTCTGTTTTTCATTGTGTGGTATGCCCACTTCTCAATACACAATTATTATTCCTACTAAATTATATGTAATTTGCTTGTTATATTACCTATATGTATATAAGTATCTTGTATGGATTATTACTTGCTTGCATACCTTATTGATATCTTTAAAATAATATATTGTATTAATAAATTTAACCGTATTCAGTTCCTATCCCTAGTGCTTCCATTAACACATATTTTGCATTTGGTTACAATAGCACATCCGTATTTTAACGGACAATTACTTTACTATTTAAAAATATCGATTTCGATTTCGATTTTTCGATTATTTTGGGCAAAAAATCGAATTTATAGAAAATTGATTTTGAAAACCATAATCGAAAGTTGATTAATCGAAAATCGATTCTGGATTTAAATTTCCAATCCCTACCCCGTCCCCCCCCTTATTTCGACTATAAATAACACTGAAAATGAATTCCAAATTTTGTACCTGTTTATGACGCCTATGCCCCGAAACTAGTCGTGAAATAAAAATTATGTGGACTAAAACAAAGTACATTTATTCTTGCACTGGGTAAACATTTTTAACAATAACTTATCAATTCATAAGATGTATAATAATGTTTAATGGCAATTAAAATAGTTTAATGAACACGTTTATTAAGCCGACTGAGAATTTGTGTTTTAATAAAAATTTAAAATCATTTAAGTATGCAGAAATGTCCCATTATGTAAAAAATAACACTTATTGAAAGCACTTAATGCACCAAAAATTACCAAAGAACATTTTTTATTTAAAAAGTATTTAAAATTACTAACAATATTATTTCACCAAATTTCTATAATTCCATTAAAATTGGCTAACACTCGATAAATTAAACATTTCAAACTTAAATAAAATTCTTATCGGCAACTGCGCAAAAGAAAAATTTCATTTCAAAAGAAGGGCACCATCTGCCATCATTGTTACCTGCCTGCATATTAATAAGAAAAAACCGCTATATTTGCAGTAGTAAAAAATAAGATTGAAATTTTCTTAAAAACAAAATTATTAGTTAAAAAATATTGAATTACAAAATTATGAATTAAAAGAGCCACAGAAAATGAATTACAAGTGTAAAAACAATTTTTTTAAAGTGTAAAAACAAACAAATGTCATTACAAACAACAAATATCATTGCAAAAAGGTCTAACAGCAGTCTTTACAAAAATATTTTTTATGCTGGGTTTCACTGTGGCACATAGTGTATCAACCCATGATCTGCAACTCATACACTGGATCATGTCTTCTTCCTTTAGGGCGCCACACAAAACCAGCTTGAATCACCTTCATACTGATCGTCACTCTGTTCATCGGAAAACAAGCTTGTCTTCATCAGTTTAACCTTCTCCTTTTAATTTTTACACTGTTCTAATTTCAGGTTGTAGGGGCTGCTCGTAATTAAAACTGCACATTGTCCTTTCCTTTTTCCTCGATCAGCCAGTAATTTTGATGCTTTTGGTAGAGGGGACAATTCATTTAGGGTCTTCTTAAACTTATTAGTTTCTTTTCTGCCATCACCACTAGTGTCACCCTCTCAACAGCGTTCATAGGTACGTTTGAGTCTTTTGCTAGAATAGGCTCATCATCCACATTTTCATCGACCGCTAACGTTTATGATGGCTCGAAATGGTGATTAGAAAAAATATTTCTATCAACGCGCCAAATCCCAGCCGTACGGAAGGCACTCTCCGCTGTCCCTACAGATGCTGCTCTTCCATAAGCTTCTTTTAAAAGTCCAGATATCTGATATTGCGAGATTGTTTTTCCCACGTTTTGACGCAACCATTTAGCATGTGCTTTGTTGAAGCATGTTTGAAGGTGCGCAAAAAATGGTACATTAAGTGGCTGCAATCGGTGGGTTGTGTGGCCTCGCAACTGTAACATGATGATGCCATTATTTCGAGCATACTCGACTGCCTCCAGATTTATGATATGTTTGGTGTGGCCATCTAGTAGTAGAATTACAGGTGATTCAATACCACAATTCACATGCCTCTTGAAATGCTTGAGCTATGATAAAACCAATTCTGAATTTATGTATTCAGTGTCCGAAATCTCTATCATGACTAGTGGGGCACCCATTTCAACCTCATCTGGCTTACTTTTTCTTTTGAAAACTTTTATAGGTGGTATGAAGAATCCTGCTGCATTGGTAAAACAGACTATTGTCATGTTCACGCCCCGTTCCCCGCTCGTATTTGTTCCAACTTGGTGCTTGCCTTTTCGAGCAATTACCTTCTGAAGCCGTTTTTGCACCTCTGTAAACCCAGATTCATCAACGTTAAACACACTGTTTGCTGTTCTGGCGTTCTCATCGACAGTTTTTTCAATCAGGTCGAAAAACTTGTTGACGTTCTCCCGGTTCAACCCTTTAGCTCGAGCGGCTCGAGCCATTGAAGTCTCTCCTGGCTGACGGAGGGATAGCTGTGGGTTTCGTTTCATAAGGGAATAGAACCACTTTTTTCCGGCCATTTTTTTCTCCTTGTTAAAGTTGTGTGGTAATGCGTGTTTCTCTGCTTTGTCGAAGGCTAGCTTTCAGATGTCTTTGATTGAATACCCAAAAAATCTCTCCTCAAACAGGAGAATGTGTTCGGCGAGAACCTTATCCATCTCCGCAGTAGAGGTTGCTTGCCTGCCGAAGGATTTAACTGCATTCGAAAAAATGTTCTTACCATCAGCATGTCTCTTTACAGTATTAAATAACCTTTCTCCCCCACTGTATATTCTCCTTCCAATTTTCCCTACCACGACCATAGAGGGCAAACGCCCGCGATGGTGATACAGGTTTCCTGAACAAGAGTCTGAGTAGTCAAGGCACTACATACACACGGGCACATTCGTTGAGTCCATAGCCACCGTTCTTGTACCTGCGAATGTTTTTCGTTCCATTTCCCGTAAGTACCCATTTTTTGCATCATGAAAACCTTCACCCAGATGTTCACCCAATTATGTTAGATATTTGTTGTGGAAGTAAAATTAATATTATTTAAAATTAATTAATTTCCAATTACAATACTTAACAGTCTCTTAAAATGGACCAGTGCAACTTAGGAAACACTCGGTGGTCCAACTTAGGCAACAGGTTCCTGTTATAATAATAATGGCACCAGACAAACACACGAGGTTTCACACACATATGCAGTATATCGTTTATAGCTAACATAATTCGGGTTAAAAGTGTTGCATAGAAAGAGTAATTACCCACTTTTACTTAAGGGAGCAACTTACTAACTGAGGGTAAATAATTATAGCACAAACAATCAAATCACGCTAACGACCATCCACACCCGAAAAATGACTACAACTCCCAGACCGTCTAGTCACGTGCCCTCGATGGTGTCTCTACCTAGTACTGCGACCTCAACTGCTTGATATAATCATAGCGGGGGAAATTCAAACTGTTTTCTCAACTGGTAAGATGTAGGTAAAACTAGAGGACAATGAGTGGTGGAAGTACATAAGGTCAGTTTCATGAGGTTCTCGCGAGTGTGGAGACTATCGCATCCGGCAATGTAATTCATGTACCGATTGGACTGCTTTGAATGCTTAGCCGCGTAGCAGGTATGGTGGTGCAACGCGCTGTGCATTCAGAAATTTCCATGGGGATTAAGACTTTGAAGGGTGTTGGATTTTCAACCCGGGTGAGTTGCTACGCCGTCGCTGGTGCATGGACGCGGAAAGGGGTGAGTGCGGACGGAAGGGAAGGTGGGGGGTGTGGCGGCGGGGTAGAGCGGGGCATGAGGGAGAAACGGGGGCGGGGCACGGTGCGGAAACAGCCTCTCGGATTGTTGGTGCTTCAGCGGCGACGGAGCCTGAAACCATCCAGGTGATCATACGGGAAAGTTTAATCTACTAGATTCCCACTCGCATTAAAACAAATGAAATTCACGGCCGCGACTTCCCAACCTGTGGGGAAATAGCATTAACATATGAGAGAATGGAATAAATGTTTTTGGTCTCAGATTTCTTCTGTATTCTAGGCTTGAAACCAAATTCTTTAGAGCTTTGTTATTGCGATTTAAAGTTTTAAATGAATAAAACATACAAGAAAAACCCCATGTGCAGAAAAAAAAGGAAATTAGAAGGATTATCAATATATGTCTGACGAGTGCTCTTGCTAACAGCTTGATAAAAAACTAAGAGGATTAAAATTCATTCAGAAATTGCTACCATATCCCAGTAATAAGCATAGAACTATTACAAAATAATGGCTTAAAATTGCTCTGATGTAATGATCCACCACTTGATCCCTCTCCATAATAACTAAACTGTATAGAATTGGAATTTACAATTTTTTTATTGAATATTGAAAATATACTGACAATGAATAAGAAAAATATTTTCATTTGCACAGTGTTAATTATAGAAACCTATTAAGCGTAAACAAGCTTGATAATTGCATACCTACAGGGCGCAGGAAAAATATATTCCACGACTATTGGGGAGCTTAATCATGGGAAGACTTAAAAGGTGATGAAAATTTCCTTTCAAAATATTTCATTACACAATCCAGACTGTTTTTGCCGCTCCATAACTAATCACTAAAAAAGTTGAATATTCGTGTAGAGGAAATCACAAGGATTTATCACATATAATGAAAAAATAATGTGGTGTTATTTAGTGTTGTATATTATAGTCATAGAATAATGGTTCTCATCATTTATGAATACTATATAGGTTATTCTATAAATATGTTATTATAATGCTACAGAATTACGTTCACAAAACATAAAGGTGAAATGCATATCGCTCCTCACACAATTTTGCGTGACTTTTACACGAATTTTTAATTATTCTTAGTGATATCAACCTTCATCATCCAGTCCAAGCCTCAAGTAGGGCTAGGTAATTTTTTATGCTAGTAGAAAATCTTCGAGACAACAGACTCTTGCACGGGATAAATATACACGAAATACACAAATAAATAAGTTTCATTGAATACATCCCTCTAATTTAATTAGCTTTTCTCATAGTCCAAAAATTCGTTTTAGTTCTTAAATTAGATGCTGAAAAACCTTTTTTGGCCGAAGCTAAGGATTACGAATATGAATAGCCTACATTTTTCGTGCATTCCATTCTTTCCGAGGCATTAATTCGGAAATTAAACGGTAAGTTCTGATATTAACTTCTGGGTGGAACAGTTATGGAATAAAAGTATAAGGAAGACACAAGATTACCAAAGAGGCGTCTTGAGGCTCTTTAAATATCCCTATTTAACAAGAATAATGTTAAATTAGGTTTATAATAGCCCATCATTTTTTTAAATAAACCCGAATTAGTTAAATCATGCCAATTGCTAATTGCATTTTCCCAATTAGAGAAGGCTTCAGTCAAGCATGAATTGAGAGACAGAGAAAATATTTTATTTCATATAAAATGCAACATTTTTTAATAAAAATTCAGTACATGTTTCATACAAATTAGGAACACAGCAACAGACAGTAGAAGAGGGGTCCGTTCATATCAAGCCATCGGTATGATGGTTTGGCCAGAAAACTGATGACTTTCGTAGGGACCATTGTTCATTATCATATTATATAAACAGCTGACCATAGGTGAGTATACTTGGGAACCAATAGATTCAATAAATGTTTTTCTGAAGTTACAGAAACTGAGAGATATTTACCTACTAGCACAGAGTCCCCAAAACTAATTATTTGAACTTTTCCGAGGTATTCAGGTGAATTATGTCATGAATAAAGATGCTAATGTTGACTGCAAAGACGAGTTATTTCTTACCCGTTGAAGCAAAAGGAAGGCGTCATGGAAGTAGTAAAATATTATTTGGACATAAAAGAGGAGGTGAAAAATAAAATGCAAAAGAAACAGGTCTGAAAAAGAGATAAAAAGGGTCGCCATCAAATCATAAAGAATGGCACGCATGGCAAGTATTAGAAATACGAGGTTTAGCCCTGGCAAGAAAGATTCCAGAGGGAATCCATAAATTAACTTGGATATGTAAGCAGGGGGGCAAAAATGAGGGCTTCGGAAAAGAATGTGTCATGAAAATACGTGACGGAATGAAGGTGTAGATAGGCTGAAGTTGGCACGGTGAAGCAATAGTGAATTTGCAAGAGTGCATGTAGGAAATATACATTTCAAGACAACGCAAATATATTTTAAATAAAATAACTCAAATTTAAGGATGAAAAAGACTACCGAATATCATGTAGTAGAAAATAAGAACAGAAATTATTAAAATAAAAGAAGAACAAGCAGGCACATGCGTGATAACTTATGTTGGAATAACGTATAATGGCAAATATTGATGGGAGTGTGAAATATAATGCAAAGGATGTTTAGCTAGTTCACTCCAGCTCCAAAATGCAACCAAAATGTGACGTTAACGTGATATTCATAGTAAAATGTGATATAATTAGAAAAATATAGGGAAATATGCACAACAGGTTAATGAAACCTGTGTAAAATACATTTTTCTTCGCCAAAAATGAATAACATAAGGGAAAATTAAAAGTAGTTTGTATCGACTTCTAAGTAATGCACACTAGGAAGGAATTAGGTGAGACGATTTCATAGCACCACATAAAACTCAGGTCATTAAAGAAAAACTGCATTAGCAGAGAACAATAGTTACTTATGCCATATTTGGGCAGCTCAACGTATCCAAAATTCCTGGAAATGAAAAAAATGATCAGGGAAACCTAGTGTCCGATTCAGGATTCTGCAAACGAAAAAACACCAAGAGTTTTCTAAGCAGCTTAACGTTCCATTCAGCCTACCATCCCCATAATTTGACCTTTTTGCCACAAAGTGCTCAATAAACGATAGGTTAACAGCGTAAAATCCCTGGATCCACAAACTGGATTTGAACCCAAGACTTCCTACCAGAAGGCTAGTAGCCTGATCACGTGATCCGATTTTTCCTAACTACAAAATAATTCAATAGCTTACGAAAACTATTAGTTGCAAAGGATGAACACTGTGAGAAAATCTATTTCAATACTAATCAATAGAACAAATTACAGTTGGAATTGCAGTGTTGGAGTAAGTTCATGTGTTTAGGAGAACTTTTGGAGTTTGAATGAAAACCTTTAACTAGGGTGTCTAAACAAGAAAAGCTAATTTATTGTGTTATTTTTGTTCATTTTTGTTGATTCCAATCATGATTTATTCACATTTAAGCATAATGGGAGCGGAACATTTCGTAACGTACAATTTTACACTGTTCAGCCCCCTCTCCTCTTTAACACCCACTATTAGTATTATATATTATTTATTTTATCAACACACCTTTTTCATAAGTAATTCACAGCCTAAAGAGATGTACATGGAATAAATGGATGGAATTTTTTACCAATTTTTGACAAAACATACTCGGTTAGAGTTCAAATGTATAGTTTTTTTATAATTTGACTAGTAAGAAAAATCTTTTTGAAGATCGTTACGGAGGTAGACGCCACTGGAATCCCATGTAAACGACGAAAATTAAAGGATCATTGCTCGCAGGATACATAGCTTCTAATTGTGCAAATTAATAACTAAGAATAGATTTAATGTATCTTAAATGTACTCAAATTGATAAAATCCTTTGTTATTTTGCACATAATATGCTTAATTATTTTGTTTAAACAATCCAGCAAATGAGGCAGGAGGACGGAGGCTGAATATGCAAACGGTATTCAAATATTGAAGTTATAGTATAATTGTAGTAGCTGGACAGAACTCTCTTTCTTCGAGCGCTACGTAATGTTAATACTGCCTTTGGTTGTTAGCTTCTAAAGTGGTCTTCAACAAGAGAGATACGGACTTACAATAGAATATATAAGCCCATAATTTAATTGCAGGAATCCGAAAAGGAATAAGCGCTCATACTTTGCGCGCGTAAAATGCCTCTGCGATCCATGCCATTAAATTGGTTTTCAAGTGCAAACTCAATCTCACATTAAATCTATTGCCCAAGATAATTAAGTAGAAAATAATTTACAAATATTGAGATCTAGTGGCTATTACATTTAATGGGAATAAATAGACAAACCACTCAACAAAAAGCTATTCACTATATTAGCAAGTCACGTAATTCATGCAGATTGTCAAATACCATGCTTGCACGACCAATGGTTATTTTATGTATCTAGCCCCTAAATAGGGCTAACTAAAGGGAATGCAAATCCATGTTGAAACAAACGAGAGCTTTTGAGACGCATTTGAGAATTATGAAGTATCATTTTGTTTAAAAGAGAGACAAAGAAGAAAGTGCTGGAAACAGTAATAGAATTTAGTCTCAAACAAAACCTCAGGCAAGGCAAAAAAGCAGTTAATGAGATCATAATTCCGAGAATAATTGATTGCTTAGGGAATAAGAAAAATTTCTCTTTGAAGAATTTAGATATGATTCTAACAAATAAGTGCGTTGGTCGGTTTCAAAAGTAATTAGGAAAGAAAATAACCAATAACGATATGAGATTAAAAGATTAGATGTTACGTTTCGTGGAAAACAAGGAAGAAAAACCTCCAATTATGAATGACATGGAACTGGAAGCTGAAATAAATGCTACTGGGACAAGAAAAAGATACTTTTCTTTTGATAAAGATACTTCCCCAATTAGCGTAGAATGAGATCCTCGAGCTGTGAAAAAATATTATGTCGATGCTTATAATATTATAACGGAATCTTTGGGACAAAGGTTAATGGTAGTTGGCTGAATTAATAACAAAACATGGCATGGCAATAAAACCCGTGAAGAACCAAGAAAGTATATCTTAGTAAGTATCCGAGTAAGTTTTTGACGTAAACGGAGTGCTACTTATACAATACTTACATTTTAGCAGTATTTATGTAACATTGTATTTCTCCGAAAAAATAAAATAATGTGAGTTTCTTCTTCCATCTTCCGCTAGTATTTTTAACGTGACCTTGTCAACAATACACCTTCACAAGGGTGACAGGCGGCTTTTTTCCCAGCTTACTGAGATACTGACACCGTTGCCACCACTTTACAATCCCTAAATGATTTGAAATCAGAGAAAATGAATAAGCTCTAAAGCAAGACACCACATTAGAAAGAAGTGATGGATTTCGATGAATTTCTGCAAAATAAGAATAATGAGAACATCTAGATGTAGGTAGGTTCGGGGCAAACCTTACATGATACATAAGTTAGAACAGTAGGAGACATACGTGTACCATTTTACCGCCAAATATAAAAGGTTGAATAACGGATATTGACTCAGCGCTCAGTTGCGTTATTTACAGTTCTTAACTGTGCTTAGGAGACATGAAACGTGGTTGCAACTATTCAAACCACGTACTGTGCTTCAAATTACTAGTATTCATTGGTATTGCTGCTCGTTAGGACGGCTGCTCTAAGCGGCACGCTTCTAGATGGGCTGATATTCTTCCACCTTGTCCTGATCAATGGACACACACAAACCTAGGATCCATGATATAATCCCAGAAACGTAAAAAGTAGCCATGAGGTGAAAAGCATGTGGCAGAATATACCCTCATAGTTGTAAAACATAAGAATAAAGGGTAATTAACATTGTGTAAATAAAAAAGAATATAATTGCGCCGTTAGAGTTAAGCATATGTACATGAAATTAAGCCACAGAAATAAATCCCATGAAACTCTCCTAACCATTTCTTCCCGCCAGCCGACATTGGAAACCGAGGTTGGTAACGCATTGGACTTGCCATCAAAGAATCGTGGTCTTGAATTTTTCCTACGGAATGGAAGTCATGTTTTTACTAGGATTACAAGATTAAGGTTGGTGATTGCAATATAAAATAAGCTGTTCGAGGACCTGAAACCCAGGATAACTGCTAATTATTTCGATTATTGTACTTATCATCGGAGAAAGTATATTTTTCATCAGCATCATTGGTAATGTCTCATTAAATTACTGCTCCTGAGTGAGTTGACCACAAACTATAATCTCTATTAAAATATTTCTTTACTATTTAGAATAAAGATTGCTTAAATGTCAACATTAGTAAGTCACCCTGAATGCCTTAGGAAAAATTACCTCCCCTACAATGATACTACAATTACACACAGCAGATAAATGTATAATAGCAGGGCTGATACGCATTACCAGTTTTGATTTTCCCTGACTTTCAGACCAATTTTTTCAGTTCCCTGACTTTCCCTAACGTTTTCTGACTTTTAAGATGTTTACCAACCCTGAATAGGTAAGAAAACCTCTCAATAATGCTACTAAAATAAAGAGGGTGGATTGTGAACACATTTTAAACTCGTATTCTAAAGTTTACTGAATAATATTTCCTCTATTATAATCATATCATAATAAAAATATCAATGCCTGTCAAAACGCCCTTCTATTAGTATCCTTATTATCTTTTAACATTTTCGACGGTCCTATAAGTCGTCTTACACTCCATCAATTTAGCTCTCACCAGTCTTTTCTGAGCCTTTACCGCGAAGAACTCAAAGTTTTATTTTATCCACTTCCCACATTGACTAACTTACGGAACTATACTGAAGCGCTTAATGTGAAAAGCACTCCAGTTTTTTGTCAAATCGTGTAAACGGCACGATTGCATTTAAATTTCGTTACCAAAATGTAATTGATTCCAATAAATTACTAGTCATGTATAGAGAAACAGCTAACTAAATTAAAACTGAACGTATGGTAGTTCACACTAACTCAGGTGGGTTTAAAATAAAATATATGATTACTTTACTAATGTCCTACTCAACTCAGCTTAATGCATAGGTATATCTATTAGTTAAGGCTGTTGAAATTCTCCAATTTTTAGCTTGTGTACAATTCCTAATGGTCGAAGGTGTGCGCTAACACTAGGCCATATTCTTCTATATCCTGGACCTTTTTCCACGCTTCTCCCAAGTTTCAACCCACCTGGGAAACGTAGACCCCACATTGTCATTAGGGAACCCAAGACGTGATTCTGTCACCGAGTCATTTGATGGTTAAAAAAAAGTATCTGCATCAGCAAAACCTGAGGAGATGACTCAGCAAGTTAGCGTAACCAAGGAGCCATCCTCAGAGCTCAGACCCTGCGATAAAAACGTACGACAAACTTATGTACCTGCTCTCTAATTATCTAACGAAACAAAGTTTATCAAAAGAATATTATTTCTAGCATTGGAAACTTGACGTCGATGAAATTAGTTTTCACCTGCCTTATCATAAAATTAAACATAATTTTTTAATGCAAGTGTCATAGGCCGCGCCAGGATATAACGCGAATAATTATTACGGTCTTACTTCGAGGGAACTTAGGCCGAAGATATGTATCGCTTGAGACAGCTAAGAAGAGTAATAAACGTGCAAAATGCCAAAATTCATAGACGCAAAATATTTAAATCCATAGGTTATTTAATATACAGTAAAATAGTCACATTCTTTGATTATTGAACCTCATCATGATACAAGAATAATACAGCAAGTAATATAAAAATGCATTATTCAATAACAGGTGGATCAAACTAATATTTCATAGATACGCTCGTTCTTGCGTGAGTGCATAATTTAAACAAATTAACTGAGAAAATAGGCAAGAAACAGTCATTAAATTTAAGTAGCTATGGGACATAAATATTTTGTTTAATACGTGGATAATAAAATAATGATGAATGGACTGGATTCAGAGGTAGAATAAATTAGATTTATATAGAAATCTTCCTTTACTGGTGGTTACTAAACGGATCCTGGCAGACGTGGATAGTAAATTAAGGAGAAGAATGGCAGGATGTATTGATCTAGTTTTCAAATGCGCCTAGGAAAGTATGAGATGTATCTTTGGAACATATAATATTAAAATGCAAGGCATCTTGTTGGAAAGGAGATGTGAGGAGAGAAAAGTCCTAATTAGAAAAAATTAAAAAAAAGGGAACATTGAAATGGGTAGGCATCGGCAGGGTGTAGAAAGGAAGTGGGTGATAGAATGAATATAGAAGAAAATATTGGGAGACACAGAGCCAAATTAATGTAATTATAACATATCAAGTAATCGTTCGGGGAAATTCATGCATAAGCAACTTCAGGCCATTGCTACAAGCTAAATATCACAGAAGCTAGAATAACTATGCCAGAAACCTTACAAATCAGTATACTAACAGAGATAAAAAATTTCCTCCAAAATCTAAAATACAACTGCTTCTCTGCTTTCTCTACCCTCTTTGATACCGTTACTCAATACTCATACTTATCATACATAACTCATCGCATGTTTATTTATTCGCTCATATTAAATCCAATGATAGTTTTATGCCTTCTGAAATAAGGAGTGGTAAATTTACTCTATAAAAAGAACATATACATGAGGCACATGGTAATATTTATTTTGGATATTGGTCAGTATTAATTTAATTCTTGACAAGTAGAGTGATTTTTAGGAAATGCATAGGCTTGAACATAATTCTACATAAGGTTAAATATTATGACATCAATGCAAATAAATAACGTCTATTTTTGGACTCATTTTCCGAAAAAATAGGGCAAAACAATCTTGCTAACTAGAGCTCAAAAATTACTTTATTTGAGGCACTACTGTGCTTTAAATAACATTAAGAGGATGGCTAATGCCAACAATGTAATGTACACCTCCAAGTTAAGCACTTCAACACTTTATATTTCACTTCAAAACAAAAATAAAGGTCCGGTATGGTCCCAAAGCAATATAGATCATAAACATCATACGTGCTACTTTTCGGAAAAATAGTTAGATGATTGATTAAAAGAAAATGGATAAACAGATATTGTGAATAACGTTTAATTATTCACTGCCTATACAATTCATTCATTTTTGTGAACCATGTTAGCCCTTGGGGTAAAATATCCTTCTATGCCATGCCTCCTGCAATAAATCAATAGGGATATTGAAAGGCATTGGCATAGTGTAAATTTACTTGAATTATAATTTTCTGAGAGCAAAAATAGGATAAGTTGATCACTTTACAATTCAATCATAGCCACTAAAGATGATTTTGAAAACTGAGCCTCACATCTTGTCTAAAACTTTCTCTTCAACTAATTTCGGCCTCGCAGTTGGAGCAGACAAGACATAATTACTGGTCCACCTTTTCATTTTTAACCAAGAGCTGTAAAAGAATTAAAGCAAAGGTTTCCTCTTTTTCGTTTATATTTTACCCCTGGGTCATAAGGGTTCACTGATTCCTTCCACCGTCTACCGAACATACCCTCATTACTTCCGTATCCTGGAGTTCAATAACGAGATCGGATGACGGTGGGTTGTGGGCGGAACTTTCGCTTCTCGTGGCCTCAACACTTACGGCTTCACGCGTTCATTCAGTGGCAGTCACCGCAAGCCGACTCCATTTTCCTCACCTTTGGCATTCCTCTCAACCCCGTACCCCAATTTTATTTTGGGAAAAAAAATAAGCGAGACACAAATGCTTTTCCCGATCCCAAGCGCTCCATTAAAACAGACCCGCGGTAGCGTCAGATCGTTTCGTCCTCGTTCATTTCTCCCTTGACTCTTCCAACAGCAATTTTACTACCTAAGCCTTGAATTCCCACTCGCCCCTTTGTCAATCGAGAGCCCATTGAACACCATGAAACACTCGCTTTCAGTCAAAAAAATCAGTGTCCAATTTCATAAGACTACCTATGTTCAGTTTGCCATCTGAATCGATCGATTGGCCACAAAAACTTTCATTGTCACTGCCAGCAGAGAGTAGAACTATTAAGACTTAAAACCTTATCATAGCAGACAAAATTCAAAACGGTCCCACACCGCACAGTGCCAAAGAAAATTAGTGTGGAAAATAAAAATATTATATTAGAGAAATAATTGTCACCATAAAAACCTATTACGTTATTCCTTGCAACGTCCGGCACTTTAAAATTAATTTATCACTTATACATGTAATTAGATCAATCAACAAAAATATGTAACAAAAACGGTTCAGAAAAAAGAGAGGAGACTTTACAAATCATTATGCGTGGAAGAACATTTGCTGGATAGCCAATCGTTGAACCCTATTTTTGCCTCAGCAGCAATTCAAAGTACCAAGAAAGGATGCAAATGTAGCAAAATAATATTGTACTCGGTATTCGGGGAAAAGCAGGCAAGAGTTAGAAGCGAGATGTTTAAGACCAAAGCAAGTAAAGTAAAAAGAATTAAATTACCAGAGTAACAAGTTAAACGGAAATGGATTACCACCAAAGATGTAGAGGAAAATTGCTTTGACGAAAGAAACGTTTCCCCGTAAGAGAGTACGGATGGCACACTCTTTGAGGTCAAGCGTTTGAAAAAGACTGCTGGAGAGTCTATTACACTGCAGTAAATACTAGCGTTAAAGAGGTAGTATGAAAGTAAACTGTCGTGAGAGTAGAGTAGGGTATTGAGAGGAACTGGAAATATAAAAAAGGCAAAAGATTGTGCAGCTCACATGGTGACGTCACGAAAAAGATGTTAAGAAAGCAAGCAAAATATTTTTTTTCTTTTACTGGAGATAAAATGCACAAAAGTGTAATGAAACACTACCATAGGCCCGAGTACACGATAAAACTGGTTTTATGTTATTTTGTTCCGCATATATACTTACGATGACCTTCGCAGCAATCGCTGTGGCCAAGGCTGTCAAGGCGCATATGAGAGCGTATCTGCATTTACTTTGTGGAAAAGATTGATATCTTTGCTAAATAAAAATATCATAGGTGCATTTTTGGCACTTAAATCTTTTCCACACCTCCTCCCTGATAATGGCATGATGTACCGAAATCATGGCTGGAGGTGATGAAGGGATTAAACTGTGGACGTTGTACCAGTGATCTTTTTATTTAACATGGTTAAAGCATAAGTTGAAGTATTATAAATTGTAATCACGATAAGATTATTGGCTTGGGATTGAGTTTTACCCATGGTATTTATTCCCGGTTAATTACTTAGTAATCATAAAATATTTGGTACACAACGCTGAATGTACAGTTATATACAAGGGCAACGAAGGCATGTTAAAATAGTTAGTGTTCTTCCATGACCTCTATAAATACCCGACACTGATCAAGCACTATCTCGCCCAAATATATCCACGATTTTCAATATCTATATTTATATACTGACAATGGCTTTGCCATTGGTAGAGTCTTTTTGGGATAAGCATATCATCCTTACATCGGAAAATATTATCTCCCGGAAGGCTAATTGAAAACCCAGCATATAGCTTCAAAAACAAAAATTAAAATTAAATCGAATTCTTATATTTTATGGAGATTAATATTTATTAAATTTAATACTTCTTAAGATGAATGGAATGTTACTCCGTAGAAGACTAGGCGTATTTCAGAGCACGCTACGAGTTTCACTTGACCCATCCGTTACCTACCTGCAAATTCTCACCTCCAACTAACCTAAGCGGCCTAAGCTTTTTGTCATTTCTCTTTAAAATGTGGTTTTCCCTTTTTATTGATGAATGCATATCGTGGTGACAACTTAGCCTCAGAAATTACGTTCAAGATTGATACCAGCTGTACAATTATCTGTGGAATCTATTAGGGCACAATTATCCGTTATGAATACGGTGACACTTCAGAAATATACCGCTTAGTATGTTATTATTATTATTTATAGTGTGTACATACTATTAAGTAATTATAGTGTGAACATAAATTTATTCTTCAAATGCAACTAAATTTAAAAGAAATAAATACATTAATTAAGCTTAAAAACAACCGTCCGGTACCTAATGTTACCAAATAAAAATTCATTAACTAACTCATTCGTAACTTTGTGGTATTCCATTTTAAGGTTTCTGGGATGTATTACTTTTACTTACACCACTTCTTTTTTATTTCAAAATTTTCAGTTTCAAAAGTTTCAAAATTCATCTCTTCCTCCGTTACGTAACTAAGGTTACCATAATAAGATAAATAATTTACGCCTGATGATAATGATTATTCAATGAAACCCTAGTCGCTTTATTTTTAAAAAAAGAAGTGGTATAAGTAAAAGTAATACATCCCAGAAACATTCAAATAAAAATAATCTCTTTTTTCAAATAAATATCAAAATACCTTAAACACTGAGTTGGTCTTAAAATAAATTGGTACGTATTGATTAAGTATTCATTCTCTTAGTGGGTAATATTTACTGTTAGCGTCTAGTTTATATTTTTAAACATTAGATAAAAGCGTACCGTGGTCTACGGCGGGACTCAAAGTTTGAAAAACCCAATGATATCTTTCCTGTACGATACAGAATGGATAAAATATACCTTAGGTTTAACATAATTAGCCACAACAATCTCACAGTTTTGCCCCAAGGTTTGTTGGTCAGGATTTTATTGCAATATTTCTTTCATACGGCAAAACATTAATCTTCCAAAGTTAATTTTACCTCGATGGAATACATCTAACCTCCGTGGATAAGGAGAATAAGTTACAAAATAGTTATCACCGAGAACGTCTCCACTATCCGCTCAAAGAGTATAATAAGGATAGTCTCCTTCACGGAAATCATTCATCTCTGAGGCAATCAGTTGTAATTTCGGTCATCTCTATTACAATCACGACGGAAAAAAATAATTTCGGTCACTCTATCGGTCTTTATTGATATTGGCAGATGGAATAATTTGATTTCATGCTCAACCATACGCAATCACCAAATGGCATATTTTTTCTTAGGAGACAAAACGGTAAGGATAAATTATTCTTTGCTTCCAAATTCTTCTCATTTTTCAGACTGAATTGAATCAGATTTTATAAAGCAAAATAATGCTCATCGCTCGGGAAAGGAAAATCGTAGAATCAAATATGTTTTACTATCAAAACTTACCCTTTTTGATTTTTTTTTTCATAGGTGACAGGCACATATCTGCCTCATATAATATATATTGATTACATGAAATAAATGTGTGCCCTTTAGCTTTTCAGCCACATATGGGCTACGTAAACACAACTCAATTCAATATCTTCCCTCCCTTTTTCCAATATTTCTTTATTTGTTTGCCCATCCTCTCCCATTTTTATTAGGAAAATAATTTTTTATATCTTCGCACCTTCTTTTATTTACAATATTTCACTGCTTCAACCATCGTGCAAAATACCCTTGTGACCTCTCTTTCCTCCCTGATCCCACTCCTTGTATGACCTCGAAGCATTTCTTTCATCCTCAAAACTGGGATTTTTTTCATCTCCTGGAAACTGAATATCTTATAAGTTATGGTTTTTGGTACCATTTTTCTGATGTGTCCATTGAAATAATTCGTATTAAAAGAAATAAATTCGTCATTTTCAGTAAGAACAGCTTTTTATATGTTAGACATTTTTTCCGACCGTTATAATCAAGCTGGAAGTTTTCCAACTTTGTAACCCAGGAGTACCATATTTTAAATTCTTTTCGGACTTGTATATGGTGTGTGGTAACGGAATGTAGTATGTGGATTGGAATTTGTACGTCAAGTAAACCGGTGCGATACAACTACTGTAGTTGGAGTATCATAAAGTATATTCCAACTCGTATTGACAGTAAACTCTGAATTATAAATTGTCCCTTTTCACTATGCACTCTAGTAATATACAGGTGGATGAAGAAAATATCCAATCCTTTACCACTGGACAAATATTTAATGATTTTTTTTTCGTCACTCAATCCACAAAGCTATAACAAAATTCCCAATAATTGTTCATGCTTCTTTTAGGGTGTACTTCCATCAATTACTTAAGTATAACCTGGTGCTCTAAAGTAAACATTTTACGAAGGAATTTTCATCAGGCTGAATAAAAATGATCTAATTTATGCACCGAAGTTTATGTTATTGGTGAGTTATAGTAAATTACTTCCCATGGAGAAAACTAGAGTTTAGTCAGGTCCTATATAAAAAAAATGTGCAAAGAACTTCTAAATGTCCAGTTGTCACCTTCGGTATCAGATGCGTAGAAGGTATAGAATACAATGTCTTCTACGCAACTGATACCGAAAGTGACAATTTTACATGATCCGCGCTTCGAAAATGTTTGATCAGCCAGCTTCTAAATGTGTTTTTATATAATATGTGGTAGAGAATTGAATGGATAAATATGTAATGGTTTTACTAATGGTGTAACGTCTGAGGTCATTTAGTTTATGATAAAGCAGGAGAGTGGCCGTTTAAAGCCGACGGTCGATGCCATACTTAACGGAAATATGCTACCGATGCAACGGAGTGTTAAACTGCAATAGGTAAACCCTTATCGTCCCTCACAATATCTCAGGATGGTCCCTTTTGCCTTTCATAGCTAACCGCACGGCCGCCCCACGGTACTTCCTCCTGCACTCAAATGCTCAGCACCGTCACTTCCACATAACTTTCCCCCCTCCCGATTCCCTCCAACCGAGGGAAAAAGTCATTCCTCACGTATGCTCCGTTTAACGACCTACCCTCGGGGTGAGCCGCACAACCCCCTCCCCCTCATTCAGTTCCCCATGCACGCCCCAGCACCCCCCTCCCACAAAGTATTTCCTTCGCCTTATCCCATACACTATATATCTCCCCCATTTCCCTTTCTCCATTATGGTTAGCCGAGCAGTGAGAAATCGACTCTTTAAAGGCGAGCTTGGATTGAAGGAAAGAAGTGCAAAGCTGTGAAGCATAAGTCGTTCTCTTCTAAAGTACGTGCATTAGTACTATCAAGCGTTTTAATTTTTTGCGGGCATAGGCTGGCCATAGAGTTAGCCGTTGGATAAAAGGAGTGGACGTGAGAGTGATTGCAGGAGGACGAGTGAAATGTTGCGAATAAGTAACGAATGCATTATATGACAGTAATATTTAGATGATGGTTTCAGACTTTACTTGGTGGAATTCCTTAATACCAAGAAAAGAAGAATTAACACTGCAATTCAACATGCTATACGATTTATTTAACGTTTGTCCACACGACCAGTTTCGCCACAGAGCAGCATCTTCAGGATTTTCGAATTGCAGTAATAGTTAGCCAATTACAAGGAACTGCTGATCGGTGACGAAACCGGTCGCGTAAACAAACGTTAAATAAAACTTATACAATGTGAATATGCAGTGATATTTAGAAAATGGCAAGGAAAACCCTCACATAATAAACTAAACCATTTCGTTGTGATTGTAGAATGTGAGGGTGTATAAAAAAGGGTTAGATATTCACGTAAAAGAGAAGAAAGTAGCCAGCAAAAAAAACTTCAATTTTGAGAAAAATGTACAATTATGATCATATACTAGTTCTTTAACATTGATTTAGTATGATTGAGGTGCTTAGGCAAAGAGTTGAGAGTTTTAGAAACAGTCTGTCGTCAAAAAATTTCAAAACGACTAATATGTTGGAGGGATATTACGAAAGGTACTGAATGTAGGATTTTAGGACCTCTTAAATTTGTGAGGATCACAATTTCAACAGATTTGTACGTCTCAGCTTTTTCAATGCCGTAGAGAAGAGTGTTTGCCTAGGAGTGTGAATAGAGACATGATAAGATGGACTAATGTTACAGAATATACCTAATTATGGTCAGATAAAGAGCAATCGAGTAACAATTGAATGGTCAGAATAGCAAAAACAGCCTTCGAAACTTATTAAGCAAAAAACAGTTAAATATCTAAATTAAAAGACTTTCAGCAGTTGATAGAAACGGCCGATTCTTTGTGAAACTCCAGAGCTAGTAGGTGAAAAAAGACTTAGCGATTCCACTGTTATAAAAAAAATTACTAACAACTAGTTTCGCAACTCTGTGGCTTCATCAGGTATAATTTTATACCTGAAGATGCTACAGTTCAGTGAAATTTGTCTTTATTCAATTGTTTTTTAAACAATGGAATTGCAAAGCTCTTTTACACCTCCTAAAATACTAACACATGACTCTTGAATTTGAAGATGCGTGAAGATACTTTAGCAAATTATTCTCTAATGCCACCCATAATCAGGCAATTTCATTACCGTCACTAGGCCATTGTACTGTACAGCTTAATTGTAATAAGCATTCATTTTTTCATAATTCATTAAATAACAATTACTTCATCCCCATTCAATTCATTCTTTAATTCATCAATTTGAAGCATTCAATTCAATGGACGAATGAAGCTGAATTTGAACGACATCCGAGTTCACAGCAGAGTGAAATGATAGGGCATTAAAAAGGAATATAAGATGGTGCAACGTCTGCCTAGGAGCTTCCCTCTCCATAATCAAATTTGAATAGGGCATGTTGAATTCTTGAAAATAATTCCTTAAATGGTTTATCTCAGTAGCCAAGGTAGATAAAAATGCCTTTGAGGTTAACGATGAAACATAAAAACTACAGGTTAATTAATTTGCATGATTATAAACTGAAATGTACCTCTTTCTAAGAATCTTGATATAAAATAGATATTTGGTCTTTCTCAGTTGAACATGGTAATTTTGCAAATACTATTATATAATAGCTCTAGAAGCTACAGAGATATAATGCAGCTATTGGAGCAAGTTGCGAAGGATGTAAAAGAGAAGAATTACATTTATACGAAGAGGTTGGCCTATAGAAGCATTGAGTGGATGGCTGCGTCAAACCAATAGTAGGATTGTTGGCCATGGATGATTATGATAATAGTTTAAAAAATTAACATTAACTTGTAAGCTATGTCGTATTATAAATACGTGGATGCTAAAGGAACTCCTGATAAATTTAAGCATGCGTAAAAGACATGAAAGAGAAAAATCAACGGAAATATTATTCCATCTGGACTTCACTATACCACGTTTTATTTAAAAATCGTCATCCATTTACCGACGAAGAAACGGATGATTAGCTGACTAGCGTTTTTCGTTCAATTAATTTTCTGTGAGGCTTCAAAAAGATGGAAACGGGGGGGAAAGGAGGTATTTTCTTCGACATCCAAAATTATCTTACAGTTCACATTTTCATTAAATAAATAAAAAATATTCCAACGGCATAATGCCAGTTTTTCTGCAATATGATTTTATTGACTCCATTATCTGCAGTGTAAAGAGTATTTGTAAGTGAAAGGCATAGTTTACCATATAAAGAAAATTTCGAAATTAACTCGTTGCGGCAATCACTTGGCCTTTAAACCTAAATTTTGAAGGTTCTAATCCCGTATATACCATGAATACTGTTTTCGTGTAAATACTGAGTTGAAGTTTGACAGTAAAATCAGGTTAAATAATAACCTTTAGGCATTGGACAACCAAGTAGGTAAATGATCTATAACAATCACTGTCACTAGTAGATGAAAGGGGCAGCAGTTCATCTAAGTAGATATGCCCCTATCGTCAATTGCTCTAATGAATACAAATGAAAGTTTTGAAACTCATTCAAATTGGTATTAACGCTGCATCACGTTGGTATTCGGGCAATAGAAAAAAAAAGATTTAAGAAGTCATTGATTTGTACTCACCAAAAACTGTGTCGTGATGCTTGTAGTCTAGGTATCGAACCGAGGAGAGTCCTTTGGGCATGAAAATGCCGAACAAACCTGAAAAAAAAATTCTATTAGAATATATTTCAATTTTTTTCAAGGATTCTGTCACTGAAAATCAATTTCTTATTAATTTGATCGAGAATTGCCATTGAAATATCCTAGATGATGAAATAAACTGTCACCGGGAAAAACAGCAACGGAATAGAAATCTTCGAAAACATTAATATTTTGAATACTAAATTACGATTTGCGTTAAATGGTGTTATTAAGAAATCATTTTTTCCGTATTTATTAAAACACTCTCCTCACATTACAAATATACAGCCTACATTTTACTAGATATATCTGCATCTAATTTTTTATTCTGGATATAAGAATGCAAAATGTAAATTATTCGTATGTTATCCATGCTATGTGCATGAATAGAGATTTGTTATGGCAACTCTGTATTCAAGTAGAATGAAAGAATAGATCTGGGATCCTTTGCGCTCTGTCGGGTAGTAAAATCTCTTCGGACCATCAGGAAGAATAAAAAGTGATGATGAACAATGGGGTTATAACCTAGGGATATGTTGCTCCAGGACAAATCACAGTGACTCTTAAGACAGGAGAGCTTCATTCTTTTTTCTCGCCCAAGGTCTAACTATTTTATGCTACAGTATATCATGTGAACATCACTCAAAACGTCACAGTATTAAAACACATGCTTGATGAAGAAATGTCAAAATACATAAGCTGGACGGCATGGGTTTAAGTTATAGCCAATGTACAATCGCCACATCACCATTAATTCTGATTTCCGAATGCTTTCTTAAATGTACAGAAAACGGTTCAGTTGGTTATTGGAAGAATGAATATCGGTGAGTCATAATATGTCAATATCTTACGCTAGCAAATCGCTTTTAAACTACCATTAATTAATATCCCAAATCACGTTCCATTCCAATAAATGTTTTAAATTATAGGTAAAAATTCAATATGAATAATATTAATAAATACTTTGAGGCCAGTTGGCGGTATCAGACGATTGAGAGATTAATGGGAAGTGAGAGATGTACAGTGGTAAAGAGTGAAACGTAGGGCTCATGGGGAGGAGTCTTCATTTAAAAGCTTACCCTATACCATTATAAAGTTAAAAATAAAAGGTCAAAAGAAATCGGACATCATTATTAGCCTGCTCTTAACGAATGGTGAAATGAAGTTCACGTTAGAATACTTGCCGGTTGGAATACTGGCGTATGCCGAAGCACTCAATTTGGGGCCTGTAAAAATGAAAAAGTTACACTAATGACGGGATTTGGTCCCGCGTCCTCGCAATTGTAGGCCAATACTGTAGACATTGCAACAAAAAGACCCCGCGATGGTTGATAACAAAGGAAATGCCATGCTGTAACTCCAACTAGGATTAACGTGACTTTAGGCATAGTAACACAAAATATTTGAGCAAACAAAATTTAGGTTGAGATGCTATGAAAATAAATTTGGAAATATTATATCTTTCATTTGTACGTTAAGGATTTCGATTATCTTGTTTCACTGAGATTAGCTATTTGTTTAAATTAAATAAATTATACTATTTTTAAGATAAAATTACCTTCTGTTGTACACACAGACCTTATATTATACATATATACTTGTGCTTCATAATTCATATATAAAACACGAAAAATGGATACTTTGAGGAGCCGCAATCGAATGAAATCTATCATTAGCTTTGAAAATGAATGTGAGGTTCATGATATCATTTTTGCTTTGCTAAATAAAATTTCACCAAAAAACTTTTTTTTCGTATTATGGCAGTTCAATTGCGTACTGTAATAATTACTTTCCCATAATCATTCAAAATATTCAATTTCCGGAAAAAAGGTTATTTAATGACCAAGTCAATTCTTTTTTATTCATTATATTGTTATCGATGCATGTAAAAATTAAGAGTAAATTGAGCTTATATTAGGTATAAAATTTTAGTTGAAAAGCTTTGCCTATCAAAGTATGTTTGAATCAATAGTATAAGGTAAAGGTCCTCTTGTGCTTTGCTTACTTGCAAGCTTTGCGTAGAAATATTTGGCATGGATATCAGTTGAAGCAATCTCTTTTTTTCTTAAATACGAAAAGATATATGAGTGAGGTAGTGATTTTAGATCAGATAAGGAGGGCAGTAAGAGAGGAATATTACAGAATAATATAAAAGGCATATAAGGAACGTGAGCTCTGTAAGGGGAATATTTTTGCAAGCATATACGCAATGTAAAACATTGGTGGGGAAATGGAAAATAGGTGAATGAGGTCTTTTGAGGAAATCTTACCATGCTAAGACCACGGTATCTTTTCACGCCAATAATCATAATTTTCCAGAATGTATTACGCGATGAGACTGCGGTATTTTCGCACGACAGGAAAATTCAGAAACAACCTTCTTCCCTTAATACCTCCATTAATCCACCCTTTTCAAACGTAGAGCCTAACAAAAACATCACTTGACACAGATATTTATGGTGGTATCGAAGATATTTTTTATCCTTTCGGGGATAGTGCTCCTACTTGCAGCGCTAATGCTTTTGGCTTGAAGGAAGAGGGGAGAGAAATAAGGAGCAGGAATAGAATAGAAGTGACTGGGAAGAAAAAATCATGGCACAGTTTGCAAATCAAGAAACACACGGATATTTTTTCTCGAGGAAAACAAATCGGTCTGAAGATGAGAAAAATGATATATCAATCCAAAGCCGTTCTCTGGAACCCATTGTTCGTTTTTGTATGCCAATCATACGACAGAAGCTCGGAGGATTTCGATCCAGCGTTGTGATAGAAGGAGGAAGGCCGAGGAAAATACTTCCAGCCCGTATATACATGTCTCTCCGTTCCCGCATCTCCGATCCGGTCCTTCCAAGAGTCCCCGCATTCCCGGACATCACAATAAGGCTCGCACGCCACTCATACGGAGACAGACGATACTCCAGAGAACAAAGGCCCATTTCCATCGTGAAAAATCAAGCAGAGCCTCCGCTGTAACAATTGGTCACGGGATATCTTTAAACCCTTCCGTACCCAAAACAAATGATTCACGAGTCTTTCACTCCTTTCATTCCGCCCCAAACATACCCTTTTTTTGAGCTCTCCTCGGTCGGAGCTGAGCCACGAGTTACCGACCGACCGGCTTTCATAGATAGTCCTCCTACCGGAGCAAAGGCAAATATAAGGATGGGGAAGGAGAAGGCGGCAGTATGTGATAGGAGCCAAGATGTGGGTGAGAAAAATGTGAGGTAGATTTGATGACAAAATTAAGAACGAAGGTAGGATAATAATTTGAGTTGGTGAAGGATAAGATAGGTAAAAACGCCTAAACGGTGGTAGAAAACTGAATTCTCACAGTAGTTTAATTCGCTAAATATATTTCTGCAAATATTAACCTTTTGAGCATTTCCTTGCCCTCTAGATTTCTTGTATAGTGCATTGATTAGTGGATATTATGCACCTCGGAGAGTTTAGACATCTTAACACTCTCCTAAACGACAACTGCATGCTTTTTACTATCGAAGAAAACATGATAAGGAAGAAGACATTGATTTTATCTGCTCTAAAGAATAAGACTACTTATCTATGTGTACTTTAGTCAAATAACAACTCTACATCCAAGGCACGGTTTTAACTTACGACACTTTGGCTTTCAAGCCTGCGTTGGCAACTGGGTTAGTTGTTATGATAGTCGGATTATGAGGTAATTCTTTTAAAAAAATAAACCATTTGTCGGCCAAAGATAAGAAATAAATATGTAGCACGTTAACACAAGATTTAGGAATTTAAAGCAGGAAATATGCTACTTAGAGGACATACACGACGAAGATAAGAGTCTCTCCGTAGAGGCTAGTTTGTAGATCGTAAAACGGGAATGATATGGGTGAAAATTGATAAGTTTTACTAACAAAATAGCATTATTTGCATTTGAGGTATTAGCTATCACCTAGGAATTTTATTTGAAAAAGTACTCTGCCCAAAAATAGCAAAATATTTATAGTAGATTATCCTCTGTGAGGTGAAGTTTTTTCCTGTTAAATTCATAAAAGTAAACTTAGTTTTTTAATTTATTATTTATATATTAATTAACAGATAACAAAACGTGGCATCTTGCTATGTTTTTGATAACTTTTTCTTGCGCGATTACAATCGGATAAATATATGATAAAAAACACAATTGTTTTTATAGGATGCAAAAAGGTCGAAGATGGTGTGCATTTAAACAAGATATAAAGCCACAGCTAATCAGTAAATGTTTCCCCTATCACATAGAACTTAAAAAGGTAATGGACAGGCATAGTAGGTAGAGCCCATAACTCCCATTCAGAGGTCCAGGGAGGGAATAAAGAAGGCGGAAAATTTGTGAGAGGTATATCGGATCATAGTATCATTCTTTTTGACTTCGATATCCTCTTCATCACTTTCGCACTGCTAGTTAGGTTTTTTCTACTTTTCATATTTTCTTCAATTTCTTGCACTTTAGATGGAATTTCATAATAAGTATATTATGATCACTGTCTGTTTCTGATCTAAGGTAGCTTTTTCAGTCCTTCACCTGATTTATAATCTATGCTTCACTAACACTTAGTCGATTTGAAGTTTTTTCTATTTCCTGGAATTTTTCACGTGTATTTTCTTTAGCTGTGATATTTTGATACATTACATAAAGGATTAAAGTAATTATTCTACAAAAATAGCCTAAACATTAATTCGCTCCTCGAGCCGATATATCGGCTCATGGCACTTTTCGGCCATGGAGCAAAAGCTGATATATCGGCCCGCTGCACTAAGAGGGTTAAGCAATGTGTTGACAACCTCTACCTTTACTGTATGCAGAACCCTAATAATCTTTCCACTCCTCCGTTTCAGTTTCCCAATCCATATTTTCCAGCTACTCTTCCATTTTGACCTTTGCCAACGACAGTGTTCCAGTCTCCTAAAATAATTAGGTTTCCTTCTCCTCCTACCTTTTTTATAGCTTCTGTGGCATCTTCGTAGGTGTCTACCACTTTTTCGCCTTCGTAGTCCAACGTAGGCATATAAACTTGCGCCACAATGGTATATGTAGGCTTAGTTTCAATCTTCCCCATTATAATCCTCTCCCTGTACTGCAGGAAGCCATTCACACGCAGTCCTGCACTCTTCCTGGGCATTATACCTACTCTAGCGAGATTTAGTGATCCTGTGTATATAATTCTGTTACTTCCTCTCCAAAATCTCCTTATTTGGGAGATTATTGGAGTGTCTCATTTCACTGATTCCAAATGTGTCGAGGTTCATTTTCCGCATGCCCAACGGACCTGAGGTGGTCTTTAATCCACCTCAGGTCCGAAGTGATCACATGTTCCAAGTTTCTACCCTAAAATGTGTATCACACTTGACTGATGCACTATCCCGGGTAGTCCCTGCCTTGAGATCCAATTGGGTGACTTTTTTATCTCCGGAATATTTTACTCGAGATGGTTCCATCACGTCACGAAAATAGTTTCAGTGAAATAAAAGATAATTTTTGCGGAAATATTTACTTTCCATTTTATCATAGAAGATGAGAGTGATTTAACAAGGTAGTTAGTTGTAAAAACAAGTTCTGTCTTGCGTTTCGGTGGAGAACAGAGGGAAGAAGACATTCTTAGTAAAGTTATTCTTGGCCTTCATTAACTTTAAAATGTGATTTCTTTCAGTCCAAGGCATGTTCATTTTTTCGGCAGAAAAGAGCACTATTTATTGCATGAATGATTTTTAAAGCTGTTTTTAATTGCCTTCAAGGTGAATTTAATTCAAATAAACTACCTTAAGCTTGCTGCAGAGATTTACGAAATAATACAGGATTTTAGTTAAAAAATATTTTTGTAGTTGATATACGTTCACCATGAGCAATGCTGCGAATGAAAATTCCATAAATTAGAAAATAAATTGTCCATGTTTGTAATTCATACAATCTATATAAAAATATTTGTCATGATATGTAAATATTTTTTCTATCCAAATTGCGTGGAATTTTCCCTGGAGGCGTGCCTTTTTAGCAGGTGATGCATGAACATGTATAGTTAAGACTGGTGAATTCTACTTCACAGAGATTGCTTATATAAATATCTCTAACACTTAATAGTTTTTGAGAGCTTATTCTCCATTTAATAGAATGCTGATTTTTATCTTATTGCCACGTAAATTAACCACCAAAATATATAAAGAAAAGCATTTCTAACGGTGTGAAGAGGCCCTTGAGTTTGTAAATTAATCACGTTGAGTAGCTTTCACATTGAATTTATTTATTAGGGTAGATAGTGAATCAAAAATCTGCCAGCCAAGAATCAAAAAAAGTATTATTTTTTACTTTTAGTTAGTCTTTATTAGCTATACATTTTCGCTACTCACAGCTGTCACAAAACCTTTCCAAGGGAACATTTATTTCAGCTAGGTATAAGGTCTAGCTATTTTTTCATTTATTTTCCTCCATTGTTAATGGATACTTGCTTTATTGTATTTGTAGAGCATTATTGCATGTAATTCTCTAACTGAATTTATTTCATAAGCCATAAAAGCATCTTTTCAATGGCGCAACTTCCTGATCTACGCTGTTCTAAAGAGACATATATCTAAATTATGCGCGTAGACATTCAATTTTATACTGCAAGGAAAGTATCTTAAATCAGCTTTTTCGTTTTTGCGTAATTTATAACCCTTCGCCTCACTTCCTCAATTTATCCTGGAGCGTCGTTCCTAAGGGAACTTTTTCTCTTGTCACCGGCCTCTTTTTTCTCCTCTTCTCTATTTATCTTACGAGCTTTCCCCTGATGTAATTACCTCAAGTAAAATGCAGACCATTTTTTTAAAAGATTATTGAAAATCTTGGGTGATTCATGAGTGAATACTCATGCGATTAGTACCTATCGATGGCAGGCATGAAAACCTTAATCTTAAAATGATGAAAGAAAGGGGGAGAGGGTATTCTTAACCCGGTAACGCCTGGAAAAAAAATTTTCTCGGAATTCAGTGAAAAAATAATATTTCAATTAACATCATTTTCTGAGAAAAATACGTAAATTTTATTCTTAAAACATTGGTAGTTATGGAGATACAGCCTGGTACCAAACGGTACCGCTAGGCGCTTGAGGGTATAAAATGAAATCGATTTGGAGAATCTCCTGAAATTAAACTGTAGCTGTCGAAAATGCTTAGTATTTTATATTTTATCATCTGAATATTAATTTTTAACATATTATGTCCTTGAAATACCATTACACATGCAAACAATTTATTACCATCGTAATAATAATTTAAAATATAAATTTGCCCAAGGTAAATGAAAGTTCATTTCAAGGATGGCATAAATCACTGCCAGAAATGGAATGATGCAAAAAAAAAACAATACAGAATCCTACGTTACATTTCAAACATTCTGTTCATGTCCTACTGGTACAGTTTTCATGTTTCAATTTTCAACATTCGCCGTAGGGGAGTGGATTTCACGAGATAGTTGTACCCATCGTACCTTACTTCATCAGAGACACTGAAAAGAAAATCGACCGATAGCAATCAACTGCAATGTATTGAAAATAATATGCTATCTGATGATGAGTTTACTAACATCATTCCGGTTTCACGTCTTCAAGATGCAGATGCACGTCCCACAGATTTTGCGGGATACTTGAATCTTTCCAGGTATGTCTGCACAACTGCCCGACGGAACTCTAGTAGAATTATACCTCTTCCTGACTTCCTCATCAACAACCATGCATCGTGCATCATTGTATCTAGTCTCCGCGTAAAAATCATCCACCACAATTTCTTTTCCCTAACACCTACACAAAAAAGGGATATATTCCAGTCCATTCGATCGGCGACCCCTCTCAATCCATTATTTTTCCCAAAAATGTCGGGTCGTGGCACAAGAATTCTCTTTTTCTCCCTTTTAGAGAATCTGCCCACACCAGATAATGGATATATATCGTGAGATGATGATATAGCTGATACAACTTCATTTTCCACCTACTTCACTACAGTTTTGTTGCCTTTCACGCATCTTCTAGCTTAAAAAATTCTCGTTTCATCTTAGCCAATTCCTTATTGGACTTCAGAGGACAGTCTATAGGTATTCTACTTTCTCTCACTGTGCCAGTTGCACCGTATTTCCTTTAGCGGAGATATTTCACTAAGCTGTTACTTGTATAATAATTATCAAAATAGAACCGGTAAGGTAAGGGCATACTTTCTTTTGTAGTTCATCTAACATTCCTATCAGAGATGCTTCTGCCTATCCAAATTATTTTTCGTAAATTTACACTTTCCTCGGGTTATTCCCTTGGAATACGTCGAAATTTGGCAGGTAGCCATCTGGGCTATTGAGACACCAAACTTTATAGCCAAATCTTATTGGCTCACCCCGTATGAATTGCTTACATTCGTGTCTCCAAAAATATAATTCCATTGACTCACCGAAACTCAAGCACTGATCCTCTTTGAAATTCTAGCCAAATTTATCCTTCAGTATGTCCATAAGAGTGCGCATTTTCCACATTTCATCCTAGGTTTTACAGCAGTATTATCACAACCATAAATAAATCTATTTATCAGTAAGGATCTGTCTCACCTCATTGAATTACACTCAATCTCATTTCTCATGTCATGTGCTCCTTCCAATAAAATACGGATCCACTAGGAATCGTATTTTACCCACGAAGGAAAAGAACAGCATCAAACACTTTCACTTCTTCAGGTGTTATATTTGGATTAGTACATTTGCCGAATAGGGCATACTTATTCGATTCCAGCTCTAGGTAAGAAATAACTTCTTCGTCAAAAAACAGTTCAAAAACTGTGTTAGGGGACATTTCACGAAACGAAGAGTAATCAGGATTATGGAAAATCGTGTCACGTACAGTAATTTCTTTATCAACCCAAATGATCAATTTCTCGCGTATTTGAGGTCTCTTGCGTGATTTACGGCTCAGACCAGGTTCACCACATGCGGACTACTATTGCGATCTACGAACATTTTCGAGGTGTACGTACAATAAACTCACGCTATAATCATGTATCAATAAAATGAACATCTAAAATAATTATTATAATAATAAAATAAATAAAAACATTGATAAAAAGGGTTAAAAACATAATATCGCAAAAGAATCGGGTGGAAATACAAACGCGGAAGGAATTCGCTCCCTGCATGAAAATAGCATGGGAAGCGCCTAGCGGTACCATATGGTACCACAGATATATTAGGCATTGTAACTTCTCTATGAATACATCTAAATCCAAGCAATCTACACTAGCTCATAGCTACATGTACTAAGATTTAATATTACTTGAAAACCTCGCATAGATAAGGAGAGGAATAGAAAAATAAAATAAAATCGGAATGAGTGCACGAAAAAAATCGTTTTTTGGCGATCATTGAAAATTCTCCAATTTCAAACATCTGTATGTGCGTTAATTATGGTTCAGTAAAAGCGAAATCTTCGGAATCATATGCTTCAACATATGTAAATTGATGTGAAGTTGAAAAAATTGGAAGGAATTTAAACAAATATGAATAAAATTAACTTAAGGAATACACTACCAAATGGTACCAAACGGTACCGCTAGGCGTTAACGGGTTAACAAATGTGTTCATCCAGAAGGCACAAGAGAATGCCAAGTGCTGGCAAGGAAGTATTCATGTTGTGGACAAGTGGATGTAAAGAGATGGCCGTGCAATTAAGATAACGGATTCGATTCCCGCTAAGGGAAATCAAGCTGTGCGTATCCTAAGTTATATTTGGTTAGACGGTGTAATACAGCCTTAGCCGTTGGGGCACTAAAAGGCCAAGAGTACTCCTTGGACTGTTTACGTCAATTCTTGGCGTGGGATAAGAAATAACACGATTTTCTCTCATTATCAACACTCACCTAAACAACTTTTTGGCGTTTGGCAAAAAATATCCAAATAAAAGTTAATTTGTTAATTTATCGACAGTAAATAAAAATTTCCATTGATTCTCCTCTTCAAATTCGACTCAGTATTGTTTATTTTTTGACCAATAAGATGGGAATTTGGGTTTGTAACTTTGGGCATCAAACACGTTTTCCAACCGTTGTTTGGAAAGTATTGCGTCACTATTTTAACTCCGTAATATAATTCTCAAATTCCGCTTATTTTCAAATTGGTTAATTTTAGTGACACGAATACGTTAATTGTCTCTCTCTCTCTCGTGACACAGCAGAAGTTCTCAGTTGTTTTATCCATGAGTCTCACCTGAAACTGCGAGAAAAACAGGTTTGATTTTCTAGACTTCTCTCTCGCATGTTAGTAAGGTACATTTGCTTTGGGTGAAATAATTCACCCACGAAATTATCGCATAAAATAAGGGTAGGGAGAATATTCAGCAGGATTGTGTCCCAATCATTAGGTTTTGAGGTCCCAAACATCTTTAAAAATACTATCTACGACATTAATTCAACAGGAGAATTACCTAGGTATTTCGATAAAAACATCATCATTCCTAAACCCAAAACTATGAGAGCTCAGAACTGCGAAAATATTAGGACCATAAGCCTGATGACACATGCGTCGAAGATATTGACAAAGAGCATCTACAGTAGAAGAAAACGAAAACCGGGGGAGTCCCCGGATGAAGATAAATTCATAATCAGGAAAAAAAGGGTACAAAAGAAGCAATATTGGTCCTTAGGATCAAATAGAGAACAGAATGAAGAACAAACTAATGCTTACTTTACATGTGGATATAGAAATAGATTTTGACAACATGACTGGAACTATATGTCTGGAATTATGAAGGAAGAATAAGGAAAGGAGTGAGACAAGGCTATGTTCTGCCTCCCGTAATATTAAGAGATTCCTAGAGATCTGAATGGAAATCACTAATATAGATGGTCTTTATTTTATGTGGATATATTTTCGTTAAAAATTCTATCTATGGTAACAAATAAATAGGGCTTATTTTGAGGAGTGTAGAAGGGAAGAATTTTGCCAATATGTAAATAAGTCAATAAATGAATACATTGGAGATCAACGAAAATCAAACTTACCATTGATAGTTAGGGATGACTATAAATACTATGGACTTTAATTAGCACAAACATTATATACCTCAATAACAAATGGGATGGGTTTTCCTATTCCAATGTACCATTCGTAAGTTTACTTTATAGCCTTTGTTTTATGATTTTCGATTTATTTTATGGAGAGACCTTGCCCACTACGGATTACTTTATTTCCTCATCTGGTACTAATTTTCTTTTAGATATTGGTATGCCATTGGATGACGCACGAATTGTTTTTTCAAGTTGTAATTTTAGGGAGTTCCTCTAGTTATGTTATGTTAAGTTATGCGGCACTTACGAGTTAAGTCAGACATAAGCTGATACTAAGTTCTTATATATTCAACGATGTTGATTTTGAATGACCTTTAGAGTCAGTTCTCAGTGTAAAGCTTTATGAAATGAGGCGCTCGGGGCTAGATAATGGTAAGCCACATTTAGGAAATTTTACAGGAGTGACATCTAAAGGTTCGAAAAATGCCATAAATTAGGTGTCGTGTCTTGGTGCAGTACATAACAACAAGGTGTGTGCTGTCATCTGTTGGCATCTTCAAGTATTACTCCGCCAGTGGCTTCCTATATCGTCTAGCAGATAAGAAATGCGTACAGATCTCAGTGTGTAGCTTACCATTATATAGCCCCGAGCGCCTCAAATTTAATCTTCCTTTATCTATTTATCTTCAACAGATAATTGTCCACTGCCCTTCCTGCTATATAAAAAGTATACCAAATTGTAAACCAGTTGGCTCCCATCTTCTCCTCACATTCAATCCCCTGCGATTATCTGAAATGTGCTTCCTAGTGAAAGTGAAAGTCTTTCCTGAGGGAGTTTCAATAATGTTCAAGCATTTTCTCCAAAGCCATATATTTGCAGGCATATATACCGCTTTTGCTCAACTGTGCGTCGGGTTTAATCATCTTTTCTATCAACACATTTGAAAGTAAAATATAGATGATAGATAAATCATGGACGTAAGGTAACTTTAAAAATATGACACTAGGGTATGAGATTCATAAAAGAAAGTTTAATCAAGAAATCGAAGGATGCTTCTCATACATCGCATTCATTTCTGAAAGGCCGTTACGATAACTCTATAAGCGTTATATAAGTACTTAAATAGCTAGGATGGGATTTGCTTTTAGATCGTATAAGGTCAAAATTTAGACGCAAAAGCTTAAATAAACCGGAAGGTCATCTCTTAGCTAAGTACATCAGATATATATTAATAAACCCCATGTAATCTTAAATTCTAATTAATATAATGCTAATAAAATGAGCTGACTTTGCTAACTTTAAAATTTATTTAAGAGATTCCTTATCGGATTTTAAAAAGGCTTCCATAAAGTTATGCATGGAGAGTTCATCGAAGTCGTTCATTAATATCATTCGTTCTGGGATCAATAGATATATTCAAAGTACATTAAAAAAAAGAAACCACTGAACCTAGGTGGTAGAGTCCCGAAGTGAGAAAATCCCAGAGACACCAGCGAATACGTCATGGAAACATTAAAAGAATTATTATATATGTGCCCATTGATGAACGTAATGTAATAAATGAAAACTATTAAGTTTCGAAATCCACTGCAGCTCTTCGTAACGCATTTGCTGAGTTCAGAAGAAAAATACTTGAGGAGCAATTTAAGAAAATCCAAAAGTCTTCTGATCATACGTAAGGCAAGTGCAAGGCCACAAGTCTGCCGTCCATTCACTTATTAATGATAAGGCTGAAATTACCGCAAGCACTCTTCACAAAGTTAACTTGCTGAATTCCTTCTTCCAAACCGTTTTGTAACCCACCTACCGGAAATTCAACTGTCGTGTTTCCTGACCTCTTTCAGTGGCCGATGTAACCAATTGAAATTTCGTGTAATGGTATTAAAAAGTTACTTAAAGATATAGTCTATGCTAAAATTCAGAAATTCGAAAAGCCAGAAGCATTTCGTATAACAATTAGGCAACAGCCATAATCCCCTCATATTGACCCCGCTGAACCCGAAAATCACTGTTGCTCAGCTAAAAAATGGACTGGAAGTGAGATATTCAAGATGGTGGCCAAGATGGCGTCTAAGTTTAAAGCATGGAGATTTCTCTTATATATTGGAGTAAATTGATAGTTTCTATGTCTACTGTAATGATTTTTCTAGTCAGAAACCAGAATCTTGAACCAAAAATGACATTTGGACATTATTTTTTTAAGATATTTTGCAATGCCATGGAATACCCTAGGTGTATGCTGCCTAAAAGTCATCTTTCCCGGGAAACAGCACCACAGATCAGAATAACGTCCTTTACAAAAGTTTTAGTATATTTAATAAGCTTTTATTTAAATCTACCTTCAGTTTAATACAGTAAATGGTAACCGCGCCACGTCAATTTCAATAGAGGCGTACATCGCGCTGCTGTTGCCAAGCGGCCCAGTCCGTCCTGCTGCGCCCGTGCTTTCCAGTTCAGAATTTTAAACGTTAGGGGTATTTCATGTAAAAGTAAGGAAACAGCTCATTTCCCCATGCATCTGCACATGCATCTGTTACATGAACGTAGGTACGAACAAAGGTTGGGAAAGATGTAAAAGAGAAGAATTATACGACAATGAAAAGATTGGCCGATAGAAGAATCGAGTGGAAAGCTGCGTCAAACCAATCCTAGGATTGTTAACCAATGGTGATGATGAAATGAACGTATTGCACATAGTACAGTGAATACGTAGCACCCTTGAGGAAGCTTGAAGGGCACTGCATAATCGAAACACTGTGCTATCGAGAGAATACTGTACGATTGTCAGAGCATAGAGACGGAGCAGGCGGTACGAGTACAATAGTTTGCACGTTTACAGGAAACCGTTCGAATATCAGACTGATAATGCATAGCACGTATCGCACCTCTCTTAAGGAAGCAGTATAACAATTCATTCACGGGCGCACCGCAAGCTGGTTCCTAGCCCCTCTTGTGGACTCCACCATACTTCAATCAGGTGGCGATAGCTGCTACTCTGCCCAGATCAACCCCAAACAAATCCCTTCTCCCCCGCCAAGGACACATGGCCAATCGCCAAGAGTCGCACCGTTCGCTCAATTGGCTCTCCGCTGCACACACGTTATCAGAGTCGGTGAACCCTCCGACCTACAATTGAAGAAGTCTTCGGCGGCTGATATCAACGGAGACACTACACATCTGAAAATCAACTAACTCTCCTGAACAAAAAAACGCTCCCCGGCGAAGGAAGCAGTGGAGAGTCAATGGTCGCATTACAGTGGAGGTCAACACTCCCCCTCCAATCCAAAATACCTCATCTACATTCGATAAACTATCATAATGGGTATGAAATGTACATTTCAGACCTATATATACCATGGCGTATGAAATTCACTCCTTTATTCTCTGTCGCATCGTCCTGCACGGAGACACTAATTTTTAGGCCTTACAGACCTCTAATTTTATTTTAGGAAGTAAGGAAAATAAATGCTAATGTTACAAAAAAATTCAAATTACCGAGTTGTAGGAATAGTTTTATAAGCCATTGGCCACATTCAACTTGTAAAAAAATGATTTACCGTTTGAGCACTAATGTTAATTACATGGATTAAAAAATCATTCAGTTTCCGCTTACGTTCACTTTGAACGGGAAAAACAGAAACAATGTGGTTTGTTGGAAGGAAGCTAGTAATCTTTTCACAGCCTGGTAGGAACTAAGGAAGTAAATTCATCAAATTCTGCGTAAGTAAATTAAAATAATATGATCCTGGCATAATTCCATCTATTTAATACAAGCAACTTGGATGTGAATAGTGATAATATAAGCCGTAAAGAAAGTCACAATTTTTCTGTTTGCTGAACTCAGTAAATAGTACCCTATTATAAGCTAGACTTAAATTAATGCATGAAGGTGATACTTTGTGGAAATTATGAACATTAAGCTTGGTAAATGAAAACAACTTTGTACATTCCACACAGATTTACACCTATATATTTCCCGATCGATTTCGACAGCTAAGCGTCATTTTCAAGGGGGGCTAAGTTGGCCACGTTGGCCCCCCTTGAAAAAGACGCTTATTAGTTGAAATTGATCGGGGAATATAGGTGTAAAGCTGCGTGGAATGTACAAAGTCTGTTTCATTTACCACGTTTAGTATTCTAGGCCTACTTTACAAGCTGTATTATGATTGATAATCAGAGGCATACAAGATATTCTTTTTCCTGTGTTATCAATTTTGCATTTTTTCTATATAATCTCCAATCAGGCGCTCTAAAGAGTCTTATACATGCATGCATTCATCTGAGATTACATTAGCAAGAGACGAAATCAAGTATGGCCGTTTTTTATCCAGCAGAATGAATTATTAAAATGAACCGAATTTTAATATTGATTAATTTAGGACATAAAACAATTTCAACTCCTTGGGAAATACCTTGATTTCATTTTTGCTAAAGAGACTAATAGGCATGAACCCGAGCCTAACGCGCAGGTGGATTACTTTCCATAACTCAATCTTGAGTTGACGGAAAGCCTCGGAATACACCTGGTAATTCTCTTGCAAACTCCCTAAACAATGTTACGTCCTTAAACCACGCCTCAGACACAGCTTTGAACAGGTAATGGCATGTTTGCACCAGTCATTAAAATAGATGTTTATGAAGAAATGCCTTTGATAAGGAGCTATTCATATACCAGTTGTTGAATTCTTAGGGGTTAATATTCCGGCAAGTAAAGTTACCGTTTTGAGATAATTATGATGATTTATAATTCATGGTGCTAGGTGTAGTTTAACAACAATAATAATTTTTCTCCATAACACTTTTAATTGAAAGACTGAGTTTTTGCTAAACCTACTTTAATAGGTATTTTTACCTAACGACTTTTTACTGATAGCGTTAAAATTATAATAAGCGAGTCTTAAGGCTCCAATGCCACATAAATGGATTTACTATGGATTTGGATAACATTGGATGTTTGCATATATGGATGGATTTGTTCCATTAATAAATTTTGCATTCTCTCACGTCGAAAAGTTAAAGAAGATAGAAAGACCAAAATATACATTTACTCTGAGTTTAAAGTTGGGCGAGCAATTTTGGTTGGAGTCTATCAATTAATTGAGTACTAATACAGTAAAAAATAATGCAGGGTCATATAAATTAATAATTCATGAAAAAATATTGCAAAACACGTAATTTAAACTACGTTCATCAATACTTAACTGAGGCGCGAAATTCTTTGAGAAGAAATGCGAGAAAAGTGAGGCGATAATTTTCCCCGAAGCCATTTTCGTCAGCAAGTGAAGTAAAGCGTCAGGGCCTAACTTTCCCAATAATATAGTCCGCCCGGCTGCATTGCATTTCATCCCTTTCGCTCCACGACCCCATCATATTTGCGCCTCTCCTTCCCACTTAGTTAAGCCCCCTCCACCAACTGCGAACCTCCCCCGGAAGGACTTTCGTTCCCCGTGCCATTTGCTTAGCTAACTCGTTAGCCGAACAATCTTGGGTAATTACCACTTTTTGAACAACTCTCAAGTTTCCCGCTCTGCCTTCTTCATTCCGCAAATGCCATTGTTTGAGCAGAGGGAGCTAATAGCCCCCTCCATTTCCAATCCCACGGGGCCTTCCCCCTTTCTCCCACTTTGGCCCCACCGACTCCCTTTCTCTTCAAAGTCACGAATATCAAGACGCCTTTCAAAACACCCTCGCGGAAATCGAAAATCTCTGCTTTAGTCCCGAATGCCTGGATCTTCTCCCGTCGCAAGTAGTTTGCCACTGTAATGATCGCTGCTTTCTATCAACCACATTTTAACACGCCTGGGAAACGTTATACGGTTTTTTTAACAAATCGTGTTACCAAGCTTGTCAACAGCTTCTAGATTCGGTGCCCATGGCATTACTTCATTACTTTAATCCTTTACCGTATAATATCCGAACTCCTACGGAATATCCATTTTCCTCTTTTTCACTGAATACGGAGGACTTCAGGCAGTTTTGTTACATTTCTACGCCCATTAACTATTTATAACAAGTCCGATGTACACCAATATTTGATACGCACAAATGCCAACTTTATTTCTACCCTTTTTCGGATAGCCAGATCTTAGTAATTTAATTAAATTCTATCGTCATACATCCTGATTTAGGTAAAAAAACAATATTCAAGTAAACAGGCTGTATTAAAATGTGTGAACAGAAAGTGTTAAAGCGGTATTTCATGATTTGATCAGCCAAGCATTAAAACTTATCGCTGATTATCCACTTTCATTTCTCCAACCTACTACCGTAAAATCCGTAGGGTACTGGCAACATATGGTGACGTTATAATCAGCATAATTTTCCCGTTAAGAAGTAGCATTCTATTTTAAGATACAAACAAAACTTTCGGGACTCAATTTTATTTGAATTGTTGCTAACAGACCTTATTCCAAGCGAGAATAATTTTAAGCAGGAAAATAATCATGGAATTCAACTTCATATAGATGAAAAGACCTAAATTAAATTTATACCTAGTATCTAAGATTCAACACTTCATGATTTAATTATTTTAAAATGTCTGTGTATACTCATTTTTATTTAATTCAGCAATACACAAATTATAAATAATCAGTTATTCCCCATTTACCCTATTGATTGATTAGTAGTATATCTTAAATGCATAATAGCATTGCATACAATTTCGAGGTAATATATTCACTTCCTTTCAAACTTTGTTCAAGCTCTACACATTCTATGGAGTAGAAATACTTGAGTTCACCGCTCATCGATTGAATATAAAAAGATTGGTATTAAACTCAAACTTATAGAACGGTAACTGCGAAATATTACAATATGGAATACACAATTTCCAAATGGCCTTCACATGATTCTTTATCAACTGATCTTTGTTGAAGGAGTTGCATAATATATCCTACCCTTTCTAGCTATCGCAAAATTAATCAAACAAACTTTTTTACATTGTCAGTCATTTTTACCCCAGTCAGTGTCGATTAAGTTGATGATATTGCCTTTTAAGATATTTCATAAGAAAGGTATCCAAATACCCACAGGCTCTTTACTTAATTTCCTTCATTATTTCATCATATTTGATCACAAGGAATTCATTTACGTGTATGAGATACTTATTGTATTTGATAGGGAAAAATCTAATTAATAAAAGTAAAGTTACACCTGATGAGCTCTCGTCGGCATTATTAGAACTGTATAAGAATATTTTTATACCGGTACGATTTGCTAAAATAGTTGGAGAGACTTAACGATGTTGAAATGTGAATGACCCTAACGGTTTTGTAGCTTTTCCTTTGAAAAGGTACATCCAAGTATATAATACCTTTGAGAACTTTGAATGAGGTGGAGAAAATCGCAAACAAAAATGGAATACATCAAAATTTTCAGCTAATGAGTAAACGGGATTTTTTTCAATCGCTCTGAAGGATTGTTGTTTCTGGCTGTCTCAGAACTTGCTTCAAAGCATCTGCCTGGCCTGAGGAGGGCTGCCCCCTGAGATAACAACCAGCACATTAGGCGAAGACGCATAACTATTTGAGCAAGAGGGCATTCAGTGGTTTCACGCTTAGGCTTTTTCAAGGCTGAAGGTGAGTTTCTTGGGGAGACAAAAAGCCAAGGACATACAGAAAGGGAGAAATAAGAGGGAGACATGGAACGAGAGAGTGATGGATAGAGAGAAGGGTAACGGCTGTATCAAAAACACGGAAGGTCTCGTCGACCGCTGTGGTGAGAAGTTTTCGAAAGTAGGCGAAGACGAAAGATTGTTGGCGCGAGTGGAGGATGTTTGCTGGTGGAAGAAAGAAGGCTAAAGCAAATACCTCAACTTCTATAAAGGAAAGATTTAATAGATGTAGCATCGTGTAAACAATTATTCTCAATGAACAAGAATACGATATTATATCCTTTCCTGTATTACCATAACTAACCCAAAGACGACCATCTACGTCTTTTTTCTATGACAAAAAATAGTATGTGACTGATTAAAACTCAATGCCAACATTTTATTGAAAACTAATAACATCACAGTATCATGGACGTATATAGTGAACCATATTCGAGGTGATAGATTATTTTTTTTCACTTTTAAGTATCATATTGCATAAAACTACTCACAAAGTCATACATATGCAATTAAATATCCTAGGAAAGCAACTGCGAGATAATTATTTACTATCTATTGAAGATATAATTTTAATCTCACACATAACTTTAAGCGTTCAGTCAATGTTAGCAATTCACCATTTTTCAAATATACAGGCGTCACGAGGCTGTCACTGGAATTAAATTAATGTCAAATACACCTGTAAATTACAGCATTGAAGATTTTAGGATATAAATAAGTATTCGAACATAAAACAACCTCATCTGCTAAAGATATTGTTTTGAATACTAAGATCTCCAATTCAATTTCTGCTAAGAGCAATTTTTTTACATTTTTAAAGCATACTTTATTGAAAGTTACTGGTTTCCGAATCCCATCCCATCTCACTGACAGAACTTTAGAGAAATGGAAAAACCCATTTGCTGTAACTTTAATTATTTAAACCACGCATGAAACAAATTTCTGCCTCAGTAAAATCTGATTTTCGATTATGCAACACTTAGCTGTATGAGTGAACCTGAAAACTCAATCAAATCAATCAATATTCATATGCATATATGGCCTTTTATAAAGGAAACACACACTAGGAAGCTTAAAACAACCCTCCAGCACGAAAATCTATAAAAACACACACTCTAATAACCCAGAGATGACTGGAGTTATTTTGGAATAATATTTCGAATCAAGTCATATTAGTCAGTACGATTGAATTTTAGCAGTTTCAGGCTCTATAACATATCCTCATAGCAATTACTACTACCGGCGCCTTTACGATTGGATGAAAATTATTCAGCAAAGTCAATTAATGATAAACTAGTAAGTCATCCTATTGTCAACGGACTTTAATATGAGAAGAAATAGTTTATCAAAATGTACATATTATACCATCCGAAAACAATCGGCTGCACCATAACAAGACAGCAGAATTAACTATCAGCGGAATATTTCAGCTTACGTCAATTATTAACTCCTGTCCGATGAGAAAAGGAAAGTATATGTAGCAATTCAATACAAAACCAAACAATACCATAAACCTATGCCAGTGTTTAATATTAGCTTACAAGAGAGAATGATGAAAAAATCCATAATTTTCCTAGAACCAGCTACCCGTTTTTAGTGAAAAATTTGGTGTACACTTTTGATAACGAGGAAATCCTCTTAGCCATGTTTACTGGCATTGGGTCTTTGCCAGCGATATAACAACGGTTCTCCGAAATTCTCATGGATACTCCAATTCAGCCTCTCTCTTACACTGAGGCTTCTATTCCCAATTCGCCCCAGTAACGTAATTGCGGACGTAGGATTAGAGCTCCCTTAGCGAGGTTTTGCGTACGCGGCAGAAATTAATCGGCATTGTCCGTCTTTAAAGAAATGACTTCAAGGAACTTCGGCTTTGTCCGTCGAGTGCGGGAGTTAAGTGGCCGGCGAAGGGAGACCTTCGAGAACAGGAGAGCAGAAAAGCCTTAAGAGTTGGTGGAAGGGGAAGGTGAGGCGGGATTGTTGCCTGGGGAGACCGAGGAAGTGGGATGAGTATGAGACAAGGCAAGGGTGTGGGAGGGAGGAGGGGATATTCCCTTTGTAAGGGCCTGCCTAAGTCGCCTTCGAATTCCAAATTGAGCGAAGTCTCAGGCAGCCATGAAAAGGAGTTTTGTACTCCTGGGAGGATTAGAATTCACGCTGTGAATAAAAGAATTAAAAAAACATGTTCGTGAAAAGGAAAAAATTATTTTATTGTGAGTCTCATCTCATTTTACACAAACTGTTCAACCAATAATTAAACAAATTTATTGTTTTATTTACTGAATAATATATCAAAGACTAATATTGTTTTTAATATGTATGGAGTAAGAGGGATACTTAATAACACATACATATTTAACACCATCGAAGACTTTTGGCGTAAGTGATAATATTTTCCTAGCAAAATAACTACAATTCCAGGGGCTTTACCTTGTAAATTCCTGCGCTTCATAAATCCCACATAAAGCAAATTAAATCAAGTAATTAAACTAGGAAACAACATAATAATGAAAGGTAACGATAAAAATGTAACGAAGTTAAGGACTGTGACAGTTTTTATGATTGTTTTCAATCTCCTACGAAGAGTTACAAAATAAAAGTAACTTTCACTCCCACGCTTCGAAGTAAAATGATTGATCCCAATTAATTTCATAAAATAAACTGAATGATAAACTGAAAACAAAAGAGAGGAGGCAATAGTTTACAACGGAAAACATAAAAAAGAGAATGATTCGAGCACTTTATATTATTTATGCACCAGGAGTATCGCATATGAAGTGGGTTCATTTATAAATAGAGAAACTGGAAGAGTTAGACCATTGAAGAAACATCTTCTGAATGACTGAAATTTCTAGGGCTAGTTACCTCCTTAATTTGTATACAATGACGGAAATTATCATTTTGTTTGGAATTTATTTTAAAATAAGGCATTATAAATGTATGTAATGGTTTTTTTAAATTACCGTTGTAATATTTCCGAATTTTAAGCATTTCAACCCTAGGCCTACTAATGACCTTCCATGATACAAATTCTCCTGCCTAAAGTAGGTATTACTTCCTTTATTTCAAGGCCCGAGGCTGATATTTGAATTAATGATACATTTTTTCCCACGGTAATTTTTTTGCATCTAAAAGAATATGTTTGGTGCAGGAAAATAAGATTTACATAACTAGCTCAATGTAAGCCTTAGTTTACAGCCATTAATATTCAACCTTCGCATTCCATGAAAGGTTAAAAATAGTTTTATTTCCAAGGCATCGTTGACCACTCAATCCATCGTACCATACCAGGCACTACTTCGTATTTTCACCTAATGCCGCAGCTACTGAAGATGAACCAATATTTACATTTATAGCTTTTATCATTACATCATTGCTATTGCGTCCATATAAAATCGTAATTAAACAAAACTCAAAACACCAAAGTTACAGCGAGCCTGTAGAGATCAAGGGGTCATTATATCTTTATTTTCTTTCACATTATTTTACATGTTCAGTATTTTTAGAGAATGGACAAATAGCAGCTTTCACGTATTCGGATAATAAATTTGAATAAAAGTAATTGCGCGAATATTCAAATACCACGAATTCCTCGAGTACCTTGTACACCAGAATTCAAATTAGTATATTCCTTTTATTTTACTAAAAATGTGTTGCCTGTTGAATAAAATATCTACAACTGAATTAATTTCAATGAATCAATTCTGGTTTCAATTTTCACAGATATAATAATATAATTTACCAAAATTAATGGAATATTGAACGTATTACCTTTTATGAGTGTTAGTGAGAGAGAAGTAATTTAAAAAACTGTTTTATCCAGTTTTGAATAAAATCACAAAATAGATTGTGAAAAAAAATATTGTAGAAAAAATTTTAACTTAGCAAAATTTACCTCAGACCTGATAGATTGTACCTATGGTATTACTACGACACGGTAAAGATTTCGCTCGTAAGAAATACACGAATTTGTAATAAGTGACCGTCAGTATATGCGTAGAGATACCGGATCCCAAAGACAATCCAATTTCAGCGTAGTTTTTTAACACTGGTGATCAAAACTTCTCTACTTATCTATACTCTTCATGCTGACAACCATTCAGCCGCAACGGTACCACTCAATTTTTTTCCAATCAACAGCATCATAGAAGGGTTTTATTAGTATTTTGTCAGTTTTTTACTTTAATAGATATACAAATTGTTCTCTCATATTAAAAAAGAGGTGTTTGGATTTATTTTTTTGAAATTTCTATTATAAGAATACAAATGACCAGGTATGGAGTATGCGAAAATCCCTAAATACCTCATTTCCAAAATAATTTTTAAATAGGATAAAGGTTTTTCCAATGAGAAATGAAATTATTATCATGACTTAATGTATGCATGCACAATCTATAGGTTGTAATTTACTGAGCTTAAATTTTTCCTCTCATTTGGAAGAGCATAAAACTATCTAACTTAAATATTTATGCACTTCTATATATACGCTATAAAGTTATTATGACTATAGACTATAATGATTTCACGTCCAAAGATGCACATTATTGGTAATATTACCATCTTATTCTAAACTTTACAATCAAAATTTAACACCTAGGGCTAGATAAAAGAAACTCAAAGCTTGCGTAAGAAATTTTTCATTATATCACCTCGAAAGGAGGCCAAGTGATATCTAGATAGATTTTTGCTCTTGCTGTACCTAAAATGTACCGAATTCGGATGACGGACTGATACAACACCTATATTACACTGAATGGAATTGTATGTCATTTAGCATTTCAATTGAATCTAGCTTTTTTGTGATCATCAACATGAAAAATAAAGTGAACTACCCAGAAAATATGTAAATATAACAAAAATATATTTATAGAAATGTGTTATTTTAAAAAGGCAGCAATAACGTTACTAGTTATGGACTAAAGTGCAAAATCATCAATCGCTATAATCCATATAGGTATTTTATTTACTATTCTTAGGATGACTTAACCAATTAGTTTGCATTATTTCGCAAGGTAATGAGATAACTACCAATTTCCTAATAGTGTCTGTTATTGACATATGTTACACTAAAAACGTGTAAGAAGGGGAAGTACCGTAGATGGGTTTGGTATATAGACTCTAATGCCCACTCACTGAAAATTTCCATTCTTTGCACATATTTTTCATTGCTATTATAACAATTCTATCATACCTATGCTGATAATTGTATATTTGCTCCCACCCATTTCTCATTGGCTTCCATAGCAAGGAGCTGATAAAATATAAACAAGAAAAGACATATCACGTTGGCCTGTTGTCTCCTTAGCCAGGGTGGCTACTGACATCCAATTTTCAAATTCCCTGCCTTTTCCCTGATTTTTCTCTGATGGCTATACCAATTTCCCCGACCGATCGCCAAAAGGTCTCCTATTATGGGAATATTTTATTTCTCCTGAATTAAATTTTCGTCAAAACTCAGAACATGTTAAAAGCTGAAATCAATACAAGCTATAAGAATGAAAAATATATACGAAACCTCCGCCCTAATGAAAAGATATATTAAACCTTCACAAGTTAAGCCCTCATACAAATTGTACACACTTTTAATACATTTTTCGCGACCGCGTATCCACGGAGGATATCGTATTACCGTGGCCGTGTATGTTACCATCGTTAAAATTACAAATTGACAATGTCTAATTCTTCAAGGAAGAGGAGGCGTGTCGTGATAGTAACACACCAGGTGACCCACAATCAGTGTTAATTCTCTCCTCTTGGCCGCAGGTATCAATGGCCTTTACCTGTCCTTCCAACCAGGATGAGAAACGTATCCCATGCGTCACCCAAAATCAACAAAGTGCCTGAAACATCTCAATTTCCTCCTCGAGGGACAGGGAAAAATTCCACCCCAAATATTTCCTCAAGTTCCTTTGCATCTCCAGCATTCGTTCGTTTTTCCTTCTTGAGGCAGCAACAGAATTCAATAGGCTACGGCTACGCAATCTATTTTATCTCAAAATTTCTCTTCGTTTTCATGTGCCGTATACCTTCCTGAATGATCACCTTCTATTTATTATACGAATTTTCCGCATATTTCTTTCGCGCAAGTGAGTATTTATTGCTTCAGTACAATTATGTATGAAAGCATGGGTCGCACGCCAATCGCAAATCTTAACAACTACATAAGTTTAATTCCCGTCTATTGATATTTAACAGAACTGCAACTTCAGAAATTCATACCTGAAAGCTAATCAAAATCCTTTTAACGCAAAACATGGCTTTCAATACTCTGAGAAAGAAAGTGAAAACCAGGTAAATTTCTTGGTTTCGTTTCGCATAGAGAAGAAAAAATAATAGGTAATACTGGAGCTATAATAATACAAAATAATAAGTTTACTCGTAAATAATAATTTGGATCTATTAATGCATTTTACTATCCGATTTCATTTCCGTAGAAGCATAGGAACCTTTCTAGCCGTTACAGTCTCTTAAATAACCGAGGCTTATTCTGTATATATTCTTTCTAAAGCAGGGAATATCATGATGTTTTGGTAATAATTAGAAAGAAATAAAATATAAATATCTTCTATTTCATGAAGGGAGGTTACAATATTTCTTCACGTAATTTGAAAATAACAGCAGAGTAAAGTTCATAAAAATATTAGCAAATGGAAATTGAAATAGAGTTTATTGAATTGTATACAGTTATAGAGGGAAGGCATTTCCTGTTTATCATTAATTCATGTTATGAATAATAAAACTGTAATTAAAAGTCTGCTAGGGGAACAATAAAAAGGAAGAAGTAAAGACTGCTAAAGAAATTACTTATGCCACTTATTACACCGATTGTCAGGTTAACCCTCCTGTTCTCCTGGGGTCAATATGACCCGAAACGAAATTTTCTGCAACATAATTTCTTTGTACCTGGACATTAGGGATTCTTATTTTATGACTTTGTTTATAGTAGTACTGGTTATGTCCTGACACATAAAAGTCAATTATATATAACTTATTTTTTTCACAAAACTAAAATGTTACACTTGTGCTCTTTGGGTCATTATGACCCGATGTTCTCAAAAACCAATTTATCATTTTGTTCGGCATATTTCTGCTGGGGAATTCAAATTATATTAGTCACAAATTTTTAGAAGGCAGCAGGCATGATAGGAGATGGGTCGTGCCGGCCACACGTTTCATGCTGGCGGCAGGCGGGGGTGAAGGGGCCACACAAGTTGATGGTCGTGAGACCTACGAGAGGGTTGGACGGAGTCCTTAGCGGGGCGGCCTGGCAATAAATGTCTTAGGGACCAATCGTTTCTAGAAATATATATACATCTACATAATACCCTGCAAGCTACCATAAAGGTGAATGGCAGGGGGTGAGTTCACACCAAACATGCATAAAAAAAGGATGCATTGAAGTTCTGCGCCTGAGAATTGAGTTGGTTGCAAACGGAAGTCTCGAGATCTTCGCCATCTTCAAATCTGCCACTTATCCTTGCTTCAAGTGTAAGATTATTGCTTTCTTATCGGTATGTCATGGGTGCTCCCGCAGACAGGGGGAGGAAGTGAACGTAGACGGTTGGGGAGTATTGTTGTCATCGCCGTCGATGGCATACCAATAGACGGACGAAAAACGAGCATGAAACGACAGACCGTCCTGTCCCGCGGCTGTTGTTGCAAATATGTTCTGCCGCCAACAGTGTCGCCGCAGTCTGTGCATTTCCATTGCCCTCGGTTGTTCACACTTTGGCATAATAGAAAGTTCCGTTACTCAGTCACTGCCATCGCGTCCCGCCAGTGTATTCCCACCCTCAAACCGTCCAAGAGTCCACACCGACCCTTTCCAAGGTTCCCTTAGCTGGAAAAATATGCTGCCTTTGTGCAATCTCTGTGCAGGAAAGTTCAGTTATTGTTGCTAGAGCGATCTGTGGGCATGGGAACTTGATCTATTCCTGAAGAAGAGGTGGTGGTGTTTCTGAATGCATCTGACAGTGAGGAAGGAATTTCGGAAGAAGAAAACAACACAAGTGATGATAACATTCATCCAACCTCGGATTCAGACTGCAATACCTCAGAAGGTGAGGTTGAAAGGGACAATGTTCATTCAAAAGACAAAAGTATATCTTGGCGTGCAGAACCCTTTCCACATCATGGAAGAGCAACATCCGCGAAAGTAATCAAACTGACGCCTGGTCCAACCAGATACGCAACCTCCATGGTGGATAATGTAAGATCATCCTTTGACGTAATTTTGAACAATAATTTGAAGGACATTGTGTTGAAAATGTCAAACGTTGAGGGTCGAAGAGTGTATGGTGACAGCTGGGATGTTTTAGATACAATAACACTCGAAGCATATATTGGTATTATATTGCTGGCTGGTGTGTATAAATCACATGGTGAATTGACGAAGAGCTTGTAGAACCCAGAAACAGGTAGGCCCATTTTTTTCTGCTGCAATGTCGCAGAAAAATTTTCATTGTATCTCTCGTGTCTTGCGTCATGACGACAAGTCTGATCGACGAGCGAGAAGAGTAGATGACAAACTAGTAGCCATAAGAGGTTTCTGGGAGCACTGGGTGGAAATACTTATGAAGTTATACAATCCTGGTGCTAATGTTACTGTTGATGAGCAGCTTGTAGGTTTTAGAGGACGTTGTCCTTTCAAACAATATATCCCTAGTAAACCTGCAAAGTGCGGGATCAAAATAATGATAGTTCTTACTGTTTGAAGGCGCAGGTCTATACAGGAAAACCCCTTGGTGGAACACGTGAGAAAACTCAGGGCATGCGTGTCGTAATGGATCTGACACATGAACTAAGGGGTCATAATGTCACATGTGACAATTTTTTTACATCGCACATTTTAGATCAACCTCTTCTGAAACGCAATATCACAATGCTGGGGACAATGAGGAAAAATAAAACTGAACCATCTTATCTGTCAAGAAAAGAAGCCGTTCAGAGATCTCAATTCTATTTTAGAAAAGACACTACCGTGGTATCCTATATCCCAAAGGAAAACAGAAATAATGTTCTGATGAGCACAGCGCATAATAGTAGGGAAGTAAGCAGCAGGGTGGATAAGAAACCAAAGATGGTACTAGACTTGGTAATAGCACAAAGGGGGCTGTTGACACACTGGATAAACTTATTGTCACATACACATGCAAGATGAAAACTAATCATTGGCCTGTAATTGTATTTTACAAGATTATTGATACAACAGCGTACAATGCTTATGTGCTGTGGACAGAAATTAATCCAAACTGGAACGAAAATATTCTCCACAAGAGAAGAATATTTCTCGAGGAACAAGGAAAATATCTTGTTACCCCTTATGTTGAAACTAGAAAGCGGCTTCCACGAATTACAACTTAAATTGAACCAGGAATTGCAATTGTAAGGAAGGTAAAACAGTCAGATCCTCCAGCACAAGGCCCTAGTGGTTCCGAACAAGTTTGCAAGAGAGCCAGATGCAAATTTTGTCCCTCCAGTTGTGACAACAAAACACCTATGATGTGTTCACAATGTGGCAAGCATGTATGCAAGGTTCATGTGAAATATTACGGTCCAGTTTGCCAAATGTAATGCTTCATCAGCATAATTTTTTCCATATCATTGTCCGGACTGATTACTGTAATGCATTTTCAATTGTCTTATGCAAATTTGTTAAACAGCAAAAGTAATTGTTACACAGAGAAAAGATAATTATAAAACTGTGCTGAATAAATAATTATTAGTAATAAATTTGTTAAATAAATATTATGGTATTTCATTAAACATTTTCAACATTCCATCAGTCCGGGTCAATATGACCCGAAGGATTACGAGTGTATAGTCCTTTTAAAGGGAACAGGAGGGTTGAAGGAAAGAAGGAATGATAGGAGAGCCACGCCAATCCAATATTATGATTGAAAAACAGTGGAATGATGGCATTCAAAATACCGTATTTACCGAATTTTATATACCGTATTTACCATACGATTTACGTATTTGCGCAAGACCCACCCTCATGTATTCCGTGAATCCCATTTTTGATCAGACACGTGAATAAAACAAATGCTTTCGTCCAGAAATATTTTTTTTTGCCCTACAGCCTGCCACTTAATATTAATTTATGAAAGTAAATTACCTTTGATAAAAATAGACTTAAGAAATAAGATTAAGTTAAAGAGGAAGAAATATGGATGGGTCAAAAAACCAGATATACGAATACGAAAAAAAAGAACAAAAAAATATTTTAAACAACAAAATATTAGTGAATACTAAAAACATTTTCTTTGGGATATATGTGATTTGGGAAAAAAATGCGCAAACTAAAAAACAGGAATTTGAAGGAATAAATACGCATATTACAAGAAAAATTCATTTCTTGAAGAATCCATTTATTACAAGATGAGTCATTGAAATCAGCATACAAATAAAAGACTAATCTTTGCTTAAAAATTCTTGGGAAATGTGAAAAAAGCTTTTCCGAGAGGTTGCGTTAAATGTACTCCGATGGCATTTTGGGCACTCCACTACAATTTTTATAGATGTTACTTGAAAAAATTGTTTCCTAGCACAATCAAAAACATTGTATGAAAGTGCTTCAGTAGCTATTTTGAAGTACAAAGGTAACTTAACAAGAAATATGCTATTCACAATGGCTGGAACCGAAATTCTTACTTGTATTTTTAGCACATTTTGCTCGAAAACTTCATGTTTATTAAAAATATAATGGCTTTTAGGCGTGGAAAAGACTAATCAAAGTAAAATACATTTGATTATAATTCCACACACTTTTGTATAGCTTAAAAGATTATCAATCGCCATTCCTTGAATAGAAAACTATTAAATATTAATGGATTTGTGGCTTAAATTTCTTTTAACGAGAAACAAGGCATTGTGTTAGTATGTTTGAAAATCATATCTATAAATATCATCTATAACAAAGGTAACCAGGTTTTGTACTACTTGTTGATCTTCAATACTATTCTACATAGTTTATCTCAATACGTACATTACTAGAATCATTTGCATTCCTAACATATCTCGTTGTCTTACCAAAAGAATATGTGATTTTCAACGGCGATATGTTACATTTCATAACCGATGCCTGCATGAATAGCGATATGATCAGTACTACTTAGAAAATACTGTCAAGTGCAGCCATTCAATTTATATTCAATTAAAGTGCTTGTTAATAGCTTCATACTTGTATTTCAGTAAATATTATTTGCGTGCCTTGCTGTAGGCATATACATTTTAAAACGTTAAAATATTAACCTACATTCACTACGCAACATACTGCAGTCAAGTTGGTAATGATGACCTTTTTTCTTGCTTAGCCCCCTTTTATTGATTACAGTTTCATAAATCACCCTTGTTTTACTGGAGACAAAATTGCATTTATCTATTACATGACGTTCTTTCTTCCGAAATGGCTGAGGTAATAAAAAAGCCATATCATCCAGTCAATTTCGAACACGTTGCAAGCAGCTTGAAACACCTAAATGATTCCGACGCCAGAGTGGACGTAGTTCGCACGTCATTCAATTGACATGAATGAAGGCCGTTTCCTACCGGGTGACTTCAAACGGGAATAACGCTTGCTATTATTGATCTATCCCTGCTCCTTTTTTACTGAGAGAGGAAGAGCCCAAAGGGGGTAATTGACGTTGCTCGATGTCACCCAGTGCCTCTTCAACGCCATGCCCTGAAGCACCCTCACTCAAACCACGTATCCCTTATTACTTCTTTATTCAGACGACCTTTCCCAACCTCTACACGCTGCAATGCCGTGTGGCCCCGTCGGGTCGGGTGAAACCCTGCTGACCCTCTCCCGAATACCTTACGCCCACCTCTTCCCCCCTAAACTGACCCCTGAACCCTTCCCTCTCCACCAAGCACTTCAATCGAGCCCTCTTGTCCTGCTCTCACCCATAATTCAACACTTCATTTGCCCCTGCACGGTGTCCGGTCCATCTGACTCCCCGTCGACGCCCACTCACCCTTTTCCGGCATCACTCTAAGAATCGCAGTGTAGGAGAAGAGCTGCAGGGGCACAGCGCGAACAAGTGGCATCATCTTTCCCAGATTCCCATACTCCCTGAAATTTTCAACCCAGGTTCCTATGCCTTTTACATGAAAAAAATCCAATGGTGCTAAGTCTGAGGGGTCTGCAATCCTGTAGAGAAGTAGTGGGGTAGGCAATGTTTGTAGTTCCCCTTCGAACATTTGTTCCGGTAGCGTCACAAATTTACGTCCGCATAATTGTCTCCGTTAAACCTTAAATCCTAGAACACATTGAGCAAGTGATAACTAAGTAGTCCAAGTACTATTTCCTGCCCAGTCAGCACTAAGAAGTTGGTAATCCTTTTTTAATTTCTCCATTGACTTTCCCTTTTCTTATTTGAGATCAAATTCTGGAATCCATTGATTATGAAAAATATTTGAATTATGTAATTTTTCTAAGATGTCAGCCTTTCCTGATCAGAATGTCATAAAAATGTAAATACGGCGGTAATGGACCATTAGATAGGTACCTAAACCTAAAGCTTTGACAAGCAAATTCTCGTGACCTTCTAAGAGTCCAAAGCATTCACCTACCTACACTGGAGCGTTTACTTGTGGATTGTCTATCCCCTCACCACGATAAATGGTGAATAAATCGCCATGGGAAGCCGCAGGAAAATAAGTGACCTTCAAACGTTTTGAGTTTCTCACTCTTCTCCCGACAGAAATTCCAGCTCCGAGCGTCATGGAGATATATAAACCACTTCAATGACAACGTTTAAGACGAAGTCCAGTATTTTGTTGAAGGCCTTAGAACGATTTTTCTAGCCATTGGGATATATCCTACTAGTGGTAGTTCAAAGCAAGCATTCAGGTCAATGAAATACACTATCTGACATTAAATTCCGCGAAGATTAGTAGGTATCATTTTATACACGTGGACGATGGCAGGTTCTCATCCACCATATCCTGAAGTATGGTCCAATGAAGGCAATCGTCGAGAGAAAAGTGTAAAGGACGAATCGTAAAGGAAGGTCTCAAATATATTGCGTGGAGTGAATAGCTAAGGGTATACAAGGAAAGGTTAATGTTAACGTGGAGATGTCAGCCAATAAGAAAATTGTGTATTGAGCTGCGTCAAGCTATTAACCTTAGCATTGATGATTTGTATAAAGAATGTTTTTCTGGAGGAAGACTACAAACAGTTTCACAGTGAGCCCTATAAAATGTCAAGGTTGTGTTGTCTTTATTTAACGATACAATTCTTATTGAAAATGAATATTATTGAAATATTTTTTTAGATACACACAATGTAGTGAAAACATTTGCTTCATAAGAAAATTGATACAGAATTTTATGCTAAATGCTTATTCAAGGGTACAATGGTCCTGGAAGAACAATAAAAATCTTTATCTTAAGTCCCTCTATTCCACAGCAGATATTGAATATTCGCCTCAAAACTGACGAATAATGAATACGCTTTGGCCCTTGTGAAAGCCTTTATAAATCACCTGGACCTTTATGCAGCCCACTACTATCTACATTTTAAAAATTGCTAATATCTACGTTTATAAGACCTCCACCTTCAGCTGGATTTTGTCAATGAACAACCGACCCTGAATATTGATGGGCCATGGTACTTTGGTTACCTTTGTTTATAATTTACTGTTGCGAGTTAAAAATTACAGGCATATTCATAATTTAGTATACACGGTAGGAATTAACACGATAAAAATGTACTACGACTCTTTCCCCTTCGCTCATAAACAATGAACGTCAGGGTTTTCTACCACTCTTTTATCTGTTCCAGCGTCATAAGGACGGAAGAAATTGCATCTTAGAAACATATGATTAAAAAATGGGAGTAAGAGTGATTGGAAATGAACCCCAGGGTGTATGAAGGATCACTGCTATGTGTTCAATACAAAAAGTTGCTCGTTAAAATTCAATGGGAAAAAAATAAAATAATAACAAATTTCATTAATAAAACTTAACAAGCTTGTGATATAGAGTTAGCTATGACTCAAAGTCACTATAGGAACCATAAATATAATTTAAACAAAAGTAAACATGTAATTACTGCCTGGACTCGCATGAGCCTTCACAAAAATAAGAATATTATTTAGAAACTTTCAGGTCAGAAGACACAAAAGAGGTTAAAAGGGTGGTTGCATAAACATATCTGTCTATTTTTGACTTTGTTTGTCTCAGTTCTCCAACTTCATGACAAAGGCATCAATGAACTTCCTACGGATACGTATTAAATGCATTTTATTCCAACTAGAGTAAATTCTATTCTTATTACCTAGTACAGATTTAGCATACTTATACCAGGAATTTGTCGCTCCGTTGTTAATATTTACATATTCTACTGTATATTTTAAGTACTAACTCTATTTTGCAATATACGTTTAGTTTTTCCCAATCCAAACCTACTTGATCTGGAAGTATCGCGAAAAGTAACGCATGTTTTTGTCGAATAAAATGGATGATTTAGATTCAAGAGTTAGTTGCGGTTCCTCTTTTAGTACCTGCCTTTCAATACCTTTGAGTACACTTTATTCATATTACCAAGTAGAGATGCAGAGATTTAGCATACTAAAACCAGGAAAACGTCGCTTTGTTGCGTATATTCACACCTTCTTCTATGTATATTTGACGTACAAATATATTACAATATTTTCATCTTGGTACTCTTATATTGAATAGAATTCATTTAAGGTTTTTGTCCCGAAAGACTATATTTTTTTAAAACGGTTCATTTGAGAATATGGTGTAAATCAGTAAAATATTCAACATTTGAGCCCCGTAGAATCTTTCATTTAAATACTTTTAGTTTTACCAAATGCAAGCCTCTTTGATCTATGAGTAACGCGAAAAGTAAGTCCGTATGATTTTTCCAATTTGAATAATCGATCTAGGTTCAAAAAACAGCTGCAATACCTCTTATTGTACCTTTTAATATCTTCAAGAAAAGAACAGTGCTGCTCACGGAATCGCTTTTGGACGAACGTTTTAGCATCATTGCAATGACATCACTGAACATCCCACGGATACGTATTGAGACTATTTCCATTGGGATTTGGATTTAATTCCCTGGTTTTTGCTAAAATATCCCATTTGCAGTTTTGCTGAGAAGAAAGCCGTAATGCCATGATTCATGAAACTCAGTTAAGTCAAGTGAACGGTGGATCACAAACTTACCAAATTCCCAACTAATTAATGTTATTCCTCATTAAATGGTTACCAAACTTAAATATGTACATTAACATAATAATTTTGTTCGTATTCTCCACTGCCTTCGAATAGTGGTTTGAAAATTTCGCAATATTGAAAAAATGGACTCCGACAGTAAGCTTGTAGAGAAAGAAAGGAGGTGATTTACAGAAAAGCAAATCTTTTGACTTTTTTGTGATTAGGCTATCATTCTCGTATTTACTTAGGATACTCCAGTAGCTCCCACCCCACTTAGAGAGAACCTTATGCTTAACGTAACTCAATAGGAGTAATGAATACGATCCAATCTGGAAGCTGAATAAGTTTCAAGTATAATCACAATGTTTTGCAAAACTTAACTGATCAAGTGTTTCTGGGCTATTGGAAGAGCCTGGTTAGGAAACACTTGTTTGTGTGCAAGTGTTTCCTAACCAGGACAACAAGCAACAATTAATCTACCATGACTTAACTATGGGGTTGTTCACTAAATGAACCTTGCTGAAAAAATTCGAATCAATAGTTGCAGATGTTTTTATCCCCACACTATATGAGTGAACCGACTTAGGTAAAAAATTAAGAGAAATATTATGTCAGAATAAGCGATGCAAGAATTTTATCTTTCCAAGTACAATAAACGGCTACTGCAACACTACAAAAAATAAAAAGTGCAATTTTTCAACACATTACTTACCACACTTCATCATTAAATATCACATTTATATAGCTGAATTAAACTTCACGGCTGGCAAGCTACCATCTACCGCCATATGACCTTGTGGCACACAGTAACCGGGGAAGTATATTTAAACCGATGTGGTCAGAAGCTACCGATTCATTAACAGGTCAACTCTGTTTCACTAGAGATTATGGGCTTCAATACTACCACGGGCAATTTACAATTAGGATTATAATTAAATATCTTACGTAAATAAATCCTACCACCTCCACTAAATTAACCTTAATTATAAAAAACTAAATAAACCTTAAAGTTTTTTGAGTATCATGGGATAGACATATATAGAATTCATTTATCTGTAATGAAAATGACTAAAAATGAAACTTTTCACCATAAAAACTCAGCTATTTACCTTTGCTATTACGAAACCATGGAAACTGAGTAAGGCTTTCTTTTAAGTCACTGTGGCTTTTGTTTCTCTAGCTACCCTTGGAATCTCCATCTGCCGCCGGCATAATACGTGATTCGAATCAATATATGTTGCCGATCGATGTAATTGGAGCGGACAATTCCATTCTCCTTTCCCCTTTCCCACCTTCCCGGAGCCTTTCTCCACGTGATAGGGTTCCTCGATCTATCTTAGACTGATACGGCCAAAAGCAAAACGAATTGGCTATTTTTACTCCACCTTCACGAGTTTGTCGCTTTCGGGAAACAAATTCCGTTCAGAATTTTAGTCGATGAACGAATGCATCGCGTGATTGGCCATTTTACCGTGAAATATGATGACGACATCTGAACGATTGTATCGCCAAGGATTCGAAAAGGTGTTAGTGAGACGCTTTTCGAAAATAGTAGGTACAACAAGCAGAACCAGAGTTCGAAGCGGGTCATCTTAATCTACATTTTACAACCCCAAGGTTTTGTGGTGAACTATGATGCGACGCTAGGCATATGCTATCGCCGCATCCACAAAGCTATTAGGTATAGCTTTAGCCAGATTACCACAGGAAAAAAGTTCTTTTCTCCCTCGATAGGAATCCGGATTACTTGATTGATGGCTGAGCGCTTTAACGAATTTGTTTAGGAAGGCATCCCATTCTTCTTCTGGCTCCCAAGTGGTCTTATTTAATGATCTACATGATATGACAAACCTAGGAACATAGTTTATGTTTTGAAACCAAATATATCCAATAAAATAACTATACAAATATCTATCCAAATATACTTTTTTAATATTACTTTGTACTATTATTCATGTTTTTATTTTAGGCGTAAATAAAACCATCTTTAAATTTGTTGGGGAGCAGAAAAAATCAAGGAAAATTTTAATCCATGTATAGCGTTGTTTATATAGGTATAAATTTGATTTAGAATTTTAGCGCTTCCATTCGTTTAGATACCCTATTTCCATTTGATAAAAACGCTGGGCACTGTGTTACTAGGAGAATCTAACCAAAGTGTGCAAAGTAGAGAAAACTAGATCCACTCGACCAATTGACTCTTCAGCTCTGGATTTAAGTTCTCAAACGTGCCCCTTTTTCAACGTTGAAATATTTTTCTCTTCCTTTAGTTTACAAAAATCTTACCATGCTACACCATTCATACAGGTAGAGGTAATTCAAGTGCCTCATTCAATGATAAACATAAAAAATTTGATGCGCTAATAAAACATCGAAAACAATATAGAAAAATTTAACTTGGAGAGAATATTACGCAATTATAGGAAGGTGTTTATTTATATCAGTGAAGTTAGTCATAAAAGAGTCAATTACTCTCGTAACTTTACGTCACATTATAATAATTTTTTTCTTCCTTACATCAAGGCTTTAATAAAAATGACCACCTTTGCTGATGACTACCCTTTTTTTGTAATATTTAATCTAGACCTCAATCTACGCTACACCATGCAAGCCAGCGCGAGGCTGTGAAGCAGTGGGTGAAGATCACAAATCTGTAGAAATAAGCATTTATTTGTTATTTTCAGTGTGATTATAAAAGTTGTGGATTATTCTTGCAACAGAAAAGTTATCTAGGAACAATTGCATCCATTGTATATACCACCATATATGTACACTCGACATATAAGTCGGCTACTGCATGGAAACATGTTAAAACATTCCCCATACCACTAAGTGCTTCGTATACACGTAGTAATACAGGTATTAGTGGTTATAAAGAGATTTATCTGTATTTACTACCATTCATGGGTTATGAATGTAAAATTATGTGTCGTACACCACAGACTGAAAATAGTTTACATGCATGACCATTTTCTATGCTACCTACATTTACTTGCACGCAATACCCTGACAGCCGCCACGAGGGTGTGCAGCAGGGGATAAGGATTGACTACACTATTGACATGCAACTAGGCTACTGCATCCTAAAATTTCATGGTACCCCATGAAACATCATTGCATTAAAGACTACTACATTGAAGATTTGCCTATTATCCCTTAGTGATATGTGGGAAAAATGAGGTCGATTTGATGACCTACCCCTCTAATTTTATTTGTCTGGTCAAACATAGCGTAATACACATTTGATTTTAATAAGTACCTAATATCTTCAAAAAGCTTTCAATTTTAAATTTCTTCAAGACAGTAAATCTGTTTTTACCCTGTGATAAAATGATGATTCCCAATCTTCTTCTTCTATTTATTCTGGTACACTACTAATATGTCGCAACACCTTTTAACTAACCTAGTTGCCCTACGCTGCACATTGTCATGTTTCCTGATCAAATATAACTTATTCGTAACCCATCTACTACCTGTATATTCAAGGTGAGGCCTATCTCTTGAAAAGAAGCATCGAAATTTTGTCTTCACGCCATATTTTCCTAGAATTTTTGTTTTTTTTTAATTAATCCTATCATTCTTATATTTACAATATAAGTGAATAAATGAGAAATGGAGGTATCCTATGCCCAGTATTTTCCCCAGCCCCACAAATAATAAATTGTTACCTATCAACTTTATTTTTACAAATAGCAGAACTTTTATTTTGATATATTTCCCAGAAACATGGAGTAATCATGATCTTGACTCTTCCTCCTGAGTAGGCCATGAGCTGGTGCAGATTCAGAAAATACTCTTATGTAAAGTCTCGCACTTGAAAAGAGAATATTGGTTTTTTCAATAATGATCTCGCCATGCCCTTAAAACCCATAAGTCGATAATAATAACTCCACGAGTTTTGAAGGTGCGCCTCTATATTAAATGAGCTAAGGGCTAAAGACCCCGTCAAAGAACTGCGGGATTTATTGGAAGTCGTAAGATGAAAAGTGCAAAAGCCACCATCACAAGGGAAGAGAGGGAAAGACAGTAAATATCTTCACTAAGCACCCGCCCTAAAGTCTTTATCTTCAAAATTTAAGGGAGGAAATGGGAAGGGAGATATAGAGATTGAGCGAATTTTACCCAACAGAGGAAAAAAGTGCTTCGTGATTGGAGAAGGGTCGCATAAACGTGCTGTTGGGCGGGAGAGAGGAAAAGAAAATTCGGGCTAGGGTTAAAATGACAATTTTATCGCAAGTCAAACAGAGGGTGCTGTTTCTTTACGGAATCGGTAGCTAAGCGACTTTTCAGCGCAAGTCGTCTCCACCATAAACAAAGAAAGGCATAGGGTTTGGCGACAGGGTAATAAGCCTTAGTGGAAGAGCGTAAAATAATAGGGAGTTTTAGCCTGGTTGACTGCAGACAAGGGGTTGGATCCGTTAAGAAGCACCAGGGGTGTGTTGTACACAACAATGGAATTCTCTGTCATATTCTTTCCTGCGACGTCTCAAATTCAAAATGATATGGTAGAAATATCAATCTAGAGACATAAGTGGATTGCTTTAAGCACAAAAGTGCAAAGCAGAAAAAAACACAGACTCAAAATATTTTGAACTAAAATACACTGAAAAAATCTTTCCTGGATTATGTAAATAGCTTTGTGAAATCCAGAGACAACTGTAACTCAGAATATCTAGGTTTTGATGCTTTGTGTAATCTTCTGATGAGGATTCAAAGTTGTAGTCACTGTTTATGCAACAACACGGAGAAGAGTGGGAGGGTAAAGAGAAGGGGTGGAGAACCTAGGGTGTGGGTGAAAGGATTAAGAAAGAAAACATTTTTAATTCCGGTAACCAACAGACGAGATTAGTGAAATACTGGTGTCAAACCATGAATAAATTCTTATGAAATTGGACAGGTACAACCAAGGAAGTGGAGTGATTCTATAATTTCCTAAATCAATTGCACAAAAATATTAAATTTACATTGGAAATGGGTACTGATCAATTAATCAACTATGTACTTTGGGTTAACAATTTATCAAGTGGCAAGCATGAATTCTGAGTTTACAACAAATCTCTCAAAATAAATGAATTCATCCCAGCTATTTAATTCCCTCCTTTCTACAACAAGATGACTGGTTTCATAGAATGATTTACAGGTTATACAAATCCTTCTCAAAAAAACGTCAAATACAAGAAGGAAAAGGGCGTGATAGAATACATTGCTTGGTGATTTGGCTATCAATATAAGGTAAATGATAAATTGATACTTAAATCCCGGTAAAAAAATAGGCACTTCAATAGTGACATCACTATACCGGAAATAAGACTAACAAAACTCTGTAAATTCCCATTTTTAGGCAACATCCCATGCAATATGCTATTGAGTTTGTTTCCCAGAGCACAAATATAAAAAAACATTCTACACGCAATCAAACATAGAAAGACTTGTTATTCAATGTCAAAATTAAATCCCAAAACATTAAATAAATCAAATTCACTCTTTACATTATGCCCAAACACTGCCCAACACGTTACACTTGTAATACGGAAGGAAAACCAGACATCAGTACGAAAGAACACAATAAGTGCAACGAGGAAAAGAAAAGGGACTCAATGCCCGCGAACCATTTCAGCGATAACAGACACTAAAACAGCTTCCCACCAAAAATGCTACCTTGAAAAAATACGGAAGACAATTAGAAGCTGTGGAATGCTTGTAAATAATGCATCACTACATAAACAACGTCTCCTTCACCTACAAACTAGTTTTTCCCTCGAATTCTCCCTTATTCTCCATCCCTATAGATACCATATATTGAAAAAGTGAAGAAAATACAAATGATAAGCAATATTGACGTAAAGTGTATGGCGGTGCTACCATTTACCACTTCCCTCCCAACCATCCCTAAACTTAAGCCTTCGTTCCTTCTGATACGATATGTTCGAGTCAATAAAAGAAAGAAGAGAACCATACCAAATGATAGAAAAGTGGATGACTGTAATCAACCCTTTGTCACTATCTACTTCTTTTCTCCATCCCTACATTCCGTAACTCTAGACCAAACCCCCGCAGTTACCTCCATAGCAACGAATACAAAAAAACTCACACCCATCACACCTAATGTCTCCCTCCCAATTCCCTACCTAACCCAGCCATCATCCAACCCTGTTACCAACATTTATTGTCCTCCATCCCTTCTCCACACCGTCCTCCTTCTATTTATGAAATTGTATTCATGCATATTTACTAAAAATTTGTATCCTCACGTGAAAATGACACAAACCTGGGTCGTTCGAATAACAATTCTCTTTGAAGTTCATTAAGTTATAATCATCTTCGGTGATGAATATATTACAACATATTACGTGCTAAAACATTTCCTCAGCAAAAACAATATCGAAGAGAAAAATGTTTATTAAATATAAGTGCAGAAACACTTCAATATCTAATTTAAAACAGCTTTCTTGAGCATGGTATCAGATGCATTATCATAAGCTCACATATAATTCATTCATCGAAAGAGAGGAAGAAAGGATTTAAAGGTAATTGATAAATTGGATTACTTGAGATTAAAGAATAAAATATACCTAATTTTAATTATGCCACCGTAATTGCTTTATTCCGTACAGCAATAAAAAAACATTCAGAATCGTTTAATCTGATATTAATGCCCACTAGCATGTAATGGAATTCCAAGGCTTTGGAATGTTTGTTACTAGCGAGAAGCAGAAATACAATGCTGAATAATGGAGAAACTGACATTTTATTAACACAAAAATGAAAACAAGAAACTAATTTTGCACTTGGGCAATTAGCAATTTTCAATAGATAAAAAATCAGGAACGAAGCTGAATGTGATATCGTGATCTCACCGAACAATCTGCAAGTACAATTGCACATTACCTAAATATTTTAATTACGTAAAACTTTATTTACAAAACTTAAACGCGTCGGGTAATTTGTAGAAAGAAACTCATATAAAGTGGAAATTGGGGGTATAATGATGCAATGAGATTTCAATACTCTTTTGAAAATCTTCGAGGCTATGTGAATACACTAATTGTAATTACATTCAACGATACAAAAGGGTCAAAATGAGGGATCAAAATGAAAGAGGTCAAAGTCTGATAGGTATTTTCCAGAAATTCTCGTCTACGTCTAACCTAATACCATGTAAGCTACCACGAGGGTGTGAAACAGGGGTCGAAGATCACCAAACATGCACTACTTACATGCAGCTATGAGATGTAGAACTACTGAACTTGTATTCATGTAGAGCCAAGGTGCTACTAATTCTTTTTCATCCACCAGCATTGGTCTCTAATAAAATGTTTGGAATTATTGGTGCATTAAATTATATCTTAAATTCCTCCCGTTTTCTTATTAAAAAATTTGCTAGTCCGGTCTCAAGCTTGAATAGCCAACTTGAGGTGTAGGTACTACGCCTCGCGAGACACTTATCTTTGGGTGGGCACGTGTGCCCCATAATTAAAACTAATAATGAGGGTAAAACGCTGAGTCATTTCTTAAAACATTTATTGCTATCGGCAAATCAACTATTATACTATGAATTACTAATACCAACTCGTTAGACTATTTTAAACTATAAACCACCAGTAATAAAGATTATAAACGCGCATATATTTCTTATACGTTCACAGAGAGGACGCACTAGGCGGATACACAATAATTCGCATAAAAGGACAATTAACACAAAACATAGATACACGAAAAAAAGAGACATTCACAAAGTAAACTAGTAGACCTTTCGACGCTCATGGCGCCATTCTCGATCCGGAGAGAGTGATGTTCTCCGCGTAGAGTGAGGGGGTGGAAGGGGAAAAGGGTGGTGGAGAGGGGCTGGTGGAGGGAAGGAAACTAATTTAGAAAACTATATTATTAGATTCGGAATAATTTTTAAATGGCAGTGAGGGTAGGTTTGGCTTTTTCATCTAAACTATTGGCCAACTTCCTTCCGACAATTGAAAATTTAATGAAAGTTTTTAGAGAGAGTTAACTGATATACATAACATTTCATTTAGAGCTATCCTCTAAAAAATATGTATTTCAAGGGTAACCTAGCGTACTAATAATTCAAAACAACCACATATATTAGAGTGGAGAAAACGACCCGTGGATGCTTAGTCCGGTTACGAGTCGCCACACCACTTTTAAGTGACCAATTCCCTTTCACAGCCGCTGATTCGTCCTTTGGTCCCTTCCCATGGATCCATACCGTCTCACTAACGGTGCTGGTTTAGGGTGGCCCTAAAAAAATCTTTTTTGAAAGTTGAAAGTCCGGATACATTTTCGGGTGCAATTTTATGAAAAAAACACCTCACAAAAAATTCAGTTCCATCGCACAATATTTGACCCTGCCGAATCGCGCTTAAAAATTTCATGATTTCAAGATGTAGACACATTTGCCTACCTCACAGGGGCGCTTCTGCTATTTTACGAGATTCTACGGCAGAAATAGAGTTTATCCGAAAGAAAAATAATCTGTGGCGATAAAAGTTTTTATTTGAATGAGTTTCTTAGTTTTAAATGGGCCGACTAGGGTTTGCATTAACCTTACATTTTCCTTCACTTTTTTTCTTCCGTACTTATCATACATTTTCTGTTTCTGTACCACAAGCAGCAAGTGCTGTCTCTCACATCCATCATTAGTGAGTTTTGTCTTCAAACGATAATCCTTGATAAGTGACTCGCCACTTTTGGCAGTGTTGTTGACAGCATTAATGTATTTGGTGATCTTGAAACCTTTCAGGTACCTTTCATCCTGTAACCATTCTTCAGGGTCCTTTGACAAAATGGTTTGGTCAATGCCCGTAAAGTCAAAGAACTGTCGAAAATTACTGGACACAAAGTCGCTCAGTTCCAGGTCCTTAATACAACGATTGGGAGGAAGTTGCGCCCAGGAGCTGCAAACATCCAACCCTTCCTTTCCAAAAGAGTTAACTATCGCCCTCTCATCAGCTAAGGAAACATTGTGGTCAAACAAAGATAAGCACACTAAGGTTTCTGATAATTAGCTCAAATGGTTGTAGAATTTGTTGAAAGCTGCTAGGTAGTGTTTGTCATTGTGGCTGGCCAGGGTTTTCAGAATCTCTAGATCATACGCTGGTGCACTAGATGCAACCGGACATGTGTATCAGGACTTAATATGCATGGAAGCTACAAAGCAACATATTTGAAACATATTGTCACTCTCTTTCATTGAAAGGCCCAATTGCTTTCCAAACATCCATATCTTGAATGAATAGATCTTCTTTGCCATTTCCCGCGACTTGCTGACGGAGCCAGGCTTCTTAATATTATAAGTAGTGGTTCCCGGAACTGAACCACCCATGAAAACAATAACCAGTTCTAAAAGTTCCCTATGTGGCGGAAAAACCTGGAAAAGGACTCAATTAATGGATCAAACACTGCAGCGAGGACAAGTTCAAGTGTATGATGCCTGCAAGCAAGATCCAGCAGCTCTTTCCCAAATTTCTGTTGAATAAGAACTCAGGATTCATTTACTCGACCACTATTTACTTGTGTGGTGTCGAAGACAAGAACTATGACTCCTTCCTGAAGTTACCTACTAGTCAAAAGTTCAACCACTGCAGTAGAATCCTGAATTCCAGTGCCCTATTTCAACTCCGGAACGCTAAGAAGCTGCTCAACCCCTTCTTCAGATACCAAAATTGGCAGTCGATCAGTATTAGCTTCTGCATCTAAAAGATGGAATTAATATCCAATACTTGGTCAAAAATGCCCACAGATTTTACGAGAGAGTGTTAATAAGTAAGAGAAAAGAAAAATAAATTACGATAAATATTTTTACTGCTGGGCAGTAGCTTTCCATCCCAATGGACAACCAACGGAATGTCCGGATCAAGCTTTTGTTTTATAAGTAGGGCAATTTCTTCTCAAAATTCTGGCATTTTTCTTTGCAGTTCTGAACGGGAAGCCATTATTTGTACCTCTTGTTCCTCAAAGCCCAACGATTTCACAGTGGCCCGTTATACTGCTTTTATCAACAGTGTCTCACCGTGTATCACCGTGTGTCTAGCGATGCCTTTGGAATTAACGGTGCCGGGCGTGGAGTGAGCATTGTGAATAAAATCTTAATAACTTCTCACATTGTTGGTAGTTTCCCATTCGCTGTCATGTTTTCATCAAAGGAACCACCAACGAACCACACATTCGTTTTTCCCCGTGTAATACGCACATTACTCTTCTTAGCCATTTAAACGTAAAATCACACTACCTTGTAGAAAAATAATTCACAAACACATAGCTGTCTGACTCAAAAACTGCGTTCACTAATTCACCACCACTGTCGCCACTTGCCTTCCACCCGTACCCGTGCCTTACACCGTAGTCACCTGTACCGGGAGATCCGCGCAACAATACAGTCGTTATCTTGAACTTTGGTTGCCGTCTTGCGTCCTTATAGGACAATGATGCAGTCTTGCATCATTTCAGGACAACGACGCAATCTCGCATTATTTTAGGACATGATGCCATCTTGTCCTACTAATGCAAGGACGGAATTTACTTAGTCGCCATTTGATAGCAGTACCGCTGTGAACGTTAATTCTAGATTTCCGTCCGGTTATTCATGAATATAAGCGAAATATATCTTGCAGTAGAAGGGCTTTCGTCCCAACATGTGGGACCTACTATCTGCATACGATATATCTACTATTTGTCTTGGTTTTCTCTTACAATCTTACAAGGACGCAAACCGAATCCTCTGTGGGTTAGGCAATTAACCTAAATCGAACTGGAAATATTAAAACGCAATTCGGCAGGGTCAAATGTTGTGCGATAAAACTGATTTTTTGTGAGGTGTTTTATTTAATAAAATGGCACCCTAAAATGCATCCACTCTTCCAACTAAAAAAAAAATTTTTTTTGGCCACCATAGTGCTGGGTGCTGGTCACCCTAGGGTCACCGATGAACGGCAAACACTAATATATGCGGGCATCGAAGCTGCAGTAGAGAGAATTATTTCCTGAATTGCACGATTTGTGTGTGCAAGCGCTCCTCAACTAATTATTTCTTGATAAATATTTTAAATTTGTTGCTACAATTCGAAAGTTCATTATGGTAACTCTCAGTTTATCTGTATGGACAGAACGAAAAACTATTTAAATCCTAGTGCAATGAGGCATAGACTTTAACAGCAACAGATAAGTCAACGCTGTAAGCATTCGAAATGTGGTGCTATGGAGGAACGACGCATTTTAATTGGAGTCAGCGTTTGACAAACAAGGAAGTTCTAAAAAAAGTAGGAGGAAAGAGAGGTATCTTGTTAGCTTACGGAAGGACAACAAGAGGACAGCTTAATCGCCAATGCCATGATGCATGATGGGCTGCTGAAGATAATAGTGGAAGGTCAAATGGACGGAAGAATCGCAAATGAAGGCATCGCATGAGATACAGAGAACGAACGATTGATGAAGGATGGGAAAGGCAAAAAAATATATAAATATGAATCGAGGGCTTTATCAAGCCAATCTAGGGGCTGTTGACTGATGATGAGCCTATGGAATGAAATTTATTGTTTTCTTGATTTAATAAGTAGTTTTGACTAGGCCAGTCTCTGATGGGGGCGTTTACTCGGAATCGAAATCGCAATTTTGTACACGAAATCGTTAGATGGAAACGGAAAACGAATTTTAGTGAAAAAATGAATGAAAATTAAAATAAGCAAAAGGTGACGCCCACCGAAAATGCTGCTGTGGTAACATTTACGTCATTTTCCTCCGGTCCTTGACTGCTTTCAGGGGAGGGGGAAGGGAGTGGAGGGGGGTTCTTGGAAGGTCTGCTCGCACAGATGCTGTCGAAATCGCTCCCATTGGCCGAGTCAGCTGTGTCCCCCCTTTTGCGATAAGGCGAAGTAGCTTCGCGGGCTCAGTTGTGAATGAACGAAGTAGATATACGTCAGAGGTTGCACCACACCCACTTTTCCGAAAGGGTTAAAAACATGTTTTTCGTCGCTTATAACTCGGGAAATAATTCTCGGATCAGAAAAAGGAAAAATACGGGTCCTTTTATTTTACAAACTCTATCAGATTCGGCAATAAAAAAATATGGTAAACGACCCCATTGTTGATTCTTTACTGCACTCACAATTTGGTAAAGAGATTAAAGTATGAACCATTTTGTTTTAAACTGATAAAGTTTCAATACGATGGATACTTATGCATACTCCCCCCCCCCATTACCATAGGGACTTCTGACTGGGTCACCGAAATATTCACTTCTGGATCTACGACTGGAAACCTTTAGGTCGTGGATATTTTTCCTCCACTACGGCAAGTATCCCACCGTCAGGTTTCCTAATCCCTCCCACAACTTTTTCCAGCTACAACTACCTTGTAAATTCGTAATTACCTTGACGTCCCTAGGAGAACCCTTAAACTGGGAAACCCGTTACTTCACAGGGAGAACCCCTCATTACGTCACCGTTCACCTTCGGCACCAATTAAGTATTTATGCAAGCCAAGAATATCCCTTACAAGTAGCATAGGATCATAGCAATAATCAATATAATTGGGCAGCAACCCTAAAAGTATTCGAAGCAGCTATCTACTCGAACCTATTATCAACTAACGTTCTTCGTATTCATAAAATTCTTCTCTTTCACATCCTTTACAACATGCTCCATATATCTCATTGGAGACCTTCCTTTCCCTCTCTCCTTGTTTATACCCAATCGTTATGGCATTCAGCGTCTTCAGGGCTATAGTTTACTTATAATTCGTTACGTATAAATTGGTAACATATATCCTTTTTAACTCCAACCTATCTCTAGCCAATCACATTTCCTTATTGTCATAAGGAATTCTAAATACTAATTTGTTAGCGTTAATAGTCTTTTCTAAGAAAGTCTAAATCCACTCAAATACAAAGACAAAGTTTCCGATACCAAAGAAAAAAATCAATATCGTTGAAATTAATTTTTTCACATGTTTTATACTGAATGTAAACAACCAATATAGTTAAATGGATTCATTAACTTAAGAATTAAACTATGGGTATGCGAATTTTTTTAGGAAATATCCACATAGTTTTCTACAAAGATTCTTTGTCGGGCTAAGTATCACCTATATGACGATTAAGGTAGAATAAACACTGCATGAGTACCGAAGGACTTTTCCACATACAATTATACCAAAGGATAATGTAAAACGACTGAAACATGGATTTCACGCGACAGTTGGTACGCGTGGGAGGAGAAAGGCCTGGGCAGTATTCCAATTGAATGGACACATTTAAAATACAAAAGCAGTGAGAAAGGATCGTTGAAATCACGCCAAGTTACCCATTATATACCATTAATCAATGACCCGATGCAAGGATGTGGCTTTTGGTGGAAGCTCTTCCCTACGCAGTATGGAGAACGCAAGGTCAGGCACTTGGTGCAAAAGCTTCATTCTAGACGGCCAAGGACTTTTGCTTGAAAGAACCAAAACTCTTAAATTTATCGCAAATTATCATCGAGGGTCACCTTTGGGATATTATTCCTGGCAAGCATAATGATCTAAAATATCTTTATGGGGTTTAATTCTTTAGTAATTCATTGCGCAATTCATTTCCATCTACATTGCCCAGTCGGAGAAATTTTTCCATACGTATTAATGAATACAAAAAGTGCTACATTTTAGGCAAGTTAAACTTTCATTTTCGCCAAACATCTGATATAATCTAACCACACTTGTAATTTTGATTTTAAAGTGTTCCACACCTTAGACAAAAGCAAGAAATTAGACGCCATGGAGCAGGTTTAAATTATTCAACGAAGGGATAAGAATCTCAATCTCCTTAAAGGTGTACAATTTTACTCATCCCACTCCCCACTCCTCTCAATCACTTTCCGACTCTGAGTGTTTATAGACAAGTGCTCCCTCACCTCCACTCACTGCTTTTTCCCCTGCCCACGCGTGTTTTCATCGTGTTATGTTAACCAAATGCCCCCTCCTCTCTCACCCCGCCTGGGTGGACACACTCCCCTAGCTTCTCAGCCCCTTCCACGGACCTGGCGTTCGGAGCATCACCGCGGGATACCCCTTAGCGGCCAGAGGCCAGGGTTTTCACCGCCATCTTCCTTACTTTGGGCTCAAAGACCAGGGTCGGCCTACTCTTATAATCACCCCCCCCCTTGCCACTGCGCCTTCGTCGGGCAAGGCAGAAAGGCGGTTGCAGAGAGACACATCCCGCAGGACGGCGTCCTTCTTCTCCCCTCCTCTTGAACCTTAAGGTGTATGAGGCGCCTTGGTACTCTTCAATGGCAAGGGTTTCTCAGTTTTATCTTTGCTTTTTCCCCACATCCACCCCTAGCACCAGTTCACTCTCCTCTCCTCCACTCCCCTTTTTCGTTGTCACCTTTGGTTTAGGCCATCCCCTCCTCTTCCCTCACTCCTTGTTTTTTCCTTGGTTTCTCTCCTCAGTTTGTATATATACTGGACTTTGGCGGGATATGGTCATCTGTTGATGATGTATCACATCAAAACCGGTCGTAGTAAGATTTTTGTGTGGAATATTGCCAATATTATTTAATTTAATCAATAATTATTCATTGCGGAACATAATATTAGCAACAATATCACACACAAGCAGCATAATAGTAGCAACGAAGTCAGGGCTTGAAGAATTCAGTATGCGGTTCTAAACAAGAACCATAAATAATTAATGGATCTGCGAATTGACTGAAGGAAAAATCTTAGGAATAGTTTGAGAACACAATTGTCTACTAAAACCTTAAAAAGAAGTAGATTAATCATTCGTAACATGAGATATGATGGCCCGATGAAGGCAATTTAGTGGAGAGTTGCGTAAAGAAAATATAATGAATGTTAACTAATAATGAATATTACACACAAACTCCAGAGGCAATGCAGCCATAATGAATGAATACGCAGGTAAAAATATGAGATACAGCAATTCACCTTCTATTAAGCCATAGGTTTGAGGTAAAGAGAGACAACTAATTTGGAGCAGCACTACCCAGTAACAGCGGCGTCTACCCTGACGAGAGAAGTAATGACATGCAAAAGGGATGCAAAGAATAGACAGGCGAATCGTCTGATATGGCTCGTGATACTGACGTCAAAACATAAGCTTAATGGAGTGAGAAAAAAATAGATCAATTGACTTAACATGTGCCACTGGAGAAGGGTGGAGAAGAGCTAAAATGAAGACGGATGAGAAATGCAGGGATTGAATGGAGAGGAGTGAAAGTTTGTGGAATGAATTAGAAGAAGTCAGAGTGAATAGTTTGAACAAGTGAGTGGAGGCGAGGCTATCAAGGTCGTAACTAATATATGGAAGAATTTTGTGCAACGAAGTAGAGGTAGTAGAAGAACGGGCATTTAGAATAAAATAATAAAGGGAGTGGGAGAGAGCGTGACTTAGTAAGGATTTTATTTGTGAGATATGTGGATCCTGTAGCAATGGAATAGGTACTTGTAAGTATTTAAATGATTTATCGCCAATGAAAATCTATGATTATCGACACTTCACTACTTATGATAGTTCAAAATAAAAACACTCTCATTGAAGAGGCTGGAGTTCCCCATGTATCAAGACAACTAACGATGCTAAAATGCATCACGGCTAGGGAAGCCTTTCCCTTCACTGACCTCACTGAGGTTTTCTGAAACATCTGTAACGGACGTGGACTGATTACAGCTGTACATGTTCAAGTTCAGTACCATGGACATCAATTTGGTTTATAATGAGAAACAGACGAAATATTTTATCTACACTTCTTTTTTTTAAACTCAATTCTTTCTGGTTTTGAAGACTCTACTTCAGGTATTTCACTCCCTCACCAATGCATATGCACCTTTTAATTTTTTGCCCGCGAAAAATTAGATGTTTTTCAGTTAAACTCTAAGATCAAGGGAACAAAGCCATGCGCGGACACATGTTTTATAAATCTAAAAATATATATTTCATGAAACAAAGAAAAATAAATAAAGAGAATATTTCAAGAAAAATGCTCCGGGAGTAAACATTGAAGAGGAATTTCAATCAGCAGAGAAGACTAATACAGTGTCTATTCCGGTTATGAGAATGCATCTCTAACTCTCCAGTTAGGTTAGAATATTATCGATCCATACCCTATGTGCTGAATGCAGTATAATATTATGGTACTGTTGCTGAAGAATAAGACCAAAAAAAGCTACACTTAGAAAAAACAATTTTTAAAAGATAAATGAAACTTTCCACTTGACAATCAGAATACAATGCAAAGCATGCGCGAAGAATGAAACAAAAAAATGTATAAAATTATTAGATAGTAATACTGTGATGATAGAATTTTACCGGAAGAGCACTCTACTCACAGAGCTGGAAACACAGACATGGATGTAAGCAGGCAATTATATAAAGCACATGTTATGCATAGACTATGTAGAAATGGGAAAAGAGCATTACCTTTAGTTAACAATTCTGAAATAATTTGCTTATTTGCAAGTTCGCTGCGTGGACTGGGTCATTAAAAATTACTCAATGTAGCTTTGTAAGCGTGTTATGTGTTTTCTAATGCCTACCTTTCTCAGTATCCATTATGAAGGCTAGCAATTAGGTACATCTAAAATTACTCAACTGAGCAAGTTATATTTATCCACAACATAAAACTTGAATACCTGCAGTGTGCACCATCTTCTGTGGAGGATAGAAAAGGAAACAAAAAAAATTAAAAGCATATTTTTTAATGATATCTATAAAAGCGTTTGAGCATCGCATGATCGATCTAACGTCACAACTTGACGGCATGTTCTATTATTTAGGCTAACTTCACCTTTTCTCTGGAAAGTGTTTCCTATACTCATCCAAAACTCATGTTACTCTCATTTTCCTGCCCAAAAATTCTACCACCCTTTAGTGATGCCATAATAAAACCAGATGCCATTTTGATGCACCTCTTTCCACTGATTCCCATACTTGAACAGCCTTTCTTTCACCTTTCCACGCAAGCTTTATATAGTATTCCGGCACATTGTACCTAAGGACAACTTAGCAACCACAAAACTTAACGTGGCTGGCAGATTAGGGAACAATACTAAATTGTTCCTTACTTCGTCATTCAAATTACGCTGGGAAGCAATAATTTTGTTCAAAGCTCATATAAACAAGTGCTATGGAGATATGCTAATTGTCCTATCCTGGGCTAAAAGGTGATACAATAGTTACTTTCAAGTCCAAATGTGTAATTTACACTGTTAATTTAAAAACTAGAGCTTAAATAGCTACTTTTTTCATTGATATATCTTATTTAAATTTGCCATATCTTGATATTTACACCGTAGGACTACTAAGTCGTGACAAGGACCCCAAATAAAAACGCTTACAAGACTATACTAAAAAGTATGTAATATTCCCTGCAGCAAATGTAACATTGCCTGAATTCTCATACATAATTTCTCTTGAAAATTGTGTATTGAATAATCAAAAGTAGATTTCTTGTTCTTGATTAGTTTTGGTGCAAGATAAATACAAAATTTTTACATATGAGATTAAAGTAAAAACTGCAATGGCAAGTATTTTGCATCAGAGACATACGGACATATTTAGTGAAATTGAAACAGACTGGAATCGCATAACGCACGTACACCTTTTGGTTTTTTAAGAAAAGAATGACAAAACTATAAAGGCAAAATAATGAAATCATTTCACGACATTAATTAACTACATCTACCATAGAAGCCTTGTGGCAGGAGTAGGTTGACTTAAAATCCTTAATTGGTATGAATTTGAATTCAAAAAGGCAAGCGAGAGGTCAGCCAAGTTGAAGAGGTGGATTTAATGGGATGAAGGCTGGACTTATTCCGCCGGACCCTCATTTGCCTCCTCCCCGCTTTAATTGACATGTCTGGGGATGTCCGGCAAAGCCAAACCATCTCGATGCCCAAGCGTTTCCCAGGATTCCGGACATGACCGCAGGCTACGTGAATTCGACAACTATTGCAATGGATGGGGAAAAGGAGGTCTTTGTCCACATACTGAACGATGCATTATCGCCAGTGATGATTCACAACCAGAAAGGGCATTTCGCAGAATAATTAATACAGACGGGTGGGAGCTAAAATAACACCAGTGCCATTAATTCCACACGAAGTCAACGCTTTCGTTCATTAATCAAGGAAATCGCTGGATTTATACTATATGGGAAAGCCATATTATTTAGGCTTCATAAGAAAATTTTGAGTAATTGAAAGCAGGGGTTAACTCATTGAAAGTTCATGGCGAAGGGATTTATATTATTATTTAATTAGAGAGTTCTTTTGTTGTCTTGACAATATATGAGTTCTTTTCATCTCTGGTCCTATATTTTGAACGTACTTCCTGTCAACTTCCGTTCAAGTACGTGGTAATCTCTAAATATGTATTTGAATGACATAAGACTCAATGTTTTAAGTAAAATACACACACAAACATAATCTACTGTGAAAGTTAATAAATACATCAAGAGTGGCAAGTAAATTATGATTAATTATTAAAAAATAGTGATAATAAAAAGTAAATAATTATATATTATGGTGGCTAAAATCGGTACGGTTACATACCAGTGCTCACATTATTCATCAGCACTTGAGTTTGGTGTAAGAGTAGGTGAATAGTACTAATTATTGCTATAAATACTATCCAGAAAAGGTTTATAAAATATTTCAAATTCGATGGAGCATTTTAAGAACAGCCTGAATGCCTATAATTGGGCTCTAATTTATCTCCATTGCTAGTGGGATTTTTATGGAATCTTTCGAAAGTGAACTATTTCCTCCTACTAATACCCTGGTGGAAAATATTTTGTGCTAGCATCGTTATACTCCTTTTATTTCCTAGCATCGTTAATGATATTTTTTGTACAAACTGATAATGAGAGACAGCTGGATAATTTTCTAAATTTTTAAATTTATAAAACAAACATCTTAATTCCCCTACAGAGAAAAAAAACATGAACTTTTTCAAAGATAATAATTATGAAGACACATTTATTCATCCAAATTCTAGGCATCATGTTTTTTTCAGAAATTGGCATCCTTACACTCAATCATGCACCGTCCCATTAACGATTGATTCATTTTTTGTACTACATCCAAAATTGAGACTGAAAAATGGATTATAATTCCATATCTTGATGAGCCATTGTAGAAACTCCTAAGTCAATGCCCTAGCAGAGCAACAAACCATCTTTCTATATAAAATTAATTTAAGAATTGTATTGCCTCATAAACGATCCCAATTATAGAAAAGTTTGGTGTCAACTAACTTCACTACATGAGCTCGGCTATATTCGTCGCACAAAATAGTCCAAAATTTCAAGAGAGGTTAAATGAACATAAATCAAGTATCGAAAATATGGATACCAAGTCATAACGTACATATAATAGAAAGTGAACATGCTAGCACATTCATGCACGAAACTCTTCTTGTGGAGTAAAAAATTATGACCTACAGGCTCTTGAGCAGCTAGAGATCATGTAAACTGTTGATTCAAAACGCCTCATTGTAGATAATTATTTATTTGTTTTTTGAACACGACTCCTCATTATTCCTCACTTTAAATAAACGAAGGTAGACTCTACCTCTTCCTTTCACCCCATGATGTATAATTTTACATATGATTTTACAAACTGTTGTTGCACCTTGTAAATTGAAACTGGTTGTGTAAATATATAATTATAGTTGTGGAGATACCAAATTCATGTTAATTTATAATTAATCGTTCCACTAAGTAAAGGCATATAATACTGAGTAGAACAAATTTAAAATATTTTAACCGTCTCAATGGTTATGAACGAACGTAGACTTAGTGGCAAAAATTCACAGATTTCTGTGAAGCATCACGTTAGCTCAAATGTTAGACGTTCCCTTGGTTAAAGTTTTGAATTTGAAGTACAATCTTTGAAGAAACGTATCACATACTATTCACAAAGGAAGCTTTCCCCACAACATATAACATTTTTCTCCGCTAAAGTTCTCTGGCTGCGTTTGCTTTCCGCATTCTTTGAACACCTGCGCGTGTCACAAAGGCCATTTTCCGCCTTTGATTGAGCTGAATCGATTATCAGGGTGACCCGATCGGCTGAATCGACTCTCGCTTAGCCGTAAAGATAGATGGAGGATATCCCCAGATGTGAAAAATGACTTCGTGATTTTTAGCCTTTCGCGAATCCGTGACAATCATTCCACTAAATATTAATGCCTCATAATTAACTAATATAATTGCCTTTAACATGAATGCAGCATCATAGCACTAGTTCAAATAAATATATCTTTATTGTCCATAAAATTAATCTCGGATATATTTTCAAATTTTATTTTATTTTAAAGCACAGTGTTTTCATGCAAAGAACAGAGGTTGCGGTTGTTTTTTCAGTAGAATCACTCCAACGTATTCAAGCTCTTCAAGACTCTATCTTAGGGAAACATTTCAATAGGAAAACGCCCTACTCTGACTATTTGGGAGGGGCTTCGTGATCGTACGACCAAGCTTTTAGAAGTCTAAGCTTAGGAAAAATATACTTGGGAAAATAGTTTCATTCACTCGTAGAAACTGAGGGGCTTCAATTCCCTACGCATCCTCCCTTATCATATATATCTTTGAAAGGAAAATCAAAAATCTAATGATTTTTAACGTAGTTTGATTGCTATGACTGTGGCACTGTTTGTTTTAACTAAATCTCGAGGCCCATACGAAATACTTAAAGGCAGGAGCACCTAAAACCTATAATCCTAATGCTGCTGCGTGAGCACAACTTGCGAATTTTGAGTTGACCAGCGGATTTCATAAAGATGAGATGATTGCGGTCCTACATACAAAGGTTTAAGGCATCTTTTCTCTGAGTTGTATGAAATTCTTTATCATATTCAATGCTCTAAATAATTGTATTATTTTTAAAAGCTTAGGGTGTAGCATATATTTCATCTTAACAGAGTTCTTTAGCAATGAAAGTTAACAAGACTATAATTCTCGGTATTACGGACATAGATATATTTAGATTAAACGGTTTTCTGGCTGCTAAAGACGCTAAGGATTCCCTAGCATATGTTTTAGTACACGTATGACACTTACACCTGAGGCTATATTCGGTATCACAACCTTTTTTTCAATACTGGTACCCACAAACTTGCCGATTTATGGTGGTTTAGTAACGCGTAGCACGCATAAATCCAAAATAAATAAAAAATATGAAGTTAAGTACGTTTAGCAGAGAGGTTCAAAAATAAATTTTACAAAGGATCAATAAAAACTGTTAGAAGTCAAAAGATACCAACATTTTCCTTGAAAGGATAGTAGCGTTGAATATGCTCTTAGAAGAACTGACAGGTATCAAAGTCCGTTTAGAATCACAGACATGCACAAGTAGCAGATGGACCAATTTTAAAAATCACCATCAAACTGACCCATACTATATCGGCAAATGACTATTTTGGCAAGTAATAAGGACAAAAGTTTAATTCCTAAACAAACCTTAGTCTCCTCTGACCGTTAAAACGCTTTTGAAAAATGTTATTGATAATTCTGAAATATTGAAAAGACTAATAAATGTACGTACCTATTAGAGGAGAATTATAATTTATCAATTTATTTTATGATTTTAATCTTCGCTATATTTCATGATATTAATCTTTTAGTAGAGATCGAAGCAATTGACGTTATAAGTAAGTGATATATGAACAAAATGAACGCTAGTTCTTAGAGTGAAAAATAAGTTGGCCGTTATGATGACATATCTAAGTTTCCCATGCCTGCCAAATAGTCAAAATTCAACGAACTCAAAATAAAATTTGATCGGTGACGCTCGGGCTCATTTACATGAGCCCGATTTAAATTACATCTCATTTCTTCCTTTAAAGTATACCCATAGACATCAAAGTCATAAAAAAATCAAATGAATGCTTATTATAAGCTAAATAGATAGTGTTCAACCACCTCTGTGATTGGCATTAGGGACAGACGATTTCAATAATATTAACTGGTAGAGATTCTTTAGAATAAAATAAATAAAAAATATCAGATTTTTTAAAATCGAAACATAATTACCTTTCTTCCTCAGGAAAAGTACTTTGGTCGTAGATTCTATAACTAAGGACAGGCAGCAAGCTGGCAAAATTCAGCCACAAAGTTATCAATGAATCAAAGGAATTTAAAATGCATCAAATTCTACAAAAACATTATAACTGAAGTTGCGCGAAATTCAATTGAGATCTTTTACACAATTTTTGCCAACAATTTGTTTTCTGTCACCGTAGAGACACAATTTTTTGTGCCAATGACAGCACTTTCAGTGTTATCATATCATAACGAATATCCACGCACATGGGAGTGGCCTCGGGATATTTTCCACAGCAGAAAGGAAATAAACCGTTTATTCATAACGCGACATGCTCATGTTTTCTCATCTCACGCATCTCATTCTCATCTCTCTGTCCCAGAAGTTTAAAATAAATTTTGTTCTTTCAAACATTTTTTAAAGGGTAAAATGTTCGTTTTCGCAAGAAGTCATCGGTTTTATTCCATTGTATAGAGAGCGAAGAAGAGCAGCCCTGTGTCTACCCATGCATAGTCACAAATATAGTTTTAAAAGACTAGCAAACTTAAAAAAGATATTGACCCGTTGTCATTTTAAGGTCAAAGAGTTGACAATGGTAACGGAGTCTGGTGGATGAGAAGTGAACACCCCTAGTTTCATTGTTTTTGAAGAATTTGAATAACATATACGGCATATACGCCGTTCAGAGTAGGCAGTTACCTGAGACGGTAAGGTATTAAATAAGGAGCGCAAGGAGTGTGGAGAGAATCCACAACTTCGGCATTAGCCTGTTCTACACGAAAATGCCAAAGGATTCACTGTTTTACGTCCTATTCAACAGACGGAGTACTATACTCGAAGTGTCCTACAAATAGTATTCACGTAGAGACCGGTAAGTCAATAAACATTCCGACACTACCAGGATTCAAACTCAGGCTCCCGAGATGGGAGGTCTAGGCGGCACATTAACACGATAACCACCTCTAATTCCTCTACATTCTCATTTTCGAAAGAACTTGGTATGATTTGGTAATATAACAATTTCCGCCATGTAATGTAAACTGCCACGTTTGATTATGACAACTCGAAATTAACGATAGCACTCAACGATACCGTGAACATGCATGTACTAACCAAGGGCTTGTGGACTTTCGGCGTCGATGGGGTAGGATGCATAAAGATGCCTTGTTCATTTTTACATAGAGATACCACAATGTGCACGGCTTCAGAGGTGGAGTCGGTGTCGGGCGTAAAGGGAGGCGTATTACGCATAGAGCCCCTTCTCCCCCCCTTACGTATCTTCCCCTCTCCGCTTACCCCTTCCTCCCCCACCTCCCGCATCCCTTCCCCTCTTCCGGCAGCAGTCGCGCGCCGCTCTCCCCACTCTCCCGCCCTCAGACACACTCACACACACAGCGGAGAGAGACGTAGCTCCGCGAAAGGGAGGAAGACCAGTCTCGCTTCGGACGCCGTTGCAACCGCACTCCGCGAACCCCCTCTCTCTCTCTCTCACTCTTCTTTCCTGAGCCTCCCCGTCATCCCATCATTGACCCGCTCACGCACACAAGGTCACCAACTCACCCTGTGACCCCCTCAACTGACCCCCCTCCTCCTTCTCCCTCAATCGCACGGTTCCGCTGGCGAAACCCCACTTCAACAATCCACGCCCCGGAGAAGTTACGTTTCCGCCGGATCCAGGACACGAGGCTGGGAACGAAACAACTGTATCGCTCCTATAGGGCGTGGTGGGGTTTCGCCGGTTGAATTTTATTATTTTTTTAATCAAGGCAATTTATACCCTTACCAAGGGTCTTCGTCGTTGAAGTGGCAGATTTTTTTCCAGTATCATAGGCTGTGGGTGTGCGTCAGTGGGTAGAGAGGAGTGTTGTGTGAGGTATTTTTTTTGGGAAAGGTCTTCTTGAATCCTCGTTTTTGACCCACTACTGCAGCTAAAGTGCCGCAGAGTGGTCTTTCGATGGCTGGAAATCGGGCACCCGGAGGTCTTTAGTGCGTGGACGAAAACTCCGACTCCTAGACAGTGCTCCTTGCCCGAATCCACGACCTTATAGCGGGCGGAGTTTCCAGCGGGGGATCCGACTCGTCAAAGGGCTACGGAAAGAAGGAGGGAGGTAAGGAAGCCTCCAAAAAAGAGAGGGCCAGCCGTACGATTGGTTGAAAGTGACTCCTGACCTCAAGTGTCCGTCGGCAAGGAAAGTGCTTCCCTATTCTCCCCATTCAAATCCAGTTACTTACGCTCACTTGGAGCGGAAAGAAACGCCTTTAGAGGAGCGATCCCGAAACGTGAGGGTTTTCGGAGAACACCTCTCCTTTCTGAAGAAAAGGAAAATAATCTTCAGGAGGAGAAAATATAAGTTAGGAGATTTCCCTTTGTTGGTGGTGGTTTATAGGTTGCCGCCATAAAACTATTCTATTCACATGTCATGTTCTAAGGACTTGCTAAAATTTCTTGCAGAATGAAGAGCGTATGGAAACGTTACGAAAAACCTTAGATTAATCTGTGTTGAAGTAAATAACACATTTTATTACACATTCTATTTCAAGTGATACCATAATTAATTCTACAAGCACCTGCATGAGAACATCAACTTTTAACAGTGATATTGTCCATCGTGGTCACAGACTTTGTTTACTTCGCGCTAAACTGGGGTGTACATTGACGGAGAAGAGTTAGCAAAAGAACATTTTGGGTTAAAGAAGGTGAGAATTGCTGCTTACTGCCTCCATACTTGGTGGAGTAAGGAGAGGTTTTTCTATTGTTTCCACTCCGCAATGCTCGTGATTAGAATCCATTCATACTAGATAGTGAAATCGTAAAACTTTGTCCCGTGAAGCAATTTACGTTTACACAGCCTCGAGTGTGAACCGCAAAAGCAGTGTAAACGCGTGTGAAAGTGACAGATGTAAAGAAACTGCGGGAAAGGCCTGAAGGCACAGCGCGGAAGTGAAATTTCGCAGCGAAGAGGTGTCGAGTGCCGGAGTAGTGGAGAGTATTTCTCGTCCCCTACCGGGACGCAGGTTGAAGACCCAAAATCCACGATTTTTCTTCAATCGTTAATCAGAGGCCTGACTTAATCAAGTTTTTCTTCGAATAATTCTTTTACGATAGCTACCCTTCATAGGGATGAAAGGGCTTAAAATTATTCCCCCACCTAACCTTGAGTGAGTGCTTGATCTCCCCACTGCGTCTCCACGACGAGTTGTAGTCCATTGGGGTCCCCGTGGTTCTTTCCCCTTGTTTCTCCCTTATTCTCCAACGTGACCTTTTGTGGCCCCAACGACTTGCTGGAAGCAAGCCGACAAATGAGTGTGTTAAGCAGCGACAGACCGGAAGAGTGGTGAAGGTATTTGGTTCAACTCATCTTTCCTCCCGCACTTGTTAATTTGCTCGGATTCGCAAATTATCGGTGGTGCTTTGCACAGTGTGTCACCGGCTGGTGGACCAGAAGTGGTAGCAGTATTTTCGGTGACGAAGTCTTTTCTTCCTTGCTGGATCTTCCTCCGTGTGCGTGATTCATCCGACCAAGGTTCTCGACCCACGTCGTTTGGCTCGGCGGAAAACGCTCGCCTCACATCCCGTGATGGATGACGGGAACGAGGTCTTCTCTCAAATATGGTGAGTGAAGCTTATTTTATTCTCCCGATGAAATGTGAAACCATTAAATATGACTTCCTGCTCCTTAGGCTAACGAACACAATTTGAACTCGTCTATCTCATATTTCATCTCTCTTACAGCTTGATAATGACGAAACCCGCAATAATGTATACCTTTGTTCACATTACCTAATAGAAGAGAGGGTAATAATAGGATATTTTTACCCTGAGGCACTGAGTTCGAAGTCTGCTAGAAATTAATCAGACTTCTTGCGTGTGTTCCGTAAAGAGAGAATTCCCATTTAAGTATTTCGTCCGTCAGAGGACACATAAAAATGAAAATCACTAATCGTCTTTCTATGAGAGCAGGTTAAAAACGATGGCGGATGTTTTTCCACTCTCATCTTTCCCTTTCAATCATTGCACATTTCCTTCCGATCTGAGCCTCCTTTAAGAGCGGGAAATTCGTGAATCAATTGATATGTCTAGATCACTCAAAGCAGATTCGGTAGGGTGTAAGAAGCAACTCACTGTTGATTCACACGATTAGGACCTTGGTTTAATTTTATAACATTAAAACCTCAATTTGGATATCGAGTGGAGAGCATTGAAATTCCAGCACTCCATTAGTCATACGACATGTAAAGGCGTGGTTTTTATACTGACGGTATGAGGAGATTATAACTGATGCAAAGTTCACTACGTATATCCTTCATTCCCAAATCTCTTCTCATCTGATGCGTAAAGAAGTGCATAATAAGCCCACCAATAGTTTAATTAATTAATTTCGTATATGCATATGAAGAAGGGAATCAAGGAATTGTACACATTTTCAGAGAATAACAATTGAAATAATTGCTAATACTTACATACCAATGCCTACAAAAATGAAGTCTTTATGCCTGCTCAACAAGAGACTTAATCGAAATACAGATATTTTCATAGCAAGTTTGAAGCATCAAATTAATGAAAAAATGCATAAAATTACGTTAGAATGATGTTAAGACTCCAATGAATGATTTTTTTCATAAATTATCGCCCATTAAGTTTTAGTTTTCGCCGTATATCTAGAAGTCAGAAATTATTCCTTATCTGAGAATAATTTCCAAAATTATTGAAACATGCAGTTTTGTAAATGAAATGTCTGCCAATTTTAAAAATTGCTTCGTGCTGCAACTTGAAATAATTTTCAAATGCAATATTCAATGAAATGAAATGAAAGCATGTAACATCTTCTGTTAGAAATGAGAGCATGTCAGTAATATGACTTTGTGTATTGATGGTTACTGTGTGTTTTAAATGCGTTTTTTTCAATGTTTTCCTTCACATTACGTAAATATTTGCATCATAAAGCTTTAAACGTATCAACTTACATATTTTATGAATAAATTGTAAGTAAGTCTCAAAGTATGAAACTGCAAGGCAACGGCCACACCTATCAGCCGTAGAGGGCGGCTCTTGACCACGCTAATTTGTAATACAACGCCTTTCGTCCTTCAAGTTAAATAACTTCATTCTTTTGAATATGTTCAAAATAATTCTGTTTTACTAAATACGTTTATATTTCTCTGTAGATTAATCTTAATTACCATTAGTTGATTAAGGTATCACTGCATACACTTCTATGGATTGAATTGTCTGTTGCACCTCCCATGGGTAAAATATCGATCGGTGTATCCATGTATAGCATTCGTAGGACAACATTTTTTCGATTCTTTAAAAAATTAGAGCCAATACGCCGTACAATTCCGTATAAGTGGATTTTTAGCGGTGAATCTACAATGATACTCAAATAAACCAGATGGGATATCCGTAAAATGTAACGCTCTAAGGTTAATCACTGGGTAAAATAATCTGCTTTACCCCAAGAGAAAAATAAACTCTGGAAAAATCCATTATATTTTGAAAATATCCGTATGAAAACATTCAAATCCGTTTTTATTACAAGTGTTAGGTGGTTCCAGTTTAATATCTTAGATCAATATTAAATCAAATCAACGTTTTATTATTCCCATGCGAATATACTTAATTTACCATACTGCTCGATTAGCCTGCTACTGAATTTCACACTTTGCAGGTGAGTAATGAGAAATGTCTACCGATACAACTCTTTGTAAAAATAGTGCTGCGAGGAAGGTCTATAACTGACTTAATAACAATAAACATAAAAAATAGGTTTTCAAATGCAACCATTTACGGTATTACCACAATATGTGTATGTACTAGGAAATTAGTATGAAATAGGAAATAAACATAAATAAGAGAATAACTTTATCCCTAGCCTTTAAATATATATATTCCCTCCACGAGAACAACAGAATGTGTGAATTATACAGTTATAATATTTGCAAATTTAATTTCGTAACTATTTCTAAAAGATTCATAGGAACGAATGCCCCTACATTTTTCACCACGAAGTCTTTCAATATCAATTGAAACAGCACGCACTACCATTTTTATGGTGACAAATCTGTACAAATGTAACTGAGATGATACAGAGGATTCCGCCTTTAAAAGGAAAATTCCAGCAGAGAAATATAGCATATTTTCTGCAATATACCTTCTGGCCTGCGCAAATTATAGAAACAATTTATGTACAAAGGGTAAATGTTTATATTATGCATACTATAGATCCAAATGTGTCGAGTTGCTTCAGTGGTTAGAGTAGTGGCCACGCACACACCTCGAAGGTCTGTATCCGAATCCTGAAAATGCAAGACATTATTCACTAGTAATCCGTAGTAGTTTAGAGTATTAAGGAAAATATTTTAGTCCAGTTCTCCACCCGTCGTTGGACGTTGTGCTTTATTCTTCGTGGTGTCTTTCGCTTAGAGCAGGATATTTATGCCGATGGCTAGTCTCCCTCTGATCTTGCTCCCTTTTATTCTTATCGTTGCATCTTTCCTGCATGCCTACAGTGCCTTCAAGTGCAGTCACAGGCTTAAAATCCTCAGTTGATCATAAGCCGGTAACATTGAATACAAAATTGACTTTAGACTGATTTTTTGGATCGTCGAATTTGATCCGCAAGTATGAGAAAATAAACTCCCATTCCGTCGTCTACGTCCAAATTATAACATGGATCAATTTGAAGCTTCTCCGGTATCTGGATTAAAATTCATTCAGAAACCATATCACTTTTTTCACAAAAGATCAATCCAAATTAAAAACATGACTGACACTCTAGCTAAGCAATATACGTTAGGAGTCAAATAATCATTAGTGGTGATCTAAAAAATTAAACAGACTAGGCAGAACCTATTAAGCAATGGTTTAAAAATAATTTCACTCCTGACCGCAACGATTCACAAATTTTTTCCCCGAATTTCTCATCTCAATTTTTTGTTGTGTTTCCACGATCTATTGTAGAGGATTTTCAAAAAAGAACACAAGATTTTGACAAATGGAACATCTTACATCACATAAGGTAAAATTGTATTAAAGTAGTAAATTTAAAGGTAAAGATAATAATTTTACTTCCTCTAGAATAGGTACTTCATTGGTTATGTGAATTAATCAAATATACTGAAAAACTGCCTGATGATAAAACAAATGTGAATTTATATTTGCAATATACATGCCAGTATAAGTAATTAAATGTGATTGTATTGAAAAATTGAATAAAATATAAAAAATGAAGATAAATAATTTTTGATTCTACAGAGTAAAAATGTTTCTTTTCTCCTGTGTGGAAAAAAATATGCGCTAAGGGATATACAATGTTAGAGATGAATTATCATAGCTATTTCTAGAGCTGTAATTTCTTACGATTTATAAGAGTATATCTAAATATTTTGTGTAGCAAAACTGTGACGAAGTATTTGATATTCACATGTAAAATTGTGACACTGAATCCCAAAAATATATATTTTAAAATAAAAGTATCTACATGATTTCATTGTAAATATTTTCCAACGAGCTGGAAGAGAGCAGGTAATTCATGCAACTGCATCAAGAGCATGGCTGAGACATTTCTGCTTCGATACAGCCAGATATTTATTTCACCAGAAGAATGATTAAACTTTTTATTGACAAAGAAGGGCACCGTAAGCCTCCATCTTGAGAGGTAAAACTAACATCCTCGTTGGAACGCGAGAATAAAAAAAATCTGCTGTCTCTGGCTTGGAAATTCCTTATCCTGGATGGAATCTCTTTGAGGTATCTCTTTTGTGCATTGAGAGATAAGTTATGTGGATTGCTTTGCATCCTCTGTCTTACATACGTGTATAATTCCTTAAAAATACAACTGAAAAAGAAGCTGTTGCATTTAAGATTAAAATTCCTAGTCACCAAACACTTACGTTATGATAAAGTTCTAAGCGAATTGTTAAGTTATTAGTTAGTATTCTTGTTTTTTGACACTAGTTATGATAAATGACAATGAATTCATATGATATATAATTTCTATAGTATAATTATAATTAACATTTTACAGATATATAATTAACCATTTTAAATCATTTACATAAGTGTGCCCAGATGTATCAAATTTCAACTTATAATTATATTTTTAACTACAAAATACATTTGTTATAATCAACAGCTTTGAATTTGGGCTATGTACATAGTCTATAGTCCCTCATATCAAATTATGAACAGGCAACAGGCATTTCCTATTAAAGTAGTCAGCAGAAAAATTTAACTGATTATGTATCTTCCAAAAAATCTCTTAAAATGACCGCAATTTCTCATCTTTATTACCCGATGACAAATTAAAATGATAGATAACATTATGATATGCAGTAATTTTATCACGCTTTGATGCTGAAATAAATCCGCGCAACTCTCCGGTTTTCATAATGGCTCCAAATAAAAATGTTAGAATATTGATCGATGATTAAACCATCCGTGAAATAGCAAGAAACCTCCAAATTTTCTATGGAAATAATGAAGTATAATAATGGTAGTTTTGATACCTTACAAGTCAACGTTGACTTTTTGGGCCAAAAGTGCAAATTTTTATTCTAGACCGTTCCCTTTTTACTATATTTCTTTCATAATTTCAGTGCTATTAATATCTCTTTTCATTCGGTTTTCTAACCCCATGATTTTACTCTTCCTATTTTCTCAGCAATGCGCTTCCTTAATTGACCTTGATATAATGCCTTCACATTTCAGTACTTTTCACATACTCTGGTACTGGCTTAATGTGTTCCCTACTATTTGTTTTACTATCTTGTACCAGCACATCCCCGTAGCATCCTCAAATCTCGAAATCCATCAATTTTTCAATTTAATTTCAATGTTTTGCACCAGTATGGACCCAAGTTAAATAATGAACTTGTAGCTAGCCATTTAATTGCCATGTTCACTGATAGTGCCGTCACAAGAACGACACTTTTAACTTTTTAGTACTTCTTGATAATTAATACAACCTTGTCGAGGAATACTTCATAATTACATCGATCGTGACATTGTGTACTTAAAGAAAGGACACAAAAAGAGAAATGCTCATAATCTGGATCTAATACTCAAATTTGGGTGACTAAATTCTATTAAGCTTTAGCCTAACAACATACTAGTACTTTTTTACCTTCGAAATTTTTAATCTTTTAATCTTCAATACATTTAAACTAGTGAAGTAAGTGTTGTGCATTAGAGCTCTTAGTGCTGATAATCCAATTGTCCGATGAATCGTGAAAAAACGCCGTAAAAAAATGAGTCGTAAATGGGGTGTTCATGGCGTCTTTCGTTAATACTAACCTGATGTCAACGCCAATTCTCTTTATATTTATTTATTTAATTATTTTTAAATTCACCCAACATTAAAACACAATAAAATGGTAAACTTTTTCCACAATTTATCATAATTACAAACATAATACAAGATACAGTCAAGATATATGCTCCCGCTTTTACCTGAAAAATCCTATATCCTATCTGTTCATTTTATCCACCTTTGAAACTTAAGGTACACTTTGCAAGTGAGAATTTTGCAAACAATGTATTTTCGTACAATTCATACGAATTACGACGTTGTTTGAAATTAACTCTAGCAATGAACGGGTCTTATAAGAACAAGGATCAATTTGCATTAAAATGTTTAAGAATATATAAAATGCGAATGAATGATAACTCATCATCTCCTATAGCAAATGCCACATTTGTATCCATAAGCTAGGCTTCCGTCACGAACATTTCCGCTCTCAACAGGAGGTCTCTTTCAAGTGTGAAATCCATTCATAACCAGCAAAAACGTCATAGTTTTAAAATAATTAGCACCACGTACACATAACCTTTCTTTTTTTTCTTTATATAACTCCATGGCAAATTCTTGCGTGGCAAATGAACCCTAAAGGGTAAAAATAACTTTTAACGTGACGGGGATACAAAATGCAGACAAGCACACCGCCAATTGTGCCGTGAGGTTTTGTCCATGAAAACTTTTGGCCGGAATGCCTAGTAGGTCTGTAGCTGGCGAAATGAATACGGTCGGTTTGTATTTGGTAATTATATATTTAGCCAGTTTTGGTAAATAAAATTATTGATAATAGTATTGGTTATAGTTGTATTCCATGCGGACGCAATAGATGATAGCATAAGTACGAGACAGCAGCGCACGAAAACCAGTTCGGCCTGCTTCTTTTTTGATATTCCATGGATCTCTAGATCTTTCCACACTTCTCAAATGTATACTTCATGCCAATATTTTCATCATCTTGAACTACCCTTTCCCTCTTTTAACATCATCTATGCCATAAATGGGCTTTAGAGCAATATTTTGGCTTCAGAGTAAAATATTCGGCAACGGTCACATTTGATTCAATACAAGTAACACGCAGAACAAATTTAAACTGCTTATTAGTCTTATTGAGATGTTTAACACAATTTTTCCTTCGAATAAGCACTCGCTTGCTACTTTCCGTTCATTAAAACTGAGCGTAAACCTGTAAAACAGCCCACTGTATGCCCGAAATATTATTCATTTCCCCACCAAGGTATGTAAAGGGAAGGAAGAATATGCTATCGGCCATTTTACAGCCACCTTATTCTACAAAATGGGATACATTTCTCACCCATATGCAAATTCTTCGCATTGAATGGGACTTTTAGATATCACCTCTTTTGTAAGTTTCTGCCGATGAACCTTTGAATGATGCATGGGACTAAACTGGAACTTAAGATTGGGTATTTGTTAATAAATAATGATCCATCAAACACGAAATCTTTGATTTTGTCCATGCAGCGTAAAATATCCTTGTGTCTTGAAGTTTGTTTTCTATATGGATACCGAGTTGGATAATGAAATAGAGTAACACTTTTCTCCCTCATAACTATAAAATTTCTCAATGTGGTGCATAAAAGCTTGCAGTATCCAACACGTATCACTGAGCGTTCAGTCTTTATGTGCATTAGCTTTAGTTTTAGCTCTAAGTGAGAGAGTGATTACACTGAATCTATTTACAGTAGCTCTCTTTTTTCACAGTATTTCCTTTTACCATAAAAATTAACTCGCATTAATAATTTATTTATTATTTAAACGATTATTTAAACACAAATATAAACCTGGCCCAAGTTTTGCATTAAAATGATAAATAGAGATACTTAGAAAACATGGCCCTCCCTGAGAAATATAGGATACGTTTCCATTAAATCATTTTCTCACTGAATCAAATTATAATGCAGTGGTTATTGCATTGAATTGCTTATGCAGTAAAATTATTAACATATAAAGGGGAAAAAATAAGAATTTTAAATAAATGTATCAAACATCAAAGCCACATATTATGCATTAAATTGTTTTAAGATGCATATCACTATTGTTATATTGCAAAATTTTATCCTTAAATTGTGAACAAAAATATAATTGAAGACCTGAGTGCAAGAACAAGATAATAACCAAAAGTGAAGTTTCGAGAAAACTCCGGCTATTATCTGCTTCTTGCACTAAGAGAGCAGAACGTAAAATTCCAACAATGTCTGCTGAACTTATTTAGAACTTACAATCGAAAATGACTATGTCTACTGGTAAAGGGCAGGAAGGGCTTCATGTGTATGTGGAAATCTCATTTTCGCAAAAAGTGGTCATTATCTGGTTCTTGCACTAAGGTCTTCATTATTAATAACATTAAACCCTATTTTCCGCTAAAAGTTATCAAGATAAGCAAGAAATATATGTAAAATTTAATTTGTAGACAAAAGTTGATTTATGTTTGGTAGCAAATATTTGTAAACCTAAACAAGAGAAAGTGAAATTATCATTTGTGGTGCTTCATTTACAAACCTGATAAAATAAAATCTGACCTAAAAGGATAGTTCTGAGGTAAACGCGACGCCCATGCCAAATGCGATACTCAAACCCGCGACATTCAGGCTGAAATGTTTGTACGTTACTGGCCTTGCTACTGCGAGTAGGAGGTGAGAAAGTATGTGGTCATATTAGAATATATCTTTAGATATAAAGGGAGATTTCATTTAGGAAAAACACGATTGATTGGAAAGAAAAATAGAGACATAAAACAGTAGGATATAGTAACCATGGACTAGTCACACATCAACAAGTGCTGGTAGAGATCTTGTGATAATTATTGAGGCTGACCGGAACCAATTCTTGAAGAAGCGGACGCTCTTCAGTAGAATCTCGGTCTCAAATAAGGTGCCGTCAGTGAAAGCCGCTTCAATATACTTTATCAGATGAAAGGGAGATGGAACAGCGGGCCTCTTAGGGACTTTGGTAAACTGCGCGGTAGCACCATTAACGGGCCTTCTTTCTCACATCTATGGTTTCAAGTACATCCTGTTATAAAAGGCACCTCATACTAGGGAAACGTTGTGAGGAAAGGAAACGCAGAGAAGGAAGTAAGGATGGAATGAGGCTCGGTGTTTGCAGGTAGTAAAATTTGAAATCATATTCGAGGTGTAGGGATTTAAACTCGGAAAACTCTCCAGATAGAAATCAAACAGGAATTTAGATAGAATTTTCAACTGTTTCTGAACCAAATTATTGCGTTTAGTTAACTTTTATCTTACTACCTAATAGTCTGAAGCCCTTAAAAATATCTTTATATTATGTACCCGAAATAAATGTTTTTCAAACGCCCCCCACTATTGATGAAACAAAATAACCTGTCCACCACTCGTTTATACCATGAAAATTGAATGTTATCTCTGAACTATGGAGTTTGTAATATATCTGTGTCCATATAACGATGCTTTCTCAACAAATGCGTTACTTGCATCTATTTTGTTGGTTCTTTTATGATAAATTTTACCCGTATCAGCCTTCTATAGACAAATGCTGATCTTAGTATGATTCCCTTGACTGAATCTGAATCTTTTGTGGTGTTTCAAGAGGTTTTTTTTCAGTTTCCGCTTCCTTTCCGATAGTCAATTTTCTCGTGCTTCAGATCAAAGGTGAGCATTTTATGCGTTTTCTTATTGATGTTTCGAAAACGGCTACCTCGGGCTTCACAACAAAGATACTCATTTTGCTATTTGCATTCAAGTGAGCTGATAGCTAAATTCCTTTGAGCCATAAGTAGTCGATTGTTTATTAATAACCGAAGGAGTTCACAACTCTATGTGCCCCAGGATCATGTTAGTGTGGTGGCTAAAATAAAGTCGGATAGCTTTACTGGAGATGTTAGGCACATATTAAAAACACCAGCTTATTATGCTAGATTCGACCAGATAAATAAGATTAGAGAGATAGATTGTCGTACAGATAGATTCAAAATGGCATTTTTCCCCCGTACTATAAGAGAACAGAATAGGCAGCATAGGAAAGGGATAGGTAGGGGAAATATTTTAGAGTATTCTGTAGTGCATGATGCATGTATTAACCCCTCAAATACTATAGATACTAACAATCTAGTTGCATGAGACCCTTTAGTTGCTTGCTTGCATGTTAGTAGTGCATGCTTGGTGACCTTCACCCCCTGCCACACACCCTAGCGGTGGCTTGCAGGGTATCGTTAGATGTAGATGTAGATGTAGAAGTCTTCCGATTCCGAGGGAATGGGTTCAAATAATGGCAGTGGCATGGATTTTCATTTCACACTACTTAATTTCACTGCTGGATTATTTGTGTACTTTAAGTTCTGTATCTCGTCCGGCTGATGGGATGTATAACCGTGGATTCTTAGTGTTCCTTCCTTAAGAGATTGCTTATGATGAACCCGAGTTTCTATCCACGTTTCCTCTCTTGCATAAGAGTTTCTGACATTATTTAACATAACTTTCCAGGATAACACAAACCACTTAGGTTATCAGCCATCATTAAGCATAAAGTTCTCAGCACCGTTTCAATGTTGACCTCAAGCCAGTTTAGTAATATATTGTTACAGGATTAAAATCCTTTTCCTAGAGGTGGAAGGGAAGTAATTTAGCTAAAAAACCAACAATCTCCTTATCCTACAGTAAGTTTGAAGGAATATTTTTGTAGAGATGCGTGTCCTGCGGTCTTATTTAAACAAGAGGATTACCATCATTATTACTAAGCCATTCAGATTACAGAAGAAATTTTGAAGGCCGTATTCGGCGGCGGTTAAAGAGACGGACGCCCCAACAGTCCCGCACCCGAGGGAGTGCTTCCTTCTGAGTAGAGGGTGGTGAGGCGAGGGAGAGGAGCAAATGTGGGCGGTGGTAGTGGCCGTGTACGATTCGGGTGAAGAGGGCCAGATAACTCCTTGCCATCATGTCCGCCACGCCGCCAGCGTCCGCTCCATCTATATTCATGCCGCGCTTCCCCGGAGGCATTAGGCGCCCCGGAGGGCGGCAGTTAGCGCGCGGCCGCTCCGGCTCCCCGTTGCCGCACCCGCCCAAGGAGATGACCTCGCGGTGCGGCCCGCCCACGCGGCCACCTCCTCGACAGGAACGCATAGAGGCAGCCCGACACGCCGGCACATTTATGATTCCCTTTCGAGGGGCAAGTAAAATGGCTGAAAGGCCTGTAATCAAGAATTTTTGCCGCCATCCAGAAGTAATGCTCTATGCTTCTTTAGCTCCGCGTTTCCAGGCGTCACTTCCATTACAAATTGAAATACTCATTATGTAAGGGAAAACCCATTCCGCTCCAATCATTAGTAAAAGGTTGGAAATTTATTTCATGGGTAACTCAAAATGCCCTAGTTCAACTACACGTAAATACCAAGTACTTCTGCAAAGCCAATGAACCGTTCTTAAGGAGGTTGCTCGCTGATACGAGCTCATCACGATCCTCAAAAAAGAGTGCATAAAATATTTTGCTAAGCGTCCGCATCAATAGTATTGCACCAAACATTCTAACATCCATTCCTTTGTGTTTTTTCAGGTGACTGAATGTCAATGAGTAAATATATATAATTTTACTTAAATAATAGCAAAAACTGCCACAGTGGAAATATGGTTTTTCGTGTCAATACAACATGTTGATATAACAATACGTTGTAATATAAATAGTTATTCTTATCATCAAAATAATGTTCAAATAACAATGATAAGGCTAGTATGCCACAACTATTCACTCGAAGTTATATCAACTGGCATATTTACATTTATATAATACTTATCTTTCATGTCCTTCATTACTTGTTCAAGTGATACCGACCAAAGTCTCTTTCTTCTAAGCTCTTCAATTAATGGAAGTGTTTATTGGAATTTACAATACAATACCATCCCGCTTTCTTCTCAAAGTTTAGCCAGCCGTGTTTTTTCCTCCACTCTTCTCAGATGTCAACACCATATTTTGAAAGCTTTCAACATTTAACTCTCTGCTCCCAAAATCGTCTATCCGTCAGCCTCCAAAAATGTAGATATATGAGACAGTCGGCTTAAATATTAAATGTATCGTTACAAAAATTAGCTTTAGATTTTAGATTACGTAGCATTACGATTATAAGAGAAATAAAACTATATTCAAACAGATTCTAGCTCGGTATTTTTACATGTATCTATATGTATATAAATGCGTAAAGTACGCTGCGCATAAATGGCCCGTGTGTTTCTTTTTCATGGTAACTCATTAAATTTGACCAATTCTGAACTCTTTATTCACACAAATACCATATTAAAGCAGATAAATATTTCAATAGCAAAGTTTGAGGAAACTCATGTTCTTATATAATCAATATCATCGCATTCTCTTTCCAAATATATCCTTTCCATGTTATCGGGATCAATACACCAATTTTCATAAACGTTTATCTCTCTAGGAACGTGTTTGAAAGAAAAATGATTTGATAGGAAATATATTTCAGCCCACGATAGCACTGTTCATTACTGAATGTTTAAGTTCAATTTAATTTTCGTACTTAGATAATTATGGTATGTGCAAAAAAGAACGTGGTAGGTACGTATTATTCAGGCAATGCAATTGACATTTGGTTTCGTTTTTTCAACTTACATTAGGCGTGCATTTGCGTAGAGTTGGGAGTATTTCAGAGGTCGAAGAAAGAATTGTGTGAAACCCCATAATGGAATTAGAGCTCTCCTAACAAAAGAACCATGGCGTATATTACGATACGTAGGAAGAAGTAGAGAACGATAAAGCAGTAATAGTTTCGTAAATCGCATAAGTAGAGTCTTGATTATCACTAAAAATACCGGCCAATGCTGGGAATCAGGTGCTGGCGACCTCTGAACACGAAGCGTATTGCCTGAACGTTTTCAATTATCTTTAAGCAAAATTATGGGTTATTACGAGGTATAAAACTGAATTAAATATTATTATGAATTTCATGAATAAATATATTGTAATCGTCAGTAACAATACTATTTTATCACAACGAGAAGACAAGTCATCATGAAGAATCAGTGCACTTAAATGTAATAACGCAACCTATTTGAGAACCTAAGATCGCAAGTGCAAGTGAAGATATTATATCAATATCATTTGGCATGTCCAAGGTAATTGTTAGTTATAGATTAAATAAGCAACATTTTTTATAACAAGTGGTCTTATGTGGTCGAAGTTACTTTGAAATCAGGTCCTGAGTTTTTCAATGAACACTACTGACTCAGGCATGAGAACCTGGATGTTTGTTGGGGTGGTAAAAGTAGTGGCTTCCCTTTACAATAACCCAGGTCACAAATTTTTCAGTAGTAAACCGTTTCCTACTTGATTGCTTGAGCGCTTCAATTAGAGTCGGACACATGCCGGGATATAAACTGGGGACCCCTTGAGGCCCTTCGTTGGAAGCAGGAGTTGGCAGAGAGTTCAAATCCATACAAAAGTCGTGGAATCGCAATAGAGGAAATTCTCTGTTTCATGACGTTGTTACACCTATCGATAAATGTGAGCAGCATGAAAAGCTAAAGCTCTCTGCAATTTGATATATTTTCCTTCCATCTAAAGTTAAAGGTACGAAGAAGTTAGTATTTTCTACCTCTATATCGTTTAGTACCCCTATATAGGCAATTATAACACAACAAAAGAATTTAATTTTGAGGTAAACCTATATTCAGGCTCATTTTGGTTCAATGGCAATTTGATCAATAAAATTGAACCAAAAATCATATTGTAAGGCAGAAGATAGGTTTTTAGAGTTATTTAAGTGGATTGAACCTATTTTTTATTAGTTGATACCTATATGCTCTAGATAATTCAACTAAGGTTTAAAGAGGATTCTATTTGTTGAAGTAAATTTCATACAACGTCCTTATGTAAACAACAGAAAAATGTAAATTTCTATGAATCATTTTAATTTATAAACATTTTGTAACATTTATTGAGCAAGAAAGAGCAAAGTATGCTGAATGACGTTACCAAGGACAAGCCATCTGAATGAGCGCAGATAAAAGTAGAAACTTCATGCAAGAGATGCGCTCCCATAATGTTACTTAGAAGTTATTGACATTCACAATTAAATATTTTTTTGGAAATACAATGATTTGCATGAATTCCAAAATATATTTTTATTACAAATAATAAAAATATATTTGATTATAAATCATAATACAGATTTGAATAAGTCCTCTACTTTTACTATATTTTGATTACATTTTTCTGTATTTTAGAAATAATTCAAAATATAGTCAATGCTATGAATTCATGTTTTTACTTTCCTCTTTTCTAATTGAACTTTCTACCGTTAAGCCTTCTGACACATACCCTAAAAAACTCAATCTTTTAAGAAAACTACGGAGAAATTCATTGAAATTAAAAATCAGCTATAACGGTGAAAATGTTTGTTATCTGAAAATGAACAATTGAATTACTATACAAATCGGAAAAATGCGGAAGAGGCACCTTCGACTGACGCAACAACGGCGATTAAAGGATAGGTAGGAAAAAAAAACTTGTTGTCCATCCTCCAAGTAAGGCGAGGGAAGGGGATAGCGGAGAGGAGGCTAATTACAGCAAGGAGACTGAATTTTTAAGCACGTGCAGCAGCGACCTCACTCCATCGACGGAGATACGAGGAAGTTACGCGCGGCAGCGCCCTCAACTACAGAGACCATGGAGGGAGAGAATCTTGCAACGGTGTCACGTGCTGCACGTGCCTTGCCTTTCGGATGCATCGCTCAACGCTAGTTTTTTCCTTCTCTTCACACACAAATTCGGAATCACGCCTGCAAGACTGAATAATTACGCTCGAACGAGCTCTTCCTGGCGCATGCTGCTTGCAAACCAAGTACTTATCTAGTCAGCTTACGAAATACCGCAACGCATTCTTCTCACTTAGGATCTAACTAACTGGTCTTACGTAATTATCATTCCCATGGAAAAAATAAAAGTCTGAAATTCCATTTGTTTTCAAGAGGTAATCCTTCAATTCACGACATGACATACTATTGGTATGTATTACAAATGCAAGTAGAGAATTAGAATGGAAAACCATGTAGAACTTCATTTTGTACATTAAATCAGTCATGGATGGTATAAAAAATAAATTTTTAAAATTCTAAAGCTGAATCTGATTGGTCCTAGGTTGATTCTTGAAGTAACAAGACATATTCCATTTCAAACAGAGAAGAATTAGATGCATTGAGTGCTCCAACGTTAATGGCTATATCGAACCATTTTAAACCAAATTTCTCGAAGGCATAAATCTGAGACGAACAAAAGACCAACGTTCGAGGCTTGTCTCGAAGAAAAGACCTATGAATTGTTGCCCTGACGCGTTAGCAACCAGACAATCGCTGCTGGCATACATTTTAATTAATACATGTTTTACAATTTATTTATCAGTTAGAGGGTCTTCTTTCCAAAACTATGAATTATCTACGTGGTTTTTATAGCAGCAGGAAATTTTTGGTATATGGTTGAATACGTTTTACCTTCTTTCTGCTTCCACCAATATTAGAAAATTTTCATTATTCTAAGTGGCATCACCATAAATAGCCCATTTCACTAAAAAAGTGTGAAAAAAGAAGAGAGACGATTATAGGAGATGAAGATTTTTGGGCTTGGTACAGGGTTAGTAAAACGGCTGCAGTCGAAGTTTTGATCATCGATTCTACCATCATAATCGAGGAGAGGATATGGGTAGTTACGAATAAATGGTATGTCATACTTGAGGTTTTCGAGGCCTACCCCTTTCTTGGTATTAGGTGCCAAGAAGGTATTTTTATTTTATTCTCCCAGAGTGTTGACAGACTCTTTTTTACCCTATCATCAAGGATGATTACTTATATTTAAGCCAGATTCTTATCTTACCGATATTAACCGATATTAATTTTCATTTCAAAGTCAAAGCACTATTTCTACCTTGCTGAGATGGTAATGGCAGAATTCTAATAACCAGTGGAAGGTAAATGTATTTCTCTTCGTTAGTCATTAGGGCAGCATTTATGCTTTTATCAGGATATACCGTATTTTTCAAAGATTAAGTTACGGAAAGACTGAAATTTTACTCGCAAAATGATTTGATTCCAAGATGCTTAAAAATTTAACCATCCAGACAATTACAAGTGACGCAAACAAATTGAACTCAGGGGTGACATTAATCAATAAAAGTGAGCATTTATAATTACAATGCTTTAAATTATAAAATATTGAGATATTTTGTGATTGTAAGAAAGGAAATTATAAGGCAGAAGACAGCAACGGAAGAAACCTAGTAGGAAAAGATCGCTAATAATACCCTTTCGAAGTTCATAAAAGGGAGAAATAGGATTAACATTTCTGGTATCATGAAGGGAAAGCAAGATTTCCATTTAAAAACTCAATCGCGTTTATCAGTATTCAAACCCATATATTATGGTCAAGGTAGATAATTCTTAACCCACGATAATTTCACTATTGCACATGCTTGCAGTTTACTCGGATATCATGAAGAGAGAAGTTACGTTTAATAAACTGATTGTTGAAATAGCGCAGCGAAAGATTCATCAGAATAGCCGTAATAGAAGGTGATTATAATTAAATCACAAAAATGTACCTGTATTGAAAAACCATGTTTATTTAGACGTAAGGTAACGTAGACTAAAAACTTTAATTAAAGTCCAGAATTAAACAAAATTAATCCCAAAATCGGGGCAACAAAATTAATCCACAAATTATGAGTGATAAAACGTAAGTATTACACCCAAGTAAGATCACGGAGCTCACTTCTAAGGTTGCTACCTTAAGGTCAATCTCCTCTAAAATTGTATAAATTGTAACTGCATAGAAAAATCAGAAAATATTTTCTCAAGAAATCGCGTTGTCCATCCATGTCCATTACTTCCTTTCTTTAAACTACAGCCTATCGATAATCAAGCCTTCGGTATTCAAGCACGTCCACTGCAGAATAAGCAGACTGTAGTAAACTTTGGCCTTGCTCCGTTTAAGAGCTGTAACGAAATCGATTGCCAGTACTTCCTTTCTCCTTTAAACCGCAGCCTTTCCATTACCACATTCTCAAACCTGGCACGAGAAATCGAACCCCTGCTGCGAAGAATGGCTAAAAATGGCGAAATCCACGTCATCATGTCAAGAGAAAAAAATCTGTTGAAAGTTAACAAAAGGATCATCCTTCAGCTCCGCAGCTGGGAGATTTGGAGATGAGACAAACGGCAGAGTCCTGGATGGGTGTGGGTGGGTGGCATTTTTTGTCTTCGCGCCTGGAAAGTGGAGAAAGTAGATTTGTGAAGTTCGAGGAATCGAAGCTAGGTACGAACGACGGGTCTTTCCTCGCATATAGGGCGTCCCTTAGCGTCTCGTCCGAGCGGTTTTTAATATTTCATTGGGTTGCTGAAATGTCAACGACAAGCAGGGCACTCTCCAGCCTGCTGAATTACACCTCCGTCCACCGGGATAGTTCCCGCTGAGCTTTCCCCTCCTCGGAACGTCTTCCGGCCCTGATACCCACCACTCTCGCTACTTCTCCTCCGCTAACCCCACTGACCCTCTTAACCATGCGCGGTAACGCCGTCCCTTCCCTACTAATTCCCCTCCTCTTCCCGTGGATGCCCGATCAACACTCTTGCCCACCCGTTTCAAATTTCATCAGCCAACCCCAACGGCCAGAAACACTTCGCTTTCAGGCAAGGGCGAAGGGAGGGCATAACCGTTGAAGACCACGACACAGGGGTCATTATTCGCATTCAGGAGCTGCGTAAGAACTGCGATCTCTTCTGATGGGTAAAGAGGTCTTCCCCATCCACCCGATCCAATAAATAGTCGAGGAATTCTTAAACCATTTGCGCTCATCTGAGATGGCCTGTCACAAGAATATGTTGAAAATAAAAACAAGAAGCGTGTTTAAGAAGAGAGAGATGGAGAGGAAATAGATGCATCGGTCTACACTCGTTGGGCAGATGCTGACCTTAGACCAAGAAAATAGAAAACGATATGAATGGTTTACCCATGGTGATAATGCACACATGTTACCTTGAAAAAAGTACTGATCGTGATGATATCATTAAAATGCACAAATTTATTTATTTTGTAGAGTTGAGAAAACATTAAATATAAATTAACTCCAAACGTCTAATCTCATTTATAAAACTACATTTCCCAACAACGTTAGTGTAAGTGACAAAACTTCACGACACTTGTTAAAATGAACATATATCATGGTATGTGCCGGGGAAAGTAACTCTGCATTAGAAGTAATGGTTTCGAAAACTTCAGTGAATTTCACAGCAGGCTCCGTTATAATAATTTCTTGCATTGCAAATGATGTTAAAAATTGTATTTATCATCACTAGTCACCAATCTCATAAGTGACTTTAAGCACTTTTGCAGTTGAACTCCGTTACTCCTAGCACCTTCTTATTAATATACGGTTCGTTTTTACACCATTTACTGGTTGCTCTACATACTTATGAGAGTTTTCTGCCATGAGTATCTCCCCATTTCCTTCACCTAGGTATTTGTCTTGAGCAGACCATTACGCCTGATATTAATCAGGATATGTCCTTTCGTCTTCTTTATACTTTGATCATGCTCAACATCTACTCTCCTACTCATATTACAACGTATTTGTTATTAACAATACAAATTGTTTTATCTTCAAGATAAATCAGCAATTACATGTATCACATGCTTTTTATAGTAAAAGAAATGTTAAGATATATCTGTATATTAAACTTTATTCATATCTGATTCGACTATCTTATAAACTAGAAGCATAACGTGGCTTTTGAGGTCCTATTTGGTTCTTTCTCATTGATGACTTTCTCATTGATCAACGTATACCTAACGTTATATTAGATCAACGAACTATTTTAACGGATTCAGAACTCGTTTTCTTTGGCAAGAAAATATTATAATTTCAACCTATGCATAAAATCTTACTTTTTGGGTGATAAATGGTGTTTTAAAAGATTGTTCCTCTATATAAAATTAACTACGGTATATATCGCCAGGAAGAAATATTTTGTAAAATTGAACCCATATTTGTTGAATATTACAATATGTTAAAAATGTATTTTTCATTTAACTTTAGCTCTCAACAATGTTTTCTTAAGGAAATGGAGCAATATCAGCGTAAATTATTTAAACGAATAAAAGTATGTTTCAGTTTCTCTCTATGTTAAAATATAAGTATGTATTAATTGCCCAAAAGTTTATAGTTCTTCTAATGATTCGAAATTCAAAAGACTTAACACGCTTAAAACTCCTTCTATCTCTCCCTCAGATTAGGCGAAGAACTAACAGCACTTCTTCGCTATCTCTGTACGAGAGTGACAATTACTAATTCTACCTCTTTTTCTCCTCGTATGATTTTACTTAACGGCGGATATGACGAAAGTTGAGGCTGTTCACTCCATTAACCAAGGGCAGTTAACTTTGGTTAACTTGAGCACCTATAACAGTAAAATCTAAATGGAAGAAGAAGGAATACTCAGCATGGGGATTAGCAAACTAACGAAGCTTGGCATTCAGGGGTTAAGACACTAATAGGCTGACATTAAGATAACTGCAGTGAAAATGCTTCCAACTTGGCAATAAGCATGGATAAGATGTCCACCGAATTTTTTATAATTGGTCAGAATTTAATTATACTTACACCATGAAAGGAGAAGTTGCAGTTGAAGTGTATGTTTATTTTTCAATAGTTTTAAATGTATTAAATATTTACATTTAAAATTCATTTTAAATACTAAGGTTGTATAAATTACCCATTGACTCAATGTGCATACAATTAATTGGATCTCTTAATAAATCAAAGTGACACAGACTCTCTTGTAAAATATCAAAGTAGCACCCATTTCAATTGCTGATCGTACAGGTCTTCTTGATTGATGAAATTTCACAACGTTTTTCATCATACTACAACTTAAATGCAGACTTAAGCTCTTTGCTCAGAAAACTGCCTCTTACCCTAAAGTTTAACGCTTTAAACATATTGCTAATTACTATAAATTCTTCTTAATCATGTTTAAAACAACATTCTATTAGTAACCTGATTCCATGTAATCATATTTATAATAAATCCCTTCTTGCATCTTATTGTGCATCTATGCTATGAAACAGATTTTTTTGTTTGTAAAAGTTTTTGATTCTTCTCCCAAATCCATGTTTCACTTTTGCATAACTTTCAAGTTCTTGTTGACACATTTAATTTTTCTTCATAATAAATGTATAGATATTTGTGCACTCAAATTCATGTAAGCACTCATGTTTTCCCATCCCCTTCCCTAATGTTACAGATAAAATTCATGGCTAAACTGGTTCAAAGAGGCGTGGAAAAAATCTAATTACGTGCCTTAAAACAATATGGAATCAGCTATTTGGCAGCAAGATGAAATATTGTGTTTAGATGAAGACAGCAATCGTTGAAAAAGGAGATTGGTAGAAAGGCAAATAAGAAAATATAACATGAAATAAGAGTACAAAATAATTGAAGACTGCCAAAGAGGAGTAGCGTAAATGCGAAATTGTTAGTTGGTAAATGAAACCATGAGTGAGTATATGCGTCCAATTAATTTTACAATGAGTAGAGATGATGGTTAATTTCCTCCCTCAAGAGCGCTTGTGATTTTTTAATTCTCAAAAGAATTGAACTGAAAAGCTATCTCTAAGATGATCACATTGAATCGTGTTTCCTTCTCAAATGTTACGCCAATCATATGCTTATAGATTTTTAAACCTAGAAAAGGTTTTAACGTACTGCTGAGTCAGGCAGTCACACAGCTGAAAATTAAAATCCAGGATAATAGTAAAAGAAAGGGAAAATTCTCTCAGACGAAGATATGTTTTTATCTATGAATTCTGGAATAAATTGACTATGCAAAGGAAGAGGAACGCTCGAAGTATAATTTTAATGCAATGCCTTAGTCTTGGGAGTTCTTATCCAGTCATCCATAATCTCCTTTGCATTTGCGTGTTCTGGTATCCCGTGCAAACTCCCCATTGCCACCACAATCCTGGGAATGGTAGGAGTGCCGTAAGGTTGTCCTCGTGGGTAGATAGGGGTGAGCAGCACTCCCTCGCCCTGGTGGCAAACAGCCACACTCACAACCCGGGCGCATCCGAGGTTGAAATAAAAGTGGGGGATCGCGAGCGACGCCACCTCGTGCAGATCCGACGAATTAAGAATGCAATATTCCCTCCCCGAACGCCTCCGCACTCTCAGCTGAGTTTATTCTTTCCTCTGCTACCTGCATCCAACCTTACTCCCCTAACCTCCTTTACCGGCATGAAAGGGGCACATTCCTTATTTAAAAGACTTAGGGCTCCTCAACCAGCCCTCAAAGGCCGCATGAGGAAGGAAAAGGAAATAGAAGAAGATGGGAAACCGCGGTGGGCCGTAAGCAAGAGAGTCTAACGGAGTGGCAAAGTAAACGCCAGCCGTTTCCTACAGCGGAGAGACCAGGAAATGGTAGAACGCCTTCTGGCACCCAAGCAGGCCTGAGAATCATGGGTGAAGGACAACTCCTCACTCAACATGCTGGCGCAGACTACTCCAAGGGGGAAATTCCCACTCAGCAGCACCCCATGGTCCACTATACCGCTTGCAATTCAGCCATGTATTTTATTTAATCATTTGATGGAATGTAGGCAGGAAAACAGTCAATAAGAGATGTACGTGGCTTAAAACCCATATAAATCAAGATAAATTCTTATTAAAATTATAACGTTAGAATTCAAAATTTATAAATTCACTTGATATTCATACAAACAAGATAGTGCAATTCCATAGAATAAAACGAACAATGAATTTTAGCTGATAAGATGTCATCTGATGCAAAGTTTTTTTATGGGAAAGAGCAGCAGATATGTATACATATTTTAGGAATAGGAGGAGGATAGAGCCGTTACATGGGAGGAGGAATTTTAGGGAGGTAGACGGGGGAGATACCAGTTCCGAGTTATTAGTTGGTTGAGGAAATGAAACATCAAAGAGTACCTGGGATAAATTGTGAGCACATGTTTGTTCCTAGGGCTCTCCTTCCCCTGGTTAATAATTTTTAATTGCTGCAGAAAGCCAATCTATGGCATGATTATGGCTTAGTAGGTGAAACAGGTGTGTGTCTTATTCGAATCTATGGAATGGGACAGTCTAGGGTAGTCTAGGTCCTTTCGATACGTCTCTTCGTATAGTTACCTTCTTAAAAACTCCAAATCAAATGTTAATAGTAGTTTAACTACATATTTTGCCTAATAAGAATAAGTAAATCATATTTAATAGAATGGATCCTATACTAGGGATCATATTAAGTGTGACTAGTTCTGCAGATGAATGTGCTGTGCACATCATCACTATTACTTCATGCCTTCTCTTAACTCTCATAGGCCAAAAATTATCATCCCCTTTGTAAACCATTATCTAACATTTCGTTTGCTACCCAGTAAGCACAACTTGTCACATCTGAAATTAGCCTCATTTCACACATGCACTTTTGGAATAATTATATTTTTCAAGAAAAAGATACGCTACACAGTTATTTAGAACGCAAGGACGTTAATTCTACGTGCCTGTTGTTTTTTTAACTTCCTCCTTATTTTGTAAGCGGTTATATGCTCATACTGGATTTGATGCCAGCTGATATGCATATCGATCCTCCTGCGCTATGTTCTTCGTTACTGAGTTAAAGATATCCTTTCTGTATACAATATCCAGAAACGCTTGTTTGAAATTTTCCTTCCGAAAATTAACCTACCTATCGCCAATATAACCCCTTAAATTTAGGCAAATTGTTGACGGGTATTCGTTTCAATAGCCTATACAGCAGGATACGGATTAAAAAAAACGAGGCGTAGGCAGTTCCGTGTTCCCTTTTGTATGCGTCACTACTTGAATGCTTATCATGCATCATGATGGGTGATAAAGTATGTTCATCTCTTAGGAAAGGCGGAAAATTGAAGACGATTGCAGTAAATGAAGAACCCATTGCATGCCTGATGAAGGAAGAAGTCATCACTCGAGATTGTTTTTTTTTCCTTCATACTAATTCGCTTATAGCAGATGTGTTGGCATTGGTCTGATTTGGTGATAGGCATCCTCGGATATTGCTTCATGTTAAAGAAAAAGTAGATTACCTTGTGTAACATACATCAATTACCTATGTCTCTGCTTACTATTCTATCCATTTATGTATCTATCATCAACAACTGTCTATCATGATTCAAAATTCGCCCAATAACATTGCCCTTTCGTTTTTTTTAAAAACCATGCACCCTATAGTTATTACTTAATATTCAAAGATTCTCTTCGTTTTTATTTCTTCCAAATCACATTTTCTGATCGTCATTTTTGCATGGATTACATCCGCGCTTCGTCTTTTAAAAAATTGCTTTAGGTGTAAGTTTCCGTGAGTTCTTTCCTAAAAACGAGAGAAGGACACGAGCGAATTACAGTACAGAATATATTTGGGAAAAATATCCTCAATAAGGTACGACAGTTACACAAATAAGATAGTAAGTATCAAAAAGGCTTTGCTGGAGATCATATTGATACCCATTATTTTGATATTGATGTGGCAGTGATATCTTATTTACAAGCCAGAAATATCTGTCTGGTTGAGAGTGACTCTTAAGTATAAATTATTATTGCTATGACCATTTGTTTGAAAAGGATGCACAGGCTGGTTGATAACATTTATTAGGTTTTGGTCATATCATAGTGGTACCCCTTTGTAAAATTAATATTAATTTTTTTCTACTTCATCAGTACAGAGAGAATCCCATGCTATGGTCTGTAAGTGACAAAAAATAACAAGTTTTATGCTATCATAAATAGTCGATTAAGGAAAGAAGAAATTATCTTATTATTTTGAACGTGAAAAAAGAGGATACATGCCGAAATGAAGGCAAGTGAACCCATTTCGTTTTTTGGAGACAAATCATTGGATGCATTTTTATTAGTTGATGGAAAAATAGTAGTCGTGGTCCGGTAAATAGAAAGTGAAATAGTTTTTTTCGATTATTTGCAAGAAGACATTGTTTACACTAATAGAAGATAGAGAAATAAATGCATTGTGTACTAATGTATTGCAAGTACCGGGATACGATGCACTCTGTCTAACAAACTTTAGTGTTATGGTGTTATTAGAAAAAGAGAACGAATTTCTTCAGTTAAAACTTTTCACTAGCTCAATTCGTGTCGCAAGACATTTCGCACACGCCAAGTATGACAATGAGGAAGCCGCGCTATCAAGACAAAGCTAGATTGAAATGCAACGCCGCAGTGCAGGTTTTCCTTTCACGCTTGTATCGAGCATGCAAATCCGGATCACAAGCTCCTCTCTGTGAAACTGGAAAAAAGCCCTGCTAGAAAAAAAGAGAACCGTGTTTTCAGAGATACTGTTTCTCGTATTAAACCATTGGTTCCTGGGTTTACTGAAGATTTATGTGAGAAAGCAATATTGATGCATTTCTTACGCCCAAAATAATGAATCCTTTTAACTCCGAGTTCAAAATGAAATATATTGGATATGGCAAAGTCAAGGGACTCTTTACTTTAGTAAAATATTCTTGCAAGTAGTAAAATTTTAAGGCTTCATGACACTTTCATTTGGTGTTATCTGAATATTAAAGCATTTTAAATATACTTAAAATTCTCATTGCTGGTTTTCCTATCTTTTTTTCGCTGATAATGACTATATCTCGCCAATATCCCCCATGAGTATTCAATGTTTTTAATAAAAATGATACTACTATTTTCACTCATGATCTCCTGCGTAATATTAAAGCCAATGAATCATAAAAATTACATTTTTGACATTACATTACGTTTTTGACATTATATTAATTTTTTTACATTAATTTACATTTACATTTTTGATCAATTTCGTTGATAGAAATGGGTGTCTTTAAAAAGAAGAAAATGTTTTTCACATTTTACATTAAACATCATGTGACTAGCGGTGTTCCGTAAAAAGCACTGGAAGTTTTCTCATTTTTCTATGTTTTTACTCAAAGCATGTACTTTCTCATCACTATCACATTAGAGTATGTTAACTTTAGCTCAGAAATCTATAGCATATTGTTAATGATTAAATGTTGCTCTTCTAGTCGGAGATTATGTTATACTTCCACCCAATTAGACACATCAGCAAGATGACGACAGGCTAGCCTAATTTTTCGGAAAATATCTCACATCTGCTCTCTCCAATGCATGAGAACTTTCCAGAATCGAAGAACGTGGGATCAAAATTGTTCTTGCGAAAGGAGGAATACCTCAATTCCTGAACGGTTGCCATTTGGGCTTGATTCCACTCTGGCTTTCTATCTTCTCTTCTGTTTCCCATCCTCACAATGCGTCAAAATTTCCACCCAAAACCATCGCCGCTGACGGAGATGCTTCGACCCAACTCCCCGATAGCAGAAAGCGAAGGAAGGCTGGGGAAGATAGTTGATCCAGGAGAGGGAAGGGGCGCAGGGGATGTACAAGGGAAGCAATCGCGGTGAAGCAAAGGCCCATCTCCTGGGAGAATTGGGTGTTGCAAGAGCGAGGGAAGATTGTGTAGCTAAGAATGGGAAGAGAGGTAAGGCAGAAGGCATCAGGGCTTCCTCCAGGTTAGCTGTGGCAGGCGAAAGCGGGACTCTGGATTGTTTTTGTAGCAGGATGACGGGATATCATAAAAGAAAATAATGTGCACGGAATCGAAATTTTAGATCTAGGTTACAATGAATAAGCCCATGATAAATGATATAACTACAACGGCAAACATATAAATACTCATGTTTGCCGTAGATCGGATGAAAAAGAATTTATAGCCGCATACACAAAAATTAATGATATGACACTAAGATAAATTTAACTTCAAATCACCATTCCAAGGTTAAAGCTGTCCGACCAATAAGACTGTGTATTAAACCAAGCTGAAATGGCACGTAGCTAATTTTGACACATATTTTCATGTTGGCAAATCTTCGCATTTTTTAGGAAACGAAATATACAGGAATAATGCATTTGCTACTCTACTCTGGACTGTAACAAGTAATCACTACCACGCAAAATGCCTGAATATGGCACTGAAAAGAAAACACTTAAACAGATTGTGTCAGCCATATGTAACTAACAGGAAAATTTTACTCTCAAACATCCACTCATTTAACAATTCCAGAAATAAATGCTACGCTGAAATACGAATTTATAAGTGATCATAATAGTTAAGCAAATCGGTATCTACGTTACAGTTTTATTCCGAAATGAAGCCATAAATTTGCATATAACAGGGCAAATATTTTTTGGGGATAAATTGTATGCAACACTGCTTTAACGATTAGCCTGTCAGCCAAAAAATATCATAGCCAAATTCTTATTGATTCTTATTAGTATAACTATATTGCCAAATTCTTTGAGTAGATAATATGCACACATATATATTACCAAAGAATGTTTTGAACACTAATATAACCCAGAAAATGAATAAAAAGACTCTCAGCACGATAATCAACTTACAATCATGATTAGGCTGTTGACATATGAAAAGTTTTCTTGTATACATGGGTATAATATTTTGCCATTATTTTACAGTTTATTTTCTCATTTTCATATTTAACTTGTTTTTATATTTAAACCGGGATTAATTGCAATATATCTGACCTCTACTGCCATTCTCACGTGCATATGTATGACCCACAGAAATATGAAATTACTATTAAAATTCAACGACATGTTAGCATCTACTTACGTGTGGAACACTAATACAAACAGATTTCAACTAGTCAGTGCATAAAATAGATACTTGAAATCAGTTATCCTTGATAATTAATGCATATCTATGATAAAAATGCTTAAGCCGTAAGTATAATGGCGATACATTAAGCTGTCATTTAAAATCTCTTAAATATTCTTGAAATCCTTAAAATGTCCTAATCCAAATAACATTTTGAATAAAAGTAAAAGTTTACATTGAAAAATTAAAAAACATGGATATTATTGACACGATGTATTATTGACTGTACTATTAACTATTAATAACTATTCATTTAAGTGCAAAACATATAAATAATTGCTGTGACTATAATATTTAAATTGAGTTTTTAGTAGATGCAACATAGTAAACATTGTTTACCTATTTACGAGTATTTAATTAAGAGTTTACAGCAACATTTTCTGCACTGGTTAATTGTACTCCATTCCACGCACAAAGGAGTAATCCAAGCTCTACATTTAACTGTCAGTTCATTTGCAATTTATATAATTATTAATTAGTTAATTAGTGATATCAGTCATTGTTCATCGCAATTTCATTATACCTGACGAATAATTGTCGATAGCTTATTTTTATTCTTGCGCCAAAGTAACGAAAATTAAAAATTGATTAATTTGCCTAATTTTCTCATAAAGTATAATAAGAACTGTCATAAAAAGTACGTTAAATATCCAAAACCAAAAAATATTATTGAGCCATTACATAATTTGGTCCCCAGCAAATTGGAGACCGTAGTTAAATAAAATGCGTGTTCATAATGGGCACACCGTTAATAGACTGATGCGATGGATTTTAACCTACATGTACTAAGTCTCTGTGAAATGGAACTTGGAGGAAAAGAACAGCAGATGAAATGAAAGTGAGTACAGGAAACAAATATGTTTACTGCGATTTACCATCTATTTTAATGAGTGTATGTAAACCTAACCTTCGAGGATAAATCACAGGTGAAGCATATTTTACAGCACAAACTAGGTGCATGCAGAAAAATTATGTTGCTACGCATTGAAAAGACTCCATTTGGTTATACTTTGCTCTGTTGACATTTCGTTTGGTTGAGTAAAGAAATAAAAACCAATACAAAATGACGTCATCGCAACTGGAGGTAAATATTTTATTACGTAGATTAAATGTCAAAAATAAACAATATTTCTATACGCAGCACCAGTGAAGATATTTAAATGTTTTACTTGAACGTAAAGGCTCTACAGAATTGATAAACGCTCACAATATCCCATATTTAAGCCTTCCAAGAAAAATGCGATAGTGTTACATTTCAAAAGACCAGAAAAAGCGATTGTATAATCTATTAATTTTTTATTGCTGTTAATATTATGAGCAGTGGTTTTTTTGTACTTGGAAAGAGAATGTGACAAAAATACCCTTTTACACGCTTGAAATCCACATCACAATCATTTAGTGGAAAAATTTCTATTAATATCCATAATTATCCACAGAATAATTAATACATTTTTATCAAGGACATCTACAACTAACATATCGTAAATATTTAACCATAAAAGTCAAAGAAGAAAGTATTTTTTTAGAGTGACGAAAAAATCAGTTCTTCTTCTTTCTTTTTGTGGAACAAACTGCATTGCTCGGAATAACTTTATACCGTTCGTTTTCCTTCTTTTTTTATTTTTCCAAGTTTGTGTGACAAAGATCTCTTCTCAAGACTTCTTCTCAAGCTGGCCCTTTTCCCTGGCAGGCTTATTTTATGGATAAAACAATACACTTATTACACTAATGCTAAGTTAATTTTTCTAATTTATTGGCAGAAAAAATTGAACTCTTTAAAGGCCATGAAACCTTAGTAATAAAATCCTAAATGTAAACTCTTTCAGTCTGCATTTAGTAGAAACCTTAACTTAGTGCTTAACTCAGTGCTTCAAATGTTTACTCTGCACCCTAATCCTTGTGTGTATATCCGGGTATCTGGGTAACTGAAACGCCAAATTCGAAAAAAAATAAATGTTTATGCACGTACTTTCACTTAGGCTTTTCGATCCTCGTAATTTTATCTCTGGACAGTGCAACAAGGAAAATAAAGTTGAAAAAACGCATAAATTAAATGTTTGGCAACTATTTAAAAAAGTTACCTTCCCAGGCACGGCCGGGTACCAATACTTACCCTCTTCACTTTTAAAAATCTTAAACCATTACTTTTTAATGTAACCTAAATTTATTATTTTGTTTCTCTCGTCTTACAATTTGTGCAGTTTAGTGGTAACTTTCAAACGTCCACCGTTTAGAAAAAAAGACTTCTATTCGTTAAACATTAGCCACTGAATATTACGTATTAAACAATGGGTAAAATGCTTTTGTGACACAATGTTCATTTCAAATGCGTTTTTTGCAAGAGTCATGAGATTTTGTTGTGTACCTCACAAATGCCACAAAAACAGTTTTTCTATCTCTTGGAGTGGAAGCAATTGGCATCTCAACATTTTGCATACTTCCGTCAATGGCAACTTCAATGGCATTTTAGTTGAAAATTTCCTCATTACTTACTAATTTTTAACCATTATCTTCAATCAATGGCTTTACTAAATCCTCCCTTAATTTTGCAAGAAAAATCGACGTCTATCTGCTCTTTTTAGTATCGCCTTATTATTTTGATGATATGTGATATAAGCTGCGAAGGCAGCAACATCTAGCATATTATAATACATCGTAAATGGCCATCTACAAGTGCGGCGTTGGCTATTGTAGCGGCCGAAATTTTGGTCCATTGCATGGACACCAACCTTTTATTTGTTATAGTCTAATGTCATTTCTATTTTTTATTATCTGATATATTCGTGTCACAATGCTTCGTTGATAGCAGAGTTACAGCTTCGTTATTTTTACCAACATATGAGCAGATTGCAACGTTTTCATTAAACTCAAAAATGGAGGAGTACACTTCCCTATCCCTCGAAGCAGCCATACCCTTTGGAATGTATGGTTTGTTCTTTCTAACAATACCAAGAATCGTTATATTCCATGATAACAGAAGCCTTTCCATCGATAATGTTGTAAAAAAGTTGTCCATGGCTCTGTTTCTATCGTTACCTTTATATATCACCCCGAGCTCCTTCAATACTCTGTACCCATGATTTTTACGCGAATGTTTCCTTGCTTTCCTGTGTATATGAATAAACCTTTACCTTTACACGGAATATACCTTTCCGTGAAGTTGATTACCATTTTCAGCATCGCAAAAATAACCATATTTTTATTCCATACTTCCCAGGTTTACTGGGTATATACTGGGTAAATGCCGTTCGTCCACGATATGGGTAAAGCTTCTCATCATTAAATAGATCTGCGGATTTCCGGTAAAGTCTTGATAAATTGTTTATTAATATGGTCCATAATTCCCTAATTGGAGCTGTTTTGTCTTCGCGTGCTGGTTCTTGACACGTGTCTGAATTGGCAAATCGCTAAAATTTATTAATCGCCAAAAAGTGATTTATACCCTCTGTAGAAAGGACAATATGATGTTTTCCACATGCAACTTCTGGCATCCGTATTTGAATCATTTACCCCGGCACAAATCAAGATACCGATATAAGAGTACATTTCACAGCTAGATATGGTCCTCCATACGTGAGGCTCTTTATCGGGATGTTTTAAATCAAAACCCTGGTATTCTTTTTGTGCTCTCTGACTTGTGTAGCGAATCATTATGTCTACTATTTCTTCAGAAAAGATTCTTTTGATTATGAGCTGCTCTTTAACGCGGTGGTAAAGGAGTTTTAGATCATTCTGTTTTATCTTTTGCCATGAATTTCGTCGCAAATCCCTGGACGACTCCATATAATTCCCCAGCATTGTTTCTAGTTCTTCGGCCACTGTAACAATATCTGAATATCTGACCTTACCTCTGCCTCTGCCACGGTTAAGTGCTCCTCTCTGAATATCCTCCTCACTTCCACTCTCTTCACCATCACTCGACTCACTGCTATCTTCATGAATGTCATCTTCATCCAGATATATGGTTGCATTGCACGGTCGCATACACTTAGCAGGGGAATCAATGTATTCTGTGCTGTCTAAACAAGGTTGACTCTTCTGTGGATGGCATACAACTAACTCCTACGCCAGAGCCTCCACTTCTATCTATTAGGTGCAAGTGAAATTGGCTATATTGTCATAAACGCGGAGAATTAGAGCGTATATACCTACACCTCCCTTAAAAAATGTCATTTAAGAGAGGCTGGTAGCGTGTATTTTCCCACCTAAGGGCATTCTCCCTCACTACTATCTTTACGTAGTAGCAAATGATGTACATGAGGAAGTAAGTACAAAGTAGCAAACGATATTTCAAATGTAGATACTGTTTATTTCACTTATAATATTTTTGGGTACCCGGGTATGCGTTAGTGTTATAAAACTTTGGTATACACACAAGGGTCAAACTTGATTATAAGGTGTATTGCAGTATATTACCTCAGCTATGAATGATTATGATAACTTCACAAAAAAATTATCAGTCACTTTTCAAAATACATAGCAATTCTTGTACGAAATATGTACCTAAATTGTTACAAATCCAATATTACACATTCTCTTAGAATCAAATAGTTTCTAAAACAGTGACTGTCTTCCGCATACCACACAAAATACATCAGACTTACGAAAATATATTAATGATGCGCGTGAAATATTACCTGATTAACTTATGAATTACAGCATGAACCTTAGAGAAATTTTATAAAATATAAAACTTCTAGTCTAGTAAAGAAATTCTAGTAGTAATAACATGAAACATTTTCTGTTAAACCCATCGTGAGCCATATTGACATGTGTTGAATGAGTGAAACATATTATTCATGAATTAATGCAACTATTTTCCTCATTCATGTATCTAACTCTGGCAATTATCATGACAAGTGTTGCCAACGAGAGTAACACTAGAATGACTTTCTAAGTTGACAGTCAATCTAGTGTTATGTGCAGGTCCCAGAAAGTACTAAAGCAAGCGGTGAATTCAATTGCATATTAGAAGATGGAAGCCAGTTCCAATCACTGTTTTATATGTGGTCTCCCAGAATTATTTTTAGCTCACTATGAGACTTTTAACTGCAACATTAAAAAGTAAACAATTACGTTGCAAGCCGCCAAGAGTAATAATGTCTCTCGGGGCGGGAATCCAAACACTGGCTTCTGGCTTTCCCCGTCATTGACGGATAATAATGGTGAATCAGTCTAGTTCATATAAATGGTTATATAAAAGAAAAAGTCTCTGAAATCAGAAATACGGGATAGCGTAGAGGCTTGCACGCTTCTTCGTAAAGCCATAGGTTCAAGGTTTAATATATGTTCCGGGAAAACCTTTTTACTAGGATTATTTTCATGATTTCGTACTCCGGATAGCATTCAACTTGGCTTCTACCAGATGTGTCCAAAAGTGATCTCTGGATTTTAACTCTGAACGTGCCGTCAGTGAAAGTTCCGGGACTAAAATTAGGGTAGACCTCTAACCGCCTATATCTCACAAGGTAGCCTAACTGTTATAAAAGCCTAGTGCTATTGATAAAGACCATTTTTTTCATACTTAGTCTTTGAATGCAAATGTGTCTCCGAATGCACACTCTGCCAAGTTCAATTGTAGCTGAATTTGGAAAAGGATAGGCATTGCGAGAATTTTATTGATGAAATATGGTACAGGCAACTATAAATAAAAGTTTTCGATGAAAGGAAGTGACTTTTTTGTATATTTACATTGACAATAGGAATGCACCTTCACTTTCCATCGATGGAAGACACAAAATTCCAACGAAAGGGCTTAGAGAGTTGAACCTAAACGAAAATCTACAGAGCTCGAAGTAAACAGAAAGGAACAGCCACGCATAGATAGCAAGCACTCATTAGATGCAAAAAGTAGCCATGTTTTCATGGGATATGGTACGGAGGAATAATTAAGCGCTTGCCTAAAAGGAGGCGTGGGAAAGGTAAATATAAGAACAACGTGATGACTCATTCCCTTCCTCAGATGAACAAATACGTGAGTGGCAATATGAAAATTTTGAACAAGCAAGTCACACTGATAACGTTGAAGCGAATAAATGGGTAAGAACCGCCTTACACTTGCATGTCTTGGGCATAACTTACTTCTATTTATCTTTGACTTCGCTGGATAAATAGATCGAAACGCTAGGATGGATTCACCAAGTGGCATATGTGTATTTCCAAATGTATTTTACGCGAATATACCCGATTACCCTCAAATAGGAAGGTTAAGCTGATGTAAATTTGTATTTTCATTTTTATTCATGCAAATAATTTACATATGCATTGGATTGATACTAACTATAATACCAATAATATTATAACAATGATACTAATTACATGATAGCAATGATATCAATAACTTCACTACTTGGTTTCATGCTTTATGGTAAGATTAAGTAATTAAATCCAAAAAAAATTTCCTTGATGAAAAAAACACCAGCACATCACGTAATACTTGAATACCTGGCTCACCAAGGATTTTAGCCCATTTTTAGTCTGCTCACTAACGACATTAGATTTATTTTAAAGAGTACAAACAATCGGAGCCCGGTAGTTAGAAGAGACTCTTGAATTTGAGACTGTTAGTATTTCACTTGTTATGATACTTTTTGGTTACTCTCTTCTGCGTTAGTTCTTTTCCTTCGCATTCTACGAAAAATACTATAACACTATTTTATCCATCAGGTTATCACACGTAATATCAATCTTCATTTTGCGTAAAATTTAATGTCTTATCCCTTCACTTTTGCATTCTTAGCATACTTAATTCAAAACTAACTTCATTATGCTATTGCGCTTGTTACTTTTTCCAGCATCTGAAAGTTCATCCTTACTATCTCACTTCCTAAAGCTGAGAAAAATTTCCTTTCGATCCATTGCACTTTTCATATTTTTGCTATACTATAAAATAAGAGAATCTTAAATGAATTGACTGATTAAGTAACGAGGAAGTCCTATGAAGAGTGGGAGAAAAGAGAAGTCTTCTGAATACCCTAAGAATAAGACGGGACAGCCTAATCGGCCACATCATTAGACATGATGGCCTGATGAAGACAATCGTTGAAGGACAAGTGAACGGGAAGAATGGCAAAGGAAGGCCTCGAGTGAGATATATGGAACAAGTGATGAAGGATGTGAAAGAGAAGAAATACGTAAATATGAATAGATTAGCCTATAGAAGATCTAAGTGGAGAGCAGCGTTAAACCAATCTGGGGATTGATGACTAACGATGATGATATATGGTTATATATGGCAATAATATGGTGGAAAATTTTAACAATATTTTGAGCCTGTAAGGATTTTCGGATTAAGTAGTTTGTTAAAATTAAATTGAAGCGGTAGAATGGCATTCTTCTTCTAATACCGAAGTGTTTTCTCTTAACAGTAACACCGGAAACTAGCAAGAGGAAACTGTGGGTGATCATCGCTACAAACCAATGCTATAGATTGCAGAGTACCATGTAGACGCTTAGGTAAAATTATCTGCCGCGGATAACTATGAAAGAAGGTGCTTCATTCATTCCTGCCCATCTGTCGTTCAATCACAAACCATTGACGGACCTCATCCGCTACGGCTGGGGAACAGCGGTCAAAGGGCAGGGGTCAGCGTGGGACACAACTGGCTTTTCCAGCTTATTGATTGTGGCGTCACGTTCAAATCGATTGCAGGTGCAAGTCTTTAAAGGAAATAAGTCCTACCCTCATCAGTGCTCACCTGAATCGGTCTTCCTGTCACCGGCTTCTGTCACTAAAACCATTTATCCAAAACATGCGGATGAGATCACTTTCACTTTGAATGATTAATTACTTCATCTTATTATTCACGGGAAAAAGGATATATTTCCATTTCAAGGCTTATTGCCTCTCAACTATCCTTTCGAAGATAGAATTTTTTTTTCATATACGAGTTGTTTCTTTTTTTCTGCTGCAATTTTCTTCTCATACTTGAATTTATCGGAATATACGGTATTTATTATTTTCTGTTATTCTTTCTTTATGTTCTGGCTGTGAGATTTGCAAAAAAGATTTTCATGTTTGCCCTCTGCTGCACTTAGATGGCTTCACTACAGAACAAAATAAATATATATTTTTACTACATTATTTCAGCATCTTACATTCGCTGCGGTTGGAGAGGGTCAGGGTACCATCACCCTCAACATAGTCATCACTTCTCAGATAATTACCCCTTATCGGAAGCATACACATCCAAAAAGAGCAACGTGTATAAAAAACTTTGCATAACAGTCCTGTAAGTCAAATATTGTCAAACAAGTCATTTACCAAAAGTATAATCACCTATTATCAGCGAAAGTATCCTTAATATATACTCTGATAAAAAATTGAAGAGCATTTATTTTACCAAAATCATTGTGATATTATTCATATAACTATGACCTTTAACTCCACCAAAAACAAAGGGAGAGTTTTCTTTATATTATTATTTTCGATTTCTTCCATAGCGTTTTTTGTTTTTCCGGCGACAGTTCTCCCCTCCTTTTGGGGGCGTCTTCAAATTAGAAATTTTTTCTCGAATATCCTTCCGAACCCAAGTTGCTCTCAGGATATGGGGGACACTGTCGTCGGAAGCAAAAAAAACACGACGGAAATACTCGATAGTAATAATATTGAGAAATTGAGAATAAGCATTGTAAGCCTATAAAGAAATGGGATAAGGTATTTAAAGGCTGTGAGTTGCACTAATAAGCAATCAAAGATTACAATTAATGGTAAATATAAGTTAAAACTTTAAATAGTGAATTCACTAGGCTAAAATTTTCAAAGGCGTTTGTGTGCATAGAAAGATAAATATGGACCGCAGTTAGGTACACAATATTTTATCAAACAATGGTTATTTCAAATATCTGCATCACCTGTCATAACTCATAAAATTTTAGGCGCCTCAATGACTGCTTGAGTAGCATTGGTAAAGACAATATAAAATTCTCTAGGCAACAAAGTCGATAACGTCTGTTTCTTAATCAGTGGCCTGGAAATACCCACCACAGGAGCATATGATGCTATCACAGTCAGCACCCTTGCTGGCAATGGGAAACGTTTTAGAAAGTTTTTTGGCAGGAGAAAATTGCAGATTTGCATAAAATAGATATTTTGATACTCAAAAACCTCACACGCACACAATTTCAAGACTGTATTCATTAAAAAAAATGATAGTTTTGATGCATATTTTTTAATGTGTTACTTTGAGAAATGGATGACAGCCAGAAGTAAGTATATTGCCAATCAATTTACTGCAAAAAATGTTTGCATCCAGTGTAATTCAACTTGTATTAAGAGAGATTATACTGTACGCATACCTTGCTTCCAGTAAATTCTTCTCAACAAGGGAAATTTAAATAAAAGCCCGTTATTTCCATGTGTATCATTACAAATTCCCAATTAAATTTAATCTCAACAACTAACTTTTATCGTACAATATGCCTACTATTTCTTCATTCGCCTTCTTCTCAAATCGTTTTTTCACCTTTATTCATAATCCACATTCAAAAAGCCGCTAATCATGTTTCCCGGAAACCAATAGATAATGGTAAGCATTAAACACTGCTTTTATCAAATGTAGTGATAATTGGTTGCAGATTGAGAATCAGAGCAAGTAGTTATTCTTAAATCTGTACAACACCCTTCTAGCTACTGCAAGGGTGCAAAGGAGGTGTAAATCATCACTAGACATGTATTTGAAATCAGGATGAAATAAATTTATACTTACAATCATTCAGGTATGCATACCTGCCAGTACGCTAAACACTACTTACTTGCGATTGATAACTGTATTGCTGCCACTTAATGGAATGTTTAGGTGTGCATTCATAACACATGTGACAAACTTTGTAATGTAAACAAGTTATGTGATTATTACTGATTAGAAAGTTAGCCAGCTATGAGCTTATATATAACACAAGATATGCTGCAAAATCCATATGAAATAAATATATGTCATAAGGAGACAAAAATACTGCAATTTTCACGAGAAAAATTTACATTCAAAAGCCAAAGGACCCCAATGAGTGTCGATTGAGTAACTTGGCACCACTATTCGAGATAAATCTGATACGGCAGCTGAAAGTTTTGAAGGAGAATCACCTCAAGGTTTACGCATAGGAGAGGTTTAATGACAGACTCACTGAAAATTAGCGTTAAGAGGTGACTGATGAAGCGTCTGATGTGGTACTTGGTGTTGCACGGCACCGAAACTTGACCCTAAATTAAATAGCTTGAAAATTGGCTGTCAACTTTTTAGACGTGACTGGGATGAAGCATGTAAGGTGGTTGGAAATAATACAAAGAGTGAAGAGCTGTAAATTAGAGCGTTGGAGGAAAGTTCATCGAAGAAATTACCAGGAAACAAAGTTTGTAGGTGTAACGGATAATTAGAGGGGTTGTTTTCAGCGATGCCAAAGACGGGGCAGTGTTCGGATAGAGGAGCATTTCCCAAACTATTCTCCACAGAGTCCTTAGGGCTTCACAAGGTATTTTCTGGATTTAAATTTCTTTTTATATTTGTTTTCTTTGCTTATATATACTTTACTACTCATACTTCCGTACACGTATAGTGTATTTTATGCCTGATTAAATAGAAATGGAAAGTGGCACAAATATTTCCTTAGGCTCCACGGAAACCTTTGCGTCAGGAAAGGCTCCGTGGCGGAAAAAGTTTGGGAACCACCACTGGTAAGACGGTAAAGAATATTGCTTGGATAGAATAAATGGAGTAAGGAAGATATTAGAGGAAGTTAAGTACGACATGATTCCATACATATATGTTTACTGCTACATTGAGATATCAGTGGTATATTAGGTATTTAAAGTATTCAAAAGTCGCTTTCAGATTTGAAATGGTGTTGTTTGTTAGAAAGAGGCTAAAGAATATTCTTTTTAATAATCAAAAGTCTTTACTGAACAGTTTTATACTCATCCGCTGAAACTTCTTCAATATCTTACTTCTGCTATTTCAGTGATGTGACGACCTGACAAATAAACGATAGCGAGTTTGAATTAGGCCCTGGGCGCCGATGTTGTCTACGGTGTAGATTTCACAAGTTAGGTTATACCGTGCGGTAATACGAGCAATACATTCTTTTCGATGTGCTACTTTAACTCACAAAACTATTTGACTGATATGTCAGTACGAATCCCGGCTTCGTTTAAATCACTTCCGAAACTCCATAAGTCTTTTTACCTGATCTTATTTTGCCCACCAGATTTAAAATACTATCCTTAAATCTTAATGTCAATTTCCTCCCCTGTTATTATACTTCCTCACAAAAATTTAAAACTCACCCTTTAATTTAGTTGGCAATATCTGCTTCCCAAAGATAAAATGTATTTCTACAGCACTGAAAATATAAAATTTGAGAGACTAGGTTGTTAATATTTGAAAATATAGTAAGATATGTTATTGAACTCTGAACAGACGATTTAAACAAATAAAACAATGATACATATATTGAAAGAGATTTGACCAAGACGAATGTTAAAATAGGAATATATTAAACCCTGAAGTAGGTAATGATAATTGTATTATGGGATGCCAAAAAACCAGGGATGGGCAGAGAAAGAAGGAAATTATCAGTAGAAAAGACCAAATAAGTAGGGCATTCTGTTAGTAGAATCTACATGCTTTAGGAAGAAAAAGTGAAGAAACACTTTGGTAAGAATTATATCTAGGCTATACTTCTTTATGTTACTGAGGCAGAGAAAACAATAGCAGCTTAAAAAAGTAAGAATGGAGCTATCCAAACGCAGTACTGTAGAAAAATGAAGAGAATGAAATGAACCAGCGAGAGACATACAAAGACGCCCAAAGGAGGGATGGAAAAAAGAACTTGAGGTGACTGAATAAAATGGTTGGCAGTTCATGAGACCTGTTTCTGTGATGATAGATATTTTGAGGAAATAGCCAATGAAAATAATGGTAAAGGAAGACCTCTTATGAATTCGAAGAAGAGGACGTGAGGAAGATCGCTGAATGAAAGATTAAATTGGCATGAATATGTTCGACAAAAAGAGATAAGAATAGAAAGTTTCTTAAAACGTATCTAACAAATGACAGCAAGTGATCATGAGGAATTTTTAAGGGTCCCATTTCACTATTTTTTTGTGAAATAGCCTTATCGTAGATCATGGTTGCCTTCACTTTTCCAGTTTCGTGCCTCTCGCACATTAATTTCCAGGCTAAAATGCTGGCATTGTCGTACGAGCACGTTAACCGTTTCTTCTGCCATGCACTTAACTCACTTCCACGATGGAAAGATGAGCTCCGAATGCATTGCACTCACCCCTCCGGTGAAAGCCAGAGTAGAAGGGTGGGACCAGGTGAAGAAGGGAAAGACTTCTCTACCGAATCCATCCCCCTCAACTTCACCCCGGAATCCATCTCTCCCGACCCCTCAGATGCTCCCGGAGGAAATCTTAGCTCTCCCTTCCTCCTCCCTTCGTGAGCTGGGTGAGCACTTCTTCCCGGGCGGCGTACACTCTTCAAGATCCTCTCCCCTTAGCTCACCGCCTCTTTTACACCATTGGACGCCATCTCCTTCATTCCATTTACCGAAGTTTACCACAATCACAAACTATTATATTCATTCATCTTCCTTTTCCAACTGCACCTCTCGAGTCGTTGGACTCTAGGTAAACCATAGATTTCTTGGCAATAACTTCTAGTCTGCCAGTCTAGACACTGTTTCTTGTTATATTTTCTGGAATTCATTCATCACATCATACTTAGTGTTTGCAAAGGTTATGAAAAAGGAACTAGTTTCGTGCAAACAATGTGACATGAAAGGTTGCACTGGTTCTTATGTGCTGCAAGAACTAGAAGAATAGTCAATGTTAAACTAAGGTACACATACGGGATCTCATGCGTTAGATTTTAAAGGGAATTTGGTCTTAAAAATCCAATTATATTGAGAAAAATATGGCAGTATGGTGGGATGTTTCCCGAAGATAAAATGTGGGAGATCAAATGAAAGATGGAGATGAAAAAATACCAATTCAGCGACGCACGATGTGATTTGTGTGACCCGAGTTCCTGAAATTTAATCAATAGAGAGAATCTTGTTTGTAAACTTGTTTTCCATGGTGGAGTGTATAAACGAATGACATTTACACATAAGTATTTTCGATCTTCCCTGGCATGTTTCATATGTAACCGGAATAGGGTGTGTAACTGGTATTGCATTTAAGTCAAAGTTTAAGTTAAAAACAACGTCCAAAAACCTTCTGTATTCCACATTACCACTGTTAATTTTACTTGCTGTAATATTCCCTGCTCCTTATACTTTAATTCATGCACTGACATGGATAGGTAGTTCTAACGTTATTATCGAAAATCAAAAAATAGATTATCTCCAGTGGTAGATGAAGGGTGTGTAGTAGGATTCCAAAGTTTGACTTGTGGTATCTCCCAAAAGAATTTCACTCCTAAAAATTGTTTATTTGATTTATATTCACATCATAATTATTGGAAAACAGGTATAATTGTGAAATAAATGGTTTCATGTGGAAAATTGAAATATAATTTTATCATCAAACCAAGTTAAAAACAACGAAGGACCGTTTAGATTTCGTTACATATCGGAAAAACGCTTTGCAAAATCTAGGTAACTCCCAATGGCGTTGTTGCCTCTGGAGTGAAACTAGCATAATTATTTACACAAGGTGTAAATGAAACCAGAAATAACTTCTTATTATGATGACTCATAGTTTTGTACCGGTCATCTTTGTATGTAATTCATCAATTGGTACCATCGTAAGTCTATTTCTCTCGTCGACCCGGCATAATTGTCAACCCTCTTGATAACGTCCAAAAAACCATTTATCTCTATTTTTAACCCTCTTACATTCAGTATAATGTCTTTCATATTTCAACATTTCATTGTCGCTATTCTTCAGCCTTTTCAACACGTTCCCCTCTTCTCGTCAATTCTTCATTGATCAGCTTCTTGCTTCATGTAGCACTTTCTCCACTCTCCTCCACACCCGCATTTCTAAGGATTCCACTACCTTCTCCTTCCCCGAACAGCTGATGTTTCAGATCCATATAACTAATAATAACAAGAGCCTCACTGAAACATACTTACCTTCCTGCTCATTGTTAATGTCATAAGGTAAACTGACTATATTATCGCTGACATCAACTCATGTAAAATCATCATTTTCAGGGAAGAGAGGGCCAAAATTAATTTAGGACGCTGGAATAAACCAGTAAAAAATCGAGTTAGGACCATATCGGTTGCTATAAGACCGAAAATATTTTACAAAATACTTTATTAGAGCGTAATTGTGTTATGATAATGATGATGCTATGGACAGGTGAGGGATAAATACCCAACATTCCGCTATAGGCATCTCAGTCTGTAAGGACATTTATTAAGGAGCGTAATGCAAAAAAAAAACAAAGAAAGAGTGAAGAGAGACTTGGCATATATGTTGCCCTACTCTCTATGATTGAACGACCAATCGTATAGACAGAGTATGTACTGACCATTTTTTTATCCCTAAACGCAATACAAATCAAGAAATTTTCTTCTTTCTTTTCTCTCCTGGAAAATCCTTCCACGTTTTGAAAACGGATCCTAAGGAGGAACAGGCAGTACCCTCAGTACCTGCGTGCCTCGGTAACGCGTCATAATGATAAAAAATTCATAATCTTAATTTTAGAGAAACATTTATTCGCAAAAATGCCACCGACAATTTGACATGTAAATACAAATAAGGCCGTTAGGCAATATTTATTCACAGGGCCAAATTAAGAGAACAAGCGGAGTAAAAATACTTGCTTTCGATTCATTTATATTCTACAGCATGTCAATTTACTATAATTTTTCTGTGAAAATGACCACTAAATTCTATAAATCTGAAGTAAAATGGCATTGCGATAATTATCAGCGCTCGTTGGAAAGAAAATTTCGCTTTTGCAGAACTAAATTTGGCACTCATGAAATTCCACTGCTTATGGTGGTACTCGCAAATTGCTTATCAAACGTCTGAAAATTTGCGAATAAAATTTTTGAGAGAGGGAGCATTATTAGCTATAACATATGCTGCGCAACACGAATTGCGCAGCATGAAGTTTGCTTGTTTCTATTACTGAAGCGCGAAAAATATTTTCCCTCACTAATTGTGACCAATAAATTCCTATCTCATTTATCTCAACAGCTACCTATGCTGAGATTTCCTTTAGCTTACTCTACGGAGAAGGGTATATTTTATCTGCAATATAATTGAATCATTCCCATGATCAGTATTCATTAGTCTCAAATTAAGCTGCACAAGGTGTGGCTGGGACAGGCGAAGACGTCTTATTGACCGGATTCACCTGCGGTCCCCGAAAGCCTTGAAGTCTGCGGCAGGGCATGCTGCATGTAGCGTCTTTAAATTTTGGATAACTTAACTTACAGGAATGTCACTGATTGTAATAGGATAATTGCACGTAAAGTAAATAGGAAAAATACGTCTGCAAGAAGTCGTAGCAATCTTAGCTATAAGATGAAGCTATCCTCAATACTTGATTTGCCTCAATTTCATAAGTGAATTACTGTTTTCAAAGCAATTACTCCTATCAAGGAAAAACTATGAAATTTGCGAACTGATAACTTAAAAAGTTAACAGGTACAACGTGACCATTCAATGTATTATATTTAGTTTTTAGTTCTTCAACCAAAATGATATAGGTAGCACACCATTTTCCGCAATGCTAACTGAAATACATAATTAAAAACCCATATTCTAGGCGGGAATCCATGTAACGACCTTTGGATTACTAGTCCGGCGTGATATATCCCTAGATACCGCGGCTGGTGGCTATTCATTCATTAATCAAAGAAGTGCAGTTTATAGATTTAAAATGGTCACCTATCACTAAAATTGGATTTTTGTATTTCCATCAAATTTCTAGGAGAATGTTTAAAGCTATATTGCTGCCTAAATTCAATACAGCATGTGAATATAAGTTTATTGATTACCGATTATTGTGCACTATTTTCAAGATATTTACTGGTTCAATAAGGACAATGTATATTATTAAACGTATGTAAATAATATTATTTTGAAGAACAAAATCCAAAACTCTACTGCCGAAGTCATAAATTCAAACTGAAGAGCATTGAATTTATGTCTCGTAAGATTTTCTATGCAAGTACTAAACATAAATAAAGTGCGTGGTAAACCGAACTCACGTATAGCTTTTAGAAAATTAAAATAATAGAAATTCCATGAAAATGATGGTAGCTCTTTGACACATAGTCTGGCTTTGGAGGAAAAACAAGTTGAATTTCAATGGCTACCAACGCTTCGATGATAGAGTCGTTCACCAAAATGGTACGACTACTAACTATCTAGAAGTTTTTTTTATCTAAAGTTCTATCTAAAACAATCTAGAGGTAGTTAAACTACTAAATATGTTGGTATCAGTACCAATCAGTACTCTTTACAGGTCCTCTTCGCTGGTGGACAGCTTGATCGCAACTTTTAAAACCCCTTTTAAAAGCAAGGTTAAAATACCAACAGCAGATTACTGTAACCAAACCTAAACTGATACGAGATAATCAATCGTATAAGTTCCTTATTATGTTAAACATAAAAATTTTAAATATAGAGGTAGAAATCAGTTCAGGGAATAAAAAGAATGACACCCATTACTTTTAAGAAATACAGCGTACACAGATCCATAAATAGGTAATTGGAGAACAAAACCTATCTACCGGTTATCAAGAAAAATAAAGTTTTTAGCAAATATATAAATATCTAACTTGCATGCGATTTGCGGCACGAAAGCTAGTGAAAGTAATTGACCCACATATTTTTATTAAGGAGCTCACTAATAAAAAAATGATATATCCCGGAATAATTAAATGAAGAAGGCTCGTGACTCAGCATATGATATAAAGAATGCATATAAAGCCCGGAAGATGAAAACTTATGCATGGCATTCCCACTGCCCAGATAGATCATCACATGCCGTAAGCATGCTAAATTCTCGTCAACTAATAAAACAGCCCCACACTGACCTGCCGAGAGCATTCAAAAGCACAATAGCAGTGACGAAGCGAGCGAACGAAACAAGAGAGTAGGCATCGGAGTCAATCGCTGGAATTTGAACCCAAAACCCGAAAACGTACTCGTTCCTCCCCCTTCCACTTGGGGCCTCCCTCCCTCCTCTTTAGCCCATCGCTGGGGTTGCCAAATCGTCGAAATAGAAGGACTTTCAAAATTCGCACGGAAGTTTGTAAATAAAAATTCAATAAATAGAACAATTAAGAAAAAAAATTCAATTTACTTACCGAAATGTAATTGGTGTACTTCAGCAAAGCTTCATTGCTCACTTTTGCCGGTTCAAGTTGATTTGTCCCATACTGAAACGGGATTAGTTCTCATTACACTTTATTTGTTTTTTTTCTGATAAAACATTTCTACATACTCGGGTCTTATTTAGTAAAACCAATAAACGACATCACTTGTAAGACCCTCAGTAAGTGCAACTGTAATTAAGTGGTACCCACCAATTTTGTTACCACTTTCACACTGTATTTAATGCAAGCAAAATCAGACCTATATACACTAATCCACCCGTTTTAAATTTTTTATGAATGCATTATCCCAGCCACAGGATATATTCCGATTTTAATATTGTTATGAGAATAGTATTTTGAAACATTTTTACCTGCTACTCATATCTAATAATTCCTTATACTTAAATCATAGGAACAAAATATCAAAATTGCTCTTGCTCAGGAAATTTTTTTCAATTATTTAAAATTCTGCACAAAATCATTCAATGGATACTATGTGAAAACTAATGAAGAGTCACATGAAACATTCTTGGTAGGTTGTCATTACCGTTGCCAGAGTAATCCCAAAATTTTAGGTATTTCAAAATTCATGTTTAATTTAATCTCCCCAAGGTTATGAAATTTATTCGCGTGCTGCAGTCTCAAAATCCAAACTATTCTCATACCATACGAAAAATTTCCCGCAGGTGTCTAGTAAAATAATAATTTTAGGTGTTAAAGATTTGCAAACACTTTAAAAATACAATTAAATTTGGCAAAATAAGAGTCTTATGTACGAATGACAAATGATCACAAGCTCATTACACCTTTAAATTGCTTATGCTTTTTCTATCCCCTCAAATTTTTCAGCACCAATTCCACATTTCAATGCAATTTGGTTCAATTATCTTGCTGCTAAACATTTGACTCGTGAATGAAAGCATAACAAACGAGAAGTTGTAAAGGCATAGCTACTTGGTGCGGGTGTGTCAGTGGCTTTCCTAATTATGTTGGCAGGCAGGTATAGGGACCGTGCTAGAGGGCGCTCAAAAGCGCTCGGAACGGCAAAACGTCATGAATAATTCACGGCTCAGACTCACGGAGAACCCACGCTCCCTTTACTTGGCGTGGTTTTTGCCAAAGTTGCCGCCGTTAGGGGAGAGGGCCGGGGAAAAAAATGTCGGGAAGTAATTAAGGCGTGTTATAGTAACCTTTTCTTGTCATTGCACGCTACTTCGCCGTAAAATTAATGCACTTCAACTCTTATTACGATTGCGTGCGTGTCAGTCGAGGAAAACGGAACATATTTTCATATGGAGGTTTTAGGGCTATCTTGTGGTTTGAGTAATTCACATAATTTTCAGACATGGAATATGAGAAACTATTAGGTCAGAAGCTTCGAAGAACTATGTGGAAGCTTTTGGAGATTTTACCAAAGGTTATGCAAAAGTAGGGATTAATTAAATATTTTATGGGTCAAATCATGCATTATCAAGTCCAAGTGGTTTTCATTGTTTATGAGGCAGCTAATAAAACTGGATATGAATCACCCACTGAAATGTACAATAGAAAATTATTCACTGAAAACAAATCGTTATCTTGGCCAGGACTATGACACAGAACCCGTTGATACACAGCCAGGTGTACAAACAGTTCAGCTACCAAGACAACTTAGCTTATGCGACAAAGCAACTGACCCATAATCAGAGGGTTCCGGGCATAAGTCCTTCACAAGGTGAATGAATTCTTATCTACGGAAGCTCCGCTTGTGGTCAAATGGCATAACTACGCTGTACTGATAGGGTATTTGGTGACCCAAAGCTATTGATACACTTATGTTGAGTGAAGACCTTTATCGCTATCAACTATGTAACAGAATTATAATAAATTCAACTATATTTACTAAAGAAAATTCAGAAGAATTAACAGGTGACAATTTCATTTAAACAACAGCGTAAGGTCTTCTCACCTTGGGGATTTCCTTCAACGGCTATCAACGGCTTCAGCGGCTAGTAGAATACACAATAATAAATTATGTGAAGTGAATATTCAAAATCGTTGACATGCCTAAGGCTGCCTTCGCAAAATATGTAACTGTATTAGTTTTTTTTAATTGTTTCAAATAATTTTCGCCACCTCAGAAAATTCAATTTATCATTTATTTTTCATTCCATGGTTTTGTTGCGGCAAAAATTACATAGACTCAAATAATCAATTAGTTAATCTCTAAGAGGCCCATAAACTTTGGTTTATGTAAATTATAAATTTTGTAAACTGAGTAAATTTTTAAAGTCTTGATATCAGATACAATTAAAAAAATATATTCGCACAAAACGTAGTTGACTCTGGTGAACACATGACGTGCGTTGAACATTTTCTTCGGAAAATGCGTGTTATTACATGCTGTGAGGGATTCATCCACGGGATTTATGTAAATTAAAATACATTTACATAGCGGAATAATTCATTTAAATATTTGTGTCCAATATGAGTTTCATTTTCCATGATACTGCTATAAAATTTTTGCGACACAAGAAATAATATAATCCTTCGCCACTGAAGTTTGCCAAAAAGAAACTGACTTAAATGATATAAATTTCCCATAATTAGCGAAGGAAATATGGCTTTTATGTGCCCTAAAGACGCCAGAGGTCAATCACGCAATAGCGAAAATTAAAAAGGTAATATTTATCTCCAGTAATTAAAATGAGTAATTCTTCTATTTTTCTATATCACATCAGATGACTTATGAGTTAACAAATGATTATAAAGGTATGATTCAGAATTTTTACTTGGTTAACACCACATAGTGTATTTGTAAGCTCAGAATAAAGGAAGCAATTCACCAGAACGTATATCTGGGGTAGGTTTCTTTATGGCAGCGAGGCATGGACGATGACAGCAGCGGAGAAGATAAGGTTGGAGGCATTCGAAATATGGTGCGACCGAAGAATGATGAAGATAAAATGGATCGACCGAGTGACAAATGAAGAAGTCCTAAGACAAGTGGGAGAAAAGAGAAGTCTCCTGAAAACCATAAAAACAATACGGACAACCTAATCGGCCATATCTTAAGACACGATGGCCTGATGAAGGCAAGAGTCGAGGGGAAAGTGAACGGGAAAAATGGAAGAGGCAGGCCTCGTATGAGTTACATGGAGCAGGTCGTAAAGGATGTGAAAGAGAGGAACTACGTTGGTATGAAGAGGTTGGCCGATAGAAAAATCGAGTGGAGGGCTGCGTCAAACCAATCCTAGGATTTTTGACCCATGATGATGATGATGAATGTAATTGTAATTATCATTTCAGAATTTATTAACACTTAACCGTAAAATTTTCGCCTGTACCAAGCATATTTCACTATATTCATAGGCTGTACCTACAAGCGCATATAATTAGGCTAATCAGTATGCAGAAAAAAATATGCGTTCCTGACTGACCAGACAATGAGACCATTGATGCAGGCACTTCAGCCCAATATCACCTTTATATCTAACTGTGCGCTGCTTGATATTGGTTGTTATTCGCTCTAATACTTACTTCTACAACTATAAACATTTTCTAGAGTAAAACTCTCGTCGTCAGAGCAACGGCTTCTCCTATTTCTTCACTTCAAATTCCTGTCATCCTGTTACAGCCGTACTTCTCCACAAATAAACTTGTATCATGTCGTTATTTTTCACATTTTCAAGAGTTTTCTTTCCATTATGCCGCTCATATAGTCTATTTCTCCGGAATTCTAGGTGAAAAATCACCTTTTCCCACAATTTATCAAATTCCTCCCCTTTATCAAAACCATTCCCCTAGTATTTCAACGTTAGATATATTCAATACTATGTATTTTCTGACAGCATTCTAATTATTTGTATTCCCAAGACGTCCGAATAAGTCTTTATGCGTCATCAGTTTTTTGAGTCCGTTTATCAACTGACTCCAAATTAAAACATTTCCTGATTTTTCAATAAAAGTGGCGCTCAGATATTAAATTTCATCCTAGGTTAAGCATTTTTAACATGGAGAAGCCTACATGGCAAATTTGTGCAAAATATTGAAAAGGTGCTACAGTAATGATTTATGTCTAAGACGCCGTTATAAAATAAAATTTTGGGAATTTTTCAAGTGAAAAGCTAATAAATAAATTTTATTTCACTCTAGCATGACCTCAATTTATCTAAGATGTGAGGATCACGTGTCCATTGAGAAAAATATTAACTCTTGAGCTGAATTATATACAAAGGAAAGCAGTGCGGTACCCAACGAATTTCTATGATAGTAGGTACAAATTATATGTTAATACAATAAAAGTACTGGCTTATAAACTCTATTTCTAAGAGGTTTCTAGTCTTTTAGTTTCCCTGGATGAAACTTATTTTAGCATTTTATAAGAAAAAATTAGTGGTTGACATTGTAGTATTTTTCCTTTCTCTAGACTGGATTTAAAAAAAATCTTTTAAACGATGTACAACATATGACCCTAGAACCCAGGCAAAACTAAAATATTGAAGAAAAACCAAGACACCATTGGTAATTATTTCCCTTCCAATTATTTCCACAGGAAAAGTGGTTTTCACGGCTGAGACGTAGTCACCCACATTCACATTCCTTTGCAGAGGCTCACAGGACGGCATTTAAATAAACCCAGCCGTTTCATTTGATTCACATTCATTGTAATCGGATCTATCAAGCCTTCCTTGAGGTATCCACAACTCTCATCCCTCTCTCACTCCCCATGGCCAGCCCTGAAAGAGGAGGGTGGATGAGAGGGGCATCTGTTTTGGCTTTCCATGAAACGCCAGAGAAGATAGAGGGGGAGAGGTATTTCTGTGAATGTACGTTTGTTGGAGGGGAGTGTGTTTTCATGTGGGTGGTGGTGGGAAGAAAGAAACAATGGAGGGCTTTCAAGATAAGAGTTCTTGACAAAAGCGTTTTGGATCTTAAAGAGGTACACATAAGCTGCTTTAAGGAGTCAACTTCGGATTCCTTCCCAGTTTCTTTTGCATTTATTTGGGAGGTTTAAGGAATTTTTATAATGTCATAATAAAAGTTTCAAGTGATTGAGACCAAAGGAATCGATCCTATAAAAAGTGGGTTCAGTACAACCTAAATATGGAGAGGTTAAAGAGTAACCTACAGGCTCAAGCAATGTCCTTGGTATCACTGAAAACCATCGTTTTTTGCTGCTAACTTCAGATTTATCACCGTTAATTTAGTGATTTGGACGCATTATGGAAGCACTGGCTGATTTGTAACTAGTCATATCACAGAAGAAATGAAATCGCTTTTGATAATAACTTCAGATATAGTGGTAGCAATTTTAAGCCGAAATATCCCATTATAAATTTGAATAGTATCCAGTAATAATAACAAATAATAAGTAAACCAATCAAATCCTGCAAAAGTCCACCACCGATTAAAAAGATCATTGAATTTCAAACAGGGAGTACATCAGGGAAAAAATAAAGGTATTCTTAGAGTAACAAAATACTATTCATATTTTGATATAAAGAATAATAGAGTTACCGTAATGTATTATGATTAGAAGAACAAAATACCAAACAGTGTAACCATTGTAAAATTTAAAACACCAACTCACAGCTACATTTGCTGCGACACTGCAATTCTACCTCAAATGAACGTTAGACTGAGTAGATGAATAAAAATTAAGGTTTCACTATCTGGAATAGATACGATATATGTGCAATACCTTTAAATAGATATGCTGTACACTTTTTTACAATTAGTAACCTTTGCTGAGTGCTTGTCATCTATGATAAGTAAGCAACTAAAAAACTTGCCCATAATCTGAGAGATAGGATAATTTCATGCACTTTTGAAATTATTTTATCGTCCCCCTAAGAGTATGTCAGAGGATAGAAATTTTGTTGAAATACTATGGCGTATATGATGAAGGCCCTATAGTAATCATCTTTGTTTTCCATCCAAACCGTAGATGCATTATTTAGAAATTATATCTGAAAAGAAAAAAGGCATTTCTTTTCTAAAATTATAAGATAGCTTACGAGCAATAAGCGACATTGTCTCCACATATTATTTTACTTTTCATTTTAAATGAGTTTTTGTAAGGATTCTCTAATTATAAATCTATTGACATTAAGTGTCAAAACTGATTTGAGGCCATGAACCTTATTCGAAAGAATTTGCTCAAAACTCTTAAAACAAACACATTTGTGCGCTCATGATGGATGCAACCAATTTAATTTGGAAAATATTTGTTTTTTTTGTGGCGGACATATTCACTGAATTCTAAGTATAGATCTAATAGGGAAAAATGATGTCATTTTTTTAGGGAATATGTCCTTGGAAAATACATTAAGTTTAACCAGCATTTTTAGAAGACTCTCAAACTTCATTATTTTTTTGCAATCCATATCGCATCAAAATTCTACCGTGAATCATCTTGTGTGTGCATTCTAGCAGCATTTTCTTCCTAGGCATAGTGCATAGTTACATAAATTATCCATGCGAACGCAATGAGTCACAGAGCAAACACACGCATTCCTCGCCAATCCCAGGGATTGCAGTCGCATTGATTTTTCAGAGATGCAGTGCTGGAAGCATGCCAGGCTTGGAATAATGCTAACCACTCTAATGGAGTAAGGCCTAGGTATGAATTAAAAATAACATATCACCAAAATAGGCATGTAATGCAACTCCTTTCATTGGAAGAGTACAGTAAATTTAAATTAACATAATTAAATGTGATTTGAAAAAGAAATATCTACACTTAAACGAATACTAAATCCTTCAAATCCTCACATAATTCAGAAAGTAAACCGTGGCAGACTTATCGGCACATTACATGTTCAGTACTCTTCTTGAATTTTCCGAGGCATCGGGCTGGTTTCAGAGAGCACTGGGCTCCCGTCCGTACGTTAACAATTTCAATCCGAACAGTTGCAGATAATGTTTTCGCAAACCGGTCCCACTTAAATGCTGTGAGGAAAGCGCAAGCAGTTCAGTATTCCAACTGTACAAAATAAGTCATTTTAAATATGGATAATTTTCCATATCTTTCTCCATAGTGTCTACACTTGCTTACCTATTTTCAAAGGCTCAAATGACCTAAGTTGCCTGTGGCCTCCATCTAGCAACTGCATAGGCCGTTGTAATTTCTCAGAAAAATCCCCTAGACCATTTTTGGGTACGTTTCTCTTCGGAATGAGGATATTTACCCATTTTCACCTACGCTTGGGAATTGGAGGAGGCAAGAGAGAGAAAAAGAGAGAGAGGTAGAAGAGAGCCATTCCCACGCTTCAGCAAGCAGAGGCGATTAAAAGCGTCGGCGTCCTTCAAGGACACCTCGGCCAATATGCTCCTGCAGTCTGGAATCCCAGTCACGTCGTGGACCCAAATTGTTGACCCCCAAGCCCCCACCCCCTCCCACCTTCCCAAGCAGCCATTACACGTGAAAGCAATGACGCGGCAAACTTACGCCTCGGCGACCGCCTCATTGGCAACCCTTGATGAAGAGACCGTTCACGAATCCCCTCAACCCCTGCTCAATTTTCTCAAACTGGGAAGCCTTCATGTGGGCTTTGAGTTTCCATGGGTATGTAATCTAACTTTTACATTTCACGAAATTTGTTAAGAACGCTAATCACAAAATTAAGAACATAATTAATATAAACACAATTTCCCAGCCTCTGATCTGGGGGATTATGATAGAGTTTAATTTCGGTACGTAAATAAAGACTAAAGACAAACATTTTTTGATTTGTTCAGATTATTCCGTTTATGAATTTATTTCAAATTATTCATTACGTCATGATGTCTCCTATTTAAAAGCACCTTGTAAATGGATAAAACGTACAAAAAAGGGAATGAAAGAGTATTGAGGAATACTAAAGTGGAATATAGCGTTTAAATTAGCCTACTATTAACGAGAGGAGCAATTGACCACAGCTTAACGTCCCATCAGACAACCCGAGAACTAAAATTGAAGATCTCTCCCTAAAGTAAGGTCATCGAATACGCTAGCAAGATCACTAACGTGACCACTAGTCAAACAGACTCAGGAACGATTCCCCCTTTAGACATGGATACTGCTTATCCTAGGCGCATGATCATAAGTCGGTTGTTGCGATACCACAATAATAAATCAATTAAACTGTAGTAGAAAGGAAAATCATTTATAATCATAAGCTTAGGTACCAAAAACAAATTCAAAGTAGAGGCCTATTTTCCATTGCAGAATATCTGACACAGTTAAGATTCAAACCTACTTTCTCGGAATGACAGGCTTGTATACAGTTAAATAATTTCCTTTACCGGAAAGCACTGAGAAATCACTATTGCAAGCACATCACCATCAACATGGGTCAACAATCCTAAGATTGGTTTAACGAAGCCCTCCAATCCATTATTCTATTCTAGCCAACCTCTTCATATTAACTTAGTTCCTCTCTTTCACGTCCTTTACGACCTGTTCTATATAACTCATACGAGGACTACTTTTTCCATTTTTCCCGTTCACTTTTCCCTAGACGAGTGTCTTCATCAGGCCAATGTGTCTTAATATATGGCCAATTAGGTTGTTTCGTTTTCTTTTTATGTTTTTCAGGAGACTTCTCTCTTCTCCTACTCGTCTTAGGACTTCATTTGTCACTCGGTCGATCCATTTCATCTTCATCATTCTTCGGTAGCACCATATTTCGAATGCTTCCAACCTTTTTTCTCCGCTGCTGTCACCGTCCATGCCTCACTGCCGTAAAGAAACATGGTCCATATATACGTTCTAATGTATTATTTTCTAACATCTAAATTTGTATTTCCAGCTGTAAGTGGATTCTTCTTTTGATAGAATGCCCTCTTTTCCTGGGCTATTTACTCTTTCACGTCTTCCAGTTTCTGTTTTCCTAGTATAAAGTTGGTTTTGGCCTCCTCCTTCTTGCTGCACACCAATATCCTAGTGCTCTTCTTTTTGATCTTCAGCTGATGTGTGGCCATTATCCTTTTCATGGTTGTTAGCATCTTATTCAGATCCTTCTCTGTCTCTGCTATGAGAGCTATGTCATCAGTGAATCGCAGCCTGCTGATTTTTTCTCTGTGGATGTTCACTCCAGAACACTTTTTTTTGATTTCATTGATGGCTCTCTCGATGTAAACCCTTAAAATTACCGGAAGTAGTGCACATTCTGGTCTCACTCCTTTCCTTTTCCTTGTTTCTTCAGAGCTGGGTCCAGATTTTATCACAGCTACTTGGTTTTTATACAAACTGTGGATAGTTCTTCGGTCATCGTACAACACTCCAATTCCTCTTAGAATTCTAAGCATTAAATTCCAATCAAAGTTATCAAAAGCCTTTTCTAATTCCACAAATGGTCAGTTTAGGTAGGTAATAGGTCGGTTAGTTTTCATTCATTCTCTTCTCTATCAGCAGCCTAAGGGCCAATATTGCTTCTCTTGTACCCTTACTTCTCCTGAATCCGAGTTGATCTTCATCCAGGAACTCCTCTGCTTTTCGTTCTATTCTTTGTAGATGATTCTGGTCAGTATCTTCGATAAATGTGTCGCCAGGCTTATATTCCTATAATTTTCACATATCTCCGCTCTCTTATTTTTGGGAATAGGAATTATGTTGTTTTTCTTGAAGTCCCTGGTTATTTTTCCTATTGAATACATGTCGCAGATGGTTTTGTAGAGATGGGTTACTGTCTTCTCTCCGGCTTTTTTTATTCATTTTTCTGGGATATCATCAATTACGGAGGTCCTATTCATCCGATGGTCCCTTACTGCTACATCAAATTCCGATCTTAATATTGATGATACCATGTCATCACCTTCAACTTCACTTTCCTCTTCATTCACTTTCGTGTTCAGATTTTTTCCGTTGTATAACTCTTCCAGATATCCTTTCCATCTCTTCGCTAGTCTTCATTTTCAATCAAAGGTTCTCCATTTTTATCTCTTATGGCATCTTGCGCTCCGTTCCTTGAAGTGGTTCCTCACTATCCTATAGCCAGCTTCCACCTTTCCAATTGCAAGGTTGTTTTGTACACACTCGCATATATTCTTCATCCAAATTTTTCTAACATCCCTGCATTGCGACTTACTTCGTTCCTTATTCTTCTGTAGCAAATCTGCCCTTATTCAGTTTTCACATATTGTACTTTTTTTCTTATTCAATCAGCACTGAGACTTTTCCGTGATCTATGGCTTCTTCCTAACAACTTTTCTACTTCCTTGAATTTCGTTTACGGCTTTCTGCACCCCACATTTAGTGCTTTCCCAACTTTCGTCTACTGGTTTCTCAGCCTAGTCCTCTCCTATGTAGTTTCCTAATGCTTTCTGAAATGCCAGCTGATCTTGATTATCCTCCAGTTTTTCTACTTCCCAAATGTTCTTTACTAATTTATTCAACTTCTTGAATTTTAGATGGCATTTTATCATCACTAAATTATGGTAGCTGTCGATTTCTGCACCCGGGTAGCCTTGCAGTCCTTCACCTGATTCCTGAACCTCTGCTTCACTAAAATGTAGTCTAATTGAAATCTTCCTCTGTCCCCTGGCATCCTCCACAAGTTTCTTCGGTTTTGATATTTAAACAATGCATTATTAGCCTATAACCTGCGTTGTGTGCAGAACTCCAGCAGTCATTCTCCTCTTTTGTTTTGGTTTCCTAATCCACATTTTCCAGCTACTATTCCATCTTGAGCTTCGCCGACGGCAGCGTTCCAGTCTCTAAAAATAAATGGGTTTTCTTCTCCTCTTACCTGTGTTTTATTACTTCCGTGATATCTTCGTAGACGTCTTCCACTTCTTCATCCTCGTAGTCCGGTGCAGGCATGTAAACTTGCACCACAATGGTATCTCTAGGCTTAGTTTCAATTTTAACCATCATAATCCTCATTGCAAGCACTAATGATTATTTCAATTGAACTCGGTCGTGGGGTCTGGGTGATATAAAAGCGTACTCATTCCCCTAAAGGACAGCAAGTATTGCACTAAAGTCTTACTTGACTGTCGTAAAAATTCTCTAACTTCAACTGTTGGAAAAGAAGTTATATTGTGCTACCTTCTTGTAACTTTCATGAAGAGCATACTAATGAGGATTGTGGGTTCCCTCCTCACTCCTGATTACTCTAAAATTCTCTCTCAAAACTCAAGCATGTCCTTCAAGTTTAACGTGATGCTTTAATTATCAAGGCAAACTAGAAGCCACAAACGTGTGATTCACTAGGTTATAATTGTCATATATTTCATAGTACATATTTACGTCAATCACGCAGTATATTTAACAATATCCAAAAGCCCATCTATTCGCAACGTTTCATCATCGTCATCATAATCATCATCAGTCAGCAATCCTGAGAATGATTAGACATAGCTCTCCACTGACTTCTTCTGAAGGTCAATCTCTTCTTATTTCCGTATCTCCGTATACCTTTTCTTTCACGTCCTTCACACTCTGCTCCATATATCTCATACAAGGAATACCATTGCCGATCTTTTGGCCTACTTGCCCTTCAACGATGGCTTCAGCAGGCCATCACGTTTCTTGATATGGCCGATAAAGTTGTCCCGTCTCCTTCTTAGGGTATTAAATAAACTTCTCATTTCTCCCACTCATCTTAGGACTCCCTCGTCACCTACTCGATCAATCCATGCAATACTTATCATTTTTCTGCTGCACCGTGCACCGAATAATTCCATTCTTTTCTTCTCCGCTGCTACGAACGTCCATTACTCACTGCTATAAAGAAACACGCTGGTGTACGCTCTTATGAATTGTTTACTTCCTTCTACGCTCGTATTTCTAGATGCATTTATATTTTTATGGATGAAAAGCAGAGCATTTTTGAATTATATATATTGGATATTTTAAATTTAAAACTAACTATAACATAGCATTTGATAAATCAAACAGTCCAAATTCCAAGCAGCAAGAAATATACTTTACCTAATTTATGTAGAAGTAATCTATAATACCCCTAACGATTTATGAGAATACTTGTGTTGCATCAAAGTTTACCCCATATTTGATGGCTGTTGGCATTCATGGCGCAACAACGATTAATAATCTTTCTTCAGTGAACTGGAATGAATTTTTGTCTGGAAGGAAACCCAAATTTTCTAAAAATTTGAATGGTAGTCCGTTCATTAAAACTCACTGATCAGCCGCTGAGAATGGTTATAAATTTTAATACAAACCACGCAATTGAAATGATATATTCTGATGATAGAGATGTTCCTGTAATAAAGTCTCTTTCGGCGCCGCATATTGTGTTCACCCCGGTGGACTTATACGGATTGCTTCGGGCGAATAAGAGATTTGATGGGGTGGCAGGAGACGAGATTTTCAACGTGCTCAGCATCCATTCCTTTCCCTTCCTCACCGAATCCCGATCCGTGCTGCACTCCCACACCAACACCCTTGGTCCCAATCAACGCCTGGCGGTCCGACGGTAATCAGGAGAGGCGTCGTCACCTCCGCAATTACCATTCGGGGCCGTAAAAAAGCGGACGGGTGGCAGCAAGATAATCGACTGTCGTTTCCAAGAGGGCCTTTTTGGCGTCCCCAAGTCACCTCCGCTCGTGACCCCGTTCACTTCGGGAGTCCGTACGTGGCCCTTGAAGGCCCCTCCCCTCTTTCTCCCTTCAGCTTCGTCGGTCGCCGCGCTTACTGAATGACGTGCGGCCAGCATCAGATAAAAATACCGGCGGGCGTGCAAGCGGGGCCGATTCTATATCGTGCAAAATATCGATACTCTCCGATAAGCTAAGCGATAGGAATGCCAAAAGGAAAACCAATCGTGAATAAATATCACATTTAGATATGTCAGCAATTAGGTACATCTTAACCATAGTGTTCAACCCAAAAGGTCAGTCTTGTTGGTGATGGTAGAACTCAGTAGATATACGAGAACCCAACGTCCAACGGTGTGTGATGTTCAAACATCAGAGAGGAGAAACCGGTTTCATCCACTCATCAGAATATCACTTAGCTTGGGTGAATAGATTTTGGCGAAGGCTCTACCGTATGTGTCTGGAGACGCTACTGATCCAGGACCATTTGTCAGTGAAGGCACTGGTCAATAAACAAAGGTCAAACCACCACTCAGATGGTCATCAATAGTGATAAGGACAAAGGAACATGAATCCAAACATTGAAAACAAAGATGGAAATAATGAAAAACAAAGCAGAGAGACATCTTTAACTTGAAGTGTGTAGTAAAATAATACTAAGATGTAGAAAAGAGACATTTGTGTATCATCCTCAAGACTGATGAATGCAGGCGATAATTTACTAAAAATTAAAGAATTTTCATGATAAAAATGTATTTTAAAATGATAATGGGGGCGTTTACTCGGAACCGAAATAGTAATTTTGTACACGAAATCGTTAGATGGAAACGAAAAAAGAATTTTAGTGAAAAAATTAATCTTCTAACAACAACGATTCACTCATAAATCAAAAATTAAAATAAACAAAAGGTGACGCCCATCTAAATTGCTGCTTTGATAACATTGACGTCATTTTCCTTCCGTCCTTGACTGCTTTCAGGGGAGGGGAAGGGAGTGCACGGGGATTCTCGGAAGGTCTGCTTGCACAGATGCTGTCTCAATCGCTCAGATTGGTCGAGCCAGCTGTGTCCCCCCATTGTGATAAGGCAAAGCAGTTTCGCGGGCTCAGTTGTGATTCGACGAAGTCAATATACGTCAGAGGTTGAACCACGCCCACTTTTCCGAAAGGGTTAAAAACATCAGTTTTTCACCGCTTATAACCGGAAATAATTGTCGGATCAAAAAACGGAAAAATACGTGTCTTTTTATTTTGCAAACTCTATCAGATTCGTCTATAAAAAATATGGTAAACGACCCCATTGTTCAACAAGGCAAGCCAATATGGATCTTATCGGTGGAGATCAGGAAGCAATAAGTTAAATGGCTTGTCAATACCATACACCATCAGTATCCGGGAACCGAGTTCTTTCCCTGTGATGCCCGTAGGTTCTCAGAAAGATCTAGCACCCAGTAAACATGGACAGCATGGACATATCAAGATTACCTAAATATCTCTTCAGGATTTGAAGTCAAGAGCCAGGTTAGAAGCAGTATTTTCTACATCATAAATTATCATCCAATGAGCATATAGTCGGTCGTAAATGATTTAAAAAATCTTCAACTTCAATTACAAATAAGCAAGTATATAACCCAATACTTGATATTTCATACAAGTAGTAAACGAGGTTCTCCAGTAGGTAATGACCTAAATAAAGACCTCGTTGTATTTTTAGCAGCTAAAAATCCATTGCTTTGGGTACAAATCGTAATTTGTTACATGGGATGCAGAGATGCAAAAATAATTGCTACTTGCAAAATGTCAGATAAAACGATTGCTACCTAATGACAGAATTTTGGCGGTGAGGTTAAATAAAACCGTCCAATGGCTGAGATATAAATGTCGATGCATGTCACTGAAAAATGTGCGAGAATACTCCGATACGCTAGTATATATTTCCATATTTATGGAGGTATTCCCGGTAAAAAAAAACTTACGATAATTTATCAGAGATATCTGAATTAATATCTATCAATTATGATCGATATTTCCAAATAATAATGACGTCGTGGTTATTTCTTCCCGAGGAATTTGAAATAATATTTACAATGGAATTTTTGCATCCCCGTTAATGAATATGCAAGACTACTTCGAAATGAGATCAACGGCTCGTTACATGACCAACTTTACAGTCAGTAAGGCTGATAAAGCAATTAAGACAGCTGTAATTGAGAATTAAAAGGTAATTTCTAATTACGAAGCCATTGGGAAGCGGAAGCAATTCCGCGCCTTCAAACGCTCCGTGGCCTTTAACGGAAATACATTTGATTAAGAATGCTCACCCTATTGGGAGCCAGGACCTCAATGACCAGGAGGAGAGAGGAGCCACTCTTCTGCTTACCTAATAGTACAAACTAGATTAATGTGTGTAGTGACACTGCTTTAACTGCAGACGAAAGAGCAATTGACGCGTAGATGTTAAACATCATGGTGTAAACAACCCCGACAGATTGCGGAATGGAGCCGCCAGACTGTTATTTTAAACATCGTAACTGATGTTAACAGCAATGCGCTGCAAGTCTTTCAGTAAATATTCTTTTTTTCAATGACTTATTTTTCCAATTTTTACGCTCAACTTTTCAAAAGTTATCGCTTTACAGCTTTTACTGCTGATACTTGCTTTAGATATAATGCTAATAATTTCCATTGAGTTATCGAATGCATGATTTAAAATTGCCTGTGGACTAATATTATTTATCTCTCCATAAAATTTAGGTCCCTAGCCTCTTTCTGATGAATTATTGGGCAAAATCAAATATCTATCCATCTATTGGAAACTTTATGATGTTATGGTGCGAAAAAAAGGCAGCCGAAGGGTAAGCAACACATATTAACCCAGGTGTTGCAGAAAAGAGACTATAAGATACTAAAGAATGCTTCGGAACGACAAGAAAGTCACCGAATAAGTTTTTCATTGATGATGTAGTGCAGAAATGAAACAATAAGGTCAAGACTTTAGTCGATGGAGAAATGAAGAGGATGGCAGCCTTGTTCATTAATTAGAACTGATCACAAGTGGTAAAATGTAATTATGTTGGTATTTTCCTGGTAGTTGACCAATACAAAATGTCATGTCAGAGTGAGAACATGTATCATGTCAAAGGATTCCATCTTCAAACAATAACCTGAAACTCCTTTCCGTTGGTTGGTTGATTATTCATGGGAGGCGACCGACAGCTGGGGCCATTTGCGCCATTTAGGATAGGTGGATAATTGGTAATGATAGGAGTTTTCAGGAACAGAGGAAGGGTGTTGAGAAACCCGGCGTCGGCATTAGCCTACTCTTAACGAAAGGCGCCAAGGGGACCACGGCTTAACGTCCCATCCGGCGGACGTAGTACTGAACTTGAAATACCCACCACCTGGTACTCAAGTAGGGACCGGTCCTCTAAAAGATCAACCACTGCTGGGAATCGAACCCATGCCTTCGGGATGGGATGCCAGTAATCTAACCACCAAACCAACCCGATCCCCTTCTTTTCCGTATTATTTCATTATACTTATTATTATCATTATTAGTACATACTTACTCATATTTTCCTTCACTGATTTGATTTCATGAAAATAATATTAGACTTTGCATATATGTCACAGCTACAAGTAAATATGTGGAATCTTCATAGAGGATAATGCATAAATTTAGCTGTTAGAAAGCAATAGTATTACATCTAGAGGCGTAACAAGTAGCTAAGTCTCGCCTTCTATTTTCACATTTTCTAGCTTGCACTCACATGTTTCAGAGATCTTGGAAAACAATTGATTTCACGCACAAAAAATTGCATGAATGCATGAAATAATGAAAAGGAGGTTACGATTTTTTTGCTTTTCATAAAAATAAATAATCTCATGTCACTTTTGAATTCAGTCGGTCATTTCACGACACTGGACCTTTTAAAAATTAACCGTTTCTTCCAACATCCCTCATCAGAACAAGAATTCTGACCGCACATTTCTGGAAATAGAAGCATCAACTGTGAGAATGGGATTGCTGGAACAGTTTTGCCTAATGGCTGTGGCAATGGGTGTATGAATCATCTTATCCTACCTCAATTGTTCACTTCTTCTCCCCTATAGTTCTACCATTCACTGTATTTCATTCTGATATTTTTGACGCACTTTTGTAGGTGACCATAGTGATGACATTAGGTCCTCATTTTTTTTTGGACTCTCACAATAGCGTGGGAAACTAAGCGAAGTTTTGAGAGCAGTCTACACATAGCATTGTGTGATACCAAACTGGGAAAGTAAAACCACCCAAAGTAATTCCTTCAATGTATTCAACATAAATAAAAAATGCATTTTATTGTACAAAACTTTTGTACATTCGCCTTTTGATCAATGTTGATTTCAAAATGCTCGACGAACTTCATTTATCCTGCCTGGAGTAATACTGTCCCGGTTTTGATGGATTCTGAAGGGAAAAAAATTGGAAACTCAAATACCTCTTATGCCATATATATTGAGTCAACGGTGAAGGCTTTGGTTATAAGGTACATGAAGAGGATAACCGATGGATGAATTGAATTGAAATGCACCAAATCAGATCTCTTGACTGATAATAATGTGACTGCTGCAAAAAGCATTGCGCTTGATTATATTGGGTACCGAAAAGGTAAAATTCATCACTTCACATACAAAAAAGAAAAAAATAGATGGGTACTTTGGGTAAGCAGAGGTTATATATATTACGCGAGGATATCTTTTATGGTTCAGACAAACCGCTGGTAACATTTGCCATGGCTCTCAATGAGGCGGTAACGAGGTCGTAGCTTTTGCTGAGAGGTCAATTAACCACGTCTCTTGCAGTGACCCGATTAAAATACTTACGTATAACGAGTAATTGAATGGAGTCGAGGGTGGGGTTCAACTAAGACACTACATTCCAGTGAAACGAGAAACTTAGGAAGACTTAATACAGAGACCAAAATAAATTCTGAGGACCCAAATTATTGCCTTTGGGGCTATGAATATCTAACTCACGTATTCAACATTTTGTAAGGAGACTTTGGAACTTATTACTTCTGTTAAGTTTTGCCTTGAATGAGAGCAAACAGTTTTACAATGAATCAGTAAAAGTAATCGTAGCATAGCTCAATAGAATAGTTGGGATTAACGACTAAAAAAATTAACGATTAAAATTAATCGTTAAAAATATATACGTATATATTTAATTTAATCGTTAATTTTTATTAGAGTTAACTTTTAATCTTTATTCGTTAAAATTATGCATTGACGGATATACAACTAACTTCAGTTATTTTTTTCCTTAATTTTTGGCGAATGTCGACCTTCCGAATTTGGACGCAAAGGCTACCCAATAGAAAAATGGGAAAATATAACGGTACCTATCGAAGAATGGTTTTCCAAGGGTAGTTGTGCAGGAATGCAATGATTAGGCCCAGGCGAATACATCCAAACAAAATCGGGGCTGTGGGGAGTGACCGCCAAAGTTTAGGAACGCACCCTCAGACGAAAAAAAACACGAAACCACGCGAAGACAATGTCCTGGTGGGCTCGTATGCCTTGCCCGGTGACACCATGCCGTCAATACTACACAGTTGAAGCTGAAGAAGAAGGGTCGCCTAAAAACATATGACGGTAATCGAGGAGGAGGGGTTCATTCAAACTAACGTATCTGTTACAATTGCCAGTTTACATATGCCTTACTCGGCGACATTGCGTCGTCAAAACATCAGACCCCAGTAAATCGTGAGAAAATGTGCGAAGGCATACCCTCAGCATCTACTGTAACTCTATATGACTAAGCCGTTTCCACTGCAATTTCACAATAGGGTATTTTCCTATTATTTTTTTATTGTCTTGATCGAAAGTTTATAACCTCTGGAGTACGTGTTTTAGGCCGTTCGATTTTTTAATTACGTTAAGTATTTTTCCTCATTAATTAAAAAGTGAAAAAAATCAATGGCGCGAAAACGCGACGGCAAACTATTGCATGCCGGTTAATCCTACGTGTGACGTCAAACTATTTCCTCTACCTGCCACCAGGTGGTGCTGCGGACGCTTCTTAGTAGACGCTGCACTCCGTTAAAGCTTATGAACAAGTATTGGAGGCTTATTTATTCCGTTAATAAATTATAATTAACTTTTATATATTTATTTAACATTACTTATGCAGTTGATTCATTTAAAATCAGTTAGTATTCCGTTCACAAGCATACCATGTAGTTCGCCCATCGCCGCACGACATTCACGCCATGCTTCGTCGCAGCAGAAGAAACAACGAGCACGACGTCCCTGAGCCTATAAAATGACTAATAATACCATGTTTAACTGAGAATACTTTTCCAACTTTGATAGTTTTTACAGGCTAATACTAATAAACATTCACTGGAGCTGAGGGGCCCTGAAATACAATGGTAAGTTCAGGATATGAATTTTCCTATGCCTCGCAACGTAAACTACGTACCTGTTACGTCAGCATGAAGGCAGTGCACCCCGCCATTTCAGAGCCTTTTCAAATGGCCTTAAAATTAACATTTAATTCTCTAGTAAACTGGGATTTCTCAATACTAACTTTTTGCGAAAATTAAATACATTTACGGCAGGGCACAAATCGCAATCAATGAAGTCTGTTTTCTTTGATGAAGGAAACTACCCTATTGTGAAGGGAAACTACACATCGTAATGTGGGGATCGATATTAACAACTAAACTCAAATCACTTTCTGCCACTAAAACAATCTTTTGAGGCAAATTAAATATGCACCATGGTTTGTCATTAAGTCTTACATTCACGACAATTTAAACATCTCTTGAGTTATACCTCAGAAAAATCGCCGAATCCTTTCAGCAGACAATAGGAATCCTAACCAACAACGCTCTGGACACAAAATGGAATTACAATGAAAATCCCCTATTCAAATATTTTTAACAACGCTCTGGACACAAAATGGAATTACAATGAAAATCTCTTATTCAAATATTTTTAAACAAATAGATACGGATGGAATAAACTACAATGACAGTTTTCAGTGTTTGCTTTGTTTGTCTGAACAAAATGCTATCAAGGCCTCTAATACCACAGCATCCAATTTGCCTAAGTAACTGAAAAAGTAACTTTTAACGTAAATGTTAATTTTTTAACTCTAACTTCAATCAGTTACTTTTTCAAAAAAGTACTTTTTATTTTTAGCTAGTTACTTTTTATAGAGATTAACTTTAATCAGTTAAGTTCTTTTGGTAACTTTCCCATTCATGCTCAACAGCTAGTAACATGAAATATTACTCCAAAGTGGAGGTAATCTTCTCCCACGCTAGTGTCTTCACTTCAAATTCCTGTCATTCTCAGTTTAAGCAGTATAAATAATTTATATAACGCTAAAACTGCCCTAATGTATGTGTTCGGAACCCCTTTTACGCACAGTTCAGGTAAGTTTCCACTCTGTTGCACATGAATCATTAATTCATTAAGTGTGACTGCTAACCTACTAATTTCCTAATTGTTGTCCTACAAAGGTGACGGGTAACCAAGCATGAGAATATGAGATGCAGCGGAGAATGTAATGAGTGCATGCGTTCCATTTGAACGAAAAATTTCCGAAAAATTTGAGTGCTTATTAAACCGTGTAAACATAACCCTCCCACCTCTGCTATTCCCCACAATGTCTCGTTTGCGAAGGTGGTAAAAAGGAAGGGAGGTACCCAGCATTTCATCGAGTTTTCTTTTGAAGAAGACTCAAGGACTAGTGATGTTTGGGTCCGAACAACAGCGCCAGCACGAGTTCACCGCATTTTATTGCAGCGCGGATGTACCATCGCTGTTTACTGCTCCCACTTCCCCCACGGATTGTGCTGCAGGGACGTCCTCAGCATCACGTTCTGAGCAATAAAGAATGGCGACTATTACAGCGTGGCCTTTTGCCTTAAGCCATTGAGAAAAAATGGGTCATCCTCAAGCGACAGATTTTCTTTCTACTTCTTCTCCACCCCACATTCGTTGAAATAGCATGCCAATAAAATCTCGTTGCCAATATCAAAATTTAGGCTAAGTAAAATGGAGAACTACGACAATAAGTAAGAAAAAGTGCAGGAGCATTTGTTTTCATGCAAAAAAGTAACAATGAAAATATTTAATGTCATGACACATAAACGAATATGCCTATTAAATCAATATTAACCCCGAATTGGTTATTGGATTCGAATTCGTTTCGACGTAAAACAGGTCATTAAAATTATGCACTTTCATTTCTAGTAATATAAATTGCTGAATTGTTGCTGAAATAATCCCAAAAACATTGGTTTAATATTTTTGCTGCTTCTAGCATGGAAGAGTGAGTAATATAAATTGCTGAATTGTTGCTGAAACATCCCCAAAAACATTGGTTCAATATTTTTGCTGCTTCTAGCTTGGAAGAGTGAGTCTATTTTCCATTAAAGGGAAACATGCTGGTGATATACTTGCTGTAAAACCCGACTAGCTGTGCTGACTGACTCAGTACAAGCGTAAAAACTTCCCCATCTTCGCTTGCTATATAAATTTAAAAAAAATACAGTAAAATAAATAACATAACTATATTATCCTTTAAATGAAGAATAAGGTAGAAACCGAAGCATTTTCATCAAATATCCGCATCATTACACATCACCCATTAAAACCAATTATAAAGAGGAAATCCTCAGGCTTCACTTGGTGGAACCGCATAGTAAATAAAATAATCACTTGGTAAGATTCCACAAATTTTATTTTTCCCCGACCTAGGTTTCAATTGGTTTGACAATCATTATCAAAATAAGCGCGGAGAGTCCGCGAGCTCAATATATATCCACAAGGTGATCACGTGATTCATAGGTTGGGGCATCAATGGGAAATGGGGGGGGAGGGGGAAGAGCAGTAACTAGTTGTGACTTGGCCGGATGAGGGGGGGGGGGGAGAAGTGAGGAGATGGGTCAAGTTCGGGAGGAGAGAAAAGGTAAGTTCAGGAAGGGAGAGTTGTAAGGGAACATATATTCATTCAACAAATGAGCATTATTTCTGGTAGCAGACGTTATCTCCAACTGTTCAAGGAAATCCAACTTGTGACCTTTGCACTGACACTAGCTAGGACTCTCCGCGCTTATCTTGATAATGATTGTCAAACCAATCGAAACCTAGGTCGGGGAAAAATAAAATTTGTGGAATCTTACCAAGTGATTATTTTATTTAAAAACCAATTATTGTAATTTCACAAAAAATTAACCGAAAACTTTGAGAAACATGCATTATATCTGATGTTTATCATCAGCAGTTTATTACAAAATGAGGGGAATAGATGAAAAATGTTAACAATAGAATCCAGCCCATTTATAAAATCAAAAAATAACGAATAAAATCTAATTCATCTAATACACTTTAATAACCTGTTGAAGTCAAGGAATGGATTAATTTTGAATTGAGATTTAGCTAGAATTAGCTTTTGAATGAGTGAAAATATGGATTATTCAAGTTATGTGATATGGCATAAGTATTGGAGGTAAATGAAAAAAAAATATAACAAAAGCTTCTCTCCATGTTAGTAAATCGGAAATCGATTGGTGTGTTGCATTGAGTTATGGCTTCTCATTCCAAAGTCCAGGGTTCAATAGTCAGCTGTGATGGATTTTTATTGACATTTATGCCCTAACTTGAGTGTCTTAGGTAGAAGACCCCACTTGAGTTTGGATGCAGGAGGTCTGGAACATTTTGCATGACAGAGCAGTGTGCGGAGATTACTTTGAATTCAGTAATATCATTTTGTTGGACTTGACCTTAAATCGGCTTTATTTTGGCACGTTTCAGAAAGAAAAGATTAACGTAGATGCCAGGTGTTCTTTCCCAATTCACTCCATTAATTGAAATTGATTTGCCCCCAACAGTTTTTCTAAATTACAGAGAAAACCTAATGTGTCGTTCTTATCCTCAACATAACTATTTAAGAAACATGTCATGCTTGCAATAAAATAACCTGTTAGCAGGTAGAATAACATGTCCTTCACGTTGTGATGAAATTGGAGTCACTGCATCTACGGTGCTAAATTAACCTTGTGGCCTAAAATGCTGATAAGACATGAGTATGATAAATTTCGAAAATTGCCACGCCACTTATTTTGGCACAAAATACTTTGACCATTGTCTGTCAAGAGAAAATTAAAAAAATTGACAGATTTACACCCTTACTTAATGATACCTTGAATAAACTTAAGAATGCATTGTCATGGCAATTAACTGAAACTTCAGGGATACTCTGATTTATTGCTCAAATTATGGATATTTTCGTCATCGATTTGGAATAGTTACGCTAATTTTAATTTGAAGGAAAATTTATCACATCAGGATCTAAACCTTATAATATACGGTAGTTTGAACATATCCTATGCCTTAAGCAAAGAAAAGGAGGGATTAGGAGAAAGCGATTGGGAAAAAATAAGTCATATATGTAGTGACTCTTTGAGAAAAGAAATAGAACCTCATTGCGTCATATAATACAGGTTAAAAAACAGGGGTTTTGATATCATAGGCTTGAGAAGCATTACTACTTCCTACTACATGTTTCCCCTTCTTATCCTAGACCCAAACTGAGTGGAAATATGACCTGGGAACATGCGTGGCCACCGGCTGCGGGGCACGCGAAACATATGAATCGAGTAGCTAGTGTTTTTGCTTCATATTTCCCCATATTGGGGACTCGACTGGGGCATAGAACTCGTGGACATGACCCTCGGATCTATGCTCAAAAGGGAACCACTCAGGGCAAGAACGCATTTCTGAATGCTCTGACTATCACGTGTTCTCATATACGCCTAACACACCTTCAATCAACCAAGTACGTTTATTTTACTATGTCTGAATTCCACCAAGTAAACTTGCCGACCAATGGTTTTTATATTTATGCACCTTTGCCAAGTGCATACATTTCGTGCCTTGATTAAAATGTTAATTCATTCCTAAAATAGTAACCCTCATTTTTTTTAAATTAATTTTTTAAATAAAATTTCACTTGGATACTTAATATTTTAAAACTGAAGCAGGATTTTTTAAATTTCATATAGCAGTATCCTTTGTGATGCATTCGCATTTCCTGGCATCAAGACTTGAATTGTGTTTTTACATTGAATTTGATTTATTTTTATATTTGATGCTTGTGTGATTAAAATACGTTCGTTAGTGTATTCACCAGCAGGAATTTTACAATTTACTTTACTTGTAAAACACTCCGCGAATTGTGCAATTTTGCTGACAACAAATTATTGATACTCTTACCTGTTATAAAACACAACACGGAATTTGAAAGTGTTGAAAATAAGGTATTAGTGCTTATGTGAAATGAAAATTCTGATGTGAATATATTTTCATTGTAAGTTAATAACTGACGCATGATCATTAATATTAATCGAAAGTTATAGCCACCTGCATCCTTATGACTATACAATGAAATGGCTGTTTTTCTTTAAAGGCAATGACTAAAGTGTCAGGCAGTGCCCAGTAATAATGACAATAAACTGAATAAGATTATTAAAGTGTAGCTATTTATTCAGGCATGAAGGACATATAATAGGTAAAAATGCTAACCCAATGCCAACTACATTCAAGCATAAGTTAGAGATAAACACTAGAATATTTCATTTTTACGTTTTATAAGACACGAACAGTGGCAATGTCACTATATACTGTATCAGAAACCTAGGAATTTTAAAAGGAATTTCATTTAAAAATCCACAAGAATAGAAAATTAAGTGAGGCGAAATAATATGATTTTATAACAAAAGTTAGAATTAATTTCACTACAAAATATCGCCTAGAATGTGTATATTGCCCAGTGCCAACAAATCCCAAAAAATAAGCGCAGCAAGTGAAATGTAAGTGATTGTGTGTGTATTCCAATGCTTAAGCTGAATTGAGTGAATAAAATAGTTAGATTTTATTTTGCAGTCTAAAATTTACTTTTGCCATTCAATTTTAAAATGCAACCTCTTATTAAGGTAATGTTCTACGAGTACTTAATTACGTTACACAGAAATACATTATCACGCACAATTACAAGGGTAACTCAAATCCTTAGTCTATCTAAATCACGCCTATGAGGATATATTATAACAAGCCTAAAAGTAGTTTTAAAAAGGGAAGCTCTTTAGTAATTTGCATATAAGGATATAAAACTAATTCCGTACAATACGCACAAAACTCCAGTGTAAAATAACATTTAGAGACATTGACAATTTTCAAAATGACTTTTAATAATTTACGTAGGTACTTTTAGTATCTTACAATAAGCCGTTAATTGAACACATTATATTTGATACTAAAGCAAAAGATGAAAGAAAATGAAGATAGAAACAAACAAAATATAGGGTGGAAAATTATACCACCATGCCAATACCTATGCTTTATTCTGTTCTCTGATTAGGCATGATAGAACAATGCAGCATTCCTTAGAATACAGGTATATGACGACGCACAAAGGCCAGCTGCTAACAGTTAGGGCAGGAGAAGTCTTCTCGTCAAAAATCCACCTTGCATCGATCTACCATGGCACAATCGATAAAAGGGGGGGGAGGGATCATCCCCTCAATTCCATCCGTTGGATCCGCATGAAAAAGACATGAGTCCAATATCCAACGGATCGACAGACGCCGGAATCAGTTCAGGAATGGACTTGCCACTGACGCCTTTCATAGGGGAAGACAGATCGCACGGAATCACTATAAATGCATTATTTCGCTCCGCTCGACTGGGAATAAAAGCCGGGTGCAGAAGGTGGAGGGGAGGGGGATTGCAATCTGCGAGGTAGGATGGAAAAAGTGATCAAGTAACCTAACGCAGTCAAATCTAACGTCAAACGCACTCGCGATCAATGTGAAAATTTAAAACACTCAGTTTTTACTAAAACTTCAATCATAGCTAAAACACCGGTATTCGAAGCGATACGGAAAAGTTATTGTTAGACTATTTTCACCTATAAGAACAAATTTTTTCCTTCCCCATTAGGTAAGAACAGACTGCGAACTAATAATTATTTTCTGTGGTTATGCAGCCAATAGCAGACAATCTTGAGATATTTAAGGTCATACACTTTTATTCGTCTCGCTAAATTTGGTACTCCTGGGGCTAAAGCTTAAACCTCTGAAACATACAAAAATGAGGGCTCACAACTGTTGTATGGCAATATTATCAACATCATTGCTGTGCGTAAAAGGTATTCTATTTCTGTCATCAACGTCCATCTGCCACACATTTGGTTCTTGAACTAGGGCGAGTGGTAAGAAGCGCCACATTGCTTCTCCAGAGCTATTGGATGTATTATATTCCCTACCAATATTCTACAATATATAATACTATACAGCGCAATTCTTCAATTACTATTTTGTAATTCACCTGCTGGGATCTGGCTGACTGCCCTTTGTACCATAAGGATATGGTTTCTGCACTCAATACTAAGTTTCGGTATAATTCGGCATTTTTCTACTTACTTGCCACGAATACCACCTATAAGAATACGGTATAACATCACATCCAGTGAACGGATTCTTGGAATTGAAGGGATTTCCACATGTCACTTAATTAGGTACCCGATACAACATTGAAATGCATATGCCACTAGCGCTCACCCACGGGGGGGGAGGGGGAAGGGACCCTTGCCCCCCATCAGCTAACTACAAAACTCATATTAATCTCTAATGGACAAGTCACAGTCACATAGTAGCAGCAATTGGAAGAATAGAAAAAACTTGTTGCATTAGTTTACTCTAATTTAACTACACAAAATATAAAAGAAAGGCTATTTTATCTGTGATGTGATGCATAACTAATTTATCATATGCCTAAAATATAATGACAATATTTCTCTGCAGATCTGATATTGCTACTTATTGGGTGTATATATTTAATAACTAATGTGTCCTACTAACATTAAAAATATACTGATTATAATAACATTTTGGGCACTCATTGCTAAATATCGGGCGGGTGGCATGTATCCAATGCTGGGATACGAACCCGGGACTTCAGATTCTAGGCTACTGTTCTTTTAACCGCTTGAACCCGATACCTTATTTGGAAGTTTCAATTATGTTGCATTTTAAAAATTCCCGGGAGAAATGCACATTTTCCCCTTATTTCTCCATAGATTTCACTTTCTCAGGTGCATTCCATGAGACAATTTTACCTGAGTTTCGCACAAACTATTGAGAAGCACGTGATGCAAGAATTAATTATTGCCGAATCGATCTGACCCTCTAACGTCGATCTTCCCGATTCCCATCAATATTCTTTCCCTACATCCACCCCTGCACGTCTCTACCCTTCTCTATCGCTATCGAATCTTTCCATCCACTTCTTCGACCTTACACCCCAAGGCCTTTAGGTCCCCATAGGCCGAGAGAGACGGAAGATGAAGAGGAATGGAGACGGAGGCAAGGGGGGATGGAAGAGATCTCCCGAGTCTCTGAAGTCATCTACTTCTCCCCATTTCCATTACCCCTTCCAATGTTCTCCAATCCCTCCCGCACGTCACCCTCAAACTCTCCCCCGCACCAGAGAAGAAGGGCGACCTGCTCCCCATCCAATGCCTGACCCTTTTATTCTCTCATTTCCTCCTATTCTTCTAGTTTCTTCAAACTCACTCCATTCCCAAAACTAATTCTCTCACACATCTTCACCAATTTTCTTCGGCCACTCTGACTTTACGACCCTCTTCTTATTGGTATCAGTAAGAAGGAGAATCCTCATGGTTGGCTCCCTGGCCATGCTACTACACTCTTCATAACACATATCACTTTTTACTCTAGTGCTATGATAATTACAAAACACATTGCATACCATAACACAGTCAAGAGTTTACTCGTTTTTGCGTGTCATCTCTTCGAGAAGACCACGAGTATACTCGTGTTTACACGTGTTTCGAAATTGTATTGCAGATTTAGTTTTGAAAAAAATACATAATTTTGTAAATACCTTGCAAATTATAATTCATCATGTAGCTCCAACTTTATCCCACCAATTCTCAAACCAAACGTTTAATAAAATGTTTGAGATATATATTATTTAATAGCTGTGCGCACAAAAGTTAGAGAAATTGCATTGTCACAGAGGGGAGCTACGAACAAAATGTCCGGTCTAAAATGTATTAAGAGTACACTTGCATGTTCTTTAGTGGCAAAACAATTTCTGATTTAGCATTAGATATGACTGGAACGAGGATATGACTGAAAACAAATAACATTTTAAAAATTTGACTGTAAGCATTTGATTTGATTGTAAATGATTGATTGAAAATTTTATTTAACGTATGCCATTTGAAAAATGAGCGCACAAAGATGTTCCAGGAAAATTGTTTTAAACATTGGAGGTCACACAAGTATGATTCATAATGATAAATATGAACATTTTCCACGGGTATTGTTAGAATAACAGCAGAGTTGTTTAAAAGCAATACGAATGAATTATTATACATAAGTGTAATAGTTTAGAAATCCATTAAAATTGTAGATCAGCATTAAGTGAGATTTAAATGACCTGCGGTAGATCATTCCTGGTAATATCCTGGTGACTCATTCCGCTAATACTCTGCAGTACTCTCCTAAGAAATCCACACAATCGGTTCTATTGAGTGGAAGGTCATATTTATACTTTGCTGTATGTGCCAAGCTATAAAAATGGTTAAATATGCACGAAATTTAAATACAACTGCACAAAGAGAAATAAAGTTAGACTCACTGATAGTCTTAGAATTAAAAAACTACAAAAATATTTTTTTCCAATTTTTCACCCACTCATAATTTTAGTCTAATTTTTATATTTTGAAACATAAATATAAATTGCCATAGCCTAATAAACATCACGAAATATACTATTTTTGACATTTTATAGGTAAAGTCATGCAAAACTAGTACACACTAGTACAAAACTAGTACAAAAATTCACAATACGTTTCATAACAGTAAATAAATAATGCCAAACTTTCCTAAAAACTAGAGGAGAAGATGAGTGTATATGATGCTGCGTTTTTGCATGGCATGGTACTACACAGCAACGGCCATTTCCTCGAATATCGATCACTTATTTTGATTATTCCTAGGGAAAAACAAGCATTTTTAGCTGAAAAACCAAACTTCCACCTGCTTAAAATGATAAATGATTTAACGTAACTGAAATGCCATCTGTAATAGCGTAGTAATGCCTCGCTATGAGTTGGTTTCTACATCCTCCGTCTAAAGTTCCTACAGTCAGTTGAAGGCAACAAATGCTTTGATCAGATAAAAACAGTGCAAAGCGTAACAGGATAGTCTTCCAGAATGTATAATTCGTGTACCCTCATGATAGGCTTATCTTATCAGATGCAATCAGTAGCCGCTATCAATGGTGTGATATCAAATTCCTCTTGCCCACTTACAACTACAGTCAAAATTCAAAGTTAGAGTAATCAAGTTGCCACAGCGCCATTAATTACATAAAAATTTCACCCACTGATACTCCCTCATTGCATTTCAGCACATAGAACGTGTGACATCAAATTTTACTAGTGCTCTTCACTCCACATGGATTACTAAACTATAAATTCGGTGTCACTATAATGAATACCGATACAGCATTTATTTCTGGAGTAGACAAAAATGACACCACAAGAAATTAGCAAAGAAACAAGGCATACCCGTTACAAATACTTGTCCTGTTAGCTTTGTCCGTGTGAGATATATTTGAGTTGGTTTTGAATATCTAATTAGGCAAAGAATGTATTAATTTCATGGTTGAACTGGTTTTAAGTACCCATTTTTCTTCAAATTACATTTTTGGAGAGAGTTATAGGATGAACATGATCAATATGGAAATAATTTAGAAGTTAGTTAGTAGTTAGTGAAGTTAATGTAGAAAGTAAGAATTTAAGCAATGTAATAGGAGAGAGGGTGTCGTGACATTGGCTTGATGCAGCATACGATGCAGATTTATTAACGATACACAATGTAAACTATAAGTATAGGATTTTCAAGTGGAATCGCATTAGCTGGTGAAAGGAAGGAAGTAATGAAGGTGAACTAGAAGAAAAAATAGCGAATTAAGATCATTCAAAGAGGAAACGGATTATGAAGACTAAACATGAAAATAAATGTTCAGGAAACGTATAAGAAGAAAAAAAATTGTGAATATTCTGAAATGACCTTCGATTGGAGCAATGCTCATGGGTATTAAAGGAGGAAAAAAGTTAAAATCATTACCTATTTACGTAATTATATTTACGGCTACTATTAGTACTTGAAGTATTCGTAATAGCAACCGAAATACTGACATTCATGCGCAGAGTATTGAAAACACAAGCCTGGAGGCACGGCACACTTTTGTTAAGATAGATTAACTTATTCGTGAGTCAGAGGTGGGAGCAGCTGAAATTTCCCCTAGTAGGGCCACGCACGCACGATAACCGAGGGCTGGTGCCTAACGAAAAGTAGTGTACACACCGATCTCGTAGCATCTGTTTCTCAAAGAAAAGGTTGCGAGAACCCGTCTGATGCCAGAAAGGGTGATATACAAAGGGATGGTTTCACCTTCCGTACACTTTGAAAGAATGCCACGGCAAACCACGCCAATTATCTGCATACCCCCTGCAAATATCACGGAGGAAAATGTTTGAAATAAACGGAGTTGAATTTTGCCAATTCTCAGTCAGTCATTGGACATAAAATGCTCTACATTTAAAGTCGTGTAATTACGTAATTCTTGTAAAACACCAGTATAAATGACTGTAAAAATGAGACAATGTGGTAAAAGAGAGGTTGGATACGTTACTTTGAATTAAGATATTACGCAAAAAAATTCAGCAATGGAATGAATTGTAAAGAGTAGGAACACGTAATATAAACTTACCATAACCGATAAAAGGCTCTCAAGCTTTCAACGAGAAGTATATTAAAGTAAACGAGATTGAGATGAACGGGATAATTGAGATTGGATAAATGGAAAAATACCTGGTAAAAAGTAATAAGTAAGCATCAATTTGCTCTAAGAACGCGTATGGTTTTCTTTTCAAATTTATACTCTCTGGCCTTACCTTAGCTGAAGGCGAGGAAACCAGCCCATTCATCGGTCAACATAATCCAGAGTTTTAATGAAAGTTGGGAAATTGAATTTGATAGGATATTGGATTTTTCAGAGAAAAAACGTAAGAAGAAAAAGAAATTGACCAACAAACTTTTTTAAGATTTTAGTATCCCCAACAAAGCTAGAATTTACCTCTAAAGATCAAAAGTTTAATTTTTTTATAACATTTCTAAACAGGATTTTAATATATCTTCATAGAGAGTTTTGAATATATTTCAGATCTGATTGAAAAGTGTTTTATTTTTTTCCTCAAATCTGGAGATGCATACGTTTTGTCGTGGAGTAAAAGTTATATTTAAGGGTAAAATGAAAAAGAGAAGTGGCCAGAGAATGATATAGCCTCTGAGTTGAGAAGATAAAGATTTTTGTCTTGCTTGGTCACATTTCATTTCCTCCGAGTTTAGAATCTTAAAACAATTCAATGTAATACAGAAGGAAAGATTCTCCTCCCTCCGTCTATGACGAATAATTCATTTGATGCTCAACACCTTGGTCTGTAACGTTAAGAACATATTTATTTCTCTTTCGAATAAGCGATGAGTGTAAGGGAATGTTACGATAAGAGGTGGGGAGAGGTAAATGGAAAAATAAATGAAAATGAACCCTCAGAGCCGTCAGCGACCCAGAGTCATCAAGATGTTTACTCCCATGCTTTCTGGAGAGATAGGTTTCACGAGTGTCGTGCGTTGGAAAGCAGAATGGAGGTAAATGGGAGTAAAAACTAATTTGAAATATCATTTTCTCCTGGAGCGTGGAAAACCCACGTTTGATCGTTTCCTACCAGCCGGAGAGGGCGGAACAGGGTGGAGAATGAGGTGAAGAAAATGGGGGAGGTTGGAGTGTAATGGAGATGAGTGGGAGAGGCATATCGAAGATCTGGGAAAAGGGAGGCTGCTTGAATGCATCGGAGACTTGGGAGCGGAAATATATTTTCTTCAGGAGAGAATGATATTCCCCTCCCTGAAAAAGATGAGAGAATTTGAAGGTTTATGTTGACAATCCCGCAGAGGGGAATGCAAAGATGGAGTAGTGTTTACTCAAGCTACAAGCGAATGGAGAAAAAAGAAAAAATATGGAATTTAATAGTATTATATGGTCTAAGGTTTTTAGCCAGTGTGAGGATTTGAAATTCCATGAAATTCCCAAACTTAAGGTTGGCCATCGGTGAACAGAAAGCATTTAAGGACACAGAAAGTATAATTTAATGTCAGATGAAGCAATATGCAAAAACTATGTGACATGGGTTTGGCAAAAAACAAAAAAAAAACGCTATTTTGAAAATCCTCTGTGTGTATCCATGTTAATGCATCGTAAATCACCATTTAACCCAATAATTTCCTAGAAAAAATAGTAGGTATATTTATATAAAATTTTAATACTTTAAAATGCATATGAAATTTTCCGGTACTTTTTTACTCCTATTTTAAAAGTTGTGGACTTTTTAACTCTATAGCTGTGTATAGATACTAAGCAACTGTAAAAAAATTATATTTTTCTTTACGATACACACTGCTTATCCTTCTAGGCTAGCATCATTTTCATTGTCCCATTGTCTTTGAAAATAGCATTTTCAATGCTTCTCTCTTTTCTGAGGAAGTTAAGAAGTATTTTTATAGTCAGGAGACAGGGAGGAATATAATTAGGTTTAGGTATTCAATTGTATATATATATATTTTTTAATTTGAATTATCTAATTCTGAGTGCACAGCGATTATCTACCATATTGGTTAACTTGACGGCAAAAACTCATGCCTATTTTTTCGCATATAATCTAATTAAGATTTTGGCCAATTAAATAAACGTTCATAAGGTTAATAAACGTTCATTTTAGATACTATTAACATTTTTTCAATAGTTCCTTATATGTTTCAGCCTCATAGCAAACGTGCCAAAGAAAAGTTGGCGAATACTAACTCAAGTAGCATCAAAGAATTTAGTAGGGAATAAGACATAAGACGAGGGACTAGACATTTAGCCTCCCAGGAAACAAGAATCAATCTTAACTCAGATTTTTAGGACAATAAAGTGTAAAGTTTCCTCAGCGATAACATTTATTTTTTCTGAATAATGTACCCACTCTTTGGTATAAATTATATAAGTTGATCATTCGGGGAGAAGACTAGCAGCTACATTTATTTACGCCACTTGAAAAACGTAGATCACCGGATAAAGTTAGGAATATGAGATTTTGGGCATGGGGAAGGCATATCGGTGTCGGCATTAGTCTGCTGTAAGCAATAGATGCCAAGGGAATTTTTATTCACGTCCTTTCCGACAGACAGAAGCTAACAATAACTGACCATCAAGGATCAGTGTTAAATGAAAAATTTCCGCGACTGCCGGATTCTACTCAAAAACACACTATAATAGAAGTCATCCTGTGCCATTTTATGTATGGTCTCCTTAAATTGAACGGGCAAATCATCTTCAGACGAGTTAACAGATGAGAAAAACTGATTCAATCACAGTTTCTCTTTTTAAGGCTGCACTGTTAGAATATTCGTTGTATTGCATAATAAATTGAGAAGATAAAAACATTTATATTCTCATTAGTAGTAATCTCTTCATATTTAGAGAATACACACCATAACATCCCAAGGGTACGTGACATAAGATAAACCAATTCCAGACATGTAGTAAAATCCAGATTCAAACCTTTGTAATAGTATATATTGGATTAGGAGAGTTTTTGCCTAGTCTAAGATTCTAAAGTAAACGGAATCTCGCTAAGAGATCAAGAATTTTGAAGCACAACAATCAATATGAAAATTAATGCCATACTGCACAGACAACGAATGTTATAACTACATATTTATCGACCGTCATGAAAACAATTGAATATCGCCACTTACGTTCATGTATAGAAAGAAACATGAAAGAATGAACTATCTCAACATTATCACGGATAGCTTGGATATAATAATCAACAGTCCCTTATTGTATGCGTGGAAAAACTGTTCATTCTCCCTTTCCTTAAACTCATCTTTCTTGTATTATTTTGATAGCCTAACCAACCACTGTACACTGGTGAGTTTTTATAGACATATACTCAGTAACTTTTTTGAGAGCCAAGAAATCGTACATCAACGCATTCCCATACGGCAGGATCCACGGTTAGGCATGCCAGCCTACTCAATGTACAGCCAAACTGAAATTCTATAGAACAATACCAACAATACTACAAATAACATGAAAGGATAATGTTATTTTTCGAAATGTACATTTTTGGAATACTTTTAATCTGGCTCCTTATAGTTTTTTCCCCTAAATGGAAACGTATAAATAGAGGCATTAAAGTAGAGTACCACTTAGACAATGAAAGTACTCAAAAACGGTTACATGAGGGTGCCACACAAGGTATTATTGTGTGCACTGACGGGCTCAGTGTTAATAATAATGACCCCAAATTACCTGTAGCAAACAGCATATACGAAAATAGACATGAGAAAATTTGTACGGGCACGCAAAACGCATTGATATGACGCCTCATTAATGTCTGTCACGATCATGAAATTGAAACCCAACCTTGCATATTGGCTGTTTATTTGCATTAACTGCATTGGGATGAGGTTTCGGGTCATGCTTCATTGCCAATATGACCTCACATATGCATTCCAACAGAGACTAAATGCAAATAAAGGCGTTAATTTGTCTTGACAAAATTTTCGGAGTGATTTTTGGACTGAAGAACTGCTAGCATATGTTCGGAAACATCCGCCAACCAAAAGCCAATTAGAACGGAAATTCGTCCAGCCAATGGATTGATATACAGAAGAGCAGGAATCATCAGCAAACGAGAGCTACGGCAAATAAACTGAGTAAATTCAAGTAACCCGAAGAAATTATTTCCAATTTTGTAGCATGACTCAATATACCAATTTACCTAGAATTATAAATAATACATGCACGTTATAAATTAAATTAGATACTTAAAATCCATCGATATTAGCATTATTGTGTATTTAGCGCAGGTAATAATACCCAAAATTGCAACGAAAGGAAAATTCAAGCAAAAATGTAATAATACATATTATAAAAGTCAATCAATGATTTTATATTAAAGTTCAGTTAAAAATGATTGATTATTTAACAGATACTTGCCTTAAGCGTGACCTGTAATCCATTATATGAAACGATTAAAATTTATGCAAATGTTTATCCACTTGTTATCCCTAATCAAATACGTAATTCAACAACAATGTAAAATATCGTATCTACGATTATAGTAAATAACAAATGAAGATTAATATCCACGAAGCCGTAACCAAAAGGGGGAAAAGGAATAAAAAAAGGGTAGAGGGGGAAAGAAGGAGTGTATACACAGTGTCATTGAACTCACGATGGTGACTGTATTTTGTATACAAACCTGAGTGATTGATTGTGTGAGTCACTGTTTTCGTTTTATTTTTAGCTTGATTCCCTTAATTTTGTTGTGACGGTTGTATGTAACATTGTGAGTGAGTGTGCGAATTCGTCATTTACTTCCACTTAAGTTTCTCCGTATGAAAGATTTTGTACGTGTGATTGAGAGCTCCCTTACTTTGTACAGACTCCTTTCTTCCCCCTCTTCCCCATTCCTTTGCCCCCTTATGGTTACGGCTATGTGAAAATAATCTTCATTTTTTACGTAATACAATTCCTATTCCGAAAAAAAAAGATTGATTTTCCATCTAATATCACCAAATCTTGGCAATATATTAACATTCTACTAAATATTCTCTTTTTTAGATACTGATGTGAATACTCTGTGATACCCAAAACAAATCGCAAATACGTTCACACGGCAACTTCGCACCGTTAGAAGGCAATTTAGTACTGTTTCTCGAATCGATATATCACCTTGGCTGCCATTACCGTTCTGCATCCTTATGTCAAGTACATAATGATGCCAACGGGAAAAGGATATCACCAACAATATATATCGCATTAATTCTCCGCCTAAACAAAATCATTTATCTATAATATTATCAATAGCATGAAATTTTACCCTCTTGTCCTTTACTTTCCTTTCGTTTCCTTTTACCCTCTTGTCCTTTCCCTCTCTAATTAAATAAATTTCCATTTTCATTGCTCTAATGGAAGCCGATTACACGCAGTGTAGAGAAGAAGAGAGGAGCAGTGCAATAAAATAATACCTAAAGTTAAAAACGCGATGGTTGATAAGATCCACCACGAAGCGAAGGGAAAAATCTAGCAACGTGGAATGAAAGAATGTTGCCACATGGAACGTCTGCCAGACGTTACATGTGGCAACAGTAATTCTGCAACAGAATTATCGATACATTTTTTCTCAAGAGTCTTTTTTCTTTCCAAGGCTTCTTTAATCGAATCGTGCCAGGATATACACGGAAATGAGAAGAGGGAAAGGAGATGAGATAGAATGGGGGACGCAGTCGGGTGAAAGGAAAACCCGTTGAGTGGAAATGGGACCGGTGATTTTTTTGGAGAAATACGCAGGGGGAAATGAAAAATAAGGTAGGCATAGTTGAATCGATGACCTAAGAGTGAATATGAAAGTGTTCAACACTTGCAAACATCCTCTTAAGAAATTCCTTTTCTACAAGCGTATCCTACGCATAATGTCACGGTCGTTTCCCTCTCGCATATTATTTTACTATTTTTGCTAAAATTATTTTAATAGCCGTGGTATCCACGTACGGAAAATGAATAATGTTTAGATTTACATATCCCAATCACCCCAATCACAGGTTTCAACCTATGATGAATTAGGAGCCTGAGAATGCTTGGATTTGCATAGCACTACTACACTATTATTTTCATTTGTGAACATAAAGAGTCATGGACACAAATTTCTACATGCGATGAAAATATCATTAATCTTTTCTATCTTCTCAGTATTTTTATTTAATATCGGTGGAAAATTTATACAAACAAAAAGTCAGTCATAATTGCATCATGAAGACATTTGCCTTAGGTGAATGGATTGGATGGCATTTGGAGGAAATTGGTGAGATAATTGAGCATATATGGTTAAAATAAGAATAACCTTGCTTTCTTAAATAAACTTCACTTTTCAATCAATCACCTTGAAGACATGGCAGTAATGGTTTGTATGCTTCCATTAGAGTGCCAAAACTTATAAACTCATGAAAAATCACCCAACAATAATTCATGAGAATAAATTTTTAATGACGATTATCACCGCACCAGCACATAATTATTGCATCGCGAACGTCTGAAAAAAGAATTTCTATTTAATGCTGAAATGAGAAGTATTAATTTGCTTGAAATAAGTAATTTGGCCCGTGTAGCCGAAAACGGAATTAAATCAGTTAACCTAAAAAATCCTCTGAACTCTTCCACTCCCTTAACAAAGAAATAGCATTGGAGAGAATACTGAAATGCAACCCGAAGGAGGCCAAATCATGTCCAAATGAATTATGTTGCCACAATTCACCCTCAGTTTTTTGCAATTTTCCACTCGTAGCTATAAAAACGGAATATATTTATTCTCTCACATATATACTCACACATGGACCAAAACGGAGTGTTGTTTAGAACTCGGAATGCTAATTGCTTACGATCCTAGCACTTCAAAACTCAATTCACGTATTGCGACCGAAAAGCTTTTATCCCTCGGCCCACGACATCACAGGGAAGGGGTGTGGGAAATATGTGTGATCTCATTCTCATCGCACAAATAGCCATAAAATATGGTTTAAGTGCTTATCAAAGTTTTGAAAAGGGGGCGCTTGAAGGAGGCTGCGGGATTTGGATGACGGGGTTTATGCGCGGAGATAAATGGCGGGGGAAAAAATTTGGACCACCAAGCTGGAGAGAGGGAGTTTGAGGGGGAGAGAAAATATTTTCATAAAAACGAGAGGGAAAAGGTTAGGAACGTGAAGAAAACCCGCGACAGAGCGGCTGCAGAATATGATGCATGATTATGAAAAATAGGCAGAGAAAAGTGGGAATGAGTAGAATAGGGAACTTGGCAGAAGACAAAATATAAAATCGGAAGGGTAAAAAAAATTCGAACTTATATAATGAAAGTAGGTACGACTTCGAAATATGAGAATGCTCAAATGCGATTAAATTTGATGTATTTCCTGCTCTGCTCCCTCTTTACTTATTATTTCCAAAACACAAATCAAGCTAAGGAAATTTAAGGCTTCTTAAAAAAAATTTTCAGAAGTCATTAGGATTTAAACGCATAACATGCAATGTTTATGAATTAGATATAGTTAAGAATTACGATTGTTGAATCATATTTTTCATTTTTTGGTGATTTAATCAATCATTCTTCACATAGTTATGTTTTCTATTAATATGTAAATAAAATAAACTGTTTGTACAATATTTAAAAAATTTGGTTTTGCTGGATTATATTTTCAAGGCTTAAAAAAAATCAAATTAAAAAAAATGGTGTTTTCATATTAAAATGGTGGCGAGAAATACTAGGCCTTCGAAGCACATCAAGATTTTTGTACATTTAAAAGATATCGAGAGCTTTTTGCGGTACCACCTAAGAGCAAGTTTTAAGGATTACAAATATGTGCACCAAAACTTTCTTGTTTACAATGAAATACAAGCCTACTGGCTTGTTGCCACTTTCTATTTATTTAGGACAGTTTTGCTCTCTGGAATCAAGGCAATTTTAATCACGTCTAAGTGTTATAAAATTATCCCCATTTTTTAACTTATATGTTACTTACTCGGTACATAAATTTGGCAATCTCATGTCGTCACTCGTATGTGACATCAAATTGAAAATGCTTTCAGTGTTTTTCCTTATGCGGCTGTCATTGTCTTCCCCACATGGCCAGCTCTAAATTAGTCTTATGTGTAAATTAGGTTAAAAAAACTTCAGTTGCAGGTGATTCCAAGTGTACGCTTGTTGAAATATTGCTAGAAGACGAGGGGTTGAAAAGAGAGGAGTCGGGTGAGATGGACGGGGGTTAGAGAAAAATGGAGTCAGAGCGACAAAAGGCGACCTGGATGTGCCGCTGACGGGCGTGGACAGGAGAGGGAATTGATGGGACTTGGTGGAGGGCAGAAGAAGAAGTTGGGAAGGGTAGTTCGTGGCGAAGAATACCGCTCCTGTCCACGGAGGAGGCGGGAAAGTGAAGACGAATCGAGTTGCATGAGAACGGGGGAAGATGGAGATGCCGAAATAGATGGCGTGATAACCGACAGAAAGTAGAATTGGCAGGGGTATTCCCGGACGATTTTACGGTGCTTTTATATCGATACACGATGAATACACTATGTTTCTAACTAAACAGCGACGATTTGATCGTCAATCAAATCCAAATTTGGATTATCCCAGCTCTCAAATCGACTCACCTACCTGATAGCCACTTCATTTTACATATGCTTTTTACGCTACACGTGCTATCTTTCTTTTCCCAGTTTACCTAACCGTCTACTGTGGTCATCGTCTTTGTGTCTCATGCTATGTTCGAAAAGTTAGTCCCATCTCCTTTTCATAAGTTTCTTATTTTCCTTTTTATCTACTCTTCTAACGCCTTCATCTCGGTCTACGAATTCATGTGGCATCATATTGTGAATGCTTCCGGTGTTCTCCCTTCAGCAGCTGTCATTGTCTTTCCCATATTGACACATAAGAGAATACTTCGGATTCAGCTTGCAATTTCCTGCTAACTTCCATGATTTTCTTTCGAAATGAGATTAGATAATTTCCTTCATGAAATGTTTAATTCACTGTACCCATTCTAATGACTCAATTTTCTTCAGCCGGAGAATTTGCTTCCCAAGATTAAACACTCTTCCATTTCGTAAGATGTTTACTCCCTCTTTTAATATTGTCAATAAATTATCTTCACAATTTTGCTAAACAATTTTGTAAATATGAATTGACATACCGGGAGCAACAATTTTTTTCGATGAGCGTGCTACGGCCTTTGTATCAGCTATTACAGATTAATAAGTGGAAAATTCTTATTGATAGATGCCTAGCAGTTAATAGCTGTTGATACCATCTCAGTAGCATTTTTACATCTTTATTCACGCATGTGTGTGGAATTAAGGAGACAATTCACAGATTGCCGCACTACTTTTCCGTAGATTGCGTAAAACTCTTCCTATTCTTCTATTCCCGTAGATATTTATACTATTACAATTTTATATAAATATTTAATACAAATAAGGCTTTAATATTGCCTATTCAACTTTTGGACCAGGTTTCATCACAGCCCCTTGGTTGATACAAAGGTAGGAGCTTCTCTTTGTCATTATAAGGTACCGCAATTTTCATCAGAATTTGAAGTTTGAAGTCTGGAAAAAATTTATAAACCATAAATTTATCATTAATTTCTCCTTTGCTTTATTCTGTATACCTTATGGACAAAGTATTTTTTCACTTGCTTCCTATCAAATCTTCTTCCAAGAATTCCCTTGCTTTTCATAAAATATTCCACTTAGTTCTTCATATATTTGCGATGCAAGGCCTTATAGCTATGGTTCAAATACTGTCACACCCATTTGTCCTCAACTTTAATCGCACTATGATCCTGAAGGCTATGTTAATAAATGCGGCAGTTCAATGAAGTTAAACATTATGTACAACAATAAATACAGCTTGCATTGCATTGACTATGCAAGAAGTCAATAAACCCACAAGATATATAAATAACATACTATATGATTTGTGAAGTTAACATCACGTGATTCTAATACAGCATTTGCGTCAATATTATTTATTATGCACCATATTATATGAATATTCAACGGGCTCTTTCCACTGCCAGATAATCAACCCATATTGCGAAAATGTAGGTAATACGATACTTTGATTCAATTCATTTACGATAGCAAGCCGCCGCTTATTCATACTATGAGCCAGCCTCATGATACTTGAACATTAAGGCTGTGACGCAAGCCTTTTCTTAGCGACTACTCTAAGCAAGCAAGATGCCACAGTGTTGAAGCTCGATACATTATGTTTTTCAGTGTGTTTTATTAAGATGTAAATATGTACGTTTACCGAACAGTGAAATTCAATTGCACGGCGTTTAGATGCAGTATTAATGAGAACGGAATAATATGATAGCACACAACATGACGTTGCCTAATGTCACGCAATATAAAATAACGAGAAAAGTGAGTCAGAGAGCCATAACTGTTATCTTTTTAATATGCGTTTCAATGAAATTACAACAACTATTGTGTGCATATTGATACATATTAATATCATAATTCATACTGATGTAATGAATGAGTTGCTCTGAGAGAGGAAAGAGAAAATGGAGATGTCGGAGAAATGATATGTGAAGAATGAGGAGGGCCTTCACCGTCATACCACGAAAATCAGGAATTTGTGATTTAATGAGAGTGCTTTACTGTTTAGGGTAGTTATCGATGCATTGTCCCTACCCTTTAGATTTCTCTCATCTACTTACTCCTTCCACACGATATTCCTTCCTTCAAATCAGCATATTTCCTAAACTTCGCAATGTCGTTCGCAATACCTTTTCCTTTTATCCCTCATTCTTGCCTACTTTCAATCGATTCCGACCGTTTGTAACCCATTTGCCCTTTGTATTTGTTTCATCTACTCTGCCATCACCTAATTTCTGACATCAGTGTTCTCTCCTTCTCAACCATGCTATATACGTCTTAGATTTGTCCTACGTTCCATTCTTCGTAGTTTCTTCATTCTCCTTCACACCCAAATTTATATAACTACTGATCTTTACATATTGTCTATGTCTATGAAGTCCATTTCTCACGACCACATGCCAAGCTCATAATCAAGCTTTCCCCCAACCTTCTAATAACATCCTTGCTCAAGTATCTGGTCATAAGTTCTCGTCTGTATGTAATCGCCTGATCAGCCAAAGTAATGGTTGCCCTACCATCATTACCACTGCGCCCAACTTCGTCCATTATTCAGACTATGCAACACAACAGCTGAAAAAAAAGGAAAAATAAAAAAGGGAAAGTTGCCGATGTGGCAGGCTGGGAGGAACCGCGGCATCGCATATTCTAAGAGTTCGATATTCACCGAGGTTTCTTTCGGCCTCCGGAAGCGAGGGAAAAAAAGTTCCCAGCCCTCGACGTCAGAGAACTCAAAGAAACGCAGCCTCCTCAGCCCACAAAGCACTCACCCCTCCCCGTCCACAACTCAATCCTCCTCACAAACGCCCCCTTCTCTCACTCACCCCCACGCCGACACAAGACACGAAACCAATCCCCTTCATCTGTATAAATCGGTCCCCTCCCTTCCCATCTACCCGAGAGAAACTCTGGGATTTCGTCCTCCGAGGACGGAGATACCTTTTCTTTCATGAACTGTGGAACCAAAACGAAAAGGAAAAAGGTTTCAGCCCTCACCAACGCATCCGCATCCCCTCAGGCATGAAAAAAATCCTCGCTTTAAAAAAAATTAATACCGATGTTATTTCGGAACTATTCGTCACCACCTCGTGATTTCCTTTCACGCGGATGTTTGTTTGGACCGCGAAAAGTATTCGTAAGAGCTTCCCTTCCATTGCATTCCTCCATTTACGAACGACCTAGTTTTGAGTGCATTATGCATGATCCTTTGCCACTTCATTAACCGATGAGAAAGTTTTGAGAGTTAGTTTGGAGAGGAGATTGTTCTTTACATTTTATGTGGAGCCGGTAATCAATATGTAGGTAGATTTCAGCAGACCATTATCAGTGGATATCATAGGGTAACTCCACTGATGTTTTTCGAGGATAGTTTGCAGCCCTTGAATAATACCATTGGGTAATACCATGTCAAATTGACCAGGTGATTGCCCTTAGGATCACCACTTTTGACCAAATTCAAATATAAATAATGTAAATATAAGCCGCTATAAGCCAGTTGCCACTTTTCATATATTCTAAGGCTTTGGTCACACCTGGGAGAAGCAAATAGCGATATGCACAGGCAAAAAGTTGGTATACGGTTAAAATTGGTGAGAACAAGATAAATGAACAAGTTAAAGATATCTGAAGACACTATAGTACCATACGGTCGGCCGTCGGGCGTTACCACATCACTCAAAAATATTTTTACTTCTTAAATGAATTATTACCTCTGGCAAAAATGTTTAATTTCTAGAGGATAGTTGTGTCTACAATATGTAAAAATGAGCAAAATCGAAGGCATCGATGCCTTCTATATCGATCTAAATCGTCAAAAATCGATTTGAAAATTTAAAAAGGTTATAAACTTTCAAAAGTTTTTTATATTTCACAATGTAATCACTATTATATTTGTTAAAGTCAAGACCTTTAAAATAGGTCCTCGGGCATATCTGTACCTTTAATAGTATCGGAGATATATCGTAAAATGTGCAGGAACTTTTGCAAATTTCGAATTTTGCAACGTTGCCATTTGTCGTAAGCGGTTGCGGTTTTTGCAACCCTTGGGGTTTGGGGTTTCATTTACTTATCAAATGGAGCCATTTTGCGAAATTAGGTCAAAATCGGTGACGCTAAGGGTCACTTTTGCCGATTTTCTGGTTGAATTGACGTGGAATGACTCCGTTGAATTATACATTTATGATATTTTTACCTAAAAATATGTTTTATATGTAGAATATGTTGAATTATACATTTATGATATTTTTACCTAAAAATATGTTTTATATGTAGAATTGTTGCCGAGTACTTAGAAAATTAACCTACATCGAGATTTATTTTCAGAGTATTTGCATATTTATTGAAAAAAAATTAGACGCAATTCCCATTTTTTCACCGACGCATGTTTCGGCAGTTGTTGCAAAGATCGTTATTTTTATAATGATAGATTTGTTTCCCTGTGCCTTGCTAGTTAATATATTGTGATCTTTTATAATACGAACTCAACCATTCTAGGCTTCTTTCTCACACAAACATATCGCCATCTCGAAAATTTCCCTCTTGTTAAAACATAACCACAAATATTTTTCCAGAGTGACTAATAACAATATTAAGGGGTTACTCGCTACATAACACACAGATAATACACACCTGCGTAAAACCAACCTGATGATTTCAGTCAACAATTCGGAAATCAATGGAAATTTTGAATGAACATTTCCTATCTTCAGATACTGGTTGCTGCTTCCTAGAAAGTTTCATTGGCGATCTCCGGTTATAATAATTATTTTATTCCAACTGAAATAATTATTTGACGGGCTATATAAAACCTTATGTCATATGATGCATGATATGTGCTGAATAAGATATAGTTTATACCATATGAAACTTTCTTATTCATACTTTTCAAAACTCAAAAGCAGCCAACGTACCTATTCTCATTTTATTTCTCTGTAACCCTATTCTCAGAACTGCGTATCGACACGATCAATACCAAAGCAATTACAATAATAGCAAGGATCGAAAATTAAAATTCAGTTTTAAGGGAAATATTGGCCGACCGAAGTCTTTTGTTAGCGTGTTATTGTGTTTATATGTATGCGCCCCGTTTGCGTTATTCCGCAGCAGAGCTCACAAAACTTATCGGAATTTATTTTACCGCTTCTCGTTCACCCGCGACAACTGAGCACACAATGGGCATTCCCACAGTAGAAGCAATTGGGAAGGAGATTCAGAGAGCCATAGAGGAACTTTGACTCGGTGGAAAGGAAGGGATAATAATGAACGATAGACCGGAAAGTAAAAAGATCTTTTGTCCTAACATTGGTGAGCGATTTCCAAACGTGGCCTCGTCTCTCAAAAGAGTAAATCACCAAAATATTGCAAATTCAGGGAATTTTTTTGATTAGGTCACGGAGCAACAGCAAAAATCGACCATTATAGTATTACAAGGTGTTATTCACGCACTGCAGACGAAGCGTATTCGTAAGACTAACGTTGAACATAGCTTTAATTAACTTCCTAGGTTACACTAGAAAAATGAGGACTCTTATAAATTCCAATATTTCTTTAAAGTTCATGACCGGAATCGTTATGCCACCAACAAAAAAACACTTAGATACTTCACTTCGCAGGATCTTGGAGAAAAACAGATCATCGCAAAAGAGTATTAAACTATTATTGAAAAATTTATCTTTACATCAAATTCTAGCTCTCCCTTCGAAATGGATGTTTTAAGTGTATTCTTAATTACTGTGTATGGGCATATATTAAGCCATGTATCTTCATTAATATTCTTAAATTATTATTCTTCAGTAATATTCTTTAAATACCCATTTACTGAGAGAAAAATACGATCACTGTGCGTGAAAGACTACCACCCACTTCTAAACTGCATGCATACGCTATAGAGCCACAACGATTATTGTCATCGATTAAAATGGCGAATATATAAAATTATCTAGTATATACGCATTCAAACATTAGTCTGGAAATGAATAAATAATAAAAATACAGAAAAACCCCGGGTTATAAATCAAGCACAAATGTGAACTTTTGCAATTGCATTTTATAAAGGAAAAAATTTTGGAAGAAATTATTTCTCTCGTAAAATCTTAAGATCTTTTGTTATCCATTAAAAATCATTCGTGACTATCTCTTTTTAGAAGAAAATACGAAACCTACCACCACTAATGTATCCTATTGCAAAATATGCAGTTCAACTATAGTATCGAGAAGTGGCATACTCTGTTCAGTACCTCACTAATAGTAATAGAAATATTGAGTTCTATCGTTGGTAAATACACACTATTAGCTTTATGTTTGAAATACACCACACAATTAATATCCCGCTCACAAAATGAATACTTAAGCAATAGTTACCAATTTACCTAAGGTACAACAAAAGTTGTTTTGGGTATAATGATATCTATTTAAAATATTGCAGTATTTTTACTTGATTTTCGGTATGGTTTATAGATTTATTTGATGCCGGGTGAACCTGTAGACAATAAATGTATATAATTTACTCTTAAATATTTTGTGTCATTAAAGGAATGAATTTATGTTAATTGTTATATTTAATTAGAAGCGGTAAGTTACTGTGATTCTACTGTATTCATTACACATAATTGTGCTCTAATATAGTTCACGAATAATTGCACTGCTGGTATCGTTTGTGAAAATAATTACTTAGGTTAAGGTATCGTTGCCCTACGTATGTTTCAATAAAAGGGAATATCTGCTTTTCAAGAGATGCAACCAAAACAGAGACCGTTAAGGGTAGATGTAAAATATCGTGGAGTTAAGAATAATCTATGTAGGTACCGGATGGGTTGAGAGACACTTAGTGCTACCATTGACACACCCTGAGAGGCCGATGACCGATGATGATCAACCCTGAAGCGAAAAATATGCATTTTTTATGCTTCAATTTTTTAGAACACATTCTTCTCATTTAAGAGTAGAAAATCTAATTTGATGCACTATTGATTACCAAAATGCTCCAGATCTACTCAAAAAGGAGAATGGACAATATCTGTTGGATAACTAGATAGAAGCAAACATTGAGCCATTAGTACTACGGAAAAATTGATGAATCGATGCAAATCGTGGTGGATCAAGCGATAAAATCCTGCTCAGAAAATACAGTTCTCAAAATATAAAATAAAAAACCTATTGGGGAGTGGTAATGTTTCATTTCTCTCGTTTAGAACTTACCCCCGTACTTAGTTACCCGATCAAAAAAGCATGGTAAATATGTAATGGCAACCTATCAAAACTATCATCGATTCAGCCTTCAATTGGCTCCCTTCATAGCGGCTAAGATATGGGCATACAGTGGATACATAGATTTATACAAACGGAGTGCTTTCTCTAAAGTAGTGAGTATTTTTGAGAAGAGGAACCTATTTGATCACCTAATAAAAACATGTATACAGGTAAAGATATAAAAAATGGAAACTTGCATGCGCAATCGTATCAGAAGTTTGAGTTCAACCTACGCAATGAATCTATTCAAGGGAAAATATAATAGATTCTATATAATATACCTGTTCTATACTTTTCACCAAGACGTTTGTAATTAAAATATTTCGTCTTCAAAAAATTCTTCATTTCCAGAACCTCAATAAAATACGAACAATTAGGCAATATATTAATTTACTTCAAAAATTTGGCTGTACCCTGTGATATTCCCTAGTGTTTAATGTTCCAGTACCAATGGGTGATATATCAGTTAACACTTAGAACAAAAATACGAACATTATATTTGCCTTTTTAGTGCAGTACCATTTGCCTAAAAATTCAGACAAAATAATATCATTTAAAAAGATACTCAATTTAATTTATACCAGATATTAATAATTGTCACAATGCATATTAAAATTAGTTTCTATCTCCAGTGTAATTTTGATTACAAAAAGTTACATTTTTCTGGAAAAATCCCTGATAATCCCAAATATTTTGCAATGTGTTTCGTATAAGAGCTTTGACCTGCATTCCTGGATTTAAGTGTAAATTTGCAATGCAATAATAATGTCTGCCATTTAATATTTTTTTAAATCGTTAAATTTTTATTTTATTTTTAGCAACAGCAAATATCTCATGGACGTCTACTGGTTGCTGAAGTTCTTTTTGTTACTTCCTAAAAACGATCATTTTTCTCGCCTTTTGGTTACACCCTTCGGCATATTTTCGATTATGATTACAAATCCATTTCTTCTGTTTGATACGTAGGACATAAATATGATGCAGATGAATTAAATTAATTCATTTCAAAATTTTTGACGGTCATTCAACCTTGAAAACGGGTATTTGCGACTAAACGAGACGCATCATGTCGATATTCCCGTAGCTTCAGCATGGTGGGTATCTTGGGAAGAAAATTTATGCCTCGGAATGAGCGCATACATGCTCATTCCCTCACATTCCAGAAATCTCCCGAAGCCCCACCCTCCGCTCCTCCAAAGGCAACACACTCCCGCCCCCCTCCCCATTTCTGCCTTTACCCCCGACTCCTGATCCTACGGTACGTGATCCTGGACTCACGGGGGAGTCTCTCGGAGTTTCTGGGCGAGGCCCGTGATCCGCATTGCAAATCGTTCGGCTCTTGAGAAAAAGAAGCATTATAATTCACCTCCCACGCGCGCACCCATGGGCTACGTCCGCCCCCCTTATCTCCAGAAAATCCCTCAGCCGGCACAGGGAATTCCCCGTCCAATCGCTGGAGCAGAATAAACAAGCACACATTATGCTAAATAGTATTTTAGCAAAAAGTATTATTTCCCTCTATTTCTTGAGGAAATCGCAGGAGAGACGAGGATCCGAAAGTTTTCAATGCCATTGGAGTGCGAGAAATATCCCATTCACCGTCTGAAAATGAAAGAGTGCGGTGTAACCAAATGACGGTTGCGTTGCATTAAAATTTCTTTCCCAGGTGAGGTCCAATTTTCCCGAGCTTTGATCGCATGTCCAGCAGCTACAAGTGAGAATGAATGACTAAGAAACCACAGGCCAAACATAAACATAGGAAATACTCCTGTTCCCCAGAAAAATACGGTAAATGAAAGGAACAAACTTACTTCCAATGGCCTTTAATTTTGGAATTATTGTACAAGTATTGTGATAAACTAGCCATTATCAATATTGTGGTTGTGTTTACATTTCAGAAATACTCGCAAATAGTTAGATTTTTCTCGGTTGTTGAAGGTTGTTTTAAAATTTCATTTTGCCATTAAAACATAAAAGGATTTGAGAGTTGATTGCCAAGTGAAGACGATATTCGATGGCCAAGTGAAAGATAAGAATGGAAAAAGAAGGCCTTGAGTAAGATATATGGATCAGGTTGCTATGGATGTAAAAGAGAAGACTTATCCAAATGTGATGGGCTAGCTTCTTAAAGAATTGAGAGGTAGGCTGGGTCAAACCAAGCTTAAGATTTTTGACCATTGATGATGATGATAAACACAAAGGGCATGTACAAAAATATGAGGTTTCATAGGGTCAGAAGGAATGGTGATTGGAATAAAATTCCATTGTTACAAAGAAAATTTTTTCGTTGTGATAGATTGTGATAGATAAGTGGTTGATTTGAGACTTAAACAAGCTACATGTAAGTCTCTTCATTTTTGGCTAGTGGTCTCCAAAGATGCGCTATTGTAATTTTAATAGCATGCATTAAATTGAGAATGGGTCAAAAGTATTGTTTTTTAAATCACTCGATGGAATATACATTTTTTGAGATTGATAATGAGGTTAGTTGCTTCAAGATACCTCTCTGATCATGGAAACTATTTTTTCACGCAAAAAATAGGGCATGCTCGGCGTTCACTCCCTTCAGAAACTTCAGATAACTTTTCGTGAACTTCAGTCTCTTTGCTCCAGAAATTGCTCCGGGCTTCATTAGAAGGCGGGAGGTCCTGTTTGTTCAAACTCGGTCAAGAACTCTTATGATAGCCAAAACTTCCCTTTTTCAACGTCTGACGTCTCCCTAAAGCTGTTTATCTTTGCTGTCTTCACAATTATTCGGCTATGATATGAGGATAAGTCAATGCACTAGAGAAGTTTAGAAGCATGTTAGCATGCACAGTTCACATACTGGAAGCATGCACAGTGAACATTTAGAAGCATGTTAGCATGTGTATGAGGTCTTACATCATTTCCATAGTGAACTTCAAATATTTTTTATAGCATTGGATGAAAATATCATCCAAAAACAAGTCAAATAATTCTATGCTTTTATCTTATGCTCCAATGGGCTTGACAAAATACTGGCTAACTATCCACGGAGGCCAGGCTCAAAAACCGGATAAACATTTCTTGCAAAGTCGCAATTTAGATGCCGTGTGGAGGAGGGGCAGACTACCAGGGGTACTCGAGGGTCCAGGCTGCGACGTGGTAAAACGGAGCCAATAGAAAAACTAACTACCCTCCACCCTCCAAAAAATAAGAGAGTGAATATTAGTTAAAAAGAGTTCGATTAACAATTTAAAACAGTTTTTTTCAATTCTTCCTATGTTTGTTTATACATATCTGCAGTTTTATTTTTCTCCACATAAAAAATAACGATCTTTAAACACGCAAATGCTAAGCGAGTTCTTTCGTTTACCGTTCACGTACTTGCCGGGTCTTAAGAAAATGGAAATTGCTGAAAGGGGCCCAGGGCTATCCGAGTTGGTCCGGGGCCCCACAGGGCTAAGGTCCCGGCGGAGAATCCCACCCGCCTGCCCTAACCAGTCCTCCCCTGCTGTCGAAAACAACTGATATTCAGTTCTCCAGCCGTCGAAAGGAACGTGAATTTGAGGCCTAATTTTCACCTTTTATTCAGCCAAAGCTAACTACTGCGTAGGGTTTCTTTCGAACCATTCTTCACTATCTTATGCCACAAATCTTACGCTTTTCGGCCTGAGGTGTATCTAAGTGCAGAACTGACAAGTAACTGCAGACATGACTCCAGTCAATATATGCAGCTCATGATCTATTATTTTTTCTAATAGCTGTAGATAGTTAGTAACCGGTAGGGCAGAGAAAAATGAGTTCATAAATTCATAATAGGTATATAAATGATGTATAATAGTCGATCAAGGTATTTAATGTATCGTCAAAGATACTCTATAAATACTAATACAGATACTGCATCCATTAACAAACTTGGGAAATATTTTAACCAATTTCAATAGTGTATTCAGCAATTAAGTAAGTGATGAGATGCAAATAACATGCTTTTCCAATTATTAAGGTTTTGATATATTTTTCAAAAGATCAAATTTTTCAATTCATTTCTAGAAGTATCGAAATGCGTATACAAGTATGCAATGAAAAATAGATAAATTCAAGGAGTTCCTAAGCGTCAAAACGCAGCTAATTTAATGCCAGACATCAAGGTTACCATGTGTTTCAGTATCAACAATTTCATGTACCTACATTACAAACAAAAATTAGATATGTAATAAACGTGACATGCTTCTAGGAAAGAAATGCTTCTAGTTGGGAATAACATATTTTGCAGGCAGAACAATAAAGCCAAAATAAAGTTACGCTGCCTTCACAATGTGGAATTCATCCAAAATGTGGCAAAAAAAGTTGGCCACTTTGGAAATTTCACTAAACATTTATGTATCTTCGCTTCAACTTTTGGGCTTGACTTCAGCTTTTCCATGTTTTTCTTAAAACTAGAACCGCGTAAGGGGCCAAAATTACCCATTGTCAATTCACTTAACATTTTTCAAACTTGTTTTTCAAATCTGTGAATTGAAGTTTTTTGAATTTTGATGTAAAGGGTCTTAGTCCTTTTAAACGAAGTTTTTTCCTCGTTTAGCTACTGTATTGGTTTCTGTGTGATGTTATTCCGCTTCTGGTCAAGGGGGGTCTTTTTAACCCCTCATGGAAATTTGCTAATCCACAGCGGAATTTGTGTATGCTTTCAACTTCTTATGTACTAAAAGTGGAACAAAATGGACTATTATTAAACCTGGTGAAGACAATGTAGGATGCAGAGAGCCTCAAAACATATTGTGTGAAGTTCCCTTACCGTTTGCTCATTGCAATATAGACGAAGTTATAATGCTCGATGGAAGTTATAATGCTCGATGGAAGTTATAATGCTTATAACTAATGGGTTGTAGAAACACCTACAGCAATGCACTCAGATCGGCGCTTGTCAGAATCGGAAGATTGAAACTGGTCTGTCTCTCTTGATGAACTCCTTACTTTCATTATTCTCTATGCATAGGTATTATCTATGCAATGGGGCGTATGAATCAAGACATCTAAAAATTGACAGTCTTTGGTCCACGAACTGGGAGTATAGTTTCTTTCAAAGGTTATGTCTTGGGATCGCTTCTGCGAAATAATGCGGTTCCCTAGGTTGGACATAAGGTCTAAGAGACTTAATGCCAATAAGTTCGCGCTCGTTTCTCATGTGTAGGACCCTTTCATCGAATACAGCAACAATCTGTACAAACCAGGGCCAATTTTAACCGCACATGGAAAGTGCATGTATGTGCAAGTTCCTTTTTACGCAGTATGTGCCAAATAAACCCGAGAAATTTGGCATTAAGTTCTGGATGCCTGTGGACTCAAAGAGTAAGTACATGTGCAATGCTATCCCTACCGGGGTAAAACTGATGACAGACATCCCGATGTAAATTTAGGTGAGCTCGTAGTGATGAAATTGATCGATCCAATCCTTTAAATGGGCGTAACTTAACTGCAGATATTTATTTTACTTTCTGGCATTTGGGGAAAAATTTGAAAGCAAACCAGTTTCGTTGGAGCATGGATACGTATGAGACGCAAAGCACCACAAGCAGCGACTCAATGGTTTTTCTGGTAAATGATGATTCTACACTCTCTATCAGGATAAAGTAGGAAAGAGCGGAGTGTTATTGAGTACCATGAATCCAAGTGTTACTTTGTCAAATAATGAAAAAGATACCTGAAACTACTACTATCCATCCTCTACCACCATACTAGGACAGGGTTGGATGCTCTTAACCATATGTACTCTGTTTGAGCATGTACTCGACGTTGGCCAATATACGTGTGCTACAATATTCTAGACTTGGCTGACATCAATGAAAGGATTTTGTGCTGGGAGTGCACGGTTAAAATATAGCAACGTCATCAGTTTTTGCGAAATCTTTCTGAGGAACCCTCAGAAACGTACAGGCAGTGTAGGAACTTTCCTCTAAAGGTTCAATCAGACTCAAGTAATGTCCCAATACCTTCCAATCACCGTAAGTGCCAGGTCATGGAGAAATATTACGGTAACAAAACGTTTATTATGTGTGTAGGCCTCAGGAAGCTTATGCGTAGCACTGTGAAAATAAGGTGTACTACATTTCCTGCATGCAGGGGAAAAATTATTTTAATATTTTGTTAGGGAAACTAATGTTATATTACTTGCCCTGAACGAAATTTGGTCCAAATAAAGCTTCTTCTTCTAACTTTTATCCTTAATCAGTTCCTGTACTACAGTGATTCTTTCATTCTTAACAAAGAAAACAAGTGTGTACTTTTATATATGCGGCTAGTTCGCATACCTTGATTCCAACGTAATAAATTCTTGAAAGATTAGGGTAGCACACCTAAAATAAGACACATATATGCCCTAGGTAGTGAAAGTTATGGACCTTGTGAGATACATAAGTAAAATCAAAATCAAAATTAAGTGGAGTAAAGGAGTCAAGAAACCCCTCTAGTTCTCGTACTAAGTCTGACACTTCGTGCAAGAAGGAAATAGAGCGCATATTATGTTTCGGGATGGACTTCTTGATTTTGAAACACTTCATTTTCCGATCCAATTTGAGAGTGGACTGACTACAGCACCAATATTCTGCGTGATTATGGAAACCACCCCACACACCTTGTCTCTTTTGATCTTTTACCATCAGTCCTCCACAAGTTCCATGACAGTTTAATGGTGCGCAAGTGAAAGACCAACACTGGGTAACCTTTGACCTAATAGTTAATCCAAACACATGCTTAATTCCTGCCCTTACTTCCAGGTTTATTCAGCAATATATTCGGATTTATCGATAGTAAACACTCATTTTCTAACAGCGATAGTAAATAACATTTTATAACGCACATGTGGCACTGTTGTTACCATGTACTTATAGAAAGTGGTCGTGATTTTTGTCGATATTTAATTGTCAGGTTATTACGTATCACTAAAGACGATAACACAGTTTTTTTTATCTTGAAGGGTATTAGTTATTAGGTGGATGCAACCGATAAATAAGGTCATCGGCCTAGATTAAAAAATAGGAGGGTTTACAGGTAAGGGAAGGGATTTTCAGGGAATGGACGAAAGGTGGAATAAAAACTGGTGTTGGCATTGATCTATTCTTAACGAAAGGATTCGAGAGCAACACGCTACAACGCCCCATGCGACGGACGAATTACAGAACTTAACGTCCTTTCCAAAGGGTAGATAAGTTAGAAACGGTGCATAAATGAAAAATTCAACACAGGCGAGATTATTACTTACGCGGTAGGAAGAGGAATCCAATATTCTAAACACTACATAATCCTGTGCCCTCTTTTTTTGTTTCGTGCAGTTTAAATGCTTATATCTTACTAATTACTGATTAAAAATGAAGGAGAGAAGATTTTTAACTCGTCTTTACAAAAACATTTGGGAAATACACTCAACAGGAGATATTCCAAGGAACTTCGAGAAAAACATCATCATTCCTATCCCCATGAAGAAGAGAGCGGAGAAATGCGAAAATTTTAGGACTATAAGGCTGACGACACATGCATCGAAGGTACTGATCAGCATCATCTACAGAAGAATATAACGAAAAGCAAAGGAGTTCCTGGAAGAAGATCAATTCGGATTCAAGAAAAGTAAGGGTACAAGGGAAACAATATTGGTCATTAGGCTACTCGAGGAGAATCGTGGATTGAGATTTCAATGCTTGGTATTCTGAAGGGAATTGGGGTGTTCTACAATGACTGAAGAATTACACAAAGTCTGTATAAAAACCAAGTAGCTGTGATTAATTCTGGAGCCAGCTGTGAAGAGGCAGAATAAGGAAAGGAGTGACACAAGTCTGTGCACTGTCTCCCGTAATTTTTAATGTTTTATATAGAGAAAACCATCAATGCAATCAAAGAGAAATCTTCTGAAGTGACAATCCACGGAGAAAAAATAAGCATGCTGCGATACGCTGATGCAGTCATAGCGGAGACAGAGAGGGATCTGAACGAGATTATAGTAACCATGGAAAGGATAATGGCCAGATATCAGCTACAGATAAATAAAAAGAAGACTATGACATTGGTGTACAGCAAAAAAGAAGAGACAAAAACCAATATTAATTTAGGAAAACAAAAAATTTATGAGGTGAAAGAGTTTTGTTGCCCAGGAAGCGGAGTTACCAACGATGGACGAAGCAAGAAAGAAATGATAAGTAGAATAGCGCAGTCAAAGAGGGCATTCTATCGAAAGAATAATCTACTTACAGCTGGAAATACAAGCGTAGAAGTAAAGAAACAGTTCATCAGAACATATATCTGGAGCATGTTTCTTTACGGAAGTGAGGCACGGACGATGATAGCAGCGGAGAAGAAAAGGGTAGAAGCATTCGAAACGTAGTGCTTCATAAGAATGATGAAGATTAAATGGATCGACCGAACAAGTAACGAGGAAGTCCTACGGAGAGTTGGAGAAAAGAGAAGTCTGCTGAAAACTATGAAAAGAAGAAGGGAAACTTAATCGGCCATATCTTGAGACACGATGGCCTGATGATGACTATTGCCGAGGGAAAAGTGAGCGGGAAGTTTGGAATAGGCAGGCCTCGTATAAGATACATGGAACAGGTTGTGAAGTATGTAAACGAGAAGAATTACGTCACTATAAAAAGAATGGCCGATAGAAGAATCGAGTTGAAAGCTGCGTCAAACCAATCCTAGGATTGTTGACCAATGATGATGATGATACATTCTGCTAACCATTTTGTTAACTTTATGCCAGGTCACGTGCACATTGTTAGAATTCATCAGTATGTAATGGAATCAATTACTTGTGCCATTATTTACAGCAAAATAATTTTAGTATTCACATTCAATAATCACAGCTTGTTATGGTGTAGTTGGTTGGTGTTTTTGTTATATTTCAATCGGAAAGTGTGCAAAGCAACAATTTTTCCCTCCAAGACCATTTCTAAAGAAAATTATAAATAAAAATTTATTCTTTAGTAGTTGGTTAAATATTTATTCCGGTAATTTGATTCAAAATTAGTCACATCGTAAGTTTTACCGATACCATTTTCGCACCACAGTCTGTCTTTGCAATCTACACAGCACAAACAAAAATGAAGTATTCATCTTCTAGTCTCTGAGTAATGAGATGATCACGGTTCCAGCCACCATACCAGAGGCAAGTAAAGAATGAGAATATAATGTGCGCGTGTAGAACACCAACAATTTCCTTACCCGAATACCACCACCACAGTGCAAAAAGTATTGGATCTCCAATCTCGCATTTGTACACAGGAAGGGATTTGAGAGTGTTGGAATCACGTGGGAATGCTGGAACCAAGGGCAAAGGATGAGAGCACAATTGACCCAATAGAATTTTATAACCACAGAGTGTTAAATGCTACTTTCAATGCAGCACCATGTCATGACCAACCAACTCGAATAGAAGCGTATGCGAAGAATATAGGTCAACAGCTTGGAAATGGTCACCTTAATGAAGAGTCTCCCTTGCTTATGAGGGGTATTCTCCTCGAGTACGCCCTTAACGCTTGGTACTCTACACTATTAAGCAGAAATCTTTGCCGTTCGGTCCCACGGGCGCATGCTCTCCTCCAAGAGGTGGACTCGTTTTTATACGGGTACCCCCATTAAGGAGCTACATTCTAGAACTGAAATCCTTGTCCCAACCAGAGTCCTCTGGATTGCCAATACTAAACTAAACCTGATGAAGCAGTGTTATGAATGATGTAGAGGACTCTGGTTGCAGCCGCCAGGACTATTACCTGGACAAATCCTATGGTGTACATAATATTTCACGTAACTAAAGATTAAAACAGCACTCGCTACCTTTAATACTTTAAGCTGTCGTAGAAATATTAGAGAACAAAATATTACTTATACGTGATGAATAATAAACTATAATATATCATAGTTTTTACCATAACAAATACGTCCCTCTACGTTCAAAATAACATATACCATAAAAATTGCTGAGTATGAGTGTATGCTCTAGTTGGTTTACATCACTATAAAAATGGAAATTAACCTAACATATACTTTGCCAGGTGGATATTCTTTGATATCGCACACTAAAGTCAACTGATTTAATGGCCAGCTAATCCGTACGAATTTACTATTGTAATGACATTAAAGAAAGCAGAGGTGACAGTATGTATAATAAAAATGTAAGATTAAAAATCCAATTGGAAGCAACTAAAATTAGCAATTACCTTGGCGTAATAATGTCAAGAATTAAAATAATACTTTAGAAATACGAAATAAATTATTCTGATGAAATATCCCATACATGTTTTTATGGGGAATTACAGGTATTTTCGCGGCAAAATTTGTTGTTTTCTATAAAGCTAGGGTGATATGATTAGGAAAGATTCCGCTCGTATGGAGATAAAAAGGTGATTAGTGCTGCATGAATAGCAAATGGCATTGTTAAACAAAACATCCATAAATTTAAGGTGCAGAGAAACTTCTGGACCTTATATTTGCAAGAAAAAAAACAAGGATGGTCTCACGATGACGAGTAGTACAACGGAAGAGATATTTGGATTGAAAAAAGCATAAAACTGTATATCAACAAAACTTAAGTCCCCCTATATTTAGTTTAAGTACAGTGAAGGATAAATTATTTGGTATCGTTCTTCGTTAATGCAGAATCATTTCTTTGCCATCATACTTCACCGAGACTTCATTTCTCGTGAGCATTTTCTCAGGGCATTCACTTACTGTATAACTTATCTTTTGCAATGGCAAAAGGTATCACAAATGAGACTATTACAGGAATGTGTTCCTCCTTGATCTAAGCATAGCTGGCTTTGCTGCGGAAGTTAATGACGAAGCAATAAAGATGGTTGAAATTATAAATGAGTTCTAGCTCCTTCCAGCCAAGAGTGCGTTGTGAAGATAGGCGATTTGAACAGACGACGAATCACCGAGACAATTAATTGGAGCCCCCCACACCCCACCAAATGCGGATGAGGTCCGCAGGGAGACGACGCGATGAATATTCATGACAAATGACAGACGAAGAGCGTCGAGACGCACGAGGTACCCAAAGTGTTCCGAGTTGCCCTGGTGGACACGAACTCGCGCGGAGTTCTGCCACGAGTAATTCCGCGGGCCAAATCGCTGCCAAGATATCGTGGAAGGCTGCCGCAGGATATCGCCCGAAAAGGGGAGGCAACCGCAGTAACATTTGCAGTGAAGACGATCCAAATATTCACCTCGAAAGAAATATTGGCCCTGCTTACAGGGGGATTAACTTTTGGCGAAAGATCTTTCTGTGCCGCCCTTTTTAATGCATTTATAATTTTCACTGGAACGACCATGGTGTTGTTGGTTCTTGACTATTATTTCTAGTCGTTCTTTACCAACCCAAGATGAAACAAAAGATGTTGATATAACTGACCCAAGAACTCTTTACCCAACTAACACAGAGGGGTTGGCTTGTTCTCAAGCTGCAAGGCTTTAAGTGAAATCATGAACCGTGTATAACACGTGTTACAAAAACAAACATATAATAGGGGGTTATAATTGCCCTTTGATAGCAACAAAAAAGAGAGCTTATCTAACGTCGTAAATTACTTAAGAACTTTTCAGAACGCACTACTTACATCGACTTTATTACCTAACAAACATTCACATAAACTACACAATTAACACACATAGGAAGAATGAAATCAATAGTTGCAATGAAAAATTTATAGGAAACAGATGAGGTAAAACGTGGGATTTTCATTAGAGAAATTGTATTCAAATAGAAAAAAAGCAAATACCAATCAGAAGCAATATTGGTAAATGGTAGAGAATAATTGTTTTCAATTAATGAAAAATATAATATGAGGATTCATGAATTCAGGGTATGTGATCTCACCTCCAATGAAATCAGCCAGTCTAATTATCGTAATTCTGTATCAAAGGAAGTAAAAAAATAAAACATGTAATGGGTTGCAGTTTATTACTCTGGGTAGGAAACTGGGAACAGGTCAATTTCTTTTTCACCCATGCTTAAACGTGGAAGCTTGGAAATTTTTAATCTAATTGCTAAGCTAACAGAAATAGCTTAATTTTAGTAAATCAGTATCGTGGGATTATTGAACAAGCATTCTTTTGATAGTAAGCAATCGCTGATGAACACAATGACATTTTAATTATAATACTGGATTCTATTTTTTATTTTTACTGTAACCTTTAGCCGTCCGTCATATCCCCGCACAGAGCTGTAACTAACTGTAGCTATAACCCAAGTATAGGCGCTTCTTACCTGAATCAGGCCAGGAATAATGTGAATTTCCTGAGAAGAGCTGCGACCCAACTGTGTTTTTTCTTTAAACTTTTTTAAGATTTTTGAAGCTACATGGCTCTCAGACATTTCTCAAGCATAAAACAGCCTTGGACTGAAGAGGCTCTTTGGATTAGCTACAATTCAAGTTCATTCGCGGAAATATAGTAGACAAGAAATAAAACACTAAAATAGGAACTATAATAAGATGCAGGACATAACTTGAATCTTATGCCTACTATATAATTCTAAATAAATGATGGCAATGGAGCTGAAGGAAAATGACAGGAAAGAACAAAAGCAGCAGGAATTTGGAAAACCCTTTGGACCCAACGGTAATGGAAAAACATTATTTGGCAGCCTTCACATAATTGAATATGATATTTTATTCCAATGACATTGCCGTTGCTTGGTAAAAATCCTCTTCCGCTTCGTATTTCGATAAATTAGGCTTCATAGGAGGAAAAAATTGAAAAAAAGGTAGGCTTTTTTCAACAAAATGGGTAAATCCACTTAAAATATTCAAACAGTAAATTCTTTCCCCAACCCTGATCCATTGTTGGAGGGTTCATTCTTCTTTCATTTTCCCAGCACAATAATTCAATTCTGAAATCCAGTTTCCATCCACAGGTAACTTGTTTTGTGGCCGGTCGTACATTTTCGCTTTTGAGCATAATAAAGCAACCAATTTCTTTTGGGGTCAGTTATTTGTGTGGCTGTGGCTTTATCTAATAAGGAAATGCGGATTTTCAATGCAGCTGTACAAAAATGCATTGAAGAGACTAAGCAAAGAAAATCTCTCATTCAATTTTAAGATTTTATAGTTGCTGAGATACTTAGAAAATTCATCATTTCGGGAGAATTACCAACCACGAAACCGAGAACCGGTTTTGCAGCAGGTGTATTCAAATGTGAATGCTTAATTCACATCTACGGCAAGAATATAATTGGAAAGTTATATTTCACTACACAACGAGAGCAAACTTCCCAACAGATATTAAAAATAAACTACTAAAGAGATCTTGTATACCCCAGAAACATTTCCCGTGGGATAGCTATGAATCGGTTAATATTCACTCACACATAAATATTATTACGAGGCAATACAACGAAAATGTTCCTGGCAGTCATTAGTGTCTGCCATACGCTACCACTTATCATCTACAATCCTGATATATTCCAAATACTGTAATCGTCAGAGCTGATCTTATACCGAATTGATGAAATTCTTTTATTCTGTAAAACAAAATATTGAAACGTTAGAGTAGGATTTTAGCAATTCGTTAAATGGATAGATATTTATTTCCCATATAAATTCTCAACACATAATAATGTGGTCCGCCTTATCTACGTCTTGCTTTGAAAATACAAAGAAATCATAGACGGATTACGAAAGCAATAACTTGTAAGTAGGTAAATAAAATAAAATATCGAAGAATTTATTGAAAATAACAGATTTAAGGTATATCCATGAAGCCTTTTCGATGATTCCCTAATCTGGTGCCTAAGAGGCTTTCGATTACTGTCTTATCCTCAGCCGTTTCATCACAAGAGCTTCTAAAAGGTTAAAACCACATCTGCGCTTGGAATTTTATCCTCTCACCAACTAAATTTTATATATTCATTCCAGCCTAAACTCTCCTCAGCAAGCTTTCTCCTTCTTCGAAATTCTTATTTAACATCTTCCCGGTAATCTGGGATTCATAGGATTTGAAATCAACATTTTCCCTGAAAAACGCCTAAGTATAGCTACGAAATAATATCGCATTCTCATGAAGTATTTAGTATATCCCTATGTCGACATGGTCAGCCCACGAATGATATCAATATTTGGTATTATTCGTAGAATATTACTTTATTAAAGTTCAAAAAATAAATAAATCGATGTCATGAGGTATCAATACTATTCGTTATGTCATTTCGTATCTTCAAATTTAAAGAGTATTCACTGGTATAGAGATTTCTAAGAAGAGTGGGAGAGAAAATAAGTCTCCTTAAATATTTGAAAAGATAGGACTCTTACATTGGCAACAGCTTTAGCCATGTTCACCTGACAACGACACAAGTCGAAGGAAAAGTTAATGGGAAGAAGAGAAAAGGTAGGCCTAGCGCATAGTGCATGGCGCAAGTAGTGAAAAACGTGAAAGATAATACTTATGTGCATAGGTATGAAGGGATTTGCTGGTAGAAGAATAGAGTGTAGACCTGCGTCCAGCCAATCTCAGGATGTTGGGTGATGATAATGATTGGCTGATTCCTACTTGAGTTATGTTTAAAGAGCATTTTGAGTACAGTACTCCGTCCGTCAGATGAGGCGCTGAGGCCTTTATTCCTTGGCATTCCTTGGCATCATTATTAATGGAAGGCTAATGTCTAGGCCGCTAGTCGTTTGATGACGGAAGAATATTAATTTCCAATCAGTATTATTAAATATTAAACATTAAATCCAAAATCAGAAACATGCAATAAAGTATTTCTTCTTTATCAGGCGTGCATTAGTAGAAGTTCGTTGTGAAAAAAATAAAAGTTGAATCCGAAAAAGTTCATTTTGAAATATAAATGGGCAAAGAATTGACTGTAAAGGCTCATTAAACATTTATGCAATAAAAACTCCAGCTAATGTATAAGCATTCCCAGGGTATCAGAAACATTGTTCTCAGTTGTTCTGAGCACTCCACGTAACATATCATAATTAGAGAATCAAGTAATAAATGTGTATAAATAAGTTATCAGTGTGAACAATGTGTGTTTACCTATGCAATGCAATGCATAGCCGTGATAAGACATTGCGATGAGGGTACGAATTATTGACCGAATGGAAACTCCACTAATAAAAGATATCTAAGATTTCATGTACGAAAATGCAACAACACCTTGGTGCTTTTTATTTTATGCTTTTATTTTATAAGGAATACCCAAAAGCAAGCACTAACTACCATGCTATACGAAGCATTTGAAAACTCAACATAGAAAAAAGGAAGGTATGTAGGAATGAAATGGTAAAAATTATACAATTAATTCTGTCAAAAGGCCTTCCTATAGAAGATTAAAATGACTTTACAAAATATTTTTAAGGGTCATTGGTACGAGCCTAAAGTTCAAATGCGGATTAACTTGGATGAAAAGATTTTACTACGGCGGTACGTCAGAAACAATTCTGCTGTAGTGCAGATGCTTATAACCACGTCCGACAGGCATGAAACTCAACTTTCCATGCAAAATCACGACGCAAAAAATTCAAATCACCCAATTCTACCCTGAGGAATGCCTAAGGGGGAGCTTTCGCGAAGATTTAAAGGTGTAAAATTCGTTCACATTAAACACGCAAGTGGAATCCATGGGTTTATATGCGTACACCTCACCGTACACATTAGCAATCAAATGCTATATTGATAGGACGACTAGCGTGGGATTTGAGTTTCAATGCGCAACGTTTTTATGCGCAATTCACTCTTATTGGGTGAGCGGTAGAGGAGCCAAAACCTCATGGGGCGTACGTTTCACGGCGCTTATATTTTAAATCGGGAGCTCCCCATCGCTTGGAGTGCCCATGCGAAAATTTTCCCAGGAAAGCGCTAAAAGTCGGCCAGTTTTGTTTTCGGGCCTGAAATTCCAGGCATTCATCCTTACCTCCCCCAATAGGGAGGAGGAAATGGGAGGAACGCCATTCCATCGGATCGAGTTTTGGGTCAACTGCCGTGGCGAAAGCAATTTCGCTCCAACCGCTCGTCCGCCCGTTCAATTATTCGTGCTCGAATTTTAAAGCCGTTTACTCCTTCCCGTATCTTACCATTTTAACTAGCGACGCCAATTACTGAGCCGCTCACTTCATTTTCGCAATCCGCGGAAGAGGTGGAGAGTGGGGGTAGGGTTAGGAAGCGTGGGAGGAAAGTTGAGAGGCCGATTCGCACAAACGGAACTCTCATCTCCCAGTCGGTCCCTCCATGACCAAAATGCCACCCGTTCCAATCCGGTCTCACGCCTGTAGGCACTTCTCCCGTGGTCTATCCCAGAACGAGTAATAGTAGCCGTTAATAGGGTGGTGAGGGATGACATCTGAGGCTATTCGCGCCTTTACGGATAGGGGTGTACTTGCAGAGTGATAGGAATTATACAGAAAATGGATAAACGCTGGTAGGAAACCTGGCGTTAAAACATTTTTGTTCCTAACGAAGGCACCTAGGGGACAAGAGTAATTTGTTTTTCCCAACGGGCGGGAAATCACACTCTGAATAATCTTCGGAGGGAATCCATTTATATGGGGTTTCAACCCTTTTCTCTAAGGCTGAAGACCTTGTTTATTAGCAACCATATTTTATGTTGAATCAGGTGAAAATTTAATACCTATTTTTTCTCCTACCAATTTCAGTTCACTAAGGATTCAAATCACCATGTTTTGTTGCTGATGTTTTTTCATGCCATACCAAAACTTAACGGGAAAACTGAAGATAATACACCGCAAAAGAATGATTTCAGTGTCTTAAGGAGCAAAGTGATTTCCAGAAGAGTACTGTTCCTAAGATTACACTCTACAAAGTATTCCAGCAAAGACCAATATAGCTCTGAAAAATCATTCCACTACCGAGAATAAAATCTAGAATACGGGAATCGAAAGCCTCTTTAAAAACCCAAGCTAATCCCACCCTGAATAATATTTTCTTTTTTCTGCGGTCTTCGAGTAGAGGTGAGTTTGGGGTGTCCGTGTCTTACACCATGGGGTGGAAACTCTGCCGCCTTTCCCTTCCTTCTTTAGGGGTCCAAAGCGTAGTGGCAAAGGTAAAAATCCATCTATATGCAAATAGGTGGGGTGGGGTGTAGTCGTGGTGGGTAAAAGAGGAAAAAGTAGGGGCGTGAGGATGTTGGCGGTGATTAAGGGTGGCAGGGAGGAGGGATTTTTAAATAGCGAGGGTTGACGGGACAGGAGGCGGGTGGGCGTGAATTTGGGACATTTCGGAGTCGGGACAAGACTTCTTCCCAAAGGCGGGGACTCGAAGGGATGAGATACACGTTCCCCAGGTTGTTCCACTGGGAATAGGAGAGGCGGGGGTCGGGCCCAGGCTTTCTTTCGAATCCCCAAAGGTTCGTTTTCCTCCTGCCAAGGTTATCTTCCATCTATTCCACGAAAAAGAAATCTACAAGTAAGGTGGAAGACTAGAAAGTAAAACTAACCCTCTGGATGCCAGTGAAACTAGAGTACATGCTTTTTTTAATATGAATGAAACACATTTTGCTCGTGGTTCCAAAGGAAAGAAAAAATATCTCCTGATCAATCACGTCGAATATATTTTTCTAAGGGATGAGAAATGGATTTCAAGCGAAAAATGTGCTCAATTATAGAATAATTAAGAAAGGTTTGGATGGAATAAATAAATACTTACATTGTCGCTGATAGTTTTCTTCGACATAACTGGCATTCGTAGCCTTGGATTAAATTAACTGATTGATTATCACTCAATAAAATCCTTAAATTAAACTTGAACAAACAACCTCTGATCTATATATCCTCTCTAAATCTCCACATGTATTCCAAAAATTGCATCATCACATGCAAATGTTTGATACATGCCTTGCATTTCATTGTTATCTAATTTGCAGTTAACTACAGCTCTTCTTCAAAATATCAATACTAATATGAGAAATATGCTTAAAATCTAACGCATTCATTTTATTTAAATTATAATATTTGAACTAGCTAGTGTGCCGGAATGTACATAAACGAAAGTAAGTCATTAAGTAGAGCCAATGATTCTCAAGCAGTGCTCCCACTTTGCTTTATTTCCTAAAAAGCGTAGGAAACGATGATGTAGAATCGCAGAATCTTAAAACTGGTAAGCGGGGGAGTTAATAGCATTAAATTAGTACAGAAATATTTATTGGTAATAGCAGCATTTTAAATACATTAAACTAAACGTTACAAAAGCTATTAAATAATTGGAAGAGATGGCTACATGAAATTTTACTGTTAACATACATTTTATGCCCTTTAAAAAATGGCAAAATACGTTTCTATGAGTTAAACCTATAATTTCCCATACAATAATTATATGATGGAATGGAATTATGATTTTTAGCTTACCAAACAATGGAATTTGGAAAGCCACAAGAAGTAACGCTGGAGTAAAATCATTATTTTAATACTACCCTATCATTTCATTTTATGCTAAACCACTGTACAACACATGGAATTTTATTAAAAATTATCTTTTACCTATGTAAAATACCTATACTGTTGAAAAAACAGCAAATTTTGACATTGAATTGATATTTAAATATGAAAACAACTTACAATAATCATTTAAACAGCCAAATATTCCCCATTTCTAATTTAATAAATGGAATTACTCCTGCAAAAACTTTTGAATTTCAAATTTTAATCGCATTCCTATTGTTATTTACTCTATTAATTTATCCAATAACTTTTCTCAAAAACTCAGAGAGGTTTATAGGTAATTTAATCACTGTTTCCCGGTATTAGTTTTCTCAAGTGGATGGAGATATCCTTCAGGGAATACATGCAAATTCACTTTGTTCTTCGAATCGATAGGTAGTAATACACACTGAGACCAACGCACTGCGACGTTGGAGTATTTTCTCTGGGTGGTCCAGCTTAACCTAATCGATTGCACTAACGGGAACACGGAAGCTCTGCATCAGTTAGCTGGGTCATCAATTTTAAAACTCTACACTTCAACCAAAAAAACCATAAATTCATTAAAAGGTTTCAATAATGCATTTACGAGTGCAATTAAGTCACGGATGAACGAAAGACACGCTCACGGTCAGAGGCGGTCAAAATGTCATCCAATGGTCAAATAAAGAGATAGGCAGCCTGGGACCTGCAGACGATTCCCCTCCTATTCCCTCAAAAAGTGATTTATTTTGGACAAAAATAATTGAGCCTAATGCACTTAAAAACCTGACCTGGGGATTTCTATTGCTAACTCAATTTCGCAAAATACCGTAAACACACAGACTACGTCATACCCTCGGACTCCTATCATAGCAAAAGATAAGCTCTACAAGTAATTTAGTGTAATTTGACAAAAAGGCTAATGGTATTTGATAAACCTTGTTGATTCTGAAGCAAAATCTGGAGAGAATGACTTTACTGCTCATCATTTAATAATAAAAATAAAATTGATCTACGCAGCCCTACTTGGGGGACATTTTCTACCAATTTGCCAAATATTTTCCTGGGGACAAAAATATCAGTTTCTACACATTATTGACGCTAAGAAACGTTTTAAACTACGCCAAATACTCGTTTTACCCCACGTTAAAATCAGAAGTATACGAGATGAATTTTGTGATATAGTTCAGTGAACATGGGAAAAATAAATAGACTCTTTCAACCCGTGCGTCTGGACGCCAAAGGTATCTGATAAATACAGACCCCTAATCGCCTTTTTCCTCTCATATAAGGGAAGAGTCTCACCACTACAATTTGAGCATGAAAAAACATTTAATCAGTATAAAGGATGCCGCCCAGATGTGTAGGAATAATGGAAAATAGTCACGAGAATAAAGAAAGAAACAACTTTGTTAAATTGCAATGAAGTTGACTACCAGTTTTTAATATTACCTTCCTTCCATTTCCTCCTTCTTGCAGTACGACGTGCTTCGTTTCGAAGACTAATAAAGTGTGTTAATTCAACCCCCCTTCCTTACCTGCCCTATTGCCTCCTAAGTTAATTTGTTTTTGCGCGTAAATACACGTCTCTTCTCTTCTGCCCCCTCTAATTTGACTAAAACTCATACGTAAATACACATATACATATTACTATAAGAAAAATAATGTTTGTCTTCGCATTGTTACCTGATGAAGCTGTGAAACAGCTGACACGCGTCTTATTCTAGCTGAGGCGGAACATTCCATAAGAGTCTGTATTCATGCCAGAGTTTGCCTCGATATAGGAAAAAGAAACTATTTTAATGGTAGTACCAACTTTACGCATAAGTATCAAATAAAATCCAATTGCGTCTACATAAACGCAAAAGGTCTTCGCATGAAATTTTAGAGATATTCCCTTGTGGTCCCGTATTAAAATTTTTGTTCGATCGATGTCAAATTTTTGTATGCGATGCGCTAAGATCCTGTAATTGCACAGATAAAATCGGTAGCAGTGACGTAAGTATTATTTTAAAATAAGCAACATCACTAAAAGTCGTTACAATTAGTCACATAAATAAAATAAGTGACAATATTTTGAGTTTGGTCCCACTATTTTAATACAATACATAAATGCATTGGATACTTTTTATTTGAGGCTGTAGTTACTTGGAAGTATAATGGGACTGTTGCCATCGACCTAGAATACACATTATTTATTGCTTCAATGTAATATGTAGATCACATTGAAATGGATATGAAAAAATCGAATGAGTGCTGCAGCCAACATATCCCGGGTACCAGTAGAATAAAAAGGAACCCCACGCGACTCAGGACTCCGATCTGGCACCATTCCAGATTGCTGAATCATGCGGAAATAAAACCGAGAAACGCTCCACATTCTCCTCGGAGAACACAGACATCGTTTGGGATCGATTTAAAATTAATTCGTACATTCCACTGATTTGGATTTAAAAAAAACCATTTGAATTCAGTCTAATTAAACGCAAGCATTAAAAGCGGACTGGCACATTGAAATTCACTTGAGAATTGAAATGTGGAATTTCAATTTCTGATAGTAATATCTCTCTGCATTTTCCATACTTTCCACACATCCTATCACACACTGCGAGAGAATAAAAAAATATTACGTGATTACAGAAGAGAAGGCTGAGATACGGCTTTTATTGTCTTACTCCTTAAGATTTTGCTAAGAAATAAATGGTATATTTTTGGTAAAACCTTTTTCCAAGTCACAGGCAGACAAACCTTTCATAAAACAACAACGAACTCCGGATTCGAAATCTAAATTCTTACAAATAATGTAATTCGTTCTAAATTTCTGCTTCAAAGTAAAATGCATTAAATGTAAATTTTTAATAACCTTACTTTGTTTCACAGAGAGGAATTTGTGGATACAAGAGAGGAAAAACGCTAAAACACGCAAGGAAAATATATTTCTGGCAGTATAGCAGTACCATTTGATTTTTTTTATTATTTTACACATTGACTTTACACTTGACGTTTACGAATTTCAACCAGATATCTTTTATATCTCTTTGCCGAACTCTGGTTATCTTTCTTCAATTACTCTTATTCCCATTCGGAAATATAAGATGAAAGGGAAGAATATAACTCGTTTACATATCAAACGAGTGGGCAGCACAGAGTCATTTCTTTTTTATAATAGTATGTACATTACTCCTTTGTAAAAAATGGTATTTTGGTCAAAATTAATCAATTTACGGACGTGTTAGGGCTACATTCTCTTTTTGAAAGAAATATTTATTACAATTCCAAACTTTTTCTACGGAATGAATGGAAATCCTCTGTTCCTCTACAAATGGCACAAACGCTTTTTTGTATCGTTCATGAATATCCCCAAAATTAGGACAATTGCCAGCAATACATCAGCATTTTCGCTGGTCCGGCTCAGAACATGAAGACATGCAACCTCAACCCTAGCTTCCTTTGGCATTCTCACACGGCGCGGCGGTTTCGGGTCACGCGTTGGAGAGTGCTAGATCATGCGAGATGCCCCCCTGCCCCGCATTACTCCGAAACGTTCCCTTTTACGCCCGACCGTCGCCCGCCTTTTCCACTACGCCATCGCTCATCGCCTCTTTCCCGCCAAATCCCGGCGTCGTCCTCATTGCGAATTTAAGCGCCGGCGCCCGGCCAGCAACAGCGGTTGCTCCCCACGCCCCGAGTTGGGTTTTATTCCTGGTGTTAAATATTGGACGGGGCCCGTTCATCCCTCACATTGCATATCCTCAAGGCCTTCCCCGCCATCATCCTAACCTGCCAGAGCCACTGACATGCCGAGGAACCGGAGGTCGTGAACATTTTGACGCGTCCTAGGTGTTCAGATAGGCAGTGGCACACCCACGGGGGGGGGGGGTATAAGGACCTTGCCCTCCCTCACCCCTTTAGCTCTCACAAGGACCATAATAATCCTTAATTGACATGTGACAGTCACATAGTAGATGCAATTGAAAACATAAAAAAAACTGCTTGAATAATTTTTACTCGAGTATGTTAGGACGATGGCCATAGTTGTTGAATACTACTTACATATAAGAAAATATGGCCTACTATAGCTTTAGATATACACTGATTAAAATAGCCTTTGGTTAGACGTTGAAAAAGATGATGACGATGATGGCCCTCTCCCCCCCTTTAAAATTTCTGGTTGCACCACTACAGATGCAATGATTCCATAACAGGGAAATTGATTTTTCAAGGTTTAGTTATTTTCAAGACAATCAAATCCAAGTCAATATGAGCTAGCGTAAATAATCAAAATTCAAAGGTAAACATAAAATATGAGGCAGATTCATATTTTACTGATGAATAACGTACCTTAAATACGATTAGTAGCGCTGTTATAAAACTCCATTTGAAATTTAAAAAGTTGAGGAAGTAATACGGAATATTTTGGCACCCACTATCATGGCTACTGACATCAACCCTATGATTTGAATTCTTAAACAATTTACATATTAAGCCGATAACCTGATCATATTCAAAAATATATATCTTAATTTGGAAGTTATTCACTCAACAATTGTTTCGTTAATCATGCATTTTTCAACCGTTTATTTTTAGGTATTTTGTGAAGGATAAAAGAGAAGAATTACGTCACAATGAAAAGGTTGGCCGATAACATAATCGAGTGGATAGCTGCGTCAAATAATCATCGATTGTTATATGTGTATTTACAGCCATATAACTACTTGTTAATAACTAATTTTAGAGTAAGTAATTGTAGTTTAGCTGAGGGTCCCCTTAAATAAATCCGATTTATTCATTCAAGTTTTATACTGACGTAGAGTTCAAGAAGAGAGTAAAGTTCATTAAAACTGCCACAGAAGGGTACATGCTACTAAGATTTTAACTCAATTAGGAGCAAATATTATGAGGGGAATACCTGTTTCAATATTTTAACAGATTAGGGTTTCTCTAAGATTTTACGCAGCATTTACAGGAATAAAAATTACACATATACCGACTTTTCTATAAGATTCTAAACTTGTTAAATAACATTCAACTCTAATTCTTACGATAGTAGTTTTTGGAACAATTGCCTCGAACAAAGGGCTGTGTGACTCGGGGAATAAAATTTGTGAAATGTAATATATATATTTATTTTGATATAAATGCATTAGTTTGTAATTCTGATGACGACTTATCGATTTTGAATAAGGTAAAATACATTTTTTACTTCAAAATAAATCCTCTTAAGTACCACAGATTGTGGGCACTACGAATATTTCATAACAAGTACGACTAATCATAGATCCATTTGGTGCTCCACGAATCACAAATCCATGGAAATATTCAGTGAGTCACCAAGTTTTGACTCCATAACCAAGGGTTATTTTACCTTCATGAATACGTTCCTGAAATAACCTGAAGTTAGAGAATATCCGGTTCATGAAACGTCATTAATTGACAAATAACTCTAGACTATTTATACCAGCCTTAGACATTGCTGCAAATCTCCTGGTAGCCTCACAATAACCTGGTAGTTTACTTTTATTGGTTTTAATGCTCATGGAGTAGTTTATATACGATAAATACAAGATTTGCCAAAATAGTTAAGGAAATAATTAAATATTTTGAACGTTTTGTAGAGGATTCAGAGTAATTAGAACAAAGAGGCATAAGTCCCTCAACTGTTGGCCTAATTCCACTCCTCTTACGAGTGACATGTAAGACCGGGTATGTGCAAGGCGAAATGTGGAGCAGCTGAGCCAGGATACTGGAAAGAACCTGCACCTCTCCCACTTTGTAGGGGTTTTGGTGACTAAATTGGATCGCGCTCCCAGTATGTTCGGTTTGCGTCCAAACAGATGCCGGTAAATTAATCGTGAAGATACGGAAAAGATGCGCGAGGACGTCACTCGAAATAAAAGTCCATCCTTCGCGCAATGCACTCCCTGACCCTCTACCAATGCCATTAACTGAGTGACCCACAAAAGGTAAAAGCGTGAACGCTAGGACCTCAAGCATCGTAAAAACAGACAGCTGTGTTTTTATTCCTCCGTTTATTTAGGAGCTTAATTTCCCTTTGACGTCACTCTGTTTTGGACGCAGGGAAGAAGACGATTGCCCTTTCTGTGGCGTCGGTATTTTCTAGAGTTTGGTTGAGACTATTTCTTCCACTTACTCGGGAGCCCCAGTTGAGGGCGTATTGTACCTATTGTGCCAGTATGCTGGCGCGTCCTCGTTGCTTCGCTAATCCATTGACCCACAGGATTTCTGCAGTCTTATCCACAAGGGAGTGAAAATATCCAATTTACGAGTGCAGGCTGCCTCTGTAGGCAAAATTTAATTCATTAGGGAATGCCTGTACAGATTTACCTACCTCTCCTTGAATGGCTAATTCACTCCGTCCAATTCTTGCTAACAGATGGATATATTTTATACCGCTATATCATCAAATGCACCAGAAGTAATTGAAATTCCTTCTCTGAGATAATTCCCTAGATTTGGGTAATAATATAAATCCTGGTCGTACAATGCCAAATCTATCGTAATTTGTACGTCACAAGTACTATAAAATCACTTATGGCTTTGCCATTTTATTCTATCACGCCTAAAATCTCTTTAACGTAGGGTCATTTTATTTTGGAATCATTCGCAAGATTTTTTTGGTACACACGAGGTCATTAAGTACATAATCGAATACATTTTTCCAATAAATTAGTAAAAATCCTTCTTCACACTACCTGCTAGGCTTTTCCAATCTATCTAGTAAGACTCCTGCGTACCCCTCAGTCCTATCAAATTTCCTATTCTTTCTCTCATTGTTCCTTCATTACGTGCTATTTTTCTTCACATATCATTTAAACTACTTTCCCTTTCCTTCTTTTAATTTTTAGTGTGCGAATAATCTTTGCACTCTCACATACGTGAGATTTAACACACCAAGTATTGCATCATCACAACACACACTATAATACTTTCTTCCCTATCTTCCACCTTAGGCAAAAAATCATCAATAAATGAAATGTTCTACATTAGAATAATTCTAATGTAAAAAATGTCAAACATAGCTTAAAAATTCATAATGGCATGATTGTAATCGTTTGCGGTTTTCTGGTATATCATAACATTAGATTGATAAAATATTCTACTCATATAAATGTCCGTTTTTCACGTCTCTGGTTTAATGAATGCTATACTTTTTATACCAGCATTCCATTAAACCTCTAAAGGTTATGCCATTAAGAATACTAAAGGGTCACTGAATTTAAAATTAAAGCATTTGCTTGTTTCTAAGCATGATAATTTAAACATTTTAGTTATAAGTTGTTAATTTTATTCTTTCTGGAATCCATAGATCTACTGTGAAATAATGTCATTACCTTAAAACAAAGTACCGTTCCATGTGTATTCAATCATATGGCGAAAATACATGCTTCAATCTATTTAAACATCTTTGTAACGAAGAATTGGCATAAAAAGAATCTTCTAGAGCAGAATTTTTTATCTTGAAGTAATTTCTTCCAATCTCCCTGGATTAAAACTATTTTGTCGCAAAATTGTATGTGTTTAAACGGCCACGCTATTGGTATTCACATGTCATGGTTACTGATTTAGAAACCGTACCATCATGCTGGTATCATATCATATTAATAAAAAATTAGAAAATAGCATTGAATGGGTTTTCACAAAATTGAATCTTCTAAGAATTGAATTTAATACTGATTCCGAATGGATATAAGAAAGATATGGCGTAATTTTCTCACCAGTTTTCCTAATATAAATATTTCTATTGAAGTTTATGGTATTTCATGATAATTCTGTTGAATGTTTGCCCCCTTTCCCTATTTTTTGAGAGACATGAAATTAATTGGACAACTAAGCGCACCACTGCCTTCTCCTCCTTCGTCCAACGGATGAGAAATAAGAAAGCTCATCCTTGCGTGGCCTGCTCTCGGCTTGTCGTGCAGTCAGTCCACCAGAAAGTCTGCCGTTGGTGCGGAACTATGCCATAAGTCTTCCGGTCTTTGCGCCATCAAGAAAATAAGAGAATGTATACATCTGCGTTCTTCAAAATAGTGCAGGACAAGCGTCGGGAAACAAGACTCCCGGAACAAATGAATGTCGCTATAATCAGCTCAACGAAAGTAGCAAAATATAGCATTGATAAAAAATGGATCGTTAAATATTCACTTTTGAGCCTTACAGCAGCACAGATTTAAATCACTTAACAGGACTGTAAAAAAATAATGCGATAGAAAAGTCCTTGATCTGTTACGCTGGCGTGCATATCACAAATGAAAGCAATAGGGTTGCGGTAGCGAATTAATACGCTGGCACGTGGAAGTAAATTAAGTTAAGACATGAATATTGGTTTCATTTGATGCCGTGAAATTTTGGAAAATCCCATAATAGACTTCTCATTAGCTTATAGTTATAGCATTAAGTAATATCTTTGAAAAAGCAGTTAAAAAAAGATTAAATACCTATGAAAACCCAGCATCCTGAGAATAAAGACAATCTTTTACTACTTCTACTATGTACTCATTTTACGCTATGATTGTACATAATACATTTGTAAAGTGGAGAAAAAAATTTATTTGAAATTTCAGGACACTTTTTAAAACTACCAATTTTTTACATGTACAAACCAAAAAGTGAATAAAAAATACATTTACACAAAATATAAATTATTCACTGTATATATTTCAAACGTACTTTATTTTTAAATGGAGAAGAGCAGTTACTTCGCTCGTAAAGAGATTATTCTGTCCAATTTCGCAGCTTGAATTTTGGCTCGAGAGGCTCTTATCCTTGTCAGTGAATGCTACGTATTTTATTTTTTTCCAATTAATATTCTCTCAAATCATTTCAATTCAGCCTTTCGCGAACATCTCTTGACCCAAATTACTTAACGAGAATCAACGAAAGCCTTCGTAGATCTTGAAATGATAAAGGCTAATTAGGAATATAGTGCAAGTAGGATTACTAAGACTCCAATTTATTTGTGTATTTTTTACATTCTGCATTCATTCACAATCAAAAATATCCAAATTCAACCTCGAAATGATTATTCAGGAGCATACATTTCAGAATCAACTACTCATGAGAATATACCCTGGTGTAGCTGTAATAGTGTATTAATGTGAATGATTTAATTTCAATGACTTTAAATGTCCCTAAGGGCTAACTAAAGACAATTTTGGGGGTCAATTAATGATTACTTGTTCAATTAATTAAGTCTAATGGATGATGAACCAATTAGGACGTGAATTGATACATTTAATACTCGGTCTTTTTTAATGTGTGCCTACGTTCCTTAAAATAAAGGGATACTTGTCATAAACATTTCGTAATAAAAATTTTCTATAACGTTCCCTAAAAGGACATTGAAAATATTCACATTTAACATATATTGCGCTAGTAAGGACCGATTAAACATACCTGTTGAGCCATTGCTCTTATTTATTACGGTATCGAATCACCTGAACTAACCAAAGTTTTTTCTCAATGAAGGCTTGCAACTGACTGTTCAGCTCAGATAAGAATCATAATCATGGTCACGAATCATCCAACGCGGGTCGAATGATAAATATAAACCAATGTACACGCACATATTCCATTAGCACGAGAAATGACATTTTGCGGATTGATATTCGTGAAAATCGATAAACGTTCATCGACAGTATGACATCAGGTTACTTGTTCGAAAACTTCGACAAATGAGTCACGAAAAGGTATCCTTGGTGTTGAGAAAAATTAATGGGGTGATTTATCCTGCTCTGTAAGATCGCTGCCAGGCTCTCCTCTCTTATGTTACGCTAGATGATATTTATCACATCCACTGACAAATTACTGACTTATATTTGAAAACAATCCAGCATACCTGTGAAACTGGACTCAGTGAGTTAACAGAAATGTTTCTGCTTGCTTTTGCTTTCTGTGTTATCATGTTTTGCTTCCACTCCAAATCACCTGAATCTTCAGAAGCGGCACAGTAAAGAGTTTAGCTACCACAAATGGTTGCTTCCAAGTTGTACAGATTTAATGCAAAATACACTTCAAGAATTAATTACGTGCAAATGTAAAAGACCTGTATCCTGCTAACATTTTTGAACTCTCTTGGGCATTTGATCTAAGGTTTCCGTGGCGTTCCTTATCGATGAAATCGGCTTTCGTGCGTTCCTCTTGGTCTGGGTGTCTCATGACGACAAAAGTTTCCCCAACCATCCTGCTGGCATCTTCAGGTCAGAAGTGACGATGCATCAGAATTGTCCGTCTTATATCTCTGATTAGTCTGGATATGGTGTTTGACGGTGACAAGTTGGCCGATTTCATCTCTTGTGCATTGAAAACCGACTGTTAAGATAGGCCTCATAGTGGGGTTGAATTAACGTATTGAGTCATATGCATCCAATTTCTCCCAATATCTTCCAATCAGTGATTCGTAGCTCCAAATATCCGCCTTAGTACCTAAAATATCACCTACGTATTTAAGTAATTTTCTAAATCACTATTGCCCGATATTTTGTTTGAAAATTTTCTATCACTCGAGCATGTCTTCATGTTTCCAGTAATACTTGAAAATGCTTTCATGCAGATATATGATCAGGTAAATCGCCATCATTGTTTTTAGTGGAAGTGGCCGACAACTTAGGGACTAGGCATGTGTTTAAACTTCAATAAAAATTGTCACAAAGAATCGGATAACTATTATAGATGTTTAGCACTGTTGTACAGGAAATACTAACTGTATAGTTAGAATGAACGTCAAGTTGTCAAAGCTACATACATTTATATGAAAAAATAAAACTTACTGTACACGCAATAATATCTCAGGTCTTCGAAAAACTTTACTCTTATTTATTTGCATATCAACAGTATGTCTTCATAAATCAGATTTTACTATACCAACCCTATTGAATACCCTACTTTAAAAAGTGAAATATAGTTTCAATTTATATATTAACTGCAATAAATCATGGCTACTCTACCTTCTTGTATTTCTAAAACATGTAGCGTGAAACCTCACAAACACCAAAATATGTAGCCAAACATGTTTCCTGGCGATTTTTATATGTTTATCCTTTATTTATTCGAGTATCAGAAAAAATACAGTAGATCTTGTCTTTACAATCCAATTCTCAGGTATTATGGCAATAATATTTGATTGACCCCGTATAGCATTGGATTTTTTTTCAAATTCGGCATGAGCCCCAGATGCCCGGGTGCATATCATCCATCTCCCTTTTTCACTCCAAATCTCTTCTCTACCCTGCTGAAATCTGCGCGAATAACTCGTGTGTGAATTGGCTTTGCCTCTCCAGAGGCACCGCTGGAATAATAGGAACCGGAACTCTCCAACATGGACAAAGAGCAGGTTGGATAACGGGGTGTGGGAGGTATTTGGAAGGTCGGCCGTTGATAAATCTTCCAGCGGGGCTGCATTCGCGGACTTGCCCCAGTTTGCGGACGCATTCGGCTCCCTCATTTGTTTTAGGTTTCCCGATTCTTCCGCCCGTGGCGGTAATTCCGCTTACCTGCTAAAAGCTCCTCCCGGAGCACTCCCGTCCTCTCTTACTCTTAAACCACTTCTTCCTCAATGAATGCAGCGGAGGGCAGAAATCCTCTTCCGCTCGAGTCTTCAAGAGTTTTGTGAGCGGGTCTGCAGGAACTTAAGTATCTTCGGCCGATTTTGCCGCACCATTTGACTTCGCATTTATATATAACGACCAAACTGGCATCCTAGAAGTGTGCCTTGGAAACACAGATAATCTGATCTATAAATCTTAGCTTTTCGAGAGATTAGTCATCGAAATAAGGAAAAGGTGTTTCTGAAGAACGATTTCTTACGTCTAAAACGGCGTTAAACGAGGTAAGTTGGGAGATAAACACTAATTAGATTTGCTAGTCAAAATGTTTTTTTTCATATTATAATTTTTCATACATAAGTTTTCACCACTTGTGTTGTTAATATCCATATTATCTATAAATATTAATTTTGTAGCGTTTCAGTCAGTCAGTCATTAATTCTGTATCCGTTTTGTTCCATTCTCTCCAAAATTTTGAGCTAAAAGAGCGAGATTTGATGTGTTGAGTGTGGATTCTCCGTCTGTATGATATGGTAGTAGTTCTGGTTTTTTAGCAGTTTGTGCAGAGGAAAATGCAAAACAAAAATTGTGTTTTCTCTATCTTTTAACATGGGAAACATTTTTTCATGTATTTTTGTTTACATTGCTGAGTAAATGTGTTTACGTTTTTGGCAAATGGACTAAAATTGGATTGAAGAATTTGAAGAAAGTGGAATTAGTTTCATCAATCAATTTGTGAGCATGAAAATAATAATTGTCGTTTCGATGTGCAGATAGTGAAATAATACAATTTTAGCCTACCGGCCCCAATCTTGTGTATGAAGTTTAAATATCAAGTTAGGCGTTTTGAAGTACTTTTATAATAGTTGAAAAAAGGTTATAAAATGTTTATTATACATTCATGTTCGCTTCTAAAGATCGAAAGTACACCCACCATTTTGAAATTATCAATAGCTGTCCTACACCAAGACCATTCCGTTATTAATTAATTTAAAATAAAAAATTAACTTATATATCCACCTAAAAGATAAATATAATGATCTTTAAGGTCCTGTGACTACCTAGGTCATTTCACACATTTAATAAACCAGATTAAAAACGTGTGCTATAAAACAATGTAACACAATATAAAACAATGTAAGTACATAGAATAGTATACAAGTATTACATATAAATAGTGTAAAATATGAGTGAACACGATAGGCTCAACTCTATATTGGTTATATTGAAAAAGAGTTGAATTTATAGCTGTTGGGCAGATTACAAAGCGTCTTAAATTATGGGTAGTAAATTCATTATATGATGAAATTTTAGAACGCAATCGACGCGTTTGATATTGTCACCGAATACCTCGCTCAGACCTCCAAATATTTTGTGGTGGTTGCGTTCCATCCTATATTTTACACAGTCGACCAGCAGGTGTCTCGCCTAATTTATTTCCAAAAGCTCAAAAAACCAATTCTAAAATAAATCTACGGAGACGATTCCAGAAATATAGTACACCAACCTTTACAATTCTTTGGGTATAATATCCGCCAAATATATGTCAAAACCGTAATGGTCAACAATTAAATGATGTAATTTTTGAAAGTAATTAATCAAAAAATGCATTGTATGCACAATTAAAAAATATATACATTCTTCTTGTATCTATCTTGTTTGGTTTTTATCTGCATCCCAAATCGGGGAGGTCATTCTGCCGCACCCTGTATTACACCAACCTTTACATCACTTTGATTATAATATTTACCAAATTTCGTCAAAACCATTTGATCGATATTAAAACCTCCAGGAACATTCCATTGTTCATGAATTAAAAAAAAACACATTCACACACATACACACCTAAAATATTTGAAAAGGCTGCAAGACCCAATTCTATTTTTAAACCACCCAGACGATCCCTGAAAAATATCACAGCCACCTTTATATGGGATTGGGTGTAATTTTGTAGCATGTAATTCAGTCAGTCAGTCATTCTGTAACCGTTATGTTTTGTTCTCTCCCAAGTTTTGAGTTAAAAGGGTGAAGTTTTCTGCGTTGAGTGTGGATTCTCTGTCTGTATGATTTGGTAGTAGTTTTGGATTATTATCAGTTTGTAATGCAGAGAAAATTGAAAAATATGTGTATTTTGAAGGTGGGAAACAATATATCATGAAAATATTATGTTATATTAGAAAATTATAATTGGAAAAATTATATTAGAAAACGTACAAATGCATATAAGATAATTATAGTGGGGCAACGTTCTCTATTTATGAAATTGCCATTTCCTTCTCTCTGCATACGAAATGCTTATGAAAAGTAGGTGCACAAAGGCGTAAAAAAAATGCAAAAACTACTTTGAGCAGTGAAGCAGTAACTGTCTGCCTGAAGCACAAGCACTGAGTCACCTATTGATAATGTGTAATTAGTAGGCTCCAAACACTGTTAAACCTCTTTTGACACTAGAACACAAATTTAACCTCAAGAGCACACCAGGCAGAGACTACCTGCAAAGCAGGCCGTAGGTCTGCTAGTCACTCTATAAATAGAGCAATAAAAATGTGTAAAAATAGATTTTTTAATTTATCCATTGGTATATTGATAGTTGTTCATGAAAAATCTCACTGGTTTTCTATTCTTTCTATCATCATCACAGCCCGACTCTAACTAGATTGACACAGTCCTCTAAGTTACTCAACTGTATAACTTATCATTTTTCCATATCCGCTAATTATAACGAATTATTGCTCAGAATATTTGAATAAAGAGGTCTCTCCAGAAAATATTTTGAGGGTTAGAACTTAATCAAAAGACGGAATTATTTAAACAGTCACATAAGATAGGATCTTGTGAAGACAGTCGTCCACGGACAAACAAACGGAATAAATTGGAATGGAAGATCTTATATGTTATGTATGAAGCAAGTCGTGGAGGATATTAATGCAATACTAATGAAAATACGAAGCAAGTAACCAAAGAGGGAATCAAATGGAGAGTTGCATAAAATAAAACTAAACCAAGTCGCGATATGCTCCATAACCTTGTACCGTCGACTTTTGAATCTGCCATCTTAATTTTATTTTGCAAGTAGAAAATCTAATTCTTAATGCAATGATGTCTAAAACACACGCTGGATAATTTATAAGTATTAAAAGAAAATATATAGCCTTGGTATGTTACTGAATTAACTTGAACTTTATGCTCCGATTAAAAATATATCAATCTAAACTGAAGCTATCCTTTTTATAGATCAGACTGAATGCTGTTCTACAAGTAGATTCTACTTGAAAGCATTTTCGAGTAACTGAATACATATCTGCAAAACTTATCTTTGTTTCATTACCGCATGGAAAAAGTGTAAATTTTCAGAATTCTATGGAATGCGCATATTGAATGGAGAATTATCATGCCTCTTTACTTTAGGAACAAACACAATGAATATTAAAATTAACAAGTCATTATGAACTCCTGACTCAGCAAAGGCCCGATAGAACCGTATAGGTATTAAATCCCAATAAAAAGAAATAGGGCACAGTATAAAATAATATATACTCAGTATTCACCATGGTACCTATACTAGGAGGTACTTTACTCTAGGAGACTCATTATACTGCTAAGCGCTTTTTAAATAAATTCTCTTGAGATTGCGAGAATTCTTTAGTGAAAATGAAGGTGTGCTTTGACAATAGATTATAACTTAGTTCGTCGACGCTTTTACAAAGAATAAATGCTCGCCAAGGTATTAAACAAAAATTTCGCTCAGCACATATGTCATTTATTAAAAAGGAGCATATTCTTTGTATAACAACTGCAAATAAGAGAAATACGGGAGAATCAAAAGAATGGCTGAAAACTTCGGAAGAGTAGTTGAATGAGCTAAAGTTATTACCATTAGATCACCCAGATGGATCGTTTTGATTCCAAAATTATTTTAAAATTTATTTTGAACCCTGTTTTAAATAGAGTAGACTCTCCTCTCCTGACTTTTATTAATTGTAAATTATTCATAAAGCAATGTTACGCACCATGAAGTACCATTTAGAACTAATGACCAGCATCACTAGTCAGCAATCCTGAGATTCGTTTTACGCAGCTTTCCATTGGTTAATAGCTCCTTCTCTCTGCTAATCAAATCATATTTTCGTGTACATTATCATACCCATCCTTTTCTGCTGGTTCCACATATTACTCACGAGGTCTTCCTTTGCCTTTCTTCCTTGTATTTGTCTTTCAACGATTGTCTTCATCAGGCCATCATATCCCATGACTTGGCCGATGAAGTTGTCCCGTCTTCTTCTCATGGTATTCAGAAAGCTTCTCTTTTCTCCAACTATTTTTGGACTTCCTCGTTACCCACTCGATATCTCCATATAATATTCATCAAAACTACTCTCTACAAGCAGGAGCGAAGATAAGAGATATTGCTCAAATCTCACCATAAATACTTGAAAAAAAGTCCATTCTAACTTACACTGCAAAAAATTCCAATGATTCCGAATAAATTTTTGCATATAAAGTACTGCAATAAACGTCTGCGCGTATTTATGGTGGTTTAAATTAGTTCTGGAATATGTTGCTCAAATATATAGATAAAATAGGAAACTGTTCCGCTCCAACATAAAGTCTATATTTTTGAGTATTTGCTAGAGTTCGTACCTTAGTTACCCCTTTTTACTCGTAAAAACTTCAATATTCCTTATAAAAACTACAAAAAAATCTGGTATATTACTATTTCATTTAATGCTTGAAATATAATATAAATATGTGCTACAACTATTTATATTACATCATCGGATATCATCAAGATTTTTGCACAAATATATTGCTGGCCATACTAATGTGGTAGGTTACACTAAGACCTGAAATCCAGGAGGCCTGATTTGTCAGGCCGGTGAGTATTCTAATCTAACCTCGGGCATGGATGTCACGTTCGTCACACGATTACAAGTTTAGGTTAACGGCTGTGGTAAAACTTTAGGATATTTTTGACTTAAATCACCTAAAAACGTACGATTATCACTACGCATTATTCTTAAGGTGGACGTCAGTAGTAAACACAAACCTAACATAAACATTTCAATTTATTTATCCCTCTTTAGTTATGTTTATTTAAAGTGTTCACTCAATCATTATGTAAAATTAGCACGTTAAAATGGCAAATTATTTTCAATCTATGTGAAATTATTGGACATGTTCTTCAATTTAAAGTCTGTTGAATTGCAATCTATTATATTTTCCCTGAAAGAGCATTGCAAGCTTCAAGATAATACGAATAAAGAACGCCAATTTTATCCTCAATATTCTAATCCATTGGTTCATGCATTAATTCCTCTTATGTTCTAAACATTTTTTTATAATTTTGGCAACATTTTTTTTAAGGCCGCCTCACTGCTGCAATTCCATATCAGCCGGCTGAGAACGCGTCACCATGCGATGCATTTCTTGACAGAATGTTACCCAAGAACCTTCCTTCCATGTACTTGTCACGTACTCCATTGGAGTTTCCCCATAAAGAAATCCCTCGCTGACACAATTTTTGACGGCCGTTTTCGAGATCCTTATGCCACCAAATACCCTTAAGGAATAAAAAATGGATAAAATGCATGGGTGACATAAATCGCTGGGCGTAATCCAACACGAGGTTCTGACGTGTCTGCAGCGGCAGTGGGACCCCATTCTGTATATTACTTAAAAAAAACAGGTTTATAGGCATACCAACGGGCACACATATTTTTTCCTCCATTCCGTCCCCTGCAATATTTTTTTTTTCTTCTTCGAAATATCCGTCGCCCTTCACTACTAGTGTACACAGCACACGTTTCAACCCTTATGTTTCGAGCCAAGTACACGATGCATTCCTACGGGATAATTTTATCGATCATGTCAACTCGTAATTCGCATCCACGAATTTTACATAACTCGACTGGGAGGCTTTTGAGAGGGGAAATGGTCGTTGTCGCACGATGCCAAGCCGGAGCTTGAGATTAATAAAGCCAACAACTGGGAGGGCGCGTAGTGTTTGAATCCACGAATGCGGTCCGTCTCCACATTTTTCGACCAATCGGGTTCCCCCCCTTACCCTTTGTCAGGATCGTAAAAAAACTCCTCTCTCCATCCCGACGGCTCCCATTCCGTATTATTTTATGAAGCAGGGTATCGGATCATAATAAAATCTTCCACTTTGGCGCAGCGTAGTGTTCTTTTAAATCTCAATAGTGTATCATTCTCCAGGAACAGCTGCGTGAATCGAGAGATCTAAAGTAATATTATATATAAATCGTGTTTGTGATTTAGGTATCAAAATTACGTTTCACCTAATTTGAAAATTTCATATTTTTTTGGAATTTAGGTCTTCAAAATAGGCTAATAGATATTCAGTTTTTTTGCCTTTCAAATGGTTCGCGTGGTCATAGGAAAATTGTGATTTCTCTCCGTGTTATAAAATTATCAAATTACAGTTTCTTTTACGCATTCAAACCATCCTGGCCAAAAAAATCATTAAGCAATGTTTGCACTGAGGCAATAAATTGCCTATATTTGCTTGCTTGCGGTGGTAGATATATGTGAGGATAAAAATAGTAATATAAAATCAAAGCAATTGGTATTTCATGCAAATTTTAAATTATATAATGTAAAATGTAGGTACTTATCTTCCAAAGTGCAATTCCTTTACTTCGAATAAATAATGAGCGAGGTGATACTATTACTGAAAATACTAGCAGGGACCTCTATGAAAGACTTCCGGAGTAGGTAGGTTTATCTACACTGTTTCAATTTTACTAGTCAAAATATTAACTACGGCATCAATTTTTCTACGGATAATTGAGATGAGATAACATGCCATTGAGGTAGAAATTAATGATTGTGAACTGTCACAGTGTAGTGTGAGTAGGTAAGTAAGAAATGATTGAGATTAAATTTTGAGATTAAGTAAACTCTTCTTCACGCAATTCTCGCACTCTCTCTACATCTACAGTTTAAAAAAGTTTTGGATCTGATGAAAAAAAATAATTATGTAAATCACCATTCCACATTGAACAAGACTATTAAAAAGTCTTTGTGGTGAAAATAATTTCCCCGCAAGTGTTAATGAAAGATGTTGAGGGAAATAGCCTCCCATTCTAATTTTTGGGCTAAGAGTGTCTCACAAACAGCTTCGGTCAAGCAAGATAAGCGATTTATGGTAATAATATGGACTGTAAAATCTCTCAGGACCTGCGAAAGATTCAAAAACCTGCAAGTAGAATTGTGAATATTGAATGACGACGTCACATGCATCACATCAAGAAGAAGACTTAGGAGCGGAAGCTATGAGACAATACACACAACAAAAAATAATCGAAACGCTGAGCACTGTAGTAGGCATAATACAGAGGAATAGTGTTGGCATACATGAGACGAGTTGCCTATATTATAAGGAAAGGAGAAGATTGAGAACAAGCATATCTATACATTCGTGCAGTTGTATATGTACATGCCTAAATTGGACTCCAAAAACTGATAAGTTACAAACGCATGATCCTATCATACGAAGTAATGAAAATTGTATTAGGAAAAGGTTCAAAATTATTTTAGCAAAGTTGACAGCTGTTATTTGCGATGATCATTAGAACATGAATAATGAGAAAAATGGATTCAGATATCTTGATGAGAAAGGAGAATGATTAAAAATCAGATGAGGTAGTTGAAAAAGTTGCTGCTAACACTCTCAACGCAACGCAAATCAGTATTGTCATACATGATGTTTATAGACCATAACCGAAGCGATAAATTTGAAAAATGCCAAGAGACAAAATCTAATCTAAAGTAAGCTACATTTTAGTGAATCATTGATTCAGGAACCAGATACTGGGCTAAGGAAGCAACGTGGATTCTGATATTGACAGTGACCAAAACTTACTGAATATGAAATATACTGTAAATATAAACAAAATGAAGAAAAATATACGGAAAATATGAAGTTTGAAGTTCTTTCAACGTAAACAGGACCTTCAGAAAGTTGTATAAAAATAGAATAGGACCCAACTATCATATCGGTAGAAAAAGGGAAAACATTATGAGAAAAAAATCAATAGAAAGTTGCGAAAGAAATTATTAGGAGAAAAATAATTGTCCAGATGAAGGTCTGGATTCCTGAAAAAGTATTGAATACCTTGAATAAATATACGAAATCTTAAGAAGAAAAATTCTGATAACTGGAATTAAAATAAAACAATTAATGTGGATAAAAAAGCCAGAGATAGATGCGAAGACGTATCAAGTAACGTATAAAGAAGTATGTCACGAGGGACTAAATAACTGTATAAATATTTGATGAAGCAATAAGGGCCTTTTCGATAAATATTGCTTCCAGAACCGAGGATATTCATGCCGAGCTAATTGGAAGTGAAGTAGAGGTGACATTTGGAAAACTGAACAGTGCCATATGCAAAACACATTCAACCGGGGATATTCCCACACATTCCGAGAACAACATCGCCTTACTTAGTCTAAAAGGAAGGAATTGAAAACGTTTTATGGCTATTGGCCTGAGCACACATCCCTCGAAGATACTGACAAAGATATTCTACCGGAGAATACAACGAAAAGCACATTAGTTCGCGCATGAAATTGACTTTAGATTCAGGAAAAGCAAATTTACAATGGAAGCAATTTGTTTCTGATCAAGGATAGTTACCCATGAAGATCAAAATGGAAAGGAACTAGCCGACTGCCAATACGCTTCTGGATTTGGGGAAGGCTTTTCAGAGCTCGGATTGACATTAAATGCAGAAGAAATAATTACATTTACTGCACTTTCTTAAGACTTTTCCAATATTTCAATAGTGCAATTCTTAGATCACAAAGTTACGAGCTACAAAGCTAGAAATTGCAAAGAAGGCCTTAGGAGTGATTGTCAACAGGGAAAAATCAGTATATTGCATTTCACCACGAGTACAGATGTCATGGCAGACATAAAAAAGTAATCGTAGAAGACTAGTTGAACTAGAAAAAGGTATTGACCAGATATTATTTGAAGGTCAATAGCAAGAAAACTGAAGTTATCGTTTGCGGTGCTGGCTGTTTTCAGATCAATGCTGTAATCAAGAAAAAAAATTAAACAAGGGTTGAACGGGTATTCTTATATGGTAAGCCCAGTATCCAGCGTTGAGCGATAAAAGACAGAAGTAGTCAGTAGTTTTGCGTAGGTGAATAGGGTATTCTAGAAAAGAGAGAATCTACAAACAAGTGTAATTGAAAATACATAAGTGGATGTAAAAAATCTATTTATCAGAACATAGAACGGGAATATTATTCTTTATGGAGGTGAGGCATGCACAATAACAGTAGCAGAGAATTTAAGTCTGGAATCATTCAAATGTGGTAATAATGAATACAAGATGGATAGACGTAATGTGTCTTACGAGTAATGAACTACTCAATTGAATACCCTAAAAAGGTAGTAGGACAACTTAAATAGCAAAATCTTAACAAAAGATGGCCCAGCTTAAAAGGTCATTGAGTTTCGATTGAATAGGAAGATTGTCACAGGAAGGTCTTTCATGGAGAAAATAGGGACTGAAATGAAGAAAAAGCATTATTTGAATATGAAGAGGTTAGCTAATTGTAAACTGGACAGGGAAGCAGCGACAGACCAGTGTTAGAATAGTTTAATGATATAGTGATAGTTTAGTGACAGCAATTACAGGTGAATGTTTATTCATTTTCATGAAAGTTAGGAAAGTACGTAAAGGACACAATTAAAATCTAATTTCATCTAGCGGCTCATTGCGGAACCATTCGTGGGTACGCCGCTACCTAATCATGGTAAGCCCAAAGAATTTTTTCTTAACCTTCCCGGTCAATGATTTAAGAAAAAATGATCCACGTGGACACTGTTGTTAGCATTATATGCACATAATTGTTGGCAGATAATTCAAGCGGGGAACGTAGCCTGGATGTGGAGACAGTGTGAAAGTAGAGACGTGACCTATGGCTGAATCTTATGACTGAATTTTTAAATCACTATATGTCATATTGTCAAGGAAGATACTTATTCATAAAGAGTAACGAAGGTAGAGAAAAATATTTTTTCAGGAAATCCTACCATGAAGGGTCACAAATCGTTGGCGTCACTCACTCAATAGAAAATGGAATCCAAATAGTTTTACTATTTAAAAAAATATTGAACTGAGTACAGAAGCGATCACTGAATAAAGTTTCATACAATATCAAATTTAAAATTATCATCAAAACATTTTTTATGGCTCAATAGTTTTATTTGTAATTAGTTAGTGTAACCAAGAAACCTTCTTGTAGACTTTATTCAATTGAAAGAACTTTATTTAGTGTTTTAACCTGCATTCTACCATGTAAACAGCACTCACAGAGCGATGCATAAATAACTGAGATCCAGGATTAAATATTGTCACCAATATTTCAGGACGGAAAAAAAATATTTCTTTTCGCAACAAGTATTGGAAATCGATTCCCAAGGGTCACGGTTTGGCGGAAGACCTGAAGATACCCTTGCCTATTGAGCTACCCATGGAAGCTTGCAACGAACCGGCCCAGCTTTAAAAACAGCGTCAAAGGAACTTCAAGCTCAACTTTTTTCCCTTTCAGATTTTTGACAGTCGTTTGATAGCTAATCCCCCAAAAAGGCCAAAGGGTCGCAAAGCGTTTTGAAAAGGAATAGCAGTCGGCATACCTTTCCCAATTTTGGTTGGTTTTGAAAGGGGGATGGTGAAGTGGAGCCATCGGCCTCAAAGTTTCCAAGCATGGAAGCTTTTACATCTCGGCTGAGTACATTTTAATCGCTCTTAATTTTTGGAAGCACAAAAAGATTCGTCGATAGCTATTTCTCATCTTGCATTCAATCACACTCCGTTTTAAGAGTTGATGGCAAGAGGGAAGTGGGTAGTGAAAGTGTTAGGTTCTTTTGGAGGGCGATGGGAGTTTGGAGTTGTGTGCTCAGCTACATCTAAATATTACAAACTTCTCTCGAAAGCGATCCCAGAGGCACCAATCGATTCCTCATCTCCCAGAAGCACTCAAAATTTTAAACTAACATAATTCTTCCCTCCTCCAATCAAAATGTGGAAAATTCATCGCAGAGGAAATAATCTAACCAATGTATCGCCGGGATAGAAACTGTCAAAATGCAATTGAACTCTGTAAATGTAGTCAGTGGGTTAAATATCTAGAAATCACTTTAACTACTAGCTTAAGTGAAAACACGTGATATTATTTTTTGGTTCTTCTTAAACATATTCTCTTGCTTGCAAGTATTTTATCTTATACATATATCCAAGAGTAATGAGCGTCGCGACATTTTAAAATATTCTTAGCAGTGGCTAAACCGTAGTGTTAATACAATGTCCTTTTCAGGCTCTCCATGTGATAAAAGGATTCCAGCCATGGAAAAACAGAAACGAATATGAATTTCTAACCAAAGCTATGAGTTATAATAGGATAGAAAAAATACATTGACTAACAACTGAATGAGTGATACAAATATTACTGCAAAAATTCAATTATTTATGATTCATAATTTTCATAAATATGTGCATTAGAGGTGGAATTCAAATTTGACAATCGTGTGAATCAGAAATTAATTTCTTCTCCAGATTCTCTAATGCCAGATCAGAACATATTAAGCCCACGGTTTGTAGAGAGTAAACCTAATTAGGCTTCAGTAAGATTTAATTATTCCGTGGGAAGATGAAAATTGTATCATTTAAACTCTTTAAGGCCAGTTTGAATTGAATGCTTTTTAACATTTCACCCGATATTACTGTTTCACTTTATGAGGGAATGTCATGGATCGTGAGTATAGGAAAGTCTTCCATTTGTGTAAACAGGAGACATTTAAAATTATATGGCTACCAAAAGTATGATAATAGTGAATAAATATTTACACAGTCTTGTAAACCAAATGATTTTAGGTTATCTGAGGTATCTCTGGATTTAATACATACCTATGTGTTTCAGCCACAATAAATTAACGGAAACTCTCCTTGAACAAATAAATTTATACTTGCTCTCGAACTCAAATTTCATTATTTTTGTATTTTGAAGTCCAACACTTGCGTGTGCAATTGAATTTATCTGCATCGTTGAGATTGACTGTGATGAGCATCGGTGAACATTTTGAAGTTGAGACCTAATGGAATATTTGCTAAGCGAAGCATGTAATCAAGTTTTATTCAAGGCAGTCAACCCAAGTCCAATGCCCTAGTTTCATCCTTTTGGACCAGTAGTTTATAACCTTCCGTGCATTATGAGCCTCGTAAGCAATAACGAAGAATCTATAAACTGCTTGAGGAACTTAGCTTGGTGATTTAATTTATTTTGGCAGCTTTCCCACCCGCACCAGGAAAAGGAAGCCGCTATACGAAATGAGGTCAACCACCCCAAAAAGCATAAATTTAGCCATACGATGAGTCAGCGTAATATAAATATATATACTTATAAAAAAGGGATGAAAAAGGGTTTTCTTTGTAAACGACGCTCAACAAAATGTATTTTTCTCTTGGACATGATGGCATAAAACCTTTCAGCGGAAAAGCGATAACTTACAAAGTGAATTCATGTGTGTTCATTTTATTTATAAAAGTACTTTTTTATTAAGGAAAATATATAATTGGCCGAGAAAATATTTCCTAATTTGACTATATTCACTGCAATCAATTTATATTCCGTTTAAACAATTCTCTGCAATCCTCATATCCTGAGTGTCGTCCCTTAACCTAAAAAAACTAATATAAATATGTGATATTGAATCAGAATGCTAATTCTGATTCAATATCAGCTAAGCGAAGGTGATTTTGACAGAGCAATATTCTGTCAAAACTCTTTTGCCTGAAAATGTTTTTCACATATACTTACTATAGTAACTATTCTTAACACTTATTTGTCTTTAAAAACTGAGCTCTTTTCTTTATTTCCAACTTTCATGATCCTAATTTTATTATTTGTAATGCAATTCTCTAGAACTGATTATTCCTCTACACTGTTTTACTTATTATTGGTTCCATCATATATTTTTACGGCTGTAAATTGTGCATTTGAACCAATAAAAGCAACTTTACCTCACTTAACACATGCTTTGATTTCATATTAATGGCAATAGTCCACCTTTATAGGGTAACACTTCACCCAAATACCCTTTAGATGCCATGTTTGTTTTCACTGACTTTTGGTCAGAAAACGTCTTTGGATCTGAAGCCGAAATCATTGATTCAATTCCCCTTAAGCCCAGTAATATATAATTTTCATATGTATCCGAGATAACACGCAAATACTCCTGGTAAATGAACCCATTTTTTTAGCCAAATGACTCTCATTTTAAAAAGATAGGTCAATAAAAATTATCTTCCTGCTCCAAAATTTTACTTTTCGTAGTTACTCCATAAAAATATTAGGGATGGTTTCGAAATGAACTATTTAGTGTTGTTATTAACACTATGGGTAATATAAAGAAGACTGAGAAATATGCTGAATTGAAGAGCAAAATAGCTGCGATGGAGCCCACAGTTGAATAGGGACAATCTATCAAAACATACTCTAATAATAAAAAAAATTATCAATCAAAGCATTCAATCTTTTTACTTATAATCTATACTTTCAGTATATGTCTATATTTTTATCTTTTATTGCCTTCTATTCATTCAGCAACTATACTTGAATATTTGTTCAAATAACATATGTCCATATTTTATTTGAAAAAAGTATGTAATCAAATTTTTGTACTCATTTTGTGCACTGCATATTTATTCGCATGCTCGTTGCCATGTGAACTTGAGTCAATATCTTGTGCGGTCTAAAATTTATTTTCTACCACCCACTCCAGATTAAAAAAACAATCTTCAGCATTTCATTAGTACATTGCAATTACATTGCAACTTAATAGTAACCTCATGTTCATATTCATCTCAATGACACATTCAATCCTTTGCAGTATTGGAATGTCTTTCATGACTGGACTGCTTTGGATTAAACTTGTAAGGATATCAGGTATTGACGATTTCTGAGGTCTTGCACCACGTGTGGCACTTAATACAGTCTTAGTATCTCCATATGTGCCATTGCGTTACCTATTAAAAAATATCAACAATACTTCAGGCAGTAAGAATGTCGTTAACGGGGCATAAACGCCTCCTTCGTCACTGTCTTAGAGAGAGTCAAATTTACTCCACGCCAACCAGCTTTCGCCAGTTTCTGTCCTATACACATCAATTAGCTTACCAGCGAGGAGTAATGATCCTTTTATGGCCGCGAAATGAAATATTAAATGAATTATTTTAATACTTTCACACAAAGATTTTTCCCAAAGAAGAATACTTATGGGCGAATAGAATACTCATAAGATAGCATTTGCTACAATTTCAATCGCATCAATATACGCATACTCAAATAAAAAGGTGATACTGCATATTTATTCATTGAACACATATTTGAAATGATATTTACATAATTTAGTGGTCAATGGCACGCACGAATGAATGCAAAATATTCATTAGAATGGGATTTGAATGTGTTAAGCTTGAGAGGTGCAAGTACTTGCTCCCAGACTCAATGAATTAACTTTTTATCACCATAACAAAATCCATATTTTAAGCTGGAACTTTTATCAGTACCAAGCCAACTCAGGTCGTTTATTAATATGAATATAAATATTAAATTATGTTTTATTATTATTATTTTAGTTTAATTAGTTACTTAATTCCATTTCTTCCCTTAATGCCATTCATATGGCTCTATGAAATCGATGGTTGGCGAACTCACGTTGTGAAATGAATGTATGATGAATAAAATAGACTTGGTTATACTAAAAAAATATTTATAAACCGACTGGTTTCAACCTTCTCAGGTCATCCTTAGGGATTTAAATCATAATATATATGACCAATTAACATAATTCAAGACACTATTCTTACCCTAAGGATTAAGTAAATAACAATACGATACCACCTTGATACCCATGGCATTACTCTTAGTATAAACATTAACGGAAGTATAGCATTAATATTAATACGATGCCAATTGAGGCAATTATTGGATAATAATACCGGTGGCAAACTAATTAAATTAGCTATTTAGTTAAATTGTTAAAATGCACTACGACGTTATTTATAAATATGAAGTAGCAGGAACTGTTCAGCTGTAATGTGCTGCAAACATGAGTGGGTAAATAGCACCATAAAAGCAAATGGTTCAAAATTTGTAATATAAACGAAAAAAAGGGAGATTTTATGGGTCAATGCTTTGACCGATACAATGGCTGCAATACCGTTTCGAGGGTAACGGAAGGAATAGTCTCTTCGTAGTTGAATTTTAGGTTCGTACTTCAGGGCGGGAACACCCTCGCTCTCAAGACTTTCGCTGGGCGTGTGTCGTGTATGGAAGAGACTCACGCACGCCAGCCCGGGGATGCAGATGTGGGGTACCATTCGTGTTCCTGCCACGCCTTCGCTAGCGACCCTCTATTTGAGCGAGCCATGACTGCCCGTCCTCTGCAATTTGGTGGGGAAAGAAAACGGATTCATAGCCGAGATAACGAATATTTATTTCGACCGAAGGCAGGTAAATCTCGGAAGCCTAAGGGATGCCCCCATTTGGCGCGTAGAACGCTTTCCCGTTAATAATAGAGGCGAAAATACATAAAAGATGGCCAACTTGGCATGAGTTATCATTCCCCTACGGTGGTGAACTCACAAGGTGTTTCGCTAAAGTCAAAACTCGTCCGAACCTTTAATTACACTATCAGCATAATAAATAGCCCTGGAACCTTGAGCCATTCATTTGCCAGATGTAGGTTGGTTATTAATTCTCCAAAAAGGAAGAGTTATTTCAATCGACCTAGCTTGCAAGGAACGGGAACCTTGGTTCTAATACGACTTCTATAGTAGTTTTTCCCACCATGAGGGTGAAACCTTCGTTCACATACATTTATCTCAATGCATTCCAACTATCTCAATACATTCCAACTATCTCAATTCATGGTTCCAAACTCTGTGCAAGATATAAACTCTCTTAAAGCTAATAAACCAATTCATGTGACCGAAAAAATGACATTAAAATGTTGTAAACAAAAAACTTATTCTAATCCATTGAAAATATTAACGTTTCATTCTGGCTCAAATTTAGATAACCCCTATCAAATGGATAAAATACTGGTTATTTTCAAAGAATTTTGATTCACGTTTACAACAAAAATCGTTTTCCCACCATCCTATTCTTACAATATTAAGCACAACAGACAGGTGGTCTGACACGGTGTCACCACTGTTCACGTTCAATTCAGGTGGTAATCCCTTGAATTGGATCCTTGGGTGTTTTCAAGTCAGTTTCCGCACTAATAGGCGCTTCAGACCGGGAGGAAAGGTATAAGGATAGGAATGGAAGGGTGATGTGGATGTCTTTATATCGAATGCACAAATTTTTTAGGAGCCAACCACCTAAGGATATACAATTTTTATTCTCTTGTCACTTATAACCTGTCCCATGGTTTCCTAGATGACAGTTCAGCGGTAGATGAGCCCGTATTAATCGTACCCCAAATAAGTTGGGGGTCCCTGAGACTATTGTGAAACACCTCCTCTACTCCCTGTTGTGAAGTCTCTAATGTGAAGTCTCTACAGCGGCATCTATTGTGAAACACTTCTTTATCGGGGAAATACGGGAGTGCTTCAGGGTTCTAAGCCAAATTCTCAAGCGTGTGATGACCATTATTTCTCTCCAACTACTTCTGCCAATTGTAGAACTCTAAAATACTCTCTTCAATTCGGTTGTTACCAAAGCTGTTACCAACGCACCCTGAGTTGTTTAACGTTGAACAGACACAATCTCATGGTATTAGCGTTGGTGGTTACGAGTGATGCATTTCCTTCATTTTGAGCAGACTTTTGGTGGCTGGATTGACCCTAATTTTTTCGAGTATCTCTATCCGCCTATAAATCTCCCCATTTTATTTATTATACAGGAGTGCAACAGCAGCTTGAATATGCAAAACAATAATGTTTGAATTAGAATACTGAATTATGAAGGAGCGCAATCATGCCTTTACCCATGTACACTTTATCCTAGCGATAGTGTGACAAGGCATTTTCCAGAAATCAAAAGTGCAATTCTTTTAATAATTTAAGGTATTTTGCAATACATATAAACAATTCATCAGAACGTACAATTGCAGCGTGTTTCTTTGTGTCAGCAAAGCATGAAGAATGACAGGAATGACAGCAGCGGAAAAGAAAAGGGTGGATGCATTCAACATGTGGTGCTACAGAAGAATGATGAAGATTAAATGGATCAACCGGGTAAGTAACGAGAAAGTTCTACGAAGAGTGGGAGAAAAGAGAAGTCTTATGAATACCCTAAGAAGAAGACGGGACAACTTGATTGACATGAGATGTGATGGCCTGATGAAGACAATCGGCGAAGGACAAGTGGAAGGGAAAAATGGCAAAGGAAGTCCTCGTGCATGGAACAAGTGATAAAAGATGTGAAAGAGAGGAATTACGTAAATATGAAGAGATTAGCCGATAGAAGAACTCAGTGGAGAGCTTTGTAAAACCAATCTGAGGATTGATGACTTATGATGATGGAGGTATTTTAGCAACTTTAACGTTTAAACTTTTGGCAAAACAATTTCCAATGTCAACCCAATGCGAAACCGTGGACTATAACACATCTTTGCATGTTCTCCACTAGACAGATACATCTATCTGAAACATCTTTCTCAACGCGAAACTCTTCATGGAACTTTTTCTTTTATTTTCCAAACATCGTACAATGCTGTAAAGAATAAGTCGTTTGCCCAGAAGGTTATCCAAATGTATGAAGGACAGTGAATGAGCAGACAATTTCCTACGATAAAATCTGTTTTCTCATGTTGAAATTCCGTCTAACTCATTTCATCTCATCAAAAGCCACAATACAAGATCTCGCAGAGATTAATTATTGTATCAGGTGGTATCTGTACACAATATATGACTTATTGCAGAGTCCATGATCCTTAATTATGAACTGAATTATCGGTCAATCGGTCAGTTGGAGTAATTAGTTACATGAAGTAAGTGACCGACAGTTAACGTCATTTCCGCCAATAGCGGTAGGCGGGCATTAAGTAGAGGTATGACTGTCTGCATTTCAGGAAACGGGGAGGAGGGGTGGGAGAAAAACATGGCGTGGGCATTAGCACGATCTTAACTGAAGGCGCCATGGGGTCTACGAGGCACATGAAATGCTCCTACAATTGTTACTCAAGTAGAGATTCGTTAACCATCGGCCACTGATTCGAATGAAACCCGAGTCCTAGGGTTGGGGAGACAGTACAATAGCCACCACAACACCTGATCACCACGGCTAGGGATATTTAACTAACCAAATGAACACTGCCACCTTCCATTTAAAGCAGTATTCTTTCTTAAGACTTTAGTGACTACTAATGGTAATAAAAACATTGAAATTAATAAACTAAGTGAAAGCAAAACAATGGTTAGTGACAATATAAGCTCAGGATACAAATTCTTCGTCGATGTGACAGGGGTTTTTGAGATGAGTGTTTGCTCCTACAACGCATAAAATATTATCGTCCTTGCCAGGCTTAACCCTTGAGATCTATTATTTGATACCTTTGATGTTTCAGACAGCCTTCAGTGTTGGATTTCAACCCATCTAATACTAAACCATCAATTTAATGTAGCCTAAAGTGTCTAATTAGAAAGACTTAAGTGGTACCTGAAAACACAACGAACATTTTACGAATGCTTTTCATTCTGCACACCGTTCTAATATGTACGTTAGTGCTAAATGCATATCAAGAGCTTAAATGCGAATCTAATCTGACACAAGAACGAAAAACCATTCTCAAGCAAACAAAGGCGCCAAGGACTCTCCTCGGCATATCGCTGATTTTGACGTGAGGCTCAACGTGGATCAATGATGATCCGGGTGGGGGGGGGGGGGAAGGAATGGATTTAAAGGGGGTTAATGCGAAGAGGTTTCAAGGTCTCGCATTTGCAACTGTGACTGCCACTACGGAAGACAATGGGTTCTGGCTCCCCAGCGGAAAGAAGAGGATGATAGAGAGAGAGAGAGACAATTAGCCTCTCAATGGAAAGTGAAGTTCGTGGAAGACGGTTGCAGAGTGCACGCCCCGCTGGGAATTATCAGTTTACAGGGCCTGTTTTACGCGTCCTAATTGGAGGACCAGCATTCGAGAAGAGACGTCGGTTAATTTAGAGGCTGCTACCATCATTTCCATCCTCAGCCGCCACTCTCGCCCGTTCGACGGGAAATGAAACTGAATTCACCGTTTCACGATATTTCAATGAGTCATAGCCGGGGTTATGGAATTGGCGGGCCTTTCTCCGAGGTAATGGTTAACGTGGAGGCTACATTTCCAACGTATTGCAATGTCACGGATCGTTCAAATGGAAAATAAACGACGTTCTTGGAATTTGTACCTGAACATTGGAAAATCCTGGCGCAAAATCAAGCGAACAGACGTGATGCTACGAGGTAAATTAGCCCATCATATGGCAAAAGGAAATCATTGGCGTGTTATTGTAGTGGATGTCTGTAGGAAAATCGGTAGACAAAAACTTTTTCACAGTTCTTGTCAACCACATTATAGGTCAATGCTCTTTTAAATATCCTTCATGTGTATTCTTGAAGGTGATAAACATGAAACCTGACATGCGGTATAAAAGTATGTAAAATGAACCAATGTTCTTATCGCAGAATGGAAATCATGATATAAATAGCCTAAACATAAAGAAGGAAAGCAATAAATTCTGACATAACGTCAAAATTTTTTCACCAATATCCGTATCAAAGAATAGCTCTAAAACGTCCATATTTTAAGAAATGTATAATTTTTGCTCTAGGTTGACACATAACCGTAAGCCCAGTAGTAATGCAAAGTTGAGAGATAAATATTTCTTGTGCAGATTTACTCGATCATTTAATTAATACTTGCTTATTTGAGAAAAATCACACCCTTTTCTAACGCCCATTAAAGCTGATGCGAGTAAAAACGCAGTTGGTTAGTTGCATTTTGTTAAAAGTATGTGAATGTGTCATTACTTCAACCACTAAAATGAAAATATGTACCCATTTCATTTGAAAAATAAACAAATTTAGTTGAAAAGTCTAAATCCTGCGAGTAGAGTACTGAGTACCTATATATTAAAAAAATATTTCACATTCGGAAGACCGTCCTACAAAACGACAATGGAGTAGAAAACAAAATAAATGCTTAATAGCATCTAACCTGCATCTATAACGTCATCCGCCTAATAATTTCTGCTTGAGGAATAAACATAATTGCAGTTATCAACCACTTTCAATATTTCATCGATGTTTTATCCATAAATGAATAAAGTAGAGGCTAGTCATTCGTTAACATTCATCGAAATAACATTCGACAGGTTTCGATGGGACGTTATCCTTTGCTCAGAGTATGACCTATGTAGTATATTGTTTCATCGTCCTGCAACTACTGTTAAGTTCATGATAATAAATATTTAAAGTCCACTTCCGATTTCTCTCACTCGTACTACTTCAATTTTATTTGGTTAGTTTTATGCAATTAACAAGCAATTTTGGCATCATGATTGACTCAATCAGGATAAATTTCTATTTAATTTCTTTTTGTGCTATTTTTGCCTCTCTCATTTTCATCAGAGCTTCTTAAAAGTATGAACCAATGTCGCGAAGCAAGCCCGGATCGTTCAGAAGGTATAGTCAATACTGTAGTCATATAATTACCTCGATACTCTTTGTTGCTTTTTTATTCCTGCACCGCACATATTGTCTTCACCGCAATATTCAAAAGAACGCTGCATTAGAACAACCACTACATCTTCCGCCACGCGGTACCAAACTGCGGACTGGTTCATGACGAGGAATGACTTGGATAGGAAGAAAAAAGAGACATTTTGTGGGGATGAAGGAGGGGAGGATGACCAGGGACAAAAGAGTTTTCCCAGAAAGAGGACTGAGGGACCGTGACCAGACTGAAATTCCGCAAAGCGGACTGCTCATGGGGATCCTGAAGGCCAGGGGCAGAATAAATACGGATGAGGGATAAAGGTTATGGGTGAGGAGGGAAGGGGCCGTGAAGGATAAAGGTGGATGAATGCTAGGGGCTGCAGGAACCCTGAGGTGTCCGCTGATGGAGGGGGGAGGGAAGAGAAGGGCGGCAGTGAGGTATGGAAGGGTGCTCAGAGGAAATCTGAGGAGGGGAATTGAAACCCACGGGGCAGAAATCGTTGAATGGGATCTCAAGGGAGAAGGGACTTTTAGGATGGGGAGGTAGGTCCCATTCGATCCGGGAGAAAATTGAAAATGACGGACGCGTTTGAAAGACGAAACAACGGGCGTCAGGTGAAAAATGCGGACACTGCTATCTGAAATAGCTTGGAGATGGAAAAGGATGCTGGCCAGGCACATAAAACAGCTGTGATGTAGGGAGCGGGGAAAGTAAATGGGTTCATGACGGCATCAAGCAGCTGATGGCGGTCGACGGTCGAGCCCTTAAATATATGGACCCCATCGAGTTCCACGCTTATCCAGACATGTCACGTCAGAATCAATTTTCTTCTCAGTTCTCCCAGGAAGAGTCAGGTTCACTACTAGTTACTAGAAATAATAGGTTGACTTCTTGAAGGCATGCACTTTCGTAAGGAACAGTCCTGTTGGGGTCATAGATATCGGAAGAAAAACTCATGCCTTCAAATAATACCCTGCGACATAACCTTCAATTATTGACTTATGTTTTGAAAGAAATTTTCCCATGAAACACCAGTCTAAATTCAGAGATGTAATGAACTCAGCATAATAATATACCTATGATTAAGCCATAATGACTAGCCAATTAAATAAAAGAATATTAAAGTTTTTTTCTTAATATAGGAATATCGATTTAATAGACTTAAAATGGGGAGTCGTGGTGGCCTAGTGGGTAGAGCACTGGGCTACTGACCGGAGGTCCCGGATTTAAATCCCAGTAAAGAGCTTATCTGGACACCCCCATCTAAAAAAAATCATCGCGATTCGATTTTATGCATGTCAGAACTTCGTAGAAAATCGCAGGTGGCCCAGAGAAAGGAACTGCCCCCGCTACCATGAATGTGTGAATTTCAGACGCCAATGGCGTTTGACATTAGTACGGGGTGAGCTCTACACTCACCTATAAAAACCAACCTTCGGTCTGAATCACTGAGTGAGTGAAACTTAAATATTTTTAACCTGTGCAACGTCATAATATGATATATAAGAATATTGATATTGAGGTACTTATAAACTAACAAGCACCACGTCGTGTTTGATAAGGAAATACTTACGAGTCCCTGCTAGGGTGTTCGGCAGCGGGCGGGAATGGGGTAGTTTACCATGTATTTTTAATTGCCAAATCTGATAGAGTTTTTTTTAATAAAAAGACCCGTATTTTTCCGTTTTTTGATCCGTCAATTATTTCTGTAGTTACAAGCGATGAAAAACTGATGTGTTTAACCCTTTCCGAAAAGCAGGCGTGGTGCAACCTCTGACGTATTCGACTTCGTCCAATCACAACTGAACCCGCGAAGATACTTCGCCTTATCGCAATGGGGGAGACACAGCTGACTCTGAGAATGGAAGTTGTTACGACAGGATCTGTACGAGCTGACCTTCCGAGAACACCCATCCACTCCCTTCCCTTACCCTAAAAGCACTCAAGGACGGAAGGAAAATGACGTCAATAATATCACAGCAGCTTTTTCGGTGGGCGTCACCTTTTGCTTATTTTAATTTTTGATTTATTAGTGAATGGTTATGGTTAGAAGATTAATTTTTTCACTAAAATTCGTTTTTCGTTTCCATCTAACGATTTCGTGTACAAAATTGCGGTTTCGGTTCCGAGTAAACGCCCCCCTTGTGGACAAGCAAAAACGAATTGATTGTTACGGCAGATATTTTATTCACATTATTCACTCTCAGAAGATATTTGAAACAATTTGAATAAACGAAAAGAAGGATGTTTGTCAAAGTGATGAGCTAGGCGCGGGAGAAAAAAAGACTGCTGGCGGAAATTAAGAAGAGAAAGAGTAGAACGAATAATTTTTAATTTTACATTGAATATTGAATGGAATATTGAAAGTCATCTTCAAAGCTAAAATGTTGGCTGTGCAAAAATATGAGAAAAGGGAATTTGTGGTAGTATAAAGAGGAATGGAAAATAATACATTTATGTATGCAAAAAATGCGTCGGAATTGAGAGGGTAAGGGCAGGAGAAAGCCGGCAAAACTCCAAATCCTACTCTAACCAGTACAAGACTGTCACAAAGTCTTGCATTTTCCACTACGTTCCGTATTACAAGAGTCCACCATCTCGAAACCGTGGTCTAAAAATGAGCACGGGTTGAAATAACAGTATGTAATTTGTCGCATCCAAAGGAGCTGATGTCAGCTCCTTGAGAGCTCGAAGGTGTCCTCTGACTAAGCAAGTAATCGAAAAGCTGTCGGGGATTGATTTAAGGGCATAATATGTCACCTAAGAGTTACTTCAATATCATTTATTGCGATTGTATTGTATTACATATTTTTAAAAAGCATTCCGAATTCTAATTTATAGTGTTTAAAACTTCCCTATGAGAGTTTATCGATGTCTCTTCACAGGCTGTGAGAATGAGTATCACCCAATAGAATTCCAAAATCCCAATTACTACCACTAATATTTCAGAGGCATAAAGGCGGTATTACATCGATGAATCTCGCGTGAAGCTAATGCGTCGCTTCAAAACAATTCCACCGAATTCTCTCCATATGAAATACTAAAACAAATTAGCAGTCGTAGTAAGGATTTTAATGTTCAGTTTAATAATATAAACGGCTAGGGCACGCTAACTTCACATTTATTTGTGCAGAATCAAGATTATAAAAGGGAGTACATTTGGAAAATCAGATATTACAAAACCTAATAGTCTGTTCAACATTGCCTTTAATTTTAAGATGACAGAATAATGGGAGTAATAAGAGAAATGAAGTGAATTATATTTTGGTATGGAATATTTTTAGATAAGAGGAGACAGTAGATGTGATGTAGTAGTAGAATGGTAATTCAACTTCGAATGTAAACAGCGAATAATGGAAAAGAAACAGTGACGGTAATTAATTTCCTTTTGAGTATTCATTTTAGGCTCAGTTCTGTTTTTGGAAATTCCATTGTATTTCTCCGACGCTCGTCATCTCTCAAGAATTGAAACAAGGGAAAACTTGAAATTAATAGGTTTTCCTCATCTCGAATTCCGCTTTGATTGAGCAACAACACCTGAGTCCTAGGGCTTACCACCAGAATCAAATTAAGCCTACGTCAGAACAGGGCGCGACACAGCGGCTTCGGGCAGTCATGCAAAGAAAGATGGTTGCAAGAGATTAAAAAGTTTGGGGATGAGATTAATAAGCGTAATTTAGTTATGCAAAACTCAAGAGAAAGTCTGCCAAACAATCTTTTACTAGTTTGCTATGTATAATATTGCTAGATGGCTCACGCATAGGGTTATATTTTTGGATGTCCTATTTAGCTCAACCTTCTAGTACCCTTCAAGAAATTGTCTTTTTTTAGGTAAACTGACTCTATCAGTGTTAGGGAATGGCTAAAAAAATATGGTAAATGGTAAAATGTCTCCAATACTTCAAAATTTCTACACTAAAGTAGAATTAGTGAACATTATTTCTTCAGAATGGGATGTATATTGTATTGAGTAATAGCTGCTTAGCTCCAGGCAATGTAGGAATAGTTTCATTTGAAATAGAAATAAGAACAAACGAGAGATATCCAGTGTACATTCAGATACACCAAAGAAATTTACCTTTAAAATGCAGCCAAGTACTTGGCTAGACTATGAATCCAATTGCAAAATGGTTTACACGTAAGGTTAATAGACAATGGAATTAGACCAAAATGAAAATGCATGAGACCCAGATTTTGCAACGGACTTCACTTCATCGACTGAGTAGCTGATATAACTTGATAATATTTTTTAATATTGGGAGTATTTTATGCGACTCACTGTGTAACTCTTGTGATAAAAAAATGCGCACTAATTTGAAACAGTCTAAACGCAGTAATAAATACATCACTTTCATATAAAATTTTCAGTTTTCCCATGTGCTAGTATCAAATTATCTATCTACGATGAAAATCCATATTTAGGTATAGGGATAGAAACGTAAAGCTAAGTGAGTCAAAATGTCATTATTAACGCAATAAAATCACCTCTTCTGAGTTTGTCAATATTAGTTGACTAAATAAAATAAAATGCTTTTGTTTCTCTTTAACCGAGAGAGGGAGGTTAAGATGCTTGTTTAGAGAGTCCTAGTTATTAATGCTTTTCGTATTTGAAAAAAAATATCTTCTTTAAAAGTGCAAACTTTATCGAGACCGATTTCTAATTTCTACGTTTGTTTTCAGGTGAGCTAACAGTGGAAACCAATGAGAGTGCAAGAATTCATCTGACATATGTTGGTAAGGTCTTACAGCGTATGATACTACTACACCCGTGTCAGCCCCACTCGCATCTGAAATTAGTTGAATCATCATGGCGGTTAACTGTGGTATGATGAGTTAATAAGCATTGATTTTTAATTACACTTTCATGAGGCAAAAAATTTAAAATGTTTTGACATTCATCTCACGACAAGGAAAATATATGATTGATCCAAATTACAGTCCTCTACAGATAGCACCGTAATTTTCACGAATAAAAAAATGTTATTTTTGAGAAAGGAGAAATATTATAAATAATTAATTCCGCAGAATTTAATGGGATTCTACCATTCAATACCAACTAGAAGTTCCAACATAGCTTTTACTTTGGCCTTAGCGTACCAGGAGTAAATGTAGGAAAGACAAGGCCCTCTTGAGAGGCTTCCAAAATAGCTATTGAGATATTTACGCTATACGGAGCGCGTAGTGTGTTTATTATTTCATAAGAAAGCCAGTCCACAAATTAATACCAGATAAAAATAATTTCGTCCTCTTCTCTCTTCGTCTTGTACACCTGTCCACCATATACATTTTCTCAGAGCTGAGAGATAATATTCACAAATAATTAAAAAACTACGTTTAATATATGAAATTAGTATCTTTTTTTCATCTACGTCTCAGCAGCTACTCTAATAATTCATTACCTCTTTTTCTTGGCTAGTAAAATATTTTTTACTATTCCCACTATAATTTTGAAGATTTCTCCTCGATTTTTCAAAAACACTTATGCCACTCACGCACTACATTTTCTAATGCCCAAAATCAACACTCATTCTACATTGCCTAAAACTTATGATTTCCCATTCTTATATCAACGTGCTCATATTTTAACGGACTTACTAATGAAAGCTTTTTGTAAGTTTGGCACATATTGTTTTCTTATCAACTTTCATATGAAAACTTTAATAATTCTTTCTACAAATAGAATGAGTTTCAGTGTCATATTTCCAACAGTGGATATATTTTTTAATAATTTGCTTAATAGACGAAAAAAAATGTAGGCACATTCTTTACGAACGTGAATTGGCAATACAAATGTTTTCCTGCTCCTGAAATTAACCAAAACACAGTAGTATTTTCAAGCAGATCTCTTCATAAGTAATATCTTAGTTTGTTGTGGCTATTTAACTCAAAAGCGTAAATGAGTCTTTTCCCTGCAGCTCTCTCCTGAATTTTTGAAGTGATGTCTCATTACATTTATATTTGATTGACCGAGAAAAAAAACGAAGAGGTCTTAAGCAGCACTGGAGAATTGAAGTCTGCTGAAAAATACGAAAAAGCAGACAGGCCTGCCAATAGGCTGTCTTGAGATAACATGGTCTTGGGGTATGATTGTCGGATTGTGCCAGAAATTGAGCATAATGGATAACGTACACTACTTTGCACGTATCCGTGCCATTGTTGCCTACAGCCTCTTCCGGTTTTAGCGGACATGTACATACGTAATTCCAAGACGTCTCTTGATCGTTATGCCAGGCCTGAAATGCTAGCTAAAACCAAGGCATTAAGTAAAAAATTAGAGTGGAGTATTATTATGTAGTATTCCCTTAAACATAATGATCTGAAAAAGATAATCGTCAAGACAAAATGACAAAATCTGAATGGTAAAATGGCAATAAAATGATTGAATGGGGTAAATGAAATGAAACAAAGAATGTAAAATAGATAATTATAAAGGGTGTAAGATTGAAGAAGTTAACAACAGAATCGAGGAAATCTCTAGGACTTACGTTGATAGATTGTTTTTTAGTCTGCGTTATTCTATTCGGTGTTCACTCAAACACATGATTTAATTCCTTAATCAACACGTTCAATCAGATAACTTCCGAATTGGATCACTAGTTTTTTTATTTATAACAATATGCATTTGGGAAGGAATACCCTATCGCTAAAAAATTCTTTTCCTATACGCTTTGGTTGAAATGTATAGGTCTTCCTCAAAAGTAATTATCGTTATTTCCCAAACTAAATGTTTTAATAGCATCTAAAACCTAGAATTCTCTGCACATGGTTTGCTTCAATGTTTCAAAGAAAATTGAGCGGTTCGAATATTTTTCTATGTACCTCAGGATAAGTCTACTGGTCCAATAGCTCACATAAAGATATATCTATGCCATGCATGCATTTTAGCTTTTGGGTCATGGATGAAAAACCTGGAATGTAAAAGGCATTCGCATTTCATGAGAGGCACACCAAGTGGCTATGAGATGAGGAGAGGAATGAAGCGAGAGGATCTTGGTTTAAGGAAAGAAGATTAGAAGTTGGAGGAGGTGGGTTTAAGAACAAAGATGAACTTCGTTTTCGGTGGGAGGAAGAAAGAGAACAGGGTCAGAAGTTAGTGAAGCAGGAGTTAAAAAGCGGCAAAGAGTTTCAGTAGAAAGTGGGTGTCATAATAAATGTTGAGAGTACGCGATAAGGAGGGACATTTAATCACGGTTTTTATGGGGCAGAAAAGTCGGCCTCTTCGTCGTAAAGATAAGGGAAAGGGACCAAGATTCACTCTCTCATTCCTTGCGAGGAGGCGAACCAAAACCATTCCCGACCGCTATCCAACGGCCCGAAGCAAATTTGTATATTATTTTCACTTTCATCTCGCTGGAGGAGCACTTGTAGCGATGTTTTGGGCCCAGGCAAACGCGGATCGAGAGTTTAAAGGATTTCCACGCAACGGGAAGTTAGATATGAGACCGCAACCCACAAATGAAGTCCCTACCAACTTTATAGCGTTCCTTCCCTGAGCCACTTCCCCTGCGTAAATGCTTAATCATTAGCTCAGTGGCAAGGTATTTTGAAGCATTTTATCGTAGATTTTGTGCACGTTGAAGCTGCATGGACGTTATGGTAAGTGAGGAACAGAGGATTGAAATCTTCCAAGGATCTCATAATCTCCTCTCATTATCATTAAACATGTTTGGCATTATGGTTTTAAGATGGGAATCGTTTGATAAGGAAATATTCTCTAGGAATAAGGATCCTACTAAAGACAATTTTTTTACTTATGTACTAGTACATGAATTTTCCTATCTTACCAATGAATGAGAATTATTATTCCGCATAATTAAGTTTTACTATTTCCAATCCAATTTCTCTACATATTATCACTTCACATCGTGTACAACCTGTCTTCAAAGTAAACTGTCCAAATTCCATGTACTTCGTCCACATTATACGTTCCATTTATTACACTCATTTTCTGTATGAATCAATGCATATACTTTTCTATATTTTTTACTATGAACTGTATTGTTACTTGAATGGAACATGTGACGACCTATTGTTCATTTCGGGATAACAAATTCAAAGGGAGAATCTTCGAAAATTCACATACTGCATATGTGGTAAACGTAAGTATAAGTTGATAACTTCGTTAATAGTGGCACATAATATGCGCATAAATACTTGACTGCCAAAGTTGATTCGATCAAAGTAAGAATTGTAAATTTAATGTAATATCTGCTTTGTAGTAACTACGAGTAGCATTATTGACATCAATGCATTCCTGGTGTCAAGTTTCACCTTACCAAGCTTTCTTTACAAGGTGTTGTATGGAATGAAATGAAAAGATGTTTCTGAAGCCCCTACATTCCCAATAGGGCCAAGTTGAGTATGAAACAAAATATAAACCAACGTTTAAAATATCAAGTAAGTTTAGGATTAAAGCTATTTTTCAACGATTAGGCCACAAATTTAATGAACTATTAAGTTTGTATTAGAAACTGATGTTTATCGAGTTCATATTGTGGAATGAATGATGAATAGAAACTAACAATTGGTCATCATCAAAGGTCAACAATCCCAGGATTCGTTTGACGCAACCCTCCACTCGATTCTTCTAATGGCCAATCTCATCATATTAACGGTGCTGCATACTTTCACGTTCTTTACGACCTGTTCTATGTAACTCATACGAGGCCTGCCTTTTCCATTCTTCCCGATCACTTTTATTTCGACGAATGTCTTCATCAGGCTATCGTATCTTAAGATTTTGCCGATTAAGTACTTTTTTTTCTTCTTCTTTTTATAGTTTTATTTTATTCTCTGAATTTCCACCTTTAGTTTCTCCAGTATTCTGCAGGTCCAAAGTGATTGCACGTTACACTTTCCTACCCTAAAATGACTATCACACTTGACTGATGTACTCTCTCAAGTAGTCCCCGCCCGGAGATCCGAATGGGGGACTATTTTACCTCCGGAATATTTTACTCGACTGGGTGCCATCACGTCTGATAATAAAGGAAATAGTGGAGAAGCTGCGACTCCTTGGGATAATAATATGGTGGTTTCGCCTTCACTCATGTGAAGATGAGCTGCTGCCCTTTTCCCGAGAGATGGGAAGCGTAATTGTTGGCAGCCTCCGTGCGTCGCCAAGTCACGGCATCATCACAGGTTCTGTATTTTTTATAGGACTACCTTAACCAGGGATAGACCAATACCCCCTCGGAATGCCGTCGCTTTTTCTCCACGACTGCTTATTCGACGAATAAAATCGATTATCTCGTATCTAACCTCTATATATAAAGGTCGACCCACCATCCGCAACGCAGGGGACCTACTTGGTGGCTTTAAGCTCAGCCGCGAGTAAAAATTGGTAGATAAAAAAATAAATGCTTAGGATTTTTCAGTCACATACTGAATCAATCCTCGGAACATGGAATGAAACTTCGGCAAAATAGAGGCTACAATACTAAAACTGATATTGAGAAATATCATAGTGCGACTTATTTATACACAATAATATATCCCTTGCAGGAAATGATCAAGTGTAAAACTGAATTAACAGATTATTTCTGCCATTTATTCAAATTGGATAGCAAAAACTTTTCATGTCAGAAAAAAAACTATAGGTGCGTTGACTCGTGGAAAATACAGCTTTTTTCAATATCAGTAATAGAATTAACTAACCATAGAGGGCGAATACGTTCCATGAAAAAGAACATTAATAATAGCAAAGTATGAATTAGCTTTTGAATATGGAAGAATAATAGCTACCGAAACTCTGTGATAGATCGATCTAATAGTGGGCATTCTCCTCTGATAAACATTATTTGTTCCGATGCAGAGTGGAAATTTTCGCACACAGATTTATCCAAACTCGGCTCTCTCCGTAATATCTCTGTGTTTTTTGAACATAAAGGAAATTCATTGGGCTAAACTTGACACAAAAGGCCAACCTGCCGATGTAAAAAAATTAATCATTTTCAAATGTGCCAAAATAAATTTGCATTGCTTTATGAACATCACCACCTCTCTTCTTTTTCCATGACTAGTAATACTGATAAAAGAAGAATGATTGAATTATCAGGTTCTCCATATTATTTGAAATTCATCTAAAAATCAATTTTTTGCTGCACGAAATTCAATTAATTATTTTTTTCTCGCGTAATACAATGAATTTCAATTTGGTGGAAATCACTATATGGCTCTAAGTAATTTTAAATTTTTCAATACCCACTTTGTTTTGGTTCACTGTTGTTATACTAAAGATGAAAGCTTTTTCCATTTGGAGGTAAGAAAAATAAAATACAACTGAAAATATATGAAATGAATTAAAAGAGCACTTAGATTCACAACCTGATCAAATTTTTCTTGCAGCATACTAACAGGCAACCTGGCAATATGGCAATTCTCGAACCTACCAGGATGTTTCTAGTTACCCAATTCAATGGCATACACGTTTAAAAAACTGGCATGGGCACCATTTTGGATCTCCTATAAGAGCATAGATATTTTCGTAACTACATTATAAGAAATGACCGTAGATGAAAAGTGATTCACTGAAGAGAAATTCTTAAATGAAATAAAGCAAGGCTTTAAAAAAAACATTATTTGCAAGATTTATATGATTCCAAATGCAACCAATTAAAATATGAAATTATTATTATACTCAATCGGCTCACTTATTTTTATTACGTATTGCGCAACATGTAGATTATCTGCAGAGTGTCACAAAGCTAAGCAGTGTCAAGTAGTGTCACAAGGCTAAACCGTGAACACAGACCTGATATACTCGATTGGACTTACGTACACTTTAAATAACTATCACTTTGGGTACTATAAGCAATAGACTTCACCGGCTATATCATGATGCATAATGGTCTGGGGAAGACAGTCTCCGATAGACAAGTGACGAAGCGTGGATATTACAAACCAGGAACAATTCAAAACAGCAGTAAATATAGTGGGATCATTCAGTACCGTCAAAGCCGAAAAAAATAAGCGAGCTTATAACTAGAGTCGAATAATGAGCCTAAGTCGAAAAATGATGGATACAGTTTTCTAGGTTGAAAAAAAGCATTTTAAGTTTTCTTCCATGGATCGTGGAACTAGAATTACGGTTGACGTGCACTGCAAAACGCTCACGAGAATGAATCTTACCATTCACAATCGACTTCGCAGGAAACTGTTGGCCAGGATGCCCCTCTTTCATTATAACGCGCGTCCTAACACCGCCGGCCGAACCAATGATAAAATTCATCATGCCCTCTGGGAGCTGTTATAAAATTATATTTTCTTGCACTTGAAACAAGACTTGTTGAAAAATGGTATGAATATGGCGAGGATCTTGAGACAACCGTCGCCAACTGGCTCACTTCCAAGAACTTCTAGGCAAAGAGGTTGAAGAAGAAGTGTAACGTCATGAATTGTGCCTAGAAGCGATCGGATATTATGTGAAAATACAAGGTAGGCTCATGGTAAACTAAATCTACCAATCCTTTTCCTAAAGGTGATATATTTTTATGGCCAAATGGCCCTTACGTTTTGGATAAACCTCGTATGAATCTTCATGTTTCTATTTTTGAGGGACCCTTTAAAACCACCAGGGTGGTTCACTCATCAAGTGTAATTTGCCCTTAAAGGGAAAATAATCTTCTGAGTTAAATTTGATTCTTATGCTATAGAGATTAGAAAGAACTCTTTCTTGTGACAATGGAAAATGCGTTGAATAAAAATCGAAAGTTATGTATTAGTATCCACAGTGCGTTTCAACTGGCAACGTCTTTGATTCAATATGGTCAAAGCTTCTAATGAAAAGGTGCCAGTGTGAAAATTGCTTATTTATTATTTTTGTCCTTCTGCCTTAGAAATCGAAATTGAATCTCTCTTCGTGTACATGCAAGAAACTTATTTTTACTCAGTATTTTTACGAAGCAATATCTCTTGAAATTTTATTCATTGACTCTGAAAATATCCCATACCACAAAGTGGGAAATCATTCTCTCCACCATCGTACCAAATGGTAGCGAAAGGCTACGCCCCAAGTGCCAGTGGTTAAGACGTGAGTTGGGGTCTAAATCCACGCTGAATTTAGGGAACCACCACTGGCACGGTAGGAATGTAGGGCGAAGGCGGGAATACAGTTTGAAATGGGCAAGAGAGTGGGAGGGTCAGGGTGGAAATGAATTAATGCAGCGCTGGCTAGCGGTCAAGGAACGAACGCTCCAAAGGTTACGGGGTATTGGTAGGGAGATAGCGAGCAAGATGGAACAAGAGTTGGACGGGAAGGGGAATGGAGGAAGGATAGAAGCAATTCTCTGGATTTAGGGGAAAGAAAGAAATATATCGTTGCGCATGAGTCACAGGTCCAAAACTAATGAAAAATAAATAGAAAAAGCATTCACTTTAAAGCTTACAAAGAGGATAGTCTGAGATGAAATAGCTGAGGAAACTAGCACCGGTTGCCATGCGCCACACTGGAAGAATTCACGTACTTCTTGTAACCAGAATACCTCACCTACATTTCATGCCCCTTTCAGTGCACACCAATCGTATGCTTTCGTTGCCACTTAGAAGGAGACTGGGAGACAAATCTTTTCTGCCCCAATGCATACGTAAGCTTTCAGGAGGAGGTAATATTTTTGGTAGCGAAAAAAGAATGGAGTGAAATCCATCGACCGCCTGTTATCAACTCTCACAATGAGCGCGCCTTGCATGAAAGGCACGCAACACAGACAACAAAATCTGTTTTAGTATATCATCTATCATGAAATATTTTTTTTTTATCATTGACAATCACATGGCGATATAACTAATGCAGATACAGATATATAATGAAAAATATTACTTTACAGAAAAGAAATAGTGGTAGGTAGTCAATATAGAGCAATTTTTCGAATGTAAAACTGTTAGATCTTAGTGTTTCCCAGTAAATGTGAGAGTTTCCTTATTTCTCTGCATAATACAAACCTCATTCAGATGTATCATAATTTTACGATATTACCATGATATATTCATAGCATTTCGGTAGCTCCTTGTGTAGAAAAAAATATTTCAATTCGTGATTCCCCATTAATTAATTACTTATATGTAATTAATTTGGGTTAAAATCCCAGTTTAAAAGAAAATTAAATGTAATTTAAACTCATTTGAAAATAATTAGAAATGAAGGGGCTGCGGTAGTCGTGTAGATAATGACAAGGGAACGTAGTTTACAGGCATATGACATTTTTATCGACTGCAATTACATGTATTTCATAGTTCCTTATCTCTTGCAAACATATATTTTTACTGGCCAATTAAAGTTTCCAGAGCTCGAAAACTCTACACTTAAATATGGTATCATCAGTATTTTTTTAACCACCTAAGCCCCCTGACAGTAGAGTTTTTTCCTACCACGAAGCTATGCTGTTCTTTGGGGCTAACGTTAGTACCTTGCGTATTCTAATGTATAACTTTTGTTAAATAAATATGTAATGTAAATAATTAAAAATTAAATGGATTAAAATAAGCGATAGTGAAATAATTTAATAAATATTCCTCATATACTTGTCAATATGCTATCACAAAGGGCATCATCTGAAGCTCAGTGGCGTTCGCAGCACCAACAAGCGGCAGAAAAAGAAAAACGTATGTGCCTACGTCATCACGTGTGGAATCGACCGTCTTGCTTGCCATCAAATTTTCGTACCTTTGAAATATCCCATTTTTTAAATATAGAAGAAATACTGAACAACAATTTAAGTCAAATGACTTCACCTTCGTACTTCAGAGATTTGAGACTTTCAATGAAAGCTACTGCTTGCGCCCTTTACTTACACCCGTAGCTTTCTTGGCGCAACGCAACTTTCGTAGCGTTCCATGAGCAGCAGGTATATATATCAATTGCCAAATAAAAACATGCTAGTCTCAAATACACGTTATTTTCCCTACAGAAAATGTATCCAACTTTTTCAACAACATTTATGATTGAAATGCGTGCCTTATGGGAACAAAACCAGATAAAAATAAATCCCGATGCTACGAAAATTATCAAATCATCCTTAGAGCAATCTTTTTTTCACGGCTGGTTGAAAATAATCGTGTATTATCATGTGCAGTACATAAAATATGCTTCATTTTCTAACGATATTAACGTTTTCCATTCACTTTTTCATTTGTACACTCACGATCAATTTGTATATTCTCAGCAATAAATTATTGATTTCATCATATTAATATGCTCAATTTTTAAATTCTGATTAGCTTACCTATTATTCTAAATTTATTCATCGCGTAGAAAATCCATAACCGGTGTATAATCATTGAGAAATCTTGGCAGCATTGTCCTTTTTAGAAATTTAACCGTTTCCCGCCACGTTACTCTCAATACAAAGACGTGAGCGTTAATTTTCACAGTTATCTGTCTCTAGAATGTGAGATCAGACTAGTGACTGCAATCACAGGAATCGGTAGCGGTGGAGTGTGACCGCGAAGGGCTGATCCTGGCGGAAGATTGTGTGGCGTGCTCATTTCCAGGGCTGAGTGGGCGGAGAGGTAGGATGGACGACACGAGCGTGGAATAGGGTTTGCGGTGCGTGGGCGGGTGGATAGGAGAGGGAAATGGATACGGGGGTTGGAAGTGAAATAGCGGTCTCGCGGCAGGGTTGCGAGAGATAACTGGCGGGGGAGGAGAGGGGTGGACTTGATTGGGTGAGAGTGAACATCGTATATCCAAGGCGGGGATTGGCAGCCAATAGCACATCACTCCCAGATTGGAACACGGGTGATGCGGCACTGGTGTTGGCGATGCCAGGCCAACGGTCAAAACATTGCCTCGGCTAATCAAACAACAGTGAAACCATCGTTACCTCTACCCACACATGGCCATACAATTTAATAAACATAGTAGTAACCTAATGAATTGCTGGGAAATTAAAGCTTCACAGGAAGTTTGTTGAGTTTTTAGCTGAAATGATTCAGACTGTTTTGAAACAATAAACGAGCTGAAATACTTTCTCTTTAAGTATTACTTTCCTGAGTTTTTCCATTTAAATATATTTCTTTTAGGTAATACCCTCTGGTCTCACATTCATTGCAGTAAGTTATCAAAACTCAATAGTTTTTCCCAAAATCATAAATACGCGCTCCACTTCCTAACTGCGTATAAAGGAGCATAATATGTATTTTAGCTAGGTTAAATATATGTATTACAATATGTCAAGAGAATTGGAGATTCGTGCATTTCAACTTGGTGTAATCTTTATATTTTAAAAACGTCAGCAAATTATCTTCATGATTAAGTAGATATGCACGTGATATAGGTCTAGCTTATAAAAAAACAGCATTTATTTTTCATTCAATTAAAATTTGACTGTTAAATCCCTTAGTAGCATTTAAACTTAAATACGTTCGACTGTTATCATCAATAATTTATAATACAGACAGGATCAAGCCAAAGCAAAAATCGTACTTATCGATGATTGTAAAGTCATTACAGGTACTTCGTTACCACATGCATTTAAATCTACCCATTGGGATGTTTTCTGTTCCCAGTTAAGGCTAAAGAAGAGAAAAAATTAGATATGACTGACACCTTTGAAAACAAAATTGGTATATTTAAGACATTAAACATTACTTTACCAAGACATAACATTAAATTCAGAAAATCTGAGACCCATGATTTAATACAGTGTTCTTGGGTATATCTACACACGAAAAATCCATGTGGACTTAACGTCAGAACATATGTTTTTAGCCGTAGCAGATGTTAATATCCAGGGATTTCAGTGTAATTTGTTTAAATTTTGTAATTGCAATTTTAATTGCAAAATAATGTAACTCAGTATAAATAACACTTATAAAGGATTGTGAAAACGCTAACTCCCACTAGAGGGGAAAATCCTATCCTTTAGTGCCATTCACGAAGAGTTCCGTAAGAGTAGCTCAAACATGTTGAAAAATGCTCAAATATGTTGCGAGTATGACATCAATGCCAGAGTTAGGAGATTGAGTTCCCTTACAAACTTCGTCTTCCATCGACAATGAAATCCTTTGTGGTTTCTTTCCAGTCGAAAAACATTGAAATTGCCAATTCATTGGCAGCAATAAGCTTCCTAATTCCACCATTATCGCACTGACAGTTATCTTAATATCCAATAGCTTAGTAATTGGCTCATTTTCTTACCCTTGTCTGTAACTTTGTTTAGAATTTGGAGTTAAATTGGAACGACGGGTAACTCGAAAGAGGAGAAATAACCGAGTTAACGATAATAATTTGAGGAAAAGGGACAGGTATGCGTTTTGATTGACTTGCCAAGAGACACACCTTGATCTTAAAGAATGTAATTTGAAATAAATAACTTTCCCACATGATAAATAATCTGTTAATACGTTGTAGGGATAGATTTAACAGTTACGATTTCCACGATATAATAATACAAAACTCAGATGTTTGACAACATGCAATAATACTTTACATATTTCTCAGTTTTCTTGACTGTATGAATAATAGTTTTCTCTCTGCTGGTTCAGCCCACTATTTATCATTTTTTATTCCTTATTCGCTCACCTGAGAGTAATATTATTCTCAGTCTTTCTTAAACCAAAAATTCCATTCAAAAATGCATTATCTTCCTCTACTCCCTTCCACTTTAACACTTACGCAGTAATACACACTCTGCAAATTCCATATGTATCACGGCATTTGTAATTGTCTGTTCCATCAACCGAATTGTAATCCATCAAATTTCCAACGAGAAATGTCTTGTTTCCCTATTACGGTGTACAGTTAGTCTCCCACAGGAATCCACATTTAATGATGTATTTTTATCAATATAATTGATACATTCAAATAGAAGCTCAAGAAACTGTAGATGGACATAATATTTGGTCAGTACGTGATGAAATATTATGTACTTGATCTTATCAGGCTCACTGGTTGTTAACAACCTCTAACGGCACATCACAGAATAAAATTAATATTTTATTGCTTGAAAATCCAGGGAATCAGTGGTTGGGTTTAGAGTAATAGTCATATACATCATTGGAAAATCAGCTACGTACTTCCTCAAAGCAAAAAAACTGTAACTTAACCCGTGTAAACAAGTCATTTTCAACTGGTCATTTTATAGAACAATCTAGCATAACATAAGGTACAAGTTTATTTAAATTTAGCAAAGGAATATTTGAAATAAAAATGTAATGACTATTTCGGATACGAATACTGAAAAATATATTTATACCAATGGGATTCAATGCCATGAGTAACCAATAAACTAATCAAAACGCTTTGTGTCAACATTTGCTGAATTATATTCCACTAACCTATTAAACGGGCTTAGCCTATATTATTCAAATAAACGAAACATCAACTCTCTTGATTTTACGTCTACTTTTGGTGCATTAATTCATATTATTGGATTGGATTGCATGGGTGTCGAACATGATATAAAATTTTAAATAAAAAAATTGGCCTTAACAAGAGAAACGTTAGCATTCAAACTAAGGTTTATTTATGCTTTTAAAAATATATGAATGCACGCACAAAAGGTTTGGTTCTCTTAATCAGATATCTGGTACCCCGACCCAAACTGATTGGGCCGGTTATAAACTGGCCGAATAGCCATTTGCCTTTACGAAACTGGTTAGGTTGAAAAGAGCTTGGAAAATTTTAACTCAGCTGCTTGGTTCCGGGGACCGTTTAGAGTTAGTTTCGTATAACTTAACTGTTCTTTACCCGCAGCAGTTTGAAACTAACGTGTGAGTAACCTACCAGCCTCATCAGCTGGCAATGAGAACAAACATGATTTGATGACAAAATTAAATTATCACTCCTTGAAAGCCAATCAATCAACTATAAATAATACGTTTACAATATTACGTTCAGGGGTCAGTATTCTTAATTTCACATTTCTCCATATATTTTTCCATGCACCACTACATATAAATGCATAAATATTTGTTATCATAATTAATGAATTCACTGTTGTGTACCGGTTGGTCTCTGACAGGCCTATTTCATTTACCATCCTTATGCTGTCTTATGTTTTACTTAAATAATTGTCCAAATAAATGGTATTTTCCTGCAATTGAAATTTGAAAGCCATATATACTTCCCTTTCAAATAATATCCTTAAGTTATGCAGTTCCAACACAATGTTTTTTATCACCAAAGCGGATAGTGAATTATAGTGGATAGTTACGTAATTTTTTGATCCCTGTGCAATTTTATCCTTAGCTTCATTACTGTTACTCTTAACTCTTATAATAAGGTACCCTCCAGAAGAACTGTAAGTCAGCTCAAACGTGAAAGGTCCCTAACGTACACATTTGCACCAGTATCAAAAAAGAAATTGAACCTTTTGTCTCATGTTCATAACAATGAAGTCGTATTCACATCTTTTTAAGCACTATTGTATAATCAAAATTCGTGATGGGCCGCGATTTTACTGGGCGTATATTCTTCTCCTAAAAACTTCAGCAAGAACATAGACAATGAAAATCCAAATGCCCAACTTGAACATCAATGGTCGAAAAAATATTACTCTGGCCCTGTAGAAAACGGATTGGCCAAAGCAATTCGTTTTATCGTACATCATCACCACCAGTAATCGATATAAAGACTGTTTAGACGCAGCTCTCCATTTGATTTTCCCATCGACAACCCTCGACATTTTAGCGCAAGTATTTTCTTTGGGTAGATTAGATTGGCTGATCTTCTCTTTTAAGCATTCAAAATACTTTATCTTCACTCTTCTCTGAACATCTTCCATTGATACCCAATCGATTTGTAGCAATAAATATTTAATTCCTACAGTCTTGTATTTCCAACTGATGCTATATGTATCTAAAATCTAATAATAATATCTAATTCAGAAATATTAATAAACATTAGTGCAATATATTGTATTTTTCACAGCGTGTCACATGCAATTGAGGCTTCTTAGAGGTTATTAATTAGATGTAGACGTCCTTGCCTCACTGCCAAATGTAAGCATGCACAGTGCTCTGTAAGTTCTAATAATCTCTTATTCTATTTCAACATTTCTTGTCCCCGAAAATTATATCTAACATTTATTTTGGCATAGATCGCTGGTTATATATTTCATGGAAACATTGGGTCCGAAGATATCAAAGAAGAAGCGATGGTTCTTGCCGATTCCCTGTGATTGCTCCCAGAGAAAGGGCAGGTAGGGCTGATAATGACGCCTGTGAGTGTTGCGGTCGTCGGACGGAGAGAAGAGAGATTTAGGGGAGGAGAAAAGAAAAGGGGAAGAAAGGAAGGAGCGAGAGAAAGTGGAAAGGGAGAGAAGGACTTTGGGAAGAGAGGGAGGAACTCGAGGAGGAGAGGAGAGTGATGGCATCCGAGACATGGGTCGTGGGATTTGGCAGCCCACCGAAATCCCGAGATCTGTTACGCTTTGGCCTTCCTCGGTGGGAGGAGAGGGGCACGCCTTGTTCCCCGGCGGCAGCATGGAGGGAGGGCGAGGCTTGCGGAGCGAAAGCGGCCTCTGTGTGTGGCCCCAAGTTGATGTAGTGTGGGCAGAGAGCGAAGGTAGGGGCGGTTAGAGGGGCATTTCGCTGTCACCAGACCTCTCGTGACCCCTTCACTCCCCCTCCGAATCGATTCTCTCCTCTACCCCGCACCCGAAATAGTCGAAAAGGGACATTCCCCCAGGAAACAAACGGCGAGGCCGGATGAGAAAAGTTTGGGGAAACATCGTTACAATGGAGTAGAATTAATTAACTGGGACGGGTCATAAGGATATATGTTACACACAGTTGAGCTCACGAACGAGAAGCCCTGTGTGCGTCAGTGTCTCGAGGAGATGAAAAGTTGAATAATGCACCGTTTTGTTGAGGACTGAAAACAAAGGTTTTGATTTAAAATCCGATGAATATATTTTAACCACACAAAATTGAATATATACTCGAATAGTAGTGTAATTATAACGAAAACAGTTACTTAGTAATGGGACTATTTCCATTCACAGACTAAGTTCAATTACGGTTAAATAAAATTGCAGAAGGAAACTAATATGATCCCAATTCGTCATGCATTAGGTATGAAGCTACTTATTAGAGAAAGCGGGATAATATTATTACACAATTTCCCTAAAGTGTATAAAAACGGTAAAACATTCAATAATAGTAACATTTTTTTGGAGGAGGACATATTAGATCTTAGTTTATATGGGTGCGTGGTAAAGATAAAAAAGATAAATTCTTCAAAACTTTGTATTCGTAAATAAATCCAATAGGATAAAATTAAAGTTCGATCTATTTTCATATTTTACATCATTCAAATTACTGGGGTTAAATGAGTAAGTATACCTTGGGTGGATGAATACATGGTACGCAGGTATTAATCTATACCTTCAAGAGAGATTTTCTGTACAATAATTAAAATTCATCCAGTCAGACAGTATACCTATTATTAACCAAATACAAGGCAGTTTGTGTCTTTACCGATTCATCTCAAAATCGTCGACTCTATTTGTGGGAACAGTAGTCAATTAAATATCAATGATTGAATAAGGTACTCGAAAGGAATGAACATAAGGGTTTTACAATTGATATATATCTTAATAAGATGTAGTATATAATATTATTATATCTATCCGCAAAATTCATCAAATGTTTCTTGCTCAACAATAAGTACATTTTACAATAATTTTTTGCTGGCTAATAGGTACACTAGGAGTAATTTACATGCATAAGTAAATTGCATCAAATATTATATGAATGATCAAACAATGAAGTAAAAGTAACAAAGGAATGCCTCACTGTTTTATGTTTTTATAATTCCTACCCTCCAGAAATGGATAGTGATATTTGTATTAAATATGGTGCATGGACAAAGGCTTCAAGTAAGTAAAATAGCCAACATTTTGAATGAAATATCATATCCAAATAACTTTCGACACGTCTGCCCTACCTAAAATTTCCAGTAGCAGCAATCTCTAAACTTGTTAAAAAGGAACACATAAAAGGTAGTGGTGGAAAATAGGGTGCAGATAAATTGAGGATCATGGTATTCTTAAGATTTTACATTTTGAAAAGACCCCAATAAAAATAGTATGACCTTGTGAAGAATGAAGAGGGTTTATTAAGAGGATGCATAATTTCTTGGAGTTACTAGCTTGGAGTTTCATATGTCGATGTCATGAGTAAAAAATAAACAGGTAATATAGAACAAAGTTATGAATTTTTAAAAAGTATATGGGAACTGTGAACTAAGTCGATCTCAGTTAATCGAATTGGTGTCATGTTCGGAATCATTGTATAGACCAAGCGATGTTTTTGGGGCTGCGATGAGGGCTCCAGCAGAAAAGAAACAAATACTCTGTGCAGATGGAGGCTATTATATTTTCACGGCCAATTTCAACAGTATGGCTCCACACACCTGTTCCCCTCGACCAACTAACTTTCCCAATCCCCCTTTCCCTTCAGCGCCAGCGTGAAACACTGACCGCGGTTGCCGCTCTATTTCTTTGGCGTTGGTGGGAAATCACGGCCTCCGATGCCGGCCGTTCTGAAGGTCACTCCGCGGCCATTGTGCGCCACGTGTTGGTCAGTGTGGCGGCAAAGAGAGGGGGAGATAAGCGAGGCTGGCCGAGGAAAGGTCGAGAGAAATTAGGCGGCCGGAGGAATGTGGTATGGAGTATGGTTTCCCGTTGGCATTTGGCACCGCACGCTCGTCCCCCGACGGCTAATAAACGACCCCATAATCAACCTGCGAAGGCGAACCGCACGCCGACCTCGGCTCATCTGTTTTTCCTCTCACGAAAGAGCTAAAGGGGCTGGCTGGGTCTCTGGGGTATGGAGAGGGAGGTGAGGACGCCCAGGGTCTCGAATGGGCTGATTTGGGGATTGTTGTGTAACCGGCCAGTGATTTGAGTTCAGTCATTCGGGTAAAGGATCTAAATCAACTCTACCAAAGGTCATTGAAAAAAAACAATCCCAGCGAACTTTTATCAAAAGCAGTGGATTGGGTACCAATCTTGAAAGCTCCATTTTTGCCGGTAAGTTCAACGTAATTTGAAAACAAGGGACAATTGAATGCGGCATGAGTACTGATCTTCCGCCCTAGTGACCGGGTATGCAATATCTTTTACATGGGAGACGTGTAGAGCATTCCTGGTACAGTACTTCGTCCAGCTGAAGAATTTAAGGCTGTGAACGCCCCGTGGCCTTTGCTAATATTATTCTATTAACGACGCTTGGGTTCACTCTACCATGCCTTCTTTCCTTCCGAATACCATCCTTATACTTCTCCCCGACAGAGGAGCCGCTTAGGGTGGGGCCGACGTGGAACTACTGCATAGAAAGTGAGTCTTTCGTGCATTGGCAGGCAACATTAATGAAATGCTATATATTTATTCACAAATTCAAACATTTTATTTATTATACTTATGATATAAATAGGAGCCAGGAGTGAATGTCTAACTAACATGTATTACAATGCATAGTTATCTTACTCTCCACCTCCCTCCCAAAAGGACACTTGTGCTGCCTTAATCCTCGAAGTATCATAAAGCGAATGATTGGGAATGTGAAATAAATGTAGTTTACGTATTTCCTTATTTCTGTTTTCTTTAACATATCTTTGGCATTTCCCACCCGTTTGCCCCACATGCGGTTACAATAACGGTTACAGTACGCGCGTGATCCACAAATTGCTAAGTAAAAAAGTTAACAAAATACAGTGAACACTTCAACTTCTCTTCAAGATGCACTATGTCATAAAGCCATAAGGTGGTGTAAATTATCTTTTCGCGGCCACATTTTCCACAGAATTTGCTCTCATATTCCGAAGGAAAAGTATCGAGTGTGTGTTTACTCACCTACAACCGTAGGGAAAGTGCTTTTTAAATCAAAATACCCAGTGTATTGACTTAGACAAAAGTGGAGTGTTAGCGCTTCATTGCGGTGAGTGCAATGAAGCACAAACACAATGAAGCTACAATGTGGGGCAAGCGGGTAGGAAAATTAACACCCGAATCAAGGAGCACAAACTAAGTGTGAACCATAGTGATCGTAAATAATATAATGACAATCATCTTCTCGAGATTGGTCAGAAAAGTGAATTTAACACAAAAATTGTACATAAATATGATGAAAGGTGTAAATTAAATTATTTAGGAATTGTAGAAATTTTAAGACACTCCATTTTTCCAAATGGCTGTATTTTAAATGATTTGAGAAATTTTAAATGTTTTCAGATGTTTATAACGGTTTTAAAATCCTACTTGTATCCCTACCCTAAAGCCCTCCATAATACTGTAACATAACGCAAGGCCGCCATAGTAGTTCGCGGTCGCTAGGGGAAGAATCAACAAGGAGGAGTCGAGGAAGAGGAGCGAGAGCGGCACGTCGCACGAGTGAGGCGGAGATTGGTGTTTGAATTTTGGCTGTTTTATTGGGGGAAGGAGGAAGTTTTGGAGGTGGGAGTACCAAGTGAGAAGTGCATTGACTGGCAGGAGTGGGAAGGCGAAGTGTGGAACTGTATGGACCGATCGGTGCTGTGGCGGAGCATATGGTATTTGGGTTGATAAAGTGACGTGGATAGTTTTGGAGGTATTGAAGATATTTTGCTTGGTTTCCGCCATCGGAACATGTATTGATTTGTAGCTATATGTTGTTGCATGGATGGGAGAGTATATTCTATGATTTGAATTTGTGTGTTGAATATCTGTCCTTTTAAATCGTGTTGCATACTTGATTGTATAAATAGGTCCGTGTCCATTCGAACTCCTCATAGGTTACAATACCCTTACCGCTAATTGTGCCCTCACTGCTGTTCTTGATGGAAACCAACCCTCCCTCCCTCACCTTCTTCCCCCCACACCACCTCCCTCCTCGCTCTCACCCTAAACTCTCTCTTCCTCTCTGTTTTATTCTTTCCTTCACTCCTCAAAGAAACATATATAAAGCCTTGTGGTGAAATGTTTGATCACTTGACCCCCCTTGAAACTGACACTTAATCGTCGAAATCGATCAGGAAATATATGAAGCTGTGTGAAATGTACAAAGTTTTTCTCATTTACCATGTTTAATGACCATTATCTTGTCACGCATTTGTGAACTCAAGAGAGATTTATAAGCACATAATGCAATCAGTGGTTTGCCTCAGCCATCCATGCCTTGCCCTGGCCTTTGGTGTAACACTTTACACTACACAATTGTGCCAGGATACCCTTGAGATTCCAAATGAATACCCTATTCTCCTAGAACTCCTGCATCGTGGAGTAATCAACATTAGCTGTTCACGAGGCAACTATTGTGAACCTCTCGGTCTGTCATATCACCAGTTCATTTGATCTCCAGAAACCGCTGAAGATCAAATGAATCCCATTTCCACGATTTCAAGGCCACTAATCTTCACCGTTCCTCTTTTCCGAATATCTCACCCTCTGATAATTAGTATACAGCTCTAAAGATGACTGCATTCTCTAATTGCTCCCTAGCTAATCATCGTATATTCTTTTGAGTATATCAGTTGCTTCTTCATCATACAAGCCATTTTCAGAGACGTCGTTCACAGCAGACTTTCAATTGAAAGAGACATAGGGTAAAGATGTGAGAGGATCGAATTGTGATTGTTGTCAGTTAAGCGTTATGGAAGGAAAAGGATTATAAGGCCAAAAGACATTTCCCTCGATATATATTTTGTAGAAACTATTTTAGTTGAAGATGATGCCTATAAGATTTTCCTGTGCTTGTGAAAAAATGTATCAACCTTTTTTCTGCTAGTATTTGCTAATGTTGCTCTATGTTCATTAATTTAATTTTGATTTAATGCATACCTCCATTTTTCCAGTAACTTTTCTTATAAATGCTGCATTTCCAGCACTGAAGTTTAACCCGTCAGCGCCCAAAGTTTTTTTTTAAATCAAACATCGTTTATTTTTCTAAAATATGATACTAATGAGCAATGAAGAATGCTCCTAAAATTTTTCTCAGTATTATTACATAGAACCAGAGTTACATGCCGGTGCCATATGGCACCGCTGCACAGTGGTCGGAAATCGAAAATACCTGGCCAAAATTCAAAAAGTGATTTTTTCAAGCCAAGAAGCTGAAACTTTGCATTAATATTCTCAAAAGACCTGTGCATGCGATGACGCAAAGCATTTTACGTAGTACACAGCACTTAACAATTAGCATGAGGTCAAAGTTGCACAAATTTCGCAAAAATTGTCTACACTCAATTTTCTCACGAAATCTTCAAAATCAAGCCCATACTAAAGCATTATGTGTAAATAATTGGAATAAAAAGTCATTTCATTAGATGAAACAGTTTTTTGTCTTGGTTCTCATGTAGTTTGCTTACATTTTTGTAATTATTTACCAAATATATTAAACAAAATGGCAGACCCTCATTTTTGGTCATTTTTTTAATATATGTAGAGAAAAAGTAAATTGCATCGCCGAGCATCACGGAGTAACTTATATGGGGAAACTCTACAAAGCTTCCACAGTGCGAATCCGATGAGTGATGCTGCGACCGTTTGCGACGCCGAATTTCACATCAGTTTTTCGGTCGCTCGGTCGAGTCTGGTTGAACCCGCCTGCAGCGGGGAGTAACGTGGCGCGGCAAGTGTGTGGACTGGATTGTAGTCGCATCCACTCCGCTTTGGAGATTTTCGAGATACAAACATTGACAAGATCCTCCATGCATTATATTTGGCAGAAATCGCGGAAAAAATTACGCTTTTTATCACGTGGGGTAAAGGTCTAGGAGGTACTGAAAGACTTCTTTCTTCGGGTGCACCGCGGGAGTTTCTCTTCTTACCAACTTGACATCGCCTACCGACGAATACGTACACTTTTAACGGAGACAGCATGCATACCACACAGGGTTATTGTCCATTCGAGGCCACCCACCCACAGCTGGTGTCGCACGGCTGCAATTCCCCCGCCCCCTGCACTGCGGTTGGGCTTTCGGCGAAGGGCGAAGGGAAAAATCTTATATGACGATGCAGTGTAGATATGCCAAAATTGTAAGTGTCCTTATTAATTGATCTTTGGGCCAATTCATTACGTTTATTCATACTTGAAAATTTTGCCCCACAAATATAGCATTTCATGCTACCACTCTCCGTCAATGCGTTGCATACCTAATTTGGAAGTTTTCGTTTAGTTAACACATTAAAATAAAATTATGACTTTTTTTTGACAATTTTAAACGTTGTAGATTTCCGTTCATCGTGGTGAGAAGCAGAGAAAAATTAATGGAGTAGTTTTTCCATTTGAATGTATTTAAAGTATCACATTGCCTCTTTATATACATCTCCTCTGCCTTCACCACTTCTTTCGTCTCTTTGATCCATTGAAGGCGAATTGGGCGGCAGAATCTTGTTGACGATGGTCTAGGGTTCATCCAAATAATTGCACCTAAAGTATAAGGAAATGTCTTTAAACATCAGAAAATATTATGAGTAATAATTAAATGTTTTTACAAGAGATTACGGAAAACATCTATTATTCTTTGTCATTGTTACCTGTCTCGTCGTTCACTAAACGCAGTGGCACTAGGGAGCTGATCAACAAGAATTCATCCGACATCGATTCTTGATGCCATCTTTGCGTATACCTAGAACCTGATCTTCCGTCAAAACCATATTTACAAATTAATGTACAATTTATATTATGCGCGGTTGTTGAATCTCTGGAAATACATTCCAAGATACGCAATTCTGTATGATGTAGTAGCCTTTGAAGTTTAACTTCACATGAGTCCTCTAAAATAATAACTTCACTTGGATAAGTAGCACTTTTAGCCATCAGTATTCTTTCGTAACTGGGATATAATTTATGGCCATGACTTTCTGCCACTTTTCGAAGACCTATATACTGGCACTTCGTGAGTTGCATGGAAATAATTAGAGATAGAGCCTCTTCCTCTGACATAGTAGTTGGCATCAGGTCAGTTTTCTTCCACTTCGACAGTACTCTTCTAGACCTAATTGGTGTGGTCGTGGTAATTTCTTTGATGAGCTTGGAGGCTGCTTCATCTCCCTCTTCTCTCAATAGAGGCCGCGAATGAAAGAGCTGCCGCAGAATGAGACGATCTCAGACATTCTGTTTTCCTTCTCATTGATCTTTCGCTGAAAGTGCGAAAACATTTCTCCGGAGGCCCAGACGTGCCTAATAAGGGTTGAAATGCAAGAACAAATTTAATTTTTTTTTCAATTATTAAAGGTACAGCGTCATTTCTTAATAATCTTTAATCGTTCAGATATACTTACTGGACGACGTTGAAGAGCCTGGGAAATTTTGCATTAAATGTTCGGGATAAACCGCATTTATCTTTAGCCATTCGCGATAACGCATTAAAAATCTCTCGTTATTCCGTGAGCTTCGTTCCCATCGTTGCGAATATTCATTAAGAAAGAACACCTTAACGTCACTTAAATCCCTTAAAACGTAATTATTCACTTCTAAATGCAACCTTTCGGCGATACAATATAACAAATGTTTTCTTTTCATGCGAAATGACGCATTTTTCACTCCCATTAATATTTTATACATTTGCAAACGTGTGATTACAAATCGAACAATATTTATTATTCACTAACACCAACAAACCCTAAAAGAGAACCGAAACCATAAGCATAAAGAGGAAATAAGCAAGTACAACTTTATGCACATCCCAAAAGAAAAGAATAAATGGAAAAGGGAATTGGCATGGTATTAAGTATTCTGCAATAATACTGACGATTTGCTATCAGAAGCCATTGCTGATAAAAAAACGAAGCAGACATTAGCTTGCACTAATAGAGTACACATACCTTGAAAAAGTGAGAAATCTTGAAGTGGTTAGCAACGTATCCTTACCATTAGGAGTTGTAGAGGGAATTTCGGGAGATCCTATATTGAAACCAACACGAGTGAAATCCGAGCTAAAGTTTCAAAATCTACTGCTTCGAACCACTGCCAAAATGAAACTGAACGTCAAAATTGTCAAAAAAAGTCATAATTTTATTTTAATGTGTTAACTAAACGAAAACTTCCAAATTAGGTATGCAACGCATTGACGGAGAGTGGTAGCATGAAATGCTATATTTGTGGGGCAAAATTTTCAAGTATGAATAAACGTAATGAATTGGCCCAAAGATCAATTAATAAGGACACTTACAATTTTGGCATATCTACACTGCATCGTCATATAAGATTTTTCCCTTCGCCCTTCGCCGAAAGCCCAACCGCAGTGCAGGGGGCGGGGGAATTGCAGCCGTGCGACACCAGCTGTGGGTGGGTGGCCTCGAATGGACAATAACCCTGTGTGGTATGCATGCTGTCTCCGTTAAAAGTGTACGTATTCGTCGGTAGGCGATGTCAAGTTGGTAAGAAGAGAAACTCCCGCGGTGCACCCGAAGAAAGAAGTCTTTCAGTACCTCCTAGACCTTTACCCCACGTGATAAAAAGCGTAATTTTTTCCGCGATTTCTGCCAAATATAATGCATGGAGGATCTTGTCAATGTTTGTATCTCGAAAATCTCCAAAGCGGAGTGGATGCGACTACAATCCAGTCCACACACTTGCCGCGCCACGTTACTCCCCGCTGCAGGCGGGTTCAACCAGACTCGACCGAGCGACCGAAAAACTGATGTGAAATTCGGCGTCGCAAACGGTCGCAGCATCACTCATCGGATTCGCACTGTGGAAGCTTTGTAGAGTTTCCCCATATAAGTTACTCCGTGATGCTCGGCGATGCAATTTACTTTTTCTCTACATATATTAAAAAAATGACCAAAAATGAGGGTCTGCCATTTTGTTTAATATCTTTGGTAAATAATTACAAAAATGTAAGCAAACTACATGAGAACCAAGACAAAAAACTGTTTCATCTAATGAAATGACTTTTTATTCCAATTATTTACACATAATGCTTTAGTATGGGATTGATTTTGAAGATTTCGTGAGAAAATTGAGTGTAGACAATTTTTGCGAAATTTGTGCAACTTTGACCTCATGCTAATTGTTAAGTGCTGTGTACTACGTAAAATGCTTTGCGTCATCGCATGCACAGGTCTTTTGCGAATATTAATGCAAAGTTTCAGCTTCCTGGCTTGAAAAAATCACTTTTTGAATTTTGGCCAGGTATTTTCGATTTCCGACCACTGTGCGCTGGGCGTTGGCGGGGTCTTTTCGCTCCTAAAGGTATTTTGGGAAGAATCAAGCGTCGTCAACTATGACAAAACCTCTATTTAATTTCATTATTGCATATTAGCTTTTGAATGGTAAGGAGCGAAACATTGTACATAAAGACCCAACATCACATTTCTTACACTCGGTTCTTGTTTGAGATATACAATAATCCCCCGCACATTTTCTCCTACTCCCCTTTTTGGTGGGAATAACGAGGTGGTTTATGCCATCGTATCGTAGTACATTTGCTGCAAGGCGTCCGGCAATTTTCCCTATCCCTTTCACCTGATGTGAGCAAGTTCCGTACTTAACTAGGTGTACTTGAACAATAAGCATCCTTACCTCTAGCTGCATGACACGCACAATGCGGAGTTTCTAGGTAAGAGAAGAAATATAAGTTTGATATTATAGGGATTACGAAATACCAAGGCTTGTGCAACCGCGATTCTAAATTGACCATTCCTAGGCTAACCCAAATGACATCCTGCGAAACCATACTTCTAATCGACAGACCAAGATCAAATAATGATAAGAGAAAGTAGTAACGAAGTATAGAATGTAATTAACTACCCCTTATATTCTCAAAACTTTCTGCATTGAGTCACATATGTAATAGCAAACGATATTTATTCATTGTCACCTCAGAGCTACATAATATTACTCCCTTATGCTCCAAGGTGCGTTTATGCCACTAGAGACTTGAACTTAAGCATTGCACCGTTGCCTTGATTAACTAATATCTTCCTTATTCCTATCTTTTCTCTCACCCACATTTAATAACTTTCCTTCTCTTTTTCTACCACCCCTTCATTTAAATAATGGGATCGGATTAGAAAGATAACAATGTGATGTAATAAAATGGAAACTTTTCCCTAGCAATCGTATTTTTTGAATAAAGAGGTTGCAAATAGTGTCGAAAATCCGTTTCACAGTGATAAATACGGGTAAATCTGTATCTACCAATCATAGACCCTTAAAGGATTTTTTTCATGACTGAACAGTGTTTAATTTGCTTCGTTTCTTCGCTCTTGGCCACTAGAAATAATAAAAATATATATTTCTTTTCCACTGCTGTGTCATTACATTCGACCCCAAAAATATAAAGTTTGTCTTAAATACACATTGGAGTATATAAAAAAATATTCCGCAGATTATCACGACAGGGAAAGGAAGGAGAACAGAAGAAGATGGTGAGGTGAAAGACTCGTTAGAGGCTACTCCATTGTTTTGCAGATAATATATGAGAGCGAGATCTTGGAGAGGGCGGGTAGCAGCAACCTGCTGCTGTGAGGCATGAGAGGAATCGAGAGTCAAATAAGAGGCGGTGGACACGGAAAAGGCGGACATGGAAATTTTTTCTCTCTTTATATCAACGCCCTTTAAAACTGTAAAAAGAATGGAATGGTACCTATATGACTTTGATCATTGATCAAATTTTTGGTACCGGATTTTTTCCTTGCATGAATCCATCCAACGCAAGACATCCAACATGTATTTGGGATTATTTTTCAAGGGATCTCAATATGCGGCAAAATTATAACACTGGCTTGTGTTAGAGGAAATTCTAAAATGCATAAAACCGGATATGAAATGAGAAACCACTAAAAACTGCAATTCTTAAATACTGAAATGAAATTTGCATAACAAAAAAGTCAGAGAAATTAAATAAATGTACAGTGAGAAAATGCTTAAATAGGTATAAAAGATATTTATGATTTCAAAACGGCAAATGAGATACCATTACAAAAAATAATTCAGAATAAAAAAGGATATCAAGAGCAGTACATGTATTCTGGCAACCAAATGAATTTTCAATGTATTATTTGACTAGGAATGTCATGAGCTAATTATGAAACCTCGGAGAGAAAACTTCTTAGTACTGTAGTGTTCAGGAAAGAAAAAATATTATGTAACTCGAACAACAACCCTTATGTGATGGTACTATAAATAGTTTGAGAACTTCTGTTTGTTAATGTCATGATGGGTATCTACGATGAAAAAGAAACACTGACGTATGGTTTCGTTTAACAAGTCTCTCAACCTGGAAACTAAACACGATCGTTATATGCGCTATAAAGTAAGGATAAAAAGGAATTTCGCAATTACTCTTCACTGTCATATATCTGGAAAATTCTCTAAGAATTACGGACGCAAACATGCATGTGCTATTAAAATAATGCCATTTTGAATGCAGAAAACAAATGGTATCTACATAGAAGTTGGTATCCAATGAAAGTTAAATAAGTGCAATTCCTTGTGGATAAGGCTCGTAAATCAAATATTTTAAACCTTAAAACAAAAAGTAAGTACCTCATTAATTTTGAATCCATAAGTCATGGCTCATCTCGTACTTTTCTTTCTCCGCCTAAAATATATTTCTGTTGCGAACATAACTTAAGATAGCAAGCTTTTATAACCGTTCAAGAGCCAATGCTCCACATAAAATAGGAAAATGTCATTCAGATATTATTTTTATCAATTTTTATCAAATTAAAATCAGAACCGAGACTTTGGAAAAAATTTTATCATTCGCTTCTTCTAATCCTTTTCAAAATTTTCAAATAATATTTCGCTTCTACAGGCATCTAGATGTTCTTTTCTTGTCCCACCAAAAACTCATGGTGGGAAAGGAGGAAGCATGACCGCACCAAAAAGAAAGGTCTTGAATGAATAGTGTTGCCAAATCCTTGAAAATCTTCAAGCAAAGACAACCTTCCCTTGCAGAATCAAGTGATAACGAAGCGCTTAAAAAAGCAGAGGTCCTTAAAGAAGAAGGGAGTGAGGGAGAAGTGGGAAGAACTCTGGGGATGACTAAGGTTTAAGCATGGCGTTCGTTAAAAATTGTTTAATTTGGCAAGGCTGGGCAACCACGTCTTTGAGGGTCTTAAGCCGTGGGTCATTAAAAGGTTAATGACTATAAGTTTGAACGAGGAGGAGACGACATTCCGTCCTGGTCGTTATCAAAGCGTCAGCATAATAATCTTAAGGGAGTTCTTTTTTTAGAAAGCTGGTTTTTGAGAAAGCGTTACCTTTTCTCCGGCCTGAATGTAAGGTAGAACTGTTGTATTCGTCTTGAAGAGTAGAAATATTTTTCAACCTTTCCTCTCCAAACTCTCCTCGGCGATAAGAGGGAGCAACAAACTCAATCAATAACGCAGATACCTGCCGGTGCTCCAGCATTCACTTTTCTCGTGCTTGTTCTCATTCCGGGCCCCTCATACACGCGATTGGTTTGAAATGCCGTTACTCCAACATCCCGGATCATAGCTATTTTATTTAAAGTCCTACCGTCTATAGAAGTCAGCATTTCAAATCCTTTGCGAGGTGTTCTCTTTCCTGACCACACAATTGTTATTAACTCACATTGTTCTAGATCGGAGCTAATCAGCAATGTATAAAGGAGATTTGAATGGGTAGTTCAATGGCATCTGAAACATTTGATTTCATTAATAGAAAATGTTTAAATAACCCCAATACCCATGAGAGGAAGATTGGTTGGTGGATTGATTGGTTGGTAGCCCTGTTAGTTTAAATGCCTTAGTTTCCTGTTTGCTTTTGTCCCGTATTCCATTCCGCTAATTACATAATGGTGTACCGTTGGATTTCAGCTTGAGATTCAGGTTGGAACTCACTCAGTGATTCAACCCAAAGGTTAGTTTTGATTGGTGATAGTAGAGCTAACCCCGCACTAAGCCAATGGCGTGTGAAATTCACACACTCCGGGTAGATGGGGCAGTTCCTTTCCCTGGCCCACCTGCGATTTCCTACAGAGTTCTGACACGCAGAAAATCAAATCACGAGGATTTTAGATGGGAGTGTTCAGAAATACTCTTGCCCGGGATTTGAAACCGGGACCCACCAGTCAGTAGCTCATTGCTCTACCCACTAAGCCACCACGACCCCGCAGGTTGATATACAGAGTGGAAAAAAAACTTTATAGGTATGATTATAAGTTTTAGGTTAATATTTCCAGGTGACTCACCGTAGAATGCCCCTGAAAGATAGACCAGAGACAACGAGAACTAGGCCGCTGTTCCCAAACATCTTAAAATTGAGATAGTCCCTCTTTCTACATACACTCATGGTGGATCACAGGATAATACCTAGATGATAGTTTTTATGGCTGAAGGAAGAAATTTCTCCATGAATAACCTCGAATTAATGAAATGGCTGATTATATTGAAAGAACAATGGATAAAAAGGAAGTAGGCCAAGCACTCCAAAGATACTCGCTTTTCACTCGCTACGAAAACAGGGTAGACTGTGCTTACCTAATATTGACTGCAAAGTGTGACCATCACACCAAAGTATGCTGACTGCTTATTGCAAAATATAAACTGAATTTTCATCAAACTTATCGTAAACATATTGATGGATCATAAGGATAGATTGAAAATTCTGCATAATGGATAGATGAATTACTCAGCCGTGAAAGAAGATGATGAAGTCTTGGCCATCTGCGATAACGTAAATCACCCAAAAGAAATACTTACACTATATTGAGGTCATTTCAACAATGACTATTACTGTACTCGCTTAATTAATTCCTGGCATGAAATTATTGTGTATCTAGTAAGCCTCTTAACAAGGACGATGAAACTAAATTTGAATCTTAAGCCCATAACAATTTATCATATCAATGTATTACCACCATCTAATAATCAAGGTTAAAACTAAAATATTAAAGGAGATCCTGAATACCAACTTCTGAGATTTTAATCAACATAATATAATGCCGAATTTAATATAGGATATGACTTTCCTGTAGCCATTAATTCTATGTGAGGTTCATCTCCTATTGATACTAATAGGAGGATAAATAAACTTTTTCTTAACAACTGCGTCATCCATCAGCAGTAACGTTTCATTAGGACACCGATTTTAAAAAACATCACATGAATTTCTTTTTAAAAAATCTTTTGCAATTTTGAGCATGCATATATGATTGTAGAGAAAAAGTACGTAGATTAATAGACATAGAAAACCAGTCATCTACATCTACATTATACCCTGCAAGCCACCACTAAGGTTAGTGGCAGGGGGTGAATTCTCACCAAACATGCACTACATATCATGCATAAAAAAGGATTTTTAATTATATACTGTTCTTGACTTCACCATTAAAGAAAGATAAAAATAGCAAAGCAAACATGCAAAAACATGCTGTTAGTTGGGTTAGCTTTAAGTCCCCATACCAAAATGCAGCTACCAATGCTAAAATTGAATTGGATATATTTACCGCTATTCATATCCCTAATTGTATGCAGAAAAATCATATTGCCCGACTTGTATAAAAATGGCAATACTGACTTTTTTTTTTACTAAGAATGAAATTTTCAATAATGCGTAAATAAAAAATGTGCCATTTGACCGTTACAAATAAGAACGCTGATTGTATTGCCGTATGCGTCACATAATTTGGCTCAAAATATTTAATTGAGGAATGCAGGCTTCGGTCATAATCCAAAGTCACAAATCAATACCTATGCACTTGCAACATTCCTCACAATTATATTCAATATGTTATATATAAGGTGTGATTCACTAAACTTAAGCGTTTGAAGCAGAGAGCCCACACTGAGTCCGGTTGAATTAAAGGGGCACAACAAACTCCCTCGCTACCCTTCAGAGAATAATGTAAAACGTCTCCGCTCTCACTCTTCACTTGTATGGTAAATAACACTCACTATTTCAAACCAGAAGTACCACCTTCACCCATCTGCTAAAATGAAGATATCTATTTTCGCATTAATTAAAAAAATTGTTAACATAAAGAGATAGAACCGCAGGCGATACCAGTGGGAGTACTTTATTACTCCTTAGCATTTTTATTATTATCAACTAATTTTTTTCTTATAGAATGCCATCGACTGACCTTAATTTCCGTTAAACATGATGTGATCGTGAATAGTATTAGCCAAATGTTAGTCAGATTCTAATAGTTTAAGAGCCCATTCGGGATTGCGCATCAAAATAAGGTCACATACAACAATATGAGTTGTTAAACGAGCAGAGGTAAGTATTTCGGAAAACAGAAAAATTCGGGAGAGAAACTTAGGGGTAATATTAGCCTGCTCTTTTCAAAGGTGCCGAAGGGTCAAAGTTTAACGTTTCAGCCTACGGACGGAATAATTAACGTACGGGTGCTTAATAATGCTTTCCTTACAGTGGGACTCTCCGGAGCCAGTGCCCTAGCCATAACATTGATCCAAACGTGAACAACTCTCTCACTGTCCTGTTGTTGACCCAGCATTACATATCCCCAAAATCCATATTCCAAGATTTAGTAATTTTCAATTATTCCTCCAACATTTTTTTCAAAAACCAGGGAGCATCTCACAAAAATTTGCTAACATCAATATCAAAATATTACTGTGAAATCCAACACTAAATGTGTATCAGAAGAATAGTCTACAGAGCAGAATTATTTTAGTTTACTAAACTCTAAGTATATACCCGAAGAAATAACACAAACAATTTGTAGCTGTGGACACTGCTTAATATAAAATAAGTGATTGCTGACCTTTGCTGAACAGTTTTACTTAACAACATACAATTAAGACAATCAAAATTTGAATGGACTGCTACTCAATAAAAGAAAAAAGTCCAGATTCTCTATCTTCGATCAAGTAATACATAAGAGAATCCCATAATATTGTCCACAAAAGCGCTGCATAAGGGTGTCAGAAGTTAATCAATCATATTTTTACGGCTAACTATAACATTTCAGGAATAATTGACAACCCTCTAAGCCACCGCATTTATTTATTTTGACAGACAAAAAAGGAAAATACTGAATTGATCCCTTGAGAGTTTTACGTATTCATATTCATTTGAATAAATACGGATATAGAGCTGCCTACGTCAATAATTGTAGGGGATATAGGGAGGATAAAGTTGTATCACAGAGACTTAAAACAGATAGGATCGATGGAAAACAGCTTTAATTATGATGGCATATTAGGAGTTGATAAGTTAGAATAATACGTTGCCTTAAATATAATGTTCTTTGATCAAAGGATTTGGAAGTTACTTTCTTTGGGAGAACAACGTGTCAAAACATGTTGCGCATTGCATGTGGGAAGTGCATAGGAAAACCTGAAAATAATAGCGTATGC